>CM053148.1:108292500-113292500 GCA_028571685.1 Heterohyrax brucei
ATAAGTTTTCTATCAGCAGCTCTGCAAAAATACTCTCTGTGTTCTCGGATGTCTTGCCCTGTTCAGGAGCTCCAATTAATCATAGACTGTTCCTGTTAATAGAGTCCCACAGGTTTCTTAATGGTTCTTTTTTTTTTATTTGTTTCTTGTTTCTGTTTCCTGATTTCTCCTCATAGATGCTGGAGTAAGTAGCTCTGTCTTCCAAGTCAGAAAGTCTATTTTCTGTTTGTTCCATTTGGTTTTCTTGGCTTAGAAGTGAAAATTTTATCTCTTTGATTTTGTTCTCAGCCTGTCGAATTTCAGAGTACTGGTGTTCCATCAGATCAAACAGCTTGCTTAATTTTTCATTTTGTTCTGATGCATTTTGCATAAGGTTTAGGAGGGCTCTATGTATAATCCGTTTGTATTCACCTTCCAATAATTTCAGAAAATTTCTTCATCTGAGAAATTCTTTAGTTATTTCTTTTGGGGGCCTTCTGAAGCCATGGGTGATTTCTTCATTATGCTTTTATGCAGAGTTTGTTGCTGTCTGAGCATCATGTGAGTCAACAGTGGCTGGGAGAGATGCTGTTTTAGTTAACTAAGGCTGCTCTAACAGAAATACCACAGAGTGGATGGCTTTAACAAAGGAAGGTTTATTCTTACATAGTCTAGTAGGTTACAAGTCCGTATTCAGTGTGTCTGCTCCAGGGGAAGGCTTTTCCCTTGTTAGCTCAAGAGGAAAGGTCCAGTATTGAATCAGTCCTTGTCCAGGGAGCATCTCAGAGCAGCAACCTCAGGTCTGAAGGATAAACTCTTCTCCTGATGCTGCTTTCTTGATGGTATGAGGTTCCCAATTCTCTGCTTGCTTCTCTTTCCTTTTATCTCTTGCAGACTGAAAGGATTAGGGTTGGGCAAGCCATACTCCAGGGAAACGCCCTTTACAGTGGAGCAGGGAGGTGATCTTAAAAAGGGATTTACAGTCCCACCATAGTCCTTTAACATACAGCATAGGAAAACCACAAAATGAAGGACAGTCACAAGATACTGGGAATCATGACCCAGCCACATGGCTACACATATTTTTGGAAGGACACAATTCAATCCATGACAGATGGTGTGAGGATGGACTGCAGTTGTTTCTCTAGGCTGTCTTAAAATGGAAAGTAAAAGGTATCAAAGAACTTCCAAAGTCTGTCAGGTTTTCAGGTGTACAGGTCCCTCTTCCCAGATGGCAAAGTAAGTACCTCTATATCTAACCCCAGATGTTATAAACTAGTTCAAAATATAGAAAGACTTCTGCACTGCTGGTCTCTGCTGCCGAGCCCCAGCCGTAGGTGACCCTGAGTGAAATACCGCTTTTCTGCTGGAAAAGTGCTCTCCTGCAGACAGATGCTGCCTCCCAGCCTAGGAATTAGGTCCAGCTGAGGTCTCTGTATGGATATATACACCTCCTAGTGGAACAAGATGGCATCCTGCACAAACTCCCCTTCTGCCTCAGTACAGGCTACTCAGTGGCAGGGGCAGAGAGGCCAAAGGTGCTAATATGCACAGAATCCAAAGCCAGGCTCTCAAAATGTGACAATTTAGCCCACCAATTCCACCAGCTGTGCCTCTGAGATCAGCCGCTAAACAAGTCCCAGCTCTACCCACCAGCTAAGACAGAAAAAGAAAAGTTAAAATGGCTAGTTACCTTTGATCCATGAAAGCCAGCACTCTCCAAGAGCAGTTGACAGCAAAAGAGAGGATGTTTTCCATTCAGTTGTATGAAATCCAAATTAACAGCCCTAGGTTGTGTCCTAAGCCTCACTAGGTGTCCAGAAGGCTCTGTTTAATTATCAATTCAGGTCTTCGTTTCCAGAACGATTTAGGGAGATGTGTGTTTAGTCTCCTGTCTTGGCTGCACCCCTCCTGAAGTTTTTTTAATTCAGTATTTCGTAAATATTTATTTTTTTAAATAATAATATCTTAGTGATAAAAATAATGGTTTCTTAGGTCATAGAGTACCATATGAAAGGCTGTTCCTGAAAGTAAATAAACAAAAAAAGAACAACAAAAAATTAATCCATTAAACAAAAATCCCACTGCTGTTGCCACCTGGGTAAGGAACCACAGAGTACTGTAAGAAACATGAAAATCATTCCAGTTAGTTCAGAGTATACCTGTAAGTGTTAACTTTATTGATCACCCAGATGTATACTAAGCTAATACTCATGGATAATGCCAGAGCCCAAACACCCAAATCCACTGCCTTTGAGTAGGTCCAACTCATAGCAGCGCTGTAAGTCAGAGTAAAACTGCCACATAGAATTTCCAAGGAGCACCTGGTGAATTTGAACTGGTGACCTTTTGGTTAGCAGATGTAGCACTTAACGCCCTATGCCACCAGGGTTCCCAGAAGTATGCTAATAATCTTAAACATATCACAGCAGCATAAACCCTTCATCAATCTCTGTTTTCTTACTTCTCCATAATATTTAAATTAATTCTAAAGTGGCATTCTAATCAAATACAGCTGTTTCCTTTTTCAAAAGAAAAACAATATTATTTTCATAAATAAGATAGTTTAATTAAATTATAAGCATTTAGTTACTTTTGTCTCTAGGCACTGTTAATAATTTATAGATAGACATACATATGTGTGTATGTGTATGTCTTTATATATAGCTGTAGTTATATGTACATCTCTGTGTTTTCTATTTATAACATATATTAAGATAGGCAGATATACATATTATGAATTATTGACAATATGTATACCTCTCTATATATGCACATATACATATACAGAGATATACATATACACATATAACTTAACAATATACAGATGTTAACACAAATGTATACATATATATGGCTTTTAATAGTGAATAGAAATATAAATTACTACATTTTAATAATTCGTTCAAGGTACCTGTATAAATAAATTTTACACATACACACAGAGGGGGGCTTATTCAAAATTTTAAAGTCAATTTATTCAGTACACATTTATTCAGCATTCTCTGCCACAGTGCAGGGAATACAAGGATGAATAAAATTAAGCCCTCACATTAAAAATTGGTGTTTATTATGGAAGATTATATTTTATTATAGTAGAAACTTCTTGTTATGATGGGTTGCTTTCTCCTTTGTATTGAATCATTTCTCAAAAAAAAAAGTGAGGGAGATAAAGAGCTAGCAAAAGGAAGAGAAAGATAGAAAGAAAGGGAGGGAAGGCAAGGGAGAAGGGAGAGAGGAAGGGAGGAAGGGAAGGTGGGAAAGCAGGAAAGTGAGAAGAAACAAGGAAGAAAGGAAGGAGGGAGGGAGGAAAGAAGGAAAGGAAGGAAAAGGCAAAGAAGAAAGGAAGGAAGGAAGGAAACAATGAAAAAGTTAAAAAGGAAATAATGAAAAAGATAGGAAGGACAGAAAAAAGGAGTACAATAAATCTGGCAGAAAAAAAATTACAACATCCTCTAGCTTTAGTACATAGAGAGCTTCAAGACATGGTGCCCACTGAGTTGCCTAGCAGATAATATTGGGGAACCCATAAACAAACACTTTGCTAGATTTCTGCTTCACATAGAACTATTTAATATCATAGCATGCTAAAATAAACACTGTAAATTAACATACTTTTTGTTGGTTCACAGCATTTGTGCCCAGAAACCTTATATAAAGATTCCCATTAAGCTTTGAATATCTATATTTATTAACATCGCCCTGAATGAACACAGGATTTCTAAACCAGAGTTAATTATTACTTTTTTTATGACCAATATAAAATTCAGTCCCCAATTTCTTTATTTCTTAGCCCTGGGTTGACAAAATACAAGCCATGTATCACCCCATGCATACAAATAAGTTCTGCAGTTAAGGAATGCCAAAAAAAATGAGTCTGGGTTTTTATATGTGTACAGTCCAGTTTGCTCCCTGAAAAGAGGGCAGAAACACCTTTACTTATTAGTTTGGATCCTAGATTCTTACTCTACACTTTGAAAAGATTATCTTTTATTTCTTATGTGTTTTAATCTCAGCATCTCCTTTTGAACTTTTCAATATTAGTACATATTCAAATCTAACAGTTATTTAGGTTTCCTTCTGTTAAACGGAGAGGCAGATGGAATTGATAAAACCAACTGTGAAGAAACTGAGTGTACAAAAAGGTGTATATTTTAAAAAATGTGGCCAACCATTCACTTACATATGCATGTTTTATTTATTTATTATTTCACAAAAGAAAAGGTTGATTTCTCTGTGGCAGATATTGTTCTAAATGTTTTAAAAATATTACCTAAGAAGAAGAATATCCTATAATCATTAGTCATCTAGTGCTGCTATAACAGAAATATAATAAGTGGGTGGCTTTAACAAACAGAAATTTATTCTCTCACAGTTCAGGAAGCTAGAAATCTGAATTCAGCGTTCTAGCTCTAGAGAAAGCTATTCTCTTTTCTGTCACTTTGGAGAAAGATCTTTGTGTTCATGCTTCCCCCTGGTCTAGGAGCTTCTGAGAGAAGGGACGCTAGATTCAAGGGTGCACTCCACTCTTTGTGCATTCATGGTGGCGTGAGATACCCTGTCTCTGCTCACTTCTCTTTTTTGTGTTTCAAAATGATTGACTAAGACACAAACTAATGTTTTTTCCATTAGCATAATTGCCTCTAATCCTGTCTAATTAACATCATAGAGGTAGGACTTATAACACATAATAAAATCATGTTAGACAACAAAAGAGTAGACAATCACACTATACTGAGAATCAAGGCCTGGTCAACTTGACACGAATTTTTAGGAAATGCAATTCAATCCATTACAGTACATATATATGAAGCAGGATATGGATACCACAAAAAAAATATTCACAGCTCATGATCTCATGAAACCTAAAATATGATTACCAAAATAAAAAATACAGAATGTAATATACGGAAAATAAAAAAGAGATAAAACATATTTTTGAAATTTGTGTATGAATCCAGGTCATCCAAATTCTAACAAGTCATACAAAGAGAAAACAGGAAAAAAAGTGGGAAGAAAACTAAGAAATAAACCAAACAACTGCATCACTTCAGCTAATGTAAGTAAATCTTAAGATTAAAAAATACCAGAGAATAACCAGTACAATGAATTAAAAAATAAATACTCCATAGCATATCACCATGAAATTGCAGAACCATGAAGATGAAGAGATGATTCTGAAAGTTATAATAGAAGGGTAAAAGTAACTAGCAGAAATAGCACAGATACTTCCCATAATGCTGGCCAGATGTTATTCCTTTGATGCACACTTTCTGCCTTTCTGCTTTGATCACAGTGCAATGCTAGACACAATATTAATAAAGGGAAAAAAAAAGTGTAACACCCAAAGAAATTAAGCCAGCCTGAAGAATGTAAAACAAGGGAGAAATTGTTAATGGAGTAAGCAGGGCTGTGTCTGTTGGCTCAGGGTCAGGATCAGCTACTGAGAGTTTAGTTACTGTGTGCGAGTTCAGAATGGGTCAAGTGATCTGTTTGATGTGGCGGGCTCGACAAGGGATCTCTGACAGAAGCTGGAACATGAGATAGAAAATCTTCATTGAGAAAATGACCAAAAAGTAAAATAAATATTGCTGTGAACTGTTACAAGAGGCAGGATATTTTAAATGCTCAAAGATCTTGGGAGTTGCAGGGAGACAAAACATTCTCCTAACTAGGAATGGAGCCAAAACATTCTTGGCTTGGAAACTCTGGTTGTTTAGTGGTTAAGAGCCATGGCTGCTCACTAAAGGATTGGTAGTTGGAATCCACCAGGAACTTCTCAGAAACTCATGGAGCAGTTCTACTCCATCCTGTAAGGATCTCTATGAGTCAGAATTGACTCAATGGCATTTCTGTTTTTATTTTTGGATTCTTGGATCAGTCATTGAATTTTATGTTTCATGAGACAAAAGATCCAAATCTTTTTTTAACCTAATTTTTAAAAACCCAATTCTGTACAGAAGTTATGAGTGACTGGATAGTGGCAACTATTAACCTCTCAAAGAGAAACAGTAGTCGCTAGAATTATTGTAATTGGAGAAATACAAGATGCAGAGAATAAAATAAAATAATTTTAGTTACCAAAAAAGTTTGTATCTATGTAGGAGTAGTGTGTGTGTATGATTATGTGAATATGAGCTAAACATGACGGAATTCACTTTTCATTGGGTCGAAAGGGTTCTAGTGAAGAAATAATACAAACAGGTGAAATAAATTCAGAGAGTTTTGGAATAGAAGTATAAACACAAAATAAAATAAAACAAGATGGCCCTAAGGAGTCCATACATAGGTATTTCATGATCATAGTTATTTATTTATGTAGGATTATATATGCATTTATTCATATTTATAGCTATGACAAAGAAACTTACATTTCTATTGTCAAAGCCAGCACTTATTAGAGGGGTAAAAACTAGACTGAAAAAAAGATGCAGGAATAAATAATTCAACTAAAAATAAGAAAAAGAAAAAACAGAAAAGGGTAGAAAAGTTAAAAAAAAAAGAGATTATTTGTATGACATTAAGCACACATTGTGAGACTGTGATCAGTGTTATTAGAAAAATAATAGCTGATTTTCTGATGTTAAAGAAAGATATGGATGTTAAGCAAAAGAAATACAAACAAATCGACACACAAAATCTTTCTTGTAAAAAGCAGAACATGGTGTATTAGATTCCTATTGCTGCTCCAACAAATTTAGTGGCTTAATAAAATATAACCTTATTACTTTATAATTCTGACATCATAAGTTCAAAATGAGTTTTAGTGGGCTAAAATCAAGGGTTGTCAACGTGATATTATTTCTGGAGGCTCTAAGAAAAAATCTAATTGTTTGCCTTTTCCAAATGGACAGGCTGCCTGCGTTACTGGTCTTTTGGCGTCTTTCTGTCTTCAAAATCAGCTTTCACATCACTCAAAAATCTGTTTCTGTTACTGTGTTTCCTTTCTCTAACTTTGATTCTCTTGCCTCTTTCTTTCGTAAGGACCCTTATGATTACATTGAACCACCAAGACAATCTGAGATAACCTCACATCAAAATTCTTAATTTAGTCACCCTTTCAAAGTTCTTCTTTGCCACGTATGTTAAACTATTAACCCACTGTCATTGAGTCAATTCTGACTTGTAGCAACCTTATAGGACAGAGTAGAACTGCCCTGTTGAGTTTCCAGAGAGTGCCTGGTGGATTTGAACTGCTGACCTTCTGGTTAGCATCTGTAGCACTTAACCACCATGCCACCAGAGTTTCCAAAGTATTAACAAGTGCCTATAATTAGGACATGATGATATTTCGGGGAGAGGGTGCATTATTCTATCAGAAGTAATCAGAGAGAGAACAGATTATATAAGAAAAAAAAAGACTTCAGTGCATCTTTTCTCCATCATTCACTTCATTCGTTTATAAGCTAATTGTGTATAATAAGATCATTATAAATAATACTGACTAGCTCAAGACATAGGGACTCTATCAGACTACAGTCTATTTATCTAATTGAGACTGTAAAGAAAGATAAGAAATGTTGCCTTTACATATTTATGCTGGAATGTTTTTTGCCTTAGAAACGTAAATTATTCAGGCTTTGGGATTGGAGAGAGAAAAAAAGAATTTCCCACAATAATTTATAAATGGGCATCACAAAAGTGTGCTTGGGACATAGTGCTGGAAAACACTGAGAAGGAAAAAAAAAAGACGGTTCATTTGTTAGCAGTTCTGGTAAGAGAGTCTCCCAGGCAACAAAATATTGAACTACTATTACAGAAATGATTAAGCAGCAGATGCACAAAGCAATTGAAGGAACCATCAGTCAAGTGTTAAAATGTTCTTTGGATCCTCAGAAATCACCTAGAAAAGGAAACCTCTGGTGAAGGATGGATTTCCAAATATTTCTGGAAGAAGGCTCATAAACAGTTCAATTTAAGTATTTCATAATGTATAACTTGAAATAGCATTTTTAAGCATCAATGTGTAAAGTCAGAGAATTTTATAATGAGTCAGTCTATGATCCAGAATTCCACCCTATATGTTTCTATGGAGGCACTGGTTGTGCAGTTGCAGAATTCCTGTCACCTATGCAGAAGACTTGTGTTCAATTCCAGGTCAATGTACCTCATCAACAGACACCAGTCATTTGTTAGTGGAGACTCGTATGTTGCTGTGAAATGAATAGATTTCAACAGAGCTTCCAGATTTAGATGAACTAGAAGAAAAACTTGGAAATTTACTTCCAAAAAGCACGTAGTGAAAACTCAATAGCTCACAATATGATTCTCAGTCCACCATGGGGATAGCACCAGATCAGGCAGTGCTTTGTTCAGCTATGCACTGGATGGTTTTGAGTCAGAGACTGACTTGACAGGAGTTAACAGTGTGTTTACCATGAAACTTATGTTCAAGATGTTTATTTAGAAATAATCTAAATATCTGTAATAGGAGGATAGCTAACAACACTTAGGTATATATTTTCACAATGAAAATTACAAATGCATAATAATTATATTTATGAACAAATTGAATAAAACATTTGTAAAGTACACATTTGGCTTCATCCATTGATACAAAACGTGAACAGATTAAAGCAGTACTACATACTATTTGGGGATCTATAGAAACATGCATGCAAAATCCATATTCAAAATTCATGATATTAGGTATATGTATAGAAGGAAAACGGGTTTTCAAGTGTATCAATTATATAGTTAGTTATGGCTTTCAATACATGAATTATAATTTATCTAGAAAGGGACACAGATCTTAAGTGTACAGCTCAATAAATTTTTATGAATAGAACACTTCTGTGCAGTTGTCACTCAGATTTGGATATTAAACATTAAAAATATTCAGAACACACTCTTTCGTCCACAGTTATCAGATAATTTAATAATAATGTAGGGATACAGAAGACAAGTGAATAATGTTTTCAAAATTCGCTATTATAATGAACTTCAACCGTTCTCCTTACCACAGATGAGATCTCCTGTTGTGACTTTAAGTGGGTGGGATCAGAGAGTATGTGCTCTGTGCTCTGTTGTGTCTGACTTTTTTTTTACTCAAGTTTGTTAATACTTGGAAGATTCACGTTTGCTTTGGCTGGTATCTGTATTTTCTTGATTATGTCATTTTAGAGAATTTCATTCTGCAGTGGATAAATATTTATTCAATCTTTTATTCGTTTGTCCAATACACTGTTGAGGGATATTTATAATGATTTCACCTTGTGATTGGTGTGACTACTGTTCCTAGAATTCTGTGTTTCTGTAATTCCTTTGGTGAACACATTGTCACGTTTCTTTTTATAAATATTTATTGGTGAAACTTCTTGTCATAGAGTATGTGTATTTTGAGGCTTGTACATACCATAGCCTAAATTATTGACAAGATTTATGCCACAAAAGCATACCATATGGGTTCCAGTTGGCCCAAATTCTCTCCAACGCGTTGTGTTATTAATGTGTTATAAACTATTTAAATTTTAGGCATCCGGTGAATGTTTTAATTTACATTCCCCTGATGTCTAAAGAGATTGAGCACCACTTAATATTCTTGTTGACCATTTGAATATTTTTCAGTGGAATGAACTGTTCATCAAACACTTTTTCATTATATTTTATTCCTCAAATAAACCTGACAATTATTTAGAGAAAACTATGATTTATTCAAGTCAAGGGGGAGAAATATGGGTGTTTGTTTATCCCTAGCATGTTAATCACTTTTGATATGCTTATATTTTGATATACTTATATACTAAAAGGAAAATAATTGCCACCAAAATCAGAAATTAAAATGAAACCCAACAGAGCTTCTATTTCCTGACAATATTAAATAACAGAAACTGAATTTATACTCCCATTTGAAAACAAACAAACAAACAGACAAAAAAATATGAAAATAACAGGTGTCACACAAAGCCAATTGCAAGAAAGAAGCAGAGTAATGTGCGAGTGAGCGTCTATTTTCTTGTGGACTGACTGAGTTGCTTCATGAAGACTTGTTCTGAATTCCTGACGCGGTGTACGTTCCCTTTCCTGCCCTTTCGGTAACTACTCTCTGCTAATGCTACGTGTGGAAACTCCGGTGCCATAGCAGTTCAGTGCTGTGGTTGCTAACCAGAAGATCAGCAGCTGGAATCCACCAGGAACTTTCGGAAGCTCTAAGGGGCACTTCTACTCTGTCCTATAGGATTGCTATGAATTGGAATTGACTCAACAGTTGTGTTAGTCATCTAGTGCTGATTTAACAGAAATACCACAATGGATGGCTGTAAAAAGAGTTTTTTTTTTTTTTTTTGTCACAGTACGGTAGGCTAAAAGTCCAAAGTCAGGGTGTCACTTCGAGGGGAAGACTTTCTCTGCTGGCTCTGAAGGAAGGTGCTTGTCATCAATGTTCAACTTCTGAGGCACAGGGACCCTGGTTCTTTCCAAAGGCTGTACTCAGCTTCCAGCACCACTTCTTGGTGGTATGAGGTCCCCCAAATCTCTCTGCTAGCTTCTTTCCTTTGTATCTCAAGAAACTATCTCAAGGCACAAAGCAGTCTTAGGGTAAGTCCTGTCCCAGCAACCAACACAACTACCACCCGTCCTCCTTTGTTAACATCAAAGAGGAAAGATTTCCACCATGGAGGAGCATCACCCCGTACCAGGAATCATGGCCCACCCAAGTAGATGTTTTTGTTGTTGTTTTGGTTATTGCTAATTGCTTTAAACTGAATCTGTTGCAATCTTTTTTTTTTTTTTTAATTACTAGACTCAAATATTAGACTATCCATTGTGGTTTTCCCTTAACCTATCTTTATGTGTTAAAAGTATATTGAACTTTCCAGTATAATTGTGTTTGAATATTCTAAATATAGCCTGGAGGGACTCTTATCATTATACAAGCACAGAACTGCAACTAAAAGACACTGAACACATTTTTAGTAAAGTTTTTAATGCTGCTTAACTTTGATTATTTTGATTTAAATAAACACAATATAAGTCATTTTCTCTAGGAAAAATACTTAGCTCTTTGAATGATCTGTCTCTATGCTTTATGTGAGCTGATGTTTCCCAATAATCCCTGTTTTGTAGCTTTGTAAGCTTTTTTATTTTTGAGAAGGGATAGAATTGGGCTCTGCCTACACAGTTGACTTGAAAGTTTCCAGGGTATTTCAAAGGAAGACTGTGGAGTTCAGTTATTATAATAGCAAGTGAATGTGATGTAAAAGAAATGGTAGTGAGAGAATAGCACACAAGTCAAGCTCAGGCTCTCGGGTATGGTGTTATTAAAAATTCAGACTGAAGCATTTGACTAATTTTATTTAACCTTTTTAGCCACTGCAATTTTGCGTGTGGCAAGGGAGCTTTCTCATGGCAGAAAAGAGAAGAGCTAGTTCACAGCTAATTTTACAAATTGCTTTAAAAAGGTCACTTATGTCTTCATATCTTTTTAAATTTATATTCAGAAAAAAGAATATAATTGTTAGTCAAATTTTTTTCAATTTCAACTGTCGCTTGTAGATTTGAACTTTATGTACCTGATGTTCTCTGTGTTTTAGCATGCTCTCCACTTCTTTCCAACCCAATTTTTACATACAGAGTTCTCTATAAAAATCCTGACTGGTTCTCTTCTAGTGACTGTCTTTTGATAAATTATAGCTAGAGAGACTTTCTAGGCTCTGCTATTGTAGAAAATTCCTGTGCTTTAGGGCACCGTTACCAAGCTTGAAAAGACTTTCAGAACAACACTATGTAGTTATAGGAGAAAAGAAAGAACTCCAAATAAAGGACTTCTTATCAAGACCTATATGCCAAAGAGAGGGTTAAGCTTTCTAGGAAAAAAGTCAATGGGTAGATTTTTTTTCTTTTTTAAATTACAAGGAAGAAAGGGAGATTGAATCAATGACTATACTGAATACTTAACCAACCTAGACGTTTCAGCATAATATGCATTTAAAGAAGTGAAATAAAATGGAATGAGGGGCCTATGTCCCAACCTAGACTGGAAAGGCATTTACTTTTTTTATAGATGATGGGAATTCCTGTTAATATCAACAACTGGCTTAATTCTATCTGTGTAATCAATACTGATTTGGCTGAGCATGACAGTTACTGTGATATGGAAATATCACTTCTTCTATATATTCTCATTTTATGATTGTTTGGACTTAGATGATTTATTTATGTTCTGAGTGAAAATGCGCCTCCACCCATTGTTCCCAGTTTAATCCCTTGTGACATCCTGAGTCAATCTAGACATTCTACAAGTAGCTAATTCAATGCTTGAGAGTTGAGGCCATGTACACAAACTTCTTTTATTTTGAAGTAAAACAGGAGACATCCCTTGTAGCATTGTGGATTATTTAAGAGCACAGACTCTGCAGGCATGATGCCTTGACTGAAATCCTGGCTTCTCCTCACTTACTAGCCCTATGGCTAAGCAAGATAATCTCTTTTTGCCTCAGTTTAATCTTCCTTAAAATAGAGTTAATCACAGTACACACATTTTAGGGTCATTATAAGAATTAAATAAGTTATTATTTGTAAAGTAATTGAAACATATTAAGTGTAAAACAAAATACGTTAAGCACTATACACACAGGAATTAAAAAAGAAAAATTGAACTTATTCTCCATGAAGCTCTAGTGCATCACAATCTTTCTCAGCTAGAAGTATTTAGAACAGAAATTGTGAAACCTGGTGGTGGCATAATGGCTAAGTGCTATGGCTGTTAACCAAAAGGTCAGCAACTCAAATACACCAGCATTCCTTGGAAGCTCTGCGGTGCAGTTCTTCTCTGCCCCATACTGTTCTGTGAGTCAGAGTGGGCTTGACAGCAGTGGGTTGGGCTTGGGGTTAGCACAGAAATCAGCAGTCCTGGTACATATATGACAGTGTGGCTCCGTGTGCTGCTGCAACTGGAACATTGTGCTTTCTTTTCCCGAAATGGCATCCTCATTTTGAATGGTGAACTTTTTCACTCTAAATTTTTTAATTTATTTACCTGACCTAAAAAGAAATTGGCATTCCCTTAGTATACTCCTTAAGCATAAGTAAGGATTCAGACTGCTTTATGCCATATATTACCTATGCCAAGGCTGTAGTTATTAATATCGCTTGCCAAAATTTCCTAACTTTTTGCCTTCCTAGATATTTCACTTCCTTGCTCATCTGGCCTGTGGGTGGCTTTGTGTCTCCCGTTGACTGGTGAAGTCAGTGAAGCGAGGGTGGGAAGCGTCACGTCTCAGTGTGAGCTTCACATCACGCTCGCTCTTGCTTCCTTGAGTGAAGACATTATGGCAAATGTCCCAGCACAGGCACAATGAGAGTGAAGGATGAACAACACAGACCTTGGTTACAATCAAATAACGTTAGTTCTGAAACCATCAAAGGTCTGAGGGTTTGCGCTACTAGTAGGCCACCAAGTTAGCCTGCCACGGTTTTGTATGTATATACTGCAGAAGAACACCAAAACCCTACTAATAAATGTGACTTACTATTCTCAGCAAAAGAGCAGTAGCCAGGAAAAAAAAAATATATATATATATATACATATTTTTGCTTGACTCTTACAGATTTTCACAGGGTGACTCAGTGAGATCCAGCTGTTTACCTGCATATGCAGAGGGTCACGCCACAGAACCCCCTGCCACCCCCAAAACTCACTGCCATTAAGTCAATGCTGACTCACAACAACCCTATAAGACAGAGTAGAACTCACTCATATAGTTAGCAAGGAGTGCCTAACAGATTTGAACACCCAACCATTAGGATAGGAGACATAGCACTTAACCTCGATGCAACACCACAGGAGAGGAAACTCAAATTTAGACGACTCTAAATCTTATGGAACTTGCAACCTGCATGCATGTTCTCATTTCTAGAAAAAGATCTCACTTATTATGCAATTATCCTTCAGGGGAGAGTAGCTCTAAGCTTATTATCCTGGAATGTATGCAAATACGTCAAGGAAATGGAAGAGGCTGTCTTGACATTTCCATGTATTTCCAAAAGATACACCTCTGCCTTCCAGGGTATACTTGCTTTTCAGTTGTATCCTTTGCTCAGAAGGTCTGTACTGTGAACTCAGAAATCCTTAAAACATTATTGCCCAATACTACTGAGACGTTGGGGTTGTTGGATTATATTTTGCCTAGAAACTTAAGATACATAATTTCAAATCCTCTGCATCATCATTATGTAAAGCATAGCTTTACAAAAAGTAAAATGTGTCACGTGCCCTAATAACATTTTTGTTCTTTGTTTGTTGTTAGGAGACATCGAATCAGTTCCATCTCGTAGTGACCCCACGTACAACACAAAGAAGCATGGCCTGGCCCTGTGCCACACTCGCAATCATTGTTTTAGTTGACTGCGTTATTGCAGCCTCAGTGAGATTTTCCAGTTTTTAATGACCTAGCAAAATGAAGTGGGCATCTGCATGTGAGCATGCTATTACGTACAATAAATAACTGTTAGACAAGTAGGTGTGGACTTTCTTTTTTGCGTATAAAAATATGAGTGAAATCTAAAATTAGCAAAGACATTGAAAGAGTTGTAGAATTCCTGCTAGATAACTAACTGCTGACAATGGTTGCATTTGATGAAAATGTATTTGCTATAGCAAAAAAAAAAAAAAAAAATATTATGAAACTTTCTTGGTGAAAAAGATTTGACCTTTCTTATTAGGTAAAACTGGAAACAGGAAATAATCCTTACTTGACGGCACTTGGCTTTGGCATATATAAACATATAATACCCTGTGTTTATTTGAACACAAAACTTTTTTTTTCTCCTTAATTAAGGCCTTCAGGTACTACCGTACTACATAAAATAAGTTGGAAAATACTAATAACTGCAAGAAGATAGAATTACTATTAACATACGGATCTATCAGAAGAGGCTTTGAGGAGTTGGTGAAGTTTGAATAAAATTTGAATAAAAATACATTTTGTTGTGTAATACCTGGGTTCTTAAAAGCTTAAAAGTGGTCATTCAAAGTACAAAAATTGGTCTGTGTTTTCCACTAGCACCAGAGGAAGAAGAAGAGCCAAGAATCTGGTTGTTATCAGGTGATACCGAGTCTGTTCATACTTACAGCAACTGTATATGTGACAGAAAAAGGCACTGGAGAGTCCTGTGATACCTCCCTCATAATGTGTGCTATGCTGGAGCGTATCATTGCAGCCACTGCCTCGGTCACTCTCACAGAAGGTCTTCCTCTCTTTTGCTATGATGGTGTAGCATGCTTGACGTCTTTCTCCAGGGACTAGCCCCCCAATAACATGCCCAAAGTGTGTGAGAGGAAGTCGTGCTGTTCTCCCTTCTAAGGAACCTTCTGGTTGTACTTCTTCCAAGACAGATTTGTTTGTTCTCCTGGAATTCTTCTTTGGCAGCACAATTTTTCTTCCAGCAGCACAATTCAAAAGAATCAATTCTTTGCCATTCTTCCTTATTGATTGTTCAACTTTCACATGGATGTGAGCCCACTAAGAATACCGTGGTTGCATGAGGAGTACCTCAGTCCTTAAAGTGACGTCTTTGCTTTTTAACACTTTAAACAAGTCAGTCTTTTGCAGCTGATGTGCCCAATGCAGCATTTCATTTGATTTCTTGACTGATGCTTCTCTGGGTGTTGATTGTGGATCTCAGTGAAATGAAATACTTGACGACTTCGATGTTTTCCCTCGTTATCATGATGTACTTATTGGTCCATTTGTGAGGAGTTTTGTTTTCGTTCTTCTTTGTTTCCAACCTTAGGACTCCAATCACCACTAATTATCGGTGCATCTTGATTTCATTTTCTGTCAATTTCAGAGTGCAGAATTTGGTAAAAGTCTTCAATTCCTACATATTTGGAATCTTGATTGTTGTGTAATTTTAAATAACAGTCATATTGACTGGTCTTCTTTATAGGTATATGGATATTATCCTGACAGCATTGCACTTCAGGATAGATCTAGAAATGCTCCTTTTTGAAGATGAATGTGGTGACATACTGAAGGCTGTAGTCCTTTATCTCCATCAGTAAGTACTTCAATTCCTCTTCACTTTCAGAAAGCAAAGTTATATCATCTTCATATGTGAGGTTATTAATTAGTCTTCCACCAATCCTGATGCTTCCTTTTTCATATCATCAAGTTATTTCCTCAACACACAGAATAAGTATAGTAACAGGATACAGCCCTGACATGCACATTTCCTCATGTTAAGCCACTCAGAATCCCCTTGGAAGCTGTACAAAGCAGTTCTACTCTATCCTATAGGGTCACTATGTCAGAATTGACTCAACAGCAAGGGGTTTAGTTTGGTTTTGTTTTGGTCTCCCCTTTTTCTGTTTGAACGATGGTATATTTGTCTATTGTAGGTTCCTCATGAGCACAATGAAGTGTTCTGGAACTCCAGTTCCTTGTAATGCTATCCATAAATTTTCGTGATCTGCACAGTTTCATGACTTTACATGGTCAATAAAATATAGGTGAACAACTTTCTGACATCAGCAACAGTATCTCTTGTTACATGTCGTCTTCTGAAACAGTTTGAATTTCTGGGAGTTACCAGCCAATGTACTGCAGCAACCACTTTTGAATTGTATTTTGCAGAATTTTACTTCTGTGTGATATTAATGGTATTGTTCAATAACTTCTGCTTTCTACTGGATCGCCTCTCTTTGAAATGTGCACAAATGTGTCTCTCTTCCAGTCAGTTGGCCAGGTAAATATCTTCCCAATTTCTTGGCATAGATGAGTGCCTCCATTGCTGAGCACATTTATTGAAACGTTTCAATTGGTAATTTGCTTTTTTCACTAGTGCTGTCAGTACAGATTGTACTTCTTCCATCTACTTTCCAACTTCTCATCCTTCTTCTTTGTCTCCAACTTTCACTTTCTATTCATCAGTAATTATCAATCCATCTTGATTGTGTTTTTGATCAATTTCAGAGTAAAGAAGTTGGTAAGAATCTTTGATTCCTTCACGTTTAGAATTTTTATTAGCTTGTGATTATAAATAATAGTCATATGAACTAGTCTGCCTTGTAGGTATTATCCTTGCATGATAGTATCCTCTCCCTGACAGCACTGCATTTCAGGATAGATCTAGATATGCTCTTTTATGAAGATGAATGTGACGTCATTCCCTTTCAATTTGTCATTCCTGGAATAGTAGGCTGTATGATTGTCTGATTCTAAATGGCCAATCGCCAAGCCAAGCCAAGACAGCTCACAAATGCCTCAAATATTGATCTTTGTATGTTCCATACCATTTATAAGGACTTCCAATTCTCCTAGATTGATACTTACCACATACCATTTTCCAGTAATTAATGGATGTTAATGTCTGTTTACTTGCCTTTCGAGTCATGCCCCATCAACAAGTGAATATCCTGAAAACTTTATTCTATCTATGTCATTATGGTTGACTCCTTCTTGAGGAGGCAGATCTTCAGTTGTCTTTTGAGTGCCATATGACTTGGGGACCCATCTTCTGGCACTGTATCAAAGTTCCACTGCTATTGTAAGGTTTTCACTGAATAGTTTTTTCAGAAGTAGATTGCCAACTCTTTCTTCCTAGACTGTCTTAGTCTGGGAGCTCTGCTGAAACCCTTCTACCATAGGTGAATAGTTGAAACACTGGTGGCATAGCTTCCAGCATTGCAGCAATGAGCAAGCCATCACAGTGTGACAAACTGATAGACTACTGGTGGCAATCGGGAGGAGGTGAAGAAAATGGAATGTTTCACTGATTGTCTCCATAACAACTACCCCCTTTCCCATGGGACTAGAAAATCTGGATAGTGCCTAGCTACCATTACAGAATATTTTGATCAAAGATTCTTTAGAAGAATATTGACCAAAAGGAGATAAAATGTAGAACAAATTCTAAAATGTTCAAAGAATCTTGAATTTCTGAAGCCACAGAGTCTGGATGCACTCCTGAAATGATTGCCTCTAAACTACCTAGATGAATCAAATAGACAACATCGACTCAAAAGATCAGACAGGAAACCGAGGGGACACCGAGTTTATGTTAACAGGAGAGACACAACTCAGAAGAGGAGAGTGAGAATGCTTGCAGAATTGAAAGATTGTAATCAATGTCTCCAAACTATACAGGTAGAAACTGTTGAACTTGTATATGTTCTGTGCATATTCCCAACAATAACTGAAACAAAATAAATCATTTTTAAAAAACCAAATTTTTTAAGGAAAAGTAAATATCGTTAGATTTTCAGATGGGACATAACATGGAGAGATGAAACTACCCTATATAATCTAACCATCATTCATCCATTAAGTCCCTTTCCTACCTACAGTATTTGAACATATGGTTTCTTCATTTGAGAAATTTTTCCCTCTCTAAAGTCTTTTCTTTATGTCTAAGCTATATGACCTAGTCAAAGCATCATCATTTCATATTTGAAGAAAAATACTAAAGTCTTGGCCAAAAAACAGTAGGTTTAGACATTTTACATACATAGTTGCCTATTAGGTCTGGTTGATCTGCACTCAATACTTATTCCAACTTTCTGAGTCATAAATGTCCTTTTCTTTTTTTTCTTCCTGATCCAGGAATAAATAAGATCTAGAGAAATTGCCTATTGCTAGGGACAGCAGTGACTGATCGAACATTGGGATATGGATACAGGCCATCACTCACATTACAGTAATTGCAAAGTTTTAAACTGGGCAGTGGAACACTGTTTTGGAAAACTGCACACTATGTTAAAACAACAGGGAAATGGCTTCCACTGAATCTTGAAAAATAATCTCTCCCCTTGTTAAAAATAACTTCTTCCTTCTCCACTGCTCCCAGAGCTGACATAATTTGCACATGTGTCATTCATGTCTGACTCCCACTATAAATTGTAAACCACTCTGTGCAATATAGGGCTGTTTGGTGTGGGAGGTTATTGATTGATTTATGTTAATAAGGGCAATGCTGTCAATATCACTAAAGCAAGTAGACCTAAAGACTAAATGTGAATTCCAAAAGAAAGCAGGGTGTTGTTACCAAGACGGAATAAGTGGACACTAGGTGACCAAAATCCAAAAGCTCACTCACTACATTATCCTGAAATCAAAGAATTTTCATAGAATTAGATCCTGTAATTTTATCCTTGTATAATTTTCCTGAATATAAAAGGCTTGTTTATAGAAATTTTGCAGATATTGAGAAATGACTGAGTTGTCATTTATCACTCAGAAGCAGTATGGGTAGAGAATAAAATGTCAGTCATCTTTGAAGAAGAGATGACCATATAAGCTGGATGGTGGTGACAGTACAATTAAGTGACAGACATAATAGAATCCTGAGTTTGAGGGGCTGCCAATATTTTAACACTTGTTCCATTGCATAATAAAAATCTGATAAAAATGAGCATGTGCAGACCCTTCAAGCTTCTACTTGTAAGATTGTCTTTTGTTGATTCTAATCCTTTGCTAACTCTGATGACTCATATTTCAAATACAGATTTTACAAGAAGAGCATTCAGAATGAATCATATCTGGTTTTAAAAATATAAAATAAATAAAATAATTCAGAACAGCTTAGCCTGAAAAATGCTTTAGATATAGCTCCACATTAAAATCAAAAGTGCAAAGTATTCATAGGTCAAGTTCCTCCATCTAAGATAACATTCATAGTCTCAGTGGGCTCAGCAAAAGAACTGAGAACAAGATCTCAAGACTCTCTGTATGTGTAATGCTTATCTAACATCTGATAATACTTATTGAGAGTGGCAGCCCAGGAGAGCAAGGCTTGTTTCAACTTTACTGTGAATCGTGACATCATCCTGCTCCCATTCTATTATACAGACATGTTATAGAATCCAGAATTTTGTGAAAAACTTAACAAGAAAAAATGAGGATATTTTCTTCTTTATGTCCCTAGTTGATGAATAATATCATAAAAATATAAGGTGATATGCAGAATTAGTTTATTTTATTTGCATCATTTCATCCGATTAAATAGTGACAACAAATTTGAAAGTGTCTTGTAGTACATATACAATTTAAAAACAATTTCTCTCAATAGGCTGAGGGGTACTCTTTGTTACTATGCTACAGTGGGACCGGCCAAAGACAGAATTAGGCTTCCATAGGAGACTTCTTCCCAGGGCAGCTGAAGAATTTATCTTGTCATCGTAGTACTGCTTCTTTCTTTGTTATTGCTTTGTTTCTCCGCAGTCTATCACAAAATTTAGTCGTTTCTCTAAAAGGTAATATTAAATCCATCATTCTGCACACGCTTGTACTTTGGGAAGATTGAAAATAAATAATTAAATAAACTTACAGACTTTTTTATTAAATTATGCCCCAAGTACCGCAGTGGAAATCAGGCAGACACCTTTGTTGTTTATTTAGATGACATGTTCATTTTAAAAGAACTGTAATAGGCAGGAGGCATTTGAATTCAGATGTCTAATTCAGAAAGCAGTTTTCTAAATCTTGTAGCATCTCTTGCAGATTGGTATCATAGCACTGACTGTGTATCAGCAGGCTAAGTTGTCACTCTTCCCTATACCAACCCTAGAATGGGAGCTCCTGGAGAGCAAAGGTGGCATTTAATTCATCTTTATAATCCCAATACCTATGCCAGTGCTTGGCGTATCAGTCCTCAACAAATATTTGTTAAATGAAGGTATGAGGACATTTTTCCTTTTTTTTACTTCAGTCAACATATTTTTTGAGTGTCTACTACTTGGCTTGGCTACTACTCTCATAGAAGTGAGATGGTCTCCTAATGACATAGCTACAAACAGCCTTCTAGTTGTATTTCTCTTCTTGTGTCATTTTGTTTAGTTTCTTATGCTTCCAAAGAGTTTGTGTGTGCGTAAGTCTGTACAATTAGTTCTTGTTTCCCTTGTTTTCCAAAGGTCACTAGACCCACTCCTCTGAATCATGTGTTTCTTTAATATACCTCAGGTAACTGTCCATATCAGAAGATAAAGATTTTTGTGTTCTTTTTTACCATCAAAGTAGCATCCCATTGTACTGACTACAAAAAAATAAAAAGAGTTCCTCACTGACAACACGAGAATAAAAACGGTTGTACCCTGAGATCTCCACTAAAAGACCTCAATTGATGGTCCAGTGGTTTCAGGGTTCCCCTGAGAGCATGGCCCCGGGCCCTGATGCTGTCCTTGCCCATAAATCATAACGAAGGTCCACTCTTTGGACACGAATGGATTGGGCTTGGCAATGCAGAGTGACCATATATTGGTTGCACTTTATGGTTCTATACATCTATAGGATATCATCCTGCTGACCTCTGGCTGGAGGAAGGAGAGTGGGTGGAGAGGAGGGGAAAGGAGACTGTTGGGAAGATGAGACATGTATGGAGCAGAGAGGAATACTGTGCTGTCACCGAGCAGGGAGAGCAGTGGAAGCTGCATATAGATGGACATGTAAATTTACATGGGAATGTACATTTTCACTCAGTCATAATAAAATAAATAAATAAATAACAGTTCCCCTATAGATTTGCTTGTGCTTTCCTTCCGCACTTCTTCACCTCTTCACCCACCTCGGCTCCTACCAATCTTTTGAAGTAGCAGATGATGCTATCAGTGAATAAAATTTTACAAGTCATTTTTATATGCTATATCCATTGCATAAAACAATTTTTTTTTAAGAATTGCTGGGTCAAGAGTAAATTTATACTTTTGATGGAGACCACCAACTTAATCTTCATGTTGGGTGTGGCAGTTTACCCAGCAGTAAATAAAAGTTGAGTTTTATGCATTGTTTCAGATAGAGTGAATTTTTAAACTGTTAACATTTTGCCAACTTACAAGTTAAAGATGTATTTCAGTTTAATTTAATGTTTGTTTTGCAATGAATGCATTTGGAGATACTCCACATATTTTTAAATATATACATGTATTTATTTCTTAGTCTTTGAGTTTTTGTCCATTTTGTTAGGAGATAGTTGTTGTTTTTTGGATGCTGTTTATATAGTAGAGGATAGCAGTGATAGTTGATGTCTGTTGCAGTGTCCTATAGGTATTTACCCAGTTGTCATTGTCCATTCAATTTTGCTTATACTATTTGCAAGCAGTTATTTGATATACATAGGCCCAGTAGTGCAGAGATTAGGGGGTTGTCTGCTAAACAAAAGAGTGGCAGTTCAAATTCACCATGCACTCTGTGGGAAAAAGATTGGATATTCCAAAGATTACAGCCTTGGAAGTTCTGTGGGGCAGTTCTGCACTGAATGTATGTGTGTGTGTGTCTGTGTGTGTGCGTACACACAGGCACACAGACAGAGAGAGAAAGATTCAGAGGAAGTTCTTGTTTTTCTTTTATTTTAATAATGTATTGAGTTTTTCATAAAAATTTGCACAGTAAATTAGGCTCTGTTCAACAATTTCTATACACACTATTCAGTAGCATTGGTTACATTGTCCACGTTGTATCAACAATCTCATTATTTCCCTTCTGCTTTTTTTTCATTTCCTTAACCTAGCTGCCATACCTTCCCTCATCTTTTCATCTTTACATAAGGATAAATGTTGACCATTTGATAACATACAAATGATTGTTTAAATTTTGTTTTAAAAGGAGCTTGGTACTCACAGGTGATATTGTTTATTTTATGAGCTGGTTTATTAGCTGAATGGTGACCTCTGAGAGTAATTTCTGATTTATGTTTAAAGGATATCTCGGCGCAATAGTATCATTTCTCTTGGTCAGTAAGTCTGGCCTTTTTTTTTCTTTTTTTTCTTTTAAGAATTAGAGTTTTGTTCTGTAATTTTCTATCATTCTATCCAGGACTATCGTGCCTCTGGTCAGAAGGGTCGATAGTGATAGCCAAGTATTACCTAGTTCTGATCTCCAGATAGAAAAGACTGTTTTTCACATAGGTAATTAGTCCTGTAGACTTGCTTCTTCTTTGAGTCTTTGCCTTCCTTCTTTTTCTTTTGCTCCAGGTGGTTACATACCAATAGCTGTATCTTAGAAGGCCACTAGCAAGCTTTTAGGACCCCAGACACTACTTATCAAACTAGGATGTAGAGCCGAGCCAAGTGGCGTCGAGTTGGATCTGACTCAGGGTAGAACATAAACTTTTTAAAGTATGTTGTGACAGCTGGCCAAGTTGTCACACAGGACTAAAGTCCTACACTTTCAAACTCACTAAACCAATCCTTCAAGGTGTTTCATGGTCAGGGGGGTATCTGTAGCCCTGCTGTCTATGTACTTCATGATACATATGAGTATACGTGCAACACCCACAAACATATATATGTATATATACATGTATATACCTGTGCCTGCAAACACTCCTATATATGCATACATACATGCATAAAACTTCCTATAGAGTTATGTGCATATATATCTACCTATGTCATTGCTACATCTTTTTTTTTGGTTGCTACTGCTCTTGCTATCAAATTATGAATGTTACAGCTAACATTTACCAGTAACATCTCTTAATTTTGTATATTATTTATTGTTGTCATTTGCCTTAGCTAAGTTCTGCATACTTCATTGACATTCAGTATTGCTTTTCCCATCACCAAAAATAACAAAAGTCTACTGTCTAGAGAGTGGTTCTCCCTTTCTCCACCTCCCATCCCTGATAACTACCAAAGACTATTAATTTCTGAATACATACCTATTTTTGTCTTTTTATAAAACAGTATCGTACAATATTTGTCCATTTGTGCATAATTTATCGCACTCACCAAATGTTTTCCAGATTCATTCCTGTCAACATGTTTCTCAGACTTATCACTAACGTTTACAAATGCA
Organism: Heterohyrax brucei; assembly: GCA_028571685.1. NCBI lineage: Eukaryota > Metazoa > Chordata > Mammalia > Hyracoidea > Procaviidae > Heterohyrax > Heterohyrax brucei. The sequence continues at coordinate 108,316,209 of CM053148.1, forward strand.
GAGTACTCCATTGTATGTATATATCATATTTATTTATCCATTCATCCATTAGTGGACAATTAGGTTGTTTCCATCTTTTTGCTATTATGAATAATACTGCAATGAACATAGCTATGAGATCTCTAAGGTATATACCCAGGAGTAAGATTGTCCAATCATATTTATTTCTATTTCTAGCTTTTTGAGGAAGTGGCATATCATTTTCCATAGTGGTTGTACCATTTTACATTGCTGTAACCAGTGAATAAGGATTTCAAGCTCCCCACAATTTTGCCAGGATTTGTTGTTTTCTGTGGTTTTGATCAGTGTCGTTTTTGCAGGGAATCTCTTTGCAGCTTTGATTTCTCTCTCTCTAACGGCTAATGGGAAACCCTGGTGGCATAGTGGTTAAGTGTTATGGTTTCTAACAAAAAGATCAGCAGTTTAAATCCACCAGACACTCCTTGGAAACTCTATGGGGCAGTTCTACTCTGTCCTATAGTGTCACTATGAGTCAGAATCGACCCAATAGCTCTGCATTTGCTTTTTGGGATTTTGATAGGAAATCTCAGTGACACAGTGATTAAGAGCTACAGCTGCTTACCAAAAGGTGGGCTGTCTGAATACATCCACCACCCTTGGAAATTCAATGGGAGAAGTTATACTCTGTCTTATGGTTGCTACAAGTCAGAATCGACTGGATGACAATGAGTTTGATTTTCAATGGCTAATGATAAGTGAGCAACTTGTCATGGGCTTTTGGTCACTTGAGTGTCCTCTTTGAAGAAATGTCTGTTCTTGTCTTTGCCCAGTTTTAAAGTAGACTGTTTGCCTTCTGATGTTGTTTTCGATATATTTTAGAGATTATACCTTTATCAGTTATTTCATTTCCAGATTTTTTTCTAAATCTCTTTTTTCTCTTTGGATAAAGTCTCTTCATGAACACTAGCATTCAAATTTTAAAAGTCTCAGTTTCTTTTGTTGTTAATGAATTTGTAACTGGGTTAATCAAGTACTGAAGGAAAAAAGAAAAAAAGTCCCCTAATTTTGTCCCTATGTTATCCTCCAGGAACTTTAGTTTCAGTGTTAACTTTTAGGTCTTTGATACACTTTCAGTTAATTTTTGCGTATGGTGTTAGGTATAGATTCTGTTCTGCTTATTCAGTTAGGTCACCACCATTGGTTAAAGGAACTGTTTTTGTCCATATAATAGAACTTTAGTCCTTTGTTGAAAATCAACTATTCCTGGATAAGTTGATTTATCTTTGGATTCTCCTGTTACTTGATATATGTGTCTGTCATAAAACGATTACCTGGCTGGTTTGATTACTGTGACTGCCTAGTATGTTTTGAGTTCTGGAGTGTGAGGCTTCCAAGTTTGTCCTTCATGAATACCACTTTAGCTACTTGGGGCCTCTTTGTTCTTCATACAGGCAAGGTACATCTTTCAATTCATGAGCATGGAATGCTTTTCCATTTACGTAGGCTTCTTTTAGTTTTCTACTGTAGTGTCTTTTACTTTTTGTTGTATATAAGTCTTTTTTACATCACTGATTAGATTTATCCAATGCATTTTTATCTTGACTTCTTTTTCAAAGCTTTTCTTGTTAGTATGAAGGAACCCAAATGGCTTTTCTGTGTGAGGCTTGTACCCTGCCACTTCCCTGCAACTCTCATTGTAGCCAGTAGGTTTAGTATGGAATCTCTGGGATTGCCCATGTATAGTATCATGTGGTTGGTCAATAGAAATAGGTTTCCTTCTTCCATGCCAATCTGGATACCCTTTACTTCCCTTTCATAGCCTTATTGCTCTGACTAGGACTTCTGCTGTAATACTGAATAAGAGTGGTGATGGTGGACATCCTAGTGTCATACCCGTTTTTAAAGGGAAGTTTGTTTGTCTTTCTCTGTCGAGAATAATGTTAGCTGTTGATTTTGCATATATGTCCATAATCATACCAAAGAATGTTCCTTCTGTTCCTATTTTGGTGAAACTTTTCTCAGTAAAGGGTGCTGGATTTCATCAAATGCCTTTGCTGCATCAACTGGGATGATCTTGTGATTATTTTCCTTTGTTTTACTTTCGTGGTAAACTACAACGACTCAATAATTGAGTTTTGTAATGTTGAACCACCACTGAATTCCTGGTTTGAACCCTACCTGATCAAGATGTATGATTTACTTACTGTGTTGTTGAATTCTGTTTGATAGAATTTTGTTGAGAATTTTTGTATTTGTATTTATGAGGGAAACCTTGGTTAAAAGTTTGGCTGCTAACCAAAATGTCGGCGGTTTGAATCTACCAGACACTCCTTGGAAATGTTTTTGGATAGTTCTACTCTTTCCTATGGGGTCGCTATGAGTCAAACTCAACTCCATGACAAAAAGTCCCCCCTCCCTCACTTATGAGGGATATGAGTACATTGTTCTCACTTTTTCTTTTATTGTTATTATTTTAATGTCTTTATTTTTTTTTTGTTTTTTTAATTAGGTTGATGCTGCCTTCATAGAAGGGTTTGGGGAGTATTCCTTCATCTTCTATGTTTTGGAAAAATCTGAGGAGAGTCTGTTTCAACTTTTTTCTGTGTATTCGGTAAAATGTGCCAGTGAAGCTGTATGGGTGATGCTTTTCTGTTATTTTTGTTAGAATACTTTGCTGATATTAATCTCTCCCTTTGTTATGAGTGAGTCTGTTTAGATTTTCTAATCCTGTTGTCATTTACCACTTAACATTTCTTGTGCTCTGCCGTTAATTTTGTCTCTTTATTTTGGTCTCTGTGAAGGCTGTACCTGGTATCTAGGTGATAACTATCGTACTTAGGTTGCTGTCTGACGTCCTTGATTTGCTATTTGAAGTATTCCCTTTATTATCTCTTGTAGAGCTGGGCTAATAGTTACAAATTCTCTTAATTTTGTTTATCTGGCAACATTCTGATTTTGCCCTTGTCATAGGCTGTGTTCTAGAGAGAAATAAAATCAGTAAAGCCTGTAAGTGTATATAGAAAGATTTATAGCAAGGAAATGGCTCATGCAGCTGTAAAGGCTTGAAAGCCCCCATAGATCAGAATAGAGACTTGTCCTGATTTAATAGCTATAGGATCTAGCAAACCCAAGCCTGGCAGTTCAGAGAATAGGGCTCTTGCTCATGGGGTGTCAAGAAAGGTGAATCACAAAACTAGCAGGCAAGATCACAGGTAAGCTGCTGGCTCAAGTTCCAAGAAATGGAAGGTAGATGAATAGGAGCCAGCTGCAGGTTCCAGAGAAAGCAAAAAGTTCACAAACCTTGCCCAAATGCCCACTTATATTTGAAAAAGATCACCTGCCCAAGGAAACTCTCCTTCAGCTGACTTGCTGCTCACAGCGGGTCCCCTGATGGAGGTGACCATATGACTGCCACAACACCGACAATCATAGCACACTCAGGGTGACATACAATCTTAACCATCATAGTCCTAAATCTGGACAAAAACTTCGCAGAATGTATGATTCTTGCTAGGCAGCTCTTTCTTTCAAGGTATTTTTTATGTCATTCCATTGACTTCTTGCTTGCATGGTTTCTGAACAATAAATCAGTGATTATTCTTATTGAGGGTCCTTTGTGATACTTTGTGTTCTACTAGCTGCTCTCAAAACTTTTTGTTTTTCGTTCTGGAAATTTGACTAAGATGTATCTTGGCAAATATCTTTTGAGGTCTATGCTGTATGGTGTTTGTTGAGCTTTTTAGATGGAAGTCATCTCATCTTTTAAGATATTTGATAAGTTTTCTTCCATTGTATTTTGAAAAATTATCTCTGTGCTCTTCTGTTCTCTAGTCCTCTCTGGAATTCCTACTATGTGTGTGTTATTTCTAACAGATATGTTTCATTTGCCCTTGTACTTCATTTTTATTCAGCTTTTTCTTTTTCTCTCTTTGTTCCTCAATTTAGTATCCAGGGATTTGTCCTCTGTTTAGGTGACTCCTTCCATTGGTTAAATTTTATTTTTGTGTCCTTCATTAAGTTTTTTATTTCTGACATTTTATTGTCGATCTTCTGACTTTCTATTTTCTGTTTTTGTATGGTTAGTATTTCTCTGATGATACCATCGTTTTGTTCTTGTATTGTATTGCTTACTTTTTCTAGATTTTTTTCTGTGTTTGTCTTGATCTTTTCAAGGAACCTAGACATTAGTCCTTCGAATACTTTTGCGGGTAGTTCTATTATCATTTCTTCCTCAGAAAGATTTTTCTTTCTTTTTTTTTAAACTGGTCTGCTTGAGCGTCAGAGTCCTGTTTCTTCATGTGATTTTTAATTAACTGTTGTCTTCAAGACATTAAAGTTCTATTTTGTTTTTGTACTTCTTGATTGCTTCTATGTTTACTTGCCTTTTTGTATGGTTTTAATTTTAATTTGATATATCTGGAGCTTACCTTCTTCCTTTCTCTTTACATTGTTTACTTCCCTTAGCATTTTTTTAACTGGTGTTGCTTTGCAGTATTAGTATGATGCTACTGGTTGGTTGATCCATATATGAGTTTGTTCCTTTCAGTTGGCTGGGTATGCTTTCTTCTCTATAGTAGGAATGGTGGTTGCACACACACTAGCATCCTATGTGGTTGAGTGTGTGTGACTGCATGACTTCTATTAGATTGCTTGGCAGTGAGCTAACAAGTCCATTCCCTGATGTGCAGGGCCAAGTGTTAGGTCATCTGAGTCTTTTCAGAGCTCTTGAGAATACTATCTTCCTTCTACATTGGAACAAACAATCACTGCAATCTCTGAAGCACAGGATAGTAGGCAGGCTAGCATGTAGGATAGGGTGCAGAGTCTTATTTTGTTGTGGGGCACAGGTTGCCACTTGATTAGGTGAGGGAGATTATCAGAACAGGACATGGAGTTCGTCTCAGCCAAGAACATCCTGGAAGGATATGGAGTTCTGCTCAACAAGGAGGTAGTTGGCAGGGCAATGACATAATCCTGCTGAGCTGTAAGGGGTCTGTGGTAGGAGGAGGAGAGGACAGAGATCCTTGAATCTAGGAGTGGGAAAGGTGAAGTGGAGCGTGTCTAGGATTGCAGATGGCCTGTGACTCAGGGAGGTGAAGAAGGTGGGGTGAAGCCTGTTCACCTTAGAAGAGCCTGCCTCCACCTCAGGTAATAGAGGAGCATGGGGTTAGGCTTTTGAGCATTAACATAGGGTAGGTGCAAGGTAAGTTACTGTGTGCTAGCACAGCTCACCTCAAGGGTGAGTGAAAGGCAGGGTGACCCTTTGATGCCTTACCACAAATATGTTGTTCTTCAGGCAGGTTAGGCTTGTGAGTGTCAGTGCAGACCTGCCTGTGCCTCAGAAAGGAGAGGAGGTGCACTATGAGTGTTATTCTGTTGGCCACAGACTGCCTGCACCTCAAGTAGACGAGGGGGTAGAGCGGGGTTCATGCCTGCTAGTGCAGCAGGCAAGCCCATCTGGGAAGGGATAGGAACGAAGGGAAACCTACAGGAACAAAAGGGGAAGACGGTATGCACAGGACTGGCTCTGGCACGGGAGTTGCTGCCTGGTGAGTTTTCACTGAGCATCTACCACCTGAATGGCTGGGCACTACCACCAGCTAATGTTCCCTGTGCTAATACTATTGTCTTTCTCTTTGCACTTTCCAAATTTGTTTGCCATTGACGTGTTTCCACACAGCAGTGTTCTCCATGAGGTGTTTTCCTGTATTCATCATTTCAGGATATTGCTTGATTCCATCCCAAGAGACCACGCTGTGCTATGCCTGTTAGTAGGGCAAGATCAATAACCAAATCTTTGTTTCCCCACTGATCTCATTTTCCTTCTTCTCATCAATACTCAGTTTATTTTTCAATTCTTCATTTGATTATCTAGGATCTGAACTTAGTTCTTGTATCTGTTTTACTAGATTTCTTGGGTCTTGGTTGCCATCATCGTGATGCACTTATTAATGTGCCACTTCTGAACTTGTAAAATACTATAGTGTTAAAAACAATCTCATTGCTTGGAGTTTTATGGCTTTTTTGGTTGAATTGTACTCTTGCTGGCTGTAAAAATTTACTTGTAATTTTTTTGAACTGTAGTAAAAAACATTTTCAACAAAATATTTAAAGCAATATAAAATTAAAAATGGAAAATCTTTACTAAAAATTATAAGACAAAAACTTGAATTAAAACTGTGAATTATTTTAATTATTTGATTTTAATTGGAAGTTGTTCAAAGTTTATTAAAAAAATCATAACCATGAAATTTGATCACCTTTACTTATGAGTTTCACATTTTCCATATATTATAAATCTAACTATAAATCCAATAGAAATGTAATCATGCCAGAACTGAATATTAGTTTCTCCCAGTGCTGCCACTGTCATTTTTATAGAAACAAGAGTGTGTTATTCAGGCTCTTTAAGTCTGTAGCCAAGGATGCAGTAAGTCTTTTGGAAAACTGAACTTACATTAAGGATTCCTGTGAAGTGGATCAACAACCAAGGTTATTCTAGAACATTTTTTATCAGTGTGCATATGAACACTTTTGATTATTTTCTTCCCCACTGGTACCTGTTTTCTGTATTCTGGAATCCAAATTCTGTTTTGTCAAGTTATTTCCTTTGCTTTTATTAGAGAGAGCCTTTGGTCAACTCAGAGTAACAATACTCTACCACACATGCGGTTCCCCTAATGTTCAGTATGTCCTCTTTTCCCTAGAGTTACCTTCAGGAGGTAAGTAAAATGCAACTAGAAAGAAAAAGGGAGTGAGCAAGTCAGCGTGATGTTTATAAGTCATCTTAAAGTGCCTAATTTGTCTTCTTCAGACTTAACTATCCGTATACAGCATAAAAAAAAAAAAAAAATGACTGCCACTGAGTTGATGCTGACTCATAGCAACACTTTAGGACAGAGTAGAACTGGCCCAGCAAGTTTCCATGGAGCACCTGTCAGATTCCAAGTGCTGACCTTGTGGTTAGCAGATGTAGCACTTAGCCACTACGCCACCAGGGTTTCCACATAATGCTAGACTCTCTTCAAGTTTTTAGAAAATATTCCACAATATTTCTGCTTATATTCCAGCCTGACATTTGTGCATAGATGTAACAGAAAACTTGATATAAAAATCACTAAAAGGCAATAGATTCATATATAGATATATATATAATTTTTGCCATGTCTGATAACTGGGATCAGAGATGAAGGAGCAAAGAACACTAACTAAAATGAAAGCAGGTTGATACATGGAATAACACTTTTTATATCTCTGACAGAAGTAGCTTCCTGTTTCAGTTTTGGCTTTGGGTATTTGTTTAACACAGAAATCCTTATGTAGATGTATTACTTTTCTCCTTCATCAACATACACTGCTGCATAAAGTTCACCGATCCTAAGAAACACATTATGAGACAATCTGCCATTTGGGTCACACCAGCGGAAACCCTAGTGGCATAGTGATTAAGTGCTATGGCTGCTAACCACTTAAAGAGAGTCTATCTAGGGTCACTATGAGTTGAACCAAGAACCAACTCAATGGCAGTGGGCATGCATTATGTGGTTAAATGGTTAAGTGCTACAGTTTGGGCCCCCCAGGAACTCCTTGGAAAGTTGATAAACAGTTCTACACTGTCCTATGGAGTTGCTGTGAGTCAGAATTGACTTGACAGCAGCCAGTTTGATTTTATTTTTTGGTTTAGTCTCATAATACAGTTTCTGTAGAATTAAACACACAGCAACTCTATAGATCAGAGTAGAACTGCCAGATACATCCCCCCAAAAACAAACAAAAAACCTGCTGTTGTCAAGCTGATTCCTACTCATAGCAAACCTATAAGACAGAATACAACTGCATTTCCAGTTAGAACTCCCATTGAAGAGTAGAATAGCATTTCCAAGATGCACCTGGCTGATTTGAACCGCCTTTTTGGTTAGCTGATGTAGCACTTAACCACTGAACCATTAACAGTACTATGTAAAACCTAATGATAACGTGTGTCATGAAATTAGAACAAAGAATGCTGTTTTAGTTGTTGCCAAGTAACTCCCTCTCACCGTGACCTTACGTATAATGGAACTAAATGTCTGCTGGTCTTATACCATCTTTTCTGGTCATTGATGTGAGCCCATTGTTCTAGTTAGTTCATCAGTCTATTCCACTGAGAGTTTCTCTTGTTTCTGTTGACCCTATAACTGACCAACCATGAGGTACTTTTATAGCTATTGATCTTTCCTGATGGCGTGTCTCAGGAAACGAGACAACATCTCACCATTCTCGATTCTAAGACACATTCCTGCTAAATTTCTTCTAAGACAGAGTTGTTCGTTTCGGCATTCCAACTTGTAATCAATACACTTTGACAATATCCACGCTGCATATATTCCAGTATGACAGCTTACCACAGTGGACTCACGTAAGGCCATACTTTTAGTCTTATAGACACATAGAATCAGAAGACAGTTTGGTTTCATCATCCTCATTAATGTTGATGATGTTTCATCCCCAAATTTTCAAATATTGTGCTTCAAATGAACCAGCTATTGTTTACTTTCATATTTTTCCTCGAATATTTCTTTTTGTGTGTGTATAAAATTGTATTTAAAAAAAGCTGAATAGAATCTCCATTAAAAGTGTAGCAAGTGGTAGGATTAACATACAAACGTGTGGTAAGCTTGTTATTGCCGTATTTAGAAAAGAAATACTGTACTCTGAATTTGTAAGTAAATGCTTAGATCTTTTCTACTATTAAACAGAAATTTAGCTAAACAAATATTATTATTATTATTTATTATGACTGAGTTAAAATGTACATTCCCATATAAATTTACATGCCCCCCTATATGCAGCTTCCACTGCTCTGCCTGTCCGGTGACAACACACTATTCCTCTCTGCTCCATACATGTCTCATCCTCCCAACAGTCTCCTTTCCCCTCCTCTCCACCCACTCTCCTTCCTCCAGCCAGAGGTCAGCAGGATGATATCCTACAGATGCACAGAACCATAAAGTGCATCCAATGTACGTTCACTCTGCATCGCCAATTCCAATCCATTCGTGTCCGGAGAGTGGACCTTTGTTATGATCTGTGGGCAAGGGCAGGATCACGGCCATACTCCCAGGTGAACCCCAAAGCCACTGGACCATCCACTGCTGTCTTTTAGTGGAGATATCAGGATGCACCCCTTTTTATTCTTGTATTGCCAGTGAGACTCAACTTAGTGAGCTCCATCACGGCTATCACTGTAGTGGCCAGGCACCATCCAGTTTTTCTGATCCCAAGTCGATGTAGGCACCCACTCATGTGGGTCTCTCTATCTTCTGGGTTGTCTTTACCCCATGTCATTTTAGTCCTCGGTGAGCATCCGTTTCTGCTAAGTTGGGATCATTTGCTGTGCCCTTGGATGGCAGCTTGGCAGCTAATAAATATTATTTAAAGTCATATGTCATTTGCAAAAGACATAGATGATTGTGTTTTATGTAACTGAGATCATGTGTATTAAATAGTTGAAACCGTGTTTTTAGTATTTACCGTTAAATCAATATGCTAACTTCTGCTGGAGGAAGTGTTGAAAAGAAACACCATCTTAAGAACAGTAGTGTAAACCCTTGATCAATCTCCAAAATTATTTTCAGAAACATTCTATGAAGATGAACAAAAGACTGTATTTTCCACCATGAGATACTGTATGAAGAGAAACATTCCTATAAACTTTGAGAGAGTACTATGTAAATGTTTCTGCCTAGGTGAACAACAATTACAAGTGCTTTAAATGCAAACCAATTTTTCTTTTTGCAGTAAATGTTGACAGTTTTAAGAACCATCTTTCCACATTCCAGGTTATTTAGAAAGAATGTTAAGTTCTTAGTGTATTTTTAAAACACTAATCCAAGTTGGAGAAGACTTTTAGATAAGCAAATTAAAAACAGTGAAGAATGTTACGACACAGCATGACAACAGAACACTCACACAATACCTAAAACTTGCACACAGCCTCTTTGGTCACACCGAAAGAAAGTAATTTCCTTTAAACTATACCAACAACTCAAGAAAATGAAAAGATTAAGTTACACTTAAAATAGCAGGTTAAAAGATGATTGGGTGTACTTAATGGTTCTTTCTGGAAGAAGGTAAGATTTCTTCACAGAGCATGTATCCAAGGTGTGACAAAGAGACTCCTTTAACTAATCAAACCCTTTCTGGATATTTGTAAAAATGACTGACATGTTTAAATAAAACATACAGTGACTCTCTAATTAATTTGAATACTTGAATAAAAACAGACAGAAAATAATAATTCTGTTGACATTTTAATATCTCCTTTCAGGCTCTGCTTTTAAAAGATAAAAGGGGATATAAGAAATTTATATAGTTTTTATTAGGTAGCATTAAGTACAAGCTTTGATTGGCTACACCCAGCTGCTGTATTGTGGTTATTGTTAGGTGTCTTCAAGTCAGTTCTGGATCACAGTGGCCCTAGGAGCTATAGAACTAAACACTGCCTGGTCTTGCACCGAGCTAACAGTCATTGTTACGCTTGAGCCATTGTGCTGCCGCTCTGTCAGTCCATCTCACTACCTTCCTTTTTTCTGCTGACCCCGTACTCTATCAAGTGTGATGTCCTTCTCCAGGAGTTGACCACTGCTGATAACATGTCCAAAATTTATGTAAATCACAGTCTTATCATCGTTCCTTCTAAGGAGCATTCTAAGAGTAAGTCCTCTGAAGAAAATTGTTTGTTCCTTTGGCAGTCCACCATATATTCAAAGTTCTTTGCCAAGGCCACAATTCAAAGGCATCACATCTTTGGTCTTCCTTATTCATTATCCAGCTTTCATGTGTGTATAATGTGACTGAAAATACCATGGCTCGGGCTAGGCGCACTTTAGTCTATATGGTGACATCTTTGCTTTCCAATACTTTAAAGAGGTTTTTGTGCGTGTGTGTGTGTTTGTTTCCTTCTGCAGATTTGCCCAATATGATATGTCTTTTTGTTTCTTGACTGCTGCTTCCATGGGTGTTGATTATGGACCCCAGTAAAATGAAAATCTTAATTACCTCAAACTTTTCTCCATTTATCATGATATCTAACTGTGTGGATTTTTGTTTCTTTATTCTGAGGTGCAATCGACACTGAATATTGTAGTCTGATCTTCATCAATAAGTGCTTTAAGGTCTCTCTACTTTCAAAAGCAGTGTTGTGTCATCTGCCTAATGATTGTTGATCAGTTTCCCACCAATGCTGATGCCCCATTATTTTTCATATAGTTGAGCTTCTTGGATTATTTGCTTAGCATAAAGTTTGAGTAAGTATAGTGAAAGATACAACCATGACAAATACCTTCCCTGACTTTAAACTGCATGGTATCCCCTTGTTCTATCTGAATAACTGCCTCTTTATCTCTGTATCAGGTCCTTGTAAGCAAAATTAGGTGTCTTGAAATCCCTATTCTTCTTAATGGACCCCATGATCTGTTATGATCCATATAGTTGAATGCTTTTGCATAATCAATCAAAAAAAAGATAAACATTTTTCTGATACTCTAAGCATTCAACCAGGATCTAACTGACATTATATTACTGGTTTCATGTCCTCTTCTGAATCCAGCCTGAATTTCTGATGGTTATCTCTCAATATCCTGCTACAGCTGCTTTTGAATAATTGTCACAAAATTTAACTTGAAAGTGATATTAATGGTATTGTTTGATAATTTCTGTGTTCAGTTGGATCACCTTTCTTGGAATAGGCATAAATATGGACCTCTTCCTGTCAGTTGGCCAAGTAGCTGCCTTCCAAATTTCTTGGCCTCAAGAAGTGAGCACTTTTAGTGGTGAATCTGTTTGGCGAAGCATCTCAGTTGATATTCCCTCACCAACACCTTCAGTGTAGCTGGGATTTCTTCCTTCAGTGTCATCGGCTCTTGATCACATGCTGCCTCTCTTAATGGCTGAGCATTGATCAATTCCTTTTATACAGTGACTTGGTACATTCCTTCCATCTCTCTTGATGCTTCTTGTCTCATCTAATATCTTCCCCATATAATCTTTTATTATCGCAGCTCAAGGCAGGAATTTTTTTCTTCAGTTCTTTCAGCTTGAGAAATGCAGACTATGTTCTCGCCACCACACACTTTTTTTCCTAGTTCTAGCTCTTAGCACATGGTGTTGTAATACTTGTTTTGTCTTTTCAAGCAGCCTTTTGAAATCTTCTGTTGAGTTCTTTTGCTTCATCAATCCTTCCTTTTACTAGTGTAGCAGGATGAAATAAAGTTATAAACATTAACTTGAGTTCTAGCAATCTTCCTTGGAGATCTCATCACCATGTTAAACACCGCATATGGATTAACAAACCTCAGGGCTACATAATTGTGTAGCTCAGTTTGAAATAATAATACAGTCTCCATTGTTCAAAAACCTGGGAAAATATTAGAGTAAATTTTTTCTCTTCCACAATCTTTTCTGTAATTCTCATCGTGCTTTTATTTACTGTTTACTACTCTTCTAAGTAAACAAAATAGTTTAAATTATTAGCATAGATTTTACTGTTCATTTTTTATATTGGGTATTGCTTCTTTTAACTACAAATAAGAGACAATTTAATTTGTGTACAAAATCACTGAAGTTGTAGAATGTGTCCAAAACCCAAGCTTTTTTAAGTTATAAGGAATTCCCAGGGCTACCAACAATAAGGAAATCAACAAAGCCTTGACCCTAAATTTTAGCTTCTAGAATTGTGAGAAAATAAATTTGAATGTTTTTAAAACCACTCACTGCAATTTTTATGTTACAGCAGTGCTAGATAAGACACCTCCAAATGATTTATTGGAGTCCTAACTGCACCTGTGAATATGACCCTGTTTGGAAGGGGTGTTGCTCAAGAAGTCACCACTTTATAAATGTAAGTTCATACTAGAGTGGGATGGGTATTCATCCTATACGGTAGTGTCTTTATAAAAGAGAAGATGACACACAGAGACTATGAGACAGGAAGAATACCACGTGGCTGCAGCTACAATCTTAAGATCCCTAGGAACTACTGAGAGCTAGAAAAGAGGTGTAAAACGGTTTGTTCCTGAACACTGTCAGAAGGAATCAACATGGCCAAATCCCTGGTTTGGACTTCCAAACTTCAGACCTGTAAAGTGATAAGTAACTGTTACTTAAAGCTGCCTACGTGGTGACATTTTGCTAAGGTAGTTTTAGGAAACGAATACAGCTCTTTTTTGTTTGTTTGCTTCATAAATGTAGGTAGACTTGACAAAAGTGTCTTCTTCTTCAATATACTCACAGTTTTAATGAAACCTCTGAAAATAAAATAATTTTTAGACAAATACCATGACATCCAGCATTCTAAATATGTATATAAACATATATAAATAATACAAGCAAAAAGACAGCATAATAAAAACTAATATAATTTAACAAGAGAAAGGCATCAAAAAAGTAACAAAGCAAACAAAACACATAAATGTGTTACAAATACACGAAATATCAAAACACAGCATCATATAGATAATAGAAAGTGAATATAGGCTTAATAAAAACATGTGTTCCCCTGTAAACTAGAACAGATAAGATGATATGATGTTAAGAAGCCGATGTCAAAAATGCCAAACGTTTGAGCTACTAAAATGAAACAAAATCTATCACAACAAAAAATTCAATTATGATGAACTTTTCCTTTTAAACATAATAATGACAGGAGGGACAATGAAAGACAAATATGCTAGTATATAATATAGCTCTTCTCTATTATATGATAATGAAATCAATAAAAAAATAACAATGAGCATAATATAATCTACATGATTCTATGTTTTATGTTTTTCCATGTGTCTTTGATAACTCAACAGTGATTTTATTTATTAAAATGTGATTAACTCCCTGAACTCAAGAGAATAAAATAGTTGCATTAGGATCTATGTTTCTGGAAAACATTTCATAAAACAGATATATGCAATCTGTATATCTGTTAAAAATTTTCACTAAAATTAAAGGCCCCCAAGTACTCTATTTTTCTAATCTAAGTTTGGACTTGTAAAGTTTTTCTTACATGTCCCATATTGAACACCTGGAAGTGACCACAAGGAAGAATTAAACAATTTAAATAATATCATTTACAAATAATAACTTCATGCTATAATGTTAATAACAGATTCTGCGGTACTGTGAAATTTATGTTTTTTCTTATTTGACAGTTTCAACATTTTGTGAAAGGAATGTTCATTTCTTTATTGTACAAATAAAAAACTAAAAATTGTAGAATTCAAATATTTTCCAGAAGAAAATGAATGTATTTCCTCCACATTTCTGTTTTTTTCCTGTTTTTAAGTTAATCAGTTAAATCAATTGATTTTTTTTCCATTTCTTTTTGTGCATATGTGATTGAGTGAAAGTTTACAGTACAATTCAACTTTGCATGCTCATCTATCTGCAGCTCCCTCTGCTCTCTTTGCCTGGTGACAGCACTCTCTTCCTTTCCATTCCTTACATGTCATATCCTCTTAACAACTTCCTGTCCCCTGCTCTCCACCATCTCCACTCCCATCTAGTAAGAGGCCAGTAGGATGACATCCTATAGATGCATAGAACCATAAAGTATATACGTGATATGGTCACTCTGTGTCCCCAAGTCTAACCCTAATTTTTTTTTGATCAACACACTTGAAACCAGTTTATAGAAAATTATTTCCACTTTAACAATTTAAATTGATCCAAATGGAAACGGCCATATAATTTTTCCTTTTACTCATAACCAGGCAGCCAAGCCAAGTGCTGTCAAGTCAGATCCAATAACTATTTTGCAGTAAATCTATTTTAAGTTAAAAAAATTGAATTATAAAATGTTATTACAGTAGTGAGCAGATACCTTCTCTAACATCTAAATAACAATAGATGTCAGTCCTTCTAGAACTCTTCCAAAAAAACAGAAGAAAATGAAGTGCTATCTAACTTATTCTACGTTGTCAGCATTACCCTAATACCAAAGCCATATATTACAAGAAAAGAAAACTACATGCCAATATGACCTGTAAACATAGATGCAGCAACTAAAAGAATATATCAGCAACCTGAATCCAACATCTTATGGAAGGGATAAAAGGGTGGCTCAATATGAGAAATCAATATAATAAACTACATTAATGGAAAGAAAGAGAAGAACTACATGATTATATTGATTGATGCAGAAAATATATTTAACAAATCAGCATTCTTTCTTGATAAAAAATTTTAAAAATCCTAGAAGTAGAATGGATATTTTTTAACATAATAAAGGAAATTTATGAAAAGGCCACAGCTAACATTGTGCTATCTGGTGAAAGACTCAATACTTCCCCCCATATATCACAAA
The DNA here is from genome assembly GCA_028571685.1 of Heterohyrax brucei. Lineage (NCBI taxonomy): Eukaryota > Metazoa > Chordata > Mammalia > Hyracoidea > Procaviidae > Heterohyrax > Heterohyrax brucei. The sequence goes on from CM053148.1 coordinate 108,331,504, forward strand.
TAATATGAGAATCTTTCTTTGGCTACTGTTATTAAACATTGTATTGCATGTTCTACCTAAAGAAATTTTCAGAAAAAAAACTAAAATATATCCAAATTAGAAAACAGAGTACTGATGGCAGAGTGGTCAAGAACTATAGGTGCTAGCCAAAAAGTCAGGAGTTGGAATCTACCAGATGCTCCTTGGAAATCATACAGGACAGTTTACTTCTGTCCTGCATTGTTGTGATGAGGTGGAACTGACTGAAAAACATCAGGTTTGAGTTTTTTGGATTTTAAATAGAAAAAGAAGCAAACCTTTATCTGCAAATGGCATGGCACTATATACAGAAAATCTGTTTCCACAAAAAAAAAAAAAAATCTACTCAACCATTTAATTAGTAAATTTAGCTAAATTTTAGGGTATAAGATTATAACATGAAAGTTTCTATACATAGGTAAAAAAATAATCAGAAAAAGAAAACAATTCCATTTATACTAGCACTTAAAAGTAAAATACCTAGGAGTTAACATTACCAAGGAGGTGAAACACTTGCTCACTCAAAATTATAAAAAATTATTGAAATAAATTAAACAAGATCTAAATAAATGGAAACACATCTGTGGAATGTAAGTGGAAGTGGAATGAAGACTTAATGTTCTTAAGATGTCAGTACTACCAAAAGCTATATATAAACTTTATCAAATTTCAACAATTTTTTTCACAGAAGTAGACAAGTCAACTCTCAAATTCATAAGGATCCCCAAATAGCCCAAGAAATCTTGAAAAAAACAAAGTACAAGGACTCATATTTCTTCTTTCTTTTTTTTACTTTTGATTTCAAAAAGTACTATAAAGCTAGAGTTATCAAAACATTCTGTTACTAGTATAAGCTTAGATATATAGACCAAGCAATTGGTATTGGAAGTCCAAATATAAAGTATTCATCTATTGCTAACTCTTACACATCTATCATTTTTTTCTATTATGGGGGATTGTGTGTTGCTGTGATTCTAGAAGACATGACAATGTCATTGAAATATCAGCATAGTCATTCATGATGGATAATATCAGCTGAGCTTCCAAACTACACAAACTAGGAAGAAGGACCCCACAGGCTATTTCTTAAAAGAATTAACCAGCTACAGTCATATGAATAGCAGAGAAACATTATCTGATATAGTGACTGGACAATCAGCCCCTCAGGTTGGAAAGCACTCAAACTATGATGGGGGACGAGGTGAATTTTTAGAATAAACTGGGCCTTGGTGACATGGATGGAGTCAAGCTTTCAAGAACTTTGTTACTGTGTTGGCACAACTCAAAATGAAAAGAAACAATTACAAATATCCATTAAAAATCAGACTCGAGGACACTTGGCATTAAAAATCAGAAGATGAAATGTACAAGTATGAATCTAGGAAAACTGGTAATCATCAAAAATGAAATAGAGTGCATAAACATCAATATCCTAGGCAGTAGTGAGCTGAAATGCAAAGGCATTGGCCACTTTGAATAGAATAATCATACAGTCTAATATGCCAGGAATGATAACTCGAAGGGGAATGACACTACATTCATCATCAAAAAAAACTTTTCAAGATCTCTCCTGAACTACAGCTCCATCAGTGACAGGATAACATCCCTACACTGAGAAGGCATACTATTTAATGTGGCTGTTATTCAAACTTATGCACCAACAACTAAAGTCAAAGATAAAGAAACTGAAAATTTTACCAACATTTGCATTTGCAATTAGGATGAATTGATAATTTCTGTTGAATGAAAGAAAAAGTTAGAAATAAAGAAGAAGCATCATGTGTTGGAAAATGTAGCCTTGGCTAAAGAAAGGATGCTAGAGATCACATGATAGGCTTTTGCTCCACCACTTCTTCATTGCTAATATCTTTTTACACCATCATAAATGGCAAAAAGGGCCTTTTCATATGAAATACACAGGAATCAAATTGACTGTATCGGTGTAAAAATATAATGGAAAAGCTCAATATTATTAGGCAGAACAAAGCTAGGAGTTGACAGTGAAACAGATCATTGATTCCTCTTATGGCTGTTCCAGATGAAGCAAAAGAAAATTAGAACAAGTTCATGAGATCTGAAATATGACTCCTGAATTTAGAGGCCATCTTAAGAGTAGCTGATGCACTGAACACTGATGACTGAAGACCAGATGAGTTGTCGAATGACATAAAAGACATCATATATGAAGAAAGAAGAGATCATTAAAAAGACAAGAAAGAAGGAAAAGACTAAAATGGATGTCAGAGGAGACTCAGATATTTGCCCTTAAACATCGAGTAGCTACAGCAAAGGAAGAAATGATGATGCCGAAGTGCTGAACAGAGGATTTCAAAAGATAAGTTGAGATGATGAACTATTATAATGACACATGCAAAGACCTGGAGACAGAAAGCCAAAAATGAAGAACATGCTCTGGATTTCTAAAGATGAAAAAACTGGAGAAAATCTCAAGCCTCCAATTCTGATGTTGAAGGATTCTATGGACAAAATACTGAGCAACTCAGAAAGCATCAAAACAAGATGGAAAGAATACATAAAGTCAGTATAACAAATAGAATTGGTAGACATTTAATGATGTGGGGAAGTTACATATCATCAGGAACACATGGTACTAAAAGAAGTCCAATCTCCACTGAAGGCACTGACAAAAAACAAGTCTTCAGGAAGTGGCAGAATGCCAACTGAGATGTTTAAGAAACAGATGCAGCCATGGAAGTTCTCATTTATTTAGGCCTGGAAATATGGAAGACAGCTACTTGACAAACTGACCAGAAGAGCTCCATGATTATGGTTGTTCTCTTGAAAGATGATCCAACCAAAAGCAGAAATCGCCAAACAAGGAGGAGTCTTGTTTGGCATACTAAACACATGTCTCCCTAAATCCCTCTGGAAACCAAGACCTGAATTGATAATTAAACAGAGCCTTCTGGACACCTAGAGAGCCTAGGACACAGCATAGGGGTGTTAATTTGGACTTCACATCACTGAATGCAAAACCTCCTCTTTCACTGATCACCCTCTCAGCAAGCGCCGGCTTACACAGCCCAGGGTAACTCACCATTTTAATGTTTTTTTTTTCCTCTGTCTTAGCTAGCATGTGGAGCAGGGACTTGTCAAGCCACTAATCTCAGATGCACTGCTGGTGGCATCTGTAAGCAAAATTACCATATTTTGGGAGCTTGGCTTTGGACTCTGTGCATGTCGGAACCTTTGGCCTCTCTGCCTCTGACATATACTAGCTGGTACTGAGGCAGTGGCAAGCTTGTGCATTACGTGCCATCTTGATCCATTGGAAAGTGGATATACCATACAGAAGCTCCAACAGGTCTTAGTTTCTAAGGTGAGAGGCAGTGCCTGCCCAGGGGAGAGTACTTTTCCACCAGAAAAGCAGTATTTTACACAGTGCTACCTATGGCTAGGTCCTGGCAACAAAAGCTGTGGACTCTGTGCATCTTGGCACTTTGGGCCTCTCTTTATGCCTCCGCCATAGAGTAGCCTGGTCCCAGCAAGGTGGAGAGCTTGTGCAGGACACCATCTTGTTCCACTGAGAGGCAGAAATATCCATACAGAAACCTCAGCTGGACCTAATTCCTGGGCTGGGAGGCATCGCCTGCCCAGAGGAGAGCATTATTCTCACAGAAAGGCAGTATTCTACACAGTGTCACCTACAGCTGAGGTCTGACAACAGAGACCAGCAGGGCAGTAGCTTTTCTGTATTTTGAGCTAGTTTATAACATCTGTGGTTCAACATAGAGATGCTTACTTTGCCAGCTGGGAAGAGGGACCTGAACACATGAAAACCTGACTGACTGGAAGTTGTCAGATACTTTTTACCTCTCATTTTAAGACAGCCTAGAGAAACAACTGTGGTCCATCCTGATAGCATCTCTTCTAGCCTGTGTTGACTCCCATGATGCCCCCAAAAGCAACAAACTCTGGGGAAAATCATAACCAAGAAAGCACCAAAGACTTCAGAAGGCCCCCAAAAGAAATCACCAAAGAGCTTCCTAGACGAAGAAGCTTTTCTGAAACTGTCAGAAGGTGAATATAAAAGAATTATACAGAGAGCAGCAGAACAAAATGAAAAATTAAGCACAGTACTCTGATCCAACAGATCAATAACAAAATCAAAGAGATAGAAACTTCAATTGAAAGCCAAGAAAACAGAGTGGAACAAATGGAAAATAGTCCTTCTGATTTTGAACACAGAGCTACTGACTCCAGAATCTCTGAAGAGAAATCAGAAAAAAAGAAACAAGAAAAACGAAGAAGCATTAAGAAGTATGTGGGACTCCATTAAGAGGAACAATTTATGATTAATTGGAGTTCCTAAACAGTGCTAAACAGGGCAAGACAAATGAGAACACAGAGAGTATTCTTGTAGAGCTGCTGACAGAAAACTTCTCAGAAATTAGGACAGAAGAGAGAATATTGACATCCAAGATGCATATCAAATGTCACACAATATAGATCTCTAAAGAAAGACTCCAACACATGTCATAATCAAGCTTAAGAAAACAAAATGTAAGCAGAAACTCTTGAAGGAAGCAAGACTCAAAGCAATGCTAACATTCAGATGGAAACTCTGTAGGATTTCATCTGATTTCTCAGCACAAACAATGCTGACATTGAGACAGTGGTGTGACACATTCAAAGTCTTGAGGAGAAGAACTTCCAAACAAGAATTATATACACTGCCAAACTATCTTTCAAATATGAAAATGAAGACATTTGCAGATAAACAGAAACTCAGAGACATTGTAAACACCAAACCAAACCTAGAAGAAATCTCTTGAGAAAGAATCTCTTGGCTTAGAAGAACAAAACCACTAACTTTATATTCTAGAAGAAAAGACAGGACATATTACCCAGAAAACTACTCAGTTAGGGAAGGCTCCAAACTCAGTTAAAGCTATAATAGTGAAAGAAATGATCCAGTGATCAATCGTGAAAACTGATGTCATCGTATTAACAAGAGGGTTATACTACAGTCATTATTGTCCTTTGACATGGAGAGGAAACTGATAAGGATGTTTGTAATTGAAATTGGTTTATACATAGTTTATTAAGGAGCATCTTAGGGACAGCCATAAAGCACAATAAAGATGCAACATATCATATAAAGAAACATAATACAGGAGTCTCAACAAAAACAAAACCAACCGTGAAAAAGGTGAAAAATCAACTCACAAAGAAGAATGTCCCAGAATAGATTAATAAGAACAACAAGGAAAACATCAACACAAAAATAAACATATCACAATGACAGCACCGAACACACACCTATCAATAATCACATAGAACATGAATGGAATGAATGCTCCAGTAAAAAGACATCAAGTGACATCTTGGATCAAAAGATATCACCCATTCATATGTTGCCTACAAGAAACTCACCTTAGACTCAAAGATAGGAACAAACTGAAAATTAAAGGATGGAATAGTATATATCAAGCTAACAATACACAAAGGAGAGCAGGTGTGGCAATTCTAATCTCAGATAAAATTGATTTTAATGTAAAATCCACCATTGTGGACAAGGATGGACACTATTGCTGAAAGGTTCAGTACACAGCAGTACTTAACAACATTAAATATTTATTCACCTAATATTGGAGCACCTAAATACATCAAAGTAACACTGACTACACTAAAAAATGAGACAGATCACTCCACAATAATAGTGGGAGACTTCAACACTCCACTCTCAATATTGGAGAGATCACCTAGAAAACAGCTCCATAAAGACACAGAAGACCTTATTGCCACAATTAACCAACTAGACTTCATCAACATATATAGAACTTTCTATCCGTCAGTGGACAACTACAGTTTCTTCTGCAGTGCACATGGAACCTTTTCCAGAATAAACCATATGTTAGGACACAAAGCAATTCTCAGCAAAATTCATACCATCGAATTAATGCAAAGCATCTTCTCAAATCGTAAAGTCATAAAAGTCAAAATCAATAGCATGAAAAACATACAAAGCGGAACTCATGGAAGCTGAACAACATCTTGCTCAAAAACCCATGAGTTATAGAAGAAATCAAGAATGAAATAAAGAAATTTATGGATTCCAGTGAGATAGAGAACACTTCCTATGAGAACCTGTGGGACACAGCCAAAGCTGTGCTCAGAGGTCAGTTTTTCTCCATAAATGCACACATCTGGAAGGAAGAAGGAAACCAAATCAAAGAACTAATCCTACAGCTTGAACCAGTAGAGACAGAACAGCAGAGGAACACCTCAGGCAAGAGAAGAAAACAGGTAATAAAGATTACAGCAGAACTAAATGAATTAGAGAATAGAAGAACAATTGAAAAGATTAAAAACTGGTTTTTGAAAAGATCAACAAGACTGACAAACCACTGGCTCAACTTTACTAAGGAAAACAAGAAAGGAAAAAATAACCCAAATAAGAAATGAGAGGGGAGTTGTCATAACAGATCCAACAGAAATCTAAAATATTGTAATAGTATACTATGAAAGACTTACTCTAACAAATTTGAAAACCTAGAGAAAATGGTCAAATTCCTTGATTCATATCACCTACCAAAATTATCACAAGATGAAGTACAACAACTTAATAAATGCATCACTAAAGAAGAGATTGAAAAAGTCATTCAAATAGTACCAACCAAAAAAAAAGCCCAGGCCCCAATGGCTTCACTGCAGAATTCTACTAAGCTTTTAGAGAAGCGTTATCTCCAATACTACTGAGACTATTTCACAGTATAGAAAGGGATGGAGTACTTCCAGATTCATTCTATGAAGCCAGCATAACCCTGGTACCAAAGCCAGGGAAAGACCCAAACAAAAAGGAGAACTACAGACTGATATCATTCATGAATCTAGATGCAAAAATCTTTAACAAAATTCTTGCCAATAGATTACAACATCATATCCAAAAAATAATCCATCATCATCAAGATGGATTCATACTGGGATTCAAGGCTAGTTCAACATCAGAACAATTAATGTGATCAACCACGTAAATAACATGAAAGACAGGAATCACTTAATTTTGTCTATTGATGCAGAAAAGGCATTGATAAAGTCCAACACCCATTCTTGCTAAGAACTCTCAGCAAAACAGGCATAGATGGCAAATTTCTCAGCGCAATAAGTGCCATTTATACCAGGCCGACTGACTACATCATCCTGACTGGTGAGTGACAGAAACAGTTTCCCTTGAGAAGAGGAACTAGACAAGGATGCCCACTCTCACCTCTCCTATTCAACATTGTACTAGAAGTTCTAGCTAGAGCAATTAGACAGGACTAAGAAATAAAGGGCACCTGCATCAGTAAAGAAGAAGTCAAAATCTCCCTATTTGCGGATGATAAAATTGCATGCACAGAGAATCCTAAAGAAGCCATAAGCAAACTTCTTAAACTGACAGAAGAGTTGAGCAAAGGCTCAGGATACAAGACAAACATAAGTAAATCAGTAGGATTCCTTTACGCCAACAACGAGACTATTAACTGAAAAATCACCAAATCAATACCATTTACTATAGCCCCTAAGATAAGTGCCTAAGAATAAATCTAATCAGAGAAATAAGAGATCTTTACAAAGAGAATTACAAGTGTGTACTACAAGCAACTAAGAGACACAAACTGAGAAATCTACTCTGCTCATGGATAGGAAGAATTAACTTTGTGAAAATGTCTACTTTGTCCAAAGCAATTTACTTATACAATGTAATCCCAATACAAATTTCAGTGACATTTTTTAATGAGATGGAGAAACAACTACCAACTTTGTTTGGAAAGGGAAGAAGCCTTGGATAACTAAAGCACTACAGAAGAAGAAGAACACCCTGGGAGGCCTCACACTCCCCGACTTTAGAACCTATTACACTGCCACAGTAGTTAAAACAGTCTGCTCCTGGTACAAAAACAGACAGATAGATCAATGGAAGAGAACTGAGACCCCAGAGATGACACCGTCTGCCTATGAACAGTTTATATTTGACAAAGGCCCTAAGACACTAAACTGGGGAAAAACTATCTCTTCAACAAATGGTGCTGGCAAAAGTGGATATCCATCTGCAAAAAACTGAAATAAGGCCGATATCTTAAACCTTATACAAAAACGAACTCAAACTGGATAAAAAACCTAAATATCAAATCTAAAATGATAAAGCTCATCCGAGAAAAAGTAGGAACAACAATGGAAGTTTCAATACACAAAGTAGATAGACTTCAAAATCTGTCAAAAAGACCACAAATAACAGAAGAAAAAATAGATAAATGGCAACTATTAAGAATTAAACACTTTTGTTCATCTAAAGACTTTATTCATAGAATTGAAAGGCCACCTACAGAATGGGAAAAAATATTTGGCAACTATATGTCAGAGCAATGTCTGATCTCCACAGTCTATAAGGTACTACAAAATATCAATAAGAAAAAGATAAATAATTCAATTACTCAATGGACAAAGGAGATGGACAGACACTTCTGTAAAGAGGTGATACAGGCAGCCAAATAAAACATACACACACGCTAATGATTATTAGCTGTTAAAGAAATTCGAAACTACAATGAGATACCATCTCACCTCAACAAGTTTGGCCATGATCCAAAAAACGCAGAACAAAAAATACTGGAGAGGCTGTGGGTAGACTGGAACTCTCCTACACTGTTGCTGGGATTGCAAAATGGTACAACCTCCTTGGAAAGCAGTCTGGCAGTTCCTTAAAAAGCTGGATCTAGATATACCATTTAACCCAATAATTCCACTGTTTGGAATATATCCTAAAGAATCCAGGCCATTCACACCAACTGATACATGCACATGGATGTTTATCACAGCACAGTCCACAATAGCAAAAAGATGGCATCAACCCAGATGCCCAAAACAGAGGAATGGATAGGTAAACTATGGTATATATACTCTATGGAATGCTATGTAATGACAAAGAATAATGATGATTTTAGGAAACATCTCATAACCTGCTTTCAGTCAGAGGACATCATGTTGAGTAAAAGTAGTCAGTGACAAAAGGACAAATATTGTAGGAGACCCCTACGATAAGAACTTAAAAACAGACTGATGCATAGATGGAAAGACTCTTTGATGGCTGCAAGAGTGGGGAGGGAGGGAGGTTAGGGGGAGGGTTTAGATTAGACAGTTGATAGAAACTTGGTTGGGTTGGAGGAAATGAGTGACAGCACACATTAGAAAGAAAATCAATATTAACTGGACTTCAACATAACATGATCACTCCTCCTATTTTAATCCAATATTACAAGAACAGAGTAGCTGGGAGGTGGGGCCAGGAACCATGCTGTCAGGGAAATCAAGGCCAGTTGGCACAACTAGCATTTTGCTAAGAGAGCTTTCTGCACCCCACATTGGTGAGTAGCATCTGGGTTCTTAAAAGCTGCCAAGCTGCCATCTGAAGGTATAGCAAATGGTCCCAACTCAGCAGGAAAGGATGATCACCAAGGACCAAAATGACACAGGGGAAATAGAACCCAAAAGATAGAGAGACCCATGTAAGTGGGTGACTACATCGACTTGTGACCAGAAGAACCAGATGGTACCTGACCACCGCTAGTGATAGCCGTGTTGGAGCTCACAAAGTTTTGTCTCACTGGCAACACAAGAATAAAAAGGGGTGCACCCTGAGATCTCCATTAAAAGTCATCAATTGATGGTCCACAGGCCTCAGAGTTCCCCTGGGAGCATGTCCCAGGCCCTGATGCTGCCCCTATCCATAAATCATAATGGCAGTCAACTCTCAGACAAGAATGGATTGAACTTGGCGACACAGATTGACCAAATCATGTGTACACTTTATGGTTCTATGCATCTATAGGATGTCGTCCTGTTGACCTCTTACTGGAGGAAGGGGAGTTGGTGGAGAGGAGGGCATAGGAGATTGCTGGGGGGATAAAACTTGTGTGTAGCAGAGACAAAGAGTATGCTGTCACAAGGGCAGGGAGAGCAGTGGGAGCTGCATATAGATAAGCATGCAAATTTATATGGGAATGTACATTTTCATTCAATCATAATAATAATAAAAAAGCAATTGCCAAACAATATCATTAATACCACACACAAGTTAAATTTTGCTGAAGATCATTCAAAAGTGGCTGCAGCAATACATTGACAGGTAACTGAAAGAAATTCAGGCTGAATTCAGAAGAGGACATAGAACTAGTGTTGCTATGTCAGATAGATCCTGGTTGAAAGTAAAGAATACTGGAAAGATGTTTACCTGAGCTTTATTGACTATGCAAAGGCATTTGATAGTATGGATCATAACAAATTAGGAGTGATACTGAGAAGAACAGGAATTTCAGGACACTTATGAGGAGCCTGTACATACATCAAGAAGCAGTTGTTCAGACAGAAGAAGGGCATATTGTGTGGTTTAAAGCCAGGAAAGATATGTGTCACGGTTGTTTCTTTCACCACACCGATTTGAACTTGATGCATAGAAAATAACCTGAGAAACTAGACTGCATGAAGAACAGGGTATCAGGATTGGAGGAAGACAAATTAACAATCTAGATTATGCAAATGATACAACCTTGTTTCCTGAAAGTAAAGAGAACTTGACGCATTTACTTATGAAGATCAAAGACCACAATCTTAAGTATAGATTACATTACAGCATAAAGAAAACAAAAATCCTCACAACTCAACCACTATGAAATATCATGATAAATAGTAAGTAGAGAGTTGTCAAGAGTTTCAAGGATTGGATCCAAAACCAACATCAAAGTAAGCAGCATTCAAACAATCAAAAGACATTCTGTATTGGGCAAATCTGCTGCAGAGGACCTCTTAACATGATCAAAGGCAAAGATGTCACTTTGAAGTCTAAAGTGTAACTAACCCAAGCCGTGGCGTGTTCAGCCACCTCATATACACATGAAAGCTGGACAATGAATAGGGAAGACCAAAGAAGAACTGACACTTTTGAATTGTGGTGTTGGTGAAGAATATTGAATATACCATGGGGTGCAAACAGAACAAACTGATTTGTTCTGGAAGAAGTATAACCAGAGTGCTCCTTAGAAGCAAGGATGGCAAGACTATGTTTCACAAGCTTTGGATATGTTGCCAGAAGGTTCTGGGGAAGGATATCATGCTTGGTAAAGAACAAGAAGATCTCAATTCCACAGAGAAAAATGAACTAGAGTGGAGCATATCCTTTGGACCAAGGATCTCTGTGTTGACAGTCCCTACACAAGGGAGACAGAAAAACAGCTGTCACACTGGAGATAAGGAGAGATGACAGGAAGCAGTGGCAGCTGAAGCAGTAGAATCCAGAGATCATAGGATACTGCATAGTGGGCTTCCTATCCACAGAGCTCCAAGGAGCAGCAGGAGAGCTGAGCACCCACAAACTGAGGCTCACTGGTAGAGTGGGTACTGCTGGGGCACTTACTGGTGAAGCAAGTGAGTTTTGTAATGCTGGAGCACACAGAACAGAAGTCAGACAGCCCAAGAGGATGAAGAGCCCTGAGAGCAAGAGGGCAAAGATGACTGAGACGGCTGCCTGTAGACATGCTGGAGTTGTCCTGACCCAAGAAATGTATCCTGAGTTGTTTCTGATGGTGAACTGTCAACTTTTGCTTCCATAATAAACCTCACAATTGTGAATATTGTCTGTGAGTTATGAGTCACCATGAAAACAAATTACTGAAACCAGCAGAGAGGTATAGAGTGCCTTGTGAGGTACCTCTAGTGTCAGAACTGGGAAAAAGTTTGAAGAGAGGAATGTGTCTGACCTCTGCCTCCTAGCAATAGCCTTGGGCTGAAGTTCACAGTGATTCTTCCTCTACCTCATAAAGTTAGAGATCAGACACCTCTGCCATTTCTATTTTTACAAATGGATCAAAGAGTAAGTTATGAATAGTTTGCTCATAATGTCCTTCCATTACTTTTGTAATTGTCCATGACTTCTGTCCACCTCTTGAGACATGAGTAAGTTGAATAGTAGAACAGTGCATAGGTTCAGGTTAGCTCTTATGCTTCCTCTCATCTCACTGAAATTTTGTTTTCTCCACTACATTTTAAGAAGGATAAAGTCCAAGAAGGATATGTTCAGACATAAGAAGGGAGGATATCTTATTGTATTTGCAGACTTCTAGACTTATTATGCAGTTCAAATGTTTAAAATAAAACTGGAGAACTGTAAAAAAGGTTATCTGATAAAGTTTGGCATACTTACAAACATACTAGAAAAAATAAACTAAGATGGAATGTAACAAAAAAAACAGATTTAAAAATGGAGCACAAAATAGACAGTTTTGCAAGATTTCGTGATTATAAACTCCTGATAAGTGTTTGAAAATTAAAGAGTTATTTTTTGTTGACATGGAACAATAATCAAAGTTGTCTAAAGATGGAAATTGCTCCTAGGCTTATTTTCTCATCTCCAAAATCAGAATCTTGGATATAGAGAACTGCAAAATCCTTTTCAGTTTTTCTGTTTCACCATGTTATTTTCTGGATGTTAATCTCCCTGCTGTCTTCATGGGAGCCATTCTTTCAGAATACGTATGTAGGGTAAACTTGACACAGGATGCTCTATCTCCACACGTTTGCTTACCACTCCCTGTCATGAGTAATTCTTTCCTTTCTTTCTTTTATGCATGGCTGCATTGTGCATATGAATAATAAGATTGATTCAAAATAACATTATCACCTTCCCTGATTCCCCAAACACTGGATTCACACCTTTTTTAAAGCAATATTTTATGTTTATCTCATATTTTGTTTGTTTATAAATTTACACTATCCCTTTCTAGACAGTAAGTATCCCTGAGTTTGGAGGAGGATGGTGAGTTTTCCTGTACTGAAATCCCTTTGAGTGTTAAAAGGCAAATTCTTGGACCTGACCCTAGAACTACAGAGGGACTTACAATTTTCTTCAGTATAAAGAAACATTTATAAAAGTTTAGTGTTTCAAAGGCATTGCTATACATTCTTACATGTACTCTTATTTTTTTCAAAATCCTCACAGCTCTTGGCTCAATGTTACCAACACATGGCCTCAGCCCTACAGAGATACAGAAGTGATCTGTAATAAGTTTTTGGTATAGCAGCATGCTCAGACTCATCAGTCAAGGCAAACTAATGTTAGTCTTGCTGTTATAAATCTTTCTCCATATGAGCTATTACTTTATGCTTTCCACTGTCTCTTTATCCCCTAAGTAGGATCCTATTCCAAAACAGACCAAAATGAAACACAATGTTTTACCCATTTGATTAATGCTACTGTCTAATGTATCCTATTGATCCTATTGTATGATTCACCCATGAACTTGAACTACTGTGGATATCAAAGGTGACCTGACTCTAACCCAGATGTGTCACTTTTTGTGTCTGTTGTAGTTGTTTCATTTTTTGGCTTAACTCTCCTTCATCAAATACGTGTGCCGACACCCAAACTATGACATGTTCTTTAGTGGACCTGTGCTTTTCAAAGTTATGGGATTCCAGTTCTGCCTGGACCTCCATTAAAAGTCTGTAGATATAAAGCCTGATTTACTTTATGTCTGTCTGTTTGGGTTTTGTTGGTGGAAAGTAAGAAAAGAAGTTGTATTCTCACTGAAAAGAGGTATTTAAGGTAATGTTATCAAGCCTCAAAATAGTGTTGTTTCCTCTCTCTTCACCTCCCTTTCCCATATAAACTGGCAAGGGTAAAACACATGCTCATTAATTCTTAGCATTTCTTTAAAATATATAACACACACTCATGGATTAGTGAGATGAAGACACATGGCAAGTTTTATAATTTGCCATGTGCCTGGAATTAATCAATAGCTTGGGAACAGTGCTTGCAGCTTTTTCGGCAGTAAGATCCAAAAAATTTACCCAAAGCCTGAAAAGGAAATACTCTCAGGTTGCCATTGTTTGTAATATTCGGAGCAAGCTTAATGGTGCCATTGTACAATGTCCATAGCCCGCATTCTAATTCTTATTTTGCTCTTCAGAGATTGTGAAAAGACCAGCAGCTGTTAACCGAGCTAAGAACTAAAGGACTTATAGTAGGTGGTACCACCTGTGCTTTTTGTTTCCACCCTTAAAAAAATGTGTCACTTTGTTTTGGAGCCAGGTGGAGGAGTATAAGTGACTCAATGCCAGGATGAGTGAGTAGTCATCTGTGGCTCCGTTCAGATATGAATGAGTACCATTATCTTCACACACTACAGCAATGTGTGTTGATGAATCTTCTTTCTCACTTTTGCTTTACCCACTTGAGATGTCTAGGAATAGACTATAAATAAAAAGCAAACCTACATTCAGCTAACTAAACTGTGAACATGAAAGAAGATTTACAACACAGATTTAAATGCAGGATTCTGTATATATGCTGACAATGATCTTCCCTACGTGATACTTTATTTTGGCTTCTTTACCTTATGAACTAGATTTGCCAAATTACTACCAACTTGAACTTGGTAGTTCTGAAACTCCAAGTATAAGCAGCCACTTGGACAAACACATTTTCTATTTCCAAGTAAAATGTTTGAGAGATTATGTAAAACAGAGAGTAAAGATGTGTTAGGACAAAAATAGATTTGAAACATGTTGGCTAGACTTAGCTGGCTTTTTATATATGAACTTGTTCTTTGTATGTTAAAAGTTAAGATGGTATACAAGGAGTGATTTTCAGCCATATAACAAAAGGAAGGCTTTTGACAAGGACAAGTTATCTCAGGTGAATCAGGGACGTCCTACTTAACCATATGCTAAATACGATATTTTGGTACTATGCCATTCTAATCAATTTTACAAAATTCTGCTGGAATTTCTTTTTCACTGTGAAGAAAGCTACCAGATCATAATTTCCTCTCATAGTTGTTACAGAATTTTCACTTTTCCTATAGTTAATCTGGAAATTTGTTCAGTGCTGCATACAGGAGGTGTCTGAGCTCAAAATATCTAGAAAAATCCATAATCTTCAGTGATTTTTATTATTATTATTTATAAAGATAGTGTGTTTTCTAAAGATTACAGTGGAAAGGCAGATAGAGAACTCTGAGACAAAGGACGTAAGGCAGTGTGGTATCCTCTGATACCAGAGCCCTAATAGCTCTATTCCTTTCCTCACATTATCGTCAGATGTTGCTGAGAATTTTTGTTTGTTTTCTGAAGAAAATTTTCCTGAATGACACTGCCTGTCAATACAGCATGCTTAAACTCTATTTTTAACAACTTTTCTTACTTTTTTGAAGCAAGCAAGAAAAATATTCTAGGACAAAAAATACTAGTATAGTACATTTTGTAAGATGTTCCTTTATAATGAATTAGTATAAAACTTCATCCAGGGAGAAATATGAATGTTTTTTGAAATTCTAGAAAATTGTTTGGACCTAATAATGTTAAAGATATATTTCATTTATAGCAATAAATATCTCAATAAAGATCAGGTATAAATTCAGGGAGTGTCCGAAATTGACTCAGTCTGAGTTCTTAATGTGTCTGCTATTTGTCTTAGGCTGGGTTTTCTAGGGGAGCAAAACCAGTAACACGTGTAAGTACAAGGAAAGATTTATAATATATAGATAGATATAGAAACAAGAAACAGCTCATGCAATCACAGAAGCTGAATGTCCCAATTTCTGACACAAGCTTCACGTGGCCACAGAAGCTGAGGAACCCAAAGTCAGCAGGTCAGAGACAAGAGTTCTAGATCACCGGTTGTGTAGGTCAGTGGATCCCAAGCTGGTGGCCAGATGAAGCAGCAGAGGCTGGTGAACCCAGGATCGGCAGGTCAGGGAGCAGGACTCTCAAGTGCCGATTGTAAGGACTGGTGAATCCAACAGCTGCTACCTCAAGTCCAGGAACCAGACGCCGGAAGAAGAGAGCAGAAGCTCCTGGCTACGTGAGCAGACTAGCAGTAGTAGTGGAAGGTCGAGAGATGAGAGAGCTGAGGGGCGGGAAGCCACCACAAACCCAGCTCTGCCACTTAATACAGCAGCCAAGTATGGAGTAGCCAAGTTGACATAATCCTGACCACCACACTATTCGTATCAATCTTCACTATGAGTTGTTTTTTAACATCTATTTTTTCTTTATGTTAATAAACAACAGCTTATCTAGATAGTTCTTAATTTTTCTAAATATATCCTTTATGGCATATTTATTCATAAGGCTACATTTTTCTTTCCAGTCCTGTAAGACATATTATCCCCATATGTTGACATCAATGCCATCCCACAGATTGAAATCTTACACAATAATTATCTTTATAGATGTTGGTGCTGCTGCAATGAATTTGTCTAGATAGCTACAAAATCTCTTTCTCTTATCATTGTTTATCATGTCCAGGGCATAGTCACTGATGTTGGTCTCACCGTGCTTAGATTCAGAGTGTTCAGGTTTGGGATTTTTCTGTGGGAAGTGGCTATCACATTGACAGCTGAGACCCAGCTTTTGGAATAGGAAACATCTCTCTAAAGACTGCATAGCCAAAGTCTTTCATCATAAACCAGCCACATCAAGAATTATCTAACATAAAGAACAGATCCATCAAGTGATTTTTTTTCTTCTGAAAAGAATGTCAGACTTTCTCTTACTGCTGCGTAATTACTTCTGCTGACTTGAAGAACATACATCAAGTAGACTGATACATAGTGCAATAGCCATCTGATAGTTCACCTCTGCAAAATAAGAAGGGAGCTGATACCAAGATTTAGACTTATGAATGACACTCTAGTGGAAATCAATGTGGAATAACATGAAAGTGGATGAATGAAGTCTCTGCAAGCTTAATTACAAAGCAGAAACTAGATGGAGGAAATCCTAAACAAACAAGAAATTATTTTTGAAAATATAGGTCACAGAATTTGTGCTAGAAAGAGATGTGTGGAAATACAGGGCTATGAAATCTCTTTTATAGTTTAAGAAGCTGCATATGAAAAACGTGCTGCCTAGAACCATAAGTAAATACAGGTGAATATCTTGAATTACACTTCATTTTCTTCTTGATCAATTTTCTCTGCTCAGTAGATCAGGCTACAGAAAATTTTAATAATTGATGACTGATGATCAAACCATATTTTAGATGCTGAATCTGCATCAGAATGCTCAGTCTGTCTAGAATGAGAAAATGATATGGCCATTAATTCTAAAGCCAAATCACTTAGCTTTCCAAGAATTTTATTTATGATGTTGTGTATACATTTGATGAAAAGTTATACCAAAGTAAAGACAGAGATCATACAATGGAACTTATGGGTAGATGTACTGCTACATCTATTAAAGATAGAACCTTCCTACTTGATAATCTTGTTTGTTCTTCTTTGATTTTTAGCAATTTATTGAATTAGATGCATGAATATTTAGCACAAATAGTGCTCACAATATATTTTAACATTGTAGAACTTTGCGAAATAGCCACAGTTCTTTTCCCTTCATGTGTACACACCTTTTGCAAGGTGAATTTGCAGAGCTTCCAGTTAAGAGATCAGGTCTATTTTATCTCCCTTGAATCTAGGTTGGCCTTTTGACTTGCTGTAACAGATATAGAAACACTGTGCCCAGATCTCCTTTCAAAAAAGGCCTTGTTTCTCAGCTTTGAGTTGTTGAATCAGCAGAGGGCCTACAGCTGTCAAATCCTTTACAGCCTACCTCAGTTACAGAGAACCACTTCATCTTTCCTGGTCAGTCTGGAATCAATATCTGAACAAGGCAGAAGCATAAAAATCTAGCCAGTTTGGCCCCAAGAGACCCTGATGGGCAAACGTTACTACTGAGCCCACTGTTAGGTTGATTTTTGTTAAACCTGCATTGCCCTGCAAATAGACTTCATTCTCTGCCAATTCTGTTTCCTCTCTTTTTCTTTCATAGATATTAGTCTGCAATAATATCTGGGATCCCAAATGCCAGGAAAGTATCTGTTTTTGGAGGACTCAACCTGTGACACTCATTTCAACAAACCATGGTAGAAGTTGTACTGTATTACTCTGAGATTAGGATTCTTAAAGCCTACAGGTATTCAGTCTCTCTAGAAACTCCACAAGCCACCACATGAACAAGTCCAGAGTAGCTGTCTATGAAATAAGAAATATGTGGAACAGACGTGAAGCATCCCAGATGGAAACATCCAACCAGGTTAGGTGGCTGATACTACAGCTTACTACTCTAGATTCAGGAGCGAGCTCGTCCTAGACCAGATGAACAGCTAAACAGCCTATGGCTAAGCTCAGCCCAAACTGTCAACTAGCAGAGCTAAATAAATATTTGGAGACAAGTAAATAGTGGTAACTAACTAAATAATTATTCTAAGCCATTCAACCTTTGGGATGATTTCTTACATTTGAAAAGCTTCCTCTTTGTTGAAGTGTATTTTATATTTCTAAATAATAGAATTTGATCTTGTTTGAGTTTTAATATTTTGTTTTGATAATTTCTATAATGATGTTCCTGAGTGGTGTAAAAGGTTAAGTACTGGCCTGATAGCTGAAAGGTTAGTAGAAAGATTGGCAGCTTAAGGCAACTAGTAAAAAATGCCTGGTGATCTCCTAATAAATCAGTCACTGAAACCCCTATTAGGTAGTTTTATAGGGCCACACACTGGGTCATCGAGTGTCTTGATTCTCTGCCTACATGCGTCAGTAGTATAAAGGACTGCGTAATTTTTAGATGGATTCTGACAGCTTTCTTCTTACCTCTAGAGACCTGGGAATCCAGCATTGTCTCTTGGCCAAGTTGTTGTCAGTGGGTCAATTTACGGTGTGTTGTTTCAAGACTGAAACTCTCATGGCACCTTGAGCCAGTTGGTGTATTAATGGCTTACATCTTGGCAAACCAGTGAGGTAGTCTGACTTAATTATGTAAGTAGACAGTCAAAGAAGACTATACCACAGATTATTAGGGAGCTCTCCAAAATAAAGGTCAGATGTATAAATTTTAGTAGTTCACTCCAGACAAAACGCATACTTGTGTGAATAGGACAAACACTGGGAACACGCTCTTGGAACTCTTTTGCACTAAACTTGTGCCTGAAATCTTTCCCTCTTTTTTTTTCCTATTATATTACATCTTTTTTTTGAAATCACTACATGTACAAGTTCTATGATATCTTGGGAGTACTTTGAATGCTACAGAAAGTGTTATCCTTTAAAAATTGGACATGTCTGAAAACACTGTGATAATCATTTTCTGAAGTTAGTGGCTTAATAGTGCCTAAAATGCAAATATATTAGTAAAGTCTAGAAACAATTTTATTAATTAATACATATACCAAAACTATAAACAGAATTATTATCTTGTAAATTACCTAGAGGAAAAATTCCTGACAAAGCTGACTATAGTAGAAAAAAGATATGATTAAGAGACAAAAATGCTACAAGGGGTGTAACAGCACACAAAAGAGGTGGCATATAAAGCGATGAATCTCCAGGCGTGGGAGCAATATGAGAAAAACACCAAACAGAATGGCATCTCAACAAAAGCTGCAGTTGCCTAATGTGGATCATGATTTCTGCATAAACATACAGAAAATCTGTGTTTTTATACTTGCAAGGTACAACACTACAACCTAAAAAGCTGAACTAAGTAAAGTGGCATTTTCAATTGTTTAATGTTCTCGACCATTTTCTAAGTGTGAAACACTACTGAAGAGGAGATAAATTCCTCTAACCACTGTATGTTTGGGGTAATAGGGTTAGAATATCTTCTCTCTTTCATGAGCATTTGGTCTCAGGTTAATTTTCTAGCTCTAGTCTCCTGATTACCTAATGAGCTGGTATGTTTTCTATATCTTCAAACAAGAAAGATTGTGGTAGAAATCACCTTTGTTGGTAAGTTGTATCTAGACTAGGAGATCTAAAAATAATCAATAGAAAGTTGAATCTTTGGGTTTTGCTAAATGCTATGATTGTAAGCATTTGTCTTGTGCATGATCTGGAAACTAGGTCTATACAGCTGTGACGAGAAGTACTGACTCCTGAGAGATGGTCCAATATGGTGTCTTCATCAGAGATATTATGCCATCCTTCTACAGCAAAGACCTGGATACAGATGACATTCATGGAATCTTGAACACCAAATGTAAGAATAAAGGATTATGTCAAACATGACTGGGGGAAGAAATTAAAAACAGTAACAACAACAAAAGGGCAATAAAGGAGATATACAAAGCAGAGGTTCCATACTAGCCAGCTCTTCACAGTGTGGCCATCTTGAGACAAAACTAGCTATAATTCCAGAAGAGGTGCATAAGAAGGTAACTTCATGAAGTTCTCAGTAGAACACAGGGAAACTATATAGACGTAACTGGAATGAAGCAACATGTGTAGAACAGGAACTGCATCTAAGTAGGAAAAGTAGAGAAAAGATGGCAAGAATTTCAAAAATCTTGATGTCTACAGAGCAGGGAGAGAGCCAGGATCCAGAGGCAGGACTGCTTACAAGCAAGGATCCCTGACCACTAGCATTAGGTAATACATATAGAGTACCAGCACTTAATGGAACATATTGGCCCCACCTACCTTAATATATCGAAATACAACAAAAAAATCAAGAAAAAAACAAGCATTCCACAAATGAATAAATACACACACGAAAAAAAGCACCTTAATGCCTTACAGACAGCAGACAATAGAATATCATTTTTAAAAAAAGAATGAAAGGACAAGATGACTCAAGCAAGTGAACAAAATAAAGGGAAATAAATCCTTCCAAATGAAGAAGCAATACCAGAATTATCTGAGAAGGAATTCAAAGGCTTATGTATAGTACCCTCAAAGAGAACAAGGAACCCACAGAAAGTAATCCTAGAAGACTTCAGAAAACCAATTCAAAAACAAGATTACAGACTCAATAGACAATGAGAAACCACACAAAAACAACAAAAGAAATTCAGAAGATTGACAATAAAATATCAGAAATAGATAACTCCACGGAAGGACACAGAAGTAGAACTGAATAAACAGAAGAAAGGATCAGTGAAATAGAAGATAAGTTTCTTGATACTAATTTATTTGTGGAACAATCAGACAAACAGAATGGAAAAAAAATGAAGAAAGTCTAAGAGTTATGTGAGTCACCTGCAAGAGGCATGTTTTATATGTAATAGGAATTCCACAAGAGAAGGTGGGAATAAAAAATACAGACAATTTTTGAAGATATATTGGCTGAAAACTTCACAAATATCATGAAAGAAGAGATTAACATTCAAGAAGCACAATGATCATCATACAGGAGATACTCTTCCCCCAAATTCAACAATATGTACAATCATCAGCTTTCAAAAAGTAAAGACAGAAAAAGAATTCTGGAAGCAGTTTGGAAAAATGAAGTATCGTTTTTACAAAGGGACATCAATGAGTCTAAATGCTGATTTCTCATCAGAAACCATGCAGGCAAAAATGTAATACAATAACAATAAATATCAACAACAAGAACAAAAAATGTTATCTTCCAAGAATCATATATCTGGCAAACATTGTCTTTCAAAAATAATGATGAAACCAAGGCATTTCCAGATAAGCAGAAACTAAGGAATTTGTAGAAACCAGATCATGCTTACAAGAAATATTAAATGGAGTCCTTTGGACAGAGAACCAATGAGATAAGATAATCTGACAAAAAGTCACATGACATCTTTCATAGATACCAACCAAACTGAAGATTTCAGAAAAGAAAAATAAAGTAAAAAACTGACTACAGTGAACCTGAGAAGGTAAGATGTAAATGACAACAAAATTGAAACAAAAAGGAGGGATAGAAAATGTAGTTACAAATCTTCCACAGGGGGAGAAAGTCCAGGTGATTTTAAGATATAGTAAACTCTTTTAATTTTAACAAGATTAAGGTGAAGTTCAAGGTAATTACGAAGAAAAAGAATAAAGCTGCTCAACAAAATAAAGCCAAAAAAAACACAGTAAACACAAAACCAACAAACAAGATTGATAGAAAAAGAAAATCAATATACATGAAGAACTTGGTACAGAATGTTAAAAGGAATAAAGAAACGATTAACACCACAAAAAATATATCAAAATGACAGAAAGTCATCCATATCTACCATTTGTGACACTGAATATAAATGGACTACATGCACCAGAGCAGAGATAGAGACAGAAGGATTAAAAACATGGCTTATCAATATGCTGCCTATAAAATACACTTTAGGCACATACACAAAAAAGACATAAACAAGCTAACAATCAAAAAATGGAAAAAAATAGCAATCAGTATCCAAAAGAAAATAGGAGCAGCAATAATAATTTTGGAAAATACAGAATGTAAGTCAAAATCCATTATGAGATACAAAGAAGGGCATTATAGGATTAAAGGGTTAATTCACCAAGAAGATATAAGGATAATAAATATTTATGCATCCAATAGCAAAACTTCAAAATATGTAAAACAAACTAACAAATTTGAAAAGGGAAATAGAGTTCTACAATAATAGTAGGAGACGTTAATACACAGCCTTCAGCAATGGACTAAATGACTGAAAAGAAACTAAATAAAAACAGAAGATCCAAATAACACAATAATTAACTTGATTTCAAGGGCAAATACAGAACACATCACTGTTTTGGTCAGCTAGGGCTGCTCTACCAGAAATACCATCAGTAGATGGCTTTAGCAAAGCACAGTTTATTCTTACACAGTCCGGTGGGCTACAAGTCCAAATTCAGGATGTCTGCTCCAGGGGAAAGCTTTCCTACTAGTCGGCTCTGGAGGAAAGTCTGGTATTGCATCAGCCATTGTCCAGGGAGAATCTTAGCACAAGAACCTCAGGTATGAAGTTTACTCTGTTCTCTCAGTGCTGCTTTCTTGATAGTGTGATGTTCTTAATTCTCTGCCTACTTTTCTTTCCTTTTATCTCTTGTAAGATGAAAGGATTAAGGGTGGTGCAGGCCTTACTCCAGGGAAATTCCCTTTACATGGAGCAGAGAGATGATCTTATAAAGGGATTTACAGTCCCACCCTAATTCTTTAACATACAGCATAGGAAAATCACAAATTGGAGGACAATAATAAAATATTAGGAATCATGGCACAGTCACGTGGCTATACCTATTTTGGGTGGACACAATTCAATGCATGACATCACCAAACAACAATGCAGTATATGTATTCTTCAGTATGCATGGATCATACTCCAGAATGGCCATATTCTACACCACAAAGCAAGCCTCAGTAAACACAAAAACATTGACATAATACAAACCATTTTCTGGCTATCATTGGTGGTGGCCTGGCACCATCTAGTTCTTCTGGTCGCATTTTGATGTAGTCACCCATTCACATAGGTCTTTCTGTCTTTTGGGTTCTATTTCCCCCATGTTGTTTTTGTCCTTGGTGATCATTTGTTCCTTCTGAGTTGAGACAATTTGGTGTAGCTTAGTCTTAAAAGCTACCAAGCTGCCATCTAAGCTACACTATGATGGGGCTCACAAAGTTGAGTCCCAGTAGCAATATGAGAATAAAAAGGGGTACACCCTGAGAATGACACTAAAAGACTGCAGTTGATGGTTTAAACACCTGGGATTCCCCCTGGGAAAATGGCCTCTAGACCTGATGCTGCCCCTGCACATAAATTGTTACTGAGATCAACTCGTCTGACAGGAAAGGGTTGGACTTGGTGACGCAGAGTGACCATATCGTGTGTACACTTTATGGTTCTATTCATCTATAGGATGTCATCCTACTGGCCTTTACTAGAGGGGAGTGGAGAGGGTGAAGAAGAGGGGACAGGAGATTGTTAAGAGGATATGACATGTATAGAACAGAAAGGAATGTGCTGTCACTGGGCAAGGAGAGCAGTAGGAACTGCACATAGGAGTGCATGTGAATTTAAACTGAATTGTATGCTTTCACTCATGATAAATAAACAAAATGTTTTTAAAGGATAAAATTAAAAAATCTTAGGATGAAATAAGAATGAAGATGCAACATACACAAAGTTCTCAGAGACAGGAAAAGCAGTTATCAGAAAAAAACTTACAGCAGTAAATGCACATAAAAAGAAAAAGAAACAAAATTAATAACTTAACCCCACAATTTGAGCAAATAGAAGAGGAGTAGTAAAGGATGTTTGCAGTCACTGGAAAAAAAGGAAATAATAAAGAACAGAGAGAAAATAAATGAAAGACAAAAAACCATAGAAAGAAGCAACAAAATTAGAAAATGGTTCTTGGGGGTGTGGGGGAACTGACAAACCCTTGGCCAAACTGACAAAGGGAAAACACGAGAAGATGCAAATAATAAAAATAAGCAATAAAATGTGAGGCATTATAACAGAAGCAAACCAAAGATCATTACAGAATATTATAAAAATATGTACCCTAACAAATTTGAAAGCAGAAAAACATGAACAAATTTCAACACGTATTTACCTAAACTAACACAAAAAAGGTAGAAAATCTAAATAGACCCACAGGAATAAAAGAAATTGGAGACATTAGAAAGAAAGCAAGCATGCAAGAAAAAGGAAAGAAGGAGGAAGGAAGGAATGAACGCACTAACAAACGAACCAATGAAGGGAGAGAGGAAGCGAGGGAGATGTGAGAGAGAGAGAGAGAAGAAGGAAGGAAGGAAGGAAGGAAGGGAGGGAGGAAGGAAGGAAGGAAGAGACGGAGGGAGAAAGGAAGAGAAGAGGGTAGGAGGGAGGGAGGGAGAAAGGAAGGAAAAGAGAGAGAACGAGAGAAAGAAATTTTAGTCATCTGGTATTGCTCTAACAGAAGTATCACAAAGTGGATGGCTTTAGCAAAACAAAACTTTGTTCTTACACCATCCAGTAGGCTACAAGTCCAAATTCAGGATGCCCACTCTAGGGGAAGTCTTTCCCACTTTGTCAGCTCTGGAGGAAGGTCCTTATGTTGCATCAGTCTTTCTTTGGTCAGGGAGCATCTTGACACTGGAACCTCAGGTTTGAAAGATGTGCTCTTCTCCCAGTGCCGCTTTCTTGATGGTGGGAGGTTCCCACTCTCTGCTTGCCTCCCTTTTCTTTCATCCATTGTAGGATAAAAGGATAAAAGGTGGTGTCAGTCACAGTCCAGGGAAACTCCCTTTACAATGGAGCAGGGATTTGACTTTTGGAAGGGATTTACAGCCCCACCTTAGTCCTCTTTAACATACAGCATAGGAAAACCATAAAATGGAGAACAATCGTAAAATACTGGGAATCACGGCCTAGCCAAACAGCTACACACGTTTTAGGGAAACACAGTTCAATCCATGAAAACCTTCCAAGCAGAAAACTCTGACCCAAATGGCTGCACTGGCGAGTTCCAGGAAACATTCAGAAAAGAGCTAACAACTAACTTTTATTCAGACTATTCAGGTACATAGGAAAGATAACCACTTTCATTTTTGTAAAAACTCAAATACAGTTTTATACACAGAATGTGATGTACTTCAATGGTTAACAAGGATGGGAAGACAAGGGAAGGAGAATGTCTCACTAGACACTAAAATCCAAAAACCAAACCTATTGCTACTGAGTCAAACCCAACTCACACAGTAAACCAAAAAAAAAAAAAAAAATTGCTGTACAGTCAACTCTGACACATAACAACCCTATAAGACAGACTAGAGCTGCTGTATAGGGTTTCCAAATAATGGCTGGTGCATGCAAACTTTCAACCTTTTGACCTCTCAAGCATTTTGCCACCAGGGCTCTGTAGACAGTAGACACACGTCAATTTTGATGAAAGGAAAGAGAATACATGAAATGGAGGAAGTCAGCACAACATGACCAAGGTAAATGAAGACACTGAGAGGTACGCAACAGTAAAGGACAATTATAATAATTGCTATGATCTATATGATTCTGCAGCAACAGCAATAACAACCAAAAAGCTGTGAGTGGTTACATAGGTGGATATGCATGCCATATAGGTAAAAGAGGGGATATGCAACTACATGTGAGTGCATGTATAGATACAACTGTGGGCATTTGTACATGCAGATTTGTGTGTGCTACATGTATATGCATATATACAAAGAGCATAAACAAAAAACAGCAAACTCACTGCCATCAAGTCAATTCTGACTCACAGCGACCTCATAGAGTTTCCAAGGAGCACTTGGTGGATTTGAATTGACAACTTTTGGTTAGCAGCTGTAGCTCTTAACCACTATATCACTAGGCTTTCCATATAAAGAGCATATGGGAGCACAATTATGAAAACTTCTTAGTCATATCTAAACACTACATGAGACTGAGTTACTGGGCTTAAAAGCTAAGGACCATTGTATCAGGGGGCAAGCATGTGTGAAATTAGAACTCTCTTACTTTGCCTATGCAAGGACAAATTGGTTTAACTACTTAGGAAAACATTTTGGAACACGTTTACCCTATGAATCAGTGATTAAACATGAGGTTTATGCCAAATGGAGCCCCAGTGGCATGGTTACTAGCTACGGCTGCTTATGAAAATGTCAGCACTTCAGATTCATCAGCTGCTCCTTGGAAGCCTTACGGAGCACTTCTACTGCATTATAGGGCTTCTATGAGTCGGATCCGACTCGACGGCACTTGGCTTTGGCTCATGAGTTAGAAGAAACTCTTGGACATTTTTTGTTGTTGTTGTTCTTCTGCCAAAAGAACAAACTAATCAGTCTTAGAGCAAATGCAGCAAGAATGTTCCTTAGAAGTAAGAATGGCAAGACTTCAGCTTGCTTGCTTTGGAAATGCCATCAGGAAAGACTAATCACTGAAACTTAGTAAAGTCAAAGGTCAGCAAAAATGAGAGAAATCTAAGATGAACAATACAGTAATTACAGCAATATACTAAAAAATACCAGGCATTATGACGATGGCACAGGACAGGACTAGGTATGGTTTGGTTATACATAAGGTCATTACGAGTGGGAGCCAACTTAACAGCAGTTAACTAACAGCAACAACAACAACAACACAGCAAAAATGGAAGAGTACACAAATCTATCCTTGGGCCTGGATAAGAATGTTTTAGGAAATTTATTAATAGCATTGTAGATATCCATCAACAGGAGAATAAATTTAAAATTATATAACATCTACGCAAGGTAACAGTACATAGAAATTTTAAAAGTCAAAGTAGGCAAAAATATAAATTAAGCTTAAAATATTATATTGATCAAAGGAAACCAAACGCAAAAGGTTATATGAGGTATGATTTTACTTATCTGAAACTTAAAAGCAGACAAATCTACTGTAGCCAGCCAACCAAGTGCTGCTGAGTCGGATCCGTCTCATGGTGACCCTAGGGGCCAGGATAGAATGTACTGTAAAAAAAAACAAAGACAAAGAAAGAATAGCAGAAACATACCGGAAGGATGTAGTAGTATGGACAGGGAAGGAAATGTTCTTGATGACGGAAATATTCTGTGTTTTGATCTTGGTAACGATTGCAAAAGTGCATGAACATATACAAACTCAATGAGCCATATATTGAAGATTTGCATACTTTATTGAACATAAAATATAAATAAGAAATATAATTTTAATTTAACTGATTTTTAATGGTGGCAGTATTTTTAGATACAAACTAATAATTAGGTGAGATAGCTATAATTGGACAAAAATTGGCTGGAAAGAAATCTGAATTTTTGTCATCTGTGAAACTGAAATTTATGAGAATCTCTTAAACTTAAAACTGTGCTCATATATATCTGCATAGATATGTGCATATATATATACGTTCTTAAAGACATTTCATTTACATTTAGTTTTGTTTCAGAAATGATATGCTAAGTAGTCTGAGAAAACAGGACAGGAAAAAAATTATATAGGAAATATTCTGTAAATAGTTTGAAA
Organism: Heterohyrax brucei; assembly: GCA_028571685.1. Lineage (NCBI taxonomy): Eukaryota > Metazoa > Chordata > Mammalia > Hyracoidea > Procaviidae > Heterohyrax > Heterohyrax brucei. The sequence goes on from CM053148.1 coordinate 108,359,267, forward strand.
GTAAAATAAATCAATAGCCTTAATTATAAGTGGTTACGCTTAATAATTGATATCAAATGTGATATATAAATACATTGTGTAATATATAAATTATATGTTTAATTTAGTACAAATTAAACATAATTTAATTAAATATGAGTACAGTTTATATTAAATCTATTTAAACAAGTATTGTATCACTCTATATGTGTAATGGGTGTTGTTCCTCAAGACTCAGAACTTTAGCTTCCATCTGATTGAAGCAGATAATGCTCCACTTTCAGCCCTCTTCAGGAATTACCTGAGTTAAAGAGCTTCGTATGTCCCGTGGCTACATCCCTTTCCTAGAGACAAAACATGTTTGAGGATTGGTTGACTAATCGGGTCGACCTGGCCCATTGTCTCATCTTGGTACAACTCTGACAGATTACATCAGGTTCAGAGGTTCTGGTAAGGATTACTAACATCACTGTGGCGATGATACCATTACTGACTTTGTCTAATCCTTTTCCTCCCCTTCTACCCTCTTCACCAGAGCATGTCCTTATAAACCAATGCAAATTAATCGTTTTCTTACTGTGTGATTTTGAATGAAACCCTTGTATCCTGTCATTACCAATTCCTAACTCTACTTAATTAATTAAAATTAAGATTATTGTAGATTTTCTGTCAAACAAAAGCCCCTTTACTGAATAATGGAAGAAAAAATGAAGAAAAAGAAAACAAAAATATAAACAAATATCCAAGATGTGCAAAAATGTATAGCAATTACTACGATAAAATAAAAAAGGCACTAGCCTTTATAGCCCTCCATGTAAGTTGTAACAATAAAGCTGATGTAAGGCATGGTTAAAAGGGAAAATCATGAAATTTCTACTGAGAAAGAGACTGGCAAATTAAACTGAAAACACTATCTTTGTCAAGTGTAGGCATACTGGATATGTTTCTCAGTCTTCTTGAAATATCATTTAAAAATATTTCTGATCTGATACTCTTGGAAAATACTTTCATGTTTTGTTATCTAAAATTTCTCCTTTTAAGCCTCGTATAAGACTCAAAGAACAAGGGCTTCCTTAAGAAGTTTCTTAAAAAAGTTTTCTTTTTTAGTGAAGTCCATATTATACTATTATAGGAAATGAGTAGAATTTATTCTTTCAAATAGCATTTTAATATTTTCAATAACTTCTTTTTAAAAGAAAAGTTACATCATTATTGGAGTGACACAAATAAGTTGGAAAACCTCCACAGAATTTGTAACTTACAAATTATTTCCAGGGAAAAGTAAAACAAATTGATTTTTTTTTTTTTTTTTTTTTTTTGTATTTGGATTTTTTTGTATAGGGTAGTGCTAAAATTATACAATCTTGAGAAAAAAAATAAAATATTTCTGTGTGCATGGCACAAGCAGGATTTCCTTCAGCTGAAGTATTTATAGAACATCCTTACCTTGGGTTAACTTACAAATGACTGGACTCAGATTACATGTTTGTGTCACAATTTATAAAATAAAAATGTTGGAGAAACAGATTCTAAATTTCGAAATTTTGGAAACATAAATACATGTAATTGTTTTCCAATTTAAGAGCAGAGTGAACAGCTCATTAAAATCATTTAATGTTAACCAATTTTGACAGAGATACTGATACTCTGATAAGTCAACAATAGAAAGCATTCTGCTTTACTGAAATACAATGTTCTTTACTAAAGAGTATTGTAAGGAGACTCTGGAAAAATGGAGGATTCTGAGCATGATGCTACGTTTTCCTTATGTTTATGTCTTTCTTATAATTCTCACAGGGGCCTTTAGAGCGGTTTTTGAGAGGACTCTTGCTCCCCTGTGAAACTTAGGCTTCCAGTGTCAGCCAAACCTGCTTTCCTTGAAATTTTCTGCAAAGCTGAGTCAAGAGACAAATTTTGAAATTGAAATCTGAAATAACACCAGAAGAAAGAAGAAAAAAGAAAATTGAGTTTGTCAATTTGGTCTAACATTCATTAATATTTACTGAATAAATGATCAAGTCTCTCCATGAATATATGTTAATAAGTAATCAAATAAAAGATGAAGTTTTTGAAAATAGACAATCTTACTCCTGACTTGTCATCGCTGATACAATTAATAGGCTCCCAATACCTATCTGTTTATCAGATATAAGATGCATGCCCAGCAGGAAGTACTTGTTAAACACTTTTTTTCAAAGAATTGGCATATTCAATTGTTAGGACTGGCTAGGCAAGCCGGAAATTTATACAGCAGACTGTCAAGAAAGGAAGCTGGAACTCCTAAAGCCCAGACTGAGGGTCTGTGCGTAGACAAATTATTTTATTCATCAGGGAAACATCAGGTCTACTTTTAAGGCCTTTAAATCAATTAAGGAGAACTTAGCTTGGCTTCAGTGTTTCAGAGATTATCAGCCAGGCTGTTAACAAAAAGGTCAAAAGTTCAAACATATCAGCTGCCTCCTGGGAACTTTACTGGGCAAGTCTACTCTTTCCTTCAGAGTATCTATGAGTCTGAACCAACTTAATGGTGACCAATTTAAATGAACTGGATCAGGCCCACTAATCTAACACAATCTCCCTAAAGAAGTCAAATGATAAAGGGCTTTAATCACATCTACAAAATGTCTTTTATAACAACACTTAGATTAGTGTTGAATTGAATAAGTATTTCAGCCTACTGAATTTTATACGTGAAAGATTGTTATACACTCCTATGAACATTCTATCTAAAGTTCCTGCCCCAAAGAAAACTACTTTTTATTTTATTCATACATTCTCCCAAGAACTACATGAGAGGATGAGTTTCAGTGATGAAATCAACAACGATCCTAAAAGATACAAAATAGAATGATATTAATTTTTTTTGAAAAATGGAGTAGTTAGCCTTCAGTGATACCTCTAACAACAAAGTCAGAAAAAAATTGATTATATATGACATTCTAGAAGCCTTGAACATTAAATGGAAATTTGAGAAATCAGATTGAATGAGAAGAAAGGAGACTAGGTCCAAAAGTACCAAGGACTAGCCAGACCTCACTGCACTGGAATTAGCACCCGGCTGGTGAACATAGCTTGGTAAGAACAGCAATAGCTTTCCGAAACCATCTTCTTCAGCAGGAGAGACCAAGCAGCAGTGAGCCTACTCACATCTGTGTAACCAGTGAAATACAGCATTCGATCATCAAAAGCTAGGTAGATTGCATCTAACCTACCATGTGAGACTCTAAATCTTTCCATGGGGCTCAACCACTGTCCTTTCTCCCAGTGATTCCCCCTTCCTTCTCTGTACTACACCCTTCTCCAGAGTCTGATGCCATTCCTTGGGCCTGAAGTAGGACTCCCTACACATGCCCTAAGCCATTCTCCTAGAATCGGAGCATGAACAATTTAACCAACAAATGAGGAAAAATAAATAAATAAAATATGTTGCTGGCTCCCCTAAGCAGGGAACTCAGAGCAAAAACAGTTCCTTTGCATAGGCTTAAGTACAAGTGGAAACACTTTCCTTATAGACACTGACGGTTGTCAGACCTCTGATTTTTCTAAGCGTACACAGCCATATACCTGTGGTTACACCAATCACTCCTGCCCACCGAAGACTGTAGAACAGAGCCTGCACTACATATTTGGTGGCCTACTCCATGGGAATCTGAGCTGAATACTACAAGAGTATAAATGGACACCTGGGCTCACCTGCCTAGTAACAGCTCTCACCATCTGGTGACAGGATTTTAGAGCCTTAAAGGCACCAATAATTAAACTGGCTCACATGACCAGCCTATTCTGACATTTCAAAAGAAAATAAAACTCAGAACATGATAAACAAACATAAAATAAATACAACACCATGCTGATGGCTTAGAGACAACAGTCAATACTAAATCTTAAAGAGGCAGACCACCATGGCTTTAGAAAGCTCCCAAAACAAAGAATCAAGAAACTTACTAGATGAAGACAACTTCTGGAGTTATCAGAAGTAGAATATAAAAGAGATCTGGAGAGCAATCATCAAAATGCAGCAGAGCATAATGACAAATTGAACAGGTTGCAAGAAAGTACAGAGAAACAGCATGCAGAGATTCGTAAGATTAGTAATAAAATTACATACTTAAACAAATTTGTAGAAAGTTGGTGGAGCAGAACTAAGGTAATGGAAGCCAAAACTAGTGAGATTTAAGATAAATCACTTAACACCAACATTTTTAGGAAAAATTTAGGAAAGAATTTAGCAAAATGGAGAAACACTGAGAATTATGTGGAACTCTATCAAGTGGAATAATCTATGATTCTTAGAACAGTGGGGGGGATGACAGAAAATACAGAGATAACTGTTGAAGGCTTATTGACAGAAAACTTCCCTGACATCATGAAAGAATTTTTGCAATGTAAGGTCAATATGGCATATAAAAACTACTTGGTAACATGATCAAGTTGTTGCTATCATTTATTATAACTTCTTTCTCAAAAGTGCTAGAGGTACTAGTTAGAAACCTTCTTCAACCCTCTCATCTACTTTAAACTTCCACAAGCCGATAAGAAACTCTTCCAAAAATAATTCAAATGTAAGTTTTCATCAGATCATCAGATATAATTGCACTTTCATTTTCTGATAAACGTGATGGTGTTAGGAATGCTATCTGAAATCTATATTCACAACTTATTAATATCACATATCATTCCTTTCCATTGACTTATCTCAAGGAAATATTCAGTATCATTAAAATCCTCAGGACAAATAAAATGAGCACATTTGGTAAAGGTACTGAGTTACTGATGGTCTTAGTTTTCTGCTGCTGCTATAACAGAAATGCCACGAGTGGATTAACAAAGACAAATTTATTTTGTAACAGTAGCATATACTAAAGTCCAAATTTAGAGTGTTAGTTCCAGGGAAGGCTTTCTCTGTTAGCCTTGTCATCAATCTTCCCCTGGACTCGGAGCCTCTCCATGCAGGGACCCTGGATCAAAAGAATGCACTTGGCTCTTGCCACTGCTTTCTTGGTGTAATAAGGTCCTAAACTCTCTGCTTTCTTCCCATTCATTTTATCTGTCATGAGAATAACTCAAGACATAATAAAATCATGTAGATTGAATCCTGCCCCCTAACACAACTGCCACCCGTTCTTCTTCATTAACATCATAGAGATAGAATTTATAACATATCAGAACATCACACAATACCAGGAATCCTGGCCCAGCCAAACTGATACACACATTTTTTACATGCCATAATTCAATCCCTGAGATTGATCTGTGAAACATCTAAACACATACTATGAAGCAAACTATTCTAAGAATTGTAATAAAATTATAAAAATATTCCAAATTTTGAAAAATATATAAACTATGGAAGATATTTCTCAAAAATTTTTAAAGAAATCATTACGTTTTGAAGAATGATCACACTAAAAATTTGTCTTTATAAGGTTCTTTAACACACACTGTATCATTTTGAAGTAAACTGAGGTTTTTATAATCCAAATCCCTACGTAAATTCATGAATCACAGAAGAGAGCCAATATGTCATGAAATTGTTACCTTGAACTCATACAGCATAAAGAATCCAGGGATATTTGGCAAGTTTAAACCACATTTATCCCTTCCGGTATCTATAAAGTATATTTTACTCATTTATTCCCCATTTCTGAGAAAAAAAGCTTTGCTGCAAGAGTCAAATATTTCTTAGCTTCTCCCTTGGAAGTGAAGTCCGAGACTCTCACAGAGGCAGTACTAGGCGCTGTACCTCTCCTAGATGCGGTAGCCTCTTACAGCTTTTTTTTTTTTTTTAATTTTTTTGTTGTGGTTAAGTGAAGTTTACAACCTAAGACAATTTTCCATATCAAATACTAGCACCCTCCTACATGCAACTCTATCTGCTCTTTTCACCTCATAACAGCACATTCTTCTTTTTCACTCTTTGCATCTAGTAACCAACACTTGTCCCCTCCACTCCATCCATTCTTCTCCCCTCTAAAAGGAAACCGGTAGGACAGTCTCTGACATATTTGAAACCAAAAGGTACACAAACCATCTACATCACTCTGTGTCCCCAAGAGCAGTCCATTCTTTGTCTGAACTGTTGGCTTCAATGCTGGTGTCAGCTCTGGGCTAGCAGGCAGTCTAGGGGCCATGTTCTCAGGGGATCCTTGAGGTTGTTGGACCATCAACTTTGGTCTCTTAATAGAGTTCTAGATCTGCACACCTCTTTTCCAAGTGCTACATCAGGGACTCTACATTGTGTCCCCTGTCAGAGCTGTCTTCAGTGATGCCAGCTGCCACCCTGTTCTTCTGTTCTCTTGCTGATGTAGTCTCCTAATCATAAGGGTCTTTTGGTCCCCTGGGCTCATTTTTCCTCTGATGTTCTCAGTTATCATCTGTTCCAGGCGAGTTGGGATAAACTGATGTTCCTTAGATGACAACATTCTGGCTTTTAAGATGCTAAATGCCACTCACCATTATGGGGAACAAAACACTCTTGGAAAAAGACTAGTTATGACAATTGATCTTGATGTTCCCTGAACCCTGTCCCTGCTACTCTGTCCTGTGAAATGCTGGGTTGAATTTAGAAAACCTTTTAGCTTATGATGTAGTCCAGTTATTCAGATCTGCCTTCTACTGCTTGCAGTTGCTCCCTTCACCTAACCAAAGTCCTATGAACTAATTTCTCAATACCCTTTCCCCCCTCTCACCACCCAAGTAGCCATCAAAGAGTATTTTCTTCTGTGCATATTTTTTTTCCTTAAGTCCTTATAGTAGTGGTCTCATACAATATTTGTCCAATTTGTACAATTTTGCAGCTGGCTGATTTTGCTGAGCATAATATCTTCCAGCTGGTTCCTGGTTACAAGACGTTTCATAAAATCGTCATTGTTCTTATATATTGCATAATGTTCCAATGTGTATATATACTGTGATTTGTTTACCCATTCATTTCTTGATGAGCACCTAGGTTGATGCCGCCTCTGTTATCATGGACAGTGCTGCAATAAACATTCATGTGTATGTATCTGTTCATGTGACAGTTCTTATTTCTGTAGTATATATTCCAGACAGTGGGATTGCTGGATCATATGGTATTTCTATTTCTAGCTTTTTAAGAAAGCACCCAATTGTTTTCCAAAGAAGTTGTACCATTTTACATTCCCAGCAGCCAGTGTAGAAGAGTTTCTGTCTCTCCACAGCCACTCCAATATTTGTAATTTTGTGATTTTTGTATTAATGCCAGCCTTGCTGAGGTGAGACGATCTCATTGCAGTTTTGATTTAGATTTCTGTAATGGCTAATGATCGTGAGCATTTCTTCATGTGCGTTTCGAGTGCCTGGTGTCTTCTTTGAAGAAATGTCTGTCCATCTCCTTTGTCCACTGTTTAATTGGATTATTTGCCTTTTTCTTGTTGATGTTTTTCAGTACCTTGTAGATTACGGAAATAAGATGTCAATCAGATATGTGGTTGCCAAATATCTTTTTCCCATACTGTAGACAATCATTTTACTTCTTTAATAAAGTCTTTAGATGAGCATAAGGGTTTGATATTTAGTATTTCCCATTTACCTACTTTCTCTTCTGCTGTTTGTGCATTGTTAGTAATATTTTGTAGTCTGTTTAAGCTGTGTAATAAAGCTTCCAGTATTGTCCCTATTTTTTCTTTGATTATCTTTATCATTCTAGATTTGATATTTAGGCCTTACATCTATTTTGAGTTAGTTTTTATGTAAGGTGTGATATACGGGTCTTGTGTCAGTTTTTTGCAGTGGATATCCAATTTTGCCAACACCATTTGTTAAAGGAACTATTTTTCCACCAGTTCACAGTCTTTGAGGCTTTGTCAAGTATCAGCTGTCCATAGGTGGATAGCGTTATTTCTGGATTCTCTATTCTGTTCAATTGGTCTACATATCTGTTTTTGTACTGGTACCAGGCTGTCTTACTGCTTTTATTGTCCATGTCATTTCTAAGGCTCGCATGGCTCTCTTTAAATGTTTGAAATACAGTTTTTACACTATCTCGTAATTATCTTTTTTGACTAATCTAGGATAATCTTCCTACTGGCACTCTGCATATTTCAAAAACTTCATTCCCAATTCCTGTTCATTTTTAAGAAACTTGTAAAGATCTGTTATTTTATAAAAGTCATTGGATCCCACTTCTTCTTCTGGCAGAGGGATTAACATTGATTAAGCATATTTCAAGTACACTGTGCTATGCTTTTGAAGAAATTTTTCTCTTTTAATTTTCACAGTACACTTTAAAGAAGATAGTAATATTCACATTATACTGATGATGACTCTGAGGCTTAAAGAAAAAAATGTCAAATCAAACCTATTGTTTAGTTGATTCCAACTCATAGTGACCTACAGGACAGAGTAGAACTGCCCGTTTTTGTTAGCAGCCAAATACTTTAAACACTAGGCCACCAGGCTCTTGAGGCTTAAGGAGGTTAAATTATATTATAGGTTTGCAAATGAAGTGGTAGATCTGACCTTACCCTATATTTTCTGTCACTCCAAAACCTGTATTTTTCCTGCCCCACCAAGTTTTGTATTTCTGCCATTAATTTGCTGTTTTATTATTAGAAAGTCATTAAACAAATTAGAGTCTTATCATTACTGTATATGCAAATGGAGGAAAAGTTATGCTACCCTGTAAAATTCCAACATATATAATGACTATATGAATTATGGATCTCTAGTTGCTCAATGGTTAAGAGCTCAGCTTCTTACCAAAATGTCATTAGTGCATATCCACCAACTGCTCTTTGGAAACCATATGGGGCAGTTCTACACTGTCCTATAAGGTTGCTATGAGTTAGAATTTACTCCACAGCAATGGGTTTGTTTTTCTTTATATATATGTATGTATATATATATACACACACACATAAACATATATATAGTTATAAAAAATTGATATTTCTGAAAGCAAAAGGAATTGTTGATAATTATTCCAGCAAAACAACATAAGGAGTGGGCAAGCTGGATTTCTTTAAGATGCTTGGGTTCACTTCAATACATATTTTATACAGTAATTAATTATTTAAGGATCATCCTTAACATATATAGTAAGACCCCAAAGCAAAGAATCTTTTTTTTTTTTCTTTTTTAGCTCACCCTCTTTTCCCAAAACCTGGCACTAGTGCCTGGAAATAAGTTGAGGATAGACAAATTTTTAAATGAACAAATGAATGGTAGAATGAATGAATGGCTGCTTTGGTAAATGAAATTAACAATTGATGGAAGAAAAGAAGAAAAAAGAGGGAAGATTCAAAGAAATAAACAAGACTGCATAGAAAATGAAATTTTATATATGTTGGCAAAAAATAGCTCCCAAAGTTGCTGCAGTATTTTGACTTACTCAGTGTGGTTGTATTTTTTGTTTGTTTGTTTGTTTTATGGTAACCTGCTCTAGACTTCAGAGGGAGGAATCATCTAGTACGCATTGTTTAGTGGTAGATGATACCAGGCTTTGAATAAACTGACACACTTTCTACTTAAAATACTTTCCAATAAACAGCATCCTTATAACAGACCATGGTGCTATGAAATCATTAATGTTAATGATTAATTATTGATGATTATGATATTTGTGTTGAATAGTTATTAGTTCTTGTTTTTTGAGTGACAAATGACTTGAAAAAGATTATTATTTAATGTTAAATGGATATATAAGGATTAACATTTCAATATGTAGGTTTTCAACAAATATTATTGGGACAAGTGGATATGCAGACTGAAGAATAACAATTGGATCTCTACTTTTCACCATTCAAGAAAATTGACTGAAAATGGGTAAGATTTAAACATAAAGTTCAAAGCATAAAATTTTAGAAGAAAATATAGATGTAATCTTCAGAACTTTGTATTTATCAGTGGATTCTCATATGTATCACCAAAAACAGGAACAAGAAAAGAAAATAGATAAATTGGAATTCTCAAAATTAAAATATAATAATTGTACATCAGAAGACCTTATCAAGGAAAAGAAAATACAACTTATTGAATAGGAGAAAATATTTGGTACACACACATAACCTGATAAGAGTTTAATATCTAGAAAGCATAAAGAACTCTGATGAGTCAAACAAAGCCAAGTGCCATCAAGTCGTATCCAACCACAGAAAAGGCAACACTATTAAAAAATAGGCAAAAGATATGAATGGATATTTCTCTGAAGAAGTTATACAAATGGTCAATGCACACATGAGATGCTGAACTTCATTAGTCACTAAAGCAAATCACAATAAAACCTTAGTGAAATGGCTTTCCACAAATACTAGGATGGTTATCATCTACATATATGTCTATGCACATATATGCTTATATGTATAGTATACACACACATCTATACACACATAAGTATACATATGTATGTATACCTATATATTTAAATATACATAAATCATAAAATAACAGGTGTTCGAAAGGGTTTGGAGAAACTGGAACCGTCTTTCATTGGTGGAGGGAATATAAAATGGTGCAATCACTGAGGAAAACAGTTTTGTGACTCCTCTAAAAGTTAAACATAATTACCATATGACCCTGCGGTTCCACTGCTAGTTTATACTGCCCCCCCCACAGCAACAACAACCACCACCACCAAATCCAAAGCAGGAACTCAAACAAATAGTTGCAGTGTTATTCACAACAGCTAAAATGTGCAAACAGCCTATCTCTCAATACGTGAATGGAGAATCAAAACACAGCACACGCAAACAATTGAATATTAGTCAGCCATAAATTTGTGGTTGTCATGGGCAGAGGACAGGCAGTGGGAAGTAAGTTCTTCATCAGTACATAATTTCTGTTCGGGGTGATGAAAAACTTTTAGAAACAATAATAATGAAGTACAATATTGTAAATGTAATTAATCCACTGAATTATACACTCAAAATGATCAAAATGAAAAATTGTATGTCTATTTAACAAGATAAAAAACTATTTAAAAAAGCACTATAATATGATCACAAATATTTGAGAATAGGGTATAAAACTGATGACAAAATACGCCTCAAAAAAAAAAGTAAAAGAGAAAACTTGTTGCCATTGGGTTGGTTCTGACTCATAACAACCCTATAAACCGCTGGGAGGTGGAATATCAGAGAATTTTTTCAGCATATATATACACATACGCATGCATGCATACATACATACATACATACACACACACATACACACACACATGAAGGAAGGATCCCTGGTGGTACAGTGGTTAAGCACTCAGATTCTAACCAAACGTTTGGCACTTTATACTCACTGGTTACTCCCCAGGACAAAGTTGTAACAGTCTGCTTCAGGAAAGATTTAGAGACACAGAGACCTGTGAGGCAGTTTTACTCTTTCCTAGAAAGTCTCTATGAGTCAGAACAGATTTCAACACCATCACCTATTTCTGCTTTTGTCAATGAAGAAGCCACAGTGATAACACTGTTAAGAGCTCAGCTCTTAACCAAAAGGCGGGCAGTGTGAATCCACTAGCCACTAGACCTGATGACTTTCTCCGGAAAGATTTACAGCCTAGGGACCCTATGGTACAGTTCTACTCTGTCATATAGACTCCCTGTGAATAGGAATAGACTCAAAAGCACACAAGAAAAACAACACACAAACATATATCCTTTGTATTCTGTAGAGTAAAAGCCATTTTAAAATACAATGCAAGTCGATTTTTTTCATAAAATATGTAGATCCTAAATTATTTATTTCCTTAAGTTAAAAGGTGGTAAAAACCATATCTCAGGGAAACTTCCTTTACACTGGATCAGAGTTGTGACCATAGTAAGAGTATTACAAGCCCACTCTGATACTCTTTAACACAAAATTCCTATCACAAAATAGAGGACAACCACACACTACTAGGAATCTGGCCCATCCAAACTGACACACACATTTTGGGGAATTTATGTTAACTCACAACAATTTGTAAGTGCTTCAAGTTCTTTTCACTTTCAGTAGTCAAGGTTATGTCATCTGTATAAAACAGGTTGTTAGTGAATCCTCTTCTAGTTCCTGATACTGCATTCTTCTTCCAGCTTCTCAGGTTATTTGCTCAAAGGTAATAACTAATTTTCATAAAACCATAGAATGATCGAGTGAAAACCAAACTTAAATCTGGATGAGCAAACTTCAAAGTGTCTCATATGCTATAAAAATCAGAACATTTTTGTATTATTTCTTAGACTGATCAATGAACAAGAAATGATACACCTCCTAATCAGCAAACAAGAATAACTTGGGGAGTGGGGAGGGGGTGGGGAAGAAAGAATAGCAATTTAAATTAGACCTCAACTTCTGCAAATTCTGAGTGCTCAGTATGAGCCCTGTTTTTGTAAGTACCAAAGCTAGTCTATGATATGAATTTTCAGAAATTCTTCTTTAGGCTATCTGTAATAATAACCCACCACTGTCATCCACATTCTGTTTTTCTTGTCTGTAGTATAGGTAGAGTGGAGCTAAAAGATTGTTTATGATAGAACGTAGGAACTAGCACTGAAGTTAAAAAAAATCAGTAAATGGTTCTTTTCTGTGGCTTAGGCACATTATGCTCAGGTTAAAAATAATTTTGGTATAGTGGTGACCAGGAGAATTTATGTTATCATTAACTAACTTGGGAAATAGAGGAATCTGGGATTTGGCATATCCCCTGAGAGCAAAGTTGCTTTTCATGTATTCTCTTTCTTTCTGAGGAACTGTTGCATGTAGCCAGCATTCTCATTTTTCACTTAAACCTTTACAGTAGATACTGAAATACAGCCCAAATGATTATTATTTCTAAGGGTAAGTTATCTTTTGTGCAACAGATTCCATATATGCTCAAGATCATTCAGTTACTGGCCTTTAAATCATTTGACACGTGAACAAAGATGTGTAAATCTGTAGTGTTATTTCTTTGAAAGTCCTTAAATTTCAGAAAAATTAACTGTAACTGTTTTCAACACATTTCTTTCACAGTGTACATGTCTTAATACAGAGAATATTTCCACTTGAGTTCATAAGAGGAGCTCTCATTATTTAAAGGCTGGTGATTAATATGAAATATTGGAAATGTTCAAAAATTCACATATTCTATTAAAACCATTAGTATTTTCATTAGAAACTTCACTGCTGCATAAATTTGGTAAAGTGTGTTATTTTAGTGCCTTCAAATAACCAATTCACATCTACTAACATGTTATTATCTTTACTTACAATTTTTACCATGGCCTCTTTCCAATATTTCTATTTAATTCAGCTGACCAGCAGATTGTGCACAAGGAACAATTATTACCTTGAATATGCCAGCTGAAACACTATGGATAAGACACTTTAAAAGCTCTAAAATATGTATATTGGTTTAAGCATCCAACATATAGTTTTGCTAAAGAGAATGAACATATAAAAATTAAATATCAGTGTCAAATAAATATGTGTCTAAACAGTTTTGATTTAGCTGTCACCTTGCATTAGATAGGAAATAAGACAGTCTGAATAACCAGGTTGAAACCTTTTAAATAATTTTAACCCTGGCATGCCAGAAAAGACACTGATTGCTTTAACTTAATGAAACCTCTGATTCTCTGACAAAACAACTATTTTTTTTTCTTCTTCCTAAACTTAATGTTATGGATTGACTGCAAAAGCAGGTGTAAATAGTATGCATTTTGTCAAGAATGCTTTTTTGTATGAAGGAGAAGCTATAGCCAACACATCAATTTTAGCATAGTTTCATTCTCTGTTCTACTGTAGTCTTTTTAAAAAGACACAGAGAAAGAGAGGGAGACACAGAGAGAGAGAGAGAGTAGATGAAGCCTATCAAGACAGTGTATTTTGCACCGGAGAATAAGAATAAAAACTTGAGAAATAATTGCTATGCCTTCTTTCACACCCAAAGAAATACTTCAGGAACAGAATATATATATTGCTGCTGCAAGGAAAACTCACTGATTTTTTTTAAAGTACTGATTCAAAAATTGCTGTGATTTTAGCCCAATCTCAATTACAGTGCCATAAATTGATGCCCAGCATCATTATGTCATTTTCTTCTTTAAGCGTCTTGCAGAGGCAATGATACTGAACAGAGGAGAGTTTTAAAAATTACTGTTTGCTACATACAGTGTAGCAAATAATCTCAACTGCAGATTTTACTTCATAAGGATAAACGAAATAGAAACTGTTACATATCCTGAAATTTTACACAAAAATAACGAAATAGAGTTAAAAAAGGATATTTACCTTAATTTCCCTAATCTAGTGATTAGCAAACTAGCTTTAAAAATTTAGTGCATAGGTGTACTATGTATACACAAAACACACACACAAGCACATGTTCTATAATTTTATCCAGTATTATAACTGGAGAGTTCTTAGGTAGCACAAACTGTTAAGCTCTTCTCCACCACTAGTCAAGAGGTTGGCAATTCAAACTCACTCAGTGAAGCCTTGAAAGACAGGCCTGACAATATATTTCTGAAAGGTTACAGCCTGAGAAATCCTATGGAGCAGCTCTACTCTACATAAATTGGGTCAGCACAAGTTAGAATTTACCCCACAACAACTAACAATAGGATGATTGAATGACATTACTCATCCACTCTTACTACATTCTATCTGGTCGGTTTCAGTATAATGAGAACTGGAATGCAAAATATTACATTCCACAGATTTTCTGGAGGTTATTTATAAATGCAAATAAATCCCTACTTTCTACATTTCTTTGCAAAATGCACACTCTCCTCAAGAGGTATTTTTAAAAGTGCAATATGCAGATACATAACAGGGATGCAAGGCTGGTTCAACATCAGAAAGACAATTAACACAATCAACCACATAAACAGCACAAACGATAAGAATCACCTTATTTTGTCAATTGATGCAGAAAAGGCATCTGACAAAGTCCATTACACGTTCGTGGTAAAAACTCTCAGCAAAATATGAATGGAGGGGAAATTCCTCAGTGCAATGAGGGACATCTATACAAAGCCAACCACTTATATCATCCTGCATGGAGAGAAACTGAAAGAACTCCCCTTGAGAATGACAGTTCAACAAGGATGCCCATTTTCACCACCTCTAGTCAACATTGTAGTAGAGGTACTAGCCAGAGCAATTAGACAAGATGAAGAAATAAAGGGTGTTGGGCATCTGCATCTCCAAAGAAGAAGTAAAAATCTGCCTGTTTTCACAAAGAGGAAGTTAAAATCTCCCTGTTCGCAGATGACATGATTGTATATGCAGAGAACCCCAAGGAATCTATAAGTAAGCTACTCAAACTGATAGAAGAGTTCAGCAAAGTCTCAGGATACAAGATAAACATAAGTAAATCGGTAGGATTCCTTTATACCAACAACGAGACTGTTAAGGAAGAAATTATCAAATCAATACCATTTACAATAGCCCCTAAGAAGATAAAGTACCTAGGAATTAATCTAACCAGAGAAACAACAGACCTTTACAAAGAGAACTACAAGCCTTTACTACAAGAAACTAAGAGAGACTTAGATAAATGGAAAAACCTACCCTGCTCATGGATAGGAAGACTTAACATTGTGAAAATGTCTATTTTACCCAAAGCAATTTATTTATATAATGCAATCCCAATACAAGTTCCAGCATCATTTTTTAATGAGATGGAGAAACAAATCACCAATTTTGTTTGGAAAGGGAAGAAGCCCCGGATAAGTAAGGTACTACTAAAAAAGAAGAACACACTGGGAGGCCTCTCATTACCCGAACTTAGGACATACTACACTGCCACAGTGGTCAAAACAGCCTGGTACTGGTACAACAACAGACAGATTGATCAATGGAACAGAATTGAGACCCCAGAGATGACACCATCTGCCTATGAACAGTTGATATTCGACAAAGGCCCTAAGACATTAAACTGGGGTAAAAACAGTCTCTTCAACAAATGGTGCTGACAAAATTGGTTATCCATCTGCAATAAACTGAATCAAGATCCATATCTTACACCTTATACAAAAACCAACTCCAACTGGATAAAAGACCTAAATATTAAACCTAAAACGATAAAGCTCATCCAAGAAAAGGTAGGAACAACAATGGAAGTTTTAATACACAATGAGGACAGACTCCAAAATCTGTCAAAGAAACCTCAATCAACAGAAGAGAAAATAGATAAATGGGAACTATTAAGAATCAAACACTTTTGCTCCTCCAAAGACTTTATTAATAGAATTAAAAGAACCCCACAGAGTGGGAAAAAATATTTGGCAACTCTATGTCAGATCAACGCCTGATCTCCATAATCTATAAGATGCTACAAAATATCAATAAGAAGAAGAAAAACCATCTAACTAAGCGATGGGCAAAGTGGATGGACAGACACTTCACTAAAGAGGAGATCCAGGCAGCCAAAAAACACATGCGGACATGTTCACGATCTTTAGTTATTAAAGAAATTCAAATCAAGATAACAATGAGATACCATCTCACCCCAACAAGATTGGCCATGATCCAGAAAACACAAAACAACAAATGCTGGAGAGGCTGTGGAGAAAGTGGAACCCTCCTACACTATTGGTGGGATTGCAAAATGGTCCAGCCTCTTTGGAAGGAAATCTGGCGCTTCCTTAAAAAAATGGATATCGATATACCATTTGACCCAGTAATTCCACTACTTGTAATATATCCTACAGATTCAAGGCCTTTCACACCAACAGACTCATGCACCAGAATGTTTATCGCAGCACAGTCCACAATAGCAAAAAGATGGAATCAACCCAGATGCCCAACAACAGAAGAATGGATAGGTAAACTGTGGTACATATACTCAATGGAGCACTACGCAATGATGAAGAATAACGATGATTCCAGGAAGCATCTCCTAACCTGGTTTCAACTGGAAGACATTATGTTGAGTGAAAGTAGTCAGCGACAAAAGGACAAATACTGTATGAGACCTCTACGATAAGACCTCAAAAACAGACTTGTGTATAGAAGAAAAGACTCTTTGACAGCTGCAAGGGAGCGGAGGGAGGGAGGGGGGGAGGGCTTAGTTTACATAGTTACTAGAAATTTAGTTGGGATTAAGCGGTGATAGCACACATTAGAAACAAGAACAACATTAAGTGGACTTCAGCATAACTTGAGTACTCCTTCCATCTTGACTCAATACTGCAAGGATAGAGTAGCTGGGGCAGGGGGCAGTGTACCATGCTCTTAGGCGAATTCCAGGCCAATTGGCACAGCTAGCGTTTTGCTAAGAGGGTTGTCTGCACCCCACATTGGTGAGTGGCATCTGGGATCTTAAAAGCTGCCAAGCTGCCATTCAAGGACACAGCAAATGGTCTCAACTCAGCAGGAACGGATACTCACCGAGGACCAAAATGACATGCGGTAAAGACAACCTGGAAGACAGAGAGACCCACAAGAGTGGGTGCCTACATCGACTTGGGACCGGAAGAACCGGATGGTGCCCAGCCACCACCAGTGATAGCCACGATGGAGTTCACAGAGAGGTGTCTCACTGGCAACACAAGAATAAAAAGGAGTGCATCATGAGATCTCCACTAAAAGACCTCAATTGATGATCCAGCGGTTTGGGGGTTCCTCTGAGAGCGTGCCCCCCGGCCCTGATGCTGCCCTTTCCCATAAATTATAAGAAAGGTCCACTTTTTGGACAGGAATGGATTGGACTTGGCAATGCAGAGTGACCACATATTGGAAGCACTTTGTGGTTCTAAACATCTACAGGATATCATCTTGCTGACCTCTGGCTGGAGGAAGGGGAGTGGACAGAAAGGAGGGGAAAGGAGGTTGTTGGGAGGATGAGACATGTATGGAGCAGAGAGGAATAGTGTGCAGTCACCGGACAGAGAGAGCAGTGGAAGCTGCATATAGGTGGGCATGTAAATTTATACGTGAATGTACATTTTCACTCAGTTATGTTAAATAAAAATAAAAAAAAATACAAAAAAAAAATCTGCCTGTTTTCAGATGGCATGACTGTATCTGCAGAGAATCCTAAAGAATCCATAAGTAAAGTACTGGATCTAATAGAAGAGTTCAGCAAAGTTCCAGGGTATAAGAAAAACATAAGTAAATAAGTGGATTCCTTTATACCACCAAAAAAAAAATCATCAAAGTTGAAATCATGACATCAATATCATTTACTATATACCCCAAGCCCAAAGAACAAATCTAACTAGAGAAATAAAAGATCTATACAGAAAGAACTACAAGACCTTGCTGGAAGAAACCAAAAGAGACTTACATAAGTGAAAAAACCTACCCTGCTCATGGTAGGAACACTCAACATTGTGAAAATGTCTGTTTTACCCAAAATGATCTGCATGTACAACTCAATCCCAATGCAGATCCTAGTGACAATTTTCAGTGAAATGGAGAAACAAATTACCAACTTTGTTTGGAAAAGGAAGAAACCCGAGATTAAAAAAAGCACTACTGAAAAAGTGGAACACAGTGGGAAGCCTCACACTACCTGGCCCCTGGCCTTAGAATCTATTACATTGCCACAACAGTCAAAACAGCCTGGTACTGCTGGTACTGGTACAAAAAGAGATGTCTAGACCAATGGAACAAACTTGAAACCCAGGAGATGCCATCATCCTCTTATGAAGAGTTGACATTTGCTACAGCCCATAAGATTGCAAACAGAGGTAAAAACAATCTCTTTAACACATGAGTTGGATCCAACTCGATGGCACTTGGCTGGCTTTAACAAATGATGTTGGCAAAAAATTGAAACAAGACCTCTATCTCATACCTTACACAAAAACTAACTCAAAATGGATCAAAGACCTAAATATCAAACCTAAAATGATAAAGATCACGCAATAAAAAGTAGGGTCAACAATGGAAGTTCTAAACATGGCTTAGAAAGACTTCAAAATCTGACAAAGCACGATCAACAGAAAATAGATAAATGGGAACTACTAAGAATCAAACGCTTTTGCTCATCCAAAGACTTTATCAGAAGAGTTAAAAGACCAGCTACAGAATGAGAAAAAATATTTGGCAACTACATGTTGGACTGACATCTGATCTCTATAATCTACAAGGTACTGCAAATTATCAATAAGAAAAAGTTAAATAACCCAATGAAGTGATGGGCAAAGGAGATGTATAGACGCTTCTCCAAAGAGGACATCCAGGCAGCCCAAAGGCATGATCATTAACTACCAGAAAAAATACAAATCAAAACGAATATGAGATACCATCACACCACAACAAGATTGGCCATAGTCCAAAAAGCACAAAACAACAAATGCTGGAGAGGCTGCAGACAGATTGGAACTCTCCTACACTGCTGATAGAATTGCGAAAAAGGTACAACCTCTTTGGAAAGAAATTTGGCACTTCCTTAAAAATCTGGAAATAGATATACCATTTGATCCAGTAATCCCACTGCTTGGAATATATTGTACAAAATCAAGGGCAATCACATGAATAGATACATGCACATGAACGTTCACTGAAGTACAGTCCACAAAAGAAAAAAGATAGAATCAACCTAGGTGCCCATCAACAGATTAATGGATAAACAATCTATGGTATATATGCTCAAAGGAATACTATGCAATGACAAAGAACAGTAATGATTTTAGGAAGCATCTCACAGCTTGGTTTCAATTGGAAGACATTATGTTGAGTGACATCATTCAGGGGCACAAGGACAAATACTGTATGAGACCCCTACCATAAGGACTTAAAAATAGACTCATGTACAGAAGAAAAGACTCTTTGATGGCAACAAGGGTGGGGAGGGATGGTAAGAGTTTGTCATAGATGAGATAGGTGACAGAAATTTGGTTGTGTGAAAGCACTGACAGATCAACTTAACTGGACTTCAACATAAACGGAAAGTTCTAGCCTCAACTGAGTATTGCAGGGATGTGGTAGTGATGGTGGTGAGGAGGGTCTGGGGACCATGTTCTTGGGGGACTTTGAGGTCATTTGGTGTAATGAGCCTATTGCTAAGAGAGTCTTCTGTACCTCATATTGGTGAGTGGCATCTGGGGTCTTAAAAGCTAGCAAGCTACCATCTGAGGTATACAAAATGGTCCCAACTCTACCAGAACGATCACCAAGAACAATAAAGACACAAGGGAAAAAGAGCTCGGGAGACAGAAGGATCCACGTGAATGGGAGACTATATCAACATGTCACCAAAGAACCAGATGGTGGCTGGCCATCACCAAAGACAGCTGTGATGGGGCACATAATGTTGAGTCCCAGTGGAAACCTGAGTAAAAGAGGGGTGCAGCTCAGTAACCCTACTAACAGACAACAATTGATGGTCCCGACATCCCAGAGGATTCCCTGGGAACATGGCCCCTATACCTGCTGCTACATCTGACCACAAAACACTACTGAGGTCAACTCTTCTGACAAAAAATGGGCTGGACCCCGGGGCACAGTGTGACTAATACTGTGTGTGCTTTACGGTTCTATTTATAGGACCCTGTTCTACTGGTCTTTTTCTATTTGGGAGAGAAGAGGGCAGAGAGGAGGGGACAGGAACTTGTTAAAAGGATACTGCAGGTGTGGAATGCAAAGGACTGTGCTGTCTCCAGGCAAGGACAGCAGAAGGAGCTGCAAGTAGGAGGATGTAGTGGATTGAATTATGTCCCACCCAAAATATGTGTAGCCATGTGGCTGGGCCATGATTCTCAATGTTTTGTGATTGTCCTCCTTTTTGTGATTTTCCTGTGCTATATGTTAAAGGAGTAGGATGCGACTGTAAATCCCTTCATAGGATCACCTCCCTGCTCCACTTTAAAGGGAGTTTCCCTGGAGTATGGCTGACTCTACCCTTAATCCTTTCCTCCTTGAAGAGATAAAAGGAAAGGGAAGCAGGCAGAGAATTGGGAACCTCACACCATCAAGAAAATGGCACTGGGATAAGAGCACATCCTTGAGATCTGAGGTTCCTTCTCCAAGAAGCTCCTTGGACAAAGACTGATACGATACCTGACTTTCCTCCAGAGCCAACAACGGGGAAAACCTTCCCCTGGAACAGACATCCTAAATTTGGACTTGTAGCCTATGGGACTGTGTAAGAATAAACCTTCCTTTGTTAAAGCCATCCACTCTGTGGTATTTCTATTAGAGCAGCACTAGCTGACTAAAACACGTAGCACACAAAATCGATTTGAATTCTATACTTCCACTTAATCACAATAAAAAAAAATGCAATATGATATTTTTTCAGTGAAAATTTAGTATATTTTGCTTACTAAAACTTCTTTCAGAGAGAAGATTCTGTTGGCAAGCAAACATAGAAGGCACATGTTATTTGCATAAAAATAAGGTAAACTCTGCTAATAGAGGAATTTACTCAAGTTTTGGAACATGAGTTAGAGGACATTTTTCCTCCTACAGTTAATGGCAGTGATCAAAGTCACAGAAATGTAAAAATTTAAGGCTACCCACAATGCTCCAATGTCTAGACAGTAACTTCAAGAGAATCTAAGCATAGCTGGGGCAGATGCCACATGCATACCAATCTCTAGTCACCAACTGTGTGAGTCAGAGAAACTACGGAGACAGAATCAACAGTTTCCTAAATCTCTTGAGTTCAGTTATACTATTAGTATATATTTCAAATCACCAGTCTGTTGGTAGTCACTTTATTTCTCCAGTCTTTGCAACAATTTGTGGACATGTCATGCTTTGCACTAGATAATTTCTTCCTCTGGATAAAAATCATGGTCTTTGGTTTCTAAATGATATCATAAGCAGGGATAAGTGGAGGTCTCTCAGACAAGCCTAGAAGAGTGCATTGAGTCCCCATCATCTTCGACTCTGATTTATACTTCCCATGTTATCTGAATCGACGGTACTTGGCTTTGGCATGTTATGCTGCGTGTTTGAGAAAATTATTTGTCTATAGACATAGTTGGTACCAGAGAGAGGAAATGCTCATCTGAATTTGCGCTCTACACACATCAGTGATAAGATCTTTGGCATCTCCACAGAACAGGTGAGGCAGGGGAGTGAAGGCTTTAATTTTGAAGTTGAGAAAATTCACATACTTTAAAGGTAAATAATCCTTCAGACTGGGGCGGGGGGGAATGTTCATCTAAATTTGAACTCTACACACATGTCAGTGATGAGATATGATATCTCAACAGAACAGAACAGGTGGGGGATGAAGCTTTAATTTTCAAATTGAGCTTATTTCTGTCTTTTAAAGTTAAATAATCCTTGAGACTCTCATTCTTTGTTTTGCGAAAATCATAGTACCTGTGTATCTTCTTTGCCCTCTATCAAATGCAAAGATTCATCATTCCCTGATTCGTTAACCACTTTTAAGCCTATATATACCCAAAGCCCTTGGTCAGATGTCCCAGTAATGGATATATGACTCTGGCCTAACCTTTCTTTTTTCTTTTTTTTAATTTTGATTCAGTGAAAATGTACATCCCCATATAAATTTACATGCCCACCTGTATGCAGCTTCCACTGCTCTCCCTGCCCAGTGACAGCACACTATTGCTCTCTACTCCATACATGTCTCATCCTTCCAACAGTTTCCTTTCCCTTCTTCTCCACCCACTCTCCTTCCTCCAGCCAGAGGTCAGCAGGATGATATCCTATAGATGCACAGAACCATAAAGTGCATCCAGTATATGATCACTGTGCATCACCAGGTCCAATCCACTTGTGTCTGAAGAGTGGACCTTCATTATGATTTATGGACAAGGGCAGCATCAGAGCCAGAGGCCATGCTCCCAGGGGAACCCTGAAGCTGCCAGACCATCAATGGAGGTCTTTTAGTGGAGATCTCAGGGTGCACCCCTTTTTATTCTTGTGTTGCCAGTGAAACTCAACTTAGGGAGCTCCATCTGGTTCTTCCAGTCCCAAATTGATGTAGGCACCCACTCATGTGGATCTCTATATCTTCTGGGTTGTCTTTACCCCATGTCATTTTGGTCCTCGGTGAGCATCTGTTGCTGCTAAGTTGGGACCATTTTCCTTAAAAAAAATGGATATAGATATACCATTTGACCCAGTAATTCCACTACTTGGAATACATCCTACAGAATCAAGGCCTTTCATGTCAGTGGACAGATGCGCAAGAATGTTTATCACAGCACAGTCCACGATAGCTAAAAGATAGAATCAACTCAGATGCCCAACAACAGAAGAATGGATAGGTAAGCTATGATATATATACTCAATGGAGCACTACACAATGATAAAGAATAATGATGAGAAAACATCTCATGACCTGGTTTCAGCTGGAGGACACTATGTTGAGTGAAAGTAGTCAGTGACAAAAGGATAAATATTGTATGAGACCCCTACGATAAGATGTCAAAAACAGACTTACGTATAGAAGAAAGACTCTTTGACAGCTACAAGGGAAGGGAGGGAAGGAGAGCGAGGTGGGAAGAGTTTAGATTAGTTAGTCGCTAGAAATCTGGCTGGGTGAAATCGGTGATAGCACACATTAGAAACAAGAGGAATACTAAGTGGACTTCAGCATAACTTGAATACTCCTTCCATATTAACCCAATATTGCAAGGACAGAGTAGCTGGGGCAGGGGGCGGAGGAACCCTGCTTTTAGGCAAAATTGAGGCCAATTGGCACAACTAGCGTTTTGCTAAGAGGGCTCTCTACACCCCTCATTGGTGAGTGGTGTCTGGGGTCTTAAAAGCTGCCAAGCTGTCCTAACCTTTCTGTAAGTCCATCATCTTTGCTGACAGGATGCCTTAGGTATGAAGCCAATCAGTGCTTCCTGAGATTAGAGTTTATGACCTCTCTTTGGTTGGTATCAAACTAAGATCTAGTACGTTTTGGAGCTCCCAGACTACCTGCGTTTATGAAGGCAACTATGCCTGCAAACAGAGACAAACCAAGATGAATAAAGCCAGGAGTTGGAGAAAAGAGATAATCTTAAATGTACTGTTAGAACTTTGGGATCCAGCTATGCTTGGGGATAATTTCTACCTTAGAATTAACAGTTACACAAACATGTAACGTTTGGATTTATTTTTCCTTTAGGTTTCAACTAACACTTGCAATATTGAAACTCAATGATATAGACCCATTTGTTGAGAGAAAACTGTGAAGCCAATGATTTAGACTGTAACACCAAGTGTTCTGTTTATTAATATAGCAGAATTTTGGCAGAGCGTTACAGACTTTGATGCTTCTATGGGAACAGGTTATATTTTTTAAACTATAGATTTAATCTTCTTTTTTTAAAAAAGACAGCCTTTCTCCTGGAAAATGTTGCTTGTGTTTGGAAAGACTATGTACTTTTGAAGCACTTTTGCTCATACTAAGGTCAAAAAATCTTGGCTACTTAGTGTTTAAGTGCTGGGACAGCTAACCAAAAGGTCAACAGAAACTCTTGGGCCAATTCTACTTCTGCCCTATAGGATCACTATGATTCACAATGCACTGTATGACATTTTTCTTTTTTAAGGTCAAAAATGATAGGGGTCATTACATCCCTACGAAACCAGACCCAGACTCACTGCTCTTGAGTCAATTTCAACTTATAATGACCCTAACTATCCTATAGGACAGAGTAAAACTGCCCCAGAGAGTTTCCAAGCAGTGCCTTGTGAACTTGAACTGTTGGCTTTTTGGTTAGCAGCCGCAGTGCTTAACTACTACACCACCAGTGTGACACCCTGGTCAGATGACAAAAATATCAAATGACTAAAATAAGAAAATATTGATAATACCGGTGTTGACAAGGGTGTGGAGAAACAGGGTTATTAGTGCATAAGTAGTGAGAATGTAAAACGATATAACCCATGCCTTCCTGTGAGTCCAACTAATAACTACCCAATAGGACAGAGTAGAACTGACCTACAGGACTTCCAGGGAGCATCTGAAGGATTTAAACTACTGACTTTTCAGTTAGCAGCCATAGCTCGCTGTAGTTCTTAAACCACATGAAAGACAATTTATCCGTTTCTTATAAAGCTAAACACGCAACTACCACATCAAACCAAAAACTAAATTCACTCTGGTCAAGACAATTCCAACTCACATTGACCCTACAGGCAGAGTCCCTGCGCCGTAGAGTTTCCAAGGAGCATCTGGTAGATTTGAACTGCCAGCATCTTGGTTAGCAACCATAGCACTGAACCACTACACCACCAGGGTTTCTGCAACTACCATATGACCCAGAAATTGCACCCATGAATGAACATTATCCTCAGAGAAATGAAAACATTTGTTCACACAAAAAAATATACACAGATGCTCACAGTGGCTTTACTTGAAATAGCATCTAACTGGAATCAACCTATGTCCTTCAACAGAAGGGTTGTTAACACTATGGTACACACCTGACATAGAAAACTACTCAACAAGGTACACACGTGATGTAGAAATCTACTCAACAACAAAGAAAAAAACAAAATAAAATTATTCATATATACAACAAATTCGGTGACTCTCTGGAGAAACAGAATAAGTGAAAAATGCTTCTCTCAAAAAGTTCCATGTAGTATGCCAACCAAGTGTCACCGAGTCGGATTCGACTAAGTCTACCTATACAATATTTTTGAGAGGAAACAATTTTTAAAACGTAGAATAAATTAATAGCTGTCAGATATTAGGGACTAGACAACAACAGGTGACTGAAGAGAGGAAGATGTGGTTATAAAAGTTTGTTGAGTTTTGGAATTGCTCAGTGTCTTCACTGTGATGGTAGATACACAAATTACATGGTTGGTAAAATTGTATACAACTTAATACACACACGTTAGTAAAAGCTTGTGATACTGTTCTACAGTTTTGCAGGATGTTATCATTAGGAAAATTGGGCAAAGCGTACAACGCATCTCTCTGTATTACTTCTTACGACAAACAGCAAGTGTGTCTGCGATTACCTCTATAAAAATTTTAACTGGAAAAAAAGAGGATCTGGACTCTTAAAAAAAAAAAAGCAAAAGACAGACAAGGGCTTCTGTTTATCATCTAGATAATTGTTGTTAGTAACTATCAAGTTACCATCAACTCATGACGACTTCGTGCACAACTTCGTAAGACACTGCCGGGTGCTACGTCTTTCCATGATCGGTTGCGCATCAGAGCAATGCGATGTATAGTCTTCGACCGACTGAATTCAGAAACGGATCACCAGGTCTTTCTTCCTAGGGCACCTTATTCACAAAGTTCCATTGAAACCTGTTGAGCATCTAGCAACAAGAAATTCTTCACTGACAGGTGCAACTGTGCACAGAGTGCATTGGCAGGAAGAAAGCCTGGATCTCTTCCGCATGGAGACAGTCTGTTGTTTCATCGCTGATACCTTCCTGTAGTAAAAAGAACTATGACTTCGTTTTAAAGTTAGTATCAGGTAAAGCCTTAAATACAGGAGACGAATGTGTAAACCATTTTTAATTCTTTCTGGAACACAGCAGCCTATGACTTAAATAATAAACTAAAAACTAAACCCACTGCCATCAAGTCGATTCCAACTCATAGCAACCCTACAGGACAGAGTAGGATAATATACTTTATTAAAGCATATATCTTATACACGTGTGTGTTTATTTTGTCTGAGATTATTTTTCCATTTCTGTTTTCACTTAAATTCTTTAAAAAAACTGAATTAATAACTAATGAATCAAATGGATGATTTTTTTTTTTTTTTTTAATGTCTCTGGTTCCATCACATATTATCTGCAAACAGACTAGGAGCACTTCTCTTACTTATTGGAAATCCCTCACTAATCAATTTTTAAAAAATGCTGTTTATTCACCGTATTTTAATGCTCAGTTGAGATACTACTTAGAAAACTCATGAATATTTTATATTTACGATGACTTTCACCTTATAGCTTTCACCCAGAACAAAACTAGGAAAGATTTTCTTGCCTTCTTATTTGAGATCTTTAATTATACTTTTTTTAATCAGTTTTAAAATTGCAGCTGCATTCAAAGTTTTCAAATCACATATTTTTTCTTATATACACCAACATTTATGTATACAAAGATACAAGTATATACATATGTATATTTTTTGTTTAATTTAGGATAAAATAGATGGAAAGTCAGACTTAAGAATGTTTTTTTATCATCATTGTTATTATTATTTATTTATTGTGATTGAGTGAAAGTGTACAATCCAGTTTAAATTTGCGTGCCTGCCTAAGTGCAGCTCCTGCTGCTCTCCTTGCCTGGTGACAGCATACCCTTCCTTTCTGTTCTACACAATTCGCATCCTCTTGACAATCTCCTGTCCCCTCCTCTCTACTCTCTCCACTCCTCTCTGGTAAGAGGCCAGTAGGGCGACATCCTATAGAGGCAGGGAATCATAAAGTGCACACATGATTTGGTTACTCTGTGTCATCGAGTCCAATCACAAAGTTGAGACCCAGTGGCAATACAAGAATAAAAACAGGAGCACCCTGGGAACTCCACTCAAACACCACAAGTGACTGGTCAGAACTCCTGAGGGTTTCCCTGGGAGCACGGCCCGTAGACCTGATGCTGCCCCTGGTCATAAATCATTTCTGAAGTCAACTCCTAAGAATATTCTTTAAGCCTTCCTTCTTTCTGTACACTTCCAGTGTATTAGTTTGTGTCAACCAGCGTGCTACTCATGCTCACAAACTTTCATGTGTCTATTTTGCCTAAATGATAAAGTTCAAAATATTTTAGCCTGATGTTTAAGGTCTGCCATTATTTGAACCTTGGAAAATTATTTATTTTATATTTACAACTGCTTACATAGTAACAACCGTCTGTATAACATAATGAGCAGAGAAAGCTATAGGTAAAATTTAAAGAAAATTCCAAAGGGAATAAATAGTATCTTTAAAGATATATTAGTGAGCCCCTAAAATGAACATATTAATAAAATCTGGAACAACACTGTTTTTCTAAAATATAAGGGGAAGATTATCTTGTATAATTCTGTCTGAAAGTCCCTACATGAAAACTGCTAGAAAAATTAGAGAACTGTCTGTTAATACTATTAAATATTAAGATGCAAAATCATCCATTGTTATACTACAAAGCTTTTCTCAATATTTAATTTAGGTTGTAAATTATTATTGTTATTACAACTATCTAATTTGCCAAAACCTTTACACAAATGCGTTGTTACAGTAATATATTTCTCTTCTGGGTTACACTCAAGAAGAGAAACACTAGCAAGGGAAATGCCAGTCCTTAGACTGTGTTATCTCAGTTTGAATACAATTGGAAATTATTTTTCGGAGAGACAAATAATTATATTGTGACTACGTTTTAAGTGGTAGCTTTACTCTATTTTAGGGGCATTATAAGTTCAAATAATTTTATGTCTGTATGATTCTGAGAAACAAATCACTGTGCATAACATAGTTTCCTTATGAGTTACCAACAACTGGCTTTCATCAAAAAATTTGATACTCAGGCCTTCAATGGGTTGGGACTGCCTGTAGTACATTTCACCCAGAGTTTCATAATTCAAGGTTTGGAGAGCTTGGCACAGGCTCAAAATGAAACATAAAAATATGACTAAATGTTTGGAAAATATCAGTGCCACTGTAAAAGCTATACAACCTTTCACAATAGAGCAATCACTGCTAAGGACATTCTCCATTATAACTTTCAATTCTTGGAATACTTCTTTTACAGAGGATGGTGATAGCATATTCTCCCATCCACTAAAGCCTGGATGAGAAGGAATAGAGTAGAATTATAGTTGAAATTGAGGGGAGACAGTCATTTAAATTGTTATAGTATGTCAAAGGATATCTGAAGTTTGAGTCTAAGACAACATACTTCACTGGGAGTCTGAAAATTTGACGAACTCAGAGTGAGAGGAAAAGAAGGAAATGAAAGAAATCATCTACTCTTCTAGCAATATTTGTGCTTTTTAGGAAAATCTTCATAATTTTTTGATGTTTCCTTCAAGTTTGTAATTCCTTCTACTTTTTAAAGCCTCCTCCTGAACTGTCAAACACATTCATTTACTTCTTAAAGTCTGTTTTTAAAATTCACTTTTATTTAATCACGTTCAATTTGCCCCTAGAATTCTGAAGTCATTAGAGGGTCCTATAATCCTTGAAAATGTAAAATGGAGTGAATGCCAGATATGTTCCTTCTGGGTAAGTCACCTATTTTCACGTGTTTATTGCCTTGTCTGTTCTATTAAATCAAATCAATGTCTATGAAATGTTTCACAAGGATGCTCCTCAATAAATGTTTAGTCTGATCATACCTGTCACCAATATTAATTAAACAGGCATTGTAAGAACTGTCTGCAAAATGTTTTGAAATGCCCAGATGATAGTTGCATAAAATGCTTCACATTGATTAATATTTATTACCTATTTAAAAATTTATAGAGTAGCTATTACTTTAGAACCTAGACACTTTGACAAGGATACAATTTTAGCACGAGAATAAAATGGATGTGAAGAAAAACTATCCAATTTGCTATTGCAGCTAGGTCAGCTGGTGCTCAGATATAAGAAATTCTATGTAACTAGATAAATTGTAGCTTCAAAGATGAATTGGATATTCAATATTAACACTGCTGCCCTTTATCCTCCTGACTTTTGGCTCTCTAATTTCTCCCCATTAAGTCCCCTAATTTTTTGTTTTTCCCCATGTTTACACTCAGTGCTGCCTGCTGACTCTGCTCCCACTCACACAACATGTTCAGCACCTCTCCCACTGTCCATCGCTCTGGGATTCATAGCCCAGCCTCATTCATGTCTAGACTTCTTATCTCTTTCTGACATCTTAAAAAATTCACCCATTAACTTCCCCCTGAAGTTTCCCCTTCCTCCAAATACTGGACAGATCCATAAAACAAAACAAGACTAAAAGGTTATACCAGCCCAGTAGAGATGCAGGAAAGTTGTTAAAAGGATTCCCAAGTTGAGAAGGAAGAGTGTTGACGTGTAGCGGGTTTTATTAACTAATGTCTTAAAATAATATGTGTACTGTTTAATAAGAAGGTAGTTTGTTCTGTAAACTTTCATCTACCAAACAACCAAATCCACTACTGTCTAGTCAGTTCTGACTCATTGTGACTCTATAAAGTACAGTGTAAAAACAAAACAAAGTCTGTTACCATAGAGTCTATTCTAACTCATAGCAACCCTGTAAGACAGAGTAGAACAGCTCCATGGAATTTCCAAAGAGTGGCTGGTGGATTCAAACTGCCAACCTTTCTCAGTTAGCTGAATGAGCTCTTAACCTCTATATCACTAGAGCTCCAAACACATATGTTCTCTCTTTCCGTTGTATTTCTGGAATGCTGGTGGCAGTGGTTAAGAGCTCAGCTGCTGACCAACAGGCCAGCTGTTGGAATCCAGCAGTCACTGTGTGGAAGCCCTGTGGGGTAATTCTACTCTATCCTATGGGATTGCTAGAAGTTAGAGTTAACTTGACAGAAATAGTTTTTTGGGGGCACTATTATGCTTCTAGTTTCCATCATATATATTCTGTTACTGTAGTCACACATGGCACCTGGGTGCCAGATTTATTACAACTTAAACATTTTGATGTAGGGATAGAATCTATTTCATTTAACAACTGTGTACATGGGAAGAAATTTCAGCCATTTAGGAATTGTTTCCTTTTAGATTCTCTGAAGACTCTTCTAAGAAATGTGTAGTATATGTTATGCTCCAGGAAGAGTTGAGTACTGTTGTGGTAGTCATGTTTGTCAACTTTGCAATTCCATATTTGGCTGTTGTATCAAGTGGCAGGGGCAAGGCCTGTGGTGGCTTGCCTCCCCTCAGCTCTCATCTCTCATTCTTTCACCACTTATTTCCTGCCTGCGCACATTGCCAGCAGCTCCTGCTCTCTTTCGCATCTTATTCCTGGACTTGAACTGGCAGCTGTTGGATTCATCAATGCTTAGAGCCTGTGAGTGAGAATCCTGTTCCCTGACCTGCCCATCTTTGCCAGCCCCTGCATCTCCATGAGTCAGCAGAGACCTCACAGTCTCCCTGCCAGCTTGAGATCCACTGACCTGCGCAGCCAGTGGTCTAGAACTCTGGTCTCTGGCCTGCTGGCCTTGAGTTCACCAGCTCTCGTGATCACATGAGGCTTGTCCCAGCACTTAGGAAATTCAGCTTCCACAACTGCGTGAGCTGTTTCCTTTATGCATAAATCTTCCCTAACATATACATGTTACTGATTTTGCTCCCCTAGAAAACACAGTCTAAGACAATTTGGCACCAGAGAGTGGAGTGCTGCTCTAGCAAGTACCTAAAATGTGGAAGCCGTTTTGAAACTTTGAAAGAAGATTCAGAAAGAACCGAGGAAAAATGTCACACCAAAGGAGGTGCAGATGGTGAGAAACGAGCAGCAAAGGAGCAGCGGCAGCAGCAGCCATAGCAGCAGAACCAGAGGCAGCACTGGAGCTGACTGATGGAGCAACAGAGCTAAGTGCCTGTGCACAGAGGCTTCCTGGTGGAAGAGGGTACCTCCAGGCACTTGAATCAGTGGAGCTAGCTTTGCTGACCCAAGGAGAGAGAGACTTGAGTGCCTGTTTGCAGGTGGCTTCCCAGCAGAATGGTGTGCCTCTAGGCACCTGAATCAGTGGAGCAGTAGCACTTTGGAACATTTACCCCAGCAGGACAGATGTGGGCCTAAGGCCTGGACCATGTGGCCATAAGAAGCAGAAGCTGAAGAGAGAAAGAGCGTGAGAAGCTGAGCTGCCTCAGTCTCAAAATGTATGGTCATGACTCAGGGGTTTGACAGAGTAGAGCCAGGGCTTTCTGTGTTTGTAAGGGGTGTATTGCCTCTCAGTAGGGTGTATCTAAAGCTGATGGGGCACAGTTACTGTCCAAGTGAGCCTAGTAGGCCAGGGGTCTCCACTCAGAATCCAGAGAGTATGGCCAACACGTAGAGTCTAGAGGGCAAAGCTGTTTTGTAAAATGTCTCACAGAACTGAAGATTATTTTCAAAGCTTTGAGAGCTAATGTAACGTGTTGTGCTAATTTCTTTGTTGCCTGTTAATGCCTTATTTGCCTGCAATTTCTCCCATTTGTAATGGAAATGTCTAACTTGTGCTGACGGCTGTGTTTTAAAAGCAGATAATTTGTGTTCAAGATTTCTCAGTTACAGAGAAATTTCTGGTTGTGGGACTTGGACTTTAAGACTTTAGCTGTGATGGGGTGAATGTGTTTTACATATTGCAAATGTGATTTTTTAAGAGAACAAAGAGTGAGATGTCATAGATTGAATACGTTCCTTAATAAATCTGTTTAACAATTTGGCATGCCATAATTCCTGGTGTTGTGTGATGCCGTAATTCCTGGTATTGTGTGATGTTCCTCTGTGTCGGAATTCCTCCCTCTATGATGTTGATGAGGGTGCATGAGCAGCAGTTGTGTTGGTAGAACAAGATTCAATGTATAAATTTGTTTTGTGCCTTGAGGCGGTCTCTTGAGCTATAAAGGAAAAAGTCTGGCAGAGAGAATTGCAGCACCAGGAGAAGAGCGTGTCCTTCACACCTGAGGTTCCAGCACCAAGACATTCGCTGAACAGAGACTGATGCAACACAAAGACTTTCCTCCAGAGCAAACAAGGGGTAAAGCCTTCCCCTGGAGTGGACACCCCGAGTTTGGGATTGTAGCCTAGTGAGCTATGTAAGAATAATTCCTTTGGTAAATTCATCCACTTTGTGTTATTTCTGTTAGGGCAGCAGTAGCTGACTAAGATAATTGTATTTCTTCCATAGGCATACAACTCAGAGAAAAGCAACCATAGTTTAGAAATGGTATAATACATTAACAATCTTACCACAAATAAAGAAGTTCATAAAATTTGCTTTTCTTCTCACATGCATTCATTATTCTTTTCAAAAATACTATGGACTAGTAATTATTCTCCTAGGATCCACACAGCAACCTCAGAGACTTCCTAGAAAAGTAAATTTTACTCTCAGTGTCATGGCCCAAAGAGTCTTAATAATATCTCTGAAATTAAAAACTTCATGATAATTTGCATAACCGTAAGTATTTGGGCAGCATATGGAGAAGTGAATACTATATGGACTCCACTGGTTTTATTTTCTAATAAATACAGAATAGCTAAACTATCAAGGATAATAAAGCAACAGTCCCAGACAATAAGTTTTTGCATTTGTGTGTGTGTGTGTGTGTGTGTGTGTGTGTGTGTGTCTTTCTTCCAGGGATATACCCTTCTGCTTTGATGATCACCTGTCTATAGAGTATCAGATAAGTCAAAAAAATATTTTGGTGATATATCCTGTTTCAACAGAAGGACCGTTATTGTTGTGATAATGATGAGCCTGACTGTACCTTAGGATAGGACATTTTTTTTGTCATATAGCATGTTATCAAAATTTATACTTAAAACAATGAAGCCAGCATATAGATGGAATTATCTTTGAAAAAAAAAACTCTACCTGATCAAAATAGCAAACTGCACTCATCTCTACTTAGAGAATAGAATGGAAAAAAAGATGTCTAAGGTAATACATTTGTTAATGGTTGAGAAATTAAAAAATGATTTATGATGGTGATGCATATATTATCTTAATAAGTTGAATTTGTTTGCATTTCATGTTCCACTGGAAAGTATCATTTGCCTCTATCTTTCTGCCTCTGAGCAGCTGGTAGGTTTGAATCACCAGCCTTTTGGTTAGTGGCCAGTTACTTAGCCACTGCACCACCAGGGCTCCTTGAGAAGACTTGCTCAGATACGATGACAACCAACTCAGTTTCCCTGAGAGAATACAGTTGCTCTAGAGCAAATTCATTTAAAAAGCATCAGTTAACCACTTTATATCAATAAGTTCATGGTTTGGAGTAATTACTAATACCGTGTGGATCTACGTCAATCTGTATTGCGTATGATTTTATATAATTATCATGCCCGTGTAGACAGATTAACCTTGAATACATTGACTGCCTTTCAAAATGACTGTCAAATTATGCTCTCTTTTTTTGACTTACGTTTCCATCTAGTTGCCATCGAGTCAACTGTGATGCATGGTCACCCCAAGCACTTCATACAATTTTCAGTGACTGAATTTTCAGAAATGGATTGCCAGACTTTTCTTCCAAGGCACTTCTGGGTGGATCTGAATCTCCAACCTTTAGCAGCAACCCAGAAAAATAGCCATTTGTATCACTAAGGGACTCCAGATGAACTTCTCTTTCACCCACAGAATAGATGAGACGAGATGATGAAGAAACGGGATCAGCCTTAGACAGATTACACCAAAGAATGCTGTTCTGTCAACAGCTGCCTTTGAAAGTCAGCTTTTGTGAACACTTAGGAAATGAAATTATTTTTTTTAAAGGTAGTATTTTCATGTTAAAAATTTGAATTCATTTTTATTGCCACTTTAGTAACAAACGTGGTTGGATAAACATACTTTATGTCTTCAGCTTCTCATTAATATCAGACACTATTTTATTGCCATCATGAGACAGCTGCTACATAGAATTGATGATAGGAATAAATGATAACATCTCTCCTAAGACAAAATTCACTGAAGAATGTAGTCAGTGATTCTCAAGACAGTATTTTTTTTAAGTTTTCTCAATGTACCAAGCTTAGCATGTGGTTGTTGCTTTAATTTGTATTTGCATTTTTACAAAGATCTGATAGCAATTAAATTGCACTCACATTGCAACATGTAGGTAAAGGTTACAGCTGTGTTATGCATCGAAGGGGTTCTGTACTAGTTATAAACAGTTGGGAGAGCAATCGTATTTGCACCCCATGGATTCTACATTGCAATCTATTTTTATCCACATACTTCGAAATTTTACTCCAGCCCTTTTGCTATTATTTGACAGTTTGTTCAGTAACAATCTGTCTGAACAAGAGAAGCTGAAGCAGTCGAAATATCATAACTTTTAAAGAATTCTAATTGAACAAGGGTAACATCCTGAGCCCTCTGCCAAATGATCAAGAGTTTATCAGCTTTGCTGTCAATAACTGCATTGTGTTCCCTTTGCCAGTTTCTGCACTTTAAAATGGAAGACACTTCTTTGTGCTGAAGTGAATTAGGGATTATATTCAGTAAGAACCACTGTGGGTGATGGATGCCTAAGTGATCTGTGGCTGTCGGCCTTGGACCATGAAGCAGGCGAGAATACTAACAGCCACAAAGCAGGAGCAGTTTTTGCTAGTTTTAGATCTTGGCTATCTCTATAGATGTAAACAGGAATTTGATGGATGCGACGATCTGTCTGCTGTCCACAAGCAGTGCATAAAACTTATTCTAAATTGTTTATACTCCTAGATTTCATCTCAAACACAGGCTGGACTGTGACTGAGCTGATGAAACT
This sequence comes from Heterohyrax brucei, assembly GCA_028571685.1. Classification (NCBI taxonomy): domain Eukaryota; kingdom Metazoa; phylum Chordata; class Mammalia; order Hyracoidea; family Procaviidae; genus Heterohyrax; species Heterohyrax brucei. The sequence goes on from CM053148.1 coordinate 108,394,460, forward strand.
TTTGGAAGATGCCACTGAGATGCACAATTAAACGAGCACACAGTTTCTTTTCTCGCTGTGTCTTTTGGCTTTCTGTCGGTTACTACCCCCTCAGAATTGACTGGTCACAAAATGAAATTTTAAGGGAGAAAAATGAAAAGAAAGATAATGCTCAGGGAAGACCTACTGCTTCAAATCAAGGATGGAGGGAGAATATAGCAGCTTTGACAGTAGAAGCGGCATTTACAGCCCTAACACAACTGCTGATTTTCACACCATATTCTATCAGTATGTACGTGTCCGGGATGTACAGTACCTTGCAGTGAGTGGCTTTCCTACAGAGAGAAACTGTTTTAAGATTCTCTCCTCTGAGGAGCTTTCCTCTCCAGAATTCGCAAAATGCACTCTTGTTTTCCAGACTCAGCATTTATTTCTCCTGTATCTTGCTACTGAATGATAGTTATATATGGTTTGGCCTAGAAATGGCACCCCTGGAGTGATTCATTGTAACAGTAACTAATGTGAAAAGTTGATTTGCAGATTTTCCTGTGCCAAATGCTCATTTCATGGAATTATCACAAAGCATTTCTTTCAGCATCAGGAGAGCACATGACTGACATTTCTAGATACTGAAGTGCTGCAATCATTCAACAGAAAGGTAAGGCTTGGGCAGTAAAACAACAAGAATTTTTTACCAATGCCTTCGGATCTTTTCGATTAGCCATCTGGGCACAGGCCGAGTGGCATCATGCCTGCCTGGAAAATGCCTGTGTTCAGGGATACAGCGTGTCAGGTCCAAAGCATGGGGAGTAATAATTTTATAAATCAGATTTGCCTCAATGACAGCCAAAAAACAATGTGTATGAGGGCTGTAGCTTTTCCACGTATATCATTTAAAAAGAGGCAATACAGAAAATGTTCTTTCAGAAATCACTCTGATCTGCGGCTCTCTCCCTTTGTAAATTGTTGACCACTCAATAATGTATACATCACTCCCCTCAAATCTAATGTCATTTCAATAGTTTTTGTACCCCATCCATTTTCTGAGCTCTTTGTTCACGAACTTATGTTCTGGATCTTCATTTCCAACCCACCAGGTAGCTGAAAAATGCTTTCCTGGCACTGTTGCATCAGGAATTCTCCAATGACCCATTTAAAACTAAGTTATTAATGACAGACAAGTCTTAATGTGTTGCCTCCCCCAAAAACAGAAAATGACATCTCAAAGTAATGGAAAGGAAATAAAAAAGAAGATACTGTATGTTAAGGCAGTATTTTCTTCTGTATGCCCTCCAAATATCACTATGTCCTAAAATAAATGTATTCTGCTGTCATGAAACAGCCCTCCAAAGAGGACCATATAAAATTGGTTCTATGGAAACAACATTAATCACAAAGGAATGGGGACAAGTCCCCTAGTGGCCTGTATTGTACTCCCTTAAGGACTGATTAAGGGATTTCATCTTTATCTGGTAACCGTACATTATATCAGAATGACAGACACCTGCATAAGTGGAATTCTACTTGTATTACAAGGTCAGGATCCCTGTTCTAGTCATCTGGCTTATCTAGTGCTGCTTTTACAAAAATACCATAAATAGATGGCTTTAACAAAGTGAAATTTATCTTCTCATAGTCTAGTAGGCTAGAAGTCTAAATTCAGGGTCTCAGATCCAGGGGAAGGCTTTCAGTGTTGGCTCTGGAGGAAAGCCCCAGCAGTTATCAATCTTACCTGGACTAGAAGCTACTCTATGCAAGAATCTCAGATCCAAAGTGAGAGCTTTCTTGGTGGTATGAGGTCTCCACTATCTGCTTATGTTTCTTTTTTTCTTTCTTTCTTTTTTTTTTTTTGTCTTTGTAAGATACAAGGCAGTACTGGTTACACTCCAGGGAAGCCCTTTCTGTATTGAATCAGAGATGCCATCTCAGTAAGGGTATTACAATCCCATCTTAATGCTCTTTTACGTACAATTCCAACCACAGTATGAAGGACAACCACACAGTACCAGGAATCATGGCCTAACCAAGTCCATCCATGTTTTAGGAGGATACAATTCAGTCCATGACAATCTCAGATGATTTTTCTACCCAAGTGAATTATACTGATTGAAATATTGGTTTTTGTTTGGTCACGTGTTCTTCTCTAGGATTATCTCTGTCAGTGAGTGCCTTTGTGTGGCAATAACTAAAAGTTGCCATTGATTTGAACTGAAAATGTATGGATTGGTCTTCTAAGTCCCAGGTTATTTCTCAGTTAAACATGAGTCAGTCACCTAATTTTAGATGACGATGGAGAATTGCTATGGACTGACTTGTATCCTCCCAGAAGAATGTATTGTGAATCCTAATCCCTAATGGAAACCCCAGCGGTTAATGGTTAAGATCTAAGGCTGCTAACCAAAATCTCTGCAGTTTGAACCAAACAGGAGCTCCTTGGAATACATACAAGGTAGTTTTTTTCTGTCCTAGATAGTCATTGTGAGTAGAAATTGACTCAAGGACAATGGGTTTGGTTTAGCTTTTTTTCATATGCATGTGAAGGCAGCCTCAGGTGGCAATAGTTTTCATTGTTACGTTGATAAGACCGTATCAGTGTAGGGTGTATCTGAAACCAATCACTTCTAAGAAGTAAAAAGATCAGATTAGACACAGAAACAAGGAAGCATAAATGGGTAAAGATGCTACCTGGAGATCATCAAGAGGTCATGGAAGAGACGTTGAAGGAGACAAGGATTTTCTCTGAGAGCAGACAGGGAAAGAGAAGCACTAAGACAAAGTCAAGGATGAATGTTTGCCAGCCTTCTCTGTGTTACCTCTTCTACCACAAAATAAATAAATAAATTGATTGATTGATTCATTGACTTTAAAAACTCCATCAACACAAAACTCACTTTAGGGCTTACCGTGAAAATGCTGATCCCCCTCACTCTAAACCACTGCTGAAAATGAAACATTCCATTACTTATAACCAGATACACAATTCCATACATTTGCAGACAGTTTTAGAGTTTCCAAAACATGCACAGACTTATTACTGTATTTGATCTCACAACTGTGTGAAATTAATAGGCTAAAAGACAAAATTATGTAAAAGGTTAGTGAATGTATTCAATGGCTTAAATTTTATTCAAATCGGAGAATATTCCTAACCTTGAAAAATTTTTGCCTTATACTTTAGCATTTCATTGTATTTCATTAGCTACTTCTTTGTGTAGTGAAGAGGGATATAAATATATCAATTTAATACTTAATAAGCAGAGCAAGACTGTCTAGAACCCAGATTTTCTAATTTCTACTCAAGTGCTCATTAAGCTGCACGTTGCACTTCATGCCAAGATACTCCAACTCTTAATTAAAACGAACAGTCCTCAGCACCAATTCAGTATCCAAACCTGCCAATACTGCCATTTTTTGATATGCATGCCAAAAGGTATCAATGACTGTGGATTTGGACATGAGGCCTCTTTAATTATCACAAACTATTCATAGAACTCTCACAGTGTTTAACGGCAATGTTTTCAGCTGTGCCGTGGAAAGGGCACTTTCCCCTGCTAGGAAGACTTCATAAAAACTAGTAAGCATCAGATAATAATAATTTGCAGTTTTTGGTAACATTGAATCTGTAACAGGATAGGGGATTGTTAAGCTTAAAAGCTGAAAAAGATAAGGAAGAAAACAGTATTCAGTAAAATATATTTCTGAAATTAGACTTATTTATAATCAATAGTTTGTGTTGCAATTTGTCACTTGTACTGCATAAATAATCTGAGTTATTTAATTTTTCACATAATCTAATACTGCTTTCTAAAGCTAAAATTCTGAAGAAACGTATTTTGAAGTAAAAATTTTTATTTGAATTTTTAAAAATACTTTCCTCGAAATACTTAAGCTTTTTGCTTCTCATGTTTAAAAAATCTTTGAAGCTGAATATGAAGGCAGTCGTGTAACAGTTTTGCAGATAAGGACACAGAAAATTAGAGAATTTGACCATCACCCTAAAAGTCTAATAATGGCACAGAAAAACCTGCAACATCAGCTTTTATTTTCAAGATGTACATTTTCAAAAAGTTTATGAAGAATGCATAGCATCTGAGCGTATGCAGTGCTGATTTAAGATAATTTCTCTGCTGGGTTAAAGATGTTTCAGTTGAGAAACATAAAAGCAAATGTTCAACATGTCCAGTAACAGTACTCAAAAAAATTGTAGGTATTGCTTACCGCTGTTGTCTGTCTCTTTCTGAAAAAAAGCCACACACACACACACACACACACACACACACAAAATGCACTGGTTTCCAGTTATTCTATTGGTATCTTTGTGAAGAAGTAAATCCACCCATTTACTTCACAATTGTTGTTGTCAGTGGGGGCTGTTGTCAAGTCCGTTCCAACTCCCAGTGACCCTACACACAACAGGAGGAAACACTGCCGATCTTGTGCCAAGTCCACAACTGTTTTTTGCGTAAGCTTGTTGTTGCTGCCACTGTGTCGGTGCATCTCCTTAAGGGTCTTCCTCTTCGCTGACTTTCTGCTCTGCCAAGCCTCATGTTTTTCTCCAGGGACTGATCCCTCCTGACAACATATCCAAAGTATGCCAGATGCAGTCTCAACATCCTTGCTTCCAAGGAACACTCTGGTTGTACATTTTCCAGAACGTATCTGTTTGTTCTTTTGGCAGTCCGTGGTGTAATTAACATTCTTCTCCAACACCACAGTTCAAAGGCATCAGTTCTTATTCTGTCTTCTTTGTTCATGGTCCAGCTTCCTCATGCATGGGATGTGATTGATAACACCATGGCCTGGGTCAGGTGCATTCTAGTCTTCAAGGTGACATCCTTACTTTTGAGTACTTTGAAGAGGTCCTTTGCAGCAGATTTTCCCAATGCAATGCATCTTTTGATTTCTTGACTGCTGCTTCCAAGGGTGTTGATTGTGTACCCAAGTAAAATGAAATCCTTATCAGTGATAAGTGAATCCAGTGACACAGCAAAAGTGCCTGACATCTAATAGAAGTATTGTTAGTAACAGAACATTCTTTAGGTAGATTCTAAATGGTGTTGAATTCTTTGGTGTCTCAAGTCTGGCATCTCAAATAAATTACTCATTCTAATTAGAATGAATTATTTATCTAGTAAAGTTAACTTCAATATTTTGTCTGTAATTTCCAATTGGTGTTGTTGACAAGTCAGGACTTGATGACATAACATTGTGTGTGAACGTGTGTATGTATCTGTGTGTGTTTACATGGAAATGTGGACCTAAAAACACAGACAATAAGTTGTAAAAAAAATCTGTTTAGATTGATTCATTCTTCAGTTATAAAATATACATTCTGAGGGTTTTGTACGAATGTTCTTTTATTACTATTTTTAGTTATTCTGCTTTAGGTGAAAGTTTACAATGTTAGTTAATTTCTCATACAAAAATGTGTGTACATGTTTTTATGAGACACCAGTTGTAATCCCTATAATGTGACAGCATACACTCCCTTCCCACCCTGGAATTCCTATGCTTATCCAACCAGCTTCTTTCTCTTCTTATCTTTTGATCTTGCCTCTGGATAGGTGCTATCCATTTAACTTTGTGTTTCTACATAAACCAAGAAGTATTCTTCCAAAGCATTATTTTTGCCTTGTAGTCCAGTCTAATCTTTATTTGAAGAGTAGGTTTTTGGAATAGTTTTAGTTCTGGTTAAACAGAGCACCCAAGAGCCATATCTTGGAGGCTTCCTCCAGTCTCAGTCTGATGATTAACTGTGACCGTTTTATGTGACCTTGAGTCCTGCATCACACTTTTCTCATGCTATTTTTTTCCCTCCGTTACCTTCCTGTTGGGATGGTCATTGGTGGTATCTGGGCACCATCAGGTTCTTCTGATCTCAGTTAATGGAGTCTCTGGTTTATGTGGCCCTTTTGTATCTTTGGCTATTATTTTCCTTGTGTCTTTGGTGTTCTTTATTTTCATTTGTTCCAGGTGGGTTGGGAACTATTAACACATCTTAGTGGCTGCTTACAGGCTTTTAGGATCCCAGATACCACTCACTAAACTGGGATGCAGAACATTTTCTTAAAAAATTTTATTATGCCAACTGACCTACACGTGCCCTGAAACCATGGTGTCCAGACTCCCACCCTTCCCTACTCTATTCCTTGAAGTGTTTGTGTTAGGAAACTTCTTAGCTTTTAGTTTAGTTCAGTTGTGCTGACTTCCCCTGTATTGTGTGTTGCACTTTCTTTTACACAAAATAATTCTTGTCTATGATCTATTTAATGAATTTCCCTCTCCTTTCCCCACCTTGATAACCATCAAAGAAAGTTTTCTTCTGTGTTTAAATCTTTTCTTGGGTTCCTAGAACAGTGGTCAAAACAATATTTGTCCTTTGGTAACTGACTAATTTTATTCAACATAGGCCTTTCAGATTCATTCTTGTTGTGAGATGTTTCTTGGATTCATCATTGTTCTTTATCATTGCATAGCATTCCATTGTATGTATGTACCGTAATTTATCAATTTGTTTGCTGTTTCCATCTTTTTGCTATTGTAAATAGGGTTGCAGTGAACAAGGGTGTGCACGGGTCTATTCATGTGACGGCTCTTATTTCTCTAGGATGTATACCGAAGAGTAGAATTGCTGCTTTATATGATACTTCCATTTTTAGGTTTTTAAGGAAACACCAAATTCAATCTCCAAAGTGGCTGCAACATTTTACATTCCCAACAGCGGTGTGTAAGTGTTCCAGTTTCTCCACAACCTCTCTAACACTTACTATGGATTGATTGATTGATTGATCTATTTATTTATTTATTTTTGACTAATGCTACCCTGATAGAGGAGATGGTATCTCATTACACTTCTGATTTATATTTCTCTACTGACTAACGACTTTGAGCTTTTCCTTAGGTATCTGGTAGATGCTGAATGTTTCCTTTGATAAAATGCTTGTTCATATCCTTTGCCTGTTTTTTAATTGGGTTGTCTTTCTGTTGTTGAAGTTTTGTAGTATCTTGTAAATTTTGGAGCTTAGACACTGATCATATTTGTTGCATACAATTTTTCTTTCCCCCAGCCTGTAGGTTGTCGTTTTACTCTTTTGTTAAAGTTTTTTGGTGAGTATAAGTGGGTGATTTTTAGGAACTCCCACTTATCTAGTTACAATTCTGGCATTCGTGCATTGTCAGCTATGGTTTTTATTCTGTTTGCCCTGTGTATTAAAGCTCCTAATTTGGGCATTATTTTTTTTTCTTTAATGATCTTTATCAGTTTATATTTTGTATGTAGATTTTGATCCATTTAGAGCTGTTTTTTTTGTGCATGGTATAAAGTATGGGTCTTCTTTTACTTTATTTTTTTTTGCAGGTGGATACACAATTATGCTAACATCATTTATTAAAGGGACTGTTTTTTTTTTTTTCCTGTTAATGGGCTATTGGCCTTGATCGAGTATCAGCTGCTCACAGGTGGGTGAAGTTATGTGTGGGTTTGCAATACTGTTTCACCGATTTCTATTTAAAAAAGAAACAAACCTGCTTCCATCAAGTCAATTCTGATTCATAGCAACCCTATAATCAGAGTAGAACTGTGCCATAGAGTTTCCAAGGATTGTTTGGTGGATTTGAACTGCTGACCTTCTGTTTAGCAGAAGTAGCACTTAACCACTATACCACCAGGGTTTTCACTGATCTCAGTAGCTGTTGTTTTACCAGTACAAGGCTGTCTTGACTGCCATGGAAGTATAATGGATTCTAAAATTAAAAAGTATAATGGATTCTAAAATCAAGAAGTATAATGGATTCTAAAATCAAGAAGTATTGTGGATTCTAAATTCAAGAAGTGTGAGGCCTCCCGCTTTGTCTTATTTTCCAGTAACGAGTTCAGGAGTATTCTATCATTTTCTATGTGTCGAAATACCTTCAGTAGTACTGGTGTTAACTCTTCTCCGAAAGTCTGGAAGTATCTTCTAGTGAAACCAATAGGGTCAGAGCTTTCTTTTGCTGGGAGTTGCTAAATTACCTCCTTAATCACTTTTCTTTCTTTCTTTTTTTTTAAATAGTAATAATAGTTTTATTTAGTGTTTTTTAAATAATAATAGTAGTTTTATTTAGTGTTCCTATTTCATTTGTTAGTTTAAGTAGGCATTGTGTTTCTAGAAATTTTTCCATTTCCTGCAAGTCTGCAAATTTGTTGGAGTACAATTTTTCATAGTATTCTATTTTTCATAGTATTCTGAATAGTATTAGAATACTATTTTTCATAGTATTCTGTTATCATTTCTTTTTTTTAATTTCATTTGGGTCTGTTGTGATATCATTTATCTCATTTCTTAATGGCTTATTTACTTCCTCTCTTGTTTTTCTTTTTTTTTCGATTTAGACAATAGTTTATTGAGCTTGTTGATCTTTTCAAAGAACCAATTTTTGTTCTTGTTAACTTTCAATTCCTTTTTATTATTTTATTTCTTTCTTTTCTAATTTTCATTATTTCCTTTTTTCTGATACCCAATGTCTTCTTTTGTTGCCCTCTTTCTATATGTTCAACCTGTAAGGTTAATGTCTGATTTCAGCCCTTTCTTCTTTTTGTATGTGTGCTGCAAACTGACTTCTGAGCACTGCTTTTGCTGTCCATCAAAGGCAGTGGTTCAATGTATTTTCATTCTCATTTGAGTCTATGAATTTCTTTATTCCATCCTTGATTTCTTCTACAACCCAGCAGTTTTTTGGCAAGGTGTTATTCAGTTTCCATGTACTTCATTTTTTACCCTTGCTTTTCTAGCTATTAATTTCTACTTTTATGGATTTATGTCAGAAACGATGCTTTGTAATGTTGAGATGTTTTTGATTCTGTTAAGACCTGCTTTGTTGCCTAATATGTGGTCTATTATGGATAATGTTTCATATGTGTTAAAAAAAAAAAAAAAGAAGAAGAAGAAAGAAAATATAAATGGCTGCTATTGGGTGGACTGCTTTATGAGGTCAAGTTGATTGCGTTTAGATTTTCCATCTCTTTACTGAGCTTCCTTCTTATTAGATGTTCTGTCCTTTGCTGAATGTTGTTTGTCTAAGTATTCTGCTATTATTGTGGAGTTCAGCACTGTTAGAATGTATTTTATATATTCTGGAGCCTGTTAATTAGGTGTGTAAATATTATGGTTATGGCCTCTTAACTTTAATTGTTCGTTGTATAATGTCTTTTCTGATCTTTGCAATGAATTTTCCTTTAAAGTCTGTTTTGTCAGAGATTAAAATTGTCACTCCAGCTCTTTTTCAGTTGTTATTTGTTTGATATATACTTCTTCCATCCTTTGAATTTTAGCTTGTGTCCTTGAATCTCAGCTCTGTCTCTTGTAGGTAGCATATAGTTGAATGATGCTTTTTATCCATTCTTACACTCTCTGTATCTTTACTGGTGTATTTTGTCTATTAACATTCAGTGTGATTATTGACAGATACTTGGCACTTGGCTGGCTTTATAGGTTTAGTGCTTCATTTGATGTTTGTGTGTGTGTGTGTGTGTGTATGCATGCTGTTGTTGTTGACACTTGGTTTTCCACTTAATCTTCTATGCTGAGTCATTTTTCTTTATGTATTTTCTTTTAATCTTTTTCATTATTGTTGATTTGGTATTTGCTGAGTTTTCTTTCCCTCACCCTTGTTTTTTTTTAATTTCTATGGGTAAAATTGTTAATTTCGTTTGTGGTTATCTTAATATATGTCTCTATTTTTCTAACAATAAACCAATATTTTATTTCTTAATATCACTTTAACTTCCTCTCCATATGACTTCTATGACTACAATATTTATTCCCCTTTTTTCATTTTAATGTTGTCATCTTTTACATATTGATGTCTTCTTTCCCTATGTTTAATGTTTTAACTTTGACTTATTTTTTTGAATTCCATATCTGGGTTGATACCCGGTTGTTCTATTCTGTGTTCTAGTATCTGATATCAATTCAGTTACCAGTGGATTTCCTTTAGTGTTTAGTATTTCTTGTAATTTTGGTTTGGTTTTTGCAGATTCACTTAACTTCTGTTTATCTGGAAATTTCCTAATTTCATTATCATATTTGTGAGACAGTTTTGCTGTGTATATAATTCTCGGATTGCAATTTTTTTCTTCAATATCATCCCATTGCCTTCTTGTGTGCATAGTTTCTGCTGAGTATTCAAAGTTTAGACAACTTGACTCTCTTTTGTAGATGACTTTTTGTTTATCCCTAGCCACTCTTAAAATTTTCTTTTTGGTTTTGCCAAATTTGATTATAACACCTTGATCACTTTCTTTTGGGACCTACTGTGTGGGATGTTTGATGAGGTTCTTGGATAGATATTGTCTCATCTTTCATGACATCAGAACAGTTTTCTGTTAACAAATCTGGAAAAATCCTCCCCGTATTTTCTGTCTCCCACCACTTTCTGGTATTTCAGTCACTTGTAGTTTATTCCTCTTAATAGAGTCGGACATATTTCTTAGAGTTTCTGCATTTTTTTTAGACTCTCTTACCTGATTTTTCCTCAAATAAATTGGTGTCAAGTGCTTTATCTTCAGGCTCACTAATCTTGATTTTAATTTCCTCGATTCTGCTTCTATGATTTTGTATTTAGTTGTCTAATTATGAAATTTTATTGTTAATCTTTCAAATTTCTTTTTGCCATGTCTCTATAGATTTTGTAGCCTGTTAAGTTTTTCATTTCGTTCTTATATAACCTTAAATTCCTCTATTGCTTTGTCTGTGTATTCCTTTCTTTGGACTGTGTTTTGCCTCATCTCTTCCCTAAACTTCTGAAGAACTCTATATATTAATTTTATGAATTCTACCTCTGGTAATTCCAAGACTTTGTCTTCCTCTGGGAGGTCCTAGTTCTTTGTTTTGGTCACTTACTAAAGCCATTATGTTTTGCCTCTTTACATGATTTGATATTGACTGTTTTCTCTGAGCCATAAACTACTATATTTATTAATTGTATATTTGCTTACTTATTCCTAGTTTCTCGTTTCATTTTGATAGGACCAAATAGACCTGTCATGTGAGTCCTTTTAATTACTAATCTCTCTGAAGCTCCCACATTCTGTCATCAGGTCGTTAGAACTGATACTAGGTATGTGAGCCCAGGAGTCCAATTACTTTTTGTGTGTGGATTCAGCTCAAGTGCCCAGGTTGTCAGTCACTATGTATGCAGTGCAGACTCTCATCTACAGCCAAGACAAGCAAAGCTATGAGGGATTATTGGAGCAGGCACAGGTATATGGCTACAGTAGAGTATCAAGCACTTAAAGAGGGGGGTTGACAGTTGTTCCTGAGTGTTTCGGTCAAAGGTATGTCCCTGTTCTCTAGAGATTTACAGCCAGATTTTGGGCATCCCTTGCTGTTGGCTGTAAGGACTGGGAGGTACCACTTATTCTCAGACCCCTACCATGGGTGGTTAGGTGGAGTGGGTGGAACCACTAATCCTCAGGTCACTGATGTGGGAAGGTGAGGACTTCGCTGAGTGGGCAGGATGGTATCACATATCAGGAATCTGTCACTTCCCCTTAGCTATTACTGTTGAAAATAGTCTTCAGAGATGTGCCTTGTTGTATTATGCTAAGGAGGGCCTTTGCTGCTAAAATGGGCCCAAACAGGTTTAGCCATGGGTGAAGACAGTCAAAGACTACTGACCCCTTGCATGTGTCTATACCTAGGCAAAAGGGTTGTACTTGCCCTGAGGTTTCAATTTAAGAGACATCACAAAATATTTTTCCTTGTTGTTTATTTGTATATCAATTTGTTCCCTCTCCAAAGGCAGAAAAATGGCTTAAGGTATACGGCAAGTATGAGAAGTCCTGCTTCCAGCCCATGGAGTGTGGCATTCACTGAAGCCACATCAAGACCTGGGCAGAGTGGAGAGAGTGTAATTAAGTGGGAGAGAGGTACTTTCCAGAGAGGGAAGTTTTTGTTTTTGTTTTTTTATGCCACAGTAGATTAAACGATTGCCCTTAACTTTTGCAGATCTAGTGCTGCTTTTCACTGGTTCCACAGGCTTGTGCAGACTTTCCTCCACTCAGCTTCTCCCAGAAAATTCACCCGTTCCCTCTAGTGTTACCACATTCCTCAGCTCCAGTGCATCAACTGAATCAGCCTGCAAGATGCCAGATGGTTCAGGTCTGACAAATCCCTGTTGCTTCTGAACTATCTCTTTCTCCTCCTACCACTCAGTCCAACCCTCAACTTTTCTTTGATGTTCAGGGCTCCTAGATTGCTACATGTACAGATTCGCTTGTTTTTTTAAGTCTTCCTTGTAAGAAAGACCACAGAAAGCACCTGACTAGTCTGCCATCTTGGCCCCACTCCTTCAGTGCTCTCTGGAGACAGGAAAAGAAAGCAATTCGAGTATCAAATTGTGAACAGATTACCAAAACAAACAGAGAGATTACATTTGGGTAAAAGAAGAGATGCCAGTTCCACTGACACAAAGTGACATAATGTAAGGTGAGAACAGACATGGTTATGTTGGAAAGAAAGAAGCAGATAGCAGAGAGTCTTGATACTATTGAGACACTTTATCTCACAGGGAATTCTTGATCTATAAGACAAAGCATTAGAGCACTGGGCCTCTGCTTCTCTGCCTTGAGTGTTAAAGACATGAAATGTGAAAAATGTCAAGAGATCCCTGAGTTTACAGAAATAAAAGAAAGCATGACCTTGCTATTGTGGTCACTAACATGACAAGCTTGATTATTTCTCTTTTTTCCAGAGTCATCAATTTTTCCCTCTCTCCTGAATCATTCCCGTCAGAACACAAACATGTTATACCGTATTCATTTAAAATACATATGTGCATGTGTGTGTCTATATATAAGTATACATATATCTTTGCTCATATGTCTGTCTAGTCATTATAATTACTCTCTTTCTCTTTTTTTTTTTTTTCCAGAAAAACTTATCCAAATACCTATCTGTCTTTACTGCATTCTTATTGTCAGTTCCTTTCTCTTTGGTCTAGAAGACATCTAGACCCTTCTTCTGAATTAATCTTATCAAATCAGAAACAACGGCCATGTTCACAAATACAGTGGTAACTCCTGAATCTTCATCTGCACCAACTTGTCTGCAGCATTTAACAGTTTGCTCACTCCCACCTTCACAATCATTTTCACATCTCAAACTAAACTGCTTCCCATTATGTCTTTCCTTGAATACAGAAATAACCTCTTAGCTGATCTTCCTAGTTCCACTTGGATCTCTATACAGACTATTTTCCACCCTGAAATTAGAATGTTTCTTTTAAAACACAGAACAGATGTGGTGATATATTCATTTGATGTTCAGATGGTTTCCCATACAGCTCAACTAAGTATAAAACTCTTAACATGAAATGAAAGTCCGTGGTGGTCAAGCCTCCCATTGTTCTGCCTTCACTTCCAAAAATTACTCCATGCCTTATACCATTCTAGCCTCACTGATTTCTTTGCTCTTCCATAGTCTGCCTTGAGACATTTGCAGTTCGTGTCACTTCTGTTTTTACTATTCATCACCAATAAATCTACATAGCTGTTTTCTAGAGGTAGTTCTAATAGGGTCTCTATGAGTTGGAATGGACTGGACAGCAATAGGTTTTGGTTTTCCTGTTCACACAGCTGGACATGAAAAGTAGAAAGATGGAGAGTCACAATATCAAAGGAGTCAGAGCCCGGTGAGGACTGTCCAAAACCACCTGGCTAAAGAAATCCACACTAGATTTACATGAACTAGAATTAAAACTCTATCAGGTTACACCACTAATTATGCCAGCAAGACCATCCTGACTGACACAGTTATTATATAACTAGCCAAAAAATCAGTGTCATTCAACACTTGTGATTGATAGTATGAGTTTTTTGACTTAGATATTACATATTGTGAAGAGACAAACCACTTCTTTTTTAACAGTTTTGTTATGTTTGTTTTTGATTTAGAGACTCTTATATTCCATTCTTCTTCTTTTCTAACAGGATTTATTTACTCATTTATTTATTTTTGAGAGGTATAAAGGTTTTATACTCCATTCTCACATATTCTTAAAATCTTTTCAAATAAATAGGAAAATTAAAAATAGTAGTCTCAACCTTAGCATTATTTGTATAAGAAGCCACCAACTTGGCTGTTATAGTTGTATCACCCAGAGTATTTTAATACTATCATCAAAATAGCAAAAATAATCTAATTTTAAATATGCAGTATTTTAATATATGCACACATTCCTTTTTAAATTTTAGTCCTTCACTAGGCACTTCATTATAAACTAAAATTTTGTCTTGTAAAACAAGACACAGTAAGATAATAAAGAGATAAGCTAGTTTAACTAAACTTTAGCAAAAACATACTCTATGTATTAGGAGGCCCAATAAAGTCACACAGCTCTGGAGGCCCAGTGCTTAAGAGCTATGAGTGCTAACCAAAAGGTCAGCAGTTTTGATTCACCAGCAGCTGCTCCTTGGAAATCCTGGGGGGCAGTTCTACTATCGGTAGCAAGGAGCTGAAATTGACTCAGTGGAGTTGATTTGTTTGTTTATTTGCTTTTTAATGAAATCACATTGCCTACATAACTCTAGTAAAATCAGGAAAAAAAGTCCTTAAAGAAGGGTGAATTGAGGCACGTGGGAAAAGAATAAAGTTTTGACATTTTAATTTTGGAAACATGGTATTTTGTATTACAACATGATAACATGGTATTTATAAATGTTAGGGAATTACAAAAATGCTTTTGACTAATTTTAAATTCACTGGTTTGCTGTTAGAGTGCATAATTTACTAGATGAATCTATAATAAATAATGTCATGAATGATAATCAGCAAGGCAATTAAAAATAGTCTTTTTTAAAAAAATGGGAAAAACAAACAAAGCAAAGCAAGATTAGAATATGGTAAAGTGGGGTAAACTAAGAGGAAGTGTGTTCATTACAATTATAAATTTCTGCAGTAATCAAAGTTTTGCAAATTATAAACAGTTTTGAAAACTTACGAAGATCCTGTCAAAAAATTTTACTGACTTTTTTCTTCATGAAGGCTATATTTGAAAAAATAATTATGTATATATTCATAAGCATATACATATATATTACATACAATATACTAAGTTTTGAAAAAATGCCCAGATTTGAATAATTTGTTATATGCATTGGTAAAATGTGACACCGATAAAAGTCCAACATTTGTCTTTCCCTAATACACCAAACATTGGCATCGACAACAAAAGGAATTAAGAAGAAATAAGTTAGAGGGACAACTTGTAAATTATTGCATGAAAATAAATAGTAACAAGAAAATATTACAGGAAAACCAGTGGTGTATTGTTCACTTTTATGACTATGCGACAAACGTGTTATGGATGGAGTCTAGTGTCTGTAACCTTTTAGAGAGATAAGAGATGAAGGTGTGGAAGGCCAGTAAACGCTTGCAGTCATACAGACCGGAGACACAGAGGAGCAAAGCTAGAACAGCACCAGTGATACCGAAGAAAGAACATGGATGTTTGTGGTAATTCTGTTGTATCAATTCCAACTAATAGCAAACCTGTAGGATAGAGTAGAACTGCTCCATAAGGCTTACAAGGAGTGGGTTGTGGATTAGAACTGCTAACGTTTTGGTTAGCAGCTCAGCTTTTAATCACTGTACCACAACGGCTTCTTTGTAGTATTACCAAACCCTCAACAGGAGAAAATTTAACATTACAAATGGCTTAGTTTCCCTGGAGGACAAGAGTATAAAATGGGAGAGAAGGCTGGAGAAACAGGAAGTGCTAGGGAAGCATGTCAGTGGATTTGGTTTTTTGGTTTAAATAGGTATGCAGTGCTAAAGTAGAAACTACAATCAATTAAAAATTTGATTCTTAATATATCCCATTTCAGCAATTTTTAAACTTTAAAATTCTTGTCTACTTTGATTACATAACTTGGGAAACAGATAAAAAGACAAACCTCTGTATAAATGTTCATTTTGTAAATGTTCTTACCGGATCTGTATGCAGCATCATGATAGATGGAGAAAGGATTGAGATGGATAAAGATTACATTTTATGTGGGTCCACAATCAACACCCATGAAAAAAGCAGTAAAGAAATCAAAAGACACAGTGCACTGGGAAAATCTCCTGCAAAGGATTTCTTTAAAGTACCAAAAAGTAAAGATATCACCTTGAAAACCAATGTGTGCTTGACCCAAGCCAAGGCATTTTCAGTTGCATCATTTACGTGAGAAAGCTGGACAATGAGCAAGGCAAACAGAAGAACTTAGGACTTTAAACTGAGATGCTGGAGAAGAATATTGAATGTACCATGGACTGTCAAAAGAACTAACAGATCTGTTCTGCAAGAAGTTCAACCACATTACTCCTTGGAAGCAAGGATGCATGGCCGCTTCTCACATACTTTGGATATGTTGTCAGGAGGGATCGGTCCCTGGAGAAGGACTTCATGCTTGGTAAAGTAGAAAGTCAGCAAAATAGAGGAAGACCTTCAATGAGATGGATTAACATAGTGTCTGCAACAATGGGCTTAACCATAAAAATGATGGTGGGAATGGCATAGGACCAGGCAGTGTTTTGTTCTGTTGTGCATAGGGTCATTATGAGTTGAAATGAAGTCTGCAGCACCTAACAACAAGAACAAAATTCATTATTGTTGTTTTTTCCTGTCAGGTGAAAAGTAAAAATGGTAGTGAGATGGTGAATTGGGCATCCAAGATACAAAATCATTGTTAGAACGAGTCTGCAAATCAGTAATGTTTCTCCTGCTTCAGTTTGCAAACTGGTATACAGAAACAAAGTTAAACAGTATTTTGAATTAACAATAGGAACTTGCTGGTTGTATAACAAGATACATGTTCTGCGTAACAGTGCTGTGGCATAAACAGGCAGAGCTTCAAGACTGCATTTCCTACTTTGAGGCTTGACAAAGTATTGAAGTGGATGCTGATGATTTTATATTTGCACACTGTGCCTAATGCTCACACTCTATTCGTTTACAGAGAAATTTGAAAATAAATTTGTGCTATTTGTCTAAGTCCAATAGTAGAACCATTAAATTCAACTATGCCAATTTAGTTGGCATAAGAAATTTCCAGTTGAGTATAATGAATTCTATCACTTCCTCCCTAATTAAAGATGTATTTGATTTTAATACTGAATTTTATTTATTTTATGGAAAATTACTGCTGGATATAGGTTATAACTTTCATAAAATACAAAATAACATCACAAACAGGATTTAACAAAAACCATGGTGTAACATTCTTCCCTTTGGGGTTTCCATCTACATGTTACTGAACTTACTGTCAACTTGGTAAAAAGCGTAGTTTTGCCTTTTTAAAAGTTTGGTGAACGATGTCAACTAGACAAGTCCTTATTTGTGATTGTTGTCTACTCTTTCTAAATACAGCTACAGGCTATAGACAATATAAAAATAAGTAACACAAAGTGAACTTCAGATTTCTCAGAGACCTTTGGCAATATAGTCTAAAATAAAATGAAAGACTAAAATTTAGATACGGAAGACCTTGTGAAGAACAAACATTAAAGTTAGATAAAGCTCAGAAAGACAGCACGCCATCATTTATCTCCCCAATCTATCATTTTGGAGGCAAACTTAAGTTTGTTTACCCATTTCAAATAATTTTAGGAAAGAGGCTAGAGACTCTCTTATCATTGGATTTAAATAGTAAAGAAAAGAGGACATTTTCACTATTATTTTTTTCCAGTTTGATAGTATCTTAGCGTCCTAAATAGGCCCCATAGCTGAGGTATGTGCAATAGTGAGTGTACATGGGGGAAAAAAGAAGACTTAATCAGGCATGGTCAATATAGAGATTATCACCAAGATGTTGTGCCTAAGTCCAGTAAAGGATGAGTAGGTGTTTGTATATTTGCCTATTCTTTATATTTCACATAAGTTAGGATAATTGAGCAATGTGAAAAATGTGGTTCAACATAAACTGTACATACGAAGATTGTTGAAATGCCAAATGAATAGCTGTATATATGTTTACCAGAATTAAAAAAAAAAAAAGTGAGAGAGAATGATGAGAGGATATTGTGATAAGAAATACAAAACCTTGAGGGAGTCCGTGGGTAGGTGAGTATGTTGTTGTGAGGTACTGCTGAGTCAGCTCCAGCTCATGACAACCCTCTGTACATCAGGACAGCTGTGGCAGGCCTTACAACAAGCGCCACGTCTGAGCCCACTGACGCAACCAGTCTGTCAACTTATGTAGTAGGCAGTCTTCCTTTTATTCCCTCTGTTTTATTAGTATGATGTCCTTCTC
This sequence comes from Heterohyrax brucei, assembly GCA_028571685.1. Lineage (NCBI taxonomy): Eukaryota > Metazoa > Chordata > Mammalia > Hyracoidea > Procaviidae > Heterohyrax > Heterohyrax brucei. The sequence goes on from CM053148.1 coordinate 108,412,713, forward strand.
AGGGGTTTGTTTCTCCCGATAACATACATGAGAAAAAGTCTTGCTATTCTCTTTTTAAAGGGTGTTCTGGCTATATTTCTTCTAAGACAGATTTATTTGCTCTTCTGGCAGTTCATGGTATATTCAATATTCTTTGTCAACCATAATTGAAAAGCATCAGTAAAAGATTACCTATTTATAATAAAATATTATGCTACAAATACAGATAAATGCAGCAGTTGTATAAAATGTTACATGTTTAGTGTCATTAAATAAATAAGTTAAAATATAATCACAGAGAAATAGTGAAATTCCATCAAGCATTTCCTATGTGCTAATTAAAGAAGCAAGTGTTTTATGTTCATTATCATTAATTCTTAAAACAAACCTTTGAGTTAGGTTCTATTGTTATCCTCAGTTCGTTGAACTGGGAATCTAAGACTTAGACAGACTAATTCACTTGCTTCTTGTCATAAAGCTCTGATTTGTTCACAGGTAATCAGAATCCAATGTCTGTGTTCTTAAACACTGTAAAACTCTACCATTGTAAGTAGATACATATTTTTTACTCTCCTTCCCTCTTTCTCTTTCATTGTACCGTAAGTGAAAGTTTTCAATTCAAGTCAACTTCTCCTACAAAAACTTACACTCACATGTTTGTGTTTCCCTGGTTGCTCCTTCTACACTGTGACAGCACACGTCTCCTGCCCAATGTCCTATGTCTGCTAAACCAGCTCCTGGTCCCCTCTGTCTGCTCATCTTACCTTTGGACAACAGCTACCCAGTTACTCTCATATATCTACTTAAGTCAAGAAGCATGCTCTTCACCAGTATTATTTTATGTCTTATAGATCAGTTCAGTCTTTGGCTTTGGAAATGATTTCAGACTGGCCTAACAGAGAGTTTGGGAACCATGTCTTCGGGGGACCCTCCGGTCTGTCAGATCATCAAGTCTGGTGGTTTTACAAAAGTTCAAGTTCTATACCCCACACTTTTTCCATTCCATCAGGGACTGTTTATTGAGCTCCCTGTCAGGACAGTCATCTGTGGTAGCCAGGCACCATCTGATTCTTGTAGTCTCATGCTGACGTTGTCTCTGGCTTACGTGGCCCTTTCTGTCTCTTGGGATCATATTTTAAGTAGTTATATTTTGTATTGTAACATGAAAGTGTAAAAAGTTCAAAGACACAGCCTCACTACAATCACTTAGTAATGCTTAAGCTTAAATCAAATGCTAATTTCAAAACCTACTAAAAAATCAAAATATCTCAAAAATACTTAAAATGACTTAGTTGTCTTCCCACATTGTAGTTTATTACCTTTATGCTTAACTTCTTTCTGCTACCTAGTGTGAATATATTTATTTGTAAGTATGTCAAATTTAATTGTTATATAGTTTGAGATTTTCTATCCTTTTGTTGTTGTTGTTGTTTGTCTGCTTTTTAAACCAAAACTTAAGGGAGTATCACTTTGGGTTTGGTAAATACGAAATTATACATAAAATAATATGATTGAGATTTACCTCTATTCTGGCTTGTAAAGTGCTAGAGTCCATAACCTAAAACAATTAAGTTGAAAAGTGTTTAGAATCAGACTTAACTGAATTCAAAATTCAAAGCTTAGGTTTGGTATTCACTCAATTTATTGACTTTGATTTTGGAAAATTGTTGAATTTATTTTATTTGATGTTCAGTTTTCTTATTTATAAACTGAAAAAATAATATTTAGCACATATATTTGTGGTTAGAATTACAAAATATGATCTCAAAATCATTAGTACATTGCTGGATATACTAAAGTTGGAAAATACAATGTTGCCAGTGTTCTTATATTGGTCATTAATATATACTCACTGCCAGAATATCTATGTTTTAGTGAAAAATCCATTACAAAAATAGTGCCCTTTTACTTACACTCTCCCACCATATGCCCTGTATTAATTGGTACAATTGTCTGACCATGGAGTATACAGGTATGTCTTCCCTGAGTACCCTTGATAATGAAAAAGAGAGAGAAATTGCTCTGCTGTATACCTGGTTTCCTTAACACTGCATTGAGCCTGAAGCAAATGTTCTTGAAACTGAAGGTAGAGCAATTTCTTTTAACTATTCAAGCATAGGAATAATACTTTCAAGAAACTACATTTAGTGCCAGTTGGATACAATTGGTTGATTAATTGACTTGTTTTAGGGGAACGGGGGTAAGACTAAGATGTATTAACATATTATGATGCTATACTGTGCTTTATCTGAAAAACATTTGGGTTATTAGTTAAAGTTGATATTAGTAAAATTTAGAAATTCTATTTTCCTAGAGAAGAGTTAAGAAAAAGAATATGTTTAAATGTTGTTGATATACAGGGTTGAAGGAGAATACACAAATACGAGGTCTAACAATTGAGCCCACAAACTTAACTATTCTAAGTGCTACAGACGTCACTACTGAATATCACTATGGTCACCTTTGAAGTACTTCTCTTGAAAAGCTATGTACCAATTCTAGTACCTAGTTTACCCTTCAAAGCAACTTTGGAACTCTTTCTGGAATAGTCGTTGAGCACGGTGACAAACTTAATTGTGTAGTTGTCTTTGAGGGGATTTTTAGCCAGTAAACAAATAACTATATTGGAAAACTCTCCCTACTCACCTGATCTGGACCCCAATAACTTTTTTCCTTACTGTAAGAAAAAAGGAATATTGAAAGGAAGACATTTTGAGGACATCAACAGTAATACAAAAACTCTGATGGCCATCCTAGAAAGAGTTCCAAGGTTGCTTTTAAGGGTGGGCTAGGATCTGGTGTCTGTGAGTATCTTCCCAAGGGGAATACTTCTAAGCTGATCCCAGCATATTCAGCAACAACATCTGTAGCACTTTTTTTAGGATGAGTTAGCCAACTCAGTAGGTGTTCCTCATATTCCTTCCTAAGAAAGCTTTAAGTCAAATGATTTTGCCTCAGAAAGTGGCTTTTCATTATCCTTTTGCTTTTCCAGTTTAAAACGTTTTCTCACCACAAAGATTCTTCATCTTTGTATTTTTTGTCATCACGAGATGTGTTTAAAAATATTCTTCTTGACTGATTGTTGAACTAATTTATCCATAAATGCCATATTAAAACATTTGCTGTAGTTTCTATGAGTTTACCCAACATCATTACATACACATCATGCATATATGTGGTAAGTGTGTCTCACCCGTATATATTATATGTGTATTTAAAATCATAGTTTATTCTTTTTTTTTTGTATTTGTTCCACTATACTATCATTAATCTGCTATAAGGTTTCTAGTTTACTGCACTTATCATTACCATAAGTATCTTAAACATATAAAGTCTTACATTGCCCCCATAAATTTTGCTAAGTAGTGAATCTTTCAAATATCAGACATCACTTTTCACTGTATTTAAAAGATCTCATCTAACAATCACTAAAATTTCAATTCTTAATTTGATTCAACTGTGTTCAGAGGTGCACATAATGTTATTCCAAATCAAGAATACTTTTTCTCACCTGTGTTCAAATCTGCCAATAGCTCTGTAGATCAATGGAATCTCCTTGGAAAGTGATTCTCTAAATCTGAATTAGGAATTCAACCAATGCAGTGATGCATAAAAGCTAACTTGCTTGTGTTAGGCTAGTAAGACGGCTTCCAAGAGCCCTCTGCGTAGTATTTGCTACTTTAGCAGATTTGCAGTTGTCCAAGGTCTGCCCCTCAGTGCTGCAGATACATAAATCTGATATTGTCAGCACATTAGGAGGGTCTCTGTCTCTCAGGAGCAGATATTGACCAACCTACGTGAGTGATGTATAAAAGCAGAAAGTCAATTGTTCTGTGGATAGAGTGCAATGGCTTCTTAACCTTCTTTTTGGCTATTACTCTTTGCTGTTTGTTTTCCACTTGTAATCAAATGATCCCTTCTCTTTTAGTATAAGTGGAATTTCTTTCACACCACAGTCTGCTAGGTGTTATGATATGGTGAGTGAAGTCAGATCATCCCTCAAGTTTATCACCCCCACTATTTCATGCTCATTTTTTTTGGACATAAAGGCAAGATCAATCCTTTGAATAAGGGGGAAAAAATGAATTGGGGTAGGGTAGGAGGATGCACATTTCTCTCTCAAACTTCCCCAAATCCTGAAAGTTTAACGACTGTCTAAAATTTACACGGTCCAACCTCTCCCTTGCACATACGACTTTTGTGTTTTTGTTCCATGGAACACAATATTTTCCAACTGTCCTACAACAATCATGAACTGGACATTTTAGAGGACTCATTAAGCATGAGTTGATATGATGAGATCTACAAGAATAGGTTCTTATTAACACATGTATTTCCCTTATAAGCCATGTTATCCATTTTCTGTAATATCCGCCAAAACAAAATGGTCGTCTGTAAAAAGCCCAAGTAAGAGTGCAGCAGGTCACGTCAGCTTTTCTCAGCACAGAAAATATCTGTGACTAAACTCCAGCCAAAGAGAAGCAGGAGCCCTGCAAAGCTGATTCAAAAAGGCTAAGTCACCTAGAATACAAAGCTACTTCTTTCACCAGCAACATTTTACCTGACACAATTTATGCTAAAAATAATCAAAATGTCTTCTTCCAATTGACAACACCTTCTTGGAATCTGCTATATATAGTGGAACCAAATATCCCAGTTTTCCCAAGAAATTTCCAGTTTTGTCTTGTGATGCTGCAATGTACTAATTTTGCTCACTTTTTGACTCAATGTTACCCCAGTTTGGAAAGTTACTCACAGACCAAACCATAACCAATGCCTGAGAAATCAATCGCTCGTCTGGAATCTCACTACAGTCTTCATCCTCCCTTTGGACCAAACAAAATGTCACTCATACCCCCATATTTCTTGCTCCTTTATTTCTTACACCCATTGCACACTTGTTTCATAATTGCCAAACGTGCTTTCCCATGTCAATAGCTTTCTAATTTGGAGTTAGGAAAGTCTTTCAAAGTTCATTTGAAGTAGGTATCTCCAGAATCTTATTCAATCTCCGCTTTTGCACATTTAGCTCCAGCCATACTACGTTTCTAACACTCTCTCTTAAGTCATACTTATCCTTACCAAATGAATTTGGCATACACTGGTCCGCAAACATGAAAGTCCCTTTCACCTAGCAATTCATATCCATTCTTCAGATCTCAACTCAGTGAAGTCAGGCTGGCTTCATTAATTAAATTATAAACTCCTGTTATTAATTACTAGCATGCAATGTTCACTCATCACTGTTTGCCTTTTCACGTGTATTTATGAACCCAGGAGGCATAGTGGTTAAATGCTACATCTGCTAACCAAAAGGTCGGCAGTTTGAATGTGCCAAATGCTCCTTGGAAATGTTATAGAGCAGTTCTACCCTGTCCTACAGGGTCACTATAAGTTGGGACTGATGCAGCAACCCTGAATTTTTGTTTTTCTTATTGTTGTTTTTGTATATATGCTTTGGAAACACTTATCGTGTAGTCTTTAAGTGCTATGGCTGCTAACAAAAAAGTTGCCAGTTTGAATCTATCAGGTGGTTCTCGGAAACTCTATGGAGCAGTTCTAATCTGTTCTATAGGATTGCTATGAGTTGGCATCGACAATAGCAGTGAGCTTTTCTTTTAATATATACACTTTAACCATCTTTACTCGTCTACAAACTTCATAAAAGCAACAGCTGGCAAGTTTTTTAAGTTTTGAGAACTCAGGACTTAGTGGAATATCAGACATATAATAATACTTAGTAAGATTTACTGCATGAATACTTAAAAATAGTTATAATAAAAAGTAGTAAATAGAAACATACTTAAACCGTGAATTCCAAATTATATTTTTGCTTTCTGTTTATTTTTATTCTGCTCTTAAAACATCCACGTAATTCCAAGAAAAGGAAGCAATTTTGCACAATATGGTACGACCAATATTGGGCTTCCTCCCACTCTAATGTCCAGAAAACTTATTCATATTTGTCACTCTTCAAGTAGAGAAAGAAAAAGCAAACACTGAATTGGAAATATGTACAGGATGTCAAATCAGCAGTTTGGCTAGACCTCCTGCTGAATATTTTCACCCCAAATATACTGAATCAGTTTACATACGCAGGAAATCCTGATGGCATTGTGATTAAGTGTTATGTCTGCTAATCAGAAAGTTAGCAGTTTGATGTGTCAGACGGTCCTTGTTTCTGGAAGTCAGAATCAGCTCAACAGCAATGGGTTTGGGTTTTTTAAACATACATGTGCATAAGAATCACCAGCAGAATCTACATTTTAACAAGATCTCAGTTATGTCACTGAGGAATCTTGTTAAAATATAGATGCTGACTCAGTGTATCTGGGATGGAGATGCAAATTCTCAGGTAAGCGTTAAACTAAAATGAACCAATTCAAAGCTAGGTGTGTTACAGAGCGAGTAATTTTTATGCCCTGCTAGCCTGCCCCACTTACCGCAAAATCTCTGAGGCAAAGATCCAGAGGAGGAAGGTCATGCTGATCTTCTGAGAACTAACACTTTTCATTTGAATAGACACCAGAAGACTAATGTCACATCTTCCCTAATTCATACCTCTGCATTTATAATTGAAATGAAAAAATTCTAGCAATGATGATTTTCACCTATTTTAGAACTACCTATTATTTCTTGTTAATTTTATGTAAGTCAAATGCAGGTTAGTCCAGGGAGTTAACATAATGATTTTTTAAATCAAAAAGAATAATTCTAATTACATTTCATATACATCCTGCTTAGATGGAGAAAGAAGTAAAACATGTTTCATGTGTTTAGGCTTATTCATCTATTCGAGGATTTTTACATAGTCAATTTTAATATATATTTATTACGTTATAATAAAAAAAATTGGTCCATGGTCTGGAGTATTCAAACTCATGTGATTAGTGTATGTTTTGTTTTAATGGGCTGTACAAAGGGAACCTGAATACTAATTTACTTGTTCGGCAAGGAAGCAAAATAAAAGTGTTCTGTGTATCAAACCTTCAGTGATAACCAACCTAAAAAGTCTCTCATTATCCGTTTCATAAGCACCCTAGTATCCTGACCAGGTACTAGAGTACCAGTGTACGTCAGTGAAGTATCTGCCTATAAGAAGTGTGAGGATGTGTGCCACTGAAGTTTGTCTCAGTTACTCTTCTTTGTCTAAAGTTTTGCCCCTAATCAGCTCTCTTTCTGTATCTAATGTTCCACCATCTATTTAGTCAGGTCACAATTCCCTTTCAATGATCTGTGTATTTCTACTCTGCTCTGTGGTATTATCTTCACAGTTGATCTCCCAAAGAACCACTGCATTCTACTTATTTCCAAATTCTTGAGTGAGACCTCAGAATACTTCCAAATCAAAATGAAATCCACTGCCCTCAAGTGTAGTCTGACTCATAGAGACCCCAGAGGTCTTCCAAGGCTGTAAATCACTAAAGAAGCAGACAGCCACTTCTTTCACCCACAGGACCACTGGTGGTTTTGAACCACTGACCTTCCTGTGAGCAGCCGATCTCTTTAACGCCTACAATGCCAGTGTTTCTTATCATTATACATGTCCATAAATGAAATATTCCTCCTGCAAGCCAAGAGTATTTCAGATATGAACATGTATAACAGAGTAGTCTAATAGAATAGTCTAAGAGCTATTAGACTTTATATAGTCTCTTAAATACAGTTATATTGGGGAAATTTCCTTTGTTTAAATAATGAATTAAGACAGACTGTGCCTCAGCTTCTTCATTCACAGCATGAGTTTATGAATTGTAGCAAGTATGTTTCTTTTTTGATGTAACTGTTCAACACATTAAAATCTGTCACATAATTAAATAAAATTTATTGAACACATTGTCTTTTTGTGAGGTGTCATAGCATCAAAATTTCACTATTCTTAATAAAAATCCTTACATGAAAATCTGTTTTTTTATTGCAAAGACCAGTGACAAAGCAGGAAATGTAAAATCCTGCACATTAATTATGAATTTTTTAATGAGCACTTCTATTAGAATTATTTTCTTCATCTGATACAGGAATGATTATGATTGTGATAAACCATGAACATAAAGTTTCAAGGTTGTTCTGTCAAGTGAACTGCCCATATTCCCAGTGAAGCCTGATCCTGCTGAGACAGGAACTGTTGAACTCTAGTTCTAATTTTGCTGGAACTAGAACTATGACTCTCAATGTTGACACTTGCTTAAATAGTTAGTTGAAGTTGAAGCATGTTCCCAGGACTGACAAAAATTCTAATTGTGCTAGTCACTGCCTCCTGAGTTCAAAATCCAGTTCAAAATCCAGCATAACTTCATCCTCTGCCTTTTAAGATAAAACAAGGTAATTAAATGGAGGCAGAGGAAATTAGTTATGTCTCCTTCAGGCAATAATATATTTAGAAGTTCCTGAACAGTCGTCTAGTAGGGAGGAATCAGAACATACGATCCATATATTAAATCATCAAAAAGAAGTATTCCAGAAGTTTTAGGTCAAGGAATCAAATATATCTATTATGGATTGAATTGTGTCCCCTTCCTCCCAGTATCTCTGGAAGTCTTAATCTCTGTACCTGTGAATGTGTTTTGTAAATGTTATCAGTGACGTTAATACAATGACACATTGCAGTAGGGTGTGTTCTAAGGCTCAGTGGTGTCCTTCTAAGAGAGGAAAAGAGACAAAAAGAGAAATCCAGAGGTCAAGGAAAGTCTGAGACTACCAGAAGGTAGAAGAGAGACGTTGAACGGATTCTCCTTCAATGTCTCTGGAGAAATCAGCACAGCTGACAACTTCATCTCAGACTCTCAGCCTTCAGAACTGTCAAATAAATATCTTCTTTTATAAGTCACCTAATTTGTGGTACTTTGTAAGGGTAGCCCTAGAAAATTAGCACAGTACAGGTCCCATCTGGCCAGTGACCAAAATTCTTTCTAAAGTGTGGTCTGTGAAACAGCAGTGCATTTGAAAGCTTGTTGGAAATGCAGAATCTCAGTACCCAACCCACATAGTGAATTAGATTCTGCATTTTATTAAAATCCTTGAGAGATTCATATATTTACAATAAAGTATGAGGAGCACTGGTCTATAGTATCTGTATCAAAACTATAAATCAAAATCCCTGTGAGTTCCTTAGAAATATGTGTTAACTATGCCTTTTTTTTCAGAGCCCCCTTGGTGTGCACTGGTTAAGAGCTCAGACTGCTAAACAAAAGATTGGGAGTTTGAATCTGCCAACTGCTCCTTGAAAACCCTATGGGGCAGTTCTACTCTGTCCTATAGGGTTACTACAAGTTAGAACTAACTCAGCTGCAATGGGTAATAAGTAATGAATGCATTTATCTCAGCAAATGTAGAAGTTGTAAGAGCAGATTATTCCCTAGTTAAAATCACAAACTTCAGCTCAATAAAATAATTCAAATGTTTATGCCAAGCAAAATCCAAGACATGTTCAAGCTAAGCATTACATTAAACTTTAAACACAAACGCATTTCAAAAGAATTCAACCTATGTGTTTTGATCCAATTTACATCTAAATTTTTAAAACATACTTTGATATTTATAAAATATCAAGAGCACTGTGTTTGAATTTGTGTGTGTCTTTGTTCATACCAGAAACTTCAGAAAGTTATCGTAGGTCCTGATATTTGAACTAAAGTTTTAAAATGTGTTCAACTTAGAAAACTATGATTTACAATTCCAGTCAAAATTAACATTACTTAAAATAGTTTATTGCACAACAGTTCCAAGATAAAGAAAAATTCGTTTAAAGCCATCAATTTTCTATTTTTAAGACTATGCAGCAAAATATAGTGACAGGCTTTGGTTACACAATTTTAAGTAAAATGTTAAAACTACTGTGACATTTGTAGGTGAATGTCTAAATTCCTCTCCTCATATTACCTCTGAAGTAATTTGCAAATATTAAAGCTAAAACTGGGATCTTCTCCTTATGTATGCCATTTAGATGTGGGCGAAAGATTGATAGTAACATTCTGAAGGAAAAAAAATCTCCAAAAAAAGTTCAGTAACTGCCAAATACCTGAGCAAAAGGTGCAGAAGGGAAGAGACAATTAACGGGGTGCACAGCGCCTGGGAGGAGGCATAAATTATAAAAGCAGATCTATCATGTTTCTCATAAGTGAGTAAAAGAGTTGTATCAGCTTCCTTTGTAAATGAGGCAGGAATTGGCCAGGCCCACTACTGATTTGTCTCTCTTTCACTAACGTATTTATCTTCTTTCTCCCTAAATCAAATGAATGACCAATATGCTGTAGCTATGAGGATACTGAAATGGTTCTCCTATGATCTCAGAGAATCAGCCTCCCTGATATTTTGGTCCTATGTAATTCTTCAAGTAATACTGCTGAGGATCCTAATCTATTATATCATTTCAAGTACATGATAATGTTGTTAAAAAATAGATTTTAATGAGACTTGCCATTGTCCTAAAGTATCAGTACACTCTATTCAGCTGTTAAAACTTCACTATGCAAGAAAACAATGTATTTGCTTCTTAAGGTAAACACTAGCCAGTGTACTCTATCCATTATGCTATGCTTGAAGTTAAATGATGCAGACTAGGGTGGTATAAATCACTTCTATTTTCTGAAACCAATTTTGGGTCTACAAAGAATGTACGTCCTTCCTTCCTTCTTCTTATTTGTTTTTTACTTTTTCTTATTGCCCCGAGGAGGGTAATAAACTCTGTGTCAAAATCCTGTTAAGGAATTATCAGACCAAGAAAATGATCCAAATGATACGGAAAGCCAGGGGTTAAAAGCTGTAGGTTTTCTTCTCGATGTCTCCGTACGACCTATCACCAGGCTCTGTTCATGGTGAGACTTGAATCAGTGGTGACTTGAGTTCATTTCAACATGAAATGCTATGCATAGAAATGTTATATAAACATGCTTTGTCAATCTGAAATCTCATTTTCCTTGAGTTTCCTTTTTTTTTTTCACCCTCCTTAAATAACAGTACATGCTCTGTCTGTCTGAATTTCTAATTTTAGGCAAGTCTGAAGAGTGCCCTGGTGAGACTGCCCTGTCATCACACACGAAACCTCACCTTGTCCTTAGATTTCACAAAGAGCCAGCTCCAGGTCATACCACAGCAGAAGCTAAAATTGATCTGTGAGAAATCAGGTTTTCAGACAGGATTGTAGTTTCTTAGGTTATCCTTCAACTTATGCCAAGCTAAAGTCTGGAAACATAAGGGTACATTAAGTCTGGCTAATCACATTGGTAGCAGGGATAGTAAGCTTAAGAAAGTACACCCTCCAGGGGAAAGATGACTCTTACAATATGTTGTTTCCAAGTTCTGCAGTTTCTTGCTAATCAGCTAATATTTCATCAGTACAATACTAGTTTCCCTTATGCTTCTATTTATGTTCCAGAATCACCAGTTGCTAACCACTTTCATTCTCCCGAAATCTATTCAGCTTCTGGGAATAAGAGATCAGAAACCAAACATTCTGGAATCTTAACCTACCTCACTTCCTTAGGTATTTACAGTGTGACTCCAAAGTCCCTCTCAGTCTTAGAACCTGACTAATGGACTTCCATATTGGCGACGTGCCAGGTAGTATCTGTGGACAGATTAATACCTTTTCTAGTCGTGACCTCCTAACTCCTTCCTATTAACTTATTTATTATTTACCACTAAGGAAAACTCTAAAATTGTATATAAGCCCTAACATCTCTCAGTCAAAGACTACCTTAAAGAAACAGAAATATTGGCTTGTACTATTGAACGCAATCATTGCTGTTTGGAAATTTTCGTGCGTGGTTAGGATTTTTAGAATTCTGTTTTGATCAAACTTTACATCTAACTGAAGACAATATTATTGCAGAACCAAACATAGCTTAGTTTGGATGGAGAAGGAAGGTTTTTAAGAGGTAACAGAGGCTAGAGGTGACGGTAGTGAAAACAAATCACTGGTTGAGTGGTATCATGGATTGAGCTATGTCCCCGCTCTAACTTACTGGAACTTTGACATTTGTACAATGGTCATGTATGTCATTTTAAAGAAATGTACATAGAAAAAAGTATTAAAATTCTGTTTAAATGGTCAAAGTCAACTTCAGTTGTATAAACAGCATAAGATACAGAACATGTACAACACTTTTAAAGAATCTTTCTTAGCTATGTTAAGCGGGAATTCCTAAACTATTTTAAACAGCAGATGGATGTTGAAGTCTTAAAAGCTATGTACACGTGGATTCACCGATTTGTCCTATAAAAGGTAGTATGGTGGAGAAAGGGGGAAATGAGGAAATGAAGGCATCATTTTGTCTCAAGAGAAAAACAGTATCTTTTTCTTCCTTTTCCGCAAGTACCGGAGGAACTCTGCAGTGAGACAGTTTGAAGAGAAAAAGGAAGTTCTTTGTTGTTCACAGTCTGATTTGTATAGGCAAAGAGATTAAATTACCAGTAATGGAAACAAACATAAACTATGAAAAGACAAAAAGTAACAAGCAGTCACCAAGAATTTAGAAGCAACAAATGCCTAAATATTGAAGACAAAAGAATGAAAACATTTATTGCTATGACACAAATCTGTATCACATCAAATAACACCCAGAGTTTCTGGTCGCTTGGGAGTCAGACTGCTTGATTTTGAATCCAGATTCTGCTTTTTGCTTGACAAACACATCTGGGCAACATGCATACACTGCTTCCTCTATCTACCTATCTATCTGTCTGTCTGTCTGTCCATATCAGTCTGTCTGTCTTAGGCTGAGTTCTCTAGAGAAGCAAAACCAGTAAAGTGCATTTAAGTATATAGAATTATGTCAAGGAAACAGCTCAGAGAGTTGTAGATGCTGGAAAGTCCCAAGTCTGTGGATCAGGGTAGAAGTTTCTTTTGATTCACACAGCCACAGAGGCTAGCAAACCCATGATCTACAGATCGGAGAGGACTCTTATTCATAGGCTGACAAATTTTAAGTACAGCAGGTAACTGCTAGCTCAAGTTCCAGGAACTGGAGGTCAGTCGAATAGGATTTAGCTGCTGGATCAGACCCAGCAAAAGACAAAGCATTTGCTTTTATTCTATACAAGTCATACACCCAGGAAAATTCCCCTTCAACTGACTGGCTACACATAGTAGATTCTGTCATGGGAACATTCACATGTAAACACTAAAAAACAAGGCCCAGCCAAGTTGACACATATCTTAATTACCACACTATCTATCTATCTATCTATCTGTCTGTCTGTCTATCTGTCTATCTATCTGTCTGTCTGTCTATCAATCTGTCTCTCTGTCTGTCTATCTATCTATCTACCATCTCTCTATCCATCATCTGTCTTTATGTGTATATCTTTACATATCTAAATATCTGTCTCCATCTCTGCATCTGGATCTATATCAGCAAGAATTATACCAAGAAAGGAAAAATTTACAGAGTCATAGTCCATTTTCATATTTGTAGTCTTGCATAAGCATCTCATGAAACCACTCGTTTTTCCTATTCAGGAATTAATACACAAAAATAAGGAACAAAAAGTTGGGGGATTCCTTGCTTTTAAGATTCACTGCTTTAATTTAGCATTTGAAAGTGAAGCCTATTTAACAAATCTCTTGTTACCTAAACACAATTAAACTCATAATCACTGATCAAAAATTAACATAGTTTGTGTGTGAACATCACACAGCACATCAGACCTCTCCAGGAGCATCACCCGCAGAGCTGTTAATGAATAGACATCTGAGAACATGCCTTGACCTTGTTTCTCTAGATAGAGGGGAAAGAGTATAACACAAAGAGGACAGCAGGAAAGTTAACCAAGCTGGGCTAGATTTCAAAAAAGTTATATGTAAACGCAGCTTCCCAGGAAGGCACAGACAATGTAGTCACCACGTCAAGGGAGCCATGATTGTCACTTTAATAGACAAAGAATCATTAAGAATTCTCTCTCATTGCAGGAGTACATAGAAGCAATGACAACCTGGTTACAAGTGTGTGTACAGGTCCTGAGATTTGTATTTATTATAGCAGGAGGCAAGCCAGTTTGATGACTTCAAGAAACGAACTTATGACACTCAGTTCTTAGAATCTTAAAGAAAGACAAATTTCAGGGTGTGCTATTACACAAATTCTGAAAACTTTTTTTTTTTTTTTCCTGTGTAGAAGACTATGCTCCTATTATCCTCTTATTTAAATTGTATAAATCTGTATTATGGAAGTTATAAGTGGGAAAGTGAGCAAGCAAATACAATACAAAAGACGAAAAACATACAAAAGACCACAATGCCATCCAGAGAGATCATACTAAAATAAACCATGTTTCACACAACTGCATCAATAGACGAACACAATTTCCAGGATAATACTTCTTTTCTATTAATGGAAAGATTGCTTTTGGGACATAGGACATTAAAGGACCTTTTCTTAACTTCTCCTCACATGGTATAAACTACTATCTTCCTAGTTCAGAGAGCTCTGCTTTTGACCAAATTATGGATTTTCTTCTTTATGTTCTGTGAACACTAGTAACAGTAGACAAGGAAATTTTTGCATACTTTTCTGTTAATTAAACTCCCTTGCTTGTAAGCCGTTTCGAGAATCAAAGAGAAATCTTGATTCAAAAATCTTCAGATATTATTAAAGCATGCTCAAATCGCTTCTGTTGCTCTTATAAATATGATTTTTAACCTGCAAAAGCTTTTTGATTAAAGAAAAGAAAAGAAATTCATGACACATTGTTTTAGTCAGCTATTGCTGCTCTAACAGAAATACCACAGAGTGGATGGCTTTAACAAAGGAAGGTTTATTCTTACACAGTCCGGTAGGCTACAAGTCCAAATTCAGGATGTCCACTCCAGGGGAAGGCTTTCCTTCCTATCGGCTCTGGAGGAAAGTCCAGTATTGCATCAGTCTTTGTCCAGGGAGCATCTTGGCTCAGGAACCTCAGGTCTCAAGGATATGCTTTTCTCCCGGTGCTGCTTGCTTGATGGTGTGAGGTTTCCAATTCTCTGCTCGCTTCTCCTTCCTTTCATCTCTTCTAGGACAAAAGGATTAAGGGTGGGGCAAGTCATATTCCAGGGAAACTCCCTTTACAGTGGAGCAGGAAGATAATCTTATGAAGGGATTTACAGTCCCACCCTAATCCTTTAACAAGCAGCACAGAAAATGACTAAATGGAGGACAATTTCAAAATATTGGGAATCATGGCCCAGCCACATGGCCATACATATTTTTGTGGGGACACAATTCAATTCATGACATCCCACCTTTTGGCACCCCAAAAATCACATCATTGAGACATGTAATACATTTATCTCATCATAGCAAAATCACTTCCATTCCATATGACAGAAGTCTTAAATCAGCTCCAAGTCCAAAATTCAAAAATTCTTTTACATCTGTGAAACCTAGAACACAAGCTGTCTGCTTCCAAAAGGCACAGTGGCAGACAGGCACAGGTTAGACACTCCATTACAAATGGGAGAAATTGCAAGGAAAGAAGGCATTAACAGGCAACAGGCAAGTCAGCAGAACTCATTATATTAGCCCTCCAAGTTTTGAGAATACTCTGACATTTTCCGAGACATTCTACACAATGGCCCTGCCCTCCAGACCCTAGATATTAGCCACACTCTCTGGATTCTGAGTGGAGACCCCCAGCCCTATACTACAACTCTTCCTTCAAGGCCCACTTGGACAGAAACTCTACACCATGGGCTTTAGGTGCACCCTAAGTCCAAGTGAGTGGCAATTCCACCTTTACAAACACAGGCTGCCATGGTTCCACCCTTTAAAACCCTGGAGGTCATGGCCATACCTTCTGAAATTGAGGCAGCTCAGCTTCTCATGCTCTTTGTCTCTTCAGCTTCCTGTGGCCTCGTATTATCAAGGCATGCTCAGATAGCTTCTATTACTCTCATAAATACAATTTACAACTTGAAAGAGATTTTTTTTAAAGAAATTGATGACATATACATTAGATTACCTTTGAGGCTGATACCCCAACTAGGACAAGAGAATGTGCCAAAATTACATATGAATTTCTTTTTAGCAAGCTTGCCCTGAGTACTATTGTCTCAATTTATAGGTAGGTGTATAATTAGCTGACATTATGTATATTTGAGAATGCTGGAAAGACAACCAATTATCAGAATTCTGAGTTCTGTTGATTCCTAATTTTTAATATATTTCACTGGTTTAAAAAAAAGAACAATCTTAGATATTTTCAGTAAATGAAGAACTGTTCTTGGTCTAACATCCTTTACTGAGAGGTGGAATGGGGTTCCAGCACAATATTGTGGGTTTCAATTAATTTAGAACACAATTTACTTGCTATTTCCCTTGCGACACAGCTTCGTCTGAATTTCCTGTAAAGGAAACTCAGCCTCTGGCTAGCCAAACCAATGCTGAACCCCAGATGAAACAGGAATTTGATCCTATGGAGTTTTACCCCAAAGTGTCTGTTGGATGGATATCTTCTTTGGCCCTTGCTCTGTTACTAGGCCAAGTTGTTTGATCTAAGTATTCTTTTCATACTGCTTGCATTTAAAAAAATAATGGCAGGTCATGGCACTAACCCAAGGGGGGGGGGGAAGGAAGCCCATTGCCATCTAGTCAATTCCAACTTGACCCTGTAGGTCAGAGTAGAACTGCCCAATAGAGTTTCCAAGGAACATATGGCCAATTTGAACAGCCAACTTCTAGGACAGCAGCGGTGACACTCAACCACTATGCCACCAGGGTTTCTGTAGGTGGTGCTAGGGCTGTATATCTGCAAATGTCTTTAAAACTGTAAACTCCAGAGTTTTACTTAATTTTTAAAAACAGCTAAAGCAGAGGTAAATGAAGGGCTGCTTTTGTGTCTTACTAATAGAATGAAATTTCTTTCAGGAAAGCATGTATTGCTGAGTAGTTAAAGAACCTTCGTGTTAGACACTCAAGATGAACAATCTGACTCTGTTACATATATTCTTAGGTAATTTACTCAATCTCTTCATACATCTGTGAAGAAGAATAAAAGCATGATGTATAAAAAGTATGAGAAATAAACTTGATGACATCTTTAATACACTTTGCACTAAGGCTGGTATACGGTAAGAATTTAGTAAACACTGGTGACACAGTGGTTAAGCTATCAACTAACTATTAATGGAAGGGTCTGTGGGTTGAAACTACTAAAGGCTCCATGGGAGAAAGACATGGTAGTCTGTTTCTGAAAGCATTAACAGTCTTGCAAACCCTATGGGATCACTATGAGTCAGAATCAACTCAAAGGCAGTGGATTTGGCTTTTACTGTTTTAGGTATTATGTTTAGCTCCCTTGACAGTACAGTAGTTAAAAGCTCAAATATTAACCCAAAGACTTGACCATTTGAATCTATCAGCTCCTTCTTGGAAACTTTATTGGGCAGTTATGCTATGTCCTATAGGGTCACTATGAGTCAGATTTGACTTGACGGAAATGGCTTTGTTTTTTATTTATGTTTAGGTGGGTGATGAAATTTGTAGCGTGAGGGGAGTTAACCTAGACAGAGGAAAAACTAGCAACATTCAAGGATGTGGTCAGAGTATAATCTTGCTGTCACTGTTTCTAGTTGCTTTAGATTCAGCTTCTACCCAGAGCGACCTTATGTTTACCTTTTGTCATCAAATCAATTCTGACTCACAGCAATGTTACAGAACAGGGTAGAATTGCACCGTAGGGTTTTCAAGCAGCAGCCAATGGATGCCAACTGCTGACCTTTGTGTTAGTCCTTGAGCTCTTATCCACTGCACTAGCAGTGCTCCAAAACTCACGCGTAACAGGAAGATATGTAGCCCAACCTCACTCCATCTCTCAGTCGTTGATATTCTTGAGCCCAATATTGCAACTTGTGTGTTGTATGTACTGTCCACTTCTCCCCACACCTTCTCAATCCTCCATGGCTACGTTCATTAAAATTTAACTCCTTCAACATTCTTTTGGTTGAACATGCTTAGATCTTCTCCATCCTCTGACATCCTCATGTTTCACCTGTCTATATCCTGATCATTTTTTCAGGTTTTAGCTTACTGTCTCTTATTTAAGAAAACTTTCACTGTGCGTACATAAACCCCAGGTGTAGCAATTCCTACTCATTTAAAACCTCACTACATTCAAAAAAAAAAGAAAAGACAAAATCATTTTAATATCTTTGATGCCCTACTGAGGCACAAATACTATGAGAGCGTTAACTGTTATCTGTTCTGTACATTGATACAACCTAAGAGTCTAAAGAGTAAGAGTCTAAGAGTCTAAAGAGTCTAAGAGTCTAAAGAGTAAACATTGAATGGTTACTGCTGATACTTGAATAAATGAATAAATTAGTATGCAGTCATTTTTCAATCTTCGGAGTAAGAGTCAGAAGCCTGAGTTAGATGGTACGAAGGGTTCAACTTAGAAAATAATACAAGACAATATTAGTTAGATTTGATGAAGTCAGTTGACAGGGTATGGAGTCAATTGACAAAGTACAATGCTTTTGTATTCAGTTGTTTGCAACAAGAAGGAGGTAAAATTTCATGCTTTTTTATGTGTGTTTTGCTCCTATGTTTGTCTTAGTGTTTTTTCCTGTGCCTTTATCTAATGGTGATCTCATAGTTTTCGGAAAAGTTCTGTGTGTAAGTAAAGATTGAACACAAACCAAGTCGCTCTAACAAATTTATAGACATGGAGGAATAAAAGAACTGCATTATCTAATAGAAAGAAGAAGCATATATTAGAATCTGAACTCTGCTATATCCAAAAAGCACACTTTTTAAATTACAAGAAAAATCAGAATTTTATTCTATGTTTTTATGCTTACTTTATGATTTCATTTAGATTAGTTTATTAGTTTTAAATATGTAGTGGTATGTGAGTTGCAGTGGGGCCACTGTTAAGACTTCTAAAGCCCTTCTCACCCCAATAGTGTTGGCCATGATCCAAAAAATGCAAAACAACAAATGCTAGAGAGGCTGTGGAGAAAGTGGAACTGTCTTACACTGTTGATGGGGTTGCAAAATGGTCCAGCCTCTTTGGAAAGCAATCTGGTGCTTCCTTAAAAAAATGGATATAGATTTATCATTTGACCTAGTAATTCCACTACTTGGGATATATGCTACAGAATCAAGGCCATTCACACCAACAGACACATGCACAAGAACGTTTATTGCAGCACAATTCACAATAGCAGAAAGATGGAATGAACCCAGATGCCCAATAACAGAGGAATTGATAGGTAAACTATGGTATATATACTCAATGGAGTACTATGCAATGATAAAGAATAATGATGATTCCAGGAAAGATTTCATAACCTTGTTTCAACTGGAAGACATTATGTTGAGTGAAAGTAGTCAGCAACAAAAGGACAAATATAGTATGAGACCTCTACGATAAGATCTCAAAAACAGACTTATATCTAGAAGAAAAGACTCTTTGATGGCTGCAAGGTATGGGAGGGAGATCAGGTGAAGGGGGAAAGGTTTAGATTACACAGTTGTTAGAAATTTGGTTGGTTGAAATTGGTGATAGCACACATAAGAAACAAGAACACTATTAAGTGGAGTTCAACATAACTTGAATACTCCTTCCATCTTAACTCAATATTGCAAGAACAGAGTAGCTGGGGCAGGGGGCAGGGGAACATGCTCTTAGGTGAAATCTAGGACAATTGGCACAACTAGCATTTTGCTAAGAGGGCTCTCTGCACACCACATTGGTGAGTGGCATCCGGGGTCTTAAAAGCTACCAAGCTGCCATCCGAGGGCACAGCAAATGGTCCCAACTTAGCAGGAACAGATGCTCACTGAGGACCAAAATGACACGGGGTAAAGACAACCCAGAGGATAGAGATACCCACATGAGATGGTGCCTACATAGACCCGGGACCAGAAGAAGCAGATGGTGCCCGGCCACCACCAGTGATAGCCATGATGGAGCTCACTAGGTTGAGTCTCACTGGCAGCACAAGAATAAAAAGGGGTGCACCCTGAGGTCTCCACTGAAAGACTACAATTGATGGTCCAGCAGCTTCAGGGTTCCCCTGGGAGCATGGCCCCTGGCCCTGATACTGCCCTTACCCATAAATCATAATGAAGGTCCACTCTTTGGACATGAATGGGTTGGACTTGGTGATGCAGAGTGTCCATATATTGGATGCACTTTATGGTTCTATGCATCTATAGGATATCATGCTCCTGACCTCTGACTGGAGTAAGGAGAGTGGGTGGAGAGGAGGGGAAAGGAGACTGTTGAAAGGACAAGATATGTATAGGGCAGAGAGGAATAGTGTGCTGTTACTGGGCAGGGAAAGCAGTGGAAGCTGCATATAGGTGGACATGTAAATTTATATGGGAACATACATTTTCACTCAGTCATAATGAAAAAAAAAAGTAAAGAAAAAGACTTCTAAAGCCTTGCTTCTCAATGTGCCTTGACTTCAGCAGTGCTAGAAACACTTGCCAGTTTCTCAGAAAAGAGAACATTCAGATGCATCCCAAAGTTGCTGAAGTACAATCTGTGTATTAGAAATATCTTCAGGTCAACCACATATTTGACCGATGTCTGATCTCCATAGTCTACAAAGTACTACAAAATATCAACAAGAAAAACCAAATAAGCCAATTTAGTAATGGGCAAAGGAGAAGGACAGACACTTCGCTAGAGAGGGCATCCAGGCAGCCAAAAGACACATAAGGAAGTGCTCATGATTGTTAGCCATTAGAGAAATTCAAATCACAATGACAATGAGATACCATACCACCCCCAACAATGTTAGCACCAACCCAAAAAACATAAAATGACAAATGTTGGAGAGGCAGTGGAGAGACTGGAACTCTCCTACATTGGTAGTAGAAAAGTAAAATGATACAACTTCTTTGGAAAGTGATTTGGCACTTTCTTAAAAAGCTAGAAATAGAAATCCCATATTATCCAGCAATTCCATTCTTGGAATATATCCTACAGAAATAAGGGCTATCACACGAACAGATCAATAAATCAGTATACTACACAAAATATGTATAAATATGTATATATATGTAGATCAGCTGTATACACAACTGACTATGAGAAGCACTGCTCTAAGTTTCTTAGTCTGGGCATGGTTGATGCTACCTTGAATTGGATTAGAGGCAGATGAAATACTGAATAAGCATCAGCTAATGAAAGAGAGGATCACAGATGCAAAAGTCAATAAGTCAAATTACTTACTACACTGAGCAAATCTGCTGCAAGAGACCTCTTTGAAGTCTTAGAAAGCAAAGTCACTTACTGGAACAGGGTGTGCCTAAACTGAGCCCAGACATTTTCAGTAGCCACATATGCGTGTGAAAGTTGGAAAGTGAACAAGGAAAGCTGAAGAATTGATATATTCGAATTATGGTGTTGGTGAAGAATACTGAACACATCAGGGATGTCCAGAAGAATGAAAAAAACTTGTCTTGCAAGTAGTGCAGTCAGAATGCTCTTTAGAAGCCACAGTGGAGATATTTCACAGTATGTTCTTTGGACAGATTATCAAGAAAGACCAGTTATCAGAGAAGGACATCATGCTTGGTAAACTAGACCAAAAAACCAAACTCAGTGCTGTCAAGTCAATTGTGACTCACAGTGACCCTGTAGAGTAGAATAGAACTGCTCTACAGAGTTTTCAAGCAGCACTTGGTGGATTTGAACTGGTGATCTTCTGGTTAGCATGTGTGGCACTTAGCACATACCACCAGGTTTCCTTTCAATAGAAACAACTGATAAATTGTCAGTGCAGTTTTTGAAAAACCAACAAGAAAATAGGATTCTATTGAAGACTGGAACATATCCATAAGATGACATCCTTCATAAACTTTAAGCTGTTTCATTCAAAGCTGATCATTGAAGTTGTAGTTGCTGTAATTCAAGATGACATGGTTGTTATATTTATACCTT
The DNA here is from genome assembly GCA_028571685.1 of Heterohyrax brucei. Taxonomy (NCBI): domain Eukaryota; kingdom Metazoa; phylum Chordata; class Mammalia; order Hyracoidea; family Procaviidae; genus Heterohyrax; species Heterohyrax brucei. Next base: position 108,434,568 of record CM053148.1, read on the forward strand.
ATCACATAAGCTAGTTTCATTGCTTTTGAAACAAAAAGCCGTGTAAGCTATTTTTTTGTTTGTTATTTCAGTTTCCTCTTTGTTGTTCTCACTTCTGTGTTTTTCCCGGAAACCCTGGTGGTGAAGTGGGTTAAGTCCTATATCTGCTAATCAAAAGGTTAACACTTCAAATCTACCAGGCACTCCTTGGAAATTCAAAGGGACAGTTCTACTTTGGCTTATAGGGTCACTATGAGTTGAACCAGTCTCAATGGTAGTGGGTTTTTTGTTGTTGCTGTTGTTTGTTTTAGTTGTTTTTCCCATTTTCTTTACTCTCTTACTTCTTCGGTGGCTTATACTGACTTGACATCGTCACTGTGCCGCAGACACAAGGATGGCATTAGAGACAGGAGAGAATGAATCAATTTTATCTGTCTTTAATATATTCAGGAAACTCTAGTCGCATAGTGGTGAAGTGCTACATCTGCTAACCAAAAGGTTAGCAGTTTGCATCCCCCTAGTGCTCCTTGGAAACTCCATGGAGCAGTTCTGGTCTGTCTTATAGGGTCACTATGAATGGGAATCGTCTTGACAACAGGGGGTTTGGTTCGGGTTTTTAGTACATTCACAGGCTGGTAACAAAGACAGACATTAAACCATCAACATTACTAAAATACAATGACCATAATAAAAGTATGTGCAGCCTAATCTTTATGCATATTTTAGCACCTCTGGGGAAGCTGGATACAAGTACTTGAGGGTTTGGATCATGGTCCGTGCTTGTTGTTTTGACTGTGTCTAAATACTCCTTTTTCCTCTATACTTACATGCTTGTTATTATTATTGTTATTATTTTTACTGGTGTAGTAGTACAGTTGATACTGAAGAAACAGTTTTTAGTAACTAGCAACCAAACCACATGCATATATTTTGTTAAAAGCATAAAAACAAAAATTACTAAGATTCCCTACTTAAGAGAGAGAATTTGGAAGAAGTACAACAAGATGCTCCTTAGAGGCAAGGATGGCAAGGCTGCGGCTCACATTTCTGGATATGTTATCAGGGAGTTACAGTCCATGGAGAAGGATACAATGCTTGGGAAAGCAGAAGGTCAGAGAAGAAGAGGAAAATCCTCAATGAGCTACATCAACACATTGCTGCAAAAATGTGCTCAAGCTTAACAAAGATTGTGAAGATGACTCAAGACCATGCAGTATTTCATTCTGTTGTGCATGATGAGACTGCTATGAGTTGGAACCAGCTGGATGACAGCTAATAACAACAACAATTTGCAAAATTAAAATCATGACTTTAAGTGACGATTTTTTATTTGCACTACTATCTATAGAATTTCAAGCACAGAAACTCAACTAAGACTATTCGATGTCTTAATTTTCACATCATTGAAAAGACAATAAACAGCTGCATAAACGTACTGTTTAAAGCAGATAATTTACTATAACCTTACTCTGTTGGCAGCTATGTCCTTTGTATTTAACTTTTAGCACTGTATTTTTAAGTCAATGCTTTTAAATTTAAATTCTTCAAGCTGAATCTCAAACAGTTTAGAATAAACAGAAGTTGATAATACATACAACTGCTGAGCAGAAACATAACCTTTTGCAAATGCTACAATCTGCCTATAGGCAGAACAGAGAACTTTAGAATAGCCTAAGTCTCCTTATGGAGCCCTAGTGGCACGGTGGTTAAGGATTCAGCTGCTATCATAAATGTCAGCAGTTTCAATCCATCAGCTACTCCTTGGAAATCCTAGGGAGCAGTTCTACTCTGTTCTATAGGGTGACTATGAATCAAAGTCAACTCAACAGACACAGTTTTTTTTGCTTTTTTTTTTTTTTTTTTATTTAAGCGTCCTCTAGACAAGAAATTGGCAAGACTTCAGTTTGTTTACATTACACACATTATCAGGAAAGACCAGTTATTAGGCACATCATGTTTAGTTAAGTAGAAGGTCAGCAAAAATGAGGGAAAACCTTAATGAGATGAGATGATACAATAGCCACAGTAACTAGCTCAAATGCTTCAACAATCATGAGATGGTGCAGGACCAGGCAACAACTAGTTATGTTTTACATAAGGTTGACATGAGTTCATGCCAACTTGACAGTAACTAGCAACAACTACAGAGCCCTCTCCTCCAAGAAGCACTCCTTGTACTGCTGAGCTGAAACAGGAAATTCTTTCCTTAGCCCGTGTTTCTGGGAATTTCCATTACTCCTTCAACTACCACAGATTCTCTTTGATACCTAAAATATAACTTTTGATAAACCCATTCCATACCCAAATCTAGAACTCATGGAACTATTATGAATAGAGGAAAGGTAAACTCCATGGTGGTCAAAATGAAGATGTAGAGGATAAATGAAAATGAGAATTTTTTTCACCTCCTTCCTACCTCACCCTCCACCACCAACCTTCCCACCCCAACTAGCCCTTCTCTTTGTGGCCAGTTTTTTTATATCCCATGTTGCCTTTCTGAGCTTTCCACTGAATCTGAAGGAAGAGGGAGCAAAAAGAAGAAAGTATTATTCAAGGCATTGATTAATTATCCAGTTGCCCAAGTTTGAAACCGGAAACTGGGAGTGTGGTATGATCCTTAGGGTCTCCTTTCGTCAATCCAATTCTAGGTGCCACAGATGTATGTTAAGCTGAGTTTATTATTCATTGATTCAGGGCATGCATGCCCACTTGGGATATTTTAGACCCATGGGTCACGTGATGTAGAAGCTATATAACCCCCCAAACAAACCCATTGCCACTGAGTGAACCCTGAATCACAGTGACCCAGTAAGACAGAGTAGACTGCGATTTCAAGAAGAGGCTGGTGGGTTGAGCTGTCAGCCTTTCAGTTAACAGTTGAGCTCTTAACTGTTGTGTCAATAGGGCTCCAAAAGCTGTATAAACCAAACTAGTGCTGTCAAGTCAATGCCAACTCATAGTGACCCTATAGGACAGAGTAGAACTGCTCCATAGAGTTTCCAAGGAGTGCCTGACAGACTTGAACTGGTGACCTTTTGGTTAGCAAGACATAGCACTTAACCACTATGCCACCAGGGTTTCCAAAAGCTGTATGATTTTGTGTGATTTAAACTATCCATGCTTCAGTTTCCTTATTAAGTGGAGAAATAATAGTACTCATCTCATTGTGTTGTATAAAGTTGAATAAAACAATACTGGTAAAAATTTTGATATAGTGGTTGGCACAGTGTAATGGCGTAATAATGGCTGTCTATCATTGCAGAGAAAACTGGTCGAATAGTGATTAAGAGCTACAGTTGCTCACAGAAAAGATCAGCAGTTTGAATCTGCCAGGCACTTCATGGAAAATCTATGGGGAAGTTCTATTCTGTCCCGTAGGGTCTCTATGATTTGGAACTGACTCAACAGCAATGGTTTGGTTTTTTCGATTTATCACTGTAGAGAATTCCCAGTAGCACAGTGGTTAAGAGCTACAGCTGCTAACCAAAACATTAGCACTGCAGATGGAGTTTGTGTCTACCAGCTACTTCTTGGAAACACCGTGGGGCAGTTTTACTCTGTCCTGTAAGATAGGTGGACAAATGAGTGGCACAGCAGTTAAGTGCTGTGATTGCTAACTATAAAAGGTCAGGAGTTGAAGTCTGCCAGGTGCTCCTTGGAAACTTTTTGGGGCAGTTCTACTCTGACCCATAGGGTCTCTAAGAGTTGGAGTGGACTCAGGGGCAGTGGTTTCAGATTTGTTTGCTTGTTTATAAGGTAGCTATGAGTCAGAATCAACCTAACAGCAACAGGTTGAGTTTATCATTATAGTAGAGTCCTAATGGTGCAATTGTTAAGTGAAATCATTGCTAATCAAAAATTGAATAGGATTCACCAACCATTCCCTGGAGAACATATTGGACAGTTCTGCTTTGTTCTGTTGGTTCACTGTGGGTCAGAATTGACTTGACAGCAAAGGATTTGGTTTTGGTTTATCATTATAGTATAATTAAATTTAATTCTACAGCAGTTTATAGTATATGTAAATACAAACATGAATTTGTTTCTATATGTAAAAGAAATACATGTAAAAGAAATACAGTAAAAAGAGAAATATATCTCTAGTTCTACTTAGTATATGTGAACATATATTTCTTTAAAACATTTTTCACTTTATAAAATTATTTACTACTAAATCCATATATGTAGATATGAAGCTCAAAAGCAGAATTTCACGTTCTCAGAGATTCCCACAAGAGGGAGAAAATATTCTTTTCAGAACTGGAAAAAATACAAGTCCCTTTAGACAAACATGTGCCCAAAACTATATAATCCACTTTTCTTTCCTACCATTGCACTGACACCATTGTAAACCAGAAAATTGTTTGAGCAGCCACAGATAAGGAATTACAAATCTAGAGGTTCAAGAGCCTTACAAAGCAGATGTAAGGTTAATTTGCATGGTTTAGTTGCCTCCCGGGTTTTTTCAATACATTTCAATGGCTTGAAACTCTGAAAAACTGATAGCAAATAAAAAGGTTTCTATAGGCTGTCTGATTTCTTGCTGACTTGGCTGTCTGAAGGCAAAGCCAATTACTACGGCTTGCATTTCCTTGTACAGAAACCAGAGCATATTCATTGTTAAATAGAGCCATTAAATATTTAGGGGAGGGAGAAAAGTTTTATGAACAGAGCTGATAACAGTGAAAAACGACCTATGAATATTTTTGTCTCAAACAACAAGAAAATACTTTTCTAGGACTTGCTTGAAAATCTCAAGCATGAAATATGATTTGATTTAATATCAATTCAATGGTCTTTTAAAATGTTGATTTTTCATTTGGTATGTAAAGGAATTAAAAAAAAAAAAAAAAAAAAAAACCTCTGGTATAAGCTAAATTTTATCCTCAGAGTAATAAAAAAGCCAATATGGTCTTCTGAACAAAGAACTAGCTGAAGAATTGGGATTCTATTTTTGGCCTCGCCAGTGACTTGCTCAGTGACCTTGGACATATCACTTAAATGGCTTTGTGCCTTGAGGTTCCCAGCTGTAATATAGAGATTATAATGCCTGCTCAGTCTTCATAGGGCTATAGAACAATTTTGGTTGAGTTTGTTAAAACAGCAAAGGCTTTTCAAGCTATCAGAAGGGCTTGTTAGTTTAAAACAAGGTAGTGTTTTATTAATTTCTTTTTACTTTTTGATTTGGTTTTTCTTGTAATGTTTTATAATACTTTTCCTACTAAAATAAATTTCTGGGATAAAACTAATATGCAGAGATTTTTATTAGATATTAAAGAAGCACTAAAATAAAATTATAATAAATTTTTGAGATTCAGTGATGTAATTCTATTCTTTCATATATTTATCACTCGTGATTCAAAAGAACATTATACTATGATCATGTAGTTTAGAACTTCTCACTCTGTAATGAACCACCTTCTTCTTATACCTGGACTACTCACAATTTCTGTGATTTCTATTGAGACTTTCTAAAAATGTCCACACAGCTAAACTGCACTGCTAAATCCTTACCAGCTCTTCAAATCCAGAAGACCCATCAAAGCACCTCTCAAAATGTGTTTCTTTCTCAAACTGCATAGCTTTCTAAGTTCCTTGAAACCCCGGTGATGTAGTGGTTAAGCGCTACCTCTGCTAACCAGTAGACTGGTGGTTCAAATCTTCCGGGTGCTCTTTGGAAGCTCTATACAGCAGTTCTTCTCTGTCCTATAGGGTCGCTACGAGTTGGAAATAACCTGATGGTAGTATTTTTGTTTCTGTATGTTTTGTTTTGACTAAGTTCCTTTCTTCAGTGTACTATTTGTCCTCTAGCAAGGTATACTCTGTGTTAAAGGGACACCTCTGCTTTGCTTTTATGTAACATTTTACTATTCTTTTATCTATACGCATTTAAAATCTGTTTAAAATTAACCACACATTATTTTTGCAAAGAATTTTCCTAACTCTTAACTATAGACTCTTTCTTCAATCATAGAAACATCTCTTTTTGTTCCTCTCTCAAAGCACTTAAGAGGCTTGGCTCTTTAGCGTGTCTTGAAGTCAAAGTATACTCACCTACAAATTAGAAAAGCTGCGTGACCAATTATCCTGCCTCTTGCCATATCCTGCCAGTACATTCTCCAGAGTATTTCTGGAGTGAATTTTGTGTAATAAAAAATTCTCTGCTGGCAGCTGCCACCAATAACTGCCTTTGTGAGGAACTAACCAAAGAGTCTTTGATGGAGTGGGAGAAATACGGGGTACAAAACTCAAACTCTTGTAAAAGTGCCAAACTTGATGCTTTGGCAGATGGACAGTCCCTAGAAGACACATCTCTGGGACTCTCTTTTAGCCCAGAACTGAAAACGTTTCTAAAGCTAACTCTTTAGACGAAGATCGAAATGATATTTAAAACAGAAAATTATATTGGTGAGGAGTACACTTCTTGGCTTAAGTAGATTCATGAGACTAACTGTGCAGCTCTTGTCCCGACGTGAGAAGAAAAGATGTGGGGGGAAAAGAGCTGGTTGAAAGGACATAAGAGATACAGGATGGAGAGAAGAAGTGTGTTGTCACAGTGTGGGGAATGCATCTAGGGTCACATTGCAAAGTGTGTGTACTTGTATGAGAAACTGACTTGAGTTGTAAAATTTCAATTAATGAAAAAAAATGAAATGGAAAAAAGAATCTCTAGAATTGCATTTTTAAAATTCTCTGATTAGAACAATTTCATGGTTTCTCGTTTACTACTGGATACAAGTTTCTGTATGGCATACCCGCTATCCATGATCTTGTCCTTTACTGCATTTCAGATCTCCCACAACTATCTACATATATTATTTTTATTCCTGTTTCCATATCTTTGCACATCATATTCTATGTAGTTTAAGCCCCTTGGTATGCACATGTGCTTAGCAAACTCCTATTTCAGAGTCAGCTGAAGAATATTTACTACTCCAAAACCTACTCTAGAACCTTATATCTATTAACAACATTCAACAGTTGGCACCTATCTTGTGTTCTTTACTAGAATCTAATTCTCAGTAAAAAAAAATAGTAACATTACCATGGAATATCCAAAGAAACTTAGAACAATGAAATGAAATGACTTGCCCAAAGTCATACAGCCAGTAAATGCTGAAGCTGAAATGCAAACTCAGACATTAACTCCAGTCTCTATTTGTACCCACTAGTTCACAGAATTGATCATAGACTCCTTTGTACCACCACTAACTTAATCATGCTTCTATAATGCACATTATATATGTGCCAGCTACTGATATGTTTATGTATGAATTTTATTTATGTCCAAACACTACCATTAGCCATTTTTTTTTAAATCTCCCTTATAATTCCACAGTAGCACATTTCTACCACACAGCTCTAATTCTATGGTCGTTTTAGTAGCAAAGAAAAATTGACTGACTTGACTCTCAATCTCAGATCTGCTTTAGTACTCCCTTTCTGTCTAAAAAAATATACATATGTATGTATACATATATATATATAGTCTAATATTTATCTCAGTGTTTGCAGTGGAGATTTATCTCTTTATTTTTTCTCTGCTATTGTATGTTCTCCTCTGCTGAAAGGAGAAGGACTTGTGGCTTATTTATCTGGTATTTGCTATAATCTTCTCTTTTCCCTTGCTTCTCTTGCTAAAACTAGCTAGCCACTGATGTCTTCTCTGTGATGGATATCCAGATGCCATATCTCTTTTGAAACTCAGACTTGTATTTTGCACTTGATTATTTCAACGCAAGGGTAAACTAATGAATGCTTCTTTAACTGTCATGTCTGTCTTCTTCAATCGAGCCATTTTTTTTTTATGTTTGGGATATATATTCCACTATAATGTATTCTTTTTAAAAGCTCATCCCCTATGTCTGTCAGTTTGTCATACTGTGGAAGCTTGTGTATTTTGGTGACACTGGAATTATGCCACTGGTATTCAGATACCAGATATTCAGATAGCTGAGTCACCAATGGCAGACAGGTTTGAACTGAGCTTCTGACTAGGATAGCCAAGGAAGTCCTTCTGAAAATAATCAGCTAGTGAAAACCTTATGAATATCAGAGGAACATTGTCTGACATAGTGTCAGAAGATGAGTCCTTCAAGTTGACATTTGGAAAATAGCTACTTGGCCACTGTTTTAGTCAGCTAGGACTCGACAGCCCTTGGCTTTGACTAGAGCTGCTGTAACAGAAATACCACAAGCGGATGGCTTTAAGAAAGGAAAGCTTATTCTTACACAGTCCATTAAGTTGCTAGTCTGAATTCAAGGTATCCACTCCAGGGGAAGGCTTTCCTTCTGTTGGCTCTGGGGAAAAAATTCTTGTGTTGTATCAGTGTTTGTTCAAGGAGCATCTCGGCACAGGAACGTGAGGTCTGAAAGGTGACCTCTCCTTCTGGTGCTGCTTTCTTGATGGTGTGAAATTCACCAATCTCTCTGCCAGATTTTTCCCTTTATAGTTCAAGAGACTACCTCAAGGCCCAAAACAAACTTATATATTGAGTCTTTCTCTATCAATGCAACACAACTGCTGCCCATCCACCCTATTAACATCATAGCGGCAGGAATTCCAACATGGAGGAACATCACACAATACCGGGAATTACAGCACAACGGAATTGTTACAGATTATTTTAGGGAACATATTGAATCCATGACAGCCATCCAACTGGAATAGATGCATATTTGTGACTATTCCCAAGAATGGTTATCCAGTTGTATGTGGAAATTATCCAACAATACCATTAAATGTCAAATGTGAGTACAATTTTGTGGAAGATCATCCAAAAGCAGCTGTAGCAGTATATCAATAGAGAACTATCAGAAATTCAAGATTGATTTAGTAAAGGACACGCAGCTAAGTTACTGCTGTCGGATGGAACCTGGCTGAAAGCTGAGAATACTAGAAAGATGCTTACCTGTGTTTTATTGCCTATATAAAGTTGTTCAGTTGTGTGGATCATAACAAATTTTGGATAACATTGTGGAGAAGGGGAATTCTTAAACACTTGAGTCATGAGGAATCTGTACGTGGATCAAAAGGCAGTTATTCAAACAGAACAAAGTGATACTGTGTGGTTTAGTCAGGAAAGGTATGGGTCAGAGTTGTATATTTTTGTCATAGATAGTCAATCTTTGATTTCAGCAATTCATCCAAGAGGTTGAGCTCTAGAAAGTAGACCCTTGGGACTGGAAGACTCATTAACAACCTTTCTTACAGAGATGACACAATCTCGCTTGCTTAAAGTTAGGAGGACTTGAATTACTTAAATATAAAGATCAAAGACCTTAGCCTTCAGTATGTATTACACCTCAGCATCAAGGGGAAAAATATCCTCACCCCTGGACCAATAATCAAAATAATGATAAATGGAGACATGAGTTTGTCAAGGATTTCATTTTACTTGGTCCACAACCAACATCAATGGAAACAGCAGTCAAGAAATCAGAAGACACATTGCATTGGGCAAATCTGCTGCAAAGACTTCTTTGAAGTGTTGAAAATCAAAGATGTCACCTTGAGAACTAAGGTTTTCCTGGCCCAAGCCATGGTGTTTTCAATTGCTTTATATGCATGGAAATCTGGACAATGACTAAGGAAGACCAAAGAAAAAACTAAAGGCTTTGAAATGTGTTGGTGAAGGATATTGAATATACCACGGACTGCTAAAAGAATGATCTAATCTGTCTTGGAAGAACTACAACTGGAATGCTTCTTGGAAGTAAGAATGGCAAAACTATGTCTCATGTACTTCGGACATGTTATTGAGAGGGATCTGTCCCCGGAGAAGGATATAGCACTAGTTATAGTGTCAGCAAAAAAAGAGAAAACCCTCAATGAGATGAACTAACACAATGGCTGCAACAACGGGTTCTTCAGTCATAGCAACAGTTGTAATGATGGCCCAGAACCAGACAGTGATTCATTCTGTTGTGCCTAGGTTAGCCATGAATCAGAACCAACATGAAGGCATCTAACAAAAACAACAAACATGGTAATCATTAATGCTGATTTTTGGTTCTCCTCTCTTTGAGAAGTGGGATGGATTCTCTTTCCCACGCTTGATTTTATGTGAAGCTGTGTGTTTTCTGAGAAGAAAGTCTTAATTTTTCATGTCTCCTTTCCACTGTTAGGGCACCCTGCAACATTGCAGACTGTGAAGTTATGCCAAGTTACATTTGTGAGGAAACCATTGTGAAGATGAGCTTGTGTTCAGTGCATGAAAAGCAGAGTGGTGCTTTAAACATTAATTATGAAACATTGGCTTATGAATTTAGCAGATTGTAAAGAAGCTTTAATCAGAAGCTGAAAAGATGACAGTTGTATATTATGCATTAGTGAAACATTTGATGGAACTGTTGCTTGAAATAACTTAGAATATTGAAGAAGCTTTTAGATCTAGAGAAAAATATTAAGAATTGTAGCGTTTATAATCTAATTTGGCTGCTGATGGGTTCCTTAAGAAAGGCCATAAAAGAAGAAGAAAAGCTCAGAAAGGATGTATCCAGCTTTCCAGAAGACGTAAAAGAGAGAGAGAAAAAAAAAAATTTTAGAAATTCAGGGTCTTGTAATGTGAAAAGCTGACTGAATGAAGATCCTACTAAGAGACAAAACCGAGAAACCTTCTCCACAAAGGTTGATTAATACTCACCTTTGAAATAATTTCAGTATGCCAATGTGATGCCACTGAAAACGAAGGTGGTAAATGACATAAATGGCTCATTCAAGTCATCCCAGTTTCTCTCATTCTGGGTTTGGTCTCATAGTGAAGCAATGAGTCCAAGAAGACAGGCAGAAATATTTAATACCACATGAAAATTCAGAACTGATGAAATATCATCTCTTCTATAATCTATTAGCCAAAATATGTCACAAAGATGGTCCAGGTTCAGGAATTCAGTAAAAGACTTTAAATTATAAAATTATAAATTGCTACTAAATCCTAATACAATTAAGCATGAATTTGCTAAATTTCTGATATATATTTGCTTAACACTACAGATGAGAAAAAAGATTAAAAACTACTTAGTGATACACTGTATGTGAACCTCTGAGTGGTCCAAACAACCAAACATTAAATTATTAGCTGAAATATTAGCAGTTTGAACCCAGCCAGAGCTGCCTTTGAAGGCAGGCCTAACAATCTGTATTCAGAAGGTGACATAGTCTTAACTATTATATGGAGCAGTCTTCTATACACATGAGGTCTCCATGCATCAGAATTGACTGAGCAGCAATTAAAAACAACAACTAGCACAACTAGTGTTTTGCTAAGAGGGCTCTCTGCACCCCGCATTGGTGAGTGGCGTCTGGGGTCTTAAAAGCTGCCAAGCTGCCATCCGAGGACACAGCAAATGGTCCCAACTCAGCAGGAACAGATGCTCACCGAGGACCAAAATGACATGGGGTAAAGACAACCTAGAAGACAGAGAGACCCACATGAGTGGGTGCCTACATTGACTTGGGACCAGAAGAACCAGATGGTGCCCGGCCACCACCAGTGATAGCCACGATGGAGCTCACAGAGATGAGTCTCACTGGCAACACAAGAATAAAAAAGGGTGCACCCTGAGATCTCCACTAAAAGACCTCAATTGATGGTCCAGCGGTTTCGGGGTTCCCCTGAGAGCATGGCCCCTGGCCCTGCTGCTGCCCTTACCCATAAATCATAATGAAGGTCCACTCTTTGGACATGAATGTATTGGACTTGGCAATGCAGAGTGACCATATATTGGATGCACTTTATGGTTCTATACATCTGTAGGATATCATCCTGCTGACCTCTGGCTGGAGGAAGGAGAGTGGACGGAGAGGAGGAGGAAGGAGGCTGTTGGGAGGATGAGACATGTATGGAGAAGAGAGGAATAGTGTGCAGTCACCAGACAGGGAGAGCAGTGGAAGCTGCATATAGGTGGGCATGTAAATTAATACGAGAATATACATTTTTACTTAGTCATATTAAATAAAAAATTTAAGAAGAAAAGCAACAAAAAACTAAACCAAACCCAGTGCCACTGAGTGGATTGTGACTCGTAGCTACAATGTAGGACAGAATAGGACTGCCTCACACAGTTTCCAAGGAGCACCTGGTGCATTCTAACTGCTGACCTTTTGGTAAGCAGATGCAGCACTTAACCACTATGCAACCAAGGTTTCCAACAGCAACATTAACTATACTACCCTTTGTATTTTATTCCTCACTTAGTACTTGTTTTAGTCATCTAGTGATGCTTTAACAAAGATACCACAAGTGGATGGCTTTACAAAGAGAAATTTTATTTTGTCACAATCCAGTAGGCTGAAAGTCCAAATTCAGGGTGTCATCTCCAGGGAAAGGTGTTCACTTCTGGTACTGAAGGAAGGTCCTTGTTGTTAATCTTCCCATGGACAGAAAACTTCTGAGGACATGCTCAACTTCAAACACTGTTTCTTGGTGGTATGAGGTCCCCCGAATGTCTCTGTTAGCTTCTTTCCTTTTTACCTCAAGAGACTGCCTCAAGGCACAAAACAATCCTGCCCCACCAACACAATTGCTGCCCATCCACCCTTATTATTAAGGCTCCGACTCGACGGCACTTGGCTGGCACCCTTATTAACATTATAGAGACAGAATTTACAGCATGAAGGACATCACACTAAAACAGGAATCATAGCCTAGCTAAATCACTACACAGAGGTTTTGGGGAACACAATTTATTCCATGACAGTAATTCATTTTGTGGTAATATTTATTCTATCATAGCAACTAGAGGAAGAGTTCACACATTCTCAATCCTTTCATCAAACTTCTAACAGTTGTTGAAGTTAGTTGTGTAAGTTTTATTGTGTCTTTAAGGTTTCTAAAGACTGTACTTAACAGCTTTGCAAAGGTGACATAAAATGGCTGACTAGATACACATCTCCTTAATTTCCTCGGAAAACTAAAGCCTGGATTGATACACAGAGCTTTATGGATACCCAGTGAGCCCCAGGACACAGCATAGAACTGTCAGTTTGGACTATCTGTCACTGAAAGGGAAACTTCTTCTCTTTTGCTGGCTCCCGTCCTTGTTGAATGGTCAGCTCTTGCAAACTGAAGGTAACTGGTGTTTTTAACTTTTTTCTTTTTGTTAGCCAGCAGGCAGGGGATAGGTTTAACTGGCAACAAAGCTCAACCACACTGCTGACATGACAAATGGATGAAATACACTTATTTTGAGAGCCCAGCTCTGGACTCAGAACACCATAGGCCTTCCAACTTCTCTTCCTGAACCTCCGCCACAGATTTGGTTGTTTCACAACTGGCAGGACAGCTTGTCTGGGTCACCATCTCATTCAGCTTAGAAGCAGAGTTACCCAAACAGAGGCCTCAGCAGGGGCTACTTCTCATGCTGGGAGGCAGTGCCAGCCTGGGGAGAGCTTTTTCAGCAGAAAAGCCGTGTCTAGCGCAGTGTAGCTTTATGGGTGGGGCCGGGCAGAGGATGACAGCAGGGCAGTAGTCTGTCCATACTTTGAAGTAGACCACAGCATCTGGGGATGGATATAGAGTTGTCTCCATTGCCAGCTGGAAAGAGGGCCTTGCACACCTGACAGTCTGACTGATTTTGGAAGCTGTCAGATAGTTTTTACTGCTCAAAAATAAGACTGCTTAGAGAAATAACTGTGATGCAGCCCAACGACATCTCTTCCAGCCTTTACTGGCCCACATTATAGTATCAGCTGAAAGCCCTCCAGTGACTCCGTAAGTAGCACCTTGTCTTTGCCTGCCAAGAGACAGAAAGTGCAACCCCAAAAAGTACACTAGGCCCAGTCACTAGAGTACATAGCAGTGGCTGGTGATCAACTTCCTTCTCAGAACTGTGAGTCAGTTCCTGTTAAAGCAGCACCAGAGAACACAAACAGCCTCTAGATGTCCCCAAAGCAAAAAACTCTAGCCAAACATTTAAGGAAAAATCCACCCATGGCTCCAGAAAACTCCCAAAAGAAAGAATCAAAGAACTTCCCAGATGAAGAAGCCTGTCTGAAACTATTGGAGGTCAAGTACAAAAGAACTATATAGAGAACCCTCATAGACATAATACAAAATACAGCATAACAAAATGAAAAATTAAGCAAGCTGTTTGAACTGATATGACACCAGCATTCTGAAATTCAGCAGATCAATAACAAAATTAAGGAAATAGAAAATTCAGCTCAAAGAAAGAAAAGAGAGCTGAAAAACTGGAAAATGGACTTTCTAACTTGGAAGACAGAGCTACTGACTCAAGCTTCTATGAGAAGAAATCAGAGAAAAAAAACAAAAAAAAATGAAGAAGTATTAAGAAACATGTGGGACTCTATCAAGAGGAATAATCTGTGATTATTGGAGTTCCTGTATAGGGAGGGATACCTGAAAATACAGAGTATTGTTCTTTACTTGCTGACAGAAAACTTCCCTGAACTTATGAAATAAAAGAACATAGATATCCAAGATGTGTATCAAACGCCACGAAAACAGACCGTAAAAGAAAGACACCACAGCATATTATAATCAAGCTTAACAAAATGAAACATAAGCAGAAACTCTTGAGGGCGGCAAGATTCAAAGCAAAGCTAACATTCAGATGGAAGCCCTGTAGGCTTTAGTCTGACTTCTCAGCAGAAATGATGCTGGCACAGAGGCAGTTGGATGACACATTCAAAGCCTGGAAGGAGAAAAACTTCCAAGCAAGAATTACATATTCTTCAAAACTGTCTTTCAAATATGAAAATAAAATTAAGACATTTGCAGATGAACAGAAGCTTAGACACTTTGTAAAACCAAACCAAAGCTACAAGAAATACTTAAAGAAGATCTTTGCTTAGACAGCTTTGCAGTGATAATAAAAAGCCTTCAAACTTCTGTGACTTAAAATATTACTTGTCAGAGGCTATCTTGTAGGGTATGACACTACAAGTATAATTCACATGGTAATGGACAAGGATGTACTGTCCTCTTACAGAAAGCCAGTAATTGGGCCCAACAGTGAAAGAGACCCCAGTCTGCCCTTGTGATCATAGATACACTTCCAAAGGAAGATATCCCGTAAGGCTCATCCAATCATTGCCTCCAGTGTGAAGTTCACAATCTCACAATCTGCTTCACTTCTGAATAGTCTTCACATCATCTGTAAATCTACCATCTAAAATATCAAAACAATAACAACACTATTTTAAGACTTAAGCTAGTTACTTAGTACATACCAAAATATAATAGTAAACATTAAACATAAAACTAAACTTTTTTCTTTCTTTGTTTCTTTCTTTTTCTTTCTTTATTCCTTCATTTCTTCCTTGCTCTCTCTCTTTCTCTCTCTCTCTCTGTCTTTCTCCTTCTCTCCCTCCTTCCTCCCTCGTTCCTTCCTTCCTTTTTATTTTACTTAAAGATTTACAAGACAAACAAGTTCCTCATTCAACAGTACACATAGTGCCTTGTGACATTATTTAACAATCTCATGACATCCCAACACTCTCCCTACTTGGCCTTGCATTTCTTATTACCAACTTTCCTGCCCTTTCTTGCCGTCTAGTTCTTACTCCTGGCCTGTTGTGCCCATTTTTATGGAGCTGTCTAATCACTGATTGAGGAGTGAACCTTGGGAGTGACTTCATTATCAAGCTGCAGGTGTGTCTGTGGGGCAGGTTTCTCTAGTCTTTGTCAGACTGGTAAGTCTGCTCTTTTTTGTGGTAGTTAGAATTTTATTTTATAGTTTCCCCCAGTTCTGTCTAGTACCTTCTACTGTGATTCAAGCCAGAGCAGTCAGTGGGGGTAGCCAGGCACCAACTAGGCGTACTCTACTAAGTCTGGTGGAAGTGAGGAAGATGACGATTACTAGACTTTTAGACTAATCTTTCCCTTTTGTGTTTAGTTTTCCTCAATCTCCCTTGCTTCTGAAGAAGTACGACCAGTGGAGTATCTTAGATGACCTCTAATAGACTATTAAGACCTCAGAGGCTAGTCATCAAAGTAGAATGTAAATCATTTTCTTTATGTTGTGCTAGTTGAACTAGATGTTCCCTGATACCATGGTCCCCACAGTCCTCAGCCAAGATATTAGATCTCTCAGGATAAACATTTACTTTTAGAAAGGAGAAAAATAAGAAGCCAGAGCAGTCAATGATGCAAAAAGATTCTAAAATCTTTCTGGAAAGAGGAGAAAATCTGAACTTGTGGGTTAGAAATTTTGATACAACCCACTTTTTGACCCTTTGAAATAGTTCACAAATCCATTATTCTCCTTTACACACTGGTTTCACTCCCTTCTTTGCAAAATCTTTGTTTTTCCAGTGTTACTACTAGACACGTCTTTAAAACGTAATGAAATGTGAGAACGCTAGGGTAAATGTGTCTACTTGAGTCCAAAACTCACAGATCTTCCAAAATACCATAAGACTGTAAATTCTAACATGTCCTAAAACTTCAGCATTAGTAGGAGTCAGAGAATATTATGAAAATATTTTTATAATTTGTGGGTGGCAAGATTACAACAGATAAACAAACAGAGCTTGTGTTTCAGCAGCACACTTGTGGACATATGGAGTAAATACTCCACAAAAAAGAGAAGCAAAGTA
Source organism: Heterohyrax brucei (assembly GCA_028571685.1). Classification (NCBI taxonomy): domain Eukaryota; kingdom Metazoa; phylum Chordata; class Mammalia; order Hyracoidea; family Procaviidae; genus Heterohyrax; species Heterohyrax brucei. The sequence goes on from CM053148.1 coordinate 108,451,111, forward strand.
GCAACTAATGTCATAGCATAGACATACTACCCCCCTCAAAGGGCAAGTCCAATGCTAAGAGCTAAAACAGCAAATAATAATCTGGAAATTGACAATTCACATCACCTGCAATAGGCATAAGGCTTAAAAGTGAACAGGTTTAGAAGTCCTAGAAAAACATAGCTTCTCAGCATGGAAACAGTAAGTAGAGAATGAAAAGTAACCACTGAAAAAATATGGTAAACAAAAATAAAGAAAAATAGAGAATGAGACACGTCTCTATTCATTGAAGAAATTACGTTTCACTATTCTAACGAATATAGTGCTGTCTAAATAAGAACATACCCATGAAGTGTCTAAGAATAAAAATGGCAGGCAAATTTACCTTAATAATAGAACAGAAAATGAGAATCAAAACATTTCACTTGATAAAAAATTCACCAACAAAATCTTTATCTATTAATGCAATTGGTCACATTGAATTGATGAAAAAAGGCAATCTCAAAATAGGAACTTTTCCAAGAAATGCTTAGAAATAGAGAACATTTGAATAACTCCACATAAAGTTATAGTAAAATAATAAATAGATAAAGAGAATTAAAACATTTGAACTAATGATCTCAGGGGAAATAAAGGCCTGTTGGCACAGCTTGCTAAGAGAGTCTTCTGCACTCCACATTGGTGAGTGGCATCTGGGGTCTTAAAAACTGCCAAGCTGCCATCTGAGGTATACCAAAAGGTCCCAACTCTGCAGGAATGGCTGATAACCAAGGACCAAAATGACATGGAGGAAAGAGACCCCAGAAGACAGAGAGACTCATGTGAGTGGGTGACTACATCGACATATGGGCAGAAGAATCAGATGGTGCCCGGCCACCACCAGCGATAGCCATGATGGGGCTCAGGAAGTTGAGTCTCACTGGCAACACAAGAATAAAAAGGGGTACACCTTGAAATCTCCACTAAAAGACCACAGTTGATGTTCCAGGGGCCTTGGAGTTCCCCTGGGAACATAACCCCTGACCCTGATGCTGCCCCTGTCCGTAAATCATAATGGAAGTCAACTCTTCGGACAGGAATGGATTAGACTTGGTGACACAGAGTGACCATATCATGTGTGCACTTTATGATTCTGTGAATCTATAGGATGTCGTCCTGCTGACGTCTTACTGGAGGCGGGGGAGTGGGTGGAGAGGAGGGGATAAGAGATTGTTTCGAGGATATGACATGTATAGAACTGACAGGAAGTGTATGCTGTCGCTGGGCAGCGAGAACAGTGGGAGCTGCACATGGGTAGGCATGCAAATTTATATGGGAATGTACATTTTCACTCAATCTTAATAAAAAACAAATAGAGCTAATGAGATTTGTCCCCAAAGTAACCATGAAGCAGAAGGAAATTATACTTCTCACAAATAAAACTAATTTAACACTCCCCAAATGATCAGGTGAAAATATTAAGGGGGAGGAGATGGGGGGGGGAGAGAGACTCAGTCAAAATGCAAGTACAAAACTGGAAAAATAAAATTCAATGCAAAGATTGTTGAGCTCACTGAGAAACAAATTAGAGAAGTATAAAAACATGCACTGAGAAGAATAAGTTATAAGTTACTTATGGGTTGCCATGAATCGGATCCAACTCAACGGCACTTGGCTTGGCTGATGGGAGATAAGATTTGAACTGAAATCTATAAAGGCAGGACAATGATTTCATAGGCTGTATAGCACTGGGTAGGATACTCAGAAGTGTCTAGAAATAAATAGTCTTCAAATAAATAAAAGATGCTCTTTTCCCTCCAAGTAAATCTTAAATGGACAGTATGAAAAGATCAAATTATTTCCAAGCAAATTAACTGAGTCACAGAATGAAATCTAAAAATAACTGTAAAAATAAAATTAAAAAATACATCACTTTAAAAATTAAAATTCACAGTGCATAAAAATTTATCAAAAGTTACAACACATAAAAAGAGGCAGGGAAATATGACTCACAATGAGGAGAAAACCCAATCAACCAAAAGTGATCCAGAATTGATGCAAGTGTTATAAAAGGGTAGCAGCGACTTGACAACAGATATTACACCTGTGGCTGGCATTACAGATGTGCAAATTTAAGTAGAGATATTCAAGACATAAAATCAACCCAAGTTGAGCTTTTAGACAAAATAATTTAAATGTCTGAAATTAAAAATACACTGGATCAGATGGAGATTTTGCAAAAAGAAAATATCAGCCTAAGACAACAGAAGAGAAATTGTTTCAAACAAAACATTTTCAAAAAGAATGAAAAAAAATAAATGAATTGTGTGGCAGCATCTATTGTGCGTGTGTATGTAGTTTTAATTTCTGGGAAGAGTGCAAAATACATTTGAAAAACTAATAATTGAAAAACTTCTGAATTTGACAAAAGCTGTAGCTCCACAGATCCCAAGAGCTCAATTAACCAAAGAACAAGAAACATAAAAATAAATACACTATATGATGTGTAATCAAATTGCCCAAAATCAGCATAAAAGAAAAATCTTATAAGCCACTGGAGGAAAACATTGACAGGTTATATAATGAGATGTAGAGAAAAAATGGCAGCCAATTCCTCTCAGGAAAAGAGAAAAAGCAAGTGAGAAGCCAGTCCTGAATTAAAAGTAAATAATCCAAGAAGCATCAAGACTGTAGAAAGACTTATCAATAATCTGCAAGCTGCAGATGACATAACCTTGTTTGCTGAGAGTAAAGAGAAACTGAAGCACTTTACTGATGATCAAAGCCTTCAAGCTTCAATAAAAATTATGTCTCAGCACAAGGGAAGCAAAAGTCTTCACAACTAGAAGAATAAACAACATCATGGTAAGCAGAAAAAATACTGAAGTTGTCAAGGATTTCATTTTACTTGGATCCATATAACTGATGATCATGGAAGCAGTAATCAAGAAATCAAAATAAAACATACTGCAATGAAGAAATCTGCTGCAGCAAGACCTCTTTAAAGCTTTTAAAAGCAAAGATGTCACCTTAAGAATTAAGATGAACTTGACCCAAGCCATATTATTTTCATATGTACATGAAAGCTGGCCAATGAATGAGGACAACCTAAGTAGAACTGATGCATTTAAATTACGGTGTTGGTGAAGAACAATGAACACATCTGTCTCCGAAGAGATATAGCCAGAATATTCCTCAGAAGCAAGGATGCAAGACCCTATCTCATGTACTTTCAACATGTTATCAGGAGGGATCTGTCCCTGATAAAGGACATCATGCTTGGTAAAGGAGAGGGTCAGCAAAAAAGAAGATTCCCAATGAGACGTATTGATACAGTGGCTGCAATAGTGGGTTCAAATAGATCAAATATGAGAATGAGACAGGACTGGGTAATGTGTCTTTTTGTTGTGCTTAGGATTGCTTTGAGTCAAAGCCTACTGAGTAGGACTAACAACAAAATACGATAATTGTCAACCTAGAATTCTATATTCAACCAAAGATATCTTTGAAAACATAAATGAAATAAAGTCTTGAGTATACAGATAAAAGCTAAAAAAAATTCCTCACCATCAGACCTGTATGACACGAAATGTTAAAGGAGTCCCTAGGTGGGCATGTAAATTTATACGGGGAAGTACATTTTCACTCAGTCATATTAAATAAAAAAAAAAAAAAATTGAAGTATATCAAAACCCAAACCAAACTCACTGCCATGGAGTCAACTCCGACTCATAGCAACCTTATACACAGGGTAGAACTACTCCATAGTTTCCCTGAGTGCCTGGCAGATTTGAGCTACAGCTACACCAGGGTTTCCAAATGGAAATACAAATCCAAAGCACCAAACTCACCGCCATCAAGCAGATTCTGACTCGCAGCCACCTTGTAGGTCAGAGTAGAACTGCTCACTAGAGTTTCCGAGGGGTGCCTGGCAGATTTGAAGCGTTGACCTTTTGGTTGGCAGACATAGCACTTAGCCACTGCACCACTGCAGTTTCCAGGTGGAAACAGACCTGTGGAAATGAGCGAGAACCAACAGAAAAGGTGACTATATGGTTAAGTATACAATATAGTTTTATTAACGGCACTTGGCTTGAAATATCTTTAAAAGGTAATGTCATGGATTAAATTGTGTTCCCCCGAGATATGTGGCAGCTTGCCTAGGTCATGACTCCCAGTGTTGTGTGGCCGTTCTTCATTTTGTGATCTAATGTAATTGTCCTACATGTTATGAATCCTAATCTCTGCCCGTGGTTAATGAGGCAAGATTAAATTCTGTTAAAGACGAAGAGGGTTGGATGTAACATTCTTACTCAGCTACCAGCTCTGTCCTGATGTAAGGAGAATTTTTCAGGGTGTATCCTACATAGGTACCACATTACTGCCAAAAAAATAAGAATGAGGAGTAGAGCACATCTTTTGGACTCAGAATCTCTGCACTGAGACAGTCCCAGACCCAAAGGAATATTGATGACTAGAAATTTCCTCTAGAACCAACAAAGAGAGAAAAAAATTCTTCCTCTGGAAGGAAAAAAAGAGAAACTCCTACATTTATGTCAATTATAATGCATAATGACCCTATAAGACAGAGTAGAACAGCCCTATAGGGTTTCCAAGAAGCAAGTAGTGGATTCAAACTTCCAACCATTTGATTAGCAGTTTAGCTCTTAACTACTGTGTCACCAGGGCTCTTCCGCCAGAGAAGGCACCCTGAATTTGTAATTCTAGCTTCCTAAACTGTGAGAGAATAATGTTCTCTTCATTAAAGCCATCCACTTGTGATACTTCTGTTATAATAGCACTAAATAACTAACACAGAAAACTTACTATTTAAATAGAAATAATAAACCCAGTGTAGAGTCTGTAACATACGTAAGAATATGTACAAGGAATGTACAAATGAAAAAATCTACTACTGTTGTAAGGTATGTAATATCGTATTTGAATTGGTTGACTGATACTTAAAGCTGTGATATATTAATAATATATGCTATAAGCCCAAACCACTGACATAACCAAAGGTTTATAGATAACAAGTTAACAAAACTAATCAGAAAGAACTTCAGTTAACACGAATTATAACAGAAGGGTGGGAAAACAGAACAAACATAAAGATACAAAAACATTTGACTTATACTTTAAAATGTTACTTTACTATGTTACCTAACTGCGGTATGTATTCAAAAGAAAAAAAAAGGTACATGTCCTCATAAAGACTTGTACACAAATGTTCACAGCAGCTTTACTTCTTCTTGTCCAAGTGTATTCCAACTCAGAAGAACCCTGTGCACAACACAACAAAACAATACCCAGCCCTATTACATGTCTGCAATTGTGTCTATGCTTAAGCCCATTGTTGCAGACACTGTGCCAGTCCATTTCCTTGAGTGTCTTCCTCTTTTCCGCTGACCCTCCACTCTACCAAGCACGATGTCTTTCCCCAGGAACTGATCCCTCCTGACAACATGTCCAAAGTATGGAAGACACAGTCTTGCCATCTTTGCTTCCAAGAAGCACTCTGATTGTTCTTTTGGCAGTCCATGGTACATTCAACATTCTTCTCCAACACCACAATTCAAAAGCATCAGTTCTTTTTCTGTCCTAGTTACTGGTTATCCAACTTTCACATGCATATGATGCAACTGAAAATAACATGGCTTGGGTCAGGTGCACCTTAGTCTTCAAAGTAACATCTTTGCTTTTCAATACTTCAGAGAGGTCCTTTGCAGCAGACTTCCCCATTTCAAAGCATGTTTTGATTTCTTGACTGCTCCTTTCATGGGCATTAATTGGAAATCAGGTAAAATGAAATCTTTGACAACCTCTATCCTTTTTCCCTTTATTATGATGCTCCTTACTGGCCCAGCTGTGAGGATTTTTGTCTTCTTGATGTTGAGGTGCAACCCATACAAAACGCTGTGGTCTTTGACATTTATCAGTAAGTGTTTCAAATTCACTTTACTTGCAGCAAGCAGTGTTGTGTCATCTGCATAACGCAGCTTGTTAATGAGTCATTCTTCAATTCTAATATCTCATTCTTCATCTGGTCCAGCTGCCTAGATTATTTACTTAGCATATAGATAGAATAGGTATGGTGAAAGGATCCAGTACTGATGCAAAACCCTTCCTGACTTTAAACCATACAGTATCCCCTTGTTCTCGTCTCAGGACTGCCTCTTGATCCCTATACAGATTCTTCATGAGCAAAACTAAGTGTTCTGGAATTCCCATTCTCAACAATGTTAGCCGTAATTTGTTATGATCCACACAGTAGAAGGCCTTTGCATAGTCAATGAAATACAGGTAAATATCTTTCTGGTATTGTCTGCCTTCAGCCAAGATCCACCTGACATCAGTAATGATATCCCTGGTTGCACATCCTCTTCTGGATCCAGCTTCAATTTCTGGCAGTTCCTTATCAACGTACTGTTGCAGTCACTTTTGAATAATCTTGAGCAAAATTTTACTTGTGTGATATTAATGATATTGTTTGGTAATTTCCATCTTGGGTTACATCACCCTTTATGGGAACAGGCATAAATGTGGACCTCTTCCAGTCAGTCGGCCAGGTAGATGTCCTCCAAATTTCTTGACACAGATGAATGAGCACTTCCAGTGCTGCACCCATTTACTGAATCATCTCAATTGATACTCAGTCAATTCCTATAGCCTTGTTGTTTGCCAATGCCTTCAATGCAGCTTTAACTTCATCCTTCAGTACCATTAGTTTCTAATCATGTGCTGCCTTTTGAAATGGTTAAACATTTACTAGTTCTTTCTGGTATGATGACTCTGTGTATTTGTTGCATCTTTACTTGTCGTATCTCAAAACTAGGAACAATCCAGACATCCACAAACAGGAGAATGGATGAATAAATTATAGTAGATCCTTACAATAGACTACTATTTAGCAAAAGAAAGAAAAGAAACAAGGCATGACTACTATATAATACACACAATATGAATATGATCTTAAAGTAATTATATTCTATGAGACAAGTCAGACATAGAGAATACATACCATATTACATCATTTATAGAAAAATTCATAAAATTCAAGCTCATTTATAATGACAGAAATGTGGTCAGTTTTTATACAGGGAGTCAAGATTGAGGGTAGGAACATGTAAATCACCCAGGTAAAGTGGAATGTGATTTTTTTTTGAATCACAGATATCTTCCTTAGACTAATTGTGGTAATTATTTCACTGGTGTATGAATGATCAAAACTTACCAACATGTACACTTCAAATATTTATTCCTCAATAAAAAATAAAAAGCAGCATAAAATTATACAGAAAGCTTAGCCATCGTATTTTAAATAACAAATATAGAAAATAAAAATTAGCTTTTAAAATAAGACATATTTCATTTGTGCTTTCTCCAATTAGAATTCCCCGTGCACAGTGCTAGAAGAGGTGAGCATTTATAGGCATTGTATGAAGAAATGAGTTTTTTTTTTTAAAAAAAGAAGTTAGTATGTACCAAGACTTTGAACAGGTTCATTCCTGCTCAAACTCCTATTCTGAATTTAAATTTCTAACAAGTTCCCTAATGAGAACTTGCATTTCTACCCCAGATGTGCTGAACCAGAATCTATGTATAATTTCCTGACAGCTTGTTAGAAATAAAAATTCTCAGTAAGCAGTCCAACCATGATGGACTAGTTAGAAGCCCTCATTTGTACCCATTGTCTAGACCAGTTTTTTGTTAGATAATTTTCAAGAATTATAAGGAAAACTGCGAACATACCACATGTTCACCAGAAGGTTACTACGTATTTTGTGAGAAGATACATGCAAGGATAAGTCTACTAACTGGTCATTAAAAAACTATAAGAAGTCTCATCAACACTGTAAGTCAGCCATGCTTTTAGAATCAACCGCAACTTCCAGTTCCTCTTTAAGATTATGAGGAACTCCATAAACATGAAAGTCCTTAAGGCAGTGTTTCTCAATTGTTGTTGCTCATAACTGCTTTTAAAAATGTAAATCTCTCACACCTCTACCCTGAACTGTTTGAAATTCAGCTTCACTTGTACTGAGACGCACTGATAACGAGAATCTTTCGTCAGTAACTCACCAAAAGCTAACAGTAGCACTTCAGGTTTTACTTTTTGATACATAAAGCCAATATTCCATTTATTTCCTTGTTATTGTTGTTGATTCCATTATGACTTACTATGTCCCTGTGTGTACAGAGTGGAACTGCTCAAGGGGATTTTCAAGGCTATAACTTTTCCGAAGCAGATGAACAAGCCTGTCTTCTGGGGTGCCCCTGGGTGAGTTTGAATTACCAACTTTTCAGTTAGTAGTCAAACTGTTAGCCAAAATATTCTATTCTATTTTAACAATAAATATGCTATTCTGAGCTGCATCTCTCAGAATGTATACGTTAGAGAGAGAATAAAAGTGCTTCCAAGTTTGTGAGTTACTTTGTTATCAGGTGTTGCAAAGTTATCAAGAATTAAGAAATATCTTTACTTCCATAGCTGTATCTTTAATCATAGCTCCATATAATTCCACATTGTGGGTTTCTATCCAAATCTAAATCTTCACCTAATCTTAAGAACAGAGATTTAGATAGTTGGATTATGTGTGTACGGCAAGGTGTGAAGGGAGCACAAATTATCATAGACTTGCCTCCAACTCTGTCTCTGCAGACTTGGCTTTTTCATTTTAAATGTTAATTGTTAACCATCTTACTTTTATTTTTACCTGAGAAATTGGACAATCACAGAGGCACTAAGACTATAGTCATCACATTCTAAGTCGAGTGTGGATATAAAATATTTTCTTTGTGTTACCAGTTTGTAGAGTTCATTTTCATGCCCTGTTACTCACTAATGCTCTTACAGTTAAATTGAAATCTAGCTGGTGACAATCACACTACATTAAATGTTTCTTCCTAATTATGATATTAGAAGATGCTATGTTGTGAAAACTGTTAGCTTGATTAGTTAAAACTTGCAAAATGTGGCTTCCTGTTGCATTAGCCACAAAGCTTTTAAAAAGAAATCAATGTTCTTGGTATTTGATCAAGTGCAGATTTTATTTTCTATTTCACATTAATTATTCCTTCAGAATAATTATGCATTGTCTTTTTAAATAGCCCATGTATAGTATCTTATTATTTTGTCCGAGGACAGAAGAAAGACAATGCAGTCCTTATTTATATACCTGTGCCAAGCCAGCCAAATGCCGATAATAATAGGAAGGAGAAAAACCCAACCAACCCATTGTTGTCAAATTGATTCTAACTCACAGCCACCCTACAGGACAGAGTAGAACTGTCCCATTGAGTTTCCAAGGAGCACCTGCTGGAGTTAAACTCCTGACCTTTTGCTTATCAGCCAGATTCTTAACCACTGTGCCACCAGGATTCCTCAAAACATCCCCCACTTCAAAGGGAACAGTTTTTCTGACTTCAGAGTTTCATTTTGACTTTGTAAAGAAACATCTCTCAGGCCCTCAGCAGAGTTTTGACTGCTTAGAAAATACCCCTCCCGGTGGATGAAAATAGGACTATAATTCCTCATTCTTTTATAATGGTTTTTGAATACTAGAAGTCCAAGAAATGAATTGCAGCACAGAATGGTCTTTCACTCATCATTAATCTTCTTACATTCCTAGATGATTTCCCTTCTATTTGTTGCTTCATTTAGTGATCCTCCACGGATTTTTTCTTATTAATATTAGTATACTCTTCCATCTATACACAGTCCCCATGCTAATAAACACAAATAAACAAAACAGACAGCCAAATGAAAACAAATAATAAGTAGGATAATATCTATGTTTGAAAAAAGCTGCCTGGCTACCACCAATGATTGCCCTGACAGGAAACACAAGAGAGAGTCCTTGACAGAGCAGGAGAAAAATGTAGAACCCGAGCTCAAATTCACATAAAAGGACCAGCGTTAATGGTCTGACAGAGACTGGAGAAACCCCCTAAACTATGACCCCCCAGGTGCTCTGTAAACACAGTGCTGAAACCATTTCCAAAGCCCACTCTTCAGACAAAGATTAGACAGAGCTATATATATATACATTATACATAATGATACATTATATATACAGTGATACATATATATACATTATATATAATGATGCATTCCTCATGTACGTGAGAAATGTGCTTCTTAGGTCAGTCTAATAGAAGAGACCAAATAGGCAGGATAAGGTGGCAGAACATGACAGGGAACCCAGGGTAGAAAGGAGGAGTTTGTGCCTTATTTGTGGGGATTGAAGCTAATATCATAAAACAATATGTGCATAAATTTTTGTATGAGAAATGCATTTGAGATGTAAACATTCACCTAAAGTATAATTTAAAAACTAAAGATTAAAATAAAAAGAATTCTCTTATCTTTATAGCATTCTGATACTGAGAGTAAAATGAATTTTAAACACCCTGCAGTTGGTAAGAAGTGGCAGTGTCACCTCCAGAGGCCTTTCAGTTAAGACAAGGCATGTAAGAGAAGCGTGAGTCGGATGGGTGACAGCCAGGGGCAATCAGGCAATGGGAGAGGTGGCTGAGTTGCATGAACGCCCCCATAACCAAGAGGCAGGTGACAGCCCGTTACAGGAGCCGTATGCTGGTGTCAGGGAGCAGGAACCCTACCTTACCTGGAAGGAGAAGCAGGAAGACTGCTGAAAGGCAGCTTGAAGAAACCAGGCCTGCAAACTGGCTTGAATCGGTTCAGTAACGGCTAGTGAAGTTAAACAGAAATAGACCCGAATTTTTTAAAATTTGAACGTTCTAGAACTATAAATAGAAAGGGAAAAATTATGGATCAAAGCCCTCGGACACTCAGAAGAGGAGCATTGAGTCCTTTTCGGAGCCTGATTCTTTAGGCTGGATTATTGTCAAGACTGAGGAGAGTACCAGTAGGCCGCTGTCTTTGAGGGCAGCACCTGTCTTTCCAGCTCTGCAAGAAATCTCACAGGCAAGAGATTTGGTTGTTTGGCAGCACCTGCACTGTCTCTGTTTTCCAAGAGGGAAATTCAGTTTCTACCAGGGTTTCATCCTATAACTTTTCCCATTCAGGTTATGCTTTCGGTTCACCCAAACGTAAATAAATTCTGGTGTGTTCTGACATCACTTCCTAGGTCATGACTGAACTAGAAAGAACCAGATGGAAGTCTGCAAGAAACGAGGGAGTCTCGTAGAAATTGGGGGCAGGGTTTAGGCAAGGGGAAGCAAGATGCTGACCCAGATTCCCAGGGGGAGAGAGTAGAGTGAAGCAGACCTTGATCTCACACTGGTGCTAACCTACTGACCTGAGATACCTCAAATCTTCTTGACTAAATCAGCATCGTGGTGGAATATGACCCCAGAGCTTGGCCTATACAGGTCAGAGACAACCACTTTACCCTAAGGTGGATTTTCTAGAGAAGCAAAACCAGCAACACGTATATGTACAAGGAAAATTTTATATACAAAGTACAAAGAAAGATTTATATATAAATCAAACAGCTCACCCAACTGCAGAAGCTGAACATCCCAAGTCCTGGCACAAGCCTCACATGACCACGGGAGCTAGTGAACCCAAGGTCAGCAGGTCAGAAAACAGAGTTCTAGATAACCAGTTGTGTAGGTTGGCAGATCCCAAGCTGGTGGCAAGACGGACCTGCAGAGGCTGGCAAACCCAGGCTTGGCAGGTCAGGCAACAGGACTCTCCAGCGCTGGCTATAAGGGTTGATGAATCCAACAACTGCTAGTTCAGGTCCAGGAACCAGACTCCAGAAGAGAGCAAGAACTGTTGGCTACATGAGCAGACCCACTATAGGTGGTAGAAAACAGAGAGATGAGAGCTGAAGGTGGGAAGCCACCACAGGCTCCGCCCTGCCTTTTGATCCAGCAGCCAAACCTGGAGAAGCTGAGTGGACATAACCCTGGCCACCATACGCTCTATTTGCCAGGGTTCTGGGAAGGACAACCAGATGAGACATTGAGGTAGAGCAGGAACTGTGTTTTTGTAGTCTGATGAACTGGGAAGAAGGCACGCTGGGTGGGACACCTCAGAGAAGGCTGTGTGAGACACATACCAAGGATGGCATCTGTCATCTCACCTAACCAGTGCCAACCCTGGGTAAGGCGATCAGGTGGACTGGGGGGGGGGGAGGAGGATGGAGATCAACACCTTTCTTTCTTCAAAACTAAATCATTTAACAATGTCCATTGCTGCACTGGTCACAATTTCCAAAATGTAGAAACAACCTACATGTTCATGAACAGATGAATGTACTAACATAATGTGATACAAACACAAAACAGAAATTGGTCATGAAGAGAAATGAAGTCATGACACATGCTACAACATAGATGAACCCTGAGAACATTATTCTGAGTGAAGTAAGTCAGACACACAAAGAAAGAAAAAACCACACCTTTTTCTCTACGTTCTAATGATATTATATTAGAAATCAAGTTCACGTTAGATACATATTTTACAAATGGGACTGATAGGTCATTTGTGTTGCCTGAACAGTGCCCCTCGAACAGAGAATTCACATGCAAGTAGTTATCTGGCAGCTTATCTTAGGAAGCATTAGGAGGAGAGCAGAGAAATGAGATAAGAAAGGGAAAGAAGCAAAAGATATCAGCATGTCACTTCTAAGGGCAAGTGGAACTCAGTCCCAATGGTGACCTTTAGGAGAGGGTATAGAAAAAATGCTAGTAAACTGTATGGCCCTCGGATCAAATCTGGCACACTACTTGTGTCACTGTGTTGTGAGCACAGCTTTAATCTAGCACCGTAAGCAATGGACACCATGCCGGGCATCCCTGTTGCCCCTGTCCCTCCTTCTTCTCCCAGCGCCTGCCTCCCCAGTCAGTGACCTTACCTTCCTGCTGCACAGAGTCCTTGAAGACTGCTGCCTTCACAATGGGAACCCCTGTGTTGGGCAACTGCCAAACAGAAAACAAATCATTGCCATCAAGTCAATTCCAACTCATAGTGACCCTATGGGACACAGTAGAACTGCCCCATAAAGTTTCCAAGGAACTCCTGGCAGATCTGAAGTGTGGGTCCTTTGGTTAGCAGATGTAGAACTTAACTACCATGCTACCAGGTTTCCAGGCACCTACAGTTGAATCTTAGTCTGGGAAGTGGAGTATCAGAAAGACATTTCACCTCCTTCAAACTGCCCACAATGAGTCTGCCGAGGTCTTGGGGAAGACGAAAGAGAATATACAAATCTCAGTTTTCCTGGACTGGGATTGTAATTGGCTTGTGGGGTGGAGAGAGTCTAACCTTGCCTACCGCTGCCATCAGTCCCCTTTCCCTCACACTTAGGCTGGTTTTTCTTCATTTGAAGAACTGTTCTACCTGGGTCTGAGTAAGTTTACCACCTGACACGGCAGGCTCCACGTGGTACGGTAGAATAGGAATTCTCGCTCTTTTCCTTTAAACACTCTACAAAATAGTTTTGATTTTGCTTCTTGGCATGCAAAATTGAATATGCATACTATGTTGTCTGTGGTGGACTGATGCCGATGTACAAATTCCCAGAATCTGTTAATAAAAATATGTACAAGCAAAGAGCTTGTGTATATATAATTAAGTTCAGGAATCTGAGATTGGGAGACTATCCTGGATTACTATAGTGGACCTAGTTGAATCCAGAATCATTGTAAGAAGACAGGACAGTCAAACAGAAGAAGTCAATATAAAGAAAGTAATAGAGTCAGGGAAGGAGATGTAGCCCTGCTATGGACAGAGGATGAGGCCTCAAGTCAAGAAATGCAAGAAGCTGCTAGAAGTTGGTAGAGGCAAGGACTCAGACTGTCTCTTAGAGAATAGAAGGACGCAATTTTTCAGAGGCCTTGGTTTTAGGCCAGCGAGACTGATACTGGAATTTTGAGTTTCTGAAGTGTAAGCTAATACATTTTTGTTCTTTTAAGCCACTAAGACTGGGGCAATTTGCTACATTAGCTACAGAAAACTAATGCAAAACCATTACAGGGGTGCAAAAAGAAAAAGAGAGAACATTACTGAAGCTTGGTATAAAACAGAGCTCCTCATGTATAAGAACCATCAGAAGGCCTTCTTAAAATACAGATTCTGAAGCTTGTTCTCTACGGGAACTGTTTCACAAGGTCTGCTTGGGCTCCTAGAACTTCTAACAAGCTCCCAGCTGATGCTGACACTCCCGATGCAACAACCATATATGAGGGCACCATGAGTAGGAACCAAATGAGACGCCACTGATTTGGGGTAAAGAATGCACATTCAAGATACCTAACCAAGAGGCAAGGTGGTTGATTAGTTACTGTGTTACACTGTCTATCAGCAGATGTGAGCTGCTCCTTAGGCCATCCACTTGCCTGCCATTTCTACCCTGCTTTCCAGCTGAATGCTTTAAGAGAAGTCTTGAAGTAGAGAACTATAGGTGCTTTGAGTAGTAAGAGTTCTGAATCCATGGAATGTTGAGTACAAAGACCGTATGAAACAAGGTATCTTTATGTCTGTTCCACCGAAAGTTGTGAAAACTCTGGTGGTACAGAAGTGAAGAGAATTATGCTTGCTAGTCAAAAGATCAGCAGTTGGGATCCACCAGCCACTGCTGGGAAACTCTGTAGGGCAATTCTATTCTGTCTTACAGGATTGCTGTGAGTCAGATTTGACTCAGTAGCAATGAGTTTGGTTGGTTTATACCAGAAGTTCAGCAGTTCAAATCTACCAGCTACTCCTTGGAAATCCTCTGGGGCAGTTCTACAGCCCTGTAAGTCAGAATTGATTCAACAGCAATGGGTACACCTCTTCAACTATCTTTCATCAAGTGTTGCAATATGCATAAGTGATACAGAATGCAAGATTTCTCTCTATGTCAACACTGCTGTTTCTTCGAATGTTTTTATTACTGTATGTATCTTGATATAAAAGAAAGTTCACAGTTCTGCTTCATTGTACCTTTAGCAGCTGCTTCTCGGACACCGGGGAAGTGTAGATTTTCTGAAACAGCTCTGTTTTTCACACTTCTTCATCTTACCTATTTGAGATGTCACTAGGTTTGTTTTGGTTTTGGTTTCTACTGAACACCTTTTGGTTGCGGGCCATGATGCCATTTTATACACCATTATAAGTCTGTGCTGACTAAATTCATTTTTCAGTGGCTTTCTCTGATTAATTTTCCATTTGAAACATAGTATTACTGAAAACTACTATTACTTTCTTTTGTTTCAGTGATGGTTTTAAAGTGAAGAAATAATTTTTAATGACTCTTCTCATAAAACCAGTTATGGTCTTCTCAAGAGAAAAAAGAATGAGCTTCTACCAATAAACAAAAAAAAGATTGCAACAAAGTATGGACACTGGACATTAGAAAGCACGGTGGACAGGGATCGAACCTTGCAACTGAGTGAGCCAACTAACTGATAACAAGGTTCAGTGAGGGGAGCACTAAACAAATGACTCCACTATGGAGGAAGAGAAAAAAAGCCGAATCTTGTATGTCAGCAATACTCTAAGCCTCAAAAGAGATTAGCTAAGAATGTAACAAAACTGGAATTAGCATTAGTATCTGCGGTTTACAAACAACATCATAAAATCAAGCTGAGGCATTTTGATATGTGTATAAACTCCAAATGCTAAAGCAAAGCACCTCTATCTTAATTTGGAAATTGAGATTTAGTTTTAAAAGCTGTATGGATTAAATAAAGATGAAATACCTGATTCTAATATGCTGCATAGAAAATTATGATGAATATATTGCCTGTAATATAAGGAAGCAATTGATTTGAGAAAAGGAGAGGGATCCAAGCTGAAACTGTCTTTGAATTTTAAACACCAGTTTTACCAAACCAGAAATGGATAATTCTTCTTTTTTGTGACTAGTGTCTTTAATCTGAGATGTGTTTGAGATACTTTTTCAAAACATCGGCCGATATATAAAATAATAGGGTTTTTTGGTTTTAAGTTTCCATATGAAAAATCATATACTCGGTTCCATAGAATCTATCTAATAACAATTCCACATTAGGTATGGAATTATTACACAGGCAGTACATTTATTCTACAGTCATTGACTTTAAGTTTAGAAATATAGTTACTTAAACCTACATATTCAATATAAATTATGTATTAGTTTTCCATTTTATCAAATATAAAATTTGAAATCTATTGTTTTGAGAATCGAGGCAAAAACAAACAACATGCAGCCCACATTATAAAAATATTCTTATTTTCCAATAAAATTGAAATACTCCATGTATTAATACAAATGTTATAATAATTACATAGCATGTGACTTATATGACTATTATTTTTTATTACTTCATACAATCCCAGTGCCCCATGTTGTTACAAGCTGCCATTAAGTAGTCTAAACACTGTCCAGTTTCTGGTCATTTTCACAGTCATGGCCTATTTGAATCTACCCTCGTGGTCATCATGCCAATTCATCCCACCTAGGGTCTCCTTCACCCTCTTTGGCCCACTATTTTGCCAATTGTGATGTCTTCCCCCACCAACTGACCCTTCCTGGTACACTGTCCAAAGCAAGCAAGTCAGACAGTATAGTGTTGTGATCTGTTACTTTTCACAGGCTAATTTGCAGAAGTAGATCACCAGGCCTTTCTTTTTACTCTTAGTCTGAAAGCTCCACTGAAGCCTGTCTATTTCAAATGACTTGCTGTTTTCTGACATACTGATGGAATAGCTTCTAAATTTATTACAGCAACACCAAGCCACTCAGGACAACAAACTGACAGACTTCTGGTGGAGTGTCGCATAGCCTTGGCAAAAAGAGTAATGCACCACCAACAATAAGCAATATATTGATTAACATAATGTTAGTTGCTACTTTAATTGCATATCTTTTTATGTATACCATTTATTGAAACATAACATAGAAAAGTGCAAAAGTACTAGAACTTTTACTGAGTAACAAGCACCAGGATCAAGAATACTATTTGAACCCAGTGATACCACCTGGCAAAGATAACCACTGCTACCTTGGTTTCTATAGCCAAGATTAGTTTCGCCTTATTTTGAAATCAAATATTAGGTGTTTGGATATTTTTTGTATGTATCTCACTTCTCTTATTCAATATTGGGTTTGTAAGATTTTTCCATGTATTGTCTAGGAATTGCTCTTGCTATTGATACTTACTGTTTTGTTGTATACTGATATTTATTTACCATTGTTCAGTTAATGGATACTTGGATTGTTTCCAGTTTTGTACATTTAGATTCAGTAAACTTGGCTTTCCAAAGTGATAGAGAGTAATTGGCATGCCTAGAAATATTTAGTACAAGTTTCAGTTGTCTATATCCTAGCCAATAGTTGATACGTTTTTGCTTTTTACATAATTAGACATTTTAGTGGGAATAGTGGCATCCAATTGTGATTTTAATTTCCTTTCCCGTGGTTACTAATGAGGTTGAGAACCTTGTTATATGTTCATTGGTAATAACGATAATCTGTTTTTTGAAGTGTCTAAAGCTTTTGCTCTTTTTTGCTTGGCTGTCTTTTATCTTACCAAATTGCAGAAAGTATTTGTATGTTCTATATAGGGGCACTTTGTTAAATCACCAGGTTACAAAAATCTTCTCCCACGTTGTATGGGCTTAATTTTCACTCTGGTAGTGATGCTGTCACGGGTAGAATTGCGTTTAACCAAAATATGTATTGTAAATCTTAATCTCTATGCCTGTTATTATAATGCCATTTTGGAAAGGGTTGTTTTGTTATGTTAGCAAGATAAGATTAGCATAGAATGTGTCTTTGTTCAATCTCTTTAGAGATATAAAAGACATTAAACAAGCATGAGAAAGAAACAGAGATTGTTGAGAGAGATGCTAAGCAACATGAAGATTAGATTGTCCAGGAGCAGATGCTCAGACAACAAATACTTTCCTCTAGAGCTGATAGAAAAATTGAGGCTTGTCCTAGAATCCAAAAAAAAAGAAAACCCAGTGCCCTCAAGTCGAATCCTAGAATCAGGCACTTAGAATCTGGACTTCAGCTCCTAAACTATGAGAAAGTAAATTTCTGTTTGTCAAAGCCACCCACTTTGGTGTTTCTGTCATAGCAGCACTAGATAAGTAAGTCAAAATTTGGTACCAGAAGAGGGGGTGCTTGTCTAACAGATACATAAAATATGTAAGTGCATTAGGAATCAGCCAACGGACAGAGGCTGGAAAACTTTAAAGTGCCTAGTAAAAGCCTATATTGCCTTGAATAGATTGTTGGTAGAATTACAAACAGCAAAGACAATTCTGGTTGAACACTCAAAAGGAAGTAAGGCAAGCTATAGAGAAAGTGGCTACTGCCTTAGGGAATACATATGGTACAAACAACAGAATGTTGTTAGAAATTTGGACATCAAATGAGCTTTCAGTGAACCTTTAAAAGAAAATGATGAGCATGTGATTGGACAGTAGAGGAAGGGTGATGCTTTTTATTTCAGTGGCAATACACTTGCCTGAATTATAATCAAATTTTTGGTGGAAGTTAGAACTTGAGTATCTCTCTGATGAGATTTCTAAACAAGGTTTTGAAGGGACTGCATAGTTTCTCTTTACTGTTTATAGTAAAATAGGAGAGGGAAGACATAAACTTAAAAAATGAACTGTGCAAAATGAAAACAGAATTTGACAATTTGGAAAATTTTGTTGTACAAAATACGAACACATATAGTAGAATGTCCATCAAGTACGTGACTACACAATATTTTGCTAAAGAGGTAAGCCTGCAAATGACAAATTTAACCAACCACCACATCAGAAAAATCGTTAGAGAACAGAGAAAGAACCAAAAGCAAGAAAGCTTGCTGTCTGCCTCTTGGAATTCAACAGACAGAAAAAGACCAAAGGAGCTCCATCTGTCATCCTCCAAAAAAATAAAATAAAATAACGGACCTTCCCTGGAACAGCTCGGCAATCAGCAAAACTGTTGGAAGGATCACAATAAGCAAAGCCTTCTCAGTTTCAAAATGTGGGGCCAAGGTCTCCTGCATCTCAAAGGATGAGATCAATCTCCCTAAACTCAAAGATTTGGATCTGTGTCAACTCAGTTCTGGAGTGTGGGGCTGCTATCAAGGTATGCCGTGGAGTTGGAGCCACCACTCCAAGCTGAAGGGTAGGGGAAGGGACTGCCATGCCCAGGGGCAGAAGAACAGGGTGTGCTTCCTGTAAGACTGTGGGGTCACCACTCATACTGAATAGGAGAATGCGACCATCCAAAGAAGACGCAGAGTTGTTCTCCCAGTGGGTCTGGAGGGTAAAGTAGAGTCTCAGAGCTGAGGAGCCTTCACCCAGAATCCAGAGAGTATGGCTAACACCAGAGAATGGAGGACAGATCCACTGCCTATGCAGTCTCAGAGAAGAGACAATTTGCTTTTGTTTTTATTGTGATTTAATGGAAGTGTACAATCCGTTTGAAATCTGCGTGCCTGCCTATCTGCAGCTCCTTCTCACCTTGCCCGGTGACAGCACACTCCTCCTTTCCATTCTATACATGTCATATCCTCTTAACAATCTCCTGTCACCTCCTCTCCTTCTAGTAAGAGGCCAGGAGGAAGACATCCTACAGATTCATAGAATCATAAAATGTACACACCATATGGTCACTCTGTGGCACCAAGTCCAATCCATTCCTGTCTGAACAGCTGACGTCAGGATTGACTTATGATCAGAGCAGCATCATGTCTAGGGGCCATGCTCCCAGGGGAACCCCCAGGTGTTTGGATCATCAACTGTGGCCTTAGTGGAAGTCTTAGGGTTCACCCCTCTTTTTCTCATATTGCCACTGGGATGTGACATTGTGAGCCCCATTATGGCTGTCATTGTTGGCGGCCAGGCACCACCTGGGTCTTCTGGTAACATGAGGATATAGTTACCCATTCTCGTGGGTCCTTCTGTCTTCTGAGCTCTTTTACCCACATGTCATTGTTGTCCTTCGTGATCATCTGTTCCAGCTGAGTTGGGACAATTTAGTGTACCTCACGTGGCAGCTTACTAGCTTTTAAGACCCCGGAAGCTATTCACCAATATGGGGTGCAGAAGACTCTCTTAGCAATAGACTGGCTATTCCAGTTGGCCTTGATGTCACCTGAGAGCATGGTCACCAGATGCCCACCACTGCTACTCTATCCTTGCAATATTAGGTTAAGATTGGAAGAGATTTCAGGTTATATTGGAGTCCAGTTAAATTGCTCTTCTTTCTAATATGTGCTGTCACTGATTTCACCAAACCAAATTTCTATCAGCTATCTAATTTATAATCAGCCCTCTCCCTTCCTCCCTCCCCTCCCCTCCCTTGCTGCCATCAGTCTTTTCTTCTGTACCTGAGTCTGTTTTGAAGTCCTTATGGTAAGGGTCTTATACAGTATTTGTCCTTGTGATGCTGACTGATTTCACTCAAAATATCATCCAATTGAAATCATGTTAAGAGATGCTTCCTAAAACCATCATTGTTCTCTATCATTGCATGGTGTTCCACTGAGTATATATACCAGTGGAACTATACACTGTTTATCTATTCATCAGTTGTTGGGCATCTGGGTCGATTCTATCTCTTTGTTATTGTTGTCTGTGCTGAAATAAACATTTGTGCACATATATCTGTTCGTGTGACTACCCTTGATTTTGTAGGATACATTCCAATCGGGGGATTACTGGGTCAAATGGTATAACTATTTCCAGCTTTTTAAGGAAGTGCCAGATTGCTTTCCAAAGAGGTTGTACCATTTTCTGATCCCACCAGCAGTGTAGGAGAGTTCCAGTTTCTCCAAAGCCTCATCAGCATTTGTTGTTTTGCTTTTTTGGATCATGGCCAACCTTGTTGGGGTAAAGTGGTACTTCATTGTAGTTTTGATTTGGATTTCTTTAATAGCTAATGATTGTTGCTATTTTCATGTGACTTTTGGCTGCCTGGATGTCCTCTTTAGTGAAGTGTGTATCCATCTCCTTTGCCCAGTGCTTGATTGGGTTATTTACCCTTTTCTTGTTGATATTTTGCAGCATCTTGTAGAATACAGAGATCAGATGTCGATCTGACATATAGTTGCCTGATATTTTTTCTCATCCTGTGCCAAGCCAGCCAAGTGCCATCTGTAGGTGGTCTTTTAATTCTATTAATAATGTCTCTGAATGAGCAAAAGTGTCTGATTCTTAATAGTTCCCATTTATCTATTTTCTCTTCTGTTGACAGTGCTTTGTCAGACTTTGAAGTCTAAGTGGTGTATTAAAACTTCCATTGTTGATCCTATCTTTTCTTGCATGATCTTTATCATTTTAGATTTGATATTTAGGTCCATTTTGAGTCGGATTTTGTGTAAGGTGTAAGATATGAGTCTTGTTCCAGTTTTTGCAGATGGATATCCAATACTGCCAGAAACATTTGTCAAAGAGATTCTTTTTACCCCAGTTTACAATCTTAGGGTCTCTGTCGAATATCAACGGTTCGTAGGAGGATGGTGGCATCTCTGGGGTTTCTCAACACTGGTCTATATGTCTCTTTTTGTACCAGTACCCAGCTGTTTTAACTACCGTGGCAGTGTAATAGCTTCTAAAGTAATGTAGTGCGAGGCCTCCTACTGTGTTCTTCTTCTTCAGTAGTGCTTTGCTTATTCAGGGTTTGTTCTCTTTCCACACAAAGTTGGTGATTTATTTCTCCACGTCACTGAAAACTGTTGCTGGAATTTGTATTGGGAGTGCTTTGTATATGTAGATCACTTTGAGTAAAATAGACATTTTCATAATGTTAAGCTTTCCTATCAGTGAGCAGGGTAGTTTTATGCATTTATGTAAATCTCTCTTATTTTCTTGCAGCAAAGTCTTGCGGTTCTCTTTGTGTGAGTCTCTTATTTCTCTAGTTAGATTTATTCCTAGGTATTGTATCTTCTTGGGGGCTTCAGTAAATGGTATTGATTTGATAATTTCTTCTTTAATGACCTCTTTGTTGGTATAAAAGAACCCTATTAATTTCCTTATGTTTATTCTATACACTGATATTTTGCTGAACTCTTTTATTACAGTAGTTTATTCATGGATTCTTTAGGATTCTCTGAGTATATAATCATATTATCTGCAAATAGGGAAATTTTTACTTCTTCTTTGCCAGTGCAGATGTCCTTTCTTTCTTTGCCTTGTCTAATAGGTCTGGCCAAAACTTCTAGTACAATGTTCAATAGGAGAGGTGAGAGTGTTATCCTTGCATAGTTCCCATTCTCATGGGGAATTCTTTCAGTGTCTCCCCATTCAGGATGTTGTAGACAGTTGGCTTTGCATAGATGGCCATTAACCCATTTAGGAATTTGCCTTTTATTCCTATTTTGCTGAGAGTTTATAGCATGAATCAGTATTGGTCATTGTCAAATGCCTTTTCTACATCAATTGACAAAATCAAGTGATTCTTATCTTTTGTACTATTTATGTGATTGATCCCATTGACTGTTTTTCAGATGTTGAACTAGCCTTGCATCCCTGGTATGAATTCAGCTTCATCATGATGACTTACTTTTTTTGATACATTGTTAAATTTTGTTGGCAAGGATTTTGCTGAAGATTTTTGCATCTAGGTACATGAGTGATATTGGTCTGTAATTCTCCATTTTGGGGGGTCTTTCCCTGACTTTGGTATCAGGGTTATGCTGGCTTCATAGAATGAAATTGGAAGTATTCCACCCCTGTCTATGCTGTGAAATAGTCTCAGTAGTGTTGGAGTTAACTCTTCTCTAAAAGCTTGGTAGAATTCTGCTGAGAAGCCATCTGGGCCAGGGCATTTTTTGGTTGGTAGTTTTGGGATAACTTTTTCAATCTCTTCCTTCTTGATGGGTTCAGTTTTTTTTTCCTCCTTGTGATAATTCTAGTAGGTGAGATGAATCTAGGAATTTGTCCATTTCCTCTAGATTTTCAAATCTGTTAGAATACAGTCTTTTGTAGTATTCTGTTATGACACTTTAGATTTCTGTTCAATCTGTTGAGACATCTCCCATCTCATTTCTTATCTAGGTTATTTGTTTCCCCTTCTGTTTTTCTTAGTCACTTTAGCTAATGACTTGTAAATTTTGCTGATCTTTTCAAAAAAAAAAAAAAGAAAAACAGCATTTAGTCTTATTGTTTTCAATTGTTCTTCTATTCTTTAATTCATTTAGTTCTGCTCTAATCTTTATGATCTGTTTTCTTTTGGTGCCTGAGGGATTCTACTGTTTCTCTCTTTCTCCTTTTTCAAGCTGTAGGGTTAATTCTTTGGTTTGGGTCCTTTCTTCCTTCCACATGTGTGCATTTATAGAGATAAATGGACCTCTGAGCACTGCTTTGTCTATATCCCACAGGTTCTGGTGGGATGTGTTTTAATTCTCATTTGAATCCATACATTTCTTTACTTAATCCTTGATTTCTTCTATAATTCGTGGCTTTTTGAGCAAGGTATTGTTGAGTTTCCATGAGCTCCAATTTCTTTTTTCTTTTTTTCTCTGCTATTGATTTCAACTTTTATGGCTTTATGATCTGAGAAGATGCTTTGCAATAATTCAATGGTTTGGATTTTGTTGAGATTTCTTTATGTCTTGGCACATTTTCTGGAAAATGTTCCATGTCATTGTAGAATAACGTATGCTTACCTATTGATGGATAAAAAGTTCTATATGCATCAATGAAGTCTAATTGGTTAATCGTGGCAATAAGATCTTCTGTGTCTTTACTGAGTTTTTCCTAGAGGATCTGTCCAATATTGAAAGTGGAATGTTGAAGCATTCCACTATTATTGTGGAGTGATTTATCTCATTTTTCAATGTAGTCAGTTTTGTTTTATATATTTAGATACTCTAGTATTAGGTGAATAAATATTTAATATTGTTAAGTCCTGCTTGTGTATTGAACATTTGAGCAATAAAGAGTGTCCATCCTTGTCCACGATGGTGGATTTTATCTGAGATTAGTTTTGCCACACTTGTTCTTCTTTGTATATTGTTAACTTGGTATTTATCATTCCATCCTTTGATTTTCAGTTTGTTTGTATCTTTAAGTCTAAGGTGTGTTTCTTGTAATCAACAAATAGATGAGTCATGTCTTTTGATCCACAATGTCACTCATTGTCTCTTTACTGGAACATTTAGTCTGTTTATAGTCTGTATAATTATTGATAGGTATGTGTTTAGTGCTGCCGTTTTGATGTACTTATTTTTGTTGTTTTTTCTATTACTCTTAATATTCTGTTCCAGGTCCTTCTTCTTTACAGGTTGATTTTTCATCCTTTTCAGTTTAAGTTTTGTGTTTGTTGAGAGTTCTATGTTGTGTTTCTTGTTTCAATATGCTTTGTCTTTATCATGGTTTGTGGCTACCTGTATGACCTCCCGTAATAATCTAAGTTTAAACTCAACTTTAACTTTGAGTATCATTCACTAATGTCCTTAGTAAATGATATTCTTGTGGCTAATGAGAATGATGTCTTCTAAAAATTTTATTTATAGCTATTGTCCTCTGGTGTACACCTTAGTCTCCTTCTCATACTGTATGTTTGTTAAAGAGAAAAGATAGAAGTTATCATTCTGGTCTCCCTGCCAGTTTTAAAGCGAATAGTAGTGAAATTTCATCATACTATATCATATTTGATATATTTTTAAAGCTATTCTTTATCAGAACAAAAAAAAATTCTGTGAGTTACATATTGATAGCAGCCTATATTATGAGCTTTTTTTCAACTTTATTCAATACTTATCCTGCAATTAGGAGATGATGATAAGCTTTTTATTTATCTTTCTATCAGTGTAGTGAATTGCATTTAATCATTTGTTTTAAAATATTAAACATTTTTCTTTTTGTGGGAACAAAACCATGTGTTTTTTTCTTTGTATATCTCCAGATTATACTTTTGTAACGTTTTGTTAAGCTTTTATTTCACCTATGACCATAAATGTAGTATTGCGCAATTTTCCATACTTTGTTTCTTAATAAGCAAACTGGAGGCAAACTTACACAGCCTTCATATAATGAATTCAGAATGCCCTCATCCTCTCCCCACCTTTTTTCCTTTCTCTCATAGAATTTGTGTCATGTTCCCCCTAAATATTAAGAATTCATATTGGAGTCATATGTACATTTTTGTGAGAAGACATATTTCAGATATAGACCTCTTTGGGTTTTCTGTGTCCTTGTACACTGTTGCTTTCCCATTTTTTGTTATCATTTGAAAGAAACTTAGTGCTGATACTTGTTCATTGCTAGTATTAAATTTAGCAGTCACTCTCACTTACTATACATTATTAGCTCTTTGAAAGAACCAACTTTTATTATTGTTGATTTTCTCTACTGTACTTTTATTTTCTGATTTTTTTTTAAAATTTCTGTTATTATCCTTATTTTTTTCTAATGTGTAAATGTGAGGTTGTAAATTTTATTTTGAGCTCAAATTCTGATGATTCCTTTTCCATTATCACTTGATTCAAAACGCTTTTTAATTTTCATTGTTGTTTGTTCTTTAATCCATGAGTTATTTGGCGGCATTTGCTTAATTTCAAAACATTTGGGGATTTTCTCAGGTTTCTTTTTTTTTTTTTTTTAATGTATTTCATCTTAATTCACTGTGGTTACAAAATATACTCTGTTTCAGCTCAATCCTCTGACAGTTGTGGTTTCTTGCTGTTTTAGTCATCCTGTGCTGCTCTAACAGAAATAACAGAGTGGATGGCTTTAACAAGCCAACAAACGAAAGTTTATTCTTATACAGTCCGGTAGGCTACAAGTCTAAATTCAGTATGTCTTCTCCAGGGGAAGGTTTTCCTCCTTGTCGGCTCTTGAGGAAAGTCTGGTATTGCTTGCATCAGTCTTTGCCCAGGGAGAATCTTGGCACAGGAACCTCAGATCTGAAGGACATGCTCTTCTCCCTGCGCTGCTTGCTTGATGGTATGATGTCCCCCATTTTCTGCTTGCTTTTCTTTCCTTTTATCTCTTCTAGGATGAAAGGATTAAGGGTAGAGCAAGCCATACTCCAGGGAAACTCCCCTTACAGTGAAGCAGGGAGATAATACTATGAAAGGATTTACAGTCCCATCCTAATCTTTGGCATACAGCATAGGAAAATCACAAAATGGAGGACAATCACAAAATATTGGGATTCATGGCCCAGTCACATGTCTACACATATTTTGGGGGGAGGGGGGGCCCAATCCAATCCATGAAACTTGCTTTATGGCTCACCATATTTTCAAACTTTAATAAATTTTAATGAATACTGTAAACAACATTCATTTCATTTTCGATGAGTTCAGTATAGTATGTACATTATTTAAGCCCAGTTTCTTAATTGTGTTAGTCTTATTTTCTACTTACTTGCTGTTTTTTGTCTACTTTTATGCCATGGAGAACTACGGATTTGTCTAGCTCCTTTTAGTTCTACTGATTTTTGTTTGTATAATTTGAAGCCTTTTTATTATGTGTATGTTAATTTGTGCTTACTATTTTTGCTATATGTTATTTGTGGACTATTTTAAAACATGTTTTTGTTTCTTGCTGGAAGCTAACAGTCCAATGTTAGTGTAACTATATCAGCGTTTTTCCATTTATGTTTTCATTATATAGAAATTCTTCCCTTTTACTTTCAACCCTTCAGTTGGCTTGTGTTAAATGTATGTCTCCTACAGATAACATGTAACTACTCAGGAAATACTGGTGACTTAGTGGTTAAGTGCTATGTCTGCTAACACAAAGTCAGCAGTTCAAATCCTCCAGGTGCTCCTTGGAAACACTATGGGGCGGTTCTATCCTGTCCTATAGGTCGCTATGAGTTGGAAGTGTCTTGACAACAGTAGGCAGTTTGTTTTAATTGTGCCTGGCAACTGCTGTCTTTTTTTGAAATTTTGAGTCTTATAGAGGAAATTATTAGAAGTTTACTATGTTGTAGTTGTACTGTTAGACATTGGAGAGTCAATTCCAGCCCACAGTAATCATATGTACAACAGAACAAAATAATGCCATTCATGTAGCATCACATTTGTTCCTATGTTTGAACCTGTTGGGCAACTACTATGTTAATCCATCTCTGTTTTCAAATATTAAGACACCCTTTATTCTAGGAACAAAACCAGTTTGATAATCATGTATTCTTCCATTTGTATACTCTAGATTATATTTTTGTAATACTTTATTAAGTTTACATTTCATCTATGATTATGAGGTGTGGTGTTGTGTAATTTTCCATTCTTTGTATCTTGGTTTTTTTTTTTTTTTAATTTTTTATTGTGATTAGAAAGTTTGTGGTCCAAGTCAGTTTGCCATACAAAACCCTGAGCACACACCTCCATGGAACTCTGTCTGCTCTTTTCACCCTGTGACAGCACACTCATCCCCTCCACTGTTTACTACTAGTATCCGCTTGACCAACAGCTGCCCCCTCCTGTCCTACCACTCCTCTCTCCTCTGAAAAGAGACCAGTTGGACAGATTTATATATATATTAAACCATAAAGTATACACACCACCTGCACCACCCTGTGTCTCTTGTTTGTCCAATGTTTGTCTTAAGTATTGGTTTCAGTACTGGCCTCAGCCACTGGCTAGCCGCAAGTCCAGGGGCCATCTTCTCATCGGACCCTGCAGACTGTTGGACCATAAAGTCTGGTCTTTTAATAGAATTTTTGATCTGCACTATGCAGATCGGAGCTGTCTTCGGTAGTGGCTGGACATCATCTAGGTGCTCTAGTCTCAGGTTGATGTAGTCTCCCAATCATATGGACCCTTCTGTCTCCTGGGCTCATATTTTCATTACGTCTTTGATGTTCTTGATTTTCATCTGTTCCAGGTAGGCTGGGACCAAGTGATGTTCTTTAGATGGCAGCTTGCTCGTTTTAAGGTCCCAGGTGGCACTCACCAATATGGGATGTATCATAATAAGTTTCCTATAGCAAACTTGTGCTGGCTTCATATAACAAGTTTGGGATTCCCTCCCCTTCACCGTTTTTCCCTTCCCCTTTCTCTGCTGGAACTTGTGTCATGTTTCCCCTAAATATTAAGAATTCACACTGAAGTCTTACGAAGTTTTTTGTGGGAAGATTTTATTTCAAGTATAGATCTCTTTGAATTTTCTACTTACTTCTATACTGTTTCTTTAACATTTTTTGTTATCTTTTATGCATTTGAAGAAACTGTATTAAAGTTACTTTCTCACTGCTAATAACAGCATGTTCAGGTGTCACTCTTATTTCATAAACATTTAACTTTTTTAAAGAATTAACTTTTTCAAAGAATCACCTTTTATCATTGTATTCTTTATTGCATTTTTGGTTCCTAATTCTTTACTTCTTAGTTTTATTTTCATTTTCCTAATGTATTAATTTGAGACTGTAAGTTTTACTTAAAGCTTAAATTTTGTTCTTGTACCAGTACCAGGCTGTTTTGACCACTGTGGCAGTGTAGCATGTTCTAAGGTCGGGTAATGAGAGGCCTCCCAATATGTTCTTCTTCTTTAGTAGTACCTTACTTACCCAGGGCTTCTTCCCTTTCCAAACAAAGTTGGTGATTTGTTTCTTCATCTCATTAAAAAATGACACTAGAACTTGTATTGGGATTGCATTATATAAATAAATTGCTTTGGGAAAAATAGACATTTTCACAATGTTAAGTCTTCCTATCCAGGAGCAGGGTAGGTTTTTCCATTTATCTAAGTCTCTCTTAGTTTCTTGTAGTAAGGGCTTGTAGTTCTGTTTGTAAAGGTCTGTTATTTCTCTGGTTAGATTAATTCCTAGGTACTTTATCTTCTTAGGAGCTATAGTAAATGGTATTGATTTGATTATTTCTTCATTAACAGTCTCGTTGATATAAAGGAATCCTACTGATTCACTTATGTTTATCTTGTATCCTGAGACTTTGCTGAACTCTTCTATCAGTTTGAGTAAGTACTTTGGACACGAATGGATTGGACTAGGTGATGCAGATTGATCATGTATTGGATGCACTTTATGGTTCTATACATCCTGCTGACCTCTGGCTGGAGGAAGGAGAGTGGGTGGAGAGGAGGGGAAAGGAGGCTGTTGGGAGGATGAGACATGTATGGAGCAGAGAGGAATAGTGTGCTGTCAGTGGACAGGGAGAGCAGTGGAAGCTGCGTATAGGTGGGCATGTAAATTTATACAGGAATGTACATTTTCATTCAGTCGTATTAAATAAAAAAAATTAAAATTTTAAAAAAAGCTTACATTTTGGTGGTACATTTTTCATTATCACACGATTCAAATTATTTTTTCATTCCCATCTCTTTGAGGGCCTTCGTATTTTTCACCGATCCTCTGCTAAATATGATGACCTTTCCCAGGGACTTTTCCAGGGACATGTCAAAAGTACATGAAAGAAAGTCTCTATCCTGGCTATTAAGGATCATTTCGGCTGTACTTTGCAAGACAGATGTGTTTGCTCTTTTGGCAGTCTATGGCATAATCAATGTGCTTTGCAACACCGTAATACAAACACATCAGTTCTTTCATCTTCCTTATTCTTTGTCTGCTTCTGCATGTATATATGTTGTTGTTGTTAGGTACTAGAGAACAAAACACTTCCTGGTCTTGTGCCATCCTCGTAACTGCTGTTATGCTTGAGCCCATTATTGCCGCTAATACGTCAGGCATCTTGTTGAGTATCTTCCTCTTGTTCACTGGCGCCCCTCTACCTTACTAACTGCGCAAATGAGGAACTCAAAATACTTTGGCTTGAATCAAACACACCTTCGTCCTCAAAGTGACTTCTTTGTTTTTCAACACTTGAAACAAATCTTTTGTAGCAGATTTGCCCAATGCAGATGAAACTCTGAATCTCCACTAGAGTCTTGTCTCTTTGATTGCTCTTGAACTCCTATACAGTAATACAATATAAGAATAGCTGCCATTTCTGTTGGCAGCAAAGTCACAGGTACTATTAATAACAGTGCCACCAATGTTCACATTTGAAAACAATGATAAATTTTGGTTAGGGATTGGAGATGATGGTAACTTTTCCCTGTTAAATCTTGAATCTATTTAAGTTACCAGTCACTGCCATAATGTGAATTTTAAATTCGTAACATGACTGACAGGATCTTTCATCAATTTGCTTTTGTTACCACTCTAGTGCTATGTAATTTTTGTTTGTTGTATTTTTTTGAAATAGCCAAAATGCTTCACATCTTAGGGTTTATGGCTGTGTTTCTTCCTCTCACTCCGTTACTTACTATCCACCCCTTCACCACCCCTTTGCAT
The DNA here is from genome assembly GCA_028571685.1 of Heterohyrax brucei. Taxonomy (NCBI): domain Eukaryota; kingdom Metazoa; phylum Chordata; class Mammalia; order Hyracoidea; family Procaviidae; genus Heterohyrax; species Heterohyrax brucei. The sequence goes on from CM053148.1 coordinate 108,481,242, forward strand.
CTATAACACAACATGATTCTTAAGTATAAACTATTCTATTCTTAAGTGGGTCATAAGATTTCTTCCGTATGGTTCTATTTCTTGTCTGTTATGAATTATATTAGTTACCTATTGCTGCTGTAACCAATTATCACACTCAGTGGCTTGAAACAACATAAATTTATTCCATTACTTTTCTGGAAGTTAGACGTCTAAGGGGTTAACATCAAGATGTCAGCAAGACTAATTTCCTTTGGAAGCCCTGGGAGAAAATGTTTCATTACCTCCTCCAGATTTTAGAGAACACCTGCACTTGCTGTTTTGTGGCCCCCCTTCACCTTCAGAACCAGGTGTACACCATCCCCTCTCTGTAACTTGGCTTCCCTCTGCTTGTTGTCACATGACTTCTTCCAACTCTGCCCCCTCCTGTGTTCTTATAAAAACGCTTGTGATTACAACAGGCCCACCAGAATAATCCAACATAATTTCTTCATCTCACACTCTGTATTTAGAACACATCTGCAAAATCCCAATAACTCCTTTAGGTAACCTCTTCATAGGTTCCAGGGATGAGGACAAAGAAATCTTTGAGGGCGTTATAGAGCCCACAAAACTAGTTATATTTTCTTTTACTTAATGCAAAAATTTTATATAGTTTAATGAATTTATACTTTCATAGATTTACTATGGATCTAGAATATTTATTTTTTATCAATATTTATATACCAAATAATTATAGCTTTAATGATACTATGTGTCAGTCCATAGAAGAAAACATTTTTGAATAATGAAAAACATCCTTTATTAACCCTTTAGACCATTAGTGGTTTACTTGTTCTGTTTTTAACTTGGAGTCCTGATGGTGCAGTGTCTGAGAGCTATGGCTGCTAATCAAAGGATCAACAGTTCAAATTCACCAGCCACTCCTTGGAAACTGTATGGGGCAGTTCTATTCATCCCAGAGGGTTACTATGAGCAGGAAATGACAGCAAAGGGGTTGGTTTTTAGTTTTGGTTTTAATTTACTTATATCTACTTAATCATCGGGAGGTGGGCTAAATAAGCACAAAACTTGTTACCATTGTAATATATGAAGTTTTGTTTCCTCATATTTTCTCGGTCTATTACTGGTAAAGTAATTGTTAAGTGCTACCACTGCTAATCAAAAAAACTGGCAGTTCAAATCTACCAGGCCTATTTGTAAACTCTATAGAACAGTTCTATTCTGTTCTTTAGGGTTGCTATGAGCTGGAATCCACTAAATGGCGTGGGTTATCTCTTTTTTAGTGAGTTAGTACTCATATGAGTTAAACTTAATTAAGACCATTATAACTTTTTTTTAATAACACATTTTCTCATATTTGAAGTGCGTATAAATGATTGGTAGAGACAGAGAGAGAATTTCTGATATTCCATTGGAGTCTTGATGGTGCAATAGTTTAGAGCTCAACTGCTAACCAAAATGTCAGCAGATCAAATCTACCAGTTCAAATCCATTCCTTGGAAGTCTTCTGGAGCAGTTCTACTTTGTGCTATAGGGTCACTACAAATTGGAGTCGACATTATCACTGTTTATACATTTATTTTTATTTATTATTTATTTATTTTAAGTTATTCCCACCTATTATTCCAGTGTAAATAGAAACCTTAGTAACATAGTGGTTCAGAGCTGCATCTGCTAACCAAAACGTCCGCAGTTCAGATTCGCCGGTATGTAGTAAACATCCGAAATTGTCAATAGAGTTCAGATTAAATTATCAGCCACAAAGGTAGGTAAACGTACAATTTAATATATCTAATTGTGGTCACAAGTTAGGTTGTGATTCATTCTAAAATCCACCTGTACACAAAAGGGAAATCAGAGTCAGTAACAAAAAAGATAAATTGGTAATCTCTAAACCATAAAATATACACCATGGTAAAAATAAAAATAACCACTACAATCATTTTTAAAATAAACTGAATACAGTAAGTACTATCGATCACCCAATACTTCCTTTAAAAGTCTCTTTTCCCATGAAAATTTGTCTCTTTTCAAAAGCTAATTTTTTTAATATGAATTCATTAGAGAAATTAAGTATATAATCAAAGATTAGAAGATAGTATTTGACATAAAAATTAACATCCTACTGTATGACTTGGACTACAAACATTTAGAGAAAACTCATACTGGGAAAACAAAGGTCTGAGAGTTGCATGCTCTCTGTTTTTCGTATTTGAAGATATTTTCCATTTGTACAACTGTGGCTCTGTAAACCAAATTGTGGCTTATGTTTCTTTCCACCCATTCTTTTCAAAACCTGTCACCATCCTGGGCTATGCTTTTCAGTTTAATGGGTAGCTTGATGCCTATTTTTAAAAAGATCCTCCCATCACTGGTTTCTGCAGTCCCATCTGGTCGATCTGCTGCTTCTCACTTTGCAAGCAGTCAGAATATCTGCTACTGTGCATCTGGGTGTTCTCTACTGAGTTTCTGTACAATTGCTTTTGATTGTCTTGTACTTCAGCTACCTGCAGAAACCATTTACATCCTTCAAGACCCTTGCCCTTTGTCACCTTCAAGCCTTTGCTCCAGGTATTCCTCTGTTGTGTGTGTGTGTTTTCCCCCCATCCGTTTGTCTGTTACTTAGTTCCCATGACCAAGGATAAATCCTATCTGCATTACATGGCCTTCTTTTGATTACTTTATACAACATTGACCTTTTCTTGATTTCTATTGTATACATATTCCATTTAATGGTTTATCTCATGAACATTCTCTAATTATTTCAAATGTTTTCTATTATTATTATAGATACACTATAAGTTTATTGAAGGCAAGGGGCATGCTTTATCTTGTTTTTATTTTTTTGTCTACAATAGCAGCTCACATTAGATTTAGCAAACACAATGTGTCCAAAGGGAGGAAAAAATGTTGATTTGCTACATATCAGTCATTGCAACACTGCAAATCAGTTTTACAGAATTTTTAATAAAATGTGCTCTGTAAATGTCATTCTATTAGACTATTAAGATTAATAAAACTGGACATACTCTAGAATTTTTTTAATTTATGTATTTGGCATAACATAAACTAGGCAGGATGATATCATAATTTAAGTGACTCCAAGTCTTAAAGGACTCTTAATATATTAATATTTAGCATTCTTAAGACATATTTCAAAATTACTAGAGAGTTTTCTTACCTATCTTCTTTTTACTCTCTGCTATATGCTGCTAATTTATGCAAAAAAATATTTTTAAGCAACTAGTGTGCATCAGGAACCACATTTATGGTGCATTCTCGTTACCATTGAGTCAATGTTGACTCATAGCAACACTGATTTACAGAGTAGAGCTGCTCGTTAGGTTTTCTTCATTATAATCGTCATGGAACTCTTTCTTCCACAGTGTTACTGGGTGGTTATGAACACCAATTTTTAGGTTAGTAGGAGTGTATAAACCATTTGTGTCACCCAGACTTGTTAGACAGGTGTCGTGGATCGAATTGTGTTATCCCAATAAATCTATGTAGCAAATTAGCTTAGCTATGATTCCTAGTTTTGTATTCTGTTCCCCCATTCTGTAAATCCTGCCTTTATGCTGTTAATGAGGGTGGATGAGCAGCAGTTGTGCTGGTGGGGCAGGACTCTCTGTAATACTGTTTTGAGTCTGCAGGCAGTCTCCTGAGATACAGGGAAAGTAAGTAGCAGAGAGACTTGATAACCTCGTATCATCAAGAAAGCAGCACCTAGTAGAGCACATGTTTCAGACCTGAGGTTCCTGCACCAAGGTGCTCCCTGACCAAAGACTGATGCAACACAGGGACCCTCTTCCAGAACTGATGAAAAGGGAAAGCCTTTGCCTGGAGCTGACGTGCTGGATTCAGACTGTCAATTTACTAGACCGAGATGAAATGAAATTTGTCTTTTTAAAGGCATCCACTTGTGGTATTTCTGTTAAAGCAACACGAGATGACTAAGACAGTGATGGTGAATAAAATAAAGGATTCTCTTCTCCTCCACGGCCCTTTGGTCTAGGGGGAAAAATAATGAGCAAATAAACGACAGTGAATGAATAAATGAATGAATGAACAAGGATAATTTTCATAAGGTAATTGTCCTTAAATAAAAAGAACAAATCATTATGAAAAGGATAATAATGGTGCTCACTTTAAATTTAGTAATCTGGAAATTCTCTCTGAATGGATTCTATTTATGCATAGACCTGAAAGATAATCTAAAAATGGCAGAACAAAATAGGTAAGCAAACATTTCATGCAGAGGAGACCATTGGTGCAAAAACTTACTGTAAGAATTTGTTGATTGCCTATTTCTTTTGAAAGTACCTACTCAGTTTCCATGAACCGGTGTCCTCTTACCAACACCTGACTTTCTGGTAATCATATTTTCATTTTCTGTTGGTTTTCCTTCACTACCTGCATTGTATTTTGGTTTTTCCAAGATTTCATCCTGAATTTACTTCACATCTTGCTTTTTTGGAGGGAAAGGAAGTTCTTAATGTATTTTCTCATATATTGTCATCCTTTTGATTACCACCTGCATGGACCGGACTCCCAAGTCTGTTATTTAAACTTTAGCTACTATATTGAATGTTGGACTTCTAAACCATGTTTTTTGGTGTACACCTCATTTGAATGTATCAGTGTCTTCTTAAATGAAACTTGTCCAAAGGTGAATTAATAATCTTTTTCCTCAGTCAGTTTCTTTTCTAAATGGTGTACAATAATCAATAGAATATCAATCCATTCTGTCATCTAAACAAGAAAATAGACTGAAAGTCCACATACTTGACAATGCTGTCATTCAACACACTGCTACACCCTCAAGGAGACTGTGGGCATTCATGATTTACATTCAGACAAAACTGGAGTAAGATCTGCCTTCTAACATGGAGTGGGTGCCAGAGAGTAAGGCTTTTCTCTCTCTAGCATTGTATATAAATATAAAATGACAGCTGGTTCACCCCCTGCTCAATGAAAAAAAAAAAAAATTCCACCAGATAATATGATAACCTACTGGAAAACATGAGGGAGGAGTGTCTGAGAGGTGGGAAGATTTGTTTGTGCAACTATGATGGGAGTTCATAGCAGCTCCTTATTTAAACCAACTGTCTTAGTATAAAGAGATAGCCTACAATGTAGTATGTTTAGAGCATTGGTAGCATGAAATAGGAAAACCCAAATTAAATAAAAATACTGACCTCAGGGTAAACAGGAATAATTAAGAGACCAGGAAAATGTACTCTAAAAGTTCTACATATTATCCAAAAGTTTATTTGAGAACATAAAGCATTTATAAAGCATTATCATCTGAACATAAAGGAATAAATATCAGAGAACAAGAATAAATACTTGGTGTTAAAATATTATGAGTCTCAGAATGAGAAAACATAAAAAATAAAAAGGAAGAAAAGTAGCATTCAAGGAGATACTAGCAAAGTTTTCAAAAACAAAGATAGAATAGAAGCTCTCAGCCTCGTCAACTTCTTGAAACCAACCTCTAGATAAAAGGCCTTTATTATGAATTGACTTGTGTCCCCTAAGAGTGGTTAAAAGTGCTGACCCGCTAAAGGAAAGGTGGTTGTTTCGAACCCATCAGCTGCTCCTCAGATGTGACAGCTTGCTTTCACAGAGATTTGTAGTATTGGAAACACTGTGAGGTGGTTCTACTCTTTCCTTTAGTGTTGCTATGAATCAGAATCAACTGAAGAATAACAGCACAGTTTTGGAGTCCCTGTGGATATGGTCCCATTTGGAAATATGGTTTTCTTCATTATGTTAATAAAGACATATCAGTATACAGTTTGTCTTAAACCATTAGTGAGATAAAAAAGGACAAACTAGGTACAGAAGCAAGGAAGCATGAATAAAGAAAGACATGCCATGTGGAGATCTCCAAGGAAAGCCAAGGAGAAGCTGAGATGAGGATCTTTCCACCAGAGCAATTAAGAAAGGCTTCCCCTAGAACCAACACTCTGGATTTAGGATTTAAGCTTCCTATCTGACTCGACGGCACTTGGCTTTGGAAAACAGGGAGAAAATAAATTTCTGTTTGTTAAAACCACCCACTTGTGGTATTTCTGCTATAGCAGCACAAAAGCAACCAAAAGAGAAGAACCACTTCATACAGTTTCCAAGGAGTGGCTGGTGGATTTGAACTGCTGATGGTTTGGGTTAGCAGCCAAGCTCTTAACAACTACACCACCAGGGATCCAGCTAAAATGAACTGAAATCCTTCCAAGTGGGGAAAAAACAACCCTACTGCAAAAAGTGATATCAGACATCTCTGTAGAAAGATTGACGTAGGAATATAATAGAAAAATGTTTTTCTATTTCTGAAGGAAATTTTCAGTCCAGAAAGACATGGCGACAAATCACTTGTGAAGGCTGAAGAAATCGACACTGAAATATTTATGAACTGAAAAATGTTGCCTCCAGCACACCTGTTCTTACTTCAGAATGTTCTCCAACAAAATGAAACAAAAATCAAAAAGTAGAAAGATACATAATCCTGGAAAACAGAGACTTTATCACATAAGAACAGTTTAAAAAAAACAGAGGCCCACAAATGAAGACCTGGGGGAATATTCACCTGCTGATGTATCACAAATGCCTCAAATAATATCTGGCTCTCATTAGGTGCTTAAAAACATTGGTTAAAGGAATGAAGAAGGCAAAATTCAGCAGAAGAATCAGAGAAGAACTCCATGAGACAGGCTCTAAGCAAAAAAGAAGCTTGGCAGGATAGAAAGATTTTACTAAAAAGGTGTAAAACCAAAGATCATTTATGTCAAACTCCTCACATACACACACTAAAACACTAACCCAAACAAAAACAACAATGACGTGAAAAGAGAAAATTCTGTTCTTAATACTAAAATAATAAAGGTGTGTTCTAGCAAATAATGGACCAAAAAAAAAAAAAAAAAAAAAGGAATCTATTTAATCCTTATATTAGAAACAGTTATTTAGAGTGGCTCGGGTTTAAGACAAAGTGTACATTAGAAGGAAATCTGGTGGTTAAGAGTCACGTCTGCCAGCCAAAGGGTCAGTGGTTTGAATCCACCAGGCCCTCCTCAGAAACTGTATGAGGCAATTCTACTCTCTTCCTTATGGTTGCTGTGAGTCAGAACCAACTCCATGGTAACAGGCTTGAGATCTTTTTTTGGAATGCACAAGTTAAAAAACTGTAGTCCCAGGAAAACACTGGGCCCCAGTTTGAACAACATTCAAATAGACATAAAATGTTAGCTTTGGTCTATCTTTCCATCACACTGAGCCTAGTTTATGTTAGGTTTTGAAATTATGTGTCCAATCAGAAAGTCCTGATTGTAGCTGCAATACAGATTATATCCAGAAGATGGAATTTGAAATCATTAAGAACATTGGAGGAAAGGATGGAGTTTCTAACGTGTATATCTTTCAAAGTGGAGACTCAGTTCTCTCAAATACATGTGCAACAAGGCAAAGAAGTTTCATTACATTAATTACAGCTACAATTTTAACAAGTGGAAAAAATCCGTAATATAAATACCTAAGCTTGGAGGAAAAGAAATGGCATAAATCAGAAATATCAGGATATAAAACTACAGTATTAAAATATGTACCAAGAAGAACTCTTCAAGCATACTTTCAAGAATTATGTAGCATAACAATAATTTGCCTTAAAAGTTTGAGTCACTGTATGAAAGTTAGCAATTTGAGAGCCCATCATTTTCTCATGACTTTCTTTGTAAAATTGTATTTTTTCCACTTATAGACAATACTTCAATGAAAATTCACTTTATATACAGATACATAAATGTGTACATATAAAATTTCTGCAAAACTGATTTCTCTCTTGAAAACTGTTCTAAATCAAAGTAGTTTCTTTAACTAGACTAAGTGAACATGACATGCTGTTGCTGTCATGGTGCTGGTGGTTAGGTAGCTTCAAGTTGATTCCGACTCACAGTGACCCTGCGTACAGCAGAGTGAAACACTGCCCATTCCTGCACCCTGCCCACTATCGTTACGCTTGAGCTCCTAGTTGCAACCACGTGGTCAATCCATATTGTTGACAGTCTTCCTCTTTTTTCGCTGACCCTCTACTTAACCAAGCACGATATTCTTCTCCAGCGACTGATCCCTCTTCACAACATGTTGGAAATACCTAAGATGCAATTTTACCATCCTTGCTTCTAAGGAGCACCCTGGCTGCACTTGTTTCAGATCAGATCTGCCTGTTCTTTAGATAGTCTATGGTATATTCAATATTCTTCTGCAGCATCACCTTCCTATGTCACCTTTATTCATTGTCCTGCTTTCACATGCAAATGATGTGATTGAAAATATCATGGGTTGGGTCAGGAGCATCTTAGTCTTCAAGACTGCATCTTTAATTTTCAGCATTTTGAAGAGGCCTTTTGCAGCAGATTTGCCCAGTGCAATGTATCTATTGATTTCTTGACTGTCAGTTTCAAATTGATAAATTGATTAAAAATTGTCTTCCTAGTTTGTGTGATCTTGCTATTTTATCTGATAGAAATACACACTTGGAAATACATTTAAAAAGAGCTCCGTAAAAATTTAACCAAGATACAGGGATTTTGACTTTGTTTACACTTTGTTTATGCCTTGTTTCTGAAAGAATACAATTTAGGCAAATGGTGACAGGAAATGCTTAATTAGGAAAAATCAAGAATTATCACCCCAGTGTACTTACTATTTCTCACTGTTTTTTCTCTTAATGAATCAAGTTGAAAGCAAATGTCATTTTATCTGGGGAAAAAAACTATTGTGAAACTTAAAACTACAAATCTTAATATCTAGAAGCAATTTACAGTTTTAATTTGACAATGAAAATTTAAATATTTAATTGATCTATTACTTCGGCAGTAATTTTTAAAGATTGATTTTTTTTTTTAATTGTAATTGAGTGAAAGTAGTATATCATCCAAGTTAAATTTGCATGCCCATCTATCTACAGTTCCCTCTGGTCTCCTTGCCCAGTGACAACACACTCTTCCTTTCATTCTATACATGGCATATTCTGCCAAGAATCTTCTATCGCCTCCTCTCCATCCTCTCCTCTGCATTCTGGTGAGAAGCCTGTAGGACAGCATCTTGTAGATACATAGAACCATAAAGTGGACACTCCATACGGTCATCTCTTGTCTCAAAGTCCAGTCCATTCCTGTCTGAAGAGTTGACCTCAGTAAGGAATAATGATCTGGGGCAGCAGCAGGTCTTGGAATCATGCTTCCCCAGACCATTAATTGCAGTCTTTTAATAGAGTTTAAAGACTTGATTTTGAATCCAGGTTTCATATTTGCATATGATTTGTACAATATGCCTCAAAAGTAAGGTAAAATGATAAATTTACATGGTATCTAGATTCATATCTAGATAGATCAACAAAAAGGTATGTAATTGCACATGTATAATTAAATAGGAAACCTCGGTGGTAGTTTACTAATACTATGGAGTCTATGGGACAGTTCTACTTTGCCACATAGGGTAGGCTGTGAGTCAAAATCAATGTGATGTCAATGGATTAAATAAGCTATATATAGATTCAACAGTACCTTACTAGCGCAAAAATAAATGTCTAAAAGTTAACTCCATATAAATTCACCAAGAAATCGATAGGATAATTCTGTGTTTAAAAATACACACACACACATATATGTATACATACATAACCCACTGCCATTGAGTAGGGTCTGAATCATAGCTACCCTAGGGGTCAGAGTAGGACTTTTCCTGGAGTAGATTTTGCCAGGAGTGCCTGGGGATTTGAATTGCTGACTTTTGGGTTAGCTAACATAGCACTTAACCTGCTACACCACCAGGTTTTCTGTATACATACACAAATAAAGGAAATTGATAACTTTATTGTTGTTAGGTGTCATCAAGTCAGTTCAAATTCGTAGAGACTCTAGGAACAACAGAAGAAAACGCAGCCTGGTCCCACGCCATGTCCACAATTATTTTTATGCTTAAACCCTTTGTTGCAGTCACTGTATCAGTCTATCTCCTTGAAGGTCTTCCTCTTTTCCTCTGACCCTCTGTTTTACCAAGCATGATGTACTGCTTCTCCAGGGATTAATCCCTCCTGACAGCATGTCTAAGGCATACAAGATGCAGTGTCACCATCTTTGCCTCCAAGGAGCACTCTGGAACAGTGTACTTCTTCCAGAAGAGATCTGTCTGTTCTTTTGACAGCAGTTGTCAATATGTTGAACAGTCCAAAGGTGTCAATTCTTCTTCTGTTTTCCTTATTCATTGTCCAGATTTCCCAAGCATATGATGAAATTGAAAATACCGTGACTTGTATCAGGCATACTTTATTCTTTAAGGTGACATCTTTACTTTTCAAAACTGTAAAGAGGTCTTTTGTAGCATATTTGCCTAATGCAGTGTGTCTGTTGATTTCTTGGCTGCTGCTTTCATGACCATTGGTTGTGGAACAAAGTAAAATGAAATCCTCAACAACTTCACTCCGTTCTCCATTTTTCAAGACACTGCTTCCTGGTCAAGTTGTAAGGATTTTCATTCACCTAGTGTCAAGACACAACTCATGTTGAAGGCTGTGGTCTTTGATTTTCTTTTGTAAGTGTTTCAGATCCTCTTCACTTTCAGCAAGCAGGGTTCTGTCATCTGCATTACGTAGCTGTTAATGAGTCTTCCTTCATTCTTAATGCCTCATTATTCTTCATTTACTCCAACATCTTAGATTATTTACTCAGCATACAGATTGAAAGGTATGGTGAAAGGATACTAACCTGACAACTACCTTTCCGGACTTTAAACCATGATTAATAACTTTAATAATCAAGAATTTACATTGTATCTATTTATAATTTATAGAACTTATTTTTCTTCTTCTCTCAATAAATATGAATAATCCTTTTGCCCCTCATTTAGCCCCAGCCATAAAATACAGACCTCTGTTTTAGGATTTCAAAAGAGAAGTTGTTATTAAATATAGCATATTTTTTAATTTAATTTAGCTCAGTTTTACAACTTTTGCAAACTAGCAATGTGTTATCATTTTAATCTCATCCTCTAAAAACTCAAACACTTTACTGCTGGGTTGATTCCAGCTCATAGCCACCTCACAGGACAAGACACAACTTCTCCATAAGGTATCTAGTAACTTATAGATTATTGAGATCAGGTGTTGGTCTGACACATAGTTGCCAAGTATTTTTTCCCATTCTGTAGATGGCCTTTTAATTCTATGAATACAGTCTTTGGATGAACAAAAGTGTTTTATTCTTAGTAGTTCCCTGTTATCTATTTTCTCTTCTATTGTTTGTGGTTTGTTTGACAGGTTTTGAAGTCTTCTATGTTGTATATTAAAACTTCCATTGTTGTTACTACTTTTTCTTGGATGAGCTTTATCATTTTAGGTTTGATATTTAGGTCTTTTATCCAGTTTGAGTTGGTTTTTGTATAAGGTGTAAGATATAGGTTTTGTTCCAATTTATTACAGACAGACATCCATTCTTGTCAGCACCATTTGTAGAAGAGATTGTATTTATCCCAGTTCAATGTCTTAGGGCCTTTGTTGAATATCAGCTGTTCATGGGAGGATGGTGTTATCTCTGGGGTCTTGATTCTTTTCCATTCATCTGTCTCTTTTTGTACCAGTACTATTTTGACTACTGTGGCAGTGTAATAGGTTCAGTAATCAGGTAGTGACAGGCCTCTCAGTGTTCCATAAGTTTCTAAAGACTGGCTGGTGAATTTGAACTTTTGTCTATTGGTTAGCAGCTGAGCTTTTAAACACCATACCACCAGCATTCCACCCTCTATAAAGGAGCAAAAGCTGTACTATTCAGTCAAGTTTATTATCTAGAGAATACATAAAGTGAACTGAGATATACTTTATAGAACCCAAATCATGACTCTATCTAATGTTCATGTTAAAACAAGTAATAAATAGTAAAAATATGAAAATAAAGACCCAGACTCAAGATGGCTAACTAAACATATGTCTGCCTAAATCCCTTCAGAAACCAAAACTTGATGCGATAACTGAATGGATCCTTCTACATACCTAATGAGCCTTAGGACATGGCACAGGACTGTTAATTTGGACTTCATACCACTGAACACAAAACCTCCTGTCTTTTGCTGAACCCCACCCTTGATGAGGGCTGGCTTTCATGGACAAAAGGTATCTCACCATTTTAACTTTTTTTTCTCTGTCTTACAAGGAGGGTGGAACTGGGACTTGACTAGCAGCTAGTCTCAGAAACAATGAGGGTGGGATCAGCAGGCAAAACTGCCAAAGTTTGAGAGCCTGGCTTTGCACTCTGTACATCTCAGCACCTTTGGCCTCTCTTTCTGCCTCTGTATTAGAATAGCTGGTATGAGGCAGGCTGTGGGCTTGTGTGGGACATCATCTGGTTCCACTGGGAGGCAGATACACATATACGTAGGCCTCAGCTGGACCAAATTCCTAGGCTGGGTGGCAGCATCTGCCTGGAGAAGTGTGTTTTTGTGGAAGAAAAGCAGTATTCTCCACAGTGTCACCTACAGCTGGGGCCTGACAGCAGAGGCCAGCAGGGCGATAGCTTTTCTGTATTTTGAACTAGTTTATAACATCTGTGGTTGCATATACAGGTGATTACTTTGCCAACTGGGAAGAGAGACCTATACACCTGAAAACCTGACTGACTTTGGAAGTTATCAGATAGCTTTTACCTTTCATTTTAAGACAGATGCCCAGAAAGAAAAAACTCTCTATCAAAGCACATTAAATGACACATGGTTTCAGGAGGCCCCCAAAACAATGAACCAAAGAACTTCCCAGATGTAGAAACATTTCTGAAACTATAGGAAGGTAAATACAAAAGGATTATATAGAGAGCCCTCCTAGACTTTATACAGAACAGAGCAAAATGAAAAATTAAGTAAGCTGTTTGACCTAATGGAACAGCAGAACTCCGAAATCCAGCAGATCAAGAACAACATCAAATACATAGAAACTTCAATTCAAAGCTAAGAAAACAGAATGGAACAAATGGAAAATAGCATTTCGGACTTGGAAGACAGAGCTACCAACTCCAGCACCTATGAGGAGAAATAAAAAAAGAAAAAAGAAACAAGAACAATGAAGAAGCATTATGAAACATGTGGGATTCTATTAAGAGGAATAATCTACAGTTAATTGGAGTTCCTGAACAGGGCGAGACACCTGAGAACACAGAGAGTATTGTTGCTGAGTTGCTGACAGAAAGCTTCCCAGAAAATACAAAAGAAGAGAATATAGATATCCAAGATGTATATTGAACGCCACTCAACATAGATCTCAAAGGAAAGACTCCAAGACATATTATAATCAGGCTTAACAAAATGAAACATAAGCATAAACCTTTAAAGACAGCAAGTGGTAAAGCAAAGCTAACTTTTGGAGGAAAACCCTGCAGGCTTTTCTCAGACTTCTGAGCAGAAACAATGCTGGCACACAGACAGTGGCATGACACATTCAAAGCCTTGAAGGAGAAGAATTATATATCCTGCCAAACTCTCTTTCAAATATGAAAATGAAATTAAGACATTCTCAGATAAACAGAAACTTAGAGACTGTAAAAACCAAACCAAAGCTACAAGAAATAATGAAATAATCTCTTGGGCTTAGAAGAACAAAGCCACTAACTTTATAATTTAGAAGAAAATACAGGACACATCACCCAGAATCCTACTGAGGTAAACTGAATCAAATCTGTGATAGTGAAGGAAATGATCCAGTGATCATATCATGAAAACTATGATGTCATCATATTAACAAGAAGGACGTACTACAGTCGTTATACTCCTTCCAGATGGAGAGCAAGTCAATAAGGCTGGCAGTAATTAAAATTGGGTTGATACATTGTTTATTACAGAGGATCATAGAGGCAGTCATAAAGCACAATAAAGATCCAACATATCAAATCAAGAAATGTAGAACAGGAGTCTCAACATCCACAAAACCAACCTTGAAAAAGATGAAAAATCAACTCACAAAGGTCTCAGAACAGATTAATAAGAACAACAGAGAAAACACAAAAATAAACATAACAAAGGCAGCACTGAACACACACCTATCAATAATTACATTGAATTTGAATGGACTGCATGCTCCAGTAAAGAGACATCAAATGGTATCTTGGATCAAAAGACACAACCCATAGATATGTTGCCTAAAAGAAACTCACCTTAGACTCAAAGATAGAAACAAACTGAAAATTAAAGGATGGAAGAATATATATCAAATTAACAGTGAACAAAGAAGAGCAGGTGTGGCAAATCTAATCTCATATAAAATGGATTTTAATGTAAAATCCACCATAGTGGGCAAGAGTGGACAGTGTTTATTGCTGAAAGTTTCAATACGCAAGCAGGACTTAACAATATTAAATATTCATGTCCCTAATGTTAGAGCACCTAAACACAACAAAGAAACACTGAGTACACTCAAAAATGAGACAGATCACTACACAATGATAGTGGGAGACTTAAACACTCTGCTGTCAAAATTGGGTAGATCATCTAGAAAAAAGCTCAATAAAGACACAGAAGACCTTATTGCCACAATTAACCAACTAGAGTTCATCGACATATACAGAGCTTTCCATTGATCAGGAGAGAACTACAACTTCTTTTCCAGTGCACATGGAACATCCTACAGAATAGATCACCTGTTAGGGCATAAAGCAATTCTCAACAAAGACCATGTCATTCAATTAATGCAAAGCATCTTCTCAGATCATAAAGTCATAAAAGTCTAAATCAATAGCAGAAAAAACATAGGTTGAAAATGCAACTCATGGAAACTGAACAGCACTTTGCTCAAAAAGCCAGGGGTTATAGAAGAAATCAAGATTGAAATAAAGAAATTCATGGATTCCAATGACAATGAAAACACTTCCTACCAGAACCTATGGGATATAGCCAAAGCTGTGCTTAGAGGTCAGTTTATCTCCACAAATGCACACATCTGGAAGGAAGAAAGAAACCAAATCAAGGAACTAACCCTACAGCTTGAACAAGTATAGAGAGAACAACAGAGGAATGCCTCAGGCAACAGAAGAAAACAGATCCTAAAGATTAGAGCATAACTAAACAAATTAGAGAATAGAAGATGAGTTGAAAAGATTGAAAAGGCCAAAAGCTGGCTTTTGGAAAGATCAGCAAAACGGGCAAACCATTGACTAAACTTACTAAAGAAAAACAATAAAGAAGACAAACAACCCAAATAAGAAATGAGAGAGGAGTTAACATAACAGATCCAACAGAAGTCAAAAATATCATAACAGGATACTATAAAAAACTGTACTCTAACAACTTTGAAAACCTAGAAGAAATGAGCAAATTCCTTGATTCATATCACCTACCAAAATTATCACAAGGTGAAGTATAACAACTTAATAAGCCCATCACAAAGGAAGAAACTGAAAAAGACATCCAAAACTACCAATCAAAAAAAGCCCAGGCCCAGACAGCTTCACTGCAGAATTCTACCAAGCTTTTAAAGAAAAGTTATTTCCAATATTACTGAGGCTATTTCACAGTATAGAAAGGGATAGGATACTTCCAAATTCACTCTATGAAGCCAGCATAACCCAGATACCAAAGCCAGGGAAAGACCCAACCAAAAAGGAGAACTATAGACTGACATCACTCATGAATCTAGATACAAAAACCTTCAACAAAATTCTTGACAATAGAAGACAACAACATATCCAAAAAATAATCCATCATGACCAAGTTTGAATCATATTAGAGACGGAAGGTTGGTTCAACGTCAGAAAAACAATTAATGTGATCAATCACATGAATACCACAGAAGACAAGAGTAACCTGATTTTGTCTATTAATGTAGAAAAAGCATTAGATAGAGTCCAACACCTACTCATGCTAAAAGCTCTCAGCAGAATAGGAACAGATGGCCAATTCCTCAATGCAATAAGGGCCATTTATACAAAGCCAACTGCCTACGTCATCCTGAATGGACAGAGACTGAAACAGTTTCCCTTGAGAACAGGAACTAGACAAGGATGCCCACTCTCACTTCTCCTATTCAACATTGTACTAGAAGTTCTAGCCAGAGCAATTAGACAAGACTAAGAAATAAAAGGCATCTGCATCAGCAAAGAAGAAGTAAAAATCTGCCTATTTGCAGACGTTAAAATTGCATACACAGAGAATCCTAAAGAAGCCATAAGTAAACTACTCAAACTGATAGAAGAGTTCAGCAAGGTCTCAGGATACAAAACAAACATAAGTAAATCAGTAGGATTCCTTTATACCAGCAACAGGATTGTTAAGGTAGAAATCGCCAAATCAATACCATTTACTATAGTCCTTAAGAAGATAAAGTACCTTGGAATAAATCTAACCAGAGAAATAACAGACCTTTACAGAGAGAAATACAAGTCCTTACTATAAGAAACTAAGAGCCAAAGCCAGCCAAGTGCCATTGGAGATTAACACAAATGGAGAAACCGACCCTACTCGTGGATAAGAAGACTTAACATTGTGAAAATGTCTATTTTACCCAAAACAATTGACTTATGTAATGAAATCCCAATACAAATTCCAGTGACATTTTTTAAGGAGGTAGAGAAACCAAGCCCTGGATAAGTAAAGCACTACCAAAGAAGAACATCCTGAGAGGCCTCTCACTACCTGGCTTTAGAACCTATTACACTGCTATAGTAGTCAAAACAGCCTGGTACTTGTACAAAAGGAGACAGATAGATCAATGGAACAGAATTGAGACCTCAGAGATGACACCATCCTCTTGGGAACCGTTGATATTTAACAAAGGCCCTAAGACAACTGGGGTAAAAACAGTATCTTCAACAAATGGTGCTGGCAAGATTGGCTATCCATCTGTAACAAATTGAAACAAGACCCATATCTTATGCCCTATACAAAAAACAACTCAAACTGGATAAAAGACTAAATACCAAATCTAAAACAACAAAGCTCATCCAAGAAAAAGTAGGAGCAACAATGCAAGTTTTAATACACAACTTACACAGACTTTCAAAATCTGTCAAGCAAATCACGACCGACAGAAGATAAAATAGATAAATGGGAACTACTAAGAATCAAACACTTATGCTCATCCAAACATTTTATTAATAGAATTAAAAGGTCGCCTAAGGAACAGGGGAAAAAAATTGGCAACTACAGGTCAGACCAATGCCTGATCTTCATAATCTATAAGATACTACAAAAGATTATTAAGAAAAAGATAAATCATCCAATTAAGCAATGGTGCAAGGAGATGGGCGACACATCTCTAAGGAGGCAATCCAGGAAGCCAAAAAACACATGCAGAGATGCTCACGATCACTATCTATTAAAGAAATTCACATCAAAACTACAATGAGATACGATTTCACCCCATCAAGTTTGGCCATGATCCAAAAAATGCAAAACAGCAAATGCTGGAGAGGCTGTGGAGAAATTAGAACTCTCCTTGGATCTGACTCGATGGCACTTGGCTGGCTTGGCTGCACTGTTGGTGGGATTGCAAAATGTTGCAACCTCTATGGAAAGCAATGGGGCACTTCTTAAAAAGCTGGATCTAGATATACCATTTGACCCAGCAATTCCACTGCTTGAAATGTGACCTACAGAATCAAGGCCATTCACATTAGCAGATACACGTACACAAATATTTATTGCAGCACAGTCCAGAATAGCAAAAAGATGGCATCAAACCAGATGCCAAACGACAGAGGAATGGATAGGTAAACTAAAGTATATATACTTAATGGAACACTATGCAATGATAAAGAACAACAAGGATTTTAGGAAACATCTCATAACCTGGTTTCAATTGGAGGACACTATGCTGAGTGAAAGTAGTCAGCAACAAAAGAACAAATATTGTATGAGGCCCCTACAATGAGAACTTGAAAACAGACTCATGCATAGAAAAAAAGACTCATTGGTGGCTGCAAGGGTCGGGGGGGGAGGGAGGAGGGTTTAAATTAGATAGTTGATAGAAATTTGGTTGTGTGAAATCTGTGGCAGCACACATTACAAAGAAGATCAATATGAACTGGACTGCAACATAACATGTTTACTCCTCCTATCTTTAACCGAACATTGCAAGGACAACGTAGCTGGGGCAGGGAGCAAGGACCATGCTCTCAGGGGAAATCAAGGCCAATTGGCACAACCAGCAGTTTACTAAGACAGCGTCTGCACCTCTCATTGGTGAGTGGCTTCTGGGGTCTTAAAAGCTGCCAAGATGCCATCTGAGGGTACAGTAAATGGTCCGAACTCAGCAGGAATGGATGATCACCGAGGTTCATAATGATATGGGGAAAAGAGAACCCAGAAGACAGAGAGACCCACACGAATTGGTGTCTACATCGACTCGTGGCCAGAAGAACCGGATGGTGCCTGGCCATCACCAGTGACAGCCACAATGGAGCTCAGAAAGTTGAGTCTCACTAGCAACACAGAATAAAAAGGGGTATACCCTCAGATCTCCACTAAAAGACCACAACTGATGGTCCAGGGGCCTCGGAGTTCCCCTGAAACATGGCCTCTGGCCCTGATGCTGCCCCTGTCCGTAAATTATAATGGAGGTCAACTCTCCTGACAGGTTTGGATTGCACTTGGTCACACAGAGTGACCATATCAAGTGTGCACTTTATGGTTCTATGCATCTATAGGATGTCATCTCACTGACCTCTTACTGGAGGCGCAGGAGTCGGTGGAGAAGGGGGGATAAGAGATTGTTGGGAGGATAAGACATGTATGGAGCACAGAAGAGGAGTGTGCTGTCACCTGGCAGGGAGAGCAGTAGGAGCTGCATATAGGTGGGCACGCAAATTTATATGGGAATGTATGTTTTCATTCAATCATAATAAAAAAAGAAAAGAAAAGAAGCTAACCTAGTGCTATGTACCCGGGTAGCATAGTGGTTGAGAGCTCAGCTGCTAACCAAATGCTCAGCAGTTCAAATTCACTAGCGGCTCCTTGGAAATCCTATCGGGCAGTTCTGTTGTGTCCTGTGTGGTGTCATAACCGACTATAAGTCATGATTGACTCAGCCTCAAAAGGATTTTTGTTTGTTTGTTTTGGTTTGGTTTTTCATGTAACCAGTAGAAGTCAAATCTTATTTGAATAGTAAATGAATGGTCGAAGTACTGTTAGTATTCTTTTTCATTGTTTAAATTACAAGTTAAAAAAATGCACTTAGCAAGGGGTAAAAGTGTTAATTTTTAAAAAAATTTTCTTCTGATTCAGGTAAAGTTTACAACCCACGTCCATTTGCCTTATAACACCTTGACCACCCACTTCTGTGCAGCTCTGTCTGCTCTCTTCACCCTGTGACAGCACACTCATCCCCTCTACTTTCTTTCTTTACTTAGCTAACACTTGGCCCCTCCTCTCCACCCTCTCTTCGCCCTTCTAAAAAGAAACCTGTTGGACAGCTGTATGTATATATATTAGACCATGAAGTACATACACCACCTGTATCACTCTGTGCCCAACAGTCTAGTCCAATCTTTGTCTGAGTGCTGACTTTAATTTTTTTTTAAGCTTCCTAAAGTACTATTGCTATGAGTTGCTCTGAGAGGGAATAAAGCTGGTGGCAGCATTTTTTGTTTGTTTAAGGTAGTGGTGTATTACAGACAGCAATATTTGATAATTACATTTTGGAAAAAAGTGTACACTAGTTTATCTTTTGTATCAGTCTTATTTCTAGTCCTTCAGAATGTGTTGTTCTTAGGTGCCTTCAAGTCAGTTCCAACGCACAGTGACTCTGTGAACAATAGAAGGAAACACTGTGCAGTCTTGCACCATGTCCACAATCATTTTTATGCTTAAGCACATTGTTGTGGCCACTGTGTCAATCTGTCTAGTCACCTACCCTCCAAACTACCAAGCTTGATGTCCTTTTCCAGGAACTGATCCTTCCTGACAACATGGCCAAACTATGTAAGATGCAGTCTCACTGTCTTTGCCTCCAAGGAACATTCTGATTGCACTTCTTGGAGAACAGAACTCTTTTTTCCTTTGGTGATCCATGGTACATTCAACATTCTTCTCCAACACTGCAATTAAAAGACATTAATTCTTCTGTGTTCTTTGTTTGTTGTCCAGTTTTTGCATGCGTATGATGTGATTGAAAATGCCATACTTTGGTCAGGCACACTTTAGTCTTCAAGGTGAAATCTTGACTTTACATTACTTGAAAAAAGTCTTTGGAAGCAGATTTTCCCACTGCAAGTTGTCTTTTGATTTCTTGACTGCTGCTTCCATGAGCATTGATTGTGGACCCAAGTAAAATTAAATCCTTGACAATCTCAATCCTTTCTCCATTTATTACAATGTTTCTTACTGGTCCTATTGTGAGGATTTTTGTTTTCTTGATGTTGAGGTGCAATCCATACTGAAGGCTGCTTGATTTTCATCAGTAAGTGTTGCTATCAAGTAAGGTGACTTGACATTGTTTGCCTAATGCAGGTTGTTAACGCGTTCTCCTCCAATTTTGATGCCTCCTTCTTCTTCATATAATCCACTTTCTTGAGTTATTTGCTCAGCATATGGAGTAAAAAGATACATTGAAAGGATACAACCCTGACACACATCTTTCCTGACTTTAAACCATGCAGTTTCCTCTTGTTCGTGCAAACAGAACAAGGGGAAACTTTCAGAACATGATTAAAAACTGATAGTACTGAAGGAAGAAATTCAAGCAGCACTGAAAGCATTGGTAAAAAAAAGCTCCAGGAATTGATAGAACACCAATCAAAGTGTTTCAACAAATGGATAATAACAATAGAGTCACTCACTGGACTAAGCTAAGAAATTCGGAAGATAGATACCTGGCCAGCTAACAGAAGAGATGCATATTTGTGCCCATTCCAAAGAAGGATGATACAAAACAATGTGGAAATTTTCAAACAATATCATTAATATTACATGCAAGTAAAACTTTGCTGGAGATAGTTCACAAACATACAGAGCAGTACACTGACAAGAGAATGCCAGAAATTTAAGCATTTAGAAGAAGATATAGAGCCTGGGATACCCTTGCTGAAGTTAGATGGATGTGGACTGACCACTGGAATACTAGTCACTGTTTTAGTGACTATGCAAAGGCATTCAGTGTGTGGATCACAATAAACTACGGAATAACACTGCAAAGGACTAGAATTCCAAAACAATTATGCTTCTGCAGAACCCGTATATAGAGCAAAAGGTAGTCACTCAAACAGAATAATGGGACATAGTATGGTTTAAAATCTGGAAAAGTGTACATCAAGATTGTGTCTTTTCACCATACTTAATGCATCCATATGCTGAGTAAATTTTCTGAGAAGCTGGGCTATATGAAGAAGAACAGACTAAAGGTAATAGATATTTAAATAAATTTTAAGGCCATAAATTTTCTATGTCATCAATATCCGACTCGACGGCACTTGGCTTTTGGCTTAATATTGAAATTATCTTGTGTCTCATTTATCATTGAGACTGAAAAGTGATCCTTAAGTATAACGGCAGAAATGGACACATTTTGCTTCTGTAAATAAGAGTATTATAAATGAAAGAATCTATTGCTCTGTAGTCAAAGTGCAACTCATCACAGCCTCACAGAACTAAGTAAAACTGCCCCATAAGGTTTCCAAGACTGTAAACATTCACAAACCTTCAGAGTAGCTGTTTGGCTTAAACTGGCTGTCTTTTGGTTAGCAGGCGGTTGCTTAACTGCTGAACCACCAAGGCTTTTATGCTATAAATAGGAAAGAAAAATGAACACATTTTCACAGTACTGGGTTTTTCCTGGTTTGTTACTTACATTTCAAGATTTATTTTAGAGTATACTTTGGATAACTTACCAAACCAAACCCATTACAGGTGAGTCAATTCTAATTCATTGCAGTCTTATAGTACCAGAGTTGAATTATCTCATAGAGTTTCCTGGAGTGCCCAATGGATTCAAGCTGTCTACCTTTTGATCAGTGGCTGTATTACTATGTCACCAGGGTTTCCCTCAAGTAACTTAGCATAATTTTATGATACACTCATTCAGCATAAAATTGTCCCTGAACAAAGTCAAGGTAGGCAAGTCTCAGGTTCACTTCCTTGGAACAATGACAAGAACAACCGAAAGCTTCAGAGTTGCAAGGTAATTATTCTACAGAAGACATACTTTATAAGTAAAATCTTACTGTCTGCCTTCCTAGCAACTGGTCTATCTTATTCTCCTCTATTAAAAACAAACAAAACACACACAGTTGCTGTTGAGTCAATTCCAAATCGTGAAGATTCCATGTGTTTCAGCTTCATAGGGTTTTGAATGGGTATGACCTCTTAAGAAGTATGTGTGAAATCAAACTGCCAACTTCTCGCTTAATAGCCAAGTGCATATCCCTTGGTGTCACTCAGGGACTTCTACTTTCTAAACAGAAGCTTCACGTTAATTCTACAGAGAATGTGAAAGACATATACAGATTCAAGTTAGTTTCTGCTTTGCCATTGTCTCAAGAATAATTACCCAGAATAATAATTTCAAAAGAAAGTTGAATTGTTCAGTTATTGCCAGTTAAACAGTCAAATTATGTATGTGTTGGATATAAAAGACAATGCCCTGGCCTCTAGGAAACTCTGGTGGCAGTGGCTTGCTACATTGCTAACCAAAATGTTGGTAGTTTGAATCTTCCATGTGTTCCTTGGAAACTCTGTGGCGCAGTTTTACTCTGTCCTGTAATATGGTTGCTATGAGTCGGAATCGAACTGAACTCACAGCAGCAGGTTTTGGTTTGGTTGCCCTGGCCTCTTGTAATTAGAGCAAAAGGAAGACAATGCCACTAAAAAAAACGAAGAAGAAAGAAAGAAAGTTAAAGCAGGGAACAAATTGTCCATCATGAAAGCAGCTGGCATACTAAAAACTGTAAAAGCTCCAGCTGGCACCTTATACTACCACCAACTAGCCAACTCTTCACATGGGAAAAGTGCTATATGATTTTATGTGAGAAAGCAACAAAACAGATATTTGTGAATAAATATTGGTTTGACAAGAAGTCAGACAAACCACATATTTTGCTCAAAGACATGCACTTAACACAAGATGCCAAACAGAATGTCTACTGAAAAGGAGGAAAAAAAATAGAGAGAAGTCTGCATTATGGTGAAACTGAAGCAAATGGTATAAATTGGTCTCTTGTTGGCTTTAAAGTTTTTTAAATAAAAATATCCTAAAATGAAGGAAAATTAAAAAAAAAAAAAGATGAGAGTCTTTTTTATCAGAAATAAAACATCTCTAATACAACACCTACAACTTATGGAATTTTTCTTTTTCTTACATTTCTGCTCCTACCGAAGACATGCTTCTGAGTTAACTTACTCAACTGAACAAAACTTGAGCAACTGAACAATTTTAAATACAGAAGTCCTATGAAGCTGATAAATATTTATTCTTGGATATGCTGCTAGGAAATGCACATTGTGTAACTGCTCTTCTGGTAGGATGTGAGGATTTTTGAAATGGAGCCTCCTTATCTTAAAAAATGGACCCCTAGTGGTGCAGTGGTTAAGTACTACTCTGACTGCGATCCAAAAGGCTGGTAGTTCAAATCCACCAGATGTTCCTTGAAAATCTGATGGGGTAGTTCCACTCTGTCCTGTAGGATAGCTGTAAGTTAGAATCAACTCCACGACAACTGGTTTGGTTGTTTTTTTTTTTTTGGTATCATTAAAAATAGGTTCAGAGGTAAGTTTCTAGTTCCTTAGAAACCTTCTTTAAACACGCAAATATGATAATAAACTTTTATTATTTTTTAATACTCTTCTGTGTACTTGTGAAGAAGCCCATGACACAGTGGTTAAGCTCTTGACTGTTAACTGCAAGGACTCTTGTTTGAACACAACAACTGCTTGAAGGATGTGGCAGTCTGATTCGGTAAAAGACTTACAGCCTTAGAAACCCTATGGGACAGTTGTATTGTGTCCTATAGGAACTCTGTGAGTCATAAATGAGTTTGTTTGGGGGTTATGTATGAGTCAGAATTGACTCAAAGGCAATAAGTTTGTTTGTTTTCTTTTCTTGTTTGGTTTATGTATGTATCACACTGGTTAACCATGCACTAAAAATGCATGTATTTTTTTTATTTATATATATATATATATATTTTTATTTGGTATGATTGAGTTCTATGCATGCATTTATTTATCAAAGAAATGAAAGGTCATTGAGATAAGTTTTATGTGGCAAATAACAATTAAGGAATGTTATAAAAATATTAAGTAGTGATGGTGAGAGCATACAAGCCAAATCACCTCAAAGTAAATTGGAATTCATAGAGTTACAAATGAGGATGCTGTAAGTACCAAATTTTGGGGTGTGTATTAGGCAGATCCGACTCTACGGCACTTGGCTATTAGGCGGTCAGTGGTTAGGTATACTCTTTCACCATACTACCCTTTGCTTGAAGACTTTTTGACATACCTGTCAACACAGTTGCAAGTTAAGGATACCAATTTTAGATAAACTCTCTACACCGAAGGAAGGAAAAAAGAGGGAAAGAAGTTACTCAGGCAAACCTGCTTTATTTTATTTATTTTTTTTTTTTGAGAAAGCTGGCTTAACATATTGCCTTAAAATGCATTGCTCAGAATTGTGCAACATACCACCAATACCACTCATCTGTACGGAAACCAGGGATAAACAGTGTGTTAGTAATCTAGTGCTGCTGTGACAGAAAGACAAGCAGATGGCTTTAGAAAGAGAAATTTTATTTTGCCATGGTCCAGTAGGCTACAAGTCCAAATTCAGGGTGTCTCTTTGGCAAGATTTTCTCTGCTGGCTCTGGAGGAAGGTCCTGGTTATCGGTCTTCTATTGTTCTGGAAGCTTCTGAGGCACAGAAACCTCTGTCCTTTCCAAAGGGTGCATTCTGCTCCCGGCACTGCTTCTTGGCGGTGTGAGATCCCCAACTCTCTGTTTGCCTTCCTTCCTTTTTCCCCAGGAGGCTGTCCCAAGGCACAATACAATCCTAAACATTGAGTCCTGCCTCAACAGCACAACCACCACCCATCCTACTTCATAGACATCGTGGGGTCAGGGCTTACAACATAAAGGAACATCATACAATATGGAGAATCATGGCCATGGCCCCACCAAACCACTACACATTTTGGGGGGACAAATTCAATCCACTGACAAATAGTATTAAGTCCTACAGTCAAGGAAAACACAGGAAAAGGGGGTTAAGAATGAATAATAATGAATTGCTACCTTACAGCATCTGCTAGAAAATGCAAATACCTAAGAATCATCATGAATGAAAACATACAAAGTTTAATTTTTCCTGGGCCAAGCATTATGCTGTCAACTAAGTGGATAAATGACATATTTTAAGATCAGTGTATGCCTCATATAATTTCCAGTCTGACACTTTTATAGGTAAAGAAACTGATCTCTGGAAGATGAGGATTTAGGAGTGTGCGATTCAGAATATCTATCAGTCTAGTGGTTGTTTCAAAACATAATGTTGTCTACTAAGAAAACAAGGGAGAAAGATGAGGTGACCATGAGAATGTACCTTACAGATCTCCAGCTGAAGCATAAAGCCAATCCCACTGCAATCAAATTGATTACAACTCATAGTGACCCTATGGATGTCCGGATTTCCAGTCAAGGGGGAAGTGAAATTGACAGAGGACCCCTGATGCTGCACACTTCTGTCTTCCAGCTGCTTCCATCCAGTGACTAAGTACTAAAGGGATTCTAAGGCAAGCCCATGGATAGGAACACAACTGTCCTTAGATAGCTGGTTTTAACTTGAGGACTTGATGGCCTTGTTTAACTTGCCTTAAGTTGCACAGCAGTCTAAGATGCTTTCACCTAAGTTTCTGTCTCTCTCTCTCCTTTCTTGCTACTTGGCCTCTCGGCTCTCTCAGGCTTTTCTTGGTCCCTCTAGTGTCTCCTCAGGTGTTGGACGTAGTAAAATCCTTGCACATTTAATCTCATATTGCTGTCAGTTTCTTAGAGAATGCAAACTAACACAGGTATGATTTTTTATTTTCCAGGGTATATAATAAATTATCATTTTATACTTACACTATTTACTTCAGAAAATTGTCACTTTTCATAAAGTTATTATGTAATGTCTAGGTAATATAGACTTATAAATATGTGTCCTTAATCATTTTTGTAACACTATTTTTGAAGGATAAACTTTCAAGTTTTGGATAATTTCCATTGTATCATTCCCCCTCAAATGATACTTTAGTCGACAAAATTAAATATTAGATGTGCTGCTTCATTTTCTTTTATTTCCTATTCTGTTTTAGTAGTTATACTTTCTCAGCTTATGTTAGATTTCATTTTAACATAGTGGTGGAATATTTACCAACAGATAGAAGATGAAAACAACCCTGTAGAAACTAAGTAGCACTTCCTTCATGGTGTGATAAGCAAAATTAGAGTGCCTCATTTCATACAGTGTAACTTACATTCTCACGAAGCCTGTTAACATGACCTTAAAGTATTGACACTCTTTTTCTAACCCAAAAAGCATTTCAATGATTTTTGTTTCGAAATACTAACTGCAATTCCATCAGATTTACTTTTATAAGTTTAATTCAAAGTATTCTATTTTATGCAAGATTATAATTCTAGATGATTTTGTATTAAACTGTTCATTATCTTTCTATTCAGACAACTTTTATGTTGACAGAAACCGAGAATGGAAGAAGAACCAACAGGAACAGGACTGTTCTTGTGTCAATTTATTAGATTTGTCTAAATTTCTGCATTCCAAAACCTAACCCATTGCCATGGAGTCGATATCAACCCATGGCAACCCTATGGGACAAAATAGAACTGCCCCATAGGGTTTCCAAGAAGTGCCTGGTAGATTCAAACAAATGAACTTTTGGATAGTAGTCACAGCTCTTAACCACTATGCCGTGTTTCCAGTCTAAAACCTACTGGAGTTCATTCCTGTTTGTTTGTTTGTTTTCCTCTTCAGTTTATTTATTTATTTAGTTTGTTTTGTATATGACCAGGAAATAGAAATAGATTTTGGCTTATTAATCCTCAAATTAAATAAAACTTTGAATTAATACATTCAGAAAATGCAGATTATATGTTTAATATTCCATGAGTAAAAGTAATGAAAGTTATTTTTAATAGTATCTGTTGTCTAAAAACTCAAACTAGTGAGTGATGAACTTATTTTAAGAATTAGTAAAATGCAGTGTGATAATTGCTATCTCCTAACTTTGAATAAACTGTTAGTAGACCCTAAAAGTGGGGACAATTAACTGTGCTTCAAGAATTCATGAGGTGACATAGGAAGTAATGTTTAACTTGTGTTTTGAGAAACGGATTTGTCCGGAAGAACAAAATGCCATAGAAACTGCAAACAGCAAGGGTAATATGGATGGAAATACAGGAGCAGAAAGAACATGGGCAATTCAAACACTATCAGCAGCTCTGTGGGACTGGATTTAAAGGGGATTGCTTAGTTATCTAGTGCTGCTATAACAGAAATACCACAAACTGATTAACAAAAAGAAATTTGTTCTCTCAGAGTTTAAGAGCAGCAGGTCTGAATTCAGGGTGCTAGCTCCAGAAGAACACTTTTTCTGTCAGCTCTGGGGAAAGGTCCTTTTCATCCATCTTGCTCTGGTCTAGGAGCTTCTTAGTTTAGTGGCCCTGAGGCCAAAGGGTGCGCATGCTCCTAGAACACTTTGATTGTAAATAATTGATGCAGACCACATCCAAAGGAAATTCCTCTTACATTGGATCAGGGATCTGACCTGAACAATGGTGTTTCATCTCATAACCTAATTTTGTCTTACTAACCACAGATTAGAGGTTACAACATATTTAAAGTAGAAGAAAACAACACAATATTAGAAATCATGGCCTGCCCACTTTGACACACATTTTAAGGGGACACAATCAAATTCATAACACTGACTATGGGATAAACCAAACCAAAATCAAAACTCAGTACCATCGAGTCAATTCTGACTCATAGCAACCCTACAGGAAATTAGAACTGTTCCAGAGAGTTTTCAAGGAACGCCTGGCAAATTCAAACTGCTGACCTTTTGGTTAGCAGGCGTAGCACTTAGCCACTAAGCACCAGGATTTCTGATTGTGGGATACTAGGATAATAAAATCAGTTAGATCTGTTGTTGTTAGGTGTCTTTGACTCAGTTATGACTCATAGCAACCCTATGTACAACAGAACAAAATACTGCCCAGTCCTGCACCGTGACCATAATTGTTATACTGGAGCCTGTTGTTGCAGCCACTGGGTCAATCCATCTCATTTAGGGTCTTCCTCTTTTTTTGCTGACTCTCTACTTAATCAAACATAATGTCCTTCTGCAGGAATTGACCCTGCTGACATCATATCCTAAGGATGTAAAATGTAGTCTCTCTATCTTTGCTTCTAAGGAACACTGGTTATACTTTATCCAATACAGATATGTTCCTTCTTTTTGCAGTCTATGGTACATTCAGTACTCTTCTCCAACAACACAATTCAAAGGTATCAATTCTTCTTCTGTCTCCTTTATTCATTGTCCAACTTTAACATGCATATAATGTGATTGACCCATGGCTCGGGTCAGGTGCATCTTAGTCTTTGAGGTGTTATGTTTGGTTCTCAACACTTCAAAGAGATTTTTGCAGCAGATTTACCCAATGCAGAACATCTTTTGATTTCTTGGCAGTTGTTTCCATGGGTGTTGGCTGTAGATCCAAGTAAAATGAAATCCTCGACAATCAAGATTGTATTCTCTGCATGATGCAGGCAGTTAATGAGTGTTCCTCCAATCCTGATATCCCATTCTTCTTCAGATAGTCCAGTTTCTTGCACTATTTGTTCAGCATACAGACTGAGCAGGTATGAGGAAAGGGCATGACTCTCACGCACATCTTTCTTGAATTTAAACCATGTAGTGTCACTGTGTTCTGTTCAAATGACTGGCTCTGATTCATGTACAGATTCCTCAAAAACACAATTAAGTGTTCTGGAATTCCCATTCTGGACACCATTATTCAAAATTTGTTACAGTCTATATAGATGAATGCCTTTGCATAATCAGTAACACACAGGTCAACAGCTTTCTAGGATTCTCTGCTTTCAGTCAAGATCCACCTAACATCAGCAATGGTATTCCTGATTCCACATCCTCTTCTGAATCTGGCCTCATTTTCTGGAAGTGAGCTGTCAATACACTGCTGCAACAACTTTCAAATGATAATCAGCAAAATTTTTCTTGCATGTGAAGTTAATGATGTTTGATAATTTCCGCATTTGGTTGGCTCATCTGTTTTGTGAATGGGCATGAATACAGATTTCTTCCAGTTGTTTGACCAGGTCACTGCCTTCCAAATTTCTTGGCATAGATGAGTGAGCACTGCCAGAGCTGCACATCTGTTTGTTGTAACATCTCTATGGATGTTCTATCAGTTCCTAATGCCTTGTTTTTCACCTGTGCTTTCAGTGAAGCTTGGACACTTTCCTTCGATACTGTCAGCCCCTGATTATATGCAAATTCTTGAAATGGTGAACATCAGCCTGTTCTTTTTGGTATAATGATTCTGTGTATCCCCTTTGTCTTGTTTTGATGCTTCCTGTGTCGTTTAATATTTACCCCCATATGGCCCTTAGCTACTGTAACTTAAGATTTGAATTTTTAAGTCAGTTCTTTCAGCTTGAGAAATGCAGAGTTTGTTCTTTTCTTTTGGTTCTTTATCTCCAGCTGTTTGCACATGTCATTATAATACTTTACTGTCTTCTTAATCTATCCTTTGAAATCTTCTATTCAGTCTTTTTACTTCATTTCTCCTTTTTGCTAGAACTACTTGATGTTCAAGAACAAGTTTCAGAGTCTCCTCTGACACACATTTTGTTCTTTTCTTTTTTTTCCTGTCTTGTGAATGATCTCTTGGTTTCTTCATTGATGTTTTTGATGTCATTCTAAAACTTGGCTGATCTGTGACCATTAGTGTTCAGTGCATCAAATCTGCTCATGGAATGGTCTCTAAACTCAGGTGAGGTATACTCAAGGTCATTCTTTGGCTCTTGTGGGCTTCTTCTAATTTTCTTCGATTTCAGCTTGAACCTATGAATGAGGCATTAGTGGTCATACATCAGCATTCAGCTGCTGGCCTTGTTCTAAATGCTGATATTAGATATTCCATTCTCTCCTTCCATAGACATAGTCAGTTAACTCCTCTGTATTACATCTGGTGAGGTGTGTGTATAGTTGCCATTTATTTTGGTGAATTTCAATGAAGAAACCATCGATCTCTCAAAATACTGCTATGAGATCTCTTGCATCATTTCTATCACCAGGATCATGATTTCCAACCACTGACCCTTCTTCTTTGTTTCCAACTTTTGCATTCCAATCACCAGTAATTATCAATGCGTCCTAACTGCATATCCTATCATTTTCAGATTGCTAAAGCTTGTAAAAAGCCTTCAGTATCTTCATTTTTGGTCTTGGTGCTAGCTGCACCAACTTGAATAATAGTAGTATTAGCTCATCTTCAAGTTGTCATTCCCAGCATAGTAAACTATATGATTATCCAATTCAAAGTAGCCAATACCAGTCCATTTCAGCTCATGAATACCTAGAATATTGATGTTTATGCATTTCATTTCATTTTTGATAATTTCCAGTTTTCCTATATTTGTGCTTTGTACATTCCACATTCCAGTTATGAATGAATGTTTGCATTCTTTTTCTATTGAGTTGTGCCACATCGTCAAATACTGGTCATAAAAGCCTGACTCCATCCACATCATTAAGGCTGACTCTATTTTGATGAGACAGCACTTTTCCAATCACCTTTTGAGTGCCTTCCAACCTAGGGGACTCATCTTTTGGAACTCTTTCTCAGCCAATGTTTCATTGCATTTGTAAGGTTTTCAGTGACTAATTTTTTTCAGAATTAGACTGCTGTTCCCATCTTCCTAGTCTACATTAGTCTGAAAACTCAGCTGAGAGGTGTCCACTACAAGTGACTTTGCTGCTGTCTGAATATCAGTCACACAGTTTCCAGCATTGGAGCAATGTGCAAGTCCCCACAGAACAACGAACTGAAAGATACACTGGGGGGGTTTGATCTAGGGAGGAAATTAATGAGTTAGATCTAGGTAGACGTTTCTTAAATATATCATTTTCTAGGATTGGTATTCTACTTCCCTTTTTGATATTTAAGGGTCATTTCCAACACCTTCTAACTCCTAAGGGCCTAATTGTAACTCTAGTTGGCCACTAGTTTCCATAAATCCTCTAATATCTTTTAGATATTATTGGAAAATATATCAATATGCCTTGTTCCAATCATCATGAAAGCATTTATTTTGATGAATAAGAAGAAAATAGGACTTAGAATGATTTTTGAGAGATTATCTTCTAAATAGCGGAGAAGTCATAGAAGAAAACTAAGGAAGAGGAGGAGAAAACAAACATGGGCAGGGACAGGGTCAAACAGATCAAAAGAGAAGAACTATTTAGGAAGAGGGAATGATCATACGTGTTAACTGTCATAGAAATCTAAATGGAAGAGAAATAAAAGAACATCAGATTAGGTCATTTATGGGGGAATAAAGGTCTAATGGTCTTCTTCTGAAAATCACCCAATGAAAACTGTATGGATGATAGCAGTCTGATCCCCACCTGTCATGAGTATGGCTCAATGTTACGTCTGGCACAGCCTGGCAGTGTTCTGCTGTGTTTGGAGTTGCCATGAGTAATGAGTCAAGGCTGACTCCAAGGCAGGTGACAACATCAGGTACAATAACACTGATGGGCAGAAATAAGACTACTTAGAAAAACATGATGAAAATGAATGTGGACTACATTTCAGTAAGATGTAATGGTGAGTGTGTCCAGAAACTGAAAGGTTACATTTTTAAACTACAGATTATTGGACCCTACCTCTGTTAGTCCAGAAGTACAGAAATAAATTTTAATCATAACTCAGAGATAAGAAATGAATAAATCTACGTGGAACATAGATATGGATATGGATGTAAATGTGGGCAGATATGGAAATATGCAAATATACATTGCAGGGATTGTTAGACTCTGCAAAGAAATCTTTTTAAACTGTTCCTTTAATTACACACACACTTGAATTTTGGTGGCTACTTATATAAGGGAAATAAGGAAATAATAGGCCCTGTTGGTGTAGTAATTAAGAGCTTGACCATTAAGCCAAGAGTTCTTCAGTTTGATGAGGTTGACTCTTCAGACAGGGATGGATGGGACTTGGTGACACAGTGTGAGAATGTGGTGTGTGCAATTTACTGTTTTATACATTTATAGGAGGCTGTCCTACTGGTATCTTACTAGACAGGAAAAGACAGGGTAGAGAGGAGGGGACAGGTGTTTGCTAAGAGGACACTAGAAGTAAGGAGCTAAAAGGAGGAGTGTGCTGTCACAGGGTAAGGAGAACAGATGGAGTTGCAGACAGGCAGGCATGCAAAATTAATTTGCAATGTATATTTTCACTTAATCATAATAATAATCTAAAAAAGACATACTACCAAATGTTAACAAAAAAAAAGAAAAGAAAAAAGGTTGCTATGAGTCGGAATTGATTCAATGGTAATTTTTCTTGGATGTCAGGAAAGCTCAGCTGGAGTTCACTAATGCCATAATGCCTCCCAGACTGTCTCCATTCCTCAGATCTGTTTTCTTCTGTGTGAACTGCTTTGTTGGGAAGATTGTCTCCAACTGTAAGCAAGAAATTTTACTAAAAATTCTCCCTAAGCTCCTGAAAATGAAACAATTCTTTCTGTTCTCCACAGGATGCTTATTATTGCACCACGTCCTTAACTGACCTACCTCCACCCCACACTCCTTTTTCTTTTTTTTAAACAAACTCACCCAGAAGCTAATCACTATGTTTAAGCAGATGTGGTTGTATGATTGGCACACTTACACAGGGATTTCGCTCTCTGAAGGCTATAGGAGAAAAACCATCATTTTACCTTTATTGCCTTCCACAAGCTGCCTACATTCCTTGGCTTACAACCCCTTTCTTTATTTTCACAGCTAGCAGAAAAGAGTCTTCCCTTTTCTCTGGCTTCATGTCTCCCTCTGGTAAGTACCTTTGTGGTTACATTGAGGCTACCTAGGTAAATCAGGTTAATTTCCCCAACTTAAGATTCCTAACTCAATCACAAATTCAAAATTTCTTTATGCTCTTTAAGGTAGCATATTCACAGTTACAGAGATGTACACAAACATGTGTGTACCTGATTGAGGGGGCTTTACTATGACTACCTAAGTCACGTATCTTCACACGCTGAATTCCCTGGTTTCAATTTGTTTGTGTAAACATGTTATTTAACAGCAGAATACAATGTACTTTATTTCAAAGAGATTATTTTTTAGAACCTGGGTTAAATCTCATTGATACTGTCTTTTATTTATGGTTCTTTGCACCCTCTACACTTAGGAAAACATCAAATTTATCTGTCCTTGTTTTAGTCAACTAATGCTGTTCTAATAGAAATACCACAGAGTGGATGGCTTTAACAAAGGAAGGTTTATTCTTTCACAGTCCAGGAGGCTGCAAGTCCAAAATCAGGATGTCTGCTCCAGGGGAAGGCTTTCTCTCTTGTTGGTTCTGGAGGAAAGTCTGGTATTGCATCAGTCTTTGTATAGCGAGCATCTTGGTGCAGGAACCTCATGTCTGAAGCATGCACTCTTCTCCGGGTGCTGCTTGCTTGATGGTGTGAGGTTACCAGTGCTCTGCTTGCTTCCCTTTTATGTCTTGTAAGATGAAAGGATTAAGGGTAGCGGAGGCCATACTCCAGGGAAACTCCCTTTACAGTGGAGCAGAGAGGTGATCCTGTGATGGGATTTACAGTTGCACCCTAATCCTTTAACATACACGATAAGAAAATCACAAAATAGAGGGCAATCACAGAATACAGGGAATCATGACCCAGCCACATAGCTAGACCTATTTTGGGGGGGACACAATTTGATCCATGACAATCCTATTGATCATTTGACTTGTTTTGACCAAAGAAATATGAGCAGAAGTTTCATGTGTTATTTCTGAATTTATATGCCCAACTATTTGGCTTAACTCCCCCCAGCCTTCTCTTCTTTTTTCCTGGATATCATGAAAACATGTTTTGAAAGCTCTGCTCCCTTGGAGTCATCAAAGTCAATAGTCAGCCATTCAGAAGTATCAGAGAAATTTTTGTTGTATTAAGTACCCAATATTTTGGAATTGTTTATAACTTATACTACCGTAATGCATGTGAAAGCTGGACAATGAACAAAGCAGACAGAAGAATTGATGGTTTTGAATTGCGGTGTTGGAAAAGAATGTTGAATGTACTATGGACTGCCAAAAAACCAACAGATCTGTTCTGGAAGAAGTATAACAGAGTGCTCCTTGGAAGCCAAGATGGCAAGACTCATCTTACATACGTTGGACATGTTGTTAAAAGTCATTAGTCCCTGGAGAAGAACATCATGCTTGGTAGAGTGGAGGGCCAGTGAAAAAGAGGAAGACCCTCAAGGAGATGAACTGACACAGTGGCTGCAACAATGGGCTTAAGTATAAAAGTGATTGTGGACAGGAAACAAGACCAGGCAGGGTTTCTTTCTGTTGTTCATAGGGTCACTATGAGTTGGAACTGACTTGACAACACCTAACAAGAACAACAACAATGTATACCAGATCATGGAATACAAGAAACTGATATTTTATGCTCCCTCCTATCTTAAATTTGACCAGAAAATAATGCCTATTATACATTAGGAGCACTGGTGACACAGTGATTGAGTACTTGTCTGCTAACTGAAAGGCAGGCAGTTTGAACTTACAAATCTCTCTGCAAGAAAAAGATGTGGCAGTCTGCTTCCATAAAGAATACAGCCTTGGATATTCTACAGGACAGTTCTACTCTGCTTTATAGGGTTGCTGTAAATTGAAATTGACTCAAAGGTAAAGGTTTTAGGTTTTTCTGATCCTGTATGAAAAAGCTACCTTTAGATTAAACTGATGCTTTGGGTTTCCTTACTTCAGTTTTTGCCACTTTCTCAACTTCCTAGTAAGTAAACTTGTTCCTACCTGCTTCCAAAGCAGTCTAAACCAAAAACCCATTGCTGCAAAGACAATTTCAACTCATAGAAACCCTTTGGACAAAGTAGTACCACCCCATTGAGTTTATAAGGAGCATCTGGTGAATTTGAACTGCTGACCTTTAGGTTAGCAGCTATACCATTTAAACACTATACTACCAGAGTATCCTTCAAGGCAAGTAGCCAGGCAGATCTAATTTCCTCCAAGTGTATGATGCTCCTCCATGCCTTATTAGTTACCTACAATGGAATACTTGCAAACATCTCTTGTAGGCATAAGGGGAAGACATTTTGGTGCATCTTTATCCACAACAGCAAATATGCTACAAAGTACTTTTACTGAACGTATCCAATTTATGTACCATTTTAAGATGTAGCAGCAAAGATAGGGCACAACTAGGAAGAGAAAAACAAAGGAAGGTAGTGGTGGTGAATATGTTCACCTAACCAGAAGTAGCGTGAATTTAAACACACACATACAGTCTCACGTTTGCTCACTTGCAGATGTCTGTATGTATATTCATTATATCTAAGACTCTGTATTTTCTATGTAACAAATAATGTTAAATATAATTATTCAAATGTTGCTCAAATGTACTCTCATATTCACAGGAGGAAAATGGAAATCATTCCCTGGAATCACCACACGAATAAAGATCCCAACTCTATTTATTTGAAAAACAGGGTGGTCTTTTCTCCTTGAACCATAAACTTCAGCCTTTATTGAAAGTAAAACTTTGTACAAATTGGCAAAATTCATAGTGTCTGAATTTACATGTAATATCGAAACAACAATTTAACATACTTGCAGGCAAATAGCATTGATTTCCCAAGAAGTAATTCCAGAGAAAAATACATAATCTAAATCTCTGTACTAATATACACAAGTTAGCAATTTAAAAACAAAAAAATTAGATTTAATGTGTACTTTAGGTTCATTTAAATGTGATTATCAACTTATTTTAAATTTTTTGCTTAAAATATATACATTTTAAAGTTATCCACCCTTATGCACGTTCAGTCTCAAGTTTGTTATGGAGAGGGGTGGTTATGCTCTGCATCTGAGGGGGAAAAAAGCAACACTGACATTTCTGGCTTTATTTCAAGTTCAAGATGTTCTGGAAACCTGAAGGAGGCCTCTGGCAATTCACCTAGTGCCCTTCACCTTTCATCACTTCTAGTGGATTTCATGGCAAGAAAAAATAAAATGGACTCTAGTGACAGGGAACACGTCTTAGATCAACACCAGGATAAAAATATATATCTCTATTATGGAGGACACATGTGCTTATACATTACATAGTCTTCAAGCTTGTTTCACTTGGCTGATGGCTCAAATCACATTTTCTGCCAATTTTCACTAGATTAGTCATGTGCTAATGAAGAAAAATACATTGAAAAAGTCACACTGTTTGCAAACTACACAGAAAACATTATCAAGTTCACTCAGGCCAACTCTTGTATTTAAATAAGAGTAGAAAAACCAATCACAGTTATTAAATCAGTCAAGTTTTCTGATGCATATTACATTCAAGAATCTTTTCTAAATACTTCAAAAATAACTTATTTATACTTCCCAATGGCCCTTCTTATCAACTCTACTTTCCAAGTGGGATATACATATATAGCATAATTTTGTTCAAGTACAGTTAAATTGCTTGTCTGAATTCCAATACTCACTGCTACTGGGTCAATTCCGACTCATAGAGACCGTATAGAACAGAGTAGAACTGCTCCACAGAGCTCCAAGTACTGTCTGGTGGATTTGAACTGCCGACCTTTTGATTAGCTTGATACAGCATATAACCATGGCACCACCTTGCTTTTCTAAATTACAATGACTAGTAAGAAAGGGAAGATTTAAATCCAGATAGTTTTGCTTTAAATCCCAAGCATTTATTTGCCACATTGTAATTGCAGTTCCTCTATTTTAGAATTTTTGATGATAGAATAGTATATGTCAGATCATTATCTGTCTGTATACCTATATTTATCTTTTTTTCTATTTATTTAGCTATCTTTCTTCCTGATAAAAAGTTTATTGGAAATTATTTCTCTCTATTTTTTAGTTTCATGAGAAAGGGGGTATGGTAAGTTAAACAAAGTTTGGAAAAGATAATCTCTGTGCTTTAAATCTTAAGACTATTTCATAAGACCATCCTTTAAGGCCAAAAACATGTATTCTACTAGTGTCAGCCTTAAGAAACAAGTGTACAGTGCACCCAAACGAGAACATGGTCCAGCAGAGCCATAAGCAGCTATTTTTAATACTTAGGGCAAGCAGCATTAATTATGCCCTCAAATCAACTCTGTAATTCACGATGTGGCTCACAGATGGATGTTATTAACCATGTGTGCCATCTGGTAACTTCCTATTTTAGCTAATCATTCTTGCTAAGTAGGTGCTAAGCCTTAAAAATCATTATTTGTATGTTTGTTCCATCTAAATTTGGGTGAGCTGGGGCAGAGACCAGTTGTCTCTCCCTAATTATAGCCTTATAGTCTGGATGTGGAACTCAAAGAAGAATCTCTTAGTGCATAGCTATGGTGCATCAAACGGACATTTAAAGATTTCTATTGCTCGGGGATTACCAATGGTGGATTTCATGGCAGGAAAATATCAAATGGGATATAGTGACAGGAGATACAGCTGAGATCATCACCAGGATAAAAACATAAATGTTCCCATTATGGACTACACATGTGTTTATACGGTCCATGGACTCCTAGCTTGTTTTAGTTGCCTACATAAGGCTATAAAGTTTTGTTATTGTTGTTTGTTTTGTTTTTATTTTCTAATGTAAGTGCATATGGCAATTGTCTTTATTTGTTGTTGTTGATGTTAAATAAACCTGTTTATAAAGTCTAGTGATAAGTAATTGCATACTAGAAGAGGGTACTGCAATTCTGGCAATAGTCATTAAAAGCTACTTACCTAAGAATCTGTATGTTTTTAGATCCATGTCTTTTTGGGGACTCACAATGATCACTAAGTGGTTACATGAACAAGGATATTATATTTTGCAAGATATTATTTAATATCAAAGCATAAAATGATTATTAAGTTTTCTTATGCAATTAGTCTTTCAATAAAGAGATACTGACTGTGGTTCACAGACTTGTAAAAGTTAGCATCTGTGTCACTTTGCAATTTTTTAACAGGTTAGTTTTACAGGAACCAGTGATGTAGTGAAAATAAGAACAATTTGCCTTATGTCACATTTCTATTTTTTTATTTCTAATAACTCCAGTTAGTTACTCAAAATACCACCCAAAGGGATGATAATTGTTTCAATCTATGTCCTTTTAGTATTATTGTTTTTTGTCTAAGTACACAAAAGAGAAGAAATTAATGAGTTGAATAAAGAATAAAATGTTTGGGTGGTGGAGTCAAGATGGTGGGCAAAATACATATCTCCCTAAATCCTTCTGGAAACCAAGGCCTGAATTGACAATTAAATACAGCCTCCTGGGCACCTAGTGAGCTTTTTGACACAGTGTAGGGCTATTGTTCTACATACCACTGAGTGGGAAACTTCTCTTTTGCCAACCTCTGCCCTTGTTGAGTCCCTCTTGTAGACTAAATCACCATTTTAACCATTTTTTCCCACTGTTTTAGCTGGAAGGAGGTGATAAGGTTTGACTGACTGAAGGCTCAGTCACACTGCTGATGAGATCAGTGAGTGGTGTCACCATATTTTGAGTCTGGGCTTAAAATCTGTGCAACTCTGCACCTCTGACCTATCTCTCTTGGAATCTCTGAATCTCTGCTATTGAATATTCAGCGGGGGAGCCTGTGTGAGATGCCATCTTGATTCACTGGGAGTTGGAGTTTCCTATACAGAGTCTTCAGCTAAACCTAATTCCCAGGCTGCAAGGCAGTGCCTGCCTGGAGAGAGCTTTTCAAGCAGTAAAGCAGTCTTTGATACAGAGGTGCTTACTTTGCCAGATGGGAAGATGGACTTGCACACCCAAAAGCCTGACTAATTTTGGAAGCCATCAGATACCTTTTACCTTTCAATAGAGAAATAACTGTGGTTTATCCACATGGCATCTCTTCCAGCCTTTACTGTCTCACATTATAGAGTCAGCTGAAGGCTCCCCAGTGTATCTCTAAGTGGGACTGTGTCTTTGCTATCAGGTGATGGAGTCTGCTACCCCAGAGATTCCACAGAGCCCAGTCACTGGTCTACATAGAGGTGGCTGGTGATTAACTTCCTTTTCAAACTGACCTTTAGATCTGGTTAAGGTAACAATGAAGAAACAAAACAACTTCCAGATGCCCAAAAAGCAACAAACTTTGGAACAGAACATAAGGAAGAATTCATCCGTGGCCTCAGAAGGCCCACAAAAGAAAGATTCAAAGAACATCACAGGTGAAGAAGCCTTTCTGACACTATCAGAGGATGAGTGCAAAAGGATTATATAGAAAGCCATACTAGACCTTGTCTAAAATGCAGCAGAGCAAAAGGAAAAATTAAGCAAGCTGTTCAATCTGATGGAACACCAGTACTCAGAAATCCAACAGATCAATAACAAATTCAGTTCAAAGCCAAGAAAACAAAATGGAACAAATAGAAAATAGACTTTCTACCTTGGAAGACAGAGCTGCTGACTCTAGCATCTATGAGGGGAAATCAGGAACAAAAGAAACAAGAAAAATGAACAAGCATTAAGAAGCACATGGGACTCTATGAAGAGGAACAATCTATGATTAATTGGAGTTCATGAACAGGATAGGACAACTGAGAACACAGAGGATACTGTGGCTGAGCTGCTGATAGAAAACTTACCAGAAATTATGCAAAAAGAGAATATAGATATCAAAGATGTATGACAAATGCCACTCTATATAGATCCCAAAAGGGAGAATCCAGCTTTATATATAATCAAGCTTATAATCAAGCTTGATTATATATAAATAATATATATTGATTATATATAAATAAATTGATTATATATAAATAAATAATTGATTATATATTGATTATATATAAATAAATAAATCCAGCTTTATATATAATCAAGCTTATAATCAAGCTTGACAAAAGGAAACACAAGCAGAAACTCTTAAAGGCAGAAAGACCGAAAGTAAAACTGATGAGGGACTCTGTAGTCTTTCATCTGATTTCTCAGCAGAAACAATGCTGGCACAGAGAAAACAGGAAGACACATTCAAAGCCATGAAGGAGAATAATTTTCAACCAAGAATTATATACCCTGCAAAACTATCTTTCAAATATGAAAATGAAACCAAAACATTCTCAGATAAACACAAACTGACAGACTTTGGAAAAACAAAACCAAAGCTAGAAGATATACTGAAAGAAGCTCTTGGCTTAGAAGAACAAAAACACTAACTTTATATTTTGGAAGCAAATACAGGACACATTGCCTAGAAACCTACTCAGTAAGGGAAGGCTCCAAACTCAACCAAAGTTGTACTATTAAAAGAAGTGATCCAGTGATAATATCCTGAAAACTATGATGTCATCATACTAAAAAGAGGGATGTACTACAATCGTTATAGTTCTTACAGATTGAGAGGAAGTTAATAAGACTTGTGGTAGTTAAAATTGGGTTTAAACATGGACTATTAAGGGGGAATCACAGGGGCAACAGCAAAGCACAATAAAGATGCAACATATCACATCAAGAAATATAATACAGGAGACTCAACAACCACAAAGCCAACCTTGAAAAAGGTGAAAAATCAACTCACAAAGAAGAAGGTTGCAGAACAGATTAATAAGAACAACAGAGAAAACATTAACACAAAAATAAACGTATCACAATGGCAGCACTGAACACATACCTATCAATAATTACGTTGAACGTGAATGGACTCAACTCTCCAGTAAAGAGACATCAAGTGACATCTTGGATCAAAAGACATAAGCTGTCCATATGTTGCTTACAAGAAACTCACTTTACACTTAAAAATACAAACATACTGAAAACTAAAGAATGGAAGAATATATATCAAGCTAACACTACACAAAGAAAAGCACGTGCAGCAATACTAACCTCAGATAAAATAGATTTTAATGGAAAATCTGTCATTGTGGACAAGGATGGACACTATTGCTGAAAGTTTCAATACACAAACAGGACTTAACAATATTAAATATTTATGCACATAATACTGGAGTATCTAAATACGTCAAAGAAACGCTGACTACACTCAAAGTGAGATAGATCACTCTACAATAATAGTGGGAGACTTCAACACTCCACTCTCAATATTGCACAGGTCGTCTAGAAAAAACCTCAGTAAAGACACAAAAAAATCTTATTGCCATGATTAACCAAAAAGACCTCACTGATGTATACAGAACTGTCTATCCATCGACAACTACACCATTTTCTCCAATGCATATGGAACATTTTCCAGAATAGACCATGTGTTAGAACATAAAGCAAATCTCAACAAAATCCATACCACTGAGTTATTGCAAAGCACCTTCTCAGACCACACAGCCATTAAAGTCAAAATCAATAGTAGACAGGCATAGATAGAAAGAGGAACATATGGAAACTGAACAAAATCTTGCTTAAAAGGCATGAGTTATAGAAGAAATCAAGGATGAAATACAGAAATTTATGGATTCCAATGAGAATGAAAACACTTCTTACCAGAACCTATGGGACACAGACAAAGCAGTGCTCAGAGGTCCATTTAACTCTATAAATGCACATACCCAGAAGCAAGAAAGAACCCAAACCAAAGAATTAACCCTACAGCTTGAACAAGTACAAAGAACAGCGATCCAACACTATGGAAATTATTGACCAATATCATAAACAAGCAATATTTTGCTGAATGTCATTCAAAAATTATTGCAGAGGTGGAACCAAGATTGCAGACTAAATAGCTCCTCAATTCCCTCTGAAAACTAAGGCCTTGACTGATAATTGAACGGAACACTCTGGACATCCAGGGAAACCCAGGATATGCCATACGGTTGTCATGTTGGACTACATGCCTCTAAATAGGAAACTGCCCCTCTCTGATGAGGATGAGTGTGCTGAGCCCCACTTTTGCTGACTTGCCACTTGGGAAGACTACAGGCAGTGACACTTTCCTTTTTGTTGTTGTTGCTATCCAGGAGGTGGGGGATGACATGAGGTGCAAATATGATGAACTTCAGTTCTAAAGTAAACAGGGTATAGCACAGTACAGAGACAATGCATGGGATTAACACATTTTGAGAGCCCAACTCCTGACTGAGGACACCACTGCCCCACCACCTCTCTTTTCTGAGTTCCATCATATTTTCTGCTCTTCGTGGCAGGAAGGACAGCTAGGCTAGGATGCTGTCTAGGTCAGCTGGGAGGCAGATCACCCAAATGGAGGCCTCAGCAAGGGCTAATTCCCAAGCTGAGAAGCAGTGCCAGTCTGGAAAGCACATTTTCCAGCAAAAAGGCTGTGTTCAACAGTGTTACCTTATGGGTATGGCCCAGCTGAGGATGACAGCAAGGTCATAACCTCTCGCTACTTTGAACTACATCATAGTATCTGGGGACAGCCAAAGAGCTGCTTCTGTTGTCAGCCTGACTGACTTTGGCAGCAGTTGTGTAGCAAAGTGCCTGGAGAAATAACTGATGAACTGTGTGTTGACATCTCTTCCAGCCTTTGCCGACCCACGTCACAGGGTCACTCGATGGTTCCCAAGTGACTCCACATGTAGAGCACTATATTTGCCACGTAGGAGGTGAGGCCTGCCACCTCAGAGTGTCCACTGGGGCCAGTCACTAGAGTACACAGAGATGGCTGGTGACCAACTTCCCTCTCAGAGCTACACCTCAGCTGAAGAGGAGTGAGACAAACTAAACAGCTTCTGGATGGCCCAAAGGCAACAATCCATCTCTAACCATTTAAAGAAACAGCCCACCATGGCTCTGGAAAACCCCCAAAATAAACAATCATGAAATTTTCCCAGATGAATAACGCTTTCTGAAACTATCAGGAGTGAGTACAAAATAATTATATGTAGAACACTCCTAGAAATTAAACAAAATACAGCAGAGTACAATGAAAAATTAAGCAAGCTATTTAAACTGATGAAAAATCAATGATCTGAAATCCAGCAGACCAATAACAAAATGACAGAATTTGAGGATTCAACCCAAAGTTAAAAGAGCAGAACTGAAGAGACAGAAGTCAGGCTTAGTGATGTTAAGGATAGAGCAACCAACACTAGCATTTATGAGGAGAAATCAGAGAAAAGAAACCTAAAAAAAAAAAAAAAAAAAAAAATGAAGAGGAATTAAGAAACATGTGGCATTCTATTAAGAAGAACAATCTATAATTAACTGGAGGTCCTGAACAGCGAGGAATACTTGAAAACACAGAGTATTGTTGTTGAGTTGATGACAGAAAATTTCCCTGACATTATGAAGGAAGAGAACATAGATATCCAAGATGTGTACCAAATGCCAGAAAAAATAGGCTTCAAAAGAAAGACGCCAAGACATATGATACTCAAGCTTAATAAACTGAAACATAAACAGATTCTCTTAAAGACAGTGAAGCCCAAAGCAAAGCTAACATTCAGAGGAAAATCCTGTATGTTTTCATCTGACTTCTTGGCAGAATCATTGTTGTCAAGGAGGCAATGGGATGGCATATTCAAAGCCTTGAAAAGGAAAAACAAAGAATTACATATCCATGAAATTGTCTCTCAGATA
Organism: Heterohyrax brucei; assembly: GCA_028571685.1. Lineage (NCBI taxonomy): Eukaryota > Metazoa > Chordata > Mammalia > Hyracoidea > Procaviidae > Heterohyrax > Heterohyrax brucei. The sequence continues at coordinate 108,525,019 of CM053148.1, forward strand.
TGAAGGTGAAATTAAGACATTCACAGATTAACAGAAGCTAAGAGACTTTGTAAAACTCAAACCAAAACTCCAAGAAATACTGAAAGAAGATCTTTGCTTAGAAAAATAAAACCACCAAGTATATATTTAAGGAGCCAACGCAGGACACAGTATCCAGAAACCTATCCAGCTGGGGAAGTCACAAAACTCAATCAAAGCTATAATATTAAAAGAAGGGAATCAGTGATCGTATCATGGAAATTATAACACCATCACACTAAAAAGAGACATACATTACAGTGATTATAGTCCTTTCAGATGGAAAGGAAGTTAAAAAGATATGCAGAAGTTAAAATTGGGTTTAAACTTAGAATCTTTAGAGGGATCACAGCAGTGGCTGCAAAGTACAATAACAATGCAACATAGTAAAATAAGAAACACAAGACAAGTGTCTCAACACCCATAAAACCAACACTGAAAAAGATGAAAAGCCAATATAAAGAGGAATGACCCAGCAGAATATTAAGAACGACATAGGAAACACTAACACAAAAATAAGTATATCAAAATGACAGCACCAAACACATATCTATCTGTAATTACACTGAATGTAAAGAGACTGAACCTTCCAATAAAGAGACAATGAGTGATATCCCAGATCAAAAGACATGACCCATCTATATGTTGCTTACAAGACACATTTTAGACTTAAAGATATGAACTAACTGGAAATTAAAGGATGGAATAATATATACCAAGCCAACAACATCCAAAGAAGATCAGATAAAACAGAATTTATTATAAGATCCACCATCATGGACAATGATGGACACTATTTATTACTGAAACATTCACTACACAAGCAGAACTTAACAAAATTAAATATTTATGCACCCAATACCAGAACATCTAAATACATCAAACACTGACTACATTGAAAATAATAGTTGCAGACTTCAACACACCACTTTCAGTAATAAACAGACCACCCAGAAAAAAACTCAATGAAAACACAGACCATCGTATTGCCACAATTAAACAGCTAGACCTCGTTGACATACACAGAAACTTCTATCCATGAACAGATAACTACACCTCCTTCTCCAGGGCACATGGAACATTTTCTAGAACAGACCATGTGTTAGAACATAAAGCAAATCTCAACAGAATCCAAACCACTGAATTATTACAAAGCATCTTCTCAGACCATAAAGCCATAAAAGTCAAAATCAGTAGCAGAAAAAACATTGATAGAAACAGGAATTCATGGAAACTGAACAATGTCTTGCTCAAAAAGCCATGGGTTATAGTAGAAATCAGGGATGAAATAAAGAAATATGTGGAGTCAAATGAGAATGAAAACACATCCTACCAGAACCTATGGGATACAGCCAAAGCAGCACTCAGAAGTCAATTTATCTTTATAAATGCACATAACAGGAAGGAAGAAAGAACCAAACCAAAGAATTAACTCTACAGCTTGAACAAGTAGACAGAAAGCAACAGAAGCACCGCTCAGGGACCAGAAGAAAACAGATCATAAAGATTAGAGCAGAACTAAATGAATTAGAGACTAGAAGAACAGTGAAAAAATTGAAAAGACCAAAAGCTGGTTTTTGGAAAAGATCAACAAAATTGACAAATCACTGGCTAAACTTACAAAAGAAAAACAGGAAAGAAAACACATAATGCAAACATGAAATAAGATGAGAGATGTCACAACCGATCCATAAGAAATCAAAAGTATTATAACAGAATACTGCAAAAGACTGTACTCTAACAGATTTGAAAATCTACAGGAAGTGGACAAATTCCTAGATTCATATCACCTACCAAAATTATCATAAGCAGAAGCAGAATAACTTAATATACCCATCATAAAGGAAGAGATTGAAAATGTCATCCAAAAACTACCAACCAAAAAACCCCTCGCCTAGACATCTTCACCACAGAATTCTACCAAGCTTTTAGAGAAGAATTATCTCCAGTACTACTGAGACTCTCTCACAGTATAGAAAGGGATGTAGTACTCCCAAATTTGTTCTATGAAGCCAGCTTAACCCTGATACCAAAGCCAGGGAAAGAGCAACAAAAAAGGAGAACTACAGATCAATATTATTCAGATACAATATCATTTCTCATCTAGAGTCTAGATGCAAAAACATTCAACAAAATCCTTGCCAATAGAATACAACATATCTAAAAAATAATCCATCATGACCATGCTGGGTTCATACCAGTGTTGCAAGACTGGTTCAACATCAGAAAAACAAAGTGATCAACCACATAAATAGCCCAAAAGACATGAATAACCTGATTTTGCCTATAGATGTATAAAAGGTATTTGATAAAGTCCAACATCTACTCATGCTAAAAACTGTCAGCAAAATAGTAATAGATGGCCAATTCCTTAATGCAATAGGGGCCATTTATACAAAGCCAACTGCCTACATCATTCTGAATGGAGACAAACTGAAACAATTTCCTTTGAGAACAGGAGCTAGACAAGGATGCCCCTTCTCACATCTCCTACTCAACATTGTACTAGAACTTCCAGCCAGAGCAATTAGACAAGACTAAGAAATAAAGGGCATCTACACCAGCAAAAAGGAAGTAAAAATGTCCCTGTTTGCAGATGATGTGATTGTATACATAGGGAATCCTAAAGAATCCATAAGTAAGCTATTCAAATTGGTAGAAGAGTTCAGCAATGTGTCAGGATACAAAATAATCGTAAGTAAATCAGTAGGATTCCTTTATATCAACAATGATATTATTAAAGAAGTCACCAAATCAGTACAATTTATTATAGCCCACAAGAAGATAAAATACACAGGAATAAATCTAACCAGAGAAATAACAGACCTTTACAAAAGAACTACAAGCACTTACAACAGGAAGCTAAGAGAGACTTACATAAATGGAGAAACTTACCTGCTCATGAATAGGAAGACTTAACATTGTGAAAATGTCTATTTTACCCAAAGCAATCTACTTATATAATGCAATCCCAATACAAATTCCAGTGACATTTTTTTAAAGAGATGGAGAAAGAATCACCAACTTTGTTTGGAAAGGGAAGACACCCCGGATACGTGAAGCACTACTGAAGAAGAACACACTGGGAGGCCTTTCACTACCCAACTTTAGAACCTATTACATTACCACAGTGGTCAAAACAGCCTGGTACTGGTACAAAAAGAGACAGATAGATCAATGGAAGAAAATCAAGACACCAGAGATGACACCATCCTCCTATGAACAGTTGATTTTCAACAAAGGCCCTAAGACATTAATCTGGGGCAAAAACAATCTCTTCAGCAAATGGTGCTGGCAAAATTGGATACCCATCTGCAATAGATTGAAATAAGATCCATGTTTTAGTCAGCTAGGGCTGCTCTAACAGAAATACCACAGAGTGGATGGCTTTAACAAAGAAAGATTTATTCTTACACAGTCCGGTAGGTTGCAAGTCCATATTCAGGGTGTCCGCTCCAGGGAAAGACTTTCCCCTTGACGGCTCTGGAGGAAAGTCCGGTATTGCATCAGTCATTGTCCAGGGAGCGTCCTCACACAAGAACCTCTGGTCTGAAGGACGTGCTCTGCTCCCGGTGCTGCTTGCTTGATGGTAGCGAGGTTCTCAAATTGTCCTTGGTTCTTTTTCCTTTTATTCCTTGCAAGCTAAAAGCATTAAGGGTGGGACAAGCCATACTCCAGGGAAACTTCCCCCATAGCAGGAATTCACAGCCCCACCCTAATCCTTTAACATACAGGTTAGCAAAACCACACAATGCAGGACAGTCCCAAGATACTGGGAACCATATCCCAGCCACGTGGCTGCACACATTTTTGGAGAGACACAATTCAAACCATGACAATCCATATCTTACACCTTACACAAAACCAACCCAAACTGGATAAAATACCTAAATATCAAATCTAAAATGATAAAGCTCATCTAAGAAGAAATAGGATCAGCAACGGAAACTTTAACACACAATGCAGACAGATTCAAAATCTGACAAACCACAATCAACAGAAGAGAAAATAGATAAATGGAAACTACTAAGAGTCAAACACTTTTGTCATCCAAAGACTTTATCGATAGAATTAAAAGGCCATCTATAGAATGGGAGAAAATTTGGCAACTGTATGTCAGACCATGTCTGATCTCTATAGCCTATAAGGTACTACAAAATATCAATAAGAAAAAGATAAATAATTCAATTTAGTGATGGGCGAAAGAGATGGACAGACATTTCTCTAAAGAGGAGATCCAGGCAGCCAAAAAACACATGCAGACATGCTCATGATCATTAGCTATTAAAGAAATTCAAATCAAAACTACAATGAGATACCGTCTCACTCCAACAAAGTTGGCCATGATCCAAAAAGCACAAAATAACAAATTATGAAAGGCTGTGGAGAAATTGGAACTCTCCTACACTGTTGGTGGTATTGCAAAATAGTGTGACCGCTTTAGAAAGCAGTCTGGAGCTTCCTTAAAAAGCTGGATCCAGATATACAATTTGACTCAGTATTTCCACTACATAGAATATACCCTACAGAATCAAATTCACACCAACTAACACGTGCACAGGAATGTTTATTGCAGCACAGCCCTCAAGAGCAAAAAGATGAAATCAACCCAGGTGGCCAATAACAGAGGAATGAGTAGGTAAACTGTGGTATACATACTCAACAGAACAGTATGCAATGATAAAGAACAGTGATGATTTCAGGAAGCATCTCGTTAACCCGGTTTCAACTGGGGCAAAAGGGCAAATACTCTATGAGACCCCTATTCTAAGAACTTAATAACAGACTTATGCATAGAAGAAAAGACTCTGTGACAGCTGCAAAGGTGGGGAGGGGGGGTGTCGATTAGATAGCTGATAGAAATTTGATTGGGTGAAATCTGTGACAGCACACATGAGAAAGAAGATGAATGTTAACTGGACTGATCACTCCTCCCATCTTAACCCAATATTGCAAAGATACAGTAGCTCAGTTGGGGATCTGGGGACCATGCTCTCAGGGGACACTGAGGCCAATTGGCATAACTAACATTTTGCAAAGAGAGTTTTCTGCACCCCAAATTGATGAGTGGTTTCTGGTGTCTTAAAAACTGCCAAGCTACCATCTGAGGTACACCAAATCATCCTAACTCAGCAGAAATGGATGCTCTCCAAGGACAAAAATGACATGGGGCAAAGAGAACCCAGAAGACAGAGAGAGTCATATGACTGGGTGACCACATCTACATGTGACTGGAAGAGCTAGATGGTGTCCAGCCACCACCAGTGATATCTGTGATGGGGTTCAGAAAGTTGTCTCACTGGCAGCACAAGAATAAAAGGGGGGCACCCTGAGATCTCCACTAAAAGTCCACAATTGATGTCCCAGGGGCCTTGGGGCTACCCTGCAAGCATGGCCCCTGGCCCTGATACTGCCCCTGTCTATAAATCATAATGGAGGTCAACTCTTCAGACAGAAATGGATTGGACTTGGTGACACAGAGTTACCATATCAAGTGTGCACTTGATGGTCCTATGCATCTGTAGGATGTCATCCAGCTGACCTCTTACTGTATGCAAGGGAGAGGGTAGATAGGAGTGGATATAAGATTTTGAGGAGAATATAACATGTACAGAATGGAGAAAAGGAATGTGCTGTCACTGGGCAGGGAGAGAGGTGGGAGCCGTTCACTGGTGGGTATGCAAATTTACATAGGATTGTATATTTTCACTCAACCGTAAAAAAAAAATGGTTAAAACTAAAAAGAAGAATCAAAGGTTTGTTATTTTAGTATAGACATACATTATAGTCATATGCTTTTTTATCATGTGTGTATTATTCAGTATAAGCTAACTGCTGTAACAAATAGCCCTCAAATGTCAAATCTCATTTACATAACACAATAAACATGTACTTCTTGCCATCAGTCAATGTATTGGTATTGGGCAGGAAGCTTTCCACTTTGTAGTTCAGAGATCAGACTCCAATGTGTCTGCATTAGAACAGCCTGAGAATCCTTCTCTAGATTCTTTGCATTCAGCCATGTGATGACTGATGAAAGTTGAGGAGGAGAGCACTCTGTCTACATTTCATTGGTCAACAGTAGTCCTGTGGGTCCACGTACATGAAAAGATGGATAATATAGTCTCCCTGTGAATCTGAAGGAAAATGAAATTATTTGCTGAAGCTATAGCATTGTTTCTACCTTTTTGTGGGAATGCCTATGTTTAGCAACAATTTCTATTTCTTTCTCAGCACAAATCTATGTTATAAAGATACACTCTTTAGGGTTTTTAATGTTGTTTTGTTTGTTTGTTTTACCCCTTAACAATTTGCTCCTAATCCACAAGAATTTACCTCATTAGGTATACAGCCTGGTTATTATTTCAAGGAGTATGAAGGTGGTCCTCAACAGAGACAATCTAACAACATTCTTTGAAGCTATTCAGAAGTCTCTATTGGTGCAATAATCAAAAATTTTTCTTTTGTCTGTTTTAACAGTAGACAACATCTTTCTCCGTGTCTGTGTAGATCCAGAGATTACAAAAGGATGGGATCAGAAAATATCAAATGGGAGTTAGTGACAGTGGACACAGCTTAGATTGTTACCAAGATTAAAACAGATAAATATTTTATTATGGCATACACATGTGTTCATACATCCATCATCCTCCAACTTGTTTTAGTTGTCTACATAAGGACATGAGGTTTCAGTTGGTATGTATGACTGCAACAAAATTAACGGCTGGATGTGCCGCAAGAAAAGGGATCTTTGAAACAGCAGTCACTACTATTTTAGATGAACTCACTAAGACATGTCATCATTTCACTACTAAGTTCGTGAATGAAGAATGTAAGTTTATAAAAAAAAGATTTAGGAATACAGTTTCTTTAGTGTTATGCATAATATATAAATCAACTAATTCGAGCTTGCTGTTTCTCCCAAAAGCACCATAGAAGCTTAAAAATTGAGTTGACTTTTTCCTGCAGAAAATAAATTTAATATTTAGAATATGTCTAGTAATTCAGAATATGAACAGTTATTGATCATGGAAAAGGAAATCAAGAATAGTGTAAGCAGGGGCAGAGTTAAGATGGTGGAATACACACGTATCCTTAATTTCCTCTTAAAAGTGAGGCCTGGAATGGTAATTAAATGTAGCTTTCTAGACATCCAGTAAGCCCTGAGACACAACACAAGGCAGTCAGTTTGGACAACATGCTGCTAAGCAGCAAACTTCTTACCACTGAATTCCACTCTCACTGAGAGCCTGGCCACCTGAAACCAAAGGCATTTGACATTTTTAACCTTATTCTGTTTTTGTTGGCCAGTAGGTGGTAGATGGGCATGAGCCAGCATCTACACTGACCCACAGCTCTGATGTTAACAGCGAGTGCTATAGCAGAGAGGCAGTTTGTGGAATAACCACATTTTGAGAGCCTAGCAGCAGTCTGAGGGCACCACAACCACGCCACCTTCCCTTTTTTGGAGCTCTGCCATACATTTGGCTTTTTCACAGAGTGAGGGGTAGCTTGACCAGGATGTTATCCGGTTCAGGCGGAACTCAGAGTTATCCTACCAGAGGCCTCAGCAGGGGCTATTCCCAGGCTGGGAAACAGTGCCAGGCAGGGCATCACTTTTCCAGCAGAAAGGCTGTGTTAAGCCCAGTGTTGCCTTATGAGTAGATACGGGCAGGCGACAACAGCATAGCAGGCTCTCCATACTCAGAAATAAATCATGGCATCTGGATGGCCAAAGAGCTGCCTCTGATGTCAGCTGGAAGGGGGCCTGCCACACCTGATGGCCTGACTGATTCCGGAAGCACTCAGGTAGCTTTTAGCTTTTTTAAATGACACTACCTGGAGAAGTAACTGATGTGTAGCACTACTGCATCACTTCTATCCTTTACTGACCAGCATCATATGGTTGGTTGACAGCACTCCAGTGACTCTGTAACTAGGTCTGTGTCCTTCCCAGCCAGGAAGCAAAAATTGCCACCCCAGAGAGCCCACTTGGGCTAGTCACTAGAGTACAAAAAGGAAGCTGGTGATCAATTCCCTTCTCAGAACTAGGCCTCAGTTCCAGTTGAGCCAACACTAGAGAAACTAAATAGCCTATAGATGTCATATAAGCAACAAACTATTGCCAGGCATTTAAAGAAACATTAAACATTGTTCCAGAAATCTCTCAAAATAAAGAATCAAAAACTTCCCAGATGAGGAAGCGTTTCTGAAACTATCAGAGGTCAAATACAAAAGAATTATATATAGAACCTTCCTAGAGATTAAACAAAATGCAGTACAGCAAAAAGAAAAATTAAGCAAGTTATTCACACTGACGGAACATCAGCATTCTGAAATCTGACAGATCAATAGCAAAATTACAGAATTAGGCAATACAATTCAAAGCCAAAAGAGCAGAATTGACAAACTGAAAATTAGACTGAGTGATCTTGAAGACAGAGCTGCTGAAACCAGCATTCATGTGGAGAAATCAGAGAAAAGAAATAAGAAAAATGAAGAAGCTTTAAGAAAAATGTGGGAGTCTACTGAAACAACTAATCTAAGATTAATTGGAGTACCTGAACAGGGAGGGATAGCTGAAAACATAGAGACTATTGCTGTTGAGACACTGATAGAAATTAGGAAAGAAGAGAAGATAGATATCTAAGACATGCTTGAACACCACAAAAAATAGACCCCAAATGATAGACACCAATACATATTATAACCAAGCTTAATAAAATGAAACATAAGCAGAAACTCTTAAAAGCAACAAGACTTGAACCAAAGCTAATATTCAAGGGAAGCCCTGTAGGCTTTCATCCAACTTCTCAGCAGAAATGATGCTGGCACAGAGGCGGTGGGATGACACATTCAAAGCCTTGAAGGAGAAAAACTTTCAACAAAGAATTATATGCCCTGAAAAACTGTCTTCCAAATATGAAGATGAAAGTAAGACATTTGCAGGCCAACAGAAGCTTAGAGACTTTGTAAAGACCAAATCCAAACTACAAGAAATACTGAAAGAAGTTCTTTGCATAGAATAACAAAGCCATTAACTCTGTATTTAAGGAGGCAATGCAGGACACAACATACAGAAACCTGCTCAGTTACGGAAGGCACAAAATTCAATCATAGCTACAACATTAAAAGAAGGGAACCCGTGATCATATCATGAAAATTAAATACCATCACTTTAAAAAGAGGAATATACTACAGTAGTTACAGTCCTTTTAGATAGAAATGAAGTTAATAAGCTATGTAGAACTTAAATTTGGGATTGAACTCAGAAAATTAAGGGGGTATAGAGGTTGCCACAAAGCACAAAAACAATGCAACTCATCAAAGAAGAAGTGTAATACAGAAGTCTAGACAAACCCAAAACCAACACTGAAAAAGATGAAAATAAAACACATAAAGAATGATCCACAACAGAATATTAAGAGCAACAGAGAAAACATGAATGCAAAAATAAATACATCAAAATACAGCACTAAACACTTATTACTTATTAACACTAAATACTTATTAATAATTACACTGAATATAAATGGTCTGAACACTCCCGTAAAGAGAGAAGTGGCATCTTGAATCAAAATACATGATCCATCCATATGTTCCTTACAAGAAACACACATCAGACTTGAAGTTATGAAAAAACTGAAAAGGGATAGAATAATATAGACCAAGCTAACAATATGCACAGAATAGCAACAGAGAAACCCCTCAGGTACCAAAATAAACCAGATCATAAATATTAGAACAGAATTAAACGAATTAGAGAATAGAACAGAAAGCTGGTTTTTCTAAAGATCAACAAAAATGACAAACCATTTGCTAAACATACTAAATAAAAACAGGAGAGGAAACAACTCAAATAAGAAATGAAATGGGAGAAGTCACAGCATATCTAAGACTAATCAAAAATATCATAACAGAGTACTAAGAAAGACTGTATTCTAACGGATTTGAATACCTAGAGGAAATGGATGAACTCCTAGATTCAGATCACCTACCGAAATTATCACTAGGAGAAGTAGAACAACTTAATGAACTCATTACAAATGTCATCAAAAAGCCACCACCTTAAAAAACGCCCTGACCAAGATGGCTTCACGGCAGAATTCTACCACGAAGAGTTAACTCCGATACTACTGAGAGTATTTCTCAGCATAGAAGGGATGGAATACTCCCAGATTCAGTCTGTAAAGCCAGTATAACCTGGGTACCAAAGCCAGGGAAAGATCCCACAAAAAAGGAAAATTACAGACCAATATCATTCATGGACCTAGAACCTAGAAATCTTCAACAAAATCCTTACCAATAGAATTCAACAATACACCAAAAAAAATAATCTGTCAAGACCAATGGTAGTCACACAAACAGATAATATGTGCATGAATGTTTATTGCAACACAGTCCACAACAGCTAAAAGATGGAATCAACCCAGATGCTCCACAACAGATGAATGGAAAACAAACAATGGTACAAACAGATGAATGGATAAACAAACAATGGAACACTATGCAATGATAAAGATCAATGGTGGTTTCAGGAAGCAACTTACAGCCTTGTTTCAACCAGAAGACATTATGCTGAATGAAATAAGTCAGCTGCACAAGAACAAATAATGTATGAGACCCCTACTATAAAGACTTAAAAGCAAATTCATGTACAGAAAAGACTCTTTGATGGTTACAAAGGAGGGGAGATGTGGAGGAAGAGGGTTGCTTATACATTCAATAGCTGAAAGAAATTTGACTCAGTGAAAGCAGTGACAGCACACATTAGGAAGAAGATCAACTTAACTGGACTTCAATATAATCTGAAAACTCCTCCAATCTTAACCCAATATTGCAGGGGCAGGAGTCCGGGGACTATGCTGTCAGGGGACTTCAAGGCCAATTGGCATGACAAGCCTATTGCTAAGAGAGCTTTCTGCACCCCATATCGGTGAGTGGCATCTGTTGTCCTAAAAGCTAGCAAGCTGCCATCTGAGCTACACCAGATGGTCCCAACTCAGCTGGATCAGATGATCACCAAGGACAACAAAGACATGAGAGAAAAAGAGCCCAGAAGACAAAAGGACCTACATGGATGAGTGATTGTGTCAACATGTGAGCAGAAGAATCAGATACTGCCCAGTGATCACCAATGACAGCCATGATGGAACACACAATGTCATGTCCCAGTGGCATCATGAGAAAAAAAGAGATGCACCTCAAGAACTCCACTAAAAGTGTGCAACTGATGGTCTGAAGGCTTGGGGGTTCCCCTGGCAGCATGGTCCTTTGACCTGATGCTGCCCTTGACCAGAAACATTACTGAAGTCCTCTTCGGGCAGGAATGGATTGGACTTGGGGAAACAGTGGGACTATATCATGCGTGTACTTTATGGTTCTATGCATCTATAGGATGTCGTCCTACTGGCCTCTTACTAGAAAGGAGAAGAGAGAGTGGAGAGGAGGGGACAGGAGATCGTTAAGGGGATATGACACGTATAGAATAGAAAGGAGGAGTGTGCTGTCACTGGGCAAGGAGAAAAGAAGGAGCTGCAGATAGGTGGGCATGCAAATTCAGTTTGAATTGTATGCTTTCACTCAATCACCAAAAAAAAAAAAAAAAATGCAAGCAGTTAAGCATCTAATTATAATAGCTCCAAATCTGATACTATTTACGTGATTGTTTGACTATTCCATCATCATAACGGAAACTCACCAGACTTAGGTTTAACTATTAGTGTCTGAACTGAATAAAGATTAATTAGTGATTAGTAATTTAAATACTATCTTCCACTGACAAAGTGTCTATTGAATTAAATGGACATTAAGAGATATAGCTGTTAAAATTAAGGAAAACAAGATAATGTATAAAGAGTATCAGAGGTTGAGTGTAAACTGAAAGCAATATAGTGAATTGCAGATGTCAAATGATTCATGAGTTTACTGGATAAAACAGCACATTTTAACTCCTGATCATCGAAGGTTAAAACTTTGGCAGAATCCACTCTTGTCTTCCCTTCAAGAAATTCAAAATTAACAATAGTCGGAGCACATTTGGTCAACAATATTCCATAGATCACCAAGCTCTTTGCAGTTATATTAGGCTGTTTTGATATGAACACACTATTTTTATTGATCTGACCAGTCAAATAAGCTTACTGATTTTCTCAGAACACATTCTTAACTACAATATACTCAGACTCCTGCTGCTTCTCCTGTTTAGATAAAAGTACAAAAAAGAGAAACATATAGGTAGAAGAAATGGTCATTAGTCATGTGAAATGTACATCATTTTAATGGTCACACAGATTGTTCCATTTAACAAGAAATGGAGGTGGGGCGGAGTCAAGATGGCGGACTAAGCCCACACTCCTTATATTCCTCTGGAAACCAAGACCTGAATCGACAATCAAACAGAGCCTTCTGATCACCTAATCAGCCTCAGGACACGGCACAGAGCTGTTAATTGGGACTTCATACCACTCAGTGAAAAACCTCCTCTCTTTCGCTGACTCCCGCTCCTGGCTAGCCCCGGCTCTCACGGACGGAAGGTAAATGCACCATTGTGACTTTTCATTCCTCGGTCTCGGCTGGCGGGCGGAGCTGGGTCTTGCCTGGCGGCTGGACTCAGACACGCTGCTGGGGAGATAGGCAGGTGAAATTCCCATGTTCTGAGAGCCAGGCTCGGGACTCTGTTAATCAAGACACTTTGAGCCTTTCGTTTAGTAGCTGCCTCAGCGGGGTTTGTGTGGAGCTCCGTGGTCAGGGTGCGGGGCGCCATGTTGGTACTGAGATTTTAGCGGGACCTCGTTCTTAGCCTGGGAGGCAGCGCCTGCAAATGGGACAGCGCTTCTCCGTCAGGAAAGTAGTGATTTTGCACAGTGCTGCCTGCATTGGGGGCCCTGCAACAGAAGCAGAGGAATCGCTGCCTCTCGGAAGCTTTAGCCCCTCTGTCTGCTGCCTGTGTGGAGGGTACGGTGGCCACAGCTGGACCTAATTCTTAGCTTGGGAGCCAGAGCCTGCTCACAGGAGAGCGCTTTGCTATCACAAAACTAGCACTCGACGCAGTGTTGGCTAAGGCTAGGCCCTGTCAGCAGAGGGCAACAGGGCAGTAGCATTGCTGTATTCTGAACTACTTTGTTATCATCTGGGGTTGGATATACTGGTGCTAACTTTGCCAGATGAGAAGAGGGACCTCTACACCTGAAAACCTAACTGACTTGTGAACTGCTCAGATGCCTTTTGCTTTACAGTTGAAGACAGCCTAGAGAAACATTTGTAATCCATCCTCACAGTACCTCTTCCAGTCTCTATACACTCACATGGGACCAAAAAGCAACAGACAATTGTGGCATACAAGCAATCACTCATGGCTTCAGAAGGCTCCCAAACAAAGCAACCAAGGAGTTTTCCAGATGAAGAAAATTCTATGAAAGCATCAGGAAGTGAATACAAATTGATTATATACAGAGCCCTTCTAGACCTTATAGAAAATGCAGCAGAACAAAATGAAAAATTAAGCAAGTTGTTCGATCTGATGGAACACCAGTACTCTGAAATCCAACAGATCAACAAGAAAATCAAAGACATAGAAACTTCCATGCAAAGCCAAGAAAACAGAATGGAACAAATGGAAAAAAGAATTTCTGACTTGGAAGACAGAGCTACTGATGCCAGCGTCTATGAGTATAAATCAGAAAAAAGAAACAAGAAAAATGAAGAAACATTAAGAAGCATGTGGGACTCTATTAAGAGGAACAACCTTCGATTAATTGGAGTCCCTGAACAGGGTGAGACATCTGAGAACACAGAGAGTATTGTTGCTGAGCTGCTGAAAGAAAACTTCCCAGAAATCATGAAGGTAGAGAATACAGACATCTCAGATGCATATCGTGCGCCACCTAATATAGATCTCAAAAGAAAGACTCCAAGACATATTATAATCAAGCTTAACAAAATGAAACATAAGCAGCAACTCTTAAAGGCAGCAAGACTTAAGGCAAAGCTAACATTTAGAGGGAAACCCTGTAGGATCTGGTCAGATTTCTCAGCAGAAACCATGCTGGCACGGAGACAGTGGCATGACACATTCAAAGTCTTGAAGGAGAAGAACTTCCAACCAAGAATTACATATCCTGCAAAACTATCTTTCAAATACGAAAAAGAAATTAAGACATTTCCAGATAAACAGAAACTCAGAGACTTTATAAAAACCAAACCCAAACTACAAGAAATACTGAAAGAAGTTCTTGGCTTTGGCTTAGAAGAACGAAACCACTAACTTTATATTTTAGAACGACACACTACTCAGTACTCTACTCATTTAGGGAAGGCTCCAAAGTAAATCACAGCTTTGATTTGGAAAGAAGCAATCTAGTGATCATCATGAAAACTATGGTGTCATCATAATAAAAAGAGAGATGTACTATAGTCGTTATAGTCCTTCCAGATGGAGAGGAAGATGACAAGACTGGTAGTAATTAAAATTGGATTTATAAATAGTTTATTAAGGGGGTTCATAGGGGCAGCTGTAAAGCACAATACAGATGTATCATACCAGTTCAACAACTATAAAACCAACTCTGAAAAAGGTGAAAAATCAACTCACAAAAAAGAGTGTCCCAGAACAGGCTAATAAGAACAACAGAGAAAACATCAACATAAAAATAAACATATCACAATGGCAGCAGTGAACACATACCTACAAATAATTACATTGAATGTGAATGGACTGAATGCTCCAGTAAAGAGACCCCGAGTGTCATCTTGGATCAAAAGACACGACCCATCCATATGTTGTCTACAAGAAACTCACTTGAGACCTAAAGACAGGAACAAACTGAAAATTAAAGGATGGAAGAATACATATCAAGCTAACAATGAACAAAGAAGAGCAGGGGTGGCAATTCTAATCTCAGACAAAATCAACTTTAATGTCAAATCCACCATCGTGGACAAAGATGGACACTATTTATTGCTGAAAGGTTCAGTACACAACTAAGACTTAACTGTATTAAATATTTATGCACCTAATGTCAGAGCACCTAAATATGTCGAAGAAACACTGACTACGCTCAAAAGAGAGTTAGATGACTCCACAATAATAGTGGGAGACTTTAACACTCCACTCTCATTACTAGACAGATCATCTAGAAAAAAGCTCAGTAAGGATACAGAAGACCTCATTGACATAATTAACCAACTAAACCTCATTGATATATACAGAACTTTCCACCCATCAGCAGACAACTACACCTTCTTCTCCAGTGCGCATGGAACATTCTCCAGAATTGACCACGTGATGGGCCATAATGCAATGCTCAACAAAATCCATACCATTGAATTACTGCAAAGCATCTTCTCAGATCATAAAGCCATCAAAGTTGAAATCAATAGCAGAAAAAACATAGATAGAAAGTGGAACGCTTGGAAACTGAACAACATCTTGTTCAAAAAAAAACATGGGTTATAGAGGAAATCAAGGATGAATTAAAGAAATTCATGGGTTCTAATGAGAACGAAAACACTTCCTACCAGAACCTATGGGATACAGCCAAAGCAGTGCTCAGAGGTCTGTTTACCTCCATAAATGCACACATCTGGAAGGAAGAAAGAAACCGAATCAAGGAACTAACTCTAGAGCTTGAACAAGTAGAAAGAGAACAACAGAGGAACCCCTCGGGCACTGGAAGAAATCAGAACATAAAGATTAGAGCAGAGCTAAATGAATTAGAGAATAGAAAAACAATTGAAAAAATTGAAAAGACCAAAAGCTGGTCAACAAAATTGATAAACCACTGGCTAAACTTACTAAAGAAAAGTAGGAAAGGAAACAAATAACCCAAATTAGAAATGAGAGGGGAGTTCTCACCACAGATGCAACAGAAATCAAAAATATCATAACAGCATACTATGAAAGATTGTACTCTAACAAATTTGAAAACCTAGGGGAAATGGACCAATTCCTTGACTCATACCACCTGCCCAAATTATCACAACGTGAAGCAGAACAACTTAATAAACCCATCACAAAGGAAGAGATTGAAAAGGTCATCAAAAACTGCCTACCAAAAAAGTCCGGGCCCAGATGGCTTCATGGCAGAATTCTACCAAGCATTTAGAGAAGAGTTATCCCCAATACTACTGAGACTATTTCACAGTAGAAAGGGATGGAGTACTCCCAAACCCATTCTATGAAGCTACCATAACCCTGATACCTAAGCCAGGGAAAGACCCAACAAAGAAAGAGAACTACAGACCGATATCACTAATTAACCTAGATGCAAAAATCTTCAACAAAATTCTTGCCAACAGAATACAACAACATATCAAGAAAGTAATACATCATGACCAAGTGGGATTCATACCAGGGATGCAAGCCTGGTTCAACATCAGGAAAACAATTAATGTGATTAACCACATAAATAACACAAAAGACAAAGATCACCTGATTTTGTCCATTGATGCCGAAAAGGCATTTGATAAAGTCCAACACCCATTCATGCTAAAAACTCTTAGCAAAATGGGCATGGACGGCAAATTCCTCAACACAATAAGGGCTATTTATACAAAGTCAATTGCCCACATCATCCTGAATGGAGAGAGACTGAAAGACTTTCCCTTGAGATCAGGAACTAGACAAGGATGCCCACTGTCACCTCTCCTATTCAACATTGTGCTAGAAGTTCTAGCCAGAGCAATTCAACAAGACGAAGAAATAAAGGGCATCTGCATTGGCAAAGAGGAAGTTAAAATCTCCCTGTTTGCAGATGATAAGATTGTATATGTAGAGAACCCAAGGAATCTATAAGTAACCTACTCAAACTGATAGAAGAGTTCAGCAAAATCTCAGGATACAAGACAAACATAAGTAAATCAGTAGGTTTCCTTTATACCATCAACGAGACTGTTAAGGAGGAAATTATTAAATCAATACCATTTACGATAGCCCCTAAGAAGATAAAGTACCTAGGAATTAATCTAACCAGGGAAACAACAGACCTTTACAAAGAGAACTACAAGCCCTTATTACAAGAAACTAAGAGAGACTTAGATAAATGGAAAAACCTACCCTGCTCATGGATAGGAAGACTTAACATTGTGAAAATGTCTATTTTACCCAAAGCAATTTATTTATATAATGCAATCCCAATACAAGTTCCAGCGTCATTTTTTAATGAGATGGAGAGACAAATCACCAATTTTGTTTGGAAAAGGAAGAAGCCCCGGATAAGTAAGGTACTACTAAAGAAGAAGAACACACTGGGAGGCCTCTCATTACCCGACCTTAGAACATACTACACTGCCACAGTGGTCAAAACAGCCTGGTACTGGTACAACAACAGACAGATCGATCAATGGAACAGAATTGAGACCCCAGAGATGACACCATCTGCCTATGAACAGTTGATATTCGACAAAGGCCCTAAGACATTAAACTGGGATAAAAACAGTATCTTCAACAAATGCTGCTGACAAAATTGGTTATCCATCTGCAATAAACTGAATCAAGATCCATATCTTACACCTTATACAAAAACCAAGTCCAACTGGATAAAAGACCTAAATATCAAACCTAAAACGATAAAGGTCATCCAAGAAAAGGTAGGAACAACGATGGAAGTTTTAATACACAATGAGGACAGACTCCAAAATTTATCAAAGAAACTTCAATCAACAGAAGAGAAAATAGATAAATGGGAACTATTAAGAATCAAACACTTTTGCTCATCCAAAGACTTTATTAATAGAATTAAAAGAACACACACAGAATGGGAAAAAATATTTGGCAACTCTATGTCAGACTGACGCCTGATCTCCATAATCTATAAGATACTACAAAATATCAAGAAGAAGAAGATAAACCATCCAATTAAGTGATGCCCAAAGAGATGGACAGACACTTCACTAAAGAGGAGATCCAGGCAGCCAAAAAACACATGCGGACATGTTCACGATCTTTAGTTATTAAAGAAATTCAAATCAAGACAACAATGAGATAGCATCTCACCCCAACAAGATTGGCCATGATCCAGAAAACACAAGACAACAAATGCTGGAGAGGCTGTGGAGAAAGTGGAACCCCCCTACACTGTTGGTGGGGTTGCAAAATGGTCCAGCCTCTTTGGAAGGCAATCTGGCGCTTCCTTAAAAAAATGGATATCGATATACCATTTGACCCAGTAATTCCACTACTTGGAATATATCCTACAGATTCAAGGCCTTTCACACCAACGGACACATGTACCAGATTATTTATCGCAGCACAGTCCACGATAGCAAAAAGATGGAATCAACCCAGATGCCCAACAATAGAAGAATGGATAGGTAAACTGTGGTACATATACTCAATGGAGCACTACGCAATGATAAAGAATAACGATGATTCCAGGAAACATCTCCTAACCTGGTTTCAACTGGAAGACATTATGTTGAGTGAAAGTAGTCAGCAACAAAAGGACAAATACTGTATGAGACCTCTACGATAAGACCTCAAAAACAGACTTGTGTATTGAAGAAAAGACTCTTTGACAGCTGCAAGGGAGCAGAGGGAGGGAGGGGGGGAGGGCTTAGTTTAGTTACTAGAAATCTAGTTGGGAGAAAGCGGTGACAGCACACATTAGGAACAAGAACAACATTAAGTGGACTTCAGCATAATTTGAGTACTCCTTCCATCTTAACTCAATACTGCAAGGATAGAGTAGCTGGGGCAGGGGGCAGGGGACCATGCTCTTAGGCGAATTCCAGGCCAATTGGCACAACTAGCATTTTACTATGAGAGCTCTCTGCACCCCACATTGGTGAGTGGCATCTGGGGTCTTAAAAGCTGCCAAGCTGCCATCCTAGGACACAGCAAATGGTCCCAACTCAACAGGAACGGACGCTCACCGAGGACCAAAATGACATGCGGCAAAGACAACCGAGAAGATGGAGAGACCCACAAGAGTGGTTGCCTACATCGACTTTGGACCGGAAGAACTGGATGGTGCCCGGCCACCACCAGTGATAGCCACAATGGAGCTCACAGAGAGGAGTCTCACTGGCAACACAAGAATAAAGAGGTGCATCATGAGATCTCCACTAAAAGACCTCAATTGATGGTCCAACGGTTTTGGGGTTCCTCTGAGATCATGGCCTCCTGCCCTGATGCTGCCCTTTCCCATAAATTATAACAAAGGTCCACTCTTTGGACAGGAATGGATTGGACTTGGCAAGGCAGAGTGACCATATATTGGAAGCACTTTATGGTTCTATACATCTATAGGATATCATCTTGCTGACCTCTGGCTGGAGGAAGGGGAGTGGATGGACAGGAGGGGAAAGGAGACTGTTGGGAGGATGAGACATGTATGGAGAAGAGAGGAATAGTGTGCTGTCACCGGACAGGGAGAGCAGTGGAAGCTGCATATAGAGGGGCATGTAAATTTATATGTGAATGTACATTTTCACTCAGTTATGTTAAATAAAAATTAAAAAAAAAAAAAAAAGAAAGAAATGGAGAGTGGAATATTGAAGTCTCCCAGTATTATTGGGCAGTAATCTACCTCATTTTTTAGTATAGTGTTTCTTCAATTCATTTAGGTGCTCTAATATTAGCTGCATAAATTCTTAACATTGTTAAGTCCTGCTTGTGTATTGAACCTTTCGGCAATGGTGTCTATCCTTGTCCGCAATGGTGGATTTTACATTAAAATCTATTTTATTTGAGATTAGAATTGCCACCACTGCTCTTCTTTGTTTATTGTTAGCTGGATATATACTCTTCCATCCTTTAATTTTCAGTTTGTTGGTATCTTGAAGTCTGAGGTGAGTTTCTTGTACACAAAATAGAGATGGGTTGTGTCTTTTGATCCAAGATGTCACTGGATGTCTCTTTACTGGGTCCTTCAGTCCATTCACATTCAATGTAATTATTGGGAGGTATGTGTTCAGTGTTGCCATTGTGATATATTTATTTTTGTGTTGATGTTTTCTCTGTCATTCTTATTAATCTGTTCTGGGACATTCTTCTTCGTAAGTTGATTTTTCACCTTTTTCAGGGTTGGCTTTATGGTTGTTGAGACTCCTGTATTGTGTTTCTTGATCTGATATGTTGCATCTTTATTATGCTTTACAGCTGTCCCTATGATTTCCTTTAATAAACTATGTATAAACCCAGTTTTGATTACTACCGGTCTTATTAACTTCCTCTCCATCTGGAAGGACTGTAAGGACTAAAGTACATCCCTCTTTTTAATATGATGACATCGATAGTTTTCATGATATGATCACTGGATATTTTTCTCACTATTATAGCTTTGATTGCATTTGGCACCTTCCCTAACTCAGTAGGTCTCTGGATGATGTGTCAATATTTACTTCCAAAATGTAAAGTTAGTGGTTTTTTTCTTCTAAACCAAGGGGTTCTTTCAGTATTTCTTGTAGCTCTGGTTTGGTTTTTACAAAGTCTCTGAGTTTCTGTTTATCTGAGAATGTCTTAATTTCATTTTCATATTTGAAAGATAGTTTGGCAGGATATATAATTCTTGGTTGGAAGTTCTTCTCCTTCAAGGCTTTGAATGTGTCATGCCAGTGTCTCTGTGCCAGAGTTGTTCTGCTGAGAAATCCTAAGAAAGCCTACAGAGTCTCCCTCTGAAAATTAGCTTTGCTCCCTTTAAGGGTTTCTGCCTATGTTTCATGTTGTTAAACTTGATTATAATATGTCTTGGAGTCTGTCTTTGGGAACTATATTGTGTGGCATTCAGTATGCATCTCGGATATCTATATTCTCTTCTTTCACAGTTTGTGGGAAGTTTTCTGTCAGCAGTTCAGCAAAATCACTCTCTGTGTTCTCAGGTGTCTTCCCCTGTTTAAGAACTCCAATTAATCATAGACTGTTCCTGTTAATAGAGTCCCACATGCTTCTTCATCCTTCTTCATTGTTCTTGTTTCTTTTTTCTGATTTCTCCTGATAGATGCTGGAGTCAGTAGCTCTGTCTTCCAAGTCAGAAAGCCTATTTTCCATTTGGTCTATTCTGTTTTCCTCGCTTTGAATTGAAGTTTTTATGTCTTTGATTTTTTTCTTGATCTGTTAGATTTCAGAGTACTGGGGCTCCATCAGATTGAATAGCTTGCTTAATTTTTCATTTTGTTCTGCTGCATTTTGTATAAAGTCTAGGAAGTGTATATATAATCCTTTTGTATTCACTTTCCAATAGTTTCAGAAAGGTTTCTACATCGGGGAAGTTCTTTGGTTCATTCTTTTGGGGGCCTTCTGAAGCCATGGGTGATTTCTTTATCGAGAGTTTTTTTTACTTTCTGGGCATCATATGAGTCAATAAAAGCTGGGAGAGATGTTGTGAGGATGGACTGCAGTTATTTCTTTAGGCTATCTTAAAATGAACGGTAAAGAGTATCTAACCACTTCCAAAGTCAGTCAGATTTTTAGGTTTACAGGTCCATCTTCCCAGCTGGCAAAGGAAGTACCTCTATATCCAACCCCAGATATTATAAACTGGTTCAAAATACAGCAAGGCTATTGCCCTGCTGGCCTCTGCTACCAGGCCCCAGCCATAGGCAACGATGTGTAGAACACTACTTTTCTGGTAGAAAAGCATTCTCCTCCAGGCAAGCACTGCGTCTCTGCCTAGGAATTACGTCCAGCTGAGGTTTCTGTGTGCGTATATCCACTTCCCAGTGCAATAAGATGGCATCCTGCACAAGCTCTCCACCTGCCACAGAAAAGGCCACTCATGGTTGAGGCGGAAAGAGAGGCCAAAGGTGCCGAGATGCACAGAGTCCAAAGCTGGGCTCTCAAATTATGGCAATTTCACCCTCCAATCCCACCAGCAGTGTGCCCAAGACCAGCTGCCAGTCAAGTCCCAGTTCTGCCTGGCAGCCAAGACAGAGAAAAACAAGTTAAAATGACAAGTTACCCTCAATCTGTGAAAGCCAGCACTCACTGAGAGCAGGAGTCAACAAAAGAGAGGAAGTCTTCCTTTCAGTGGTATGAAGTCCAAATTAACAGCCTTATGCTGTGTCCTAGGGCTCACTAAGTGTCCATAAGTCTCTCTTTAGTTGTCACTTCAGGTCTTGGTTTCCAGAGGGATTTAGGGAGACTTGTATTTAGTCTGCCATCTTGACCAATTTAATAAGAAATGAAAAAAGAATCCTCGAAACCTGATTATCTTTAGCTCCAGGGTGTAATATCATACATCTCCCCCCACAAACAAGTTGAGTCCACTACACCCGACACCTAGCTGTGGTACATTTAGAGTTCCGAATTCTCATAACTGTGTTAATAATTTATGATCCCAACTGAAGGATGAACTAGAAAACCTCTACATCCTTTCCTGTCCTTTATTTCTTCCACTTTGTTCTATTCTTTACCACCTTACCATTTCTTCCATTGTTTAATTGTGACAGCATACAATAGAATTACTTAACAGCTATTGCATTTAGAGTATCAATATCACTATAAGCTATCAAGATGCATGTAATTCCACGGAAAAATATTTCACTTTAGAGTAGAATTTTTACAGTGTTACAACATTCCCTCCAAAGCCTCCTAAATCTTACCCCATTGCTGTAGATTTCACAGTAAAATTTGAAAAAAAATCAGGAAATTAAATTACAAGATTGAATTCATGCACAGGAAGAGAAAGCAAAGTTCAAACACCCAACTGTATCCCTTACATCGTTAAAATTGCATAAGATGAAGGCTTGAAAAGTCAAGAGCATGAATTAGTAAAAGTGTAAATTGTCAAAACTGAATGGGCTTTTGAATGTACCTGGTAGGCAGCCATAGGGAAGAACCTACATATGGGAATGAATAATCTAGAGAAAGTACTATGATCAAAAATCCCTTCATCTTTGCTAGCATAAGAATGAATTCTACTTATTCATTGTTCTTTTAAGTTGCTTTATTAGACATTAGTTTTAAGTTCCACTGAATTTGACGTTCCTTGACTAAATAGGAGGCAGGACTGTTTATTAAATGTTAAGACAGAGTCACCAAAATGAATAGAAAGAAAATACCAATAAAGCATTCCAATTTAGTCTTATTACCACATCCTACATTTCACTCAGGCAGACAAGAAAGTTACCATTACGTATTGCAGTTCAAATTAAATGCAAATATGTGAATGATGTTTTACCTTAGATGCTATGAGAATTTAAAAGTGTGGGCTACCTCTATTTCCTGTTCTTCACCATCTCAAAGGAATGCTTTCAGGCAAAGCACAAAGCAAAATCATCTTCTTATTCTAATTTAGAATTTATTGAAAGGGTTTATCTGTTGTTTTTCTTTGGTATACATCTTTTTTCGAGATCATATAACTTTTTCCAGATTGATAATGTATAAATGGGAAGCTTGTTGGCATAATTGTTAAGTACTACATCTGCTAATGAAAAGTCAACATTTCAAATCTGCCAGATGCTCCTTGGAAACTCTATGGGACAGTTCTACTCTGACCTATAGAGTCAGTAGGAAATAATATACTGGAAACCTTGGTGGTGTACTGGCTCTACAGCTGTTGAAACCAAAAACCAAACCCATTCCTGTCAAGTTGATTCCAATTCATGGTGACCTAGAGAAACCAGGAAAGCCTGATGGCATAGTGGTTAAGTGCTATGTCTGCTAGCCAAAAGTTTGGCAGTTCAAATCCACCGGGTGCTCCTTGAAAACTCCGTGAGGGCAGTTCCACTCTGACCTATATGGTCACTGCGAGTCAGTAGTGACTTGATGGCCATGAGTTTTTTGGTAGTGTAGAGACCAGTAGTAGTAAAATTAACAGATAGTATCTACTGAGTGTTTAATCTTTACAAGGGCATATAAAGTAATACTTCAACATCTGCGTTTTGACATTTTTCACTGGCCAGGGCCACAGAAGGTTGCAAATCATTATACACCTTATTAACAGTCTTTGTTTTGTTACTCCATTTGCTTGGAAAACATCTGAGCAATCTGCAGAGGAACTGAGACCACTAAGGACTATTGATCAATTTAACATTGTGTATAGTCAACAAGGAAGTTGATTGACTTCTAAAACATGTGGGTTAATGATCGTCTGTGAAGCAGGCAATACCTAGGGTCACAATCTCCACCTGTGAATTAGCAAAGAAAGTTTGAATTGTTGAGTTATTTATCAAAATCTTTTGACGACATATAATCCTGACTATTCACGTTCACGACCTTATGGATTTCTTTTTCCAATAATCCCTCAGGAAAGAGCCATTCAGAGTCCTATTATTGCAATGCTCACATGTCCTTGCTTGTCAAGCCAATTTGCTTTGAAGTACTGTATGGTACTGGAGTGAAAATATGTCATAGACAGAAAATGAAAGAGCGTGAAAAACAACACAGCTTTTGATGCTCAAAGTTTCCCATGGCAAACAGAAGGTCCATATATCCCTCCATAGTGCACAAAGCCTATGTTTCATTCCTTGAAATTAGATACACTCAGTAAACTTCCATGTATTGAGATAGGATCACTTTGGCAGTTGTTGAAGTGGTATACTGTCTTGTGACAATAGAACAACTGCAATAGTTTTACTCCACTACAAACTCACATCCAGAAATGGTAGTATGAAGGTGTCAATGGTAGTCTAAATTCCTCAGCAGACAAACACTCTGAGTCTTTGATAGCTGCAGGAACGTTTTTAATGCTCTCACATATTTGCAAGTGAAAAAATAATAGTGCAATTAAAAATGAAAAAAAAAATCTCTGGCTCAGAAGCCTGTCTGATAGCAGTAAAATATGTTAATTTATTGACAAGCAAAAAATGTAGACTAGACACCTCTTTATTTTCAGTTGAATCTGGGCATGCTTCACAACTAGATACGGAATTCAAATTTATAAATACTTTCAGGAACTTCTGCTTACTTGGACTATTTCAAGACAGTCCTTTCAAGGTAATGCTAAGAACAAAAATGATATCGATCTAAATGTTTGTGTTAAGAAGCAATAAAGTTAATTTTTAGCTTGAAAAATGTTTATTTTTTCTTGCAGATCAGAACTCTAAGGAATTTTTATTTAAATTTTTTATCATAGATACAAGCCATACTCTTCAGCATACTTTTTTTTTTACTAAAAATATGGAGATTTTCAGATTGGGTTTATTTAAGTAATCACAGACAAAAACTTAACATATTGTGCTAGTATCCTAACCAAAAGGTGGAAACATTCATATTCCTCTTGTGGTAGGTAGATGTTAAGACTGAACTGTGTCTTCCAAGGGTGATGTGTCAGAGTCCTCACCCCTATACCTGTGAAGGTAACCCTGTTTCCATCTTAGAGATGTTTTCAGTTGAGTAAAGGTGAGATTTTGCGGATCCTCACAGAGAAATGGGGAAACTGAGGAAGCTATAAGACAAGGAGTGCCAGGAATTAGCAAAAGCTAAGATGGAGGTATGGACATATTTTTCCCTCCAAGTCTCAGAAGGAACCATCAGGTCCCACAGCCTGATCTCAGAATCCCAGGCTCCAGAAAATAAATTTCTGTTCTTATAAGCCGCCCAGTTTGCTGTATTTTGTTATGGCAACAAGTGCAAAGAGAGTATCTACTGTGGAACACTGGGAAATTCTGACATGCAGTGGAATAGTCTGTGTCTCAAAAGAGTGACAAACCTGGGAGAATTAAAAATGGCAAGTTTCATTAATTTTTTTAATAGTTTGCGAAAGATAAAAATTATAAAAATGTCAAATGTTAAAAATACACCCAGACAAACAGCATGACACATGAGCCTCTTCCACCAAAACCATTAAAATTGAATCATTCTGTTCCTCTTCTTCCATTGAGATTATAATGGCTTTATACTATATAAGCAAGTGAAACTAATAATAGCATCCATCCTCATAAGCATGCCATTAAGGCAGAAGATGACAGCAGAAGCAAGAAGAGAAACAACACTATGCATAAATCACTATGACCTAGAAGACAGAGGGAAACATGAAAAGAAACTGGGAACACACAACTAGCACTAGTCTCAGGAGATGCGATGAGAGTGGACTAACCAGCAGTAAAGTAGGCAGAGGCCTGTCTCCTAAAACAGTGTAGTACATCCAGGAGACAGCTAAGAAAACTTTCAGAGAAAAAAAAGTTAGATGTTAGTCATTAGTAATAGTATTGTTTGGATAAAAAACCTCGGTGGGATAGCTACAAATGAAACCTAACATCTCAAAGAAACTACAGGAGTCCCTTTACCCCTAGATGATACTATGACACAATTCATTATATCTGGATAATACCATGCAGCTTTTTGCCTCACTTGCAAAACTACGTGGAGAAGTAATCCCTGATGTTCACTAGAATATGTGTTAGTTATTTAAACTCTTTCAGGGCCTATATACTGCCTGGTTTCATGACACTAATGTCGGTCAGATTATCAATTAATACACTTCTAGTATCTGGTTTCTCAGGCCAGAATTTGTCATATACTTGCTAATTCTTAATAATTTTAGAGTAAAGAACTGTTGCTTAACAAACAACACGAAAAACGCCTTTGTTCTCTGGATTTACCAGTAATGGCAAAAAATTCTACTTAGTAACAGTAGTCTTTACTTTTGTTTCTATTTAAGGGAAGTAGCTGTCACTCTTCTGAGACACAGACGATTTCACTGTGTGTCAGAATTTCCCAGTGCTCCACAGTAGATAGAAATTGTCATTCCATTAATAAAAAATGTAAAGAAGCATAAAACTGTAAAAGTTACCACATAATGTGTGATTCCCTTGATTTATTCTAGTGCTTTATGGTAAAATTTAGAGTGATGAGTCCTTGTTTTTTTCACATCGTTTTGGGGACTTTGGTGGGTATTTTATTCTCCATAACACTTTTCCTAGTTATTCATTTTCATCAGTCAAAGTTGGAGAGAAAAGATGTTCTCCAGCTACCGGCTTGCATTGTAGTTTGGTGCTTATGTAACAATGTAATTTTTCTTTGTGGCATCTGTAGGTAATGGAAGTAATTTTGGAAATGTATCTCTTGCATGAAGAGTCTCCTCTAGAAAGTTAGGAAATTTAACTCTGTGATATTTCTAGATTCTTCTGAATGATTAGATAAGCAGAGGTGGGAAGCAGAAGAGTAACTGCCAAGGCTCAAATGTCTCTTTAAAATCAATTTTCTTGAACATACTTATATTAAGAAACCATAAAGGCGAACATGTAAAAAATGTATAAATTCTAAATAAACAAATGATATTTATTCTAATTTTTGTTTGTCACTCACATCTGTAGTAAAACCAAAGACATGTTCAGCCTGTTGATCTGAATTCAAAAGAAATTGTATCGTGAACAATAAAACAGACAATAAGATATATTTCAATTTTATACTAAAAGGGAACTTGAGACTGAATTGGGAATGAATTTTCAGTTTACAAGAATTTCAGTAGTTACTCTCATTCTCCTTTTTCCTGTGTCCAATTTGACCACCCAGAGTCTCTTTAAAACATGACGTTCTTACATTTTGTTGTTGTTGTTTACTTGTCATTGAGCTGGCTCTGGCTCATTATGACACCATACACAAAGGAACAAAACATTGTTCAGTCCTGCACCATTTTTATTATTGATGGTTCACTTGAGTCCATTGTTGTATTCATTGTGTATTTTGAGTACATTCCTACCTAGGGAGTTCTCTTTCAGTACTATATCTGATAATATTCTGTTGTCATCTGAGTTTTCTAATGGATAATTTTGGGGAAATGTATATCCAGGCCTTTCATTCTACTCTGTCTTAGTCTGAAATCTAAGCTGAAACCTGTCTACCATGAGTGACCCTGAATAACTTCTAGCAGTGTATACCTTCTAGCAGTGTAACAACATGAAAATCCACTACATTAGGAGTTACAGTAATGTTCTCAGGTCTTGTGAACCCTCAATATTTCTTTGAATTGTCAGAAACCTTGTTATCTCTATTATTTTTTTAGTCTCTTTTCTTGCTTGGATTTTCACAATACGTAGGATAGAAAGGCAATGTGTAAATACAGCCGTTCAAATTCTTACCATAACTTGGCCAAGCCAGCCAAGTGCCATTGAGTTGGATCCGGCTCATGGCTATGGTATGCATGCTTCCTAAAAGTATTAAGTTGATTTTGTTAAAAAAATTTTAAAAATCATTTTACTGAATATTTCAGGCACATTGACAAATCTCCTCTTCCTTTCTGTCCACCACTTGGTTCATTGTGCTGTATTTGCCTCTTTTTGAAGCACTGTTCCACTGGGGAACAACCCAGCTTTGACAGCATCGTGCAGGTGGAATCCTAAAAGTTTTGTTTTGGTTTTCCTCCCTTATTTTCTTCTGTTTTGCTTTGTTCTGTCTGTTTCTTTTTGATTTCACATCTTGGGAGCCTCTTCTAGCTGGGCTATACTGCAAGGCTCGGGACCCAAGTCCCAAGTCTGAGCATCTGCATGGTAGAATCCCCTGGTGCATTTCTTTTTGTTTGTTTGTTTTCCTCTCTCTCCGTTTTGCTTTCTGTCTTTCATCATTTCCCAGTCTTGTTTCTCTATACTTACCTTCTTTTCCTGTCCCCTGAATACCTGAGACTGTGTGATATCTATACCCCTTCTAGTCAAGCTATACCCCACAGGCTGGGACAAACTTTTCTGGTATGCCAAGCAGTACCGGTGTGACCCCTGAGGCCCTTTGTTTCTTTCTTCTCTTTCTTTGTTTCTTTCTTTTTCTCTTTCTCCCTCCTTTTCCCTTTATCCTATCCTATTACCCCTTCTTTCCTTCCTTTTTACTTTTGCAAATTTGTAACTTTGTTTCATTTATTTGCTTTCCTCATTTTTTTAATCTTTTTCTTTTTCTCCATTTCTCAGCTTCTCATCTTTCCTCTCCAATAACTAGATCCCTTAGCACTCTGCTTTTACATCTTCATCTCAGTGGGAATGCTTTCAGACTCCCTCCATTAAGGATGATGTTTGCTGTTGCCTTTGCACAGATACTTTTCTTTATGTTGAAATATTTCCCTTCTATTCCTATCTTGCTGAGAGTTTTCAACTTGAATGTGTGTTGGGCTTTGCCAAATGCTGTTTCTGCATCAACTGATAAAGTCAAGTGGTTATTGTCTTTTGTTTTATTTTAGTGGTTGAGTATATGAATTGTTTTTTGATGTTGACCAATTCTTGTATTCCTGATATGAATCCCACTTGGTCATAGAGAAAATTTTTGGATGTGTTGTTGAATTCTATCGACTACAATTTTGTTAAGGATTTTAGCATCAAAATTAGTGAAAAATATTGACCTGTAATTTTCTCTTTTTATGCTGCCTCTAACTATTTTGGAATCAGCATTTTACTGTCTTCATAAAATTTGTTGGGGATTATTCCATCCTTTTCTATGTGCTGGAATACCTTAGTAACAGTGCTGTTAACTCTTCTCTAAAAGTTTGGTAGAATTCTCCAGTAAAGCTGTCAGGGCTAGAGTATTTTTTTAATTGGGAGTTTTTTAATTATCTTTTCAGTTTCCTCTTTTGTGATGGGTTTATTTGTTGTTTTACTTCTGTTTTTGCTAGTTTTGGTAGACAGATTGGTTTTAGAAATTTGTCCATTTCCTTTAGGTTTTTGAATTTATTAGAGTACAATTTTTCATAGTATTCTGTAGCCAAAGCCAAGCCAAGTGCCGTTGAGTTGGATTTAATTTCAGTTCGGGCTGTTGTAACATGACCCATTTCATTTCTTGTTTTGTTATTTTCTTCCTTTCTCGTTTCTCTTTTGTCAGTTTGGCCAATGGTTTATCAATTTTGTTAACCTTTAAAAAAAAGAAATAAAAAACAGCTTTTGGTACTGTGAACTCCTTCAATCATTTTTCTGTTCTCTATTTTATTCAGTTCTTCTCTAATTTTTATTATTTACTTTCTTCTGGTGACCAGGGAGTGCTTTAGATATTCTCTTTCTGCTTATTCAAGTTTTAAGGTTTTTCTTTGATTTAGACCCTTTCTTTATTTTGGATATATGCACTTATGGAGACAAATTGACCTCTGAGCACCGCTTTTGATGTGTCCATAGGTTCTGGTAGCATATATTTTCATTCTCACTTGGTACCATACATTTCTTGATTCCATCCTTGATTTCTTCTAAAACCCAGTCTTTTTTGAGCAAGGTATTGCTCAGTTTCCATGTGCTTGTTTTTTTCCTTCCTTTTTCTATTATTTACTTCTACATTCATATCTTTATAGTCTGAAAAGATGTGTTGTAACATTTCAATACTTTGGATTTTGTTAAGAATTGTTTTGTGGCCTTATATGTGGTCAGTTCTGGAGTGTGTTTCACTTGCATTGGAAAAGAAAGCCTACTTGGCTACTGTTGAATGGATTGTTCTGTATATGTCTATGAGGTCAGTTTTGTTAGTTGTGACATTTATATCTTTGGTATGTTTGTTGAACTTTATTCTCAGTGTTATCTCCTTCATTAATAGTGGTGTATTGAAGTCTCCTACTATTACTGTGGAGCTGTCTACTTCTATTTTCAATGCACTTAGTGTTTGTTTTGTGTATTTTGGAGCCCTTTCATTGACAACATAGATATCTAATATAATTTTGTCTTCCTGTAATCATTGATCCCTTAATCATTATAGAGTGTCCTTTCTTATCCAGTGTGGTGGATTTTAATTCAAAGTCTATTTATCAGAAATTAATATTGCCATGCTTGCTCTTTTTTGAATATTGTTAGTGTATATATTGTTTCTATACTTAGAGTTTTAGTTTGCTCATGTATGTGTGTCTAAGTATGTCTCCTATAAGAAGTATATAGTTGGGTTACATTTTTTATGTAATCAGCCACTCTCCATCCCTTTATTGGTGCATTTACTCCATTTACATTCAGTGTGATTATTGTTAGGTATGAGCTTAGTGTCATTTTGGTGTCTTTTTCTGCGTGTTGTAGACAAATCCTTAGTTCTATTTAATTTTCTGTGCTGAGTCTTTTTCGTGAATGTGTGTGTGTGTGTGTGTGTGTGTGTGTGTTTTCTTTTCATATTTTTCAATGTGTGGATTTTTTATTTGTGGAGAGTTAATGTTTTTCTTGTTTTTTATTTTGATGCACAGGAATGATAGTTTCTTTCATGGTTATCCTAATATTTACCCCTATTTTTCTAAATTTAAACCAGTCTTTAAGTTCTTTATATCATCCTAACATACCTTCATACAAAAGATCTGTGACTACATTTTCTTTTGAGTTCCTCTGTTTTGTTAAAATATATATGCAATGACATCCTTGTTTCCCTATTTCCAGTGTCTTGCTTATGATATGCCTTTGTAATTCCCCTATTTGGGTTGATAGCCAATTGCTCTGTTGTGTGTTCTGCCCTTGGGTTGTTACATGGTGTTAATGATTTTCTAATGAATATTTCCTTTAGTATTTCTCATAATTTTGATTTGGTTTTTGCAAATTCCTTGTATTTCTCTTTTCCTGGAAATGTCGTAATTTCATCATCATCATTGAAAGGCAATTTTTTCTGGATATATAATATTCAACTGGCAATCATTTTTCTTCAAAGCTTTTTATGTCATCCCGTTGCCTTCTTGTCAGCATGGTTTCTGCCAAGTAGTCCAAGATTAGGGTTACTGATTCTCATTTGTAGATTAGTTTTCATTTATCCCTAGCCACTTTTAGAAGATGTCCTTATCTTTAGTTTTCACAAGTTTGACTATAATATTCATTAGTGTATTTCTTTTTGGACTAACCCTCTGTGGAGTTTACTGAGTGTCCTGGATAGATAGACATCAAGGAAATTTTCTGTCATCAAATCTTTGACAGTACATTCTGTATTCTCTGTTATCCTCTCCTATTCTGGTACCCAGTCACTCATAGATTATTTCTCTTGATAGATTCTCACATCATTCATAGTGTCTCTTGAATTTTAAAATTATTTTATCTGATTTTTACCAACTATGTTGATGTATTCTTGATCTTTAGTCTAAGTAATTTGGCCTTCCTTTTCTGCAGTTATGTTCCTTAGCCTTTCTATTGAGATTTCTAATTCTGTAATTTTATTATGAATTTTCTGAATTTCTATTTCTTCCTACCATGTGCTTTCTTGTAGCTTGTCCAATGTGTCATTATGTTCTGCTACATTTTCCCTCATCTTTTGTCTCATCTCTTGAAGAGTTCTAATTATTAGTCTTTTGCATTCTACCTCTAACAACTCCAGGAAGTTCTCTTACTCTGGAAAATTTGATTTTTTGTTTTGGGAGTTTTCTGCAGGAATTGTTGTCTGCTTTTTTAACTGATTTGGAAGTTAACTGTTGTCTCTGAGCTATCAGTAAATTGTATTTATTTATTTTGTTTGTCTGCTGTGTTCTGGCTTCTTCTTTTAAAAAGTTGAAATACTAGACAAGACATTGAAATAAAGGGCATCTTCATCGGCAGAGAAGAAGTAAACCTCTCCCTACTTGCAGATGATATGAATGTATATGGAGAGAATTCTAGAGAATGCATAAGTAAGGTACAGAAACTAATAGAAGAGTTCAGCAAAGTATCAGGATATAAGATAAATATAAATATATCAGTAGGATTTCTTTGTGTAAAAAAGAGGTCGTCAAAGAAGAAATCACCAAATCAATACCACTTTCTATTGCCCCCCAAAAGTTAAAATACCTAGGAAAAAATCTAGCTAGAGAAATATGAGACCTATATAAAGAAAACTACAAGACCTTACTGCGGGAAAGTAAGACAGACTTACACAAGCGGGGAAACATACACCGCTTGTGGATAGAAATACCTAATATTGTGAAAAACATCTGTTTTACCCAAAGTGATCTACATATACAATGCAATCCCAATACAAATTCCAGTGATATTTTTCAATAAGATGGAGAGACGAATCACTAACTTTACTTGGAAGGGAAGAAGCCTCAGTTAAGCAAAGCCCTACTGAAGAAGATAAACATGGTTGCAGGCCTCATACTACATGATCTTAGGGCCTTTTACACTGCCACAGTAGTCAAATCATCCTGGTACTGGTATAAAAAGAGACATATAGACCAATAGAACAGAGTTCAGACCCCAGAGCTGCCACCATTCTCTTATGGACAGTTGATATTGAATAAAGGCTCTAAGACTGTAAACTGGGTTAGAAATAGTCTCTTTAACAAACAGTTTTGGTAAAATTGGATATCCATCAGCAAAAAAATTGAAACAAGACCCATATCTCACACCTTACACAAGAAATAACTCAAAAATGGATCAAAGACTTAACTATCAAACTTAAAATGATAAAGGTCATGCAAGAATTAAAATCTGACAAAGCACAATAAACAGAAGAGAAAATAGTTCAAAGGAAAATACTAAGAATCAAACGCTTTTGCTTATCCAAAGATTTTATCAAAAGAGTTAAAAGACCACTTACAGAATCAAAAAAATTATTTGGCAACTACAAGTCAGACTGACGTTTGATCTCCATAGTCTACAAGACACTGCAAAATATCAACAGGAAAAAGGTAAATAGCTCAATTAAACTATGGGCAAAGGAGATACACAACCAAGCCAAGTGCCACTGAGTCAGATCTGACTCAGGGTGACCCTAGACACTTCACCAAAGAGGACATCCAGGCAGCCAAAAGACACATAAAACAACGCTCATGATCGTTAGCTATCAGAAAAATCCAAATCTAAAAAACAATGAGATACCATCTCACCACACAAGGTTGGTTATCATCTTTCTGGAGCATCACAAAACAAATAATACTGGAGAGCCTGTGGAGAGATGAAAACTCTCCTACAGTGCTGGTGGGATTGCAGAATGGTACCATCTCTTTGGAAAGCAATCTGATGCTTCCTTTAAAAGCTGGAAATAGAGGTACCATTGGATCCAGTAATTCAACTGCTTGGAATATTCCCTACAGAAACAAAGACTGTCACATAAACAAATACATGCATGTGAATGTTTGTTGCAGCAATCCCACAAAACCAAAATGATGGAATCAGGAGGCAGAGTCCAGATGACTGACTAGGCACAGATATCCTTAATTCCCTCTGGAAACTAAGGCCTGGATCAATAATTAATGGCGCTTTCTGAACACTCATTGAGCCCTAGGACACAGTATAGGGCTGTTAGTCACCGAGCAGGAAACTTCTTCTTCCGCTGACTCCTTCCCTTGTTGAATGGCCAGCTCTCACAGACTGAAGATAACTGACTCTTTTATCTTGTTTTTCTTTTTGTTAGCTGACAGGCAATTGATTTGCTTAACTGGCAGCAAAGCTGCCACTGCTGATGTGATCAGCAGGTGGAATAGCCACATTTTGAGAGCTTAGCTCCAGATTGGGAGCATCACAGCCACTTTATCCTCTCTTCCTGGACCTCTATCATAGATCTGGCTATTTCACAGCAGGCAGAACAGCTTGTCCAGGGCACCATCTTGTTTGACTGAGAGGCAGAGGTACCCAAACAGAGGCCTCAGCAGGGTCTAATTTCCAGGCTGGGAGGCAGTGCCAGTCCAGGGAGCACTTTTCCAGCAGAAAAGTTGTATTTAGCACAATGTAGCCTTATGGGTGGAGGCCAGCAGGTGATGACAGCAGGGCAGTAGCCTGTCTGTACTGTGATCTACAACACAGCATCTGGGAGTGGCTATAGAGTTGCCTCCATTGCCAGCCAGAAGTAGGGGCTTGCACACCTGACAGCCTGATTTTGGAAGCAGTCACATAGCTTTTACCATTGAAAATGCATAGGGAAATAGCTGTGGTGCTGTGGTGCAGCCCTACAGCATCTCTTTCAGCCTTTACTGAACTACATTATAAGGTCAGCTGATGGCCCCCCAGTGACCGCGTAAGTAGGGCCACATCTTTGCCAGTCAGGAGGTAGGGGCTGCTACCCTAGAGATTCCACTGTGCCTACTCACTGGAGTGCACAGAGGGTGATGGTGATCAACTTCCTTCTCAGAACTGTGCCTCAGCAACACCAGAGAAACTAAACACCCTTTAGATATCCAGAAAGTAACAAAACCTGGCCAAAGATTTAAAAAAAAAAAAAAATCCACCTATGGCTCCTGAAAACTCCCAAAAGAAAGAACCAAAGAAGTTCCCAGATGAAGAAGCCTTTCTGAAACTATCAGAGGTGAAGTATGAAAGAACTATATACATAGCCCTCCTAGACTGTACACAAAACACAGTAGAGCAAAATGAAAAATTAACCAAGCTGTTCAAACTGATGGAACATCAGCATTCTGAAATCTGACAGAACAATAGAAAAATTACAAAGTTAGACAATTTATTTCAAAGCCAAAAGAGTAGAATTGAACAACTGGAAACTAAACTTACTGATCTTGAAGGCAGAGTTACTGACATCAGCATTTATGAGGAGAAATCAGAGAAAAGAAACAAGAAAAATGATGAAGTCTTAAGAAACATATGTGACTCTGTCAAGAGGAACAATCTATGATTAACTGGCTTTCCTGAAAAGAGAAGGATAGCTGAAAACAGAGTATTGTTGTTGAGTTGCTGACAGAAAATTTCCCTGAAATTATGAAAGAAGAGAACACAGATACCCAAAATGTGTATCAAATGCCATATGATATAGACCCCCAAAGGAAAGACACCAATACATATTATAATCAAGCTTAGCAAAACAAAGCATAAGCAGAAACTCTAAAAGGCAGAGAGACTCAAAGCAATGCTATCATTCAGAGGGAAGCCCTGTAGGCTTTTGTCTGACTTCTTAGCAGAAATGATGCTGGCACAGAGACAGTGGGATGACACATTCAAAGCCATGAAGAAGAAACACTTCCAACAAAGAATTATATATGCTGCAAAACTGTCTTTCAAATATGAAGATGGAATTAAGACATTTACAGATAAACAGAAATTTGATGTTTCTATGCATCTATAGGAAGTTGTCCAACTGGCGTCTTACTAGAGGGGAGTGGAGAAGGTGGAGAGAAGGGGACAGAAGGTTGTTAAGAGGATATTACATGTATGGAACAGAAAGGAGGAGTGTGCTGTCACCAGGAAAGGAGAGCAGAGGGAACTGCAGATAGACAGGCATGCAAATATAAATTACATTGTTAGCTTTCACTCAGTCACAATAAAAAAATAAAATGAAACAATATAATAAAAAGATGAAATCAACCCAGATGCCTATCAACAGAAGAATGTGTAAACAAACTGTGGTACATACACTCAATGGAACACTGTGTAATAATAAAGAATAATGATGACTTTAAGAAGCATCTCATAACCTGATTTCAGTTGGAAGACATACGGAGTGAAATCAGTCAGCAGCATAAGGACAAATATTTCATGAGACTCCTCCTATAAGGACTTAAAAATAGATTTATGTTCAGAAGACAAGACTCTTCGATAGCTACAATGGTGGGGAGTGAAGGAGAGGGTTGGTCATAGATTAGAGAGCTGATAGAAATTTTTAGATGAAAACAGTGACAGCAGAAAGTAGATCAACTTAACTGGACTTCAACATAAATTAAAAGCTCTTCTAATCTCAACCCAATACTGCAAGGATAGAGTAGCAGGGGCAGGGTCTTAGGACCAAGCTCTTGGGAGACTTAAAGGTCAGTTGGAATAACTAGCCAATTGCTAAGAGTCTTCTGCATTCCATATTGGTGAATGGCATCTGGGGTCCCAAAAGCTAGAAAGCTGCCATCAGAGCTACACCAAGTGGTCCCAGCTTGTCTGGAAGAGATGATCACCAAGAACAAAAGACACCAAGAAAAAAGAGCCCAAGAGACAGGAGGACACGTGTGAATTGGCAACTGTATCAACTGTATCAACCATCCACCACCCAAGACATCTGTGATGGAACACACAATATTGAGTCCCTAGGGCAACACAAGAAAAAGAGGGGTGCAACTCAAGAACTCTACTAAAAGACCACAGTTGATGGTCTGAGGGCCTGAGGGATTCCCTGGGAACATGGCCCCTAGACCTGCTGCTGCCCCATCCAGAAAACCCTATTAAGGTCAACTCTTCAGTGAAAAATGGACTGGACTTAGGGACACAATGTAACCACATGGTGTGTGTTCTTTGTGGTTCTATGCATTTATAGGAGGCTGTTGTACTGGTCTCTTTCTAGATGCGAGGGGAGATGGTGAAGAGGAGGCGACAGGAGATTTTTAAGAGGTTTCAACAAGTTGAGAATGAAAAAGAGGAGTGTGCTGTCACTGTGCAAGGAGAGCAGAAGGAGCTGAAGATAGGCAGGCATGCAAATTTAATTTGTATTATATACTTTCATTTTATCACTATGAAAAATAAAATAAATGTCCAAATACGTTGGGTGCAGGTGATTGGTTTTCTTGCCTTTGGAATTTTAATGTCCTATAACAAGATGGTTAGAGCTGTTGCTTGATATGGGAGCCCAGGAGTCCACTTAGTTTTCTTATATGGATTCAGTTTAGATGTCTAGCTAGTCAGTTACCAAGTGTGTGGTGTAGGTTCTAGCCTAATATCCTAGATGGGCAAAGTGATTTGTATAGGTACTAGCATCTGGCTGTAGCCTCTGAGAAAAGCAGGAGGCTAACAACTGTCCTTGAGTGTGAGGATGACGTATCCCCTTCTGTATGAATCTATGTGAAGGGAGAGTTTCTGCCCTGATGTTTTCTGGCTCAGAAGAGCTGGCAAGATTTTCCCCAGTCTGCCAATTTGCAAAATTGTTCTGCCTGAGTCTCAGGGAGTGGCTTACAGTATGCTTAAGGAATCCTACTTCCAGCTCAATTAATGGTTTCTGAGTTCAGAGCTGGGTGCAGTCAGAGAAGAGGTGGAGGGATTATTGGCAGGAGGAAGAAAGGGCTATGCCGAGGGAAAGATTCAAATTCAAGCGTGTGATAAGTCATACCCTAAGACTTAGCTTTCAGTGATCTAGTGCTGTTTCCCACTGGCTCTGGAGCTGTGAGTGGATCCTCCAGGCAACTTCTACTAAGAAGGACACCCACCAGACCGCACCAGCTGGCCCATCATGATGGCTGCATCTGTTCTCCTGCAGGTCGGATCTGTGACATCCTACTTATTTCTGGCACTACAATCCATTCCCCATTGCTCAGTTCAATTTCTCGACATTGTCTTTGATATGCAGGGTGCCTAGGATGTCTTAGATACTGAATTCATTTGTTCTTTGGGGTCTCTGTTGTTAGAGGGTCATGGGAAGCATCTGTCTACTTTATCATCTTGGCCCCACCTTGGATTTTTTTTTTATTTAGTCTTTATATTCACATCATCATACCGTGCCCATGATTTTTTTTTTTTTACTGTTGTCTAAAATTCGTGATTTTACCATGTTTATTTATCAGCAGTGTTCCCTATGTGCACCAAATTTAAAAAGATGGAGATAATAAATTAGTGTTAGGTGAATAAGAAAGAACATTCAAGTGCAACTGTCAGATCTGGTCCAATACCCGAACACACACACTCACACATACTACACACATATGCTTTAAAGAGTTCCTCCTGAAGAAATAAAATGCTCCACATAGATGGTGAGACTTGACATAGTACAATAGAATATATTTAAAACAAGAAGTGTTTAGTGACTATTCAATAAAAAGAACATATTATAAGAAACTGAAGATGGTACACATGTGAGAGTGGATCTGAGTTTATTAATGTGTAAGTTCTAGAATCAGTCAAAAAGTCAAGAATAGAAGCCATAAAAGCTCTTTCTATGATATGATGAAAGCTAAACTTTTTTGAAAGATTTGTCTAGTAGTAAAAAAAAAAAAAAAAAAAGGAGATTGAAATCAAGAGCAACATTAGAGTGAAGAAAGCAGGAACAAGACCATGAACTCAAGGAGAGGCGGAGAAAATGGAAAAAAAGAAATGATACATTGACAATTCAGTGCACATATTGTTGAGGTTTTTGTTAAACTTTGGCCAATATTTCAAGTCAGAACACGTGAAAGCTTAGAATTTTTCTTTTATGTTTTGCTGCATTTCAGTACTAATTTAAAGCTATAAATCAGGAACACTCAATCTGGGTATTACTGACATCTTGGAATGCATGCTAGTAGATATCCTCCTGAGGTGTGACAACTATAATACCTCCACACATTGCGAAATGTTCTCTTGGTGGCAGAATAGTTGGATATAATTGCTACAGTTCAAGCTCTTTGGTCTTTAATTTTGCTATTTGACTATTCTTGATCATTGTCCATATCTTCTAATTTTTAGTGACTTAAAACAACCAAATATTTATTCAGAGATTTGGTGTTAGATGTGATTTATCTGATCTTACTTGGACTTGGCTGGATTTAGCCATCTTGGGTCCAGGTGACGGTTCAAATCCATAGCTGTTCCATGTGTCTCACGCTGAGGCCTAAGTAAAAAATCAGTGGTTACATGGGCTAATTTCCTCTGATGGTGATAGCAGGGCCACATGACAACAGGCTAAACATGTATGCACATTTTAAGTTTCAATTCACATTGAGTCCTTTAACATCCCATTTGTTGAGAGTCACATTGCCTGCCTAAGCTCAAGGCAAAGGACACAGAAGTCGTTCTGCTTACCATCAGTTTGCAGCAAGGTTATGGAATGAAAAACTGAAACCAAAAATTCACTCTATTATACCGACCACCCAGCTCAACAATATGTAGAGTGTGGTTTGTATGCAGAAACCCAGGCTGCATAGTGGTTAAGAGCTACAGCTGCTAACCAAAAGTCTGCAGTTCAGATCCACCAGTCTGTCCCTGGAAACTATCAGGCAGCTCTCCTTTGTCCTACAGTGTCACTATAAGTTTGAATTGACTCAAAGGCAACTGATTTGTCTGCTTTGGGGGTAGCAGGCAGAAGAATTGTATACTGAGCTCAATTAACTTATTGAAAAATGATTGTATGTTCCAAAATAATAGTGACATATTGGGATTAGAAAATTGTTTCCTGTGTATTAAGTGCCCACATTTACCTTATCAGCTTGTTGATACTTCAGTGATTATTTCTAATATCAACTCTTTTATGAAACTTTCTAGAGCACATCCCTGATGTCCCTGCAATATATCTTGTGAATGTATACTCTAAACACTTCCATAATAGCATGTTATTGCACATAATTATTTATATAACTATAGGCTACCCTAAACTGAAAGTTCCTTGTTTCCCAATTCAGTACATGGCAAATAAGTATTTAAAGAATAAATAAATGAAGTACATAATTATCACTATTTGGAGAAAAAAAATTATATTTTTAAATTATAAATGCAACATTTTAACACATTGTGTACTTATCACAATGTATGTTGTTGTTGGGTGTTGTAGAGTCAGTTCCATTTTGTAGTGACTCTTTGTACAACAGAATAAAACAATGGAATTGTGCCAACCTCACAGTCACTGCTATGCTCGAGACCATTGTTGCAGCCATTGTGTCAGTCCATCTTGTTGACAGTTTTTCTCTTTTAGCCAATGCTCTACTTTAGGAAACATGATGTCATTCTCCAGGGAATGATCTCTCCTCATAACATGTTCAGATTATGTGAGACATGGTCTCACCACATTGTTTGTAAGGAGCATTCTGATTGTATTTCTTCCAAGACAGATTTGTCCATTCTTTTGATAGTCAACAGTATATTCGATATTCTTAACCAACACCAAATTTAATTCTTCTTTAATCTTCCTTCCTCATGGCCATCTTTCACACCAATATGAGGTGACTGAAAACATCATGGATTGAGTCAGGTGCACCTTAGTCTTCTAGGTAATATATACAAACATGTGTCTTCATGTTAAAAATAATTTTTAATTTGTCATTAATAACTTTAAAAAATCTGAAAATGATAGATTATTTTTATTTTGAAGAGAATCATGTTGTACATGAAATATACTAGCAACAATTATGTCTACTTTTATCATATTGATTCTAACAATTCGCCACCTAAATCACTAGCATATATAATTTTTCACTAATAATTTAATATTAATGGAATGATACCTTAGTAGTTTATAACGTAATGGAACAGATAACTTATTTTTAGAAAATAGTTTTATATTATTTCAAATGTTTACAATTTCTCTGTATCAACTTGGATGACTATTTATTATTTCCCAAAGTCTAACTTTAGTATTTTCTACCTCTCCTTTTTTCTCTTT
Organism: Heterohyrax brucei; assembly: GCA_028571685.1. NCBI lineage: Eukaryota > Metazoa > Chordata > Mammalia > Hyracoidea > Procaviidae > Heterohyrax > Heterohyrax brucei. The sequence continues at coordinate 108,566,015 of CM053148.1, forward strand.
TCTCAATAACTCTGTAAATGTCCAACTGTGTAGCAACCCAAACAAGCATTAGAATGACATCATAGCATGATTTAATCTAAAAAGTAAGAATAGCATTCAATTACAATGTAATTACCCTTTGAAAAGGGAATTTGGATTTGAAAAGCGTGTCTAATAATTGAAGTAGCAAAGACTTCTCATTCTGGTTTACTTCATTAGATGAATAAAAAACATAGTCACATGGCTAAACATTAACTCAGTAGAGTTTGTAATGGAACATCAACTCATAATTGCATGTATTCAGTCTTTTTTTTTCTTTTCTTGACTTTGGGTTATGTTCATTGATATTACTAGTCCACAAACCTTGACTTATTCATTTGTTTCATTTTATGTAAATGAATGGAATTATAGTTATAATAGAATCATGAGTTTTTATCCAGTTCCCAGGATTATAAATATTATATGATGTCTCTAAGTCTAAAAAAGACATGTTAGACACTATTTAGAAGAGATTTATACACCTGTAAAAAAAATCCATTGTAGAAGACTTGTAAAAATTTCCCCAATAAAAATATGAATAGAAAAAAATGAGATGATACATAGATACAGAAACAAAGAGGTGAGACACAGATACAGTGACTGAGAGGTCTCTCAGCCTACATCTGTCTATTTATCACAAGGATCATGCCTTACTAACACCCACATGGACTATTAGTAGTAAAAGTGAACCGAAACAGACATTTATTGAGTGCTTACTATCTATGTACGGTCCTCACAATAACACTGTTAAGTTAGGTTTCATGATTGCTAGTTGTATGCTTAGTTTTATATAGGAAAGAACACTTAAAAGTAAAATAATTTATTTTCCAGGCTAATAAGTAGTTTCAAGCGTTGGCATCCAGATTGGTTTATCTCCCTTCAGAGCACATAATTATTTCTCTTAAAGAATAATTCCTTTTTCTAAACTGTAATTTCTTTTCTGTTAGCCATTGTTTCGATGCAGTGATCACTATAGGTACTTTCCTCAAAACCCATGTCTCCCTTATAATTCCAAATACTCATGATCACAGATGAGAAGACAATGAACAACACACAACCTGCCTACTCAGACATAACCAAATAAAACAAAAAAAAAGCACAAACAGAGATATAACTCACAAATAAAATAAAATAACTATTGCATGCCCAAAGACAGCAAACAATAACAAAACATGTAAAGGTCAGGATGGTTCCAATAGACATCAAAAACAAAACTCCAGATGATTTTTCAGCACAAGAAAAGGCACTAGAACTACCTGACAGCTCTCCAAGAACTGAAGTAAAAAACAGATAAAAATGAGGAAAAAAATAGACAAATTCATGGAAAAGCAGACAAATACATGAAAAACACAGAGAAAAAAAGGAAGAATTCAGGAAAACAACATAGGAATAGAATGTCAGAACTAATTCATGACTAGAAATCATACAAAAGTAGTGATTAGAAATCTAAAAGGAAAACAATGAAATTTCAGTATTGCACAGTGTCAGAGAAGAGCGGAGAATGTTTAAAATGACAAAAGACAGGACTGGTGAAATTGAAGACAAATACGTAGATACAACACTACTTAGGAAAAAATTAGAAACAAGAACAAAGAAAAATGAGGAAACCCTTAGAATTATGTAGGATACAGTCTAAAGCAAAATTTTATAACTGATTGAAGTTCAAGAACAGGGAGAGAAAATGAAAACCACAGATACAGTAATTGGCGAACTGCTGAGAGAAAACTTCCAATATATCATGAAAGATGAAAATATGACCATCCAAGAAGCTCAACAGACCCCTTATAGGATACACCCTAAAAAAAAATCACTAAGGCATATTATAATCACACTCTAAAACCAAAGACAAGGAAAATATCCTAACAGTACCTCAAGAAAAGCATAAAGTCACATACAGAGGACAAACTTTAAAACTATACTCTGATTATTCTGCAGAAACCATCCAGACAAAAAGGCAATGGTACAACTTGTACAATGCTTTGAAATAAAAAATAAATAAAAAAACTACCAACCGAGAACAAGATATCCTGTAAAACTCTTATTTAAATATGGTGATAAGCTTAGGACATTTCCAGATAAATAAACATTAAGTGGATATGTAAAAACCAAACAGAGCTTACAAGAAATAATAATGGGAGTCCTTCAGTTTGAAAACAAACATCAGACCACAGTCTGAATCTAGGATGCAAGATTGTATCAGACAATTACCAACTTAAGAAATGAATCCTCAAGGATTATCCAAAACCAAAATAATTACAATAGGGTACCAGAGAGGTTAATCTGTAAGTGACAATAATGTCAGACAATGAAAGAGAACAAACAGCATACGTATAGAACTTTGTAATGGACAGAAAGGCAAGGTGATCTCAAGTAATGACAGACTGGTTCAAACATTGGAAGATAATGACAAATTTCAAGTAATCAGAAAGGAAATTAACAAATCATTTCGTTAAAATAAGGAAGAAAAGCATGAAGTCTCAACAGAAACAAAATCTAAACAAACAAAGGAAATGAAAAACAAACCCTCAAACCAAAGGAACTCAGCACAGAAGAATACAACGAGAGTAAGAGGAGAAAGGAAATGTTCAAACCGTAAAATAAAGCACTACAAAATGGAGATGAGAATACAGAGAATGTAAATGGCTGAAACAAATGAAACAAGTCCATTGCCACTGAGTCAATTCTCACTCATAGTGACCATGTAAGACAGAGTAGAAGTGATCCGAGGAGCACTTGATGGATTTGAGCTGATGACCTTTTGACTAGTGGATGCAGCACTTAACCACTACATAATGCATCCATAAAAAGACAGAATGATAGAATAGATAAACAAACAAGTTTCTTCAGTATGAGGCTGACACCTTTGAAACAAAAGGATAAATATGCTAAAAATCAAAAGAAAGAAAAAATATATTAAGTAAACAGTTGCCAATAAAGAGCAGAAGTGGCAATACTAATCTCAGACAAAATAGACTTTAAAATTTCCAGGGCAGAGTCAAGATGACGGACTAGACACAGTCTCCTTAATTCCATCTGAAAACTGAGGCCTGGACTGAGCTTTCTGGATACTCAGTGAGCCCTAGGACACACTATAGGGCTGTCCATTTGGACTACATGTCACTAAATGGGAAACTTACTTTCTCACTGAGCCCTGTTCCTGCTGAATGGCAATACACATAGACTGAAGATAGAGGTGATTTTAATTTTTTTTATTTTTCTTGGCTGGTACGTGGTGGATGGACATTAGCTAGCACATATGCAGAGCCAATGCTGAAGTGAACAGCATGTGCCACAGCAGAGAGATAATGTCTGGAATAGCCATGTTTTGAGAGCCAGGTGGTGGACTCAGAGCACCACAACCCCTCTACCCTCTCTTTTCTGAGCTCTGCCATAGATTTGGCTGTTTCACAGTGGGTAGGGTGGCTTAACCAGTATGCCCTCTTGGTGGGTTGGGAGGTGAAGTTATGTAACTGCAGGTCCTAGCAGATGCTAAATCTCAGGTTGGGAGGCATTGCCAACCTGGGAAGTGGTTTTCCAGAAGAAAGGCTGAATTTAGCACAGTGTTGCCTTATGGGCAGTGTGTGGCAAATGATGGTAGCAGGGCCGTAGAACCTCCCTACTTTGGACTACATCATAGCATCTGGGGACAGCCAAAGAGGTGCCGCCATTGTCAACCAGAAAGAGAGGCCTGCCATACCTGATGGCCTGACTTATTTTGGGAGCTGTCAGATAGCTTTTAACTTTTTAAAATAACACTACCTGGAGAAAATAACTGCTGTGAAGCTCAGAAGCATCTCTTTCAGCCTTTATTGACTCACATCCTAACATGTGTTGATGACCCCCATAAATAGGGCAGTGTCTTTGCAAGCAAGGAGGTGGAGCCTGCCACCCTAGAGAGTACACTGGGACCAGCCACTAGAGTACACAGAGGTGGCTGGCGATCAGCTCCCTTCTGAGAACTATGCCTCAGGTCCTGTGGAAGCAAGACCAAGGAAACTAAACAGCATCTAGATGTCCCAAAAGCAACAGAACATGGCCAAACATTTAAAGAAACAACCACTCATAACTCCAGAAAACTCCTGAAATAAAGAATAAGAAAATTTCCAGACTGAAGAAGACTTTCTGAAATTAACAGAGGTTGAGTCAAAAACGATTATATAGAGAGCCCTCCTAGAGATTAAACAAAATATAGCAGAACAAAGTGAAAAATTAAGCAAACTATTCAAACTGATGGAACACCAGCATTCTGAAATTCAACAGATAAATAACAAAATTACAGAACTGGGCAATTCAGTTCAAAGCTAAAAGAGTAGAATTGATGAACTGTAAGTCAGAGTTAGTACATTGAAGATACAGCAAGTGATAACATCATTCATGAGGAAAAATCAGAGAAAAGAAATAAGAAAAATGAAGAATCATTAAGAAACATGTGGGACTGTATCAAAAGGAAAAATCTATGATTAATTTGAGTTCCTGAACAGGGAGGGAAACCTGAAAACACAGTGATTATTGTTGTTGAGTTGCTGACAGAAAACTTCCCTGACATCATGAAAGAAGAGAACATAGATACTCAAGATATGTATCATACACCACCAAAAACAGACCCTAAAAGAAAGACATCAAGCCATATTATAATCAAGGGGAAGCGCTGTAGGCTTTTGTCTGAATTCTCAGCAGAAATGATGTTGGCACAGAGGCAGTGGAATTACACATTCAGAGCCTTGATGGAGAAAAACTTCCAGCCAAGAATTATATAACCTGCAAAGCTGTCTTTCAAATATGCAATTAAAACTTTTGCAGATAAACAGTAGCTTAGAGACTCTGTAAAATCCAAACCAGAACTACAAGAAATACTGAAAGAAGCCCTTTGCATAGAAAAACAAAACCATGAAGTGTATATATGGGAAGACACACAACTCAATCAAAGCTACAATATTAAAAGAAGGGATCTAGTGATCATATCATGAAAACTAAGATACTGTCACATTAAAAAGAGCAATATACTACAGTAGTTACAGACCTTCCAGATGGAGAGGAAGTTAATAAAATATACGGAAGTTAAAATTGGGTTTAAACTTATAATATTAAGGGGGATCATTGGGATAGCCATAAGGAACTATAATAATGCAACACATCAAAACAATAAATGTAATACAAGAGTCACAACAAACACAAAATCAACACTGAAAACAGTGAAAAGTCAACTCACAAGGAAAAATAACCCAAAACAGAATACCAAGAGCAATATAGAAAACAACAACACAAAAATAAATACATCAAAATGACAGCACTAAATGCATACTTATCAATAATTACACTGAATGTCAACAGACCAAATAGTCCAATAAAGAGACAATGAGTGACATCTTGGATCAAAAGACACAACCTGTCTATATGTTGCTTACAAGAAACTCACCTTAGACTTAAAGGTAGGAAAAAACTGAAAATAAAAGGATGAAATAAAATATACCAAGCTAACAATATACGAAGAAGTGCAGGGATGGCTCTACTAATCTCAGATAAAATAGATTTTAATGCAAAATCCACCATTGTGGACAATGACAGTCATTACTTATTGCTGAAAGGCTTAATACATAAGCAGGACTTAACAACACTAAATATTTATGCACCCAATACCAGAGCATTTAAATACATCAAACAAACACTGATTACATTGAAAAATGAGATAGATCACTCCACAATAATAGTGGGAGACTTCAACACTCCACTTTCAGTAATGGACAGCTCATCTAGAAAAAAGCTTAGTAAAAACACAGAAGATCGTCTTGCAATAATTAAGCAGTTAGACCTAATCAACATATAGAACTTTTTATCCATCAACAGATATGTATACCTTCTTCTCCAATTCACATGGAACATTTTCCAGAATAGACCACATGTTAGGACATAAAGTAAAACTCAACAAAATCTAAGCCATTGAATTATCACAAAGCACCTTCTCAGACCATAAAGCCATAAAAGTCTAAATCAATAGCACAAAAAACATAGACGGAAAATGGAACTCATGGAAACTGAACAACTCTTTGCTCAAAAAGCCACGGGTTATAGAAGAAATCAAGAATGAGATAAAGAAATTTATAGATTCAAATGAGAATGAAAACACATCCTACCAGAATCTGTGGGATACAGCCAAAGCAGTACTCAGAGATCAATTTATCTCCATAAATGCACACATCCAGAAAGAAGAAAGTACCCAAACCAAAGAACTCATTCTAGAGCTTGAACAAGCAAAAACAGAGTGACAGAGGAACTCCTCAGGCACCAGAAGAAAACAGATTGTAAAGATTAGAGCAGAGCTAAACTAATTAGAGAAAAGAAGAACAATTGAAAAAACTGATAAAACTAAAAGCTGGTTTTCTGAAAAGTTCAACAAAATTGACAAACACTTGATGAAACTCACTAAAGAAAAGTAAGAGAGGAATCAAATAACCCAAATAAGATATGAGATGAGAGCTGTCACAACATATACAACAGAAGTCAAAAGTATCATAAGAGAATACTACAAAAGACTGTAATCTAATAGACTTGAAAACCTAGAGAAAATGAACAAATTTCTAGATTCATATTACCTCCCAAAATTATCACCAGGAGAAATAGATCAACTTGATAAACTCAGCACATGGGAGGATGTTGAAAATGCAGCCCAAAAACTATCAACCAAAAAAAAATTCTGGCCTAGATGGCTTCACCACAGAATTCTACCAAGCTTTTAGAGAAGGGTTAACTCCAATACTACTGAGAATATTTCACAGCATAGAAAGTGATGCAGTACTCCTAAATTCATTTTATAAAGCTAGGATAACCCTGATACCAAAGCCAGGGAAAGATCCCAAAAAAAAGGAGAGGGAGAGAATTACAGACAACTATCACTCATGAACCTAGATGCAAAAATCTTCAACAAAAGCCTTGCCAATAGAATTCAACAACATACCAATACTGCTGGCAAAATTGGATATTCATCTGCAAAAAAAAAAGTTAAAACAAGATCCATATCTACCAACTCAAGTTGGATGAAATACCTAATATCAAACCTAAAATGATAAAGATCATGCAAGAAAAAATAGGATCAACAGTGGAACTTTTAATACACAGCTTAGACAAACTTCAAAATCTCATCAAAAGAAGAGATAAATGGTAACTACTAAGAATCAAATACTTTTGCTCATCCAAAGACTTTATCAAAAGAATTAAAAGACCACCTACAGAATAGGAAAAAATATTTGGCAACTAAATGTCAGATCAATGTCTGATCTCCATAGTCTACAAGGTACTGCAAAATATCAACAAGAAAATGGTAAATAACCTGGTTTAGCGCTGGGCAAAGGAGATGGACAAACTCTTCACTAAAGAGGATATCCAGGCAGCCAAAAGACACATGGTGAAATCCTCACGATCATTAGTTACTAAAGAAATTCAAATCAAAACTGTAATGAGATACCATCTCACCCCAAGAAGGTTGGCCATGATCCAAAAACACACAAAACAACAAATGCTGGGAAGGCTGTGGAGAAATTGGTACTCTCCTACACTGCCAGTGGGATTCAAAATGGTGCAACTGCTTTGGAAAGCAATCTGGCACTTCCTTAAAAAGATGGAAATAGATATATCATTTGATCCAGTAATGCCATTGCTTGGAATATATCTTACAGAATCAAGGGTAGGCACATCAGCAGATACATGCACATAACTGTTCATTGCAGCACTGTCCACAATGGCAAAAAGATGGAATTAAAACAGATGCCCAACAGATGAATGCATAAGCAAACTATGGTACACATACTCAGTGCAACACTGCAATCATAAAGAACAGTGGTAATTTTAGGAGGAATCTCATAACTTGGTTTCAAATGGAAGACATTATGTTGAGCGAAATCAGTCAGCTGCACAAGGATGAATATTATATGAGACCCCTTCTACAAGGACATAAAAACAGACTTGTGTACAAAAGAATGACTCTTTGCTGCAAGGGAGGGGAAGGATGAAAGGAAAGGGATGGTTACAGATTAGTCAGTAGTAATTTGGTTGGTTGAAAGCACACATTAGAAAGAGGATCAACTTAACTGGACTTCTACATAAACTGAGAACTCTTCTAATCTTAACCCAATATTGCAAGGATAGAGTAGCAGGCAAAGAGGCCCAGGGACCATGCTCTCAGGGGACATGGAGGCCAATTGGCATAACTAGCCTTTTGCTGAGTCTTCCACATTCAGTACTGGTGAGTGACGTCTGTGGTCTTAAAAGCTAGCTAGCAAGCTTCCATCTGAGGCACACCAAATGATCCCAACTCAGGTGGAACAAATGATCACCAAGGACAACACAGACATGAGGGAAAAAGAGCCCAGAAGACAGAAGGACCCAGGTGAATAAGTGACTGTATCAACATGTGACCAGAAGAGCCAGATGGTGTCCGACTACCACCGAGGTGAGTGGTGATGGAGCATACAATGTTGAGTCCCAGAGGCAACGTAAGAATAAGAAGGTGTGTCTCAAGAACTTAACTAAAAGACTGAAAATGATGATTCGAAGGTCTGAGAGTTCCCCTGGGAGCATGGCTTCTAGACTTGCTGCTGCCCCTGATCATAAGTCATTAATGAGGTCAACTGTTCAAACAGGAATGAATTGGACTCGGGAACGCAGACTGATCACATGGTATGTGCATTTTATGTTTCTATGCATCTATAGAACGCTGTCTTACTGGCCTGTTACTACAGGGGAGAGGAGAAGCTGAAGAGGAGGGGACAGGAGATTGTTAAGAGGATATGACTTGTACAGAATGGAAAGGAGGGTGTGTTGTCACTGGGCAAGGAGACAAGAAGATGCTGCAGATAGGCAGGCATGCAAATTTAACTTCCATTGTATACTTTCACTAAATCACAATAGAAAAGATGAAATAAAATACTATATGAAAATCAAACATTCTACCATAAACAAAAAAGGGACATTATATCATGATTAAAGAGATGATCCATCATCAAAACTACATATCCAAAGACAAGATTTCAAAATACATGAAAGAAACTCTAACAGCACTGATACTTCCACAATAATAATAGGAGACTTCACCTCATCACTCTTGGTGAGAACAGAACATAAGGAAAGAAACTCGTCAAAGATATAGAAGAGCTAAAGGTCAACCAATTTAACCAATTTAACCTCATAGATATATACAGAACACACTGCCCAATAGTTACACAGTACATATTCTTTTCCAGTGCACATGGAACAGTCTCCAGGATAGATCACATCTCAGGTCATAAAGCAACCCTCAGCAAAATCCAAAAGTATGAGATAATGCAAAGTGTCTTCTCTGACCACAATGTCATCAAAGTAGAAATTAACAACAGGAAAAAAATCAATTACATGGAAATTCAGTAACACTATGAGACAATACCCCTGGTGACTCAGCTCAGTAATGACGTCACTCCCAAGGTTCACTCTTTAGCCAAAGACTGGACAGGCCAATAAAACAAAACAAGTCTAAAGGGATACACCTACCTATAGGCAAGGACTAGAGGCAGGAAGGGACAGGAAAGCTGGTGATAAGAAACTCTAGATTGAGTAGGTAGAGTGTTGACCAGTTGTAGGGGTGTTAACTAATGTCATAAAATAATATACATACTAATTGTGTAATGAGAAACTAAATTTAATTTGTCCTGTAAACCATCATGCAAAGTACAATAAAAGAGTAAAATCAATAAAGAAATTTAATAGATTAAAACATCACAAATATTGTAAAAATCAAAAGAAAATTATTTGAAAAACTAATAAAATAGACAAACATAGAGTGAATTTTGTTTAGGAAAACAATTAGAGAAGCTCCACAGAAAAAGTGACATGAACAGAGTTAGGTAAAAAATTTTCAAATATATGAGAATATGGCAATTAGTGCTCAACATATTTGAAAAGTGATGTGATAGATTCCCAAATATATAAACATTACCAAAAATTAAGAAAAGTGGCATTGAAATGCTAAATGCCTATGTAATTTTTAGAGACATTTAATTGGTAATTAAAAACCATCCCCACAAAGAAATATCTTGTCAATGTAATTTGGGGAGAATTTTACAACAGTTCTATGAAACATACCGTTTTAATCTTACAAAAGCACTCCTATGAGTGTAACAGTGATTTAATGCTGAAAATCTATTTGTGCATATTATTACATTAATCAATAAAAGAAGAAAGCCCATATGGTCATTTCAAAAGATCTAATACAAGCACATATTCTTTCACTGCAGATTCAATGATAATCCTGAGAAAATCTTTTCAAGATCTTGGAAAGTTGATACTGAAATTTATACATAGGAGAGTAAAGGCTTGAAATTAAAGGCTTGAGGTTAAAGTCTTGCCAATAAATTTGGGGGACAGCTACCCGGCCAGTTGACTGTAATAGATCCATATGTATGTACCTTCCAAAGAAAGGTGATCCAACCAAATATGGAAGTTATCGAACAATATCATTCATAGCACATGCAAATAAGATTCTCAAAAGCAATTATAACAATGTATTGACAAGGAACTGCCAGAAGTTCAAGCTGGATTCAGAAGAGGATGTAAAACAAGACATTATCATCACGGATGTCACGTGTATCTGGGCTGAAAGCAAAAATACCAGTAGGATGTTTACTTGTGTTTCACTGGCTATGCAAAAGCATTTGACTGTGTAGATCATACTAAATTATGGCTAACGTTGCAGAGAATGGGAATTCCAGAACACTTAATTATGCTTTTAAGGAATCTGTATATGGATCAAGAGGTACTTGGGCAAACAGAACAACAGGATATTGCATGGTTTGAAGTCAGGAAAGGTATACATCAGTGTTGTATCCTTTCACCATACCATTTTAATCTGTATGCCTAGCAAATAATCTGAGAAACTGGATTACATGAAGAAGAATGAGGCACTAGGATTGTAGGATGATTCATTAACAATCTGCATTATGCAGACAATACCACCTTACTTGCTGAAAATGAAGAAGATTTGAAAGATTTACTAATGAAGATCAAGGACCACAGCTTTCAGTGTGGATTGCACCTCAACATCAGGAAAACAAAAATCCTCACAGCTGGACCAGTAAAGAATATTGTTATAAATGGAGAAAGGATGGAGGTTGTCAAGGATTTCACTTTACTTGGGTCCACAATCAACACCCTTTGAAGCAGCAGTCAAGAAATCAAAGCACTCATTGCACTGGGAAAATCTGTTGCAAATGACCTCTTCAACGTATTCAGAAGTCCAGATGTCACCCTGAAGACTAAAATGTGCCAGATCCAAGCCATGGTACTTTCAATTGCATTGTATGTCTGCCAAAGCTGGACTACGAAAAAAGAAGACAGAAGAATTGACTATTTCAAATCGTGGTGTTGGATAAGAATGAAGAATGAATGATGGACCATCAAAAGAACAAATAGATCTGTTCTGGAAGAAGTCTAACCAGAGTGCTTCCTGGAAGCAAAATGGCAAGACTGTGTCTTACATACTTTGGACATCTTGTCAGGAAAGATCAATTCCTGGAGAAGGACACCATGCTTGGTAGAGTGGAAGGTCAGCAAGAAAGAGAAAGACTCTCGAGGAGGTGGATTGATACAGTGGCCACAACAATGGGCTTCAGCATAAAAATGATATGGACGTGGCGCAAGACAGGGCAGTGTTTCATTCTGTTGTTCACAGGGTCGCTATGAGTTGGAACTGACTCAACAGCACCTAACAACAACAACTTAATAAAGCCTTGAGAATATGAAAGACACTCCTGCAGAGAGTGTCTTTGGAAGAGGTCATGAGAAGGAGTCTGATATCAAGAATATATTACAGAGCTGAAGTTAGGTGGAAAGACATAACTTTATTCCTGAAATGAAATGACAACCCACAAACTAAACCATGTGTATGGAAAAGCTTGAAGCAAGATGTGAGTTACATCACAGTTCACTGGGGAATAAATGGATACCTCAATGAGTAGAATTGTGACAACATGTTACTGACATGAACATAATAGATTGCCAGCTCAGTATCCATCTTGACTGCTTTCTAGTCTCATTTCCTGCACCATGAAAATCTAGAAAGTTAAATGCTAAACTGCAGACTTTTTACCAGCTATGGCCCTGATGTAGTTCAAATGAGTTTAAATCTCATTTAACATGAGATTTAAATTCAGAAGCAAATAAAGTGCAAAGAAAATGGTTAAATTCAGGGCATCCAAAACAGTGGCATAGCTCTGGACCAAAAGGAAGCAGTCATCTTATTCCTGGAATGTAGCTAAGATGATGATGCTTAACAGTCAACAGATGGCACGTAAGTTTTCTATTCTATTACTTCCTGATTGGGTATCTTAGCTGGTAGCAGACTGTTCTGCCCTGTAGAGTTCTGGGTTGATTGCATCGATTGGGTGTCTAAGCTGGTAGGATACTATTCTTCCCTGCAGAGTTCTGGGCAGATTGTGTTAACTGGATATCTTAGCTGATAGGAGGAGTAAAGATAGAGTGAGCACCCCCCACTTGTCTATCAGTAGAGGTTTCTTTGTTGCTGTGATGCTGCAAGCCAGGCCACTGGTATTTAGGTACCTGCAAGGTCACCCACTGTGGGCAGGTTTTAGACAGACTTGGAAGAAGGACCTGGTAGTGAACTTCTGAAAAGAAATAGCCAGGGGGGAATCTTGTGAAAAACAGCAAAATGCTGTCAGATACAGTGCTGGAAAATGAGCCCCCTGGTTGGAAGGCACTCAGAAGACGACTGGGAAAGAACTGCCTCCTCAAAGAAGAGGCAATCTTAAGGTTGTAGATGGAGTAAGGCTTTGGGGATCTTCATTTGCTGATTCAACACTACTCAAAATGAAAAGAAACAGCTGAAAACACTGATTAATAATTGGAATATGTAATGTACGAAGGATGCATCCAGGAAAATTACAAATTGTAAAAATGAAATGCAATGCACAAACATCAATATCCTAGACATTAGTGAGCTAAAATGAACCAGTATTGGCCATTTTGAATCTGACAAGCTTATGGTCTATTATGCTGGGAACAAAAACTTGAAGAGGAATGGTGCTGTGTTCATCATCAAAAAGAACTTTTCAAATCTGTCCTGAAGTACTATGCTGTCACTGATAGGATAACATCCATGTGTCTACAAGGAAGTCCAGTTAATATGACTATTCTTTGACTTTATGCACCAACCACTGAGGCCAAAGATAAAGAGACTGAAGACAGTTACCAGATTCCGCAGTCTGAAATTGATTCAACATGCAATCAGAATGCATTGATATTTACTGGTGACTGCAATGCAAAAGTTGGAAACAAAAAAGGATCGGTGCTTGGAAAATACATCCTTGGATATAGAAATAATATCAGAGATCGCATGATAGAACTTTGCAAGACTGATGACTTCTTCATTGCAAATACTTTTTAATCAACACATACAGTGACTGTACATGTGGACTTCACCAGGTAGAATACACAGGAACAAAATTGACTACATCTGTGGAAAGAGATGATAGAAAAGCTCCATATCAGCAGTCAGAACAAGACGAGGTGCTTACTGTGACACAGATCAACAATTGCTCCTGCACAAATTCAAACTGAAACTGAAGAAAATTAGAACAAGTCCACAAAAGCCCAAGTATGATGTTGAGAACATCCCTCCAGAGTTTAAAGACCGTCTCAGGAACAGATTTGATATGTTGACCATTAATGACAGAAGACCAGAGGATTTGCAGAATGACATCAAAGACATCATCTATGAAGAGAGCCAGAGGACATTAAAAAGACACAAAAGAAAGAAAAGAACAAATTGGATGTCATAGGAGACTCTAAGTCTTGCTCTCAAACATTGAGCAGCTCAAGTAAAAGGAAGGAAAAAAAGGAAGGAACAGAGAAGTAAAAGACCTAAAGAGCAGATTTCGAAGACCAGCTGAAAAAAGACAAAGTATTATAATGACATGCATAAATAAATGGGAATAGAAAACCAGAAGAGAGGAACACTGTCTGCATTTCCCAAGCTGAAAGAACTGAAGAAAAAAAATCAAGCCTAGAGTTGCAGTAGTAAAGGATTCTACAGGGAAACTATTAAATGAATCAGGGAGCATCAAAAGAAGATGGAAGGAATACACGGAGTCATTATACCAGAAAGAACTGATCCATGTTCAGCCATCTGAATAGGTAGCATATGATGAGGAACGAATAGTATTGAAGAAAGACGTCAAAGCTGCATTGTGTAGTTCAAAAACAAACAACAAAAGAGTGCCCAACTGAAATGTGAATGAAAGGCATTTCTCAAAAGAGAAAACATTCATTAGTGTTTTCCAATACACAAAGGAAAAGATACTTAAGTCATGAGGTCTATTCTGGAGAATGTTGCATGTGCACTGGAGAAGGTGTAGTTGTCCGCCGATGCATAGAAAGTTCTGTATATGTCAATGAGGTCTAGTTGATTAATTTGGGAATACAGTCTTCTGTGTCTTTATTGAACTTTTTTCTAGACAATCTGTCCAACATTGAGAGTGGAGTGTTGAAGTCTCCCACTGTTATTGTGGAGTGATCTATCTCATTTTTGAGTGTAGTCAGTGTTTCTTCAGTGCACTCAGGTGTTCTAATACTAGGTGCATAAATATTTAATGTTGTTGAGTCCTGCTTGTGTACTGAACATTTGAGCAATAAATAATGTCCATCCTTGTCTATGATGGTGGATTTTACATTAAAATCTATTTTATCTGAGATTGGATTGGCCACAACTGCTCTTCTTTGTGTATTGTTAGCTTGATTTTCAGTTTGTTAATTTTCCGTTAATTGTTAATTTTCAGTTTGTTCATATCTTAAAGTCTAAGGTGAATTTCTTGTAGGAAACATATGAATGGGTCATGTCTTTTGATCCAAGAAGTCACTCCATGTCTCTTTACTGGAGCGTTCAGTCCATTTACATTCAATGTAATTATTGATAGGTGTGTGTTCAGTATTGCCATTGTGATATGTTTATCTTTGTATTGACATTTTCTCTGTTGTTCTTATTAATCTGTTCTGGGACATTCTTCTTTGTGAGTTGAGTTTTCATCTTTTTCAGGGTTGGTTTTGTGGTTACTGAGACTCCTCCATTATGTTTCTTGATTTGATATGTTGCATAGACTGCCCCTATGATCCTCCTTAATAAACTATGTATAAACCTGATTTTAATTACTATCAGTCTTATCAACTTCCTCTCCATCTGGAAGGACTATAATGACTGTAGTACATCCCTCTTTTTAATATGATGACATCATAGCTTTCATGATATGATCGCTGGATTATTTCTTTCACAATTATAGCTTTGATTCAGTTTGGAACCTTCCCCAAATGAGTAGGATTCTGGGTGATGTGTCCTGTATTGCCTTCTAAAATATAAAGTTAGTGGTTTTCTTCTTCTAAGTCAAGAGATTCTTTCAGTATTTCTTGTAGCTTTGGTTTGATTTTTACAAAGTCTCTCAGTTTCTGTTTATTTGTGGATGTCTTAATTTCATTTTCGTGTTTGAAAGATAGTTTTGCAGGATATACGATTCTTGGTTGGAAGTTCTTCTCCTTCAAGGCTTTGAATGAGTCATGCCAGTGTCTCCATGCCAGCATTGTTTCTGCTGAGAAATCCAATGGAAGCCTAGAGGGCTTCCCTCTGAATGTTAGCTTTGCTTTGAGTCTCACTGCCTTTAAGAGTTTCTGCTTATGTTTCATTTTGTTAAGCCTGATTAATATGTCTTGGAGTCTTTCTTTTGAGATCAGTATTGAGTGGCATTCTATATGCATCTTGGATATCTATATTCTCTTCTTTCATAATTTATGGGAAGTTTTCTGTCAGCAGCTCAGCAACAACACTCTCTGTGTTCTCAGGTGTATTTCCCTGTTCAGGAATTCCAATTAATCATAGATTGTTCCTCTTAAAAGTCTCATATGCTTCTTAATGCTTCTTCATTGTTCTTGTTTCTTTTTTCTGATTTCTTGTCATAGATGCTGGAGTAAGTAGCTCTGTCTTCCAAGTCCAAAAGTCTCTTCTATTTGTTCCTTTCTGTTTTCTTGGCTTCGAATTGAAGTTTCTGTGTCTTTGATTTTGTTCTTGATCTGTTGAATATCTGAGTACTGGTGTTCCATCAGATTGAGCAGCTTGCTTAATTTTTCATTTTGTTCTGCTGCATTTTGTACAAGGTTTAGGAGGGATCTCTATAATCCTGTTGTATTCACCTTCCAATAGTTTCAGAAAGGTTTCTTCATCTGGGAAGTTTTGTGGTGGTTTCCTCTGGGGGCCTTCTGAAGCCATGGGTGATTTCTTGGTTACTGTTTTTTCCAGAGTTTGTTGCTTTTGGGGCATCATGTGAATCAATAGAGGCTGGAAGAGATGCTGTGAGGGTGGACCGCAGTTGCTTCTCTAGGCTATCTTAAAATCAAAGGTAAAAGATATCTGACAACTTACAAAGCCAGTCAGGTTTTCAGGTGTACAGGTCCCTCTTCCTAGCTGACAAAGTAAGCACCTCTGTATTGAACCACAGATGTTATAAAATAGCTCAAAATATAGAAAGGCTATTGCCCTGCGGGCCTCTGCTGTCAGGCCCCAACTGTAGGCAACACTGTGTAGAATCCTGCTTTTCTGCTGCATAAGCACTCTGCTTCTGGCAAGTGCTGCCTCTCAGAACAGGAATTAGGTCCAGCTGAGTCCTCTGTAAGGATATATCTGCCTTCCAGTGGAAAAAGATGGTACCCTCACAAGCTCAACACCTGGCTGGGGCCAGGCTACTGTACGTTGGAGGTGGAAAGAGAGGCCAAATGTGCCGAGTGGCACAGAGTCCACAGTCTCTGTTTCTGGGCCCCAGCCATAGGTGACACTGTGTAGAATACTGCTTTTCTGCCAGAAAAGCACTCTCCTCCAGGCAAGTGCTGCCTCCCAGCCTAGGAATTAGGTCTATCTGGGGCCTCTGTATGGGTGTATCTGCCTCCCCATGAACAAGATGGCGTCCTGCACAAGCTTAGTGCCTGCCTCCATATAATCCATGCGTAAAGAAAGGCCAAAGGTACTGAGATGCAGAGTCTGAAGCAGGGCTCTCAAAATATGGCAATTTCCTCTGCTGATCCCACTAGCAGTGTACCTGAGGTTAGCTCCTAGTCAAGTGCCAGCTCTACCCGCTGGCTAAGGCAGAGAAAAATAGTTAAAATAGTGAGTTATCCTCAGTCTGTGAAAGCCAGCACTCATGAAGAGCAGGGTCAGTGAAAGAGAGGAGGTTTTCCATTCAGTGATATGAAGTCCAAATTAACAGCCCTATGCCATGTCTTAGGGCTCATTAGATGTCCAGAAGTCTCAATTTAATTATCAATTCAGGTCTCAGTTTCCAGAGGGATTTAGGGACACATGTGTTTAGTCCGTCATCTTGACTCTGCCCCCTTTAAGTCATGAGGAATTAATGGAATGCCAACACAAATCTTAGAGAAATAGTATTCTACACAGAGTATAAACACTCAGTTTACAAAATCTGGTATTACTGATTACAAGCAAGATTATAAAGCAAGGGAAACCTTGTATACTACTGATGGCATAAAATATTTGCTAGAAGGAAAAGTTGGCAAGAGAGAAGGAAGGAAAAATATTAAGAACTACATTGACACTAGAATACCTATGCAGTGGGAGTTCTGAAAACTAGTTGGTCAAAGCAGGCTTATTAACAATGAGAAATCACACTAACAGATAGCTTCCAAAATGTAGCCCATCAGCATGCCCTCAGGTACTGGATGAAAAACGAAACCAGTTGATATATTTTATAAAGATAGTTCGAATTCAGAAACTTAGGACGAAGAAATAAAAAGGAAAGTGAAACTAAGCATAGACGTTTTTAGAATGTAGCATTCAGGAAAATATTCTCTCCTGCAAATGAAAGCCTAATGCCTCCGAAACACACAGCCACCCTACAGGATTGGCAAAAGGTGAACCTGGAGCAAAAGGAGTTAGAACCATCAACTGTAAGAAATGTTTGCTTGAAAAGGGGTCACATTAGGTGAAGAAACAGGAGTTGGAAGATGAGGTTTTGATTCATTTCAATATGATTTGGGAAGGGATGTCAAGCATAGCAACAAAGCTACTTTCTGTATTTCTTACTTCCAAGCCAAAATAATTCTTTGTCTACAAACATAGTGATTTAGGGAAACAACACCTTGCGTGCATTACAATTTTCAAGCTGAAGTCAATAGGCCAGATAAGAATTACAGAAAAATTTTTTGTTCTTTCACAGGAATAAGGTAAAATACATTCTATGTAGTATTAAATGCCATTACTTTATTCCTCTGAAATACATACACACATGATGATGAGACACCCCCTTGCAGGCAGCACTTTTAGCCAATCAAAGATAAAATAATTTTAACTATGATTTTTTAAAAAATCAATTATAAAAGTGATTAAGTTCTGATAACTCAGCAGCTGTGAAATTGCACTGACGAGGGAAGAGACTTAAGAGTCCTCCCCTAGTCTATTCCTTCTATTTGAGACAGCAACAGCCATTCAAATCTTGATACAACCGTTATACCAGCAAGTAGGTTAGTTGTGTTCTTTCCTTCTCTCTTTCTCGCATTCTCTCTTATCTTGAAATAAATGATTTCTCTAGGAATCATGACCGATTTATTTGACAAGTCACACCCTGGTTGCTGGGCTTCTGCCTTAGGAAATCATCAAAGATAACGTGATCAGCAAGAGAAAAACAGTTTCCTTGAACCAACAATTACTTGGTGTTTGATGAATTACAACTCTGTTCCCAGTGGCTATTCCTCATTGTGAACACTCATTGTGAAACTTATTTCCTGTTTCCAAATAATTACTTTTTTCCTGTAGTTTATGCCTTGTAGGGGTAAACTACAGAATAAATAAATAAATGTCAGTCATTTTCTCCTGCAAAATGAGAGAAAAGACTCATCTTAATCCAAACACCACAAATCTAACATACATATCAACATAATGGGGGGGGTGCCTAGAATAACAATAATTATATTGTATATACAAAAACTTGAATAGCTTGGACTTGGAAGACAAATGTGTCCCAGGTGTGTTCCCTGGAAACAGAGCCTGAGACAAGGATTTGAAGGTTCCTCTGAATCAACTTGAAATGAGGGAAGGAACATAGGAAAAAGGAAGAAGTCAAGAAAGCTGGAGTGTCAGCTAAGTCTAGGCTTTGGCCGGATCCACTGGGAGGGGGAGAAGGATCAGTGACCCATCAGTCCTATCAGTTGAGACTCTGGCCTTTTATGACTCATGATTCAGCCATTTTCTGACATCTGGCAATGACTTGTCAGGTATTCTCATAAAGGCTACTCCCAAGTGAAACTGCTTCCTTCAGCCCAGGGCAGTACTGGTTTCATAAATGTGAGATCTGTGTTCAATACACTATGGACTCAGGACTCCAGCCTTGATTCTGTGCTCTCGTGTATCTGTCCTGATTTGTTAATAATATTGTCTGAGTTTTTGAACTTCCATGAGACATCTGGACATGTACATGTGTTACGTGTAATATGTGTGTGTGTCTGTTCCATTTCTTTCCACCTCAATTGTATACAACATCCACAATGTCCCATGAACACAGAATTCCAGTGAACTCAAAGAGAGTACTACATTAACGTGAAATTGTATGACTAAATGATGGCATCAACCACCTAAACTTTCCATTTGATCTAGAATTTGCTTCAACTGATGGAAGAAGCTGCCTATACTTAAAAGTATGAATCATCAAGAAATTCTATTACATATCCTTTTTTACACCTATTATTTCCTCTCTTAACCAGCTACTTAAACAAAAATGAAGAAAGAAAGAGGAGGAAAGAGCATTCACCAAAAGTAAGGTTATCAATAGTTCATTTCCTTTCAGCCTTTCCTTATCCAGAGCAACCTAAGTGTTGGTAGAATATGTGTGACTGAAGAAGTGAAATAAAAACGGTTGAATTAGTTTTGTGAAGGCTCTCCAATTTTTTTTCTGGTAAGAATGAAATAATACGCATGCAGGAGCTGTGATATGAATTGGGTAATTTTGGTGATTCTGTATGAGTTAAGTGCTCGAGTGTTTGCACTTACGCTGGCATCGGCCAATACAAAAATGTATAGTAAAACTTATGCTAACAATTTAAAATTTTCATTTTTCTTCTTTTTCTGCTGTTGATAGGTGCTACTGAGTCAATTTCAACTTTCCGTTACTCCACGTGATGGAGTAGAACAGTGCCGTGAAGTGTTCTAGGCTGTAGTTTGTCCATGAGTGTGTTACCTTGGCTTTCTCTCTTGAAGCTGCTAGGTGGTTTCAACTGGCAGGATTTCTGTTAGCAGCCAAGCTCTTAACCAGGGCCTTTTTTGTTTTTGAATGTCACTAACTAGCAAAAACATACAAAACAAAGAAAAAACAAAAGTCAAGACAAAAAAGCAAAAGTCCATTGTCATTGAGTGGATTCTAACTCTCGATGACCCATTAGGAATGAGTAGAACCACCCTATCGACGGCACTTGGCTTTGGCAGAACCACCCTATAGGGTTTCTATGGCTATAATCTTTACGGAATCAAATTGTCACATCTTTCTCTCTTAGAGCAATTGGTGGGATGGACTATGGAAGAAAGTATGTGTAGGTTAGTACCTTTAATGTCACTTTTTTCATGTTTTTTGAGGAAAATGCCTCACATTTTTATTTGACACTGGGCCATGCATGTTATGTATCTAGCACTGACCAAAGACAACTTTCTGGATTAGATTCTAGCTACATGTCCTTTGGTTGTAGCACATCCCAGCACTCACAGAAAGTAGGGAATGAATGCAATAATTTATAAACAATAATAGCATCTATTCCAGTCTACCCTTTACTCAACAGAGATAGATTCACTTACTTCTCAAACCAAGTTCCCTTGAAAGAAGGTGAAGAATCTCCAGGATAATAGTTACTTTCACAATTTCTAACAGAACTTCCAACAGGATAATGAATAGGGCAAACCGTAACCCTGTTACTACCTACTGTTGATTTGGTTGCTGAAGGAAATTGATGCTGATTATCACCCTCCTCCAATCTCATTCTTGACTGTTCTCCCTTTAACCAGCACTTTTCCTTATCTATGAGGATTCGCTCAGTTGACCCAAAATCTACTTTGAGACACTTGAACAAAAATAATTTTTTTATGTAGTATTTTTTGGGCTGTACAGTAGGAATAGCACTTAGAAGAAACTGGGAGATTACCATGGTTGGGGCTGTGGATACAGTAGACCCTATGTAAGACAGTCCTGAGCCCAGGATACATTTCTTAGCTGATTCCCATATACCTCTGTTCTAAGAGATGTTATGCTGGCTTCAGTGTCAACTGAATGGTCCTTGAAAAGTCAAGGTATTCACATTCCCACAGTGAATGAAACCTGAGTAAATGAACATTAAAGTCTCTTCAGGAAAAACAAAAAACAGGGACTCATTATTGCACACACTATCCACATTTTTCAGGGTCCGTCTTCGTAAGAACTTCTGTATCTCCATAAGCATTGAATTCTGGGCATGAAGTCTGGCTTACATCTGGTACAAGGGAAAGGTTTCCTGATCATTCCATAGTGGGTATCCAACCTTAGCCTTCTGCTCATCCGTTCTTGAATACCCTTGATGTGTATAGATGGTATTCTTATTGTCAAACCATCTTCCCTAGGGTTGCTACATTTAACAAATAAAATTAAATAATACTAATTAAATTTGAATTTCAGTTAAAAAATATTTTCTTTCTAAATAAGCATGTGCCCTGCATTACTGGGTATGCATTTATTTCTTTAAAAATACACGTTTATTTTAAATAATTTTAACTGGATGCTAGGTATTTTATTTTGCAATTCTTCCCTAAGAAAGCAGTAATTTATTAACCATTGTCATAGATCCCTGCGAGTCATACTTCCAAGGCTGCCACTGATATTGTTGGTCACTAAGATAACTATGTCCTTCTAAGTCTTCCTGTCAGGCAGTAGATCATCATAGTTAGTGGTCATAATGCTCTATCCTAAGTTCCAACCTACAGAGGCTCTCTGTGCCCTGCTGTTCTATGATGTGTGCTTATTTACTGCCTTCATAAATGGTCGATGCACTCAAGGAAAGTAGTTGGCTGATAGTTCTTCTGGTTTTACAGAATTAATTCAGTGTTGCATACCTCCA
The DNA here is from genome assembly GCA_028571685.1 of Heterohyrax brucei. Taxonomy (NCBI): domain Eukaryota; kingdom Metazoa; phylum Chordata; class Mammalia; order Hyracoidea; family Procaviidae; genus Heterohyrax; species Heterohyrax brucei. Next base: position 108,588,188 of record CM053148.1, read on the forward strand.
TTTATGACCTGAATATTTCTTCCTCCACAGCACAATTCGGGAATTTCTTCTTTGTCTAAGGCTGGCTATTACTTTTTCTGCAAGTCTCCAAGAAATTTTCTAACAGTGTGTTAGAACTACCCACTGCACTGGCAAGAGTATGAAATACCATTGGACTAGAAAGTGTCCTCATTCTTATAAATTCCACAAAATGCAGCTTCATGTTTTGCTTTCTTTAACCCAACACCATCAGCATCCTTTCCCAGCCATACTCTCCTAGTTTTAGCCAATAACTCTTCATCAAGTTCTGCAGATTCTGTACCCTATAATCTTTGTCTTGCCTTGACAGTCCCAATAACTCATGAGCCTGGCAATGCTGAGATTTGTACCTACTTATTTCTTCTGGCTGCCTGTGAAGAAGTAGAAACAGATCATAACTAGAAAAACTTTGTCCTAAAAGTCACACCCAAGATTTAAAGCCCCTGCAAGAGCAACATGCAAAGTAAGTGGAAGATGTGGAGGGATTTGCTTCCTTCTAATCACAGAATGTGGGCCAGGAAAACAAACTTAGAGGTACAAGGAATCTGGATACCTACTGCTTTCAAGAGTGTTTATCCAGATATTGCCATTTTCAAATTCAGAGCTCTACTCCTTCCCTGGCAGATGTAGGAGATCTGCTAGTGATGAGAAGTAAACATGTTCTGAAGTTTTTCTATTCTTATGTGTAGATCTTGCACCTACTCTTCAACATGGTCACTCTTCCAACATCAGGAGAAGAAGATTTGTTTAAATGTTGTCATTGACGACTCCTTGTTTTATGGTTTGCATTGAATTGGTGAATGAACACCTGAGCCCATCATTTTCTGTCTTGAAATAATCCAAGATGGTTAAGTAATTAGATGATTCATAACAAGCCTCTTATAACAAAGACCTGAGAAAAGAAGAGAATCAGATATAGATGACAGCTTTGTAACCTACAGCATCAAAGTCAAGACTGAAGAATTGGGCTGAGTGCCAAAGGGAAGGAGAGACAGTATAAAACAGCAGATAAGGAGAATTACAGATCCCTGGTGCCCTGCTAGCTTAACAAGTTCAGCACAGCACAGGCATATTGAAACAAATAAAGCAACATTTCAATCCACACCCTCCATAATCTGGTACAGACAAGCAGGAGCAACTCTGCACTTATATTCAGAGCCATGCGGTAGTGTTTCCTACTCTGCAAAAGGTGTGTGCACCTTGCCCACTGCACCCAGTCCAGGCCTGAGAGCCTTCCTGTGTCCCTCGCCCATCCCAACACCCTGAACATGGGGAACCATGGACCTACAGCACCTCATACTTCTTCCAGGAACTTGTTCCAGGGACTTGAGTGTCTATGATACCCATACTCCCTCCAGCGACGTATTCTGGGACCTAGAGATTAGCTGTGCAATCTCTCACTGTAAAGTGCTCTAGTAGACAGTGGACACACTCCAAGAAAGCACCTGTGCACAGATGACATCCCCCTTGCCTCCCTGCATTGACATACCACTGCAACCGGAGGCGTGGGGATACTCTATAACCCCCAACACCACCATTCCCATCTGGGACCATTGGTAGGAACTCCCTCACCATCTACCAAGGTATGCACAACCAAGATGCCTTTTCCCTAACAACCTGGTGATTGACAGATTGCACACAACACTGACCCAGTGATTAAAGAGAATATCCCTTGCACCCAAGACAAAGTGATGAGATAAACCAGCTTGACAGACAAATCACTTCACCATAAATGCCAGCTACATTCTCAGCAGCTCTCAGGAAGAGCAGAGACCTACACTTACACATCCAGGTGCTGCCTTACCCACCTGGATACAGAATGTCAGCCAGATTAGTGACCAGAGTAGCATGCATGCCCAGACAACTTGGGTATATCAAAATAAAACAAAAATCTAGGAGACAATGAATAAATAAACAAATATAAGATAACACTAGGGGACTTAAGATATTGCATAAAGACAAACCAAATCATAAATAACAATGTACAAACATCAGAATATAAGCTATATAACTGGGAGTTCCTAAAAATTATGCTCATTAAAAAACTTCACCAAAAGAGTAGAAAGTGAATCTACAAACTAGGGTACACACACTCAATGGAACACTATGCAAAGATAACGAACAATGATGATTTTAAGAAACATCTCATAACCTCATCTCGGTTGGAAGACATTATATTGAGTGAAATAAGTCAGTGGCAAAAGGACATATTGTCTGAGACCCCTGCTATAAGGGCTTAAAAATAGACTTGTGTACAGAAGAAAAGACTCTTTGGTGGCTATAAAGGTCAGGAGGGGAGTAAAGGTTAATCATAGATTTGACAGTTGATAGAGATTTGGTGAGGTGGAAGCAGTGATAGCACACAGTAGAAAGTAGATCTATTTAACTGGGCTTCTCCATTAACTGGAAACTCTTCTAACCTCAACCCAATTTAGCAAGGATAGAGTGGTACGGGCAGGGTATGGGGACCATGTTCTTCGGGGACATAGAGATCAATTGGCATAATTAGCCTATTGCTACGAGAGTCTTCTGCAGCCCATATTGATGAGTGGTGTCTGTGGTTTTAAAAGCTAGGAAGTTGCCATCTGAGGTGCACCAAATGATCATCAAGAACAGAAAAGACACAGGAAAAAAGGGTCCAGGAGACAGAAGGACCCGTGTACTGGGAGACAGCATCAACATGTGACCAGAACAACCAGATGGTGCCTAGTCAGCACAAAAGACAGCTGTGATGGGGCACACAACATTGAGTCCCAGTGGCAACAAGAGAAAAAGAAAGGTGCAGCTCAAGAACTCTACTAAGAGACCACAAATCATGGTCTAACAGCCCAGGGGATCCCATGGGAAGATGGCCCCTAGACCTGCTACTGCTCGTGTCTGGAAAACACTACTGATGTCAACTCTTCAGACAAAAATAGACTAGACTCGGGGACACAATGTGACCACGTGGTGTGTGTACTTTATGTTTCTATGCATTTATAAGAGGCTGTCCTACTGGTCTCTTTCTAGATGGAAGAGAAGAGGGTGGAGAGGAAGCTTCATGAGCTTGTTAAGGGTATGGCAAATATAAAATGAAAAGGAGGAGTATGCTGTCACAGGGTAAGGAAAGTAGAGGAGCTGTAGATAGGTGGGTATGCAAACTTGATTTAGATTGCATACTTCCAGTTAGTCACAATAATAAAAAAAGAAAAGAAAAAGTGTAAGCAATATGAACTAGTACTTCACCAAAAAGATATTCGGGTGGCTGGCAGACACATGAGAAAAAGTTTATGATCATTAGCTATTAGAGGAATGCAAATGGACACTGCAATGAGATAACAATGTAGTGACATTACTGGCATTATTCAAAATAAAAGAAAATAATAAATGTTGGAGAAGTTGTGGGAGGTTGGAACTCTTGCACAGTTGGTGGGAGTGGAAAATGATATGAGGCTGACTTAAAAAGCTAAATATGGAAATACAGTATGATCCGGCAATGTCACTCCTAGAAATATATTTGAGAGAAATAAGAGGTGTCATACAAATAGACAAATGCATTGCAGCACTATTCACAATAGCAAAAAGTTGAAAAGAACCTAGGTGCCCGTCGATAGATACATGAATTAAAAAAAAATTATGGTAAACACATACAAAGGAATACTATCCAACAATAATAAACAGTGATGATCAGTCTGTGAAACATCTCCCGGTATGGATGGCTCTAGAGGGAATTCTGTTGACTGAAGTATGTCAATCACTAAAGGACAAATAATGTGTGAGACAACTCTTGTAAAAATCCAAGAGAAGGTTTATAAACAAGAAAAAAAAGTCTTTATCTGAGGGAGAGTGGGGATAATGAGGAGAAATTACTCACTAGATAGTAGACAAGCATTAACTTCGGTGAATGCGAAGACGGAAACACAATATAGAGGAAGTTAACATGTCTTGATCGTGGCAAAGTCACAGAAGCTTCCTAGAGACGCCAAATGCCTTGAGGGACCAAATTACTGGGGTGAGGTCTTGGAACTGCGGTCTCAGTGGACATGTAGGTAAATTGACACAATACAGATCAGAAAAAAAAAAAGTTCAATATCCTATATTGGTGAGTAGCATCTTTGGTCATAAAACTTGCAAGCAGGCATCTAAGACACATCAGCTGATTTCATCATGTTCTGAACCGAAGAGAATAAGAAAATATTAGTCCAAAGGACCAAGGGACTAGAGAACTATATCTTTCACCAGACTAAGCCTTAAAGCACTAGATGGAGCTACCACCACTGACCACTCTGACAGAGATCATAATAAGAGTGTCCTAGACAGACTGGGATAAAATTGTAGAGCAAAATTCAAATTCACAAAAAAAAAAAAAAAAAAAAATGGACTTACTGGTCTGACAGACTCTGGAGAAACCCATGAGACAATAGCTTCTAGACATCTTGTTAACTGAAGTCAGACCGGAAGAATACCTTTTAACCAAACATTAGACAGGACTATGAAACAAACAGTAACACATGTAAGGAACATGCTTCCTAGTTCAAACAGCTATATAAGATCAAACTGGCAACAGCTATCCAAAAACAAAACGACAAGGCAAGAAAACTGGACAAATGGACAAGAAGAACCCAAGGTAAAAAGGAGAAGGAGGAAGAATGCCAGCACATTGTGGCATTGCAACCGAATTCGCAAAATAGTTTGTGTATAAAAATTTTTTAAAAAGTATTGAAACAGAAGAAGTATAAGTGGCCAAAATCAAAACATTTACCTTATCACTCAAACAGAAGAGAGCAGAAAAAAAAAAAAAAAAAGGACTTCAGGTTCCAGAAGAGAAAATTTAATGGAGATTTTACCATAATAAATCAAATACAGCCCACAAAAAAGTCAACAAGTCTAAAATTAGTTCTTTGAAAAGATCAACAAAAACAACAAACTACTGGCCAAACTGAGAAAAGAAAAGCAGAAGGGGAACCAAATAACAAATGAAATATGTGACATTACAACAGAATGGATTAAAATTGAAAAAGATTGTACCAGAATGCTATGAAAAACTACACTTCAACAAATATGAATACCTAGGAGAAACAGACAAGTTTTTAGAAACATGTTGTCTATCTAAACCAACACTAACTTAAGTAGAAAAACTAAGCAGTTCATCACAAAATAAGAGATTTAAAAAGTAATAAATAAAACTCTCAACAAACAAAATGCCCAGGCCCAGTTTCACTAGAGAATTCTAACAAATATTTAGAGAAGAGCTCATGCCACTGCTGTTCAAATGATTTCAGAGTATAGAAAAGAAAGGAATTCTCTCAAATTCATTATATGAAGTCAGCATAGCCCCAGTACCAAAGACAGACAAGTACATTAAAAATAAATTTAAAAAAAATCACAAACCAATATCCTTCATGAATAAGGATGCAAAAATTCTCAACAAAACCCTAGCCACTTGAATTCAACAGCATATAAAAAAATTCGTATACCATAACCAAGTGGGATTCACAACAAGTATGCAAGGATGGGTCAATATTAAAAAAAAAAAAAAAAAAAATCAATCATTGTATCCCTCAACATAAACAAAAGAAGCATATGATCATCTCAAATGATGATGAAAGTGCATTTAATAAGTTCAACACACATTCCTGGTAAACATTCTCAAAAAGATAGGAATAGAAGGGAAACTCCTCAATGTGATAAAGAACATTTATACAAAACTTTATCTAAAGTTATTCTCAGTGAAGAGACACTGACAGCATTCTCCTTGAGGATGGGAAAACCAGACAGGGATGACTTTTATCATCATCACTCTTATTCAGCATAGTTCTAGCTATAGTAATAAGGTAAGAAAAATAAAGGTAAGGAAAAAGTAAACCTATCCCTATTTGCAGATGATATGATTCTATACATAGAAAACCCCAAAGATTCCACAAGAAACCTGCTGGAACTAATCAAAGGATTAATAAAGATAGCAGGATAAAAGATCAATGTATAAAAATCAGTCAGATTCTCCTACACCAACAAAGGGAAGTTCAAAAAAGAAATCAAGAAAGAATTACTGTTTACAATAGCTCCAAAAAACATGACATAATTTGGAATAATTCTAACCAGAGAGATGTAAATGATGTATAAAAAGGACTACAAAACACTAATGCAAGAAACCAGAAGAGACATACACAAATGGAAAACTGTACCATGATAATGAATAAGAGAACTCGACATTGGGAAAACGTGAATACTACCCAAAACTAACTAGTTGTAATGCAGTTCCAAACTGATTTCAACAGCATTCTTTAATGAGATAGATAAGTTAATCAGCAGCATTTATGGAAAGGAATGGGGCCCTCAATAGCCAAAGAATCACAAAGGAAAACAAAATAGGAAGTCTCGTGCTACTTATCTCAGAACTTAGAAAATAGCTACAGCAGTCAAAAAATGTGGTACAGGTACCTAATGAACACATAGACCAACATAAAAGAATTAAGAACCCAGATGTGAATCCATCCACCTGTGTACAGCTGATGTTTGACAAACGGCCAAAGTCCATTAAAGGGAAAAGATAGTATTTTAACAAACAGTGCTGGCAAAGCTAGATGTCTATTTGTAAAAAAAGGAAACAGAATCTGTACCTCACACTATGCAAAAACTAACTCAAAATAGATCAAAGACTGAAAGATAAAAACTATGAAGATCATGGAAGAAAAAATAGGGTCAATACTAAAAGGGCCTAATAGGTGACAAAATTATATGTAACGAAAAATGCATTAACAGAAGAAGATGAACTAGATAAATGTTACCTCCTAAAAATTAAACACACTTATCAAAAGACTTCTCCAAATGGATAAAAAGATAGCCTATGGACTGGGAAAACATCTTTAGTATGATATATCCAACAAGAACAAGGTCAATGGCAGTAAGTATTATAGCACAGACAATCCTGCAACAACAGTACTGACAAACCATAATTTACGAATGCAAATGTAAGTAGACAGGCATGTCAAGAGGTGTGGGAGGATATAAGAGAACACACCCACTTGCAGATATAGGTTTGGTTCAGATCCAACTCGACGGCACTTGGCTTGGCTGGCTGTGAATATTTCTGCATACGTACCTGCGTGTACGCTTATATATTAATAGAGAATATAGAACACACAATGGTCATAGGTAGGGCAGCTTCTTAGACATAACCAAACGACACAGGACCAATTTCCTAGGCTCAAGTCAAAGGACTTTAGATGTGGGAGTCATCTACATCAATTGGCACAATGTAGTTCATTAAGACAAAGTTCTCTATCCTGCTTTAGGAATAAAACTGTTAAGATTTATATATGATATTTAAATTGAGAAGCAATCTCCACAATTACTTTTTTGTGACAAATGTTAGTTATAATAGTGTAGCAAAAATATAAGCTAACTGGTTTGCTTTTTGTTTGGGTTTAATTTTCGTTCAGTTGTAAGGACAAATGTTTTCATCAATACATTTCTTTGTAATGCACTTTATTTAGGCCACTTTTAATCTTACTTAGAAGAGCTGACTGTAATAAAAAAGGAATTCATGTTATTTAATGTGATTTACTTTGTATGCTGTCATATGTTATAGTTAAATATTGCAATTATATTGCATATTCAATTGAGTATCCATTTTTATCTAATTTGTTGTTTTATGTTAGAAATTTAAAGCTACTTGAAGCATATTGATCCCTTCATCTATTTTTCGTTGTTGACTTCTCTCTCTCTCTCTGCTCTTTATCTAATTATGTATCTAATGCCATATTATAGCTATGAAAATATCCATTAAGAAATAAACTATGTAGAATAAAAGTCTTTTGCCCCAAGCATCTGGAGAACTTTTACAATCGTTTATCAAAGCCATACTTACACATATGAAAAACAATGAAATCCCCCAGTGTGATAAATATCTCTAATGTAAAGGAATGCATTGATTCAAAAGAACAGGTAAAATGAAAAAGACATGATTTTCTCACAATATTTTTGATATGACTAACAGACAAATTCTAAACTTGAATCAAGCAGGTCAAAACCAAAAGTGTACCTATTGTTAAACTGAATAAAAATATCTCCATACTAGTGGAAATTTTTAAATACAGAAGTACTTCTGATAAAATCAGTTACAAGATTTTAATTATTCCTACTTCTGAGCCGAGGAGGTAGGTAGTTTTCCAAAGGAAAAATCCTGTGTGATTCAGTCCTACTAGACAATATCTTTCCAACATTTTGAGAAAGGAGTTTCCGTCCTTGTTCTATGAGAGTCTTCTTTTTTCTCATCTTAGACTACTAGACATGTTAGTACTGCTTAATATATGTGTGTGCTCAAACCATGGCCCAAAGGTGAGAATATATAGTAAGTATAAATGAGTCCCTGGGTGGCACAAACTTTTAAAAGCTTGGCTACAGAATGAAAGGTTTCCAGCTCAAATCCCCCAGCAGCGCTTTAGATGAAAGACCTGCTGATTTGCTTTCCTAACATTTGTGACAGAGACAACCCTATGCTCGCAGTTTTACTCTGTAATACATGGGGTCATCATGAGTTAGAAGCAAGCTGACAGCAATTCGTTTGGTTTTGCTTTTCGTATTTCTTACCTGATAACTGTAACTAGCCCCTCTCTACCTCTTTCTCTCAACTTCTCCTTCCTCTACATTTTCCATGTGTCAGACTAAATTATATTTTAAGATGAAAACTTGTTTATTTTCCCCCAAATCTAACACCCTTACCTCTAGGTGTTATTATAGACTCCTTCATACAGCCTGTAGGGTTTTTATGACAGAAATCTACAGCAAATATTTATGTTCTTCTTGACTCTAAGCTTTCAATTTTGTTGAAAGATCTTTCGTGAACCGTCTCCACCCTAATTTCTGTCAAATCTGAATTATTCACTCAATTTAAGCATCCACCATAAGGTATACCATTTCTAATCTTGAAATCATTTCCCAAGTGCTCTGCAGATAAAACTGTATTTCCATAACTAAAGCATCTCTCATTCTGTGTGTTATTTACCTATTATGTGTTTTAATGTATCTGTACATGTAGATGTATATATATGTGTATGTATACACATATATACATATACTATCTGAATCTATATATCTACATATGGTGTGTATACTTATCTATATAGTATATAAAACCAAGCCCACTGCCATTACACAGCAATCATATAGGACAAGCAGTGGTTGGTGGATTTGAACTGCCAAACTTTTGATTATCAAATGTTTCAGCTAATACACAAAACCCATTACTGTGGAATAGATTTGAAATCACAGCACTAGGAGTATGAGTTTCAGCTAACAGTCAGCACTTAACTTTTGCAACATTCAGGAACTTCTAATGAGAAAATAACCCACACCCTTTTCTGCAGAGTTGACTCCAACTCATAGTGACCCTATAGAAGAGACTAGAAATTCCCTTAGGATTTCCAAAACTGTAATCTTTATGGAAGCAGAAAAAAGAAGAAATAGAGGAAAATTTTCACTGATGCTGGAATAAGGTAAAAATACATATTTCCGTTACAGAGGGTGCCTTGATATTGGCACTCTCCTAACCCGGGAAGAATGAGTATTAGTACAAATATCCATGTCACAAAAATGTTCACACTTTTTGAAACATTCATTCTAAATTTAAGAAGATTTATTGAGAATATTATCAGAGTTATATGCAAAGATTTACATACAAATACATTTAGTCTAAGGTAAGATTTCCTCCAAGTCAAACCTCATCCTGAGTATTCCTTCACAGTGATTTACTGAAAAAGTGCTCCTGTGAGAAATCAGTAAGGAAATTGATTAAAAGGACAGGGAAGGAGAAAAAGACTTAAACTGAAACCATAAGTTTGCTCTAGACTAGCCTCTAGAGTATAAATCGATTGTCCCAGTTTGAGGTAAGGGAGCTGGGCTCGTAAACTCCATAACTCCAAACTGTACTAGAAATAATCTCTGATTCTCCTTTCTGCTTGCAGACATATGGCTCTTGAAGGCTGAGGACAGTCCTTTAAGTGGTTTTACAGCAGCAAAACAAGGAAATAGGCCGTTAAAGGGTGGATTAAACCCTGAGATTATTACCCTGAGATAATCTTTGAATCTTAAACCAAAAATATTCCCTGATGTCTTCTTCAAACCAAATAGTGGTTTAGCTTCACTAGCAGGGGGAAAAAAAAAGGCACTCTTAAGAAGTATGCTCTTTTAAAACTGGGATCAAGGGGACTTAGTGGCCCCAGTGGTTGACAGCTTCAATTGCTAATCAAAAGGTCCATAGTTTCAAGCCACCAGCCACTCCTTGGAAACTTTATGGAGCAGCTCTACTATATCCTGTAGGGTCACTATGAGTTGGAATGTAGGCAGACCCTGTGTTATAAACTTCCACTTACATACAACTCATAGTCATAATTACAGACCAATCCCCCGGAATGCTGTTGTATTAAAATTTTGAAGTACATATAATAGTTCATAATAATAAACATATACTACTCTGGGAAGTCTCTCAAAATGTTATTATTATTGCTATATTGTGATGTTAAGATTTGTTTTGATATCTGGTAGTGTTTCCTTGCTGTTTTTTATGTACAGAAAGTTACATTATACACCAAGACAAAGCAATACGAACTAAATGGTATGACTCATGCACAAATTCAACTTAAAGATAAATAAGGATATACATATGCATGTATATATGTGATATACATATGGTTATAGGCTCTGCTGAGTCAACTAGACTCATAAAAACCAGAACAAAACCCATTGTCTTCGATTCACAGTGACCCCATAGAACTATGCCATGGAGTCTACAAGGAGCATCTGGTAGATCTGAATTGCTGACTTTTTGGTTAGCAGCTGTAGCATTTAACCACTGTACCATCAGGGTTTCTGTAGCAACTCTGTATAATGCAACAAAATGAAGCACAGCCTCTTCCTGCACCATCCTCACAATTGTGCTTGTTTGAGCCCACCTTGCAGACAGTGTGTCAGTTCCTCTTCCTAAGGCTCTTCCTGTTTTTCAATAACCCTCTCTTTTAGCAAGTATGATGTCCTCCTTCTGGGACTGATTTATCCCAATTACATGTGCAAAGTATGTGAGACTAAGTCTTATAATTTCTGCATCTAAAGAGTACATCTTTCAAGACAGATTTGTTTATTCTTATGACATTCGATAATATATTCAATATTCTTCACTGGCAGAATTTAAAGGCATCAATTCTTCATTAGTCTTCGTTAGTCATTCTCCAGCTTTCCTGTGCTTTTGAAATGATTGAAAATATCATGGCCTGAGTCAGGTACACCTTAGTCCTCAAGGTACTGTTTTTTAAACACTTTAAAGAGGTCTTTTGCAGCAAATTTGTCCAATGCAATATGTCATTTGATTTCTAGACTTCTGTTTCCATGGATGTTGACTGCAGATACAAGTAAAATGAAATCCTTGACAACTTTAATATCTTCTCTGTTTGCAATGATGTTACTTACTGGTCCAGTTTTGAAGATTTCATTTTATTAATGCTGCAGTACAATACATACTTATGGCTATATACTCTTTGAACTTCATCAGTAAGTAATTCAAGTTTTCTTTGCTTTCAGCAAGCAGGGTTGTATTATCTTGCTTAAGCATATTTCTCCAAGCCTGATGCTGCATTCTTCTTCATATAGTCCTTCTTGGATTATTTACACAGCATGCAGATTGAATAACTATGGTGAAAGGATATAATCCTCATTCACATCTTTCCTGATTATAAGACCAGTGGTATCTTTTGTTGTGTTCTAACAACTGCCTCTTGGTCTACACAGGTTCTTCATGAGCACGTGTATTCTGGAATAAGTGTATATATATTTGTACCATAATTTGTTATGATCCACACTGTAATGCCTTTACACAGTAAAAAAAAAAACAAAAACAAAACAAACAACAACAAAAAAAAAAAAACAGACAAACATCTTTCTGGCAATCTCTACTTTTAGCAAAGATGCATCTGACATCAGGAATGGTTTCCCTCATTCTACATCTTCTTGTAAATTTGGGCTGCTACAAGTGTTTCTGAATTAACATCTGTGAGAGATTAATTTGTGTATTGGTTCATCTTTCTTTAGAGTGGGCACAAATATGGATCTCTTTCAATTTGTTTGCCATGTAGTTATCTTCAAATTTCTTGTCATAGATGAGCTGATGTCTCTTTCATTGCATCAGTTTGTTGAAATATCTCATTTCGTGTTCCATCAAGTTCTGTCAGTTCCTGGAGGCTTGTTTTTCACCATTCGCTTCAGTAGAACTTGGATTTCTTCCTTCAGTACTGTCAGTTCTTGATTATACGGTACTTCTCGACATGGTTGAACTTCAACCAAGTTTTTTCAGTACAGCGATACTGTATTCCTTTATCTTCCTTTGATGCCTCCTACATCCGGCACTTGGCTTGGCTGGCAAGCACTCAAAATTGCAACTTGAGGCTTGATTTTTTTTTTCCAGTTCTTTCAACTTGAGAAATGCTGAGCATGTTCATGTCAGTTGGTTTTCTAACTACCAGTCTTTGTATAGTTCAGTATAATACTTTACTGCTCTCTTTAAGCCACCTTTTGAAATCACTTTTTCTTTATCATTTATTCCATTCACTTTAGCTACTGTACATTCTAAGCAAATTGAAGACAAATGGCATCAAGTTTGTCATACATTACAACATTTCAAATTTTGCCACGTAGGACAGCCATGTCAATGATAGGTCAATATACATATACCTAAAAGGAAGATCAGTTAATATGATTATCATTCAAATTTATACAACAAATGCCATGGCCAAATATGAAGAAATTGATTTTTACCAACTTCTGCAGCCTGTAATTGATCAAACGTGTGATCAAGATGCACTGAAACTTACAGGTAATTGAAATAAGAAAGTAGAAAACAAATTTAAAGGATCAGTAGATGGACAACAGGGCCTTGGTAAGGGAAATGATGCCAAAGATCTCATGATAGAATTTTGTAAGATCCATGACTTATTCATTCCAAATATCTTTTATTTTCAACAATGTATACGGTAGCTACGAATGTGAACCTTGCCAAATGGAATACACAGGAATCAAACTAACGATATCTATGGAAAGAGACAACGGAGAAGCTCAGGCACAATAAAGCTAAGGACCAATTACGCAACAGATCAATTGTTCAAGTCAAAGATAATTAATACAAGCCCATGAGTGTATCTTCTCTGACACCCCCAGAATTTAGAAAACATTTTTAGAATAGATTTAATACGTTGGACACTAATGGTCAAAGACTATATGGTTGTAAAGTACCCACTGTGTGCAAGTACTAGATTTTGTTCAGCCATTGATGGGTCTTTGTTACATTAATAAGAGACATTTAGGGGAAGGCATGTCTTGACTCACTCTCTTTTTAGATCTCAGCAAAATTAAGCACGAGAGAGTAACAGACATCGGGCATGAGAAATGTGAAGATACATGAAGTCACTCAAGAGCAGAGGCTCAGAAACAAGGACTTTTCTCCAGGGCCAGCACAGAGACAGCAGCGAGTTGGGTTTGGTAGCAGAAAGAGAAAGCCTTGTCATAGAGCCTGAACCGTGAATTCAGACTTCTAGCCTACTAAGCTGTGAGAAAATAAATCTGTTTATTAAAGCCACACACTTATGACATTTCTGTTATAACAATACTAGGCAACTAAGATGCGTTTTTTTTTTTGTTGTTGTTATTGTGAATAATTCTGCAGTGAACATACGTGTGCAAATGTCTGTGTCACTGCTATTAGAGTTCTAGAGTACATTTTAGGAATGGGATTGCGGGGTCATAAACTACTTCTATTTTTAGCTTTTTGAAGAAGTGCCACATCATTTTCTATTTTATAATCCCACCAGTATCCATTCAGTCTCCTCAGGACCTAGCCAAAATCTGCTACGTCCTGTGGTTTTGTTGTTGTTGTTGCTGTTGTTAGTTTTTTTATCACACCATTTTGCAAGTCTGAGATAGTATCTCCCTGAGATTTTGATTTACATCTCTCTAAAGGCTAATGATTCCAAACATCTTTTCATGTGTTTGCTGGAGACTTGAATGACGTCTTTGGTGAAGTATCTGTTCATGTTCTTTGCCCAGTTTTTCATTTCATCGCTTGTGTTTTTGTTGCTGAGCCACTGAGGTTTTATTTATATGTATCAGAAATCAGACTTTCATCAGACATGTCATATCTTGAAGATGTTTTTCCTAGTCTTCAGATTCTCTTTTCATTCTTTTTTTAAGTTTTTGGTGAGCAAAAGTATTTAATTATTAGGATGTCCCAGTTACCTAATTTGTCTTCTTTTGTTTGTGCATTTGTAGTTGTGTGGGATAATTTGTTTCTGGGAAAAAAAAAAATAAAACAAAAAACTGGGTCTCACAGTTTTGTCCCTAAGTTATTTTTCAGGAACCTTATATTTACATTTAACACTTTGGTGTTTGATCCACTTTGAGTTAGTTTTTATGTATTATGTGAAATATAGATCTTCTTACACATTTCTGAAAATGGATATCCAGTTCCTTCACCATTGAATGGACTTTGACTCCTTGTTGAAAATCAGCTGCTCATGCATGAATGGACTTTTCTCTGAGTTTTCAATTATATTCCATTGATATATGTGTCTGTCACTGAATCAGAACAAGGCCATTTTGATTACTGTAGCTTTATAGTAAGTTTTGAGATCATGAAGTGTGAGGCCTCTTCCTTTGTTCTCTTCACTATTTCTTTGACTATTAGGGGATTTTTTCTTTCCACCTAAAGTTGGTGATTAGGTTTTCCCTTTTCAGTAAGGAAAGCTGTTGGAATTTGGATATGGATTGCTATGTCTTCAGATTACTTTGTATGATATCATGGATTGAGTTGTACTCTCCTCCTTCACCCTGACCCTTCAAAAATGTGTGTAGCAATTTGGCTGAGCCGTGGTTCTTGTTATTTTGTGACTATCCTCTATCTTGTGATTGTAATTTTTATATATGTTGCAAATGCCAATCTCTGCCTGCAGTTAATTGTGCAAGATTGGGTTATGTTAAAGGGCATTAGGGTGGAACTGCAACACATTTATTAAGGTCACCTGCTGATCCATTGTAAAAGGAGCTTCCCCTAGGTGAGAGGTGCACTACCTTTTATCTTGCAAAAGATAAAAGGAAAGGGAGCAAGTAGAGAGTTGGGGACTTGATATAACCATGAAAAGAGTGCCAGGAGCAAAGAATGTCCTTTAGACCTGAGGTTTTTGCACTGACCTAGGAGAGACTGATGCAGCAGAAGGACCTTCCTCCAGAACTGACAGAGACAAAAAGTCTTCCCCTGGAGCTGTTGCCTGGAATTCAGACGTCTAACCTATTTGAGTGTCAGGGAATAAATTTCACTAATATTTATGTTATAGAGGCACTATATGAACAAAACAGGTAAATTTAGTACTGACACTTTGACAGTGTTAACTTTTCCACTCCATGAGCATGGAATGTGCTTCCATTTATGAACCTCTCTTTCAGCAGTGTTTTATAGCTTTCCTAGTACAGGTCTTCAGTTTTAATTTGAATTTGCACATGAGCAGTTGATGGCTTGTGCTGCAGTGAGCACCTAGCTTTGTTTTGACTGCTGATTATTGAGATTTTCCAAAGTCTTTTTCCGCAGACCTAGTTGATTTGTTTCCTGTGCCTTTTCATCTAGAAAAGTCCGCATGTAAAATTAGCATTTATGTTGGTAAAAAAAAAAAAAAAAAAGGTATTTGCCATCAAGAAGTCAATGAAGAAGCAATGAAAAGATGCATTGCATTGGGAAAATCTGCCACAAACTGACCTATTTAAAGTGTTAAAAATCAAAGATGCCACTCTGAAGACTAAGGTGCACCCTACCCAAGCCACAGTGTTTTCAATCACATCATTTGCATGCAAAAGCTGGACAATGAATAATGAAGAAAGAAGAAGAACTGACAGCTTCAAATTGTGCTCTTGGAAAATAATATTGAAAGTACCATAGACTGCCCAAAGAACAAATTGATCTATTCTGGAAGAAGTACAACCAGAGTGCTCCTTGGAAGCAAAGATGGCAAAACTGTGTCTTACATACTGTGGACATATTGTCAGGAGGGATCAGTCCCTGGAGAAGGACATCATGCTTAGTGGAGTGGATGGTCAGTAAAAAGGAGGAAGAACCTCGATGTGGTAGATTGACATAGTGGCTGCAACAATGGGCTTAAGCGCATATACAATTGTAGGCATGGTGCAAGACCGGGCAGTACTTCATTCTGTTGTTCATAGTGTCGTTATGAGTCAGAACCAACTTGGCTGCATCTAACAACAGTATGGGTAATTTGCATCCCTGGTTACATTTATTCCTAGGTATTTTATCCTTTTAGGGGTTATTCTAACTTGTTCTTTCTTTTTCCATTTCAATGTTCCACTTGTTAGCATGAAAGAACTCAAGTTGATTTTTGTGTGTTGATCTCATATCTTTCCACTCAGCCAAATTTTTGATTAGATCTGTTAGCTCTCTATAGAATCTTTGGGATTTCTATGCATAAGATCATGTCATCAGTGAATGGAGATACTTTTAATTCTTTTATTTCAATCTGGATCCCTTTTATTTCCCTTTCTTGTCTTATTGCTTTGGCTAGGACTTCCAATAAAATATTGAATAAGAGTGGCAATAATAGCCATCTTTGTCTTATTCTCATTCTCAAAGGGAAGACTATATCCTCCATCAAGAATACTTTTGGCAGTTGGTTCAGCATGTATGCCCATAACTATGTTGCATAATTTTATTTCTATTCCTATGTTGTTGAGAGTTCTTCAGGAAAGTGTGTTGGATTTTATCAAATGCCTTTTCTACCATGTGATCTCCATCTGATTGTTTTCCTTTCTTTTATTTATGTGGTGATTTATATTGATTGATTTTCTAAAATTGAAACACCTTCTTATTTCTGCCATGAATCCCACTTGTTTATGTTTTGAAATAGTTGCTAACGAATAAATGGTAGAAATTTTTTTTAATTTGGTTCTATTATTATTATTATTATATATTTATTTAACATGACTGGTGAAAATGTACATTCACATATAAATTTACATGCTCACCTATATGCAGCTTCCACTGCTCTTCCTGTCTGGTGACTGCACACTATTCCTCTCTGCTTCATACATGTCTCATCCTCCCAATAGCCCCCTATCCCCTCCTCTCCACTCACACCCCTTCCTCCAGCCAGAGGTCAGCAAGATGATATCCTATAGATGTATAGAACCATAAAGTGCTTCCAACATATGGTCACTCTGCATTGCCAAGTCCAATCCATTCCTGTCCAAAGAGTGGAACTTTGTTATAATTTATGGGAAAGGGCAGCATCAGGGCCTGGAGCCATGCTCTCAGAGGAACCCCAAAACCGCTGGACCATCAATTGAGGTCTTTTAGTGGAGATCTCATGACGCACCCCATTTTATTCTTGTGTTGCCAGTGAGACTCCTCTCTGTGAGCTTCATTGTGGCTATCACTGGTGGTGGCCGGTCACCATCCGGTTCTTTCGGTCCCAAGTCGATGTAGGCACCCACTCTTGTGGGTCCCTCTGTCTTCTCGGTTGTTTTTACTGCGTGTCATTTTGGTCCTCGGTGAGCATCCATTCCTGCTGAGTTGGGCCCATTTGCTGTGTCCTCAGATGGCAACTTGGCAGCTTTTAAGACCCCAGATGCCACTCACCAATGTGGGGTGCAGAGAGCTCTCATAGCAAAACGCTAGTTGTGCCAATTGGCCTGGAATTCGCCTAAGAGCATAGTCCCCCTCCCTCCGCCCCAGCTACTCTATCCTTGCATTACTGAGTTAAGATGGAGGGAATACTCAAGTTATGCTGAAGTCCACTTAATGTTCTTGTTTCTAATGTGTGCTATCACCGCTTTCTCCCGACCGGATTTCTAGTAACTATCTAAATTAAACCCTCCCCCCTTATCCTCCCTCCCTCCCCTCCCTTACAGCTGTCAAAAAGTCTTTTCTTGTATACACAAGTCTGTTTTTGAGATCTTATTGTAGAGGTCTCATACAGTATTTGTCCTTTTGTCGCTGACTACTTTCACTCAACATAATATCTTCCAATTGAAACCAGGTTAGGAGATGTTTCCTGGAATCATCGTTATTTTTTATCATTGCATAGTGCTCCATTGAGTATATGTACCATAGTTTACCTATGCATTCTTCTATTCTTGGGCATCTGGGTTGACTCCATCTTTTTGCTATCATGGACTGTGCTGCAGTAAACATTGTGGTGCATGTGTCCGTTGGTGTGAAAGGCCTTGATTCTGTAGGATATATTCCAAGTAGTGGAATTACTGGGTCAAATGGTATATTGTTATCCATTTTTTTCAGGAAGTGCCAGATTGCCTTCCAAAGAGGCTGGACCATTTTGCAACCCCACCAACAGTGTAGGAGGGTTCCACTTTCTCCACAGCCTCTCCAGCATTCGTTGTTTTGTGTTTTCTGAATCATGGCCAATCTTGTTGGGGTGAGATGGTATCTCATTGTTGTCTTGATTTGAATTTCTTTAATAACTAAAGATAGTGAACATGTCTGCATGTGTTTTTTTGCTGCCTGGATCTCCTCTTTAGTGAAGTGTCTGTCCATCTCCTTTGCCCATCGCTTAATTGGATGGTTTATCTTCTTCTTATTGATATTTTGTAGCATCTTATAGATTATGGAGATCAGGCATTGGTCTGACATAGAGTTGCCAAATATATTTTTCCATTCTGTGAGTGTTCTTTTAATTCTATTAATAAAGTCTTTGGATGAGCAAAAGTGTTTGATTCTTAATAGTTCCCATTTATCTATTTTCTATTCTGTTGATTGAGGTTTCTTTGACATATTTTGGAGTCTGTCCTCATTGTGTATTAAAACTTCCATTGTTGTTCCTACCTTTTCTTGGATGAGCTTTATCATTTTAGGTTTGATATTTAGGTCGTTTATCCAGTGGAAGTTGATTTTTGTGTAAGGTGTAAGATATGGATCTTGATTCAGTTTATTACAGATGGATAACCAATTTTGTCAGCACCATTTGTTGAAGATACTGTTTTTGCCCCATTTTAATGTCTTAGGGCCTTTGTCGAATATCAACTGTTCATAGGCAGATGGTGTCATGTCTGACGTCTCAATTCTGTTCCATTGATCCATCTATCTGTTCTTGTACCAGTACCAGGCTGTTTTGACCACTGTGGCAGTATACTATGTTCTAAGGTTGGGTAATGAGAGGCCTCCCAGTGTGTTCTTCTTCTTTAGTAGTACCTTACTTATCCGGGGCTTCTTCCCTTTCCAAACAAAATTGGTGATTTGTTTCTCCATCTCATCAAAAAATGACGCTGGAACTTGTATTGGGATTGCATCATGTAACTAGATTGCTTTGGGTAAAATAGACATTTTCACAATGTGAGGTCTTCCTATCCATGAGCAGGGTAGGTTTTTCCATTTATCTAAGTCTCTTTTAGTTTCTTGTAGTAAGGGCTTGTAGTTCTCTTTGTA
Source organism: Heterohyrax brucei (assembly GCA_028571685.1). Taxonomy (NCBI): domain Eukaryota; kingdom Metazoa; phylum Chordata; class Mammalia; order Hyracoidea; family Procaviidae; genus Heterohyrax; species Heterohyrax brucei. The sequence goes on from CM053148.1 coordinate 108,607,665, forward strand.
AAGGTCTGTTGTTTCTCTGGTTAGATTAATTCCTAGATACTTTATCTTCTTAGGGGCTATAGTAAATGGTATTGATTTCATAATTTCTTCCTTAACAGTCTCATTGTTGGTATAAAGGAATCCTACTGATTCACTTATGTTTATCTTGTATCCTGAGACTTTGCTAAACTCTTCTATTAGTTTGAGGAGCTTACTTATAGATTCCTTGGGGTTCTCTGCATATACAATCATATCATCTGCAAACAGGAAGATTTTAACTTCCCCTTTGCTGATACAGATACCCTTTATTTCTTGGTCTTGTCTAATTGCTCTGGCTAGAACTTCTAGCACAATGTTGAATAGGAGAGGTGACAGTGGGCATCCTTGTCTAGTTCCTGATCTCAAGGGAAAGTCTTTCAGTCTCTCTCCATTCAGGATGATGTGGGCAATTGGCTTTGTATAAATGGCCCTTATTGTGTTGAGGAGTTTGCCATCTATCCCCATTTTGCCAAGAGTTTTTAACATGAATGGGTGTTGGACTTTATCAAATGCCTTTTCTGCATCAATGGACAAAATCAGATGATCTTTGTCTTTTGTGTTATTTATGTAGTTAATTAGATTGATTTTTTTCTGATGGTGAACCAGCCTTGCATCCCTGGTATGAATCCCACTTGGTCATGATGGATTATTTTATTGATGTGCTGTTGTATTCTGTTGGCAAGAATTTTATTGAAGGTTTTTGCATCTAGGTTCATGAGTGATATCGGTCTGCAGTTCTCTGTTTTTTTTGGATCTTTCCCTGGCTTAGGTATCAGGGTTATGCTGGCTTCATAGAATGAGTTTGGGAGTATTCCATCTCTTTCTATGCTGTGAAATAGTCTCAGTAGTATTGGAGATAACTCTTCTCTCTTTTGTTTCTTAATTTGAAGTGTAGGACTGTTAATTTCTTTGCAATTATCTTAATATTTATCCCTAATGTTATAAGTTTAAATCAGTATTTAATTTCTCTATATTGACTGCCTCTTCACATGCAGAATCTACAAATACATTAATCTTTCCCTGTTTTGGCATAATGATGTCATAATTTAGGTATTGAAATCTCTGTTTCCCTAGTTTCAGCATTTCAGCTTTGATGTAGCTTTGTGATTTACCTATTTGTACTGTTATCCAGATGTTCTAACCTGCATTGTATCCTTCGGTACATAGCTGATGCTACTGATTTTCTAATCAAAGAACTACCTTCATTGTGTCGCGTAATTTTGGTTTGTTTTTGCAAATTCTGAAAACTTCCATTTACCTGAAAATGTACTAATTTTGGCATCGTAAATCAAAAAAAAATTTTGCATGATATGTAATTCTTGGTTGGCAATTTTTATGTCTTTACTTCAGTTCCTTGTATGTCATCACATTGTCTTCTTGCCATCATGGTTTCCACTGAGTAATCTGAGCTCAGTCTTCTTCACTGTCCTTTGTAAATCATTTTTTGTTTAAGCCTAGCTGCCTTTAAAAGCTTCCCTTTATCTATAGTTTTAGTAAGTTTGATGGTAATACGACTTGGTGTCCTTCTTTTGTGATCCACTGTGTATGGAGGTTGATGAGTATCTTGGATAGATATCTTCTTGTCTTTCATGATAATAGAGAAGTTTTCTGTCAACACATCTCCAACAATTTTCTCTCTGTTTTTTGTTATTTCCCTCTGTTTTGGTGCTCCATTCATTAATAAATTATTCATTTTGATAGTGTCCCACACAACTCATAGAGATTTTCCTTTCTTTAAAATTCTTTCATCTATTTTTTCTTATATATGTTTGTATCTGTTGCTTTATCTTCAGTTTCACTAATTCTGTATTCCATTAACTCAATAATCTTTCTTCTTTAACTTTCTATTGAATTGTCTTATTCTGCAATTTCATTGTTAATTTGCTGAATTTCAGATTTTTTTGTTCAAATATTTCTTGAAGCTTGTTTAATTTTTCCCTATACTCTACTACACTTTGCCTAATCTTCCTCCCAATGTCTTACAGAGCTCTAAACAGTACTCTTTTTTATTCTTCTTCTGAAAATTTCAGAATTTTGATTCTTTGTTTTGGGAATTTTTAGAAGGTTCAATACATAAGCAGGACATAACAACATTAATTTTTTTTGGCACCCAATATAAGAGCATCTAAATACACCCAACAAACACGAACAACATTGAAAAGTAAGATAGATCATTCCGCACTAACAGCTGGAGACTTCAATACTCCACTTTCAGTAATGGACGTATGATCTAGAAAAAAAGATCAGTGAAAACACAAAAGATCTTACTGCAAAAATCAACCAACTAGAATTTATCAATAGATACAGAGCTTTTTACCCATCAACAACAGATAAGTACATCTTCTTCTCCAGTGTACATGGAATATTTTCCATAATACAACATGTGTTAGAACGTAAAAGAAGTCTCAACAAAATACATACCATTGAATTATTCCGAAACATCTTCTCAGACCCTATAAAGCCATAAAAGTTAAAATCAATGACAGAAAAATCACAGGTAGAAATTCAGACTCATGGGAATCAAACAACACCTATGGCTTTTTGAACAAATCAAGCACAAAATAAAGAAATATATACAATCAAATGAGAATGAAAACACATCCTAGCAGAACCTATGGGATACAGCAAAAGTAGTACTCAGAAGTCAATTTATCTCTATAAATGCACACATATGGAAAGGAGAAAGGACTCAGACTAAAGAATTAACCCCACAGCTTAAACAAGTAGAAAAAGAACAACAGAGGAATCCCTCAGGCACCAGAAGAAAAACAAAGATTAAAGCAAAACTAAAGGAATTAGAGAATAGAATAACAATTGAAAAAATTAACAAAACCAGAAGCTGGTTCTTTGAATAGATCAACAAAATTGATAAACCACTGACTAAACTTACAAAAGAAGAACAGGAGAGGAAATAAATAACTCAAATAAGAAATGAGATGGGAGATGCACAACAGACCCATCTGAAATCAAAAGTATCATAAGAGAATCCTATGACAGACTATACTTTAACAGATTTGAAAACCAAGAGGAAGTGTACAAATTTCTAGATTCATATCACCTACCAAAATTATCACAAGGAGAAGGAGAACAACTTAACAAGTTGAAAAAGTAATCAATAAACTACCAACCAAAAAAGTCCTGGCCCAGATGGCTTCACCAGAGAATTCTACCAAACTTTTAGAGAAGAGTTAACTCCAGTACTTCTGAGGCTATTTCACAGTATAGAAAGTGATGGAATACTCAAAATTCATTCTATGAAGCCAGCATAATCCTGATACCAAAGCCAGGGAAAGATTCCACAAAAAAGAAAACTACAGACCAATAGCACTCATGAACTAGATACAAAAATCTCCAACAAAATCTTACCAATAGAATTCAACAGCATCAAATAATAATAATAATGATAATCCACCCTGATCAAGATGGATTCATACCAGGGATACAAGGCTGGTTCAACATCAGAAAAACAATTAATGTGATCAACCACATAAATAACACAAAGGATAAGAATCACTTGATTTTGTCAATTGATATAGAAAAGGCATTTGATGAAGTCAAACACCCATTCATGATAAAAACTGTCAGCAAAATGGGAATAGAGATGAAATTCCTCCTTGCAGTACAGGGCATCTACACAACACCAACAGCTTATATCCTGAACGGTGAGACACTGAATGAATTCCTCTTGAGAAGGGTAACTAGAAAAGGCTGCCCACTCTCACCACTTCTATTCAATATTGTATTAGACTTTCTAGCCAGAGCAATTAGACAAGACAAAGAAATAAGGGCATCTGCCTCAGCAAAGAAGTAAAAATCTCCCCATTTGCAGATGATACAATTGTATGTACAGAGAATCCTAAGGAATCCATAAGTAAATGACTCAAACTAATACGAGAGTTCTGTAAAGTATAAGGATATAAGATAAACATATGTAAATCAGTCAGATTCCTTTATACCAACAAAGAGATCATCAAAGAAGAAATCACCAAATCATTTACTATAGCCCCTAAGATGACAAAATACCTAGGAATAAATCTAGTAGAGATATTAGAGACCTATACAGAAAGAACTACAAGACCTTACTTCACGAAACCAAAAGAAACATAAATAGAGAAAACTACTCTGCTCATGGACAGGAAGACTTATCATTGTGAAAATGTCTATTCTACCTAGCCAAGCCAACCAAGTGTCATCAAATCAGATCTGACTCTCCTTGAATACTCTACGAGTCAGTTCTACTCTGGCCCCTAGGGTAGCCATTCTACCTAAAGTGATCTATATATACAATGCAATCTCAATACAAATTCCAGTGTCATTTTTTAATGAGATGGAGAAGCAAATTGCCAATTCTGTTTGGAAAAGAAAGAACCCATGGATGTGTAAAACGCTACTGAAGAAGAGAAACACAGTAGGAGGCCTCACACTACATCACCGTAGAACTTATTACACTGCCACAGTTGCCAAAACAGCATGGTACTGGTATAATAAAAGACATACAAACCAATGAAACAGAGTTGAGAACCCAGAGATGCCACCATCCTCTTACAAACAGTTGATATTCCACAAAGCCCCTAAGACTGTAAACTGGGAAGAAAACAGTCTCTTTAACAAATGGTGTTGGCAAAATTGGATATCTATATGCAAAAAAACTGAAACAAGACTCATATCTTACACTTTATATAAAAAACTAACTCAAAATGGATCAAAGACCTAAATATTAGATGTAGAATGACAAACATCATGCAAGAAAAAAATAGGGTCAACAATGGAAGTTCTAATTCACAGCTTAGATAGACTTCAAAATCTGACAAAGCATGTTCAACAGAAGAGAAAATAGATAAATGGAACTACTAAGAATCAAACACTTTCACTCATCTAAAGGTTATCAAAAAGTTAAAAGATCACCTACAGAATGGGAAAAATATTTGTCAACTACGTATTGGACTGATGTCTTATCTCCATAATCTACAAGGTACTGCAAAATATCAACAAGAAAAACATAAGAAACCCAATTAAGGGATAGGCAAAGGAGATGGAAAGACACTTCACCAAAGAGGGCATCCAGGCAGTCAAAAGATACACGAGGGAATGCTCAAGATCTTTAACTGTCAGAGAAATCCAAGTCAATACTACAATGATATGCCATCTCACCCCAAAAAGGTTGTCTATAATCCAAAAACAACAAATGATGGAAAGACTGTGGAGAGATTGGAACTCTCCTACACTGCTGGTAGGATTGTGAAATAGTACAACCTCTTTGAAAAACAATCTGGCACTTCCTTAAAAAGCTGGAAATAGATACCCTTTTGATTCAGTAATCCCATTGCTTGTAATTTGTCCTTCAGAAACAAAGACAGTCACATGAACAGATACATGAACACTATTTTTTATAGTGGCACATTCCATAATAGCAAAAAAAAAATGGAATCAACCTAGATGCCTATTAACAGATGAATGGCTAAACAAATTATGGTACATATATTCCATGGAACACTATACAATGATAAAAAGCAATAATATTTCAGAAAATATCTCATAACCTGGTTTCAACTGGAGTAGATATCAGTCAGCAGCAAAAGGACAAACATTGCATGAGACCCATGTTATAAGGACTTAAAAATAGACTTGTGTACAGAAGAAAAGATTTTTTGACAGCTACAAGGGTAGGGTTGGGGGTGGGGGTGAAGGTTGATCATAGATTAGATGATTGATAGAAATTTGGTTGGGTGAAAGCAGTGACAGCACACAGTAGAAAGAAGATCAACTTAACAGGGCTTTGCCATAAACTGCAAGCTCTCCTAACCTCAACCCAATATGGTAAGGATAAAGTAGCAGGGGCAAGATCTAGGGAGCATGCTCTTGGGGGACATCACGGTGAATTGGCATAATTGCCTATTGCTAAGAGGGTCTTCTGTACCCCATACTGATGAGTGTCATCTGTGGTCTTCAAAGCTAACAAGCTACCATCTGAGATACACCAAATGGTCCCAACTCAGCCAGAAGAAATAATCACCGAGAACAGCAAAGACACAAGGAAAAAGAGCCCAGGAGACAGAAGTCTCTTGTCATGGGAGACTGAATCAAAATGTGACCAGAAGAACTAGACTGTGCCTAGTCACCACCAAAGACAGCCATGTTGAGGCACACAACATTGAGTCCCTGTGACAATATGAGACAAAGAGAGGTACAGCTGAAGAACTCTAGTAAAAGACCACAACTGATGGCTCAGAGGATCCTCTGAGAGCATGGCATCTAGATCTGCTTCTGCTCCTGTGCAGAAAATACTACTGAGGTCAACTCTTGGGTTAAAAAGGGACTAGACTCTGGGACACAATGTGACCATATGGTAGTTGTACTTTATGGTTCTATCCATTCATAGGATGCTGTCCTCCTGGTCTCTTTGCAGATGGGAGAGAACAGGTGGAGAGGAAGATGCAGGACTTTTTTAGAGGATACAAGAAGTCTAAAGTGAAAAGTAGGAACGTGTTGTCATGGGGCAAGGAGAGCAGGAGATAGGCTGGCATGCAAAATTGACTTGGATTGTACGCTTTCACTTGAACACAATAATTTAAAAAAATGAGTGACATTTTATATCAGTAGTCTACATATTCCCAAGTAAAAAAGTTTGAGTACATACTCCCAAGGCAAAGAGAAACTTTAGCCCTAATATAGTTTCAGCATCTAACTCTGATATCTGCTACTCTCCAAAATCAGAAAGGCAGTCACAATTTCCTGGATGAGGAAAATGCTGTCAAGTTAGATCAACTACCTTGAAGAAACAGTAACCGGAGGGTTAAATGAAAACAGTTTCACTACTGACCACTACTTGGAAAAGTAGTTGTAATAATCTGGCTGGTGTTGTATGGACACTGGGGCACCATGCTCTTCATTTGGACCACCTGGTTTTTAGCTTTCATCTGAAATGTCTGGCATCATGCAGAAAAACCAATTCCAGTCAGGTTCTAACCAACATGCTGAAGCTCAAAGCTGGCTTTCATCAATTTAAACAGGCAAATTGATTGATTCAAGTAAGAAAAGAAAAGCCAATTTGGAGATCGAGTTATCCGCCCTGGGTGATACAAATAACAGGATAATAGCCACATCTTTATTTCACCTGGAGAAATACAAACAATGATAATGCACAGGATTTCACAGCCCAAAGTGAATGTGGAAATTGACTATCATCTAAGTAATTTAAGTTGTGTGATTATTCCATCTAAACAATGGAAACCAAATAAGATTACATGCAATGTCTTTTCTTTGCCTGAATACCTCCACTGCTACTCTTGAACAGATTTTGGAATTTCTAAGTAAAGATTAATCTGTGCATGCAAAACTGTATGTTGTAAAAACTGTTGGTGCTCCCACCCAAATCCTCATTTTCACTCAACACACCCATTCTCCAGTAGCTGTGAGTTTTAGTGAAAAATTCTATTTTCTCAGATTCACAACCTCAACTTTCTCCGTAAAATATCCTTCAGCCAAATTTTCACTAGTGACTTTCTCTCACCTATGCCCAACCAGCCTGGCCAATGGATGACTGTTAAGAGGTTAAATGGTTGGTTCTGTTGTCCGTAGGTGAATTTGCTCTCTGGTGTTATTTGTGCTTTGCAGCTTTCATTTGGGATCAGATTGCAGTTGGTTCTTCAGCTGAGACAGCATTTTGGCTTAGCTTTTATCCCCTACTGTATCCTGATTCCTTTATTTCCTCCTCCAGTAAATTATTTAAAGATGATCTCCTGCTTTGGATTCTCATTCTAGGAAACCCAACCTAGGAAAGTTATACTAGGAAGTTAGAAGTTGTCCTAGGAAGCCAACTGTAAGAATGAAAATTTTCATCAGATTGCTCAATTCCTGGGTAGTAGAGAGGACTCCATTACCAGTAACAGGGAGAATATTGACAGTCTCTTTCACTTGTGACAAACTGGAGTAGAGCATAGGTGAAGGAAAATTAATTGATGTGATGTCTGGAGCAAGTGAGAGTTTATGGAGCAATTAGAACTATGTGGCATGGAGCACCACTGATGCTTTTAAAAGGGAAAATGTGGTACAGTTCTGCTAGTTAACAGTTAAAGAAGCATGTGCAACTTAGATGTCTTCCTTGGCAGTACTTAAATACGCTTTTATCCCATACATCTGAATTTCATACATGTAGAATTTAATTCTAAGTATGCTGAAACTATGCCAAAATGAGGATTCTGATAGTAAAGGAGTAGAACTCTAAGACTTGACACAGGGATATTCAAGATGTATGCTAGGAGTTTAATTGTGAGAAAATAATTTGATATAATTACAGGACAGAGTGTCTAGGTTAAAATGGCAGCCAAGGCCTTGATCAACCGGGATTTACGGAGTAGATTCATAGAGCATTGTGTTCTTGGAGGCACATGAAATTGGTAACCAGTGAGGATATTTTTTTAAAATATGTGTACTGGAATTAAGAATAGAGACATGATGTAAACATAAGCCAAGCCAGCCAAGTGCCATCGAGTCAGATCATAAAGATCCTTTTAAGTGGATCACAGAAAGAGTAAGAATCAGAGGAGAAGGTTATACGATGACAGAAGCAGAAATTGGAATGTGGTTCTTTGAAGACAGAGAAAGGGGCACAAACCAAGGAATCTAGGTGGCCATCATAAGCTGAAAAAGGCATGAAACCAGATTCTTCCTGAAAAGTCTCCATAGGGAACGGGCCCTGCCAACACATTGACTTTAACCAACTGAAACTAACTTTGGACTTCTGATCTCCAAAACAATAAGAAAATAAACTTATGTTGTTTAAAGCCTCTAAGTTTGTGGTAACTTAATACAGCAGAATTGGGAAACTGGTATAGGTTGTAAATGGAGTCCTAACTTAGGACTGGAAACGTTAGTGGTGCAGTAGTTAAGTGCTATGTCTTCTAACCAAAAGCCTGGCAGTTCATCCTTGCAAGTCGCTCCTTGGAAACTATGGAACAGTTCTACTCTGATCCATAGGGTTCCCATGAGTTAGAATAGACTTGACAGTAGTGGCTGACTCAGATCTAACTCACTTTGCATTCGCTAGATCTACAGACTCATTTAATTGTCAGTTCATTGGTTCCAAATGTGTATCTTGCACAGACATACTTTGACAGTAGACAGACTGCTCATTTAAGTTCCCCTGCCTGTGTAATATTAAATATACTGGGTTTCTCTTTAAAAAAAAAAAGTGGCCAAGTGAAATCTCCAGAAACCTAAGCTCAAAATTCAATGACATCATCAAAACATCAATGACCTCATCAAAAAATCAATGACCTCATGGGAAGTTTCCCTAACAGACGAAGGGAGAAAATACAAAGCAGTTCAGATATGAATTGGTATATGGATTTCAGACAAAAAAAGAGGAGGCTGATTAGTCTATAGCCCACGCCACTTGTGGGGTTATCTCTGAGGGAACTGTGGTAACAGAAATCCTCCCAGTGAGCGTTATTTAGATCAGCTTCCTTGGATGGAGAGAGACATAAATAATAGTAAAGAAGTACACCTCACTTTCTTGGATGACTACTTGACCTCGTCTGCTACCTCAGCCAATTGCTAACTGGGATGAGGTACAAGAAACAAGCCCCCTTGCCTTAGATGAGACTAACTCTAGGATGGAATTTATGCTATAGATTTCCCTGTAAGATCACCTTGAAGCTATTCTTTGGTTGAAATCATACTCATTTTTTTCCCCTGCCTTATTCTCGTCCTTTACTTTCATTTCAAAACCACACAAAGATGAATCTTCTGCTTCTGCTCTGTTTTCAAGGAAAATGACCTAAGACACGGTGCCTCTGAACCACATTGTTGATGGTGTTTTTAAAGTGATTTTACAGTGAAATCTATAAGTACTGGAACTCAATGGGACTGCATTATTTTTCCAAGTCTCATAAGTTTTCTGCCTTTCACAGGGTACAGTCTTATCATTTTTCTACCATTATTTGTGGAAAAATATATGTCTTTTTTCTCTGACTAGTGTCATCTCACAAGAGTTTTGGTTTTCCCATATTTTACTCTAAATCTCTTCCTTTATCCACTTTAAAAATTTTGTTTTCATTTAAGTTGACAATAGCAAAATAATAACATAAATAAGATTCTTAAAATTATCATAACCATATTTGACTATCAAAAAAGTCTAAACTACATACATTTTATTTTAGATTACTTATCTAAAATAAAAAAATAACTGTTCCATCTTCAGCAGTTTTAAGAAAATGCTTCACAACTACATTTCATATAGCTTCAATGCCCATTTTTCATATTGGCTCTCTACAGTCCTAAAATGATTCAAAGACTTAAAATGGTGAAAGTAGAGAACTAATAAATTAACAAAATCCAAATATGTTTTTATCAATGAAAAAAGCATCAATATTATAAAAAAAGTCAAATTAACTTCTCCTTTCTTGATCAAAGTTTGTTGTTAGTTTTTCCATAGACTGTTTGGCAAATCCACACAAATTTGGATTTTTTTTAAACCAAGTGAGAAAGCTCTTTATAAATAAATGAATGACTCTGCCAATACCAAATCCAATTTACAACAATGGCCTTAACCGAACCAGCTGTCTTTCCAGACTACGCAATATACAAAATTGTACAAGGAGACAGGCTCTCAAAAGAGCACATTATCTACCAAGCATTTTATTCATTTAAAGAGATATATGTAAATCAAATAATACAAATAAACTTTCTAATTAGTCTCTTCGTCAGGCTGCAGCCTAGAAGAATATAAGAAAGTCTGCTTTTTATATATACTTCTAGTGAAAGTAAGCATGCTTCACTGACTAATTTTGAGTTGAATGAATGAACAGTGGTGCTAGAATGTCAGGGGCTTCCAAATAAATGGATTACAGCAACTAACCCTATATTTATTTGTGACTTTTGACACATAATAAAGACTTTATCTTTTCTCATTCAAGTGAATATGGATGTTTAGAATCATCAGAGATTAAGCAGTTGCTTTGTCAAAGATCACTCTAGAAATAATGTCTATCCTTAACCTTTTACTCTCTGGTTTTCTGCCATCAGTACATTACTCAAACTGCATGATCAGAAACCTCTGACAACTCTAATCATCAAATCTCATGCTTCCTAAGGGTCTAAACTGCCAACATTTCAGGATAAAAATACACTGAAATCTTTCTTTGTGTTTACACTGCCAGCAACATCTAATAAGCACTAAGACTCTCTGGACAAATAAAATTCTTTAACTGCTAATGACTTTGGTTCATGTGGGAATGAATGATGTAGCCAGAAGATATCCATAAAGAAGTTCATCATGTTAAAGAACTGGATATGAAGTATATTATAAGAGAATACACGCAATTCATCTTAAAGTCACTGTGAAAAGTTCTCTCTGCTTTCGTTAGAAAGTCAGATGTTAAAAGCGTACAGCATACCCAGGACTTAAGGGGAAAAAAAGTGAAAGCGACTCTATAAGTAAAAGTTGGGATGAATTCTGAGAATCTGAAAATAGTAAATATAAAAGTCAATTATTCTAGGTAGATTAATACAAGGCTTTAAATCTCAAGGTAGCTAGAGAACTGGGAGATTAATGTTTTCTGTGGCTTGGATGGAAAAGAAAGAGTTTTTATAAGAAGTTCCACGTCCAAGACTAAAAAGCAAAACTAAAACCAAGTATTGGTTAAGGCAGACAGCAATGGGTATATCTGGAAGAGAAAAGATGGGGCATAGACCTCTCATTAAGCCATCCAATTAAAATGAGCCATTTAAAAAGATTTTGCATTCTTAATTTACAGTTATTAATTTTCTAGATTTTCATTTATTCACTATAGCTTTACCACTACATTTTTTGGTTAACGAGATGGAAAGTGTATATAAGTTTGCTAGGTCCAAAAAAGTACCTACTGACAGCTAATGGCCCCTATTATTATTTTCCAATATTACCAACAAAAAAACTCCCCTTTGGTGATCATACTGTGCACATAGGTCACTGTACTGCTTTGCTCTGTAATCGTTTGGAGACCTGGAGAACACCTGCAGATTTAAGTTTCAAATTAAATCTATAATATCACCCATAACCTGCTTTTCTTTGTGTTTTTATCCAGTTTCACTGTCAAAAAAGAAAATAAATCCAGTCACACATTCTAGAAATCAGGGTGTCTTCCTATGTAGTTCTCTTATTTTACCTGTCTCAGACTGGCCAGACTTCAGGGATTGAGAGCAATCCCTAGTGGACAGCTACCTGTAAAACAGAACTTAAGTCCCACAGTCACCAAGAACTGTATTTTGCAGAGAACATGAATAAGTTTGGCAAATATTCTATGCTCCATAAAATAGCACAGTTTGCTAATATCTTGATATCAGACCTGTGAGAATGAGTAGAGAAACTAGTCATGCTTCCCAACATCTTCCATATTATTGATTGCCTCTAGAAATCATCTCCCCTTCTTGCTTCTTATTTTTCAGCCTATCTGATTTTCTATACCAACTGTGGGAATAGCATTCATATTACCAGAAAGTAGTTCTATACTCCAGCCATTCACTGAAGATTTCCCTAGTACCTATTGTAGGTCACAGGGCAGGCATATGGTCTAACTGTACTGATACGACCAGACTGAAAAGCTTCTATTCTGGGTTAGACGGAGAACTATACATACCCATGATATACATGAGGAAACATGTTGATCGAGATATTACTACTCTGTGATCAAAAAGGAAGCAATCCTGAGACAAAGGTGAGATGCAAAGAGGAAGGCATGGCTGAGAGAATGGCAGAAGAAGGCCCTAACTTCCTAGATCATACTGTGCATGCCGTGTGTCATGTCTCTTTACTTCTTTCTTATGTATAATAATAAATTGGTTTTCAATGATTGAGACAAACTGAGTTAGAATTTTTATTAGATGGAAATAAAAGATGAAATGTTTGTTAGATGGAATGAAAAGATGCAACAAAATACTAAGATGACCTACATAGAGATAAGTTATGGAAGATAAATGCTTAAAATGAATTTCGAGAATGCTTGCATACAAAAGACAGAATAGTAATGAGGATTGAATTGTCTGTTAATCATGACTTTACTTACATTAAAAGCATGATATCTAGTAAATGTTGCTTTGTTGACAACAAAGAAAACAATGAAATAAAATTGTATTCTTCATTTAACATTAACAAAAAATACTCCATTATGATGCAACTGTTACAGGAATCTTGGGAAATGTATGCATGTCTTCCTATAATTTATTGGCAAAAGGAACATTTTTAAATGTACTCTAGGCTTTTGTAAATATGATTTTTTAAAGGTAATCTCATAGGCAAAGTATCTTAACGGAATTATGGATCTGGAATGAGTTACTAATGTAAGAAAATATTCAATTCTGATGACCACAAATGCAAAGAATTCTAATAAAAAATTGAAGGGGATTCAAAAGCATATTGTAATCTCATTGATAAGTTTCTTATTGTGTTCAGATATGCTGGAGGGTGTATAAAAAAGACCTCTATTCATTCAGTATATACAATTGCCTGGGATTTATAAATCTTCTCATTCCTATATTGACATTCAGGTTAAACATTTTGGAATGCACTAGAATAGAATCTCCATGAGATGAACAGTTTTAAAAAATCTTGATCACTTTTGTGTGTAAAATAGTCATTCAATATTTGTTGAAAACGTTTTGTTTCTATTTGAGTTTAAAGATTAGTAGGTTGTGATTTCATGTTGGCTTTTTACCGACTCTGGTAAAAAAGAAAGTAAAAAAACAGAGCTACAAAAAATCCTACACTTTCAACAGGGAGGTGATAGAAAGCAATTCCTAAAAGGGAGTGAGAACAAGCAGTGATATGTGAATACAATATGCGAGGCTTACCTTTTTCTTTTCTTCCAAGTGAACTTAATGAAACATCTGGTGGTATATACAAATTTTGCCTTGATTTTGGCAACCTAGGACAACATTCTCTTTAAAATGGCATTTGGTGAGAATATAGGGATGAGAAGAGTTCATACTGATAGCAGCCTGTCTCTGAGCCATCCTATGACATCTTATAATCAATTCATAAGCTTCATCTCTGGATATAGCAGTCATTGCAGAATTTTCATCCAAGTGAACATCCTTTTGAGAAACATATAATAGTAGGAGAAAGCCATACCAACTACAATTATGTAATCAACAATCACATACAGTAAAATCTGCAGAAAGCTGGAACCTGTATGGGCTGGAAACTTGTCAGAGAAAGAAAACTCAAATACATTCCACTAAAAAGAGAAATGCAAAGTGATAACTCTGCACCTTCTTGGGGTGGAAAACTTGTGAGACTAGGAAAAAACAAGGAAGTTTTGTTTAGTTCCACCTATCACCAGTTTCACTGTATCTACACAGAAAACTTACAATACATTTAAAAGGAAAAAAGAAAACAGACTTCAAATTTTAAAATACTTTTTCAGGCATCATCACTCTGATTTTCCTTTGATAAATTTTTGCTTCCTAAATTTTAATGTACATGTTTTGACGAGAATTTTCCTCCATGTCTTGCTCCATTGGTAACTATGTGTCCAAAGTCTGCTCATTCAGCATAATGTAGTAATGACTGGCAGTAAATAAGAAGATATTAGTTACCACCTGGAATCCTGAAGTAGCATAGCTAAGCACTCAACTGCCAGCCAAAAGTTTGGAAGATTGAATCTACCCCAAGGTCCACTGGAAGACAGACCTGGTGAAGTACTGCCTAAAGGTCACAGCCTTGCAAACCTTATGGAGCAGTTGTATTCTGCATACAGGGGATAATTGAAAGTCCAAATCAACTTGACGGCAACTAGTAACAACAGTAGTCATCTAGCTAACTCAATCACAAAATTTAAGAGAAAACTCTGATAAATGAAAGTGGAAAACTGAGAGATGATGAAGGTTACAGAGACAAAGTTCTAATAATGTTGCCTGAACCGATAAACTTATCTATTTCTAGAACCTGTTGCATTACTATTAATTTTCAGAAAATATGGTATGATTTTCACTTATTGTTCACAACAGTTCTAGTGAAGTTTTCTATATCTACAACACAAGAAGTACTGGCTATTATAGAAACTGATACCAGTGAATAAGTTAAAAAAAAAATCACAAGAATGTAGAATATTTAGAAACTCTTGATAGTTTAAACTGGAATCAATGATCTCCATTTATATTGTAGAGTTAGCCTCTAATTCTTCATTAGCCTCAGTGATAAACTAGCAGATGAAGTTATCACTTATTGTCAGCTGAAGCCACATAGCTCACTGAGGATATAGCAATGGAAGTCTTTGTTCTTGAAATAACAGATCTCAGCTCCAGCTCACTTAAACAGTAAGTTTGTAAAGAGTAGAAGTTTGTTATGAAAGAAAGATGTGACAGTCTGTTTCTGTAAGGATCTGCAACCTTGAAAACCCTATGAGATCATTTTTATTTTACAGGGTCACTGAGACTTGGAATTTACTCAACAGCAATGGATTTTAAAACAGAAAAGACCACAAGTGGCAGAACAATCTTTACATATTACTTAACCTGGGCAATAGTGTCATTTATCTAAGAATTCCCAGGTTCCAAATTTAATCTTTGCATTCAGTCTAGTAGATAAACCAGGTTATGTATCTACCCCTGATGCTGGACAGGGAAATGAAATTGATTCCCTGGGGGTGGGGAGTGGGGACAGGAGCCTTCTGTAGAACTGGCATAGAAGCAAGCTCTTTATAAGGATGATCTTAATGGGGAAATTAAATTGTTGGTATAGTCGGATCTGACTCGACGACACTTGGCTTGGCATATTTAGGAAAGGAAGTAGCCAGTGAAAGGATACTCTGAAGGCTAACAGTGTTGCCTACTTATTAGGATGAATTCTGAGGAACCAGACTGCCTACTATACCCAAAATATATTGCCACTGAGTCGGGACTGACTCATAGCAACCCTAGAAGTCAGGGTAGAACTGTCCATAGAGTTTCCAAGGAGCACCTGGTGGATTTGAACTGCCAACCTTTTGATTAGCAGATGTA
This sequence comes from Heterohyrax brucei, assembly GCA_028571685.1. Lineage (NCBI taxonomy): Eukaryota > Metazoa > Chordata > Mammalia > Hyracoidea > Procaviidae > Heterohyrax > Heterohyrax brucei. The sequence continues at coordinate 108,623,661 of CM053148.1, forward strand.
GCACTTAACTACTATGCCACCAAAGCTTCCACCTTTACTGTAGAGAAACTAAAATTACTGGATTCACTAGCTGTACAGTGATTTCCATCAGCCAGAGCTCCTGACCTAACAGAATAGTAACCATACCAAAGCACTACATAGGATATAGCACTTACAAAGTAAATAAATGTATGCTATGAATAACAGACCAACATGCATTGCTGTTCTTACATTTTTGGTGCCAAGAACCAGGTAGAAAACTAACTCTTTAGGATAAACAATTGGGAGGCAAAAGGCTTCAAAAAGAAAATTCCAGAAAGAAGGAAATTTTCATGCAAAGGAAGATATTAGAGAGATATAAAACTTCAATGTAGTATAGAAGTGCATTATTCTGTCAAAAGCCAGTTGAGGAGGAGGGACTAAAATGGCAGAGTAACCACAAGTATTTTCAGATCCATCTAACAACAAAGAACCAGGAAAACAGCTGAATGGATTTTATAGGACAGTATAGGAATCCTGAATACCAGGCAGAAAGCTGAGAGATTAGACTGAGTAACATGGAGGACAAAGCAAGTCCAGAAGCAACTACTTCATACATATTTAAATCTGTACTCAGAGGGACCTCCTTCAGCCAGGCAAGTGGAGCCATAGCACTGTGGTGCACAACCTAACAGAGCAGTGGTCCATGAACAGAGTGCTTCGTTTTAAGCAGGGAAGCTGAGTTTCGTATGGTTGCACCTAGATAACTGCAAGGGACTTTCACCTGATTATGATAAGTGCTTGCAAACTCTTGCAGACTTGAAACCTTTCCAATGTGCTGATTTCTTTCCCTTTTCCCAGCATTTCCCCACCCTTCTCTGCTTTGTGCCAGACATTAAAATCTGACACACAATCTGGGCCAGAAGTGGGGCAACTTATGCATATGCCCTGAGTTATTGTCCCAGACTTGAAGAGGGAAGAAAGAAAGTTACTTCAGATCCCCCTGAGACAGCAATTCTCACTTTCTCAGTGTGCTCAGAGATCTAACCATCCTGTGACAGGACATTGGAACTTTTAAGGCTTTGGTAATCAGTTTATAACAGATGACCAGAATATTCTGAACTCAAAAATTGAATTAAAACAAAAAGAGAGAGAGAGAAATATAAATTACAAAACAATAATCAAACAAATAAATTACAGATTTCTGGTGGCTTGGAGACAACAATCAACTTCTAATCATTTAAAGAAGCAGACCACTATGGCTTCAGTAAACTCTCAAAACAAAAAATTAAAAATTTTCTGGACAAAGAAGACTTCCTCTAAGTATTTAGAGGTAGAATGAAAAAAAATAGTGTTCAGAGCTCTACAAGACACCAGAAAGGAGATCAGGCAAAGTACATCAGAGCATAATGACAAATTAAACTGGCTGCAAGAAATACTTGAGCAGCAATGACCTGAAATTCATCTGATTAAGAATAAAATTACAGATTCAGACAATTCAGTAGAAAGGAGAATTGAGGCAATGGAATGCAAAATTAGTGAGACTGAAGATAAAGCAACTGATACCACCTTGCTTGAGGAAAATTCAGTTAAAAGAATTTAAAAAATAAAGAATCATTAAGAGTTATGCGAGACTCTATCAAAAAGAAAAGTATACGAATGATTGGAGTATCAGAACAAGGGTGGATAACAGAAAATAGAGAAACTTGTTGGACATTTGTTAACAGAGAACTTTCTTGATGTCATAAAGACAAGAAGATATCTATGCAAAATGCTCATTGAACTCCACACAAGGTAGATCCCAGGAGAAAAACACCAAGATATTATCATCAAACTCACCAAACCTAAAGATAAGGAACAGCTTTTAGAGGCAGCTAGGCTTAAACAAAATATAACGTACAAAGGAGAGCCATTAAGACTGAGCTCAGATTACTCAGCAGAAACCACTGTTGGCAAGAAGGCAATGGCATGACATAAACAAAGCTTCACAGGAAAAAATTTCCAAAAATGAATTATATGCCCTGCAAAATTGTCTCTCAAATATCATGGCAAAATTAGGAGATTCCTAGATAAACCAAAATTTAGAGAATTTACAAAAAACAAATTGAAAGTACAAGAAACACTGAAGGAATTTCTTTGGTTAGAAAACCAATAACAGATATTTACTGAAGCATACAATGCAGGATAAGTCATTCAGATATCAACATTGGCAGAGAATCCACAAAAATAAAAGCTAAAGCACTAAAAATAGAAAAACAGAGATCTCAGTATGTAACTGACAATAACATTACACCAAAAGAGGGACAAATTAGTGTATTTATAGATCTTTAAGTTGGAAAGGAAGTCAAGGCAACACAATGAAATTAAAGATTGGTTTAAATTTAGAATCCTACGGGTAAATCAAGGTAACTGCAAAGGAAATTAACACCCCCCCCCACATTAAAACAAGAAACAAACTCAAGAAGTCCCAGCCAAAATAAAACCAATGGCAATGAAAACAATGAAAAGCCATAAAGAAAAATGACACAGCACAGAAAATCAAATGGAAGAAAACTCTCAACAATGCACAAAAAAAGGTGCCCAAATGACAGCACTAAATTCATATCTATTAATAATTAAATTGAATGTAACTGGGTTACATGCACTCATGAAGAGTTGAAGAATAGTAGAAAGGATAAAAAAAAGCACCATCCATCTATATGCTGCTTACAAGAGACACAGCTTAGACTTAAAGATACAAACTGAAACTCAAAGGTTGGAAAAATACACACCATGTTAACAATGTTCAGAAATGAGTGGGAGTGGCAATATTGATTTTCAATAAAAAAGACTTCAAAGTAAAATTCACCACAGTGGATTGCTTAAAAGTTCAATACATCAGGAGGACATAAGAATATTAAATATTCACATACCCAGTGACACAGCTTCTAAATACATCAAATGAACTCACAGACAACTCCAGATTAATAGTAGGAGACTTCAACATGCCACTTTAGATTATGAGGAGAACATTCAGAAAGAAGCTCAATGGAAATATGGAAGATCTGAATGCCACAATCAGCCAACTCAGCCTCATAGACATATACAGAACACTCCAGACAAATATACCTACTTTTCCAATGCACAGGGAACGTTCTTCCAAAACAGACCACATATTAGGCCATAAAGCAAGTCTTAACAAAATCCAAAGCACTGAAATACTGTAAAACATCTTCACATATAAAGCCATAAAGGCCAAAATCAATAGCAGGAAAAGCAAGAGTAGAAAACAAACAAATAGAAGTTGAACACCTTGCTCAAAAATTGCTGGATTATGGAAGAAATTTAGGAGGAGATAAAAAAAATCCATAGAATCAAATAAGACTGAAAACACATGCTACCAGAACCAATGGGACAACAATTGGAGGTCAGTTTGTCTCAGTAAACACATATCCAAAAAGAAGAAGTGGCCCAAATAAATGCACACATCTGTAATGAAGAAAGGACCCAAACCAAAGACTTCACGTACAACTTGAACAAGTAGAAAAAGACCAACAAAGGAACCCTTTGAACACCAAAAAAAAAAAAAAAAAAATAGATAATAAAAATTAGAGCAGAACTAAATGAATTACAGAATAGGAAAAAACAATTGGAAGAGTTAACGAGAACACCAAAAGCTAGTTTTTTCAAAAGATCAACGCAATCAGTAAACTACTGGCCAAACTGAGAAAAACAAAACAAAACAAAAACAGGAAGAGAAGGAAATAACTCGAGTAACAGGCAAAATTGGAGGGTGGAATGAGGGTGACAGGACTTAGTTGAATGATTATAGAAACTACAGAGTGGAAAGGAAGAGTGTGCTGTCACAGGGTATGGAGAGAAACTAGAGTGTCATAGAGGTATGTATGTGGGGTTTTGTATGCCAGATTGACTTAGACTGTAAATTTTCCCATCAAGTAATTTTAAGTAAAGGTAAAACCAAGATATAGATAAAGGAACAAACTAAAATGAGTTACGTGTATAAACTGCTAGTAGATTCCATTTGACTTGATATTAAGATCACTTATTTTTAATACCATAGAAACCATGATATTGTCTTCATTAGCACAAAATCCTTAAAAAGTTATAGTAGCATAACATTTGTTCAACACTGAACAATATATAATCATAATTATGTAAATATTCCACTCTGTGTGTTTCAGTTTGTTGTACAGTGGTGCTGGCTTGTGTGTTTTTTAATCCTGGAAGCTTTGTGGTATTGGAAAGAATATTGAACACACCATGAACTGCCAAAAGAAGGAACAAATTTGTCTTAGAAGTATAACCAGAATGTTTAGCTGAAACAAGGATGACAAGACTTTGTCTCACATGCTTTGAAAGTATTATTAGGATGGACCATTACTTGGAGAAGGACATCATGCGTGGTGTTGTGGATTGAATTGTGTTCCCCTAAAATTTGTGTAGTGATTTAACTGGGCTGTAATTGCTGGTACTGTGTGATATTCCTCCATGTTGTAAATTCTGTCTGCTTGAGGCTAATGAGGGTGGATGAATGCATTTCTGTTGGTGCGGCAGGATTCAGTGCATAAGATTGTTTTGTGCCTTGAGGCAGTTTCTTTAGGTATAAAGAAAAGAAGCTAACCGAGACACCTGGGGACCTCACACCACCAAGAAGCTGTACTGGAAGCTGAGCATATCATTTGGAAAGGACAAGTGTCCCTCCTCTCTGGAAGCTTCCAGTCCAGGGGAAGATTGATGACAGACTTTTCTCCAGACCCAGTAAAGAGACCCTTCCAGTAGAGTTGGCACCCTGAATTTGGACGTTTAGCTTACTAGATGATGATAAAGTAAAATTTTTATTTTTAAAGAATTCCAGTTGCATATTTCTGTTAAAGCAGCACTAGATGACTAAGACACTTCTAAAAGGAGGGTCAGTGAAAGAGAGGAAGACCCTCAAATTAGATGGATTGATACAGTTGCTGCAACAGTGGGCTGCAGCAGAACAGTGATTATGAAAATGTGCAAGACTAGACTGTGTTTTGTTCTGTTGTACATACATTTCTTATAAATCAGAACCACTTTGATGGCGTCTAGTAACAATAACAACATGTAAATGTTAATCATTAGTTTTCAAATTTTAGGTCCTCTATGGGCAAGATAGAAACCCTGGTGGCTTAGTGATTTAGTACTGCAGCTGCTAGCGAACAACACTGAAAATAAAAACATATTTGACAAAAACTGACACTATAAAGTAGGAAAAATAGTGTTAGTATCCTCAGTGTACACAGAGACTCTGATACAAGCACAGCTATTGGATCAACACAGAGAAGTACATTCTTTAGAGTTATAGGTAGCCTTTGTTTGCTAATACTAGTAGGTAACGTTAAAGAACAGAAATACATTATCTCACAGCCTTGGAAGATAAGTCTAAATCAAGGTTTTCACCATGTTGATTCCTTCTCTGGGTTTCTCTCCTAGTTTCTGGTGACCACCCGCAATCCTTGGCATGACTTTGCCTGCAGACAATCCTCTTGTGCTATCTGTTTTCACTCTGTGTGTCTGTATGTGTATTCTTTTTTTGTTACAAGACACAACTTAGAAGTGATTAGGTTTATGAACCACCCTACACTTATACGATCTTGCTCATGTAACAAAAAAAAGCTCTGTTTCCAAATAATGTTGTGTTTAAAGTTATAATAGTTAAGACTTTAACAGATATTTGGAGGGGACACACAATTCAATCTATAACACAAAGCCAACAGAATAACTGGAGGTGATAATATAAATATCTCACACTGAGAATAAGTATAATAGGAAAGAGAAGATTAGTAAGTGGTCTTTCTTAGTGTAGTCAGTTTTCCTAAACTTGATAAGTGAAAAAAGAAATACATGGATAATTCTACTAGGTAGAGTTAGAGACTTCACCAACAGAAGAACAGGAAGTATTTTAAAATATTAGCTCCAGAATGGGTTGAATGAGATAAGAGGCACTGTTCCTTTTTGTTCCGAACTCTTCTGTATCATATTATATGTGTGTGTGTGTGTGTGTGTATAAACTCCCTGCTATCAAGTCAATACTGACTCACAGCAATTTTATAGGACAGAGTTGAACTGGCCCTTAGAGTTTCCAAGGAGCACCTAGGGGATTTGAACTGCTGACCAAGAGGTCAGCAGCCATAGCACTTAGCCACTATGTAACCAGGGTTTCCAACTAGGGCACACAGTGAAAATTAAAAAAAAGAGAGAGAGAGAGAGAGAAATTTTTGATTAAAAAGGAAATAAGTTCTATGAGACAAATAAATGCATATATTAGCGGTATGGATGGTTAGATAAAAAGAAGGAGGGAGAGGTAAGCAGGAGGATGAGAAGGACAGAGAGAAGAAAGAACTCTGGTTTTAGGCTGAAACATCAAGTTTAGATTGGTACATGAAATTTAATAGAGCTGTATCATGGAAGACGCTGATGCTTCTTTGGGTGAAATATTGTTTTCTTTGTATTAATTTGCCCTGCCTGTAAAGCACTGGATTTTTGGGGTGTTTTCCCAGTAATTATTTTAATAGAATACCTAGAATGAGAGCCCTACAGATTTATGGAGGACATACAGCCATCATACTGGACAGAAAAGAAAGTGAAATGGAAAGCTGTGTTACTTTGACAAAATAATGAATACTAAAGGAGCCCTGGCAGTACAGTGGTTGAATGTTCGGTTGCTAACTGAAACATCAGTAGTTCAAATCCACCAGACACTTTGTGGGAGACAGATGTGGTAATCTACTTCTGTGAGGATTTACAGCCTTGGATACCCTACAGGGCAGTTTCACTGTGTCCTTATAGAGTAACTACAAGTCGGAATTGACTCAAAGGTGATGGGTTATTAATAAACACTGATCTTACATTGGAAATCCTGGTGGCACAGTGATTAAGTGCTATGACTGCTAACTAAAAGATTGGCAGTTTGAATCTACCAGGAGCTCCTTGGAAACTCTCTGGAGAAGTTCAACTGTGTCCTACCAGATCAGTATGAGTCCAACTCAATAGCAGTGGCTTTTTTAAAAATCTTATATTGGTACTTAAATGCTAATGTTATATAATAATCTAGTATAGGATTTTGAGGCACTTTTTAAAAATCTCTGTGTGTTTTTATCAACTCTAATATGAGAATAGTACTAATATTATTTCACAAGGCTGTTAGAATTAAATGATATAATACATATAGGATATGATTCCTTAATAGGGCTCTTAACCCTTAAGTTTTGGGTGGAAACACACAGTGGAAACAATGAATACTCTACGTTTTCAAAATTGTTAGAATACAGTGTTTCACAGAATTCAGCTATGATATTTTTTATTTTTGTTGGATCTATGGTAACAACTTCCCTCTCATTTCTTATTTGGGTTATTTGTTTCCTTTCCAGTTTTTCTTTAGTAAGTTTAGCCAATGGTTTGTCAATTTTGTTGATCTTTTCAAAAAACCAGCTTCTAGTCTCTTCAGTTTTCTCAGGTGTTTTTCTGTTCTCTAATTCATTTAGTTCTGCTCTGATCTTTAGGATCCGTTTTCTTCTGGTGCCTGGGCGGTTCCTCTGTTGGTCTCTCTCTACGTGTTCAAGCTGTAGGGTTAGTTCTTTGATTTGGTTTGTTTCTTCCTTCCGGATGTGCGTATTTATGGAGATAAACTGACCTCTGAGCACTGCTTTGGCTGTATCCCATAGGTTCTGGTAGGAAGTGGTTTCATCCTCATTGGAATCCATAAATTTCTTTATTTCATCCTTGATTTCTCCTATAACCCATGGTTTTTTGAGCAAGGTATTGTTCAGTTTCCATGAGTTCAGCTTTCTATCTATGTTTTTCGGCTATTGACTTTGACTTTTATGGCTTTATGATGTAAGAAGATGCTTTGTATTAATTCAATGGCATGGATTTTGTTGAGAATTGCTTTATGTCCTAACATATGGTCTATTCTGGAGGATGTTCCGTGTGCACTGGAGAATAAGGTATAGTTGTCTGCTGATGGGTAGAAAGTTCTGTATATGTCGATGAGGTCTAGATGGTTAATTGTGGCAATAAGGTCTTCTGTGTCTTTATTGAGCTTTTTTTCTAGATGATCTGTCCAATATTGAGAGTCCTACTATTATTGTGGAGTGATCTAGCTCCTTTTTGAGTGTAGTCAGTGTTCCTTTGACATATTTAGGTGCTCTAATATTAGGTGTATAAATATCTAATATTGTTAAGTCTTGCTTGTGTATTGAACCTATCAGTAATAAATAGTGTCCATCCTTGTCCATGATGGAGGATTTTACATTAAAATCTATTTTATCTGAGATTAGAACTGCCACACCTGCTCTTTTTTGTTCATTGTTAGCTTGATATATATTCTTCCATCCTTTGATTTTCAGTTTGTTTGTATCTTTAAGTCTATGGTGAGTTTCTTGTAGGCAACATATAGATGGGTCATGTCTTTTGATCCAAGATGTCACTCGATGTCTCTTTACTGGAGCATTCAGTCTATTCACATTCAATGTAATTGTTGATAGATATGTGTTCAGTGCTGCCATTGTGATGTTTTTATTTTTGAGTTGATTTTTTTTTTTTTGTTCTTATTAATCTGTTCTGTGACCTTCTTCCTTGTGAGTTGAGTTTTCACCATTTTCAGTGTTGGTTTTGTGGTTGTTGAGACTCCTGTGTTACATTTCTTAATATGGCATGTTGCTTCTTTATTGTGCTTTACAGTTGCCCCTATTATCCCGCTTAATAAACTATATATAGCCCCAATTTTGATTGCTACCAGTCTTGTCAACTTCCTCTCCATCGGTAAGAACTATAATGACTGTAGTGCACCCCTTTTTTTAATATGATGATATCAGTTTACATGATATTATCACCAGATTGTTTCTTTCACTATTATAGCTTTGATTGTGTTTGAAGCCTTCCCCAATTGAGTAGGATTTTGGATAATGTGTCCTTCTAAAATACAAAGATAGTGGTTTTGTTCTTCCAAGCCAAGAGATTCTTTCAGTATTTCTTGTAGCTTTGGTTTAGTTTTTACACAGTCTCTGAGTTTCTATCTGCGAATGTCTTAATTTCATTTTCATATTTGAAAGATAGTTTGTCAGGATATATAATTCTTGGTTGGAAGTTGTTCTCCTTGAAGGTGTTGATTATGTCATGCCACTTTCTCTGTGCCAGCGTTATTTTTGCAGAGAAATCCAACAAAAGCCTATGGGGTTTCCCTCTGAATGTTTTCAGGTGTATACACCCCTCTTCCCTGTTGGCAAAGTAAGCACCTCTATATTGAGCACCCAATGTTATAAACTAGCTCAAAATACAGAAAAGCTACTGGCCTGCTGGCCTCTGCTGTTGGGCCCCAGCTGTAGGCGATATCGTATAGAACTCTGCTTTTCTGTTGGAAAAGCAGTTTCTACTGGGTAGGAACTGCCTCCCAGGCCAGGAATTAGGTCCACCTGAGGCTTCTGTACGGGTGACCCTGCCTCCCAGCAAAACAAGATGGCACTGTGTGTAAGGTGGCTGGGACCAGGCTCCTGGTGGATAGAGAGGCCAAGAGTGTCAAAATGCCTAGAGTCCACAGCCTTCACCACCGGGCCCTGGCCACAGGTGATACTGTGCAAAACACCACCTCCCTGCTAGAAAAGCACTCTACCCCTGGCTGGAGACACCTCACAGCCTAAGAACCATGTCTGGCCAAGGTCTCTGCCTGGGCATCTTCATTTCCTGATAGGCCACAGGAGCCGAGGTGTATAGAGTCCAAAGTCAGAATCTCAGAACTTGACAATTATGCTTGCTGGTCCCACCAGCAGTGCATGTAAGACCAGCAGCTAGTCAAGTGCCAGTTCTACCCGTCGGCCAAGACAAGGGGAAAAAAAATCAAAATGTTGAGTTACCTTCGATCTGTGTAAGTCTGTGCTCGCTGAGAGTGAGGTCAGTGAAGAAGAGGAGGTTTTGCATTCAGTTGTATGAAATCCAAATTAACAGCTCTATGCCACATCCCAGGGCTCACCAGGTGTCCAGAAGGCTCCGTTTAATTATCAATACAGGTCTTGGTTTCCAGAGGGATTTAGGGAAAAGTGCATTTAGTCCGCCATCTTGAATCTGCACCTCAGAAACAATAAATACTAACGACCCCTATATCTTAAAGTAAAATACCTACCTTGAATATAATACAAGTAAGTTAAGAAAATCATTTTTCTGCCACTAATTCACAAGGAGAAGAAGCTTGAAAGATTAAATAGGGTGAGTTAAGGACTACTTCCGAAAAGTAGTTGTATGGATTTCTTTTTTCTTTTCCACTTTTTAGAAACTTAAGGAAATGAAATTACTCCCAGAAAATGACTACAAGAACTTAACAAGTAGACTGACATCAGACTCATGTGTGACTCAAAAGGCTAAACACAAAGTCTGGCTAGAAATGCCTAATTATAGAAAGGTAAAAGGTAGAGACTGGACTGCATGAACATTGGCTGTACCATGACCATCAACAAGAAAGAAAGGTTAATTTTCCAACAGGTAATGCAGATTTTGCAGGAAAGAGCCATGCCTACATCATCTTAAAGGATATACCACTTATGAGTACTCCTAGGACGGCCAAAATGACTGCAATAGATGGTTAATCCCAGGGACTGAAAACAAGTCACTTAACAAATAGCCAGGGAAGGTAAGTGGCCACAAGAAACTGTAGATAGGAAATATTCAATAATTGGACTTCGAACAACATACACACACACACACACATACACACACGCAATAGAATTAACATTTGAACAGCTGACACACGAATAGGCACAAATTGTCTTAGGCTGGGTTTTCCAGGGAAGCAAAATCAGTAACACGTGTAGGTACAAGGAAAGATTTATAATATATATATATAGACAGATAGATAGATACAAATATAGGAAACAGCTCACGTAATCACAGAAGCTGAATGTCCCAAGCTCTGGCACAAGTCTCATGTGTCCACAGAAGCTGAGGAACCCAAAGTCAGCAAGTCAGAGACCAGAGTTGCAGATCGCCGGTTGTGTAGGTCAGTGGATCCCAAGCTGGTGGCAAGACGAAGTGACAGAGGTTGGAGAACCCAAGATCGGCAGGTCAGGGAGCAGGACTGGGCAGAGGCTGGCAAGCGCAGGATCGGCAGGTCAGGGAGCAGGACTCTCAAGTGCCAACTGTAAGGACTGATGAGCCCAACAGCTGCTAGCTCCAGTCCCAGAACCAGATGCTGGAAGAAGAGAGCAGGAGCTCCTGGCCACGTGAGCGATCAGCAGCTGTAGTCCAAGGTCATGAGATGAGAGCCGAGGGGCAGGGAGCCACCACAAACCCCGCCCTGCCACTTAATACAGCAGCCAAAGAGGTAGTAGCCAAGTTGACATAATCCTGACCACCACACAAATGCTATGACATTGCTGTTAGTTGCTGTCAAGTAACTTCTGGCTCATGGCAATCTGATGTTTAACAGAACAAAACATTTCCCAGTCCTGTGTCATCTGCAAGTTTGAGACCATCATTGAGGCTATGGCATCAGTCCTCTCATTGATAGTTTCCCTTGCCTACATTGACCCTCTGCAAAACATATTGTCCATTTCTAGCAATGGAAACATCACATCACAACTATATTAATCAAGTAAGCTTTGTTTCTACTTTCTTTCATCCCCTTACCGTCTTGAATATACCCAAGAATAAGGATGATGAGACTACTCACATCCTTTGGGCATGTTGTCAGGAGGACTCTGTCCCTGGAGGAGGACAACATGCTTGGCAAAGTAGAAGATCAGCAAAAAAGAGGAAGATCATCAACAAGATCAATTGATACAGTGATTGCAACAACGAGCTGAAACGTAACAAGGGTGCTGAGCATGGCATGGGACCAGGCAGAGTTCCATTCCATTGTACATGGGGTCACTGTGAATGCAAACCAACTTCATGACACCATCAACAACAGCAGAGTCTTGATGGCAGTTTTCCCCTTCTCTTTCTCTGTTGCCTCTAACTCTCCTGAACCTGGCTGAAGAATCTAACCCCACCACGCACTTCAAGTTTTCCAGAGAGAGGCAAATAGGAGCTGTGGGAGGAAGACAACTTAATCAGATGAGAAATTGCTTTGAACAAACTAGACTGTTTAGTATCTAAAATTTACCAGAACAATGATGTCTGCAGAAGGTTTTGTACGCATGTAGGGAGTAATTATTTGTAGGAGCTATTTATAAGTCCTGCCACTCAAATCTGGTCTACATGGCAGCAACAGCAGCAGGATAGCCCAGGAGCTTGTTAGGTCTACAAAGGTTTAGGCCCCACTCTGGGCTTTCTCAGTCAGAATATTCATTTTAATAAGTCTCCCACACGGTGCACAGTGAAGGCACTGGTTTTTAGCACTGACGTGACAAAGAGTATAGTTGATTTTTTTTTTCATGCATACTCTTGATTGCAGTTCATTCTATAACCTGATGACATGTGAAAAGTGTTTAAAACAGTTTACTTGATTCTTACAGCACTGATACGTGTTGAGCCACTATTGGGATGAGTCAGCAAGGAAACTTTGTTTTTTTTTATTATTTTGAGTAACAAGTCAGAATGCCTGTAATGGTCAAAAATTTAAAAATACAAGACAAATTTGCCTACTGAAGAGTTAGCTCTAATGAGCTATCCCATGTAAATAGTTTATGAGGCTACCTGGCAAATTATAAGATAGAAATAGAGATAGAGAGCTATGAATATGCACACATACATGTGCATGCATAGATAAAGCAGGTTCACGTGTATCTATATACTATCACATTTATAGTATTAGTAAGTTATATATAAGATATTCTTATCACTTGATAGCTACTTATGTATATGCATATGTTTTTGCTGATGATTTAGATTCATGAAGTCACATTATTTTCTTGTTAGAACAACTGATTCAGTGGTCATGGTCCTTTTCCTCATTCTCTATGTATCTGTTGACTAGAGAGTTTTATAGAGGAATGTAATAGAGAGAAAAACACTGTTTCTGGGAAAAGTGCATAGTACAATTGAAAGGGTGGAGGAAAGTATCTCCCAGCCAAGAAAAAAAAATTAGGAAATAGAGAGAGCTAACAGCTCTTGGCTGATACAGAGCAGTTGGGGATAGACAAGCCTTGCCTTAATCAGGCAGGCAGTTGAGTGGTTTGGGATTTTAAGCTTTGACATTTCAGTGCCAATCATAACCAGGGTGTATGTACCCCAACAGCTGGGATCTTTATAATACCTTCAGGGAACAAACTTTTTTTTTCCCTGCAAGAACTTAATCCTTACTCAACTACTTTCTGGGCCAAAGGTTTCTCTACGGCTTTACAGGAAAACTCACTCACACCAAAAAGAAAAAAAAAAGACATTTAACCATTTTACCCATATACCCCCTTTCAATTTCCTGTGACCTTTAAAAAGTTGGTTGCACATTCAATTATTTTATAAGTCACAGTAGGTCCCAATTAATCTTATGGATAGGCTATTTTATAGCTAGTTAAAGGGACAGACAGAGACTTTTAAAACTTACGTCACCATTTCTGTTGCAGCAAAAATGTTGTTTTGGGGGAGTTACTATATTTCTATAAATTCACTATGATTTACATAAATAGAGTAGACCAAAACAGCTCTACTTTTTCAATGTGAAAGTAGAAATTAGCAAACATAAATGAACAAAATCAGCACACAAGTAAATTCGTCTGGTATTTTCACATGATTTAAAAAACTAAACACAGTTCATATATTCAATAAAGTAATTACTATAGGCTTTTTTACATTTGAAACACTGAATATCTATTTACCAAAAGGTAAAATATGTTCATATTTCAGGGTTCCTCTTCCTGGTGGTGTAGTGGTTAAGTGCTACGTCTGCTAACCAAAAGACTGGCAGTTCGAATCCTACAGGCACTTTGTGGAAACTCTATGGGGCAGTCATATTCTGTCCTATAGGATCACTACGAGTCAGATTTAGCTTGGGGGGTTTCAGTGCTAACATGGATATTTATCTTGATGTGTCGTAACGCTCTTGAAAATACCTTTCAATACAACTGCCAGAAACCCTGGTGGCTAATTGCCAAGTCTACTGAGCAAAAGGCTGGAGTTGGAATACTCCAGGTGCTCCTTGGAAATTCTATGGAGTGGTTGTACTCTGTCCTATAGGGTCACTACGAGTCAGAATCAAATCAAGGGCAATAAATTTGTTTTGGCTTTTGAAACAAACACCATTCAAGGGTCTGTGTTTTGTTTTTGAAAAAGAATGGTGCACATGTCAGCAATGTGAAAGAAATCGTTTCTTACAATTTTCTTTCAAACTGATTTGCTTTCTGTTGGCATAATGGTTAAGTGCCATATCTGCTAACCCAAAGATCGACAGTTCAATTCTGCCAGGTGCTCCCTGGAAACTCTATGGAGCAGTTCTATTCTGTCCTATAGGGTCACTGGGAGTCAGAATCCACTCAATAGCAGTGGTTTTGGTCTTTTGGGTTATTTGTTTTCTATGCATGGAGAAGAATCAAGCTTAATTTAAGATTATTGAGCTAGTCTAAGTTTACCAATCAGATAAACACATTGCAAGATCAAATAAAATACAACATCATGTATAGATTTTTAACTGGCAAGAAATTTGGAGGACAGATACCTGGCTAACTGACTGAAAGAGATCTGTATATATGCCTATTCCAAAGAAAGGTGATCCAGCTGAATGTGGAAATTAGTGAACAATATCTTTGATAGCACATGCAAGTAAAATTGTGCTCAAGATCATTCAAAAGTGACTACGACAATATATTGACAAGCAACTGCCAGAAACTCAAGCAGATGGATCTTGGCTGAAAGCAAAGAATACCAGCAAGATGTTTACTTGTGTTTCATTGACTATATAAAAGCATTCGATTGTGTGGATCCTACTAAACTATGGCTACTGTTGTGGAGAATGGGCATTCAGAACACTTGTGCTCTTAAGGAATCTGTATATGGATCAAGAGGCAGTCTTGCGAACAGAACAATGGGACATTGCATGGTTTAAAGTCAGGAAAGGTGTGTGTCAGTGTTGTATCCTTTCACCATACTTTTTAAATCTGTATTCTCAGCAAATAATCTGAGAAGCTGGATTATATGAAGAACGAGGCATCAGGGTTGGAGGACAACTCATTAATAACCTGCGTTATGCAGATGACACCACCTTACTTGATGGAAATGAAGAAGATTTGAGGCATGTACTGATGAAGATCAAGGACCACAGCTTTCAGTATGGATTGCAACTCAACATCAGGGAAGCAAAAATCCTCACAACTGGACCAGTAAGCAACATAGTTGTAAATGGAGAAAGGATTGAGGTTGCCAAAGATTTCATTTTACTTGGGTCTGCAATCAATGCCCCTGGAAGTAACAGTCAAGAAATCAAAGATGCATTGCACTGGGAAAATCTGCTGCAAAAGACCTCTTCAAAGTATTTAAAGTAAGGATGTCACACTTGAAGACTAAAACGTGCCTGACCCAAGCCATGATATTTTCAATCACATAATATGTGGGTGAAAGCTGGACTATGAACAAAGAAGACAGAAAAAGAATTGACACCTTTGAAATAAGGTGTTGGAGAAGAATGTTGAATGTATCATGGACCACCAAAAGAACAAACAGTTCTGTTTTGGAAGAAGTACAACCAAGGTGCTCTTTGGAAGCAAAGATGGCAAGACTGCATCTTGCATACTTTGGACATGTTGTCAGGAAAGATCAGTCCCTGGAGAAGGACATTATGCGTGGTAGAGGGGTTAGTGTAAAAAAGGAAGACACTTGATGAGATGGGTTGACACAGTGGCCACAGCAATGGGCTTAAGCATCAAACCAATTGTGGAAGTGACACAAGTCTGGGTGGTATTTTGTTCTGTTGTTCATAAGGTCCCTGTGAGTTGGAACTGACTCGACATCACCTAACAACAACAGCATAGGTAACTAATTGACTAAATGATTTATTTGTAAGAAATTGTAAATAGTTTTTAGAATGACTTTCATTTTTAAAGACATAATTTTTTTTAATTTTTATTTTTTTTATTAAATAAAAAATGAAAGTGTACATACTCTGTGCTTACAATACTGGGTTAAGAGAGGAGTACACAAGTTGTGTCGAAGTCCCGTTAATATTGATCTTCTTACTAACGTGTATTGTCACCAATTTTAACCAACCAAATTTCTAACAATTATCTAATCTAAACCCTCCCCCTTGCCCTCCCTCCCTTCCACCCTCCCCACCACTGTAGCGGTCAAAGGGTCTTTTCTATTATGTATGAGTATGCTTTTAAGTTTTTATCATAGGGGTCTCATGTAGTAATTGTTCTTCTGTTGTTGACTAGTTTCACTCAACGTAATGTCCTCCAGTTGAGCCCAAATTGAGAGATGTTTCCTGCTATCATCGTTGTTCTTTATCAGTGTATAGTACTCCGTTGAGTACATATACCAAAGTTTACCCATCCATTCTTCTGTTGTTGGGCATCTGGGTTGATTCCAACTTTTTGCTATTGTGGACTGTGCTGCGATGAACGTTCCTGTGCACGTATCAGTTCATGTGAATGACCTTAATTTTGTAGGACACATTCCGAGCAGAGAAACTACTGGGTCAAATGGTATATCTATATCCATTATTTTAAGGTAATGCCATTGCTTTCCGAAGAGGTTGTACCATTCTACAATCCCACCAACAGTGAAGGAGAGTTCCAATCTCTTCACAGGGAGAATTTTATGTCTTAAGATCCACTGATCATTTAAAATAATATAATTATGGAAAAGATGTCTTATTATATTCATGTTTTTTGAGAAATTAGGAAGCTTGGAATTTTGATGGCCATTTGTCAAATTCTACCTACTACAATGATAATTTTACTGAGAATAATTTTATAAATAAATTATTGTTACTCAGATTTGCTTAAAAGAGAAAACAACAATTTTGTTTCAATAAAAAGACATGTTTTTGCAATTTTTATTCTTCATTTCAGCATCACAGAAACAGATACTATAATTAACATAATAATACAATTAAGAATTTTATTTAGTTTTTTATTGTCATTCACATCTGAAGCAATAAAGATTACAACTATCTCTATGAAGTAAGCATTTATTCAGTAAGAAAAGAGTAGCAAAACTCATAAAAGAATAAACTGGTTATTAGAATGACATGTTAAGTAATTAAGAGTGCTCCGCCAAGCCAAGCCAAGTGCTGTCGAGTCGGAACCGACTCATGGCGACCCTAGGGGCTCCAGTTTTATTGAAATTGTATGAGCACAGAATTTGTATTTTCTACATTTTACACACACACATCAAAAAATGCACTCATGTGAGTCTCTCTCTCTTCTGGGTTGTCTCTACCCCTTGTCGTTTTGGTCCTCGGTGAGCATCCGTTCCTGCTGAGTTGGGACCATATGCTGTGCCCTCGGATGGCAGCTCGGCAGCTTTTAAGATCCCAGACACCACTCACCATGTGGGGTGCAGAGAGCCCTCTTAGCAAAACACTAGTTGAGCCAGTTGGCCTCGATTTCACCTAAGAGAATGGTCCCCTGCCCCCTGCCCCAGCTACTCTATCCTTGCAACATGAGGTTAGGATGGAAGGAGTGTTCAAGTTATGCTGAAGTCCACTTAACGTTGTTCTTCTTTCTAACGTGTGCTGTCACCGATTTCACCCAACCAGATTTCTAGCAACCAGCCACGACGGAGCTCACTAAGCTGAGCCTCACTGGCGACACAAGAACAAAAAGGGTGCATCCTGAGATCTCCACTAAAAGACCTCAATTGATGGTCCAGTGGTTTCGGGGTTCCCCTGGGAGCATGGCCCCTGGCCCTGATGCTGCCCTTGCCCATAAATCATAAAGAAGGTCCACTATTCGGACACGAATGGATTGGACTTGGCGATGCAGAGTGACCATATATTGGATGCTTTCTATGGTTCTATACATCTACAGGCTATCATCCTGCTGACCTCTGGCTGGAGGGAGGAGAGTGGGTGGGGAGGAGTGGAAAGGAGACTGCTGGGAGGATGAGACATGTATGGAGCAGAGAGGAGTAGTGTGATGTCACCGGACAGGAAGAGCAGTGGAAGCTGCATATAGGTGGGCATGTAAATTTATACAGGAATGTACATTTTCACTCAGTCATATTAAATAAAAAAATACATAAAAGTAAAAAAATGCAGTGGCTTAAAAAAAAACTCCAAGCATAGTCCTAAATATTGTTACTGTTACTAAAATACCAGAATATGAGGATAATTAAAAGCAAGTAAGTTGAAATTTCACTTGTTTGTGAAAGAATAAGTGAATGGCTTATTGCTATGATGAATTAGATACAGAGAAACATCAACATGATTTAAAATTATGTTAACATAAAATTTATATTTGTTATACTTAATTCCTAATCTTTTAATTTTTTATTTTTAAAAATAATCATATATATATTTTTATTGTGATTGAGTGAAAGTGTACAATTTAAATTTGCATGCCCACCTATCTGCAGTTCCTTCTGCTCTCCTTGCCTGGTGACAGCACATTCTTCCTTTCCATTCTATATATGTCATATCCTCTTTTTTTAAAAAAAATTATTTATTCATTTTTATTTGACATGACTGAGTGAAAATGTACATTCCTGTATACATTTACATGCCCACCTATATGCAGCTTCCACTGCTCTCCCTGTCTGGTGACAGCACACTATTCCTCTCTGCTCCATACATGTCTCATCCTCCCAACAGTTTCCTTTCCCCTCCTCTCCAACCACTCTCCTTCCTCCAACCAGAGGTCAGCAGGCTGGCATCCTATAGATGTATAGAACCATAAAGTACATCGAATATATGGTCACTCTGCATTGCCAAGTCCAATCCGTTCACGTCCAAAGAGTGAATCTTTGTCACGATTTATGGGTAAGGGCAGCATCAGGGCCAGGGGCCATGTTCCCAGGGGAACCTCAAAACCACTGGACTATCAATTGAGTTCTTTTCCCTTTTTATTCTTGTGTTGCCAGTGAGTTGAGTCTCACTGTCATATCCTCTTAACAATCTCCTGTCTTCTCCTCTCCACCCTCTCCATTCCCTTCTAGTAAGAGACTAGTAGGACAACATCCTGTAGATGCACAGAACCATTAAGTGTACACACGATTTTTTCACTCTGTGTCCCGGAGTCCAATCCATTCCTGTCTGAAGAGTTGATCTCAGTGATAATTTATGACCAGGGGTATCATCAGGTCTAGAGGCTATGTTTCCAGGAGAACTCCTAGGCTTTCGGACCATCAGTTGTGGCCTTTTAGTGGTGTTCTTAGGGTGTATCCCTCTTTTTTTTCATGTTGCTACTGGAACTCGACATTGTGGGTCCCATCACAGCTGTAATTGGTGGTGGCTGGGCACCATCTGATTCTTCTGGTCACAGGTTGATGTAGTCACCCATTCACATGGGTCCTTCTGTCTTTTGGGCTCTCTTTCCCTCAGGTCATTGTTGTCCGTGGTGATCATCTTTTCCAGCTGAGCAGAGACCATTTGTTCTACCTCAGATGGCAGCTTACTATCCTTTAAGACACAAGATGCCACTCACCAATATGGCGTTCAGAAGACTCTTAGCAATAGGCTGGTTATGCCACTTGGCTTTGATGTCTCCTGAGAGCATGGTTCCCAGATCCCCTCCCTTCCTACTTTATCCTTGAAATATTGGATTAAGATTGGAAGAGTTTTCAGGTTACGTTGAAGCCCAGCTCAACTGATCTTCTTTCTAACGTCTGGTGTCGCTGATTTCCCCCAACCAAATTTCTATCAACTATCTAATCTACAACCAACCTTCTCTCTCACTCCCTTGCAGCTGTTGAAGTCTTTTCTTCAGCACATGAGTCAAATGATCATATGTATATGTATTTACTTTGAAGAATGTCTTTATTAGGACAATTTTTTTTTTTTTTTTTTACTAGGATGATTGATGATTTTTACTTTATGGTAACTTTCTGCATTCTCCAAATTTTCTTTGTTTATATCTTTTTTTTAATTTATTTTTATTATGACTGAGTGAAAATGTACATTCCCACATAAATTTACATGCCCACCTATACGCAGCTTCCACTGCTCTCCCTGCCCGGTGATAGCACACAATTCCTCTCTGCTCCATACATGTCTCATCCTCCCAACAGTCTCCTTTCCCCTCCTCTCCACCCACTCTCCTTCCTCCAGCCAGAGGTCAGCAGGATGATATCCTATAGATGCATAGAACCATAAAGTGTATCCAATATATGGTCACTCTGCATTGCCAAGTCCAATCCATTCATGTCCGAAGAGTGGACCTTCGTTATGATTTATGGGCAAAGGCAGCATCAGGGCCAGGGGCCATGCTCCCAGGGGAACCCTGAAACCGCTGGACCATCAATTGAGGTCTTTTATTGGAGATCTCAGGATGCACCACTTTTTATTTTTGTGTTGCCAGTGAGAGTCAACTCAATGAGCTCCATCGTGGCTATCACTGGTGGTGGCCAGGCACCATCCAGTTCTTCTGGTCCCAAGTCGACATAGGCACCCACCTCTTTCTATCTTCTGGGTTGTCTTTACCCCATGTCATTTTGGTCCTTGGTGTTCATAGCTGCAAGGGAAGGCAACAGGGGAGGGTGTCGATTTGATAGTTCCTAGAAATCTGGTTGGGTGAAATTGGTGATAGCACACATTAGAAACAAGAACAATGTTAAGTAGGCTTCAGCATAACTTGAATACTCCTTCCATCTTAACCCAATATTGCAAGGATAAAGTAGCTGGGGCAGGGGCAGGGGACCATGCTCTTAGGCAAAATCGAGGCCAACTGGCACAACTAGTGTTTTGCTAAGAGGACTCTCTGCAGCCAACATTGGTGAGTGGCATCTGGGATCTTAAAAAGCTGCCAAGCTGTCATCCAAGGGCACAGCAAATGGTCCCAACTCAGCAGGAATGGATGCTCACCGAGGACCAAATTCTTAATCTTTTAAAGAACTCTAAGTACATTATTAAATTTGTCACTGAAGTATTAAAATAACAATATTTGATAAAAGTATGAGAATTGGAAATGACTAAGAAACGAAAACAGAGACTAAAAGAAGACTGGATAGAGAAAAAATATTCCTCTAAAAACTTAAATGATTATCATTTTATAATCTACTGTACAAACTGGCAACCCACTACTTAAACACATAGTAAAAATATACACAGTAAATATTTTAGGTTAGCAGGTTTTATGTCTGTGGAAACTACTCTGCCGATGTAGCACAAATATAATAGATAAGCAAAAGGACATGGCTCTGTTCTAATAAAAATTTACTTACAAACGAGTGGTTGTCTGGAGTTCTTAGATGACTGCAGACCCAAGGCACGATGGATCTTCTGTCTGAAGGTGCCCTAAATTCAGATGTCTAACCAGTTTAATTACAACACCACTTCTGCTGCTGCTGCCGCTAGTACTTCTGCTGCTTCTCTGTCCTCTTTTTCTCTTTAATGATTCATGCACCACACAAGTCACTGTTTGAGGACTTTTGGCGTACAGACAGACATGTGACACCATCACTGCAATCAATTTTAGAATATTTTCATCACCTCAGTAAGAAACTTCTACTTTCTGGCTATTTTGCCTATTATCTTTTCACATCCCCCCAGCCAAATAAATAAATAAACACAACAAACCCATTGATGTCAAGTTGATTCCAACTCACAGTGACCCTATATATACAGAGTTAAACTGCCTAATAAGAGTTTTCAAGGAGCACCCATTTGATCTGAACTGCCGAACTCATGGTCAACTGCTGTAGCACTTAACCAGTACACCACCAGGGTTTCCTCACATTTCTCAGACCAAACCAACTGCTGGTATAATTTCTGTCTTTACAGTTTTTCTTATTCTGGATATTTTATATGAATGGAATCATACAATTTGTGGGTTTTTATCTGACTTTTTTAGTTAGCATAATGTTTACAGAGTTCATCTATTTTGCTCTTTATTCATTATCACAGGTGAATAATATTTAATTATATAGCTAGACCACATTTTATTTATTCAACTGTAGTTGATAGATGTTTGTTTCCCATCTCCCACTTTTGTTGTTGTTGTTATATGCCATCAAGTCAGTTCTGACTCGTAGTGGCCCTATGCATAACAGAATGAAAATACTACTTGGTCTTGTACTGGGTCCACAATCATTTTTATGCTTAACCCATTGCTGTGGCCGCTGTATCTATGCATGTGGACTCCTCTTTTTCATTGACTCTCCACTCTGCTAAACATGATGTCCTTCTCCAGGGACTGATCCTTTCTGACAACATGTGCAAAGTATGTAAGAAGCAGTTTTGCCATCTTTGTTTCCAGAGCACTCTGGTTGTACTTCTTCCAGAACAGATCTGTTTGTTCTTCTGGCGGTCCATGGTACATTCAACATTCTTCTCTAATGCCATATTTCAAAGGCATCAATTCTGCTTCTGTCTTTTGTTCATGGTACAGCTTTTGCATGCATATAATACAATTGAAATTTTGGATCAGGTACACTCTAGTCTTCAAGGTGCCATCTTTACTTTTCAGTACTTTAAAGGGATCCTTTGCTGAAGATTTTTCACTCCCCTACTTTTATCTACTATGAATTATGCTGCTACAAACATTAGTATTCAAGATTCATGGTAGCATGTTTTCATTTCTCTTAAGCCCTGAGCTAGGAGTGGAATTGCTGTCATATGGTAACTCTAAGACAAAAAAATAAAGTTGCTATCAAGTTGATTCTGACTGATAGTAACCCTAATGGACAGAGCAGAACTGCTCCACAGGGTTTCCAAGGAGCAGATGGTGGATTTTTACTGCTGACCTTTTGGTTAGCAGTGATACATCTTACGTTTAGTTCTTTCAGGAACTTCTAGACTGTTTTAAAAAATTGTTCCATTATGCACTCTCACCAGCAGTATATCTGGATCCTGATTTCTCCTCATCTTCACAAAAGCTTCCTATTATCTGACTTTTTAATTATAGGTACTTCAGTGTGTGCAAAATGGTACCATATTGTGGTTTTGACTTGTGTTTTTCTGAAGACTAATGGTAGCGAGCATTTTCATGTTCTTATTGTGCACTTGTCTTGTTTACAGAAATGTCTGTTTAGATCCTTTGCCCAATTTTAAGTGAATTTTTTGTCTTTTTATTGAGCTGTAAGAATTATTTTTGCATTCTGGACATAAATCCTTTGTCAGATTCACGATTTGTGTTTTTTTCTATTCTGTAAATTGTAATTTCAGTTTCTTCATGGTATCCTTCAAGCATAAAAGTTTTTAATTTTGATGATGTTCGATTTACCCATGTTTTCACTTGCTCATGCTTTGAAGTCATCCCTAATAATGCTTTGTCAAATCCAAACTCATAAAGATTCACCCTATGTTTTCTTCTGAAAATGCTATAGTTTTATCTCCTACATTTATCTTTAATCCATTTTAAGTTAATGTTTTTGTATGGTGTAAAATAAGGGCCCAACTTAATTTTTTTTGCACATGTCTATCCAGTTATCTGGAGTCCCTGGGTGGTGCAAATGGCTGATGATCTTGGCTACTAACTAGAAGATGTCTTGGAAGAAAGGCCTGGCTGTTTCTGAAAAATCAACCACTAAAAATGCTATGCAGCACAATTCTACGCTGACATGCTTGAGGTCTGCCTGAGTCACAACTGACTAGATAATTTTTACTTAGTTTAGCCAGATGTCACAGCATCATCGTTGAAAAAGACTATTTTCTCCTCATTGGATAAACTTAGCACCTTTGTAAAAACTCAGCTGATCAAAGGCACATGGTTTTATATCCAGACTCTGAATTTTATTCCATTGACTTATATCCTTATCCTTGTGCCAAAACAATATATCCTTGATTAACATTGCTTTGAAGTAAATTTTGAGATCAGGAAATGTTAGCCTTCAAGTATTGTTTGTTTTATCAGACGGTTTAGATTTTCCGGGTCTCATACAAGTCCATATGAATTATACAACCAACTTGACAATTTCTGCAAAGAAGTCAACTGAGATTCTGATAGGATATATTGAATCTGTAATTTGGAGAGTACTGCCATCTTCACAATATAAAGTCCACTGATTCATGAGTATGAAGTCCGACAACAAAGTTTGTCAACCTGCCACCATGCGCTTATGGTGGTAGCACAGTACAGACTACTCAGTAAGGTTTGATGACCTTGGTAAATCGTTGTCTCACAGCTGTGTTCATGTCGACCAGAAGTAGTCTTGTTGAGTGGCATCCGTTATTGTTGCATGGTTTTTTGTGCCATCTCAAGAACATCAGAGCTTGAATCGGAGCAAAGAACAAACATTAAATTTTTTGTTGAATGTGGCAAGAATGGAAGTTAAATCAGGGTCATGTTAGTCCAAGTTTATGAGGCTAACACCATGAAGAAAATGGCAGTGTACAAACAGATTTTACGTTTTTCTGAGGGGAGAGAAAGTGTCACTGATGAACAGAGGATCAGCGTGGCCAGTAATGAGCAGAAGTGACAAAAATATTGCAAAAATTTTTCAACTTGTGTGTCAAAATCATTAACTGACTCTGAGAACCATAGCAGACCAAGTAAACATCAATGGAGAAACATTAGAAAAATCCTAACTGAAAGCCTTGGCATGAGAAAGGTGTGTACAAAAACAGTCCTGAAGGAGCTCAGTGATGAACAAAATCAAAGAAGAGTCCAAGTTTACCGAAAGCCTTTGGAGAGGCAACATGATTGATGTGTTATCCCTGGCCCTGAAACATGGTGTACCCATACAACCCTGAAACAAAGCATCAACATGCACAATGGAAGTCTACCAATTCCCCTTGACCAAAAAGTTCTGTCAGTCTGTATCAAGAGTCAAAACAATGTTACTAATCTTTTTTGATGTCAGAGGGATTGTTCATTATGAATTTGTACCAACTGGACAAGCAGTTAACCAAGTCTACTACTTGGATTGCTGAAAAGGCTTCCTGAAGAAGTTACACGAAAATGACCTGAACTTTTCCCTTACAATTCAGGTCTCCTGCCATCACGACAATGCACCGGCTCACACGGCACAGTCTGTGAGGGAGTATTTTAGCCAGTAAGAAAATAATTGTACTCACCTGATGTGGCCCCCAGCGACGTTTTTTCTTTACTTGAAGGTTAAGAAAATACTGATAGGAAGACACTTGGAAGACATTCAGGAAATCAAGGCTAATATGACAACAGCTCTGATGGCCATATCAGTAAAAGAGTTCCAAAATTGCTTTGAGGTGTGGACTAGGCACTGGCATCAGTGCATAGCTTCCCAAGTGGAGTACTTCGAAGATGACTATAGTGATATTCAGCAACGAGATAAGTGACACTTTTCCTAGGATGAGTTCGTGAACCTAAGTGTCAGATCTCGTATCACATGCTTCTCCATGTACTGAGATCTCTAACTTTTGCCAAGAAGGGTTTACATTTGTTTAGAGTATAAGTTTAGCACATCTTTTCTGAATTTCATTCCTAAGTATATTACTCATTTTGATGCTTTTGTAAAAGGTGTTATGCTATTTTATTTCTTGGTTGTGTATTGCCAAGTGTATAGAAATAGAATTCATTCTTGAGTATGGAATATATATCCTGACACCTTGCTAAGATTATTTATTAGAACTAATTACTTTTAGTGGATTCCTTCTCAGTTTAAATATCACATTATCTGAGAATAGAGATAATTTTACTTCTCACTTTTGAACCTGGAAAATAAATCTTTTCTTAATTGGTAACTTTCTGTATTTATTTTTCACCTGTTGCACTTCTTTCTTTTTTTTAGTTTGGAAACTACATATTTTAAACAACATATTGTACCAGGCCTAGATATTGTATTTTCCCCCACCATTTTTATTTGCCTCTTTGTTTATTAACTGACTAGAGACGGCACTTGGCTTGGCTTGACTTAGATTATTTTAGTGAAGTATATTATTTCCTCTGTTTGCCATGTATGGCTTTGGTTGTTGCTCCTCAGGGAGGAAATGCTTTCTGAATTCTCATGTTATTGTTGCTGTTAGGTGCAGCTGAGTGAGTTTCAACTCATAGCAGTCCTATGAACAACAGAACAAAACACTACCGAGTCCTATAACAAGTCCACAAATGTTTTTATGTTTAATCTCGTCATTGTAACCACCGTATCAATCCATCTCATTGAAGATCTTCCTCTTTTTTGCTGACCCTCCACTCTGCCAAGCATGATGTCTTTCTCCAGAGATTGATCACTCCTGACAATATGTCTAAAGTATGTAAGACACAGTCTCACCATCTTTGAGTCCAAAGAGCACTCTGCTTATGCTTCTTCCAGAAGACATCTGTTTGTTCTTTTGGCAGTCCATGGTACATAAAACATTCTTCTCCAACACCACAATTTAAAGGCATCATTTCTTCTCCTGTCTTCCTTGTTCATTGTCCAGCCTTTGCATGCATATGATGCAATTGCAAATACCATGGCTTGGATCAGTTACACCTTAGTCTTCAAGTGTGACATCTCTACTTTTCAATACTTTAAAGAGGTCTTTTGCAGCAAATTTCCCCAATGCAATGCTCCTTTTAATTTCTTGACTGCTGCTTCCATAGGTACTGATTGGGGACCCAAGTAAAATGAAATCCTTGACAATCTCAATCCTTTCTCCATTTATGACGTTGTTGCTTAGTGATCTAGTTGTGAGACATTTTATTTTCTTGATGTTGGGGTGTAATCCATACAGAAGGCTACAGTCTCTGAAGGCTGTAGTCTTTGTGGTCCAGGAAGCAGTGTTGTGTCATCTGTATAATGCAGGTTGTTTATGAGTCTTCCCGCAATCCCGATGCCTCGTTCTTCTTCATATAATCCAGTTTCTCAGATTATTTGCTTGGCATACAGATTGAAAAGTTATAGTGAAAGGATACAACCCTGACACACACTTTTTCTGAGTTTAAACACACATCTGTCCTGAGTTTAAACCCTGTAAGTAGCCCTTTTTTCTGTTTGCATGACTGTCTCTTGATCCATGTTCAGATTCCTCATGAGCAAAATTAAGTTTTCTGGAATTCCCATTCTCTGCAATGTGATCCATAATTTGTTACGATCCATACAGACATTCAACTGTGTGAGCTCTCATGGTCACCCTGAAATGATAAAAGTTTGGTTAGAGCTGTCTTTGTCTCCTTCCCCAATTTGCTGTAACTTTTACCCCATCCCTTGCTTCACTGAGGAGCTTGCATCCAAAGACTATTTAATCACTGTAATTCAATGCTTCATCCAGGATGATTAATAATAAATATGGAGGGAGTCACAATGATCTGTAATCCCTGGGTAGCAGGGTTATGTGCTCGCCTACTAGCCAAAAGGTTGGTGTTCAAATCCACCCAGAGGAACCTTGAAAGGCAGTCTTTATGCTTAGCTTCCAGAAGGTCACAGCCATGACAACCACAGAGAGCAGTTTGCTCTGCACATGTGACATCATTATGAGCACAAATCAGTCTGATGGCAACCATCACCACCAACAGTCATCATCTGGCCAGCTCAAGCAGAAAGCCTAGCTAAGAGAGAAAAACAAAACAGACAAAAAAAAAGTGGAAAACTGAGGGACGGCATAAGTGACAGGGAGAGTCCTAATGATGTCACTTGAACTCGTGAACCTAGCTATGCCTAGAACTCCTTCTATCACTAGCAGTTTTCAGAAAATGTGACTATAATCACAACATTTTGCTCAAAACAGTTTTAACTGAGCTTTCTATCATTCTATTATAGGAAATGCTGACTAGCCCAGAAATTGATACTACTGAATGAGTTCGGAGGGGGAAAAAAGGCAGGAAACTATGAAAAATTTAGAAAAGCTCATTAGGTTAAATTGGAATGAAAGGAAATCTGATCTCCATTTATACTACAAAATAAGCTTTGGAAAGGACACAGCCTTGAAAACCTCTGAAGTAGTTCTCTGCACAAAGGAATTGCCATGGGTTAAAACAGACTCGGCAGCAAGGTACAGCAATTGCTAGCTGTTTGCCTTACAGTTTTTTAACAATACCCTGGGACCTAATTGCTTTACAGAATTAGAGGAGATCATCCCATGAAGGAACACTTCCAGATACTAGTGTATGATATATTTTCTGATCCCAGAGTGGTGGAGTCCTGGGGATACAGTGGTTAAGAAACATGCCTGCTAACCCAAATGCTGGCTATTTGAATACATCAGCTACTCATTGGAAACTCTGTGGGACCATGCTAGTCTGTCCTAAATGATAACTATGAGTCAGAATAAATTCCAGGTAGATGGATTTTGCCCCCCACCCCCAGGCATGACCCACCCCAGTGGTCTTATTTCCCATCTTGCTCTCTGCATCAAACTAATAGGCATACAGTTTAGCCTATATCTTTGTCAAGTCTGTAAATCTCCTTCCAGTTGTTCCTGTCCTCTCACTACCACAGCCTCCACTGCTTTTGACCGTATCTTCATGCTTGACCTTCTCATTGCATTGTGCACATGAAGTCAGTTTCTTTGACTGTAGAATAAGAACTGCCTTTTTAAGTACTGTTTCTCCCTCTAAACAATATATCTGACTGGAGGTCTGGAACTGAGTGTAAGAATTTCAGCACATTTCTCTCTCTCTGCTTTGGGAGCTGAGTGCTTGGTAGGGGTGGAAAGGTAGTAGCCTGTTATCTTCTTGACTTGCTTCTTTTGGTATGGACACATTGTCTGAAAGTGTCAGGGCAAATGTGATTAGGGTCCTGGTATTTTCAGTAATATCGTGCTTCAGGTGGAGACTTTCTTTCACCATGAGGGCTTGGGTGGAAGACGGAATGCCGTATGCATCTTAACTGCAGTTTCTCAGAATTTAGTCTCACCAACAAGTACTTGAGGTGAGAATGAGAAATGTTGGCATCTTGCTACTCCTCAGAAGAAAGCCTTCTCATTAGAGCTAGTGGAAAGAAGTATTCTTGAAAGCATTGCGATCTGGAGTGGATTTCCCACCTTGATGAGCTAGGAAGAAGAGGTGAAGTGGAGAAGTACCACTGATTCTTGCTGATCTCTGCAAATTATCTTAGAATTTCTTGAATAGATGTACATACTCTGTCTAATTTTAGGACAGTTTCCATAGACTTCTAATGTTTTTTTGTGTGAATGAATGTGTGAGTTTTGTTTTGTTGTTATTTTCTTTTTAATTTCACAAATTTCCCTGGAAAGCTGGTTGGCAGAACTGCTCATGCTGTCATGTAACAGATCAGTCGGCCCCATTGCTTTTGAGTATGTTCTGTTAGCCCTCAGCAAGCAGGTGAGTCTGGGCACTTTTCTTTGTACGTGTAAGTCTAATTCTTGACTCTTTGCTCGTGCTGTCTTTTCACCCAGTGTTTACTCTTTTACCATGCTACTATTTTAAAAAGTCAAGCAGAGATTTATTGAAAATGAATCAAATAGGTGCTTGAACTTATGACACATTCAGACATTGTATTATATTCCTATACACACAAAAGATAAGTAGACACATAATAACAGCTAAAGACATGGAGAAGAGCCTTTTTTGAAAGGGTCATTAAATCATCTTAAAAAAATGATATTACAAAGAATTTACTTCCCTCTTACTTACATTCAGTTTAGATAAACTAGAAAAATAGAAGTTGCCAGTCTTAAAATGCATGCTTTAGAAAATAATTTTGTAGTAATTCTAATCAAGGTATTTATTCATGAATAATCATTTTACTTAGCAATGTGTCATTTAGTTGTTTGTTGTAGTCATATGGTTGAAATATTCTGACACAATACAAAACCAGAAGTCATAAAGGTAAGTCTTAATTCAAGTTTATATAGTTTTAATTATATATTGCATAAAATAATATACAAAACTGTATGAAAATCCATGATAAACTATATTTGTTTCAAATATAAAAAGAAGTGTTTTTCTCAACATGCAAAGATTTTTCATAATCAATAAGTAAAAATCAAATAGAAAAATAAGTAAAAAATATATGACAGACTGCATTATGTATTCAGAATACTTTTTTTTTCTGCCATGTTCTTGCCATGCTTTTATATTCCATTGAATTTGATCCCGGTCACATGACCAACTTCTCCAGTGAATATAAGGAGTTATTGTTTTACTACATTGCAAAGAAGTTTTAGACAGGATTGTTCGTCTTGACAGGGACATTCTTGCACTGTTCCCTAAACATGACAACTACAAATTCTGGAACATGGCTACTTCTACCTAAGTTCCAAAGGAGAATATATGGGGAGCTGAGCCAGAGTTAAGCCAGACATTTACATAAAATGAGCAAAAATCAATGTGTCTTACTGGAAAACACTGAGATATGGGATTGTTGTTACCATAACCAAGGCTGACTTAGAAAAGAGTAAGCTGTAAGCTCAAGGAAAAAGAAACACAATCAGTTAAAACAGAAAAATATGTTCAATTCCACCTACATTTAGAAAATGAAAATTAAAATAGTAGTGGGGTAGATGGAATGATAGACAGACAGATGGAATGATAGACAGACAGACAGGCAGATATGGTTGCCATTGCTTCTCACTCATGATAATCGCATGTGTTCAGAGCAAAACTGTTCCATAAGGTTTTCAAAGTTGTGTTCTTCTGGAAGCAAGTCACCAAGCTGACTTCTGAGGTGCCTCTGGCAGGTTTCAGCTGACAGCCTTTCAGTTGGTAGTCCAGAATTTAACTATTTCTGCTGCCCAGGTGTATATACATACATACATACATACATATATATGTGTGTGTACGTGTGTGTATATATTTACACCTACATCTACGTCAATATACATAATTTTAATTTACTCAGTTACCTAAGATTTATAACCAATTTTAACAATGTTCTGGAAGAAATAGGGATTGTTAAATACTATTTTGGAAGTTAAAATTTGTCCAACTTCTTCCTCCTGTGAATATTTTAAAAATACACACTCCACTTTGGAGAATACATTCTATCTGTAAATTCAGTTGTGTATACAAGGACATATGTGCATTGACAGTTTTAATTTATTTAATAGCAAATAAATTAAAAATGAAGCAATAAAGAAAGATAGAATAAAGGAAACAATGCGAAAAAAATTAAAGAAATGAATTTCTTAGTTTAAAAAGGAGATCAGTTAAACACATTAAGAAAAGCTCCACTGTGGAATAACAGTAGCCCTTTAAGAGCACACATGAACACAGTGTACAACTGTGTCACAATAAAATTTCATGTAGTTTTTAATACTCACATGTATGCATAGCTATTTTCCAGAAAGATGCCTAAGAGAGAACTTAAAGGGTATTGTATTTACAGAATAGACTCACGAAGCTGCAAGTGCCATCGTGAAACAACCTATCCTTTTCAATATTGGCTTTTTACTCTATGAATATTTACTCTATACTAAACGTTATTTTTAGAATCATCAAAATCATTTTACAAGTAAAATTAAATAAAAGAGAAACATGTTAAAAAGTGCTGAAGCCGAGTTGATGAATTTTCATTCCACATCAGCATGATCGTTCTCCTAGACCCATGCGACTCTGCTGCCACCTCTGGCAGAAAAGAGAAATCGAAAAGGAAGGCTCTAAAAGGTGAAACCGATCAGAGTCAAGCTCTGAAGCTGAAAACCTGTCGCTGTTATTTGGCTGCCTATCTGTAATCAGGTGGCAACCTCACATCATCCCACTTTGTGCTAAACACGGAACAAATATTTAGATTTACTGATGGACTCATATAGCATTAGGTAAATAAGGAAAGTCTTGTCTCCAAAGCTCCATTTCTCTACTTCAAATACCACGTGCCACCAAACCACAAAAAAAAAAAAAAAAAAAAAGGGGGGGGGGGAAGCAAATTGTAACTCTCACTTAGCTAGATTCTCATTAATTTGTCTTGCTTTTTACTAGCCTAAAAAGTTTCCCGGTATTATTTTTGAAAAAAATAAAATAAAAAATTCTCAAAAGTGTCTGCTTTTTGTTTCTTCCGAAGTGAATTTACATGCAAATAAATGGCATTGTTTTAATCGGACGAGAGGAAATCAGTTAAGTAAAGACATTCGAACAGGTGTTCACTTCCCGGCATATGGAGTCTTGTGCCCCACCTCTCTTACCCCTCTTGGCTAGATTCCCCAGGCCCTGCTAGTCAGGGTGTGTTAGCTTAGAAAACTTTCAGCTGTATGCACCTATCACTGACAGAAGCACTAAGTAGTGAATAAAGGGAACCATAGAGAGTAGTTTCAGACTTCAGTTTCAGTTACTGGGAAAAAAAAATTAATCCCAAATTTTTAGAAGTAAGAACTTCTTTTTTTTAAACTGCAACTTAAGAGTGCACAATTATGAAACTGTAGCCAGAACTGAATGTTTAGAAACTGTATAAGTGGAAATCTTAGTGGAAACTGTTTATGAGAGATTTTTAATGCTTTTCTCACCTGCGCTTTGAAATATTCCCAGTAATGACACAGGAAAATTACAATCTGAATGAAGCTGATCAAGCAAACATGAAGCAAACAATTTTTCCCCAAAAGACCCCAAACAGAGAAATCAAGCATAGTGACAGTTCCATCATACTTAAACTTATATAATTCATAGTGTCAATATAAGAAAGTGAATATTACATCATCCTGAGTTCTATTTAGGGTGATACAACATTTGCAATAGAAATTAGAAAACTGCATGTAACTCTTCTCCCAAATGTACATGAGAAGGCAATCAAAAATATAATATCTGAAATCATACTTCTGCTAGATAGAGGGGTTTGCTGCCGGAATGTTGATCTTTGCTGTCAGCAGTTTAACTTGGTGACTGCTCTGTAAAGATAATATAGTATGACAAGGGTTTATACTACCAGTGTGAATAGATAGCCTTGCAGCATGAAAGAAAACTAT
The DNA here is from genome assembly GCA_028571685.1 of Heterohyrax brucei. Lineage (NCBI taxonomy): Eukaryota > Metazoa > Chordata > Mammalia > Hyracoidea > Procaviidae > Heterohyrax > Heterohyrax brucei. Next base: position 108,656,413 of record CM053148.1, read on the forward strand.
ATTGTCTCTACATTAAAGCTCAAGGAAATTGCATTAGTTATCTATTACTGCATAACAAATTATCACAAAACTTACAACATCCCACAGTCTCTGTGGTTCAGAAATCTGGATACAGCTCAACCTCTTATTCTTTGGGTTCTCTCACAAGACTGCAGTTCAAGGGTTGGCTAGGACTCACTTGAAATCTTCACAGGGAAAAAAAAAATCCCCTTCCAAATTTATTTAAGTCAATGTCATTCAACTCTTTGAGGAATATTGGACTGAGGGCTTGAGTCATTTGATAGCTGTTGGTCAAAGGCTATTCTCAGTGCATTACTACATGAGCTTTTCCAATCTGATGCCGGATTTCATCAAAGCCAGCAAGACAGAGAATCTCCTAGCAAAAATGAAGTCACAAATTTTTGTAAAAAATGCCTGAAAACTGTCATCGCATCACCTTGGCTGTTTTCTGTTGGTTAGGACAAAATCAGTAGACCCATGATGCATTCAAAGGAAAGGTATTACTCAAAATGACTTGGCTATAAGAAGGAGATCAGCATGAGGCACCTTAGATATCTGACTACCACAAAGTATTCTAATCTAAAAGTGACTTTTCTTCTCCTATATATGCAGCAATCTACCAGTACCTCTCTGTTTTGCTTCTTCAAATTTTCTGAATAGAAAACCTAAGGCTAATGCCAATTTAGTTAGGAAAAAATCATGCAAGTGAAAATAAAATAACTTGTAGTGAGAAAAAACAAACCATGCTCTTTTTCCTTATACTTTATTTCTAATCTCTCCACTATCACCACTTTGTGAAGTAAGATCTTTCTCAAAATAAAATTAAAACCAAACCCACTGCTATCATTTTGATTCTGACTCAGCAACCCTAGAGGACAAAGTAGAACTGCAATATAGGGTTTACAAGGAGCAGTCAGTATTTAAAATGCTGACCCTTTTGATAAGCAGTTCATTATTAACCACTGTGCCACCTAAGCTCCAAATTAAAAATGTCAATGGCAAATAGTATGATAACACTTATTTTAGCACAAAAACCTCTACTTCTATGGATGCAGCTCAAAAATGTTACATAAATCATAATTATATGAAAACAACCTGGTTTGCAATATTTTACAGAATGTTTATAAACTCATGTTGTCTCATAGCAATGCAAGGAGGAATGGTAAATCTTATTTCAAGCCTGACAAAAGGAAGAAATGCTTCTGAAAGATTTTACAAAATTTATCATTCACTACATTTCATTTCTTCTGGTCACATTAATTATTAGCAAATCCTAATAAAACGAGAGACACTTATAAAGGAGGGCTAACTGATGGTTGCCTTTCAGAAATGTTATCCTCTTCTTGGCCCCTCATCCATGACAATATCAGCTAGACAGCAAGTTACAACTATTTCAGACTTTGCTGATTGTAGTAAGATTTTAGCTTCGTACGTATTTCCTGAGATCTGAGAATGGAAAGCAGGAACAGGTAACTGAAGTCCTACTCCTTTATGATAATGTCACCAAAATCATTCCAATGGATGATGACAGGAAAGGAAACCAATTGCATGTAACAAAATCACCACCACCCATGGTAAAAACAGGGCAGAGACAGAGCTTTGATTTCCGTGTTATGCATGCTTTAAAAAAAGCCTAACTCAGTAGATGAGGAGAGTAAAAGGAAGTCCGATGGAAATAATGGAAATAGACAGTTTCCAAATCAACTGCACATAAAAGGGTAATTAAAACTATAATTAAATGAAGAAAAATACTGAGAAAGTAAAAATTAAAGAATTAATAATAGCTATAAAACCAAATTTGGCTTTATAAAACCAAATGTTGAATATATAAACCAGAAAGACAACACTCCTATTAGGTTGATTCCAATTTGTACCGACACTATAAGACATGGTAGACCTTCCCTACAGCATTTTCAAGGAGTACTTGGTAGACTCAAACTGCCAACCTTTTGGTTAGCAGTTGTAGCTCTTAACCGCTGTATCATCAGCACTTCTACTGCATGAAAAGGAAGCATGTTCTCTCTCTGTCTGTGTGTGTGTGTGTGTGTGTGTGTGTGTGTGCGTGCGTGTGTGTGTTATTTTGAGTTGTGAAAAAACAAAGTGCAGCAAATTGAATGTTAAAACTCTTGTGCTCCTACATTTAAAACACAAATTTTATGAAATCAAATTGAAAGTAATATAAAAATGTATTGGGAAAATATACCGAATAACTAATGTTATTTGACAATATTCAAACCATACTAAATTAGATTTTTATTAAATAAAGCAAAATGGATATTATGTAATGGTTGTTTCCATTGAAACAACTAGCCAAGCCAAGTGCCATCTAGTCAGATCTGACTCATGGCAACCCTAGGGGCCAGAGTAGAACTGACCCCCAGAGCATTCAAGAAGCACCCGGTGGATTTGAACTGCCAATCTTTTGGTTAGCAGTGATAGCCCTTAACCCATTACACCACCAGCGTTTCAGTGAAACAACTAAGCCATTCTTAATGACATACAGAAACATGCTACTGGGATACAATCCTCTAAGTGTGCCTCACTTTGCTGTACAACTTGTGAAAAGAGGCGCTGACAGTCTTTTGCTCTGTACTATTTTTTAGACCTTTGTATAGTGAACAACCTTCAAAGACAGAAAAAGTTTCTTCCTCCTGGGAGGAGGCAGCTTTGTTTACTACCCAATATAGCAAAGATAATACCTCTCTTGGGAAAAGTTCAGTCTGATTTGCTTGTAACCCATTATGAAAGACTGAGGTTTCCTAAATTTGAGGCTCTTCTCCTATGATCCAATACACTGTTCATGTAACACTTAACTGGACCTTGCAATATTATCATGCAGGGATTAGGAATTGAAAAACTAGTAAAATAAAATGATGACATTGCTGTTTTTGCTATTGCTATGAGTGGTAAAAAGTCTGTTATCTCTGAACTAGAAATTCCATGTTCTCTGTCAGAGTATTTATGAAACTGAGGGTTGTTAGCTTGTTAGCTAGAATATAAGGCAAATTTCAGATGTGTCACTATTCCTGACACTACTGATGAAGAGCTTGTAGCAATGATTAACATACACACACTCAACAGTAGAGCATTGAAACATAGGCTGAAAATATTAACAGAATTACAAGAAGAAATTGTTGTCACTAATCATAATGGAAAACTTGAATATACTTAACTCAGAAATCAATAAATCAAATATAATAATGCTTTCTATTAAACCATAAAATTAAAAAAAAGCTTAAGCTGATAGATATGCTTATGTATGCATGTGCGGAACAATGATCACATCAATGTGGATATTTGCAGACATTTTCCACAGACTAGGTTGCAAAGGGAGTTCCAGTGTATCTAAAAGAATCAAAACTAGATAAACTGTATTGTCTCTTCACTCAGTTACGTACTTTTTCAATAAATAGAAGACAGTAGCAAATGGATTAAAGAATAAATCACAAATAAACTACCTAATTGCTTAGAATTAAATGTTAAGAAAATTAAGTATAAGGCAACTTGTGATATGAAGCTAAAATGATACAAGGACATTTCTAGTTGTACATACATTTTTTAAGAGAAAGAGAAAAATTAATAACATGGAAACTAGACTAACAATTCAAATGTAAACCAGAAAGAAATAAATAATATATTAAAGATCAGATATCAGTAAGATAAATAATAAGCAAAATAATAAAGGAGAGCATGAAAAACAGAGTGAGGAAAACTGTCCCGGGTTGGGTTCAGTAAAGAAGCAAAACCAGTGAAGCTTGTACATATGGACAGAGAGAGAGAAAAAAAAGAGATCTAACCAAAGGAAATCACTTATGGGGTTATAGAGGCTGGCAAGTCCAAAGTCCGTGGGTCAAGTGTGAGGCTGGAGGCTTCTCCTAACTTAGGTAGCTGCAGGGCCTGAAAAACCAAAAATTGGCATACCAGACAGAACACTCATGGTCTCCAGAGGCGGACAAATCCCAGGTCAGTAGCTAAGAAGGCAGACTTTAGGCTCACAGGTTGTGAAGGCTGACAAACCCTAAGATCAGCAGGTAATACTTCAGGCTGCTGGCTCAAGAGAGTCAGAGGTCAGATGAAGACAAGCTGGATGCAGGATGCAGAGAGAGCAAGCAAGGCTTGCAGACATTCATGTATATATTAGCTGCATGATGCAAACCATACCACAAAGGAAACACCTCCTGCAGTTGCTCACATCAGACCACATCCTGGAGTATGACTACATTACTTCATTACCATCATATAATATTGCCAAACCACTGTGAATTGTGACCTAGCCAAGTAGATATACAACCTTAAACATGACAATTCCTAAAATATGATTATTTGAAAATTGTAGTAAAGTAAATCTTTCAAGTCTAACTTAATAAAAATAAATTAAGATGCATAGACTAATGGTCTAAAAAAATGTATTATTAAAATTTGTCAATAAATTTGAAACTGTAGAAAAAACAAATTTTTCAGGATAGTAATTCTCAAATTTTTGCTCTCAGTAGTTCTATGTTCTTAAAAATTATTGAGGACTCCAAAGGACTTTTAGTTATACAGGATATATATATATATTTTTCTATATATATGTAACAATATTAGCAATTAAAAATCGAAACAAGCCATTTAAAATTGTTCATTTTATTTATTCATATTTATTCATTTTAAACTACAGTAATAATCCTGATACATATAAACATTGTTTTTATTAAAAAGAACTATTTTTTTTTAAAGTGGGAATAGCATTTATGTTCCTTTAAAAAATTTGGCTTAATATATTTAATCTGCTAAAATAGTCTCTGGAAACTTGTAAAATTTCACTTTATTTTTGTGGAAGATATAAACAAAAATTTAAGTAATATATTAGTATAAAATAATTCTGAAAACACTTTTGACTTCATGTATCCCTGGGTTTTCTACAGATTCAATAGTGATTCCAAGATTACAGTCTGAGAAAAGCTGTTCTAGAAAAAAATCTATATAAACAAATTTGAATTAAATCAAGAAGAAATAGAAAACATGACTAAATCTGTTACCATTAAAATAAGAAATCAACAATCAAAATCTGTTTCACTTGCTGTTCCTGGGAGAGGGTAGATCTAGATGTAGACATTTTTTTAAACAATTTATCAAAGAGACATAACCCCATATTTTCAGACAGTAGAAGAAAAGAAGATAAGCATCCTATATGTAGTTTACATGACTTTAATAAATTATGCAGGCAAGTTCATCTCAAGGAAAGACAATTTTAACAATTTCAATATTAATGACATATCTTATTGAGATTGTTGCATATGAGATCAGTGTGCAAAAACAAGTAATACTAATATATGAGTATGTGCTACTGATGTAACTTCTTAGATATTATAACAGAGGAAAAAATGCTTTCTGCAAATCAATATGATATCTGGTTTGAAACCAAATGTGTGTCACTTTGTGAAGCAATTTGAAAAGCATCTTTGCTGTTGTGTGTCATTGAGTCAATTCCAACTCATAGAGACCCTATAAGACAGAGTAGAACTTCACCATACTCTCCTATTCTGTAAATTTTTCAGGAATAGATCTTTTCTTTCACCCAATGACCTTTCAGTAAGCAGCTGAGTGCTTAACCATAGTGCCACCTGGGCTCCTTAAAAACATCACTGAAAGATATAAAATGAAATTTGGAGAAAATAATATCAATGTTCCTTGCTGGAATGACTCAATAATATTTTAAAGCACAATCAATTCTCTCCAAATTACTTGCTGACTTAATGCAATTATTATCAGCCTTCCAACTTAGCAACTTTTATGAAAATTGACAAATCATGTCTAAAGCCCTCTTACTTAAAGTAGATGAGTCTGTAGCATGGTCAGAATTTGGGAGTGTTAAACACAGTATGGAATCTCAGGGCTTATTCCAGGCTCACTGAATCAACTAAAGTACAGATGGTACATGTACACATAGAAGTTTGAGTAGCATCTTTTTTTTTTTTCAAAAAAAATCTAGAAAGAGTCAAAACACTCTCAGTGAACCAAAACTAGGTGGTTTTGACTTTGTCTAAAGAGATCAAGAATTTCATTACTGAAATAGCATTTAAGCAAAGAGTCATGGATTTATGGTATGAAACAAACCAACCAACAAAAACTGAATTTGGCTTTCATCTTAGTCTTTAGTTCCTGAAATGTGTTGCTATTGTTAGGTGCCATGGAGTTGGTTTTGAGTCATAGTAACCCTATGTTCATCAGAAGGAAACAGTGGCAATCCTATGCCATTTTCACAATCGTTGCTGCTTCAGCCCATTGTTGCAGACACTGTGTCAGTCCATCTTCTTACAGATCATACTCTTTTTTGTAAGACACTGATTCATAAGTCTTCCTTATTCATTGTCCAACTTTCACATGCATACAAGACAATTGAAAATAACCCAGCTTGAGTTATTTGCACATTAAACATCAAATTCGAAGAGGTGTTTCACAGATTTGTCCTGTGATAGGACCACTAGAATTTCTCCACCAATTGAAGTATCTTTATTGTCTAAACATTCCAAGCAATACTTGAAAACTTATGTAAATAAGTGGTATCTTCCGAGACCACATCTGCCCAATTAATTTCAGAATTAGAGGGGGTTATAATTTAAATCACATGTATTCAATAATTAAACCAGTCATGACTCTATGATGAGGTTCCAATCAAGACATTGCAATAATGGCAATAAAAAAATACCATGAACATGGACATAGTTGAGGCTTCTGGATTGATGAGAACGTAAGCTCTGAAAAAGGTGGTGTATACCTGGACAATGGATACCTTCCACGAGGACCTATTGCAGACCTCTGCCCTGTGTGTCACTTATTTTGTACTCTTTTGATTATAAAAAATTGGTAAATGTAAGCATAGATACTCTCCACAAATTTTGTAAGCTGTTCCAAAGAATTAATGAACCCACAAGATCAGCAAGCCAAGGCTGGCATTGCTTACTTGGCAGCTAGAAGGACAGCACACTTCTAACTAGTGAGTTTTTTACGCAGTTCTGTGTGTTTAGGATTGGAAAGAAAGAATGCTGCTTGGCTGTTTGGCAATGGGGATGGAGAAACGGGAAAGTGAGGATTAGATCCATTTTGAGGTGGTGATTGAATTCATGCTGATCCCTATGACACAGTTAAAAATGACAGTGGGATACACGGACTGTGATTGACATTTAGTGCACATGAGGTAGGCTATCAGTAAGCTGAAATCAACAGTAAGAAAAGCCCAATCATATATGACAGTATGACAATATGATATCAGATAGGTGAAATACTAGAAATCAATTGTGAGAAGTTTGCATATTTAATAAACAGTTTGAGGACAATTTGCTTTCATAAATAATATATATTTTAAAATAAACACTATACTGGTCAAATGTCCTACATGTGAAAAGAAAAGCTTCAAGGATATTAAATGTAATTATGAGGGAATCTCCTTATCACCTCAAAACAAGGAAACATTTCTTACATAGGGCACAAAAATTAGATTATTATTACATTGCATTAAAAAAAGAAGTGTTCTGTATAATGAATATATTTTAAACAAAATTAAAATATTGCCTATAGACCTAGAAAAGATAATTTCCACATTTATGATAAATTAAAAAGTACTGAGACAATAAAAGTACAAGTCAGTAAGAAGAAAGAATATCTGTCTTGAAAAGAAATATACGCAAAGATATAAACAGGAAATTTACTGAACAAGAGAACAGAGTGACCAATAAACATATGAAAAGACTCTCAACCTTTTTCCATTTCTTTAGGGAAATGCAAATTTTGAAAAATGAGATTCTTTTCATACTCAGGTGATTAGCAAAATAAAAAGCAATCTAGCAATTTCAAGTATTCATAGGATGAGGAGGGCAGGAAACTTCCACACACCTTTTGTTGACAGATGAACTGGGGAAACCATTGGACAAAAGTTTCAGTCCTTCTAGAAAATTGAACATCTGCATATTCTGTGGCACAGGTATTTCATTTTTATTTATTGTATACCTATTGGAATTCTTTCATCAATTTAGGAAAAGATGTACAGTAGAACTAACCTTGAAATACTGTATGCAGGAGTTAAAACGAGAACCTCATGTCTCTATCAATGGGAAAACACATATGCAAGTTTTGATTTATTTATACAATGGAATGCCATCAGAACATTTGAAAGGAGTGAACTAGACTCTACATAAACCACTATGGAAAGTCCTGAAAGCAGACTGGGTTAAAAAAAAGCAAGCTTCAGAATACTACTCTGAATAAGATAACATACATGAACTTCCTTGACAGTGAAAGAAGATCATGAGAGTTAGCAGTATGCATTAATTTGGGGAGTTTTTACTCTCTCAATACTGTAATTATGTATTTGTGCTTTGGCAAAGTTCTATGCAAGCAAGAAAAAACTAATTTGAGATCAGGATAGATATTACCATAGCTACTTAGGGATTACATTTGGAAAATGTATCCTGTGTTGGCTAGTTTTGAGAGGCTTGCTCCTAGTCTAGCAGGCTGCTCTGTCTGAGCTTCTATACCAAGTTGATGGCAAGAGCTGGTATTTTCTATGGGTCCTGTCTAAAATTCTCAGTTCTTTTCTCTTCCAAGAACTGCTTCCTACTCAGGAAAACTTTGATATAAATAAATCTACTTGAAAACTCCCCTGAAAAATAATAAATTACTTATTTTGATTGATGTAAGGCCTTAAAAAAGAGATAGATTATTTTTAAATTGTTTCTCTAGAGGATCCTATAAAGCATGCAAAAGACAAGGTCGTGATAACATAATTCCTTATCTTCAGTTGGTATTATTAGATTTCAAAATTTCTACAAATAACTTGCTATGATTGGCTTAAAGATAAATGAGCACCATATAAATTGAATAGCCTTGATATTACCAAGAATTACTGAAAATGAATTTGTCTTAGGGAAAGATTTTATGTTAACTTGAAAGCAAAAACTTTTTCAGTAATTTCAGTGGCATATCATATAAAATAGTCTTTATTTAATTAAAAAGAATAATGTTTATTAATTCCAGAATGAGAAGAAATGGAAGGCTTATCAAATTGACTCAGTGCACATGGAACATTTTCCAGAATAGACCATGTCTTAGGACACAAGTAATTCTCAACAAAACCCATACCACTGAATTATTGCAAAGCATATTCTCAGATCACAAAGCCACTAAAGTCAAAATCAATAGTAGAAAAAACAGATGAGTGTGGTTGGAGAGAAGGGGAAAGGAGACTGTTGGGAGGATGAGACATGTATGGAGCAGAGAGGAATAGTGTGCTGTCACTGGACAGGGAGAGCAGTGGAAGCTGCATATAAGTGGTCATGTAAATTTATATGGGAATGTACATTTTCACTCAGTCAAATCAAATAAAAAAAATGGAAAAAAAGAAAAAGGTTGAACTCTTAAAAAAAAAGTGGCATACATGGAAACTGAACAACATCATGCTCAAAAAAACCATGGGTTAGAGAAGAAATCAAGGACAAATTAAAGATATTGAAGCATTCCAACGAGAATGAAAACACTTCTTACCAGAACCTATGGGATACAGCCAAAGCAGTGCTCAGAGGTCAGTTTATCTCCATAAACGCACACATGCGGAAGCAAGAAAGAACCCAAATCGAAGATCTAACCCTACAGCTAGAACAAGTAGAGAGAAAACAACAGAGGAACCCCTCATACACAGAAGAAAACAGCTCATAAAGATTAGAGCAGAACTAAACAAATTAGAGAATAGAAGAACAACTGAAAAGATCAAAAGTTGTTTTTTTTTAAAAGATCAGCTAAATTGACAAACCATTGGCTAAACTTACTAAAGAAAAACAGGAAAGGAAACCAATAACCCAGATAAGAAATGAGTGGGGAATTGTCACAACAGATCCATCAGAAATCCAAAATATTGTAACAGAATACTACGAAAGTCTGTACTCTAACAAATTTGAAAACCTAGAAGAAATGGACAAATTCTTAGATTCACATCACCTACCAAAATTATCACAAGGTGAAGCAGAAAAGCTTAATAAACCCATCACAAAAGAAGAGATTGAAAAAGCTCTCCAAAGACTACTAACCAAAAAAAGCCCAGGCCCAGATGGCTTCACCACAGAATTATACCAAGATTTTAGATAAGAATTATCTCCAATACTACTGAGACTGTTTCACAGCGTAGAGACGGATGGAATATTTCCAAATTCATTCTATGAAGCCAGCATAACTCTAGTACCAAAGCCAGGGAATGACCCAACAAAAAAGGAGAACTACAGACCGATTTCACTCATGAATCTAGATGCAAAAATCTTCAACAAAATTCTTGCCAATAGAATACAACAACATGTCAAAAAATAATTCATCGTGACCAAGTTGGATTCATACTAGGGATGCAAGGCTGGTTTAACACCAGAAAAACAATTAATGTGATCACCCACATAAATAGCACAAAAGACAAGAATCACCTGATTTTGTCTATTGATGCAGAAAGATTCTATAGGGAAAATAATGAAAATGTTGGCAGCACCAAAAAGAGAACGAAGGAGTGTGCAGAGTCACCGTACCAAAAACGGTTGGTGAACATTCAATTATTTCAGGAGATAGCATGTAATCAAGAACCAACAATACTGAGGAAAGAATTACAAGTCTTACTGAGAAAGTAAGTGATGAATAAGACTCCAGGAATTGACTTAATACCAACTGAGATGTTTCAACATATAGATGTAATGCTGGAGGTAATCACTCATCTATGCCAAGAAATTTGGAAAACAGCTTCCTGACCAGACCACTGGAAGACACCCATATTTTTGTCCAGTCCAAAATAATGTGACTTGGAAATATATATAGAGAGAAATTATCTCACACAAGTAAATTACTACACACAAGTTAAATTTTCCTGGAGCTAATTCAGGAATAATTGCAGAAGTACATTGCAAGGAACTGTCAGAAATTTGAGCCTATTTGAAAGAGGAAATGGAATATGGGATATCATTGCTGATGTCAGACAGATCTTGGGGGAAAGCACAGAATACCAGAAACATGTTTACCTGTACTTCATTGACTATATAAAAACATTTGACTGGGTGAATATAACAAATCATGGATAGCATTGCTAAGGATGGAAATTTCAAAACATTTAACTGGGCTCATGTGGAAGTTGTGCATAGATCTAAAGGTGGCTGTTTAAAGATAAAAAGGTGATACTGGGTGGTTTCAAATCAGGAAAGGTTATGTGTCAGGGCTGTATTTTTCAACATACTTATTTAATCTGTATGCTGAATAAATCATCTGAGAAGTTTGAGTATATAAAGAATGCAGTATCAGGACTGGAGGAAGACTCATTAACAACCTACAATATGTGGATGACACAATCTTGCTTACTGAAAATTAAGAGGACTTGATGTACTTACTGAAGAAGAGAATAGACATAGCCTTAAGTGTGGATTACACCTGGACATAAATAAAACAAAATTCCTCAGACTCTACCAAATAAACAACAACGTGATAAACTGAGAAAAGGTTGAAGTTATCAAAGATTTCCTTTTACCTGGATCCACAGTCAACAAATCAAAAACTGAGAAAAGGTTGAAGTTATCAAAGATTTCATTTTACCTGGATCCACAGTCAACAATCAAAATACATATTACATTGGGCAAATGTCCTGCAAAAGACTTCAAAGTGTTAAAAAACAAAGATGTCACTTTGAGGGCTAAAGTACATGACATTAATTGAATTGTGTGCCCCCAAATCTGTGTCAACTTGACAGGGTTGTGATTCCCAGAACTGTGTGATTCTCCACCATTTTGTCATCTGATGTGATTTTCTCTCATGTTGTGGATCCTACCTTTACGATGCTACCAAGGTAGCGTTAGAGGTAGTTACATTAAATGAGTCAAGACTCAATCTACAAGATTAGGTTATGTTTTAAGCCAGTTTCTTTTGATATATAAAAGAGAGAAGTGAGCAGAGAGAGAAGGTGACTTCATGCCATCAGAAACAAGAGCTTGGAGGATAGCTAGTTCTTTGGACCTGTGATCCCTGTGCTGAGCCTCCTCATCATGTCAGGTAAGGTCTTCCATTTCAGTTTAGCTCTTTACTCTCTCAATCTACTATTTAATACACAATGGTACCTGGCTGTCTAATCACAGTGTCTGAGATCTTAAGGCCTGGAGAGACAGACTGTCATCCAGTGAGAAAAAACTTTAACGAAACTTTGATCACCACTTAGCGAGTGATCAGAAAATCTGAAAAATAAGTCACCCTAAATATGAGATTCCTACCGTAGCAGAGATGAAGACTTAACATGTGTTCAAACAATCTCTTTCTGGTGAATTGAGTAAGAGCACCCTAAATTAACTTAATACTCCTGGTATTGGAGGGTGACTATGCTAAGATGTGAGACCAAAACTCTACTTTGAATCAAAAGTAACTCCTGCATTGAGAGTGCACCCTGTCATTTCTGTAACACTGCATTGTGTCATGAGAAAATAACTTAGTAAATAATTATAAAAACAGTGTAGTTTTGCTTGTTTAAGAATACACCCTGCTTAGGAAAACCTGACCCCAAACAATTCTCAGAACAGGTGCTTAATCAAAATAAACCTTAGAATTATACATGACCTTCCTGTGGTCACACAAGGAGACTGACTGTTTCAAAGCCAGGTGTACCCAATTTAATGATTACTTTGTAACTTTAAAAAAACAAAACTGTCTGAACTGTATCCTCCTTGAATCATTTAGTTCAGAATCCTCTAGACCTTTTGATTCCCAGTTTGCAAATTGCCTTGCTTCTCAACCAAAGCTCTTTACCTTTAATTTCAATCTGATTCTGCCATTTTACTGTAAAGCACTAGATAGTCCAGCTACTGACCCCACGACTAACGGATTTCAGAGAACAAAGGTCTACAGGATTTGCTGACCCCTGTTCTTGCAGATAAATGTCTATATTCATACCTACGCCATGCTCTGATAGGTGATATTTTCCACAAATATATCTCTAGCTGTCTCTAAAGTCCTGATCCTTCCAAATAGACCATCTCACATATTGTACTTGACCCTCATAATTTAATGAGATGTTCCCTGAGTATAAAATATGTTTAGAAAGTCATTAATTCATCACAGTCCTGGAAAAGTCTTGTATACTTGATACAGTGGCTGGGACTGATTGGTTTGGGGTTGGCCAGGTGGGCGAGCAAGAGGGTGAATTCCATGGGGACTAACTAAATCACCTGAGTCTGTTCTCAGCAGCTGTAGCACTAAGTGAAGTGGCTGTACAACAGCTTCTTCAACCTGCTTCCCTGGCTGTCAGCCAGCTACAAGAAACTAGAGCAACTTGAATGCAATGGGAATATCCCCAGCTTCTAGTGGTCTACTGCACCATACCCTGACAGGCAGATTTGTGAATAAAAAAAGGAGGTTAGCAAGAAAGTGGTGAGTATTTCCTGTGATAGGTAGCATCTTTATTTCTAGTTAAAGATCTGTTCCAGGCCACATTATCGTGAATTACTCTCTTAATGCTAAAAGTTCTGTCATAGTTACCTGTAAAACTTAAATCCTTCTGAATCTTGGCAATTTAAGTCCAACACTCTGCATACCACCTGGTAACATAACTCATTTTTAGTCTGACACTATGTTACTGAATCTGTTTATCAGCCCTGATCCACTTTGCAGTACTGATAAGAACACATTATGCAGATATCTTGAATTAGTTTAAGTTGTAATTGACAGCACACTTGAACTTGACTGAAAAGATAAACAATAAACTGTATTTATATCTTTGTTTATCTGATTTTGGCATTTCTGTAAATGTTTTGTAGGGAAAAATCTCACTGTCTGAATAGCTTTTTACTGTAAATCATGATGGCTAGATTAATTCCAAATATTAATTTTAAAACTTTTGCATCAAATAATATTGAAACATTCATAGAAAACCAATTTTATTTATTTTTCTTTATAATTGAATGTAAGATCTGTTTAACAAAGTGCTTTTCTAAATATGTTCAATAGTTGAAAATATTAACAGGCTCTTGAAATTTACATTTTACTTCAAAAATAATGTATACTTTTAAAATTACTAATGATGTCATGTAAATTGTAAGTTTACAGATTCCTTTATAATATCTTGTTACAAATCACTCTATCAAAAAAGTCTGAGAACTTTAAAAGAAATTAAAGCCTGTATAGTCATATTTTTGGTTTTGAAGATTATTTTGTATGAAGAAACATTGCCATGTGATGATACAATTGATTAGAAACACAGAACTTTGTATTTTTTATGTTAAAGTACTCAACTGCTAATCAAAAGGTTAGTGATTCAGATGCACCAGCTGCTCCTGGAGAAAAAGATGTAGCCATCTGCTTCAGTAACGATTATAGCCTTGGAAACCCTGTAGAGCAGTTCTACTCTGTTTCAGAGTATCACCATGAGTGGGAATTGACTCAGTGGCAAGAGTTCTATACCTGAAGAAATTTCCATATAGCTGAAACACTTACACTTACTTTATTTAAGTCATTTATGTATTTGCCAACAAAACATTTTCATACAGCTTTTTCACTGCTTTTAATATTCTCTAAGCCCAACCATGTTTACGTTTTCCTTCAGCTTATTTAATTCTCACTTATGTCATTTTGGCACAGTGGTTTACTGCTACAGATGCTAACCTAAGCGGTTAGCAGTTCAAATCCACAAGGCACTCCTTGGAAACTCTTTAGGGCAGTTCTGCTCTGTCCTGTAGGGTCATTATGAGTTGGAATTGACTCAAGAGCAATGGGTTTGGTGTTTGATTTACTTTTCATAAATAAATTTAAAAAAAAAAAACATTACCCCAGTGCCATAATTTTCCTCTTCTCTGCCTTTTGTGTCTTAATAAATTTGTATGAAAGTAACGAAATTGAGAGCAACATCTTTTCTATATTATCAAATATATTGCATCTAAACATAAACTTCAAATTTTTTTATACCAATGTTAGGCAGAGTGTAGAGAACTTAAAACATAAGATTCCACTGCTGTAACATGTATTCATATCTTGATCACTGCTTCAAAATGGTGCTATTGGGGAGGTACTTGAATATTTTGAATATTAAGTTCTATTTTATGTGTATTTATCTTTAGTTGTGGAGGATGTTTTTTAATATTGGTCATTATTATCCACTGCCATTAAGTCACTTCTGACCCATAGCAACCTCATAGGGTTTCTGAGGCTATAAATCTCTACAGAAGCACATTGACACATCTTTCTTCAATGGAGAATCTTGAGGTTTTGAACTGTGGACATTTCAGTCAACAGCTGATCACTTTAACCACTGCACCACCATACTTAGTGTGTGCTCAGCATGCTAGAGATATTCAGCAACCCCTAGTTTTTGTTGTTGTTGTTGTTGTGATTGAGTGAAAGTTTACAGTACAATTCAAATTTGCATGCCTCCCTATCTGCAGTTGCCTCTGATCTCCTTGCATGGTGACAGCACACTCCTTGATTCCATTCCATATATATCATAACCTTCTATTGATCTCCTGGCCCCTCCTCTCCACCCACTCAACTCCCCTCTAAGAAAAGCTCAGTAGGATGGCATCCTATAGGTGCACGGAACCATAAAGTATACATGTGATATGATCACGCTGTGACCATGAACCCAATCCATTTCTATCTGAAGAGTTGACCTCAGTAATGATCTATGATCAGGGGCCACATCAGGTTTAGAGGCTATGCTACCAGGGGAACTCCTAGGTCTTCAGACCATCAACTGTAGTTTTTTAGTTGAGTTCTTAGGGCACACTCCTATCTTTCTTGTGTTGCCAGTGAAACTCAACATTGTGAGCCTCATCATGGCAGTCATTTGTTGTGGCCAAGCACCATCTATTTCTTCTGGTCACATGTTAATATAGTCATCCATTCACATGGCTCTTTCTCTCTTCTGTCTTTCTTCTTTCTCTCTTCTCTCTTTCTCTCTTTTTCCCTCATGTAGTTATTGTCCTTAGTGATCATCTGTTTCAGCTAAGTTGGGACCATTTGGTGTACCTCCAATGGTAGTTTTCTAGCTTTTAAGACCCCAGACACCATTCACCAATATGGGTGCAGAAGACTCTCTTACCAATAGGCTAGTTATGCCAATTGGCCTCAATGTCCCCTGACAGCATGGTGCCCAGACCCCTGCCCCTGCTACTCTATCCTTGCAATATTGGGTTAAGATTGGAAAGGTTTTCAAGTTATGTTGAAGTCCAGTTAAGATGATCTTCTTTCTAATGTGTGTGGTCACTGATTTCACCCAACCAAATTTCTATCAACTATCTAATCTATAACCAACCCTTTCTGTTTCCCCCTCCCCTCCTTTGCAGCTGTCAAAGACCCTTTTCTTCTGTACATGAATCTATTTTTAAGTCTTTATAGTAGAAGTCTCATACAATATTTGCCCTTGGGCCACTGACTGACTTCATTCAATATAATGTCTTTCAGTTGAAACCAGGTTATGAGATGCTTCCTAAAATCATCATTGCTCTTTATCATTGCATAGTGTTCCACTGAGTATATATACCACAGTTTGTTTATCCATTCATCTGTTTTTGGGCATCTCAGTCAATTCCATCTTTTTTGCTGTTGTGGACTGTGCTGCAATAAACTTTCGTGTGAATGTATCTGTTCATGTGACTGCCCTTGCTTCTTTAGGATATATTCTAAGCAGTGAGATTACTGGGTTAATGGTATATCTATTTCCAGTTTTTCAAGGAAGCTCCAGATTGCTTTCCAAACAGTTTGTACCAGTTTGTACTCCCAACAGCAGTGTAGGAGAGTTCCAATTTCTCCACAGCCTCTCCAGCATTTGTTGTTTTGTGTTTTTTGGATCACGGCCAACCATTTTTAGTTAAGATGGTATCACACGGTAATTTTGATTTACATTACTTTAATAGCTAATGATAGTAACCCCTAGACCTAAAAATATGTTTTAGCTGAAGAACTATAAAATATATACAACAAACAAATTTTTAGTAAAATTAGATGATATAAACTTAGAGATTCAAACACATAAGCCCGTGAGTCTCAATTTGCGTGCCAAACCTACTAGATGGTTTTGCAAACTCTTTTGCAAAGTATTTAGGATCTGTTTTAATAAGACCATTGGGAAAGGGTGTCATAATGATAGAAGCAGGATTAAAAGCATGTAAGTTAGGTATTTTCTTTTTTTTTTGACAAAATTTTGGAAACTAAAATGTACCTAAGATTCAAAGAAGCGTGGATTAGTCAGAATACTGGTATAAACTTCAAAGAAGATATATTTGTCTTAGCTATCTAGCATTGCTAAAAAAAAAAAAAAAAAAAAACATCTGGTCAATTCTGACCCTATAGGACAGAGTAGGACTGCCTCACAGGATTTCCAAAGAGTGTCTAAGAGATTTGAACTGCAGATCTTTTGATTGGTAGCCAAGTTCTTAACCAGTGAGCCACTGGGGCTCCCAATGCTGCTAGAACACAAATAGTACAGAAGGGCATCTTTGAAAAACAGAAACTTATTTTCTTATAGTTCCAGAGGCTAAAATTCCAAATTAGGTTCTTGGCTGTGTTGTTTCCTCCTCTAGGATTCTCTCCTAGTTTCTGGTGGCTCACAGCAGTTGTGCGGTTCTTTTACTTGTAGATGGTTCGGCACAATGGTTTCTGTCTTCCCACAGTGTATGCCTTTGTGTTTACTCTGCTGTCTTTATAAGACAACACATAGAAGTGATTAGATTTTTGACCCTCAATACTCCAGCATCATCTTATTAATATAAAAAGAAAAACTGTATTTCCAGTGTTCTGTTTACAGGTAGAGAAGTAAGGACTGCTACACATATTTTGGAGAGGAAATACTTCAACACAGAACAATGTCCCGGGGTAGATACTAAAACAGATAAGTAATAAGAACAAAAACAAAAAGGTAAATCAGTGGAAGAAATGGTATGGCTTCAAGAATTTGAACAAGCATGGTTTGTTTTAAGAGAATTGAGAGAGCTCAGCATCGTTAAAATATTACATTGTGGCACACTAGAAGATAAACTTGAGATAGGTATATCTGAAAAACATTAAAACCTCCACTTAGGCATTTCAATCTATTCTACTCAAAGTGTTAATACACGATTGAAAAGGAACTGTGATACAATATTGTTCAGGGTCCAGCTGAAGAAAGGAGATTACCTGGAAACTTCATGACTATTAAAGATATTAGTTAACCAAACAGAACGCACCATGGTAGAGTCAATTCCTGCTCATAGCGACCCCAGTGGACAGAGGAGCATGGGCCTAGAGAGATTCCTAGGGAGAGCCTGGTGGATTCTAACGGCCAACCTTTTGGTTAGTTAATGTAGCATTTAACCATTATGTCACCAGGATTTCCAAAGACAGGACTGAAATTAGGGTTATGGTACTGAAGTGTGAAAAACAAAAATCACTAAATTAGTACAGCTCTCTGGCTTGTATCTTGCAAGTATGTTTTAAATTTTAATAAGATTAATTTAATATGAGAGGAAAAATATGAAAGTTTATATTTGAAGTGAAAATTGATGACTACAAGTTAGGGCATTTAAGCCCAAACTTAATTGTTCTTTGTGCTACATATCTCATTGCTGAATATCACTATGGTCACCTTCCAAGTACTTCTCTTGGGAAGCTATGCATCCATGCCAGAGCCTAGTCCACCCCTCAAAGCAAGTTTGGAACTCTTTCCAGAATGGCCATTGCACACGTTGACAAGGTGGCAAGTTGGCAAACTTAATTGTACAGTTGTATGTGAGGGAGTTTTTAGCCAGCAAACAAATAACTATGATGGAACACCCTCCCTACCCAGATGATCTGGTTCCCAATGACTTTTTCTTTACATGAAGATAAAAGAAATATTGAAAGAAAGAAATATTTTGGTGAGATTCAGGACATCAAGGGTAACATGACTGATAGCTCTGGTGGCCATTCCAGAAAAAGAGTTCCAAAATTGCTTTGAAGGATGGACTGAGTGCTGGCATCAGTGTATAGTTTCTTAAGAGGAGCACTTTGAAGATGACCATAGTGATAGTCAGCGATGAAGCAGGTTACACTTTTTCTAGGATGAGTTCAAGAACTTCATTGCCAGGGCTCTATAACACTTGGGGTACTGCTACCCAACTAAAGCAAACCCATTGCCATTGAGTCAATTCCCACTCATAACAACCTTATAGGACTGAGTAGAACTGTCTCCATAGAACTTCAAAGAAGCATTTGGTGGATTTGAACAGCCCGCATTTTGGTTAGCAGCTGTAGAGCTTAACCACAGCACCACCAGGGTTTCCGTAATCTGAAATGTTTTAGGAAAGATCTAGCATTATATCACATTATACTGTATTATATTACATTACCTTATATTATCCATATTATGTTGTATTATCTAACCTTATTATATAAGGTTATTTTACACTTAAAAGGCTGTTCAGGTATTGAGAGTGGGTAGGCAGCTTTCTTTCACATGGTGGGCTGTTTTCAACATTTGACTCTACTTTTCTGTAGAACAGAACTCCTGTTTGAGTGGTGGTTAAGGGCTATGGCTTCTAACCAAAGAGTCAGCAGTTTGAATCCGCCAGGTACTCCTCAGCATTAAGTCAGCAGAAAAGTAAAAGAAGTGTGGAGAAGATACACTTACTTTTAAAAAACCAATCAGCTAGTAAGTCATGTAAATTACTTTCAACATATTCCACTGAAATGTGCCCCCAAAACACAAGAAGAATGAAAAGTATCATGAGTTTGGGCAGCTACTTCTCAGGAACAACTCTCTCTACATATGGAAGTGGGACTATGAATTTTGGTGGCCACTAAGTCTTTGGAGCCCTCGTGGTACACTGGTTAAGAGTCTGGCTTCTAATCAAAAGGGCAGCAATTATAATCCACCAACTTCTCACTGGAAACCCTGGTGGGCAGTTCTACTCTGTTCTCTAGCGTCACTAGGTTTCACATTCCACTCAGTAGCAGTGGGTTTGGTTTATATTTTGGGAACCAAACCTTTATTACTATAGAGATCATCTAGCCCATGTTATCAGTTTGCTGATTACAATTTTCAGGATAAGATTATGGCACTTCATTGACAGAAGCAGTGAAAAGAATCTAGAGTGCATGACTACAGTCACTGTTTTACTCATTCATTCAACAACTGTCTAGCTTTTCATCTTAAGCTAGACATCGATTTTAGATATTATGGACACCTTGCTGAGCCAACACAAAAATCACATTTGCACGGAATGGATAATTCACTTGACCATATTAAACTGAATGCATTGAAGTAATTACAATGGATTTATCCAAAAAACTACAACTCCTGATCTATCATTAAATTAGCAGTTAAACATTTATGTTTGGAGTCAGGTAAAAGTTACATAGATTAGTAAATAACTGTCATTTGACTCTATGTGGCTCTAATGACTTTTACTTAATATGTTTATGTCTTGCTCTTCTCATATTTATAACTACTAATGTTAGTAAACATTTCATTAACTCGTTTATTAGGTAAGAATTTATTGATCATCTATTATTAGCACCTGTGATATGCTAGGCTCTGAAGATATATCAAAAACAATTTAGGCTCAGTCCCTACATGTTTGGTGCTTGAAGTCTAGATAGTATATAAGATGTTGACAAATGACAGACAAAATAAGCACGATAAAGAGCATAGGGAGTGCCAGAAGTGTTGATCTTGTAAACAAAGTGGTCTCAAACAGCCTCCCTGACAAGTTGACTATAAACGTAAGTTACAAGGAAGAGAAGAAGCTCACATGCTGGGAGAACACTGTATCAGGTGGAGGGTCCAGGAAAGGCAAACTATTAATAAAGACAGTGCTTGGTGTGTTTGAAGAACAGGAAGGATTCAAGGGTGTCTGACAGTGAGTCAATAAGGCAAATGGCACTGCAAGACTTGGAGCAGGGTTCGAGCAAGGTTAGATCACAAATGGTCTTTTTAAGTAAGTCAGGAATTTACTTTATTCTGAATGAGTCAGGAAATGTGTGGCAATTTAAACAGAGGACTTAGATAACATATCTTATGTTCTAAAAGGATCCATCTGGAGTGTTAACACGCTCTCAAAGTCATCCAATCAGTTGTTCTTAGAAGCAAACAATGCTGTGATCTTTGACAATGTATTGAGTTGTCCATTTCACTTGGAAGAGAAAATGTCTTCAGGTACTGAATCATGGGCCCCAAACGAAACAAAATCCATTGTCATTGATTCTGATTCATAGTTACCTTATAAGACAGAGTAGAAGTTTCTGACAAGGTTCCCAAGAGCGCCTGGTGGATTCTAAGAGCTACCCCCTGATTAGCAGTTACAGCTCTTAATCATTAGGCCATCGGTGCTGTCGATTCTTGAGCAGTAGCTAATTACTGGCTAGTTGGTATGGGAACTGATGACGTAAAATGGGGAGATTTACGTCAAGCAAGCATAGGGAAGAGACATTTGTTGTTGCCACCTCATAAGGGGGATACAGTGTAGGCGGTTTCTATCCTATTTTACTGTGTAAAATGGGTAGAGGTAGTACTGTCTTACCCACAGTTCTGTCCCCTGCCTGGTAGTCCAGAGTCTAGGAACACCTCCTCCCTGTGTCCCACGGTTGTAGGGACACAGAGTTCCTGTAATTTGCTTATCTCTGCTTGCTTCACCTCCCTGTTTGGTCTTTATCAAGTTTAACTTCGTTGTAAACAGCTGGCATATTCCCTCTATTGAATTGCATGACTCTTTTTTTTTTCTTTTAAATTTCTGACTAGTTATTGATAGTGGTTAACTACTACAGCTACTAACCAAAAAGTAAGCCATTCAAATCCACCAGGCACTCCTTGGAAACTCAATGGGGCAGTTCTAATCCATCCATTGGGTCACTGTGAGTCAGATTTGATTAATCAGCAAAGAGCTGTTTTCGTTTTTTTAGAATTACTGATAGGATTGTTTGCTGTTATATACTATGAAGTAATTAAGCATTATAGCTTACTCCAGAATATGGCAAAGATTAGTTTGTCAGTTTCAGAACAAAATAATTTTTTCTGGTTTATTTTTTGGTTGGTTGGTCGGTTTTTATTCTGTTGAAGAAATTATATTTAAAATTTTATTTGAGCCTTCCCAGTTATAGCATCATGAAGTCTTGGGCAGATGATCTTGTTTTCTCTGAACCAAATACCTACCCTGCTTTTTATCCATGTAGAAATGATCATAAGAAGTAAGCACAGACCAGATCACTTGTACTGTCCAACTGGCTAGGTAGGTCTCATCAGCTATATAACACTGCTCAGAAACACAAGCCGCATAAAGATGTCTTCTTTATCACTTTCCAGACAATGTCTATCATGAGTAACGAATAAAGTGCCTTGGAGGTATATAGCAATAGATAAACCGACACCCTGCAATAGCTATGGGGGTTTCTTAAGAGCTCTGTTGAGGAATGGAAGGAAATATAAATTCAACTTCTATGTTACAGTTCCCTCATTTGTAAAATTAGAATAATAATACTTACCTGACTCTCGTGGGTGTTGTAAAATTAATTAGAATGAATAGTTCTTTGAGAATCATGACTGAAACCGGCTCTACAATGGCAAATTTCCATTGCTATTCTTAAGGTTAATATTAACAATAAAAATACATTTCTGCATTTTTTTCTGTTTTAGTTGACTACTGTTATTTAGTAACTTTTAAATGCTGTAGAAAACACCAATTTAAGGAAATAAAGCTTTAGGACAACCTTGCAAAATAGAATATAAAATCCACAGTGAAAGGATTGTCTTGTTTTGTTCACCAGTGTATTCTGAATACATAAAAGCACACCTGGAGCTACTCCTTAGGTATTTATTGAATAAATGTATGTAAATTAACATATGATTAACCCTTGTACACTGTGTGTTGTTTTTACCTGCTGTCAAGTCAGGCCCCAACTCATGGCCACCCCAAGTTCAATGGAATCATATGTTGTCCAGTCCTGTGCCATCCGTGATCAGTTATGGATCAGACTATTATGAGCCGCAAGATACATTTCATAGTCGTATTAAAAAATACAGTACAACTTTGGTGAAAAATAAGTGAAATTTAATAAATCTTTAAAAAAATAATACAAAGAGTACGAATCTGTACATTTTTCCACAAAAAAAAGAAAAAAAAATCACACATAGACACATCAGTAAGTAAACAGAGGATCTGCACAAATGATTATCAGAATGATGAAATGAATATACATGTACATATGAGGTCTGACAATTAAGTCCATAAGCATAATTGTTCTAAATGCCACATACTTCATTGCTGAACACACCACGGTCACATTTGAAGTACTCCCCTTGGGAAGCTATGCACCCACACCGCATCTTGGAAGTCTTTCTGGAATGGCCATTGCACACAGTGATATGGTGGAAAGTTCACAATCTTAACTGTATAGTCATCTGTGAGGAAACTTTTATTCGATAAACAAATAACTGTTTTGGGACACCCTCCCTACCCTCCTGATCTGGCCACCAGTGACTTTTCTTTACCCAAAGATAAAGGAAATATTGAAAGTAAGACATTTTGGCGGCATTCAGGACATCAATGGTAATATGACAATAGCTCTGATGACCACTCCAGAAAAAGAATTCCAGAATTGATTTGAAGAGTGGACTTGGCAGTGGTATGGGTCAACAGCTTCCCAAAGAAAGTACTTTGATGGTGACTATAGTGATGATCAGCATTGAGGTGTGTAGCACTTTTCTAGGATGAGTTCGCGAACTTGTCGTACTTCGTGGGTGTGTGTGGGTATGGGAAGACAAACATATGTAAACACTTCTTTAAAAACTTGGGTTTTTTTTCCAAATTAATAATAAATTCACATTTATAATTGTTCCACAAGTTGTTGTTGTTGTTGTTAGATGCCATCAAGTTGGTTCCAATTCATAGCAATCCTGTGTACAACAGAACGAAACACTGCCCTGTCTTATGCCATATCCACAATCATTTTTGTGCTTAAACTCATTGTTGCAGTCACTGTGTCAATCCATCTCCTTGAGGGTCTTCCACTTTTTCACTAATCCTCCACGCTACCAAGCATGACGTCCTTCTCCAGGACCTGATCCTTCGTGAAAACATGTCCAAAGTATGTGTAGTCTTCCCATCTTTGCTTCTAAGCAGCACTCCAGTTGTACTTCTCCCAGAACAGATCTGTTAGTTCTTTCTGGTGGTCCCTGGAACAGTCAACATTCTTCTCCAACACAATTCAAAGGCATCAATTCTTCTTCTGTCTTCTTCGTTCATCGTCCAGCTTTTGGATGCATATAATGTGGTTGAAAATACAACAGCTTGGATCAGACACACTTCAGTCTTCAAGGTGATGTCTTTACTTTTCAATACTTTAAATAGATCCTTTGCAGCGGATTTTCCCAATGGAATGCATCTTTTAAGTTCCTGACAGCTGATTCCATGGGCATTGATTGTGGACCCAATTAAAATAAAATCTTTGACAACCTCAGTCCTTTCTCCATTTATGGATGATGTTGCTTACTGGACCAGCTGTAAGGATTTTTGTTTTCTTGATGTTGCATAATCCATATTGAAAGCTATGGTACTTGATTTTCTTCAGTGTTTCAAATCTTCTTCACTTCCAACAAGTAAGATGGTGTTATCTGCAAAACGCCAGTTATTGATGAATTTTCCTCCAAACCTGAACCCTCGTTCTTCTTCGTATTATCCACTTTCTCAGATTATTTGCTCAGCATACAGATGGAAAAGGTATGGGGAAAGGATATAACCCTCACACATATCTTTCCTGACTTTAAGCCATTCAGCGTCCCTTGTTCTGTTCACACAACTGCCTCTTGATCTATATACAGATTCCTTAAGAGCACAATTAGGTAGATGTTCTGGAATTCCCGTTCTCCACAATGCTAGCCATAATTTAGTACAATCCACAAGGTTGATTCCCTCTGAATAGTCAGCAAAACACAGGTAAACATCTTTCTGGTGCTCTTTGCTTCTAGCTAAGATCCATCAGACAACAGCAATGATATCCTTGGTTCCACATCCTCTTCTAAATCCAGCTTGAATTTCTGGCAGTTCCTTGTCAACATATTGTTGCATTCACTTTTGAATGATCTTGAGCAAAATTTTACTCCTGTGTGATATTAATGATATTATTTGGTAATTTCCTCATTCTGTTGGATCACTTTATTTTGGAAAGGGCATAATTATGGATCTCTTCTAGTCAGTTTGCCAGATAGTGTCCTCCAAATTTCTTGACATAGATGAGTGAGCACTTCCAGCACTGCATCTGTTTGTTGAAGGATCTCAGTGATATTCCATCATTTCCTGGAATCTTGTTCTTTAATAACGCTTTCAACGCAGCTTTGGTTTCTGATTATACACTGTCTCTTGAAATGGCTCATGAGGCTTGCAGTGGCTGAACATTAACCAGTTCTTTCTGGTCTAATGAATCTATATTTCTTCCATCTTCTTTTGATGCTCCTTGAGTTGTATAATTTTTTTCCTGTAGAATTCTTCACTATCGACACTAGAGACTTGAATTTTTTCCTCGGTTCTTACAGCTTGAGAAATGTGGAAGTGTTTTGCCCTTCTGATTTTCCATTTCCAGCTCTTTGTACATGTCATTATAATACTTTGTTTTGTCTTCTCAAGCTGCCCTTTGAAATCTTCCTTTTGCTTTAGCTACTTGATGTTGGAGTCTCTTCTGACTTACAATTTGGTCTTTTCTTTTTTTCCTGTCTTTTTAATGACCTTTTGCTCTCTTCATGGATAATATCTTTGATGTCATTTGACATTTCATCTGGTGTTCAGTCATTGGTGGCCAACACATCAAATCTGTCCTTGAGACGATCTTTGTATTCAGGAGGCACATACTCAAGGTCACACTTTGGCTCTCATGAACTTGCTCTAATTTTCCTTAGTTTCAATTTAGATTTGCATAAGAGCAGTTGATGATCTGTGCCACAGTCAGCACCTGGTCTTGTTCTGACCACTGATATGGAGCTTTTCCGTCATCTGCTTCCACAGATGAAATAGATTTGGTTCCTGTGTATTCTGTCTAGTGAGGTCCATGTGTACAGTCTCTGTTTATGTTGGTTAAAGAAGGCATTTGCAGTGAAAAAGTCATTAGTCTTGCAAAATTTTATCATGTGGTCTCCAATTTTGTTTCTGTCACCAAGGCTGTATTTTCCAACTACTGATCCTTCTTCTGTGTTTCCAACTTTTTCATTCCGGTCACTAGTATATCAATGCATTCTGAATGCATGTTTGATCAATTTCAGACTAGAGAAGCTGGTAAATATCTTTGGTCTCTTCATCTTCAGCCTTTGTGGTTGGTGTGTAAATTTGAATAATAGTTGTATTAACTGGCTTTCATTGTTCCTTGTAGGCATATGGATATTATCCTATCATTGACAGCATTGTACTTCAAGACAGATCTCGAAATGTTCTTTTTGATGATGAACCCAACACTGTTCCTCTTCAGGCTGTCATTGCCAGCATAGTGGATCATGTGATGTTTAGATTCAGAATGGCCAGTACCAGTGCATTTCAGCTCACTAATGCTGAGGATATTGATATTTATGTGTTCCATTTCATTTTTGATGATTTCCAATTTTCCTAATTTCATATTTATACATTCCATATTCCAATTATTAATGGAAATTTGCAGCTGTTTCTTTTCATTTTGACTCAAGCCACATCAGCAAATGAAGAACCTGAAAGTTTAATCCATCCTCATCATCAAGGTCGACTCTACTTTAAGGAGGCAACTCTTTCCCAGTCATCTTCTGAACGCCTTCCGACCTGTGATGCTCGTTTTCCAGCACTGTATCTGACAATGTTCTGCTGCTCTTCATAAGGTTTTCCCTGGCTAATTCTTTTCAGAAGTAAACTGCTGGGTTCTTCTTCCTACTCTGTCATAGTCTAGAAGCTGGGCTGAAACCTGCCTACAATGGGTGATCTTGTTGCTGCCTAACTACTGGTGTCATAGCTTCCAGCATCACAGCAACAAGCAAGCCTCCACTGACAGTCCATTTAAAGGGAAGGAGATTAAAAGAAAATCTTTTGTATTGATTTTTTTTATTTTGGAAAATGAAAAGATCTAGTTAACGTAAACATATTAAGTTATAAATACAGTTACTTAGTATTATAATATCATAAATAACAGCCTTTATAATTGGAACTTTAATCATATTTTTATTTCTCTGTATTTATATGATATTTATAATCCATTATTATGTGATTGTGTTAATACAGTTTTTGGCTTTTACTGCATTTCCCATGTTAGTGTATTCTTTCCCTGCATTTACCCAAGTAACTATTTTCAAGAAAATTGTCAAATTAGACTATTTTCTTACTTCCACCTTCTACAACTAATGTTCATAATTTGAAATGAAATCTGTAATTCAGAACAGATATCCTTACCATACAACTGTATCCAAAATTTTAATTAACAAAATAACATTACTTCAGAGACGTATTTATAAAACTGGCAAAGCTAGTTCCTGTTAATCTGTCAAGTATTTAATCTCATGAGGGTCTACCAAATATGAAGTTGACCATAGTTGACTAGACAAGAAATTCTTCGTCTGGGTCTCTTCCCAACAAAAACGAATAAACAGCAAGAGAAGCAAAAACAAAGACGATGCTTTTTTGCAATATTGTTATCTTCCAAAGTTACTACTTGACGTTAATGAATGATGTTTATGACTTTTAATCTGTAACAAAAGGAGAAGAATGATTTTTGGTATTCACTGTGATGTGCTACGACAGCTTGATGGGCTTGATTTTCTTATTCTTACACCTAGGTCTCATGTATCAGTGAATACTCCCTCATCTCAACTAGCAGAAAAAAACTTACATATTCACTCTCTCTCTATAAGCAAATCTCTTACCTATTCCCTTTCTGTTTGGACAGTGATCATTTAAACTCTTCAAAAAAAGAGTCCCACTGAATCAGCAGAATGTTTTCCCTTTGCAACCTCTTAAAATATATTCTTGTCCTGCAAATTTTCTTTTATGTTTAGCAATAAATTTATTGTTAGCAAATCTATTCCCTTGCCTATATGAGTATCTATCATTTCATAAATATGGTATATTTAAAAAGTCCATTTTTAGTAGAAATTGCCAGAAATGAAATGGAACACATAAGCATAGACATCCTAGGCGTCGGTGAGCAGAAGTGGACTGGTAATGGCCACTTTGAATCAGACAACATATGGTATACTATGCCAGAATGACAACTTAAGGAGGAATGGCATTGCATTCATCATTAAAAGAACATTTCAAGATATATCCTGGAGAATGTTCCATGTACATTGTAGAAGAAGGTGTACTTATCCGGTAATGGATGAAAAGATCTGTATATGTCAATAAGGTTAAGTTGTTTAATTGTTGCAATAAGATCTTCTGCATCTTTACTGAGCCCTTTTTCTGGATGATCTGTCCATAACTAAAAAGGGAGTGTTGAAGTCTCCAACTATTATTGTGGAATGATTTATCTCATTTTAGATTTTGTAATTCCACTGCTTGGAATTTATCCTTCAGAAGCAAAGGTTGTCACTGAACAGACACATGCACATGGATGTTGTAGCACAGTCCACAAGAGCAAAAAGTTGGAATCAACCCCGATGCTCATCAACAGATGAATGGATAAGCAAACTACAGTACATATGCTCAATGGAGCATAATACTATGATAAAAAAACAATGACCATTTTAGAAAACATCTCATAACACGGTCTCATGCTGAGTGAAATTGATCAGTGTCAAAGGGACAGATTTTGTATAAGAATTCTGTTATAAGGACTTAACAAGAGAATTGTCCACAGAAGAAAATGACTGTGTTGGCTACAGAGGTGGGTGGGAGGCTGAGGGCTTATCATAGGTGAGATAATTGATAGATGTTAGAAATTTTATTCTTTTACTGTAGTTAATAAAAAATAAAATAAAAAGGTATATCCTGAAGTACAGTGTTGCCACTGACAGGGTACTATCCATACACCTACAAGGAAGATCAGTTAATATGACTATTATTCAAATTTATGCACCAAACATTAAGGCCAAAGATAAAGAAATGGAAGATATTTACCAGCTTCTGCAGACCGAAATTGATTGAACATGCAGTAAGGATGCATTGATAATTACTGATAACTGGAACACAAAAGTTGGAAGCCAAGAATGATTGGCAGTTGGAAAGTATGGATTTGGTGATAGAAATGATGCTGAAGTTCAAACAATAGAATTTTGCTGGATCAGTGACTTTATCATTGTAAATATCTTTTTCCATCAACATAAACAGTAACTATACACCTGGACCTCATCCAATGAAGTACCAAGGAATCAACCAACTACATCTGTGGAAAGAGATGAAGGAGAAGTTCAATATGATCCTTCAGAATAAGGCCAGGTGCCGATTGTTGTATGGACCATCAACTGCTCATATGCAAGTTCAAACTCAAACTGAAGAAAATTAGAATAAGTCCAGGAGAGCCACAGTATTGCCTTGAGTCTATCCCAATGGAGTTTAGAGACTGTCTCAAGAATAGATTCGATGCTTTGAACACTAATGACAGGAAAACTAAGAGCTGTGGAAAGACATCAAGGAAATCATACATGAATAAAGTAATAGGCCTTTGAAGATACAGGAAAGAAAGAAGAAAGCAGACTGAATGTCAGAAGAGACTGAAAATTGCACTTGAAATCTGAGTAGCTAAAACAGAA
The DNA here is from genome assembly GCA_028571685.1 of Heterohyrax brucei. NCBI lineage: Eukaryota > Metazoa > Chordata > Mammalia > Hyracoidea > Procaviidae > Heterohyrax > Heterohyrax brucei. The sequence continues at coordinate 108,686,081 of CM053148.1, forward strand.
AGAAGAAATCATGAAGTAAAAGAACTGAAGATTTCAAAGGGTAGCTTGAAAACACACAGTAAAGTGTTGTACTGACATGTGCAAACAGCAGAAAACCAAAGAGAATATATTTCACACTTTTCAAGATGAAAGAACCAAAGAAAAAATTCAAGCCTTAAGCTGCAACACTGAAACATTCTTCAGGAAAATACTAAATGCTACAGGAAACATCAGAAGATGAGAGAAATACACAGAGTTATTACACCAGACAGAATTGGTAAGTGTTCAACTATTTTAGGAGGTAGCATGTGATCAGGAACCCATGGTACTAAAGGAAGAAGTTGAAGCTTCATTGTGGCCTTGGTGAAAAACAAGTCTCCAGGATTTGATGGAATATCAATTGAGATGTTTCAACAAATGACTGGAGCACTGGATGTGTTCTCTCATCTATGCTAAGGCATTTGGAAGACAGCCAGCTGGCCAATTGACTGGAAGAGATATATAATTATGCTTATTTCCAAGTCAGGTGAGCCAACAAAATGAGCACATTATCAAGGAATATCATTAATATCACCTGCAAGTAAAATGTTGCTAAAGGTCCTTCAAAAGTAGCTGTAGCAATATGTTGGCAGGGAACTGCCAGAAATTCAGGCCAGGCTCAGAAGAAAACAAGAAACCACAGATATCATTGCTGATGTCAGAACACAAGAAAGCACAGAACACAAGAAAGATCTTGGTAGAAAGCAGAGAGTGCCAGAGGATTCTCAACAAGATGTATTGACGGTGTCTGCAACAATGGGCTCAAGCATAACAACAACTCTGGCACGGCACAGGATCAGGTAGTGTCTCATTCTGTTGTATATACACGTGCTATGAGCCAGAACTGACTTTTTGGCACCTGAAAACAACAAGAGCATAGTGATTAAGAATTTGGCTGCTCCTAAAAGACAGAAAGGGCTGCATAATCCAGAGATCAGCAGAAAAGCAGAAGAAACAGAGAATGCCCGACCACCACTAATGACTGCCCTGACAGGGAGCACAACAAAGATTACCTGACAAGATGAGAGAAACATGGTGTGCAGAAGTTAAACTACTAAAAACCAAACGTACTTGTCCCACGGACTGGATGGAAGACATTGTCCCCTGATTGTCTGTTAGCCCAGGAATGAAACTGTTCCCAAAGCCAACTCTTCAGACAAAGGTTGGACTGGACTATAAGACATAAGATGATACCGGTGAGGAGTACGTTTCTTGGTTTAAGTAAGTACATGAAACTAACCAGGCAGCTCCGGTCCAGAGGTGAGATCAGGGCATAAAGGGGGACAGGAGCTAGCTGAATGGACATGGAACTATGGGATGGAACAGTGCTGTCATAGTGTCAGGAGAGTGGCTACATTTGTGCAGCAATGTGTGTGTGTGTTTTGTATGACACGTTGACTTCAACTGTAAACTCTCACTTAAAACACAAAATAATGCTACCAAAAAAAGAAAGAAATTGACTGCTAGCCAAAAGGCCAGCAGTTCAATCCACCAGACAATTCCTGGCCCCATGGGCAGTTCCACTAGTGCTCCTGTGGCAGAAATTCCACATGTGGATTGCTTTAACTTACGTAAGATTATTCTCTTACAATCCAACTTCAGGGTGTCAGCTCCAGGGGAAGGCTTTCTCTGTTGATTCTGGAGGAAAGTTCTTGTCACCAAAAGAGTAAAAACAGAAATTACAGACCAAGGGGGGAAAAAATGGCCATGAAGCATTTGCCAAAGATATTATCTCTAAAATCTATAGGAAAATCCAACAAATCCAACAAAAACACAAATAATACACATAAAAAATGGGCAAAGATATGAATACACTCCGTGAAGGAAGACATTCAGGCAGCTAAAGAGACATGACAAAATCCCCACAACTACCAGCTGTTAGAGAAACGCAAATTAAAACAGCAATGAGATGTCATCTCACCTTGACATTACTGGTATGAATCAAACAAAACAGAAACTAATGAATGTTGGTGAGGCTGCAGAGAGAGCAGGAGGTCATCACTTTGGAAAACAGTATGGTGCTTCTTTAAAAAGTTAGCAAGAAGCATACCATGAAATCCACCTATCCCACTTTTAAGCACATGTCCTAGAGAAATAAGACCTGTATCATGAAGACTTATGTGCACACATGTTCATTAGGCATTACTCAGAATAACATAAAGCTGGAAACAACCTAAATTCCTAACAGCAAATGAATGAGTAAACAAACTATGGTACATACACACAGTGGAATACCACACAGTGACTCTGCATGGTATCTCACTACACGGATGACTCAGGAGGGCATTATGCAGAGCGAAATAAGTCAATTATGGATGATAAATACTATATGAGACCACTGATGTAAAAATTTATGAAAAGGCTTATATGCAGAGGGAAATAATCTTTCATGGATACTAGAGGGGAGGTTGCTGGTGTGAAGAAAACACTAAATACAGTAGATATATTGTAACTTTGGTAAAGATTAAGCCAGTACTGGAAAGGTCCTTAGAACTTGATAAAGGCAAAGTTATAGAAGCTTCATAAACAATCCAAACTCCAGAGAGATGAGTTTCTGGGCTGAGGGCTAGGGATCATGGTTTCAGGGAGCAGTTGGTTCAGTTGGTGTTAATAGTTTATAGAGAAGTTGTCTACCTGCTAATTTGGTGAGTAGCATCTGAAGTCTTAAAAATCTTGCAAGTGATCGTCTAAGATGCATCTACTGGTCTCAACCCATGTGGAGCAAGGGATGATAAAGAAAACCAAAAACACAAGGGGCGATTAGTCCAAAGGATTAACGGACCATGACTACCAGAGCCTCCAGCAGACTGAGTCTAGCACAGCTGGGTTGTGTTCAGATAACACCACCAACTGCTCTGACAGGAATCACAATGAAAGGCCCCATACAAAGCTGGAGAAACATGCAGAACAAAATTCTAACTCAGAAAAATAGATCAGATTTAGGGGTCTGTCAGAGACTAGAAAAACCCCAAGAGTGTGGCCCCCAGGCACCCTTTTAACTCAGTGTTTACTCTCCAGCCAGACATTAGACAGGCCCATAAAACAAACAATAATGTGTGTAGCTCAGCTGTGTGTAAAGGCTAACTGGGCAAACCAGCCCAGGGGCAATGTAGAGAAGTCGGGAGGGAACAGTAAAACTCGACAAATGGAAATGTGGAACCCATGTTTAAGAAGGAAAGATTGTTAATACATCGCACAGTTGGCAACTAATGTCACAAAATAATATGTGTGTTAATTGTTTAATGAGACACTAATTTGTTGCATAAACCTTAATCTAAAGAATAACAACAACAACAAAAAATAGCCGGTCAATCAACATCCTTATAAAACATGTTATTATCTGAGTTTGCTTCTCTGTTGAATGTGACATTGTATATCATTCTAATTTCAATTACCGTTTCTCTTATTATTAATAAATTTAATATTTTTCTTAAATTTTATGGTCTGTATGTACTTCCATATTATTTCCAATTATTTCTATTGGCCGTATTTTCTATTGCCTTTTTTGTCTTCTTATTTACTCATAGAAATTGTTTATTTTGAAATCTGGATACATGATATATTGTTTCCATGTGTTGTGAAGATCCTCTCTTGGACTGTTGTCAGACTTTTCACTTTTTGTAAATGTTTTGACGAAAATAAATTACAACTGTTGGTGTGGGTGTGTGTGTGTATCAGGTGAGTGTGAGCAGCAAGTCCCTCAGAAAAGCCCAGTGGCCATAGTTTTGACTGTTCTTCTCCCTGCCAGAAACTTTAGGCCTCAGTACCAGTTACCCCTTTCACTGAGCTTGATGTTCATTTAAAAATAATAATAATAATAGTTGCTGTTGAGTCAATTCTGACTCATAGAGACCCTATAGGACCGAGTAGATCTGCCCTACGTGGTTCCTAAAGAGTAACCGGTGGATTCGAGCTAGAGAACTTTTGATTAGCCTCCCACCTTTTAACCACTGTGCTGCCAAGCCTAAATTTTTGTCAACAAGGTTAAAAAGATATAACGCTGGGATAACCACATCTTCCTTGTCAGGAGGCTGGGGCAATGGGGGTGGGGCATAAGACGCGGTAAGACACTTGCTAAACAAAAAGCAAAATCCTTTGCCATCGAGTCGATTCTGACTTGTAATGACTCTATAGGGCAGAGTAGAAATGCTCCATAGAATTTCCAAAGAGTGCCTAGAGACTCAAACAGCAAAATCTTTGGTTTGCAGCCATAACACTTAACCATTATGCCACCAGAGTTTCCAGGATGCTTGCTAGTAGGGTTAAAAAAAATACAATTAGTTACTTAGGCTTGGAGTGTGAAATAGCTGGGAGAGAAAGTTTTCTAAGACTCCACAGCTGCAGTACAGATAGGAGACGCACAACTTAAGCTTACAGGCCACTGAAGTTCACCTACCTTGCCCTGGGAAGATTGGCAGGAGGCTGGGCCACATTTAATCCCCTCACCCATGGCAAAACTAACATCACAAAATGTGTTAATTGTTAAACGAGATACTAATTTGTTGTGGAAACCTTCATACAAAGCACAATAAAAATTATCCCATCAGCCAACATCCCTAAGAAAACATGGCATTATCAGTTTGCCTCCCTGCTGGGTGTGACATTTGTACATCATTAAGATTTTAATTTCCATTTCCCTGATTATTAATACATTTAACATTTTTCTTAGGTTTTATGGTCATTTCTGCCTAGAAAGGCTATTGAATCAGGAGATACTACTCATGTGCTAATACGTGTTCAGGCCCTGATAGGGAAGACAAAATGTTCATGGAGCAACCTACTTTCGTCATTGGTGCCCTTTTTTAAGTGGTCTCCACAACCAGTGAGGACCACATAGATTTGGAGTGCTGTAGTACAGTGAGACAGCGATTCAATTATTCCAGGACTAGTTATTTAAAAAAGAAAAAAATTCTTTCCTCCATTCATCAATATTACTTATGCATAAATTTATAATTTTAGGCAAACATTCTGGTTATTTAAGATGTTATATTAAGCTCAAAATAGACAATAATAAATTATTGAAGCTATAAGATACATAAAGAGAAGTAATACGTTTATTTCTGGCGAAAGTTACAAATATGTCCCTAGGTTTTTTCTTCCAGGAAAAGATATAAAAATATTTTTTGTGTCCCCCACAAATGAAGTTTTTAAGTTGGTGTTTGACTAGGTTTTACCAAATTCAGGTTCTATTAGAGCAAATGTAGAAATGGAGATCTAGAGATTTAGATTGTAAACCTGGTTCTGCATTAATTTACTCTGTATTCCAGAAAAAACGTCAGGAAAACCAACTACAGCTTTAAGTATCATTTGCAACAACATAAAAACAAAATCATGCTCCCCCCAACTGTTGTTTTAAATGCCTATCGAGGAAAATTGTTGATGAACTAAGGAAATCAGCAACACTTAATTTACATCTCATTTAGTCGTTGTACAGACAAAATTCCTATGGCCTCTGTTTCAGTTTCCAGATTGGTAGATCATCAGATAGTATTCTTCTAGTTCTTGTCCTCTCTGGTCTCACTGTTACAACAGTTGCATAAGAACATCTTACATGGTGGATAAATTCCAGGGCTCCAGAATTCTTTAGAATTTCAAGAGGGTGTTTTTCAAAAAAGAAATAAACTATGGACAATGAAAAATCTATTATTATTATTAATTATCAAGTATGAAAACAGTTCTTATGATGCTGGCTTTGACTCTTTAACAGATGGGAATTATGGCAACAAACCCATTTATAGCTTTCAATCAGCAAAGTCTGTGATGAACCTATAGTCTCTCTAGATACATGTATTAGAAAACTTGGATTGTTAAAAGCATTTCAGGAATAAAAGGAGGGGGAAGTTAATTTGCTAAGCAAAAACACTGTTTTAAATAAAAGTATTTTTCTATAAATATAATGGAATAATTAATAAGGTTGTCATGTACCATATTTTCTTTATTTGATATGTTCTATTAATATGTAGTTAGATAGTGCTGTTAAACAGAACTGTCAATTTAAATAATACAAAATAGTAGAAGTTTTATCATGTAAGAAAAACAATTTGATCAATTGCTATAAATATATACAAAATAGAAAAGGCAGGAAAAAACTGTATTTGCAATTTAAAGCTATCGGGCAGGTGTATAATGTCACATGTCTGGGGAATCCTATTTATAAATGCACATTTTAATATCGACTCATTGGCCTTATTCATTAAGGGGAAAAGTGCTGATTAGAAACAATTTTCATTTTTTCAGTGCTTCCCAAGAGTTCTTCCCTTCTAAAAAAGTAAGTCTTCTTAATTAGGTAGTTTAGACTCATTTTTTAATGAATTCATAAATTTTTATGAATTTATAAATATTGTTTCTCTGAGATTGTTGCTTACACAGAATACATATGTGAGAATAAATGTACATGTATAATTTTATATACACAAGTTTTGTATATTAAATATTTACATGAGGGTGACCATAGACATTTTATTTAAAGAGAAAAATGAAAACCAGATAACAAACAGAATTTGTGTCATATTTAAATCAATACCGCTCGACGCCACTTGGCTACGTGGCTAAAGGTTTAAAGTACTGTAAAGTTCAACATGCCATTAACCCACCCATTGCCGTCGAATCGGGTCTGACTCTAGAGGTCAGAGTAGAACTGGCAGTTTCCAACGAGCTTCTGGTGGATTTGAACTGCCGACCTTTTGGTTAGCAGATGTAGCTCTTAACCCACTAGCCACCAGGGTTTCCCAACAATATTACATTAAACCTAAACCGAATGTCATCAAGTACTGTAAAATTCAACACAACATTAATGAATAAGTATGTCTCTGATTACAAGCACTCTTTCATGCGACCACCTACCTGTTACCCGACTCCTGAACTGACAAATAGCGGCAAGTGTGCTCCTGCACCCCAACTAGCCAGCCAGCCAGCCAGCCACCACTTTCCCCTGACCCGATGAGCTGCAGATAGCAAGTTACCATTTTCCCACTTGCCTGCCACTCACTACCACCCACTGACCCAGCAAATGGTGGAGAGTGTCCCCCATACGTCTGCTTGTCTTGTCTTTTGCCTGCCTCCACACCCTACCCCTTGCTCCATCCACTCAATAAATATCAGAGTACCATTTCCCACACCAACACCACTGAATTGATGACAGGTAGTAGCCAGTGTCCACGTAGCTCACCCTCAGCCTGCTTGGATGACCAGTGATCACAGACTCACCTTGCACTACCGGCCACTACCTCACTCACCCACAGACAGGACGTGAGCCTCCCATGCAGCCATATTAGTAACCAATGAACTACACCTTCTCCACCCAACCTGATATTTCAAAATCAAAAACCAGGAGGAAACCAATAAAAACGCAATCAGTCAATAAAGAAAATAATACCTTAGGGACTCAAACACAATAGACAGTATCAAATCATATAAAGAAACAAATTGAGATGGCTCAAGGAAGTGACCAAAATAAAGAGGCAGAAAACCTTCCTGACATGGATTGGATTGTGTCACCTGAAAATGTGTGGATTACCTTGGCTAGGCCTTGATTCCTAGTATTGTGTGATGTTCCTTTATGTTGTAAACCTTGCCCGTACGATATTAATGAGGAATGGTTGGCAGTTGTGTTCATCCGGCAGGACTCAATGTGTGGGAAATGTATTGTGCCTTGGGACAGCCTTTTGAGATGCAAAGGAAAGGCAGCAAGCAGAGAGTTGGGGTCCTCATATCATCAAGAGTCAGCTCCAAGAGCAGAATGTGTCCATTGGAATGGACCAGGAGTTCCTACACCTCAGAAGGTTGTATTCTAGGGGAAGACTGACAAGGACCTTCCTCCAGAGTCAACAAAGAAAGCCTTCTTCTGGAGATGATACCCTGAATTTTGACTTGTAGCCTACTGGACTCGGACAGAATAAGATTTCTTTTTAAAGTCATCCACTTGTGGTATTTCTGTTACAGCAGCTCTAGATAACTAAGACACTTCCTGGGGAAGAAATAGTAGTAGAACTACATGATAAAGAATTAAAAAGACTTTTATATAGGATCCTCAGTGAGATCAAGGGAAACGCAGACAAAACTTTAGAAGAATTCAGGAAAACAGTACAAGAACAAAATGACAAATTAAATAGATAATTAGAAACCATACAAAAACAACAAACAGAAATTTGTAAGATTAACAATGAAGTGTCAGAAACTGATAACTCAGTGAAAGGACATAAGTAGAATTGAATCAATAGGGGAAAGAATAGACAGATAAAAGAGAAATTCATTGATACTAATTTGTTTAGGAATAATTGGGAAAATTAACGAAGAAAACTTACAGTTATGTGGGACACTTTTGTGAAAGAAATAATTCACATGAGATCAGAATTCCACCATAGCAGGGGAAATAAGAGGGAGAAAACAAACGCACTGAGAGAATCTTTGAGAAGCAGCAGCAGAAAATTTCCCTAATATCATGAAAGATTTCTTTACGTTTCCAGTAAAGAAACTCAAGAAATCTCCTACCAGGGAGATCCCAATAGAAAATCATGAAATATTTGATACTCAAACTTTCCAAAACAAAGAAAAAATTGCAGGAGCACCTACAAAGGGACACTAAACGGTAACTGTGAAGGTAAGAGGAAAATGGGATGACATATACAAAGCTCTGGAAGAAAATAATTGCCTTGCAAGAATTATGTATTTAGCAAAGTTGATTCTGAAACATTGTGGCAAAATGAGGATATTCCAAGATAAAAAGGAAAGAATGGAAATTGTAAAAACCAGAGCAATCTTACAAGAAATATTACAGTCATTCGAACAGAGAATCAACTATATGAGACAATAAGCTGAGATTAAGATGCATGACAGAATCACCTAGATACCAACTCAGATAAAGAGTTCTGAAAACTAAAATAATGGTCCATAACTGAACAAAGCAAACCTTTTGTAACTGATGCAATTGATGACAACTTTGAAACACAAAGAGGGAACAAATGATGTAGATATAGAACGTTTGTATGGAGAGGAAGTCAAAGTGACATTTAAACTTAGTAAGGTAAAGAAAAGTTTCACAGCTACTCCTAAGAAAATAAATAAACCTATTTACCAAAATTTAAAAAAAGAAAAAATATCACAAAAATTCAGTAAATACAAAATCAACAAGTACAAAGGAAAAGAAAATCTTTAAGCAAAAATAACTCAGCACAGATAAACTAGAAGAAAGAAACTGTCAACACTGTAAAAAGAAAAACAAAATGTCAACAGTAAATTCATAGCTATTGCTAACCACACTCAGTGTAAGTGGTATGAATGCACCAGTCAGGAGATAGAGAGTGGCAGAATGAATAAGAAAGAAAGAAAGAAACAGATAGATGATGGATAGATAACACAGTGACGTGTTACCTACAAGACATACATCTTAGATCCAAAGACATAAATACATTAAAAAAATCAAACGATGGAAAAAATGTACCAAGTAAGCAAAACCAAAAAAAAAGAGCAGTACTGACAATGTCAACATCTGAAAAAATAGACTGTAAGTCACAATCTATCACAAGAGGCAAGGAAGGGAATTCTAAAATGATTAAAGAGTCAATCCACCAAGAGTACATAACTATAGTAAATATTGATGGACCTAATGAAAGAGCTCCAAAATACACGAAACAAAGTTTAACAGTATTTAAAGGAGATATAGACAGTTCCACAGTAATAATAATACAATTTAGTACACCACTTTGAAGGTAGGACAGAATTAGAAACTCAACGAATTACAGATCAAAATATCAAAATCAAACAACTTGCCCTTACAGATATATAGAGAACGTGCCAACCATGAGCAGCACAATACACAGCTTTCTCCAATGCATACAAATCATTCTCAAGAAAAGACCATAATTCAGCACAAAGTAAATGTATGGAAACTGCTTAAAAACCAGTGAGTATCGGAAGAAATTAAAAATGAAATTAGAAGATACCTAGAATAAGTCGAGAAACGAAAGCACAGTATTGCAAAACATTTGACCTCAGCAAAAGCAGTGCTCAGAGGAGAAATTACAGCAAGAAGCACATCAAAAAAGAAGAAACAGGAATAATCAATAGCTTAACCCTATAACTTGAACAAATAGAAAAATATCAGTGAAAGAAGTCTACAGTCACTTGAAGAAAGGAAATAGTAAAGATTGGAGCAGAAATAAATGAGACCAAAAAAGAAAACTAATAGAAAGAATCAGTAAGACTAAAAATTGATTCTTTGAGAGGACCAATAAAATTCACTGACCACTGACCACACAGACAAAGGAAAAGAATAATACTGATAATGAAAATAAAGAATGACATAGGAGACATTACAATAGAACGAATGGAGACAAAAAGGGATAACAGAATATTATCAAAACCATATTCCAACTGTTGAGTTCCACAGGTCTGTGTTGCCCATGGCTGATCGGTGCTGATGAAGAATGCCACACAAGAAACACTGGTGATGAGGAGGGAAGCTGGTATCTCTGATGCCTCAGCAACAACTCTCAGGCATCAGGCAACTCCCTTTTATTTAGGGAACAAAACAGGAATATGCAGTAAAGCAGGCATTGATTTGAATAGGATGTGGACAGTTCCCCACGAAGAAAATGGATATCTTCCCGTCTAACATAACAAAGCTCACTTCCTCAGTTGATGTCACCTCTCCAGGAGGTAAAGCACTGAGGCCTGGGCATGGGTACCAAGGTGACATTCAGCAGACCAGATCTATCTTTTGCAAGGGTCTGGTGTCTTACATTCCAACTGTTTGCAGCCGTTTACAATCACTAATTTACAGGCTCACAAGCCCTGCACCCAGGCCTCAATATTTACCCTAACCATGGCCAAGTTGCCCACAGCCCTAGCTATGGTCATGTTGCCCATATCAACAAACCCCAAAAGCTAGAAGAAATAGACAAACTTCTAGAAGCACACCACCAACCTAAACGGTTTTAGTTATTTAGTGCTGCTTTAACAGAAATACCACAATTTGGGAGGCTTTAGAAGACAAATTTTATTTGTCACAGTCTGATAAGGTAAGAGTCCAATAAGGGTACCAGCTCCAGTGAAGTCTTTCTCTGCTGGCACTGGAGGAAGGTCCTTGTTGTCAATCTTCCCTTCTAGCTGCAGGAATACTGGTCCTTTCCAACGATGCACTCAGCTCCTGGCACTGCTTTCTTTCTGATCATATTATGTCCCCGAATATCTCTACTAGCTCCTCTCCTTAAAATCTCAAGAGACTGCCTCAAGACGGAACACAATTTTACACACTGAATCTTGCTCTACCAACACAACTGCTGCCCATCCGCCCTCATCAGCACCATGGAGGTAAGAATTCCAGCACGGAGGAAAATGAGACACACAATACCAGGAATTATGGCCCAGCCAAACTGTTACAAACTTTGAGGAGAATACAACTCAATCCACGACACTAGCACAGACTGAGATCAAAAATTTGAACCAACCCATAACAAAAGAAGAATTTGAAGAGGTTATAAAAAGTCTTCTGACAAAAAAGAAGTCCCAGACCAGATGGCTTCACTGTATAATTATACAAAACTTTGAGAGAAAAGTTGACATCAATTCTACTGAAACTATTCCAGAGCATAGGAATGAAGAAACACATGCTAGTTCCTTCTGTGCAGCCAGCGTCACCCTGACAGTAAGGTGAAAAAGATACCACAAAAGAAAGAAAATTATAGACCAGTATCCCCCATGATCATATACACAAATCTGCAATGAAATTTTAGCTAACAGGATTCAACAGCAAACAGGGGGAATAAAAAAATCAAGTGGGATTCAAACCAGGGATGGTGAAACATTAGAAAACCAGTCAATGTAACTTACCTGATGAACAACACAAAGGAAAAGAAACACATACTCGTCTCAGTTAGTTAGAAAAGGAATTTCACAAAATCCAACACCATGTCCTGGTTAAAATCAATCAACTAAAAAGCAATAGAAGTTTCTCAGCATAATTAAGGGTACATACACAAAATCAACTCAATAAAACTCACTGCCATCAAGTTGATCCTGACTCACAATAATGTTATAGGACATATTAGGACAGAGTAGAACTGCCCCCATGGAGTTCTCAAGTAATGGCTGGTGGATTAAAATTGCCATGTTTTCAGTTAGCAGCTGAGTGATTAACAACTGCAACACTAGGAATCTGTAAAACCAACAGCCATCAGTATTCTCATGATGAGAACAGGGACCAGACAAGGATACATTTTATTTCCACTCTTATTCTATATTGTGCTGAAAGTCCTAGCTAGAGCTATGCAGCAATAAAAGGAAATAAAAGCTATCTAAATTGATAAGGAAGAAGTAAAATTATGCTTATTTTCAGAAAATCCCAGAGACTCCAAAAGAAAGTTGTTACTGGAAATAACAAGAATTCAGCAAATGGGCAAGGTACAAGATAAACATGCAAAAATCAGTTGGATTCCTCTATATTAAAAAAAAAAAATCTCCAAAAAGTAAATCAGGAAAACAATGCCATTTTAAATAGCTCCCGAAAAGATAAAATACATCACAATAAATGTAAGAAATGATACAAAAGACGTATACGAAGAAAATTACAAAACAGTACTGCAGGAAACCCAAAGAGACTTACATAAATGGAACAACATGCCGAGTACATGGACAAGAAGACACTGAGATGTCAGTACTCCGCAAAGTGATCTACAGATATAATACAATTCTAAACCGAATTCCAACAACATTCTTCAACAAAATAGAAAAAAAACCTGAAACTATATGAAAAGAAAAGAAGCCTCAGATAATTAGAGCATTAATGAAGAAAAACAAACTAGGACTTCCCACTTGTCAATCTCAGATGTTACTGTACATCCGTGGTAGCCAAACCAGCCTAGTAGTAGAGGCACATAGACAAATGGAATAGAATCGAGAGCCCAGAGGTAAATCTACCTATCAACAGGGGTTCTTTGACAAAGTTTTGAAGTCTGTTCAGTGGGATAAAGGTTATTTCTTTAACAAGCAATGCTGGTAAAACTGGATAACGATTTACAGAAAAAAGAAAAGCAGCATTCATTCCTTACACCAAACATAACTAACTCAAAATGGATCATAAACTTAAAAGTTAAACTGAGAACTATTAAAGTCCTGGAATATAACACAGCAAAATAGCTAGGGGCCCTAACTCATGTCATAAATATGCTATCAAACATAATAAAAAATTTATAAACAGCAGAAGATAAACTAGATAACTAAACCAAAACCAAACCCACTGCTGTTGAGTTAATTCTGACTCATAGTGATCCTATAGGGCAGAGTAGAACCACTCCGCAGTTTCCAAGGAGCACCTGCTGGATTTGAACTGCCGACCTTTTGGTTAGCAGCTGCAACACTTGACCACTATGCCACCATGGTTTCCAACTAGATAGCTAGCCAGCCAGCCAAGTGCCATTGAGTCGCACTAGATTGCTAGGACTTCTTAAATATGGTATACTTATTCTCATCAATGGACTTCTCCAAAAGAGTAAAAAGAGAAGCTACAGCAGGAAATCTCCATACATTTGTCAGTTCTTTATAATGTAGCGGTTTGAGTGTTGCTGTGATTCTGGAAGCTATGCCATAAGTATTTAGACACCAGCAGGGTCACCCATAGTGGACAGGTTTCAGCTGAGCTTTCAGACTAAGACAGACTAGGAAGAAGAACTCAGTGGTATACTTCTGAAAATAAGGAGCCGGTAAAAACCTTATGAATAGCTGTGGAACACTGCCTGATACAGCATCAAAAGATAAGCCCCCTCAGGTTGGAAGGCATTCAAAACACAACTGGAGAAGAGTTGCCTTGTCAAAGCAGAGTCAGCCTTACTGATGTGGATGAAGTTTTCAGGATTTTTATTTATTTATTAATGTGGCATAACTCAAATTGAGAAGAAACAGCCACAAATATCTACTGATAATGTAAATACGGAAGGTACAAAGTATGAATCTTGTGACTGACATTGAATTTTTCCATTATCTCTTTCCAAAAATGTAGTCAGTGTGATTCTGTGTTTTCCATCTGGTGAAGTCCAAGTGCATACTCACCATTTATGTTGTTGAAAAGATATTTGCAATGCATAAGTCATTGGTTTTACAAAATTCTATCACACAATTTCCAATGTCTTTTCTGTCACCAACTCCACAGTTTCCAACTACTGAGCTTTCTTCTTGGTTTACAATTTTTGCATTCCAATAATCACTTTTCATATATGTATACTGACTGCACATTTGGTCAGTTTTAAATTGTAGAATTTGGCTAAAAAATAAATAAAATTCAATTTCTTCATCTTTGGCTTTAGTAGTTGGTTTGTAAATTTGAGTAATAGTCATAGTAACTGGTCTTTGTAGGCATATGGATAAAATCCTAACACTGACAGCATTGTACTTCACAATAGATCTTGAAATGTTTTGACAGTGATGTGACATCATTCCTCTTCAGTTTGTCATCTCTGGCATAGTAGGCCATGTGATTCTCTGACTCAAAATGATCAGTACCAGTTTACTTAAGCTCACTAACACCTAGGATTTTGATCTTTATATGTCCCATTTCATTTTTGACAATATCCAAATTTCCTAGATTTATGCTTTGTACATTCAGTGTTCCAGTTTTTAATGGACATTTGCAGCTCTCTCTGGAGTTGTGCCACACCAGCAAGTGAAGATCTCTAAAACTTGACTGTATTCTCATCATTAAGGTTGATTCTATTTTGAGAAGACAGCTCTCCCTGGTAGTGTTCTGAGTGCCTTCCAACCTCAGGGGCTCGTCTTCCATGCATGTTTATAGATATTTCTATATACACTTTTGTACATGCTACAGGTGTATATAGTAGAACACGTAAGGGGCACAGCATGGAAACCACTTAGACATAACCAAACAGCTGACGGGACCAAGAATCTGGGCTTGAAGGCTAAATACCATAGTCCTGGGGGACATCTAGATTAACTGGCACAACACCATTCATACGTTAATGTTCTACATTCTACCATGCTGAATACTGTCTGGAATTTTAAAAGCTTGTAAGTGGCCATAGAAGACACAGTTGTTGATGTCTTCTTATTTGTAGCAAAGAAGACTGAGGGAGACAACTAGTGCAAAGGACTGATGGTTCGTATGAACACCCAGCCTCTTATAACCTGAGACCTGAAGAACTAGATGGTGCCCAGCCATCCCTGCGGGCTGGAGTGTGAAAAAAGATGTAGAACAAAGGTCAAATTCACCTGAAAGCCCAGACTTACTGGTCTAATAGAAAATGGAGGAATTTCCAAGACTAAAATCTTGAGATACCCTTCTAACTTACAACTGACACCAGTTTCAGAAGTCACCTTTCAGCTAAATAATAGGCCCCAAAAGTACACAGTAACTTTCTTTGAGAAATCTGCCTCTTAACATACATACATACCTTTTGCCATAATGTGGATTTCAACTTTTAGATACTCTATGAGACCAGAATAGAACTGCCCCATGGAGTTTCCAATGATCCCCTGCCTTTTGGTTAGCAGTCATATCACTTAACCACTACACCACCAAGGTTTCTCCTTAAACATTTGATTATCCAAAGCCAAGGGGGCAGCATTTTCCCAAAAACAAAGATGAGCGAGCAGGAAGGGGCAGGGGAACTAAATGAATGAGAATGGGAAATCAAGGTAGAAATGGGAAAGTGCTGACACATTGCAAGGATTGTACACAATATCACAAAACAACTCTATGAACTATTGAATGGGAAACTGATTAGCTTTGTCAGCTTTCACCTACAGCACAACAAAATGTTCAAAAAAATATTTCTGGTTAAATGTTTTCTGTTTTTATTTGGGAGAAGCTGATTTATTTTTGCTTAGTCTTAGGCTTCCTTTCCAAGAATATAATGTTGTTTGGAGTTTTATTCATCCAGTTACGGTTTTCACACAAACCTATGTTTAATTCTGCCACTGCAGCTTTTACAGTAAGTGGAGGATGTGATCTGATTTATGTTTTGGCAACACATCTGTAGCAGTGTCAAAGATCGGTGGGAGGCCAGGGTATTTGTAAGCCAACAATAAAAGTCAGAAAAGCCAGTTAGGAGGCATTATTACAGATTGAAAGAGAGATGATGAGCTTGGAAACAAGAGAGATAGCTGGGGGAATGAAAAGTACCAGATAGATCCCAAAGATATTCAGGAGATGGAATTAAAGCAATGTGTTGACTGATTGAATGTGAGACATGAGATAAATGGATGAGTTGAGGATTGTAATGAGGTTTCCTAGCTTGGGTGACTCACTGAATAGTGATATCATTAACTTACAGGAAAAATACAAAGGAAAGAGTAGTTTTGGAAAGGAAGATAAGTTTGACTTGGAATGTGCTGAACTTAAGTCTTTCGTGAGCATCCGTGCTATATATATATACAAGCCTTAGTAGTCCAGCTGTTAAGAGCTCAACTGTGAATAAACAATCACGCAACTTGAAACTACCAGTACGCCTCCTTCGAAAACAGATAGGGCAGTTCTGCTCTGCTATACAGGGTCTCTGTAAGTTGCAATACAAGACAGCAATGGGTTTGGTTTGGTTTGGGGTAGACCACTGAGATTATGAGTCTATATCACATGATAAGAGGGTATTTTAAATGTAGATGTGAAAATTATCAGGATCATTGGTAGTTCTTATTTAGGGATTAAGTTAGCTATTTAAAAATTATGTAGAAAGAGAAAATGACCAAACTGAACACAATTAACTATAACATAAGTGTGTAATAAATAAAACCCCAAACCAAACCAATGCTGCTGAGTCCATTTCTACTCATATTAACCACATAGGACAGAATAAAACTTCCCTCGTAGTGTTTCCAAGGAATGCCTTGTGAGTGAAAGGAAAATCTGGACTGTTGGACAAAAGCGTACAAAGAAAAGAGGAGAACTAAAGAATTAAATATTATATCATTGTGTTCCTAGATTAAAGGAATTACCAATACAAATGATTGGTGCAAAAATTTGAAGACAATTTAACATGCTCTCTAGGGTCCATGTCTTCTGGGGACATCCAGTCTGTCAAACCATCAAGTCTGGTCTTAGTAGAGTTCTAGCAGGGACTCTTATTTGTAGTCTCTGTCAGGGCAGTCATTGGTGGTAGCCAGGCATCATATAGTTCTTCTGGTCTCATGCTGACGTAGTCTCTGGATTATACGGCCATTTCTGTCTCTTGGGTTCATATTTTCCTTATGTCTTTAATATCTTTCATTCTCCTCAGTTCCAGGTGTGTTGGGAACAGTTGATGCTCCTTAGATGGCAGCTTACTAGATTTTAAGACCCCAGACACCACTCACCAGGTGGGACACAGAATACTGTCTTTAAAAAAAATGTTATGCCAGTTTACCTAGATGTCCCCTGAAACCATGGTCGCCAGAGCCCTGCCCCTGTTACTCTACCTTTCAACGTATTAGGTTAAATTTAGGAAACTTAGCTTTTGGTTTAGTCCAGCTGTGCTGACCTCCCTTCTACAGCATGCTGTTACTCTCCTCACCTAATCCAGTTCTATCTACTACCTAACCCATGAATGCTTCTCTTCCACTCTCCCCACACTACAAGCATCAAAGACTGTTTTCTTTTATGTTTAAACATTTTCTTGAATCCTTACAATAGTGTTCTCATACAATACTTGGCCTTTTGCAGCTGACTAATTTCACCCAGTAAAGTGTCTTCCAGACTACTCCATGTTGTGCTTCCTAAAATCATCATTATTCTTTGTGTTGCAAAGTATTCCATTGTGTGAATATACCATAGTTTGTTTATATGTTCATCTGTTGATTGATTCTTAGGTTGATTCCATCTTTATGCTGTCGTGGACAGTGCTGCAATAAACATAGATGCACGTATGACCATTCACGTGACAGCCCATATTTCTCTAGGATATATTCCAAGAAGTGGGGTTGCTGGATGAGATGATATTTCTATTTCTAGCTTTTTAAGAAAGCACCACATTTAGTGCCCTGGGGTTTCATTTGCTGCTCTCTTTTCTGCTAGTTTAAGTTATATGATTAAGTCTTTGATTTGGGCCCTTTCTTTCTTTGGATAGGTGCATTTATATGAGGTGAATTGACCTCTGAGCACTGCTTTTGCTGTGTCTCAAAGGTTCTGGTGGAGCATGTTTTCATTCTCATTTGCTTCTGTGAATTTCTTTATTGCATCCTTGATTTCTTCTATAACCCAGTAGTATTTGAGGGAGGTGTTCTGTTTCCATGTGTCTGATTTTTTTTTCTTTTTCTGTTATTAATTTCTACTTTTATTGCTTTATGGTCTCAAAAGATGCTTTGTAATATTTCAATATTTTGAATTTTGTCAGGGATTGCTTTGTGGCTTACCATGTGGTCAGTTCCAGAGAATATTCCACGCGCTTTGGAAAAGAAAGTACCTGTGCCTGCCGTTGAATGTTCTGTACATGTCTACGAAGTCAATTTGGTTGTTGAGTCATTTAGATTTTCTGTGTCTTTATTTAGCTTTTTTCTGGATGTTTTGTTATTCACTGGAAGTGATGTGTTGAAGTCTCCTATTATTGTGGTGTTATTTCTGTTTCCAAAGCAATTAGAGTTTGTTTTATGTATTTTAGAGCTCTTGGATGTGTATATATTTAATACAGTTGTCTCCTGCTGGAATATTGACCCTTTAATCATTGTATAGTGTCCTTCCTTATCCATTGTGGTGGATTTCATTTTAAAGTCTAGTTAATCAGCAATTAATATTGCCATTCTTGCTCTTGTCTCCATGAGTCGGATACGACTCGACGGCACTTGGCTGGCTTAGCTTGACACATTTTTTCTAATCACATTGAATTTTAGTTTGTTCCTGTCTTTAAGTCTAAGGTGTGTCTCCTGTGAGCTTCATATAGGTGGGCTGTGTTGTTTATCCAGTCTTTCTCTTCCCATCTCCTTATTGGTGCATTTAGTCCATTTGTATTACATGTGATTATTGATAGGAATGAGTAAAGCACTGTCATTTTGATACCTTTTCCTTTTTTGTTGTCCATTGTAGACAATTCCTCTGTTCCATTTAATTTTCTGTGGTGAATGCTTTAAACGATTTCAGTTTTTTCACTACATTGGTTTTGAGTTTGTTGAGACTTCATGGTTTTCTTTCTTTATCTTGATGTGTACAATTGATAGTTTCCTACATGGTTATCTTAATATGTATTGTTATTTTTCTAAAAGTAAATCAGTTTTTAATTTATACATCCTTTGCTTCCTCTCCATATGAGAGATCTATGACTGTGTTTTCTTTTAAATCCCTATTTTTGTTATGATGTTTATATAATAACATCTGGTTCCCTATTTTCAGTGTTTTACCTTTGATTTATTTTTGTGATTCCCTATTTGTGGTGATATCCAGTCACTCTATTCTGTGTTCTAGTCTTGAGTTGTTGCCTGATGTTATTGACTTTCTAACCAAACAACTCCCTTTAGTATTCCTTGCAATTTTGGTTTGATTTTTGCAGATTCCCCGAATTTCTGTTCATCTGGAAATACCCTAATTTTACCACAGTATTGGAGAGACAGTTTTGCTGGATGTATATTTCTTGGCTGGAATTTTTTCCTTCACTGGTTGATATACATCATCCCATTGATTTCTTATGAGCATGGTTTCTGCTGAGTACTGTGAGTATAGACCTATTGATTCTTCTTTATTATTCATTTATCCCTAGCCACTTTTAAAAGCATCTCCTTATCTTTAGTTTTGCTAAAATTTATTATAGTATGCCTTGCTGTTTTATTTTGGAATTTACTTTGTACGGCGTTTGATGAAAGTCTCAGATTAATATCTTCTTATCTTTCATGATATTATGGAAGTTGTCTGTTAGTAAATCCCACAAATCTCTCAGTATTTGCTGTTATCCCACACCCCAATATGCTACTCCAATCACACATAGATTATTCCTCTGCATAGAGTTCCACATAATTCTGAGATTTGGTTGATTTTTAAAAATTCAGTTGTCTGATTTTTCATCAAATATATTGGTGTTACATGTTTCACCTTCAGTTTCACTAATGCTAGCTTCACTGCCTCAATTCTGCTCCTTTGACTTCCTTTTGAGTTGTCCAACTCTGCTATTATATTATTAATTTTCTGAGTTTGTATTCTTGCTTCTGTATGCTTTACTGCAGCCTGTTCAATTTGTCATTATACTCTGCTGCATTTTTGCCTCTTCTGCTTCCTAATCTCTTAAAGAGTTCTAAACATCAATCTTTTCTATTCCAGCTCTGATAATTCCAAGAAGTTCTATTCCTCTGGAACATATCTTGATTCTTTTGAGGGGAGCTTTCTGAAGCCATCATGGTCTGCCCCTTTAGGTGATTTGAAATTGACTATTGTCTTCAAGCCATCAGTAAATCATATTTACTTATTTTGTTTTCCTACTGTGTTATAGCTTCTTGTTTTATGTTGTTTTGAAGATCCAAATAGAGTGGTCATGTGTGCTATTTTGGTTACTGATACCTTTGAAGCTCAAATGTCCTGCTACCAGATGGTTAGAGCTTTTACTAGACTTTCAGGCTGCAAAGTCTGTTTACTTTTTGTATGGTTTCAGCTTAGGTATAGTTAGTCAGTCATTAGCTGTGTGATGCAGGTTCTTGCCTGCTGTCCTAGATGAGCATGGGGGATTGGTATAGGCTCAGGTATCTGCCTGCACCTGATGAGAAATGGAAGGGGCTGACAGATATCCCTGAGTGCCTATGTGGATGGCATGGCCCTTTATGTCTGAGTCTCAGGGAAGGAACTGTTTCTGCCCTGACTTTCCAGCTCAGGGGAGTTGGCTATTCTTTTTATTCCTGCTTCCCCCAGTTTACTAAATTGTTTCCTCTCTGAGTCTCTGAGATGGGCTCAGGGCAGGTTTACGGTGTCCTACTTCTGGGTCAGTTAATGGTGTCAGGCTCCAGACCCAGGTGCAGGGCAGAGAATGGTGGGGGAAATGTTGGGAGAAGAGAGACAAGTTTATCCTGAAAGAAAGATTTAGATTCACACACAGTAGCTTTCATACAAAGACATAGCTTTTGACAAGCAAGTGCTGTTTGTTTTTGTTCCCCACCTCCCCGTTTCTGGAGACATGGAAGATACTCTGGTCATTTTCTCCTGCCTAGAAGGATGCCTTCCAACCACCCACCATTCCTCTCACCATGCTGGCAGTAGCTGTTTCCCTCTAGATCAGATCTCATGAGTCCTATGTACTTTTGCAGTTCCTCTCCCCTCCCTGTTGCTCAGCCTGATTTCTCAACTTTCTCTTTGATGTTCAAGGCTCCTAGGATGTCATACGTAATGGATTCATTTGTTCTTCTTCAATCTTTGTTGTTAAAGGGATCACAGTAAGCATCTGACTGCTCTACCTTCTTGGCCCTGCCTCCTTAGGACAGCTTTTAAAGGAGTGTTTGGGGGCCAACACCAAATTGCAATGAGTAAAAGTTTGAACAGAAAACTGAGGAGTCAGGATACCACAGAACTTTTCTTTTCCATATCTTATATGTCAATGTTATTTAATTCTAGCATGAACTATCTTATTTTACTTTAATTTGGGTTAGTTGTAAGGTGGTACTACTGCTGGGACTATGCTTTTCAGTAACTAGGAGCACCTTCTGTAACCTTTAATAGAGATTAGCACCCTAGCATAGACATTTAAGGCTGCAATTGCAATCATCTCTGTCACTCTGGGAATTTGTTAGTTTTAAATCCCTGTATGTCTCCCTGTTCTCTGGTTTCATTTATTGTACACTGTGTTACTAGCTTATGGTAAAGACTATTTTTCCCTTAAAGAAAGAGTTGCTTGTCTCAGCTATGAAAATAATGACTGGCATTGGATACCTCATCATTCCAGTAGATATTTCAAAATCTTGGGGTCCCTTTCTTATCCCAGCAAACAGTGAATACTTATAGTCTTTTACTCAGTTGTCAAGTTCCTGACACTTATATATGTTATTTTTCCATACATGCTAAGTCTAATTTAGAAATATGCATATAAGGTCCCCAGCAGGAAACATAAGGTACATTAAAGTTCACATAAATTGAGAAGCGTTTAATAAAGGAATCATACCACATTAGAAGACAGGCTAGTAGACTCCATCTAGTTTATGTTGAATATGTCACTAGAACAGACCCAACTGCTAGAAAAGGGCATCATGTTTGGTAGAAGGCCAGTGAAAATGAGGGAAACCCTCAGTAGATGGAGTGACACAATAACCACAATAACAGGTTCAAACATATCAAAGATCGTGGAGATGGTACAGGACCGAGCTCCATTCTGTTATATATAAGTCACCATGGGATACTCTCAACTCAATGACAACTAACAAAAGACAAGCAGAGTTGTGGGAAGGGACAGAGAAACAATAAGAGATAATGCTCCCATAGTATTGCATACCAGGAAATTACAAAGAGACCTCTGAGGAGGCATGCCAACTTGCTGAGGCCTTTCTGTGAAACAGTACAGTTTTCAGATAGGCAAAGAATGGCAGCAGACAGAATAAATCACTGATCCCACTCCCTCCCCTGTTTCCTTCCTTCTATCCCTTGTGAGTGTGTCCTACTGATGGAATCCAGAAGGCACAAGAATCTGCTGATATACTCAGTACAAGTTAGTCTCCAGTGACATAGATGGGGAGAGAGAAGAATTAAGAATACATATGGATGGGATAAAAGACAATATTTAATTTATGAAAAGGTGTTCAACATGATTGGTCATCAGAGAAATTAATATTTAAAACAAAAGGTTACACTTCCATATACTCACTTAGAAAGGGTAAACACCTGTAAATTCATCAGCTTGAAAAAAGTAATTATTATGGGTCTTTTTCCTGCTAAATCTGTGGCTTTCTTGCTATTTAGACTATAGCTATCTAGGTAGATAGGTAGATAGCTAGTCAGCTAGATAAAATATTCAATAATGTAAGGAAGGCAAGGTGATCTCTATGCTCTTTCATACTTCTATGTCTCTATAGATGTACTCAAGACACATCAAAATCAAATACTAATCAATAAAAATCCAGGAGTTGTAGCTCTAAAAAAGCAAGCTAATAAGATTAACAGTAAGACAAAAGCCAAGGCAAACAGAATGTAGACTAAACTCAAGTTCTAACTCATCCAATATTTTAAATTAACTGTCAGAAGAATCTGGACATATGTCTGCATGACAAAGAGGAGTGTATGCCTGCATACTACATTTTTGTAGTTTGATGGTCTAATTTTATCCCCTCGGCAAGACTGGTCTTATATCTAAAGGAAAGTAATCAATAATTAAACAGAGAAGTACTTGCTCGCCTGGCAGACACCATATTTTAAAATACAAATAAGATATTCCTTCAAGAGGAAATATATTTTTGTAACAGGTATGGAGATAAACTCTTTTTTTTTTAATGAAAAACACTGCATCTGACATTAATTAAAGCTCTGTTAAGCCTGTTGTTTATTTTTAAGTTCAAATTGACTTAACAGCCATTAAAATCTCAGCGTTTGTGTTTGCATGTAGTGAGATACTTCTGTGTGCTTCCTCGTGCTTCGCAGCAGGAAGCCAAGTCTAATAATAATGGTATGTTAATATTAGAAGAGTCTCCAAGTAGTCAGAGAAATTGAGATAGGGAAGGATATTTTGAAACTAATCTGTATTATAGATGTATGAATTTTATCATTTTTACATGCATAAACAAGTTGGTTTTTATTTATTTATTTTTTAGGATGTTTTATTTTTCTTACAGTTAAGTTGGAGTCAGTCATCAGTAGTTTAATAGTAATAAACAAGATGAGACAAATTGGAGGCACAATGGAATACGGAGTTTAAAGACCTAGGCTATGGAATCCGATGGAAACTTTATTTTCAGAACGTAACATACTTTTTTCATTTTTTCATAAAACCAAACCCACTGCCATTGAGTTGATTCTGACTCATGATAACTGGAACTGCCCCATAGAGTTTTTAAGGACTGTCTGGGGGATTTGAACTGCCAGCCTTCTGGCTAGCAGCCATAGCACTTAACCACAGTAGCACCAAGGTTTCCTCTTTTTTAACGGTGATCCTTTGTTAACAACACAGCTCCATGGTACTCTAAAATACAAAAGACCATAAAAAAAAAGATCAAAAGAAACTAACACACATCTTCAGTAATGCACAAAAAAATTCTAAACCAAAAAGACCGTATGCATATTCCTATATCGCACAGCAGGCAACAGGCAAGTTTCAGACTAGATGTGTCTAATAAAAATACCACAAATGTATTTAGATAGCACCTCTAAGAGGTACCGATTATGTTGGTCCTTGTCTTTTTCCAAATACTGAGCCACATGAGAAATAAGAAGAAACAGCTGGCATCTGAAGCCTGATAGAGTCACTGCTAAAGAACATCTAGGAGGGGAGTCATCTTCCTAATAATGAGACATGGAATTAGAGAAATTTAGATACAGAAGCCCTAGAAGCAAGAACTCTAGATGAATCCTCATCAGGAGAAGCAAAGTAGAATCCAGACTTCCAGAAACCTTGTTCTCATGAACAGAGTGGAAGAGAAAGGAAAACGCCTGTAGATAGTCTTCCACGTGAAAGGCCGTATTTAGAAAAAAAACTGAGCAATTACTGAGTGTGAAGAGGTATTATACAAAAAAAAAGGAAGTATGAAATGTAGGCCTTGATGTAAAATAGCCACATCTCACGGGAACCTGTTTCTAAAGAAAAAGAAGAAAATCAGCAGTACTTGAATGAAGAACACAGAATCTAAATAGACACACAGCAGAGACACATCACTTAGGCACAAACATTTTTATGCTTTTATCAACCTCTTTGAGACAAAGGACATAGAATATGATAGAATAGCTAGTCAATTTGTGTAATCATCATGAGTTAATTGATATGTGTATATCTATGTTCACATATAGCTGTATTTTTTATGGAAAGCCTGATGGTGTAGTAGTTAAGAGTTACAGTCAGCAGTTCAAATCCATTCTGCACATCTTGAAAACTCTATGGGGACAGTCCTACTCTGCCCGGTAGGATCATTGCCATGGACCGGATTGTGTCCTACTAAAAATATGTGTATCAATTTGGTTGGGCCATGATTCTTGGTATTATGTGATTTTCTTGTACGTTGTAAACCCTGCCTCTGTGGTGTTAATGTAGGGCCACGGGTGGCAGTTGTGTTGATGAAGCTGCACCCAGTCTTTAGGAATGCATTGTGCCTTGAGGCAATCTCTTGGGCTATAGATGAAATAAGGGAGAAAAGGCAGGAGGACATCACAACACCAAGAAAGCAGTGCAGGGAGCAGGGTGCATCCTTTGCACACAGGATCCTGGACTTGAGAAGCTCCTTGCCAGGTAAGACTGAGGACAAGGACCTTCCTCCAGAGCCTACAGAGAGAACCTTCCTGTGGACCTGACACCCTGAATCTGGACTGCTAGCCTACTTTCCAGTGAGGGAATGAGTATCTTCTTGTTAACCATTTAACTGATGGTATTTTGGTTATGGGAACACTAGAGAACCAAGACATGAGTCAGAATCAACTGGTAGCAATGGTCTTGGCATGGGTTTTGTGTGTGTGTGTGTGTGTGTGTGTGTGTGTGTAGATTTCCATACTTTGTTGTTATCGAATCCAAAATGACATATGTAAAGCTTGTACGTAACGACAGCATTTGTAACAACGGAAGGTTAAAAACAACACTAATTACTGGTTCAAATTTCATCAACTTTCCAAAGTGCCTTTACTAACAGACATATGTACTAAATAGAGCTCAGGGGGATCATTCCAGTCACCCTCTAGCGCTGGATTTGGTCAGACATATGTGTGCCATCCTTTACATGCAAATTTTGTTACTGTCATTTCTTTAAGTCAGAGAGAGCTTCCCACCTACAGTAATTTGATTGTTTCCATTGCCAAGCCAAGTGTCATTGAGTCGGACCCTTGACTCTGCTAATAAAAATGACCCAGGAGCCCTGGTAGTGCAGTGGTTACAGCATTTGACTGCTAACCAGAAGGTTGGTAGTTACAACCCACTAGTCACTCCACAGGAGGAAAGTTGACTTGCTGGCACACAACAACAAAACCAACAATAAAAATGACCAACATGTTCCATTTTGTGATAGTAAATAAGATTTTAGTGTTTTAGACTTATTTACATTCACTCTTGCTGTTTGAATGTTTTCTCTTTAGCAGAAATCAAAGTCGTTTTCATTTAGGTTGGACAAGAGAAGGTGAAATTTTTCAAAAGTGTTTGTTTTTATTTCTTATGAAAAAGTAGAACACCGGTATGCTGCTATATACTCTACCAGCAGTTTGCAGAAGAGTATATTTAAAATAAAGAGGTGAGAAGTTAAAATTGTGCTATTTATCTATTGCATTTACTATAGATTGAAAGGGATTTGTAAGTCAAAGTAGTGAAATGAAAGCAAGAAAAGGTCAAAGAAAGTAACCAAGTCAGAATGCAGAACAGGTAAAGTCACCCCTAGGGAAAAACACGACAGGAAAGGCATAAAGATACTGGCACACGGCTTGTTCTAGAATACAGAATTCAATGCCAGATTTGGTCTTTAAAGCTATGTGTTAAGTAATTTGAATAGAGTATTTTCCATTATGAATACATATTTAAGTGCTACTACTTTGCATAAGTGTTTGTTTCATTGATTACTGGGCCTAATAACATTAATATCTAAATGGTGTTTCCCTGGCTTGATGCTCATATTACAAGTGAATGAAGTTCTGCTAGAGTTCAACCGCTTATTTCAAAGGCAAGAGTTTTCTTTCAAGTTGGCTTAAGAGAGGTACAGTGAAGAAAGCAAAAACCAGAGAAACAACTTTTTATGTGCCAAATGGGACTCGGCAGAAGACAGTAAAAAGAGTGGGCAAAGAAACCCATTTAAGAATTACCAGATTCATAATTTTCTGGTTGCTCTGTTTAAAAGGAGTACAATCTTTCAGCTGAGATTTATTATATGACACCTTGTATTAATGTTGTGTTTTCCGACTCATGTCTGTTTGCTCCTTTCAGATGTATTTATATCACACAAAGGTAGAGATGAATGCTATAATTATAATCTCCAAATTATTTATTAAAGGGTGCAAAACCATTTTGCTGCTCCAAATCACTAACGTTTCTCCAGGTATTTCTCTGCTTCTTTCAACTCAGTATTTCTCCTTTATTCATGCAAATTCCAGTCATGTTTAACTGAAGTGTGAACAAGAGCATTTTTTCCTTCTTTTCGGGACTATCTAGTAAAACATAGTTTGCTGAATTTATTTATGGTTTATAAATCATTCTAGAATACCCCATGCTATTTCCAGCATTTTGAGAATAATAAATCTTATAAATGCTTCCAAAGTGATGACTTCAATTAACGTTGATGAAAATAAAGATTAATAAGTTTGCATAATGCAGTGCTTTATATTTTCAAAACTATTTTATTCTCATAACTTTATTTAGTTCCTCCTTACCACAGAAGAAAACCCTGGTGGCATACTGTTTAAGGCTACAAGGTCGTCAGTTCAATTCCGTCAAGTGCTCCTTGGGAACTGTATGGAACAGTTCTACTCTGTTCCATAGTCAGTATGAGCCGAAATTTACCTGACCAGACAGTGAGTTTGGTTTGGTTTTTGGTTTACCACACATTGATGTAGACGAGCAGTCAAGATTAATCATGCCCATTTTAGGAAGTGAAAACTGAGCATCTTCTAGGAAAGTTAGGTAAAAATTTGGCAAGGCAATTTGGTGAAGCTATGGGGAAACTAGCACCGAAATAAACGGTGATGGTAGCAATGAGAACATACCTAGCAAACTTTCAACAGCAGGAAGTGTAAATGACAAAGAACTCTTTTGGCTGTTCTTCGGCCTCCTATCACCTCTCCACTAGTTACTGGGACAACATAGTGACTACAGTGAATCCATTTTGGGAAGACCAACAGCTCATTTGTTGACTGACTTTCACTTAAATTTTTCATGATGGCTTTATTGAAACTTTTTTAGACAATATGATAGTCTAAGAAAGGTAATCACTTTCTTTCACACATACACTATCCCCAATGAAATTCTTACGTGTTTAATCCCATCTTGGCATTTGCTTCTTGAACAATTTGGGAATACAAAATAGTACAATTGCTGTAGAGTGGTATCTTTCAAAATTATTTATGTATTTACCCTTTGGCATGACACTTCTACCTCTGGGAGTTTGTCCTTCAGATATACTAACACAAATCTGAAATGACCTATGAATCACAGCGTTGTTAATAGTGCAAAACTAGAAACTACACAAGAGGGCTGATTTAACGTCCTATTGTACATCCACACACAGAATGGTAAATACTTGTAAACGAAAGATTGGGGCGGGTCTCAAAATGCCATTATAAAAAGATCTCCAGGGCATTTTTTTTTTTAAACACAGTCAGAACAATGCACATATGTAATTTTTATGCAAATTGCTATTAGTTGTAGTCAGCTGAATCCCAGCTTTTGGTGACTTGCAGTATACAAGGTAGAACTACATTTAGAGGTTCTTCCAGGCTGTGACCTTTCCGAAGCAGCGCTGAGGCAACTGAGGGGTAAATCTAAACCCCTAGGCTTCAGTGAGTACTCCAGCAGTTAATCATTCACACAGGTCAGCAGGTTATTTTTATGTAATTAAAGTAATATAACAAAAAATGTATTTTTTGTATTTGCCTAACTGAAAGATTTACAGCTTATACAATAAATTAAAAAATATATATTTTAGGAAATAGAAGGGGACAAACTGGGTAGAAAACAAATAGAAGAAAAACATGCCTAAGTGTAGGCGTGTACTGAAATGTGAATCGTGTAAGGATGCTGTTGTTGCTAGGTGCCATCCAGGCAGTTTCTACTCATAGAGACCCTATTATACACAACGGAATGAAAGGCTTCCCAGTCCTGTGCCATCCTCACAAGAATTGCTATGTTTGAGCCCATTGTTGCAGGAAATCGGTCAATTCATTTCATTGACGGCCTACCCACTTTTCACTGACACTCTAGAAAGCATGATATCCTTTTCCAGGGACTGGTACCTCCTGATGATACGTCCTAATGAGACAGAGTCTCACCATCCTTTCCTCTAAGAAGCATTCTGTCTGTACTTCATCCAAGATAGAATCTTTTGTTCTTCTGGCAGTCCATGTATAGTCACCATTCTTCATCAACAGCATATCTCAAATATATCAGTTTTCTTCAGTCTTCCTTATTCGTTGTCCAGCTTTTGCATTAATATAACGTGACTGAAAATACTGTGGCTTGGGTCAGGCGCACTTTAGTCCATAAAGAAATATCTTTACTAGCCTTTTCAATACTTAAAAGAAACATTTTGGAAGCAATTTCCCCAATGCAATACATTGCTTGCGTTTTTGACTGTTGCTTTCATTGTTTACGGATCCAAGTAAAATGAAGTCCTTGACAATTTCAATAATTCTTCCATTTATCTAAAAGTTGTTTGCTTGTCCAATTGTGAGGATGGTTGTTTGATCTACGCTGAGGGATAATCTGTACTGAAATCTTTCGTCTTTGATTATCATCAGTAAGCACTTAAAGGCCTCTTCCCTTTAAGCAAGGAAGGTTCTGCTATCTGCATACCCCTGGCTGTTAAGGAGTGTTCCTTCAGTCTTGATGAAGGAGTTCTTCATCACGTAGTACAGCTTCTTAGATTGTTTGCTCAGTATACGGACTGAATAAGTATGGTGAAAGGGTAAATCTCTGACATAGCTCTCTAATTTTAACCCACATAGTATTTTCAATTGCTTCATATGCATAGGAAAGCTGGACAATGAATAAAGAAGACAAGAATTATTGGCACTTTTGAACTATGCTGTTGGTGAAAAATATTGAATATACCATAGACTGTCAAAGGAATTAACAAATCTATCTTGGAAGAAGAACAGCCAAGAATGCTCCTTAGAAGCTAGAATGGAGAGACTTGACCTGATGTATTTTGGACATGTTATCCGGAGGTATAAGTCCTTGGAGAAGGGCATCATCCTGGCAACATAGACGGCTAATGACAAAGAGGAAGACAATGAGATGAAATAACACAGTGGCTACCACAATGGGTAGAGGCTACAACAACGGGCTCAAGCGTGATAACAACTGTGATGGTGCAAGACTTAGTAGTGTTTCACTCTGTTGTGCATTGGGTCTTTGAAAGTTAGAACCAGCTCAGCAGCACCTAACAACAAAAGTATCCCCTTGTTCTGTTTGCAAGAGCAGCCACTACGTACAGGTTCTGCATGAGCACACTTACGTGCTCCTGAATTCTCAGTCTCTGCAGTGTTACCTGACTGGTTATGATCCACACAGTCAAACGCTTTTGCAGGGTCAAAGTAAACATCTTTTTGGTATTCCGTGTTTTCAGCCAAGCTCCATTTCATACTCACAATAATATCCACTGTTCCACGTCTTTCTCTGAATCTAGCTTGAATTTCTGCCAGTTCCCTTTCCATATACTACTGCAATCACTTTTGAATGATCTTCAGCAAAATTTTATTTGCATGTGATATTGATACTGTTCAGTAATTTTTGCATTCTGTCAGATCACCTTTTTCTGGAATGGGCATGCACACAGATCCTGTCAGTTGGCTAGGTAGCTGTCTTCCGTTTTCTTGACACAGAATGAGTGCTTTCAGCGTTACTATCTTTTTGTTGAAACATCTCAGTTGGTATTCTGTCAATTCCTGGAGCTTTGTTTTTCACCAATCTCTTCAGTGCAATACATTAGACTTCTTCCTTCAGCACCACCAGTTCTTGCACATATGCTTCCTTCTGAAATGTTTTGACATTGATTATTATTATTTTTTTTTTTTGTGGTACAATGTCCCTGTGTATTCCTTCCATCTTATATTGATGCTTCATGTGTTTTCAATATTTTGCACACAAGATCCTTTAATACTGACACTCTAGGATGGAATTTTTCTTTAGTTCTATCAGTTTCAAAAATGTCAAGCCTCTTCTCTGATTTTTTTTTTCATCCTCAGGACCTTGCTCATTTCATCATCAAACTTGGCCTTCTTGAGCTACCATTTAAAATCTTCTTTTCAGCTCTTTTAGTACATTTCTTCCATTTGCTTTAGCTATTCTACATTAAATAACAAATTTTAGAGTCCCTTTTGTCATCCATTTTTGTCTTTTCTTTCTTTCTTGCCTTTATAATAACCTTTTGTTTTCATCATATATAATGTCCCTGATGTCATCCCATCACTCATCTGCTCTTTCTTTGGTCATCGGTGTTCAATGTGTCAAATCTGTTCTTGAGATAGTCTCTAAATTCAGTTGGAATATACTCAAGGTTGTACCTTGACTCTCATGGACTTGTCTTAATGTTCTGAAGTTTCATTTTGAACTTGCATATGGGCAATGGAAATTCTTCTCTCTATTCAGCCCCTGGCTTTGTTCAAACTGATGATGCTGAGTGACTCTGTTGTCTCTTTCCACAGATGTAGACAAGCTGATTCCCATAGACTCCATTTCGCAAGGTTCACACGTACAACCACTGTTTAGGATGCTGAAAACAGGCATTTGCAATGAGCAATTAATTGGTCTTGCAAAAATTTATCATGTACCACTTGGCATCAGTTGTATCATCAAGCTCATATTTTCAAAACTCAGTCACCAGTTCTTTCTTCCTGGTTGGATTTAGTCTGAAAGCTCTGTTATAACCTGTCTACCACGGGTGACCCTACTGGTATTTGACAAACTGTTGGCATAGCTTCCAGATCACAGCAACATACACGTCACCACAATAGAAAAAAACTGACATATAAGTGGTGGCATGTAAGGATAATGCCAAGTGGAAAATAAAATTTAATTCAGTACAAATAAATGAATCTTCTTGGAGCCAATGGAATTAATAAGAGAGAGAAATAGTACTTTATGTTATTTTTGAAAAGTTGTCTTTTGTCTTTTCCTTTCCTCTGTTTTTAACTTAATAAATATTTATCAAGCATCAAATACTAGTTAGGCACTGACAAAGATCCTTGGATAGATGAAAAAGTCAGTTAGATTTTTATCCTCATAGAGCTCATAACTTAAAAACAGAGAGAGAGAAAGAAAAAAACAATTTATAAGTGAAGAGAATTAACTAAATGAGATACATATGGAAAACATGAATTTTACAAGTGGGATTTCACCCTACTTTGACAGTCATTCAGACAAGGAATTAGTTATTACAGGCTTGGTAATCTAGAGTATTGCTTATGTTGGCATTAGCTATTCAAGAATTGTAAGTATGGGCAATGCATTAAAATGTGTAGGTATTACTAAGAATCTAGGTATTAATAAAATTTTAAGAAAAGGAGCCAAATGTCTTTGAAAACTATTTTAATCAGATTCAAGCTAGTCATCATCTACAATTTTCACTTCTTAGACTAAAATCTAAGGAGGGTGGTACTTTCTTTTTTTGTGATGTAATAAAAAATGGATTTTCAGAACTTGCATAAATTAGCTCTCAAATAAATGGGTTAATTTACACAGCTATGTAGAATTCTCAACAGAAAATATAATGAAATTGATATTTTCTGTAAGTTAAATGTATTTTTTTCTAATTGAAGTATATACTGTTTTACATGTAAAATTTCTTGAATATTGATTTACATAAATTTTTCAATCACAGCATTTCAAAAATGTTATATGCAGTCACTTGAAAAGTTATTTCCATAATTATTTTTATTATTCAAAGCATATTTATCAAAAAAACTATAAAGTACAAAGAATCTTGATAAATAAATTCCAAAATGCCCAGTAAAAAACAAAGAATCTCATTCCCTTTGACAGCTTGCTTGTATTACTCTCAGTCCTGTCCCTTCTCCTTCCCTTTCAGAGAATTTTAGATTCATTATTCATTTACTACGAGGGGAAAAATAAGTTATCACTCATTTTAAGTCCTCGAGCAATTCATTCTTAATTTTGTATGTGTCTAAAATTTATTTAATTAGACATAAATTTTATTTATTTTTCTGAGTCTTATTCTTTTAAGCTCAACTTTAGATTGTTGAGTTGCCACTAAAGTTCGTTGAAATTTATTCACATATTTCTATCTAGTATTACACTCTATGAATATATTTATTTACTAGTCCTACTGCCGATGGACATTCAATTTTTTTCTGTTGTTTGCTATCACAAACAAAGACATACAAGTTCTTTGTATTATTTATTGAAGATATTCTTCTAGAACACTATTGAGGATTAGAACTTCTGAAC
Organism: Heterohyrax brucei; assembly: GCA_028571685.1. Classification (NCBI taxonomy): domain Eukaryota; kingdom Metazoa; phylum Chordata; class Mammalia; order Hyracoidea; family Procaviidae; genus Heterohyrax; species Heterohyrax brucei. The sequence continues at coordinate 108,719,263 of CM053148.1, forward strand.
CATTACATATATATGTCATCAGCATTTTTAGATAATGTCAAACCGTTTTCCAAAGTGTTTGCACCAATTTGTATTCCTACCAACACTACTTGAAAGTTCTGCCACTTTACATAATCACAAATATTTGATATTTTGAGGTCTTTGATTTTTATGAGAATGTGGCTAGAAATAAAATGGTACTTTGTTATGATTTCAGCTTATATTTTCATTAGTAACATATTTGAGTAGATTTTTAAATCATGATCCAGATTTCTTCTTCTGTGAAGTACATTAAGACTTTGTGCATTTTATTTATTTGCTCTTACTTATTTGCAGAGTTCTTATTATACATTCTAAGTACTATTCACATTGTTACCTTTGTACGGTCTTTTGATAAACAACAATCTTTTATTTATGTAGTCATAATATACAGTTATTACTTTTTGTTGTTGTTTAGTATTTTTATGACTTTTTTTTGCTATCCAGAAATTCCTCTTCTAATAAATATGTCTTCTGAAGTGACTTCTGAAAGTTGCTTTATAGCCCACGTTTTTATTTATTTGACCTGAAATTGATTTTAGTATATAGAATGATATAATGGTCCAATTCCATTCACTTATTTTTCTGTTCTTTGTTTGTTTGTTGGCATACGAATTGGCCAAATAGTTTAATAATGATTTAGGAAGTTTTTGCTACAATCTTACCTGGAAGAGAATCTCTCAGCTAGCATATTTACTAGACTTATTTTACATCAGTAGCTGACTTTAGACAAGCAGGATTTTTTCTTTTTTTCCTGTTTGCTCTTCTACTTTTCTATAGATTCACATGATTGTTTTATTATTTAATATTTTAGTCTACTATTTTGTAAGCTCTATTCAACATTTTTTTTAGTGATTATCCTAGAAATTTTAATATGAGTACTTGTGAAAATCTCTGTCAATGCTGCCTCTATCTAACTGCTAGGAGTTCCTAGGCAATGCAAATGGTACAACTTGTGGCTACTAACCGAAAGGTCTGCGGCCTGACCCTACCCAGTGAGGTCCCAAAAGAAAGGCCTAGCGATCTGCTTCTGAAAGCACACGGCCACGAAAATCCAACGGAGTACAGTTCTACACTATAATACACGGGGTCACCAAGAGTCGGAATTAACTGGAGGGCAACAAAATATGATTTTACTTGACCGCTGTCATTAGCATACATTTAGAATAGTTAGCTCTAGTTACTCTCAGTTTACGTGCTATTGTTTTCTCTGTAGTTCTTTCTTTCGGTGACACCACAATATTATTTTTTGTAGTTAGTGTTTGTTTTGATTTGCATGAATATTAAACAGTTTCCTATTTTTATTTCTTCTGGTATATCAGACCATATGATCTACTTTTCTTTTGCCTGAAGTATAATTTTATAATGGTATATATCCAAATTTTTAAACTAAAAAAACCCAAGCCCATTGCCATGAAGCATACTCTTTGGGAGGGTTATAGTCTAGTTTGTTGTTTTTTGTGAATGTCACTCATCTTTGCTCAGTTTTTGTGTGTATTTTCTAACTATCACATTTTTCTTCTTAGAAATTATTTGATGCTTAGGAAAAAGGATTCTCTTTCAGAGAAGATTTTCCTTTGGATTTTCTCAAAACCCTAGGGGCAGTAAAAGCCTTGAGTTACCAGGAGATTGTTTAAGTACTTCGTTGTTTTACCTTGAATTTAATTCTGCTGCAAAACCCAAAAAGTGGTTACAAATTTTTAGAGAAGAATGACAGACTAATTCCCTGACCGATATTCTACAGGAAAAGAGTATTAACAAAGTTCAAAATCAGACTAAAACTAATGGTTAAATGATTTAACTATAACATGCTCATGGCATTGCAAATAAACACAAAATAATCACACCAAAAATCTAAAGTAGAGATGAGAATGCAGCAATGCTATTCTTTTCCTAGGGAATAAACTTCACCTTTTTTCTTCGACTGCACTTGGCTGGCTTGGCTTGGTTTTCCGAGACCAGTGTTGTAACAGGACGAGGATAAGGCTCAAAGATTTGAAGAGACCTTCACAGAAACAGATACGGAGAGGATACAAGACCGCAAGAGACTGATCGGTGGGAATGTCTGCGAGGGATAGGTGGCAGAGGGGGCGGGGATGACAAAGAGAATCCTTAGACACGGATGGCTAACTGATGTCTTTGTTGGAACAGAGAAAGAGGAGAATTAGATGGAAAAAGACTTCGGAAGGCACAGGGCTCTGAAAGTCTTGACGATACTGATGAAGAGAACCAAGCAGTGACTTTCTAGGAGAAACTCTGCTTCAGTTGATGCCGAACTCTCGTACCACCCAGCTTTTCATTCATTAGGGCCTGAAAAGTGCCCATGGAGAGCACGTTCTTCTGTAAACTCTGTGGCTTAAAGGAAGCCGCAGTGCTGCAGGCTGTTAGGTAAATGCACCCCTTACAGCAAGTTCTCTTGAAGTAGTATCTGACTAGGGCTTCTGCATGCATAGCAAGTTGAAGATGCTAATGAAATATACCCCATAAACCTGAGATGCCCAGGAAACACATGGTCTCTATAAGAATAAAACAGGAATAATTCAGTCTCCACCCTCCCCAGGAAACGAGAAATGTCTGTAATCTTCTTATTACTGGGAGGAAGGAAAAAAAAATTCTAAAACAGGCAGATTTCCTTACTATATTTTTAACCAAATGTCATAATTTTATACATATGCAAATTTGTTAGAGACAGACACTCTTCCAAGATTTCAAAATAAGGTCATACAATATGGTTGCATATTCATTTAAAAAGGTTATATGCTTCCAGATAGCAGGGGCATTATCGTTGAATTTCTCTCATTATTCTACCTGGTGCTTGGACTCAGCAGATGTTGAAAGAGAGGCTTAGATGAAGAACTCGATTCACTGGTGCAGTCACTTGCAGAAGCAGTATTTTTTAACCAGGAGGAAGGAAACTTGGAATGAGGATTATGACTGAAAGCTGTCAACAGTGTTGTCTGTCTTGAGCCACAGCGGCTAGGATAATAACATGATGTGAAGAAAGAGATTTACTAATTGGGTCAAAATCAAATAACTACTAGGCAATTAAATTAAAATTTAAAATCATGTCTCAGTCTAACCACTCTTCATGGTACTACTCCTTTGTTATACTGCCTCAAAAAAGCAGAGATTTGGCAAAATGCCACACTTCACCTAAATGAACAAACAAGTACATTTTCAATGAAGCATCATTCACTTTCACAATCAAGTTTCTTTGTAGATATGTTTAATGATGATGACGACTTCGCCATCCGTTTTCACATTGGGAAATGTGTTTTTCAGTGTCTTGTACAGGTGGTTAAGAGCAATGGTCTACATAAAGCAAAATAAAATGTAGTGCCCTGGTATCTCTTTCTTTAATTGAGCTTTTAAAATATATATCATTTGAATGAAATTATAATGATTTCATTAACCTATTTTGCCCTTTCTCAAATGGGATGACTATAAATGTGATGGCAAATTAAAATTGCTCATTGCTGGAGGAAAGTAATCAGGTTGGATTGACCAATATGCTTACATGCTGGTCGGGCAACCCCACCCCCACCCTGGATTGGGAAAAAGCTGAAAGGATTGTTATGAATATCTGTTTGTCTATCTTCGACTTGACGGCACTTGGCTGGCTTGGCTATCTAGCTATCAAGAAATTAAATCACAAAAATGATATTGCAGAATTTCAATACATTAATTTTGCAGAAGGCAACTTCAAATTTGTATTTCTTAGTAATTTCAAAACAATGGTAACTTATTCTGGTTTATTTTTCTATCTAGAAGGTGATAGATATGTAAGGACATTCAGTGATTTTCCATCACAAACTTCCTAGTTTGTGTGGTCTGCAGTTTGTGTGTGAATGCATGGCTTTACCTATGAAAGGTAGAGTCTCTGAATAATTCCAAGACTCTATATACTTCGTGTTCCAGGTGAAGAATGGTAACCGATTAGTGAGGGATCTGAGACTGTCTAATGGTTGTACAGGAAATGCAGCCTTGTTGTATAGACAGGGATGAAATGATTTAATTCAAATGTATCCACAGATACCTCCTTCTACTTCCTTCAGTTCCTGCTTACATATTCATACATGCACAGACATATAAATATGCTGCTTGTTAACGGCACTTGGCTTGGCTATATTAAATACGTACTTTTTGGTCTGACTTGGCTGTTACACTGGAGAAAGAATGCCTTCTCCGATGATGCTAAGGGGTTATATGTTCCATGTTGTTCAGTTTAAGGGTGATTTGAGAATATTTTCAATTGTGTCCATACCATACAGGATTAGTGGTGTACACGACTGCTTTCAGAAAAGAGTTTACATGATTCCTTGTAATGATGATGTGTTTTCAGGAACTTTTTTATTCTAGGAGAGAAAAAAAATTCAGCCAACTCTATCTAATATGTATCCCAGTTACGGGTTGCTAAGATTGATTTCATTATCTCTTAAGTAATGTTATTTGATAACTATTTGATTATCTTCATATACAAGTATATCCCAAACAAGTACCTCCTGTTCCCTAAACAAATCAGTTTAAGCCCACTGCCAACAACCTTAATGTTGCTAGGCTGTTCTTTATTAAAATACTATGCAGTTGGCTGAAAGAAAAAAGAACCTGTGAATGATTAGACCGCAACATGTATAGTTGGAAGAGACCACGGAATGCTGTCTTGGATAGCATAGGTTTGGCAGTAGAGATGAGAATAAAGGTAAGATGAATAGAATATCACTCACTGTTATTAGCTTTCCATGGCATTCACAGAGATTTCTGTTATAGTGTCTGAAGTACATTTAACTCCATCTCCCAATTCCAGTAACTTATTTAGCAAATATCTTAAGTAATTGTGTACCTCCATTTATACTAAACTGCACCTATCCACTTAAAAGAGTTAAAATGTATTTCAAAATACTGAGTACTATACTATAAAATGATTCTGAAACCTAGGGCAGGAAAAGAGACTATTAAGCACTCACAGGTGTGTAGGTTTGTCTGCTGGATGCAGTACAAGCCAGCTGCTGGAAGAGCTATGAGGACTTGCAGATTTAGTCATTTTGCCATCTTTAAAAATGAAGAGGCGTTAATAGATATGCTGGCATATAGATGTCATAGTAGAAAAAAGAAACAAGTAATTTAATGTTAGAAAGGAGGAAGATAAAACAGCAGTAAAAAATTAGGGGCAGGAGATACACTGTTTATAAAATGTATATATAAAACATTCTGTTTTTCCCTATCTGTCTCTCTCTCTCTCTCTCTCTCTCTCTCTCACACACACACACACACACATGCACATACACAGTAACAACCAAATGCATTGCTATTGAGTCAATAACAATCCATAGCGACCCAATAGGACAGAGTAGAACTGTGCCATAGGATTTCCAAGGAGCACCCAGTAGAACCAAGCTGTCAACATTTGGTTAGTAGCCCCAAATAATGATCAGTGGTTCCCCAAACCAAGGAACTCTAACCTTGCTTGATGGTGGCACAGAAACCCCAGCATGAATCTATCTGCAAGTGCTGCCTTTAGGGATTAGAACGACAAAGAATGGTTCTTTTTAAATGTTAGGAATAGACAAAATTTATCTGTTGCTGTAATGTTAGAAGGCTTTCTTATATAGAATGTATGTTACAAATGATAGGTAGAGAGCTAGGTCATGCTAAAAAGTTCATATAAGTAATCTTATAGTGACTTTTAAAGTGCTAATTGTAATGACCTGAATTTTGACTAATAGGAGCAGCTGTCCAGGAAGTCCAGACCTGGAGTTTTCTTTTCATTTTCTACCCACTCAACAGTCTTAGGCACAATTTTTTAAATAAACTATGTTAACCGTGGAAATGACAGTCTCCGTTTTCAGTTTTCTTAACAAGTGTTGGCTTTTTTCTCTCCTTTGCCCAATATGGAAACCCTGGTGGCATAGTAATTAAATGTTACAAGCTGCTAACCAAAAGGTTGGCAGTTTGAATCCGCCAAGTGCTCTTTGGGAACTCTGTGGAGCCGTTCAACTCTGTCCTATAGGGTGACTATGAGTCAGAATCAATTAATGGCACTGGGTCTTGTTTTTGTTGCTGTTGTTGTTGCGCACAATATATTTTTCTAAGTCCCTACTTTGGGAAATAAGGAAGATGAGCTTTCATGTGCCTATGTCATTCACTTTCCAAAGAAATGCAAATTCTATTCTATTCGCAATTTACCTTTATACAGTAATTTATCTTTTTAATAAAAAAGGGGAATAAGCACACTTATTTGCATTAATACATGATTGATTAGTAACCTTAAAATCCTTTCTGTTTGTATTGGAAAATGGAATAGATGGTAACCATAATAAATTTTTTCTTGGTGAAACTCCAAGCACTGTTTAGTGTTATAAATGACAACATGTAAGCAGATTCAAGATGGGTTTTTTTCTCCCCCTGTTACCTCCACATTTAGGGAGCTGTGCTCAGAAAACTACTTTGAATATTGCTTCCATCAAGAGTTTGTTTCTCATACAATATCTCTCCTTAAATAAATCTCCCGAACATCCTCACACTGGCAATTTGTGACCTTTGCCTGTGACTTCCAATTTTGCCACCTCTTAGGATGGCCGCTGTGAGTCAGAATCAATTGGATGGGGGAGGTTATTCTGTTTCTTCTAAGAAATTTTCAGAGCCCTGGTAATGCAGGGAAAATTTGGTGGCTTAGTGGTTAAATGCTATGGCTGCTAACCAGAAAGTCAGCAGTTCAAATTCACCAGACACTCCTTGGAAACTCTTAGGGGCAGTTCTGTTTTGTTGTATAGGGTCACTGTGAGTCATACTTGAAGACAGTGGGTTTTTTGGTTGGCTTGGTGGTGCAGTGGCTAAGAGCTCAGCTGTTAACCAAAAATTGTCAGTTTGGAATCCAACAGCCTCACCTTGGAAATCTCACAGGGCAGTTCTTCTCAGCGCTATAGGTTAACTTTGAGCTGGAATGCAATCCACAACAAAGGGTTTACTTAGTTTTTCTTTTGTTTTTTTTTTCTTTTGGTTTATAGAAAGGTTATGAGTCAGAATCAATTGGTAGCAGAATCGAATGGTAGCAGGTTTCATGTCTTGAAAGGCATTTCCACAGGCTTTCCTAAGTCAGCTGAACCACAGCATAACTCATGCTCATCCACGCTCCTTCTTCCTAGATATACTTTCTGTTCAATTCACTGTCCAATCAGAAAAAACCTAGTGCACTGGAGTCACTGAAACACTGACACATAGCAGCCATTATATGGTGAAAAAGATAAATGTGGCAATGAAAATATGACAGAAATGTATGAACCGGCAATTCTTCCCCGTGCTTTTTATTCTTTTTAAACTTTGTTAACAACTTAATAGTGCCCATTTCTCCTATGGGTGTGAAGAAGTAGACACTCTTTTTAACAGCTAGCTGGGAAAATTGTCAAAACTTCCCTCTAATACAATTTAGCAGTACAAATAGCAATCTAAATTAGAGCCCTCAAAATGTGTGAAATACCCTACCTAACAATTAGACTTTTAGGACTCTACTGGAAAAAAAAATTAGCAATTAATGTTCACGCTAATCTCAAGTTCATTTAACACAACATTTTCATAATGGTGAAATGTTAGCAGTGACATAGATACCTAACAGAGAAATGATTGGCTTAATTATGAGACGTGCACACAGACACTTAAACGGTATAAAGATATGTGGCCATTAAAATGACATGACAGAAGATAACTGAGGCATTAGGAAATTATGCCCTAGAAAATGGAAAAGAGTGTTTAAAATACATATACATATGTGTGCATATAAGGAACCCTTGTGATACAACAGTTAAACGTTCAACTAGTAATTGAAAGGTTAGCAGTTCAAACCCACTTATTGACAGTTTGAATCCACCAGTAGTAGTTACATAGGAGAAAGACCTGGTGATCTGCTTCCATAAAGATTAGAGCCTGGAAAACCTTACGCACAAACAAACTTTTAAAAATGTACACAGGGTTGTCTGAGGAACGCTTTGCTGGAGCCAACTTGATTAGGTGAGGAGGGCCACATCTTGGTCCAAATGTCACAGGAAGTTCCAAACACAAGGGGAGTGTGTTGTCACATGCGATGGGGGCAGGGCAGCTCGAATAGAACAGAGATGAAAGTTCTGTATGTCATATGGCTACATAATGCAGACTGTAAAATTGTTCTGAATTCACAATAGGAAAAAGAAAACCTTATGTGTTAGTTGACTGTCACATAGACTAGCTAAGGGCTGAAAATCGACTCAATAGTCCCCCTAAAACAAGTGAGTGTGTGTAATGAAAACTGGACAGAATGAGATACACAAAAACATTAACAGACATCATTGAGAGACAGAAGAGAGGCATCAGTGTTGATATGCTATACAAAGGATTCAACTGTGTGGATCACAACAATTTATAGATAACCGGGTAACATTGTGAAACAGAATGTGAGTTTCAGAACACTCAACATTCCCATGTAGAACCTGTACAAGGATCAAGAGGCAACCAAAGTCAGGAAAGATGTGTGTCAGAGTTGAATCCTTTCACCGTGGTTATTCAATCTGAATGTTGATCAGCTAATCCAAGAAGCTGGACTACATGATAGACAGGGCATCAGGACTGGAAGATGACTCCTTAACAACCTGCATTATGCAGATGACACAATCTTGCTTACTGGAAGTGAAGATTACTGGAAATACTTACTGATTTTTTTAGTCTTCTGACACTGCTCTAACAGCAATAGCACAAGTGGATAGCTTTAACAAAGTGGAGATTATTTTCACACAGTCCAATAAAAGCTAGAAGTCCAAATTCAGGGTGGCCCCTCTGAGGGAATACAATCTTTCTCTGTTGGCTCTGAGGGAAGGTCCTCGTGTCGCATCTGTCTTCCTTTGGTCTGAGAGCATCTCTGTGCAGGAACCTCAGGTCTGAAAGATGCACTCTACTCGCAGTGCTGCTTTCTTGATTGTATGAGGTCCCCAACTCCCTGCTTGCTTCTCTTCCCTTTTACCTCTTGCAGGATAAAAAGTGGTGCAAACTTCTTTAGTAAGGATGCTGAAGTCCCATCCTAATCTTCATTAACATAACCAATTCTATTAACCAGAGATAAGAATTTACTAAATGTGAAAATCACAAAATGGAGGGTAATCACAAAATACTGAGGATCACAGTCCAGCCAAATTGTTACATAGACTCTGGGGGGGACACAATTCAGTCCATGACACTGATGAAGTTCCAAGACTTTGGTATGGATTAGAACTCAAAATACAGAAAATAGAAATCCTGACAACTGAACCAATAAGCAACATCTTGATAAACAGAAAAAGGATTGAAGTTGTCAAGGATTTCATTTTTGTTTAGATCCGTGAATCCAAAGCCTATGAAAGCAGTGGTCAAGAAACCAAGGAACATGCTGTATTAGGCAAATCTGTTGCGAAAGACCTCTTTAAAATGTTATAAAGCTAATACATTGCTTTGAGAACCAGATCCAAGCCATAATGCTTTCATATGCATGCAAAAGCTGGACAGTGAATATGGAAGACCAAGGAAGAATTGACACTTTGAAGTGTTGTGTTGGCAAAGGATATTGAATATACCATGAACTGTCAGAGGAGTGAACAAGTCTGCCTGGAAGAAGACCAGCCAGAGTGCTCCTTGGATGCAAGGATGGTGAGATGTTGTCTCATTTATTTTGGTCAAGTTATCAGGGGGGACCAGTCCCTGGAAAAAAGACAGCATGCTTGGTAAGATAGGAGGTCAGTAAGAAAAGAAAGACCTTCACTAAGACGAGCTGACACAGTGCCTTCAACAACGGGCACAAACATGGCAGCAATTGTGAGGATGACACAGGATCGGTTTTTCATCCTGTTATACAGAGGGTCCCTGTCGGTCAGAACGGACCAAACAGCACCTAACAACATGTATTTTTCATGCAAATCTTATAGAAATACCTTAGTTTTTTTTTTAATTGGAAGTGTAGCACTAAAGATATAAACTTTTTGTTAAATCAATGCATGAATTAGTGAAAAAGGTGGTAAAAATAATTAAATAAAAAATAAATGCACACAATTAAAAAAAAACAAAAACCAAACCCACTGCCTTCAAGTTGAGTCTGAATCATAGTGACCCTAGAAGTTGAAGTAGAACTGCTCTATAGAGTTTCCAAGGAGCACCTGGCAGATGTGAACCGCTGATCTTCTGGTTAGCGGACATAGCACTTAACTCACTATGCCAGTAGGATTTCCAAATGCACATTACTTAGGATTAAGTTTTCAGATCTGTATGTAATCTCCTCCCCCCATTTATTCACTTACAAGATTATCTAAGTGCTTCACGTATTCTACAATGTTTGTTGGGACAGCATGGTTGTCATAAGATAGAAATGGGTGCCTGTTTATAAGTTGGACTTGCCTGTACAATATGTCATTGTCAAGCTTAGAATTATTTTGGATGCTGTGTGTATATTATACTTCCAAACAACAAGCATGACAAAAAGTCATCTGCTATCATGAATGCCATTCTCTCCATTTTTTAGGATTTTCCCTTAAGACTTTCTTAATTTGTTTTCCTTTTTATAATATATTTTATAGTCTGCCTAGTCCTTCTCCTCACTGACTTAGATGTTTTCTAGCACACTGCTTCTCAATCCAGTGGTGGTAAAAGACAACTTCGTTTTACTTCCAAGTTGATTTCCAACTGATACAGAACAATAATTCTGCAAACTACGATAAGAATAAATCATTAGCAAAAAGAAATAAAAAAGGCATCACAAATACAAACTCAATTTCTAAGACTATATGCAAAAAACAAATCATTAGCTTCTCATAAGAATCAAACTTAAAGGAAGAAATCTGTAAATTTTCTTCATTAAAAGAATCACTATCAACTGTAATAACCCAAAAGTTATGAATAAACTAGATAGTCTGCATGTTAAGTATCTCTCCACACTTGGAGTGAACATGCATGTCTCTGTCAAGGGCTACTGGAAACAACAACAACAGGACAAATAAGTTTGCTTGCTTCTGGCTTGTTAACTTATTACATGTAGGTCTGGGGAGATTAGTTTCTCAGTGTTTATTCTCGGTATCTTTACTTATCTTGCTGGACAGCTGTAATGAGAATCTGACAAGCACTGGTCCACCAGTGCCATTTGGAATAGCACTGTCTTCGCACGTCTTTTCATTCATGATTTCTTTGCCACCAAGACATTATTTCCTCTCTATTCACTTCTCTTTCAATACAGCACCCCAATCACATTCTTCTTCCCTTCTTGCTCATCCACGCATCCCCTCCCATGACATCATCATTGTGTTTTTTATCTATAGTTATTTGTCTGTAACTTTTATTTACAGTTACAGGTGGCATTGGTTCAATGAGACACAGAATAAAGTGCAGATGAAGTGTGCTCGATCTGTTTAAGGCAAAGCAAATGTATTAGTATGTCTTTGTCTCAAGGAAACGAAAACCAAACCAAACACATAGCCATCAAGTTGATTCTGATTCATAGTGACCTTATAGGACAGACTAGAGCTGTCCCACAAGGTTCTCAAGGAATAGCTGGTATATTTGAACTGCCCACCTTATGGATAGCAGGTGAGCTCTTCACCACTGCACCACTGGCCAGAAATTAGAATCACAGTATTTAAGAGGGCATGGCAAACATGGATCCTCTGAGAGGAGTCAGTCTACTGGGTGACAAGCAGTACCCCTAGTTAATTATGTTAGTCTATTTTTTCTATGTACTATTTCTGGCTGAAGGAAAACATCATACAGGAGTTTGGATATACACAATAGATGCGGTACTAAAGGAGAAGTTACCCATTACTTGATAAGACTGCAACAACCCAGCTTAGCAAGTTCTATTCTCTTCCGAAAACTGAAAAGTCAGAGTCAAGGACTAAGGCTTCTACAGGAAAAGTGTGGGGGACAGAGTGACGCTTTGTGGTTGTGCATCTACCCACACAATCACACAGATATGTTGACCTCTGAACTTTAGAAGTGCAGACTTGAGGATCTTAACATACTGTTAGACTTGTTTTTAACTGAGAACTGAAGGAAGCTGAGCCTGCAGAGAGGTAAGGCTGAGGAGGAGAAGTATTAATAGCTTTCTTTTTCATTGCAGTATTAGTAGAGTTCTCTGAAACTCAATATTTTCACCTATAAAGTAGGAATTTAAATAACTGTTGTTCCAACCTGAGAATATTACTGCAAACATCAAACAGTGCAAGCGAAAGGGCCTCCAAACACTTCATCAAAGTGTCGATATAGATGTACATGTATGCGTACAGTATACATGATGTTAGCCTAATGATCATTTAAATGATCTTAATCATGTCGACTCTCAAGCACTTTAGAGTCAGCAAGTGTGTGCTCCTTGGTCTCCCTTACACCTTGTTCTCTCAAACAGAACATTATATGTATTTTAACGAGAAGTTTGCTTCATTCTAAAAAGGTAAGAGATCTTTACCTTGACCTAGTTCTATTACTTCCTTTAGATCTTTAAAAAGCTTTTTAAATATCTGTATCTTCAAGATCATCAATTTCTATTTTATACATATAGATCTCCTTTGATATTTCTAAGTGCGATACTTTCCCACCTCTCCTTTTTATGTCTTAGGCTTTATCGTCTACACTGTCATCTACATCACCACATCCTTTTCAAAATTTGCCCTTTCCTGTCTCACTTTATTTAATCTTTGGTAAAGCACTCGTGTGCCTTCCTTCCTTCACATGAGCAGGTGGAATTTGAAGCTTGTTCCATAACTTGTTGTTGTAGTGGATTTTGAAGCATGAAAACACAAAGTACTAAATTGTGTAGTTCTTCAGAAAAGAATGCAAGTCTTCTTTTTAATTATATCTACTTTTCCTTAAGGCCGTGAACAAGTCTGTGACAATAGTGTCATACGCCTAAACTAGAGCCCAAGAAACTGTCACTGGAAGCTGCGTCTTCAGCCTTGTTCTATTTTCTAATGTGATTTTCCCCCTCAGTTTCTTCTTTATTTTCCCTTTCCTTATCTCGTTTTATTTTGCATCATCTTTCCCTCTATAAGTTGTAGGCTAATAAGTCTCCTTGAACGGGTCTCTGCATTGTCACATTTTATAGTGTCACTTTTGCATACTATGCTCATATTGAAGGATTTTCTACTTTGATCTGTTTAATTGTGCTTCCTCCAAGCGCTCCGGAGAACACCATAAAAATTTGTCTATATCCCTGAGTACCTCTGTAACAGAATCTGGTGTCATCTGCACGAAATAAAATTGATCTCAGATTGTATATTAGCATTCTACTTTCATTTTTATGTTTTACTTTCCTGCTAGTGCCTATGAAATCTCCTTGTGAGAGGGTCTTCAGATCATACACAGAGAGCAGGTAGAAAAGGAGGAGCTGGAAAAATCACCAGAAAACACAAATGTATCTGGTACTTTGAATTACACACCTTTCACATACATTCCCGCACCACTGCACGGGGGTCATTGATGGTGTTGCTTGGAAATGCCTTCACACATGTCAGCAATGTTCAGACAGATGGTCTTAAAGAGAAACTGTTTGTGTTGGGTTGTTTTCCTGATCAAACATTTGCTTCATTGAAATAAAATTCATGTCCTTCCCACTTCCCTCTGAAAGTAGGATATCGCTTCTGTTTCCCCCAGCCAACAGCTTTTCTCCCTCCTACTACGCTGTCCTATTGCATGTCCTAAGTTATGTTTTGAAAATCTTGAAACCAGTGTTTACTTCTTATGGATCCCAGTTTGTAATACATGTCTTTGTGTGTTAATGTTTTCTTTCCTAACTTTGTTGTGTTTCAGGTAGACGTTTACAGTGCCAATTAGTTTCTCATTCAAAAATTACACGCAAATTGTTGTGACATCGGTTGCAATTGTGTCAGCACTCTCCCTCTTTTTCTACCCTGTTTCCCACTTCCATTTGTCCAGTTTTCTTGCCCCTTCCTATGCCTTTGTCTTTGCTTTGAGGCAGGGATTGCCTATTTGTTCTGGTATACGTGATTAAACTGAGAAGCAGATTCCTTATGTGTATTTTTCTTTCTTGGATAGCCCGTCCAATCTTTCACTGAAAGACGGACCTCCGGAGTGGCTTGAAGTTCTGAGGTCACACGGTGTCCGTGGTCACAAACTCAAGGATCTCTCCAGACTCTGTCAGATCAGTGAGTTTGCTCTTGCTGTGTGTGTGGGTGGATGTGTGGGGGTGTGGGGGTGCGTGGGGATGTGAATTTGAGTTTTGATCTACATTTTTCTCTACATCTATCCAGAGTCCTCAACTGTGATCCCTATCAGAGAGGTTGGTATAGCAACCAACATTCATCTTCTTGTTCTGGCTCAGGCTGCTGAAAGTTGTGTGGTGAAAGCTGTGGTTCTTTGGTCATATCTTTTAATTCTTAAAAAAAAAAAAAAGGTACTTACTTGAGATTCCACCACTGTGACGGCTGTCTTCAAATATTGTTGGAAATAATATTTAAAAATGTGTTTAACATATCCACAGTATTTGAATAACTCATCAGACTACATTCTTTCTTGAACTGTGACTATCTTGAGCTGTGATAGTTTTCAGTACATCACTTGACTTGTTCTTTGATTGACCTCCTTCCTCAGCTCAGACTACTTTTTTTTTTTTTCTGAAATTCCTCTTGAAAGACAACTTCCATTATTTAGGGAACAAAAGCATTAGCATTGTTTCTCTGTAATGCCATCTTAACGAGCGCTTTCTTTTTAACCTCCACTGTTCTGGCTTGTTGCACTACTCAGCTTCAGATGTCTGTGGGAAGCGCCTTTATTCTCGTCTGGCCTTCTCTTCTCTCGTCATCCTGACTATCTTTACAGGCCTTTTATTTCTGTATGGATTTCTTATTCTGAGTCTTCACCTGGGTTTTCACAGTCTGTGTACTCCTTTAAACATTTCTACAGCATTTTGCTCTTTAAAGCTGTTGGCTTGATTCTTTCCCTGGAGAGTTTGCTTTATATCATTTTTAAAACATGAGCCACCAGTTTGTGACATCTGGAAAGGTGAACAGAGATTCTCTACCCTTGATCATCCCTCTTCTATTTTTTAATTTCTTCTTGTTCTCATAGGGATATTCTCATCCTCCAAATGCCTCTGCCAAATTTCTCAGCTTTTGAGAAATTAATTTCAGTTATTACCATAGCACGATAGAAAACCTACCATCTTTCACAATGCATTATGCAACCTCTATTTTTCCTTGCATAAAAATGCTTCTGACCCACTTTTCCTTTATTTATTTATTTTTTAATATTCTCAACCGTTAACATGAGTCTCTAAATTAGTGTCCTTCAATCTAGTATTGCAGATTGGCTTAAACTTTTGATTTTATTGGCAAGAATTTTGGTGTCAGGCAGACTTCAAATTTTAGCTAGCCCCATGCAAACTGCGTGGTACTATGGGTCAATTTTCACAGCTATAACAAGAAAATAATATTAACTCTTGTTGTTCTTAACTGCTCTGGTGGTTGTTGCTGTCGTGTGTCAGACGTTCGTATCACGTGTGGGATCTTTGATGAGATACTTAAGCCTTTGACCTCCAACATCCTTATCTTTAAAATTAAAATGTTATTTCCCTTATAGAGGACATGCATATATTAGCAGTAACATGAAGTGCCAGGCACTCAGTAAATGTCAGTAAATGATGCTGGTGACTGTCTCCATCATAGCTCTCCGTTTCTTGTTTTTTCTACCCCTTTAGCAGGTTTTCTGGGGGACAGATGAAATGATCTCCTATTATCAAGGGTTTAGCATGCTGGGAAGGTATTGGCTGCCTAAACACATTCTTTATTCATCATAAATGAAGGTAAGTTACTTGACTTTGCAAAGTTTGTTTTCCTTACCCCAAATTTCTTGTTTTTTGTATGTGTTGTATAGTTTGAATATTATGCCCTCTGCATCCATAGCTTCCACTCCAGCCTCTATAATTTTTTGACACTATTTTTACTCCATTTTGACTTACTATAAAGTTATTAATGTGCATACCTGTGTGCATAACAGTATGAATAAGTCTCAATATATTGACTTCTAATAAGTAAACTCCTTAAAGACTATAACTGTGTTTCCCTCATCTTCTTGTGTATTATAGTGCATGAAATAACTTCATCAAATTAAGTCTTGATTAACTACTGAATACAATAAATTTCCAAAACCAAACGAGTTTCTTTCTCTCTTAGTCCTCTATCCTTTCCCCCGATTTCTTCAACCTTCCCATATTAATCATACTAACTCTATAATGCTGCTCCAAATTTGCCACTTGTGGGTGACTGCTTTTCCCATTTGCTAGTTGATAAGGGCATAGGTAGACATAGTGACTTGGATCCAGTATATTAAAAATTCAAAAATTTTCTCATTCCTGCTTAAATTCTTCAAGTGCATGTGGTCAAATCATTTTACATAACTATGCCTACACTATAGGTGAAAATTTGTCTTCCACTTATCCTTTGGACAACTTTACAGAAGTTCATGTGACCTGAGGTTTTGTTGACTAATACGTGCCTACAACATGAGTAGAATGATACCTTATTCCTCTTCTACTTTTCTCATTCGCAACTTAAATTCGGAACACCCTCTATGGTAAAGTGTAAATTTCGGATGGTCAGATGGATTCCATCTTGGATATGTTTCTTTTACTTAAAAGTGAAACTTCTCTGTATGATTCAGGTAGAAATGGCATACTTACTAGGGTCGCCATGAGTCGGATCTGACTCGACGGCAGTTGGCTTTGGCTTGGCATCCTCATTTGACAAAAGAACTTGCAGTAAGCAAATCTAAGGGACTTTTCCAAAGTACAGCCAAAAGTAGCTTTGTGCATCCTGTTCTGGATCTTTGTTGTTGTTACCTATTGCTGTCAACTTATGGTGAACCCATGTGTAACAGAATGAATTGTTACCCGGCCATGTGCTGTCTTAGCGATTGTTAGCATGTTCGAGTCCATTCCTGTGCCTATGGTGTCCGTCTGTCTCATTGAAGGTTTCCTCACCCTCACTGGACCTTCATTTTACCAAACCTGATGTTCTTCTCCAGCAATCAGTGCCTACTGATGATATGTTTCAAGTAAGTAAATCAAAGTCTTGGACAATATTCTGTGATCCTTAGGGTTTTCAGTGGCTAATTTTCAATAATAGATTAGCAGGCATTTCTTTCTGAAGTTTTAGAATAGTAGCTCTCTGCCCCCTCTGATGGGTTAGCTACTGAGAAGAGAGCTTTCTGAAGCCCAAAATGGTTTCAGAAGAAAACCATTTCCAGTTCTTCTCAAGAAAAATGAAATTGCAGTACTGATTGGAAACACTATCATATTGATGCAAACGACTGATACTTTAATTCTAATGTATAAACTTTAGAATACTGACAACTAGAATACCTTTGAAATGGATCTATCATTTTACTTAATCTTTTAGGAAGACTAAAAATAACAACAAATCCATTGCCACTGAGTCAATTCTGACTCACAGCAATCCTGTGGAGACAGTAGAACAGCATCATAGGGTTTCCAAGGCTGTAATCTTTATGGAAGCAGACTGCTATGTCTTTCACCCACAAATAATAACTCACTGAAAGCAAAATAACACAAAATTGCCTGGAAACTGCAGGATGTCTCTATTGTTCTTATTTTGTTTTTAATTGCAAACTGAATAAGAGCAAACAAATGCACATTTGAGCACCAGAACACAACCATAGAAGCATTAAATAAATAAATTCTCCACACCCTAAAAAAGCTGGAAACTATTTTTGCAATAAATTATATGCTAAAGAAATAATGACAAAAATCACTCTATGGCTTTTGTTATTGAGAGCAAACTCGCTGTACAAGAGAACAGGAAGAATTATCTCTAAATTAAAGTCCCTTCTTTTTACCTTTTTTTTTTTTTTTTTTTAACTTCTTGTTTAGGGAAAAGCTATGTAAGAACACTCTGAAAAGCTATGTAGGAATACCGCCAGTTAGCTTCACGAAGTCATCCTAGAAAAAGTGCTATATACATCATTGCTGAGTATCACTACGGTCACCTTCGATGTACTTGTACTGGGAAGCTATGCACCAATGCTAGTGCCTGCTCCACACTTCAAAGCAATTCTGAAACTCTTTCTCTGAAATGGTCATCAGAGCTGTCCTTGAAATTTCTCCTGATGTCTCAAATGTCATCAAAATGTCTTCCTTTCAAGATTTCCTTTCTTTTGGGATAAAGAAAAAAGTCACTGAAGTCCAGATCAGGTGAGTATGGAGGGTGTTCCAAATACAGTTATTTATTTACTGGCTAAAAACTCTCTCGCGGACAATTATACAATTAAGTTCATGAACTTGCCGCTATACCACTGTGAGCAACTGCCATTCCAGAAAGAGTTCCAAAATTGACTTGAAGGGTGAACTAGGCACTGGCGTTGGCGCACAGCTTCCCAAGGGGAATACTTGGAAAGCGGCCCAAGTGATATTCAGTAATGGGATATGCAGCATTTAGAAAAATAAGTTCGCGAACTTAATTGCCAGACCTCGGATATGATAAGCATTTGAAAGAGCTCATGATGAAATCTTCATTCAGACACGCTCCTACCATTAGATGCCTTTTCTCACCCGTGTTTAGCCTAAAGATACATCCTCGTCCACCCTTTTTGTTTTGTTTTCTTGCTGTATCTGATATACATATGAAACCACCAAACCAACTGTTCTCAAGTCAACTCTGACTCATAGCGACCCTGTAAGACAGAGTAGACCTGTCCTATAGAGTTTGCCAAAGAGCGCCTGGTAAATTTGATCTGCTGACCTTTTGCTTAACAGACCTTCCACTTAGCCATTACACCACAAAGTCTTTGATGTATATATATCATATATCTACATACACACATATATATGTATGTAGAGATATCCATAGATAGGAATATATGTGTATGTAGGTATATACATATGTCTACATATATATATATGGATGTAGGAATATAATATGTATATTTACATATATATAGGAATATATTTGTGTATATATATGTATACAGGAATATATGTATACCTACATATATGTACATATATATATATACATATAAAGGAACACAGTCACTCGTATGGTAGATGAGATGGCTTTTAGTGTACTTCTTCAGTTATGTTGATTTTGGCAATAAAACTTGATTCATTTTCACAATAAGTGCTTAGTACCAAGAGTGGGGTGCTGCTCTAGCAAATATTTACAATGTGGAAGTGGTTTTCAAACAATGACTGGAAAGAAGACTCAGAAAGAATCGAGGAAAACTGTTTAACACCAAAGAAGGTGCAGATGGTGAGAACGGAGCAGCAGAGGACTGGCGGCAGCAGCAGTGGGTGCTGCTGCAGAACTGAAGCCAGCACTGGAACTAGCCCATGGAGCGAGAGAGCTAAGAGCCTGCACACAGAGACTTCCCAGTGGATGCGATGCCTCCAGGCACTTAAATCGGTTAGCCTTGCTGACCCACAGAGTGAGAGAAGCGAGAGCCTTTATGTAGGAGGCATCTTCCTAGCTGAACAGGGGGCCTCCAGCCACTTGAATCAGTGGAGACACAGAGCTTTGGAGCACTTGTCTTGGCCGGGCAGATGTGGACGTGAGGCCCGGGCTATGCAGGCATAGGGAGCAGAAGCTAAAGAGACAAAGATCATGAGAAGCTGAGCAGCCTCAGTCTCAAAAGGTATGACCATGACCTTAGAGGTTTGAAAGGGTGGAACCATGGCATCCTGTGTTTGTAAGGATAGAATTGCCACTCAGTTAGGCTTAGGGTGCATCTAAAGCTGATGGGGCGGAGTTTCTATCCAACTGGGCCTTGAAGGCAGCACTGCAGCACAGTCCTGGGGTCTCCACTCAGGATCCAGGGAATGTGGCCAATACCTGGAGTCTGGAGGGCAGGGTCATTGTGTAGAATGTCTCAGAAAATGGAGCAGTATTTTCAAAGCTTTGAGGGCTAATGGAATGTGTTCCACTGACTCTCTTTTTGCCTGTTAACATCTTATTTTCTTGCAACTTCTCCCATTTGTAATGGAATGTCTAACTTCTGCCTGTTTTGCCATTGTGCCTTTGGAAGCAGATAGCTTGTATTCCAGGTTCACAGACGTAAAGAAATTTTTGAATTTTGAACTTGACACTGATTGAAGACTTCTATCATATGGTATGAATGTGTTACGTGTTTCAAAGACGTGATTTTTGGTGTGCCAAAGGGTGGGATGTCATGGATTGAATTGTGACCCCCAAAAATATGTGTAGCCATGTGGCTGGAATGATTCCCAATATTTTGTGATTGTCCTCCATTTTGTGATCTTCCTGTGATGTATGTCAAAGGATTAGGATGAGACTGTAAATCCCTCCATAAGGTTACCTCCCTGCTCTACTGTAGAGTATGGCTTGCCCCACCCTCAATCCTTTCACCCTACGAAAGATAAAAAGGAAAGAGAAGCAAGCATAGAATTGGGAAGCTCATACCATCAAGAAGATAGCACCAGGAGAAGAGTACATCCTTCAGACGTGAATTTCCT
The DNA here is from genome assembly GCA_028571685.1 of Heterohyrax brucei. Classification (NCBI taxonomy): domain Eukaryota; kingdom Metazoa; phylum Chordata; class Mammalia; order Hyracoidea; family Procaviidae; genus Heterohyrax; species Heterohyrax brucei. The sequence continues at coordinate 108,739,751 of CM053148.1, forward strand.
GTGTGAAGACTCTCCCTGAACAAAGACTGATGCAGTACTGGATTTTCCTCCAGAGCAGACAAGGGGGAAGGCCTTCCCCTGGAGTGGACATCCCAAATTTGGACGTGTAGCCTACCAGACTGTGAAGGAATAAATCTTCCTTTGTTAAAGCCATCCACTCTGTGGCATTTCTGTTAGAGCAGCACTAGCTGACTAAAACAGAATTTGGTACCAAGAGTGGGGTGCTGCTCTAGCAAATATCTAAAGTATGGGAGCCATTTTGAAACTGTGAATGGAAGAAGATTCAGAAGGAACAAAGCAGATATAGATGTTGAGAAACAACAGATGAATAGTGGCAACAGCAGTGTCAGCAACAGAACCAGAGGCGACAAGGAAGCCTACCCATGGAGGAAAAGAGCTAAGTGCCTGTGCACAGAGTTTTCCTTGCGGAACAGGGTGCCTCCGGCACTTAAATCAGTGAAGCTAACCTTGCTGACCCACAGAGTGAGAAAGCTGAGTGCCTTTATGCAAGATGCTTTCCAGCAAGAGTGTGGTGCCTACAAGCACTTGAATCTGTGGAGCTATAGAGCTTTGGAACACTTGCCCTGGCAGGGCAGATGTGTGGCTAAGGCCTGGGCTATGTGGCCATAGGAAGCAGAAGGTGAAGACACAAACAGTGTGAGAAGCTGAGCAGCCTCAGTCTCGAAAAGTATGGCCATGAACTTATGGGTTCGAAAGGATGGAACCATGGTGTCCTGTATGTGTAAGGGTGGAATTGCCACTCAGTTATGCTTAGGGTGCACGTAAAGCTGACAGGGCAGAGTTTCTGTCCAAGTGGGCCTTGAAGGCAGAGTTGTAGGACAGGGCTGGGTGTCTCCACTCAGAATCCAGAAAGTGTGGCCAATAACTAGAGTCTGGAGGGCAGGACCATTGTGTAGAATGTCTCAGAAAATGGAATAGTATTTTCAAAGCATTGAGAGCTAATGTAATGAGTTCTGTTGACTTGCTTGTTGCCTGTTAATGCCTTCTTTCCCTACAGTTTCTCCTATTTGTAATGCACTGTCTAACTTGTGCCTGTTCTGTCATCATGCCTTTGGAAGCAGATAGCTTGTATTCTAAGTTTCATAGATGTAAAGAAATTTTTGAATTTTAGATTTGGAACTGGTTTAAGACTTCTATCACATGAGATGAATGTGTTACATATTTCAAAGATATGAGTTTTGGGGTGCCAAAGGGTGGTATGCCATGGATTGAATTGTGCCCCCCCCAAAATATATATAGCCTTGTGACTGGAGCATGATTCCCAATATTTTGTGATTGTCCTCCATTTTGTGAGTTTCCTGTGCTGTATGTTAAAGGATTAGGGTGGGACTGTAAATCCCTCCATAGGATTACCTTCCTGCTCCACTGTAGAGTATCGCTTGCCCCACCCTTAATCTTTTCATCCTATAACAGCTAAATGGAAAGAGAAGCAAACAGAGAATTGGGAACCTCATACCATCAAGAAAGCAGCACCAGGAGAAAAGTGCATCCTTTAGACCTGAATTTCCTGTGCCAAGACACTCCCTGAACAAAGACTGATGCAATACTGGAGTTTCCTCCATAGCAGACAAGGGGGCAAGCCTTCCCCTGGAGTGGATATCTTGAATTTGGACTTGTAGCCTTCTGGACTGTGTAAGAATAAATCTTTCTTTGTTAAAGTCATCCACCCTGTGGTATTTCTGTTAGAGCAACAATAGCTGACTAAAACATAAGGACATAAAAATACTAAATATCCATTCATTTACTTTCTCTCTGTATTATGATTGAATGAAAATGTACATTCCCATATAAATTTGCTTGCCCACCTATATGCAGCTCCCACTGCTCTCCCTGCCTGGTGACAGCACATTCTTCCTCTCTGCTCCATACATGTCTTATCTTCCCCAAAATCTCCTATCACCTCCTCTCCACCCACTCCCCTCCTCCACTAAGAGGTCAGCAAGACAACATCCCATAGATGCATAGAACCATAAAATACACACATGATAGGGTCATTTTGTGTTGCCAAGTCCAATCCATTCCTGTTAGAAGAGTTGACCTCCATTGTGATTTACGGACACAGGCAGTATCACAACCAGGGGCCATGCTCTTAAGGGAAATCTAAGATCCCTGGGCCATCAATTTCAGTCTTTTAGTGAAGATCTCAGGGTACACCCCTTTTTTCTCTTATGTTGCCAGTGAGACTCAATTTCGTGAGCTCCATCATGGCTATCACTGGTGGTGGCCGTGTACCATCCAGTTCCTCTGATCACAATATGATGCAATCACCCACTCATGTGGGTCTCTCTGTCTTCTGGATTCTCTTTCCCCCATGCCATTTTGGTCCTTGGTGATCATCCATTCCTTCTGAGTTGGTACAATTTGCTGTAACCTCAGATGGCACCTTTTGAGACCCTAGATGCCACTCACCAATGTGGAGTGCAGACAGCGCTCTTAGCAAAGACGTAGTTGTGCCAACTGACCTTGCTTTCCCCTGAGAGCATGGTCCCTGTCCCCCTGCCCCAGCTACTCTGTCCTTGCAATATTGGGTTAAAATGGGAAGAGTAATCATGTTATGTTGAAGTCCAATTAATATTGATCTTCTTTCTAATGTGTGCTGTCACAGATTTCACCCAACAGAATTTCTATCAACTAATCTATATCCTTTCCCTCCCCCTCCCTCCCTCCTCATCTTTGCAGCCATCAAAGAGTCTTTTGTTCTATGCATGAGTCTGTTTTTAAGTTCCTTTCATAGGAGTCTTGTACAATATTTATCCTTTTGTTGCTGACAACTTTCACTCAGCATGAGGTCCTCCAATTGAAACCAGGTTACGAGATGTTTCCTAAAATCACCATTGTTCTTGATCATTGTATATTGTTCCATTGAGTATATACACCACAGATTACCTATTCATTCCTCTGTTGTTGGGCATCTGAGTTAATTCGATCTTTTTCCTGTTGTGGACTGTGCTGCAATATACATCTGTGTGCATATATCAGTTGGTGTGAATGGCGTTGATTCTGTACGATATATTCTGAGCAGTAGAATTACTGGGTCAAATGGTATGTCTAGATCTAGCTTTTTAAGGAAGTGCCAAATTGCTTTCCAAGGAGTTGCACCATTTTGCCATCCTAACAGTGTAGGAGAGTTCCAATTTCTCCACAGACTGTCCAGCATTTGTTGTTTTGTATTTTTTGTATCATGGCCAACCTTGTTGGGGTAAGATCGTTATCACATCGTAATTTTGATTTGACCTTCTTTAATAGCTAATGATTGTGAGCATGTCTGCATGCGTTTTTGGCTGCCTGGATCTCCTCTTTAGAGAAGTGTCTGTCCATCTTCTTTGCCCATCGCTTAATTTGATTATCTTTTCCTTATTCATATTTTCTAGTACCTTATGAATCATGGAGATCAGGTATCAGTCTGACATGCATTTGCCAAATATTTTTTCCCATTCTTTAGGTGGCCTTTTAATTCTATTAATAAAGTCTTTTAATGAGCAAAAGTGTTTGATTCTTAGTAGTTCCCATTTATCTATCTTCTCTTCTGTTGTTTGTGGGTTTTTTGACAGTGTTTGAAGTCTGTCTACGTTGCACATTAAAATATTTTCTTGGATGAGCTTTTTCATTTTAGTAGGTTAATTGTGGCAGTAAGGTCTTCTGTGTCTTGATGGAGCTTTTTTCTAGATGATCTGTCCAATATTGACAATGGAATGCTGAAGTCTCCACTATTATTGTGGAGTGATCTATCTCATTTTGGAGTGTAGTCAGTGTTTCTTTGATGTATTTAGGTGCTCTAATATTAGGTGCATAAATATTTAATATTGTTAAGTCCTGCTTGTGTATCGAGCTTTTCAGCAAGAAATAGCGTCCATCCTTGTCCAAGATGACGGATTTAACATTAAAGTCTATTTTATCTGAGATTAGAATTGCCCATCTGCTCGTCTTTGTCCATTGTTAGCTTCATATATTCTTCCATTCTTTAATTTTCAGTTTGTTCATCTCTTTAAGTCTAAGGTGAGTTTCTTGCAGGCACCATATGAATGGGTTGTGTCTTTTGATCCAAGATGTCACTCAATGTCTCTTTACTGGAGCGTTCAGTCCATTCGTGTTCAATGCAATTATTGATAGGTATGAGTTCAGTGCTGCCGTTGCGATATGTTAATTTTTGTGTTGATGTTTTCTCTGTTGTTCTTATTAATCTGTTCTGGGACATTCTTCTTTGTGAGTTAATTTTCCACCTTTTTCAGGGTTGCTTTTGTGGTTGTTGAGACTCCTGTATTATGTTTCTTGATTTGATATGTTGTATCTATTGTGCTTTATGGCTGTCCCATCATCCCCCATAATAAACTATGTATAAATGCAATTTTAATTACTATCAGTCTTATTAACTTCCTCTCCATCTGGAAGGACTATAACAACTGTAGTACATCCCTCTTTTTAATATGATGACATCATAGTTTTCATTATATGATACCTGGATTATTTCTTTCATTATATAGCTTTGACTGAGTTTGGACCCTTCCCTAAATGAGTAGGGTTCTAGTTGATGTGTTCTGTATTTGTTTCTGAAATATAAAGTTAGTGGTTTTGTTCTTCCAAGCCAAGTCTCTGAGTTTCTGTTTATCTGCAAATGTCTTCATTTCATTTTCATATTTGAAAGATAGTTTGTCAGTATATATAATTTTTGGTTGGAAGTTCTTCTACTTCAAGGCTTTGAATGTGTCATGCCACTTTCTCCATGCCAGCATTGTTTCTGCTGAGAAATCTAATGGAAGCCTATAGGGTTTCCCTCTGAATGTTAGCTTAGCTTTGATTCTTGTTGCCTTTAAGCATTTTGGCTTATGTTTAATTTTGTTAAGTTTGATTGTAACATGTGTTGGAGTCTTTCTTTTGAGATCTATATTGAGTGGTGTTCAATATGCATCTTGGATATCTCTATTTTCTTCTTTCCTAATTTGTGGGAAGTTTTCTGTCAGCAGCTCAGGAACACTGCTCTCTGTGTTCTCAGGTGTCTCGCTCTGTTCAAGAACTCCACGTAATCATAGATTGTTCTTCCGCGTACAGTCCTACATGCTTCTTAATGCTTCTTTGATGTTCTTGTTTCTTTTTGTCTGATTTCTCCTTATAGATGCTGGAGTCAGTAGCTCTGTCTTCCAAGTCAGAAAGTCTATTTTCTATTTGTTCAGCTGTTTTCTCCTCTTTGAATTGAACTTTCTATGTCTTTGAGTTTGTTCTTGATCTGTATTTGATCCTTCAGTTGAGACCAGGTTATGAGATGTTTCCTAAAATCACATTGTTCTTCATTATTGCATAATGTTCCACTGAGTATATATACCATAGTTTATATATCCATTCCTCTGTCGTTGGGCATCTGAGTTGATTCCATCTTTTTTCTATTGTTAACTGTGCTGTGATAAACATTCGTGTGCATGTATCAGTTGGTATGAACAGCCTGGATTTCAGAGTACTGATGTTCCGTCAGATCGAACAGCTTGCTTAGTTTTTCATTTTGCTCTGCTGCATTTTGTGTAAGGTCTAGGACGGCTCTATATACTATCCTTTTGTGTTCACCTTCCAATAGTTTCAGAAAGATTTCTTTAGGAAATTCTGAGGTGTTTTCTTCTGGGGGCCTTCTGAAGCCATGGGTGATTTCTTAGTTATGTTTTCTTCCAGATTTTGTTGTTTTTTGGGCATCATGTGAGTCAATATTGATTGAAAGAGATGCTGTGAAGAATGGACTGCAGTTGTTTCTCTAGGCCATCTTAAAATGAAAGGTAAGAGGAATCTGACAACTTCCAAGGTCAGTCAGGTTTTCATGTGTACAGGTCCCTTTTCCCAACTCACAAGGTAAGCACCTCTATATCAAACTCCAGATGTTATAAACTAGTTCAAGATACAGAAAGGCTACTTCCCTGCTGGCCTCTGCTGTTGGGCCCTAGCCTTAGGCAACATGTGTAGAATACTGCTTTTCTGCCAGAAAAGCACTGTCCTCTGGGCAGGTGCTGCCTCCCAGCCTAGGAATTAGGTCCAGCTGAGGCCTCTGTATTGGTATGTCAGCATCCCAGTAGAACAAGATGGCATCCCACACAAGCTACCCACCTGCCTCATACCAGCTACTCCATGGCAGAGGATGAAAGAGAGGCCAAAGGTGCTGAGATGCACAGAGTCCAAAGCCAGCTTCTCAAAATGTGGCAATTTCACCTGCCAATCCCACCAGCAGTGCATCTGAGATTAGCCGCTAGTCAAGTCCCAGCTCTGCCTGCCTGCTAAGACAGAGAAAAAAAAGTTAAAATGGTGGGTTACCTTCAGTCAGTGAAAGCTAGCACTTGCCAAGAGTGGGAGCCAGCAAAAGAGAGGAGGTTTCCCTTTCAGTGGTATGAATTCCAAATTAACAGCTTTGTGCTGTGTCTTAGGGCTCACTAGGTGTCCAGAAGGCTTCATTTAATTATCAATTCAGTTGTTTCTTTCCAGAGGCATTTAGGGAAAACTGTGTTTAGTCTGCCGTCTTGACTCTGCCTCCCTCTGCTCAATATATATTTCTTGCACATTTAGTATTTACAAGGTGCTATTTCAAGCACTTTGGGGGCATACTATATATACTCCAAAATACACAAGAAATTGCTTTTGTGCACTCATGTACCCATCCTATCTTTGTGGTACTTGTTGAAAAAGTGGTGTGTAACATAGATATAGTTGAAAAAGAAAGCAATTAATCTATTCAACTGTTGGGTTTGGAAGCTTCAGTTGACATGAAACTCAAATACAACTTCTAAAATCAATGAAAGATTCATAAAAGATTTCTAACCCTCAGAGAGAGATAGAAGAAATTTAAAGGAAAAAAAAACCACAAGGGAGATCATAACTAACAATAATAAATATTACCAATTGTTGAAACCCTACTATGGGCTAAGAATTTGCATGGATTATTTATTTAGCAGTCATAATAATTTTGTGAGCTTTCTTTTTTATTCTCCTGATTTTGCTGTTAATATATGTAAGCTCAGGAGTAGATTTTATCTTCCATGGTTAGTCAGTAAATGAGAGAATCAAGATCTCAACACTGATCTGATTGACTCTAGAATCATTGTTCTTAATCACTCACACAACACTATTTCCACAACTAAATACAAAATAAAGAGATAAAGATTCCTAAATGAAACATGAAGATCCCTTTCTTTATTTTTTCTTTGTTTTGATCACAGATACTTTAGATGTCTGGTCTTTTGGTGATGCTGTGGGGTGTAAGGAAGTAATCAGATCTAAATTTGCCAATATAATGGAAGATACAGGTTTAGTGTGAATTAATCCTTTCTTTGATATATACAATTATTTTATGGGGTGAAAGAAAACTCCATTTTTTTTTCACTGCACTTAAAGGGGTTCAGTAAATAGTGTTGTATAAAACATTGATTTATTGATATATGTAGTTGAGGTCAAACACACTCATGAAACCCTTAGGAGTTCCAGAGTTTTGCTTCTGAGTTACATATAGTAAAATGGAAGTATAATATTTCTGCTGCAAACTTTCAGAGACTATGAAAAGACTTTAGTTATTAAGTAGTAGTCAAGAATAATGGGAGTCTTCCTAATTTATGAAATAAAGTATTTTTTTATTTGTCTAAACCTTTATTTTCTAGATAAACAATTTCTGTTTGCTTTTAAATTTTAAATATTGACAAATCATAACAGCTGAGAGAAGGAGATTTAGACGCAGGCACGTTTATGTGATCTTTGCATAAATAATTAGCAAAGCAGAAGATAAGCTAATAAAACACAAGGACTAGACGCAGTACGGCAACACTGGGAAAAACTGTTATTTAAAAATAATAGTTTGAAAGTATTCTAAAATATATGCAAACATATTAGACTAAGTAAACTTAAAACACAATTAAAAGGTAGTCTAAATATACTTTCTCCAGAGCGAAATTTTATACCAATTGTTTGATCATATTATGTGCTTACAGCTTATTAACATTTCTGAAATAAACAGCATATTCTTTTTAACACTTAAAAAGGTTGAAAAAGCTCAGGAAATAATGGGTAAAATAAATTCTGGGAAATAAATATTTGACAATTATAGATTAATTTTTAGAGTCACATTTTTACAGTGTTGATGCATTTCAGACATATCAAAATTGCTTTTTTGGACTTCTTTTCTAGAGTTGAGAGAAAAATTTAATTTTGGTTAAATCAATAAGCCTATATTGAATGTACACCATATGATGGGTTTGGGAAAATTTTAGTGTTAAGAAAGCACATATTACATAAAGGAAGGAAGAGGAATTTACTAAGACGACCCTAACATATGTAACTCAAGTATTAGCTAAAGAAATCCTGCCATTTAAATTTCATGTAATGTTGTCTGAAATATCTATTTCACACATACAAAAAGCTTAATATGTTCCCAGTATTTTATAAATTGACAGCTAAATTAAGATCTTATTGTCACCACTGCCTTGCTATATAATCCAATCACTTTATGAATTAGATTACTTTCATCAGTGTGCATTCTCTTTTCCATACCTTGTCAACCAACATGTTACTCATTCACTTTTCCTAATTTGCATACTTAAATATATTACCTATGCACTTGCATACATGAACTGTGTGTGTGTGTGTGATTTGAATGAATTTTGGTGGAGACAAGTGGGACTAAATTGAAAATTAGGTGCCAAATGCAGTCATCACTCTGTCATATTGTTCATCTACATACACTTCATCTTAGCATCCTAACCATCTCCCAAACTGTGCAAATCTGAGAATATTTTATGTATTTCATGTTTTTCTAACTCTGTGCACCCCTAGTCTCAGGACTCCATCATTTACAATAGAAACAATGTCATTTTAAATAACAAAAAATATTAGAGAGCACAAATTTGAAGTATTAAAGAGCACTCAACTTCACCATGAAATCTATTTTATTTAGTATTTCTGTTGAAATCAAAATGAAATTTTCAGTTTGTGGTTATCATTTCTTTAACATTTTTCTTACATTAGCTTATAGCACTTTTTAAACAAGGAGAATGTAAATCTCACACAAAGAGCCATGCACACAAATGTATCTGCTGAAAACATTATTTTCTAGTTTTTGTTTGAGCTTGCTTCCATTTTTGGCAAGTAAAAGTTTGTTTTTTTAACTTAATAAATGTATTTTAATTAAAATGAGAAAAATTACAAAATTTTAAGTAAATAATAATGCAAGAAATACAAGGCTGTGGAAAATCATAAAGACCCATGGAATACTAATGTTTGAGGAACACTTGCCCAGATCAAAGAGTTTTTTAGTGAAGTTCTGCTGCCACCTGCTATGTTAATATTTTTCTAGCTATGTTTATACTATCTAATTTAAGTTTCACTTTGGGATCTTTAAAAGTCAAGTGAATAAGAAAACACAATGGAAGATGTACTTCTCACTATTTAATATAAAGAAGCATGCCATTTCACTGGAGGTAGGGAAAATCTAGCTGGTGATAAGTCTGCAAGCTCTTTATTGCATGATTTCTTTTCCGATGGCATTGCCAAGCATGGCATTAGATGACAAAATATATGTTACTTTCAACAGGCTGACAGAACGAACACTTACTCGTATAGATATTTTCATGTCAATGTGATAAAAATGGGTGGAGGGCTTAATATTAAAACACAGCTATGCAAAGCCAATATGGTAGGAAGATAAAGAGGTTCAGAAATGTGGCTATTTGAACCTGTACTTTAATATATGAGGCTCATACAAAAGCTAGAATGAATCATTCATGAAGAAGTAACCTCACATATCAACTGTTTTAATAGGACCTTTTTCAAAACGTTGAATTAAAAGGAGGCTTAGACATGCTATAAACATGCAGTACTGCTCATTGAAAAGAAAATACAGGTTCATCGTCAGTGAGACTGACCCAGCTTTGAAAATAAAAGAGAAAATATTCTTTTCTAGATCAAGGGTCAATGAAGCACCACACAAAGCAAAGCGAGTTTCTGAATCTACCAGAAGAGGACAAATCATTCTATGAAGCAGGACAAACAACAGTTCAAAACAAGCTGCTGATCCATAAATTGTGGGAGAGATGATTTGGGCTTAGCAAACTGTAAGAGCTGATATTAAAAGTGAAAGTTTGACTTTATCCATGTGATTAATATTGACTCTTAGTGTGGAAGTGCAGCTAAAACCTGTTTAACGTGCATGACACTGCTGGTATTTGAATACCACTGGTATAACTTTCTGTATCACAGTAACATGCATACCCCCACAGTACAATAAACTGACAGACACATGACCAGGTGGCTGTCTTCTAAATTTCTTGACACAGATGAGTGAGTACTTCCAGCAATCAGTCCAATTTGTTGAAACATCTTGATTGGTATTCCATCAATTCCTGGAGCCTTATTTTTCTCCCACGTGTTCAGTGCATCTTGGACTTTTCCTTCCAGTGCTGTCAGTTCTTGGTCATATCCTACCTCCTGAAATGGTCACATGATAGGTTTTTTAAAAGGAGTGAAATGCTTAACATGTCTTGAAGAGTTAACTAACTTTCTAAATAGAACAATTCTGTATTTTGTATTTGAAAATTTCTACAATCAATAATTTGTTTTATTGTACTTTTGATGAAGGTTTATAGAACCAATTAGCTTATCATGGAAATAGTTCACATACTGTTTTACGATATTGATTATCAATTGCAAAACATAACAACACTCTCACTTCTTAACATTGGGTTCCCTATTAACAGATTTCCTGTGTCTCTCCTGACTTCTAGTCCTTGTTACTGTGGTGGTGTGCTCATTTAGTCTCTTTCTTCCTTCCAGATGTGCAATTATGGAGATAAACTTACCTTTGAGCACTGCTTTTGCTGTATCCCATGGGTTCTGGTAGGAAGTGTTTTCGTTCTCACTGGAATCCATAACTCTCTTTATTTCATCCCTGATTTCTTCTATAACTCATGGCTTTTGGAGCAAGATGTCGTTCAGTTTCCATGAGTTCCACTTTCTATTGATGTTTTTTCTGCTATTGATTTTGACTTTTATGGCTTTATGATCTGAGAAGATGCTTTGTATTAATTCAGTGCTGTGGATTTTGTTGAGAATTGCTTTATGTCCTAACACATGGTCTATTCTGGAGAATGTTCCATGTGCACTGGAGAAGAAGGTGTAGTTGTCTGCTGATGGATAGAAAGTTCTATTTACGTTGATGAGCTCTAGTTGGTTAAATGTGGCAGTAAGGTCTTCTGTGTCTTTATGCAGCTTTTTTTCCGGACCATCTGCCCAATATTGAGAGTGGAGTGTTGAAGTCTCCAACTATTATTGTGGAGTGATCTATCTCCTTTTTGAGTGTAGTCAGTGTTTCTTTGATGCATTTAGGTGTTCTAAAATTAGATGTGTTTAGTATTGTTAAATTCTGCTTGTGTATTGAAACTTTCAGCAATAAATAGTGACCATCCTTGTCCAAGATGGTGAATTTTACATTAAAATCAATTTTATCTGAGATTAGCATTGCCACACCTGATCTTCTTTGTTCACTGTTAGTCTGATATATGTTCTTTCATACTTTAATTTTCAGTTTGTTCATATCCTTAAGTCTAAGGTGAGTTTCTTGTAGGCAACATATAGCTGGGTCATGTCTTTTGATCCAAGATGTCACTCGATGTCTCTTTACTGGCGCATGCAGTCCACTCACATTCAATGGATTTATTGATAAGTATGCGTTCAGTGCTGCCATTTTGATTTGTTTATTTTTGTGTTAGTGTTTTCTCTGTTGTTCTTATTAATCTGTTCTGAGAACTTCTTTGTGAGTTGATTTTTCACCTTTTTCAGGGTGGTTTTGTGGTTGCTGAGACTCCTGTATTACATTTCTTGATATGGTATGTTGCTTCTTTATTGTGTTTTATGGTTGCCCCTATGATTCCACTTAATAAACTATATATAAACCCAATTTTGATTGCTACCAGTCTTGTCAACTTCCTCTCCATCTGGAAGGACTATAACAACTGTAGTACATCCCTCTTTTTAATACGGAGATATCATAGTTTATATAATATGATCACCAGATTTTTTCTTTCACTATTATAGCTTTGATTGTGTTTGGAGCCTTTCCTAACTGAGTAGGTTTCTGGATAATGTGTCCTTCTAAAATACAAAGTTAGCAGTTTTGTTCTTCCAAGCCAAGATATTCTTTCAGTATTTCTTATGGCTTTGGTTTGGTTTTCACAAAGTCTCTGAGTTTCTGTTTATTTGTGAATGTTTTCATTTCATTTTCATATTTGAAAGATAGTTTGGCAGGATATATAATTCTTGTTTGGAAGTTCTCCTACTTCAAGGCTTTGAATGTGTCATGCCACTTTCTCCATGCCACCATGGTTTCTAATGAGAAATCTGATGGAAGTCTACACGGTTTCCCTCTGAATGTTAGCTTTGCTTTGAGTCTTGCTGCCTTTAAGAATTTCTGCTTATGTTTTATTTTGTTGAGCTCGATTATAATATGTCTTGGAGTCTTTCTATTGAGATCTATATTGAGTGGTGTTCGATACGTATTGTGGGTATCTACAGTCTCTTTCCTAATTTCTGGGAAGTTTCCTGTCAGCAGCTCAGCCACAACATTCTCTGTGTTCTCAGGTATCTCACCCTGTTCAGGAACTCCAATTAATTGTAGATTTTTCTTCTTAATAGAGCCCCACATGCTTCTTAATGCTTCTTCATTTTTCTTGTTTCTTTTTCCTGATTTCTCCTCATAGACACAGGAGTCAGTAGCTCTGTCTTTCAAATCAGAAATTCTGTTTTCCATTTGTTTCATTCTGTTTTCTTGCCTTTGAACTGAACTTTCTATGTCTTTGATTTTGTTCTTCATCTGTTGGATTTCCAAGCACTGATGTTCTATCAGATCGAACAGCTTGCTTAGTTTTTTGTTTTGCTCTGCTTCATTTTGTATGAGGTCTAGGAGGGTTCTATATATAATCCTTTTGTATTCACCTTCTGAGAGTTTCACAAGAGCTTCTTCATCTGGGAAGTTCTGAGGTGGTTTCTTTGGGGGCCTTCTGATGCCATGGATGATTGCCAGGTTACCATCTTCTCCAGCGTTTGTTGCTTTTTGGGCTTCACGTGGTCAATAGAGGCTTGGAGAGACACTGTGAAGATGGACCACAGTTGTTTCTCTACGCTGTCTTAAAATGAGAAGTAAAAAGTATTTGACAACTGCCAAAGTGAGTCAGGTTTTCAGTTGTATATGTCCCTCTTCCCAGCTGGCAAGGTAAGCACCTCTATATTGAACCCCAGATGTTATAAACTAGCCCCCAATACAGAAAGGCTACTGGCCTGCTGGCCTCTGCTGTCAGGGCCCAGCTGTAGGTGATACTGTGTAGAATTCTGCTTCTCTGCTGAAAAAGCAGTCTCATCTGGGTAGGCACTGCCTCCCAGCCCTGGAATTAGGTCCAGCTGAGGCTTCTGTATGGATGACTCTGCCTTCCAGAAAAACAAAATGGAGTCCCTCACAAGCTGGCCAGCTGGCTGGGACCAGGCTCCCAGTGGAAAGAGAGGCCAACAATGCCGAAATGCCCAGAGTCCACAGCTTCCATCACTGGGACCCAGACATAGGTGACACTGTGCAAAACGTCACCTGCTTGCTTGAAAAGCACTCTCCCACCATCAGGCACCACCTCTCAGCTTAGGAATCAAGTCCAGCTGGGTCCTCTGTCTGGTCTTCCCTGTTTCCCAGTGGATCAAGATGGCATCCCATACAAGCACATCTATACGACTACCACATGGCAGAGGCAGAAAGATAGGCCAGAGGAGCTGAGGTGTATAGAGTCCAAAGCCAGGCTCTCAGAACCTGGCAATTATGGTTGTTGGTCCCACCAGCAGTGCTTCTGAGACCAGCAGCTAATCAAGTCACAGTTCTGCCCGCCAGCCAGCCAGGCACAAGACAGAGGGAAAAAAAAAATCGAAATTCTGTGTTCCTTCAGTCTGTGCAAGCCTGTACTCATCGAGAATGTGGTCAGTGAAAGAGAGAAGGTTTTGCGTTCAGTGATATGAAGTCCAGATTAACAGCCTTATGTTGCATCCCAGGGCTCACTGTGTGCCCAGAAGGCTCTGTTTAATTATCATTTCAGGTATTGGTTTCCAGAGGGATTTACAGAGATGTGCGATTAGTCTGCCATCTTGAGTCTGCCCCTCTCATTTAGTCTCACTTTTTCCCATAAGATTGTCTAATCTTTGAGTGAAGGGTGAAACTCAGGAATGACTTCATTACCTAGGTAAAAGGTGTTGTTTGTGAGCCATACACTCAGAGTTTCTCAAGTCTCTGTCAGGGCGTCAGTCTGGTATTTTTGTGTGGGTTAGAGCTTTGTTTTACATTTTTCTTCAGCTCTGTCTGGGAACCTTGGTCATGATCACTGTCAGAGCAGTCAGCCATAGGATCTGTGCACTTTTGCTTGTACTGTGCTCAGTCTAGTGGAGGCTATGGTAGTTAGAGTCCATTAGTGATTTGGGCTAGTCTTTCCAATGTGTCTTTAGTTTTCTTCATTCTTCCTTGTACTTGAAGTGGTGTTATCTGTGGAGTATCTTAGTGGGCTGCTCCCAGGCTTTTAGATGCTACTCACCAAAGTAGAAGGTAGAACATATTCTTTATAAATGATGTTGTGCCAGTTGAACTAGAAGTTCCCTGAAAACATGGTCCCCCTTCTTAGCAGAGCAATTCAGTCCCTTGGGAAGTCTGGATTTGTCTATGGAACTTCCATGACCTTGCCTTGGACAAGTTATGCTGGTTTCCCCAGTATTGATTACTATTTTACCCTTCACCAAAGTTACTAGTTATCTATTATCTATTTACTGACAAAAACAGTGATTTAACTGGTACTGTAGATGATGTTCCTTGGGAGATGAAATAATAACCACATCCAATGATAAACAAAAAGTTAGAAGTTTGTGTTCACCATAGTGCCTTGAGAGAAAGGACTGGTGATTGACATCCAAAAAGATCAGTCATTGGAAACCCTATGGGGTACAGCTCCACTGTTACACAAGTGTGATCATCATGAGTTGAATTCAACTTGATGGAATTGTTTTTTAGAGTTTATAGTATATTAAAATTAAGAAGTTTAAGGATAGAACTTTATTTTTCATGTTGACATTGTATGTGTGTGTGCTTGTGCGTGTCATTACAGATAATTTTATCTAGCTACTTTCAAATAAATTTGATAAACTCAGGGTTTTTTTTTTCCCCAGTAAATTTACAGTTCATTTCTAGTCTACTCTGCAAACATAATCTTTATTCTTGCAGTTGTTCAATCACTGTTTCAGAACCTTCATAAGTATATGCAAGAATTTGAAGGTAGCTGGAGATGTGGGAGAAGTTGTCAAGCATTACTGAGCATCTGCTAGGGATGTAAAATTAAAGTTAAAGCTTAAGTTTGTGAACCTGTGGGCTCCTGTTGCTAATGTCCTTCTGAACTCTGCACTCTTCTCACAGGTTAAGCCCAATGGTTGCACAGGTGATTCCCAGTGGTAGCACAGATGAGTGCAAGTGGTCAAATTTCCTGTGTTCTTATATAAAATTAATGGCAATGTAGAAGTCTATTTGTGATTTCATTTGTCAAGACTGGATGTTTTGGCCCTCTCAAATAGATTCTTGATGCTTCCCTGTCATTCCTTTTTCAAGTTACTCAGGAGTGTGGTTCTCTAAGCATGAGAAACTTATGACTACTTTCCATGGTGCAATGGGTCATGAAATTGTTGGTAGGTGTAGTGTCTTGTCTTATTTCGAAGTGCTTTGTGTTACCAGCTCCCTTCCTCTAATATTTACACTCATGAGAAACCCAAAGTCACAGTTAAGAAAGATTAGATTTGGTTTGCAAATTAGACTAGAAATGACTTGTGAACGTCAAATTTGACTAAAATTAATGATTGAATTGATAGGAATTTATGAACAATATCTAGATTAAGTTATGTGTGCCAAGAATAGTAGAACTCTGAGAACAGATGCATTTAATTTATCGTGTCAGCAAAGAATATTGAATATACATGAAATGCCAGAGGAATGAATGAATTTGCCTTGGAAAGAATATAGCCAGAATGCTCATTAGAAACAAAGTTGACGAGATTACTTCTCAAAAGCTTTGGACATGTTATCAGGAAGGACTAGTCCCTGGAGAAGGACATGACACGTGGTACAATAGAGAGTCAGTGAAAAAAGTGACAGACCCACAATAAGACAGTTTGAGACAGCGGCTGCAACAATAGGATCAAGCCTAACAGGTGTGAGGGTAGCTCAGGACTGGGCGGTGTGTTTCTCTGTTGTACATGGGACTCAGAACTGGCTAAATGACGCCTAACAAGAATAGAGAAATAAAATAAGATTTGATTGCAAAGTAAGTTCTACTTTTTAATTCATTTTTGTTGTTGTTGTTAATATATTTCAAAACCTAATTAATCCCAGTGAGTGAGGCTGTTGCAGACAAAATTTAAAGATAATACATTACTGATTCCCTCTCTGGATTTCTTCAAATATCTTCCCAAAGATGACACATTTCTTTCATTTTAGCTTCTATTCCTAATACAGTTCTTGACCAATAAAGGCAAAAACAAAGTCCATTGACCTCAAGGTGATTCCAAATCACAGAGACCCTACAGACAAAGTAGAAATGCTGGATAGAGTTTCCAAGGAGCGCCTGGTGGATTTGAACTGCTGCCCTTTTGATTAGCAGCTGTAGCAATTAACTACTACACCACGAGGATTTCCTTGCCCAATAAGGGGAAGTTCAATTCCTGGTGAATTTTTCTTACCTTACAATCTCTTTCTATTCTCTCTCTCTCTCTTTCTTAAGTTCCTGTATCTTCAGCTGTCTTTGTATTGGCATCCGTTGCAATCAGAAATTCGTACTGGAGTGTTTTAATGTTCAAATTTCCTCCAATTCCTATCCAAATCATTGGTTTTCTCCATTCCTCTTTCTATTCCCTGACAAGTGATAATCCAGAGTCCCTAGGTCATAATGGATGTGATGGAAGGAATGGCTTTATTAAAACAGTGAAAACTGTACTACATAAGTTAATGATTTATGTCATTCTACTACAAGTTGACCCAATGATAATTATGCATTCGGGTAAGAAAATACTTGGGTTGAACAGGAAAGGCCTAGTTAATTCCATCATTATCTGCATTGTAGTTCTTTCCAGTAGTATTGAAAGCAGTACATTTATTATCAAAAGACACACCTGGGATAAAACAGAGGAAGAGGGACACTTTTGTTGCTGTAGATACAGGCTACCATGCTGTCTTAAGACAAATCTGATGTGACCATCAATGAAATGCATCTGTGTTTTAATTAACAAAGGCAAAAATACAGTTCATCCAGAGATCTTATACCACTGCTCATCTATTTCATTCTACTCTGGAAGTATATTATGAGTGAAACCTTGTAAGCTAAGGAAAACCTATTGAGATAATTTAATTTTTGCCTGTTTCCCACTGTATGTAAATAAACATTGTTGTTTGGCTTGGCTGTTTTATTAATGAATTTCAATTCTGACTAACATACTACAAGGCTAAAATGCGTATTTTATAAACTTCTTGGCTAAATGCCTTAATCATGAGACTGAAAACAGCCAATGGTAATAGGTCTTAGGGAGACTAATCTGAAGGAAGCCTCCTTATGATTAAAAAAAAACAAAGAAAAATGATACCACATCTAAGCCCTGTGTTCTAAGGGCCAAGTGTCTCTGTGGTCATGAGCTAAGCACAAGCAAGGGCCAGATTCCAACTTGACATTTTAAGAGACTAGCGAGGGTTCTCCCTTTTCCCCAAATCAGAACCTCTTTTATAACTTTAGAGATCTAACCTCAAGTTACTTTGGAATAAATATATTTTTTTTTAGCTTTCTTTTGGTTCTAACAACTGTAATTTTAGTTGTTGAATTGAAAATTTTTAGTCTCAGAAGAAAGACAGAAGCATTTAAAAGGTACTACTAAGTAAGTTTTCTTACTATTAAGAAAACACAGTAAAATTCCTAGCAAATCATCTAAATGGTCTGTTTTTAATGACATGCTTTTCTCTAAAAAGTTTAAGTCAGTCTAAATGGCTTTACTACTATTAATTAGTGTTATACAAGAATTATTTGTATAACTGAAAACAAATACAACATAGAAGCATGATCACAAACTGCATTAAAAGCTTTCTGAATGACACACAATCACACTTGTAGTTACTAAAATTTATTCAGCTGAACACTTTTGAGATAAAATACAGTATCACAATGTAAAAGTGCTATCTTCTTTCTCAGAATGAAGGGAGCAAGCGAGACATAGATGAAATTTTCAAAGCAAAAGCGATGTTACTTATTTCAAACAAATTACCCAAGTCAATATCATCTATATACCAATGACTGTGTATCATTGCTAGATTTCTGATAAGTGACATTTAACTAAACTGAGTTCAATTGCTTTTAACATTTTTGAAGTATTTTGGTTTATGAAATTTTTATAACACTTCCTAATTTTGGAAGCACTTTTGTCCATGGCACCTACATTCTACTATTAAAAGGAAAACAAAGAGATAGCAACAGGCCACAAAAGAGTTGGAGTCAAATTTACAAAACACACTCATAGTGATTAGGCTACTCAGCTTTTAAATTTTAATAACAACAACAATAAAAAAAAAAAAAACACTAAGAATTTACAGACGACATGTGACCAGAAGAATAAGATGATGCTCAGCCACCACCAATGACAGCCGTGATGGGGCTCATAAGGTTGAATTCCAGTGGCAACACGAGAAAAAGAGGGGTACACCCTAAGAACTGCACTAAAAGACTACAGTTGATTGCCTGAAGGCCTGGGAGTTCCCCTGGAAACACGACCCCTAGATCTGATGCTTCCCCTGATTGTAAATGATTACTGAGGTAAACTCTTCAGACAGAAATGAATTGGACTTGGAGACACAGAGTGACTGTGTCATGTGTCCACTTTATATTCTGTGCATCTATAGTATGTCATCCTACTGGCCTTGTACTAGAAGAGAGTAGAGAGGGTGGAGAGGAAGGGACACGAGATTGCTAAGAGGATATGACACATATATACAACAGAAATGAGGAGTGTACTATTACCAGGCAAGGAGAACAGAAGGAGCTGCAGACAGGTGGGTTAATTTAAATTGAATTGCACACTTTCACTCAATCACAATTAAAAAAAAAAAAGAAAGAGAGAGCTCACCCCTAAAAAGAACCTATAGAAAAAGTTTACAGAAGCTAGATATTTCTAGAAATGGGCAATTCAGATTTGGGTAGGTCTGTACACAAGTCAACCTAAAAGTTAAAGATATGGATGAAGTCATCTGTTTTCTGCCACATTGTTAATCCACCTCACAATGCCGGTAAGGAAATCCTGGTGGTATAGTGATTAAGTGCTACGTCTAGTAACCAAAAGGTTGGAGGTTCAAATCCACCAGGTGCTCCTTAGAAACTCTATGGGGAAGCTCTCCTCTGTCCTGTTATAGGTCAGTAGAAGCTGGGATCGACTTGATGGCAGTGGCATTGACTAGCCTGGTAGCATAAGGTGGACTCTGGGATGCTAGAACAGTTTTAGTGGAAACTTGCAGACCAGACTTGCTGCCTTGCTTTCTAGGGTAACATGGAATGGAATGTCATTACAAATAAGCATCGTCTGCATAATTCAAAGTGATGATTTTTCATAAGTTTCAAAGTACTAAACAAAGTTAAAGGTTAAACAAAATTAAAACAAATGTTAAGAGCAATCCCCAGGAAGAAAATTTTGTTAGTTTTTATTAATTAACTTTTTAGAGCCCCGTCCTTGGGCCCCAAAATGGAGACACAATTGCTCTTTAGGTTGACATTTTAAGTAGCTGAGAAGAGTTTCCCATTAAGAACATTAGAGAGGAAAGGAAAATTAACATTAACTTTATTAATGTTTGACTTGTTTACATCCATAATTATTATTAAAAATGATCATTCCAAGTTAATGTTCTCTCTTCTTGAAAATTGTAGGAGTTTTTTTGTTTTTAATAAAGCTTGAATATCTAAAAAAATTTTATGGAGGCAAAAAAAAAGAATCCTCAACATACAGATAAACAGAGGATCAAAAGTAATAAAATAGGGGAAAAGAATGAAGCTTAACATTATATTTTAAAAACTAGAGCGGAGCATATTTCTCAGCCTAAGTACAAATATTTTATTTTGAGGTATCTCATTACATGAGTTGTTCCTAAATATATTGGAATTAGCAGGATTTCCTGCAGTGTTTCATACTGCAGATAATTATCTACATTTACTTGTCCATTTTTCTTTTCAGAGGAACTATGGTTTATATTTCAGATGATGATGTGCCATTCAAAATTCTTCATATGGTACTTTTCCGCCCAATGACATATCGTCTTGGTGTTTCTAGGTGTTTCTTGGAAGCCACCATCACCCTTTACTGCTACTTTCTTCCCCAGCTTCAAACAGGAACAAAAGCCACCCCAACAAGAAGTGAATAGAAGGATACAGACCACATAGTCAATTGCTGGAGGAGAAAAAGAGAATGAGCCTATGACTTCGATGACATCAAATAATCTCTGTATTAGTACTGAATTTTTCTTTATTCATGGAAAGTTGTAATCATGTAGTTGGTCATGCCATCATTAAAAAATTAAATTATTGGAATTCCAATTCTAATTGTTTAAATCTCAAAACTGTCAATGGCTCCTGTGATGAAACATTATGGCCTCAAATTTGAAGACCTATTTTTCTGTTTATTGAAGTTCAAAAATGTAACAGTGGCCTTTCATTGGATCAATGGTATGTATTTTGCCCTTTGATTCAGTTCAGTCTAATTTTATTTTCATTGTGTCATACTGTTTTGAGAATTAAAATTTCCATAAGAAAAACAAAATCAAAGGAAAGAAAGCCAATTTTTCTGTTGTTTTTAGAATGCCAGTTTAGTAGTCTTTGAAACTATATCATAAATTAGAAGAATATTTAGGGAGAATGGAATGGACAGTTTCAAACCTCCTTCATACCATTCCAACACTCAGAATTTCACATGGTGCTCTGATGTTTGTGGACTTACAATCCTGATAAATTCAGAAATTTCCTAGAGTCTGTAGTCTATATATGGATTGGAAATTCACAATAATTGTATCTTTATACATGTAGTCACTAACCAAACACCAAATACAACTACTGTGGTGTCAATTCTGACTGAATTCTGATTGATAGCAACTCTATCGGACAGAGTAGAACTGCCCCCATAGAGTTTCAAAGGAGCACCTGGTGGATTCAAACTGCCAACCTTTCGGTTAGAAGCCATAGCACTTAACCACCATGCCACCAGTGTTTCCAACCTGGAGATAGGCTACTCTGGGCTGGACTCTCCTGGAAGCTTTGCTTGCAGCTATAGGTCCAGCCATAGAAGAAACTAGACAGTAACTGGAAGTGTGGAAGAAAAAGAAAGAAACTGAACATCTGAAGGAAGAACAGGAGTTGTTCCTTCCACATTTGTATAATTACAGTGATACTGTTTTTACAGTGGCCACAGCAGTTGATAACAGCTTGTCATTTTTTTTCAGAACTTCCAAAGCCAGCCTCACTGTGTCTGCTCAAATTCACCAGCAGCAGCTAATCAAAGTCCTTTCCTAAAAACTGGATGTCCTACCTCTGGCAGAGTTCATTTTCCATGTTCCTGAGATACCAGTACTGGGAGAACAGTCTCTGTTCTGTAAGCTCTGAATCCAGCTCTATCGTGTTCCTCTACAGAGGCTCTGAAGCATCAGACAACCTTCTCTGAAATCTAGTTTCCACATTCATACAGTTTCTCCTCAAAGCCTCTATTTTTAACAATGCTAACAACTTCCCTTTTCATCCATCAGCCTTGGTGTTGGTAACTGCTTTCTACAGACGAGTTATCTTCCTAATGATGATTAAGGTGTGCCTGACCCAAGTCACATTCTTTGCAATCACTTCCTGTGGATTCAAAAGCTAGATAATGGAAAGGACAAATAAGAATTGATGCATTTGAATCGTGGTGCTGGTGGAGAATATTCAATATACTGTGCACTGCCAAAAGAACAAATCAGTCTCAGAAGAAATACAACCAGAATGTTCCTTAGAAGTAAGGATGGTGAGACTGCAACTTACTTACCTTGGATGCCTCATCAGAAAAGACACCAATCCTTGGAATATCACATTGTTTGCTAAAGTGCAAAGCTAGCAAAACCGTGGGAAACCCTCTATGACATGGATTGAAATGACAGCCACAACAATGAACTCAAGCATCGTGAAAACAGCACAGAGCTAGGCAATGCTTTGTCTGTTATACGTAAGGTTCCCATGAGCTTACAGCCAACTTGAGGGCAACTAGCAATGGGAACAACTATGCAGTATTTCCATTTACCTAATTAATTTGTCTAACTAGCATTAATTGATATTAAATCATCTCTTCCAAAATAACTGATGTTTTTGTTTGTTTGTTTGTGGCTGGCTATACTGACTAAAATAACCCATTTAATCAAGCTGAGTATCTGTGCCAGCTAAGTGCCGTTGAGTCAGATTTGACTCATGTTGACCCTAGGGGGGACTATATACCCTGTCTTTGCCAAGAAATTGTACATCAAGCATCATAATCTATCAACTTTCTTTTCGTATTGTAGTTTTCATCTCTGTCTATCCTGGGAACGAAATAATTGAAAATATGTTTGTATATTATTGAATGAACTAATCCAATACATCCAATGGTTTTAACTAAGCATTTATATTTTCTCTATTTTCCATTTGTATAAAATTACTGCAATAATAATAGCAGCTTGCATTTATTATAAGCTTATTAGATAGAAACAGTGATGTCTAATCCTCAAAGCAACCTTACGAAGTGTTGAAAGCAATAAGAATTTGACAACTAAAGAAATCAATTATTTACAGAAAGTGAGAGAAAGACATGTTTGCAAATGGGCAGTTAGTTCTTGAGAAATTGCTGCAACTATCACAAAGCAGTATTTGTTTATATGTAATTTACAACCTTGTGATAAAAGAAAGAATGCATAGCTGTTTTTTTGAAGGTTATACAGTAGTGGAGAAGAACAAGTCACATGGAATATACAAAAGTTTAGAGATTCTGGTCATGGGAAAAAGAAGTTTTTAGGGTCAGCATCAACCATCTGTCACATCAAAGTGAGTAAGGTCCTTCAGAAACAAGAAAAGGAATTCTTGAGGGATTCAAGAAGTTGATTTGCAGAAGTGCATTTAGTGGTAAGACAAGCAAACATCTTGGAGTGTTGTCCAGGTTTTCAAGAAATTAACAGTTTCCTCCCTTTTGGTCATAATCTTATCTAGGATCTGTGATCAACTTATCACTTGTCTGAGCACTATCCAGTTTTTCAGGTCTCAATACCAAAAACCGAACCCACTGTCATCAAGTTGACCCTTACTCACAGAAACTCTAGAGGACAGAGTAGAAATTCCTTGTTTCGTTTCCTAGTGACAGTTATCAGAGCACTGGATCTCTATGACCTCTTCAAGGCTGCTCAGCAAAAGCAATCTTGAAAGGCATTTTTATTTTATTCATTTTTTGTCTATCAGTTTATCAATCTATCTATCTATCAGTCTATTGGCCCGTCAATTTATCTATTCAGAGTTTTAAGTTTTGCTTTACAGTTAGAATTAGAGTCAAGTTTTAGCTCTGAGTAACGCTAGGGGATTGCTCTCTTAACTCTTGATTCCTTTATTTTTGGTGACCAAAATCATATTACTTTGTGGACTGGTCCTGCTTCCTTCTTTCTGCTTTGGCCTTTAGCGTGATGATTCCTGGTGCCATATTTCCATCCTTCCAGGCCTCTGTCAGTAGAAATAGTTGACATCATCTTGTTATTTTTACTCCAAACTGGGATTTCGCAGAGGAGCTCTTCAGTGTCACACCAGGAGCCAACAACAGGGGCCGGGGGTTGGCTATTGAGGAGGACTTTAGCACATGAAAGCCTCCACAGTGGTCCATGACAAAACAGTACCCACCAACAATACGAGATGTGGTCACACAGTCAGACCACCAGGTGTCTGTGGCCATTACTCCAGAGTGCCATGACAGTGTTATAAACACTTTGAAACACAGATCTCATGTCTTTAACAACTCAAACCAAGAATGGATGTGAAGCTCTCTCATTAAACAAAGATAATAGCTATGCTGCAGGAGACTTCTCCAGATTCTATTCATATCTGTCCTTCATTTCAGACCTCACTTAATAGCTTTATTTTTGGCATAATCAAGTCTGCCTGCAGCCTGGACTGAATGGAGCTCCCTGCATGACGGCTTGAGAGCCTCCTCCGCATCAATTCTGCAACTCTAGGCACCATGGACAAAGGGAGGAGGTAGCAGAGCATGAGAACCCAAAAACAACAAACCCACTGCCATCAAGTTGATTCTGACTCCTAGCAACCCTATACGACAGAGCAGAACTACCCCACAGAGTTTCCTAGGAGTGCCTGGCAGAGACAAATTCCCAACCTTTTGATGAGCAGATGTAGCACTTAACTATTACACCACCAGAGTTTCCGTGAGCATGAGAGTAACCTTTATTTCTGGCCACCTCACCAGTTCATCCTTGCTTTCAGGAAGATTACCATCATCTCATTCACCTTTATGTGGTCAGAGGGAAGCCAGCATTATTGCCAGCTTATCATTTCCAGGAGAGCTGGGATCACCCTGTAATAAACACACACACACACACACAAAATACAGGCCCTTGAGTTTCCGTCATACAGTGTCTCTCCAATGACCTCATTTACTGGTTATTCCTTCTACTTAAAATACAGGGGCACTTCTGGCGAGCATCCATATCAGTAACAAATTTATCAGGAGCGGAACTGACATTTATCCAAAAATCTCATCTCCATGGGGACTTACTTTATTGGCCAATCTGAGGCTTGTTGGTGGCTAGATCAAACAGACTACCAGCTATATCTCATGCTATAGTTACACATGTGCCCCTTATAAACAATGCTAATTGCAGCAGTTCCCATCAGGCCATGGAGACAAAAGCTTTTACAGGTGTACATTAATATAGCAACATTATTAATACATACAACAGAGGTTTTAAGGACCCTAAAGAGACTGATTCATAGTTTGGCTTCAGCTAGGGTCCTTACTGGTAGTGATCGCAAACCAAAAAGAAAGTAGAAAGCAATATCTGTTTTTCATCCCTCACCTTGGAATCAGTTTTTATGGAGAATATAGCCGCATGTGCACCAGTATCAGAAAGTCCAAGAAATCTGATTCCTTCATCTTCCTTATGACAGTTTTGGCATAGCCAACCATTTTAAGGTGAAATTATTTTTTTTTCCCGTTAAAAATGTGTCAGTTGATTTGACTTTTCTTTTGCATTTTAGGCAATGCTAACATTTCTAATAAAATTTTAAAGCTGTTTTCTTGTTTCTGCAGTCTGACCAAGGTGCTGAGGTGTAGAAATGTCATATAGATTTAACAGAGACAGCTAACAAAATAATTTGGCACCTGGAGTCTGCAATGTATGAACATGTTTCCCTAAATATGTGCAAGTAACAGCAAGAAAGCGTAAAAACAAGTCCACATTTTGGCATAGTAGAATGGAACAATGCATTTTTGAAAAGTATCTATTTTGTCTCCTATATCATGACTGCTGTATTGTCTGAATCCACCGGGCACTCCTTGGAAACTCTGCGGGGCAGGTAGTTCTCCTCTGTCATATAGGGTCATTAGAGTTGGAATCGATTCTACAGCCCTGTGTTTTGTGGGTTTGGGGAGGTAGTAGAAATCCCACCATACATGGTCACCCTGAATTTAAGATCATGAACAATCTGAAGACGCTGTAGTAAAGTTTACCTTTTTGAGCCTCTAATTTAATATCTTAGGCATTCCTTTCACTTTTAGAGTCAGAATTTGAGTCTTCATTTTTGTGCAGTATTAAATCTTCTAATTTCAAATTATCTTTCAATGTGTAGCCCTCTCCACTACCTCTGACTCTGATCCTACCATTCTCCTGGTTCTTAGTTCTTTATTTACTTGAACTCTTGACTTGAACTCTTCCTTTAGCCTCATCCGACTTGATGGCACTTGGCTTTAGCCGTATTTCGTCTTGTCTTCACTTACATAGACCCTTGTCTTAGTCTTCTAGCTTCAGCAAAGAGAAATTTACTTCTTTACAGTAAAGTAACCTTCAGGTCCAAATTCTGGATATCAGCTCCACGGAAAGGCTGTCTCAGTCGGGCTCCTTCCCCTGGGCACAGGGGTCCCTAGCCCAAAGAACATGTTGTATCTACTCCCAGTACTGCGTCCTTGGTGGTAGGAGCTGGTAGGAGGTCCCCAGGGCTCTCTGCTCCTCTCTCTCTTTTATGATCGCCAAAAGATCACCTGAACACAATCCAAACTTGTACACTCAGTCCTGCCTGTTCTTCCACGGGCAAAATTCACAACTCATGGGGAAAAGTAAATTACACAATATTAGAGTCCCCATGAATGGGATCCGACTCGACGGCACTTGGCTTGGGAGTCATGGCCTATCTAAATTGATGCACAGTTTTAGAGGGACACAGTTTAATCCACGACAGCCCTCTTTCTTGTTTTCTGGTCCTTCAGGCACTTACATAGACCTTCTTTTATTTCAAGCCTCATTTTTACCTTTCTGTCTTTAGTTTTTTTCTGAGTTGTAAAAATGATTTTTTTTTCCCTCTGTTACCCCCCAGGCCCTTTAAATTCTCTCTCGTCTTTTGACCTTGAATTTAAATTCAGGAAAAACTAGAGTTTAACAGGAGTTAGCAAATAAACATAAAACCCTGGAAACTGTTTTATCTTCCAGTCTATCAGTGCTGGAGTTTATAGCCTTATTTTTATTTTTCTTGTCTACGTTTCTATATTTTATTCATATGAAAATCAACCAATCTTAAACAGGTTCCATAGTTTAAAACTGAATGCTTTTAGCTGGTTTATAATCAAATACATCTTTTATTAGAATTTATTATCCAAATCATCTTTCTCAGCTCTCAGATTTCTTTTCCACTTTTTCATATCTTTTACGACCTGTTAAAAATATTAATCAGCTGACATATTCCCTTTAACTTTATATGTTTTTTTGTTTTCATAACAATTTGTGTTAGATATTAATCCATTAAGAAAATCTGTTGTGATGTTTTTAATAACAGAAAACAGATTCCTTTTTTTTTGGTTGTTTATAAGACTGGATTCTTAGCTGTTGGTATTTCAGGTTTTCATTGCTTTCTTCAGAAAGTTTTTTTTTTTTTTTTAAAGGAGGCTATTTTAGATTTATTAAATTTGTTTGTGACTTCAGAATTCCAGTTAAAATTAGCCTCCCATTGGGGCCGTTTAGTTGCAGTGCTATGGTTTTTCCTTTTCTTTTTTCTAATTTACCAACTAAATAAACAATTTTATCTAAAAATAATAAGCCTTACTGAATCTACTGCCATTCTGAATCATGCTTAGTTAAGTCAGTGAAGAGATTTAAAGAAATTGCTGGTCCCATGACCAAATATCATTGTAGATGTCCCTGCTAAAGAGGTGGAGAGTTCCCTTTCTCTCTTGCTCGCTGGCCGCCTTATCTGTGTCTCTCCCCATTCCTTTAACCTGCAGCAGGAGTGCCTAGCGACCCATTCTTAGAATTCACGGACCCCACTACCTTGAGCAGCTTGAATTTTTATATTGAGACTACTTGGTGAAACTTAGTTTCATTTTTGACTGGTCACAATGACCCCAGTGCTGGACCTGGCCTGGGAGAATGACTTCGATTCCAGACTCAGTCCATGGGGTAAGCCCAGAATACCAGATCCAAGTGAGAGACATAGGAAGACTAGTAGCTTAATAATAGACCCAGTCCAAGGGGAAAGACTTCAAAGCTGGACCGAGTCCAGGAAAAAAAGAGAGTAAAAGAGTTGATCACAGTGTGCAGTGATGCAAAGAGTTCAACCCAGAAATTCACTTATCTCAAGGGCCCCAGATGTCCCAGAGAAACAGCTGAAAAGAGCTTGCAGAATCCTCACCCTTTCCAAGGGGGCCAGGTCGTCAGGGCAAGAGACTTCTGTCCACTTCCGTCCTGTTTATTATACCAGAACATTGAAAACAGTAAGGCTTTGACAGACAAAGAGATCAACTATTCATTAGCGGTGAGAAAGAGAAATGATTGCAAACGTGCAGTCCCCTCTAGAGAAAGTGTTGCAGCTATGGAAAAGTGGTTTTTGCTTCGTTATTTACAATTTCATGGTAAAGAATGCACCGCTGGTTTTTGGAAAGTTACTTAGTAGTGCAGAAGAACAACTCACATGAAATGTACAAAACTTGAGAGACACAAGTCCTGGGAAAAAGAACTTTTTAGACTAAACCTCTATTATCTGTCATTTCAAAGTGTGTAACGTCCTTGGGAAACAAGAGATGCATTCTTGAGTGATTCATGAAGGTGGCTTGCAGAGCTATATTTAACAATAAAACAGCTAGAAGACTTAGAGCGTTGTCCAGGTTTCTGGTGAGTTGCTGAAGTAAGTGCCATCATTAGCTTTATTTTAAAAGTAACAAAAATTATATTGAGACATGGTAAATCCTCCAAAGTCCGAGAATTTCTATGTAATATAGCCAGGATCCAGAAACAATAATGTGTTGGATATATTTTTAAAAACCCCAAACCAAACTTATTACCATCAAGTCAATTTCAACTCACAGTGACTCTATCTCACAGATTAGAACTGCCCCACAGGGCTTCCAAAGAGCTGCTCCTGGATTCGAACTGCCGACTGTTTGGCTTGAAGCAAAGCTCTAAACTGCTGTGTCAACATGGTCTGTTTTTAAAACCAACCAACCAACCCACTGCCATCCAGTCGGTTCTGACTTGTAGCTACCTTAGAGGACAGAGTAGAACTCCCCCATAGGGTTTCCAAGGAGCACCTGGCGGATTTGAATTGTGACTTTTTGATCAGCAGCCATGGCACTTAACCACTATGTTACCAGGATTTCCATAGCCAGACACTCCGCGGAAACTCTGTGGACCAGTTCTGCTCTGTTCTATGGGGTTGGTATGAGTTGGAATTGACTCAATGACAGTGAGTTTGTTTAGTTTATGGCCCGTTTAGCCACAACAAAATATCCTCTGAAGATGGAAATCTGCTGAAAATAATAGTTGATTGACCTTAAACATCCATCTAGTTCTTTGAGTAATTATGCTACTTATAATTAGAAATGCTCTTTTTTTCTTAAACATTCCTGTTTTGAAATCATTTGTTTTCAATGGTTAACAATCATCGACTTTTTACTAAGTTCTCTTAGTGAGTACTATGTATGTGTGTGTGAATATACATATGATATATCCATGATAAGATATTATTATGCTAGCTTATATAAAGTAACATAATATATAGTATGTATTTATATATTACATATATAATGTAATATAATCACCTTACAGCACAGTCATTCAGTCATGCATTATTAGAAAGGTCACTGAAAGTTACAAGAGTTCTCTATTATGATGCCATACAAATTGCAGGAAGTTTCAATTTAGGCAATTATATTCAAGGTCTAAATACATAGCAAACATCCACATGATGAAATAATCACAGTGTGAATAAATCTAAGGGAAATTGGGGAAAAACTGAATGAGTGATGAGCCTTAGTAAGCATATTGTCATCACTGTCTTTTAAAAAACATTTTTTACACTGTATTGTTTTTGCCTTTTATTTTCTTTCTTTTTTCTTCACCTAGATCAATGTGTCTTGATTATCATTGCGTGTGTGTATGTGCGATCACCAATGTATTTTGTCACTTTGGAGTGTCAGGTGAAAAGAAAAAGAAATGACAGTAGCGGACAAATGATTTCATGTGTACCAGAGAATACACAGGAACTGGCATTGACTTATTCCCTGAATCCTCACAGTGAACGACATAAATCGAAACTCTCCATGACAGTAGAGAGAGGCCAGTAAGTTTGGGCAGAAAAACGATATAGGTTTGGCTTTCAGAAAATAAGCAGAGGTTCTCTCCACTGTACCATCTCGCATTAAATGCAAGGTGCTTGCAGGTAGATTCTTCCATAGTAAGGATATCTTCTAAGTTATGAGGACCAGTTGCAATCATAATGGACAACTGAATATGTAAAATACAGTGATGATCAGATTGATTTACAAACACTTCTTGTGATAGAAATATGTTGAGTGAGATATAGCTTTTTTTTTTTTAAACCATAATTAATTATTGCTATTCCCCAACAGGACACCCTGGTGGTGGTGATTAAGTGCTACATCTGCTAATCAAAAGGCCAGCAGTTCGAATCTGGCAGGCGCTCCTTGGAAACCTTGTGGAGCAGTTCTACTCTGTCCAATAGGGTCACTATTAGTTGACAGCAGTTTCTTTCTTTCTTTTTCAATTCCCCAAAATGTCTAACTCTGCTTTTTACAGAGTAAAGGTAGTGAAGTTGTTCTCCTACTGAAAACAACAGAGTACATAGAGCTATCTCCTGGACCTATTATCTGCAGTACATTGTAGAGAAGTTGATATGGAAGACTCAGTTATGAACAAGACATAATATTCCTTTGAAGGTTAAACAAAAAAAAAATTTAATTATTATAAAATGATACAAGCCATTAAGTATTCAGCTAGTTGCTCAAAGTTTGGCAGAAGAACCCACCCAGAGACACCACAGAAGACAGGCCTAGTGATCTGCTTCCGAAATCACAGCCTTGAAAACCTTATGGAGCATATGTAACCTACAGACACAGTATTACCATGAATCACAGTCAACTTTGCGGCTACGTACAATAAGAGCACAGGGTGCATCAGAGACCTAAGGAAGCACGAATGCTGTGAAGATTCGAAACATGGGCAAAGTACACTTGTCTGGGTGTAATTCGGGGTAAAGATTTTTCTTCCTTTATTTTGGGTCTTTTTTCAGGCAAATATGGTACCACAGTATCATGGGATTTCAGTCTGTTCAAATGCATACACATTATGCACAAATAACTTCAGTTTTATGGACCTCAGTGCTCATTTCAGAAGTATATGCTTTTATTACTCACACTTTCTCCCAGTATCAGATTACTCACACTTTCTCCCAGTCATTATTGTGTAATAGTTAATAGTAGAGACCATTATGTAATAAACTTGTAGGTAAACTTGGATGAATAAGTCAGTGCTAGGAATTTTGGCAAGTTTTAATGGAATATCATTCTTTCTGTTTCATCTTATCCTGAGAATCCTATAGAGTCATCTGGTAGTCTTTTGGCAGTTTTAGAGTTATTCCATTTATTATGAAGGATGCTAATCTCCAAAACTAACTTTGGCTCCTAACTGCTGTCATAGTTTTGAACTGTGTCATGTGTCCAGCATCCATGTTTAGGTATCAGTTGGACTTACGGTGTATTTTGCTAATGCAATCTACACAATGCTAAACAAAGTAACAAGTAAAGAAAATTTATATAGAACATGTTGTTTTGCCTGCTGTAGTCCATATCCTATCCTTTTGGTATTAAATCCTGTATGCACTTTGCTCCAGGAGTGGATATGGGGGAAATGCAGTTACCTTAAGGTCCTATTTTACCACCGCTGTGGCTTACTGAAGGGTCACTATGAGTCAGAATTGACTTGACAGCACTGGAGCTGGTTTGGGTTTGGGGGGTTCTTGTTTTGTTTTTTTCAGTAGCTTATTGTGGAAGCCCTGGAAGCATAGTGGTTAAGTGCTACAGCTGCTAATCAGAAGATCAGCAGTTCAAATCCATCTGGTGATTCATGGAAACTCTATAGAGCAATTCTACTCTGGCCCACATGGTCGTTTGAGTCAGAATCAACTCAAAGGCAATGTATCTGGTTTGGGGTTTGGTAGCTTATTGTTTCAGTGTGGTCCTTTAACACAGAGAAGGTGACCTAATTACCATTTGTCAACCAATAAAATCTTCCTTTTAGGATTTTTGAATTATAGCTAAGATGTCATAGTGATAAAACACAATGAAGGCACAAGAATTCTTATTCCTAAAACCTTCAAACTTCCTGGAGTCTTACTTTGCTAGAGGCTTGTCATTTGTGCCTCATTTCAGTAAATTGCTCCTTTTTTGAACTAGTTTGGCAGTGAAACCCACTCACTGCCGTCGAGTTGTGTCCAACTCATAGCAACCCTGTAGGTCAGAGTAGAACTGCCCCATCGAGTTTCCTAGGAGTGCCTGGCAGATTTGAACTGCTGACCTTATGGTTAGCAGACATAGCACTTAGCATGCTACACCACCAGGCTGTCCTTAATTTGGCAATACGGCTCTGAAAACAATTAAATCCTAGTTAAGCATGTGTGTGTGTGTGTGTGTGTGTGTGTGTGTGTGTGTGTGAGTTTGTGTGCATGTATGCGTGCATACACACACATGCACACACACACACACACACAAGAAACAAAAAGCATTAACTATAGCTTAACTTCTAAAATTAAATAGTCAGTTTACTATTTTTATGATCCTTAGCAGTTACACTCATTAAATTTCTTAAATTAGATATAAAATATCAAAATTAGTGATATGCACTCGTACTCCTTGCAATGAAGAATAAAGATGCATGAAATTTTATACACACAGAAATTCTATATGTGTGTATGCACATGCATGTGTACATATTGCATATATATTATAAATGTATGCATATTTTGCTATGATTATTTCTATCTCCCCAAATGTCTGACTCTTCTCCCTTATAGAGTGAAGATACATAGGGGTGTGTGTGTTGTGCATGCATATAATTTTTAATACTATCTGATCTTGTGCCTGGATGCAATCAGGATTTCTCATCTCTAGTGTAATATTGAATACTGGCAGATCATGGAATGCTAACAAAAAAGTTACTTCACCTGACAGCTTCCAGGAATGAAGTGCTTATAGAAGGTAATGCTTTAATACATCAAATATCTGCTTCACTAGATTGTTGTGGTAGGAGTGATAACTATAAATATACTGGATTCTTCTGACTCCGGCTGGGCTGGCTGGCAACTTAACAGCAGTGGCAAAAAAATGACAAGTTGAGACCTAATATACATTGCAAGGGACAATTAGACAGCTATGCTTCTACGGTTTTCCCCCAAAGCATATTTTACCTTTTATAACAGAAGAGCCAGTATTTCTGAAACCAGATCCAAAATTTGACCCTGCATATGACTGAAATGTAAATCAGTGAAACCCACAGCTTTACTGAGTAGTGTATTGATTGGAGAAGATTAAAATGGGGACATTTGGGCGGCTTGGGGGACTCCAAATACACTGAATCACCAAATCATGCTGATCCTTCCTTGGCAATTCATTTTCTTTAGTCCAGATGAGGTTTCTTTATTTGAACACCCTGTACTGTTCTCACATTTTGGTGTTACATGCTGTCAAGTCCCCTCAAACTCTTGGCAACAACATATATAAAAGAATGAAACAATTTCTGGTTTCCCACCATATTGCTATCATTGGTATGTGTGAGTCCAAAGTTGCAGCTATGTTTGGTAAAGGAGAGGATCAAAAAAATGAAGAAATCCCCAGTGAGATAGAATGACACAATAGTTCTTCCCACCTTAAGCAATCACTATGCTTCACAATATTTATATCCCCATTTCTTATTACTTCTGTAACTACAACTGCTGTCAGATTTCAGCACACCTGGATGAAGTAAATCCAGACTCTGCACTTGTAGGACACAGTGCTTGTACCAAAAAGAATTAAATTTTTCAGGTGTAAAAGCTGTCAAGAAAGAACATTTATTTAAAAAGTACTGATCGTAAAAATATGGGTATTCTTTCTAGAAATTTTGGATTAAATGTATTAGTTGTGATTTCTAATCTAATGATGGCCTCTTTTAAATGCCTTTTAGATTTCTTGATGTAACACCTATGAATAAATCCTAAAACTAAAATACATAGGGGTGTTGAAGCGGATTTGTCATTTGTAATTTACTTAAGCAAGTTACATCTGGGCAATCCCCAGAGGTTATTAACATTAAAAAATATATATTTTTAAGAGAAGTAGCTGTATTCTTGAAGCATTCTTCATTAGATGTCCTCTTCTGGCAAGGAATAATAGAGGGAGCATAATATTTTTTGTATTAATAGTCATGACTGTATTCCACAGTAGCAGAAGGCATGTCAGAGGCCTCAGTAGACAGAGACTAAGAACCAGTGAAGTCACTGGTATAGCAGTAATGGCTCAGTAACAGTAGTAATTATTACTTTAGATATCTTTGATAGTAGAATATTCACCTTGCAGACCATAGAACTGAAGTAGAAAAAGTATTAAATCATGTTTGAAAAACAAAACAAACATGCCTCCTTGTGAAGACTTGTTTGAGTTACCATATTAAAGAGCAAAAAAGTCCTTGTAGTCATAGACACTGAGCCTTTAAATACATAGTAGCCTGAATTCTCTACATGAAAAATCCTACATCAATGACAAAAGTATATATTATAATTCTTCCTTCTAGTCTATAAAGAAAAAAAAAATCTACAGAAATTTATCAGGATTACTGTGTAGTTAAACAAGGAAATATCTAAACTTCAGAGAGACTATTGGTAACTGTTTTTGAATTTTCAATAATTGCTAGGAACACAAAATGTCACAATAAATTGGTGGGAGCTCAAGAAGGTTAGAAGTTAAACAGAGTTGTGTCCTAACCACATCTTTCAGTGAACGTATTAAATCTCCAAAGCCACCTAGCCTACAGCCATTTCTCATATTACTGAATGATGGGTAAAAGAATCTTTCTTGATGTTATGAATTTAATGGTCTTCTGAAAAAAGACATGTTGAAGTCCTAACCTCTGATAGCTGTGAATGTGACCTCATTTTGAATGGGATCTTTGAAGACGTTATCAGTGATGTTAACATAAGCTCACACACCCATCAGATGGGTCGTGATTCCATCTGGGTGGTGTTCTCCTAAACAAGTGAAGAGATGTAAAGAGACAGAGAGGGACAAGGACCACGGGAAGACTTACCTGTAAGTCATGTGATGCCTGGGGCTGGCCGGAGCCAGGACAGAGAGGCTTTGGAGAAAAGATGGCTTTGCTAACGGCCCTAAGTCAGACCAGTGGCCCACATAACGGTGAGATAAAGTATTTCTGTTGTTTCAAGCCTTTCAAATGCAGCATTTTGTTACGGCAGTCACAGGAAATTAATATGGCAACTGGATGAATCTCCACATTCAAGCACTGAATATGGATCAGTATATTTAAGTATAAATCAGGAAAAAAAATAGCCCTTGATAAACATATTGAAAAGGCACACAATATACCA
The DNA here is from genome assembly GCA_028571685.1 of Heterohyrax brucei. NCBI lineage: Eukaryota > Metazoa > Chordata > Mammalia > Hyracoidea > Procaviidae > Heterohyrax > Heterohyrax brucei. The sequence goes on from CM053148.1 coordinate 108,774,976, forward strand.
TAATAATGAAATGACTCTCTATGCTAAGAGATGGCCTAATATAATTTGGTTATTGGATTTAGAAAGAAAAATATATTTGGCTTTCAGGTAAAAAGATTATGTTATTTGTAAGGAAAAGGAAATCAGATAGATAGATTAAAAATAACAGGCTGTGATAACAAGTGTGCCCGCAACATTCAATGCCAGAAAACAATAGATCAACAGCTAAAAAAAGACTCAGAGAAAGACAACGTGATACAAAGATCTTATATCTAGCAAAGTTATCTCTGCAAGTACACGAAATACAGACAAAACAATCAAATACAGAATACTAACATATATTTTTCATATGAACCCTTCTTGAAGAAAAGCTACAGTTAGCTGGGGGGTGGCTGGAAAAACCCTGACTGAAAAACTAGTAATAAGAACTGAATATATGGATTATATTACAAAAATTCAAAATCTTCTGGACTGTCTCTCCTTACATTAGGTATGTTGCAGTGATTACAGGAACTCACAAACTGAAAGATGCAGCAATACCAATTTCTATCACATGCTATTTAATTTGCGTATTTGAACTGTACAGAACAAATTTAGATTGACAGTGGATTGTCATTTGATGAATGTAGACTTAATCACTTTGTGAGACCCATTGTAACTGCTATTTCATACATGGTTTTGGAACAAACAGCTTCTAGCAAATAGAATACAGCTATTAATCTGACTTTTTTTTGTCATAACAACTAGCAAAATTCCCTAAAATTAGTTAGCTTCCATGTGGTAGAGACAGAAGGACAGCTTCGCCATACTACCTCAGGGCTATATCATCGTACCAGATGGTTAAAGCGCTTGGTTGCTAACCAAAACGTCAGGTACTTTAACTCACCAGCCACTCTGGGCAGAAAGATGTGGAAGTTTCCTTCCACAAAAACTTACAGCCTTGGAAACCCTACAGGGCAGTTCAATTCTGTTCTATGGGGTTGCTATGAGTTGGAATCAACTCAACAGCAGTGGGTTTAGTTTGGGGTATCCCACTGTAAAGACACATTTTTATGTTTAAGACTGAAGAAAAATTGATCACCTCAACATCTCACATGTTGTAATACCAATCCACCAAACTGAAAACATCACGCTGATTAGACTTAATGAGTAGAGAGTCGTGGGTACCAACATGTCTTTGCAAGACACATGGATACTTGTGTAGATAAAATATAGGCAATATATTAGAATAGCAGATAAAACTTATGCAAATTTCATACTTCTCACTTCCATGAAATATTTAGGAACCAAATCACCTGGAGCATATGCCCGCCAATGTATGAGAAAAATTGCTACTGCTTATTCTATCTACCACTGAGAAAGACAAACATTTTGGTTGTTAGAAGCACAAAATAATGTTTTTGTGTATGTGCTCTGATCTCTCTAACAAGAAACTTTCAGGCTGCTAGTTTTAACTGGAGTGCAGCACAAAGTTAGTCAGAAATGCCAAATGCTCTTCTATATGTGCCTTCCAAAAAACCCAGTTCTGTCAAGTCAGTTCCGGCTTACAGCAACTATATAGGACAGAGCAGAACTGCCCCATAGAGTTCCCAAGAAGCACCTGGCACATTGGAATTGCTGACATTGTAGCAGACATAGCAGTTAACCACTACAAGCCACACAAGAGGGGAAAACAAAACAGATAAACATCTATGATTTGTGAGCAGATCATAAGTTTTCTGTATATAACAACTCTCATTTTGAACAACAACTCCTAGTTTGTATGGACTCTCAGCAGAGACTGAACGGGACAGCTCATCTAGCAGCTGTATGGTCTGAGCTGTCCAGTAGGATTAGCTGTTATCAGATCCACAAGCACACAGAGCTGGCCAGTTCTGATGCCACAAATAAGTTGCATGACCAGATGCCTCAGACTTTCTGCTAAATTTCTACCTCATGTTCAGTCTACATCTGTGGCCCAGTCGTGAGATTCATAAAACCTGACTGATGAAGAAAATAAAATCCCACCTTCATTTTCAGGTGATTTCACACAATGCGATTGCTCAGTCCCAATCAGAGATGGGCCTGAAGAAGAATAGTGAAGTAAAATCCTCTCAGGGGCAAAACTTTGCATATAGCTTCCAGTTATTCACTTTGACAAATAATTAGGTACAAACAAATATACATCAACTCATGAACATTAACAATAAGGCACATCGACAAATGATTTATCTAAATGAAAAAAGAAAAAAGAGGAATACAACGGAAGATTGGAACAAGGTTTGGGAAAGAAGACTAAGAATGAACCCTAAAATTTGGCAAAGAATGTGAGAATAACTTGTTTCCCCCAACTGGCATTAGCTAACTCTGGATAAGCACGGTTTTTCTCTGTCTTTATTTTTATTTATTTATTTTTTGTGCTAATTACCACCCATGGATTTGCAGAATGCCTTATCCATTGTCATGGTCGTCCACACTGTGTGGTTTCTTACCAACGAGTACACTCTACAGTAAATAAGACAGGCAGAGTACCCACACCCTAAAGAATCACTCATCCTACTCTCTATCCTGTCACCCTGAAGTACTTAGTCCAGAAACACAGCAGAAGGATTTATACTTGGTCGGAGAGGAGAACAATTCTAAAATTTTTAATTTATGGTCTAAGGACCATAAGCAGTGCTTTTTCTCTCTTAGTTAGAAAACAGATATTAGGGAATAATTGTGTTAAAAATGACTTCTCTCAAATATCTTGTTTTCTTTCCTTATAGCTTATAGCTTCAATAATTCAGAAGTTTTTTTCTCCAGTGAAGAAGTCCTTTTCAAAGATACAATAATGGTTTCACTACTGTAAATTATTTTAAAAAATCTTCTTCATAGTTTGTAAACTGAAAAAATTTTAAATCAGAAAAAAAGAAAAACTAACTACCTTGCTATAGAAAGCCCCTAATGCAAGGAAACTAACAGGTAAAGATTTGTGTTTTTGTTTCTGTTAGTTTTTAATGTCAGACATCATAATCTTAGTTATTAAAGGAAAAATAAAATGTGTGCTACACAATGGCAGCAGAGAACATTCTATTTGTTATCCAGTGGATTCTGTTGGATGCCTCTTCATATTTCCCTTTCTTGTAGTAAACCATAAATAAAGACTCTGATAAATAAATAAAGACTCTAATAATCGAATAAAGCCAAGCTCATAATCCAGGAAAGAAAGATCGAGCCACCCTACTAGGTGAAATGTGATAAACTTTTAAAGTGCTAACTGAGAACAAGAAGAATATAGCATACAAAGTGAAAGAAAGAAGTTTTAAATGCCAACTAAATACCAGTTACAAAGTGAGAACTCTAGAATTCTGCATCTTTTCTTCGTAATTTTGCATCTTATCAATTGCTTTCTTTTAAACTTTTCCATGCAACTTTTATGAAATGTATATATAGAGATGAGCTTTATTATTTAATCAGGTTACAGGGTCTAGAAGGAGGTCTGTGATTCAACTAGTAAAGGGCTATATACCATCTAATGCTGCCAAGAGTGAGTCATAGGAATTCAGGGAAAAGAACAAACACACTGTTGCTAGTCACATCATGTTAGGTGGTTACATGGTGTTGCTTGCTTCTGTCATGGCTTGAGAGACATGCATGAGTAGAAGGATATGTACTGATGCTGAGAAACCAAAGGAGAGAACCGTACTAGCTTGAATGTTGGTGTGCAGAACTATTTCTAATCTCTCATAGGCTTTCCACTGCAGCTTAGAATCTGACGTCTGGGAAATAAATTTCATTCACCAAGACCATATTTTCTAACTAGTGATGCTTCTTTGTTTCAGTCTTTGTTGTTCCAATCACCAGTAATTATCAATGTATCTTGAATGAATGTTTGTTGAATATGGGACTAAAGAAGCTGAAAAAGTAAATAAATCTTTTATTTCCTCATCTTTTGCATTAGTGTTGATGCATAAATCTGAATAATAGGTGTATTAACAGGCCTTCCCTCTGAGCACGTACATGGTATCCAAGCACTGACCATCTCACACTTCAGGATGAATCTTGAAATTTTTTTTTAGGACCAGTGCAATACCATTCTTCTTCAGTTTTCCATTTCAGGCCTAGTAGAACATTTGACTGTCTGCTTCAAAATGGCCAATACCAGTCTATTTCAGCATGCTACTGCCTGGGTATCAATCTTTATGCACCCATTTCACTTCTGATGACTTTCAATTTTCCTGGTTTAACACTTTTACATTCCATGTTCTGAATATTAATGGATGTTTGCAGCTGTTTCTTTTCATTTGAGTCATGCAGTATCAATAAATGAAGGTTGTCAATGCTTTATTCCATTCGTATCATTAAGACTGATTCTGCTTTGAGAAGGTAGCTCTTCCCCAGTAGTATTTTGAGTGCCTTCCAGTTTGAGGGGCTTATCTTCTGACAGTACATTGGACAATGCTCTACTGCTATTTATAAGGTTTTCACTGGCCAGTTTTTTTCAGAAGTAGACTGCCAGTCCTTCTTCTCAATCTGTCACTATCTGGAAACTCTCCTAAAATCTGTTCACCGTGGGTGACCCTGCTTGTATTTAAAATACCAGTGGCATAAATTGTAGCATAACAGCAACACACAAGCCTCCACAGTATGACAGACGAGGTGGATTTTCTTTGATTACAGAGTGTGTAATCTGTTTAATGTTTTAAAATGCATTAAAAAAATAGATGCTCTATAAGGGCAAGTCTTTTGTCTGTTTGGTTCACTGTTTTATTTCTGTCACCTAACACCATACTTGGCATATGGCACCTGATGCCAGTCAAGTCAGATCTGACTCATAGTAACCTTATGCCTCATAAGGTTTCCAAGACTACAATTTTTACAGAACCAGCCAAATATTTAACCACTGCACTACCATGCCTCTTTGACAGATGGTAGGTTTACATTTATAACTGATGAATAAAATACATTTTTGTTGAAACATAGGGAAAGCTATTTGCAAGTACATTCTCAAAGTAGAAGGGAGAGAAAATGCTAGCGTACAAAGCATTTGCTCCAGATAGTCTGTTTTTTTTTTTCTTCTTTCCATGAAATGAAAACCCAGGTAGTTGTTCCAGCCTCACTGGGACAACAACTCTGCTTCATTGGCTTTAGTTGCACCATTCTCCTGGTCCATCTGATTGGCAGCTCTATACTTAGAAACACCAGAGGGCATGAATTTACCCTTTGAAACTTCAGAAGTCATGGCTATGCTTTTGAGACTGAGGTAGCTTGACATCCTATGTTCCTTGACCTGTCAGCTCTTGGGCCTCAGTTCCACATCTGTCATAATGGTGCAAGTGTTCCGAAGCTCAGTAGCTTCATGAATAAGTGCCTAGGGGCACACCACTCCACCAGGAAGCCTGTTACAAACAGACACTCAGCTCTCTTGCCCTATGGGTCATCTCCAGTACCGTCTAGCTCTGGTGTCCCTTTCCCACTGCTGCACATTTCCTGTTGCTGCCAGTGGTCTACTTCTATTTCTCACCCTCTGTGCCTTCTCCCGCATTAAAGTTTCTCCTCACGTCCTTGTGAATATTCTGTCCATTCAATTTCAAAATCACTTCCACATTCTATATATCTGTTAAGGCAACAATCCATTGTCTAAATACCAAATACTTAGCATCTGGTCTCAGTTATCCGGTGCCACTATCACGGAAACGGCTTTAACAAAGAGAAAGGGATTTTCTCATACTCTAATAGGCTTGAAGTACGAATTCAGACTGTCATCTCCAGAGGAAGGCTTTCTCTCTCTGTCACCTCTGAAGGAAGATCTTTGTCATCAATCTTCCCCTTGCCTAGGAGTTTCTACATGCAGCTATCCCCAGGTCCAAGGGACATATTCTGTCCCTGGTATTCCTTTCTTGGTGGTATGAGGCCCCCAGCTCTCTTTTTGCTTCCCTTTTTTTTTTATCTTTAGTAAGATAAAAAGGTAGTCCAGGCCACTCCCAATGGAAACTTCTTTTACATTGGATCAGGGATACAACATGAGCATAGTGTGCAACCACCTACGCTAATAGTCCTTACCTACCAGTAGGGAGTATGATTTATAACACATTGAAAAAAATCTCAAATGGAGCACAGTCATACAATACTGAGTATCGTGGCCGAACCAAGCTTACACACATTTGGGGTACACAATTCAATCCATGGCAGAGATCCTATAAGACAGAGTGAAACTGCCCATCATGATTTCTATGGAGTGGCTGGTGGATTGGAATTGCTGTCCTTTTGGTTAGCAGGTGAGCTTTTAACTTCTATGCCACCAGAAGTCCCTTGTAGTGGTATATAAGTTATTCATTTACAAAAGTAAAAATTTGGGGGTTAGGTTGGCTTCATAGAATGAATGTGGGAGTATTCCGTTACTTTCTGTGCTGTAAATAGTCTCAGTAGTGTTGGAGTTAACTCTTTTCTAAAAGCTTGGTAGAATTCTGTGGTGAAGCTATATGGGCCAGGATTTTTTTTGTTGGTAGTTTTGTGATGATTTTTTCAATCTCTTCTTTGATGATGGGTTTATTAAGTTGCTCTACTTCTCCTTATGATAATTTTCATAGGTGATATGAATCTAGGAATTTGTCCACCTCCTCTAGGTTTTCATATCTGTTATAGTGTTTCATAGTATTCTGTTCTGATACTTTTGATTTGTGTTGGATCTGTTGTGACATCTCCCATCTCTTTTCTTATTTAGGTTGTTTGTTTCCTCCTCTGTTTTTCTTTTGTAAGTTTAGCCAGTGGTTTCTCAATTTTGTTGACCTTTTCTTTTTGGTTTTGTCAGTTTTTTTTTCAATTGTTCTTCTGTTCTCTAATTCATTTAGTTCTGCTCTAATCTTTATGATCTGTTTTCTTCTGGTGCTTGAGGGGTTCCTCTGTTGCTCTCTTTCTACTTGTTCAAGCTGTAGGGTTAATTCTGTGGTTTGGATCATTTCTTCCATCCAGATGTGTGCATTTACAGAGATAAATGGACCTCTGAGTGCTGTTTTGGTTCTATCTCATAGATTCTGGTAGGATGTGTTTTCATTCTCATTTGAATCCATACATTTCTTTATTTCATCCTTGATTTCCTCTATAATCTATGGCTTTTTGAGTAAGTGTTCAATTTCCATGAGTTCCAATTTCTATCTTTTTTTTTTTTTTTTTGCTATTGATTTTGACTTTTATTGCTTTATAGTCTGAGAGGATGCTTTGCAATAAAGCAGTGGTTTGGATTTTGTTGAGATTTGCTTTATGTCCTAACACATTGTCTATTCTGCAGACTGCTCCATGTGCACTGGAGAGGAACGTGTAATTATCTGTTGATAGATAAAAAGTTCTGTATATGTTGATAAGGTCTAATTGGTTAACTGTCACAGTAAGATCTTCTGTGCCTTTACTGAGCTTATTTCATGATGATCTGTCCGTTACTGAGATTGAATGTTTAAGTCTCCAGCTACTACTGTAGAGTGATCTATCTCATTTTTCAATGTAGTCAGTGCTTGATGTATTTAGATGCTTTGGTATTAGGTGCATATTAAATATTGTTAAATCTTGCTTGTCAATTGAACCTTTCAGCAATAAATAATGACCATCCTTTTCCATGATGGCGGATTTTACATTAAAATCTATTGTATCTGGCATTAGCATTGTCCCACCTGCTCTTCTTTGCATATGGTTAGCTTGATATATATTATTCCATCTTTTAATTTTCAGTTTGTTCATATATTTAAGTCTAAGGTGAGTGTCTTGTAAGCAACATACAGACAGTTCATGTCTTTTCAGCCATGATGTCAGTCATTGTCTCTACTGGAGTGTTCAATCTGTTTACATTCAGTGTAATTATTGATAAGTATGTGTATAGTACTGTCATTTTGATGTATTTATTTTGGTGTTGGTGTTTTCTGTGTTGCTCTTAATACTCTTTTCTGGATCATTCTTCCCTATGGGTTTAGTTTTCTTCTTTTCAGTGTTGGTTTTGTGTTCGTTGAGACTCCTGAGTTATGTTTCTTGTACTGATATATTGTATCCTTATTGTACTTTGCAGCTACTCCATGATCCCTTTAATAATCTAAGTTTAAACTCAATTTTAACTTCTACATATCTTATTAACTCCTTCATCTGGAAGGACTATAACTACTGTAGTATATCCTTCTTCTTAATATGATGACATGTTAGTTTTCATGATGTGATCACTGAATCTCTTCTTTTAAGATCATAACTTTGATTGAGTTTGTGCCTTCTCTGAATTGGGTTCTAGATGTTATGTCCTGCATTGCCTCCTTAAATATATACTTAATGATTTTGTTTTTCTAAGCAAAGAGCTTCTTTCAGTATTTCTTGTAGTTTTGGTTTGGTTTTTACAAAGTCTCTAAGTTTCTGTTTATCTGAGAATATCTTAATTTCACTTTAATATTTGAAAGACAATTTTGCTGGATAAATAATTCTTGGTTGGAAGTGTTTTTTCTTCAGGGCTTTGAAGGTGTGATCCCACTGCCTCCGTGCCAACATCATTTCTGCCAAGAAGTCAGATGAAAGCTTACATGGCTTCCCTCTGTATGTTAGCTTTGGCTTGAGTCTCAGTGCCTTTAAGAGTTTCTGCTTATGTGTCATTTAGTTAAGCTTGATTATAGTATGTTTTGGTGTCCTTCTTTTGTGGTCTATTTTATGTGGCATTCAATACACATCTTGGATATCTATGTTCTCCTTTTTCATAATTTCAGGGAAGTTTTCTGTCAGCAACTCAACAATAATACTCTCTGTGTTTTCAGGTATCCCTCCCTGTTCAGGAACTCCAATTAATCATAGATTATCCCTCTTAATAGAGTCTTACGGTTTCTTAATGTTTCTTCATTTCTCTCATTTTTTTTCTCTGACTTCTCATAAATGCTGGTGTGAGTAGCTCTGTCCTCAAGGTTAGTAAGTCTAGTTTTCACTAGTTCAATCCTGCTCTTTTGGCTTTGAATTGAAATGTCTAATTCTGTAACTTTGTTATTGATCTGTCGTATTTCAGAATGCTGATGTTCCATTAGTTTGAACAACTTGCTTAATTTTTCATTTTGTTCTGATATATTTTGCATAACATCTAGGAAGGCTCTCTATATAATTCCTTTGTACTCAACCTCTCATAGTTTACAAAAGGCTTCTTTTTCTGGGAAGTTCTTTGATTATTTTGGGAGTTTTCTGGAGCCATAGCTAGATGTTTCTTTAAGTCTTTGGCTAGGATTTGTTTCTTTCAGGACATCCTTGAGACTGCTTAGTTTCTCTGGTGTTGCTGCAACAGAAGTTGAGGCACAGTTCAGAGAAGGAGGTTGGTCATCAGCCACATTTATGTAGCCCAGTGACTGGGCCTTGTGGACTCTCTGGTGTATCACGCTCTTCCTCCTGGCTCACAAAGACATGGCCCTACTTATGGAGTCATTGGGAGCCATTGGCCGACTCTATGAATCAGGTCAGTAAAGGCTGAAAGAAATGCCACTGGGCTGCACCACAGTTATTTCTCTATGTTGTCTTATTTTAAAGAGATAAAAGCTATCTGACAGCTTCCAAAATCAGTCAGGCTTTCAGGTGTGTCAAGCCTGTTCTTCTGGTTGACAGTGGGGGCTCCTCTCCCATTGTCCTCAGATGATGTGGTGTGTTTCAAAGTAGGGACAGGCTACTTCCTTGCTGTTATCCCCTGCCAGGCCCTACCTTTAAGGCTACAAAGTGCTAAACACAGACTTTCTGCTGGAAAAGTGCTCCCTGGGGTGGCTCTGCCTGCCAGCTTGGGAATTAGCTCCTGCTGAGGCCTCTGGCTGGTTAACTCCACCTCCCAATCAAAAAATATGGCATCCTGGTCTGGCTGTCTGGCCTACTTCAAAGTAGCTGAATCTGTGGCAGAAGTCCATAAAGAGAGGGTGGAGGGGCTGTGGTGCTCTGAGTTTGAAGCCAGCTCTCAGAATGTGGGTATCTGCCTGCTGATCACCTCAAATCGGCAGCTCAGTGTAAGAGACTGTTACACCCATCCCCTGACCAATGAAAAGGAAAAAAAGTTAAAAAGTCCAGTTGCCTCCAGTCCACAGGAGACACCAATTCGACAAGAGCAAGTGGGGCTCAGCAAAAGACAAGAAGTTTCCCATTCAGTGGCATGTAGTCCAAATTGACAGCCCTATGCCATGTCCTAGGGTTCACTGGGTGTCCAGAAAGCTCCATTTAATTGTCAATCCAAGTCTTAGTTTTCAGAGGGAATTAAGGAGACATGTGTCTGGTCTGCCATCTTGACTCTTCTCCTATTTTCTGATGCTCCAGATATTTGCTTATAATTATTTGTTAAATGATTAATTATAATCAATGGTTCAAATAATATAAAAGATACACCTGTAAATTTCTCACTTCATCACAGGACCACCATATACTTTTATTATTTTAAGATGTTTCTTCATACACGTAAAGCAAATAGAAATATATTTTCTTGATTTTGTCTTCTTTTTATAAAAAGGATAGCAGATTAAAGTGTACTTCAAGTAACTTAAAATATTCTGAAGCTTTTTTCATATCTATGTAATTAAATATGAACTCATATAACTTATTCCTATTTATTGAGACTAGTTATTTACAGTGTTCTTCTATTAAAATGGTATGCTAGGAAAAGAAAAAAATAAACAATTTACATGTAGACTTCATTACTTCTATCCATAGCTCACTGACTAGGATCAAATACATGTTCTCCAACTCCACATGAGGACACAGGCTGCAAGAAAGTAGAAAGGCACACAAAATATAAAATATTTGTTGAGCAATACTATTTCAGGTATAAGTCAACCTTCTGTTACCAATAATCATCTGTTCCCAAGCATTCAGCCCTAGCCGTGGGAATAAATTATATTTCCCTCTAGTATTTGCATCCAGTGCAAATTTCCATGTGTTGGTCAGACTCTTAGGGGAAAGCAGGCATACACTTAAGAAGTAACTGAAGAAGAATGTACTTCAAGAGGTACTTCAAATAAGTGTCACTGAAGAAAGTTATAAAAGACATATTTACAAAGGAGTTGGCAGGGTTAAAGGAAGTTAAAGGGACAATGAAGCATTTTTGGACTCAAAACAGTAGGAAGCCACTACTACTTTTAGACCAGAAGGGGTAAGAAAAGGAGCAATTAATAACATGCTTTCAGAAATACAGCCATAAAAATCAGCCCAGTCTCTAGTGCCCTCTCCACTGGCCACAAGCATATCCCACACTTAGTACTCTACAAAGAAGCAGCCCAATTCCTGCCCTCAGCCTAAGCCCAGTTTGCTATAGACAAATGACCAATCCCCATTCCTCCCAACCTGTACCAGACCTGCCTTGCTGCACCAAAGCTAAGCTACTGACACTACCCACCCAGACAAGGTCATGAGATCTATCATGCCCACAGATGAGCAACAAAAATCACCCATCCTGCCTGTCTGGATATAACCAAACAAAACAAGAAGGATGAAACAAGCCTACAACTAGCAAGTAAATATATGTGAATGTCTCAAAGACAGCAGACAACATTAAAACATGCATCTTTTTTTAAAAAAAGATAATATAGCTCCTGTAAATGATCAAAATAAAGTGGCAGATGGCCTTCTGGTAGAAGAAAATGCACTCCAACTGCCCAACAGGTAGTTCAAAGTTTAATATTCAAGGCTGTCCAAGAAATCATGAAAGAGATCAAGGAAAACACAGGGAAAAAAGAAAATACAAAACTAAAGAAAACTTCTGTTTATCAGGGATTGTCTCTTCTGAAGACAGCCAGACTGAAGGACAGATCTTTAAGTGAGGTACATCCAAAGAGTGATCCATGCTCGGATTAAAGATCTAGCCCTTCAGCACCAACTCAACACAGCTCTGATGAGTCATTCACATTCCAGCTGCTTAAATGGCAGTCAAGGGCATTATAGCAATACACGTCAGCTTCCTTTCCCCTTGTGAAGTTCTGTTTCTTTTCTTCTTGTCCAAGAGTTATTCCCATGGATTCCCTGATAAATCTCCTTCACATCAAACTCAGAAAGAAAGAAAGGAAAAACAGAGAAGAAAGAAAGAAATATCCTAGTAGTAGAATTCTTACCTGTCATACTGGAGACCAGAGTTTGTTTCCAGGCCAGTGGTCCTGTATACAGCTACCAGCTGTCTGTTAGTGGAGGCTTGCATACTGCTGTGATGTCAACAGGTTTCAGTGAAGATTCCACACTAAGATAGATGAAGAAGAAAGTTCTAGCAAGCTACTGAAAATAAACCAATGAAAACCCTAAGAATCAGAACATTCCTGCAACCAATCAAGGGGATATTGCAAGACTGGACAACATGTCATTCAGTTTTATACAGGGTTTCTATGAGTTAGGGCAAATTGTAAGCAGCAAACAATAAAATGCTTGAAAGCAGCTGTGGATACTGGTAGAAAAACAACTCCTGAGAAAATCATCAGTCTGGCATACAGTCATATAAGCCAACCAAACCTCTTGTCACTGAGTCGATTCCCATCTATAGCAGCCCTAAACAACAGAATAGAACTGCCCCATAGGGTTTCCTAGGAACAGTTAGTGGATTCAAATTGCTAACCATTTGGTTAGCAGTGGTATCACTTAATAATTCTTGTCTCTGTGTTTCTCTCTGTACTACCTCTAATTTGTGACCATTTCTTATTGGCTGAAATCAAATGACTACCAGAGGGCAAAAAGGAAAAAGAAAGCTTGATGAGGGGAAAAAACATATCGGTGAGGTGATCCGTCCATATCCTCTACTTCCTTTTCTCCCTGCTTACCACCTCCACAAAGCCTTCCACTCTGATCCTGGCCATGTGGCTGACTCAGAGGCATGACCAAACACTTCTGTTGTTCATTGATCTGCTGAGACCACTTACCTCTTAGGCCAGGTGAGGCCAGTTTCAGTAAGCCTTTAGAGTATAGCACAGGTTGCAGAAGGGTGGACAGTAAATTTAGAGGGAGAAGATGATGAATACCCTAAATCTTCTGGGGATATCTAGTAATTCCTTCATCTGCCCAGATGTGGCTTCTTTGAGTCCAGAGATCTGTGGATTAAAACAACAAGACTTCAGTCTCTCATTTATCCATAGGACAAAGTATACAGTAATAGCATTCAGAAAAGCAGAAATTGTAGAAACACAATGGGGACTGTCTCAAAGAAATCCTGAACTTCTATTAGGAAAAGTATGAAGTTGTTCTTCCTTGGGGAAAGGAAGTTTCTGGAATTAAACTCTCTTTTCTGAGAGACCTACCTGTTAACTTATTTTAGTTGGTCTCTGGTTTCAAGACATGGAAGATCTCTCTTAATTATCCTCTTGGACCATATCTGACAAGGCCTGGAAGAAAATGTTCTTTGCAGGGGCTTCAGAGATTTTTCAGTTCACTTTCATTCTTTGAAACATTAATGTAAAATGTTGTTATAGGGCTGAAACATCCATGTGTTTTGTAGACTAGACTTAAGCTTTCTGTGGAATTATGAGTTTTTCAGAAAAGTGTTTAAGATTTTCCTTTACTGGATTTAGATTTGTGCAATTTATAGAACCAAAATCTTTAAGTTCATGATTTTTCTACTCAAATTACTCTTCCTTTAAATGTAATCATGGTTACTTCAAGGCTACAAATGTATAGTGAGTAGTTGATAGCTTTAATTTGATACTTGCATTCAGGTCACATTTTCATATGAGAGTTTTTACTAGGTATCAAAGCATTCATTTAAACTTTCATCTAGAATTATTTAAGCAAATAATATACTTACTTACTGTTGGCTATTCTGTTTGGGTTCTAGAAGAGACTGGCTTTTCCAACTTCATAAAGTTTTGGATTTTCAGAATCTCTATTAACTTTTATTTCTGCTTGCAAATGGAATTTAAATTCTTTCTGAGTTCAAATTTGTTTTGTAATAGCTTATAAATTCAGCCAATAACTAGCAACATACTCTAAGATCTTATATTTTAACTTCTCCCCAAAGAACTATATGTTTATTAGACATACAAACTAACTCTCAAGTTTTCAGGGGGCACCAAATTTAGTAAATGATTTTCACTCCATGTTTTAGTTACAGAAAGGTTAGCACATGACTCCCAGTGTTAGATGGTTGTCCTAGATTTTATAATTGTAATTTTCTATGTATTTTAAATCCTAATTTCTGCCTATGGTTAATGTGGCAAGAGGAGAATATTGGGTTGGTGAAGCAAATATCAAAATGATACCATTTTAAACAACATAAATTTTCTTACAGTGCTTGGAGGCTGGAAGTCTAAATCAAGGTCTTGGCGACATTGATTTCTTCTCTGTTGGTAGCCCTATATGTTCCTCCAGTTTGGGACATTCTTTAGCTTATAGACACTTTTCACATGGTATTTGTCTTCCTTCGTGTGTATATGTGTGTATCTGTGTATATCTTAACCTAACTATAACTCAGAAGTGATTCAGTTTAGAATCTACCCTATATTGGTATAATCTCATTAACAGAAAAAAAGAAAACCTTTAACAGAAGAAAAAAACAAATTTCCAAACAGGATCACATTCGTGGGTACAAGGGCCAGAAATTTAGCACATGCTCTGCGGGGGGAATAGAGAGGTACAATTCATAATACCACATAAGTCACAATCTATTCAGCCTCGATTATCAGTTTTCCTTGTCACCTTGTACCTACAAATGAATGTCTAAATTTCCGTAGCATAAAACAACATGGGATTTAGTGACTAACTTTCCAGCAGGACAGTGTGAGAAATTCCACTGATCTGTTCCCTAATGAAAGTAATGGGAATTACTTTTAAAAAGAAGGAAGGATGGAAAATGTCTCCATCATCTAGTGATGCTATAATAGAAATGCCACAAGTGGATGTCTTCAATAAACATATGATTATTCTGTCACAGTCCGGGAGACCAGAAGTCTAGATTCACAACATCAGCTTCAAAGGAAGGCTTTCTCTGTTGATTCTGAAGGAAGGTCCTTCTCATCAATCTTCTTTTACCCTGGACTAGGAGCTTCTCTGCACAGAAACCCTGGGTCCAAATGATGCACTCTGCTCCCAGTGCTTCTTTCTTTGTGGCTGAGGTCCCCAACTCCTTGCTCTCTTGTTTTCTTTTATCTCTTAAGATAAAAGAGGGTACAAGCTACACTCTAGGAAAACTCCCTGTACTTTGGTAGGAGATGTTATATTCTTATCCTGCTTCATTCACCACCCTAATTTTCTCATCTTCCCACATTAATCATAGGCAGAGATTAGGATTAAACATACATAGGAAATTACAATTACAAAATCTAGGACAACCATCCAATACTGGGAATCATGTCCTAACTAGTTTGACACACGTTTTGAGGGGACACAATATAAGCCATGACATAAGGGAAAGAAATAAGGAAGAAAGGAAATGAAGAATGAATGAATGAAATTGAATTTTGGGGAGTTGGTGCTAAAGATATATAACAAAGACATAAGCATCTGTCTCAAACAGATTTGTTCAAGGAAATCTACTAAAACTTAGTAGGAGTAGTAAAAGTCTATAGTATTTGAACCGATACTGCTCTGTCCTCCTTCCTCCCAGATCAGTGAGACAGAAACTCCAGCCCAGACCAATAATTTCATGAATAAACAGTTTCTTCTCCAGCTTCCCATAGGAGGACCGAAAGGCCACATTTCTCATCCTTTCCCCAGTAGTCTGTTACAAAGGATAGATTTCATCACAATGTGGCTAAGAGAAGGGAATCCTTTCTTCTGCCCAGCCCTTATTTTGGGACCAAGGCTCTACCCTGGATGCTGCAAAACTGAAAATACTGGTGACCTAATTATTTTTTCTAGTTCATAAGTTGGTGATTTCATGATCATTTTGCAAGAAGAACTGAGGTTACTTCCTTCACCCAAGTAACTTTCAGCTCTTACAATGAGAATATCATTCAAAGAAAAATGTTATTATCTTCAACTTAAACCCCAAAGTTGTGACTTAGAAATTTTGTCTGCAGGAAGAAGCAGACGATAAAACAGGTAGCTCCTAATTGCTTACCGAATAAACTAACATCATTTGTAACAGAGTATGGAGAAGTCCAAGGCTAATATTTAAGGACAAGCGATGAAGGGTGAGTCCAGAATAAAAGAGAACTATGAGTAGGTATACATTGCAATCCCTAACAAAAACACCAAAAAAATAAAAAAGCAAAAACTGAATCAACTTTGTCAGAACTCTAGATATTGAAAGGCTTATAGCAACTCAGAAAATATTGAATCAAGAAAAATGAAGCATATGAAGTATTATAGTTAAGTTCATGAACTCACCCTAGAAAAAGTGCTGCATACCTCATTGCTAAATATCACTAAGGTCACCTTAGAGTACTCCCTTGGGAGGCTATGCAACTATACCAGCACCTAGTTCATCCTTTAAAGCAATTTTGGAACTGTTTTTCTGAATGGCCATCAGAACTGTCCTCATATTACCCTTGATGTCCTGAAGGTCATCAAAATGTCTTCCTTTCAATATTTCCTTTATCTTTGGATAAAGAAAAGTCATTGGGGATTAGACCAGGTGAGTAGGGAGGGTGTTCCAATATAGTTATTTCTTTACTGGCCAAAAACTTGCTCACACACAGCTCTACAATTAAATTTGTGAACTTGCCACAATGCCACTGTGCACAATGGCTCTTCCAGAAGATGTCCCAAAATTGTTTTGAAGGGTGGACTATGCACTAACATCGGGCATATCTTCCTGAGGGGAGTACTTAGAAGGTGACCACAGTGAAATTTAGCCATGAGATACGTAAAATTTAGAACACTTAAGTTCATGGACTTAATTGTCAGACCTTGTATAACAGTAGAAAAGATTTAGTTTCTTGCTCATCTACTTCCCAAGTCCTTCCTGGCTTAGAGTGACATCTGAAACCTGTGGCAGCCTGAAATGCCACAGAGGAAGTATTTTCTCTAAATCTAGAGAAAGAAAAGTATGCTATTCACAAATTACGGAGTGTTTGTTCTGACTTGTATAAGGCCACTCTGAATAGCTGAGGTGAGACACACAGTCTGGAGCCTGTAGTTTCCTGGAGATAAGAAAGTAATTAAGGTATATAATATCATCTAAATTTATAAGGAGGGGCTGGGAAAAAGTCCCTTTCAGAAACTAAAATTTTCAGAAGTGCCGTATATACAGAGGAACTGTGAAAGTCACATGCATGTGCAAGGTAAGGCTGAATGGGGTTGAAACAGATCCTGTACTTTCACCTTGTATGAATCCATAGGCTCAGTGAAATTCTGATTATGTTTCGAAGGAGAAGCCAAGGCACAAACTCTATTTACAAAGCCTTGGAGAGGATTTTCATGCCCTGTGACATTGAAAGAAATACATATATGTTTTTTATTATGATTGAGTGATAATGTACATCCCCATATAAATTTGCATGCCCACCTATATGCAGCTCCCACTGCTCTCCCTCCTGGTGACAGTACACTCTTCCTCTCTGACCCACACATACCTTATCATCCCAATTATCTCCTATCTTCTCCTCTCCACCCATTCCCCTGCCTTCAGTAAGAGGTCAGCAAGACGACATCCTATAGACGCATAGAACCATAAAGTATATACATGATATGATCACTATGTGTTACCAAGTCCAATGCATTCCTGTCTGAAGAGTTGACCTTCATCACAATTTATGGACACGGGCAGCATCAGAGCCAGGGCCATGCTCCCAGGGTACTCGCGGGGCCCCAGACTATGAACTGCAGTCTTTTAGTGGAGATCTCATGGTGCACCCCTTTTTATTCTTGCGTTGCCAGTGAGACTCAACTTTGTGAGCTCCATGATGGCTATCACTGGTGATGGCCAGGCACCATCTAGTTCTTTCAATCACAAGTCAATGTAGTCACCCATTCACGTGGGTCTCTCTGTCTCCTGAGTTCTCTTTGCCCTATGTCGTTTGGGTCCCTGGTGATCGTCCTTTCCTGCTGAGTTAGGACCATTGGCTGTACCCTCAGGTGGCAGCTTGGCAGACTCCAGATGCCACTCACCAGTGTGTGGTGCAGAAGGCTCTCTTAGAAAAATGCTAGTTGTGCCAATTGGCCTTGATTTTCCCTGAGAGCATGGTCCCTGGCCCCCAGCTCCAGTTACTCTGTCCTTGCAATGTTGGGTTAAGATGGGAGGAGTAATCATGTTATGTTGAAGTCCAGTTAATATTGATCTTCTTTCTAATGTACGCTGTTACAGATTTCACACAACCAACTTTCCCTCAACTATCTAATCTAAACCCTCACTCCCTCACCTTCCCTCCCTACTCTTACAACCATCAAAGAGCCTTTTCTTCTATGCATGAGTCTGTTTTTAGGTTCTTATTGTCGGGGTCTCATACAATATTTGTTCTTTTGCTGCTGACTACTTTCACTCAGCATAATGTCTGCCAATTGAAACCAAGTTATGAGATGTTTCCTAAAATCATCATTGTCCTTTGTCATTGGAGAAGAAGGTGTAGTTGTCCGCTGATGGATACAAAGTTCTGTATATGTCGATGAGGTCTAGTTGGGTAATTGCGGCAATAAGATCTTCTGTGTCTTTATTAAGCTTTTTCCTAGATGATCTGTCCAGTGTTGGAGTGGAGTGTTGAATTCTCCCACTATTATTTTGGAGTGATCTATCTCATTTTTGAGTGTAGTCAATATTAGGTACATAATATTTAATATTGTTAAGTCCTGCTTGTGTATCGAACCTTTCAGTAATAGTGTCCATCCTTGTCCATGAAGGTATGTGACTGATTTTAATTAGTACCTGTCTTACCAACCTCCTCTCCATCTGGAAGGACTCTAATGACTGTAGTACATCCCACTTTTTAATATGATGACATCATAGTTTTCCTGTTATGATCTGTGGATCATTTCTTTCACTATTATAGTTTTGACTGAGTTTGCAGCCTTTCCTAACTGAGTAGATTTCTGGGTGATGTGTCCTGTAATTGCTTATAAAATATAAAGTTAGTAGTTTTGTTCTTCTAAGCCAAGAGATTTTTTCAGTATTCCTTATAGCTTTGGTTTGGTTTTTACAAAGTCTCTGAGTATCTGTTTATCTGAGAATGTCTTAATTTCATTTTCATATTTGAAAGATAGTTTGGCAGGATATCTAATTCTTGGTTGGAAGTTCTTCTCCTCCAAAGCTTTGAATGTGTCATGCCACTGTCTCTATGCCAGCATTGATGTTGCTGAGAAGTCTGATGAAAGCCTACAGGGTTTCCCTCTGAAAGTTAGCTTTGGTTTGAGTCTTACTGACTTCAAGAGTTTCTGCCTATGTTTCATTGTGTTAAGCTTGATTATAATATGTATTGGAGACTTCCTTTTGAGATTGATATTGAGTGGCATTCAATATGCATCATCAATGTCTGTATTCTCTTCTTACATAATTTCTGGAAAGTTTTCTGTCAGCAGCTCAGCAACAACACTCTCTGTGTTCTCATGTGTCTTTCTCTGTTCAGGAACTCCAATTAATTGTAGATTCTTCCTCTTCATAGAGTCCCATATGCTTCTTATTGCTTCTTTATTGTTCTTGTTTCTTTTTTCTGATTTCTCCTTATAGATGCTAGAGTCAGTAGCTCTGTCTTCCAAGTCAGAAAGTCTATTTTCCATTTGTTCCATCCTGTTTTCTTGGCTTTGAATTGAAGTTTCTATGTCTTTGATTTTGTTCTTGATCTGCTGGATTTCCAAGTACTGGAGTTCCATCAGATTGAACAGCTCGCTGAACTTTTCATTTTGCTGTGCTACATTTTGTATAAGATCTAGGAGGGCTCTCTATATAATCCTTTTGTATTCACATTCTGATAGTTTCAGAAAGGTTTCTACATCTGGGAAGTTCTTTGCCTTATTCTTTTGGGGGCCTTCTGAAGCTATGGGTGATTTCTTCACTACGCTTTTATCAAGAGTTTTTTCTCATTGCAGCACCATGTGAGTCAATAAAGGGTGGGAGAGATGCTGTGAGGATGGACCACAGTTGTTTCTCTAGGCCATCTTAAAATGAAAGGTAAAGGGTATCTGATAACTTCCAAAGTCAGGTTTTTCAGGTGTAGAGGTCCCTCTTCCCAGTTGGCAAAGGAAGCACCTTTATATCCAACTGGACATGTTATCAACTAGGTCAAAATACAGAAATGCTATTGCCCTACTGGCTTATGCTGCTGGGCCCCAGCTGTAGGTGACACTGTGTGGAATACTGCTTTTATGCTGGAAAAGCACCCTCCTCGGGGCAGGCTCTGCCTCTGTATGGGTATTCTGCCTCCCAGTGAAACAAGATGGCACCCAACACAAGCTCCTCACCTGCCACAGCACAGGCCACTCAATCGCAGAGGTGGAAAGAAAGGCAAAAGGTATTGTGATACACAGAATCCAAAGCTGGGCTCTCAAAGTGTGGCAATTTTGGCCAATGATCCCATCAGCAGTGTGCCTGAGACCAGCTGCCAGTCAAGTTCCAGCTCCACCCACCAGCCAAAACTGAGAGTGACAGTCAGCAAAAGAGAGGAAGTTCTCTGCTCGGTGGCATGAAGTTCAAATTCGCAGCCCTATGCCGTGTCCTAGGGCTCACTAGGTGTCCAGAAGGCTCTATTTAGTTATCAGTTCAGGTCTTGGTTTCCAGAGGGATTTGAGGAGACATGCGTTTAGTCTGCCATCTTGACTTCATGCCCCCTGAAAAATATTTTTAGGTTTACTAGGCAAACACAACTAGGGAAACTTGTGTCCACATGTGTCCAAATAGGAAGTCTTTACCAAAGGAATTAGGGGAATTCACTAAACAAACTGACAAGTATAGCCTTCAACCACAAAACAAAACAAACAGCATGCCCTGGAGAGGAAAAGAATTTGATTTCCAGAGTTAAGACATTATAACATTCAAATGTTTAAGTTTCAGCAACAAAGAGGAGAAGAAGGAGTAAGAGGAGAAGGGGGAAGAGGGAGAAGAGGGGGAGAAGAAAGCATGTAAAGAAACAGGAAAAGTGATTTTCAAAAGAGAAAAAATAGTGATGGAAACTGTTCCCACAGAAGCCCAAATAATTAACTTACCAGACAAAGATTTAAAAGAGTAATGTTAGATATGCTCAAAGAGCTACAGGAAAATAAGGACAAAGAACTGAGACAAGTCAGAGAAATAATTCCTGAACAAGCAAAAAAATCAATAAAAGAAATAAATTTTTGAAAGGAACTAAACAGAAATACTGGAGCTGAAAAACAAAATTGGGGGACAATTATTATATGAGTTCAACAGCAAGTCTGAGATGTCAGAAGAAATAATTAGACAACTGCAAGACGGGAAAATTAACACTATTGCATCTGAGGAACACATAGAAAACAGAATAAAGAAAGGTAAACAGCACTTGTGGGACTGAAGGACTTGTGCAAACTCTTCAGTTAACCAGTATATACATTATGGGAAACCTAGAAGATGAGCGAAAGACTATTTAAAAAAATATGGCTGAAAACATCCTAATTTGAAGACATAATTCTACACATCAGAGAAGCTCAACAAACTCCAAGTGGATAAACCTCAAGAGATCCATACCAAGAGACAATATAATCACACTCTAAACAGCAAGAGAGAAGTGAATTCTTACATGTAATGAATCCTCAATAAGAATAAATGCTGATTTCTGCTCAGAACCATGGAAGTCAAAAGGAAGTGGAAGTGGGATGACATATTTGAAGAGGTAAAGGAAAAGAAGAAAATGTCAACCCCAACTCCTTCAAAATTGAAAGCAGTATTAAGATATTTCAAGACCAAAAAAAGCTGAAGGAATTCACTAGGACAAGACTAATCTTACAAGAAATTGTTAAAGGGCTTAAAAAAAAAAGACTTACTGGCCTGATAGGCTGAAGAAACCCTGAGAGTAAGGCCTACAGACACTCTTTTTGCTCAGTAACAAAGTCCCTCCCAAGGTTTACCCTTCACTGAAAGTTTAGACAGGTCCATAATATAAATGAGACTAAAGGGAAACAATAGTCCAGGGACAAGGACTAGAAGGCAAGAGGAAACAGCAAAAGTGGTACCAGGTAACCTAAGGACAAAAAAGGAGAGTGCTGATAAGTCATGGGGTTGTTAACCAATATGAGTCCAAATTAATGACAAACTAGCTTATTCTCTAAACCTTCATCTAAAGTATAATTTCAAACAAAAGAAAGGAAGGGAGGGAGGCAGGTTGGAATGGAGGAAGAGAAGGAGGGAGAAAGAAAGAGAGAAAGGAAAGGAGGGAGCAAGGAAGGTTACAGGGGGGAGGAAGGAAGGGAAGGAGGGAGACAGGAAGCAGGCAAAGAAAGAGTGCAAAGAGACATTAAAGGGAATTCCTCAAGCTGAGATGAAAGAACACTAAACCCTAACCAGAGTCACATGAAGAAAAAAAAAAGCTTCAGGAAAGGTAATTTCATGGATGAATATAAAGGTTATCTTTATGCTATTTTTGACACAATTCTACTTATTATTTCTTACGTGATTTAAAAGACAAAATCAATAAAAAGTATTATAAATTTATGTTATTAGTTATACCATGAACGAAGATGTATTTTGTGGCAACAACATGAGAAACAGTAGAAAAAATCAGGTTTGGTATGCTGTTAAAGTTATAAGTTGGTATCAATTCAAACTATGTATTATAAATCTAGGATGTTACATAATTATGCTACCACAAAGGAAAAAAACTAAAACAATATATGCAAAAGGAAATGAGAAGAGATTCAAATGATTAACCTCAAAATACCAACTAAAAACAAAAGTAGGCAATAGCGGAGGAAATGAAGAACAAAGAGAAGAATACAACACACACAGAAACAAATAGAAAAATGACAGAAGAAAGTTCCTTGTGAGTAATTACCCAACTGAAAATTGAAAAAGGCCACGAGTAGGCACTTTGCCACTGAACATATCCAAATGGTCAATAAATATATGAAAAGATGCCCAAAGTGACTAGTCATTAAAATAAAACCACTGTGCTCATGCCAATTCAAAAAAGTAGTAACCCTGAAGGACAGAACAGAACTGCTCCATTGGGTTTCCTAGGTTATAAATCTTTACAGAAGCAAATGGCCACATCTTTCTCTTGCAGAGCCGTTAGTGGTTTTGAACCACTGAACTTTTGATTAGCCAGCTGAGTACTTAACCACTGCACCACCAAAACCACTAGGACGACTATCATCTGAATAAAAGTGAAACAACCACCATCCAGTTGATTCTGACTCTGTGACACTATCAGCCCTATTGGTTACAGTAGAATTGATCCACTGAGTTTCCAAGTAGTGTCTGGTGGATTTCAACTGCTGGCCTTTTGGTTAGCAGGGATAACATTTAATCACTATGCAACTGGGGTTTCCATTATAGACAATAAATGTGTTGGTGACCATACAGAGAAAATAGAACACTCATCGACTGGAGAGTTGGTAAAATGGTACAGCTACTGTGGATAACAGTTTAGCAACTCCTCAGAAAGTTAAATACCAGGTTAGCATACAATTTAGTAATTCCACACCTAGACGTAGGGTCACAAGAAAAGAAAATATGCTCACATAAACTTATTGCATGAATGTACAAAGCAGCATTATTCATAATAGCCAAAATGTGTAAACATTCCAAATGTCTAGGAACTGAGGACTGAATTAGATACAATATGGTCTATTCAGGGAAACTCTGTTGATGTAGTAGTTAAGCACTAGAGCTGCTAACTAAAATGTTGGCAGTTTGATTGCTTGGAAACTACAGGAGCAGTTGTGTTCTGCTATAGGGTAGCTAGGAGTCAGAACTGACTCCATGGCACTGAACTTGATTTTTGTTTTGGGTCTGTTTGCATGTCTTAGTTTCTTAGTGCTGCTATAGCAGAAATAGCACAAGTGAATGACTTTAACCTACAGAAATTTGCTATCTCACAGTTTGCACCGATGGAAGTCTAAATTCAGGGTATCAGCTCAAGGGAAGACTTTGTCAGTTTTAGGGGAAGGTCAGTCTCTTTTCAGCCTGCTGTCCCTTGCTTCCTTAGGGATCTTTTTGTGGCATGACATCTGTCTTCCCCAATCCATGCTTGATTGCTGAGGTGCTTAATCTGCTCCCTATCTCTAATAGGGATTGGCCTGAGACACATTCTACATTGACATGGCCTTATTAATGTAACCAAGAACATTGTATTTCAAATGAGATTACATCCACAGATGTAGGGGTTAATACTTACAACACATATGGAGGGAGGACGGCAGTTCAACAGCATATTATTTAACAAAAGAAATGAATAAAATGTTGACAAAAGAATATTGAAAACATTACTCTAAGTGAAAGATACCAGTCACTAAAGAACATCTAATGCATAATTTCATTTATGTGAAATATTTAGAATAGGTAAATCTATAAAAACAAGATGAAAATTACAGACATTGTCTAGAGCTAAGGACATTGTGGGAATTAGGGAGTGACTGCCAGTGGGTAAAATTTTTCTTTTTTGGTAATGAAAATATTCCAAAATTGATTGAAATAGTGTTGTATGACTCTGAACATATTAAAAAATACTGAACAGTGCAATTCAAATGGGCATATTGTATAGTATGAACACTGTATCTCAATAAAGCTCCTATATCAAAAATCAATGAACAGGAGAAAGGAGAAAGAGTAGCTGAAAGTAATGGATTGAATAAATGGGTTATGCAATAATGGAAATTCAACATTACATTGGTTCCTCGAGAAAGGCTCAGAGCAAGAAAATACTGCTATCTCTTAGTATCATTACATTAGGCACTGAAACAGGTAAAATGATGATTGCTAAGACCGCCTTGACTTTTGGAATTTAAGTTTGAAAGGATACCTGTAAACTTGAATCGTATCAGATGTAAGACATTTTGGTTGTGTGCTGTGTGGACGAACAGGACCAGGTGTTGATAACTCAGTGGAACTAGAGTAAGGTGTCAATATGTTTTGAGTTTATTTTTCAGTGACTTCTACTGCAAAGAATATCGTAAAAAAAAATTTAGTAATTACTCCCTCAGGAGCCATTGAACTGTGGGATGTACAAATACTGACAAAATGATCACTGTATAACTGTAAGTGTTGAGAATCAAAAGTTTAGAAGGGTTCATGGCTATGGGGGACAAATACGGCAACTGGGTGCACATCATGCAATAGTGTGCAGTGCATAGGCATATAGCATTTTTTTGTAGGTGGAGATTTGGGAAACAGGAGAGAAACAGTGGGCTTCTGATAGGAATAAAGCAGCATGTATCAAATGGGGTGTGCATGTCTCCACAAGGAATGGACTCACTGTGGGCTGAGGAAGGCCATGGTAGGCATCATGATACAGGAGAAATTGTATCTAGATACGACTGTTTCACAAGAAGATGCATCTATAGGATATCATCCTGCTGACTCTGGCTGGAGGGAGGAGAGTGGGTGGAGAGGAGGGGAGAGGAGACTGTTGGGAGGATGAGACATGTATGGAGCAGAGAGGAATAGTGAGCTGTTACTGGACAGGGATAGCAGTGGAAGCTGCATATAGGTGGGCATGTAAATTTATACGGGAATGTACATTTTCACTCAGTCATGTTAAATAAAAAAAAAAGAAGATGAATGTGAGGTAAAGCACATATCTATTATAGGATTGGCTCTTGCCCCAGCTAAATAAGCAGGAAGAAAAATAATTTAAGCCTAGGTAAATTTTATAAAAGACTGAGTAGAAATGTAGAAAATGATTGAAAATGGTTACAAGCAGCTTAAACACTATTTTAAAGAAATGGAGGCACAATTATATAGTTCTTTAATTTCAAAGAGAGTAATTGGAAAAATAAAAGTTGAAATTCCTGATAAAACAAATTGCAAATAGGCAAAGCTCTCTAAAAAGCCATTCGCTGTGAAATGTTACAACTTTGAAATCAGCATAATGATCATTAAAGATTAACAATTTAAGGAAAGCCAGTTTTCATTTTGTTTCTATTCAGAGCTTATAACAAAAATAAAAGCTTAATGGAAGCTATAGAGAAATAAATGTCAACACAAACTTAGGAACTTTAAACAGAAAACAAAGTCAAGATTTTAGCAAAACAGCTCACGCTATATTTTGAAAAGTTAGTTACTTTAAGAAAGTACCTTTTCCTGTTCATAGTAGAGTATGTGTGGAAAACGAAGGAGATGAAGGTAATCAAACCCAGGGAGAAGGTATTTGAGCACGTGTCTATACAAGAATGTGTAGAGCATGTTCTAATACATTATTTCAAGAAGAGAATAACTGCAATTAAAGTGTATTTCCTTTGTACATAAACAACCTGCATTTTAAGTCACAAAATACAAGTGACAGCATTCTTGCTTATTGCAAGTAATCCTAAAATTAAACAAAACAAAATCGTTCTATCATAGTATCTGATACTCTATGCCAAGCCAAAGCCAAGTACTGTCGAGTCGGACACTATAATAAATCCATATTTACAGCTGCTAATCAAAAGATAGGAAGTTCAAATCTACCATGTGCTCCTTAGAAACTCTATGGAACAGTTTTACTCTATCCTACAGAGACGCTATGAGTCAGAGTTGAGTTGACAGCAATGGTTTTTTTGGGGGGGGAAGCATTATCTTTCAATTAATTATTATTTTTATATTTTACTACTCCCTGCATTTGCTGAATATTGGCATGTATATTCTGTTAAAGTATCCATTTAAATTTCAAAATAAAAACAAAAGTCAGTGTACCTTTCTTTTTTTAGGTTGTGTTTAGTACCAAGAAATCTGAGGTGTTAAATAGTAATCATACATGGTTAACAATCTTATAAAATTAGATGGCAGTTTGTCTTTTCCTCTTGTTCTCAGTGAAGGCTGTGAAAAGACTTGGAATTTCATTCGTGAAAATATATGTAATTAAAGAAGCTTGTCAATGCATTTAAAAACATGTATTTTAACTAGGACATCTGTAAAGTAAAAAAAAGTCAGTGAAATAAAAAACTGTACGATAGTATTTTTTAAAGAATACACAAATTACTAATTTGATTTGTAAAACATCTGGAAGTATTGTATAATTTTAAAAAGTTGTTGAAACGTTGTTAGCTGATGTAATTGCTATAGTAGTTGCTGCAAAATTTTTCTTTAAAATGATACAAAAGAATATTCTTTAAAAAATAATTCATTACATTATTTTCTGAGACAAAAATTTAATATCGTCAAATATAATTTAACGGAAATTTTGTGTTGCAACCACAATACGCACATTTCTGGCAAGTAAGTGAACTGGCCAACAAAATAGCCTTCCAAACTTCTTCCTTTGCTGCTAGGAATTACTCTACCCTAAATCTCTCATCATACCGAACACATCAGTGACAAACTTCCTTAATATAGTGACCAATTCAGAAGCTAGTAGAAGGTAAAGATCTTGGGAAATCTTGAGAAAATATCTTGCCCTTCTTTTCCTTCAAACTATATCCAGATAATATTATCTAGCAATTTTCATAAAATAAAAGTAGACACAGTGAGAAAGGGAAAATGTATTTTTGTAATATCATAATGCTCTGATTCTCCTTCCTCTTCAGTCATCTATTTGGCATTGGCAGCAGAAAGTTTTAAAACAAGGAAGGAAAGATTTTAAAGAAGGGGGAGGAAATGAAAGAAATGCATTACCACTAGTTCTCCACAATCCTAGTGTTAATGAAACTCTCATATTCTCCTGCTCTGTTTAGTCCTCATCACAAATGCTCATCATTTGCCATAAATCACTACAAGATTCGCCGCTCTTGTCCCCTGAGCCACTGCCTCCACTTCGCTGTCCCCAGATTCTATTTAAAAGAGAACTACCTTCACTTCTTAGTGCTGCTATAAACAGAAATGCTACAAGTGGGTGGTTTTAACAAACAGAAATGCATTCTGTCATAGTTTAGGAGGCTAGAAGTCTAAATTCAAAGCGTTGCTCTAGAAAAAGACTTTCTCTCTCTATTAACTCTGGGGGAACGTCTTGTTTCTCTGTATTGCCAGGTGGAAACCCAGGTTCGGCTCAGTGAAACTCTTCTTAACAAAGAAACAGGAGAACAGGGAGGAAGAGTAGAAAGATGCGTTTATTTCACCGCACAAGAAAAGGAGACAGGGTTTCTGCCACCAAGACCGCACAGTGAGGGCAAGAAGAAAGATTACTTTTAACAGGTTTATAAGTAGGAAGTTCATATAAGTTATATTAGCAACATTCTTAATCATATTGCACAGGATCAGTGGAATTTACATACAATTTTGCGCATAGCCAGGACTCGAGTGTAAAGTTACGGGGTTTGCCAAGCAAAGGAACCAGGATTCTAAGGCAATTCTTGCTATAAGGCATGTCAAGCAAGGTGCTTGTGGCTATGGAATTTTTGGCAGCCTGTTTTTCAGCTCTGTTCCTCTGTTCCTTGGGGATCTTTATGCGGTGGGTGTCTTCCTCTCCATTTGTGTTTGTTTCTTTGTGCCTAATATGCTCTGTTTACATCTCAGAGGTGAATGGCTGAAGACACGTCCTACACTGATATGATTCTGTTAACGTAACAGTAAGTCCAATTCCCAGGTGGGATGACATTCACTGGTATTGGGTGCAGCATTATGACACACAATTTTGGAGGGAAAGTTAACTCTGCACCAAGAGCTGTCCCTCATGTCTAAGTGTCATGAACAGTTGTCAGAAGTTTGCGGAATCCCTACGCACTTTTTAGTGCCACAGTTGGGAAAAATGGATTTTGCAACATCCCAAAGCACTCTAGAATGCTCTTTTTTTTGGCTAAGATTGTAATATGTGGCAGTTAGTGTCTCTGGTCCTTTCAGTTTCCTTGTTGTGCTTCAGGTCACTTTTTACTCAAAATAGCTAGAATGAGCTCACCTGGGAGAGTAATTATTAAGAATGGCACTGCATGCAGGAAACATATGTTGACATCTTAGGGAAAAACCAAATTCTTAAAAATTGTCGCTTTTAGAATGGCATGCTTCTACTCCACTCTCAATCTTTCCTTATTTCTTTGCTGTTGAACAACCTCAGTTACTGTAACACTCCTGGCCTTTACTATCTCTACCCTGGGGGAATTTGGACAGAATAAATTGAGCATGGTGGACTGCTTCAACTCCCTTTTTTTCCATCTTTGGGTAAAGATGCCTCCAGGCTCTTCTCCGTTTGCTAAGTAGTCACTGTTCATTTACTTCCATACACACACATGCATACACATACACAAACACACGTGCACACACACATACACACACGAACACACTCTCCATGTCAAGCTGCTTCCTCATGTTTTATTAGCACAGAAGTTGTTATTTTTTGCCTCTAAATGTCTTTCTGTTTTATTTCTCAAGCTGAGTCTAAACTGAGAAAGAAAAAAAAATACACTGAGTCTCTTCAGTGACCACAATTTGTTTATAATTAAGGAACACTGGGAAAAAGAAAACAAAACAAAAAAAAGGGTGACAAATTGGTGGAAAACATATGATGGGATCAAGACTTGTGGCTCTGAGCCTTAGAGTCTAAGGCATTTGGACATTTAATGTGTATAGTGGCTTATATTGGGGCTAGTGAGTATTTACCATAGAGTCAATGACTTTTGACTGCTCTGATTTGGGCAATAGACTGTAATATGAAGGCTGTGTTGAGAGACTATGGCTGCACAGAGGGGCTAGCAAGCAGAGACAAGGGCGGCATAAATCAAATCAAACCAAACCCATTGTTGTTGAGTCAATTCCAGCTCACAACACTGCCCCGTAGTTTTCAAGGAGCACCTGGCAGATTCAAGCTGCCAGCGTTTCGATTAGCAGCTGTAGCACTTAACCGCTACCCCACTAGGTTTTCCAAGGGCAGCGTGAGTCTTAAAAAAAGCTTGGATGGATTTGGCTAAATGTGGGAGACTTTAGGATGTAGGCTGCTGTGGTTTGATCTTGAACTACAGTTAAGAGTATGTGTGCTGGCAGCCAGGGCCTTAGCAGATGCCTTGACAGATGCCAGAGCATCACAGAGACCTTAGCAAGCAGACAAAGCTGAGGCACATACACGATCACAGGAAAAAGAGTGTCTTTACAGGCCCTTTAGGTACTGGTTGGCAAAACAAAATTTGCTGCTTTGAAACTATGTGGCAGTTGAATTCCATCAGTGCTAACAGCATTAGGCAGGTTTTAGCTTTAAACTGTGGGTTGCAGATCTAAGAAGCTAGTGTCGGATAGGATTCCCCACTTTTGCTGAGGCTTTCTGAATGGAAGAATGAAATGAGAGAGAAGTGATTGGAAAAACACTAGAAAAGCAAAACAAGAAACAAAATATCACACACCTAGCCCACTTCTGCAGAAAGTGAGGCAGCAAAATGAAATGCTGTTCAAAGCTTGTGATACGAAAAAGCAAAGACTGGGGCTCAAGTGTTGGTTTTTATTAGGTCCCTGGGGGCTTGGCTCCAGAAATGTTAACAGCACCTTCAACTGCAGAGGATGTCTTTTCAGGTGAAACCAAAGGTGTTGGAGTATAACGATTTTCTAGAAGGTAGGTTTCTTAGACCTTAGGAAGTCTGTTGCAAGCAGTGGAAATCACCTGAGAATGAAAATGCCTGTTTATGTGAAACTGTGGATTCTATGTACAGATAAGAGTTGTACTCACATCAAGACTAAGGTGTCAGAAACAAGCTGAAAAGGAGAAAGGATGTTAATGTGGTAATCATATCTCCACAATTAATCAAAGTTCTGACAGAAAGCAGTTGTACTTCACAAGATTCTAGAACTATAGCAGAGAATGAGTGATCTGTGAACCTTTAGGGAAGCTAATTTCAACATTGTCTTTGTAATGTTCTTTTGTCTCTTCACCAAACCCCTGCTATGATATCTTCTTGCACTAAAAACAAAGTTCTGAGAACCCACTTTTGAATGAAATACACATCTAGGTGTATATACCACACACAAACTTGTTGCCGTCAAGTCGATTCCAATTCATAGTGTCCTATATGACACAGTAGAACCGCCCCATAGGGTTTCCAAGGAGCACCCTGGTAAATTTGAACCGCCAACATTTTGGTTAGTAGCTCTTAATCACTATGCCCCACTAGCGTTTCCCCTAGATACATAGCAGAGGATTTTAACCCCTAAGTGAACAGGGTTTCCTCTAGAAACATAGCAGGGCCTTTTTTTTTTTTTTTTTTTTTTTTTAATATTTGGTCGTCTTGGGTTTTGTGCTGTAAAATATTAGTATGCTGTTAATTCTTTGGGTTCAGTAAAGGCAAAGTATGTTATAGGTTTGGCATTGAGGTAATGAAAATCCAGAAGCCGTGAAGAACCACACCCATTCCCGTAAGAGACAGTGTTGGACACATTTAACAAAGAACAAAGTTCAGGCATTGAGGTACGTCTATTTGAGAACATCTAGAATTTTAAGTTGAGGAGGGTGAGGTTTCACTTTCCAGTATTTGAAATGTCATATTCAAAGGCAAAGAGAATTTGATTTTGGAGTTTAATTTCTCTGAGTTTTAACATTTTAGGACTTTAATTTTTGAAGGGATTTAATCTTTGTGACTTTAATTCTCCCTTGAAAATTCATAATAGGAGGGAGATTATATTTGAATTTAGGGATCTCTTCGTTGCTGGCATTTTATTGCAGTGCCTTTATGTATTTTGTTCTTGGAGTATGTTAGCTTCAATTTCCTTGTAGGGCTTAGATGAGCTGTAGTGGACTAAGTGAATGTACAACATTTGCAAAGAAAAATAGATTAAGGAATGAATATTTTGCCTTAGTACAAAGGAGATTAGGAGCTGATGAAATGAATTCTATGTTCTAATTTACTTGCATCCTTCAGTGGTTCCAGGAAGATAACAAAAATATAGTGGCTCAGAGCATCATAAAGGTGGACACACAACCGAGCCCTTGATAGATCGTCTATCTTCTCGAAGGACATAGCCAGAAACCCGGACGCTACAGATTTAATGGTGAAGTACAGTATGCTAAAAAGAAAAAACAAATAAAATCACAAGCAAACACATAAACAAAACAGCAACAAGAAAAACCTGTGATATATTAAAGGAATAATACCAGGGAAAACACATCTTCCTTTCCTTATGTTTTCACTCTGAGACAGAACCTCAATTATTATAGACCTCCTAGCCTGTCTTTATCCCATGGCCTATCTCCTTGATACTTTGGGTTCTGAACTCACCGCCAAGGCTTGATCTTTTTTTTTG
Organism: Heterohyrax brucei; assembly: GCA_028571685.1. NCBI lineage: Eukaryota > Metazoa > Chordata > Mammalia > Hyracoidea > Procaviidae > Heterohyrax > Heterohyrax brucei. The sequence continues at coordinate 108,807,020 of CM053148.1, forward strand.
CATCTTGGATGTGTAATGCTCATAGTGAATAAACATTTCACTTCTGTTTAGGGTTATTTCTAGGTTTCTTAAGTTTTCAGTAGACTTAACCACTACTCAGTATCCCACTAGCCCTACTGTTTTACACCCCTCCTCCTACCACCCGGAAAGGACTGGCCTCTTATCTTGTGGTGCATCTGATACAGAAATAAATCTATATAAATATGGGGTTCAGTTAGCAAACCTCTTTGTAAGCCTAACATACATGCTCCTAGTTGTCACTTGTTTATTATAAAGCTGATATTTTTATTCAAATGTCTTATTCTTTATCTTATCAAAATGTTCAGAATTCATGGAGTAATGAAAAATACTATTTATGAGACTGCTTTAGAGACAGAACACATTATAATACATGCCATTGTTAAGTTTAGATAGCTTGAAATCAGATATAATTCTGCAACTCCTCTTCTAGGCAAGGCCAGCAGAACAGGTAACTTTAGCTTTGTATTTTTTCTTCCAAAACACTTGATGACTGTGAGCAAAATTCACTCTTTAAATCAGAGTGTCTGAGAAGCCAGAGACTGATGCAATCAGTCTTGTTTCTTGTGAATTATGCAGGCACACACAAACCTGGCCTTATTTAAATAAATACAAATAAACCTGGTATTTGTCATTAAGTTACTACTACTCTGATACTGCTGTTACCCATGTTGAAAAACGAAAGGTAACCACCTTCAGAGAGGAAGGAATTAGAACTATTAAATGAGAATTTCCTGATGAATCTTATTAGAAAATTCTCTTTAAAGAAAACTATCACTTGAAACACAGGATTTTAATATTGTTATTATTTTTAAATGATATTTTGGAAGGTCTAATGAAGGATTGTAAACATTTCATTTTACTTCTTTTTAAGTGATGGAAAGTGGAATACGTGGATAAATCCCTCTAGGGTTTTTGGAATGCAAACTGGTAATGAAAGCATGGAACATAGTTTATGAGTTAGAAGGATAATACATACTATAGAAATAATAGAAGGACAAGTGGGAAAATGAAAAATATAGAATCCTTGTGTGCCTAAGGAAAGGCATTGACATTTTCAAATGATATTTGATAATGCCATTTCTGTAAATATGTTTTAAGTACAGAAACCTTTTGCACGAAAAACCTGTGGAAACTTTTTCTTGGAGGTCTTCAGAGACAACTAAGAAATCTTTAAAAATAGAGCTGATTTTCCATTATGGAATGGATACCTGGATATTGTAATCTATGCTGAGGCAAAGTATCACTCTGGTGTTCAGTAACTTCTGCATTTTACTGCATGCTTCGTATTCTATACCAGGACTCAGCTGTGTGTGTGCGTGGCTGGCCATGGTGCTGAATTGTTTCCCATTAGGTCTTGTGCATTGTGAACTTGGTATACTGAATAAAGCATACTGCATAGTAATAATAATACTTTATCTCCCCTTGGTTGGTTTTCCCTAAGAGAGAAAAAAGTTTTTTAAAAACAAAAATATTCAAGATTTAAATTCAAACAGGTCTGGCATTTAGTCTGTGTATCTTGATCAAGGTGTTTAACTTTTGGAGTTCAGTTTCTTTATTTACTAAGTGGTAGTGAAAATGTACATATTTAACAGAATTGTTAAGGATTATGAATTATAGACATCTTACAAAAAAGTTTCACAATAAATATTAGATCTCTTTCTCCTTTCTCATGATATTTTACTGAAAAAACAAGCGGCAAACTTGTTACTGGCCTGTACAGGTTTAAAAGACTTCATTCTTCTGTCACAGCTTGATAAGATAGTCAATATATAAACTTCATTTTCATAAGTGAGATATCTTTAGACCAACTATGTATTTTCAATTGTTTGAATGTGTTCATATAAACCACGTTTAAATGTCTAAGTGTTAGGTAGATTTTGTGTGATTAAAACATTTTGTGAAAGTAGGTAATTTACCAGTTTTACCAAAACCATACTGTGAACAAGAAAATCTCTAACAGGACAGTGACAATTCTGCTGTGTAAATATGCCATCCTAACAGTTGGCTGTAAGATAAGAAACTTTTTATACTATTATTCTTATATTTCAAAAGCTCTATGAGCTTGGAAAAGTCATCGATTTCTTTAAATGCCCCTTGTGAAATAATGTATTCCTGGTGACACAGCAGTTAAGAGCTCAGTTGCTAACCAAAAGGCTGGTGGTTTGAGTTCACCCACCACTCCTTGGAAACTCTATGGGGAGAGTTCTACTGTGTCCTTTAGGGTTGCTCTGAGTGGGGACTCACTCAACAGAACAGAGTTTTGTAATACATCACTTTATTCTATGAATCTATCAAATTAAAACAATCTGTACACATGGTCATTCACCCTTGCAAAAAATCAAACAAAATAACCATGAGAGAAATTTAAGCCAGGCCTGCTTTCTTAAACTGAATATTGCCTCCAAGAAACTGCATACAATTTAGATCACCTGCCAGCTACCTCTGTTTCAACTAAGTTACTGCTCAAATCTTAAAAAACAATATTTTTTTCCCCTGGAGCACCAAATAGTTTCTCTCATTCAAGGCTGGCACTCACATGAATCTGTGTGTGTGTGTGTGTGTGTGACTAGATTTAGATAATGGTATTAAGAGTACGTCCAATATGATATTGAGTTGGGTCAAGTTACTGTGATCTTAGGAGCCTAAATTAGAATTTAAAATAACCTTGACAAATTGGAGAACTCATCCATCAAAAACCGTATGAAATTTAATAGGGACAAGTGCAGGGTGGTACACGGGGGAAAACAAGAAAGTAAGCATGCAGTAAGCACAAGACTGACTCTCAGTAATTCTGAAGAAAAGATACTTGGAAGCTATAAAGGAGAAAAGCTGGAAATTAATCAGTATTTAACTGTTGTTAATTTTCAAGAGCTGATATGACACTTAGATACACAGTATTATCAGCTATCATAGAAAAGCAGAGGAGTAATCTTTTAGCTCTCTAAAAGCTGAGAATAATCCTCTTCTAAATGTTGCCAGTAGTGAGAACTTTATTACAGCAGTGTGTTTATTTTTTCTGTAAAACTTATTGAGACTCTACTGGATAGTGTGGGAAGTCCTGAAGAGTATTATTTGACCCTCATTCTAAATACCTTGGGTAACAAAATAACTTTCCCACCAGTTTAAGTCTCCTGTAACTTATGGTACAATTTCACTGTATTCTATAGTGGATCTATGTGATGTTTTGACTTTGTAGAATATTTTCCTTTCAGGAGCTGCCTTCTGCCCATCGGGTTGGTGGTTCAGTTTCACATATACATCTTTATTGTCACTGATCAATTAGAATGAATGGTTTAGCTATGGACATTTATCACAAATGGGCTATTTCTAAGTCCTTTCATGATTTTTCTTAGACTTATGAATAAATGTCCTTTCATTTTTTTTTTTTTTCTTTTTTCTTTTGGATCCCTCAATACAAGTATGGGTAAGCATAGTGAGCCACTTTTTTTTTTTCTTTTCTGTATATAAAATACACTTGAGCTTTAACTAATGTAAAGGGAATAAGAGTAAGAATAATATTGCCTGAGCCGTTGGGTCAAAGAGGACTTAAGCAAGCCTCATTTCTGGACGTTTAAGTTAAATCAGCTAAGTTAAATAACAGCCTTTAGTTTTGACTAAGCTAATTTGTTTGAGATACAGTGTAGATGATACTCTGAGTAGGTAAAACATCCCCCAAAAGAATGAAAGATTGCACATTCAGTGTTATGGGAAAGAGACTAATCTAGCATGACATAACAAAACTGTATTAGGTAAGGTCTTGGATCATGTCTGAGAGGTAAGGTAAATTTTATTTCTTGTGAGCTTTAATATCTGGGAGTTAAACATACAGGTGGGAAAATATCATGGATGTGATCATGAATGCTTTTATAATGTTTGTCAACAAAAGGGACCTACTAATAAGGATAGTGCTGTTTGGTAGAATTTTCTATGACATTGGAAATTTCTATCTGTGCTGTCCAATGATCATTAGTCACATGTAGAGACAGAATACTTAAATGGTGACTAGTATAACTGGAGTATATAATTTTTGTTTTAATTTAATTTTAACTAAGCTCATTGAAATTTAAATAGCCATACATGATCAGTGGCTACTATTTTGAACAGTGCAACTCTAGAGAACAAGCCATATACTTAATTCATATTATTTACTGTCCAGATTCATTTTCTACTGTTCTCCCCATTCACTTTAGTAATCACTAGTTTACTGCATCAAGATGTGTTAAAAGGTGAAGAGCACCCTTTTACGTCTAATGACATGTGGTCTTTAACTAGTGCATCTCAAGAGGTGAACACTGAAATGCTCCCTTCAGAGGAATAAGTTTTGTTTTGTTTAGGAAATGACAAGCTGTTCCCTAGAGGTATAGATCAACTTTGTCCCTCACGTAATGAAATTACAAAACAGAAAACTCCATTGCCCTAAAGGTGATTCCAACTCATAGAGATTCTGTAGGACAAAGTAGAACTGCCTCGCAGGGTTTATAAGAAGTGCCTGATGTATTGGAATTGCTGATCTTTTGGTCAGCTGCTGAGTTCTTAACTACTGTGCCACCAAGGCTCCAATGAAAATATAAGGTAGCTTAACTGTCATTGCCTTTGCCAAGAATAAAGTGAAATCATTGTTTTTGAAAATCCTTTACTTCAGCTGTTTTAGTTACGAACACAGCCTTGTTTTGTTTGAGTCAATTTGGATTAAAAACATAGTCCTTGTTAGTTTCAGGATTATTAGACTAGTGTCATTCATTTCTAGATGAGCACTCTGTAACATTACTAAATATTGATTATTTATGAAATACTGGTATAAGTAATTTTACTAAATACTGGTATAAATACAATTTCCTAAAACAAGATAACTGAAAATACATCGACACTGACATTCAAACAACGCAAACGTCAGTAATTTGTTATAGATATCCCTGGGACACTGATGGTTCAGTGACAGAATTCTTACCTTGCTGGTAAGGGATCCAGATTGAATGCCTGGCCAACGTACCTCCTGGTCACCACCACCAGGTTGTCAGTGGAAGCTTACATGTTGCTGTCACGCTGCTCATGCTTCCACAGAGCTTCCAGAGTGAGACAGGCCAGCAAGAACACTCGGCCAGTGAAAGCCCGTGGATCACAGGACCCTGTGGAGCACAACTGTCCAATATGCAGCTGATCATAGGGAGATACAGGGAAATTGATCATAGGGAGATACAGGACCAGACAATGTTTTGTTCCAGGCTTCATGAGTTTGCTATGAGTTGGAGGCCAAATCAGGGGCAGTACAACAACATAGCTGTTCTTAGCTACTTATTCAGAATGACTATCTGCTGTGGAAACTACCAGGAAAAGATCCCAAAGGCCAAGAGTGAGTATGTCTGTGAAGTATGGTCATTTAAACTATTTTCACTGGGTGTCTATTTCATTCATCCCTCCGTAGTTTCTTTCTGTTCTTCTCTTTCTTTCTTTCCTTACTTCTTTTTCTTTCCTCCTACTTTTCTTTGTTCTTTCCTTCCTCCTTCATTCCTCCCTTTTTCTCTCTTCTCTGTCTTTCTCTCTCCCTTTCCCTATTTCCCTTGTCTGTTTTTCTCCTTCCTTCCTTTCTCCCTCCCTCCCTTTTCCCTCTTTCCCTAACTCTTTCCCTGCCTCCCTGCATCCCTCCCTTCTTTCCTTCCCTCCTTTTTAGTTAATTCATATGTAATCATTTCGTAAATAAAAATCTGAATGGAAGTTTTTTCTAAGTGCTCAATTTTTCATTTGAGTGGTAATAAGTATATTGGGTATTTTTTTTAACGTGCTTTAATTGAAAGTTTACGATTCAAGTCAGGTTGTTGTAGAAAAACATACACATTAGTAAGCTGCCCCAGTTGCTCTCCCTCCAATGTGACACCACACTCGTTCTCCCCATTTTGTATTTCCTGTGTCTATTCAAGCTACTCCTGTCCCCTTCTACCTTTTGCTCTTGCTTCCAGACAAGAGCTTCCCATTTAATCTCAGGTATCTACTTGAACCAAGGAGGACACTCTTCACCAGTATCATTTTATGTCTCAGACTCCAGTCTAATCCCTGTCTAAAGTGTTGGCTTCAGGAATGGTTTTAGTTCTGGGTTAACAGAGAGTCCAGGGGTCGTGCCTGCTGTGGATAGTTCTGTCTGTCAGACCACCACGTCTGGCCTTTTTACTAGATTTCGGGTTCTACACTCCATTTTTCTCCTCCTTCAGGGACTCTTTGTTGTGTTCCCTGTACGCATGCTCAGTTTTGCCAGCTAGGTACCACTTAGTTCTGGTCTCATGCTGATGTAGTCTCTGGTTTGTGATTCCCCCTTCTGTCTCTTGCGCTAACACTTCCCATGTATCTTTGGTGTTCTAAATTCTCCTTTCCTTTAGGCAGGTGGTTCTTAGATGGTCACTTGTTAGCCATTACAATCTCAGACACCATTCACCAAGGTGGAATGCTGGGTATTTTCTTAATAAATTTTGTTATGCCCATTAACCTAGATGTATTCTGAAACTACAGTCTGCAAATACCCACCTCTACTACTCTGTCCATCAAAGTGTTTGATTGTATTCAGAAAACTTCCTAGCTTTCAGTTTAGTCCAGTTGTATTGTATTCTTCTGTATTGTGTGTTGCCCTCCCTTTATCTAAAATAATACTTGTCTACTGTTTAGTCAGTGAATAGCCCTGTTTATCATTCCCAATCCACATAACCATCAGAGGGTATTTCCTTCTGTGTTTAAACCTTGAGTTCTTATAATAGTGATCTCATATGATATTTGTCCTTTTGTGATGGACCAAATTCACTAATTTCACTCAGTTGCTCTTTATGGATTCCACTTTGTGAAAAACACCATAATTTTTCAATCCATTTATCCATTGATGGGCACATAGACTGTTTCTATCTTTTTGTTATTGTGAACAGTGCTGCAATCAACAGGAGTGTGCATGTATCTATTCATGTGACAGTTCTTATCTATCTAGACTATATTCTAAGGAGTGGAATTGCTGGAACATATGATAGTCCTATTTCTAGCTTTTTAAGAAAGCACCAAATCAATTTCCAAAGTGGTTATAGCATTTTATATTCTCACAAGCAATGTATAGGTGTTCCAGTCTCTCCAAGTGTCTCCACCATGTATTGTTTCGTGTTTTTTGGATTAATGCCATCTTTCTCTTCTGGTGGGATGGCATCTCATTATAGTTGTGACTTGTGTTCCTCTAATAGCCAATGCTTGTATCTTCTCATGTATCTGTTAGCTGCCTGAATGTCTGCTTTGCTGAAGTGCCAGTTTACATCCTTTGCACATTGTATAATTAGGTCATTTGTCTTTTATTGCTGAAGTTTTGCAGTACCTTGTAGATTTTAGAGATTAGATGCTGATTGGTTTTGTCAGAGCCAATTTCTCTTCCCCGCCTGCCCCTCCCCCCCCACGCCCCAGTCTGTAGGTCATCTTTTTATTTCTTTGGTGAAGACACTGGATTAGCATAAGTACTTGACTTTTAGGAGTTCCCAATTACCTATTTTATCTTTTGGTGTTTGTGTACTGTTGGTAATGTTTTGTATTTTGTTTATGCTATGCATTATGGCTCTTAGTGTTGTCCCTATTTTTTCTTCCATAATCTTTATCATTTTAGAGTTTACATCTAGGTCTTTGATCCATTTTGAGTTAGCTTTTGGGCGTGGTGTAAGGCTTAGATCTTTTTTCATTTTTTTTGCAAATGGATATCCAATTGTGCCAACAGAGACTACTGTCCCCAATTCATGGACTTTGGGCCTTTGTCAAATATCAGCTGCTCATAGATGTATGACTTTAAGTCTGAATTCTCAGTTCTGTTCCATTGGTCTATAGTTTTTGAACCACTACCAGGCTGCTTTACCGTGGTGGTGTAACAGGATCTAAAGTACGGTGGTGTGAGGCCTCCCACATTATCCTCCTTCAGTAATGCTTTACTTACGAGGTCTGACAAACAAGTCGATGAACTTAGTTGTTCTAAATGCTACATATCTCATTGCCAAATATCACTACAGTCACCTTTGAAGTACTTCTCTTGGAAACCTATGCACCAATGCCAGCACCTAGTTCACCCTTCAAAGCAATTTTGGAACTCTGTCTGGAATAGCTATTACGCACAGTGGAACACTGGCATAGTGGCAACTTCATGAACTTAATTGTATAGTTGTCTGTGAGGAAGTTCTTAGCCAGCAAACAAATAACTGTATTGGAACATGACCCTACGCACCTGATCTGACCCCCAGTGGCTTTCTGCTTTACCAGAAGATAATGGAAATATTGAAAGGAAGACATTTGGAGGACATGCAAGGATGACAGCAAGGATAATGTGACAAAATCTCTGATGGCCATTCCAGAAGAAGAGTTCCAAAATTACTTTGAAGGGTGGACAAGGTATTTGTGTCAGAACAGAGCTTCCCAAGGGTCATACTTTGAAGGTGATTATAATGATATTCAGTAATAACGTATATAGCAATTTTTCTAGGATCAGTTTGTGAAGTTAATTGACAGTCCTTGTACCCAGGGCCTCTTCTTTTTCCATATGAAGTTGATGATTTGTTTCTCTAGCTCATTAACAAATATGTTTGGAATTTGTATTGGGATTGCACTATATCTATAGATCCATTAGACCAGAACAAATATTTTCACAATGTTGAATCTTCCTATCCAAGACCAGGGTAGTTTTCTCCACTTATGTAGGTGTCTGTTGCTTTCTTGCAGTAGTGTCTTGTAGTTTTCCTTGTATAATTCTTTAATGTTTCTGGTTAGATTTATTCCTGAGTATTTTATATCTTAAGTGTTATCATAAATGATATTGATTCATTTATTTCTTCTTTGATGTTTTGTTTGCTGTGGTGGAGGAACCCAACTCATTTTTGCATGTTTATTTTGTATCCTGATCATTTGCTGAACTTTATTAGTTCCAGTAGGTTTTTCTTTTGTGGATTCTTTAGTCTCTCCTATGTATAAGATCATATCTGCAAATAAATATACTTTTACTTTACTTTACTTTTATTATGTTCCATGAGTCGGATCCCACTCGGCGGCACTTCGCTGGCTTTATTATGTTGAGGAATGTCCCTTCTATTCCTATTTTGCCAAAAGTTTTTATCATGAATGGGTGTTAGACTTTGTCAAATGCCTTTTTTGCATCAATTGATAAAATCATGTGGTTCTTGTTTTTTATTTATGTAATGGATTATGGTAATTACTTTCCCTGCATAACTGGTATGAATCCAAGTTGGTCATGGTGATTTATTGCTTTGAATTCTTGTTGAATTCTACTGGCTAAATTTTGTTAACGATCTTTGTGTCTGAATTCATGAGGGATATTGGTCTGTAATTTTTTCTTTTCTTTGAGGTATCTTTACCTGGATTTGGTATCATGGTTATACCGGACTTACAGAATCAGTTTGGGAGTTGACTGTCATTTTCTATACTCTGAAATGTCTTTAGTATTTTTGTTAATTCCTTTCTGAAAGTTTGGTAGAATTCTCCAGTGAAGCCGTTAGGGCATGTTTTTGCTAGGAATTTTTCAATTATCTTTTCAGTCTCTTCTTTTGTTAAAGGTTTATTTAATTGTTCTACCTGTGTCTGTGTTAGTTTAGGTGGGTCATATGTTTTTAGAAATTTATCGAGCTCCTTTACATTTCCAAACTTGTTAGAGTAAAATTTTCAGAGTATTCTGTTATAATTCTTTTTTTAATTTCAGATGAGTCTGTTGTGATTTTGCTTATGCCATTTCTTATTTGAGTTATTTGCTTCCTTTTTTTTTTTTTTTGTCACGTAGGCCAATGGTTTATCAATTTTGTCATTGTTTTCAAAGAACCAACTTTTGGTGTCCTGCGTCTTTCCATTGTTTTTCCGAGGAATACTGGGAATTATTCATTAAAGGAAATAATTTGTTAGTAAGAGGCAAATAAAAGAAAAAAAAGGTTGATAAATGACAATTTATGTAACTTAAAAAAGGATATTCAGCTTTGTGTAGTATGCACAGATTCCTTTAGGAAATGGATTGATTACTATGTTTCTACCTTTTACTAGGTGCTCAAAATCTAGAAGATGACACACCCAAGTCACCACATTTTTCAGTTTACGATCCAGCTGAAGAGAATACTGATAAACAAGTAAACAAAGGATGCAAATAAATTTAGGTTTATTATAGACGTCAAGAAAAATAAAACACAATAAGGAGGCGACTAGGTAGGGAAATGGAGTCATCAGTAATTGCCTTGACTGCTAACTGAAAGCAAGGCAGTTCGAACACTCCAGCTACTCCACTAGAGAAAGCTGTGGTAATCTGCTTCTGTAAAGATTACTGCCTCCAAAAGCCTATGATGGCAGTTCTATTCTGTCATACAGGCTTACTGTGAGTCAGAATATACTTGACAGAAATGGGCTGGGTTTGGTCATTTGCATGAATACTATTTTACATATTACAAAATAACCTGGATTATGTGATCTCCTATAAAGTAGGGGTATTCCTAAGGTTAATATTTTTTCCTTCCAGTGAAAATAGAGGAAAAGTAATTTCTTTTAAGGAGTTTAAGGAAGTATGTGATTACCACGTATCTTTAGATCATTTAGATTCAATCACGGTCAAGATTGAGCCATACTGTATAAACTTTGAAGCTATACTATGTCACGAGGTTAGTTTTACTCTACAGATCGATACTGCACATGGGAATGGGGACACATTAGCTTTATTGCTATTGGCGTCATTGTTAGTTGATATCCAGTTGACACGAATTGTGGAGACCCCATGAGTGTAGAGTAGAACTGTTCCATAAGGTTACAAGGCTGCTGCTTTCTAGAAGCAGGTTCTTAGTCTTGTCTTTCAAGGCACTTCTGGGTATGTCCAACCTGCCAACCTTTCTGCTAGAAATCTAGTGCCCAACTGTTGTTACCACCCAGAGATTTCATATTGCTAGAAAGCTTATTTGTATAAAAACACAGAAACAGGTTGTGAATTTCTGAATATTTGTAAATTTGTTTCTATGACTTTCATATGCTGTCATCAACATAAGTTGAAATTCTAGTAATAAGACTTTTAAGATGTTTCAGTCAGTTTCAACTCATTGAGACCACAACAGAATGAGAACTGCCAGTCTTATGCCATCCTCACAATGGTTGTTGTGTTTGAAACCATTGTGGCAGACACTGTCAATTTATCTTACTGACACTCTTCCTCTTTGTTGCTGACCCTCTGTTTTACCAAGCATGATGTCCTTCTTCAGGGACAGACCCCTCCTGATAGTATGTCAACTATGTGATCTATCTCATCATGCTTGCTACTATGGAACATATATATATCATCATCTTTGCTTTTACGGAATGTTCTGGATATATTTATTCCAAGACACATTTGTATGTTCTTTTGGCAATCCACGGGGTATTCAATATTCTTTGTCAACATCATAATTCAAAAGCATCAATTTTTGAAGCTTCTGTGTTCATTGTCCAGCTTTCACACGCATAGGAGGCAAGTGAAAATATCACGACTAGGGTCAAGTTCACCTCAGTCCTGGATTAAGATAAACTGATTGGTCATAACCATGAACGAGAACACTGAATACTTTAGTAAGCTATAGAAGAAAGCTTAGTTAGAAATTCATTTTGAAGCAATCAGTGTTACTATCTACATTGTATATTTAGAGCCATGACAATGTAGTTGTTAACTACTCAGTAGCTAACTGAAAAGTCAGTGGTTTTAACCCATGAATTGCTCTCTGGCAGAAAGATGTACAATCTGCTTCCATAAAGTTTACAACCTTGGAAATCCTATGGGTCAATTCTACTCTGTTGTATACAGTCACTTTGCTTCAGAATCAATTGAATAGTACCTGGTTTATAGTACATTTGGGGGAATCTGGTTTATAGTGTATAGAAGAAACCATGGTAGTGTAGTGGTTAAGAGCTAGAGCCACTAACCAAAAGGGTGGCAGTTTGAATCGAGTAGGCACTCCTTGGAAACCTGGTGAGGCAGTTCTATTCTGTCCTATTGTGTCACTACAAGTCAGAATCAATCCAAAGGCAACAGGTTTGTTTCTTCATAGTATATGTACGACTATACTATACTCATGGCTTGTAACATCTCTGCAACACAGGCAGCTTACCTCATATTTAAATGCTGGTGAGCACAGAGAATGACAATCAATGCTTCAAGGACTCAATAAGCTAATTTTCTCCCACAATGGTCTATGTTTTCACCAGGCCATGAAATTTCTTTTTCTAGGTCAATTTACTGCAAGAGTCAATTTGCTATGAGAGTCAGTTTACTATGGATTTTCAGTCTATGATGACCATATATTTTAAAAGTATTTAGATATTTCAACTAAATTTAATAAATATATACTTATATGTATTTATTATACATTTATATATAATATATATTTGTTAAATTTAGTTGAAATATCTAAACACATCTAAATATGCACAAGTATATATTCTAACCAGCCATGTGAAACCTCAAGAAATTTATCTGTAGTGGTAAAAAGTAACACATGATAATATCCCCTTTTTCTTTACTAATTTTTACCATAAATAAAACTGTTGACAACTTATTTTGCTCCCAGTGGAAAAAAAAATAATAAAAAGAAAGGCACAGTCATCATAAAATAACCAAAACCAAATCCAGTGCAGTCAAATCAATTATGACTCATAGGGACTGTACAGAACAGAGTGGAACTGCCCCATAGAGTTTCTGAGGAGCACCTGGTGGATTTGAAATGCCAGCTGTCCAGCTAGCTGCCATAGCACTTCACCACTACATGACCAGGGTTTCCACAGTCATCGTAATAGTGATAAATTCAGTTCTTTCAAACTAGTGTAGAAACAATGATAAAATGCAAGCTAAGTGAGACCTCCTCTGATGAAAACTTTTTCAAAAGAGTTCGAGTGTCCATAGTCTGTTCAGGTAGGTGGAGCCTGGTTTGAGGGGTGCTATTGTTCTATTGTGTGACAATACAAACAGGATCATCATGTCAAGGCAGGGACAAATTATGAGTGATTTTAATATAAGCTGTTGCAACCTTGTCAATTCTGAATCATAGGACAGAGTCAAAATGCTCCACAGGGTTTCCAAGGAGCAGCTGGTAGATTTGAACTGCTGATTTAACATGGCTTCTTACAACAAAGTGAGTATTAAATTAATGAATTTCGTTTCAAGAACTAAGTTCCATCCATTCTTTGAATTCATTTCAAGACATGAAATGAAATATTTTCCTATAAAATGAAAGAGATTGCGGGGCTTAATAACACAGGATAAAATAAAATAAAAATCTCCCAAACAGGTTTAATATTTAAGACTATTGCATGTAGGGATGCATGGATAGATGCCATCTTTTGGCAATTTATGAAATTAATTCATTGTCTGATGATTCATAAGAGGTCAGTTAACTTGTACATTGACTGCTACACTAATGATATATGGAGACAATAATAGCTTTGAAACTACGAAATTAAGTTATTTAAGGGTATTTAATTGCATTCAAAGAATTGTTTTAAGTTTTAGAAATGAATTGATTCATACAATAATTTTATTAGATTTTGTCAAATAAATGCCACATTTCTCTAGAATGTTAAAAGAATATAGTCATCTTACAATCTTTATGTTAGCTGATCTATATGAAAACTAAACCCACTGTTATATGGTGAACTCTGACTCAGACTTACAATGACCTTATAGACTAAAGCAGACCTACCCCATAAGGTTTCCAAGAGTAACACTCCTTTTATCGAAGCAGACTAACAGACTGCCTCATCTTTCCCAGAGAGGCTGGTATTTTTGGTTAGCAGCTTAGCTCTTTAACCACTGTGCAACCAGGAAGGATTAATAACATTTAAATAATTGACTGTTTAAAAAACATAGAGTGCTATCTGCTCATTTCACATGAAGATTATATTATGTATCCAAATGGCCAGAGCTCATGTTTCAAGTTTTTTTTTCCCCTCTCCTTGAGGACTGGAGTAAAGGCTAGCTCTCTCCTGAAGTCCCCTGGGTGTGTGGGCTAAAGAGAGCTCTTCTCATATGAAAGTTTACGATTCTCACCACAATCAAACTTGTAAGCATTTTTGAGCTATCTAATTGAATTAATCAATTTATCCACAACTTACAAGAAGAGTTACTTTTGTTTTGTGATGGGAAGGAGCCTCCTGGGGTTCCTGAAAATCTTAATAGAGTAAATGTCCTCTGGGCCTTTTAACCTCCACCCATCCAGAGAACACCGGTGGAACTCACCAGGAGGGTGAGGAGGCAGTGAAGCATGGTTAAAGACCTTGTTTCTGTGTGTGCATGCAAATCACCCTGTATCTTGTGACTAGGAAGACTCTGATTAGTAGATTTGAGGCAGGGGCTGAGACACTGCTGATGCTGCTGAACTGAGCACCATATATCCAGTAGAAAAGCTATAGACAACTTCTTAATAGAAACCCTAACTCCTCTTCTAAAGATTTCTAGTAGTTAGCAACAACAACAACAAAAACAAATGTGTTTTAGAGTGTTGATCACAAATGCTGAGATACTCATGTTCAGACAGGACAGAACATTTTCTTGAATGTAACAATCTTAGAGCAATGAATTTTTCTAGACCACTTTAACTTTGGAAGTCATCTAATCCAACTCCCTTACATTATACTTGAGGAAACTGAGGGTCAGGAAAGTTGAATATACGCTCAAGGTTATATAACTGAGCAGTAAGTTTTGCACAAGAACCCAGGAAGCCTAAGTACCATTTCGATCAAAACATCCAAACTTTGGCACTTCCATATATTTATATTCTCCCTGACACAAAACCAAAGCAGGAGTCAATAATGATTAGAATTTCACCTTTGGATGCTCACAGTGGTTTAACAGATAGCAGTAACCTTGGACTTACTGAATTTCCAAACAGCTAAAACTCACAGTAGGCAGCTAACTCCCACAATAGTAAGAGTATTCACACATCCTCCTTCTTCTTTAGTCTACTCGTAGTTTTATCACGGACATTTTGCTTCTTAATTTTGAGAACCTGGTGTGAAAGGTGTGCAGAGAAATGAGTGGGTCATCAGTTAAAAGGCAAGGGTTGCATTCGTAAAAGGTTGTGGCAAAATAAGCAACCATTGTGAAAGAGTGAAAGGCATCAATATTGATCTCCCCTCTCATCTTTCCCTCTGTCTTCTTACTTGCAGCGTTCTATTATTGTGTAGTTTCTCAAACAAAGCTGACTTTATTTGTGGTGTTATTGAGGTACCACTATTGAACCAGCCATCATTTGTCAATTTGGTCCATTTACGAACTGGTTATAGAGGAAATTCTGGGAATTAAAGTTCATTTGGAAACAAAACTTCTGATTAACTTACCTTGCTTATTTATGTCCCCTCTATTAGAGAATAGATTACAGGGTACTGTTTCATAGAGCTGGTTTTTTCAGTTTCCTGGAATATCTTTCTTTGGCCATCTTTGGTTAAGTACCTAAATAAAATATATGTATGTTTTCTTTCTTCTTTAAGTTTATAGTTTAAAAATTTAAGTAGCTTGACTAAGATTTTCTGCCACCTTGAACTAGAGAAGTTCCACAAAACAGCTATCAAAACCCCAAATTAAAGCTGATTTGCAGCTGAATTGGTTTCTGACTCAAGCCAGTGACCTATAGCACAGCATAGAACTGCCCCTTAGGGTTTTTCAGTGAGCAGCTGGTGGATTCAATCGCGACCTTTTGGCTAGCAGTGGAACTCAACCGACATCAGGGCTTCATGTCACTATATAAGGCATGTAGAAATCTGTGGGCCTGTACTGACATGTTTGTGTTCTCACTCAGTCTTCATGACTGTAAGAGTTAAGAAGTATTTTTATCTTTATTTTGCAGTTGAAGAGGCGTGACTACACGTTTTTAGTAAATCACCTGACATTATGAAGCAAGAAGCGACAAAAATGGGATTTGAACCCATGTCGGCTTGATCCCAGTGCTGATAATATCACTCACTAGGCTGTACTGAGATTTATAGTCAGACTAGGTCAAAATCTTGAAGAATAAATAAATAAATAAACGCCTCCACCTCTGTTTTCTTCTCCTCCAAGCAAGTTCTTGTAGGCAGGTAGGTGTTCCGATCCCTATACTTAGCTTCTCCCACGCCCTCTGCAATCTCTCCCTTTTACTGGTGGGAGCGACAGAGATTGCTTTTGCTGCTGGTGAGTGGGCAGGTGCAGCCGCCATCTGCTCTAGGAGACCAAATGCGCACGGGAACTTCGCACCCAAGACCTGCCCAGGCTTTAAGGGTTTCAGAACCTGCTGGGGACACGGGTAACCCCGCCCCCTCGCGGTGGCGATTGGCTGCACCCGTGCCGAGTGCAGAAAACTGACATAGGAAGGCGGCTCCCCACCTCTCAAGTTAGTG
The DNA here is from genome assembly GCA_028571685.1 of Heterohyrax brucei. Taxonomy (NCBI): domain Eukaryota; kingdom Metazoa; phylum Chordata; class Mammalia; order Hyracoidea; family Procaviidae; genus Heterohyrax; species Heterohyrax brucei. The sequence goes on from CM053148.1 coordinate 108,823,406, forward strand.
CGAGTCTTCTCCAACGAAGTGAGACCCGCCGGGTCGCGTGCCTGGGGGTTTCAGTGCTTCCTGCCCGAAGGGTCCTTGAGAAGCCTGTTTGTTTTTCCCGGCTCTTGGCTCCGCCCCTCCCGTGCTCTCATTGGCCAGTACAGGTGGGTGGCTGTGTTCTCATTGGCAGGGGGGCGGTGTCTGTCCCTGGCCAGGGTGAGGGCGGGGCGTCGCCGCGCTGAGCTTGCCCTTGTGTCTGGTGCTCGCTAGAGCTGCCGCCACCGTCGCCGCCGCCGCCGCCGCCGCCGCCGCCGCTACCGCCGCTGCTGCCGCTGCAGCCGGAGCATCCGGGAGCCGCCGCCGCCGCCGCCGCTACAGCCACCAGCGCCGCTGCCACCGCTGTCACTTCCTTTCCCAGGACCCCGAGACACCGGAGCACGAGCGGCGGCTGCAGCTTGCTGGCTCCCTGTTCGCCTTCGCGCCCCTCCCCTCCGTGACCTACGCACTCCTTGCAGCCCTCGCCGCACCTTCTCCGGCACCCCGGCGTCCCTGCACCACCTGCTCCGGCAGCCCCGGCGGGCGCTGGGACTTGCTGTGCGCGCCCCGAGCCGGGCGAGCCCCGAACCCGCGCCTGCCAGACCAGCTGTCGCGGCTGCACCACCAGCAGCAGGAGGAGGAGGAGAAGAAACTATTTCGCCCACCGAAAGCCCATTCTGCGGGTGCTTGGCGCCGCTGCCGCTTCTGCTGCCGCCGCTCCGCGTCCGCGGGTTCGAACACCGCAGCGGCGGGGCGGGTGGGTCCGGCGGGCGCCGGGAGGAAGACCCCAGCGGAACCGTGCGCTCGTGTGTCCAGCGCTCACCAGCATCTCCGAGCCCCCTTCCTCGTCCCCCAGCCCTTTAGAGAAGGGACCATGATTTGGAAACGCAGCGCTGTTCTCCGCTTCTACAGTGTCTGCGGGCTCCTGCTACAAGGTAATCCCCGCCCCGCCGCGGGGAGCATCAACTTCACGCCCATTCCCCATCATCCTCACTCCACCCCGTATTTCCACTCTCCCACTTTCAGTCTCCCAGTCCCTGGCGGCTCCCACCCCCTCCCCCTGCTCCCCGGTGCGGCAGAGTGGCAGTGGCAGTTTGCACCGGCTCCACGAATCTCTAGCGCTGCTGGCTCAGCCCTGCTCTCCCGGCAGTCAGCCCCTTTACGCGGCACCTTTGGCCTTTTCATTCACCTGAGCTTCCCACGTCTCACTCTCAGTCCCCGCCAGCAGCCCCTCCCACGCCTTTTGGCTGGGAACTTGTGCCTTCTCTGAACATCCCACCCTGACTCCAACCCCCACCGGCTGCCTCCCCCCGCGCGCTCCTGACCGACCCTCTCCATCTCTTGTCATCTCCTTTAACCTCCCCCTTGGCGGGTCGCCTTTTCCCTTTCCCCCCTTTTCCCACCATCATCGTGTCCGTGTGTCTTTAAAAAGTGTGTGAGAGACTGGGAGCGAGCTCCTGAGACGGCGAGAACAGCAGCAGCGGCAGCACCGTGTGCATTGCAATAACATCCCCGGGGGGGACATGTGTTGTGAGACGTGTCATTCACCTAGGAAGAGACAGGAGACTGTGTCTGGGATTCTAAAAAGAAAGAGAGAGGAAGAAAAAAAGAAAGAAAGAAAAAAAAAAAAAAAAACAAAGAACGAATGAGTAAATCCAGAAATAAAACAGAGGGGAAGCTCAAGGGAAAAATAAAAAGACCCAAACCCACTTAATCAACAAACCGACTTTTTGTTATTCAGTCTGTGTCATTTTAATTTTTATTTATCTTTTCAATGTAAAGGAATATCCGTACCCTAGCATTTACTTTACTGTCTAGGGATTTTCTCCTCGGCTTCTCTCTCAGTCTACTCTGCCGCTTCTTTCCGTAATGAATATGATCCTTTCACGTGAAATGTAAGAACCCCTGAGACCGCAGTGGAGGGAAACCGCACAAAACACTGTTTTTATGCAAATCACTGGTTGGCTGCGGGGTGGCAAGGGAATTGAGGTGCACTCTTCGCCAGACCGTCTCTGTTGGAGGAAAAAAAAGGGGGGGGAGGGGGCTGTGTGGAATGGGAGGACGATGCTGATTATGAAATAAATGGCAATGCGTGAAGTAGGAGTGCTTAGGAAGAGGACACTTTTGGGTGGCGGAGGAGGCGGAGGCGGCGTGCCAGGGGTGGGCAGGGGCTGTATGCCAGAAGATGTTGCTTTGGAGAGAGTAGTATTGGGATGCGGTTTGTGTGAGTGATCCAGGCAGGATGGCTGTGAAATGATGGTTGATAGGAATTTTTTAAGCTACGTGACTCTTGCTTTCCTGATGAATGTTTGTCCACTTCTAATCTCCCTATCATTTGTGTATTTGAGGCAAAAAGAAGTTGATAAATGCATTTGTCCCTGGATAAAAGGCATCTGGAAGTAAGACACACGTAGAATCACAGGCGTGCAAAACCCAGTCGGCCTTTGGAGGATTTAAATGAGGTCAATGAACCATCTTTCAGCAAGTTCTTGGAATGCATCCTCTCTCTCAACCGCCTCCAGGATATAGACCGGGGCCAGTATTTTATGTATGCATATTTATGAATGTGAAATGAGGAGCTGGGCAGAATTTTTCCTAAATTAACGAACGGACGTTGTGGAGACGTTACTTAGAATATTTTGTGGTAATTCTGTGTATTTTATGCAGGATGTAAATTTCAGATATGTCATGTGCCAGAACCTCCCAGAAGGCAGACAGCACGTTCTATCTGCTCACCCCGTGTCCCATTTCCCACCACTCACACCTCCCCGCCTCGCATAAGTAACCCGGTAGCTGACACATTAGTTGGATTTCTAATCCGTGCTGAAACATCCTCCCAGAGACCCCACTTCACCTCTCAGTAACTTGCATTTCTCAGCTCTGCTGATTGTGTGTGTGTCTGTGTGTGTGCGCGCGCGCGCGACGGCGTGCACCGGGTAGGGGGAGTGTGATGTGGTGGGAAACCAGTTAATTTGGTGATTGCGATAAAAATTCGACACCGCTGGATGTGTTTTCCCTGCCAATCTCTGTGTGCTGACCCCGGCACGTCACTGCACGCACTGCTAGACTGGTGGGAGTAGATTATTTATTACAGAGCATGTGGGCAATGGGCTGCATTTGGGGGTCGCCTCCTCTCTGCTTTCAACATTTTTCTGTGAATTGTCTGTTCAGTGCACTGCAAAATAACTGTCTGTTGGTGCCTCTCTCCCAGCCTGAAGGAGGATTTACTCTTCCACCACCCAGGAGATTCCATCAGCAGCATTCAGGGCATGGGTCTCTTTTATTAAGTGTAAACCAATGATTAAGACAGTGTTGTTTTTCAAGGCAGACCGAGGGGTGGGGACCGGGTGTGAATACGCCAGAGAAAACGCACCACTGCAACCAGCCCCAGCCCCAGCCCCAGCAATAGGTCCAAATAAATAAATTAATAAGCATCTTAGACAGCAACCAGGGAAAAAGAGCAAGCCCATCAGTGTCTATGTACTCCTGTGTATCTGTGATCAGACCATGTTAATACGCTGAAACAGGGAAGAGGACTCAACTAAGAAGTGGGGGCTGGAAAAGCACCACTGGATTGTCTTCCCCTGTTGATGGCTGCCTCCCATTTATCACAGCTCCACAGACACATCACACTTTGTTGATGTTGTCAGTTCTTGCTCAAACAAATTGCCCACTCTTTCCTTGTCTTGGTTTTGACCAAAAACATTGCTTCAGGGTTCAGATTTATGTTTCTCCCACCACCATCCTGTGTTATTAGGGGTCAGTTAGGCTGTAAAATGAAGGCTTTATTTCCTGGACACAGATTAAATACTTAGCAGATCTTTCCTTCCTATGTGCAAGTAAAGAAGTGGGGTGGAAAGGGGACCAGTGTTTAGCTGGAAGAGTCTCGTCTACTTGCTTGCAATTGTGACTAGGCAAATAATATAGTCAGTCAACAGATTTTTTTTTTAATGCTTTATCAGCACTATCAAGTTATTCTATCACTTAAATAAAACTAACAAGTTTATTAACCCCATGTGTTGTTTCCACTTGTTCGTTCTTAGGTTTCTGTATGCATTGTTTTGGACCACGAGACTTAGTTAAACTTAGTTTCTTTGTGTTTTACACTCTTAGCAATTTTTGTTTTTTCCTGGAATGTAATATCAGTTATGAGACATTAGAATGACAAATCAGTAGTAAGAATGAAGTCAATGATAAAATGGGTTTTAGAAAACAAACACTCAAGGCCAAAACAAATCAACAAAAGGCTTAAATAGTTGTACTCTAGAACACCTCTCAGTTTGTCCTCAAAGGGTGTCTAGAAAATGAATATTTAGACACGAAGTAAATGCATGTTCCTAACCAAAGTAAAACTTAGAATGTAGAGTACTTCAGTAATATAGGTTGATTCTGTTTAAACTGTCGAGTATGTTTTCTTACTTTCCTTTATCATAGAAAGAGGAAAAATCTGAAACGAGGGCCAGGGCCACTTTAGAGAAATACATTTCTTGAGAATTAAGGAGTGGCAAAGCTTCCCACCTGTGACTAAAACCTCCCTCGCTTAGCTATAAAGTAGATCCAGTTAGAGTGCTGGTCCTCACTGAAGCCCTATCCCTCTCCATGCCTGAGGGGGCACTGCAAAAACGGAGAGTGCCCTGTTCGGCCCAAGAAACAATCCTAGGAAGGGCAAAAAGAGGGCAAAAAAGGAAAGAAAGAAGGAAAATCTCAAAATAGAGGTAGAAATAGACACTCGCACAGAGATCTGATTTTGTTGAGAATCTTTTTGTCTGTTTTTAGAGTTAGTCTTAAGCAATGCCAACATTGTTGTTATAACATTTTTTCTACATAGAATACTCTAGTTAACAGTTTATTTAGAGAGAAAGATCTACAGATGAATTGCACATTCATAGATCTTATTTCACTGTTATTCTCTTCCCCATACAGTTTTAAGATACCTGTTAGAAGTGTATCTCTGCCACTTAGACATGTAATAATCTTAGTCTTGCCAAGTTCATTACTTATGCTGAATGCAGTTCTTGTAATGTGACTCACTCAGCTTTTTTTTGATTACCTGCTGAAACTTTCAAAGGTAGAGTCTGTACATAAGAAACAGTATGACTCTAACAGTCAGGTGTTAAATACTTAGTAACTAAGAAGAATCTGCCCTACAAAGTGGAGGAATTTCTGCAGTAATTGCATATCAGGATAAGGAAGCTGATTTCATTGTCTTTTACCCATTGCTACAACTATTGGAACTCTAGGAATGGAATATGAGAAAGCTAATCATTAACTGAGATAGCTCTTTCCTTTATGCTTCACTTGAAGAGATCTGTCAGGAACTTAAATGATAGATGAGAAATGATAGAAAAGACAGATTAAAAAAATCGCTGTAATGAAGAAAAAAATGGGAGTGTAGGAATTTTGGAAGACATCCTGAGCATGCATTTGAAAGTGGTCTGGAATCAACATGAAATGATGACAAATTTTGCTTTAAAATAAGGAAGTCTATTGGACGGCCAGTGATGGAGAAAATAAGACTCTCCTATTGGCTGTGAAGGTGTTTGCAGCCCACTAATAAAAATAACGTAGCACTCATACTGATGTTTTAATTGCATTTGCTGATGTGCATTTTATGATGTTTATTGAGGAAGAGTCCTAGTTTTAATAAACTTTGTTAAATCTCCTTTGACAGAGGCACTTATTCTGCAGTAGCTAGCCGAGTAGGTTAAGGGAGGCTGAGAGAAGGAAAAGCAGAAACCAGTGAAGAAGAACTCACAAGCTGGAGTGGGAAGCTTTCTGTTTAAATTGTGGGCATTGCTCTGTCTTTCCCCCTTGGAGTCCTGGTAGCACAGTGGTAGAGAGTTTGGCTGCTAACCAAAAGGTTGGCAGTTTGAATTCACTGGCTGTATTGAAACCCTATGCTGGAGTTCTGATCTGTCCTATAGGGTTTCTATGGCTCAGAATCCTCTTAATAGCAATAGGTTTACTCCCTTAAAGCAGCTCTAGTGACCAAACAGAAACTCTGGTGGTATAGTGGGTTAAGTGCTACATCTGCTAACCAAACAGTCAGCGTTTCAGATCCACTAGGTGCTCTTTGGAAACTCTATGGGGCAGTTCTCCTCTGACCTCTAAGGTAGCTATGACTTCGACTGACTTGACTGCAGTGGGTTTTTTGTTGTTGTTGTTGTTTAGTGCCCAAACAGTACTAACATTAAGCTTCCTGAAGACAAACCCTGAACTTTATATATGTACATTCTTCTTATCTCCAGTTTAGTAGGTGGATGATACATAAGGTAGGATTGGATAAAAACTATGTCAAAATTAGTTTAGAAAGAGTTAAAGATCTCATCTCTTCAAAACGTCAATACTCGTGCTTAAATAAATGTTTATAAGAGTTAGTTTTGCTGTTCTGTACACTAATGTTTTTCTGAAACAATTTTTCAGTACAAAAGTGTCAGCTAGTTCTTGAGACACGTCTTCTAATGACATCAGCGTGATCAATCATTGTTAACACGATATTTCTCTACATGTTTTTCCAGTATGACTAAAACCGCAAATTATCTTTAGGTTCAAGCACAAGCTTCTTCTATGGGGGAGCATAACAAATGAAGAGCATAAATAAAATGCACTGATTTCACCTAAAATATTTAAAAAGACAAGTTCATTGACTACATTTTATTTGAAAATGTCAAGCAACTGTGGAGTGCTATTCTTTCCTATCAAAAAAGGCATCTTCTGCAAATTCCTGTGTAAAGAGGTGGGTGAGGATTAACCTAGAGCTGTGGCAGCTGAAGCCCCCTGCTGTGTGCCGATGCAAATGGCATCTCAGGCCTAATGCACTCTGCAGCAGGGAATACACAGGAAAGCAGTCATGTGGCATGCAGGAAATGGGAAGTCTTTTCATAGCTTGTAGTGGACATGAACCATCCTTTAGCTTTTTATAGCAGAAAGAATCAGGACATTTGTAATCACATGAGCTAATAACAATGTAAAAGAATGAATATGTGTTTTGTTGAGGGATTAATGTAACAAATAAACCATAATCAAACTATTCATGTTTTCATCAAATGAATAGTAAAGGTTTTTATTTTCTTGCAAACTGCTAAGAACGAATGGTCAGTGTAATGAAGATGAAAAGCAAGGTTAAGATAGAATTTCTACCCAGTTGTTTATAGCATTGGATGTAATAACCATGAAGAAGGGACATATTCTGGTCTCCTCTTTAATAAGAAGTCCATCCATTGGTCTTTTTCTTCCTACAGCATTTCCTCTGTACAGTGATTTTCAAATAAATGGGAGTCAACTCTGCTGGGTGTGTTCAGATAGTTTATTCAGTGCCACTTAAAACATTTTACAAGATTAAGTAGAATTTGTGTCATGCCAAACCCCTAGAGCGGGTTTCCTCTCTGAACAGTATTATTCATCACAGAGGCAAAACCATCAGATAACTCCCTTAAAAAAAAAAAGTTAAGAGTTTTGGGGCAAATGTTATGCACAAATTACTGTGGAAGCGTATCAATAGCTAATGCAGTTTTGTTTATTTTGATTCCTTTTGCTGCAGAACGAAATGATAGAACTTATTATACATTTTGATTTTTATTCAAGCAGTGAGCCCACTTCGTGCTGTTAATGTGTTCAGTGGGTTCTTTAATCAGATACGAAGTTGTTTTCAACTTAGAATTATGTAGTATATTTAAAAATAGAAAATAGTGTGCTTAATTGGGTATTAGTTAAATATTAATGGCAAAATCAGAGATGTACTTGCTGAGAAAGGAAGTTTTCTTCTGTCATTTATCTTTATTATAATATTGCTAGACAGATAGTGCACCAAAAACCCCGTTGCCGTCAAGGTTGTCCTGATTCATAACAACCCTTTAGCACAGGGTAGAACTGTCCCATAGGGTTTCAAAGGCTGTAATCATTACAGAATGAGAATGCCAGATCTTTCTTCCTAGATGTAGCCAGTGCGTTCCAACTGCTGATCTTTTGGTTAGCAGCCAAGCACTTAACCACTGCATCACTAGGTCCCCTTTTTAAATAGTATGTCTGTGACGTATATACAAATATGCCATTATTTTTAAGACAGAAGATCATTTTTACTGATTTTTGTAAGTCCTCAGAGTTTGGGGACATTCAAGGATGAAGTGAAGGGTAAAAGAAGAGTTAATTTTGTTGGCACTCGGTAATTTCTTCTACCCTTCTAAGGAAGGTTAAAAATGGAGTTTCAAAAATAAATTTTCTTGGACTATAGCAGTGATTAACTTTTCCACTTAAACATACATATGCATACACACAAAGTTTACAATTTCTGAATCTGAGATAGAACTCAGCATTTATTTTGGATTTTTGTTTGTGCTTATGAATCTGAGTGATGAGAACCTGCTGCTGCCTGAACAGATACAGGATTTAGGTTGTAAGAAGATCTGCTATGTAGAGAGCTGGCTATTAATTATTTATGTTACATGTTAGAAGTCTTTGAAGTAAATATTAAGACAGTTATTATTCAACATTGGGGATATCCTTTCTGAGTCAGCAAATAGTTTTTGCATGAATATTTCAATTATCTTTCAGCCATTTCAGAGCTTAGAGGAAGCTCCTGTTTAGTCATAGCTGAAGAGTTATTCTGGGGCTCAGACACTGACACCATTAACGATTGCTAAGAAAATTAAGCATTTTATTTGCTGCGAGGAAATTAAAATCTTAACACGAAGTGTGCTCAAATTATGCAAGTAATTCCACTTATAAGAAAAAATTCTTTTATTGGTCTAATTGACTCCCAAATCATTTAATATTTTTTATCATGATTAATTTACAGTAGCTCTGTTTTGTGTCTGAAGTCATCTTTGGGCACAGAGTGAGAACACACCTTTCCTTACAAGGATCTGCTCCTGACTGCTAAGTAATAGCTGTTATATAGTGTAATTTATAAAGCCAATTAATTTGTTCTTGTAAAGAAACATTTTTAATTTCTTGGCTAAAAGTATTTATGTTTAAACATTCAAATAACTTCCCATAATAATTATTTAGATATCAAGACCCCAAATCTATAGTGTGTAAAATATACTTTCTTAATAAATCTGTATTTTATATTGGCTTGTCCCATAGCCCCTCCGAAGGAATATATTAATGGTACTTATTGCATCTCATACTTTGTTTCTTTCACTTTTCAATATTAAATAGTAGATTTGAAGTAGATCAGAAATGAGAACTCATGTATTTCAGGTTAGAATAGTTGGGTTTTAAAAGCAAATCAGAAAATGTACAATGAAACTCTTTTTTAATTTTCCTTCCTATGCTGCAATGTATTTTATATGCTGAAGTCTGAATAGTAACTCAGCATCATTTATGCTCTCCAAGAATATAATATGCACCCCCCCATGCCATGCAACCGACATGAAAGGCCCATTAAAAGAAATTAATGGGGAATAAAGAATCGTTAAGGGAAGAGAATTTTGCCAAAGGATGTGTATTGAATATGCATAATATTGTGTGATGTTCTTTTCAGCTCCTAAGGTATGTACTCCAAGATTTTAGCATGGCTGAGGCGTATGCAGAGTGCTGTTAGTTGTTATTTTATTAGTGAATTTCCTAAGCGTTCAGCCTCCTTAGTCTCATAATAAAAATGGCAAAAAGAGGAGGGAAGAAATGTGAGTCAGCCAGCCAAACACACACAGAAAAGCCTGGCAGTGCCGACTAAATTAGCATATGCTAGGCTGAGTATTTCCCTCTGTTGTTACATAATCCCTTTCTGAACACGAAATCAGTTCTTGTACTTAACCCTTTCAGGTGGTGCAGAATTCTCCCACTGTTATATTTTTATTTTGCTTTACTTATTTTTCTCACATATTGTGTAAATCATCTACTGAGGGGCTTTTATGTCAAATTCTTTTTTTTTTTTTCTCTCTCTCTCCCCCTCTGCAGTCTTTCTGTATATACAAATGTTCCTTTCTGCATCCAACTTCAGGATTTAAGAATCAACTTTTCTATAGCTTTCACTAAGAGGATCTAATTAGCATTTTAGGCTCCCTCTACTCATGTACAGCGTTCTTTAGAAAATGCTTTAGTCCTGGGAGTTTCCCCTAAGGGTTCATAATACCCTAGTTTGTTACATGTACTGTGATATTCAGCGTGCCTTAATTATGCACGTGTCCTCATTTCAAAGCCTTTTTCAGGGATCATGTGGGATAGAACAGGGGTCTGGCTGTAAGTTCACTGTCATGTATTAATGTGTAGGTGGTATTCAGAAAAGGGTGTTTCTGAAGGCAATTATAAACCCATGTCTCCACTGTAGCAGGCAGTTACTCACATCTCACCCTTCCTAGTTCCTCTGCCAAGGCAGCATGAAATTCACCATTGTGATACATAATACAGTATCTGTGATTTCTAAATAGTTCTTTGCTCTGGGAATGAAATAAAATCATGAGTGAAAATGTGTATCCCTTATTCTGAATAGGGAGAGTTCATTTTACTCTCCTAAACAAAAAGAAGAGTCAGAAATGGGTCCTCTGTCAAGACTTCATTCCTGAACACATTTGCCGTGATAGGATCTTGAAGTTATGCAGGTTATTATTTAAGACTATAAATTTATGGGTACTTTTAGTTGCTTGTAGTCTTCATGGGCTTTCAATGTGAGCGCATTACCAAAATTAAAACAGTGTGTTTTCAGCTTCTAGTTTAGACACAATTTGAATGACTATCACAGTATAGCCAGCCAAGTGCCATCGAGTCGGATCTGACTCATAGCGACCCCAGGGGCCAGGGTAGGACTGACCCCCAGAGTATTCAAGGAGCACCTGGTGGATTTGAACTGCTGACCTTGTGGTTGGCAGTGGGGCACTTAACCCACTACACCACCAGGAGGGACATTGAATTGACCTTAAAGAGAGAGAGAGAGAGAGGAGGAGGGGGGAAAAAAAGCACCCTCCCCCATGGGGACTTTGTGTGGACTGTTACCTACAAGAATTGGTTGTTTAGGGAAATGCCACCAATTATATGGAGGATAACTTGATACATTGCCTTTAAGAATGCTGTTATAGTAACTCCACCATTTTCCTTCCTCTTATTCTTAATGCCATTGAAAAATTTCGATTTAATTTGTAAATACACTTTCTTTGTTCTCCTTTTACTGATAGCTGCTAAAACTGAAAATATTTTGTAAACTGATGAACTAAATATTCTAAGTAAAATTTTGTTTATTCACTATAAATTGTATTATTTTTAAGCTACCATGTTAATATCAATGGTAGCTTAAAAAGTACTGTCAGTGCCAGGACACATAAGAGTTTTTTAATATGAGGATTTTAGACCTGAATCTGAAATGTTTGGTAAACAAAAGAATACCATCTGCCCTTTATTGATTATTTTAAGCATTTATGTCATCTTAGTTCAGGAAAGAAGTAAGCGTTTTATTTTGACTATGCTATGATCTGTATAACTCCTTTGTATATTTTTATTATAGCATGCTTGAGGTTATGAATTTATCTGTCTCCTCTAATAGACATAAGCCCTGAGAGAAGAGGGTTGAAGTTTTCATCTCCACTTTATTTCAAATGCCTAATAGAATGCCTGGAGCAGGTCTCTTGCTTTATTTTTAGTGTTCCTACTCACTGGTGAGCTCTTTGCAATACCTTTAATCTCGACACCATTCTTCAATTAGACCCAAATATTCGGCTATGTACATTATAACTGCCAACATAACAATGTGGTACTCTGAATAGAATAAATATATGCTGTGAATTTTCATTCTTATGTAATGTATACGGAGAAGGCAAGATGGAGCAAATAAAATTCTAAATAAAGTTGTACTTTACAACAACACAAAAGGAGCCCTGGTACAAAGTGGTTAAAGCACTTGGCTGCTAACCAATAGGTTGCTGGTTAAATCCACCAGCCATTCGTGGGAAGGAGTTGTAGCAGTCTGCTTCTATGAAGGTTTGCAGCCTTGCAAACCCTGTGAGGCAGTTCTCCTCTGCCCTGTGGAGTCACAATGAGTCAGAAGCCACTTCTTGGCAGTGGGTTTGGATTTAGGTTACAACAACACAAATCAATGACTTTTAGCCAGGGTAGTCTGTTCACATGTGCTCTGTAAACGTTTGCATCTCATAGCTTGAATCTTACTGATTTCTCTGGCTCAGAACTCCTTGTCTTTATTTCTACTTAGAAAAAACTTGTATGTCTAGTCCCCATTGTATTCCACATGATGACTTCAGGTAAATGTGAACTCAAATCATCTTTCTCTTCTACCTGGAGTAGTTGACATTTTCAGATAAATGTATAAACAAAGGAATTACAAACTGACCTTGATCTGCCAGATTAGCACTGTGGGCTGACCTGCTTTTGTTGCTGCCAAACTATAGAGCTGAGGTCCTGTAATTAGTTTCTGAAACACAGAATCTGGGTGCATTCTTCTCAGTTGGTTAGGGGGCTATTTTATTAGTTTTATTTGAAAGATCTTGTTAAATAAAAATTCAAATATTGGTGATTTTTGTTTAATGCTTAGTCATTCTTCTGCAACTAAGGATGCCTTTGCTATCCTTGAATTTGTTTCCTTTTTTTGCATTTTGAAAGACAGAGGGAGGTAGGATAGGAATATTAAGTGCTCTTAGAAGAGAATCTAAATACAGTTTATATTAGAAGCTGAACACCAAGGGAGAAAATCCTTTCTACATTTTGGAATGACTGTATTCACATACGAAGTGTTTCAAGAATGCTTTTTCTGTGAAGTCCCAGAGACATAGCTTTTTTTTAAAGTCATATAGTTTTTCTTCACATTTTAAAAATCAGTTTCGCTGATGTCGTTCAACATGACTCCGTATTTGAAAAGATATTATTAGTGAGGCTAGCTTAAGATTTACCTGACACCAGGTGCTGAAATCACTCTGTCTTCTTCATGTAGAAATCCACAGTGAGGAAATCAACATCCAAAGTAGATTAAACTAGCTTAGTTTATTAAGGGTGATTGTCACTTTATTGAGTTGATATTAAGCAGTAGGTTCCTCCCTAACTGTTACTAGCACCTGTATTCAAGTTTCACTTTAAAATGTGAACGTCTGTATGCTGTGACAGCCGTGACGGACTAACCATCTCTTTTGCACAAGTTTTCAGTCCTAAGTAATCTTCTTCCCAGCATCTACTGAAAGACAAGGGAAGGTAGTTTGGAAAGCAACTTTTTGTTGTCTGTTTCTGTTTTCTTGAAAAAAAAAATGTATTTTAGTAAATACTGAATTTTATTATTTTGAGGATATTCCTCTGTATCTACAGTTTTAATGTGATGTGTCTTTTAACATTCATAACCATACCTGAAACACTGGAAATACAAGGAAGGTTTACATCTTTATATTATGCACTCAGATAATTCTCAGTTTAACATAGGGCACATTGAGTACACATCTGCTGCTTTACATGCTAAACCATTTTGGTTTGCTATTTGTATCCAGCATTCCCAAATAAAAAACGACATCCCTGATATTCTTCAGAAGAATATTGTACTACGTTCACTCTCTTTAGAGAAAGACTTGGTGTTTCCCTTACACGAAAAAGATGCTGAGCATTCGATATGTTCCACAAACCTTTTCAAAGTTCAAGTAAAATGTATAGAGGATAATTTCATGTCTATTTGCTGCCTTATTACTCTTATTTATTTACTTATTTTTTACATAGAAATTCTATGGGTGACTCAAGGCTGGTGGTGCTGCGAAACAGCAGGTCTGCATATCATTTCACTTCCGTGGAAGAGCTAACATAAACATATTGCTAGAGAAATAAGAAGTGCATGGCTTCTAAAGGTCTGTTGGAGGTAGCTAAAATCAGATTGACTTTAAATTTTTGCTTTGCTTTACACAGATTTATTGACTGCATAGTTATAAAGTGGAATGGATTACCAATGAAGGCAAAGATTTGATAATAGGATATGTTATAATAAAACTGTTAATGGGCAGTGGTTATAAACAAACTGGGAAGACTGATCTCTTCATTGTTTAATGATGGTTTTACTGTAAGATTAAGGTAAGGTGTAACTTCTTCTAAGATCTTCATATCACCAAGGTGCACCATCCTAAAGAGTGAGACTCAGTGTTAGAGGAATAAGGCTGCTATAGATATTCTTGACCCTTACTTAAGAGATCATCAGAAGCAACCATAACCAAACTCTGATGATTCTGGGAATGATGTTTGGGTGGGCCTGGTAGATAGCCTCTGCTCTGTGATTAGAGTTCCCTGTTTTGAGGAGAGAGGAGGTATTATTGAACTAATTAGGACTTTGATGTTTGGAATCACCTTGCAGCAGCGAGAACAGGCTGGGACTCAAGGGACCCAAGTCCTCATCCAGACCATGCCATGCCTTTGAGGTCCTGAGCAGGTTACTTTTCTTGCAGCTTAGTTTCTTCGTCTGTAGATTGAGATGTTGGAACTGTGTTCATTCTCTGGTGCTGTATTGTGGAGGTGTCTTAGGAAGTGGCATTTTTTTTTCCACTTGCCACGTAAGGATGCATTATCACATGATCAGTATACAGTTGACTCCATGTTCTTAAAATGCCTTTTAATAATATTTAGTTTTTGCTATCTGTCCCATGCAGTATTCAGTGCTTAACATTTTTATGCATGTAAACAGATTTTTGGTTTTGATATATGTGCCTGTATACTTTTAGAGACTTTTTTTTACTCTGCCAATGACTGTTATAAATTGATTTTGTAACCATCAGCCTGTATTTGGTTCATACATTCTCCACTCAAGGAATTACACACATAGATCAGGACATCAACTTAATAAATTGTTGCTCTGTTAAACTCCTTTTTATTACAAGGAAGTGGACTGTGGAAACCCTGGTCATGTAATGGGTAAGAGCTACACCTTCTAACTAAAAGTCAGCTGTTGGGATCCATGAGGCACTCCTTGGAAACTCTACGGGACAGTTCTACTCCATCCTACAGGGTTGCTCTGAGTGAGAATTGACTCAACAGCAGTGGGTTTGGTGTCTGATTTGGACGAACTTAGGTTAATGAATTTTGAATTTTACTTCATTTTTACAGAAATTGAATGTGTGTGTGTGTTTTAGCATGAATGTGTTTATGAGTGTGAACATTTTTTCAATCATTCCATTCTTTATAGCCTTTGGCTTTCTGTAGCATGACTTACTCATTCATTGACTCATTCATTCAACAAATATCTATCCGAAGATAACTGGTGAGTGCTGGCTATGTAAGTGAACACGATGGAGAAAATCCCCACCCATGAGGACCGTACAGCCTAGTGATGGAAGCATACACAAACAGATAAAAACTTGGAATGCTTTAATTCCTTTTTCTCTTAAATGGAAATACAAATTCTATTTTATAACAGTTTCTTTTGCACAGCAACAGAATGTAGGTGTATTGGTGAGCATATGAAATCACTACTTCAACAACCAGGCTATAAACCTCACTGGGTTTTTAACACTTTTTTATTTAAGGTTGGATTAAAGAGCTCTCATTTCCTCCAGTTCTTTCTCCTGAAAACATTCTCAGTTGGAAGCCGGTTCCTTTCTTTCTGTTTCTTTCTTTTTTCTCCTTTTTTTTTTTTTTTTTTATTAATATAACTTGAAAGAAGCTGACAAGTGAACAAGAAATATTCAGGCATGCTCTATTCTAACTGATTTGTTCAAGAGGATGATTCGTTTAATTTCATAAAGGCTCAGTGGGCCAGAACAGTGGATGACCAGGTCAGCAGAGGGAATGTAAGGGAGAAGAGGTCTGTGAGAAGGCTCTATGTAACAAGCAACAACATTTAGTTTTTTAGAGCCAGAGTTCTGCTTGAGCAATTCCGATGTTATCAGTGACAGTCATTTAAAGGGCTATTGACGCCTTAGGGAAAACATTTTTTAAAGTGTCCTATCTAGAAACAGTGGTCCTTGTACTATGTCATAGATATTAAAAATCCATCTCTTGCTTATATTACAATAAATCTTGCCTGATTAAACGCTGTACGACTATAATAATGGCTTTTCCAGAGTGCTGATTAACCACGTTGTTCCTGAAACCTTTCCTCCCTCTCAATCTTTCCGGAATGTGGTTGACATATTAACCACCTGGCAAGCCAAGCTGGGAGGCTGGGTGGCGCAAACAGTTAAGCATTCAACTGGAGGCCAAAAGGTTGGCAGTTTAAAGCCTTGGAAGGCAGGCCTGGAGATCATAGAAAGGTCATAGCCTTGAAAATTATGAAGCAGTTCTACTCTGCACACAGAGGAGAATCCACTAGACAATGATGAAATCTAACAAACAAAGCAAAGCTGGGGAATTTATGAGAATGACTTTTTGAGAACTTGAAGTAGAAGATAGATTTAATGTGTAAGTCTTTAAAGTGATAGGAAGAAAATATTAACTCACGTAAGTAGGCTACAAATACCCTTAATGTCTTTACATTGCTAGCTTTAGTAGGTGTCTTTGGCTGATGACCCCAATGTAGAAGTGATGTTATATTTTTAACAAATCATAAGGCATTTTTTGATATTACATATTTGGCAATAGCATCCCTGGATTGTAGCCCTGGTAGTGCAGTGCTTAAGGCTCGGCTATTTCTAATAATCTGCCAGCTGTTTTTTGGGGATCCTTGGAAACCCTATGGGTCTGTTATACTCTGTCTTATAGGATCTATATAGGTTGGAATCAATGGCAGTGGGTTTGTTTTTTTTCTGTTTCTTTGTTCATCCCTAAATTACGTGATAATTCATATTGTGGAAATTAATATAATCTGTGCAATTTCTTCTGAGGCATACTTGGAAGTCACAATAACCCAAAACCAAATCTTTTGTCGTTGAGTCGATTCCAATTCGTATTGACCCAATAGGACAGAGTAAAACTGCCCCGTAGTTTCCAAGGAGCGTCTGGTGGATTTGAGCTGCTGGTCTTTTGATTAGCAGATGTAGCACGTAACCACTAGGCCACGAGGTTTCCATCTAAAAAGTGGTGGTCTAAAACAAAAAGAATGAATAAAAATAAATAAATAAAAGAGCATTGCTATCAAGTCAATTCCAGTGGTAGTCTAGAAGGTGTAATTAATCTGTTCAGAGAATTATTTGCCTGGATTGCATGTAACAGTATAATATACTGCTAGAAAACTTTACCTTAACCATAATCTTTAATTTTTTTTTTAATTTAAAAAGAAACTTTAAAAGTAACTCAAGGAAATATTGTGTTGCAGGTGGTAATTTTCAGGAGTGCCTTTTTAAGCTACATGACTTATTTTAAAAACATTCAGTTTTCAGAAGACAGAGACTGACTTCTGTCTTTGGAAAGATTTACAGAGGGAACTAGGTGGTGCTGTTCTGTCATCTTTGTGTCGTAGTGGCTTCTGTGGTCCTGTTCTTGATTCGATCAACACTTTTATGCAACCAATATGTTAAGTAAGACACAACTTGGGTCTCCTACTGCCATTACTTTTTTATTAACCAGCCAAGTTTACATTGATTTCAAATATTTTTCCACAGTATTTTAGTACAGCAGATAAAAATGTTCCCCTCAAGCAGCAAGATATATCACAGACTACAGTGTTCCCATTTGCTTAACATTTAATGTTATATACCAAATTCTGAAATCTTTAGGCATTTGGTCTTTTAAAGATTATGCACTTCACTGTTTTGTCTGTCTTATAGCATGATAAATCAGAATTTAAAGTGATGAAATTTTTATACAATTTGAGTTAAATTCATATGAAAATACTTCATGAAAACTGTAAGCTCCAGAAAAGCATATTTATATTTTTCAAAATATTAAAAATTGAATAAGTGTTTAAACAGAAGAAAAAAGGAGACTTTCTTTGACTGAGCCAATAAATTGTGTAGTTTACTTTCCTGTTAGGTAAAGTAACCTCAGTCCGTCAGCTCATTTTTTCATGTTTCAAGATATCCTTTAGGTAACTGTGCCTTCAGATGCTCTTGGGGGTTCCCCATGGTTTGAAATGAAATAAATCACATGCTTAAAATTAAATCAATAAGCAACAAAGGTGTTAATATACTGCTCATGTGTATTTGGCACATCGGTATCTCAGAGGAGTATATGCTCGTTTTACAAGTGATGGCTTCTCTTAGCTACCTTTACGTTTAGAGAATAAGAGAAAACTTATAAAGAATTGCATTTTTTTGGCCACATTTATTAGTTGTTTGAAAAGTCCTATTGTGTTGTATACAAACAGTGGCAAGCTGTGTTTCTTATTTCATAATACTTTTTAGAAAAATATGTCATATAATTGAGTCCCTGATGAAAACTTGGGTAGAAAATAAGGACAAAGCATTTCATGAGTTCCTCACATAAACCTCCTTGTAGAATTGCAGTCCTTGATATCTGTGATTTTGAATGGGGACCAAAATAGGTGTATTGTTCTTATTTCTGATACAAGAGATTCTGCTTGCTTAAATGACGAAAACCTTGAGTTGTGCTTTCATAGAAAAAGCAAATGCTGTGTAGAAAACTCCTTACATTTTCTGCTGTGTTCCAGATCTTTTATCTGTAGTAGACAGAATCAATACAGAATTTCAGAATGGTTCCTTAGAAGGCCATTTTACAAGGTAGGCAGATAATCTCTGAGATGAGCACCTCCTGGACTAATGAACCTAAGTACAAAAGATGCTAGACTTCTTTGCTCATGTTGGGCTTTCCGAAATAAAATAGGAGTTATAGACAGTAACTAAACGCTTGTCAATTAAGAGTTCAAAGTTGGGTAACCACATAAGGGAATTACAATTATTCATTCATGAGGAATACCTTCATTTTCTATTAAAAGAAAATTACCCTATGTAGGATTAGGTAGCTTCCGTTTTGTAATGCCATTACATTAAAATGTGAAGAGACCTAATGTTAACTGGATAATATTTTTAATATCAGATAAATTAGGTACTTACGTTTCAGATAATGATTACTTGTGTTACAAAAATATTTTCTAGCTTTTAGATACTATAGTAATAATGCCAAAGTTTGGAAGAAATTTGGGGAAATTTGAAAGGCATTCATAGAAACTTTCTGGGGGCTCCATGCTCAAAAATATGCAATGTGTTTATTATAATGTATTGACTCTCTTTTTGGAAGTTGCTTTTTTGCCAGAGATGATAGGAACATACTCAACTCTGATATTTTAAATGCTAGATTTATCCTGAAGAAAATTAAGAGAGACTGCTCTCAGAACCAATACTTTCTGGATTGCCTATTTTAAAAATCCATCATAATTTACCATGCTGTATGATAAGGAAGACTTAATCTATAAAGGATGATTTCTCAAAGATATTTCCTCTTTCAGAACATAGTAAATGTATCAATTATCTTAATTTCTTAAATATCAAAAATACTAAAATTTACGTTTTTGCTTGTAGTTAGGTGCCACCCAGTCAGTTTGGGCTCATAGGGACCACATGTGACAGAATGTCACTGCCCCATAGTGTTTCCTAGGTGTCGTCTTCATAGGGGCAGATTGCCAGGTATTTCTCCTGTGGAGCCCCTGGGTGGGTTCGTGGTTGGAACAGCCCGTCCATTAGCACCTGTTCACGCTGATGACTGTTTTTTATTTTTTATTTTTAGAGGTAAAATTAGGAGAGAAGAGACTAAAACATCAATCTGCCAATAGGTATCCTCTTTTGGCTGAGACTCCAGAGTTGGTGTCACTAACACACTGTGAATTTCTCATAATTTTTTGTGCTGATTAGTTTTTTGAGATTTTAATGCAGAATAGGAAGAGATTTTGTCCACATTATTTTTGAAGAAAATTAACCTCAGGTAACCTTGCTTAGCCATAGACTATTTGTAATCAGTGACAGTAAGCAGATTAATCTAACATGCTGGCTATTTTTTAGAGATCCTTATCTTAACCTTTCCAAATGTTCCTTTGGCATCTTCTGTACTGATTCTGTTTGATCTTGCCATGTTTTATCAATGATGAAAGATTTATAACATCAGTCTACAGTGTTTTGATTTTAAGAGGGAGGCTAAAAACTACGGAAAACAACAAAAAGTGAGGGTTTCTGTATTTCTTTTGAGTTGTGTCAAATAGTGGGATTGGTGAAGAAGCCAGAAAAAGGACTGATAAAAATTGAGAGAACAAAAACGACAGTGGAAAATGGATACAGATTTTTTTCTTGTCTATTTAAGTATATTTGTTTTTACTACATTGAGAGCAAATGGCATTTCCAAATGAGGCTTGATATAAAATTAAACTCATTGTCAGCAAATCACAAGTTGATAGAGCCAACAGGCATGAATACTATCATATGTAGTGAAAGAGATTTGAATGGAACAAAATGAAAATTTAGGATAATCTTTGAGAGAGCTTGAGACAAAACCTAATTGTAGTGGAACAGCACTGGTAGCAAAGAATTACAACCACTAAGTTTAACTGATGTTAAACAGTACTGAAAATAAAAGGAATGTATGAGCTTTTGGAAATGTATCTTATCACAAACAATATATTTTCCTGTGCAACATACATCAAACTGGGTGTTAATCTGTTTTGGCTGATTGGCTTTGATTGTCGTAAAATTAATGCTTCAGT
This sequence comes from Heterohyrax brucei, assembly GCA_028571685.1. Lineage (NCBI taxonomy): Eukaryota > Metazoa > Chordata > Mammalia > Hyracoidea > Procaviidae > Heterohyrax > Heterohyrax brucei. Next base: position 108,843,906 of record CM053148.1, read on the forward strand.
CTCTCTGTAAGGAGGCGTCGTGGTGCAACAGATAAATGCTTAGCCGCTGACCCCAGTATCACTGGCTTGAACCCACTAGAAGCAGCTTGAGAGAAAAGACCTGGTGATCTTCTCTTGCAAAGAGTATAGGCTAGGAAATCCCATGGGGCAGTTCTGCTCTGTTCTGCAGGATTGCTAGGCATCAGGATCCATCGGACTACAACCAACAAGGGTTTTCTATGCTGGTGTTAATAAGAGTGGAAGTGACGAGAGGCAATAAACTGGATGTTCAGGACAGTCCCACGAGAAGCTCTTATTATTGAGGCTTTGCAGTTTACAAATTGTAAACTTCTCAAAAAGTGTCTTATTATTGGCTACAGACATTCAGATGTGAACCTGGGAAAACTATCATAACAGAACTTTGTTAAAAATGAAGCAATGGTTTTAATCATTTATTTGTTCTCATGAGGTTCTGACAAAACAAAACAACACCTTCTAAAGCAGATGTTGCATTTAATTCCTAGTATGTCAATCATCATATGTTTCACAGGGAACGTTGCTTGTTTGAGACCGAAATCTTCAAATTAAGGGGAAAGTTCGCATTTGAGGGATGTACCTTTCTTATCCAAAAGTCTAAAAATAATAAACTTTTTGAAACAGAGTAAAGTCACTTACACAAAAGTTAGTCTTCTCATTTCATGTAAATAAAAAGAGAGTGGCAGCAAACATTTAGAAACAAAAGCAGGTATATTTGTTAATCTAAATATAAAGAAACTAATCTCAAAGTGATAAATGACGGCTCATACTTGACCTAACATGTGAGCATCACTATCAGAAATTGTTTTTCTCTTGCTACCTTGTTTGCATTCTATGGAGCTTTTCCTACTGGATGCTAATTTCTAGGAGTGCAGGGATATAGGTGACTTTTGCTGTTGTTTTGTCTTTGTTTTTAAGTTTTCCACACGGAGTTGTTTCATAATTTCTGTTGCTTGAACAAATACTATTTTGAGTCTTTTTTTGAACAAATTCCTGCAGCTAAACAGACATCAAATTAGCAGTTTTATTTTAAATGCACCTTACTTTATATTAGTTATATATTAGCAGAGTTATTTAAGTACCTTTTAAAACATGTCGTATACCATATCTAATAATGATCATTTCTTATGTAAGAGTGTTGTAAATTGTATTTATTGCATAGCATCTAGAAAATAAAACCATAGACCTGCTAGTCATCTAGAAAAATAAAAAAGAAAATAAGGGGATTTGCTTGCTTAAATACCACAAGGCCTTTTTAAAGCATTCTATATTAGTAAATAGTGCAAATGTGTATACATATATATACGCACACACACACATATATTCAGATTTGTACTTATTAATATGAGAATACTGTCATGAGATCATAAGTGAAATTACTTGAAAGAAATAAAATCAAAGATCATAATAGGTCTAAGGATAAATTCTGCATCTGAAAAGTATGTGTTAACAAAATTGGATGAAAGTTTAAAATAAGCCCTGCTGCACTTTAAATTTAAACATGATCACATTTCAACCTTATTTCAATCTTAACTTCTGAGGCAGCAGAGTGGACGTGGAAAGCACAAGGGATAGGGCATCAGGAATTAACATTCTGATTATGACTGTGCCACTGGCTGTCTCCATCACTGAAGGAAATAGCTCATCTCTCCAGGGGTCAGTGACTCAAAGGGTGGGGGATTTGGATTACCTCCAAGGTCCCTTTCTACTTCAAGACCGACTACAATTCTGCAGCTAAAATAAAATCAATGGATATACTTTGTAAAGATTGGGATACTGTTAAGTTTTTGTCATTAAATAAATGAGAAAGCAGCAATATAAAATAATAAAATATGTCGCTAGAAGAGTCTGTGAAATACTACTGATACACAATTTGATGTGTTTTAAAAATGTATAGCAGTGGGTTTGTTTTCTTGGTGGATGTATTATGTACACATGTTAATAGTTGTAAGGACATCTTTTGATGCTTTAGCATATATGTTGATATACAAGTGTATAAATTAATATATCTTATGGTTACATTATTGCATTTATTTTTGAATTGTCTGTTTATTGTTAATTTGATGTATTTTTTACTTACTGCATAGTCTATGAAGACAGATGCAAATAACTAGAAAAGGGATGGATAAAGAATTATTCCTTTTGAAAACACTTTCAAGGAAAATCTTAACTGTTTGTGCATTATGAGCTTCAAGGGAATAAAAGAAGCTAGGTGAATCCAGCAATGGACTGCAATAAAATGGATTTTTTTTTTAATTGAGTGCCATAAACAGAGGGCTTTTCTTTTTCTAATATTCACTACTACTCAAAACGAATATATTATTCCTAAAGTTCTGTAAGAGTTCTTAGGTTTGAATTTGGAAATTATTTCTAGACAGGACTACTAGACTTTAAAATAGTAAGTGATGAAAGGCTTTTTTGGCATATAATAAAATTGACACTTTTTTTCATCTTTGTTGGATGATTCCAGTATGTCCCCTGTTAAATAGAGAGTAGCAGGACGAAAGAGCTTCAAATCATGAGCCAGCTCCTCATGAAACCTATGCACACAAGTTGCAGTTAATCCCAAGTTCTTGCTTTCTATAAAGTAGAATGTTCCTATGATAGCCACACACTTTTCTTTATACATGTCATTAAAGGAGGCTGTATTTATTTATTTAGATAGGATTTCATAAGAACTTCTTATCACAATTGTGCAAAGAGTTAAATTCCCTTTATTGTAGAGCAAGGCAAACTGCAAAGTGTTTATGAACCGTCTAGAAGGGCAGTCTGCAGACTAATTCAGCGACAGCCACAGATGCCTGGTTAAGCTGCCAACACAGTTGCTTTCCCTGTCTGCCAGAAAGTCAGCTGCAGCGGCGAGCAACATTCTTTTTTTCCTTCCATTGCTAAGCCTGTGGATTTTACAATTGCTATGGAAAGAGCAAATTAGGAAATGTAATTCAGGGTGATGATCACCTCACTTACTCTATCAATGGGTTTCAAATTAATTTATTTGAGTAACAAAATATAAGCAGATCAGAGTTTCTGCACATGTGCATTCTCTCAAATAAGCCACTTAGTCACGTTTTGGAAAATCTAGCTTCAGATTGTCTGTCATGTGTTTTTGCATTTCTTGATGACAATAATTTTTTTAAAGCTACTCTTATGATGTGCTCTTACCTGCAGTTAGAGAAATGTAACTGTACATATAGGTGCAAAGAAAGGCAGTATGTTGTGACTTTGAAATTAGGTGGTCCTGGCCTCTGCTCATGTTTTGCTTTGTAACTTTGAGCAAGTGATACTGAGTCTCATGTATTTCACCTTAAAAAATGAGAATTGAGAAGTCCATCTCCTAGCACATTGTGAGAGTTAATTAATATGGTAAAATGCCTGGTAACATGTCCAGAAAACTATAGACATTCAATAAATGATACATATTATGAGGAAAAAAAAAGTTGTTAAATCCAAAATTTGCAATTAGGCCCTTGGAATTTTAAATGTACATTGCTATGTGGTAATTTTGTAAAATATTTCTTAATAAAATATTAAAAGAAGTAAAAGGCAGTCTAACGGGTAAGTGGGAAAAGCCTGGAAATAATCGAAGAAAGTACAAAGGAATATAGCATGGTATTTCTTATGCTAAAGTTGTTTGGGTATAATGCTAGGGGATATAAACACAAATCAAACCGTTGCAGTCAAGTCAATTCCAACTCACAGTGACCCCGTGGGACAGAGTAGAACTGCTCCACAGGGTTTCCAAGTTGCTACTGCTGGAATCCAGCTGCTGACCTCGCTGAGCAGTCATCGCTCTTAACACTACACGACCAGGGTTTCCAAAGATGATATAGAGGGACAAAAGGCGAGGAGGAATCTTAAAGTTCTGGGAGAAAAACGGTCGCGCAAATGTTTAGGTAGTGGTACAACTTGGGTGGAGTCCGGGCGGTGCTTCCTTCTGTTGTGACTAGGGTCGCTATGAGTTGAAACAGACTTGACGGCATCTAACAACAGCAACAGCGGTAAACTTGAAGCTAAATCATTTACATTTGGGGTTCCCTGTACCTCTAAAGAAAAAGTGAAAAGAACGACTATGAGTGCACACAGATTCTGACTGTGTACTTTTCTCTCCTTTTCCACTGTTCTTCCCTTATTTCTTCCTCTCCTTCATTTCTTCCTTTTCTCCTTAAAAAAAGGAAAAAAAAAGAAAATTCAGAAGGTACTACAAAGAGACATTTTCTTTCTTGAAAGTATTGAATATATTCCTGGAAAGACTCACCTTACTTTGTTCTGGATGGGTTTCAGAAACTACAGGCAATCCGATACCAACAACATAGCCCTGTGATTTGCTACCTAAGTGCAAGCTGATGCCAAGGTCTGTGGGCTGCCGGTTCTTGCCTGGTTTCAGGTTCAGTCACGTTTTGATGGAAAGCATTATTTTAAGCCAGGAGGGAAACCCAGGTCACAAACTCATGTTTTAACTAACACTTAACAGAAAATCTAAAATTTTTAAACTGTGTCACTTAAATAATTTAGCCAGCCAAGCCAAGTGCCGTCGAGTCGGATCCGACATCATTTCTTAAAATAGTCATCCTGGTGCTTTGTAGCTGACCTGTTACACACACGTTCTGGATACCAAGATTTGACAGGTTTCTTCTCTCTGACGTTGGTCAGAATAGTACGCTTTCATTTGTCCTGCTGATGTTGCACCCAAAGCATTTTTTCCTCAAGTGAGGAAATTAGCCTTACTTATTAGGATTTATTCAGGTTCATCGGCTATACCTATTAGCCAGTTTCATTTTTGTTTAGTGAATCAAATATTTATGTCTTTAGATGCAAGCATAAAATGAACCTCATAGGTCCATAAAGAAAAAATAGCATTTAAAATGTATGTTAACTATTTTTGTGATGATTTATGCAGATAATCTATATTTACATGAAGTTAATGTCTGGATGCAAATGTAAAAATTCAAGATGAGTATTTCTCTCAAGCACAAAAATCAATTGTAGTTGCAATTTTAGATTTTCATTTATGAAACATTAAAAAAAAAACCTATTGCCTTCAAATTAATGCCCGCTCACAGGCACCCTATAAGACAAAGTAGAACTGACCCACAGGTTTCAAAGAATTGTCACCTTTACAGAAGCAGACTGCTACATCTTTTTCCATGGAGGGGCTGCTGGATTCAAATCACCAACCTTTCAGTTAGTAGCTAAGCACTTTAACCACTGTGCCACCAAGGCTTCTCTCATTATGATGAATAAATAATTACATGTATATATTTATATTCATACATATATTTACGTATTTATATTTGTATAATAAAGAGAAAAGTATGTTTATATTCCATTTTTAAATGAGTGATAATTAAGTTCTTGAACTCATCCTAGAAGAAATGCTATATACCTCATTGGTGACTACCACTATAGTCACCTTTAAGTACTCCCCTTGGGCAACTATGCACTGACAGCAGCAGCTAGTCCAGCCTTCAAAGGAATTTTGGAACTCTCTTTCTGGAATGGCCATCAGAGCTGTCGTTGTAGTACCCTTGATATCCTGAATGCCACCAAATGCTTTAATTGCAGTATTTCCTTTGTCTTCAGGTGAAGAAAAAAGTTACTGGGTGCCAAATCAAGTAAGAAAGATGGACGGTTTCAATAGTCATTTGCTTACTGGCTAAAAATTCCCTCACAGACAACTATACAATTAAATTCACAAGTTGTTACTGTACCACCATGCACCTTGGTCATTCCATAATGAGTTCTAAAATGCTTTGAAAGGTGGACTAGGTGCTGGCATAGATCCATAGTTTCCCAAGAGGAGTACTTTGAAGGTGACCACAGTGATATTCAGCAATGACGTATGTAGCACTTAGAAAAATTAAGTTCATGGACTTAATTATCAAAACCAGTATTAAAGGGCAAATAGGTATGTGTTATCCTCGAAGAAAGGATTAGTGTTGTATTTGGGGTTATGTTACTTTGATTATATGTGGAATTACCATATATACAAGACTGAAAATATCAGCTTTGGTCTTTTAGAACTTGAGTTGTGACTTTAAGAATACTAGTAGTCTGGAGATATGAAACTAATTTCTCAATAGACAATACAAAATTACTTTTCTCTGCTGAAAACACAATGGACTAGTTATTCAGTATGAAGAGCATATCAATGTGAAATGTGAAGAGCATACCAATGTGAAATGGTACTGAAACATAGATAAAAATTACAAAGCATGTGGTTTTTTTAAAAGGTTATCACTATCATTAAGGAAGCTCTTTATGGCACTTCCTTTGAAATAGGATAATTATATTTCCATACATTAAAGCCTGATATTTTATTTTCCTTCTGCATCGTTTTTTCTTCTATGACTCAAAGACCGCTAAACTGGATACTAAGATGTCTTTCATCAGTTTCTTAGTGTGCACACAGACTTGGGGATTGCGTCTTTTTATTCTGAAAATAATATGCTAAAAGTAAATCCTAATAAAATCAGCTTGTTTCTTTTCTTGGAAAGTCTTTGACTGTATCATTTTGTTGTTGTTGTTTTGTTTTCCCCCTAAGTGCAAGTGAGTTCATTATTCTTGTGTAGCTTTTCAGAATTTTACTATTGTTTCTGAAATTTCATATAAGTCAATTTCTAATAAATTTCATGGGAAATCCAATGGCCATCTTTAGGAGAATGTTGATGAAATAATACCTGCACATTGCAAAGAAAGCCTTCCCCTCGCCCCTGTGCAAAGTTCTTAGAGGTGTCAGAAATCATTGTCTGCTTCCCCTTTCTTTCTGCCTAGAGCCAGGCAGGGAATTAGGAAGCAAAGAGAAGTGCTTTACACACAATGGCCTTCAGTGAATATTATTGATGACTAGACACCTGCTAGGATGTAAAGGCATTTAATCCATATCATTTTGCCTTTTAACTTGTCAACTCAGACCTGGCGGCCAGAAGAGTTTTCTGTCAAACATTAGCTTTGCATTGCATTACAGTTTTTATTTTTCATTCTTGCAAGTTCAATATATTATACAATAGGGGCTTTAAACATAACAATACTTTTAGCTGTAGAAAGATGAAATGGAAAAAAAAAAATTCTCTGGATCACCAAGTCATCCAGAAAGTGTGATATACACATGTATACTTATCAACATGGAAAAATTATTGATTACAGAAAAATACTGTCCATTAATTTATATCACCTTTACAACTGTTTCCTTCGTTACAGTTAATCATCATCTATTAATGTAGAATAAGAATTCATTTTGTTTGTGCAATTATTTTGAAGGATATTTTTAACAAAGAGTTAATACAGAAAAAATATAGAGAACAGCCTGATTGACTTATTTCCAGAGATAGAAAAAATTACTTCTTTAATGTACGAATCTTTGTGTCTCTGCCTAGAATAGAGCCTGACGTAGAGTTTCTCAGCAATATGACCGGAGAAATCAGTTCCTTCAGGTATATAAAAATTTGTCTACTAAAAACTCACTGTCATCGAGTAGATTCAGATGCATAGCAACCCTAAAAGTTAGAGTAGAACTGTTCCATTGGGCTTCCAAAGAGTGGCTAGTGGGTTCTAACTGCTGGGTTTTTGGTTAGCAGCAATAGCTCTTAATCACTACACCTCCAGGGCTCCTATGCCTTCTTAGAATGTAGAAAGTGCTAAAAATGAATTAATCCTGTCTCAATATCTCAACAACGTATAATTTGGTACTATACTAGGCAACCAAACCCAAATCCATTCTGCCGTTAGTTGCATGGAGAACCTATAGGACAGTATATAACTTCCTCACAGGATTTCCAAGGAGTGTTTGGACGATTTGAACTGCTTACTTTTTTGGTTAGCAGCCTGAGCACTTAATCACTGTACCACCTCAGTTCCTGCTAGAAAACAGAGTTCTGTAACTGCTTTTGAGCTATTCTTTCAGTTAATTATGCATCATGCTGGCCTCAACAATAACTTCCATGACTTCATTTTATGATCTGATGTTAAGAATATAGATTAAAGAGGAGAAAAAACAACTTAGTAAAAAATCCACTTAAATAATACATTGGTTGGCTCATTTAATAACGCAGCAATGAGAGCCTGGGGGTTTGTGCTGATTAGTCCTACAAATTTAAATTATCAGGCCTGAACTATTCCACATGTTATAACCTCTTCTTTTTAACTACATGCCGGATATTTTCACCAAAAGATGTGTAGCAACATAGAAACATCACATGACCAAATCAGAATTCACTGCCGTTCTCAGTCAGCCACCTCTTTCCCAGCCCTATGCCAAGTGCGGGATCTCCGGAATTCCAGATCTCGGTAATGGCCTTCACAGCCATCCAAACCTTTCAGCTTAAACATACTTGATGCTGTATTTGACTCCTCCATCTCCTTCTCTTTCACTTTAACCAATCCAAAATTCCTTATATGTGGCCTCGCCTTTTCGCTTCCACTGTCGTGGCCTTATTTGGATCCTTGCAGTGTTTTGCTGGTACTCTTGCTGCAATTTCTCTCTCATACATCCGTTCCCGTTCTCTTCTACATTCCTCACTCTTTCCGGAATTATGTTCCAAAAGAAAAAAGAAAGAATGAAAACAGACTCTTTACTTTTTCTCTTCTATGTAAAGCCTTCTACAGGTTCCTTCTTTCCAGAACTAATTAAAACACACTCTTGAGTTTGATATAAAAGGCATTCTCCTTTCATTTCCCACCCTCTAGGCACTGACTGCTAACCACACTACCCATGCTATAGGGTCTTAGTTCTAAGGGACTTCCACCATCTCCCAATGTTCACAGGGTTTTCTGCATTCTGTAAAATAACAGGTAACAGAGTATGTTAATCTTTTTATATTTAACTCAAAGTAATCTTGAAAATATGCCATATTTACTACACAGGACTTTATAAAAGAGTGTTTCTAATAAATAAATCCAACAGAAAGTAATATTGTAAAACTGCCTCTCTGTAGACATGAATGATAAAGAAAAAATGATTTTTTTAAAAGATATTTGGGGTTCATGTTTTGGACTTCAGAATTTTTGCTCCACAATCAACTTTTTTTTTTTTTTTTTGTCATTTAGCTATCTAGTTCTTGCTTCTAAAGCCTAAGCTGTGAATGTTCATAGGTTTGGGTATATGCATATAGCTATAATATTTCTATATATGGCTGATAATATTATTTTATAATCTTATGAAATATATCATAATTACAATTCTGTATTTGAGGTTAACATTTAAGAAAGAATTATGTCAGGAGATATTTTAATTCTTAATCAATCAGATCTAACAATAAGAATCTCAGTGAGACTGATTAAAACTAAGTAATTTCACACTGATTTTGAAAATATCATTTTTAGGTACATTCAAGTGTATGACCATGTAGGTACTATCATGCATATTTTTAATATATAACTTTTGTTGAGCTAATAAGAGAGAGTATAAGCTCTTTAGGTTGTATTTGGTTAGAGAGATTTGAATCATTCTAGAGATTAATTTTTCATCATGGCTCATTAATAATAATTTAGATGAGTGGGGAAGAAAAAAATGCATTTTATTAAATATTTGCTTCTTTGGTCCTAAGTGATTACAAATATTCTATCAAAGATGTTTTGATATTTTACTGTTCCAGAAACACATGAAGAATAACATGTCAATGAAAGCAAACTATCCTATAAATTCGTTTTGCTCTTTAATGAAAGTGGTTATTTTAATAGCAATGTTGACCTGATAATTGCTAGTGTGTCTAAATTGAACTTGCTTCAGTTAATGCATCAGTAAGTGATGTACCTTCGATGCAATTAAAAGATTCTAATCTAACCTAAGAAAAGAACTCCTTCATATTGACTGCTTTAAATTCAGACTATGATTTCATATATTTTAAGTGGTCCATGCCTTAGCTGACCCCATTAGTGGGATACATCTCTCCTTTGGCACAGGCAGTTGCTGCTGAGTAAGCATTTCTGAAACCCTTTGAGTGAACTTTGTCAGACAACTATCATCACCTAACTTCAGAGAGACGATCACTTGAGTTAGAAACAACCAAGATGTTGAAGATGGAGACTAAGGAAATGCCACAGTGAAGAAAGAGATAAGACATAGCTTATCAAGTAGCACCCTTTTTCATATTTAAATTAAAAGTCATGTTACGCTTTCTGTTATTAATGTCTGTGCAGAATATTCAGATTTCATCATACATGTATGACTTGCTGAATGATTAACATGTCTCAGTTTTCCTCATCATTGATACAGTGGTTGATGCTTTTTGTACCTACCCATAGGACCTAGTCTGTGGAAATTTTATCTTTATGCGTAGTGTTCAGCTGTCCCATTCCGTCTTCCATTACTATTTTAGGGAATACAATTTCCAAGTGTATGTAGAAAGGAAAATGTTAAGGCTCTGGCTCTAGCTATTAGGTAGAAGGTTGCTTTAGCTTTTCTAGTTGGAATGGGTCTTGCATTTCTAAATCAGAGACGTTGGAGGAAGGAAGAAAGGTTTCCTACTGGAAGAAAGGTTTCCAGAGTGGTATGGTTGGCTCACTAACTGCATTTGAATTCCAGTTGCACTGGGTTTTGCAGTGACTAGAACCATTCTCCTGGATAGGCGATGAATGTGTGCATGCCCAGTCTGGCTGACTCATGAGATGCCCTCCTTGAGGTGGTGGCCTCAATTAGCGTTTTCACCGAGAAGCTGAAATAAGCTACACAAAGAATTCTGCTAGCCAGATACTGTTTTAAACTGTTAGTCCCCACAATCGTTTATTTATTTATTTATTTTTAGCAATGGAAGGAAAATTGCTTGTGTAAAGGATTTTGTTCACCAGGTCTATAGAATAACAAAAGTTTATCTCCAGTTTTCTTTGAAGGAATCCCAGCTGTAGGACTCTGCAGATTCATGATCTTCGTTGTGTTGTCCTTAAGAATGACTTGCCTACCAGATGCTAGACCTTCTGAAGGCTAGTATTTTCCTTTGTCTCTTCTTCTGCCACACATTTGACATTGCTAGGCCTTCAGTAAATTGAGTTAAAATAAGTTAATCTGGCCCAATTGTGATGGTTATGTAACAGCAGCAGCATTAACTGTGATCATTAATGTGTGTTTATTAAAAGTTACGGTGTATATGGAACTTTCCAAGCAGTCAGCAACTCCTGTTTGTTTATGCCCAGCTCAGCTGTCTCCCTGACTCCCTAGACCATGCAGAGCCGTGCCATCTACTAATGTACCCAAACTGTTCTGTGATGCATCTGTTTTCCTAATTGGTGGAACTGATAAGGATAAATGAGCTCAGTTCTCCCCTTGTGGGTGTGTGTGTGCTGTCATAAGCCCACTGAACACAGAATTTCTATGAGGGCAGAGGGGTGAGGATTACTTTTTAGGAGGATCCTGATTTGGACCTGTGGCTACAGACATGGGGAGGAACAAAAAGAACATACACGTTATTTTAGTGATGTTCTCATGTTTTCAGCCACTTTTTGATGACCACAAATCCACGGCCAGCCTAGATGCTTCTCTTACATCTTTTCGTGTCTGTTTCCAAGTCTTGGGATAAAGGAGAGAGAGAGGGAGGGAGGGAGAAGAAAGATAATTTTGTTAGTTGCCAGATCTTAGTCTTCTTTTGGTTTGGCACTAGCCTTCATGGTATGTGGAAACCCTGGTGGTGTAGTGGTTAAGTGTTACAGCTGCTAACCAAAAGGTCCCCAGTTTGAATCCATCCAGTGCTCATTGGAATCTCTCCTCTGTCCTGGGGGTTACTATGAGTCAGAATCAACATGATTCTGGTTTCATGGTATACAACTTATCTACTATTTCCTTTTCTCCTTTAATGTTCTTTGGGACTATTTGGTCATAGACTTAGGCCAAATTCTAGCTAACACACACCTCTGTTATTTTTGTAACTTATGTACTAGAGAGAGTCTGTAAACTTAGGGAGGACTATGACTAGCTGGTTTATTCGTTTGGTCCATCTTCACTGCTTATCACAGTCCTATATGTAATAAGTTTTTAGTAAATATTTGTTGCCATTGTATATATTTTAAGGATTTATTTTAATTACATTCTATGACATAGTGAAATGTTATTTTGCAGTTCCTCTTAGCTTCCTTTGCTATGAAGCTCTCACTTTACATTTCTAAAGAACTTTTTTTTTTCCCCCCCGTTTAACCAGCCACTTCTCTCAGCCAAATTTCTGTTTAATTGAATTAGTTTGATGATCTGGTTCCTATCGTACAACCTTTTTACAACCGTTAAAATATTTTGCTTGTATCTTCAACCCCGCCACTCTTTTCCAGATTACTTTAAATTTGATCTTGAAATTCCATAAAAACTCACTGCCATTGAGTTGATTTCAACTCGTAGTGGCCCTATGGACAGAGGAGAACTGCCTCATGGAGTTTCCAAGGTGCATCTGGTGGATTTGAACTGCCAGTCTTTTGCTTAGCAGTCGTAGCACTTAACCACTGTACCACTGGGTTTTTGTAAAATTCCATGTTATCTATAAATTTTTTCCTTACTTAAGTAAATATATAGTTAGTATGCCTTTCCCTCTACTGTGCTGAGTTATAATCTGCCTAAATTGTTGTCATGAATATCGGTGATTATTAGTTAAAATATTTATTGAACAACTACTGTTCTAGACATAATTCTAGGTTTTAGGTATAGACAGGAACCAGAAACAAATTAGAGACAGTACAGTGTCATGGCTAAGGTGCCATTCGTGACAAATTTAGAATTCCAATTCTGTGTTTGCTATTTGTGAGAGATTGGTGGCTAATTATCTGTTCTGATACGAGTTTCTCCATATATAAAAAGAGATAGTGGTATAAGACATCTTTTGTAGTCTGTTATGGTTTTGAATTTTGTTTATATCTGTTTTAAATTGCAATGGATTTCAGAAAGTAGATTTAAGGAAAAAAAAAGTTGGACTTAATGATTTGACAGGATACCTGTCTAAACATTCCATAAAATTTTTACCTAGATTTTATCTCCCTTCAATTGGTTTGCCCTTTGGGACAGGTTTTATTTTAGCTGACCTTAAGTTGCATTAGTTTTCCACTGGATTTATCAGATTAACATGTTTAAACATGCAGTTATTTAAATGGATAAACTATTGACACTAACAATGAAAATTAATATATTCTGCAAACAGCTTTGTAGCAGCTTTGTGCATTTATAACAGGCAAGCTATCTGGGTTATTGGAAATGGTTAGATGACTTGCATTGCCGGGGAGTAGGTTTCCCTTCCTATCCTTTTCCTTAGTGATTATATTTATGTATTTACTAACAAATATTTATTTAGCTAATGTGCATTATAAAAACTGATACCTTCTTAGTCAAATCAAAACTCTTGCTGATCTATGGCACCTGTCACTAGACTGTGTTTAGTTATCATTTTTGTTTACTCAGCCACAAATCTATAAAGTTGGGTGCAGGGGACCATCTACCGCATGACGCTCATGTGAGACTTAAGTGAAATAATGATTTTTTAAGTTAGTATTGTGCATTTCATGTGGTAAAGATTTCGTGAATGTTAAATACTGTGATTATTTTCTTCGCCAACCCATTTGTCCTTCCAACACGTGAGTTTAAAGAAAAATTGTAAAATAAAAGGACAGTAAAATAAATGAGAAAATGTAGTCTTTTAAAAATAATAGAAATAAACTATGAACAAAATTTAATAGGCTTACAGATTCCTATGAAGACAATTGATGACTACTTAAGTGCAGTACTTAATTCATTGAATATTGTATGTGCTGACAGTATTCTCCTGCAGGAGGTATTTAATATTTAATGATCTCATTATATTTAATAAAACATGACGGGGTATGGATTTCAAGAATATAATTCTATCCATTAACAGGAAGATTTCATGTAAATTACTATCCATGTAATTTTCCTTAAGGACTGAACACATTTAAAATATATTAAAATGACTGCTACAAACCATGTCTTAATTTCTTGATATTTTAAGTAATTACATAGAACATTTCACTTCAGTGATCTATCTGTTATTTTTATTTAAACACTTGATCCGTTACAAATTTTGTGTACTAATTTTGGTTTAGAAGAACTATTTTGATTAATTCTAAGGTAGCTACAATTCCTAGGATGGAAGTAAATTTCATTCACGTTTCAATATCAGAGTGTAAAATATTGATTTTTGAGTAGTTTGAAGATTTCTCCTGTATTAAAAATAAATTTTTAATTATTGTTGATTTGTTCCTACAGTATATTCTGAAAAATGTCTCTTTTCTCCTTAAATAATATATACTATCACTTTATTAAAAATAGATTTTTACTGCTACAACTAACCAAAAGTCAGCAGTTCAGATCTGCCAGGCACTCCTTGGAAACCCCATAGAACAGTTCTACTCCGTTCATGGCATCACTAGAAATCAGAATCAACTTGATGGCAGTGGATAAATTGAGAATATATATAATTTTTAAATGTGTGTTTAATGAAAATGGTTTGTAGGAGTTACCTCTTTATAGGAGCTTTGAAGTGATTTATAATACATTTAGTCTCATGCCACTATTTTTCCATCTAGTTTCTCTGTTCAAAGAAAAAACAAATCAAATGCAGAAATCCTTGTAACTTACAACAGCAAATGTAATCTGAACCCTTTTTTCTTTGATGACAAACTTCAGAGACATAAAGCAATTGACATTGCATTGGTTAGGTCTTTCATAAATGTTATTTGAATATTTCAATTGTTTTATTTGATAAATAAGATAAAATAATATATATGAGTCTTTAGTGGATTCCAACTTCTCACTTTAAATGTCCACTTTGGTAAAATGCCAGAAGAATCATACCAAATGTATTTTTCACAGACTTTCATTTTACTGGATGAGTGAAGGTTACTATTGCAGGATAATTGCTGGGTCACCAGGTTGGTTCACTCTGTTTCTAAACTGCTTCATATTGGTCCATCTGTGTTAGCTACATGGACTAAAGGGATGTCTCCATTGTTTCAGATCTCTAGACATCTTCTAGGCTTTCTTTATAATTAAGTAGTTATAAACCTGTAGGAAGCTCTAAATTATACGACAGTTTCATCGAACCATCGAGTCAACATGGGATGAGACCTACACTCTTCATCTGAATCACTTCCTAGGTGGTATTGTCAGCATACAAGAGGTTAATTCTGGGAAATAGCCGAGGGCTAAATTGTAAAATGGCAAACTATATTTGAGGCATTCTTAACTTTCTGGAAGGTCTTTATGTCTTTTTAAAGATAGTATGAACGAGAGCAAAGACATGCATAGAGTGAGTTTCAGGAGGGCTCGTAGCACAGGACCTCAACCTCTTGATGCTTGTGTCTCAAATGTGTCTCCCTTAAGGCTTTCCTGAAAATAGATGAGCATTTTTACTTGTAAGGAAACTTTCCAACAGACACTGCTTTGTGATGTCAACTAACAGACTCCTCAGTTGGTCGCTCGTCTCAGATGATTCCTGGTGTCTCTCGTTCCTTGATCTGCAGGTGACTTTGCCCTGTGTGCACACCTCTGCTGGTAGTGCCCCAGCTCCTGTGGCATTCAGCTGCCATCTGGATTCTGTCTTGCACTGCTCTTTGTCTTGCTTCTTCTGATACCTATTCTAGACTCTGCCTGCATCCGTTTTACCTAACCTGGGAGAGTCGTAGCACAGGGCCGCATGTCCAAGAGATGCTCTCCACTCCTAACGTTCATGGATTAAGAGGCCCTAATTAAACCTTCATGTTCTAGAATTTTTATTAGTCACTATGAGAGTGCCCTACCCACCTTTCACATCCCCGTTCCCACCATCCGGGTGACGGTCAGATGGAGGGGGACCCACCCCACTGAATTACAGGAAAAGTTAACTACTAAGTGCTGCCCCCAACCCCTAATCTGTCTGAACAGAGGTCAGTTTTCTGAATGTGTCTCGGGAACCAGGGCCAAAAAGCTCAAATTGCTCTTTGGCAAATGATTTCATGTCATACAGTTCACAAAAGAGAGAAATGTGCATATCTATGACAGAGATACATTGGATTTTGAGTAGAAGCTGTGATATTTTGGTAGCCGACTGCTAGGGTCAATAGATAGAAACCACCTTAATGACTAAAGCTATTGTTTTTTGGTACCGTTTGAGTCAGTTTCTGACTCATAGTGACGACTGTGACACACTACAACTACCTTGTCATGTTATTTTTGGTGCAGTCTTTACTAAAGCAGTAAAAATCAAACTTTTTTGTCAGAGAGTCACTTCTCCCTATAGCAGACCTACAGGACAGAGCAGAACTGCCCCTCAGGGTTTCCAAGGCTGTGATCTTTTCCAAAGCAGATGGCCACATCTTTCTCCTGTGGAGCAGCTGGTGGGGTTGACCTGCTAACCTTGTGGTTAGAAGTGGAGAGTTTAACCACAGATTCCTAAATCCTGTGGAGTAGTTTCCTGAATAAGGAAAAAGGATCACCGGAGACAAGAGTTAGTGGGAAAGGAAGTGTTAGCGACAGTTCAATTTAAGCTACTGAAGGCCCTAGCTGTTCCCGTTGTAGAGTCAAAGGGGAGGTCTGGAACCACATAATGACGGCCAGTGGTGCACCATTCGGAAAGGACCGGCAGAAATTCATGAAGGTGTGGGTTTTCCATGGAGAACACCTTGACTCCAGCTCCCTGAAGTGAAAATCTAAAAGCCATTGGCAGAAAGAAGCACACCGGCTGACGTGAACTGCCACTTTTTTCCTTTCAGAAATGTTGTAAAGGGCCTCAGAATGCTTTATTTAGCTCATTCCATGCTCGGTAGCCTTAGGGACAAGAACAAAGGCTGAACTGTGACCCTTGTTGCCTGCTGTAATCTGTAAATGCACCTTAATGTGACACTAAATTTTAATGTTGTAATGAGAATTGTAACAGAAGAGTAACAAAATCAAGGTTAAAATTCTTTTTCTGCTGTTAGAATTGTGTTTTATTAGTGATATGCCTACCAAATAGTACCTTTTTCCTGAAATTGTTATACGTGTTCAAAAGCTTGCAAATTAGTGTAAACTCAGATTAGTGTAAAGGATGCCAAACATCCTTTCAACATTATGAGATTCCAGAAAATGTGAATAGGATGTTTCAGTCGTTAGGTAATTTTCCAGATGCATTTTTTTGTGCTCTGATAATTCAAATGGCTCCCTTTCAACACTTCAGGCTTGTCATGTACACTGTATTAGAGTGTGTAACATTTTTGAAGCAATTTGGCACAGATCGCTTTTCCACTTCTAACTCTCTAAGTTTGAAGAGTGCCTGCCAAGATTTGTGCAAATACATTCTAATAAATATATTTTCACGGATTTTCAAACCTTTCTTATTTCAAGTGTCAATATTTCTTAAGTTAAAGAAGAGTGGTTTAATTAGTTCTAGTTTTTTACTCATGTTATGAGTAAATAAATGTAGGCTCTACATATACCAAACATCAATATTTGGCAATAATTGACAGCATTGATTCATACTTGATCATTATGACATGAATTACAGAACTTAAAGTCAACTAAGGTTTTTATGTCCTTAGGAAAGTAGGTAGTGAAAATTCCTCCAAGTCATGTAATTTAAGCACTGGTATTTCCTTTTAGTCTTTCTGGTAAATGCTTTCTTGTCTTAGTTGAGACCATGTATTACAAACAATATTATATATTTATAATATATTTTTATGTAGTATGTATTTTATATATTTTTGCTTTCATATTAGCCTAACAAAATATGCATTGACTTAATGAGCTGTTTAAAATGAAATTAACTAGTAGTTTTAGATACATAAAAAATTGGAGTTAACCAGTTTTCAATGTACTAGTCTCCATACACAGCAGTAATTCCAGCATTGTTTCTTAAAAATAGTTTTACACAGGCAGTGCAAAGAATTATTAGAATGCAATTTTTACTAAAATATTGGAGGCAACATGCTATATCAGTTATTGACAGTCTGTAAGAGTGTTATTTTGCTGGATACCTGCTCTAATTTCAAGGTAACATCCTGCAAAATCTGTTTTTATAATGTTAGTTGTATCTGTTAACTATCTGAAGTGGAAACAGAGGAATTTGTTTGCCAGTTAACTCAGTCCACTAAGTATGAAATTATGTGATTCTTGAAAAATTTCTCATTTCTGGGATTAATTTCACATTTTGTATATGAAGAGAACATTTGTACTAGTTGAGACTTGCATAAGTAAAATTTGATTCTACTACAGTGGAAACTAGGATTTGGATTTGAAAAAATCTGATTTTGAAGACTAGTGACATATGAGTTTAGAAAAGTGGCGTGATCTTTCCAAGACACAGTTACTGTATCTATAAAGTGAGCTAATAATAATACTTCAGGCAATTGTCAGAGACTGTGCATAGCACATCAAAGTACCTGACCCATGGAAGGAGATTTATATTATCATGTTTCCTTCATGAATATTAAAATGATTGGCTGTTACACTGGATTCATCATGTTTCTACAACTGTTTATTTCTTTCTTTTAATTGAACTTTAGATGAAGATTTACGGAAGAAACTAACGTCTCTTCTAAACAATACACATGACTGTTTTATGGCCAGTTCACAAAACCACTGCATGCCAACACTCTCCTTAATTGATCTTGGATTCCCTATCTACAAATGGTTTTTAGACATCCTGAGGGAAATCACTTCTTCTATAGTGGTTTCCAAACAAGATCATTTATTATTGATCAGAATTCAGAGACATTGAGAACAAATGCTGGATTAATAATTTTGTGGTGTTGGGTCTTGTGATTTTTGTCCTGAGACTCGTCAGATGGTGAGTTTTCCATATCTTTGGGCTCCCTGGAGCACAGTTTAGCCATCAAGTAAAGCTTTGGTGACAAGAAAAACCGTAACTCCTTGCCTCAGTTAATGATGAAAGCAGATAAATGTGCAGAATCATTCTACTCAAGCAGTATCTGACACCTCTACCAACACAACCTTTGCTCCTTCTGCCTTTCTTTACTTCATGTACCCACAGCATCGATAAAATAGAGATTATACTAAATTTATTTAAGGTGTTCTAAAAACATAAAAAATAAATGAAGAAGCATATCTGTATTATATAGATATAATATTTGTAAAATATACATTGTGTATGGAGTTCTTTTTTAAATTGGCGAAGATGGTAACAAATGACAGGTTTAAAATATTAAGTTAAATTACCCCATTAATGTTTTGAATTATAGTTATGAGGAAACAATGATGAGGCTCATAAATATTAGTGTGCTTAATTCCCATAATCTGTGCTTCATTTTATATTTCATTTACTTATAAAAAAGTGCTTTATTATAGCATATGTTGTGCACTATGCTAGACTGACGTTAATAAAGCTGATTTTTTAAAGTAATATTTTTGACAACTTCAACTAGTTATTTGTATTGTTTTTGATTATTTTGTATTTGTATAAGCTAAGTTATTTTTCCTTGGCCTTAATGCTTGAGATTGTTGTAAATTTCTCTCTGCTAATTGAAATCATGCCTTGTGCAATTAATCTATGTCTTTATCTACTTTGTACTGCATAGAAGGCACATTATTTTTTGTGTTTTTCCCTTAATTTCAGAAATCTGTGGGATAATATGCTGTTTTTC
This sequence comes from Heterohyrax brucei, assembly GCA_028571685.1. Lineage (NCBI taxonomy): Eukaryota > Metazoa > Chordata > Mammalia > Hyracoidea > Procaviidae > Heterohyrax > Heterohyrax brucei. The sequence continues at coordinate 108,863,451 of CM053148.1, forward strand.
TAAGGTAATATGAGAATTTAAAAAATGGCATTATTAAAAAATACTGGTGCTTTTTGAACCATTTTTCTCAATAAATTTGGGTAAATCTACGCTTCTCCATGATTTTTTACAAGTGCATTGAAGTGATTGAGAAGGAAAGAAAACAGAGACTCTTAGTTTGAAGAAAATACTTAGAAAATACTCTTAATAAAAGACCCTGAAAAAATGTTTCCCAGTCCTTATATTTCTCCCAAAGACAGTAAGAAAAGTTGTCATAAGCATCATTTGGATCACAGTATGACTCTAGCATGACAACGTAGCATAACTGTCTTGGAATCAAATTAAAAGACTAGCTTTTGATAATTCTGTTTATCTCAACAGTAATTAGAGGATACTTATTTATCAGTTATTTGACTTGTTCACGAAAAGTTAAAATCATTATACAACCTCTTGGGATGGCTTTCCACTTCTTACACAGAACTGAGACATATATTTAGAATCTTTGTCACTGTTGAAATGTGTCATTCTTGTAGTCATATCAAAATTCAAGTCAAATATGATGACTTCTCTAATGAGGGTAACCTTAAATCCTGCTGAGTATGTAAGTTAACAGATCACTACTGGACTGATTTTGCCACAGGTTTGCACGTTATTTGCATTGCAGAGAATTGGCTGCTTCCTTTTGGAATTTATTTTAAAGCCCAAGAGAGTGTTTTACACAGTAAACAATAAACTTTTTGTTTTATATTTTTGAGAGAAACCTTGACTATCTTTTATGATAAAGGAAAAAGAATGTAAAATATTTTTACCTTAATTTGAGTTTTTCTCTTCCACACATTGTCTTGGTTTTATATTTTTTAATGTATCTTTTATTTCTGAATATATGAAGATTATTCACTATAGTACTTGTGTTTATCTTGTTTTGTAGTATTAAATGCCATGGAACATACTGTTATTATGATTGTTAAAAAGTAACTCAAAGTGGATATAAACCACCAAAGAAAACCTCCTATCATCAAGTTGATTCTGACACATAGCAACCTTGTAGACAGAGTAGAACAGCCCTGTAGAGTATCCCAGAAGTGCCTGGAGGATTTGAACTACTGACTTTCTGGTTAGCAGCCGTAGTTATACTTAACCACTGTGCAACCAAGGTTGCCATGAGAAAACAGCAACAGAAAATAACAAAATAAGGCTCTGATAGATGATAATAAGCTAGTTGGGGGTAGTTCTTTGTTTATTTTCCCTATGGTAATAATCTAAGCAAGGACTAAAGATAGTACCACTCTCAACATGACAAGGAAGTGACTGAATATTGTGCAGACACTAATTTGAAATTTATTTTCTTGCTTGTCATCCTGATGAACCTCACGTTATTTGACTCTGGAGTTAATTTTTTACCATGTAAAATTTCAAGCAGCTGTTTTATCTAGTTTTATTGGCTTCTGCTGTTGCAAGTGGGCTGGACTGTTTTTACTGGGTGCTGCGAAGTCGATTTTTGACTCATACTGACCCTAAGTGGTAGGATAGAACTGTTCCATAAGGCTTCGTAGGCTATAATCTTTATAGTTGCAGTGTATCAAGTATGTTCTCCCATGGAGCTACCAGTGAGTCCCAACCAATGACCTTTTGGATACCAGCAGAGGCTTAACTGCTGTGCCATGTGTATCTTCTTAGTTTGTCAATGATACGAAAATGCAGTATGGAGGATTCATAACAAAATCAAATATATTTAATCTTTTCTGTTATTTTCTTTAAAGTTTCATTTTTAATCTATTTGAAGTATGGTAAGCTACTTTTCTGAGACACAGATAATCAAATAGGAAATTATTTGTGATACCAGGTCACAGAACATGACCTTCCTAAAGTTATCATTCCATTACAGTGTCTTTAGGAACCTAAAGACAATCTTGCATTCATATTTTAAATTCCTAATTTAAATTCACAAAAAACAGTTTGCTACTAGTTTTAATAAAATAAACATGCTTTCTGGAACCATTACGTCTCATCCAGCCATAAGGTTCTGAAGTGCAAAAGTGAAGGATCATATCCTGGGAGAAAAATACAGGAAATCACACTATTATTGATTGATATGCAGTGTTAAATCTTATTTTTTTAATGTTGTTGATCATTAACCAAGAGTAGAATCTGACTAGCTAGCAGCTCTGTAAATATCTACATTAAATTTTGAGTATTGCCAACTAGTACTAACAATTGTTTAACGACTCTTTACCTTTCTAAGGCTCGGTAACAGCCTTATCAACAGTTTGCCTTGCAGGTGTCCAGGAATAGTCACAGAGCAGTGAGTGTTTTCTTCTGTCTTCGGGGGCCGGCAGCCAGAAGCTCAGATTTGCTGATCTCAATTTGGCACTAATAAATAGCCACCTCGTTGACTAATAGTTATACCTCTCACTACACAGACGTGAAAGCTAAAAAATAAAATTCTCCTTACAACATTTTCTCTAGATGGCTCCCCAGATATTTTGATTTCATAATTTGAAGCAAGGATGAGATTTAGAAAGTTATGTGTGTATCTGACAGAGGGCAAGATTTTCTGTCACAGGGCTAGAAAACTCCCTAAATACAATTGCATTTATTACTGATGCTCAAGCCACAATATGTGGATTCTGTAAGCTCATTTTAAACTATATGCTTTCCTCTTTCTAACTGCCATCATCTTTAGAGAGATTCGTCAGCACTTGGCTGGCATATGTCAAATAACTAACTTTCTATGGAGGAATACAAGATAGACCAACCAGAGGGGTTTTAAATCATGTTTGTGACTGTGGTGATTATATGGAGCTTCCTCTTCTGAAAAATAATTATCAAATATCTCCCATAGTATATAAGAATTTCTTGAACAATTATCTGATGAATGAACAACAAATTGAAGCTTTAACATTTAATGTAACAGAGACTTTACAAATGTCACAGGCACAGCTTATGATTTTGGTTGTTTTCATGTAACATATATAAGTTGTTTCTACTGTTCACCTTTTAAAAATATAGAGCATAATTCTTTTCACTTGCACATATGTAGAAAGGAAACATTTCAGAAATTGTGAGACTATTAACATGCTGATGGCTTGTTGTAGTTAGTTGCTGGCATGTGGTTGTGATTCATAGCAACCTGATGTACAACCAGAGGAAATGCAGCCAGCTCCTGTATCATCCTTTCCATCCTCACAACTGTTATTAATGCTTGGGCCCACTGTTGCAGCCACTGTGTCCATCATCTCATTGATGGCCTTCCTTTTACTTGCTGACTCTCTACTAAGCATAATAGAGACCCTGGTGATGTTTATTGCTACATCTGCTAATCAAAATGTTGGCAGTTCATATCTGCCAGGCGCTCTTTGGAAACTCTATGGAACAGTTTTACTCAGACCTATATGGTTGCTATGAGTTGGAACTGACTGGACAGTAGTGGCTTTTGTCTACTAAGTGTGATGTCCTTCTCCAGCGACTGGTGTCTCCTGATAAAATGTCCAAAGAACCTAGACCAAGTCTCACCAGTCTTGCTTCTAAGGAACATTCTGATCGTATTTCCAAGATACATTTGTTCATTCTTCTGGAAGTCCATGGTATAGTTAATACTGATCATAAACACCATCATTCAAAGGCATTAATTCTTCTTCAGCCTTCCTTATTAATTGTCAAGCTTTTGTATGCATATGAGGCAATTAAAAATACCACGACTTGGTTTAGGTACACCTCAGTCCTCAAAGGGACACCTCTGCTTTTTATTCCTTTAAGGAGGTCCTCTGCAGTAGACTTTCCAACTGCAGTGCATTGTTTGATTTCTTGACTGCTGCTCCCATGGGTATTGATTCTGGCTCCAGTTGAAATGAAATCTTGGACAACTTCAGGATTTTCTCTGTTTATCGTAATGTTGCTTATTGATCAAGTTTTCGGGATATTTGTTTTCTTTGAGAAAACAATAAGATGTGTAGTCCATACTGTGGGCTTTGATCTTCATCAATAAGTGCTTGAAGACCTTTTCATTTTCAGCAAGCAAAGTTGTCAGCTGTGCATCATTGGTTGTTAATGCGTCTTCCTGCAATCTTGATGAGCTGTTCTTCTTCATATAGTCCAACTTCTTGCATTATTTACTCAGCATACAGATTGAACGTGTGTGAAGAAAAGATACATCCCTGACACACACTTTTCCTGATTTTAAATCAGGCAGCATCCCCTTGTTCTGTTGGAACAACTGTCTCTTGTTTTATGTATAGGTTTTGTATGAGCAAAAGTAAGTGTTCTGGAATTCCCCTTCTTCTCAGTGTTATCCATAATTTTTTATGTTCCACACAATCAAATGCCTCTGCATATTCAATAAAACACAGTTAAACATCTTTCTTGTATTCTCTACTTTTGACCAAGATCTATCTGGCATCAACCATGATATCCTGGTTCCAAGTCCTCTTTTGAATTTAACTTAAATATACTAATCGCTTTCTAGGTGAAATAGCTTTAAGCCTAATAATTCCATATACCAATCCTGTTGCCATTGAGTTGACTCTAATTCATGGTGATGCTATGTGTTACAGTGTAGGATTGCTCCATAAAGTTTTCTTGGTTGTGAACTTTAAGAAAGCAGATCTCCAGGCTTATATTCTACAATTACTCCTTCATCAGTTACTTTATTTGTGAAGCAATTATTTACTGAAAACACATACTGTATACCAGGGGTATGGCAGCATTCAGGGCTAGTCAGAATTCTCACTGTACTCCTTCATCGCGTGTTTTAATTGCTATTTTTTTTAAATTCAGATGTCGGACTAATTACATTGTTGATGCTTGTTAGCCATGCATTGTTCCTTAGTCCAGGATTTCTCAGCCTGGGAACTAGTGACCTTTTGGGCTGGATCATTCTCTGTCGTGCGTGTTCCCTGTGTATCTTATGGTATTTTGCAGCATTCCTGGTCTCTCATCACCAGGAGCATCCCAGCAGCATCCCCCACACTTGTGACAGTAACAAATGTCACTTGGGGACAAAATCAGCCCAGCTGAGAAGCTTTGCTCTAAATAAAGACAATATTGTGTATTTGTATTATGCCATTTTAGTTTTTAAAAAAGTTAAAATATAATACAAGTACAGAAAAGTGAATGCATAATAATAGCACAGCTCAGTGAATTTTGAAAATTTGAAAAGATGCATGTAACCAGCATCTGTGGAAACATACAAAGATCCCAAACTGAACATCACCAGTGCCTTGGAAGGGAACTGAGGTATTTGTTCAGTTATTATCCCTCACCCACCTACAGTAAACATTCTTTGAATTCTAACAGTACGTTTTGATGTATTTAAAGAAAGTTCATATACATATTATCACTTCATCCCTTAACTACTTCAATGTAGATGAATTGTTATGACTGTATTAACTTCTCATGTATGCAACTTATTTTCAGAGTTTAGCAGATCTCAAATTCATGAGGATGTATGTGGATAATACGGTGACTGTACTCCAAGACTTCATTTTCTAGGACTTAGTACGAAAAAAAGGTCCTAAGACTGTTATAATTTAAAGCACTTAGATGGTGTAATTGACATTTTAAAGTTTAAAATATATAAAAAAAGAAATTACTTAAAAAAGTGTTCAAACTTTAGGCAAACTTAACAATATAATTTTCTACCAAAAAATACTCAAGTGAAACCTACTGCTGTCACGTTGATTCCAACTCATAGGACCCCTAAAGGACAGGGTAGAACTGCCCCATAAAGTTTCCAAGGAGTGCCCGGTGGACTTGAACTGTTGATCTTTTGGTTAGCAGTTGTAGCACTTAACCACTATGCCACAAAGGCTTCCTTATTTTCTGCATTTAAGCAATTTTTGTGCTATTCCAGGCTATTGGCATTTTTTCTCATTATCTCTTATCTATCATATTAATAAGTAATACCACCTATTGACTTCATAATACCTGTTTTGTTTCCTATTCCTGGATCTAAGTTGTTGAATAAAAAAATAAAAGCTGAATAAGATTGATTCAGGTAAAAAACTTAAAATTTTATACCATAATTGAATATAACTTTTGGTTCCACATTCTACAAATAAGTTTGCATATGTAAGTATGCATTTAGTATTTTTTTTTTTTCTGTCTGGAATTGTTTTGCATAAATACCTTTTGAAAAAAGGAATTATGTATCTACATGTAAGAGAAAGAAATGCCTGCCCATGGTTAGCCACACTCTGGTAACATTGCCAATAGAAAAACCAAGCCCACTGCATTGTTGATAGAATTTGGTAATGGAAAAGATTCAGTTGTGCTCTAAGATTCATGGTCAGTACCTTTAAAAACTTACAATACCCTGAACACAAATTCTGTTCAAAGAGAAAGTAATTCAAAGATCTCAGAAATTTAATATATAATATTCCTTTCACATATAGAGCTATCAGTATCAACTGCATTGTCTCTTACAAAGTGTCATTTCTTTCATTCCGAAGTATTATGGATCTTCAATCATTTATTTTTAAAACCATTCTGAGGTAGCTACCATTGACTGAAGAGGCTGGTAAAGAGGCTTTCAGGTATTACAGATAGATAGATAGATAGACAGATACCTAGATAGATGATAGACAGATAGATATTCTTAATCCCACCCACTCCCCAAACTCATACACATAGTGATTTAAAGTAGTCAAAAGCCTTCAAATAATTGATGAGCAGCTGCCGAAGGACTCAGTTGAAGGAAAACTGCTACATATATCATTAGTGTCCTAACCTAGCCGGGAAAAATGGATTACTTCTGTGACTAGTAGTTATTTGTAAGATTAACCAATGCTTTTAAATTTTCATTTGCCGTTGACATTATAATCTATTAAGATGATACGTTATTTTTCAGAATAAGCTGTTCAATGAGATATTTATGTTAATAACTTGATTTCATTTGTAAACACTTTGATGAAAGTATGCCTTAATTTTTGTGTGTATAAATAATATCCACTCTAGCCATGTTCTTTCTATCCTTTTGCTTCTTTTCAGCTATGTGGGTGTTCTTGTCTGTTCCCCAGGGCTGTAGTTTCTTCACGTTTGTGGTGACTGACTGCTATGCCCCTTGGTTTTTTTTTTCAGGGATGTACCTCCTGCTGTGAATTTTTACATTCATTTTCCTTTTGTGAGTGGCAGCAAAAGGGAATTTCCTAGACTCTTGATGTTGTTAAAATCGTTGCTACAAAGCTCAAAATTAGAGTCAGCTTCGCTTTGCTGGCCATCCATCAGAGGAAAATGTGTTGTACGGGCATACAGATTCATCCAAAAGAACTAGAAACTGACCAGTTCCCAGGTCTCTTAGGAATACCTGACATTTCTGGAAATGTATGTTATTTAGAGAACAGCTGGATAGAGAAATGTAATTCCGTTTTTATTTTATTTTATTTTTATTTATTTATTACCACATTGGCTTTGTTAAGGCTAGCCAAGCAACATGTTACAGTTAAATGTGTTTGTATATAGTTTTCTAGAATTTCTAAGTAGATGGTTTTCAGTTTTCTTTCCCTTGAGAACCTTTATCATCACAGGAATATACCTGTTACCCACAGTCCTTCGTAGCTAGAAATAAATAACTAGGTGCTAAAAGCAATGTGTTAATTTTGCTTTACAATAATTTCTTCCCAGATTTAGTTTCAAGTCTATTTGATATGGAACAATATAATTTTTAAGAGTTAAAGAGAAGTAAAATTCAGGTCTTTCTGTGATATGAAATGAATAATGTCTTTTGCCAAAAGGGGCTATGGTTGCCTGGTTGTTTTCCAAATATGAGATGCTTATTTCAAAGATGCCATGATCCCCAGGATAGAAATTTTGTGGAATTAACTGAGCCAAGCCAAGTGCCGTTGAGAAATAACTGAAGGCATTAAAAATATGAGATTTTGAGACAGAGAATTCATCCAAAAACCCATTGATTCTGACTCATGGTGACCCTTAGGACAGAACTGACCCATAGAGTTTCCAGTGCCTGGTGGATTTGAACTGCTACCTTTTGGTCAGCAGCTATAGCACTTAACCAGTGGACAACCAAGGTTCCGTAGTTCAGCAAAAATAAGGGTCCAATGACAAAAGGGAATCTATTTTTGAAAGTCAAATATTTTGTCACAATCTGTTAGGTGGTTATGGTTAGAAGCTTGTGTTACTACCAGTCTGGTACAAATGCAACTACTTAGACCCAATAATAATAATAATAATCATTTTTTGTATGTGGTACACATTTCTTGACAGTGTTGTGGAATAGTAAAGGAATCCCAAGGAATTATTTGTTGTATTGTCATACAAATAACTCTTACTTTACTGTTGCAAACTTTGAAAGGAAAATATAATCACTACAACCCTAACTTTAGGAATTAACTCTGGAAAAGGAGATGGAAATTTATACACTTACAATTTTATTACTTATATTATGGCCTTGAAATCGGTGGTTTAGTTTATCTGCATGTGTATGTTTCCTCGTCTGTAAAATGTAGATAATAAACTAATTTGAATGGGTTAAGTATAATTATAGCTTCTAAGTTGTAAAAGTAGAGGTCTGGTAACCTCTGTAATAATGTTTATAGGTAGGCCAAAATATTCTCTTGGTTCGCTAACTTTTTAAGACGCAGTTGTCATTTGCCCTTCGACCACAAAATTGAGTGGCAATAACACAGTATCTCATATAATTGAATTATTGATTGTGGATACAGTGAATAAATTAGAATTTTTTTGTGGAATGACCTTTATATTTTTTGCTCACACATTCTTTAAAAGTCTTGGAACTATTTGACATTCTGGTTGTATAAAAAGGGAGACAAAAAGGCTTTGATCAATACATAAAGTACAAAAGTATCTTTTTTTCTCAATCTATGTATCTTTCTAAAATTATTTTCCATCAGCCTCTTGTATCAAACAGACTCAGCATTCTTCATTCATTTAACATTCAATTAATACTTCCTTTGTTTCAAGCACTTGTATGTTGAAAAATTTTTAAAAAATCAATTTATAAAATATGATTTATTCTTAAAGATTATGTTTAAACAAAACTTTGGGAAAACAAATAAGCAATACCAAGGTAAGGTCATCTTGCTGTTACCTGTTAAATACAGGGTCCTTTGGAGACATGTGTGAAGGTGCCAAAGCCAAATTAGAGGATTGAGATAAATTAAGAACATTTATGTTCCTTAGACTGTGGTCTTGGTAGATTGACGCCTGACCCGGGTAGTTTGGATAAGTTGTCATTAGCTAGGCAGAGGTTGCGGAAATAAGCCACCTTTGAAGACCCTGAAGCAAGAGAAGATATTTAGATATCCAGGTTACTAAAAAAGGATCCAAGATTTAATCCATTTTATAAAGGTTATTTTAAGCCACGTTAAAAATTTGATTTTATCCTGAAGAATATGACAATAGTGCTAATGGATTACAAGCTTTGCTAAGACATGCGACGTTTTGTCTTCCCAAAAGTTTTCTATGGCAGCAGTGTGGAGGACTGACTATATTGCAATTAAGACTGATGGCCCAGGGAAAGGAAGAGACTTCCGTAACTTGATACATCAAAGTTAAAATGTGCATTGGCCAGTTGAATAGTCAGTTAGGGAGTTCAGAAAAGGTGTCAGTCTCTCTATCATGTCTAGAACAAATATTCTGTTTTAGTTACCAGTGCTGCTATAACAGAAACACTGCAAGTAGATAACTTTAATAAACATATATTTATTCCCTTATAGTCTTGGAGAATAGATGTCCAAAGTCAGGAAGCCAGCTTCACAGGATGGATTTCTTTCTCTGTCTGGTCTAGGGAAGGGTTATTATCATCAATATTGCCTGGATCTAAGAGCTTCTCAATGCAGGGACCCCAGGTCCAAAGACATACTCTGCTCCTAGCTCTGCTTTCTTGGCGGTAGGAGTCCCATATCCCTGGTAATCAGAGGTGACAGAACTTATCATTTGTATCACAGTCCAGAGATTTCAATATTCTGGAGCAGATGTTGGCAAACTTCTTAAGAATCATATAATAAATAATTTTAGGCTTGCTGGCTTTTCAGTCTGTGCTACAACCACTCAGCACTGCCACTGCAGCAAGAAAGAAGACATAGATAACATGAAAACAAAGAAAGTGTCAGGGGCCCTAAAGCAGTCCCTAGATGGTAAAAACAGGTAACATGCTTGGCTGCTAGCCTTAAGCTTGAAGCTTTGAGTCTACCGAAATGTATCTCAGAAGAAAGTTCTGACCACTGACCTCCAAAAAACAGCCATTGAAAATCCAACGAAGCACAGTCCTACTCTGACACATATGGGGTTAGCATGAGTTGGAATCAACTAGACAGCAACCCGCCCCCCTGGTGTCCCATTCAGATTTTATTTATAAAAATAGGCAGTTGTGCCTCTGGATATGGTTTGTCCTATGGAGCATGGCTAATGAAAGCACAGCTATGCAGTGTTCTGCTTCACTGCCTTCGGTGGACAGAGCAGACCTGTGCCTTCAGTACATACACTGATTAGAAAAAACCAAAATTCTCAAGTCTTCTGTGTTTATGTGATGACTTACAAGACTGAGGACTAGACTATAGGGTCAATAAATCAAGAAAACGCCATTAGACATTTAGAATAACTACACTTTGTGCTTTTGTGAGAGCAGGAAGTGCCAACAGCATTGTCTATGAATGTGAAGTCCAGAGATGGAATGAAACAAGTTGTTTTACCCAGAAACTGATGGCTCCAAAATCTAATGAAAGTTTACAGATTTTTAAAATAATAAATATCTGATTTTCATTGACCTGATTTTGTTTAGGTCCTGAATGTGGGAGCTATTATTATTTTTCTGTCTACTTTTAACGGGATTGTGTGTCTTATTTTTCAGTGACCGATTCTAGGCAGTTCAGTATCACCTTTTTAATTTCTCAGTTTACAATGGGATGCAATTATGATTTTAGTATGGCACTTCTTTTCTTAGGGGATTTTAATTGCATGAGAGTCTCATATGAAGTCAAATGGCGTCTCTATTAACAATATCAAAGAGAGTGCTCTCTTACTGGTATCTATAGATGTATGGTGTGCAAAAGTAATTGCCGACAGGCCCAGGAAAAGAAACGCTTTTAAGACTTAACTGGACGATGGCCGTAGCATAGCTGGACCGCTGCAAAATCAGAGCAGCCTGAAGATCTGCCTTGCATGCAGCTTTCAGGAGTACTCTGCATAAAACCAAAGTTAGTGCTGACTCTGAGTTCCAAGGAAATAGGAACAGAAATAGGCCTTAGAGAAGGAGGCTGGCGATTATAATCAAAGGGCATATTTTGTGTGTGCCCAATGGGGAAAGCACTTTGAGAATGACAGGGGCTGTCTGAGACACACAATCTTAGATCATATTCACCGTCATAGAGATTATCTGCAGACCTAAAGGAAAACATCAAAAGAGTTCCTTTTCTTCTATCGCAAGAGAAAAAAATGAATAAATACAAGTTAGGATCTTTTTTGTTTGAATGGCAACTAAACATGTTTTTTTTTTTTTCTTCTTCTTCTTTTTTTGAGGAATAGCTGAAATTGCTGTAAGTTTTACTTTTGGAATGCAATTCCTACACCTAGCTCTCTGCCTTTATCTTTATGATACAGGGCAGGAGTATCATCAGGGGTAGAAAAGCATGCCTGGTTTGAATCCGTGAGTCAAAATTGACTTGAATGCTACTAACAGGAACAAGAAGTATGGAAATAACATACACTGAAAGCAAAGATACTACTTGTATATGGAGCCCTGGTGTCACAGTGCAGAAGAACTTAGCTGCTAACCAAAATTTGGCAGTTCAAATCCACCAGCCACTGTTTAGAAACCCTATGAGGTAATTCTACTCTGTCTTACAGGGTTGCTGAAAATTAGAATCAACTAGATAGCGACGGCTTTGGTTTGAGTTTTTAAGTTAATGTGTGTGTATCTATACATATATGTGTGTGTAAATAGGTAGATGTATAATCTCTTCCACACTGTACTATTTAAATGTTCATATTCATGAATTAATATGCCCTGGTGGCATAATTATTGAGTGCTTGGCTGCTAACTGAAAAGTCAGCAGTTCAAGCCCACCGTGTACTCCCTGGAAGAAAGATATGACAATCTCCTTTGGCGAAGACTTACAGCCTTGAAAACCCAATGGAGCTGGCCTACTCTGTCCTATAGGGCCACTATGACCCCATGGCAATGAGTATTTCATAGTTGAATTATTAATACTTTTAAAGAGACCATTATAATATCCCCAAAACAAAAATCACTCGTGCCACTGTTTTAATGTGTCTAATTCGTTTAAATCTGTATGTCCTCTAGTGTTTCTGAAATTAATAATCTAATTTCTCTTCATCTTGACCATCACACATCCCTGCCATGAGAATTTTTTAAGGTATTTTCTATCTGTCCATTAGTGTTCAATAAGATATTGCTTAGATTTGAAAGTTTAATTTATTTTTATTACCTATTTATATTGTGTATAATTAGTACCAAATATAAGTAAGCATTACTAGAATCACTCCATTTTTCATGACAGTTAATTCTTCCAGAGGTGAGAGTGACATAAAAAAATACTGATAAATATGGAAAATTCAAGAAAATCCACTCATCCAACAACTATTATTTCTTCTACTAAGACAGTATGCAAGCTTGTGACCTCAGAAGGATGAGTATGACAGAGTTGATTTTATTTAAAAATTCATAGTCTAGTGCAGAGGTTGGCATGGTTTTTTTCTGTACACGGATAGATGGTAAATATTTTAGACTTGTGGATCATACTGTATTAGTGGCAACTACTCAACTCTGCCAACTGTTGCATAAAAGCAGCCGTAGGCAATCTGTAAATTATTGAGTATGACTATGTTCCCTTAAAATGTTATTTACAAAAACAGACAGGGGGCCATATTTGGGCCAAGGGCCAGTATTGCTCAATCAGCTCCTTGTCTAGTGGATGGTAGAGACAGAGGGAGAAATCATTAAATTTAAATGTAATAATACTACATTAGTGGAGTTCACAGGATGTACACTTTAAATCCATCTGTTGGGAAAGTTGGCATTTTAAATGAATACTAAAAATCATGGGGAAATCAAAGAAGTAAAGAAAGTAGAGAATAATAAGTGAAAAGGTCTAAACATAACCAAAGACCATGTTTGTGTCTAAACAGTTTTTAAATAAGGAATTTGAACATAGTGTAGATGCACTAGTTTTTTTTCATAGATGCCTGGAGATGAATTTGCCAATACTATCAGAAATACTAGTAGTTGTGGCATTTATTGAGAAGCAACCAAAGTTGTTAATGTCTAGGGAGTTAAAAAGGAAGGGAAATGATAATGTTTTGTTAGAAAAGGAAACCCTCATGGTATAGTGGTCAAGAGCTATGGCTGGTAACCAAAAGGTTGGCAGTTTGAATCTACCAAGTCATCCTTGGAAATTCTGTTGGGTTGTTCTACTCTGTCCTTTAGGGTTGCTATGTGTCAGAATTGACTCAACTGATTTTTTTTTTTTTAATTGGGGAGATGTTAGAAAAGCACTTCTGGAAAAGAACTGGTAAAGGAAGGATCTAGTTGGCTTTGTCAGAAAAGCTAACATGAGTGCAAAATTTTTAGGAACTTGGGAGTTGCATTGGCTCTTCCAGATTTCATAATTGTTAGATATTGTTACCTATCTGCAATGGTTAACTCTGTCTGACAAGAATCAATGCTTTTGAGACCAGCTACCTAAAATGCTACCATCAATGCATGCAAATTATTTTTGCAGATGGCACCAACTCTAGACATGACTTCTGTTAGTTTGCAAATGATGAATTGAGGCACTGGACCTCTAACTGATATCCAACTAAGTATCCATGTATTATGTTTTCCTCTATTATTTGATGCATATGTTTTTAAAAGGCATATTTTGCTTTTATTTCATTTCAAAAACTAGATCTGAAGAAGAGTATATCCTCTTTATTCCCAGCCCAATGTTGTCTCATTTGGTAGTAATGCGCTCATTAAATTTTGCAATTGGATGTTGAATTACCTTACACTTTACACTTAACTTTCTATGGCTTGTTGTTAATTGTCGATATGTTTCCTGTTAATCTGCTAACTGGGGCTACTTATTCTTGCAGTCTTATTGCCTGACAAAGTTTTACCTTCATTTGGAAGTCTTGAGGGCCTACTTTGCATTATATTAGAAAAGAGAAAAAACTACAGAAAAGCAGGACCAGAGAAGAGGCAGAAGTAGATATCACCAGGAAAAAAAGGAAAAGTAGGACATGTGCAAAAACAAACAAAAAGGCAAGACAATAATTATTTGATCTCAAGGACTGAAAAGAAAGTGGAAAGGAAACAAAGGAGGTTTTATCTTACCTTTTTTAATAGAAAAGGTTCTATAGCTGTGCATATTCGTCATTATGAATATCCTTTTTTTCCCCCACTTTGTCTCAAAGGTGTCAAGAAAATTTGGCTCGAGGTTCATGTTTTTCTGCACCTTTAAAATGTGGATGTTCCAGGATGAAGGATAGCAAGTGAACTCTGTAGTCTGCATTGTAGAGGAAGTGTAGCAAGAAAAAGAACAAGGAAGGTTGTAAAACCTTCAGACTTGGTGTCTTAAGGAAGACAGTGGATGCAAAAGATGTGTGGAGAATAATATAGGAGTTATCTGTCAGTGATAAAACATGAGGGTAAGATAGAAGATAAAACCCACGTGTGGACTTTCTGAATCTGTTTAAGAACCAGAAGTCCTAGGTACGAATATTAGAATTGGGATTAACTAAATGTGTAACTTTGGACAAATCTAGTCACTTAACCTGCCGAATCTTCACATGTGAAATACGAGGAATGAAGCAGATGACATGGATTCTAATCATTTTATTTATTTTTGAGTAAGTAGCAACTCCTGGACTTTGGTGATCTCCAATTTGAGTTTTTTTAAAATAAAAATTCAGTAATCAGGCATAATAACTTGAAAGGATATTAATAGACATTATTCCATTCCTCCTCCCCAACAAAAATGTCATAAGGGTAATTTATGATTCTTAACAACAACAACAAAAAATCTTTGTGTCACATTTTTGCAAGAGCTCCTCACACTATTGGCAACTCCAACAGGGATTTTGAAGAAAATAATTGAAAACATTTTTTAAAATATAAAAACCTATAATGAGTAATATAGCACTTGAGAGTTGAATAATGAGTAGAATAATGTTACTAATACAACCCAATATCCCAGTATATTACCACATTAGAGTTTCCATGATAATTCTTCCTCCCACCAAAAGAATGTACCTTGTAAAATGTATGAAGATATCACAAGAATCAAGATTTAAACCGAACAAACAAAGCAATGAGAAAATCAAAACCTAAGACGATGGCTGATATGATCACTAGAACGTACAGTCCATGAGTATCAAAAACCAGTAGTTTATTAAACACCGGTACTAGCACAATAAAGCGAAAGGAGTAACTTAAGGAATCTCAAATCACATTAAGGGCTAAGAGCACTTCTGCCTCTAACACTTCACAGAAGCTAGAATGGTTGTATCACTCCTGCTTCTAAGCAGTTAGAGAACTACCAATGCCTGATATTAAAACTGTCTTCAAGATTTGAAAAAAAAAAAAAAAATGTCCTGACAACACTGTGAACACTGTGAAGGCCCCTTGTTCTAGGCTACACTTTGACCTGTGCTTGTTTACCTTGTGCTTGGGTAGTATTTAAGGATTGTCGTATATGTCTTACACAGTTGATAAACTTTTGATTGCTAAAAGTAGTTGCTATTTGTACTGCAGTGAATATGAGCAGAATAATTTGAGGATTCTTCTCCAGGTTTCCTGAATTAATTTTTTTCTTCTTTAAAATTTTCGAGAATCACTTTCTTTATACCTCTTTAGGCACTCGTATTCTGCCCTGCAATGTAGTTACAAATCTACATGATTTATCATGATAGCTTACAAGGCCTAAGCATCTATTCACTTCTTTGGTGCTTATATGACCTAGCAGGGTGCTTTATTCAAACACAATATTTGAATTTATTTAGATAGGGTGTACATCAATCCTTTGCTTGTTGACAGGATATAGATTTAAAAAAACAAACAAGCAAGAAACCATTGCTGTCATGTCGAATCTGACTTATAAAAACCCTATAGGACAGAGTAGAACTGTCCCATAGAATTTCTAAGAATCTATTCATGTTTTGGGATGGCAGCCATAGTACTTAACCACTGTGCTACCAGGGTTTCCATGAGATATTTATTGTACAAACTTCAAAATTATAGAACAAGACTCAGTTTTTTGAGTGCAAAACAACAAGAAGCTTGCTAGAAATAATTTTGAAATATTATAAAAATAATGGACACACTGATTCCATATTACATGTAGCAAAATTTTGTAGTTATTTTGAAGTAGCACATGCAAAAAAAAGAGACAACCAAAAAAATCATAATAACATTTGTATTCCAAAAGTCACTAGAAATTAGCAAAATGCTCCCTATCAGAGGAGAAGTACAGAGAAGATGAAGTATATGAAAGCCTTACATGTATTTGTTTGGGTTTGAAGTATTCCATTTATGTGTAGAATACTTTCAGCCAGAAAAGATTAAACTATTGATTCAGAACTTTGAGTTAAATGCTACCAGAGTGATTTAGCTACTGAGATATGAAGGAAAAGGGTCCGTGTTTGTCTTAATATTTTTACAGAGTAATATTTTTAAAAAATCATTTTTCAGATATAATTATGAATAGGTTTGAGGCAAAGCATGAAAACATCAAGGGCTTGCTCCTCTATCTTTGCTGAAGTTAACTGTTGGAAATGTAGTAGCTGATGAGTACTTTGACTTCATTCACATTGGTGGCGTAGATCCTTGCAGAGGAAACCTGAAAACTTTTACAGTTTGCTCGTATTGTGTTTGACACTTTGCAGAAGACTTTTTCATCTTGTGACATGCTAAGTGCTGTGTCAAGTGCCACACTTTCAATACTACCTAACTTTTATTACTGAAATGTTTATTTTATCCATAATTTTCCATTGTTTGTTTTCAGTTGCTTAAGGTTTTCATTTTTTATAATGCGAACTAGCATATATTTGTTTAAATATGTATATGACTTTATAATGCCAGCCAAGCCAAGTGCCGTCAAGTCGGATCCGACTCATGGTGACCCTAGGGACTTTATAATACATCTTATCTATAACACACAAAATATCAGTGTTTAATTATTTAAAAGAAATTAGGAAGTATCATGAGATTGTCTATAATACTTAAAGAATTCACTTTGTTTTCAGTAATCAGAAAATGTCCATCCATTTTAAAGTTTATGTGCAAATTTACATATAAGTACAAAAAGAGTACAAAAAGCTTGGCTTTCTTCTAATGAAGATGCTTTGTGTTTATAAAAAGGAAAATAAAGCTATATGTAATACATCCAGTTAAAATTTGTTTCTGTGTTATGTAAAATGTAAATCTTATGATACTGACATTATTAACAAAATCCCAGTGTCATTTAGATTGATGGAGTCAATTATCTTCATTGCTACAGGACAAAAAAGTACCAGGATTCATTTTTTTGATCTGTGGAATACATTTGTTCTGTTTGCATTAATGTTTTACTGGCAGGAATATAAAATTTTGGAGATACCCCAAAAATCAAGATTAAAATTAAATTCAAGGTGCTTTATAAATTTTTATTGAATTCTTTGTTTAGGATATATACACATATGTGTATACATATATCTGTATTTATGTATCTAGATATACATACATATATATGTTTATATGTTTGTTAATATATGATTTTTTAACCCTATGATCTGACCCACTCTGAAGATTTTTGTAACCATCACAGGCAATAAAATTATAAAGTTCATGGAATCATGGAGAAGATAATCCTACAGATTGCCTTTGGTTTGTAGCAAATCCAAAAATTAAGGTCAAGAAAATGCAAAAAAAAATGTATCTCATCTTATTCATATGAACTGTAGTTGTCTTGCACTACATATACCCAAAACAGGTTTTGAAAATTCTGTATTTCTGACCTTTACCTAGACATTAAAGTTTGCCTGGAATCCTTATTTTGACAAATGCTAGAGTAAATAGAACTAGGCACATAAAACATTTCATGTCAAAAGGAAAGAACAATGGCCCACAGATGTTATGGTTTCATGAAGGCCGAGTGAAAGTCTAATCTCTTTAAGTAAAATTTTTATTAAATAGAATCCAAATTCATAGATTATCGGTGTTTATTCTGAGCACATTTCATTGCAGTAGTTAGCCAACATTATAGCTAAGAAAATCTTTTCTGAGGTATATGTCTTGGTTGCCTAATGCTGCTGTAACGCAAATACTACAAATGGGTTGCTTTAAAGCACACAGATTTATGTTAAACCTCCATAGTTCTGGGAGCTAAAAGTCCAAATCAGAATCTTTCTTGTTTAGATTCCTTCTTTGCCTGTATTCTTGGAATCGG
Organism: Heterohyrax brucei; assembly: GCA_028571685.1. Classification (NCBI taxonomy): domain Eukaryota; kingdom Metazoa; phylum Chordata; class Mammalia; order Hyracoidea; family Procaviidae; genus Heterohyrax; species Heterohyrax brucei. The sequence continues at coordinate 108,881,828 of CM053148.1, forward strand.
CGTTCTTAGCTTGTACACAATCCTAGCATGATGCCTGCATTCACCTATGTCTGTCTCTGCTGTCTAGTGTTGCCTTAACAGAAATACAAGTGGATGGTTTTAAAAAAAGAAATTTTATTTATCACAGTACAATAAGCCCAAAGTCCAGATTCAGAGTGTCGGCTCCAGGGGATGTTTTTTTCTGCTGGCTCAGGAGGAAGGTCTTTGCCGTCAATCTTTCCTGGACTGGAAGGGTCTGAGGAGCAGGGACTCCATGACTTTCCAAAGGATGCACTCAGCTCCTATTACTGTTTGCTTTCTCCATGGTCTGATGTCCCCAAATCTCTTTGCTGTCTTCTTTCCTGTATATCTCAGGAGACTGCTTCAAGGCACAAAACAACCTTACACACTGAGTCCTGCCCTATCAACACAACTGCCACCCATCCATAATCATTAGCATCATAGATGGTAGGATTTACAATGTGGAGGAACATCACACAATACCAGATGAGTGATCACGGTCCAGCCCAACCACCATACACATTTCTGGGGGGAACACAATTCAGTCCATGACAATCTCTATATCTGTTATGTTTCTTTTGTAACTCAGAGTGATTCGGTTTAGGATCCATCCTACACTGGTGATGATGTAATTAACATGACAAAAGTAAACTATATTTCCCAACAAGATCATAGTTATACATATAGGGACCAGGCTTCCACTATATATTAAAACAAACAAACACACACACACACAACCTGCCAGTTGCCTTCATAGCAATTCCAACTTGCAATGATCCTACAGGGCGCAGTAAAACTGCTCCATTTGGTTTCCAGGGAACAGCTAGCGGATTTGAACTGCAGATCTTTTGGTTAGCAGCCATAGCTATTAATCTCTGGCCACCATGGCTTGAGCTGCTGTGTATGTTTTAGGAGTACACAATTCCACATATACAAATATACATTACTAATTTCAATGGAAACATGCTCAGTGGCAATATTTTTATGTATTAGTTATCTGTTGCTATTCAACAAAGTACCCCAAAATTTAGTAGCTGAAAATAACAAGCATTTGTTTTCTCATCCAGTTATTGCAGCTCAGGGGTCTGGCAGCAGGTTAGCTGACTACTTTGGGCTCAGGGTTTCGCACAAGATTACGGTCCATAGTCACAGCAAGCCTTGGCTGGAGCTGGAGAATTGCTTTCAAACTCACTCCCGTGGTATATAGCAAAATTCAGTTGCTAAATGGAACCAAAGTTCTTGCTGTTGAGTCAATTCCTACTCACAGAGACCCTGGGACCTGTAGTTCTCTCTTGTGATGCCCAAAGAGCTGTTAAAAATTCTTTGTTTCTGATCTCCTGGATGTTGGAACTTACTTGGAATCCTTATTCTGAACTGCCCCATGGTGTTTCCAAGGTGTCTCTGTCCCTTACTAGTTTTGGGCCTGGGACTTGTACTGTAGCCGTGAAGACATCTCCGAGAGTTGCCCACAACTTAATGCCTTACTTTCCCCAAAGCCGCAAGTCAGAGAGAAACAGAGAGAAAGCATGAGATGAATTCCAAGACAGAATTCCCTGTATTTTATTACTTAATTTAGAAAATTACGTACCACCACTTCTTTTACATGTTACTGGTCACACGGAACAGTTCTGGTATTTTCTGATGACATTTCATAAGGTTTTGGAAACTGAGGCAGGAATTTGGATAAACAAGGCAGGAAACTATAGCAGCAGTTTTGCAGCCTTCCTATCACATTCTATCTTCTTCTCATATTTATTTCTTATAAAATCATCTTCTAATGTAACAGTTAGTAAAAGCTTCACAATTCGATAACAGTATTTTTTTGAGTTTAAAGTAGTGTAAATGTACCCACAATTTGACATATTATTGAGGGCATTAATTTTTCTTGTTACACTATCATATGTAAGTATAAAAATGGTATTGCTTAAACCAGAAAAAACTCTACAAGTTAATTTATGTTGTTGAATTGTGTATTGGACATTCATGTCACTCTGTACAAAACAAACTACAAATCATAATTAACTGAACTTATAATTGCCAATTTTTTCATTAACAAACATTGTTATTTATTCATGGTATGAAACTTCTTCAGAATTAATACACTTCATCATTATATAACTCCATCCTTGATCACATAGGGATAGAGTTATATAATGATGAAGTGCTGCTAACCAATAATTCAGCTGCTAACCAAAAACTTTGTCAGTCTGAACCTAGCAGTGGCTACACAGGGAAAAAGACCCGGAAATCTGCTCATAACAGAGATTGCAGTCTGGAAAACCCTACAGGTGGTTCTACCTCTGCCATGGAGGGTTGTTAGGAACTGGAATCAGTAATTCCAGTTTTAGCATGAGTCAATTCTTTTTTTTAATTGCTATATACATTTTCCTGTGTATATTTTTACAAAATTGCACATATATAAGCATATGTACATATAAAAACAAGTATACACTATACATATAGCATAATGTATAAGTATATATAACATATATAAGTATATGTTACATAAATATATATAAGTATATACTAATTATATACTAAGTATATAATATATATACTTGGATGCACTTGGCTTTGGCGCACATATAAAAATAAATATACTTTTGGTTCTGTATTATTCTAAAATAAAATATTCATTGTATTCATGCAAAGATATAAATTGTTAAATACAGAAAACATTTCTAATCACTTGCAGGTGTAGACTACTACACCTTTTGTTTTTCCTCCAGTATTTAATATGGGAATTTTTCTTTTCTTTACTCTTTTTTTGTGTGTGTGTGATTAGCTGAAAATTTACAGTCCGAGTCACTTTGCCATGTAAAACCCCAAGTACCCTCCTCTGTGCAACTCTGTCTGCTCTCCTCACCTCCTGACAGCACATTCTTCCTTTCAACTCTTTCCACTGTTAAGTCAATTCTAACTCATAGGAAACCTATAGGACAGAGTAGAACTGCCCCATAGGGTTTCTAAGGATTAGCTGATGGATTTGAACTGCTGACCTTTTGGTTAGCAGGGAAGCTTTTAATCACTGTACCTCCAGGGGTCCTAAGAAAACAGTCCATAGGGACACAAAGTCACCACAATTGAAACAAGTTTATTTCTATACTTTAGGGGCCTATCCTAGAATGCTTAAGGTTGGAATGGAAAGAAGCACAGTGACATGAGAGACACGTGGGTACACTAAAATGAGTGACTGGAGCAATCAAAGAGATGAAGTCAAAGGAAAAGCTGGCTTACAGGATGTAATTATGAGTTTTTACAACAACATGTAGAGGGTTCAGAAGACTCTCCTTTGCACATTCTAAACACATATACAGACCTATCTGTATCTCAGGAACAACTTGGAACTGGAGCAACAAATGACAATTTTGAATAGATAACAAATGACAGAAAGTAGGAACGGAAATGGATAAGACAGTTGAGTGAAAGCGATGAGCCAGCCTCAAGAAATAGCTGGATTCTGAGAACAGATGAGACAAATGAGAACTACCAAAGAGGAAGACGGAGCCTTTGGAGAAATGAGTCCTTTGTGATATAGCCTGTGACTCAACTAATTTGAAGGAGCAGATCATCAGCAATATTGAATATACTACTAATGCCAGAAAAACCCTGATGTCATAGTGGGTGAAGTGCTATGTCTGCTAACCAGAAGGTCAGCAGTTCAAATCTGCCAGTCGCTCCTTGGATACGCTATGGGGCAGTTCTACTCTGACCTCTAGGGTCACTATGAGTCAGACGGGACTCGACGGCAGTGGGTTTGGTTTGGCTTTCTTTGCCAGAAAACCAAATCTGTGTTGGAGGAAGCATGGCCCTTTAAAAGCAAAAATGGTCAGACAAACTCTCACACATGTTGGACACGTTATCAGGAGGAGCCAGTTCCCACCAAGAGATAATGTATTTGGTAAAATAGAGGGTCAGCAAAAAAGAGAAAGACCCTCAGTGAGACGGATTGACACAATGGCTGCAACACTGGATTCACACGTTACAGTAATTGTGAACCTGGTGCAGGACAGGCAGCACTTTGTTCTCTTGTGCACAGGGCTACTAGGGGTTGGAGCTCAATTGACAGCACCCAACAGCAACAACAACCACAACAGGCATTGGTAGCCATCTCTGCCACTGGCTTGAAGGATATGCTTTGTGAGTGTGTGTTTACATTTCATAGTGCAAAACCAAGGTTAGCAACAAGGATTCCAAGAGCTTACCCAGGGATTACATTTTAAACCTAAAACTAAATCAGGGGATAAACAATAAGGTAAGCAACTCTTATAATAATCATGTGCCAAGATAATAACATGTTATCACTAATAGAATAGCCCTGGAAAGAGTAATAGGCTACATTTATAGTTACATAACCTTAGGTTCAGGATGGATTACTGACTGGCTCCAAACGGACTGGTAACAGGTAGCCAGGATTCCCTAGAGCTATAGATGCCAGGTTCTTTCCTCGGTAGCTGCTCTTAGATGAAAACACAACACACACATACACAGATGTGTGTTTTAAAAGGCAGGAACCGCTACTAGTCATGTTTAAGTGTGTGTCAATATAACCACCTCCCAAACAGAGATACCATAGTTGATTAACCATTGAACTTTGAAACACAGTTTATTTTCTGGGACAATTTAGTTTTGTTTTTTTCCTCTTAATAATTGATTCAAATGGTAATTACTATAATGTGAAAACGATGTTTTTTAGGGTGATATTACTAATTCTCAACTAAGTAACAATAATTTTAAAATGTTAAAATTCTGATTTCAATCATACACTATGGTGTCTGGTGATCTTGGGGAGAAAAACTTGGAATTTTTGTTGAAATGTCAGAAGAGATGCCATCCTGTGCAGCCCTGTAATGTACTTAAACATTTTGCTGACGTTTACTGTAGAGTTCTGTCTTAGTTTGCTGGCATGGCTATAACAGAAATATCGTAAGTGGGAGGCTTGAACAAAGGGAAAAAGTACTATCTCACAGTGCAGGAGGTTAACTTCTAACCCAGGGTGCCAGCTTTAGGGGAGGCTTTCTCTCTGTGCGACCTCTAGGGGATGTCCTTGTCTCTTTTTAGCATCTGTTTCGCCATTCCTTGCTGACCTTCACATGGTATTTGTATCATCCCCACAGCCGCCTCATTTGTGCTTTCTTCTCAGAAACCCCGGTGGCCTAGTGGTTAAGTGCTATGGCTGCTGCCCATCTTGTTCTCCTTGGAAACTATTGGTCATTTCTACTCTGGCCTATAGGATCACCATGATTTGGAATGAACTTGATGGCAGTGTCTTTGTTTTCTTGTTTGTTTTCCCTCTGTGCCTAATCTACATTTTTTTCTTTTTGATATCTTAAGTGTGATCAGCTTAAAACGTATCCTACACTTATAAGATCTCGTTAAAATACAATCTTTTTCCCCAGCGAGACTGCATCCACCATAGAGGTTTTACATTTACAACATATGTTTTGAGGGGGACACAAGTCAGTCCATAACTGATTATACAGTTTGGTTGCTTTTAAGAGTTTTTCAAACTTCATAAGCTTGTAACAAGTTAAAAATTGGACATAGTAAGTCATGAGGTATAATAAGCATGTCCTTCAAAATTGAAGTAATAATGCTGTTTTGCATTTTACTGTAACCAAAATGAACCATCGTATTTTCTGATTTCTACTCTACATTTAAGTGGAGCAAACATTGCATAATATTATCTTTTTATGAACAAAAGTTATAAGGCAATGAAAATAAACTGTCTTTCATTTTGGCTATTATGCAATGTTTTAAAAATCCCACTTTTAAAATAAGAATATTAATTTGATGTCCCTATCATACTTGGCCATCACATATCAGGAAACTTTGATGATGTAATAAGTAAATTCTATGGTCACCAAACAAGAGATGGTCAGTTCCAATCCACCAGGCACTCCTTGGAAACTGTGTGACAGTTTTACTGTATCCTATGGGGTCGCTATGAGTTGGAATCCAATTTGATGGCAGTGGGTATGGTTTTTTTTTTTTTTTTTTTTTTTGGTGTCACGTATCAGCTTATTATAGGCAGGGAGCCCCCAGATCAGACCCTGCGTTGTATATGTTACCAGGGGTTTTATTGGCATTGCAGTATGATATAAATAGGTTATTTCCATAGGTATTTTATAGCAAAGGAAAAAATTACAATGGTAAATTCAGAGTACTTTACAAAGGCCCTAATTCGTGACTTCATTTTGTTTGTTTTTGTTTTGCTTCTTGTCTGTTTAGAGACAAAGCTGCTGCAACATAAATAGCTCAAATTTTGTCTTTTCTGTTTCTGAAAAGCATAGACTTGCTTTCCGTTTTGGGAATGTATCATCAAGTTAGCTGGTAAATGCTGCAGATATATCAATGAGCAAAAGAAACAAATGAGTGCTTCAGGTGATTTTGCAGGACATGTGTTAAAATTTATCCAGACAGTCACCAGTTGCTCTAAACGGTATGGGACAAGCCTAGCCATAGAATTATGCTTGGCATTTTCTTTTTATTTTTCTCCTGTTCACACTGAAAAATGCGCTGTAGAGGATTGCATTTTGAATCCCCTATTATAATCTCGCAAAACTCAGTTTGGGAGCTACAGTTTAAGCTGATGGACTATGTTGTCCCCAAAGAGGCCTGGCACTTGCCCTTTCCCACATTTTCTCCCCAAGCAGGGCATGATGCTTTCCAACGTGCGTACTGCTCCGCTAATAATAGTGTGTGTCTCTCTGTCACTAAGCTGCTTAGTAACAGAGGGCACAAAACAATGTAAAAACCAGATGACAAGACGTGTTATCAGGCTTAAAAAGAACGGAGTGGGTTCACGGGAATGCATTGGGATCAGCCCCATAGTTCCCATGTAAAATATTCTGAGTCTTTTGTCTTTATTAGATATTTTACTTTGATTACTGGAGTTTATACTTACAGCTTTGATGCATTTTGTGTTTGTAACTTTAGCGCCTACTGCAACAATACAAAATTCTTAATTTGTGAAATGATTTACTGAGGGATTGGTTCCCTCTAGGTTTCTCTTGGCACCCTGGTGCCTAAGTGGTTAAGGGGTCTGGTTGCTAACCCAAAGTTTGGCAGTTCCAATCTACCAGCCACTCCTTGGAAAGCCTATGGGCAGTTCTACTCTGTCTTATAAGGCCACCGTGAGTCAGAACCCACTCAGCACAACAAAAAGTCTTAGTTTCTTGTTAGCTACTGCCAAGTTGGCCTCCACCTCATGCAACTGCATGCACCACAAATCAAATTTTTGGGAAGTAAATTATGAATCATTTTGTTTTAGTCCGTCTTAGCCTAGAAGTACCGCTAGTCAGCATCATAGCTGATAGATGAATCATGGCTGAGTTGGTGATGTATTACCTAAGAATTGAACCTAAGTTTCTTGCATGGGGAAGAAAAACTCTACTACTTAACTGCTACTGGACGTAGTTTCTTAGGGGTCTTTATTCAATAGCACAGGTAGAAATTTTCCTTCAGCAGTGAAGTGTTTCAGGAGTGTTAGTTGTTTAGTCCTTAAGCTCTACCAGGAAATTACTTTCATATATCATCTCTTGAAATAAAAAATCACCTTCCTTCACTGTTACGGAAAAATCTCATGTTACAGTTATTAAGTGCTATGTTTACTAACTGAAACCTCAGCAGTTTGAATCTACCAGGCCCTCCTTAGAAACTCTGTGGAGCAGTTATACTCTGTTGTATAGGATCGATGACAGTGGTGGGTTTGTTTTTGAGTTTTTTCTGTTATACCTTTGAGTGTTGTATGTACAACTCTTATGACTTTTACTACAGAGCATCAAAATTGTCCTAATGTGTTTTGTCTCCTTACTCCTGACTTCTGTTTAGGCAGAGGCCACATCATCTTTGTCTATGCATATTCATGTATGTCCATACTGTGATCATTAAATACATGTAGAAAACACAAATACTGAAGTGCAAAAAGAATTTACTTTATCTAGCATTGTCTTAAGGACTCTTGGTGGTCCAGTGGTTAAAACAATTGGCTATGAACCAAAAGGTCTGCAGTTCAAAACCTCATTAGGAGAAAGAAATGGCAATTGGTGGCAGTTGCCTTCCGTAATGATTTATAGCCTTAGAAGCGAATTGGGGTCTCTATGGGTTGCAGCAATGAGGTTTGGTTTGGGTTAGTATTGTTTTAAGGAACCACGCAGCACAATGTTTAGGCACTTGGCTGCTAACCGAAAGGTTGGTAGTCCAAATTCCCCATTGGCTCATGGGGGAAAAAGACCAGGCTATTTGCTTACATAAACAAATAGCTTAGGAAACTCTGTGGTGCAGTTCCACAGATTTACTATGAATTGAAATCAACTCAAATTCACCTAACAGCTATAGCTTCGGTAATGTCTTAGGTCTAAATACATTGCAGTTATTAAGCTTCCTGAAGTATTCTTGTACTTCTTATTATAGTTTATAAAAGCTATTTGGATCCCAAATTACTTAAAACATTTATTATCCAAATCACCTTAGTAATTATGCTTTTAATTTCTTTTTTATTGAACGAGTGTTTTAGTTTCTATGAAAATAGCAAAGAACATTCAAATGCTTAAATGCTTTCACAATAATTCATAACATGAGCAAAATAAGTATTTCTACTAAAGAAAGAATTTTGGGTTAAGTGCTACTACTAAACCTGCAAGAGAGTTATGAAGCGTTTGCCTTTAAAATGGACTCAGATCGGATTCTAGAAAGGGAGTCATGCCAAAACCTCTTAGGACTTGACTGAGGTTTTGTTATTGCTGTTGCTTTATTCATCCTGTTTCGGCTGAGAAATCCTCCCTATAATTTGTTCTTATTACCTCAGTGGGATTGGATTGTGGGATATTTTTTCCCCTTTAATACGTCTTCTATCTTATCACACATGCTTTTTATCTGAGATTTCTCAGGCAATTTTTCTCTTTCCTCTCTTCCTGAAACAGGACTATATAGATTGCACCAATTTGGTGGAGTTTTTTTTTTGTTGTTGTTCTTTTTTTTTTCTTTTTCTTTTTCTGCTTACCCTATCAGTTTTCCCAGTAGGTTTATTACTAGTTATATAGATTGGATTCCTTGTTTCATCAGTTTAGAGGAAAAAGATTTCATCTTCTGCCTCTTTACTCGAAGTGGAATTTTTTCATTCAAACCACTATTCAACGTTTGAAGCATCTGTTACTATTTAGAACAATAACTGTGATAGCCTTGTATACTCAGAATTGTAGTTTTTGTGTGAAGTAAAGTTTTTACAGGGAATCAGGAACAGTCTCTTATGAATAAATTTATGAATATTTCATGCTTTCATAGTTACTCATTTTTATCGCTCTCCTTATTAGTATTCTAGCTTACAAAAAAAGAGACTTGAAATAATTAAGTTCACTTTATTTTATTATATCTATTTCTTAGGTGTTTAAGAATATATTTTTCTATCCAGTACACATAGTTGATTATCTATATTAACATAAGTTTGGGGTTTATTCTTATAGTCATTGGTATGCATGCAATAATATTTCTCAAACTTTTCTATATCAAAAATAAGAAACAAATTAATTTGTCTTTCTTTTTTTGTAGACTGAATATGAAGGTAATAAGTAGGTATTCATTTTCATCACCTAATGGCAATGGGTTTGGAATGACACTTTTAAATGTTAATAATTCAAAATACATAATTAGAGTACACTCTATTGCCACAATGAAGGAAATCTATTTTTGGCTTCCAATATGAAGGCCACAAATATCTCACAAATTTATGACTTTGAAGAACCAATATAAATAAGAATAGCCACCTTTTGATAGAAACTCCAGCGGCCAGTTATTAAGTGGTATTGCTGTTAATCAGAGGTTTGCAGTTCACATCTGCCAGGTGCTTCCTGGAAGCTATAGGGCCGTTTTACTCTGTTTATAAGGGCTCTCTGAGGTGGAATTGACTCGATGGCAGTGAGTTGGGTCTATTTATTTATTTATTTATTTCGTTTTGTGCTTTTAATGGTAAGCACTGTGAACTCAGCCCTGGCTGGCACATTCTCTCTTTTCGTCTTATGGTCCATTCCTTGAGGCTTGTCTTGCAACTTTTCTGGTTCTGTAGACAGGAAAGAGAAGCTCAGAAAATCCAAGCTCAAGATGTATAACTGTTAAGTGTTGAGAGTCAGGGTTCAAAATCTAGATTTGACTTGATGACAGCTAACAACAACAGTTGAGGCTGTCCCATCCACCATTGTCTTATATTGTCTATCTAATGACTATTAGTAAGTTACAAAGATTTCTTATTGCTCACATGGCAATTTGAGCATGGGCTGATTACAACTTATTTGCAAATATTTCACATTAATGTTTGATCAAAAATAAATTTATACACATCACAAAATATATAAACCATAGTACAAAGCCATTTATGAGGTGGTAATACAGGTTTGTAGTCAATTCTAGTAAAGGATACTCCAAGCCAAGCCAAGTTGTGTGACACTATGTTATGTTTCCATGTTGGTTGGTTTTGTTTTATTTACTAGCCCTGGTGACTTAATGGTGAAGCTCTTGGCTGCTAGCCAAAAGGTCAGCCGTTCAAATCTCCCAGCTGCTCTGTTGAAGGAAAAAACTAGCCATCTTTTTCTAAAGATTACAGTTTAAAAAATCCAGAGGAACAGTTCTGTTCTGTCCTAAATGGTCACTGTGAGCTAAGATCAACACAACAAAAACAGTGTGGTACATACAGCTACCATTTCCAATAAATAAGCTGTTATTCATTATTTAAACATGCACACAAGCATACACACACATGTAAAACAAGTGTTAAAGGTAAAATGGTTAAGAAAAGAAGGAAATTTCTGAATTTTTATATATAAACATTTTAATTTAGAAGTAAAATACTAGTAATATGCAATTTACAATGGTTATAATTAAAAAATCATATAAATATTAAAGAATAAAACCCCAAAAATCCAAATCCACTGCCATCAAGTCCATTCCAACTCTAGAATATAACTTTCTTAATTTTGGGAAAATACAAAATCCAGTGAGTTTGTTAAGGCATTAGTGTGTTCTAGCTGAGTTTTTCTTTTTCTTATTTGTTTCGTTAAAGGTAAATCTAGATAACTGTCATACAGACTTGAAACAACACTATTTAAGCCATATTTTTCTGTAATTCATTCAAACTAATGTTCTTTGGCTAGAGGAGCTTGAAAAAACAAATACATTTTTTATCATACCTTATTCGGTTCATCTTTTTCAACCCACAGAAATTCAGTCATCTGGAAAACCATGAGGTGATTTTTGTCCAAGTAAAATAAAGATCTTTTACAGCCCAGTTGAATCAGCTAAAATTGTATTTAGTTTATGTTATTTGGAGTGTTAAGTTCTAACTGTGTTCTTAAGGTTTTTGCTGGGTCATCTGAGGCCCTATGGAAGCAGTAATGTCAAAAACGTATTGATGGAAATGTCAACATCATGGAATGCTTGAACATGCACCTTATTTTAGAATGCTTTAGTTCAAGCTCAAGGGTGTCATATTCTTTACTCTTTAGAGTCATTGGTTCATTTTTTGTGATTAAACTTTAGAAAATGTTATCCATGTTTAGCAAAATATATCTGACTTGATAATACATATTACCTTAACCTAATGACTTGAGCTTGATAGTATTTGGACCAATCGTTGGTCACTTTCATGTAACTTACTTCCCTCCTTGTCAGTGGATATTTGAAAGTAATGAATGATAACAATGACATCATCATTTGTACAGAGTATTAGAGTTTGAAAAGCATTTAACAATATGCCAGCTCACCTGGGTCTCAAAACGTGTCTGTGGATTAAGCACTGTAGGTTATTTTTCCCAAGTGTGCTCAGATGAGCGATGGAGTTAGTACTAAATGAAGGGATTGGTTCTTAATGTTCTCACTATGTCATGTTTCATAAAACAAGTTGTTCCTAGCATTCCAGAGACCAAAGAGAGCTTTTAGCTAATTGATCAAACTCTTCCTTTAAGGAGTGAGAAAAAATGGGCCCATAAAATTGAAGCGCTCAGAGATATACAGCTTTTCCTGGCTCTCAGCCTTGTCCACCTTGCCAACATATTGTTTGAAGGTAATTATTAAGGACTTTATGGTTCAGGCAATTGAATGACTTAACACTAAATAAACAGCTCATTTATGCCAATCACAGACTCATTAAAGTAATAATTTAATAGTAAATCTTTTTTCAAAAGAATTCATATTATTCTCAGAAATCGGCTTTCACGGTAGTTTTCTTTTCAATTTCTTATTGATTTTCAAAGATTTTATTTATTATTAGGCACTAATATCCTTGGAAAAGGACTAGGATGCTTAAATGAATACAAATAAGTTAACTTGATATTTTAAAATAATTTATTTATTTATTACTGTTTGGGAGAGTGTACTCAGCAAAATACAATTCAGTGACTTCTACGTGTATAATTCAGGGAGCTGGATTCTATTCTTCAGCTTGCACAAGTGTTCTCACCTCCCTTTTACAAATTGTCCTTTCCCCATCAACATAAACTCACTGCTCTCTAAGTTTTCTATCTGATCTTTGTGTTGCTGTTGTCAGTTTGATCCCGTATACATAGATCTTAAAAGTGGACAATATTCAAGCCAAGCCAAGAGCCGCTGAGTCGGGTCCGACTCATGGCGACCCCAGGATATTCAAGGCAAACATTTTTACTAGTAAACCTTTAATGTTTTACTGGTTTTAAGAAGACTTCTAGGGGTACTTTTGGTTTAAGTTTTCAAGGTTATCACTGTAGGACAGTTTCTGAGATTCATCCAGCCTCTATGGCTCCAGAAATTCTGGATTCTATGAGGATTTGAAATTCTGTATTGTATTCTTCCCTTTTAAATCAAGATTCTTGTATTGAATCTTTGCTCACAATGCTCAGTAACGATAGTTTGTCACAATCCAGTTCTGGTCTAAATACAAAAGGGGCAGTTGTTCATGGAAACAATTAGCAACACATTTCATTTCCTTCATCCTATTCCTGACACTCCTTCATCTGGTGCTCCAGGAGAATAGAGACCAATTGAGATACCTTGGATGGCAATTTGCAAGCCTTTAAGACCCCAGAGACTGTGCAATGACCTGTGGAAGCACTAAACAGGAACACTAAACACAACATTAAATCAATTAACTGGGATGTCCATGAAACCACGACTCTAAACCTCCAATCCCAGAATGTGTTTGTGTATATGTGAGCAGTCTTGGTAGCTGCTTCTTAACATTGTTTTGTAATTATTGTAAATGTACCTATCACACAACTTTTGCCAATTCAGCTCTTTACAGATATACAGCTTATTGACAGGGATCACATTAACCAGCTGTGAATACTTACCCCTTAATCACGGTGATTTTTCCATCGCTGTAAACTAAATCTTAATGTTCCATAAGAAATAATCCCTTCTGTTTCCCACTCCTGCCTGCCGTTGGCAACCAGTAATAAAAGGCGGTATCACTGCATTTGCCTGATTTTCTCTTTTCGTATAAGCAAGGTCATACACTGTTTGTCTTGTGACTGACTTATTTCACTCAGCATAATGTCTTCCAGCTCTATCCACTTTGTAACAAACATGAAGACTTCATTTCTCTTACCAGCTGAGTAGTAGTCTATTTATGCGTGTACAACATTTTGTTTCTCCATTCAACCGTTGATGTGAGTTGAGGTTGTTTCTCCGTTTGTCTATTGTGAATATGCTCTTGTGAACACTATTATACAAGTTATCTATTTTAGTCTCTGCTTTCAATAATTTGGGGCATATACCTAGCAATAGAATTGTTGGGTCCTATGACAGTTCTGTGTTTAGTTGTTTGAGGAACCGCCATACTGTTTTCAACAACGGCCGTACCGTTTTGCATTCCTACCAGCAACGAATTAGGGTTTCCAGTTTCTGCATGTGCTTGCCAACAATTGTTATTTTCACTTTTTTCTTTTTAACTTAGCAATGCTGGTAGGAGTGAAATGGTATCTTACTGCAGTTCTAAAGCTTACTAAATTTGGAATTGTGAGTCAGTTGCTAAATAAAATGTAGACTGATGGTTATTTCGTTTAAAAAAATAGAGTATTTTGCAAATGTGTTTTGTTGCAAACAATTGCACATGCTCAAATTTATTCAGATGTATTTCTAATAAAACTGAATAAAGCCAGCTTCCAATTAAGGTATTTGCTATTTAACCCAATAGACTGAAACACTGACAATAATCCTCCTTGTAGTTCTGTATTTTGTCCAAATTACGGTAATTTTCATTTATAGACATGCTACCAATCTTCATGATTTATTACAGTAAAATGAATATTAACATAAATTGAAAACAAAATGCGTCGATGAAGCATATCTTCTATGTGTACCCCAAAAAGGTGACTTACCCAAAGTTACAACCGTTCTGGAAAACATCCTTAACTGAATAAAGGACTTGCCTAAGGGAAATCAGACAACAGTTTCCTTATTATGAGAGCTGGCCAGACAGTTTTAGAAAGCATTCTTGTTTAATAGTAGTTTGAAAAAGTGCTAGAACACAACCACATATTAATCTGCTTTGCTGAAAATGCATACTTGATTTTATTTTTAAAGATGTTACTTTGAAGAAGAAGTAATAAACTTTGTGCAAGCAATCATTCTATGTACTGCTTTTAGCCAGCTTGTTACAGTGAAAAGCTATTGAAAAGGAGCTTCTGTTTTTGAGTTGTATCTTTCTCTTACTGCATCTTTCTCTGCTAAGTGTTCTTGATATTAATCCATGCGATGCTTTATGATACTATCCTTAATTCCTTTTTTAAAAAAAATTCTTTAGGGAAGTAAATGAAATTAAATTCCTGAGAATATTTTTATCATGTGATTAATATACAATGAATTGTCTTTTAAGGAACATGCCTTATACCTAATGCTCTTTTTGTGTCCCTGGGACATTTTATATTTTTCTGAATTAAAAAAATGAACAAAATTTTTCTTTATAAAGACTGATTGACGTGGATTTCAAAATTGAAATGTTGTCAGAATTGTGAAATCTAATATACTCAGAGAACTCATACTATACTGGACACTGTATAAAACACTTTCTCATTAGTATTTTGAGGTATGTACATTATAGGCAGCAAACAGTAATGTTAGTGATAGTGGCTTTTGGCTGCAGAGGCCGTTACTGACAAAGAGGATTTCAATGTACATCTATAGGTACATTTGCCCAAACCAGTCTTAAATTTAACAAAAAGCTATGTAATAAATATAACTCCATATAATTTTATTTAAAATTATGTTTAAATGTAATCTATGGGTAGATAGATTAGTATTGTGTGTAATGCTTTTCATTTTTTCCTTTTGAATCATATTTTTGTTATTTTATACTAATACAGTTGTTAATGTGAAGATAACATGTTCTTTCACTTAATATGGACAAATTAATACGCCATGAGTCGGATCCAACTCGACGGCACTTAGCTTGGCTTAATACTTACTACATATTTAATTATGAACCAGTTGCTAAATGACAAGTACAGAGATATTTATGTTATTTAAAATATTAAAATGTTCAGCAAATTGTTTTTGATGCATATAATTGCATAGCTTTCAACCTTATTCAGAAACATTTCTAATAATGCTTGTTTCCAACTATTTTATTTGATTTTTAACCTAATAAATTAAGAAACATTGAGGTTAATCCTTCCAGTGGGTTTATTAAGATAATACAAAGATTTTAAGGGGATGGAGTTCTACGAAAACAAACTCCTTGAATTTCTATGAGAGGTTCTGTGTTCATTCTTTACATCCATACCCTAATTAGTCCTAATGAGACAGTGTCATTCCTACTTTAGGAAGAAAGAACCTGATCTCAGAAGGTTTGATATGTTGTTAAAGCTACGCGATGACATACCGTAGGGACAAGAACACTCAGTGCGGAACTCCCACAACGTTGTCCTTTACATTGCACCAACCTTGTGTGACTGTGACCTTCTCAAAATGGGGACGGAATCAACAAGGACGGATGAATGCTTCACAGGTGTCATAACCTGGGGCAGCCGTTTTCATTAATTTGTATCATTTCGTACTCATATTAACCTAGCCACATGGCTGGGCCATGATTCCTATTATTTTATGATTGCCCCCATTTTGTGGTTTTTCTATGCTATGTGATAGAAGATTAGGGTGGGACTGTAAATCCCTTCAGAGGATCACCTCCCTGCTCCACTGTAAAGAGGGTTTCCCCGAAATATGGCTTCCACCATCCTTTATCCTTTCATCCTACAAGATATAAAAGGAAAGGGAAGCAAACAGAGAATTGGGAACCTCACAGCATCAAGAAAGCAGTCCTGGGAGAAGAGGGAGTCCTTCAGACCTGAGGTTCTCGTGCCAACGGGCTCCTACCCAATTTGACAATCTCTGAATAGTTGAGTTCTGTGCTCCTCTGCTAAGGCAGAGAAAAGCAAATTTATTTTAGTATATGTGAAGATGTGGATAGAAATCTGGTAATATTTGGTGTCAGTATACACATGACTGATATACTCAGTTATGTAAGAACTAAGAATTCTGTCTGCCTATTAGACAGGTCTAAATTTTTCGATGTGAGAACTCATGAAGAAAGGTAGAATAATCCTCCTATCATTAATTTCCACTTCAGGACTGTAAAAAATTTGCCATCTCAACTCATTAAAAAAAAAAAACAAAGCATTTCAGAAGTATTATCTTCATCCCTAGAATATGTATGGCTGATTAATTGGATATTCAGATTTATTCACATAAAGTTTCACTGGAAGATAATGATTTAACATGTTTTAATACTTTTCATAGAATTTCTTTCTTTCACAAATAGAGTTCACATCAAAATATGATTCCTTATCTGCTCTAATTATTATGCAGACTTGCACTCTTGTATCATATATTTGTTTGAAAAGCAGATTATTTAAAGGTATTTTCTTTTTTATTTATGATATTAGAAATCAGGCTTTTGTTTTCTTGGTTCTAATTTAATCTTATATTAAAAATTTGTTAGCTTATTGGCATTCTATATATATGTATATAATAATGATAAAACTATTAAACTTTATTTAGATAATACCTATTCATCTGGCCTGATTATCCATCATGGGTATGCTTGGCTTTCATCAACTGAAATAAAATATTAAATGTAACTGAAATACTGACTTTTTATGGATTGACAAAAGTTATTCTTGAGATGTGACACATGTGTCTTTCTCTTAAATGGATGTTAGTGTGAGGTTAATTCAATGTTAAAAAAATAAAAATCCACTGCTCTTGAGTTGATTCTGACATATAGCGACTGTACAGGTCAGAGAAGAACTGCTCTGTAGAGTTTCCAAGGAATGTCTCATGGATCTGAACCACTGAACTTTTGGTTAGCAGACATAGCACCTAACCACTGCGCCACCAGGGTTTCCATCAATGGAATATCAGATGTTAATTATTCTTTGTCTCAGTTTAACTTACTTTGCTAAATTTTACAAAGCAAGGAAAGACCTATCTTGAGCAGAATGGATGTCAGAGGTAGCCACAGACCATTCATGTAGTGCTTCTGCTTATTCCACCTTATTAAAGCTGGAGAGTAGGTTTCTTACTATCATGATCTAGAAACAGAATATTTGTTCAGTGTTAAAATTTTGGTAGTTTTTTTTTTGTTTGTTTCCTTCAGGATTGTCATTCTTCTTGACTTCAGATCTCGTATTTCAGATCTGCTCTCAACCTGATCACTCCCAACTCCTTCACACTCCCAGTCTCGTGTTCTCTGAAAACTTTATTGTGCCATCAAACTGAACCTGACTTTGAATCTAAGGATTCCTGTTCTCATCCAGCACTTCCAACAAGAACATTTCTCCTATTTCTTCACTCTTAGGATCTCACACAAGTGGCGGTCCTGGTATCCTCATAACACTTATTTACCCTGTTCACACTCTTCCTTTTAACTTTAAATCCAGACATTATCGTGGGATATTTGCACAGATTTCTTGGGTGTTTGATTCTTTGGCTCTAATAATACTCAAATTCACTCTACTTCAGCAATCCTCTCCTCTGGTCCCAGGAAATTATAATTCCCAGAACTACTCCACTTTGCCATCTTAAACTCCAAGATCACCAGTTGACTTCCTCTCTCTATCTTAATATCACTGCTTGTCTTGTTTCTCCTCTTACAACCACTTAGACCAGTAACCTGTCCCACCTTTCCTGGTCATTTGATCATTCCTACTTCTTCTGTTTTTATGCAACAGGGACCTCATGATAAAAGGACAAAACTGCTCTTTCATAAGAACTTTTCTTTTATTTGCACTGCTGTTATTTTCTTCTCCCACTCTATCTCCATTCTGACATCATTTGTAAGATATTGCTAGAGAAAATTTCAACACCATACATACCAGCACATTTATCCACGCATGGTTTCCAATCTCTGCTGCTTATTAACCGTTATTGTGATCAATAATTGACTCTTTACCATTGCTATTCAAAAGCATCTTCATTCTCTTTAACTGAGCCTGTTTACTTCCTCAATATGTAAGAAACTGCCGTGTCATCTACTTCACAGAATAAATGAAACTTTTCAAATATGATCTGTCTTGATTTCTGGTCACCTTCCACTTCATTCATGTTATTCAGTTATAGGGAAAGAGAAGTTTTTCAGCCCACACATTTCCCTCCCATTTAGTTCTTCAATCCTGGCCCACCTGACTCCTAGAAGACCTCGGTTTTACAGTTAATGTCTTTTTACTCTTTTATGGAACGTTCTGTCACCTATAAGATACTTCCACCCTAAAGATCTAAATCTCTTCTCATTCTGTATATCAGTCTGTGTTAACAGAGAAAACAGATGGTATACTAAAATTAGTCTTACTTGAGAATTTCACGAAAGGACTATTTACAGAAGTATAGGCAATGTGTAGGGAAATCGTAATGTATAGCGAGGAACAGAAGACTAGCAACAATGGGTGCATTACCAGCACAAAGATGAAGGCATGAGTGTGGTTGTTACTGGACTTGCAGGCAGAGAAAGCAATATCGAGTGTTGCCTGCATGGGCTGTGACTTATTTCTTGGATGCAGCCACTGTTTCTCTCAGAGTTATGGAGCTAGGGAAATAAATATCTAGAAATTTCTGAGACTTACTCTCTCTTCTTTCTTTCATTTCCCTAGCAGTGCTTTCCACCGACTTAACAGACCAGAGGACAAGAGAGTTAATCAAGTTAGTATGTCAGCCTTCCCAGGCCGACAGTGAGTTACAGAAGAATGGAAGAGAAATTAGATGAGCATATGAAAAATATTTACCATATCTTTGTTTTCTTTACTGTCTCAGCTCTTACGAATTGCTTTGTGATCTCAGTGCATAGGATACTCTCATGGGAGGCTGTCTGGGTAGCTGCCCTTGTTTTCCCTGATTGGACTGTTTTTTCCTTTCTTCACAAACTGCTGAAATCCGTCTTCATTAGCCACATTAAGTGTTTATTTCATAGCATTATCCCCTCCTTTCCATTAGTGTGTTAATCATTGACTGTTTTATTTTCCTATTAGTCTTTATGTAAATCCGGTATAGGAATTTTTACTTTTTATGGTCTTGCAAGTGGTTTTATAGCAAAGATTCTTGTCTCTTTATGTTCTGTGCCTATTTTTGTTCAAGTTTAAAAAAAACAACAACAAGATTTCATTAAATCAATTTCAATTCATGATGACCTCTTATGTTACAGTAGAACAGCTGCATCTTGTTTTCTTGGATATAATCTTTCTGAAAGCAGATTGCCAGGCCTTTTTTTCCATGCTGCTGCTGGATAGCTTTGAACCAGGGAACTGGAGGTTAACAGTGGATAGCAAAACACATGCGTCACACAGGGGTCTCTTGTTAGATACTCAATAATTATTTATCTCCTCTGTTGGGACATTGTCTATCTCTACCAGTACTGATTTCACTAATGATAACTGCTGTGTTTGGTCATCATTAAATGACAAATACAGTTCATCATGAGTAATCTGTTATATTTCTGAAGAGTCTGATGATCCCAGGTTACAGAATTTTGTCTTGAGTTACGTATGTTGGAAAGATGACTAGGGAACACGGTTATAGAGATAACGCTGATATCAAAGACAGTTCAAGTGAATGCATGAGGAGAGGCCCACGGTACCATTCCGAAGAAGCCGTCTGTCTGCCTTCCGGGGCGTGATTGCCAAAGCAACCAGAGAGAAAAAGTTAAGTGAGGACACTCAGAAACAGAAGCAACGTATCTGACAAAAAGAAGACATACAGAAAAAAACAAAACTAGAAAATTTATTTTCAAAGAAAATGTGAAAGAAATGATCCACCACAATATTATAGCTTTGATTTTAAGTATATTCATTTCATCTACTGTTCGTTGTTCTCATCGACGTTATCTATCAGTTATGCACTGCAATAGAATATTCACCCACACCTGTTTTTAGTCACCTGACACAGTGTCGACGTTTTTGTATTGAGTAGGTTTTGTCAAAATGATCACGTGAAAATATTATCCTTTAACTTTTAGGAATAGATCTCCCAAGTTATTGAATTGTTCTCATCCGGTATGAACATCCTTGCGTGGCTTACCTTGAGGAAGAAGAAAACATGGACTACGTATGTGTGCTGTAATTCTGGGTCCTTCTTTGCTGTCATTGAAACAACGGATCTCACATTAACCTTGTCATGAAAATTGTGAGACAAGTGCTTTTTTGTTCTTTAATAAACCTGTTCTTGGCGTGTTTCTCTTACACCGAGTGATTAGTATAAGCCCTTTCTCTTTACTCTTTCCTTCCTTTATAACCATCAGTGCTTTGCATTTGGTAAGAAAAATAAATTCTGCATTCGTTAATTAAATGTGCAGGTAAAGAACATCCGACTCAACGGCACTTGGCTGGCAAAGAACCTTAGCTGACAGGATTTTGTTTTTATTTAATCCAAATTGAAACATAGGGCTGTACATTTATGTGCTATGATTTTTGCTTTTTTTTTTAAAGCAATAAAGTCATACTGTTTTCACCAACATGTGAAATTAACTGGTTGTGAGGACTATCGCCATCAACAGTAATTAAAAGGTGGTTTTCCTCCCTAACCGCACGTTACATTTCACACTTCTTTGACTGGAATTTTACTCCCATAGTGCTCACTGAATGGGAATTTAAAGCTTATTTTTTGGTAGTTCCTTTGTGTCTACATTGTTTACTTCCAAATTCTTAGAGACAGCTATAACGAAATGCCAATGCCAAGAATTTTCAACACTGAAAGAAATTGTTAGGTAGTTGAAATATACCCATGAAAAGCATTCCTTTTCCTACTTGTTCCTCAAAAATGCTTAAAGTAGAGCCTGTTGTTTCTTTATGATTGTGTTACCTTTATTACATTATGAGGTTATGATATTGGGCAGTGGAAATCCCAGAGCTGGTAAAATGATGGTAGAGAAACTATAGAGAAAACAAAACTCACTAATGGAGAGAGGAGTGAATCTTAAGAGCCAAGTAAGGGATGATCATGAGTTTCTATGGAAATTTTTGAGATTAATTCAATGTTTGTGAATTTGCATGGTTAATTTGTGGAGGAAAAAAATGAATAGCAAGTATAATATGTCTATAGCAAACCAAGAAATGGCCTAGAAATTAGGAATGAAACCCCAAAACCAAACCCATTGCTGTTGAGTTGATTCTGACTCCTAGCGACCATATAGGACAGAGTAGAACTGCCTCATAGAGGAATTAGAAGCATCAGTTTTTATGTAATTCATCAGTGTTGGAACAGAAGATAGTTATGAAACTGACTTCTAGATTTTCTTTTATTGTCTAACCAGGAAGCGCTATTGGTTCTATCCACTTGTATGTGTTCACTTACGATATACTAATATTGGATCTCCAAATATTCCTGATAATTATACTTATCTACTCTATTTTTCAAATAGTAATGTTTCCATAGCTCTGCAGTGTTTTTCCTTCTAGGAGAACATACATTCATTGCTTTAAGCAATCTGGAGGTATAGAATGAATAATAATAACTACTATTTTTATCTGCCTGCTGATGCAAGGCACAGCAGTAGGCATTCCACGTGATGTGTATTATCCATTACCTTAACTTTAAGGGGCGGGTAACGCTAGCCCGGATTTGCAGATGATGCAAAAAAAGGAGACATACAGCTTCAGATAATGGCTATATAAGAATGCTAAGTTTTGGTGGTCACATATTGCCCTTGTCCTGTTCTTCTATTTTCATCCAGCTTAACTATTTGTGTTTCCTTCTGTGGTGCTGAAGCATGGTAATGATAATGTTAGGCTAATGCATAGCATTCCTTAAGTGAAAGCAAAGAAAAATGTTGAAATTTCCACTAGATATAGATGTGGAAATATCATCTTTTTTTATAAAAAAGAATGTTGAAAATAAATAAAATGAATTTCATTTAATTATGAGCAATTAATTCAGGGCTAATAGGGGTCAGTTTAAGGATTCAGGCTCTGTAAGCAACTATAAAGTTTGTAATTTGTCTATTCAATCAGGACAGCGGGATAGTTACTAAAAAAAGAAAAAGCCTTTTAGGGCCTTTCACCTAATATGGTATCCGTCTTTTAACAATATTTGAAGAGATTATTTTAGTGCCGGATTAAATGCAGAAGAACTGCATCCTCACCATGGTAGAATTTCTTGTGTTATTTCAGGTAAATCCATAGCTCAAGGTTGACGTTCCCCAACCATCCCACTTTGCTGTGATGAGTCTGTGCTGTAAGCCCGAGTTAGTTGGAAGGATCTGTATGAATGGTGCTGTGTCATTTTGTATTACCCTGCTCCTGCTTCTCTGACCCACATTTTCTGCTTTGCACACTGGACATGCAGGACTGTCACATGAATGGTATGTGTTAAATCTGAAAAGATAGTCACTATTTCTGTGTGGAGTTGGTCAAAGTGCACTCTTGAAAGTACAAACTCAAGGCCTAGATTAGAGATCAGCAACTCTATATCAGTTAGGCCTTTTCTATTTCGGTTCATACTTGCTTTGTACAAAGAGCGTGTTTTTATTCCTATTCAGGTCCTGCAGGAGGTGCACCGATCTTTTGTTACCCCTTCAAATGATCTCTGCAAATGCCTTCTACCTCTATAGTGGCGTGTGGGGTGGGAGTCTCCATCCCTGTCTCTTTAAAAGAATTTCATCCAATCTGACTGTGTGGTAGACTTTTCCCCCTCACTAAGAAGCCCTTTCTTTATATCTATTTCCTTTATCTTATTACATTATGCAGTTCTTGAGCAGAGCCTTGCCAGAGAACTTGGCTATTTAACAATTTAAAATACAAATCAGTGCACATGCACTTTCTGCATGTAGGAGAGTTTCCCCCCCTCGAGATCTGACTCTGTCGTATCACGTCCTTACTTTTTCTCTTTGTTCGTTTTTTATTCCTTCTTTTCAGTCTCCTCTCCTGATTTAACTAGGTTTCCTCCATTTTAATTCATTTCTTAATTCCAAAGGCAACAGCTCCCAAAGACCTCTTGAAAGTATTAAAAGGCGAAGATGTCCATTTAAGGAGGGAGGTGCATCTGGCTCAAGCCATGGGGTTTTCAATCACCTCATATTCATGCAAAACTAGACAATAAAGAAGGAGAACCCAAGAACCGTTGATGCCTTTCAACTGTGGTGTTGTCAGAAGAACGAAAATACATGCTTTGGAAGAAGTACAGTCAGAATGTTCCTTAGAAGCCAGAATGGTGAGACTTGGTCTTGTATACTTTGAGTATGTCACCAGGAGAGTTTAGTTGCTGGAGAAGGACATCATGCTTGGTACAAAGGAGAAGGTTGGCAGAAGAGAGGAAGACCCTCAGCTAAGTGGATTGATACAGTGGCTGCAAGGATGTGAGCATGGGGATGGACAGCGCAGTGTTTTGTTCTGTTGTACATGAGGTAGCAGGGTTGTTCCATCTCTATAGCACCTAACAACAAACAAAGTGACAATTTAACCTCGCCCTGGCCAGCAAATTAAAATAATGAGTTCTTAGAGGTCAAAGGGTGGAATGGGAAAGCCTCTTAAATAGGCCAAGTAAAAAAAAACAAAGCAAGCCTTGCTATGGTTTGCAGTCTCAGACTTTCATCAGTTCAGTGATGGTTCCATCGTTTATGGAACTCCCTCTAAAGTACTGGAACGTGGGTTTCAAAAATGCAATTCAGTTCAGTTTCTCAGATCTTAATGTGAGTGTAGAACAGCAACAAGATCAGGATCTGGTCATCAATTCTGTCAGAGAATCTTTTTTTTTTATTTTAAAGGGAGGACTTGTTACAGTAAAACCTGTGGAAACTGGAATCTGTATATGACAGAAACCTGTCAGAGGAAGAAAATATGACTTTTTTCCATTAATAGAGAGCAACAGTGGTTACTGTGAATCAGGTCTGACTCAACAGCAGTGGGTTTGGTTTTGACCAATGTTTTCATAAATTTACCCACACAAATTTTAGTTTCTGTGTTGCCCTCTGTTCCTTTCCACCTATACTTTCCTTTCTGAGTCTTTTCAATATTATCCCTGTTAAAAATAAATAAATACAAAGGAAGGACAGAATAAAGGGACCAGTGGGAGAGTTTATTCCATCTTTAATGTTGTCAGCATCTAATTAATTTAAATATTGAAATAGAAATTAACCCACTTTGTTCTCTCAACTCGGTTGGAATCAAGAAGCTGAGTGTGGAGGAAGGGGAAATACTAACATCACCCAGGCATGGTCTTGGCAGTCAGTACCTCTTTTATACTTGATAAAAATCAAAAAATTTAAAAGACACAAAAGAATGTGGCCTCTTTACGGTTCAACTGGCAAATTTTGGTTTTGTGCACTCTCCAACCTTTGCATATAAATTTGAGAACTGAAATTTTTAGATGTATAAAGTCTTTGAGACAGTGCAGATTTTAGACTCATAAACTGATCAGAGAATTAATTGTCCTTCTGGGGATGGTCTTTCAATAATGTTTATATCCCTAGCATTCATTTGTTTGTTCACTTGTTGGTTTTAGTCAACAAGTCTAGTCTATCCTTGTTCAGATACTGCTATTATGTGGAAATGAAATGACAGGAGTAGAGACTCGTTAATGCAGATTAGTGTCTGAAAATGAGCAACTCTTACAGACAGCAATTGTTGATGTCTTTTCCCACTCTCTTGAGTGAAGGAAAGCCAAAGGTCTAGTTTCCAGGAGAGAATTAAGCCATCTAAAATGAACAAACAATAGGTATAATCCTTTTTTAACTCTGGTGTTTGTAAAGAAGAAGATTACCTATCTTTGGAATGGATATTCTGCCACTTTGCATTCTGATTACAGCAGCTGATGGCAACTATACATGCATAGGCCTCAGGTATAATAATAATAGTGCTATAATAATAATTATGTTTCCTGTAGGAAAAAGTGATAAATTTTTACTGTGTTCAGCACTTTGATGTCTGCTGAGTTGGCATTTTTTAGACCCAGAAGAAACAACACGTAAATCGGGCTCTATGAACAGCAGAGTTTTATTATATGAACATCTTATTACATGATGTAAGCAATAATACTACAGGAGCTTTGGCATGAAATCAGAACTCATTGCACAAGATGAAATTTAAATATAGTATCGTGTTTTAATCTATTTTTGCCTTTGTCAAATTGACAGTCATCTTTTGTCTTGTAATTAAATATTAGTCTGGACCCTCAGGCCTCTGAGACAAATTGGTTGTATTCTTATATGTTAAACACTGACTTAATTCAGTTCAATCTTTTAATTCTTCTTCCTTTAATTACTCAGTAGCTCAAACTAATAACTGGTTTTGTTTCTTTAAACTTATCGTGTAGTCTTGCCAAAGCAAATTGCTATATCTGATTTCATGTGAACACCAAGTTGCTTAGCAACTTAAATCTGCCTTATATTTCATCTTTTTTGCTTGCTCTTTAATCTCTAGATTTTTATCAGGCTGTAATTTTAGTTAGATGTCTATATTTATTCAGATTTTTTTTTATTCTCACAACAAACTGTGCTCCATGGAGTTTTAAAGGGTGTGTGTGTGTGTGTGTGTGTGTGTGTGTGCGCGCGCATGCACACACGTACATGTGTGTGAAAGGAAAAACACAAGATAGAAGAGTCAGAAGAGAAAAGAATGCATTTATAACAGCCTGTTCATTTACCTTTTATAACCTTAAATCTTAATTCTCTTTTTGCCTTTCCTACTTGCCTCTCGTGTTTTGTCTTCCAGGTATTGTAGTTCTTGTTTCTGACCTCAAGGAGAAAGGATTTAGTCATCTATGCTAGTTCCTGAACAATTTCGTGCATAACTGGCATTCAGGCTCAGAAGACTCTTAAAACAGATCTGATCCAAAGCCTTGTGTGGCTTTATCCCCAGAGAGAAATCGTCCCTTTGGGAAGTTTATCACCTTTGGCGGAAAGAAAATGGTGTTATTAGTTCATACTTCCATTGTGTTGGGGCAGACAGACAGGCAGGGACTTCTCAGCCAGGTCCACAGGCTAATTGTAGAAATGATGGAAAATGTCAGAATTTAAAGGGGTGGGGGGAGTTGTCTTAAAGTAAGCGACATTTGTCACTTCGCTTATTTTCTGCTATTTGCTATAATAGGCACCAATCTACAGAAGAACATTTGAAGGAGACTATAGATTTGATTCATACATGCATAATACTGAAAGGAAATGAGGCTTAAATATTGGTGTACATTCCTTCAGAATGTAATTACCCTGTGTTACTCTGTCACTCTTCTTCATCAGGGGCAAAAATAATTTTCCTTCTCTACACTTCCTTCAGAAATTCACATTCAGAGGTGTTCTGCTTACAAAGCAGAAAACAAAGGGCAGGAGGCAGAGCAGAGGTCCGTTAATTGCATTAACCGCTTCGTCCCGGATACTGTTTTAGGCGTGTCAATATTCGTCAAGCTTAAAACTGTGAGTCTGGGATTCAATTTTATTTTTTAGTTTATTTTTGTTTTTCAGATTGGAGCTTGCCTTTTAAAAAGTAGTTAAAATGCTGGTTTAACGCACATACACGTTATAGTATTTTAATGGACATCGATTTTTAAGTGTTCTCACATTTTCCTCTGATTTCATTGATTCTTGGAAACTGAAAGTTATGACTGCAGGTTTCCTTGACCAGTTTTCATTTTTTTTTTTTTTTGCATGTCTTTCACTTGCAAAATTTCCAAATAGTATTTTTTACTAATTGCTTTCAAAAGTGAGCAGCACTTGGAAGACAATCCTGGTGGTATAGTGGTTAAGTGCTCTGCCTGCTAACCAAATGGTGGGCATTCAGGTCCATCAGGCACTCCTTGGAAAGTCCATGGCATAGCTCCACTTGGACCTCTCGGGTTGCCTGTGGGAAGTTTCTTTTTGTGCGCATTATAGTAGAACGATCTTGTAAACCCTAGATGCCCACTGACTTAAGAGTTGTAAGTAACTGGTAGTAGCATCTTCCCCATGCCACCAAACTGCCCTCCCGGTGATTTCAGTATGTTACCTATAAAAAAAGTGTGGTCAGATAGGCCCACACGCCAACCCCCTGGCTCCTATGTACCTTCTAGTCTCGTTCTGTTTTCCCTTACCAGAGTCCCATTTTCCATGGCTGCAGTGCACACACCCACTTGACTAGTTTACCTTCGTTGTTATCTGGCTTGTGAAATCAAGTATTCACCACTCAAAAGGGCTCCTCAAACTTCTCTTTGAATACCAAAAAAGAACTTTACTTTCTGATATAAGTGGGGAGAAGTTCTTGCTCCCCAACTACATGTCATGCTGTGTCCTAAACAGGAAACACCGAACTCGTTGCTCTTGAGTTGATTCTGACTCACAGTGACCCTATAGGATTGAGCAGAGCTACCTCACAGAGTTTCCAAGGAGCCCTAGAAGATTTTCTGCCACCCTTTTGGTTAGCAGCCTTGACGCTTTACCACGCCACCAGGTTTTCCATATTATGTCCCAGAACCCCGTAGTCACCTGTGCTAGAGATTCACAGTGTGAACTCCTATTGCTCACTAGTGGCTCTGTCTAAATATTTGTGTTCTGATAGTGATTAAGGGCTATGTCTGTTAGCCAAAACATCACCAGTTCGAATCCACCAGCTTCTCCTCAGAAACTCTATGGAGCAGTTCTGCCCTGTTCTATAGGGTCGCTATAGTCAGAATCAACTCAAAGGCAGTGGGTTTGGTTTGCTTTTTCTGGATTAGGAGCAGACATTACCATTTTCCTCCATCTCGGTCTCCTGTCAACTCAAATTTCTCTTCCACTTCATAGAACAAGGGCTCCAAGGATTATGACTAGAGATGAATAGATTTTGAAGCTTATGTTTCTGGAAGAGTTGAGAGACAAACATATCCTAATAGAAAGAGCTGGCCAAAACCGTGCTGCATACAGGCTCACGTCTATTCAATGGTGTATGCAATTCAATTCCGAAGAGCTGGAGAAGATCAGATTTAAACTGGAACTCTCAAAGCAGTTTGCCTTTTCTACTTGGTAATGATTTATAGCACTGAGTGATGAAAACTTCTCTGGCAAACAATTGCAGGTCATTTGGAAGGGTCTGTCCTCTCTCCATTATAGATGGATACATTCCAGAAGAAATTAGCTGGGGTTGGTATGTCAACTTTCTAAAATTGCTTCCTCTCCGCATTAAGGATATTCTTTCATGCAGGTTACATTTCCTTCTTATTCTTTCTGCCAAATCTTTTCTGCAATAAGAAATTGTACATTGTTTGTACCTTTTAGGAGAGACTTGCCAATCAGACAAGGATGGTTCCAAGAAAGTCAGTTGCCAAGGAAAGTCAGTGAAATTCTTGGGTGGTTATTTGGCATCTAAACTAAGAACATTCCATTTAGAAGAATGAAGTTTTAGTGTCTTTCTCTTTTTGAAAGAACTTCAATTGAGAACCAGCTAGTGAATGGATATAAACTAGAAAAAGATAAATCCTCAAACTGATATATTTCTAACACTTTTCAAAAGTGGACCTACTCAAAGAATGTTCTTTGGTTTATTACAGCGGTCACTGTGTAGAGAGCCTGGCACTGTCTGAAATGGCACCCTGCTTCTACATGACCTGGTGTGCCTGGGAGGTACTTTTAAAAAGCCGCTCTGTCACTGACTGTTAAACTGGACTGCTTGCAATTGGTTCGCAGCAACTCTTTGCTTTATCACACTATTTGATGTTGTAGTCCGGTGTATCTTTCTAATGTTTATTCTGATAACTATCGACAGCCACCTTAATGTCATTCACTGGGCAGCAGGGAAAATCCTGATGTCGGAAATGCTATTAATATGTCACAAGAATTTTTCAGTTTTGACTTTCGTCCTTCTTTCTAGGAATTTGGGAAGAACACCTGACCAAGTGACTTGTTATCTAAAATATACATTTACCAGTACTAGAATTAGAATGTTCCATTTTCATAATCCTTGAGATGCTACTAATGGAGTTCTGCATTCAGTTTATTTCCATACTATCCTCCTTGGTTTACAAGTTGCCTGATATAGGTAGATGTGTTCTGTTCTTCAAAACAAACTTGCTCTAATGAGGAAAACTATGATTACAAGTGTATTTCCATTTATTTTAATCTTATTTTAAAAAGAGTTTTATGCATATTTTGTAATGTTCTAGTGATGTATAGTGTCGTATGTGTGTATGTTACATAAATAAAAGTATGCAAATATGGAGAGAATGCTCAGACATGTTTATTGATACAAACAGAACCTTGGTGATGCAGTGGCCAAGAGCTCAGGTGCTAACCCTAAATGCAAGGGGCTCAAAACTACCAGCCACTCTTTGGAAACCCTATGGGGCAGTTCTACATGGTCCTATAGGTTCACTCTGAGTCAGAATTGACTTGATGGCAAAAGAGTTTTCTGTTTAGTGTGCAAGGAAATGAAAGTCCTCAAAAGGAAACAAACCAAATTCATTGCCATTGAGCCAACTGCAACTCTTAGTGATCCTCTATGGAAACCCTGGTTGCATAGTGGTTTAGCGCTACAGCTGCTAACAAAAAGATTAGTAGTTCGAATCCACCAGGCACTCCATGGAAACTTTGTGGGGCAGTTCTACTTTATCTTATAGGGTCACTATGAGATGATGAAGGATAGAGATTATTAATTTAGGAAACAAAACTTAGTGATATCCTTAGGAATTGCTTTACTAATGGAAAATGTAGAGAAACATCCAGCTTTCTCCTGTTGTAGCAGTGTACATGGTATCATGGTATTAGGTTTTTGGTTTTTTTTTTCTTTTAATATGGCTTGAATCTTTTTTTCCTGAGAAGGTTGTATTAGAAAAAGTTTCATAGAATTCATCTTAAAAATATAATTTACTATCATTTCTGTATTTTTCATGTAGCATTCAATAGCATTCCTAGATAACCATCATAAGGACAGTCGATTGTGTTTTGTTGTTGTTGTTTTCCAGGTGGAAAGAATAGTGTCTCAAAAGGTTGAAGAAGCTGGGACAGGTGGTTATGTTAGTTAACAATATGTTGTCTATATGTTGATCATAAGAAAGGTTTATGCATTGGAAAACTAGCAAACAATGCCTTCATTCTCCATTCTCCATTCTCCGTTCCTGAGAGGTCTGACTATTTCTAAGACAGTTTAATAATTCCAAATGCATTGTCAATCATAACTTGTATTTGTTCAACCGGCCTCTAGTGATGATTTGTTTAAAATAGTCAAAGGACCTTATCATGTTACATTATTCCAAAATCCATACAAA
Organism: Heterohyrax brucei; assembly: GCA_028571685.1. Taxonomy (NCBI): domain Eukaryota; kingdom Metazoa; phylum Chordata; class Mammalia; order Hyracoidea; family Procaviidae; genus Heterohyrax; species Heterohyrax brucei. The sequence goes on from CM053148.1 coordinate 108,912,473, forward strand.
AATTCAGTGAACCAAAACTCTTTCTTCAGCTGCCAAATCCCCAAATCTGCTATGATTTTTTTTTTTTCTTTTTCCCTGGGAGACCATTTAATTAATTCATTGTGACCCTAACTAAGGAATTAAACTACCATTTACACTAAAAACAAAACAAGACCCATAGTGTCAATTATAGTTACTGGTCTTCTTTTTCTAAAAAAAGTCTTCTAAAGTGTAAAGTGTGGTAGATCAGTTGCCAATATTCAGTTATAATTATATTTTTCAGCATGTAAGCATCTACCAATTAGTAGAAAATGCAAATTGTTCTTACCTCTTAAAGAATACATCAAATCAAATATGAATCTAGAGAGAACTGTAATTTTGAACAGCATCTTAAAATCTTGTTGTATGATAATTAAAAAGACTAAATATAACTTGGAAACATGAAATTAATATAAAACTTTTTTGCAAATATATTAAAATCACAATTTCAGCAGTACTCAAGGACAGATTAATGTAAAAAAGTTTTCCATAGATTATCTAACAAAGATGAAATCACAGAAATATAAATTACAAAGTACTGTTAAATTAAAAAAAAATAACCAAACTCACTGCCCTGAAGTCTAGTGTGACTGGTAGTGACCTCCGTGGGACAGAGTATAGAACTGCCCCAGATTTTGGGGGAGTGGTTGGTGGATTCCAGCTCCCAAACTTTTAATTAAGTGGTAGAACTTTTAATGTCTGCATTACAAGGGCTCCAAAATACTATTAATTAACAAACAAAAACTACTATTACAGTTTTGATGTAGGTATTATTTCTTGCTTTTTTCTAGTACCTACTTAAGGACTGCTATCTCACTAATAAATAGCATATAAAACACATGTAGATGTTTCAGTATTAGAATTCCTTCATGGCCAGAATATTTAAAATATCAGTCTGAGCTTTATAGCAGAACACCACAGAGAAGGCACTGTGGAGAAGAGAAGATACAACACACATGGATAAGCACACCAAGGAGCGCAAAGCCCTAGACGTACCATGTGAAATGTTGTCCTGGGTGAACATGAGCTCCTATTTTCAGTGCTCTAGGTTTATGCCTCAAGCTTCAGTTTCAGCACTGCTAGGTAGACAGTTCTTGACACAACACCCCTGAAAGTGGACCTTCAGAACAGACATGTGATCCTCAGAGCGGTCTGCTGGGCTGGTGTTGCCTCCTACAGGGATGGCTCAACCTGGGACAATGCTGAGCCTAGACATTTCACCGCCTGCTCTAAGTGCCCTTAGGTCTGTGACAAAGCTGAAGGAATTTAAGGCACCATGAGTGTTGCTGGGTACACCAGAAATGTACTCCTGCCATGCTCAAGTGGCAGAGATTTTCCAAAGCAATTCATACTGCCTTGTTTTTCCTACAGCTACCTTCTTCCCCAGTAGTTAGCGGAGAGATCAGGAGAGTGGCCTCCTCCTCAGGCTCACCCTCTGTCCCCGCTCCTCAGCGGAGAGGCCAGGATGATTCTGACCAAGCTGTTCAAGCTGAAAAGTCAGCCTCTCCTCTTGGCTTCCTCCTCTCTGCTTCACAGGCAGAGCCTGCACTGAACCTGAACCTGAACCTGGCCTGTACTAAGTAGTAGTTAGGCTGTGTATTTTCTTTCCTAGACCAGTATGTCACAAAGCTTTATGAGAATCTTTGTGTGACTCCAAAAATACAATACTTCATATCTACAATAGTATTTAATAGCTTAGCTTGTTCTGAAAAATAAAAAAAAAAAATTAGTGGTTTGTAGATTTTTCAATGTAACATGGGGACACTTAAATAAAGAGGGATATTCAATAAGTAACTTGACAAATGGCAGCAAAGCCATGTTGCAACATATTCTGTAAGATAACTTTTTTTATATCACATTCCCTCGAGGATAAAGCTCATCCAATTTTCTGTCACTGTATTCCTTGGCTTTATCTAGCTGTTTTTCTTTATATCTGTCACATTGCGTTTGCTCTGTAGAGACACGAAGTTCTTGCTGGCCACTCTTTCACGACACTGCTGTCCAAAATCACCAATATTTTCTGCATCCCAATGAAAGCCAAACCCAGTATCATCGAGTAGGGTCACTTGTAGTGACTCTATAGGTCAGGATAGAACTGCCCCATGAGTTTCCAGGGAGCACCTGGTATATTTGAACTGCCGACCTTTAGGTTAGCAGATGTACCACTTATCCCAGTACACCACCATAGAGCACCTAAAGATATTGTCATTCTGGTGAGGTGATAATCAGTTTTCTATTCTTCCTTTAAAAGCTACAGTAGGCCCATGTGTTTTACAAAGGAAATTTTAGTAGTGAGTTTCACAATTCTGGTTGTAGATCAGAAACCATGTCCAACACTGGAAATTATGAAAAGAAGTCCCAAAAGGTATTTTACTTTCTTAAATTGTTTCAAATAGAGACATTTGATAGAAATTTTTAAATATCTCCTTTAATAAAATTTGGAACAAAAGTAAGGCTGGTTTGCTATCAGGGTACTGTATTGGGAAAGAAAGTTACAAAAGACAGCAAAGGCAGGGGTCTGGGGACCGTGGTTTTGGAGGATACTTGGTCAATTGGCATAACAAAGTTTACTAGAAAATGTTCTGCATTCCACTTTAGTGAGTAGCATCTGTGGTCTTAAAAGCTAGCAAGCAGCAATCTAAGATGCACTGATTGGTCTCAACCCACCTGGAGCAAAGGATAATGAACTCCAAAGAAACAAGGAAAATATTAGCCCATGAAAAGACAGAAAGGGCCACATAAACCAGAGACTCCATCAACCAGAAACCAGAAGAACTAAATGGTGCCCAGCTGCCATAAGTGACCACCATTGACAGGGAACACAGCAGAGTCCCTGACAGAGTAGGAGAAAAATGGGGTGTGAGCTGAAATTGACAGAAAAAGACCCAGACTTACTGCTTTGATTGAGACTAGAGGAACCCAAAAGACGTGGCCCTTGGACTCTCTATTAGCCCCAAACTAAAACCATTCTCAAAGCCAACATCCAGACAAAGATTGGACTAGTGGGAAGACATAAAATGGTACTCAGGAAAAGTGTGCTGCTTACCCAAGTAGATACATGAGTCTAAATGGGCAGCTCCTGTCTGGAAGCCAGATGAGTAGGCAGAAAGGGGCAAGAGCTAGTTGATTGGACATGGGAAATCCAGCGTAGAAAGGAGGAGTGGACTGTCACGTCATAGGGAGAGCAAGGAGGGTCACATAATGATGTGTGTATAATTTTTTTTATGAAAAGCTAATTTGAACTGTAAACTTTCAGTTAAAGCACAACAAAAAACAAGTAAAAACAATTCATTGAATACATACCACATGCTAGAAACAATATAAGTATTTTTATGTTATTTAGTCTTTGCAGATGACCTTAAAATGACTATTTCTTTTACATATACAAGGAGAGTGAGGCTTAGTAACCAGGTAAAGATTAGCAAACACATTATTCAGTGGTTGACTTCAACACTTATATCCAATTTGTATAAAACCAACTTACATCTAGTTACTTCTAACTCGGTCGTGTTCATCTTTGCATTATCAAGAGGCATATGGTGTACAAATTTAAATTTGAGAGAAAAATTTACCAAGTGTATTATTCTGCATCTTGTCTCACGTGGATCTACTATACCGATATGTACAGAACAAATGTAATATGCTAAGCATTGTGCTGTGTATTTTCAGGAGACACAAAAATAAAAATGTCAGTGCTTCTCTTCCAGAAAATGCCCAATTTATTGGAGGCATATCTCAGATTCAGTGTGCCATGTGGCAAAACACGATATGGAGAAGATGCCATTAGTTTGCAAATAAAGATTCACAGAAGTAGGGGAGAGATAGGATTTGGTTACAGGAAGTATCAAATTTTACATAAGTCATGATGAGCAGGAGTTGGCAGACAAAAGAAAACAGGGCAGGTTGTCTGTAGAGAAGGGTAATGTGCTCAGGTTGAGGCACAGTATAAAATGCCAAAAACCGTGCTTGACTGTGTAAGGAACTTACTCGAAGCGTGAAAAGTAGAAGAAGACAGAACTCCCCAGAGCTTTCATTCTGTGGACTAAATAATTCTTGGATCAAAACTGAGAAAAAGAGGTCAGTTTGGTAGTTGCCAAAAAGCAAGACTAGGCACTTAGGGCTTAAACGGGGACGACTGCAGCGAGGATGGAGAAGCAAAGTCAAACGTTCTCTGGGTGTGTGTAGAAGATGGAATTGAGAGGCGTTATGTGTGGAATGAGGAAGAAGTAGTTTTTGTTGTGAATCCAAAAATTCCAGATAATACAGGGCAGATGATGGTGAGTTCTTTTGAAGGCAGCTGTGTTTCAGATTCCATGAAACATAGACGCTACGTATCTAGTAGTCAGCCAAGAATGCTATATAAACTGTGTTCTAGATTTGAAAGAGAGTTTCAAATGTGCAACAGTAATAGCAAATGCTTTAGCATAAAGAAAATCATGCAGGGGAAATTTTCAGATGTAAACCTAAAAGAAGAAGACAAGCAGGAAATGAATGTGTGGACATACCAATATTAAAGGGTCATTTGAAAAGTCCTGGTGGCATACTAGTTACAGTGCTTCACTGCTAACCAGCCTTTCTGGGGAGAAAGATGTGGCAGTCACCTTCCCTAAAGATTTATAACCTTAGAAACCCAATGGGGCATTTCTGTTCTGTCCTGTAGGGTTGATATCTGTAAGAATTAACAGTGATGAGTGGGGTTGAAGTGAATGCTAGGAAAAGAACCATGTGGTTTCAAAAAGAATAAAATGAGAAAAATATTTCCTGGAGAAGGAAGTTATTAACTATGCAGAATGATACAGAGGTGATTATGATGAAGTTAATGGATAGTGGTCAACTGGTTTTAGCATTTAGATCACAGGAGACAGTGGGAATGGTGTCTGTGAAGTAGGAGTGTTGGAAGTCAGTTATCCTGGGTTGAATGTATTGAAAACAAATCAGTGGAACAATGAGTACATACTTTTTTTCATAATGTCATTAAGTCTGAGGAGTGATAAAGTATGGAATTTATACTGGCTGCATGTTTATTTCTCTTTCCTTGAGGTATGAATGTATTCTTAGCAAGTCTGTATATAATCTATATTTAGATTGGAGAAAACAGCTTTAAAAAATAAGTATTAACACCTAGATAATATGCTGTCTAGTTGTTCTTGGAAACCAATGATAGGGTGAGAGTTGAGTAGATAATTAAATTCTCATCCGCCTTTTTCAGTAACGTCATTTTAAATGAGTTATCATTAACTCCTTCCAATTTTAAAAAGTACACTTTAGACTTATTTTTCCTTAACATATACTTTGCTTTACCACTTTTAAATATTGAACTGACACATATTTTCTTATTAAAATTTTTCTTTGGTATGAAGAAAAATAATAAGTTCACAATGTGTGCAATAAATACTCATATGTAACTTACATGCCTTTAATATTAATAGAAGAGACTTTAAGATCACATGCTATCAGAATCAGAAGTCCCAGAATCTAAATTTTGGCTTTGTCAATAATTAGCATGTAAGTGATACCCAATTACTTTGCTTCTATTTCCTTGTATGAAAATGGAGTGTTAATTTCAAATACAGATTTGAAGAACAATCTATGTAGGAGCTTTGCATATCTTCTAGAACTCGATATATAGCTAATAAATTACTTTTATTTCCTTTTGTAATTTTCTATCTCAGTACCTAAATTCTAAACAATTTATACTTATTCTACTCACCTCCCCCCAAATAAACTCTGTTATGTTGTTTTTAAAACAATAGTTTAATGAGAAGAGTCACTGAAAGAATTTTAAAGAAACTTTTAAAAATATTTTCCAGTGCTGAACGAAGTATATTTTTTATGATTCAGAAGATAAATATCTGTTAAAATGGCTCCTTAAAAGCCTTTTTAAAGTGTGTGTATATATATGTGTGTGTGTGTGTGTGTGTGTGTGTGTGTGTATGTATAGTCAAGCCTTAAATAATCTTAAAGCAGGATGCTCAAACTTTTCTCACTTGGGAGATAGATAGCGATAATTTTTATCCTTACTAGTTAATACTTGGGAGGTAGTTTGGCTATCTATGAGTCTTGGAGGAAAATTCTTGATATGTCTTTATGTTAAATATTATGATAAAAATAAAAGGCATGTGTGAAAATATGTTAAATGTGTTTAACATTGCAAAAAAAGTTTGTATTCAAATTTCAAGTTTCAAATTAGATAATAACTTAGTATTGATTATTTCAAAATAGAAATGAATCTCTAATCTCCAGAACTTTTATGCAATGATAGAACCTGTCACTCTGCAGCTATCTTGGACAACACAAAATAACACACAGCAGCAAATGCAAGGCAGTCTTTTAATACCTTTGAAGACAGACATGCTGGGTGTTAGATTTGATAGACATCTCCAGTGGACCTTTCCATCTTCCCACTCACCATATCTTGGGTTGAGCTCCCTCTTTTTTCCTGCCAGGAAAATGAAATTCTTCAACTACTCCCTCAGTCCCCTTGGGAATTAGTGTATTGTGTAGATGGCTGCTGCAGCAGATGTCAAGAAAACAGAACATCTCCCTGGCCGCGCTCAGTGCAGTCTGGAGGGCCATGGACGACTTCACAGTGAGCCTCAAATTCAGTGACTGGGAATCCTCTGGCTTCTGATTACTCTCCTAGGAGCCTTGAGGCTGTTCAAGAGTGGAGACAACCGGTCAGGAGGCTCCCTCTGCCCTAGCACCAAGGACTAAGGGATGCAACATCCTGAAGGACACCTGGACCCCAGGTGCAGAACACTGGTTGAGAAAGTCTGACCAAGCATTAAGTGGGGAATACTAGTCATAAATCAAGATTTATCATGGGTACTAAAAATCCGGAAAATGTCTCAAACTTCAAAACTTTACAGGAACTCAAGTGGAATGCAAACAATTTGAGAATTTCCCCCATGATTTGGTACAATAAAACAGCAATAATTTGTAGAGAGCTCTATAATTTTCTAAGCATGTTTGATCTCATTATATCCTAAAAACAACTCCATTAGGAAAGAAAGGCAGTATGATAGTATTTTATAGTCATAGAAATGGAGAAGTGAGAGATCAAATGATTTACCCCCAAAATAAAAAAGCTTTTAGGTAGCAGACCCGTTGCTAGAATCTATTCAAGCTCAGTTATTCAGGCTAATTATGAGAAATTCTATCATAAACTAAATTGGCACGTAACTCTATGTCCTTGAAAATTTGGTAATGTGGGATTCAAATTGTGGAAACTCTGTTAAATTTTCCTCTTTACTCCTGCCTCAAATCCTTTGAAAATATTATGACTGCGATATATAATTGCTGTCTGAGGAGAAAGGACAGGAAGCTTTGAATTCTTCAAGTCGAATATTTCAGGTACATACGACCAAGGAGGGCAGGAATCAGACTCTTTCTCATTTCAGTTTAGACTTGGCATCATTAAATGCACAAGAACTGTCAGAATTCACTCAACTGCTGTAGCAAAGCTTGCCAGCCGGCTTCATTCTATTCTTAAAAGAACAAACAAAAAAAAAGCTCCTGGCCTTTCCAAAGCATATATGGAGGCTAGCCAGACTTCTGGGATTCAAAATGGCTTGATGACTTCCTCATCTGTCACTTGAGCTGATCTGACATTCAGTAACTTTGGACAAGTCCTTCCAGGTATAAATTTAAGGTCATTAAGTGACTCTAAATACAGGTTTTAAAAAAGAAATTAAACCCTGCTTCATATCACCCCCCCCCCCCAAAGAATTTATCATGAGTTAGGACATTCTTTTAGCAGTCTTTATGAAAACTAGTCAACTCCATCTATTAGAAGGGACTTTATCACCATTTAACTGTGGAATGCTTCATCTTTTCCCCCTACCAATGCCATGAAATTATCTTAAATGTGTCAAACCCTTAGCAAATATGCCTATATGTACTTTATTTGAAATAGCAAAGTGTTGTCCCTTTAAACAGATATTAGAGACATTTCAGAAATCTCATTTTATCAGGGGCAAAATTACTTTAATATTACGGTAACTGAGATGCTAGCCTGGGTTTCTAGTGCATAGTAGCATTTCAGAAAGAGATGCTTGTTCTCATAAAAACAAACAAACAACAACAACAACAACAAAAATTGTCATTGCACATCCAAAATACCTAGGGATATGTCTCCCCTGAAAGCAAAGTTGTGAACATACCTTCCATCTTTCCTCATTTCCATTCATTTCTCTTTGAGTCTTGCTTCAATGATTTTATCCATTTCTTTCTTTTCAGAGTGTATGTTATATACTTTTTAATGGATCTCATCATTTAAAAATTTTAAAAAAGGGTTTAATTGGGGTTGAGGACTGCAAAGAGATCAAGGCAATAAATTATTTACGTGGGCTATCCAGAACACAAAATTCCCTACAGATACTGCAAATGAAGGAATATTTTCCTTCTAATTACATCACTTGGTTCTCAGAGCCTGAAAACAGGGGCTGGAAAGTCCAAGTTTCCTTGAAGCTCCAATGTAATTGGAATGTATAAACCAGTGATTGAATTTCACTATAATTACCTAGTATGTTTGATGACTTCGAAGTGTAAATTTATCAAGGCGTGACTGGGCTCATGAAATACATTTTGAATGTATTTCTCCTTTGGAGATTATATTATGTGTACACACGCACAATGTATATGCTTACACATAAATATGCTTATACACATAAATAGACATACACATATATACATGCATATGCAAATACATCACTTTTGTTAGCTGCCCTTTAGTCAGTTTTGACTCCTAGTAACCATGCACAGCAGAGCAGAGCTGCCCTACAGGGTTTTCTTAGGTCGTAAACTTTACAGGGACAGAGTGCCAGGTCCTTCTGGAAAAGGCTGGATGGGTTGGAAAAGCCAACCTTGCAGTCCACAGTTGAGTGCTTAAACATGTCTTGTTCATCACAGTTCTTTTACGTATATATTTGAGTGGGGGTAGAGACAGCAGGAACCCTGGCTTTAATGTCACCCTTTACAAGGTTATTAGAATCGGCTGACTGAGCTTAACCACTGTAGTACCGGGGATTCCCTCTGAAGTTTGTACCCTAAATTCAGACTTTCTGCCATCTATCAGTGAGAAAATAAACTTCTACTCTCTGAAACCCCCCACTCAGGATATTTCTGTCATAGCAGCACTAAGAAATTAAAATAGTGCCCAATATACAATGAACTCAGTATGGTCAAATTATTTTATGAAAATAACCATCTCCATAAAAATACAATCCAAGCATTTCAGCATCATGTGATTGTCACTTTGCTCCTCAGCACAGCTGACTTTATAAAAAGAAATAGTACCAAAGTACCAAATAGTACCAACTGACACTTACCATCCACTTTAAGGACATATGACTCAGAAAAGCTTTAAACAAAGGCCTCATATGATGGAAGTCATCACCTTTTTTCAGTTAGTTTCACAGATCTGAAATGGGGACAACATTTCAGTCATCCGAGATAGCTTCACCTGCAATCGTCTGCCTGGAAACAGAGCCGAGGAGAGCAGCAAACAGTCCCAGCCTACACACTCCCTGCCTGGACAGTGTCTGCAGTAAAGCAAAGCAAAGCAGATATTCAGAATTGACCCCAACACAAGTTCTATAAACAGTCATGTTGAGCAGCACATTGCTGGCCTCTTGACACCCACACTAAACAGAACCACACAGTGTCAACTGTATCCTAAAGACATTGGAGGGTCCATTTGTCAGGTAGCCTGAATCAAGTGACTTTGGCTCTTGCCTCTGTTAGAGCAGGAAATGTGTTTAGTTCCCCTGTATCCCAACAGTGAAGCCCTGATCACACAGTGGTTGAGAGCTATAGCTGCTAGCTAGGAAGGTTGGCAGTTTGAGTCCAGTGGCTGCTGAAAATCAGTGAATGAATGAATGAGTGAATGGACAGACAGATAGACAGATAAGTAGATAGATACATGGATAAAATTGCCCACCAGAAGATTGAAAGTAAGGTGATGCTAGTTGGAAAGGAGAAAAGTGATATAAATAAAACGTCTATAAAATCGCCAAATGTCTTTAGGGTTCAACTCCGATTGAGGTTATTTTGCCTCACTGAACACTGATGAGGGTAAATATGCCACTGAATCTAAGGCTAGTGTGAACTGTGAAAACAAATTCATTAACATAGGTGGTTCTGTGGAAAGTACTCAACTTTCCATCTCCGTGTATTGACTTAGTATTGATTTAGAGTTGTCACAGACTTAACACTACCCATCCCACTAAAACCAGAACAGGCTTTGTAAAGGCATTCCATAGATACATGCTTGATGAAATTACATGAAGTGTTTCTCAAAAACTCCATTGGATGATCTTTTTGTTGTTGATTCATGCATTTAATATTTTATTTTTTATGGCAATATATACATCTGTTCAGCATTTCCACATGAACAGTTAAATAACATTAGTCACACACTTTACACAGTGTCACTCATTCTGTCTTTTCCCATGTTGCTTCTTAACCTTTAATTTAGACTCCCTTTCCCTTGAAGTTTTCATCTGTGCTTTAGATTCTCTGTTGTCAGGTTACTCCTATAAAGAATTCTTCATAAGAGCAATATACTTGAGACAAATATCCTCATTCTGTATAGACTGTTTAGTTTAAGTATGTTTAGCGGGAGTAAACTGTTGTTTAGTTTAAGGATGGATTAATGAACAGTTTTGTTCAAGGTTTAAAGATAATTTCTGGCTTTAGACTTGTGGGTTCCCCAGCCTCAATGGATCCAGTAGTCTGGTTTCCATCCAAGTTTTAAATTCTGTTCCACACTTTTTTCTCCTTTTGATCAAGATTCATTCATTGGCTGCTTGATCAAAATGCTCAGTGATGGTGGCTTGACGTTCTCCATTTCTTCTGGTTTCCTGGTAGTGCATGTAGTAGCTGATGGAGACCGTTTAACCGGCAGTCCATTTCTTTCTCCAGTTCTTGGGTCACTTTCTTCCTCTCCTGCTCCAAGTAGACAGAGACCGGTTGTATGTTGGATTAGATGATCTTTTGATTCCCGCCAGTGCTGATCCATTTTCTCTTTGAAGATGTACTACACTACCAAATAATCTATTGTACTACCTAAAATTAACTTTAGGGTACATTGCCTTACTCTGACTGTGCTTTGTTTCAACAAGAAATTAACTCATAACCCTAAGGAAAGGAGGTTATTCTTATAAAACAGCTTGCCATTGAAGTAAACAGAAATGAATTTTTTCAATTGTTTTACCTTTCTAATTTATATAACTTGTAATTTTAAAGCCATTTTACTTTTTAAACGTGTATTTCAATTAGTTTAGATTTGCACAATGTTTATGTTAAGCATATACAGCAATGTCTTTTATATTACAGAAACCATGTAATTATATTTTTCAGACGTGAAAAATGAATTAGTGCTGCATTATAAGTGATGACAAATTTTCTTGTTTGTTCTCATTTCACTGAATAGCTACAGTAGCCTCCTTGGCACAACTCAAAATAGCTTATTTGGCACTAAATGCAAAACTTTGATTAGTACAAAGAAACCAGTACTGTACTAAAGAAACAGAATCACCTTTTTTAAATACTGGGAGATAAGGGCTGGTAGCAATCATTCCCCCAGGAGGATACCAACTATAGATCAGATGATTGGTGACAATAGAAACATTTATTGTTGTTAGGTGCTGTGGAGTCAGTTGTGACCAGTGACCCTATGTGTAACAGAATGGAACACTGCCTGGTCTTGCACTATCCTTACAATTGCTCCTTGTTTCAACTGCTGTCACAGCCACTGTGTCAGTCCATCTCATTGAGGGTCTTCTTTGTTTTCCACTGACCCTCTGCTTTACCAGGCATGATAGCCTTCTCCGGAGACTGCTCCCTTCTGTTAACATGTCACAGGTATGCAAGGCACAGTCTCTCTAGCCTTGCTTCCAAGGAGAATTCTGGTTGCACTTCTTCCAAGACAGTTTTAATTCATTCTTTTTGTAATCCATGATATACTGAATACTCTTCATCAGTGCCACAGTTGAAAGACATCAGTTGTTTACTCTTCTTTTTTCACTGGCCAGCTTTCTCACGTATATGAAGCAATGAGAGCACTGTGTGTTGGGTCAGGCAAACCTCAGTCTTCAAGATGACGTCTTGCTTTTCAACTTTAAAAAGGTCTTTTGCAGCTAGTTTTCCCAGTGTTTTGTGTCTTTTGATTTCTTGCCTGCTGCTTTCATAGGTGATGATAGTGGATGCAAGTAAGAAGTGCTCGATACTTTCAGTCTTTTCCCTGTTTATCGTGATGTTGCTTATTAGTCCAGTGGTAAGGATTTTTCTTTTCTTGATGTTGAGGTGTAATCTTTACTGAAGACTGTGGACTTTGATCTCAATCAGCAAGCGTTTCAAGTCCTTTTCACTTTGTCAAGCAAGGTTGTGTTCTCTGCATGACTCAAGTTGCTGATGAGCCTTCTTCCGGTTCTGATGTCCCATTCTTCTTCATATTGTCTAGCTTCTTGGAATATTGGCTCAGCATATAGATTGAATAGATATAGTGAAAAGATACCACCTGGTCGGACACCATTCCTCACTTTAAGTCACACACAATATCCCATTGGCTTTTTCTAAACAACCGCTTTTTGATTCATGTACAGATTCCTCTTGGGCACAATTACGTGTTTCAGAATTCCCATTCTCTGCAGTGTTATCCATAAGTAGCATTCACTATCAAATAATTACCGAAGAAATGGTTTAGGCATTGTTTTAAACTAGGTGAACTCAAATGTCCTTTCTCACACTGAAGTTCTCTGACTATGTAAAACTTTGAATAAATATGTCTCCACCATCTGGAACGGCTGCCACCCTCATGTTTAATTGGGACAGCCAATCAAATCCTGAGGTCTTTTTTCAGATGGAAATGTTTTGAGTTAATTGAATTTCTTATTTTTAACAGAACAGATTCCCCTAGTCCTCATGATTGCAATGAACCTTCTGTGATAGTTCTTCTGTTAAAATAGCTAAGTAATTTCAAAATTCTTCACTCTCGTCATTGCAGTGATCATCCACAGTAGGACATATATCGTTACATTGGATGCCATAAATATTTGCTGAGAGCCTATCACGTATGCAGTGACTACCATAAACATGGTGTGAATTAAGAACAGTGTTACAAAGGCGGGAAGAGAAGGAAAAAGCTTTATCTATTAGAGAATAAGAGTTCCATACTGAGGGTGATTTTTAAACAACAGGTATGAGAGGTGGATATTTGAATTGGCAGAGAAAACTTAGTCCAGCCATAGGAAACAGCTGGAAAAAAAAGGGAAAAGAGGAAGACCATAAGATATATAGTTAGTAAACAGAAATAACCCTGGGGCTATGATCAGAGTACCTAGGATACGCTGTTGCCAAGGTTTAAACATTTTGTGCTTAAGTCCTCGAGCAACAGGGACAAATTAAAGGCTTTAAATAAGTGAGTCATAGGATTATCCATTAGTAAGATTTATTTTTTAAATTGAGTGGCGTGAATTAAAGTGCAGGGAGGTGGGGAACTTGGCTTTAGTGTCACCTGTGATGAGGCTGTTAAAATTGCCTGGCTGAGAAGTTTGAAAACATGGTGGGGTCGGGTGGAAACGGGGAAACAGGATCTTGGTTTCTAAGTCAAGTTTGGAAATGCCTAAATGCTTTTAGCTGGAAAATATCCAATTAGAAGGGCACTTGTAACCATTTGGCAACCTAATGTACAGATGTAAACTTTACTTTGGGAAGGGCGTATAAGTACTCTTGATGATAAATGATGCTTGCTTTGAAACACTACTTAAAAACATAAAACAATTGTTTCTCTTTGTTGATGCTTGATATACTTGAGTAAATAGCCTCTAGTCTATATGGATCTTGAGAAAGTAATATTTATTAGGTATCTGAGAGGCTACACTGCTGTGAAAAACGATTGTGACTGCTACAGCAAGCAGTGGATAGGGCCTCATGAATAGAATATTTAATACACTGGATATCAAGTGCTGAAAGGGTTTTCATTTTGTCCTAATGCACTCTGAGTGTTTTAAACTAACACATTTGATGTGTCCTGTCACTGTACTTCTGCCCTGACCCCTGCAGGATCGTCATTCTGCTCACATTCATTCACTATCTTCTTACTTGTAATAATGAACTAAAAGGCAGGCGGAACAATCTCGGGTTTGGATAAATGAGAAAGGACTGTGTCGTCTCAAGACCGAGCGTTCAATCGACTCGCTTATAAACCAGTACGACGGCGTGTTTTAGGGTCGGATCACAGTACGTGAATCAAGGACACTAAACTTCCTTCATGTGGCATGCTTGTTATTCTGATGCGGTCCTGGGAAACTTTCCTTTCCAAGTCATGAAAAATCTGTTTTCAGACATATCGTCAACTTAATAAAACGGAATTGCAGGCATGCCTTACTTCCCCTCATCATCTGCATTATTAGAAAGTGAGTGCCAGCAAGCAGGATTTATTAAAAGCTCACATGTACTAAGTGCTTTCCTTTTAAATTCAGGAGAGGATTCTCTTGCATATTTTATATGCATATTTTGGCAGTATTTCCATTATTGAGCTTTTATGACAGTTTTCAGAACCTGATGTATATCCTGAATTATTTGCACTTTATTGCTACATGTCCAGTGTAGCAGAGTAGCATAACTTCTATCATTTACCACTCCTTCCTTCCTACCTTCTATTAACTGTTTTTCCTCCTATTTTAGAAATCATTTTAGTTAAGAACTCAAGCTAGTAATATCGTAGAAGAAAGTGATAAGTTTCTGTTAGTTGTTACTCAGAGATCTATGGACCACACTTTGAGAAGCAATGGCATCACCTGGAAGCTTGTGAAAAATGGAGACTCTCAGGCCCCAACCTAGAGCTACTGACTCAGAAGCAGCTTGTTAACTAGAGTCCCTTGTCATTTGTTGCAACACAGATTGGTTAACTTGGCTGCGTTAGACATGTGAGTCCAACTAGAGGCCAATCCATCAATTTCTGGGAGGGCCAAAAAAAAAAAAACAGCTGTTAAAAGTCTTATAGAATACAGTTTTTCTTAGACACACATAGAGTCTGCATGATTTGGAATCTACTCAAAGCTTTATAGATCTCGTAAGGTCTGAGAAACACCACTGTGCTTAGCTTTGCTTGTACACGACTTTGAAATCAAATCCCTGTTTATTTTGTATCAAAAGAAACATAAGATGCTGTTCACTTCTCCGTGGGTATAAAATATAACTATATTGTTTCTGTTAACGTTTTTGCTGGTGAAATCACTGAACCACTCACATGAAAGCTGTTATACAAATTAATTATTTCTTCAGTGACAGTTCCTGAATTTATATCAAGTATTTTCTCTCTTTAATATCCACAGATGTTTTCACCTTTGGAAGGTAATTTTTTCAAACTGTGTCATCAGATGGAAGTCCACAGTGAGGGATAATAGAAAGACCACTGAACGGACAGTGACAAGAAACAGTTTGTTGTCACAATTCTATTTCGCGCTGTGTGCTCTTAGACATTTTAAATCACTTGAACACTCCAGTCTTGTTCTTACTTAATTTAATAGAGAAAGGAGTTTGAACCACATTGTATCTAATATTTTCAATTCCAAAGTTTCAAAAATAATAGTCACTATTGAAAGTATTATGCATGTTTAACTGTAAGTGCATGTTGAAATCTTGATATTTACACTGTTTCATAGATATCAAAAGCAAGGAAGGTAAGTGTAAAGACCTGGGCTTAAATCCAAGCCTTGTCATTTGCTAAGAATTGTTTGACACTAAGCAAATTGCTCGTTTTTACACCAATATTGTCACAGGACTGTTTGGAGAATAACATGAGGTGAAATATGCAGTTCAGAGCCCATAGATAAAATGCCATTAATAATTGATGTTTTCACATCCTTGTAATCTTATTTCACTTAAATAGCAAAACAACAAAATGTTTTCATTGAAAACTTATTGAAGGATGTTAAATTGAGATTTGGATACTCATTATCATTATTCATAAATTTGATATCTATAACATAAAAGGATTATTAACTTTTCAAATATTTTCACAGCTTTGAGAAGTCATCCATTTAACAGATAATCAAATATGGCTCTAATGACAAGACTTTTTTTAACTTGGCATGTTTCTTCACCTGATAATTTTTTGATACCAGAGTAACAATTCATATTTTTGAGCCGTTTGATAATATTAGTTGATTAAATGTGGGTACTTATACCAAAAAACCCTTTGAACTTGAGTCATTCAAACTCATAGCAACCCCAGGGGGAAGAGTAGAACTGCCCCACAGAGATTCCAAGGAGCACCTGATGGGTACTTAGAGAAGGCAGTTAATAGACTGTGTGGATTGCTGCCTTTCAATACTGGCTTCTCAGTGTAATCACTTGGGAAGTGTTAGACATACTCTTGCTTAGACCCTACTTAGAGTTTCCAGATAAACCAGCTTGAGGTAATATTCAGAGCATCAGACTTCTTCAAACCTCCTGTGCAATTCCAGTGTGCAACTAGAGTTGAGAATCTCTGGTGCAGATAAGCAGACAAATTCTTTATTGGCAAATTCTGTAAATGAACAGAATATATTGACAGATTTTTGAAACAGTTAAAGTTTGAGTTTCGTCAGCAACTTACGTGTGAATACTCTTATTATGCACAAACACATACATTCATCAAATCTAGGAAAACACTTGGTAAATTACAAACAACATGTTTTTCAGTGAAAAAAATATCTAAACAGCACAAAAAAAGTCATTTAAGGATACTCATTAAATTGATACTCTTCACTTTCTGAGATATTTCATTGTTGCGATATCTTTCTGTTGGTTCATTGGCTGCACAATCCCTTTGTTAAACAACAAAAACTCTTTTATGCCATGGTCAGCCTCTGACAAATTCAGAATACATAACAGAGAAATCATAAGAATTAGTCAGTAAATGACTGCATTACTGCGCACTAACATTATAGACAATTTTAGTTACTTTTGTAGGCTCATACCTCACTTTCAAGATACAGTGGCACTTGAATGTAGTTTTTTCTTCTTCATCACACTTGTTCTCCATTCTCATCAAGTCTTTCTGATTCATAAATACATAATAACAAGCAATATTAAAATGTTTGAAGTCGAGCACCATGTAGCTGTTCGTTTGCAAATAGGCAAGCCAGCCAAGCCTGATTAAAAATATACTGTGAATTTGATCAAAGGACAAAATAGAATAAGAGAATTGTGGTACACTGTTGCCATTAATGTCTGCTAACACAAAAGTACTGACTTGCCTCCTTCGACTGTAGACTTTTGAAGTTTAGGTAGATTGCTTCATCCTACATTTACGAAATCTTTGAGTAAAATTATCGTGTAGTATGTATACATGTGTGTGTTTGTATGCATGTGCGTGCACATGACTATGTGTGTGAAGGCCAGAGTCATTATTTAGCTGTAATATTCTGAAGTGCAAAATTAATGTGGTCAAGTAATGAATCGATACAGGAAAAATTTCAAATAGTTATGTAAAAAGAGAATCATCCCAGACCAAATTGAAGTAAAAAATGAGACATTAAAATATATGCATTTTTGTATATGTGTATGTTGACATATGTATGCATGGTTTATAAACCTACGTATGTTGTGCATATTAAACAAATTTTCAGATCATTTTGTACAACCACGGTTCCCCCAATTTTTTGTTAGTAATGAATTTAAATGTTTCTACCATCAGTATTTCCATCTTATTATATAGAATTTGAAGTGATTTTTATTTAACTAATCTTGCTTGAAATCCACTAACTAGCCATTTCTATTATCTATTTGTAAAGGAAATGATTAAAACAATTTTTAAAAACAACTATACAGTTCTATAAATTCTTACAACTATTCTTTATAAAAGGAAGTGAACATAAAAGGTTCTAAGACATGAGAGGACAATGACAATTTTATGTAAATTATTTTTCCTCTTGAAAACTTTTACTTATCGATTAAATATGATAAAGAAAACCATTTAGGAGTAAAGAAAATAAATCAAACAAACTCTTTTATTGATGTTGAGTAGAATCACATCTCTTACATTTTCTTTTATAGATACACTAGTTGAAGTTCAGAGAAAATCAATCATGAGCACAAAAATATACAGATAGTTAAAAGGAGAGCCGGGGATAAAATGTAGTACTCTGACCTACATGTCTCACCACGGTATTTCAATTTCACTCCGTCTCTGTTTCAGTATTTCTGATTTCCTGTGTCACGCTCCCAAAGATCCTGATTCAGTGTGCATGACACACCTTTGTGCTCTACAGTCCTGTGTTGGTGCCGGAAATAAATGTTTTTTATTATGCTTTAAAACATCCTGCAGTATGTCCAACCGAAAACCAAACCTGTCAAGCAGCTTCCTGCTCCTAGTGATCTTATAGGACAGAAAACTGCCCAGTGAGTTTCAGGAGGACTTGGTGGATCTGAACGGCCAGTCTTTCAGTTTAGCAACTGAGCACCTTAACCACTGCACCACGAAGGCTCTAAAATACATCCTAGCCGTAAAAATCGAGAACACAGTTCTTTAAAGTTGAGTTATGGTAAATCATTTTGTTTAAAAATACATATTTCAAGCTTTATACTTTTTAATTTAAATTTGTAATGTAAAATGTTTACTACTCTCACAATTTCTAGTTTACTGAAATTCAAATAAACTATAAATCCCAGAATTTAGATTTTACATGGTGGCCACAAACATTCATTTTTATTTCATATTACCATCGTTTTTAAAATAACCTAAAAATTTTTTTTAGGGATGAACATTTTGTTATAGATTGAAGCAAAGAATCATTGTATTTTTATACATTTTTTTCGGATCCGACTCGACGGCACTTGGCTTGGCATTAAATATCACTTACAATATAGCAAATATGTTACTAATATTTACGAAAATGTCAAAATACAAAAAATGTAATAGAAATTCCTCTAAGTCTAAAACAATATAGAGTGTATTTGTTTCCATCATTCACCTTTTGGATGAGGATATAGCTAATTCACAAACACAATTTAAAACAAGTTCAAAGTAAAACTATTAGAAAGAAAAGTGTTTGTTGTTTGCAGACAATATGATTGTTTAGAAGTCCAAGAGAATCAATAAACAAACTGTTAGAGTTAATAAGATAATTTATTAAAGTGGATATATGCAAGATCAGCATACTCATTTCAATAGTGTTACTTTATATTAACAATAACCGGTTAAAATGTAATAGAAAAATAATCTTATTTGAAAGAATGATGTATCTAACAAGAAATGAGCATAAATCAGCTACTGAATGAGGAACAGTTACTGAACAGGAACCATTCATCTGTAATAATGGTAACAAGGAGTCACCATCAGAACTGACAGCTATTTGTTCTTGAAATGCTGCTTTAAAATATCAGCATTTCTAAATTAAATTGTACTTTCCCACTGACTTTCAAAGCAACATAAGACACATACTTTGTATGGGAAACTATCTCTCCAGCATTGCTTGCATTGAAAAAGTTTGCCTTAATAGAAAAAAAAAAAAATACCACTGCCATTAAGCGGTGACAATGCACACTAGTGATGGACCATCCAAAGGAAGTCATTAATGAGGATTTCATCTCAGTAATATGAGCCATCTCAGGAATCCTTATAAATAACCTCCAAGTGCCTAAAATGAACATAGATTACACTGTAGCTTCCTGTTGATGATGCTTACCAGCAATATTAGAAATATTGTCAATATTTGGTTATTTAAATAAGGAGAGGATATAGTTCATACAACATTTAGTCAAAAACAGCTAGGTTTATCTTTACAGACAGAACCAAATATGAAATACATTCAACCACCTTTGGAGTATTCCAACCTGGCCCATTTCTTTTACTCCTGTTCAAAGATGAATGCCAGCAATGACAGTTCATAGCCTGTCAACAAGTTACAGTTGACAATCTACCTAAATAGAGAAGAGATGCTTAATTACCATCCCTGAGGAGAGCTTCATTTGCTCCTATAGCTAGACATTCATTCCAAATGTATGCACTACCTCCTACTGTGCTTCAGGCACAGTGATGAATAAATAAGATAGACAAGGAACAGATTTCAACAAGGGTGCAGTGCAATTTCTTTGTATTTGATATTGGAATAGTGTAGGGGTTTTTGTTTGTTATGATCTTTTTTGATTGTTTCTGTGTTGATTTGTTTAGCAGTCAAATTCCCTTTGGAATCACATGGTGCAAATGACAGCGTTCATGTTCCTTCAGAAGAACATTTTTTCCTGTCTTTGTTGTTTCACAGACATTTTGTTTTGTTGTACTTTAGATGAAGGTGTACAGAGCAGATTAGTTTCTCTTACATTATTTTTAACTACATTAGTTATACGTAATAAATGTATTATTAATTATATAATAATTAAACAATTAATAAACATTAAGCGATTAATGCATTTATTGTTTTGTGACATTGATTGCCACCCTCAGGACATGTCAGCACTCTCCCCTTTCCATCCATGGGTTCCACCTTACTAGCTTTCCTGTCCCTTGCTGCTGGAAGAACATTTTTTTTTGTAAGATCACACTATAAGATAAAAGAACTTTCAAGCAGTATCAGATAGTGGGAAGTAGAAATTTAGGTTCTTAACTGAGAACTTACACACACACACACACACACACACACACACACACACACACACACACACACACATGCAACACAGGCACCCTGTATCTAGACACTCTCAATACAGAATTTATTTGCAAATTACTAGTCATTTGTTATGTACACTAATTTTTATTTTATTTATTTATTTATTTATTTTTTATTTGATATGACTGAGTGAAAATGTATGTTCTCCGTATAAATTTACATGCCCACCTATATGCAGCTTCCACTGCTCTCCCTGTCCGGTGACAGCACACTATTCCTCTCTGCTCCATACATGTCTCATCCTCCCAACAGCCTCCTTTCCCCTCCTCTGCACCCACTCTTCTTCCTCCAGCCAGAGGTCAGCAGGATGACATCCTATAGATGTATAGAACCATAAAGTGCATCCAATATATGGTCACTCCGTGTTGCCAAGTCCAATCCATTCATGTCCGAAGAGTGGATCTTCATTATGCTTTATGGGAAAGGGCAATATCAGGGCCAGGGGCCATGCTCCCAGGGGAACCCCGAAACCGCTGGACCATCAGTTGAGGTCTTTTAGTGGAGATCTCAGGGTGCACCCCTTTTTATTCTTGCGTTGCCAGTGAGACTCAACTTGGTGAGCTCCATCGCGGCTATCACTGGTGGTGGCCGGGCACCATCCTATTCTTCTGGTCCCAAGTCGATGTAGGCACCCACTCATGTGGGTCTCTCTGTCTTCTGGGTTGTCTTTACCCCATGTCATTTTGGTCCTCAGTGAGTATCAGTGCCTGCTGAAGTATCAAACCAAAAACAATATTCTGGCCTTACAATTTGGTGAAAGAAAGTTCCCTAAAAAATACTTTTTCATGCAGCATTATGGACCTAAATAAATCACAACAACAAATAAATAAATCATAACTTGTCCTAAGTTTCCAATCATCCTTTTTTCTGCCATTGTTATAAATATGACCAATACTTAACATAGGTGTGCTTTTGTGAAATCACTTGCACGTGTATTCCTATTTTAAATGATGTTAAATCAACTAAGGATATCACATTTCCAATGAATTTGAAAGACATAAAAGACAGACTAAGTTAAAAACCATTTATTTCAAATACGTATTTTAATTTAAAAGATCTTAAAAAAAATAATTTACTGTTTATAGTTGATTTCCACTCATGGATTCTAATCGACTTGATGGCAATGGATTTGTTTATTTGCTTAACTATTTAAAAACACATATTATGTATATAGTAGATAATAGCTTATTATTGATTGTAAGTATGTAATTAATAATATATGCATTAAGTGTAACTAATATAGTTAAAATTAATCTAAGACATAAGACAATTTATCAATTAAGTTTTAAAAATGTGTACTTCTGGCATCCTGTGACTTCTCTTTCTGCTTTTCAATGTGTAGTTTAAATGTGACAACTGAAAAGATTACCATGACATGAATATTCAGAAAATCATATTACTTAGTAATAATTATGTTTATGTTCAATATAGAATAGTTTTAAAATCAGATCTCAACTTTATGAATCATATCAGAAATACACAAAATATTGTTTAGCTATAACATTAGTTTTTAATCTGCTGTAAATTGGTTTACTTGCTATGAAGTATTTTAATTTAAATTGAGGCATCATTTAGGAATTAAAGATTTTAAAAAGTTAACTTGTTTTCCTCCAGGAAATAAACAATAGGAAGCTGCCTCAGTAGTACAGCGTGGAATTCTCTTGTTGACCTGATTCAAACTCCGAACATATTCCTATGGGTACAGTACGACTAATGGAGATCACACTAGAAAGTAAAAATTTTTCTGATTTGTAATATAACTGCCACGTTAATAAAATAACAAAAACTTTAAAAATGTTTGTTGTGCATTTTCTGAAGTAAAATAAGCTTGTATCTGACTCCTGGAGATGCATATCAAACTTGAATAAGTTTTTGATATAAATGTAATAAAATGAAAACATCTTGGTTTATAATTTGAATGATTTTTAATAATGTCTAGATTTAAATACAGTTCATTCTCACTTGAGATATGTGTTTTTTTTTTTCTCAAATGAATTTCCAATTATCCAAAGCAAGGAACTAAAGAAAAAGGCTTTAGTTTGATAATCAGCAAACAGAACAGATTTTAGGAATTCAGAGCTAGTGCCACACACTAAATGTCATAGTCAGAGGCACATATGAGATGACATAAGTCTTACTGTCTATCAAGCTTGTATATTTTGAAACATCCAAGTATCTAGATCACTGAACAAGATAAAGTTGTGAGATTTGAATCATGTGTTAGAATGAAAAAAAAAAAAGGTGGTACCAACTTTCAGTGAGCTCTCTTTTTTTAGCTGGCTTTAAAAATAAATTAATCAGGTGCCTTTGGGACACAGAATTGCATTTGAAGTAGACTATTTTATTAATATTTTTGAAATAGAGTAAAGATTTTTTTTAACTAGTCAATTATTTGAAAATGAGAACAGGAGTTCCACCTTGACAAGCAGATGTCTTAAAATAAATACTGGGGGTGTATTAAATCTCATTAGAAAATGCATGGAGAAAATTTCCTGTTTCGCTTGACAACTCCCTCTAACACATTAGCAGCTTCCTCTTGGGTGATGGAATTAATTCCGCCACAAATATATTTAGTGTATTTCTGGGCTCCTCCCCGATAGGTTTCCATACCTCTTTCTTCAAGTTATTGCTGCTTTTCTGCATCTCATGCTGTGGAGCAAAATGATAAGACATTGAAGGCAAACTGATTACTTGGACAGTAGACATAATCTGTTCGATTGTTCTGGGTACAGTTGCTTCTTTTCCCCCAGGAACCTTCAAGAGAGCTTCCTTCCCCTTTGCTAACCTTGCTGCTGGAAGCAAATCTGTATCAATTGTTAAGCATCCTGTTTCTGCTGTGAGATGGGGTTGGACTAATATTGGGGCTGTCATTCATTCTCCAAAGACTGCTTTGTTTTATACCAGTAAGAATTAAGATTTTGAGATATTCTTTAAAGAGAAATACTGGAAGAGGATATGTTTTTAAAATGAGGAAGTCACATGAGTCTGACACCGGTTTTCTTCTTGTTGATATTTTTGTACAAGAAGGAGCAAATGATGTGCTCTTCCTCTTGTCATCTGTCCATTCTTTTCCTTGATAGAATTTTCTTCTGGACTTTCATTTGAGTGAAGATAAATGGTGTCTTAGGTATTCCAAATAATAATACAAGGGACTGTCAGATAGTCTACCCTGAACTGTAATTTGCAGTTGCTAAATTAGAGCTATATGTTTTCATACGGTGTGTGACCCTGGCCACCCTTTTTCTTCATCCTGCCTTCCTTTGGCCCCAGTTTTGTTCTTAAAGAGAAAGGGCTGTTGTATTTTGAGAACAGCTTCCTACCTCTGGAAATGTTGTTGTTGTGTGCAATGACTCTGTAGGACAGAGTAGACCTGTCTAATAGTGTTTTCCAGGCTATGATCTTTACAGAAGCCATCTGTCACAGCTTTTTCCCACATAGTAGCAGGTGCGTTTGAATCACTAACCTTTTGATCAGCAGTCTAGTGCTTAACCATGACACCACTAGGAAACTTTAGGAAAATAAAATTTTAGAAAGTAGGAGTATTTACTGATGGGGAACCCAGCGTAGAGTCCCTGACACAGCACAGGAGAAAGGGGAGTGCAGATCTAGAACGCTGTTAAAGAACCTGACTTGATGTCCCCTGACAGTGTGGCCCAAGGACTCACCCTCGCCCAGAGCTGAAGCCGGCGCTGAAGTCCAGGCAAAGACTGGACTGGACTATGCATGGCTCGTAGGGCGAGGCAGGTGGTGCGTGTACTTTATGACTGAATGTATATCAGACTGTCGAAACGGTTTCTTTCTAGAGGAGAGAGGAGAGGATGGAAACAAGGGTGACAAACGTTGGTTGAGTGGATCCTGGAGGAAAGAGTGGGAAAAGCGAGCGTGCTGTATCACAGGGTGAGGAGAGCAGAGTTCCACAGAGCAGAGTGCTAGGGATTTTATATGGCAAATTGACTTGGATGGACTGTAAACTTTCACTTAATCACAATAATAACACAAAAATTAAATTGAAGTAAATTTTAAAAAAATAGAGGCATTTAGACACTGAGCCATGGGTATATATTTGATTGCCCATTGCTCGGACAAGGCCACATTAGAATTGTTTCACCATTCTCCCTTCTCTGTTGACTGACTCAATGACATACGGCCACTGCTCTCCTAGCAAAGAGAAATACAATTTTCATTGGTTTAATTAAAATCTTCATGTTAGAATTTAACATCGGTGTCAGCACTGTTGCATGCTACTAGTTAGATATGTTTTTAAAATGCTATTTTTGTTTCTTGTGATTTATGGTAGTTCAGCGATCAAGAACTTAGCAGCTGACTGAAAGATCAGCAGTTTGAATCCACCCACCTCTCCATGAAAATCCTATGGGGCAGTTCTACTCTGTCCCACGTGGTTGCTATAAGTTAAAATGGGCTCATGGCAAAAGGTTTGGTTTGGAACATAATACAAGGGAAATTTGGGAAGTTAATGTTTATTTCTGCTGACACAGAGGTTTTAAATGAAATCACACACAGTGGTTTTAAAGTTATTTTAAATAATGATAATAATAAAACTCCTTGCAGACCAGTTGATTTCAATTCATAGCAATCCTATGTAGCTGGATAGAACTACCTCAAAGAATTGGAAAAGAGTGCCTAGTGGTTTTGAACTGCTGACTTTTTGTTTAGCAGCTGTAGTCCTTAGCCACTACGACACCATAGTCCCTATTGTTAAGTCATCTTAATGACTTCTTTAATTTGCCAATTATCAAATTTCTGTTTATCATGAAAATAATAGCACAGTGATGGTTGTAATCTGAACTAACTTTACTGGACATTTCTTTTTGAATTATTTGCACTTGATTTGGAAATTTTTTAATGTATTTCTTGTCAATCTATTCAATGCAGCCCAATCTAACCTATATGGTATTTTTCTAAAAATGCTACAATTTGATACTTAAATCATTCCATTTCAACTTTAAAATTACTTTAACTCTCAATAACCAAGACTGAATGATTACTATTACTATTATCTGTATCATGTTTCTTTCTTGTCCAAGATTTTTCATTTGTAAAATATACTGAACAAGAAAATCTTAAATGCAGCTTCACGTTTCCAAGCTTCTTGCAATTGTATCTATGCTTATAATGTAACTGTGCTTAAACTGTATCAAAGTAGTGATTAACACTTGATCTCTCAGAAAACTCAAAGCATTTGGTGATTTAAATAAAATTATTTTTCTGAGACCCTTCAGAATCCAAATTTGCCAAATGTTAAATGCTTAATGATTAAAAACTGACCTTAAAGTTGTTCTGATACTCATCATGTTCCTATTCATGGGAAAGTAAGCTAGGCCACAGAATGCATGTGTCATTTATTCTGGTCATTATCACAAATGAGCTATTTATTTAGCAATCAACTTCAATTGTACACACTGTAAAATCTAACTCAGAACCTTACTTTGGTCCACATTTAGTGCATATACAAAAATGCAATTATTTACCTTTGACAATAACATTATTTTCCTTAAATTGTAACAACAATTTCTTAAGCACCTATCCTATGCTATGCAGTGTTCTAGGGGTTGGATAAATAAGCAATCAAGAAGATCAGCCAAATTCTACTCTTTGACATTTCTATTTAGAGGATGGACTTTTTTTTTTTTTTTAAGTGAATAGAGATATAAAAAAAAAATAGAGATACAGGTATAGATATATACGAGTAGGAGTGGTGGTCAGGCAAAAAATAATTGAACAATTGATTAGGGTAAAATTCTACAAATTTAAATTAAAGAAGATGTAAGGAAACGGTCATCGACAGGCTACTCCAGATAGGGAGATCTTGGAAGTAAACTCTGAAGAGGTGACAGTCTTCATTAATTGAACCCTGGTGGCTTAGTGGTTAAGTGCTATAGCTGCTAATGGGAAGGTTAGCAGTTCAAATCTTCCAGGTGCTACTTGGAAACCCTATAGGGCAGTTCTACTTTACCAAGTAGGGTCGCTATGAATTGGAATCAACTCAACAGCAGGGGGGTTGAGTTTTTGGTGTTACCAATGAGCTTTGCATTATCCTGGAGACTTTAGGGGGAGAGGGATCAATCTCTAACTTTCAATTGCTGATAACCGATAACTTGATGGAATTCTAGCTCCTAGAGACCCTATAGAAAAGAGTAGAACTACCTCACTGGGTTTGCAAGGAGTGGCTGGGAATTTGAGCTGCTGAGCTTTTGGTTAGCTGCCTTAGCTCTTAACCACTGTTCCAGTTGTTTCCAGAGCTGCTACTATTGCACAAACCAAGTGTACCAAAAATAATGAACACTGGAATCTGTATTTTTTTAAAAAAAAATACTAAATGATCTGATGTGCAACCGTATTGTTCAGACAGTATCTCTGAGTGGATTGAACCATAAACCTTTCATTTAGTAGCTGAATATTTAGCCATCTCTGATACGCAGGAACACCTTATATGGTAGTAAGACCGTGCAATTTCTTTAGTGTTTCCATAGCACTCTGTATCTGTCTTTAATGTAGTACTTACTCTGTGCATTTCAGCTCAAAATTTGTTCAAAGTAAGACTAAGTAATTTTTTAATCCAAGCAGGTGAGCTTAACAAAATCTGAGAACACAGCATGAGTTAGGGAAGATTTTTCTCTCATGTGCTTGAGAATCAGAAAACTCAAAGGTTTCAAATAATAGGAATAAATCCAATATAATAAGGATTATTATTAAGTTTTCTTCACTAAAAATTGTGTGGCATAACCCTTTCTAGTTTCTTCTTAAGTTTGCTTCCATCCTGCTTCATTAACTGGCTTTGGTAAATAATCCCTCAGAAGAAAAGCCTAGTGATTTACTTCTGAAAGGGCACAGACTTGAAAACTGTGTTAAATTCATTTTCACTCTGCACTTAGGGATGTCATGAATCAGAACAGACTTAGTGATATCTGGTTTTATTTTAGTTTTGGTAAGCAACCAATGCACTGCTATCAACTAATAATAATATATATTTTTTAAAGATACTACAGTGAATATTGTCAATTCCAAGCTTTTCTATTTTGAATAACCATTTTTTAAAAATATTTCTAGATTACAATTTTTATCTTGGTAAACCAATGTCACTAAATTGTACATATGAAGAATTTTGAACTGATTCATCTTTTTTTGTACTATCTGTGGTTCCATTAGATGATACGAGGGTTGTCAGCTAAGTCAGAGAGCTTAATTGTTCTAAGGACTACATACCTCGTTGCTGAATATATCATGACCATTGCCTTCGGAGGACCTGCCTTGGGAAGCTCTGCACCAACGCCAACGCCTAGTCCACCCTTCAAAGCAATTTTGGACCTCTTTCTGGAATGGCCATTCCATGCCAAGTTCACAAACTTAGTTGTATAGTTGTCTGTGAGCGAGTTTTTACCCAGTAAACAAATGACTGTCTTGGAACACCCTCCCTGCTCACCTGATCTGGCCCTCAGTGAATTTTTTCTTTACCAGAAGATAAAGTAAATATTGAAAGGAAGACATTTGGATGACATTCAGGACATCAAGGGTAGTACAACAGCAACTCTGATGGCTACTCCAGGAAGAGTTTCAAAATTGCTTTGAAAGGTGGACTAGACACTGACATTGGTGCATAGCTTCCCACGGGGAGTAGTGATATTCAACAATGAAAGATGTTGACCTCTTTCTAGGATGAGTTCACAAGCTTTATTGCCAGTCCCCCTATGTTTCCTTAATATTTTATTTAAATTTACGGTCTTCGGTTGGATTCCCTGCTCTCACTTGTTTATCATATGTTGAACCACTGAATTTTTTTTTCCCCTTAGCATAGTAGTACATAGCTTTGTATTACTTGTCTTCAAGATGACAGGCCTGTAATTCACACCTGGCTTTGCCCTTGATTACTTTCCTGCATTGCTTTGTGGCTAGGCACCTGCCGAGCTTCCTGAAAATCAACCTCACATAATGTGCAGTGTTACAGCCCAGGTTTTCACCATAATTCAGTCAAACTGAATTGGACACATTTGTTTACTGACAGTTTTTTTTTTTTTTTCTTTTATTGATGCTTGTTACAGTTTTCAATGTGAATCTCTTAGGGGGAAAAAAATTCTGTAAACTTCCTTAACCTACTTTCACATCGAGATGTATTTCACAGACAAAATACTTCATTCTTGCATTTGTCCACTCGTTCTTTTTATATATTGTGTTGTATTTTTCAGCTTTCCTGGAAATCTACTGTGCTATGGAAAGACTTTTTTTTTTTTCTATTTTCATATTCTATTTTACTTTGTGTGTTTAAGATAAAGTAGCATCATTTAATCTAGGTCAGTACATGAGTAAGTGTAAGAAAAATGCTCTATTGCCTTTGAATTTGGATACTGTCGTATATTTTTTTTTAATTTATTCAGTGATTGTATTTATTTGGTTGAGTTTTCCTAACCATGCTTAGAGGCTGCATTTGAATGACATTAAATGTTTTATGCAGTAATCAGTACTTCTAGAAAAGCACGACTAATATCACTGGTGTTGACAGTAGTAGTTTAGAAGGGATGTGCACCTAGTTGTGTATGTGTATGGTGTGTGTGTGTGTGTGTGTGTGTGTGTGTGTGTGTGTGTGTGTGTGTTAAATATTCTTAGGGAAATGCTTTTCAAAACATACCTTTCAGAAGGGGAACAAAAGATGCTGGCTTTGATGACAATGGGAAATAGTGATTGTTTAATCTGTTGTTGCAGCCCTGGTGCTAAAGTAGTTAGAATTTACAACTGCAAATCATAAAGGCTGGCCGTTCAAATCCACCAGTTGCTCCTTAAAAACTGTATGCGGCTGTTCTACAGGGTCGCTGTGAGTCAGAATCAACTCAGTGACAAAAGGTTTGTTAGTCTGCTTGATTTGGGTTTTAATCTATTCTTACAGTAAGTCTTAATAGAAATATTTATTCCATTTATGTTTGTAAGTCTAAAGAAAATATTCATAATTCTCTGCTTTCTGTAAAACATGTTAAGTGAGGAAATTCCTTAAGGGTTTTCCCCATAAAATTGGGAACAGTGTGGCATCTGGCAGCACAGTGGGCCTCTTTATTTTAGGTGACAATTGTTCCCTGTACAGTGGCATCATGAATGCCCACTCACAAGAGAGTTTTCTTTCTTTTGTTTTTCTTCTGCAGGTTTGTCACTGGAGTTCCATTTCCACTGACCATCTCCTTCAGGTGTCAGATAATTATTTTCCAGCTCAGGAAACCAGTTACTGTGATGAGGACAGAATTAATCTAAACTTGCTTTTATTTTCAAAATATTGATTTACCTTGTTTCTTTCTGAAGAAATGCAGTGAGTGTAATGTCTAATAAAGTGAGCAGTACATACAGTATATGTGGACGGTCTTCGTGCGCTTATTTAATTATGCTTACCATCAAGTGATCTCCTCTTCAGTGTGTTTGCTGTTCTTTTCTTCCTTCCTTCATTTGCTTATTTACTTAGAGGCAAAAATAGATTCAGATCTCTAAAGTCTCAGAAAATAATACAGCATTTCAAGGAAATAAAATATCTTTCTTATTTTCATGGATAGTATTTTTAAAGTAGAGATTAGAGAATCATCTCATCTTCTTGGCTTCAAATCCAGCTTTTGATTATGATATTTTCTTTACAGTTCTAAACAATAGAGAGGCTATGGTTTCTATCTCTAAACAAAGCTAAGATAATATTCATCGATCTGTCTATCCATCTGTCAATATATCCTGCCATATATTCATTCATCTGCAACCAAGGATCATGAAATGCTGATTAACTAAGGTGAAAAAGGTGAAGAGAAGCAGGACTATGCCCCAGATGCACAAAAATGGCCCCTGTAAGGCACAGAGTCACCTACATTGCTTGGAGAGCTACCTTATGTTAAGCTAGATCTAAAATTGACATTTCAACTGGGAAGTTAAATTTACGCCTTAGAACACTGAGGAAGTAAATAATCCTCATGGCCTATTTAGTCAGAAACCATGATGAGAGTCATGGTTATTAGTAGTATCTCAACAGCTCTGTGGTGTAATTTCATCATGTTTGTAAGCTTTCATTCAACTCTTGATGTAAAGGAGGCTTGAGCACCGTTTGTACAACTGCTCAGAGTTACGTGTCTTTCCAGTCACATGTATTTAAAATTTGTTGAGAAAACCTATAGAATATGCAATATACATTCCCTAATGAAGTTCTCCATTGTTGTTGCTCTTTATAAAAAAAAGTAAGATGTGCAATACAAAAGAAACTGTTAACTCTGGTGGTGTAGTGGTTATGTGCTGCAACCATTAACCCAAAGTTTGGCAGTTCAAATCCACCAGGCACTCCTTGGAAATTCTACTGGGCAGTTCTGCTTTATACTATAGAGTCACTATGGGTCAGAATTGACTCAAAAACAATGGGTTTGTTTTTTTAAGCACAAAATTCAAATAAAAATTTTTTGGTTACTTTTTTCAAAAAACTAGCATTTTGTTGACAGACATCTTCCTATGGAGACATTACCTTAGTGTACCACCTCTTTTTCTGAAAATTGTCCTGTGGTAATGAATTAGTCTCTTTCTTGTAAGCCAGACTCAAGCCAATGGCTTGGAGTAATAGAATCTTTGTCTCATCAATCTCATGAACCATTTAGTCCCCATTTCAAGAACAGTTTTAAGTCTACTTCTAAATGTGTATTCTATTTTTGTATTATGCCAATCAAATATGCTCTCAAAGGAAAGCTGAGCGAATGGCTCAATTATGACCATTGACGCTTTTCCCCTTTATTTCATGACCAGTGCTTCTGAATTACTGTGGGCAAAATGTGGATGTTCCCCATGGGGAAGAATAAATGGAAAAGAGAAAAAAAAAGGGGAGAGAGAGAGAACCGATACTGTAGATTTAGAGTTCAGTATTTTAATTTTAATCTTTATTCCCTTGGCTATACTTATGGAGTTATAACATTCATTTGTGACATGCCTACAGTTTTAGGTCATTGCATTTGTCTGTTTCTTTAAAAAAAAAAAAAAAAGACTTCTCTGCCAAAATAAATCTTAGTTTTTGCCAAAAAGTATAAATATATTTATGTATAATGTACATGTCTAATTATAAAAAATGTAATGCATTAAATGAGAATAATCCACTGGAACTTATTTTGTGAGTCAAGACACTGTTTTAAGCATAAATTAAACATGGAATGCTTTCTCTATCGGTTGTTTCAAGCTTTCTAGTAAGTATAAAAATGTTTCTTTGAAGATAATTTTTAGGCAAGAGTTTGGAAAATCAGCTGTAAGTCAGAATGCAGGTAAACTCTAACTTATGATGGAGATTCAGTTTGTCAGCCAGTTCTGCTGTAAATAGGTTCAGATGTAAGTCAAATACCTCCTTTTATTTTAATTTTCATTACTATTGCCCTTTATTATAAGTATCTCTACAAATCCAATTGTTATTTGTCTTCAAGGGTTGGAGACATTACACATAAACTTGTAAGTATATTTTAATACAAACATATATTAAAAAATTTACTCCAATGATGAGAAGGAATTGGACAATGTTTTCATTTTTCATTTGCAGTTCTAGCTCCATTTGTAGAGTTCTATATCATCTCTCTGGATTATAACTGACAATATGGATTAGTCTGAAAATTAGTCAAAGTTGTCTCTATGATTCTTTTTTCTTGTTTGGGGTATTTCACAATAACATGTGACTGGTTTCCACACTGGCCTGTTGACTTGAGCAAAGCATTCAGCATTTGGGTCCATGTTTTCAAGAAAGTCCTTGATTTAGTTTAGACAACTTGTCTCCTTCTTCCTCTTTGTTTCTTCTTCAGCATTTCTTTCTTGTTTAAAATCCATCAAGTCCTGACCTGTCAGTCCTCTCTTCTTTATGATCTATGAGTTGTGCATCATCAACATCAAGTTCTACATTCAGTGTTCTTGCCATATGGATGATTTTTCCACCATTCTCTTTTATCATATCCTGATCAAATACTTGGAAGAGGTTGACAGAACTCAGTAATTGTTTTTCATAATTTGGAAATGCTGGTGGCATAGTGGTTATGTGTTAAGGCTTCCAAACAAAAGATCCGCTGTTTGAATCCACCAGCGCTCCTTGGAAACTCGATGGGGCAGTTCTATTCTGTCCTATAAGATTGCTGTAAGTTGGACATAGTGGGTTGCAACAGGTTTTGTTTGTTTGTTTTTTTCCTGTGTGCAATTCTCTGTGACTTCCTCCCAGAAGGATGTAACATTTCAGACACACTCAGTGTGGTTTCTCATAACTGTAGCATGCCATAAATCAAAGATTACCTGTGTTTACTTTTTAACTGTTTTTATTATTTGTAATGTATACTGCATTTACTATATATAAATAGCAGTTATTCCAAAGCAATGGATATCAGCATAACCCTTAATAAATCACAGTTCTACAAGCCTAAGAGTAAAGCAAGTATTTGAACATGTGACATTTTTATCATTTTTCTTAATGATCAGCCATAAACCGTAACTGTTAGTGTTGTTACGTTTTTGAGTATGTGTCTATATAAGCAGGCGTGATTCTCGCAGACTAGGGATCGTAGTGCCTCCTGTGGCCTGGGACCGTCATTGCTCTTTCTTGCTCAGACTTCAGCTTTCATCATTGTCTTTTGTCTTTCTGCAGAAGTTGATAATTTCATACCTTTGTGATAACAGTTTTATAATGTAATTAGATGTCAACTGTGTTCTGTTCAACTTCAAATTTCCCGTATATGCCATTTAGAGAACACAAATTTCTTTGATGGTCTTTTCTATAATTTAAGTCCTCATAACATGCTGACATTTTTACTCATTTCTTAAAATTATACATGCTATCTGATTTTATCCACTGTCAGCCTTCTCCTTCACTACTCAAGAAATGCCCTTTATCTCAAAACATAGTCATCATGTAGGCTAAAATTATTGATTTTCAACATATGCCAATATGGTTGAGTATGAGATATGAACAAACCAGAGAAAACCAGTGTGAAGTTCTCTCTTTCATGTGTCACAATTTCCAAGCTACACAGTGTGACTGTACTGCATATCAACTTATTCTATGAAAAAGCTGGATTCCAGTTCTCTAGGTTACAGAAAACCATATGCTTATAAAATTAAAAGAGAAAATAACTTTTATCTGTTAACTTTTAAACACCAAAATATCTAATTTTAGATTGCCTTTTTAAGGATTTCATCTTCCAACAAGAATGTATTTCTGTGTGAATGGAAAACAGCTTTATGAATGAAGTAAGGATTAGAGGGGCAACAAGCATACAACTTCCTGTAAGTAACATTAAATGCCTAAATCTGGTACTCCCAGAGAGTGGTTCAGATAGGTAATGTAATTTAATGCAAAGACTTTTAAAAATTTATCTATGAATCACAGAGTCATAAATGGTTCTTAAAATAGATTGGATGACAACTGTCTTTTAAAGCTAGCCTTAGAAATTTAGCCAGTAAGTTCAGGGCTAGAAGAGCATGCATCTGACTTAATGTGGTAATTTTACTTAAAATCTGACAATTTCTTCTACTGAGTTTTCAGAAGAAAAGAATCCAGTTTTTTTTCTTAAAAAAAAGGCTCTGAAGTTTGTAAGAACATCATAGACTAACACTTAACATCATCATGAACTCTGGGTCTAAAGATATTGGATTCAAACCCTGACCCTTACACTTAAGAGTCGTGAACTTCCACTAGCTTCTTGAGAGTTCTCTTGTTCAGGGTTATCGTGTGAAAGAATGGAGACAGTTTTAGCATTAACCTTGCAAGGATTAAATTTGTTATTTTGTTTAAATGTTTTAAATGTTTAGTACAGTGCCTACCATAAAGCAAGCTCTCTATAAACCAAAAAGATACAAACTCCTTGCTGTTGAGTCACTTTCAACTCATGGAGTATAGAATTGCTTCACAGGGTTTTTTTGGCTATAAGCCCTGGTGATGTCATGGTTACGTGCTTGACTGCTAACTGAAAGATTGGTAGTTCAAATTCACCCAGCGGGAGAAAGACCTGATATCTGCTCTCGTAAAAAGCATAGCCTAGAAAACACTGTGAACTAGCTCTATTCTGTTACGTGGGATTACTATGAGTCCAAATCAGCTCAAGGACATATAGCAACAATCTTTACAAAAGCAAAATTGCTAGTTGTTGTTGTTTTTTTCCCCATAGAGCCACTGAGTGGGTTTGAACAGACAATCTTAAGTTAGCAGCCAGTCATAAACTGCTTGCACCATCTGGAGACCTTAAACTGTCTATAAGAAATATTTAAAATGAATTAATAAGAAAATAGTTATTAAAAAGCTTTTGCTTGTGAGATAGAAAATATATGTGTTGAAGTGTTCTTTTAAATATAATGTATTCATAACAGGATAAGAGAAAGGCAGCAGGGTGAGAAATTTGTCATAGGGAAAGTTCCAGCACAAGTTCTTATAAAATTTTCTGTCGGGTGTGTATTTTTGAGTAATTAGATTTCTCATAGAATCAAGTTTGCCATGATGAAGGTATGGAAAGACATAATTAGGAACTTTCCAGTAGTGGATCAGATTTTACCTTGTTAATATCAGAAGTTAGAATCAACAGCAGTGGGTATGTTCACCTTAGATTTTTCTTTAAAAAAGAAGTGACCTCAAGATGTATTTAAATGTTTTCCCGTAGATTAACCTACAGATGACACTGAGGTTGCTTCATTATGTGAATGATTACTACAGTTTCTATGTACTGGATATTAGGATTTTTGAAAACAGACGATTTTTATTTTATTTTGTTTTTTAAAGGAGGGCAGGTAGTCATGTCAAAATAACTGATTAAATTTGTAATGATAAAGGTGGATTTAGCTTAGAATATCCTGGAGGCAGAGTGGTTAAGTGTGGTGACTACTAACCAAAAAGTTGACAGTCTAAATTTACCAGGTGCTCCTTGGAAACTCTGATGGGCAGTTCTACTCTGCCCTTAGGGTAACTGGTGAGTCAGAATTGACTTGACAGCAGAAGGCTTGTCTGTCTGTCTGTCTGTTTCTGGAAGTGAAAGTTTTAAAGTTAGCTAAAAATGAAAGCAGCAGAATCTATTTGACATTTGTCACCCTATGTGTACATGCTCCCTTGGAAACTGTTGATACATGGTCCTCTTTGCTGGCCAGAGGGATACGCTTCATGGAA
Source organism: Heterohyrax brucei (assembly GCA_028571685.1). NCBI lineage: Eukaryota > Metazoa > Chordata > Mammalia > Hyracoidea > Procaviidae > Heterohyrax > Heterohyrax brucei. The sequence continues at coordinate 108,948,272 of CM053148.1, forward strand.
AGCTGTCACTCTGTCAGTAATACCGCATTCTGTTAATTTTTAAAAAATCACCACATGGCACAGAATCACAGTATTCTTTGATGTAATAACGATATTCTATAATGTTATACTGTTGTTGTTAGGTGCTGCTGAGTCATTGCCAACTCATAGTGACTCTGTACGACCTAGTAAAACTGCCCCATAGGACTTGTAGGGAATGGCTGGGGATTTGAACTGCTGACCTTTTTGGTTGGCAATCGAGCTCTTAACCATTGTGCCTCCAGGACTCCCTAGAAAGATACATAACTAGATAATTATGTAAGTTAGCCTTCACAGGATCATCTTCAAATAAAATGATACCACAATCTATGTAAATTGTTACACAAACTTAGTAAGCTTTAATATTTTTGCCTTTGAAATTTATTTTCAAATAATCATTAACGACTACTGTGAGAAAAGCTAAAATGTTCTTTTCTCATGTGTTATAGAAATGACGTTAAACACAAATTCGTCCTCACACAACTGTCAGACATCTTTCCCGCTGAAAAGTGAGCAATTTATAACCCCAAAAGGACATAGCTTTCAAAGATTAATCTATTTTGTATTCTTTAGTTGGCTAATAGCTTCCACTTATTAAATATTCCCTGATGAGAAATTACTGCTTTTACCATCCAGTAGCCTATTTTAAAAACCCTACTTCACAGGTATTAGGAAAGATCTAAGTGAAAAATAAGCCCAGTGAATGGCTGTTCAATTAGGGCACACAACCTTTTTAAGTGCCATTTCCAAAAGTCAGACTAGATACTCGATAGACCTTAGAGGAGGTCCTGTGCTGTAGAATTACTCATAATGATTTAATTCATTCATTTTATAGATTACAGTTTCCACTCTCCTCTTGATGTACAATGGATTTATGTGTTTAACTCCCATTAACACTAATGGTAGTTTTGTGCATAAAACAGAAATGTGTTCAAAGAAATAGTTTCTTTTTCCTGTCTGTTAACATCTGTCTATTTTCCTTTCTAGACTTATCTAAATTTTGAATTTAGGCAATGTTTTTGTTTGTTTTTTTACAAAGTAACAGGAAAAAGACATTTAAATTATTGACAGATTTCCATTAGGAAAATCTATTTTCATTCAACATCTTTGAGAAACTGCTGCCTTTCAAATACAGGACATTTTCTGAATGTGAATATTTGAGATTAGTTGTATATGGTGTCTGTTGAATCACTGAGGGACACTGGAACTTCAAAATCAATAAAATACGTTCCCATTGATGCTGTCTCATAGAGACTCTATAGGACAGAAGTGAACTGCCGCACGGGGTTTCCAGTCAGTGGATTTGAACTGTCAAACTTTGGGGTAGCAGGGAGCTATTAATCACTGCACTGGCCCAACCAAAACCAAATGCAGTTCCACTGAGTCAGTTCTGACTGATGGCAATCCTGTGGGGCAGAGTAGAACCATTTCCAAAGAGCATCTAGCAGATTTGAACTGCTGACCTTTGGGTTAGCAGATAGCACTTAATCACCACACTACCAGGGTTTCCACTGCACTGGCAGGATGCCTGAAATCCATGAGTATTCTGTTTGAAAAAATGATGGAAAGCTTCAAAACTCCTCTTTACACTCAGCTAAACATTTTAAAATATTTTTTCCATTGTTAGATGATATTTCAACTCTTTTAATTCTTACTAATAATGTAGAGAATATTTAAGACAGTGGCAACCTTGTGTTCAAAATAATTTGTCTGATTCATGGGTTGCAAAGGTAAAATGAACTTTTTCTTGATTTATTACTGGGGATTTAATATAAAGTCTTAAAGTCTTAAAAGTACTCTGAGTTTTTTTTTTTTCTAGAGGTAAACCAGACCCACTCCCGCACAGTTGATAGCAACTCATAGTGACTCTATAGGACAGAGTAGAGCTGACTCATAGAGTTTCCAAGGAATACCTGGGAGACTGTAACTTCTAACCTTTTGGTTAGCAGCAGTAGCACTTAACCGCCAAGTCTCCAGGGCTGCCTTTCTAGAGACAGTGGACACAAATAGCCGTTGTTGTACAGTTCTCAGGTGAGTTGCGGTAGTACTACATACAGCATTTATGTGAAACTGTTCCTTTCTTTCCTTGGGCTCAAACATGCCAACAACTTTGAGACCAGTCCCTAAGTGGGTAGTACTTCATTTTGTTATACATGAAGTCATCATGATTTGGAGGTGACTCAAAGGCAACTAATAATAACAAATCCTCTTTTTCATGTCTACATTAACTTATAAAACTTAATAGATTAGGAAATAATCTATTTTGAGAGCAGATCTATTTTGAGAGCGAGAGTGTATCTCTGCTTGTTATCAAGTTATGCTGTATTTCTGTTGCTATAGAGAGAGATTATGAATCCATCCGAGCATTAATTTATATGAGGGATATAAATGACGATTACTCAAAATATTTTAATCAACACAACCCAAATGTAGCTCTTATTGCTCTTTGCTTGAAATCCTACAATGGAGTTCCATTTCATTCCGAGCAAAAGTCTAATTCCTCACAATAGCATGTGATGTGGTCCAATAGAAATATAATGCATGGCATACATGTATTGTTACATTTCTAAAAGTTATATTCACAGGGTAAGAAGAAACAGAGAAAATTATACTTAATAATGTATTTTATTTAACCCAATAATCCAAGGGCCATGATTTCAACACAGAATCCGTATTTTAAGAGGTATTAATGAAATACTTACTTTTTCGAAATATCTTTTCAATTTCGGGGTTCTTTAACATTTTTCTCCCCTCTCACTGTGCCCTGAGCAGAACCATTGAACACTAGTTCAGAAACTGAAGTGCCTATTTGATAATGAAAATCACTTCTACCCACAGTAATACCGATTAGGTTAAACTTATTCAATACAGTTGAGCATTTTCACTTCGGAATGAATATAACCCAGAAGTCGGTTGATATCTCTTAAATACTATAATGTTTTGATTTAATTTCTCTCTTAATGAAACAAGAGCGTGAGGGAGAAAAAAAAAATGTAGTCATTTTCAGAGCAGTGGGAACTCTAGTGGCACGGTGGTTAAGACCTACCGCTGCTGATCAAAAAATCAGCTGTTCAAATCCAACAGGAACTCCTTGAACACTCTGTGAGGCAGTTTTATTCCGTTCTACGAAGTTGCCGTTGCCCTTAGTGGAGTTACGTATTTTTTGTTCTGGGTTCTAGATTTAAAAAGGAACCGAATAACGTATTAGTGACCAATATTGTGGTTAAGTGCTATGCCTGTTAACTGCACAGTCGACAGTTCAAATCCACCAAGCGCTCCTTGGAAACTATGGAGCAGTTCTACTCTGTTTTATAAGATCTATACGTGTCGGAATCGACTATGGCATTTTTTGTTTGTTTGTTTTTACCACTATGGAAAACAACTGCCTAAATGTCTTTTAAGGTAAAACGTTTATCATTCAACTAAGTGTTTGTCCACACACAGAAGTACACTTAAATTTCAGAGGTTAAAGCCATGTAGGAAGTAAATCTCATCAAAAATAATAATTTGAGAAGGGTGGAGGAATAAATGACACTCTAGAGCATTGTAAGCCTATTCTCTCATGATAAAATCGAACCAGTGAATTAAAATATTTTAAACATTTGAGGGCTTTTCACAGGCAAGCAGTATTTTGATACACATGTCGCCTTGTTAGATTGCAACACAGACATAGACATTTTCAGTTGTAGCTCAGTAAAGAAGCATGTCACAGTTTAATTACCATCGTAATAGTTGTGATGCTTACCAGTGAAAAGTATGGTGCACCTTTTAGAAAAATAAATAAACCTAGTATGTCTAGCTTCAAAAACTACTTTAGTACTAACTGTAGGCTTAATAATTTTCTGATGATTTCTACGTTTAATCTCATTTAATTCTCATAAAAACCCTATGTAGTAGGTTCACTTATTATCTCCCAAACAAGAGAAAATGAAGGCACTAAGAAGTTAAATAATTCATACAGGTAGGATTCTGACTTAGGAAACTGGATTTCAGTCCCTGAGCTTTTCACCACCAAACCAAGAAAAAGAAAAACTGAAGTTGTTTAAATAAACTTTGTGACACCCTTATTATATACCCTTATTATATACATGTTTTATTCAAAATGCTCCAAATGCCTTGGGAAAGTAAATTTTAGCTTTTTAATATTGTTTCTACTCATTTCATGGAAATGAGTGGTCACAAGGTCACTAATAGATCTAGGTACTCTTTTCCTGGAGGTTATCCATGGCATCTGAGTGAGGTCAAAAGTGACTGCAAGTTTTGACAATGTGCTAAAAAATCACTAGTCAAGTTTTATTAGCCATATTTCTGTATCATGAAGCATTGATTATAACACCAAAACGAAAGCAAACTCAGGCCATTGAGCTGATTCTGACTCATGGTGACACAACAGGGCAGAGTAGAACTGCTAGATAGTTTCCAAGGAGCACCTGTGGATTGAAACAGCCCACGTTTTGGTTAGCACATGCTGCACTTAACCACTATTCTACCAGGGTTTCCATTTGTTATAATTGAAACTTTTATTAGAAAGAGTGACTAAAATTATTGAGGTAAGAGAAACTTAGGAGATGATATGGTCTCAATTTTTCTTCTTAATGCTAAAAATGATCTTTGGAAACCAGCATTGTATTCGATAGCTTTTTTTGTTTTGTTTCATATAACCTTATTATAACCGATATACTCGTACTAAATTGTTTAATCTTTGTCATTTTACGTGTTTGTTGTCATCCTGAGAATCGCTGCTCATTCATTTTGAGACAGTGATGACTATATATTGTAATTTTAAACTTCAGTTGTAAAATCTCCTTTAATGCATTTAGCGACTATTCATTAAGAGTTACTGTTACTTTTTTAACACATCTCAAAATTTCTATATAAAAGATTTAAAAATATATGAAATGCATATTTTTATTTTAAATAAGTCTTCAAATAAATATTATTTTCTGTATACTTTAAATAAAAACAAACGTTTAATTGTATTTTGATGTTAAATCATGTAAAGAAGAAACATGTTTGTCAATTGTGCTATTGTTTTGTTAATATGAAATTATTCTCTGCTTCAGCTTTGAATAACAAGCAAAATTGCTTTTGAGGTACCTCTCTCTAACAGCATAGTGGTTAAGTGCTATCTCTGCTAAACAAAAGATGGGCAGTTCAAATTCACCAGGAACCTTTTGGAAACTGTGGGGCGGTTCTACTCTGACCTACCGAGTTGCCATGAGTAGGAACTGACTTGATGCAGTGGGTTTGATTTTGGTTTTGTTCTCTCTAGTAAAGTAAAATTAAGCTATTTAATATTTACATGACTTTTTTCTCATGCTTGTGTAGAAACAAAATCTTAGCTTCATGTTTGTTGTGCACAGCCTCTAAGAAGTGGGGTGGGGTTCGGAACGAAATTACTTTTACAACTTTCTGCTGCATTGCCAGTTTTCAATGTTTAAATATTTAATGCAGATTTATGTGCATCAAACTTTATATGGAATATGTATGAAAATATGGTTTGAAATACTACTGGCAGTGATCTTAGCAGGAGAAAGGCACTTAGTAAGGGATAAAGTGCCCAGTAGTTATCCTCCAAGCATTTTTAGCTCTTTGTGCCACTGCTATTCCTTAAATGAACCTATTTTTAAAAGTTGTCCTGCAGGAAGGGAAAGAACAGAAAATCCATATTTAGTAGTCAACCAATAACACTTGCTTTGTGTTTTTGAATATCTCAGAAAACAAATCATATTGAACTACATGGCATTAATACAAATAAACTGTTAGTTCCTGCCACAGCTAGAAAGTTGAGATTGTGATTTGGGATCACCCACCAGCTAGTCAGAGCTACGAAGAACAAAACAAAGATGTTCAATTTTGAATTAACTTAGCATCTTGCAGAATACATTTTTGTAGAATTATATAAAGCCAGGGTAGCAGAATATGGTTTTGTAGAATTATATATAAAGCCAGTGTCAGGATACTTTTTGTAACATTACATCATCATCATAGAGATTTGCAGGAATCACTGAAACAAAGAGCATTGAAATGCAGATATCTGCAAAGAGCTCAGAAACTCTCCTGATTTTACATTCATAACTTTCATTCACAAGAGCCTGGTGAATAGATGTGCTCTGCAATGCCCCATTATTTCTTTCTTCCTTGAAATGAATCTTATACAATCTATTAGAGGAAGATATAAGCATCTTTCCCCTTGGGCATGTTGAAGTGTATGCAGATCACTGCCTAATGGTGTTTGGGACCGCGTGGTTTTCTTTCCTGTCAAAAGGCTTTCTCTTTCATTTTCCTGCTTTCCAAAGGGCTTTTACGATGATCTGCAGGTACTCTGTATTTACAGGGTACCCACATAACAAAGAAATGTTAGCAGTATGTTTTGGAGGAGTCCTGAGGTGGCACAAATGCCTTAAATGTCAGACTACTAGGCAAAAGTTTGATAATTCAAACCCACCCGAGGTAACTCAGAAGACATGTGTCGTGATTTGTTTCCCAAAGGTCACAGTCTTGAGAAGCCTACAGAGCAGTTCTACACTGCACACATGAGGTCATTGTGAGTTGCAATCTACTCACAACAACTAATAACAATATATTTTGGTATTTTCACTGTTACAATACCCTATGTAAGAAATACTTGCTCTGTTTTTTTTTTTTGTTTTTTTTTTTCTTTTCTTACCACACTGAATTTCTGTTAGATGGTTATACTTTGTTATGGGTACTGACCAAATAGTGTGAGTTTAAATAGACTTAGCTTAAATCCAATTTTTAGGTATAATTTAATTTTTATTTTTAAGCAAAAGCTCCCTAAAAGTTAAATCTTCCTTTTAACTAACTTTTTATAAACAAGAAATTTCTATAAAATAGTAGAAATTTAAATTAATAAGAAAATGCATAATTAAAAAAATGCAGCCATTTAACAGACATTCAAATACACAAAAACCAGTTGCCACATACAGTGGAGGCTGCCTTATCCTAACCACAGGTGTGTCAGAGTAGAATTGTGCTCTGTTAGGTTTTCAGTGGCTTCCAGTTTTGCAAATATGGATAACCAGGCCTTTCTTCCAAGGTATATTTGGGTAGATTTGAGCCAACAACAGTGTTGTCCCTAGGGTTGGTGTCATCCAGTGCAGTAACTCGTGGTGTCAGCTTCTTCACGCAGCTACCACAATATTGTAGCTTAAAATACCAGAAAGTTTGACAAAATTAGCAACTATAAAAATTCCAGTGGTAACCCAAACGATAGCCTGTTCTTGATGACATGCAGTGAAAACCATGTGATTCAAAGTGTCATTATAACTGGACAATAATAATAGCTCTAAAGAGAGTACGTTAGAAGATTCAAAAGGTAAATTAGCATACCTTTAGTCTTACAGGTACGTTGATACTTGTAAGCTAGACTTATGAAAAGCAATTTTGTTTTCATAATTAACTATAAGGGTATGAGATTAAAATAGTAAGTTTTTGCTGAAGCACTGCACGAAAGTTTTATAGATAGTTATTTTGTTGTCATCCTGACTGACAGTGTTGCCTAGCATGCTTCATAACCACCACGCCTCTCTAGTAACGTCAGTGACCTCCAGCATTTCAGCTAACAGTCAAGTGCACTGACGAGTGGCACCACCCAGGGATTCTTTCATGTATTGAGACAGCAACATTTTGTGAAGTGTCTTCAGTGAACACTGCTAAATCTCACCTTGACATGGGCTTTTGCCCTGATAATGCAGCTATAACCCATATTGACCAAGAGGATGTGTCTTCAATCTATTAATTGCAGATTGATAGCCAAAATTTGTAAAATTTACTGTATATTTTATTCCTTAAGTTATTAACAGATTATCTTTTAAATATTCACATTTATATTAAAAAAATAAAGTGAATAGAGATAGGGATGAAAAGTTAGAGGAATGTAGCACTAAAAGTATTTATTTAGTCACAATGCTATAAAAACAATCTTACTATAATAAGACAATATTAATAGCAATATAATCAATATCTCCAGGGCATATAATTTCAATTCCAGTGGCTGTTTTCCATTCTTGTGCTATAAATATCACAATATTATGTTATACAGTAATAGCCTGAGGAAAATAGCAGGACCATGGAATTTGGAAATATATATATGTTTATATGAATTTGGAAATATATATATGTTTATATACAATATATATACAAAGTATATATAAATTTATGTATAAATATATAAAAATTTGTTTATATATAGATATATTTATATATACTATATATAAATATACTATATATAAATATATATTTTTTCATATTATATTGGCATTTTTCACATAAAGCCTTACTTTTCCAAGTAGTGAACTTTTAGGAGATCCAGTAAACCGCCAACTCAGAATAACCATCATCATATAAAGCTAAGAAGGAAGGATGCTGGGGGATGTGCATGCTGCATGTCCACTAATAGGTACACTGCTATAAATGCAAAGTAAAAAGGAATATCTGTAGCTGTTGGAGAGTCGAGAAGGATACTTTTTAATATCTGTAACACATATATATGATACTATTACCATGAAATCTTAAGGGAGTTTTAAAGTGACTGAGAATGGAATGTGAAATTAAGTCCATCAATTAAATTCATTACAAACTTTCCATGCCTCATACTGTTGGTCTGACCACAGTTTGATCTTATATGTAGAAAGAAGGATAGCTGTCTATAAAAATTCCATTGTTTGCCTCTTAACCCCTACATTTTCTATTTCAGTGTGTAGGCACTTTCATGAAGCATGGTTTTAAACTTGGTCAAAAGCTTAGTGAATGTATATCCTTTCTGTTTAGCTTATCTGTTAAATTTAAATGCTGAAAAAGCAAGAGGGTTTCAAAAGAAGTCTAATAATAGCTTCAGGCTAGGAAATGCAAGAATGTTGGTTCAACTGTTTAGATAGGTGAATGAATAGATAGACAAACAGATTGATTGATAGGGATACGTTAGTATATCTCAGAGAGGCTATATATCATGTAATCACAGAGATCAACAAAATCTAAGTGTAGCGTCATCAGCAGACATATCAAAATAAGACTACTTAAAAAATGGCAATTTGACTTTTGTTCTTGGTGAGTGTAATGCAAACATTTTTTGAAATAGCATGAATCATCACTTTGGCTGTCTTTTCCTGCCAATGGCTCATAAAATTTAAAAGGGAAAGTTGTTAATGTCTATTTTATTATTAAAAATTCTCAGATAGCCATTGCCATTTTCACTCCCGGTCTAGCTACTTAAATCTGAAACTCTATGGGAGGCCTGGTGATGCAGTAGTTAAGAACTCAGCTGCTAGCCTGAAGATTCACTGTTGGAATCTACCAGCTGCTCTTGGAAACGCAATGGGGCAGTTCTACTCTGTCCTGAAGGAGTCAAAATTAACTATTGGCTAACAGATTTGGTTCCTTATAGCATGCCTCTTTGTTTAGGTTTTTTATTCCTATACCTTTAAGGTAAAAATAAATAGTTTAAATTCCTATCACAAAACATATTCTAAAAACACTTAAAACTACATTTCTAAAATTTATGCTTCATGTTTTCCTTCCTACAATGAAACCAATTATTGGAATCAGATCTCAGATTCTGTAATCTACATGTAAGATGAAGAAGTTAGAAGTATTCCCTAGTATGTATAATGGTTAAATATTTTTAAGCTTAAACATTCTGAATCACAAAAAAAAAAAAAAAAAAAAACCTTTAAGTGTGCTATCTAATTTTGGTCATCTGAAATACATAACTAGAGGTCTTTCTTCCTCCAATATACAATGCAACGTATATTGTTGCTAGGTGCTGTCTAGATGGCTCTGATTCGGTCGTGACCCTACGTATGACTGAACCAAATCCTGTGCCGTTCTCGCCAGCATTGCTGAGTATGCTTGAGCTCATCCTTCTTTCCACTGCATCATTCAGTCTTATGGATGGCCTTTCTCTCATTTGCTGACCCTCTGCTTTGCCAAGTATGACATCTTTCTGCAGGGACTGAGCCCCCTCCTGATAACGTATCAAAAGTATGTGAAACAAAGTTCTCGTCATTATGTCTAAGGAACACTGGCTGTACTTCTTTCGGGACGTTTTTGTTTGTTCTTTTGGCAGACTACTGTAAATGCATTATTCTTCAGCAAACACCGTAATTCAAAGACAGCAATTCTTCTTTGGTTTTCCTTACTCATTTTCTATCTTTTGCATCCATGTAAGGCAATTGAAAACATCATAGCTTGAGACCAAAACAAACAAACAAAAAAACCCAGCCAACTCCAGCACCATCCAATCCTGACTCCTAGTCAGTTGGACCCTATGAGACAGACTAGAACTGCCCCATAGCGTGTCCAAGGAGCATCTGGTAGATTCAAACTGTTTACCTTTTGATTAGCAGCCCAGCACTTAACCATCACACCACCAAGGTTTTCATAATTTGGAACAGGTGTACCTTAATCTTCAAGGTGACATCTCTGTTTTTAAACAGTTTAGTGACCTTTTGCAGCAAATTCGCCCAATGCAATGGATCATTTCATTTCTTCACTGCTACTTCCGTGATACTGAAGATGAATCTAAGTAAATAGAATCCTTGACATCTTCAATGTTTGTTCCTTTTATCATGATGTTGCTTACTGGTCTAAACCAAATCAACCATTGTCACTATGTGTCAAGTCTAACTCATAGTGACCCTGTAGGACACATTAGAAATGTCCCACAGAGTTTCCAAGAAGCATGTGGTAGACTCTAACTGCAGCTTTTTGGTTAGCAGCCACAGCACTTAACAGTTATGCCACTAGGATTTTCTAAAATTGTGAGGGGTTTTGTCTTTGTGTTGAAGTGTAAGCCACACTGAAGTCTCGGGTCTTCAGCTCTCATCACTAAGTGCTTCAAGTCCTCTTCACATTCAACGGATAAAGTTGTGTCATTTGCGTATCACGGGTTGTTAATGAATCTTCTTCCAATCTTGTTGTTGTGTTCTTCATATAGTTTGGCTTTTTGTATTATTTGCTCAGCATACAGACTGAATAAATATGGTGGTAGGTATAATCCTGGCTCATAAGTTTCCTGATTTTAAACCACATAATATCCTCTTCTCTGTTTGAAGGACTGACTTTTGGTTTATGGGCATGTTTCTCCCAAGCATAATCAAGCATACTTGAATTCTCATTCTTCAAAATGTTATTCATGCTTTGTTATGTTCCTCATAAACAAGTACCTTTGCATAGTCAATAAAATACCAAAACATCGTCCCCGGAGTCTGCTGTCACTCAGGATCTGTTTGACATCAGCAATGAAGTGCCTTGTTCTACATCCTGATCTGAAGTAGGCTTGAATTTCTGACATTTCTCTGTCAGTGTATTTCAGCAATTGCTTTTGAAATATTTTCTGCAAAATTTTACTTGCACACGATATTGATGACATCATTCAATAATTTTCTCTTTCTATTGGAGTGGGTGGAGGTATGAATCCTTACAGTTCATTGGCCAGGTAGTTGTCTTCCAAATTTCTTGGCACAGAGGAGTGAGCATTTCCAGCACTGCATTTGTTTGTTGTAGTATCTTAGTTGATACTCCACCCACTCCTGGAGCCTTGTTCTCAGCGGGTGCTTTCAGCGCAGCTTGAATTTCCTTCTTCATTGCCACTGGTTTTTTATAATATTCTCCCTTCTGAAATAGTTGAATATCAGCCAATTCTTTTTTGATGCTTAGTGACTCCGTATATTTCCTTCATCTTCTTTGAATGCTTCCCTATGTTATTCACTATTTTGCGCATAGAATACTTCAGTGTTGCAATCCAAGGTCTACATTTCCTCTTCAGATTTTACAGCTTGAGAAATGCTGAAGGTATTCTCTCCTTATGGCTTTCTAACCTCAGGTTTTTGCACACATCCTTATAATACTAGACTTTGTCTTCTTGAACTGCCTTTTGAAATCTATTGAACTCTGACTTCACCATTTCTTCCATTCACTTCAGTCACTTTACATTCAAGAGCAAGTTTCAGAGTTTCTTCTGATCTCTATTTTGGTATTTTCTTTTTTTTTTATGGTCTTCTGCTTTCTTTATATATGATGTCCTTGATGTCATCCTGCTATTGGTCCAGTCTTTAGTCATTAGCATTTAAGAAATCAAAACTCTTCTGTGAATGTTCTCTGCATTCAGATAGGACACACACACACACACACACAAAAAAAAAAAAAGGTTGTATTTTGCTCCAGTGGACTTGTTTGATTTTCATCAGCTTCAACTTGAACTTACATTTGAGCAGCTGATGGTCTGTTCCACAGTCAGCTCCTGCCATTGATTTTAATAATGGTATTACGCTTCTTTATTTTCTCTTTGCACAAATATAGTTCGTTTGATTCCTATGTATTTCATCTGGTGGTGTCCTTATATAGAGTCACCATTTAAGTTCTTGAAAGAAGGAATTTGCAATTAACAATTACTGGTTTTCCAAAACTCTATCATGCAATTTCTAGCATTATTTCGATCACCAAGACCATGGTTTCCAACTATAGATTTTTCTGTTCTGTTTCCAACTTTCACATTCCAATCATCAACAATTGCAATGCCTCTTGATTGAATGTTTGATCCCTTTCAGACTGAAGAAGATGGTAAAATTCTTCAGTTTTTTCATCCTGGACTTTATTGGTTGGACATAAATTTGACTAATAGTTGTGTTAACTTGTCTTCCTTATACACCAAAACCAAGCTCAATACGATTGTTGTTGGGTCGATTCCAACTCATAGTGACCCAGTAAGATGGAGAAAAACTGCCCTACAGGGTTTCCAATGGGCAGTTGGCAGACTTGAGCTGCAATCTTTTTGTTAGCAGTCAAGCTCTTAACTACTGTGCCACTGGGCCTCCAGGTTCCTTGTAGGCATATGTCTACTATCATTGACAGCACTGTATTTCAGTTTAGGTCTTGAAATATCCTTTCAGACAATGAGTGGGATGCCATTTCCTTTCAATTTATCATTCCTAGCGTAGTAGACAGTATAATTGTGTGACTCAAAATGGCCACTACCAGCTTATTTCAGCTCACTAAAGCCTAGAATATCAATTTATTTTTTATTTACATGCCCACCTACCTGCAGCACTTTCTACTCTCCTTGTCCGTTAATAGCACATTCCTCTTTTCCATTGTATACATGTCATAATGTCTTAACAATTTCCTGTTCCCTCCTCTCCACCATCTCCTCTCCCTTCTAGTAAGAGGCTAGTAGGACAGCATTCTATAGATGTGTAGAACCATAAAGTGCACACATCATATGGTCACATTGTGTCCCGAAGTCCAATCCATTCCTGTCCGAAGAGTAATGATTTATGATCAGGGGAGCAGCAGATATAGTGGCCTTACTCCCAGGGGACCTCCAGGGCCTTCAGACCACTAGTTGTGATCTTTTAGTGGAGTTCTTGAGGCACACCCCTCTTTTTCTCATGTTGCCACTGGGACTCAACACTGTGTGCCCCACCATGGATGTCACTGGAGATGGCCAGGAACTATGTGGTTCTTCTGGTCACATGTTGATACAGTAACCCATTCATGTCAGCCGTTCTGTCTTCTGGGCTTTTTTTCCCTCATGTCTTTGTTGTCCTTGGTGATCAGCTATTCCTGCTGACTTGGGACTATTTGGTGTACCTCAGATGGCAGCTTGCTAGCTTTTAAGACCCCAGACTTCACTCAGAAATATGGAATGCAGCCAACTCTCTTAGCAAAAGGCTAGTTATGCTAATTGGCCTAGATGTCCCTGAGAGCCTGCTCCCCAGACCCCTGTCACTGCTGCTCTATCCTTGTAATATTGGGTTAAGATGAGAAGAGTTTTCAGTTGATATTGAAGTCCATTTATCTTCTTTCTACTGTATGCTGTCACTGCTTTCACCCAACCAAATTTCAATCAACTATATAATCTATGACCAGAGCTCTCCCTCCCTCCCATCCCTTGCAGCCATTAAAGAATCTCTTCTTCTGTATATGAGTGTGTTTTTAAGCCTTTATAGTAGGGGTCTCTTATGATATCTGTCCTTGCGCAGCCGACTAATTTCACTCACCATGATGTCTTCCAATTGAAATCACGTTACAAGATGCTTCCTAAAATCATCATTATTCTTTATCATTGCATAGTGTTCCATTGACTATGTGTATCATAGTTTGTTTATCCATTCCTCTGTTGTTGGGCATCAGGGTTGACTCCATCTTTTTGCTATTGTGGACTGTGCTGCAATGAACATTCATGTGCGTGTATCTGTTCGTGTGACTTCCCTTGATTTTGAGGATATATTCTGAACAGTGGGATTACTGGATCAATCTAGCTTTTTAAGGAAGCACCAGATTGTTTTCCAAAAAGTTATAGCCTTTTGCAATCCCACCAACAGTGTAGGAGAATTCATTTCTCCACAGCCTCTCTGGTACTTGTGGCTTTGCGTTCTTTGGGTCACGGCCAACCTTGTTGGAGGGAGATGGTATCTCACTGTAGTTTTGAGTTGGATTTCTTTAATAGCTAATGATTGTCAGCTTTTTGTCGTGTGTCTTCTGGCTGCCTGGATGTCTTCTTTAGTGAAGTGTCTAGCCATCTCCTTTGCCCATCCCTTAATTGGGTTGTTTACCCTTTTCGTGTTGATATTTCGAAGTACCTTGTAGATTATGGAGATCAGACATAGATCTGACATATAGTTGCCAAATATTTTTTCCCATTCTGTAGGTGGTTTCTTGATTCTTTTGATAGTCTTTGGATGAGCGAAAGGGTTTGATTCATCATAGTTTCCATTTATCTATTTTCTCTTCTGATGACCATGCTTTGTTTGTCAGATTTTGAAGTCTATCTAAGCAGTGTATTAAAACATCCACTGTTGACCCAGTTTTTTCCTGCATGATGCTTATCATTTTATGTTTGATATTTAGGTCTTTTATACAATTTGAGTCAATTTTTGTGTGAGGTGTGAGATATTGGTCTTGCTTCAGTTTTTTGCAGATGGATATCTGATTTTGCCCACACCATTTGTTAAAGAGACTGTTTTGACCCCAGTTTACAATCTTAGGGGCATTGTCGAATATCAGCTGTTCATAGGAGGATGTGGCAACTCTGTGCCATTGGTCTATATGTTTCTTTTTGTAACAACACTGAGCTATTTTGATTACGGTGGCAGTGTAATAGCTTCTAAGGTCAGGTAGCTAGAGGCTTCTCACGGTGTACTTCTTCTTTAGTAGTGCTTTGCGTATCCGGGGTTTCTTCCCTTTCCAAACAAAGTCTCCATCTCCTTAAAAAAATGTCACTGGAATTTGTATTGGGATTGCATTATATATGTAGATCACTTTGGGTAAGATGGACATTTTCACAACGTTAATTCTTCCTATCCATGAGCAGGATACCTTTCTCTATGTAAGTCTCTCTTAGTTTCTTGCAGTAAGGTCTTGTACTTCTCTTTGTATAGGTCTCTTACTTCTCCAGTTAGATTTATTCCTAGGTACTTTATCTTCTTGGTGTCTATAGTAAATGGTATTGATTTGGTGATTTCTTTCTGAATGATCTCTTTGTTGGTATAAAGGAATCCTACTGATTTACTTGTGTTTATCTTATATCCTAATAGTCTACTGAACTCTTAGTTCCAGTAATTTATTTGTGGATTCTTGAGGATTCTCTGTGTATACAATCATATCGTATACAAATAGGGAGATTTTCACTTCTTCTTTTCTGATATGGATGCCCTTTATTTGTCTTGTCTAATTTCTCTGGCCAGAATTTCTAGTACAATGTTAAACAGAGGTGGTGAATGTGGGCACCTTTGTCTAGTTTCTGTTCTCAAGGGCAATTCTTTCAGTCTCTCTCCATTCAGAATGATGTAAGCGGTTGGCTTTGCATAGATGCTCTTCGTTGTGTTGAAGAATTTCCCTTCTATTCCCATTTTGTGGCATGTTTTTAGCACAAACGGGTGTTGGACTTTGTTGAATGCTTTTTCTGCATCAATTGACAAAATCAGGTGATTCTTATGTTTTGTGTTATTTATGTGCTTGATCACATTAACTGTTTTTCTGATATTGAACCAGACTTGCATCACAGTTGTGAATCCAACTTGTTCATAATGAATTATTTTTTTTGTTGTATTGTTGAATTCTACTGGCAAGGATTTCGTTGAAGATTTTTGCATCTAGGTTCATGAGTGATATTGGTCTGTAATTTCCCCTTTTTGTGGGATCTTTCCCTGTCTTTGACATCAGGGTTATGCTGGCTTCATAGAATGAAGCCTTTCTATACTGTGAATTAGTGGAATTAACTCTTCTCTAAAACTTGATAGAATTCTGCGGCAAAGCCATCTGGGCCAGGGCTTTTTTGATTGGTAGTTTGGGGATGATGTTTTCAAGCTCTTCCTTGATGATCGGTTTGTTAAGTTGTTCTACTTCTCCTTGTGATAATTTTGGTAGGTGACATGAATCTAGGAATTTGTCCATTTCCTCTAGGTTTTCAAATCTGTTAAGAATACAATCTTTCTTACTTTTCTGCTATGATACTTTTGATTTCTGTTGGATCAGTTGTGACATCTCCCATCTTATTGCTTATTCAGGTTATTTCTTTTCTTTCCTGTTTTTCTTTAGTAAGTTTAGCAAATGATTTGTCAAGTTTGTTGATGTTTTCAAAAAACCATCTTGTTTTTTTCAGTGATTCTTCTATTCTGTAATTAATTTAGTTCTGACCTAATCTTTATGATCTGTTTTCTTCTGGTGACTGAGGGGTTCTTCTTTTGTTCTCTTTCTATTTGTTCAAGCTGTAGGGTTAACTCTTTGGTTTGGGTCTTTTCTTCCTTCCAAATGTGTACATTTATAAAAATGCACTGACCTCTGAGCACTGCTTTAGCTGTATCCCATACCTTATGATAGGATGTGTTTTCATTCTCATTTGAATCCATAAATTTCTTTATTTCATCCTTGATTTCTTCTATAACCCATGGCTTTTCTGAACAAGATGTTATTCAGTTTCCACGTGTTCCAATTTCCATCTATGTTTTTTCTGCTATTGATTTTGACGTTTATGCCTTTATGGTCTGAGAAGATAGATGCTTTGCAATAATTCAATGGTTTGAATTTTATTGAGATTTGGTTTATGTCCTAACAGATGGTCTACTCTGGAATATGTTCCATGTGCATTGGAGAAAAAGGTGTACTTGTCTGTTGATGGATAAAAATTTCTGTACATGTTGATGAGATCTAATTGGTTGTCACAATAAGATCTTCTGTGTCTTTACTGAGCTTATTTCTAGATGATATGTCCATTACTGAAAGTGGAGTGTTGAAGTCTCTAACTGTTTTTGTGGAGTGATCTATCTCATTTTTCAGTGTAGTCTGTGTTTGTATGATGTATTAGATGCTCTAGGACTGGGTGCATAAATATTTAATATTGTTAAGTCGTGCTTGTATATTGAATCTTTCAGCAATAAATAGTGATGATCCTTGTCCATGATGGTGGATTTTGCATTAAAATCTATTTTATCTGAGATTAGTATTGCCACACTAGCTCTATTTTACATATTATTAGCTTGGTATACATTATTCCATCCTTTAATTTTTAGTTTGTTCCTATCTTTAAGTCTAAGGTATGTTCCTTGTAAGCAACATATAGAAGGGTCATGTATTTTAATCCAAGATGTCACTCATCTCTTTATTGGAGTGTTCAGTCTGTTTACATTCGGTGTAATTATTGATGGATATGTGTTTAGTGCTGTCATCTTTATGCATTTATGTTTGTGTTGGTGTTTTCGATGTTGCTCTTGATATTCTATTGTGGATCATTGTTCTTTATGCGTTGACTTTTCATCTTTTTCAGTGTTGGCTCTGTGTTTGTTGTGACTCCTGTATTATGTTTCTTGTTTTGGTATGTTGTATCGTTATTGTGCTTTGCAGCTACCTCATGATCCCCTTTAATATTGTAAATTTAAACCCAATTTTAACTTCTACATATTTTACCAACTTCCTCTCCACCTGAAAGGATTGTAACTACTGTAGTATATCTCTCTTTTTAATGTGATGGTATCTTAGTTTTCAAGATATAATTACTGGTTCCCTTCTTTTAATATTATAGCTTTGATTGAATTTTTGCCTTCTCTAACTGAGTAGATTTCTGGATGTTGTGTCCTACATTGCCTCCTTAAATATACACTTAATGGTTTTGTTTTTCCTAACCAAAGAGTTTCTTTCAGTGTTTCTTATAGTTTTGGTTAGATTTGTACAAAGTCTCTAAGCTTCTGTTTATCTGTGAATGTCTTAATTTCATCTTCATATTTGAAAGACAGTTTTGTACAATATATAATTCTTGGTTGGAGATTTTTCTCCTTTATGGCTTTAAAGGTGTCATCCCATTGCCTCCATGCCAACATCACTTCTACCAAGAAGTGAGATGAAAACCTACAGGACTTCCCTCCGAATGTTAGCTTTGCTTTTAGTCTCACTGCCTTTAAGAGTTTCTGCTTATGTTTAATTTTATTAAGCTTGATTGTAATATGAGTTTGTATCTTTCTTTTGGGGTCTGTTTTTTTTGTGTGTTTGATAAACATCTTGGATATCTATGTTCTCTTCTTTCCTAATTTCAGGGAAGTTTTCTGTCAGCAACTCAACCACAACACTTTTTGTTTTCAGCTATTTCTCCCTGCTCAGGAACTCCATTTAGTTGTAGATTATCCCTCTTGATAGAGTTCCACAAGTTTCTTAAAGCTTCATTTCTCTTATTGCTTTTCTCTGATTTGTCCTCATAAATGCTGACATTGGTTGCTCTATCTTCAAGTTCACTAAGTTTGACTTCCAGCTCCTCAATTCTGCTCTTTTGGCTTTGAATTGAATTGTCTTATTCTGTAATTTTGTTATTCATCTGTTGGATTTCAGAACATTGATGTTCCATAAATTCAGATAGCTTTCTTAATTTTTCATTTTTCCCTGTTGCACTTTGCTTAATCTCTAGGAAAGGTTGATATATAATTCTTTGGTACTGAAGCTCTGATAGTTTCAGAAAGGCTTCTTCATCTAGGAAGTTTTTCTATTTTTATTTTGTGAGTTTTTCAGAGCCATGGTGGGCTGTTTCTTTAAATGCTTGGCAAAGATTTGTTGCATTCAGGACATCTGGAGGCTGTTTAGCTTCTCTGGTGTTGCCTCAACTGAGCTGAGAAGGGAGCTGGTCACCAGCCAGCTCTGTGTACCCTAATGACTGACCACAGTTAATTCTCTGGGGTAGCAGTCTCCTCCTCCTGGCTGGCAAAGCCACCACCCTACTTATGGAGTCACTAGGGGCCATCAACTAACCCTGTGATGTGGGTCAGTAAAGACTGGAAGAGATGATGTCAGATGGCACAGCAGTCATTTCTTTAAGCCAAGCCAAGCCAAGTGCCGTTGAGTCGGAGCTGCTATCTGCCAAGCCAAGCCAAGTGCTGTGGAGTTGGATCTGACTCATGGTGATCCCTGAAAAGCTATCTGACAGCTTCCAAAATCAGTCAGGCTGACAGGTGTGTACCTCCATCCAGCTGGCAGTGGAGGTACCACTTCAGTTGTCCCCATATAGTATGATGAAATTCAAAGTAGGGAGGGGATACTGAATGGCTGCCATTCCCTGCTGGGTGCTGCTCATAAGGCAACACTGCTAAACACAGCTTTTCTGCTGGAAAAGTGCTTCCCATACTGAAACTTCCTCCCAGCCTGGGAATTAGCCCTTGCTGAGGCATCCTGTTGGCTAACTCCACCTCTAAGCTGACAAGGATAGCATCCTGGTCAGGCTATCCCTTGCACCACAGAACAGTCAAATCTATGACAGATCTCAGAAAAGAGAGGATTGAGCAGCTCTGGTTCCTCAGTTTGCTGCTGGGCTCTCAAATCATGCTGTTCCACATACTGTCTCTCCTCTGTGACACATGCTATTCATTGGGACACTGGCTCAACATATCTGCTGGCTCATGCACATCGCTTACCTGCTGGCCAACAAAAGGAAAAAAAAGTTAAAAGCTCCAGTTCCTTCAGTGCACATGAGCATACATTCAGCAGGAGTGGGGCTCTGCAAGAGAGAGGAAGTTTCCTATTTAGTAGCATGTAGCCCAAACTGGCAGTCCTATACCATGTCCTAGGGCTTACTGGGTGTCCAGAAAGCTCCATTCAATTATCAATCCAGGCCTTAGTTTTCAGAGGGAATTCAGGAGACATGTGTCTAGTCTGCCGTCACAACTCTGCCTCCCAGGATATCAGTTTTTGTTTTCTACTTCAGTTTTGACAACTTCTGATTTTCATAGATTCATACTTCATACATTCCAAGTTCTGATTATTAATGGACGCTTGCAGCTATTTCTTCTCATTTTGAGTCATGCCACATCAGCAAGTTTGAAGGCCCCCAAAGCTTTACTCTTTTTCAGTCATTAAGGTCAACTCTACTTTAAGGAGGCAGATTTTGCTCCATCATACTTGAAGTGCATTACAACTTGAGGGTCTTATTTCCCAGCACTATACCAAACAATGTTCTGCTGCTATCCATAAAGTTTTCACTGGTCAACTTATTCAGAAGTAGATTGTTGTGTCCTCCTTCCTGGTTATCTTAGTTAGTCTGGAAGCTCTGTGGAAGTCTGTCTACTATGAATAACTCTGCTGGTTTTGAAACACCAATCACATAGCTTACAGCATCAAAAAAACATGTAAGTCACCACATTACTAAAAATTGGCAGTGTATTATGCATACGTAGTATACGTGATATAGACTCAGCATTTTGCCCATAGAATATGTATTATCTGTATTATATTATATGTGAAAAACTTGGTGGTGTAGCAGTTAAGTACTAAGCCTGCTAAAGAAAAGGTCAGCAGTTCAAATCTACCAGGTGCTGCTTGGAAACTCTATGCAACAGTTCCACTCTGTCCTATAGGGTCACTATTAGTCAGAATTGACTCAATGGCCTTGGCTTCTGGGTGTATTGTGTATACTAAGATAGGTAAAATGTTGGTTGGATTCTATTTTTTCTTAGATTTATTTTACATTACATCATTTACTTTGCTGTGAAGTTGGTGTCTCATGCAAGTTGAAATTATCTAGTTATTTACCTATTTGGCGAAACTGGGAAAGCTTCAGGACCCAGTTGCCTTTTTCTAAAACGGAAATGTAAGGTCTTATTCACAATATCACCTAGTCAAAAGCCAAGTGCCGTCTAGTCGGAGCCAACTCATGGCAACCCTAGGGGCGAGGGTAGAACTGACCCCCAGAGTATTCAAGGAGCGCCACCTAGTAGGGCACAAAACATGATAATATCCTCTACTCTATGGCTTCATTTTGAATGTGATTTATCAAATTAGGGTTAGTTACTTAAAAGAATACAATACACAATTTTACTTTTCTGTGGATATTAGTTTTCTTTATTTTATGATCAGAAAACAAACTGTGAAGTAGTGTTCTAGGTTTAAGCAGCCCAGTTGTTGTTTCTTGTGTTTGGGGAGCTAAACAATGACATACTGTGGGCACAGAAGGAAGACAAGTGTGCTTCTGTCCTTCTTCCAGATGGTCAGCATCAGTATAACAGCTCTACTTCAGGGCTTAGGGTAAGAGAGTCCAAGGTTTTCCCCTGCACTTGCAAACTGACACATGCAGTAATTCCAACAGAGTGTATACCATTGTTTCTTAAGCAGGTCTGTCTTGGTATAGGCAAGATGTATTTTGAAATGGTCTAAATAAAAAGAAAATAAAAGCCTTGAAAACCAATCTAAATCCACTGCTATCAAGTCAGTTCTCACTCATAGAGGCAAACATAGATTGTTGTGTAAGCATTGGTCACTTTGATGCTAGAATGACTTTGAAAGATTCTTGAGAATTAATATCACACAAAACTTTAGCAAACATTACTTCATTATCTCAGCAATTTTGAGATTTTATTGAGACAAATATGCTATTTGCATTTAATAGAAGAGAAAAAGAGAAAATTATCTCCTTCAGGTTGCCAAATCAGCAGGTGACAAATTCAGATGACAACCAAGTCTTCTGTCATTTGACAACTATCTTGTATTTATATCTACATTGAATTAGATTACTCTTCCTCTCTTGAGAATCCAAGATAGGGAAGAAGCAGTGTGATGAAAGGAAAAACACTGTGATGTTTGATATATAAATATACATACTTTGTATAGGGCTTTGTTAAATATCATGTCTTATATTTTGATATACAGATAAATTACACACTTTACAAAGTACAGTCTCCAGACTTAAGGGTGACTTGTACTTAGGAATGGACTGCCACAAATTCTATTATATTAAAAAAATGAAGTTAAATATGTTGGTTCTTAATAATTAACATTACACTACTTTGTGATACTCACGAAAACACTGCTGGGTTTGGAAATGTTTAATGCTTTATATACATAGAATGGAGAAATATCTACAGTATACTAAGACAAACATTTGGCTAACTGATATATAAGAGTTGTATGTACCTACTCTACCTTACCTACAAATTAAACTTAAAGACAGACTTAGAAATGGATCTCATTCACTGCATGTGGACTGCCTGTAGTTAAGAGAATCTTGCTGTATCCCAATGCACAAGGCATATTATTTTGTAAGACGTGGACATAATGTGACTCTTTATAAAGGACAAAGTTATTTCACAGTTCTAAAGGCCATACTCTTTCTTTAGAACAATGACTCCAGCTTGAAAAATGCAAAGCCCTTTGCTCTCCAGAGTTATTTTTCTTCTCAGTGAATGGCACAAATCGCTGAACTTTTCTGAAATGCAACACATTTCTTGACCTGTGGCATAGAATTGTCTCGATAACTAGGTGCCCATGTGCTTGAATACATAACAATGGTTTTCTAGTAGCTGTGTAGACTTTAAAACACACAGGTAGGAGTTTTTACACAGATGCAGTGGGAAGTTTTCCAGTAAAAGCCTGAAGAAAGGCACACCACATTTCAAGTCATTGGAAAAACAGAAATCTTGTGAAAAACATAACCTGAAGGAAAAAAGGCGTATTTGATTATGGAGACGTGTGCAGCAACATTGGCAGCCAACACAGAACTTCTCCACCCTTTCCTCAAATACACGCTATTCAGTGGAATCCAAATTTCTGCTTATGTCTTAAAGAACTTTTTAAAAAAAGATATTTATGAAAACAATGTCCACGTTGTGGTTCCATGTTTAAAATATCATTGTATAAATCAGATAATGCTGAATGGTTGACTTTAGCTTTCTCTATGTCTTCATATCTCTGGAGAGAGAGAAGCCCTCGTGGTGTGATAGTTAGCACTTGGTGGCTAAGCAGAAAGTCATGGTTGGAACCTACCAGCCACTCTGCAGGAGGAAGATGCAGCAGTCTGCTTCCTTA
This sequence comes from Heterohyrax brucei, assembly GCA_028571685.1. Classification (NCBI taxonomy): domain Eukaryota; kingdom Metazoa; phylum Chordata; class Mammalia; order Hyracoidea; family Procaviidae; genus Heterohyrax; species Heterohyrax brucei. The sequence goes on from CM053148.1 coordinate 108,971,582, forward strand.
AAGATTTCAGGCTTTGAAGCAGGATGCAGCAGTTTTACTCTGTCCTGTACGGTTGCTATGAGTCGAAATCAACTCTAAGGCAACAAATTTGGCATGTATTTTTGTGGGAGGGGTTATGTCACACACATACTTATACCTATGTGTCCGCGTGTGTGTGTAGAGACGTACATATAATGTCTTGAGTGTATATCATATCTGGCTTCCCAAAATGAAAGCATACAGGCAATGTATTTAGCTCTTGTGGTCTTGTGGTCTTGTCTTACAGACGAAGTGAGACATAAATGTCAGTTCTTAAACTTGACCAGGTCAGAATGGCTAGAATTATAGTGTTGAAAATGGCAATATCCAAAGAACGAAAAGGGAAGTTTTCATTCCTGCTACTTTCAATTTCCAACTCAATTTCAATCAAGAATGTAACATTAAGAATTAATTTATTTCATATAACTAATCTCATCTTTCTCTCTCTTTATCTCTTTCACTTAAACTTGGGTATGAATAATGGAGAGCTGTACTGGCTTGTGAGTTTCTTCTCCTTTCACATATATGGTGTTGAATATAAAATGATCTACTGTAAGAAAAGACTTAATCAATCACATCTCTTCATTGATTCTGACATTCCAGTCAAGGCTACTATTCTAGAATCTTCTATCAGGTGATTTATGATATATGGTTTGGGGGAAACTCAAAGGTGACAGTAATGAAACAACTAAAATATTTTTTTGTACTTTCAGATAAGTTACCTTAAAAAAAATCTCCTTTGTTGTGTTTTCTTTCAATATTACTCTTTGGCCATAAATTGTGGCTAAAATATTGCACAAGCAAAGTATAGGTATGTAAACACAACTTTCAGAAGATGATATGCTTCACTATCACAGAGTGGCACAACATCTCTATTGCAGGAATAAGAAAAAATGAGTTAGCATTGAATTTAAGGCCCTCTGGAAAGAAATGGCTCATTAAAAAATAAACCTATAGTGATCAATCATAATTTTACCCACATCAAATATGTCTACCGATATTTTGATAAAGTCATTAGCATGAAATGAAATATCCAATTATTATATGCCCTGCTGTTTTCCACTCTTGGAGATTGTCAGTCCTTGGTCTTGAAATAAGCTGGGTGATGTGAAAGGCATTACCATCTGTGACTGAGTTGCTGAGCTGATGTGCTTTTCTAACTTTCTTGGGCTCTTCTTCAGTTTGAAGTCATTGCTAATGGCATGATCAGTGGTTTTGGTTTTAAAACCATTGGTACAGAAAAATAATCTTAGATGTTTTTCCTGGCATATATCAGAATTGACTTCTTTTGGTTTTTCCCTTTAGGAGATCTGAAATGCTTACACTAGAATTTACCTTGAAACAGAAGAAAATATTGTTTTTAAATACAGGATGTCAACAACTTGTATTCCTATGTTAAGACATATTAATGACACGTAATCTTAATCCGACTCGATGGCACTTGGCTGGCTTGGCGAATCTTAGAATCTTCTGGTACCCAACAGTCACTTCTGAGCTATTTATGTAGGAAAAAGAAAAAGGACATCCATGTAGAAATGCATTAAAATTCTGCTGTCCAGTAGAGTAGTTGCTAGGCGCATGAATAATTGCAGCGTGTCAAATCCAAATGGAGATGTGTTTCAGGTATAAAAAACTGCATACCGTGAAGACCTCTTGTGAAACAAGAATCCAAAGTATCTTGCTCATAGTTTTCATGTTGATTGAGTGGTAAAATGATAATATTTTAATAAATAAGGTTAAATAAGTACATTTCTAAAATTTTTCATTTTGTGTGTTTGGCTGCTAGAAAATTTGAAATCATATATTTGGCTTGCAACCATGGCTCACAATCTGTTTTAATGGAATAATCCTGTATTTGTCAAATATTAGATACAGTGTCAATAATAGGTTTCTTCTGATTGATTTTTAAGAACTTTTATATTTTGGTTTTTTTTTTAACTTTCTTTGAGCCTAATCATTATCAATATAGAATACTAACTTGATGCAGACAAGTCATCGATTTTTTTTCTTTGTAAGATTATGTTTATTTTCTCTCATGAACCATTTGATCCTTGTATGTACTTTCTAAAGCTCTCTTCATATCCATGTTTTGTAGTCTTAAAAATCAATTTCCTTAAGCAGGTATTATACGTGTTAAAAGTGGAACCACGTGCACATATGATACACTAACACAAAATTCTCCAGTAAATTAATTGCAGCTATCTCTTCTACTTCTTGCACCTCTATAGTGTGATTATAAGCAATGTACCAGTCAACTGGAAAACTCTGAAACACAGGATTACTACACCTTAAAAGTACAAGTGCACGTGGTGATTGTGCACAAGGCTTAAAGGGAGCCGTGTAGGCTTCAATTCTGTATTTTGATAAATCACAGGATATACAGGACAAAAAACAAAAAGAAAAAAAGAAAAACTTTCTTCTTCCCACACAGGACATTTCAGAGAACTCTGTTATAAGTAACCAAATTTTAATGACAGTTTGAAATTACTGAGAAAAATTCCAACCCGGTATCAAATAGATAAAATATTAAGATGGAAAACTAGACTTTGGTATGAAAATTTCTCAGAATGGACCTTCTGTGCCAGAAGTAGCTCTAAAGGAATAATAGTAAGAGGTATCAAAATTACATGTCAAAATTATGCATAATTTTCTTTAGTAGACAAAAAATATCTTACATTGCAACACTTACTCTGGTTAGAAATTAATACAAAAGTCAACAGAAGATCTGTCTGCATGAATCGATTACCCTCTCCACCATACCCCCTCACTCATCTACTCCCACAACTGGAAAAACTAATTAGGCATTTGGTATCTGGTGTTGTCCATTAAGTGCAATTTCTTTGTAAGACAGATACGCGTCTATGTTTCATTTTATCAGAGCTCGTTCTTTGATAGAAGTTCTTTATCAATGCTTGATATGTGATGCGGGTATTTGCTTTCACAGCAAATAGAAAATTTTAGTCTGCAATTGGGGAATATTAAAGTTCCGGTTTTCTGAGAATCACCATAAAGAGCAGAGTATTTCATGCCAGGAGAGGGATGGTGCTTGGGTGAGAGAGAGAAAGACAAAAGTTTTGTGACTTGAAATGTAAAGATAAAACTAGAATTCTAGAGAAGTTTCTTGAGGCAAGAAACAGGTCAAAAACTACTGATTGATAGCAGAGAAAGGTAATCCTTTCTGTAAGATGTAAAAGATGATACTTGTGTGCATGAATCTCAGTTGACAGAAAAGGTCAGTGAGTAGTTTATTGATTGTCTCAAGGGTTTTAGCTCCATGATGCCAGACATCCATAGATTTGCAGATATATGGATATATATACACATAGTATTAAAAATTAGTATAACCAGTGCCATCAAGTTGATGCCAACTTATAGCAACCCTATAGGATGGAGTAGAACTGCCCCATGGAGTTTCCAAGGAGCACCTAGAAGATTTGAACTGCCAATCTTTTTATTAGCTGCCATAGCACTTACCCACTATGCTACCAGGGTTTCCATATATGGCACAGGATACGAAGAACTATTTGGTTAATTACAGAATTTTTATCTTTCTGTTTTAATGTGTTTGATATCATATAATTGTATCTTTTACAGCAAATATACTGATATAATAAGTTTATTCTATTCACATTTTCATAAGAAAATACTTATTTTGATTTCAATTAAAAAAAAAAACTGCTGAGTGAGGTTTCCTAAATATTAATCATTCACCTTCTTGTATCACCATTGACTTCAACGGTGTAAACAGATAAGCATTTGACTGTTAAGTGACAGCTAGGAGTCTGAGTCTACCCAGAGGCATCACGGAAGAGAGGTCTGGCAATTTACCTCTAGCACATAAGCCATTAAGAACCCTGTGGAGCACAGTTTTACTCGACTTACTGGGTCAATGTAAGTCAAAGTTGACTCCATGGCAGCTGGTTAAGATTGTCTTTGCTCAGAAACTAGAGAGTCCGAATTGACAGCTTCTTCTAGTCCACATTCAGTTCACTTTTGATTTCAATCACAAAATTTTTCTCTTATAAATAAAGCAAATATTATAAAGTAGTCCAAAACAATCTGTGAAGTACGCACAACTTGATACATAGAACTAATGTTCATTTAAAGAGGGAAAAAAATGCTACTACATGACATCATTTCTTTGTGAGGTAGCCCAAGCATATACAGCTTGCTAAGGTTTTCTTATCGCTTAATATGTAATCTGGCTACCGAACCACAAAAAGTTGATGCCATCGAATCAATTCCAAAACACAGCAAAGGTATATGACGGAGTCATACTGCCCTACAGGGTTTCCAAACAGCAGGCTGGTGGATTTGAACCACTGGCCTTTTGGTTAACATTCAGGTCCTTAACCACTGTGCAACCAGGGTTCCTCAGTTACATACCCTTAATGCCTGTTTGACTGCAGAGACAGTGCCTTATTTCTTTTTGTACCATCAATGCACAGCGTGCTATGCAGGAAATACTTGTTTATTAAATGATAATTGCATCATAAAGAATCAGAAACATGAGACCAGGTAGATTAAATAGAGAGTGAAGGTATTTCCACCTAGTATTCTATTCTGACAGCTTTGTCTATACATTCTACACACTTTTCCAATTTGATTAATTTTACTTGCTGGTCCAAACACTGGTTTCATATTGGTTCCTGTCACTTTCTTCACACGCAAAGTAATGGCCCAAGTCCTAAACCAGCTGGGACACAAGTATTGAAGAAAAGAAAACCTTTGGGAATCTTTAATTATAAAGTCCTTTAAAAGCACAAACTATATAAATTTCAAAGCTATGGGCAAACACTAATTTCACTTCGGTGTGATAAGCTCTTAAACATTGTATTTACCATAAACAAAGTTAAAATATATTCAAACCTTGCAAGAATCTGAGAAACTACTTCTTTATAAACCATTATTTATTTAGTTTTGTAATGGCACATAGGGTAATGCTCTCAAAGCCAGATGAATAAGAGCAGAGTAAGTGATCCTAATTAGGAAATAAGATCCTGAAAGCAGTTGCAAACACACTCTTACTCATGTCAAGTAAATAGAAAACTAAAAAAAAAAAAGAAAGAGATCAAGATCATTGCAAAGCTTGCATAGTGAGAGTTGGATTACCTTCTGCACATGTTGTATGCATTATTAAAGAAAACTAAAAGACAAGCTGAAGTGACATGAAAATCTCCTTATAAAGAAAAATAGTGAAACAGTATTGCACCACATCCTATCTGTATGTGCACTACTCGTTGCTCTTGAGTCAGTTGTGACTCAGAGCTGCCTTATAGGACAGAGTAGAACTGTCCCTTAGGGCTTCGAGATGTGATTTCAGAAATAAAATTGGAAGGTGCTTATCTCCTTTACTAACCATTTCAATATTAATAAATATTTTAATTGGTACTGTCAACTAATATCAACTGTATGTTTTAACAGCGTTTTTACATTGGAGTCATCATCACCCTATGGTATTTTGTAAGCATTGGAGATATGTAGGACAACTCAACTAAGGAAACTTGGTAATGGATTGAATTTGTTGCTGACTTTAAACTATGATTTATAATACAGAAATCTAGACTGAAACATAAATCAAAAGATGCTTTTTTCTCTGTAAGTAGGCTTAATAACTATTCACTGAGGCTGTAGAGGGCAATATTTGAACAGTCTTTGCCTAATCTAATGTATTGGTCTCTGGAAGGTCATTTATCTCTCCATAAATCTGATGAGAGGGTACAAACTTGAGTTTTGGAATTGTGGTTAATGCTGTGGGCGTGATTTTCATTTAAAAAAAAAAGAAAACTTTTAGTAAATTTTGGCTTTACATTCTCTTCTCCGTAAAATAAAGACCAGTTTCAATTCCCTGGAAAATAGCTCCATTTTTTTCCCCGGAATATTTTGCCATAGCACAACAGTGAAGTAATTTAGGTATTTTAAAAGCTGATACAGTGCCCCATTCCTCACATCCAAGTCATTTAAATTCTTTCCTCAGTGTCTGTTTGCCACCAGATTGTGTCCAAGTTCAGCAGTTTAGTCCAAAAGTTGAGTATCAGCTGGACTTTTGACTCACATAAATGATTTTCAATAAATTGTAATTAAATTGATATCAAAGAGTTGAACTATCAGAAGGATTTTTATTTTGATTATGAAACATTATTAGAAAATAATGTTTCCAGTCTAAAGATTGCACAGTATTGTCATCCTTTAACTAGCACATCTTTTCTCTCTCTCTCTCTCTCTCTCTCTCTCTCTCTCTCTTAATTAGGGTACATTTATTTACTTTCAGACTTCCAGACTGTCCCTACTGAAAACAAGCTTCAGGCTTGAATTCTTTAATCCCCCAAGGAAAACAGAGAAAAATAGGACAGCATGAGTTGTTCTTGCCCACAGTTCTTTTCTGTTTGTACTATGTTTATCTCACATACTGAAAAATGTTCCCTTTTCTGCATTGAAATGTTGATGTGCCAAACAAATTGAATTTCTCTTTCCTATGACATCTCTGCTGGCTAGAACAGAAAGTTTCTGTGGATTTTCGTGTAGCTGTTGTTTATCAGTACAATTTAGTCCTGTGAACTGGTTCAGTGCTGCTAAAATGCTAACATTTTAAACTTCTTTCAGTTTATCTCATTTTTGTTTTCCTTAGCCATATTTGGAGACAGTATGAATAGAATTTGAGAGGAACTTGTATTGACTAGACTTATATGTTAAACAACTGGGATATTTGGGGCATACAAATTTGTATTTTTAAAAAATTAACTTGATTGGAAAGCTTTCCCAATTTTATTTTTATTTTGCCAAGTAGTCTAAGACAACTTTAAAAATACTTACCATGAGTATACTTGCTTTATGTGAGTAAATTGTAAAATGTGAACTTAAGGACAATTTTCAAACTCTGATAATATTTGCAAAATTTTATATAATGATTTCAAGTAGATGTAGGAATTAACAATGATCACTTGAAGAAGTAAATTCATATGGAAAATATTTTTCTGGTTTTTAATTTTGTTCTTGTTTTTACCTTATTAGATTAATTTTGTTAATTATGAGTGGAATTTTAATACATTAGTAATAAAAGCAAAAAGATATACAATCATGTTTGCTAGCCTGTAGTAGCACACTTTATGTTTATTATGCCTTCCTTCAACACTTTTGAGTTCTGTCCTCTCCAACCAAAGAGTAGTTTCCAGGTGATCTACAGAATACTACAGGTTTATAGCTTCAGTGGGGCTGTATTTAAAGTCTGGGTAGCGATCACCAGCAGCTGATTAACCTGAGTGGACTACAGTTAAGTATTCTGGCTGCTAACATGAAAGGTGAACAGTTCAACTCTGCCAAGTGCTCCTTGGAAGCTCTATGAGGCATTTCACTCTTGTCTATAGAATCACTGTAAATTGGAATTGACTGAGTGGCAATGGGTTTGGTTGTTTTGTTTTAATTATTGAAGTACAATTTCAGGAATGGAACACAGATATTATCAAAGAACAACTCCGTTGATTCTATAGGTTACTTCTTATAAATATTCAGATTCTGATGGCAGTCTACAGATGTCAAGGGAAGATGAATAGGATTTTTAACTGGGGAAACAGGAGCAAAAGAAATAGTCAAAATGTCAGTGATTTATCAAAGCACCATGAGTATCTGTCATAAATCCTGCCTATACAAATTTGGAAAGATCTTCATTGATATCTCAATGCAAATTTATGAAGAAATGCTGTAGTTTTACAGCAAATATCTGTAGTTTGGAACTATATGCTATACATAAAATTGTAGTGTAACAATTCATAGTTAAGGTATGAATTACCATGCCAACGGAGAAAACTTTAAATATTTCTAATAGTAAGAGCTATTATAAAAATTAGGAGTGCTGGTGGCAAATGAGTTAAGAGCTCTGCTGGTAGCCAACAGATTCATAGTTCAAATCCACTAGATGCTCCCTAGAAACCTTGTGAGGCAGTTCTGCTGTCTCCTAAAGGGTCAGAATTGACTCTATAGCAATGACTCTGATTTTTGGTTTATTATAAAAACAAAAGTAATTACTTTGATTCATCTGAAGAGTTTGAAAGTGAAAATCTGGTTTTGATTTATCTACATATCTTTTCTGTTTAAAATATATTCCATTCTATGAATGTTTAGTGGTTGTACTGGATTTTACTTTGTGTATACACAATTTATCACAGTATACTGAAAGTATTATTTTAACGGTTTGAGTACATTGTAAAAATCTTTCCTCCCTTTCTATATCTTTACCCTCTCCTTGTTATAATATTCATAAGTATTTCCCCTACATACATTAAGAACTACATACGACAGTGGCTCAGATTTGCTTCAACCATCCAACTTGATTTAGAAAACCCAAGAAGAAAACTATTATATTTACCTGTATGTTTATCCATTTTATTTATTTTTGAAATATAAACTCAGCATCAGGAGGATTACTGCAGAACTGGGGACTGTCTCATGCCAACAAAGTCCTATAAACAGCCCCTGTCATGTTTTGGACCCTGAGACTAGGAGAGGGGAGGAGTTAGTGTAGAAACGGAGGTGTACGTATGTTAGGTATAGCACGTGCCCTGGGTGCCACCTAAGGAGGCAGGGAGAACGGCACCATTGAGCAGTTTATATTAATCACAGAGCTTTCTATATTGCCAGCTATAAGAAATCATTTGGCAAATTAAAACTAATACTTCAGTATTTCAGAACTTCCGTGGGAAACAGTAGACTGTGATCTTGCTCTGCTGAGTCTAGAAAGAGAAGAAACTGAAAAAAAAAAATGACTTGGAGCACACCATAAATCAATTTTCATCTGCAAAACAAGAAAGGAACCATTAGACTTTTTACACAGTACCATAATGTGTTAAATAAAAGATCGACAAGCTTGGCTTGTGCTTTTGAGCTGATATTAAGGTACTCTGATCTAGAAGATGACTGTCAAATATTTGGATAGAGGCACATAGACATGGAGGGTGGGAAGGGGGAAGTTGCTCTCTGGTGTAAGTCCAAGCAGGCACCAGACAAGGCAAGGAATGACGTTCTGAGGTACCCCGAGTATGAAAGATTCTTGACAGAGGCAGCTGGACAGGAGGGGGGAAGGTGTTTCTGCTGACACCAGACTGTCAACATCTGTCCTTCTTAAGACAGGAATGAGGGGTGCATCTTAGAGAATGCCTCTGGGTGTTCTTTACCTCTCTGTGTCTCTTCAGGGGTGCATTTGCAGGGCCTGCCTTCAGTGCTATTTTTGGAGAAAAGGCTAATAGCATAAAATTACTGGACTAAGTCAGAGTAGGGGAAAAGTGTCTTCAAAGTCCTCCTCCTTCATCCTGACAAGGAGCCTTCAGCAGAGACATCTGAGTAAGACCTCTGCCAAAAGTCCCCAAGAAAGAGGTCTCCCCATGCAGGCCCTGGAGCTACGAATGCAGGTGCAAGAAGGAGCTCAGCTCTTTGGGAAAGCCTGGTGGCTGGTGGTTAAGAGCTGTGGCTGCTAACCAAAAGACTGGCAACTTGAATCTACAAGGTGCTCCTTGAAAACTCTACGGGGCAGTTCTACTCTGTCCTACAGGCTCACTGTGAGTCAGAATCAACTCAATAGCTGTAATTTTAAAGCTGATTGGAGGCAGTATGGGGATTGTTTGAGTCCAGGGCTGACTGCCTTCAGAGACTGGCTGAGAGGGGCAGCCTTCCCTTTGAGGTCTGCCCGCCTGCCGGGTCAAAAAACCGAAACAATGAACTCATTGCTATTGAGTCCATTTCAACTCAGAGTAACCCTCCAGAACAAGTAGAACTGTCCTGCTGCAGGGAAAAGGCAAGTTTGACCCACAGAGCAGAAAACACCTTAAACACCATTTTGTCTTTTAAGAGGAAGAGGATTTATTACTGGTGGTGCGGCTGTCAGAGTCAAGTCTGAAAAATAGCCGCGCACCCCATCCTGTGATCAGCCATCCCCATTTATACATTTTCTCAAAGAAGCAAACAAAGGAATTTTCATACATTCATCCAATTGGTAACTACAGGTTTACAGATTTTCATATTGCTATTTCATTGTCATAGCAGTGTCACAAATTATCATTTTACCTTCTCACTGGTGTTAACATGGTTACAAAGATAAAGATAAGCAAATTCTTAAGTTGAAAGGAGGGGTCCAACTGCTGACAGGAAGCACTTGTGTCGGGGGTTCTCTTGTGCTGGGGTTCCAGGCTCCTGGTGCTCTTAACAAGGCTGTAACTCTTCAGGTTGAAGCTCTCAGGCTTCTGGTATTTTAGGAAAGGCTATAGTTCTGCAGGCTTTCATCTCTCAGTCCCATAGGATTTCCAAAGAGTGGCTGGTTAGCAACCGAGCTCTTTTGGTTAACAGCTGAGCTCCTGACCGCCGGTGAAGTCTTCCTAGTTGCCGATCATCATTGTCTAAAGAGTCACTCCTAGGCGTTTATCCAGGAGCTGACTGTCACCACTTTCATTATTGCCATTTAAACCCCTCCTTAATTTACCTTCAAGTGCCTACATGTCACCCTCCTCAACCTTCTGTCTACAGAGCTCACTGGTTTTTCTTAAAAAAAAAAAAAAATTACAAACTAGATCAGCCCATTGAGTTGATAAAAATGATGTTAATTTCCATTTGACAATGATCACAATTTGTGATGCCTAAAGTATTTTTACTCTTTTTTTTTTTTTTTAAAGTCTATGTCTTCCTTTAATTCCACATTTTAATCTGTATTATCTTATTCACCACTTCATCCTCGGTATCTAGCATTGCTCCTGATCCAGGGCAGTTGCTCACATAGTAGGTGCTCAGTAAACATGTGTTGAAGAGATGAATGAAGGACTGAATAGAGGACTGAATAAAGCATTACTGTAAAATAATATGCAGGCAATTATAAAAAAGCTTTAGACTGCTCATCAGCTGAGCTTTATCAGATTGGCATTTTAACCTTGTGTCTTGGCTTCTTTTTTATTTTTTTCCCAAAAAGATTCATCTCATTGCTTGCATGTTTTTTGTTTTTTTTCCCCAAAGTTTGATCTATTTGCTTTCAGACTTTTCCTCTTCTGCCACCTCCATCCAAATATTATTCTCCTTCAAGTCGGAGTATTTGTCATGTTACTTGTGAAAATGGCTTGCTTTGTTCTGAGCTCCTTAAACTTCACAAAGGGGCAGGAGAAGCATTACCGGTATCAACAACCCAAGGCTGATGCCTGTGAGGCAATAGTCAAGCAGGCCTCCATCCTCTCCCCTTTTTGGCAATTCTGACACCAGCAGTCCCTTGCACAGCACTCTCTCTTCTGAGCCTGAAAATTTGTTACAGTGGCCACATTGAATTCACAGACAGTTTTCACATTTAGGGGCTTATTAAGAAAGTAACAAGTTACAACTGAAGATGAAAGGACTGAGAAACAGTTCTTTGATCTATTCTCTCTGCCACCACTGTTTCTTTGACAGGCTTCTCTTCATCTCTGAGCTTAAAGCTCTCCACCTCTCTGTCTTTTGGGTCTAGGAGGTTCTCAGTGCTGGAATCGTGGGTCCAGAGGATGCTCTCCATGCCTAGCTCTTCTTCCTTGGTGTTAGTGAGGTCTCCTCTTTCCCTTAAAATGGAATAGCTGATTTTAAGACCAGTGAAATGACAAAACCGACCAATCTCCTCATTCTTGTCCCATGCGCCTTGTTTACATGGTCCCTCCCTCACAGGGATGCCATGTACCTGATTTGCATTATTAGTAACCTATCTAATGGCTTTGATGGACCACAAGCACTGCATTTGCACAGTTCCACTCAATCATTTTGTGGGATTTACAATACTGCGGCAAGAAAGAACATATGAGAGCAATCCATCACACTGTTACAGTTATCCTATAGTTGAAAACTCTCTATGGGTTTCCTTTTGCTTTGAAAATATAATTCAGATTTTGCAAAATCGTGCTAATTCTAACATCTCTTTATTGCTTCAAATTTAGCTTTGTCACTCTCCTCAAAATTTACACTTGGGTCAGACTGAATTTTCTTACTTTCCAAGAGTGACATGTTTTTTTAGAGATTCTTGAGTAGCACAAAGATTTTGCACTTCACTACTCGGTTCAACCAACCCAGTGGTATAGTGGAAGAAAGCCTTGGTGACCTATTTCCACAAATACTGTGGGCAAGAAAACTGTGGAACAAATCTATACTATAACACATGAGACTGCCATCAGCTGGAACTCAGTAACAATAGAGGGTGGATATCGAAAGTTGGTATGATTTTTTCTCTCCTGTCTGGAAAATGACTTCCTCTTCTTTAATACCTGATTACTCTCTCAGTTTAAAAGTTGCTACATTCTCTGATGCCCCAGACAACATGCAAAAGTCCATTATTTCTAATATATAAATCACAGCTCAGTATTTTACCATCCTAATAACTATTAGTTTTACCAGTACCAACATGAAACAGAATTTTAACCTCTTATACAAGCCAGATGTCCAGGTCAACACTTACGCATACAGGCAAGTGTATCTTCACATAGTCTGTTCTACTTTATAATAATCTCATTATAAATTTTATTTACTACACATAGCATCAGGAATTAAAGAGCCGAAAAGTGAGCATGTGAGGTTAGAAAAGTGATGATGAAAGGAATTTAAAGAATCAAATTTAGAAGAAATTTGACTATTCATAAAATAATGGTGTTTCCAAGCATTAGTTCAAAACCATGGTGGTTACAGCTATCATAGATTCTATTGAATTGAGAGAGGAAGAAAACGCTTAATTTTAAAGATACCAGTTAAACTCCTGAAGACCTGGGTGCAGAGCTTTCCAGCCTCTAAATGAGTGATCGTAAACAGCTGAAAATGGCTGGATTGCATGACACCAGACCCTCGGAAACGACAGGTCTGACCTACTGGAAGTGAGCTTTACACCCACACCCAGGCTTATGCTTTCTTCCTTGAAAGGTGAATTCACCTGAGGAAGTAACTTTTGTTATACTGTTGAGATAAGAAGGCACCAGTTTACTTTGTGAAGAACTTCCCAAACTCTATTCGAACCAACGCCTAATTTATGCCTAAATTAGAGTTGGGGAGTCAGATACCAACTCTCACTTTGCCCCATAGAGATCCTGAGATAAGCTCAGTTTCTAAGGAGAAGATTCAGGTCCAGATGACTCTGTCCGGTGCCAGCCGAAGATGCTCCCCCACCCCATAAAAATCTCTGATAAGCCCAGTTTGTAAGGAGAGGGTAGCTTCTTCCCGAGTAACTTAATGCTAACTGCTTATCTAGTGCCTCTGTAAGTATGCTGGACCAGTAGAAATGCAATAGGAAAATCTGTATACCCGTAACTGCCAATTAAGAGAATATATTGAAATTCCTTTGTCTGCTTTCTTGGAAAACTGTATAAATAGATGTGTCTGATAACAGAATGAGGTGTGCGGCTATTTTTCGGACTTGAGTCCAGCCGCTGCACCACTAGCTAATAAACAGCCTCTCCCGCTACCAGCTCTGTTGGTGGTGTTTTCTGTGCCGCAGGCTGAACTTTACCTTTTTCCTGCTACAGTGCTGCACGTCCTACCTACGTCAAGTTCCACAGCTCTGCACTCTACCTTTCTAAGAGGGAAGGTGTTTTTCTTTTAAAACTTTTGACAGGTTTTCCAGAAAGTGGTCTTACCGGCTTTCCTTGGGGAGGTTAAGTGTTCTGGGAGAAGAGATGATGATTGGGGGAGGATGGAAATGAGTGTTTTTCTGCAGGAAGGCTGACAGGTGAGGGACTGAAGGCAAGGTAATTAGCGAATCTAGATGGGAGGAAAGGTGCTTCTAGGGCAGCTCCTGAGATGAATCTGTAAGCGATATCCCCATTTGTACACTGGAGTAATAGGTTTCCATTTAAAACGAAATTAAAATATAATGAAGCAAATTTGATGTCTGCCAAATTTGTTAAAATAGAGTCCTACATTTACTCACACTTTTCAACTGAGCCGGCGCAAAGTAGGAAAGTGAGAAGACGAGAATATGCTTATATTTTGCTTAGAGAAGAAACAAACAAATAGGGTTATGTCTTTAAAAATTCTTTACAAGTAAATTCCTTCGAATGACTTATGCGGAAACCCTGGTGGTGTAGGGGTTAAGTGCTACATCCGCTAACCAAAAGGTCGGCAGTTGAAATCCACCAGGAGCTCCTTGGAAACTCTACGGGGAGCTTCTACTCTGTTCTATCAGGTCACTATGAGTTGGAATGAACTCGGCGGCAGTGAGTTTGGTTTTTGAGAATGAGTTCTGCAATTATTATATCTATAAAATAATGATTAATTTGTTGTTAGTTAGCTGGTCTCAAGTCAATTTCAATTCATGACAACACCGTGTTTGCAGAGCAGAAGTGCTCCATAGGTTTTTCAAGGCAGTGAGTTTTAGAAAGCAAACCACCAGGCCTGTCTTCTGAGGTGCCTCTCAGTGAAATAATTTTGAAAGAATTCAAGGCAATGGGTTAAGGTCCGAATTCAATTAGTTATATTGTTCTATTATGACAATAAATAGTGCCCTTCTTGCTAACCATTTTATAAATCAATATTTATTCGCATCATAATATACATACAATATACATCTGTACATGTGTATAGACAAGAGGTGACAATTACATTTGCAAACTCATCCTAGGAAAAGTGCTACGTACTTCATTGCTGAATTTCACTACGGTCACCTTCGAAGCACTCCCCTTGGGAAGCTGCACATCAAGCCAGCGCCTTGTCCACCATTCAAAGCTGTTTGGGAACTCTCTTTCTGGAATGATTATCAGAACTGTCATCGCATTAGCCTTGATGTCGGGCATGTCTTCTTTTCAATACTTCCTTTATCTTTGGGTAAAGAAGAAAGTCACTGGGGGCAGATCAGGTGAGCAGGGAGGGGGTTCCAATACAGTTATTTGTTTACTGGCTGAAAACTCCCTCACAGACAACTCTACAGTTAAGTTAGCAAAATTGCCACCTTGCCACTATGCACAAAGTCCATTCCATAAAGAGTTCCAAAATTGCTTTGCAGGGTGAAGTAGACAGTGGTGTCAGTGCATAGCTTCCCGAAGAGAGTACTTCAAAGGTGACCATGGTGATGTTCTGCAATGAGAGATGTAGCACTTAGAACAACTAGGTTTGAGAAACTTAATCGTTGGACTCCGTGTGCATATGCACAATAGCCACATACCTACAAGTGCAAAGAAGAGAGGTGAGGGGTAGCAGAAAATAATATTGGTTTTTATTGCTAAGGAACAATTGAAAAAAGAATACACTACTTCCAAGGACATTTTATTCTTAATCCTGGGTCAGTCGTTTCATTGAAAAGAACTCCAGTGACACAGTGGTTAAGTGTCCCGCTGCTGACCCAAAGGTGACTGGTTCAAATTCACTAGACTCTCCACAGAAGAAAAGCGTGACAGTCTGCTTCTGTAACGATTACTGTCTTGGAAACCCTATGATGCAGCTCTACTCCGTCCATAAAAGCTGCTATGAGCCGCAACTGACTCAACGGCATTGTTTTCTTTTTTTCCAGTTTCAGTGAGTTTTCTCTAACATGACAACTAGCTTATCAGCTGGGGAAATACGAAACAATAACAAATAGATCAACTAATATTGATTGATAATTTTATTATGAAATTCATATTTTATATTCAAACACTTTTCCTTCTGGGAATTAGTTTGACTTTCAGAATTTTGTGCAAATTGCATACTTTTGCTCGGCTTGGCGGGCTGGCTCAAAGATATATTTCAACGGTAAGACTATCCTAGGGTACAAAGTGAAAACGCCATATTATCTAATTTATCAAATACGTTATCCTGAATGTATAACGTCTACTTATTCACTACTGAAAACAAATGAAATACCAATAGTTGTGAGGGAAATTTTATGAAATTAAATTAGCTTCCAATATAAATTAAAGATTAATATGAAACATGCTCTTAAAGGGACAGCCCTATCTTAATTCTTGACTTACAATGCTGTCTTAATACTTTTTTCTTCTAAATTTGTTTCAAATATATTTATGCTTTCACAATTAACTATCTATAGAATTCTATAGAAAGTCAAACCCAATGGAGGAGTATTAATATATTTGCAAACTGTGTGTGGTTTGCAAAATAATTGTTTTAAACATTTTATTTATAATAGAAAGATAGGAAAAACTGCATCTTATTCCTCTATTTTTCCTCCAAAGTCTAAAGATGTCCCTTTATATCAAACTCTGAGCATTGAAGTCTTCAAAACGAACATCAACAGGTTCCAGAGGATTGAAGGGTAATGGTCTGAAGCAAGGCTTCTCTGCAACCACGTAGCTCTGCGGCTCCGGAGTTTAGTGACTGGATCTAGACACGTTCCCAGGTTAACTTGACTGACTGACAGTATTTTTCTAGTAGGATTAAAAAACTATGTAACTGTTTTGTATTATTTCAGTTGTAAAAACCTAAACTTTGGGCTAATATGTGTTATTGAATAAATGCTTGGTAGTACCTTAACAGGTAATATAAGGAGTTGTTATCACTTACAAAGAGCTTATGATGTAACTAGAAACAAACAAAAAATTTAGATACACACAAAAATTATATTTCCCCAAAATGCAGATTAATATATACTTGTCAACTTAGGAGTCCCTTGGTGGTATAAATTGTTAATATATTCGACTGTTAACCAAAAGTTTGGAGGTCTGGATTCTCTATTACATGCATATGATAACCAGGAGTTAGAGGTGACTTCTTGACAAGTGATTGTCAATTTAAGTTGCTTTGGCCCAGTTGATTCATTTGAAAACTTCTTAAACTTATTCATTTTGTTTAATTCAGCTTTCTGAAATAATTTGAGGAGTGATGTGTCCGTATTTTTTTTCTCAAACCCTGTGCAGCACTGGAGTTTCTTGAGCACATCTGGGATGCTCTGGTTTGGTGGACTTTCACTCACGAGTCTGATTATGTAATTGCACATGAGTCACTGAAAGACTCGGCTTCCCTCTCGCCATTTGTGAACCGCCATGGGGTTTGCCTAGATGCTCCCCGAAGGCTCCTCAAGCTCCAAGCCTCCATGATGTCAATTAGAGATTAAGTGGTAAACTGTATGCTTCTATTAGTGTGATAGCTCCAAGAGGGGAAAGATCAATAGGGTCGTTTGATGTCTGTCTAATTAGATTTCTCTACAGGAAGACAGATTCTTAATAAACATTAATAAATGTTCATTCTAAGATATCAGGTAAATAAGTATTTCATTTATAAGTTTCAGTGCAATGTTAATTTATGCATGTTCCATATGGCAGAATACCAATATCTCAAAGTGTCAGTGCCATCAGTTATGTTTCATTTTTTGTTTCCTTTTTTTAAATTTGGAAGCTCTTTTGGCTTAGTGGGTTAAGTGCTGCATCTGCTAACCAAAAGGTTGGCAGTTCAAAGTCACTGTGCCCCCCTGGGAAACTTCATGAAACAATTCTACTCTGTGTATAGCGTTGCTATGAGTCAGGGATGACTCAAAGGCAATTGTTTATGTTTTTTTAATTAATTGTGTATATTTTTATACTAAAAACAACAAATCTCATCAAATGCAGAGATGACCCCTTTCCAGGCCTAGGTAAATGGATTGATGTAAATCTTTTAAGCATATCAGAAAACTTATTCTTCCCCCTACTGTTGTAACCCTGGTGGCAGTTGAGGTTAAATGCTATGTCTGCGAACTGAAAGGTTGGCAGTTTGAGTCCAGCAGGCATTCCTTGGAAACTCTATGGTGTAGTTCTATACTGTCCTTTAGAGTCGCTGAGTTGGAATCGACTCAACAGCAGTAAGGATTTTCTTGGTTTTCTACTGTTGTACACCTTACAAAGATATGTGCTATTTACAAATTCATGTTTCTACTCTATAGTTGATGCCTACTTCATTTTTCATCTTGTATTCCTTATTGTTTTTCTTTTAACCTGCAGAGAATGTAGATGACTGAGTTATTTATTTTCTGGTATGAATGTTCTCTTTAATGTTTAGGGTGATAGAAAAGACATTGAGAGTGCTAATAGTGTATTGATGTCTGTATGAAGACACAGTGGGTTTTAAATAGTTTTTTGTATGTATATCTTTGATCATATATACTGCTGCAATAGGCAAATTTTCTCTCACCACAGTCCCTCCCCCACCAACTTCCTAACTGTAATCTCCACTATATCTTCTATAAAACTGATAAAGTAGGGAAAAGGATAATCTTCAAGTAGAATGGTCTTTTCCGGTTGTCTTTGTGTCCATGCTGCCAATTTTCCTTATCATCTAAAACAATCCCAAAGTGAGAGATCTCAGGCTTTATTTTATGTGAAAATCATCTGGTGTGCCTGTTGAAAGTGCTTATTTCTGGGCTTCATTCACAAAACATCCCATATACTAGGACCTACATTGCACCCTGGGAATCTGGAAGAAAGAATATCTCATAGAAAAAAATATTAATTGGGCAAATAGGTCTTGGGAAATTAATTTTGCAATTTATGAAATGCTCTTGGTTCCTAGGCTGCACGGATTGGTCTACATGGCATCGTCCATCACCACTGGTGTGGGCGTTAGTCTTTGCCACAGATTAGAAGCATCTAGAGGGCATTCTTGGGAAGGGAGGAGAGAGGAGGTGACATCTTTTCCTTGTCAGGGCTTGTTAAATTCCTGCATTATTTGTTCTTTATTGGACATCAACTTCAAGAAAGGAAAATGCAATTTTTATGTAGAATTTTACTCTAAGCCAAAATAGAGGTTAGGTCAAGGAATCTTCACTTTCTCTTTTTAATCCACTACTTACCAAATTGTATAACCTTGCACAAGTCACATCACTTTTCTGAACCTAAGTTTCAAAACCTATTACTCAGATTAGATGCTATCAAAACACCTACCAACTCTTATGTACAGAATTTTGAAGTAAGGAAGAGATTAGTTACAGTAGTTTATTTTCTCCCTATTTTCTAGAAGCAGAATATCTAGTTTCACATGAAATCTAATATGCTGCCAGAGTGATGAAATGCTGCAAATTACTGAGTTTGTATTAGTCTCCTGTAAGCTGATATTAATACTTGACATGATTTCTTTCTTGTATACATAACTATTTTAATCTTTGCAAAGTTGTTTTTATATCACAGCCCACTTACCTAAAAGGCTCTTGAGTTTGTCTGGCCTCATAATACAATATGTGATTGAGCTCACTATTGAAGTTATAATATTCAGATAGAAAGCTAGGGAAATGGAGATCTATGCTACATTAACTTTATTAAAATGGGCAAAGCGAGATGATGTAACAAAAGAAAAAAGCCTTAAAGAAAAGAACTTCCAGGCTTTACAGAGAGCTCAATGTTGACTATAGCCATAGTCAGAGATTCTTAACTAACAGAAGAATAAAATATAGCTATAATTAGCCTAAGTATCAGCTTTTTCCGTTATATATTCATAAGTATCATTACAATAGTTTTTCATTTTTGTCCTGATTAGAGTTTTTGACATTACAAGAAATTGAACACCAAACTTGTTGCCATCGAGTCAATTCTGACTCAGAGTGACCCTGTAGAGTTTGCAGAGGACCTGATGGCTTTGAACTGCCATGCTTTAGTTAGTAGTTGTAGCACTTAACCACTACACCACCAGGGTTTCCATTATGAGAAAGAGAATTTAAAAGAGAAAAAGAGAAATGAATCAGTACTTGAAACTGTTGGTTACTGATGAAGATTATTCTCATTGTAAACACTTAGAAATATCACCATTGCTTTTAGTTATTATCATTGCACAGACTCAGCATGGAATCTGCTAGCATGAAACAGCGTATGCAAATGCTGATTTTGTCCTCTAGATCTAGACCAAAAACATAAAAATCTAAACAGATAATATCAAAATGTGGATGCTATTTAAAGGCAACATATTGTGGTACATATACAGAAAGTATAAAGAAAAGATATTTTCTCAAAGTCTTACCACTGAAAATAGCACAATGTTGGTGTCATGGATTGAACCGTGTCCCTCCAAAAAATATGCATAGTAATTTGGCTGGGCCAGAATTCCCTGTATTGTGTGATTTCCCTAAATTTTGTGATTTTCTGATGCTGTAGATCCTAGTCATTTCCTGTGGCTAATAGGATGATTATATTAAAAGAGGATTGGTGTGGGATTGCCACACCCTTGCTAAGGGAGTTTCCCTGGAGTGTGGCTTACACTACCCTTTTTCCTTTACTCCTGTGGGAGATAAAAAGAGAAAAGCAAGTAGAGAATTGGGAACTTCACACCATCAAGGGTTGCTGCACCAGGATACTCCCTGACCAAAAACTGATCTACACAAGGACTTTCCTTCCAAGTGGACACCTTGAATTCAGACTTATAAGCTAAATGACTATATAAAAATAAAATTTGCTTGGTTAAAGCCACCCACTCTTGGTATTTCTATTAGAATGACACTAGCTGACTAAAACAGTTGGGAAGTACATTGACGAATAGTTTATGTTGTTTCTCTGAAAACATAATGCAATTAAGATAATCAAAAGGAACACGTGAGAAACTCTCCTTTAGTTTCAAAAACTTGGCGTGCCACGTAAATTAGACCTCCTAGTAAACGCCCACAAAGGCTTTCAACTGTGTTGATCATAGCAAATTATGGCTAACATTGCATAAAATGGGAATTCCAGAACATTCAATTGTGTTCGTAAGGAATCCATATGTGGATCAAGAGACAGTCATGAAAACAAAAGAAGGGGACTCTGCACGGTTTAAAGTCAGAGAAGGTATGCATCAATGTTGTATCCTTTCACCATACCTTTTCAATCTGTATGCCAAGCAAATAATCTAAGAAGCTGGATTATACAAAGAAGAAATTGCTATCAGGACTGGAGGACAACTCATCTACAACCTGTGTTACACAGTCAACACCACCTTATTTGCTGGAAGTGAAGAAGATTTGAAATACTTACTGATGAAAATCAAAGACCATAGCCTTCAGTATGGCTTACACGTCAACATCAAGAAAACAAAACTCCTTACAACTGGACCAGTAAGCAACATTGTTATAAGTGGAGAAAAGATTGAGGTTGTCAAGGATTTCATTTTACTTGGATCCACCATCAACGCCCATGGAAACAGCAGTCAAGAAACCAAGACCCATTGCACGGGAAAAATCCAGTTCAAAGGATGTCTTTAGAAGTACTGAAAAATAAAGACACCACCTTGAAGACTAAACAAAGTGTGCCTGACCCAAATCACAGTATTTTCAATTGCAACATGCATATGCGACAGCTGGACAGTGAACAAAGAAGACAGAAGAATTGATACCTTTGAATTGTGGTGTTGGAGAAGTATGTTGAGTGTACCATGGACTGCCAAAAGAACAGATCTGTTCTGTTAGAAGGGCGACCAGAGTGCTCCTTGGAAGCAAAGATAGCAAGACTGCTTGTACTTTGGACATGTTGTCAGCAAATAGCAGACCTTAGAGGAGGACATCATGCTTGTATGGTGGGGGGGGAGGTCAGGGAGAAAGCGGAAGACTTTCAACGAGATGGATTGACACAGTGGCCGCAACAACGGGCTTAAATATAAAAATGATTGTGGATGTGGTAAGAACAGACAAGTGTTTTGTTCTGCTATTCATAAGGTCACTATGAGTCGGAACTGACTTGACAGCACCTAACAACAATATTAAAAGCCAATAACACTTAAAAATATGAGACTGTTCATGTGAAATTAAAAAGGAAGGCATTTAGAGTCATCATAAATAAGAGGAAACATTTAAAATATCATATTATCATTAATCAGTAATATTCTGTTTAACAGCTTCCTACAAATGTATTTGTGTTCTATTGCCTATTAAGATGCATGGAATTTATCTAAGTAGTAATTTTAAAATATTCCTGAAATTGATAAAAGCTCAGAGATAGCCTCTGCTGAGTTCCATGGGTCTGCGTTGCCCGTGGCTGATTAATGCCAATGAAGAATGCCACACAAGAAACACTGGTAATGAGGAGAGAAGCTGGTGTCTCTGAAGCCCCAGCAACAACTTGGGGATCATCCAGCTCCCTTTAATTTAGTGAGCAAAACAGGTGTAGGTGCAGTAAAGCAGGCATTAATTTGCATAGGGCGTGGGCGGTTCTTCACAAAGTAAATGGGTGTCTTCCTGTCTAACATAACAAAGGCCACTTCCTCAGGTGAATTCACCGGTACCAAGGTCACCAGCCTGGGCACCGGAACCAAGGTCACATTCAGCGGGCCAGACTCATGCTTTGCAAGGGTCTGATGTCACACATTCCAGCCGTTTCCAGGTGTTCTGCATTCGTTCATTCCCGACTCACAAGACTGGCACTCAGGCGACAATATTTGCCTTAACCATGGCCAAGTTGCCCACAGCCCCGGCTGTGGTCATGTTGCCCGCATCCTCTAATAAGGACTAACTGATTTTCAGTAATCAAATGTTGATTTGTGTTAAAAATAATAGTATAAATTTCGTCAAATAGCTAAAGATCTCTAAATAAACATGTTAGATTACCATGCTATTTCAATAGACAGCTTTACTGTTTATATATATGTCCCGAGTCGGATCTGACTCGACGGCACTTGACAGGCTCGGCTTGTAAATGTGAAAACTGAATACATAACATGTATATATTCAAGTATGTGCATTTACGTCTAGCCAAAGCCAAGTGCCGTCGAGTCAGAGCTAAGAAAAATATATACATTATTGTAAAGATGTAATCCTTAGTGGCACAGTGGCTAAGAGCTTAGGCTGTTAACCCAAATTTGACAGTTAGAATCCACTAGCTACTTTCTGGAAATCCTAGGGGGCAGTTTTGCTCTTTACAGTAGGGTTGCTATGAGTCAGAATCAGCTTGATGATGACGTTTTTGAGTTTAGTAGAATCCATTTAAGAAGGGACATTTTTAATTTTGAGTGGTTGATACTTATTTATAGGGTCACTTATGAGTCTGAATGGACTGATAGTACAGCTTTGTTTATTTCTCCCAGAGAGTAATAAAAATGGCAGAGGTATATGAGTTTAATTCCTTGCACTCTATGTTTGAATTCTGATATATTGAATCAAATATTAAATGTAATCTGGTATAGAAGATATGGGTATACTCATACACATGCACTGCAAATCTACATGCATAACTTAATAATGGCATGATTGAATGTGCTTCAAGTCCAGTATTGGTTTGACACTTTTCATTAGTAGTAGCAATTGTTTCTTTTGGTATTTTTACAAATGAAAGTTTGTTTTCTTTCTACAAAAATATGGCAGTAAACACATTATTCTTATGAAAAATAAGTTACACTTATTGCACTTGCTAAAATAATTTTGACTATAAAATAACTGCAAATGTGATTTACATAAAGAAATGAAGAGAGAAATTACTATTCAGATTACACAAACATAGACAGCCCTGGTGGCACAATTGTTAAGAGCTCATACAGAAAATATTTTATGTTATTGACCAAAATATTCAGAATAATAGTAACTACAGTTTTAGGTTGTTTTTTTTTAACTATTTATATTATTATTTTAAACATAGTATCTGATTTCATTTCTTAGTGCTCAAACAAGTGAGCAAATGTCTTGTTACCGCGACCTAAGTGGAGTTTGTGCTGCCTGCCACAGCCAGCCTTTGAGATGGTGATGAGATCATAACCAAGACATTTATTGTGTACGGAGACAGAGGGGATCCTTCCTCCAAAATCTGCCTTCCCCAAAATGGAGACTAGCTAGAGGTTTTACAAAAGAAAAGGAAATAAGGTTTTATGAGTTGTAGGAATCTGTAGAAGGTTAATTCTTTTTTGGGTGGACACAGTGGTCTCCTCCCAGATGTGTTGCTACCCTAGTTGGTATTTTGGGCCCAGAGTTGGTCTGGTCATCATAATGTTGCCAGTCACCAGGTAAATTACTTTGTTTTTATTTTATGGTTTTTAGATTATTATCACTTGCTCTTTGATAGTCCTAATGAGAGCATAAATTAGTCCTCAACCTTGAGGACTAATTTCTGCTTGGAAACAGTATTAAAACAAAACAGTGCAGGTTATGCTGAAGACATGGCCACTTATTTTACTTGGCTTATTCCAGCCTATCTACTGTCAAATTTCAATCAAATATGACATTCAGTGAAAGCATTTTATGAAAATACTAAAAAATAATAGTAATTAAAAATATATGAACTAGTACATTAAGTAAAAAATCACTTGGTAAAACTAATCTACCCAATATATGGAATTTCCTTTTTAACTTTCTTATAGATTCTCTGTAAAACATTTTTAAAAAATAATATCTTGAAGTGCATTTTTACGTATCACTAACTTTCATAGTTAGTCTCTGTAGTCAGCAAGATGCTTTCAAATTCAGTTTTATTATTTGTTTTATGAGAAAAGACATGAAAAAATACTTTATTGAAACAGGTAGCATTCATGATTAGCTTTATTCAGCCACTATTTTGAAAAATATCTTAATAATTAAGATTTATACTATGACATTTTTAATTGTAACATATTCACTACTCATGCATTTGTTAACTGACACAAAATATATAGTAATTTCACATTTTTGAATTATTTTATCAGGGCTTGAGTTGTAATTTTGTGAAATATAATGCAAAGAATTTGTTTTCATGCCTAATTTCATTTCCATTTCAATGAAACGAATAATATTTTTCCCTTCTAGAAAACATACTTACATCTTTTCCTCTTGGTATTGTTTCATATTCATTTTTACCTATAACACTGAACTAAATTTAACAGTTTAAAAGCTAAGAAGTATTTTGGGCATGGAATCTTGGTGGCATAGTCGTTAAGAGCTATGGTGGCTAACCAAAAGGTCAGCAGTCTGAATTCACCTGCCAGTCTTTCGAGACCCTATGGATCACTGTGAGTTGGAATCAATTCGAGAGTAACAGGTTTGGTTCATGTTTTGATTGAGAAGTTAATAATCAATTAATTAATCCATATAGTTTATATATGCTTCATTAGTAAATATCATGTAACTAATTTGTCAGCAAACACTGGTGAATCACATATAAGGTAGGACATGAAAATGAAATCAACAGCTGTAGTCTTTCATGTTTAGAGAATTCCCAAAGCTGGGAGTTTCTTCTATAGCAAGCTAGATGTATCTTTTTTTAAAAATTGTACATTAGATAAAGTTTTACAGAACAAACTAGTTTCCCATTAAACGGTTAGTACACGTATTGTTTTATGACAATGGCTAACAATGCCAAAACCTCTCAACACACTCCCTTCCCAACTTTGAGTTCCCTATTACCAGCTTTCCTGTCCCCTCCTGCCCTCTAGTCCTTGCTCCTGGACAGGCGTGCCCCTTTAGTCTCCTTTTGTTTTATGGGCCTGTCCAGTCTTTGGCTGAAGCGTGATTGTCAGGAGTGACTCCATTACT
Source organism: Heterohyrax brucei (assembly GCA_028571685.1). NCBI lineage: Eukaryota > Metazoa > Chordata > Mammalia > Hyracoidea > Procaviidae > Heterohyrax > Heterohyrax brucei. Next base: position 108,996,915 of record CM053148.1, read on the forward strand.
CAGCTTCAAAAGGGTGTCTGGGGGCCGTACTCTCAGGATTTCTCCGGTCCCTGTCAGGCCAGCAAGTTTGGTCTTTCTTTCTAAGTTAGAAATTTGTTCTCCGTTTTTTTCCCAGCTCTGTATGTGACTGTCTGTTGTGATCCCTGTGAGAGCAGTCAGTGGTGGTGGCCGGGCACCATCTAGCTTACTGGACTCAGTCTGGTAGAGGACATTATCTATGTGGTCCATTAGTTCTTTGGCCTAATCTTCCCATTGTATTTTTAATTTTTTTCTTTCTTCTTTTTCCTAGAAGGGCTAGAGCAGTAGAGTATCGCATATGGCCACTTGCAGGTTTTAAGAATCCACATGCTCCAGATACTTTATCCATTCATCTGTTGATTATCTTCTAGGTTGTTTGCATCTTTTTGCTATGTGAACAATGCTGCAAGGAACACAGGTGGATATGTCTTGTCGTGTAGGGGCTCTTCATTTTCTAGGTTATATTCCTAGAAGTGGGAATGTTGTATCTTATAGCATTTCTAACTTTCTAAGTAAGTTCCATATTGTTTTCTAAAACGGTTGTATAATTTTTCATTCCCACCAGCCATGCATAAAAGTCTTGTTCTCCCAGCAGCCTCTCCATCAATTGTTGTTCCCTATTTTTTTGTTTGTTTGTTTGTTTTGATTTGTACCAGTAATGCTGAGGTGAGATAGTGTCTAATTGAATTTTTGATTTGTATTTCTGCAACAACTCGTGCAAAACTGTGATGGCATAGTGGTTAAGTGCTATGGTTTCTAACTAAAAGGTCAGAAGTCCAAATCTACCAGGCACTCCTTGAAAAATCTGTGGGGAAGTTCTACTCTGCCTTATAGGGTCACTATGCATCAGAATTGACTTAATGACCACAGGTTTGGGTTTTTGTTTTAAATCACTACTGATCACATGCACTTCCTCCTGTATTTGCTGGCTGCTTGAATGTCTTCTTTGGTGAAGTGCCTGTTCATTTCTTTTGCCCATTTTTAACTGGATTCCTTGCTCTTTTGTTGTAGAGGTGTTTAATTTTTTGTGTGTGTAGATTTCAGAGATTAGACTTTTGTCTGATTTGTAATAGCCAATTTTTCCCCCAGTCTGTAGGTTCTCTTTTCATGCTTTTGATGATAAACTTTGAATCGTTAGCAAGTAGATACCGAGCAAAGAGTTTCCAGACAAAAACATATAGTAATTACTGCAAGCTGAGAAGAGTATTCTGTCTTGTTTAATAGGGTAACCTGTGACTGATCAGTTATGTAGACAATTAGAACTTAATTAGACATGTAGAACAAATGTGATTTAAAATAGCAACAAAAGTCATTTAAGCTCTACAGCTATTTCAAAAGAACATTTAGATTCTGGAGTGGAAAAGAAATAGTATTATGCTAAAACCATGAAGCCATCACTAGGGACTTTTTAAAAACGGTGGAACACTGTTGTACCTGGAGGAAAAAAAAAAGAGCAGCAGAAACTCTAAGAGAGACTGTGTAGTGAGGCTCCTGTAGCCTGGAGAACCGTTGCTCCAGGCTCCCTTCCTTAGTTAGCAGGGAAGCAGAAGGGGGAAAGCAAAGCAAAAAGAAAAACAGTATGCAAGAAATAAAAATTCAATTTCAAACCTCAAAGATGAGAGACAATAGATAAATAGCAATACAAACTCCCTGTAGCTCTGTCCCTTTCCTCCTAAGAACACAAATAATTATTCTAGATCTTGGGAACTTAAAGAGTTCCACTGCCTTCTGTCCTGGGCTGATAAAGTCTCAATGTCAAGTCTAATTCCACATAATCAAATGGTCAACTTGATGGATATTGGAAATTAGTATATTTCATATGATGAAAGGTCTTTGGAAATAGAAATATTAAGAAAAAAAATGTTAGGACTGTCAAATACACTTATAAGTTCTCAAGTACAAAGGGTAAGAGGTATTATTGGTAAATACTGCATCATGTACAATTTGACAGCAACAACAGTAACAACAAAAAATACATGAGTGGTTACACAGATATGTAGGCATATATGACTATTGTGAGATATAGTGTGTATATATGTAAGCATATATAAGTGTAGCTATACACTTTTGTGTGTACTGCGCTGAGGGTACAGTGGTTAAGAGCTGTGGCTTCTAATCAAAAAGGTAGGCAGTTCATGGTTCTGTGCATCTGCAGGATGTCATCCTGTTGACCTCTTGCTGGAGGAAGGGGAGTGGGCAGAGAGGAGTGGATAGGAGACTGTTGGGAGGATAAGACACGTATGGAGCAAAGAGGAGGGGTGTGATGTCACTGGGCAGGGAGAGTACTGGGAGCTGCATATAGGTGAGCATCCGAATTTATATGGAAATGTACATTTTCATTCAACCATTAAAAAAAAAGTGTAGGCAGTTCAAATCCACAGTGGCTCCTTGAATAACCTGTGGAGCAGTTCTGCTCTGTCCTATAGGTTTGCTGGGAGTCAGAATCAACACAATGGCAACAGGTTTGGTTTGTTTTGGTGTGTGCTACACATGAATTCATACAAATAATAAATCACATGGGGAGACTAGGTTATACATCCCTCCTAGACATAACTAAACACCTCATAGGATTGGTTTACTGGATTTAAAGACTTAGGACCATTGTCTTGTGGGCTATCTCGACTGATTGGCTCAACACAGTCTATCAAGTTTATGTGCTAAATCTTTGTGGTGCCTGAGGTCTTAAAAGCTTTTGAGGCAACACCTTATAAAGAACTATTTTGGTCTCTATCTGTCTGAACCAAAAGAAAAATGGAAACCAAAGGCTCAAAAAGGAAGCTAGTCTACAAAGTCTCACCTACCAAGACTTTATAAGAACCAGATGGTGCCTGGCTACCACTATTGACCATTCTAAATGGACCACAGTAGATAGCACTAAATAGAAAGAGAAAAATTGTAGAACACAACACAAATCCATAACAAAGGCTAGGCTTACTGGACCGGCAGAGACTAGAGAAAGCCCTGAGACAATCCCCTTGAGATACGCTTCAAAGTGTGAACTGAATCACTACCAGAGGCCCCCTTTCAGGCAGATGACAGATTGACTCATAAAATAAACAATATCACCCATGAATACTGTGTTTATTTTAACCTTGAACAAAATTATCATCTATGTGAGACTAAACAGTTAACATTTATGCTAAAGCAAAGATGAGAAGATTTGGGATGGAGGGAGTAGGGAAGCAGTAATAATGGAAACAGAACAACCAGAATGCAAATAATGAGAAAACTGACACAATGTGGAAAACAGAACCAACATCACTGAGGAATACGTATGGAAATTGTTAAAAGGGGATCTAATTTGCTGTGTAAACTTTCAAACAAAACTAAAAAAAATAAATCCCAGTGAATATCAAATCTAACCTTTTCATTTACAGATAATATTAGTCTAAGTACTAATGATAATGAGAGATATCTTGCTTCATGAATAGATAAACAAACTAATACGTACGCACAGTGAGGTACAATACAGCAGAGAATCTGTGAAGCATCAGTAAGTTGGAGGAAACTGGAGGGCATTATGTTGAGCAAAAAAAAAAAAAGCAATCACAGAAGGACAAATATTATGTAAGACCACTACTGTAAAGACTGATGACAAGGTTTATAAGCCAAAAGAAGCAACCTTGACAGTCACCAGAGAAGGGAGAAACGGGGTTGGATGAACACAGATGGTAGATGAGTGGCAACTTTGGTGAAGGGTAAGACAGTACGCAAAAATGGGACAGCCAGAACAACTTGTGTAAAGGACGGTCACACACAATAGACTGATCTAAGCTCCCTGAGACACCAAATTGCTAAGCTGAGGGCTGTGGGGGTCATGGTTTCAGGGAAAATCTAGCTCAAAGGGGCATAGCATGTTTTATAAGGAAAACGTTTTATGTTCTACTTTAGTGAGTACTGTTTGGGGTCTTAAAACCTGTGAGTGGCCATCTACGTATCCTACCTGTCCCACTCTTTGAGGAGCAAGGAATGATGGAGAAAACTAAACACCCAAGGGAAAGATTATTCCGAAGAACTTTGAGAGGCCTTTATGACGGCCTCTATCAGACTCAGTCCACTGCAGCCGGATGGTGCCCAGTTACCACCACTGACTGCTCCAACAAAGGTCACAACAGAAGATCCCAGAAAGAGCTAGAGAAAAATGTAGAACAAAATTTTAACTCACAAAGAAAGACCAGATCTGCTGGCCTCGCAGAGAGTGAAGAAATCCTGAACAGTATAGCCCCAGACATCATTTCAGCTGAATACTGGAGTCACTCCTGAGCTTCACTCTTCAGCCAAAGATTGGGCAGGCCCATGAAACAGAAGGAGACTAAAGGGGCACGTCTATCTAGGGGCAAGGACTAGAACAGGGCGTGGGGACAAGAAAGCTAGTCATAAGGAACCGAAGGTTGAAAAGGCAGAGTGTTGACATGTTTTGGAGTTGTTAGCCATTGCCATAAAACAGTATGTGTGCTAATTGTTTAATGAGTAGCTAATTGTTTTGTAAGCGTTCATCTAAAGTACAAAAAAAAGATTCAAAATTTATCAAAAAATGCCTTATGTATCTCAGCTCATTAAAAAATTAATCACCAAACTAAAGTTTAGCTTTTCATGAGTGTTCTAGATAAGAAAGCAGATAAATAAGTTAAATCTCATTGAATCACATTTGGTTTTCTATAGGAACTTTTCTGTAAGTGTCACCAAAATATATTTAAAACATTGAAAATATAGTACAGAATCAAAATAAATTTGTATTTCTAACTTGTAATTTTAAATTATTTTTCCTAAAATGCCACAAAACAGGAGATTTATACATCCTATGGAATAGATCTCTTGCAGCTGCATGGATTTTATAAATAAGAATTATGACAGTTACGGAGAAATGGAGAAACCCTCGTCAGCTGCATTCTCAGAAACAGCATGATTTTTAAAGCACATGTAACTCAAAAATTGGTTTTAACAGTGTCATATATAAATTAGATTCTGTATAGTTCTAAAAAATCAAATAGAGTTATTACATCTTTTTTTCAAGTGCAATTCATTCTAACTACTGAACATTAGAAAAAAATCTCAGGCAAAGACTAAATGTCATACAGATCAACAAGCTAGGTAATACTATTTGATACTGTTAGTCTTCTGAAATTGTTTTTCAGCAGTATGTAACACATACCAAACCGGCTGTAACATGTACCAAACCCAAACCAAACTTGTTGCCATCTAGTCAATTCCAACACAAAGCTACACTGTAAGACTGAGTTCCTGGTGGATTCAAACTGCCAATTTTTTGGTGTGAAGCTGAACTCTTAATAACTATACAGCATGGTACAGCCCTTCTTGAGGATGAAAAGTAGACCACTTAAGTTACTTAAAACATGATGTGTTACTGTATTAACCATAAATTTTCTTGACTAACAAAATAATATCATGCATGAACGTGTCTCATCTTCAATGCGTTTTCCTATTAAAAGCATTAAATACAATTGAAAATGTAGGAAATGCATGTATCTAATCAGTTATATTTAAAGCACAGCTTTTAAAACATAGCTAAAGTATTTTCAGAACTGCATGACTATGTAAAACAGGCGTTAAGTTTCTAAAATTTTACTTAAGGGTTAATAGACTCTAATTTGATGGTGTTATTGATTTTTCTGCTATTTAATTTAACTGGACAATTTCAATTATACAATGCTTATTTAAAATTGAATGAAGAAGGCTGTGGATTTCATACTGTAAATATGCTTGAGCTCATAATTCAGAAAGTCTGTGATAGCCACAACAGAAGTCTCTGTAGGTTGTGAATTTTAAGATGGGACCCACAAAGTTCATTCCAAACTTTTTATGTCCATTTTTCTTAACTGGAAGGAGGACAGCCCTGGGAGTTGAAGACTGAGGAATACCTTTGTGTGTTCAAGTTACATAAATCTCTAGGTCAGTGCAGATTCCAGCTCTGAGGGGGAGAAGAATTTATTAAGGGACTTAAATTTTGTTAAACAATAATGACACAAGAAAATGGAATGGGAAGCAAATTATTATAACCAGTGACTGTGGCTACTTACATTGAGAATTTATAGATATCTATTTATTTTCCAAAAGATTCCAGATGACCTGTATAGATGGGTCTTAAAAGCTACTGCATCCCTGTTTCTTTCATTTCACCAGTCAAAGGAGAAACAAATAATTGTCACAAGTGTGCTGGAATAAGCTAGCTACTACAGTTGAACATAGGTAAAAATAGGATCACTTTGGGGTGATAACTTTTATTTCAGTGCTTCTGGTCCTACTTGCTAACATAAGATTCTTATCTCATGTGAAGTCCCTGACAATTATTATTTATAGCAGTTCTTAAGAAATTTCTCACTTGTTTTGGGCTAAGAAGTCCTTCTGGCTTGTTAATCTGCTCAATTCTTGATGTTTTCTGCTAATGGTATCCATTGTGCTTGCCTATGTCCCGATGGCTGGGCCTAACCTGTCCGTCCTCTGAAGCTTTATTCCATGAGACTTCATGGCTGGTTTTTTAAGGCTTGATTGAAAAAATACCAATTACCTGGTGGAATCAGCTCAGACTCATAGCAACCTAGTATGTGTCAGAGAAGAACTGTGCTTCATTAGGTTTTCAGGGGCTGATATTTTGGAAGCAGACAACCAGGTCTTTCTTTTTAGGTGCTTCTCTCTGGATCTTTATTTCCAACCTTCCAGTTAAGCTGAGTTCATTAACAGTTTGCACCATCTAGAAATTTCCTTTAGGCAGTATGCACTCTGCCAAATACCATCTCATATTGATTAGGAACCACTGTGTGGAACTAATCAGCACCTCTTCGTCTTCTGGTTAATACTCTACCATAAGCATCCCTTTGTACTGGAACTCTCTGGATACAAAATGAGTTGAGTTCTGCCATGATTCTTGATATGCAATGCTATAAGGAAGATTAAATTAGCATGTGTTATGCATCAAGACCTTTGATTTTTTTTGGTAAAAATTAATACTCTACTTTGTGTCATAATTTTTTTTTTAATTCTTTCTAGAATGGGAGAGAGTCAAAGCGAGGGAAGAATGTGTAGAGAAAAATTGTATTGAATTGCGTTTAGAATTTCAACCCATAGTCAAATACCAAGATTTTGTGCTATTTAATCATGGATGGGTGCCTGATATTGTCTTCTCTTTGGATGTGTTCTGTCTCAAGAAATCTCTCTAAGACTCTAACAAAAAGACTGATGGGCTTCATTACCTGATCTCTGCCCATAGTTAAGCGTATCTAAATTCCTGTATCAAATAGAAGCAAGTCTAAAACTGAGAACCACATTAACTTTGCTTAACTTATTGAGAGAGGTGAGACGATAGGCTTAAGAAATAGGTGTTAATTGTAGAGTGAAGTAAAGATCACTAACCACTGATAATGAATAAATCTAATATGTAATTTATTTAGCACCATCAAGATCTTGGGCAAATTCTTGGATACAGTTCAGTCAAGCATGATTTGTTCGTAAAATTCATGAAATGTTGATATTCTACGTGACATCTCTATGCTTTGGAAAACATAGATACAGAAACTGGTATTGATAGTGTCAAGAATTTGGAAAGAGACTTTTCTTTTTACTCAGTGAGGAGTCAGAGTAGAAGTTGAAATCTTGCTGTGTTTTCATACCAGAGGTCTCCATGCTATTTCCTTGTAAAATAAAGGATAGTGTGATTCTGAGGGAGACCTAAGCAGTAGTTAAGAGCTTGACTGTTATCCAAAAAGGTCAGTGGTTGGAATCGACAAGCTGCTCTTTGGAAATCCTCCAGGGAAGATCTGTTCTGTCTTTCAGGGTCACTATGAGTCAGAACAGAATTTCTTCTTCTTCTTTTATGGTGATTAAGTGAAAGTATACAATCCAAATTAATTTTGCATGCCTGCCTATCTGCAGCTCCTTCTGCTCTCCTTGCCCAGTGACAGGACACTCTTCTTTTTCATTTTATACTTGCTGTATCCTCTTAACAAGCTCCTGCCCCCTCCTCTCAATCTTCTTCTCTCCCATCAAGCAAGAGACTAGTAGGACAGCATCCTATAAATGCACAGAACCACACACCATATGGTCACATTGTATCCCCAAATCCAGTCCATTTTTGTGTGAAGAGTTGACAGCAGTAGTGTTTTCTGGACAGGAGCAGCAGCAGGTTTAGGAGCTATGCTCTCAGGGGATTCACCTGGGCTGTTGAACCATTGCTTGTGGTCTTTTAGTAGAGTTCTTGAGCCACACTCCTCTTTTTCTCATGTTGCCATGGAGACTCAATGTTGTATGTCTCATCACGGCTGTTTTTGGTGGTGGCCAGGCATCATCTGGTTCTTCTGGTCCCTTGTTGATACAGTCTCCCATTCACATGGGTCCTTCTGTCTCCTGGACTCTATTTTTCTTGTGTCTTTACTTTTCTCAGTGATTGTCTGTTCCCAGGAGAACTGGGACCATTTAGGGTACCTCAGATGGCAGCTTGCTAGCTTCTGAGACACCAGATGGCACCCACCAATATGGAGTGCAGAAGACACTTTCAGAACTGAATTGATGGCAGGGGTTTGTGGATGGTTCTTGGCTCCGAAGCTTGCCATTGCTGTACAATGGGACTTACCTCAGGTGTCTTTTTTGTCTTCTTTTATAGGTACCACAGTGACATTTCTGTTGGTTCTCTACTTGTTTGGACTGTTCCTTCAAAGTATGAAAATTAGAAAATTTCATAATCTGAAGTTTACAAATGCTGTTGAGAAGAAAAAGAAATTGAGACTTTCACATAGTTAAAGCATTTAATAATTCACTCCAGTTGTAAGTACAGAGACTATAGGAAAAGACCCTGGTAGTCAGTATACATTATTAGGACCAAAAAGAAGGGCCTTCTTCCTGCATTCCTGCTGATGACCCTTGAATAGCTCTTGTAGAACATGATGAGGAAACATTAGGTAAGAATCCACTCTCCTGTTTTCAAAGAAGCTAGTAGTTAATATTGTGATAGTTCTTGACTTGACATTTGGGTTGCTGTGAACTGACTTTCTATATTTCAGTTCAGAGAACAAATGAAATTATTTAAAACTTCAGATTGCTGCATCAATCTAATAGTCTTTCCTTGTAAGGGTACCCCACCTTCCACACCAGAAATGAAGGAAAGAAGGGAGAAAGATAGAGAAGGAAGCAGGAATAGAAAGAGAGAGAGGCAGACATAGAAGCTTCCACGGAGTAATCAAGTCTTTGTCCATAGGCATTATGAACCAAAGACAGGGAGACTAAAGAGTCATTTTTGAATGGCAATTCAAATCAGAACACAGGCTATTCACAGAATATTGCTGGGCAACAGTGGACAGTCATAAATCCCCTAGGAAACAGAAACTTAAGTAAGAAAGGCTAACTTGGAAATGTTCGGGCTCAATAGAATCCACTTAGAATGAATAAGCCTGTGTGAGTTCAGGCAAGAACATATTGCTAATGGATAATTCTTAATTATCTGCTGACTGGGAATGTCTGTCTTATAATGCAGGGAGAACAAGAGCCAAAAGATCAGAGAAGAATTTGGAGACCTAGTATGAGGGTTTTCTGACAGTTTATAAGAAAAGATTCAGTGAGACTTTAAAAAGTAGAGGAAGAAATATCACAATACAGCCATAAATATGGTTTCATTCATTCATTCATTTACCTTCATAAGAAATAATCACAGAGCCTTTACAAAATGTAATTCAGTGTGCTTGTCTCCTATATAATTCATCATGAGGGAACAAAAGATAAATAATCTGCAAAATGTACAAGAAGTAGCATTTTCACAAATAATAATAATGCTGATTGTAAATTGCCAAATGTCTCAGGGGAAACGAAAGAAGAACTGCATGGAAGTTCAGAGGAATATGCAAATTAATTCTAGCTTGGAGGTTAGCAGAAATCCAGAAAGCTCCCACTGGCTTGCAATGATGGGTAGAATTTTGATACCTGGTATGACAGGAGTCGTGAAACTTGGACGTAAAAAAAAAGCACATAGGTGTTACTTTAAATGCTTTAAAGTAAAGAGTAACTGAATTAACTTGGTAGGAATTCAAGTTGAAAGACAAGAATTTTGGCTATATTAGTGAGTGCAGAAAGAGTTAAAACAATTGGATACCTTTTGAGGGAAGTAGGTATCTGCGAATGTCTTTTGAGAAAGGAAGAGGTGATCTCACAGGGTAGTTTTAATAGATGGTAAGGACTGGAATATGGAAAAATAATTAGGAAACCATTAGAATAATCTACACAGAATAGATGAGCTAATGAAAGAAAGCAGAAGAGGAATGCTAGCAAGAGCTCTAGTAGTTAAGGAAATTATAAAATTGTCTTGATAAGATATAGTAAAGAACAGCATACAGATGGGGATGATGCAGATGAAAGCAAAAAAGATAGTACGGATTTTCATCTTAGAATTCCAAGACAGTAGAGTTGAAACTATCAGAAAAGGCAATCAAAAAGGAATAACAGGTTTAGAAGAGAAGACACTTTATCTAGAGCATCTTGGGTTGAAGTGCTCAGGAACTATTCAATAGAACCACCCCAAAGAGGGACTATAACTGGACAGAGATGTTTTTATGCACTTATTCAACAAATTCCACAAATAAATATTGTTCCCCTATCATGCTCAGTTGCTAGTCAGATGATTAGCAGTTGCCAATGGCTTTATGCAAGAAGATCTGGAGATCTGTTTCATAAAGAAAGATTACAGCCAAGAAAACTCTATGGGGCAGTTTCTCTTTGTCACATGATATCACTATGAAGTGAAAATTGTCTTGGTGACACCTAACAGGAATAACAGTTGTGTGTGAAACACTATGCTGAACTCGGGGGAAATGATGATTAATTAAATCGCATGTCTCTTTTTGCAACAATCTAAAGGAAGATGTGTCTGTCCAAACAGACAATGACAATTCATTGAAAAGCCTGTGATCTTGATATTCACAGAGTGTAATGGGAGCATATATAAAGGAAAATAGTCTAGGTCCATCAGAAAATGTGCTGTGGTGGTGATTCCTTAAGGAAAGAAAGGTAAGACGTTCAGAAGAGAGAAGCACCTATACACAACACATACTCCAAAGCTGGGGTAATATATATATATGTATATATATATAAGCACTAGGTGTTTAGATAAGTCTTAACATTGAATGGTTTATGACTTAAAGAATTATGAGAGAAAGGGACTTTCAGTAGGCAAATTCACACAAGAGGTTGGAAGGGGAAGTATAGGAATAAAGACTGGGGGACAGAAGTAGCCACTGAAGATGACAATTGTTTGTCCAAGGGAAGATAGTTTCCCTGGCTAGCATTGTCCTGGAAAATTTGGTGATGTAGTGGTTAAGTGCCATATCTGCCAACCAAAAGTTCAGCAGTTCAAATCTACCAGGCACTCCTTGGAAACTCTGTGGGGCAGTTCTACTCTGTCTATAGGGTCACTATGAGTCAGAATCAGCTTGAAGGCAACAGGTTGGTTTGATTTGATTTTTTTTTTTAATCATTGTCCCAGTTTACAAAGATGGATATCAGATATGAATTTTCATTAGAACTGTGCCCTAAGAAAACATTATTGTTATTGTTAGGTGCTACAGAGTTGCAACTCATAGATGCCTTTCAGGACAGCGTAGAAGGGCTTCCAAGGAGCAGCTTTTTGGCCAGCAGCTAAACATGCAACCATGTGCCACCAGTGGCAGGGAAAAAGAGACTGACAAAATTTTGAAAACAGAAGAGCAGTGAATATTTCATAAATTTTGACAGTGAAAGGAAGAATGGAGATTAAAGAGTAGTTTGAGGAGGTGTAAACTGTAAAATGTATTATTATAATAATTTTTAACTCTGAAGAAACTAACTGTACTTATAAGATGAAGATATTTAAAAAATCCAAGAAATGATGTTGTACACGTGTTCTTGGAAATCAAGTTGGAGTCAAGGGCGCACAATTCTTTAAAATTTGCTTTTTGTTAGGCTAATTAATAAAGACACAGTTAATTAAGGTCTAAAATAAGAAGTGTGCAAAATATCTGGTTTATTACAGCAGCTGCAGCACATATTAATCTGGTTGACTTCTGCAAAGTGTGGTTTTCATTTAACAGATCGTTGATTACTCCCAAGTTTTTCCCTTCTGCCAGGCAACATGCTGGACTTCTTGAGTCATGACTCAGGGAAGAATTGGGAGGAGGTGGAAATATCTAAAACAAAGATATTCTTAAAAAACAAAATGAAACAAAAACCCTCTGGTGGTCTTACGCAAACAGTTAATCCATGAGCACCAACTGTAACTGCAAAAAAAAGTATGCCAAAACTTCAAGAAGATGCTATATATGGATTCTTTTTGGCCGTAATTTATCATCCAATGCGGGACAAGTAAGAATGAAAGAGGATGGTGACAGAAGGCATGCTTTCAATTGACACTGAGATCTCAGGCATACACTGGCACACTAGACCAGGAGTTTTGTACTCTGGTGTTAATTTCTTAGAGCTACCATAACAAAATACCACAAATTGGGTGGCTTAGAAGAGCAGAAATTTATCGTCTCACAATTCTGTAAGCTAGAAGTTCAGATAAGGGGCTTCTGAAGGTTCTGAGAAAGAAACAGTTTCATACCTAGTTCCTGGTAGCTCCAGTGTTCCTGAGTCTCCTTGTCTCTAGATGTCTTTATAGAGTTAGGACCTACTGTACTCCAGTGTAACCTCAGGTTAACCTACCTGATAACATCCTCATACACCCTGTTTCCAGAGTCACATTCATAGAGAATCATCAAAAAAAAAAAAACTAAAACTTTACTGCTAACAGATACAGAGGTAAGATTTTAACATAGTTTTTTTTTGGGGGGGGCCACATGCTTCAATCCATGACACTTCCTAACACTAGTTTTGATGGGTGGCAGAGACAAAGAGAAAGTAAAGATTCAAGTGATCTGTGTTTAAAGTCCTCAGTTCCAAACACATTCAAATGGTTTAGTGCGATTTCAGGGGACCCAATGAATAGAATCATTTCAATGTGGAATGATCACAATCTGAAGACAATAACAGCAGTTTGAATTCCTCTTCTTGATACCAGGGCAAAATGGAGAAGAATGCATAACATCATGACATCAGGCTCCATGCCTTCCTGAAATCTAAAGAAATAAGAGAAAAATATTCTTAACTGATCGCTTAGGAGAGTTCAGCATATTATTTTCAGATAAGTAAAATTCAAGCTGCAGCTGAATGATGATTTTATGTACTTTACAATTTTTGATATATTAGTCCACCATGTATAATTAATTTTTATAGTACTTATTTGTTATTGTAATTAAGTAAAAGTATACAATCCAAATTGATTTTGCACATCAGCCTGTCTGCAGCTTCTGTGCTCTCCTTGCCCAGTGACAGCACACTACTCCTTTTCCTTTTATACTAGTTGTATCCTCTTAACAAGCTCATGTCCCCTCCTCTCCACCCTCTTCTCTCCAGTCTAGCAAGAGACCAGAAGCACAGCGTCCTATAAATGCACAGAACAATAAAGTTGCACATGCCATATGGTCACACTGTGTTCCCAAATCCAGACCATTTTTGTCTGATGAGCTGACCTCAGTAGTGTTCTCTAGGTAGGTGCATCAGCAGGTCTGGGGACCATGCTCCCAGGGTGTCCTCCAGGCTGTCCGACCATCAGATGTGGTCTTTTAGTAGAGTTCTTGAGCTGCACCCGTCTTTTCCTCATGTTGCCATGGGGACTCAACGTTGTGTGCCCCGTCACAGCTGTCTTTGGTGGTAGTCAGGCGCCATCTGGTCCCTGTGGTCCCATGTTGATTGTCTCCCATTCACAAGGGTCTTTCTGTCTCCTGGGCTCTTTTTCCCTCATGCCTTTGTTGTTGTCAGTGGTCATCTGTTCAGATAATTTGGGGCCATTTGGGGTACCTCAGATGGGTAGATTTTATAACCCCAGATGACACTCACCAGCATGGGGTACAGAAGACTCTCTGAGCAATAGACTAGTCATGCCAATTGGCCTCGATGTCTCCCAATAGCATGGTCCCCAGACCCAACCACTGTATAGCACATTTATATTTATTGATAGCATTGGTGTCAAATTTTACTATATTATTGTCTGTGAGATCACTATGAATTGGAATCAACTCAGTGGCAGTGGGTTTGTTTTGGGTTTTTGGTTATTGTTTACAACATTTTTCATGCTTACGATATTTTTGATGTTCAGTGTTTGCTCTGAAATAATTAAAACACATGAAAAAAATTTACTTTAAGACAAACCTTATTTATCTAAACATTGCAATAAAAATAGAGGGCTGTCTGCAATTAAGAACTGGTTTTTGGAGGTGCAGAGAAACAGATAAGTACTCGTTGATGAGGATATTGAGAGTTGTTGTGTAACTCTTTCATGTCAAGCAAGGTATTCCCTGTAGTACTGAGAAGAGGTTTGGGCAAAGATAGCATTTTGAAGAGGAGCAAATTAGTTGGCACTACTGATCATACAGAACTACTTTATCTAATTGTAGCTAAGACTTTTCAAATACATTTCACCCCTAACAAAAACAGAGGAGCAGTTTAGGAGCAATTCAGTTTCCAGAAAATTCGTTTGTCTGTCCATTTATCCTCTCTGTAGCTTCACCTTCAAACTGAAACTGTGTTGAGAGACAGAATTCTCATTTCGTACCTACATACCTACCAGGGACTTCGCAATTGTCTCTTCTCTACATAAGACACAATAGTGCCGATACTGAGAAGCGAAGACCAAATAAAGGAAAAGTGTGAGGTTTCTACACATAAAACCCAAGGCCATCAAGTTGATTATGACTCATAGTGACCCTAGAGGACAAAGTAGAGCTGTCCTATGAGTGTCCTAGGAGTGGCTGGTGGATTGAAACCACCCTCATTTTGGTTAGCAGCCAAGCTCTTAACCACTATGCCACCAAAGCTCTGGGGTTTCTACAGGATCTTAAAATAAAATTTGATGTTTAGAAATAATAGGCTACAATGTACGAGTCAAAAGGATTTTCAGAGATAGTTAGGCTATAGCTTACTGAAAAAAAAAAATGGCAATGTTGAAACATCCAAGATTTATTTTCATTGTGTATTATGGATGCACACTTATCTGACTGCCTTATCTGAAAATTTATACTTTTTCTGTTCCAAGACATGAGTGCTAATTATTTAGCTAATTATCTTGGAGAAGGCAAAAGAGAAACAGAAGGGTAGAGCAGGAGGGCAAAGGAGGAGGAAAGATCTCAAAGCTGCTGTGAATGATTTTCCAAAATGTCCCATCAACCATGATCTGTCTCTTTCAAGTTCACCAAAGGAGCTGATTAACCCAAGACCATTTGGCTTCTGTTTATGAATATCTAAAATGATAAAATGATTCTCTTTTTAATATTCTAAGAGTTTCTAATATGCTGCTGTTTGTCATTCAGGCTTTCAATATGTCTGCATTTTTTTCTAACCAGCTTTCCAAATAAATAATGTTGCATGAGGAACTTCGTTGTGACATCAGATCACTCTGGCTGATAAACATTTGTTGCTCTTCTCAGGCTCGCTTCCTCCTTAATGCATCTGTCTTCTGAGCATTTCAAATCACATACATATCAAATAAAATTTTTATATATTAATTAAAAAATGACTTTCTTATCTTAATGGCTGAGGTGAAAGGACTAGAATTCAAATCAGGTGAGATTCAAAATTACATTGTCCTCAATTTCGCTTTAAATTATATTTAAGAAAATTAACATTTGTTTTAAAATGAAGAGGCCGCATGGTTTAAGAAATTAGTCTTAAACTTATTCACAAGTTATTACACCACAGTAATGCTAATAACCAACATTCACAGAGTACTTTGTTAATGCACATACAGTTTTCCCTGAATTATTGCATTTAATTCTCTTTATTTTACAAATAACATCCATGAACCTAGAAATTTAACTTGTATAGCTAAGGTTAAAATGTTAGCTGCTGCATCTCAATTTTTATAGTCTTTACATTACATTAACCTGTCTGTTGGCCATCACTTATATGAGGGCTCAAAAATATTTTGATGAGTGTACGTATTGTTGGAAACCCTGGCAGCTTAGTGGTTAAGTGCTACAACTGCTAACCAAAAGTAGCAGTTCAAATCCAACAGGCAATCCCTGAACTCTAGAGGACAGTTCTACTCTGACCTATGGGGTCACTCAAGTTGGAATTGACTCGATGGCAGTAGATATATTGTTGTTGTTAGGTGCTGTAGAGTCAGTTCTGACACATAGTGACCTTGTGCACACAACAGAATGAAACCCTGCCCAGTGCTGGGCTGTGCCCACACTTGATCTCAGTCTTAATCCATTGTTGCAGCCACTGTGTCAATGAATCCAGTTGAGGGTCTTTCTCTTTTCCATTGACCCTTTACTTTACCAACCATGATGTGCTTCTTCAAGGCTGATATCTCCTGACGACACGTCCAAAGTATATAAGACACAGTCTCACCATCTTTCCGTCCAAGTAGCTTTCTCATTGTACTTTCTCCAGAACAGATCTGTTTGTTCTTTTGGTAGTCCATGGCACATTCAGTTTTCTTCTCCAACACCAGAGTTTCAAATGATCAAATTTGATATGTATTGACATTCCTAAAAACATCATTTACTTTCAATTTTACTGCAACATTCATAAAACTTATCAGTGGTAACATAACCAAATTGTTGTTTCTACTTCCCATTTAGTATTCTGTGCTTTACAAGTGGCTGAAATAAATTAAAATGGGGCAAAGGAGAGCAAAATTTTCGTGAAAGAAGCTACTTTAAAAGTAATTTTAGATTTCTAAATATGAGTACCCTACAAAATTCTAAGTACTTATTTTCTCTGATTAAAAAAGCATCCCTTTATGATTCCTGAAAAGTTTTTAAAAAAATACATATAGATGCCAAGAGGATTCTTGAAAATTCTTGTTATGTAGTATTTTAAAAAAAAAATAGTGATAATCTTTAGCATACTCAATTGCCATACAGTCGTTTATCCTTTGCCTTCAGGATTCTGCTGAAACCGCGTGGCCAACTTTTTAAATGCTGCCAGATGTGTGGTACACAGAGAACAAACTTACTGTATTTATGCATGAAACTGTCAGATATTACCTCTTTCAAAAATTCTGGGAAAAATATGAAAATTTCTCTGACAATTAGGAGCTATGAGATAAAATTACACTTTCTAAGGAAATTTTATCTTCAAAATTGTAAAGTTCTGAAGACTCCCCAAATTTTAGAATTCTTTTTGCCATTGTGTGTAGTCAAATTCCTGGAAAGAGGGGGAAATATGATGGTCATGAGATTCTCCCCTGGCCTGAAGTTGAACCATTGGCATAATTCTTACTATCTTACAAAATTTATTAAATATTAAAATTGTTGGATCCATCTTGATGGCACTTGGCTTGGCAAGAAAGTTCTACAATATTCTACAAAAATGTCTTTATTTCTATAGGCATCTATTCCAAAAGTTCACTTAGATTCTGTTTGAATTCAAAAGGCAGTTTTCTATAGAACAGTCTTAATAACATTAGTCTCTCTTGGTACCCTGTGCCCATTTGTAGTTAGAATATTCTTCAATAATTAAAAAGAAACAAAAAAGGCCAATATTTTCTAATATTTTTAAACAGATCAGAAAATGATAGTGCATATCTACCATGTGTCAGTCTTTTTCGTCTTTTATTGTACTATAGTTGTTGTTAAGATGCTGAGAGCTATGTCACTAATATTTCAGACACCAGCAAAGTCATCCATCACGGACAGGCTTCAACAGAGCTTCAAGAATGAGACAAACAGGAAGAAAGGTTGCTGAACTACTTCCAAAAATTGAACAATGCAAACACAATGAATCACAATAGAATATTGTCCTATATAGTGCTTGAAGATGAGTCCCATGGGTTGAAGGCCACTCTCAATATACACTGGGTCAACAATGGACTTAAGCATATCAAAAATTATGAAGATGGTACAGGACCAAGCAACATCTCATTCAATGTTTCATGGAATGTGAGCCAACTCAATGATAACTGAAAGCAACAGATATTTATATAATTTTGCATATATATATATATACATATACAATTTAATAACTTGTTAAAAAAAGTATATCTGGGCTTGGTTGCTTAAAATACATTTTATTTGTAGGTAAATCTTACACAGTCTTTGTTGATTAGACTCTGATAACTCCTCCTTCAGCCAGTCCTTTACTGTGCTCTCCGGTCCTCCGTTATCCTGAAGTCTCCCTCATCTCCTGAAAAGCAATTCTGAGTTTGTCCATTCATTTATTAAGTAATGACTGTATTTCACACATTATGCCAATGAATCTCTCTTGCTCAATGAGGAGCAAAAGGTTTCCAAGAGAGTTGTCTCTGGGGCCCCAGTAACTTAGTAGATGAAGAAGTTTCAGACTGAAAACACTCCTAATTAATTGATCTTGGGCAGTTTAACTGAACACGTGTATCTTAGTCATCTAGTATTGCTACAGCAGAAATATCGCAAGTGGATGGCTTTGACAAAGAGAAGTTTATTCTCTCACAGAAGAGTGTTCTGAAAGTCCAAATTCAGAGCATCAGCTCCAAGGGTAGTCTTTCTCTGTTGGCTCTGGAGGAAGGTTCTTGTCAGTCTCCTGGACTTGGAGCTTCTTAGGCACAGGGACCCCAGGTCCTCTACAAAGGATGGGCTTTGCTCCTGCTACTGCTTCCTTAGAGGTATGAGGTCTCAAATCTGTCTGTTAGCATCTTTCTCTTATATCTCAGACATTGACTCAAGACACAATACAATCTTATACACTGATTGACTCAGCAAAACAACAGCTGCCTGTCCTCCCTCGCTGACATCATAGAGGCAGGATTTACAAGATGTAAGGACATCACACAGTACCAGGAAGCATGGCTCAGCCAAACTGCTACATATATTTTCGGCAGTCACAACTCAATCCATGACAATGTGCTAATAGTATCTCCTTAGGAATGTTGTAAGAATTAAATGAAATGAAGAAATTGCATGTAAGATATTTGGAAAGGTACCTAGTAGGCTCTACTATGTTTTGTTAATGGATATGGAGAGGATAACCTCCATACCCAAACCTAATTAGGAGACAACTCTCTTGGAAACCTTTGGCTCCGGGTTTAGCCAGAAATAACATCCTGATTTTCTCAGAATTTAAAAAAAAAAAAAAAAATTAGTCTTTCAAGAACATCAGTTTAAATCAGTTTTTTAAAAAAATAATCAAGGGTGACACAAAACAATATGACATAATCTTAATCTTAAATAGGCATACCCTAAATGTTTATTATTTATTTCTCAGTGTAATTAAAACATTGATTTTTTTTTAACATACATTTGGTTCTCCTTTTTCTAATTCTTCTTCTTATTGCTATTATCACTTAATGCAATTAGGCCCTTCTTCTCATGGATTGAATTGTGTTCCCTCCAAATACGTGTTGCTGAGATTTTAATTTGTCTATCTGTGTTCATAATCCTATTTGGGAATGGGTTGTCTTTGTTATGTTAATAAAATAGAATTAGGGTGTGTCTTAAATCAATCTTCTGAAATATAAAAGAGATTAAACAAGCAAGTGACAGTAGCAGACACAGGGGAAGAGTGACATAAGCCATATAAGGATCACCCAGGAACAGATGCTCAAAGACACAAGGACTGCCCTCCAGAGCTGACAGAGAGAAAAAGCCTCCCCCAGAGCCAGTACTCTGAATTCAGTCTTCTAGTCTCCTAAACTGTGAGAAAATAAATTTGCTTGTTAAAACTATCCACTTGTGATAGCTCTGTTATAGTTGTACTAGGTAACTAAGACACCAGGGTTTAACGTGAGGCCAGTCTTTTCCTTGTCTGTACCGTTGTGGAAGTGATAATAAAACCAGAATAGAAGCTAAATTTAGTATCTTTAAACATATTGTATCATTCAGCTGATCCTTTTATTATCTTTCCATTTTCTCTGAGTCAGTAGTGGCAAGTAAGCTGGATTACATCAGAACAGGAAAATAAAATTTAGTTAAGGTAATTTCCTCTCCCTTCCATTCTTTCATAAGCAAGATAATTAAACCTTCTATTGATGGAGAATAGTCTTAGTAGTACCTTGGTGTGACCTTATTATTTTTTGTCAGATAAGGTATTAATCCATAGCTCTATAGGATCACAGAAAACATTGACCTCTGAGAAATTCTCACTCTGACATTCATCCAGAGTTAGGGCTGAAAGTGTAGTTTATTCAGAGAAGGGTGTGTGAAGAAAGGGAGGAGTGGAATCATGGATGAGTATAAGAAAACACGTGTGCTGAGTTGGTGGGGCAGAAATACGAGTTGTTGTGAGAGTTAGCGTGGACACAGGCAGAGAAAATCTGGATCCTCAGAGTAAACCCCCTACCAAAAAAAAAAAAAAAAAATACTGATGGCCTTAGTCAGTTTCACTGACAGTAACTATACAGGGCAAAGTAGGACCACCATCATAGAGTTTCCGATGGTGAAGCAGAATGCCATGTGTTTCTCTGGAGGAGCAGCCAGTGTATTCAATCTGCTGACCTTTGGGTTAGCAGTAGAGCTCTTCACTACTGGACCACCAGAGTGCCTAATTCTCAGAGGCAGTGTAGGTGTGTGAGCAGCAGTTAGGGGTTTAGCTAAGCTGCAAGTCGTAAGTATCCAGACTGGTCACCCTACCCTTGACTACTCAAATGAAAACTAAAGAAGCAGACCTGTCCCACTCAATTCCAACTAACAGCAACCCTCTAAAATAATAATAATAATCATAAAACCTGTCACCATCTACTCAATTCTAACTCATAGCAGCCCTATAGGAGAGGGTAGAGGTGCCTCTGTGGAGTTTCCAAAGAGCATCTGCTGGATTCAGACTGTCAGCCTTTTGGTTAGCAGCCATAGTTCTTAACCACTATGCCTCCGGGGCTTTCATGGCTACTCAAAACACTAGAAAAACCCAGACCTTGGTTCCAGATTTTAAAAAATAGATTTTGAATATGAAAGTCATTGGGTCCATAGCTATCATGCCCAACTATAGCCCAGGAATTCTGTCCTTGTGAAACTAACCTGGTAACAGTGTGACAAACTGGCTTTTTTGTTGTTGAATTGAGACATAGTATTTATTTCTATTAATTGGTTTAAATAACTCAGTGAATTTCATACCTCCAGTGCAAAGGTTGTGTTTAGATACTTGTTCTCCCAACTAGTAAGTATGTATCCTTGGGCAAGTGTCTTAACTCTCAAAAACTGGGTTCCCTCCCTGTTTAAGTCAAATTGCTATAATCATGTTAATTTCTATTCTGGTTAACACAGAGCAGCGCACATAAAAAGCACTTAGAGTTGTTTCTATGACCTTCTCCCCCCACCCCCTGTGACCACTCATTATGTTGTAGGGGAAAGATTAAGTGGAATTTGGAGTTAGTTCATATATAGAACTATTCCTGAATAGGATATTCATACAATGGAACCCAAAGCAACCCATTGTTCCCCACTGGAATGTTTTATACAAGGCTCTTTTCCTATTCTTAAACATTCTGCAAACTCTTAATGAAGTCTTAAATGTTATTACATTTATACCTACCTGGAATGCTTAAACTTTCAAATGAGAACAGCCAATGATGATTTAATAGCCAATTTACTTTTGATAAATTTCCACTCCATCTTTAACAACTTGAATGCTCTTTTTAATGATGTCCTACTTCTTGCTACCTACAAGGTCTGATGTACCTTAACTATTCCTGGAAATGACAGTCAGTCTGAAAAGGAAAACGCTGTAAGTTAATAAGCAGAATTTAAAAATGACCCTCAAGAGCAGCAGATGAATTGCTAATTAGAATTGTCACTCTTGCTTCAATAATACTGTTCTAAGGTCTGAATTATGTCAAGACATTAAAAGTAGAAAGTTCATTAGTGTTTTTAATGAGTATCTATTATTTATAAAGCGACTCTGAGCCAGGAGCATTGACGTGAGTATGTTCACTGTGTTTCTCTGCCTATCACCCGCTTTTGTAACGCTTCCTTCCTGGGACTAAGAATAGAATGAGCACAGGTTCGGTGGTGAAAAAGATCCAGGTTCAAGACCTGGAAAAATCACTTCACAGTTAGATGACCTTGAGTAGGCACTATAGTTTCTCTCACTTTCACTTTTCACATTTCTGAAGATCTAGAATAGTCACAGTCTCATAAGTTTATTACAAAGAGCCCTCGTGGTTTACTGGCAGATTTATCACCTTCAGGATACCTTAATGGTCAAGGGGTTAAGGGTGACAGCTACTAATCAGTCAGCAGGTGGAATCTACCAGGAACTCCTTGGAAACTCTGTGGGGCTGTTCTACTCTGTCTTGTAAAGTTAGGATAGACAACTGCAGCAGGTCAGCTTTTTTTTTTTTTTTTTTTTTTGATATGCAGCCATCCTGGTTTCAATACCCAGTCCATCCAGCTCAAATGCAGCAAACATCCATCAGTAAAGAATAGATTCCTGAAGAGATTTCAGAGAAGCGTCAGACTAAGACAGTGTAGGAAGAAAAGTCTAGAGATCCACTTCTGAAACATGACCTTGAGTAAACACTTTAATTTTTCTCATCTTCATTTTTCACTTATCTAAAGATCTAGAATGATAACTACCTCGTAAGTTTATTACAGAGGGCCCTGTAAAGAGCCAATGAGAACGCTATAAATCACAACAGTTTGATCCCATTACGCGTAGGGTCACTATGAGTTGGAGGACCAATCCAAAGTCAACCAATAATGACAAAGTTTATTATATTAATTTAAAAGATAGTATTGTTGTGTACTGTTAATGTCTAAGGATAGATTTTCTAAATGTGCTAATGATCTGTGCTTACTTTTGTCAAAGTATCTGCTTTCATTCTTAGTTTTTTTCTTTCTATAGTGAAAACAAGCTAGTGAATCATCAGTTAGGGGTGATGAGCTCCTGGTGATGACACTTGTATGCAAACTTAGGTCACATCCTCTCATCTGGTCCCTCTTGTCTGCATCGTTTAGTGGAATGGATATAGATAAGAGTAGAAGTTTGGATGATTTTATGAACAGAAGATATCTTTTGTCTTCATTAGCCAAAAGACTAAGAAATTCATAGACTACTAAATCTGCAAAAACATACGACTGTTCTCACTTCAAAGGATTCTTTTCTTGATTGCTTTATAGAGCTAACTTAAATAAGAAAATTGTGTTAACAAAATTAACATTGTCAAGATAGGAAAAGTAAGTTAGCTTTTAAAAGTCTACCAATAATAAGTTTCTATTATTAGCCAGCCAGCCAAGTGCTGTCTAGTTGGATCTAAGTCAAAATTGGTGAAGAAATTGAACAAATTTGATTGTGCCCATCAAACATTTAGAAAATAATCCTCCTCACAAAAATCATGTTTTTGCCTTAAGGATTCTTTTCTGATGCATTGTTCAGTATGAGTGATTTTTATAGCTAATAACCTGAATACAAAAATTGTGTAATTTTTATAATAAGATGATGGTTTCAGTTCTCAGTCTTTCAAAAATTGTAAAGATGCTTTAAAAAAATAGGTGTAAGTGAAAGTAAACCCCGAGATTCATCATTTGTCTCTAAAAGATTAAAGCTTAAGAATCCCAAGTTTGAGTATGGTTGACTTAATTAAAACTCAATTAACATTGTTTCTGTGTAACTATTGGTTTGAAAATGGCAATGTCATGAGCCATCAATTATGTATTAGTGTAAAAAAGAGAAAGTGCTGTAGGCTGGAATGTCACACAGAAAAAAAAAAACAACCTCAGGTGTTTTGGCTCTTTTTTTTTCCTTCAAATACTTGTATCTAAAATGTGTTTATCTGACTATAGTATGGTATTATAAAGGATTAAAAATGACAAAAGTAAATTAATTGCATTTTACTAAATATTTATTTACTGGGTGATAATACTGATAAGAAGTAGCCCTATTAGCTCTAGAGCTTAGTTGCTGATTTAAAGCCTGTAAATGGATGTTTGCCTCTTCTTTTCTTAGTGTAACTGTTCTCATATCTATAAAATAACTCAAAAGGGATTAAGACTAGCACCCATACTGCTCTGGTATGACCTCATTTCACTTAACTAATAACAAATTTAAAAAAAAAAAGTTCATTTCTAAAGTTGCATTAACAAGTATCCAACAAAACCCCCTGCCTTTAAGTAGATTCCAGCTCATAGAAACCCTATAGGACAGAGTAGAACTGCTCCATGGAGTTTCCAAGGAACACCTGGAGGATATCAACGGCCAACCTTTCGATTAGCAGACGTAGCATGTATTCACTATGCCACTGGGGTTTCCTTCATGAGTACAGTGGTTAAGATTTCAACACATATACTTGGGGAACACAGTTCAATATGTAATACCTGGTAATGATAATACTTTACCAGGTTCTTTGAAGTTCTAGAACTTGTGATTGAGTTTCCCAGTGTTGGCTTTTCTTATGCCTCCTGTATTGGTTTCCTTTTCTTTGCAGTGAGTTTCT
Organism: Heterohyrax brucei; assembly: GCA_028571685.1. NCBI lineage: Eukaryota > Metazoa > Chordata > Mammalia > Hyracoidea > Procaviidae > Heterohyrax > Heterohyrax brucei. The sequence continues at coordinate 109,021,351 of CM053148.1, forward strand.
CTTTTTTAAGCCATTGAGTCACTTTTAATTCCATTCACTTCTGCTAGGTTTCCTCCAAATTCTTGTCAGAATTAATAACTTTTCCCCCTATGATCTCTTCCCTTTATTTAGAACTCTTGTTATTTTGCCTTATATGTACATGTGTGTCTTCTTTCCTCAGTAGAGTATGAATACTCAACATGATTACTTTCACTTATTCAGCTTGATACTTTACATATACTTCTATAAGATACGTGGTCAACAAACATCCATTCAAGTGTAAAATGTTGATTTAAAATTGACATATTAAAAATACCATATGTTACTTTTTTAATTTGTAGCAGACAAAAGTGAGTCTGTCCTATATAATCTTGCTTTTTCTGAAAATGCAAAGCAAAGCTTAATAAAATATTCTGTGGACAGCTTTAGTGCCAAGCTCTAGCTGCTACTTAGAACAACAATTACTCATGCTTGTCAGCATAATTCAAGGTAACAAAATGATACTCTTCCTGCTTGCACAAAATTACACAGACTCTTCTGAACCCAGAGGGCAAAATGAAATGTTCGTTTGTTTTTACAATTGAAAATAACTTCTCTTGTCTCTAGTATATGTGTAATTTTTTTTTCTACTTAAGAATTTTTAGTTGTTCTTTAAAATCTAAAACTCATTAGACTCAGTAACAGACTGTCAGAACAGACCATTTTTTCTTAATAATACTGTGTTTCATTGTCTTAACTTTTGGACTTTAATGCCATTCTTTTGAGGGATTAAATTAATTTAATGGTGTACTTGGGGTTTATGCGTTCTGTTAAGAGGTTTCCTAAGGCAGGCACATAGCCGTATAAGGAAAATGGCCTTGCGTCTCCGGAAATCTCTGCTGGGTATAATCACTTGACAAATCTTTATTGTAATAAACAGTCAATGCCTGTGAAACACACTGTGAAATAAATTCCGAAAGTGGTTTTTCCAGGGAGGAGCTTAAACCTCTTGGAAAAGTCTTCACCTAGAATTCAGAGATACTTTGAAATGCAAATTGCCCACTTGAGACAAGGGGGCACCTGTAGTTCCTCCTTGATTATGTCCTCAGGCCTCAATTTCAAGTAAAAGACAGAGCAGAAGGAAGGGATTGTTTTGATGAGCACAGCCCTCAGGGCAATAGATGCAGAGGGAGGGAGGCAAGGTGGTATCCATTCTGAATTCTTTCTGGGCTTTATAAACCACTTACTGTCATTTTGAGGAGTGTGCGGGTCTAACTTTTGTTACATACTGCTTTTTTTCCTTAATCATTCCCAGTTAAATTAAAGTTTAAAACAGGACTTATTTGCTTGTGAGGGGACTCTGTTCCTAAAATTCAAGGAGGTCGTTGAGGGGACTCTGTCCTCGAAATCCAGGGAGGTCATCTTACCCAATGATCAAACCTCACCGTTAACTGAAAACAGCCTGGTACGCATGCCTCACAGGTATGACCCCAAAGTGCCTGGTATACCCCACCTTGTATACCCATAAAACCATCAAATCACCCCTCTTCACTTTCTTTATCAAACCATAAACCCCATCACCCCACACTACCTCATCAGAATGTTGAAACTATAAAAAACTTGTCCTATTGGGGAGAGGCATGCTGATCTAACCTCAGCTCAGACCCTACTCTCTTTCTCTTCAAATAAACTTCAGAGGTGTGTCTCTGCCTCTGTTCCAGGCTACTCTCTCCAACAACTTGTCTTTGGGAACAATACAAAAGGGAACAAAAGAGGAAAGAACCAGGAAGACCTTACAGTCAGGGACTGATCAACTAATAAACAAGGTACACAAGGTCGGCAGTTCAAATCCACCAGGCGCTCCTTGAATACTCTGGGGGTCAGTTCTACCCTGGCCCCTAGGGTCTCCATGAGTTGGATCTGACTCGATGGCACTTGGCTTGGCTTGGCATTCCTGAGTTTACTTACATTTACTAATCTGTAATGCCCAATTACAACACATCAAACCCATGTGAATTTGTGCACCCTAGATTGCTAAATAAGCACAGCTAAACCCATGTGTGCCCTGCCTCTGGGTAATCCCTAACTGTTCACAGTGGTCTCCAAGAAAACAACATATCAAAGAAGAGTGGGTGGTACCGGCTACCAAGAGGCAGAAGAGGAAAGTCTCCCGGAGATGGCAAGGAAGAACATGGGGAGTCTCAGACCTGAGAATGTTATGGGAAACCCACCGACACCCAAGCGGGGGACTTGCAAACCTCCCACGACTGGCCCAGATGGGGATGTGGAGCAGGCTTTTATGGCCGAGGCAGGGTTGGGGGGTGGGAGGGCATGGTTAGAGATGGTCAGTGACACAGGATAAGGAGAGGTGCCAGGCAGGGGGTCGTGGGTAGAACTGGGCAGGATAAGATAACAGACTACGGGGTTGTGGACAGAATGGGCAGGATAAGGTAAGGGAAATTTGCTTTCAGGGGATTTTTCCTTCACAGGAACAGCCCTCAGGCTTAGCATACAAAGAATATGGTCTTGAAATACAAAATGAAAATATCCACAAGTGATGGAAGCTATACAAAGGCAAGAGAAGCATCAATAACTGATTTCAATAAAATTTGTGTCATTAATCTCTAGACCGTTATCAGAAATTTTACCTGTCTTTGGGCAACTCTTATATTATCTATCTCAGCCATTTACCTACCTTCTTAAACCTCCTACACACCCGTGTTTTTCCTATTCCCAACATACCATCAAATTCAAAAGTATAATTGAAGTCATTTGACATATACTAATTTAGTTTTCTTCTTTCCCGTATTGGATGTACTAACGTCTTTATTTATCTCCATTTATCTGCCTTTTCTTGCCTCTTTAGCAGTATTTGAAATACATCTTTCCTTGATAGGGAGTCCCTGGGAGGCACAGTTATGCACTGGACTATTAACTATTAGGGTTGTGATTCAAACCCTCTCAGAAGTACCTCAGAAGAAAGGCCTGGCTATCTCTTTTGGAAAGGTCACAACTTTGAAAACTAAGGGGTTGCCATGACTGTGAACTGACTGAATGGCCACTTTTTTAAGTCAGTTTTCTTGGATCAAGACCAGTATTTTTGCATTCTTACTTAATCCTGTTCCTGTTCTTGTCTACAAGGACTCTGTCAAGATCCACTCCCTCCCCCAGTCCTGTATTTTATTTCAGACCTCTATTTCTACCAGCCTGTTCCATGATTCATCTCCCTTCCATATCCCCAAACTATAATCTTCTCCCAAGAAAAGTCTTTGATTATCTATGCTTACTCTTCTATATTCATTATTTTAATTAATTCACTAACACATTACACTTTGGTTTAGTCCTCACTACTTGAGTTAAACATTTGCAATAGAGTTCAGCAGTGACTAAATACTGCCAAATCCAATGATGATTTTCACTCAACTTGTTAACCTGGCACCCAGGTGCCTATGACCTGCTTGAGGTTCTCTTTTGCCTACAGGAGTGAGCAGGTGAGACACAAGAGTCTTTCCACCTGAGCAAGGTGTGTATGCGAAGTTTGTAAACAGACAGGGAAAGAGTTTAGGTAACGCTCACCACCGCCTCCCTAAATGAATGACTTGTCTCAACTTTTGAAGATTTTGAGGCACAAGGGGGATCATGACTATCCAATACAAGGAGGTGAGGGGTAGGGCAGGTGGGGAAGGTGGATCCACGGTAATAAAGTAAACATGCCCAGGTCAACTTCAAGGTGGTGTCTACAGTGAAGATTTCTGGGACTTGTAGTAAGGTGTATTATGGGATGTTGTGCCTGAGTAGTCCATTGAGCCATCCTGATTGCAGCTCTCTGGTGCCCCTGTTGGAAGGGGCAAAGCTGGGTTTTCTGTGCTTGTCCCCGGATCCAATTTTATCTGATTCCTTATGAAAAACATCTCTGAGGCAGTTCACACAGTTGTTTGGATGTGTTGTTTGGATGTGTCCCAGGATGTGGTTAAATCACTGGATATTTTATCTTCTACCATCTTTTTGTAGTTCCCATCACACTGTGTACTGGAAAGGTATTTCCAGAGGGTTCCAGACTCTCTGTCTTGCATTTACTGGGGATTTTTCTGTTGTACACCGTTTGCCAGATGTGCCTTTCTAGAGCTCATTACTCTCTGACATTCTGTTAACTCTGTTTACTCTGCATACTTTCTGTTTGGGAGCTCCTGCTCAGCCTATCAGAAAAACTCTGGTTTCATGGTGGTTAAGAGCTACAGCTGTTAACCAAAAGGTTGGCAGTTCAAATCCACCAGGCACTTCTTGGAAACCCATGGGCTGTTCCGCTCTGAGATAGAATCAATTGCTTGACAATAGTGTATTTATTTATTTGTAGCTGCTCAAGGCAAACTGTTTGGGCTCTTAGTGAATCTCTCTTCACATCCATTGTACAACCAGCCTTCACTTATCATTTTAGCCAGGTTTACCTCATTTCAGGATTCACCTCTTTGAAAATCTTCCAGGAGTCCTTAGATTGAGCTTTGTGTTCTTCTCCATCCTCCCCATGAGTATCTGACACAGCATATATCACAATAAAACCTGATCTATGTGTCAGCTTCTCTGAAGAGGGTCTTCATCAAGAAAAAGAGCTGTATCTTATTCATGTTCTTGTATCACCTAGAAGTGCCTGATGTATAATTAATAATCAATATATGTTTATTAAGGATACCTCAATTTGTTCCATCAATATTAACATAAAATTCCGTCATACCCCTTTGCTCCTTTAGAGGCAAACCATTTTCTGGGCAAATTAGCTGGTATTGGATTGTTGGACTTGATTGATTTCTTCATCAATAGCTTCATGGTAGTATCACTACTAGTATAAAATTAAGGACTAGCATTCTAATTATTTTAAACCAAAGCAAGGGGTTTTCTTCAATACTGTAATGATACAGTAATCACTAACCTTAACTTTTGACTCTAAATGTTTCATCATCTCAATTAAAACCCAACCCCATGCTGTTGAGTCGGAACTGACTCATGGAGACCCTAGAAGCCGGAGTAGAACTGCCGCCTAGAGTAGTCAAGGAACGCCAATTCAATTAGTGATTATAGAATTTATTTTTAAAACCTTTTTCTTTTATTTGATACTACTTTTCTTGATCTAGGTAGCTTTTAAATATCTCTTATTTTCTGTGTTGGAAACCTTGCAGGTGTAGCAGTTAAGTACCATAGCTGCTAACCCAAAGATCAATGGTTTGCATCCACCAGACACTCCTTGGAAACTCTATGGAGCGATTCTATTCTGTGCTATAGGGTCATTGTGAGTCAGAGCTGACTCAACAGCAGTGGCTTTTAAAAATATATCTATACTTATATTCACCTTAAAAGTCCAAATACAATGTTTACTGTGAGGAGGACTCCTCAAACATTAAGTACTCAAAATGTGTGTGTGTGTGTGTATGTCTACATATATGTATGTATACACATATATACATATATGTGTGTGTATATATATATAACATATATATATAAATATATAAAATATGCCAGCCAAGGGCCATTGAGTCAGATGTGACTCATTATATATATACATATGCATATATATATATATATATATATGTATAATACCCCTCTATACAGCATTAGAAATCCTGGGAGTGTAGTAAGTGCTATGACTGCTAATCCAAAGGTCAGCGGCTCAAATCTACCAAGTATTCCTTCAAACTCTGAGGCTTTTCTACTCTGTCCTGTAAGATGGCTGTGTAAAAAATTTACTTCATGGCAAAGTTTTTTGTTTTGTTTTCCTTAAATACAGCTTGATTTTACTCAAAGCTGCAAGTGATCATTGTGTTTAAATCTTCTATTTAACATAGACAGGCATATTAAGGAAACCCTGGTGGTTTAGTGGTGAAGAGCTATGCCTGTTAACCAAAAATTTGGCAGTTCCAATCAGCCAGGCACTCCTTGGAAACTCCATGGGGCCGTTCTGCTCTGTCCTGTAGGGTTGCTGGTAGTCAGAACTGACACAACTGCCCCAGACTTTGGGCATGTTAAGAAAGGCTACTTTCTCTTGGCACGTGTTGAAAAGAGAACTATGTCTATAGATTCAGCTTGTTATGAAGTCTCCCTCCAGATTCTCCCAGGATTTCTCATTTAACTAAGCATATTAGCTCATGTCTCTGCCTGCTACTAGAATCCTTCAACACGAAACTCTGATGAAACCTATGCCAGTAGTACTTACTTTGTCGATGCTCTGTCATTTATTTAACAATCATGTAATTATTTTGCTACATGTACACACCATTCTCAAGTGGCTACTGGACTTGCCATGTACATACTTGTTAAACTAAAGTGCTTATTGGATGATATTCAAGCAATTATTTAACCAACAATAACTCTTCTAACATTGATAATCATCTTTTTATTAGTAGTAATTTTTATTTCAATAAATATACTCTGATCTAAGTCATCAGTTGAACACTGGATCTAGATGATTTTTCCTGATACATACAGTAAGCCTGACATCAATTCATGTCTATATTTAAAGCAACGTGATGAACCGATTTACATTAATGAAGAAATGACAGACTAATAGTTCATGTAAGTTTGCACGTTAAAAATAAATAAATAATTTTATATAGATGACACCCTCACATGATCGTAGAAGCTGATGAACTGTTTAAGTCACTTGAACTGAATGTGACTTCTGTGGCTTATCTACTGCCTGTCAGTGTTCTATAATTTTAGCCTTAAACAAATCCATTGTCATTGAGTCAATTTCAACTCGCAGCAATCCACTGGATAAAGCAGAACTGCCCCAGAGTTTCCAAGGAGCACTTGGTGGATTGGAATTGCTAATCTTTTGATTAGCAGCCATAGCAATTGGCCACTAAATCCAACTTTAGACTGACGTGACTTAAAATGAGTTAACGAAACACTACATCAGATTGGTAGGAAGGACCAGAACATTAACAAAAAATGAGTTGCACTAATGAAATTCCTCAGAACAGAATTTTGTTAGGAGTCTGTGAAAATTTTCAAGGCAAGTATGCCTGACCCCATGTGGAAGCTGACATTTTAGTTCTTACATAGATACCTCTTTTTCTTTGGCAAATGTTGCTCGTTTTCATCCAGTTACTTCATATATTGAGCAGGAATACCAAATAGAGGATGAAAACAACAACTGAAATCTTTTAAAAAGTGTGTTACATCTATGAGCAATTCAAAATAATAGGGGACTAAAATTTGCCACTGTTTCTACTGTGGGAATCATCTCTTTGTTTCATATAGGCAAATTCTAATTTCAATTTTTATATTTTGATATTGCTGTAGTAATGAAAGATTATGCAACAAATATCCACATGCAGAGATAAAGCATTAATTTTTGTCTTATGTTAAACAGGAAGACAAAGAATTTGTTAATTATTTTAATTTTTTAAATGGAGTTATAATAATTTTGAAGATAAAAGACACAAGATTACTTTCATGATTAAAAATATTACTCTATGCATCATATATGTAACTTAGATCGATATCATAGTACACAATTATTTTTTCTAGGTATTTCAGATCTAATTATAATAAATAAAAAATGAATTGTGGTTAAGAAAGAAATATACTTCCAGAAAGTCAAACCTCTTTTTCTTCTTTCAGAAACTAATCCACAAGTAAAACTCTTCTTTTTGTTATGGCTTAAAGAATTCTGTAATGTTTAGCTTTCTTTCAATTTGCATTTTCTTGTTTTCTAAATATCTGTAGTAGAAAGTGATACGTTTGGATAGCTCCACTGTTGATAAGCATCTCAAGAATTTGTGCACATGGAATGTTTCTCCATTAAATTGTAATAAGTAGAATGTGTGGATATTAACTGATTTTTAGTTAAAATAAAAACTTATGTCACCCCCTTTTTATGGAATTTTATCCAATGGAATACAGCAAACAGCAAAACTCACATTCCTAGTGGATGAGAATATACAAAATAGAGAAACAGTATAGTATTTTTTGAAGTTATCTATTTATCTTAATCGTATAGGGTTGCTATACCATAAATACCACACGCAGATGGCTTTAAAAGAATGAAATATGTTTTCCCGTAGTCTAGTAGGCTAGAAGTCCAATTCAGGGCATAAGTACCAGGGGAAGTCTTTCTCTGCCAGCCTTGGAGGAAAGTTCATGGTGATATAGGCCACATTCCAGCAAAACTCGCTTTAAGTTAGACCAGTGATGGGACCTCAGTAAGGGTACTACAATCTCACCCCAATCCTCTTTAATGTGAAATCATAATCACACGATACTGGAAATCATGACCTAACCAAGTTGACAGGATCCTGGGGGGATCCTAATTCAATCCATCCAATTCTATAGAAAAATAAATAAATCAGAGAAGCCTATTAGTTAGAGAACTGTTGTTCTTCAGAAGTCTTTTATTTTAGGCTATAAAAATATGCTGTTATTTTTGTTCTCATTCAATTGTCTGTTTTTGTATTAACCATATCTGACATGCAAAGTGCAATTAAGAAAACTACTGTAGTTATCATCATGTGTCATTAGACTTTTCTTAAATGTATTACATGTTAAATACGATGAAACATTATGGCATATTATTATAACAATCAGAGTCACTGCTAAGGGAAATTCAATGAATGCACACACAAAAAAAACCAGTAGGTATTGTAACCCTGCTATTTCTTACATACACATAGCAGTATCTCTCTTGTTGTTGGTATTTTTAGATGGAGGATCTTACCACTGACAGCTATTTTGCTTTTTTTTCCCCCAGTGGAGAGGAAAAGCACCTGCACCAAGAGTTTAAAAACTAATTTCATTATGCAAATAGCTATATAGTATGCGCATGCACTGCATGTTATTTGGATAGCAAGAATCTGTTAAGAATATTATAATTTCATTATGAAATACATGGGAGATTCAGAGAACATTATTTTAAGGGCAACTTTAGTAGCTGCATGATGAACTCTGAATGATAAAATTACTAACATTTTATCATTAGGAAACAAATGTTAGCCTTGGCATTCGCCATTGAAAATACATTTTCTAAACATAATCACAGGGCAAAGTAAGACTTTTATACTTCTACTGGGTAAGGAATATATTTATATACATATGTATGTGTTATACAACTAGATATGTATTTACTAAGTTTCCTCTGAAGAATAGCTTGCTTCAATAGAACAGACCTACTGGGGACGTTTTTTTAAAGTGATGACTAAGTCAATTTTATTAAAGAGCTGTGCCTCACATAAGATCGCCTTGAATTATAAACAATGTGTTCTCAGTAAAATCAATCACATTGATATATAGGTTTTGGGAGCATGTACTCTCCTAAATGGCTGAAATTTGGCTTCAGTTAATAAATAGTATCATAAAATTTTCTTCCTGCTAAGTGACCTCAGTTTTAAAAAGTTGTAATTTCATATAAATTCAGTAATTTTTCTTTTATTCTACCTGGAAAAATCGAAACATACTTCTTCCTTTTAAAATTTCTTAGGTTTGACTTGGCCAATTTGTAGCTTTTGTTTTGCTTACACATTGGTTCTATTGATCAATTTTGCAATGATTTCTGCTTATCAGTCTTGGCTCCACATAAATTTAAGGACTGATTTAGGTCTAAGTCTGGGGACATCCTTGTTTATGAACCATATTTAGATTTAGATACTTATTTGAGTTTGATGCACATATACAAACCATCATGATCTTCTTGAATCTTCCCTACATATTTTGTCAGAAACTGTGTAAATCTGCGCTGCTCAGTATGGAAGACACCAACTGAAGGTAGCTATTCAGATGTAGATTAATTATACTTAAATCAAATACAAATACAATTTTTTATTTGCCATTCACAGTAGCTGCATTTTAAATAGTTCAAAAGGCACACATGGCTCGTGATCCCTGTACTGTGCAACACAAATGAGGGACATTTCCATCATTGCAGGAAGTTCTATTGAACTGTACTAATCCACAGTTCTCTCACTGAAGGATAATGCAATTGATTTTTAGATTAAGAAATCTGCCTAAGTTCTCCATAGCTCTGTAAGTAGCAAAAATGAACCTAGAATTCAGATCTATTGACACCCAATAAAGTGCTTTTGAATTAGATTTCAAATGTCCCAGAAACACAGGTCATTTATAAGGCCAGACTTTGTATTGCATGTTTTTCCTTCATTCACTCTGCTATACAGAAAAATGGCTGCTGCCAGCGCCATTTATACAAAGAAAATAATGATGAAAAGCTCCATAAATTAGATCTAATTCTCAGTTTCAAAAGTATGAATGGGGCTGTATTCTTCAGCTTGACCTAAATATTTAAAGACGTTCCTTAAAACATCTGCATAGTTTAAAATATCTAATAAACTTAACAGTGAAAGTTGTTAAGGGTATAGAACTGCAATATAAGCTTTCTAAGGGGTAGCTAGTGGACTTGAACTGTTGACTTTTGGATTAACAGCCAAGTTCTTAACCAGTATGCTACTAGGGCTCTGTTAGGCTATGCGTGCAGGGTCAATTTAACTTGTGTGTCAAAGGCTTTAGATGCCTCTGAAAAATATTGTGACTAGATATAAGGCAGATGGCATTGCTAGGACATAGGCCATATGATAGGCCATAAAAGTATAGTAGTGAATTCAGTCTCCAACTTTCTTCTCAGGCTAGGGTTAGAACCAAAAAAAATTCTGACAACCATACATGGGTTCTGAAACAAACATATTCCAGCTAAACCAGTGCTTCATAGTGAGAGTACAGCAGGGACAACTTCCTATTGCTATAGCAAATAACTGTTGAATTTTATATAAGTTTATTTACTATTAATTTGCTGATGGCAAAGAATTCATCATCATATATAGATGATCTTCTATGCAGCCCCAAAAGCAAATCAATTATGATTTGTCAGAATGTGGTTGAAGCATTAAAAATAAATGTGTCTACCAGTAGATATGGCTAACCACTGTAGTTCCGCTTAGTATCTCTTTTGGGGGTTGTATTGATTTCTCATTGATGTACCAAATTACATGTGATTGCCAAATGATTTGTTTTTTATTACAGTGGCACTTGACCAGGGTATCTTATCAATGCTGCTTCAAAAATTTGGACCCTTGTAAGATTAAGTTCAGCTAGCTCAATAGAGCACCTGGAAAATAAAACCCTTTAATGTCTATTTTTTTTTTTAAATGACGGTCTTCTTCAGTCTACCCAAACCAAACCCATTGCTGTCTGGTCAGTTTTGGTTGATGATGACCCTAAAAAGGACAGAAAAGAACTGCCCCATATAGTTTTCAAGACTGTAAATATATGAGCAGCCTGTCACATCTTTCTTGCACTGAGTGACTGGTAGGTTTAAAGAGCTGACCTTTTGGTTAGCATCCAAGTGCTTTAACTCCTGCTGTACCATGTTCTCCCCTTCTGTAAAATAAACCAAGAATCTGCTTGCATAAAAATCTTTAAATCATTTTCAGTAGTTTCCATTTAATGCTGATTGCCTCCTCATGACTGCCTAAAAACTGTTTCTGCTGATTTATTTCACTTCATTTCCTTTATTTATTAAGAAAAAATGACATACTGCTGTGATTTTCTCTATTTTTCTATAATTCATTAAATTTGTTAAAAATATATTCTAAACCTTTTATATGACATTAGAGTAATAGTGTGATTCATATTAAACCTACATTAGAAAGCACTATTTAGCCTTCCAATAATCAGCTTACATGATCTCTTCATACAAGTGTTTTCTGACAAACACACCCGTTCTCATCATCTGAAGCACTTTAGAGAAAGAATTGCTGGTGCCAGGAAGCACCCCAAATCTAATTAAGACTTTCTTGTTCCAGTTATAGTATTGTATGTGTGAACTCTTCTATTTTTTCTTCTCAAGTACCCCGGGATTTGTAATTTGGCTGCAAGTGAGAAACCAATGTTTCTCTTGCACAGTTAGTAGATGGACATGTGTTTGTAGTATATTACCCCACCTTTAATGACTGGAGAAAATTCTATAACAAATTTTAATTTTTTGCTGTGAGGTATATAGGGGGGTATTTTGTTGACACTTTCCAATATCTAATCCCTTTATTGATGTGATAACTGGGAACTATATATGATAGTGTAGCTTTGTCTGGCGTGAATGGACAAGGAAAGAGACTTACTATGTCTGCTTAGTTTAGCCATAAATGCAAACCCACTAACACCTGGTCAATTCTAACTCATAGCAACTTTAGAGTAGAAGTTCCCCATAGGATTTCCAAGGAGCATCAGACGGATTAAAACTGCTGACCTTTTGGTTAACAGATACAGCACTTACCCACTATGCTACCCATAGGAAACATTTTAAAATTTAATCCACATATTCTCGCTTCTAAGAAAGTATAGATTAAGTAGAGAACTGACTTATTTAAGAACTAGGTGAAGCAGATTATTAAACTGGGAACCCACTTAAAGTCACCTCAAAAGAAAGTCCTGGCAATCGTCTTCCGAAAAGTCAACTCTAGGGCAGCTAAGAAACACCACACAAATGAACAAGTTTAGTTGAGAGCTGTGTCTTGTATTAACAATTTTAAAAGTGTAGCAATTTAGTGTTTTGGTCCTTAGTATAACTTTGTGTCCAATAGAAACAGAGAATAGCATTCAAGGAAGTAAAAAGTAATGGCAATGTACTGTCACAAGATATACTATAAATTTAAATAACATAATAAGATAAGCTCTGTAATATATCATTCATGGCTATGTTTGCCTTATCTTACCTAGGGCTCTTGCCTTCTACTATCCCAGTAACTAGTCTAAGAGTTTTTAACATGGTATGCCATACGGATTGGTAAATGATTGGATAAATAAAAACAAGTTGAAAACATTTGTTTTATTAATATCAAAATGACATATTTGGCTGTTCAAATGTTTTTAGACATCTTAAAATAATTATCAAGGTCTTTCAATAGATTTTAATGTTTATAAATTTGTCATCTGAAAACTGTAGATTACTCATTCTAGATACTTTAATAATTAAACTGTGACTAGTTGTAATATTCAACATGACATTACTTTTCACTGTGTGAAATTTGGAGAACAGCTTTTTGTTTTTTTTTCCTAGATCTTAATATCTATATATCTACAAATCAAAGTTTTCATGAGTGGATGACACCATAACGTTTTTAAGTGTTACATTTAACTACTTTAGGAAAACAAAATCTAATGTACATCTTACAAGCAAATCATGCTCTTAATGCCAAAATATAACCTTAATAATTTAAGAGACCAGAAATCATTCACTCATTTTAAAAAAGAGAAATTTATTATGCGTGTATTACACTCTGTGTGTCATTTTAGAAGGGACTGGAATGTTAAATATACAATTTGTAAAATAAGACAAACTCTGTAAAGAAAACACATTTTGAAATAGATTGAACATAGTTCAACTTATATTTTCCTGCATCTGTTATTTTCTCATAAATGTGGAGATTTTGCCACCTAACAGAGGGATTGCAGACTGTCAGCACATCTTGACCACCACAGCTTGTCTCCTCACCAGGTAATCTAGGCTACCCATGAAGTGTTCCTGGCAGACAACTTAATGGTTTTTCAATTATCCCTATGGCTAGCAAATTATATGCAGTTTTTCGTGTCATCTGTGTTTTCTAGTGTTTGTTTCAACTTCTCAGATCTTTCACTTTGGAAGAATATGGTGTTAATACCTACCTGCTTAACACTAAAATTGCACACATGGATTCTTGAGGAGAATGCAACCTCTGAACTTTCTTCTTGTTCTGATTTTGATCATCCACTGAAAGCAATTCAGACAAAGAAGTGAAACAATGAACAACCTTTCATTGAGCCCATTATGTACCTGAAAAGTAGTCTAATCTGCTTTTGGATACCTTCCTTCCACCTGTGGTTTGAAGTTTTTTCTCTTTGTCACAGTATGGAGATTTTATTTGCTTGAATTTGTCATCATTGACATGATCAGTATTGTTTATTGAATACGAACGAAGTTGACACTGCTAAGAAAATCTAATGTATTTTTCATAGCAAAACTACACTTAGTTTATTTTAAACTACTAAATAGTGCTATTTTCTCTATAGTTCTACTGTAGCTTTATAATTCTTAAAAAAACATCTTATTGTCAAAAAAATGAATTACCTAATAAAGAAAATTTGGAAATATAGAAACAATGAAGTCTTCAACCAATCTTTTCAGCAGCATTTTCAAAGTTTCTAATTAAGGTCGGTTGCCAAGTACTGGAATATGGAAATTTACTCAATCTAATATTGATGAAGTTAGTTACAACATAGTGATTTATTATGCAGTGCTTCTACAAAGTTTTGAAGATAAAGAGATTAAGTGTCCCTGTATAAAATAATTGGTCATGTGGCATATGTGGATGAAATAATTTATTTTAATCTTAATAGGACAGGGTATTTTAAATTAATTATGGAGTCTTGAAATTCACTGTATTCACAAGCCAACTTTTATCCATCCATTCACCCTAAATTACCAATATATTTGAAGCCATTGACAAATGTTATTTTGTTACTTGACATGTATGAATTCTAGGAAGCAAAGGTGTTAATGTGTAATGACTTACCAGAATTTTTCAAAGCAGTTGCAAGAATTTAAAGCTACTAAAATTACCATGAGGTCTAGTAAGTAAATGTAATGAAGGTCTTAAGATATATAGAAAATGATCTTTACTCTCAGAAGTTGTTGAGTTTTAAAGACAGAAGGTAGATCAGCAGAGAGCTAGATATAGATATAGAATTCAGGAATTATGTTTCTCTATACCTAAAAATTTAAGTTCAAATACAAATAAAATTTTTGAATTTTATTCAAAACATTCACTCCCTGTTTCCTCCTCATTTTCTATCCTATATTGTACCACTTGGGAACCTTGGTTGCGTAGTGGTCAAGTGCTACATCGGCTCACCAAAAGGCTGGTAGTTCAAATTCGCCGGAGGCCCCTTGGAAACTCTTTGAAGAAGTCCTACTCTGACCTATAGGGTCAGCATGAGTTGGAATCATCTCGAAGGCAGTAGGTTTGAATTGGGTTTTATTGTATAACTTAACTAGATAATAAATGTCATCCACTTGTGAAGTGCTTTTTTAGTTTTATAACATTTTTTGATGTTTATTTCAAATGATATTCATAAAACTTGTATGAAGTGGGAAGGTAAATGTTTTCACACTTATTTTACGGATAAGGCAATGAAGGCTGGGATACTACAAAACTTAATTAAGGCTACACTACTAGACAGTGGTAGTCACAGCTGAGGAAATCTTCAATAAAAAACACTGTCATGATAACACATGGTCTAGTGAAATGATTCCATGGAAAAATAATCCAGAGATAAAAGTGCTTTATGGACACATACTATTGTCAAATGCTGTTTAGTACACTATCTTCTGAAAGAATTACAATGTACATTAACATAGTCAAATCTTAAAAATTTTCAAGACTAGAAGAATAATTGCAACTTCATATTAACCTTCTTACCAAATGTATTTTACTGGAAGACTACAATTAATTGCTAAATATCTGAAGATAAATCATCACAAAACTAAAGGAAGTTAAACATCTCACATTGACAAAACCATTAATATGAAAACACTGATGGGACAAATCATCATTCCTGAGTAATGAGTGCCTAAATGTAAGATGGGGCAATGACTTTATTTCTAATATGGCTTTTATTTATGATGCAGCTATACTTATAATTCTCCCTATGTAAGAAGTTGCACGTTTAAAGTATCTGTGTATATTTTTCCTCTGCAATACAGCACATTTTGCTATCTAATACACTGATGAAATGTCTATTATAATTTTATTTGAGTATATTTATTTTTTCCTATAACAAACTAAAATAAATAGACTACATTTAAAGATACTATTGGATCTCAAACAGAAATGAAGTTTTAGACACTTACAAAAGTTAAAGATTGACTAGCCTTGTGAAAAGTCTATTAACACTAATAATATCTTCCATTTCTTCGGTGACTACTATGGACCAGGCTGCCAGGTCCACACTGGACACTTGACATGCACTACCATTATCCTTCCTGATGTTTCAGAGAATATAAGTCACTTGAGTATATCACTTTGAAATATCCCTTTTGAAATAGATTGATTCTTTTTAAATAATTTAACATTTTGTCTATTACCTTCTTAATCTATTATTTGGCAAATAATGTTTTATGCTGAATTGCTTCATTATGCCTGCTTGAAATATTCACAGATACTTCTACTTTATAAAATTCTGCTAAGTAATAAGAATATTGGCATTAACAATGCAATTACTTAATAAAACTCAGAGCAGTAAAGGCAAGCTGGATTATCAGATGAATTGGAAATACTGTGCAAATGGTTACTATAGAACAGTTTGAAAATGGTATAAATCATGCCATATACATAAGAAAAAAAAATTTGAAGTATGATTTTATTATGTTTTAGAATCACTATTTAGGGTAAGACTACATTTGTGAAGTGAGGGTGAATAAATTCATGTAGTATTTTTAAATCTTATTTTACAAATAATTGTTCAAGGATCTAATGACAAATCATAGCAAGTGTATTTGTCTTTGTAGTCAAGAGAAGTATATTGTCAGGTTCTAATAGCTTAAAAAGTTGCTTAATTTTACTTTGTAGTTTCACTTCTTTGGGACTATAATAGTATCTGATGACTGACTCTATGAGCCAAGTGCTTCCGTGACAGTTTAGGGAAAGCTTGTACTTGGCTTACAGAGTCCATCATAATCCACGAAGGAATTAATGGGCAATTAATGAGAGCCAGTTTCTCAGAAACTTTGAGGATTTTGATGAATGTTTATTTTTTTATAAATAGAGGTTTAATGAAGTGGTACCTGGCAGGCAAGAGGTGATCTGAATGCGAGTTAACAGATTCTGCTTACAAAATTACCCCCTAGAGGGTGTTCCCTTGGTAAATTTTGTTCTTCAACTTAACTTTTAAGTGTATTGGCCTTATTTTGTTTCTACTTAGTTGTAGGATAATGAGATTCGAATTAGTCCATTGCATTAATTTACTTTTGAAACATAAGAATTGGGAACTTCTGACAATAATGAATATAAACAATTAGTATATATTAACGTTTAATAATTAGAGCCTTCTGGTGAATGATAAAGGTCAAATAATTAGTTCTGCTTTAATTAAAGAGATTCCATTTAAATAACTTTTATCAATAAATGCTGAATGTTCATCTATAATCATCCATAATAAGAAACTAAACTGAGAGGTTTTCTTTTTTCTTTTTCCATACTGCCTAGATGGTATAGTGTACAATAATGCAAAATATGCATAACATTCTTAACTTCAGCTGATAAGTAGCTATTATACAAGTTGTTTGTGTTTACCACTTTGGGATTTTATCAGTTACATTTGTTTAATATCATGTGTGTTATTACTATGTTGTTAAATTTAAAAAAATCCTTTGGTCATACTTAAAGCTTGTTAAAGTGTCTTTTGATGAAAATGTGGTAAAGAATCTTCTTCAACTCTTACTGAATATAGATAATAAAATGAGCCAAAAAGATAAACTAGAATAACAGAATTTTAAAATATATACATCCACAAAGTTGCAAAGTAAATTGTTTATTTATATTCTGTTACTGTTTAAAAAACAAAATCTTTTAATTATTGACAGGTTTTACTCAGTTTTAATGAAAGTAGGTGTTTTTTGATTCATACAGCATGGTATTATTTCAAAAAATATTTTAAAAAACTGTTCTAGTACATTAAATAATGTTCATTAAAAAATAAGACTGAAAAATTTAGTGATTTTATTATGACTTCATTTAATTCCTAATAAATCTTATGTTATCAATTTTCACAATATCTACCAAGACAAGCAATGACTCTGGAGAAAGATATTTTATGCACATATAATTATAAGTATTCATACATAGGGAGATAAAAATAACATGATTTTGACAACTTCATATTACTAAACAATTTACCTGCGTTATTAAGAAACAAAAACACACTTGATTGTAAAATTTCAAGTAATTTAAAGATAAAAATATCATATTTGAACTATGCATTATAAGCTTTCAATTTCAGTATCATTTTTTATGAACAGCTAACATCAAGTCAAAAGATCCATTACCATCCACCCTTCATCCATCATTAGTAATGGACAACTCGGAAACAAGCACATTCAGAATCTACTTGATGACAGTGGGTTCAGTTTGGTTTTTGAGGGGATAACATACATGGGCCCTCATGGTGCAATGGTTAAGAGCTCTGCTGCTAACCAAAGAGTCAGCAATTTGAGTCCAGCAGTCAATTCTTAGAAACCCTGTGGAGCAATTCTACTCTATCATACGTGGATCACTATGATTTGGAATTGACTCAGTGATGGTAGCAAAGCATATAACATCTATAATAGACTGTAATTATGCTGTTACAGAATAAAGGATACTTAAGAATTTCTAGGAAATCGTGGTGGTGTAGTAATTAAATGCTATGGCTGTTAACAGAAAGTTTGCAATTCAAATCCACTCAGTGCTCCTTGGAAACTCTGTGAGGCTTGCTATGAATCAGAGCCAACTCATTATGGGTGAGAAGTGCTTTGGCATAATATTGGCTCAGTATCATTCTGTAACATAAACATAATTTAACAATATTTTATTTACTTTTTGCGGCAACATACACAACGAAGCCTACATTTATTCACAATATCCACATGAACTGTTCAGGAAAATTGTTGACATTCTCATGTGGTGTCGCCATTCTCACTGTCTTTTCCTATGTAATTTCCTCACCATTAAATTGGACACGAAAAACAATTATGAGGATAAGTGAAATAGCATAAAACCAACATTTCAGTCACTGCCAGCCATCTCTCTCTTCTTCCTTTCAAAAGTGTATTACCCAAATCTCAGTTGTATCAACAACCATTCTTGAAAATATTCTCACAATAATGCACAAAAGGGATTAAATGGTAACTACAAATTCTAATTCAGCTTTTTGATTTCTGTAAATCTTGGTGGGAGTCTTTCTTTATATGATAAGAATGTGTTCTAAAAATTAGTTAACATTCCTAGAGAGTGGCACTTACTTCAATCAGAAATAAATACTTTGAAACTAGACATCTCAACTCAATACTGTGACTCCCTGGTAGGTATTTGCTTGCTACTGATAAAAGCATGAAAGAATAACGCTTACATGCATTAAGTGAAGAATTTCTTCAAGTATTGTTTGTGCTGGAAAAATTGTTTTCTCAATAACACTTTGATATTACAATTTTTAAAACTGAATAATTTCCAGTAATGTTCTCTGTTTGTTAGGAGACAGTTGTTCATAGGAAGAACACCAGTAAACTTATCTGGAGTCAACTGACTTTCAGAATGCATTTTGATGATTAATTACCACAAAAATGAAGTTTAATATCTAAATAAGTCATCACATTCTAAGCCTACCCTATTTTGTAAGTACAGCTATACTAAATATATCCCAAATATACTTTCAGCATTGTGTTACCGTCCTTGCTATCTCTACCTGTATTATTTCATCACTTTTAATGACAAACATACATATTCATGTGAATTTCTGGGCTTGTGGGGTAGTGGGTAAAGTGCTACATCTGCTAACCAAAGGGTCAGCAGTTCAAATCTACCAGGCATTTCTGTTCTGTACCTCGAGGGTCACTATGAGTAGAAACCAATTCAACAGCAGGTGGTTTGGGTTTAGCATGATTAACATGCCATTGTAAAAGACACATTTTTTTTTATTTTTAAAAGATTTTGAAATATGACAATTCCTACAATTAAGCTATTGCAAAAATATAAGTATGTTTTTCTTCAAACTGCAACTGTCAGTTATGTGAGTGGTACATAGAAGCATAAGTAATTAATTTACCAAGGATGTCTTTGGAATTGTTTTGATACTATTGTCCTGAGGGTATGACGCATCATTAAGATACCAATTAAATCAAGGAAGTGGATTTCTTTTCATCTGTGCACTCAAAGAAATGAACAACTGGGAAATCTTAAGTTCAAAAATTGAGAAAAATTACTTATTTTTTTAATCAAACAGTTATAAAGAAAGTTTATTTTTTATGAGACATTGAATCTTCTCTCTCAGGCTGTAATTTTCAAAGTTGTCAAAAATATTATTTTTGCATTTCCGCTGTGATTTAGAAAACTGCATTGAGAAAACAAAAGGAACATAGATACTTTTTTTGTTTGTTTTAATCAAAGTTAACACAACATATTATCAGTAAATATTCAGGTAGTTCATATAGTTTTATAATGTGAAATAAATTTATAAATATCCATTTTAGTGCTTGAATAGATCTTATGAATATTTATTCTCTATCTTGGTAACTTAGTAAAACCTCTGATATTCAGGTGATAACAGAATATAGATACTAATTAACACACCTTCCTGAGTTCCCAGTGTTTTTTATCAGTAAAGTTTGATTTGGTATTTATAATTTTAAGAAGCCATTATTTAAAGAGAAATACATTTGCTGATTCATTTCCAGACATTTATATTAAAGTTGTTCATATTTTTAGAATTGGCAGTCATTTGACAGAATTTCAGAAATGTTTGGCTGAATTCTGTCTATACAATATCAAAACATTGATATATGTGAATAGATACATATCTATTCAAAGCTGTTTTATATATATTACAACTATTTAAGTACTGAATAATTGTCCTTACGACTGTGGTGTATATTAAAGTGCTTTCTTTTTAAATCAATGCATATTTAAGGCATTAGGTGAAAATATGGACTAGGTGATACTTATGTTGACTTCTCTTCTTAATCAGAATGAACAGAATTGATTTATCTTCATACATCATGTAATTGAATACATTTTGGTTACTGATAATTTAGGTAGTATAGGCAAAATTCCTCAGTGAGTCATGTCGCTGTTTTCCACTGCTCTTCCCTGTCCTTTTCTGTCCCAGCAGGGAACGCTGCACCAGCACACCCTCTTTGCAGTGTCATGCAGTACATTTTTGTACTTTGACTTGTAATGTCCTCTCAGCAACGGGTTCCAGACTATTTTCAAAAGTTGGAAAGGTACTACACTTGAAAATGAAATAGGACACTCAAAGAGGCAAGAAATCACAAGGAAGACTTGATTTTTCTCTACAGATTTCCTTTAGGGGTTTTTCTGTTTATGATATAAGCAGACTGTTCACAATTCGTTTTCTAGAACCAACTTGGCATTGAGGCTCAGGGATTTATAGCCCGTCAGTTGTTGAACAGAAGTTTCAAGTAGAACTAACTTTTAGTATCTGGCAAGATATCATCTTTCTAAATTTTCACGTGATTTCATTACATAAGATGTAACTGATAGTTGCAGTTATGGGTATGTTGCACTATACTATTAATTTTAATCATAAACACAGAAGTTTTGTGGTGCTAATAATACTAGTAAGTATAGTGGATGAAAATAAATGCTAAACATAAAATATTATTATTACCTTATTCATGCCACCTGCATGGAAGAGATATGGAGTGACACAATACTGGCATTTGAGAAGTTACCACAGTCTAGCAATGTCTCTTTGGGCAGGCAATTATGTTCCCCTGGCTTCATTTGTCTTAAAGAAAAAAAAAGTTATAAAGTCTAGTGCTTAATGATGTTAAAGGCAGACTAGAGATGGTTTCTTTAGCCTGTACTTAGGAGCTGAGAAAAAAAGTGACAATTGATAGGATAAGTAGAAATCACAAGACATATCTGAGGTCTGTATACTGAGCTTATTACAAGCTATGTCACCATATTCACTGCTGATCACTCAGGTATACAAATGGGGCAATTACCTGTGTGACTGGAGATGAGGGACAAGCACAGAATTATGTAATTCAACCTGCTGCTAAGCCTTTGAAATAATATTGATATGGCTGTTGATCTCTCAAAAATTTTTCTTTATTGAGAAAATAAACAAACTAAAAATGTTCTTGAGAAGAGGCATTATATATGATGATTACTGTCTCTGTATATGCATTTCAGCAATGACAGCACTCCATCTGTTTCCTCTTCTTGGTTGTGAGAATAAGTCTTTAAATTATCTTGAATTATCAGAAGTCCTATCTCCAATTAAATCATTTAAGAAAAAACAAATTCAATCTTACGAGCAGCTTAATCTAAACCCTGTATTTTGGCTTTTAAGGGTTTTTTTTGTATCAATATGTACTGGATAATAATTATATATCAGGCATATCTCAGTGAACATGTGTTTTATTAGACTGTAAAATTAGTAGTCCTTTATTGATTTTTTTGCCTTTCATGCTGCAGATTTTTCTTTTTAAATTGAGTGTTGAATCATATACGCATGTTTTATCTTTAAGAGCTATGAGTGGAAAGCCTGGTAGCATAGTAGTTCAGAGTCATGGCTGGTCAGCAGTTCAGGTCCACCAGACAGTCCTTAAAAACTCTATGGGGCAGTTCTACTCGGTCCTATAGAGTTGCTGTGAGTTGGAATTCACTCAATGGCAAAGGATTTAGTTTGGGTTTTATAGATGATTATGTTGAAAAGTTACAAAGAAGCTTAAGGAAAGTAAGAAAACAACCACATTATAGAATAGTTAAGGAAAGTAAGAACTAAACTGCGCTATGATACTGTCTGAAAGCCAGTACTCAAGGTCAGGAATGCAGGTTCAAGATTCAGGCAGACCCTGTAACGGATGCTCGGCTGGTGTGGTCATAGCAGGTTTATTGGTAGCAGGGTACAGCAAGGCAGCACAGCATTTGGGCAGCAGCTAGTGGCCAACAGGAAACTTTAAGAAACACCCAGGAAGCAGCAACCAGGACCCAGGCAGCAGCAGGACCCTGCAAGACTGCAATTCGTGGTGCAGTGCCCTTGTATGCTAGTTTTACACAAAGGTGGCTGGCTGCCAGATTTGAGCTCTCAAAGCCAAGCTCAGCATAAACAGGGCCTGTCGTACCACTGGATCACTTTTATGCTAAGGCCTGTACAGAGTCAGAAGGCCTTAGCGAATCACCTTGTGTATTGTCCCCACACGTATTTAGTATAAACTAGCAAAGTGTTCATTTTATGTGATTAAGCATTCTTGCCATAAATCAGAGAAAATTCAAGAGCTCAAGATTTGAGCTGAAATGAAAGGCAACTGCATTTACTATATATAAGGATTTGTTCAAGGACACACTGTTGTGGGAAGGGAGAAATATCTTATCTATTGAATTGTGCTCAAAAAGTAGGAAGTAAGTGGGTAGGGAGATAAAGGAAAGGACAGAAATCTCTAGGACAGCATTGCTTAAAAAGCAATGCAGGTTCAGATTCAGAATGGATTTCCACATCAGTGGATGAGGATGGCTGTTAGCAGAAGGTAACATGTGGGTAATGGTTTAACAATGTACTGCCATAAACTGCATTATGGCTAAGTTTCAGCAACCAAAAATCCATCAGTTTAGAGACCTGGGCTCAGCCTTAGGAAAGCTACACATATGTTCCTGAAAGTCCCTTGCTCCACCAGGTTTTGAGTGTCATTAATGGTTACAATGTATTTTTTTATGTAACACTTTAAGGCTAATGTTTCTTCTCCTGTGCAGTTAGGATTCAGGAAGCACTGGATGTTGCCAACAGTTGATGTGCTCAGCTGCTATCCAAAAGATTGATGTTTCAAGTTCAAGCAGAAGCACCTGGGAAGAAAGGCCCGGGGAACTGCTTATGAAAATCAGACTCTGAAAACACTTTTGAGCACACTTCAGCTCTGACACACATAGGGTCCCCAAGAGTCAGAACTGAATTGTTGGCAACTGGTTTCATGTACTCTAAGATGCAAAAATGAGACAATTTATAATCAGGAATTTTATTATAAATTAATTTCTTTATTAGCAAACAATAAGAGATTCTAAGAGTGAGCTACACATAGCATCCTTAACCTGCATTTAGTAGGTTAAGATGAAAGCTAGACAATGATGAGACAAGCGAAAGCAATAGGAAGATTAACTTGCATAACTGTGCCTAATATATAAATTGGCACTATATTTTAGAATAAAACCCCAAATCCATGTTGTCAAATTGGTCCTGACTCACAGAGACCCTACAGGACATGGTAGAACTGTCCCATACCACTTCTAAGGAGCAGCTGGGAGATTCCAGCTGCTGACCTTTTTGGTTAGCCGCCAAACTCGTAACCACTGCACCACCATTTCATTAGGGATTTAAAATACAGCTGCATACTCAAATGCCTTTTAAGGACTGTGCTCATAAATCTTCTAGTGTCTACTAACATGCTTGGAAATGTTCCAAATGCTTTGCAAATAATAACTCACTTAATTGTGCATTGATCCTGATAAACAGCATTTTTCTCCCCAGCTTGAAGATCAGGTTGTGGTGGCTTCAATAGGTTAAAGAACTTGCTGAAATTTCTCCACTCAGTGGATGGAAAGTTATTTAACACGTAAAATGTGAACTTAGGACCAAACAGTTTCTCTGGATCGCATGTTCTTTTAAAATTGCTGCAGTTTCTTAGCTGGGTGGCAGAGTATCACAGCATGTCTTTAACCAGGCAAGTTCAAGGCTTGCTGTTAATTAGCTAATTATAAACTTCAGCTATCTAAATTAGCTATTTCCACTCCTTAGGGGCATGGGACCCAGAGCCTTGTCATTGACTGCAGAGCACCCTGCTTTCTGCTAAAATCAAGTGACATAAATCTGTAACATCTATTGCACTTTCTATATCCATGATTTGTTGACAAAGGAAGTAAATTTAGACGGGACTAGATATGTGAATTACATGGTGATCATCGCTTTTCCCTCCCTGGCTTCATCTTGTGAAAAACTCTGGGTTTCATTTTATTTAATAATTAGAAAGTAAGTAACTACTGACACTTACTACTAGGTTCCAGCTTTCAAAAGCATGGACTAAGGAGCCAGAAGGTCTAGGTTTATTTCTCAGTTTTGCCAGTTGCTAGCTGTATAACTTTTGGCAAATGACTTAAATTATTTGTGCCTCAATTTTGTAATCTCTTAAATTAGAAGAACAGTAGCACACTCATTAAAGCTTAAGTATTATGAGGATTAAGTGTATTAATACATGAAAAGTAGTTAAGAAAAGGATATGGTATGTAAGAACATTATAATAATGTTTGCTTTATTATTATCTGAGTAGGAGTGGTAATAGTAGTGGTTTCATTGATGCTGTCAGTGGGAAAATGCTTTCTGGAAATTACTGATGTACTTTAACAGAAACCTCTTGTTTCTCAAGAGTAAGCCCCATTACATATCATATTTCAAATATAACAGTATCCTTTCATGGATAAGATTTTAGCCAAGGCTCTAAGTGATTTCCAATCTTTTTTATATGCCAGTATTTTGTCTAGAAATGTGGATAGAATGAGTATGTTAATAAAAATACCATAAACTCCCATCAGATAAGACTCAAATTGTCTGGAACTCCTCTTGACTTTATAATCTCCCATGATTTCGGCAATTTAGCTCATTTCACAACTTAATATAGCCACTTCAACTAGTCCAGTAACAACTTGCCTCCTTGAAGAGATAGCAAGATTACTTGCTGTGTCTGTACAAGTCTATTTTACTGTGATAACAAGCCTAAAATCTCTCTGTCTTACTCCAACAGAGGTTTCTTTGTTGACTCAAACTAGATTGCCCAGCATGGGTCAGAGGGAGATTTTGTTCATGTTAACTATCTAGGGATCCATCCGGAACACATTTCAACATGGACTTCCATGCTTTGTCTGTCACAGCAGAAGGAAAGCAGGTGGCATTGCACATGGCACAGGATGTTGTTAAAGCTACTGACAAGATAAAAGTCAAATGATTTCTACTCCTGTTTCTTTGACCAAAGAAAGTCACATAGTAACATAGTAACACCTCATCTGAAAGAACATCAGGGAGAAAAGTCCGATTTTTGTCACAAGAAGAGTCTTCGCAAGCAGCTCTGCCATCCTTCACGTTGGGAACACGTTTGTCTGTCTTTTTTCTTACACTGTATCTTAGCTGCCTAGTCACTGGTGTTTAAATGTGGCCTTTTGATGATATTCACACACATTCCACTGGAAAAATATATCAACTCTTGATTCAAATGTGACTTTTTTTTTTTTTAACTTTTAGACTGCTTTAGTAAGCATACTTTAGGTTCATGGATTTGAGAATATGAATGAAAAATAGAAATTAACCAAAGGATGCAATGCTGGCGAAGAGCCTCTTAGCACTGTGAACACATATGGGAAATCTCTCCCCCACCGCCCTTGCTTACAATATGTATATAATTGCCATGGATATTTTTGAATTCTTTTCATTGAAGTAGTTCAGATGGTTATAGACTTACAGCTATTATGAGGAAGAAAATGAACTAATTATTTCCAATGAGTTAAAGTGAGGATAAATTGCATCAAATTTAGGTGATGATCTAACTTTCATCCCTGCAAAATGAAGAATCATAAGCTATGCACCTTTTAACTGAATCTCTTCATGGAAAATGAATAGGGCATGGCAGAGTCAATCTGTTAATTTCAGCTATATTAACCAGCCACGGGAATTCCTGCACAGTCTCTCAGAGTCAATATGAATCAGGACGACCTTAATGAACAGATTGTCCACCAGTTAGTGGGGTTCACTGAAGTGTAAAGGCAAAGACTGTGTTTTGTATGTTTTGAAAGTAATTAATTTTCCAATTTATCTCATTATCTCCTTTGATAATGTATTTAAAAACATATTGTAAATTCTCTTAGCAAATAGAAAGTAAATTTTCTCAGGGAAGAGATTAAAATGGCTGAAGTGCAACTAAGGAATGTTATTATTCAGTGGTAAGACAGTGGGAAATTCTGGTGGCATAATAGTTAAGTGCTACATCTGCTAACCAAAAGATCAGCAGTTCAGATCTACCAGGTGCTCCTTGGAAACACCATGGGGCAGTTCTGCTTTGTCTGGTAGTGTCGTCGTAAGTCAGATTCAACTCAAAGAAGTGTTTTTTTTGTATTTTTAGTAAGCTGGTGAGAGCAAAAGTGAAAAAGCAGGCTAGGCTTAAATACTAAGCAAAAATTTTGGCTATGTTGGCAATATTATATAAGAATTGTTAAATAACATTAAGCAAAAGTAACAATATCTCCATTATGACAGTAAGTATATTTTTTTGAGAGACTTTTTCAATGACCTCTTTATTTCATTGTGAGAAGATATTGCTTGTGGCAATTCCGTAAATGGTATGCAACAAATATATGCATAATGAGATCACTGCATTTAAAATAAAATTGATCCCAAACCTATCACTACATCAACTTAGGTATACTGCTTACGTTTGTATATATGTATATATATATGTACACACACACATACATATATATGTGTGTATATGTATACAAGAAAAGAAGAGCATTTTAAATGTCCCTTAGTGTGTAATTTTGAGCCTCAGTGCTTTTTTTTATTGCTGTTTTTGAGCACTATTGCTCAAATAATTCCCAGTAGGTTTTAATAGTTCTAACCTCTGTAGAGTCCATATTTCCCTTTTTAAAGAAAGAGAATGCTGTTTTTTGCAAAAATGAAAGTAAAAAAATTCCTAAAGTAGTTCTGAAATGTTTTTAAAACGATGTGGTAGAGTTTTTGGACACAGTGACAAATGTATAATTCTATCATCTTCCAAATTCTAGACGATCTAACTATTTTTAAAACTCACTGAAATATTTGTCAGCTGATGTGGATGTTTAATGATGAATAACATAAGCAATTATTTGGTGAGGTGGTATATAACATATATATGTTGGGTTACTATCAGATGCCTTCCAATCAATTATGATTGATGGTGATTCCCCCGTATTAGATTTGCTGATATGGTTTTCCTGATTGTAATCTTTACAGCCGCAGGTTGCCAGGCTTTTTTTCCTACAATCATTCTGAGCCACTCAAGGATCTGATGTAAGCCATACTGTTGCTGTTGGTGTCTGCCTTCAGGCTCGCTTTGACTCACAGCAACCCAGTAGGAGAGATTACAACTGCCCCCAAAGGATTTCTTAGGCCACAGCATTTGCAGGAGCAAATCGCCAAGTCTTTTCTTCAGCACAACTAGCTTTCAGCCTCGACCTTTCAGTTAGCCGCCAAGTCCTTAGGGATCCTTCTAACATAAACATGTGTTTGTTGTCCTACACCGTCTTGTTGGTTTTGACTTACAGGGTCCACGTGCCAACAGAACAGAGCACAGTAAGTGTTTCAGTAAATCCGCTTTTGAGTACGGCAATTTATATTTATTCTGTGATATTAAGAAATAGTAATGTTAGAATTGAAATTAAAAGCACAAAAATCTAATATCTGTCCTCCATTTTTATGCATATTGACTTATTCTTTCCTAAATATAGCTGTCTAGGTTTTATGCATTCCAAGTTATTGACTTAGAGAAAATAATTCAAATGAAAATGTATATATACAGAATAAAATACACAGAAATTAAAATATAAAAATATAGATACACAGGTAAACAGTTTTTGTCACGTTGTACAACTTCTGTGTAATACAGTTATTCTGGTATACCCACATGACATTTACAGACACTGAAATGCTTCTCAATAATTTTCTTTTTTTTCAGTAACAAAACTAAATACAAAAAGGTAAAAGTTTTGGATTCCTTTTACGTCAGTTTAAAATAAAATCTTCAAATTGAACATGATATGCTTTGCATTTCAGAAATGTGTTATCAAAATCTAGAAGATGTTTGAATATACATAGAGGGAAGTTTTGTGTTTATTCCCCAAATTATCTTTGAACTGTTTTTAAAACTAATAATAATAACAATAAAAAGAAATCATCTTTAAACAATTCCAAGTAGACACATTTTTAATAAGCCACTGTTGTCCAGTAGATTCCAACTTACAGCAATCTTACAGGACTCTGGTTGTGTAGTGGTTGAGTGCTGAAGCTTCTGACCAAATGGTTGGCACTTTGGACCTACTGGGCACTCCTTGGATACTATATGGGGCACTGTGACCAATATGCTCTCTGTGAGCTATGTTTGTAATGCCAAGCCAAGTGCTGTCGAGTCGGATCGATGTTTGTAATAGCTCTCCTTAAAGTTTATACTGCCATAGCTCCATATCTTAAGTTTAGGTAAAAACCGGAATCAAAACTCTTTGCCATCAAGTCAATTCTTATCCATAGCAACCGTAAAGGACAGAGTAGAACTGCCCCATATTGTTTCCAAGGAGCACCTGGTGGATTCAAACTGCCAATCTTTTTGTTAGCAGCTGTAGCACTCAACCACTGCAGCACCAGGGTTTCCTAAGTCTGGATTGAATATAAGTCCATGGTGCCTGGTGGCACTGTGATTAATAGTTAGTCTGCTAACCAAAAAGCTGGCACTTCTTGGAAACAGTATGGGGCAGTTCTATTCTGTTCTATAAGATAACTGTGAGTGTCAGTCAACTCGATGGCAGTTGGTTTTATATAGCTATACAGATAAAGATATAATTTCAAATATATACCTTTGTCATCACAATTATTATCATCCTTGAGGAGCCAGTGTATAATTTTTATTTAAATACAATGTTATAACTTTTTTATACCTTTCTAACTGTGTGTTGCATGTATTTAATCCCATAATACAAACCTTCAATTCACACTAAATTATTCCATTGCACTGATTTAAGATTAAAAAAAGAAAGAAGGAAAAGATTTCTCTAGGTGTTTTTTTCATAACCAACTTAACAGCAGTGGGTTTGATTTGGGGGATGGGATAAGCAACGTAAAACATATTAGCAGCATACGGAATAAAGATTTAATATTTTCGTTGTCTTTGTTGTGTGCCATTGAGTACACACTAATCCTCTGTACAACAGAACGGAGCACCACTGAGTTCCAAGGCAGACTCACAGTTGTTGCGTATTTGAGTCTGCTGTTGCATTCCCTGTCAGTCCAGCTTGTTGGGGGTCTTTCTCTTTTTCTCTGACCTCCTACTTACCAAGCGTGAAGCCCTTCTCCAGGGACTGGTCCCTACAGATCATGCACCCAGGGTAAGTGAGAAGAGACCTCACCGTCCTTGTTTGGAAGGAGAATTCTGACTGCACTTCTTCCAAGAGAGGTTTCTTTGTTTTTCTGACAATCCCTGATATATTCAACATGGTTTGCCAATATCATAATTCAAATCCATCAATTCTTCTTCAGTCTTCCTTATTCACTGTCCAACTTACACATGCCTATGAAGTGACTGAAAATATCATGATTTGTTTCTGGTGTACTTTAGTCCTCAAGGTCACATCTTTGCTTTTTAATGCATTTTAAGAGTACTTTTTTTTTTCCCCCAGCTGATGTACACAATGTCACATGTTGCTTGATATCTGGCCTCTTCTGTCCAGGGAAGAACCGTAGTGACACAGTGGCCAAGCACTATGCTCCTAACCTAAAAGCCAGCAATTGGTACCCACTAGTTACTCGACAGGAGAAAGATGTGATAGACTGTTTCTGTAAAGATTGTAGCCTCAGCAATTCTACGTGGCAGTTCTGTTGTGTTCTAGAGAGTCACTGTAAATCCAAATCAACTAGACAATAATGCATACCAGTAGCAGTAGCTCCTTCGGGAATTGGCGATGAGCTCAAATAAGATGAAGTCTTGACAATTTCAGTATTTTTTTCCATCTGTCGTGAAGTTGTTTATTGATTCAGTTGTGAGGATTTTTGTTTCTTTATGTAGAGGTGTAATAATGAAGGCCATAGTCTCCATATACATTAAATAGCACTTTTATTTTGATACTCTTTAGTCTGGCCCTGTGTTCTAGTTGAAAACTAATGGCAAATTTTCTATTCAATGTTGCATTAAGTACATGTTGGTAGAGGCCTGTATTTCACAACTGACTTCCCCTGCTCCTGTAGAAGTCGTCCTTATCCTAGTTAATGATGACTACATCTGTCCAATTGTAGGTGCAAAGCTTTTAGAGCATTCTTTAATCATTTTCCTCTCTTGCTGCACATCTAGCTTCTCAACAAATCCTGGTAACATGTCCAAATTCTGGCCTTTCTCACCACCTCCAATTGTAGCTCTTTGGTCAAAAATTTAGACTGTTGTCTCTGGCCTCAATTATTGCCCTAGGTTCATTAATGTTTCCTATTTCTACTCTCGCCTTCTCTCAACTTATTTTCAACACTGCAGTGAGAATATTTCTGGTAACACATAAATAAGACCAGGTTACTCCATAGTTCTCATCTTAGCCGAAGACAACCAAAGTCTTGTCACCAGTCTACAGCCTAGCCCATCCCACTCACCTTTACATCTGGGGCCCTGCCTTCACGTACGCCCCTCCTCCACTCATTCTGTTCACATCTCCTTGGCATCTCTCTGATGTCTCTTATCTAATTAACTTTGAAATCAAGTTTGCTCCCTCAGTATTGTTATCCATTTGGGGTCCTACTGCACCATGAGTGTTTCAAGTCCTTATTCAAAAGTATAGGCATAGTTAATCCTTACCAAAGAACATCTGACACATTTCAACATTTCCTGTCTCCTTATGAGCTTTTTTGAAATATCCCATGTCACCACCTAATGTATTTTATATAGCTAGGTATGGATATACACATTAAATGTATGTGCTCAGTTTTCACTGTATATATGTATCTGCACATGTATAGCAATATGTATACATACCAACATATACAAGGAAGCCTGTGAGAACCAGAATTGGACAGGACTGCCTTGTTTTTCTGAGTTTTGCAAGTTTTGTGCATTTGACAGGGTGCAGGCTTACCACCTTTCTCTTGATCTCTATTAGTAGTCTATTAGTACTATCTATTATTATTCAGTATTGAATTTTGCTTTTCTGAGAGTTTTCTGCCTTACACAGGTTCTGACTCTCACAGGTTTTACCCTGTATACATTGTATATGTACAATACAAAGGACACTCAGAGAGAGAAAGTGAGAAACAAAGTATTCCTTGCTTTTCTAAAATGTAAGCTGAATGAGAGCAAGAAGTTTTGGTCAGCTGTGTTCAATGCTTAATTGCCACTGCATACAATAGAATTTGGCAAATATTAATACTAGTTCTTAAATAAATGCCTTCACTTGAGAATCAAGGAGTTAGAGATGTTTTCTTTAATTTCTTCAGTTTAAGTGATTTGGAGGATGAATTTAAAACATCATGGTAACTGCTAAGAGTTATAAGATAGAAAAAAATAAATGGAACTTGCAAGAGACAAAAAGATGTAGAACTTATAAGTAGAGAGCAAATCTTTTAATCATTCATAACAGAATTTCTTAAATCAGTATTCTAGGTGATACGCCAAGAATAGTCCAAGCCTTAGAATAGAAGTTGAACATCTTTCCAAACAAGTTAGTTCAACCCGGAGATGGGGTTCCTTACTTTCAGCAAATCACTGAAAGCCAACTTCCCATTCTGCCTAAATGTTTACTACTCAGTGTTAAGGAGAAAATTGCACAGAAAGATGACTTGAGAGGCAATGATCAAATATGCCATGTTTTTTAGAGTTTTGAATTCAATTATCTTTAAAAATATTTACTTGATTATCTACTGTAGATAAAATAATCATTACAAGACCTGTCAGAAATGTTTTAGAGCTTAACTTCCTTATGAAGCTTTTATTTTTTCTTTCTTTTAAATATAATGACTGGATATTTGTTAAACTCTGAAAACATTTGCATGGACATATTAAAATATATCTAATCTTCACTTATCTTACTAATCAGGTTTCTTACATTTCAAATGAAAAATATTTTTTCTCAATATCTTATGTCCTCTTGTGACCATTATTGAAATACAGAGCAATATTTAATTATTTATAATTTTATATGGGAAAAAATTAGAGACTCCATCGAACACACTGAATTTCTGGATAATTATACAAATTTTAAGAAGTACAAGGAAAGGGAGAAAAGCAAATCAAAGCAGAAGGCCATAAGTGTTTTAAATTAGCATAGTTTATCACTATTGGTTTAATAGACAAGAGAATTTTCCCTACCACGCTCAATTTTATAGACAAGCAGAGAAAATGGGGTAATGATATTTAAATTGATTTATGGGTAAGTAATTCTACTTAGAGTAATTAGCACCTTTGCTTGTGCGCACATACATGAGATGAAAGAAACACAGTATGTTTTACAATAAGTAAACTTTCAGAGAAATTTGATCTACAATTGAAATCCTTTGCCCCCCCCCCCCCGTTTCCTACCCAATCTGCTAATGTTGACACAACAATGGCAGAATCTTTGTGTCAAGGAGACCATCTGGACAATCATTCAACCAAGAAAGCATCTTTCAGTTTGTCATAAAAGTTTAAAGGTAGACTACAAAGACAAAACCTTGGGTTTGAATTCTAATTTTGTTGCTCAGTATCTACATAGCTCTGGGCAAAGGCCTTTGGCTCTATATGCTTTGGGTTTTTTTGTCTGACATGAAAGATAAATGTATATGCTTCTCAGGATTGCTGTATGGATTAAATGATTTAATGCCTATAAATCTTTAGGACAGTGGCTAACATGCATGTTAATAACTAGTGTTGGTATCTGTGGAACCTTACTTTTTTAGCATTACAGACCTCCAGAGTAGGTCCCTGCTAGCTTTTTGTAATATTAACAGTAACTGTATTGTAGGATTTATATGGGGGTAGATAAATTAACACTTCTTTGTGGTGACTCTTGTGATGAATTTCTCACCAAAACACCATCATCTCCTCTTTGATTTTTCTAATGTAGCCTTTATTTTACGCAGTGGCAAATGGAAGAAAACAGAATTAACAAACCCGAGCAAATTATTCTTTAATAAGAAGTTTAAATCTATTAATTTTTTTGTATCTTTATTCATGTATCATGATGATTAAAATTTTAAAGTCATCACCAGAATAACTACTGTTAAATGGTTTTAAGTAAAAGCAATCATTGATTTATGGAAATACTAATTATTGGATTGTTGTGTTCTTGATTGTTAAACTCATTAAGACTCAAGTAAGCTAACTAAATAAAACCCAGACATAAATTGCTAAATTTCCAAATATCACTTTTGCAGATGTGCACTTGTATAGACAGCTTTTGCAGCATCATCTGCATGAGAAATAACATACAATATGAGCACATGGTTTCATGGCATAATTTCACAGAGGTTAGACTACAACTGTACTGTGTGATACTTCAGAATTTATGTGCACAAGGGTTTAATTTGCAAATTGTTATTCATTATATGTCACTCTGAAAGCATGGAACACCTGAACACATTGAAAAAGAGGGGATCAGCCTAATCAAGGCAATGGATTGAAGATAAAAAGCATAAGGATTAGATGAGAACCACAAGAGTAAGGAGTAAAGCATTTTATTGGAAGAGTGATTAGATTTTTTAGGCAGTGATTGGAAGGCAGTAAAGCATTTATGTAAGACGGTTCTAGAGTTGTATCTTGGGAATTAAGCTCTGTTAATAAAATACTGTATCTGATTACCCTTTGTAAAATGTAGCATTAGATGATATTAACATAATGATTACTAATATTAAATTTATCTTTAATTCAATGATATCTTTATATCCATGTTGATTTTCTCATTTTTATGTTGACAATTTTCTTATTCATGTATATTTTAACTGTTTGCAAGTTTCAGAGATATATAGTCATTGGCCAGAGTAAGAAAACAGTATAAATCAACTGACTGTAACATTAAGACAGCATCAATATCTCTCCACCTATCTCCTAGTCTATGTATCTCTAAATCTGTTAAATGATTAAGAATTAAATTTACTCTAATCAGTTTATACTATTGCATTCATCTAATTAACTCCAAGTTATAAGTATATAATAGGATATATGAATACCCCAAAATCTGAAATTCATACCCTTGTTAGCATTTTTCACATTAACCATTAATATTCAGTGTAAATTAGAGGAGGTACATTGTGGTGAATGGCATGGTTATTAATTCAAATTGCTTGGAAGTGATTTTATAAATACATAAATCACACCAAATGTTTGAACAACGATCACACTTAGAACTTAAAAACTTCATAAATCAGATGTCACAGTACCTACAAATTTATCATCAGTTATTATATTGACTCAGCCTCATCTAGACAGGCCATTTAATGAATATCATAACATGTGAATAGACACATTAGTTTCAAAACAGCATTAGCCTAAAATGAGGTCAACATAGGTGGATTCACTCAGTGTATAGACAGCTGAGCCCCCTCCAAATTCTACAACCAGGTCTGACAGATAGCAGTGCTTCCCAGACTGCTTAACAGCACTTGAAAAAGTAAAGTCACAAGGGTTCCATTTGTGAATGTTCATTCTTATATACATCATGCCTAAAGCAGAGAACACAACCGCAGCAGTGACTGGGCAATTTCTTCTTCAGTAGCTGCTTGAGAAGAGGGTCAGCACATTGTTTATCTCAAGAGCTATGAAAGATATGGACTGAAGAATTAAGCATCATTAATTCATAATTTTTAAACTTTCAGAGCTATATCTGTGTACGTTGGGTGCAGTTTCTATACACTCCTGACTTAGTTACCTGCTAGTGCTGTAACAGAAGTACCATAAGTGGATGGCTTCGACAATGAGAATTTATTCTCCCACAGTCAAGTAGGCTACAAGTCCAAACTCAGGGCATCAACTCCAGGCTTTCTTTTCACTGTTGACTCCAAACAAAGTCCTTATTGTCATTCTTCTTCCTTCGAAGAGCTTCTTTGCAAAGGACCCCAGGTCCAAAGGATGTACCATGTTCTCAGTGCTTCATTCTCGGTGGCACGAGTTCCCCTGCCTCTCTGTTCACTTTATAGCCTTCTATGTCACAAAAGAGATTATTGACTCAGGATACAATCCAGTCTTGTAGACTGAGTGCTGTCTCAGTGACATAACTGCCATTAACTGCATCTCATCAGCATCATAGAGATAAGTTTTATAACACATAGGAAAATCACATCAGATACCACAAGGGTGGAAAACCATACAATACTGGGAATCAAGGACTAGCCAAACTGATAAACGTTTTTTTTTCAGGACACAGTTCAATTCATGACAAATACATCGTATGTTCCATGTGGCGTTCAGACAGTATAATTTTCTGACACAAATCCATGTTTAAAAGACTATAGCATCATGTTTTATTAGTTTTATTAACATCAGATATAAAGGGAGTTTTTTCATGTTTTTATTGTAAAAGAACTTCCACAGAAGTTTGTGATAGTTTCCCTCCCTATCTCCCAGTTATGGCTACCTTTTCAATTTTCATATCATATCTTGTGATGAACATTATTTCTTAATTTTAATGTTCTCAAATTATTTATTCTTTTTATATTTAGTGTTTCTTTTTTTTCTTTCTTAGGATATCTCATATTTTACAGATTTTTTTAAATAACATTTCCTCCAGTATTTTGCTTTTCACAATTCAGACTTGAACCAATCTTGTATTGATATTTCACATATCGTGAGAGATATGACTGTCATGTTAGTTTCTAACATTGTGGGTTGGAATTGACTCACTGGCACACAAAGGCAACAGCAAGTTGTAGATAACCACTTGTCCCAAAATCCATCTGTAGCTGGTTCCCCCTTCCCTGTTCTGCTGCAATGCAACATCTGTCATGTATTGTGGTTATGCTCATGCATGGCTTTCTCTCTGGACTCTGTTTCCTTGTGCTGCTCAGGGTGGTTATTTCTGCTCAACTATCACACTTTCTAGGAAACCCTGGTAGTATATTGTTAAGTGCTACATCTGCTAACCAGAAGGCTGGCAATTCAAATCAGGGTGGTTATTTCTGCTCAGCTATCACACTTTCTAGGAAACCCTGGTAATATGTTGTTAAATGCTATGTCTGCTAGCCAAAAGATTGGCAGTTCCAGTCTGCAGTCCTTGGAAACACTATAGGCCAGTTCTACTCTGAGCTATAGGGTCACTGCAAGTTGGAATCTACTCACTGGCACTGGGTTTGATTTTTTTTGGGTTTTGTTTTAATTACCATAGACACATTGACATTTGCAGGCAACATCCTTGTAAGAATAAAGATAATCTCCATTCTGCAATAAAATACATTTATTTCTGAGGGATGTCTTGCCAATCTTTGAGCAACCTTAATTATAACCCATGGCCATCAAGTCCATTCCAACACATAGTGACCTATGGGGCAGTATATCAATTTGACCTGTCCATAATTCGGTATCCATGACTGCTATAGAGTCACTATGAGATACACAGAGTAGAACCGCCCCATAGGGTTTCTGAGGAATGCCTGGTGTACTTGAACTGTTGAAGTTTGGGGCAGCAGCTGTAGCACTTAACCACTATACCAGCAAGGTCTGCTTGAGCAAGCTGGGTTATACTTTTTAACTGCTCTCCCATAGCTCCACTTTGTGGGGAAGTGTGGTAGATGGAAAGTGATTACATACTTTGAGATCTCCCTTACCTACTGGGAGCCCGCAACGCCTCAAGGAGAGTGCTAGCAAGCAGTTGCTCTACAGTAGGATACTTTAGACACTTAGGAAGCCATAATGCTGACCTTTCAAAGAGCATAGTTTTCAATGTTATCTTATAAACAGAGCATTTAAAGATGAAAATAAAATCATTATGTATATGTATATGGCTGTTTTTTTTAAAAAATTAAAACAGCATTTACCCCACCTTGGACCATTGATGATGTAACTGTTAAGTTCTATGACTACTAACCAAAAGATCTACAGTTTGAGTCCACCACAGACTCCTTGGAAACTCTATGGGACGGTTCTACTCTGTCCTATAGGGTTGCTATGAGTCACAAACAACTGCACTGCAATGGGTTTAGTTTGCTGGTTTTAGTCTACTTAGTTTTGAAACCCTGGGGGTGTAGTGTTCAAGTGCTACATCTGCTAACCGAAAGGTTGGCAGTTTGAGTCCACCAGGCATTCCTTGGAAACTCTATAGGGCAATTCTATTCTAACCTATAGGGTCACTGTGAGTCAGAATCACCTCAAAGGCAGTGGCTATGGCTAGCGATGGCTTAATTTTAATGATGCATCTGCAATTATTTACGATAGTCTGAGTATATTAAAACAGCAAATCAACTCTCATATCTACTTTATCACAGAATTCGAATTCCATCAAGCATAGTCTGTTTTCCCTTTTATGTTCACAGTGTCTTTTAACAATGGATATGGCTCTGTCGAATTTTCTGATAACTAGAAAGAAGTTACATGGTCTCTTCTGGTAGACGAGCATGTTTATCCTAGTGAAGGTTGAGGTTAACTGAATTTCTCACTTCAGTTGAAAATCAATTCTTCCACTCTTTTGTCATAATCCTATCAAATACATACAGAAGCTGTTCTCTCTTGAGTTGTATTTGAATTTGTACAGGGAATTAAATTTCAGCTTTCAGAAAAGAAAAGTTTTTGCAGGACTACAGAACCTTTTTGTCTGTATTTACTGCAGTAAATAGTGACCGTACAGTATTAAAGGGTTTTTGTAACAGACGTTTGCTAAGAATAAAGTGTAGTCGGAGGAGGAATGTGGGAATATATTGTCTTTCTGCAGCTAAGAAATGATATACAAAAGACATAGTTAAACTCACACTGATAGAAACGTTTGTTCTTATAAAGGGTGTTTTCAATGTAGTTGTTAGTAATACAACTCTCAATTAAATTTATCTAATAGATTTTTTCTTGAGCAGCCAGACTTGTCCACTGAAGATCAAATATTTCTTATTCAGTTATAAAATAGTTATCTTACAGTTATGATAAAAGAAATTGCCTTACAGGGTGTCAGATTAGTTTATTTGCTGAAATTCAATATATTAAGAACAAAATCTATTGAATATCAAGAAACTTTCATAGGGTACAATGTAAATGAAGCCTTATATAAAAGAGAAAAGTTCTCCTTTGTTTATTGAAGCTCATATTTTGATGTTCGCTTCCAAGCTTGGTGAAAAAATTAGATGGGCAGACAGAGAAGTGATAAAGAACAACAGGGATATGAGATTGTATATAGCTCTAGCCTTAATGACCAGATCGATGATGGACTTGATGTGGTGTGCAATACAGAGACTCCAAAAAACCCTGGTGACACAGTGGTTAACAACTTGTTTGCTACCTGAAGGGTCAGCATGTTTGAATCCATCAGTGACTCCTTGTAAACCCCATGATGCTATTCTACTCTGTCCTTTATGGTCACTAGGAGTCAGAATAGAACTTATGGTGGCATGTTTGGCTTTCTTGCTTGTTAAGGGTTCTCATAACTGTGTAAAAATTTTCCTCATAGCTCATTTTACTTAAAGCTTTTCTTTGCACAACCATACTCTTATGTTGAGAAACTCTTCCTCTAATAACCGCCCCATCCTTCTGCAATATGAACTTTTAACTTGCTACATTTGTGCTTTTTCTTGCTCTAGCTATTAAAGCTGGAGATTTAAAGCCTTCATCTAATTAGGAGTCCTCAGTTATTTCAGTTTAACAAAGTTTATAAGCAAAGCTTTTTACAGATGCTAAGAACCTTGTAGGTGATGTTGACAAAAGATAAGACATAACACATTTCACAACAGTAGACAGTCATTGAGAAGCTGACACAGGTCAACTCTTCGCGTCTGTCCCAACAGCCATGTCATGAGGGCCCTCATGTTCTCTTCACCGAACGCGGTTCTCATGCCTGTAACATGGATCCCTGGTAGGACTGCTGTGTGTGTGTGTGTGTGTGTGTGTGTGTGTGTGGAAGTTAAGAGAAGTCCTTAGAGTTTCTCCTTCTCAGAAAGTTATATGATCTGAAAGTCTTGTCAATTTGTCTATGTTTTCTAAGAATCTTTCATGGTGATTAAACACATATATACAATCATTTTTATCTCCATATAGGTAAAGAGAAAGAGGTTGATAGTTTAAAATGGCATCACACTATTGTTTTACTTATTAGCGAAATTAAATGGTATGGTTTTGTTTTGTTCTTTCTTGATTTTTTATATATGAATACATACTTTTTCCATTTTTAGTGATTGCAGTTTTCAGTCTATGATTTCTTTCTCTTATTCTATTGCCTTAGCCATGTAGTCCCGCTAACAGAAATACCAAAATCGGATTGCTAAAAAAAAAAAAAAAAAAAAAAAGATCATTCTATCACAGTTTAGCAGGCTGTAAGTCCAAATTCAGGACATCAACTCCAGAGAAGGCTTTATCTGCTCTTTCTGGAGGAAGGCCCTTGTCATTAATCTTTCCCTAGACTAGAAGCTTCTTCAAGCAGAAACTCCAGGTCCAAAAGACATGGAGTGCTCCTGGCACTGCTTTCTTGGTGACACGAGTTCCCCAACCTCTGCTTGATTCCTGTGATGCAAGCCACACTCCAGAGAAACTCCCTTTACATTGGATCAGGGATGCAGCCTTAGTAAGGTGTTACAATACCAGGTTAATCCTTGTTAAACACGAAACTATAATCACAAAATGTAGGACAATCACACAGTACTGATATCATGGCCTAACAAAACTGACACATATTTTGGGGAGACACAATTCAATCCATGACATGTTTATAAAATTCTTCTCAATTCCAAGATTAGTTATTCATCTCTTTTTGTTATAATTTCATTTTTGTGGTTTTCTCATTGAATTCTTTAATCCACTTCAAATTCATCATGATGCATATAAAGTAAATATAATTCAATTTTTTTCCAGTAGTCTATTTTTTTCTTACTGAAAAGATAAGTCATTTCTCACAGGTTTATACACGAACACACAAGGCACACACATCTTTATCCATACTACTTTCCTCTCTAGGATAATTTTGTTACCCATTTTTAAAATAACTATATATTTAAGGAGCTGTTTAAATATCTAATATTAGGCATGCTTTTATTCATAATCCTTTTTAGAATTTTCTTGGTGATTTTCTCCTGTTCTTTGAAATAAAAATTATAAGCATAAATTCAGGTTTAAACTACTCAATAGTTATTTTGTCTAAGCTTGCACAAATCTCATAAATTAATCCTCAAAGAATTGGCATTTATGCAATAATTAGTCTTGCCATGTAGGAATAAGGCTCTGAGGAATTACATAACCAGCTAAAGAATTTAATAATTGAAAAAGTTTTCCCATCTAATGGGAGAGAGATGAAATAAATGTTACCACTGTCCTGGATTTAAAGTGAAAATGATTGAATAGTTTGTACCAAATCTTTAACATGAACTTTAAATTATTAGCCAATTTCCCTTTATGTGAACTAGGGCAACCCTGGTGGCACAGTGGTTAAGAGCTGTGGCTGCTACCCAAGAGATCATCAGTTCAAATCCAACACGTACTCCTAGGAAACCCTTTGGAGGCAGTTCTACTCTTTCCTATAGGGTCACCGAGTGAGAATCAGCTGGACAGCAAAGGGTTAAGCCAATTTCAGGGGCAAAATGAGCTTGAAAAATTGCAGAACAAAGAATGTGTTGGTAGAGCCACATTTGTTTTGACTCCATTGACTATGCCATATGCAAAATATAATTTGTTCTATTTTTTCCATTCTGTCATTAAAAAACCAAAGGAACCAAGTCCTCTTGTTCTCTAATATTGATTGCTTTTGTTGAACTGAAAATTGCTGAAATGAATTTTAGTATATTCGAGTTTTAAATATTTGCTTTACCACTGTGGGGAAAAAGTACAAATAAAAAATGTGAAAGACTTATGTGGCACCATTTGATGCTGAGGTTCAGACAACTCATTTTTTCTGGCTAAAGTGTTGGGCTCCTGTGAGAATGTAAGAATAGCCCTTTCCTCTCTGTTTCTGTGTCCTCAACGTATGTTCTGGGCCCTCTCCATTTCCTCAGGCCCTTTGCCAAGCCTGTGATGAGCACTGAAGGATTTCATCGTACTCTCCCTAACTTCAAGGCATACACAATTTCAGGGTCCAGTGTTCACACAGACTATTGACACCAAGGGGAACAGTACAGAATACGGTGTCAATAACTCTGGGTTTCATAAATGAAGAAAATGAATAGATACAGGAACCTGGAGAGGGGATGTGTTGGCTCTACTAAAAGAGAAGCCATGAGAAAGTATCCTGGAAACCAAAATACTGATATGGACAAGAAGATAGAAAAGGATATAGGAAACTCAGAATGTTGAAAGAGACTAAATAAACTAATTAGTTTTGTATTTTAATATGTGGTGATGTGCTATCCCCAAATTTACTGGGCACATGACAGAACAAAGGCGTCTTCAAAGTGCTAGGCATTCAACAGCTAACCTAACAGGTGAGTTTCTGCTCTCATTCTGAGGACGAGCACGAGATTGTACAGTTCAGTCTTTAATTAGATGTTAGAGGATGAGGAGCTCACATTTGTTATTAAAGAAATTCTTCTATAGGGAAATCTGTCTCTCTATATATGTACATACATATATATACATATATATATTCTCTAAGTCTAAATATTAGAAAATATATGTCAGAGTATATAGATAAGAAGATATCAATATAGAATATATACATATTACAGTATGTATATATTAGAGAGTATTACATATAAATTCTCTATCATTTAAGTTTGGCTATGTCAAAATAATCCTGATTACAGAGATTCACGTAGCCTGCTGAAGGAGATCTAGTGTTGCCACAGTAAAGAGCAGTCAATTGCTTGATGATTTAAACCCACCCAGCATTTTTGAAGCAGAGAGATTTGGTGAACTGCCCCCGTTGAGGTTACCGTCCAGGAGAAGCTATGAAGCGGTTCCGCTCTGTCATGCAGGCTTGCTATGAGTTAGAAATGACTCAACAACACATAGCAACAGCTCGCAGACTGCTTATCAACTTGTCCTGATCATCATGAGTAAAAAAATGACTTTTTATATCAATACATACGTCAGAAACTTTCTGTAAGATTTGTGCATTTATACTTCTAAATATTTTTTCATTTACTGATTCTAATAGCAACATAAACAAACTAGAAAGATGACTCGATAGGGAGTTTAAAAATCTAGTAAAAGTGCATTAATTGATGTCTACCACTAAAAATATTGTGTTTGAGATATATGTTTTTAAACTTCTACACAGAATACTCAGAATTCC
The DNA here is from genome assembly GCA_028571685.1 of Heterohyrax brucei. Taxonomy (NCBI): domain Eukaryota; kingdom Metazoa; phylum Chordata; class Mammalia; order Hyracoidea; family Procaviidae; genus Heterohyrax; species Heterohyrax brucei. The sequence goes on from CM053148.1 coordinate 109,064,184, forward strand.
AAAGAAATTCATACATTTTTAAAGAGACATATCTTTGTACTTGATGTATCATAGTTTTACCTGCAAATTACTGTTGGAATTTCAGCTCTTAGAGATTTGAATCACACAGCAAAAATGTCTTCCAGAAAATCATCGAGATTTTATTCATCTACAAATCATATGTATTGACAATGTCCTTGACAAAGACACACTTGTGTATTTAAGCAGTGCCAGTGCCAGTATGATATTAAATAACTGTATTTAACCTGTGAATGAATACAGTAAAAGTTCAAGGAAAATAAATGTATACATTGGACATGATATAAATACATATATATAGAAAATTTAGTACAGGTAGTCCCCAGGTTAGAGATGTTTGAGTTACAAACTGCAGTTATAAAACAAGCCCTGTAAAGCCTATTACATTAAAAATTCGAGGCATGTACAAATGAGTGCTACTTTGCAATGCATATCAAAACATTATTATCATTGTATTATTATGTTAAAGATGTTTTAGTGTATTTGGAAGTGTTTCTTAAATGTTTTATGCATAGAAAATTATACCACGTACTACATACTAAGACAAACACTTGACTGACATCATACCTAACTGTTCTGGCTTATATACTAACTGAATTAAGGAGCAGATTTAGGAATGAAATCATTCATAACCCAAGGATTGTCTGTAATCATCTATCTGATAAACAAATGGAAAGTCAACTAACCTCAATCTGAAATGTACCATGTAAATTTGAAATAGTTGTACATAATGGTGATTCACTTGTCTTTCTATGTACAACAGTCATGTTATTTTGTCGTATTCATTTATAACATTATGAAATTTGTAATTAGTGTGATCATATCATTAACAAAAGACAATAATGCATTATTACGTTTCTGTGGACTTGCAAATCTCCAGTCTATGTCGAAAAGGCTTTGTAGATAGAATATATTACAAGCAGTTTATTGTATTCCATAGCTGTGTAAGGATTTGCCAGAAGACATCTGATACAGACTTAAAAACACTGATAAAAAGTAAAGGCAAGATGTGAAGAGGAATGCAGGTGGTGTAAAGCGCACCAGCTGTCAGGACCCACATGAACTGTAGTGCAGAAGCAGGAAAGCACTTGGTGAACAGCAAGTAACATATCAAAGCTTCCTGAAGGTACGGTGATATGTCAGAGACTCTCAGACTAGGAACCAGAATGAAGGGTAAAGAATTTGTAATTCATTTGGAGGACAAAAGGTGTTTGCAGGAATTTACACTCTCAGACTATAAATGTGCGAATTTAAGATATAAAAAATACACATGCAACAACTTTCATACTCCTGTCCCACCAGATGGAAACTATTGTGTATCAAAGCATAAAGATTTTTAAGATGTTTATTAATTTGGCTCTTCACATTTACTCATTTCACTTAGTTCTATAAACATATAGGTAACAATACATTTAATATTTTTACAATCTTCATATTTAAAGTCAGTGACATTAATTAGATCAACGCATTGTTCAACCATCATTTAATTTGGACGTCAACCTGTATTCGTATAATACGGCTTAGAAATCACTTCTGTGTGTTGTTAAAAGCTTTGGCATTAAATTTAATACTTGAAAATTGATACAAATAACTGGGTCTCTATTATACTTGCAGCATAACTACGAAATGAGTAGACTTGATGATCAGTTTTGCCCTTGGGTCACTTTGCCTTCTTTGCTAGCTTATGTATTTTACACATGGGATTTTAATACAACTGCATGCAGGTGAGGTGGTTTACGATGTGCTATGGGAAGGAAAAAGATCACTGCTAGATATAGGGAAGTATAACAAAATCTTTAGTTATTTGTTAGCACACAGTTATTCAAATATTTAAGAAAATGCTGGTATAGACAATATAAAAATAAATCCATTCCCATCAGGTCGATTCTAACTTACCCTTACCCTACAGGAGAGAGTAGAGCTGCCCCATAGGGCTTCCAAGGTTGTAATCTTTAGGACATGAGCCCTGGCATGGCAATGGTGAAGGCACTTGGCTGCTAACCAAAATGTGGGCAATTGGAATCTAGCAGCCTCTCCACAGGAATAAGATACAGTGCTCTGTTTCATAAAGATTTCCAGCCTTGGAAACCCTGTGGGGCAGTTCTACGCTATTCTGCAGGGTCACTACTAGTCAGAATCTAGTAGATGGAGGTGAATTTGTGTCTTTGGAATCTTAGAAGCTGGCTGCAATATCTTCCTCTGCAAGAGTGACTGGTGGATTCCAATCTCTAACTTTTTGGTTAACTGCTGAGAGCTTAACCACTCTAGCACCAGGGCACCTCAATACAATATGCAGCCAAAGATATTGGGAATATCAAGAGCGATATGGCTAAATCCTTGCTCCTGTTTGGCCCATTTTTAACTCCGTTCTACACTTCCCAAGCAACTGTCAGGCGTGGACTTGTTTTAGAAATCATAAATGTCTAAACAGGAGTGCATTAGGGAAATGCCAGGGCTCACTGAACCTCACTATTTGAACTTAAAGTTTCTCCATTTCCTGATGGAGGTTATTTTTGGACTATATCTCTGGAGACTTACTCAAAATACTATCGGGCATGCCTTGATTTGTATAGGCAAATTTCTGCAATTCCTCTCTTATTTCTTTTAGAATGAGAACGTGCCCCAGGTAAGCAGGTCCATTAGGGTTTACACTTCTTGGGGGATTTTCTTTTTATGTATTTCAATATGATGCTATTTATGTTTTGTTATTTCTACGAAACAGTATTCATTTCCAGTTTTAAATGGTGTCTTCTCTTTCAAACTTGATAGGAGAACGTGAGATTTTTTTTAAATTAAATATAGAATTGCTTTAATAGATACATATTGTGCCCTTCTTTTTTTTTGAGAGTTTCGTATTGTTTTGGGGAATCACATAGAATGGGAAATTTTGAAAACTATCTGAAAATCCAAAGATCAATAACCAAGTGATAAAAAGTCTCAGATTATTAGATAATTTTAAGTAATTTTTGCATTCAATCTACTTTCTAACTAGGTACTTTAATAAAGTCTTTCACCAGTTTACAGAATTAATTCCTGGCTCATTGGCCTTAATGTATGCGGAGGCCTGGTGGTGCAGTGGTTAAGAACTTGGCTGCTGACCAGAAGATTGGCGGTTCAAATCCACCAGCTACTCTTTTGCAGCCCCGTGGAGCAGCTCTCTTCTGTCCTGCAGGGTCGCTATGAGTGTGCACTGACCCAGTGGCACTGGATTTGGCTTTTGGTTTTGGTTTAGGGTGTGTGTGTATGTGTGTGTGTATATATATATATATATATATATATACATATATATAAATACAAATACTATGGACAAAATATTTGTATACATAAATACTTACTATGGACAGACAAATGTTAAAATAACACATGCTGTTCATGACATGATATTTTAAACCACAAAGTTAGGAGGCAAAAATAACCTTATTCCCTAAATAAAGCTCATTCTATTCACCAATACTCAAAGAGAAATACTTAAATCAATGACCTAACTAAATTGTGAGAACTTAAGGAGACACTTAAAAGGGAAGTCCCACGCTACTTTAAAAATTACGCATAATGCTATTCTGCTTTAGGCTTCACTTAATAAATTTTCAAAAGGGAAATAAATGCTTTTTTTGGTCTTCACGTAATACATGCTTAAGGGTACATAATTTTTAATATATTTTTCTTCATAGTGACATAGTTTGAATTTCAAGAGTTCTTTACATTCTTATTTCTTAGGAACTGAACAAAAGGGATGAATGTGTGATAAATATGATCCCTTAAGATACAGTTTTTCATATTCATTGGAGAAGTTACAATTAAAAAAATGTGAGTAACAGTCTGTAAAATGTCCAAGCATCATTTAAAATTCATTACTATTTTTCTTAGAAACTGAGTGATACAGTATTTGCCTCTTAGGGAAATTAAATTACTAACCAGTAATTACAGTTCTCTGAATGTAACATTCTCTGTGGATTTGTATTAACTATCTTGGGGCGTTTTGACATGTGAGGTGGAGTAATATAGTTATATAGTAAAATAAAGAACAGTTAAATTCTGATAGATTGTATCTTAAATTTGTCTAGTAATTTTCTATAGAGGCACTGTTACATTTCCTCCTTAACAGTTTTGTGAAGTAGACTCAATGAATCCAAATGTAGTTCTGTAGGTGACAGTTAAAAGGCACAGAAGTTTGAAAGACAGGTTCAATGACATAATGTCATTTATACAGCTGAAATTAAAATCTGTCTTATAACTCATAGTGCAGCTCCACTCCCTTATATTGAGCATGTCCTTGTATTTGCTAAATTATGTAGCAAAGCAATATAAATGGAATGTGTTCATCTTTAGGAGATCAATATTTAAACCATGCCTCACCCTTTCATTCCCACATGCTGTAAACTTTATGAACTTTTAACTGAATACACTATGATATATATTGGAAACCCTGGCGGCGTAATGTTTAAGTGCTACCACTGCTAAGCTAAAAGTCTGCAGCTCTAGTCCACCAGGCACTCCTTGGCAACTCTATGAAGCATGTACTACTCTGTCCTATAGGGTCACTATGAGTCAGAATCGATTCAATGGCAGAAGATTTGGTTTTGGTTGGTATGATGTATGTTAAACTATAAATTTTTATTTAAATATTTAAATAATTTTTTTAATTTTAAGTATTTAAAATATTAAATTTTTTAAGACAAATATTTAATGTTTATTATCAAATTAAATGTGCAAATTAAAATATTTAAAAAGAATATTGAAATAAATTAATATTTAAAATTTAAAAATTTAGTTTTTGAAATCGATACATAGCTACATACCATAGAAACCCATTTATTTTACAAGGATGTTTTAGAACGCATACCACATGACCGTCTATAAATTTTAGAGCAAAAACATTGAAAGAATTATTGTCTTTAAATTTATATAAACAAAAAAGATGTACTTTACACTTCGTGGTATTATAAAGAGCAAGACATATTTTTATTTCATTTAAATTGTCTGTAATGTGTTGCACACAAGGAAGAACTAATGAAGTCTCAAAACAGACAAGCAATGATTATTAGTCTTCATAAAAGTTCAATTTGTGCAAGTTTTAAAAATAAAACAAAAAAACTTGAAGTGGTTTCTTTCCAGAACCAAGTAAAATTATTTATTTTTCTTCTTGTTTTCTTTTTTCTTTGCATGCAAAGCTTTACATTTAAATATTTTTAAAAGAGATGATCTCAGTGGTAACCAGAGAGATAGATATACAAAGAATGTCATTGTTTTAGAGACTTTCATGGTGAAAATGAAAATCATACCATGAGATTTTATCACGTTTTCTGTGAAGATTCATGTAAGCATTCATTTACATTTTATCCAACAAAATTAAAATAAATTTCTTTCCTTATATGATAATCTGGAAACAATAAAAAAGTATATCTAATAACTGAACATGCACAGATTTTCATAGTATTGAAACATATGCCTTAGTTTTTTTCTTCTTCTTATTTATTGTAATTGAGTGGAAGTGTACAATCCAGTTTAAATTTACGTGCCTGCCTATGTGCAGCTCCTACTGCTCTCCTTGCCCAGTGCCAGCACATTCCTCCTTTCTGTTCTATGTGTGTCATATCCTCTCAACAATCTCTTGTCCCCTCTTCTCCAGCCTCTCCACTTCCCTCTAGTAAGAGGCCAGTAGGACGACATCCTACAGATGCACAGAACCATAAAGTGCACATACGATATGGTCACTCTGTGTCACTGAGTCCAATCTATTCTTTTCTGAGGAGTTGACCTCAGTAATGATTTATGGACAGGGGCAGCATCAGGTCTAGGGGCCATGCTCCCAGGGGAACCCCCAGGCCTTCAAACCATCAGTGTGGTCTTTGAGTGGATTTCTTGGGGTGAACCCCTTTTTATTCTCATGTTACCACTGAGACTCAACTTTGTGAGCCCCATCATGGCTGTTCCTGGTAGTGGCCAGGCACCATCTGATTATTCTGGTCACATGTTGATGTAGTCATCCATTCATGTGGTCTTTCTATCTTCTGGGTTCTCTTTCCCGTATGTCATTTTGGTCCTTGAAGATCAGCTCTTCCTGCTGAGTTGGGATCATTTGGTGTGCCTCAGATGGCAGCTTGTTAGCTTTTAAGACCCAAGATGCCACTGACCAATACGGGGTGGAGAAGACTCTCTCACCAATACAGTAGATATGCCAGGTGGCTTCGATGTCCCTCGACAGCACTGTCCCTAGAATCCCCCCTGTTACTCTCTGCTGTCTGTCTTAGCAATATTGGGTTAAGATTGGAAGAGTATTCATGCTATGTTGAAGTCCAGTTAAACTGATCTTCTTTCTAATGTGTGCTGTCATTGATTTCACTGGACTACATTTCTATGAACTATCTGATCTATAACCAGCCCTCTCCTTCCCTCCCTCCCCTCCCTTGCAGATGTCAAAGAGTCTTTCTTCTGTACATGAGTCTGTTTTTAAGTCCTTATAGTAAAGGTCTCGTACAATATTTGTTCTTATGCTGCTGACTGATTTCACTCAACATGTCTTCCAGTTGAAACCAAATATGAGACACTTCCCAAAATCATCATTGTTCTTTATCATTGCATGGTGTCCCATTGAGTATGTATACCATAGTTTATTTATCCATTAATCTGCTGTTGGGCATCTAGGTTGATCCCACCTTTTTGCTATTGTGGACTGTGCTGCTATAAACATTTGTGTGTATGTATCTATTCATTTGACTGCCAGTTTCTTCTAATATAAACTGAGTGATAAAAATAATAATTTCCTGCACTCTCTGTCAATATGTTTGAGCTGCAAGATCAATACTTACTTCAAACATTAGCACTTTTAAATTTAAGACTTGGATGATTTGCTGCAATCCCAGGATAAATTGTGTTGTTTAGAGCTGATATGAGGATTAAATATAATAATGAATTACCTGGTGGAAAAATACAGTATATATTTGAATTTATATGCCTGGCTCTAAATTCCTTTTAAAATTTAAGAAGAGTTTTATTACATATCGAAAAAGATGATCAGTTTTGCATTATCCTTTCCTTAATAGAAAACAGGTATATAAGACAATGGATGAAATGTTAGTATAAAAAAATTAGATAAGTTAAAGATTACTCATTTCATTAATGTGATATTAAAAATAAAAGCAGCTAATAGTTTAGGTTTAGAAACCTCTACAATGAAAGCTAAGTCATGGTTTCAAACTACCAGGAGGTCAGGACTGTTATTTAAATCTAAAGAGTACACAAATGTGTTTCTCAACCAATGTGCTACATGTTCTTTATTAATTTTGTTTGATAATTAAAAAAAATAACTTGACGTTTACTTTCCAAATATATCTTATTTTTAATGTCATTAAATACCTGTCTTAGAAAGAACATTTTTTTTATTACGATTGAGTGAAAATATACAATCCCATATACATTTGCATACTTGCCAATGAGCGGCTCCCACTACTCTCCCTGCCCAGTGACAGCACACTCCTCCTCCCCATTCTGTACATGTCATAACCTCCTGACAATATCCTACGCCCTCTCTCTACCCTCTCCCTCGTATCCAGTAAGAGGTCAGCAGGATGACATCTTATAGATGTGCAGAACCATAAAGTGCACACATGATATGGTCCTCTGTGTCACTGAGTCCAATTCATTCCTTGTCTGAGCCTTGACCTCCATTATGATTTATGGACAGAGGCAGCATCAGGGCCAGGGGCCATGCTCACAAGGGAACCCCAAGGCTCCTGGACCGTCAGTTGTGGTCTTTTAGTGGAGATCTCAGGGTGCACCCCTTTTTATGTTCATGCTGCCAGTGAGATTCAACTTTGTGAGTTCCATCACGGCTATCACTGGTGGTGGCCGGCCACCATCCGGTTCTTCTGGTCCCAAGTTGATGTAGGCACTGGCTCACATGAAAGAATATTTTTTTTAATTATAAAGAACACTTTTAAATTTTCAAGTTAAATTATATTCTAACTTGAAGTTATAGGAAACATACAATTTAAACTAGGATAATGAGTAAACAAAAATTACCCAACAGTCATACTACACAACACCTTATTTGATCAGCCAAAGCCAAGTGCCATCAAGTCGGACCCGACTCATGGTGACCCTAGGGGCCTTATTCGATCACTGAGTACAAATTCCTTTATACTTTTTATGCGTTAGGTACATACAGCCGCAAGGAAGTGTCAGGCTTCTGCCAGCACGGACATTGAAGCATAAACAGTGTGGGAAACTAACACCAAATGATTTTGTTGTTAGGTGCCAGCTAGTTGATTTCATCTCATGGAGACAGCAAAATGAAACAGTGTCTGGTCTGGTGCCATCCTCACGAGCTTTGCTATGTCTGAGCCACTGTGCTGATTCACCCTGCAGCAGCTCTGCCTCTTTTTCACTGACCTCTACTTCACCAAGCACAATGTCCTTCCCCAGGAACTGGTCTCTCTTGACATGTCCAAAGTACTGTAGGTTAAGTTTTACCATTCTTACTTCCAGGGAACACTCTGGTTGTACTTCCTCAACAACTGACTTGTTCATTCTTCTGATAGTCCGTGGTATATTCACTATTCTTTGCCAACACCATAATTTAAAAGCATGAACTCTTCTTTGATCCTCCTTTTTCATTATTGAGCATTTCCATTCATATTAAAAAACAACAACAACAACAATGCCACTGAGTTGATTCTGACTCACAGTGAGGGTATAAGGCAGAATAGAACTACTGCACAGAGTTTCCAAGGAGCACCTTGTGGATTCAAAGAGCAGGCCTTTTGGTTAGCAGACGTAGCACTTAACCACTGTGCCACTAGGCATATTAGGTCACTGACTATTTCATGACTTGGCTCAGGTGCACATTAATTCTCAAAGTAACATCTTTGATTTTTAATATTTACAGCAGATTTGCCCATTACACTATGTCTTTTGATTTCTTGACTGCTGTTTCCATGGCTGTTGATCACAGTTGCAAATAATATGAAATATTTGACAACTGCAATATTTATTATGATGTTGCTCATAGATCCAGTTGTACAGAGTTTTGTGGAAGTGAAATCCATGCTGAAGACTATAGTCTTTGATTTCCATCAGTAAGAACTTCAAGTTCTCTGCATTTTCAGTAAGAAAGGTGGTGGCATTTGCATATCATAGATTGTTCATGAGTCTTGCTTTAATCTTGAGACTGTATTCTCCTTCATGTAGCCCAGTTTCTTGGTTTATGTGCTCAGCATAGAGATTAAATGTATATGGTAAAAGGATATAGGCCTGAAGTAATTTTTTTTTTAGCTGTAAACCATGCAACAGCCCCTTATTCTGTTTGAGTGGCTGTATCTTTGTATAGCTTCTTCTTTAGCATAAGTAAGAGTTCTGGAATTCTCATTCTTCGTAATGCTACCCATGATTTGCTATGATCCGTGCAGTTGAGTGACTTTGCATAAGGCAATGAAACATAAGTAAGTATCTTTCTGGAATTCTCAAGATTCACCTGACATCAACATTGATATCCCTCATTCCAAGTCCTCTTCTGAACTGGACTTGAATTTCTGGCAGTTCCCTGTTGATATTCTACTGCAACCATTGTTTAATGATCTTCAGAAAGTTTTACTTGCATATAGTATTAATTACGTTGTTTTTAGATGCCACTGAATCTTGTGTACCACGTAATAAAACATTGCCAAGTCTTGTACATGCCCACAGTCATTTTTGTGGTTAAGATCATTATTCTGGGCAGGCAGAGCAGTGAAAGTTGCACATAGGTGGGCATGTAAATTTATATGGGATTGTAAATTTTCACTCAGTCATAATAGAGAAAAAAAAAGAAACTGACAAACGGTATAGCAAATAGAATCACACTAAGACAACAACAGTATACTACTGCACAGGAAATATGAGTGAATAAACCCTGGGGCAACTAAGCTGTTAGAAACTTCTTTCTTAACAATTATTGCTACAGGGTTCAGTAATGATGGTCAGGAGGGTCTTCAATGGTCCAAATTTTCTATTTATTAAATGTTGATAGAAAAAGTTAAAAAAAAAAGACCATTATTGCAGCCACTATGTTAATCCATCTGTTAATGGTCTTTTTTACTGACCCTCCGCTCTACCCCAACAATAATGACACTGTTTGATAATTTCTGCATTCTGCTGGATCAGTTTCTTTGACATAGGTAAAAATATGGATCAGTTCCAGTCTGTTGAACAGGCACTTGTTTTCCAAATTTCTCAGTTAGATGAGTGAGCACTTCCAGTGCTCTACCTGTTGACTGAAACATCTCACATAATAACCTATCAGTTCCTGAAGCCATACTTTTCACCAATGCATTTTGAGCAGCCTGGACTCCTTCCTTCAGTACCACTGCATCTTGATCATATGCTACCTCCTGGAAGACGTGAATTTGACTGTTGACCAACTCTTTTTTGATACAGCAACTCTATGTATACTATACCTTCCATCTTCTGACACTTCCTGCATCACTCAACATTTTGCCTACAGAATCATTCAAAACTGAAACTTGAGATTTGGATATTTTCTTCTGTTCTTTTGGCTTTAGAAAGGCTGGGTGTGTTCTTTCTATTTACTTTTCTATCTCCAGGTCTTTGCATATTTCATTATAATACTTTGTTGTGTTGAGCTGCCCTTTGAAATCTTTCATTCCTTTGCTTCAACATTTCTGTCAGTTTCTTCAGTTGCTCTGCAGTCTAGAGAAAGTTTCAGAGTCTCTTCTGACATCTATTTTGGTGTTTTCTTTCCTGTCTTTTTAGATAATCTTTGCTTTCCTCATGCATGATATCTTTGGTGTCATTTCACAACTCCTGTCATCTCCTACTGTTGAGATGGTCAGTAAATGCAGGTGGGATATGCTCCAAGTCATATTTTGATTCTCATGTGCTTGTTTTAGTTTTCTTCAGCTTCGGCTTGAAATTGTGTATCTGTAACTGATAGACTGTTTCATAGTCAGCCCCTGGCGTTGTTCTGACCAATGATGTTGAACTTTTCCATCTTCTCTTTCCCCAGATGCAGTTGATTTGATTTCTACATTTCTCATGTGGTGAGGTCCACGAGGTCAGGGACTGTTTACATTGTTGAAAAAGATATTTGCAATGAATAAGTTGTTGGTCTTGCAAAATTCTATCATATTACTTCCGAGATCATTTCTATCACTAAGGCCATAGTTTTCAAACACTGATCCTTCTTTGTTCCTGGCTTTCCCATTCCAATCACTAATAATTACCAGCTCACCTTGATTTTATGTTTGATCAACTTCAAACTACCACAAGTGGTAAAAATCTTTAATTTCTCCATCTTTGTTATTAGTGGTTGATGTGTAAATTAGAATAATAGTTGTATTAAGTGGTCTCCCTTTTAGGTGTATGAATATTAACCCCAGTGCCATTGAGTCAAGGCCGACTCATAGCAACCCTATAGGACAGAATGGAACTGCATATTATTGTGCCATTTAAAGCTTTGTATTTCAGGATAGTCTTTGGAATGTTCTATTTATGGCGAATGTGACAGCAATCTTCAATTTGTCATTCCCTGTGTAGTAGAACATGCTTGGTTCAAAATAGCCAATGCTAGTCCATTTCAGCTCACTAATGCATAGGATATTGATCTATATGTGTTCCATTTGTGGCTTCCAGTTTTTCTAGATTTATACTTTGTACATTCTACATTCCAAATATTAATGAGTATTTGCAGCTGTTTCATCAAATGAGGATCCGGCAAGCTTCACTATACTCAGGTCATTAAGTTTAACCCTATTTCCAGGGGTTAACTTTTCCTTAAGAGTCAGATCCGACTCAACGGCACTTGGCTTGGCCCAACCTGAGATGCTCATCTTCCAGCACCATAGCAGACCATGTTCTGCGGCTATTCATAAGATGCTCTCACTTGTCAGTTTTCTTAGAAACAGACAGCTAGGTACTTCTCTCTAGCACCTCTTAGTCTGGAAGCTGTGTTGAAACCTTGCTAACGCATGTGACCCTGCTGATATTTCAAATAGCAGAAGCATAGCTTCAATATCACGGCACTATGTAAGCCACCACAATATAACAAACTAGTAGACATGTGCTACCTTTCCTTTAATATATATAATGTAATAATATAAAATTATATTTTATGTAAAACGATAATACAGAGAATGGTCATGTGAATCACAATGTTTGTATCTTTGTCTTAAAACAATATAATATGCATAATATTCATATTGTCAAGTTTTACATCATTGTTCTTATTTTTAGAGCCCTAGTAAATGTATATTATGCTTATTTCACATTTGGAGTAACTGATTTTCACGTTTTGTGTAGCTTTTTAGGAGTTCTGATAAGAGTCACTATATAAGTGGTAAAAATTTAATAATGTAAATGTGAAATAAGTGCAGTACACATATGTAGGGTACTATAAATTATCAACTTTTTAAAAATATAGCATTTTAATTATATTTTGGGGGCTCTGTATGAATATAGCATAGATTCGGGAAGTAGGAATAAATAAATACGCTTCATATTCGCTGTAAGTGCTACCAATGATTTTGCAAAAATTGACAACATGGAAATTATTGCAGATTATAATATTTTCAGACAAATTAAATTATAAGCATTGAACTACAGCTGCTAACCCAAAAGTCAGAAGTTGCAGTCCACCAGCTGCTCCTTGTAAAAACACTGTAAAACAGTTCTATCCTGCTCTATATGGATGACAAGAGTCAGAATTTAGTTGACGGCAACAGATTTGATATATAGCATTTCAACAACTATGTATCAGGCAACTTTTAAAAAACATTTTGTATAGAGCAAAGAAAATCCATACCGATAATATTTTGTATTTTTTAAAACAATATCTTTTAGGTAAACTTCACTTGGTCTGTAACTTTGCCTTGGCAGTACTGATGTCCAAGTCAACATTTTTTAAAATATAGCATTTTAGTTATATTTTGGGGGATCTGTGTCGGATCTGACTCGACAGCTGTTGGCTTGGCTGGTGTAAATATAGTGTAGATTCTGGAAGTAAGAATAAATAAATATGCTTGATATTCACTTTCAGTGAGATAAGGTTTTTTTTTTCTTTAATGAAATGCATGACCCTCATTATGTGCTACATAGCTCACTGAACTATTTTCTCCAGGAGGACAAAGCTCATGTCTGTGTACTTCTCTGGCATACAGCAAGCACTTAATACATATTTAAAAGTGGATGTGTATGTACAGTAGCTTGAATTTCTCCTTTAACTGATAAACATTAGTACAAATTTATTACATTTAATTTTCTTTCAGGCTTGGCACAATATGTCTATATGATTCCATTTATTTAGCTAAATTCTTACAATAAATTCAATGAAGGCAAAACATTTTTATGAAGGCAAACAAAAACACAAACAACTTAAAAATAAGCAACATCTTATCACTGTTTATGAGGAATTATAATGCAAGATGATGAAAGCTGATTTCCCTTGTAGGAAGTAATGTAAGTCTCAGTATATTTTTATATGAATATCATCAAAGGAATTTTGAAAGAAACTTGCTGAAAACATATAATGATTTTCAGTGTATTGGGAAAATGATTCATCAAGCAAAACTGTGATAGCATTATTTTATTGTGGAAATTTTTAACACAATTACTCCTTCTCAGAAGCTGTTGAGCAAATTATATTTCTTTGCCATAGAGAATTGAAAAGCTGTATTTTCTCTTGTGTTGATAATATGGTTTAATTTTCACGAACTAAGAGCTCTAAACAGATAAATGGCACTGCTATCTATTATCAGAAATAATGGCTCTCGATCAACTACTTGACATTAAAACACTTTTCTTTTTTCTTGTTTTGAAATTGTTCTGTGCTATTTAACTGGCATCTATCCAACATTTCTATAAGTGAGTCGAGTCATTTATGTACCTAAGAATGCATTTTACAATTAGTTTACCCTGGGCTATGTTACAGTAAAATATTCTGTAGACTATAACATATATCCTGGGTAAATACTAGGTTTTTACAATGAATTCCACTATAGATTGGTAACATCTGCTTTTAAACTTTTCCAAGGGAAATTCTCTTATGCCCTTTCTTTGCTGTGGTGAACTCTGAGACTTTGTTCGTTTGTCCTTATGTTGGACAGAGCTCATGACTCAGATCTGTTTTCAGAGGAAAAAAAATCTTGACTCAGCGAGTTCCCACTAAGTCCATGTACCTGAATAAATTGGGTGCTTAGTCATGAGTCTTGGTTGCTCCTTTATTTAAGCAAGTTATTGTCAGCCACGAAAGTCTATAAAGCTGTCCCTATTCGTAAGCAGTAAACATCATACTTCAGTACAAGTATCAAACTAGGGAAAATTTTTGTAAGGTCAGTTCATTTATCTAAATAGTCACAGTTTTATACCTCTACCAAGCCAGAGCATCCTGGAAGTCACCCTTAAGGAAACAGTGTTTTAGTTCCTAAAACAGTTGTTTTAATTGACTCCAGTAAACATAAATTAGGATGTCGAAGTGTGTTATTATAAAGGTAATAAACTGAAGCTAATCACAAGTTGTTTCTTTTCCAAACAGTATTGTGCATTTCATCTTAGCTTGTATTCATTGAATAGATACATTAAGTAACTTAACAGTGTAATTCTTATCTTGAATACCTAACATAATTTGGTAAAAAAATAAAACATTGAACATCACTGTTATATAGTAAATCTACAAAGCTTGTCAAGAGTGACTATTGCCTTCATAATTATGAGTATATTAAGATTTTTTTTCAATTTTAGCAGAAATGAGTCATTGCTTTCATATTTTTAAAGATTTCTTATTAGCTATTATACGATAGATGATAAATTATTCTTAGGAATGAAATTATGCATCTTCATATACATATACCCAGTGAAAGATAACTTTTACATTGAAAATCATTTTTAAACACTAATTAATTCTTATGACCTTCCACTTAAGCAAGTAAGCATTATAGTTCTAATTTTAGACATGAGACCCAGAAAGGCTTATCCGCTTGCTTATTGACACGTAAGTGTAGTGGCAAAGCTCAGATTAATTGTCTATATTTAGTTTTTATTCATTCCTAGGAAACTCCATATAAGCAGTCATACTTAGGAATAGGATTTGAGAATTAAAGAATTCTGCAAATTCAGTTGTGTCTTTCTTTCTTCATTTTAGCAATAAGTTTAAAATATAAATGTAAACACTATATTTAATTATTGAATTGTTATTTCAAATGAACACCATCACTATAGGGTAACTATTGTATGATTAGACTTTAAAGTTGAAATTGCATATATACTTTATATACTGTGTCTGACTTTTTATTTATTTCTCTAAAATATCATGATTTGCCTGAACTTACACTTCACAGAAAGTGTATAATTATTGTGTAATAAACTT
Organism: Heterohyrax brucei; assembly: GCA_028571685.1. Taxonomy (NCBI): domain Eukaryota; kingdom Metazoa; phylum Chordata; class Mammalia; order Hyracoidea; family Procaviidae; genus Heterohyrax; species Heterohyrax brucei. The sequence continues at coordinate 109,079,557 of CM053148.1, forward strand.
TGATTTTAAACTGACAATATTTATTTTCCATTTTCTCTTGCGATTCATAGATACCTAAATAACAGCCAAAGTTAAATGCATTAATGTAACGAATTGGTCTCACGTTACTCTGCCATTAAGTTATTATTTTTGTGCTAAGTTGAGGAGCATTGCTTGCTGTCAAAAAAAATTAGGTTACCTAGGGATGAATATTCTCTAATGATAAAATCACCAGATTGCAGTCATGGGTGAGACCCAGATTCTATTTTTGGAATCACCCAATAATGCCCAGTCTAATCTTCTGTAAGGATTTTTAGCAGTCTTCACTTTTGTTACTCCATTTGAAAAGAGAGTTCAATTCAGTTTAACACAGACTTTTGATCACCTATTGGCAAGGTAATATAAGGCAATATGTAGGATACAAAAATTAGCAAAAGGTAGTAATCCCTTGTAGCAGACTGAGCATCTAACGGGAAGGAAACTATAAGAACAACTACACTAATAAAATATACCTATAGAGGTTGTACTATTAAAAGAGGAATGATTACTTCCAGATGATGTGATTAAAGATACTTCCTGAATTAAAAGGGATTAAGGTGGCACTTAGCTTTGGAAAATAATAGGACATTGAACGGTAGAATTGATAAGGAAGGTAGGTTAGGTACAACAGACAAAAGGAGAAAGATTCCAAACTGCCCAGTGTAGGATGAGTGAAGATGGTAGTGATGGTGTAGGAAGGGCAAAGAAGATATTTGGGAATAAAATTCTAAGGATCTTTGAATGTAAGGCTAAGGTGTTTGAATTTTAGTCTTTAGGCAGTAGCTAGATGTTGAATGTTTGAAGGGGAGACACATGAAATCATCTCCTCTAGGGTTGCCACTCTTGGTGGTGATATGTGTAAAAAGGTGGAAGATCACTTTATAGTTTCCTCTAATTATTCATATTAAGAAGAGTCAATTGTAACTTTAGAGTCACTTCTGGCTTATAGAGACCCTGTAACAGAGCCATGTAACAGAGAGCACAGAACAGAACTTCCCATAGTGTTTCCAAGGCTGTAACAGTTACGGACGCACACCGCCATGTCTTTCTCCATCAGAATGGCTAGCTGTTTTCAAATGCTGACCGTTTGGTTAGCAGCTTAGCACTTTCACTGTTGTGCCACCATGAAATCTCACTCTCCACACACAGCATACGCACACACATACAAACACGAAAAATTGAATTAACATTCCAGAATCAATAAGGAACAAGAATAAAGGACATTGCCACACAGTTTATATAGAAGATTTCTAAAATTATTTAACAGATAAATTCAAAGTTCTTCAAAACAAAAGTGTACATGTAATTTTAAAGTAGGCAAAATGATTTCAATTTATTTACACAGTAATCTGGGGCATTTTCTCTTTTGAGTGAGTATTTTCTTTGCCCTGATCTATTTCCAAAAGATCACAGGCAATAAGCACTATGAGCCAGTCCTTTCTTGTCACATAGATTGCTGTGAGTTGAAAGCAACATAAGGGCCCCAACAATATGTTACTAACTCATTTCATTCAGCTTTTCTGTTAAAGATTTTTCAGCTTTCTCTTAATCAAATATATAATGTCTCCAACATTTTTAGAATGCTGAATCATTGTGTTTTAGCGAGTGACTGACAATTAGATACATTTTTGGACACTTATGCTAGCCAAGCCAAGAGCCATCGAGTCACTTATACATATACATATATATATATATATATATATATATATATATGACTCGACGGCACTTGGCTTGGCATCCACAAATTAAAAAAAAAAAAGTGATAGAAAGGCATTTTAAAGAGTAAGGAGTTTTACTTATAGGCAATCCATTGACACATAAAAGATGAAGCATCTGAGCCCTGCATTACTACAAAAAAATCAGTTTTTCTGCAGTTACAGATAAAATCTGTTCCTAAAACCAATCTCTCTCCAAATAATGCTTGATTGTTTTGCAGGTATCATCCTCTTATTGCTGTTAGCTATTATTTTGTTTATGTCTGACTTAGAGTGCTTGGTCCTAGGATAAAATTTATCTTCTTTATATCCCTTATAGTATTTAGGACTACTCTTAGAATCTGAAAAACAAGAAATTTTAAGGGATTCAAACCTAAAAACAAAAATACTGCTGTCCAGTTGATTCCAACTCATAGCGACCCTGTAGGACAAAGTTGAACTGCCCCACAGAGTTTTCAAAGAGCACCTGAGAGATTTCAACTGCTGACCTTTTGGTTAGCAGACAGAACGCTTGACTACTAGCCACCAGGGTTTCCTAAGGGACTCAGGAGGACATCTATTCCAACTTCTTGCTTGCCAAGCCAAGTGCCATTGAGTCGGATCCGACTCATGGCTTAGAAAAACATCTTTAAGTGTTGATTGTTCCTAGTTCTCTTGTTTATCCTTGCAAATGCCCAGTGAGCTCACACGTTTCCAGAACAGTCCACCTCATTTTCGAGTAGGACTCAGGATTGTAAAACTTACCCTTAAATTGAATTGGAAATTGCAACATTTCAACATCTAAATATTGTCTTTCACTGTACTCTCTTAAGAAATATGGGAGACTAATCCTACTTTCATGTAATTGAATTATATATTTAGGGACTGTGCTGTAAGAAACTTAAAAGTACATAAAGCACCCCAAATCCTACTGCTAATGAGTCAATTCTGATGCATAGCGACCCTGAAGGACAGAGTAGAACTGCCCCATACAGTTCCCAAGGAGAACATAATGGATATAAACTACACGAACTGAGACCTTTTTGATGAGCAGCAACAGCTCTTGAACCACTACTCACCAGGGTTACCAAAAGTATGCCAGTGACAAAAACTGTCAGGTTTGTTGTTTGTATTCTTTAGATTGTTTTCTAGCTAGAAATCCTCAGAAAATTGAGAACTGCTATTTTTTGTATACTTGGCTTGTTGTCTCCCACTGAATTAATGTGGGTTGATTTTTTCCTGTAAGGAAAATTCTATAAAAACTTATTGCCAGCTGGTTTATTTCTTAATTATATCTCTTTTAAGCATTCAAGTAAAGACATTAGTGTGACCTTAAGGGAACTGAATAGCTGAATTAGATTTCACTAATATTCAGTATTTTGCCTTTTAATTGCTATTCACTTATCTATTTAATATAAAAATTATATTTACTATAAACATTATGCATTCCTGGTGTGGAAAAGTTTAAGCACTCAGTTGCTAAATGAAGATGGGTGTTGGAACCTACCCAGTGGCTCCAGGGGAGAAAGACCTGACAATCTGCTGCCGCAAAGTTTACAGCCAAGAAATGCTGTGAGGCAGCCCTGCTCTGTCAGATATGGTTGGTATAAGGTGGAATCTACTCAACAATATTCAGCAACAATTATAAATATTGACTCATTCTTTCAAACTTACTAAATTTCGGTATGGACATTTTGATAATTGCAGTGGAAACAGTTTTCAGACACTGTTACACTTATAACCAAACAGAATGAAGTGGGAGGGGTAGTGTAAGACTGACTTATCAGAGGATGTGTTGCTAGGTTGAAGAAGTGAGAACAATAGTGCAAGTATGTCTTATGTGTGAGATGATTTCGTGATTCCTAGCTCAAGAAATTGTTGTTCATTCCAAACAGACAATGACATGATTAAAAAAAAGAGGGAGTGAGTACAGGAAATCCATATTAAAAGCATGTATGGAATGTTGTATCCAACAACTGCTACATACAACTACATACTGCAGTTGAACTGAGTAATACGTCCTAAACTGGGGACACCTGGACCTTTAGGTGATGGGAATAGACAACAAGTAAAATCAATGACTTTAAAACTGTGGATCAGGTAAGTAGACAATCTTGATAGGTCAGTTAAAGAATTTTTTTGGAGAGCTGTTTTGAAGTATTCTGAAAAACACTTCTCTTTATCGTGCAGCGGGCTGGTGTGTCACTCTGCAAGGATACTTGCACTTTCATGAGCCACATACCCTCACCAACTCGTCGGTAGACTCGTGGATTTACGTGTAGTCCGCTCTCTGACATATTTTGTTTGCTATCATGTAGGTATTGCCTTTATCCAAGGACTGCATAAGCTAAAGCAAATTAGGTCAGTTCCATTAGGAATAATTTTAAAAGTGCTATCTTTGAAACAGTTTCATTCAATGAGATTCTCTTAGATGAATGTCAGAAACTTCACTTTTTGTTTCTATCAGTGATATGCAGTTTGCTGTGGGGTTTTATAATTTTCTGAAACTGATGACTTGATTGCTTTAGGGAAATACCGATGCAGATTTTACCTTGAAGAGTCAAAAACCATTGCTAAATGATGGATCGAGTGTAATGGGATTAAGGATTTTTTTCCGTCTTTTTTATATTAATTACCCCTCCATAAAGAGAGAAACTAATCACCCTGTCCCTGACTAATCCTCTGTGGGTTTCTGATATGTGTTTGATGAAAGTACCACAAAAGATAAAACCGGAAAAATTACATTTTCCTTTAGACAGGCATATAACACTCAAATTGGCAGGATTTGAGTTTCTGAGACCAAATGAACAGGTAGTGATGAGATGCCACCTTGCATAAAAAGGGATAACCTAACAGCTGTCTCTTTGATGTTAAAAATAAGTGTGTGTCTTTCTAAATCTGAGGCATCACTGTGCATTAGTCAGGTGTAAGACTGTGGCCCCTTGAACTTTGACTCAAGATGTTTAGGGACATGGTCAGGAGGGAAGAAACTCACTCTGTCCATGGTACTCTACAAGCTTACAACTGATCGGCTCTGGAAATAAAAATTTCCTGAATTTTTAATATTGCATGAATATTTGTCTGTCTTTTGTAACTCAATTCTATATAAAACTCATTGCCAGTCAGTAGACTCCAACTCATAGCACACTTACAGGACAAAGTAGAACTGCCTCTAGGGTTTCCTAGGAATTGGAGGTTTCAAACTGCCGACTTTTTGATTAGCAGCTCTACATCTTAACCGCTGCAACACCGGAGGTCCTCCTCTGTATACAGACCCACGTAGTTCATTTCTGTCAATCATTCCATGGGTAAACTAATACTTTTTAGAATCACATTTGGAGAAGAGTACAGTAGCTTCTCCTGGAGTAAGAGTGCCAAGCTCTCCTCTTGTTTTATGGTACTGTCAAGATATTTTGTCTTAGTATACTCTTGATTACAGATTTAATCTAAGGCAAATAGCTTGTTTGTAGCAATATTCAGAAAGAAGACAAACCCTATATCTAGTCATATGCTACCTAAGGATGGCAGTAACAAATTTATATAACAATAGGTGATATTATAAATAAATATTGAGAATAGTTATTTTCTCAGTGTATGCTGGTTAGGCAATACACGTAGCATTTTGGCTAGTTGTAAATTTCAGTGACTGAATATAAAGTTAATTGCTTTGAGGACCTAAACAAAAGTGGGCCTGACAATTAAGTTCATGAACTAATCCTAGAAAAAGTGTTACATGCCAAAGTAATTTTGGAACTCTTTCTGAAATGGCCATCAGATTTATTGTCATATTACCCTTGATGTCCTGAGTGTTATCCAAATGTCTTCCCTTCAATATTTCCATCATCTTACAGTAAAGAAACAACTCATTGGGGGCCAGATCAGACGACTAGGGGGATGTTATTTGTTTACTGGCTGAAAACTCCCTCAGGTACAACTGTACAGTAAAGTTTGCAAACTTGTCACTGTTCCAACATGTGCAATTCCACTACTCCAGAAGGATTACCAAAATTGCCTTGAAGGGTTGACTAGGAGCTGGCATTTGTTCATAGCTTCCCAAGGGGGGTATTTTGAAGGTGGCTTTAATGATATTCAGCAATGAGGTATGTAGCGCTTAAAACAATTAAGTTTACGGGCTTAATTGTCTGACTTTGTATGACCTAAAGAAAAATTTACAATTTCCAAAGCTTTTGTCATTGGTCAAGTTATATCTGAGATTTAGGAAATACAGGGAAATTAAGCATTTGTATTTAAAGCATTATTTAAGATAAGATTTGGAATAAGCTTTAGATCATTAATAAGTCATTTGCTGAATTTTATTCAGCACATCTTTGAGGTAACATATTTTATACATTTATGTCCAGTGCAGTTCGTGACATTAAGTAGTGACTTCTTCTTCACCTTGGTACTCCTCCTCCTCTTTGCCTTCTCTACCTCTCTCTGTTTCCTCTTCTAATCTGGTTTACTGCTACAACGCTAACCAAAAGATCAGCAGTTTGAATACCAGATGCTCACTGGAAACTCTACAAAGCAGTTCTACTGTGTTCAGTAGTAGGGTTGTTATTAGCCAGAATTGCCCCACTGGCAATGAGTTTGGTTTTTTGGTTTCAATTAATCTGAAATTGGAGCCCTGATGACACAGGGCTCCGCAGTTGGAATCCATCAAGCCACTCCACGGAAATCCTACGGAGTTATGCAATATGTGGCAGTTCTACTCTCTCCTACAGGGTTTCTAGGAGCTGGAATTGACTTGACAGACATGGGTTTTGTTTTTTGGTTAGTGAGAAATTAGACAAATTTGAAGTTTTGAGACAATGTAGGCCTGTATATTGCACAGCTCGTTAACTCTTGAGATATTGAAGTCTCCAGAAAAATGCGTTGAAAGTTTATTTTGCGTGTTTTAACTCGGTGTTTAACATATGGCTCTAATACAATGTCTGTTTTAATAAAATAGCATTAAAAAAAAGATTTAGAAGTTCCTAGCCTTATTTTTGAGTACATAAATGTAACATTTGTGTATGTTAAGTTGGTCTTAAATTACTAGACACTGTACAAATCTATGAAAGCATTCTTGAGGCTAGTAAAAACTATGATAAATTTAATTCTACAGTAAAACATAGCACTTATTTTATCACTTATACTTGGACTGTTACATGAGAATAATAACAATAAAATTTAAGTTAGATTTAAATTTAAATTTATTTTTCAATACATAGTACTGAACACTTTCAATACTTATTACTAACCAACAAACAAGACACTGTACTATTCACTGGCAATACAAAGACAAACAAAAATAGCACATCCCCTGCCCATTCCAAGCATACACGGTGGTGGCGTTAACTCAAGGTGAGCAATTCACGGGTGAAAAACTGTACATTGAGAGAGAAGAATTAGTTCCAGTCCAGTCTAAAATACACTTCTCAGATTGGAAATGACTTTGGATTCTTTGTTTGATAACATAATCATGCTTTCCCCTTGATTTACATTACATTTTAAATGAAAAGTATTTTACTAATTTTGACCCACATTAGTCTAAAATATACTGCATACTTCCATGGCTACTTAAAATAAGATTAATATATTTTTACTTTTCCTTAATCATTTTTGCTAATGTGTAAGTGTATTCTCAGCAGTTATAGAGATGCCCTAAGTAGTAACTGAGTTGTCTGGTTGTCTTCTCCATTTATGATGGAGAATGGATATTTATCTTTCTTCTTTTCAAACTCTCCTTCTACATCCTTAATTGTCTTTCAAATAACCTTTTAAAGGTGTGGTCGAAGAGGTTATCTGTATCAACATCCTTCTGTTTTCAGGTATTGTTTCTAACCAATAGACAGGAAGCACACAAACTTAGATGAATTCAGTAAATTTTCTGAAAAGTCATGTATAAGCACATATAAAACAAGCCTTCTTAGAAAACATATCAGATTTAGAACATGTATGATTTTATGACAACTCCTCTGTCTGTTGTGGGATTTTATGTTTTGCAGTTCCTTCTTGTGTTTGCAATATGTAATTGCCACTAAGAAATGTTGCTCTTTCAATGAGTTATATTAAACATGAGTGCAAAATCAAGTGCAAAAAGTACAATTTTTTCCATAACTTATTTCTCTAATTTTTCTGCATGTGTAACTTCTAGGGCTCTATTATTAGTCTATTTATTTTTTTTCATTTAATAAATTAAGAGTGTAAAAAGAAGAAAAGAAAAACCTGTTGCCATCAAGTCAATTCCAACTGATAATGACTCTAAAGGACAGAGCAGAGCTATCTCACAGGACTTCCAGGGACTGGCTGGTGATTTGAGCTGTTGACCGTTAAGCTCTTAACTGAGGCACCACCGGGGCTCCAAATTGAGGATAATATTTAGAAGGAGTTCCTATCTGTTTCAATTCTTTATACTGAGTTACTCTGAAGACAGTTTTTATGTAGATTATTTCCACACATGCTCAGGGATCGATACAGAATGATAGAGAAAAATGCATACATAATACAAGTCTGAAAACACACAACTAAACTTAGTTCCATATTTTGAATCTATTATGTTGTAAATAGTGACTAGAGAAGGAGCCCTAGTGATTAATTATTAAGAGCATGGCTGCACACTTAAAAGTGGATAATCGAATTCATCAGTGACTCTGCAGAAGAAAAGAATTGACAATCTATTCCCATCAAAATTACAGCCTTAGGAAACTCTACGGCACAGTTCCACTATGTCATATAGAGTTACTATCAGTTGGAGTCGAAGGCACACAACCATAGAAGTCATCTTCGTGTTTATTTTTTGACTTAATTTCTTATTTAACAGAATGTTAATTCATTTAGTTGTATAAGCTCAGCTTCATCTTAGAAGATTGCATTAGTATTTTATTGACATTTATAGTTACATGGAATATTTATTGAGCACCTACTATGTGCAATGAATAATAAATAAGGAAGGCCAAAGATGAGTGGATGCCTTTGAATTATAGTGTTGGTTAAGAATGTTGAATGGCAGTAAACCCTGGGTGAGTTGGAAGCCCTCTACTTCAGCAGGGATTTTTTTTTTTTTTTTTTTCCAAAACAACCAGAAGACGGCACAGGACTGGGCAATATTTTGTTCTGTTGTACGTAGGGTCGCCATGAGTTGGAACTGACTCGATGACACCTAACTACAGTAACAACTATGCTGAAAGAAAAATAGGTACTATGGATAGAGTAGGGAATGAAATAGAGGACCAGAAATGCAGGCAAGGCAATAATAAATAGTTCATTGATATTAAATTATAATGCATGACAAAATGGTATCTCATATAACTTTCATTCTATGTTTATAGATAGTCTATAAACATAAGTAAAAGGTGCTGTATGTTATATTCTGCTAAGTTCCTCATTGAAAAAGATGATTTTGAATGCCTGAAGGTAGTGTAAACCTTGAAAAAAAAAATCCAGACTGAAAAAAAAAGAGAATCAGCTTTTTCAATAGTTCTCTTCTAAAGAAGCTATAGTGTAGCTATAAGTTGGAATGCACTTGATGACAGTGGTTTGGGTTTGGCTCTTAAACAAGTAGATGTCATTTTCCCCTTGACTCAGATGTTTTACAAAACTTCCAAAGTATTGTTAGCAAATAGCCTTCATAAGGAAGAATTTGAGAGAAGACTGTATTAAAATGAAAACAGTCAGAGACAGAGAGAGCATTGTGAATGTCATGGATTGAATTTAGTTCCCCCAAAAATGTCTGTGGTAATTTGACTGGGCCAGGATTCCCTGTAGTCTGCGACTGCCCTCCATTCTGTGATTTCTTGATGCGGTAAATCCTAATCTCCACCTGTGGCTAACAGATATAGCATGATTATATTAAAAGAGGATTAGAGTGGGACTACCACACCCTTGCTATAATAATTTCCCTGCAGTGTGGCTTGCACCACTCCTTATGCTTTCCTTTCCTTCCATGGGAGATAAAAAAAGAGAGCTGCAAGCAGAGAATTGGGAAGTTCACACCATCAGAAGAGTGAGTCCTTCACACCCGAAGTTCCCATGTCAAGATGCTCCCTGAAGATACACTGATGCAACACAAGGACTTTCCTTCAGAGCTGACAGAGGGAAAGCCTTCCCATGAAGCAGGCATCTTGAATTTGGGATTGTAGCCTGCTGGACTGCATAAGAATAAATTTTTCTCATTAAAGCCATCCACTGTGTGCTATTTCTGTTACAGACCCACTAGATGACTAAAACAATGAACATCTCCAAGTCAAAGAAACTTAGTTTGGAAAATTATAGACGGTAACTACTGGAAAATTTTAAAACTTCAGAAAGAAGTCAATGTAAATTGCTATATTAAGAGTAAGAACCACAACTGTTGTCACTGAATCAATTTTGTAGGAAAGAGTAGAACTACCCATAAGGCTTCCAAGTGGTGCCTGGTGGATTTGAACTGCAAACCTTTTGTTTAACAGCAGACCTCCTAAGCCACTCTACAAGGAGGATGTAATTTAGACTTGGCATAGGTAAAGCTATTTTTCACCAGTACAGATAAACTTTGTAAATTTATCATTCACTATTCCTTGATACCGGGCCTTAAGGAGAATTTGGCCGAGAGAGTGACAAATCTTTAGAGAATGTGTAATAATATCACTCCCGAGGTGTCAGTGATTACCTTTCAGAAAAAACTTAATGAAGAAATTTCCTAGACTTGTGAGGAAGGAAACAAAGGGTGCATGATTTTTCCTTGGGGAAACAGTATATAAGCTAATGCCAAAGAGATACTTGTCCCGGTCATCTGGTATTGCTCTCACAGATAATACCACAAGTGGATAGCTTCAGAAAGATAAATTTTATTGTCACTGTCCAGTAAGCTACAAATCCAAATTCAATATGAGAAATTATCACAGTCCAGTAGGCAAAGAGTCCAAAATCAATATGAGGGCTTCTTGGCACAGGAACCTCAGCTCTGATGGATGCGCTTTGCTCTCAGTGTTGCTTTCTTGGTGGTAGGAAGTTCCCAGTACTCTGCTCACCTCCATTTCCTTTTCTTTCTCAAGGCATTAGCTCATCGCAGTCCAAGCTTGTAGACTGAGTCCTGCCTCAGTAATGCAGCAGCCACCTATTTTTCCCCACCACCATCACAGAGGCAGCTTTCACGACACCTGGGAGAAATCACATGATATTGGGACTCACAGCTGAGCCAAACTGACATACATATTTTTTGAGGAGACACAATGCAATCCATAACAATACCCAAAATTGATTTTAATAATTAAATGAATTAATCAATTTGGATTAGAAAAATTGGCTGACAATTTAAGGAACATTGATGATTATTTTATGAAGGCAAAGTAGAAGATGCATACAAATGAGCATGATATCTACCTTCAGATTTCAAAAAGGCTGATTTTTATAAGATAGAAGTGGGACTAGAGGAGATTTTTTGAAATTTTTTCCCAAAAGATCTATGTTACAGTTCTTTATTCTTTTATTTGTTTAATCAATAAAATGTTTTGGAAAATACTAGATAGCAGATGTTGTTTCTATGCAATGGAATGTGGTGGAAAAGATAAAAGAAACCTATAGTTTCATGAAGCTTACATTTCATTGAGAAGACACACACACATACACACACACACACATCAATAAATAATATTTCCTAGAAAAGAAAAGAATAATGTAAGAGAGAGCAACTTTGGAGGTGGTTATTATATGCCCTTGTTGATTCCAACTCAGAGTGACACTATCTAAGCATGCAGAACCATTTGGGCTTTTAAGTGAAAATTTATAATTCAAGGGAGTTTGTCATTCAAAAACTTAGACACACAGTCTATATGGCCCTAGTTTTACTTCCTACAATCTGACAGCACACTCTTCCTTTTCACCCTGTGTTTCCCACATCCATTCAACCAACTCCTGTCCCCTTCTGCGTTCTCATTTCACCTCCAGGTAGTCACCTCCAGTTGGTCTGCTGTATCTACTTAAGCCAAGAAGCACGCTCTTCACAAGTATCAGTTTATATTTCATAAGCCATTCTAATCTCTGAGGTGTTAACTTTAGAAATGTTTTCAGTTCTGGGCTGACCGAGAGTTAGGCGCTGTGTTTTCTAGGACTTCATAGGATTTTCTAGGCTGTAGAATCCAGGGGAGCAGACCATCAGGTCTTTTCTCTCCTCGAAGCACGGGGGTGGGGGGGCGGGTTTGAATCTCAGATCCTCTGTCAGTAGCCTAGTGCCTCACCATTGTGGCACCAGGTGTCCTTGACTCTGGGGATCAGGGAGATGCTGTTTTAGCTTGAATAGTTAATGAAGTTTTTTTCGGAGGAGATAGCATATCAGGGTATCACTCACTTGAGTATCTTGGAGAAAGCATCTTTAAGAAAAAAAGATACTTAGTGTAAATTTAGTGCAGGCTGGCTGAGATTTCACAAAGGACAAATTTGTATTTAATTTATTCACTATTTTCATTAACTTTGGTCAAGTGAGATATTTTCAAGAAATCTGTCAATACCATGAACTCTTACTGATTTATTTGACCATATAGTCATTTACAACTTTTTTAAAAAAATTACACTCAATATTTACTACATAAGAATTTCTGTAAGACTATGTTTTACATCTTGTATATCTATCTGCTGTCTACTTAGAAATTTCTAGAACATAAAAGGGTATTAAAATGAAAGATACTCCTCCCTCCAGGAGGGGAAGCTTGAGTCTCCTCCTCTTGAGTGACAGTTGGTGATAGTGCGTCACTTCTAATGACTTCTGGAGAAAATTAGTAACTCTATAGGGGAGAAATCTGGCAGACACCAACTTAACCAAGTGATTCAGGTTAAAGTCACCAGAAATGTCATAATGTCATGCAATATTTTGTACCTCATCATGCGGTATGGCAAGAAAGGAATTTCACTTCTGTGACATTCTTTCTTACAATTCATAAATCAGTCTGATCATGAGAGAAAGAACAAAAATAAAGGACAGTTGCTGTTGAGTCAGCTCTGACTGATGGCAACCCCAAGAGAAAAAGCAGATCTTTTGAAAGTGAGAGTTATGCTACCAAGTGCCTAATCAATACTACAGAAAGTGTCAAATACAAGGGATTGCATTGAAAGAGTTTAAGTAGATATGACAGTTAAATGTAGGAGAATATCTTAGATTGGATCCAAGAATATAAAAAAATAAACATTTGCAGAAAAACTTGTAAATTCTGACATAAGTATTTATTTTATAATATTGTGTATCAGTGTGAATTTTTAGTTTCAATCAATGGAGGATCATTAGGAGAAGCTGGGTGAACGTTAGATGGAACGCTTTGTAGTATCTTTGGATTTCTCCTGGAAATTTGCATTTATTTCAAAATAAAACATTTTTTCAATGTAGTTCAAAAATACTAGTTGTTTTATAACTGGTTTAACAGCTTAGCTACTGTAACACTTAGCAATAGCAATATTTTCTGTGAGAGATCTGTCATTGTTAATCGGCAAAGATTTCTCCTTTGCAAGTGTAAAGATTGATATTTAGAAGTAAAGCTGTTTTATTTTTATTTAAATGTCTAAGATTTTACCATTCCTTTCCAAGCAAAAAAAAAAAAAGAAAACAAGTGAATACAATTCAATTATGTAAAGTGTTATATGAAGATTAGTCTAAAAAGTATCCTATGCATCGTTGCAGTTTACACAAGATGCATTCTAGATCCTCCTTTCCAGCTGATGTAAACAAAAATGATATCCTTATGTTAATACTCAGCTTTTCAGAGATGGCATTGGTGATGCTGGAGAAGGATTAAGGCATTAGAGACTAAAGCCTGTCAAGTACAGTTATGCATCTAAAATTTATTTACTGAACCATGAACATATTTCTTATGATTTTCCATAAAAAGTACACTTCTAAAAAGAAATGCTACATAAAAACAACTATTAAAACTGGCTAAGGTAAAAATAGAACATGTTTGTGTATATTACATTCTAATGTTCCCATATTAATAACTAATAGTCCTGAAATATTAGCTGATGGATTAGCAGGATAGAAGGATATTTTTTTGAAAGTTATTTAAAGAATTTACTCAGGGGAGGGAAGCCGTATGTTTTATTTCAATGTATTGTATAACCGGGTGCTAGGGAGGTCAGATATAGGAAAATTTCAACACATAATAGATATACTTTCTCAGCTGCAGATGATAAGTGGAAAAACACTAGTGTCTTCAGAAACTCCTGCCTTTGAGATAGCTGCTTGAATTAATGGCTATTTGGGGTATGTATGTTTAAATTTAAAGCAAATAAACCAATCTCTTCATTAATCTTAATGGTGTATGTACAGCCTGGTTATACAGTACATATGAAAAGAACACTATTTACCTATTAGATATTAATAGGATCTTAAACCTTGGGAACTCTAAAGTCTGTAACATGAGGCTTGGTTTTCAGACCACAGTTCCAAAATAAAGAACAGAGTATTTTTCTTATTAGTGTGACAGTGGTTGAGACAGTAAGAAAATGTTGCAATTTGTCAGGATTTAATAGTATTTACTAAGGGGAACCATAGTTTTAGGAAAAACGAAGCCGTGATACATAAAATACTGCGTCAAGTAAAGCATTGCTTTAGCTAGGAAACAAACGATGGACACGAAAGATAAACCAAGAGGTACTCAGGTGCGCAATTTGCTGGGGAGAAAGTTTGTTCAAGGATGTAGCTCTCAGAGAACCAATAACATTTACCCAGCAGCATTTTTGTAAGTGTTATCACACACCCAGGGATGATGTGGTCGCAGCCGTTAAAGCATTGGACTGGACACCTAAAGATCTGAAGTTCAATCACATCAGCGCTCCTTGGGCGAAAGATGGGGAAGTTGGCTTCTGTAAAGATTTACAGCCTTTGAAACCCTATGGGACAATTCTGCTCCATCTTGTAGGCTGACAATCTACTGGAGTTTGAGTTTTTTAGATTACTCACCCAGTAACTGGAAGGAAGAAGAAGGGGTAAAATTCCGTCTTGGATCAGTTATTGCGGCAAAAGTTGCTCATCGACAGGTGAGTAGATACAGAGATCTCTTTCGCACCATATAACCACTCTCCCCCTGCCCCCCCAATGCAGAAGAAACTGAAAAGGTCTGTGTACTGGGAAAAGGGGAAGGAAAGAAAGGAAACGAGGGCTCTTTGATCTGGTGCAGTCTGAGTTCAAGGTACATGGAGGTGTTGCGGATCCCTGCTGATGGAGTTAGAGGAGGAGTGTTACCTTCCCGTCAGACTCCTAAGCTGAGATATTGCCGGCATACAATTATATAGCTAATCACGTACCTTACCATTAAAATTCTAGGATAACTTAAAGCACTTGATGAGTAGGCCTGCTTCCCCTAGGGTTCGTGTAGAAATTACTTTCTGCTGCCCTTATGTGGAACAGTGTTGAAATGATAGGACACAGATAAATAAATATTAGAGTTGTGGAGTGAAATGAAAAAGCATGATGTCACAAAATACAAGACACAAAGAGTGGTCCAAGATGTTTGTGTGAGAGTCACACACAGCTGAGAGCTTGACAAAGACAGCAAATGAGAAAGGGCATTTGAATATCTTGGTTGTGCTATTGTAAGTGATCACTGAAATAAAAGTTTGAATGAACATGTGAATGTGCCTCCTAATGATTTTGAAGTGAGTGGTTTGCAGAGGAATGTAGCTGTAACTACTGATGACCTTTCAGGGTGGAGAGATGGTGACTCAGGATTTTCTTTCATGTAATTTTGCAATAAAAATATATCGATTCATTTTTATTTCATTTCGTTTATTATTTTCATTTTTCCAAATATTGGTTTAAAATTATTAGCTTACAATTATAGCCTTAGGAACTATGAATCATACTAAGGAGAAGATGAACTCCCTTCTCTCGGTAAAGCGATTTTTTTTTTTTAAAGGGATATACAACGTAATAGTAAAGAGTATTATGTGAGGCAGCTGATGCACTAAGACCTAGAATACAGAGAAACTTTACAAGGACCTGTGGCAGGGTGGGGTTGGAGGGTGGGATGAAGGGTGGGGTGAAACACCATGAAAACTGTTGAAATCAAATTGGAGAATTTTTAATGTCACGATGCAAAAAATGAAGTTCTATGGTAATGAGTGTATCATTTAGACTGTAATAAACCCTTATTTTTTTTGTTTGTGTACAATCTAAAGAATAGAATTGATCAAGATAAACATATCCCATCCTTCAGTCCTTAACTTCTAGGAAGAGTAACTGCTCTGAATTTTGTGCTACCTTAAAAGTTAATTGGGGTTTATTTTAGATTCAATCAAAGCAGTTGCCTTCCTGGTATACACAGTAGTACTCTCTGATAGACTTGATACTCTGACTTAGCAGCAGACTTATAAGGTGCTTATGAAGTAAAATGCCTATAAAGAGAGACATAACCCTGGCTCAAAGACAGATCACATGTAGGGTATTATTTTTGACATTACTGAGAGAATGTACTAGAGCAATCTTTGTGTATCCAAGGCTAGAGAAACAGAACTCACGAGGATTCTTTACAGAAGATGCCCTGTCTTAGTTCAGCTGATGTAATTCTGGAGCTGGTTCCCAGCAGTATTATGACTAACATTCTTGGGAAGTAATCATCTGTACATTGATCCAAATAAAGAATGTTTATTTTAAGATTGGCATCTAACTTTTTTGTGATCTTCAGGAGAAAGATACGATGATCTTTATTGGATACAGGAGCAGATATTTCCCAAAACATCTAGTAAGTCTTTATGATATGTAAACATGATTATTAACTGAGAGTAACTTAAGTATTACTGATAAAATATACTCTTTTGTCATGTACTATTCAGTGAAAACAATTACAGAGAACACTTGAAAGAGAAATCAGCATAATTGTTAATTACATTTTAATGTGTGTATGTATTTAATTCTTTTTTTGTATTTGTAGTATCTAGTAAGGATCATGTTTAGAGACCCCACGTGTACTGTGCACATCCCTTCCCAGTTACAGTGCTGACATTTCCTTGACAGGAAGAAAGGAATGCATGATTCTTGTTTCTGTATTATGGAACATGAATATCCTCTACAATAGAGCCTCTGAGGATTTGGTGAGAGCAGTTGAAGAGCTGTGAACTGCACTTAAGCATCTTTAAAATAAAAAGTCTTTAATAAATGGGAGTCATTTTGCTGCTTCAGCTGCTCTTAAGGGTAGAAACCCACATGGGAGAAAATACAAAAATGAGTGAATGCTTAATAAATATTTGTTGAACTGAATTGAGTAAGTAAGTGATTATTCCTCAACCACAAAAGATATTCTAGAGCTTTTAGGGAGAAGATACTATGGCGATTTAGTTTGATCTATGTAGTACTCATTATAGAAACCCTGTTGGTGTAGTGGTGAAGTGCTATGTCAGCTAACCCAAAGGTGGCAGTTTGAATCTGCCAGGTGCTCCCTGGAAATTCTACGGGGCAGTTCTACTCTGATCCATAGGGTTGCTGTGAGTCAGAGCTGACCTGACGGCACCCAACCACAACAACATCGTGCTCATTAGGATGCCTGGCAGGTAAAAAGTCTGCCTATGATAAGGGAACTGGATTCAGCACAGGCATTTTATTACAGGGAGATAGAGTTGCTAGAAACACAGAGGATAAAGTATGCTTGCACACTCACACACACACGTATGATGGTGGTGTTAGGCGTTGTCCAGCTGTTTCCGACTCGTAGAGACCCACTTATAACAAAATGAAACACCTCCGGGTTCCGCACTACCATCCTCCCAATCGTGTTCCAGCCCTTTGTTACAACCGTTGTGTCAATCCGTTTTGTTGAGGGTCTTCGTATTGTTTCAGTAACAGTACAAAAAAACAGTTACTGACAGTACTGCATCTAGGAAAGAGCTTACAAATACCTTCCAGCACAACAGTAAAATGATGTTCCTGATCACAAGCCTGAATTTCAGGGCTGCTGCTGGTTTTGTGTGCCATCAAGTTGGTTCCAACTCTTAGGGACCCTGTGTTACAGAGCAGAGCTGCTCTGCAGCCATTCCTAGACTGAAGTCTTTGCGGTAACAGATTGCTAGATCTTTTCTCTCAAGGTGCAGCTGGTGAGTTCAAACCACTGATGCTTTTGGTTAGCAGCCGAGGGCTTAAGGATTGGATGTAAGTTGCCTGCAGTCATATAGCTAGAATCCAATGCCAAATTCTTACGTAAATGAGTAACCCTTGTCCACAGTTTGCAACTGCGTGGTTTAGGAAGTTGGGGAAATATTCTATTGCTTCTGTATTTTGTAGGTCCCCAACCTAATATTTAAACTGCTGTTCTTTTAAAAATTGTCCAATAGTTTGAGGCTTTCAATTCATTAAGATTTTAAAACAACATATTCGTTGTTTTTGAAAAAAATTATGATTTTCTTAAGAGTCTTTTAAATAACATTATCTTAGATACACACACACACACAAAAATCCTGTCATACCATGGCTGGCAGGTACTGAGATTATATTAAATCTGTGTGTTTTAGGTGAAATATAGGATTATATTATTCATCCGTAATTTTGTTTCTTTGTCATCTAGTAAATGTTCAGCTTGCTGATTTATGAACCTCCTTATGCCTGAAAGAGTCAAGGTAAATTGCAGTTGGCAGTTTTGTAAAGAAGTCTAAATTATTTTCTTTCTCAAGTAATGTGAGAAATTGAAGTGTAATTGATGTTCATTAAAAACCAATGTGGATTTTTACAAGTACATAAATAGAAACTCTTGTCTAAAAAGGAAGTTGTAAAAGTGATTTTAGTGGATTTTTTTTCCTTCCAAAAGAATACTATTTCATCAAATTTCAGCAGACTTGGAGGCTGTTATTGGGGTGTACTATGCGGATAGATAAGGCAATTATTAGATTTCATGGAAGTACATGCACTTTGTTTTTTAACATCTCAACATAGATATCTGAATTTACAGAGCATTTTAAAATCTCCAGTGTATCAGTTTAAGTATTTTTTCCCTTTCTTATAAATAAATATAATAATGAAGTAACTTATAATTGATGCTATTTCAGGTTCAACCACTTATACAATTTGTTCAGACATACAAAACCTGTCAATGCTTAAAATTGGGATCCCGGAAATATCAACTTGTGTATTAAATAATTCAGATAAGAAAATTAACTGCTATGTATAATTTCCAGTGGATATGATTCATTTTCTGGGGCAGATGCCCCTGAAAGGCATGTATTTCTAAAATATCTATAGCGTAACTTTTCTAGGTTGTCATATTTTGACAAGTTATTTGTTATTTGTTTCTGTTTTAATGCTATGTGTGTACACAAATCATTCTGAAAGATATCAGATAAGCCTTTTGAAAAAAATGCATGTCTAGAGAATCAAAAAATGCTCTATTCCTATCAATTAAGTTTATTATTCCTAACAGTGGGCTGTTGGCTCATAGTAGGGAATCAAAAGTATTTTTAAAACAGAATTATGATTACATGTAGTTTTAACTTTTTCTGTATTTCCTGAGTATGTTTTCTACCAAGAAAAAGAACACTACTGTTGAGTTGATTCCTACTCATAGAGACCCTGCAGGATAGAGTAGAACTGCTCTACGTGGTTTCCAAGGACCACCTGGTGATTTTCAACTGCCAACTTTTTAGTTAGCAACTGTAATACTAAATGTTTTGCCACCAGGGTTTCTGCTTTTCATTTAGTAATTACTTTAGCACGTAGAGGAATTTATTACATTGATAAGTAGTTTGCATGATCAAGTGTGTTACATTCCAGAATACATTCCAGAATACACTGAGTCTGATAGGTACAAATAGTTCTTTTCTTTTCTTTTTTTAGGGTATTAGTATGCCCATAACAAACCAGGTACATGTCAATCAGTTTAACCTAGTTTGAACAGGAATATTATCTCAGGATTACAGTTGGCTATCTGTATTTCTCTAAGCATGAAAAGCTCTTCATATTATATCTTTTAAGTAACCATTTTAAAAGTGAAAAGTAAATAGATAAGGGTTCTGAAGTCAGTATCTGTTGATGCAGAACGTTAGCTATTAATATTACTGTATATTCAAACTAATCACAAGTTATGAAATTAACTGTAAGTGAAACCATGTAGAATGACATTTCATGCTTTTGGTTTCTTATGATTTGAAAGGGAGATGTTTTTCTCTGGCAGATTACAGAGGATTTGGCACCAACTTTCTATCCCTCAAGCTTAAGTTGCAAGTTTCTTAAAGTCACAACTGAAAGGCGCTTGAACCTAGAATAAATAATTTATATAACTAATAATTTCACCTAAAGTGAAGCAGGAATTTGAAATAATTATTTTGGTTTTTGAGGTACCCATCAATAGCTTGTTTTGAGACACATTCCTGTAACTACACATATCAAGAGAACATGTTAAATAATTCATCTATTCTGAAATAAACATTGTGCAAAATGAGCTGGACGTTACCTTTTCCTGTTTTTCAGAAGATAGCTATTTTATTAGAAAAGTCACTGACGAGAATAGCCACAAAGAAGTCATGATGTATGGCACAGACAGCTATCCGCATGCACTGTGAGGAAGGAAAATGAAAATAAAATTAAAGGTAAATTTAAGTTGAAACAACTTGCACACACAGGAAACACGATCCTAAGATCCATATCATCATTCAAAATAGATTTTGATGGTAAACTGAAAATATTAAAAATTAGTAATAGTATGGTAAATGATTATTGGACACTAATGCATCAGCCATCTCTAGGTGTACACATATGTTAATTCTTTTAAGGTTAGTAAGGTAGACAGTATTTTTCCTCTTTCTTGTGGAAAGAGAAAGTGAGATATGGTTCAGGCTAAGTAAATTTCTGGATAACTAAAAACACTAAGAATGATTTAAGGACAAGCTCTTGTCTGTAATCAAAGTATCTAGGGTTTATACAAATATCTCAGTAGGCCTTTTCAATTTATCTCCTTTTTAATCCCCTTCTTTTGAATACATATTGCAAGAATCTTTCTAAATGCATGTGCAAATTATGGCATACAGGCACACTGTGTTTTTTGCATGCCAATTTTAAAGAGTATCCACTATACAGGGGGGTGTACTTTCTTTCTCTGTAAGCAATGGACTGAAATATCTAATTTCGTTCAGTTCTCTTGGAGTGATGCTGGATAATGTCTTTATTCTCCTCACTGCAATGTGGCCACTGCTATTAACTCCTGCTTTCCAATGATGGATTTTAATCAAGCACAAAAATTTCGAATTATTTTTTTCAAAAGATAAAAAAAATATAGCAATTATTCTGACAACTCTGTTACCAGTTTACTGTTTAAGAAAAATTACATTTTGATGGAATTCTATGTTAGGGGTTGGCAAACTGTGGTCTGCAGGCCAAAGTTGGCCCACTGTCTACATTTTTAGATCCCACAAGGGAAGATAGTTTTTACATCTGTAATTGGTTGAAATGAATTTTTAAAAATAATAGCATTTTGTCATACATAAAGACTAAATAAAATTACAATTTTAGTGTCCATTAATAAAGTTTTATTGGCTTACAGTCAAGTTTATTTACATATCGTTGTTGACTGCTTTCACTCTACAGTTTCAGGGTTGAGTAGTTCCCAGAGAGGGAGAGAGAGAGCCTGAACGTAAGTTCATTGCTGCAAATAAATTATAATGCCTGCAATATACCTTCGTGAGAACGATGCTCAAATGGTTTCTTCCATAGTACATTTCAAGAAAAGCTTCTGTATTCTGTTATCTTTTGCTGTATTACAAATTACCCCCAATTAACTACTTGAAACAACCGACAGCTATTATTTCACAATTTCTGCCAGCCAGGAATCCATGTCACACTTGAGCAGCTTCCTCAGGCTCAGAGGAAACTCTAGTGACTTAGTGGTTAAGTGCTCTGTCTGCTAACGGAGAGATCCACTGTTCAAATCGACCAGGTGCTCCTCGGAAACGCTACGGAGCAGTTCTCTGACCTTACCTGTAGGGTCGCTATGAGATGGAATCAATTCAACAGCGATGGGTTTAATTTTGGTTTTGGTCCAGGCTCAGACTGCCTCACAAAGCCACAATCAAACGTAGGTCGGGGCTGTAGTCATTGCAGGCTCAACAGCAGGGGCGTCCACTTTCAGGCTCAATGACATGACTGTTGACAAGTTTTAGGGTCTCACTTGCTGCTGTCCAGAAACGCCAATTTCTTTTCACGTGACAGTTTTCACTGAGCAGCTCACAACGTAGCAGTCAATGGTCTTCAGAACAAACGAAGGAGAGAGTCGGAGAGAGGCAGAGCAGACAAGGAAGACAGAAGCCAGAGCTGTTTATAACCTAACCTCGAAAACAACGTCGCAGGACCAGTTGATGTGTGGTCAGTTCTGACTCGTGGAGACCTATGTGTGCCACAGTACAACTGTACTCCATCGGGTTTGCCATAGTTGATTTTTTTGGAGGTAGATTGCCAGACCTTCTTCTAAGGTGCCTTTGCTTGGACTTGAACCACCAAACTTTGCATCAGTAACCATGTTAACGATCTGCGCCACCCAGGGTTTCCCGATAGCCGGTTACTTTCTCCATTTTCTAGAAAGGAGACCCCATGCCTAGCCTACATTCACAAAGTGGGAATAATAAAAGGACATCAGTATTCGGGGATGGCAGTGGGGTTATCTTGGAGGTCGTTTTAGAAGCAGCTTATCTAGCATGGAAACCCTGGAGGCACGATGTTTAAGTGCTGCTACCGTTAACCAAAAGGCTGGGAGTTCAGATCTACCAGGTGCTCCTGGGAAACTCTGTGGGCAAGTTCTACACTGACCTATAGGTTTGCCATGAGTCGGAATCTGCTCGATGGCAATATTTTTTGCTGTTGTTCTTTGCTTGCTTTTTTGTATACTTACCACAGCACTTTTAGCTTTCGACGGCATGTCTTTTCTCTGCCAAGCCTGGAGAAATTTCCTTCTCTTCATTTTGTAATTACATCCCTTTTTTCTGCTTAATACTTATACTGGTCTTCACCCTACACCTTAGCTTTTCTTCTATATCCTATATTCTTCTATATTGTATTTATTCTGTATTTCTTATACATTCTTCTATATAGCCACCTCTCCTTCATCTTAAATGTGACCTAGTAGGCACATCCGTTTGTTGACATTGTTATTCCTTGCGTCTTCCAAGTACAGTATTTTGAACTCCGTGACTATGTTGTGGTTGAGCTGAACGAATTTAAGAAAATTAGTATGTAAAATTTGTCCGTGATATTATAATTATTCCCCAAACTCTCACAAAATCAACACCTGCAGAGATTTAAAAAGAAGGTGATAATTTGAGCAGGGCATTTTTAGAGATGGTAGTGAACAGGAAAAAGTAGGAGACTTGAGAAAATTAAGGCCAAATCTGAACTGCCGAATGTAACAAGGGAACATGTCATCTTATGCGCTGTCATCCTCAACTTGTAATATGTGGTGACTATTGTTTCTTATCAACTTCCAAAAGTTTTAATTTTCCCTGGTGAACTAGAATTTATTGTTCTCATAAAGTTTTCTTAATAGATACAACGAGATTGGTAACTGTGACAATTAATTAATCAGGTACATATAAAATCCCTAGTGTTCATTTAACCTCTCCTTAAAGAAAAGTCAAAATACAGATATGAAAAAAATGACATAATTTTCAGCAATCACATTTTATATTTTATTTTTTAAAAGGGAAGTTTATAGATTATCATTCTTTCTAAGCAGCATAGATAAATGATATTCTACAGCAAATCGTATATAAACAAATAGAAGTCTTTAAAATTGAAGCAGATGTAGGAAGTTTGTGATTATCTCTATGAAACTGAAAAATCTGTTAGGTCCTTCTGGAGTTGCTGATATAGCCTAAGGCACAGTTTTGGTTCTTTGTTACAATCCCCAGTTTTCATATGAAGAGACTGAGGCACAGACAAGTAACTTCTCCAAAGCTGTGATTTTGAAACGATAAAGTTTAGTTTCAGAATGGTAACCCGTATAGACAGGGGATCCATTGCCAAGGTGTGGTATACGATAGGAATCCACAGCTTTGAACAAAAGCAACATGATGGTAAGGCTTAGTCAGTTTTACTCGTTGCTATTTAGCCAAAAGCAACGGTTGAATGCATAAAAGGGTGAATAGATGAATATACAGGTGTATATTGGCAACTTACAATAAATCATTCGCAGTAAGAAAAAAATAGATCGCGTTGCAAGAAATAAGGGAAAAATTAGAAGCTTGTCAAATCAACTTTCAAGTATACAGAATGAAACAATTACAACTGAAGAAATCTAATTTTCACATAACTAGTTGGAGCTAAGGTATCACTGAATTTGGAAAACCTCAATGTCAAGGATGACACAATTTGATCAAATACCAGCTGTTAATGCTACTGTATTGTCAACTTCGGAAGGTGTTGATTTTGAGATAGCTCAACACTTGTCTCCTGGAAGGCACTCAGAACAATGTTACCAAATGGTTCATCTCACGGAAGAGCTGTCTGAGCGCAGTGAGTAAGGTGAGGAAACCGTTTTTCATTAATTATACATAGCTCAGTCTAACTGTTGTCATAATGCCTCAAACTCAATTGTTCAGATGAAGTGGAATTTTACTGTGAAATGATACATTTAATGGCAACTTACAATAAATCATTCGCAGTAAGAAAAAATAGATCACGTTGCAAGAAATAAGGGAAAAATTAGAAGCTTGTCAAATCAACTTTCAAGTATACAGAATGAAACAATTACAACTGAAGAAATCTAATTTTCAAGATCTGAAGTCGTCCTGTGCTGGTCACATTCTCTTGCTTTTTCCTCAATGTTTAAATGAAAGTATTTTAGAATTTAAATATTTTGCAAAAGAAAAAACAAACAAACAAAAAGCACTCATCTTTCTCTTTTGCTCAAGAGTAGTTCTCTATGTGTCGTGTTGACTTTAAAATAAAATATCTACTGGGCATTTTTCTCATTGCTGTCTTTGGATGTTGCAAGAGTTCTTAATCATCATAAGAGTGCATACTGAGCACTTGGGATTTGCAAAACATTTTCATACACGACTTGTGGAATGCCAAGAAGTAGAGAAGTAGGATGGCATACCAAAAGGATTTTACCTCGACGATATGTACCAAGAGTTTCAAAATAAGTGTGTGTGTGAGAGACTGAGGAAGTGGAGATGAATATGAATGGGGAAAGTTGGAAGGACTAGTAGAAGAGATAGAAAGTATATATTAGTGTACACAAAAAGGATTACACTGGTGGTGTGAAAAAGAAAAGGAAGATAAGAAGTAGTCCAGGGTGTAGCTGTAAGATTTAACTGTAGTGCATGGTTCATGATGGAAAATAGAGCAATAAGACACAGTCATGTTTCTGAAGGCCTTGGAAAGGCCAAATTTGACCTCTATGTGCCAGACACTAGAGAATGACTATACAGTCTTTTAAAGGTAAAATCAGCATTTAAGATTATTCTAGCAGCCTCATTAATAATGAATTACATGGAACAGACTTTGGAGTAGGAGAAGCTAGCTAAGAAATGAGATGCTTCAGGAATCAAGGCTGAAGAAACGTGGATGTGACACTCCAGAAATCATGCTAGAGTAAATAAAGGGATATGACTATATTTCCCAGAAATTTTTTGATATGACCAAATAGTTATAAAAATATAAGACATAAATGTCACACTTGAGACATATTCTATAGGATTTACAAGGTTTTATAAGTCAATTGTAAAACTTCATTCTTTACTGAATAGCAGGAAAAAATGCTATTGAAGATGGGACAGTTGACTTTTCTAATTTTAATGTCTACTTTGATGCTAATGATGCTAGATTTTGAGTATCAGGCCTGTCCATAAAAAAAAAAAAAAAACAAAACATTGTAAAGCTCTTCATAGGTTACTCATTATTTCACCCAGGAATTTTTAATTACTCCCCCAAATCTGCTTCTCTTTATATGACAGAAGTCCCCATCTCATTCTCCTTGTTTCCGGATGTACAATAATCTATCAGTAGTTCCCATTGTATCCTTGTATCTTTCCAATACTACTGACCCTACTGCCCAACCCTTGAGCTTATTGTCATTTTCCTAATCTGGAGCCTCACCCCTTCTAACCTAGAGTTACATAGTAGTCCTCTGTCCTTTTCTATCAATCCCCATCTCTTTCCAACCCTAATGTCATTTCCAGTTGCTATGATGTATCTTTCAAAGTCTCAGAACTGATTATGTTATATATAATCTGACAAAAAACTGATGCTCCATTGTCTCTAGACTACTTTCCAGTTGTCTTGGGACATGCAGCTATTCTTCCATATTTCATTCAACAAATGCATACACAGAAAATGTAAACTTTGCCAAGCAATTGCTGGGAGATGATGGCATAAGGAACACAAAAGCTGACGTGGTACTTGTCCCTGTGGAATTTACGTGGTTGCTGTGGAGTCCCTGCTGACTCACGGCAATCCTAGAGGGACTGTGTAATAGGTATTTCACTTAGGCTGAAATGTTAGAGAGGACTCCCTGGAAAAGCAGCTTGCGAAATGAAATCTAGAAGACAGATAAGTGAAGGGAGCTCAGAGTTGGTTCTGATAAGGCAGGACTCTGTGGAAAAGGATGAGCATGTGCACGTTCTTGTCTTGTGAGGAAATAACTTTACAGTCACAAGTTCAAACCCACTAGGTGCTCCTACTCTGTTCTACTCTGCCCTATAGGATCACTATGAGTCAGAATTGACTTCACAACAGCGGGAAAATTGTGAGTAAGAGGGACTTCAATTTTTCAAACAGCCAGGACCAGAAAGGGTGTTGGGTAGAATGACAGAGGCCTGAGATGTGGTAGATATGAGGGTTTGTTAGTCTACTGCAGTAATGTTGAATTATTCTAAAAGCACTCAGAAGCTAATGAGAGGATTTAAGTGGGAGGGTGGCATGATTAGAGTTACATTTAGAAAAGAACAAGGATGGTGGGTTGGCAGGGAGTGATCAATGTGGACAGACCAGCCAAGCCAACAAGAACTGGCCTAGGTGAACGTGGTGACGTGGAAGTCTTGAATAACTGAGAAGAGGAATCACTGTCAAATAGCTAAAACTAAGTGCCTATATTTGATGACAGCATGGGACGAATGAGGAATTAAGCCACAAAGTAAGAATACAGTCTGAAACAGGACACCATGAGAATGAGTGGGAAGCTTGAGATTCAGAATGGCTGGCGTGGCAGGAAGGACTCTATTCTTGTTTGGGGAACTTTAGAATTCTCACCCATTAGGTCCATCATGCCTGTTACCTAGGAAACACAGACTTTGCTCAGCAGCTTTGCTATGCTGCTCAAGGTGCTATATAAACTCACTATGCCAGGAGGCACAATGCCACATTTACTCAAAGTTTAATTGGAAGGTTACCTACATTGGAATCACCAAGTATAGATAAAAAAAATCTCTTGAAAATGCAACAGACCCTAGATTCTGCATTTTTAACGTGCCCTACCAGTGGTCTTGATGGAATCTAAAGTTTAAGAAGCAGTGCAAAGGGTCCTAAAGTAGGGCTTTAGTATCAAAGACGCCAGCAAGTTTGTAAGTAAATTAACAAGATTCATTCTCAAAATGTGTCAGGAGGCAAGAATTAGTAGTTGGAAAGCCTGTTTTTCTTGTTTTTGTTTTTTTCAGATAAACTTATCACTGAAATTCTAGGTTGAATGATATTGTATAAGTGGTTAAGTTTTGGGGATTCCGATTCATGAAATTTATGTATTGGCTCATTCAAGCATGCTGTCCCCTGTTAGTCAAAATTATGTCCCTTAATCTTCCGGATTTTTATATCTCACACCTGTGAATGGCTTCAGAAAGCTTCAAAAGGAGCCAGAGTCCCATCAGAGCAGACCTGGGTACTTGGAAGCTTTTGAGTCTCCCCAGTAAAACCTGCCTTACCCTGTGGGAGACGAATATAACCACTGAAGTTAGCTGAAGCAGCAGGTGTTCTGGAATGCCATGCTGGGCTTGAACTTAAGGAAGGGAATTCGCTTCCTCTGTCCTGTGAAATCATTTCAGCTTTACAACGATTAACACCTGAAAGTTGTTAGCCATTTCATAATAGGAAGAGGTTGGAGGTTTGGGGCAACATAAACAAACCACGAAAACCACCAACAAGCACACACGTGTGCACACACACACACACACACACACTGTGTAAATGGTTAAAAAAATGTTAGTAGAAATGAATTAAGGGACCGTCTCTGGTAGTGCAGTGGTTAAGCGCTTTGTCTGCTACGGTAAAGGTCAGTAGTTTGAATTCACCAGTAGTCCCGGGAAACTCCGTGGGGCAGTTCTACCCTGTCCTAGAGGATAGCTATGAGTCAGAATTGACTCTGCGTCTGTGGGTTTGGTCTTGTTGTTGTTCTAAGGGCATCTCAGGAGATCTGATGGAGCGCTGGTTCAGCACTGGACTGCTAACTAAAAATCCAGCTGTTTGAAGCCACAGGAGACAACAGCTGGTGGTCGGATCCAGTAAAAATGACAGCCTAGAAAACCTCACGGAGGAAATTGCACTCTGTTACACGGTGTCTTTATGAGTCAAAATCGACGTGATGGCACCTGACAAGAATGAGATGGATCGACACGGCGGCTACAGCAATCTACTCAAGCGCAGCCGTGATTACAAGGGCGGTGCGGAACCAGGCAGTGCTGGGTTCTGCTGTCCTAGCGTTGCTGCAAGTCAGAACTGACTTGATGGCATCTAACAACATAAGGATAATGACGAAGCCTTGGAGGCTTAACAGTAACATTCTCACTGCAGGAGACCAAGGCTTGAATGCTGGCCAATACACCTTACACATAGTCAGGGGAGGCGTGTGTGTTGCTGTATTGCTAACCAGGTTTCACCCGAACCAAGAGCAGGCTATGAAGGAAGGCCTTGCGACCCAGTTCTGAAAAATCAGGAATTGCAAAACGTACAGAGCAGACTTTTATTCCGACACAAATGGAGTTGCCTTGAATTGCAGTTGACTCCTTAGCAACTGGTTTTTGGTTATTGTAGATATTCGGCTTAACTGTATAGTAAAAAAAATGATAGATTTATATGTATGTGCCGAGAGAACTTAGTGACAAGCATGTGTTTACCTGAAACTCTGAGATTCGTAAGCAGTGAGTTGTGTGTGTGTGTGTGCTTGCAATCACAAATTAATTGATAAAAATATAATGGTATATGAACTATTATCTAAATATATTGAATGCAGTGCTTATTCTGAAACAAGAGTATTGCAATATTTGGAATACAGTGAGGAACTACGCTTTTTTTATTTTCAGAACTAATAAAACTGTTTCATGCAAGTCATCTTGAAGACTATTCTTCCTTAGATAAAAATTCCATCTGACACTGACAATTATGCACGGAGCAAATCTTTATGCTAGGTTAGAGTGTCCCCAGCAGGTGGTTTACTTATGATTAGTGATTTAAAATTCTTGAATATTCAGATTGGTAAATGTGTTGGAGCCTTTTAACTGACAAACTCTGCCCCCAGCTTGCCTGATGACAGCTTGTCTTCATTTTAAGTATGTTGTTATTGAGCCTGATTTAAAATGAGTGCCAAAAGTGTGAGGTGCCTTCATGTGTTGACTGCTATGGGCAAACACTCTGTAAAAGGGTTTCTTCTGCGTTAACAAAAGTAAATTATCATTTCCTGGTAGCTTACTCAATATATTCAGATATTAGGAAGGCAGTTACTACCATTTCTTGGCTCTCTTCTGTCATAGTTTGTCATGAATTGCAACTCAAAGTATAATCAAATGACTATTTGTTCAAATTCATGAGATGCTTACTTTTTTATAATTTGCCATGAAAGTAGTTCAGCTTCAATAATATTTGAAAAATGGAAAGGTACAGAAAAGTTACAGAGGTTTAGAGTTTAAGTTAGTTTGTACATCTTAGAAACAATAAGCTAAGTAAGTATATCTGTTTCTATTTTGAAGAATATGACGGCTTGTTTTCTATTTTGAAGTGTATGAAGGCTGATTATAGGCAAGAGAATGTATGGGAAAATTAATGTGTGGAAAAAACATTAGTTTTAGAAGATGTTGACATCTATTAATTATCTTGGAAAAGTCATTTAAACATATCTAAGTTTTTGTTCTTTACTCTGTACACTGAGGTTAAAAATATCTGTCTTAATTACATCACAGGGTTTTATGAGAATCCAACAGGTCTCTGTATTTCCTGGTAAATTGTGAACATCATGCGGATAAGGACCATCTTGCTTTAGTCTTCTGGTGGTAGGCACTTCAGTGTTTGTTAGGAAATGAAGGACTCGAAATATCAATATGAAAGTAAAATATGTACAGTAAAACATCCTTTTATGATTTTGTAAAGGAGGATATTTTATTTGGACTAGGGAAAGTCATCTTTATGGCAGTTATCACTTAAACTCTACTGAAGCATTTGGTGACAACCTTTTCCTTTTCTGCTTAATCTTAAACAAAGAAGAATGCCACATAATGAGTACCCACATTATATGTTAAGAATATAGTTAAAGAATTATTGACTAGAATAAGCATGAGTATATCAAGTAGGAAATGGATAAATAATACTGTGTAAATAGTTGTACAATACTATTTGTGATCAATGCAAAGTATAATGGAATGTTAAAAGGTTAATATAACCCTCCAGCCCACAAAGTGGAAGACGCTGTTTAGAGCTTACACTGTTCTAGTTTATTTAGTACTAGGGATACAATGGTAAGCAAGGTAAATGAACTCCCCGAGAGAAAACATATATGCACATGTCTCTGTTTTACAGATGAGGAAATGGAAGCTTGGAGAGGTTTAGTGTCTCGTCTAAAGCCATATAGGTGATGGGATTCAGTGTCTGTCATAAATTCAGCCAGACTGCAGAGTCTCAGGCACAGTCTTCCACAAGAAGTTCAAGGGGGCCCCTGATCATCTGGGATAACCATGATGGCTTTCAGATTAGAAAATTTGCTGGAACCATTCACGTAACTTAAGAAAGTGCTTTAACTTTCGATTACAGTTTTATTAGCTAGAAAGAACACAAATTAGAACCAAGCAAAAGGAAAACACTCCTAGGGAGAAGCTGAGATGGCTCTAAAGGTGTAGACTCCACTATCCTTGGGGATACATTACTTTCCTGGTATGGATCTGTGGCAGTACTCAAGAGTACCGACAACCAGAGAAATTTACCAGAGCTTGGGTTTACAGAGAATTTGCTGGAGTTTCATTAGATTGACATGATTGATTGAGTCCTAGCCCAGGTGGTGGAACTTAATCTTGAGACTTCATCACCTCTCCAGAGGATGAGCTGGTATCTTAACAGCTCCAATCCTTTAATCGTATGGTTGGTCTTTTGGGCATAGCCAGACCCCAACTTGAATCTTCTTATTAGCGTTATCCCTCTGGGACCACCATGAATAACCAAGACACCTGGGAGATTCTTAGGGTTTAGGCTAACCCTCAAGGAGCCTGATCAAAGGTTGGACCTCTCTTTACCTAAGGCCAAGTTCCTCTCTACCTGGAGTCCAAGGTATATGAAATAAGCCATGATAAGTGATTGATTGGATTCTGGTGATATTTTCATTAAATATTATAATGTCTGTTCCTTACCATGGTGCTGCCTCATTTTTTTTCTCCTTTCTTTTACTAGGGGGCCTCCTTGGAGTACAGATAGTATGTTAGAAGTGGTTACAGATATCATCTATTCAAGTTATTGTAGTCACTATCTTAATGGCCTTTTGCTACTTGTCATCTTTGTGAAGACTTTTTGTCTCCAGTACAGGTTGAATTGCAGATCACAGTTGTTTTTCTGTAAAATCTCAGCATTGCTCACTTATATAAAAATTCCACTGATAGGTTGGCGAAACTTATTTACAGTTAACACAGTTAATGACGTGACTTTTGAAATCCATTCAGTTTTATGCTTATCCTCATGAAATTATGCAACTTTTGACACTATATTAAATTATCATAGTAAATTGTAGTATTTTGTCTCTTTCACAGAAATTATAGTTCTATAATTACTATCCTCTTCCAGTATTTTGCGATGCAGTGATTGTAAAACATCTTTGCACTTATGCTTATCTGTACTTCATCTTTTCAGTTTCAAACTAATTCGTGGTGTAAGAATTAAAGCAACCCTGGAAAGCCCATGGGTGTAGGCTCTTTGGGGAATTTACCATTTCTTCTAATTATATTCACTTATTGTTAATGGGAAACCCTGGTGATACAGCAGTTAATTGCTCTCTGCCTATCAAGAGTTCAGCTGTTCGAATCACCCAGGTGCTCCTTGGAAACTCTGTGGAGCAGTTCTACTCTGTCTTGTAGGGCTGCTGTGAGTCAGAATCCACTCGATGGCTGCCGGTTATAGTTTTATTGTTAAGGGCTGGATGCCCTCCTTTTGTTCGTATTTACCACCTAAAGTAGCTTTCTTAGGTAACGTTAGCTTTATGTAATGTAATGTAGCTTTCTTATCACAATGTTAGTAACATGCTTTAAAAAAAATCACAACAATGTCCATCAATAAATATCCTACTCAGATCCGACTCGACGGCGCTTGGCTTTGGCATTAATTCATAAATCACATAAGCATTATCTCCTGACTAACTTTATATTATAAGCTACAAGAAAAAAATTTTTTTTACATGTGATTTTTTTAGCTTTATTTTTAAAAATAATTTGTTATTTATCCCTAACAACTGTAACTGGTTATTTTATTGAACACAGGTGCATGTTTGTAATTTCTTTTTGTTTGCAGCTTCCTAGCTGTGCATTTTTGTCAGCAATTTGTTTTACAAATTACGCATTTCTATATGAAAGCATTTAAAATACTAAATTAGTGTAGAATGTTCTCCCTTAAATGAATTGATTCTTTTATTATTCTTGACAGCACTGAAGTAAGCTCTATATTTCCCAAAATGTGAACTAAATGTTGTCTTCACTCTTCTTTAATTGCTATCTGGTTAATTTTCCTCCACGGCAGGAAGCCGAGCCATTTATGAACTTAATCTATTAGATTTTCCATCAATTGATCTTTGCTGATCTATCATAATCCATTATTCTCTTATGACCCATGTTGTTGTAGATTTATCATAACAGAATTACATGTGTTTTTCTTTATGACATTTATGGTATATAAAACATCATGTGATCTACAGTAGATCAATAAAACTACTTCTATTTGTGTTATATCTGAGCTATTCTTTCTGGGAATTTCCCATAGTGGATTATCAATGTAGAAAGAGAAGGGGGCCAAATAGATCTTCTGAATTGTGTGTGTGTGTGTGTGTGTGTGTGTGTGTGAGACAAACAGAGAAAAAGATAAAAATAGTGAGGTAGTAAAAGGAAATGGAGACTGACAAACATCAAACTATTTCATTAGATATTTGAAGAAATTGTTTTATATAACATTTATTACATACACAAACTTTTAAAAATGAATACCATTTTTTTGATCCTTGTACTTCCCTCAGAGTCTAGCCTTGTCTACACTCATCATAAGTGTTTCTGGAATATGGGTAAATTGAATTTATATATTTCTAGTATATGTAACCAAGTAATTACATGATAGTGTGTTTTCTGGTTAATGTAACCACCAGAGATTTGATGGTTTGATTGGATGAAAGAAGAAGATCTGTAGGCTTCCTAACATCAATAAAGTCTATCAAGCAGAGCAAACATATTTGGAGCCAAATAACTATAATTAATCTTAAAAATCTCAAGACAGAGATATATGCATTGTATTCCTGAGTAAGAGATAGTTAACTCTGGACAAATCAGCATAAGTGCACAAAAGTGACCCTTAAGCTGATTTTTGAAAATACATATATTTATGATCTCTGACCTATGAAACTCACTGGTGTCTTACACAGATAAAATTACCTAAGGCTTTTATCAGACCTAAATAAACTCTGGAGAAATACATGCAAACAATTGATTTTGTAATTAGAACTATTCATTTCTTTATGTTCTGAGTGGTCTTTCCGGGGTTCACTGAGAGTAGTGTAGAGATCAAGATGGAATCTATTCCACTTTGAAGATCAGCTAAGATATATGGTTTTAGCAAGACTTTTGTTATCTAGTCCTGTTGTAATAAAAATAGCATGAGTAGATGACTTTAGCAAACAAAAATTTATTTTCTCACTGTTCAGGAGGAGGCCAAAGTCTGACTTCAGGGTGCTGACCTTAGAGGAAAGCCTTCTCCCTCTGTTGGCTCTTGGGTGGAAGGTCCTTGTCTTTTCAGCTTCTGTTTCCTGGTTCCCTGGAAATATTCATGTAGCTTGGCATATATTTATATGTATATCCTCCCTGAGGTCACTTAATCTGCTCCTTTTACATTTTGTAAGAGACTGACTCAAAGCGCATGCCATATTCAATCTACCTCAAGAATGTAAAAGACAATCCATCCCCAAATAGGATTATTACCACGAACATTGAGGGTAGGGTTCACAACATGTATGTTTGGGGGACACAATTCAATCCACACCACTGAGTTTAAATTCTTCCAAATTCAGATTTTGATCTGTAAAATAAAAGTTGGTAAACACCTACCTTGAGAGTATTCTGAGACAAGTACACGTGTTATGAGTGTGAAAAGGCAAGCACTGGTATTAGCTGTTATATAAACCATAAGTAACTCTTCTTGAAGAAACATTTTGACTCCTTCAGTGAGCATTTTTGGCTTTCATCATTTACTAGATTTTGACAACTTGGGACGGAACTCCCAGTTCAGTAGCGAGATTGATAACATATATTCAGTAAAAGCCAAGGCCAAGTGCCATCGAGCCAACTCATGGAAACAAAGTGCTAAAACTAGGGACAAGATGGGTATTCCACTTAGGCTTTGTCTAATACCCATTGCTGCTAAGTGGATTCCAACTCACAGCAACCCTACAGGACATAGTAGAGATGCCTTATGGGGTTTCCAAAGATCAGCTGTTGGATTTGAAATGCCAGCTTTTATGGTTAGCAGCTGAGCTCTTAACCTCTGAGTCACCAGGGCTGAGACTATAGAGGGCTACAGTGATCATGAAATGCCTTCTAGAAAATATAAGTCAATAAACAGTTTCTGATAGCTATTCTATGTAACAGAGCCCTCCTGGCACAGTACTTAAAGTTTCTGCTGCTGAGGAAAGGGTAAGGTTTGAACCTACCAGCAGCTCTGCAGAAGAAAGAGGCAGCAGCCTACTTCCATAAGGATTTAAAGACTTGGAAACCCTATGACACAGTTCTGCCCTGTCCAGTAGGGTCATTATGAGTAAGAACTCACTTGGCAGCAATGAATTTGTGCTACACACTCAGATACAGTAATGAAAGTAGGCAGAACCAAACTAAGAAGTCAAATGCTGGAGTGTTGAAGTATGAAATATAGAGAATGAAGGACTAATAATTAGTGTTCTAAATGAAATATTTTATGGAGTACAAAGCTTCCTACTAGATTTACATACCCATGTTTTACGGCAGTGTGGATTCTTAAAAGCATCTGGAATGTTTAATATACAAACTTGCATATGCTATTTTTAGTAATTGAAATATCTCTATAAATTTATTAGATAGAAGAATATCTTATCTCTTTCAATTTACATTTATTTCATATCCAAATATATTGAAAAAGTTACATAAGATTAATCATTTTTCATTAATAGAAATACATGTTATAATATTGTTTACCTTAAAAAAGAAAAAGAAATAAGATTTGCTCACAAATATCATGTGAAAGAAAATACATGTTTCTTCATATTAAATATCGCAAGCACTGTCTCATTCTTTTCGTATTATTGAGGATTTTTAAATAATTTTGAGGGAATGATTATTTACATTATTTAATAAAACTTGACCGGTTTTTCTCTTAAACATCATGTTCATACTACAAACTTTTAACAATTAACATTATTGTTATTACTTACCCAAGCAAAATTGGTTAGCTGCTTGAACTCACTGAGCAGCTGTGCAGGAGAGAGACCTGGCAATCTGCTTCTGTAAAGGCTACAGACAGGAAGACCCTATGGGACTGTCAGTATATTTGGATATGAAATCAGTTGGACAGGACCCGACAAGAACATTTGAGCTGTATTAATTTAGATACTTTCGTTAAAGAAATAACGTCTTTCTAATCAATATCAAGTTGTCAGTAAAACTATTTTTTTAACCATTTAAAAGATATATTTTTATTTCAAAGCTGTTATGATAGATTATCAGTTAAAGGACAATCATAAAATTAGAAATACCTGTAAGAAGTTTTGATATACTCGCTGAGATTTAAAAATTAAATTCTTAATCAATTTGTTTTCTTTGCCAGGGAAAGTGACATTTTCACTATGGCTGAAATTCATAAAAGCTGTTTCTTGCATGGCTACATTCACTTATCATTAAAAAGTGTTTCATAATATTGAGATCTTTCAAGTAGGTCCTTTAGTATTCAAAGTAACTAGAACATACAAGTATTTTAAGGTAGGCAGTTTAAATTAATTGCTATATTTTATAAGTAATTGTTATTTTAGATATAATTGTCAAATTATATAGAAATAAAACTACATTCCATTATTGACCAATCAACAATATAAATCTTGCCATTTTACCTTTCGGAATCTAGGCTCTATTAATATTGTGTTGCTTTGGTTAATTATGTTCCATAGTTTTCCAGCGACTTTCTGTGGTCTTTAAAACTTAACCACTTTTCCTCCAGGGAGCTTTCTATTACCACAACAGAGAGCTTAATGACTCTTTCTTCTCTCTTATTTGTGCACGTTGTATCACTTCAAAACTTGCATGCATTATGCTCTTTTTCTTTAATCTCCATAGCATCTAGCATAATGCTAAAATTAAAAAAAAAAAAAAAAAACTGGCACCAAATGGAACTGAAATAGATAATTTAATATGGTATTTTGAGTATTTTACCAACAGTGTTCCACACTGTGCCAGAAGTTTTGAATATCTTTTAGTTTATGAAATCTCATTCCAGATATTTGAGAGGATCGACAAAACGTCTGAGATACCATGGGACAGTTTCAACTAAGACATTTATTTTGGCTGGAAGAAAGCATCAGAAACTTTTAAACTCAAAAATATAACAAGTTTAAAACAAACAGGAAATAACTTACTAAATAAAAAAACTCTGACAGATGAGCATGAAATTAATAACTAATTTGTCACCAAGTAAACAAGTAGTTTTTACAGAAAATATAAACATGTCCCGAATATGTATTTTTTTGTTTTAACTATACTTCATGAATCTATTGAAAACATATCATTACCTTTAGAAGTAGAATTTTCACTTAGCTTCATGCATAAATGTCACTATAGAAGTTTAATGCTATTCTTGCTCCGTTCTTCTCTAGAAGTTTTATCGGTGTATAAATTTATAGTCAAATTAGCAGAATAGAGGTATTAAATTATGTAAAAGAAAGTAGATAGTAAAAATCATGATATGTCATCATTTTAGAGGTAGAAATCACATTATACTAAGACAGGAAATAAAAATAGCTTTTAGGTATAGTAGTAAATGGAATCAAGCATAGGTTACTCATTAAGAATAATGTGATTCCAAAAAATTATCAAAAATACTTTTCTATTTTCCTATTACAATATATGTGCACTAATTCCAAAATTTAAAAAGAAAAAGATGTAAGACTGGACAACACACCACCTCCGTATTGATTTCTAATTCACATTGACATCACTTTCTGATTATTGAGGCTGGAATGTGTTCTTGACACTTCTAAGACCAAAACCAAATAAATTGCTGTTCAGTCAATTTTGACTCATAGTGACCCTTCGGGACAGAGTACAACTGCCCAATAAGGTTTCAAAGAAGCGGCTGGTTTATTTAAATTGCCAATAATTTTTTTTTATTGGTAGCTGAACTCTTAACCATTGTACCACCAGGGCTCCTTAAAAGCCAAGTCCTTTTTCTATCTCATGTGATGTTCAGTCTGTACAATGCCTAACTGTTCTGTGAAGATCAGTCAAACTAACTCAAATCAAATGTGTACAACAGCAGCTAAAAGCAACAAAGAAAACACACTTTATGAAGCTCAGAGAATGAATCCCTGGGATTCTACAAGTGTGTAATAGTAAAGGAAATTCTGGATTCCCAGTTAAAAACCAAGCCAAATCATTGCTGTCCAGATAATTCTGACTAATAGTGACTCAATAGGACAAACTAGAACTGCCCCGTAGGATTTCCAGGGAGCACGTGCTAGATTCAAATTGATGCCCTATTGGTTAGCAGCTGAATTCATAACCACAATGTCATTAAGTTTCCATCTGTTTATATTAAAAAAAAAAAAAGATAACAGTGTCATGGGATCAACTCCATCTCATATGACAGAACAGAACTGCTCCATAAAATTTCTTGGAAAAGGAATGCCTGGAGGATTTGACCTGCTGATCTTCTGGTTACCAGCCGTAGTAGCACCTAACCACCACTCAAGCAGGACTTCCATATATTTATATATAATGACAACTATGAGTCGGATCTGACTCAATGGCTTGACTACATTATTGTTAAATGATAGCAGGTTGTTTCAGTTTCATAGTTTACTGAACTCATATTGATAATATTTGCATGCAGTGGAAAATTTTTCAAAGTCAACATGTAATCTAACATCAGAAGAACAAGAATTGGTTCTCATCTCTTTTCTAAATGATAACACTTTTCCCCTCTATGATGTTAATACAAACCATTCCAAGTCTCTCAGGGTGTGGATAAATGAATGAACCATCTCTGGTTATTTGCATCATCCTCTGAATATTTTTCATTTTCTCAAAAGTATTTCTGCTTTGTATTTTGGACAAATGATATTTGCATTTATGAGAAATACAGTGTATTCAAGTAAAACTTTGTGATTTTGGACATGAATATGTGATCTTACAGATTTATTCTTTTTGTGTCTTTTAGTGTATATCATCTGCTTTGGTATAATCATTGTTCTAAAAAAAGTCCAAACTTTCCAACCATTGTTTGCACAGCTATCATTTTACTGAATTCAAAATCACAAATGTAGTCAAATATTCTTGACTAATCAATGTATATTATCTTCAGACTTGAAAGAATGCAAAAGAATGATGAATATGATAATTTTTACAAGGTTGGAAAGAAATGAAGACATTTAAGTTCAGTTAAGGACATGAATTATAGGGAAAGTCTTCCTAAAACAAGAAAAAACAGCCAACCAGTCAGCAAGTGATTAATTCAATTTGACAAACACTCTCTTTAGCAAGGTTCTAAACTAAATTTGATAAATTAATAAGCTATATCCTTGGAAGGAATTTCTTCTTGTTTTTTTTAACCAAGTTTGAAGAACCCTACTGTGTTCTCCCATGCTTTCCTGGCATAGTTATTATTATTACTATTTGTTGTTATTATTTATCTTTGTTGTTGTTAGATATGTGCAGTGTCCCCACTAAGCTGTTTACGTTATCCCTGCCTCCCTGACAATGTCCAGCACACAATGCCTTGCATGTAGTTTGAACTGGAATACTGTCTGATAACTAAAATGCCATCCAAAGTCAACTAATATCAGCATCTCAAAAAAGAGTAATTTGCCTTGCAGTTTCCACCTTATTAACATACTGTAGTTTGCAGCCTCCCTTCCGGATATGACCTAAATTTTCCTGACTGTAGGTCAATTCACATATCTTATAAAACTCAAATTTAATTTTTCAATTTGAGGGATACTTTGTTATAATACCCCTATATGTGATGTTACTAGAAATATTTTATTCAATTGGCAAAGCAACAACAAAGGGATAGAAATACTGGCAGGTGTATGAGTTAGTCAGATAAGACTGGCCATAAGGGAAACCAGAGAAACGTTAACATACACACACAGATGAATAGAAAGCTGGCAGTGAATTGAAAAATGCAAAGGTTTGCTCACAAGGTGACCTGGGGAAAAGGCAACGTGCGGGGGATGGGGGTGGGGGGTGGGGGTGGAGATTTTGCCAGTTTAACAATACATAAAACCAAAAAAAAAAAAAAAAAAAAACCCACAAACTCACTGCCGTTGAGCTGGGTCTAACTCTTAAAGACCATAGAGGTCAGAGAAGAACTACCCCATAGAGTTTCCAAGAAGAGCCTGGTGGATTTGAACTGCTGACCTTTTGGTTAGCGGACGTAGCGCTTAACCCACTATGCCACCAGGGTCTCCTTAATGTTAAATAGGTACACATAAATAATCAGTTTGTGACAGTTTTAATGACAACTGAGCCACAGGAAAAGATAAATCTGCAAGCTGAAAGAACGCCGTTACAATGTTGACTCGCAGAATGACAGAAGCAAAAGGGATACATTTAAGTGGAGACAGGCAGCTTGTCTAAATATGGCTAATATTAAATACAGGTGATTATAACATTTGAAATTGAAATTGAAAATAATCTCTGATTCACTTATTTTAAAATTGCCGAGGCCCCTCAGCTGCATATTTCACCAGGTGCTGGTGCAGTTGGAACAACAAGCATATCGAACGATTTAAAAATAACATTCACGGGTGTCACCTGATGTCACTCCAGATATGAAATGCTGTTCCCAATCAGAGAGAACACTTTTGGGTATTCATCCTAGCACTTCTTAAACCCGAGCTACATATTTATATCATGCATTTTAAAATAATTTTTCAGATCTCAAACATATTAAATAGATTAAGCTTTCTGAAAGTTGTAAACAGAGAAAAGAAATAGAACAGTTTGATTTTGGAAGTCATATGTATGCACAAAGCTCTTTTTGCATGATCAGGTTTAAAGAAAATGAAGATGCTTTGATTTATTTTTTTTTCTCCACACTACTACAAATGGAGTCAAATATTAATAGTCACGATTTCTTTTTCTTGGAAAAGAAAATTAAAGCCTACAATTTCCAGCTATTCAAGTACATAGTCTCCTAAATATCTTGGTTCAAATTTGGGAAGGAAGGAGCCATTTACCAAGGCACTTGGCTAAGCAATGTGCTAAGTGTGCTTTGTGTGCATTTAATTTTCCCAATAAAAATCCCACGAAGAAGATATTTTATCTGTTTTACAGATAAAGTAACTGAAGATCTCAAAGGTTAAGCTGATTTCCCAAATCAAGCAGAAACTCAGCCACACACTCAGAACTGGCCCCTAGAATTCTCTAGAAAGTCCAAGCTCTTCCATTTATGCACTTAAATATCTCTGAATAGGTTGGCTCATGGATTTATGCAGAAAGAAGTGACGAAATACTGCTGTAAAATCTCTGAAGCCACCATCCAATAAATGAGCGAAAAAGTAAAGAAATTTCTTACATGCATTTGACAGCCTCATATTCTGCAAACAAAACATCCAAATCACAAATGCAGGCTTTTTTGATTTGTTTTATTTTGTTTTTAACTGTTCACCTCACAGAAAAGAAAGCCAGAGGATATGAATTGGAAGAAAAATCTGGAAAATGTTGGAAAGCCATTTCCGTGTTGTTTCCATATTAAGTACTAGGGAGACATTATTGTGACTCTTTTTGAAGCTGAAGCATTTTTCTTTTCTTTTTCTTGTCTTCCTACATGTATTTAGACATTGAAATTTTCATGCAAATTGTAGCTTGTGCAAATTGTCTGTTACTCTCAGGGTTACGTCCTCAGCACTGCCGTTATAACCCGCTACCAACAATAGACTGGTGATGAAACTACCACATTTATCTCAAGTGAGTAGTGAAAAAAGTGACTGCATTTTCATATGTGAATTGACATCTTAAAGTGGAGTTCTTTAAGCTATTTCTCATAAAAAATATACATCATATATATTTAATTTATATATGTGCTAACTTTTACATATTAGGAACATTAAGAGAGTTCAAGCATCTGTATCAGAGATCATAAATACCGTTCTATAATACTGTTTTAGGTGGTAGACCTTCCATCAGATTGCAAAGACTAATTAACAATCATTTTTGGATCGTAACTTATTTATATTTCAAAAGCAATTTATATCAGCATCGTATTTACAAAGTAGAATTAATACACTCAAGCATAATCTCAAAACTACTTCTGTAGGAACTAATTTATGATTGATTATATCCCTCA
The DNA here is from genome assembly GCA_028571685.1 of Heterohyrax brucei. NCBI lineage: Eukaryota > Metazoa > Chordata > Mammalia > Hyracoidea > Procaviidae > Heterohyrax > Heterohyrax brucei. Next base: position 109,121,197 of record CM053148.1, read on the forward strand.
CTCCATACTCAGCGAACATAGATGCCCTAGAAGATCAAATCCTCTGATAGGATAAGCCTAGTATTTCAAATAGAAAAAAATGGCAGAATTTCAGTCCAATGCCATCAGTACTAAACAAATACATTATTTGTTTGTTGTCTTAGTCAACTTCTTGTTTACAAAATCGGAAAAGAAAGTTTAAGAATTTGTCCTTCTATACTAAGTATTGTCTGCAATAGTGTTGTTAATTGTTTATAAGATTCAACTGTTTGATAGTGCAGAAATTGTGTAATGTAGAAGTAATTGTTAACAGAGTCATTAGCCAGCCAAGTGTCATCGACTCTAATCAATAAAGGAGGAGGATGTATAACAAATAAAAATATTGATAAAATGACACATAAAACAGTCATTTTTCTCTCTTTTGCTCAAATTTTACATTACTAAGTTTATTTTTGAATTACTTGATTTCAGTTTTACACTGGAATAATTACATGTAATTTAATTAAGTATAATATATTCTTTCTCATAATGATATATTAATATATTGTTATATGTAATACATAATATTATTTCCTATTGAACTGAGTAAAAAAATTATTGTTCATCTGAAATACTGAATGATTGTTCATGAAATCAGAGTCCTTGGGTAATATTAAATCAAAGAACTCAATTTTATTCATTTACTTGTACATGTATTTTCATTTTAGAAAAAAATGATTTTTTAAAAAACCTACAAAATTCTAAGAGAACAATTTGCCAGTGTTTGTTTGATAAAATCCGTAAAATAAGCACAGCATGTTCCTTAATGGAGAACTGGAACTGAAATTAAGATAGGAAAATATTAGATAATGTGTAGATTACGACATAATGTGAATTACTGTGAGACAAAAGATGTAATCACTTCATCATATGCCCCCACATATAATTAAGCAATCTCTATTTAGAACTGAAAATAATTTTATTATAATGTATAATTGAAAGCGGAAATGTTTTCATTATTAATACCAATTCATCTGTATTGATGCATTAAATCTGTGAGGTTTTTCTTGTGAATAGAAAAGTAGTCTTCTCTTGAATGAAAATATATTATAACACTTAAGACCAAGATGATTTGTCAGCAACTGTGGAAAACAAATCAAAACTAAAGAATCACAAACATTTAGGGAGTCATTTATAGTTACGTAATGTTATCTGCATCTTTGTAACTATAATACTTGCAAATTATTGCAGACTATCTCATTCTCAATTTTCAGGAAACAAGACATTGAGTTTAAGTGTCATAACAAGTACGAATAGAAATTGTAAAGAAATCATTCAAACATAATGATAGTAAGGTAGTTCCTCATTTTCAAAAGATGACTACATTTCAATGATAAGGAATTACACTTACATAAATGCTCATGTAATTCTTAAATGTTGGTCTTTTTATCTCCTTAAAGAAATTTATTATATATTTGGAGCTCAAGCATTCAGATGTGTATCCGTAAGTCAAATGATTTTGAATGTTTCCATTTAAACACGATTTGCTCTTGCAATACATTGTTGCTGTTTTGATTTTGGTCATTTGGTATTTGCAATTGCCTTTATTTGTAATTCAATAATTTTTAAATAATTACTCTATAATAGTTAAAATAAAAATCATTATTTTATTAATAATAATTCGATAAAACCACAGCTTCTGTAAATGCCTTGTATTATTTTAAAAATTAATAACTTATAATGCACATTTTGATAGTTTGGTTTTTTTGTGTGTTCATTAGGGTTCTCCATATGTATTGAAAATAATTGAAGGTAAACAAGTGTAATTTGTCACTGTTGGATACAGAACTGATAGGTTATAAATTTAGTCACCCAGTACAGTCCAAGGAGAAATTGAACACTTTTGCTCTTAGCTAATGGTAATCATCCCCATGATGCTTATTTTTCCAGCTTTGAATGTGAATGACACAATCTATCTGTCTTGTTTAATTATCATTGTTCTTTCTTTTTCACCATTTACATCCTTTTTTCTAATAATGGTCTTTTAAATTTACAGTGAATAATAGTTTTTTATTTTTTTTGAGGAAAATCTAACCTGGAAGGTTATAGATAAAAATGGAGACTGATTGTTAAATAGGAATTGTTATTATAGCTTCACATAGATGAAAAGTCACTTGGAGTGAGTCACATTGCAGGTTTTTCCAAATATACCATTAGAACAGTGTTAAAATAATTAAAATAACAGAAAGATAGTCACCAACTTAATACTGGGTTCCTTTCCTACAACTTCTTTGTGAGTTGATTCTGATGTAAGTCAAATGCTTTTTTTTTCCCCCCATTACTACTGGCATAGTGGTTGGCTGCTACAGCTGCTAACCATAAGGCTGGCAGTTCAACTCCACCAGGACCGCCTAGGAAATTCCATGGGACCGTTCTATTCTGCCTGCAGGGTGGCTACAAGTCAGCATTGACTCAATGGTAGTGGTTTTTTTTTTTTGTTTGTTTGTTTGGTATTGCCTATTATTATCTGTATCTTTATAAATCCAACTTTTATTCATCTTTTAGGGTGGGAAATATTACATATGAACTTACAAATGTATTTCAGTACACACATTTAAAAATACACAATATGTAAAAATTGACTCCTGCTATGAAGAAGGGTTAGATGTTGGCCTTATGTCAGTTGCAATAATAACCTTAATTGTGGAAAGTTCTGGATTGTCTGGATTTTCTCTGGGAATAGGGATGGTGTTTCTAGGCAGTAAATTAAAGTTGTCTGTATGGTCATTTCCTTTTTGTCATTCATGTCTTTTGTAACAACATCTTACTGCTTCCTGCATATACTTATCTACTTTAGTTTGGGTCCGTGTTCTCAAGCAACTGTGTCCTTGATTCAGTTTTTTTTTTTTTAATTATGACTGAGTGAAAATGTACATTCCCGTATAAATTTACATGCCCACCTATACGCAGCTTCCACTGCTCTCCCTGTCCGGTGGCAGCACACTATTCCTCTCTGCTCCAAAATATAGCTAAAATGATCACTGTTAAAATTTTTGACCAAAAAAAAAAAAAAAAACAACTCTTCCTCTTCCTCATTCCTTCTGTCTTTTTCAGCATTTCTTACCTCCTCAAAATCCTTTCATTGCTGATCTACTAATGCCCCTTTTTTGTGATCTGTTAGCTGTCCTACCTTTGCAGACTAAGTTCAAGTTTTAAATTCAGCATTGGTGCTATTGATCTCTTTCATAGTGATATCTTGATCACATGCGTCGAGTATGTTCACATAACTCAGCAGCTGTATTTCCAAATCCCCTGTATGCATTTTTCTGTAACATCCTCCCAGGAAGACGTAAAAAGAAAAAAAAAGAAAAGAAAGAAATCAGTCTCAAGTATGGTTCGTGGTACTTCAAGTACATCGTAAATCGAGAACCGCCCTTTATTGCTCCAAACTCTGTGTTTATAGTAATAAGAGATCTGTAGAATATAGGACAAGAAAGCAGAGTATACTCGTTCTGCATTTCTGATTCAGCTGGCCATGCTATTTCCAGGAGTGTATCCCCAGTGCAGAAGGATAAGCCTGAACTTAAATGACGTCATCAAAGTATAACTTTGAAACGTTTCAGGAGGGTCTTTTAAATACTGAAGAACAATACTATAGATGAAGTCATTGAGGGCACTGAAACTTAAGGTGTATATAATAGACTGGGGATTGTTATACAAAAATTGTTGTATATTTATGAAGTGATAGCTATTTTCAAAATTGTAAGTATTCAGAATTACTACTGATAGTACAAGGTTATAACCTAGTTGCTAAGACTAACTAGCTGTTCCTGCTACCTCACCTCCTCATTAAAACTTGCAGAAGCCAATTAAAAAGAAAACATGCTTTTAAGTTTAAAAGCAATGATTAACTTGAATATTCTGGAGATGACTGTGTAAATTGAGATTGTTTTATAAGGATATTAAAGACTTATCCCAACACCAATTTGAAAGAGGACAGCACGGAATGCTGCTATATCCAAAGGAGATGTTAAAGAGTATAATAAGGGATTATGAGTGTATAACATTCTAAATTTACAATAATGCATGGATATATATAAAGAAAATGTTTTCTAATCAGAATTTTTTGTTTATTGTCATTATTGTTGTTTTCTACTAAATATATGTTGAATTGAGAAACACAATCATTACTGAAAGTAATGCCCTATGAAATAAACTTCAAAAATACACTGACCTTGTCATAACCTAAAGTGTTCAGTTTAAAATTATTCATTTCAGAACAGAACAGCACTTGCTATGTCATAGTGTTACCAACAGTAATTTAAGGTAACTGTAATTTTAACATAGCCATCAACTCTGTCTAAATATACATTATTTTTATATGAAAACCCTGGTATCTTCTTTCAGCATATATTTCAAAGATTGCTAGTACAATGACTAAGCCTTAACAGCAACTACATTTCCCAGTTATGCTAGTGAGAAAGAAAATTGTAGTCATTAGTCAAAAAAGTGAATAAAATTGGTTATATGCTACATAGTGATCTTGATATTGACTTAAAAAATATTCTTATAAGCTGTATGAGGCCAAAACAACTACTGTTACACAACCTCACCTATATAAAGAAACTGTACTCCATTTGAAAAACATTATAACTTGTCAGTTACAGAAAAGGCACAAAAACATATTAGTAGCTGAGATTATAATACAGGTAGATACAAGATATTATGGTAATATGACTACATATAATTTGAGACACATGCACTATTTTAAATGTACATTGAACTTCATGAATTCTTGCTTAAATAGGTATGCATATAAAATAGTATTATAAGGTTGCAATATTAAGATACCTAGTATTAAGAGACAACAGACCTAAAAAAAATGCAGTATTTTCAAATATTGATTAATAGACCCATAAGGTAAGTTCCTGTTTTCTGCACCTCTAAAACACATTGGAAATCCATGTAGGTTTTCCAACAAAATACTTGTTTTTTTTAAAGATGTTGCTCTGAGCCTCAGGCAATCTCTAGGTCTTTTTTAGTTCCTGAGAGTTCAGCTACGAAAAGCACCAATTAGTTCCAATTTCGATGATGATATTCATGATGTGGACTCTAATGTAACATAATTTTGGTAAGAAATCTGGAGACGTGTTTCCTCAGGATACAAACAAAGACCAGTATATTCAGCGTTCTGTTACAGCTCACATGTGACACGGACTATGAGCACGAACACATTTAAATGGAAAGTGAAAAACTCAGTTCTTTTAATGTTTGTGTCTATAATGTTAAACATACAGTTCAGATCTTTGGAAGCATCTAGGTGACCGATGGGGTGAATATTTAAGTTGTGTGTTTGTAATCCAGTGATAACCATTAGTGGCTTCACAGGCTGTATCAAAGAAACTAACAACTGTATCAAATTTAATTCTCTTCAGGTAAAAATCATACCTGGAATACTGTGTTCAGGCACCGGAGCTATAGTTTAAGGGGTACATTGGTAAATTGGGGCACACTCATGAGACAGTGACCAAGATAATGACAAAATGTTAAATAATATCATACATGATACGATCAGGGTTGCTGAGAAATTTCACCTTAAAAAACAGAGTGACTAAGTTAGGAAAAATATTGTCACATAAAACATCGAGCCTTTTGTCCCATGGATGGTACTTTCATCTGACTCTATAAAGCACAAAAGAGAACTATGATCAGGACACAAATTAAAAGGAAATTCAATATGAGATAGAATTCCCTGAAAATTACAGCTGTCTGAAATTAGAATGCCTTGTCACTGTCAACTGTCTTCAAAGAGGAGATGATGACAACTTGCCTGGGAGACTAGAGGACGATTCACAGCTGGAGTAAAGCCTCGGCTGTGGAGACCACTGCAGTCAGTCAGATTATCCATGTGATTCTGATACTCTGTGGACCTGAGAACTGAAGTATTTCTCACAGAAAACCTTGGCCAAACATTTTTACACAAGGCAAGAATCTTTTAAGTTGAACAATATGCAGTTGCCAAATGTGTAGGTCAAAAATATTACATAGCAGTATTTGATTGACACTACATCTGTAGATGTTTTTTAAGTCTAGTTTCTGAAACTAGATAAAATGAGAAACCCAAACTACACTGCTCCTATTTTCCATCTTGTAGGCATTTATTCTATTAGTGCAGTTGAAACCAATTTTAGAAAGTGATGTGAATTTCTTTAGAGCTGGGTGGCCACAAAAAAAAGTGTAATTAGAAAGGTTAATTGGTTGCCGTTATTCAGAACTTCACTCGATTTAACGTCTTGAAGCTGTACGTAACCAAACCAGTGAAAAAGAAAATCAGCTGAGCTAGTAGTTGAAAAAAAAAACTTCGAAAAATTGAAAAATGCTGATGGACATTATGCAGTATCTTTGTGATTGCTAGTTTTATGTAATACTAAGAAAGGTGAGGAAACCCTGGTGGCGTAGTGATGAAGCACTGCAGCTGCTAAACCAGAAGGTCAGCAGTTCAAATCTGCCAGGCTCTACTTGGAAACTCTATGCGGGCAGTTCCACTCAGTCTGTAGTGTAGCTGTGAGCTGGAGTCGACTCTACAGCTGTGGGCTTGGTTTTGGCAAGGAAGGAGTGAAAAATTTATAAGGAAATTATGAAGTAAGTAATTAGATATAAAGAAAAAAGCCAAGTGCTGTCGAGTCGGATCCGACTTTAGACATATAGAAAAGGAAAGTTAACTAAAAGAAGTAAGGTAGGAGAAAAAATAAGTAACGGTAAGCTACACAAAAGCAGGTATAAATAGGAGTCGGAATATCTACACTGACTCCCGCTGTCACTAATTCTTTAGTGACTCTGGGTGAAGCGTGAACTCTCTCAAGGCCTCTTTCAGCTCGTCTGTAGCAAAAGTGGGTTGGGCTAACGATCTCTAGGTGTCTTCTAAAATCTAAAATTTAATTACTCTTTGAAAATACTCAGCATTCAAGACCACAGAATCTTGGTAAACACACTCAAAGAGGAAAATTTAACAGAGGAACTAATATTTTATCCTGATAAAGTTAATGGTGTAAGGAATTCTTAGTTAAGTTTAATGTATAGGAGGTAAATGTATATTTAATTCTGATATTTTTATGCTTTTGTCTTTGTTTTGTATTTTGGTTACATTCATGGTCTAGACTTCAGTTTGAATTCTAGTCGAGCCATTTCATCTGATCTGCTTCTATGATACCCATGAAAGTTTGCCTTTCAGATTTCTGACTAAAGGAAACTAATGGAACTCTAACCCAGCTGCTGTGCTATAAAACCCGTCAGTACGGAGTGTTAAGGCCACACTTCCTATGGGCTGCTCCCAGCCGATCCCACCATGGCTGCAGTGTTAAGGCAGGCCCATTCCGGGGTGACATTGGATTCCTCTGATGTTGGTCTTGGCTTACAGGATTCCTGATAGTCTTTGCCAAACTTGGCTTGGAAGTTTGCTGCATTCCAACACTCTTCCAATCAACTCAAACTTCTTTCATTCCATTTCACTCAGTGTCTTACCAGCATCACAGACTAAGAGTCCCAGCCTCTCTTGGCTTCCTCCTCTTGTACTGTTGCAGAGTTTCCCCTAGTAAACTGTGCACATGTGTAATCCTTTCTTGGCATCTTCTTTTTGAAGAACTTGTAACGAAAGAGTTGCCTTCATCAAGTCATTTAAATTATCTAGGTTTCATTCAGTTTACTCATCTGTAAGTAATTTGATTGTTTCATTGCTGTTCATAAGTTTTTCACCAGCTAATTGTCTTTAGGAAACCCTGGTGGCATAGTGGTTAAGTGCTACGTCTTCTAACCAAGAGGTCAACATTTTGAATCCACCAGGTGCTTCTTGGAAACTCTATGGGGTAGTCCTACTCTAACCTACAGGGTTGCTGTGAGTTGGAGTCTACTGGATTGGAGTGGTTTTGGGGGGTAATTCTCTTTAGGAGTAGACTACTGGGTACTTTTTCTTAGTCTGGAAGCTCAGCAGAAACCTTTACACCATGAGTGACCTTGCTGGTATTTGAATACCAGTGGCATAGCTTCCAGTATCACAGCAACACACCAGCTCTCACAGTATGAGAAACATGAGGAAGAACATGCTTAATGTTTCTCCAGCTGAAAGAACTGAAGAAAAGAAAAAATAAGCATTAAGTTGCAATACTGAAGCATTCTACAGAGAAAATATGATACAATACAGGAAGATGGAAGGAAAGGAGATGGAAGGGATATACAATGTCAGTGTACTGAAAAGAATTTGTCAATGTTCTACCATTTCAGGAGGTCACATGTGATTAGGAACTAATGTTACTGAAGGAAGAATTCTGAGATGCAATGAAGGTACTGGCTTTCAACAGGCGTAAAGCTCCAGGAAATGTTGTACTACCAAATAAGTTGTTTCAACAAATGGATGCAATGATGGTAATACTTGTCTATGCCAAGGAATTTGCAGCTACCTAGTGAACAAACTGGAAGAGACCTCTATTTATGTTTCTTCACAAGAAAGGTGATCCAAGTGAATGTAGAAATAAACAATATCAATATCACATGCAAGTGAGATTTTACTGAAGGTAATTCAAAAAGGGCTGCAGTAATGGATTGACATGGAATTGCCAGAAATTCAAGTTGAATTTCGAAGTGGATGCAGAACCAAGTGTGTCATTGCCAATGTCAGATGATGCTAGCTGAAAGAAGAGATTACCAGAAAGATGTTTACCTGTGTTTTATTGACTACACTAAAGCATTCAACTGTGTGGATCATAAAAAAATTATGGATAACATAGAGGAGAATGGGGATACCGGAACACTTAATTACATGGGTCAAGAAGTAGTCTTTTGAAAAGAAGAAAGGGATACTGGTTTAAAGTCATATAAACTGTGCGTCAAGGCTGTATCCTTTCGTCACATCTATTCAGTCTGCATGCTGAGCAAATAATTAGAGATGCTAGACTACGTGATGAAGAAAGTGCATCAGGATTGCAGGAAGACTCATTAACAACCTATGACATGCAGGTGACACAACCTAGCTTTCTGAAAGTGAAGAGGACTTGAAGCACTTACCGGTGAAAATTAGTGGCCACAGCTTTCCGTTGGATTGCATCTTAATATGAAGAAAACAACAGTCCTTACAACTGGATCAATAAACAACATCATGATCAATGGAGGAAAGAGTGAGGTTGTCAACAATTTCATTTTACTTGTATCCACAATCAATATTCACGGGAGTACAGTTAAGAAATCAAAAGAAGCATTGCATTGGGAAAATCTGTTACAAAAGACCTCTTTAAAGTGTTGTGTTGAAGAAAAATGAGGTCATCTCGCAGACCCAAGCCATGCTGTTTTCAATTGCCTTATAAGCATGGGAGAGCCAGGTGAATAAGGAAGGCCAAGGAAGAAATGACACCTTTGAATTGTGATATTGAATAAGAATACTGAATACACCATGGTCTACCAATCGAAAGAATAAATCTGTCTTGGAAGAAGTACTGCTAGAATGTTCCTTAGAAGCAAGGATATAAAGACTGCAGATGACATAATTTGAACATGTTATCAGGAGTGATCAGTTCCTGGGGAAGAACACTGTGATTTTTAAGGTAGTGGGCCAACACAAAAAGAGGAAGACCCTTAAGGAGACAGAGTGACATAGTGACTACAGCCACACGCTCAAGTAGAGCAGCAGTTGTGAGGGTGGAGCAGGACTGGGTGGCGTTTAGTTCTCTTGTGCATAGGGTTGCTGTGAATTGAAATAGGCTCCACAGCACCTAACAACAGCAACAACATTTGGTTGTTATGAAAATTAAATGATATCATCTATGACATTTAGCACAGTGATTCTATTATGTTAGTCTTTGTGATACTCTAGTCAAACAGGATGATTCGTTCGTTGCACACTGAGGTTTTTGGTTTCCTCACTGTTGTTCGAATTGTACCCCCCAGCTAAATTGTTGTTTCTAGCCATGCATCTTATAGGCCAGCTCTTCCATAAAACTTTCAAATAGATGTATTTTTCCACCCACAGGACTATTTCATTTAAAGTATTTTCTCTTGAATGGCTTCTTTTTTTATACTTCTTATGCTCCATCTGGCCTAGTAACTGGAAACGTTTTTGTCCTAACTGTATTTATATTCCTGAGAAGCTGGCCACTAGGGTGCTTGATAATGTTGATTAAAAATAAACAAACAAAAAAAGTTCCAGGTAGTCAGGGGTCATATCAAATAGAAACTGACTGTAGGAAAAGTCTGGTTTTTCTGCCCAGTGCAAAGATTCTATTAGCAGGCTACAAGCAGGGGTTCACAAAACAGAATATGTGTCTTACTCCGATTGTCTTGAACACTTCATAGAAAAGATATCAGGGTTGAGCCTTAGGGTCTGTTCTGAAGTTGATCATTCTGTTGCTATACCACAGATGTACCGCTGTCCCGTGCATACACTGCTCTAACTAACTAATCATGAATGTAATCTCTGTAGTGATGCCTGTCCATTATTTTTCAGTACTAACCACTAATCTGCAAGCCAACCTGTGATGTTAAACTGATGAGAAAGGCATTCAGGTTTCAGGAAGTAGTGATCATTATCATAACTCCAAGTCAGAGAATGAGTTCAGACTGGGAGCCCCAGAGACTGAGCAAGAGAAATCTAGAGGGAATATTTTTCTCTCTTAGGCCTCAGCACAGCCTAATAAATGATGTGTTTGACACACCTGCAAGATGTATTTCCAGCGAGGAGTACAAGCCTGAGGTACAGGGGTATAGTGTTAAGCTCCAGAGCTTCAGGTGTTTTGTTTTAAATAGTATAACTTCATTATTTGTACTGATACGGTTATAAACTATCCAACATGAAGGAATGAGAATAGAAAACATATTCCAAAACTTAAGCCTAAATGACACTGTCGCAGATCATCTATGGTTCTTATCCTATCCAGTAGTGCAAGTAATCAACTGTTTGATTTTGAAAGAGCAAGTTTGTCTCATTGTTCCATTATAGGTAATAAAAATGACCTACGTGAGGATATTAGATTAGTGATTTTACCCGGAATTCACCTTATGCTTAGAAGGTGTGAAATTGTTAACTCGTTCAAATTAAGTCATTACCAGTTATGTAACAAATAGACTGGTGCTTATATAGCTTAACTAAGCAGGTGCAGAGAGAAAGAAACAGCTCCATCAAATGCTTCAGGAGCCCCTTTCTGCTGCTGTTCTTTATTTTTACATCTCATTAACAACGATATTAACTATCACATTCTGCTCATATACGGTGAAATGGGAGAAATTAAGTGAACTTCACAATCCTCTTAAAACACTTCAAGGCAAAGAAAGGTTTTTGTTTTGTTTCACGTTTTTGTTGCTTTGTTGTTTTGTGCTTTAATGAACTGTAGACTGGCGGCCTTTTGAAACTAATGTAACTGACAGATAGATGAGGAATAATGGAGAAAATTCTCCATTCATCGTATTTATCTGGTTTCCTTTCTCAATATATACTTAAAACATTTTGTTTATTTTTTTCCTTACTTGAATGAAGGGTATCACTATATCCTTTTCCAAAGGTAATATACCTATATACCTTTTCCAAAGGTAATAATGATGAAAAAGTTTGTTCTTTAAACTGAAGAATAAGAATATATCAATTTCTGAATTCTGCCCTCTTGGACTCCTCCCTCACCTTTATTTGTGGTATTTGGTTTTGTTTCAAGATTTTCTTTTGTTTTGTATTGTTTTGCTTTCGTAGCCCTTTCCATCTTGAATACAGAAAGCTTTGTTTTGGTCAACACAGAGCAAGGTCATCAGCTGATAAAACTTTTTCTGAATTGCTTTAAAACTTCCAGAACAAGGTACATAGGGACAAAAATGTTCTTGATCAGCTCAGAGACATTTCTAGAAAATATTCATACATAGATTTATCTGAAAGATTGTATATATCTTCAAGAAAACTTCATTTGGACTTGTATTCATTTCTGATCTTTTTTTAAAGCTTTATTATTTTTACTTAAAAATCTGTATGTTAATTTTAAAAAGTATTTAGATAAAAACTATTGTTTATTCTATGGCCAACTGTTTCCATTGTTTCATATATATTAGAAAGACAATGTAGTTGAGATTTGATTAATTTTATTGAAATTCATAATCTGTGATTTTCCTTTATTTTTGTTTTGCTATATAGTACAGCTTAAAAGAAAACATACACATTTTATTCCTGGTAGTTTAGGAGATTTCTTTCCAAAAAATATCACAGCTTTATCATAATTCCTGACCTGTTTTACAAAATATATTTTTCAATTAGATAATTTGAATAGATAGTAATCCATGTTCTAAAAAGCATGAATTTTTTTACCTTAAACTATCTCTTACATTTCACCATATTAATTTCCTTCCCTTCTGTTCAAACACACACTTCCATAAGGAAACCTTAACCAAATTTACAAATAAAGTACTGGTGACACACAGAGTTTGGTAAATTTTCCAAGTTCTCACTGATGGCAAGTAGTAGAGCCTAGGATTTGAATGTTGTCTGATTATACAGTCCATATTCTTTGTAGTGCTTAAGAACTAGGCTGCTAATCAAAGAAAGTTCAAATCCAGTGGCTGCTCCTTGGAAACCCTAAAAGGGCAATTTTACACTGTCCTACTGCATCACTATAAATCAGAATTGACATAACGGGCAATTTTTTTACCTTAAACTATCTCTTACATTTCACCATACTAATTTCCTTCCCTTCTGTTCAAACACACACTTACGTAAGGAAACCTTAACCGAGCAGCACCATATGTTATTGGTGGGTGGCATAAAACTGACTCTGACACAAAGTAATCCTACAGGACACAGTAGAACCTCCCCATAGTGTTGGCAGCACGGTGATGTAACACTAGGCTGACAAAGAGAAGATCACCAGTTGGAACCAATCCAGTAGCTTTCCAGAAGAAAAGACTTGATGATGGACACCAGTAAAGATCACAGGAAACCCTGTGGGGTTGTCCTACTCAATTACATGGAGTCATTATGGGATTAAATTCACTCAACAGTAACTAGCAATAAAAGCAATCGTTATGAGAGTAGATAGCTGAGTCTTAACTCCTATGTCACCATTGTGCCACCAAGATGTCTTTAAAGAATGTGAAGTTAGACAAATTTAGATTTGACTCCTCAAATCTGCCTCTAACTGGGTGCATTGATACAAACCTCTTAATCTCTTTAAATTTTAATCCATAGGGTTGCCATGAGTCGGATCCGACTTGACGGCACTTGGCTGGCTTGGCTTACTTATAAAAAGTGGATCATTATTATCCCTATTTCACTAAAGGTTTATGAGAATTAAATGAAATTATACAGACATTAGCTAGTTTATAAACTTTGAAGCTGTAAAAATATAAATTCTCGCTGTATGTGTGCATAAATACATACTTTTCTGTGTTAGCTCCTTGAGGGTTACAAACTGTTCTATATCAAAGATGGAATCTTCTCCACATGTTGTGAATATCCCACAGTGCCACAAAAACAACAGACATGCAGTAAATATCAGTCAGGAGTGGTGATTCATATCATCTACACTTTTATTATATGATGTAGAACTTTCCTTGGGAGAAGCAATTTCACTTTTTTGCCACTGCAAACACATCTACAAGAAAATAGCAACCTCTGCTTACTGTGTTGATAGGTGTGGTTTGGTTCAAAAAAAAAAAAACTGAATAAAACACAATGGTAGAATAAAATGTGTTAACCCCAAAACTATTCTGAACTAACAGAAGTCCTCAGTTTTATAGCAAACACTGGGAGTCACTGCCGTGATACCATTTTGTTGTTCAAAATTTCACTTCTCTGGGTTAGAGTATTCTTCACATATTGGTTCTCGGTAAAATCTTTCATCATTTATCTCCAAAGAAGGAAAATGTAAGTCAAATTGTAACATGAGAAAGAAAGTCACTTACTTTTGAGATCTTCTCCATGGATAGTTCTCTAACATTGAATTACTGTGAGTTGGAAAGACTGGACAGCAGTGGATTTGGATTTTTGCTATGGATTGAATATTCCACTGAATATTCATTGAGCAAGATCATTTGCCATAGTGCCTTTGACCAGCTGTTACTTGTCGTGATGGAAGTTTGAGTGGCATACTTCCTTCCGGAATCTCCAGTGTTTTGGAATCTTTGAGTCATGAACATATTTGTCTTGCAACACTAAATTCTAATTACTTAGGCATTCTGTTGGAAAATAAAGAAAACTGCCCATATGATGTTCTCCTAAAATTGATCATAACTGTACATGATGTTTTTTGATGCAAAAATAACTGTTAGAATAAAAATTTACAAATGACAAAATTCATATTCTGTTAAATGCATTGCATTTGATTCTTAATTTAGTGGAGTCGTCATTGCTTATTTTAGTCACAGATTATAAATAGAAACAAAGTAGTAGGTTTGTCCAGGAGCCCATAAACTCAGGAGTTCGTTGCCATGGTTTAGAATTCTATTCAAACACATAAACCTTGAACCTGTCTGTGCAAGATGTCGTAACGGTACCTACCACACAGGACAAGAGTCATACAAATTAAATTAGAGGATGTTATATAGAGAGTTTTTGTTTGTTTGTTTTTAAGGTTAAGTTAAACATGTCCTTAGTTTTTAACCGTTGGTAGGCTTTGATAGTTTATGTTCCTATCTGGAAGGGTGAGTTCCAAATATTTGCTCTTTTTTCTATATTTGACAGATATTTATAAACATGTTTATGTATCTAGACTGTAGAACTATCTCTTATTAACATTTTCAAAAATTGTGCTAAGACATTAACTGGAATTACATTTCATCCTTCCATGACATAATCTGTCACCAAATACTGTCCTTGACTTATTTTTATACGGATTGGCTTTACTGTTGTTGTTATTTTTCCCTTACTTGCTTTTCTACTTCTATGAATACTGTCTCAGTTTATATTTATTATTGTATTTTATGGTTTGTAACCTCTGGTATTGTGCATTTTTAAAAGTCATTCATGTAGGCAACTATGCTGAAAGTGCCTGCTATGCTCTGTAGCTTTGTGGGCTTGCCCCTGCAGAGGCTCAGTCCCTGTTTGCCTGCATCTGTTGCTGTCTGCTCCTCTCCAACCCTAACAGGTTCTGTTGCTACCCTGCTGTTACCCAACCAAAACTTGGCTGCCATAGGAAAGGGCTTTGTCATTATGCAGCCTCAATTTTTCAAGACGGGTGTTAGTATTCCCAGTACACAATTTATAGTCATCTGCACCCATCATACATCTGTGGCACTGGCTCTCTTCTGAACTTCTTACTGTTCCTACCCATCAAAGATCTACCACTCCTCTTATGTCAAGTGCTCTTACATTTCTTACTAATTTTTGTTCAGATTATTAACCTTCTTTATTCTGTTGCATTTCTTAGACTGCTATTAGGGGAGGGACTGAGATGTGCATTCTAGGCATCACTAACCATACAATGTGAGTGGAATAGTTTTTAAACAGTAAACATCTTTGTTGGGGAGTTTATTTTGACATTATAATTCAAAACATTTAACTTTCAGGTGTTTCTAAGACTCATACTTAAAGAACAGATGGACTTGAAATTGCAAAAGATGATAATATACATTATTATTTTCCATTTAAGTTTACTTTTTAAACTTCTTTTGAATTGGAGGATGGAGCTGATTTAAATATGTTTAATAAAAGCATTGCTATATAGGGTTGCTGTGAATTGGAAGTGACAGCAATTTTTTTTTGGTATCTAGTTTACATAATTTGAATGCCATATGATATACCTAATTTGCATAATTTGGAAGACATGTGAGATACATTATTTACATAATTTGAAGGACACGCTGTATGCTTAACAAGCTACTACAATAGCCCCCCCCCACTGAGTCTCCTTGGCTTCTCCTCTACCTATGTATACATGAATTTCAAAATATTGATAGATTTCATGGGAGAAAAACCACTGACAAGACCGGTGTAAGCAGAAGTAGGAATTCCAGCTAGTGGAGGAGTCCTCAGCAAGAAAAATCTGCAGCAACAGAACAGATTGCTATTCCCTACTCTTAGGAGGTAAACTTCTTGGGTAAATGAGTGACTGAGACTATGTACTCGGCCTGGCTGGAGACTGTGTGTTCGACTCTGTGCATCTCCAGATATTAGCATGAAACGTCTAGTTTCTCAGCTAGGGATTACAGCAATATTGTTGAATGAATAATAATTGCTAATGTTTTTCAAACCACGGGAGACCTTCAGTGGCATGAACAGTTAAGTACTTGGCTAATAGTTGGAAGGCTGGTATTTCAAACCCACCCAGGGGTGCTTCTGAAGGCAGGTCTGCTGATCTACGCCAGAAACTTCCCAGCCTTGAAAACCCTATGGAGCATCTCTAGCCTGCACTTGGGGTTGCCATCAGTCTGAAGTTGTCTGACGGCAGCTAACAACAGCAATTAAACCCCATTTGATAAGGACCATCATGGTACTTCTGAGGATTAGGTAACAGAACCTAGCTTGATTAAATAATTTGCCCAATGTCGCACAAATGTCACAGGTCAGAAACTGGTATTCAGACTCAGGCCAGACAAACTTCTCAGTTAAAAATCTTAAGTACTAGATTAGATGGAACAAAAAGTATGTAGAACTGCTGGAAGGTTGGCATTAGTTCTCAATAATACCTAAAAATACTAGTTAGGTTTGAAAGAGCCAGTATGTATTAGAAACATGCATATAAACGATCTTTTTCTTCCCCTCAATTATTTGTGGACTAGTAACTACTGTTAACAACAACTGCACACACCTTCACACCCCCCCACCCCACCCCCACCCTCCCACCCCACCCCCACCCCCCCACCCACAACTTTAGGTATGGAGGACACTCCTAATTTTACAGATGTAGGCATTGTGATGCTTGTCTAGGTTGCTTACAGTGATGGTAATGCTTCATAACGAAAAATAAAATAATCATGAAAAAAATTAAATGAAAAATTCAAAAGAGAAAACACGGATCATATTTAAGAGTTACATTAATAAGCAGATAACTAAAAAATTCTGATATATTGATTCTAATATATAAAAAATAAACAAGGACTATCCTATGTGCCAGAATTACTTGATGGCTGTGGATCTGAGGTTTTTTTGACATGTCATATAAGGAGCCCTGGCAATGAAGTGTTTAGGAGCTCAAAAAGGTCAGCAGTTTGAACCTACCAGCCCCTTTTTAGAAACCCTATGGAGCAGTCCTACGGGATCACTGTGAGTTGGAATCAACTCTGTGGCAATAGGTTTGGTTTTGGTCTACATCATACAAACAGCGCATCAACTTTTAAGTGAAAACAATTATACATTACCTTAGTTCCATCCTTAACCCTCTTGGTCACTCACAAGATTGTGCTTCTTAATAAAATAAATTAGGCTGATATCAAAACACCAATTTTTATATTTTAACGAGTTTTTTTTTAATGAACTCACACTTTAAGAAGACAGTTTAGATTGGAGGGTTTTATCACTAGCTTTTGAAAATCTCAGTCTTCTGGCAAGTTTATGAGTAGCTGATGGCTAGCTAAAATACAATATGAGAATTAAATGAGACATAAATTTTGAGTGCATAGGAAAATAAACTTGTTCGGAAAGTGGCTAATCTATATAATTATTATTCTTGTAAAATTGTCTTTTGGATTTGCCATTTGATTATATACATTAGGGAAATAGTCAGAGTTCAAATAACAGCCGCATTCTTTACTGCTGTTGTGGCTTATGTTCTTGATTTAAAAACAGAAATTATAATAAAAATGATATCAACTTAAGAGGCCTATTGTGAAAACTGAATGGGACACTGATAATGAAAATTTGGTATGGTACATACTAGGTTCAAGACATTTAAATATTTTTATAAAAAATAAATAACAATGTAAATATTTATTGGCAATTAAACCACTTGCTTTCATACTATTATAATTTCTAGAGGAGAGGAAATTATCCCTAAGTCTCCAGAAGTCTCTTTTAAAATTTGTCAGCAGTTTTTGCAGAGTCGCATTCTACAAAAGATAGGAATCTAATTATTAATGACTCTCTATTAAACTAATAATTTCTGTCATTTGTATTTTTTACTTCTGCGGTCACATTTTGTAATTTTCAGCCTAATCCATTTTCATCAGTCTAATCCTTGTTTATAGCAAGACAAAATGGATCAGAACGTATTCAGGAAAGAGAACAGTGCGGTCTCAGACCACTGAAGGACAGCAGCTTCTGCTGGTTGAGCTCCCGGGGGCTACAGAGCCCGAAGCCGCGGCTTCCCTGGGGATAACCTGTCTTTCCTCTGAGTTCTTTGATTGTAGCAAAAGGGCCCTAAGGGAAAAGTCAGCTAACCAGATCAACAGCTTAAATGACAGTGAACAAATGCTTGACTAGAACATTTGTTTTAATGAAGCAATTTAATAAAATATTGTCTAGGGCAATCCACTTGCAATACGAAGGTACTTTGCTGGGTAGCCGAGTTGATTTTTTGCAACTCAAGATTATTTTTCCAGGTATGTTGACATAGAAAATAGGAACGACGCTGAAATCTTACAGAAATCCTCTAAACAATTCACTTTACAATAAGAAGACACCTGTTGCCATGAGTCGGATGTCACTCGACGGCACTTGGCTTTGGCTATCAAAGTACAGGGCACTAAGGAAAGTCCTTTTTATATCATGATGCTCCCTGACTAAAACTTAAAATATGAAGTTATTTTAACACTAATCATTTTCTTTTTTTTCTCTCTCTCTCTCTCTTTTTCTATAGGTGAGTAACTGAAGGTTAAAATCAGAATTCCTGGTTATGAAGTATTCATACGCTTATTTATTAATGTCCGGTGGGTAAGTAAAGAAACAGAGTTGGTTTTAAGTACCAGCTTAAATATTGATTCATGCGTAGTATAAACGTGTGAACTGTGGTACTCCATTACTGGGAGTCGCAATTAAATATTTAAAATCCATTCTAAGTTAAAGGATGAGTATCCTTTCTGTTGCTTAATTTCTGTTTTGGTACCATTCAGAAACTGAATATTAAAAAATCTAGGGTGTTTTATGTTTGAGAGTCAGTGAATTACTGTGACATTATTGATAATGAGAGATTGCTTGGAAAACATACATAGAGATAGAATTTTGTCTGTTCCAACCAAAATTATTAATTATGAAAGTTCTGTAAAATTGTAAAAAAAGAATTACAGTAAAATCAAGAAATAAAGACTGCTTTATGGATTTGAGAGAAGTTTTCAGGATTTAGCTTTTGCCTCGATAACATGGTGGTTCTTATTTTTAAACCAATTTAACATTAATATAGATAAAATGACATACACTTAACTGTGGTTTAATATTTTAAGAGTAAGACTTTAATAGAAAACTAATTGATCACTCTATTCTTAAATTCAATTAGAAAAAACTTTTATAGTTATTCCATTAAAGGCCTTTCATAAAATTAGTAAAATAAGCATTTCTCTTTTGGTGTAAGATATTAAAAGCAATTTAAATAATTGACTCCCCAAAAATGATTTCAAAAGAAAAATTCCAATGTCAGAAACTTCTTTATTAAATATTAATTATATTCTTGGAGGATATCAGTGAACACTGAGGTTTATGAGCTGGAAATCTGTTTTTAAAAATTAAAGGACTAATTTCTTTAAGATGTGATTATGGGATTGATAAGTGGTATTACTTAAAGAATATACTTCACAGAAAGTATCTTCATAGGATGAATGAGTTTTCTGACATAATCACGATATTATTTTGCAAACATTTTTTTCTTCTTTATCCACATCTGATATATTATCATTCTTAAATTTTGATACCAGTTTTGAAGCCAAATTAAGGAGTAGTATGGTAATAAATATTTTAAATGGCTTTTATGTTATTTTCTTTTTGAATACATTGTATACATATAATTGAATGAAGGAGGAACACATATTTCTCCTTAGATTTCTGTTTGCAGAGTAAGTAGCATTTGCTTGACAACCATAAATTGTTTTAACATGAAAACCTGTAGTTTTAAAGAGCTCTATTTCTGATAGAACTGTGTTTTTGTTTTTGGTCCTTAAAACTTATCTATAAGGGCTGTAGTAACTACATTGACAAAAAGTATGTTAAGACTTTCATAAACCTAAACTTCTAGTGTAATTGAATTGTTTATGAAACATTTAATTAGGGGCCTTCACTACCATATTTAGCAATCTTATCAAACTAAGTCAATGATTCCTATTTTGGAGGAGATTAACATGGAATAATGACTGAATTGAATGTAGATCTGAATAACTCTATCTGCATGCTTTAGCTATCTCAGTGGGGAAACGTAACAAGATTATTTCCTTGGAGACAAATCCATTTCAAAATCTTTTTTGTTTTTCCATATAGCTAGTATGTATGGTGAAGATAGGGAGAATTTATTTTGTAATTTGTCATAATAATGCTATCCTAATATTTATTGTTGAATGTGGATAGCAAAAATACAATACCAAAAGTAAATGAGACATCATAAATTTTGAGTACATAGGAAAATAAACAAGTATTGGAATTGAAATCCTTTTATTATGGAGAGTAAATTCTTGGGCATTTGTGTGTTTAATTATAAATGTAATAGATTCAACCTACTGTTGAGATTGACAAAAAAGCAGCAATAAAATTTTATGAAGCATCTTAAACCTTAGAGTATGGCTTGTGTGTAGCATGAACAAAAGTCCCATACCTGAAAAATAAGAGAGTACTGAAGAGTGGACTAGCCTAGATAATTATGGAACATTAATTGTAGGGAAAATACATTCTAAGGCTTTGGTTTCAAGGAGCATATAGGCTTTTATGAAACTAAATATTTTGGGAGAAAGAACTGCAATGAGGCCCATGTTTTAGAGAATGTTTGAGGCTGAAATAAAATAATCAGTGTAATTCAGATGCCTAAAACACTTTACATTCAAATATTTGAGAACTACAAGGGAACAACACAATTGGTTTATGAAATAGACTCTTGAGATAACATCAACTGATTGAGTGTTCCTTATTTTTCAAGGAAAGAATGAGAAATTATCATGGTCAGTTTAACTGTTCATTTGATCAACAAAACTTAATAAATAATTTCAGTTAATTATATCACTAGATAATATCACTAAAGTTAGTAAAGATATTTGTGTTTTGGTGGAAATAGTCATAAATCCCTTTCTTTAATCTATTCGTTTCAGATATGAAATCAAATAAATAAAATCATCACCTGTTTCAGATACAAGGTTTAGTTCACAAAAATTCTAAATCTTGAAGAATTTTATTCTGTAAAAAAACAGCTAGAGGAATCCACTTTATCTGGAGATAACACACAGAAATTTCTTTAAAAATATTCACAATCCAATATCCTTCACTAGAGGTTTCTTTTCCATGTCTTATGAAAATCAGTTGAGCTAATAATAATAGAAGAGCTGCACTGCCAGCATAAGATCTCTTAATCAAAGCATCTTATTTCTCACGTGGTAAGAAAATAGGACTGTCAATTTTTAATAGCGCTTTTATAAAGTTTGATAATTGAAAAGGCTTTGTATAAAACTGATCAAAATGTTCTCATAAAGTAGCATGAATCTTTGAGGTGACTTGTAAGTTTTTCTAGTCAGGCTCTGTAAGTATCTATTTAAAAATATGGGAAGTCAAACTAGTAATTTTTACATTTTTAAAAAAATCTTATATGTAATGTGGATTTTTGTTGCTGCTGCTGCTCATTGTTTTGCTTTTAACGAAGGGTGAAACTTGTACCACTATGTTTTTGAAAGGGTGAAAAGGGCAGTATTACCATATGATAGTCACTTGGTAAATAAGCTTAATTATATGCTGAAAAAGGTAACATGTTGTTTAAGACATATCATTGCATTCAGTAATTCAGCTTATTAAAAAAAGAAACACTCATTCAAGAGTATTGATCACATTCAAACACTATCAGATATCTTTGTGTCTTTAACAAAGATTTAGTAAATGACCTAATGTTGAGATAGTGAGGAAATTTTGAATGATTTAAAACAGAGAATGCATTGTTTTTGTTGAGTTTTTAGTTCTCTGACAATTTATTTTCCGTTTCAAAAGACATGAGTTTTAACATTATCTTACCATCATAGATTCACTGAAAACCTTTTAAAAAAATCATTAGTCAGAACCTAACTGAGCTCATATGACAACCCCAGCTTTGACGTTCAAATCCATGTTTCTTCTTGATACAGAATATTTTTCATTAGTCAATGAACTTGTTTTACTAAATGTCATTCACTCTTTCATGTGATTACCTCATTCATTGTGTCCCAGTTACAGATTTTATCAAGTCTAACTCTTGCAAAAGGCCTGAAAGCAGTGTTATACAAGAACTTTGTTTTGTTCAGAAGGGTGCCATAAGAAGAGTTCAAATATTGTATTTTAAATGAGTAAAAATAACTCATATTTGTATATTGAGGTATTGATAAAGTAAATAAAATTAAAATCGTACATTAATTCTGAGGAGTTCACACGCAGGTGTTCCTGGTGGATTCGAACTGCTAACTTTCCGGTTAGCAACCTAAGCACTTAAACACCATGCCACCTATTTTTCCCTTAAACCAAACCAACTCAAACTAACTATGTCAAGTCGATTCTTGAAGCATGTAATTAGACAAATTAAAAAAAAGAATAATTATGATTAAACGTAAGTTTCCTCCTCTTAAAAAATATTTTAACAAAATATTTGTTAATCCTAACATATTTTCAAAGGTATTATTTCTATCAGGATTTAAATGATTGCTCTATATTTGTGAATGATTTGCCTAAGGAATAATATTTTCTATTATTCAATGGAAAACACTAGAAAGGATGTATACTTTTGATCAGATACATTTGGCTCTTATAAAATTTCTTGAATTCTCCTCAGGAAAGCAAGATTTTATTGCTTCACTTACAGCAGATATCGCTTAGGTATGTGCCCAACTGATTAGAGAGTCATTTCCAAAGAGCTATCCCTCATGTATTAATTTTTGGCAAATGATATTTCTTTATTACCAAAACTACTAATTACTTATAGAAAAGTAATAATACTTTGCATCTGTAAAGTACTTTATGCTCCTCAAAGTGATTTTGCATGCTTTATTTCATTTGGTCTTGAAAGAAGGAGCCTGCTCATTAAATTGCCAGATGGAGTAGAGGAATCAGAGTATTCAGCCGTAACAAGTGTCCATTCAAACCAAGGTGAATGTTTAACTGGTAGAATCCTGCCTGTAGTAAAAGAAGGAATACTCTCAAATATATTAGAATCAGGATATCTGGGAATAGACCCAATCATCATTTTCATGTCTTTTTTGATGATTCTCTGCCACTAGGTTAGTCAGGAATATAAAAAAATAACAACTTATTCTAAGAAATCAGATACACATTTCCATGCTGTTGTTATTTTTTAAATATCTAGTGGGCAAATGTATAAATAAAAGCACTGTTGAACTGATTATTTTAATCCTAAACCTATTCTGTATCGTTTTTATTCCAACATAATGGAGAAAATAGGACTACGATAATTGAATATTTCCAAGCTTTGTAAGCTTTGTTTCAGCATGTTCTCTACACTGGAGAGTAGCAGACTGAGTTTTTTAGGTAGTTAAGAAATATTCCCTTAAATATGGAATTCATTCTGAAAATGTGCAGAAGTCATTTTGTCCATGTAAAAGTTGGTGTGTACTAATTGTGCGGAGTACTTTTTTCATTTTCCAGTTTATTATAACAAATAGTGTGACAAAAATCTCAACAACACCCAAGGGCTGTGTACTTGACGGAAGGATAATGTCTCTTTGGGGTCCTTTTGAGTCAGGAGAGGTAAAAACCTCAGCCCCAAACTTTGCACTGTAAAAGGCTTTAAAATAAGCATTGACAGAACTTCCTCAGGCTAAAGTTGCTTAAACCAAAAATGCAAATAATGCAAATAATTTTATTTATGTATCTTTGAGGGCTTCAGATTAAAAAAAACAACAACAACGTTAAGAGGAAAAAAAATTTCATTGCAGGTTTTTTTTTTTTTTAATTGACCTAGCCAAAAAAAAAAAAAAAAGTTTTATGAAAACAGATTCAGCAGCAGTACTTTGGGTTGTAGTTATATTAATTACTTAAGCATGATTTCTCATTAGCTACTATTTCTCATTGGCTAAGGTGTGATTTACAGCAATAGCAAGGTATATTGTAATTCTTTTTCACTGTAAGCTGCCATCCCTAAGTGATCCCTCTTATAGAATCCCAGGAATGTCAGAGGTTTCTGAGGACATTGATTTCATTATTCCTACCTGTTGAATAAATCTGCCACCCTCACCCTCACCACCGTCCTGCTACCAAGCATATATGTGCTCTAATTTGGAAAACTGTAAAGGAAATACTGTTAGATATTGGTTACACTTTATAGAATCTAGCTGAGTGACAGAATTTGAGAGACAGTAATAGTGGATAGTTTATTTATTGACTCAGTCTTGCTCTATCTTACAACAGCAACAACCACCTTTTTGGGTTGAAAAACAAAAAGAAGACCTGATACCTGGGAGACAAAGTAACTCTCAAGTCAAGTAATAGCTGCTTCCACATGATTATTCTCAGTCAGGAATCTTAACCAGGAAAACTAGATAATATACCGTATTAACCAGGGGAACCCAGGCAACAACAATGATGTTACCATGGTAACCTCTGAAGTAAAATATCTCTGTGTGCCTTTTTTAAAAGTAGATCAGCCCTTCGTGGACAAAATAACGTGGATCAAAAACAAAACAACTGAAGTTGTCAGTACCACCGAAATGACAGTTCAGTCTAAGGCTTTCCTCTTCATGACCCACACCAACACATAGTCTTCCTTGGAACTCACCACTTGATCAACACTTTAGGTTAATTTTTTTTGTTTTTCCTGCTACTGGTCACTTCTTACACTTCTACCTTCCTTCTTTAACTTTGCAGACATATAAATAACTTTCATGTAAAGACGACTATTACAAATAGAGAGTTACTGGATGGTGCTAGTGGTTAGCATGCTCAGGGTTGGAAGTTCAAGTTCACCCAGAGGAGGCTCCTAAGAAAGGCTTTTCAAACCAGCCACTGAAAACCCTGTGGAGTGCACTTCTACTCAGACATCGTGAAGTCTCCATGAGTCAGAATGGGCCAGATCAGCCTATCACCAAACTCTTTGCTGAATTGCAATTAACTGAGTTAATTCCAACTTATAACAACCCTACAGAATACAGCTGAACTGCCCCACAGGCTTTCCAAGGAGCAACCAGCGAACTTGAAAAGCTGACTTTTTGCTTAGCGGCCAAGTTTTTACTCGCTGAACCACTGGGGCTGCCCTTGTCAGTATCTGAGCTGTGATATAGTAAGACAGGTTACTCAGTGGCACCTAATAACAAGATCTAGGAGCCAACCAGTGCCCTGTGGGCTCATACTGCATGGTATCCAGCCTTCCAACACATTACAAATAAGGAATGCTAACAGAGCTCTCATTTCAAATTTAAATGGTCATTTGGATTATCGACTTTATTTCACAATAAAAAGAGCAAATTCTTTACACACATATACCCATTTAGTGTTTGCATGAGAAAAAGTTTTCATTAGTGCCAAGGTGTTAGGGTTAGAGTGTGTGTGAGTGTGTGTGTGTGTGTGTGCACGCGTGTGCATGCAGGTGATTGAGGTAGAGACAGAAAGAACAAGACAGATAATTAACTGCTATTGCTCTCTGGATTTTACTGATATCTTGTAATATCCCTGTATTGATTAGTTATAAGGTCAACTTATATTTCAATCTCCTAAAGATATTTGCTGCTGAGTAAGAAGTGACTTTACATTACCTGACATTGAACTTGATTTTTAGAGGTTAAGGTATTACAAATAATAATTAGGAATCCATGATTGCAATTGGTATCACACATTGTATAAATTTAATGGGATCAGTGTCACCTGTGAAAGCAAGATTAAGTCACAGTGACATAATCATAATAGCACGGTGAAGTGATATAAAAATATTAATTAAACTATGTTAAGTAAAATTTACAAAAAAGAAAAGCGTTAAAATCAGTATAATGCTGTTACTTTTTGCTGTATGTTGCTAAAGTAAAATAAAATCAAGGAATAAGGAAACTTAATTGGTCAACACATGAAACCACCTGTATGAAAGGTAATACACTATTTCTGCTTTCAGTGGAAGGCATCATAAAGGTGATTTAAATAATTTTCACCACCGTAAGAGAAATTAGCTAAAATTTACAGAGCACTTTAACAGTATTAGTTTGTTCTTACATTAAACAAATACTTTGAATTATGAATATTTCCAAAGTTCTATCCTTCTCTAAAACTAAAAAAAAAGTGTGTAAAACAATATTTTAGTAACTGATGCAATGGCATTTTTCTTTATTATAAGTCCTGTCAGTAACTTCGGCCTTGTGTTACAGCTTCTTAATTATTTACGAATTCATTATTGACTTTTAGTTTGTTTGAACTGTGTTTGTTTCTAGTCTTCCCTCTCCTTCGGACAATGTCAAGTTTCTTGAAATGTTTGCTGATGCTCATTTTAGCCCCTTTGTTTTCTTCCGTTATCAGGACGGATAATTGAAAATGAATGGAAATGTATTCCTAGTTAATTTCAGTTCAGCAAACTCTTTCCAAGCATGTATTATAATATAAACCTGTGATGCATGTAATGGAGGTAGCAGTCCTATATCACATGTAAAATAGCTATAAGATTGTTGAATATACATGATTATTTTAATAGTTTTTATTCATTAAAATCATTTAATTCAACCAAAAATGCGTGCCCATGTAACATTACAGAAATCTGTGCTCTTGTTCATTCCAGCATACAATCCATCCACTCAGAAATTCCATCATATTTTTGCAACTGTATATATTTTGTGGATTATTCTATTGAATTTTTCTCAGAAAAATCTCAGAAGCCATAAAATATTTAAAAATTTAATATTAAATATAAATGTTTGATTAAGCCTGAACAAATGAAATGAATGTTCTTGCATTTAACACAATCGTTTTCTGAATTTAGTGCCTGTGCCCTATTGCTGTTATACCACTCATGTTCATATTTATTAATTTAGCAAATATTTATTCATTACGTGTGTATTTACTGAATACCTCCTATGAACACGGCAGTGTGAGTCGCTGCGTTTGCACAGCCGTTGTCTTTAACTAGGACGGCAGAGACAAAATTTAAATCAGAAGTGGATCAATCATATGATAGAAGTTACACCCAGAATAAAATCACGTATAGTCTATCATTTGGTGATTAAAAAAAAAAAAAATGTTTCAAGGAATTATGGTCCGTTAGGCTTAAATGAAATCATCTGATGTCATTTTTTTACAGTACTCAGTAAATTCATCTTTCTCATCATAAGTCTGCTCAGTCACAGAGAAGGCTGAATTTAATCTTGTTGAGTGAACAGTGAAAGTAAGATCTCTTTAGTTTTGAGCAGGAGATAGCGTAGAATTAAGAAAGTATATGATATAGATGCTCCTCTGCAGAATATTTAAATAGGCTCGAGATTTTTTTTCTTTGGTCAGGACTATGCAATACTTAGGAACCCTGATGATGTGGGGGTTAGTGCTTCATCTGCTAATCCAAAGGTCGGCAGTTCAAATCCGCCAGGCGCTCCTCTGAAACTCTATGGGGCAGTTCTACTCTGACCTGTGGGGTCACTGTGAGTTCAATTGACTTGATGGGAGTGGGTTATTTTATATTTGCCATTATCTAGTATAGATGAATACTCCCTGCTATACTGGTTCAGTGATTAAAATCCCAGTTGCTACTTAAGGGGTCAGAGGTTGAAATCCACCATCTGCCCGAAGCAAGAAAGGCATGGCACAGTGTTGATTTCTGTAAACAGTTTCAGCCTCAGAAACCCACTGGGGCAGTTCTACCTTGTGCCATAGGGATACTATAAGTTAAAATTAACTAGACAGCAGTGGGTTTCATTTTTTGACAAAATTATGTACTCTACATGACTGTAATCTAACATTTTCATCCATAGTTCATTTATTCAATCAAGTGCTGTTAAACTCCTAGTATTAGTTATGTGTGTCTTCTGCTCCAAAGCACATTCATTGAGCTAATTTATGATTAGATCATGTTATGAAGTTCTAGAAAATTTTTCAAATTTTGATATTTTTACTTAGCTATAATTTGAGACACCTACTATCAAGTGGGTTAATTACAATGTCAAGAAAGTTTAGTATCTATTTACTATCTAGTCCTGTTTCAATTGTCCTAGTATTTTTAGTCCCTTCCCCAAGTAGCTGTCTAGTTGAAATAGCTTTTGCAAAAGAATTCTCAGTTATTTTTTTTTAAAAAAGAAAACTTGGTGGTGGAGGGAAGTGGATGGGAACAAGGTCTACAGTTTAGATTACAGCTACAAGACATCTGTGGCTTTATAACTAGTTAAGTTATGGTTAAGCAATATTTATATTATATATATTAATTTACCAAGTATTGTCTTTAATTATATTCATTCAAATTGCCAGAAACTCTTCCCTTCGTTCATTGGGAAATAAACTTCGTGTCTCACTTGAAACCAAAGTAATTCATTGTAGATCTGCTTTCAATGAGATTTAACAAAAGACTGTGTCGTAATTTTTTAACATGAATTTAAGTTTATTATTTGAAATACGTATTTTTCTAAACTCATTTTCTCACTGTCCCTGGAAATGTATGCAGAGATCAGAGGTAATTAAAAGAAAAAAAGGACAAAACAGACATCCTTGATTAATACATTAAGGGTTACTAGGTCTAATTCTTATTCACGTTACTTATCAATGGGACAGTAGATTTAACATAAAAAAGAGCACTATAAAGGTTTCTCATTAAATTTCTAATGAATTCCATAATGATTATATTGGCAATCGCATAAAGCAGCATTAATGAAATGAAAGTGTTACATCTGAGCATTAATTCACTGTTAAGTCATCAACAGAAGAGGTCATGATTTACAGTTTATAGATTATGAACACTGACTGTACATTACAGTGTATTTTTTTACCATATTTGCTGCTTCATTTTAGTCACTAATATTAAGGATTGTTCCAATAATTTCAATTTTTATCAATTTTCTTGGTAAAATCTTTCCAATAGTTTGACGTGAGTCACCGATACCAAAAAAAAGAAAAAGGTTGCAGTTGAGTTGACTCTGACTCATAATGACTCTATAGGTCACCGTAGAACTGCCCCATGGCGTTTTGAAAGAGCAGGTGGCCGTTTGTTAGACAATGAACTCTCAGCCACTGTGCCACCAGGGCTTTGTGAGTCACCAGTAGTAGTGTAAAACCATTACTTGTCCTAAAAGCCTAATAATAAATTCAATTATTTATACTATCTGATGTCTTTATTCAATTTATTGCTATGAAATTGTATATATAAAAAATAAAAACTCACTAAATTATGCTAGAATAACTAGAAAATATCTGATTTTTCTCTACAAAAGTAAACAACAAAAATATTGGTATTTTCAAAAACAGGGTGATAGTAAACATAATAGCCTGTGATTGATGATTTTGTATTCAAGAATGATAATTTTGATATCCAACTATATCAGTTGGACAAATGATACCAGATGTGTTGGGTAGAAACATATGGCATCACCAACATCCAACAAATTTTAGGCTATAATAAAGTATTTTAAGATGATTCAGTACAACACAGTCTCATGAACTCCTTATGAAAAGAATTGCTTAAGAATAAACTTAAAAAAATACATTGAAGTCAGTGCCTTGTTAGCTGCAGATGACTCATGATCATCTCATGGAAAGTGAGATAGGACCTTTGTGATCCGGAGTTATCGTTAGTTGCTTTTTTTTCAGCCACCCAGAAATAGCCAGACCTTTCTTCCTAGTCTTAGTCTGGATGCTTTGGTCAAAATCTGCTCTGCTCCATAGCGACACACAAGCCTCCACAGACAGGTGTTGGCTGGACGTGAATTCACCAGATGGGAATTAAGCCTTGGTCTCCTACAAGGAAAGTGAGGATTCTACCACTGAACCATCACCATCCCCAAGGAGTACATGGTATTAGGCATATATCTAGGTATTTATGGAATCACATAAAAACAAACTAATTTAAATACAACAGAAAGATATCTCTGGATATGATTTCAGGGTACAATTTTAAATGCAAATGAAATTTCTGGTCATTCTTGGTTATGATTATTTCCAGTTTTAAACACTGTGTGGGAACAAGTTTATGGAGTATACTGAATTAATCAAAATAAATAAAAATTGCCTGTTTAGGGATCAATTTCTTAGTGTGATTAAGGGGTATGGTGAGAGATACGTATTTTTGTTTATGTCCTTTTTTATTCTAGAAGATTGTCATGAAGTACCAGACTAGTAATATGTATAAAAACCCTTTATTCTAGTCTATTCTAAATTTATATGATTCGATTTTTGACATTTGTTTTTCTCCCTTGGAAATGTATTTGATTGCATAATATCTTACTAGGTTCTAAACTGAGGTTTCTTTTTTAGATTTTCTAATTAGAAAAAATAACTTTTACTGATTTTTAAAAATTTTTCTAATTTTTGCAGCCTCTTTGTCCTTGCCTTCCTCTTAACAAAAATGATACTTCAACCATTTTCATTTGATAAGTTTACCTAAAAGTCTGGATTTTCTACACCTCTCTTCAAAGTGTTATGTTTTCAGTAATAGACCTCCTAAAGAGCTATAGCAGATTCTGCAAGAGGCCTTGGAAACCAAAAGATACTTCATTCACTTCTTTATTTTACCAAAATTGTGAGTGTTTTTGTTTTTTCGGATAGATTTACCCTTAGTTTCCTAAACCGAATGTGGAGACATAACCATATATTAAATGAAGCAATCAGTTAATATTATAAGCAGAACTCTGGATTTTTGTAGGTATATCATTGAAAGTTCTAATACCTTCCCCTTAGTCAGAGTTCATTATAGAAATGTGAAAACAAAATTGATGCTGAATGGTATCATTTACAAAGAAGATAAAGATAACCCTAAAACTTAGCAAATTAATCTACCCTAAAAAAAGGCCGTGGCTCTTTTTGTTCGGTATTGATAAATCGGTTCTGCCTCACAGCCACCCTATGTAACAGAATGAAATGCTTCCTGATCTTGTGCCATCCTCACAATCATTGCTGGGTTTGAACCCATACTGCAGCCGCTGTGTCAATCCATTGTTTTGAAGGTCCTCCTCTTTTTCACTGACACTATACTTCACCAGCTATGATGTCTCTGTCCAGGGACTGGTCCCTCCTGATAACATGTCCAAAGTTCATAAGAAAAAGTCTTGCCTTCCTTGCTTCTAAGGTGGATTCTGACGTAAGGTCTGGAGACCACAGTGTCTGTCGTAGATCATTTGGAGGTCTATCACTGAAAAGATGATGTCTTAAAAGAAAGAGTTTTAGACAATGTAAATTTTTGGGCATGCTTACCAACTAAAACTGATTTAAATATCATTTTTGCTGAGCGGTGGAAAGCATCTTCCAAGACAGATCTGTTCATTCTTCTGGCAGTCCATAGTATAGTCAATATACTTTGCCAACACCATAATTCAAAACAACATTAATTCTTTTTTGGTCTTTCTTACTCCCTGTCCAGTATCTGCATGCATATGAGGCAACTGAAAATACCATGGCTTGGACCAGCTGCATCTTAGTTTTTAAAGTAATGTCTTTGCTTTTTAACACTCTAAAGAAGTCTTTTGCAGCACGTTTACTCAGTGTAACATGTTCTTTGATTTCTACTGCTTCCATGGGCAGTGATCATATTTTGTTACTATTATTACAACAGTTATCAAATGTTTCAAAATAATTCTCATTGCCTATACACAGAAAGCACCCAGCATTTCTAGAAGCATAATAAAGAAGTCCCTTAGGAAACATCCTTAAGCTTAGAATTGGAGGGATCATCTGGTCAATGTAAGTGGCATTTTCCTTTCTTGGTAATTACGGATTTATCTCATAAAAGGTCAACATCTCTCTTCATCATATCAGAATTTGTCATCTGAGCATCCACAGTCCTCAGCCAAAGTCATCTTATTGTGACAAAAGTTGCAGAATGTTGTTCTGATTACGGCTCTAGACATGTTTCTGTTTCTAATCCATTAAACAAAGCTCCACTTACATAATTTATCATAAATGCTATAAATCAGTTTAGGTTGATTATGTCAGAAAGGTGACACCAATTCTTTTAAGACATCTTTAACTAAAACTAGAACTTAATTAGTAAACTTTAAAATCTCCAAGGCTAAAACTGATTCCATGAAACCACCAAATAATTTTGCAATACTGACTGAAGAAAGGATAGATGACTGAGAACGGGCTACGAATGGGACGATATTTTAGAATCTCAACCATCAGGTTTTGCTTTTCAGCAGAGACTCAAAAAGTAATAACTAACATTTAAAACATACTGGATGACAGCTAATGCACTAATGTCTTTAATTAGAAGAGCTAACACGTGGTGTTTAGTGTGTATCAGCTATTTTTCTAACGTCTTAAGGTATATTGTTTCATTCGAAGCGCATGCACTTTGAGGTAGGTGTTATTATTATCCTCTTCTTTTTGATAGAGAGTCAGAAAGAGAAAGGTTAATTACTATCCTGTTTCAGAGAATCACACTCCAGACCCCATCCTCTCTGCCTCTATCACTGAAGCTAATTTTACGTGTTTGTAAGGAACTTGTCTGCTCCTGTGGTATCTGCGCTGTTATCTGCCCTTTCTGCTGACTGTGGCTCAGTTTTCCAAATCAGACCACTAACAAAAGCAAACCCTGTCACCTGGTTTAATGACCTTGTCATGATACAAAAAATGTGATGAAGTTTAGGAAAACAGCACTGCACAGATCCATATATTAAGACTGAGATTTTTAGTCCTTTTTCCAATACAACCATTCACAAAGTTTGACCTCTACTGAAGACTACAGTAAATCTTCACTGTTAAAAAAAAAGAACAAAAATTATCTCCAAAGAAAGCCAGTTAGAATTTAAAATCACACCCGCTAACATCAAATGGTTGATCTTTAGAACATGCCAGTCGAATATCTAGTTTTCAGTTAACGGAGAGATATGTAACTGCGCTATGCCCTATCAATACGTATACAATAGATGCATGATTGCAGAGAAAATGTATGTAAATGTGTGCATACATATCACTATCTTTAAAATCAAACTCATTGTGTGATTTTCATCAGGCTTTTGGAAATCAAGTTAAAGTTTTTCCTTACTCAGGCTTATGTGCCTGATAAAATCCAATAGCTTAGTCCCTTGATAAGCACCGCACTTTTCCCTTCTTATATTCTGGTTTCCTGGCTACCTTTTGACCATTTCTGTATGTAAGGTGACAGCAAGGATCGATTTGCATTTTCCTCAGTCTTGCCTTATCATTTAACGCTTCCCTGTTTTTGCCTATAATAGTCTCCACTTATAATGTATTTTTCCCTTGTTTGAACTGGTAACGTTCTAGAATTTTTAATACTCCTGTCATATCCTGGAAGTTGACTGCTTTCTTTTCTTTATGACATATCACCATGTCCTTCTCAAATTGGGCTGAGCTTTTCAGCTCTATGACTTGCATGTAAGATGGGACAAAATGTTATGAAACATGCCAAGGTTATAATAAGAAAAAGGTGATTGCTCAGACTGTGTAATTTGAAAAGAGTAGAAGAGAGGGTTCATCCACACAGGGGTGGCAATGGTATAAGGAGACCAGGAGTGTGGTTCAGGATGATGTTATGAAAAGTAGATGGTACTAACCATTTCTACACTAAAGGGCATGAAGAACAATTTGTGGAATAAGCAGGCAATGTGATAAGGACTGTCTGGTAGGATTACTATCTTTAATTGAGGAATGTAGCCAGCTGGGGGATAAATACCCTTACATTTTAGTCTTCCTGCCCTGTATTCTGTCAAAGACTTTTATTGGCTGAGCTCACTTGGAAGTTAGAGAGGCAGGGGACACTTGGCATTGGCTGATGCAAGTCCGTCTCCTAGATATAAAGTGAGTTTGGGAAGAACAACCAATTTTCTCTGCCCTATTAGGTTTTTACCAAGCCAACCAAGTGCTGTCAAGTCAGAAAAATTATGTATATTAAAATTCATCTTCCAGGTATATATTTCAATTTTCATGGTAAAATTTAAATAATAATTAGCCTTAAATATTTATTCAAGTCATAAGCAGTGCCAACATCTATCCAAGGGCTTAAAATAGAAATTTAGGAAACGTCTCAGATCCCTCAAAAGCCTTTTATAGCTGTATACAGTGTGTTTAATACGATATTTAAAACACTGGTGTTACAGGGCCAAATATTGCCTAGGTCCAAATCCTGCAGGGTGCTACTAGTTCAAGTGGTGCCTTTGAGAAAATCAGAAGAAGCTTCATTTATTTAGATAGCGGATACAGTGAGGCTTGGTTACTGAAACATGAGTCTGATTTAAGTCTCATTCAATCTATTGCCAGCTTCTGTACTGCAGTGAGTTACTACACAGCCATGTACAAAGGCCTTGAAATCCTGGTTCCACCACTAGACAGATGGATAATGAACTTTGCTCTTCTGTAAAATAAAAATAGTACTGGCAGCCTTCTGAGAACTCAATGAGGGAAAATTTTAGAAACTTTTCATAACCATTAAGAACTATATAAATCATTTCACATTCAAAATGTGTCTCATTTCTTGGCCACATCTCTACTGTTAACCACACATATCAGGCTTTATTTCTTACTGAACTGTGAAAAGAGTCCTTATCTAGCTTTTCCTTCGACTCATTCCCTACTTCTATTCTTACTTCTTTACTTTGAAAAATGTTATGATGTTGCTTCTATTTCACCACATATATAATTAACATTTATTAACGTTCACTATTACACTAACATTTCTAGAAAAATACTCAAGTAATGTAATGGGTATTTTGAAAATACCTACCAGTGTTTTAGAAAAGTTGCTGACTTGCCCTACCCTAATACCCTAATATCCTGGGGATATTGCATGGTTTAAAATCAGAAAATGTGTGTGTCAAGGTTATATCCTTTACCATTCATTTGAACCTATATGCTGAGCAAAATAATCCAAGAAGCTGGAGTATATAAAGAAGAATGAAGCATCAGGATTTGTGGAAGACTCATTAACAACTTGTGTTACACAGATGACACAGCCTGTTTGTTGGAAGTGAAGATAATTCCAGACACTTACTGCTGAAGATCAAAGATCTCAGCCTTCAGTACAGATTGCACCTCAACATCAGGAAAACAAAAATCCTAACAACTGAACAAGCAAGCAACATCATGATAAATGGGAAAGGATTGAGGTTGTCAAGGATTTCATTTTACTAGATTCCACAATCAATGCCCATAGAAGCAGTAGTTAGGAAATCAAAAGATGCATTACATTGGGAAAATCTGCTGCAAAGGACCTTTTTAAAGTATTGAAAAGTAAAGATGTCACTTTGAAGACTAAGGTACACCGGCCCCAAGCCATGGTATTTTCAGTGGTGTCATATGCGTGCAAAAGCTGGACAATGAATAAGGAAGACAGAAGAAGAATTGATGCGCTTAAATTGTGGTTTTGGAAAATAGTGAATGTACCATGGGCTGCCAAAAGAACAAACAGATCCATTCTAGAAAAGGCAAATTTACAACTAGAGTCTTCCTTGGAAGCAAAAATAGTGAGATTGCATCTCACACACTTTGTACACGCTCTCAGGAGGGATCAATCCCTGGAGAAGGTCATCATGATTGGTACAGTGGAGGGTCAGTAGAAAAGAAGAACCTCCACAGGATGGATTGACTCAGTGTCTGCAACAATAGGCTTCAGCATAAAGGTGACTGTGGGCTTGGTGCAGGACCACGTAGTGTTTCATTCTATTGTGCATAGAGTCCCTACGAGTCGGAACCAAGTTGTCAACACCTAATAACAACAGCAGTAAACTGGTGGTGCAGTGATTAAGAGCTATTGCTGCCAACCAAAAGATCAGCAGTGCGAATCTACCAGGTCCTCCTTGGAAACTCTAGGGGCACTTCCACTCTGTTTTGTAGCGTCACTATGAGTTGGAACTGACTCAACACAAAAGAGTTTGGTTTAATATGTGGAAATAGTAGCACTGGCAGTAGTTACAAGTTTTGCTTCTAACCGAAAGGCTGGTGGTTCAAATCTTTCAGCCACTTCATGGGAGAAAGAAGTGGCAAACTGCTTCTGCAAAGATTACATCCTTTGAAACCCTATAGGGCAGCTCTACTCTGGTGTATATGACCCCTGTGAATTGAAATCAGTTTGATGGGAATAGGTTTTAATGTGTGAAAAGGAGTCCCTGGCTAGCAGAAGTGGTTTAGTGCTCAGCTACTAATTGAAAGATTGGAGGTCTGAGTCCACGCAGAGGTGCCTCAGAAGAGAGGGCTAGTGTGGTGCTTCTGAAAGACCACAGCCATCAAAAACGCCATGGAGCAGAGTTGTAGTATGGCGCGTGTGAGGTCACCATGAGTTAGAGCTGAATTGAAGGCAGCTGGTTTAACATGTGAAACTACCTAGCCTGCTTTAAGACTGAATACATATTATCGTAAGGAAATACAAATGGACCACGTACTTCCAGCATCTCATAGCTCTTCAATTTCATCTTCCTTTCCACTTAGGATAGTACCCCATTTCCTTGTACCTGCTCCTGCAGTAGTGCCCATTGCTTCTCTCGGTTCTTACTGTCTTTCGTTTCTTTACCACTGCTTTACCAGCCATGATAGCAGCTTCCTACAAGGATGTGTGGTTTACAGCAGCCGAAAGGATAAAACTGCCAGATCAGCAGTACCGGTAGGACTGAGAGCCTGCATGTATGAGCCATATAAAGCTTTTGTGAGGCATGGTAAAACAACCATGGCAATTACTGCATTTTTTTTTTTGCAAGTAATGCACTCGCACAAGGGGTTGCACAGTTGGCCAAAAAAAAAAGATGATGTACACGTTATTTGCATAAAATATGGTAAGAGTTCCTATTCAAACAGAGCTGCAACTCAGATGACCAAGGTCTAAGTTAAATCAATAGAAAATGAATTGTATAGTACTGACTTTCTACAAAGTGCCGTAAAATATTTTTTAATCTTCCAAAAGTAAATTGGGAAAACCTGGGTATAGTGGCTTAAGTGCTACC
The DNA here is from genome assembly GCA_028571685.1 of Heterohyrax brucei. Taxonomy (NCBI): domain Eukaryota; kingdom Metazoa; phylum Chordata; class Mammalia; order Hyracoidea; family Procaviidae; genus Heterohyrax; species Heterohyrax brucei. The sequence goes on from CM053148.1 coordinate 109,158,253, forward strand.
ACTGCTAACCAAAGGGTTAGAAGTTCAAATCCATCAGGCACTCCTTGAATACTCTAGAGGGCAGTCTTACTCTGGCCTCTAGGGTCACCATGAGTTGGATCCGACTCAATGGCACTTGGCAAAAGTAAATTATTTAAATCTAGATTTCTCAATTATTATTGTCTTCTTCCCTTTTTCAGAAATCTCATTATTTGCAAATCTTTTTAAAGCTCAGCATCTGGTTTTGATTAACAGCAAGGCCTGTAGATTAAAAAAGACTCATTATAAATATGTTAAAAGCTTAGCTGCATATTTAGCACACACCTTCTGTTTTCTAACTGTGTTTGTTATTCCATTGTTTTTCTGACACAAAACTGTTATAAGATGTATGCTACCCCATTGTAGTTACATTTGCTTTCTGTGGTTTGTGTTCTGACTTTGACTTTTTCCTGTCATGACGCTTCTTGGAAAAATAAAAATGAAAAAAAAAATTGACAATGTATTAAATATTTGTCTTCTGAAAATGTATTTTATATAATCAAAACTTATACAGGACTCGCCACATAATAGGTGTTGTTCTTAGCATTTTACTCATTTTACCTTTCTGACTTCTCTAAGTGGAGCCGCTGTTGCATTGTGGTTAAGGGGTAATCTGTTAACCAAAAGGTCAGCAGTTCAAATGCACCAGCTGTTCCTTGGAAACCCTAAGAGCAGTTCCATCCTTTCCTGTAGGGTTGCTATGAGTCAGAGTTGACTTGACAGCAATGAGTTGAACATCTCTGTTAGGTATAATTATTTGCTTCCATTTTTAAATAGTGAGGGAAGAAAATGGTAGTCAAGTAACTTGCCCAATGTCACAAAGCTAGTAGTTTTGAACCAAGCACCATCCAAATCACTGGCCATGACTATCCTGTTACTCTGTAGAGTTAATGTCATATTTTTGACTCTCACCCCAAAATATTTAGAAAATACTCAGGTAGCAGAAAACTTTTACTCATAAGAGGTAGAAAATATTTCAAATGCTTAAATGTTCTTACACAAAAGATAAACTTACTATTTTATACACATTGATACCTACCAACTATATTACCTCATTATTCTTTCTTATCTTGAAAACCATCCGGATTTATGTGGCAGATAATTTGGCAATAAAAATTAAAGAGAATACAGGTATAATCAATTAAAGTTTCTGTTGTTACTTGCTGTCAGATTGGTTCTAATGTTGACCCCATATATCCAGAGCAGAATTCTCATTGCCTTGTCAAGGCCGTCACCTTTTGGTGAGTCATTAGGCCTGTCTTCCACGGTGCCTCTGGATGAGTTTGAGAGGCCAGTCTCTCAGCTACTAGATGAGCACTTAAACATTTGCACCTAGCTAATAAAGGGAAATTGTGGTGGCATAGTCATTGAGAGCTACTGGGTACTAACCAAACGGTTCAAAGTTCAAATCCGTCAGATGCTTCTTGGAAACTCTATGAAGCAGTTCTACTCTGTCCTACAGGGTCACTATGAGTCAGAATTGACTTGATAGCAGTAAGTTTGGTGAGTTTTCTTTGGTATAAAGAAGAAACAGGAAGCCACGACACTACAGTGGTTAAATGTTACTGCTGCTAACCAAAAGACTGGCGGATCAGATCCCCTTGGAAACTCCATGGGGTAGTTCCACTCTGACGTATAGGTTTGTAAAGAGTCAGAACTGACTAGATGACAATGGGGTTAGGGATTAGTTTGGTTTTGGAAAGAGGAAAGAGATAAATGGCAAAAAATTCAGCATAAATTTAGCCCCTTTAGTATGATCTAGGTAAAGCCGAGAAACCCTGATGGTGTCGTGGTTAAGTGGCTATTTCTGCCAACGTCCAAGTCTGCCGGGAGCTCCTTGGAAACTCTGTGGAGCAATTCTACTGGGTCCTATGGGGTCACTGTGGGTCAGAATCAACTGGAGGGCAGTAAGAATGGTTTTGGTTATGAAAAGCCTTGGTGACACACAGGTTAAGAGCTTGACAGCTTCTCCCAAGTGTGACTCAACAGATGCAACCTTAAGTGATTTCTACCACACATGCGGTTTCCTGTAACTCTTTTTTTTCCTTCCTGACAGATTTGGGGGTATTTTTTTCACCCTTTTATATATCTTTCTAGTGGTACAAGCCAAAATGAAATAAAACAACAGATCTGATATTTTATAAGCATGTAACCAATAAAACGATTTAGACTACAATTTGGAGTTTGCTGTTGAAATCATAAATAGCATTTTTTTTTATTTCAAATAGATCTTCCCCTACCCACTTCCTCATACAGATTCAGTTATCAGAAAAAAAGGCCGTGCAAATGAACAAAGTACAGAAAAGTGTAGGGAAAGAAAAATTCTTTCTCCTTGTGGCAAAGATTCATGTTTCACATAAGGTCATTGCCCACGTGCGAGGCAACAGGGCTAGGCTGAGTAGCCAAGTTCATGTGCAGAGCTGATTACTCAGGACACTGAGAGGCTGGCCCTTACTCTGCTCTGCACTGTGTGCTGTGCGCATTAGAAGACTGCCTTGGCAGCATTAAGGAAAAGTTTTGGCAAAGAATAAAATATCCTAAATGGCCATTTCTGGCACCTGATGCCCAAGCAATTTCCACAGTTTTTCCTACCTTTTTGTTCTAAAAAGTTTATTTCTGACATCTTGTCTTGTTACCTTGGAAATTTTTTTCTTTTCAAAAACCTACTGACCGGCTGCCAAAGACAGGCCGGTTCACACCTTAGCTTTTTTCCAGCGTGCTCTTCCGTTCCGTAGAGACAGACAAGACGGACAGAAGGAGGGGGAGGAAAAAAAACCTCATGCAAGTTCCGGCAAGTGCTTACTCGGTGATTTCTAAGCTGCCCAGTTACCAGAATGAAGCCAAGACACTCTTCAATTCTTGAAAAGGGAACGAATGTACCATATTGGTTAGGATCAAAAACAGTGAAGAAGATAATGCTTTTATTATTATTTTTTCCTTACTTATCAGATAAAATTTGATTTATTTTACCTATCATTGGCTTGGCTTAGAAGTTGAGCTCTATCAGTGGTGAGTTTTCATTCCGCTACTTTGTTTTAGATTATTGTTGCATGTAGAACTGAAAAACAATTAAAAGAAGAAAGAAAGATGACATCTCTATGCATGCAAACAAGAAGTTTTCTCCAGACTTGATTACTTTTCATTTTTCCTTCACATGAGAAGCAGATAAGTAGAATACAGTTCCAAAGTGAAAGCAGTCAAGTGTGGTGCTGGCTGCCCCTGTCAAATTGATAGAGTGAAAATGTTGAACAAGATAATGGAAACTTTCTATCCAGTCAGGACGGGAATAAAGAAACCATTTCTAGTCATTCATCAGCATTGATTGCTTTACTGCTAGCGGCACAGATCAGAATTTCAGCTTTACAAAGGGCAACTAAAACAACGACAATGATCCACTTCGGGAAGTGTAGTTGGTTTCTGCTTATCACTTAGTTCGGAGCCATCACAATACACGGCAACAAAAATACAGGTCAGTCAGGAATAGGGAGCATGGCAGCGATGCAGACGTTTCCTTACGGATCCTGCTTCTGCAAATTCTGAATTCTGAATAGCAGGGGGTATTAAGTGAATTTATTTCAAAAAGAAATCGCACGTAATTTAGAAGGGTTTTATTCATTTCCTAATCATTTGTGATGATCGAATTTTGAAGCCTTGTTTAATTTTTGGAAATAGTTTAATGATAAATAGCTACACTAAAATGCAATTTAGTGAACATGTGTGAGGCTGTATACTGCAGTTTATTTTGTATGAAGGAGCTATTGAAAATATGTAAATGATACCTTAAGCAGTTTTCAGTTTTATTTTCTTTAAACATTTACAAACTGTACATGTCACAAAGTACATGTGGATTTTCACAGCAGGGAATGAATATGGTAGTTCATACTGTTTGCTGTGGGGCAATTTAAACTAGCAAGATGAAGTGGAGAAATGAAACAATTATCCAAATCATTCAAAGCAAAGGAGCACTTCGGCCTCAATCATTCAGATACAGAATTTCAAATCAAAGTGTTTCTTTGGCTTGAATGATAGGGACAATTGTCTCAGTACTCCACTGTCACTGACTATAGATTTCCAATCTGATTAAGGGTCTAAAGTAAGATGGAAAAAAATAATAACATATAATTGAGTTTTGAGAACATGATTCATTCCAAGATCATCATGCCAGGCTTTCCTAGTGGAGACATAATCTGAAAGGTTAGTCATCTTTTGAAGATGAATGAATAGATACTTCATTTAAAAAATAGAAGTAGAAAATCCTTCTTCGACTGCTTGAATCTCCAGTGGTCCCTTTTGCTTCAAGCAATTTTAAATATTTTCTTTCCAAAATGAATAATGATTCTATATTCAGTAGAATGCAATAATCCATGTAATCATAACAATGAATGTGAAAAATAATGGTTTAAATTAGTTTGCTTGACATAAATATATGTGATTATACCAATTTAGCCATTTAGTTTGACTTCTTAATGGCACACAACAATGAAGTAAAAGCCAGAGTATTTAAGCAATTATTATTTTTAGACTGATTATTAACACAAATGGAAACATTTCCTAAGCAACAAACTTTTTTTTTCTTTTTTCTTTATACCACCTCATTTTAACCATGTTTTCTTTACACCATTTTGCAAATTTTAGGAGAAGGTCCAGATTCAGTTGAAAAAATAAAGCAAAGTGCTAATACCTTTCCCCTGAGTTTAGAAAATTCCTTTAGGGAAAGAAAATGCACCAATTCTAGTATACCTGATTAAATTTATGAAGTGTAGATGACTTCTTTGCATGTAGGAGTAATTGTAGCTGATTGTAGTGTGACATCTAAGATGCACCAATTATTTGAGAGCTCACAAGTAATCAACGGTTCTTGGAGGCTGTTCTCAGTCTGTTTCCCACACTTGACTGACGGGACTCACTGTTCTATCATGCTGCTGTGGACTGGAAACACTGGTGTAGTAGGTTAAGCGCTGCATCTGCTAACTGAAAAGGTCAGCAGTTCAAATTCACTAGGTGCTCCTTGGAAGCTATATGGAGCAGCTCCCCTCTGTCTTATAGGGTCACTAGGAGTTGCAATTAACTCGATGGCATTGGGTTTGATTTGGTTTGTTTTTACTGTGGACCTACTAAGACAGATCACAGATTATGTGTAATTTACAAAGGCCTATTTTCATTTAGGTCTTCCTTTTCCAGTCGAACAGCCAGGTGACTAACAGTAACAGATGCAAACTTGAATCTCCTTAAAGTTAATTAATATGTAAACAGCTAGAAAATTCCAGCTTTTCAGCTATTGTTAGTAACTAGCTGTTTGTTAAACTTCATGACACCATGATTGATAATCACAGTCCTAAATAAAATCCGAGAAGATATCTCTGACATGTGGAGGCGGGAGTAGGTTGTCAGAAATCTGAAGTTAGTATGACTCATGTCTCCAGTATGAATAGAACTAGAAAAAATATTCTTGATTTGTTTATCATTTTTGATGATGTATATCTTACTTTTTGTTTCCCCTTACTATTATGCTATTCTGTCATCCCAAACTTTCTGTTTTCTCTTTCAATAGATACTTCTGATGAGTGTTAATTGTAATTGTACACATTTGCTACTCAACTCAAATGTAACACTTCTTTTGTGAATCACTGTTTTAATTATTCTGTCCTCCTTTATTTTGTATTAGTAATTATAAAATCTTTCCTATGGCCTTCAGTGAATATTCCAATTTTGTTTTTCTGTAAGACTAATAAGTTGTTTATTCTGTGTTTACATACTACAGTCAAGTGTTTTACTAGCTTTACATACTAACTTGCTTCATATCTGCTGTTGGAGAACCAGCAGGGCAGTGGTGAAAGAACTTGGCTGCTAACCAAAAAGGTCAGCAGGCTAAATATATTAGCAGCTCTTGAAAACCCTATGAGGCAGTTCTACTCTGCCCTGCAGTGTTATTATGAGTCAGAATCCACTTGGCTGGTTTTGTTTTGGGTTTTATACTTGCTGATAATCCTTGTAATAATCCTCAGATGGTATTTCCATTCCTATTTTGGAAGTTACTTAAACTTCACATTGAATTACAAATAAACTGTGAACATTCAAATCTCCCCCCCAAAATGAAAGAAACAAAAGAAAACCTCTAAAGTTCTTTGACTAGCAACAAAACACTTTTAGAAAATTATGATTTTTTTGTGTTTCTACTCATTAGTCTGCCTTTGGTCTTTGACTTTTCATGGAGTAGCTGAATTACCGTCTTGGTAATCTTCGGTGATGTCAGGAAGAGCCAGTGTGCGAGGCAGGGCTGACTGGCTGCGAGACCATGTGGAGGAGAGAGACAAGGGGAAGCAGGGGAAATCTCTGTGTTCAGGTCAAACACTTCCAAGTCTCTGCATCTGCTTCATCTTATTTCCTTTCTGATTTTCATCATGCAATTCATTGAATTTTTGAAAATGATGTGATAAAAATATCCGTACTTCTATCAGTGAAACTTAAACACGTATTTGCTTTTAGAACTGCGCTATGAAACCATACTGGATATGAACAAAATGAAACTTCATAGATTTAGACTAGGCCCAATTTCTCTTGACTGAAATGACAGTTTCAGGCTTCAGATTTTATTTGTTATACTTTACATTTTTCTATCAAGTTTTAAGACAGCTTTGAATCTTAACACTAGTGGCTATACAGCAGGCTAGACTATTAACAGTTTTGTCTGTTCTGACATGGGTCAAATCATTCATTAAATATATTGTACTCCTAAATCATCTTCCAGGAAAACAACAAAGTGCATTTATCAGAATATTATATTTCATCAATATATGTTCATATATCTTTGTAAGGAAATGAATAATTCCTCAAGGAACTGAATTAAATGAATATCTAGATGAAAAATTTATATAAATGTACTTTATTTCCTACTTTTGTTCAAACTATGTTTTTAGGAAATTGATATTCATGTAATTGATGAAATAAACTTACTAGTGAAGCAGTGACTCTGTTGCTATATTAAATATATGTATATCTCCAAATATGGGAATTGAACAATTCCACAAAGAAATAGAATGTACACTTGAATAATTTTTTATGTGATAATAATTATATTTTCCTTTTCATTTTAGATTGATCAGGTATAACTTCTCATAAAGTTGTCTCTTGTCAATCACGTAAGAACACTCCCATCACGCTGTAATCACATGACTCATGCTATACCTTGTCGTGTCCTGTGCAAAGTCAACCAAATCACGTCTTTAGATTGACCATATCCTTATATGAGTCTCAATCTCTTTGAGACTGCTCTCACCCCTGTCAAAGTATGAAACGACAGAAACTGAGTACTCATGTTTTTATTTCAAGAGGAAAAACACTCGTGAAGATCTGTGAAGGGTCTGCCAACAAGCGTCGTACGACAAATGAGGGAAATTATTTCTGAGTGCCATGAAAGTATGATTTCCTTTCACTGACTCAGACCTGATGAACAAAATTACTAAATCCCAACCAAATTTTTCACAGACCGATTTTCAAATACAAATTTTTGTTTAATAACCAAATTTGAAAGAAATTTTTGTTTTATAAATGTTATGGTTTATAGATTTTACTTATTTTCAGTTATCCAAATTTACTTCCTATGGTTGAGCCAGATTTTAAAAAGTGATATAATTTCATTTCCAGGTAAAATGAAATGGCAACAAATAAGTGGAAGGATAAAATGAATGCAAGCAGAAGATTAAAAAAAAAAATAAAGAAAGGACTTATGAATCCCTAAAGACAATTGAAAAGTTAATTCTCTTTTTAAAATGCAATGGATCAGAAGAGACTTCTCTCAATGAACTCTTGAGTTTAACGGGTGCAAATCATTGTACTAGTACTGCTTGTTCTAAAATTGCTAACACCAGTATAACAGCACGGTATTTGTTCCAAATTCTTCAGCCAGTCTTAGGCATAGCAAGTAAGTAATAATAATAATAATACAGGCATAGAAAGTGAAATTATTTTTTATTCTGAAGTGATCATATCTGCAGACCCAATGAATTACAAAACAGAGATACCACTTTGTGGAATAATTTTTCTTGTAATGATGGAAATTATTGGATCAAAAGAGGGCCAGATGACTGTCAGCATATCAGTGGACTACTTGAAAATTTGTATTGAAAATTTTTGAATAGTAAACAAGGTTCAGTAGACAAAATGTATTTCTAGTGTGCAAAGCTGGCTAGTGTGCAAAGCTAATAGTGAAAAGTATGAGAGCAAGTGAGTATCATATTCTCCATCAGTCAGCTTTAGATATTGTTTTGTTGGTGAACTAGTTAAGAATTAAATGATTTAAAACTCAAATGGATGTGGATGGATTTATCAATTGACCCAACTTGAGTATGACTGATACACATGAAAACAGTTCATTTCACAGTGATTGCATGTTGTTAGATTTAAATGGCAGACATGGTTTGGCTTAACTCGTGAACAGAAAACACAGATTACAGAAGAACGTCAGTACTGGAAAGCCATTTTGCAACATACTGTTTCTGTCATTATAATAACCGGCTGTCTTTTTGAAGAAGAAATGTTTTGGTACCCACAAAGTAGAAATTGTTGTAGTTTATTTGAACTCATTGCTCAGTTTCATCCATTTACAGCAGGTCATACCCCAAAAGACAGCACCACCAGAAAGGACAACCCATTTTATTTGCCTAAAGCAACATGTGAAGAATTAATAAGTGATAAAGTCTGATCACGTTGGTGGCATGGTTGTTAAGTGCTACATCAGCTAACCAAAAGTTTGGCAGTTTGAATCTGCCAGGTGCTCCTTGGAAACTTTATGGAGCAGTCCTTCTCTGCCCCATAGGGCCTCTATGGGTTGTAATTGACTTAGAGGTACTGGGTTTATTTCAAATTAAGGTTTAATCAACTATTTTATGTGAAATAAGTATAGCTCAATATTTCAGTTTGTAAATTCCACTCCATAGCTTTCTCATACAGATCAGCTAAGTATTGTTTTAAGATACATGTCTTAAACAGATGAAAACCTGTAAGGGATTTATCCCATTTAGTAGCTTAAAAAGTAATATTGCTGGCATTTACAAGTGAAGTACTTCACTGTTTATACGAGGATTGCAAAATTGATTTTTCTGCATGCAGACAATTCTGCCAAAAGAAAATTTTAGAACAAAATGCATATATCATTTTTGTACCAAGGACTATGCATTCACTTAATTTGTAGGGTGTAATACACTAGATTGTTGTCTGGAAGCAGTTGATTTTTTCCTCCAGTGGTGAGTTGCTGGACACATTTTTCTTTCTCTACTGATGGATGGACAGTTGTTAAAACATATTTAGGTCAAGATTAGTCATTACAATGCCTTTCTAAAACATCAGGAAACATACACTGTAGCGAGGAGTACAGTCCTGGAATTGTCAACTCAGATTCCAGATGCCTCAGGAAACATCAGTGAACAACAGACACAAAAAGGAAATATCAACGGAGAAGTTGAAAACTTTACCCACAAAAGTCAGTGGTTTTATAATGTTTACATGGAACACTATATTACAGCATTCTTATTGGGTAATTCAAGCTCTCCAAGAATCGTAAGTAAACTTAAAGATATGCACATACCTCTCATAGTCATTAACAGGGTATTTACATACTTAAAGAGATTTTGAATAATTTGAAAACACAAAACAAATACTGCCAAATACCAGTTATCAAGCAGTTCTCTGTTGCACAAGCATTAGAAAGAAACAAGGAAGTGATGGGAGTGCTAGGGAAGCATTGAGTGCCTGAGATCAGTTTTGTAAAAGCGCATATTATACTGTGGTTAACGTGCTTGAATCTTGCATGGAAAAAAAGGTGAAAGCACATAAAGTCCTTTGAAATAGATTTTTATGTATAAACAACATAGATGTATCTGATGAAGAATGCATGGAAACATCCAAGAAATTAGTGCAGAGTTATCCCAGTGACTTAAATACAAACATTTATAGAGAAGAGCGACAATTTCATTCTTACAGGAGAACAAAACTTACAGATTCAGGAGAGACAAATTTTACTCATATAGGCATATATGATTCCATAGTAGAAATAAAATACAATGCATGTTTCCCAATGTTAAAATTGCTTTATGCACATTCTTGACTTGAATTATTGTATTCAACCCTAAAGAGACTCAAGAACATCCAGCATACAAAAATGACTTTAAAAGATGCAATTTATTATCCTTGTTATGTGTGGAAGTAGATATTGTCCAGCAGCTTAAAACCACTGAAAAAAATTTGAAAGCAAAGAATAGAAATATTTTAGTTGTGTGTTAAAGATGAAAAACTACCTAAAAATAAAATAATTTTCTGTAATATGTTTTCTGATCTTTAAATTCTATTTTATGACATATTCTCATTTATAATTATAGTGTTTATTATGAAAGAAACATCAAAATTGAAGCAACAGTCATTTAAAGCAAAACTGGTGAAATTCAATTTTTCATTATGGCAGGTCCAAAGGCTTTTACATTGATTGTTGAAACGACTAAGTTCATTGACATATTTTCTTTGTTGTAGAATACATGAAATATTCTTTTTTGTAGAAAATGTGGCAGGTCAGATCCTACTCGACGGCACTTGGCTCGGCAGTAAAAAACTTAGTTCCTTGCGTCCACTGAAAAATGTATAATCCACTTCATCTCATTCCACTACACGGGCATACCCCACTTTTACACTCAATTGCTAATATTATAGTTGCACTCAAAAGATGTTACATCACCTGGGCAGAGCAGGAGAAAAATCTAGAACAGTACTCAAATTTACATAAAAAGACTACCTTTTCTGACAGAGGCAGCAGGGACCCTCAGATGCACCATTAACCCAGAACTGAAATCATTTCCAAAGCTCACTCTCTAGACAAAGACTAGAAAGGACTATACACACAAAATAACACACTTGAGTAGTGTGCTTCTTAGTGCAATCTGATACACAAGACCAGACAAGCAGCTCCTGCTCAAAAGAAGGATAAGAAGGAAGGCGTTGGTTGAATAGACACAGGGAGCTGGGTATAAAGGGAATGTGCTGTCACATTTTAGGGATTGCAGCTGACATTACAAAACAGTATGTGTATGAATTGGTGAGGGAGAAATTAAATTGAGCTGTAAACTTTTCACCTAAGTCACAATGAATTAAGCAAATAAATGGAAGTTACATCATGGATAGCTAAGACATTCACAGACACATATATATACAGATACATACATGTACATATATATGTGTATATATAACTCACATATCCCATTTGAATGTACGAGTAAACAGATGGAGGCACTACAGGGCTTAACGCTCTCACACACCTAAATCCAGTCCCGAGCTTGATAACCCTGGTGGTACTGTCCTTAAGTCCTAAGACTATTAAGCAAAAGCCCAGCAGTTGGAATTCACTAAATGCTCCTTGGAAACTCTATAGAGCAGTTCTTTTCTGTCCTATAGGGTCACTATGAGTTGGAATAGACTTGATGGCAATGGATGGTGGTGGGTGAGCTTCATAACTGCCCATAAATACACAAACTAAAGCTGAACATCCCACAATCTCTAAAGCACCCATAGAAGCTGCAACTAGTCCTCAATGTGACAGATGTTATTCTATATCCAACCTCATAGCTTCATGACCAACTTTTGATACCATGACACCTGTATAACTTTCTTTTTTTTGGTCTATCAAGTTACTTAAGATTCTAGTATGAGTTCCTTAGTACCATTCGTTGTGGGTGGACCCAACTGTTTTACATTTCTTTTGAAAGGGAACAATGAAGCATTGTTTGAAAAATAGTCCTTGAGGGAAAATTTAGTGAGCTGGTATATGTTTAACAACAGGCTTTCTGGAAAAGTACCTTTGTTGTTAGGTGCTGTGGAGTCTGTTCTGACTCACAGTGACCCTATACACAATAGAATGAAACACTGTCTGGGCGTACAGCATCTCACAATCCTCTCTCTGTTTAAGCCCATGTCGCTGCTATCGGGTCCGCCTGTCTCTTTGACGGTCTTCCTCTTTTTTGTTGAACCTCTGTTTGATGAAGCATAATGTCTTTCTAGAAAAAATATGTGTGTATGTAAAGAATGCTATTATTAGAAGTCACACTGTTGTAAAGATGTGTCACACACTATTTTTAAGTAATACAATGTACAGTACTCTGTGTTGTAAATTCCACACAGTCAATGTATTCTCACAAAGTGCTTGTTTCGATTTTTGCTCAATTCTTGTGTCTGTAACAACACTGTGGCTGCAGCTGAGAAACAAGTATCCTTCTGAATGGAATGCTCACTGCTGTTTTCCTTTACATTAATGAACAGGACATAAGCAAACCAAAGAAGATGACTTTGGAACTTCAGTAGCCAATGCCATGAGTAACATCCTTGCTCAATCTGATAGTTTTCATTTTTGTTTGTTTGTTTTTATTGTCATTTATCTTTGCTGATGATTTTTATTTCATTCGTGAGATATTCTCTTTTTTTCATTTGTTGCAAATGTATACATAAATACTTGCTAAAGTATTTTTACGATGGTTAGCATTCAGACAATCAAACAAAACAGCTTAGATTTGTAGTACTTGCCTTTTCTTTAGTCTTACGTACTGCCATAATGACTGGTATCAAGGTATTAAAGTGATGTTGGCAATTCTGCTCTATGTCACAGGGTAGCTATGAGCTGGAATCAATCCCATCAAATGGATCTTTTAAGGTGATGTCAGTAAACCATGAGCCAGGAAAACAAACAAAATAAGAAACCATTAGAAATAATGGTCATAAGAAACTTGAACAGCCTGCCAAGTCAAGTGCCGTTGAGTCGGATCCGACTCCTGGTGACCCCAGGGCCCAGGATAGAACTGACCCCCAGAGTATTCAAGGAGCGCCTGGTGGGTTTGAACAGCCTAGATAACAGTAAATTGCAGAAAAAATAACTAAGAAGTGATGAGTTTTGCATGTTAAACCTCTTCAAATATAATTTAAGTTTAATATAGCCGAATGTTTACTAACGGCTGTTTGACAACTCAGTAGCTTCCTGAGATATTAATGATTGGATCTCACAATCAATACAAGCTGTCTCCAACACACCACTGGAATAGGATGTGTATTGACTTTGCTCCATATTTTCCTGGCACTGTATTTAACTTCCTTAGCCAGTTTCTTCATCATTATGAAGTAGCCAACTTACATAAAGAAGTCAGAGCAGCACTCGTATCATGGTATATACTTGCTGGCTGTTCTTCCTTTGGCCTGTCTTAAGAAATGGCTAGTACAGGAAAGACACTAATTCTAAATATGGCACACTATGACAAATAGGAGAAAACAGAGATTTTGCTGCAGGTTTTCAAATCATTATATATTTTTCAATTTTAATTTACCTTAGGTTAGTTATTTCCCTATGGCTGCAAATACACTATCAAGGGATAATTTTTCTTAGAAGCAACATTCAGAGGTTATCTTTTTCCTAACAGGAAATTTTAAACTGTAACACTTGGGAAGAAGATCCCAAATTATAGTGTATTACGTACAGCACTTTGAAACTTCAAATGAGAAGAAAAATTCCTATTCATAGCTTTCAGTTTTGCCCAACTACTTTCTTTGTATCATATAATAAATATATGTTTTGCCAACCTACTTTCTCTGCCCTCCAGGATTAAGTCTGAAGAGATTTTATTATTCATTCACTTGTTCGAAGGTAGCTGTTTCTACCTTAATAGAGCCAAAATTGTCAACTTTTCAAACAGTAACTTGTTTCCTATGCCCTGAGGTTTGAAAGAAAATAGTTTCATAATGGAAAATAGTAAGCTGACTTTCTGAATGCATAAATGGCTCAATTCTTTATCAGGCTGTGCTGTGCTACCTGTGTGAGGATGGTGAGATGGTCTTCTAACAATTGGAAATGGAGTTTGTGGGTAAATATCCCATAAATAACAATATTTGCTATTTCCCATTGGGTTTCTGCAATCTTAGAATTGAGCTGTGCAGACTTGGAGGCACAACTCTCCCCTGGAATTGTTTGAGATTGTGAATGAATGTCAATGAATCTAAATGTGATGGTAGGAGGATAAAATGATGTTGCAACCATTTAATTCAAACTAATATGTGATTTATAACACAATAAACACATTCAGAGTAACAGAGAAGTATGGCAGCTAAGCACATCGATTTTTAATTGCTAAAATTTGTAGTGTTAACCTTGGGATACTGCTATTAATCAAAAACACTATTGGGGGCAATACTCTATTAAGTAATATATTTTCTCACTTACTCATCTGTGTCAGTTAAAAAAGAAAAGACCACTGAGAATCCTTCATAGAAAGCATCTTGCTAAGCAGGATCAAGACTGTGCGGGTTAAACTGCCTCTACCTGTGTCTTAAAAGATCTGGACATCATTTTATTAAGGTAGAAATGTGAGAACAGACACCAGACATTTGATATTGAACTGTGCTCAGTGATTGATTTTCATGGCTTTCTTTGGCTAATTGGCAGTTCTATTGCTTTAATATTGTAGAAGTGCTGAATTATTTTTGAAGGGCAAATAGATGAGAAAACAAACTTTGGATCAATGACTTGGGCATTGCCAGTTACAGAACCACTTAGAAATCCATTTCTAAATCTAACTAGCAGATTTTTTGTCAGAAATCCACAGAAATATTTTAATTATGTAGAGAAATGTTTTCAAAACATTAGGGAATGTTTCCTTATTAAGCAATCCACAAGGCTATTGATAAAATGAGGAGAATTTGAAAAGAAAAGGTTTAATCAACTTATTTAAATTTTTTTAACAAAGGTTAAATCAACTCACATGAGTAATGCTGGGTAAAATACAGAAGCTTCTGTGGGGATAATGAATGGCCTGGACTAGTCTGGTCACAGCTGGTAATTAAGGATCTCTCTTTTTGATGCACACTGCTCTTTGCTGGCAACCCTGGTGGCATAGAGGATTAAGTTCTATGTCTGCTAACCAAAGGGTCAGCAGTTCAAATCCACCAGGGGCTCCTTGGAAGCTCTCTGGGGCAGTTCTACTCTGACCTCTAGGATCATTATGAGTTGGAACTGACTCCATGGTGACTGGGTTGGGTTTTTGGTCTTCTTGCCTATTTATTTATTAATTTTAAAATACTTACTCTCCTCTCTGCCTTAAGATTCCTTACCTATCTCTCCAGGATTTCCCTCCTCAAATGTTTTACATTACTGAAATCACACTTTCTTGTAGAAGCCTGTCTTCACTGCCACATTGAAAATTTCTAGCTTTCTTGGGGAAAGTACATGTACCATCTACCATACATTCACTCATTTCATTTATTATGTGTGCACCTCTTCCCAAGCATGATGTTTGTTTCACGTAAGCAGGGACTTTTATTGTACTCCCAGCACCTAGAATATCTTGTGGTATGCAGTATCTCTGGGGGAAAAGTATTTGTTAAATCAACAATAGATATCTATGTTATAAGTTAAAGAACCTACTATGAACATAAGCAACTAATGATCCTGTATGGAATTTATTAGTCATAGCTATAACCTCTTTAAGTTTTCAAAGCTATTAAATCAGTGGCTTCGTATTCTGTTTTAGAAATAGAATATATCTATTTCACATAGTAAATGTTCTAATTCTTATTAGTAACACACTTCATGTTGTTTCATTACATTTAGTCGTTTGTAAATTCTTCTATTTAAAGGATAATGGTAAAATCATTATTAATGCATTAGGTACTCTGTAAATGCTGTGAATGCATTGACAATTAAAACCAATACAGGGAAATTGGTTTCTGATAGTCTGTAAAAACATAAACTTAGCAAAGTGGTTAGTAAGATTTATGAGACTATATAACGGAGTGATCTTAGGGTGGAATGCAGGGGAAATGTTCCTCTAGGAAGTGACAATTGTACTAGCTTTTGCAAATATCAATAGGATGTGGCAGTCGGAGAGAAAAATGCCTACAAAGCCACTTTGGTGTGGCAGAGCATCTTGGTACATTGAATTCACTCCTATAAATGCACCTAGTTTTAATAATTTGGGACTACGTTTAGATTCAAATGATTTTTGAATAGGATTTTCCTGGCATTGCCTCTTTACAATATTTATTAATATGTATACTAAACAAAATTGAACAATATGAAACTTTTTCAAAATTAAAACAAAATGTGAAAGTTTCTGGATAATCACGAAGGAAATAATAATATGCATAAATTGACAGTTTTGATAATTATCAAAATTTCCTATTGTAATAGATGCTACTTTTCTTTATAAAATACAAATGTACTCTCTATGTAACATCACAGATTTATGGAACATTTAAAATTTAATGCATATTTCTGTATATACTCTTATTTTATACTCTAAAAATCTAAGCCTTTTATTAAATATCTTATTACTGATTGATAAGCAGAAGTCTACTAAGATCACATGTTCATGACCAGAAATTTGGTGCTATTTCTGCAGTATGTACTGAGTTTCTTGACACTATGAAGAAAATTGAAAACACTTAATAAAAGTATGTCCTATGAGGGGATATTTCTAATTAATCAAACCAAATATAAAGATATGGAGCACAATAATTTTCTTTATCTATAATGTTCTGAGTTTTGTCCAACAGTTTTCCTTAAAGTACTCCATAAAGAAACTGTTAACTGCTGGTTTGTAAGAAACCACTGTCCATAGAAAGAATGAACAAAATTTTCATTTTATGCCATCTGATTTGACATTCAGAAAACAAGCATCACCACCAAAAGCAAAATACAGTGGAGGAATTCAACCAGGATACAAAAAAATAAAGTAAAAATGAATTGCTATTTGAGAGGGAATGAGCAACTGAAGAATAGGGTCAGTTCTACCCTGGCCCCTAGGGTCGCCATGAGTCGGATCCGACTCGACGGCACTTGGCTTTGGCGTCATGTTAATACATACAATGCATGCAAAAGCTAGAGAAATATGACAAACATTAAAAATATGCAAACAATGAATAATTCAAATATTTATTTCAGCACCTGCTAATACGATGACCTGAAAGAACAGCTATGTTCACAAAACCAACTGTATTTAAGCTGTAATTTCATCACAAAATAATTGTTTTCTTATGAATTAGATAGTTATTTCAAAGACAAAAAAATTAGCTATTATGAACACTTCAAGAAATAAAGATGAAAAATTACAACCAAGAAAACCCCATGGACAAGCTTGACTCTGCAACACGAAGTCACTAAAAGTGGAATTGACTTAATGACACCCAACAACAATGTACAAAAATGGAAGGTAAATTAATCGACCCTTGGCTCTAAAATGGTGCATAATTACAATAATGACAAAGTAAAAGTATTCACAAATATATGGCGATCTGACAGAAGCATGCTTAAAAATCAGCAGAAAATTCTAGCTTCTACCATGAGAATCCCTTGGTTAATTTCATAGGTAATCTATATGAGATAGCTAATTTAACATTTCCCTTTCTCTTCTACATTGAGTTAGATATCATTACATGTGTATCCTAAGACCTTCCTCTTAGGATTACGATGTTCTACATGACCCAAAGACAATAAAAAGACATATGGCTCTAACAATCCTCAATTTCACTTCCTTTTTCTTTGGAGGACAAATCAATGCAAACCATCTGTTTCAAGTAGAATGCAAACGTTTTTAATTTCCTTCTTTCTAATACTTCATCTGTTTGTATTTCTGCCTTATGGGTTTTATTTTTGTTTTTACTTTTCAAAATGTCTTAAAATCACCCTAAATTGTACCATTTTCTAACTTGCCTCTCTAGTCATGTTGTCAACAATAATATAATTTACAGTCAAAAGAATGACTTTTCAGAGGCAAACTTATGTTTCTGGGGGTAGGGGAGAATATAATGTTTAGCTATACAAAATAAATGCTTTTTTAGGTACAGTAGGATTTACATTAATCTATTGTGCCTGGTGTATTGCTGAATCTTGCTTGCTTCTCAAATTGCCTCAAAAATTTTATTCCTAAATGTGTCATGGAATGCATTACCTTAAGATGAAATACTTTAATAGTTGTTCAGTCCCATGGGCATATATAATAACAAAACTCATCATTAAACATTTTATATAATGTGATGTTTAGGTAATTGACAGAATAGTTATATCTGAAAATCAAGGAAAATTTTGATTTTTACTTAAGTTCTCTAAAGTCCAAATTATCACTGTATCCATCTGTATATTATACATTCTAGCTATTCGGGGATTGAAATCCATATAAAGAATATTTTGTACAAGGTCAGAGCCACCTTGTCTGAAAAGGATTTTATTTAGAACAATAGTTTTGTTTAAGCGGCCTTGTAAGTTTCATTGTTGATAGTTAGGTGATCATGGCTTATGTTGCACCAACATTTTAAAGCTATAAAGCTGGATGTTATGTGGTAAGCAAAAGGTGAGTGATTTCTGGTCTCCCATCAACCCTAAACAAACTCTGGTGACATGCTGGATAAATGCTATATATTCTAACTGAAAGATCGGCAGCTCACGTCCACCAGGCACTCCTTGGAAGCTCTTTGGAACAGTTCTACTCTGTCTACAGGGTTGTTGTTAGTCAGAATTGACTCAATGGCAGTGGTTTTTTTGGTTATCAACCCTGATGTAAATCCAGCAAATGTAAAAATTTAAATATCTGGTTCCATGGTTCATCCAGGGACATAAATAGCCCACTATTAATCAGAACAAATCACTCCTCTGGTGGAAAATCCTTCCACAAGTATCTATAAACCTAACCAAAAGGGAAGAAAAAGGATATTTCATATTAAAGCACTGATTTCTTCTAAACATTTTTGCCCCAAATAAAACTTTTATGAAACATTTAAATGAAGTTAAATCTATTTGATGAGTACAAACTTGACAAAATTATGAAAACAATCACTGCTTTGTCTGACTTAGAGATTCAAACTTTCTAGTTTATGTTTTCCAATTTCCCAGTTTAAACTATGGAAGGTTAATTGCTGTTACCCTTTCATGTTTCTCGTTACACAATCACTCTGATTGAAACACCATACGAAGCTTTAGAACCTAGCAGTACGCAGTGAAAAGTCAATGACATCTAAAAAGATGAATGATTAGCAGTTACTCTTGAGTGAAACAGCCTACTGAATGGAAAGTAGTTCAGAGCCACTACATACTCTGATTTTAATAATATACTATGATAAAACAATACATAACTTGTTTGATTGTTTTGTTTTGTTTTGATATAATCTTTTTCATTTAGTTACATTTATTACCAGAGATCAAATTTGAGCTTTACTGTACAAACCAATAATATAATAATACATTTTTTATTAAAGGATTTACTATTAAAATGACTTACTGCCTTTTGAAACACAGACGAATGACTCAACAGATTGTCGGAATTAGGAAACATCAAGATTGAAAGTCATGTCATATGATTTATTGATTTTGTATGATTTATATGAAGAATCATCAAAATCTTTCTATCCATTCTGCTGAAACAGAAATAGAAGCTCAAAAACAATAAGTGAGTTGCTGCAGGTCAGAACACTGTAGAGTGGTAAAAGAATAATAACGATCTATCCTGTCTCTATGTCTAACTTGTCAAGCCCGAGTGTCAAAATTTGAATAGCACATATATTAACTCAGTCGTTCCCAGACATGCAAATTTCATGTATTTGCTAAGTAAGTAACATCTGGGCAATTGATATACAGTTATTAGAGCTATATTTTGATGAAAATATAATTAAACAAAAAGAGAAACAGCCATCTGCTGTTAATTATCCCTAAGAGAAGACTTCTTAAAACTAGAAATAAAGAAAATACTTAACAACATTTTAAAAGCCCTTTAAATATAATACATTTTATTTTTCTTAACAGTGTAATTATTTTTGCCATAATATATAGGCCAAAGATTCCAATACTGACCAATGCTAGTTTTTCATCAAACACTTGAGAACTCTTGTTCTCTGTCATTTGGTCCTCATAA
The DNA here is from genome assembly GCA_028571685.1 of Heterohyrax brucei. NCBI lineage: Eukaryota > Metazoa > Chordata > Mammalia > Hyracoidea > Procaviidae > Heterohyrax > Heterohyrax brucei. The sequence goes on from CM053148.1 coordinate 109,178,187, forward strand.
GCACCCCATAAAGAAGGCTGGGCAAGGATCCATGTCCGATAGGTGGAAAAAGGAAAGTTTTCAGTGTGTGACCTAAGGTTACAAGTCTAAAAGACAACAGAGCCAGGCATAGAAACATCAAATTCCAAGCCTAAATCTAAGTTTTTTCTACTGTATCAAGGAGCTTTGGGAAAAAAGACATGGGTTATTTACTCCAAATGTAAACTTTTGAAAATGCAGTTAAAAAAAAAACAAACAAGCACCATAATCTTGCTAGTAAAGAAGTTATACAACGTGTTGTGACAATTTTCTTCATGAGAAAAGCAATGTTATTATATACCATTTTAAATCACATTTGCTTCTTTTATGCTGAAAAATTAAAAAAAGAATATTTAAAATCAAGTTGTTATTAAAGAAAAAGGCAGCTGTTTATCAGTTCTATTCAAATAACTTCCTATAAAAATGCTTCTCTCTCAAAGCAAGGAAAAAATAGCAGGAGATATTAAATACAGAAATTTAAATTTATTTCAGATTCCTAATTGTGTAGCAATACAAATGTCATTTTATCCATTTAGTGCCATGGTACTAAAATTAAACTCCTGAAAGGAAGTACCAAGTATTACATGTTAACTTTCTACAGTCATTTTTGCAATTATTGAGTTGATATCACTTTAGTCCTTAAGAATTTCTTTTTGATTGAGCTGCAAATTTCCATGTCCCTATTCATCCATTCAGAAACCCTGGTGGCAGAGTGGTGAAGTGCTACAGCTGATAACCAAGGGGTCAGCAGTTCAAATCTGCCAAGTGCTCCTTGGAAACTCTATGGAGCAGTTCTCCTCTGACTTGTAGGGTTACTGTGAGTCAGAACCAACTTGACTCACCTGACAACATTTATCCATTCATTCGATAAACACTTATTGATCCCCTAGTGTCGTCCAGGCACAAGAGTTACAACTAAGAACAAAACAGAAACCAAACCAAACCAAAGACTTAATTTAATGGGTGTTTCATTCTAGTCTGTGAAGCATTTTTCAACGGAATATGATAAGAAGCCTGAAGAACAACAACTACCAAAATAGGAAAGAAGGGAAATAAAGTTTCAAAGAGATAGAGGTTGGGCAAGGGTCCATGTCTGATAGGTAGGAAAAGGAAAACAAAACAGAAACAAAAAACACAGCAAAACAGAGAAGAATTCACTGAGAAGTGATTGTTAAACCCAAATGTGAAGGAAATAAAGAAATGTGTTATGTGCCACAATCTAGAGGATGACAGTTGTGGTAAGAGGGAATAGATATACGAAAACGCTGTCTAGATTGGGCTTGGCCTGTTTAAGGGATGACAGTGATACCAGAGTAGTTGGACATCAGCAAACATCGGGTAGAGTAAAACCAAAAACCAAACCCACTGTTGTTAGTTTGATTCTGACTCATAGCAACCCTATAGGATAGAATAGAACTGCCCCATTGGGTTTCTGAGGTTGTAAATCTCTACAGAAATGGCTGTAAACTGGATTCAACTAGTGCTAGGATATGAAAAGAAATTAAACAATATATTGCATTGGATGAATCTGTTGCAAGGGACTTCTTTAAAGTGTTAAAAAGCCAAGATGTCAGTTTGGGGATTAAAGTGTGTCTGAGTCAAGTAATGGCATTTTCTGCCACCTTACATACATGTGAAAAGTGGACGATGATTAAGCAAGATTGAAGACAGGTTGCTGTACCTGAATTATGATGTTGGTGAAGAATTTTGCATACACTACGCACTGTCAGAAGAACAAACAAATCTGTCTTTAAGGGACAGCTAGAATGCTCCTTAGAAGCAGAGGCAATTTGACTCAGTACTTTGGACACGGTATTAGGAGGGACCTGTCCCTGGTAAAGGGACCTGGTCCTAGTAGAGGGACAGGAAAAAAAGAGGAAGACCCTCAACAAAATTGATTGACACAATGGCTGCAATGAAGGGCTCAAACATAGCAATGATAGCGAGGATGGTGCAGGATCTGGCAGTGTTTCTTTCTGTTATACAGGGAGGTTGCAAAGTATAGTGCTATAGTGGTTAAGAGTTGGACTGCAAAGCAACGGCCAGCAGTTTGAATGCACCAGGTGCTCCTTGGAAACTCTATGGGACAGCTGCACTCTGTTTTACAGAGTCAGTCAGAGTTAGCGATTGACTCAACGGCAATGGATTTGGTTTTTATTTTTGCTGTGAGTTAGAACATAAACATGACAAAAAAAGACAGTAATTCAGTAAGATAGGTTGAGAAAGGAACAATGATCTTGAAGGTGCATACAAGGGGTTGATTAAAATGATTGCCCTGTAATTATAGAGGATAATGGGGAACGTGAGAGCATATGGGAGAAGGTGGATAAACGAAAAGGTAGTGGATTCAACAGGCTTTAGGTCCAGACGCTGCTATGATAACTAGCTGAAATTTAGTCACTAAAATAATAGAGCTGGAAAACAGGTGTGATTAAAGAGCAGGATGTTTGAAATCGTAATGCTGAAGCTTTTGATCTTATGGGTAAAGATCAAGGTCTACGATGTGACCATGTAGTGAGTGACCATTTAAGGCAGGAAGAAAGCAAGACCAGAAAAGGAGCGAGATAATGGAACTGATAGCTACTGTGAATATATTGATGACAAGGAGTGGGCAAGTTAAAGAAATGAGGAGCCAAATCAACAGAGTTTCCAAGCAGCTGCTGGTGAATTCCAAGTGCTAACTTCTGATGAAGTATCTTACCTTGCTTCTGTGTTAGTTTTTAGCACTTGGTTCACTTTCGGAGACCTCGTGGTTACTAAACATGAAGAAAGAAACCCAGAGAACACGGCAGGGTGGGTGCTGTGACCCGTGAAAATGAGATGAAAAGCTCGGGAATGTCACGCTCAGAGAGAGAGTGGCTTGGAGATACAGGGTGGAGCATGCAGAGCACCCCGTCGCCTGGCTCATAGCGGAGCGTTAACAGTGTAGACTGCCCTGTAAGGTGTCCATTGAGGGGCTGGTGGATTCAAACCAGTGACATCTTCGGTTAGCAGCAAGTTCTTAACCATTATGTCACCAGAGCACATGTCTCCCTGAAGGCTTGCTAATAAAAAGTGTTTTGTTTTGTTTTGTTTTAGTTCAATTACATTTTTTTTCCTAACTAAAATCCAAGTCTACCCAGCTGCTGGATGCATTGCATTCTTTCCCTGGGGCTTTGCCAGTTGACAGGCTGAGGAGCGCGGGCCACGTCCTACTTGCCGGCCTCGGCTTCTGCCCGTAGACTTGACCAATTCGCGCGGCTGGGCCTGGCTGTGCGCTGACCAGCCCCAAAACCATGCAGCTCGGGCTCCTTCTAGTGACCACCCTTCAGGGCCCTGTTGGCCTCGGCCGCAGAAGAGCTCTGCCAGGCTTTGAACTTGGGGTCAAAGAGGTCTTTTCCCAGGCAGCCTCCCTGCGTGGCTTGGCCTCTGAGGTCCCCAGGCTGCAAAGTCCCTCAGCGCTCTGTTCCCGACTAGAGCGGCTGGCGTACGAATGTTTTCCAAGAAGAAACTGCTGCTCAAGAACAGAGGAAGTAGCTACTCAGGCAAGAGCCAGTTCCCAATAGAACAAGATGGTAAGGGAGTATGACAGCATTTCTTGCTTGGCCATTGCAAACAAGGTGGTCAACATAGTGTTACATTAGTTCATAATTGAAGACCTGATTTATATAGATAATTAAAACAAACAAACAAACAAAAACAAAAAACTAAATTGCTGTCCAGTCAATGATAGCTTACAGAGACCCTATACAGTATTTTGTTGTTACTTTTATTATATTGTTATTGTTATTTGCCTGTCAAGTTGACTCCGGCATTCAGCGACCTCATGTACAAAACGAAGCATTGCTTGGCCATATCTACGTTAGGTAGATATACATATATCTTTATATTTTATTTACTTCTTTCATTTCACCTTAGCAGTTAAGTGTAATTATGTATGTTTTGAAGACAAGAAAACAATCTCAGACTGAATAGTTTCTTCCAGATCACACAACTTTTAAAGAGCTTAACTGGGATTATACTCCAAGCGAGTACAAGCATTTCAACAGTCAGTTGTAATATTTTTCAGCTGGAGCTTGATCAATCTTTTGAGACAAGATGCTGAAAAGTAATTCAAACATCATCCACTCAACACCAATAGCATAGGATAGGCAGCATTAACACATTTTAAATATAACCAATGCATACTCATTCAACAAATATTTACTGAGGCAGCCACAAGGGAGACAGTAAATGAGATAGACACATCCCTTGCCTTTCTCCCGGAGTAGCTGAAAATGGAAATAAATTCGAAATTACAAAATTACATTGCTGAAAAATTACAGCTGTAAATATTTCAAAGGGATCTTATTCTAGCCAGGAGGATGGAGAAAACATTTCTGAAGAAACAACATGTAAGAAGCAATATTTAAAATGTTGGCAAAGATTCTTTATGGTCTCAAAGGAGCAAGTTCTACTTTTGATTCTTGGTGACTTCTCATTTCTAGATAGCAGGAAATTGTTGTCTTGTAACATTTCACCATTAAGATTAGTTTTCCTTCTTGGCCAAAACAGGATTTATGTATAGTGTGCATTCACTTTAGATTTCTTTTAAAAATAACAGTAATGAGAGCCTAGTAATAAAAATGCCTAAGAGTTTTGGCTGAGAGTACAAGGAAGAACATGTATGACAGAAAATCTTGAGAAGGGCAGGGTCTTGGAGTCAACCTTGACTACAGAGCCTAATGAGATGGGGAGGAGAAACTAAAAAACTCTTCTCACGTTTTCTAAACACTAACATGGGCATTTTCCTGTAAGCTCCTGTCTTGTGGAATGCTTCTTAAAGATCATGGCAATTTTCAACTTGACTATTAAGTATAGAATCAGACACTTTTCTTACCTACTTTGGAAACTTACAAATTGCAAAGTGCATTTTATACATTTCCAACTCGATGGCTCTTGGCTGGCTGGCTAAGGCAAATACATTGTAAAAGTAGTTTTACACAAGACAAAAATGAAGAGGCATCAACAATTTAATAGTAAATGGATGCACTGGGTTTAGTTGTGTTTGTGGTTAATTTTAGTTTATTATTATTATTATTCAATGAATCCATGCTTTCCACAAAATTTTATACCAAGTTTTATATAGTGGTTAGCACATCAGTTTTTCAGATTTCTTTTTTCGTTTCAAATGAATATGTAAAATCCATATAAATGCACAGATTGTGTGTGTGTTAACTTCTTTGATTAAGTAGTCATTTAAATGCATCCTTCTATTGGTCTGTTTTCTGTTCTGAAATTTTTATAGGTCTGTATTTTTGCCAAATACTCCCTTTTCGTACACATATTTACTAAGTACTTTCTTAGATGCTGAAGTACTGATCATGATCTCTTAGTTTTTTATTGAAATCAAGGATATATTATAAAAATAATAAACCATATAAAATTGACCCTGATTTCACAGTTTCAAATCTATTTTTATTTTTAAATTTCAGATATACAGCAGACTCATATTTTTCTTTTTTTTTTTTTTGAAAATAACACTTATTATAAAGAACCCCAGGGTCATTATGCATGTGCTATATACCATTATATAAAAATGAGGGATATTATTGTTAATTCTGAATGATTTAAAACTTCTTTGTCAGGTAGTGACCCATGTACTAACATTTCTATCACTTAGTCAACACACATCACTGTTTGCAAGGAAAAAAATCAAGATGCTATTTATGCAATGATACCTTAGAAAAAGTCTAATGTTACATGAAATGAATTCTTAAGATACGTATGAAAAGTACACTTATTCCTGAATTTCCTACCAAGCCGAAACAAAATCAAGTGTGTATGTGTACATGAGCATGCACACATACAATTCCTTTTACCTTGATGTTCAATTAAAGTTGAATTCTTTCTCTTGAGTACATTTACAGCATTCGTTTCTATATGACTTTACATTGCCCTTATTCCTAGCAGCTGGCTTCAGCAGTTCTTGCCACTGAAACTATATACTTCAAAGTAATTGAAAATCACGAATGGAAGATTTTTTACAAATCTTTTGGATCAAACACCCATCATGGATTTAATGGTCTCTTATATATTCCAGCCAATTTTCAGCTTACCAGTATTTGAAAATTCTTTATAATCTCAAAAGAGTAAGTTCTATTTGTGAATATTAGTAACTACTCATTTATATGTAGCAGAAAATTATCTTCTTATAACGTTTCACCATTAAGACTAGTTCACCTACTTGGCCAACCATAGAGTTTATGGATAGTTATCATTCACTTTGGATTCTATTTAAAAGTAATAGAAATATAAGGTGAATTATGTTACATACCATGCAGTTAATGCTTAGAAGATGCACAGTGTCCTAATTCAAGATTATTTTTAATACATACAGTGTGTATATATATATATATTTCTTAATGCAATGCATTTCATGTGTGTGTGTGCGTGCGCACTTGCGTGACTTGGAAGAGTTTCAGTAACATGAAATAATGGCAATGCATAAAGGAATTTAGTTTGAAAAGCTGGTGGTGTGCTCTGGTTTGGTGGGCAGCCCGTTGTGACTCAAATGTTGAGAATGGGAAAGAGAGTAATGTGATTGGAAATTGTGTCTGAAAGGACGGTAAGGAAATATCCTGGAGACCAAAAATCTGATTTAAGTTTTTGAATTGTGTTTAGTAAGGCATACATCTTTTGAAAAATATATAATAGCTATGTTAAAAGGAATGTCTTAGTCATCTGGTACTACTGTAACAGAAATACCACAAATGAATGGCTGTAACAAAGAAAAGTTAATTCTCTTGCAGTCCAGTAGGCTAGAATTCTAAATTCTGGTACTGGCTCCAAGGGAACACCCTCTCTGTCTTAAGGAAGGTCATTATGTTGTATTACTCTTTCTTTGGTCTGACAACATCTCTGCGTGGGAACCTATACTGGGAATCATGGCCCAGCCAAATTGTTGCACATATTTTTGTGGGCGGGGGTGGGGGTGGGGACACAATTCACTCCATGATGGTGGTTTTTATGAATATAAATATCGAGGAAATAAAATAAGTCTGCAAAAGAAAAAAAAAGAAATATTGTTCTGCAATAAAATAGTGATGTTTGATCTGGGATGGTATCAGAGAAATGGACAAAAATAATCATATTTTTTTAAAAAATGTAGATGAAGAAGCATTAGGTGTCCAGTGTTGGGATAATCCATTGTTATCGCCATCACCCTGTTCCCTCTTGCCATCTAGTCATTTCTGACTTGAACTTTTAGATATTCTCGTGGTAGGGTAAAGGAAAAGGATTCTTAGAAAACTGAAATATTGGGCTCAGGTCACGTCGCTGTTCAGTTCATGGTGAAATAAAGCTGTCATCCCTCCACTCTGTAAGTGGAGACACACCCAAGGCTCAAGTGTTAGCTAATTTTCAATTGCTCCTTTTTTATAAGGTTCATTTATCGAATGCCTTCATGTACTGCTTCTATGATTCACTACCCTAATGATAGCTTTTTTCACATACATCTACGTCTGGAATGAAACACATTTCTCCTAGAACTTTTTTCTTGGGTTGTCCTTCTTGAAACTCTAAATAAAAGAATTTCTCTCACCAAGCACTGGTGTGTTACAGTCTATCTGATGCAAATCATTTAACTGTGTTTGGTTCCTTGCGCTAGATATAAATCAGTTGGTCAAATGTGCAAAAATTAAGCTATGTTTTCCTTTCTAGCTAGTCCTTCTGGGGGTAAGGTTGGGGATTTTAGTTATGAAATTTTTATTTTTAGCCTTTTTAGAAATTTAAATGAGTCTTTAAATAAAAGAATAAGAAGGAATGGATGAGTTTACAAATGCTTCCCAGCACCCTTTGTCTTGGCCCAACGTTCGATCTGAAATTTCTTCTCTCTCTCTGTGGTTTTTATGTGTCACTGAGTCCATTCTGACTCATAGTGACCCTCTAGGACAGGGCAGAACTGCTCCATCGGGTTTCCCAGGCTGAAATCATTACACAAGTAGTTGACGAGGTCTTTTCTGGCACTGAGCTGCTGGTTGATTTGTTAACAGGTTATTGTTAATTACTTTTAAGATCCTGATGGATCAGATTTCTCTGTTAGCACTGTAGATTTCAGAAATCCACTTAAAATAATATTCATGACTGGAAAATTATTTCACTTTCTTACTTTAGCAATGGATCAAGGTAACAAGTCTAATAGAGTAAAACATTTTATACTTGGAGAACTTTTAAAGAATAGCAAATAGTGTTTTAATTGCTCTTTCAAGCATGTTTGAGCAAATATGGGAATGTTTCTTCATATTCTAAGTTCTGCATTTTCAAGGAGTTCACTGAACAGGTTCAATATTTTAATCGTGTCACATCAAATTGTTTCTTGACTGCTAAATCTACCTAGGGGAAAAAAATCAACAGGACTTCTCAGAATGGTTGAGTAACTGCAGATTTTGTGTGTCATACCTAACATGTCTAAAAGCTTTTTCTCATTATGCAAAAAGTCATGAATAATCAGGTCAAGGCAGTATGCAAAGAAAGTTATCAGACTGTGAAACCAAGGAAAGACCTATTAGGCACAGGCTGTACACCTGTTTGCTCGATTCTCACTTTAAATGGTTTGTCATTTTGTTTATGAAATGTCATTGCTCTGAGATGTCTACACCGGGGGAAAAATGGTGTCTTAAAATAAGTCCTACTCAACAGTTTCAACATTCTGTTTGCCCCGACAGTTCTTCAAAAACCAAACTAAGTCTGCTCTTTGAAATAATACAGATCAACTGTGTATTTTAAAATTTTTATAATTTTTCATGCAAAATAAAAAGGTTCACTCTAGGGTTGCTGTGAATCAAAATTGATGGCAGGTTTTTTTTTGGTATAAAAATTGGCTAGTCAAAAAATTCTAGGCATTTTTATGTGTGAGGCCATGTTTACTAAAGATATTCATTTCGAATATATAATTTTAAGTTTTAAAATGAAAGCTACACGGATTTTAGGAGAATGAAAATACAGAAGCATTATTTTATTTAGTCTTTTCTGTCCGCTGCTGTGCTATGAAGACATTTTTGTTAAGACTGTCCTTCAGAAAAGCAGTGTTTCAGCTTACATTGCATTCTGTGTATTTCCTGTTTATTAAAATAATACAAGTAAAATGCTTAGACTGTACATGATGTTTGGTGTCATGTATGCAATGTAGCAGACAAAAACCAAAACAAATCTGTTACCATCAGGTTGAATCTAACTCTTAGAGACCCTCCATGTTCATAAAGAGATTTGTATTTATGCATATAACAAGTTAAATTTTGTATATATAAATGTTCGATGCATTTGGCCATTTTCAGAAGTCACATTTAAAAATTATATTTGAGCTTTACATTTTTATCGACAAAAATTAAAATTATAATATAGGATTCATTTTTATTTTTAAATTACTTTTCTGTCATTACATTTATTAATATAGCTAATGATGCTTTAGAAATTTAAAAGCAAGTATTACCCCCTCGCTGAAATTTCACATTAGCATTTACATGCTTTTCTAATAATAGAATCTATAAATTTACTTTATTTATCTAAAAAAAAAGCTTGTGAAATTCTGCAAATGAAAGTGTAACAAAAATGTAAGGTGTAATAAATTCTGTGAATAGAAACCTTTAAGAAAGCATGATACCCTTAGATTTATGTAATAAAGCAAGCAGAAAAACTTCATTATATATCAGGTCCTGGTTTTATATCTTTGAGACTTTGTATTGTATCATGCTTTGTTATTTGCACATGCAAACATGCAGTGGAAAGAACATTATGTTTTAATTTTTCATTTTATTGCAGTTTTCACCACTGCTGTTGCTTTATATTTAAATGTAATACGTTTTATATAGTACAGTAATTCACCTCAAAGCTGTTTAGAAATATGTATGCAGTGCACATTATGCATTTACAGTGTGAAATGAAGTCAATTTAATATGAATTAGAACAAGGGTTAGTGAGAGCTTTGGGGATAACCAAGTAATAACATGGAAGCAAAGCATCGAACTTACAGGATAGAGCTTGGAGAGAGCATGTCAGAACCTCCGAAGGACGACTCTGGAAATGCCAGGAAAACGTGTCAAAGGAAACTTTTGAAGTTGTGACAGTAATTGACAGCAGTGTGGAGTCTGTGACTGTGAAAAAGTGGAAACTAATATCTTAGCGAAAGATGATCACAGGATTTAATAATACGGAACTCACAACACGAGGCAAGATTGCACCCAGTATGTGTGTTCATGAAGTTTAAAATTAGGAGATTAGATTCTATAGAATGAAATGTACCACTAAAAAATGAAGTAGCATCCCAAATTTCCTTTCTTGAGTACTTTGTGGATTACGTTGTCTCATAAAGTCCTTTTCAAATGAAAGGACCCTGCTACTTACAGCAGTTTATTCGTTCATTCACCAGGATTAAATGATTACTTGTTTAATACATGCTAAGCAGCAGGCACTGTACTAAATGCCATGAATATATGTAAAAATGATTATTTCTAGGATATAATCCTAGAAATGTATAATGTATAAATGAATGTAGGGATGTGGTAGGTGTGGGAATAATTTCAGTTTTGCTAGGATAGTCTGGGAAAGCTACACTGAGAACAGAGCCTCTCAGACAACATCTGAAGGTGTTGACGAGTTGGACCCATGGATTACTGAGGGAAGAACATTTCAGGTGGAGGGAAAGGTGGGTGGAAGCATCTTGAGAAAGGATGTGGCCTGTCTTCTTTAGAATTCAGTCAGGAGGCTGCGATGCTGGCGGAAGAAGAAGCGGGTGAGTACGGGGTCAGGGCTGATGAACAAGTGACGTAACAGGAGAGACGAGCAGAGGCGAGGGAATGTGTACGGGGGCATCGGCTAGCAGATCGTCCCGTATTTCGTAGGGCCTTGTATGTCACTGGAAACCCTGTGGAATAGTGGTTAAGTGCTATAGCTGTAAACTAAAGCGGTAGCAGTTCAAATCTACCAGACTTAAAAATGGAAATACTGGTTTGTAAACTTCAATACAGCAAAGTGACAGGCACAAAAGAACTGGAGATTTTATTTGGATGAACAAAGATTTGGGAAGAAACGAATTCCAAGTACCTTAGCTGGGTGATGGGACCTATTACGTGGAAGGGATGTCGTACTGAACTAAAGTCATGCAGAAACATCATTAAATAAAATTCTAGACTTAATCTGTCTAATTATTTGTTGTTACTTCACTTTTGGTTTTAAAGACAGTAAATTTTCTATATTCCAATATGGCATTTAACTACTGACAGCCAAATGAGCTAATTGGTATGGTCTTGAATTTTAAGTTTTTAATTAAGTTTTTTCTATTGTTGTATGTTCCACGTTCCAACATGAAATCTTTACTGCGTATAATAAAAGTTAATGAAAAATGAATTTTATGATTTTGGAATATATACTTTAGTTACTGAGTAACACCGATACTCTGGAGACCTGAAATTCACTCTAAAGAACCAAACTACAAAGCTCAAAAGAAGTTCTTTGTGGTCTCTTCCCACAGCCTTCCATTTCAGATGAACCATCCCTCTTTAAATTCACTCTTTATGGTTTACATCATTGGAGCAGAAACATAGAATTTAACTGAATAGCTACCTTCTCATTAATTGTAATCCTGCTTTCAGTTTAGTTAGGGGCAACATCTTGAAAAACAAGTCCAACAGATAGTGTAATCAGATCAGCAAGGAGTTAATTAAAGCATCATTCCATTCTTTCCCCTCCAGTCCTTTGACAGATTCCGAACTGTAGCGACCAGTGCAATGTCTGCTATCTCCAAACACTTTTTTCCCACCCTGAGTTAGCCAAGTGACTATTTATTTGAAAAGTTCCTGCACACTGGTTTTTAATCATAGAAAATATTTTCACATTCATTTTTTAAGTCGTTTTAGCAAGCTGAGTTTTCTATTCTATATTGCTTTGACTTGTATATTGATGGAGGAACGAGGTGGTTTAGGTGGCTAATTAAAGTAATAACAATTGGAAGCAGCAATAATAATATCATTATGAATATCACAAATTAGCATGGACTTTCATTTCCTGAACATCAGCCATTATTGTTAAGATAGTTTACAACTAAGTATTTCACCTTAGTAATTCTGTAACTCCATGAAGTGTTCAAATGATTATTTTCTTTACATTTTCTAAAGATGTATTTTGAGTCATGTATAAAGGATATATATATATATATATATATATATATATATATATGCCAATCATTGGCTTTGGCTTTGGAGTCACTCAGGTCTGCCTTTTAAATCCCAGATCAGGCAGTTAGTAGTATTGGGACCTTCAGAGAACATGTAAGCTTCCTGAACTTCTGTTTCCTTAACACTAAAACTGCTTCCATACATCCACCTTACAAGATCGCCGTGAGGATTAGATGTAGTACATGGAGAGCAGTTACCGCAATGCCAAGCATAAACTGAGTTTCAGCAGACAGAAATATTAGTATTTTGGAAAACCTGGTGACATAGTAATTAAGTGCTATGTCTGCTAACCAAAAGGTCGGCAGTTTGAATCTGCTGGGTGCTCTTTGGGAACTCTCTGAGGTAATCCTCTGTCTCGTAGGGTTGCTGTGAATTGGAATCGACTTGACAGCAGTGGGTTTTTGTTTGTTTCACATTTTTCTGCCCCCTTTAACACTGGTCAACAGTTAGAAATGTCATTTTTCCTTTGTTTCCATGGATGATTTGAATTAGGTGTTTGTGTACATAAATAGGTGTTGCAAAGACAATATTGTAAAGAGAATGTAAATAACTTTTTGAATGTATTCAAATACAGTAAGTACAAAACTAAATTGATTCTTATTTTACAATTAGGGAAAATGGACACTTTTCATGCTGACCTATAAATTGCAGCTGCAACGTTTGTCATGTGTTCAATTACATGCCTATTTCAAGTAACTGCACAGCGAGATGGGAAGCTGGCTAAGCTGGACTTGATATGCATGCACATAGGCAAAACTTGAAGATAAGATTCAGATGCAAATTTGACTGCTGAGGTTTAGGTGTACCTTCCTTTGAAGATACCTCAATTAGACTCAGCTGTATTTCTTCCAGTATTTCTCTTTAACAATATTTTCTTTTTCTATCATGGCTAATTTCCCAGAGATAGATTAAATTGACAACCTTGACCATTATTTGTTTATCTTTTTTTTCCCTCCTAGACATTGTATTCATTATTAGAGTAGACTCTTTGATATATTACTACTTTAGGAGATGTACCAACTGTATATTAAAAAAAAAAACCTGGAAGCATATGTTTGCTTTTGTAAGTATTTATCACTTCCTGCTAAGTGATAGGAGTTCTGGTTGGCACAGTGGCTAAAAACTCAGCTACTACCCAAAAGGGTGGCAGTTCCCATTTACCAGCCATTCCTGGGAAACCCTATAGGATAGGTCTACCCTGCCATATAAGGTAGCTGTGAGTGGGCGTCAACTTAAAGATGGCAGATTTGGCTTTTGTTACCATGTGACACACATTTGGCATAGCTCCAAGACCAAGGACACAAAAACAGGATGTTTGCGTGTAAACTTGTTTTCATGCCAAATGTCTGTTCCGTATTATTAGTCCATCTTCTAGTTTATCAGTGAAAAAATAAGGTGCACTTAAGTTGCTTGCTTAAATTCACATCTAGTTAGCTACAGAGTTAGGAAGGGATTGAGTGTATCTTGACTTCCATTCAGATTGCTGCCTCCACATCACTAATTACGGAAGGGTGAAGTACATACACTGCATTTTCTCTTAATTCTACCGAATCTCTATGGAATTTCTTTTTTAAATGAGGTTAGTGACAGGAATGTCAGTAGGTTAATGAAAGTGAAAAGCACTGCACTTTTTGTTTCAAATTCACTTTAGGCTTCTGATGCAGCACGACATTTGAGTCTGGGACTTGACTATATGCTTACAACACACGGTTAAGATAAGAAATGCCAATTATCTGGTTAATTTGTCAATGTAGACGGCCAGTCAAGCCCTAACATGAACCTTCTGTGGTGTGCACAATCTGAGTTAACTGCAGACATAGTCTACATTGATTTGTTAATTACTAATTTTTCCTACACTTTGTTTCCCATAGAATTTAGATGAAAAAAGCAAAAATTTCACTAGAATATATGGTTTATCTTCCCTATTCTCAAGTTCAGTCTCTGAAATTTTAAGACATATGCATAAAATAAAATGGCCCTTTGAGAGGAAAAGATACCTAGTCTATGATAACTGTGCTACTTTTTTAAACAACCATGTAACACTAACAGTAGTTGTTACAACTAACAGTGCAAACACTATATAACACCTAACAGTGCAAACGCTATATAAATAATTTTATCTTTATTACACCACTTCATTCTTTTAGAAAATGTTAGCATCATCCCACGTTAAAGATGAATGAATGACAGTTTAAAAAAAATAAAGTCATAAAACTGATGTTGTTGTTTGATGTCGTGGAATCAACTGAAGCTCAAAACAACCCCATCTAATAATAAAACTGCCCCCACAGAGTTTCCTTTGCATGATGTTTGCAGGAGTAGTTTGCCAGGTTTTTCTCGCACAGACCACTGGGTATGTTTGAAGCTGTTTTTTCTGTTAACCAGGCCCTGGTACCACCGGGGCGCCTGATGGTCGCTTAACTTGGAAGCAGTGAGACCAAGCTGCAAACACCTTCCTGACAGTTCCTAGTAGGTTCTCAATAAATATTAGTTAACTGCATATTGAAAGAAAATATTACTCACTAAAATAAATATATACAAAATAAAGTGGATTATTGTTATTTTCATCTTAAGGAAATGAAAAGAACTTTTATTCCTATTTCTTTGCTTATTAATTAAAAAAGCATCCCATGTATCTGTTTAGGAGACCTGGCAACACAGTGGTAAAGAACTTGGCTGCTAATGAAAAGGTCATTGGTACGAATATACCAGGTGCTCCTTGAAAACCCTGTGGAGCAGATCTGCTGTGCCCTATATGGTTGCTGTGAGTCCAAATTAACTAGATGACAACAGTTTTTTTTTTTTTTTTTTTTTAATGTCTGTTTAAGGAGCAAGACTAAAGTTCAGTAGTAAACTCTAAGGAATAGATGAGGCTGTCTGTAGTTTCTTTTAATTTTTTAATTGTAGTTCATATCCATAAGATTAAAGATGGTTTCTGTTTCTCATATTTATGAAATACATGGAATGCGGCACCAAATTAGCTAATCCTTGTATGTAATTGTAAATGGAATATTGGTCCAAAAAGAAAAGTGGTAACTTGGAGAAAGTGAATCAATAATTTTAGCTCATGAGCCATAAAGTGAAGCTAAGAGCTCAGTAATAATATTCTGAATAGGAACACTATTAAAATTGTTAGGTACCACATATTGTTAAAAGGAATAAGTCAAATCGAATATTTGTTTCCTTAAAGTTCTAAGTGGAGACCCTTTATAGTCTCTAGTTGTGTTAAAATAATGCCTATAAGAAGTTACCTGGTTTATCTCTTTTAAGGAATGGTATATTTGCTGTCTGTATACCAATATTCTGTAGTTGCTCACTGATAGGATTTACTGTCAGGTGATCCTGTTGAATCTCCCAGATTTTCCCCATATTTTTCCCTATTACAAATTATCCTACATTGAAAAGTGCAGATATATTTATACAGGACAGCTTAATGTGCCACTTCTTCATTTAAAATTGTCAGTAGTCCTGCATTTGTAAACAATGAAATTCAGTTTAACAAACTGTCTGTTATTCTCTCTATTTTCTGTAATCTCCTTTCATTACTAAACTGAACTTGATTTGGAAATATACTTAAAACTGATTTCCTGATTTTCTAGGTCCATACATTTGTATTCCACATTATTTCTGCATTATTTCCGCAGTTTAAAGTAGTTGTATGACCTTATCATTGTAACCTAGATTGGAAATACCTTGTCCTCCCAGGCCCAATACATCTTCTACATTTTTAGGTGTGTGTGTGTGTGTGTGTGTGTGTGTGAGTACTCATATTCTAATTACGTTGTATTGATTCCTTTCACCATAGTACTGTTACTTTCTAATGTGTCTCTTAAAATTTTTTATATGTGTTTTATCACCTTTATAAGATTTTGTGGCCATTTAGTGCAGACTCAGTGTGTTATTAATTTTTGTGTACTACACATTTCGTTGCTCATAGTTTGTCCTTTTATAAAATTTACTAAATGAACTGATACAGATGTCCAGAGACTAGCATATGAACACTTACTGATACAGAAGGCAGTTGGAAGAGTTCAGTGATTTTCTTAAAGATCATGTCAACCAGGATTTACATTTGGATCTTTGATTCAAAAATCTCATTTTCTGTTTAGATATAGCTAGACAATTCACAAGGCTTTGATCTGTGGCATAATTTAAGAAATCAGGTGAAACCTGGCTTTAGCTGGGCCAACTCCTACAGGGTAGGAGTAGAAGTCTAGTGGTGGGGAAATGAAAGAGCACTACAGGAATTTCCAAGGATGGTGATGCTTAGACTCCACTAGCTAATTTCTTTGTTATACATAGGCCATCTGTTTTTTGAGCAAGATGCCTGTAATACAATTTGGAAAAACTGGAATGATCTAGATAGGGGAATGGAGCCTTAGTCATGTGGCTAAGCTTTAGGGAAAACTGCTCTAAGACGTCAAGCTTGTTTCTTTCTTGGGGCCTTCGGACTACTGTCTGTTCTGCTTTGAACTCTTTTTCCACTCTGGTCTTGCAGGGTCACCTCCTTCTCAAGACTTGGGGCTCTGCTCAGCTTTTGCCTTCTCATGGAAACCTGTGTAATTGCTCTGTTACATCTTCATAGCACATATCTTTCACTGAAAAAGGTTTATTTATTCGTGTTATTGTTAGTACTAACTAGTTCTCCCTAGTAGAATGTAAGGCTGTTGAAGGCGAGCACTCTATCCTGCCTAGGCTTGTATCCTCCAGGGCCTAGCATACTACCTGAGCAGAGGAGAAACATTCCATACTTCTTGGATGACTTGAAAGGGGGAGACAAAACATGAAAGTACAAATTGATGCACATAAATGAAACAAATGTGGACTGCTGGGTAGCTGTTACTTGCCACTCAAAGGTGACATCTTGCTCTATTGCCATATTATATAGGTTTAGGGTAGGAAAAATAAATAAATGGCTAGCCACCTTCAGACTGCTATGGTTAAATATAATCTGATGGTTAGATGCAGGTCAAATCAGCCTAGAGACTAGAAAAGGCTTTAGCTGCAAGTCAACAACATGATTATTTCAAACAATGCAATACTGCTGGTAATTGAAAATAAAGTAGATTAACAGATGTTACCTAGAATGCACATAACAGTGGTCAGTTCTTGTCAGAGGAATAGGAGATGGAAATAGAAACTCCCCAGTCAGGAAATAACACTTCACTTGAGATTTGTGTACCAGTTATCACTGCAGCACTATCCACAATAGCCAAAACGTGGAAAGAATGTCCATCAACAGATGAGTGGGTACATACATACATACATGCATACATACATACATACATACATACATACAGTGGAGTACTATTTAGCCAGGAAAAACGAAGTCTTGATGTGTGTTACAGTGTGGATGGTGCCTGAAGACATTAAGTTGAATGAAATAAACCAATCACAAAAGGAAAAATGTTGTGAGACCTCACTTATAGAAAAAGACAAGAAAAGACAAATGCATAGATACCAAAGTTTGTCATTTGTTATCAGGGGCAAGAGGGAGGTGAAAAGGGGGCTTGACAGTCATCAAAAAATCACATTGGTTAAGGATAACTTTCAACAACCAATTTTTATAATTTTTGTCAATAAGTTACACACCTGTAAAGAGTTGAATTGACAAAGATTGTATAATAGAAATACGTGCCTCTATCGACCCCAAATCAAAGTGGCTGCTGAAGCTGGTTATGTACAACCAAACACCTCATGGGATTTGGTTCCTTGGTCAGGAAGTTTATGGTCCCAGTTTCATGGGAAAACACAGTTGTTTGACCTAGTTATGTGTCCAGTAGTTCTGTTCTACCTTCTAGTTTTTTGTGTAGTGCCTGTGATCTTAAAAGCTTGCAAATGGCTACCCAAGACCCAGTGAATATTTGGTCTATCATCACCTGGAGTAGCAGAGAAGGAAGGAGAGTCAGGAACTGAAGGAGGATATGGAATGTGTGGCTAATTGAAACCACCTCCTTTGCCGTTAGACTAGAAAAACTGGATAGTACTTGACTACTGATACTGAATGTTTTCATTGAAGATTCTACAGAAGTCTAATCAGAACTGGAGAGATGCAGAAGAGAAGTTGAACTCTCATGGACTCAAGACTTGCTAGAGCCATAGAGGCCCTGAAACAATTGTCCTAAAATAATCTTTAAGTCTTAAGTCAAAAATATCCCCTGAAGTCATCTTAGAACCTAATGATATTTTACCTTAACTAGTAAAGAAAATCCTGGTTGCATAGTTGTCAGATGCTACAGTTGCTCTCCAGAAGGCTGGCAGCTCAAATCTACCAGGCATTCCTTGAAAACTCGATGGGACAGTTCTCCTCCTTCCTGTAGGGTTGCTCTGAGTTGCAGTTGACTCCACAGCAGTGACTCAGTTAGTGAGGGACATCTGCCATGAACACTGTGGTCTTTTAAAAACTATATGGTATCAAACTGACAACAGCAACTTCTGAGATGAGATAGGAACTTCAGGGAGCAGCAAATTGATGTTAACGAGGGAGGAACAACTCAGAAAAGGAAGTTATGAATGGTTGTATACCTCATAGAGTATAAGCAATGTCACTAAATTGTATATGTAAAAATGGTTCAATTAGTGTATATTTTCCTATGTATATCATCAGTAACAAAATAGATAAAATTTCCAAAAAAAAGAAAGAAAAACTTAGCCATTTGAGCCACAGTGGACTCCTCCCCAAACCAGAGGCTTTGCTGTCTGCAAGAGTAGGTGGCCATGATACAATTAGTTATATTATCATATGGATGAATATACGTCATTGTGTCATTTAAAATACATAGATATGCAGTGATTCATACCACATCAAAAAAAGGCTGACAAAGTGCTCTTGTCAAGCCTGCAGACAAGAAAATTCTATGGAGTTCAGGTCTGATTTTTTTAACACACGAGGTTACCGCGAGCTTAGTAATGCGGAGGGGTAGAGCTCTCCTGTAGCCCTGGAATTTCAAATACAGAACGGAGGAGAAATTGAAAAGAAATCAAGGAAGAGGGAGCTTTTAAAGGCAGGGGACCGTTTTCATCTTCCCTCACCAAGGTTTAGCTGAAAACACTGAACACAGGAAATGTTTGTAGTCTAAGTTACCTTACTTATCCCAAATCAGACAGATAAATAGATACAAAACAGAATAATGTTAGTGTTGGGAAGACTAGGGCATACTTAAATGCCAAAACTCACTTTGTTGAGTCAACTCATTTTAAGCAATAACGCAATAGGAGGGACAATGTATAAGAACCGCCAATTAAGTTTGGGAACTCACCCTAGAAAAAGTGCCATATACCTCAGTGTCACTATAGTCACCTTTGAAGTACTCCCCTGGGGTAGTTAGGCACTGATGCCAGTGCCTAGTCCACCCAGTCCACCCTTCAGAGCAATTTTGGAGCTGTTTTTTTCTGGAATGGCCATCAGAGTTGTTGTGGTATTTCCCTTGATGTCCTGAATGTCATCTAGATGTCTTCCTTTCAGTATTTCCTCTATCTTCGCATAAAGAAAAAAGTCATTGGGGGCCAGATCAGGTGAGTAGCGAGGGTGTTCCAATACAGTCATTTGTTTACTGTCTGAAAACTCCCTCACAGACAACTATACAATTAAGTTTGCAAACTTGCCCCCGTCCCACTGTGTTCAATGGCCATTCCAGAGAGTTCCAAAATTGCTTTGAAGGGTAGACCAGGAACTACTGTCAATGCACAGCTTCCCAAGGGGAGTTATTTTGAAGCTGACCACAGTGATATTTAGCAGTGAGATCTGTAGCACTTAGAACAATCCAGTTTGTGCGCTTAATTGTTGCACTTTGTATAGTCATTGATTAAAACAAAAACACCCGAGAGAAGGCTTTTAAACAAACTACCATTTAAAATCAAGAGTCAAAACAGTTGTGTTTTAACATGAACAAATCAACTATGATTCCTAAACTTCTGTAAAATAGAGTAACAAATCCCTGTTCCCGCCAGAAAACTGTGTGGATTGTTGTAATTTTATTCATCAGAAAACAGACAGGATTGTTTGTATTATTTCTCTTAAGCTCTATAGCCAGTTTAAAAGATCACTTTCTCATTCTAAAGCTGTTCCTGCAATTGTTATCTTACTGTGTTTTAAGAAAGAAAGAAATAATTAAAACAATGAAAGCTTGAAGAGCTTTTTTAAAAATTAATACAGCAAAATTTGCTAACAATTTAAAGAACACATAAGCATTATTAGGTAAATATAAAGGTGATGTTACGTGCTCAACTTCTTTGTGAAGATTGAAAATGTCTCATGAATTAAGGAATGGGAAGAGAGACAACCCAAATAAATGCACTCTCCTTTTACCTCTAAGTATTTAGAGATTTTTATAGTTCTCTAGCATCAGATGGCGTCATGCAGACCTGTCAGTTCGGTGCTTCAATCTAATTCCAAAATAGGAAGAATTTTTTGAGCTGTCTCTTATTCTAGGGGGATTAATATATGCAAACATTCACATATCACATTACAGAGCTGGTTATGAGAGTATAGACGTAAGGCAGACATAGAAAATGTGCTGTAGACCAGAAGACAGCGAAGTTCAGTCTGAACATCCATTCACTTGCAGAACTCGTCCTCACGTGTGGACTCTGACTGCAGAGCTGTGGTAATTCCTAGTTACAGCCCACGTCCCTTCAGAGATTTGGGCTGGGATCTGGGCAGTGGAAGGCCTTCGTGTCAAAGCAAACTTGTTGCTGGGTGACACGAGGTTAGTTCTGACTCAGAGTAAACTTAAAGGACAGAGTGGAACTACTCCCTAGTGTTTCCAGGAAGTGGTTGATGGATTGGAACTGCCGACTTTCTGTTCAGCAACTGAGAGTTCTTAACTGCTACATCACCAGGTGTCCTAAACAACCTACCCACTGTTTGTCCTTTGATTTATTGTACTGATTCAGTTATGATTATTCCAGAAGCACATCTGAGAGCTATAATATGTGGAATTGAAACTGTTTTAAAAGGTTCATCGCAGATGAGTACAGTGTAGTTCAGTTTTTTTATTTTGCCTTTCGAAGACTAAGGTACATCCAGGAATAAGGATATTCTTTTGTCCTCTGTAATATAGTGGCTATCAGAAGATCAAAGAAAAAGAGGCATGGTAGAGCAGACATTTTCAGTAATATGGCCAATATCCTCAACACAAATAGTCAAGTACAGATTCAGTTTACTGAGTATTTTTATCATCCGTGTTTTTATCACAGGAATTTTTTGCATACTTTTACAGGAATGCATGACTAAGTTTTTAATACCTCCTTTTCAAAATGAAGAAGAGCCTGGGACTCATGGCTTTCAAGTGTTTTGAATTCTTACCATTCCCTTTCCTCTGTGGCGCAGTCCTAACCAAGTGTAGATAGTGCTGTAAAAGTGATTTGCTAAATATTAGTTTCTAAACCAGGACAGATCTACACAGGAGGTTTTGTAGAGGTTCATGAAAAGAAGCAAAATGAGTATACTTGTGAGTTTTGTGTAATGCTGTAAGCGTAAGGACTATATGCTTTCTTCTGAAAATTTCCTTCTGAAATTTTTTGGCATTAAAATACTCTCCTTTGATACAAATAAAGTACCTAGATGGCAATTGTTTATTTCAGAGTTCCTGGCAACATTTATGAACATGACAACTTGATATGGCATCATTTTTTTTAAAAATCATTACAGAAATATAAAATACAAGATACACCATACGACAGAATCATGGAAATAGTAACATTGCTTCCCTGAACTTCCCAGGCCGCTTTTACACTCTAAGTTTATTGCTTAGGAAATATTTCGACCCTTTCTTGGAGTAGCTGTAGTCTAATTCACGTCTGGGAAAGATCTGGAATCAAGAAATTGAAGCTCTACCCTGCGCCAGAGAGAAAACAGGAGTCAGTTAGGATGCCAGACTGGAATAAAAAAAAAAAAAAAAAAAACAGAAATAAAGATCTTATAAGAAGAGAAAGAAGATGAAAGAATCACAGGAAGAAATTCTAGGTGGTTTCATTTTATGAATGATTATGAGGGCCATCTGCAATGAGATGAGAACTGTGTTATGGTCCCCTATCTCCGTATACGGAAAAGGCAGAAGTGAGGTAGTTCAGATGAGCAGTAGGATGGCTATATTCCTGGAGGTACCATGTAACTCCATCCTCCTCATACTGGTTGTATATTCAGATACTGTTTCTCTTCGTCCTTGCCATCTAAAGGGAGCCCGTTGATTTCCTTCTGCCCTACCATCCTCAGTCTGTATTTACAGAGAATGTGAGCTGAGTCTAGGCGTACATCTGCTGTAAACGAATGATGTTATTCTTTGGCAGTACTTTTGGTAGTAGGAAGATAAATCAGAGAGGATGAGGTTATATATAGATTTTTCTCAAGTTTAATGTTTTCTCCTAAAAATTCTCCTTCAGATTTTTAGTGCCTGCTACCATTTGCCTGCTAGTGTGTACCACCAAACACCAAGAATGCTTGAGAAGGAAAGAATTTATAGGCTACAGAAGACGATTCTTAATCCTTCAGCTTTTTTTGGGGGGGGGGGCTGTGTTAGCACCTAATTTAATACCATTTACATAAATAGTCTGCTTTCCACAATAAAATTGTTCTGCTGTATTTGAATTCAAAGGGTCCTACAGAAAACACAGTGTCTACATATTGCTGTAGAATAGTGTATTTCACAGGTGCTCTGTAAAGTAGCCAGTGGGGCTTGGATGTCTATTATGAAGCCTTTGTGCAATCATGTAGGTGACGTCGGGTCTTCTGATATCTTTGTTAAAGCAGACCCCACACAGAGTGCAGCTTTAACAACATTGCTGAATCTTTGATTTCTGGAGGATAAAGAAGTTATGTTAAGCTCTTTAATAACTGAGTATTTCATATGCATATCATTTCTGAAAAAGTATTTTTTTTAAGTAATATGTTTGCCCTTCATTTGAAGTGGTGCCTTAGAATGATTTCCTAGACAGTCAGACATGAACATGAACCAGACTGAACAAAGTATTGTACTATGTATCACTGTCATGCAAACAATGAAATATCTTTTTAAAGTGTGCACCATAAAATGATTGGAAAGATGCCTTTTACATTTCAGTCAGCTTATGTCCCTGATCCATCATGCTTTCACATAATGTTTTAATGCTAATGGTATGCTTCCTTTTATCATTATTTTCAGTACTGCAGATATATCTAAAATGGCTTTACTCGTATTTTTAAAAACACTTGAGTTAATTTCTGAGATATTTCACATTTGTGTTTAGCATACTAGAAAAACAAACAACGAAGTAATAATAACAAACCTGACAAATTTCCCCAATCAGAGCTTCCAGAAAATTCTAAAAATCTTGAATGCCTACCTGCATTAAACACAGGAGTGACTTTATATAGCTAAAGGTTTTATTATGTTGTCTACAAAAATCAACAGCATAGACATTAAGAGTTAAAATGAATAGTGGTTAAAGTATCCACATATATTCTCTCCATCTTGGATCTTTTTAATTTTTAAAATATTGTTCATATATTTAAATTTTAATTGATGCATTTTCTGTTTAACCATGTGGAGTACTTCTCATACATGTAACCCATATTCTAGACTGGATGAATTGGAGACTCTGTCAGCTATAATTAAGGCGTAAATAGGTGGCTGGATAGATTGGCATACTTATCCGGCAATGTTTTCTTTACCCTCACTCCGGCGTTATCTGTTTGAGTGACTACCAAAGCTTGTGGTAATTGCTAAGGATGTAATTTGCATTTTCCTTCTTCAATATCTATATGACAGCTGTATGTCCTTGATGGCATAATAGCTGAATATGGATATTGAGAATCAAAGATTAAAATCTGATAAATGTTTTCATTCAAAAGCCAGACAGCACTTTGGGGAGGGGAATATTAATTTGTAAAATTGGAAAAATGAATATTAATATTGAGTAATAACAATATGAAACTTAGATTTTGAAAGATGCTTAGAAAGGTAGTTTTTAAATGTGTGTTTGTAGCTATTCACAACTGCTCTAACCGAGACTAGACACCATCTCTTATTCATTTGTGTTTGACACTGTGTTTTTTTTTGTGTGTCTGCATGTGTGTGTGTGTGAGTAGTTTTCTCATAGCACCGGTTGTGTATTGCCAAAAGGCTTTCATAGCGTGGCATTGTTGGAAAGTTCACGACAGAACTGTATTTGTTATAAATCAGAAGAATGTGTTTTCAAAACAAGGATAACATTTTATTTTTCTTTCTTCCCATTTCTGCAGTAGTGTAAGTGTTAAAGCCTGAGAGGTTTAGAAAGCTGCAGTGAATGTGTTAAGACTGTTAATGAAGCTTCTGAATCGAAGGACAAAATTAGCTCTCACACCCACACTGCGCAAAGTACAGCAACTGTCTGATAGAATTGCATCATGACTTTTACCTGGGGACATGGGTATTATATTCAGCTGAATTGATGAAATTGGGAAGACAGATGTGCCCAAAGGACATTTTAAGAAGCTTGTACCTACATAAATTGCTTGTGAAAAATCTCTAAAATTTGAATAAGAAGCCAGTGTAAAACGCTTCCTGCCTGTAAACTTCAGGTCATATGATATATATTATCTAGCATGTCCGTTAAGGAGATAGAGCAATTGACTTGATATCAAATCGTATGTGTAATGTCAAGCACAATGAACTTTTTTTCCTTATCTAAGTATTTAAGAATAGAGACTTTAATGAAAGAAGCTGATTCTTCTATGTTGTTTGCTTAAAAACAATAAAAGCTTTCATTGCAATGTGACTGGCATATACAGTAACCCATAGAATTTAATCTATAGAGCCAATTTAGATGATGTAACTGTTTAGTAAATAGAATAAAAAAGTAAAAACAGGAATAACAAAAAAAAGAACATCTTCAAATAAATAATCAAAACTCTAACTCCTTAGACCTTGAGATGTGAAGAATCAGTTCTAGTACTCTCCCTAGACCAGTCTTAGAGGTACAAACATAAAATAGGAGTACATTACTCTGTTTTTTTTAAAAATGTATTAGTGCCTATAGCTCCAGACTATAAATTCTTGACAATTTTTGGTTTAAGAAGGTGAGAGTTTTAGATTTGTTTTAAGAACCATGGAAGAATCTATGTTCAAGACTCAGAGATCTGTGATTGTCAGCAGTGAAATGAGAAGGTAGAAGGGTGCTTTGTTATTTCACTTTCAACTTTCATGTCATTACAAAATATTCAATGCTTATGTTCCTGTTCTAGATATTTCAAATAGGGAATAATTATTTCTCAAAAAATACATTTTAATGTCTTAGAAAATTCTAGAAGCTGAGATTATATCCATATAACTGTGTAAAATATTAAGTCTTTTTAAAATCATAGTTTGGTGACCTTTAAGATACTGGAAATCATCTGGTACTAGCAGTACTGACCACTCTTTTAACATATGGTTGAAAAAATGTGGGTGTCCGAGTTGAAATTCATAAAGCTTACGGTCCTGTCCACAAGAGGGCATGGGTTTTCTATAGGAAAAGAACAGTGTTTGAAGATGGGGAAAAAAAAAAAAAACAGTAGTTATAATAACAGGCCACTGTTTGGACTGGAAATACTTTTAGTTGTTAAAGGACAGTGATTTAGAGTTGATTTCTCCATAAATTCACCTGTAACTTGATTTTATTGTGACTGCCAACAGGGATTTCCTGTAGAGTTGCCTTTTTCATTCCTTTAACAGTTTGTATGCCAAGCCAAGTGCCGTCGAGTCGGATCCGACAAGTGTGACCTTATTGTCATGTACCTCTATTTGTATGCTCTTCCTTCCTAGTTATACTGTAAATGCTTGAAAGGTATAGACTTTATTTTATTCTATATATTTATTTTTTTTCACAACTCTCTATTCCCAGAGTAAAACATAATGCCTTGTCCAAACAAAAAGAACCAAAAAATTGTCATTGAGTTGATTCTGACTCGTAATGACCCTGAAGGAGAGAAGAGTAGAATGGCCCCATGGGATTTCCAAGGCTGAATCTTTGCAAGCGGAGTGCCACATCTTTCTCTTGGAGAGTGGTTGGTGGTTTCCCGAAACTGACCTTTCGGTTAACTAGATCTGCTTAACTAGGTCTCCTTGCCTGGTCACAAGCGAATGTTAAAGGAATTGTTTGTCAGTGAAGATAATAGTAGTTTTGAAATAATAAAAACAGTAACAACTAATGAAAGGTAATGTTGCTATGACATTTGGTAGTTTATAAAATATTTTTGCTTTATTGTTTGAGTGTTCAAATAATCATGTTCTCTATTTTTACTTAAAATTTGTTTTCCTCTTTTTTTTGTGATAGTGAAGAATTTTTGAGGTGCAGTGAGTTTTTTTTTCGTGATAAAGCATTGTTAGACATAAAAATAAGACACTATATAGAACGTCATTTTAAATAAACCATCATGGGATTATTTAATTTCCTCCTTATGTCAGTAGATTATCTATCATAAGAATTTTGAGTTTTTAGTGATTTCTCTTTATAGAAAAAGGGGGGGAAAAAGCATTCTTCTCTTTCTATTTATACAAAAAAAATCACCTTGCTAACCAGAGATCCTGTAGTATATTTTTATATCTTCCGACAGCCATTAATAGAATATTAGTAGAAGCAGTTTCTAGCCAAATTTCAGAGTTAGTAAATAAAGCTTGAGAAAGTAACTACTCCTCGAGGATTGCACAACTAAATTATAATAGAAGTAGTAAATTGATAGTGAATTCGGTGATTAAAGCCACTGGTTACCAATAATCATGTTTATTAAATCTACACTTTACTTAATTTAATTGCAAAGTAGGGTAACGTTATAGATATAAATTTTCATAACGTAGGGAACTGACAGTTCAGTTTTACCATATGTCACCAGCATACAAGAGGAGACTGTTAGTTTCCGTTATTTTTTCTTTATATTTTATAGCCTTTTTATTTCAGGGAATTCACAATTTTTCCTCTTGCTTTTTTTTTTCTTAAGTTTATACTCTTGTAATTGTTCACTTCTATTATATGAAACGTATTTTACAAAAATACATCAATAAATGTAAATATGCATAGATGACTTGCCTTTTTTTGAAGTGCGTTTGCTGTCATTCGACAATATATGAGCATGTGAGTCACTCAGCACAACGGGACCGGCTTGCTAGTCATGACTGGCACTTGGTATACAGTCTCTTTCTCAAATTGCTAGAAATGTAAGCCAAAACTCTCATCAGTTATCATGACCTTGAAGACTCCAGCTTCTCTCCTTTTATAATTTCTCCAGTGTCTCTAATTTTGGAGGAATCTAGAGGTATATTCTTTCCAGAGAAGCCTCTAGTGTACCACAGATTCTACACAGATAAACTCTGAAAGTTCAACTAAAAATCAGTTTAGCTAACCTTTGGCTGTGCTCAGTTTTACCCTGCTTTAAATACATTGTTTTCAAGTCTAATGTTAAAGCAGTGATTTGTAAATAGTACAACAGAATTAAGTTTTTCTGTGGTCAGTAATCAAGAAATATTTGATTGCCAATATCAGTATCATGTTGGAAGTTGTGTTCTTTGTAGTTTTCTCTCTCTCTCTCTCTCTTTTTTTTCTTGGGGGGAGCAGATAATGAGTAACATTAAATTACATAGATCAAAATCTGCATATTAAGTTTTATTACCCAAGGTGGGGGAATTCTCTCCCTTAGCCAATTATAAAACATTTTGACATGAAGTCATTTTTCCTAGAACTTTAAGGTATGATTCAATTTATGCAAACCAGTAATTTTGTGTTTCTTCTTCTATGATAGTTAATTTTATGCAGCACCGTGGGTGTACTGTAGTGTAGGCTCTACTGAGCAAATAGGGGCTGAACTAATGGTCTTTTCTCATAGACAAACTTTGTGTCCAAGAATATGAATCTTCCAAGGGAGTGTCATTGTCTAATTTCACCAAAATACTTGAAGAACTAGAGGGAAAACCAGTTTTGTGACTGTACATATACCACAATCTTATTTTTCTTTGTAATATATGTAATGAAATGTGCAAATCATAAATGTGTGCATGGTAACTTCTGCAAGTAACCCTCTGTGTAGCTATGATTTGGAATCGACTCAAATGGCAGTGGGGTACACGCAGATAAAGAACTAGTGTTTTAATACTCTTTATGCCTTTAGTTCTAGAATGTGAACAACTACTATCTATAGAAAGGAAAAAAAAATCTAACTTTGCTATGTCACTCAGATAGTTTGGGCTCTGCTGTGGTACTTTTCAAAACATTACATTGAGGTAAAAATTAATTAGCGAAATATATATTGAGTACCAGCTGTGTGCTAAGTAGGGTATCAAAGTCAACGTCGAAGTCACTGCTGTGGAGATGATTCTAACTCATAGCAACCCTGTATAGTTCAGAGCAGAACTGCCCCATACAGTTTCCTGGCAGATATGAACTGCTCACCCTTTGGTTAGCAGCCCTAGCTCTTAACCATTATGCCAAAACGGTTTCCAAGTAGGGTTTAAAAAACCCACTGATGTAGGGTATAGCACTGAACATTATAGAAAACTGCCCTCTATCACTTATTCACTGAAATAACTACTATTTGCCTTATCACCTAATACAAATACTTAAATTTCAGTTTTTGTGTTATTTTGGTTTGTTCTTAAATAACATTTAGCAGTAAAATTCATCAATGTATGTAAACTTTTTCTCAATAAATTTCTCCATTTTCAAATAAATGTTCAGTCAATGATAAACTAGTTTATTCATAAATAACCTCCAGAATTTTTGTTTCTTGATTCCTAGATTAGTGATTTACCTACTAGGATAGATTATGATACATAATGATAGATTCGAACTGCTAACCTTTTTATTAGCAGCGTAGCTCTTAACAACGATGTCATCACAGTTCCCACTGGAATGTACAGCCTCCCAGAACTCATTTTTTAAACCTTTTGTCATAACCTACAGTAGTTCTTTTTTGGCATGACAGTGAAATAAATTAATTTTGCTGTAATGAAGATTTTTAATGCTGCAGTTTATTTCATTGTTTGGAATGTCAGTGTCTCAACTATGCACCTGTCAGCTTTGTGAAGAGGCAGAAATGATCCCCAGCCTATGAGATCATATGCCCTCTTCCCTCTCTCGTTATTTTATATAAGAAAAGGCAATTTTAATGTTATTAATTATATATAAACACAACTTAGGAAAACCGAATGTTCAAATAAAAAATACTATTTAGGATTACTTTGCTCTGAGAAGATAATTTTTAAAAATTTAAACATATAAGTACATTGAAATTTTTCTTTGATCATCAGAATTGAATTTGATTAACTTAGGGTTTTGAGGTGCTGATATTAAAGAGAATCAACATGTTTCCCCAAAATATATCCCTTGAAAGATTTAGCAGAGAACTTCTTACAAATCCAAAAATGTTTAAATATGTAGAATTTGTTCACCCTTATAAACATGCAAGTCTTAAAATGCTCTTATTATTTGTATGTTTTAAAGATATGAGAATACTATTAAGCTAAGACTCAATAACTGGTCTCATCTTAATGTTTGTTTAATTGCTCTCAATTGTACTAGTATCTGGGAAGACATTCTCCATAACGTAATCAAGTGCATCTTATATTTTAGTTTCATTTTTGTTGAGGAGGATGGGATAGACTTTGGAGCAGTCCTATCATGGTTTTCCAAAATTAGCTTCAACGTTTTTTTCTACAGATTCAGCTTTTTTCTATCTTCTTTATATTTAAAAAAAGAAGATCTCACAATATTGGGTTAAGATGGAAGGAGTACTCAAGTTATGCTGACATCCACTTAGTATTGTTCTTGTTTCTAATGTGTGCTAGCACTGATTTCACCCAACCACATAGCCACGATGGAGCTCACTAAGTTGAGTCTCACTGGCAACACAAGAACAAAAAGGGGTGCACCCTGAGATCGCCACTAAAAGACCGCTATTGATGGTCCAGCAGTTTCGGGGTTCCCCTGGGAGCATGACCCCTGGCCCTGATGCTGCTCTTGCCCGTAGATCATAATGAAGGTCCACTCTTCAGACACGAATGGATTGGACTTGGAGATGCAGAGTGACCATATACTGGATGCACTTTATGTTTCTGTGCATCTGTAGGATATCATCTTGTGGACCTCTGGCTGGAGGAAGGAGAGTGGGTGGAGAGGAGGGGAGAGGAGACTGTTGGGAGGATGAGACATGTATGGAGCAGAGAGGAAGAGCATGCTGTCACTGGGCAGGGAGAGCAGTGGAAGCTGCATATAGGTGGGCATGTAAATTTATACAGGAATGTACATTTTCCCTCAGTCATAACAATAAAAAGAGAGATCTCAAATTTCAAACCCATGAGACCGTTTTTCCCCTTTAGTACACTGATATTCTCTTCATCTCCATTACAGAACTCAACAAAAAGCACCCAATGCCGCTGAGTTAATTACAACTCTTAAGTAACCTTATGGTACAGAGTAGAACTGCCCTATCGGGCTTTGGAGGAGTGGCTGGTAGATTCAAACTGCTGCCCTTTGGTTGGCAGCTGAGTCTTAACAGTCATGCCTCTAGTATAGAGCAAACCAAACCCACTACTGTCGAGTCAATTTTTACTTTCAGTAATCCTGTAGGACAAAGTTGAACTGCTCCATAGGGTTCCCAAGGAGTGCCTTGGTGACTGAACTGCTGACATTTTGGTTTGCAAAAATAACACTTGCCGCCTCTCCACCAGGATTTCCAGAACGTATCAAATTAAAACCTTGAAGGACAGAAAGTGTTACGGCACAGCTATCCTACTATTGAGCTTACCTACTCAGTTTATAGTCTCAATGAGAAAACTTTCTGT
This sequence comes from Heterohyrax brucei, assembly GCA_028571685.1. NCBI lineage: Eukaryota > Metazoa > Chordata > Mammalia > Hyracoidea > Procaviidae > Heterohyrax > Heterohyrax brucei. The sequence continues at coordinate 109,209,160 of CM053148.1, forward strand.
TGATGGTGCCTACTGATCAGTTAGTAATACGCAGAGACATTACCTCACTACAGATATCATGGTTATAATTTTCTTTCAGAGCCCTTATCCCAGTACCACCTAGAGAATTAGTATAAACAATAAGCATCTTTCCAGTGTATAAAACTAAGCTGTGCCCTTGAGAGCCCACATCTACATATGCCCCTGTTATGATGGATTTCCTTAGAAATTTGATTGAGATCTTAGATTATCTGTACATATAACAACATAGCACAGCAAATAAGAAAGGCAAAAACATCTCTGAGGCTAGCATTCTTCCTATAATGGGTATCCATTTAATTGTGTGGATCATAACAAATTATGGATAACATCGTGGAGAATGGGAATTCAGAACACTTAATTGTGTATCAGGTTGTATTCTTTCATCATACCTTTTCACTCTGTATGCCAAGCAAATAATCAGAGAAGCTGGATTAAGAATGAGACATTAAGATTGGAGGGAGACTCATTAGCAACCTATGTTATACAGATGACACAGTCTTGCTTGCTGGAAGTAAAGAGGATTTTTGGAACGCAGATAAAGATAAAAGACCACAGCCTTCAGTATGGATAATACCTCAACATCCAGAAAACAAAATTCGTCACAACTGGACCAGTAAGCAACTTCATGATAAATGGAGAAAATATTAAGGTTGTCAAGGATTTCGTTTTACTAGGGTTTGTGACCAATGCTTGTGGAGGAAGCAATTCTGAAGAAGCAGTGTGGAAATCCAAAACCACATTGCACTGCGCAAATCTGCTGCAAAAGACCTCTTTAAAGTGTTGAAAAGTAAAGATGTCCCCTTAAAGACTAAAATGTGCCTGACCCAAGCCTTGATATTTTCAGTTGCATTATGCATGTGAAAGCTGGAAGACAGAAGAAGAATTGATGCCTTTGAATTATGGTGTTGGAGAAGAATATTGAATATACCATGGACTGCCAAAAAAACACACAGGTCTGGAAGGAGCACAACCTGAGTGCTCCTTAAAAGCAAAGATGGCAAGACTGCACCTTACCTACTTTGGATGTGCTGTCAGGAGGAATCAGTCCCTGGAGAAAGACGTCATGCTTGGTAAAGTAGAGGATCAGTGAAAAAGAGAAAAATCTTCAAGAAAATGAATTGACACAGTGGCTACAAAGGACTTAAGCATATAAACTATTGTGGGCATAGTGCAGGACTGGGCAGTGTTTGTTTTCTGTTGTGCGTAGGGTGACTTTGAGTCAGAGCCAACTGTAAGGCCCCTAATAGCATCATCAATAAACCCAGGAAACTTTCAGGTCGGAAAGAATTATTTATGTAGTTCTATAACAGACATTTATGTTAGCCTTCAGTAGGTACTTATAAGATGCCTGCCCTTGGAATCTCACATCAGTTTCCAAAATGAAGCGGTACAAGGAGCCAAAATTGAGATTTTTATCATATGTAAAAACGTGGTTGGTGAGACTTGCCTTGTTGGAATTTTCTGGGCCGGAGTCATTTCTATCACGTATTATATTAAAAGACTCTAAGTGTTCATTTACATATTGCTGTAAGTAGGGTAGCCTCAAGCTGACTGTTGAGAATCACGACTCTGCCTACAGGTACCCCAAAAGCTGTGAAGAACAGGCTGCAAGTTCTCATGAATACAGTCAAATTACATTAGTTCATAACAAAGACATAGCTTTTTCATATATATTTTAACTGTTTAGAACGTAACATAAGCTAGCAGAGAGTAGCGTCGCTGCTTTGTGCTGCTGTGTGAGCAGGTAGTTTCTGAACATCTATAATTATCAGCTTCTTCCTCTGTAAAGTGACATGATAGGAACTGTAGCTACTTCATGAAATTGCTGAGAGTCTGAAATAAGTCATGCCGATTGAGTAACACGGGGCCTAGAACATACCAATTAGTCCTTAAAAGTAAGCTATTAATATTGCCTTTGATGCTGCTATTATCATTAGCATAGGGGTTTCTAATAGCGTACAACCTTCCTTTTCACTGGTAGAGGAACTGAGTCAATTGAAATTCCAGAGGAATCAGCAGCCTCTGGATATGTTAACCATTCATCTCTCTAGATTTTCTAGGCTTTATACCGGTATCAGGTCACATCGGTACATACCAAGACTATATTGCTTTAGCCCCCTTCAAAACTGCCTTCCCAGAGCTATGATTTGGTGTTATGCCCTTGGCTTCTTATCAAAGGTCAGTGCAAGAAATGACCACATGAAGAATGCCTCTTTTTGCCTTGTGTAAAACTCCTATTGAAGGTGCAGTCCATTTTAGTGTTTAATGTCCCTTAGACAAAGGCCGTTGCTATAAATTCTTCTTTGAGCTTCCTTTTAATGATTTTAGTATATCTGTTCTTTGTGTTAAAGCATCTCATCCTTTTAGGAAGCAGGAAAGGCTTTAATAATATAAGATTCCTTTTCAACATGTACAGTTCTAGAAAATGTTACCAGGAACAGCTTTGTCTCTGTCACCAGAGAAGATGGAAAAACAATAAATTAATTCATTCTTCCCAATTTAGAATGGAAAGTCTTACCTCAGTGGGGAATGTGTGTATGAGAAAGATTACTCCTGAGAGAAGGAAAAAGAATGTTTTATTTACAATAGTAATTCAGGGCAAGGTTTCTTTGGAGGGCAGAGGGCTTCACAGTTTCTATTAGGTCACATCATGTAAATCAGAGTGTGCAAAAGGCCAGGCTCTTGAGTGATGTTTGGTCTGCGCAGTGTTTTCAAAGACATTATGAGGGGCAGGTGTTAGGCTTAGTCACAGTACAAGCAGTTGGGCCTCTACTGTCGTGTTCAAGACCCTGTACCCTGTTGAATCCTTCTTTATGGTCAAGGGCCTGTTCACAAATGGCACAATCTGACATCACTGCCCTGGTTTGCTGTCCTTTAGGCAGAAGAGTCCACTGAACATTTACATAAACTCTTGCAGGAATTGGAGCAAATGAGTTGTAGGAAGCGAAACAGAACACAGAAAGACAGGCTGACACAGTCGTCTCTAGCTTTCTACTCACTTTTGCAATATATTGCAAGAGTTCTGTTCCCCAAGGTGGATTCTGTTCCAGGTGGATGCCAATATTAAGAGCTTAGCTGCTAACCCCAAGCTGGTGGTTTGAATCTATCAGCCACTCCTTGGAAATCCTATGGGGTGGTTTTATTCTGTATAGAGGATCACTGTGAGTTACAATCACTCTTATGGCAAAAAGTTTGGTTGTGATTTTATTCCCCGTGGGGCCTGGATACGATCTTATCAGACCATGAATTGCTCACAGAAGTTTTATTATTTCTTCTTGTTTCTCAGAATCATTTCTCTCCCTAATGAAAATAGGACAGTGGAAGACTGAGATTTAGCTATTAATCTGTAGAAAGGTTAAAAAGAAAGAATCATAAAAAGGTTGTCTATCGTAGAGCTTGAGACACTCTTCTCATAATGAAGGGAGTATAGTGAATCTATGGGAAAAAGTCTAAGCTGTGCTGCAGGCCAATAACCCAAGGAAATGATTATTCTGAAGATTAGAAAACACTAGCAGGCATCAGCTAAAACTGTTAACAGGCAGGAACATCCCAAAGGAAATAAATTCTTCAGTACTAGTTGACAATTTTGCCAACAATTTCTAGTAAACAAGCCTATCTGTGAGTTCCTCGTCAACATTCTTTCCTGAAATTGTGTTTGTCTTTAGCTATCTAAGATTAAATTCTATTGATAAGAGGACTCCCTTGTTGTTATTAACAGCTGCAGACTCTGCCCCCAGCTCACGGTAACTTCATGCAAAATAGAACAGTATATTAAGTGGTCCTGCAGATAGGAACATTATGATCTAGAGGATTTTTATTGGTCGATTTTCAGGGTAGATTACCAGGACATTCTTACTATTCCGTCTGAGTCTAGAAGTCAGTTGAAACCTGTTTGGCACCATAGCAGCACACAGGCTCTACTGTGGTGGAGGCACATGAGTTGTGTCAACCCGAAACTGGACCCACGTTCCTGCATGGAAGTTGAGAGACCCACCACTGAACCACCACCACCCCTGTAAGACTGTTTTTGCCACCTGGAAACTAAAATTTAGTTAGCAAGACAGTAATGTGAAGCATGCTATTTTGCTTTAAAAACTATTCACTTAAATACCACCAACAAAAAACAAAAACAACTCATAAACAAACAAACGAACAAACAAAACACCTGACGTAACTAGCATGCAATTTAGTGTTTGAATAGGTTGGACATTCAATTACTTTTGCTTCAACTTTCTAACATATAGTTGGATGTGACCTGCTACTACCTAAAACAAAAGCCTATCTCTGATTTCTGGATCTTCCCAAAGCTCATGACAAAACGAAATGGAAGATGAATAATGCTCTAAGGATTTGTTTTTCAGGCAAAATTTCAAAGCCTATGTGTTTTTCGCAGATCTGAGGTCACAGTAAACCCTATGTCAGTGAACAGTTTGTGGATTTATAAGGCAATAAAGTTCTACAAATATGACTAAGTACTTTGGTAGAACATTTTAGATAAGACTGTTCTCCATTGAGGTGTGTGCTTACAAGTGTGTGAATTTTTATTCTAGATATCTTTCATTCTTATTCACCCACTTACAACTTATTTTGTTCAAATAATGTGCTCATTAGAGAGAACATTCTGCCTGCCCTAAAGCTTTCAGTACTGATAATCCTTTCTCTTCTCTCTGAATCGTCTCTGTACCGGGAGTATACCATTTTGGATAAACCATTCCATAAACATAGCTTACTGAAGTGCCTTGTAAAAACAAGATCCTTTTTCTTCTTGAATATCAATAGCTTATAATTGATTATAATAATTTAAAAAAAGAAATAAAGTAAGTTAAAATTAATTAACTAAAATGTCATTTTTGATATTAACATTGAGGCTAACAATTGTTTTCATATTTGGCAGGATTGGTTGATGATATTGGTTAAATACAGATGCTTTTCCACAAGAGAGGCATAAACAAGCTAGAGAATGAAGAAACCTAACTTGTCCAAGCCTGAATCTCTTAGTCTCTTTTGCTGTAAAATGGATGGGAGTGACCGATCTGAAATACAATTTCAAGACTCTTGCCAAGAATTATTGGCGGGAATCCTTTTCTGAGCATATGATTCTCTGTTTGAAATGTTCGTGTAGATTATTAGGTTGATATAATAGCACAAGATATACTTAAGACTTACTTTTAAAATTTACCATAAGGTTTAAATTAATATAATTACAAAATTTAAAATAATAGCCATTTTCTGAGAGCAACTTCAAATATCAATGGGAGATAAATCAATTTATAGCAACAGGTGTTTCAAAAGTGATAAAATGAATTATCAGAGTGCATACTGGCTCCAAAACCTGAGGACATAATTAATAAATATTGTCTCTATCCTAAGGTTTAGGGAGCTATGCAGCTTGTACAAAATATTATGTATTAAGAACTAATTTAGTCTTCTACCTGGATTCCTACAGGAGGAAGACTTATGAAATCACCCCAACTGTGCATTTCCCCTTACGGCATTTGATCCCAGAGGCACATTTTAACTAAATTTGACAGCAGGGAGGAAAAGTCCAGAGCTAAACAGCACCACACACGTTTTTTAAACAGGTGACAGCTAATGGCCCAAACAGCTCCAATTCGTAATCAAACACCCGCTCCCCTGCGGATCACTGCCGTGTGCTAATGAGGACAGCCTTGCTTTCTCTCTAGGCAGGCGCTCTCCACGAAGCTTACAATGCTTCTAAAATCTGATTCTTAAACACGGAGAGGCGGTGGACGGTTCCTGCCTCTAACTACTGAGGTACATGTAACTCATAGGAAATCAAATGATTGGGTCAAGAATTGAGCTTTATTTATTTGTACCCCATTAAACCATTTTACCAAGCAATGTTAAAAATTAAATAAATAATTAAAATACTTCTTTTATTATTCACAATGAATATTTCCAGAGCTTTATGTTTGTCCCCTCCCCCCGCCCCCTCCCCCCCCACTTCCCATGCTTGTAGCAGAAAGGTAGATACTCTGTGGATACCAAATCTCTAGTTGTTCTTTGGGGGCGGGGAGGGGGGTACGGGGATGTGGATTCTTGGATGAGAACAGGCATGTCTCCTGCTACCTTGAATAAGGGGAACCCTGGTGGTGTCGTGGTTCAGAGACACAGCTGTTAACCGAAACAAAGTAAACCCTGGCAGTTCAAGCCCACCAGATGTGCTTTAAACTGTATGGGGCAGTTCTGCTGTGTCCTGTATACGCACTGAAGATCCAGTCGGTGGCGAGCGTGCGACTCCTCTGAAGGCCTATGGTGGCAGCCACGAATCTGGCGGGCAAATCGTTATGCAGCGGTGGTCACTGTTTTGAATCCAAGTCTCCTTTCGTGTCTCCATGGCTGAACTCACATGTGAGACCTCATGTTCTGGTCTCCAAAACATCACCGTTGACAGCATTTAATACCAAATGTGTTATCAGGTAATGAATTGCTGTGCTATTCGCGTGTGATTATATTATTCTCTATCTTACCGAAGACAATTGGTTATAAAATGCGATAAAAATAGAAAGAAATCAGCTGTATTTCATATTTAGCTTTTTGTGTCTCTTCTTTGTTCGCTAGTTAACTTGACTTTCACTTTCTTATTCCCCTTTCTTGCCTTATTTTCCAAATACCATAAAATGGCACCTGACTATTGCTAGTTACTATATAATTTTAGCAATACATTTTCAAATCTATGTTCCTGCTGCTATATGCTAGTTTCCCACCCCCTTCCCCGAGAAGATCTACAAATGTCATAATTTTTATTTATTCTTGACATAGCTGGACAAGTTTTTATATTAAATAAAACTTCCTGGATAGTAACTTTTTTTTCCCCTGTGATAAACCCTGACATTTACTAGCTGCATAAAAACACTGTAATGCCTGCACCACGTAGTATTTGTGATTTTGTAAAGATCAACTAAGGGAATATGTGTAATTCTTTGAGGAACTCTTAAGTACAAAACCAAACCAAACCCGTTGCTGAAGAGTGGATACCAACTCATAGTGGCCCTGTAGGAATATCCGGCAGATTCAAACTGCCGAAACTTTTGGTTTGTAGGTATGCCTCTTAACCACTATGCTATCAGGGTTTCCACATACTAAAGAAAAAAAAAAGCTGGTACAGACAAAAGCTTACTGAAAAATGTAGGTGCAGATTTCATTTATCTATTAACATCAACATACAGATGATAGATGTATGCATTTTAGTAACCTATGTGTTCCTTTAATGATGCCCTCAATAAATAGATGAAATTCTTCACTTTCCTTTTAATACTATTATCTGAAAAACAGCGGAAACAGAAGACTAAATTGAGAAGAACATTGCTTAAGTTAGCCAGCCAAGTGCCGTCGAGTCGGATCCGACATATGCATGCACTATAATAAACACAAAAACAAAAATAGGGAAGAGTGAAAATGTGGTAGTTTGTTCAGGTTCTGCCTGCTTTTTGAAGACAGCTGTCATTTTTTAGAAAACGTTTTGCCATGTTGGAATAAATCTCTATGTTCACTCTTTTAATTTTAGATGTTATTAATTTGTCTTTTAAACAACAGATAAACATACTGTAAGTTCAGTGAACACACTTATTAATTATGGCAGTGCAGCTCATTCATTTTATTAAAGATCACACTTTATTTTTTTAGGAAAGCTACAATTTTTGAAAATTCAGAAGTATATTAAAAACAAAATATATTTTCCTTTAAATAACTTTTTTAGGCAAACTAATCTATTACTGAAAGAGGACAATTATATGTGTATTTATTATGAAGCACTTGCTAGGAAAGAGTGAAATATTCACAAGTTGTCTTCTAACTATAATCAGAAAGAAGTAATGAATGCTTTTAAGAAATGAGTATGTCAACTGTAATCTATATCAATAGATATAGACAATATCTTAGTGTAAAATAATGTAATTTAAAAGAATAAAATAATAGGAACCTTCTGGGAGTTCCTACTAACAATCTCTCTGGTTGAAAATTTCCTCACCTATAACTTCAGTTTTCCATGTCCATGCTTTGAAAAATTCCTCTTTATTTATCCAGAAGTATACAATATTGAAGAATGATACTTATTTAACAGTGATTCCATTGTAATATGCCATTTCTGGAACATATATATTTAATTGTGACTCAATCTTGATGCATAATCACAGGTTAGCTATAGAAGTGTTCTAATCCTCTATTTAGTATGCAACTGAAATGAGGAACTGGCTGAGCCCTGTCTGTCAGTAACAAAGGTTTCATTGTTTTATTTGCACTGAGGCTTCCTAGGCTTTAGTAAGCACATTGGAATCTACATTTTGAGTGCTTTGTGAAACGTTTGTTTAAATAGGTTTTCTTTTTGTCTTTTGTTGTCAGATAGATTCATAAAATGTATTAGAATGGTGAGCTGTAAAGCATCTTGTTGTTTATTTATGATAAACTGTATTTCCTTGTTACTTAATATGTTTCATTAAAAACTCATGTACAACAACAAAAAGCATTATGATTTGGATCTATGCAAAGAGAGGAATTCTCCTGGAAACATAGCAATGGAAATAGATACATACTACCTTCCATTTCCAACACACAGAAATATTATACAAAATGTTAGCAACCATTAAAAAAAGCAAAGTAAAGCAACCAGTCTCAACAGAAAGTAAGAGAAGTCCCTCATCTAGTAAAAGAGCGAGACAGTACAGTCAGAGTGTAAGGGCAGTCTCCTGCCCAGGTTCCAAATGTGTATTCCACTCTAGTGGCTAGAGGCCATGAGCTGAAGTTGTGATGACAATACAGAGATTGTTGGCATGGCATAAAGCGAGTATGAAGTGACTAGAGGAGACAAAGATTGCTTAGTAAAACTGGCACCCTATGAAGATCTTTATTCCTGCCTCAATAAAAGTAAAATTAAAAAAAAAAAAAAAATCTGTCTGGGAGAAGCTTGTCTACCTGGCTGAATTTCTGGGTGTTAAAATTAAACAGATAATACCTAGGATGCCAAGTGCCAAGTACATCAAGCATAGATGTATGTTTCTGTATTTCTGAGGATCTGCTAGGTGCAGGCAACACAAGGATAACCACACAATATCTCACCAGGAATGAGTGAATTCCCTAGGGTCCTGGAGGTAGTAAATCCCAAAAATACACAATAGGGAAGTAGGAAACATATTTCGGCTACATGAAGGAGACTAGCCCGACACAACGTGCAGATTAGTTAGCCTAGCATGAAGGCTGAGTAACAGAAACACATCAAAATACTTTACCTCAAAATAAGAAAGAAAAGAAATCAAGTTGAAGACAAGATAGGGAAAACATTAAGAGTCCAATTTAAAAGTACATTTTCCAGATAAGAAAATGAGACATTGGTGATAAATTTAAACTATGGGTTAGATAGCAGTTAGCAGACCGAGACTGAATCACTGTATGGAAGATAACACTGAGACATAACGAGGAGGAAATACATGACAAGGAAGCAAAGACGACCAGGAAAGAAGCAATGCCACCTACGTTTTGTTGGATATTCAAGAAACAGAAGAGGAAAACTGGAGAAGCAGCATTTGTAGGATTAGTATCAGAAATCTTTCCAGAATTACTAAAGAAACAAAAGCAAAGAAATGCAAATCTTGAAAAGGAACCCAAACCAACAAAACCAAACCCACTCTGTCAAGTCAATTCTAACTCATAGTGACCCTACAGGACAGAGTAGAATTGAGCCATAGAGTTTCTGAAGAGTGCCTGGTGGATTTGAATTGTCAACATTATTGTTACCTTACATAATCACTGTGCCACCATGGTTTCTGTGAGTCTTAAACTGAGTAAATAAAAAATCCTGAACTTAGCCCTAAGGAAAGTGCAGGAAGTCCAACATAAGAGAAAAGGAAGGAAATAGTAACCACAGAGGTAATAAAGAATATCTACAAAGAAGTAAGAGCAAAACCACAGTAATGTCCTGTCATAAAAATAAAGGGAAAAAAGAAATATATATTACATGTTAAGAATCTTCAAGGACTTATTTGACGTGCGAATATTTTGTAAGTTAAAATAGAAGTAAAGAGAACATTCCTACTGAGATTTTATGTCTGTGACTTAGAACATTCAGAAAATGAGATGAAGAGTGCAATATTGTTGCACTGAGTAGACTGCTGATGAAGGTCAAGGATCACAGCCTGCAGGATGGGTTACACCTCAACATCAAGGAAAGAAAAATTCTCACAGCTGGACCAGTAAGTAACATCATCATAAATGGAGAAAGGATTGAGATTGGCAAGGATCTCATTTTACTTGGGTCCACAAGCAACACACATGGAAGCCGCAGTCACGAAGTCAAAAGACACATTGCATTGGGAAAATCTGCTGCCAAGGACCTCTTTCAAGTTTTGAAAAGTAACGGTGTCACTGAGAAAACTAAGGTCCACCTGACCCAAGCCATGGTGTTTTCAGTCGCATCATATGCATGCAAACAGAAAAATTGATGCCTTTGAATTGTGGTATTAGAGAAAAAGGTTGAATGTACTATGGACTGTGAAAAGAACAACCAGATCTTGAAGAAGCACAACCAGAGAGCTCCTTGGAAGCAAAGATGGAAGGACTATATCTTACATGCTTTGGACATGTGGTCAGGAAAGATCAGTCCCTGGAGAAGGACATCATGCTTGTTAGAGTGGAGGGTCAGCGAAAAAGAGGAAGACCCTCCGTGAGATGGATTGACACAGTGGCTGCAACAATTGGGCTTAAGCACAAGAAATAACTGTGGACATGGTGCAAGACTGGGGAGGGTTTGGTTCTGTTGTTCATAGGGTTGCTCGGAGTTGGAACTGACTCAACGGCACCTAACAACAACAACTGAAAAGTGGTGGAGAGTACTGGTTTACCAAGCGAATGCATCATCTGTTAAGTTCCCATTCAAGTATCCATCATTAAGTTTTTCTAAAGATATAATTTAATGTTATATTTCATTCAACAAAATGAATAATAGAATTTACTTACTGAAGTGAGAGCGTTGCCACTGTTAACTGCAGGTAGCATGGCAAAACTCACTTCTTTCAAACAGTGTGTTTTTGAGGAACTGTTTTAAGGGAGAAACTTGTTAACCATTTTATTTTTCAATCAAAAGCAAACAAAAAGATGAAAAATTAGGCTCAGACCATGATATAAATAACAAAGCCAGATTTAATACTAGACTAGGAATTTTGAAAATGAATCCATAATGGTAGCTATCATTTATTTATTAAACAAAACGTTTTAAACTCTTGACTCATCCTCAGTTTCTTGAAGTAGGTATTATTACAATCCCCTTCTAAATAGGAAATGGGAGTAAGATTAAACATAAAATTCTGTCATATTCATATAACTAAAATAATTACTCTTGACTAGTGGTTCTCAGTAAAAAGCAATTTTAATCCAACAAGGCCATTTATTTGTCAAAGCCTGGAGATATTATTGGTTGTCATAAGTGAAAAGTGAGAATGCTACTGAAATTTGGTCAATAGACGCCAGGGATGCCAGGGATACAACAATGCACACTTAAACTCCCCTCCACAAAGGATTCACTGGCCCAGGGTCTCAGTAGGGAACACCTGGTGGCATAGTGGCTAAAGGTCACGGCTGCGAACCAAAAGGTTAGCAGTTCGAATCCACCAGGCACCCCTTGAAAACTACAGAGCATTTCTATTCTGTCCTATAAGGTTGCTAGGAATTAGAATCCACCTGATGGCAGTTAGTCTTTAATGTCAGCCTTTCTGCATTTGAAATGAAGCACTGATCAAATTGAATAATAATAATAATGAAAGTGTTCTATCTGTGTAACATACATGCAAACCTAAAATATGAACTATTTTTCCTTGGTATTCACTGAGTTTTGAAACTGATTGGCATCTTGTAGATGCTGAGTGGTTCTCAAGTAACACAAGCCAGGTGGATCATGAGTGTTTCTCTCTACAGTCGGTCTCCCTAGTATGATTTCTGTAGCTGCCGGTAGTTGTCCTGTGACATCAGTTTGGTTCAAGGAGACAGTCTTAACAAGGTGGCAAAGGTACAACAGGCGAACAGACTTCCGCTTTGCTTGTTGCAGTTTCAGAATTCCACATGCATTTATGCTGAGACAAAAATAATAAAATACATCGACACGCTTCCCTCTAAGTATTAACACCTTGTCTTTTCTAATGTCAGCAATCCCTCAGTAATATACTTTGCTCTTTGTGCTGATAAAGCATTTATTTTGTTCTCTGTAACTTCCGTTTGGGGTCTAACACATTTGTTTCTTTAATTCATAGGTCTTTCCAGATTATATCTCATGGATTACTGTATTTCAGATACCAATCACTGTGGACCATATCTCTGAAAGGAATGGAATTATTGAAAATGAAAATAAAACTTTCCACAGTGGTAATTTATTCTTGTTTCATTATTTCTCAATTCTACCAGCATTTGCTATTAACCATTCTAATTCAGGAATTTCTTATGCAAGGTCTAAAGTGATAAACTTGCGTTTTAAGGGAAAAAAAAATCCTTAATTACATTCAGCAAAATCAAAATGATATTGGTTCAAAATGTTTTTGTAATTTCTCTTTGTTTTAACTATGGTTATGGCAGAGAATTTTATTGATTAAAATTAAGTAACGTTCTCTTTTAAATGATATGAAGTGCTATGTTGCCCTCAATTCTGCTTCGCATGTTTTGCCTAAGAAAATACTGAAAACAATATGATTTGACCCTATTAATTATTTATGAATTGGGCTTATGAATCTCGAAATCTTTTTTTCTAGTCTGAATTGTACTACATATGAGTCTTTGATCAGTTAGTACATGAATAAGGAATGTTGTTTTTCAGAATTAAGAGGAAATAAGCCTAAGGAAGAACATTACAGAATAATAAGTACTGAATAAAATATAAAGTCTTTAACTTTTAGATCTCGTTGTATAATTACTATGTGTCTTTGGACAAAATAATACATATTTATATTTTTCTCACACTTCAATGATATAGCAGTTTCTGTAAGACATTTGTTCTCAATCATATTTCTCATCTGACCTACTAAAATCAGCAAAGTCTGTTTTGCTCATGTATATTAATGCTGTTAATGTCTCATGTCCAGTGACCAGAAATATCAAGAATCTTATCATAAATTATCTTTAGGGTATGAAATAAAGTTTTAAATAGTTGTGTGTAGAAGTAACTTATTTAAATTTAAGAATCAAGGCACATTTAAATATACCTAATATTCCCAATGTAATATAAATATATTCCATTAAATTTAGGTAATCTCAAAATTGGTGCAGAAATACCTTCACAATTATATTAAAAATGACTGTAAATCTGTCCAGCTTTCCTTACCTCTCTTATTCAGCAATTTTTAGATACTATACTTGGTCCTTTTTGCCACAAGATGCTATCTTAACTGTTATATTTTAATCATACCTTCATCTTTGCATTCAAAACCCGTGGCATGAGTTTCGTGCTCTGTACGTGAACACGCTTCTCCTGCAGAGGAATGCCATCTAATTCACAGGCTGTGACAGTCTTCACAAGGAGTCTACACCTTTGGTGAAAAGTGTTTCATTTTTACCTATTGGCAACCCAATGACACAAAGTATTTGCTCATAACACCACAATCCCTTGCCTGTGAATTGTCATCAGGCTCAGGAAATTGTCACTAGAAATGTCCATTCAGAAAGTGTAAACAGATGAGTATGCAGAACTCATGGGAGAAAAGAAAATAACTCTCTGTCTTCTGACTGAGCTCTTGAAAAGGGCTTCCTCTACGACTAATTACTGAAACCCATCCTGATGATGTGGATGTCTAGGTTGGGACTGAATCAGGATGGGAAGAATGGCCTTACCAAAGATGTAGATACAGGGAACCTAAAAATGGGATGAATGCTCTATAATCCATGTTTTTTGAGCAAGATATTGTTCAGTTTCCAAGAGTTCCACTTTCTATCTATGTTTTTTCTGCTATTGATTTCAACTTTTATGGCTTTACGATCTGAGAAGATGCTTTGCAGTAATTCAGTGGTGTGGATTTTGTTGAGCACTGCATTATGGCCTAACACATGTCAATTCTGGAGAATGTTCCATGTGCACTGGAGAAGAAGGTGCAGTTGTCCGCAGATGGGTGGAAAGTTCAGTATATATCAATGAGGTTTAGTTGGTTAATTGTGGCAATGAGGTCTTCTGTATCTTTACTGAGCTTTTTTCTAGATAATCTGTCCAGTATTGAGAGTGGAGTGTTAAAGTCTCCCACTATTATTATGGAGTCATCTAACTCTCTCTTGAGCATAGTCAGTGTTTCTTCGATGTATTTAGGTGCTCTGATATTAGGTGCATAAATATTTAATATAGTTAAGTTTTGCTTGTGTACTGAACTTTTGAGCAATAAGTAGTGTCCATCTTTGTCCGCGATGGTGGATTTCAGATTAAAATTGATTTTGTGTGAGATTAGAATTGACACCCCTGCTCTTCTTTGTTCATTGTTAGCTTGATATATATTCTTCCATCCTTTAATTTTCAGTTTGTTCCTGTCTTTGGGTTTCAAGTGAGTTTCTTGTAGACAACATATGGATGAGTCATGTCTTTTGATCCAAGATGTCACTCGACGTCTCTTTACTGGAGCATTCAGTCCATTCACATTCAATGTAATTATTGATAGGTATGTGTTCACTGCTGCCATTGTGATATGTTTATTTTTATGTTGATGTTTTCTCTGTTGTTCTTACTAGTCTGTTCTGGGACATTCTTTTTTGTGAATTGATTTTTCACCTTTTTCAGAGCTCATTTTGTAGTTGTTGAGACTCCTGTGTTACATTTATTAAAATGGTATGATACATCTTTGTTGTGCTTTACAGTTGCCCCTATGATCCCCCTAGATAAACTATATATAAACCCAAGTTTAATTACTACCAGTCTTGTCATCTTCCTCTCCATCTGGAAGGACTATAACAACTGTAGTACATCCCTCTTTTTAATATGATGGCACCATAGTTTTCATGATGATCACTGGATTGTTTCTTTCCATATCAAAGCTGTGATTGACTTTGGAGCCTTCCCTAACTGAGTTTTGAGTAGTGTGTCGTTCTAAAATATAAAGTTAGTGGTTTTGTTCTTCTAAGCCTGTGCCAAGAACTTCTTTCAGTATTTCTTGTAGTTTTGGTTTGGTTTTTACAAAGTCTCAGAGTTTCTGTTTATCTAGGAATGTCTTAATTTCATTTTCGTGTTTGAAAGATAGTTTTGCCGGATATATAATTCTTGGTTAGAAGTTCTTCTCCTTCAAGGCTTTGAATGTGTCATGCCACTGTCTCCGTGCCAGCATGGTTTCTGCTGAGAAATCTGACCAGAGCCTGCAGGGTTTCCCCCTGAATGTTAGCTTCGCTTTGAGTCTTGCTGCCTTTAAGAGTTGCTGCTTATGTTTCATTTTGTTAAGTTTGATTATAACATGTCTTGAAGTCTTTCTTTTGAGAACTATATTGGGTGGCATATGATATGCATCTGAGATGTCTATATTCTCTTCCTTCATGATGTCTGGGAAGTTTTCTGTCACCAGCTCAGCAACAATACTCTCTGTGTTCTCAGATGTCTCACCCTGTTCAGGGACTCCAATTAATCGAAGATTGTTCTTCTTAATAGAGTCCCACATGCTTCTTAATGCTTCTTCATTGTTCTTGTTTCTTTTTTCTGAGTTCTGCTCATAGACGCTGGCATCAGTAGCTCTATCTTCCAAGTCAGAAATTCTTTTTTACATTTGTTCCATTCTGTTTTCTTGGCTGCATTGAAGTTTCTGTGTCTTTGATTTTGTTCTTGATCTATTGGATTTCAGAGTACTGGTGTTCCATCAGATCAAACAGCTTGCTTAATTTTTCACTTTGTTCTGCTGCATTTTGTATAAGGTCTAGAAGGGCTCTGTATATAATCATTTTGTGTTCACTTTCTGATGCTTTCATAAAAGTTTCTTCATCTGGAAAACTCCTTGGTGGCTTTGTTTGGGAGCCTTCTGAAGCCATGGGTGATTTCTTGTGTGCCACAAGTGTCTGTTGCTTTTAGGGTCCCAGTGGGATGAATGCTTAGAGTTGTCCAATGAAGACTAACTATGGGAAATAAAAAAACAAGAGGTCACTTGCTTCACCAGGTACTTTGGGGAGACAGTCAATGTCAGTAATGACCCTGAGAACAACATTTTCATTGTGATTGATGTTCTACCTCTGTCTGCACTTTTCCCATTCTCTGGTAGGTTTTGCTCATTTTAACATTTCAAATAATGCATGCAAAGCAATTTTCCCTTTGTCTTTAGCTTTTTCAGCTCTTCCAACTTATAACTCCTCATAGCACCCGTATTTTGGAAAGTGTCTCTATTCCCTCATGTGCCATTCACTCTGCAGCCTGACTTCTGTCCCCTTTTGCATCACTCGAAGTGTCTCACAAAGGTTATTAACAAGTTATTGATGACTAAATTTGGCAAAAAATGTGTAAGACCTCACCTTAATTAGACCTCTTGGTAGGATTTAATTCTGCAGTAGTTATTTTTTTCTTGAATTACTCTGTTAGCTGTCTTCCACGTATTTGTCTGGATATTGCCTTACAGTCTCCTGTGTAAACTCCACTTCAGCTCTGTTACATTGGTTCTTGTCTAGGTTCTGTCATAGCTCCTTCTACTCGACAAGCAAGATCTTACTCAAGACTCAAGTGTCACACTGCCCTCTTGTCACTGTGGCTTGTGGATAATTGCTAGGATCTAAAGACAAGTAAGAGTAAATGAGATCTGTTTTTCGCCCATAGCTTCTGTTGTGTAAGCCTCTCTGTGGATCCAATATTCATTATGGAAAACTCCAATTATAAAAGCATATCAATTCTACTTAAGATACATTTTTAGAATCTGACTGTCTCTATTCAGTTCTTGGGTGGCATAGGTAGTTAAGTTATTAACTAAAAGGTCGATAGTTAGAATCGACCCAGAGCTATCTCTGAAAAAAGACCTGGTAATCTACTTTTGAAAAGTCAGCCATGGAAAACCTTGTGGGTCGCAGTTGTGCTCTGACATGTGGGGTTGCCATGAGTCAGAGCAGATTCAACAGGAAACGGTTTGTATGATTTTTCCCCCCTGGAAAATGTTTTCTTCTCAACTGTAAAACAATAATGTCTTAACTCATTTTCTTTGCTTCAGTGTTCTTCTCATCAGACGGATATCTATGAAAAAGTCACAGTGCTTTTTGGGGAAGGAAGGGTCTGATTAAGCCTCCTTTCAGTTGTTCCTACCATAGTGTGAATACGACAACAGAAGGATTGTGGTATTTGACTGAATAAAGTTGTTGAGAGTATCACATGAATCAGTGCAAGAGTCTGGTGTGTATAAGTTACTTAGTAACATTGTCCGTGCTGCTACAAATAAAGGCAACTTGCCTGTATATTTCTCTTTCTCTCAAATTAGCCTGTTGGTACCAGGAGCACAGGGATCTAATCTTTTGCATATCTGCTGCTCTACCTATCACAATGTGGGTCCAGATATGAGCGCTCAAGAAATATTCACTTAATAAATGGGTAGCAAGAACATCTGAGATGTATACAAGGCCTTTATTGATTGCCAGATGTTTTCATTTTATTTCCTTCTTTATGAGGAGGCTGTGCTCAAACCACTGATTCTAAGGACATATGGGAACGTCAAATGGTTAAGTCATTTTTGCAAAGTCTCACTGTTTTTAAGTAGTACGGATAACACGAGTGCCAAAATCAAGTTTCTTGACTTCTAATCTCAAAATGTTTACTTACATACTTCCATACATCACCCAGACTCTGATGATTGTGTGTCTATTACAGTCGACTACTATTGAATAACGACTGGGACAATAGTCTGAGTTTAGTCTGAGACAAAACAAGCTGTAAGTTTCTGATCCATACCTCTCGTGATAGGACACTGAGTTAAATAAACAGGAGCAAAATGGCCTATTCTTTAAAATGATATATTCTTACATTAAAATAAAGGAGCTCTGGTTGCACAGTAGTTCAGCACTTGGCTGCTATACAAAAGGTTTGCAGTCGGAATCCAGCAGTCGCTTTGTGGGAAAAAAGACCTGGTAATCTGCTCCTGTGAAGATTACAGTCTAGGATGCCCTGTGAGGCCAGTACTATGCTGTCCTGTAGGATTGCTATGAGTTAGAATGAAATTGGCAGCACGTAACAAGGACACAATTAAAATGCAGCAGCTTGCTTACATACTTTGTTCCTAGCTTATTTTAATTATAGCTCTCAACATACAGTACCTGGATATGATATTTTAAATAAGCATGACTCTATGTTCAAAACAGGAATAGGGGTTTTACAAACTATCTTGTAACAAAGTATTGTGCATTTTCTTGTAGTTGTGTCCCAGTTTACGCTTGCAGATGTCTTCAGGGAAAAACATTCTCTGAGCATCAGTCCTTCTACTGTTCCAGCTTCCATAGAAATTGGAGCATTCAGTCCAGCCTTTGAAGTCAGTGGCAGTGTCACAGTCTTGTTTCGTATTAATTAACTCTGTGCTCAGTTTATCTCAATGTATTCTCCCCTGGAAGCTCTGTAAAGACCTTACTTTCTGCAGCTAGCTCGGAACAGATCCAGAGTTGAGGTAAAATTAAAAACCAAAACCAAGAAAGTTTAGCTGTGCCTTATTTTTATTACTTGGAAAAGAAGCTAACAACACAGACTCCTTAGTAACCAGTGAGAAATAGTAGAGATGAATACACTATCAACAGAAAGACATGGCTTTGAATCCCAGTTACATACTATCTGTAACTCGGGGGACATCTTGTAAACTCTTAGATTTTCAGGGTTGTCTCTGTAAAAAGAAATAATGTCCCCTCCCTAGACTTCAATGAATTAATGAGATTGAAAGTATTGAAACTAGTGCCTGGTATATGATATGTACTCAACAGGAATTAGTTTCTCTTTCTTTCTTTCTTGTTTTCTCTGTCTCCTATGATAGCTTGAGTAAATTTTTATCTTCTTTCCATTCTTCCCTTTGTGAATTTGAATATCACTGGATTATTTCCCTAAGCTATCCGGAAGTAAATATTGAATATCTGCCTTAAGTAGGCCAGCCACAGCATCTGGTTATTGTTTAGTCAAAGGAAAAAAACAAATTACAAGAATTATTATTTTAAAATAAGTGTAGAAACATGTTATTTCAAACAGTTTTCAGTACTGTTAGTCACAGCAACCAGAATATTGTCATATATGTTATTATTGCATTTAAAATAGTAAAATTTAACATTTTAATATGCAAAGTTGAGTAAGCACTTGAAACAATAGTCAATTAAAAAAAAGATTCACACAGATTATAAAAATTTATGGTGTAGAAATTCATTAAAAATTGGAAATGTATGATAATATTTCTGTTTAAGTAAATATTGAAATTGGGGTATATAGAAACCATCAGCAGGAGAGGCACTGGCCTGTGTGTCATTAGCCAGTATCATAACTGTTTGTCTAAAACCTGAATTTCTTGCATTAAGCCAACGAGAGATTCAACCTGTTTTGAAATTCAGGTCAATACCACAAGAAGCCAAAACCAGATGTGTTGCCCTGTGGTCCATTCTGACTCATAATGACTCTATAGGAGGGAATAGATCTGCTCCATAGAGTTGCCATGGCAATTGATGGATTTGAATTTCCAACTTTTTTTGTTAGCAGCTGTAGCTCTTAACCGCTATGTCACTAGGGTTTCCTTCAAGTCAATGCATGCATGCCAGCCAAGCCAAGTGCTGTCGAGTCAGATAACTTTAATATTTGTAACATGGGTCGCCATGAGCAGGATCCGATTCGACAGCACTTGGCTTTGGCATACTATCACTATTATAACAATATAAAATTATTGTAGTCTTGTTTCTAATGTGTGCTATCACCGATTTCACCCAACCAGATTTCTAGCAACTATCCAATCTAAAGCCTCCCCTCCTTGCCCTCCCTCCTCAGGTGGACTTCAGCATAACTTGAATACTCTTTCCATCTTAACCCAATATTGCAAGGATAGATTAGCTGGGGCAGGGGGCAAGGAACATGCTCTCAGGCGAAATTGAGGCCAATTGGCACAACTAGCGTTTTGCCAAGAGGGATCTCTGCACCCCACATTGGTGAGTGGAGTCTAGAGTCTTAAAAGCTGCCAAGCTGCCATCCGAAGGCACAGCAAATGGTCCCAACTCAGCAGGAACAGATGCTCACCGAGGACCAAAATGACACGTGGTAAAGACAACCCAGAAGACAGAGAGACCCACATGAGTGGGTGCCTACATCAACTTAGGACCAGAAGAACGGACAGTGCCCGGCGACCACCAGTGATAGCTGCGATGGAGCTCACTAAGTTGAGTCTCACTGGCAACACAAGAATAGAAACGAGTGCACCTGAGATCTCCACTAAAAGACCTCAACTGATGGTCCAGCGGTTTCGGGGTTCCCCTGGGAGCATGGCCCCTGGCCCTGATGCTCCCCTTGCCCATAAATCATAACGACGGTCTATTCTTTGGACACGAATGGATTGAACTTGGCAATGCAGAGTGACCATATATTAGATGGACTTTATGGTTCTATACATCTATAGAATATCATCCTGCTGACCTCAAGCTGGAGGAAGGAGAGTGGGTGGAGAGGAGGGGAAAGGAGACTGTTGGGAGGATGAGACATCTATGAAACAGAGAGCAATAGTGTGCTGTCACCCGACAGGGAGAGCAGCGGAAGCTGCATATAGGTGGGCATGTAAATGTATACAAGAATGTACATTTTCACTCAGTCACATTAAATAAAAATTAAAAATTGAAAAAATTATTGTAGTCTACTTTAGGATTATTTTTTTCAAAGTGAATTTAAGTTTGGTCGTGGAAAAGATTCCAAGCCTTTAATTCCTTTTAGTTTTAACAGCATTATGTAAAAATTCAGTGTCCTCTCATTGCCTGCCTCCATTGTCTCCCTCCCTTCAACCCCCACCGAAAAAGAGCCCTACATTCATTTCCACAGGTTTATATTGCTGGTGGAGTTCATCATTGGAAATGTTGGATTTTTGTAATAGTTTAAATATAATCATATATTCAGGTGGTGGGTAGTTGTAATTAAAACCTTTTATACCTCTGGTGGTTAATAACCCAGGCAAATACACTTTTACTGAAGATAATTCAAAAACAGGTGCAATAATACATGAGGAAGGAACAGCCAGGAATTGAAGCCTAACTTAGAGGAAAATATGAAACGACAGTTATCGTTGTTGATGTCAAAGGAATAATGAATGAAAGCAGAGGATACCACACAGGTGTTTATCTATGTTTTATTAACTCTGTAAAGGCATTGGAAACTATGGATCACAAACATTATAGATACCATCGCAAAGAATGGGAACTCCAGAAGAATTAATAGTTCTTATGTGGAACGTTTACATAGACCAAGAGGAAGTCATTCTAACAGAACAGGGAATATGGCATGAATCAAAAGCAGAAGAGGTGTATATCCTTTCACCAAGAGGGTTGTATCCTTTCACCATAGTTATTCAATCTGTATACTGAGTACATAATCCAAGAAACTGGACTCTGTGAAGTATAACAAAGCATTGGGATTGGAGGAAGACTTATTCATAACCTGTGATATTTAGATGGTACAATCTTGTTTGCTGAGAAGGAAGAGGACCTGAAGCCCTTACTGATGAAGATCAAAGGCTACAGTCTTCGGTACCAATTGTATTTCAACATAAAGCCAAGAAAACAAAAATCCTCACAACTGGACCAATGAGAAAACTTATGATAAATGGAGAAAAGACTGAAGTTGTCAAGTATTTCATTTGACTTGGATCCACAATCAACACTTACGGAAGGAATAGTTAAAAAATCATGAATAGACAGCTGAGAAGGGCTCACAATGTTGTGTCCCAGTGGCAACATGAGAAAAAACGCGCACCTCTAAGAACTCCACTGAACGACTGCAATTGATGGTCAAAAGCCTGGGAGTTCCTTTGGGAGCATGGCTCCTAGACCTGCTGCTGTCCCTGATCGTAGATAGTCACTGAGGTCAACTTTTCAGATAGGAATGGAATGAACTTGCAGACACAGAGTAACTTATCGTGTGGGCGCTTTATAGTTCTGTGCATCTGCAGGATGTTGTCCTACTGGCTTCCTGCTAAAGGGGAATGAAGAGCGTGGAGAGTGAGGACAGAAAATCATTAAGATGATGTGACATGTATAGAATGGAAAGGAGGAGTGTGTTGTCACCGTCTAAGGAGAGCAGAGGGAGCTACAGATAGGTGGGTGTGCAAATTTGAATTGTATTGTAAACTTTCACTCAATTACAATAAAAAAAAGAAATTATGAACAGTGTATTGGGAAAATCCATTACAAAAGACCTCTTTAAAGTGTTCAAAAGCAAAGTGTCACATTGAGAACTAGGGTGCATCTGACCCAAGCCATGCTGTTTTCAACTGAACAGTGAATAAAGAAGATGGAAGAAGAATTGATGTCTTTGAACTATGGTGTCCGGAAAGAATATGGACTATACAATGGGCTAGAAGAATGAACAATCTGTCTTGGATGAAGCACAGCCAGAATTGCCTCTTAGAAGGAAGGATGGTGAGACTTTTTCTCATGTTCTTTTAAAGAGTTACCAGGAGAAACCAGTCATTGGAGGACTTCATGCCTGATAAAGTGGTGGTTCAGCAGAAAAGAAATCCTTCAATGAAGTGGATCAGCAGAGTAGCTGCAACAGAGTGTTCAAAAGTAGTACAAGTTGGGAGAATGGTGCAGGACCTGGCAGTGTGTTGTTCTGTTATATACAGGGTTGTTATGAATCGTAATTGACTCCATGGCAGTCGATCTGGGTGTGTGTGTATACAGGTCTGCCAGTTAAGTTTGCAAACCCATCCTACCTACATGCCTCATTGCTGAATATCACTACTGTCAGCTTCAAAGTTCTTCCCTTGGGAGGCTATGCACTGATGCCAGGGACTAGTCTACCCTTCAAAGCAGTTTTGGAACTGTTTTTCTGTCGTTGTAGTACCCTTGATGTCCTGAATGTCATCCAGATGTCTCCCTTTAAACAGTTCCCTTATCATAGGGTAAAGAAAAATGTCACTGGGGGCCAGATCAGGTGAGTAGGGAGGATGTTCCAATACAGCTATTTGTTTAGTGGCTAAAAACTCCCTCACAGACAGATCTACAGTTAAGTCTTGAACTTGCCCTGGTGCCACAGTGCACAATGGCCATTCCAGGAAGAGTTCCAAAGTTGCTTTGAAGGGTGGGCTAGGTGCTGGTGTTGGTGCATAGCTTCCCAAGGGGAGTGCTTCAAAGGCGATCATAGTGATACCCAACAATGAGGTATGTAACACTTTTTCTAATACAAATTTGTGAACTTGTCAGGTCTCTTACATGTACACAAATATGCACATACAGCATGTATACAGATATGCCAAGCCAGTATACAGATATATGTTATATATATCCATATATGTCTTATACATATGTACATATGGACATATATAAAAGGTGAAAATCCTAGTGGCGTAATGGTTAAGTGCTATGGCTGCTAACAAAAACTCAGTAGTTCAAAGCCCCTTTGAAATTTTATGGGACAGTTCTAGTCTGTCCTGTAGAGTCGCTGTGAGTCAGAATGGATTTGATGGCAACAGGTTAATTTTTCTCCCGGTATATCTATGTATAAAATGCAATCTTGTGGAGTAAATTTTAAACCAAATAGCTTACTACTTTTACGTCACTATAAATGTATGTAGATTTTGATCAACTTATTATTTAGTAATACATACCTCTCCTAATTGTGATTTAAAATTCTCTTCTGAAATAGGTAAAAACTATTCCAAAGTATAGCCATTTGGAGATGGACTCTTGGCTGCTAATTTAGCCATTCACTCAGACCCTTCTTACTCTCAGTTTAAAAGCTAAACCTTAGAGATAATATTTATAAAATTACATAGAAATGTTTTCCTAACTTATTGGGTAAATCTCTTTGTTACTATTTTAGTCAAAGGGCTTTTTTCCATATTCCTAAAGAGAAAATTTTTGTCTTTTTTTGTTATTTAAGCAGTTATTTGAAATTGGAAACATTACTTGGTGTCATTCTATGGTTCACTGGTAACAACTTTGTTCTGATAACTTGTTGTAACTCATAAACTCCTATCTAAAGTCTCTTTGTATGTTGCAGGTCCAAATGGATCTGACCATTAAAGAAATTTAAGTGTTTTAAGAAAATAAAAATGCGTGTATAAATACATAGAGTTCCAGTATGTCTTTTGTTTCACAGAAAGAGAAGAGAAGAGAATAGGTCACTATTGCTGTAACTTAATTTAAATAAATAAATACATGCTGTGTAAGCTGGCAGCAAAATTAAAATTTCCAACCTGATCTGCCAAGTTGCCTCATCTTTTCTGGGATTTTCAAATGCTAATTGGAATGCTCTAAAACCCACAGGGCTGCCAGTGACAACTTTTGGGTAACTTCCATGTTTCCCATTTGCATAGGGTAGAGCAGGATGGTCAAATTATGATCGACTTTTCTCTTCCAAGTAAATCACCTATTTAAATACAAAGATTTTTCTCAAATGTGGCAAATTCTGAAATAGAAAGGATTAAATTATAGTATTGTAAATTCGAATCAGTAAATGGAATTTGATCCTTGAACATCTGAATCAAGTGATTAACCGGTTTAGTTGGTAGACTGAGCCTTGAAGTAATTAAGCCTGGAAAAAGTCTCTCCATGAAATTTGGATAGGCAAATAGGTAAATACATATTTACTTATTTATTTGGCATGATACTTTAGAGGTTGAAAAATATTTCTAATATTTTTCATGATAATTTCATATAAATAGAAACTCATATTTATTCTAAAATTTCCAAAGTATGTATGTATGTTTTGCTAGGAGCTGTGTATTTCAACTCACAGTGAATTCACATGTCAAAGTGGAACCGTCTCTTATAGTGTTGAGACTATATTCTTTACTTGAAGGAGCGCAATGGTTAAATGATATTCTGCTAACCTTAAGATCAGTCCCTTGCAGGAAAGGAACACCTTATGATCTGTTTCCATAAAGATTACAGCCTAGGAAACTCTATGGGCAAAACTACACTCTACTCAGTTGTACTGGATTGCTTGGAGCCAGACTATTTTAATTCGAGTAATGTGCATCTTCTGTGTTTTTTTTACCAACGACTTCCTCTTTTCTAGAGGTATTTTTATAAGCCTGGATTGCAAAGTTGTTTTTAGAGCAATGCTTATGGAAATAACCTCGTGGGTGGAGGGCATGATTAGCAAACAAACATAGAAAGTTCGTGTTACTTGCGTAAACTATGAAATACATGTCTACATATTATGTACATTACTAACAATTTAAAGGTATACGTATGTTAAGGGCCTATTGCAGAAATATTAAATTAAAACAGTTAGTGATTCTTAAACCATTTAAAATTTCATATTTTTCTGACACAAAGGACAATATTTATTTTCAGACTGGTCTTTTTTTAAGAAAGATAGAAGTATTGGGAAGAAAATTTTATTTTTCTTCTAGAAATATTTAAAAGCTCCTCTGTAGGGTCACTATGAGTTGAAACTGACTCGACAGCAATGAGCTTGGTTTGCTTAATCTGTAAGATTATGAAAATCAATGTACTTATTGCTGTTTAGGTAATAACTAATTTTCATAGTTCTTTTGATTAAACTCACCTTGAAGATAATAGTTTCTTTGATACGTGGTCAGCGCTAGTGAAGTTATATTTAGGATCCTCCACATTTTGGAAGAATCACTAGAAATTTTCTTGATAACAAGAATTGTAGAAGTCTTTTTATTGCTTAAAAATACTTAGACCTTTAACCAGGAGTGTGAACCTAGCTATGTCCCCTAAACTCTCTGTATCTGTTTTTTTCTGTTGTACAGTAGGGTCATTCAACTTGTTAAATTTTGTTGTTGTTTTGAACTCTTGTAACATTTGTCACTAATACAAAATGGGGCTAGTTAGTATTTTTTGTTTCTTTTATATCATTGCTTAGGCTTTTATACATTTTAAACTAAAAATGTTTAAAAAGTATTTGGCAAGGCAGACATTTGTTAAAATTTTGTCAAACTGCACCTGCAATACTAGGTGGCTGTTGAGTCATTAATTTTGCTTTCCATTCACTGATTTCTATTTTGCACAACATATTTTTTTTCTACATGAACAAAGTGGATAAACTAAAAAAAAATACATGCCTGGATTTTTCCAAGCCTAGAGACCATGTTTTTATAAACCCAACCTAGCATATTGACTATTAAAAGAAATACATTGGAAATTTTATATATAATGTTAAACAGTAAGAAAATTTTTGTTGACTATTACAGAATAATTGCCAAACTAATTGTACATTTTTATAAACAAACATCAATTGATAAAACTTTGTTATAATAAGGTAATTTTATAAAACTTTGGGAATAGATACATTGTAAACACATGAAATAAAACAGTGAAGAAGACAAAATTTGGGATATCAAAGTAGTTTTAATAAACTGTAAGAATATTATGGTAGGTAAAGAGAAATCTTTTTAATTTGGCATGACGTTTTGGTAAGAGTAAATTGCATTTCAAAACTTACTTTTATCTTTCTGAAAGAATAAGTTACTTGTCTTAAGTAATATTTGACTCAGAACATTTAAAGCTGTGTAACTCCCAGTATTTTTTTTTTTCTTAAAGAAAATTTGAAATCTTGGGATTAAAAAAAAAAAAAAAACTTGTAAATTTAACTTTTTAAATTTATATATTTATCTTTTGGCCGTAGCTAGTGTACTATTTAAGAGCTTGGTGCTAACCAAAATATTGGTATTTCAACTCCTTGGAAACTCTATGAGACAATTCTACTCTGTTTTGTAGGGTTGCTTTGAGTAGGAATTGTCTCTATGGCAATAGAATATGTTTTGTTTGGGGCACAACTTTCACATATTGTTGTTAATCAATGCTCTTTTACAATAAATGATTAAACATTTTTGGTTACATTTAGTGTCAATTAACTCCTGACATAATTGTCAATAAATAAGTGATCAGAGGAGATGGCATATTTAAAAAGAAAAATTTAAAAAGCCTGTATTTTATATGTGACAAGTAGCTATCTACACAATTACAATAACTTTAAAAAATGTTTTTGAGACAAATAATAAAATGCATAGAGACTTTTTTTAACCATAAATTACTACATTTCAAATGGAAAATAATTTTCAACCATTTACTATAAATAATGGACACAGATGTTTGAAAATCTAAAAGGAGTACAATTCACTGTGATAACACAAATCAAAAGGAGGTAAAATAAGTTGTATTAATATCAGACATACTAGATTTCAGAAACAATAACTATATGAGCTAAAAAAGACCATTAAAAACAAAACAAAAAAAACCTGGCTTGGCCATTCAATAGACTGTCACTCACAATGACCTATAGGAAACAGTAGAACTACTCCATACAGTTTCCAAGGAGCAGCTGGCAGATTTTACCCCGCCAGATTTTTGATGAGTAGCCGTAACTCCTAACCACTGAGCCACCACCGCTCCACTACACCTCCAGGGCTTCTGAAGAATGCCATAATCCAATAGTAAATGAGGACATTTATCAAGGGTGTATAGCAATCCTACTCTACACTGGTATGTGCTTATTAATACCTTCAAAATACATAAAGTAAAAACTGACAGAACTTCCAGGAGAAATAGACAAATTCACAGTTACTGCTGGTGATATCAGTATCATGCTCTGATAAATAATACAAATAACATCCAAACTATTGCCATCAAGGTGATTTCAATTCATAATGACCCTATGAAACAGAGTAGAACTGCCCCATATGGTTTCCAAGGAGGGCTGCAGAATTCAAACTGCAGATCTTTTGGTTAGCAGCCTAAAGCTTAACCATTGTACCACCAAGGCTCCAGCTAATATAATAGAAAAAAATTATTAAAATATGAACAACACTCCATACCAATTTGATCTGACATTTATAGAACACACTACCAGCAATACAATCAACATACTACTGTTTGAAGATACATGGGATATTTATTAAAGCAGACTGTATCTGTGCCAAGAAACAAGTCTCACTTGATATAGAATAAATTGGATCACTTACTGTATGTTTCTAGCCATATTTGGCTATCAGTATAGAAAACTCCACTGTCTTTCAGTCAATCCCGGCTCAAAGCAACTCTGTAAGTCAGAGCAGAACTTCTCCACAGTGTTTCCAAAGAGCACCTGGTAGATTTGATCTGCTGACCTTTTGGTTAGCAGATGTAGCGTTCAACCACTACACAACTGGGATTTCCATCAATATAGCAAAACTATCTTCTTTTTTTTTTTTTTTAAAAAAAGGATCACTATTTCCTAAACAATGCCTCTAAATAACAAAATTCCAAATACGTATTAAAGGAGAAATCAAAATAGTAATTCGATATCCATGGAGGCAGAACTTAGAGAAGTTCATAACACTATGCAACTATATTAGAAAAGAAAAATATATCAAATTGTCTTCATTTCCCTTTTCTCTTTCTTTTTTATTTATGAATTACAGTAAAAGAATAAAATTTCTAATATCTATCAATTATCTCATGTATGGTAAAACCTTACCCCCCACCCTTGTAGCCAACACAGTCATTTTCTTCTGTAGATAATTGTATTTTTAAGTTCTTATAGCAGGGGTCTCATACAATATTTACCCTTCTGACACTGACCGATTTCACTCAGCAGGAGATGTTTTCTAAAACCACCATTGCTTTTTATCATAGCATAGTGTTCCATTGAGTATATGTGCCATAGTTTGTTCATCCATTCAGCTGTTGATGGGCATCTGGGTTAATTCCATCTTTTACAGAGTGTGCTGCAACAAACATTAATATGCATATGTCTGGTCGTGTGACAACCTTTTTTTCTAAAGGATAAATTTCAAGCGGTGGGTTCACTGGGTCAAATGGTATATCTATTTCCAGGACTTTAAGGAAGCTCCAGATTGTTTTCCAAGGAGGCTGTACCATTTTGCAATCCTACTAGAAGTGTAGGAGAGTTCAGAGCTCTCCATAGCCTTTCCAGCATTTGTTGTTTTGTGTTTTTTTGGATCATGGCCAGTCTTGTTGGTGTGAGATGGTATTTCATGGTAGTTTTGATTTGAATATCTTTAACAGCTAATGATCATGAGCAATTCCACATGTGGCTTTTGGCTGCCTGGATTTCCTCTTTAGAGAAGTGTCAGTCTGTTTCCTTTGCCTGTTGCTTAATTGGATTATTTATCCTTTTCTTGTTGATACTTTGTAGTATCTTGTAGATTATGGAGATCAGACGTCAGTCTGACACATACTTGCCAAATATTTTTTCCCATAGGTGGCCTTTTAATTCTTTTGATGAAGTTTTTGGATGGGCAAGAGTGTTTGATTCCAAGTAGTTCCCATTTATTTTCTCTTCTGTTGACCATGCTTTGTTTGTCAGATTTTGAAGTCTGTCTACATTGTGTATTAAAACTTCCATTATTGATCCTATTTTGTCTTGGATGAGCTTTATGACTTTAGATTTTATATTTAGATCTTTTATCTGATTTGAATTGGGTTTTGTATAAGGTGTGAGATATGGATCTTGTTTCAATATTTTGCAGATAGATATCCAATTTTGCGAGCACCATTTGTTAAAGAGACCATTTTTACCCCAGTTTAAAATCCTAGGGTCTTTGTCAAATATTAGCTGTTTATAGGAGGATAGTGGCATCTCTAGGGTTTCAACTCTGCTCCATTGGTCTATGTGTCTCTTTTTGTACCGGGCTGTTTTGACTACTGTGAAAGTGTAATTGGTCTAAAGTCTGGTAGTGAGAGGCCTCCCAGTGTCTTCTCCTTCTTCAGCAGTGCTTTGTTTATCTGAGGTTTCTTTTCTTTCTGAACAAAGATGGTGATTTCTTTCTCCACATCATTGAAAAATGTCACTAGAATTTGTATTGAGATTACATCGTACGTGTAGGTCACTTTGGGTAAAATAGACATTTTCACAATGTTAAGTCTTCCTATGTATGAGCAGAGTAGGTTTCTCCATTTATGTAGGTATCTCTTAGTCTCTTGCAGCAGGGTCTTGTAGTTCTCTCTGCATAGGTCTCCTATTCCTCTAGTTAGATTTGTTACTAGGTATTTTATTTTCTTGGGGGCTATAGAAAATTGTATTGCTTTGGTGTTTTCTTCTTTCATAATCTCTTTGTTACTGATTTACTTATGTTTATCTTGTATTTACTTATGTTTATCTTTTGTACTCAACCTTTGATAGACTCAGAAAGACTTCTTCTTCTGGGAAATTCTTTGAATCTTTATTTTGGAAGTTTTCGGGAACATTTGAAGGCTGTTTACTTTAAATAATTAATTACAGTCTGCTGCCTGTGTGCCATCTAGAGGCTGTTTGATTTCTGTCTCTAATACTCTAGTGATCTGCCCCAAGTGGAATTCCTGAAGTGTAAGTTTCTGCTTACTGGGTGACAAAAACATTACCCTATTTATGGAGAAGCTGGGGGCTGTCAGTCAATGCTACAATGTGGGTCAGAGAAGGGTGGGAGGAGAAGGGAGGAAAAGCCACCGGGCCTCTCAACAGACAGATCTCCAGGCAAACATATAGGCCTCTCATCTTTAAAAGTAAACTTCACTTCTATGTGGAAAGCTGTCCAGGTGTTGAACTAAGAGCTGCCCAGCGTGCTGACCAAAAACAGGCTGTTGGGAGCAGCAGCTTCTGTCATCCAGTTGATAATGAAAGTACGTTACTGGCCGTTCACAGAAGCTGCAGTTCTCCGACATCATGAAACAGCAGAAGTGGAAGTCAGACAGCTGCTGGCTCGTTTTTGAGAGCAGAAGATTAGTCCGATGCTGGTGCCTAGTCAAATATGTCAGGGCCTAGGGCTCCCCAAATATTCAGTGCTCCATAAAAATATCATTCCAGGTCTCAGTTCTCCAAGGAAAATGAGGAGATGTGTGTCTAGTCTGCCATCTTTTAACGGCCTCCAGTTTAAAAAGTGAAACTACATTCAAAACTAGAGTCACATAAGGAAATTACACCCAGAGTGAGCACATGAAGGGGTATAAGAACTAGAGAAGGAATTAGTTAAATAGAGAATAGAAAAACACAATAGAGAAAAATCAATAGCCATAAACCAGTTCTTTGAGGAGATCAATAAAACTGATAAATCTGTCTAGTTGGGTTGATTAAACAGAAAGGTACATATTTCCAATATTTACAAATAAAATGCAGATACACGGCATGGCCAAGCAGGGTCTGTGACAGGAATGTAGGGTTTATTTAACACTTGAAAAGCAATCAGTGTAATGTATAATATTAACCAGCTTAAAAAAAAGAATCAGATCTTCTCAGTAAACACATGAAGAGGATTTTCAACACTGTATACCAGAGGTTTAGGCAGTGCAATAAAACAAGAAAAAGGTGTCTAGATCAAAGAGGAAGAAACTGTCTGTACCAGCAGAAAGCACAGTTTTCTTTGCAGAAAATTTAATGGAATCTACCAGAATAATTGACTTTAACAAAAATACACTTTACTTCTCGGTGTTAGTACCAATAATATTTATAAATAATATTTTAATAACATCAACAATTAAAGTAAGAATATATCAAAAAAATATGTGCAAGACCTATATTCTGAAAAATAGAAGACACAGCTGAGATATTCAAGAAAATCAGTGTAAATAAAATAACTCAAGAGTCAGAGACTGAAAGTTGTTCAGATGCCACTTCTTCCAAAACTGATGAACAATTTTTCTAATTATAGTGAAAATTTCAGCAGGACTTTTTTTTTAAGAAAATTAAAAGATGGTTATGAAATTGATATGGAAATACAAAAGTCTTAAATAAGAAAAACATAACAAAAAGCCCTTTGAAAGACTAGCACTCTTATTTATAGATTTAAAATAAAGCTACAATACTCAAAACTGTGTGTTACTGGCTTTGCAGGAGAAAAATTGATTAACAGAAAAGAACAGAGCGTCTAGAAATAGACCCACATGTTTGTGTCCGTCGATTTTTGACAGTTAATTCAAGACAGTTTGGTGGAGAAAGGACAATCTTTTAAATGCACAGTGTTAAGTTGATTAGACATCCACGAGTTAAAAATAAAAATACATTTGATCCATATCTCACACTGTATATAAAAATAAACGAAAGCCTTAAACTAAAATCTTCTGGAAGAAATATGTAAGATTTTTTTTACCTTGCCTTTGGCAAACATTTTTTTGATACATCAGTGTCATGATCCATAAAATAAATTGATAAATTGAGTTTCATAAAATTAAAATGTTCTCTTTTAAAGACTAGAAAATGAAAAGAGAAAAACATTGACTAGGTGAAATTATATGCAGAGCTGTGTCTATTAAAGGACTTGGATATCATCCTGCCGACCTCTGGCTGGAGGAAGGAGAGTGGATGGACAGGAGGGGAAAGGAGGCTGTTGGGAGGATGAGACATGTATGGAGCAGAGAGGAATAGTGTGCAGTCACCGGACAGGGAGAGCAGTGGAAGCTGCATATAGAGGGGCATGTAAATTTTTACGGGAATGTACATTTTCACTCAGTCATATTAAATAAAAGAAAGTAAAAAAAAAAGGACTTGTAATCAAAACATATTTTTAAAAAATACTTTCTCCGTTAAATAATATTTGAATAGATACTTGTAAATAAGGCATATAGATGTTAAAGATGTTCATGTAAAGATGCTCAGCATCATTAGTGATTAGGAAAAATGTAAAATAAAATCACAATGAGATAGCAGTACAAAAATATCAGAACGGCTAAAGGTAAAAATACTGTCTGTACTTAATGTATATAAAGATATGTAAGAACTGGAATATTCATACGCCACTGGTGGGAATGGACAATGGTAATATCACTTTCTCAGTTTTTTGAAATTTTAAAGATATGCTCTGTTCTATGAGATAGCGTTTTCACAGTTAATGTGATGGATTGAGTTGTATCTCCCCAGATACGTGCATGAACTTGGCTAGGCCACCATTCCCTGTTTCGTGTGGTTTTTCTCTGTTTTGAGATCTGATGTATGTAATCTGTGTGCTATGAATTCAAACGGTTATACTGTAAGAATTTGGCTGCTAACCAGCATGCTGGCAGTTTGAGTCTACCGCCTGTTCATTGGAAACTCTATGAGGGCAGTTCTGCTCTACCCTATAGAGTTGCTATGAATGGGAATTGACTCAACAGCAACAGGCTTTTTTAAATTATGCTAATGAGACAGAGTTACTGACAGTTATGTTAATGAGGCAGGACACAATCTACAAGATTAGGTTCTATGTTGAGTCAACCTTGTTTGAGAGGTGAAAGATGAGAGAGAAGTCAGTAGGGAAGTTGAGCCACCACTACCACTCTGCTGGGAGCAGAGCATGTGCTTGGCACCTGGGGTCTCTGTGCTGAGACGGCCCCACACCCAGGGGCTGACTGATGACAAGAACTTCCCTCAGAGCGAGCAGAGCGAGAAAGCCTTCTTCTAGAGCTGCCACCTTGAATTTGGACTGCTAGCCTCCTAGACTGTGAGAGAATAAATTTCTTTTTGTTAAAGCCATCCACTTGGGGGATTTCTGTTACTGCAGAACTAGATAAGCAAATCAGTTATATACCGGAGAGAGATTTTGTATTACAAAGGTGTATGTACAAATGTACATAGAAGTTTCATTTGCAATAGCTCCAAGCTGGAAGTAATACAAAGTTCCTCACAGGTGAATGGTTAAACAAATTGTGGCTTATTCTTACTGTGCTTACTGAGCCAAAAGCCCAAAACCCATGCCATCAGACACACTGCAATCCTATAGGACAAAGTAGAATGGCTCCACAGGGTTTCCAAAGCTGTAAATCTTTACAGAAATAGACTGCCGCATATTTTTTCCTGCAGTGTAGCTGACTCGACGGCTCTTGGCTTGGCGTAGCTAGTGGATTCAAACTGCTTAACTTTTGGTCAATAGCATAGTGCTTTACCCACCACACCACTGTGGTGCCTAACAGAACACACTGCTTAGCATTAAAAAAAAAAAAAAAAGTGTACACAACAATTTGGATAAATTGAAATTATTTTGTAGTGAAATAAGCCAGACATCTCCACCAGAAAAGAGAAAAGAGCATATCCTATGGTATTCTAGTTCCATAAAACTCTGGAAAATTGAACCAAACAACAGTAATAAGAGAGAGGTCTTAATCATGAGTTTTAGGGAGGAACATAGAAAGGGCTTATAAATGGGCACCCAAAATCTAGACAGTGTTGGGTGTGCTTGCTATCTTAATCATGGTAATGTTTTTAGGGATGTATACTGATATCAGAACTTATCAAATAGTTTAGTTTAAATCTGCTGTTTATTATTTTAATTAGCCAAGCCAAAGCCAAGTGCCGTCGAGTTAGATCTTAGTAAAACTCTTCAAAATTAAGAATAGAATTGCTATGTTTACCACTGGCCTCTTTGCAACAGTGTTGGTGCAGAATAACACCAGAAAATTCTTTTAACACGAGAATGGATTGCATTATAATTACAGTTATGTTATTAAAAGTCTGATCCCTTACTCAGAATAGGAAATAGTTGAGACACTTAGTGATCCAAATCAAGTGTGTGGATTCAGAATCAGACAGTCTGCACTTTTAACAGGAATACAAGGCAACTCCTCTAAAGACTTAAAGTTAGAACCCTTCATCTAGAGAAGGAAACCCTAGTGGTGTGGTGGTTAAGTGCTGCATCTGCTAACCAAGAGACTGGCTGTTCACATCTGCCAGGTGCTGCTTGGAAATGCTATGGTGCAGTTCTACCCTGTCCTATGATGTCTCCATGAGCTGGAATTGACCTGACGGCCGTGGGGTTGCTTTTTTGGGAGAAAGTGTTAATTTAGACAAAGAGCCCTGGTGGTTGGTGGTGCAGTGGTCAAGAGCTTGCCTGCTAACCAAAAGGTCAGAAGTTCAAATCCATCAAGTGCTCCTTGGAAAGCTCATGGAACATAGTTGAAATCAACTCAAGGGCAATGGATTTGGTATGTTTTTTGAATTTGAAAGAAGGGAACTCTGATGGCTCAGTGATTAAGAACTCTGCTGCTAACTAGAGTTACCCGTTTGAAAGTACTAGCTGCTCAACAGAAGAAAAATGTGGCAGTCAGTTTTGATGAAGATCTGCAGCCTTGGAAACCCTATGGGGCACTTCACCTCTGCACTGAGGGTCATTGTGAGTCAGAATTGACTTGAAAGCAATAGGTTTTAATCTGAAGACACTAACAGAAGAAATCATCAAATGGTCAAAATTCTTGAATTTTGAATTACTTATCAGTTGAACTGATAAGTAATTATCAGTTTTACTTATCAGAATTACTTATCAGTTGAACTGTATGCTTAATAGCAAATTGATATGGAAGAACTAATGGAAAAAACCTGTTTTTGATGAAATGACAACGTTGTCTCAGTTTAGAGAATCAAGAGCACACCTTCCTTAAAAAAAAAAAATTAGAGTTCTACATCTGCAGACACAAATGGGTAATTTATTTGGGGAGCAAAATACTATTCCATTATGAATGGGCTTAATAGTTTTAGTTTAGTCAGTATTTAAATATTTAATTTTATAAACTAAAAACTATTTTAGTGTAGAAAATATTTAAAGAAGCTATTATGAAAAAAATCCCCTTTAATTTGAAAATAATTTCTGTAGGGCAATTTTGGAACATCTAAGTTTGTACAATGTTACATCCTGTTCTACCCGGCCATGTCCCCAAAACATTAGTACCTCTGGAATGACATAGACAATTTTTAAAGTTTATTAGAGTTGCCATGAGTCGGATCTGACTCGACAGCACTTGGCTATTTGGGAAAATTAGAATTGTATTTAATAATGATACATAATATAACTCATTGATACTTCTTTCAGGAAATACTGTCGTTGAACAGCTATGTCAGTCTTTAAATCCAAGTTATTTTTAATAATATTGCAATGCCATCTGTGTATAAGAAAACGCTTCTGCTCTGTGAACTATAGCGGAGAATGAGAGCTAAAGGGAAGATTAGTGTTTGGGAAGTACCTTAAAAAGATAAACATACATCAACTGTTTCACCAAAACCTAATGACAATTATTAAGGTATAAATTGATAATAAAATGTTGTCACATCTGTCAGAAGACACGTTGTCACGAGTTTCTTCTCTTCGTAGTGTTCAGGTTTCCGTGGCTAGAATTCTGCGCAAAGTTTAAGCTGGAAAACCTCTAGCTGACTCCTATCAGTGGAGACCGAGACACATAGTCAAAAAATTTCAAACAACTGCACTCAGTTTCTCAAGAAGTAATAACAGATACAAAGCTCATTAATAGTGGAATACTGGATACAAGCTTTGATTATAGAGTTTGGTCCTGAGAAATTTAAGGTCTCAAATTTTCAGATGAAAAACTGGCTTATTTGGATGCACTGTCTAATGGTCTTAAATATGTAATATAGGAGGAGGCAAATATTCTCATTAAAAGTGTGATGCATTCAAGGGATATATTAGAGAGGATCAGAGATGATGACAGAAAATACACTTAAATGAGGATTCCTTAAAAAATTATAAAGGCAAAGGTTCTACTCTGGGAACTTTGGAGTTCTTGATCTTTTAAGTAATGGAATAATATGGAGGAAAATTGTTTGGATTCACTCACGATGTGACCTAGGTTGATAAATTTAGAGCAGTTGAGCTTATTTATGGAGGCCCGGTGGCTCAGCAGTTAGGATCTCAGTTGCCAACCCAAAGGCTGGCGGTCTCAATTCACCGGCTCTCACTGAGAACCCCTACGGAGCAGTTCAACTAGGTCCCTGCTATGAGGTGGAATCAGTTGATGGCAACAGGTTTGGTTTGGTTTGGACTTAAATTCCTATTCCTTAATGTAGTGCTTGATATACAGTAAGTGACTGATAAATTAATTTCAAGTTTAAGAAGTATTTTACATACTCAGTTTTGCTGTTATTAGGACATTTAGCACGTTCTACCTCGTTCTTTAAGACACATATGTACTTGACATTCCCCCTTGACACTTCACATAATGCCCCTGTGAGATTTTATCTGTGTGTTGTTGATAGAAATATCATTATTTTCTTAAAATTCTTTCAGGATTCAGAGTGAAACCTAGATGTATAAATTTAAGGCAATTGGACTAACACTTTTAATTGTAAAAAGAAAAGAATGGATGCTTACATGGAATGATTAAATGAATGAAATGATTGTGATATACTGATGGTTGTATGCATAAAAGATCAATTTCTCAAACGCCTGCATGATTACTCGCAGTATTAGAGAGTCCTTTAAATGCTTAGTATGAGAGAATACCTCCATCAGAAAACTAGATGAGTAAAAGTTACATGATTTGATTATAGGATACATTTTTTATATTTATCATGTCTATAATGCTCAAGAACACTCTTTTTAGTGATAAAATTCACTTCTGTGCATGCAAATTGAATAACTGTGTATCTAATTGACAACTTTGTAGTTAAATAATTATTGTAGTCAACTGCCTGTTTGCACATTAAATGAAGACCAGGTGAAAATGTTAACTAGGTTAATGATTTTAAATAATTTTTGTTAGTGAGCAACATGTTTTTCTGCTCTAGCTGCAGTTTTGAAATTACAACTGAAAATGTTTTTTGCATGGCCTTCATCAACATTGAAGGCTCAGATTACAAGCTAAAATTCAAGCAGTTGATAGGGTCAGTATACCTCATTAAGAAAATAATTTTATAAAGGCTCATCATGAACACATGAAATGACATTGTGCTTTGAGCTGAGTTAAGAAAAGCCAGTTGTGTAGGAAAAGTACAAATTGCCCTAGTGGTATATTGAGGAGCTGTGTATTTGAGGCCAGATTTTATTCACTTTCTTAACCAGAAAAAACCTTACTGCATATTAATTGATTTCTTACCAGTGTATGTCCAGGAAGGTATGTTCTGATTTTAATATTTTGGTCAAAAATGTGAGCTTCATTTCCCTTGTGTATGGTAGAAAGTACCAGTTTTATGTGAACTGTAACAGAAATAATACCAAATATTCACATTGGAAGAAAACAAAATTAATTTGAAGGTCTGAGCTTTTCATCGTTTCTGCTAGGATGGCAAGTCTTCTTATGTAGGCTTGCTTAGTCAACAACTTGTAATCACATCTCTCCTGGAGCAAATGCTGGAAGATTTTCTGTCATTGTTTTCAGGTTATCAAAACTGCCTCAGGTAGCTGGGTCATTAAATAGCAAGAGGTATCAACAAATAGCAGGCTCCCATCATTAGTACTAATGATGTCTCAAGCTTACATCTAAAAAATGACATATGGACTTCAGAATAATTTAGGTTGACTTCAATGGAAAATGTTTCCTGCAGGATAGCTTGCAATGTGGCAATTACCAACTCAGAGGAAAGGCTCAATAAGGATAATTTTAACAGAAATATTTGTATCACAGTGTAGTACTACATTTTTTCTAGTCAACTTAATTTTATGATAATTATAAATCAATATTCAACCATGACTGGTGGCATACACAGGCATTAATATACTGATTGACCTTAGGAATTCATTTCACTCAGACCCCTCAGCAAAATAAGTGTAAAGTTATCTAAACTTTATGATCATTGTAAAGAAAAAACTGTGCCTCAAATGGAGATTTCAGAAAGGCGTAAAAAAGGGCCTTGATTATGAATTAGCTACCTAAGTAGCCAAACTTTGAATATTTAAACTTTCCTCAGGTGTAAATACAGACTTAGCTTCACCTTGAATAATTACACAAATTAAAAATAAAGCATGAAAAAGCCATTAGAGGATGCGACGACAACTCCCAATCATTAACGTGTTTTGGAAGCAGAGAGTGAAAGGATAATAAGAAAGGAGATTCCAGAAACAGACTAGCTGTTATTACAATAAAATTAAAATTAATTTTCATAAATCACTGTAAATAAAGCCATTAAATTAACCAGGCTTTATAAAGGCAACCTAGCTCAGAATTGAAATGAGAAGAAAAATTATTTATTGAAGGATTACCTCTATGCTCTTAACAGGTATCAAAACAAGATGACAAAATAAAAATAAAAATAAAACTTAGAATCTTCTTGAGAATAAGCTGTGCTATCAAACTATTAACCTACTTTAGGAAACCCTGCTGGCATAGCAGTTTAAGTGCTACATCTGCTAACCAAAAGGTCGTCAGTTCAAATCCTCCAGGTGCTCCTTGGAGACTCCATGGGGCAGTTCTACTCTGAACTCTGGGGTCACTATGAGTGAGACTTGACTTGATGGCAGTGGGATTTGGCGGGGGGGGGACCTACTTTCACACATTCAGTTTCTATTGCCATCCCAATTTACTGCTGTCTGGATTATGTTCTCTATCAGAATACAAATTAAAAAAAAAAAAAAAAAAAGACAAGACAAAGAGCTGTCAAAAGACATCACTTGGTTTCTAATCTACAAGGTAAGTCACCCTGCTGGCTTCTGACCTCTGTAGTGCTTGGCACTTTCAATCACACCTTACTAAACACATTCTTTGAATTTTAATGCCAACCTCTTCCTTGTTGCTATGCTTGTGAGTCAATTTCATGAGAGTGAGTTTGGTTTTTGGTTTTTCTTCCTCGATGCAAATTATACCTCTTTGTTTTTGTCAAAAATTAACTTTTGCTCTAACTAAATGTTGAAAGACTACATAACCAGCCTCTTAGCCCCTGGTTTTTAATTTTGTATTCATAGTCTGCTTGCTGTTCTTTGAGAAGTTTGTCCGTTCATATGACTTTCATGAGTTTTGCTTCATGAAAGTCATATGAACGGACAAACTTCTCAAAGAAGACTGACCTAATTCTTGAGTTTCAAGTTAATGTCCCCAACTGTCTAGTACACTTCTTTGGAGGTAGCATGAGCATCTCAAATTCTGCGTATCCATAGAAAATTCAGTAGCTTTTGTTTCCCTCAGCTATGAAAATTGGAACAAGAATAAGCAAACAACAGTCAAACCACACAAAGACAAACTGCCCTCTTTAGCTGCAGTCATTAATCTTCTAGCAGCGTTGACATGTATGAATCCTCTCAAACCAAAAACCTTGAACGTCTTTGTGCTTCTCCCTCACTGAAACAACTGGGTACCCAACTTCTATATGGTGCGCAGTTTCGTAACTTCCCATTTCCAAGCGCGTCTTGATTTTATCAGTTCCCAGGACAACTTTTTTTTTTGACAGTGGGGAGAGTTGTTTAGTTCCTTCAATATCATTTTTCAAATATCAAAATATTAAAATTTGTTTCTGAACTGTTGAAAACTGTCTTATCTTTACCCCCTGTCTTCTGGCTCGTACATGCCCTCCCCATCTGCCATTCACAATAGCAGGACCATCTCATCGTTATCCCCCTTAGGGAAGTATTTAGCAGTCAAAGCCCTCCCCATGGTGAAGTTGAGTCTCGTATCATTTACAAATTTGTTTCAATCTACCTTTCAGTCTCATCTCTTAACATTTTCTTGAATTTAATGAAGTTTGTCTTGTACATATTAAGAAAACATTTTAATACTGTCTTACAATATATCATTAGTTTTAGGCCATTAATGTATAGATAGTAATTTTAAACTTGGCAATAATGAACATGTTATTTATGTATTAAGTTACATTTTATATCATCAAAATCAAATTGATTAGATAAAGCTTAATTGAAATTGTTAGTCTTTTTCCACTTCAGTTTCTTAATAGTGCTTTTGAAAATAACATATTCACAGCAGAGCTAAGGAAAACACTTTTTTTAATTGTGAAACGTAAGATTTTATCATCATCTGTAAACTAGTCAACTAGAACTACTACATTCAGCAACTAACGGTGACTTTTTTGTTCAAGAATTAAATATTTTGAGGAGGCAGTGTTTTATGTTACTGTGAGGCAAATATCCGACTCGACGGCACTTGGCTTGGAGGCAAATATAAAATTTTCAAGACTTTCCTTCAGAACACTAAAAGTGAAAATTTTGTCTCTGAGTGATGTTAGAGTTTTTAATCATTTCTTTCCATTTTACGGATGGTGTCTTTTAAAAGTGATAAATGTTTTAAAATCAGAATAAGAAAGACAGTTGCTAACAATAAAGTTTGCACGTGTATTTTATTTAGCAGTTTTCAACTATTTAAACAAATGTATAACAGGTATTTTGGGCTTCTGTATACTGTCTCACACCTGTCCCTGCAGTGGAGAATAACAGGTGACATAAAGGCCAAGACAATAAAATGTTAAATGGTATCATAGAAGACTCAGATTCCATCCCACATTCATCTGTGGTGATTGATCTGCATTCTGATAGATGTCAGGGTACAAATGATATGGGTTAAGTATAATTTTAATGAGGGATAGAGAATAAAGCAGTTTACAGTTTCCTAAATTCCTGTAAATACATTCTCTGAAGGGAACAGCTCTGTGATCCAATGCATGTGTGTTACTATAAATTGGTGGTATCGAAAAAAACATGGATAAGGTATTTCTTCCTAGTATATGTAATTGGGGTAAAAATCAAAAGCCTAGGGGACTGAAGGGCATAACCTAGTGATCCTTGCTGACTTTCAAGTAACTACTTGTTGTGGTATTTCTGCAGCTGGACAACCTGCTACATTCTTGAAATGTAGCTTAACAAGAAAACTAAACCAAGCTCTCTCTCTAAATATTCTTTGCCACTTTGACAGTCTAGCCGCAACATTAATGAAGCAAATGGATCAAATTCTAAGTGTTTTTGTCTTTCCTTCTCTAAAATTTCTAACCACCCAACAAGTAAGCTTAGATATAGAGTAACATAGTATGCAAAACTGGCAAATAAGCATTTAAAATAGAATTCTCATTTTCTACAGCTTCCTGATTTTGCTTCTTTCATA
The DNA here is from genome assembly GCA_028571685.1 of Heterohyrax brucei. NCBI lineage: Eukaryota > Metazoa > Chordata > Mammalia > Hyracoidea > Procaviidae > Heterohyrax > Heterohyrax brucei. The sequence goes on from CM053148.1 coordinate 109,250,992, forward strand.
ATTTCTTTCTCTCATGGATCCTGTTTATAAATAGTGTTGTAACATTTGCATAGCCTCATATATTTCTAATCTCTTGGAACATTTTCCATGTTACTGTCTAGATATTATACCATAAGGAGATATTTGCAGTATTTGAAACATACTGCATTCCGTTACAGATATTCAAAATACCTCCTTAAGTATCGCTGCCTCCATCCACTCCTTTGCATATGCCAGATACCTGGAAAGATCTATTAACAGATCTATTTACTCTAAAGTGATCTTAACATTCCTTATCAGAGTAAATTAATTGATTGAGTATAGAAGAAGAGTGACTTGCATAGAAGATGCATATGCCTGCAGAAATGGCAAACCTTATCAGCTGGTTACGTGTAAGCTTTTTCCACATTAAACTTTTGTGTCGTCCATCGCTGGAAGTGTCTAGTCGTCCATACACACATAACAGTTTTCTCACCTGTGTGATGATTTTCATTTATATAGAGGAAATAATTTTAGTAACTGTTTAATCCAATCCACCTTTTACCTGAGAGTACACTGTGTAGTTTAGTTTTCTTTGATCACGATATTTGTTGTATACAATCCTAATGTGATATAATCTCTGCAACAGCCCAGTCATACAGTCTTAATAGATATTTTTCTTGATTAATATAACAGCAGTTTTGCATATTGCTAGCATTCACAAGGTGTTTATATACACTGTCTCTTTTAATTCTGTAGAAAGTCCTGTGAGATAGGTAATATGTTTTAATACGTTGCAGGGAGTCAGTATATGTTAATTTTGTACCATTTCAGATAGATTATTGAATTGCCCAAAGTCACCAAGCAGGAGGTACCAAACCTGGTTCAACTAGTTTTCTGACTCACAAGGTCTGTGGCTTTTCCACCGTGTGTCAGCTGACTGTGCATGAGATGGCTTTGAAAATGAAGGGTAGAGAATTTCAACTATATGCAAGAGTCCTAAAAGAACTTCTAGTTACCTAAGTAGGATGAAGACATCTGCTTGAGTGTAACTCCATGAACTTTGTGTTTAAGCCCACATTGTCTCCAGAACCAAGAGCCTTAATAAGAGCAGATGGTTATCTTTTAATAACCACTTTGTAACCCCTGGGATGTACCATATCCAACCACTTTTTATGACTCAGCAGTTCTTTGGAAAAGAGGTAAAAAAATTTTAATATGTTTAACCTCAAGGTAGATTCTTTTGATATGTATACAACTCAAGAACCCTGAGTGGGAGCTTCATTTTTGTGTAGACTGAGCCTTCCGTGATGCTTTCTAGATGTGTGAATTAGCTCAGCTTTTGATAGGTTTGCCTTTATTTCTGTTAGACAAGTCTCCTTATTGCATTTCCCAGTTATTCTGTTCTCAAGAGAATGTACATCTACCTAGAATAAGCTATTACCATTCCTCATTCAGTTATAGTGGCCATTTTCTCCTTGATACCAATTCTTCTTTCCAGATCTTACTAGCTACCTGCCGTTCTAGCTTCTGAACACTGTATAATGCATTTGCAATAGGAATAATGCATCGTAGTGGTGCCTTTCAAGAGACTAGAACTCCTATTAAGTTATTCGTACCCTACATTCAATCTTAGGGCTCGTTCATTGCTTCCACATGTAGCAGGTGAAATTCACCACTGTGAGCTATTCTGCAGTATTCTAGGGCAGCCTTTCTGCTTTTGCTGTAATGAATACTATACAGTTGTAGTTGTTTTCCTGAGTAAACTTCTTGTGTTTATTTGGCCTATAAGTACTGCTTTTGCAGTTAGGAAGAATGCACTGTAGTGGTAATATTCCTGAGATAATAAATCATTTGGCTTTATTTATCTGGACTGTAAGTAATGCTTTCACAGTAAGGAGGAATATATTGTACGATGTTTTGAAAAGTTTTTTGAAAAATAATAAAAAGATTAAGAAGAAGAAAATGAGAAGGAAATCAGTATACCCCCATGGCCAGATACCTTCATCTATTATTTCTTGTTTTACAAATTCTTCAAGAAATATATATATATATATATATATATATTTAAAGTGGTTTTATCATTGAAACATATCAACAGGATTTAAGACATCCAGGATCCAGTTGGATAAATGATCCCAAATAATGAGTCTCAAAATCTATGACTCACAACAAAGTTCAGAAGTGATCAATTAATCAGTATGCCTTCTTTTAGTAAAAACACATAGTGTCAACCAAATATTCAAAGGAGAAAATACTTGGGTCTTGGAAAGATCTTAAAGAAAAATTTTATGTATCTGAGGTAATTTAAAATTCCTTTGCACTATACAAAAAAATTTAAGTCTGAATCACTAACCTTTGATGCAGTGACGGGGCTGTGTAAAATATTCAACTTTACTTCCTTTTCCCTTAGTTTCTTGATTTGTAAAATAGAGATAGTAAATCCATTTTGTAAAAAAGGTGTGCCAAGCACTGCACACTGTGCCTGGCGCATAGTAAATATAAACTAAATTTCGTACATTATTGTAATTTGCTAAGAAAAAATGCTGCAGCTAAATGAGCCACATGATTTTAAATAAGAGAAATTGGACTTCAAAATCTAGCTAAATACAAACTGTATTTTAAAGCATACATTTAAAGTGTTGACACAGAAGGGTGTTTTTAGGACAGCAAGTGTAATTGCATTGTTGTTGTTGTCACCTTTTGGTGAGTTGGCCTCCTGATTATGGCAACCCATGCACAGGAAAATCAGACTATTGTGCTCCAAAGGCTTTTCTTTGACTGATTTTTTTATATAGGTTGCCAGGACTTTCTTCCTAGTCTTTCTTAGTTTACAAGCTCCACTGAAGACTGTTCACTGTCATCATAGCCATGCACAAGGCTCCATTCACACATGGGTAGTGGCTGTACTTGAGGTGCCTTGGCTGGGAATGGTCTTTTGTCTGGAAGACAAGAATTGTATCACTACAGCATGACTGCCCAAGGGTACATCGTGCCATTACTATTATTTTTGAGTTGGGGAGATATGTCATCCATTTAACTTTCTCTGTTACTCTAGAGTCCTTTCTCATTAATTATCTATCTTGGTCCTTTGGGGTGGAAATTTGTAGAAGTAAATACTTCTGTTTCTCTGTGTCCATTGCCTCTTTTCCCTCCTTTTATTTTATTTTTTTTCTGTCTTCCATCTCTTCAGTGTTTTTCTGTTTATCTGAACTTTCCTTGATTTGTTGCAAATATTAATCAAAGGCATTACCGTCTAGTCATCGGGCTTAATTTTGCTGGCATAATTTAAGTTTCTGGAATACCTTCACTGACTTAGGATAATCAACCAAACCAAAACAAACCCACTGCTGTCTAGTGGAAACTAACTCATGGTAACTCCATGTGTTACAGAGTAGAACTGAGACCCATAGCATTTTCTGGGCTGTAGTCTTTACAGAAGCAGATTGCCAGACCTTTTTTCTGAAGCATTCCCAAGCGGGTTCACACTTCCAACCTTTTGGTTAGTAGCCAAGTACAAATTGTTTGCACCACAGGGGACCTCTACCTCTAATGAGCTGCTGTCAAGTAAATTATGACTCATGGCTGTAATTGTTCCTAAGAATTCACTGCAAGTCAAGTGTATCTACCAGACCAAAAACCTGCTCCTAGTTCAGTTAACTCCAGTGGATAGCGATCCTATAGGACAGAGTGGAACTACCCCCTAGCGTTTCCATGGAGTACCTGGTGAATTCAAACTCCTGACCTTTTGGTTAGCGTCTGTAGCACTTCACCACTAATACCACCAGGGTTATGGAGTGTACCTAGCATTTAGATTTTCTTTTCTTTCTTTCTTTCTCTCTCTCTCTCTTTTTTTAATACATTAAGGAAATCCTGTGACCTGTTTCTCTGGGGCATGAAAGGTACAGGAAACAAATGGAAAGCTATATAACCAATGTTTCTTTGGTGCTTTTCACATTCTGATTTCTAAAATCTCTTCTGACATTTCTTATTCCACCATTATAATCTTGGATACAGCTGGGACACAAAGTTAATGACTGTTGCCACTAAGGGAAAAAAAACATAACAAAACACGATATTAAGTGGTTCTTATTTTTCCATGGAGAAGTCAAGCTAATTGAACCCAGGAAAAGTATATGAATGTCTTTTGTTTTTGTGTCTTTTTTACCAAAGGAATCAATGGAGATGGGGATATTAATTTAAATAATGAGTTAAGCATTATATTAAAAAGTATACTTCAGTGCTGCATATTATAAAAATGCATATAGCTCCATAAATAGAGCTTAGGTAATAATCAAATTTGTAATAGTATCTATTTGGTCACAACTCTTCATAAGGAAATAAAACCACTAAAAATTAAAGCCTCTATTACGTGATCTTTGGCAGGAAATTTTACAGCCCCATAATGTTCTATGTAAATTTCCTCAGGAAGAAATTTTAGAGACTTTAAAGAACACTATTATTTTCTTGTGGTTGTTTCTAGATAAAGTGCTAAGGTAGTAAAACTCCAGCCTTTGGTTCTCTTCTGGTAGAAAGGTGGAAAGATGAAAGGAAGAGAGGGAGGGAAGGAGATAGGAAGGCGGGAAAGACTGACATGTATAGACACATACATATAACATATACAGCGTATGTATGTTGAAGAAGAGATACACTTCTTAACCGACACATGGGTGTTGGATGTGTATTCCACAATGCCTTTTGCATTTCTTTGTTGTTGTTCGGTTTATTAATAATAGGATAATATAACCCTTCTGATCATCTTCCTGATGCATAAAAATAAATAGAAAAATACTGGTTTTTACTGTTGCAAAGGTATTTTCTCTGACAGCTATGAAAAACCTTGTCAGTCTACACAGTTATTCTTATTTGAAACAACATCCACAACATTTAATATTCTGAGATGATGAACTTTTGAAATCCCTGTAGAATAAACATTACTCTCTTTGGAGATTACTTATTGTGCTACTTGCTGCATTGATGAAATTTTTAAACTCATCCTGAATATATTCTGCAATCACTCTCTCACACTCAGATTACCTTTGGTTAAAAGCTGCAAAGGCAGAAGAATTTATCAGTAGAATATCAGAATTTACATTGTTAGCAATACTAAATTTCTCAGTCATTGTATTGCAGGGCTCAGGCTGTTTCAACTATAGTATCAATATTTATCTTCCAATATTCTCTCTTTTGATCACTTATATTTATGATTCACATAGCTCTCTTTTCCTTCTTTCAAAATCCCTCCCCAAAATGTGACAAATAACTTGTCATACAGAATATAAAAATGCTAAAGTTATTTAAACTGATAATCAAGAATCTGAACTTACTGTAGTTAATTAGAATTTTGTAGATCAATGTTTATATCAAGGAATTGAATTAAACAGACGGATGAGGAGAATATGATATGCATCGAAAATTAAAGGATATTGTTAAAAATGATTAGCTTAAAAATTCATGGAAGGAGTACAGATTTTTATTGAAAGAGAGATTAATTTATAGAACACTAGACAGTATGTCCCAAGAAAATGGCACAACATCTGTTTTAATCATCTATATTATTCTAGTGCCTGGTAAGGAATGTGGAAAATAAAAGCTAAATATTTACTAAATGAATAATATGCAAATCCTTGAGTCGGATCTGACTCGACGGCACTTGGCTTGGCTTGGCTATGTAAGAGAAGAAATTAGAGTGAACAATATCTCCTGTATAGATGAAGCTTAACATCTAACTATGAAGTAATGAATGTTAAAGGCAAGAGGGATAAGGAAGTTTGAACAAGATTTTATTTATTTATAGAATTCACTACATATTTGTTAATGAGTCCTGCTGGTGTAGTGGTTAAAGGTTCAGCTGTTAAACTGAAAGGTTAGCAGTTAGAGCCCACCCAGAGGCTCCACTGAGGAAACACTTGGTGAAATACTCCCATAAACACTTACTGTAGTGTGCTGTTGAGATCATTTTTGTTGTTGTATGCCATTGAGATTGTTATTAACATTGCTATTCTGTGCAACTCAGTAGATCGAGACTCACAGCAACCCCATAGGAGCTAGGAGAACTGAACCACAGTGCTTCCTCGACTCTGGTGCACAGTGGTTCAGAGCTTGGCTGTTAACCAGAAGGTCGGAAGCTAGATCAAACATCTCCTTGGAAACACTTTTGGACGGTTCTGCTGAGCGCTGTACGTCTGCTATGAGTTGAAATTGACTTGATGGCAGTGGGCGTGGTTTAGGATTAATCTTTATGGAAATAGACTGCCACGTGTTCCGCCCATGGAGTGGCTGGTAGGTTCCAACCACTGACCTTTAGGTTAGCAACTGAGTACGTAACTACTGCACTAGCTAGGCAGCTTTTCTTTCGTTCCTTCCTGAAAGACCAAATGTGAATTCTATGTTAATTTGTATTTCTAGTGCCTAGTAACTAACATGTTACTGGTGGTATCACTGAGTTAGTTTCACTCATAACAACCTTGTGTGAAAGAGTAGAACAGACTTAGAGAGTTTCCAGGCTATAATCTCCATTGTTGCCAATTTCACTACTGTATCCTACAAAACCCAGTATGGCAGTCTGTTCTGTCACATGGGGAACTGTGAGTCGGAAATGACTTGATGACACCTAGCAACAATGTGTTTATTATTCCACTAGAATAATATAAAAATTAAGACAGATTTGACATTCATTTCCTAAAGGAAGAGTTTGATCACCTGCATTTTTTTTTCAACTAACTTGCAATGAGTTGAAAGAAGTAAAACAGTGAAAACACTCCACATTACAAAATACAACTTTAAATGGGAATTATTTTTAATATATAATTATAAAATATTACCATTAATGTATTTGTTATACTAATAACTTCATTATGTTTCATATAAGGTTGCTATGAGTCAAGACCAACTCTATGACAACTTACAAAAACAATACTTTAAAAAAAAATGTATGTATTGGTGGTTAATGATTTTTCAATTTATGAATCAGGTATTGGATTAAACAAACAAACCTCCAAAAAACAACAAAAAGTTCATTGCCATCAAGTTGATTCTGACTGATAGTGACCCTCAAGGTCATAGCAGGACTACCCCACATGGTTTCTAAAGAGCCCCTGGCGAATTCAGACTGCTCACTTTTTGATTAACAACCATATCTCTTAACTACTATGTCATGGGGCATAGTAACTAAAAGACTTTAATGTGATTATTTTATATGATACTGGTATTTTTTAAATCTTTCTGCCATTAAAAACAGAAGAACAATAACAAAATCCATTGCCCTCAAGTGGCTATGAGTTCTGCTTATTAGTGAAACATAAATATTATACTTAGTACCAATAATCAAATGACTGAATCATTTAAAAAAATAATCATTGAAAAATAAAGAGATATAAAGTATCTTAAAGTTTAGAAAAAAAAAAACCTTTTAGTACCTACTCGAAGCACTTTATTAGATACACTGGTTATTTGTAAGTAATCAATGAAGACAGATCTTCTAACTCTCAAGTTTCAGATGTTTGTAATTGCTGTTTAAGTGTATTTTATTACAGAATGTAGAAAATTACTGGTATTGAAGATTCTGTACATTGAAGTTTTCTTTAAATACTTTGTTAGAAAATAATTTTCTGAAATAATTTGGGAGGATAACATTGAGCCACTTGTAGATTTTATGAAAATCTACTACATTTTCACATCAGGAAAGTGAGAATTTGCAAGGTTTAAGTTTCAACAGTTTGAATCTTCAAAAAGTATGTGGTGCTGTATTTCATGTAACTTTCAGATGTCAGGAAACATTTATGTCATGAGTATGCATGTTTCTCATTTGAGAGAATTGGCATCTGTACAAAAAGATTATTTTATTTTCCATTAGAAATATCATAATCTTTTCAGTGAGTCTGAAGGCCGAAGCAGGTACCTCTCACTGGGCTCCTTGGTCCTCCGGGCTTTAATTTTTTTCACGTGTCCTGGAATTCCCATTCTCCACAGTGTTAGCAGTTTTAGTCATAATTTGTTATGATCCACACAGTCGAATGTCTTTGCTTAGTCAGTGAGACACAGGTAAATATCTTTCTGGTTTTTTCCACTTTTAGGTAAGATCCATCTGAAATACCCAGTGATACCCCTGGTTCCACATCCTCTTCTGAATCTAGCTTGATTTGTGTGTGTGTGTGTGTGTGTGTGTGTGTGTGACAGGAATATCTCCTCCCTTCCTTGCCTCCTTCACAATTTATTTTTTAGTGGAAATATGCTGCAAAGCACAATTACGTTCTTACAACCAGTGTTTTCATTGACGGATTTTCATTTCTTTCCTGTTACTCTTACCTTGGATCTCCGCTGAAACCTATTCAGCATCGAAAGAACATTCGAGTCCCCATTATCAAGTGGTTAGTGACCTCGCCTGAGGAGTCAAACATGAATCTGGTGCATAAAAATGAAACCAAACCCATTACCATCAAGTCAATTCTGCCTCATAGTGACTATAGGACAGAGTACAATTGTCCCATGGAGCTTCCTAGGAGTGTCTGATGAATTTGAACTGCCGACCTTCTGGTTAGCAGCCATAGCACTTAACCAGTGTGCACCAGGGTTTCCTAGAAGTTCAGATTCTAGCACTGAACCCCCAGGGCCTCATGTGGATGACACAGATGACTAAAACCACTGTGATTTAAGAGAATATCCAGGCCTTATTTCACCTATGTCATTAAGACAGTACCTTTGTCACATTACATGGATCAGATAGTCTCTTTTTCTTTTCTTTCTTCTTCTCTCTCTCTTTTTTTTTTTAAAAGTCCTTAAACATGAATTGCAAGCACTGGATTTAAGAGACAAATTCTAAGGCTTTAAAGAAACTTGAAGAAAACTTCCACATTTTAGTCAGTCAAGCCATAAGACTGTCAGTTAACCCTATCTAGCATGGATCACTTGTGTGCCGGGTAGTGAGAACAGAGTTCAGGCAAGATCCTGAGTTGACAAGAGAGAGTTTCAATAGGAAATCTTAGACTGAAATACCATGAACATGCATTGTTTATTTTTAAAATGTGCTAGGGTCACCACAAGTCAGATCTGACTCAAAGGCACTGGGTTTACAGTGAGAAGATAATTAAAATAACCCAGTGTTACACAGAAAGTAGTAATGCTAGAATTTTAACATAAAATTGTTTGATTCTGCAGTTCATGCCATTTTGACTAAGCCCTGCCTTGCCAAGCAGACATGGGACCCCATGTGCATGTGGAGAAAGCCTCTTGTCAAAACTGAGAAGGGATGCTGAAGAAGACTAGTGAAGCATGGAGAATACACTTCACATCCTGCCTAAAGCTATTCCCGGATCCCAATGCTAGTATTTCCCACAGTGCTATACATTTATAGAAGCAATTCTAAGTACAGTTTTTCAGACATTGTCATTAGTATGCAATACGAAGAGTATACAAATGGCTGAACTTACAGGCTCTAGGACAGGGAAGCTACAAGCCAGCAACTAGGGAAATATCTTTCCTTCCAAAAATGCAAATGTCCTTCTGCCCCTTCAAGACAATTTCCTTTTCAGCGTCTATTCTAGTTCATGAATTACTGATAAAGTCAAGTACACGTCCTGAACTGTATAATAATGAATGCTGTGAATGTCTAGATTCTGTAAGATTCAGGTAAAATTAGCCAAAAACCAAACCCACTGCTGTCGAGTTGATTCTGACTCTTGGTGATCCTATAGATCAGAATAGAACTTCCCCAAAGAGTTTCCAAGGAGTGTCTGGTGATACGGAACTGTTGACCTTTCAGTTAGCAGATACAGACAGCACTTATGCACTATGCCACAGGTACAATTAGGCAATAGAAACCTAAAGGATTTTTTTTTTTTAATTTGGATTTAAAATATGAGAAAGACTTGTTAAGAAAAAATCATAAACAGCTGTCAACTATACTAAACAGGGAATTTTAAATAGGTTTTTAAAATAGTCCTCTTGATGGGACAGAGCCAAGATGGTGGACTAGACACATGTCTCTGCAGTTTGTTCTGAAAACTGAGGCCTGGCTTGACAACTGAGCAGAGCAGTCTGGACACTGAGGGAGCCCTAGAATACAGCATAGGGGTGTCAGATTGGACCATGCTCCACTAAATGGGAAACTTCCTGTATCCAGCACAAGTCAGTGAATGCTGAGCTTTGCTCCGGTTGACTTACCACTTGGCTGGACTGCAGGTGCTGATGCTTTTCTATCTTTTTTTCTCAAATCCAGGAGGCAGGAGATAGGCATGAGCCAGCAAATACGCTAAACTGCGGTGCTAAACTAAACAGCATATAGCACAACAGAGAGCCAGTGCATGGGATAGACACATTTTGAGAGCTTGACTGCTACCTGAGGGCACCACTGCCCCTCCATCCTCTCTTTTCTGAGCTCCAATGTAGATTATGTTGTTGTGTAGCAGAAAGGGCAGCTTGGTTGGGTGGCGTCTTGCTTGGCTGGGACGTAGAATCAGCCAACTGGAGGGCTCATAGGGGGCTAACTGCCAAGCTGTGAAGCAGTGCCAGTCCTGAAAATACTCTTGCAGCAGAAAGTCTGTGTTGAGCACATTGTTACCCTACAGGTAGGGCCCAGGTGAGGACAACAGCGAGACTGCAACCCCTCTATACTTTGAAGTACATCATAGTATCTGGGGATAGCTGAAGAGGTGCTTCTGTTGCTGGCTGGAAAATAGGTCCTGCAATACCTGATGGACTGGTTTTGACTGCTGTTGGACATCCCCCAGCTTTTTAAAATAAGATTGTGTGGAGAAATAACTGCTGAGGGGTTCAGCATCACCTCTTCCAGCCTTTACTGACCCACATCATAGGGTCAGTTGGTGGTCCCACAGTGACTCTATAAATAGGGTGCAGTCTTTGCCAGCCAGAGGGCACAGCTTGCCAATGCAGAGAGTCCACTGGGGCTAGACTCTAGTGCACACAGAGGTGACTGGTGACCAACTCCTTTCTCAAAACTACACCTCTGCTTCTGTTGAGGTAACACTAGAGAAAATAAACAGCCTCTGGGTGGCCCCAAAACAGCAAACCATCACTAGCCATTTAAAGAATAAGTCCACCATGGCTCTGGAAAACTCCCAAAATAAAGAATCACAAAACTTCCCAGATGAAAAAGGCCTTCTGAAACTATTGGAGGTCAAATACAAAAGAATTATATAGAGAGCCCTCCTAGAGATTAAACAAAATGCATCACAGCAAAATGAAAAAATAAACAATCTGTTTGAACTGATGGAACATCAACAGTCTGAAATCTAACCGATCAATAACAAAATTACAGAATTAGACAATTCAGTACAAAGCCCAATGAGTAGAACTGAGGAGATCAAAGTCAGACATAGAGAGGTTGAGAATAGAGCAAATGACAGCAACATTCATGAGGAGAAATCAGAGGAAAAAATAAGAAAAATGAAGAAGCATTAAGAAACATGTGGCACTATATTAAGAGCAATAATCTATGATTAATTGCAGTTCCTGAACAGAGAGGGATAGCTGAAAACACAGAGACTATTGTTTTTGAGTTGCTGACAGAAAACTTCCTTGAAATTATAAAAGCGAGGAGCATAGATATTCAAGATGTGTATTGAGGGCCACAAATGTGAATCCCAAGACATATTATAATCAAGGAGGAAATAAAGAAATCTATGGAAGCAAATGAGAATGAAAACACATCCTACCAAAACCTACAGGATACAGACAAAGGGGTCGATTTATCTCCATAAATACACACATCCAAAAGGAAGAAAGGACCCAAACCAAAGAATTACCCCTACAGCTTGAATAAGTAGAAAGAGATCAGTAGAAGAACCCCTCAGACACCAGAAGAAAACAGATCATAAAGATTAGAGCAGAATTCATTGAATTAGAGAAGAGAAGAACAAATGAAAAATTAACAAAACCAAAAACTAGTTCTTCAAAAAGATCAGCAAAATTTACAAACCACTGGCTAAACTTACTAAAGAAAAACGGGAGAGGAAACAATAACCTGAATAAGAAACGATACAGGAGACGTCACAAGAGACCCAACTGAAATAAAAAATATCTTAACAAAATACTATGAAAGACTGTACTCATAACAGATTCGCAAACCTAGGGGAAATGGATAAACAGCTAGATTCACATCACCTACCAAAATTATCACAAGGAGAAGTAGAACAATTTAATAAACCCATCACAAAGAAAGAGACTGAAAAATGTATCCAAAAAGTACTAACCGCAAAAAGCCCTGGCCCAGATTGCTTCAATGGAGTTTCTACCAAACTTTCTGAGAAGAGTTAACTGCAATACTATTGAGGCTACCTCACAGCACAGAAGGTGATGGAATACCACCAAATTCATTCTATGAAGCCAGCATAACCCTGATACCAAAGCCAGGGAAAGATCCCACTTTTTAAAAGAAAATTACAGACCAATGTTACTCAGGAACCTAGATGCAAAAATCTTCAACAAAATCCTTGCCAATAGAAGTCAGCAGCACATTAAAAAAATTAATTCATCACGACCAAGTGAGATTTATACCAAGGATGCAAGCCTGGTTCGTGACAGGAAAACAAATAATGTGATGAACCATGTAAGTAACACAAAAGATAAGAATCACCTGAATATTTTCAACTGATGCAGAAAAGGCATTCCACAAAGTCCAACAGCCATTCATGCTAAAAATGTCAGCAAAATAGGCATACATAGCAAATTCCTTCACACAATAGGGGCATCTATGCAAAGCCAACCACCTACATCATCCTGGATGGAGAGAGACTTAAAGAATTCCCCTTTGTAACGGGAACTAGACAAAGATGCCCACTCTCACCACTTCTGTTCAACACTGTACTAGAAGTTCTGGCCAGAGCAATTAGACAGGACAAGGAAATAAAGGGCATATGCACTGGCAAAGAAGTAAAAATCTCCCTATTTGCAGATGATATGATTATATATGCAGAGAATCTTACAGAATCCATGAGTAGACTACTCAAGGTGATAGAAGAGTTCAGCAAAGATATAAGATAAATGTACATAAATCAGATCATCAAAGAAGAAATCACCAAATCGATACCATTTCCTATAGCCCCCAAGAACATAAATTACTTAGGGATAAATCTAACTAGACAAACAAGACACCTCTACAAAGAGAACTACAAGATTTTACTGCAAGATGCCAAGAGAGACTTAAAGGGAAAAAACCTACCCTGCTCATGGATAGGAAGGCTTAACATTGTGAAAAAATGAACAAAACTGAAAGCTGGTTTTTCAAAAAGATCAACAAAATTGCATAGAAGGAAATGCTTTTTGAAGGCTGAAAGAGAGGGGAGGGAGGGAGAGAGAGGACTGGTAACAGAGAGTTCATAGACATTTGGTTGAGTGAGCACAGTGACAGCACGCAGTAGAAAGGAGATCAACTTAATTTGGATTTCAATATAAACAGAATACTCTTCCTCGATGGCACTTGGCTGGCTTCTAATCTTAACCCAGTATTGCGAGGATACAGTAGCAGGGATGGAGGTCTGAGGACCATGCTCTTTGGGGACATCGAGGACAACTGGCACATCTAGTATATTGCTATGAGAGTCTTGTACATCCCACATTTGTGAGTGTTGCCTGTGGTCTTAAAAGCTAGCAAGCTGCCATCTGAGGTGCAGCAGATGGTCCAACACAGCTGGAATGGATGATCACCAAGGACAACAAAGACACGAGGGAAAATAAGCGAGGACACAGAATGACCCACGTGAATGGCTGACTGTATGTATCAACACGTGACCCAAAGAACCAGATTGTACCCGGACGCCCCCAAAGACAGCTGTGATGGGGCAAGCAATATCGACTCCCATTGGCAACATGAGAAAAATAGGGAGGCACCTCAAGAACTCCACTAAAAGATAGCAGCTGATGGTCCGGAGGCCTGGAGGTTCCCCTGGGATCATGGCTCCTAGGCCTGCTGCCATGCCTGACGAAAAAGCATTACTGAGGTCAACACTTCGGACAGGAAAGGACTGGATGCAGGATCACAATGTGAATATATGGTATGTGTACTTTATGGTTTTAGGCATCTATAGGATGCTGTCCTACTGGCCTCTTCCTAGATGGGAGAGGAGAGGGTGGAGAGGAGATTGTTAAGAGGATATGATGTACAGAGAACAAAAGGAGGAGTGTGTTGTCTCTAGGCAAGCAGAGCAGAAGGAGTGCAGGGAGGAGGTCATGCAAATCTAATCTTGATTGTATACTTTCACTTAATCACAATAAAAAAAACAGTAATCTTGAAAATACTACGATTTTATAGACATACACGCATACACACACATACAGAGATGCACACATGCACACAGCAACTCCGGTGATCCATTTAAGAGATATTTGGCTGCTGACCAAATGTTCCACAGTTTGAACCACTAGATGCTCCTTAGGAACTATGGGGCAGTTATGTTCTGCCCTATAGGCTCAATATGCATCAGAATCAACTTGATGGCAATGAGCATAGTATATATGGTATACGTACAGTACATATAAAATACTTATTTTTTAAAAAGATGTCATGTTCTTCAACTTGATTTAAGTACACAAGACATAAAGAAAGTAAAGCTCACCCTATCTGACTCGATGACACTTGGCTTTGGCTTATTACAAACATGAGGATCTATGATGGTGCAATTGTTAAAATGTTCAACCGCTCATAGACAGGATTAAAGTTTAAACTAACCAGTGACTGGCTTCATGAGAGAACAAACCTGATGATCTGGTTCCATAGGAAGCTCTGTAGAACAACTCTACCCTTCTTGTTTAGTATCCCAATGAGTCAGAATCTGTAGAATGGCACACAACAATACCACAAACTTGCAACTATTTGTGTGATGAAAGCCAATTAATATATTTTCTTTTAAGTGTAACTTTCTGTGCAGTCCTGTGTTTTTCAGCATTATTTAGCATGGACTCTGTTCTAGAAACCATTCGCAAAACATTCTTAATGCAGTCATTACCTTCAATGTTCTAAATAGCATCTTTTATGGCCTATTCAGAGATTCAAGTTGCTCTCTTAAGCATCCAGAGGTTGTTTTCTCTGCACACATCCTCTCTTCTCAGCCTTTATTAAGTTTCAGCTTCCAATTAAATAAAATGAAGGTGTCTTCTTGCTCAAAGATGCATTTCTTACCTATTGCAATCTCTCCTGTGTCTTCATGTGTTTGTGTGTGAACCTCAGGCAGTCTGAAGCTAGGACACTCAATATAAATGCTTCTGTTTTCAGGGCAGGCTTTTTGACCGATGTTTATTCTCACTGTCTATTTCTAACACTAAGGCTTCTCACTTTTCATTCTCTCTTTCCTACTTTCCTGTCTCCTTTAGCCACTTGTATTTACACTCAGCATTAGAGCAGGGGAAAAAAAAACATTTCTTATGACATTCTGAGAATTAGTGCCATTCATATTTCTACACTTATTTTACCCCCAAGGACATATAGTTAAATGTTAAAAAAATTGAGTAAATTATTTAAATAGTTAAATAATTTGAGTGTGCCAAAAGTTCACTATCTCCTTATCACCAACACAACTTTTTTATAAGCTGGTGAGACGAAACTGGGTTTATTGCTCACCACGGTAAGAGAGAAGAGAGATTTTGCAAGGCTTGGGTAGTGTCCTGGAATGTTTGAAGAAAGGTCAGGATTTATTAAGAATTGGCTGGTTGTTTTTAAAAGGCCTTTCAAAGGTAAGGACCCTGATACAGCAGTCGAGGATTGGCAAAAACAGCCAGGTAAGGATTTTGAGGCACAGAATGAAAAGAACCTTAGGGCTAGAACTGTTTGCTGACGTTTCTGTTGGAAGTTCCTGGGTCTTTCAAGAAGTTCAGTAAGGAACAGTCAGATCATTTGGGTGCTTGGAAGTCTTCTTCAAAAATAATGTTAATGCTAGTAAAGACAGATACAGTAAAGCCATGGTAACAGTGAAGACAAAGAAAGAGACACAAATTGTCATGTAAATATCAACAGGAAGTTAGAGTCTTGGATCCCTGTGTCAAGGTTGAGAGCAGGAGTAGATGATTTCTAAATTCAAATGAAGAGTGCGTTGTTTAAAAACTAAAAGTTTGGCAGTTCAAACCCATCATTAGCTCCTTAAAAACTTGTATGGGGGCAGTTCTACTCTGTACTGTAGGATCTGTATATTCTATAGGGCCATCATGAATCTGAATCGACTAGATGGAAACTAGTTTATTTTTAAACTCGAATAATATCAAGCTAAATGCTTTCATACCACTTTCCTATGAATGTGTTCCATATCGAGTATGAACATAAATTGTTTTATTAATGATACAGCCTTCTTTAATAATGTGTTTATCAGCAAGGCTAACTTTTATTAAGAATCACAGAAATCACATATCTGTCTTACCCATTTCAATAAATTGTGCATGTCAGTTTATTCCTGCTTTACTCTCCTTTCCTCTGTAACCAGTAGTGTTGCATTTTTTCCCATCACGTACTTTCTCCCATTATTTCCCAGTAAAACTTTTTGGTCTCTTCTTTTCCCGTTCCTTATCCTACTTTATCATAATTTGAAAACTATCTGTCTATTAAGTATTCAGTTATTTCCTTCAGAAGTTCAAAAATACTAGGACTTTGTTATCATCTAGGGCTTGGACACGAAGAGAAGGACATTCTCACAAAAACTTGGGTTTGGTAGAAAGAGAACTACTCTGTATAAAAAAGTACAGTAAAGGCTATTATCCTTCAGGACAAGAAGGTAACGAGCAGAGAGAAATGAAGAAGTGTGACCTTCCTTTCAAGAAAGAAGACTTCATGGAGGAGGTGACATTGTAGGTGAATTGGGAAGAATGGGTTCATATTCCCCAGTGGAACAAGGAGTTAACTTAAAACAAGCAATATCTGAAGTAATTTACTTGAAGAACGAGTTAATGTGAAAAGAATACTAGTAATATCTTGCATATAGTGATGATCAAACTGAAAAGATTTTCAAAGAAGAAGTAATGTCCTGAAATAACCATTTTGGAAGGCAAAGCCTGTGACACGTTGTACAGAGCATTTGCTTTAATAGGCTGATTCTACCGTTTTATGTTTATTGCTAAGTACCTTCCTCTGGAAGGGAGCGTGAACATTTGATATATATATGCATTAAATCTGTTGATTATTTGATGAGCCATATTCCAGACCGCTTACTCAAATAAAATATTTCTAAAATTGGCAAGATTGAACTGAAAAAGAAAAGGGAGTTAAAAAAAAAAAAAAAGAGCCATCTTTGCTGAGCTAAAGTGTTCTTGACTAAACTGACAAGGTGGTTCCCACCAGCTGGTATTACCATAGCAGAGGAAGTCTTTCCTATTTTAAGATTTACATATACTCTGCCCAGTCAAACAGGGACATAAAAACGATACCGCATCAAAATAGGAAAAATGTATAATTAAAGCGTAAGCAGCTGCTTCTTTAAAGTTGTTGAAAGACAGTTGGAAAAAGCAGTGATTTCTTGTTGCAGCTTTGCTTGTGTTCGTGGATTCTTCCTTGAACTGGATTGCACTTTGTCCCTCAGTGACCTTGAATATTTGACCACATGCTTGCTTTGCACAGGGAACACTCAGACCCGCAAAAGCTGCCCGGATGAGACCTGGCAAGTGTAAACTTCACACATACGTACAGTTTACTTCACAGGCTGAGGGACTATGGGGACTGTGCAGCTGCTTGCAAATATGTCTAGTCCTGAAACTTCTAAGTTAGCTAAAGGTTTCTAAGGGGAGATTTAGACTAGGAGGACGGCCTCTTAAGTTCACGAGTTTATTCCAGAAAAAGTGCTACATAGCTCACTGCTGAACCTCGCTACAGTCACCTTCGAAGTATTCCCTTTGGAAAGCCATGCCCTGCAGGCAGTACCTAGTCAATCCTTCCGAACAATTCTGAAATTTGCTTTCTGGAATAGCCATCAGAGCTTTTGTAGTATTACCCTTGATGCCTTGAATGTCATCAAAATGTCTTCTTTTCATTATTTCCTTTACCTCTGGGTAAAGAAAAATTACTGGAGGCCAGATCAGGTGAGTAGGGAGGAGTTCCAATACAGTTACCTGTTTACTGGCCCCAAACTCCCTCGCAGGCAACTAAATTAAGTTTGCAAATTTACCACCATGTCATGGTGCACAGTGGCCATTCCAGAAAGTGTTTCAGAATTGCTTGGAAGGGTGAACTAGGTGCTGGTGTTGGCGTATAGCTTCCTAAAGGGAGTACTTTAAAGGTGATCGTAGCGATATTGAGCAATGAATTATGTAACACGTAGAGAAATTAAGTTCACAGACTTCATTGTCAGGCCGCATATTGTTCTTTGGGATGAAATTACCTTTTACAGGTAGTCAGGGGAGATGAGGTGAGTATTATGGAAATAGACGTTTTATGCAACTTGTAGGTCACTGACTTCCTTGTAAACACTCTGCTACCGCGGTGACTCCCTGTTAGAAAAGTGTGTGCATGTGTGTGTTGAGGCGGATGTCAATGTATGTATCCTAAAGTACATAATATTTCCAGAACACCTACTTGTGCTTTAAGGAATCCTTATATGGATCAAGAGGCAGTTGTGTAAACAGAACAAGAGGACACTGCATGGTTTAAAGTCAGGAAAGGCGCGTGTCAGAGTCGCATCCTTTCACCATATCTTTTTAATCTGCATGACGAGCAAATAATCCGAGAAGCTGGATTACACGAAGAACAAGGAATCAAGATTGGAGGACAACTCATGAACAACCCACATTATGCAGACAACGCCACCTGATTTGCTGGAAATGAAGATTTGAGGCGTTTACTGATGAAGATCAAGGACCAGAGCTTTCGGTGTGGATTGCACCTCAGCATCAGGAAAACAAAAATCCTCGCAACTGGACAAGTACTCAACATTGTCATAAATGGAGAAAGACTTGAGATTTTTAAGGATTTTCTTTTACTTGGGTCCACAATCAATGGCCTTGGAAGCAGCAGTCAAGAAATCAAAAGACGCATTGCACTGGGAAAATCTGCTGCAAAGGACCTTTTCAAGGTATTCAAAAGTAAGGATGCCACCTAGAAGACTAAAATGTGCCTGATCTAAGCCAGGTTATTTCAATCGCATTGTATGCATGCAAAAGCTGGACTATGAACAAGGAAGATAAAAGAAGAATTGATGCCTTTGAATTGTGGTGTTAGAGAAGAATGTTGAATGTACTGTGGACTGCCAAAAGAACCAACAGATCTGTTCTAGAAGAAGTCCAACGAGAGTGGTCCTTAGCAGCCAAGATGACAAGACTGCGTCTCACACTTTGGACATGTTGTCAGGAACGATCAGTCCCTGGAGAAGGACATCATGCTTGGTAAAGTGGAGGGTCAGCGAGAAAGGGGAAGACTCTCGACAGATGGGTAGACACAGCTGCCGCAACTATGGATTTAAGCATAAAAATGGTTGTGGACATGGCACAAGACCAGGTAGTGTTTCGTTCTGTTGTTTACAGGGTCACTGTGAGTCAGAACTGACTCAAAGGAAGCTAACAATAACAAAGCATATAAAATAGTTATTACTAGAAATAGTATTGTTCAACATGCTTTGAAATTGAGTTTTACTACTTCCTTAAATAACTTGGTATACAAAACAGGGAGAAAATTATGACATTTTATACCTTGATATAAAAATGCATGTAATTCACATTGCTTTTTGAGTGATTTGAATGGTTATTGAAATAATAATTAAATTACTATAATAAAGTTTACAATAATTTTATTTCTATATATAACAAACAACCTTATAAAATATTTGTTGAGTCTATATTTTAAATATTCCAGATACTGTAGGGTCGCTATAAGTTAGGATTTACTCAGCAGCAATGGGTTTTGTATATGCTGTATTCTTATGGAATCTATACATGTTCTTGAAACTTACAAGTGTTGTTATCTTTTGAATTGTGTAACACTTAAAAACACAGAAAAGCAGTTTAATTATAAGTAAGATGTAAGGGACTCCAACTTGAATAGGATTGTTTTGTAAAATAAAAATACAGGCATTTAAAAGAAAATAACTGTATCGTTAGCTAAGTTAACAAGTATACGTTAATCTGCTAACAGAAAAACAGCAAATCTATTCTGAATCGGACTCTTAAACAGCTATGGGTCTTTGGGATCATAT
The DNA here is from genome assembly GCA_028571685.1 of Heterohyrax brucei. Taxonomy (NCBI): domain Eukaryota; kingdom Metazoa; phylum Chordata; class Mammalia; order Hyracoidea; family Procaviidae; genus Heterohyrax; species Heterohyrax brucei. The sequence continues at coordinate 109,271,064 of CM053148.1, forward strand.
CACTGTCACAACCACAAAAACAATGTCATTAGAATTACAAAAGTTAGAGATACAGTTAATTTTGATTGGGAAACAAGTTTCATTTACTGGGGCAAGGAGAATTTATTAGGCTAAATTCTGATTCACCACAGTGCTCAAAGACTGCTTTTGTAACTGTTTCGTTTCTTGTTTCCTCATTTTAAAGCTTATGTATAGGCTGGTAGTGGTGGAACGCGAGAGTCCCAATGTCAGTTTGTATGCAAAGCACTCACATGCCTTTTTGCTGTTTCTGATGTTAAGATTAAAAAGGAAATCACCTTCTACATCAAGTGACAAAATGTCCACATCAAATACAGCTTAGTTTGCCAAGTGATACATTCTTTGCCCTTGTGGCATCCATGGGATATTGATGCTTGAACTGTCCTTCAAGTGGTCAGGCAGAACGCTGTGCTGCTGTTCATAGAATCATACTCAGTTGACAGATATTTTAATACTAGCGAGTCCGTACTTAAAAGTTTCTCAGTCTACAGTGACTTTTTTTCAAGTTTCAGTTCATAAAATTTATTCTCTGTTCATACAGTCACTTGATCATCTATATAAACACAACATTGCTGAATCAGGTCTGATTCAAAGCAACCCTTCAGAGAGAGTAGAAATGCCCCATAGAGTTTCCAAGGAGTGCTTGGCAGGTTTGAACTGTTGACCTTTTGGTTAGCAGCCATAGCACTTAACCAATGTGCCACCACGATTTCTTGACAGTTAGCATTAATTTATTCTTAGGAATCATCTAACACAATGATTTATTATATCCATTATTTATTATGGGAAATAATATTTGGATTTTATTATTACTATTATTATATTGCTTAAAGAGCTGAGGAGAAAAGGAATATCTCATTGACCAAGAGAATTCCAAAGCTGAGGCTACCCTTGGTGGGTGCTATGGAAGTCAATTCCAACCCTTAGCAACTGTATAGGTCAGAGCGGAACTGCTCTGCAGGGTTTCCCAGGCTGTAATCTTAGCAGGACAAGATTGCTCACCCCTAGTGCACTCCCAACAGCCCCTTTGCTGGTTTAACCATTGCACTGCCGGAGCTTCTTCAAGTTACCCTTAGGGAAGCTGAGGTCAGTGCGATTTAGAACTGATAAGGAACATGCAGCTGGAGTCTGTTCTGTTAGGACACGTTAGAAAAGAATTATAGGCATTACAGTGTAGAAAATTTTATGAAACGGTTCTACGGTTTTCATTTTTTTCATTACTTCTCTTCTTATCCCTTCTACTTTTATGTTTTTGTACTTTCTTCAGATGTAAATACACATGGCTGTAGGGTTTCATGGAAATATTTTTAAAATAATTTTGTTTGTACCCTAATAACTGTTCCATGATTTTTTTATTACCTTATTATTATTATTTGAATGAATTATTTTACAAAAGTGATTCATTATCTAGGAAGTTCTATTTATTTTTCCTTAGGTCATATTCTGCCCCCCGTTGCCTAGCTACATTCACTGAAAATTCTCCTTGGCTATGGAATTGTTACATTAATGGGTTTCTATATCAACTGGAGAAAGAATACTGAATAAGTATCTTATTTCTTCCTTCTTTTCTACTCATTATATACATATGTTTTAAATGTAAAGGATTAAGCACTTATCCCTCGCTCACAGAGAAAATTTGACAATTCAAATAATACAACAAAATGTCAACTTTGTGAATAATACATAAAATACTTTGTTAAAAAAAAGTGGGAACCTTTGCCTTTTACTTTCATCACAGTATTAGATTATTATTGTTCCTTTGCGGTGACATATTGGTCTATAGCTGCATATACATATTTTTCTTAATTTAAATCTTATGTAAAAATATGTTTTACTGGTTGTCAATATGCTGTATTTTTCAAGTGATTATAGGTCATGGATAAATGTTGTTAGCTACTGTTGCCTTGGTTCTGAGTCATAGTGATCCTATGTACAAGACAGGGAAACTGTACGTGGTCTTGTGCCATCCTCCCAGTCGTTGTCACGCTGGAGTGTGTTGTCACAGCCACTGTGTCTGTCCCTCTGGCTGAGGATCTGCCTTGTTTTCACTGACCCTCTGCTTTATCCAGCGTTATGTTCTTCTCTAGGGCTTGATTCCCTCCTTATAATATGTCCAAAGTATGCAAGACTTAGTCTCAACCATCTTTGCGTCAAATGAACAGTCTAGCTGTACGGCTTCCAAGACAGATACATAGGTTCTTCTGGAAGTGCATGGTATATTCATTGTTCTTCACCAACATCGTCACTCAAAGGCATCGATCATTACACAGGCTTCCATATGTTACCAGGAGCTCCAGGTCCTGCACATTGTGACTTGCCACAGCTAGTGAACAAGAGGCAGAGGGGGGAGAACAGAAAGGCAGCACTATTTTGTTGTGTAAGGAAAGTAACAGTTGAAACTGCTCATGCTAAGACTGAGGACAAGAGGGGAGGTTACATTTTAGGGGGTTTCAAGCAGGAAGTTCATACAAACTATATCAACAACATTCTTCATAATGCCACACAGGTGTAATGAGGTTTTTGTATCAATGCATTGCATGTTCAGAAAATGGCAGTTAAACTTCACCCCGAGGTGGGAAGGTTAGTTAATGTGCATTAGGCGCTTAATGAGCTAGAAGGTCACCCCAGTATTAATATTTCTCCTGAATCAGTTTCAGGCAATTTTACCTAATACTGGGGAGCTGTTAAGGAAAGGAGAACCAGGATGCTAATGCAAAGGTCTAGGGCATGTCAAGCCATCTTTTTGAGGCCATGGAATTTCCTAAGCCTGGGAAACTCTGTCTTATTTATTCTCTCTCCAGCTTTGAAATATCTGTGAGGCTATCGAAAACACAGTGGCAGGTGGTAGATGTCCTTAGTCTTAAGTTGACATCTTTAGTTTTTAACACTTTAAAGAGGTCTTTTGAGCACATCTGGGCACTGCAATGCTGCCTCTGATTTCTTGACTGCTGTTTCATTGGGCGTTGATTGTGGATCCAAGTAAAATGCAATGCTTAACCGTTTCATTTTTTTTTCTTTTTTTTTATCTTGATGTCACTCACTGGTCTAGTTGTGAGGATTTTTGTTTTATTTATTTTGAAGTGCAATCCATACTCAAAGTTGTGGTTTCTGATCTTCATCAGTAAGTTTTTCAGTCTTTTTCACTTTCAGTAAGCAACAGTATGTCACCTGCATAGAGCAAACTGTTAATGAGTCTTCCTTCAATTCCAGTGCCTTGTTCTTCATCATATAGTTTAATTTCTCAGATTATTTGCTCACCATGCAGACTGACTGAGTATGGTAAAATGATACAGTCTTGACAGCACACCTTTGTTACTTTTAAACGACACAGTCTCCCTGTTCTGTTTGAATGACTACCTCTTGGTCTAAGCAGAGGTTCTTCACGAGCATAATTGTTCTGAAATTCTCATTCTTTGTAGTATTATCCATAATTTGTTATGATCCACATAGATGAATACCTTTGCATAGTCAATAAAATACAGGTGAACATCTTTCTGGTATTCTCTATTTTCAGCCAGGATTCATTTGACTTCAGCAATGATATCCCTGGCTCCACGTCCTTTTATAAGTCTGGCTTGAATTTCTGTCGTTCCCCTGTTAATGTGCTACTGCAATTGCTTTTGCATGATCTTCAGCAAAATATCAATATCACACAATTTTGCTGAAGATGAATAAAATGGACTAACAAAGTTTGGCGTTTAGCATTAATCTTTATGTACATTCAAATACATGGCATCATAATGTTTTTCTGCTTTTAGGAATAACAATAAATTAAGTTGCCCTATTCAGATCCAACTTGACGGCACTTGGCTTCAACATAGTTGGTGATTCTACCAAAATATGGAAAATACTTGAAATTCAGAAATACAGCTATTCATATGTCAAAATTTACTGTGTTACATCTAAATTCAAGGCGAAGAGTTTGTATGTGCATGTGTTTGTGTGTATATGTGTGTTTTAAATTCATATGACATTTTGTAATGACTGTGAAGCACTCCCCTTCTTTAGCTAAGGTCAAAAAGGTGACAGTGGCCTGTTACATACTCTTTTCCTCAACCGGATTAGATTCTTTTAGTAAAAGTTAATAAGAGATTTTGTCAGGTTCTTTTTGCTCTTCACTTATTTAACCACAGTTCATTTGGTAATTACTATGTTCTAGGCACTATTGTAGACACATACTATAGTAAGTACAAGACAATTAAAATTCATTTCACTCAAGAAATTTTCATTGTGGTGAGTACATAGATAATAAAGTATGATAGGTGAGTCATATATGTAATAGAGTTGATAACTGTGAGTTCTAAGGAGAAAACTGAAACAAGAAAGTAGTAAAATTGCAATTCTATGTAGTTTGACATTTCATGATACCCATAAGACTATCTGGAAAAGAGTATTGTTACAGTTTCCTATTGTTGCTGCAACAAAAGATACCACAGGAGTATGGCTTTAAAAACTAAAATTTAGTTTCTCATAGTTTTGGAGGCTAGAAGTAGAAGTCAGGTCATTGGCTATACATGAAGGTGGCCGCCCAGATAATCCTTGACATTCTTTGGGATTACTTGGCTTGTGGATGAGTTATCATGTGGTCTCTTCCCTCCATCTCTGTGTGTATTCAACTCTTTTTATAAGACATGCCTCAGAAGTGATTAGGTATAGCACCTACCCTACTCTGATATCATGTCTTCAAAGTGGCAAAAGAAAGCTCCATTCCCAGTCAGGGTCATATTTATACGTTCAACAGTTAGGATTTTCACATGTCTTTTTGGGAGATACAATTTGATCCATAGCAAGTATTTTAGCAAGTGCTAAAACCCAAGGAAATAGTGAGTCTGTTGTGTCGAGAAATAATGAAGTAGCAAGTGTAATTAAAGCATATGAATAAAGCCAGCCAAGCTCTGGACAAATATGGGTGACTGCTATTCATGTTCCATCTTCGTTTTAACATGAAGTAGAAATAAGACATTCGGATCTTAGAGGACCAACCGTAAGCCTAGTCAAACCAAAGCAAACCTGATGCCATGGAGTTGATACCTGCTGATAGAGACCCTGTAGGGCAGAGTAGAACTGCCATATAGAGCTTCCAAGGAGCACTTATGGATTTGAACGGCTGACCTTTTGTTTAGTAGTCTTAGGGTTCAACCACTACACCAACAGGGTTTCCTTAAACCTAGAGGGCAACATAAACGCTGTGATCTGCTGAAGAAACCTTTTCAGACTATGTTTTGAGTTAAATAATGCATTCCAATGAATACTTCTGTGGCTTCATTTACATGCAAAATGAATTGGTTATTCAGTTATAATTTGAATAGATGCTATGCTAGTCCTCAATAGCTGCTTACCTAGTGGATAAAACAGATACACTCTCAGATAATTGCAACAGGTGATACAGTAGACTGACAGCACTAGCTGGATATGCTGTTTTGGTGCCACAGTGTTCAGGAGTGTCTTACTGTAGGATCCATTGAATTTGCCATTCAATTTTGCAGGATAATTAGGAGTTACCTGAGAGAAAAACGTGAAAAAAAAAAAGCAAGATATAGTGGACAAAGAAAAGCTTTGATGGGGAGAAGCAGAGTGGCTCCAAATAACTGAGAAAATCCCATGGTAGTTTGTGCACATGGGGTTGCTGTGAGCAGAACAAGACTTCACAGTACAGAACAGCAACCGACAATATTCCAAAAAAAACTATCAATGTGTGTGTATATATATATATATAAAAGCCCTGCGTTTATTGTTCTGTTCAGCTTCTCATTTTTATTTGTTTTACTTTGTAATTTTAGTACTCAAACTTTACTACTTTACGAAGCATCTAAAGCTGTGACTGAATGTGATTGTTGATAAATATAAAGCTATAAGACCAAACCTGTTGCCACTGTTGATTCTGATAAATAGCAACCCCTTAGAGTATGCTACCCCATAGAGTTTCCAAGGAGCACCTGGTGGGTTTGAACTACCAACCTTTCAGCAAGCAGACGTGGCACTTAACCACAACATAATCAGGGTTTCCTTGATAAATATAAAATTAAGCAAAAGGCTTAACAGCTTTTGAATGACTTATCCAACATATAATTTGGTGATATCTATTTGAAGACAAATCGAATCTCAAGACATATGACATTGAAAGCAGGTGGAGGGGGACACAAGAGGCCTTCAGCCCTCTTTTTCAAAGGGTAAATTAAAATAGACAGTCACAACTAATTCTTTACTTGCTTTATAGAACAGACTATTTTCTTTTCTTAATATTCCTGGCTTCCGCCTGGCCTGGGAAATCACACATTAGCTGGCAGGAGCCACTGAGATAATATCTCTGCAGCTTCTGGAAGCTTCTTCTTAGGAACATCAAATGAGTGGAGGTGCCTATGAAGGCTCTAATGGGGCCACCTGCCTCAGGTGACAACTCTGAGTTTTCTGGACTTCACACACACACACACACACACACACACACACACACCCACCCAATGTTTTGTTATTACACCACTTCCACTGGGGATGAATTGTTTCCCACATTTTACAAATCGAACATTCACGTTCTGCAATATCACAATGGCATAACTGAAACTTTAACCCTGTCTCTCCTACTCTCAATTTTTTTAACCTTCATCAAACTTTTGTCTCAAGGACCCTATTAAAATGTAGTCACATTTCAGAACCAGACAGCAAAACAGAGTAGGCAGTTGATCACTGCTTCTTTCTCATGGAATACTAAGGAAATTACCAGTGGCAGTGAACCCAAAGCAGATTATCATCTTTTAAGATTATTAACTACCACCGGAAAGGTCGCAAGATGTTCTAAGAGAATGAATCATGTCAGAAAAGATTGATAAGGCAGAATGCTAACTAGGGAGGGATCTCAGGAAGGGCCAACAAATAGAGAAAAAGGAATACGGTAAAGTGAGGACTCAGGCAGATTTCTTTGACTTCACAGTAGATTCTATGGCTAGCCCTGATGTAATTTAAGAATGTATGTCTATGTGTATTTATGTGTGTATATACTGACATTTCGGTCTGGATTATTCTTTGTTGTGGTAGACTGACCTATTGCCAGTAATCTCCTCTGGTTGTGATAGTCAAACCTGATCCAGACTGAAAAACAAACAAACCATCACCACCAACAACAATAAAAAACAAATCAGAATGTTGTAATTCTCATTTTTGGTGATCCCATATGTGTGGGAATACAACTGTGCTCCACAGGGTTTTGAAGGCATGATTTTTTTTCAGAAGGATATTGCTAGGGTTTTCTTCCAGGGTTTCTCTGGGTAGACTTGAACTTTCAACCTTTCTGTAAGCAACTGGCTGCTTACCCAAAGGTCACCTTGAGAGCAGAACCACTCCCAGCTGAGAGCTGTTGTTGAAGACTCTTCTGACCATGGTGTTTGAAACACTAGTCTAAGAATCTCACCTTGGCAAAACTAAGATCAGTCTTATCAGTGATCAAGTTTCCTATTAGGCCTTCCCGAAGAGCTGGCTAAGCCCGTAGCTGGGGAAAACATTTGCCGGTAGTTTATGTACTCGGAAGTTAATGAAATAAAGAGAAATCACATAGGCAGATGGTCAGAGTGTCAGTGGTAGATGTGAGGGGTATTGCCTTAAGCTGCGTTCCCTAAAGTAATAAATGTATGCTTGAGGGAAGGAGGCAGGGAGAGAAAAGGACAGAAGAAGGGATGGCGGGAGAAAGGGAGAGAGACAGATTTTTCTCAAGGAAATGGCTCATGCGGATTTAGAGCTTGGAAAATCCCAAATCCATGGTCAGGCATCAGGCTGCAGACGACTCTTGATTCACGTCGATGCAGGGCCTGAGGGACCCAAGACTGGCAGGTCAGCTGGCAGCCCGCTGACTCACAGGCTGTGGAAGCCAACATGCCAAGACTGGCAAGCAGGAGGTCAGACGGCTGGCTCAAGTCCCCAAACCCAGAGGTCAGATGATGATGAGCGGGATGCAGAATCCACAGCAAGCAAATGGGCTTTGTCAGAACATCCATATGTATATGGAATGCAGGCCACACCCTGGAAGAAACTCCTGTTATAAGCAGTTGTTGATAGCATCCAATCACATCATCAAGGATGACTACATCATTACTTAACTGTGAGACAACATCATTACCTAACTGCCAAATCACACCATTGTGTGATTTGTGATTATGTCAAAACCCTGAGAATCATGTCCCAGCCAATTAATTTGACATACAGCCATCACCATCGCAGGAACAATTAATTTTTTAGCTCACTATGCATTTTCCTGTACCTGATGACTTTGAAAACCTTTTGCCACAACCCATGAGACTGGGTGCTTTAAAGAATGGTTGACCCAAAGAGAAAAAATTATGGCCAATAGAATTGATAATAAATTTAAGAGAAATGGAGCACCATTCTTAGAAAAATGGTGTGTAACGTCCACAAGAAACATTCATTATGAAGACATTTTTGCTGTTTGCTGTTAATTAAGACTAACATGTTTGCTACAGAAATGGTAACTGAAGTCTGAGAGGCTACTTTAGGGTTTGGTTAACCAAACATGAGCTCAGATGAGATATTAAAGTTTCAAATAAAAAAGAAGCTTGTGGAAAGTGAGTTACACTTAATGTGAAATTGTGCAAAATCTGCTATAGGTTAGCAGTTGGTCACTTCTGAAACACTTTACAGTATGACAGCAGAGTTGTATTAACTTAAACAAATATAACTCATTGTTACAAGAGTCCTGAGGGACTTGCCACAATCTGTCCACCAGGACATCTTCTTTTACAGCCTCATTACACTTGCTAGTGATTCATGTGTGTTAGGCTTGACTGAGAAGGGTGGAAGAGGCTAAGGAACTCAGTATGCTACATCTCAACCATGCAAATGAGCATATTTCCCTAGGAGGAAAAGGTAGAGTTTCTCAAAGAAATGGATTAATCTCTGTCTATTCCTATTACCCTTTGTTGAGATTTTCCAGAGTGATCCAAGTCCGTGAAAATGTATTCTCATTACAGCATTGCATTGCGTCTTGAAAGCTGAACAGAGCAAAGTGAAAGGTCATCAAGATGTTCTTTGACCTAGGACAGGCACAGAGGCAACAACAGCTAGGGTGGCGCCCAAGGAATGGAAACGCGTGTAAAGACAGAACACGCTGGACGTTAATCATGCCAACATGTGTCTCCAAGTTACTTGTTGGTGAAAGAGATTCTTCCTATCTGGGCAGAAGATTCATAGCAAAGCACCGTTACCGGAGAGATCCAGACTACCAGGTCATACTCTGATTCTCTTTATCCTGGGTCAGTGTTGAACTGTATGGTTTTTAGTAAAAGAAAGGGCTAATTCTCTTCAGACTTCACTAGTAGACAGTAAACAAACAGACAGTGAGCTGTTTTATTTAAATTGGTGTCTGTAGCATTTTTGACCGTGTGTAGCATATTGCAAGTGCTCCAGAAAACGTGACTCAACTTCTTTAAGAACAAACAAACAACCCTGTTTGCCGATTTAAAAAATAGTGGATAGAATTTTAGTTTCCAGAATGAAAGTGGAGTCAATAATTCAAGCGCATTAAAGATTATGGATTATTACTAAAGATAGAATTACGGCTACTGACAAGCAGATAATAATAACCTTGTATGTAGTTCTGACAAGTCTTACTAATTATAATAATAGTGCTTTGTCTACAACATTACTTTTCAAAAACAAATGTAAAATAACTAAGAAAAAATGTGTGGTCCATCTATGATATTCAAAGATTTTGTTTCTGATATCAACATTCAAAAAATAGCTCTAATGTTAGAAATAAGCAAAAAACACAAGTGTACCTTTCTGGAAATGTAATTTGCCTTTCAGATCAGAATTTTATTGTATGTTTGAAACTGTTGATTGGTTAGTATACCTTGCACAGCACACAGATAGTTAAAATATGATATAATGAAAATCTAATTCATTATATTTCATCTTAAATTGGCTCCTCCTTTTTTTGGATTTAGGTTTTGCAACAACCATTTAGGAAAAGTTAAACTTACCTCACTTTCCATGTCAAGTCCAATTAATCACAAGATCCTGTCGATTTTCCCTCTTAAGTGGTTGTCACATCTATTCCCAGTTTTCATATCCCTTATTCGGCTATTGTCATTAACCTGCTGTGGTCTTCCTTAAAGTTTATTGGAGTATTCTAGAGTATTGATTACTAACTGGTCTTCTCAGTACTGGATATGCAGTAATCTCCCATAGTACATCATTTCAACACAACAAGAGTTTATTTTCTGTGTCACTTAGTAATCCAGTGTACGTGTTACTTGTGAGACAGTGGCATTCTGTAACATAAGATCCAATTTCCTTCCATCTTGCAGTGTCATCATCGCACGTGGTCTTGAAATTGTCTGCTTCTAGCCAATAGAAGGGGCAAGACAAAATGAAGAAATCTCACCCTTGTTTGAAACTCTGCAACAAAACACTCCTTTCTCAGTGCAGGGTGTATAGTGGGCTATCTCTGACACTCAAGAAAACAAGCACATATCTTTTGTGTTATAGCTGGACTCCATTCAAAAGAAATTGACATTTTCCAAAACTATTGATAAAAGAGTGACTTTCACTCACAGAAAAAGGCCTTTAAGTGTACCCTTATATTGCCAACAACTCTTGATGGCGTCTGGGGTAACATGAGCCTTGGGAAAGCTTTTCAAAAACAGTTAAGCCCATACCACTTTTGTTTTTGGACTTCTAGCAAATTACAGGACCTGCCCAATGAGATTAGGCATATGGAATAGTTCAGTTCCCTTTTCAGTAATTACATCTCACCTGCTTAAAACCAGATGTTCCCCAGTACAAGGATAGCTGCATGCTTGCTGAAGCAGGTGGAGTAACTCCTAAGAGCTCTACTTCTCAGATACTACAATTTAGGGTGACAAGGAAGTCTCTTCAAAATAGCTTCCAGTTTCTCCTAAAAAAAAAAAAAATCTTTTTGAGTAAATGGAAGTCTTCATATTAATAATTCTATAACAGGATCTGCAATTGCCCACACTCTCTGAATTGGTGTATGTGAAATTCAGTGAAAAATTTGTCCAATAGAGACAGGCAGGTACTATATAAACACATCTGTAGGTCATTTAGAAATTACTATCATCACTCTTTTCATTAAACTGACATGCATATATTTAGAACTCGCTTTTGAGAACCCTAATGAAAGACTGTCGTTGGTATCTTCTCTATATGTTCACCAATAAATCAGCATTAAGGTCTTCACCGTAATAAGATGCATATTCCTGGAGAGAGTGAAGGGAAGTTTCAGTTCTCCCATTTTTAAAAAGTCTAAACTGGAACTTGATTCTATTTGTTTATACAACTTACGCATTTATTGCCACTGTATGCGTGTGAAGGTATCTTCTTCACATTTTCAGAATCATATGCTGTTAGAAATTTTATAATGTATTTCTGCTGAAGTTGAGGTGATTGTATTACAATAAGGAAAGAAATAACATAGTTAAGAGCCTATCGAAATTCATATACTTGGATCCATGAGGAGAGTCAGTAAGTTTTTCACTTTGAAATACTCAGAGCATCTGTGTTAACGTCAATGCACACTTTTATTAAATTGTTTATGCTGACATGATGTCATGGATAAAGTCTAAATTGGGGTATGAGAGTTACAAAGGCTGTTTTCTGCCCGAGTGCCCAATGCCATGCTAAGGCCTGTGTTTCAGTCCTGTGTTCATGGAATCCCTAGGCTACATTTCCGCAGCACTGCCCAGAAAGTGGAATCAACTTGTTAAACAAATAATGGGTTTCTGTGAGCATCTCACACACAATTTCCCAGTTTAATCTTCCTGGTATTAGAGTTTTTATATAAGGTCATTTTGCAGTTTGGTTATGTTCAGGACGATAACTAGCCTAAATAATTTACTGAAACAGAAATCTGTCAGAGGTAAAACAGTAAGGTTATTTTTGTATTGAAAGTGGCCATAGTGTCCGTAGAAGCAAAGTGAAATGCAGACAGAATGGCATTTTCTGATTAAAACACCTGTAGATTATTTTGTTGTTGTTTAAATAACATTGCATACTGAACCACAGCAGAATAAAGCCCCCAACCACCAATGAATTCTTTATGTGATAAATGCTAGCAATACGGTCATCTCATCTGAAAACCCAGGGAAGCCTTTATACAGAAGCATGTACATTTTAATATATGTAGCACAGTGGTTAAGCATTCAGCTGCTAATCAAAAAGTCAGGAGTTCAAAACCACCAGCCCCTGGAGAAAACATCTGTTGATTTGCTTGGATAAATTTTGTAGCCACTGAAGCTAAATGGGACAGCTCTGCTTTATCCTGTGGGGTTGCCACTGAGTTGGAAATGACGAGAAGCAAAAAGCAGTAATTTCTGAATATTTATCGTCTAAAAGATCGGGATAGTTTTCTTTTACATTTTTATGTAGACAGTAGAAGTATTTATATCTCTGGTTATGTTCCTGTTTTCTTACTTTATGGTTATAGCATGGAATGAGAAAAAGTTAAAGGGATTTTTGGGGTTAAGTATATCCCATCTGTCAAAATATACATCAAAACTGGGAGACTTGTCTATGTTAAGGCTTTCTGAAAAGAAATAGATTTCTCAGAGAAAGCTCATTAGAGTAGCAGTGCCATTTTATGAGCAGATAGATTGAAAAATATATAATCAACAGAAAGCATCTAGTATATCAACTTTTCTTTCTCTAGCATGTTTATGTTTGCCAATTAAGTCTGGCAGGACTGTAAAAATGATAATCAGACTATGACAAAAATGTACATTTACTTCTTATTTTTAGTTGGTCTTTCTTTTCTGAATCATGCTAGTTATATTTGAAGGTGAAAACACAAGCTGTGTTTTCAAGACATGTTTTTCCTCGGTAGAATTATGTCATGGGGAAACACTATGGGTATCCATCAAAGTGAAACCTACAAGGACATAAGAGCTCCTTATTAGAGAACATTGTTTATAACCTTCAGATGGCTTCAGCATTTCTGTCACATAATAGCAAGTAGAATGAGAGATTAAAGTGTATCATACCCTCAGAATTAAAATCCCTACATAAATTATGCCTCATATGAATCTGAAAGGATCTATTTTTTAGTTTAAAACATTAACTTCTTAGAACTTCCAATCTTTATAATAAAATGTTACAGTGAATTCACACTCGGTTAGGTCAGTGCTGGCTTCAGGTTAATATTTTTCGTTGAAATTTTGCTAAAACATCCTGACAGATACAGTGTGATAACTTAGGTCAGGCTGCTAAACCAAGGAAGATAACCCTATGATTCCAATCCTTGTTCTGGATTGTATGCTGGGTTCCTGCTACAGAAACCCAGAAAAAATGAAAAAGAATTATGATTAGGATTCTTGAGCATTGAAAAACGGCAGAAGGTTATTGTTCACATCTTAACGCAAACATTGATGGGTAGCACATTCGTAATTAGGTCTTTTATTTATGTTCTAGGGAAATACTGGTGACAAATGAGTATTCTCAATCATCTTCTAAAATATGATGCTTTCAAATATATAATATTGTGCTGTTTTTCAGATTAAAAATATAGTACTTCAGCATTCTTTGTTAGTCAAGAATTCAAAAGATCTTATTTTTCTTTTTTAAAATATTCTTTATTTTAAAGAAGGCTGATGATAAGTGCTGGAATGAAGGGTGCCATCAGCTAATAACGGAAGACTGCTTTTCTTTCTGCCACCTTGACTGAGATGGTTAATGTGTACATCCACGACCTCGACCATTGTCAACAAACGTACTTAAGGGAACTGTGCTTCAAGCGAAATACTGTAACAGTTAAGTTGACTAAAAATATTGGCCCATTATTCCATTTATTTAATTCCTGTTAGTAATATCCTTCATTGACAGAGAAATTACTGGTGCTTTCACTGAAATTTCACTGAAATGCAAGATTGAACAGTCATCCACCACTGGTTTTCTGTAGGACGTATCACTAAAATGATTTCCCTTCATGTTGTTTATGTGCTGTTTGTTTATTCATGGAAAGGTTAGCTACAAAGGTGGCATTTGAAAATACATAAATGCGAAATTCTAAAAGATGGGACAACTTGCACTCCATGTCAAGCCCACACGCAGATCTCCATATCCACGAAAATGGGTAAACTCTCACATTTACAAATTGAAATTGCACTGTTTGAATTTTTTTTGTCTCTGTGAGTTGCTCTCAGGAACATGAACATCCCTATAATTGAAATCATCATGTGCATTCTGACCCTAATTGGGTAAGTTTTATATTAGGTTCACACCAAGCAATCACGGAAGCAATTATGGGCACTTGTCCTGGGGCTGCCATTGTGCAGGTGCTGCTGCCTGATTGTCATTTGGTAATTACCTTGGCACTTCCAACTACTCCTTAGCATCAGTTAAGCAATGCAGCGTACTTCAAGTAAGTGAAGTCTCTTTAGAAGTACAAGCAAATACTTAATTATTTAGCTTGCTGCTTCATATAGGTGCTGTCTGTTCATCCGGAATGCACAGATGCATAATGAAAATTGTCTTTGGAAGACGCTTGCACAAAAATCAAATTGGAGATGAAATCTTTGCAATTAGCTACACAGTTCATTTTGAAATTTGGAAAATACCTTAAACAATAGCGATGATAGAAGTGTTGCCAACTTTAGAATTTTTTTTTCAAGTCTTTGAAGTCTGACTTTGCAGAACAGATTGTAAATCTCTGGCCCATTACACACCTGCAGAGATTTTGGTGTTTTATTTCTCTTGGGTGAAACGGCATAAGCCCAAATCATGTTAATCACTGTCAGAACCAGTTGTATAAAATGCCAAAATGCAGTGAACCAAGTGTTTTATAATAAATATGACAAAGCAGTCAGAGTGTTGTTTTGTTAGGGTTGTTATTTGTGGTGATTTTTCATTTATAGTCTTTGAAAGGAGAGAGTTTTAAGGCTTTTATCAGGGAAAAAAAATTAAACACAGGGAAGTAGTCACCATTCTCCATAAATAAGGCTCTCAGAATTTGTGGAATAATTAATCCAGAGAAAATTGAATAAATTAAAATAATTGTGACATTTGTTTCCAGTGTCCTAACACGTGTATTAAAAAAAAAGAATACCACTACTAAATTTTGAACATATATCAGTCACTCTATGAATTAATTATAAGACTATTATTCTATTATTTTATATCAATTCTTTATCTTTTTATCTTTTTGTTTTTAATTTAAAACCAACACTTAGATTTTTACCAGGTAGATTTGAAAGTAGATATATTAAAAGGACAGCTTTAATTTTCTGTAGTTGGTCTCATTTGAAATGGACATTGCATCAACTAGATTTTAAATCATTAAACTAATGTTATTGACTGCTATATAATATTTATTGGAGGTTAAGTGCTACTTCTGCTAATCAAAAGGTTGGCAGTTCAAATCTGCCAGGGGCTCCTTGGAAACCACATGGGACAGTTCTACTCTGAGAGTTGCTTTAAACTGGAATTGACTTGACAGCAGGGACTTTTTCTGGCTTTTGACGTAGTTGGAGCCCTGGTGGTATAGTGGCTAAGAGCTTGGCTGTGAACCAGTGCTCTTACTAAAATACTAGAAGTTCTACATCTTACTAAAAATATATTCTTGTAATAAACTAAAATAATAAATTTAAAGGCTCAGTGTTTAACAGTTATAGCTGCTAACTAAAAGGTTAGCAGTTCAAATCAACCAGCAGCTACTTGGAAATCTGAGGCAATTCTCTGTCCTACGTGTTTGCTTGGAGTGGGAATCTAACAGAGGCAGCATGGTTTTGGTGGGTGGAACCAGTAAGTTCTGGTGCCAGCCCTTGTTGACAATTTGCATTTCTAACAAGTTCCCAGTTAATTTTACTGATTAGGGGCCAGTTCTGAGAAGAACTACTAAAGCACAGTTTTAAAAAAATTGTCATACATAAGAATCACCTGGGGATCTCCTTAAAATGGAGCTTCTGATTCAGTGTATCTAGACAGAAATGCAAATTCTCAACAGGGGTTTTATACCATTTGGAAGCACTAATATTTAGGCATGTGTTTTTAGCAGATTTCGCAAAGGAAATACGTTTTGTGTTAGAGGACACATAGGCCATCAGTTAAATATGCCAGTTAATAACTCGTGATATGAATAACTAATGTCAAAATGAAGTTATATCCATAACTTTTAAAATTTATGGAGTTTCTCATAAACAATGTCATTTTAAATTTGAGGAAGACTTGTCTTCCTGTTGAATAACTATTTTTTTATTGTGATTAAGTGAAAGTATACATTCTAAATTAAGTTTGCATGCCCACCTATCTACAGCTTCTTCTATTCTTCTTACCCAGTGACAGCACCCTCCTCCTTTTCATTCTATGTATGTCATAATCTCGTAACACTCTCCTGTTCCCTCCTCTTAAACCTCTCTTCTTCCTTCTAGTAAGAGGCCAAGAGGACAGCATCCTATAGGTGCACATACCCGTAGAGTACACACACCATAGTGTCACACACTGTGTTCCAGAATCCCGTCCATTCCTGTCCGAGTAGCTGAACTCAGCAATGTTTTCTAGTTAGGGGCAGCAGCAGGTCTAGAGGCCGTGATCCCAGGCGAATACCCAGGCCACTAGACCGTCAGTTGTGGCCTTTTAGTGGAGTTCTTCAGATGCACTCTTCTTTTGCCTGTGTTGCCACTGGGACCGAATACTGTGTGCTCCATCACGGCTGTCTTTGGTGGTGGCCACGCACTATCTGATTCTTCTGGTCACATGTTGATACAGCCACCCATTCAAGTGGGTCTTTCTGTCTCCTGGGCTCTTTTTCCCTCATGCCTTTACTGTTCACAGTGACCTTCTCTTCTGGATGAACTGGGAACACTGGGTGTGCCTCAGATGGCAGCTTGCTAGCTTTGAAGACCGCAGATGCTGCTCATCAATATGGGGTGCAGAAGACTCTCTTAGCAATAGGCTAGTTATGCCAGTTGGCCTTGCTGTCCCCTGAGAACATGGTCTCCAGAGCCATTCCCCTTTACTCTATCCTTGCAATATTGGGTTAAGATTAGAAGAGTTTTCAGTTTATGTTGAAGTCCCGTTGAGTTAATCTTTCTCCTGTGTGCTGTCACTACTTTCACCCAGTGAAATTCCTATCAACTATCTAGTCCGTAAATTGCCTTCTCCCTGCCTCCCCTCCCTTGCAGCCATCAAGAGTCTTTTCTTCTGTACATGAATCTATTTTTAAGTCCTTATAGGAGGGATCTCATACAACATTTGTTCTTGTGCCACTGTTTTCACTCAGCATAATGTCTTCCAATTGAAACCACGTTATGAGATGCTTCGTAAAATCATCACTGTTCTTTATTATTGTGTAGTGTTCCATTGAGTATATGTACCATAGTTTGTTGATCCAGGCATCCGTTGTTGGGCATCTGGGTTGATTCCATCTTTCTGCAATGGTGGACTGTGCTGTAACAACATTCGTGTGCGTGTATCTGCTCATGCGACTGCCCTTGATTCTGTAGGACGTATTTCAAGTAGTGGGATTACTGGGTAAAATAGTCTATCTATTTCCAGCTTATGGAAGCACCAGATTGCTGTCCAAAGAGGTTGTACCATTTTGCAATCCCACCAGCAGTGTAAGTGAGTTCCAATTTCTCCACAGCCTCCCCAGCATTTGTTGTTTTGTGTTTTGGGGATCATGGCCACCCTTGCTGGGGTGAGATGGTATCTCTGTATTTTTGACTTGGATTTCTCTAATAGCTAAAGATTATAAGCATTTCCTCATGTATCTTTTGGCTACCTGGATGTCCTGTTTGAGGAAGTGTCTATCTCTCTCCTTTGTCCATCACTTAACTGGATTATTTACATTATTCTTGCTGGTATTTTGCATCATTTTGTAGATTATGGAGAACAGACATTGGTCTGACATGTAGTCACTGCTAACCACAAGGTCGGCAGTTCAAGTCCATCAGGCGTTCCTTGAATACTCTGGGGGTCAGTTCTACCCTGGCCCCTAGGGTCACCATGAGTCAGATCTGACTCGACGGCGCTTGGCTGGCTGGAGGTGATCTTTTAATTCTTTTGATAAAGTCTTTGGATGAGCTAGAGTGTTTGATTCTTAGCAGTTCCCATTTACTTCTTTTCTCTTCTGTTCATCGTCTTTTGTTCGTCAGATTTTTAAGTCTGTCTAAGCTGTCTATTAAAGCTACCATTGTTGACCCTATTTTTTTCTTACATGATCTTTATAGTTTTGGGTTTGATATTTAGGTCTTTGAGCCAATTCAAGTTAGCTTTCATGTACAGTGTGAGATGCTGGTCTTGTTTCAGTTTTTTTTTGCATATGGATATCCAATTTTGCAAGCACCATTTTTTAAAGAGACTATTTTTACCCCAATTTACTGTCCTAGGACCTTTGTCAAATATCAGCTGTTCATAGGAGATGGTGGCATCTCTGGAGTCTCAACTCTGTTCTATTGGTCTACACATCTCTCTTTGTACCAATACCAGGCTGTTTTGACTACTGTAGCAGTGTAATAGGTTTCAAGGTTGGGTAGTGTGAGGCCTCCCACTGTGTTCCTCTTCTTCAGTAGTGCTTTACTTATGCAGAGTTTCTTCCATTTCCAGATAAAGTTGGTGATTTTTTTCTCCGTTTTATTAAAACAAGACACTGGAATCTGTGTTTGGATTGTACCGTAGATGTAGATCACTTTGGGTAGAATAGACATTCTCACAATGTTAAGTCTTCCTATCCATGAGCAAGATAGGCTTCTCTATTTATATAAGTCTCTCTTGGTTTCTTGCAGTAAGCTTTTGTAGTTCCATTTGTATAGATCTCTTATTTTTCTAATCAGATTTATTCCTAGGTATTCTATCTTTTGGGGGGCTATAGTAAATGGTACTGATTTGGTGATTTCTTCTTTGATAATCTTTTTGTTGTCATAAAGGAATTCTATTGATTTACTTGTGTTTAGCTTATATCTTGATGGTTTGCTAAACTCTTCATTCCAGTAGTTTACTTAGGGATTCTTTAGGCTTCTCTGTGTATACAGTCATATCATCTGCAAATAGGGAGATCTTTACTTCTTCTTTGTCAATGTGGATGCCTTTTATTTCTTTGTCTTGTCTGATTGTTCTGGCTAGAACTTCTAGTACAATGTTGAACGGAAGTGGTGAGAGTGAGCATCCTGGTCTAGTTCCCATTCTCAAGGGGAATTCTTTAAGTCCCTCTCCATTCAGGTTGGCTTTGTGTCGATGTCCCTTATTGAGGAATGTCTCTTCTATGCCTATTTTACTGAGTTTTTTGCATGAATGGATGTTGAACTTTTGTCAAATGCCTTTTTCTGCATCAATTGACAAAATCAAGTGATTCTAATCTTTCGTGTTATTTATATGGTTGATGACATTAATTGCTTTTCAGATTCTGAATCAGTCTTGTATCCCTGGTATGAATCCCAGTTGGTCATGATGAATTTTTTTTTTGATATGTTGGATTCTATTGGCAAGAATTTTGTTGAAGACTTTTGCATCTAGATTCATGAGTGATATCGCTCTGTAATTTTCTTTTTCAGTAGGATCTTTCCCTGGCTTTGGTATCAGGGTTATGCTGGCTTCATAGAATGAACTGGGGAGTATCCTATCTCTTTCTATGCTGTGAAGTAGTCTTCATATTGTCAGGGTTAACTCTTGCCTAAAAGTTTGGTTGAATTCTCTGGTGAAGCCATCTGAGAGAACTTTTTGTAGTTGGTAGCTTTTTGATGACTTTTTCAATCCATTCCTTTGTAAAGTGTTTATTAAATTGTTCTGCTTCTCCTTGGGATAATTTTGGTAGGTAGTAAACGAATCTAGAAATATGTCAATTTCTTCTAGGTTTTCAAATCTGTTAAAGTTCAGCCTGTCATAGTACTCTGTTCAGGTACTTTTGGTTTCTGTTGGATCTGTTCTGACAACTCCCTTCTCAATTGTGTTATTTGTTTTCTTTCCTGCTTTTCTTTAGTAGGTTTAGCCAATGGTTTGTCAATTTGCTTGATCTTTTCAAAAAGCCAGTTTTTGGTCTTTTCAATTGTTCTTCTATTCTCTAATTTGTTTAGTTATGCTGTAATCTTTATGATCTGTTTTCTTCCGGTGCCTGAGGCGTTCCTCTGTTGTTCTGTCTCTACTTGTTCAAGCTGTAGGATTAGTTTTTTGGTTTGGTTTCTTTCTTCTTTCCAGATGTGTGCACTTGTGGAGATAAACTGACCCCTGAGTACTGCTTTGGCTGTATCCCATAGGTTCTGCTGGGAAGTGTTTTCATTCTCATTGGAATGCATAAAATTTCTTGATCTCTTCTATAACCCATAGCTTTTTGAGCAAGTTATTGTTCAGTTTCCACGAGATCCAGTTTCTATCCATGTTTTTTTGGCTGCTAATTTCTACTTTTATGATTTTTTGGTCTGAGAAGATTCTTTGAAGTAATTCAATTTTTTTGGATTTTGTCGAGACTTGCTTTATATCCTAACACATGGTCTGTTCTGGAAAATGTTCCATGTGCATTAGTGTAGAAGATGTATTGATCTGCTGATTGGTAAAAATTTCTTTATAAGTGTTTGAAGTCTAGTCGGTTAATTGTTGAAAAAGATCTTCTGTGTCTTGACTGAGCTTTTTTTGGGTGATCTATCCATTACTGTTGAAGTCTCCAACAATTATTGTGGAGTGATCTATCTCATTTTCCAGTGTAGTCAGTGTTTGTTGAATGTATTTAGATGCTCTGGTATTGGGTGCATAAATATTTAATATTGTTAAGTCCTGCTTGTGTATTGAAGCTATCAGCATAAATAGTGACCACCCTTGTCCATGATGGTGGATTTTACATTAAAATCTATTTTATTTGAGATTAGTATTGTTACTGTCTCTCTTCCTTGTATTTAGTTAGCTTGGTATATAGTATTCCATCCTGTAATTTTCAGTTTGTTCATATCTGTACGTGTAACATGCATTTCTTGAAAACAGTTTATAGATGAGTCATGTCTTTTATCCTGGATATCACTCATTGTCTCTGCATTTGAGTGTTCAGTCCATTTACATTCAGTGTAATTATTGGTAGGTGTGTGTTAAGTGCTGTTATTTTGATGTATTTATTTTTGTTTTTGTGTTTTCTATGTTGTTCGTAATACTCTGTTCTTGGTCATTCTTCTTTATGGATTGACTTTTTATCTTTTTCAGTGTTGGTTCTGTGTTTGTGTAAACTCCTTTATTATGTTTCTTGCTTTGACGTGTTGCATTATGATTGTGCTTTACTGCTTCTGCTATTATACCCCTTGATATTCTAAATTTAAATCCAATTTTAACTTTTGCATATCTTTTTAACTTCCTGAAAGGACTATAATTACTGTAGTATATATCCCTCTTTTTATTGTGATGTACTTGGCTTGGCTTGGTCATAGCTTTTGTGATGTGATCACTAGTTCCCTTCTTTTAATATTGTAGCTTTGATTGAGTTTTGTGACTTCTATAACTGAGTGTGTTTCTGGATGCTGTGTCTGGTATTGCCTCCTTAAATGTAGAATTAATAGTTTTGTTTTTTCTAAGCGATGATCTTCTTCCAGAATTTCTTGTAGTCTTGTTTTGGCTTTTACAAAGTCTATAAACTTTTGTTTATCTGCGAATGTCTTAATTTTATCTTCATATTTGAGATACAGTTCTGCAGGATATGTAATTTTTGGCTGGAAGTTTTTTCCTTCTAAGCTTTGAATGTGTCATCCCACTGCCTCCTTGCCAACATCATTTCTGCCAAGAAGTCATACAAAAGTCTCCAGGGCTTCCCTCTGAATGTTAGCTTTGCTTTCACTTTTTTCACTGCCTTTAAGAGAATCTGTTTATGTTACATTGTATTTAGCTTAATTATAATATTTCTTGGTGTCTTTTGGGGTCTAATTTTGGTAGCATTCAATACACATCTTGGATATATATGTTCTCTTCTTTCATAATTACAGGAAAGTTTTCTTTCACCAATTCAACAACCATACTCTCTGTATTTTCAGCTATCCCTCCCTGTTCAGGAACTCCAATTAATCATAGATTATTCCTCTTAATAGAATCCCACATGTTTCTTAATGCTTCTTCATTTTTCTTATTTTTTTCTCTAATTTCTCCTCATAAATGCTGCTGTCAGTCACTCTGTCCTCAAGTTCACTAAGTCTGACTTCTATCTTGTGAATTCTGCTCTTTTGGCTTTGGATTGAATTGCCTAATTCTGTAATATTGTTAATGATGTGTTGGACTTCAAATCATTGATGTTCCATCAGTTCAAATAGCTTGCTTAATTTTTCGTTTTGCTCTGCTGTGTTTTGTTTAATCTCTAGGAGGGTTATATATGTAATTTTATTGTACTCGACCTGCAGTAGTTTCACACAGCCTTCTTTATCTGGGATGGTTTTTGATTTTTGATTTTTGGAGTTTTAGGAATGGTGGGCTGTTCCTTTAAATGGTTAGAGATAGTCTGTTGCCTTTGGTCCACCTAGAGGCTTTTTAGTGTCTCTTATGTTGCCTCCACAGGAGCTGAGGCATAGTTTTGAGAAGTGAGTTGGTCCCCAGCTGCTTCTGTGTACTCTAGTGACTGGCCCCAGTATACTGTAGGGTAGCAGACTCTGCCTCATACCTGGCGAATATGGCACCTTACCTATGGAGTCACTGGGAGGCCTTCAACTGAGCCTATGATGTGGGACAGTAAAGGCTGGAAGAGATGCTTCTGGGCTGCTCAGCAGTTATTTTTCCAGGTAGTCTCATTTTAAAAGCTTAGAACCTATCCAACAGCTGCCAAAATGAGTCAGGTCATCAGGTGTGGCAGGCCTTGCCTTCTGGCTGACAACGGAAGCATCTCCCTTGGTGGTCCCTAGATGCTGTGACATAGTTCAAAGTAGGGGTGGGTTATAACCTCACTGCCATGCTCAGCCAGGTCCTACCTGTAAGGTAACAATGTGCCAAATACAGCCTTTCTGCTGGAAAAGCACTTTCCAGAGTGGCACTGCTTCTTGGCTTGGGAATTAGCCCCTGCTGAGCCCTCCAGCTAGGTGAGTCTGCCTCCCTGCTGACCAAGATGGCATCCCGGCCGAGCTGCCCTTACCTTTGAAAACAGCAGAATCCATGGCAAAGCTCAGAAAAGAGAGGCTGGTGGGGGGTGGAGGGATGTGGTGCCCTCAGTCAGGAGCCAGGCTCTCAAAATATGGCTATTCCACACTTTGTCTCTCTGCTGCACCATACACTATTCACTTTAGCTCTATAGCCAAGCCCTATAGTTCAGCATATTAGTCAGCTCATGCCTTTTCCCACCTACCGCATAATAAGAAAGGACAGAAGGAAGGGAAGGAGGGAGAGAGAGAGAGAAAGAAATAAAGAGAAAAAGAAAGCAAAGGAAGGAAGGGGAGGAAGAAAGGGAAGCATGGAAAGGCAGGAAGGAAGGAAGCATTAGTACCAGCATTCTATACAAGTGGCAAGCCAGCAGGAGTAGGGTCCAGTGTGCTCTGCCTCATCAGAGAGAGGCAGTTTCCTGTTTAATTGTGTGTAGTCTGATCTGACAACCTGATGGCATATCCTGGGGCTCCCTGGATGTCTGAAGTGTTCCATTAAATTAACAATCCAAGTGTTAGTTTTCAGAATGAATTTAGGAAACATGTGTCTAATACACAATCTTGGCTCTGCCCCTCTGAATAACTACTTTTCTGAGTGTAAAATATTTGATATTTGCTTGCAGTCAAGTGTAGCAGGAACCTTGAAGACATGATGATAATGAACAATAGGTGTACCACTGCTTTTATTTTTAGTTTCCTTCTTTTGCATTCGGGTCTCATGACTAAAAATACGTGTAGCAACATAGTTGGGAATAGCTATCTGCAGACTTGGAGACTACATGAACTGAAAATATGACAATCTAAAGTCTGATGAGTTGGAATGCTGTGTTCTCCCCACTTTAGACCACAATGCTGGTAAGATAATTGAACAACAAAAAAATTATTCACAAAAAATAATTTTAGTACTTTTTCTAGCCCCTTGGCAAAGACATCTTTTCACTAATTTCCGCAATTACTGAATGTATTATCAGTTGGCTTTTGTGTATGACTGGAGCTCATGAATACTTACAATATTTCAGTTCCAAGGCTTTGGGTTATACATCTCTAATTATTGTTCAAAGATGATAGAGAGACATTGTGTCCTTCACAGGCCGCTAGCTTCCGATGATCTAATTTCGTCTTTAACAATAGTTAGAATGAAGAGCAAAAAATGTAGTGTTGAAAGTGATGTCTTAGCTGTTGTATATATAAATGATTAGAGGGGAGTGGGATAAGCATTATGTGGACCAATGTTATTTCCAGGCATTTCCCTGAATTGAATCTTGAATATCCAGGAAAAACAGAATAAGTAATGTAACATTAACAGAGGCCATGAATACCTGAGATTCATTACACATACCCCTCATCTCCAAAACATTTTAGCCAGCAATATAGAAACTTCTTTTTTGATCTTCCCCATATATTTTACATTCACATATATAGTCTATTAATGTAAATGAAAAACAAGCAAGCAAACAAAATACATGGCCTTTTTATTGTTTTGTTTTGTTTTTTTAAAGTGGAGCATTCTTTATGCTAACAGGAAAAATCATAAATTCCTGATTATTTTTACAGAGTTTAGATAGAAACAGGGAAGGGAGTATCATCATTTATTAGCGTGATCCTATTTAAGACTTCTGATTGTAATAGTTGGAAACCCCAGCAGCATAGTAGTTAAGCGATAGGGTTGCTGCCTAAAAAAAAAGGTCAGCAGTTGGAATCCACCAAGGCATTCCTTGGAAAGTCTATGAGGCAGTTCTACTGTGTCCTATCAGGTTTCTGTCAGTCAGAATCAACTCAAAGGCAGTGGGTTTTTTGGGTTAATTGTAACAGTTATTGCCTTAGGTTGAAAGACTGAACCCACCCCAAGCAAAGGGTAGCCATATCTGGGACAATGGACCACGCCCCAAATGGATACGTATCTTACTTATCTTAGAGAAAACAAAATCTTGTATGAACAATTAGTATTTCTTTCTAAGAGTTGGAATTAATTTATCTCTCTGTGTACTCTTTTTCTTCTAAATCACTGTTCAAAGATGAGTTTTTTAATGATCTAAGATACTACTAAAGGACAACAGAACTTTTAAAAGATGTTAATTCTAATTAAAATAGCCATTTATTATAGTGAAAACTTGAATACAAATTAAGGGTAAGACTTTAAAGATTAATGATGGAAAATTGAACTAAAGTGCTCGTCTTAAAACAGTGAAGGAATAAATCATAAATATATATTATATAATATACATAAATCCAAACATATATATATGCACTCTCTCTCTCTCTACATATATACACACATACACACGAAGACTTATGATTAAGTATGCAAGCCCATCCTAGAAGAAATGCTACATACCTCTTTGCTGAATATCAGTACAGTCTCCATTGAAGTATTCCCTTTGGAAGCTACACACTAATGCCAGCAACTAGTCCACCTTCAAAACAGTTTTGGAACTCTATCTGGAATGGCCATCAGAGCTGTTGACATGTTATTCCTGATGTCCTGAATGTCATCAAAATGTCTTCCTTTCAATATTTGCTTTATGTTCAGGTGAAGAAAAAAGTCATTGGGGGCCAGGTTGTACGAGTAGGGAGTGTGTTCCAATATAGTTATTTGTTTCCTGGCTAAAAACTCACTCATAGACAAGTAGACAATTAAGTTCACAAACTTGCAACTGTGTGCAGTGGCCATTCCAGAAAAGTTTCAGAATTGCTTTGAAGGGTAGACTAGGTATTGGCATGAGTACTTTCCAAGGGGAGTACTTTGAAGGTGACCACAGTGATATTCAGCAATGAGGTATGTAGTTTGAGGACTTAATTGTTGGACCTTGTATATATGTAGGTATTATTAGTTGTCCTCAAGATGATTCAGACACACAGTGACATCGTACAACACAGTGAAACACTGGCTGGTCCTTCACCGTCCTCACATCGGTTGCTATAGTTGAACGTATTTTTGCAGCCACTAAGTCAGTCCATCTCCTGAGGGTCTACCTGTATTTTGCTGACTCTTTACCAAGTATGATGTCCTTCTCCACTGGCTGGCCCCTCCTGACATGTGCAAAGTGCCTGAAGTCTCCTCATCCTTACTTGTAAGGAGCACTTTGGCTGTCCTTCTTCCAAGATAGATTTGTTCTTCCTCTGGCAATCCATAGTATAGTCAATATTTCTTCCCAACACTATAATTCAGAAGCATCAACTCTGTATTCAGTGTCCAGCTTTCATATGCATATGAGGCAATTGAAAATACCTGGGCTCCGGTCAGACATACCTTAGTCCTTGTTTATTCAGCTAGTGTTGGTCTAACAGAAATACCAGAGAGTGTATGCCTGTAACAAAGGAAGGTGTATTTTTTACATACTCTGATATGCTACAAGTCCAAATTCAGGGTGTCTGCTCCAGAGGAAGGCTTTACCCCTTATTGGCTCTGGAAGAAAGTCCAGTATTGCATCATTCTTTGTCCAGGAAGCATCTTGGTGCAGGAACCTCAGATCTGAAGGACACGTTCTTCTCCCAGAGCTGTTTGCTGAATGGTGTGAGGTTCCCAATTTTCTGCTTGTTTTTCTTTCTTTTTATCTCTTGTAGGATGAAAGGATTAAGGGTGCAGCAAGCCACACTCCAGAGGAACTCTCTTTACAGTGGAACAGGGAGGTAATCCTATGCAGGGGTTTACAGTCCCACCATAATCCTTTAACATACAACACAGGAAAATCACAAACTGGAGGACAATCACAAAATATTAGGGATCATGGCCCAGTCACATGGTTGGGGGAGACAGAAATCAACCCATGACAGTACTCAAAGTAAAATCTTTGATTTTTAACAGTTAAAATAGGTCTTTTGTGGCAAATTTGCACAATGTACTACATACGTCATTTGATTTCTTGACTGCTGCTTCCAGGGACATTGTGGATCCAAGTAAAACGAAATCTTCGACAACTTCAAACTTTTCTCCACTTATCGTGATGCGGCCTATTCATTCAGTTTTAGGATTTCTTTTTTTAAGTTGAGGTGGAATCCATACTGAAAGTGATAGTCTTGGAACTTCTAAGTGCTTCAGGTCTGCTTTGCTTTCAGCAAGCAAGATTGTGCCATCTGAGTATCGGTGGTTGTTAATGATTTCTTCCTCCATTCCAGTTGCTATGTTTTCCATATAGTCCAGATTCTCTGATTATGTGCTCAGCATACAGATTGAATAAGAATGGTGAGAGAATACAGTTCTGACACACAACTTTCCAGATATTAAACCATACTGCATCTTTTTTTTTTTCTATTTGAATGGCGATAAGTTCTGCACGACCACAATTAGGTGTTCTGGAATTCCCATTCTTTGCAAGGTTACCTTACCCATAACTTTTTATTGTTCACAAAATCAACGTGTCTGCATAGTCAGTAAAACACAGGTAAACGTATTTCTGGTATTCTCTGCTTTCAGCCAAGATCCATTTAACACTAGCAGTGGCATCCCTCTTTCCATGTCCTCCTTTGAATCAGCTTGAATTTCTGGCAGTTCCTTGTTGATGTACTGCTGCATCCACTTTTGAATTATCTTCAGCAAAATTTTACATGTGTATGATAATGACATTGTTTCATAATTTTTGCCTTTTCTTGAATCACCTTTGTTTTGAATGCGCACAAGTGGGGACCTTTTCCAGTTGGGTGGAGGTAACTGTCTTCCAAATTTCGCTGTGAGTTATTGAGACCCTATGAATTGCAGAATGAAACATTATATGTTCCTGGGCCGTACTTATAATCCTTGGTGTGTCGGAGTACATGGTTGCAGCCACTGTGTCTGTTTGGTTCATGGAAAGTTTCATTGTTTTGCTGACCTTCTACTTTATTGTCTGTTTATGTAATTTATGGTTATTTCCAACATAAAACTTACAAACAGTACAGACGAAGTCACTATTTTCTCTGGATTTAATATTTTTTTCCTTTAATATATGGAACTCTGAAGTAAAAATATATTCAGAGGTAGAGGAAAGTGCCTAAATAATCCGCTGAAGGTACTTAATGAGTCTAACAAATCCCACAAGTATTTCTACACTTAAAAAGAAAAAAAAAATCATATATAGTCTCAAACTCTCCAAAATCTTTAGCTAAAAAATGTTGATTTTAAATGACCCAAATATACTTTGAAAGTATCTACGCCGTGGAATCAAATAAAATTTTTTTTTAAAAAAATGGTGAAATAAAGAGTAGACTTATATGAGAAATTGTATTATGTAAAAAGAATGCAAAAAAAAATAAGTAAGACTGGAAGAAAACAATATATTTTTAAGTCCATAGTATTAGGAGTCATAGATGCCAAGCTGAAGATTATGTTCTATTCTTTCACAATAATTTCAAGAGAATTTTACACCGAATTTCAAGAGATCACTTGGGGCCAGTATTAACCGGATAAGGAGCAAATACACGTAGAGAATTTTAACACACCAGGATCTTGACCCGTATTTAAGATGTTCGGATAGTCTTTGGTATAACACGGAGAATTCACGTTTAGGACTAAAATCCTATTTCCACTTCATCAGTTGTACATCGCTATTTTTCAGATTTTTGGATTCCTGGTTTTCAGGTAACTAAAAAAGACTATTTATTTGACAAATACTGTCTTTAGGGCTTACTATATGCCAGATACACATTGCAAGCTATATATTTTTGCATTTATGTTTTTAATACCCTTCATACTTCTGTGGACACCCTGGTGGCATAGTAGTTAAGAGCTATGGTGGCTAACCAAAAGTTTAGTGGTTCACATCCATCAGCTGCTCCTTGGAAACACTATGGGCAGTTCTACTCTCTCCTATAGAGTCACTGTGAGTTGGAATCTACTGTATGGCATTTGGTTTGCTTTTTGGTTAAATAGTACTGTGATCTAGGTGTGTTGTCCACATTCTCAAAGTGAAGCAATTCAGATTCAGAGAAGGCATGTGCTGTACCAAATGGGTACTACTAATGGGTCATAAAGTTAGAATTTTATCTAATTTATTTGATTCACATCAAAGTTCTTTCTACTGTGAAACTCTAGTGTTTCTTATATCAACTTGTTTCTGTTCCATTTCTTTTCCATTCTAATAAAGATAAATCTACTATCTTCTCAGCTTCCAGAAAGGAAATGGAAAGATTGTTCTTAGATTATATAAGCTGTTAGAGAAAGGTTAGAAAAGAAAAAGAAAAAACAACTAAATCCTAATTGGAAATCATGTCAACTAATTTCTTGTCTAATAGAAACAAATGTACAAAATTCTCTCTTCTCCCAGTTTATGTAAATTGTATTTTCAAGAATTGATTTCAAATTCTTTTTTGCACATAATTTAACCTTTATAATCTTTCTCACTATAAACACACAGATAACATATACCCTAGGTAGTATAAAATATTTGTACAACATACATATTTGCAAGAGTGAATACATGTATTTGTGTCTATTTCTTTATTATTTCATGTATTTCAATAATCAGATTTGAAGTTACCTACAAATAATAAAAAGTAATAGTCAATGGGTACTTACATGGGTATTTTTATACTAAGAATTTCATATAAAATGTCTAATTTACTACTAAAATAACTGTGAAGTAGGCACTGTTATCTCATTTTACAGGTAATGAAACTGAGTATCAAAGAATATTTAAGCCCTTGGACTCCACATCTTCCATCCAGCATTTGTTTTTTCTATATACAATCTTAGAAAAATGTTCTCCTTCTTCACATGTGGCTCTTAATTTACATGCATGCTTTTTTTTTCTTTTATTTTCTTTTATTTAGTATGACTGAGTGAAAATGTACATTCCCATATGAATTTACATGCCCACCTATATGCAGCTTCCACTGCTCTCCCTCTCCGGTGACTGCACACTGTTCCTCTCTGCTCCGTACATGTCTCCTCCTCCCAACAGCCTCCTTTCCCCTCCTCTCCACCCACTCTCCTTCCTCCAGCCAGAGGTCAGCAAGATGATATCCTATAGATGTATAGAACCATAAAGTGCATCCAATATGTGATCACTCTGCATCGCCAAGTCCAATCCATTCGTGTCCAAAGAGTGGACCTTCGTTATGATTTATGGGCAAGGGTAGCATCAGGGCCAGGGGCCATGCTCCCCGGGGAACCCTGAAACTGCTGGACCATCAGTCGAGGTCTTTTAGTGGAGATCTCAGGGCTTTTTAAGTTATGCTTCAGTTTTAGCATAACATTTCTAACTATATCCAGTGGAATTTGATAACTAAGGTACTAATGCTGCTACCTACTACCCACTGCCGAAATATCGATTCTGCTGGTCGATTTCAGCTGCTGACCTTTTGATTAGCAATCTTTCTCTAAACCTCTGTGATACTAGTATAACATTTCAAATGCAATTTCACAGCAGTGGTCATGAAATAAGCTTTTTGTCTACTTAGGTAGCACAGTTAACTAATTGGTTGATTAAACTACTTGGACCATTACTTTATTAATCTTATTGAAAATGTAGCAAAGAAAATAGAATAAAACATGTTAAGAATGAAATATAAAAGAAGAAAACTAAAAAAAAAAGCCCAATTATTCAAGGAATTAAGAATTTATTATTTATGTTTAGAAAGACAAATAAACTGAACACTTTACAAATTTTGTAAGCTTATGTATAGTGGAAATAAGAAACACATTATGGTTCAATCTTCATGTTGAGCTTAGTGCTTCTATAGTTCAATAATGTTGTGTTACCCTGATAATATCATTAAGGGAGAATATTGTTTGGTTTTACTATACTAAATACTAAAAATTGCCACACATGGTGTTTGAACTTTATGAGCCACATTATTAACTTTATTTGGTAAACAGTGTTTCATTTTGAAAATCAAAAAAATATATTAAAAATAGTAGCATTTAAAATATGTCACAGTGATAAAGTTTTCAATGAACTAGACGAAAAGTTTAGTTTTTTAAGTAATGTGGAGTTTGAAATATTAATTTTAACTGAAAAGTGCTTCCCAGTGAATAAATATTTAACAGCATTAAAGCCTTTGTTTTATTGGCATCACCAGATCTTTAAATGGAAATGTTCCCTACATAACAGAATCTGCTCCTGCTCTCATTTAGTTTTTTTCCTTTTTTCCGTTCTTTCGTAATAATGATCATAATATTTGGTTAATGAAGAATGCATTACCTATTTAGAGATCCATATATTTATGTGACCTTCTGTTGTTCATAAATGCTAATATTTATTGCTTCTTTGTTAGATTTTATTTTCAGTTTTGTGACAAACAAAAGTACGATTAGTGAAGCTGTGAAGTTCTCATGGTAGCTGCCTGCCTTCCCCAGATAGTGGCATTAGCGTCTGCAGAAGCAGTTAATGCTGTTTATCACTAATGACAGAGGCTGAGAGGGACCTTCTGTGGCTTTTATCTTTCACCTTGCCGACAGAAGTTGATGAGCTTTCTGATTTAAATTCATAGGTGATGCTCCAGGATTTATATGCACTTCACATGGACAAACACACAGGTAAACCTATCCTGCTGGTGGCTACTAATTAAAATCACTGTAATATTCTAATACTGGGCATCGTTGAGAAAGCCATTATTTTATCCCATATTTAATGCCAAAGTTGCCCAATGGACACATGAAACATAAAACAGCTTATGGACGAATTATCTCGTTTGAGCCTTCAGAGAGGGCTTAATTGCATTAGGATGTGACTTTTTCTTTGATGTACACATAGTAATAAATTTAAAACAGATTCTTAAAATGAATATAAGTTGTTATAAACTTAAATTGAATAGCTTTTACAAGTTTTCAGCAAAACAGTGCCAAAGATATAGCCCTTGTCCATAATGCCAATCACTTTTTTAAAAATATGTGTAGTATTCAAAGTGTGGTCCCACAGAGAGATACCGGATGTCATCCAGAAACAAACAAACAAATTTTGGGATAAGGTTTGTTTGCATTTTGAGTAAAATCATTATAGGATTACTCTGTACCTTAAATACTAATAAATATGGCCGTCATCCAAAAAGATAAAATTGTATCTTGTATTTTGTAAATTTTTGAGAGATCATGTTCGTAACTGAATTTCCATGGAGCTGTATTAGGAATTTCTTCAATCATTCTTGGTTAGATAGAATGATGCTTTGAAAATTTTAGTTAGATAAATTGCCCTTCCTACAGCCTGTTCTGAATATCTGCATGGTTTTCTCTTGCTTTCAAAATAAAATCTGCACTTGCTTCTATGAAGTATGATATCCTTCTTGGCCCTCTTTCCTTTATCTTCCATGTTAAAATGCATCTCTCTTCTCTGCTTACTATACCTCAGCTACTCAGGTATGTTTCTTCTCCAGACATGCCAACACCTTTTTAGTTTCTATCTGTCTTGCAGGAAGTTTTTTTGTCTTCACCGTAGTGTCAATTTCATCTCCTCAAAGAAGTTCTTGTCTGTGTTTTCTGAAGTGTTCTGCTCTTCCTGATACCTGTCTCAGCACCTTATGTCATCCTTGTGTGGTTTAAAATGAACTCTGTGTGTGTGTGTGTGTGTGTGTGTGTGTGTGTGCGTGGGTGGGTGTGTGCGTGTGTGTGTGCGCGCGCGCGCGCGTGTGTGTGTGTGAGAGAGAGATGCTATGCTGCATAAAAACAAGCCATATCTTGTTCGTTGAATCCCAGCACCTAGCATTACACCTACCACAAAGTATCTAGTCTGTACATATCCTTGAATGAATACTCAGGATTCTCTCTTGTGCTATCCTGTCAAAGTGTAAGGGGTAAATATTGAGAAAACAAAACCAAAAAAATTATTTTCAGACAATAAATATCATTGACTCTTTTTTTTAGAAGTGATAAATTAAGAAAACAATGAAACATGGATTTGATGTGTGATAATGTGATATCGTAAATCTGTTACTAATGAAAATTGAATGCATTAAAGAGACATAACTAAAAGTACAGACTTTAGGTTTAAGCAGTATGAGATGGCTACATCATTAATAGTACTAGTAAAAATAATAAAGGTAAACATACACCCCAAAACATGTTAATATTATAAATTCATTAATGTTCACCATAAATTTATGAAACTTGCTTCAGTGTTCCTGACCAGAAAGTACATGGTTAACTTGGTAATACAGTGACACTTCTTGTCCCAGTTAGCTTTGCATATAAAATATATCTTTAAAGTAATGTAATCCTTTAAATGCTGTTTGTTTTAAGCTGTAGATATCAGATTAAAGTAAAAATAACTGTCGTATTTTCTTAGGTAACTGGAAGAAAAGGATTTTGAAAGTAAAGATCATCTGTGTTGGTTTCCTTTGGAAATTGGTTTGACTTCATTCTGAGACTGCTCTGTAGGCTTGAAAAATTTAGACGGGGAAAATGGATTCCTTGGCTTTCATGTCCGATTCTCTAAACATTACATTTTAATGCAATTTTGTTTTTACTTTAATGATATCAGCCATATAATCTCATTTCTTTTTGCAAGAGGAAAGCATCAGAGAAAAGAGAATCCCGTGTAGTAATAACAAGACACTCCACAAGTCAGCGTCTTACCCTTCAAAGGGATCTGTACTCATAGGATCAAGAAATTGTGACCCTCAAGATTGTTTTCTTTCTTCATCAACAAAGATACATTTTATTCAAGTTGTTATATGTTTGGTGCTCCATCAAATTCATTTTGTACTGCTGGAAACTGCTCAACTCTAAAAACTGAAATAGTGGCTTTTATTCTATAACTGGAGTTGATGCCATATTCAGCCTTTATTCTCTCTTGTGACCTACCTTGTTCTCTGACATCTTTTGAAAAACGCATATTCTATGCAAGAAAGCCTTGGCAAACTCTCCTGTTTTTCAATCTGTTTGTAGAAGTCAGGGTGACTGAATGAGTATTTTTGAAAAATAGGATATTCAATGATAAGCCAGAAGTTCAGTCACCTTTCAAATATTAGATTTAAAATATGCTCCTCATATCTCATACATCATCTTGTTATGGTGCGCACATTTATATAGAATATTAAATACTGATTGCAGCTATCAGTAGTCTTCAAGTTTTCAATGGCACAAGATTTCTGTTGATGTAAATGAATAAATACAAAGTAGGAAATTGTGAAGATGGCCCAGGACCAGGCAGCATATATTTCTTTTACATGTGAGATCTCCACGAATGGGAGGGCAGTTGACAGTCACAGGAACAGCAGCAGCAGAGACGTGGTGGATAATTCAGTACCGATAATGTAAAATCATAATACCTTTTGAAGATAATGTGAAAATATTGTATTTCATGACAAGATCATAGGATTTTTAAATATCCATAATTTATATTGCTATTTTTGGTTTATGTTCAGTGAAAATGCCAAGCTAAAATACTGATTTTATAACTCACACAATGTTATCTAGCATTTTAACATGGCTTTAGCATATGTAAGTGAATGTGCATGTATTTTATGCTACTATTCTCATGGTGTATTTATGTAGGATATAAGTTACTTAAAAATGCTAATTTCAACAAGTTTCACTGGTTTTGTCAAGTTCAAGGGTATACTTGGGAAAACAGAAGTATTTGGGAGT
This sequence comes from Heterohyrax brucei, assembly GCA_028571685.1. Taxonomy (NCBI): domain Eukaryota; kingdom Metazoa; phylum Chordata; class Mammalia; order Hyracoidea; family Procaviidae; genus Heterohyrax; species Heterohyrax brucei. Next base: position 109,305,615 of record CM053148.1, read on the forward strand.
AAGTTTATTTTTTTCCAGTTTGTTAGTATTCTTTTATATGAGATTGGAGCACAAGAATATTCATTCAAATAATCTGATGAAAAAAATTCAAGCTATAATATACTCATTTTAAAATTAAATTGAGTATAAATAAGTGATTTCCTTAAATATATGTATTCTTCAATCTACATCTGAGTTAGACAATCGATTTCTTTTTTTTTGAAGACAGATACTAATATCAGAAAAAAAATCATACAGTTATCAAAAGAGCATAAGAGTTTATCCAAATTAAAGGAAGTTAAAACAAATTAACTTTACACAATATTCTGCCATTAACTTCTTCTTTGATGAAATATTGCAATCTTTAGAGCAATAGGCAAATATAAGCACTTCTAATTTCAAATTTTGAGAAAATAAATGCAAAATTAAAGAGTATAATTATTAAACTGTTAAATGAACACAGTATTTACTAGTTAACACTCATATTTAGGAACTACCTACACCCAAGCACGTTTTTCTGTTTACAGATATAGCAATTGTATGTTGTTTGTAGAATGGTCTATTGTGTGTTCTTGCAACTCTCACTGAGGCCATATCATCTGAAGCCCCGGGTCTGGAACATTGCTTGGTAGTGCAGGCTGGGAACTGAGCCTTCTTCTGTACTGGTTCCTTCATCTTTCTTATCAGGGAAGCTTCCTCCTTGTTACTTGTCTAATGGCACCTGGCCGATCTCAATGCTATATTTGTCCTTGTAAGAATGGCGCAGGTTCTTGAACTTGCAACACAGGAGGCTTGTGTGTAGACCACCTGCTCTGAAGTGACCTTCTGGCTTTAGAAGATGTGTGCATGATTGAAGCTGGATTTGTTTGATCTCTTCTCTGTGTGGTGAACTGTTTAATTCATGACTTTCTGAGTAACCTAAGATCTTGGTTTGATACGTGTTTGCATGTGTGTGTGCTTGTGCATGTGTGTGTAGGTGCATGTGTATATCATTACCAAATATACAAAGCAATTATATAAATCATGAAAAGATGAACATTGTTAATTGGAACTGACTCCTTTAAAGACATATTTTGCAGGTTTCAGAATACAGGAAACAGTGTTGTGTGAAATTATTCACCTTGTTTTTATGTTTTCTGCTGATGAAGTATTCACACACAGTACAGAATTTGTTTTGTAAAGGATCTGTATGAGTCTCACAATATGACCCCTTGGGAGCTGATTATGGGTGGTAGAAGAGTCAAGGCAAGGAGTATGAGTTACCTTGAGATTTTTAAAAAGTAAAAGCCTGTGTTGGTATTTTATTTTGCCTACTACCACAACATATTCTAGGAAAGAGAATTATACATCTTTGTTTCTTTTCATTAAAAGCCACCGTGTATTTTGCCAGAAATTTGAGACACGACTTTCATAATGAAGTTCTTTTAGAAGGCATTGATGTGGCCAATGCCAAACCTACTGCCGCTGAGTCAATATCAGCTCATAGTGATCCTCAAGGATAGCACAGGCCTGCCTCATGAGGTTTTTCCAGGAACTGTTGTTGGCTTTGAATTGTTAACCTTTTGGTTAGTGGCCAAGCTCTTAAACCCTGTCCCACTGTATCAGGAGTCTTTAGTGTGTCTAATCAAGTAAAATTTTGAACAAATGACTATTAGGCTGCCCTAGGAACTTTCATTTGCCTGAGTGGGCCTTCAGGTATGAGATGGCTCTACAGTATCTGGGGATTGATGGTACAGGGACCTCCATACCCTTGGCCTTGCAACATTTGCTTGCAGATAGATCTTCATTACTCTCACGAAGTTCAGCGATCTGAGAAAGGCTGACAATGATGGATTGAGCTTCTCTAGGGTGTTTGAGTTAGGAAGTACTTTCATAGATGCTGATTTTGCTTCAGTCACTTTGACAAAATTCTTCTCAGGAGGGTAGAGATTTGCACAGGGAAGATGTAGTCATGGCAGTGTGACCATTCTACTCAGAGTTGGGGGCGGCAGTGACAGTCCTTGGGGATCTATCTATATGTGGAGTGGCTATAATCACTGTGGGGTTCAAATCTTGCTCACTGGCTACTGTATTTAGGACTTTTGTAGTTACATAAACAAGCTATGGCTGAAAGTCTACATTTGTGAAGTGCAGATACTAATAACCCTTAATTTATGGGTCATCAGAGTTAAATGAATCCGTTAACTCAAAATATGTAGAACAAGCCTGACAAACCTCAGAAACAAAGCAATAATTTTAGTAATCATAATCATTCTAATGCAGTTAGAAAATATATATAAACAGACAAACAAAAAATGGGCTTTCCAAAACAAACAGCTTGCATTTCCCAAGATGGACCACTTGAGGCATCCGGGATGCAACAGACTCCAGACTCACAGGAACCTCTGCCATGCACCAGTTTAATCCCGTGAAGCACGCGTGAACACACACACACACACACACACACATGCATACACGTTTGTGTATATTATACAAATTGTACATATATATGCATATATGTACATATTATACATATCGTACATATATATATATATATAAATGCTGCGACCAACAATGCTGAAAAGTTGTCATCAGCTATAAACAGAGGAGCCAATTCTGGAACATTACAGTATGACAGTCAAAGATCTACTGTATACATATATAATACAGGAAGCCTATTTTAGTAGTAAGAAGCCCTGATGGTGTGATGGTTAAATGCCTGGCCATAACCAAAATACTGGTGATTCGAAGGCACCCAACGACCCTGTGGAAGAAAAGATCCAGGAATCTACTCCTATAAAGATTACTCCCTGGGAAATTCTATGAGGCAGTTCTATTCTGTCATATGAGGTGGAATTGACTCAGTGGTACACAGCATTGTACTGCTAATTCCTTATTTTATGGAAAAAATATCTAAAAAAAAACAACAGCAAAATTAAATTATATTCTAAGTCAATTCTGATCCTTCTAAATGAATTCTGAGGCTAGAGAGAGTATTGGTCTAAACAGTTACTGGATCGCACAAACTAAAAAGAGGTCTCCATAAGGGGCCGCGGAAGCCCTGACGGTGTAGTGCTTTAAGAGCTGGACTGCTACCTGAAGGTCACCAATCTGAATCCACCAGCTGCTCCTTGGAAATCCTATGGGGCAGTTCTGTTCTGTCCTTTAGAGTCACTATGAGTCAGAACTGACTGAATAGCAACCGGTTATAATCATCAGGTATAGACACGAAGCATAAAGACAGTTCTGGGAATCACCTCGGGCAGTAGGCAGAGGACAGATATCAGACACAGATAGGAGAAAATAATGTTAAGATCAGCATCAGATGCAGACTGGGCTCTATTAGCAGGATAAAAACAGCTTACTCTCCTATATTCTACTTTCTGACTCCTGGCTACTACTTATTTACTTGGTATATAACATACTTGATCTTACTCAGTAAAGTATCTATTTTGATTGCATTTAAAGATTGTTCCACAGTGTATTTTGAAGTTCTCTGTTGATTTTTAATAAGATCTGGTATTTTGTCAGAGCATAACAACATATGTAATTAAGTCAGCTGAGCAGATCCCTATTAAATTTAAAATATAATGACAGACATGGACTTTCAAATGGACTTGACATTTATATCATTGGCAACTATCAATGATCCTTGTATAGCAATAAAATAGAAACAAGAAGCAATAAAAAAGTAATTTACAATATTAAATCAAAGGGGAGATGTTTTGATTTTATTGTATTACAATATCCTTTTAAAAATTTCTCCTGAATTTTAAATCAGTAAAGCTGTTAACACCAATTAGTCTTCAAATTACACACAGTTATAGAACACGAAATTTTAGCTTGTTAGAAAAATCCTGGAATAATACTCTAAGCACTTCATGTGTGAAATGTGGAAAAAAAATTGTTTTATAGTAAAAATTCTTTAAATAAACTGTTTCATTCACATAGCAGTATACCTATATCCTTTTACCCAGCATCCAGGTTAAATTATTGACTATTAGTCAATGAATTCATTATTCTCTTTATTCTTCTTTCTACTGGTATTTACATTCTCCAAGGGTTAATAACTGTTTTGAATTCTTAAAAATCATTTATTTTCTTTTTATTATAAATGCATTATGTTTAAGCTCTTTATAATTTTGAATTTTATTGAAAGTATTTTATGCTGTATTTATTCCTTAACACCCACTTTTTCTCTCTCCATATTTTGGTGGTTCATTCTTTTATTCAATCTTTGACAAATAGTATTTTGTTTAATGAATTAAAAAAATTGCCACAATTTATGTAACTATTCTTTAATGAATTTTTGAAGTGTGCCCAGATTTTGTAAAAGCTGTTTCTCTATAAAACCTTATACATATCCCATTAAGTACATATACAATAACTTTCAGGAGTGAAATTGCTGGATTAAAGAATATGAAACTACTTATTTTCAAAGTGAAGTTTGTCAAGGAAATAATACTAATTTACACTTCCCCAAGTTGTACAAAGCTGCTATGCTTCAATTCCTTCATAGTTTTGTATGGTCCATAGCCACTGCCATCGAGCTGATTCTAATTCAGAGTGACCCCACAGGTTGGAGTAAAACTGCCCAGTAAAGTTTCCGAGGAGCACCTGTCAGTTAGGAACTGCCTATCTTCGGGTCGGCAGCTGTAGAACTTAACCACTACGCCAGCAGTGTTTCCAGTTTTCTGTGGTAGCTTTATAAAATCTTTGCCCATCTGAGGACATTGAAATGACATCCATTCTGATTTGTTTCTCTCTCATCTATAAAATCAAGTTTCCACCTGGATTTTTGAATGTGAGACTATACATACATGTTTTTCCTCTTTCATATTACCTTTTCCTTATTGGTCTGCAAGAGCTTATTCTATTCTGAACAATGATCTTTTACCAGCTATACATACTACAATTATCTTCCACAAGTTTGTTCCTTTTGCTTTTATACTATAATGTTCATAAACTAAAGTTTTACGTTTTAAGGTCATAGAATTTATTGATCCATTCCTTTAGGAAAAGGAAAAGATTATATAGTCAGCCACATGTAAGTATTTTTTCTGTTATTCTGATACAAGCTTTATTTCTTTATAATCATACTGACCAGTTTAGAAAAGAGGTGATCCAATGAGTTTTCCAAAGCAAGAGCAGAATCTGCTAGGCCTGTGCAGGTGGGGAGACTGTATACATTAAGTGACAAGGCAGGAGAGAAAATTATACACTGGGGCTGTTTGTTAAAGCTTGAAGTGCATTCCTATGGCTTTACTTAAATAAAACTTAATCATGGATATATTTTGGTAAATAACTTGTTCATCCTTACTTCATGAGGTTGGACTATGATGTAGTAAAATCTATCAGGTGAATAATAGCACAGAAAAAAATTGATCTGGGGAAGATTCATGTTGTTAACAGCCTGCCATTTATTTGAGAAGTGCCCGTTATTTTCTCCCAGCAGAGAGGGAATATATACATATATACACACGCATACACATATATATGTATTTTTAATCATGTGTAAAATGGTCTATTTATTTATTTGCTAACTGAAAATAGCCGCTAAGAACCTCTTTCCTATTTTACAGGTGTTTCTCACATTTTAGGTAGAGAACATTTTTGATAAACTGGATGCCTTAAGATTGCATAAACTGAACATTTCAGTGTAACATGCAATTGGGTGTGTTACTATAAAAATGTTTCTAACATAAATACACACAGTGTTTCTGTCACATTTTTAATGACATTAAAGGACAAATGAAAATAATTTCTACTAGTGATATCACTGTAGTAGTTAAGTGCTACAGCTTCTAATAAAAAGTCATCAGTTCAAATCCAGCAGGCACTACTTAAAGGCACTATGGGACAGTTCTGCTCTGTACTGTAAGGTTTCTATGAATCAGAATTGACTCAGTGACAGTGGGTAATGATTATACTTAAAACCAATAATATAAACGTAGGATCAAATTTTTTGTAAAAATCTGTGTTGTATGAAATTAGATTAAAAAATTCAGGAGCTCTTGATTGATGACCTACACGGTGCTTTATTTGTTCTCTATCCATTGTGTTATTAAGAATAAAATAATGTTAAGTTGATAAGAGAAACAGATTGAAGTTTATTTAATCTATGATTTGCAAATTGAGGCAGCATCTCTGACTAGAGGGGAAAAAGTGTTCCTGAGATGCCTTGATCACTGATGCTGTCTTTGAATAAGGATAACAAAAATTGTTTTAGCTTAATCAGGTCTAGCTCTTGGAGAAAAGTGTCTGAGTGGTGCAGATCATTAAAGGCTTGACTACCAGCCAAGAGGTTGGCAGTGCCCTCTTGGAAGATGGGCCTGGTGATCTTCTGAAAGGGTGCAGCCTTAAAAGCCCTTGGGAGCACACGTGGGCTGCCTGGAGTAGAAAATCAACTTGAAGTAAATTAACAACAGAAACGCTCAGATCCTGGATGCAGTCAGTCTGGTGAGCCACCCATAGGAAAAACAAAACGAATCCAATAAGTAAGAAAATAGACATTGCCATCCAATCCCTTCCGACTCACGGCAACCCCATGTGTATATAAGTTTTCTAGAGAAAAAGGTCAGCAGGGATTAAAAGGTGGCCAGGTGACAAATTATGCCACTCCTCTGTGTTTTGGAGGGGTTGATGATTTAATGGTAGAATTCTTGCTCAAATCCAAGTGTGACTCCTCTCTAGTGCATGTCGTGTGCAGTGGAGCTTGTATGTCGCTGTCATGCTGAACAAGTTTCAGGGAGCTTCCAGGAGAACGGGAGACTAGGAAGAGAGGCCTGGTCTGATCTTCTGGTGCATGGCGTTGCCATGGCAACTAACGAGAGCATCACTGTATTTACAACAAAACTAAACCCACCGTCATCCAGTCAATTCTGACTCACAGTGACCCTATAGAGCAGAGAAAGGAGTTTCCAAGGAGTGTCTATCTGAGTCCACCTGCTGACCTTTTTGGTTAGCGGATGGAGCGCGTAACCACGTCACCTCCAGGATTTCTGTATTGAGTGTAAGTGTCTGGAAAAGTGATTTTTTTTTCCTACAGTCACTCATATGGATTTGATATTATACTGTTAAAACTTATTTTATTTCATATGTCATACTATCTATGGATCTTTCTGCTATTGTTAAAGGAGATAACCTGGAAAACAATTACTTTCAAAAACAAAAGAACAAACTCATTACCATTGAGTAAATCCTGACTCGTCCTGACCCTGTGAGACAGCATAGATGTGCCCATAGAGTTTCTGAGGCTGTAAGTCTTGACAGGAGCAAGCAGACACATCTTTCTCCCAGGTAACAGCTGGGGGGTTCGAATTGTCACCAGCCACCCAGTTTGCAGCCAAGGTCTTTAATTACTGTACTAGCAATGCTTCCAAAACAGTTACGGTTGTCAGGTGTCATCAAGTCGATTCTGACTCCCAGCTACCCCTTGTACAACAGAATGAAACACTGCCTAGTCCTGCGCCATGCCCACTATATTATTTTTATGCTTAAGCCCATGGTTTCAGCCAGTTTGCCAGTCCATCTTATTAAGGGTCTTCTTGTTTTTCGCTGACCCTCCTCTCTACCAAGCAAAATTACTGCTTAGTATAAACAGAAAAAAGTCACACTTCTTCAAGCTATTAGTTTTTGGTCTATCTTTTCACTGCCTAGAAACATACTCCTATTGCTGTTGAATATAAGTTTATGCCTTTTCTTTAGCTGGTGCTGGTGTTCTTTTTTTTTTTTTTTTTATTTTTCTTCCTTTTTTTGATGTGGCAAATGTGTTAGTACAGATATTATTTTTCTGATACTGATAAACAAATGAGCAGTTGAAACACTAAATTCATTTATAAATATTCTGCAGAAAAAACTCTCACAGTGAAAATTCACATTAATTGGATATTCTTTTGCAATTTTTATATAAAATAAATCAAATTTCATATTTTAGTATTTATGTAGGTCATTATTGTTTTAGAAGACCTGATATAATTGTAAAAATGGTATGGGGGAGGCAATGTCTAACCTCTAGCTGCGCAAGATGAAGGACCCCAACATCAGAAGACCAAAGTTGATCAATCCTACAAAGTAGAGACCAGACAACCTTCCTCGTTCCATCTTTACTAATTCTAACACCAACCATCCCTCACACAGCACTTTTGGGTTCTTAGTTCATTCTGATGGCCGCCCAGAACTCAAAGACCATGCTGGTGGTCACGGGGTTTATAAAAAAGTAGCAACAGTTACAATTTAGGCCCAAGAACATTTAGGATACAGTTGTTCCTCCCATCAGGATAGCAGCTTTCCAGCTGTGCTGTCAGGCAGGCCTCTCCCTGGCCCTTGCTGTCTGTGTAAAGGCACTCTGCTGTCCATCTCTGGAAGGCGAAAAGTTGACAATGCCACCTCCTGCTCCAAAGTCTCAGCTGCTAGTCTCGCCTTCCTTACTGGTGGGGGATTCCTCCTCTCTGCTCTAAAATTGGCTCTCTTTTAAGGCAAAGCTGGCTAATCCCTTGGCAGGCTGCAATTACCCTATCACACGGTCACACGAGTGGCAGTTACAGAACCATGACTAACAAGGCCACACCCAAACATAATTAGTTATACTACAATAATAAGAAGAACATTTTCCCAAATGTTTAAACATTCTGTAGTTGTTGTCTTTCAAGATTATTAATTTTACTTAGTGTATGTAATTTATGGAAATACATATAAAGTTGGAAGCCTTGATACAGCATCCAAGCTATTTTGCTTTTTTTCCTTTTAAAAAAAAATCCTTTCTCACCATAGATTGTGAGGCAACTGCTAATGGTTTTGAATCAAACCGACTTACAGATAAGAAAAATCCAGAGAAAATAAATACTTTTTCAAAAACAAGCTGTTCCGAGAATAGATTACTTCCTTAAAATCCTAAGAATATTCTTAGATTTTTTTTAAGAATTCCTTGAATCTTTTATAAATGTAATTTTAAAGTTTTAAAAAATCATAATTTAGGGAACAGACACACACATATATAGTACGTCTATGTGTGTGTGTTTGTGTTGCTATGTATATGTGTATGTATATGTATTTTACAGAGTCATTATGAGTTGCAAGGAAACACTGTTGGTGGAGTGGTTAAACACTAAGTCTCCTAACCAGAAGTTTGGCAGTTTGAATCCACTGGGTACTTCTTGAAAACTCTGTAGATCACTGTGAGTCAGAATTGGCTGTATGACAGGGTTTCATATCTATATGAGACAGATCTTTTTGAGATAACAATACTGAAGAGTTTTTTGTGATTCCTTCTTTTAGGAAACCATGAGGAGCTGTTCAGTATATAGGAATTACAGCTCTGATATGTGCTGTCTCTTACTGTGGAGATCAGCATTGGCTAGGTTGATTGATGTTTTAGCTAGCCCAACCTCAGGAAATTCTAGCCTATTAAGGAAGAAAATGGGTAACTATCAATGAAATAAAAATTGACAGCTATCTTACCTCCATCATTAAAACATATGGAAAAATGATATTCATCCCTCTGTTTTTTCTTTTTTGAAAGGCATCAAGTACCATTATTTTTCTACCCCTGTGCACACCATGATACTTAATAAGTGTTAGAAAAGATTTTACAGTAAGTTTTCTTCTGAAAATAATGTCTATCTTAATGAAAGTGTTTAACTTAGACTGCTGAGGCCTCTAAACACATGGGAGTTTTCATAGCCCTACTTTTGTGACTTGAGAAAAGTGATGAATTTCCAACTGTAGTAGACTGTTCACCTAGGGGGGATTTAAAATAATGTCTGTACATCGACTATTTCATATAAAGCTAAAAGCAAAAGTATTTTCTTCCAGACATAATATGTTACTTGGGTAAATTTCTATGCAGTGATACAATAATTGAATTATTTCATTCAAAATTAATTATAGAAGATCCATGCCTTGTCCATAGTTTTACCCAGTGTAGTAACCACTTGAGCCTAGCAGAGGGTGTTAATGAATACAGTTTTACCAACACTACGGCATCATAAATCATAATGGGTAGTGTGTAAAACGACAGGACAGCATTGGGTGATTGAAAAGTGGTCTTTGTGTTAAAGGACATCAACATTTGAAGAAACTATGACTTAAACATAAGATTTGGGAATTGTGGGTGATCTAAGGGTATCCCCAGGGGATAACTGATGTCACCAGCAACACTGACCGTCCCACAGAGGTAAGGGTAGCTAGTTAGAGAAGTCGAATTCATTAGGAGACTGCAGAACAAAAGCTGGATACACTGGCTGGCATAATAATGTTTAAACAGTGAGTCATAAAAGTTAAAACTTATCTCCTAAACATCTTGATGAAATGCTTTGGTGTTTTACATTTCAACTGCTATCAAACACAGCCACATACGGCAGAGAGGAGTAGAACGTGAGGCATCTAAGTGTGAAATTATATGAGTTGTTTTGATGCAAAATTAAATTTTTTATGAAAAATAGTTTTCTCCTTAAAAAGACACTATGAGTACTTTTGAGTCAATCAAAAAACAGAATATTTTATTCTCAGTCAAATTCATGGCCACTTTGAGTTTTCCTGCAACTAGTATAAGGATCGTGACAAGGCATCCAGAAGATGATTTATATACACTCCTGGAAATAATAGAAATAATCATCTGGACTAAGTTTGAAATGAATTTCTAGATTTAGGAAGTAGGTAGACAGAAGAAATAGTACATCTAGTGGCAAATGGTCAAAAGGAATAAGAAAAGATCTCAAGACTTGTATTCAAGGAATGGGAAAGTTAAAAAAAATAATGCTGATGGTTAACCAAAGCGTAGTTAAAAAGAGAAGCAACGTGATGTGAAATCAGGGAAGTTACAAGAGGGTGGTCAGTGTAAGCGCAGTGCCGCAGTGACAGCGATGAACATTGCTTTTAAAGAGGTTTTAGTAGCTCAATATAGTGTAATGAAATTATGAAAACATTTTTGAAACCCAAGTTTAGGAATTGTATTAATGCTAGGCTGTGAAAATGCTGTCAGGAATTTGAAGCTCTGTGATAACTACTTATTTACATAACGTATATATGGACTTATTGATTAATGGATTGATTGGTTGGTGTTGAAAAGATGGAGATGAAACATAACTTGAATAGAGATGCAACAGAGACACAGATCAACATCAGGCAAATGTACCAGTAGCCAAAGGAAATGAAATCATGAAGAAGGCAGTATTAAGCACAGCATATATGAGGGAGGGAAAATAATTCCTTCAACAAAGATCTGGAAACAGGAGGAAGAGACAGTACTGTCCTAGACATCTAGACTGCAACTGAGTAGATGTAATGAATCGTAAAGATGAAAAAATAAAAGAAAGTATATTAACTCCTGTTGGGTTTTTTTTTTTTGTATTCTCAAACACAAGTATGGTTTTCACTGGGATACTGATATGTGTTTTTTACATTTACATTCTTCATGAAACAACAAGCAAGCCTGTTACCAGTGAATCAATTCTGACTCATAATGAGCCATGTGACAGGGTAGGACAGCCCCATAGCGTTCCCCAGGCTGTAATCCTCATGTAAGCAGACTGCCACATCTTTCTCCTGTGGAGAGGGCTGGTGAGTTTGAATCATTGACCTTCTGGTTAGCAGCCAAGCAATAAACTGCTGCACCTTTATGTTGTGTGTACAATTGTATATTTATTCATAGCATATAAACATGCTTAATCACTGCTTAAATAAATGGAACACTCTCATCTCTTGGCAGTATTTTATTGATTAATTCAATGTATAGATCTATCCATATATATAGTACACTAGGCATAATGAGTCTGCTCAAATATCATATATAATTAAAATGCATTATATGTGTTCAGTTTGAATAATTATTTTTATCAGATAGTATCACCTACAAAACATTATTTTGTGTGGTTATAACTAAAATATTCTAGAAACTAGAATTTCCCACCATACCAGATAGTAATGAGCTTACTCATACTACATGTACTTGTTAATCTCCTTTCCATATCTATTTTAAAACCTTAAAGAGAAGAACTTCTCTCAGTCCATACCCTTACAGTTCAAAATATTGACTCTAACTACGTTTTCCACAGTAGATTATCTTTTCTTGAAATTCAGTGCCACTCAGCTTCCCTTTTACCTCAAGTTAGGCAAACTACAAGGTCAAGGGCTTCAGACTACCACAACTGCCCAAGATTATTCACCCCAACTGCAAGGAGTCAGGGTCCAACTACACAGTTAGGAGGAAAAGGGCACACAGACCACACTTACTTCTAACACTACCTGCATATTTGAGTTTTCCCTCAGCCAATGTTAATTTAAATAATTTGCTAGGAAATCCCATAGAATTCCCTGAAACCTATTATACTCATGGCAATATTTATTACAGAAAAGGAGACAAATTAGAATCATCCAAAGTATAAAACCAAAAAAATCAAACCCACTCCATTGAGTTGATTATGGCTCATAGTTACCCTATAGGAAGGGTAGAGCTGCCCCATAGATTTTCCAAGGAGCACCTGGTGGATTTGAACTGAGGAGTTTTGGGCAAGCAGCCATAGTACTTAACCAGTATGCCACCAGGGTTTCCAAGAGGTGCACAGGGCGAAGAGTCACAGCTGTTGAGTCGATTCTGAACCATGGTGTCATGGTTGAGTGCTATGTCTGCTGGCCAGAAAACTGGCAGTTCAGATCTGCCAGGTGCTCCTTAGAAACTCTGTGGGGTAGTTCTGCTCTAACCTATAGGGTGGCTGTGAATTGTTATGAGAAGAGATGCATAGGAGTCTGTAACTGTTCTTCATACAAAGGTCCTTTGTCTCTTTTATTCATAATTATATCATTAGTATACTTTTATATCTGTAGCCATCAGTATGTTTGTTTTGATTGCCTTCCCAGTCATGTTTTTTCTTCGAAGATACATGCTCGCTTTTGTTCATTCATCTTGAGTTCTAACTCCTATTTTTAATGTGATCTTAGTGTGTTATGCTATGTTATATTATACTATAGTATAATATGTATAATATTATAATGCATGTTATATGTACATATATTAGTGTACCGGCAATACTACAACAGTAATATCCACATTACTGTCTTTAGTCTGACATCTTTATCCCTATATTTGTGAGAAGCTCTTGATAATGACCTACTTAGTTCATTAGATTTCCTTTTTCTACATTTATGCATTTTTATTCTCTGTTTACTATTGCATATCTACTCTAGGTTCCTTATTCTACTACTAGTCACAATCTTTTGTATCAGAATAGATATTCAAGTTTTTGTTTTGCCAGGATCTTTACAATCAACAAAGATACTTTCTATCTTTCCTGATTCACCTTCACAATTTTTTAAATATTTATCCTTTGGTCTATTTATGATTTTATGCATTAGAAAATACTAGTTGCCATGTAAAGTGTGTGCAATCAATGGAAAAAACCAAAGGTTGCCTTCAGAATTTTGAGGCCAGGTATGTAGCACTGACTATTCATTTGATATTTGCAAAGCACTTTGACTGTAAATGCATTTCATATTATATCTACATGTCCTATTTAATGACTTTCTGAAGAGAATTGTTGATGAAAGGGCAAGTAAATGTTAAAAAATGTATGCATATCTTATAAATTCTTGTAGAGGAAAAGAATGAGTAAGCATTGTAATTTTACGGGGTTAAAATTGGCACAGTAAATCAGTGAAAACGTCTAAGAAAGAATAAAAGACGATATGAAAAATAGTTACGAGGACAAATGCATTGCACAGTACTGTACTGCACATTATTTTCAGAGAATACTAATTGAACAAATAAATATTCAGTGCAGGATGTTGTGCTCTACTCTGAGAATTAAACAACACAAAAAGTTAAAATACAGCTTGCTTTTATTCTCCCCTGAAAACACAACCAATTTTAACTGGTTTGACTTCTATTTCAAAAAAGTATGAACTTTGAATGCACTGCTTACTCTTTCCAGTGTTCTAAATTCCGTAATCAGTTGCACTTCCATCATGGATTTTTTCTTAATTTACTTTCTTGTCTTCAAGATACTGATGAAAGAAATTACAAGCCTTGGTGTTTGCTGACTTCACTAGACATTCATTATCTCAGGCTGTCCAGCACTTACCTAGAACTTCACGGCAGACTAACATTTCTCTCCAATCCTCCTTCCTTCTTTTTCTTTCATAGAGGTCATATCTGCATCTGATCTGAAGCTCTTTGTGTCTACACTTTTTCTCTTCTTTTCCTTTCTCCACCCCACCCCCTCCCCGCTTTAAAGGCATTTCCTTAAAAAATATATCTTACAAGTTTAATCCTGCTTTGGTGTCTGCTTCTTAAGGGACTGAAACTAACCTAATGTTGTTGTGGTGGTTGGTTGTCATTGAGTTGCCTTTGAGTCATGGCAACCCAAGTGTGTATAAGCCTCAAACCCACTGCTACTGAGTCGATGCTGACTCATAGTGACCCTATAGTAGAGCAGAGCTGCCTCACAGAGTTTCTGAGGAGTGCCTGGCAGATTCAAACGCTGAACTTTTGGTTAGCAGCTGTATCACTTAACCACTACGCCATCAGAGTTTTCAAGTGTGTATATAGTCATCTTGACAAATGAAAAAAGCATATTTTTTGCGATTTTATAGTCCCAGGCAGTAGATGGATTGGGTTGTAGTGGGTTAAGTGCTATGTCTGCTAACCAAAAGGTAAGCAGCTCAAATCCACCAGGTGCTCTTTGGGAACTCTGTGGGGCAGTTCTATTCTGATGTCTAGGATTGCCATGAGTGGAACTCAACTTGATGGCAGTGGCTTTGTTTTTGTTTTTTGTTTAGGCAGTAGATAATCTCTGCTGTACTAGCTCTTTTATTAAAGCATAAAAAGTTCTCAAGCCTCAACTTACTTACTTTTTCTATTTTTTTACAAAAATCCTCTCTCTAAGCTCTATGATTCTCATACCTAATAGGCTTCGTTGTTGATAGATAACTGTAAAGAGTGATTTATAACTTGTGTCAAGCTTGATATAACTAACCATTTACTCACGGTAGCTATCCAGTTCTCTTCACATAAAGTTAGAAAAAAGAGAACGAAGGATTTTTCTGAAAGGTGTAAATATGTTTGCCTCTGAGCAACCCGGTCTAATTTCAATGTATAGTGCTCAGGGTTGGGAGATGGAGTGGCTGTATTTGTTGATTACCTTGGTCAAAGTACTTGTGACGCTCTACTGAATGTGACAGTCCTTTATTTCTTTTTCCAATAGACTGAGAATTCATAGAGGACATGGATGTCTCTTTTCATTATAAAACCACATCCTACCAAAAATATAATGAGCTCCATTACTCTTATTTGAAAAAAAAGGACGAAATAAATAAAAGACTAAAAACAGAAAGAGCAAAAATAGAGGAATGCAACTGAAAAGTGTAAAGCTGCCATGTGAAAAGATTACATAGATTTTTTTTTGTTGTTAAAGAAGATGATAAGTTTAAAAAAGTTACAAAATAGGACTTTTAAAGTGACAGTGGTTACTGAAGTTTGTTTAACTCAAACAGATTTTCTGGCAAAAGTGGAACTGAATTCAGATTTTCTAGCAAGAGGACTGAGGTGATGATGAGCAATTTTAAGGGCATTTCAACCAAAGCAGTGCCTACAGCCTCCGATACACATCGCATGCTTAAACCAAAATGAATATTTCATATTGGAGATAGAAATAGTACTATGCTAAGCATTCTTAGTTTTGGTAGAGACATTAAAAGTCTCCTAGTGTAAATGCCAGTGTCTACCAGTGAGCACACACTTTTTCGCCCTTATGTACAGACTAATGTTCGGTTTGTTCTTTTTTAACCCAAATGTGGTCTGCTAAGATCTGTTAGAATCTCCACATCACCTGGGGAAGGAGAAAGTATTCTCCTTCAAGTAATTTTGGTTAGTTGAGTTAGTATTTATAATGAAAGATCTGAAGAAGTTTAGGCCAGAACAGTCTTAAATCTGTCTTCTTAAAAGAATTCCCTCAAAAATGAGTTTAAGGAAAAAAAAAAAAAATGATCTGTGTTTGTACACCATAAAATGACAGGAAAGGCATTATATGTTACTCACCACGTTTTTTGGAAGAGTGTTAGAAATGACGAAAGAGCAATCTGGGATTTGTGATAGGAGAGAAGTACATTTTAATCTGTTGATAGAACAGAAATACTATTTTTGAAAAATCTCATTAAGAAAAATGATTCCAGAACCTTTTACTGAACTTTTAAATACTGATTGTGTTTGAATGGCAGTGAATGAAAATAAGCATGCCTTTCTAGATTCTTTCCTGGTCTGTGATGGAATGATCCTCCCCAAGGATGAATTACACTCTCCAAACTAGGAGAAAAGAGATTGCAGAAATCCCTTTTACTTATGCATATTTTTCCTTCTAGTACCTAAAATAACTTCTGTAATACATTTTAACTTGTTCCATAAATGCATCCATATAACCAAGAAACCTAGGCTATAAGAACCAAGCGATAGTTAGAATTATTAATTTTTAGTTTATAGTGAGACAAAAAATGCTTTCACCAGTATCTTAGTTTATCCTCTGGAGTCTACAAAATAAGTTTGATTTGTCTTCTACCTGACAGGCCTTAAATATTTCAAGAGAGATACTATAAGCCTCCTAAGTCATATCTTCTTTAGCAGAATATATGCTGGAATTTCATTCATTTTCCTCATAAAGTATGTGTCTAGGATTCCTTCTGGTTCTGCTGAAACTTTCACTCACTGAATACGTTCAGTTTATAATTAGATTTTTAAAAGCAGCCACCAAATATAAATGATTCTACATACAAATTCTGGCCAGAGAAGGTTATTATTCTGGACACAAGAATTCTGTTGACTCTCATGATGGACAACTTCACCACACAGTGACTTTTCGAGCCCTTATGATAAACGCTATACTTTATAAACAAACTAATACACAAATTGTGTTTCATTCAGTATGCTTCACCTGTACTTTTGTAGTCGATAGTTTTTCTTAGGTACGTGGACACCTTCATATCTGGCCTTTTAACCGTCTTCATTTTTAGTTTTGCCTCGTCTTTGTAACTCTGTGGGGCATGTCTACTCTGGCCTCTAGGGTGGCGATGAGTCAGATCCGACTCGAAGGGACTGGGTTGGGTTTTATGGCTTACTGAGGTCCGTCTGCGCCGTGATTACATGGTCCATTTAGCTACTGGGAGCAAATAAGACTTGTTTGCTTTCAAATTCTCTTCCTGTCTTCTTTTATTGAAAATGTTGTGTTTAGGGGAAAACTTATAGCTCAAGTTAGTTTCTTCTTCAAAAAATTTATACACAGTTTTGTGACATTGTTTGTAGTCCTCACAATGCAAATAAGGTTTTGATCAACTTGATACTGTTTCCAGGATGTACTGTGCAAGATGACTTAAAACAAGAATAAAATAAGTAAATAAACAAAGAAGGCAAGCGAGGCTGTTAGAAAACAAAAAATCACAGTAACCGAGGTATTATATGACATAGTACTTGTTTCAGATGGTGATACAAGAAAAGAATAATAAAGGGCTGTGAACTACAAAGCATTAATGAAAATTAGTGACTTAGTAGGTCTATGCAGTAACTAGAAGGGATGAGTCAGAAAGTGATCTTACATTTTGAGTTTGGGTGTTTAGAACCTGATAGTAAATTTCGCAGGTGTAATGAGGCCAGAAAGAAAAAGTGCGTGGGAAGAAGAATGACAAGTTTTATTTAGATATGGTAATTTTGAAGTGGTTGTGGGACAAACAAGAAGTAATTTCCAAATAAAGTGGAAACAAGCTGTTCTGAATCTCAGAACACAAGTGAAAGCTAAAGATAGATACTTGATAGTCATCGATTCAAAAATGGTCACTGAAACCTTGAGAAGGAAAATTGAGAGTTTTCTAAGAACCTTAAGTTGTAATAAAATTATAGAACAGATACCACAATTGTATACCTACCTAGGGGAAAAGTGTTACCGGAAGCTCAGCAGAAACATGCAGAAGAATTACACTCATAGCTGGAAAGTGAGAACAGAAAGTATGAAACTTGTCTTTCAAGTGTCCTTGTTATTAGTGTCCTCTAATTTTAATTTTAAATCGTTCAAGACAAATTGTAATTCCCTTTGTTGCTTAAATTTCCATTAAGATAGTAAAAACGATATATGCTGTCGCATACATATTAGAATGGACCTGAAGTGATGTCGTGGTCGAGAGCTCAGCCGCTAGCTAAAAGGTCAGCAGGGTTGAAACCTCCAGCCAGTCCCTGGAAGCCTTACAGGGTGATGCTACCCAGTCCTATGGGGTTTCTGTGCGTCCAGATCAACTCAGTGACAGTGCATAGGTTTTTGATTTTATTATTAGAACTTTTTCAGTTGTTTTGAACTCTTTATCTTTCAATATCTGAATCTAAGGCTAGGCTTCTTAAATTCTGCATTCACTTTTTAAAGTTGCTTTTAATATGTGTAATATAAAGCATGGCTTGGCGATATAAATTGTGTCATATACATACACTTCAAAAATAATGCTAGTTTAGAAAGTCACTTTATTAAATTTGAATTATTTTTATATCATTCTCCAGATACCTCTCCCACAGACTGTCCATTCTACAGCTGCTTTTCATGTCTTTTTATTACAGATTTAAATGAAACAAAAAAAGCATGTTATAACTCAAAAATTAAGTACTTGGATGTCAGCTAATGAATAAAATTAAAGATAACTGGCAACACTATGATGCAGTACAGATGAGATTAAGACTTTGCTTCACATGGTATTATCTGCCATTTTTTGATAAGTCTGTGGATGTTTCAGAGAAGAGTAAACGGAAACCAGCAAACCAAACCCAGTGCCACTGAGTCAATTCCAACTCATAGCAACCCTAGAGGTCAGAATAGAACTGCTCCACAGAGTTTCCAAAGAGAACCTGGTGGATTTGAACTGCCGACCCTCTGGTTAGCAGAGACAGCCCTTGGCCAGTAGGCCACCAGGGTTTCCAGAGGAAACATATGATGGTATTATATAAACTGTTCGGTATAGTCACTACGAGAATGAGGCAAACATTTCAGGCACTATGTAAAAAGAATTCACAGTGAAACTAACATCCTCATAATAACTGATCAATAAGATATTTAGGCCCTTCCCAAGTTATGTGCATTTAATTTTATGAATATACTTAACACAAGTTACATGTCAGTGATTGTGCAAAATAAATATGTGATTAATATTAAATTATAATTTTATAATAGTGGTTATAAAATAAATTTGCAGTTATATTTTCACTAATTATATGGTAGTACACCAAGACTAATCTTTAATATATTTTATTTATTGTGATTGAGTGAAAATGTACAATCCGGTTTAAATTTGCGTGCCCACCTATGTGCAGCTCCTACTGCTCTCCCGTGATAGCACACACTTCCTTTCTGTTCTATATGTGTCATATTCTCTTAACAGTCTCCTGTCCCCTCTGCTCTACCCTCTCCACTCCCCTCTAGTAAGACGCCAGTAGAATAACATCCTATAGATTCCTAGAACCACAAACAGCACACACAATGTGGTCACTCTGTGTCACCGAGTCCAATCCATTCCTGTCTGAGGAGTTGACCTCAGTAGTGATTTATGTACAGGATCAGCATCAGGTCTAGGGACCATGCTCCTAAGGGAACCCTAAGGCCTTCAGACCATCATTTGTGGTCTTTTAGTGGAGTTTTCAGGGTAAATCCCTTTTTATTCTTGTGTTGCCACTGAGACTCGACTTTGTGAGCCCCATCAAGGCTGTCAAGACTAATCTCTGACAGTAAGTTTAGCTTACTCATAGTGAAAATTTAACTATTATTCATAAGTAATATGGGATTTTAAATGTACAGCTGTTCATTTGATAGATAAATGAAGATGGTAAAATTTGTTTTCAAATATATTAATAGTAGATTCCAATATACCTCACTTCTTTTGCATATACTGTGATACAATGAACAACATCCCTAGAGTCCCATTTCTTAGATAAAGTGATCGGGAACTTTATAACATGGGCTTAATATTTCCCACGGGACCGGTAGTGACTGCTATTTCATTGGTAAGTAAAATATCATAAGTGAATACACCTCTACTTCAACCTAATAATTTATATCATGGCAGCAACAGAGCTTGCAATTTCTAAAAGTTATGATAACCTTGTGCACAGAGAAATTCTATATTATGGAGTCTGTAATATGGTGAAAATGAATCTTTAGCATTATTCATTGATTCTGAAAACTGAAAATATCTGTCAGGATTTACCACTTAAAATAATAATGCCTGAGTATATTTTTAAAAAAAATCATTTTAAAGAGGGATCTTATACCTTTCCGGAAGAAACACATTGTGATTTTCAAAGCATTAGATGCTAATACAGATAGAATAGTATTTGTCACAGTAGCTCCAGTTAGATTTACAAATTACATGGGTAGAGTTATGAAGTCAATGTCTAACATACATTTACGCTCCTTTTGTACAACAGCTGTAGGATTTCAGAGCCTACTAAACTGAGTTCATGTGCAAATTATTTACTGCTCACTTCCATTAGATTTTTGCTTTAGTTTAGTTTAACATGTATGTACATAATTTTCATTGTGCATATTGTTCTGTATTTTTTTAGTAGATCAGGAAAGATTATTTTTCTCAATTAAATCCGGAAACACTTTGTAGACATACATATAAATCCATCCAATATATAAAAATATATAAATACCTCCAATATATAAATATATTTAAAGCCATATATATATACATATATATATACACAAATCCATCAACATGTTAGTAAATTTACGAGCTAGGAAAATTGACCAAAGCAGGGAAACAGGGTCACACTGGAGGTCCTCCTCAGGACCAATTCATCTTAAAATGCACACTGTCTTTGAAGTAACACCTCACAACACAGAAGCCTGTAATAGAAGCAGTGATCAAAAACTGTAAATCTTTTTGTCACCATGAATTGTATGAAGCAATCTATCTCAATCTGTCGGGACTAGAACCTTGCAAAAAACAAAGATGTGTTTCACCGCTCTGCAAAACTAGTAAATTGTTTTCAAGTTGATGCCTAGTGTGATGTTAATATATATGTTAGATATATTACCTATTTTAGAAATGTGATGAATAATTTAATGATTTGCTAAGAACCGTATTTTCAGGTTCAGTATTGCCTCACAGTAAGCATATCTAAAAGGCTGTTGTCTTTGCTGGGTTCTCTAGAGGAGCAAAACCAGTGAAACACACATGTATATGTATGTGCGTGTATGTATGTATATGTATACACACACATTTATATATACATATGGGGTCTGAAGTCCGTGAACTGAATTGTATTAAGTGTTATATACTTCATTGCTGAATATCACTATGGTTACCTTCCAAGAACTCCCTTTGGAAAGCTATGCACCTGTTCCAGTGCCTGGTCCACTCTGCAAAGCAATTTTGGAACACTTACTAGAATGACCACAGCACACGGTGGCAAGATGGCAAGTTCTTGAACTTAATTGTCTAGTTGTCTGTGAGGGAGTTTTTAGCCAGGAAACAAATAACTGTATTGGAACACCGTTCCTGTTCACCTGATCTGGCTCCCAGTGACTTTTGTCTTTACCTGAATATAAAGGAAATATTGAAAGGAAGTCATTTTGATGACATTCAGGACATCAGTCGTAGTACAGAGACAGCTCCGATGGCCATTCCAGGAAAAGAGTTCCTCAACTGTTTTGAAGCGTGGACTAGGCATTAGCATCGATGCATAGCTTCCCAAGGTGAGTTCTTCGAAGGTGATCATAGCGATATTCAGCATTGAGTGTGTAGAAATTTTTCTAGGATGAGTTCAAGATCTTAACTGGCATTCTTTGTATACACACACATACACAAATGCATACACATACACATATATGTGTATACACACGCACACAGAGTGAAAGAGCTGAGAGGCTGACAAATTCACAAATCTGTGGATCTGATGTCAGGCTGAAGACTACTTCTGGCTTAGGTGGTCACAGGGGCTGATGCACTCAAAATCTTCAGGTCACATGGCAGACTGCTTACTGACATTCCCAGTACTGGATATAGGACCCAGAGCAAGCGTCACTCTTCCTGGAACATCCACTTATATAACGGAGTCAAGCCACACCCCTAAGAAAACTCCTTTTCCAACTGATTGGCTGCTCCTAGCAGATTTTGTCATGGAAGTGATCGCACTGTATTACCTTAGGGAACAACAATCAGTCCAGTGTCAGCCAAACTACTGAGAATCAGAGCCTACTCAGGTTGACACTTAACGTTAGCGAAGAAAAGCTGTAAAACAGCATTAGCTGCAGAAGTAGGTAAGGCCAGAACTGCAGAAAATGACGTAGAAAACAAGGAAGGAAACGATCCACAAGAATCCTCTGAAGTTTTCATTTTTGCATGTTTTGTGATACACTGAGAATAATTCCATTTTTAATTTTCAGAAGTACTAGTTTTCAAGAAGAGATGAATGACGTTCATTAAAACGTTTTTACTTTTTGTATTTTCTAGAAGATGCCTATATTTTAACAAGCTCTCTACATGCTGATTTTATGCTGACTTGTTTCTGTATGAATTGAGTAACACTGTTTTTCTTTAGAATTGTTAAATAGGCAGCTATTTATTGCAGAAGCGCTGGCAAGTTAGTGAGCTCATCCTGAAATATGTACTACGATTCCGAAAGCAATTTTGGAACTCTTTCCGGAACCACCATCAGACTTGTTGTCTTATTACCTTTGGTGTCCTGAGTGTCATCAAAGTGTCTTCCTTTAAGTACTTCCTTTATCTTTGGGTCAAAAAAAAAAAAGTTCCTGGGGCCAGATCAGGTGAGTAGACAGGGTGTTCCAATACAGTTATGTGTTTACTGGCTAAAACTCCCTCACAGACAACTAGACAATTGAGTTAGTAAATTGGCCACTGGGTGCAATCACCATTTCAGAAAGAGTTCCAAATTGCTTTGAAGAGTGGACTAGGTGCTGGCATAGATGCCTCATTTTCCAAGCGGAGCACTTTGAAGATGACCATAGTGATATTCAGCAATGAGGTACGCAGCACTTAAAACAACTGAGTTTGTGGACTTCACTGTTGGACCTGCTATATTGAACAGTGTCATTGAGGGCAGAGTGCATTGCATCAAATAATTCAGAGGATACTTGTGGATCGTTTCCTTCCTTGTTTTCTATGTCATTTTCTGCAGTTCTGGCCCTACCTACTTCTGCAGCTAATGCTGTTTTCAAGTTTGCCTTTGCATTTCCCTTTCTGCATTTTTATAGGGGGAAAAAAAAAACAAATAAAAATCACAGCTTAGCCTTCTGAGGCAGTGGGCATTTCTTCTTAAATTCAAGTTGCCTGTAACACAGCACAGAAACATTTTGGGAGAAGATTCTTACTCCTAATAATAAAAGTTTTGAAAACAACCATAAACTGGAAGCATTTTTACTAATGTAACTAGCTCAGGGGGTTTTAGAACCTTGAATATATATACTTTGCTGTGTTTCTATAAATACCTTTTGACAGGAGACAATCCTGGATTTTTGATTTGTGACTTTTGGAAGATTGTAAATAGACAAAGCATTTCTATCACACTTTTATCTATCATTGTCTCCAAAGCTGTCATGTATGTGCAGCTGGAGGGAGCTGAGGACAGTGGTTGTGTGGATACAACATGTTAAGAATACATTGGAATAAAAAAAATTAATAGTTAATTGTCAGTTCTATAACTGAATTATGCATTGTGAATAAACAGATTAAATTGTTCATAAACTGTAATATTTGAGATAAAAAATTAATTTGTGTATTAGTGGGATATAAATTGATTTTAGGTATGGCCTATGTACAGTGTGTATTTCATATATAGATATATGGCATGGATATATAAAATGTAGTTCTAAGTATGCAAGTAAGTACAGACTACATGTTTCATTTTTCTTGCTATCTTTCAGTCCTTTCATTCAGATCATAAGACTGGGTTTACTTTGTTATTGTAGTCATTTTCACGTCAATTCCTACCTGTGCAGAATTTGAGAAGACAAAAGCTTTCATATGAGAAATTATGAATGGCATCATTAGGCATTTCTCCCCCTTTCCCTTCTACCACTTATCATAACTTTTTTTTGTTTATAATATATCTGCTTACTATTTTGTATCATATTTTTCTTTTTAGTGATTATTTAAAATTTGTGTATTTGATGTATGTATCTTCCTGATAAGAAACAATCAATCATGAAAAAAATGATTAGGTATTTTTTAATAAAATCAGACCTGTAAAAGGGTAAGGAAGAGGAACTAGCAAAGACATTTTCATAGCATATGATGGGTTACAAGAATTAATAGGCTATTTTTGCTGAATATTTATTTTATGGTTTCAAACTATAATTTTAAAGAGAAAGTAATGATTTTCAGGGTAAGTGTGAGTGAATGTTAACTTTCTTTTAATTCTATATGGAACTCTAACTGATTGAGTGAAATGTAGCTAAAAATATAAAAATGCTCATATACTTGCAAACATCTGCATAGAGTAGTATGTATGGTGTCTTTTTATCTTTATATTGAGATTACAGTGGTACAGACTTCATAAATGTACCGACTTTGCTATCAGGCATGGAGTGTGCTTGCTCACTTTTTTGTTTTCAACTTTTTTATTTTTTATTAATTACAGTAAAAGAATAAAATGTCTAACATCTATCAGTTATCTTGTCTATGATAAACTCTCAGCCCCCACCTACTTATGTAGCCAAGAGAGTCATTTTCTTCTGCAGATAATTCTCTTGTTAAGTTCTTATAACAGGGGTCTCATACAAAATTTACCCTTTTTGACACTGATTGATTTCACTCAGCATGATCTCTTCCAAATGAGACCATGTTATGAGATGTTTTCTAAAATTGTCATTGTTTTTTATCACAGCATGGTGTTTCATTGAGTATATGTACCATAGTTTGCTTATCCATCCCACCAGCAGTGTAGGAGAGTTCCAGTTTCTCTACAGCCTCTCTAGCATTTGTTGTTTTGTGTTTTTTGGATCATGGCCAACCTTGTTGGGATGAGATGGTATTTCATTGTAGTTTGATTTGAATTTCTTTAATAGCTAATGGTCGTGAGCAATTCTTCATGTGTTTCAGCTGCCTGAATATCCTCTTTAGAGAAATGTTTGTCTATCTCTTTTGCCCATTGCTTAGCTGGATTATTTATCCTTTTGTTGTTGGTATTTTGTAATACCTTATAGATTATGGATATCAGCAGTAGGTCTGACATAGAGTTGTCAAATATTTTTTTCCCATTCTATAGGTGGACTTTTAATTCTTTCGATGAAGTCTCTCGATGAGCAGAAGTGTTTAATTCTTAGTAGTTCCCATTTATCTATTTTCTTTTCTGTTGATTGTGTTTTGTCAGATTTTGAAGTCTGTCTACACTGTGTATTAAAACTTCCATTGTTGATCCTATTTTATCTTGGATGAGCTTTATCATTGTAGATTTTATATTTAGGTCTTTTACCCAATTTGAGTTGGTTTTTTGTATAAGATGTGAGATACGGGTCTTGTTTCAACTTTTTGCAGATGGATATCCACTTTTGTCAGAACCATTTGTAAAAGAGACCATTCTTGCCCCAGTTTAAAATCTTGGGGCCTTTGTCAAATATCAACAGTTCATAGGAGGATGGTGGTATCTCTGGGGTCTCAACTCTGCACCATTGTTCTATGGGTCTCTTTTTATACCTGAACCAGGCTGTTTTGACTACTGTGGCAGTGTAATAGGTTCTAAAGTTAGGTAGTGAGAGGCCTCCCAGTGTGTTCTTCTTCTTTAGTAGTGCTTTACTTATCTGAGGTTTCTTCCCTTTCCAAACAAAGTTAATGATTTGTTTCTCTATCTCACTAAAAAATGTCACTGGAATTTGTATTAGGATTGCATTATATAAGTAGCTTACTTTGGGCAAAATAGAGATCTTCACAATGTTGAGTCTTCCTATCCATGAGCAGTGTAGATTACTCCATTTATATAAGTTGCTCTCAGTTTCTTGTAATAAGGTCCTGTAGTTCTCCTTGTAAAGATCTCTTATTCCTACAGGTAGATTTATTCCAAGGCATTTTATCCTCTTAGGAGCTATCGGGGCTATAGTAAGTGAAATTGATTTGGTGATTTCTTCTTTAATAATCTCACTGTTGGTATGAAGGAATCCTACTGATTTATTTATGTTTATCTTGTATCCCGTTACATTGCTGAACTCTTCTATTAGTTCCAATAATTTACTGATGGATTCCTTTGGATTTTCTGGATAAACAATCATATCATCTGTGAGTAGGGAGATTTTTACTTCTTCATTGACAATATGGATGCCCTTTATTTCTTGGTCTTGTCTAATTGCTCTGGCTAGAACTTTTAGCACAATGTTGAATATAAATCATGAGAATGGGCATCCTTGCCTAGTTTGCCTAGTTCCCATTCTTAAAGGGACTTCTTTCAGCCTTTTACCATTCAGGATGATGAAGGCAGTTGGCTTTGCATAGATGCTACTGATCACATTGAGGAATTTCCCCTGTATTCCTATTTTTTGAGAGTTTTAAGCATGAATGTGTGTTGAACTTTGTCAAAGGCCTTTTCTGCATGAATTGACAAAATCAGGTGAGTCTTATCTTTTGTATTATTAAGGCGACTGATTACATTAATTATTTTTCTGATGTTGAACCAGCATTGTATCTCTGGAATGAAACCAACTTGACCATGATGAATGATTTTTTTTTTTTATATGATGTTGAATTCTATTGGTTAGAATTTTGTTGAAGATTTTTGCATCTAGGTTCATGAGTGATATTGGTCTGTAATTTTCTTCTTTTGTGGGATCATTCCCTGGCTTTGGTATCAGGGTTATGCTGGCTTCATAAAATGAATTTCGGAATATTCCATCTCTTTCTGTGGTGTGAAAGAGTCTCTAAGTTTGGTAGAATTCTCCAGTGAAGCTATCTGGGCCGGGACTTTTTTTGGTTTGTACATTTCTCATGACTTTTTCAATCTCTTCTTTTGTGATAGATTTATTAAGTTGATCTGCTTCTCCTTATGACAGTCTTAGTGAGTTATATGAATCTAGAAATTTGTCTATTTCCCCCAGGTTTTCAAACTTGTTAGAGTACAGCATTTTATAGTATTCTGTTATGATATTTTTTATTTCAGCTGGGTCTGAAATCGGGTTATTTGTATCCTCTGCTGTTTTTCTTTTGTAAGTTTAGCCAACGACTTATCAATTTTGTTGATCTTTTCAAAGAACCAGTTTTTGGTTTTGTTAATTTTTTCAATTGTTTTTCTGTTCTCTAATTCATTTAGTTCTGCTCTAATCCTTATAATCTGTTTTCTTCTGGTGCCTGAGGGGTTCTTCTGTTGCTGTCTTTCTACCTGTTCAAGCTGAAAGATAATTGTTTAATTTGGGCCCTTTCTCTTTCTTGGTATGTGCAGTTATAGAGATAAACTGACCTCTGAGCACTGCTTTTGCTGTATCCCAAAGATTCTGGTAGGATGTGTTTTCATTCTCATTTGATTCCATAACTTTCTTTATTTTGTCCTTACTTTCTTCTATAACCCAGAGCTTTTTGAGCAAAGTGTTGTTTAGTTTCTATAAGTCTGAATTTCTACCTGTGAATTTTCTGTTACTGATTTCAAATTTTATAACTCTATGTTTCGAGAAGATACTTTGCAGTAAATCAGTGGTTTGGATTTTATAGAGAATTGTTTTATGACCTAACACATGGTCTATTCTGAAGAATGTTCTGTATGCATTGGAGAAGAAGGTGTACTTATCTGTTGATGGATGACCTTTTCTGTATATGTCTGTAAGGTCAAGTTGGTGATTGTTGCAATAAGATCACCTGCATCTTTACTGAGTTTTTTTTCTGGATGATCTATCCTTAAATGAAATGGGAGTGTTGAAGTCTCCAGCTGTTATTGTGGAATGATCTATTTCGTTTATCAGTGTTGTCAGTATTTGTTCAATATATTTAGGTGCTCTGGTATTGGGTGCATAAATACTTAATATTGTTAAGTCCTGCTTGGGTATTGATACTTTCAGCAATGAATAATGACCATCCTTGTCCACAATATTGGATTTTACATTAAAATCTATTTTATCTGAGATTAGTACTGTCACAACTGTTCTCTTTGTATATTGTTAGCTTGGTGTATATTATTCCATCCTTTAATTTTCAATTTGTTCATATCTTGAAGTCTAAGGTGTGTTTCTTGTAAGCAACATATGGACGGGTCATGTCCTTTGATCCAGGATGTCACTTGCTGTCTCTTTACTGGAGCATTCAGTCCATTTACATTCAGTGTGATTATGGATAGATATGTGCTTAGTGCATCATTTTGATGTAATTACTTTTATGTTGAGGTTTTCTATATTGCTCTTAATGTTCTGTTCTGGGCCATCCTTCTTTATGGGTTGTTGTTTCAGTGTTGGTTTTGTGTTCACTGAGACTCCTGTATTGCATTTCTTATTTTGATATAATGCATTGTTTGTTTGCTTTATGACTACATGTATTATCCCACTTAACGTGCTAAGATTAAACCCAATTTTAACTACTGCATAACTCTTAAACTTCTGCTTCTGAAACAACTATAACTACTGTAGTGTATCCCTGTACTAATGTGATGGTATTATAGTTGTCATCACATGATCACAGATTCCCTCATTTTAATACTGTAGCTTTGATTAAGTTTTGTGTCTTCTCTAAGTGATTAGAATTTTGAATGATGTGTTCTGAATTGTCACCTTAAATATACATTTAATGGTTCTGTTTTTCTAAGGGAAGAGCTTCTTTCAATATTTCATGTAATTTTGGTTTAGTTTTAATGAGTCTCTCAGCCTCTCTTTATCTGCAGAAGTCTTAATTTCACCATTATATTTTATAGACAATTTTGCAGGGTGAATGATTCTTGGAGGGAAGCTTTTCTCATTCAGGGCTTTACATGTGTCTGCCCACTGTTTTCTAGCCAGCATTGTTTCTGCAGGGAAGTCAGACAAAAGCCTACAGGGTTTCCCTAGGAATGTTAGCTTTGCTTTGAGCCTTGCTGTCTTCAGAAGCATCTGTTTATGTTTCAGCTTATTAAGCTCGACTATGTTACGTCTTGGCATCTTTCTTTTGGCATCTAGCTTTTGTGTGTTAGATAAACATCTTAGATACTATGTTCTCTTTGCTCATAATCTCAGGAAAGTTTTCTGTCAGTATCTCTACAGAAATACTCTCTATATTGTCCTGAATCCCCCCTTGTTCAGGAACTCCAGTTAAATGTAAATTATTCCTCTTTAGGGAGTCCCACGTTTCTTAATGTTTCTTCATTTTACTTATTTCTTTTCTCTGATTTCTCCTCATAAATGGCAGTATCAGTTGCTCTGTCTTCAACGTCACTGAGCCTAACTTCTGTCTGTTCAATCTTACTCTTTTGACTTTAGATTGAATTATCTAAATCCGTAATTTTGTTATTGATCTGATGTATTTCAGATCATTGATGTTCTATCAGTTCAAATAGCTTACTAAGTTTTTCATTTTGTTCTACTGCATTTTGTTTAATCTCTAAGAGGGTTCTATATATAAATCTTTTGTGCTCGACCTCCAACTGAATCAGAAAGGCTTCTTCATCTGGGAAAATATTTGAATATTTTGGAAATTTTCTGGAGCATTTGAAGGCTACTTCTTTAAATGTTTAATTATGGTCTGCTGCCTGTGTGCCATCTAGATACTGTTTGATTTCTCTTATATTGGATCTAAGAGAATTGTTGGTTACCAGGTGTCTCTAATAAATCTAGTGATTTTCCCCAAGTGGACTTTCTGGGTTGGAAGTCTCTGCTTATTGGGTGGCAAAGAGGCTGCCCTACTTATGGGGAAACTAAGGGCTATCAGCTGACCCTACAGTGTGGGTCAGAGAATGGTGGAAGGAAAAGCTGTGAGGAATCTCAACAGACAGATCTCCAGGCAAACACATAGGCCTCTCAGCCTTAAAAGTAACTTTCACTTCTATGCGGTGAGCAGTCCTGTTGTTGAACTAGGAGCTGTCCAACGTGCTGGCCAAAAGAAGCAGTCAGGAGCAGCAGACTCTGCCTTCTAGCTGATAATGAAAGTACATTACCAGCCATCCACGGAAGCTGCAGTTCTCCAATAATGTGAAAAAGTAGAAGAAGAGGTCAGATGACCCCTGTCTCGTTTTTGAGTGGGGAAGATTAGTCTGGTACTGGTGCCTAGTCAAATATACTAGGTCCTAGGGCTCCCCAAATGTTCAGTGCACCGTACAAATACCACTCCAGGCCTTGATTCTTAGAGGGAAATGAGGAGACTTGTGTCTACTCCACCATCTTTTAACAGAATCACTTTGAATAATTCTTAAGTAAACTACAGCTCTTTTAAAATTTGTTCCTGCCAAATGCAAAGTGAATGACAACAGTTTTGACAAATAAATTCTCACATGATTAAAAACCAGTTCAGCATACTAGATCTGTCTTCTTATTTTTAAGTTGTAGTATATGAATAGAAGAAATACTGAATTTATTGGGTATGTGTGTCTCCCATATCAAGTTATCAAAAGCTAGAATTGATTTTACGAAGTTACTAACTGTAGGACAAATTATTAATGTAAATATTTTCCAGGTATTTAATCCATACTACTAAAGAATTGGGGAAATAGATGAGTTATTTAGGTTAGGTTTTGTAGCTGCTCACTCTGAAACATCTATCAGAATATAGCATATTTAGAAAATTCTTTATATGCTTATATGGATATCACAAATATTTATTTCAAACACTTCCTAGAATAATTACTGGACTATTTATATACAAGAAATTCTGAGGTTTCTTTAGTTAAAAAATAACTGTTCAGTACATGTGAATTGTATTTTATTCTTCACTCTAAAAGCACTCAAACTTAAATCTAATATCTGTAATAACAGTCCTTGCTGTGCTTGTATGGATGACACTCTGTTAAACTTGAGATCCGTATGTGTGACTAATTGAGTTCATTCCATGTGCAAGATTGAATTCAGTTTCTCCTCCCTCAAATCTGGTTCCCTTCAGTGTTTTCTGTCTTAGTTGAGTGGGACTTCCTACTACTTACCTAAACATCATCACAATACCTCTTTCTCCTTTGTGATCCATCATAAACAAAGGCTTCTAATTCTACTTTCTGAACACTTTTCAAATCTTTGCACTTCTCTCTCACCTCACTCCCTCCCTTCTGCTTTCAAACCATCATCTCTTGAGTGATCTGCTCTCTTTTTCACTGGTTTATGTATGTCACCTTCCATCACCTTCCATTTTATTCTCCACAGGGAAGACATTATTTTTAGTTAGAAATAAAATTCAATTATACCAAGCTCTTGCTTAAACCTATTCAGTGGTTTCTTATTGCCTTTGGAATATCTACTCAATTTGGTGATATGTCCCATAAGCTCTGTACTCCCTGCCTGTGACTCTAGTTCCATTTTGTGTCATTTTTATGTATTAAAAACCCACTGCTATCAATACAGCACATTCATATGCATTTTCCCCTGATGATCTTAAAACATTCTGGAATATTCTTCCATCTTTCGACAGCAAATTTTTCCTCAACTTTAGAAATTAAGCTAAAGCATAGTTTCCAAAAAATTCTTTCCTCTTTAGCAGATTATGTCTGCTTAACTTTCTAGTCAGAAAGGAAATTATTGAGCCATGATAGTTTAGAGGGACTCTAGAGAGAACGTAATCATCAGTGCTAACTTCTCTACGTACTTAAGGATGTGAAGAAATAATGAATACACTTTTATGAGAGTGGTGTAGTATTTAAATGCTACAGCTGCTTATCAAAAGGTCAGCAGTTTGAATTCACCAGGTGCTACTTGGAAACTCCATGAGGCAGTTCTACTCTGTCCTTTAGGGTCACTATCAGTCAGAATTAACTTGATGGTAATGGTTTTGGTTTGCTTTACTTTCAAGAGAAATGAAGAAAGTAGAACTGAACTCAGAAGTCAGATTCAGTAGGGTTAAAAGGAAATATTTAAGTATAGCTAGAAGGAAAAGTTTGGTCTTCTTGATGATTTTGAGGCTAAGACAAAGATACATCTATCATATAGTTTAGGAATGTTTTCATTAATAAATCGGGGACTGCAACGTATTTTTTAAGGAGAGTAGAGGGAGCTAATGCAGAAAATGTAGCAGGCACAATCAAAGTGCCTTATACATAAAATCATGTGCTTAAAAAAGGAAAAGTGTTCCCCTTGGATGAATAAGAATGGCATGAGTACCTAAATACATAAGCTTAGACAGTCAGTAGTTGAGTTGATACTTTATGCTTGTTTTCGAAAGTCTAGCAAAATTAAATTTCTAAAACTCACTGTATTAATGCATGGACTAGTTATTCTATAACTCTTTAATTTGATGTATGTTTTGAATTTTGAGGAAAAAAGAGGGGGAATAATTATGTAGCAACTGTGTGGTGCTGCCACACATGCGACAGATGTGTCCTAGTTAGTTTTTCACTACTCAGTGAGAGTCAGATTGCTCCCAACATGAAGTGGAGCAGATACACACATGTGTCTAAGTGATAAATGTGACCTCCTTGGATGGAGCACCACACTGAAGTCAGAGATGTTCTCTCAGCAGGAAACTGGTTTGTTTTCGGTATCCTAAGGGCATCTTTTGCTTTGTCCTTTTTTAAAAGTATTTGTTTGTTTTCCTCCCACAAGTAATGACCAAGCATTTGGATACCTGGAAATCCTTTGACAAAGTACAATTTTCCAATTAGATATTTAAAAAACCTAAGCCTACTGTTGTCGGGTTGATTCCAGCACATAGCGACTGTATAGGACAGCACAGAGCTGGCCCATAGAGTTTTCAAGGAATGCCTCATGGGTTTGAACTATTGGCCTTTTTGTTAGCAGCTGAGGCTGTTAACCCAGTATGCCACTAGGGTCTGGAGATGTTAGTATAGCCCTATCTGGAGAAATAAAGAGAAAACAAAACGGAAAAACAATAGCCTTTTCATCAACTTGAATGAATAAACACAAAACTTTGATCAAAAGCCAATTCATGGCTTTCTCTTATGACCTAACAGACAATTTGTAGCTTAATCCAAGAGACATACTTTATAGAGACTTAATATTTACAAGTTCTGCTGAAGCCTTCTTGGGATTTCAAGTTAGAAGTCTTTCACAATATCTTTGGTTAATACCCTAAATGTCTTTTTCATCTTCCAGAGGAAGCATATAACTAATGTTACAATATTTCACTTATAGCATTGGAGACTGTACAATTTTTCTGAAATCCCATTAGAGCCTACATCATGGTAAATCCTGGGGATCAAATGAAGGAGTGATGTTTGAGTTGTGTTTTAATGAGTTTCAGAGATGAGAAGAAGATTAGCAAGTTGTTAAGAAAAGACATGGTACTACAAAGATGCAGTTGGGGCCACATTGTAATAAAAGTTCCTGTGCTATGTCAGGAAGTGTGCACTTTACCTCTCACATGAGTGAATCATGAGGGAAGTTAAAGGACAGAGTGACCAAGATCAGATGTAGATTTTACAGGGTTAATTTGGAAAGCTTGGTAGGAGACATAAGGCATGTCAGAAGTGGGAAAGCCTGTTAATACAATTTCCTTAACCCAGATGAAATATGGTAAATCAAGCTGAAATTTAATGAAGACATGGTAATAAAGTTGAGTTGACAGACCTTTGCTAGACGTGTGGAATGTTGATCTGTTAAAGGATGCAGATATATTAGAAATTTGATAGTCCCAAATTTTCTACCTGAGAAAACAGTATTAAAAATAAAAATTATGACTTGATGGTAAACTTGGGAGTAAAAATTGTGTAAATATTGACACTATAAATTAGTTATAGCTCTTTAGCACTTTCTGTCATTACTTCTTTGTTCCCTCCAACCTGATGATGCCTTCTGTTTGCATCCTCCTTGGCTTAAACAGAGCTACTTGATATGTAAAAGAGACAAAAAGAATATGTAACCAGGACTGATCCACACACAAAAAGAGAGAGAGAAAGAGAAAGATTTCTATTAAGTCAATTCATACTCAGTGACACTGTAGGACAGAGCAGAACTGCACCACAGCGTTTCCAAGGAGCACCTGGTGGATTTGAACTGCTTTGATTAGCAGCTGTAGTACTTAACCGCTGTACCACCGGCATGTCTAGGGTTGTTCAGCAGTTTAAGAAGTAGAACTGTTCCAATTTATTTGCTCATTTCCAATGACAGTTAAAATAATTAAGTTCATAAGTATGGGCATTTAGATACATACTACCCTTGATGCTCATCACAGCCCAAGATGTATGAGTTTCACTTCTCTCTCCTTGACATTAAGTAATGTTTACCTTTATGCCAGAGTTATAACTGATCTCTTGTTCTTCCAGTGCTGGGGGACAATTTAGACAAATGCACTCTTGGATATTGCACCAGATTTTATACCTCTTGTGTTTTACATCTAATTTCACTTTTTTTTTTCATATTAAGCACTGTTGCCTTTTTTGTGCAACTGTTATTGATTCTCCTCCACTACTTAATAGTCTCCTCTCTTTTTGAGGAAAATTCTTAACAGACTGCTTTAAAACAGGTAGAATGGATGAAACTGGCTAGTAAAATTACACGACTTCTGAGTCTTGCTGAAGAGTTAGAACAGCATCTTTGACATCAGGATGCTTAAACAACAGCCAAACAATAGGCTAGAGTGACCTGTTTGGAGAGAAGAAAGGAAAATTTTTCTAACATATTAAGGTACATACTGAATTAAACACTATGTTGTTGACAGTGTCATAAACAAGTATGGAGAGGAAATAAAATGAGTCTGATAGAAAACCTATTGCCACAGAGATGAAACTGACTGATTAGGATAGACTAGAACAGCTCCATAGGGTACCCTGGTTGCATAGTGGTTAAGTCCTATGGCTGCAAATCAAAAGGTTGGCAGTTTGAATTCCCCAAGTGCTCACTGTGAACTATAGGGCAGTTCTACTCTTCCTATAGGGTCACTATGAGTTAGAATGACTCTGTGACTACTGATTTCATTGTTGCTTTGTCTGATAGATTCAAACTGCTGACATTTTGGTTAACCTTTGAGCTCTTAACTGCTGTACCACCCGAGCTCCATGAGTCTGATGGAAAAGAGTATAAATTTGCTTGTAAATCAAGGAGATTGAACTATGAAAGAATAACAGCCTTAAACAACAGATCCAGTGACCTACCTGAGGACTTGTCTCATTTTGATGGAAGTCAAACTTGGGTAGGCCAGCCAGTAGTCCCATTAACACCAATCCCAAGGAAAGGGGGCAAAGATGTCCTTTTACAACACAATGGAGAGTCACCAATATTATACTGTGACAAGGATACCCCAAAGTAAAATAATGCGTTATGCTTTTGAGAAAGTGTTACTGTATATCACTTACATGACGTGGTACCAGGAAGACACGCTACTGTAAACTGATTTATTGTATTGTGGCTGAGTGAGTTTAAAAGCAATATGACTCAGAAAAGAGGTTACACTAGGGGTCTTGTTAGAGTATATAAAGGTTTAGGAAGCTAAAACAAGACTAGGGAAAAAAGAATTTGTGCTAAGCTGCAACAGAATTCATGAACATGACTGGAAATCCCAACAAACTCTTTGCACTTTGCCTGCTGGGTTAAATGCTCATAGATACTTCACTTCAAGGTTTAGAACTTTTATGTTATTGGTAACTTTGCTATACAAATCAAAACATGTTTAATATACCTTTGATATATAAACTGATGTGCTTTGATTAAAAACATACCCATTTAAACAGGTGAGAATAGGCTTTATGAATATACTGATTCTCAGTTATATATTTGGATAAAAACACCTATGATAAAAATAACAATTATTTCCCTGCTGAATGGCATAGTGGTTGTAGTTTAGGTATACTCCAATTGGCATGCTTTCAAATGTCTAAGAACCAGCTCTCCAGATGCTGGGGCAGGGGGAGGCGAAAAAAAGCTCATCCTTGGTTTGTAGTATTGCCTTAGTTCCATGATTTAAATACATTCACCGTGGTGGATTTCAAGCTAACAAATTGACATCACTGAACACCGAGCTGAGAAGTGTTAGATAAAGTAGACTGTCACAGACATGGTTGGAACCACCTTTAACACACCACAGAATCTAGACTAAAGGAATCATTTAAAGAAACATATGCTCATGTGGTTTTATGTTATCTTCAGGGGCCTTCTGAAGAACAGGGGACTTGTATTTTAAAAAAATTGCATTGAAAACCTGGTTGCTGTTTGTATTGGTTAAGGGTTTCTGGACAATTCACTGAACATGTCTTGGGTCTCAATTTCTTCATCTGTGAAATAGATTATTGTAAAAATTGTATGGGCTAATGTGTGGAAAAATTATTTATCAATAGTAATCTACCATGCTACATTTGGTTTATTGGTATTTTATAATTGTAAAACCAAAATTAGTTATATTATGAATTAAGCAAAAATTGAAAAGATATAATGGTGAACTCTAGAATTTTAGAACTGGCAGAAATTTTAGGGACAAAAGATCACAATTCAAAGTTGTAAGATGGATTTTCTTAATAACACACAACTGTTTTATTTTGAGATTACAACTGCCGTCTTCTAAACCCGGTCTAACTCACTTTTCCCTCTATCATGTTGTTATATTACCAATCCGACTCGATGGCACTTGGCTTGGCAATGAAGAAGCCATGATTGAATCTACCAGTTGCAATCTCTACAAAATGGACAAGGGGAACTCAACTAAAGATTACACATTTCCTTTGCATCACTGTTTTTGTTGAAAATAAAATAATGTACAAATGCAAAAATGGGCTTACTATTAACAAACTTGTGTAAGGTCACACAAAAGAGAGGTTTGCAAATTTTGTCACACTACTTGTGTCTGGCTTACTTGCGTTTTATTTTTTAAAAAAGTGTGATCATAGACTTAAAGACTGATACATTTTCTATACCAAAATTGTGAAGTAATAAAAGAAATTGTCATTTAGGAATATTCTTCAAGAAGATATTGTAAGTTTTCTGAAGTAGGACAAACTTCCACTGCTTCTTGGCAACAGTACCTTTTGGTTTCAGTATATGTATATATAGGCAAATATTCAGAAATTCTCGTGTATGTTTTGGTTTGTGCCTTTAACAAAGTTGAAAAAAATACACTTGGAAGAAAATAAAATGCGTGAAAAGAAGGAAAGCATTTTTAGAGGGGCTATCATTTCATGCTCATATGAGAAAAATAAAGCCTTCCACACATGAGCTTTAGCCTTTCAGTGGTTATAGCAACTGTAAGTTTTGAAATACACAGTAAAATATCTATTATATGAGTAGACCTGGATTTTGAGGGTAGTTTTTCCAAACTTCTGAAACAATTTTGGTTTTCTTTTTTCTCTCATATCTATAAAAGTTTATTTGCTGTTATGTTATTATTATCTTTAATCTAAAGGAACACTACTCAATCCCTATGTCTTGGTTCTTTCTGCTGGCTGAGCAATCCAGGGGCAACTTTCAATTTATATTCTTATCATAGAATATTTTTTAGCTGATAATTCTAATAAGCTCTTTAACAGTTCCCCTAAGGATTTTTTAAACCACCTCAAGCTTTTTCCATTTTCTAATCAAACTTTACATTGCCTGCCATTTCTCATAAATTTCAGATACTTTCATATCTTGTATATTACTGAGGGAAAAGAGCCACGGTGGCACGGTGGTTACAAGCACTCGCCTGCTATCTTGAAAGGGTCACTGTTCACAATTAGTGGTTTCACTGGGAAAAGATGTGACAGTCTCCTTGCATAATGATTTACAGACTTGGACAACTCATGAACATTTCTGAGCCGTATTTTAGTGTTACTGTAAGTTGGAATTAACTCGATCATGGTAGATCTGGGTTACTGGGAAAAACGATGGTATGGACATTTTATTTCTTCTGAGTGTAAATTATTTGGTTGCTATACTAGAGACTTACTTTTTACTGGGAAGTCTTTCAACTTGTTTTGACTCTTGAGCTGAAATTCTTATTACTAGATAGAAGAATTATGATAAATTGTTGATGTTGTTTGGTTTTTCAAAGTAAATCATATCATTGTGATCAAACCAAGCCCACTGTTGTGGAGTCAGTTCTGACTTATAGTGACCCTGTGGGTCAGAGTTTAACTGCCAACGTTTTGGTTAGCAGCTGTAGGACTGAACCATGATGGGACCAGGGTTTTTGAGGCTGTGATAGGAACTCTTAAAGTGCAGATGCTGCTGCCATTGATGAGCATGGGTGTGTTCATTAGTTTCCTGGGGCTGCTGAACAAACCCCAAGGTGTGGGTCTTACTAGGGCAAAAATTGATTTTCTCAATAATAGAAGTGCAAATTCAGGGTGTTGCTAGTTGCTGTATCTGAACCTCCAGGGAAAAATCCTTTTTTTTGCGTTTCTAGATTATGGTAGCCCTAGACATTCACTGGAAACGTGGTGGCATAGTAGTTAAGTGCTACAGTGACTAGAAAGCAAAAAAAAAGGTCAGCAGTTTGAATCCACCAGACGTTTCCTGGAAACTCTATAGGCATTCTTTGGATGATAGAAGTGTAACTTCAATCTCTTTGCCTTTATCTTATGGGATTCTTGCAATGAGTCATTTTTGACTCTGTGTCTCTTCATTTGCTTAATGCCAAAGCCAAGTGCCATCTAGTCAGAGCTGACTCATGGTGACCCTAGGGGCCAGAGTAGAACTAACCCCCAGAGTATTCAAGGAGCACATAAGAATATCAAAATGTGGCTGTTCCATCTGCTGGTCCAGTCAGCAGTGTGGCCAAGCTTTGCTGCCAGTTAAGCCCAAGCCCTGCCTGCTGGCTAAGACAGAGAAAAAAATGGCGGGCATTGTCTCCCAGCCTGGGGATTAACCCCTGCCGAGGCCTCTGTTTGGGTAAATCCTCCTCCCAGTCGAACAAGATGGTGTCCCACACAAGCTCTCCCACGTGCTGTGGAATAGCTGATTCTATGGCAGAGGTTCAGAAAGAGAAGGTGGAGGGGCAGATATGCACAGAGTCCAGAGCTGGGATCTCAAAATGAGGCTATTCTGCCTGCTGGTCCGATCAGCAGTACAGCTGAACCTTACGGGAATGGAGAGCATGGAGAAGAGGAGAGAGTGAATTGTTAGGAGGTCATGACTTGTATGGAACAAAAAAGAGGAGTGTGCTGTCACTGGGCAAGGAGACTATTAGGAGCTGTACATAGGTGGGCATGCAAATTTAAACCAGATTGTACACTTTCACTTAATCATAATTTAAAAAAAAAGGTACTAATCATATTGTACTATACTAGGGCACACTTTACTCCAGTTTGGCCTCATGTTAACTAATTCTATCTGCAAAGATACTGTTTCCAGAAAAGGTCTTACTCACATGTACCAGAGGTGACAACTCTAAAATAGGGTCACCAGGAGTCAGAACGAACTTGATGGCAATGGGATTGCTTTCATTTATTTATGGGTGTGTGTGTATAACAGTATGAAAATTACTTTTAAAGAATCTCATTCTAGAACCAGGAGGGTTTGCTACCTAGTATGTTGTTTCGACCGTGCAGCTGTCTAACTGCACATACATATTTTCTCACCTGACTAATAAACTGAGGTTTACTGATTGCCTTAGATGACCCTCTTGTCCACTTGCTTACGCTATTTTATCTTTGGATGAAAAGAGAGATGTACAATACTAAATATTTAAAAACATCTATATAGTCTGAAGTCATGGTTCTCAAGTGTTGGATAGATAAGACTCATCTATAGTGTTTGCTTATCATTAATTTCCAGGGTCCCCAACTCAGGAATTCTAATTCAAGGAGAATAGATCAGCCTGCTAATTTATATTTTCATTTTTAATACATCTACTAAGTTATCCTAATGCAGTTGGGTCAAGGGCTATCCTTTGCAAAATCCGACCCAGGAAATTTGTAAGTTCCAAAGTGAGGAGAATCTATCAAGAAAAGTGTTTCACTAACTTTATCTTTTCTAGTGAATAATACGACAGGTTATTCAGATACTGTACAGCTGGACTTTATATGAAATTAGTGTTTATATGCTTTCAAATACATTTTACTAGATTTTACCAATGTTTCACATCTTACAGAACAAGTTCATGAACGATATTAATTGCACTTTTGAATACAGGCTTTGTACTTCAAACAGAATGTTAGCCTTATGCATTAATTTAAGATTGTGATTTATATACAAATAAAAAGGGCCCTGGTGGTACAGTGGTTAAACACTGGGTCGCTGACCAAAAGGTGAGAGTTTGTAACCCACCAGCAGCTCCCTGGGAGAAAGATGTGACAGGCAGCTTCTGGAATCCCTATGGGGCAGTTCCTCTCTGTACTACAGGGTGCTGTGAATTGGAATTGACTTGACAGCAATGGGTATACAAATAAGGGATTTAAAACTCATCTTCAGGAGGATCAAAGCTTGTAAGGGAGAGTTTTGTTGACAGCATCATACATAAATGTATTATACATTCTCTTAGGAATAAGGCAACAAGAATATTTAATTATTGCAAATTTGTGGGGGGAGCAGTTTATAATATATTATTTATTGTGGCATTTCATGCTAGATTAAGCAACATCATAGTAATGTCAGTGCTATTTAGAAGCTAAAATAAAGCTCCCCAGAGGAGAGAAAAACATTGGAGATCCAGTCTTATGCAAAAACATTTCTGTGCTAGGCATTTAACTTATCCTGTATATTTTTTTCTTCATAAAATAGTTGGACAACCTATATAAATGCTGATAGACGATCTTCACATGTTATTTCTCTGTAGTGTATACTTTTGCTCTGTTGTATTATGAATGAAATCCAGATGCCTAAAATTCTTTTAAAAAAAGTGATGCCCTGAACAAATTTTCAAAAATTTCTGTAGTGCAGGAAATACTTCTCTTTGTAGCAGGGATTAGGTTTCTTATGCTTTTGATGTTAGCATTTCAGTTAAAAATTAGTTCCCCAAAAAAGCAAAACAAGCAAACAAACTTAGTGCTGTGGAATTGATCTGCTCATAGGGACCCTATACAACAGAGTAGAACTGTCCCATAGGGTTTCCAAAGAGCACCTGGTAGAGTCAAACTGCCTACCTTTTGATTAACCATAATGCTACCAGGACTTCTGAGTTTCCAATAGGGATCAATACAATTATCCTTATTATATCAATAACCATATTTTTACCTTTAAGGTGTTTAATGTTGTTAGAAGCAGAAAACCTGACACCCTTAGGAATAAAGAATAAGCTGCATCATCTGGGATTTAGAAAATAGGATAAATTCCATATACTCAACAAAATACAAAAACACAAACACAAAACCATTGTCATCACGTCGAGTTTGACTCATAGCAACCCTATAGGCAGAGGAGAACTGCCCCACAGTTTCCAAGGAGCACCTGATGGATTCAAACTGCTGACCTTTGGGTTAGTAGCTGTAGCTTACCACCAGGGTTTCCTGTAATTATATATGTGCATGTGTCTGTCTATCTGCCTGTCTGTCTGTCTATCTAATATATGTTATCTATCTATCTGAAAAATGGCTATATAACTGATATCATGCATTTTGGAATCGGTCATAAACTGCAGTGTTGATCTGAATTCTGCTGCCTCCTTAGCTCACTTAGCCAAATGAGCAATCAGAATGAAGAAGCAAGTGTGTAAAAAAAGAAAAAGGAAAAAAAAAAAAGACAAGAGATTTCACAGAAGCATGACTGCAAGCATCTGTTTTTTTAATAAGGTAGTATTGTGTTATGTTACAGAAACAATGATTGTATAGTGGTTAAGAACTATGGCTGCTAACCAAAATATCAGCAGTTTGAACCCACCAGGCATTCCTTGGAAACGCTATGGGGCAGTTTTACTCTGTGCTATACAGTTGTCTGAGTCAGAACTGACTCTACAACGTTGGATTTTTTTTTTTTTTTTTTTGGTATTACAGTATAACAATGAATATACCCATACCCACACATAAATTTGGGAGAGGTATAGAGTTTTAAAAACGATCATTCTTTAACAAGTCTAAGGCTATGTATTGTATCAGTAAAACACACTATATCCCAGGGAGTCTTATAACTTGACTATGCTGAGTTAGTCTTAATGAGGAGGGAAAAGTAGGTTGTCGTGGCTTTACTTTTCAACTGTTCTTTATTCAAATAAAGGCTCTGGTTATAAAATCTGTGATATGTTTAAGATTCTTCATAAGATGATTACATGCTAACATACAGAAAAGACCTCAATTGTTGCAGATAATTGAAGAGCTTATTAAAAAGTTCAGCAAATACAAGAAATACAGTGAGAAAAGAGTAACACTCTGAGTTTTACGTTGTCATAAGAATTTAAATGTTGTGTCCATGTATTCTTGATTAGCTATTGGATATTGCATGGAGCATTTAGAAAAAAATAAACCATCCTGGAAACAAACTAAATTCATTTGTCAAATGTCTGTTTACAGATTCTGCCTTTTATCTCTCTCTTTTCCCTTCACATGGTACTCCAATTTCTATGCCAGTGCAGTTCTGCTTTCTGAAATGTTCTCTGCATATAACTTTCTTCTAGTTGAAAGCTTAAATGTTAAATTCAAGGACCAAAACCTGCACCTAGTTGTTTTTCATGAAATTTCCCCCTACTCCATTTTAAAATTATGCCATTTAGCTGTCTAGCAAAGTCATACAACTGTATTATTGGTAATCATAATTTAACAGCTAGCATTGTTATTGTGTACCGTTGAGTCAGTTATGACTTGTAGTGACCTTGCGAAAACAAAATGGAAATGCCCGCGTTGGGTTTTCTTGTCTATAATCATAATGGGAGCAGAAAGCAAGGTCTTTTCTCTCTTTGGGCCACTGATGGGCTAACACCGTCAACACGTTGGTTGGCAGCTCCGTATTTAACCATTGAATCATGAGGGTTCTTCCTCACCGAGTACCCAACAACAAAAAACCCCAAGCACATTACCATTGATTCTAACTCAGAGTAGACCTGCCTCACAGGCTTTACAAGGACTGGTTGGTGGGTTTGAACCGCCAACATTTTCATTAGCATCTGTAGCTACTCGCCACTTTTATAAATCCAATCACCAGGGCTCCGAACAGCCATTAAAGCTATTAAGAACATTAAGGTTCAATTACTTGATCAAATACAGAAACCACTTTGCCACCAGGGCTTCGTAGAAAAATTAGCATGGTAGAAAGAGGTAAGAGTCCAACTCACAATATTTTGATCAGCTAGCTTTGCAACTTAGATAAATCTATATAACTAGCTAACATATTA
This sequence comes from Heterohyrax brucei, assembly GCA_028571685.1. NCBI lineage: Eukaryota > Metazoa > Chordata > Mammalia > Hyracoidea > Procaviidae > Heterohyrax > Heterohyrax brucei. The sequence continues at coordinate 109,348,803 of CM053148.1, forward strand.
ATTGACTAATAAATTGATTCTCTTTTCCAATGTAACATGTGTTTGGAAACCCCAGTGATGTCGTGGTTAAGTGCTATGGCTGCTAATCAAAAGCTCAGCAGTTTGAATCTACCAGGCACTCCTTTGAAACTCTAATGGGACAGTTCTACCCTGCCCTATAAGGGGGCTATGAGTCAAAACTGACTTCACAGCAATGGGTTTGGTTTCTTTCTTTATTTCTATTTTCAGCATGTATTTAATGCCACTAGGTGCTAAGAATACATACAGAAAGATGACTTGGTATTTAAGCTTGAGAAGTTTTAACTTAGAAAGTTCTCCAGTAGGTTTCTCAACCAAACATCACGAAGGTTGGAATAACTTATTTCTGAGGTCTTTCAAAGCTCTACTATTCTGTCAGTGCAAGGCAGCAGGTACTATCCTAGACTGAAACAGTGTTTTGACGTTTTAACTTGCAAAAGAATCACCTGTGGATCTCCTTGAAACGAAACCTCTTGGTAGTTCCGGGGTGGGGCTTGAAACGGGGGTTCTATAGCGTTGTTCCAGGCAGTCCTGGCGCTGCTGCTCCCTGAGCCACACTGCATAGCAAGGTACTGCGACTTTAGTTATATCATTCTGTCGTACATTTTCCTATAATAAAAGCTTTACCAGAAACACTCTTTAGTTTTCTGTAAAGAGCAAGCCTTAAATGTCTATTATTCATTTCCCAAGTGGATTTTAAACATTTTTTTACCAGTATAATGCAATTTAGAGCCTAACTAGGTAATTGCTTCTTCCGTTACTTGCGGCAAGTCTTACAAGGTTGCTTTCAGTGGAGGGTTTCACCTAGCAAGCCACCAAATGGATAACAATTTGTTTATGGTACTTTTCCTGGTATTATGTTTTCGTCTGTCTCCTGCTTGTCTAAAAGGCATTTTTATGTAACAGAAAAATAGATGACTTGTTCAGATTTCCAATAAATTGAGTAATTCTCATGACAGTTGAAACCTTCAGGGATAGTGAGAAAATAAATGTAGTCATATTTAAAATTTGTACTATGCTTTTACTTTCTTTCAAAATTATGTTTGAAATGGAAACTGGACATTAATGAAATGGCCACAGAAAAAAGTGACTCTTGAACAGTCAGGTTCTCCATTTAAATTTTCTTGTTCACATTTGATCTGGATCCCTAATTTTAAATCTCACTGGCTCATTGAGAGAGAGAGAAAAATGAGAAGAGCTAGAGAAACAAATGCAAGGGGATTTCAGATGAGTACTATTCACAGTTTTATAGGCCACTCTAGAATTGGCCTATCATATGGATACTCATGTTTCCACATTGTCTAAACTGGCACTGGCCTCACTCATGCAAGGCATCCATCGTTAAGCACATAAGACTGATACGTCATGAAGAAAACATAGGGCTAGAGAAAAGATATGTGTCATTGATCAATATGGGCTGCTAGTTTTGGGTTAGGTGTGTTCTTAAACACCATGTCTGAGATATTGCTAGGGTCTTAAAATTTGAATAATAACACTGTACACTGGATGAAATGAAGATACCCATTTTTCTCTTCTTCCCACGCCTGAATTCCTTGATCATATCACAACAGATGTCACTGAGAATTTCTACCTTATTTTCTTTTCATACATTGCATAATTGGCTATTAATATCTTAGGGCCTTATGTAGAAAGTGAACAATAGTAACAATAACTAATCTTTTTTTAATATTAAACCTGGCATCTTCTAAACACCAAAAGCAAAAAACTAAGCCTCTTGCCATCCAGTTGATTCTGACTCTAGGGTAGTGTAGAACTGCAGTTGGTGGACATGAACTGCTTACCTTCTGGTAATTAGCCTAGTTCATAGCCACTGTGTGACCAGGGCTCCTCCACTAAATTAAAACAAACAAAACAGTAACAGTTACCTGTCAAGTCAGCTCTGTCCCATAGTAACCCTGTGGGACAGAATTGAACTGCCCCATAGCGTGTCCAAGGAGTGCCTGGTGGAATTAAAGTGCCAACTTTTTTGATTAGCAGCCATAGTTCTTAACTGTTGTTGTTGTTAGGTGCTGTTGACAGGGTTCCAACTCATGGCGACCTTACAGACAAAGCAGAACTGTCCCCATAGAGTCTCCAAAGAGCTCCTGGTTTATTTGAACTGCTGATCTCTTGGTTAGCAGCCATCGCACTTCACCACTACACCACCAGGGTTTCCGTAGCTCTTCACTAAAACTGAAACCAAACCAAATCCACTGCTGTCCAGTCGATGCTGACTCACAGGGAACCTGTAGGACAGAGCAGTAAGGCCACCGAGAACTTCTTCGGAGTGCCTGGTGGATCTGAACTGCTGACCTTCTGGTTAGCAGGCGTGGCACTTAACCACAGGCCACCAGCTCTTAACTGCCAGCCAAGTGCCGTAGTGGTTCTCCAATCACTTGGAGAGATTTTTCAAACACAATTTTGTGAACACGTCTTCAGATCAATTCTTTGTGGCTGGAACCCCTGCTGAGAATTTGCATGTCTAACAAGGTCCTTGCTGGGAATTTGCATTTCTAATAAGTTTCCAGGAACTTTGAGGAATCTTCTTAAAACATAGATTCTGACTCGGTATATTTGGGGTGGAAATGCAAATTGTCAGCAGGTTGCTTGTTAGAAAGGCAAATTCTCGGCACGGCCTCAGACTATGCTGAATTGTGCTTAGAGCCATCGTTCTGATTTCTGCTTCCACTGGCTTACTGAGTCAGTAGATCAGGGTGGGGCTGAAGAAGTTTTAATAATTTCTAGTTAACATATAGATCTAGATGATGTGCTAATGCTTCAGACCCAGGATGCCAACTTGAGAGCCTGTGCTCTGAACTCAATTATCTCAAACAATACCAGCAGAAACTACGGGAGATAAAAATAGACTTGCATGGTGGAGAGAAGCAGCAGTTTTGATAGTTCGACTTGTTTCAAGGAGCTGTCTTCCTGAAACCTTTTTAGTAGAAGGCAGTTAGGTAAAAAGAGTTGCTTGTCCATGATCAGATCTCTTCCAGTTTTCTGTTCCACTCAAACACGTGTGGTCCTGAACCTCCCCTCTGCTGCGTACGCGTTTGATCTTACGGATGCACCTGCTTACTCACCTGCATGATGGCTAACATTTTATGAGAAATGGTGTTTCTCCCAATTATTTATTTTTTGAAAAAAAAATCTTCAATTTAGTTATACATTTCACACTAGAAAAGAACACATAAAAAACAAAATACAGAATATAGGTGGCTTACCACATTTCCACAAGGAATATGTAGTAAAATAATAATGGAATTAAAATTTATAGTCCACACGAGTCCTCCGCAGTGGACCGAATAGTGTAGTCCCTGGCGAAAACAGGACCTTTTTTTTTTTTTTTTCCCCTGCTGCTTTTATGGTTGAAAATTGTCAGGAAGGGACTTCTAGCTAAGGCAATATGCTAAAAAACTGAAAGAGAAAATCTTTGTGCTTAGGTCAAGAGAGTCACAAAATATTCCTTTTGATCAGATTTCTGAGTGCTTACTTTGAAAAAGTAAGGAAATTAAAATATGGTTAAAAAAGGAATTTATCAAATATTGACTCTGAGTGAGGCAAACAGAATCTCTCTGGTTTCTATGTGAGTTTATACGAGCCGATTATCCTTGCACCTCGGATGTTTTAGAGTCAGGGTGCGGTGTGGATTTCACTAGTTTAAAGGCGTGGTAAAACTAGGGTAATCGGTAAACCCCAGCCCTCCTCCCGGCTTTGGTTTTACAGAATCTTACTTGTGGTAACAGTGATGGCAAATGCCCTTTTGTTGGTGTTGGTGTTTAAGTAGCAAAAGAGAATGAATATAGTTTCACCCAAAGCTCAGAGTGAATACTTTTCAATTTAGTAGTTTAAAGAATCTTAGACCAGAGGTCAAGAGGAGATGTGATAATTAGAATTTAATGCATAATGGAAGAATTTTAGGGGTGGAGATTAGCAGAGCTGGAAGACATTGAAGAATTTTGGTGGGTTTTATTTCAGAGGCCTGCCTGCTTACAGCCTGTTGTCAATGATCACAAGCTTTATTTTCTATCTGTTGCTATTGTTAAAAATGTAACGTTTGGTGCATTAAAAATGATAATTAGTTATTACTTCTTGACTTATGCTTTTTTATATCCAAGTGTTTCTATTTTAAGAGTATAGGTAATATTTAGGTGCTAATTTAAATTACGGTCATCTCTTCAAATAAATTATTTAACATTTAGAAATTAAGTCTTGCAGAAGAATCAGGCTTGCAGAGCCCAAGAAGGATGAGAAACGTTTACCAGCTTATGTTTCTTCTCAAGTTGAATACTGATTACTAAAAATTATTCTTTTGTGGCACGTTTGCCATATGTCTTACAAATGTGCATGCAAACTGATTACCTATACCTGATGGTCTTGCATCATTTTCTTTTCATTTCTAGCTCAAACTTTTTGAAATTCAGCACTCTAATTCTACATGGCTGATATGTACAGTATGTTAGTTCATTTACCGTATCTGTTCACATATTGGTCACTACCACATAATTGCTGTATGTAGGCTTTGTATAGGTTAATTTGAATCGAGCAGCTTGCAGAGCAAGAAAGAAAAGGGCAGTAATTATGCAAGTAAATATGGTATGTGATTCCTTTTCTGTTTAACCGGTATGGTGGTATTAAGTATCAAAATACAGATTAATTTAATCTTCGTCTTGACATTTTCCAATGCTATTGTTTTATAGACCAAAGGGGCAACAAAATAAACCCACAAAGATGGTATGTATTTTAGTTGTCACTGATTCCTTCATTTTTTCTTCTTCTCTTCTTCTCTTGAGGGGTTAATATTACAGTTCAGTGCTGTTTTTCTGGGGAGAGGTTGGAAGAGAAAAGGGTATATACATCCATATGTAACAACCACATTTTAATTACAAGGTTTACTGAGTTAATCTGGATATATCAAACTTTTAGAATGTATATATAAATATGCATGAACCATGCATGGATTTTAATAACAATTGGAGTTTTAAAGTTTTGTAATCTACCAAAAACATTTTTATCTTAACATGCACACCTATTAGTATTCCAGAATGCCAGAGTAGGCTTAATCATTGGTAAGTAAAGAATAAATCAGCCTTTTAAAATATTTCCATATTATAGTTTCATTTCACTGTGACCTATATTAGCTATTCAGATAGAAAGATTTTTATATATATTTTAGAGGTATGCAACTAACTGGTGAATATTAGAAAGTGGTTATTTGTAAACTAAGGAGAGGCAAAGGGAGTATACCATCATGATAATCTTAGTAGCTTTTGGTTGCTTACTAAAAGGTCAGCAGTTCTTATCTACCAACTGTTAGTTGGCAACTATGGGGTGGTTCTACTCTGTCCTATAGGGTCATTATGAGTCAGAATTGATTTGATGACAATGGGTTTTGGGGATTGTAGTATAGATTGCCATAGAATGATCAAAATTCACCTCCGAAATTATGGACGTACTCTGTCTCCCCTAAAGCATGTAGTATCAAAAAAAAATTCATGAATCTTCTGGTGGAGTCATGGTTAAGTGCTATGGCTGCTCACCCCAAACACTGACAGTTTGAATCCACCAGGTGCTCCTGAGAAACTCTGAGAGAAAATGCTGCTCTGTCCTACCGGGTTGCCTTAAATTGCAATCCACCTGATGGCAACAGGTTTCATTTTTTTTTTTGCTTAGTTTGTATCAAAGTGGAAAAAGGTGAGGGGCAAGTTGATGCTCGGCTCAATTAACAAGTCTTTTTTTTTTTTCCCCCCCAGAGGATTCTATCTGGTACCTGTCTTTGACAGGGACCTGAAAGTAACTTTTTTGTTGTTGTTCTTAAGTGCTGTTGGGTTCTCATAGCATCCTTATGTGTAACAGAAAGAAGCACTACCCAGTCCTGTGCCATCATCCTGGAACTGGCTGTGTCTAACCTAGTTGTTGCAGCCACTATTCTATCTCATTAGGGGTCTCCACTTTTTTTCACTGTCCCTCTGTTTTACCAAGCATGATGTTCTCCAGTAATCAGTCCCACCTGATGTCATGTTCAACGTGAGGGAGATCAAATTTGACCTTCCACACTCCTGAGGAGCATTCTGGCTGTATTTCCTCCAAGATAGATTGGTTCTTTCTGCTGTCCACCATATGTATAATATTCTTTGCCAACACCATAATTCAAGCAAAGTTAATCCCACTTAAAGTTCAACAACATGTGTTTATTGCTATGCACCCTTTTGAGTGTTAATTACAGCTGTTGAGTTTTAAAATTTGTGGTTCTGCTTATGAATCTGACTTCACTGTATCTGTTTACTTGTCCTTAATTCAACGGATTTGCCAGGTCTTAGACTCCAAAGCTTTTGCTGGGTATTATCTATCAGAGCCAACTCTTACCTTTTCTTTACATTAGTCTGTAGAATCTGGGTGGCGCTCTGCTGCTGACTGGAATTTTGGAGTTTCAAATCCTTCAGCTGCCTTGTGGGAGAAGGTGTGGCTATCTGCTTCTGTAAAGATTAGAGTCTTGGAAACCCTAGGAGGCAGTTCTATTGTCTCCTACGGGATCACTGTGAGTTGGAATCAATTCGTTGGGTTGGTTTGGGTTTGGAAACTCTAGTGGTGCAGTGGTTAAGTGCTACAGCTGCTAGCCAAAAAGTTAGCAGATCAAATCTGCCTAGTGCTCTTTGGAAATTCCCTGAGACAGTTCTTTTCTGTCTGTAGGGTTGCCATGACACAGAAGTGACTCGGCAGCAGTGGGTTTTGGGTTTTGGGGGGTGGGTTTGGTAGTATTTTTCAGAACCCACTCTCAAATCAATCTTTCTGTCCTGTGCTTTGCACCCAGTTCATGGTAGGAGCAAAATCCCCTTGTCCACGAATTACTTTACAAAACAATATCATGTATAGAACATTGCCAATAAACTGCTATATGATTATGATTGGAGAACAGTTCTTTTGAAGAGGGGAGGAGGTATAGATTTTATTTATCCAAAGAAATTTTCAAGTAAATTAGGCTCACATTATTGAACTGCTCCTCCTCAGAATCTCAAATTAGTGTTCAAAATGTACCTGTTTTAAAATCAAAGAAATATTCACTACATATTACTCTTAGTTGCCTAGTATAGCTGTAATGGAAATACCACAAGTGGGTGTCTTTAATAAAGGACAGTTAATCTCACAGTTCGGAAGCTAGATGTCAGAATTCATGATGTCAACTCTTGGGGAAGGCTTTCTCTCTCCTTGGGCTCTGGAGGAAAATTCTTGTTTCTTTTGAACTTCAGTTCCCTTGCTATCTTAGGGGGCTTGGCAGTTCTCTTCCAACATTTTTTTTTTGCCTCATCTGCTCCTTTTACATCTCAAAAAATGGTTAATTCAAGACTTACCCTACACTAATACAGCCTCATTAACATAACATAGAAAACTCATTCCAAAATGAGATTATAGCCGTAAAATACGGATTAAGATTTACCACACATGCTTTTGGGTGAAAGTGTGAAATACATAACAGTATTATATTAGAAGTTTTATAAAGACAACCCATTGTCAAGGAGAGGCTGGTGGATTTGAACTGCTGATCTTTTGGTTAGTAGCTGAATCCCTAACCATTTCACCATCAGTGCTCTATATAAAGATAGTAGACTTTAGGAAACAAAAACTCTAATTATTAAGGACTGAAGGTGTCCCCATGTGCCCAAAACTGTTGAGCACCTGACCTGTAGCTAAAGGTTGGTGGTTGAAGGGACTCAGAGGCGCCTTGAGAGACGGTCCTGGTGACCTGGCTCCAAAAGACCACAGCTTCGGAAACTCGATGGAGCAGTTCTGCTGTATGCATGTGGGGGTCGGTGTGAGCCAGAATCAACTCCATAGCAACTGATAACAACAAAAGAAGCTGAAAAGATCATTTTATCTTCCTTACTGTACTTGAATTTCCATCTCTAATATCCTGACCAGGGAAGAAAACCAAAACCCACCGCCATCAAGTTGATTCTGACTCATAGCAACCTTAGGGACACAGTAGAATTGCCTCATACACTTTCCAAGGAGCACTGGGCAGATTCGAACTACCAACCTTTGGTTAGCAGCCATAGCTCTTAACCATTGTGTTACCATGGTTACAGAATTTTTAGAAAGGAAAAAATGGATACTCATTTTTTTAATAAAGTGGGTGCTATAAATGTTCCTAAATATAGGAGTATGTAAATTAGGTAAACTCTAAGACATTAAATGTACCCCAGGAAGAAACAGCACATCCTTCATGCCAGTGGGTCTTAGATTGTTGATGTTTGAGGAAATTCACATATGTATTGTGGAAAAAAAATAACAGAAGATCAGGTGTTCCTGATGGACAGACACTGAATGGGAATGTCAGTCAATCATATTACACTGGATTACTAACATTGGTGAGCCTTTTATTAAAATATTTTCTCTTATTTTTTACTTTATATAAAATAATTGACTAAAGTGGAAAGAGTACAGTAAAAAAAGTAATTTAAGAAATAAAACTTCAGATTCTTGTAGCAAAGGTTGACAGAGGTGAAGATATTTAGCTTAAAGAAGAGTAAATAAAGGACAAGTCATAGGGGACATCAACTTGACAGAAAGTTATAACTTAGACAAGACTAAAGCAGTTAGATCAAATGGATTTAGGAAAATAAAATTAGATTGCGTTCTAAATATTTCACATTTAGACGAAGTTTGAGCAGTTAGCCAACATAGTTCTTTGAGCATTGAGATTTATTTGTTAGATAAAGGACATCCAGTAATAATTAAATGACAACCAACCAACCAGCTGTCAATAAATTGATCCCAGCTTATGTGTGTCCATGTAGAGTTGCGTTTCATGGTTTTCAGTGGCTGACTTTTGGGAAACAGATCACCAGGTCACTCTTCCGAGGCTCCTCTGGATAGACTCAAACCTGCATCTTTTCTGTTAGCAACCAGGCACCCAAACTGTTGACACTCTCCAGGGACTCTAGTTAGCTCTCTAGAAGTAGAATGCTGGACATACTCTGTTTCCGACAGTGGTCATGTGACAGTCGTTTTTGCAAATAAGCTGACTTGAATGTGAATGTGGAGAAATATAAAGAAAGACAGATGTTTTATTTTTCCTCCTATTGCCACCTTCTTTTTAAGGAATAAGCAATTGATATAACTGTACTAAGAACTTTGAGTTTTACATCAGAGAAAAACAGTGAATGAATGTGTGAAACAATAAGGAAGTACACAGTCTACCTCTTTTAAAGGAAAGATTATCTCCCTGTTTATCTGTCTATCGGTCTTTTTCTGTCTAGCTGAATCTCACTATATGGGAGTGAATGAGCAGCCATGGCTGGGAACACTGAATTAACAAACCCTGAACTACTGCTCCTAGGGAAAGTAGAGGGTTAAAGTACTGAGAGCCTCTGCTCACCACATTCTCAGAAACTAGTTAATACATAACTTTGTTTTACGTGTATTTCAGTTTAAAACACACTTAATATGTGTTATAGATGCATTAACATTGAATTCACAGTCATGGGCTATAATTTATGAGTGAATGAAACTTATCTAATAAAGGTGTTTTCTGTGTAAGGCAAATCACAGCTTTCTTGCACTTATGAACACTAACTAGAAAACATTTTAGAGCTACACTTTTGGGTCATTTTAAGATCAGAATCATCAACAGAAAACACAAAACTGCAGAAAAGACAGCATTAAATATTCTTCACAGTGTATATGACAGTTGGAACAAGAAGGCAAAATGTTGCCTCATTCAACCTCAGCTGGGAATGAGAGAATCAGACAACTCCAGTTATTTTCTGCCCTGTGTGAAAGGGCTATGACTTAATTTTGGGATTACACAAGTTTTAGCAAACAGGCACATTCACAAATAAGGAATATTAGAATAATGAAAATCAACTATATTTAAATAGAAATGTATATATATTCTTGATTCACAAAACTGATATGACAGGGGTAAAATAAAAAATAAAAAGGCCTGGTTCTCCTGTCTCCTGCCTCAAATATCATTGCTGTTTGGGGGTTAGACATGCATGGTTTGTAACATCTGATTGATCTGTTGTTCCAGGAGAACATTAGTGTGTCTTACGAAAACTAATTGCAAGAAAAATACGTTAAATATGTTCAAATGTATAACATCTCTGGTCTTACCAGGCAGGTGTGCTTTCTCTATGCCTATTAAAAATCTCTTTTGTTTCATATTGTTTCTATTATTGAAATGTATCCACTTTTGTGGCTGAAATTATACATACTGTCTTATGAAAAATGTTTTCATTTGGGTCACAGAAATTCAATTAATTCCTAATTATGCTGTATGTGAGAGCCTTGATATAATATTTTGATTTAACTTGATATAATGTTGTATCACCTATGATTTCATTCCATGAGAACATTAAAACTCAAGGATAAGTGTATGTTTTGTTACACACACACACACACATATTTACACATGTATATATATGTATATGTATCTCACACACACACACACACACACACACACCACAAAAAAAAAAACACCAGAAATGGAAGTGCTAAAGGATAGCATTGCAAAAAGTACTAACCAGGGGGAAAAAAAATTTGAAATTTCTCTATATGAAAGGGAAACACATTTCTTACTGAGATATATATGTAAACAATTGCAAGCATCTTCCATTTACTCAAAAAAGCAGTTGGTTCATTTCTAATCAGTGCCTTTGCCTTATACCCTGCCTTTTCAATCATGCATATACAAACAAATTCATTCTAAGAAGTAAAAGTGATACAGGGTTCAGATGAGAATGTTCGGCTATAAATTTATCAGACTTAATGATTCTCTCTTGGGAACAGTAATGGAAAGTCAGAATAGTTGAAACTGTAAAGTTTTTATCTCTTTCTCATGTTCTATATTCACCCTCTTTCCTTTTTATTTTAAATCACCATGTGCAGGCATCAGACATCAATGACACCTTGATTTCAGACTACCTTTTAAAAATTTGGAAACCCTAGTGGCGTAATGGGTTAAGTGCTACGTCTGCTAACCAAAAGGTCTGCAGTTCAAATCCATCAGACTTTCCTTGGAAACTCTATGGGGCAGTTCTGTGCTGACCTGTAGGGTCGCTATGAGTCAGACACGACTCTACGGCAGTGGGTTTTGGGTTTGGTTTTTTAAGAATTTAGTGTAATAGGATTTTCTAGTAAGTTCTGTGACACACACACACATATCTGGGAAAAGACCCAGAACTACCTGCTTGAAATGGAAAGTAAGCATAGATCCCAGAGAGAAGCATACTGACATGTTAGGGTTATGAAAAGGAGAGATCAAGGTCACGTCTCTCATTTGTGAGGCCTTCATGATTTTCCTCAGAACTATATCATCAAATTATACTTAATGAACCTAGTTTCTAAATATTACTATATACTGTTTTGCTTATAGAATTATTTTTAAGAAGAGACTGATCCAAAGAAGTTTTCACATGTATACTGTATGAAGTCGGACAATTAGGTCCGCAAACTCATCCTAGAACAAGTGATGTATACCTCATTGCTGAATATCACTATGGTCACCTTGGAAGTGCTCCCTTTGGGAAGCTATGCACTGAGGCCAGTGCCTAGTCCACCCTTCAAAGCAATTTTGGAATTTTTTTCCAGAATGGCTTTCAGAACTTGTGCTGTATTGCCTTTGATGTCCTGAATATCATCAAAATCTCTTCCTTTCAATATTTCCTTTATCCTCAGAAAAGACAAAAAGTCACTGGGGGCCAGGTCAGTTATTTGTTTACCAGCTAAAAATTCCCTCACAGAAAACTATACACTGTGCCACCGTGCAAAATGGCCATTCCTGAAAGAGTTCCAAATTGCTTTGAAGGGTGGACTAGGTGCTGAAATCAGTGCATAGCTTTCCAAGGGGAGTCCTTCGAAGGTGACCACGGTGCTATTCATCAGTGAGGTCTGTAGCACTTAGAACAATTAAGTTCTTCAGACTTAATTGTCAGACCTTGCACATTTCAGTATCTCAAGTATATTTTATCTCCAGAAAGCTTCTTGTCGTCAGGAGCCACTGAGTCAGTTTCAACTCATAGTGACCTCAGGCAATAACTGAATAAAATGTTGCCCTGCCTGGTGCCTTGCTCACCATCAGCACTATGGCTGAGCTAACGTTGCAGCTACTGTACCAGTTCATCCATCTCTTTGTGGGGCTTCTTTTACACAACCCTTCACTTGTCAAGTATGATGCCTTTCTCCAGGGACTGGTCCCTCCTGATAACATGTCCAGCGTGTGTGAGACAAAGTCTTGACACATTTACTTTTAAGGAGCATTTTGTCTGTACTTCTTCCATGACAAATTTACTATTCTTCTGACAGTGCATGATGTATACTCAATATTCTTTGCAAACAGCATAGTTGAAGTCTTCAGTTCTTCTTTGCTTTTCCTTATTTATTGCCCAACCTTCTTACGCATATGAAGTGATTGAAAATACCATGGCTTGGGTTTAGGCAGCTTTCATTCTTCCAGGTGGTATCCTTACTTTGTAACAATTTAAAGATGCCTTTTGCAGCAGATTTGCCTAATGCAATACATTGCTTGATTTCTAGCCCTCTGTTCCCATGCGTGTTGATTGCAGATTCAAGTAAAATGAAATCCATGGCAATGCCAATCGTTTCTCCTTTTGTCGTGATGTTGTTTATTGGTCCATTCACAAAGGTTTTTGTTTTCTTCGTATTAAGGTATAATCCACACCGAAAGCTGTAGTCTTTGATCACCATCAGTAAGTGCTTCAAGTCATCTTCTCTTTCAGCAAGCAAGTTTTTATTATATCCAGAATGGAGGTTGTTGTCTTCCTCCAGTCTTAGTGGTGCATTCTTCTTCACGTAATATGAGGTTTGGGATTATTTGCTCAGCACTCAGTCTATTGGGGAAAGGTCTCAACACTGACCGACACTTTATTCTGGTTTTAAGCCACTCAGCATCCCTTCATTCTATTCTAACAGCTGCCTCTTGGACTGTGTATATTCTACAGGGCACAAATATGTATTCTGAATTCTCATTCTTCCCAGTGTTATCCACCATTTGTTATGATGCACCCAACTGAACTGAATACCTTTGTATAGTCTCTAAAGCACAGCTAAATATTTTCCAGTATTCCCTGCTTTCAGCCAAGATCTATCTGACATCAGCAACGATATCCTTTGTTCTGTGTGTTCTGAATATCACCTGAATTTCTGGTAATTCCCTGTCAGTGTACTGCTGAAAACATTTTTTGATTACCTTTGGCATAGTTTACTTGCATATAATGTTAATGATACTTTTCTGATAATTTCCACATTCACTGAATGACTTTTCTCAGGAATGAGTAGGAATACGAATCTCCTCCAGTTGGTTGTCCAGGTAGCTGTCTTCTTATTTTCTTGGCATATATAAGATAGTCCCTCCAATGTTGCATCCATTTATTGAAACATCCTAGTTGATATTCTGTCGTTTTTTGGAGCCGTGGACTTCTCCATTGCCTTCAGTGCACCTTGGATTTTTCCTTATATGTTATCGGTTCTTGATTATATGCTACTTCCTAAAATGTCTGAATGCCAATCAGTTATTTTTAGTAGAGTGACTCTGTGTATTTCTTCCTGTTCTTTTGATGGTTACTGCATTATTCAATTTTTTGTCCATAGAATTCTTCAGCACTTCACATTGAGGTTTTTTTTTTTTTTAATTCAGGTCTTTCAGCTTGAGAACTTGCAAGTGTATCCTTCCCTATGGTTTTCTAACTTTAGATCTTTAAACATTGCATTATAATTTACTTAACTTCTTGAGTCGCTCTTTCAAATGTTTTGCTTCAGCTCTTTTGCTTTATCATTTTTCTTTTTGCTTTAACTACTTTATATTCAAGGGCAAGATTCAGAGTGTTTTCTAACATCCATTCTGGTCTTCTATTTCTGTGTTTTTAATGACTCTTTGCTTTATTCACGTGTGATGCCCTTGATGTCATGCCACAATTTGTCCATTGAGTGACATCAGGGAACCATATGTATGCTTTCGGGGGTCTCCTAAAGCTAAGAAGCATTTACTCACTTATAACATTATTCACCTGTATTGTGCAAGTAGAAAATACATTTTCAGTTGCTATAATTTGAGAGGAGATGGCAACATATATGAGGAGTCACAACCAACAAAGTGGTTGAATAATTAAATTGCACAGCAGTTACTAGCTAACATGATAGCTCATTTATATCCATTTCCAAGAAATTAGACTGAGGATGCGATGATATAGTGAATATGTGTTATGTATCAAAATTGTATGATTAGGAGACAAGGTAATAAGCCTTAAAATGCTTACCAACTCCCTGAAGTTCATTTACTGGATTCTAGATTTTTGATAGATGAGACCTCTAAGATTTATCCTGTTCTTGAGAGTAGAAAATGTAATAGCTGGTCAATCAATCTGTAATTGTCTAAATGTCAACACTGTATGTCATAATTCCTTTCATAAAAACACTCAATTTAAGAGTCTTTACTTTCTGAATTCATCCTAAAACATTAGGAAAAGACACAGTAGCTATTACTTGTTTTAAATCTGTCATTTGAAATGTAACAACTGCATTGTCAAACCATCCTTGGATATTGCTATTATCCTCCAACATTTCATCAAAGTGTTAATAGTGCCAACATTATCCCAACAAATAATTGTTTCCATGCAAAAATGTAATCATTCTGAATCTACTTAAGTCTCTGGGTATAGTCTTTTGAAAACTTGTTCGTAGTAGTACTATGCATTTTTTGGTTAATTCTAATGTTTAGGGAATAATAATGTTTCAGTTCGTGGAGTTGAAACATGGAAATCTTTATTTTGTGCTTGTATGTCTGTAACACCAATGGGATTGTAAGATTTGTGATGTGTCGTTCACAATCATGCAGTAAGTTGTTTCAATTTCTACCTGAGTCAGTATTGGCTTTTATATTATTACAACTGCAGCTGGGTACTCAACACTGTTAGGTCGCTAATGCTGCTGCATGAATTATTTCCAAATCACCTTGTAAAAATGGGACATTATTAATGTAATGCTTACTCTTTCACTATGCATCACTGGATGCTTTTTCACTTGAGTTATAGAATTCATATTGATCAAAGTTATATGTAGGAACAATTTCTGCTTAAATTGAAAAAAAGTTAAAAAGTATATTATACAATGATGCCTGAAAATATATGTTCTTACATTTAAATAGTAAGGTTTGAGCTTTCACCAAAAGAAGGGTGCAAAAGTTGAAAAAGTATACATCAGTCTTATTGAATTAAGCAATTATTGCTAAGACATCAACTAGTCTATTAATTAAATTAATTGAAAGGCATTTGTCTATTATTAACCACTTTGTTTTCTCTTGCCTCCACACAATTATTTTCCTTACATTGTTTTCTCTCTTTTGGTTGTTCAGCGTATAAGTAGTATCAGGAACTACCTTAGCATTTAATCAAAGTAGTTTATCTGTCTGGTGAGAGGAAAGCACTTTCAGAACTGTTAGTAATAGTTAAATTCTCTGATGAATTCTTCAAGCTCAGACAATGAGGGAATTATTCTCTGGCTGAATTTTTTTTTTAGTTCAGTCTCATTTTGTTTAACTAACCTACTTTTCTGTTTCTTTAACTGGAAAATAAGATTTATACTGGTATAGACATCATTAGATTATTAAAAAGATTATACTAATAATTTAAAGTCACTTGAAATGTGCCTAAGACATAGTAATAGTTAAGTTAATAGTATTATTAGATTGTACAAGTTGTTGAACACTATTATCAGATTTTTTCTCTGTATAAAAAATAGGGTAATAACACCTACTTTCTAAGGTTTTCATGAAAATGTTTATGAACTTGATGTGCAATAACTGTGTATACTGAGAAGAAAGAGACTAGAAGTAGTGTAAACAAAGTCAAGACCCAAATGTATGACAGTGTGGTTAATATGGAGAGGATGCTGAAATGACAGAATTAATTTGCACTTTAGCAAGCTGAGGGGAAGGAAACATGGTTACAGATAATAAATGCATGGAGTTAACTCTGTGGGCTGAGAATGGGGCCTGGGTTCTTGTCAGAAGTTTAGAAAGTCACCAGAATTTCAAAATGACTCAGTGATACAGAGTAACCATATCATATGTGCACTTTATGGTTCTGTGCATCTATAAGATGTCATCCTGCTGGCCTTTTACTAGTGGGGAATGGAGAGGGTGGAGAAGAGGGGACAGGAGATTGTTAAGAGGATATGACATGTATAGAACAGATAGGAGGAGTGTGCTGTCACTGAGCAAGGAGAGCAGTAGGAGCTGCACATAGGCGGGCATGCATATTTAAACTGGATTGTACACTTTCACTCAATCACAATAAAAAAATCAAAATTACTATGGTGTAGAGTGGAAGACTACTTTTCGGTTAGCTGAGGAAACTACTGAATGTGAAAACTCTGAACTTTTCTACTCTGGCCCCTAGGCTCGCCATGAGTTGGATCCGACTCGATGGCACTTGGTTTGGACTTATGCTGAATTTCCTTGTATTCATCAGCTATGCTCAGCCTTCAGCCTAAATGAACTTAAAGATAGTTGACACTTACATAGCAAGGGAGGGCACAGGACATGGAAAATGGAATCTTCAGTTATATTTGAAGGCACTTCTTCATGCGGTGGAAACCCTGGTGGCATAGTGGTTCAATGCTACAACTCTTAACCAAAAAGGTGACAGTTTGAACCCACTGGGTGCTCCTTGGAAACACCATGGGGCACTTGTACCCTGTTACATATGGTCACTATGAATCAGAGTCAATGCAACAGCACTTTTCTTTTTTTGATTGGTTCATGTGGTGGATAACATGGCCTCCTAAATGTAAATAAAAATGTAATGCTTACCATTGGTGTCTTAAAATTTGGAAGAAAATAGAGACTCCAGGGGGTTAGAGGACTATGAGGTTGATGAAATTAGGAATAAGGGAATGAGATACCTACATGGACTTAGTCCAAGAATTGGTAGTTGAAGTTGACAATACCACTGGAAGTATCTGCATGAATTACAACTTGCTACGTATTCTAGGGGCCATGGGGGTAAGGTGAGAGTCTTCAGTGACCTGTGGTGGCAGAAGAGTGGGAATAGGAGGAAAGCACAGAGCATTGAAAGAGGGAGGGTAGGTGACTGAAGGCCTTGCATAGTAGAGATGGGTCAAGAATTTTTCCTGCAGAAAATAATTATAATCCAACACATAAATAGAAATAGTGATGAGTTTACTGCCCTCTCTCTGGATTGTATAGAGGGGTTGGATAGTAGTTTTCCATTCTAAGTAGCCACGATGATTCCTACTAACAATGATTGTAATTTTTTTTTTTTTTTTTTTGGTCAGATCCATTAGAGGAAGACATGAGAACTATTTAACACTAGTGGTATCAGAACTTTAGTAAACCCAAAAACAGTCACCAAAAAAAGGGTGCTAAAAATACAAATCCCAAATCGCAACATTATAAATACTGATTTGAATGGTTTTGAAAGGACTTGAACATTTTATTTTTATTTTTTTTTAAAAAAAAACACTCTTCATAGCAATTGATAAGTTTTAGCAACAAGTGCATAAAAATTAAAAGTAAATTTTAGAAATCTAATATTACAGTAGTATTTTTATCTTTCTGCTGAAAGTCATAATCATCTTATACCACTTAGCACTTTTTGACAATCCCCAGAATTTTTTTCTGTGCTCCAATCAGTGTTTGCTATTGATGTAAGAATTTAAAAAAGAACAACAGCAAGCTCAACAGCAGCAACAGAAACTAAGCCTCGACCTATAAGAAATATTTAAGGTCATTAAATTCTACAGCAGTCTTATTATGTGAAAATTTACATATATTTGTCATATGCTACATGAACTCTAGATTTCAAATAAAGGCATGCATGCGTATCTTTCTAATTCTTTCATTTTTGTTTTTTCAAAATGAAAACTTTAAAGGTATTATTAAGAGTGGAATAAAATTTGCAAGACTTTGAAGCCTAAATTTAGCCAAGGACTATAAAATATACCACATGATCAGCATATGTTGTCCATGAAAACTTTACATAGAATTAAGTTCATATGTGTCTTCATTTTTCTTTCATTTTTAGAACATGAAGGATGGATGTGTGTGTGTGTGAGTGCATGTGCGTGCGTGCACGCATATCAACACGTGTTTGTATTAGCCAAGCCAAGTGCCGTCGAGTCAGATCCGACTCATGGCGACCTTCTGCCCCTGAATGATCTTCATGTGGCATCTCTCTTCCCTGTTTATTTTTGGCTTACTTTTATCTCGTGTGCAAGATTGACTCAAGATGCAAACAGCACTGCTCCTGCCTCATTAACATAACAGAAAACTCGTTCTCAAATGGGATTATAACCACAGGAATAGAGGTTAGGATTTACAACACATATTTTGAGGAAGACAGTTCAATCCATAACGTTTCATCCTTTCACTTTCAAAAATCCATGTCCTTACCAGACGAAAAACACATTCACCCCATCACATCATTCTAAAAGTCTTAAATCAACTCTAAGTCCAAAATCTCATCTCCTGAAGTATCTGAATCAAATATCGATGAGATTTTGGCTTATTCCATCATGGAGAAAAACTATTTTTCATCTGCAAACCTATGAAATACAGCTTATAAGTTATCTGGTTCCAAAGTACCATGGTGGAACAAGTGCAAGGTAGACATTTCAATTATAAATGGAAGAAATTGGAGGGAAAGAAAGACAGAAGGGCAACCAGGAAGTCCAAAACCAGGCAGAATAATTTACATTAGTTCTCAAGATTTGAAAGTAATTTTCTGTTCTTTGGGACCATCTGGACAAGTGCTGCTCCCTCTGGACTCTGGCACTAGCGGTGCCTTCTGGGTACATGCCACTTGGCCCTGGGCATTGGCTCTGCCTTCCAGGCCCACTGGGACGGCAACTCTGCTCACTTGGTTTTGGGCAGCCTCAGTCCATCAGAGTGGTGACCCTCCCCTGAGACCCTGTGGGCCCTGTTCTCCCTCCTCTTGACAGGGCAGCACTGTTCCTTCAGGTTTAGGTGACAGCCACATCACCCTGGCACAACTTAACTACAATTCCACTCTCCAAAACCAAGTTGATGAAAATGCAGTTCTTTGAAACCTAAGAGGTTGTGGCCTCATCCTTGTGATCCGGAAAATGGTGGCTCTACCATTTGAGATTGAGAAACACCTCCTGCCCATGCTCCTTCTTCCAGTTCTGTTGATCTCTGGGTGTCTCCAGTGATGATCTTCTTATTTTCCTGAAAGATATGAGATGTAGCTCCTTGGATTGTTTCCTGCCTGTAGAATTCCATGACACAGTTTACTTTCCTTTCTCCTTGTCTCTGGATTGTTCAGTCTAAACTGATGGGTTTTCTACTCTGGTAGTTGGTTAGATCTTCAATCATGGGTTTAATATCTTTAACAAAAGATGGTGTAGCCTTGTGTTTGGTGAAACTTCCAGAACGTGTGTCCTGTTTCGTACCACAAAATTTTCCAAATCTTGTATGTTCTGTTTTGGTTTTACATGGTTTATTTTTAGGCCCATCTCTTTCCTATTGCATTTTACTGCAAGTGGCTAGATGGAGCCACAAAGCCCCCTGAAGATTGTGCTTATTAATCTCCTCAGCCAAATATCTAAGTTCAACACTTACAAACTCTACCTTCCATCAAACATTTGAGCATGATTTGGACCAGTTCTCTGCCACTGCATAGAAAAGCTTCACCCTTCTTCTACTATCCATTCACATGCTCAGCATTCTCTTTTAAAGCCTTACCTGAGACACATTTTAACATATACCTTTTAGCAACATTGGTTGCTGGTAACATATATATTCTATAAGATTATGAAGATTTTCTTTGCAGATCTCCTCACTTTTTTCCGAGTCCTCACCTCAATTGGCTTTGACATCCATAATCCTACCAACACTCTGTTCAGGATGATCTAGGGTCTCACTGTTAGCCGCCTTAAAACTCTGCCAGCCTCTATCCATAACCGAGTTCCAACACCACTTCCACATTTGAGGTCTGCAGAGTAGTTGTCTGCTCTTCTGGTACAAAATTCAGTCTACTTACCTAGTGCTATTGTAACAGAAATACCACGAGTGGGTGGCTTTAACAAACACATTTATTTTCTCACAGTTTAGGAGGCTAAAAGTCCAAATTCAGGGCATCAGCTGTAGGAGAAGCTTTTGTCCCTCTGTTGGCTCTGGCAGAAGGTCAGTGCCTCTTTCGGCTTCTATTCCAGGGCCACCTTCATGTGACTTGTCATTCTCTTCCCTGTCTCTGCTTGTTTCTTTCTCCTTTTATCTCTTGTAAGGGGTTGACTGAAGAAACATCCTATGCTAATCATGCCTCATTAACATGGCAGAAAACTAGAAAACTCACTCCCAAATGGGATTATACTGACAGGCATAGAAGTCAGGATTTTCACACATATTTTTGGGGAACACAGTTCAATCTGTAACAGCCCTCTTCATGTTTCTAGTGACTATCACAGTTCCTGACACCTATGAGCAATAAATAGAAGTTTAATAAATATTCTTTTGCTTGAATGTATTATTTTTAAAAATTCAAGTTATGTTGTATAATTTCAGTAGGCTCACAGGCATAAAGATTTTATAACATCTTTCTCAGTTTAAGTGGATATTCTTTCCAGTAAAAGAAAGTAACTTCCAATAATTATCTTGTTGGTAAGTTTATATGCTTACAGGTTTTCACTAACTGGTCCTTCTCTCTGCTAAAATTGGTTCGCAACTTAACCTTTACTTAGACATCAACTTCTTTTATAATTTCTGATTTTTAACCTGACTTGATATTTTCACATTTATTTACTCTATTTTGAGAGCTCCAATTTAAATGCAATGTACTAAAATCTATGATGGTTTTGTCAAATATTGATCAAAACTAGGATTATTTTTCAAAATTTTAACAGCAATGTGTTCGTCTATTCAGTCATCTCTTCAGCAAATACGTAT
Organism: Heterohyrax brucei; assembly: GCA_028571685.1. NCBI lineage: Eukaryota > Metazoa > Chordata > Mammalia > Hyracoidea > Procaviidae > Heterohyrax > Heterohyrax brucei. The sequence continues at coordinate 109,369,762 of CM053148.1, forward strand.
TTTAGAAACTTGCACTCAATGAGGATAAAGCTATTATCCAAAAAAAAAAAAAAAAAAAGACTTGCTTGCTTTCTGTATCCTGTGACCTTCACTTTGGTGTCTGTGCTCGTGTGTGGTATACTGACCATCTGAGTAGGGTACGCAGTCCTGAGCAGATGTGGTTATGGAATACTAAACAAAAGTTTAGCAGTTCACATCCACCAGGAGCTCTCTGGAAACACTACGGGGCAGTTCCACTCTTTGAGTCAGATTTGGTTCAGTGGTGGGGCCTTTTTTTGCTTTTGCTTTTTAAATTGTATACTATCATTATACTTTCACATTGTGAAATGTCTCTTATCTATCTTCTTATTTTAATGGAACTATGTTCTATATACATCTGATAATATCTAAAGTTAAAGGTCACTCTGATACCTAATTTTAATAGTCCTCTGAGATTCTGCTCTCTCCACTAAATTTTATATTATTATCCAAAAACAAAACTAAATTTGCTGAACAATGATTTCTCAGTGCCTCAGTGAGTAACTCATGTTAGCGTGACCCATTTAAAAGCTAAGGAGGATTTTACTGTCTTGCTGAGGCTTTTTCACGGCCTGTTTATGGCATTTTTGTTCAATTAGGGGTACGATTTGCTGGTAGATAATGGCTGTTACTAAGTAACCAATAATTACATTTGGCAACCATTTGCAAGCCTAAATTTTATACTTTTATTTTTTAAAGCCTTTGTTCCCAATGAGTAATTTAAAACAATACATGACAAATCAGCAGAGTCACACCATTGATGTAATTTCTTCAACCTTCCGGTTCAGGTGCCATTGTTGCCTATGATTTTTAGTTAGCCAGCATGATTTTTGCTGTAATGAAGTACTGAGAAATACAGGCTTTGGAGTCAGGCAGGCCTAGATTTCAGTAACAGCTCTTTTGTAGTACTTTGACCTCAGGTGAGTTATTGACCTTTCTGGGTCTCAGTGTCCTCCATCACACTTTAAAAAATATCACCTTCCCGCACAGGGTAGTTGTATGAATTGCACTGCAATTTGCTTGCCACACTATGCTTGACTAATAAATGGCAGGGATAGATAGTATTATATAGACTCCTGCTTTTTAATCATTAAATATTTAATGTTTTGTGGGCAAGTGGGTTTCCTCAATCCAGTAATAGGATGAAAAGAACTGAGGTAGCTTCCTTTGATTTAAGATAATGAGATAATGTGTGATTAAACTGGAAGAAGATGGAGAGTCTTGGTCATTTAAGATTAAGCTGAGCTTTGATGTAACCAGACACCAGGTTTTGTGTGTGTGTGTGTGTGTGTGTGTGTGTGTGTGTGTATGTTAACAATTTATAATCTAGATTCTGAAGCTGCAGGAATTGGAAATAATGAAGCAGTGCATGAGATTAATTTGGAAGAAATTTAATAGTAATGACATTAGATAATTTATCTAGTAAATAAATAAACCATATAGTTTGTTGCCGTGACCTGATCAGGCATTTTGAAATTTTTGTAAGTTGAGAGACAGAGAGAAAAAAAGTTTTGCACAACTTAGTGGATTTTCTAGAAAGTGTAATTACAAAGGAATATTTGCACAGTACAGATTACTTTTTACTGTCTTTTTTAAAAGCATATTTTTTATAAAAATGGTGTGTGTGTGTGTGTGTGTGTCATCTAGTACTGGTCTAAAGGAAACACCACAAGTGGATGGCTTTAACAAAAAAAATTCATTTTCACATAGTGCAGTAGGCTAGAAGTCTGACGTCAGGGTGCCTGCTCCGGGGAACACACATTCTCTCGGTCGGCTCTGGAGGAAGGTCCTTGTTTTGCATCAGCCTTTTCTTGGTCTGAGAGCATCTCGGTGCAGGAACCCCGGGATGTCCAGAGGGCCCCGTTCAGTTACCGAGACTGCATCTAGTTGGCCAGCTTGGCTCCGCCTCCTCTATACTGTTTTTTTTTTTTAAGTTAAAATTACATGCTAACGCTTCTTCTTAACATGTTTTCTCTCAGGAATTTTTCAGTAACAGTTAATAATTTAATTGGACTCAACACAAGTAGATTACTTAGAATTCTGCTTTTGCTTTTAATTTTTTGCATGGTTTTAGGTTTGACCAAATTTCTAAACATAACAAATGATCAAAAATATGGCTGTGAAAAAAATTATGTAATTTTAACTAAATTTACTGAACTATTTTGCTTAATGACATTCTGTTGATTTCTGTATTTCATTATTGTGGAATATATAATGTTACAGGGAAATAGCCTTAGAATTGCATAACTATATGCATCTTAGGCCTCTTGTTTCCAACTCTTGGTATTTGACAATAACCATGTTTAATAATTTTCTGTGAAAATATGTAAAGAAAGAGTAAACTATCACTTTTTTTAGTAACCGAGTCAAAATTAGGCTTACTGTTTCAGTGTTAGAGGCACTCGTAAAGTTCAGTGCCAGCTTTAGCTCTAGTGCAAAAGAATAGCAACTAAGGGTAATGTACCATATTTGAAAAAGGAAGTGTTTAAACATTTTGCATTTGAGGGCAATTTTCATTACAATTGTTATTTTAATTTTTATAAGGCGCTATACACAATGATAGCCATAAAGGACAAGTTGATAGATATTTTATTATATCTCTCAAAAGTGTGATAACATTTGTTTGAGCACCTGCTGTTCTAGCAGAGTTCAGCAGATAATTGTTATTCAGCAGGAATGTGAAATGAACATTGGGAACAGTCATCGCGAGGTGAGTAGAAGAGTTTATATAAAACTTAGTAATGTGTTGGTTTTAGTTACTCTGAAACTCTGGTTGACTGTAAATTAATTAACCATCTTTTCTGTGGGTTCCAAACAAATGTGTCCTTTTTCTGTTCTATAATGTTTCTGTCTAATATTGAAACTATTCAGTGATTTAGCCAAAAGTGGGCGTGTTTATAATCACTTTTAACATCTCTGGCCAAAATGATGATAGTCAATTAACTCAGTCAACAATTTAATTGTCTAATATGCCATGTATTTGGGGCCACTTGGCTGTCCCTAATATCCTCATAGTATATTTGGAGCAATAAAGAATATGTATTAAAAAGGACGGTGTGACATTTGCTTTCTGGAAATTTTCTAATCCAAATATCCAGCTATTGGGAACATAAAGTGGAAAGGTAGAGCAAATTAGAGTCAGATCCAAAGTAATCTTTCTACCTTTATAATGTAAAAGCAAAACCACAGTAACCAAACCCATTGCCTTAGAGCTGGTTCTGACTCATAGCAAACCCATAGGATAGAGTCAAACTGCTCTAAAGAGTTTTTAAGGAGCAGCTGGTAGATTCAAACTGCCAACCTTGTGATCAACAGCCACAGCTGTTCTGTGCCATCAGGGTTTTCAAGGTACAAGCAAGATGATTTTTGTTAATATAAAAGATCTTTCTAAGTTAAAGCAATTATTTCATTCTGAGAAATTATTTTTGGAGGTATTCAAGCTAATGCAATTCCATTAAGACAATGTCTTAAGTGGAGTTGTCTTTCAATATCCAAAGTGAGACTAGTCAGTTTGTGCTTACTGTATTTTTTGTATACCTAAAAACCCATAAGCCCGTTGCCACCGGGTTGATTCCGACTCTCAGTGACCCTGTAGGACAGAGTAGACCTGCCCTGCAGAGTTTTTAGGGAATGCCTGGCACGTTTGAACTGCTGACCATTTGTTTATTACCCATAGCATATAGCCACTATGCCAACAGGATTTCCTTTTTTTTGTGTGTATTTCCTCTAAATTCATGTTATAGAATAAAAGATGTCAGAAAAGCATGAATTTATGTTTGAGTTTGAAGGAGTTATGTGGTATCATTTGATGTACACTCCACTCCAGAGAAGATTCTGGCCTAATTCTGGTGGCTGTAAGGTCATGAAATCCAGAGCTGAATTATGCTCCAAGTTATCCTTCAGTTCCCTGTTCCAGTTCAGAACATATGGAGCTTGCCTTCTCCACATCTCAGGTCTCTCTCTATAAAATTAATAGTTAAATTAGTAATTTTAAAACAGTCCTTAGAAGACTTTCTTAGGGACTTTTCTAAACCTGAAATTGTATTGATCTGCTTTTCAAAAGCGTTGAGTATAAAGAGCTATGAAAGATGCAGCTATGCTTAACAAATTCACTGCCAGTTTAGAGTCTTAGTTTAGTTTCCTTTATGTGATGACTGCCTGGTCTCTGAGATTTATTTCCTGTCTTGAACTCCATGATGATAGTATAAGTGCTTTGGCCCCTTTAGAGAGAAAAATCTATGCAGTGACATTATATAACATAGTTGCTATTGTTACTTACGTTAATTTGCTTTCTGATAGGCAATAGTTTAGACATTAGTTATTATTCTGTTTTAATATGCATCAGCACACATTATAATTTTCACACAGTCAAATGTTTCATGTATTTTGCATGGCCGCATTGCTTTCTCCCTTGGATCTTAGTATTCCTACTTTTTTTCATGGTAATTACAGATTGCCATTTTCAGTATTATTGACAAAATGAACACTTTTAGACATGATCTAATTCATAATTCCACTTGACATGGTCATTGGGATTCATGGATCAATGCAATTATCATCTTACAGTTCAAAATTGTACACTTACAAGTAATAGTGTTAATATTATAAATATGAATAAACAGAGTAATTAAAATTCTATCTATTCCCATAGTGTTGCTGGCATTCAATGAAATTCACATCCATAAAATATTTAACATTTTTCAGTTGATTCTTATATGAGATAGAACCGTATTTAAAATGTAATCTACAATATTTGTTTTCTACTTCTTCTTTTGCCTAACACTGCCCCCCCAAAAATAGACACATAATTGATTATTATCCCTGCTCTACTATTAGTATCCTGGAAACATAATTTGGTGCAAGATTTGAATTTCCCAAATATAGCAATAATGCCTAGAGGGAGGAAAACAAAAAACCACATATCCCAAAATATTTCTACACATCAAATAAGAAACCATAATGGTGCAGTGGTTAAAGTGCTCTACTGCTGACGAGAAGATTGGCTGTCAGAACCAGCTTCTCCAAGGCAGGAAAGATCTAGAGAACTGTTCCCATGTAAATTCAGGCTAGGAAATCCTAGAGCTGTTCTACTCTGTCCTGTGCATCAGAAGCCACTTGACAGTACGCAGTAGTGCAGTATCTCCCTTACAGAGAGGCAACGTGGTGGCAGAGGAAAAACATGTGAGGAAGTTTAAGAAAATGCATTTCATAAAGCTGGAGAATGTGACAGAGGAGGTGAGAGAGGCATGAAGAACCACATGGAGTTCACAGAAAACATTCAAGATATACAATACAGAGTTGATAGGATTAATCAGGAGAAACAGTAAAACAGGAGGTGAAAAACAGAGAGGAAAGGCCAAAATTACAGCCGAAACCTACTGCCATCAAGCTGATTTTGACTCATAGTGACCCTACAGACAGAGGAGAAATGCCCCATAGAGTGTTCAAGGAGCTCCTGTGGCATTTAAACTGCTAACCTTCTGATCAACAGCTGTAGAACTTAACCACTATGTGACCAGGGTTTCCAAAAGCCACAACACAGGACAAAAAAGAACAACAAATTAACAGAAAATAAATGCTAACTCAGAAACAAGAAGCCTACTATGAATCTAATTTTATGTTTATTTTCCTTCCTGAAATCCAAAGAAAATATGTTGGGGGGAGGAAATCTGTTTATCAACCAGGTTTCGTCCACATGTAAATAGATATTTGCTTCAAGAGACTTGTTATGGTTTTAAAGGATGAGTTATGTCTTTCCTGTCCTGATTACAGTAGCTTTGTCCTCTCGTTAATTTGTTTTTTTGTATACTTGGCTTGGCTTATATGTATGGGTCGTGGATTGAATTGTGTTCCCCAATAAATATGTGTAGTAGTTTGACTGGATCAGGATTCCCTGTATTGTGTTGATTGCCCATCATTTTGTGACTTTTTTCATGCTGTAATCCTAATCTTTGCCTGTGGCTAATAAGTGGATGATTCTGTTAAAAAAGTAGATTAGGAGTGTAGCTTGTACCACCTTTTACCCTTTCATCCTATGGAAGATAAAAAGAGAGGGAAGCAAGCAGAGAGTTGGAAACCTCACACCATTAAGAAAGCAGCACAAGAAAAGCGTGTCTTTCAGACTTGAGTTTCCTGTGCCAGGATGCTCTCTAAGACTGATACAATACAAGGACTTTCCTCCAGAGCCTACAGAAGGAAAGCCTTCTCCTGGAGTGAACATCCTGAATTTGGACTTGCAGCCTACCGGACTGGGACAGAATAAACTTTGCTGTGTTAAAGATCCACTGTGTGGCTTGCTCTTTGCACAGGAATGTACATTGCCATATAAATTTGCATGCCCACCTATATGCAGCTCCCACTGCTCTCCCTGTTCAGTGACAGCACACTGTTCCACTCTGCTCCGTACATGTCTTATCCTCCCAACAACCTCCTATCCCCTCCTCTCCACCCACTCTCTTGCTTCAAGTAAGAGGTCAGCAGGATGACATCCTGTAGATACATAGAACTATAAAGTGCGCACATGATACAGTCACTCTGTGTCGCCAAGTCCAATCCATTCCTGTGCAAAGAGCAAGCCTCGGTTTAACTGGAGGACATTATGCTGAGTGAAAGTAGTCAGCACCAAAGGACAAATGTGGTATGAGACCCCTAAGATAAGAACTAAAAACAGATTCATATATATAAGAAAAGACTCTTTGATGGCTGCAAGGGTGGGGAAGGAGGGAGGGGGATGGAGGATGGGGGAAGGGTTTAGTTTGCTTAATAGAAATTTGGTTGGGTGAAATAGGTGACAGCACACATTAGAAAAAATATCAATATTAACTGGACTTCAACACAATTTGAGTACTACTCCCGTCTTAACCCAATATAGCAAAGACAGAGTAGCTGGAACAGGGGTCCACGGACCGTGCTGTCAGGCAAAATCAAGGCCAATTGGTACAGCTAGCATTTTGCTAATGAGGACTCTCTGCACGTCTCATCAGTGAGTGGCGTCTGGGCTCTTAAATGCTGCCAAGCTGCATCTGAGGGTACAGCAGATTTTCTGAACTCAACAGGAACGGATGATCACCAAGGACAAGAACAACATGGGGAAAAGAGTACGTGAAAAACAGAGGGACCCGTGTGAGAGGGTCTCTACGTCGACTGGTGACCAGAAGAACCAGATGGTACCAGCCACCACCAGTGATAGCTACAATGGAGCTCACAAAGTGGAGTCTCACTGGCAACAAGAGAATAGATAGGGGTGTACCCTGAGATCTTCAATAAAAGACCACAACGGATGGTCCAGGGTGCTTCAGAGTTCCCCTAGGAGCATGGCCCTGGCCCTAAAGCTGCCCCTGTCCATAAATCATAATGAAGGTTGACTTTTCCAACAGCAATGAATTGGACTTGGCTACACAGACTGACGGCACTTGGCTTTGGCACACAGACTGACTGTATCTTGTGGAATTTTTTAGGTCTATGAATTAATAAGATGTCATCCTGCTGACCTCTTGCTAGAGGAAGGGGAGTCGATGGAGAGGAGGGGATAGGAGACTGTTGGGGGGATAGGACATGTATGGAGCAGAGATGAGGGATGTGCTGTCACCAGGCAGGGAGAGCAGTGGGAGCTGCATATCAGTGAGCATGCAAATTTATATGGGAATGTACATTTTCATTCAATCATAATAAAAAATAAAAACAAATATATATATATATATATATAGCCAAGTGCCATCGATATCATAGTTCACCTGTCCACTCCCCTGTTGTTGGACATCTCGGTTGATTCCATCTTTTTCCTGTTGTGGACTGTGCTGTGATGAAAATTTGTGTGCATGTATCAGTTGGTGTGAATGGCCTTGATTCTGTAGGATAAATTCCAAGCAGTGGAATTACTGAATCAAATGGTATATCTATATTCAGCTTTTTAAGGAAGCACTAGATTGCTTTCCAAAGAGATAGCACCATTTTGTATTCCCGCCAACAGTGTAGGAGAGTTCCAATTTCTCCACAGCCCCTCCAGCATTTGTTGTTTTGTGTTTTTGGATCATGGCCAACCTTGTTGAAGTGAGCTGGCAAAGTAAGCACCTCTAAATCCAACCTCAGATGTTATAAACTAGTTCAGAATACAGAAAGGCTACTGCCTTATGGACTCTGCTGTTGGGCCCCAGCTGTTAGTGACACTGTGTAGTATACTGCTTTACTGACAGAAAAACGCTTTCCTCCGGGCAAGTAATACCTCCCAGCCTAGGAATTAGATACTGCTGAGGCCTCTGTATGGTTATGTATGCCTCCCAGTGGAGCAAGATGGCATCCCGCACAAGCTCCCTGCCTGCCTCGGCACAGGCTGTTGATTGGCGGAGGTAGAAAGAGAGGCCAAAGGCTCCAAGATGCAGACAGTCCAGAGCCAGGCTCTCAAAATATGGCAGTCTCACCCACCAATCCTACCAACACTGTGCCCGAGACCAGTCAAGTCCCAGCTCTGCCCACTGGCCGAGACAGAGAAAAAAGTTAAAGTAGTGAGTTACCCTTGGTCTGTGAAAGCCAGTGCTCACCAAGAGCAAAGGTCAGGGAAAGAGAGGAAACTTTCCCCTCAGTGTTACTAAATCAAAATTAGTAGCTCTATGACATGTCCTAGGGCTCACTAGGTGTGCAGAAGCCTCTGTTTAATTATCAGTTCAGATCTTGGTTTCCAGAGTGATTTAGCCAGATGTGTGTTTAGTCCACCATCTTGACTTCGCCCCTAATGCTTTTCAAATAATAAAAATATTTGTATTCAGTTTTATCTAAAGAGATTTTAGTTAGTCCATGATGAATAACATTTTATGGGTAGTTAGCTGTGTGAATATTGTTCTCAGCCAAGAGAACAGGTAGTAGAGTATGGGAGGTATAGAGTTTCTTTTTATTCTGTTTTATTTTGCATTCCTTTAAGTATATGGAAAACAAAACTGCAATAGAAATAGCATAAGGATATAGTTACAATATTCTTAAAGATCTATCTGAAGATTTTGAAGAGAACTTTAAAGCAAAATAGGAACAGTAAGAAAGGAATTATTCAAACAATGCCTATATCAGGCACTGTTTCGGTAACTATAGATGCTGTCTCATTTGACAGTTTTTGTTGGACATTTTATTATTGTTATCCATTTGATTCATAGTATGAAGGTATATATGAAGATACATAAAGCTTTTAAATTTATTTCATGAAATACAGTAACCACAGAAGTTGCATTAGTCAATCTTATAAGTAGGCATTATGCATCTTATAAAGTAACCAATATTCTCAAAGGTTTAAAAAGCTACATCAAAATAAAGGACCATGGATTGATTTCATAGCAAGATGTTTTTCTGGCAAACCTCACACAACATATACAAGGAAGTGTATTTCACAATTATGTCAAGTCATTTCCCTAAATTAAACTATAAATTGTTCAGAAACTTTAAATCATATGCGTCATGTATCTGCTACAATTATGCCCACAAATTATATCAAAACATATTTTCCTGAATTGATCACATAGTTTAAAACATACAGAAATAATACTCATCAAACAAATATTTCAATTCAATGATCTTCTGAGTGGCTACTGTATCACCATACATTTTCCTCCAGTTATCATCTCATTTCTCTGCAGCAATTTACATAAAATTGCTCAAAACAGAAATTTTCAGTGGCTGCTGCTCTGTTTTTGTCTAACCTCTTCTGGTAAAACTTCAAATTCTACTACCCAGTCTTTGTAAACCCTGGTTGCACAGTAGTGAAGAACTTTGGCTGCTACCCAAAAGGTTGGCAGTTAAAATCTAATAAAGTGCTCTTTAGAAACTTGTGTAGAGATGCTCTATTATGTCAAAATCAGCTGGAATTGACTCGATGACAATGGGGTTGGAACTTTTTTTGTTTGTTTACTCACTGTTTTGCCATGATTAATAATGCTTTCTACACTTATCAACTCATTTTTCTGTTCTGAATCTTCATAGTAATTCAACCATCTATAATTTTTAGCAGAGTTGATTACCTACTCAACCCACTTTCCCTCCTCCCCACTGATGGAACCTCTGCCTTGGCTTTGGTTCAGCCTAACTGGCCATATCTTTATTATCTCTATCACAGTATTGTCTCATTTTACTGATTCATATTTAGGGAAGCAACAAGGATCCACTCTTGGACTTTTTCTTTCCATATTATCCTTTGTGATCTCATCTAGCCTCATGTAGCTTTAATGCACTTTATATGCTGACCACCACATGTCTGTCATTTTATCTTATTGTAGGGAACTGCTTGTTTCTGTGATGCTGGAGTTTGTCACACTGGTAGTCAGATACCAGCAGGGTCATCCATGAGGGCAGGTTTCAGCTGAGCTACCTGGCTAGGACAGACTAGGCAGAAGGAACTGGCAGTCTACTTCTCAGACTGAGCCAGTGAAAACCTTATCAATGGCAGCATAAAAATATCAGATATAATGTCAGAAAATGAACCCTCCAAGTTGGAAGGCACTCAAAAGTTGACCAGGGAAGAGCTGACTCCTCAAAGTAATGCTGACCTTAAAGACATGGATGGAGTAAAGCTTTCAGGATCTTCATTTGGTAATTTGGCGTAACTCAGAATGAGAAGAAACTGCTGGAAACATTCATTAATAATCGCAACATGTAACTCATGAAGGTTCTAAGGAAATTGGAAATAATCAAAAATGTAATGGAATGTATAAAAGTTATCATAGGCATCAGAGGGCTGAATTAGAGTGGTATTGACCATTTTGAATGAGATAGTCATATGGTCTACTATGTTGGGAATGACAGCTTGAAGGGGAATGGTGTTGCCTTCATCATCAAAAAGAACATTTCAGATCTATCCTGAAGTACAATGCTGTGATAGGTCAATATCCATATGTCTATAAGGAAAACTAGTTAATACGACCATTATTCAAATTTACACAGCAACCACTGAGGTCAATAATGAAGAAATTGGAATTTTCTATCAGCTGCCACAGTCTGAAATTGATTGAACATGCAATCAGGATGCATTGGTTATTACAGGTGATTGGAATGCAAAAGCTGGAAACAAACAAGAATCGATAGTTTTAAAATACGGCTTTGGTGATAGAAATGATGCTGGAGATTGTGTAACAGAATTTTGCAAGATCAATGAATTCTTCATTGAAAATATGTTTGTTTTTTTCACCAATATAAACATTGACTATACACATGGGCCTTACCAGATGAAATACACAGGAATCAAATTGATTATATTTGTGGAAAGAGATGATGTGAAAAGTCAGTATCATCAGTCAGAACAAAGCCAGGTGCTGACTACAGCATAGACCATCAATCTCTCATAGGCAAGTTCAAATTAAAACTACAGAAAATTAGAATGAAATTCACAAGAGGCAAGGTACCAACCTGAGCATATGTCCCACCTGAGTTTAGAGGCCATCTCAAGAATAGACTATCATTGAACACTAATGACAGAAGGCTAAATGAGTTGTGGAATGACATCAAACACATTGTACATTAAGAAAGCAAAATGTCATTTAAAAACAGGAAAGAAAGAAAAGACTAAATTGGATGTCAGTAAAGATTTTGAAACTTGCTGATGAACATTGAGTGGCTAAAGCAAAAGAAATGATGAAGTAAAAGAATTAAAAAGAGATTTCTAAGGGTGGCTTGAGACAACAAAGAAAAGTGTTATCATGATATGTGAAAGAGTTGGAGATAGAAAACCAAAAGAGAAGAACTAACTCTGCATTTTGAAACTGAAAGAATGGAAGAAAAAATTCAAGCCTCAAGTTGCAATTGTGAAAGATTCTATAGGGAAAATATTAAATGGCACAGGAAGTATCAAAAGAAAATGGCAATAATACACAAAATCATTGTACTAAATACAAATGGCCAATGTTTGACCACAAGAGGTAGCATATGATTAGGAACTGATAGCAGTGAAAGAAGAAATCAAAGTTGCTTTGAAGGCACTGTTGAAAAACAAGGCTCAGAAATTGATGGCATATCACTTGAGGTGTTTCAACAAATGGTTGCAGTGCTGGGAGTGCCCACTGGTCTAAGCCAAGAAGTTAGGAGGGCTGCTGCTTGACCAACTGACTCAAAGAGATCCACAGTTATTTATGCCTATTCCCAAGAAAAGTGATCCAACCAAATATGGAAATTAATGAACAATATCATTAATATCACATGCAAATATAATTTTGCTCAAGATCATTCAAAAGTGGCTGCAGCAATATATTGATAGGAAACTGCCAGAAATTCAGGACAAATTCAGGAGAGGACATGGAACTGGGTATATAGTTACTGATGTCAGATGGATCTGTGGTCAAAGCAGAGAATAACAGAATGATGTTTGTGCTTTATTGACCATGTGAAGGCATTCAACTGTGTAGACGATAACAAATTTTGGATAACAATGTGGAAAATTGGAATATCAGTGCTCTTTATTGTGCTTGTGAGGAATCTGCACATGGCTGAATACCACTATGGTCACCTTCAAAGTACTCCCCTCAGGAAGTGATGCACCGATGCTAGTGCCTAGTCCACCCTTCAAAGCCATTTTGTAACTCTTTCTGGAATGGCCATTGTGCATGATGCAAGTTCACAAACTTAATTCTATAGTTATCTGTGAGGGAGTTTTTAGCCAGTAAACAAATAACTGGCACTGGAACATCCTCTTTGCTTACATGATCTGCCCCCCCCATGACTGTTTTCTTTACCCGAAGGTAAAGTAAATATTGAAAGACAGACATTTTGATGACATTGAGGACATCAAGGGTAATAGGATGACAGCTCTGATGGCCCTTCCAGAAAGAGTTACAAAATAGCTTTGAAGGGTGGACTAGGCATTGGTGACAGTACAGTGCATAGGGAGTACTTTGAAGGTGACCATAGTGATATTCGGCAATGAGTTATGTAGCAGTTTTTCATGGATAAACTTGTGAACTTAATAGTCATTGTATATATGTGGTAGCTGGACAATAAGGAAGACAGAAGAATCAAAGCCTTTGAATTGTGGTATTGGGGAAGAATATTGAATATACATGACTGCCAAAAAAAAAAAAAATGTCTTGGAAGAAGTATAACCAGAGTGCTTCTTAGAATCAAGGATGGTGAGAGTATATCTTACATAGTTTGGACATATTGTCAGGGTGCGTCAGTCTCTGGAGGATGACATCATGTTTGGTAAAATAGAGGGTCAGCAAAAAGAAGAAGACCCCAAATATGATGAACTGACACACTGGCTACAACAACGATCTCAAGTATAACAAGGATTGTGGGCATGTCACAGGTCCTGGCAGAGCTGTACATATGATCACTAGGATTTGGAACCAACTCTATGGTGCTTAATATCAATGACAAGATATGCTGATATCATCTAAATTTTCATCTCTTGCTAAGATCCTAACCTTGGTGCCTCCTCAGCATCTCATCTTGATTGGCTAGTAGACCACAAATATTTTATTTGCTTGGTAGTCAATTCTAACCCATGATGTTACAGAGGAGAACTGCTCCATAAGATTTGCTTGGCCGTGAACTTGAAAGTAGTATAAAACCCAGTGCATCAAGTCGTGTCCGACTCATAGTAGTATGCCCAGCCTCATTTCCATGGAGTCACTAGACGGCTTCAAACCACCAACCTTTAGTTTAGCAGCCAATTGCAAACTGCTTGCACCACCCAGGAGCCTTTGATTGCCTAATAAACCAAACCAAACCCATTGCCGTCAAGCAGATTGTGACCCGTAGCAACTCTGGAGAACAGGGTAGAACTGCCACATAGTGTTTCCAGCAGACAGCTGGTGGATTTGAATTCCTGAACTTTAGGGTTAGCTGCTGAGTTCCTAACCTCTGTACCACTAGGGCTATTCATTTTCTAATAGGCATTCTATGTTCAAGAAGTTTGAAAATTATCTCCTGAATCCCATTCCTAGAACTTACTCCTCCAACAGTCTTCTCTGTCTCAGGTGTTGAACACATTCTCCAGTTGCTTGACTCCAAATACCTGGCATAATCCTTACTATTAAGAAATGTTATCTGCTATACTTTGAAATATATCAAGTGTTTGATTTTCTCTTAACATTTCCAGAAATTAGATTATGGTCCAAACTACCACCGTGTCTCTTTTGATTCAATGCAAAAGCCACATTATCAATCTGTGGCTTCCACTCTTGACCGTTGTCTCTCTAAATAAATATATTTTCAACACAGTAACAAGAATGATTCGGTGAAAAACATTAAGTCAGAGTAGGTCACTTCCCTTGCTTAAAACTTCCTGATGTCTTTTAATTTAATCAAATATTTTCAGTGGCTAAAAATGGTCATCATCATGGATACAGTAGCTTTTTTAACTTATCCTTTTCTCCTTCCTTGCTTCACTCCAGCCACATTGACCTCCTGGCGTTTCCACCTCCCACCTCCACCCCCACCACCAGCACAGACGTTCACACTCCTCTCCTGTCTGAAATGCTGTTCTCTGTGACATCATCATAGATAACGCCTTCAGTTCTTTCATATCTCACCTCATAAATGAAGCTTTCATAACCACCTTACTTAACACTGCAGTCTCTGTTGCATACTCCACAACTCCCACCCATTTCGCTGTCTATTTTTTCATAGCACCTATCATCAGCTCTAAGAAACCCTGGTGACATAATGGTTAAGTGCTATATCTGCTAACCAAAAGGTTGGCAGTTCAAATCCACCAGGTGCTTCTTGGAAATTCTATGAGGCAGTTCTGCTCTGTCCCTTAGGTTCACTATGAGTTAGAATCAACTCAACAGCAGTGGACTATCACCAACTCAACAGTAGTTTAAAAACAACATGGCCCAATAACATGCAACATGACTGATACATGTGTTTTGTTTATCTGTCTTCCAAATTTCCAACATAAGCCCCATAAGCATTAAGTTTTTGTTATCTAATCCTGCAATATGCTTACATCTCAAATAGTCACTTAAACATTATTTTAAACTGATGCTTTAAGTGAAAGTTTACATCTAAAGTTAGTTTCTCACACACAAATTTATGCACATGTTGTTATATGACACTAGTTGCTGCCCCTGTAATGTGACAGCATACTCATTCTTTCTTCCCCGGATTTCCCATGTTCATTTATGCATCTCTTATCTCCTTCTGCCTTCTCATCTCACCTCCAGACAGGAGCTGACCATTTAGTTTCATTTAACTGGCTGAACTAGGAAACACACTCTTTTCAAGTACCATCTAGTCTGATCTTTGCCTAAATTGATGGCTTAAGACATGGTTTCAGTTCTGGGGTAACAGAGTACAGGGGACACATGCTCCATTTTCCCTCCAGTCTCAGTCAAACCATTAAGTCTGATACTTTTACTAGAATTCAAATTCTGCACCTCATTTTTTCCTTCCTCTGTCATGGACTCTGTGTCGCCCTTGCACAAGTTTTTCATTAGATTATTAAATTATTGCATTGTTATAAGGAATGTACCATGGACTGCCAGAAGAATAATCACATCTGTTCTGGAAGAAGTACAAGCAGAGTGCTCCTTGGAAGCAAAGATGGTGAGACTGTGTTTTACATACTTTGGACATGTTTTCAGGAGGGATCAGTCCCTGGAGAAGGTATATCACGCTTAGTACAGTGGAGGGTCAGCAACAAACAGGATGACCCTCAACAAGATGGATTGACACAGTAGCTGCAGCAATGGACTTAAGCATAAAAGTGATTGTGGACATGGTGCAAGACCAGGCAGTGTTTCATTCTGTTGTGCATAGGGTTGCTATGAGTTGGAACTGACTTGACAGCACCTAACAACAACAGCAACAACAATTGTTATAAAGCATTGAAGGAAGGAAATACAGACAACCCCTGTCTTGCCAGGTTTCCATTCACTAAGGAAGGATTCTTGGAACATTCCTGATGGAGCTGAGTTAGTGGATAAAAACTTTTAGAACAATGCCTGGGGTATAACGGAAGTGTTAGTTATCAGTATTGCTGTCCTCAGGCTACCATCAAATATCCTCTTAGTGATTATCATAACTATTATTAAATATATATACTATGTGTCTAGTCCTGGCAACAGCCCTAACAAATATTTTTTAGTATCTTCATTCTGATGATGAGCAAATGGAAACTTAGAGAATTTCAGTAACTTGCCTAAGGAAACGGAGTTAGTAAGCTGCCAATTTAAAATGCAAATTTAGATCTGCGTGCATCTAGCAGTTGCGATGATTCATTAATTTGTGCTGCTTCTCCATTAAGTTTTGCTTCAAAAATCTTTTAATTTACTAATAACATACCATATTCAGTACCTAGTTATGATTCTGTAAGCTATACCATGAATGTAAAATAGAATCCATCAGAATACATAAAATAGACCCTGTCAAATGAGCTGTTAATGGATTGCCCAAAATGAGATTTAAGTGTGTGTACGTGTGGGGAACGGTAGGAGAATGCATTAGTATACAAAGTATATTATTATAATACATGTATTTCTAAAACTTTGTGGAAATGTTAGTCAGTGAATATTTGTTACAGTACAGTGGAAAATATGGATCCTTGAACCCTCATGGTGGAGTCAGTAAATGCTACATCTGCTAACCAAAAGGTTGGTAATTTGAGTCTGCCTGGTGCTCCTTGGAAACTCTATGGAGCAGTTCTGCTCTGTCCTGTTGTGTTGCTGTGAGTCAGAATCTACTCCACAGTAGTGGGTTTGGTTTGGTTTATGCCTTGAGGAACTCTTGTTATTCATCTATCCTTGCTGGAAACCATGGTGGTGTAGTAGTTAGGTGCTGTGTCTGTTAACCAGTAGGTTGGCAGTTCAAATACACCAGGCCATCCTTGAAAACTCTACAGGGCATTTCTACTCTGTCGATAGAGTTGCTATGATTCAGAATTGACTTGATGGCACTGGATTTGGTTTGTTTTTTTTCATAACATTAACTAGCATTTATTGAATACCGACAACATATCAAAAGTAGATTCTAAATTTTGGAAATAAGAAGGCAAAAGAACCTCATATCTCAATGCATTTGTAGTAGGAGAGAGAGAAATAAAGACTGCAGTGTGTTTCAATAATGGCAATGCCATGAGAGAATAGGTAGGTCACGTGGCTAATATTTGGGTTAAATGAAAGGAAAATTGTCTTCGGGATGGTAACCATGAGTTGAGGATTTTAAAAAGCCAGTAGTAGAAAGAAAGCAATTCTTTCCTGAAGTGATATATAACTATGTTATTGTTGCCTTCTGCCACTGAGTTATTTCTAACTCATGGTAGAACTACTTTATAACATCTTCTTGGGGGTATTCTTTGAAGAAGCTGATCATCATGGTCTTTTATTTCAAGGTGGGTTCCTGCCACAAACCTTTTGCTTATGAACGCAGTGCGAGTTATTTGTGCCACTGAGGGACAATGTCATATCTAAAACAACAACAACAAAATACTGCAAAACACCTGTAGTATAAGAAATGTTTTGAAAATGTATACATCTTTGAACATCCAGACCAAATACTAAACATCTGCCAGTCTTTTTCTATATTTTAATTACAAGTGATGTCTATGACCTAGAGGCAATCATAAGATTTTAACATGTGAGAACATCCATTATATATTACCTTGTGATCTAGTTATTTTCTCTAAATGGAGACCTGGTCCTTCAATGGTTAAGCACTGGGTTGCTAATCAAAAGGTCTGCAATTCAAATCCATCATTCCCTCTTTGGAAATCCCATAGCGTAGTTCTATTCTGTCCTCTAGGGTAGCTATAAGTAAGAATCGACTCAACAGAAAGGAATTCTTATGGCTCATTTTCTCCAGTAGACTGTAAAAGGACAAATGTCTAATAGACATTGAGGACAAATATTTGCTTCTTTTTCCTTCTGTGTATTCCCATTGTGCTTTACAAGAGTGTTTTATCATAGAAGCCATTCAGTAATGAGTGAATTAACAACTGAATGGTATGATGAACTGTTAATCAGTGAAACAGAATAAAGGTGTGATCAGAGCCCGAGGCATTAATTTAATAAACATTTACAGAAGACTTACATATACAGCAAGCTCATTATCGAGACATAAAAATGCCTGTAGTGATACTTTCAAAGAGTTATTAATGTCACAGCAAGTCCATGGTCAATAGGCTCTTCTTGAATAACGAGCCTCTCTGATTTCAGAGCCCTTTTCCTGTTGTGTCATTTAACCACTGACTCTGGCAGAAAGTTAAACATTTGCTCTGCTTTTTAGATTTCCTTATTTGAAAAAGAATTAGCATTTGAAGATAAGGATAAAAAGATTATTAAAATACTTTATGAAAGATTTTCAGTTCCTCTTCAGTAATATGTTTATACATCATTTCTCGCAGATAAAGATTTAAACAACTTAAGCTTAATATATATTTTGTCAATTTCATAGTTTTAATACACGCAGCAATAAAACTGGGAACTATGCCTAGGGTTGAACTGTTTTTTTAAATTGCCAGACTACTAGCTCTACGATTTAAGAAAAGAGTGTCAAATACCGGGGACAGGTGCCATAAAACAGAAATCTACATCATTCTAGAAACTCCTGAGGTAACTGAAAGTGGGGACATGGAACATGATGTTTTAGAAAATATTGTAGATTCAGTTCTTACATACATTTTGGATATTTATAGTTTGAGATACCATTATGGAGATTTTAATTCTATGGTTAATTTGAGTTTAGGGTCCATGCAATATATACATTCTGATGCCAGCCAATAAGCTTAATATTTAATTTGCTTTGAATCTTGTTTTGAAATACGGTTGCATTGTTCAAAATAATTACGGTTTATGCCTTAGATATAGAAGTAATGGGTCTCCTAGTCTACTTGAAGGATGAATGATAAAGCAATGAGTATGCTTCACTTCAATCATCTTGTTTATTCAGGATTGCATTCTGCCTACACCACAAGTGGTAGCTGCAGAAAATCGCTTGGACACTTGGGTTTTCTGAACATTCTTTCACAGTCTTACCAGCTCTGTGCCCCAGTGCCGTCACGGAGCAGCTGATAGTCAGTTCTTCATCATCAGCCGTCGTGCTGAATCAAAGTAATTCTGAACCAAGTTCTCAAGGCATTTGAGTATTTGTTTTTGTTTAAATATATGGGGTGGATGTATTATTTTCCTGTTGTCTCTGTGAGATTCTACACAAGGCCGTAATATAATAATTTTACATTGACCGATTTATTTTAGAATGCACCGATTTTTATTCATTTTTAGCAAAGGAAAGGCAAAATTTTATTAGCTATCCTGAGCTTTTCTATGAGTTGGGTATCAGGTCGAAGGAAAAAAAAATCCTGCAAGGTGGCTATTTAACTGAACATGATCTTAGCCCTTTTCATATATAATTGGGGTTCAGGTTCTTAACGGTTCTTTATGATGATAATTAAATTTTAGGTGTGTGCTATTTATCTTGAGTATATGTCTTCATATTTCTACAAGAATAATTGAAAAATTCTAACTTGACAATGCGTATAACACAGCCAAATTTACAAATTTCTCTTTAAACACTGAGTCAGTGATGTGTGTCTGTGTGTGTCTGTATCCCACATGTTTATCATTGCTTTTAAGCGGTTCTGTAAGCTTGTCATAGTCAATTATTAAATCTGCATAGATCACAGCTGTCTCATCCAAAAAAGCCAAAGAGTTGGAGTAACTGAGTGCTCAGACTTCCTCTCATGCTACAGCAATAGTAATAATAATAATCTTAAAATTTTATTATGTTATCATCAAGTGTTGATTACTAGGAACTTGTGAACAAAAAGCTACTTCTGTCTTCAGCATTTCGCTTTCTGATTTTCAATAAGGACACCAAGTGTTATTTAGAGAAGAAACTAAAACCATTTTTATTAAAAATCACTAAACAATAATTCATAATAGATAAAATTAGATAAGGGTCTGGATAAATATTTTGTTAAATAAAGGCTACTTTCTCCCAGGGAAAGCGTTTACAGCAGTAGTATCTAGGAAGGATGTCTGGTGTTATGTCCAGGTACACTTCATACAAGTAAAAATTGTTACAAGGGATTTCACTGGCATTCCAACTGGTGTGGAGATAATTCCTTTGAACAGAGTTTCCCTGAGTGCTGAGTAGTTTCCAGTTACAGCATAAAGTTGGAGAATACTTGGATGGATAACCTCGAACCTATTTATAAAAGGTATTTTTCAGATACAGTATCTTCCTTGAAATAGGAAATATATATTGTTTTCTGAATTTTAATCCTCTGTAACAGAAGAAGGAGCCTTGTGACCCACTCCTTACTCTACTATTAAATTTATATAAAAATATTGATTTGAGTATTATATTAAGGTAAATGTAGAAAACAGGCTGCGTGCTCTTAAGATTATCACCTTTTCCCCAGGATGTTGTAGAGCTAAGAAACTTCTGACAATGACTAATCTCAGTGTTTCATTTTTCAAACTGTGAAACTGTGAGGAAAAATGCATAAAATTTGCATGCTAGAAGAACATTCCAGCTAGATGTTACAGGAGCTATACTAACTAGCTTGTCCTGCCCAGTCCGGCAAGTTTTCTGGCATGGTTGACTGCTTCACTTTCAATGCACATTTGTTCCTGTGGATTAATTTCTAAATGAATACTCGCCTTATGTATAGCAGGTGAAGGCCTAAGATGTCAGACAAGGTTAAGAAATAGGTAAACAGAACAAGACTGCAGAGTTGTCCCCATCAAAACAAATGAGCTGCTTTCTCACTTCCTGTGGGAAGACCTAAGGATTAACCTTTCTGTTCCAATGAAACCAAAACATCAAGTCAGGGGAGAAAAAACTAGCAGCCAAAGGCGAACCCATTGTGTATCAGAATAGGATCACAGAGGGGAAGTGATACAAGCCCTTGGAGTGAAATTAAAAAAAAAAAGGCCTCAGATAACCATAGCTTAATTTATGTGTGCTATAAGTGCATCTTAACACATACACACAAGAAAAATGCATCATCAAATCTAAGTAATGGACATTAGAGAAAAGTTTCATTTAACACATAACCTGACAGAGTAACTTTTAATATGATTTGGAAATTTATAAAATAACTCCTAGCCATTTTTTTCAATGCATTGTCCCTGCAAATTCAGGCTGACAAAGACACATAGGTGATAAAAAAAAAAAAATTAAATTGACATTTAGAATTCCAGGTTCTTAAAACTAAGCAGATATTATATTAAAAGGGAAATTGTGCCTTTTATTTTACATTCAAATTTTATTTAATTTTATTATAAGCTGGCTGTTAGGTTCCATGCATTCAGTTCAGACTCACAGGGACCCTCTAGGAGTAGAGCTGTCTGCCCGTCCCCACTCCCCCACCCCCCGCGCCCCACCCCCGCTGCCATAGGGTTTTCTTGGCTGTAGTCTTTACAGAAGCAGATTGTCACGTCATTTCTCCCCTGGGTCCTCTGCATGAGTTCAAACTGTCAGTCTTTCAGTTAGCAGCCTAGCAATTAACGGTTGTGGCACCGGGCACTCAAGACAAAAATTAACATTTAAAATGCTATCATTAAAATATTATGCTGTTTTTATTATTGAGAGAGAATGTGATTTTATCTCTACTTTTTAAATTTTATTGTGTTTTAAGTAGAAGTTTGCAGCTTAAGTTAATTTCACATTCAGAACTTATATACATACTGTTCTATGACATTGGTTGCAATCTCCACAATGCGCCAGCGTGCCCCTCCTTCCACGCTGGGTTCCCTGTGCCCACTCATCCAGTTCCTGTCCCTTCCTGCCTTCTCATTTTGCCCATTGTCCTATGTTTAATTGAATTAAGAAATATATTTCTGTGTATGCTGTGTGTGTGTGTGTGTGTGCTTGTGTATAAACCTGTCTATAATTTTTGTCTGAAAAGTGGGTTTGGGGGCTGGTTTCAATTCTGGGTTTACAGAGTGTCACGGAGCCATAGTTTTGGGAGTTCTTCCAGTCTGTCAGACCCGTCCATTTGGTCTGTTTTCATGAATTTCAGTTCAGTAGTACATTTTCTCTCGTATTGTTCAGCACTGTTTGTTGTGATCAGAGCAGTCATTGGTAGTAGCTGGATATCTTCTAGTTCTCCAGAGCTCAGGCTGGTGGAGTATATGGTTCACGTGGTCCTTTGTTCCTTTGGGCTAATATTTTTCTTATGTCTTTGGTTTTCTTTATGCTCATCTGTTCTAGAAAACAGATGTATCTTAGATGGGCACTTGCAAACTTTTAAGACCCCTCAATGCTACTTACTAAAGTGGGATGTGTAATAATTAGTTTATGAACTATGTTATTATATCAGTTGATCTAGATGTCCCCTGAGATTAGGGTCTCCAAAGCCTAGCTCCAACTGCTTAGTTCCTCCCAGGGTTTGGGTGTGTCTGAGAAACCTGCATCCTTTTGCTGTCACTCAGATGTGCTACCTTCCCCTATAAGGTGTGTTGTCCTTCCCTTTTCAGAAGTTGACACTTGTTTACTACCTAATTGGTGATTTTTCCTCCTCCCTCGTTTCCTCCTCTCATAATCATCATCTTTTTTTTTTTTTCTGGGTGTAAACCTTTTCTTGAATTCTTACAGTAGTGTTCTCATGAGGTGTTTGTCCTTTGGTGAACACTTGCTGTTTGACAAAGAGCCCAAGTCCATTACGTGGGGAAAAGAGAGTCTCTTCAACAAACTCTGCTGTCATGGTTAGATGTCCATCTGCCAAAAACGAAACAAGAGCCATACCTCACACCATATACAATAACTAACTTAAGATGGATCAAGACCTAAATTTAGTATCTAAAACAATAAAGATCATGGAAGAAAAGCAGAGAGAATATTAGAGTCATGTGTATTTTAAGAGGTTTGTTTTTCTTATTGTTTAATGATAGCAGTGATATGTCTGGCGAGCCCTAGCACTTGACCGCAAATCCAAAGGTCGGAGCTCTGAGCTTCCCAGCTGCTCTGTGGGAGAAAGACACAGCAGGCAACTTGAGTAAAGATTACATAAAGCCTTGGAAACCCTGTAAGGCAGTGTTACTCTGTTCCCTAGTGTCCTTATGAGTCAGAATAGATCAGATGCAAATGGATCTTGTTCGGTTGGTTGGCTGGCAAAAAAAAAAAAAAAAAAAAAATACATAGTACTCAAATTATTTATTTATGATCTTACTAACAGCTTTTTCAGGGAAAAAAAAACTGATGCGTTTTTGATATCAATCTGTAATTATCATTTAGTCATCTTCTCCACAGAACTTTCTGTGGTGATCCAAATCAGAAATAACAGCACCAGCTGTGAACACCTACAGTAGTTTGATTGCGTGTCTCTCATAACACACCTCACTTCTTCCCTTGTGATACAGGGGTTGCAGACACATTGTGTGTCTCTTCTTGTCCGTCAGCTCCTTGTCTGATTTCTCTTTGAAATCCTTAAAGTGTCGAGAACAGTGACTTTCACACTGTAAGTGCTAGGGAATTTATCAGTGAATGAATGAACTACCAGTTCAGCATTTCCTATTCTGAACACAAGACTGTTATCTTTAAAATGACATTTTATTTAAATTATTACCCTGAAATGTTATTCTAAAAATCTTTAAATCCATTTTGTATTTAGGAGCACATTAACAGCGGTCAATAATTTAGTTATTAATGTGAAGTGTCATTTCACCAGGGTTCCATCCCGTGAAATGGATGATATGAAAGCCTTTATTTCGAAGAGTTTTAAAGTACTTATGTGCAGTCCAAAGCATTCAATTTTGGAGCTAAATGCTTCACCAGTTCACTGTCTGGCAAGTCCACATGACTTTCACTTTAAACTAGAGAGCAATGCTTCCTCACTTTCCAACTTGAGGTATCATTTACATTCTGGACTGCTTGTTCCTGTGCTTCTGTCTTTCCAATAATACATTACCTTTCTTCTCGTGTGATAGTTTCAAAATGTTCCCACAAGTATTATTATTAGTATTTTTAACTCATAGAACAGTCCTGGTAAAGTTAGAAAAAATAATGAAACTCACTTTATAAATTAAGCATCCAAGCCTTGAGGAGTCCTGGCTTCTTTTCCCAATTCTTATAAACTGATGGAGTGGTGGAATGTAGGCTGGTACCCAGGACATCTAATATGTCACCAGCTGCTCTTCCCTGTTCATTTCTCTTCAGATTGATACAGTGTCAGCTACTGCAATGAAAATGACAACACTGGGTATTTGAAGGTAAACTAGAAAAGGAAGAAATTTGCCTTGAAGAAAAACTTTCTGATGTCCTCAAAGACTGTACAATCACAAAGAGCTGATTTTGTTCTGTTTTGTTTTAAACTATTAATTCATTGCATGTTTTCCAGTGCATTTAACACATACTGCTGTTGTTTAAGGCTGTTATTCAAAAGAGAGAAAAAACAGTTGTGTCAAGCCATCAGTCTTTGTTCTTTGACAGAGCTTTTTAAAAATTCTCTTTCTTTCGGGATCCATAATATCTCTCCTTTAGTTCATCCCGAGAGATAATACTTAGACGAAATGTCAGGGGGCACTTCCAGTTTTGGAAGTTGTCGTGTTGCAGCAAATGTGGTTTACTGCGCGTGGCTCTCCTTTCAGAGGTAACTATTTTGTAAATATAATGCAGTGTTTACCAAAAAAAAAAAAAATAGCAAAAAAGCTATGACAGTAGAAACCTCACCTCAAAATTTAGGAAAAAGACGAGTCACACTCATAAAGAAAACCACAGCATGTACAGACACACACACACAAACATGCAAAACATTTAAAATTTAAATTTAGTGTTTACAGATTACAAAAGTGGCAGTGTTAAACATGCACATACACACATTTAACCTTTATTTCTTATTGATTTTATTAGTGTACATAAATAGATCTCTCTATATACACATGAGGACTGTAAGCTTCAGTTCAAAAATCACAATTTTCCTTTTTCTTCCTTTGTGCTCATTTGCAATGCACAATGTAAAAAGTACACACATAATTTAATAATGTGGATATTTCTTGTATGGATAATTTCATACTCCTTTTATCTGTTTTGCAGCCCTGGTTGCTCAGTGGTTAAGCATTCAGTTGCTAACTGAAAGGTCAGGAGTTCGAATCCACCAGTTGCTCCTTGGAAACTGTAAGAGGCAGTTCTCCTCTGTCCTGTAGAGTCACTATGAATCAGAATTGGCTCAGCTGCAGTGGATTTTTTTATTTCTATTTTATTCTTTTAAACTCTTTTAATGTGGATTCCATGTGTTAATATTATTCTGGGGTCCATTTAAAAATAAATAAATAAAAGCACTTCTTATTACAATGATAATTAGTAGTGGCCTTATTCTGTGATTACAGCCCATTTTTCAATCCATAGGTTTCATGTATTTGTCATAAATATGATGTAAACATAAAAATGTCACAAATATTTTTCCTGCTACATACATTAGTGTTCTGCATTGTTATTTTGTTAGTGATTTCCACAGTCAATTTTCTAAGCTTCCATCCAGAATAATACACTTCAGAGTACTTTTAACCAAAGATTGTCATTTAAAAAAAAAAAATTAGTTGTGGTCACCAGCACGTAGGCAAGAATTAGAATGCCAGAGAAGACAGGAAAGCTAGTATTAAGGAACCCAAGGTCAAGAAGAGAGTACTAACATGTTGTGCGGTTGGTGACCAGTGTCACAGAACAATGTGTGTATTAGTTGTTGAATGAGAAGCTATTTTGTTCTGTAAGCCTTCATCATAAATGCATTGATAATAAAATAAAGTGTGGCATCTTAGTTCTGAATAATAATGAAGACAGGATGCAAAATGACTATATCTGATTCAAAATAAAATAGAATATTTTACTGTCTTATTTTAGATCTTTACTTACCTAAAGAAATGTTTCATGTGCAGTGTTGGACATTAAAGGAGTGTCATGAAAAAAGAACAAGTTGTGATAAACTCATCTCAAGTGTAGACAGTTTTGGAGCATCTAAAAGGAAATATTTTGAGTACTCTGTAAATTTAGCTTATTAGACTTTTGCCCATTTGGTATTAGATGTACTATTATAATAGTATGTGCAAAAACAATTATAAAAATAAAACTAAAAATAGCTAAATTTTACATTGCAAAAATTGTCTTGTGGAGTGACTTTTTTTTTTTAAGAAGAGACCCAAGGGAAAAAACTTTAAAGAGAAATAATTATCACAACTTCAAATTAAACCTGCTGTCTTCATTAAAAAATAAATTAAAATTGCTAGTAAAAATAATCGTTTTAGCAGTCAGAATTCCACTAAGAAAACAAATGGGACACGGAAAGAGTGTGACTGGGGAAATAAAAGGACTAGTTAGTATGTGTGACCAAGGGACAAACAGCAACAGAAAGCCATTACCAGTCACGGCCTGAAGGGTCAAAGACACATTTTTAAAAGGTGCTTAAATGTTTTCTTGTTGTAGCAGATGTAATTTACTGCAAATGGTTTCCTTTAAAATGGTGAGCCTTTTGTGAATGTGATAAATTGTTTAAAAACAAATGCTTAAGAAGTATAACAAGAATGGCCTCAAAAAATTTTATAAAAATGAAGAATCACATTCATGCAGACGCAAATACCAAACCAAACCTAACCCATTGCCCTCCAGTTGATTGTGACACATAAGGACCTATGGGACAGAGCAGAACTGCCCTGGAGAGTTTCACAGGAGCCCCTGGTGCATTTAAACTGCCTACCTCTGCTGAGCAGATGCTGTCCTTAACCACGACACCTTCAGTTTCCCAGACAGAAATAGGACAGGTTTCATGTTTAGTATAGAATCCATATCTGGATTCAGAATGTCCACAGAGGCCCAGGCTAGGAGGTTAGTTAACTGTTGCATCAAATAGCATAGTCAAAATGCTTTGCCAACAGACTGAATGCTTACACTGCATTTAGACATGACAGATCTCACTCAGTGGTATACACTCATGTAGGCAACAAGTATTTGTCAGTCACCCACTGTGAAACAAGCTGAAATGATGAAACATTAAATACAACAGCTATTGTCTTTGCCTTTAGTGAATTTACAGTTGGATGGGCAGTATGATTCATTAAACAATCATTTTCATAAATATATGTTTGACCATAAATTGTGGCATATGCTGTGAGAAACAGTAGACAATATACTATCTGTCCTCAAGGTGCTCCATTGACTAAATGTCCCATCCGTAATGTTCCACAGTTGTATTGGTCTTTGTCAGTCATTGCAGATTGTGTGATCCAGACTCACCATCAAAAAAACTTCCTTGTGTTTTCCAAACAGATGGGCTTTCTGTGGTCAACTTGCATCCTATGAATATTTGTATCCTGAATAATATCCAAAGGGAGTTAATTAAATCTAGGTAAGGCTTTCCCAAAAACAGTTTCTGCGTGAAGAGAATTTGTCTTACTTAGTTTGTCTAAAAAAGAATATATCTATATATACACACATACTAAAAATGAGAGCTACAATAAAACATAAAAGCAGAAGGTTTAAAGTTCCCTTTGAATTCAGACATTAGGGGTCTTTAGGGAACTGTTTTGAGCGACTCCGTACATGTCATTAATTGCACTAATTATTTTGTCACGTTCATTACCTTCATCTTTCGTAGCATCAGTAATTAAGTGAGAAAAACAGGTTTTACATTGTGATCAAACAATATTCCGTTACATCCACCCTACTGATGTCTTCAAAGAAAGTGCTGTCGCAGTTTTTCCAGTAAAGAACTTGTAAGTAGATAAGGAGAGAAATGTCTCAGTTGAAAGAACATAAGCCTTAGGCCTGGATGGACTTGATAGCATGGGTAAAGATATGCAAAGAAAGACTTCCAACAGAAACTAATTTAACACAATTCATACTGTCTGTAGCATATGGGTGCTCTTTTTCAGTACGCCCATTGTAGCTCTTAGTATCACAGGACACTGTAGTTGCAACTGGAAGCTTCACAAAGGGTCTTCGTGGCAGAAGGGGAATTCTATTAACGACTGAGTTCTCTTTTAAGCACTGGCCAGAAGCCAGCAGAAACACAAAGCCAGCAAGCCTCCAACAATAATGTAACTGACTTTGACACAGGAATAAAATTGCATGACTGTATTTGTATAAAAGATAGACTAGTTCATTTCTGGGAATATTATACCTCCTGATAGTGAAGGTGGAATAGATAAAATGCCCAAACTAGGCCAAACTAGACCAAAATCATCTAAAAATACATGAAATGAAAAATAATGACTACCACAGATAAAAATCACAAACTGACATTAAATGACCTTCTTTTCCATGGCATAGAACTTTGGATTTCAACCTAACTAATTTTTGACCCTCGGAGAGAGCAGAATGGCTTTCAAAGGAATGTTCTGGTTTTGCCTGTCACTGCATCTAAAGCACACCTCTGCTTATATTGGCTGGCGTTCTGATTAGATGCAATTTTGTAACAAAATGCCAGCCTTGTCGGGCATCAGCAGACACCGTTTTGAACCATTCGTTATCTAGTCAGTCCGAAGCCAGGTTGAGACAACTGATATTTGAGATTGATAGTCTGGTTGGCAGCCATTCCTAGACATTGTCTAACCTCTGACCCCATATTAAGTCGAGTCACTACAAAATTATATTGCTAGAGCCCACAATACTCTAGACAGTATTGTATAACACTTTCCTGTTAGGTTTCATGTAACACAAGAAATGGCCATATAAAAAATATTCATGTATCTTTTGTAAAATAAAGGTGTTAACACACAGTATCATTTAATTTTCATTATCTAAATATCAGCACAAAATTAATTTATATTGGAGTTTCCATACTGAGAAAATACTGGTCTCCCTCAATGAATGATGGGTAAACCTTGAATTATAAGCAATACATTTCTCATCATGTTTCCCTCTTTCTTGGATTTCCACAAAGCACAGATAAATGTTTTGCATGCAATTGACTTTGCCTGATCTAGGTTTCCTCTCTTTGTCCAGTTGTGTTTTAAGATGTTTAGAGTTTAGATGATGTATTTATTGGGAACTATTAAATATTCATTTTGACAGTTGGCAGAGTATATATAATAATGAAATAAACTAAAAATGAAATGTGAACATATCAAAATGGTTAATAATAGTGAATGTAACTTGTTATCCTTCTACCAAGAGTTAATAAGGATGGCACAACAAAATCAGTTTAGAGGACATTTTTTTTTTTAACTTTCTGTTTACCTTTTATACAAAATATACTCTCTAAAGGTTAATGTCTATCTCCTTTCACTCTCTAGTGCTGAAATTTTGTTTATTGACTACTCAACTGTGCATGAATTTCACTGTGTTTTTTAATACCAATTCCATCTGACACTGTCCATTAAACCCAATAAATTGTGCAGACAGAGCACTGCTTTGATATGTACAGAGTAGTATAAAAGTGTAAATTCAGCAGTGACAGACCTCTTAGTGCTTGGGAGCTAACCGAAAGACTGGTGGTTCAGACTCACTCAGCAACTCCAGGGGAGAAAGACATTGGCAGTTTGCTCCCTTAAAGATTACAGACTAGAAGACTCTGTGGAGCAGTACTACTTTGTCAAACAAGGTTGCTTTGAAAATCCACTCCACAGCACCCAACATCAAGGATAATAACAACAATAATAGATCTTTTAAGGAAACACTAAGGAGTTTTTCTCACAAGACTATTTTGGCACTTGAGTTTTACTTCTATGATAAGCAGGACTCAAGTTAGCAGACTAATGGTAAACAGAAATGTTTTCATTTTAAAAATAATTGAAACTATATTGTAAAAGGGAAATCAGACCAATCTTATTCCTGAAAGAATATGAACAACTGTTTTGGGACACATACCTGTTGAAAGTCGCTATTGATATTCTAGAAAACCTGGTGGTGCAGTGGTTAAGTGCTATGGTTGCTAACCAAAAGATTGGTGGTTCAAATCCACCAGATGCTCCTTGGAAACTCTATGTGGCAGCTGTCCTCTGTTCTGTGTGGTCACTATGAGTCAGGATCAAATCAAAAGCATTTTTTTAAATTGGTATTCTACCTTGTATTGAACATTGTCTTAGTTGGGTTCCCTAGAGGAGCAAGCCAGTAAATGTAGAGAGAGAGACAGACAGAGACAGACACAGAAACAGATGCAGATGATGCAACAGACAGACATTTAAGAAAATTGCTCACACAGTTGGGAGGACTGTCAAGTCTCCATATCCTTAGGAGAAGTGGTAGACTGGACACCTATGACAACTCAAAGAATTGCAGGTGCTGAAATGTTAAAAATACGCAAGTCAGGCAGCATAGGAGAAATTTCTGCAAGCGTATATCTCGAGACAGAAATTAGGAAACAAGAACACTTTGGGGTTGAGATAGAACATGCTTTACCAGAGCTTCCATTTATATTTTGGAGGCAAACCACATCCTCAAGCAAAGGCCCCTTTCCACTGATTGGTTGATAACATCAGATCACATCCTGGATGCTGATTACGCTTTGTTCGGTTAAGTTATGCAGCAGAACAGCAACCAGTCCAGAATCTGGCTGAACCGCTGAATCACAGTGTAGTTAAGTTGACAGTTACAATTAATCATCACAAGCATTATTTTTAATTACTTAAAAATCTTTCCTCGGTGTTTTTAAGAGAAAACATCTGTTGTTAAGCTTTTACATTAAAACCTGCAAAAGTTAGACTAGTATAAGGCAGAAACCTATAAGAGAAGGAAAATTTGAATATTTTCCCCTAAAAGAGAGCGATAGAAAAGTGGTATGAGTGCATCTTGTCAAATGTTGAAAACTTGTGAGACCTAGAAAAACAGGTGGCCCTATTGAGTTCTGGCTGTCCCAGGTCTCACTGTTATTTAACGTTTTAATATTTCATGAAAAGGAAGATTTGAAATATCAGTAGTATGTCTTACTTTACTCCATTCCCCCCATTTAACACCAAGTTTAAACCTACATAAAAAATGCCAAGCCAAGCCAAGTGCCGAAATAGGACTAAACTAATGATCTTTTTTTTTTTTTTTTACAGGAAATTTATAGTATAGGTAGCCAAATTTATTCACTTATTCTTGAGGACTGAGTTAATCAAAATCGTAGAAGATTCAATTATGACTATTTTAGATTGAAGCCTGACCCAAGTGTTTCAGTCAGCTCGTGCTTCTGCAACAGAAATACCACCAAGCGGATGACTTGAACAAAGGAAAGTTCGTTTGAACTCACTCTTCTCCCGGTGCTGCTTTCTTGGTGTGAAGGTCCTGTGCCGAGATGTTCCTTGAACAAAGACTGCTGCAAGCCTTCCCCCGGAGCAGTCATCCCGAATTTGGGCTCGTAGCCCACTGGACCGTGTACGAATACACTTCGCTTGGTTATGGGATCCACTCTGCGGTGTTTCTGTTAGAGCGGCACTAGCTTACTAAAACAGCAACCTTAGCGTTTACCACTGTCGTTGTGTTGTTAGGTGCTGTCCGGTGGGTGCCAACTCACAGCTACCATGTGGGCAGTGAAATGAAATAGTGCAGAGTGCTGCGCCGTCCTCGCATCCATTGCTGCAGAGCCCGTTGTTGAGAGACTTCCTTTCTGTTGTCCACCTTCAGTTTTGCGTGCATGATGTCTTCCTCCAGAGATTCATCCCTCCTAAACACATTTTTAAAGTACTTGAGAAGAAATCTTGCCATCCGTGCTTACAAGGAGCGTTCTGTCCTTATCTCTCCCGAGGCACGTTGGTTCCCTTTTTTGGAAGTCTCTGGTACATTCAGTACACTTCACAAACTCCACAGTTCTAAAGTTTTAATTCTTGTTCGAGCTTCTTTATTCATTATCTAGGTTTCACAATCAGGAGTGAGCTGAAAATACCACGGATTGGGTCAAATGCTCCTTAGTCCTCAAAGTAAAATCTTTGCTTTCAACTTAGAGGTCTTTTGCAGTGATTTGCCCAATGCAATACATCATCTGACTTCTTGATCTACTTTCATGGATGTTGACTTCAAATCCATGTAAAATGAAATATTTGACAACTGCAATCTTTTCTCCATTCATCATGATGTTGCTAATTGGTCCATTAGGGAGGATTCGAGTTTTCTTGATGCTGAAGTATAAGCTATACTGAAAGCTGTAGTCTTGGATCTTCATCCGTTAGTACATAAAGTTTTGTTTACTCTCAGCAAGCAAGATTGTATTATCTGCATATCACATGTTGTTAATGAGTCTTCTTCCAGTCCTGATGCCCTATTCTTATTATAACCTAGTTCTTAGAGTGTTTGCTAAGCATATAGATTGAATAAGTACCGCGTAAGGATTCAACTGTGACCCACTTCCTTCATGGGTTTAAACAATGCACTATCCCCTTCTTCTGTTTCAGTGACTGCCTCTTGGCCTGTGTACAGGTTCCACGTGAGTATAATTAAGTGTTCTGGAATTCCTGTTCTTTGTAGTGTTGTCCATAATTTGTTAAGATCCATGCAGTCAAATGTCTTTGCATAGTTAACAAAATACTGGTGAACTTCTTTCTGGTATTATGTTTACAACCATCATCCTTCTGAAATTAGCAATGATATCCCTCATTCCCTATCATTTTCAGAATCCAGCTTTAATTTCTGCCAGTTCCCTGTTGATGTATGGCTACAGGTATTTAAGAGTTATCTTTAGCAAAATTTGCTTGCATGTAGTGTTAATGACACTGTTAGATAATTTCTGTGTTCTGTTAAAACGTGGTTCTTTGGGATGGACTGTAGCATGGATCTCTTTCTTCAGTGGCATCAGTTCGTAAACACAGGAATCACTGAAGTGACTGAACTTCAGCCAGTTTGGGGAGACTTTGTGTATTCCTTCCATCTTCTTTTTATGCTTCCTGATGATTCAATATTTTGCCCATAGAAGCATTCCAAATTGTAATTTGATATCTGAATGTTTTCATCGGTTATTTCAGCTTGACAAATACTTAGCATTTTCTTCTCTTTTGATATTCTGTCTCCAGGTATTTGCACATTTCATTATAACATTTTTTCCTGCATACTTAGGTGCCTTTTGAATTTTTTGTTCGACTCTTAAGGTCTCTTCTGAAATACTTTTTTTTTCCTTTTTTTAAAATGTGCTTAAAGTGAAAGTTTAAATTCAAGTCAGTTTGTCATTAAAAAAAAAAAAAAACAAAGACAACTCACACTCACATTGTTATGTAACCTTAGATGCTCTCCCTACAGTGTGATAGCACATTCCTTCCTCTCCACCCTGTATTTCTCATATCCATTCAACTAGCTCCTGTCCCCCTCTATTTTCTCCCCTCCAGACAGCTACTGCCCATTTAGTCTCATGTATCTTCTTGAGCAAAGAAGCATGCTCCTCATTAGTACCATACTATTTCTTATAGTCCAGTCTAATCTTTGTCTGAGTAGTAACTTAGGGAGTGATTTTAATTATGGGCTAATAGGCAGAGGGCCATGTCTCCTGGGACCCTCCAGTCTGTCAGACCATTAAATCTTGTTATTTGGTAGAATTCCAGTTCTATACCCCACTTTTCCCCCGCTACTTCAGGGATTCTGTTGTATTCCTTGTCAAGGTGGTCATTGGTGGTAGTCGGGCACTATCTCATTCTTCCTATCTTATGCTGATGTAGTCTCTGGTTTATGTGGCCTTTCTGCCTCTTGGACTCTTATTTTCCTTGTGTGCTTGGTGTTCTTCATTCTTCTTTGCTCCAGGTGGGTTGGGACCACTTGATACTTCTTAGATGGCCATTTGCTAGCTTTTAAGATCCCAAATGCCACTCACCAAACCTTCTGTGCTTTTTAAATTATCCTTTGTTTGCTTTATGTATGATGTCTTTGATGTAATCCTACAGCTCACTGAGTCTTCAGTTGCTAACGTTCAATTTGTCAAATCTGTTCTTGAGACGTTTTCTATACGCAGGTGAGATATACTCAAGATTATAATTTGACATTCCTGGACTTGTTTTAATTTTCTTCAGCTTCGACTTGCATGTGTGAATAAGCAGTTGATGTCCTATTTCCTCGACAGCTCCTCGCCTTATCTGACTGATGATATCAAGCTCCCTCATGTGTCTTTTTACAGATATAGTAGACTTTGATGTCTGTGTAATCTGTCTGGAGACGTCCACATGTAAAGTCACTGTTTCTGCTGTTGAGAAAGGATTTCCAATGAATGGGTTGTGGGACTTGCAAAATTATATCATGTGATCTTTGGCATTATTTTTGTCTCCAAAGCCATGTTTTTTGACAACTGATTGTTCTTTGTTTCCAACTTCCACGCCATATACACCAGTAATTACTGGTGCATACTGATTGCACATTTGATCAATTTCAGAGAGCAGAAGTTGATAAAAATTCTTAACTTTTCATCTTTAGCATTAATGATTGCTGTATAAATTTGACTAATAGTCATATTAACTAGTCTTCCTTGTAGGCATATGGATGTTAGCCTATTATTAACAACATTGTACTTTAGGATATATTTTGAAGTGTTCCTTTAGACAATTAATGTGGTGTTATCCCTTTTCAGTCTGTCATGGAGACCATATAACCATATCAGTCCAAGTGGCCAGTAACAGCCCCAGTGCCATCAAGTTGATACTTACTCATAGCAACCCTATAGGACAGAGTAGAACTGCCCACAGAGTTTTCCAAGGAGTGCCTGGTGGATTTGAACTGCCAACCTTTGGGTTAGCAGCTATAGAAGTTAACCACTACACCACCCGGGGTGGCAAGTGCTACTCTTATATGTCAGTTTGCTGTACTGTAGTGGTTCGTGTGTTACCGTGATGCTGGAAGCCATGCTGTTGGCATTTCAAATAACAGCATGGTCACCCTTGGTGAATAAGTTTCATCAGATCCTACAGACTAAAACAGGTTAGGAAGAAAGAGCTGGTTATCTACATATTAGTATTGACGTGTGTTATTGTATTATAAAATTTCATAAAATCAATAGATATTTTATCTATCTTTCAGATAATTTCTGATTAAAAGGTTCAAATACTTCAATTAGGTAGGTGTCCTAGTTTCCTCTAGCTCCTGTAACAAACTAATACAAAGTTAATGGCTTTAATGAATAGTAATTTCACATCCCACCGTGTTGGAAGCTGGCATTCTGAATTCAGGGCATGGCAAGGTTACACTCTGTCTCTGTTTCCCCTGGAAGATGGTTCCTTATCTGCTTCAGTTTCTGGTGGTCACAGCTATTTCTTAGAGTTCTTTGACTTTCCTGGCCATGTGGATGGATTCTCAAATAGTATCTCCCCTGTTTGCAAATTCTCTTCTGTAAAGCACTGCTGAGAGGAGATTGGAACTAGGAATAGCTGTAATCTACAATGACCTAACTGATACTATCTTCAAAGAAATATCCTGTTTCCCCCAAGCAACTCATATCCACAAATAGAGGGTGAGGATTAGATCTTTATGGAGAATACACTTCAATTTTGAATTAATTTAGAATAGAGTTTTGTTGGATGTCCAGATACGACATAAATCTTACATTCAAAGATTCCCAATATATAATCCCCAGTTCTTTTCTACACTTACCTCTCACTTTTCTCTTTATGTTTTCTATATTTAAGGAAAACCAGGCTACTGAAGTTTCCCAAGAATACTTTCTTTTCTTTCATTTTTTTTCAAAAACTTTTTGACATTACTCCTTCAGGAATTCAGTTTCTTCTTGAGGACTAACTCTAGTATCTCTTGGCTTATGTTTCCCTTTACTTGATACAAACCCTTGCTCTTAAACTTTTGCAGTGCCTTGTGCTTACCTTGTGGCGTTTATTTCTGCTTTGTGTCTTATAGCAATGCATATTCTCTCTCTTATTAAGAAGATATTCCTTTCTAGATGAGACTGAATATTATACATTTATGGTTCTCTGGTGCCTTGCATACAACAAGCCCTTAATAAAACATATATATTTATTAAGTTATAGCATTTCTTTTTCTTCTTGTAAGGTTATCCGAGAGCGAAATTAACAATAAGTCTGAACTTATTCTGTAACAGAGAGGCACAAAAGTTTCAGTCATTCATTCAACAAATATGTATTGATCTCTTGTGGCTATCTATATACCACCTGAGCCGGAAAGTAGAGAATTAGAAAAGGTCATATTGACTTGTATTTTGCCATTCTTTTCTAGATGCAGGGAAAGATCAATTTGGTTTGTCTTCTCATTGCCTTCTCTGCTTTCACTAAAGGACTAGAGGAGTGGTTTTGAATGGGTGCTTTCCATGGTCTTTCAGGAGCTATAAAGGGAGAGAATATCGGCAGGGAGGCGAGGGCAAACCCTGGCATGCTCCCCACTTCTTCAATGAGGGCAGCTTTACCAAAATTTCTCTTGTATTACACATTGGAATTCTGAAAAAGAACATATATATATACATATATTTGAAGACTGAAACAAATAACATATATATAAATCATGGCTGAAGAGAAATACTAAAAAGGGGACAAGCTTGGAAAGGCAAATCGTATTGTTTTGTTATACTGTGTTGCTTTTGTGATGAATCTCTCCTAGTATTCAGATTGGAACTTATTTGTATAAACATTATCCCAACAGTTTAAAGGAAATTGTCCTATCATTTAACTTATAGAAAATTGGGCATGATTATATAGTGTACAGTGTTCCTGAAGACTAAATAATTTAGGATAAATGTCAAGTTAAATTTCTTAAAACGCAAACTGGCTCGCAGTCGTGTGTTTTCTGGTATAAGAATACCCAAGTGAAAACAGCTCGTACAACAGGGTTCATGGCTGGCTGAGTACATTGTCTTTTCTGAGCTTTTCTGGATATTTCTTTTATTGTAACCTGATGGCTGGAGTGGCTTCAAGTGTACAGTCAGTCCCTTCATAACTTTGGCTAAAACCACAATGGGAAAAGAAACCTGTGCCTCATGTTTCTCACTCCTTTCGATAGGGAACGGCCTTTCTCAGAAACACACAGACACTGCTGCAGCTTCTCATCACTGGACCGTGTGCCAGCAGTGAGAGAGGCTAGAAAGCAGAGTCTCTGGCATTTTTAGCCTCTGTGCAGGGCAGATTCTGACGTAGAAAAACCTGGTGGTGTGGCTGTTAAGTGCTATATCTAGTAATCAGCAGGTTGATAGTTCAAATCTGCCAGGCTGTCCTGTATGGTCACTATGAGTCGGAATCGACTCAACGGCAACGGGTTTTTATAAAGGCCAGAGGGTCCCATCAGCAATGAAAATGGAGCTAAATAAGTGATCTGTGCCATACAATAATTGAGAAATGGTGTAAAAATGTGTGCTTAAAAAAAAAAAAAAGCCACCTTCTGATATTTTAAGTAATTAGGATCCTAACCAGAAGCTGAAATAAACAATATTTAAAGCAGTTACTGGAAGTGAAACTACATCACTTTAATTCATGAATTTTCTTATTGTGTCAAAATTACCAATGGTTAATTGTCTACCACTGGTTTTATTGCTGATTCATTTTCAACTTCTTCCTATTTAATTGGTATTCACTACTTTACCTTTTGAAGAAAGATTAAAAAGCAGGTTTGTTTGAACTCCCCATGCATTTGTGATTGTTGATGCCACTTATGCAGAGCGTGAATTAAAATGCACTTGTGTTCCTTCCTTCTTTGATGCTTGTCTCTGTGTCCACCAAACGTGGCCCTTTG
Source organism: Heterohyrax brucei (assembly GCA_028571685.1). Classification (NCBI taxonomy): domain Eukaryota; kingdom Metazoa; phylum Chordata; class Mammalia; order Hyracoidea; family Procaviidae; genus Heterohyrax; species Heterohyrax brucei. The sequence continues at coordinate 109,407,253 of CM053148.1, forward strand.
TCACTGCATTGTTTTATCTTTTTATTTCTGTTTTAAATCCTCCAGAGAAGAGTTTAACAAATTTCTAAAAAGATTTACCTAACCAAAAGATAAATCATTCTCTTTAAAGAACTTGTGTGAGACAGCACTAGGTACTGTGGAATATGTTTTTCTATATGTTTTCTATCTTAGCTGCTCTCCATCCTATCTTGACACCATAAAACTATAGAAAACCAGTTTGTAAAACAACAAGCCAGCATTTACCCTTCTGCATTTTTAGTATATGCTGCACGTTCACATTTATCAAAACTGAGGACTTTTTCAGTGAACTCAGATTCTCTCGTATGGGTGAACACTTTTTAAAATAGTGAAAATACCAGAGGTTATGAAAGATTACATTACCCTCTTGATTTTTTTACCAAAAAGTGTGAACCACTCTGAAGAAAGAACCCAACTTTGTAAAGAAATACCAATATTTTCAGCTTGCATAAATTAATAATTGATTTTGCACTCAGACATCCTTATTGATCTATAATTAAAAGGCCTCCAAAAGCTATTTTTAAGCTGCCTTCCATTCCAAAATGTAACTACAGTTTTAGGATGCAGGAAAATCTTAAATTTTGAAGGGGTTTTGAAAGGAGGTAGGCAGACTGTCTAACCCTTGATTCTATTTTTCTTCTGTTTTTAATTTTTTTTGTGGGTGTGTACTTTAAGTGAAAGTTTACAATCTAAGTGAACTTGTCATCTAATCCTTGATTCTAAATGCTTTTAAATTTCTCTTGTGAGATTTTTGTCTTTTGTTGTATCATTATAATAGTTTTCATGGAAAAATAATCTTGGTACATTGATAACTGCCTAAAATGAAATATAGTTTGAATTGTTATTCAAACTATATTATCCCTCTCTTTTTTTTTTGTTATTCCTCTCTTTTTTCCATCATTCAGTGATATGTAAGGAAAATGCCTCTTCTAAAATTGCTTTTACTGAACGTCGTTCACATTGGTGATACCTATTATGTTTAGAAAAATGAGACTACCCCATCAGGAATCATCTTCACAAAATCATAGAACTGGAAGGAAAGAGGGAACAGTTCACATAGGTGGGAGACCCTAAGTCACGGCAAATCTGTGAAGTAGTTTCTGCAAAAGCAAACCACTGAAGCTGCTGTCTAGAGAAAAGAACTAAGGGATATAAACAAAGCAGAAGAGAGAATAACATTTCCCTTGATGCAAGGAATATGATTTCTGTCCTCATTGATTCAGGAAAGAAAGGTCTAGCAACGAAATGGAAAGGACTGTCTTCTTTTTGTGTGTTAATGTTAATCAAAGAAACATTTGCTCTTGTTTTGGCTTGAGAGGTCTGCACTTTAAAGAAGAGTTTAAGCACAGCAGGTTAACACAAAAAAAGGCTTGCCCCCTCACCCAGTCAGCCAAACAACCTGTAATATTACACTTTGCCAGATAATCTCTGTAAGATTTCAGACACAAGTCAGCAACTTCTGCTAAAGACAAGCAGAGGTCACATTAAAGGGGAAGGCAGTCAGAAGGACATTAAAATTGTTTGAAGTTATTTTTATTTGTACTGTTTCTTTCATATAAATTCCCTCTAGCATACACTTGTACTAATATTCTTACTGAGTTGTATTTTTTTTAATTGCTATTTTAGTTTGTTTAGGAGGAGAAAAAGATGGGTACAATAAATTTGTTTCTCTGTGTATTAAGCCATGTTATAATTCAAGACAAAGAATTATAGCTTCATGGTCACAAAATCAGAAACCTTGGTGGCAAAGTGGTTCAGTGCTACGTTTACCAATCAAACGGCTGGCAGTTTGAATCCACCAGGCGCTCTTTGGAAACTATTTGGACAGTTCTGCTTTGTCCTCTGGGGTCTCCCTGTAACAAAATTGACTCCATAGCAGTGGGTTAGTCACTTCTTTTTTTTCCACGCGTTTCTTTTTCTATCCCTAATTACCAGATTTTCCAAGTTTCAGTTGTGAATACCTTTTCGTCTGGCTTTTGTAACAACCTTTCCATTTTCAGTCTTGACCGATTTTAATACATTCTATTTAACACTGCCAATGAATCTTTGGAATCATGCATCTTATTCTACCAGTTGTCTCCTTTGAAGGATAGACTGAGTAAATGAAACCTGAAGTTTGCTCTCTGATTAATACCAAATCTATATGGAAGCCCTGGTGGCATAGTGGTTAAATGCTATGTCTGCTAACCAAAAGGCTGGCAGTTCAAATACGCCAGATGCTGCTTGCAAGCTCTGTGGGGCAGTTTTACTCTGTTCTAGAGGGTTGCTATCAGCTGGAATCGACTCGACGACACTGGGTTTGATTTTGATTTTCTGTAGTCTGAAATACTGAGATCAGCGTAGCCAAATCAGAGCCAGTAACAGAGCCAGTTATGTTCCTGCACCAGCAGAGAGGCTGATGACCATCTCTTGGGCTGGAGTTTCCAGTTTCTGTGGGACTCGGCTGGAGAAAGGTGATCTGATTCCACACTACGCTGCCCCAGATACTTAGATAGAAACATCAGGAAAGCAAGAGAGAAGGGCAATTAATCAGGCGACCACAGTCTGCTAAAATGATCCCTTAAGACTGTCTTACTCCCTTTGTTCTAATTCTGTGCTCTCAGGAGAAACATCTAATGTATAATTTCCTCTCCTCGGAGAACCTACCCACCCACCAGGGTATGCCCTTGCAGATGACTTGTCCCACTTGTCAAACCCCAGAATATCCCTCCAGTATAATTTGAATCATTGGCATTTGAGCTTATGAATTAGCTTCATGCGAATTTAACTCTGGTGACTCAGTCCCCCAGGACTTCAACACTTGTAGCAGTCTCACAGAATCACATTTCTAAGCCCGCACCAAGACCTTGGCAATTTTCTTAAACAGGGTTTCTTGAGGCAAATACTGAAAAAGCAGTGTAAGTCGTCTACAAACGTTATTGAACGTCTTTGAAAACTAACTTTGTTTGACACACATTTGTGAATCACCCGCTTAATTTATTCTGAAGGCCCTTGTTCAGAATTGGTGTCAGATATTGTGTTGTACTGATTTCAACAAAATGATGGTTTTGCAATAATTAGGCAGGATCACTCTTATTCTAAATTCTTTCAATATCTGTACTTTAAAGATGAAAAACACTAACCTTATTGCCTTGCTACCTTCTGGAATAATATGTTAGAGGAATTTTGATCCTATCAGAAAACTTTAGTGTAGAAAAATATTCTAGGCTAGTCCTGACGTTAAATACTATTTACAATTAGACAGCAATAAAAACTTCAAAAGCAGTAACACCCACTCTTATGTCTCTAATATGCATTAAATACTCCTTTAAAAAGTGTCACATCCTGTTAAGTCTTTTGTATTTTGAAAGTAATATGACTACACTGCTCAATAGTTATGGCAATATTAATCACATCACTTATTCAACAGGCATTTGCATTTGCAGCCTTGGTTGGAATCTGAACTCCAGCATAGAACGAATGATATTTTAAATGTATCACACCTTGATTTCCCTATCTGTAGGAAGGGTACATAACATCATAGGGCTGTTTGGATGATTAAAATATTTAATGCATGTAGGATGTTTATAACATTACAAATAGCATGTTTAACTTTAACTGTTATGTACTGGCAAATGCTGGTTTAGCTTAGTAGCTTGGGAAGTCAGAGATGTTTTGATCCACTGTTTTGTGATTACACTGAGATGACCCAGAGATGTTGGGCCTTGTGAATACAAAACAAGTCCCAGAGATTGTAGAATGCTGTAATAGTTCCTCATTGTTTTAACAGATTTTAAAAGCCACGGTCGCTCAAAATGACTCTTCTCATAAGTTTTCCCTGCAAGGGGAGAATGTTTATAACTGTGTTTGATTTGAGCACGATTTGGTTGGTCTGAAAAAAATCTATCCCTTTCGAAGGAGTGTATTTCCAGCATCCTGGTGATCCTTGGTTTTGAAATTACTTTTGACTGATGACCTCTTGCGGCTCCAGAATAAACATGGAGATCCAGTATTTCTTAGCCTCTGGAGTAACACTTCCCTAATGTCCTGTTTTCTTTCTAATATGAAGGCATTCTTTTCCAATGCATAAAAGTTACTTATACATTTTTAAAATGTATATTAATAAGGAAAAATACCTATAAGTAAGATAAAGATGATGGCACAATTGTTTAGTGATAATGGTTACTAACCAAAAGACCAGCAGTTCAAATCCACCAGCCGCTCCTTGAGAATACTATGGGACAGTTCTACTCCACTCTTTAGGGTCTCTATGGATCAGAACAGACCCTATGACAACAGGTTTTTGTTTTTTTTTTCTGAGATAAAATATCTTCTCTATGTTTTGACAACCATTCCTAACCTGTGAGTGTGCAGACAATGTATTTGACTGAGACATGTAAACAATTTGCTTTAAAAATGGTACAGCAAGTTATTTTTACTAGATACCTCGTTAGTAGTGTTAGAAACTCAAATTTCAATGTTGCTTCTACTTTTAGTTCTTCAAGTCTTTTAGTCTGCTAGGCTATAATTTCGCAAAGGAAATAGTGAGCAATACCAATTACAATAAAGAGCATGTCTGCTGTGATTTCAAAATTTTAAATGCTTTATGTTCATAGGCTTAAAGTTAGATGGGGCCTAATATCTCATATGAATTTAAATCTGACTCTGACTTTGGTAGATCACACACTGCCTTTCTGTACTTCAGTGATCAATACATAATTCTTCCAAGATGCAGTGTGAGCAATGAAGCATAAGATTTTACTGTCTTCTAATAATGAGCATATTCTGGATATGAAACTTTGAAAAGATCTTCGGTGAGTAATGAGTCCTAGTTACTTAAGCTCTTTAGATATTTATAAATGACCGAGACATGCTAAAATCCGTATCTTTCCACTTGCATATAAAAAAATAGATGGATCTGCAGTGAGATTATATTTTCCTTATTAAAAAAACCCTGACATTTTCTTTGCTATTTTTATCCAAAAATGATCACTCCAGATCAAGCTCCTGAAGTGTATTTTTTTCACTTTTCATCTTGAACTTTTGCTTGGAGATATTTAATGAAAAGGACTAAAGAAGAAAAAAAAATCTGTCTGTATGTCTCTTTGGAAATTCATGTTTCTTAAAGATCAGCGATAGCACTCAAAAAAAAAAAATCCCTGAATGTTTAAACTTTCTGAATATGACATGACTTGTAATACAGAAAGTAAAGGCACATCAAAGCTGGCAATTCAAAAATGTGACCTGTCTATTGTACATACCTTTTGGGTGAGTTCACGAGTCTCTTCCTGCTGTCTCTTTCCTGTCCTGTTTTAGGCAAAGGGAAGGATAATGGCAAAGATTCCACTATGTTTTAACAGTATAGTTTATACAAAGATGACATTAATTTTATCACTTGAAAAACAAAGTACCATATCTGGATATCACCATTTTTAAAGATGGGTACTAAAATAAACTATATAGAGTCTAAATGTGAAATTGTAAAATTTTACAATAGATATGGTTAGTTTAGCTGATTAAATCCTCTAGTATATATAGCATATATAGGTTCTTTCACTAACTGGGCTCCACAACTGATAATCAACTGGCTTAAGACATACTTTTTTTTTTTAATATTTGTATTCATAGGACCGTATTGATAAGCAAATCAGTCATTTTTACAGAAGAGATGGAATACACTTTTACTTCAATAAACTTTCAAAGAATTTGGGCTGCTAGATTAAGATATAAGAATAATAGGAATTGCTACTACCATCCAAAATCCAGTCATACAGTGAAATTTGTAAGTCAATTTCTATGATGAAAATAATAACTAATAAGTAATCAACAAATGTGAGATGCTGACACATATGTGACTATATAACTTTTAGTCTATAATACCTCCCCACCACCTGTGACGTCATGTAGGTTAAGTTCCAAGTCATATCATTTTTGATGTGTTATAGTCACTGAAAAAGAAAAAGTAAATATTGAATATTTTATAGAACTAGGAAGGAAAGAATGTTTTAGGATTTAGTTGAGTATTAACACATCTTTGAACATTGAATGTATATACTGCCTTTGTTATCTTGTGTCTTTTCTCTACAGTGAAAGAACTTGTCAGGGGCTTCATATAACTAGTCATATTTAGGGCTGCAAGTGTTAATGATATAAGGAAAATCTTAAGAGAGCAAATAAGTACAGTTGTTCAGTATGACATATTTAAGCGATGTCTTTGTTGATTACTTGAAGTTTACTTATCTGCATGAAGATTATGTCAAGAACATTACAGAGGGGCCAGAATAGAATCTTTTCCAAAATTGAAGAATTATTAACATAGGCAGTGCTTGCTTCTTTTTTTTTTTTTTTTTTTGCCCCATGCAGGTAACACAGCATTTTCTAAAGGAGAATATATTCAATCTTCCACTCAACTATCTTATATCCTTGTAGATAAATTCTCTTTCTGTATGAATAGATATAATTCTAAATACCATGTGCTTGTCAGATCTATGAAATGACTTGGAGAATGCCTTATTTTCAAAATTATCTTGTCAATTTCATTGTGACAGTAACAGAGGCAGGTAGCAGCAGTTTTCTTCTGATTATGTTAAAATCTCATCTATTATTTAGTTTAAAGCTGACAGCATATATTAAGGCTTAATGAAGGCTTTCAGTAATTTCAGACTAAATTTATCTTCACCAATTTTCAGGGTTTTTTTTTTATCATTTGAGGGTTATAATTTGATCAAAGGTTAATTTCAGCAGAAGTTTTTCCAAATTATTTCAATATTAAATACTTAGAGCATGAATTTTGGAGAAGTGTATCCATGTGAAATTATTTTCAGAAGTAGAATGATAAGACATGCATTAAAAGAAAAAAAACTGACTTTTTTTCTAGGTTAAAAATGAGATAGTCACTACTTTTCCCCCCACATTTTTATGTAGTGGTTATAAAACCTATTTCGTCGTCTACACTCCCTACCCACTGATTTTCTTTCAGAAAAGTATGAATGTTTTTAATCTCAGTGGAAAACATTAGACACTTTAATGATCCATGGTGTATTGTCAGATTAATTGCATAGGTAATACTTAGGTGATGAAAAATTTGTAGAAGATAAATATTCAGATGAAGATGTTTTTAGAATCTAAACATTTAGTTAATAATATTATGAATTTATTCTTTTCCTCCCATTTTTTAATAGACATAGCATTACTCTCTGGTAAGCTCCTTTTCCAACAGTTTTCTCCCATTGGATGTTATCAACTGATAGAGAATATTTTCAGCCACTGTTGGAAATGTGAATTCCTCGAGCTCAGAAAAAACAGAAAATTGCTTTTTCTTTCCTTTCGCACCCTCTCTTGGAACTAACTTAACATTTTGAACCAGCAGAGAATTGGTGTCCTATAACCAACACTGTGAATAAATGCCAGCCTCAATGCTTTTCTAGAGTTCTCTAACTGTTATGTGCAAAACAATGTCACAGCACATGTGCTGCGGTTAAAATCTGTCCTGTACAATAACACCACCAAAACTCTGGTAACACCTGCCTTCTACTGGCAGGGAGATAAATATTCTCCTTTTAGAGAGTTAAAGATAAACCTGAACCTCAAAACCAAATGATGACAAATTTGAATATTAATAATTTGTTTGTTGAGTGGCAAAACAGTTAATTACTTTATGTATACTTGCTGTAAATTAGCGTAACAATCTTGCAGTTTGTAATTTTCATAGACTGTATTTATTGGAAACCCTGGTTCCGTAGTGGTTAAGTACTGTATCTGCCAGCCATAAGGTCAACAGTTTGAGTCTACCGAGTACACCATGGAAACTCTACTGGGCAGTTCTACCCTGTCCTGTGGGGACAGTATAAATCAGAGTAGACTCCATGGCAGTGGGTTTGGTTCAGTTTTGGTTGGTATTTATTAAACATACTCTACTCTGTACATCAAGTCATCTTTTACTAAATACTAGGAAATAGTTCAGAAATGCTGCTTATACAGATTCTAAGAAATGCGTTATATCTTATTTCCTCAAACACTGGCAATTTAAGACAGTTGCTATCTTTGATAATTGCCACAAAGTCACCATGTGGAGTATGAATTTATTTCCTGTTTGACACAAGTCATGGAGAATTGTTAGACACATTGTGAAAGTTAAACGTACATACCAGAAGTATATTTTACATATGTGTATGTATACATATATATAATGACTGATTTTTAAACATTATGCTTTTTTCAAGTTTAATTTATTGTTTGAAAAAACTTAGTTGCAAGGTAATGTTTTCTCCAGTGTAGACAGTATATTGAAATATATGATAATCCATTATTTTCAAGTAGACTCTGTCTCAAGTGACTGCATGTGTCACAGAGTAGATATATTCCATAGGATTTTCTTGGCTGTCCTGTTTATCAGATCACCAGACCTTTCTTTTGTGAAATAAATGGTACCCTTCCCCTCCATCTGCCAAAAAAAAAAAAAAACACCACTGCTGTTAAGTCGATTTTGACTCATGACAACAGTATGGGACAAAGTAGAACTTCCCTATAGTGTGCCCAAGAAGCTGCTGGTGGCTTCACACTGCCAACCTTTTGGTTAGTGGCTGTAATGCTTAACCACCGTGCCACCAGAGCTCTGGAATACATGATAGGACTTGTCAAACATATCTACCCGTACTTCCTTTCATCTTAACCATTGCTTTATTTTGAGTTCACTGAAGGCAGATCCTGAGTTACAGACATATATGCAAGCAGTTTGTTTAGGCGGTGAGCTCAGAAGCATTAGTAAGAGAACAAGAAAGTTATTCAAGTAAGGGAAGAAAGTTAATGTCAGACATGCTAGGAGATGGTTGCCACAATGTGAAAGTAACTTTTAAGTTGCTGGTGACCTGTGGAAGAATGTATAAAACCCAACTCAGGGTTAGGGAGTTACAAGTGGGAAATAATTATTGGCAGCTTCTCTACTGTTACTGGTTGAAGGCTGTTTCTGGAGAGGCATATAAAATTAATACACCATTCTCCTCTGTCCTGCAGTATCACATAGGCCCAGCACACTGTCAAGTGAGAGAAAGGCTTCAGATTTACGGAGGCAAGAGTTTGCCGTGAAAAACGTGATGGGAATGGTCAGTGAGTGCCGCAGGCGTATGAGCAGGGTGCTCGCATCGTCTGTAAGTGCACTAAGTTTTGATGAGTGAGTGAAGACAGAAGGGGGAAAAAAAAGAATTTGAGAGACTTGTTTTACTCTCCAGGACAGTATAATAAATTATCAGGTAAATTTAGACTCAGTCAAAGTGGTGTACTAATACAAGTGCCATCGAGTCAGGTCTGACTCATAGCGACCCTAGAGGCCAGAGTAGAACTGCCCCACTGAGTGTCCAAGGAGCGCCTGGTAGTGGGTTAAGTGCTACCACTGTTAACTAAAGTGTCGGTATACTAATATAAATTCAAATACCCTGTGTAATGTTACCTTTGTCTGTGTCTACTAGCAATGGCCGTGAGCTAGAGTAAACCAGGAAACTGGTTACAAACACAAACAGAAGAGATTAGTTCTGTGTGGACAATCAGGTCATGCAGCTACGGATCCCACGAGGTTCACAAGAGATCCAGCTGAAGGACAGGAAGGGCATATCATAATCTAACACTGTCTTCAAAGAACTCACAAGCTTTTCACGGAGATAGAATACATTTGCACACTCACAGACAGCTAACAATGCAAAGATTTTGTGTTTTCTGTGGTGGTGATGAAGGCATTCAAGCAAAGACCGATTTTGTGTGGAATTCTTCAGGTGACGGAATGAAGGTTAAGAGGCAAAATGTTTGGATGAGATTCAAAACTTAGCAAAAATTGTCTGCTGAAACACAAATAGCTGTGTGATTCAACAGAAAAGGAAAGAGAAAGAGGACCGGGGAAGAAAATTACAGGGAACTTCATCTAAGGAAGGATCTGTGATACTTTAGCAGTCTAAAATGGAAACGAATAATTTGTCAACTGTTAGATGGAGATGTTCAGAGAGTGGTTGTGTGGCCGTTGTTTCTCAGGGCATTTTTAAGGGAAATTTCTGACAATTAATTTCATATACTAAAACTGTTTTTCAGAGGTTATTTGTGATCTTAAAATGTCCTTATTCAGTGATGAACGTGTTGCTAGATTTCAGATGAAAAGACAAGTAGACAGCACCAGTAGGAAAGCCGTTGGGGTAAGGACAAAGACAGCATGATTTAAAGTCCTAAATGGAGATTTTCTTGAGTTCTGGCTTTGTCACTTAGCTCTCAAAATTAAATTGTATATTTTTTTGTTCTTGGAAAAAGTCCAGTTTTTAAAATGCTTCCATATGCAATTAATTTTGAACTATATGTTTGGTTTTGGAGTATTTTAGAACAATTTAAAAATAATACAAGATATCATGGCTCCGTGCTCCAAATGTGTGATTTTGTTGATGGTATATTTACATACTGTGATGTGTAGTGGGCATCTGTATCACGACAAAAGCTAAAGATGTCTGACAAAGACAATTCAAAACACAGTTACTTAAAAACTTAGATTTGAAAGTTTCTTTCACACCATAGCCTTAGAAACTTCTAGCATTTTAGGCCATAACAGTGCCTCAGTTCTGCGCTGTTGTGGGTTGAATTGTGTCCCCCTAGCCAAGCCAAGCCAAGTGTCGTCGAGTCAGAGCCGACTCATGTTAAATTCCTAGCCATTGTACCTGTGACTGTGTCGGTGTTTAGGGAAACAGGTTTTTCTTTGCAGTTGTTATCAGTTAAAGAAGTCGTACTGGAGGAGGGTGTTGTTGTTTTTTTTTTCTAATTCCCTTGAGTGGGATTTTATAAGAGAGAAGAGATATGGATGCAGAATCAAGGTCAGGGAGAAGACATCAGGTGGAATGTCTGCCACAAGTCAAGGAAAACCAGGAAACTACCGGAAACTGAAGTAAATAGAAAGGAATCTTCCTCAAGAGCCAACAATCTGTACCCTGGGGACACCCTGGATTCATACTTCAACCTCCAGAACTTTAAAATCATAAATTCCTGTTTTTTAAAGCCACCTATTTTGCAGTAGATAATATGACAGACTTATGAAACTAAGGGGAACCCTGGTCGCACAGTGATTGAACACTTGGGTGCTAATCAAAAGTTTGGAGATTTGAACTCAGCAGCCACTCCCCCAGAAAAAAAAAAAAAATTGGCAATCTGCTTCCATAAAGACTATGCCTTGGATGTATGAGGCAGCTCTACTCTGCCTTATAGAATAGCTGTGAGTCAGAATTGATTTGATGGCAAGTGGCTTTGTTTTGGCTTTTTGGTTTATGAAACTAAGACACATATGATCACTCTGGGATGTGGTTGTCTTCTCCATGTGGTCCAGTCTGGGTGTGTAATTTACCACATCTTTCACAAAGGGAAAAAGAGGAGGAAGAACAAAGTTGAAGTCCCCAACTCAAAAGTGATAACTGCACAACTGCTCAATTTTGTCAACTAAAAGTTAATCAAGACCTAACTGGGGAAAGTACACTTTATCTGGAAGCCATCTGCCCTGCCATGAATACATTACTAAGGAGAGAGAGAGACAACCAACTTTTGTTGGGGAGTAAACAGCCTGTGCTACATACCCAAAAGAAGGGCATACAGAACATGGAAAGTCAATCTGATTAAATCGTCACAGCGTTTGAATTTTTTAATGACAATTTTCCCTAAAAGCATCCATCTTTTAGTAAACCAAGAAAAATTAAAAATCCCATAGCTAGCTTACAAATAGAAACCCTGGTGGCCTAGTGGTTAAGTGCCACAGCTGCCTCTCTGGGACAGTTCTAGTCCTTCCGTAGGGTCACTATGAGTCAGAATCAACTTCACAGCAGTGGGTCTGGTGTGTCAGTCTGCAAACTAACCTACTCATTTCCTTTTCTTGGTTGTATCTTTAGTTTTCTTTTAAGCTTTTACAGGGAGACTTTGTTCTGTGGACGACAGAGAGACAGTATAACTACTTAAAAACTCTACTATACGTGTGTTCATTGTCCATTTTATACTTTTAGCTGATGGTTAAAACTTTTTTTTTTAAATAAAGCCAAACACGTATCTTGACTATATTAGCTTGTATCAATACTATGTTTTTACATACTCACAAATACAAACAGAAATACACATACATATATATTTATAGGTTGATGTAGACATACGTACACGTGGATACACATAATGGATAATCCCACTGTGTGTTCCTGTGTCTTATTTATGTGGACATGATCCTGGCTTTCACTTAGCTTTGCTAATCTGAAACTAGTCTTGTTCTCTCTGGGTTGGCATTGGTGTGTAACATTGATCCAGAACTTAGTATGTCTCATATGCTTTGCTTGTATTTTTGTATGCATTCTGAAATGCTGTGTTGTAAGTGCTGTTATTTCTTCTCCTCTCCCTGTGTTGCTCTGTAATACATTAGACTTTAAGTAACTTGACAATGTTCCTGAGTTTGCAATTGGTGGAAAATCTGGCTTTCAGTCTGAGCTCTTTCCCCTGTATCACAATTTACATATTCCCATGGTAAATTGTGGCTATGTTTCCATTTGCCTGTTGAAGCAGAAATTTCTTATAATGATGCTAATTATCTCAATACAGCCTTCCAATCATATTTATGTAGTTAATGCTATATCTGTATCATAGTCATGAAAGAATCTTACCAATAAACTGAATAGATAAAGCAATTAACTATAAATTTATTTCACTGGACTTATAAATTGTCAGTTATTACAATGAGTGTTGTTTCCATTAAAAATGAACATTATTCTTCAAAAAGTCTACCATTTAAAATGAAACTTCAGGGAATGACTGCATTAATTATTTTACTGCACACAGTGAGAGGTAATGAAGGAGGTAGCAATCATGGCACAGAAGTATTAATATTAAATATTTACTGCATAACTCATCCTTATTGGACACAGCTGTCGATAAAATATGCCCTTACTCTTGACAAGTAGCTCCTGTGTTTTGCTTGTAGATTAGCTTGCAGCCCTGCTCTGTATTCTTTATCTTCATCACTGCACCAGTCCTTTAATTAGGCAGTGAAATCTTCTGCATAGTGATTAGGAAATCACACTTAAGAAGGTGTTACAAAGAGATGTTTCTGGAAGCTACATAAAATAGTTCTCAGATTCGGAATTTCCTTCATGTACAGTATCATGTTCAGATTTCAAAACCAAGTGACGACTGACCTTCAGTAAATCGGCTTTACCAAATTTTGAATCCCCAGTGTGAGGACACTGGCTGTAATAAGAAAAAGTTTTCAACCATGACTGACCAAGAATAACTTGGTTACTTAACCTGTGGAGCAATGGTGCTGAAGTACCTGGGTATTGTACTTGAAGCTGTGTTTAAATTCTAAAAATACATATGATCATGTACAAATAATTGCTACTATTATATGCTAATATTTTGCTTAGAATTGTACTTTAGATGGTCGAGAAACTGATCCATTCTCGTGAGTACTCTGATTTAAATGTTGTAAATTACAATGCTTTTAAAAAGGTAATGATTTTCCATGATTTCAGACTTGAAAAATGTGACCGATTAAGTTAATATGACTTGATACTACTTAAAAGACTCAGAAACTTTAAAGACAGGTCACAGTCACAGCTTTATTACTATGGAGAAGCCATTTTTACTAACTCATCAAATGTAATGCTCAGAGTTACTACTGCCACAAAAAGTCTGAGTTTGAGAAAACATTGATAGTGAGAGAAATGAGTTCAAGACACTGTCTAATGAAATGGAGAAGAAAATGGGTATATTCTTTAGTATACGAGTTAACATCTGGTTTTGCTCATCATTGTATGTGCTTAGATTTGCATTAGAGAGGGTTTATTTATCCCTGTATCAATTTTCTGTGATTTGATTGAGCTTCTAGTGATGTTAAAGATAAAAAAAAGAAAAAGAAAACAAAACTAGACCATGCTATGGGAGGGGGGTGTGCACATGTTTTAATTTTTCAACAAATATGAATTAACAGTCTGTGATGAAAATACTAATACATGGAAAAAGTGAACTTGTCGATACCAAAATCAACATGTACTTCAAAGTGATTAAAAGATAATATTATAGAGAAAATTTTTAATGCAAGGAGCTATTGGTAAGCATCTTTTCACTAGCATAAAGTGATTTCAGTCTAATTCTGATTATTTTTTTTTTCTTTTACATAATGAATGAAATAGTTTTTGGTGACTGAAATTTTATCTTGCTGTTAGTCAGTTTCTGGATAAAAGCCCGATGCTTCAACTCGGTTGATTCATAATCTCTGGAGTAGTTTGTTCATAACTTTCTGGTTTCTCACAAGTTTTTTATCTGGATCAGTTTTAGGGCACATATTCTCCTAAAGGAAACCCTGGTAGCGTAGTCCTTAAGTGATATGACTGCTGACCAAAAGGCTGGCAATTCAAATCCACCAGCACTCCTTGAATACTCTACGAGGCAGTTCTAGTCTCCCCTTTAGGGTCACTATGAGGCAGGATTGACTCTATGGTAGTGGGTTTTTTTTTTTTTTGGTATTCTTGTACTGCACAGTAAAAGGTAGTGCTTTAGGATATAAGCTTTGGATCTGAATTTTCTAGATAAAAATTTGTGCCTCTTAGATACATTCTGTATCTTCTCTGTGCCCTAGGTTTCGCACCTGAAAGATGAAAATAATGAAAACCTGTTTCTATACCTTTTCTGTATATTTACATTCAAACTTTTCTAAATAGTTATGGTTAAAATCCAAACTGAACCCACTGTTATTAGTTGATTCTGACTTTTAGAGACCCCGTGGGACAGTGCAGAGCAGCCCCAGCAGGTGTCCAGAGGCTACAGGTCTTTACGGAATAAGGCTGCCACGTCTTTCTCCTACACATCAGCTGGTCAGTTCCACTCACCAACTGTCTGGTTCACAGCCAAGTGCTTTTAACCACGTGCTCATAAGTGAGTTCAAGCCAAAGCTGAAAGAAATAAAAACAAGTCAGTCTACAAAAGCAAAAGTATGACCTTGAATATATCTCACCTGAACTTAGAAGCTATCTCCGGAACAGATGTGATGCCTTGAGCACTAATGATCAAAGACCAGAGGAGTTGTGGAATCACATGAAAGACATAAAAAAGAAGAAAGTGAAGGCCCATTAAAGACAGAAAAGAAAAACAGATGTCAGAAGAGACACTGAAACTGGAGAGTAGCTAAAGTGAATGGAGGAAACAAAGCAGTGAAAGTGCTGAACAGCTTTCAAAGGACAGCTTCAAAAGACAAAATAAGATATTTAATGAAATGTACAAATACCTGGAGTTAGAAAACCAAAAGGGAAAAATTTCTCAAGCTGAGGAACCTGAAAAAAATTCAAGCCTCACATTACAATTTTGAAGGATTCTGTGGACAAAATATTGAACCACACAGGAAGCATCATAAAAAGATGGAAGGAGAGACTAAATCTGCATGAAGCTCGAAGAACTAGGTGGTGCCTGCCCTTACAGGAAAGTAAACAAAGAGTCCTTGATGGAGTGGGAGAATTATGGGATGCAGAACTCAAACTGTAATATAAAAACCAGACTTTATGGTTTGACACACTGGAGGGCACCTGGAAGACATACCCTCCATACTCACTGTTAGCCCAGAATGGAAACCGTTCTCCAAACCAACTCCTCAGACAAAGATTGAAATGGTATATAAGACATAAAATGATACTGATGAAGAATGTGCTTCTTGGCTTAAGTAGATACAGGAGACTAACTAGGAAGCTCCTGTCCAGAGGTGAAATGAGAAGACAGAGAGGGATAGGGGCTGGTTGAATAGACATGGGAAGCATAGGGTAAAAGAGAGGAGTGAGCTGCCAGAATGTGGGGAGAGCAGCTCGGGTCATATAACAAAATGCGTCTAAGTTTTCATATGAGAAACTGACACAAGTGCTGTGGTTTCACTTACAACACAATGAAAAACTATAGTTCTCCCCCCAAAAAGAAGGAATTCACAGAGTCACTGTACCAAAAAGGACTGATTGACATTTAACCACGTCAGGAGGTAACATACGATCAGAAGTCCAAGCTTCAGTGAAGGTTTGGAAAAAAACAAGTCTCCAGGAATTGACAGACCACCTAAGATATTCCAACAAATGGTGAAAGTACTCACTCATCTATGCCAAGAATTTGGAAGACAGCCACCTGGCCAACTGACTGGACGGGACCTGTATTGTGCCCATTCCAAAAAAGGTGATCCAACAAAATGTGGAGATTGTCAAGCAATATCATTAACAGCACACACAAGTCAAATTTTGCAGAAGATAATTTAAAAATGGTGTCAGCAGTACGCTGACAGAGAACTGCCAGAATTCAAGCTGGATTCCAAAGAGGATGAGGAATGAGGGATGTTATTGCTGATGTCAAATAGATCTTGACTGAAAGCAGAGAATTCTTGAAAGATACCTGAGTTTTTTTGACTATGAAAATGCGTTAGACTGAGTGGATCATAACAAATTATGGAGGACATTCTGAAGAACAGAAATTCCAGAACACTTAATTGGATCTCATGGCCGTTCCATACAAAGAGTTTCAAAACTGCTTGGATAGATGCTGGCACTGGTGCACAGCTTCCCTAGGGGAGTACTTTGAAGGTGACTGTAGTGGTATTTAGCAATGAGGTATGTAGCACTTTTTCTAGGATAAGTTTATGAACTTAATTGTCAGGCTTGTATACTTTTACTGTACTTATTAAATATGTATGGTGACCAAATCTGAAAAGCTGGATTCTGTGTAGACGGACACTGCATCAGGATTTGAGGAAGTCTCATTAAAAACTTGCAGCTTGCAGATGATGCAATCTTCCTTGCTGAAAGGATTAAGGGTGGGGCAAGCCATACTCCAGGGAAACTCCCTTTACAGTGGGGCAGGGAGGTGATCTTATAAAGGGATTTACAGTCCCACCCTAGTCCTTTAACATATAGCATAGGAAAACCACAAAGTGGAGGACAGTCACAAGATACTGGGAATCATGGTCTACCTACGCGGCTACACTTATTTTGGGGAGGACACAATTCAATTTATGACACATGCTAAAGCTGGGTGGTGAATGAAGAAGCCCGCAGAGGAGCAATGCCTTTGAATCTTAGTGTCAATTGCAGAATATTGAATGTACTACGAACTGCTCAAAGAACCAACAAACCTGTCTTGAAAGGAAAACAGAATCCTCCTTAGAAGGAAAGATGGCAAACGTTCCCCTTGGGTACTTTTGGCACGTTCAAAGGAGGGCCCAGTCCCTGGAAAAGACATCATGCTTGGTAAAGCAGAGAGTCAGTGAAAAAGAGGAACACCCTCAATGAGCTGGACTGACACATAACTGCAGCAGGGTCAGACAGAGGTGCAGCGGCCAGGGCTCTGCGGGAAGTGCCAGGCTGTTTGCATGGTGGTGTACGCAGGGGTTGCTGCAAGTCAGAAATGACTCGGTGGTCCCTAACACAGCAACAAATAGGCTAAGATGGAAGATGCTTCAAAACCTGAGTTCAAATCTAGAAAATGATTGTTATTAACGGGGGGGGGGGGGCCTCAAGTATTTTATCTAACCTCTCCTAACTACTGTTTCCTTATTTTAAAAATAGCATTAAAGGGAATTATTTTATTACATTCCCTAAGTATTGTTACAAAGGTAAATGACGTTTTACTTGTAAAAGTAATTAGAAACCTAAGTGTTAACATAGAATACCAAAAGTTATTGTCATTGTGTATTAGTTACCTTTAGCATAATTAAAATACTCTTACGAGTATTTTAAAAATTTAAATTTACATGCTTGAAGCTTTAAATTACATACTTGAAAACATCTACCTTCAAAGATAGAAACATCATAGTTTATATCATAATTCACATGGTAACAGAAAAGCATTTAAAATATGGGAGAGCATATATGGGTTTTATGGGTTTAAACGGCTTTGGAGAAATATGTAGGTTTCAGGTTAAACTGCCCCAAGAGTATAACTTTCGCAATTTAGTTAATTTCTCTGAACATTTGTTTGGCCATTCTTAACACAATGCTACCCAGTTAGAGGGCTGTAGTGAGCAAACTTAATGAGTAGGGCTGTATAAAGCACTTAATGCAGTGTTGGCAAATTTTAAGGGGTACTCAATGTACATTACAAATTTTTATTATCTTAAAATGACCCAGTCTGCGTGTGCCATGCTTGTGAATGTTAGCCTCTTCCCAGCCAACAAAGCAGCTCCATCTGGTGCTGATCTTCTTAAACTGCAGACTGACTGACCTTAGAGCCCAAGGGAAGATTTCTCACATGTGACTCCAAGTGGCAACGCAATAACACATAATGCACATACATGCAAATCTCTGATACCTAACCCGATGCTGAGAAAATCAACTTTCCTGAAAAGAGTTACAAAGCAGAAAGTGAGGCAGGTGCAGGTTAAACGCATAGGCCATTTTCTACTCTTGCAAGCTGGATTTTCAGAAGTCCATTTTGTAATATGTATGAGTTAGGAAAGCGTTCAGATTGCTTTGAGCTAAGTTTTATGTTAGCCCAGCAAGTAGACAATTCAAGTACGTGGACCGTTCCAAAAAGCAGACCAGTTTGCCCCGGTTGTTTAATTGCAGTAGGAAGATAGAGTTGTTCACCTGGGTGTTTTCAGTTCCTTCTCTCCAGCATTGTAACTTTGTCAGCTGATCTGCTGTGTCATGCTAAGTTTTATACCCAAAAGTAGGGTAATCAGTTTCTAAAGTTATGCTAAATCATAAATCATTATGATAGGGAGCTATTTTAGAAAGACTCACATCTTCCCTCTTTGTATTTTTAAGAACTCACGTATTATAATGTACCTATTCATTAGATTTGGGCACATTCATGAAATGTAATGAATATTTATGATGCGTCCTGAATAAATGTTAAGCTTTTGTTAAATTATCATGGATTTTAGTTAGTAATGCATTGGGTCCTAAGGACTAAATTAATCTGTAAATAAATTAATGCAGTCACATCAAATTATTAATAAATATTTTGATTGCTGTAACATTTTAATCAAACTGTATAAACTTCTCAGATGAGAAGGAAAAAAACTTGAATTTCTAAAATAAATGGAAATTGGAAGCTATAGAAAAATTTGGGGAACCAGGTACTGTTTCTAGTTGTTTTGTGTTTATAAATTAATTATTTCATCACCTTAATTAAATTCAACTGAAAGAGCTTATTTTGTAGAGATGAAAATATTCAAAATATTCAGATTGAAATGTCTTGTATTAATTGAACATAGCCAAGCCAAGTAGCCAATTGAACATAACGAACTTAAAATGAACAAGATATAAGAAAACCTGAGTTTCTTCCTATCATCTGAATAAGATAAAATAATGAATCATTGAAGGAAAATTATCTGCAGGTTGTCTATATTTCAGTCTAAGTATACACTATCTCAAATGATTCACTGTTCCATTGAGGTGTCTGATTTTTTCCAAGCAGCAATTTGCATTAGCAGCCCTGACAAATGGAAAAATAAATGGCCACTACTGGGTAATGCTGCATAGATGTGTTGTTGACATACCAAGTTTTGAGCAAAGAGAGCTTCTTCCTGAACCTTTAGAATGCAGGAAAGAGACAGCACAATCTGAACTTTTATTCTAGACAAAGTGCTTATAATTGTTCATAAACATTTTGCCTAGCACTGCTGATGGGAAAAGTTTGTGATTCAAGTCTACCTATGGTGACTCAGAAGAAAGGCCTGGAGATCTAGTTCTGAAAAATTAACTTTAGAAACCTGCTGTGACATGTGAGTTATAAGCTACTCCAGGGCGACTGATTTTCTTCCAGCTGTCTCTAGACACTGAAGAGCTTAGCTGACCACCTCTTATTAAACAATCTATACTTTTGAAGAAAATATTTCTCAACTTTAAAATATGTCTATTTAAAGGAGTATAGAAAGACGCTCATCTTCCTATACTGAAGGAGTGCAGATGCTATTTTATTTCATATTCATCCCTTCAAGACTTTTTCATGTTGTTTGGATCTTATCTATTGCCATCCAAGGTGAATGTTTGCCGTTGCGTCACAAAGATAACAGAGAAAAGTGAATTCTGCAGATCATTTGAACTGTTATAATACATCTCTTCACTTTTATTAATCAGTTGCTGTATAAAGAACACACTATTATTCTTAGCACATGCCTTGCAAAATAATTTAGATCCACAGAAGTAGCAGAACCTGTTTTAAAACTCAGTGTCCTTGAAACACTACATTCTGCTGTTTTATCTATGTGTCTATCTCTCTACCCATCCCCCGTCTATATCCATCTACTAGCTACATGTGTATGAACATACCAGTAAAATCTGAAGAGTTTGTATTTAACTTTAAGATAGCAAAGATATTTGGCACGTGTGTGCGCGCGCGCTCACACACACACACAGACACAGACACAGACACACACACTAACCACTTTGGTAGCAGTCACATTTCTGCCGGACCATCACTTTCCTCTCCACTGTGGTATTCTAAGTGACTTTACAGAAAATCTCTTTCATGATTGTTTTCAGCTCACATGGTCTGCAACCTGTTTCACTGGACAGCAGATTAGTAGCTTGATTAGTTAAGACTTTTGCCCGAAGGCATAACCATTAGGTATGTGTTTCTCAACCCTCAAGAGGCAAGAATATCACACTGTCAAAAATCTATCCGTGTCTTTGCTTTTAATGGTTACAAAACTTGAAAAGTTAGCTCATCAGGGGTGAACTGGTCTATTTCTCTTTTTCTTACATAGCAGTATTAGTTTTTATAGAGAATTCCCCTTTAATTGTTCTTTACTTCAACACATGGTTTATCCACATCTGTGCCTATCTGAAGAGGGAAGAGATTTGAGCAGAAGATGAATATGAAACCAAAAAAGAAAATTTAGTACCTTAAATGATGAACTAAATGTGAGAAGTGTCACTAAAAATAGTTCAGGGTATATATATAGTCCCTTTTATAGATTATGAAAGCGGAGAATAGCTATTTTTCAGATCTATGTTGTATTCTGTTTTCATGGAACTTGTATGTTAGAATAGCCAAGGCAAAAAAAGAAGAAGAGGTGTCATAGTGTTAACTATAGTGTTCAGTGTAAAGACGACAACAAAACCGTAGAATAAGATAGAATGGCTTAGCCAGGTTGCCTGTCTCAGAACAACTACCTTTCTCTAACAGTGTTTTAATAATCACTTCTGGGTTACTTAGATATTGCATTGGACTTTCTCTTCTGCAATAGTGATTAAAAAAAGTCAACACTGTGTACAGTCATGGGTCAGACAGTCTGACCTCTGAATAATTTAACAGGGTCTCCATCTGCTTCTGTCCCTGTAAATCAACCCCAGAGGAGCTTAGCAGCAAAGCGTTACAATCCTAGGATATTTTAATAATTTATTTCCAAAACAAAGTTGGGAAACTTACTGCTATCAAGATATGATCCTTTGTAATAAGAGATATTTTTTGAAATATTTCATTGTGGCAACATTGCTATGTGGTTTCTACCAATCTTTCAGGGTCTTCTTCAATTATAAGATAGTTTAAAATGAAAACTCTCAGTATTATGATTAGAGATATTCCATGGCCATGGAGACCTAATTTTGCTATACCATTTATTTATATACCTATTTCCCTTGCCTTTGATAAGGCTTTGCTACAGCATAGTGTCTGGCAGTAGAAAGGCAACAAAGTTGGATGTAGTCTGCGATTCTCTGTTTCAGAATTAAGTGTAAATATTGGCAGTGATGTTGAAAATTTTGAGGTTTTACAATAGTGACTAAAATAACAACACATTAAGCAACGTGAAAATCTCTTTTGCCTACCTGATACAAACAATTAAGCCCAGTTATTTATTTATTTATCTTTAAATCTTGGGTGGTCTACAATGTCTCTGAAAATAGGAGTATAATAATATCACGAACAGGATGTTTGTAAGTGGTATCAAAGTTTTGTTGGACAAAGGGGCTTTGGGATTCCACTCTTCATTTCATTATCACAATTGGTTGAAGGAAGTCACCAGAAAATGAATTTTTTTTTTTAAAGAGGGAATTTATCCATTTCCTAACCTAAGAAGTTAGCTAGGGAGTTTAATAATTTCAGAAACAAGTTTAATAAAGGATGAACCTTATAATGTTTTATTGAAGTGAACCTCTTTCGTTTTCCTAATGCCTTGAGATTACAGTGAAATCTGATGATTGTAAAGCTAGTGAAGCAGGATGGAGGGGAGGCCAGAAGTGGAAGAGGGAGGAGATAGTGAAGGAAGCTGAGGGGAAATCCATGAGAGAAATTCATGTATTTTCATTACTAACATTGTAAAATACTTCCAGTGTGCCAAGCCCTGTGTTCTTCTTCACAAGCACTTACCACTTAGAAAACCCTGGTAGTATAGTGGTTAAGTGCTAACCAAAAGGTTAGCAGTTCAAATCCACCAGGCACTCCTTGGAAACTTGTAGGGCAGTTCTACTCTGTCCTATAGGGTTGCTAGGAGTTGGAATTGACTTGACAGCAATGGGTTCGGTCTGGAAACTCTGATGGTGTGGGGGTTAAATGTTTTGATTGGTAACCCAAAGATTGGCAGTTCTAATCCACCAGGCACTTCTTGGAAAAGTAATAGGACAATTCGTTTGACCTAAAAGGTTGTGGGGAGTCAGAATCGACTTGACAGCTATGGATTTGGTTTGGTTTTATCATTTACTCCTTTCACAATACTCATAAGGCATGAAACGTTTTACATATTGTAAAGAGGTTAGGACAGCTATTGATTGTGGAACCACCACCTAGAAAATTTGTTTCAGAAGTTTCATATAAGGTGGTGATGAAGGGAACTGACTTGCTTTGAGTACCTGAAATATGTTAGAGTATGTGAAATAGCCCACATGATTTCATCCAATGAAATCATGACAAACACCCTTAAAGTATGTTAATATTTTTCCCCCGACTTTACAAGTGAGAGAAGTTACAGATCCCAACTGTCCACGTAGCAAGAAAGTGCTGGTACAGGAATTCACGTCCAGTTCTGTCTGCTCACCCAATGCACATGATTTCCTAACATCTCACGTATCTCTGCCATCATTTAGACTGAATCTTTGAAATCATTTATCTGAAATGTTGGCTTCTGACTATTTTGCTTCTGACTATTTCACTCTAAAGGACCAACTTGTCAAAGTTCTCTGTACTGGAGACCTGCCCTAATTTCCTAGCTGAGTGTTGCTGTATTAGACAGTAACTCACTTAGATTATACTGACATACATGACTCTGAAACTATGGGAAAATAAACTAGGGAAAATAAAATTGTACTGCAAATTTGTGAACGTTTTATCAAAGTCCATTTAAATGTAGTATGTAAAAAAAGATTAAGTATTTGATTTAGAATCTTGCTTTATTGGTTTAACATGTAACTTCTTAGTGTGGAGGGAATGTATTCCTAGAGGATATTTGTATATTTTATGCAAATATTCTTAAAACCATACAAAAGGAGCAGAGTTTCAAAAGGTAACCCTGATACGAGTTCACAGCTTTGAACTAAAGATCAATTTATTATTTGTTTAAAAACAGAGGCAACCCAACTGCTGATAAATTGCTGAGGTTATAAACAAGCAGATATTGTTATGCAGGCCATTGTTTACATCATGGAGGTCATGCCAACTTTTCACTACATTTTTCAAAAATAAAGCTCAATAAAATGATTCATAACTACTTATTATAAATTGAATTTTCATGTAAATCCTGTAAATTATTTGTTTTATCAACCTTGTTGCTTGCCACTATATGGTGACAAAATATTCTATAATGAGCTGATTCGGGGCAAGCATTGAAAGTATTCACATCCAGGTTCTGTCATTTTCATATGTGTGACCATGGGCCAAGTACTCAGCCTGTAAATTCCTTAGTACCTTCATCTGTAAAATGGGCAGAATAGTAATACCACACTTATGAGGTTATTGCGATGATTAAATGAGACAATACTTGTGAAGAATTTAGATGAGTTTCTGTCCAATTGCCTGTTATCATGTCTAGGCATTAGTTTGTAGTAGCTTGATTTATAAAACCATCTCTATAGCATATCATGAGGAAACCTTGGTGGTGTGGTAGTTAAGTGCTACATCAGCAACTGAAAGGTCAGCAGTTCAGATCTGCCAGGTGCTCCTCAGAAATGCAGTGGAGCAGTCCTACTCTGTCCTGTAGGGTCACCATAAGTTGAAGTTGACCTGACGGCACTGGGTTTGGATTTATAGCATACCGTGTGAATAAAATACCTCAGAGAATTACCTGAGCAAGTCATTTTGTCTTTAGAAAGAGGGATGGTGACAAAAGTAATTTGTTATAGGTTATTCATTTGAAAGTCCTCAGTTATATGATAAACAGTATGTAGTAGTTTTTTGGGAACAAGCCAGCCAAGCCAAGTGCCGTAGACTTGGATCCGACTCATGCCGACCCTAGGGGCCAGGGTAGAACTGACCCCCGGAGTATTCAAGGAGCGCCTGGTGCAGATATAAAAAATTTTAAAAGGCTATATGCCAAGCCAAGTGCCATCGAGTCGGATCCAAAGAGGCTGTACAGCATGTTGTATTTTTTCTTAAAATATTTGTGTCAACAGTGATATTCATTCTGTTTGGTAGAATACATTATTTTTTTCTTTAGAAGCACACACTTGGTATTTTTTTCAGCACAGCTAGAGTCTGAACTTGACTCATCTTTCATCTTATGATCTGAGGCCTGTATTTCTGTACAAGACAGGATAGCAAAACAGAAATAAATGTAACTAAGATTTTAAGAATCACTTTCATATAAATTTACTTGTGAATTTTAGAACTGGTAATAGATATATTAAGGTTTTAAAGGCTGTGAAAAGACACATGGCATATAGATTTATGTATGTAACACATACAATGGCTATAATATACATGCATATGTTTTGTGAGACATACAGAAGCAACTTGGAATGTTTAGTATGTATATGTATGATCAGAATACATCAAAGTATGTGTAAACATGGTTAATCGGTCATTAGTTATCCAGGAATGTGATTCCATATTAACAGACAAGTAATTCTTCTTTCTATTCATATTGCTTAAGCTTCCTCAGTGAATTCTGGAAGAGTGACTAGATTCTTGTCTAAATGAATAGCCTTCTTAGTTGCATCCACTCTACTAACAGCTTGGCTGTGAAGGTGGCAAACACAAAGACTGGGAGGATGTCATTAACAAGTTAGAAAGAGCATTTTGAATTGTTTCCAGCCTGGTAAGGATTCGTGATTCCAAACTATAAATGTTGAAGAGTGGCAAGGTTTTGCTCTATTGTAATAAGGAGAACTGCCATTGAGGCTTTAGGGCAAGAAAAAAAAAAAAAGATTTAATTGTCCCCTAGTGCAACAGTGTCACATTCTTTCAAACAGGATGTGCCAGGATTTCTGTCAGCAAAAGTATGAAATCACAGCAGAATTTGCTTCTTTCTCATATCCAAAAAAAAAAACTTCATTTTTCTTCTTCGCTACTCTTAAAATATAAATACATCGACGAACACTCTACTGATATTATCAGCGTTCTTTGTGAACTGGAGAGAAAGTTACACTATAAAAGAAGCCAGAAGGCATTGAAAATACAAAACAGTAAACAGAACAGTGGGAAGGTTTACGCTGCTCTTCTTCCTACTGGGCAATTTCATGAGCTGTAAATGGAAAAGCGGTGAGAGTACATGGTGATTTGACTCAATAAAATAAACACTAGGAAGAAGAAGAATCAGTCTTGAATGCTTTTAATTCAAAAAAATATTTTTTATTCTTATTACATATTTGCTATTCAGTAAAATCTGTTGGTGTAGTGGTTACATGCTCCAGCTGCTAATCAAAAGTCTGGGAGTTTGTATCTAGGCCCTTCTTGGAAACTCCATGGGGCAGCTCTCTTTCTGCAGGATCTCCATGAACTGGAATCATCAACAGCTGATTTGGCGTTTTGTTTTTTCACCACTGACTTGGAAATCCAACTACTGATTTTACTGAGTGTGTAGCTTTCCTGTGGATACAGAAAGTTATTCCTGGGGATACTTCTAGGAAGTATAGTACTCTCATTTTCCCAAATAGGAAGAAAAGGAAATCAACTAAAGTTCTAAGTTCTATGTTTACCTAGAGGGTTTGGGTTTATTTTAATTTATGTTTCTAGGAGTAAGAAATGTTACATGAAAAATTTAAGGAGTTTATTTTTGGATATAAAAAGCAATAATGAAATAGTTGAAGTAATAGTTTGTCTTCTCTTAAACTGAAGTCAAAGTCTTGGGCTACCAGAACAATCTCTTTCACTTCTGTCCTCAGTTGTGATTATTGATTCTATACAGGTAGTCCTCCAATTTAGTTACTTAACCTGTTCAAGTATAATTTATACATAAATCGTAATAGTTTAGAGCTAATATTAGTCAAATGCTTGTCTTACTATATAGTAAATGTACATGGCATTTTCTGTCTTGCAAACCATTGACAGTGTTCTGGTGGCATGGTGGTTAAGCTTTTGATGACTAACCAAGAAAAGATTGGCAGTTAGAATCTACCAGCCATCCTTGAAAACCTTATGGGGCAGTTCTACTCCAGCCTGTAGGATTGCTGTAACTCAGAATTTAGTCGATGGCAATGGATTTGTTTGTTTTCTGGTAGTTTTCTATGAATAAAAATCATTGAAGAAACCCTTCCAGAGGCACTAAAGCATCTTTAGCATAATAACACAGTATTAAGTGTATTAATAATAAGTTTTTGATGCCCATTGCAAAGTAGTGCCTGTTTGTTGCTAAGAACCATTGTATATACCTTAGGTTTTTAATATAATAGAATTTATGGAAGAAAGTTGGTTGATAACTAAAGGTTGTAAGTCACATGTTCATAACCCAGAGACTGCCTGTGACTGCCTGTATTTGTTAATCATATTACTGAGCAAAGCAGGTGACTTCAGTAAGGCAACCTGCAACTATAATTATTTATGTGAAGTCCTATTTAAATACGCTGTGTGCAGTCTATATTTTGACTCTCTACAAAAAGAACTCAGTGCATTTTTATTGATGGTCTATATTGAAAGAGATGCTTTCCTGTAGTTAATGCTGATGAGATTCTGACTATATAAACAGGATTATAAAATGAGGGCATCCTGGCATCTCTGAATCTAGTTTCTATGTCTTGTTAGCACAGGAAAAAAACTACTTTGAATGAAACAATGTTGGAATTGGAAATATATTTTTTTAAGTTTTGATAAACAGCAAACTTTTATTTTAAAACAATACTCAATGTCTTTTGAGAAAACTTGATATTCTAAGTGTGTCCTAGCAAGTTTTCTAGCCAGAAGCCAGCCATTTTATAAAGACAAAAACATATGAGGGAATTATAAATAATTATTAATTTCTCTTGATCTCATTCTTACAATCTGAACATAATCAATTTTGACTAAAAAGCACTTCTGAAATTTTCCTTACTACTTTCTCCTAAACATTATTTTGCCTGGAAATGGTATGTCTTTTTGAAATTCAATTGGGTATCATGATTTATAAATTACAGTGAAAATTAGCATTTCTTTCATAATTTTATGTGTATATTTATATATATTTTGTTAATAAATGATGTTATGTGTATGTTGACTGTGTGTTAGTATCTCTGTGTTGCTTATTTTGACAGTTAAATTATTTTTATGGCTATTGTATGTATTTTAAGTTAATCAAGCATAGGCACAAAATATAAGGCCTTTCTAATTCTCTGTGTACTTATTAATATACTCCATAGGCACGTATATAAATATAAAGGAGATATAAGGAACAATATGTAAATATTATATGTAAGCATATTACACAACTAATGTCTTATAGTCAGATACAGAAATAGAAGAACTTTATTTTGTATAACCTTAATGAAAGATCAATATGTCATATCTGAAGTTATGATGTTATTTTACAAAAATGGTCTTCCTATGTTAAAGGTTTTCCTGTATTGCTATTTAGCAACTCATCATACAAGTTACCATTATCTTCTGGCATTTTCTGTGTTAAAAAACTTTAAAACATATAATTTCCTAAGAAACTGAGTTACTAAATTTATCTACTTTATTATTGTTAGGTTCTACTACTTTGTTTCATATCCATTACTTGTTCTAGGCTCTCTCCCCCTTTTGTATTAAAATGCCAGCTCTGAAAATATCCAAGTATCTTCCTCAATGATCTAGGGTAAGGTGGAAGTAAATTTAGTCTGTATGTAAGATAGGGCTTCTCCTTCTATACTTATAACTATTTTAACAAAGGTAATAGGCTGTATACTTTTCTACTTTCCCGTGTGCTTGGAATGGGAACTCAGATACCACTGCACATCTCAAAATGTTCCTAATGTGCCGTTGGCTTTTCCACCAAAACTTGTTGGGTGTATTCTTGCACTCTGTATTAATAAATAAATAGAATTTCCCTTCAGTCAAGATGTTCTGCGTTATATACATCTTAATGCAAATATATTTCTCATAATTATATAAACATGTAAAGGAGGGCTCTTCTTAAAGGAAAGGCATCAACATTCAATGTATAGAAAGTTACCTTTTCCCAATTTAAATGGTATAATCTATTATTTTTAATTACATTTATTTTTATTCAGCAGCATCAGTTCTATTCATGCTGACAAGTCTTTTCCATTTGGGGGACTCAAATATGTGAACAATAATGACACTTCCTTTGAATTTCCACTTCCTTTGTTCATATCAAAAGTCTACTTCTCACTACCAGACCTTGAAAGACACATCCCTGCTCCAGCACTGGCCCTCCCAGCAAATAGACACTTAGTTTAATTACAGATCTGAAAACATATATATAACTATTGTGAATTATTCTGACTCTTGTTAATTCCTTTGTTCGCCTTAGAGATCTTCTATCAGACCATTTTTTAAAAACTCAAATTTAACCTAATTTATTGCATTAGGACTCTGTCATGAGTTGAACTGAGCCCCCCCCCCCCCCAAAATGCAATCTGGGCCTTAATTCTCAGCGTTGTGGGCTTGCCCTGCATCTTGAGCTTTTCTTGTGTTGGAAATCCTAATCTCTGCCTGTGGTTAACAGAGTGGGTTATTTCGGAGAGGATTCAGTTGGGATTGTAGCATCCTTCCTAAGGTACCCTCCCAGCTCCGCTGTAAGGAGAGTTTCCCTGGA
This sequence comes from Heterohyrax brucei, assembly GCA_028571685.1. Classification (NCBI taxonomy): domain Eukaryota; kingdom Metazoa; phylum Chordata; class Mammalia; order Hyracoidea; family Procaviidae; genus Heterohyrax; species Heterohyrax brucei. Next base: position 109,436,363 of record CM053148.1, read on the forward strand.
ATGTGGCTTACATCATCTTTTGTCCTTTCATCCTATGGAAGATAAAAAGAAAGGGAAGCAGGCAGAGAACTGGGAACCTCGTATCACAAGATCGGCGGTTCAAATTCACCAGGAGCTCCTTGAATACTCTGGGAGTCAGTTCTACCTTGGCCCCTAGGGCCGTCATGAGTCGGATCCGACTCGAGGGCACTTGGCTTGGCTATAACACCAAGAAAGCAGCATGGGGAGTAGAGCGTGTCTCCCAGACCTGAGGTTCCAGATCCAAGATACTTCCTGATCAAATACTGATGCAATACAAGGACCTTCCTCCAGAGCCTACAAAGAGAGAAAGCCTTTCCCCTGGACCGGACACCCTGAATTCAGACCTGTAGCCTGTCAGATTGCAATGAATGAACTTTCCTTTGTTAAAGCCATCCACCTTGTGGTATATCTGTTAGAGCAGTATCAAATGGCCAAGAAAGACTTTCAGTTTTGAGGGGTAGGCATTCAAGAAACAGGTTTTATTGATCTTTATGCCTTTTGCCAATGGCCCAGAGTAACAAATGTATAGATTTGAACATTCACAGACTTACATACAGAGTAAAAACAACAGTACAATGGCAAAAAGTCTCCATTTAAACAGCACAACAAAACAGAGTAATTTATTATATTATAACTTATATGTTGCAAAGGACAAAATTGGATTCCTTTTCAGTGATTTGTATGCTCTTACAATTAGCAATAAAACCATGCTTTAATATATATGTTTCACATATTATAATAAATATTATATATATATATATGTTGACAAGAATCTGCTATATGCTGAGTACCACCACAGGTTACGGAACTCAAAAAGCAATCAGACATGTTGGGGCCTCATCTATATTATATTCAGATATCTAAATTCCTAAATGTCCCATTTTAAATAATAAAATTATTATCCTGTATTTTGAAAAGCAATCACTATGAACTAGGAAAAAAAGACATTCTGACTGCATAACCCTTAGATTTTCCACTTCATATAAATTCATGTTTGAAAATTGGCCCAGAGCATTGTTAACTTGCATTCCTTCATGGTTCAACACACATATTCAGACATAGTCCTTACATTATTCCTTGAAAAACACCACAGGTGATTGATAACTGGAAAACGTAACCATATCCATAGGAATAAATCACACACATTAGCATCCTGCATGTACAGTAAGCCATAGTTATTTGAGCAACTATGTGTAGCAATAGCATTTATGTATTTTATTTAGTTCCTGGAATGCAAATTGACATCAGCAAAATAAACATTAATTGTTTATAAAATACCCTCTTGTCAATGGAATTACATTTTACTAACATGAAAAGTCACCATTTATTGTACTGAATAAAACATATACATTAAAAAGCTCTCTGATTCATTTTTTTGCCTCTTCTCTAAGAGTCATTGTAGGAAGAAGTAATAAAAGATTTGACCCTAGGAGGCATGTTTAACTCTATGCCAATGGATAGTTCATTGGAAATTTCTGTGAAGTTTATGGATAAAAGACGATGAGTATATAGTAATACAGAAATCTCATATTGTACTGTTTCAGAATCTAAAGGCTCTGCCAGCACCAGGGACAGCATTTTACATCCAGTGTAGTTTGCACTTGCAGTTAGCAATGACCTTCAAACCTTGCTCTTATTTATTGCTGCTGCATTATGAACAGAGTAGCAGAGTAGAGAATAATGACATCAGGGCCGCAACAGGTAACTGAGTCTCAGTTAAGCATATGATTTGTAATTTTTGCGTTGGAAAACATTTAAATATCTAGGTATTAAATAGTTATCTTCAGAAAATTATATTTGAAATAATATTCTTTCATCTCCAAGAATTATAAAAAGAAATGCCATTTCAATTTTTATAGTAACATTTACACTGTAAAAGTATGAAATGTTACAAGCATTTGTGTTTGGCGGGAGGAGGTACTAAGGAGAATTTATTTATACAAAGATTTAGTTACATAAATCAAAATCATGAATCTTACAATCATATTTACATTAATTACTTGATTTCCATGTAGAAAATGTACTATAACAGCTTAAGAGGGAACAATTAATGTAGTTTAGACATAAATGCATAAGAAACAAAATCTAAATTCAATTTTCATTGTTACTTTATGTATTTGGAAAATTTTAACTATTATGGAGAAAAGCCATGATTTTCCATTGTCTGTTTTGTAATATCAAACTGTGTCCTAGCAGTTGACTATCAATTATTAAATGTTTTCTAATCATCTCTGTTAAACAGATGTACAGATATGATTATCTGGTAGATTTAAGTGTATGATAGTGAGACTGACTGGAATGTGTGTGTGTGTGTGTGTGTGTGTGTGTGTGTGTGTGTGTGTGTATCTATCTATATATAGACATATAAATGTTCTTTTGTAATGGAAATCTTTCCAGCAGGCAGAGATAACTGGGTCTGAATCTACACAGCGTGCAGTGGTAGAGACAGCCTTGACTCATGGTAACCCTCTTTATAACAGAATTAGGCAGTGCCCAGATCAAAGCCGCCTTCATGATGTTATATGTAGCTTACAATACTCGAAAAGAATATAAGCTAGAGAATGCCAGGGCCTCAAGCATTGATTTCAATGAAATGTGCCAATCAAAGGAATATAGGTACTAAAATTCTCCTTTATGAAACTCTGAGAGATTTTTCTACTAAAAATATAAGTGATAATGGTCTGCCCCTTCTATATCCTTGAATGGACTCTCCCTGAGGTCAGGTAACTATTTTTCTGGATATGAATTTATAGGGCAAAAATCTCTTCTAAAATATCTTTATGACCTCAGTTCCTTCCATTTCCGCAGTTCTTACTGGAAGTCCTCGTTGGTGGTCTATTGGTAATAAATGCAGCCACCAAACCTAGATTTCCAAAAGTTTTCTAATATTCTTAGTTTTTTTGAACTATGCTTAACTACCCCTTCCTGCTTTGTTTCAGTTTCTTGTTTCAGAAGCTGAAAGACTGGAAACTTTCACAAAGATGCTTACTATGAAATGAACCAAATTGTACACATGTCTGTGAGAGAAAAGATGAGAATAGATACATAAAGAAGGATCAAGGAACCATGCATTTTATGCCTAATAAAACCTATCAGACAAAGGACCCTATATTCTTTCCTTCCATCATGAATGCTAAGATATAATTTTTCCATCATCCTTACCTTATCTAGTGCAGTATTGAGCTTCTTTTGTCCCCTCAAATTTCACACCACATTTTTACACTAGATATAATTCTATTTTATTTGCAACCATTTCAGAGAGACAGTTTGCAGAACCCCATATGTGTATGTAACAATTTAAAAAAAAATGCTTTACACAGAAATAATAGCTACAGAAACCTGGTACAAATACCCCTCAATTCAGACTCCTATGGGAAAAATAAGAGGACAACAGTATACATAATCCAGATTAGTAGCTATCAGATTTAACTTATTTTTATTTTAAATGCATGTCTCTTGCTACAAATTATGTTTAGATTATGCTTTACCATTTTAAGTGAAAGAATTTTCCTCAGACTCTAAAGATCCATAAAGCATGTACTGCCTCGCATAAACTGAGAACCGGAGAAGTTACCCCAGTGCCCCATGCACATGGTGAGTGTGTTTGACCATTGTGACATTCTACTCATTTTCGAGGAGAACAGGAAAGACCGCTGTCTTGTATCAAACAGATCAATGAATCTATAGATTATGGGCTAACCATACCTGCTGTTACGTGAGAGTAAATGAGTTACATGACAACTATATGAGAGATAAATCTGTGTCATTGTGAATGAATGCATACATTAGGGTTGTTTGAACTGATCATTTTTGAAATCAGTAAGTTAAGCAGAAAAGAAAAAAAATTAAGGGAATTGCTCAGTTTTCTTCACTTGCACTTGTTTCCTTAGGATTACAGTTTCTGATTTCATGAAAAAAAATTAACTGGTTTCTTAGTTTGTTTGTTCCCCACTCCCAACAAAGTGACAGCGTCAAAAATAACAGTCTTAGCTATTTAGTACACCTGTAACAGAAATACCATGAGTAGATGGCTTTAACACAGAGACGCTTATTCTCTCGCAGTCAAGGCTAGAAACTGAAGCTCAAGGTGCATGATACTAAAAAGACCTGCCTGACTTCCAGCCATTTTTGGAAGTAGCCTGAGATCAGGTACTGAAGGCATTGAAGGATGCGGTCCAGGCTGCACTCAAGGCGTTGATGAGCAACAAGGCTGCATGAATCATGGATCACCAAGGGAGATGTTTCAACAGCTGAATGTAGAGCTGGAGGAGCTCACTCATCTTTGCCCAGCAATTTGAAGACAGCCATTCAACAGCCTGACTGGAAAACAGCCACCCATATCTGTGCCCCTTCCTGAGAAAGATGACCCAACAGAAGGTAGAAATTGTTGAACAGTCTCATTAATATCACATGCAAGTAAAAATTTCCTGACGAGCATTCAAAAGCAGTTGCAGTAGTGCCTTCAAAAGAACTGCCAGAAAATTCAGGCTGGATTTAGAAGACTTAGAACAAGAGATTTATTTGGCCTGGAGCCATGGAAGCAGCAGTTAAGAAATCAAAAGATGTATTTCGTTGGGCAAAGCTGATGCAAAAAACCTCTTTAAATTGTTCATGAGCAAAGATGTCACTTTAAGGGCTCGGGTGCAGCTAACCCAATCCAAGACAATTTCAGTCTCCTCATATGCATGGGGAAGCTGGACAGTGAATCAGAAAGACCAGAAGAACGTATGCTTTTGTATTTTGTTACTGGTGAAGACTCTTAGAAAGGAGATCACCATGTGAGGCACCTCCCGATGGATTTTCGCTTTTTGGTCAGCGGTCCAGAGCGTGAACCATTTTAGGCTGGTTGGGCATGCTGCATGGCTATCCAGGCAGTGTAATTTTATCCAGTTAAAAATAGAAAATCAGAAACAAATATTTAATGTCATACTTTGTCACTAAGATTTGGGATTTATTCCCATCCTCCTTTCTACTTCCTTTTCCTAACCTGTTAGGGACAGCCAAAGGGAGTGTCAACTTAAATATTCCCCAACTTTGATCTTTCGAAGGAAATCAAAACGCAATTTGTTCCCCTGTTGATCTTTATTTATCTGCCTCATTATTGTTCGTTTTGCTACTCAAAACAGAGGCTCTTCACTGACGTGCCAACTTTTTCCTTTAAAATGGTAATATTAGTGCAACTCAAAAATACATTTTTGATGATTGTCCACTAGAGTGAAGAGACTCCTTTTCTTCTGTGTGTAATTACCTGCTTGTCCATGCTGTTTCAGGTCTATTGCTCTGACATAACTATTAAGTCCTTCTAAAAATGTCCAGTGTAAATAATAAAGATGTTCTTACTATAACGTATGTTTGCTGAATTTCACTTGTTTCATCTAGAACTGCACAGGTAGTGGTTAAAAGCTACGTCTGCTGACCGAAAGATCAGTAGTTAGAATTTGCAAGGTGCTCCTTGGAAACTCTGGAGCTCTTCTACTCTGTGCTATAGGATTGTTATGAGTCAGAATCAACTTGATGCCAGTGAGATTTGTGTTTCTTTATGTAACTTTGTTTGTGTTATCTATGAAGGAATATTGTCTCATTTTAAAGACAGAACTTTTTTCTTCACTGAAATGCACACAGGTGCTAAGTTGGCAATTAAAGTGAAGCAAATTGTCAAATGAAAAATTTCAATTACATACAGTCCCTGAGTTACAAATGAGATCATTTTCTGAGGCTGTTTTAAGTGAAATTTCTAAGTAAATTGGAACAGAAGCAATTCCTGGTTAGGTCAGCTAGTCAAATGTTTGTATTAGAATACAGCATATAGTGGAGCTTTCTATGTGCACAAAACACTTAAACACATCAAACCACCACAGTGTTTTCATGAGTGTCACAAAGAGTCAGTTTTTTAAAATATAGTAGACTCTATAACAGTCAATTCTTAAGTATGAATTGTCCATAAATCAGAAAGTAAATGTAAACCCAGGACTGCCTGCATCCTTTTGAGTTTATCTTTTCATTCCACTAGGGTCCCGACAGTGTCCGTTTGGGTCTGTTGCTCAGAATGATTCAGCCTCAAATTCCCTGAAGATTCTGTGTTGCTCATTTCTCATTTGGAACGCAGTCATTGCATCACATGCCTGTTGGGTTTCTTCTGTGACAAAATTAAATATTTAGATCTCTCTTCAGTGCTAATGCTTGTACTCTGACAGGAATGAAAGAAAATGTTACGTAAGCACATTGCTGTGTGACATTTGATTTTCTCTGACAGATTAGTAAAGTGCCATTTTTAAAATATGAACTCCATTTGGATATTTATCATCGCTTTTGAGTCAATTCTGACTCATAGTGATGCTATGGGACAAAGTAGAGCTGCTTCCTAGAGTTTCAAAGGCTGTAATCTTCAAGAAAACAGATTGCCACATCTTTCTCCTGAGGAGCAGCTGGTGAGTTTCAACTGCCAATCTTTTGGTTCACAGTTTAGCCTTAATCGCTATGTCACTCCCATTTCCAAAACCCACTGTGGTGGAGTTGATTCTGACTCATAGTGACGCTATGGGACAGAGCAGAAATGCCCCACATGATCTCCAAGGAGTGTTGGGTGGATTCAAACTGTGGGCCTTCTGGTTAGCAGCCGTGGCTCTTAAGGGTTTCTTCTGCACCACTAGATTCCTCCAAAACCTTACAAGAATGCAAATTTCTTGAAGAAATAAATCCCAACAAGACTGTAATGATTATAGTTTGGAAATTTAGTGATTCACAAGATTTACTGGTTTGGAGAATAGAGGTATTTGTTAAGAGCATTCCAAAACTCACTTTTTTGGTTAAAGTTTCAGAAATAGAGAAATTGAAGTTAGATTAAACTAATGAAGTAAATTCAATTATGTAGTAATTATTTTTGTAACAATTTTTAAAGAAGGACCAAATTGGGTAAGTAACAACCTGTCCCTTGCTTTAAAATTGCAGGGAATAAATCTGGCATTTCACATTTTTAAAACTAATATTGTCAAATATTTTTGTTTTATAGTATGGTTTTCTATTCATTGGTTTTATGTCATTTTATAATTCCACTTATGTTTGCCCCCAAATTGTTTCTACTTTATTATTAACTTCAGAATCCATGAAAAATATGATTATAGCGTCCTAAAATACAGAAGAATATTGCATTTTATATTTTTATATCCATTTCAGAAGGCTTGTGTGTAGTATATAGTATGTATTCCTTAATTGTATAAAGCAGTGTTTCAGGCAGAAAGTTGATTTCTGGGTGACCTTGAGGTCTCTGTACTTAAAAGGTGAAAAACTAAAAACAAGCATTAGACATGGCTGTGTTACACAGATGAGGAAATAAGATGACACATTAAGCCATCATTCCCACTGAGGACTATATTGACATACTGCATTATTTTAATCTTAATTAAAAATAATTGTGCTGCGTGTGTTCTTTCTTAGCCTTTAATTAACATAAGCTCCTCAAAACCAAAGAGGCAGCATAATAATGCAGTCATAATTTATAGCATTTCACTAGGTGGCCCTAGGGAAAATGCATCGCTATAAATGCCCTTGTAGGTCTCTACTGATGTCACAGGGCTGATGAGAACACCAATCAATCAGAGAAAGAAAAAGAAAAGAATAAAGCCTTCCATGATTTAGGTTTTTAAAAGAATTACATGTTCTTGATTTACCATCATGCCTATCAATTATGAGTTGATAGTGCTTTGTGTTTTAACTCCTCTGTGTGTCACAGGTGGTAGTAAAGACAGTTTAAATTCTGCAGGCTTTAATTATAATACCACCTACCAAAACCCAAAACCAAGCCCACTGGCGCTCAGTCGATTCTGACTCATAGAGATCCTGTAGTACAGGGTAGAACTGCCCCACAGAGTTTCCAAAGAACGCTTGGCAGATATGAACTACAGACTTTTTTGGTTAGCAGCCAAAGCACTTCCAACAACTAGACCATCCGTGTAGCCTCCAAATAATTAAAGACACATGGACGAAACTGTGGAAAAACACACGACAGACTTTTTTCATAATTACAGCTAATGTTAATCATACATTGTTTCATGAGTATCTTTATTCAGTTCTTGCTGGATGATACGTGTTTTTGTAAGGATCAGCGGGGCAGATAGTTTAAGATAACAGACAACCTTCTAAATCGTTTATAGATGACCTTAAAAAACTTATGTGGGAGGCATAAATTCATATATTTGATTATTACTTCCTAGAACTACAAGTGAAAAGTGAGGCAGCCCAAAGGAATGCAAGGTGAAAGTGTAAAGTTCTAGAACTATCAATTCAAATCGTGTATTTGTGGATTGGACTCAGGTCATTTCAGCTTGCTTCTTTAACTGAAAATCTGGTGCCTGCTTTTCTTTATTTTCTGCTAATTTATCTTACCCTGAGAATAAACACACAATTAGAGGCCAGTAACTCCTGGGTCATCCATAACTACCAGAGCAAATGCTAGTTTGCATATATCACTTTACCAGTTTCACACAAAATACACGCTCAGTCTTTTAAAAACAGTCTTTCTAGTACCTAACAGGTGAGCACACTTAACAAAATTCTCAGGCCAGAACTTTACTTTCACTTACTGATGTAGAGATATTTTAGAGCTGCCTCTTCAAGCAGTTATGAAATTGTTGATCTCTTTAGGAAATAGGTTATTTTTATTGTTTGTTTCTCTTTTCTATTGAAATGAAACATTGGAAAATGTTATTGAAGTTAAAGGGTTACTTCATTTTTTCCATAAGTATGTCTTAGGAATTAAAAGCAGGGTTGATGTTATTTCTGGATTTAATATTATATTAAATATTTATTTTAATATATCATGATTTCGTTTAGAGAAATAAAACAACCTGTCCTACATATGCTTTATGTATTAATTTTGAATATTGATTTATATTTGTGAAAATCTAAACAACGGTTTTATGTGATTTTTCTGAAAGCTTTATATGACATGTAATCAAATCACTTCTTCAATACATTCGTTTAAAAGATTCTTTTTGTCTCTCAGTTTGATAACTAAATAAGTAGTTTTACCAACATTCATGAGTTTTCTTAAAAGACACTCTTGTTTTTAGATGCCATCGAGTCGTTGTCTGGTTCTGATCCATCTTCACGACCACTGCTGTGTTAAAGAACACAGTTGTGGCTGTTGATGCACGGTCAGCACAATAACTTTTAATTAAGGTTAAATTAATGCAGTAAATCAGTATAATCTTCTGTGGGAAGGATGCCTTAATAGATCACCTGGTCTTCTTGACTATGTAACAGCCATGTGTAACTTATTTTTAGTTTCATCATTTTAAGCATATACAGCTATCGTACCAAGGTTTCTGTAACTTTTGCCTAACCTCTGCTGTACATGATGGGCTTTTCCAGCAATTAGCTTTCCCTGATCACATGTCCAAAGTCAATAAGCCAGAGTCTTGGCATATCCATTTCTAAGAAGCATTCTGGTCATATTTTTTTCTAATATTTATTTGTTTTTTTGGTAGTCTTTGGTACATTTCAGCAGTTGTTACAAATACCATGACTCAAACACATCAACTTTTCTGTCTTTCTTTTTCACTGTCCAGCTTTCACATGCATATTGCGTGGTTGAAAAACCATGACTGGGGTCAGGTACACCTTACACCTTAGTCATGAAAGTGACATCTTTTTTAAAAACACTTTCAAGAAATATTATGCAGCAGATTTGTCCAGTGCAATATACCTACTCCTCGCTTGCCAGCTACCTCATCATCCAACATTACACATTTGCAGCTATAAGAAAAATTCTATTATCTGACTATTTTGTCATTACAAATGTACGTCTAGTGTTAAAAAATGCTGAGGTGCAAGGTAAGAATAGCAATGGCTGTGATAGTTCAGGTTATGTGTCACTTGGCTGGGCCACAACTCACAGTGGTTTGGCACTTACATAATTATGTAATCTGGTAGTGTGTAATGATGTGGCCATTTTCCATCTTGTGAATTGATATGGCCATTCTCATTTTCATGTAAATCTGATTTTTGCATGACAACCTAGTTTTTGGAACCTAACCATATCAATACATGAGGAATGGATATGAGTTGTTTGATTTTTGGTCTGCCAATTTTATGGATCGTGATTGGTTTTCCAAGAAGAAAGAAATCTTTGAGAGCTTCAGTTTTTCTCTCCTGTTTATGTGAATGTCATCTGTCAGTCAAGTTGTAAGGTTTTTTTGTTTGTTTTCTTCACATGCAGGTGTAACGCAAACTGAAAACCGTAGCCTTGCCTTTATCAGTAGGTATTGTCGTCCTCGTTGTCAGCAAGCAAGGTTGTGCTGTCTGTGTATCACTGGTTGTTAATGAGTCTTCCTCCAATCTTGATGTTGCTCTGTTCATACAATCTAGTGTCTTGGACTATTTGTTCAACACATAGATTGAATGAGTAAGGTGAAAGGATTTTAAGACACATGGTATCTCCTTGTTCAGCCTGAATAGCTGTAGTCTTGATGCATTTACAGGTTTTTCATAAGCACAATTAGATGTCCTGGCATTCTCCTTTTTTGTAATGTTATCCGTATTGTGCTATAATCCACATAGTCAAATGCCTTCACATAGCACGTAAAACACACAAGTAAACATCTTTCTAGTGCTCTCTCCTTTCAGTCAAGATCCATTTACAGTGATACCATTCATTCTGTGTCCTTTTCTGAATCTGACTTGAACTTCTGGAAGTTCCTTGTCCATGTACAGTTGGAGACATTTTTTAAATTGTCTTCAGCCAAATCTTTCCAGCATGTGAAACTGCTAATAATTGTTTGATCATTTCTGTGCTGCCTTTGGTCACGTTTGTCTGAAATGGGCACAGGTATGAACCTCTTCCAGTTGCTTAGCTAGATAGCTGCCTTCCATCCTTCTTGATATTGACAAGTAAGCACTGTGAGCTTGTGGAGTCGTATCAGTCAGCATTCTGTCAATTTCTGGAGCCTCATTCCCCCCATATTATTTCATTACTACTACTACATTTTATAGACTACTACTGATAGTAATTATCATCATTCTGGAATTTATAAATTATTACATTACAAATACCCTAATAATAACTCTGAATGTAATCTCTGAAATCTGTTTCTAGTCTGAAATACTGTGAATCACAACTGAAGAATATCTTATAAAATAATGAAATCATTTCAGATTGCATGTATTTTGGAAGTGATAGTTGAAACCACAGTATGCTAAAAGAAAACAGAAACAGAAAAAAAAAAGAATCAAAAAGAACAACTGGGGAGATTTGTAATTTATTCTTTTGGTAGCAGGAATTCTTTTTGGCACAATCTAAAACACAGATCATTTAACTCTTCTCTCGTTTGTCTTTTGATGAGTAGCTGACTACTCTGTCAGGCTGTCCAGCCCCTTCTCAGATGCTTCTGCACTTAGAAATTCTTTGTAACATTGAAGAGAAATTTATTTTTCAGTGTAAATTGTCCCAGTTACACTCTTAGGACTGAAGTCTTTCCTAGCTCAGACACAGGGAAAGCTCTCAAGTATTGGAAGAGTTGTCTCAGTGCTTCCTAAATTTCCTTTAAAAAAAAAAGAAAAGATAAAAGCACCACTAGATTCTTTAACGTATTTCTTGTTTCTTCTGTATAAATATGAAGATTGATTTTTTCAAGGCAACTAATTAGAAGAGACTCTGTAGCCTTCCCTTTACTACCATTAGCATGTGGATCTTTCCACCTCAGTAAGTTGTGAGTCATCCTATATCTCTTCTTGCAACTTCTCCGAACCTACTTTCACATCACTTTTTACTCCAGTTTTGTCCAAGGAAATACAGTAATGGTGTCTTTTTATTTTCTTAAAATAGAAAAGCAAGATGTCCCTTCAAGATTGGTATGAATGCAATAATTTACAATTTTGCTGGAATTGTTCAGTTACTGTGGAGCTTCGACTCATTTCTTCATTTTTTTCACAGATGAAGACTTATTGTTGTTGAATTGCTTCCAACTCATAGTGACCCTATAGGACCAAGTAAAACTGCCATGAAAGATTTCCACAGATGTCAGAAGAGAATTTATTAATAAAAATTTGGTGTTTTGTACTTTTGTTAATGACAATCTCTTTAAACATAGGCTTACTGTACATCAGAGGAAATACTGATGACGTAGTGATTAAGCGCTATGTCTGCTGACCAAAAAAGGTCAGCAGCTCAAATCCAGGAGGCAGTCCTTGGAAACTCCGTTGAGCAGGGCTACTCTGTTCAGTAGAGTTGCTATGAATCAGAATTGACTCAACAGCAGTTTTTTTTTTTTCTTTTTTGTATATCCAAAGGAATGTGGAAAAAATAGTGTAGGACATTCCTTCCTCCTTGAATAATCTAATCTGATGTCCAGCAATTATTTTCAGTGTCTTAAATCTGCCATGTTTCTCGTTTTTAAAATGGGTAAATTCAATCACCAGAAGTGTCTCTGACATAGTTGTTACTTTCTGAAAGACTCTCAGTAACTACACTGTATTTCTTTTACTTTATGGCACTTCTGAACTAACAAGAAGGACAAGCCCCTATGGCCATATAGTAAATTCCGGCTCATAGTAACCCCTAACCAAAAACCAAACCTACTGCTGCTGAGTCGATTCCAGCACGTAGCATGGCAACACTATAGGGCAGGGTAGAACTGTTTCATAGACCTTCTCAGGACACCTGGCAGATTTGAACTGCCAGCCCTTTGGTTAGCAGACATAGCACTTAACCACTATGCCACCAGAATATCCTCTAGAACAGAGTGAAAATGCCCCCATAAAGTTTCCAAGGAGCCATTAGCAAAGCACTCCAAAAAGAATTTGAAGTATGGGGGGGGGGGTCCCTCACCTATCCAGAATGGAGTTTATCCTTTTTATAAAGACTTTCCCTACTCTGTCTTAAATTTCTTTTTGTTTAATTAAGAAAATTAGAGCAAAATAGGAAATAAGCAACCACATCTTTTTTTCTCTTAATTCCACACCCATTCTGAAATCAGTTGTACCTCTGATTTTTTCTTCATTCCTTCATAAGCTCCTGTCTGTTTGTCTGTCTGTCTGTCTGTCTATTCCAGGAAATCAGAGATAAATAAGGCCTACGAGAACTACCACCTCCCTAAACCTTTTGGGTATTTTCTGCAAAACTTGCATTATACTGTAGTATAAACATATTTGTTTTCTTACATTGCATAAAGGTTATTTGTCTCAAGAATTAGAGCTCACTTTTTAGGTTCTCCTATATTATTAAGGACAAATCCCCTTCCCCCACCTTGAGTCATGCTGTTGTCATTTCACCTAACTCACTTGGTTTGAGTCAAAGAGTGAGAAGACTCAGTTTCTTATGTCCATCACATTTATTAATTTTAAATCAAGATGGCGAATACCTAGGAACAGCTATTTTTCCTGTTGCGATGATCAATATGCCTATTACCTGAAATCATTTTTCAATCTGTCCATCATGTGGACAGAAGAAAGAAGTTTATTTTCAAGTGGCTAACATGTGTAACCTGTACAAAGACATGGGGTGTAACACTTTCCTGTTCGTGTGTGGGATAGAAAAGCATTTTACCGTTTCATTGAAGATGAGGAGGGACTGGTACGAAGTAGGGCTGAATTACTTTGGTCTCTGTTTCTGTTGGGAAAGCAATAGAATTCCAAAGCATTATAATTTTTTGTACCTGTATATGCAAAAGACAAACTGTCATTTAGGTGAATAAATATAGAATAATATGTTTTAAATAATTTAGTTTTGAATATTTTAGAAAGCGAACCAAAAAAAGCCCTCTAATTTGCAAGTTTCATCCTGTACAGCTATTATTGAATGCATATAATCTCAAAAATCACTAATATATTTTATAAAAGGACAGGTAAGATTTTCTAAAAATCTATCATATTTGACACTAAGCCTTTTCTTTTACAGAAGGTGTATCAGCAAGGTTAGGGCTGTGAGACAGATGGTAGAACAGCCAGGATCATTGGTTGTTAAATGCTATCTTCACTTTTTTATAGAAAAACATTAGCAATTATACACACAGAGACACACATATATATTTCTACTTAGTTTTATTGATTTTCCTGAGTCCAATATACCACTTTAAAAGAAGTGATGCTAATAATTAGTATAATGTTTCACAAGCTAAGAACTTAAAACTATAATCAGAACTCTGTACATACACATTTTAATCATACAGCAAATTTTATAATGTCTTGTTGCTTCTTCCGAGAACAACAAAATCAGTAACAACAAGGAAAACAAAACATACTGCTCTTCTCCAAAGAGGCAATATGTTGAACAGTGTCAAAAAAAAATTAAGATTAATGATAGAATATTTTTACAAGAAATCTAAAATGGACTGCATTCTACTTGCACTTTGAATTTGTCCTTAGTCAGTATCCAATCTGACAAATGATTCATTTTTCAGGCCTCCCGATTTATTAGTGGCCAATAGTTCAGGTATTTAAGCTACTGGATAAGCTACCCATAAATTGCCTTTGTGATTTTACTCTTCTGAGCCTCAAATTATCTCAAGTTCAGTATCTGGTATTCTCATTGTCAGCCTTGCTCAAATGTGAAAATTGGGAATGATCTTAGTTTTAGTATTAACCCACTTCTAAAGAAAGGTTTTTTCGTTTTTGTTTAAATCCAGGGACAGATACATTTTTGCTTTCTACTGGGAAAAGAAAGGAAGGTACTTACCTATTGTTTTCTGATGGTGACAATAGCTAGGGTGTTGCTGATGGATAGTCCTTGGTCCTTCTTTAAAAGCTTCTTATTTTACAGATTCTTCTAACAAGCTTCGAAATGAATATTGATTTTCTTGATATTTAAAAATCTCTTTTTTTTTCATGTAGAAAAGACCACTTTTATCTATGTTTTCTTTCCCTATTAAGGTGGAAAACTGTTAATTTTTAAAGAAGCTGTAAAGCTGTGCCTAGACATCAAAGTAGTACTGTAAACCCACTAGATACTCAGTAAATATTTTGGGGTGAGAAAGCAAGTAATTGTCAAAATATTAGAAGTCTATGTTTATTTGTTTTTCAAAGTTTTATTGACTGTAAACCTTGGGAAAACATATATGGTAACAGAGACAAGCAAATTACCGGAAGGCAGTAAACATATATATATGTATGTATTTATATTTATTAGAATTTTTATATATACACACAGTTGAGTTTGTAGCATATTGCCTACCTAGTGGTGAAGTGTCCTGATAGTACAGCGCTTAAAGTATGTGGCTACTAACCAGAAGGTTGTCAGTTCAAACTCACCAGCCAATCCGTGGGCTGACCATGTGGCAGTCTGCTTTCATGAGGATTTACAACTCTGAAGACCCTATGGGACAGTTTTACTCTTTCCTATACGGTTACTATGAGTCTGAGTCAGTTTGACAGCAATAGGTTTATCTAGTGGGGGCACTGGTGGTTCAGTGGTACAATTTCTAACTTCCGTGAGAGAGACTTGGGTTCGATTCCCAGCCAGTGGATGTCATGCCTAGCCACTACTCCTCCGTCATTGGAGGTTACCTATTAATATGTTACCGAACAAATTTCGGCAGAACTTCCAGACCAAGACGAACAAGGTAGAAAGTCTTTGCAATCTACCTCAAAAATTAGCCAGTGAAAACCGTGAGTCGCAGTGGTTCGTTCTGCAAGTCATCATGGGAGTAACAGAAGAGCAGGCAGCATTTCGCACATTGACGCATTGGGTAGCTATGAATTAGGGGCTGACTTAACATCAGCTAGCAACAATCCACCTCTGTGTTTATCTGTCTGTCTCTGCTTACCTATCTCATGCTTAATTATCTTGGCAATGGTTTGCCAATTGTAGGAAAAGATTCTCGAGTTCAGTAATTACTTAATGATATAATGTATATTAGATGGAAATAATGAAGTTGTTTGAAAGGGAAATGCAATCAAAACACATTTATGATGTCTTCTTCTCCTTAATTCAAAGTGTATTTCTAAGGTAGTGCTCAAGAATGGTTTACTATTGGCACAAGAAAAGACTGATACTTTTTGTTATTTCTATAAACAAGGCATAGAGCTAAACCCTGAAAAGACAGAAACTACAGCTTTACGAAAGCAAGAGAAAACGAGACAGGAAAATTAGACTTCAAGACTCAATAAAGTTCTCCTCCGAAGGAAATTTGGTTGAATGTGCTTCCCAATAAAGGACACACGTGAAATAAGTAACTGAGTGGGCAGATGATTCAGATACCATGTGCTATACCTTGGCCAAAGGAGCCCTGGTGCTGTAACGGTTAAAGCACTCAACCGCTAACCAAAAGATCAGCAGTTTGAACCTACCAACTGTGCTGCAGGAGAAAGATGAGACAGTGTGCTTTCATAAGATTTACAGCCTTGAAACACCTATGTGACCCTTCTACTCTGTCCTATAAGGTCACTAGGAGTCAGAATCCACTTCATGACAGAGGAAGCTGTACAGCTTGGACCCCGTTAAGTTGGTTCTGACTCATAGAACCCTCTCAGATAGGGGGAAGTAGCCCCATACGGTTTGCAAGGAGTGGCTGGTGGATTTGAACTGCTGTCCTTTTGATTAACAGCTGTAGCTCTTAACCACTGCACCACCAGGGTTCCTGGGCTCACCTTGGCCAAATTTATTTATTTGTGTGCCTTTCAGAAATCCTTAATTCACCTGCTTCCTGGTAACTACTATTTCCTGATAACTACTGACACCTCAGTGAGTGGAGTTCAGAGTGTAGCGATTTCAGGTCTTGCAAAGGAAAACAAAGTTGCTCAATTAGACTCTTAAGAAAGGCTTCATTTGTCATCGTGAATTACGTTGGTCATTGGCGACTCCTTGGAGGGAGAGGGACGAGAACAAAGGGCCGTGCTGTGCGACTGGGTCCGATTAAACTAGCCAGATGCGTTCACAGCATTTTACATATTGCAGGAAAAAAGCAGAAAAAGAAAAAAAGAAGCTCTGGTAACTGATAACTTAATTATCTGCCACTATCAGTTTGGAAGGGCTTTTAAACATGTCCAAAATGTCTACCAAATTTTCAGTAGGAGTGACAGCAGATTTTTAAGCAAGGATAAAAATGCAGCAGTCTTTCTAGAATAAAACTCTGACAGACTATGATGAATTACCTTATTATAGTTGCTTGCATGACAAATGTACTTGATCAGTGTTTCTTCTTGGGAATAGTTGAGCTTATCCAGAGGCAAAAGTTGAAAGGAAATGAGAGCTAACTAGTAATCCTAAGTGTAATACATCAGCATTTCTATAAAAAAGTACTCAGGAAAACCTTATCAATTACTGTTTATGTCAACACAAAGTATTTCCCCTATTCCCTCACAATATAACCTCTCTTCGAGGATTTATTTAAGTGACATTTTAAGAAAGGGAATATAGACCACAGTGAAATTTGTCAAGTTATCCAGTTTTGGAAAAGATGCTCAGAAGTAGTCCCAACCTGAATTTTCACTAATCGGGTAGCTATATATATTTAACTATCTCACTAATATTAACAGTTTTGCTTGTTTACATATTCCTATCTGTGTGAAATTGGCCACGGGGGTGGGGGGAACAGATTAAAAAAGCCAAATAGATTGACAAAAATTTTTCAGTCACCCTGGTAAAGCATTTCTTCATGTAGTTTATTTAAAACATCACTCATTTAAAAATATTTCGATGTGTATAACCTTTTTTCTATTGGAAAGCATGATGAAAGGATCAGAAACATTGCCAAAACAATTACATCAATTTTCATGTCACTGCTTGAAGATGTTTTGTAAATATGTCTCCTGGCTTTTACAACTTCAAATAAAGTACTGTGCAAAGTTCTGTAGTCATTACTCAAAAAACAGTGACAAAAGGCAAAGTGTAATTGTTTTGTTTATTTATTTTACTTCAAGTGACTTAAATAAAACCTAGATGATGCAGGCATCATTTGGAGTAGTGTGAGTATTTCTGTCTGGCCAGATAGACAGTGTGTTACTAGTTGAATGCACAATGGTGTGTTGCCAATACTGCCTTGTGTAATTCCTCGTACACCTAATATTGATAACTGTAGTTCATCACCTCAATGGATACACATAGAAGTAAATCCTAATAGTCTGCCATTTCTGCCTTTAAAAAAATATCTTCTTGTGCAAACATGGGTTGCAGAGAAAGTCAGATAGGGAACATCTCAACCACCTGACCGATACACACATGCATCGACACTGAAGCTTCATGTTGAAATATTATTTACATAAGCAATATAATTTATGACTGTTCTGGAGCCTACCAGCACATTATCTCTGCTGCCTTTCTGTCGTTTTCTTAGAGTCAAGTGTGTTTATGAGAATGAGTTACTTGTAAATAAGAGCTGAGCAGTGCTTTTCACACTGCAGAGAGTGACATTTTTGAGTTAACAATTTAAATGTTTATAACCAGTATTTTTTTTAAATAGAAAATATCTCATTGAGAATGAGTACTCCTTTATGTTAAGTGTTTCAGTAAAGTATATACATGCAGAAATTCATTCAAAGAAGTGTGTTCATCATACCCACCATACAAACCATGTCTTACCATAAATTGCAGCAAATGCTGGAAATGCTGCTAGTGGAATAATTGGAGGCGGCATAAATGATGAAGCCGGTCACAATAAACTGAACTTGCGTTTTAGAAGGTTAGGACCCTTAGACCTGGATTTTTACCTCTGATGCTCATTAGGGCTGACTGAGTTCTTACAGAAAAATACAGATGAATGGTTCTTCATCAGACAAATTAAATCCCATACATGGTACGGGAGAGACAGATGCGGGTTTTTGTTTGCTTTGTTTTTGTTTTTAGAGAGCTACAGGTGCTTAGGAGTTGTACTCAAGTTGTCAAACCTTTGCTAGATTTTAGCATTCTGGGTGTGTTGTGTTTTTTTTTTTTTTTTTTTTTTTGGCTTTTGCTTTTGTTTTTGTTTTGTCATTTGCTTTCACACTGTCATTTTTGACAATTGATGTTCTATCTTTGACAGTACTTTGACATCCAGGACTACGCATTAACAAATGAAAAGGAACACTTGATCCACAGTGTAGAAGTTGTTCAAGAGATTTGTATGTATTGTGTGCTATGCTTATATACAGTTTTATTTTTGTGCCAGTCTCTGAAAGAACATCATGGAGACACTCAGAGCAGTTGCTTCATCAAGATTCTAAGTATTGGAAACACAGGGTGCACTAAATGATTTTACATCTTCCTTCAGTTAATTGTATGCTAACTGAAGGCAAACTTAGTAATTAAGGAAAGATTATTTTAATCTTGTGATTTCCTCTTTTTATTTTCCTAAAGTATATTTTTCCTATTATCTAAGATATCCACAATACTTACATTACACCTTTTTGTCTGTTAAAGTCAAATCTGCTCTGTTTTTCCTGTCCAAGGTGAATGATAGTTACGATTTTTATTGTGATAGATTTGACTTTCCCGGCATCCACGTGGAGGTATCCAGAGATTGGGGACCATTTAGCACTGGGAGACAGTAAAGGATTCTTCTGGCATTTGTCCTTGATAGTTGCTATTTTGCTTCTATTGTTTTATGTATCAAGTGTCTAAAGTTTGGAGAGAAGAGTAGCGTGTTCTAGATGAATGAATAGGTTTAGACTTCAGTTTTCCTTTCACTCTGTCCTGTTTGTTTTGTTCTGCTTAATTTAGCTGCTCTTTAGCTTGTAACTCTCCAAGTCAGTGGAAAGTCAAATTCAGAGAAGATCTAAATGATATAAACAAGTTTGACCACCCCAAGTGATGTGAATAAGTTTGACATCTAGTTAGAGTGTGGGAGTGGGACCAGAATATACAACAGTAACTTACCTGCCTTAGTCCGGATTGTTTTCAAGAGCAGGTCAAAATTCAGTGGTAGGTGCTGAAATATAAAGTGAACACAGTACAAAATTTAAAAAGAAGTATTTTTTTCAAGCTTATATTATAATTTGACAAAAATATTTCCAATATCTAATCTATGCTGTGTTCCAGTTTCACTATTTGGGGTTTATGCTAAGTGCACTTTAACTAGAACTGAAGGAGGGTTGATCTCTTTGAATTATGACATTGCCAAAGAATATTGAATATAACAAGGATTGTCAGAAGAATGAACAAGTTTGTTTTAGAAGATGTACAGCCAGAAAGTTCCTTAGAAGTGAGCTTGGTGAGACTTGGTGTCCAGTGGTTTAGATACATTGTCAGGAGGGACCAGTCCCTTCAGAAGGATGTTTTGATAGATCAAAAGTATTAGCAAAAAACTTTGATAGATCAAAGTATTAGCAAAAAACAGACAACCCTTCCTTGACCAGATGGATTGACACAATGTCTGCAACCGTGGTCTCAAACAAACAATTGTGGGGATGATGCAGTCCCCGGCAGTGTTTTGTTCTGATGGATATAGAGACACTGTGAGTCAAAACCAACTCAAGGACACATAACAAGCTAACAACCATACGCTGTAAATGATACATACTTCCTGAAAGTTTAATTGCCAAATATCTAGGTGAATACTGTGATGATTGCTTAAGGAATGGTTGCACAGTTCATTTCTTTTACAAAAAGCAAAATTACTCTTACAGAATTAAGTGCTAAAAGTATAATTTGGAGGTTGAATTTTTTAAAGTAACAGACGCAAGCGTGGGCACGCTATTACTTAAGACCTTTGTCTTAGAACACTCTGTCAGGTACTAATTTAGCCAATTCAAGGGTTTTAAGTGTTAAAAAAAAAAAAAAAAAGTATTATAATAGTAAGGTAATGTAACTATGAAAGTAAGCAAGTAGATTTTTTCCAAAGCTTATCTTTGAGTCATGCTGTTCAGGTAGATTTGTAAACTTACTACTATGAAAAGGCCTACATTTGTTTATTTAAAAACAAACACATGATACATAATAACTTTGTTGTGAAGAACTTTCATATCTAAATATTAGTTAAAATTCATTTGTTTTGTCACTTTAGAAAGCTGTTCCTCTATTAAGCAAGAATTTATTTCAAAGAATAGAATTTTCATGAGTCCTATTTATTGATTCATAAATCTACATATCAATAGCTTCTGATGTATCCAGAAAGCTTGTGTTACTAAAAACATCACCAGTGTATCTGTCCCTCCCTGATTGTTTTAGTCAACCAGTGCTGCTGTAACAGAATGAGTGGATGTCATCAACAAAGGAAAGTTTATTCTGACACAGTCTGGTAGACTACAAGTCCGAATCCAGGGTGTCTGCTCCAGGGGAAGAAGGGCTTTCTCTCTGCTGGCTCTGGAGGAAGTTCCTTGTGTTGTGTCAGTCTTTGGTTGGGGAACATCTTAGCATAGGAACCTCACATCTGAAGGACAAGCTGTACTCTTGGGGCTGCTTTCTTGATGGTGTGAGGTTCCCGCTCACTGATTGCTTCCCTTTGTTTTTATCTCCCATAGCGTGAAATGATACAGGGTGGTGCAAGCCACACTCCAGGGAAATCCCCTTAGCAAGGGTGTTGCAGTCCCACTGTAATCCTATTTTAACATAATCGGCCTGTCTACTAGCCACAGGCAAAGATTAGGATGTATAAAATAGGAAGATCACAAAATATTGGGAATGATGGCCCAGACAAATGGCTACACATGTTTTTTGGTGGGACATAGTTCAGTCTATGACAGTGATAATTTAACTAATATTATATCATAACACCACTAGCATGTAGTTATGAATAAAATTTCCTAGCAGTTTTTAAAAATGCAATTCATTTGTTTAGCTGATGTATGGATGTTAGATGACTTTTGTATGTAGTTTTTCTCCTGATATAGAGTGAATCTCATTAGCGGTAGTAATGTTTTCTTACATTTTTTAACATGTCCCAGGGTGAAAGATCTTGGGAAATAAACTAATCCAAACACTTCAACATACAAATCAAGAAATATAATACAAGAAGGTGAATCCTGGAATTTTCTTCATACCACTCCAGAAATAGGCCTCCAGGAGACATGTCACTTCTTTTATTATATCCTTTTGCTGTTTAAAAGATGTATTATTTTCCTTATTAAAACAGGTTTATTTTATCACAAAATCTTACATTGGTAGATTAGTTGTATTCAGGTTTTTCTTTCCATAAGAACCTTTACCAGTAGTCAGTGAGAACTGTAATTTTTTGCAGAAACCGAGTACAGATCCTGTGTTCTAAATTAGAGCCCTGGTGATGCAGTGATTAAGAGCTTGGCTGCTAAATGAAGAGACTGGCAATTTGAATCCAACAGCCTTTCCTTAGAAACTCAGGGGGACGGCCCTACTCCCATAGGGTTTCTGTGAGTCAGAATTGACTTAAAGGCTAGGGGGTTCATTTTCCTGTTTGGTTTGTGTTCGAAATAATGCATATTCTATAAAGAGAAAGTTTACCTGCCATGAGGAAGCCTGCCAACAAGGATGAGAACAGAAAGGATCTTTTATGAGACGAATCAACTTTCAATATTTGGCTATTCCAGCTACTTAGAAAGGTGACCTGAGAGCAATCAGGGCATCGGTAACAACTTCAATCACAGCAGAAAAGAAATGCTTTGGAATGAATAAAATCATAGGAACTGAGTAGAGTTTGGAAGCCAATATCTCCTTATCTGAGGCTATAGGTTCAGCAGGAGCAAGTTAATGCAGAATGAAAAATTTCTTGGTCTTGTTCTGAGCTTAATAAAAGCTGACTTAATCCAGCAGTTTAGAGTTTGAGCGAGTTTAATATTTGAAAGAAGAGCAGTAAAAGAGTTGCTGAACAGAGTGTATTTTCTGCATGGAAATGAAGAGCCTTGTCCCGAAACTGTATCTGGTGTGTGTATGTGGGCGAATTTCATAGAAAGGGTGGCTAGAAATCAGTGTCCAGATGAAGTTAATTCCTCTTTATTTTAAAATTTAACTTTTAACACACACACACATATACACACACACATATGTACACACATACATGACAAATGAATGTCATGGATATATTATCACATTTTAATTAGTGATTTTCTTAAAGAATGCATTTTTTTTAGAAAAACAGGAAAAAAGGAATGAAGACTTAGTAAAGTGAAGATAGCACTGGACTGTCAGTCTAGAACTGTATTATCCTGAATCAATTATAGACTTCACATTTTTGTAACGAAAATGTTATCTCTGAACTCACACTCCCTACAGTTGCCTAATATTTTGAGTGGCTGATGCCAATTTGATCCCAAATAGGTACAGGTACTTTTAGTTTTTCATTGTCACTTTAAATATATATTTAAGATATATGTATATGTACACATATGTCCATGTATACAGTTCTATTAGTCCTGCCAGTAGAGTTTAAAACTTATCACATGATATACATCTTTAATAATTTTATTCCTAGAAAATCTTCTTTGCTTGATTAGTAATTTTTATTTTTGTTGAAAATGTATAGAGTAGATCATACATCAATTCAATATTTTCTATGTTGTGTAAAATTCTTTGAAATTTCTTATATTCTTCAAGCTGTGCAACCATTCTGATCCTCTTTTTCTGAATTATTCCTTTTTCATTAACATAAATTCATGGTGCTCCTGAGTTTCCTGTTATTTCCAATTGCTGTTGTGAATTTAATACCACATACATAGATCTTAAAAGAGCACAGTGCTCAAGGCAGGCACGTTTTTACTAGTTAAAATAAACTATTCTGTGGTTTAAGAAGACTCTTGGAGGTACTTTTGGTTTAAGGTTTAAAGATTATTAATGGTGAATATCTTCAGGGTTCATCAAGATATCATTGCTCCAAAAAGTCTGGATTCCATGAGAATTTAAAATTTTATTCTGCATCTTCTCCCATTTGATCAGGATCCATCTATAGAATCTTTGATGAAAAATTTCAGTAGTGGTATTCAGGCTTGTCATAATGCAGTTTCTCAAGACCAGGAATATTAATTCCTGACTTAGGAAGACTCAGCAATGGAGGCACAGTAGGTTCAGTCATGCTAGTTTTATTGGTGCACTGATGGCAGGCAGGTACAGTGTTCTGTGATCTCACCTGCTTTGTGGCACAGTGGCCTCATATATAGGCTTAAACAAAGGTGACTGGCAGCCAGACACATGAGCTTCAAGGTTGTAAACAAATTATGTAACTATTAGTGAATCTCTCTTGGCTGGAAAGTCTGCTCCCTCCAGAAGGCCTTGGCTGCTGAATACTTTCAGCTGGAAGGCCTGAGCAAGACAACCTTCCACGTTGTCCCCATACTCCACCCTGAAGGAGTTAATTCTTCCACAAAGGTCCTTGGGAGAGATACGGGGCTATATTGATCCATATAGGCCATAGCAGCAATATAGGCAACAGCAAACAAGCGCAAGCCCACATGTGACCCCCAGTATGGCAAATAACATGGCCTCCCAGTTTATGCCACCATTTGGCCGGTGGATCCCCAGTAAGGCTGGTAATGGACTGTGTCTCCTAATGCTTGACTGATATGATTATGGTCATCTGGAATGTAGGTTCAATATTCTGTGTAGAGTAGAGTACAGGTCCCCTCTTCTGCCATGGTCAAATTATCCAAGGCCATATGGTGCTGCAGTAGCACTTTCTGGAGCTGGTACACCTCATCATCTAGCAGGGTCAAGGCCCAGTGCAAGGCATTCAGAGCTCTGGCAGTGTGTAGCACTGGTGCTGTCAACCTGTGTCTGGGTAATTGCAGTAGCAGCATTGGCATAAACAAGGCTGATAGATAATACCACCATGTGATGTTTCACCTGATACTGATATGGGAAAGCATCCCAGTTACTGGGCCTACCAGGCAGGGACTCCACAATATGGCCTGTCATGTATGGCCATCCCCGTGCACACTGGCCAGTCCACCCATGAAATCCACAGACCTACAGACTGCCCCAGGGTACTGGGTGGGCCCCTGCCATTTTCTTTTCCTATTTTATTTCCCCACCCCACAAAATGTGTTATCATTCTGTGGGACAAGTTTCTGGCTTAGGTCCATGGGATTCCACCTAACATGGGCTCCCCATGGTGCCATCTACTCTATGCCAGGAGGGCTCTGTCCTGTGGTTCAACAGACTTGGCTCTAAGCCACCCCAGGCTGTCCCAGGTGTCATAGTCTACCCAGGGCTGGGCATGGCTCACTTGTGCCCTTACTGGGAGATTCACGTGCTCCCGGATAGCATTCCAGAGGGAGTCATTGTGTCCCTGTTCCCACAACCATGTCCAGTTCTCTCCAGTGGCTGAGTAAATTCTTCAGGGGAGGCCTCCCACAGCACTGAGCAGCATATTGGCACAAAGTCATTGTGTCCCTGTTCCCACAACTATGTCCAGTTCTCTCCAGTGGCTGAGTAAATTCTCCAGGTGAGGACTCCCACAGCACTGAGCAGCATATTGGTACAAACCTCGCATGCTGATTGATTACAGACCTCTGTCAAGATGTGAACCCAAGAAATCAAGGTGTTTCCATTGACTATCCTGTGGCTGCAAAGAGAGAGCAGTTAGAGAAACCATTAGAGGGAGGTCTCTCCCATCTGGCATGATACATGCCTCCTGTCCATTCAGGAACAAGAGGGTAGCTGGTGAGGGGATCCTCTCTGTCCTTTTGTTAGGGTCCGGATTTCAAGACACGACACAGTTTCTTTTGAAAGTTAAGTTTTATTAAAAACGTGGCCAATAGGAAAAAGGCTGGTGTACCAGGGACGCAATCCAAACTACACAGAGCAGGAGATGACCCCAAGCTTCTCTAGCGTGCAGTATTTAAGCTGTGAAAACCAAAAAGCAGAGGGGGGAGCTGTCCTTTGCATTGACTGGCTGAGGCCACCTGGAATTTTCGTAGGTTGTAAATAGTCATCAGTGGATGTTTTTGTAGATTGTGGTCAAGAGCCTAGGGGTTACCTACAAGGCTGTTTCCAGGCTTCAAGGCTGTCTCCAGGCTCTGTCTGGTGACAGATATTTTCTTAAGGGTGAGATCAGTCTGTGGTATTTCCTGTTATTTTCTGCTAAGTTGCTTCCTGGGGCCTTCTAACTGCACCAAGGCTCAAAATGGAGTCACTTACGTCTCACTTCAACACTTTCACACAAGACCTTGTCCCCTGTATCAGTAGGTAAGGTGGGCTCGGTATGGACAAGCATAGGCCCTATGTGGATAGGCCAAACACTTAATACAAAATGCACCTTTGAGACTGGGGTACCCACCTGCAGGAAGGGATACTGTAATCCTTGGAGGCCACTCACTGAGTATCCAAGTATGGACATTTAAACCTCTCTTCTCCTCAATCAACCATGGGGACACTAAACCAATCCTAGTAAAGGATTCTACTTTCATTTTCTAAGGCCATGTCCACTCAACAATTTCTTCTCCAGGTAAGACCATGGGAGCTGGGAGGAAGATGTTCCCTGGCACTCCTTTCCAGGTTTTAGAAATTTCCCTGCTGTGACAATCTGCAGCTATGTAGGTACAGCCACATAGTGAGTAATCAAATTCACTGGAGCTGCTCACCTTGGGCAGGGGCACTTGTTTAACATTTGTAACACCTGCCGCAGTCTGGTTCTCCAGTTCCTCAGAGTACTGTCTGATGAACTTATCAGACAGCTTGTTTTAATACACTATTACACTTTTCACTCATCCTTGTGGCCTAAGGATGATAAGGATCTTTCGTGGGACCAATTGTTCTTTGGTCCACCACTGCACCAAATGCCCAGTAAAATGAGTTGTATGTATGGAAGACATCACTTTATTTCACTCAACAACAGTTGACAGTCACACGCCGGGAGCTGTCAGGCTTCTTCACTGGCCACACTGGAGAACTGAAGGAGCTTTGGGCGAGCCTCAATAGTTGCACTCGGCACAACACTTCAATGGTTTCCGTGATTTCCTTACGTCCCCCTGAGAGGCGATATGGTTTCACATTCACAACCTGCCTAGGAGTGGGCAGCTCCACTGGGGCTGCTTGAGCTCAACCTGTGCTATGGCTGTATGGCCCTTGGCCACAGTCTAAATTCTCTGACTGTTTATACAACCTGACCATGCAGGATATCTATATCCAGAATTTATTCTGACACTGGTGAAACATGCATGTTGTAAACCCCAGGGGGCAGGTGGCCAGTTGCCAGCAGTGGCTGGACTTCTCATACCCAAATGGTCTAGCCACCTTATTCATCTATCACTTGTAAGGGCCTAGAGAACTTTTTAGCATTCCCATGGATCAAGGAGCATTTGGCCCCCGTTTCTACTAATGCCGTCACGCACTGCACATTTGAGGGGGACCAGAATATGGCTAATTCTACTTAGGGCCTCTGTTCCCCAGTGAGACCCCCACTCTCCATGTGGGGTCCTTGGCCTGGATCCTAAGCAAACAGCAATGTGGCTGAGCCACTGTCGTCACCCAAATAACCTCGGAGCTGTGTGACTCGTGCCTTTCCTCATCCTGCCTGGTGAGATCCTCCCTTTGCCCTCCCTCTCTTCAACTTAAGGGCAGCATAACACCGTTCAGGTGTTGTGAGCATCAAGGCCATAAACAAGTCCTGTAGCTATTGCTGAATCTCTCTCAGCCAGAAGGCATGAGTAAGACAATCTCCCATGTTTCCCCCATGAGACTCCATCTAGTTCTTCTGGTCTCATGCAGCTCTAAAGAGTAGATAGGTGGCTGAGAGGTCAGTGATGTTATGTTAAAGCAGGAGGAGGGACTCAGAAAATGAAGGTGACAGTATCTGCACAACTTGAAGAATTACTCCATGTCACATGTGGAAATTGTTGAGTCTGTATGTGCTCTGCTGTGTATAATCTCAACAACAATAGCAAAAATAAAATCAATTATATTAAAAAATATTAAGACTGTACTGGAATATAGCTCAAGTTCCTTTCTATGTATCTATATAAGCATCTAGGAACTGGAGGAAGAGGTAGGGCTCTATATAATAATAAACCCTAATAAGGGAAAGTGGAAGTTACCATGAACTACTGATAACTTCCACAATATTTTTGCAAGAGTCATAATCCCTAATGTCATTGCTATCTCTAACATGGCTCAAACAATATTTGCAATTTGTACCCTGGGAGGCTACTGTGGTCCATTAATGTATCTAGATTATTCTAGTGATGCTATGAGTTGAAACTAACTTGAGGCAGTAGTTTTGGTGTTTGGTTTAGTGACTTGTTTTTTTTTTAAAAAAAGAAATGCAGACACAATTAGATGAAACGTTTAAAATATTCCCGTTGTATTTAATTTTTAAGTGTGTTATCTAGTATCTCCAATATCAATTTAATTGTTTCAATATGCATGGACAGTAATAGCAGATGCTGCTTTAAATGTGATGGTTTGCTAGAAACTGCATATGTTAGAGACAAGAGTTAATGAAACACGTGACAGGAGTAAATAATTCTATCAAAATTAATTAGAACACGTTTATAAATGGGCTTCTGATTTCAGACAACCACCTCACACAGTTAAAATCACATTGTCCTGAACACAGTATAGGCATGCAGACAGTTTTAAAATTAAATTATTTTAGCCATGTAATGCAGCACTCCTAAAAATTGTACAGTATGTTTTTACCTTCTAAAATAATGGAGAGAATCTCCCTTTTTTATAACTTCACAGAGTGCCAATTTTCATCTTACCATTGTTATGGTAATAATTTAGAATATCCCCTCTCTCAAGAATCTAGGAGAGTCTGCAAATAATAAACAAACTAAAAGCAATGCGGACTCACTGGTCATATTGTCTTCAAATACATGTTGTTGAAGAAAGAAAGAAAAGAAATATGAGCACAAAATAACTCCGTGAGGGGTTGGGGAAGGGACTTGGAAATTGTAAGAAAATAATTATAGGCCACACATGGATCTCTTTTGTAAAGAGCTATGAGGACGTAACAATTGTGCGCTTGTGGTTGTTTCCAATACTTCCCAATTCCCTTTGAGGTGCTGGATACCGAGGAAACTACCTACACTTGCACTACTTTCTACTTATTTCTACTTAGTTGAAATACAGCCAGAGAAACTGTGACTTCCTTGAAGTGTTCATCATATTCCAATTCAAAATTTCACTTCCCAAGACAGACATTATGCAAAAATGAATTTTATTTTTATTGGTAAATAGCTACCTTGAATTGTTGTTTTACCTGACTGAAATTGACCAGAATTGCTCCCTGATACTCTGTTGATGTGACATTCTAGTTAACTGAACCAAAAAACACTTTTTTTCCTTTCTAATTTTAACTATTGAAAAAAAAAAAGTTAAAGGAAATTTTGGTTTCAATACTTTACCAAATAAAATAAACCAGCCAAAGTAACATGAATACACCGGACATTTAGCATTCAAAGGAAAACCACGATTCCAACTCACAGTGATCCTGTAGACTTAGTAGAACTGTTCCACGGAGTTTCCAAGGAGCACCTGGTGGATTTGAACTGCTGACATTTTGGTTAGCAGACATAGCACTCAACTACCACATCATTCAGCTCTCCTCAATTTTGGATAATAGTTAAGCTTCAAATTTTTTATTTTTTATGAGAATAGTTTGATTATTGCTTCATTCACCTGGTGGCATAGTGGTTAAGTGCTACAGATGTTAACCAAAAGGTTGACAGTTCAAATCTGCCAAGCATTCCTTGGAAACTTTATGAGTTGCTATGAGTCAGAATCAGCTCGATGGCAGTAGTTTTGTTTGCTTTTTATAGTCATCCTGTAGAAATACTGCATTCTACTACATATCTAAAACTGTTGATGATGTTTGAGACAAAAAGTTATTGATCATTTCTGATTTCATGGAACTCAAAAACAGTGGATGCACAAATAAAGAATCCATTGGGGGCTTATAGGGTCTTGCTGACAACATCCAATATAAAACACAAATAAGCAGCTAATCATTTCACCAATTGGAGTAAGTTAGGGTTTTAAATGAAAAGTGTTTGCTTTCATTTATTACCCCCGCCGATAAGTTAATACACCGTTGTTTTATGCTTTGGACCATCAATCAGCATGCCTAACCTTGTAGTTCAGATGACGCAGACTACCACTGCTTAAATCTGTGCCTTCACCCAGGGGGAAGGAACAAGATGACCCTCTGTCTTTTGGGGAGATCAGATGAAAGACAGGAAAGTATCTACTCTCAAGGATCATGCATGCTATTCTGTGCAAAGATGCTGAGAGTTTATTTAGCTTTTCCATTTCATTTACTAATCAAAAGTAGAAGAAAGTCACATCTCTAGTCTTACTGTCCACCTATGCCTGTATTTATGCCTTCCAGACAACATAATTTTCTAGACACTTAATTATTTCTAGTGAGCTGAATCCAGTTCGTAAGAGACATGCATTCTAAAGTCTCTCAGGACATTAATGTAGACAGTATGATTGATGCTATAATAAAATTAGGTATAATGCAATTGTTGAAGACTGTTTCTAAGAGCTTTGGGGAAGTAATACAATCCTGCCATACTTTTGTGGATATCTACTGTTTGATCCATTTCATGCTGGTGTCAGAAAGTAACTGTCAAAGAAAAGAAGTCCATGACTCAGCTAAAGACCATTTGCTACAGTCATCTGGAAAAGGCGATGAGTATTTTGCCTATGCAGTTTTGGAAATAACTTACTTGATTTTGCCAGAAAACTAAAATGTCTGAGTTACAAAGTTAAATAGAATTTGGGAAAAAATTGTTTATATACTGTGTCTTATTGTGTCCACTGCGAAGTCCAGCATAAGAGGCCTTTGGAACTAATGGTATGCTTTGTTTCTTTCTGTTTTAGGTAAGCACAGTAATCATGTCCAGTGTGTAATCAGACGGCACTAAGGTAAAAGAGAAAAAAAAAAGTAAAACCAATATATTTATGTCTCAAAACAGTGCTAAACATTTGAATATATGGGATTTAAAAAATATATTACAACCAAAATTCTTTTTAGAATCTGAAAATACTTGAGAAAATTCCAATGTTCTTTTATGTTTGTTTGTTTGATGGGGATGTCAGTGTCATAGACTTGCAATCTTTGAAGATCTGCATTGTATGGAGCTTTTAAAATATTTATTAAATTCTAATGTTTATGTATTTAAATGGTGAGAAATGCAAATCATGACACTTACAATTCAAAAATGCGTTATCTATATGCAAATGGCCATCTTTTGCAGTACATACTGGATTTAAAAATAAATTGAAATATAACAAAGAAGTGATTTCAAATATCAGAAGATACTTTTTATACATGTTGGTCTTCAGGACCACTTGTATAACAAAGAAAAAGTAACATTAATTGATATTATGTATCACTGAAGATTAGTTATAAAAATGACACAAAATTCTCTAAAAACTGTGTTAATCATTTTTCTCGGGAGCAATCCGCCATTGTCTGTAAAATAAATAATCTTGCTTTTTCCATAATAAATCAAATTATAGTTAAACTCATCCTTTTAACATCACAATCAAAGTACTTCTAAGTAGATATGTACAAGAGCCCCCTGGTTTGTTTATAAAGGTTTGAAATTAAATAATATTCTAATTAATTCAGCATTAGTGGTCCTTCCTCCAAAGGAACGCTTGTATATCTCTAGGAAGCAGAGCAGCTAAACTTTACTGTTATTTATTAACAAGCATGTTGAAAGATATAATTTATTTTTTTTCTAGATGAAAAATTCAGTGTTGATTATACACATAAACAGTGTATCAGTGTGAATGTGGTAGCAGCAAACCTTTATGGTAATGAGTTGACAAAAGGATCAAGTGTTTGTTTGACTTGTTCTTGACGTCTTTTGGCTTTTCCTTGTTGTTATATTCTGTGGAGTTGATTCAAACTCAGACTGGTCTCATGTGACAGAGTAGAACTGCTGTGTAACATTTCACAGGCTGAAATGTTTGTGGGAGCAGATCACCAGATTTTTCCCTTCTGGAGCCAGTGAGTGGGGTCAATCTGTTGACCGTAAGGTCAACAGCCAAGCACTTAACTGCTGCACCAACAAGACTCATTTTCTTTATCTTCCATTTAATGAATCTTTGAGACTGTTTGTTAAAAAAAAAAAAAAGTTTTTGTTTGGTTTTTGTTTTGCTTTTAGGGAGGGACCTCTCATTTAATTGTTTAAATGGAGCCTTGTTTCCTTTAGGGTCACTATGAGTCAGAATTGACTCAGCCACAACAGGTTTGGTTTTCCAAGTGTCTGCAATGTGAGCAAGTTTGAGAAACTTCCAGCTTCAGCTAAAAGTGCTTTGAGATGATGTTTCTCTGAGAAGTTTTAGTAATATTTACTTGGATTAGTTTTGTAAATGTTTGAAGTTGTACGTTTCATTATAAAAATTATTTTTCAGAATGAAAGTATTCTAAGAATAAAATTTTCAGGTTTTGTCAGTGTGATTACTTCTTATAATAAAAATGAAACAGATAATTTTATAGAAATACATATTCAGAAAACTATGACCACAAAACAAAACATTTTGACCAATTTATCTACTACTTTCCATTCATTGAAGTGAAATTCAAGTGAAGGATTTTATATCCTACATAGTTTTACAGACATAGATCTTAAACAGAAAACATTTTGGCTTCAAACTTTTATTGGTAAATACATTTCTAAAATGTATTAGCACAGTTGTTTGGCTGCAACGTTATAAATATAACCTTTCCTGGATCCGATTCGACGGCACTTGGCTTGGCTTGGCTTGATGACTTCGAATCATCCCACATATAGGATCCATGGCAGTAAGTGACATCATACAACTCTCTACAAGTTAAAGATGTAAGATATGATGGGTTGAACAAAACTAATAAACACAATAACAACAAAACAAAAACAAAACCTTACCTATCTCAGGCATCAGTTCATCACTTTATCATTTTCTTTGTGAATAAAGAGCAGAACAAACTCTTACTGTTAGTTGGAAGCCAACTAATTGAGGTTGTACTTATATTAGTGTTCCAGAATATATGATGTATGTTCCTAGGTCCATCTGAAGCTATACTTTGAATGCGAATGCTCAACAATGACTTTATGAGTCTGAGATTGATAGTTATTTGATTTAGTAACATCTGTTGTTGTTTGATATTCTCCGAGCAGATGTTCTTCCTTGAAATTCAACATGCAATTTGATTTATTCTCGTATAACTTTAGCAGATTAAAACTATTACCATATTTGCATAGGTATTTGAATTACTGGTTGTCTATAACTTTCGACAAGCAGATTTCTGTAACATGGGTCAAATGTCATTAACTTTAATAAGGATGGCAACAGTTAAACTCTTCAAATGACTAATGCTATAAACTGAGAAAAGGTTCTTTCAGGTTACAGGGCATCTAGGCTCCTCACCCCCAATTAGCAACCCTTTTATTTAATGCTGTTGGATAATTAACAAGAACAGAGCAATGTATACTTTTAGACTTACGTTTTTTCCTATATTTGTCCTTCTGTTTCAAATTTATGAGATTACACAGAGTTGTGATTAAAAATGTACTCAGACACAGGCAATACTATTTGTTTCTCCCTTTATCTTTTGTAATGTGCTGCAACAAAACCAAAAGCAATGCAACTATAAGAGAATCACATTGTTAAACGATCTGTGTGGAGACACACAGGAGTTTAGAATACATAAAATACGTAAGAGATTATAGTGCTGAGGATGAGAGAATTCTGATCAGAATTTTCTTAGTTGAAAAATATTTATCAGAACTAAGAAAAATGGTTGTCCTCAATAAAAATATACAAATATTAAAACTATATTATAATTTTTGTTTATTTGAAATCAAAGGAGATCTTGATTTCCTATAATGGAATATACACGTGAGTTCTCTTTTCCAAGGAGTTCGCTTATTCAATAGCTCACCAGCCAAAGATATTTTGTGACCTTTTCTAAGCAAATATGAAGCTATCACAGTCTTTCATGCATTGCTTCTTAAAGGGACATTTGTAATTGCTTTTATAGTCTCAATTCTCTCTTAACTTCCATTATCTGTAATATCTTCTTTGAAGCTTGAAATTAACTTGTTTCCCCTCCACCATTTTACGCATTCCTATATGGGTAAGCAAGGATTTTACTATTCTACTGAAGTTCTAAGTGGCTACATTCAACATAAAACCCAAACCAAACCCACTGCTGCCAAGTGGATTCATTCAGTGCGGACATGATTAATTCAGTGTAGTGTGGTACATTTCATCACATTGTGGTGTTAATCCCACTCAGATCATCTTTGATGATCACTCAAAGATGTAATCTCATTTTGCATATGGAGGGGATGCTAATGGAACTATGTTAGTAGAGTATGCTTTTTTTAAAAAAAAAAATGTACTTGGTATGGAACTTTTCTGTACTGTCTCATGTAGTTTCTTACTTAGCTGTCTCTTTGTAATCAGTAAACATATATCTATTAACAGACTGGAAAGCAAAGCTGCACTTTTAGTCTAGTTAGAATTGTTCTCTAAATGATAAATCTGACCACCTTCTTCTAAGTTATCCTCTCAGAGACAGTGAAGGAGTTCAGTTAGGATAGACAATATTGCCTTTACAATTTTCTTTTATACTTGCCTATTTTGTTGGGGCAAGATAAACATGCCATCCATCCTACAGGTTAAATGTGTTGTTCTTGAAATATGCTCCTATCAGAGCTGAGTTATGAGGTGATGGTAATGTGCATTTCCGTATTCTAAAAATAAAATAAGGCAATTTAGCCTGCGTGTTCTTTTAATTAGAAAATGGTGAAAGCTTTAATTTTTAAATTGTACAAACTTGTCATTTTCATTAAGCAAAGGAAATCAAATATAATTGTAGTAGAAATGACTAAGAATTTCAAAGTTTCAAATAGGAAAGTAGATGTGTATTCAGAAGAAAATTTCAGTAATATTTGTGATCATAACAGCTTCAATGCTATAAAACCACACACACACACACACAATCCCACTGCCAACAAGTCGATTCCAACTCATAGTAACCCTATAGACAAATAGACCTGTTCCATAAAATTTCCAAGGAAATTTGAACTGCTGACCTTTTGGTTAGCTGGCATAGCACTTAACGACTACACCACTGGGGTCTCTGCTCCAGTGCTATAAGGCCTTAAATATTTTGACACTGTATGTGAATCAATGGTCCAGTTTTGCCCGAGACATTCATAGTTCCCTTGGGAGAAATCTTCGATTTCATTGTCCTTTGTGGTTCCACCTCTCCCCACTTAATACAATGCTTTGCACATTTTTAGTCAATTGCAAATACTTTTGTCACTGCTATTTGTAAATTCCTTTGTTTGATTAACTTATTTAAAAAGCTGTATATTGGCTGCATTTCAGATTCCATATGCTATAAACACCAAAGTATTTAACAAGTTTTTATTTTGTTTTTACTAAGAATTAGTTGTTTTAAACCATTTCTTCAATAATGCAAGATTGGTTAGATAGATGAAAACACAAATAGGTAGGTAGAAATGTAAATAAAAAGTAATGACTCTTTTTAAAATAATTGTTCAAAATCACAGTTTCCACCTTCTAGATGTTTAGAAATACAACTGTTAGTCTTTTTAATAAGCAGTAAATACTCAGTGTAATTGATTTTTCTTCTCTCTCTTTTGAATCTGTGCCAGATTCTTGAGATATACAATGAGATAGTGTGAAGCCTGTTATCAGAGGAGTCAGAGTTCAGTTGTATCACAAAAACCACTATATGAGGTCTTTTATTTCTGAAAAGATGTAAGAAGTATTGTCTGACTGAGATAAATGACATTTAAATAGTCCAAATAATTTATTTTTAAGATCATACTTTTAAAATTTCACCTCCGAACATTTTTAACTTAGGCAAACAAGTTAATGCATCAGTAAATTAATAAAGTGAAAAATTTAACATTTACAGTACATATTTTACCAAAACAAATCTGCTCCATTTGTCTAGCTCATATTGTAGAATGCCTGTTTTGCATAATTTTTAGAAATCTTTGCATTATTATTCACACACAGCTCTGTAGCAATTTATTAATATACAAAAAATTAGACCACTCTGTTTAGTCTAAAGTTCAGAATAATGATCTTAAGATTCTACTATAAAATCACAAGCAGTGTGGATGTAGTGGTTAAATAGTTAAGTGCTATGTCTGCTAACCAAAAGTTCAGCAGTTCAAATCCTCCAGGCGCTCCTCGGAAACTCTATGGGGCAGTTCTACTCTGTCCTGTAGGGCCACCTATGAGTCAGAATTGACTCACTGAGAGTGGGTTGGATTGGTTTATAGCTATATAGTTATGTAGTCTCCATCTCAAGAAGAAACAAAAAATAGTAGTGAGGTGGTTGCATTTTTTTTTTTTTATTTAAGTCTCATTTCGAATTGGAATTTTATTGTTCTATTCCACATAAAATACTATAAGAAAAATATACTAGTGGCTACTTTTGTATTACTACTGAGGCTGCTTTTCATGCTGAGAGTTTTGGAGCTATTTCAAGTTATTTTATTTATTTATTTATTTTGGCAAACAAACTACTAAAATATTAAGAAATTGTTTCAAATTCATTCTAAGATTCTTGTACTGAACATGTGCGGAAAAACACAAAACATATTATTCTCAGCTTATATACTTCTCTATTTGAAAACCAAAACCTAAAATACACAGCTCTAAAGAGTGAGGTGTATCTAAGCCAAGAGCAATTATCAATGGGAACCTAATTCACCGGTTCATTGTCAGCTAAAAACATACTGTCTGTGCTGCAGCCTAAATTATTTAGTAACTTTACATTAGACATCTTGAGCTGTCATTATTATTAGAATTATTACATTATCATGATTTCAATAACATGGCAGACAAGAATAGCTATGTTGCTCTCAATTTTTTTCTGTTTCTCCTCTTTTAGATTCACAGTTAGGAAAGCTGTATCACTGATGTTTTCAAACACTTTTGCCATTAATTTAATGAAACATTTAAAGACAACTGGAATAATAAAAAGGAAATTATTTAGAAAGCGGTTTATATACTATATGCACTCCACTTCAAACAGTGGGCAGATTAATGTCACAGAACCAGATATATCAGTCCTCTCTTACCAGACTCTGATTCAGTCATTGAAGTAAGTTATGCCCCAAACACACTGCTGGA
This sequence comes from Heterohyrax brucei, assembly GCA_028571685.1. NCBI lineage: Eukaryota > Metazoa > Chordata > Mammalia > Hyracoidea > Procaviidae > Heterohyrax > Heterohyrax brucei. The sequence continues at coordinate 109,473,315 of CM053148.1, forward strand.
AGCAAGTTATGTCCAAAACTCACTGCCATTGAGTCAGTTCCAAATCATAGAGACCCTATAGACAGAGTAGAGCTGCTGGAAAGCGTTTCCAGGGAGCACCTGGCAGATTTGAACTGACGAACTGCTGATTCAGCACCCTAGGGATTCTGAAGCAGGTTATGTGGCGGGAAAATAGAGTGGGAACGTGACAGGACAGTGTTCCTTGTCCTATTTGGCATCACCCTTTTAATGATACAGAGTCTGCTGTATTCTTAATTAATTTGAAGCACAAATGTGCAAATGTAAGATACAATTTGGCTAAGTTTTCTAGCATAATGTGAACAGAATTGTGTTTCTCCTACTCTCCAATAATATATCCTTTATTTCCTTATGAGCTGTCAACACAAGAGCCATTCACGTTCCCATTTCTACCAACTTTCAGCTGAAGGCATTCTAGGTTTCTTTCTGTTACGTGCCTCTCTCTAAGCTTTTATCTGTTATTAAGTTCTGAAGGCACGTCCACATTTTTAGGTGTTTGTTACAGGAGAACACTGGTTCCAGGTACATAATCTGTATTAGCTTCATGTGTCTTATGTAACAAATCACCGTAAACTTGTTTATTTCTCCCACAGATTTAGTTTTCTGTATTTCTGAAGACCAGAAATCCAGTATTAGCAATATGGTACTAAACGGAGGTGTCAGCTGGGTCATGTTCTTTCTGGATGCTTTAGGGGAAAATCTGGTTTTTGTCTCTTCTGTCTTTTAGTGTTTGTTTGCATTTCTTGGTTTGGAACCCCAGCAACTGAACCTCTGCCCTGTGACCACACTATCACCTTTTATGTGTGGTGAGTCTCCCTGTCTCCCTCTCACAAAAACATTTGCGATATCATTTAGGGTTCACAAGATAGTCTGGTATGATCTTTCCATCTCAAAAGTCTTACCGTGAACACATCTACAAATAATCTGTTTGTCTTCTGTGGTAATATTTAAAGGTTCCAGAGACTAAGACTTGATATCTTTGGGGGACATTTTTTAGCCTACTACATAAATCCTCTTGGAATTCAGACTACTACCTTCGTGTAATTAAGAAATATGTATTATGTCTTGGCGTTGGCTATTATGTCTTTCAGAATACTTTGAGACTAGTCATGTGTTCTCCATTAGTTTCTTCTATTGACATAAAGCAAACAAAAAAACAAAAACAAACCAAAAACCATTATCATCAGGTTGGTTCCAACTTGTAGCAACCGTGTATATTATAGATACATTTATAATAATATAATATAAAAACCAAATTCACTACTGTGGAATTGATTCTAACTCCTAGACACCATATGCAACAAGGTAGAACAGGGTCACAGGGTTTCCCGAGGCTGCAGTCCGCACCGAACCCTACTGCTGCATCTGTCTCCCGCAGAGCAGCTGGCAGGTTCGAACTGAAGACCCTTCCGTCAGCTCCCAAGTGCTTAACCATTGCATTACCAAAGTTTGTTGATAATGTAAACCAGCACGGTAAAATGTACACTATAAAACAGTGTACAGCACTCAAAATAGGCCTGACAGACGCTATTTGCTTCCCCTCTTCCATTGGATTTCAAATATGTATGTGAAGTTCATTGGAAATGATGATGTGTAGGAATAACATAAGGATAATATATTTACCTTTCATAGTCAAGTATAATGATGAAAAATCTGTCTTTTTCGTAAAGACAAAGAATGGAAAATAAATATGTATTTAAGAAATGTTTCCCCCCTGAAGTTAGCACAAGATTTTATTCTTTTTAATCTTACTCACTGCTTTGTAAAAATCATATCCTATTTTAGTAGCAGCTAATTTACTTTTTATGATTTCATTTTTCCTACACTGAGATCAACATTTTTTATTGTACCACTTAGTTCTACAAACTAGGTCTGCAACATAGTTTCTCATATTTATATTGGAATATAAATAACTGCCTCACATGATAATTGTAAAAGTCTAATATTGGATGACCAACATTTTATTAGCATGGTCAAACATTATTCTGTAGTCATTTTAATTTGTTTTACTGAGGTATCAGTAGAAATAACACCAAATCTGTGTTCTGTGGACAGTTTAGACTGTTAGCCTATGATCTTAATGCAGAAGAAGTGCTGGAACAACATTGAGCTCGAGAGTTGAAGTAAACTCAAAGATACCTTAATTTTTTTATTTGGAGAACGTACTCTATACTTTGGCAATGCTCCTAGCAGTGGTTTAAATACATGAAGAGAAGATCAAGAAAGCAAATCAGTATAGGTTGTGTGTTTCTATACACACTGAATTTGAAGATTGCATTATGAAAGCAAGTTGCACTTCACCGAGTAGAAAATGCAAACTGTATTGCAAAACAGAGTGTGTATTTTTATTAACAATCAATGTGAATTTTTTTAGTCTTACAGACAAAAATCTGTCAACAGCATTACTATCTTTGGAGACCTATATGAAATATCCTTATGTTTATTCATTTAAATTTCTTGTGCATGATACGCTTAGTGTGTATGAGTTATCAAAGGACATTGTTATAGATACAGACTTTAATTCTCCCATTTAGAATGAATAGGGAACAGCATTATTCATGAATTTTCTGTAGTTACAGTTCCTAAGATCCACCCAGCAGTCTCCTGTTACAGGAAGGAGTCTGCAGGTAATTGCACAGTGTTTACTGAAAATTGTTATATTTGCATAATATCCAATATATTTAACATAAGAATAAGTTAAATGTAAATAAAACATGTTTCACATTTATTACTCAAAATACTTTAATTTCTGCAAGTATGCGTCTAAATATCCTGATCATTTTTAACCAGGTGTACAATTCAAATTTTGCATTTTCATAGGCAACAAAAAGGAAACTAATGTTTTTAAGCAATTTTTCTGTACTGATTCAGGAAAAGTAGTTGAAGCCATCCTTCAGGGCACAGTGCTTTGCAACTGTGATATAGAAACTTTATTGGCGTTTGTTACGTGTGTTATTGCAATTACCTTTTTTAGATGAAACACATAATCCCAGTACTCGAATCATAGGTATTAAAGGCTATATATGTGGCTGTTGACATAGAATCACACTCTTTTAGCAGTCACTGGGCATCATCTCTAGCTTAAACCTGACAAGAAAAAAAGAATTCAATTAGTTTAATTGTCTTAAATTCTTTAAATAAGTATATTAATAATAATTTTTAAACAACTATGATTTTAGGTAATTTGAGCTAGAAATTTTGGGACCTGTTGGCTAGTAAAGGATCTCGTATTTATAATAACACTGGTACTTCCAAGTAATTCTGTATTGGCAACTGGACAGAACTGTTGTCACTTATGAAAAACCTTTAGGGATGGGTTCTCAGGATGTGAAGCTGCAATCGTGAAGTTACTTTGGACATTTTCAGTTTCCAATATCTTCAAAAAAATTAACCATCACCACCAAAGTACATAATGCATCCTCTGCTTTGCCATGTAAATTCTCATGAAATTATTTAATGGTCTACTTTTACTAATGTAATCAGTCCTCTGGCAAAGTGTAAATGAAAGCAGGTGTCTAGAAAAAAAAAAAAAGTAAATACTCTCACCAAAACAGGAGATTAGAGCAGAGCAGCTGCTTTAGGACAGTTTTCTGCTTAACTTTGGATGCGTCACCATTACATATTTTTATTTCCTTTTTTGTTTTAGGTAAATCTTCTACACAACTGAACTAGTATAATACATCTCCTCTTCTGAAGAAATTATTCCCGTTCCCCCAAAGAACTCCATATCTACATGGAAAAGCTGTGTAGATCTTAGCTATTCATTTTTTCACATGATTCTATCAGCTATTCATTGCTATATGTGTATTGCATGGATGTGATTTTACTTGTAAGTTCAAGGATACAGGACACTGTGCTTGCATCTTAGATTGTTAAACCAAAGCATTGTTTAGGATTTATTTACTTTAACCATGGTAAGAAGGTGACTTGCACTGAAGTAGTGCCTTTGCCCAAATTTAAATTGAAAAGTAATTACAAAGTAACAAAAGTAAGTAAAAAAGTATACTTAAAGCTCCTTAATTATTTTTTAAAGTACAATGAATATTTTGGATAAACAATTTTGTACAGTTTAAAATCCTGTAACTAATTTACATATTCAGGGAGCTCATAGAATTCATTCACATTTGACAGGTGAGAGAATTGTAGAGTGTTTAAGAGATTTGTGGAAGGTCACTCAGAAAATCAGCGACAGAGCAGGAAACGACATGGAATGCTCTGTCTTTTTTGTATGCTCAAGTGTGGTGATACTCAGTGGTTGGAAATGATTATTGCAGTGAATCTCTCTTGCTGATAGGAAAGTGAGCCTGCTCTCAGGAGTGTGGATTTACGAAAAGCAGTAGAAGCCACACTTCCAGAGTACGGCGCTTTGTAACATGTGTTCACAGGGCTCCGAAAGAATGCCTTTTCTGTACTTTTCAAAGGACACAAGCCTTTTTTTTTCCATAAAATAATTTCTCCAAATATTTTAGTTTTAGAGACATGAATATAAAACAACAAAACTTTCAAGCACAGTAGTGGTATTTGCTATTTAGTACGCTGACATGGAAACACACTGACAATGTGGTGTTTAGCACACTGACATGTACTGAATCTGTGTAAGACTGTATATCTTCTACTTCCATAAATTCTACATCCTAAAAAATACCTTTTCTGAATACGTAGATTTAAATTTACACGTAAAATTAACGCACTAAAGTTTTCCTATTTTCTTTAAGATTTGTTTTTTGCCTATGATACTCTCAGAAGACTAAAATAATTTTCTGAGTAGGTAGAAATAACTTTATACACAAAATCAATATGCTAACTTGTTACTGTTTTCTTTAAGATGTTTTTGGCTATGAGAAGCTAAAAAAAATCTATCTTAGTTAAGGTCTTAAAAAATATGTCAGATACTTACATGTGAGGAAATCACTACTTTTTTTTATTGTTTGCTTCAGTGTATGTTGGGTATTCTTTATGATACAGCAAAAGTTTCTGCTGTGTGTGCTACAAATAGACAGTGTCAAAAGGGAGTATTTCAGATGCTTAGCAAATGTCGTGACCACTCTTGAAATCACATGATCCTATTTTATGGTAGTATTTTAAAATGATTTGCACTGGTTGAACACTGAAACATTACAAGTGTCACAGACTTTCTTCTCTAATAGTCGTATTTTAGGCACTTTCAGTGTGACATTTTCTTTTAGTCTATTTTGAGTTGATCTCCTTTTTTTGTCAAATATTCTTTGGTAAAAATGTTGTAACAGTCCATTTCTCATATATGATCTTGGAGGCAGGATTTCTTGGTCTGATTCCATGTCTTCTGTCTGTACTCAAAAGTAGACGCTACTTTTGCCACAGTCTCGGAAACACAGAAACCCACCTTTATGTCATCTTGCACATTTTCCCACTGGACAAACTCTCAGGGATCTGTCTTGTTACTTTTTAATGTTCCTCTCCTCAGGAACATCTACGATCACCTTCCTGTTGTAATTATCACAGATGCCCTCGGTGTCACACATCAGTTGGCTGCCACGCTTGCCCGAGTGATTTCCTGCTGGAAAAAATCCTAGAGCAGCGCAGTTGCAGGAGCTCAGGGAGGAAACACCAGCACACACCCACGTGCACACACCCACGTGCACACACACAGTCGTTTCTTTGTCTTTATATCAAGACCAAACCGGTTGCCATCCAATTGATTCTGACTAGTAGTGACCCTGTGACAGAGGGAAAAAGGTCCCATAGGGTTTTCAAGGCCGAAAATTATTAGAGAAGCCAACTGACTGTCATGTTCTCCCTCAGAGAGGCTGTTGGGTTCCAACAGCTGACTCGTCAGTTACCGCCACGCATCATCTAACCACTAGCATCGCCAGGACTCCTTGGTCTTTATGGGTTTGTAACTAATGAATCAGTAGTTGTTTTCCAACTCCAGTTTTTTTTTTCTGTATGTAACTATGTCACCTTAAACAAATTGTTTTGCATCTTGTATTTCCATTTTTTATCAATAAAATAATCATTATTACTGAACTTCCTTGTATCATTGTGCTTAGAAAAGGGCCTGACATGTAAAATTTACCATGTAAATGTGCTATAGCTAATAGTACTATGATTACTTTCTACTGCTACTGCTTTTACTACTTAAAAATGAAAACCAAACCCACTGCTCTGTAGTCGATTCGGACTCATAGTGACTCTCTTACTACTTAAACCAAAGCCAAGCCAGTGCTGTTGAATCAATTCCAACTCACGGCAACCCTATAGAGTAAGGATTTTAGAGAAAAGTAAGGCAGAAACAAAACCCTAATTTGGATGAACTCCTCCATGTACCTCTCCCACACGGACCTCAGCTCAAGTACCTCTACTAGAGTAATTTTTCTTTTTCCCTCTTATTATAAATGTCTTCCCTTAGAGAAAACAAAATGAAGGGGAAAAATCATTGCTTTCACCATGATTATAAATAACATTTACTTTCAAAATTATTTTGCTTTTAACAGAGAGAGGACTAGGCCATGGAACTAGTTAGCTTTATTAAATATGCTTCACATGCTTCACTTTATTCAATCATGCAACTACAATCAGGAAACCCTTGTCACACCATTTTCAAAATGGAGATATCAAAGTTCAGAAAAACTGAAGAGCTTGCTCAAGTTCAGTTACAAAGTAAAAGTGGGAGTTGAATATAAATCCTAGCCATTTCTGATTCCAAAGAAAAAGAGATGAAATCTTAAATCCACTTCTAGAATTTCTGATTGAGTCGCTGCCCAACTAGCTGTATGGGAAAGTATTGGAGGAGCTAGCGATGGGGTGTTTGTAGGTACAGCTACATTTTCTGCTTCTACTCAACAGCCTTGTATTACTTTCAGGGCTTCCCCAAGCTTGATCAAATGTGCAAGTCATAGGTAGGATGTGTTCAGACACATCCTGTTTTAGATTTCTAGTGCTGTTGTAACAGAAATACGGCAACTGTGTGTCTTTAACAAGCACATGACACCATACCCTTCTGCTCTGGGGATGTATTTACCATCTCAGGGCCTCGAACCATAGTGTCTTTCCTTCTACCTAGATATTCATGTTGACTCTCTTCCTGGTTAGTTTCATCTTCAAGTCCCTACTTCCTGGAAATAGATGGCTTTTAGAATTCCAGTCCTTTATAAATTAAGTTGCCCTCAGATTCTTGTTAACTCCCTTTTCTTTTCCCTCAGAGCATTGATAAACATGTACAATTTACACATTAAATTATATTTATTTCTATACTAATTTTTTCCCTAACTACTATACCATAGACTAACTGACACTTTATCTTTCATTTCATCATCAAAATTTCAGTAATGGCAGTGCCTGGCACTTAGAAAACCCTTTTAAAAAATGCCACTGAGTTGATTCTAGCTCATAGCAACCCTGTAGAACAGAGTAGAATTTCACTGGAGAATTTCCAAGGAGCATCTGGTGGATTCGAACTACCAACCTTTTGGTTAGCAGCCTTAGCACTTAACCACTACACCACAGAATGTCCAGAAAACCCTTAATAAATATTTATTAATAATAGATTAATGACTGAATAGGACCTCTTAAAAGTCAAAATAATAATATTTGCATGTGTAAATAAGTTAATAAACTCATTATTTTCTGATCTCAGGTGGATTACTCAATGTCTTTGAATGTCAGCCTTTTTTTGTTTTTAACATGGATTTTAAAAATACCCTTATTAATCAGATCGTTTTGAAAATCAAATGCTCTAACGCTTCTAGCCAGTATGTTTTGGCTTCCATCTCTTTCCACTCACACCCAGCATTACTGTATTTGCAGCTTTCTGCTAAAATGTTAATTTCCTTGTGACAGTTGATTATTAATTTTTTGATCAATTATCATTTTGGAGACTGTAATAGCAGTCGCTTAGCCCCTGAAGGTGAGAACCAAAAAGACGTAACAAAGTTTCTTTGGATGATTGTTGTGATTGCATTTTAAGCCATTAATTTGGCAGTCTTAATTGATACCCTGGTGGCTAGTGGTTAAGTGCTACATCTGCTTACCAGAATGTCAACAGTTCAAATCCACCTGGCGCTCCTTGGAAACTCTACGGGGCAGCACTGCTCAGCACCATAGGGTCGCTATGAGTAGGAATTGATTCAACGGCACTGGGTTTGTTTTTTAACTCTGACTGACTACTGAGATGTTAGTTTTTGAAGTCTGAAGATGGTTTGCTACATTCCCTATGTGAGTGAGTACAAAGGCCTGAGGAAAAAAAAAATAAAAGGAATGTGAGATGATGCATATTAGTGCTGAATTTTACTGAGAGGTAAATTTGTAATATCATTAACTCCATTAGCTGTTGTAGGCAGTGTGTTTGCCACTTTTCCTATTGTGCTTATTTATAAGGACCTGGCTTTCTTAGTCTCTCTTCCCCAGTCCTCCCTTTTCAAATTTTCAAAAATGTTATCTCCAAATGGATTTACGGAAGGCATGAGAAAAGGCATACACTCCCCTTCAGAAGAAAAGATTTCCTCCCCCAAATTAAAAAAAAAAAAAAAAAAAAAAAAAAAACAGAGCCATAATCTGAAATAAAAGTAGAGAGACTAGAAAAAAATTTGTGAGGTGAAACGAAGTGGTCCTTCTCAATGAATCAATTCTCCAAATGCTTCTGATCGCTGTCATTTCAGTGCCTTTTTAAAAAGTGGTATGTGATTGTCTCAATATGTTATAAATGCAAAAATTAAAAAAAAATACACATAGCGATATTGGCAATGTCTTCATGTTGGTAGTGAACAAAGTAGGCAATGTTTTTCCTGCTCACACTGAAGTAATAACACAGAGTACTTATTCATCTTGGATACAAATGAATGAAATTTGAGGCAAGCATTATCTTCAAAAGCACATGTGTACCATCCCTGTTCCCTAGGGAAAGATTTTCATCTTTTGTCCTTTCTTTAAATTCTTAAGTGCATTTCATAGGCTATTTGAATTTTAAATATTTGTAAATACTTCAGTAGAGTGCATAACTATTTTGTGAGTTTTAGCCTTTTTCTAGTTAACCACTCAAACTCAGCTACTCACATTTATAAATATTTACCAATATTAGAACCACTTAATGATCTTAAAAAATAAAAGTGTCAGTGACCAAATACTCTCAGCAAATGGAAGAAAAAACTAGATTTCACTGGCTCTTTGGGAAGTTTATCAAAACCAAACCAAATCCAATGCCAGTGAAGGCTATTGGGACTCCAGCCACCCTACGAAGTAGAGTAGCGTTGCCTGATAGGCTTTCCAAGAAGGGGCTGATGGATTCGTACTGCTGACCTTCTGGTTAGCACTTAACCACTGGGCTGCCAAGGCTGCAGCAAGTATTATAGCCATAAAAATATCTCAGTGAATCTGTGTCTTTGGATGTCGGTCATATAGGAGTGAGTCACCTGGGCTATTTGGTCCATGTAGATAGTTCCTTTTATAAATAAACTGTACAGTTCTTGTTTTGTGATGTCAAAAAGAGAACAGAGGAAGATTTTTCCAGTGTAGGAATCAATAACACAGTAGGTGGACTTGATAAATAATTTACATGATTAATATATTTACTTAAAAAAGAGCCCAAATGATACCTATCTAAAACTCAATTTTAAAATATTTCTAAAGATGCAAATATATGGTTCCAGCCCAACAGAGATTTTATATCACTTAATTCAAGGCATTAATATTTAGCTTTTACAAAAAGTTATTCAAATGGAAAACATGAGTCAAGGTATCATGAAAATGTCTCTAACAAAACCAAACCAAACTTTATTTCAAACAGGGTCATGATGAATACTACAATTGTTTTTCTCGTATAAAAAATAAAACTCTGTAAATCCAGACAGAAACAAGACAAATAGTACATTAAAAAATTAATACAGCCCGGGGTCATTAGCTATAATCAAGGTCCAGCTTAGTGACAGAACAGGAAACAGAAGGCGAGTTTGATCTTTGGCCAGTTCAGAAGCCATGTACCATGGAGGCCATCTGGAAGCCAAAAAGTTATTTCAGATTCTGGTAAATGATTTTTATTTAATTTGGAATAAGCTGTTACCTTCTGTTGCAAGAACAAATCTGTCTACAGGTAGGCTGTAAATATCTTTTCCTTGAAATAGTGTTATCACTGTAAAATATTCTAAGCCTCTCATTTTAGAAATGCCACTGTCAAAGAAGCCAGAATATAAAATGACATATTATAGTTCAACCCTAGCAAATTGGAAATTTCCATATTTACTCAGATGTGTGCCATATGTTGCTATTTTCCTCATTGTATTCTTGAGGGAAAAGTTCCTATTCACTAAGGGAGATACTAAATTTATTTCTGTTTAAATAGCATTTGTTGAAATGCATGTCTGTTATTCTTAAAACAACCCGTAGTCTTGAAATGTTAATGTTTCGCCTAACTCGTGCCATTCCCCTGTTACATGTCTGTGGAACCACTCACAGCTGCATAATAGTCACTGACTATATGTGGCTACTTAGATTTGAATTTAAGTTGAAGTATATGAAAATCAATTAAATTAAAGGATGTTAACCATTCATTTTGTTGGCTATACTAGGCATCATTCAAAAATTTGGTAGATATTAATTATGTAGAGTATTCTCCTCATCAGAGAAAGCTCTATAGGATAGCAACATTCTAAACCAATGATGGCCCATTCGTCAAATCTGACACCCTGTCTGTTAGTTATTGCAAATAAAGATTTATTGAGACACAATCACATTTACACATTTTTTTTGACATCTGTGTCCGCTTTTGCTCCATAAAAGCAGAGTTCAGTAGTTGTGTTAAAGACAATGTTGCTATATTTAGGTGCCCAGAAAACCTGGAGGCCCTTTGCTGAAAGTCTGCTGACCCCTGGTTTGCATCGTTCCCTAAAGTACATTTTTAATAGCTGTGAAAGTAAATGTAGACATTGACATCGGTTTCTCATTCTTTTATTTATTTACTTACTTATTTTTAAGGAAATTTGTGTTTTGTGTAGGTAAGTTTCAAAGGCTTTGCTGCTTCCGTCTTGGGCTCACCTTGCAGTGTGATAGACTCAAGTTCTTTTCAGATCCAAGTGGGAAAAGGTTGCAATGAATGGCTACTTTTTTTTTTTTTTTTTAATGTCAAATTGAAATTATACATTTTCTAGACAAAGAGTGGTTGGGGCTAAGTTCATCATTACATACACAAAGTATGCCATAAATGGTTTCAGAGTTTAGGGTATCTACTAGCTTCTTTCTTCACGTCTGTATCAAATGCAGTTCACTATATTCCTCAGTAATTTGAAGTTCATTTTATATTTACAGACTCAATTGCACTTTATATGCAAATGCCTCATTATACTTTAGAAAAGCAGTTATGTTAATCTGATTAATTTCTAAACTTATTTGAATCTTATGAAATGTCACCTGCCATTCAATCTCACCAGTTATAACAAAACAACAAACATCACAAAGAGCTGAAGCATTAGTTTTTTCCTAATCAGAAGACAGATATGACAGGATTCACTTTATGCACATGTGAACGCTGCATATGTTAGAGATTTAGAACTCCCTGCTACCATCCGCTCCCTGGGACCTAAATCACAAACTATGTATAATAAAATTGCTCATCTAAAATAGATACCTAGGAACATTGATTTTTGTTTACGAGGCAGAGGTGCGGTATAAATAAAACATCACTTTGCAAGTATCTTTTGTGGCAACTCCTCGTATCCAACGTGATGCCATCCCCTTTGAAGGAGTTTGTTCCCTTCTGTCGTTGCCTCTGGTCATGGGGATGATAAGGATAATTATGTTGTTTATCCCTGTGATCCTCTGAGCTGTGTGTCTTCCTGGTAGGATGCCGTATTTCCTCTTTTCAAAGCTGCTTCCGTTCCTTCTGTCCACTGACTCTCAGCTTTAGGGAATGAGGAAATGTACAGCATGACAGTGCAGGAAGAATTTATTCCTCAACGGCACTGAAGGGAAATTAACATGGTTAGGTGCATTAAACAATCCTGGAGCAAAACAATTCTGTAGGATGAGATAGCTGTCATATACTAACGCTGTGTCCAGAGCACAGAGTTTGTGGGCTGTGGACTTGTGCCCTTAGGACCCGTGTGGCATAAGTGTATGGTTTCCTGAAAGAGTATGTCTTGGAAAGCCTTTTTTCATCCCAACAATACCGTGGGAATTTATAGCATCAAGAACTTTTAGCATCAGAAACTAATGGAGTGATAAGGAATGTCAAACCAGTAGAAAGTAAAGGATTATTTAGAGAGAAAGAGAAATGTAGACAAGGAAACAAAAATATTTTGTAGCTGAGATGAACGGATAGATAGGAAACACTGAGGAGAAATGGTGATAATATGAGCAATTTTAAAGAAAAAAGAGGATACATAAAATGGAGGATATTCAGATGTGAGAAAGAATAACACGTATCAGAGACTCATTATCGGGGGAGGGGACCCAGAAAAGTCCACTGCCCAAAACCACTTGCCGTGGAGTTGATTCCAACCCATGGTGATCACACATTTACAGAACAGAATTACGCTTTACAGGATTTTAAAGGGTTTGTATGACCTCTCGGAAGCAGGTAATCAGACCTTTCTTCCGGAAATATGCAACTATCCAGTTGAAAAGGAAGTATAATAAATCATGGAAATTAGCTTGGTCATGCCTGGCTGTTTTTAGGTGCTATCTAATGTTTTCCAATTCACGATGACCCTGCTACAGCAGAGCGAGAGCCTGCCGGATTCGGCCTCCTGGTCTGTTTTTGCTGTGCCAGAGCTCATTGCTGCGGCTACTGGGTCATTTCACCTCGTTGACAGTCTTTTTATTTTTCACTGACTCTACTTCTCCAAGGATTGATCCCTGCTGATGAGTGATAATACCTTAAACTTAAAAAAAGACAAACCCACTGCCTTAGAGTTCACTCCGACTCCTAGCAACCTTATCAGATTGGAGAATTCGAATCGGCAGCCTCTGGGTTAGCAGTTTGTCTCTTAACCACTGCGCTGATAGGACTCAGTAACGCCTTGGCAATTTGATCGTCGCTTTTTGATTTTTAAACAACGTTTGTGTTAAAGACGGTCTTTGAGTGTGTGTGCATGTGTGTGTGCACGCGCACACACTCTTCATTGTTGTATTTTTTTTTTTTTTTTAAATGAAGAGTGGCATTTATCCTCTCCAAGTCTGGAAAAATAATTGTTGCTTCCCATTGGTTATATCTTTTCTTATATGAGATATACATTCTAGGATGGTTTTCATTTGGGTTTTCTTTTCACATGAGTCGGATCCGACTCGACGGCACTTGGCTTGGCTTTCACAAAACCAAAAGCAAATCAAACCAAACCTACTACCATAGAGTTGATTCTGACTCATAGTGACTCTATAGAGCAGAGTAGAACTGCTCCATAGAGTTCCAAGGAGTGCCTGGTGGATTTGAACTGCGGACCTTTTGGTTAGCAGATGTAGCACTTAACCGCTATTCCACCAGCGTTTCCTCTAGATTGTAGAATAAGGAGCCTTTGGAGTTGTTTTACTGAGCAACTTTGTAGTGACCTTGAGTAAACCAAGAAAGTATAGCAAATATCTTCTAGTTCAGAGATTTTTGTTTTGTTTGTGTGTGAGAATAAAGATTTAGTATATATTAAAAAAAAGTGTAAAGTTATATTATTAGAATATTATTAATGACTTTAGACTATGGTATACATTTTAATTGGTGTTTATAAACAGCTTTGCTTCCTGTGGTTTTGTAATATAACATTTACCAAACTTCTTTTTTGATGGAATTTGCATATGACGCATCAGGATGATTAAAAGCCAGCAGTCTTTTCACAGCATGGCAAAAAATAGGATTTGATTTATCTTCCTGCCTTGCCTACCACTTGCTGTGACTGTACTTTTAAAATTTTAATACTCTCATTTCTCATAAGGGGTTTGTTATGTAAAAATATTATGTAACTAACTTTTTAAATTTCTATGAATTTTTTTCCTTAAGTTTTATTTAAGAACATAATTGTGTGAAGAGAGAAAATGTAAGTTTTGTTTCTGCAGTATGCAATACGGTTTTTCGATGTATGCTTATGCATTTTAAGTCAAGTTGGATTGTACATATTCTAACCAATTAGAATGTGAAAATCAGTAACACTGTGACTTTCCATCAGGTCTTTAAAAGGTCTCAGAATACTCCTTGTATGTAGAATTATCCACCTTGGCATAGATTAGCATTGCTGAAACATTAAAAATTAGGACACTAACATAATTGAATTTGTTATTCTAACAACAAGGGAAGTCCTGAATTCTGTGCTAAACTAATATGGTCCATAGAAGAAAATATATGTTCAAATTTTAGGGAGCTTTAGAGGCAGATTGACAGTAGCACAGGTGTGCATGCGTGTTTCTCTGTCTCTCCTAGTGTTTGTGTAAAATTCTACAGTATTAACACGAGAATGAAATGCTTTTATTTCCATAAATGAAATCATCACACAGCTTGGTGATCATAGTTCATTCAAATTTTAACATGTCAGGATTATAATTATTCCAATGTAGTAAAATAGATCAAAAGTTTTATTTATAAAAAATAATTTTGTCCTTGATTCTGTACAATTTTTTTTTTTACACTGAGGTGAGAATTTGTTATTTTTCAGAAATTTAATGTCATCTGGCTTCACTATTTCCATAATCTGGGCTGAGCAGTGGCATTCAGATTGGACACTCAGAACTGACACTTACTGGGTTTAGTTAACAAGCCATTAGTCACAGGAGCCCTCGTGGCACAGTGGTCAGGAACTCAGCTGCTAACCAAAAAGTTCAACAGTTCTACCTACCAGCCACTCCTTGGAATTCCAATGGGGCAGTTCTGTTGTGTCCTGCAGGGTTGTCAAGAGTCAGAAGTATAACTTGACAGTAATTAACAACATCAGTAGTCACAGATAGTATGTGAGAATGTCAGGATTTGAACCCAGATGAACCCAACGTCTATATAATTTTCCTTAAAAAAATATATTTTTCCTTCCTTTATTAATGAAAACCAAAATATGTAAGATTTGTTGAATATCAAAGCTTTTAATTTTTCTCTTAGTTATCCTGTGTATGGAAGAGTGAGTTGTGTATTTAATATATTGGAGAGAAGATATAGAAAAATACTCCATCAACTGCCTTAAGATACAGTTCTAACTCTCATCTATATAATCTTTAAGTAGTGCTACATTTCCCTTATAGTTCTTAAAGCACTTTTGTGCCCATGATTTCTTTTTGATCGTCACAGCCTGCCAACAGCTCTGCGCTGTGTGGGTCTCATGATATCCACGATACGGATGGAGAAGATGAAGGTCCCTATGGAGGACACAGTTGCTAAGTGACTGTGCCGAGTCTTGGGTCCAGATCTTGAAGTTAACAGTGCCATTTCCACATCACTGCAGTTGCTTTCATGAATGGGAAAAGGAAGCCAGGCTTTGTTGATGTTTGTTTTAAAGTTTCTGTAAGCCACTGTGAAGTTTGAGATGGTGGGAAAGCTTCAAAGTTAAAAGCCATGGGTGGAGGTGAGGTTCAGAGGATGGACAGAGAATTATATGATTTTATACACATAAAATCAAGAAACCTACTGTCAAGCAACCATTGGTGTAATTTCTAGTCTGTTCATAATAAAATCATAGGGTCAAAATCATTCCGCATTCACTACTTTTGTGGAAGATTTGAGTATGTCGGGATGTACTTGGGTTTCTGCCATTTCAGTCTGATGTGGGAAGTGAGAGAGGTGATGGCTGGGATCTAGGAAAGAGTGCCTGATCAGCTGCACTGACCTTTAAGGACTATAATGTCATGAGTTGAATTCATTACATTGCAGAGTCATATTTAACATTGTGTGGGGGAAAGCAGAAAAGTTTGAAATGTATGCTTTTTAAGACTGACTATATGTGTGAATAGGACAAGCTTCTTAATACAATTCTAAGCATATGTGTTGCTTTGCCTTCTTCTGGGTAGTATGCATCTATTTTTTCGATAATGGATTCACAAGTTTAAATGACTTGTAAAGAGCTTTCATAATTATAACCTGTTAGATTGCAATTATTAAGATTAGATTTTAGTTTTAAAAAATATGGCTTCACGGGATCCTGCCAGTGCTTAAATTGTGGTTCCACAGTTGCAGGAAATAAATTGTGCTGACTCACAAAATTGTTACAGATCACTGCGATGAAGATCAATCATATGGACAAATAAATCGATGTAATCTTAAAGTTCATAGTATCCTAATCGTATCAGTGAAACAGAAAATTTTAAGATCATACAAATTGTTAATAAAGAGAAACACTGCCCATTTTCAATTATTCTTATGAAATGTTTCCAGGACATGAGAAGTTTTAACAGTCTTCATGGTTTTCCTCTCTACTTCCCTCTCTGCTCATTCTGTCCAGTGTGTGGAATTCCTCTGCAGTCCCATCCCTAACTACTAGAACTCCTTGCCTTATGGATGTTACCTGCTCCAGCTTTATTATTCATGATCCCATTTCATTACACAATATCTGTTCTCCGTATTTATTCTTTTGGAGGTCAACCAGCTGACTTAATCAAATTCTTGTGAAACAATCATGCTTTTATCAATGACTGATAAGGCATGTATGTATGAGTGTGGTAGGATTCCTCCCATTTATCAGTTTGGTCACTCAGTATAAATGACAGGCAGGGGTAAAATGGCTTGGACTAAAGAGGGGTATTGATGAATTATGTCCTATGTTTTTGGCTTGAGCAACTGAGTGAGTGCCATTTTTTAGAAGAGAGAAAATGAGCCAGGTTTATGTTGGCACATTTGGTTAAAATCGAGAAGTTACGTCTGTGAATTTCAAGTAAAAATGTTACCCACAGATAAATGTAGAATTAGAAAAGAAATCACGAGCAGATTCTGATTCATGGAATGAATGTGATTATTTCTTGCAACAATGAGAGACCAGGATTTAGAAGGAAGCTCTGGAGATGCCCACTAAGACAAATCTGTCTTCCTCCTGCTAAACCAAGCACATTGCCGTCCAGTCAATTCCAACTCCTAGTAACTCTGTAAAGCAGAATAGATCTGCCCCAGTGTTTTCAAGGAGTGACTGGTAGATTTAAACTGCAAATCTTCTGGTTAGCAGTCTGAGCTCTTAACCACTGTGCTTGTAGGGCCCCTCTATCCACAAAATGATTTTAATAGTATTCTTAGTTTTAAATTGAATTGTTTCTATTTTTATATTATCATGAAACCACACTGAAAAGGCTCAGGATTGTTTATGGCTATAAGCATACAAAGCAACCACAAGCTATAAATGACTGGTCTCCAGATCTCCTTAGACTACTGAGAGCTAACGCATCAGAAGATCTGGACAGTGCTGCATCAGCAAACTGCTTTGACTGTTTTAGGTGCTGGGTTCTCTTGTAGCCCTTTGTTGAGCACAAGCCAGCCAAGCCAAGTGCCATCGAGTCAGATCCGACTTACGTCAATAGCCAATCCTACAATAGTTTGATACCTGTGAGAACAAACAGACTGCCAGCATAGGTAGACATGAGACTATTCAAAACATATTAGTTGCTCTTGAATCAATTTTCATTCATGGACACTTGTATTATCAAAGCAGAATTGTATGCTACAGGGTCTCCAGTAGCTTGTTTTGCGGAACAGATCACCAGGCTTTTCTCCTGAGGTATCTCTGGGTGGAGTAGAAACTTCATAGATTTGGCTAGCACCTGAATGTGTTAACCACACACCACCCAGCAGGAAATCTGTTTCAAATGTTGTTATTACTTACTTTGAGTTGGTTCTGACTCATTGTGACCCTATGTGTGTACAGCAGAACTACTCCATTAGGTTTTCAAGGTTGTGATCTCTTCAGAAACAAAATGCCAGATCTACCTTTTGAGGTTTCTCTAGGTAGGTTCAAACCACCAGGCTAGTCACTGGTAGTTGAATGCTTAACCATTTCTACCACTCAAAACTTACTGACTGTAAAATAAGTGAGAGGTAACAGATATCCTCACCCATGGTGCTGCTCTCAACCTAATGGAATGGAACACTAAAGGAAATGTTGCTGACAGTTACAACAGAGTAGTTTGAGTCCAGGGATCCTAGGTGATGCAGACGGTTTATCCTGAACTACTAACCTAAACGTTGACAGTTTGAATCCGCTCAATGGGGCCATGGAAGAAAGGCTTGACAATCTGCTTCCGTTAAGATACCAGGAAAGAAAACCCTATAAAGTTCTACTCGGACATGTATGAGGTCACCCTGAGTAAGAATCAGTTTTTTTTTTTTTTGTTGTTGTTGTTGTTTTTAAATCCAGACCTGGCTTAGAGTCCTACTCAATGCTGAGATTATTTATGTTATCATGAAACCAAGCTGAAATGGCTCAGGATATATGTGCTAAATTTTATTTTAAACTTTCATACCTGGATTAAAGATGCAAACCTGTTTGTCATCCTCTCTATAATTTTTGTGCAATTATCAAGTGTTTGTCACATGTCTATTGCATTAAAATGTTTGTCATGATGTATAGGGTCTCTGAGTTGGAATCAACTTGTTGGCAGTGGATTTGATTTGGGTTTTGGTATACCAAAGGCAATAAAATGCTTATTTAAATAATCTCAGATATTCTGAAGTCAACATACACACATACATAGACACATGTAAGTCTAAATACATACATACACATTCATAAATTGTATTTATATAAAAATAAATGTGTATACTTACATGTAAATTTTAATACATTATAGAATGTAGTGACTTCTTTATAAAAATTAGGCAGCATTATTAGAGTTTAGACATGCATCATTAGTAGGCAGACAGATGAGAGAGTGGATACCAGAGTAACATTTGTAAAGGACAAAAAAAAAAAAAAAATAAGACCATACATTAAATATTAGCTAAAGGGAGTAATACAGAATGAAAGATGCCAAACTCTGGAGTTAGACAGCAGTGGTTCAAATCCTGCCTCCACTTACTGGATAACCTAAGCCAAGTTAATTCTTCCTCTGAAAAATTAGAAAACAAATCACTTAAATTGCTAAGGGAATTAAATAATATAATTTAACTAAAATGTTTAAAACAGAGAATGACATGCGGTAGGTGTCCCATAGATACCTCTTTTTATTGTAAGTGGATTTGCACAGAAATTAAAAAAGAAAAAAAACTAGCAGAACAATAGGACATTAGGTGAATAGACTGACATTTTCTTAGTTATTTACAAAATCAACCTCTTCAAAGCTTATTCCATGAAAGTGTAGTTGCTCTCACTTAATCTCTTTCTGCTAAGACAGACCCTATTATAACCCTAAATGACTGATACCCTGCCTCTAACCGCTGCATAATAACCCAAACAACAACACACTCATTGTTGACCGTTCAGTTCTGACTTGTAACAACCCCGTAGACAGAGCAGAGCTGCCCTATGGGCTTCCAAGGAGCACCTGGTGGATTCAAACTGCTGACATTTTGATTAGTTGCTATAGCACTTGACCACCAAGCTACCAGGGTTTCTAAGTGGGTAATGGTAGCCGATAATTTTTACTACTTAAACAAATATACTGGGACAAAAAGACCCTTAGACACCTTCTGTCTTCCTTCCCCGGATTTATAGCTGTGTCTTACCCAATGAGCCGCTAAACGTTAACCCCTGTCTAGAATGTACACGTACAAGGTGATTAGCAATGGCCTTCTCTTTCTTTAGTCCTCAAAGCAGAATAAGGAGAAAAGGGACCTGATTATACAGGGTTGTCTCTTTTCTGACCTGAGAAGTTGTCCTCGTTGACCATCGAAGAGTTTGTTCTAACAGTAAGAAAATTTACTAAACAAATAACAACAACAAACCTTATTGAGCATGTGCTAAGTATTATTATTGCTCTTCCAGAAGTAAATCAGGGATCCCTCGGAGCATTATTTAATTAACTTTCCATGTCCTGGACAACTTGCGTACTCCTCAAGTTCTTAACAATTTCTCAAAATGCATGTAACAACACCGATGTTAAAATCAGAGTAGTAAAAATAGTTTCATGAAAGAATGTGAACTTAATTTTCAGTGGTCTGTATGGCTTGTGTCCTACCTGTCTTGCTAAGCTTATATTTCACTATATTGCTGTGACCCCCAGAAAACCACTACTGTCAAGTAGATTCTGATTCATAGTGACCTATAGGTTTTAGAACATTTTCCTGCATTTTCTCCAGCTACTGCAAGGAAAAAAAAATCCTATAGCAGATATAATTTCATTATTTCTAATAAGTAATTGTCTTGGGAGCATTTAAACCTTTCAACTAATTATTGTGAGGGATTAAAAACAGAAAAAGAGAAAAAAGAAATTTAACATCAAACATATTAAACCAAAAATGACAGATATCCTTCTACGTGTATGTGAATGATATTCTATAACTTCATTCGGAAATTCAAATCTTCCAAATATTTTAAGAGTATATTGAGCATCTAATTCATGCCAGAGTCAGTATTGAGTTTGCAAAGTAACATCATCCATAAGGGTCACACTGATAGCCTTTACCATAAAGAATCCTGATTATGGTTTGTTCCAAAATATTTGAGGAATTCAGGAACTTGTGCATGTTTCTGCATAAATAGCGTTTACGCAGCAGAAGATGTTCTGATTCTCCACCTGGACAAATACAGAGCAGGTTACAAATGACATATACTGTCTCTTAAATACGTGTCTAAAGTTACAGAACATCTTTGGCCAAAACCATAAAATATGAAGACATTGTATATTCACAAAAAGTCATCTTATTGTAAAATCCTGATAGTACCTTTGTCTGTGCTCTTAACTAGTGTTTCTCTTCTTCTTTTTCATATTTGGTTATTATGATGACTTTTACTTTTCCAAATTGGTCATAAACTTTTACAACTTTTAGAGGAAAGAATAGGCAATTTGAAATGCAAAATAACTAGATAAAATTATAACACAATTTAGTAAGATGAAAACAATGCTGAGTAAGACACAGGGAAGAGTTGCTTATTTGTTTTGAGACTGAGTGTGTTCTAGGTAAATGCAGATAAAAGACAGTTCAGAGTAGGGCCAAGGTCCTGAAGCCACCCACTGACATCAAGTCAGGTCTGACTCACAGCAATCCTGTAGGTCAGAATAGAACCTCCCCACTGAGTTTCCAAGGAGCGCCTGATGGATTTGAACTGCTAACTTTTGGTTAGGAGCCATAGCACTTAACCACTATGCCAGCAGGGCTTACTGGGGCCAAGGTAGGATTGTTAAAGTCAAGAAAGTTGTAGAAGAGGCTGTTGAGCTACCTTAGATAAACCTAGATCCATTGCTGTCGTGATTCTTACTGATAATGATCCTATAAAAACAGTATAGAGCTGCCTCGTGGGATTTTCTAGGATGTAATCTTTACAGAAGCAGATAAGCAATTTTTTTTTTTATCTTTTGAGGGGCTACTGAGTGGATTGAAACACCTGGCCTTTCAACTGGCAAGGGAGAACCTAACCACTGAGATATCGATGTTCCTTTAAATAACTTCCTCAATAAACCAAAACCAAACCCATTGCTGTTGAGGCATTTCTGACTCCTAGTGACCTTATAAGACAAGTTTCCAAGGAGTGCTCAGAAGATTTGAACTGCCAAACTTCAGGTTAGCAGCTGTAGCCCTTCACCACTATGCCACCAGGGTATCCTAGATAAACCCAGGAGCTTACAGTGATGGGAGGAAGCAAAAAATGAAGAACATTTCCAGTTGAGGGTACTGAAAAATAATATAAAGGCCCAAAGGATCAAGGGAGATGCAACGGAATGGGCCAATTGATGTGTTAAGCTGTTTGCCAGAGTAGGTTTCCTAGACTGGACCTAACAGGCAACTGGCCTCTTTTATGACCTTTCATCATGGCTCACATCAGACTTGATGATTTGTTAGATGAGAGAGCGACTGAGAGACAGAGAGACAGAGATAGAGATGGAGGAAGTTAGGAAGGAAGGAAGGAAAAGTGGAATATTCATTCAATCTCAGTATTGCCCAGGCTGTAAACTGTTTCTCTCTCTCCTTTCTTTTTCTTTTTTTTCACTTGTGTTTTGCGAGTTCTGCTATTCACAGAATAGCTGTAGGTAGACGAATCACCTCCACTGCAGCTCTTAAACAGAGGCCAGAACTACACATTAGGGTCATCACTGTGTGATCTGGCACTTTCCAAGACATTCCTTCTTGCCAATCCGTCCTCCTGAAATAAACAATCAAATAAACAAAATGCTGAGGACTGGCTGTTTCTTATACGTCAGACTGGATGAACAAGAATCAGATTTTCTTTGTTAATACTATCTTTATATACCTGAAACAGCTAAGACTTTGGATGAGAATGTGCAAATAAGAACGTTAACTTCAACTCAATTTCTTTTCTATCAGCTTTCCCCAGGATAACAACAGTGTTCTCAACATGGGGAAATGAACACTTCTTGGGGAAGTTATTATTTTGTTTGAATTAAGCAGCTCATATTATAGACTGCAGCCACATCATTATCTAAAATATCCCTAACCATGGCAGCCCATTATATTGGAATAGCTCTTATGAATATCTGTTATAAAGCTTTTCTGCCTTTATGCTCAACTAGCTGGAATATAGATTTTTACATACGTAAGAATGCGATCTGATAAGGACGTTCTTCAAAATTTCAGCATCCTGCTGAGCACATCTTGGGTATGCCTGTTGTTTGTCAATCTTGACATTTCTTTTATTTTTTTAAGGCAGTTAATCACCTGCAGAGACACTAAAGTTTGCCAGGATTGTTTTTTTTACATTTTGAGTTGCTTCTTTGAGAGCATCACCTAGCTTTTACTTAAGTGGGAATTCAGATCAAAAGTTAAAAGAGAGCTAATCATGCTACCTACCTCTTTTCGCCCTGTGATAAACAATGCTGGAGTCGTTTCTGCCTTCTCTCTCTTTCTTCCTCTTCCCCCTTAAACTTCTTTTGTTTTAAACGTCAGCCCCAACTAAAGTGTCCTAAAGATACTTACATAGCATTTGTTAATACTCAGTTTTGTTTACAGGAATAGAGAAAGGCATTGTCAATGTTAAATTATACACAGAAATGATTAACTTGGGTAAAAGGACCATGTGAGGATGGAGAAGACAGTAAACTGAGCTGCAGATATCAGCTGCAGGATATTATGAAGATAATTGCCCTGATGAGGCAACTTCCACGTCATTGCTGGACTTCTTCACTAGGGACACAGAAGATTATGCTGTTAGATGGAAAGAAATGAGCTAAATGAGGCCATAAAAAGTAAATCGAGGGGTGGGTCAACGGGAATAAAAAAACAAAAAACATTTTGAGACATGTCGGACAAGATTATATGCATGTTTAGCAGAGAACATTCTATCAGCCATCCTCTTGTTCTACCTCAGTGTTCATATTGTTTATATTAACCCTTTTCTGCTTTTTTAATTTTATCAGCTTTTTGAGCTTAAGGGAAGCATTTAGGAATTTTACTTTTATTATTAAAAAGACGGTGGGTCAGTCTGGAAGTAGTTGATGAAAACTACTGATAAAATCTTATTTTGATAAATGTATCTGTATCTTTACCCGTGTCTGGAGCCCTGGTAATTAATTATTAAGAGTTGGGAGGCTGAACGTAAGGTTGACAGTACAAAGCCACCGGCCTCTGCCTGGGAGCCCTCTGGAGTAGTTCTAGTCTGTCTTGTTCAGTTAGAACTGACTGTGAGTTAGAATTGACTTAACAGCAATTTTTTTATACTTATGTCTGTGTTTTTATCTATGACTGTGTCTATATGTAAAAACATAACAAAATCATTTGAAATTAACTCAGTATCTGTTATTAATACTATGTTTTGATGCAAAACTTTATTTGAAAATGGCAGTTTTTTTTCAAACTAGGGATAGCAGATATGTAATATAATATCCAATAAATGGACAGTTCTCTACAAATATTTGTTCAGTGCTAAGTGCTTGAAAATTTTGGCATGGTGATTTCATAAAATTCAAGCTGCTATTTATGATTGTTTGAATTATACAGTGCAATAGATGGCAGCAATTAACCAACAAAACATGAAGTGAATTATCCAAATAATTAAATCAGAAGGCTAAGCTGTAATTACATAGTGAAAATCCACTTGCAACCTTTCATAATTCAACAAGATTTGCTTTATTTTTCATTACAGGAAGCTGTCTGATAGCCTAGGAAGAGGGATGATATAAAAATCGGGAACTCTAGGTTCTATTGTTGGCTCAAAAATGAACCAACTCTCTGTCTAAAATTGTGATGCAGTAGTCATTAAGTGTGATGGCTCCTAACCAAAAACTTGGCAGTTCAAATCCATGGAGCTCTTTAGAAACTCTACGAGGCAGTTCTGCTCTGTCCTATCCTGTCCAGTCACTGTAAGTTGAAATTAACTCAGTGGCATTTTTTCTTTCTTTTTTTAATGTTTGACTTGTTTCCTTCAGGTAAAGAAAAAAGTCACTAGGGGCCAGATCCAATGAGTAGGAAGGATGTTCCAATACAGTTATTTGTTTATTGGCTAAAAACTCCTTCACAGACAACTATACAGTTAAGTTCACAAGCTTGCCTCTGTGCCACTGTGCACAAAAGCTGTTGCAGAAAGAGCTCCAAAATTGCCTTGGTGGGTGGACTAGGCCTTGGCACTGGTGCATAGCTTTCCAAGGTGACCGTAGTAATATTCAGCAATGAGGTATGCAGCACTTAGAACAATTAAGTTCATGGACTTAATTGTCATACCTCATATCCTTTTCCATACATAAAAAAAAAAAAAACCCAGTGGTGTCAAGTCAATACCAATTCATAGAGGCCATATGGAAAATTGGTGGTGTAGTGATGACTTGCACCAGCTGCTAACCAAAGAATCAGCAATTCACATTAAAGGTGGTAACTCTGACTCTTCACATGGACCTTACTACATAGAATATGCAATGTCTTAGTCATCTAACTGGAATACCTTGTGTCGATGTATTTAAAAAGAGAGATTTATTCTGTTCTAGTCTAGCAGGTTACAAGTCCAAATCAGGATATTAACCCCAGGAGAAGTCTTTTTGTGTTTGCTCTGGAGAAATTCCTTGTCCTCAGTCTTCTCTTAGACTTGGAGCTTCTGAGGTGCAGGAACCCTGGCTCCTTTCAAAGGGGGCACTCTGCTGCAGGTGCAACTCTCTTCTAGATTCTCTCCTTTACATGCCAGCCAAGCCAAGTGTCGTTGAGTTGGATCCGACTCACGCGGTTCAACAATTAAGTCTGCAAACTTAATTGTTCTAAGTGCTACATACCTCATTGCTGAGTATCACTACAGTCACCTTCAAAGTACTACTCCCCTTGGGAAGCTGTGTACCCATGCCAGAGCCTAGTCCACCCTTCAAAGCAATTTTGCAACTCTTTCTGCTATGGCCATTACATATGGGTGACACCACATCAAGTTTGAGAACTTAAATTGTATAGTTGTCTGTGAGGGAGATTTTTAGCCAGTAAATGACTATATTATAACACCCTTCCTACTCGTCTGATCTGCCTCCCTCCCAATGACTTTTTTATTTACCCAAAGATAAAGAAA
This sequence comes from Heterohyrax brucei, assembly GCA_028571685.1. Lineage (NCBI taxonomy): Eukaryota > Metazoa > Chordata > Mammalia > Hyracoidea > Procaviidae > Heterohyrax > Heterohyrax brucei. Next base: position 109,498,829 of record CM053148.1, read on the forward strand.
TATTAAAGGAAGACATTTGATGACATTTAGGACATCAAGGGTAATATGACTATGGTTCTGTTGGCCATTTCAGGAAGAGTTCCATAATTGCTTTGAAGGGTGGACTAGGTGTGGGCATCGGTGTATAGCCTTCCAAGAGGAATACTTCAAAGTGATTGCAGTGACATTCAACAATCAGGTTTGTAGCATTTTTTTTGAGGATGAATTTGTGAACTTAATTGGCAGGGCCTAAATATCCAGAGAGTGTTTCCAGGTGCTATGTAATCTTATACTTTGAGTCCGGCCCCACCAACACAAACTGCTGCTCATCCTCCCTCATTAACATCATAGAGACAGAGTTTACAGCATCACACAATATCAGGAATCATGAAGCAGTCAAATACATGCACATATTTTGGAGAGGACACAATGGAATAAAAAAGACTACACTGGTGGAAACACACAATGGAAAAACTCAATACCACCAGTCAGAACAAGGCCAGCAGCCCACCACAGAACAGATGACCAATTGCACATATGCAAGTTCAAGTTGAAGCACATTGAAACAATGAAAACCAAAGTATAAACTTGATTATATCCTTCCTGACTTGAAAGACCCTCTCTAAAATAGACTTGATGAGTTGATCACTAATGACTAAACCCCAGGCATGCAGTGGGATGACATACAGGATATGGAAAAATTCATTGAAAAAAACAGTAAAGAACTAAAAGAACAAAGTGAGCGTCACAGGAGACTCTGAAACTTGCTCTTAAACGTGTGTTAGCTCAATGGAAAGGAAGAAATGGTAAAATCAAAGCATTGCACAGATTTCAAAAGACTTTTTGAGAGAACAAAGTTAAGTATTATGATAAAATGTCAGAGACCTGGTGTTAGAAAAACAAATGGGAAGAACACACTTGCCATTTTTCAAACTGAAGGAACTGAAGAAAAAATCCAAGCCTTGAGTTGCGTTAATAAAGGACTCAAGGGGAAAATATTGAATAATATAGGCACCATCAAAAGAAGATGAAAGGAGTATACAGTCATCGTACCAAAAAAAGTTGATGGACTGTCAGTGACTTCAGGAGATAGCATGTCATCAAGAACTGATGATACCGAAGGAAGAAGTCCAAGCTTCACTGAAGGCACTCATGAAAAACAAGTCTTCGGGAATTCAGAGTATCAGCGGAGATGTTCCAGCAGATACTTGTAGTCCTGGAGGTGCTCACTTGTCTTACTGTCAAAAAATTTGGAAGAAAGCTATACAGTCAACTGACTAGAAGAGATCCATATTTGTACCCATTCCAATAAGTGAGTCAACACAATGAGGGAAGTACCAAACAACATCCTTACTATTAAGTGGAATTGACATTTTTCTGAAGATAATTTACAATGGTTGCAGCAGTACATTGGCAGGCAACTGGCAGAAATTCAGGCTGGATTCAGACGAGGACTTGGAAGGAAGGATATCGTTACTGATAGCAGATGAATCTTGGTTGAAAGTAGAGAACATGAGAAAGATGTTTACCTATTTTTATTAACAATGTAATGACGTTAGACTTCATGTATCGTAACAAATTATGGATAACATTGCAAAGAATAAGAATTCTGGAACCCTTAGTTGCACTCATGTGGAACCTGTGCACAGACCAACAGTAAGTCATTAAAATAGAAGAGGAATGGTTTAAACTCAGGAGATATTTGTTTCAGGGTTGTGTACTTTCACCATACTTACTCATTCTGTATGCTGACCAAATAATAAGAGAAGATGACTACATGAAAAAGAACTCAGCATCAAAGTCGGAGGAAGACTCATTAACAACCTGCCATGTGCAGACAGCACAACCCTGTTGTAAGCAAGAAGATTGGAAGCACTTACGGATGAAGATCAAAGACTGTAGACTTCTGTATGGATTACATCTCAACATACAGAATACAAAACAAAACTAAATCAACTTCCCAGCTGGACCAATAAGCAACATTGTGATAAATGCAGAAAATACTGAAGTTTGAACTACAGTCAACACCCATGGGTGAAGCAGTCAAGAAATCAAATGATGTATTGTGTTGGGTCAATCTGTGTGAAATACTTTTTTAAACTGTTAAAAAGCAAAGATGTTGTATTGAAGACTAAAGTGCACCTGGTCCCAAGCCATAACACTTTCAGTCTCCTCATATGTATACAAATGATGAATAATAAATAAGGAAGACCCAAGAAGAATTGGGTCTTTGAATCATGGTATTGGCAAAGAATATTGAATATATCATCGGATGCCAAAAGAATGACCAAATCTGCCTTGGAAGAAGTACAGCCACATGCTTTTTAAAGAGTGAGAATTGTGAGATGTGGTCACAGTTATTTTGGACATGTTGTATGGAAGGATACGTCCCTAGAGGAGGACATCCTGTCTGGTGAAGTCCAAGGTCAGAGGAAAACCCTCAGTGAGATGGATTGGCAGTGTATGCAGCGGTGGGCTCCAGCACAGCAATGACTGTGAGGGTGGGACAGACTGGACGACACCTAACAACAAACAACAACACAGATATAAATAGGCATCCCTCCCCCTGCCAGGGAACTGGCTCATTTCCAGTTGGTCATGTATTGTTCTTTTACAAATGTTGAAGAATAACTCTTGGAGTTTCTTAGAAGCTTTATGCCTTCTTCTTATGATAAAACAAACAGCTTATCTGTGTTTGACAGAACAGTAGACAGTGTGTAGAGTGCCGACTGTTGTGGAGAAAGCCTCTAATGCTGCTTCTGAAGGTTAAGACACTGCTGAGAAATGAGACCTTTGTCTAAAACAGACCAGGGACAAAATAGGCCCAGAAAGCTAACTGCTTACTGTTACCTTTGTGGCTGCTTTGCGGCCTGCCCAAAAGGCACTGCCACTCGCTGACATTCAGATGCCTCACAGGGTCTCCAGAGCAGCACTGTAACTAGGCTGATAATTTCTTGCTACTGAGAAGCAAAGGGGATTGTCCCATAGCAGGACTGAATGTCTGTCTTGGAATTCCTACCCAGAGAGGCTCCTGGCACTTACCTACAGCCGATAGGTAGAGAGGGCAAAGAGATGGAAAATCTATTTCAAAGCCTTTCTATTGTTAATTTGTTTCTGGGTTTCCAGAGGATCATGATTAACATTTCTAAGATTTTGGAGGGGACTTAAAAGTAAGCCCCGGTAGGTCTCTGATCCCTTGGAACATTTATGGCAGTGTGCTGTGTGAGACAGGAGGCCTCAGACCTTCTCTGTGGCACTGTTAAAATAAACATGTACAGCCTTGTTAAATCACAAGTGACTTGGATTCCAGATTGCTGACAGCTTGCTTGGAACTCACATTTAATCCTCATATTTATCCCAAAGCTCTACCGATTTCACCCTCTTTCATTGTGTTTCAGTGGGTTCATATTATGACCTCCAAGATACATGCCATAGTCTAAGATGTTTAGCTAATATGAAACTATTTTAGCCTGTGGCTTTGCCTAAGGATAAATGTGTGCCACCCAGGCCAACATGAAGGGGAAATTTGCAGCAGCGAGAGAGCTCGACAGTCTAATTAATTATTTAGAGGTTTCAAGGGGAAAAAGAAGTCTAGAGTCCCGGAGTTCCCATTTGCAATGCATTAAACAATCAGAATAATAATAAGAAAAAGCAGAGAGAGACTGTCTTGGCTGTCTGGAATTCGTAGAATGTAATTTAAGGCCCAAGGTAGAAATAACCTAGGATCTTAAAGACAGTTTTAAGGCTGAAGGTTACAGAGAACAAATCCTTCTAGAATTGCACTACTGTTTTTTTTTTCCCCCTTCCTTTTGTCTTTATTTTCATATCTTGGAAAGTCTGTAGAGTTTTACTCCCTTGCTTGCTAAATTGCCTTCATGTATTAGAAGTCTTTGACTGAGCATATAATTAAAGAGTCCAAATGTGAACACCGAGGAGAAAGGTGTCTAATAAAAGTATGAGGCAAATGTGAATTTATTAAAACTAGGTCACATCATAAATGGTAATAGCCTTCTTTGGCATATGTCCTAACTGTGAAGATAAAAGTAATGAAAGGATACTGCATACTTAAGTTTGAGAAAGGCATTTCTTGTGCTGTGTAATAGATGCCTATAAATTAACTGGATAAACACTGAGTGGGGGAGGGTTGGAACCTAGACATATAAAGCAGAGTAAGCATAATCAATAAATGTAAGTCCTCTAACTGGAGAGCCGCAGGGAGAGTCTCAAGGGGTCGGTATTAGCACATGTTAAGCATTTTGTTAATGACATGCTTACATCTGTGGAATACATTTTCTGATACCAGAATCAAATTAGCCAGGAAACACACAGAAGGGCAAAGCAACCTGCAGAGTTAACAGTAGTAGGATGAAAGTTACAGTGAATATAAATGAATATTAAGATGAGGACTACACAAAAGACAAATGTAACTGGAGAGGTCAGTCTGGAAAACACTGAATTAAAGATACATTCATGGTACACACTACAGGTGACTTGGAAAAGCTACTTCAAAAAAATGATCATGTGCATAATGGAACTAATAAGAACTGTAGATATGTACACTAATTCACATAGTAGAGCTTTGTCATGTACAGGTATGCATCGTTTAACGCCCACAATACATTCTGCGAAATGGGATGCTATGTGATTTTTGAAGATGTGCAAAAATACATGTCAGCTGGAGTGGACTCCTGAGTGCAGGGGTGGGGGACAGCTGTGCTGTGGGTGGGGGACATGCCCCCTGGGCCACCTGCAGGCCAGTCAGCTCCTCCAGCTGATGTCACGCAGCTGGTGGGATATCCGATAGCTCTGGCTTCAAACCCCTCAGCGAGTGCATATCTAGAACCCCTGCTCAGCTTTTGCCACCTTCTAGTCTAAGCCAGTTGTGGGGAAGGCTTATGAGAACCTGCCCAGAAAGCAGATGGTGTGGGTAAAACAGGTGGAGGGATCTCAAGCCAGGCCTGGGCATGAGGGGTGTACACCTTTCCATTGGCAGCCTACAGTAACACACCAGGCAAAATGCAGGGACTAGAGCTGCTTAATTCTCAAGAGCCAGGGTGAGCAGGCTTGGGAGTTTAGGCTTGGGTCTCCATTGCCACAAACCACGTGGCTTCCCACTGTGGGCAGCCTGCAGAAGTCAGGATCCAACCTCGTGATAAGAATCCGGTGTCCTGGCCCTCAAACCCTGGGTGCCCCGACCCACGAATTTATATGCTGTCACATGGTAATAGAAGAGATGTTAAGTGAGGTGTGCCTGTGCTTTATGGTTAGTGAATGGTCAATAAATGGGCAGTAAGGAGTAAGAAAGACACCTGATGAATGACAGTATGCAGATAAATAGTTGCCTTAGTCATCCAGTGCTGCTATAGGAGAAATGCCACAAGTGGATTGCTTTAAAAAGAGAAATTTTACGTTGTCACAGCCCAGTAGGCTAATTCAGGGTGTTCGCTTCAGGTAAAGGCTGTGTCTGCTGGCTCTGGAAGAAAGGCTTTGTCATCAGTCTCCCCTTAGTCTGGAAACTTCTGAGGCACAGGGACCTGGGTCCTTTCCAAAACTTGAGCTCTGCTCCTGGCACTGCTTCCTGGTAGTATAGGGTCCCCAGACCTCTCTGCTAGCTTCCCTTTTCTTTGTATCCCAAGAGACTGGCTCAAGGGACAATATACTCTTACACTGAATCCTGCCTCACCAACACAACTGCCACCCATCTTTCCTCATTAACATCCTAGAGACAGAATTTACAACATGTAGGAACATCACACAATACCTGGAATCATGCATGACCTAGCCACATTGCTACTCACATCTTCTGGGAGGGACACAATTCAATCCACGACAGTAGTATACATTTTTAGTGGTCGCCATGAGTCGGATCCGACTCGACGGCACTTGGCTTCACTCTTTAGTTACTGAGGAAATTTAACTTAAAATGCCTTTTCTTAGGGCTTCCAACAGGATACTTCTAGTCTGATGCCATGCCTAGAATTTGCATTTCCACCCAGAACACACTGAATCAGAATTAACATTTTAACAAGTTCCCCAGTCACCTAGGGATCTTGATAAATGAAGGGGTCAGGAATGGAAGTAACTTGTTTAAAGCTGTTTTTTTGAGGGGGGGGGTGTTGTTTGTTTTTATTTAACAACAACGAGGATTGAGAATAATAATCAAGCAAATGAATCACTTATTTAATAACCACAGAATATTGGAGTACTGATCATCACAATAATATTATTAGGCAAACAAGACTATAGCTTTTTATAGATGTGATAAGAAGTAGTGAAAGCATAACCCAATGTCACATAGTGTGTTGACAGTACTTACTTTGTGATTCATTACATTGTACTGTATCTCTCCAGTGTCCATGGGGTTGAAAGACTGCCTGCCACTAGGGGCAGTGCAATTTGACAATATGTTTGAGGATGCAATTTTGAAATACGTCTCAAAAGCTTTTATGTCTAACTGGCTTTGTATGTAACTCACGTACTTTCATGGCAGGTTTCTTAAATTTAGAGACTGAAACATAAATTGCTTCTGATCCAGTAAAGCGAAAACTGGCTTAAGAATCTGGTATCAGAGAAAGATTCAAAAATTGATACCCATTGTCCATTCTTCTAGATAAGTGTTTCCCAAAGTGGGGTCCCCATCCCAGCAGTACCAGAAGCACCTGGGAACTTCTTATAAGTGAAATACTCAGAGGCACTGCAAACATACTAGATGAGAAATCTAGGGTGGGGCCCCCACCATTGATGTTCCCACAATTTCTATGGGTTATTCTGGTACCACTTCAGATTTGAGAATCACTGATCTGGATAACCCAAGACTGTTATTGTCGCAAATCAGATCATCACAATTAAACAAGTTTAGTTTTTATATTTCCTGCTATACATATGCATGTATACATACACATACACTTATACAACTAGAATCTTCTTTGAAGGCTTATTCATGCCACAGGTCTTTGGGCCTCTCGTGGCCATACCCAGATCCACCGGGCTTTTGTACATGTCTTTGGCAAAGTTGACTTTTTTTGTTTTACTTTCTTATTCCGCAAACCTCAGCCTTACATTTGAATTCTATTATTATTTCTTTCTCTGAATTCTGTGATGAACAAATCCTTATTGTTGGATCCTAGCTACAAGGACCTCTCCTCTGAAGCCCATATCGCAGTTTCATTTGTATTTACTATGTTATATCAATATCTGTCTTCTCCAAAAAAAAGAACTTTTGGCATTTGATCTTCAGATATTTTATTTACAAGGTGACAGAATTGAGACCTATATGTAATTACAAACAAAGTAAGAAAGAAACAATCAGAAGGCAAAATGAAAAATAGAATTCAGGTCTATTACATTAGACTACAAATGGATTGGACTTGGTGATGCAGAGTGACTGTATATTGGATGCACTTTATGGTTCTATACATCTATAGGATATCATCCTGCTGATCTCTGGCTGCAGGAAGGAGAGTGGGTGGAGAGGAGGGGAAAGGAGACTGTTGGGAGGATGAGACATGCATGGAGCAGAGAGGAATAGTGCGCTGTCACCGGACAGGGAGAGCAGTGGAAGCTGCACATAGGTGGGCATGTAAATTTATACGGGAATGTACATTTTCACTCAGTCATAATAAAAATTCAAAAAAATAAAAAAGTAAAAAGAATTACTAAATTGGAGAAAGTATGTTATTAAACATTACAAGCAATAAAATTTCTAATAATTAAATCACTCTAAAAGTGTTTTTAAAAGACTTTAATTATGTATAGTAATGTCATCAGAAATATACTCCAAAATTATGTCTTCTTTTAGGAATGTATAGAAACCCTAGTGGAGTAACGGTTAAGAGCTATGGTTGCTAACCTAAAGGTCAGCAGTTCGAACTCATCAGGCACTTCTTGGAATGCTGTGGGGCAGTTCTACTCTATCCTATAGGATCTTTATCAGTCAGAATCAACTCAGGGTGGATAGAGGGTTTGGTTTTTAGGAATGCATTATTTTAGTTTTACTTTTTTTTTAAAAAAAAAGGAAAGATTCTATGTTCTTGGCTACATATGTCTTGGTATATGCCATTAATATCATATCCCTAGAAACTTTATTTTTTCACAATTAAGGTATTCATCAAATCAAAAAACACAAACCCATTGCCATTGTGTCGATTCTGACCCATGGTTACCCTGTAGGACAGAGTAGAACTGCCCCATAGAGTTACCAAGCAGCACCTGATGGATTAGAACTGCCAATCTTTTGGTTAGCAGTCATAGCAATTAACCACTACGGTGCCAGGGTTTCCAAGGTATTCATTAGAATACTTAAATAAACAAAACAATATCAGTGATAGCTGAGTCAGCAGATAGCTGTTCAAGAAAAAGTAAAAGGTAGATGGATTTTAGACTAATAGGTAGAATTAGCACCATGAAGTTAGTAATGACCTTGATGCCACTGATGACTATTTGTCAAGTATCTATGATGTACGACGCCCTTTAAATAATCTGTCGCATTTATTTCTTCAGGATAAAAAGAAAGAAAGATTAGATAATATCCTTCTTAACCGTATAAATGCATACAGAAAGACACTGGGTGTCTAAGGGCTCAGATATTCCCTGGGTATGTAGCTGTTAACTGTTGCAGTTCAGACTGACTTAAAAATAAATAAAGACCTAATTTGAGCACTTTGTTACACTAATATTTACTGGTAAAAATTGCTTAATTTTGGCCTTACTTTTTTTTAGTAGAATTTTAGAATTCAGTGAGTACTTAGCTAATATATGTGGAGTAGGTAAATCACCCCTAACCACAGTCTTCTTCTATAGCAACGGTTCCCAAACTTAAACATACTTAAGCGTTTCCAAAAGGTGTTTTGGAAACGCAGTTTCTGGAGCCCTGATGGCCCAGCATTCTGATTCAGGAAGGAGGGCGGGGCTTGAGACCCCTGCATATTCCCATACACAGTCAGGTGACTCCATGAGATTGGCTCCAACCCCTATCCTCGACCTGTCCACAGCAGTAATATTAGAATTTCAAGAAAAACATTGCTGGAAAATCTATGAACCTTGTGCTTGATGGGCATGTATTGTAATGAATTATTCGCATAGCTGCTTTATCAGAAAAGCTCCAAAGCATTTGTTCTGGGTCAAAAAGGAAAATGATGGCATATGTCAGAATAAAGCCCCAATGTGACAAAGAGGTAGTAAATTGTTCCACTGTTTATCCCTCAAAATGAGTATTAATTGTTTTCTAAGAGGCTCTTGTACTGTTTTTGAGAGCTCAGTAAATGAGAAACTACAGGTGACAAAACATAATAGACGTTGACAATGGTTTGAAATAGTTTTATCTGCTTAAAAACAAACAAGCAAACAAAAACTCCAAGAGCATTACACACAGATGTACAGGAAATTATCTTTTTTTTTTTCTAAAATATGCACATAAATAAAAGGGCTTAAAGAGGAAGTTTTCATTTATTTTAACTTTGACATGAGTTTCTTCTGACTCTCCTTTACTTGTCTCAGGAAGCATGATTTCTAATCAATGTGTTAAGATAACTAAACTATGATCACTGTGGTTTTTAAAAATCTAAGTTTTCTTCTACTTTCAGTGTATTTTTATATATGAAGTACAATGTAAAGTTAGGGCAAGTTCTTTCTGTAAAATAAGTATACCAATTGTTTGAATATTTTGCAAACAAAGTGTATTTTAAATTACCTGCTTTATACCCGGCATGAGAAACATGGTGTTAGATGACTGACAGTATATGTGAAACTTTCTAACAGCTGGCAGTACTACACGTTGCTTCCATCACACTCCATGTTTCGGGCTTGGCATTTACAATGCAAGGCGGTGTGTGTATGTGTTCATTTTTGTTTGGTTTTGTTTTTTAAATCCCAGATGTGGTTATTGTTGATTTCAAATGACAAGCTTGAATCAAAATAACTATCTTGGTTGGACTACTGACAAAATTAGTTGCAAGGAAAGGCAGACTGGGGATATGGTGCTATTTCTCACCTTTAATAGTCTTTTGATTCAATTCAAACATTATATAACCAAAACTAATTACACTGTGAGGTGATATGCGTGAAAGCAAGAAGAAAATTAACCTACCTTGCAGTTTGGTGTTACATTGATTTGTACCGTAAGTCTGTATTACACTTGTCAATTGTTATTCAGTGTGTTTGGTAGGAAAAAGGAAAAAAAAGTTACATGAGACATAACGTTACTCTAAAAAATTCTGTTGAAGACATACTCAGGTTGTGATTTGTCTCAAGACATCAATTCCCAAAGTTCAATATAGTTCATATATCATGGTTTTAAATTATTTTTTATTAACTTAAATGTATGCACCTGATTTGTAGATGTGGCCACTATGAGTAAATATTAACTCAATGGCAGCACCAACAATAATTACTAGATTAAACTGTGAATTTAATTTTATAATTTGGAAACATATTAAGAAAATACAGAATGAGATACAAAATATAAATGAAGTATAGTGCTTATTTACCTTTTATATTTACTCATATGTTATGATTCATACAGTTTGTCATAGATTGAATTATGACTCTCTAAAAATGTGTGTATCAATTTGGCTGGGCCATGATTCCCATTATTGTATGATTATCCACCATATTGTCATTTGATACTCTTTTCCTATATATTATAAGTTTAATCACTATGGTGTTCAATAAGATGAATTAGTAGCAGTTACATCAATGAGGTCTACAAGACTGGATCCCCACTTGTCTATCAGTTTGTCATATTGTGGGGGCTTGCATGTTGCTGTGATGGTGGGAGCTATGACCCTAGTATTCACATGCCATCAGAGTCCCCTATGAAAGACAGGTTTCCACTGAGCTTCCAGTCTAAGTTAGACTAAGAAGAAGGACTTGGCAGTCTACTTCTGAACAGAATAAGCCAGTTAAATCCTTATGAATAACAGAACATTGTCAGATATAGTGCTAGGAAATGAGCCCCCAGGTTGGAAATCACTCAAAAGACAACTGGGGAAGAGCTACTTCCTCAAAGTGGAGTCAACCTTAATGATGTGGATGGAATAAAGCTTTCAGGTCCTTTATTTGCAATGTACCATGATGCAAAATGAGAAGCAGCAGCTACAAATATCCATTAATAATCAGAATGTGAAGTGTATAAAGTATTAATCCAGAAAGATTGGAAATCATCAAAAATGGAAATGAATGTATAGACATTGACAGTCCTGGGCATTAGTGAGCTGAAATGGTCTGGTGTTGGCCGTTTTGAATCAGAAAATGGTATGGTCTACTACACTGGGAATGACTACTTGAAGAAGAATGTTGTTTCTTGCATTTGTTGTCAAAAAGAACATTTCGGTATCTATCCCCAGGTACAGGGCTGTCAGTGGTAGGATGATAACCATAAACCTGCAAGGAAAACCAGTTAATATGGCCATTATTCAAATTTACACACCAACCACAAAGGCCAAAGATGAAGAAACTGAAGATTTTTACCACATTATTCAGTCCAAAATTGATCAAACATGCAATTGGCATGAAATAATAATTACTGGTGATTGGAATGCAAAAACTGAAAACAAAAAATAAGGGTCAGTCACTGGAAAATATGGCTTTCATGATAGAAATGATGCTGGAGATCACATGATAGAATTTTGCAAGATCAATGACCTCTTCATTGACAATATCTTTTCTTATCAAAATAAATGGCAGTTTTACAGATGGACCTAGCCAGATGGAATACCTAAGGATCAAATCAACTAGATTTGTGGAAAGAGATGATGGAAAAGGTCAATACCATCAGTCAGAAGAAAATCAGGTGCTGACTGGGACAGACCAGCAATTGCTCATATGTGAATTCAAATGGAAAGTGAAGAAAATTAGAGCAAGTTCACAAGAGCCAAAGTATGACCTTGAGCATATCCCACCTGAGTTTAGAGACAATCTCAAGAACTGATTTGATGCACTGAACACTAATGGCTGAAGACCAGACAAGCTGCAGTATGACATCAGAGGCATCCTCCATGAAGAAAGCCAAGAGGTCATTGAAAAGACATGAAAGAAAAGAACAAATTGGCTGTCTGAAGAGATTCTCTCAAACTTGGTTTTGAATGGTGAGTAGCCAGAGGAAGAAATGATGGAGTAAAAGAACTGAATGTTTCAAAGGGCAGCTTGAGAAGACAAAGTTTTATAATGACATGTATAACGTACTGGAGATAGAAAACCAGAAAGGAAGAACACACCGCATTTCACAGGCTGAAAGAAGTGAAGAAAAAAATCCAAGCCTTAAATTTCAATAATGAGATTCCACAGGGACAGTATTAAATGATGCAGGAAGCAACAAAAGAAAATGGAAGCAATACACAGATTCATTGCACCAGAAAACGTTGGTCAACATTCACACAACACATTTGAAGAGATAGCGCATGATCATGAACAAGCAATACTGAAGGAAGAAGTGGAAGTGGCACTGAAGACACTGAGAAAAAAAAAAAAAAGCCTCCAGGAATTCATGGCATATCTACTGAGATATTTCAACAAATGGACGCAGTGCTGAAGTGCTTTCTGGTCTACGCCAAGAAATTTGGAGAACAATTCCCAGGCCATCTGAATAGAAGAGATCCATATTTATGCTTACTCCCAAGAAAGGTGTTACAATCAAATATGGAAAATATCCAACAATATCATTAGTATCACACACAAACGAAATTCTGCTAAAGATCATTCAAAAATGACTGCAGCAGTATATTGACAGGGTACTGGCAGAAGTTCAAGCTGAATTCAAAAGAAGATATGGAGCCAATGATATCCTTGCTGATTTCAGTGGATCCTGGATGAAAGCAGAGAATACCACACAGATGTTTACCTCGGCTTCATTGACTATGCAAAGATATTCAACCGTGTGGATCACAACATATTGTTGCTGTTGTTGTTGTTGTTAGGTGCCATCGAGTCAGGTCTGATTCATAGTGATCCTATGAACAACAGAATGAAACACTGCCTGGTCTTGTGTGGTGTCTCCAATTATTTTTATGGTTAAGCCTATTGTTGCGGCCACTGTGTCAATCCATCTCTCACACGGTCTTCCTCTTTTTGGCTGACTCTCCACTCTACCAAGCATGATGTCCTTCTCCAGGGACTGATCTTTCCTGATAATGTGTCCGAAGTATGTAAGACATGGTCTTGCCATCTTGGCTTCCAAGGAGCACACTGGTTGGACTTCATCCAGAACAGATCTGTTTGTTCTTTTGGTGGTCCATCATACATTCAACATTCTTCTCCAACACCACAATTCAAAGACATCAATTCTTCTTTTGTCTTCTTTGTTCATGTTCCGGCTTTCACATGCACACGATGCAATTGAAAATACCGTGGCTTGGGTCTGGCACATTTTAGTCTTCAAGGTGACATCCTTACTTTTGAGTACTTTAAAGAGGTCAATTTTCCCAGTGCAATGCATCTTTTGATTTCTTGACTACTCCTTCCAAGGGCATTGGCTGTGAATGCAAGTAAAATACAATCCTTGAAAACCTCAAGCCTTTCTCCATTTATGGCAATGTGGCTTACTGGTCCAACTGTGAGAATTTTTGGTTTCCTGATGTTGAGTTGAAATTCATACTGAAGGCTGTGCTCTTTGATTTTCATCAGTAGGTATCTCAAATCTTCATTTCCAGCAAGTAAGGTGGTGTTGTCTGCATAACGCAGGTTGTTAATGAGTTGTCCTCCAATCCTGATGCCTCATTCTTCTTTGTATAATCCAGCTTCTAAGATTATTTGTTTGGCACACAGATTAAAATGGTACGGAGAGAGAAGAAGGGCACGCTGTCACTGTGTAGGGAGAGCAGTGGAAGCTGCATGTAGATCAGCATGCAAATTTATATGAGAATGTACATTTTCATTCAATCTTAATTTTTTAAAAAAAGGAAAAAAAGACATGGAGAAAGATACAACCCTGACACACGCTTTTCCTGACTTTAAACCATACAGTGTCCTCTTGTTCTGTTCGCACAACTGCTGCTTGATCCACATACACATTCCTTAAGAGCATTAGACATGATGGATACCTTTTCAGAGAATGGTAATTCCAAAACATTTAATTGTGCTCATTCTGTACATAGTCCAAAAGGCAGAAGTTTAAAAAGAACAAGGGGACACTGTATGGCTTAAAGTCAGGAAAGGTGTGAGTTAGGGTTTTATCCTTTCAACATACCTATTTGATCTGTATGCAGAGCAAATACTCTGAGAAGCTGGACTGTAAATAGGAAGAAATATGAGGCATCAAGATTGAGGAAGACATTAACAACCAGTGTTATGCAGATGATACAGCGTTGCTGGCTGGAAGTGAAGAGCATATGAAAAAATTACTGATGAAGATCTAAGACCCTGACCTTCAGTATGGGTTGCACCTGAAGATCAAGAAAAGAACATCCTCACATCTGGACCAGTAAGCAATATTGTGATAAATGGAGAAAGGATTGAGGTTGTCAAAGACTTCATTTTACTTGATTCCACAATCAACACCAATGCAAGCAGTGGTCAAGTAATCAAAAGATGCATTGCACTGGAGGAATCTGCTGCAAAGGACCTCTTTAAAGTGTTGGGAAGTAAAGATGTCATGCTGAAGACTCAGGTGGGCCTGATGTGAGCCATGGCATTTTCAGTTGCATCACATACATGAGAAAGTTGAACAATGGATAAGGGAGGCAGAGGAATAATTGATGCCTTTGAATTTTGACATTGGAGAAGATTATTGAATATGCCATTGACTGCCGGAAGAACAAACAGATGAAACCTGGAAGAAGTACAACCAGTGTACTCTTTGGAAGCGAGAATGGCAGAGACTGCGTATCACATAGTTTGGACAGGTCGTCAGGAGACATCAGTTAGTCCTTGGAGGAGGACTTCATACTTGGTGAAGTAGAGAGTCAGAGAAAAAGAGGAAGACTCTCAGCACGATGGATCGACACAGTGCCTGTAACAACGGGCCTATGCATAGAAGACTGTGGGCGTGGTTCAGTGCCGAATAGTGTTTCATTCTGTTGGGCATAGGGTCTGTCTGTGTCAGAACTGACTCGATGGCATCGGACAACAACACAAAAACAATAAGATTGGACAGTATTTTAAACCCATGTCTTTTAAGAAATAGGAGAGAATAGTGAGCACTCGAGAACCAAATACTACCAAGAAAGCAGTGTTGGGAGCAGAGCACATGGTTTGGACATAAAGTTTTCTGTGCTGACATGCTCCCAGACCACAGAAAGTTTGATGACAAGGAGCTTCCTCCAGAGCCAACAGAAACCGAAAGCCTTCCCCTGGAGCCAGCACCCTGAGGTCTTACTTCCAGCGTGCTAGACTGAGAGAATAAACCTCTCCTTGTTAAAGCCATGAAATAGTGGTATTTGTTACAGCAGCACTGATGACTAAGACACCCTTTGTTTTGTTTTGTTGTTGTGTGCCATCCAGTTGGTTCCAACTCAGATAGTGACTCTGTAAGACAGAAAAGAGCCACCCTTGGAGTGCCCAAGGGAGTAACTTTTATGGAAGCAGATTGTCACATATTTCTCCTGGGGAGCAGCTGGAGGTTTTGAACCACTGACTTTTCAGTTAGCAGCCAAGTGTTTAATCACTATGCCACTAGGATTCCTTATAGCATATATTACATACTTTTGAAAAAAAATCTTAAAACTATTTCCAAAACATGTTAAATGCCCATAAAGTTACTTAGACAATATTTCAGTTCAAAATGTCTTAAGGCAAATTAAAAGAGCTATGGGAAATATAAATAGATTGCGAAATTCCATGTAATTTACAGTAGTAGCACTGATTATTTAAATCTCAAAACTTATCTCAGTACATGTTAATGTTCATCAACTGAGTTGAGAGACAGCAAGTACAGATAGCTGTAGGTCAGCTGAGGAATGATTTATTTATTTCACAATCGTAGCTCTCTGAGTACCTTTTGTATTCTCTCATTAGGAACAACAGCACAGAAAATCATTGACTGATCATTTTACAATGCACATATCCTCTGCATGCTTAAATGACTATGTGGTGATTTACAAATCAGGACAGGCATCAAAATTACCGAACTTAGAAAATAATTCACACTGTCAATGTGAATAAATTTTTAGAATTTGACAATATATTTAGTCCAATAAAACAAGATTCTTTATTCATGAATGAATTTGAGAGTTATTCAGGCAGGACTCCTAAATCATTTGTGCTGAATTATTGGCTTTATTATTTTAATACCATTTTCATGTCACTTTGCTGTAACCTTGTGGCTGCCTAACAAATGATAGAAAAAAGCAAGCAGTAAGGGGCAGGATGAAGGGTTCCAAACCCACAAGCTAATTTCTATTGTTTTTAAAGAACGTAGCAGGATATTATGTTACAAGGAATCAAATTTATCTAATGCCTCTATATATTTCCTGTAAAAAGACACCAAGATTAGCAATAAAAAATAAGTTGAGTTAAAACCACGTATGAATGCACGTGTGCTCTCATGTAGCATGTGTAAAATTCCTGGGTGGGGTGAAGGTTTGAGCTCCTGACTGCTAACTAACAGGTTTTTGGTTCAGACCCACCCAGAGCTGCCTTGAAAGACAGGCCTTACGATCTGCTTCTAAAAGTCACAGCCTTGAAAGCCCCATGGAACAGTCCTGCTCTGCAATGCTTGGGGCACCCATAAGTCAGAATCCGCTCATCATCACAGGGTTTCATTTAATGTGTCAGCTGAGTCTGTTCCTTAGCCTGTATCCCACATGCATGCTGATAAAGAACTGATTCTTCCTAAGAAATTGTCTCACTAATATTATGGTAAAAGTAGGTACTATTCAAAATTCAATTTAATGCTTAATCCTGTGGACATAAATCTATATTTGTAAACACAAAGCCAGTCTTGAGGCAAAGTATTTGAAGGCTATATAAAAGGCAATGAATGTTCTTTCAGGTATTTCTCTTATTTACTTTTTTCTTTTTGATGCTCTTAAAAATCACTTCTGCCTAAAAATGCAGACTACAAACACGTTCTTGAGAGTCTATGTGTGGATGTATGAGACAAATCATTATATGCTTTTTATTTCTTAACCACACAATGTTTTTTATCAGTAACTTTTAAGTCTTCAAGCAATGCCAGTTAGATAGACCAACCAAAATAATCTTATTAATATATCTGGATGAAGAAGCTTGGACTGTATTGTTTTGCATGTAAATTCTATGACTTAATATAAAGATGGGAAGATTTCATAGCTTACAGCAAACACTTGCTAGGATAAACCACCTCTTGCTGGTGAACAGGAAAAAATAGTAATAATGAAGTTGAACCTGTCACATGAAAATTGGAAAGAGTTGTATTTTAAAAATGGCTGTCAGAGATTCATACCTATATAGATAATATGATGATTTTCTCTTTTTCTTCTAGGGGTACCTTGTAAAATACGTGATTAGTTAACCCAGAAGTCTACAGGATTAAATCTATTGTTCTAATAATTCTGTTGGTTTTCCAAAGTGACGTTTTCTAGATTATTTGATGTAATATGTTGAGTATCTGTGCGTTATATCCTTGCAAATTTTCGGAAGTTGTGACTGAAGCCTGAGTTTCTGTTTCTTCTACTTTACAGTTTGGAGAAGTGTTGATTGAAAATCTATCCCAATATTTAGTATGTATGAGGTCCCATGCAGGGCACAGATGGCATCTTAACCTCATCCATATGTCTAAAGCATCCCCCTGTACTTGGAAGTCTTACAGGCATCAACACAATCACGGAGAGAAGTGGTCTTTAAATTTTAATTTTATCAAAATAAACCAGATCTCTTGTGTATAAAACCTTTGCCAAAAATGGATTTTCTTCAACGGAAAGCAAGCCAAACCCATTTGTAAAGGCCAAGGAACAGACTGATTAAGTATGCATTTGATTATATGAGAGTTAGATTGAATTATCTTTGTTTTGGCTGTGTTATCTTTGTCTGTGTATACTATTTCAAGAGTATTTTAAAATACTTTTCACATAGCTTAATCTGTTTTCTGAGACTGGATTTTTCTGGTCATTCATTTAATTACTTGATGTGTTATGTATCATATATTATAAATCTAGGAACACACCTCACGTACATATGGACTAAACATAAGCATGTATATGTGTGTATATATATACACAAACATACAGCAACATTTTATCTAAAAAAGCCCACACTTGGAAAACTCAGCCCATTGGTGTCAGTTGATTCCAACTCATAACAATGCTATAGGACCGAGTGGAACTACCCCATAGAGTTTCCAAGGAGCACTGGGTGAATTGAAACTGCTGGCTGTTGGGTAAGCAGCCGCTATGCCACCAGAGTTTTTACTCTCTAACTATAGAAAACAAATTTATTTTCTGGATTTTGCTTTTCCTTGTGAAGAGGGAATGTGCTTTGATAAATGTAAGATCTATGATATTCCTATGTATTTCCTTAGTCAAGTGCCTAATGTAAATGGTGTGGCTAACTTGTCGGCATTTATATTTTATTACAATGTGGTCTGTATTTTATAGTGACATGGGCTATTAATGTTTTATTACACTTCCAAATATACCTAAAGTGACAAATCCATAAACTGCAACCATTACTGTCTGCCTGAGATATGGTGAGGGATTGCTTAGTAAATGTATTTTTAGCTAAATTTCTTTTCTTTTAAGGACAGCATTAATATTCAGAACACACATACAATTCTTTTTTTAGTCATTATTATCGCCTAAGCCGTGATTCCCTAACAACAATTAAAACTAAATTTCTCTGGAGCTTGAAAACAGCCAAGAACTATTGGCAGGTAGAGAGAGAGAAACATGACTCACTGATGAACAGTTTTTGAATGATATTATTAATGTCAACAGAAAGTTTAAAGGAAGAAGCCATTATTCAATTAGAGTCCTATCTGAGAAATTTGGCTCCAAATAACTCCTAATAAGGTCCTCTGATGAAATGAATATAAGAAAGTCAGTGTTGGCAGCCGAAGTGTCTTGGAGCAGGAAGAAGCTCTTTGAGTCACAGTCCCAGTTTGGAGAATTAACTTACCTCTCTGCTAGTTCTGAAATGCATCAAAGAGATTGTTTATAATTAGGAAAATGCAAGAGGAAGATTATAGGGAAAAATACACCTATTCTTGGGAATGTCTTCACTCGCTCCACAAAACATTTCTGTGCTGCCTGTGGTTGCTTTCGAAGCCATGCTGGTGAGCCATGAGGAGATTATAGTTTTATCACGAGCCTGATACTGCACCAGCAGCAGGTGCACTGGCTTGGTGACCAGCGAGGCCATTGGTGGCACACAACCTGAGTTTCTGGCAGTAGTTACACTGTGTTAACAATAGTTATTGATGGTGGTCCAAGCAAGATAGAAGCTGCCAAGGAATGAGCTGAAGTACTAGATGTTGCTTTAAAAACATAGAGGAAAGAAAGAATGAATGGAGGGAAAAAAAAAAAACAGATTGTGGCACTTGGCTTATTTCTTGTTCTACGACTGCCAGATACAGCCACCATTTGAGCCCGGGAGCTGGCGCCACCGGAGAGGCAGACACACCACATGGAGGAAATTGGAAGGGCTGAAAAGTCAGTGCTGAAGCTGAAAGCTCAGAGTGCCAAGTCAAATCCTGAATTGTTCAAGTACAGGATGTTTTCCTTTCCATTTTTCCCAATGAGGCATTTCTTTTTACTCTCTCCTTTTTTGATGAAAGACCAATTTTCTAAACTTTCAGTCACAAGCTGTTGTTGTTCTGCTATTTATGTATGCAACAGTTATAAGGCAATAGGCTTATTAAAATAGCTTTACTTTTGCAATAATTAAACTCAAACATACGGAAAAGACTATGCCAGGCACTTGTGAAGCAGCCCCCAAATACAGCAAATGCAAATGTTTTCTGGTACTCTTCAGTATTTTGAAAATGAGATCAACTTAATTATCTACCTAATATGGTGATGCAGAATATCTGTTCTAAAACTTTTATTAATGATTTTGTTCACTGTTGTGTAACAAATGCTTAGATAAATAGTTGCTGTATATACGATTCTCAAAAAAAAAATTTAAAGGATGAGTGTTAGCACATTGATTTGCTATGCCTCTTCAGTTTCATCTCTTCACTCGGTGTTATGCTTATGACATCTACTCCTACTCAGGCTTCTCAGATGCTAAGTAGTAGTACACCACTGTGTAACTATAACAACAATGAAAAAAAAAACACTCCTTTGTTATGTGGATTAAATTGTGTCTCCCCAAAAATGTGTGTAGCAGTTTGGCCAGGCCCTGATGCCCAGTATTTGGTGATGTGTCTGTATGCCTCTATGATGTTAAAAAGGGAGGATGGGCAGCAGTTGTGTTGGTGGGGCAGGACTCAGTCTGCAAGATTTTATTGTGCTGTGAGGCAATCTCTTAGGATATAAAGGAAAGGAAGCAAATAGAGAATTGGGGACCCCATACCACCAAGAAGTGGTGCTGGGAGCAGAGTGCCTTCCTTGGAAAGGGCCCAGAGTCCCCAAACATCAGTGACTCCCAATTTGGGGTAAAATTGATGACAAGCATCCTCCAGAGCTAACAAAGAAAGACTTTCCCTGTGGCTGAGGCCCTAAATTTTGATCTGGAACTTATTGGACTATGAGTATAAAATTTTTCTTTTTAAAGCCATTCGTCAATGCAAGGTTAAGAGACTTCGTAGTTAAGGAGACACCTACTTGTAAAAATTAAATTCAAAAGACAACTTCTCTGTGAAGTAAGAATAATTATCTCCTGCAATTTAAACCAGTTGTCCTTGAGTTGGTCATGCCTAGTAATGACTGTGTGTGTACAGTAGAACTGTACTACCTAGGATTTTCAAGACTGGGATCTTTGGGAAACAGAAGGTCACACCTTTTCCCAGAGTACCCTGGGTAGGGGCAAACCATCAACCTTTCAATTAGCAGTTGAATCCTTAACTGATTATACCAGCTGGGATCTCTGTAATTGTAAATCAAAAAATGCACATCCATTTCCATCAAGCTGATTCCAATTCCTAGCAAACCTATAGGACATAGCAGAACTCCCCTGTAGAGTTTCCTAGGGGTGCCTGGTAGATTTAGATGACTGACCAGAAGAAGATGTAGCTATTAACCACTATACCATCAGGGTTTCCAACATTAAAATATATCAAGTTGCTAAAAGTTCAAAACTGAAGTGAATAAAAGGTTTTTGAATATCTTCTATGTACCTTGTATTCCAGGCACTAGAGATAGAGGTCCCCACTCCCAACCCCAAATAAAACTATCTCTATTTGTTCATTTACTCATTAAGTTCACAAACTCATCTTAGAGAAAGTGCTGCATACCTCATTGCTGAATATCACTACAATAACGTTTGGGAATTCTTTTTCTGGCATGGCCATCAGAGCTGCTGTTGTATTACCCTTGCTGTTCTGAATGTCATCCAAGTGTCTCCCTGTCAGTATTTCCTTCATCTGTGGGCAAAGAAAAACAGTCATGGGGGACCAGACCAGGTGAGTAGGGAGGGTGTTCCAATACAATTATTTGTTTACTGGTTAAAAATTCCTTCACAGATGACTTATACAATTAAGTTTGCTAACTTGCCGCCATGCCACTAAGAGCAATGGTCATTCTGGAAACAGTTCTAAAATTGTTTGGAAGGGTGGACTAGGTGCTGGCATTGCTGCATAACTTCCCAAGGGGAGTGCTTCGAAGGTGACCATAGTCATATTCTGCAATGAGATATGTAACACTTAGAACAATTGTGTTTGCAAATTTGTCAGATCTCATATATTTTGCTATGATACTGAAAATCATACATCATACATGTCGTGCTTGTTTATTTTTGGACAGTGACTCTATTAAGTGCTAAAAGTTAAAAACAAGTGACACATCAACATTTATAGTTTGTCTGCTGTAAGACTTCAAATTTACTAAATCATTGCATCTCCTTATTTACCACTGTTTTACAAATTTAGGAATCGGCTTTTCATTAAGTGGAAGCAGCATATCAAGTATAGGATAAATTGGTAGGGAAGTGAACACTCAGGAAATATCTAAAAACATTTCATGAGCAACAGATCATAGGTGACAGTATGTAGATACAGTGAGGGTATAAGAGGTTTTCATAAACTTCAGTTGGCTTTGCCCTTAACGTGGGTAGTGGCTAATACACACTGTATGGATGCTTGGTTTGTATTTGATGACAGCTTCGGAAAAACATGGAGTCAAAGCATCTGGATTTAAATCTGACTTCTAGTCCTCTAAATTTTCTACTGTCAGTTAACTCTAAAATTAAAATAGCAGTAACAACTCCCGATAACTGGGTACTTGTATCAAGTGTTTAGCACAATTCCTGACACACATTAGATGGTCAACAATTCCTCGTTCCCTTTTCATTTATTTCCTAGGAAAACAGAGATTTGCCAAATGCTTAATCTAGAGTATACACACACTCATCATTTTCCCGCTGTTCACTTTTTTTCCCTGAGACTAAAGGTGGAATAAACATACCAGATAGCTAGTAAAATGTGTTGCTCTACTTGGCTCACCCGCTTTGCCTAAACCCGCAACCTTACCCAGGTTAGAGTCTTGTCCAGATGTAAATCCGAGTGTACACATGTTACAGTCTCCATTTGACTCTCCACTCTCAAGTTATCCAGAGTGCAGAAGTATTTAATTTGTGACTTAATGACATTTATTTTTAAAAAGTTATTCAGTAAGGAATGCAATAATGTACCATATATTTTCTAAGCAGTTTTCTTTAAATGTGTAATGTTTGCTAGATCCTTTTTCAGTTTATAAATTGAAACTGATGCTACCAGATCATCTGGGAAAATAATATTCCCTTTATTAGAATACTGCAAGACAGTAACACTGTACCAGAATATAAAAGCCTCCTAGCAAATGAACTTAATAAATTATTAAAAAAGTGAAATTCTATTGGGGTGAAGGGAAGGACACAGTCACATGAAATTCATTCAAATAGTAAGTATTCTGGCAGAATACTTACACTAAAATCTGCTTATAGGAACATTGATTTTTTTCAGGAGTTGAGTGAATTGATTAAAAGTGGAAATTTGATATGAAGCCACTTACCAACTGTCCACACTGACACGCTGGACCTTATGAAGACTTCAGAAGTAATTCCATATACTGAAAGAATAGGAGACATATGAAGGGGGAAAAAAAGTAGCTTTGTTAAAATAAAGGAGAGGAAACCCAAACAAATCAGTTATATTACTCAGTTGTAAAAACTCGTTGACATGATGTGGGTTCTACTCAATCAAAAGGTGGCAAAAACACAAGGAAAAGAAACACTGGGTATCCTAAGGATGTGAAACTGTACATTTCGAAGAAATTTATTTTTATACAATATTTTTTTAGAACTAAGCCTTGTTTTTGAAAGCTACTTCCAGATGCAATTAAATTAAAAGATGTAAATACTATATAGCAACCCCAAACAAGCAATCCATTGCCATTGAGTTGATTGACTCATAGCAAGTCAACTCAGGGCAGAGTATAACTGACCCATGTAGGGTTTCCAAGGCTGTAAATCTTTATGGAAACAGACTGCACATCTTTCTCCCACAAGCAGCTGGTGGGTTTGAACCACCAAACTTTTGGTTAGCAGCCAGGAGCTTAACCGCACTGCACTATGGTACTTCCATTTTAAAGCAAGACAAAGCAGAGTTGAATGTCAACTGAAACATCTGTTGTAGTTCTAGTTTGTCGAAATACTTAAATATATGTGATCTACAATGCTTAAATAGCAGTGAATTAGTTGCTTCAGGATAAGAAAAAAACACTAACTTGTTTTTTCCTTAAAAATTTAAAACAAAAAGTAAGTAAAAAAACCCAAAAAATCAAAACCCATTATATTATAAATGAGCACTATTTCAATTATCTTGAGATCAGTGTAATGTCTGGTGACCCCTTGACCAGAACCCCAGAAGACACTTAAAAACAAAAACAACCACTGTGAGTCTATTCTAGTGCATGACAACCGAGTGTGTTACAGAGAAACCCTGGTGTCATAGTGTTTGAGTGCTAGTCTGCTAACCAAAAGGTCAACAATTTGAGTCCAACAGATATTACTTGGAAATTCTATGGAGCAGTTCTACTCTGTCCTGTAGGGTCACTATGAGTTGGAATTGACTTGAAAGCTCTGGGTTTGTTTGTTTTGTTTTGTTTTTTTTAATTTACTTATGGAACCTTGGTGACATAGGCAGCAATTAAAACACTATTTCTAAGATGAAAATGTATGGAATGTTCTAGATTTGCATAAATGGGGCTATCAACTGAAAAGAAGCAAATGGCTAAGATATTCCACTTAAATTATTGATCTCAAAGGACAATCCCATGACTACAGCAGTGATACCACATATGTCAGGGAAGGGAAGAGAAAGGGGCCTCCCTGACCACTATGAATGTGCTCCCCGTACTGACAGAATCCAGTATTTAACTGAGTCTCTGCTGCTTTAAAATAAAGCCAATTGCTGTGATTGATTGATTCTGAGTCACAGCAACCCTCAGAACAGGACAGAGTAGGACTGCCCCATAGAGTTTCCAAGGAGCACCTGGCAGATTTGAACCACTGACCATTTGGTTAGCAGACATAACACTTAACTCTGCTTTAGAGTCATCTAAATCTTTAATTCTTCCCAGGACTATTTTACCAGTACTGCTCCCCTAAGTTTCTTTATCAGCATTTAAAAGTTTTCATCAATTGTTTTGCCTTTCCAATAAAATTTGTGAATAATTTCATGGCTGGCCTATGTCTTTATCCCTATTTGCAGTGTTTAATATAGTTCAAAAAACACTGCTGTTCAGTGATACTAGCTGAGGCTGAATGTAAATAGTTTGGGAAGCATGGTGGATTCTGTCTTAAAAATTAGAATACAGAAATCTTAGGGAAGAAACATGCCTCTATGAAATGATAAATTCTGGGGTAGAGTCCAAAATGGAAATTGCCGCCATGTACCACCTCAAAAGAATGGAATTAATGCCGACCACTAACTTCCTGACCCTACAATACTGTTCCTCTGTTGACATTCTTAGTATCTATTGCTTGAATTTAAAGGTTTATAAAATCTTCTGTCTACATTTTAACTGTACAGTGTTAACAATATATGTAGTAAATTTGTGTACAAGACCTCAAAACCTGTACTTATATGTGTTTGCTCATTAGAAAGTTTACTATACATACCTGTTCTGTGTGTCTTAGTCATCTAGTGCCACTATCACAGAAATACTACAAGTAGATGGCTTTGAAAAAGAGAATGTTACTCTCCAGTCAGCGCAGGGGGCTACAAGTCCAAATTCAGGGCATTATTCGAGAAGTCTTTCTCTGTTGACTCTGGAGGAAGGTCTCTGCCAATTTTATCCTGGACTGGGAGCTTCTAAGGCACAGAGACACTGGGTCCAAATAACACCCTTGGCTCCCAGCAGGGCTTTCTTGGTGTGGTGAGTTCCCCAGCTCTCTACTTGTTTCCTTTTCCTTTGTATCCCAAGAGAATGCCTCAAGGGAAAACGCAATCTTACAGATTACGCCCTGCCTCACTAACACAGCCGCTACCTATCCTTCCTCATTACCATCTCAGAGGCAGGATTTACAACAGGTACAAACGTCACACAATACTAAGAATCATGGCCTAGTCATGGCCTAGTCAAATTGCTACATGAATTTTTCAGGAAGGACGCGATTCAATTCATGAATATTTGTTTTTATGCTGATGGAATCTTTAAATTTTCTACAATTAAGTCATCAAATATTGTAAATTACAGAGAAGGAAGAACTAAATATACAAGTGATGTACTAATCTACTAATCCATGACTGAAAAAGGAGAATTGCCTTCGGCTGTTGAGAAATAACTTGCCTAAGAAATGTGTCTTCCAAAGATGGCTTTGAGATTTATGAACTTTATGTTGAATGGATAGTCCATGTAAGATTACTGAGATGTAAGATAAAAATAACATCCTTAAACATTCTACAGAGTTATGAAGTGGTAAGACTCAAAGCAGAGATCTAATTTATGCCAATCAAGGGTACAGCTGGCACTTCCAGGAGCTGGACAAGGATTTACTAGCCATTATGAACAAAAACAATTAGCTGGGTTATGGTGTTCTTAATTGCAGATGATATCATGCCAATTTACTCATACCTCATGGAGTTCTTCTGTTTATGCTCATTCAATAGCAGTGTTTATAATTTCTCACAGAGTTACTTGGCTTCCTAACTTGTGCATGTATCTGCTACTCTGTCTAGGAGGAAAAAAGGATACTTTGAAATATAATTTGAAGCACATTTTAGGCTGTTTGCATTAACTATCTTTAAGAACGATGTAGAGTATTTTAAGAGACTGACATTTAGAGTGTATAATCTTTCATGTAAGAAGTTTCATCTTTGTCTCCAGAGGCTTCTGTTTATATATGAAGAAACCTGCAATCTGACATTTGCTAATAAAGTCGGCTGAAGGAATGTTGTTACATCTTCAGGGTGCCTCTCAGACTTATAAATTATAGCAATTATTAATGAAATAAATGAAATCCATTTAGAGCACAAAGCTGTTTTTTTTTTCTAAGTAAACTCATTACATTTGATGTATGTCAAGCTGAAGTTTCCACTCTAAATATAGTCACGCATCTTAGTTAAAAAAAAAAAAGTCTCTTGATGACTTACATCTCAGCCCTCCCTAAAAATAGATAAACGAAAACACAAAATTGAAATTACCACTTACTAAGAGATACAGACTTGAGGAAGTCAGCATCTCTATCAGTCTCTGATCTTTTAGGGATAATAAAACAGTTCTATAGTTGAGAAATGAGACGTGGTGACTCACTGGTTAAGAGCTTGGTTGTTAACCAAAAAGTCAGTAACTCAAATCATCTGAGTGTTCTTTGGAAACATAGGACAGTTCTATTTTGTCCTTGGAAATCCCAGTGGCAAGGTGGTTAACTGCTACATCTGCTAACAAGAAGATCAGCAATTCAAATTGACAGGTACTCCTTGTAAACTCTGTGGGGAAGTTCTACTCTGACCTATAGGGTTTCTAGGAGTTGGAATCAACTCGACGGCAATGGGTTTCTTTTGGTTTGTTTATTCTGTCTTAATAGTGTCAGTATAACTCATCACATTTTCTCAGTGCTAACAAGCATGTTTTGAGAAAACTCAGTGATATTATATACTGGAGAGTTTTCAGTAGAGTGTTACAGGAAGTTAAATATTAACTTGAAATTTTCTTTGAGAATTATTTTACATTTAAAAGACTATCAAGCCCATCCATCTTTCATGTTTTTTTTTTTCTTCTTATTTTGAGTGAAGACTTCCAACTGGTATTTGAAGAGGTATTTGAATGCCCGCTAGAATGAATCAAAAGCGAATCAAAAGTAAATACTTGCAGGTTGAGGCCAACAATTTTTCCTTGAGATTCACTTGAATTGTACCACAACATTTTGAATGTGAGGAGAACAGCAAATATTGTTAGACACTTAACTCTGTTATTAACCAAGGGCTGAAAATAGATCCATTGATGACACCAACCTGATGAAAATCATCAATTTAACTTGTGTGTGCACCACTAACTTGTTTATTATTACATTATATGTTCAGTGATGTGATTCTGGATCTGAGTTTTGAATTAGATTAAGCTGACAAGAAGTACACTACTTCTTTGGTCGCTTCCCATGGCTTTCAGGAAAACATTTCTTAATACATTTCCTTTTAACTCATCAAAATTATTGCTTGATCTGAAAATGGCTCACAAAATCCCTGAGTCAAGTGCAGCACACTTTTTGCATATTATTTCAATGCTTTATTTTAAAGATCCTGCAAAATGATCCATCCACAACTGATAACCAATAATAATGGAAAATGAGAGAGAAAAAATTTTACTCAGATGTCTTAAAGGTGAATTACAAATTTTCGAACTTAGAAATTAGAATCAGCTTAGGAATTTATCAATTGCCCTTGAAGTATTTCTTAAAATTATTGAGTATTTCACTCCCCTTTCCCCTCTAACACTAAATCAATACAAGATCTTACCCTGAGTGCATCATCTATTTTAAACCACATTTAAGACAAGTTCTAGAACACCAGAAGGCAATTGAAATATGAATCATTCAGTAAAGTAAAATTGAAATAACTATTACTATATTTAAAAGCATTAACTAGATAAATAGGCTATGGAAGGATAATTTTATCTCTAAATCATTATTCTCAGTGGAATTAACTTGAATTTTTAACTGAACAGTGATTTCTTATGTTTTTGGTTGAATGTGACTATACCTCTTCTGTTTCATCAATGCAATAACAGTATCTAACAACAACAAAAAAATGCATTCCTTCTAGAAAACACCAGAACTTGATGATAGGTGAAAGTATCTTGTCACAAGACGCTACTTGAAGTATTTTTGTGTATGTGCAGTAATGAAAGTGGATGGAATCTTATTTTATATATATATATATATATAGAATTATTCTCATACAGGGAAAGCAGTATACAGAAAAATGACTCGATTAGTCAGATCTTTCAAAGAAATAAGATGTGCTGCTGAGGACTATTTCTGCTTTTACCTAAGTCACTGATCAGCAAGCAGAGAGATTCAGCTTGCCGTCTGGAGAGTTTCAGCTGCAGTCAGTCTACAGGGAGGATCAGGTAGAATAGCATTTCACCTTGACGATTCAAAATTTGAAAAATCTCCTCAGTATATTCAAATCAGAATGTGTTGAATTCGTGTGTGTATTTTCGTTGTTGCTGTTCAGTTGAAGCAGAGGATATAAATTTGGGGACTTTGAAGCCATCTATGGAACGTTATTTAAAATCCAAGTCAATTCCAACTGAAAATGGCAGTAACACTGTTAAGGAGCCTGTCATTTGTTTTAGGAGTCTACGTTCTATTCTGAGCAGTCAGAAATTGTCTCTGATCTCAGAATCAGGGGAAGTTGTAGTCATTGTGAACAACTTTTTCCTGTGTAATGAGCATTGTGACTTTTCATTGACTCTGGTTTCCTGTTTGAATTGGCTCTTAGAGAGCATATAGACAAATAGGTTTTCCACAAGGGTTAAGTGAATAGCCTTTCATGGCAGGTAGACCTGGTCTGAATCTGAATGGAATAATCTGGGAAGGTCAATTTCCCTCTCTGAGTCTCATTTTCTTTATTTGATTTGTATATAGAAGTGATTATTCCGCACGGTAGTACTGAGGATTAAATGAATTTAAAGCACTTTAAATAGTATCTGACACTTAGTAAAGTAGAAAATATATTGTTAGTGTTCACAGTCTTACCAGCTGCTGCATATAATTAGGCATGTTCTGAAAGACACTCCCTGGAGGTGTTCAAGGTACAACATGCTATTTAACTGATTCCATCTTCCTTTTCTACTTTATGTGTATTTCTTATCTTAAATGTATGTAAACTTGCTGTGCTGCAGAGCCCTGGTAGCGCAGTGGTTAAAAGCTGTGGCTGCTAAGCCAAAGGCTGGCAGCTCGCATTCACCAGCTGCTCCTTGGAAACCCAGTGGAGCTGTTCTCCTGCGTACTATAGGGTCGCTGTTCGTCAGAATCGATTTAATGGGAACAGATTGGCTTGTTTTCTTGGGGGGGGGGGGAGGGGGCGTGGCGTACTGCATGTACTTTGGCAGCAATTTTAAATTCATTTTTGTACTTGATGTTGTGATTGAGGGCAACCAAGTCAATTCCGACCCCTAGTTGCCCTGTATGACAAAGTGGAACCGGTCCGTAAGATTTTCTAGGCTGTAATCTTCGCAGGAGTAGATTTGGTCTCCTGCAGAGCCTCTGGGTGTGTTCAAGCTACCAACCTTTGGGACAGCAGCCAAGTGCTTAGTCGCAGTGGGGCATAAATAATAAAATAAACACTAAATTAAAGAGATCATTTTCCCCCAAACAAAACCAAATCCAAACCCATTGAGATAGAGTTGATTCCAACTCACAGCATCCCTGCGAGACACGGTTGAACTACTCCCATCGAGTTTCCGAAGAGCAGCTGGTGGGTTTGAATTGCTGACTTTTGGGATAGCAGTGGAGCTTTGAATCATTTT
Organism: Heterohyrax brucei; assembly: GCA_028571685.1. NCBI lineage: Eukaryota > Metazoa > Chordata > Mammalia > Hyracoidea > Procaviidae > Heterohyrax > Heterohyrax brucei. The sequence goes on from CM053148.1 coordinate 109,528,825, forward strand.
TGCTACCCGTGTTTCCTATTTTTCCCTGAAAATGGGTTATTGTAACTTCCTGGTTGGAGTTGGGGGGCGGTGAGGCTTTCACATTTCTGTTTCTTTTTCTTGGTGGCTAACAAGCACATGCTTGTTGTATGTATCGTTTTGGACAAGGAAGGGGAAGAATCTGGACAGAACCTGTGTCCTTAGATTTCATTGCTAATGACAGGGACAACATCATAAGCAAACACAGTTCACTCTATTAAATGATAACAAGAGCAAACAAGAAATAAAAGGTCCTGTTTTTGAAACGTAGGTTAAGGAGTAAAGTAGAGAGAGAAGTCAGAACAAAGACTGATAAAAATAAAAGATGGTCATAGGCCATACAGCAAATGTCCTTATATATAATTTTGAGAAATTTGTATTTTTTCTATACTCATGGTGACATCATCAGTTTTCATTTAATTAAACTATTCCCTCTGAGGTTGCTGTAGATCCATGTTCATTTATAAGAAGTAATACAAAGAGATCCTGTGTACTCTTCTGCCAGTTTCCCTCAGTGTTAACATCGTACAAAACTACAGTACGGTAACACAGCTACTGACATTGATGGAATCAAGACACAGAACAATCCCATCACCAGAAGGATCCTTGGTTCTACCTTTTTGTACCACCATTTCTACTCCTGACCACTGGAGAAACCAAAACTCTTTGCTGTAGAGTCAATTCCTACTCACAGCAACCTTACAGGGCAGAACTGCCCCACAGAGTTCCCAAGGAGCAACTGGTAGATTCGGACTCATGACCTCTTGGTTAGCAGCCAGCTTCCTAACCACTGTGTCACCAGGGTTCTGGACCCCTGGTTACTACTAATGAATGTTGTAAATGAAAGCTTATTATATGCAACCTTTGGGGGTTGAGTTTTTTCTCTTAGAATAATTACTTTGAGATCTATCCAAGTTATTCGTACCTTTTATTGCTGACTATCATTCCCTTCACCTATTGAAGGACATCGGGGTCACTTCTACTTTTTTGGTTATATGACAAAAGCATGGTGTACATCTGTGCCCCAGTTTTTTGTGTTTTGGTTTTTTTTTTTAATATGGTTTCCTATCCTGGCGCTGGGATAAATGCCCAAGATTGCAATTGCTTGGTCATACTGTAGCTTTTATAAGAAACTGCCAAACTCTTCACTCAAATGCTTGTAAAACTATACATTTGTGCTGTTAATATGTGATAATCTAGTTTCTCTGCAACTTTGCTTACACTTAGTATTTCATTTATTTATTTTTTGAGCTGTTCTGGTAGGAGGGTATTGCCGTCACGAGTTTTGCTTAGATCGACCTTTTAGAAAAACTAGTTTGACTGCACAAGATGGAATACAGTGGGGGAGAAAACTGAGTCAGTGATGGTACTTAGAAATGCATAGCAGTGACTGAAGTGAGAAAGATCTAACCTGAGGTGGGCAGTGAAGGAAGGAATTGCTGGGGGAGTATTACAGAGTGTGGTGACTTTCAATGTGAAGGTTGAATAGGAGAAAAGAGAACTTCAAGCAGTTCAGTCTCACGTATCTTAGAAAAGAGTGGAAACTGCTGTTAACCTAATAGGAATTAATGGGAGAGAGAGGTATGGTGAACACACAGAGAAATTCGATTCCTCTATGGTGAATCCATTTAGCATGGTTGTTTCCAAGAGCCAGTGACCAAACTGACAAGTCACACATTGGCCATATGGCCAAAAGGTGACAAAAGTGGACACCTGAATGTAGTAAGAGTTACTCATTTCTCCTCTTGTTAGTTAAACCAAATCCAAAAAATAACACAAGGGTGTGCTATGGATTATATTCAATTCAGCAAGAACACTGTTGATGATTGGGAAAACAGCTAGTTAGTATTTCTCTTTTAAATGAGTTCTTTTTATAGAAATATTGCAGTAGAATTGTTTAAATATATTGACTCTTAAAAAGGCATTATTTAGTATTTTTAGATAACTCTATATGCTGGCAAATAGAACTGGTTGATCTCTTCAAATTCAAGGTCCGTGTTCATCAATCTTTAGTTGCTGATTGATCTTATTTTACAGAGTTCATCACACATGATTCAGATACTTCAGATGCTTATGGTATTATTCAGAGCTTATCTACATACCAACAGTGCTTAGTGGTCACCCCTTAAACTGAGTTATTTGTATGAGAATAGGTTAAAGTTTTCACAGGTTAGTCTGGCGACTAACAGTAATCATTGAAAAAAAAATTTCTAATGTGTTTCTCAATCTATGCATTTGTTTAACTACCTGCTAAACTATGCATCTCACAGATAACTGTCCATTTGATTCACTTTTAGTTTTTTTATTTGTTTGCTTGTTTATCCAAACATATAGACTAAATAAAATTTGGTTATTAGTTAATTCTCAGAAAACAATACACTCTCAGTGATCTGCTTCTGAAAGGTCACAGCTCTGAAAGATCCATGGCACATTTCTGTACTGCACACATGCAGTCACCTCTAAGGCGTTGACTGGATAGTAACTAGCCAGCAGGCCTTCCAGTCAGCCACTACAATAGTTACTTCACACAGAAAAAGAAGCTACCAATGATATTAAAAAAATCAAGCCCACTGCCATCAGGTCAAATCCCAGCTAGTAGTGACAGCACAGGACTAAGATTTAGCCCCATAGAGTTTCCAAGACTGTAAATCTTTATGAACACAGATTGCCATGTCTTTCCCCCATGGAGCAGCTGGTGGGTTCAATCTGTAGACCTTTTGGTTAGCTACTGAGCTCTTTAACCACTACACCACCAGGGCTCAAGTGCTCAGTATTATACAGAGGAAGTAGTTTATGAAGGCTTAATTGTAATTTACAAAATCCATGTAATAAGAAATGAATATCAAGGATCAAAAAGAATAAGCACATGCTTTAAGGACTTAACAGATTTCCCCAGTGCAAACTCTAGTGCACATATTTATAGTCTGACCAACAATTGAGTATTTCAGACTTATATTGTAGCATTAAAGCTCTCCATGCCCTCATGTGAAAGTAGGTACCATTTCTTAAAACTGATTTTGAGACTTAGAGTATTGAGAAATACCTAACTTAACACGGTGATTAGATACACTGTACACTATTAGAACTGGTTTTCTTATTATCTAAGGGAAAAATATAGAATTCTGGGCTCTTCCATTACAGATAGAATCTATTTGCCACAAATCTGAAAATCAATAAAACTTGTTTTGGGAGAGTAAACGATTACTTGATAATTTATCTTCTACACTGTCTTGCACTGAAAGTATTACCAAGATTGCATGTGAATCTAATCAAGCTTGGAGTTCTATATAGAACTGAGACCTGATGCTTGGAAAACAGAAACTTGAATTGAGATTTTCAAAGACCTACCTGGAGAACTTTAATGTTAATATAATTATAACATAAATATGACTAAATATTAGCTTCATGTTTTTTGTTATTCTTATCCTTGTTAATTATTTAATACTGATGATACAGTGTATGTTCATAAATTGAACTTCTGCTAGGCTGCTTTGTGTTCTGGAGTTCCATGGGATTGCACACAGTCAATCTGAATTGTTATTCTCTCTGCATCTGTTTGTGCCGTTCTGAAATAATGATTGCCCAGAAAGCCCTTCATTTGACATAAAATTCAAATAATTTTATCCATGAATCTGCAAAGCAGGAACATTAAACTAATAAATAATCCATATGAATGTACTTTCAAGGTGTTAATAATTTATTTCTGGTGTTCTCACTTTATATAATTCGTTCACTCAAAATGGATTTCTTCAGTTCAGTTATAAAGCTTAGTGAAATAGAATTATGGCCTGAGATTTTTACACAGAGGGATACTTTCAATATAATTTTCCAAACAGTTTTCTACTAACATTTTGCAAGCCATTTACTTAGGGAAAAGGTTTTATTCATGTGTGTGTCTGTGTGTATATTTGTGTGTGAACGTATGTTTGAAAAATGTTAAGTTAAAAATAAAAGTTTAAAAATAACAGATTGCTGACTCAACAAAATAGATAGCTTACCTTTGCTATTGATGACTGTATGAACATATTTCTGTGCTGTACGTTTATGGATAAATGTCAACAGCATATTTAACTTTTCTGTCACATTGTGGAAACACTGGTGGTGAAGTGGTTAAGTGCTGTGACAGCTAATCCAAATGTTGGCAGTTTGAATCTGCCAGATGCTCCTTGGAAATTCTATGAAGCAGTTCTCCTCATCTGTAGGATTGTTATGAGTTGGAATCAATTTGACAACAGTGTTTTGTTTTTTTTTTCTTACTTTTTTTTTTTAGATTGTAATCAGAAATTTTCTTTTCTCATACATTGTTGAGAATTCGAAGTACAGTATTATTTCTCTGAAAGATGCTTCGATTGCAGCTCTTATCCTAGTTGCTGATAGAAACCAGTAACACTTGTTACTGCATCAACTTCTGCCCCTGCAATGCCTTGTCTGTCAAAGTAAAATTGTGCTCCACAGAGGTTTTAGTGGCTTATTTTTCAGCAGCAGTTGCCAGGTCATTTTTCTGAGACACTTCAAGATGGACTCAAACCTCCAACCATTTGGCTAGGAACTGAGAACATTAACGTCTCACACCACACAGAGAATCTTGTTGGATGTCATCTATTCAGAGAGTTTCTACCATCCACAGGCAAGTCACTGGCCATTTTGTGAGAATGACCTACTTTCCAATAGGTGTAGAACTCATATTGTGAAGTCATCAGCCCTGCTTGACTTATAGTTATGAATGACATGGCCCTGAGACACAGAAATTCAGTCACAGTATTCAATGAGCTCTGACATTGCTTGCATCAGTGATAAGACAGATGCCAGTCTGTGATAGATTTTCAGTTAGCATCTAACCAACTTAATAGAGCTCTATTTCAAAATGTTGTATGCAAATTTTGATGTTAAGAATCTTTAAGCAAAATATGTGAGTGAAAATGGCCATTTGTGCCCATGCTTGCAGACATGTATAAACCTCCCCCCCGCAAGCAAACACAAGCCGCCTGCCATTGAGTTGAATCTGACCATAACTACCCTATAGGTCAGAATAGAACTGCCCCACAGATTTTCCAAGGAGCACCTGAAAGATTTGAACTGCAGACCTTTTGGTGAGCAGACGTAGTACCTAATCACTGAGCCACCAGGGTTTCCAAACATATATACTTGGTGCTGCAATTGACTGTGCATGAAATACGGTGATTTTACTCAATGAGAAGTTTTAATACAAAACAAATCACACTGATGAAAACAGGAAAATTATCTTGTCTTTAGTAAGACAATAATAATTTATTTGAACATCCAGAAGTCAATAATGATACAATGTAGAAATATCTGCACTTTTAGTGGCTGTATTTTTATTCTCTGTAGCCAGTATAATATAATAAACGACTCTAGATTAGAAATGTTTTCAATTCTAATCCTGGTAATGATGTTGCATAAATATGTGATTTTGGAAGGATAATTTATCTTTCTCACATTTTTTAATACTTAGTGGTTACACAATGAGATATCCTGCCTCTCCCACTAGGATGATAAAATTGGGGCAGGTGGAAGAAAGTAACAAACATTCCTCATAAGACAAAACCCACTTCTGTCAAGTTGATTCTGACTTACAGTGACCCTATAGATAGAGTAGAACTGCTCCATAGAGCTTCCAAGGAGTGCCTAGCTGGCATGAACTGTGACCTTCTGTTTAGCAGCCGTAGCATTTAACTACTAGAATGTGTGGAAAATAGAACTTACAGCCATTGCTGGTGGAAATGAAAAATGGCACAACCATTGTTGAAAACAGTGTGGTGGTTCCTCAAAAACTTGAAAATACAACTATCATATGATTCTGTGATTCCACTCCCAGGTCTATGCCCAAAGGATTTGACCTCAGTGACACAAATAGACAAATGTACACCACTGTTCACTGCAGCACTGTCCACAATACCCCAAAGCTGCAAACAACTTAAATGTGTGTCAGCAGACGGATGGATAAACAAAATGTTGTACATCCACACAGTGGAGGACCACACAGTCAGAAAGAGAAAAGAAGTCCCGATATATGCAGCAACATGGATAAAACTTAAAGACATTAAGCTGAGCGAAATAAATCAGACACCAAAGGACAAATATTGTATGATCTCACTTACATGAAAGGACATAAATAAGTAAATGTAAGGACACCAGAGGCTTTAGTGGTTGCCAGGGGCGGGACAGAGTGGGAGTAATTGAGCCATCGTTTGGAAGTAAAAAATTTCTATTTATGATGAAGGAAAAGCTGGTATTGATTGGAAGTGATAATTGTACAATCATAACTTAATGTAACTGATATCACTAAAGTTATACCTGAAAAAAGGTAGAACTGACAAAAGGTATGATAGATATATTTCCTAAAGGAAAACAAAGAAAAATGTAGCTGTTGATTCTGCTTATCTACAACCCACCAATGCAAGAGATGTGTTTTCTCAGTTGAGAGGTTTGAGGTCATGGTATCGTGATATTTCAGTCAGCTGGCCGATGCTGGTTTCCGTGCTTCTGCTCTGCCTCCTGGTGCGTCATGCAGAGCTCTGAGTCTTGAACAGTTACGAGCAATCACCCACAGTACAACAACGGGTCTCCATACACTGGAAAAACCAGAGGAAAAAAGAGCGTCAGGAATTGGCGAAGAAAACAAAATATGTGTCAATCACTTCCATGAACAACTGTCTCGTTTGCCATGAGACCAGAACAACTGGATGATCCTGAACAGTTAAATCAAGGATTCTATAGAAGAATTCTCATAAAAAAGGGGGAAATGGAGAGCAGAATTTTAAATTATTATGGAGGCCAGACATCCTACAGCCCTTGAAGCTAGATGACACCCTGAAATTATGACCCTGTAGAAATATTAAAACTTTAACCAAAATTGTCCCTCAAATTGTCACGTATAAATCAAATAATAGTCTGCATTAAGCTGTATGTTCTTTTAAAAAAATGGTCTATATGTGAACAAACTGACAACTGGAAAGGACAGATCAGACGTTTAGAGGGACAGTGAGCTTTGCATTAATAATGTTGAAATATTTTGGAAAAAGAGTTTCAAGAGAGCTGGCAAAATGTGAAGAATATAACCAGTGTCATTGAATTCTAAGCATGGAAATTGTTGACATGGTATATGTTTCCTTGTATATATTTTCCTCCAAACAAACAATCTAAAAGTAATGTATTTTCACATGAGAAAAAAAAAATATTGGATTAGGTAGAGTTCATATTAAAGACGTTTGTGATATAGCAACTACGACATTCAGTGACTTCTTGACACTATACAAGTTGATCTGGTCATGTTATCTCCCTTAGCCTATCACTCTTAAAGGCTTACCTTTTTAACCTGTTAGTCTCTGTGACGTATCTACCACAGGGAGCAGGGCCCATCATTTGCCTCTGAATCACTGACAGCAATTAAAAGTCTATTGTAATAGTCTACATAAGAAAGACATCATTGCTGTAAAATTTGGCTTCTGCCCTTCCTGCTCTCAGAACTCAACAATATTGATGAATTATTCGTTTTGCATCCTACTGAAGCAGCTGTATCTCTCTAGGCAGGCTCCCTTACTTTTACTTAATTTCCTTGGCTACATAAGATCAGACCTTGTCTATTTGGAGATTTAAAATTCAAGCAAATACCACTTTCTGGTCCTCAGTTCTGGGAAGAAGTTGAGACTGAAACACTGCTGCTCCTTGTCAGCAACGAGCGGCATTTGGTCTTGATGCCTCTTGTTGTCGTTCAGTCCTTAACCATAAACAAAGATGATTCCACTGCAGCAGAACAGTTTGTTGGCTTGTCTAACTAGTGCCTCCTCGGCTAGGGTGCTACCAGAGGTAGCTCCAGTTTGGATTTTAGCTTTGTGCTGTTAATGAGGATTTCAGTCTGCAAGTATGTTTTGCCTGTGGAACTTGGTATATTCTCTTCATCTGAGGTCCACTTACTGTCGGTCCATTGTGCTGTTCCAATTCTCTGAAATGACACAGAGTCACAGGAATGGCTTCCTGTTATGTCTCTAGGGCGGGATCCTCTGCAAAAAGCACTGGCTGGTTAGATCCCATACAGACCCACAATCTGTTCAGGTTTCCACTGCACTGCTAACAGGCAAGAACTTAGTTGTTTCATCTCTTTCAGCAGCACAGAATAGGGATGTTCATGTGGTCCTAGGCCACATGATTCTTGTTTAGTAAAATGTGCAATAGAAAATATACCAGAATGTAAATTTCTGAACTACACAATGTATGTTACTTAGGTGACTAGTAGTACTGTTAGAGATACATCTGTAGTACAGATGTTATATTTCTTTTTGTATTAGGCATGCCACCTACATATTGCACAGTTTCTTCTCTTCCTCATTCCAGGTGGTTCTGATGGAATTTTTCATTCTGTTCAGATAAGTGGGCACATGCCTCGGGCTGTATTTCTCCAAACAGTGAAACAATTACCCAAGGTAGTTGATTGAAGTTACCCAAGGTACCTGATTGAAGTTAAAGGATATGGGAAGTGGGGGAGAGGGGATGAGGTAAGAAAACTATTCTTCTCTTTAAAATTGACTGTAGTAGTCAACAGCCGAACATTAGCTGCCAATGCCATCCTGGGATTGAAACTGGGATAGTGATTAAGACAAATACTGTATGAGACCCCTACTATAAGAACTTAAAAACAGACTCATGCACAGAAGACAAGACTCTTTGACTGCTGCAAGGATGGGGAGGGGAGGGTGGGGGTGGGAAAGGGTTTAGTTTACTTAATAGAAATTTGGTTTGGTGAAATCGGTGACAGCACACATTAGAAAGATCAATAATAACTGGACTTCAACACGGTTTGAGTACTCTTCCCACCTTAACCCAATATTGCAAGGGCAAAGTAGCTGGGGCAGGGGGTCAGGGACGATGCTTTCAGGAGAAATCGACGCCAATTGGCACAGCTAGCATTTTGCTAATGAGAACTCTCTGCAGCCCACATTGGTGAGTGGCATCTGGGGTCCTAAAAGCTGCCAAGCTGCCATCTGAGGGTACAGCAAATGGTCCGAACTCAACAGGAATGGATGATCACTGAGGACAAGGACAACATGGGAGAAAGAGAACCCGGAAGACAGAGGGACCCATGTGAGTGGATCTCTACATCCACTAGTGACCAGAAGAACCTCATGGTGCCCAGCTACCACCAGTGATAGCCACCATGGAGCTCACAAAATTGAATCTCGCTGGCAACACAAGAATAAATAGGGGTGCACCCTGAGATCTCCACTAAAAGACCACAATTGATGGTCCAGGAGCTTCGGGGTTCCCCTGGGAGCATGGACCCTGGCTCTGATGCTGCCCCTGTCCATAAATCATAATGGAGGTCAACTTTTCAGACAGCAATGTATTGGACTCGATGACGTAGAGTGACTGTATCTTTTGGGAACCTTATGGTTCTGTGCATCTATAGGATGATCTCTTACTGGAGGAAGGGGAGTGGGAGCAGAGGAAGGGATAGGAGACTGTTGGGAAGATAGGACATATATAGAGCAAAGAGGAAGGGTGTGCTGTCACCAAGCAGAGAGAGCAGTGGGAGCTGCATATAGGTGATTGTGCAAATTTATATGGGATTGTACATCTTCATTCAATCATAAAAAAAAAGAGAGAGAGAGAGAAATGAAATTTTCATTATAGAAAGTTTACTCAGAATGGCAGCCAAAAATAAAGGAGTCTATTGTGGCAAGGTGGCTACAAAATGAGTGGCTAATGCCTTAGGAAATAGCAATGAAGAACAGAAGGACAGGATGGATTTGAGGGTCACCAAGACACAGTAATAGGCCTTCGTAACTCTGGAAGGTAGTCTGCAGGGAAAATTTAAGATTTCTGGCTTTGATGATTAACAGGATTTTTATTTGGGACTTTCTTGTAGCAATATTGTTAAGTGTAGCCTAAGAAAAAGTAGACATTATTGCCCGTAGACAGGGATGCCTCACTGAACTGAAGGGTAAGTTTGTATACCAACATGGGGAAATGTTTCTGGACCCCAGGAGGGAACTCACATTAGGATTCAGTCAGGAAGTACTTTTCGTTTCCTATGTCATATCTCTGATTTATGCTTTGTTTTTCAGCTTTTCTGGGTTGAATTCTGTGTTCTAATGCTTGCTGGTTGGCACTATTTTCTAGCTTCTGTGAATTTCGGCTTTCTTGTTTCCTGTCATGGTAATAGTATTTGTAGCTTTCCTACTTGCTTTTGTGAGTTTTAGGACAAACTATGAAGTGTTTAGCCAAAAAAGTTGGTCGTTAAATAACATGGTCAATATGATACAGATGATGAATTACATGAAATCTCTTAGTATGTCCCCTGGAATCCCCGGGGAGTACAAATGGTTAATACATCCAACTTCTAGCTGTAAGGTTAGAGGTTGATGTTAACCCAGAGGGGCCTGAGGAGAAAGGCCAGGAAGTCACTTCCTGTTCCTCCATGACTGTATACATAGCATCAAGTTAAGTTGGAAGCTACAGTTACCAGGTTTAACTGAGTAGACTATTCCATAGATTCTCAACTTTGTCCTAAAAATAGTTTGTGATATAGAACTAGTTATGTAAGCAGCAAATGTGTGTATTTTCAATAAAAGGATAATATCTTAGAAATAAACATCTCTTTTTCTCAATAAGCATCTGCCTGAAGAGACATAAAAATCTGTCATCTCGGTGTGTCTTAGTTATCTGGTGCTGCTATATCAGAAATACGTCAAATGAATGGCTTTAACCAAGAGAAATTTATTCCCTCACAGTTTAGGATGTCGGAAGTTCCAATTCGGGGCACCAATTCTAGAGGAAGTTTTTCTTTCTCTCTTGCTCTTGGGAAACATCCTTGTCACAACATTATACTGGTCTAGGAGTGTCTCTGCACAGGCACACTGGGTCTAAAGGACATTCTCCCTTCTGCTTTTTCATTCTTGTGGCATGAGGTCCCTACCCTCTCTGCTTGGTTCTCTCTTTTAAATCTCAAAAGAGGTTGACTCAAGATTTAATCTGTAGACTGAGTCCCTGCCTCATTAAAGTAACAGTTTCTAACCCTGCCTCATTAACGTGGAAACAGGGTTTATAACACATAGGAGAATCACATCAGGTCACAAAAAGGGAGGACAACCACGCTGGAAATCATGGCCTAGCCAGGTTGGCATCATTTTGAGGGGACACAATTCAGTCATAACAATTGGGCATACCCTAGCACTGCAGACATACAGTCCTTGGAGCTGGGAAGGGTTCAAAGTGTCTGTCAGACTGAAGTCACAATTGACAACTATCTTTTGAGAGCAAAGAAGATATGCCAATTTCTAAAAACACCAAATCTGAATTCCTGCTGTACAGTACCGGTTAAAGTCCTAAATCTGACAGCTAATTTTATTAAGAAGATTTTAAAGCAGTGGTTCCCAGAAGCCACCTTCAAAATAGTGAAATTCCATGACAAAGTTTATATATACACAAATACTTACCTGTGTGTGCACAGGTATTATATTGTATACTTCCGTGCATATTATTTGTATATTTCTGTGTGGAAATTGGTATTTGTGTACTTCTCTATACAAATTGGTATGAAATTATCAAATTTACTCTGTTGGAAATGCGCTTTTCCTTTATAAAATGATGATGATAGTGGGTTGTGGTTCTTTTTATTCATTTCTTTGGTTGGTTGTGATGGTCTGACATTGCCATCTGAAAAGCTGACATTCTTATTTAAATTCTCACATGTTGTGAGAAAATCTCAAAATGAGATTTTCATACCCAAAACAAGAGTTTGAAAAAAGTTGTATTTAAAGAATTCATACATTCTTAGGCATGCACTCTAGCTTTCAGGAAACTACAAAACTACTACATGCCACGTTCTTTTCTCCTGAAAAATTTCCATATTGCATTGTACAGTGGTCCTTTAGTGTTTACCGAGAGCCAGAAAAAAGAGATAGAAACAAACGGAATGTATCTATAGGCAGCATCTTATTGATAGTTAGCCAAAATAAAGGCCATTGTGACATAATTTAGATTTGTCCTATATGACAAGTCCAGAAGCAACATCACTCCTTCAACGAACTGGTAACTTTCCTAGAAAGACAGTAAATATATACATATAACTCATCTGAATATTTTATCAATCATGCCTCCATTTTTTGCTAACATACCGTAGAGTTTTCAATTTACATTTGGGATTTGACATGCATATGCAGTTTATAAATAACTAACCTCTTTCTGCATTTAAAAGACAACAGGTTATTTTAAAATCAAAAACATATTTTAAAGACCTTAAATTAGAAGCTCTGAAATGTATGCTTTTGTTTTTGTTTTACTAAGATTCTTGTCATTGTTTTTAATGCACTTTGTTAAGGATTTTGCAACTGTTCTTGTATAAACAGTTCTGTCTGCTCCTATCATGAGTATAGCCTAGGAAGTCCTCTGTCCCACTGAGTCACTATGAGTCAGCATAGACTCAATGCACATGACTACAGCATCTAAAATCAGACAAGTAGAACACATTTCTAAAAAAATTATATATGTTCTGTTGGAAAATCACATACCCTGCTCATTCTCCCCAAAATCATGCCTTCTTTTCCACTGAAAAATTCTTATCTAACATTGTCATGGATCGAATTGTGTCCCCCCCAAAATATGTGTAGCCATGTGGCTGGGCCATGATTCCCAGTATCTTGTGACTGTCCTCCATTATGCGGTTTTCCTGTGCTGTATGTTAAAGGATTAGGATGGGCTGTAAATCCCTTCATAGGAACACCTCCCTGCTCCACTGTAAAGGGAGTTTCCCTGGAGTATGTCTTGCCCCACCCTTAATCCTTTTGTTTTACAAGAGATAAAAGGAAAGGGAAGTAAGCAGAGAATCGGGAACCTGGAGAAGAGCACGTCCTTCCGACCTGAGATTCCTGCATCAAGATGCTCCCTGGACAAACACTGATGCGATACCGGACTTTCCTCCAGAGCCGACAAGGGGGAAGCCTTGCCCTGGAGGGGACACCCTGAATACGGACTTGCAGCCTACCAGACTGTGTAAGAATAAATCTTCCCGTGTTAAAGCCATCCACTCTGTGGTATTTCTGTTAGAGCTGCGCTAGCTGACTGAAACAAATATCGTAGGATTTACATGATCTTAGGTATTACTGTTCCCTTATTTTCTCCATTACAGCTTTCCTGTACTGACAGGGAGGAAATCGGCATTGTCAGATGTGTTTATGATTCTGGAGTAGTTTCAAAGCCAAAGTAAAAGCACCGAAGTGTATGTTCGGAAGACACGCAATTCATCCCCGGTCTTTGATTGTAGCAACAAATGATCGCTTGCAGTATTATTTTGAGATTAGACATTGTATTTTCATTTAAATAAGTTTTTTTTCTAACTGGTACAGAAGAGATGCTTTGCACTGAGAGTGAAGTGAGGTTAAAAACAGGGAAAGGGCCATGTATTTTTTTTTTTTTAACACACTAGGTAGATCAAGACTCTAGAGATCTTTTATTTAACAGTCCCTCCAAAAGATAAATTTATATGCAGTTGAAGCACTTCAAACCATAGTTTATTCATCAGCATCACTTTCTCCATCTATTCTCTGTGAAATAGCAGCATGAGGCTTTGCAATGGAATGTGATTGCGCAACCTGATATTACTGGCCTACACTGATAACAGGAGGAAGAGGTGATTGTATTCTTATTCTTTTGCAGAATATGAATTTAAATTTCAATTAGGTCAGATTAGGTTTTCTGTTCTATTCCATCTTTATTTAACAAGGATGGTGATTAGTTTCTAATTTCTGTTGCTATTGATATCAGCTTTATACCCTCCCATCTGTTACTGTAAAATCTCAGCATTCACAGATTCCCATTATATTTATTTGTATTTTGAATTCACAAGGTTTTAAAATGCTTAACGTTAAACTAAGGTGAAACACCTCCAGTTAAGAACCAGTGGTTTATAAGCATCAAAATACAGTCTAGCCTCTTGCAGTCTATAGCTGGTGAAAGTTTTAAGCTAACTTTAAGTTGTGTTTTATTTTCCTCCAAAATAAATAAGCAAACAAAAGATGCTCTTGGTACATTTACATCTAGGGCTGATGCCTAAAACAGGTCACTTGAAAGATGTTTATACAAAGATAAACAGATTTGAATAAATAAATTTGAATAATAAAGTTCATTTCTAGTTTTTAAAACCCAGCGCTCTGAAAGTGCAATTTCTTACCATAAACCAGCTTTCTTCCTCATTTAGTTCTTTGCCACCTGGCACCCCCCGGTCCCTCTTCCACCCTGCCTGTTGAATCCATTGACTTCGAGTCTCTTCTTTTCCTCACTTTCTGAGTATCTGTTTGGCCTTACCGCCACTGTTGTAATTTAGTGCCTGACCATATTGCCCTTGTATGCTGGAAAGTCTGCTAGCTGGCTTTGTGACCAGCAGAACAAAACGTCTAAACTGTGAATTTGGTAAATTCATTCTATGACTTTCCACTACTCAGTGCTGGAGTCAGATATATCAACATGAAATTAAATAGCTATTGATTTATTCCTAATTATTTGCTTGTAATTTTCAGAAAGAGATAATTGTAAAAGTGATTGAGAGTTACTGAAATGATTAAAGTGATAAAATGGCGTAAGTGTCAATTTGCTAATGAAGCACATTTAAAATATTTAATGACTTTCAAGAAAGAAAATGGGCTCACTATATATTTCTAAGCACACAGCTGAAATGAGATTGAGGGTATTGTAGTTATTAAGAGTGGGTACACATTGTCAATTTTAATACCAATTTCTAACAAGTATTCAAAGGTTTTCATTCAGATATACTGAGTGGGAAAAAGAGGCTTTGGTTGCTTTGCTGTTTTGGAAATGATAATGACTGGTTAAAGTATCTAACCCCAAAAAGCAAAAGAAATCTAGTAAAAAATGGCTGTTTTTCATTACCATCACAATTCAAAATTTTCACCCTCCTGACACTCCTGGAAACCCCAGTAGTGTAGTGGTTAAGTACTATGTCTGCTAACCAAAGGTCATCTGTTCAAATCTACCACCCCTTGAAAACTCTGTGGTCCAGTTATACTCTGACCTATAGGCTCACTATGACTTGGCATTAACTCTATGGCAATGGGTTTGGTTTTTGGCCTGATACTCTTATTCAGTTCGCCTTCATTAGGCAATTCAGTTATGCTAAAGAAAAAGAGAAAAAAAAATCTCATTGCTACCGAGTCAGTTCTGCCTTACAGCTACCCATATAAGAATGAGTAGAACTGCCCCGTAGGGCTTCCAAGGGGCAGCTGGTGGATAGTCACCTTTTGGTTGACAGCCTGAGCTCCTAGTCATGATGCCACCAAGACTTCGTATTTATATATGCAACCCGGATATCTGAATCAGATTCGGTTAGTGTAAGTTAGCCTAAAACAAAGACAAGAGAAATGAGAGATTTGCCACTATTCATACCTGCATTCTGCTAACACAGTCTTATTTTTCTTTACCTTTCTGCTGAACCATTTCTACTTTCCTATTACTAAAAGACACAATTTTATAATCAAGAAGAAATTATGTGATGACTATTGTCCACAGTGAAATATTAGGCCTCGTAATGATATTTACATTTTAGTGGAAAATGTAAGAGAATATTTTGTAGAAAATGGGATATTTGATATGAGTGAAGGATGTATCCTGGGCCTACTAGAATTGTTAATAGCATGAAATTATACTACGTTTCAATATTGAAACTTCTTTATTTTAACTATAAGGCTAAATTGTAAATGCCCATTCAGACACACAAACCCACAAATACACATGTAGGTACAAATAAGTGGCCACCAAGTTGATTTCAATTCATGGTGATCCTGTGTGTAGCAAGCATAGAACTGTGCTCCATAGCATTTTCGGTGGCGTCTTTCTCAGAAGTAGGTTCAGCAGGTCTTTCCACTGAGTTTCTTCTGTGTGGAATCCACCTAAACATTTCGGATGGTAGATACCTACATTCAGCGTTTGGGATTCCTACATACATTTATCTATAACCTCCCAAAACCAAACCCATTGCTGACTCATAGCAACCCTGTAAAACAGAATAGAACAGCCTCATAAATGGTCAAAAGTTGTAAATTCTTATAGAAACAGACTGGCACATCTTTCTCGTGCAGAGAGACAGATGGGTTCAACTTGGTTATCAGTCAAATGCTTAACTGCTGTGCAACCAAGAATCTCTTTCATACTTACAATAAATATATACATAATAAACATACAGATATTAAAGTATGTATACATATACATGCATACATACATATGTAGAGATATGTACACGATCCAACAATTAAGTCCATGAACTTAATTGTTCTAAGTGCTCCATTTCTCTAAGTGCTCAATGCTGAATAGCACTATGATCACCTTCAAAGTACTCCCGTTGGGAAGCTATGCACTGACGTCATCGCCTAGCACACCTTCAAAGCAATTTTGAAACTCTTTCTGGCAAGGCCGCTGCGCACAGTTGGCAAGTTTGCCTACTTAATTGCATAGCTGTCTGTGAGGGAGTTTTTAGCCAGTAAACAAATAACTGTGTTGGAACACCCTCCCTACTCACCTGATTTGGTATCTGATGACTTTTTACCCGAAGATAAAGGAAACATCAAAAGGAAGACATTTTGATGACATTCAGGAGACCAGGGGTAATACAACAATTGCTCTTTGGGCAATTCAGAAAAAAAGAGTTCCCAAATCGCTTTGAAGGATGGACTAGGCACTGGCATTGGTGCGCAGCTTCCCTAGGGGATTGCTTCGAAGGTACCTATAGTGATATTTAGCAATGAGGTATGTTACACTTTTTGTAGATGAGTTTGTGAACTTAATTGGCAGTCCTCTTATGAAATTTTGCCCATATTATATACAGTGGAACATCATCAAATTGTTATGCATATGTTACTCATATATTAACATTTCTTTGCTTTATTTGGAGCTGTGGAGGCATGGGGATTAAAACTTGGTTAGTAAACAAAATGTCAGCAGTTTGAATTCACGATTCCCTCCTTGGAAACCCTACGGGGCAGTTCTACTCTGACCTAGAGGATCGCTATGATTTGGAACTGACCTGATGGCACATAACACCAGGCATCTAGAAAAAAAGAAAAGAAAAGAGGAAACCACTTTTCTGATGTGTTTTAATTTGTGGGAAACTGTGGGTGGTAGTTTAAAAGGTGGTAAGAAAATTATCCCCTAAAGACATTTTGGGTTAAACAACTTTCAGAATAAGATTGGAAGTAACCCAGAGGTATTGGAATGAAGGGGTGATGGTGGGTGGTAAAGGTGGCTTGTGGCGAGAAACTAATTATCATTGCATAAATTACTAATCAAATTTCCGTTTTCAAATATAGATATGATTTATTCCAGGGAGGGTCTTGGTATAATTGACCTAAATATTGACCTATTTTTCCTTGTATCAAATAAAAGAGTCTTGATAAAAGGGAATTTGTCAAGTGACTATCCTTGTATTATTTCATCATCACAATCATATTTTTGTTAAAACTATAACACAGAACAATTACACAAATCTTACACAACACCTATATTTTTTCATTATACTAATCTGTTTTTTTCATATTTAATTTTGAGAAATAAATGAACTAATACATGCAAAACAGTTTAGAACAGAGTGTGGTAAATGCTAACTGCTCATAAAATGTAGCTACAATTATTACTGTTATATATGGATTCATTCTGATATACAAATACCTAGATTTCTATGCATGCAAAATCTTCAAAGAAGTTTATTACATAACTAGCATGGCTTTAAGTTTCATTTGATTTTTATCTAGTGAGACTGTTGAATGTAAATTGTTGTGTGAAACATTTCTATAAATTATTTGTTTGAATCATTTTTGACTCGACTTTCAGAAATATTTCTATTTTTCTGGAGTGATTTTTAAACTACACTGAGCTTACATTGTGTATATATATATACATATATGTGCTTTAATAGCAATTAATGCTTAGACTTGAATGTTCTACCAAAACAGTTTCAGTGTATCCTTTCATTCATTGGCATAATCAACAAACAACAGACATATTAATAAGAAATACTAAATTTATGCATAAATATTTATAAGAACTCTTTTAAGAAAGTAGTAATATTTAAAGAATGAGACCAAGATGAGTAAAAATAATTATACTGCCTTGTGGTAGTATAGTTGGTCTACATTCAGCCATTTCATGTAGCATATGATCACGAATCTCCGGTAAGAAAAGAAAACTTCCAAGCCATGCTGAAGGCAGTGGTGATAAACAAGCCTTCAGAGATTAATAGACTTGCAATGGAGATGTTTCGGCAGAGATGCAACACTGAAAGAACATATTCACTTACACAAAGAAATCTGGAAAATAGCTACTAAGCCAACTAACTGGAAGAATTCCGTATTTGTACCATTTTGAGGAAAAATGATCTAACAGAAAGTAAGAATTATTGAACAATATCACTAACATCACAGGCAAGTAAAGTTTTGTAGATTATTCCAATGTAATTGCTGCTGTACTTCAATAGGGAACTCCCAAAAACTCAAAATCAAGACAGATTAAGAAGAGGGCATGGAATGAGGGATGTCGTTGCTTATTTCAGATGGATCAAGGCTGAAAATGAGATTACCAAAAAAAAAGGAAGAAAAAGTTTATCTGTGTTTTATTGATTATACAAAGGCATTCAACTGTGTGGATCAAGAATTATGGATAACATTGCAAAGAACTGGAATTCCAGAATGCTTAATTGTGCTCATGAGAAAACTTTACACAGGCAAAGAGGAAGTTGCTCAAACAGAAGATACTGAGTAGTTTAAAATCAGGAACGGTGTGCATCAGGGTTGTATCCTTTTACCATTCCCATTCAATCTATATGTTGAGCAAATAATCCAAGAGGATTATATGAAGAAGAATGTGGCTTCAGGACTGAAGGCTCATTAATAACCTGCATTATGCAGATGGCACAATTTTACTTGCTGAAATTGAGGACCACTCGAAACACTTCTGATGAAGATCCAAGTCCACAGCCTTCAGTACGGATTACAACACAACATGAAGAAAACAGACATCCTTGCAAGTGGACCAATAAGTGACATCATAACAAGTGGAGAAAATATTGAAGCTCTCAGTGATTTCACTTAATTTAGAACCACAATCAATACTGGTAGAAGCTGCAGTTAAGAAATCAAACAATGGAGTGCACTAAGACCTCTTTAAAGGATTAAAAACCAAAGATGTCACTTTGAGGAGTAAGGTGATTCACCCACTGTTGTCGAGTCGGATCCAACTCATAGTGCCTCTACAGGTAAGGTGACCCAATCACAGTATTTTTAGTTGTCTCATATGCATGCTAAAGTAGGAGAATGAATAAGGAAGACTTAAGAAGAATTGATGCCTTTGGATGGTGGTGTTGATGAAGAATGTTGACTGTACCACTGAATGCCAAAAGAATGAAGCAACATGTCTTGAAGAAGTACTAAGTGCTAAGCAAAGATGTGTAAGAATTAAAATAAATGTTTCCCAAGAAGTGTAATACGCCTTCAAGGAAGGGGAAATTTTTTGAGGAAAATAGGATTTTATTAAAGAGTCAAGAGAAAGAGTTTCTTTGCAGAAGAAAGCATATTTCAAGCTGTCTTAAAATTATCTTCTTTTTTTTTATTGGCAACACTGTTTTCTGTTTAAAGTGTCTTTAAATTGTGAAGTATTGGAATTGAAACTTTTAACACTTTAGAGCTTGTCCAGTGATCTCTGAATAGAATAAACTGGCTTTGGAAATTCTATGGGGTGGTTCTACTTTAGGATCACTATGAGTCAGAATTGACCTGGTGGCAGTGGACTTGGGGTTTATTGGTTTAATAATAATCTGAAAGATTTTTAGATAAAAATAGAGCCAAAATTGTCTATTCACACCAACAGAAACGTGCACAAGAATGTTTATCACAGCACAGTCCACAATAGCAAAAAGATGGAATCAACCCAGATGTCCAACAACAGAGGAATGGATAGGTAAACTATGGTATATAGACTCAACGGAGCACTACGCAATGATAAAGAACAATGATGATTCCAGGAAACATCTCATAATCTGTTTTCAACTGGAAGACATTATGTTGAATGAGAGTAGTCAGAGACAAAAGGACAAATATTGTATGAGACCCCTATGATAAGATCTCAAAAGCAGACTCATGCATAGAAGAAAAGACTCTTTGATGGCTGCAAGGGAGGGGAGGGAGGGAGGGGGATGGGGGAGGGTTTAGATTAGATAGTTAGTAGAAATTTGGTTTGGTGAAATTGGTGACAGCACACATTAGAAACAAGAACAATATTAAGTGGACTTATACATAGCTTGAGTATTCCTCCCATCTTAACCCAATAATGCAAGGACAGAGCAGCTGGAGCGAGAGGCAGGGGACCATGCTCTTAGGCAAAATTGAGGCAGATTGGCACAACTAGTGTTTTGCTTAGAGGGCTCTCTGCACCCCACATTGGTGAGTGGACTCTGGGGTCTTAAAAGCTGCCAAGCTGCCACCCAAGGGCATAGCAAATTGTCCCAACTCAGCAGGAGCTGATGCCCACCGAGAACCAAAATGACAATCCAGAAGACAGAGAGCCACAAGAGTGGATGCCTGCATCGACTTGGGACCATAAGAACTGGATGGTGGCCGGCCACCACCAGTGATAGCCACGATGGAGCTCACAAAGTTGAGTCTCACTGTCAACACAAGAATAAAAAGGGGTGCACCCTGAGATCTCCACTAAAAGACCACAGTGGCTTCAGGGT
Organism: Heterohyrax brucei; assembly: GCA_028571685.1. Classification (NCBI taxonomy): domain Eukaryota; kingdom Metazoa; phylum Chordata; class Mammalia; order Hyracoidea; family Procaviidae; genus Heterohyrax; species Heterohyrax brucei. The sequence continues at coordinate 109,549,589 of CM053148.1, forward strand.
TCCTCTGGGAGCATGTCCCCTGGCCCTGATGCTGCTCTTGCCCATAGATCATAATGAAGGTCCACTCTTCGGACAGCAAGGGATTGGACTTGGCGATGCAGAGTGACTACGTATTGGGTGCAGTTTACGGTTCTGTGCATCTATAGGATATCATGCTGCTGACCTCTGGCTGGAGGAAGGGGAGTGGGTGGAGAGGAGGGGAAAGGAGACTGTTGAGACGATGAGACATGTATGGAGCAGAGAGGAATAATGTGCTGTCGCCGGGCAGGGAGAGCAGTGGAAGCTGCATATAGGTGGGCATACAAATTTATATGAGAATGTGTATTTTCACTCAGTCGTCATAAAAAAAAAAAAGAAAGGAAAAAAAAATAATAGAGCCAAAATGGAGAGTATTAGACATTGTAAGTTCTTCATGAACTTCATGAGTATCTGGGCTTCTAGGATAGATTCTGATCGTGATGAACTTTAAATCATGATATTTAACTTGAATTGTGAGGGAGATCATTTGTCATCTGCCTGAACAGCTTTTGACTTCATCTGTTGGATACATGTGATTAAAATTTCCAGTTATTTTTCATGCTTTATTTTACTGATTTTTGTTTATCCCTCAATATTACTACATGTATCTAACAGATGAAATATAAAGTTGTTCAAGCAGTTGATAAATGATTAGTTAGTATTAGTTGGGTTTTTTAAGTGGATGACTGCAAAAGTCAAATATGAGCATGCAAAGTAATCAGCGGGAGTGAGCTATTTATCTTCAGAATCGTTTGCATATGTGGTAGAGCAGCAGAGTGAATCATATGGCCAGTGGCATCCCTGCTTCACTGCATTGTGGCAATCACTGGTAAGTTGTTTGACTTCCTTATCTAAGTGTTTCTTCACCTGTAAAATAAGAGTAATAATATATATTTTTAAAAACGTTGCTGTTGAGTCTATTTCTACACATAGCAACTCACAGGACAGAGCACAAGTGCCCCATCCAGCTTCTAAGGAGCAACCAGGAGAGTCAAACTGTTGATTTTTTGGCTGGTAACTGACCTCTTAAAACTCTGTGCCACTAGGACTCTGGTAAGAATAATACTTAGTATATATGAAGTGCTTAGGCCTTAAAGAGATACATGCTGGAGTGCCTTCTACATGAATGTTTTTAAGTTTTTTTTTTTTTTAATATTTACTGTATGTTAGGAGTTCAGCTAAAATAGATTCCTTAACTTTCTGAAAATTTTGACCTGAGAACTTTCAAAGTCCCTTTCAACTCCTGGCTTTTTTGAGCCATCTCAGAGGCCTACTAGACTCCAGCACAATAGAAGCAGCTACTATAAGAGCTTAAATAGTGCTAAGATTTGTGTGGCTTTCTTTGAATTAAGTGGCTTTCTTTGAATTAAGTCTTCATTCATCCATCCATCCATCTATCCATTCATTGGTCCATCCATCCATTTGTTGGTCTCTTCTGTACAGTCTTTGGGAGCGTGGGTTGTATTACCTTCAGCTTTCTTTAGTATAATTTCCATATTTCAGCTACCAAGGACTAACTTATCCTGAATAACAATGCTGTTTCCCATTTGAAGTTTTAAGTTAAGACATTCTTTCTGGAAATGGCTATCATTGTGATGTTAATGACCAAGGAGAGAAGTTAAAACAATATTTTTCATATTTCAAATACTTAGATCAAAATGTGATTATAAAAATTGTAAAATCAATATAAGAAAAGCTTTGAAGATACAGTAGAAACTTAGCAAAGGATGATATTTTCAGAATCCTACTAGATGACTGAACTTAAACATTTATATACTTCTTTACAATTATGGAGGAAGTTATTTCTCTGCCTTAAGGTAGATTATTTTCCAGTGTGGGAGTAAATTAAATAGAAAACACACTTGAATAATGCTTAAAATGCTTTTGGAATTGTGTACATCTAGTAAATCCTTTGGTACCAAACACACTGAAAAAGATAATTCATTTAGAAATGGGACAATTTTTCATCTTTCCCAGGTATTAAAATCTTAAAATGTCAGTGACTTCAAATGCAAATGTTAGTATTAAGTGGTGTTCTGTTTTAAGAAATGAAAACTGCTCTGAGTCAGAACCAAAACTTTCAAAACTAGCATGGTTTTTACATATAAATAAAGTGGAAGATTTCAGATATAGAAAATTTTCAAATATAATGTCTTCAACTTATGTTGTTAAATGGATGCAGTTATTTAGATTACTTATCCTGTTTATGTAGAATCTGTAGTATGATAGGGATACATTCTGTAATCTAATTATAATGTAATCTTGCATCTCATTAAAGTGATTGAAGAATACTTTTTAAATTTAAGTATCATGATTTAGGAACTCTTTTTGTTTAAGATAAATTTAGCTATATTGTCATCTAACTTTTACATATACATAACTACACATAATTGTATGTACTTCAGTCAGAATAGTTAATGATCCAGATTTAAGGGTCTCACATTTTAAATAAGAAGTAAGAAAAATTCAGGTGTTAGGAAAGCAGTCTGAGGATTACTGATAATATTCCATTGGGAACGTTCTGAATATTTCAGTGTGTAAGAAATTAATCCCTCTACCTTAATCATGTCTACTTGGGTTCATTTTTATACCAAGATATAAAGTTCAAATTTAAATATGAATAGTATGTGAATAATATTGTGCTATACATTTAGCTACACTAATGCAAAGAAATTCTAGGACTTAACTACTTAGTTTTAGTGTTTATGAATATATGTGATGGTACCTGTCATCAGAAAGGAGTAATTGGATTTCCACAATTTCCTAAATGCATAGTACTTAAAGTTACATGCCACAACTTACTATCTCTAGTGATATTTGATTAAAAAATAACACTTTCTCTCCTTTTTTTTTTCCCAAGTACTGCTTGTAACTAAAATTTGTAATGAAAAGTCAGAAGAGAGAAATATGGTAATGAATGCATTGTTTTGGGTGTGGGAAATAACATTTATTTTAATATATATTACTATGATTTACTTACTAGAGATCTTCAGAGGAACCGGCACTGCTTATAGGAACCGAAAGGTACTTCTCGGCTTTTTTAAAAAAACGGCCATTGAGTTGTTTCTGAGTCATGACAACCCAACAGGACAGCATAGAACTGCACCATAGGGTTTTAAAGGTGTGAATGGTGGATTCAGACTGTAGATATTTTGGTTATCAGTCAAGTTCTTAACCACTGCACCACCAAGTGTCCGCACTCAGACACAAAGTAAACCAAACCTGTTGTAGCTGAACTGGCTCAGACTCAGAGTGACTCTATAGGACACAGTGGCACTGCCCCCCAAAGTTTCCCAGGAGTACCGACCTCTTGGTTAGTAGCCATAAGCACTTAATCATTATGCTCTGTAATTATCAGACAGTTTCTTGTAATTATCCTCACAAATCTATAGCTTTAGCCTATTGTTCCTCAAAATCAAATCTTGTGCAACTTCTAAGCTAACTCTTGTGGAAGCTACAAAGATACTATCAATTAAATTTGGTTTTTATCAGAGAACAAACTTATGCAAAGACTTGTCAGATCAAATCTAGCTAGTTTAGAAAATTTATCAAACTTCTGAATGCAGGACGTTTGTGATTACAATGCAGTTCATATTAAAGATGGTCCCCAAATCTGAGTAATAAGAGAACTGTAGTTTGGAGAGGCATTTTTGCTCTATGTCTTTAAATTGTCATTGGGATGAGTCACTTTTCCCAACTGAGTCTCTAGGTCTTAAGTATTACCGTATAGGATGGTCTACTCCACTGTACTACACGACACTCTTCTATACCGTAAACCAAACCAAACTTGTTGCCAGTGAGTTGACTTCACCTCACGATGTCGCAAAGATGAGAGTAGAACTATCCCACCGGTTTTCTCAGGAGCAGCTGGGAGATACAATGTAGTGTGAAAAATGCATGCGTTGCTGATCCCACAGGGCTTCTGTAAGTATCAAATTATGTAATGCACATTTGAAAACTCTTAATCAAATTTTAACCACGTAAACAGATGTCATCATTCAATTGATGGATATGATACTTCTTATTAATGCTGAAGATGAGGAGGTTGAAGACTTTTACCAGCTTCTTCAGTCTGAAATTGATCGAACGTACAATCAGGATGCATTGCTATTACTGGTGATTGGAATGCAAAAGTTGGAAACAAGAAGGATTGGTAGTTGAAAAGTATGGTCTTGGTGATAGAAATAATACTGGAGCTGGTGAGATAGAATTTTGCAAGACTAGTGACCTCCTCATTGCAAATACCCTTTTTTAAACAACACAGACTGGGACTATACACATGGACCTCACCAGATGGGATACGCAGGATCCAAGTTGACTACATCTGTGGAAAAAGATGATGGAAATCTCCAGATCAGTAGTCAGAACAAGACCAGGTGCTGACTGTGGCACAAATCATCAATTGCTCCTGTGCAAATTCAAACTGAAACTGAAGAAAATTAGAAGTCCACAAAAGACTAAGTATGACCTTGAATATATCCCCCCTGAGTTTAAAGACCACCGCAAGAAAAGATTTGATGTGTTGATCAATAATGATTGAAGACCAGATGAGTTGTAGAATGACATCCATGAAGAGAGCAAGAGGTCATTAAAAATGTGGGACAGAAAGACAAGACCAAATTGGATGTCAGAAGAGACTCTGAAACTTGCTCTTGAACGCCGAGTAGCTAAAGCAAAAGGAAGGAACGGTGAAGTGAAAGACCTAAACAGAAGATTTCAGAGGGAAGCTCAAGAGGACAAAAGAAAGGATTATGATGACATGTGCAAAGAGCTGGAAATGGAAAACCAGAAGGGAAGAACACATTCTACATTTCTCAAGCTGAAAGAACTGAAGAAAAAAATTCAGCTCTGAGTTGCATTAGTGAAGGATTCTACAGAGATACCATTAAACGACTCAGAGAGCATCAAAACAAGATGGAAGGAATACACAGAGTCATTGTACCAGAAGCTGGTTGATGTTCATCAATTTAAAGAGGTAGCATATGATCAGGGACCAATGGTACTGAAGGAAGAAGTTGAAGCTGCATTGAAGGTACTGGTAAAAAAACAAGGCTCCAGGAATTGATGGAATATCAATTGAGATATTTCAGCAGTCAGATGCAGCACTGGAAGTGCTCACTCGTGTATGCCAAGAAACTTGGAGGACAGCTACCTGGCCAGCTGACTGGAAGAGATCCATATTTTTGCTCCTTCCAAAGAATAGTGATCGAACCAAATGTGGAAATTACCAAACAGTATCGTTGATATCACACAGAAGTAAAATTCTGCTCAAGATCATTCAAAAGCGACTTCAACAATATATTGACAAAGAAATGCCAGAAGTTCAAGCTGGATTGAGAAGTGGACATGGAATAAGGGATATCATCGCTGATGTCAGATGGATCTTGGCTGAAAGCAAAGAATACCAGCAAGATGTTTACTTGTGTTTCATTGGCTATGCAAAAGCATTAGACTGCGTGGATCATACTAAATTATGGCTAATGTTGCAGAGACTGGGAATTCCAGAACACCTAATTGTGCTCTTAAGAAATCTGTATATGGATCAAGTGGCAGTTGTGCAAACAGAACAAGGGGACACTGCATGGTTTAAAGTCAGGAAAGGCATGCATCAGGGTTGTATCCTTTCACTATACTTTTTTTTATCTGTATGCCAAGCAGATAATCTGAGAAGCTGGATTATATGAAGAAGAATGAGGAATCAGGACTGGAGAACAACTCATTAACAACATGTGTTATGCAGATGACACTACCTTACTTGCTGAAAATAAAGAAGATTGGAGACATCTACTGATGAAGACCAAGGACCACAGCCTTCAGTATGGATTGCACCTCAACATCAGGAAAACAAAAATCCTCACAACTGGACCAGTAAGGCTTGAGGTTTTCAAGGATTTCATTTTACTTGGGTCCACAACTGACACCCTTGGAAGCAGCAGTCAAGAAATCAAAAGATGCACTGCACTGAGAAAATCTTGCTGCAAAGGACCTCTTAAAAGTCTTTGAAAGTAAAGATGTCACCTTGAAGATTCTAACACACCTGACCCGAGCCATGGCATTTTCAATCTCATCATATGCATGCAAAAGCTGGAACATGAACAAAGAAGACAAAAGAATTGGTGCCTTTAAATTGTGGTGCTGGAGTAGAATGTTGAAGGTAACATTGACTGCCAAAAGAACAAACAGATCTGTTCTGGATGAAGTCCAACCAGAGTGCTCCTTGGAAGCTAAGACAGCAAGACTGCATCTTACATAATTCGGACATGTTGTCAGGAAAGATCAGTCCCTGGAGACGGACATCACGCTTGGTAGAGTGGAGGGTCAGGGAAAAAGGGGAAGACCCTTGACGAGATGGATTGACACAGTAGCCTCAACAAAGGGCTTAAGCATAAATTGTGGAAGTGGTGCAAGACCGGGCAGTGTTTCACTCTTATTCATAGGTTTGCTATGAGTCAGAACCAACTAGATGGCACCTAACAACAGCAACAACCACAACATTAAACCACATCTAAAGTAAAGTTAAACTCAGCTATTTCTACTTCTTTGGGAACTTTTGATCTACTCTAAAATGTATGATTCTGTGTTTGCTGATGTTCACCCTGTTCAGGTTTGTCCAGTTTTTCAGCCCTCGTCTCCTGGCAGTAATTCATTAGTGTTTACAAAGGACCGCGGCAGTCTGCTCCGGCGTGGCTTAGCTCACACTCCAAGAGCTCACTCTGAGCTTTCACAGCACAGCCTCCCGAGACAAAACAGTTTCACAGCCTTCTTAGGGACAGTTATTTTCCACTTATCCAGGATACACCCCACCCTAAGTAATTTGCAGTGAAAGCCTGATTTATTTGTTTTTTAAAGACTAGAATACACAGATATTTTTCAAAATTAAAATGTGTCTAATTTTCTTAATGAAATAAGGTAAGTAAAAAGGATAATCACAAACACAACGTTTTATAACAAAGTTATTTCCTTTTTAGATTTCATTTGAAAAGATGAATGGGAAAATAAACACAGTTACCAACATCTCCTTTTTTGTAGTAGCATAGGGAATAAAAATCCTTTTTTGTAAGTACAGACCAATTAAAATGTAGATTAAAAAAAAATTGTCATAGAGTTGATTATGGGTTACAGCGACCCTGTTGGAAGGAGAAAAACTGTCCTGCAGAGTTTCCAAAGAGCACCTGGTGAATTTAAACTGCCTACCTTCTGGTAGCAGCTGTAGCACTGACTACACCACCAGCTTTTCCGCTACACAACCAGCATTTCCACTACACCACCAGGGGTTCCAAAATGTAAGTACCGAAACCAAAGCCACTGCCATCTATTTGATTCTGAACCATGGAGACCCTATAGGTCAGAGTAGAACTGCCCCACAGACCTTTTGGTTAGCAGAAGTAGCACTTAACCCATTGAGCCACCAGGGTTTCTAAACAGGCGTGCTGATTTAAAACCCACATATAATAATAAAAGTAATATAAATGATGTTTAAAATTCAAAGCTAAGTATGATCTCTGAAAAGGTATTTAATTTTAAAAAAGAAAAAGAAAAGTATGCAAAATTCTGTAGCAACTGAGTACCCCAACAGGGACATCACCTTTTTTTGAGTGAGCATAGTGTTTTTCTACTAGACCACTGTCTGTCTACACGAAGCCTCTGAGCAAGCCTCCCACATGGAGAGTTTACTGTTTGGGAGACAAAATAAAGTGTGTGTAGTACATGAAACACATCGTAATATAATGGTTTGGGTAACTTACAAATAAAGATTCAAATCTTGTTTCCAGTAATTTTGCTGTGAATTAGTTTTCCAGTTTGTAAAATGGCACAGTAATGACTATCCCGTGGTCTTCTGATGGGATTGAAATGATTATATATATAAAATGGCTGAGACATTGCCTGATAGAAAACTGGTAGTAACTAGAAGTTACTGTGTAGCAGGTAGCTCTTGACTACTAGCCAAAAGTTAACGGTTTGAATTCACCTGTAGGCATCTCAGAAATAAGCCTGGTGATCTCTGAAAGTTCACAACTTTGAAATCCCTTGAAACAGTTGTATTCAACATACACAAGGTTGTCATGAGTTGCAGCTGTCTGGAAGACAGCTAGAAACAACAGCAAGTCAAATACAAACCGAGTCCAGGCTGTCAGGAATACAGCTACCGGTATCTATTTTTCTGCCCTGAACAAAACCCCTTTGCCCTCACATCAATCCCAGTAATAGAGTAGAATTGTCCCTGAGGGTTTCCGAGACTAATCTTTTGGAAAGCTCACTGCCACATCTTTCTCTGGCAGAGGGGCCGGCACGTTTAGACCATCAACCCCTCAGAACCAATCCCTTAGCCAAGGTGAGCCCCCAGGGTTCCTGAATGCCCTTGGATGGTTTCTTAAATTCAGCTTGAAAAGCTGAGCACACAAAACACTTATTTGCCTCAGTGAGACTAGACCATATTTGCAAGTGTTCTTTCAGGACTTAAAGAATTGAGCTAGCTCTCAGAAATTCATGTCCTAAATAAAATGTGTTAGGTGAGGACTCAGATCTCAGATTCACTAGGAAAATTGCCTTAATACAGCCTGTAGTGCACACACACTAAAGTCAGGGGTCAGTGGGAATTCTAGAACACTTAATTATGCTGAGAAGGAATCTGTACACAGACCTAGAGACATTCATTCAAACAGAATGAGGGGCTAATGGGTGTCTCAAAATTGGAAAAGATGTACATCAGGGTCATGTCCATTCACCATTCTTATTCAGATTGTGTGCTGAGCAAATAATCTGAGAAACTGAACTGCAGTAAGGAGCAACACAACATCAGGACTGGAGGAGGATTCAGTAACAACCGTCTTTATACAGACCACACGATGTTACTTGCTGACAGTGAGGAGAACTTGAAGTACCTACTAAGGAAGACCAAAGACCACAGGCTTTAGTACAGATCATGTTTCATCAAAAAGAAAGCAAAAATCCTTACAAATGGGCAAATAAGCAACATCATGATGAAGGGATAAAAGATTAAACTTGCCAGGGATTTCATTTTGCTTGAATCCACAACTAACACTCATGGAAGCAGCCCTCAGGACAAAAAATGCATTGCATTGGACAAATCTGCTGCAAAAGACTTCTTTAAAGAGTTAAAAGCAAAGTCCTGGTCTTCTGAGTAGATTCACATGCATTCAAAAGCCAGGACGGTGAGTAAGGAAGATCAAAGAAGAACTGATGTGTTTGAATGTGGTGTTGGTGAAGAATATTGAAAATTCCAAGGACAGCCAAAGGAACAAACATACCTAATCCGTCTTGGAAGAAGTGCAACTAGTATTGCTCCTCAGAAGCGGGGCGGGGGGCGCGGCGGTGTTGAAATTACATCTCACATGCTGTAGACATGTTATCAGGACGGATCTGTCCCTGCAGAAGGGCATCATGCTTAGTAAAGCAGAGGGTCAGCAAAAAAGGAGAAGACCCTAGACAACATGGATCAAGACAGCAGCTGCAGCGAACGGGCTAAAGCATAACAAGGTTTGTGAGGACGGTGCAGGAACAAGCAGTGTTTCCTGGTGTTCTATAGAGAATTTCTGAGTCAGAACAAACTGGACAGCCCCTATCAACAATAACAAAGTGTCCACACTGAAATTTCTGGTAAATCTTATACAATACTAAGCTTCCAATGTCACTGTGTATTTTCAAATGGCGTTGTCAACTTCTTGCTCTTACCTGATGCGCAATGGTTGTCTCTACTCCGTGAACTTTTTTGCTGCTCCGCAAGCAGCTGTTCTGGAAGACATCCGTAACGGCAACCAGGAGGAAGAGTGCCTCTCTACAACTACGGAGGTCCTGGTGGAACAGTGGTTAAGAGCCAAAAAAGCCCGCAGTTCAAATCCACCAGCCACTCTTTAGAAATTCCGTACGGAAGTTTTTCCCTGTCAAATAGTCTCTATGAGTTGGAATTGACCTGAAGGCAAAGGGATTGAACTCAGTTCAAAAGCAGAATATGAAGAAGTGATTTGTAAAGTTCATCACATTAAATAATGCACCTACCACGTTTTACAAAGTAATTGTCCCTAAATGCTATGAAAAAAAATTAACAGAAAATATAAACATTTAAAAACCTGACCACTGTCGAAAGTTTTCGTTGTAAAACTCTGGCTCTTTCAACTTCTGCAGAACTGGAAGGTGACCTGCGTTGCGGTTAAGGACGCAGAGATGATGTCTAAAAAGCGTGCCTGTCAGTTGTGTGGAGAACGGAGGCTCACCCTGGCTGACAGTTACGTTTCTAATGTCAGTGTTGCAGGCAAGAGGAGTGCAAGCAAGCAGCAGTAACAGCCAGCAAAGCTGCATTAACATTTTATACGTTGAATTTAATAATGTATTCTTCATGCTAAATAACTTTCTGAAACTTATTTCATTTGATTTGAGATGTGATTTGAGAACTGCCAATATGGTAGGCAATCTGCTGCAAAATTGTCTGTTTTCATCTAAGTACCGCTGCATCATCTTTAGCTCTGCTGTGTAGCGCTTTTTTTTTTTTTCCATGCAGCCCTACTCAGCAAATCAGAGAGCTTAAATTTAGGTTTCCAGGAGCAACAGTATACTGGGGGATTATTCGAGCTATACTCTGAGTCCAGCACGCAAAGGTCAATGTCAGCATCAGGGCAGACACCAGGATGTGCACAAATAGTGCAGCTGTGCGGAGAACCAATTAGCTATAAAAATGGGACACAGAGTGGGAAGTCACTGCAGACATGGTGGCGTTTCAGGAATCTTAGGAACACCTATCCCTTTGACCCACTGCTGTTCTTGGCTGATGTAGTCCATGTTTTATTGACACAAGTTTATTTTTTTAAAACTTATGTTTCCAAAAACGCTATCCTTATTAAAATATAACCACCACAGGAACAATGGAAGGTTGTAATTGTATCACTCGTGTACAGTTTCGAGTAAACAGATTGATAGGCGCTAGTTCTGAAAGATTTTGGAAACAGAAATGGTAAAGGAAACACTCTGAGGACTACCAAGTGTGGGCGTGGGAGTGGACTAGGGGCGGAGATCAACATAAGGAGCATTCAATGTCACTGCTTCCCCGCTTTGTTAGGTTAACTGCCCAGAAGGGAGAGCTGCAGTCGTATTTTGGAATGCCCACGTGTTCTTAGTTCTCCTACCATAATATCTGAGTTTCCGACTCGACAAAAGAATTTTTTAGGTACAGTGGTTGCAAGCTGAGGTGAAGGCAGTTGTAATACACTGTGAACTGTGAGGTGCAACAAAATAACAGTCAGCTCCACCACTGACAAGCTGCAGGACCAACTAACCAAGCCAGTCCCTGATGGTGGCATTCTAGCGCCTCTGATGACAGTTCGGCTCACTGTACCAGGGCTGTGTGCTGGTCGGCCACTGGTTTTAGTGCTGGACTGAAGCTGGTTGGTAAGTAGGGGAATAATCTCTGACTTTTCAGATTGGGAATACAGAGATAAGAACAAGGAAATAATTTTAACCTTGGTACATGTGTTCAATTTTTTTTCTTGCTTAAATTTAGAATAATTTGCTTTTATAATGCTTAAAAGCAGCACATAGTTAAAGTATATAATTACTTTGGATTGCATTAGCTACTATTTAAGAGGTAAAAATAGAAACAAATCTTCAAGATTACCCTAACCAGCATTATGTAAAACTTGGTACACTTAAGGCTGAGAATTTTGAAAAATGAACAATGACCATAAAGACGAGGTGAGAACAAGTTTGACGGAATACCTTAATGAAGGAGTGAGTGAAATGAAAACTAGAGATAGACTCACCAGGATTGAGGAAAAATGCCACTGGCTTACTGTGGTCTCAAGGAAAGCTTTAGACATGTAAATACCTCTGTAAGGTTAACCCAGACCCATTTCTATTGAACTGATTCTGATTTATAGTAATCCTATAGGGCAGGATAGAACTACAGCTACCAAAGAGGGCTTGGTGGATTTGAACTGCAGACCTTCTGATTAGTAGCCACAGCTCTTAATCACAAGATCACCAGTGTTTTCAACTCCAAGACTAAGTCTAAGCAAAAAGCAACATGGTATAATGTGTATTTAAGAAACAGTTTCATGAAGAGTATATTTAAGAACAAGGTTATAACGTGTATACTTTGTTTAGAAGAAATTAAATTTGACAGACATTAGTTTGTGGTTATTGATAGTTCACATATAAAGGAGTTTTTCTAAAGTCAAGTTTACCAGAATTTACTTAAAACACTTTTCAGTGCAGGCAGAGCTAACCACAGGACTGGAAAATCATCTTGGAAAAGTAATTTGTTAGTTATGTCTAGCAAATAGTAGGCTTTCACATATCCCCAAAGACCACATAAAGGTACAGAAAACAGTTTGTCATAAATACCAGGAAGGGAAGCCTTGAGGCAGCAAGCGTAGAAGGTGCAAACAGGCACGTGCTTCACAGAGCTGGACCAGAGTGAACCCATTATCTAAATAATTCAGACTATCGGATTGAAAGCAAGAAAATCACTAGGATGGGCAAATAGACTAGAAAAAATGACACATGTTAGGCTAGAGTGAATGGAAAGAGATCTTGAAAGAAAACTTACAAAAGAAGCATCATTTTGTTTACAGGATGCCAGAATAATAAAGTAAACCCCTGTGACATAGTGGTTAAGTGCTATTGCTGCTGGAAAACAAAGAAAAGACAAGGTCAGCAGTTTGAATTCAACAGGTGCTCGTTGGAAACTCTGCAGGCTGCAGGCAGTTCTACTTTGTCGTCTAGGACCACTATGAGGCAGAATCAACTCAATGGCAGTGGGTTTTCTGGGTGACAATAAAATGATTTATTAAATGTATCCCTTTTTTGTAAAAATGAATGTTTTCAGAACAATAATAGGATAAAAAGAAGTATGTGAGAGACAAGAATTAAGGAAAGAAATTGGGAAAAAACGGTTTAAAAGGCCCTGGAATGCAAGTGATGAGGAACATTTGCAAAACAGAGAATAAACTTTATTAAATGGAAACCGGTCTGTTGTCAAAAACAGTAAGATTAGGGAAAGTGGAGGAAGTTGATCTTCAACAACAAAAATAAATTTAAAGGTAATTGAAATGCCTTCACACTACAAGCAAAACACAGTTAGGGGGCACTCTTAAATTATGTTGCATCAGCTATTAAAAACCTTGAAAATCAAAGTGAAAATCAAAGTGTCTATCATTGCTTTTGGTTAGTTTTTTTTGGTGAGTGTGTTGAGATCTTAAGCTAGGAGGATTTCAGTTTGCAGGATGGTATACAGTGTGAGGAAGACATGAGTTTGCTACCAAGCTGTGTCATTCTTGCTTGCCTGATAGTACTTCAATGCAAGTCATTTTCCTCAGTAGTATTAATTTGAAGAAGGAGAGTTGGCCCTGCTTTCCTGTTTTGGAAGTTTTGAATCTGTGATTCATCTGAGCGGTCAGATGTTTAGCGGTGCCTTTAATTCCGGAAACTGAACCTTTACCAATGCTGCAATTTTATGCACTCAACAAATCTGTGAAAATTAGAAAGTGCTGAAGATGATCCATTTTCTTAGAGTATGTACTTTTTGAAGCCTGGACAAGTAGGAGTATATTTAAAATGCAAATATTATACTTGAGATGCTAAAATAATTTACATTCTGAGACTGCATTTTAAATATAATTGCATTACATTAAAACACAGTTGAGTTTATCTGGTGATATAAATTGGGTTTAGTTCTTACAGATTTATGGTACAAGGATTTTGTTTTGATCTTGTAGCATATACGGAAATTTCACAACTATCTCTTCTAATTTGTGAAGCTTTAGCAGCAACATTTGTAAACACAAGGGGATGTTTTCACTTTTTCATAGGGGAAGAGCAGATGGTTGGGATTAAGGGAATCACTCCTTCGTGTTTAATAATGCAGCAGGGGAGGCGGTGGCAAGCTAACTTTCACCAAGAGAGAATCATTTCTCAGAGTCTCAGCTGGATCTTTGCGAGCTAGGATAGAGCCCCTTCAGAAGTGAACCATCTGTAGAGGGGTGAGGCACAGTAAAAGAGCTAATAAAACTTGTAAAATATGCTTTGTTCCCAAGGAGTTCTATATGGAGAAAATGGTATCTGGACCCAGTGGAAAGGACCATAGGGAGAGATTTACTTGCAGGTAGAAGTCTGTGAAGGACAGCAAAAGCAATTCAATACACAAGAAAATAAGTTTCTAAAATTAAGGGAGATTTTTTTAGATCATGGAACTATTAAAAGAAAAGTAGGTGATTTTTTTAAAGACTGATCTAGAAAATTTTAGAAGAAAGTCATAATGTGATAAACTGATAGATTTATTGATTTGATGTCACAGCACAGAAAGCAAAAGGAAAATAACAGGTATCACTGTGGAATGCAAACATCAAGACTAGAAAGACTGTAAAGAGAATGCTTCTAACGACTGAAGATTTTCATTGTAGTTGATCATCACTGCAAAGAATCTCACACCTGCAGTTTCATATCCACTTCTAAGAATGGCAGCACAACGGACCCATTTAATGGCTGGCTCAGTTCAGTTGCTCAACACTAGAACTGTAGGAGCTGCTTTTAAATCGTAGGGGATGTGTGCACAGGCGGCAAAAAGTAAAACAGTGACAACAAAATCGATAACTGAACAGAAAATGACCCCGCAGGAATCGCAGGTCAGAGGTTAGAATTGAACTTTTTTTCATACCTTGGAGTAAGCAGTTCTTTTATATCTACGCCTTCAGATAAAAAAGAAAACGTGTCTGTGGTTGTACGTATGATAGTCTCATAGCCATGGATTTAGGCAGGGCTATAACTAGAGAAATTGCCTTAATAAGAATTTTACGGGTCATGGATTTAAAAGGGACTCCTTCATAGAGCCAGTATTCTATCCTTCTCCAAGGGTTGAACCAGTGGCCGCTGTTACATGGCTCTGTGGTTTCAAGTAGTATTTTTTCCTATTTTATTTGAACATGGCACTCATATTTTTCAGTTTTTTTTTTTTTACTCCCTCAATACACAGCTTAAGCTAAGCTTTTAAAAATGAGATTGTGTTTCTTTGAAAGCCGTAGCAATATTGAGCAAAAATAAAATGGTATCATTTTTTCTGTTTTTTTCTCTTTTTTGAGTATCAGCTCTGTCAGTTAAAATTCAAATGCCTTAGGTTCTTTATTTCTAAAGTTAACTCAGTGGGTCAGATATTTATTGACATGCCAGCCAAGCACAAGTTATACGGCTCTGCCCTTGGCCTGTGCGAGAAACTTCTATTGAATCTCAGAGCATTTGTTTACACCTTGTGTGCAAACCAAAGAATTATTGCAGGCCATTTGCAAACACAAATGTGCTAGAAGCCTTGCCTCTAGATGGGAATAAGATGCACAACTCTAAGGACATGAGTGTTACTATGATTAATAAATCAAAGGGGCCAATTTTTAAATAGTTGGTATAAAAGATAAACAACATCGAGTGTCTGTCAGATTTCTGATTTTCAATTGGGAATTGATGTCTTCGAGAGCTGTAAATCTCTACATTATGGAGTGCTAAGAAGGAAGGGATCAAATAAGAAAACTTATATTATCTGTTAACTGGGTCAAGGACTCTTTCAAAATTCCAGACATATTCTCCCTGTCTCCCCTTTCCTAATCCGAACAGAGGGAGGCACAGCTGCAGAAACACAATAGAGACTTATTTCTGTTAACCATTAGACAAATTAATATAGGTTAATTGAAGATTAACACTGGAATGTATCAAAGAGATAGAGCAGAGGGAAGAAAAGTTAAAGCAGATTATCATTCAATATCCCAAGGATGTAGTTTATATCTCGGCTGCTGCCGGTTATATATTTGCTCATGTAAATTCTCAAAAAGGATAATTAGAACATCAGATTTTTTAGCCCTGCCCTTGTAAAAATATAATATTCAAAGTATTTTCATTATTTATCTGAGAACAGTTCAAAGATAATTAAAATATTCAATATAACAAATTCATGGATCCTTACAGATCTATTAAAGCTCTTTTATTGCCTGTCTCAAGGGTTAAAGAGTCCCAGAATGTTAGGGTACCATTTCTGTCTCCAGATCAATTTCATGATAATGAAATTATAAAATTCTGAAGACTTCATTATCTAAACTAGTACATTTTTTAACTGTTATAAAAATAGATACTGCAGTGAATTCAGTGACCATGTTAAATATATACATTTATTCAAATATATACATTTATTCAAATATTTTATGTATTAAATATATGTCTTTACATGTTCTTTTTTTTTCCCAAGAGTCAAGGATAAAGCAACATAACCAACTATATACATATGTGTACTACTGAAGTGAACAAAACGTTTAAATATTAATGTTAGGCATTTGTTCTAAGAAGATACAAGTACAAGAAATAAATACATGAATAGAAATGTAAAAAATATACAGAAGCCTAATGATACACATTACTTTTCTATTCTTCAGGAAATCTTTTTGGAGTGTTTTCATAAAAAATAATATGTTTTAAAAAGTTGATCTTACAAAATGGCAGTGACAAAGAGTCTAGCTTCTAAATTCTGTTGTATTTGAAATATTATAACCTGGGGCTGCGGGTTCATACATTAGCTATGCTTAAAGTATGCTTGTTACTACTTGGCACCGTCAATTTTAATGCAGCTTTTGTTGGCTTTAAACACTGAAACAAATAGAAAACAATCAGGCTCTAGTGGCTTGGAAACCTGGATAGCAGCCCAGCTTTCATTTATTAGGACCCTGGGAAAATAAATTTAAAAAGGGAAAAATTTCAAATCTGTTTTTGAGTTACACTCAGCTAGTACTTCTCCCAAGGATTTCCAACCTGTTTTTCACATGTGTTTATTTTACTGGTTGATAATATAAATCAGACTAGGAACGAACCACTGCATTTCAAGGCCTCGAGTGTGTATTCAAATCATTCTTGGGTCTTGATAGCACACTAATCGTTATGGATGGAATCACAGGGTTCTATCTATTAATTTAGGTGCTGCAGCTGGGTATGCGGCTGTGTGGCCTAATGTTTACCTGTAGAAATCTTTGCATTCTTTAAATTTATATTCAGTAGTTCACTTTGTCCACTGACAATTATCCTGGAAATTCTAATAGTGTCTAACAGAAGAACATGAACTGGAAAAAAAAGTATAAACAACTGCAAGAAATATATTTGATGGGTGTATTATTTCCATAATTTTATCACAGTTGAAATATCTTCCTCTTGCCATTTTGTGGGTGCTCTGTGGGTGAATAATTTGTAAGAAAATACTCATGCTTAACACTGCAATTGCATCAATTAGTTACTGTGAAGCGCTAGACTGTTTGTCTGCTTTCACAAATTTATATAGCATTCTTGTAAGGTAGGGGCAAGTTGTGATACCTGACCTGATTTAAACTCCTGAAGTCCTGCATTCTAATTGTCCACTGTAACATGAAGTTGGTGATAAAAATAGAATCTTTCTTTTCTATCAACACCTGACTCTTTTTTATTTCAGTTTTAACTAAGAAATGTTAATTGAAAACAAAAATGACTTTTCTAGATGTGAGGGAAGTAGAAAAGTCTTCTCATAGAAACCTTATGTAGCTGCAGAATCTCCCGTCATGCCACTAAGGGGTTGTGTATTCTAAGTTCTACACCTCCTAAGACAACTCATTCCATTTCATCTATAGATTCTTTGTCATAGTCTGGTAACATTCTTGCTGTACAGCTGAAAGAGATGTTTGTCATCTACTGGCCTACCCAAAAAAGCTATTGTTATCTTATTGATATATGTTAAAAAAAAATGTTTAAATGTGGTATGTTGCAGATGTCTCGTTCAATGAAAATGTAAAATATATGTAGTGATTGATGAGATGATCACACAGTATAGCCTTTTCTTTGGACTGAGGGGCTCTAGTAGATGAAAAGAAGTTCCCACCTCTGAGACAATTTTGTGAATTGTGAAAGTAAATATTGAAAAAGGTCAGTGAGTTTATTATGTGTATTCCATATTTTCAGCACTGGAGTTGGTTCCAGAAGTTACCTCACCAAATTGCATTTTTAATTAATCTTAAAGAAAATTTTGCTGCTACTTAAATTAATTATTGTCAGATGGTCATGTGACCTTTTCAACTGTTTGTTTCATTTTGGCATATTTATTTATATATTTCATTGTGGTATATTAATTATCTTAAGAATATATGTCATTGCTTGTTGACCTGTGCATACATGCTTTGTTGATATACACACACACACATGCACACATATGCACACAAGGTCTGACAGAGAAGTCCATGAATTGTTCTAAGTGCCACATACCTCATTGCTGAATATTACTGTGGTCACCTTCAGAGTACTCCCCTTGAAGCCGTGCACTGATGCCAGAGCCTAGTCTACCCTGCAAAGCAGTTCTGGAACTCTTCTTGGAATGGCCATCAGAGCTGTTGTCATATTACCTTTGATGTTCTGAATATCATCAAAATGTCTTCCTTTCAATATTTCCTTTATCTTCAGGTAAAGAGCAAAAAAGTCTTTGGGGGCCAGATCAGGTGAGTAGGGAGGGTGTTCCAATACAGTTATTTTTTATTGGCTAAAAACTTTCTCGTAGGCAACTATACAATTCAGCTTGCCAACTTGCCACCTTGCCACTGTGTGCAACAGCCATTCCAGAAAGAGTTCCAGAGTTGCTTTGAAGTATGAACCGAGCCCTGGCATCAGTGCATAGCTTCCCAATGGGAGAACTTTGAAGGTGACTGTAGTGACATTCAGCAATGAGGTATGTAGCACTTATGACAGTTAAGCTCATGGATATGATTGTCAGACTTGGGTACTGATTTTTCAGCTGTCATGGTTCAAATGAAAACAACTTACTTGAACTTCCTTATGAGCAAACTTCCCACTTCGATTTAAGTGTAGCGCTAGGAAAATAATTGAATGATATGCAAAATCAAGTATGCAGTATCTTCAGTTAAATTAAGAATATAAATAGGACATTTAATGTTAGGTAAATAAATAAGTTTGAATTATTAATTTTTAAAAGAGGGATAGTTATAAGGAAATAAACACTAGTCACAAAAACCTGACTGGAGACATGTACTTTTGAACACTGTGGCCTGAAACAGAATATTAAAAATAAGGTACAATGAAAAATGTCATGTGGAGAAGACTGTCATTTCATTTTGAGACATTTATGGACAGCTCTGGTGCACTGTGGATCTTTGTAGTTATTAGTGTACAAGTGAATGTCCTGATGAAGTAGTGTCACATGATTCTTATGTTAAAAAATGCAAGTCCGTAGTCTTTATGACAATTTCTTCAGTCTAGACCCATCATTGCTTTTCTGGATATTGTTCCCTGACTTCCAAGGCTAGACCTCAGACATTGACATAGTCATCTAGTGCTGCTATAACAGAAATAAAACAAGGGAATGGCTTTAACAAAGAGAAGGTTATTGTAGTAGCCCAGAGGGCCAAATTCAGGGTATCAGCTCCAGGGGAAGGCTTAATCTTTCGTCTCTGGAGGAAGGTCCTTGTCATCAATCTTCCTCTGGACTAGAAGCTTCTGAGCTCTAGGGACCCCGGATCCAAAGGACATGCTTTGCTCCTGGCACTATTTCTCTCCTGGTTGTGTGAGGTCACCCACTCTCTATTTGCTTACCTTTCCTTTATGTCTATTTTAGTCAGCGAGGGCTGCTCTCACAGAAATACCACAGAGTGAATGGCTTTAAGAAAGGAAGGTTTATTCTTACACAGTCTGGTAGGCTGCAAGTCCATACTCAGGGTGTCTGTTCCAGGGGAAGGCTTTCCCCCTTGTCAGCTCTGGAGGAAAGTCCGGTATTTCACCAGTCTTTGTCCAGGGAACATCTTGGTGCAGGAACCTCAGATCTGACGGACGTGCTCTTTTCCCAGTGCAACTTTCTTGATGGTAAGAGGTCTGAGGTTCCCAACTCTCTGTTTGCTTCTCCTTCCTTTTGTCTGTAGTAGGATGAAAGGATTAAGGGTAGAGCAAGCTATACTCCAGGGAAACTCTCTTTACAGTAGAGCAGGAAGGTAATCCTATGAAGAGATTTACAATCCCACCCTAATCCTTTAACATACAGCATAGCAAAAGCAGAACATGGAGGACAACCATAGAATACAGGAAACTGTGCCCCAGTCACATGGCTACACACATTTTTTGGCGGCGACACAATTCAGCTCATGACAATATCCTAAGAGATTGCCTCAAGGCACAATACAGTCTCCTGCATTGAATCCTGTCCCACCAACACCGCTTCTGCTCCTTCTGCTTCATCAACATCATAGAGGCAGGATTTACAATATGCAGGAAGATCATACAATATCAGAAC
Organism: Heterohyrax brucei; assembly: GCA_028571685.1. Lineage (NCBI taxonomy): Eukaryota > Metazoa > Chordata > Mammalia > Hyracoidea > Procaviidae > Heterohyrax > Heterohyrax brucei. The sequence continues at coordinate 109,569,897 of CM053148.1, forward strand.
TCATGGCCTAGCCAAGTTTCTACACACAGTTTTGGGAGGACACAATTCAACCCATGACACACATCAGTCCTTTGACTACTGAACTCTGCCCACCTGGCCATTCCAATTAAAGTTTGTTTTAAACTTTTGACCCAGTTTGACCTGCCTGATTTCCATGTTGGGAATTTGCCCTTGTGGCTTAGAAATGACCTACACATGTGGCTAAAGTGCTTAAATGTGATGTTGGGTGTATTGAGTGGCCATGTTCTAGCCTGTGAATCTAGAAGAAAGCCTGTGTACTGAGAAAGAAGCCAAGATGGAGCCTGGTGGCCTTGGAGATCCTGACTCCAGGCTCTCTTTCCGTAGAAGTGCACCTGTTTGTGTCCATAAAGCATTAATATCTTTATGTATTTTTTTTTCTTTTTTCCTCCAAATTAGATTATCTTGGTTTCTCTTACTTGAAACAAGAAAGTTTTAGCTAATATGGTAATGCAGGAGTATTAGCTTAACTGAGAATGGTGAGACTTTGTGCATATGACATAAAGGTCAAAGATAATATTAATGTCACAGTTTCAGATCAGTTCTTTTTAAATATTGTGCTGTTTCTCCCTGGACAAAAAGTAAAGACAAAAAGTTATTAAAAGAAAGCATTTGAGAATATAAAGAGAAATATTTAGTCCAGTTCCAGTGAAGGTCTCTTGGTTGTCAAGCACTACTCAAACAGAAATATCACAAGTGGACAACTTTAACCAAAAGACATTTATTCTGTCACAGCACAGTGGGCAACAAATCAAAATTCAGGGCATAACTCCAGGGGGAGGCTTTCTCTGTCACCCTTCTGTGAGACGAGGAGCTTCTTTGCACAGGGACCCCCAGTCCAAAGGATGTGCTCTGCTCCTGGCAGTGGTGTGAGGTCCCCAAATCTCTCTCCTTATATCTCTCTTTTACATAACATGAGATTCCCTCAATAAAATCCAAGCTTTTAGATTGAGGCCTGCCTCACTAACACAGCTGCTCCCCATTCTTCCTAATAAATATCATAGAGACAGATGGGAAAAGTCATAACAATGCTGGGAGTCATGGCCCATCCACATTGATGTACATTTTGGGGGGGACACATTTCATTCTATAACAAAGGCAGAATGAAGGATAATTGTTTTGTTTGGATATCATAACTGGTCAAATAATTATTTGCTTTGATGGATAGGTTTAAAAAGGCATTCACTAAAGAAAAAAGCCAGTCATGTACCTGTCTCTGAAGATTTAGAAAAAAAATTAAAGAGAAATATACATATATTTTTTATTTTTATTTTTTATTATGACTGAGTGAAAATGTACATTCCCACATATATTTTTTAAAAAGAGAACATTGCAGAAGTACCTAGAATTGTATTATCCAACCTAGTCACCACTAGTCATGTGTGCTGTTTGCATTTAAATTAATTAAAATTGAAAGAAATAAAATTTCAGTTCTTATTCTAAGCACATTTTAAATATTTGGTAATTTCAACATGGACTGTGGCTCCTATATTAACCAAGACAGATTATAGAATAGTTCTGTCATCAAGGACAGTTCTAATGAACAGTATTGACCTAGAACAAGGTGAATATTTCATGACCAAAGTTTTCCCAAAAGCATGATTCCATCAATGAAGTATAAAAGAAAGTCAACTTTTAGTACACTAGTCAAAATTTAAATTTAACTTTATGTGCTTCGTTTGAATTGTTATTGTTATTAGGTGTCTTTGAGTTGATTTCCTCTTATGCACACCTCAAGGGACAGAATGGAACTGTAATCTTGGCAGTAGACAGTGTGTCTTTCTGCTGCAGAACCGTTGACTGTGGCTGGACCACCAGTCTTAGAGTTAGCAGCTGGTCACTCAACCATTGAGCTGTGCTCCATTTTCTGTGCTATACAGAATTAGGAATTGCAGATATTTATTTACTATATGCACATTTATTATATGTACACATACAGTTTGAGTCACCTAGCGTCTGTACTTTTAAACCGGAATAGGTCAGAAGATCCAAAAGGTTTCTAGGTATACTATTTATATATATATTTTTATTGTCAAGAATGCTAATGGCATATTAGAGAGTGAGAATTTTGAGGGGTGGGGTGGGAAGGAGAAAAGAAAGTAATTTCTATGACATTTCTAAAAAAGTGCACAAGATTGCCAAGAGATTTAAAACTGCTTTACATAAGAAGTAACTCTGTATGTCAGTACAGGAAGCTTGTAAGACTCAAATCCATACAATACTTAAAAGGTTAGATACGATCTTAAGTCTACTTAGCACTCCAGTAATGCTGTGCTGCGATGCAAAATGACTGTGCTTTGGTGTAGTTGTTTCAGTAGATGTGTTTCTTCAGTGCTGTTTATTACACAGATGAGTATATGTTGCATACGTCTATGTCTTTGCAGCTCAGTTTGTACAGGTATGCTGTATAGTACCTATATGCGTTCTCTGAGCAACAGTGATGTTTTAGTCTGCAACTCTCCAAAAATTCCTTGATAGTGGAAAGCAAATTATCAAAGCAATTAAAATTTTTTCATATACATGAAAGCTAAAAATCTGTGCTTTTTAAAATTAATCATTAGTTTCAATTCCTGAAATGTAGACAATGTTACAGGTTTGCAATCAAGCTATTTGAATGTGCTGTGTGAAATCATAATGAAAGACTTTTGTGTCAAAGTGTCAAAAGTGTATCTTAACATGTGAAGATAACAGGAAGATTTTATGAGTCATCAATATAAAAACATTCAAAAGCAGGTTGATTAGAACGTTTTGTAGTTTTCTACACTTTGATTAGAACAGTATATACAGAACTTCTACCTTCTCATATTTCAAACAAAGTATTTAATACTCCTTAAAATTATCTAACTTTTGGTTATATTTCTTGGAAAATGTATGCAAATGTTGAGAAACTTTAAATATTTACTTTAAAATACTTGGAACATGGGAATCTGAATGAATTAAAGTTACAGATTACCTTTCATTTCATTATTTTCCCATAAAACATTATAAGGCATGACAACTAAGTTCACAAACTCATTGTAGAAAAAGTTCTACATGCCTCATTGCTCTGAATATCACTATGGTCACCTTCAAAATACTATTTTTCTGGAATGACCATGAAAGCTGTTGTCATATTACTCTTTATGTCCTGAATGTCATCAAAATATCTTCCTTTCAATATTTCCTTTTTCTTCCCGTAAAGAAAAAAGTCACTGGGGGCCAGATCAGATGATAGGGGAGGGTGTTCCAATACAGCTATTAGTTTACTCGTTAAAAATTCCCTTACAGGACAACCATTCAATTGAGTTCACAAACTTACCACCGTGCCACTGTGCACAATGGCCCTTCCAGAAAGAGTTTCAAAACTGCTTTGAAGGGTGGACTAGATGCTGGCATCTGTGTGTAGCTTCCCAAGGGGAGCACTTAGAAGTTGACTGTAGTGATATTCAGCAATGAGATATGTAGCACTTAGAACAATTAAGTTTGTGGACTTAATTGTCAGATCTCATATGTTACATCTGGATTGACCAAGCCATATTAGTCTGCTAGCCTTATTCTTCCAGGTGCCTTGATACTCTTATGTTAGGAGACAAGATGATGGCACTAGTATGTTGTCATTATTAAGTGCTGTCAAGTTAGTTGTAATTCACAGGGACGTTGTGTGAAACAGAAGAAAAACACTGCCTAGTCCTGCGCCTTGCTTGTAATCATTATTGTGTTTGAGCCCTTTGCTGCAGACACTGTGTCGGTCCATCTTGTTGACAGTCTTCCTCTTTTCGGGGATCCTCTTCTTTATCAGACACGACTTCCTCTTCCAGGGGCGGGTACCTTCTGATAACATGGCCAAAGGCCATGTGATGAAGACTTGTCATCCTTGCTTCTAATAAACACATTGAATGTTCTTCCAACACAGACTAGGTTATTCTTCTGGCAGTTAGTGATGTGTTTAATATTCCTTGCCACCACCACAGTTCAAAGACATCAATTCTTCCATCTTCCTTGTTTGTTGTCTTTGCCGTAAGTATGAGGCTACTGAAAATATTATGGCTTGGGTGCAGCACCCTTTAGCCTTCAGAGTAGTATTTCTGCTTTTGTAACACTGTTACAGTTACTTATAAATACTATCTGAACTACCATACCAGATATTGTGCTCTTGAAAAAAAAAAAAAATCAGATTACTAATCTGAAAGATTCTTTATAGAAGTAAAATCGGGATTTGACCTCAACTGTTAGGCTGGGTGTTAAGTTTTATTCACAATATATTATTCATATATATTCTAGACTCCTATAATGTGCAAGGAAATGTATAATTGGCTGTATTTTAATAAAGTATTCTTAACTTTTCAAAATTATATGAAACTTCCTATTTTGAATGCTGAGTTATGCAAAGCAGAACTGCTGTCTCCAGGTTTGTGGTTGAGTATTCCACAGTAGGACTGACCTCCCTCTACTCTTGTGTTACATGTAGGCAGACACTAGATTTGTTATCCACCTTAGAATTCTCTCAGCAATATAATCTGTTCATTTTCTTTTATCCTTCAAGTCTCCATCTTTTAGAATTGCTTGTTGTAGAAGTTGTATTTGTTCCAGAGCTAAGGTTAGCAATTACCCTGACCAGAGGCCACTATTAGAATTTGGCTCTCTTCTAAGGGCTGAATTATAACATTATACTATGGTTGAAATGACAGTCTTTTTACCTAGAATGGGCCTTAATGATCACCTATTACTAGCCTATCATTTCACAGAGTGTTTGATCATCTAACATGAGGCCAAGAGAAAGCAGGTAGCGGAGCTGGAACTCTGCCAGTAGTCCATAATTCTTTCTACATGCATTGTGCCCATAAGTGGTATATTTAATAATCTTTGCCACCACCACAACTGAAAGACATCAGTTCTTCTTACTCCTCCTTTTGTTGTCTTTGCCATGAATATGAGGTGACTGAGAATACTATGGCTTGGCTGTCAATCTCATTGATAAGCATTAATGTTTTCCTCCTTGCTTCATCTTACTTCAAATTTTAACAATACAAAAATATTGCTTTGCCATAGTTTGTGATGTAGTCAAGCAATACAACCCCTGTAATAATTTTCTGTCAAAATTATATCCCTTAAAAAAGTGCATCCATTAAATGTAGTCTTAGCAACATAATTATTATCAGAATTGGAAATATAAAAACCAAATTATTAGCTGAGCTTCATATAAAGCAAAAAATTCAAACCCTCTGCTGTTGAGTTGATGCCGACTCATAGCAACCTTGTAAGACAAAATAGAACTGCCCTATAGAATTTCCAAGGAGTGTCTGGTGGATTTGAACTGCTGATCTTTTGATTAACAGTCATAGTACTTAACCAGTATGCTACTAGAGTTTCCTAGATGAACCTAGAAATTTTCAAATTAAGTAGTTGATACCTAATTGGATATAGTAAATATAGACTCTGTAAACTACCAGTTCTGTGCCTTGTGTTCCTGAAATAGATTTGAGTTTTCAAAATATATTTCCTACATGATAGAATCAGTTACTGAATGAGCAATACCTAAGACATCTAAAACGCATACAAGAAAGTATCTCATCTTTTCCCAAAGAGACTTGCTGGTGAGAATGCTTATACTTTTTATATGTTCGAGGTTCTTATGTATTCCAATGAGGAATGGCTTCCAGAAGGAATTGACCAGGAGGTAGCATAGTAAAGCAAGAGAGTTATCTAAGTTATTTTTGTGATTCACAGTATGCATTTGAGTTTGTCTTTGAAATGATATTAAATCTCAGGGCACCACACATAATCAAATACAAATGTACGGAAACGGCTTTTGAAGTCCATGTAGATGACTTTGAAAATGTTCATTTGTCTGTATCTCTGTGAAACTTTATTATCACACAAAATTTTGGGCTGGTTCTATAAAAATGTAAAGAACTAATCATGTTGAATTTGCTCAATTGACTCAAAGAGAGAGAATAGGGAATTTTTATTTTTTAAATTGTAATCAAGTGAAAGTATGCAATTCAAATCAATTTTGCATGCCCACCTATCTGCAACTCCCTCTGCTCTCCTTGCCCCATGACAGCACACTCCTTCTTTTCATTCTATACTTCTGGTATCCTCCTAACAAGCTCCTGTCCCCTCCTCTCCTCCCTTTCCTCTCCCATCTAGAAGAGACCAGTAGGACAGTCTCCTGTAAATGCACAGAACCATAAACAGGTCTATGGGTCGTGCTCCTCACAGATCCTCCAGGCTGTCACACCATCACTTGTGGTCTTTTAGTAGAGTTTCGAGCTGCACCCACCTTTTTCTCAGGGGCATGCCTCAAGGACTCTATACTGTGTGCCCTATCATGACTGTCTTTGGTAGTGGCCAGGCACTATCTGGTTCTTGTTGATACAGTCTCCCATTTATATAGATCCTTCTGTCTCCTGAACTCTTTTTCCCTCGTGTCTTTGTTGTTCCCAGTCATTACTTGTTTTGGATGAGTTGGGATCATTTGGTGTATCTCAGATGGCATCTTTCTAGCTTTTAAGACCTCTGATGCCACTTAACGACATAGGGTACAGAAAACCTAGAAGATAGGAATACTTAAGACAAGGAGAGATACTATTATCGTGGAGTCAATTCTGACTCATAGGGACCAATCCTGTAGGGAGGGATAGCAATTATAATATTACCTTTGACTTTGAATTCAAATTTGCAGACATTATCATTCAAATTTAAAGAACATGGAAATATAGAGATACAAACAGAGATAAATGCTTAGAAATTTACTTCCATACTTGCATGCATATATAATCAATGAGCTACCATCAAGTCCATTCTGATTCACAGAACCTTCTTGTATGTCAGATCAGAAATGTGCTCCTTAGAGTTTTCAATGGCTCTTTTTTTATAAGAAGTTATTGCCAGTTCTTTCTTCCGAGCCCCCTCTGTGTGGACTTGAACCTCTAAACTTTTGGTTGGCCGCCTAATGAACTAACAATTTGCACTATCTAATGACCTCTATGAGCTGTGCAATGACTTATATTTACCGATGTCACTATATCTCTACTTATATCTGTGTCTGTCTATCTGTCTGTGTATCTAATCTCTCTCTCTATTTAGAGAAATTAGTTTGTATGATAATAATGTCTTACCCTACTGTTTTTTTGGAAAAATTATTATTGAAATATGGCTACGTATGTGGTTATAAGTGTGTATAGATTCATTTTCTTTAGCTAAAGATGGTTCTGTTCTTTATCAGATGTGTCCACATTGAAAATAACACATTCTGTTGCAGTCATTGCACATTAAATAATACTATTGCCTTCTATAATTTGTGAGTGATGCAATATCACATAAAATATGACATTTCTATTTTAATGAAACTTGGCTTTTACTATTTGAATAATTTCAATTTGAGATCAACTTATAGTTCTTGACAATCATCATATTTGTATACAATAAGGCTTAAGTATTATCGTCTTTAGGTTAATTTATGCTACTTTTTTATATTGTACTTCAGATGAAGGTTTGCAGCGCACATTAGTTTCTCATTAAACAGTTAGGACACACACTATTTTAAGACACTGGATAACAACCCCACAACATGTCCACATTCTTCCTTATCCATCTTGGGTTCCCTGTTGCCAGTTTTCCTGTCTTTCCCTGCTTGTTTTTCCCTGCCCCTGGGAGGGTGTGCCACATTTGCCTCTTTTTGTTTTATGACTCTGTCTAATCTTTGTCTGAAGTGTGAAACTCAGGAGTGACTTCATTACTGAGCTGAAAATGTATTCAGGGGGCATGTTCTCTGGGTTTTTCTCATTTCTGTTGGGTCAACAAGTCTGGTGTTTTATTGTGCATTAGAATTTCATTCTATGGTTTTTTCTAGCTCTATATAGGGTTCTGTGAGGGCAGTCAGTGGCAGTATCCAGACACTAGTTGTACTGGTGACTCAGTCTGATGGAGGCCGTGGTAGTTCTGGTCCATTAGTCCTTTGGACTAATTTTTCAAATGTGTCTTTAGTTTTCCTCATTCTTCCTTGTTCCTGCAGGTGAGACTAGTGGAGTATCTTAGACGGCCATTTATAAGCTTTTAAGACCGCAGATGCCACTTACCAAAGTATACAACATTTTCTTTATCAATTATGTTGTGCCAGTTGAGCAAGATATTGCCCTAAACCATGGTCTCCATAGTCCTCAGCCCAGCAGTTTGGTTCCTCAGGGAGTTTAGACATGTCTGTGGACACCTTGGTGGCATTGTGGTTAAGTGTGACGACTGCTAACCAGAAGGTCAGCAGTTCAGATCTGCCAGATGCTCCTTGGAAACTCTATGGGGCAGTTCTATTCTGTCTACAGGGTCACTATGATTCAGAATCAAGTCGACAGCAGTGAGTTTGGTTTTTGTGTTTCATGGAACTTACATGACCTTGACTTGTATAAGGTGCGCTGAGTTACCCAGTATTGTATACAGTCTTATCTTTCATCAAAGTTAACACTTACCTTTGGTCTCATTGGTGTTTTTCTATCCCTATGTCTCTCTAATCCCAAACCTGCTGTCCTCATGTGGGTTCTACCTTAGAGTAACCCTATAGGACAGGGTAGAATAGCCCCATAGGACTTCCAAGGGGCAGCTGGTAGATTTGAACTGCTAGATTCTTGGTTAGCAGTTGGGCTGTTAACCACTGTGCCACCAAGAGTCTTCCAGGTTATGATGTGTTTGAATCTTCTGTTTTTTTTTTTTTTTGCTACAGAATATCCCCATGCCATTTCTCTTTATATATATATATACACACACACATATATATTTGTGTCTATTTAGTATGTGTGATCTTCAGTGATATTCATGAGTTTCTTGTTCATCTTCTTTCACATTCTCTCTTTGTGTGATTTTTTCTTTATTTTCTTTAGTTTATTTTCTTTAGTTGTTATCCTCATATCTTCTATTTATGTATTTAAATTCATTTAAACAGAAGCATGACTTAAAACTGATGCAACATCAGCTGAAATCCTGGAGTGTCCAGAAGAAATTCAAAGCAAGTCAAATTAAAACTGTCAGTGGGAAACAACTTCAAACATCCTTCTTTAAAATGACTGCTATTGTAATTCACATTTTTGGTTAGAATTAAAAGTGATTATGATTAAAGGCTTTTGATTTTGATTTTTCATTAAAATGTAGCAATGGAAGTCTGCTAATGCTACAAAGGTAAATTTGTTTAAGAGTGTACAGTTGGGAATTTAAATAAAATCTGGTTATTTAAAACCTTTTTAATGTATATTCCTGTGCTTCCTGCTGTTAGAACCTGTTTCAGAACTTAATTATCTTGATGACTACTATAAAATTCTGTGACAAATTACCCCAGGAAATACAAGAACATAATTTAGGACAAAAGGGCTTTAAATTAACTGGATTTTGCTCAGTAGATTTCTGTTGGGGAACCTGTATTTTATAACTAAATATTGATTGAGAGAGAAAAATGGAAAAGATTAGAGGAATCTTTATCCATTCTTGCAAACCAAGTTGCAGTCTCCATAGCCCCACATGAGATACCAAATCACATAGAGCCCTCCAAAAGTCAGAGGCTTTGGCTTTTTCTAGATTTTAAAGAAAGAACATGTATCTCTCTTAGGTTCCTGGGCATGAATTTAAAAGAGAACATTTTTACTGGAATGCTCGTAGTTCGGTCTCACAGACCAAATTAATTTAAGTTCAATGGTAGAACCCTGAAAACAGACTCTTGTTGAAGTGTCAGTAACACCAACATCAATACTGGCAAAGACTTTCAGATGTGACATTTCGCAATTAATTCTGGCAAAGGTGTGCAGTCACATCATCCCTTCAGTACAATTTGAATTTGACCTCTGGCAATGCTGCTTCCATTACATTTTAAATTCATAGCCTTCAAGAAATTTTCTACTGAATTTCCTGGTTGCCAGCCTCACCTTTGCAGTGTTTCTGGATGGCTTTTTATCAGTTTGTGCTACCTTATGCAGGGAGAGTTAAGCAAAACCGTTTATGCACCAGCTTCTGTGACTAATTATGCCGCTTTCATTACTTCGTTGATGTCCCTTCTGCTACTAGATACAAAGTTTCTTAATTCTTAACAACAAGCACAATGCTTTAGTCATGATTTTCTTCTTCACATTTGGTGCAAATATCCTTGGCAATAATGATCTCAGATGCATTTTTGAATCTTGAATGCATGAAGCAGTATAGGAGTTCCCTACTCTTACTGAACCCTGTTGAAATACAGCTCCTCTCACTGTATGTCTGTTTCTTTTGGGGACATTTCCAATTCCTTCTTTTGGAGATTATGGGAGACAGCCTCTAGTTCAAGGTGTTAGATAATTTTTCAATTACTCAACTTTGCAAACAGAGGATTTTTAAATGACTAGTGGCCCCTGGGGTCGCCATGAGTCGGATCCAACTCGACGGCACTTGGCTTGGCTTGGCTAGTCTTCTTAACATTTTCCCATAATTTTCAGCTTATAAACTTTTGTTTCTCACTAGTCCCAGAACAAACTCAAAAGACTCTATCAGCTCTTTAGAAAAATTCCCTCAAGAAGTTGCTTGTCATGATGAAACATTTCTACCACCCCTGCTCCTGATACCTTATGCATTTTTACTCCTTAAACCCTTTGACTAGCTCAGTTCTTGCATACTGAGCAGATCAATTTTCATTTTACTAGTACTTTCTGTGTTTCATCTGTACTTGGTTGTGGTCTGTAATCATTTTACCTTGACCAGCTGAATTTTAAGCAGTGTACATAAGAGATATGTCTTTATCTCTAAATTCTTTATGTATTTTGAAATTTTTTCAATTAATTGACACAACTGAAAATGAAGTAGGCTTCTTAAGAACTTTATAGCATAAAATCAACTAACTACTAATTTCTGTTAGTAACATTTTAATCCTCACATTTTAAAGCAAAATATGCCACTTAAAGTATTTTAAAGCTATCTTTTGGATTCTGTTTTTCTGTCTTTTGAGTTATAAAAAGGTTGAAATTTAGAAGCTCCTTACTTACCTCAACCACTTATTTATCTACATGTAAAGAAAGTAAAACTTAACTAGAAGTTAGAATTTCACATTAGAATGTTTTCTTTTTCTCTTCCCATTTAGTTTTATTTTTTTTTTTTATTTTTTGCCATTCACCTGGTTAACACACACAGGAGAAAAAACTAAATACCATACCTTTCTGTGCAGGCAATTTGTTTAATAGTTTACAATTATTACACACTTCTAAATATAGTGTTTCATGAAATCCTCATGCCTTCCAAGTGACATAGACGGAATAGATGTTAATGTTTGCACTGGAAGAACTGATGCTGAGAGAAATCAGAGACATACCTCATTTTGAGATGCCCAGTCTTGATCTCATCTGGTTTCACATCTAGTAACTTTTCCTTTCTCTGATAATAGCTCTATTACTCTTTTTATATCCTTTAGCTATCCAAGGACGTTCCTAAAGACCAACATTACAAAATTTATGCTATGAATACTACACAAAATATAAATGCATCAGCTTTTTAAACCTGCATATGAGTGTGTGTGTGAGAGAGAGAAAGAGAGAGAGAGCATGTGTTTATATAATACTTGGCCGTGATATAACATTTGAATCTTGTAGTCTCTACCAGGTGATGGACTGGTTGTCATTATTTGACTCAGATTTGTGCTGATCATTTATACTTTCAAGAAGTTTAGTGGATATTTTACGAACTCCTTGGATTAATCTCATGTTGTGGTAAGGATCAGTGCTAACATCTTTCTGTTGCAATGTTAATTAATTTCGGCCTAGATTCTACCATTCTTTTACACCCTCTTAAGGTAATCCATCATCATGCTAAGGCAAGGGGAATTCAATCCATCACTGCTGCGTTCTGATAGAGGGCTTAGAGAGAATGCAAGTCATCTTCCCAGTAGTAATCAAACAGCTGTGATACATGCCACTTTATGCCTATATCAGCATGTAATAGATAGCTTTCCTTATCATGGAAGCCTGCTTCAAAATGTCCAGACAGATGGACTCTGATGCAAAGGTTTCATTTTGTGGAATTTAAGGCTGTGAACTAGTTATTGACAAATACTACATCATCAGTTCCAGCTGAAGACACAGCCTAATAAGTAGAACATTGGCACTAATCCTTATTTAATCAGCCTTAAAATGGTAATTTCAAATTGATGAGGGCATGGGGAATAGATTTTGTACTCATAAAGTGCTTCTAAAAATACCAGTAATATGTGTATACAACCCAAGGATGAAATTAAAGAGCCCCCAACACATATAATAAGAAGAATAAAGTATAAAGAGCATGACAAAAGTACTATTGGAGGACTTCGTAAAAACTCAAACACACAAACTTCTAGTCTCACCAGTAGTGCGTAATCATGTCATGTACTCAAAATTTAATCTTTAGAAAAAATATTCACAGGAAAGAAAAAAGAAGAAATTTAAGAATGTGAGCTGTAAGTACCATGAGAAGTTCTGTCATTTATGAAGACAGGCTAATCCAAGAGTTAATGAACTTTAGTGTTGAAAGGGATTGTGGGATTTTTGTTGTTCAAATTCATCATCTAATACAAGAGGAAGCAGAACAAGTAAGGCTAAGTGATACAGACAACCATATTCTGGATAAAGATGGAGTTCTGACCTCTAGCTGCATAGTGTATTCTGTGATCTTACGTGGCTCTGCAAATAAATCCAGGAAGAAATACCTGGCTTGGATATGTCTGTGAGGACTCATAGATATAGTATCAGTTCAATCATCCCTAATTCTAGGTAAAGAAGAGATACAAAGGCTTTTTTGTTTGTTTGTTTGTTTGTCGCACATCATTCTAGCTTCTCTTTTACTCCCATGTGGTGTCTGCCATCTCCTTCACTTGCCAAACTTGATTTCAACAAATGTCCCGTGTATGCTAATATAGAGTTATCACCTGTATATTAACAAAGAAATGTGTCCTTGAATGAAGAAACTCAGTGATAAAGCCTCATGGCTGTCGAATGAGTCTGAAGTTGCAATCACTAGTTGGACAAGAAAGTTGTGAGACAATATACTTTCTCACAGTTAGCCTCCTCTCAAGCCCACATGGAAATTTGCTTACAGTAATACAAGTACCACAATTTGGAGTGAGCGAATCTGTGTGACACTAAGTGCTTTACAGACATCGATGTTTTCTTCTTTATGCAACCTTTTTTAGGGGAGGTATAATTATACTTTTTTTGCATGGGCGAAAATTGTAGAGAGATTTTTAATTCGCTCACTAACATAAGGCTAATGAGTACTAGAGTAAGACTCGAGCTTTCATCTCTCTGGTTTTGAACATTCCTTCCAGAGATACACACTTGTAGCTCCACTCCACTCTTTTTATATGCCAGGATTCTCCAGTTACGACTTGCTCCAGAAATTCTTTTCCAACATTTGGAAGCAAAAATGTGCAAATAAAAATGCTAGTACCTGCAGTTTATTTTCTACACAATCATGATTTTTAATATGTCTCATTTTATAAATAATATACAATATGTAAATATCAATATAGAATTGCTGAAAATAAAATTGTATGACAAAGAATCACATCTAAATCTATAAATTAATGGAATTAGTCTCTCAGTTGTATTATTCTATTAAATTGCATACATTAGTAAATAATTATGTAATATCTACTATAACCATATTTTAATAGCTAATGTTTATGCACAGTCCCCATTGCCACTGAGTTGATTCCCACTCTTAGCAACCCCGTGGGACAGAGCAGAGCTGCCACATAGGATTTCCAAGGTGGATCTGGTGGATTTCAATGGTGGACCTTTTGAACAAGCTCTTAAATACTACACTACCGTGATTTCCACAAGTGTAGTATAGATTCATATATTCTGCCCTGTATGGGGCATCTACTTTCTGCTAGCCTTTGTCTTCGGTGAGGTGACATTTAAAGGAAAAAGAAAGCTGTACTGGCAATTTCCAGAGCTGAAAGAAGATAGGATATCTACAGTATGATGTAGGTTGTCACAAAGTGTCTGGAGGTTATTGTAGAATACTGTAGACATCAGAGGGTGGAAAATACTCCTTTCTTATTCATGTGATCAATGAAGCTTCATGGAAGACTTCACTCTGAGCTAGATATTAATGTATGCATAAGATTCTGAAGTGTTGAGTTGGAAGAACTCAGTTTCAAGCATAAGCAAAGTAATTTGAGGCAATTTGAAACAAATAGGGAGCAGCCTGTTTTCATTGGTTGGGACTCTGCTGATTTGTCTGTGAGGGACTAGTGTGTGTGCTTTAAAACTAGCCTGTATTCATGTGATTGAACATGGAGTCTATTGAAAATATTGGAGCTGGAGATGACATTTTCAAATTTTTAGCTGTATGAAAATTTAGTAACTAAATAAGAGAGTTTATAGACAGACACGCCAGTCAGAAGAAGGTTTTTATCACCTTTCCCTTTATTGAGCTCTTACCGTTATTGCCATTATTCCCATAGCTATTTGGAAATGTTACCTCGGTTAGTTTTACAACATCCCTAAAATTCAGCGAAAACTCTGGTGCTGCAGTGTTTTAAGTGGTACGTCTGCTAACCAAAAGATCAGCAGTTCAAATCCACCAGGGGCTCCTTGGAAACTCTATGGGGCAGTTCTACTCTGTCCGATAGGGTCGCTATGAGTAGGACCTCATTCGAAGGCAGTGGGCTTGGTTTTGTTTTCTTTAAAACTCAGTAGCAAGTCTATTTTTCAAGTAAGAGCATTGAAGTTCATAGGAGTTAGCTTTCCCAAGTTCATAAGTATTTTTAAAAAAGAGAGAAGTTTTTAAGAGGTTTAAGACCATGAAGACTGATGAACATTTGCTAAGTGAGTGCTCCAAAATCCAAACCAAGCTCTTTGCTGTAGAATTGATTCTGACTCATAGAGACCCTATAGGACATATTAAAATAAATAAATAAATAAATTGCCTGGGCTACAGGGTTTCCAAGGAGCAGCTGGTAGATTGAACTTCTGACCTTTTGGTTGGCAATCACAGCTCTTAACTGTGCCATCAGGGCTGCATTTAACGGTCCAAACCAAATAAAATTCATTATTGTCAATTCCAACGGTAAACAATTTCTTCACAAAGGTGAGGACTGAAGACAAATAGCAAAAGATTTAAGAATTGGTTTCTAATTTCAAAAATGAATTGATAAATTGTATATGATATGATCACATTATAAACTAAAGGATTTATGTGAGTCCATGAAGACATTATGGAAATGGCTGACTCATGTGCTTGAGGTAGAAGGACAGGAAATAGCAAGAGTCATAAAGGAAGTTATAAAAGAGTAAAAGATTAGGGGGAGATAATTACAGAATTCATGAAAGTATGACAGGATTAATAATACACAAAAACTATTGTCATCTGGTTGTTCTGATTTATAGTGACCGCATAGTAATTCGCAAATAGCTATGAATATATTTAAAACCAGTTCCTTTTCATTTTGTAAACTCGTAGTAAAATTGTTATTGTCAATCAATAGATTTACAATGATAGATTATAGAATTATTATCCTAGCCAGTAAATACAAATCTTGCTCTGTCAGGATTGTATTATGTTTTCAAACTTTATGGGCATGTAGTTGTCTATTCACACATTACACTTCCTAATTTTACTTTGTAATTTCTGTTCAGCATCAGTTCTCTGGTCAACTTTCATTTTAAAATTACATTGAAAACAATGGAACATATGCGTTTCAGAGGTAATTGTACACTATTATCTTGAATCACTTATTAAATCACTGCTGAATAGGTATATAAATCTTCACTCTGGATCAACAGTGAATTTCTGATCTTAGTGGTGTCAGGTTGAATAACCAGAATGAAAAATGCTTTATACATATATTTACTGGAAACCATGATGGTGTAGTGGTTAAATGCTACATCTGCTAACCAAAGGGTTGGTGGTTCAAATCTTCCAGGCACTCCTTGGATACTCTATGGGGCAGTTCTACTCTATCCTACAGAGTCACTATGGGTCAGAATAGACTTGATGGTAGTGGGTGGGTATATTTTATTGAATTAAACTTTGTGGGATATGCTAACACAGTATTACTTGGCTTTTAAAACTCCAGTGTCATCAATAAGTCAAATAGAATTGGTATCTTTTTCTAATTGAGGGTAGACACAGATGGCATTGCAGAAATACATGGATAAGAAGAATCCAAAACAAGACAGCAATGTCAGCTTTAAAAGTTGAAGTAATTCAGCTGTAGGTTACTGTTTAGGAGACTTCAAGGCTTATTTTGTGCTGATCAAACTAAATATACACTATAGAGTACTCTTTAGGATAATTGGAACTCTGTCTTATTGTGAAGATTTATCGTGTCCTGTTGCCCTGTTAGTAGTCAAATCTAATTTGAAGTTACTTTAGGGTAAGTAATAATCTAGTAAACAAGAAGTCCCAAATGGAGGGGGAGTGGGGAGAAAGCAAAACAACACCCAAAATATAGAGACATGTACTTAAAAGCTTTATTGCTTTAATTTTTTCCTCAATATTCTGGATTTTGAAAATAAGTAAAATTCAATTGGAATCAACTACATCTTTATATTTATTTAAGTCATGGTTTTAAAAGATTTATGTTTTTTCTGGTTTCTTGGCTTGAGTTCAATCTTTGTGTTTCATTGACACTATGGTGCCCAATTGTTATTGAGTTTTTATAATTGGTTCTCTCTCTGCCACCTTTGTCCTCCTCCACTCTGCAGAATGCCCAGTTTGTCACCAGGTTGGGTGAAGACCTGTATTCTTGGCTTACTAAATAGAGAAACTGCTCCAGATTTTCCTCAGTATAAAGGATGATTCCCTAATACTAGATTCATAATATAGCAATTCACTTTTAGTACCTGTATCCTGAGAATCAAAAGAAACATGACTAGTCCATGCAAATGCTCAATAAACGAGGTGAAGTGCATTTGCTACTCAAAGCATCATACTACATTTAACTTTATTTCATCTATTGAAATGTCATAGCTGTACCTCCCCTTAAACAGGAAGAAAAACATGTGATAGATTGAGGCAATAACTTTTGGTGTTTGGGTTAATTTTATGCACCTAGTACTTCTCTCCAAAATGGAAAATTGAATAAATGTTCCACAAAAATAAAATGATGATAATAAATACTCTTGATCTATTAAATAATTTAAAAAAGCTAATGTTTAATAGAATGTGGAAATATAGAACAGGCTATATACTATAAAAATATATAGTCCTAGACAAATGTATTCCTGCAGTCCACCAGTGTTCTTACAACCAATAAGTACAAAGAAATAAATGCTCCTAGTGTATGCCATTGTTTGAAATATTAAAAAATAGGTTATAGAAAACATGGTGTGGAATCCAAGAGAAGAGAAATAGCCTCAATAGGTAGAGCAAAGGATGGGTAGTCATTTCCAAAATTTAAACGTGTTTATATGAGCCTACCGAGATCATGAAATCTTGCTTGGTGAGTGTACAGTTGTACTACAAAAAGTAGCTCCATATTCTCAGAGTTTACATCTGTTATTATTTATGTGCTGAATGCAGCCAAAGTTAAAGTTCTGTTGATCTCTAAAAACCCAGCTCATTTTAGAGCTTTGTTTTCTATTCCAATGTTACTAATGAGGATCCTGAATTCTTATAGAACCTGGAAGAGTGATGGTGCAGGACTGGTTCTAAATAAAGACGTTCCAACTAATTGAA
Source organism: Heterohyrax brucei (assembly GCA_028571685.1). NCBI lineage: Eukaryota > Metazoa > Chordata > Mammalia > Hyracoidea > Procaviidae > Heterohyrax > Heterohyrax brucei. The sequence continues at coordinate 109,587,555 of CM053148.1, forward strand.
TCAGTGTATCTTCCATATAGCTACAAAGCCTGTATCAAAGAATAGGTGGCTCCTGCGCCGTTGACCCACTGGTCAGTTTCTACCAGGCTTTTTACAGAGTAAATTTATATGTATGTGTAAATGTGTGTATACATAAATTATACATATTCATAAATTATATAGATATATGCTCCTAATACATTATGAGAGGCCCTGGGAGCACAGTGTTAAAGCACTCGGAAAGACTGGCAATTCAAACCCACTAGCCACTATTTGACAGAAAGGCATGGCAGTCCTCTGTCATAAAGATTACAGCTTTGGAAGCCCTATAGGGCAATTCTGCTGTGTTCTGTAGGGTGACTATGTGTTGAATCAGCTCCACAGCAACGGGGTCTAGTGTATCATAATCATAAATGTAGAAAACATTATTAAGCCTAGCAAAGAGATCAGTCATGTACTGCATTTCTTGAATATAGAAAAAAAGGGTATTGATGGAATTGAAAGGCCAAATTGATTTGAAATTATTTCTCACCATTCTGTGCACATCAGGGAAAGAATTCCTTTTCTTCAGGAAATAATTATAACAACAGCAACAACAATGACAGCAGCTAACATTTAGTGATCTGTTTCAGTTTGCTAGGACGGCTGCAAGACAACTTACCAAGTGGGTCGATGAACAGATTTCACCTTATCCCAGTTCTGGATGCTAAAAGTCCCAATTCAGGGCATCTACAGAGCCGTGCTCCTTGCTGCTTGTGGAAGGGGAAACTCCTCCCTTGGTTCTTTCAGCTTTGGGCAGCCTTGCACGTTTCTTGGTGTGTAAATGGATTTTCACATATTTCCTACTGTGTGTGTCTCCCTTTATGTAAGACACCACTCAGAAGGCATGAGCATTAGGACACACCCTATCCAGGCATGACTTTGTTAGCTGACAGTAGTACTATCTTCAATGAAAGACCATATTTCCCTAAATAAGGCTATATTCCTTGGTGTAGGGGGTAGGACTTCAAAACTTCCTTTTTCAGGGTTTAGTGGGATGGGCAGACTGCGTCATGAATCTGTCAATAAAATGATGTATACCAAAAGTCAAAGGCATGCTTAGACTTTGACAGATTCACCGAATTGTAGAGCCTCCTGTTCTAGCTTTCATTTTCCTTCAAAATAAGAATCACAAAATGTGTTTACATTTTGTTTTAACAAGTATTTACTGATACTACTAATGTTAATAATGGAAACTTAGAGAATGATTCTGTAATATTCTAAATAACATTTGTACCTTTGGAAATCCTTAGTCCATGATTTAATAGTTATTCAACTGCAGAACTGAAAATCAGTAAGCTAACTTTAAAATACGAGTCATCAGAGTTAATGTTTAAAGATGACAGTAGCAAATTTCAAACATTTTAGAAAAAAATCAGATCGTCATTTATGGTATTCTGAAATCAACTTTTTCTGGTTCTAACTAATGATAACATAAAAGGCTGACTATGAAGCACATTTATTGAGCCATAATTACTGAACAGTAAGAAAATAAAGGAAAAAATAATGCCAGATTGGTATAGAGTTTTTTTATCTTCATAGTTGAATTTCAGTAAGTATATTAATCACATATTGATGTGCATTTGCCATAAAATAAATTACTCATTAAATCAAACTCAAGTTATTTCTTTAACATTCTTAATTTGCCCTGTGATCAGTCATCCCTTGATTGCATATTGAAGTACGGTCCTAATTGATCATGGAGACTTTCACTATAACCTACAGAGAGGGAGTGACAGATTTCACAGGTTAGTTGTGACTTTAATGACAAATTTCACAGCTTGAATGGAAAAAGGATAACAACACAAACAGGAATAAGGTAGTTACAGAGATTTCACGATGCAAAAAATTCTTTGCTAATGCATAAAGACACACTGGTAATTCAAATACGAGAATACTAAGGGAACTAGGCTATTGAAGGCAGTGTTGTCAGTTGCATTTGTGGGTATCTTTTTGCTTTACTAACTCAGTAAGTAAAAACATAGGGATACTTAAATGAAGGGATACTGTGTAAAATCCTGTGAATTACTTATAAGCATGGACTAAAATTTTCTTGTGTACGTGTGGCTGGAAACATTGGTGATGTCGTGGATAGTGCAACAGCAACTAACCAGAAGGTTGACAGTTCAAATCCGGAACTCTGTGGGGCAGTTCTACTCTGTCCTATAGGGTCTCTGTGAGTCAGAATCAATTTGATGGCAGTGGGTTTAGTTTTGGTTACACCTTTGATGCCACATTTGATTCTGAAAGGAATGAATTCATTGCAAGAATGTAGCTCTTTGCCAAAGTACATCATCTCATCTTTCCACACAACACTGTTAGGCTAATAAGTATCTGAGTGCCAAGAGAAGTTCTTATGTGCTGGTCAAGTTTATAAGTTCTAAAACTTATAAACTTATCAAGATACTGCTATCGAAGAGTTATACTTTCGATTCTTCCTCTTTCAGTTTGAAAGTAATATATTATTATGCTGTATAAGTTGTAATTTCTTATTTTATCTAGTGATGTGGATCTTTGAATAAGAAAATGTTGAATGGCTGTTATTTTAATACAAGAAAAAAGATTAAAAGGCAAAAACAGTATCTCAGTGAAATTTAATTTTTGCTTATACTTTATTGTATTGACTTAAGTGTGGGATATGTCCAAGGATTGAAAACTTAGGCAAGATGTATCAGTTCACTAAGTTTTAGTTTATTTGTCTCTAAAATGGTATAAAAATAATTTTGTAAGAATTTACAGAGCATATAATAAAATCAATATTCATTATTTTATTTTCATTACTAGTAGTGGAAGAATTTGTATTCATGTTTCTGATAGATATATTTGGAAGAATGTTCAATAAAAAATTATATAACCCCAAATTGAAACCAATTGACATACCTATACGTGAAATAGTTGGCAGCCTTACAAAAGACGCTGTAGATCTAAGCGTGCTGGCGTGGGCACGTGTTCACCGTGTCCTGTTCAATATGAATGATGGTGCCTAACAGTATGCATGATATAGTTCAGTTTTTTAAAAAATATATAATTCCAGATTAAACTTGCCTGGAAAAATATCCCAAAATAGGAGTAATCCTATTTAAATAGGGTTATAGAAGATGTTTGCTTTTACTGCATACATACCTTCAGATCCTGGATTTTTATAGTCATTATAAATAACTTTTATATTCAAAGAAGAATAACAGTAATATTTTAGTCAAACAACAGTGTAGTGAGTTGAAATTGGACTCTTTTAGCTCTGAATTTTTCCTAGTTGTTCTGCAATATAAATAAAGTGAGAGAAGGAGGGAGAAACAAAGGAAAAAAGTCTGTTTATATGATCCACCCCTTTGCTTTCAAATGCCATACATACAAATTCATGTCTTCTTTATCGTTTTGGAAATTGATGCCTGCTAATACCAATAATTTTTAGGATAACTGGGATGTTTCGGTGACTTATCTGTTGATTGTTCCCTGCTTTGGTCAGCGCCTGTATCAGAGCAGTCTGTTAGCTACAAACATGTACATGCTGAAAACTGGTGTGAATTTACAGCTACATAGGCATTTAGATTTTTGTGTTGATTTGTTCTTGTTTCAGATTGTGTTGGCATCACTCAAACTGGACGTAAATGTGCCCTTTTTTATTTCTGGAGAATTTAATATATCTTCACCCAAATGTTGAAATGACTACTTTCACTCTAAGGAATAGTCAACATTCTTTCTGCAGTAGTCAGAGCTACTCGGAGCCATTGATGTAGCTGTTGTTTTTGCTGAATGAACTGTGCGGCATTGCTCTCGGAGCTTCTGTCTCTGTTAAAATCTAAAATGAATGCACAGGTGCAAATACAATTAACTGCTTATTCATAGGACTTTTTAAGGACACATCTCATATTCTTTATTTACTTCAGATTTCGTATTTGTTATTCATTTCTTCTGGGGAGTAGATGTCTTTGTGCCTCTGGACATTCCCTTTCACTCCTACTTGTAAAAAGAAAATGGAGCCAATATTTTCCAAGAACATTTTTCTGTTTCAGTCATTCCTTTGTTGGTTTATGAACCATCTTAAGTCTTTGAGCATCTTTCTTTTCATATTACTAAATTCAATTGACCTCAAATATCAGCATGCCTTTAGAATAAAAATTATACATTTGGACCAAAACAGGATGAAGAGCAAAATTCGATCAGTGTCAGATATTGCAAATACTTCTCAACTTTATTTCTTTTCTTAACTACATAGATATTTTTTAAATCTTTTTTGAGGACAGAAAGAAGTATGTGTGTTGCAAAGCAGGAACAGAAATAATGATGGCACTTTTCCTAGGCTAAGGTAATTCCATCAGCTCATGGGATTTTATCTGAGACACCCATTCAACAATTCATGTTACCCCATGCATCTTGAGTCCCCACAGATTCCAAATGTCCTCAGTATTTGCAGACAGCCACATGCTGGGAAGATTGACTTCATGTACTTATACCTTTATAGGGTTTAAAATATGATTTGATTGCTCTCCAACTCATTTCAGATCATATAAAAAGAGACAGTACTCTCAATAACAATTTCAAGGAAATCATTGACTCAGCAAATTTATAGAAATCTGGAAATAAGTTATACCGTGGTGGCTCTGAGCTTCCATTCTGAAAAGAACTGTCTAGTTTTACTTACAGGTGATGAATCAAGTAACTGTGCAAAGTCCTACTGAATGGAGACACTCATGCACAAACTAGGGATTGTCGGGCATTTTTATTAAACTGATACTTTAAGAAATTAGCAAGATTTGATAATTACTAGGAATAACATATGGAGTCCCCAGTAGTTCAAATGGTTACGTGCAGCCCTACTAGCTAGAAGCTTGGCAATCTGAGCACGCTAAGAGTTGTCTCTGAAGGTTGTTGTTGTTAGGTGCCAACAAGTTGGTTCCAGTCTACAGCAACCTGTCAATTTGCTTTTGAAAGGTCGTAACCTTGCAAACCCTATGGAATATTTCTACTCTGTACACGTGTGGTTTCTGTGACTCAGAATAAACCTAAGAACAATTAACAATAACAAGTAAAATACGGTATATTCATATTTGCTACCCTGAAGTCAGCCTCAGCTAATGGTAACCAGTGCATTATCGATTAGATATTTGCGATCCATAATGTTTTCTTGGGGTGAGGTTTTGGAAGCACACTGCCAGACCTTTCTTCATATCCTGTTTTAGTTTGAAACTCCTCAGAAGCCACTTCAGATCAACATGCAAGCCTTCACTGGCAGACTCATTTGTGGTTGCTATGCTCATCAGTACTGAGTGAAAACAATTCACAAAAACAAACTTCTATGTTTTCAGTTAAATTAATCAGCAGACTCATATTCTTAATATGCAAATCAGCCAATTTCATTCTGAATTTTCAAAGTAAAAATCTAAACCATGGCATGAAGTACAATTTCAATACATATAGTTGATGCACAAAAGAACATAGAAAAATCATTTCAGAAGTAAGTGAAGCTGTTAATAAATTAGTAACTTCTACAAATAATTTCCCCCTGGCTAAATTGAGTTTTCATAATGATGACATTTCCCTTTAATTTGGATGACTGGAAGTATTTTATTATTATGTTAGGAGATTTGTGCATCTTTATCCCTTAAATAATTGATATTTAACCTTGTTTTTATAGTTCCATAGATGAGGAATAAAGTCTAATAGACAATAAGAAAGAGAACTCAGTCTGTGTAACTTAAAATCGAGTGTATCTTTCCACTCTACTAGACTGTCTCAAAATAATATTATTTAATATATTTAATAAGGAACCCTGGTGGCACAATGATTTGCACACTTGGCTACTAACTGAAATGCTGGGGTTCTGTCAGCCCCACCCCCTGCCCACAAGTGTCTCCACAGGACAGACCTGGTCATCTGCTTCTGTCAAGACTGCAGTGCAGGAAACTCTATGAGGCAGTTCTACTCTTGTAACGTGGGGTTGCTATCAGTCAAAATCAAATGGGTTGCACCCAATAATAATAACAAATAACAATAAATGTTGAAAGATGAATGTTGTGTCCGTCATTATAAAAGGGATTTTTTTTTTTTTTGGGATTACTGTACTTTAGATGAAAGTTTACGAAACTGGTTTCTCATTAAACATTTCTTGCACATATTGGTTTACGACTGTGATTAACAAGCCCACAGCATGTCAACCCACCCTTCTCAACCTTGGCTTCCCTATCACCAGCTTCACTGTGACTTCCTGTATGCTAGTCGTCGTCCCTGGGCTGACATTCTCCTTTAGATTCTTCTTTCATTATATGTTGTTGTTAGTGCTTTTGAGTCACTGCGACTCTTAGCAACCCTGCGAACAACAGAATGAAACGCTGATCAGTCTTGCACCATGTCCACAATAGTTTTTATGCTTAAGTCCATTGTCTCGGCCACTGTGTCTATCTCGTCGAAGGTCTTCCTCCTTTTCACTGGCCCTCCACTCTACCAAGCATGATGTCCTTCTCCAGGGACCAATCTTTCCTGACAACATGTCCTAATTATGCACCATGAAGTCTTGCCATTTTTGCTTCCAAGGAGTGCTGTGGTTCTACTTCTTCCAGAACAGATCTGTTTGTTCTTTTGGCAGTCCACAGTACATTCCACATTCTTCTCCAGCACTGCCATCCCAAGGCATCATTTCTTCTTCTGTCTTCTTTGTTCATATAGACCTGTTTGTTATACAGACTTGTCCAATCTTTGGCTGAAGGGCAAACCTCAAGAGTAACATCATTACTAAGTTGAGAGGCTGTCTGGGGGCCATAGTTTCAGCATTTTTCTACCCTCTAAGGCTTGTAAGTCAGGGCTTTTTGGGAGTTAGAACTTTGTCCTAGATTTTTCTCCAGCTCTGTCCATTACCCTGTTTTATGATGCCAGTCATAGCAGTCAGTGTTGTTATCTGGGCACCATCTAGTTGGGCTAGAGTCAGTTTTGTGGAAGACCCTGTAGACGTGGTCCATTAGTCCTTCGGACTAATGTCTCCCTTGTTTCTGTAGTCTTGTTCATTCTTCCTTGCTCCTGAAAGACTTGAAACCGGTGGTATATCCTAGGTTGCCACTCATAGACTTTTAAGACCCCCAATACTACTCACTGAAGTAGGATGTAAAATATCTTCTCTATAAACCATGACAACTGAGCTATGATGTTATATATTTAGTGTTTTGCACTCCTTCCCCTTTCTTCCCCTCCCTTATATCCATCAAAGACTGTTTCTTTGTATGTGTAAATCTCTTTATGAGTTTTACAGTAGTGGTCTCATACAATATTTGTCCTTTTGTGATTGACTTATTTCACTCAGCATAAGGCTCTCCAGTTTCTTACATATTATGAGATGCTTCACAGATTCATCACTGTACTTTATAGTTGCATAATGCTGTATTGTGTGTATGTAGCACAGTTAGCTTATCCATTCACCTCTCGATAGGTATGCAGATTCTCTCCATATTTTGCTATTGTGAACAGTGCTGCATTGAACATGGATATGCATATGACTATTCTTGTGAACTTTCTTATTTCTCTAGGATATGTTCCTAGGAGTGGGGCTGCTGAATCATGTAATATTTCTATTTATAGTTTCTTAAGGAAACACCACATTTTTTAAAAAAAAATGGTTGTATCACTTGCATTCCTATCAGCAACGTATGACAGTGCCCATCTCCCCACAGCCTCTCCAACATTTGTAATCTCCTGTTTTTGTGATTTGTGCCAGTAATGCCAGGGTGAGATAGAATCTCACTGTGGGTTTGATTTGCCTTTCTCTAATGACTAGTGATTATGAGTATTTCCTCATGTGTCTGTTGGTCACTTGAATATCTTCTTCCAATTTATAGGAAGACCTTTTATTAATAAAACAATTAAAATTGAATGAATTATACATAATACATTGTAACTATGTATTACAGTATTGGTAAAGATTGTTGCAATGGGCCGCTACAGAAGAACCTATTATTCTTTAGTTGCATGGATCACTAAATCATCCAGACAAAGTGAGATTACTAACAACAAACATTACTACAGAATACATAGTTGTGACATGTTTCAGCGTGGTAACAGGATGGAAATAGGTAATTGAGATTAAAGAGGAATGATAAAATGAATTATTAAAAAAAAGAAGAAGAAACAAAACAAAACTTCCATTGCTGTAGAGTTGATTCTGACTTACAGTGACCCTATAGGACAGAGTAAGACTTCCCCACAGAATTTCCAAGGAGCAGCTGATGGATTTGAATTGCCAACCTTTCAGTTAACAGCCAAACTCTTAACCACTATACCACCAGAACTACTGAAATGCATTAAAACATTGTAGAATATACATGAAAGCAAAGTAATTAATTTTTCTCAAAGGATGTGAGAAAGATTTTTGCTCTACATTCAACTCTGTTTATCTCCATATTATGTAAGTTATTCCCACAACAGCACAGTAATTGTATAAAATTACTGCCTAATATTTTAAATATAGAGTCCGTTTATCATTTGGTCTCTTAAAATTTTAGATTTCCCAACAGATAGCATAAAATATCTTAAAAACACAATATTAAAAATCTCTTGGAAATTACTGACATAGCTGAGTTTGTACATACAAGTTCACACAGTCAAGTCTTAGAAGTGTCTTTTTTTTTAAGAGTCCTAGGGGACCAAACTTAGTACCCACCCCCTTCTTTTTCCTAACAAAAGATACTTTGAGCAACAACATATGAGTAAGAAGAAACAAACTGTCTGAAGATGAAGTGTGGGGAAAGATATCATACTGGCCTTCTCAGGTCCCATAAATCAAAGTTAAATTCCAACTAAGACAGTAACTGATTTTAGTGATAAAACAGCAAGAACAAAATTGCATACTTGTTTTGTTTATATATTGTTAGATATATGTTATGTATAGTTTATATATTGTATGTACACATATACATGTATATATGTGCATATGTTGTATATGTGCAATACATAATTGTAAGTATGTATACAATCCCAAGCCAAGCCAAGTGCCATGCAATACATAAACAAGTATATATTTATACATATCAATTATTCATCTGTGTTTTATTCCACAAATAAAACTCTGCTCAACAAAATGTGTGAAAGCAGTGCCTGTTATCTTCATGTCTCATTCAATTGATGCTTATGCAGCATGATAATTCAAGATATAATCATCAAGGAACTTGACTAATTCACTCTTCTGTGAGAAAGGATCTCAGTTTCAACTGTTCTTCCCACAGAAAACAACCTTTTAAACTGTTTTTGATAACAGTTAAAAATTTCATCGGCCATAGTTTAATGGATTGGCCTGTGGTAGGCTACTTGTGGAGTAATTCACCTTTTTTCTATAATTTAGTGACTCTGAGATTTCAGAAACCTCTTAACTTGAACGTGAGGATGTAGCCCTGTGTTTTGCTCAAAGTTTAACAGAAACCTGCTGATTGATACTCTGTAAATACTGATACTGTTCCTGATGTTGGGGAGCAGCGTGTGTGTGTGTGTGTGTGTGTGTGTGTGTGTGTGTGTGTGAGCTGAAATCACTGAATAGTATTAGTTCAATTTTTATTTTGATTTCCAGAGCATATGAATAGCTGCAACTTAGTTTCTAACACATAGGTAAATATCTGAATTATTTCACAGAAAATTACTAAACTATGTTTTAAAAAATATACAAATGTTGAAGCACATAAAAACACAAATGTGTATTAAATATTTTCACAGGTAGCAATTGCACAAACCACATACTTTTCATGTCTGCTCATTGAACTTGGAATGGGTATAGCATAAACTACCTTAAAAATAAACCTTATATGCAAAATAAGTGAAATGCCTGAAGTCTTCAGTATCAGATTTCTAGTATTTCTGCAGAATATGGTTCTAGAAACAGAACACATACAACTGCATCCGTAGCTATCACTAATAACAATAACAACATCCAACCCACAAAGAGGGGAAAAAGAAGGCATTAAAAAAGAAACACAACATTGAATGCTACCTCTTTGCTCCTGCTTCAAAATGATATTTGGGTCAACTACTGCTTGATTTTAAAAGGAAGAGACTTCATTGTTATAAAAATAGTTGAAAAATGCAGTACTCTGTATATTTTCTGTGTATTTTTCCAAATTATTTTTCTCTCTTTGTCCACGAGATGAAAATCAAGATAGGATCTGATGCAACTCCTGTGTAATTTGGGTCATATTTGTGTCCTCTGACAGAGAAAATTCACTCTTATATTCACATTAGCTCTTTTATTCTGCATTGAGACTATTTGTTGTCATTTTTCAGTGTACATTATGAATTCTAGCCACTCGTTAATTTGTAGCCTACTGTCGAAGAACATGGAATCCAGTTATTATGTATGAATTCTTACGTATTTACTAGTTGTTAATTTTAGGTTATTTACTTAACCTTTATCTTAAATGCTTGCCTAGTAAAGTGACAGTAGTAATGGTATCATAGGAATATCTGGCACATTGTAAGTACTCAGGAGGGACAGCAGCTATTCTTTTTTCATGCATACATATGTATCTCACTCAACAGATAGTAACTAAACAACAATGAACCAAGCACCAGAGTGTCAGATGCTTATTCAACTTAAAAACAGAAAGATGCCAAAGCTTGGCCTTTAAAATTTGAACACACTCAGTAGGAAAAGAAAGGAAATAACCAAAGTGCTCACTAACAGATAAAGGGATAAATAAATTAGGGTACAGACACACAATGGACAACTAGGCTGCAATAAGGAACAGTGATGAATCTTCGAAACATCTCACAACATAGATGAATTTGGTGGGTGTAATACTGAGTAAAATACGAGGGCTGATCGCTAACTCCACAAACTTAATTGCTCTAAGTGCTACCTACCTTCGGAGTACTCTCTTTGGGAAGCTATGCATCAACACCAGCACCTAGGCCACCGTTCAAAGTGATTTTGGGACTCTTTCTGGAATGGCCATTGCTCACGGTGGCAAGGTGGCAAGTTTGTGAACTTACCTGTACAGTTGCCTGTGAGGGAGTTTTTAGCCAGTGAATGAATAACTGTAGTAAAACACTCTTAACTACTCACCTCATCTGGACCCCAATGACTTTTTTTTTCTTTACCCAAAGATAAGGAAAATGTTGAGAGGAAAACATTTTCATAAAATTCAGGACATCAAGGTTAATATGATGACAGCTCTGATGGACATTCCAGAAAAAGAGTTCTAAAATTGCTCTGAAGGGGGGACTAGGCACTGGCATTGGTGCACATCTTCCCAATAGGAGTACTTCGAAGGTGACCACAGTGATATTCAGCAATCAGTCATGTAGCACTTTTTCTGGGATGAGTTGGTGAACTTAATTGGCATTCTTCGTAAGTCAGTCACAAGAGGGTAAATACTGTATGAGACTATTATCTAAAAGATACAGTCTATTATCTCTTAGATAATAGTCTCAGGAAAAAAAATCATTTTTTGATGTTTCTTAGGATGGGAAGGGATGATGGGAAGGAGAAATCACTAACTAGAAAGTAAACAAGTGCTAACATTGGTGAAAAAAAGACAACACACAATATAGACAAAGTCACCACGACTTGAGGAAACCAAGGTCATAGAAGCTTCCTGGACGCATCTGAACACCTTGAGAGATTGAGTTACTGGGGCTGAAGGTTGGGAGCATGGTCATGGGGGGCATCAAGGTCAACAGGCATAACATTGCTCATAAAGAAAATGTCCTACATCTTACTATCGTAAGTCGTGTCTGGGGTGTGAAAAGCTTGTGAGCGGCCACCTGAATTACATATGTTGGTCCCATCACGTTTGGAGCAAAAGCAAAGACAACCAAAGAGACAAGTTAAATACCGGTTAGGAGGACTAAGAGGCCACGTGAACTACAATCTCCACTATTTTGAACCTAAAAGAACTAGATGGAATCTGGCTAGTAACCACTCACTACTCTAACAAAAATCACAGTAGAGTTCCAGACAAAACTGGAGAAATGTATAAAACTAAGTTAAAATTCACATACAAAATTAAATTCAAATTCATGCACAAAAGACCAGTCTTACTGGTCTGACAGAGATTGGAGGAAACCCCTAGACTATGGGCACCCTGATGCCCAGCTAACTAACTCAGAGCTGAAACCATTCCCAAAGTCCACATCTCTGACAAATATTGTTGTTCTCAGGTTTCATCATGTTGGTTCTGACTCAGCTATGCTAAGCCTAACAGAATGAAACACTGCCCGGTCCTGTACTGTGCCACATCGTTTCTATGCTTAAGCTCGTTGTTGCAGTCACTGTGTCAAACAAACCTTTGTGTTGAGAGTCTTCCTCTTTTACAATGACCCTGTAGTTTACTGAGCATAATGTTTTCCGGGCATTGGTCTCTCCTGACAACATGTCCAAAGCATGTAAGACACAGTCTTGCCATCTTTGCTTCTGAGGAACACTCAGGTTGAACTTCTTCTGGAACAGATTTGTTTGTTCTTTTGGCAGTCAATGGTAAATTCAATATCTCTCTCCCATACGAGAATTCAAGGGTATCAATTCTTCCTCTATCTTCCTTGTTCATTGTCCAGCTTTCACATACTTATGATGTGTTTGAAAATACCATGGCTTAGGTCAGGCTCACCTTAGTCTTCAAGGTGACATCTTTACTTTCCAACCTTTTAAAGAAGTCCTTTGCAGTAGGTTTTTCCAGTGCAATGTGACTGCTGCTTCCATGGGTGTTGACTGCAGAACCAAGTAAAATAAAATCCTTGACAACATCAAGCCTTTCTACGTTTATTATGATGTTGCTTACTGGTCTAATTGTTAAGGATTTTTGTTTTCTTGATGTTGAGATGCAATCCATACTGAAGGCTGTGGTCTTTGATCTTCATCAATAAATGTTGCAAATCTTCATTTCCAGCAAACAGGATTATGTCATCTGCATAATGCAAATTGTTAATGACTCTTCCTCCAATCTGGATGCCTTCTTGGCATCCAGTTTCTTGGATTATTTGCTAGGCATACATATTGAAAAGACACGGTGAAAAGATACAACGCTGATGCACACCTTTCCTTACTGTAAACCATATGGCACACCCCTGTTCCATTTGCATGAATGCCTCTTAATTCGTGTACAGATTCCTCATGAGCACAACTAAGTATTCTGCAATTCCCATTCTGTACAATGTTATCTATAATTTGTTGTGATCTACACAGTTGAATGCCTTTGCATAGTCAGTGACACACAGGTAAACCTCTTTCTGATATTTTCTACTTTCAACCAAGATCCATCTGACATCAGCAATGATATCCCTGGTTTAACATCCTCATCTGAATCTGGATTGAATTTCTGGCACTTTCCTGTTACTATACCTTTGGAATCTCTTTCGAATGATACTGAGTAAAATTTTACTTATATGCAATGTTAATGATGCCAAGCCAAGTGCCGTCTTATGGAACAATATTCATGATAATTGTTCCATAAATTCCACATTCAGCTGAATCAACCTCTGTTGGGAACAGGCATAGCTATGGATCTCTTGCGATTCTTGGCCAGGTATCTGTCCTCACAATTTTTTGGCATAGACAAGTGAGTGCTTCCAGTGCTGCATCCTTTTTTTTTATTTTTGATAAGTATCTTAATTGACATGCCTTCAATTCCTAGAGTCTTGTTTTATACCAGTGCCTTCAGTGTAGCTGAAACTTTGTCTCTCAATACTGTCAATCCCTGGGCTACCTCTTGAAATGGTTGAACAATTGATCAGTTCTTTCTGGTGTAATGACTCTGTATTTCTTCCTGAAGTCTTTTAATATTTTTCATTTTCCTTTAGAATCCTTCACTATTGCAACTTGAGCCTTGAATTTCTTCTTCAGTTCTTTCAGCTTAAGAAATGCAAAGTGTGTTCTTCCCTTTTCATTTTCCATATCTAACTTGTTGCACATGCCTTTATAATACTTAGTCTTCACTGGCTGTCCTTTGAACTCTTCCGTTTAGTTCTTTTATTTTGTCATTCCTTCCTTTTGTTTTAGGTACTTGATGTTCATGAGCAAGTTTCAGAGTCTCTTCTGACATCCAGTTTGATCTCTCTGTCTTATTAATCACCTCTTGGTGTCTTCATGGATAATGTCTCTTCACAACTCATCTTGCCTTCAGTCATTAGTGTTCAGTGAATCAAATCTGTTCTTGAAGTGGTCTCTAAACTTAGGTGGGATATACTCAAGGCTGTACTTGGGCTCCATAGACTTGTTCTAATTTTCATCAGTTCGGTTTGAACTTGCATAGAGCAGTTGATGGTCTATGCTGCAGTCAGCACCTGACCTTTCTCTGATTGATGACACTGAACTTTTCTGTAATCTCTTTCCACAGATGTAGTGGATTTGATTTCTATGTATTTCATCTGGCACAGTCCATGTGTATAGTGCCCTTTTAAGTTGGTGAAAAAAGGTATTTGCAGTGAAGAAGTCATTGGCCTTGTGAAAATCTGTGATGCAATCTCTGACATCGTTTCAGTCGAAAAGATCATATTTTCCAGCTGCTGATCCTTCTTTGTTTCCAACTTTTTCATTCCCGTCACCAGTAATTATTACTGCATCCTGATTGCCTGTTTGCTCAATTTCAGATTGCAGAAGCTGGTAAAAGTGTTACATTTCTTCATCTTTTGTTTTATTGGTTGGTGTATAAATTTAAATAATAGTCATATTAACTGGACTTTCTTGTAGGCATATGGCTATTGTGCTGTCACTGACAGCATTATAGTTCAGGACAGATCTTGAAGTGTTCTTTTTAGTGATGAATGTAATATCATTTCTCTTGAAGTAGTCATTCATGGCATAGTAAACCATATGATTGCCCAATTCCGAATGACCAATGCCAGTCCATTTCAGCTCACTAATGCTTAGGATATTGATGTTTGTGCATTCCACTTCAGTTTTGATGACTTCCAATTTCCTAGATTCATACTTCATATATTCCACATTCCTATGATTAGTGTATGTTTGCAGCTGTTTCTTCTTATTTTGAGTCATGCCACATCAGTAAATGAAGGTCCTGAAGGTTTTCGTCCATCCATATCAGTTAGGTCAACACAACTTTGAGGAGTCATCTCTTTCCCAGCAGTCTTTCGAGTGTCTTCCAACCTAGAGGGCTCATTTTCTGACACTATACCTGACAGTGTTCTGCTGCTACTCGTAAGGTTTCACTGGCTAATTCCTTCTAGAAATAGACTGCTGGGTCAATCTTACTAGTCTGTCTTGGTTTGGAAGCCTACCTGAAACCTGTCCATCATGGGTGAGCTTGCTGATATCTGAGTATCATTGACATAATTTGCAGCATCACAGCAACACACAAGCCCCTGCATATGACAAACTGACAGACAAATGGACTAGATGAATACTAGATGGGAGGTGAAGGATGTGCTTCTTAATTCAATCAAGCATATAAGAACAAACAGGCAATACTTGTCCAAAAGCAACGATGGGAAGACGGGAAAGGACAGGAAAACTGGACAAACACAAACAACCTGGGGTGAAGGCGGAAAAGGAGACCATGCTGACATATTGTGGTGACTGCAACCAGTGTCATAAAACAATTTGTGTGTACATTTTTCAATGAGAAACTAATTTACATTGTAAATTTGCACCTAAAATACAATAAAATTAAATACATATATACATATTTATTATATATATGTATGTATCAACACATTTGCTAAGTGCTGACTTTACAGCAATAGATTTTTTTAAATATCAATATCATTTTTTAATATCATTTAATATCAGTTGATGTAAGTTGACTCAACAGCAATGAGTTTTGTTGTTGTTGTTTTTTAATTTAAAAGCAAAGTTTGGTACCCTGGTGAAGCACTGCTTAAAAATTTAACTGCTAACCAAAAGGTCAGTGGTTCAAATTCACCAGCTGTTCATTGGAAACATTATGGGGAAGTTCTACTCTGTCCTATAGGGCTGAAAGTTGGAAAGGTGGAATTGGTGGCATTTTTTGTTTGTCTTCTAGAGTCACTACAGAGAGAGTGGTTGACTTCCAGACATTACTGTGATTCATTGCTTGTGCATGCGTAGACACCATGAGGACTGACGTTCGGTGAATGAGAATTTGAGGAAGCATCTTTCTTGAAATTAGGGAAGAAAAGAAAAAAAAAAAAGAAATAATATATCATCTATACTTAGATTTATACTGTCTCTGTGGAATGATCTTTTTTTTTTAAAGATGCTATGGGACTTTAACCAGTCAATAAGGTAAACAGGAAAACCAGAAGCCACAAAGGCAGAGTGGAGAGGAAAAGAAGGAAGGAAATAATCCTTCCAAATCAACTGCGGTGTTTTCCTCACCTTACGAAGACTCTTGCCATTTCACTTATGAAATCTTCTAGGAAGATCACGCGTATCAGCTGGATTCACCACTTCCCGGTTGCTATCATATTTGAACTTGCTCTGGGCCTTTTGACTATAAGCTCTCTGAGGGAAGAACCTTGTTTCTCTTAATCTGACCGATCATGTTATTTCAAAGGTTGGTACCAGAGGACATTTGAGGATTAAGATACGCGGAGGATCACTGTTATTTCTTTTCTTGGCCCTTTTAGAAATTTGTCTGTTTTATACAAGAATAAGCTTTTAAATGTCTTTACATTCCTCAGAAAGATTTAGATAGTGTGTTTATGCTTCTTATCTTTAAGGAAAAATATTCCCCATTCTATTCTCACTGTATGTCAGCAAGTTACATAAAATCAACATTGCTTATATGAGAGCAAAGAGAATTTGTAAATAAATCTCCTAAATCCCAGGGTGTCAGAAAATCTAAAGAGACAAATACAAACCAAACCATCAACTGATAAAAATCATTTTACAATGCATTATACTAAACCAAATAAAAAGTGCGATTAAATGTCTTTTGACGAAAGTGATAGTTATGCTCAAACATGTGAACAGACAGCCTGGATAAAGATGCCAAAGCTTTAGGCTATTGGCAGGCAGAACTGACTCTTGTCCAGTAGACCAATATTCTCGCTTTTGTCAAAAGTGATGAATTGACATGGAATAGAATTAAAGCTAAAGAGACGATATTAGAATGAACATTCAGGAATATGTGTTATTCACTTTTTAAAACATAAAATAGTCTACTTAGTTAAGTAAACAAGAGGACTTTATTATTGGGCTTGTACTTCACTGGAAAAGTGTGCAGAAAAATAATTTAATGTTAAAATAATAGAATGGACTACATAAAGTATTTAGAGCAACCTATAAATACACATACATACACACACGCAAACACATGCCCGTGCATAAAGATTATGCTTGCATACAGATTTATAGAGGGATAAATGACAGATAGGTATACATGTAGGTAGGTAGGTAGATGAACAGATAAATATTAAGAATACTAGGTCTATTCTAAAAAGACAGCTTAAAAATTATGAAACTTCTTACAGGAAATATCCATAATATCAACTATAAAATTCTAAATGGTGATTTTTCACTTTATTGCTAACAGTTCATTCAGTCAATCCCAGACAGCCGTTTTGTAAAAATATTAAACAAACACAAGTAATATTTTCATTTTAGATGTAAAACCCGGGGCCATCGAGTCATATGTGTCTCAAAACAACTTTTCAGTAACAATTTAATATAATCTGGATTATTTTACAGTGTGTTAATTCTGGGATTTACTTCAATTAAAAATTTTAGACTTCGAAAAATTCATTACACTCCTCCTCTTCACAGTCCTGTCACATTTTTACACGACAGCCTCCAAATGCCCGTAACATTTGGAATAACGTATTTTATGGGGAAGTCTACTACTTCCAGTAACTTCCATTACTAAGATGACTTTTGTTTTTGTTTTTAAGGAAATAAAGCTCAAAAGTTGCTTTTAAAAATAATGTTCTTCAATTTCAACCGTGAGTGGCATTCTTTAATAATATAATTGTGCCACATGCTAGTGCAAGAAGCGACTTCTATTGTAACAAAGCTATGTGATGAAGGTTT
This sequence comes from Heterohyrax brucei, assembly GCA_028571685.1. Classification (NCBI taxonomy): domain Eukaryota; kingdom Metazoa; phylum Chordata; class Mammalia; order Hyracoidea; family Procaviidae; genus Heterohyrax; species Heterohyrax brucei. The sequence goes on from CM053148.1 coordinate 109,605,505, forward strand.
TCTAGTTACATTATCATGAAACCAAGTATGTTTTAACATATTAAATCACCTACTTAAACTTTATTATTAAGTACTATGATATTAAGTCACAGTACTCAATATATTAAAATTGTATTTTGCAATTAGATATTGAGGAAGAAAACAACATAAGAATAAGATAATATAACCAGCCCCAGAGATACGCTATACTAACCAGTGTCTAAAAACTGCTTGTAAATTCTAATTTTTTAAAAAGGCAAAATGAAACCAATTTTAAAGTAAATAAAATAATAGTTATACAGGGAATTCATATTCCACTTTAATAGTATTTAATGCATTGCTTATTAAAAACAATAACAGAATATGAATTTTTCTTTAGACATTTCAAGTGTTATTATTTCTATTTATTCAGTTATAGCAATGGCTTTATTTTCTCTATTTTCTTATTTTTTATTGCCCTCTAGGTAACAGTTTATAGAACAAACTAGCTTTTCATTACATTGTTAGTGCTCATATTGTTCTGTGACATTCGTTAACAACCCTATGACATGCCAGCACTCTCCCTTCTTGACCCTGGGTTCTCTATGACCAGTTTTCATGTCCCCTCCTGCGTTCTAGTCCAAGCCCCTGGGCTGGTGCGCCCCTTTAGTCTCTTTTTGTTTTATGAGTCTGTCTAATCTTTGGCTGAAAGGTGAACCTTGGGTATGACTTCATTACTGAGCTAAAAGGGTCTCTGGGGCTATAATCTCAGGGTTTTTTTTTTTTTTTTTCGTATGTGTCAGGTCAGTAAGTCTGCTCTTTTTTGCATGAATTAGAATTTTGTTTTCCATTTTTCTCCAGCTCTCTCTGGGAACCTCTGTTGTGATCCCTGTGAGAACAGTCAGTGGAGGTACCTGGGCACTATTTAGCTGTACTGTTGAAATAAATTCTTATTAGATTTATTTTGCCAAAGACGTATAATAGAAAAAAAAAGTACATGTAAAATATATTTTAACTTTATATATCTTTTCTTAAATCAGTGTAGTCACTCATAATTTATAATTGATTTTGTTGTTGTTAATAATATACACCATTGAGCACACACCAGTTGAAGTTTGTACATGTACAATTCAGTGACACTGACCATATTGTTCAAGTTGTACAACCATTCTCACCCTCCTTTCTGAGTGGTTCCTCCTCCACTAATATAAACTCACTGCCACCTAGGTTCCCTGTCTAACCTTTAGAGTTGCTCTTGTACTTTTGATCTCATATAACCGGATCTTAGAAGAGCATCAGGCTTCAGGCATTCATTCTTTAGAATTTCCATTAAATTATTGTTTGATTTCAAGAAGACTTGCAGGGGATATTTTTGTTTTAAGATTTATCTGAGGACAGTTGTCATGGGGTCATCCAACCTCCATGGCTCCAAAAAGACTAAAGTTCTTGAGAATTATAAATTCTGTTCTGAATCTACCCTGTTTTGATCAAGATTCTTCTAAATGTTGAGTAATCTTGGACAGGCACAATCCATGTCTGGTCTCACAGAAAAAGAGACAGTTGTTCATGGAGGCGATCAGCCACACTTTCCGTTTCCTCTCCTCCTCTTTCTGATGCTTCTGTTATTTCTGCTACTTCTCCAGGAGTGAAAGGAAGAGGGGAAAGGGGGAGAAGCGTATTATTATGGACTACTGAGGTTCAGGTTGCAATGATAAAAAAAATTACGTTGATTAAATGTGGGCTTCACAAACATTTGAGGCCATTCCTGTCCATATGCTGTATACATGTGCAAAGTTGGAACTAACGACCAAGAAAGAGTAGTTTTTGAGGTTGCTTGTATATGATCAAACACTTCACAGAATTAGTTTCCTTGGTTAGAGGTTTAAGGTCATGGTTTCACAGAACATCCTAGTTAATTGACCGAAAGCATATTTACCACTTCTGTTCTACCTTCTAGTTCTCTGCATACAGCCTGTGGTTTTAAAAGCTTGCAAGCAGCCATTCAAGGCAAAAATAAATAGTGTCTATTCATCTACTCTATTTTAACAGTGTAAATCAGAAACAAGTAGACTCAGATTTCTTCTAGACAGACTCATATCCACTTGTCTTGCTTCAAAGCTTTTTTATCTTCCTTTTCCTTGGAAGTCTGAAAAGGTCCTATGATATGAGTAATGAACACAAGGTTTCCAGGCTCTTCTTCTTATTATTATTATTTGATTGAAACACTTTGACATCAAGCAGTCACCACACAGGTACCAGCTTGAGCACTGTATCCCACTGACCTTCATATTTCATAGACAGCAAGGTGAAAACTTAGGAAACATTACACAACAATAAACAAAAGAATTCTCTGTTTGCAGTCCATTGCTTACATTTCCAAGGGTTTAGTTTTACAAAATAAAACCATTATATTTTAAGCAAATAGTGTGCTTGCTGTTTAAAAAAAAAGTCTATACAGCAGCATGTAAAAAAATACTTTGTTAGAGGATTAAGTGATTGGCAAACGAAAGTAGAAGGCACACATTACTTGAATAAAAATATGGTACAAGTTGAAGTCTAAAACTGGCTAATGATAGATGTGAATACAGGTAAAACTGTAAGTTTAAAAAATTAGAAATTCACATAATTACTTTATGCGATACATGGTCTATTTCATATGGTTAGGTATGGAGAAACTGAAACACAATTTTTTTGCAAATAGATGTTCCCACTTCCCTACAATTTTTTTTTTAAGGAATAGTTACATGACAATAGTTTACTGTATAAGCTGGAAAACATCTTTCTGCCATTAAATATATCAGTTTCTAAATAGTACTTTCTTATAAACTGTCTAATACAAATTTTAGATATAGTTCTAATATTTTTCACACTAAACTAACTTACCATTTCCAAGTTAAAGAGCCATTGCAAATCTAAGTGAAATCATCAGAATGGAATATGGAAAGAATGAACACTTACTATTTACTTGTTGATATGAGTAGGTTCCAAAGACCAAGTTGTTATGTGAAAATTGGTATTGTGAAATAATGGAGGATGATCACATCAGATCACAAAATGGAGAATAACTACATCATGACCTAACTAGCAATTACATCATTACATAATTTCCAAACCACTAAGAATCATGGTCTAGACAAGTTAACATGTAAGTTTAACCATCACAGCCAGTGTTACTCTCACCTCCCACCCTGGCGCTCATTACTGCCAAATATGACCCACTGTTAATTTACAAAATTAGTCAGATAGTAGATATGTTTAATACTATTGTATACATGTATTGTATACGTTGTATTGTATACATGAAGTGTTGGATAATGAGATAGTAAGTGAGGAGTCAATATGCATATCTTTATAAACTCATAGTAGTAGTTTGGTCACTTGAATGGCACAAGGGGTTAAGCTGTTCACTATTTACAGAAAGTTTAGTGGTTTGAATATACCAAAGTCACCTTGGAAGACAGGTATGGTGCTCTGCTCCTGAAAGACCACAGCCTGGAAAACTTTATGGAGGAGCTGTATTCCATACCATGAGTCAGATCCGACTCGACGGCACTTGGCTTGGCTTGGCTGTATTCCATACCTACAGGGTCACAATGAGCGGTATGGAAATGAACAACAGTAGTAATTTAGTTCATCTAGAGTTTCTTGTGACATGTGTTCATTGTCTCTTGTTTTATTTTTGTTCTACACAGAGTTATCATGGGCAATTTCCTGCAAGATTTTGTTATGGATTATTGTATTTGACTGACCCTCTGGAGACTATCCTTTGAATCCTCATTGGGTTTAAAAACCTCACCATATTGGTTTGTAACTACTGTTGGTCAGCTACTGAATTGTAATATTGTGTTATGAACAGCTCTAAAATTTAGGGGCCTGCAACAATAAGTGTTTATTTTCCAATCATATGTGTGCAGGCTTGCTGTGGTTCTTCTGGATTCGACTGAGATAAACTTCAGGCTTAGAGTCACGGTCAGGTCCATTTTACTGTCCCTTAATTGTGAGCCCAGGTGACAGGGCAGCAGATGACTGAAGCAAGCTCATCCCTTGGTGAATGACAAGAGTGGGAAAGGTCCTAAAAATTATACAAGCTCACTTAAAGTCTCTGATCTGTAGGATAGCTTATTTGTGCTCACATTCCAATGACTAGAGCAAATCATGTGGTCACACTTTAATAAGTGGAGTAGTGACATATACTTCACAAGCAATGAAACCATGGCCAGAAATAGCAGGGAGGCAATATTGTGGACAAAACCCTATTTACCAAATTTAGCAAGAAGTCCTCTTGGTTATTTTTAATACACTCTGGTTATTTTTTAATAAACTGTATAATCTTCTGTTCAACATTTTACATTGTGAATCCTAAGTTGTGAGTCTCATTTCATTAGGTTCTGTACTTGTTGATGTGGGAAGCACATGCCTTTTTAGGTTTACGAGGTTGATTACAATATTTCATCAGGTTCTGTCCTTGTTGATGTGGGAAACACATGCCTTTTTAGGTTTACAAGGTTGATTACAATATTTTTTATAATAAAAACTAAGTATATTTACTTTAAATATACTTACTAAAGACTCTGGTTCATTTTAGCAAACTAAAGAATTTATTTTGACCCAAAAGGTATCACTATCAGTACTAGATATTCTCCTTCTGGCAGATACAAAAGAAGCAGAATGCTTCTGATAACAGTAGTAGAGGTGTGAGATCCCAGGGCTAACAGTGGATGGACAAAGGGTGCTTAGCTGCGTGAAGACAGGGTGGGATCTGAGCTTCACTGTGACATGGTTGGAGAAACCCAACATTCCTCTTATATTTGATCCTTGGAAACAAACATATCCCTAAACTCTAGAAATCTTCGAAAATTGATTCAATTGATTTCAAATTCAATTCAAATAACATTAACCTCCTAGTTATTTAAACTGTAAGACAGAATTATCATTTACAATACTCTGTTCAATATGTATTTTTAAAGAGCATTGTATGAGTAATTCAAAAGTATAAATAGATAGGAGTTTCATAGCAGGATTCTTTTTCATCTAAGACAATTACAGAAATAATGAGGATCATTTGGAAACACAGTGCCTAGTAAAGAAACAGAGATTTAAGCATATTGCTTTACTTTGATAGTGGTTTTCCTTGCCTCTTGCAAGTGTGGCTTCAAAGGGCAACTGTAGCTGGTGTTAACAAACAACGGTCTGAAATGCTGACTTACAGTGAACTACTTTAAAGCTGTAATACTCATATGCTGCACAATTATGCAGTATTTAATTGGCATATCTGACAAGATAAATAACAGGCTAATTCATAAAGGAATCTATTTTGTAACAAATTCTCACGATAGTTTAAATGGGAAGCACTTCACTTAAGTATAAACAATGTGTGTGTGGACATAAGATTGACACTTAGGTTTTTAACAAAAGTTACTTCAAACTTGAAATTTTTTAAAGGCTTGGTTATTTTTACAAAAAATGTATTCTTAATTTTATTGCTTGTGGAATTACAGCTCCTCTTAGAATACTTCTGCTTTTTATGAAGAAATATATCATGAACTGATTATAAAATTTGATATTTAAATTTATTTTGGGGATTTCAAGTATATTGCACTAAATAGTACATTATACTGTTTCATTCACATTGTCCTCTGCTGTGAGCATTAACTAAAGAAAAGTTTTTATCTTATCAATAAATATTTACTGCTGATCTGTGTGTTACGGTGGATAAGAGGATAAGTGTCATAACCAGACAGCTATGGGTTCAAATCTCAGCTCAATCTTGGATGAGAATTTTCTAACCTATCTGAGCTTTAGTTTCCTCAGTGGTGGAATACATAGATTAATCTCCTCACAGAATTAATATGAGGAATAAATGAGGAAACACTGACCATGTAACACAGTTAACACAACATCTGTTATTCTTGAAACTGTTTCACAGCAAATTTTGATGGTGATGTGTACCTTAAAATACATATATACATATGTATATATTAAATTTTTGGTGCTTTGGAACTTAAACCTAGATACTATTTCTAATTGGAATGTATTGCCAAGAATTTCAGTAGGGGATTCTACATATTGTTTTCTCTACTGTTTCTTTATTATTGAACTTGTATGTTTATTTTGTTGTTTCAAAAATTTATGTCTTATAGTACACGTATTCATACAAACTGCCCGACCCATGTTAGGAATACATCGATTTAGTAAGTAAATATTACATGGTCGCCTTCACCTGAAGGAACATTTTATTTTTATTTCATTCTGTCAGTTTAAATTCTTTGAACAAAAGCAGCTACATAACTTCATAATCCTCAGCCAAAAAGCCTCTGCCATTGAGTCAATTTTAACTAATTCTATCCCTATAAGTCAGAGCAGAACCGCCCTGCAGAGTTTCCAAGGAGTGCCTGGTGGATTCGAACTGACGACATTTTGGTTGGCAGACAAAGCACTTGACTACTAGACCACCAGGGTTTATAATTCCCGTGATAGTCTAAATAGGGATATCAGCAAATATACCAACTTTTTGAAAGGATGTGCTTATACATGCTGCTGGTTGACAATAAGGAAAAGTAACTAAAAGTGGGTGGGTTATAAGACTTGGAGGGTAAATACTTAGAATGTAACTTTATATAAATAATAAACTGTTATCCTATCACATGACCTGGAGAGCGCTGACAGTGAATGCAGGTACCCGCCGCTGTCGAGTCAGGTTCGACTCACAGCGACCCCTGGAGGTCAGAGTAGAATTTCCAAGGAGCGATGAATGCAGACACTATGACTAGTTTCAGAACAAAGTGTCTCTTTTGTTTTTCACTGACTAAAAATACATAATTGATTTTAAATGTTTCTATATTTAAGATAGTATAAGTTTCAGAAACTTTGATCCTATTTTATATCTATCCACATGACTGTCATTCATTCTGGAAAATTGTATATAAAGCCAAATTATGTTACATAATTTTAAAATTATAAAGCTATATTATAATTTTAGATACATGCATACCATTACACTATTAATAAAACTAAACCTTTTCTGAGATCTGTAACTGATGCTTAGAAATCAAAAGTATATTGCTAATTGCTGAGAAAAAAACCTAATAGGGAAGTACATTTTACATAGGGTATCCTTTGAAATCTGGGGAGTTGCAGTATGTTTTCTTGTTAAAATGAAAGGTGTTATGAAAGGGAAAAGATCACATAATATCAGAGTGACAGTTCACCTTCTGATAATAATTATAAACATCCTATTTAATAGGAATGCAGCTGGTGTATCAACTCCCTTTTAGGTATCACACATGTCCCCTCAGTGGCAAGTAGTATTGAAAACATTGAATTAAAAAGTTTAATTTTCAATGAAATGAAACAAATCTCAGTAGAATAAATCAAATGTTTCTCCCATGAATGGTAATTATCTTTCTTTTTCTCAAAAAAAAAAGACATCTATGCCTGAGTTATGTCTTTTCACATTTACAAAGTAATAGAAGCTATTTCTAGGTAGATATTTTTATCCCATCATTGGATTTTTAATACTTTGTTGTAATTTTACTTGGCTTTATTAAAATATTTTTAATAAAATAGAAGTTGATTTTGTATTTAATGTTGATGGTGGAAAGGGCTTTTTGAATGCAGTTTAAAAATCAATTATTAACTCAAAATCTGTAAATTGCAGGAAACTTAATTATTATTATGAATACATTTTTTTCCTAAAAGTTAGAATTGTAAATTCAACTATTAATAACCTCTCACAATCCCCTCCTCACGTCTTTTCTTAAAAGCAGTTAGATACACATAAAAGAGAAGCTGAAATAGCCTGCTGGCATTGCAGCAAGTTGATGCGTATAGCTGGCTTCAGTCACTGAGGGCAGAAATGAAACCTGTTACTGTCGACTAATACTTAACTGTCATAGCTAAAGGCCCTAGTCCTTTAAATAGTTCACAGACTGCAGGGTCAAACGGGGTAAGTTTTCAGTGAATAGTTGAATAGAAATTTTAGTTAAATTGCCTTCATTAGTAATAGTAAAAGGTTGAAGAGAAGCCTGAACAGCACTTTGAAATTGCAGGAAAAATATTCCATTAAATTATTTTTAGTAAATATTCTGTCACGAGTGTGTGTGCGTGTGTGTGTATGTGTGCGCACACGGGCACACCCGTGCATGTATCTGTCTGTTTAGAAACCTTGTGTGTGGTAGTGTGTATGCAGTCAGCGTATCCAGAAAGTCATTAAAATGATCTTCCAGTTACTGAATATCACTAAGATGTCCCAAGAACAAACAAGCTTCCTTCCAGATGCAGGCTTTGTACCTCTTTCTGCTGCTTTTCCAAGCCTGTGTCAGCTTCCCTGCAAAGCAGCTCTAGTTTACACTAGATTCAGATTGTTTTCCTTTCAGGTTCTGAATGCTTTTGTGCGTTATATAAATACACTCGAGAATACGAATTGTGCTCAGAAACTGTATGCAGATGTTTGAAAATCACATTTTTAATAGCAAATGTTAAATAAAGACACAAATAGGAGAATACACACAAACATACGTGTAAGGGAATAGAGCAAGTCTATTTTGCATCAAAATGATTTAGCCACTTGAGTGTTTTGTGAGTCCACAAAATGACCTATAGCTACAGCATGTGAGGTATAATTTATCCAGAAGAGCTCAAATGAAGATAACAATGACTTTTTTATGAAGTCAAATTCTAACCTGCTATTACTTTAAATTTGACACACATGCACAGGAAAAAACAGATAAAAGCTCAGCAATGAAATACTCTAAAGAAAATAAACAAAAAGAAATACACGCCAAAGAAAATGTCAGCCCTCCAACCATCCATTTTCTCATTTAAGTTGGTAATGAATTCTAAACTTTTTACTGATGATGTAAGCTAATTAGAGAATTGAACAAATTGTACGCAGTGAACCCTGGTTCTGGTGCAGCAGACTAGTTGCTTTGACTGCTACTGAATTTCCCAGATTTTCTCATCCTAATGTGATTCTCTGCTCTATTTCAAAATCAACTACTTGCAAACGCTTCCCCAACTGCTGGAGTTGTTTGAGTGTTGGGCCGAACAGTATGAATCACTAGTAATAAAAGCATCAGCAGGATTCATTTGCAGCCTCCTGCCGGGAGACACTTTACCTTAGCAGCTCAAATTATATTGAATTGTAATGAATGAAGAAGTGGATCCCTGCCAGGGAATAGTTTGTAACTTGGAAAAGTAGATATAATTACATAATAATTCTGCCTCTGCAGAAGGTGGCTTTGCTTTAGGAGTACCTGATGTTATTTACAGCTGTTACTTCCAGCTCTGTTTAGTCATCGTGTTGGTATATCAATCAAACCCAAGAATTTTATGTTCTTTTTATTTCTACTTTACTGCAAATCAACAACAACAACAAAAATGTAGTGACATCTATTTCACTGCTGCAATCTATCCGGGATTTCAACATTTTAACTCCTAATACTCTGTTGCAGGTTTCATTGATTGCTCATTGGTATCTATAATATGAAAGTATTTTTTATACTCTCACTCTCAGAGCTCTGGTGGTACAGCAGTTAATAGTTATGGCTGCTAACTAAAAGTTCAGCAGTTCAAATCCACCAGCTGCTTCTTAGAATTTATGGGGCAGTTCTACTCTATTCTGTTGGGTTGCTGTGAGTTGGAAGCAGATGGATAGTAAAGGGTATACTTTTGGGTTTTGCTGTGTGTGTGTGTGAGATACAGGATTTTCCTACATTATTTACTTGCAATATTTGTGCTTAATTACATATTTAACTCAAGCAGACAAATTTCACAGCAAAAAGTAGTGAAAACTCAGATGCAGGTTAAATTGGAATGTTACAACTGAATTCATAGTACTCTTTAAAGATGCCTCTAAATTTTTATTTGTTTTAAGACTTTCATAATTTTTTTCTCGAAACATTCCTAGAAGTAAAGTTTACAGAGGTTGCATGTATTTAATACTCTAGAATTGTCCCAGTCTCTAATCTTGGTATAATATCACATTAGTTAAACTCAAAACAGGAAAGGAGGTGTTTTGAAGATCTTACTCTATTTTAGACATAAGAAAATACAATTTTTAAATAATTTTCTTTCTGTAGTTGGTTCTAACAATATGGACTATCACGTACAACAGTTTGTTTATATACATATAACAGCAATCTATGTGGAGTTCATGTGGTGCATCATGGATACAACTAATATATATACTTAATTTATATGTGAATTTTAATTAAACATTAAACATTTTCCATGAGTTGGAAAATATATAGATAGGACTTTATTGACAGTACAACAGATAACAGAATTGCCATTCACTGTTTAAATATGAAACATATTTCTACCTTGAAAATATAGTCAGCAAAACGGTGGACAAAGTCTCTTTTCAAAAAGACAGACAGATAGACAGAGACTAAGGAAAACAAGGAAACCTTGGTGGCATAGCCATTAAGTGCTACGTCTGCTAACCAGAAAACCAGCAGTTCAAATCTACCAGTTGCTTCTTGGAAATTCTGTGGGGCAGTTCTACTCTGTCTTACACGGTTGCTATGTTTAGCTTGGCTGCTGAATAAACAGTCAGAATTGACTCAGTGGCAGTGGGTTTAAGACTAAGCAAAAAGGAGTGAAAACCAAGCACTGATGAGAAAGAGAACAAACTGTGACCTAAGAACCACACGGAAAACAGTGTTTCAGTTGGCTACCTTATAGAAATGAGTTGTCTTCAATTGCTACAAATGAATAATAAATGTTTTGTTAAAAGCAGTTGGAGATCCAAACGCAATGGCTGTTGCTTGTAGTTTCTGTGGTGCCACTCATCATATTTGATGGTTTGCGTGTATTTTATCATTACATTTAAAATAGAACTGTGAAATTAACATTTATGAAAGTCCTTAAGACAGGGAGAAGGTTAGCAACTTGCCCAGGACCCAAACCATAACTCACTGCCATTCAGCCAATTTCAACTCATGGTGATCCTGTAGAGGAGTAAAACTGCCTCATAGAGTTTCCAGGGAGCTTCTGGTGGATTTGAACTGACATCCCTTTGGTTAGCAGTAGTAGCAGCTAACCACTATGTCACCAGGCTTTCCTTCCCAGGACGAAGATTTAAAGAGCAGGCTTGGCTGCTAAACCAAAAGTCAGCTGTTAGAACAGCTCAGCCACTCTACAGGAGAAAGATGGATAGTTTTAGAAGAGGTAATTGTCCTCTGTTGTACACAGTCGCCGTGAGTCGGCATCAACTGCACAGCAACTTTTATTTGTCCTTGAATAGGTGCACTCTTAGTGATGCTCCAGGAAAAGTTGAACTTCTCCATTGGTTTTATCCAAAGGTTGGTGGGTTTGAAATACCAGCATTTGGGTTAGCACTCTAAGTGTGGCTAATGTGAACCCGCACCACTATATACATTCCTATGATGTGCTGCAAAGTTGCTTGGCGACGTTGATTAGAGACAAACAGATCACCACAGAACTGTTTCATTAAACTTCTCAACTTCTTCATTGTTAAAAGGGCAATAACAGCAGCATCTTCATTACAGAGCTTTTGTCATCAGTTGATGACAAAAGCAAATCCTGTTGCTATCGAGTCGATTCAGACTCATAGCAACCCTACAAGACAAAGTGAAATTTTCAAGGAGCAGCTGGTAGGTGTGAAGTGTCGACCTCTCGGTTAGCAGCTGAACTCTTAACCACTGGGAAACTAGGCCTCACCGTTTGTGACAACAAAGCAAAACCCATTCCCTCTGAGAACGTCCTGACTCACAGCAATCCTCTAGGCCCGGGGAGAACTGCCCTGCAGGCTTTCCAAAGAGCATCTGGTGGATTTGAACTGACAAACTTTTGGTTAGCAGCCGTAGTTCTTCAACACTGTGGCCGTCAGAGTTCAAGTACTCATGAGATATTTATTTGTGTTTGGTTTGTCTTTCTCTGCCACCTGGTCCCGTAGGAATTGGACTTTATTACCCGAAATATAACAATGGATGTCTATAGTGGCAGTTCTTGATTAATTTTAGATGTTTTCGATATATATTTCCCTGTATCATTTTATCCAGTAGTGATTACATGAGAATCTGGTAACTGACTGTTTGTTTATCACTCTGCAAATTCATGACTTTTGGGGATTTTCAGTTCCACTTACTAAGGATTGATGTTGAAATTAATCAGTATCGTAGCTAACTACAATCCAAGTATCCCCAAATATATGGGTATTTTGTTTGTTTGTTTGTTTGTTTTTCCCCCTAGAACATCCTAGGGTAGAAGAAGAGAACTCTAGCAGGTCTTCCAAATATCTCTTCTCGGGCATTAGTGGCTAGGAGAAGTTGATTTCTAACTCTTAAAAACTTTTACTAGGATTTTTGTCGTTGTTTCTTTAAACTGTAAACTTTGCTATGACTTGTGTCTCTCCAGGCAAATTAATACTGGATTGTATTGCCTTTCTTTTGTCTCTCAAAGAAGAACAAAGTGTGGACTACCTTCGTATGTTAACTCCTTCAGTATTATCAGCACAAACCTTGTTCTAATCTAAGAAAAGCCTGCTGGGAAGTCAGTGTTTAGTTTTACTTTTAACTTCAAGCTCCCAATACCACCACCAGAAATACACAAATGCAGTGAGAAAGGAAAAGAAGAAGGGAGGCGGGAAGGAGGGAGAAAAGAAGGAAGGGAAAGAAAATAGAAGGGAAGAGGAGGAAGTAAGCAAATTATTTACAGTATTTATTACCTTAAAATCTATGTTTATATGTGTGTCTACATATAAATATAAAGTGTAAAATATACAAGAAAGCCATACTTGTACAGATTCGGAAGAAGCTATAAGGGAAGTAGAACTTGAGTTTTACTCTCTATGAGACCCATTTCCACTTTTCCAAATAAGAAGGCCTAACGAATGAACTATTTCTTCTTTCGTCTTATGATGCTGTTGCCCTACTTGCTGAGAGAGATAATAGTTGCTGACTACCCCTGGAGGCTTCCCTTTAACTCTCTGGCATATATCCTGCTTTATTCCAAATTTGCATTACTGTTGATGTTTTGGTGAGTGACATTTCTTCCATAGTAAAAGTGATTTTATGCTTAAAACTTTGGTTTAACTTTTCTGTCATTGATTAGAACCTATCATCATTCCTTCCATGCTCCCATTGTCTTTTATGTCAAAACCACATCTCTCTTATTAATTGTCCTTGTCCTTAATGGTGGTTGTTGCGGTCTGTAATTCAGTCAATTCAAACATATATGAGACTGGAACTGATCATCGCACAGGATTTCCTAGGCTGGAATCTGTATGGCAGTATATCACCAGATCTTTTCTCCTGTGGAGCCACCAGGTAGGTTGGAACCACTGACCTTTCACTTAGAAGCCAAATGCTTAACTATTTCTCCTTGAACTATTACAGCAGCCTCCAAGTTGACCTCTCTGACTTTCCACCTACCTTCTCCAGTCCACTGTTTGTATACTTCTTATATACGATTTTGCAAGAAATCTTTCAAATTAGGACACTCAAATCTCTACTGTGCTGTTCGCTTTCTCTCTTGCCTAATTTTTTTCAGATTTTGGAGTCCAGTCGTGGTTAATTTCCATTTTGGCTAATGCGTCATAATCGTGACTCCTACATCTTGTAGCACAGAAGTGACTACCCCGACCCTCTTTCACTTGGTCCGTATAGATTCTCATTCAAACTCAAGGCTCGGTTCTCTGGTAAGCCTCTCCTGACGTTACTGTCACTTTTAAACTGTAGGAATGAACAGTTATTCACAGCAATGATCCTTAACATTTCATGTACAGAAAAATCACCTGAAAAACTCATTAAAATTGGTACATTCTAAGATTTTATATAAAGACACCAATATGTGATGGTATGTGATAAGATCCATCATCTGCATAAAAAATTAACAAAGCAAATTATTTTCTTAAAGTCCTAAGATCACACCTTGAAAAACCTGTTTTTGAAGGAAATATAATGTTTATATTAACAATTAGAATAACTCAATAGGCACATTGTCTGTGAGATTAAAACTAGGTTTGCTAAGAAATAAAAATAGACATTCACCTTTTGAAATCTCTAAATGCCAATTAGGTTTTTATCATTAATTATATTTGTCCTTATATGAATTATATTTCTTATGGTAATAATGCTGTGTTTGCTAATTGCACCATGCCTTAGAACATTATTTTGTAAGCATGCTATGTTAATACATTTACAGAGTCACGTGAAAAAAAAAGAAAATGACGTAGTGGTGCTTATGAAAATAACTTCATGGAGTAGAGATGGTTGGTAAACATTGGAGAAGGTACATGTTATTTGTCTAATAGTGTGGTACCTACTTACAAAGCCATCAGACAAGTATTTTAAAACGTCAACCAGAATAAAAAATAAACCGGTTTCCCATCAACTCGAAGTGAGCCTATAAGACAAAGTAGAACTTCCTCATAGGGTTCCCAAGGCTGTAAATCTTTATGGATGCCACCTGCCACACTTTTGTCCTTGGAGTTACTGGTAGGTTTGAATCACTGCCTTTTTGGTTAGCAGCCAAGCACTTAACCAGTGTGTCACCAGGATTCCCTATTGTTGTTAGATGCTGTCAGTTTGGTTCCGACTCATGGTGACCCTACGAGCAACAGAACGAAACACTGCCCAGTCTTGCGCCATGTCCACAGCTATTTTTATGCTTAAGCCCATTGTTGCAACCACTTGTCGATTCATCTCATCCAAGGTCTTCCTCTTTTTCTCTGACCCTCCACTACCAAGCGTGATGTCCTTCTTCAGGAACTGATTTTTCCCGACAACATGTCCAAAGCATGTAAGATGCAGTCTTGCCATCTTGGCTTCCAAGGAGCACTCTGGCTGTACTTCTTCTAGAACAGATCTGTTTGTTCTTTTGGTGGTCCATCTTACATTCACTATTCTTCTCCAACACCACAATTCAAAGGCATCAATTCTTCTTCTGTCTTCTTTGTTCATAGTCCAGCTTTGACATGCATATGATGCTACTGAAAAAATACCATGGCTTGGGTCAGGCGCATTTTAGTCTTCAAGGTGACATCCTTACTTTTGAATACCTTGAAGAGATCCTTTGCAGCAGATTTTCCCAGTGCAACGTGCCTTTTGATTTCTTGACTGATGCTTCCAAGAGCATTGATTGTGGACCCAAGTAAAACGAAATCTTTGACAACCTCAGTCTTTTCACCATTTACGACAATGTTGCTTACTGGTCCAGTTGTGAGGATTTTTATTTTCCTGATATTGAGGTGCAATTCATACTGAAGGCTGTGGTCCTTACTTTTCATCAGCAAATGTCTCAGATCTTCTTCATTTCCAGCAAGTAAGGTGATGTTATCTGCATAACACAGGTTGCTAATGAGTCATCCTCCAATCCTGATACCTCTTTCTTCTTCGTATAATCCAGCTTCTCAGATTATACCTTTATGAAGGTACGGTGAAATGATATAACCCTGATGCATTCCTTTCCTGACTTTAAACCATGCAGTGTCCCCTTGTTCTGTTGACACACCTGCCTCTTGATCCATATACAGATTCCTTAGGAACACAATTAGATGTTCAGGAATTCTCATTCTCTGCAACGTTAGCCACAGTTTGGTATGATGCACATAGTCGAATGCTTTTATGTAGTCAATGAAACACAAGTAAACACCTTGCTGGTATTCTTTGCTTTCAGCCAAGGCCCATCTCAGATCAGCAATGATATCTCTGATTCCACATCCTCTCCTGAAGCCAGCTTGAATTTCTGGCAGTTCCTTGTCAGCATATTGTCGCTTTTTAACAATCTTGAGCAGAATTTTACTTGCATGTGATATCAGCAATACTGTTTGCTAATTTTGACATTTGGTTGGATCACTTTCCTTTGGAATGGGCATGAATACGATCTCTTCCAGCCAAGAAATTTGGAGGACAGCTACCTGGCCAACTGACTGGAAGAGGGTTCCCTACCCCTATAGCATTTTCAGCACCAAGGGCAGAACCTGGCTCACAGCAACTCAGTAAACAGACATTGAATAAGTTTACTGCATTGCCTTCCAAGCCCTATAAATGTCCTTATTCCTTAGATTGCAACACACTGTGGTTAAAATTGTCACATTTGCATGTTGAGAAAAAGAAAATGAAACAAGGCAAACTAAGATAAAGAAGCTTCTATATTTTGAAAAATATGTCTTTAGAATGAGCTAGCAGTTTAAGTCAGACAAAACTTCAGATAAGGGAAATCATGATGCAGGAAAAAAAACTAACATACTTATTGTCCCCTCAAAATTAACTTGTCATTGAAACAGTTTCCTAACGAAAATTGTATACACATGATTGCTAAAATAGTTTCAAGTAATACAATTCTAACAATCATTTTTGAATTTCAGTGCATTGAAATAATTTTTGTTGTATATTCTTATAGTAGAAGGTTTTTTTTTAAGCAAAACAACAATATGGAGTCTTCAAACAATAAATATTTATCAAACTATATACCTACATTAAATTGTTGTCCACTTTAAATCTCCTAAGATATTTCAGTGGCATGCAAATTCCTAGTTTTATTCTATTAATAAATGCAAACTACCATCATGTTAACTGGAGCATAGTACGGTAGGTCAAAGACTTGAAAATGCATGTTACACCTTTGATTATATTTTTCTTTTTTCTCTACAAAACTTAAATGACATTCAATATAGATTAACCAAATGAACAGCAACACTGAACTCAGAATAACATGTTGGTAGATGACCTGTTTTGTTACCAGAAACTTTTATGGAAAAGATGTTTTTGGATTGACATAAGCTTTTTGGATGGTTCTTTGAAATATGGTTAATTTTCTCTGTCAACATATGGCTTATAATTTCAGCCTTAAGTGTAGAAATTATGAAGGTCTAAATTTAGACTATGCCATGACAGCAACACATTCAGAAATTCCCATGAGGTAAATGTCTTGATTTCATTCCTCCTGTTATAGCACACTTGCCCGAGCATTTTGGAAAATTTCCAGAGCCTGCAATAGATCCTCCAGATTAACTGCTTTGTTTTTTTTCTTTTAAAAGGAAGAGTAAGGACAAAACTTTTCTTCATGGTGATTGACTTGGAACTGTATCTCTTCAGAACATGTGTTGATATACGTGTGGGAATTTCACATGAGCTGCCATATAACCTTTTATAGTAGAACCTAGTAAAACCCAAACCCAGTGCCATCAACTTGATTCTGAATCATAGCAACCCTACAGTCAGAGTAAAACCACCCCATAGAAGTTCCAAGGAACGCCTAGCAGATATGAACTGCTGACCTTTTGGTTAGCAGACACAGCACTTAACCACTATGACACCATGGTTTCTGAAAGGATATAGAAAAAAATGAACATTGTGTTTTCTGAAAGGCAATTTTTAGTTCAGATGGAAACACTCAGCATTGCAGTGAAGAACTTTAGCAAATCAGGAAAGTAAACTACTGTCTCGTGCATGTGCTGTTGCCAAGTGCCGTCGAGTTACCACGTGCTATTATTCATCAGATGTATTAACACAACTATAGGAATTTCCATAAACAAGAACAATACCAATAAATTGCAGTTTACTAGTTTCTTTTAAGAATTAAATCCTGATAATCATGATGTTTATGGTTGTGTATTATGTGTCAATTATTACGATTTGTTTGTTAATTGTGTCTTAAATAATTTTTTTTTGGCTCCAGCCTTATTCTCCCATATTATATTCTCTGTTAGTAAATCGGCTGTGTTGAAGATCACACATTTTTCATTGGTGATATTTTCATCGTCCAAATCACACTGCTACTTTCTGACTAGATGACCCAGAGTGATGGTCTAGCCATTTAATATCTATTATCATTGTTTTGCCTAATTTACAAAATGAGATCATAATACTTATCTCTGTATACAATGAAATATAATGAAGAAGAAAATGAGTTAATTTATTAGGCTGAATCATATGAAATTTTCACTATGTCATTGATGTTCAAGTTTACATACTAAATTTACCAGGACATGTTCCAGCATCGCTGATGTGCATATGTAAAGATGAAACAAAGGCATCAGTATTTTCTTAATTTCCAAGTGTAATTTTAATATACAATCAGTGATAGGAACCACTGTGTTTCGTGGATAATCTGTGTTTCGTAGATACTCTTAGTCTCCATTTCCGTAGAACACTGACTCTACAGTCAGATGATTGTACAGACAAAAGAAGAGATAAAAGATTTAAAGAAAAAAGTTTTTAATGGGACAGAAAGTTGAAATGTTTTGAAATGTATTCAAATTCAATTTTGTGCACTGCAAGAGTCAAGATCTTTCAAAACTTAGGAAATGATAAAGCAGCTAACAGTGGCTGTTAGTGTATCCTCAGTTCTGTCTGATTTTTGACAACAGGAGATGAGGATAAATTTCAACTGTCAACCCCCAAAAAACAACTGTGGATGAGTGTAGTATGAGTTTTGGAATAAGGAAAAAAATTAAATAAAAAGTACAGTTATTTTAATCAAAATTTCATGGTACTTCAGGTGAGAGGTCATAAGACGACTGCCAATTAAGTTTGCAAACTCGTTCTAGAAAAAGGGCTACGTACCTCCTCGCTGAGTATCACTATGATCACCTTTGATGTGCTCCCCTTGGGAAGTTGTGCAACAACACCAGCACCTAGTCCACCCCTCAAAGCAATTTTGGAATTCTTTTTTCTGGAATAGCCAAAAGAGCTGTCATTGTATTACCCTTTATGTCCTGAATGTCATCAAAATGTCTTCCTTTCAGTGTTTTCTGTATCTTCAGTCAAGAAAAAAGTCCCTGGGGGGCCAGATCAGGTGAGTAGGGAGGGTGTTCCAATACCGTTACTTGTTTACTGGCTAAATACCACCTCAAAGACAACTAGACAGTTGAGTTATCAAACCTGCCACCTTGCCACCATAGACAGTGGCCATTTCTGAAAGAGTTCCAAAATTGCTTTGAAGGGTGAGCTGTGCGTTAATGTCGGTGCACAGCTTCCCAAGGGAAATACTTTGAAGGTGACCGTAGTGATATTCAGCAGTGAGGTATGTAGCACTAAGAACAATTAATTTCGTGGACTTACTTTTTGTATCTTGTAAATGTAAGGAACTGCCTAAACTCATGACAGTTAAGCATCGGTTGTAGCACAAAGCTGGTTCGTATGATGCAAAGATCAGGTATTCACCCACTTTCTGACATCATCATTTCTTACATGAGCCGTCCACACCCATAGCCCTCTGTACTTCACTCTTGGGCTCTATAATTTATTGGAATGGCCACACAGAATTTACAGATCATACTCATAGCTGTATGGTGTATTAGGGATGTAAAAGCTACAACTTGTGATCGTGATCAGTGTGGAAGTAACAAGAACAACTTGGGGTCTTGATCAGAAAGCACAGAGACAGCATACAGAAGGTTCTCCTGAAGTTGTGTGCAGAGCACAGCTTCAAACCAGGAGAGCTCTTTCGGCTGTGGTCAGCTGTCAGGCCTCTGCCATCAGGCCTCTCTGCCATCAGCTCATCCACTGCTCACCGGTTCAGCTTATAGCCAGTGCAGCAGCCTGCTCAACCTGCTCAACACACAGGCCTTCTCAGCCATGCAAGCTCTCTGAATCACTGGCTGAGGGGATACTGTAAAACCTGTTTTTCCAGAGGATAAAACCAAATTTCCAAAAACATCTGTAATTTGCCCCAAATCTCCTGATCAATGAATGCAAGAACAGGTACACAAATACATTTCTGATTTCAAAGTCCATGTGCTTTGACTACTCAAGACTGTCTCCCATAAGAAAATATGAGCAAGAGGAATTGAACATAAGCCTCCAGGTAAGCATAAGAACAGAAGAAAGCTTCTAGAGCACAGTAATCAAGGTTAATCAAAGCTATCAAAGCTTCTCACAGCTTCCCCTGCCCCACTGTATTCTGCTGTTACCTATGTATGAGCAAGGGAGTACATAACCTTATAAATAAAATTTATAAAGGGAATAATTCTTGTGAAAAAAAAACACTTGAAGAACAAGCCCCCTTAACTTTAAAATTATTCATAGAAAATATTTGCTTACAACCACCGCTATTATCTGTTAATTGAATTTGTACATATTACAGATATCTCCTGGACACTTGAATTAAGCCAGATGAAATAATTCTTTGGATATTTCAAGTTGAAAGGAAAGCTATAATTTCAACATTTACATAAATGCATTCTCTGCACAGTATATTGAAAGACTATTATACTATGAATAAAGATGTTGACTCTAATTCTGGACTTTTTCCAGAAGTATATTTCATTTCTATATTTCCTAAATTAGACTAGCAAATAACTATCTCCATAAAATAAGTATTACTAAATGCATGGGAACATCCAGAATATATTTTCAAAGACTGGATGTTAGGTATTTGATCAATTATGATATTTAGGAAAAGAAGAGATGTTTTCTTTCTAAATAGAATTTTTACATGTTCAAGTGAAACTCATAGGTTTTACTTTAAGAAATTCATAGTGGATGTTTAAATTTCCTGCATATCCAATATTCTTATGAAATACATAGAACAGAGAATATCTTCCAAAATATTTTTACTTAATTTTTTCTACATTTTCTCTTACAAAGATTATTTTTATAATAGTTAAATGTATTTTTAAGTAGTTTAATAGTGAAAAAATAACAAAAGTTATTTTTTAATAGTTCATAGTTAATATTTGAAAACACTGTTGGATACTTCTTAAACCTTATTTTGAGGGCCTGAGGAATACCAAATATTTTTTCCAATCCACAAAAATGCCTTACTTTTTGTCCACCCTCTTTAATCTCAAAATAAAATATCACCAAATAACAGGGACGCATTTTAAAAACACATAAAAAGATAAATATTAGGATTTTTCTTCTGTAGTATTTATCCAACTACTTTTCCTGCTATGTAAATTTTGAAATGCTAAAAAAAAAAAAAAAGGAGAAAAGAACAGCACGCATTAAAGGAACACTATTTATTAGTTTAAAGGTAGAGGTTACAGTGCCCAGGTAAAGCATGAATAAGAAGCAAAAATCGTTTTAAATTTATGACTTTGAAAACAAAATCATAGTTTGCTTTTAAGTAGATAATAACGTTTCAAAGGTAATATAAATCAGGTTCTGTTAGCTTTTCAATGTGAAGTCAGCTACAATGCCATAGAAAACAACAGGTAGATGCCTTGAAGCACTCGTAAATTGACATGTGTAAAAATAACTAACACTAATAAGAAATTATGGGAAAGTTACGTATCACTGTTGCACACCAGACTGTGATGTTTGCTGTAGTATTTTACAGTATACATGAATACTAAAGCCAACCATTTAACACAAGGAAGAATGGTTGGCTCCGTGAAATAACTTGTTTTATTACATACCATTGACTTTTTAAGGCATCCAGCGCTGTAGTCTTATAGAATGTTCCACTCTGTAGATTAGCGTTGTGATTCAATGTGTTCCTCTATCTCTATCTTCTAGAAACTGGGCAATTAATCTATAATTTGGTTTCTTGTTAAAAGATGTGTACTCTTTATACTGTTTTAGTAGTTGTTTGTAGTGCAACCCCTTTTTTTCTGATTTGACAGTGGTATTTGATATGAAGGAAGGAGAACGAACAGAGATGGTATCATCTAAAAAAGATGATCCCGAGAAGAAATGGAGGATGTCAAACAGATTTTTCCCCTTATACAGCAGACTGAACCTAGCCTTACCCTAACAGACTGTGGATTATTTGGCGGGTGGTAAACTGTTTTAACAGACCTAAACCTAAATTATGGTATAAAGTGTGTAAAAACCAAATCATAGAGACCCTATAGTATAGAGTAGTGTTTCCCCATAGAGTTTCCAAGGAGCACCCGACGGATGCAAACTGCCAGTCTTTTGGTTATAGCACTTAATCATGATGACACCAGAGTTTCCAAGCAAAGGAAAAATAGTAAAATATTGAAAATATTTTTGTCAGAGTACAAACACTTTTATGATCCACAAGTTTGAAAAAGCCAAGAAATCTGACACAAGATAAAAATAGATCATCAAATTAACATCTCTCAATTAACTAGTTAAAATCATGTTTAATAAGCAGCAATAATTTCCAAGCAGTAGCGTGTTAGCTGGTCCGGGAGTTCCTCATTCCTCAGTGCCCTCCACATCATTCTGAGCCTTTGCTGTGTGTGCCCATGGCACCCAGTGCCTTTCATTGTCATTGTCCTATCTACAGGTACTGTAGCCGTTTCTTCACTGTTTCAGTTTTTCCTCTGTTAGACTGTATATCCCAAGTCTAATTTTTGTACTTGTGCTACTAAATATAATGCCCTACTACTCCAAGGTCCTCAAAAGGTTGTTGAATGAATGAGCAAAGCTTAACCCTAGTTTTAGAAGTGATTATAGGCTCACATAACCTTGTATGTTCAAAGCTCAAATGAAGCAAATGACCAATCTCATGGAAGATTTGGTGATGTTTATGTAGAGGAAGTGACATTTAGCTGATACTTAACTTATCATCAGATATTCCTGAGCTGGGTGAAGGAGGTTTAACATACCATAGACTGGATGGAGACTACCAGATACAGGACAGCCTGGTATTTGGGGAAAAAGAGTGTGAGATTTGTTGTGTTTGGGCATCGTACTATTGGTCTCAGATATGGATTGGGCCCAGGTTTTGAAGAGACCTGGACAATTTTTTAAGGGGTGTGAATGTAGCAAGGTGTCATGGAAGTTCACTCAATTCAGGGAAAAGTTTGCAGTTATGGTGCCTTAGAGGATAAATGAGAGTGCATAGACATTGTGGAAAGAAGTCAGTGCAGAGTTTGTTGCAGTAATTTATAAGACAATTAACATCTCAATGAAGTCTTTGGCTGTGGGTTTAGTAGATACCCTGAGATCTAAGGAAATTTTCTTTGAGCAAGATGTCTATTTGGTTTCAGAAAGTGGATCCATACCCTTTTAGTCTTTGCCTAATCTGCACTCTGTTATGCCTACAGTCTTAGCCCAACTAGAAGCCATTTGAACAAACTAAGGAGTTAACGCACCTGGTAGCCTGAGATCAGAGCCCTAGTATCCAGTCAGGCTTCTAATGCCTGCCTTTATAATTTGCAACATGTTAGAATTTAAACTAGGACCTCCACTGCAGCACTAAATGTCATGAACATATTATGGTTTTAATGTGTTTCTTTAATGTGTTGCTACTTCTAACCCTGACTTCTTTTTTGGTTTTTGTTTTTCTCTCTCCCTTCCTGTCCCCTTCTCTTTCTTTCATCGTAAGTAGGTGCAGCTATCTTTTCTGCCTAATACTGTGTCTCTGGCATCACAGAACACCTAGAACTTTAGTGAGAAAATGTCATACAATATAGACTTTAAGTCAGTGATAGTATAGTCTGCACGTGAAGGAGGGAATAATTAGAGCTGAGTATTTTCTAACCAGGCTAAAATCAGATTGGAGCACTCTACATTTTCAGTCTCGATATTTCAATTTTTCCAAAACTCTCATTTGGAGAGAAAGAATGAGGCATAGAATAACAGAGCAGAATTAAAGTTAATATTTTAAACCTTCTTTATTTTGTCGTTGTAGAGAATATACACGAGAAAATATACATCAACTCAAC
Organism: Heterohyrax brucei; assembly: GCA_028571685.1. NCBI lineage: Eukaryota > Metazoa > Chordata > Mammalia > Hyracoidea > Procaviidae > Heterohyrax > Heterohyrax brucei. Next base: position 109,629,017 of record CM053148.1, read on the forward strand.
TGTTTCTATATACACAAACCTGTGACACTGATTATTTTATTTGAGCTATGCAACTAACTGTTCTCATCCTTCTTTTCTGAATTGTTCTTCTTCATTAACATAAACTCACTGCCTCTCACACTCCTATCTACTCTTCTTGGTTGCTGTTGTCAGGTTCACCCCATATAGATTGTTCTTTAAAGATCACAGTGCCCAAAGCTGACTGTCTTTTCGTAGTTAGTGGCCTAGTGGCTAAGTGCTATGGCTGGCAGTCAGAAGGCTGGCAGTTCAAATCTAACTGGTGCTCCTTGGAAACTCCATTGAGAAATTCTACTCTACCCGTAGGGTCTCCACGAGTTAGAATTGACTTGATGACAGTGGGTTTTTGGATTTAAGCTGAACTATTGTTTGATTTTAAGGAGACTTCAGGAAGCATATTTGATTTAAAAGTTTGAGATTATTTCAGGCAGTAGTTCTTGGGTTTCATTCAGCCTTCATGGCTTTAAAGTGCTGAGGCACAGGGATATTGGTTGGAGAATATGTGTGAATGAGGAGCATTCACTCATCACAGTCTTGACACTCGAGATGTCTTTGACCTTGAGAAGAGAACTTCGGAATTCACTCCACATAGGTTAGGTGGAAACAGATAAGTAAAAAAGGGGAAATAAGTCATCCACACATTAGGCAATGATGAACAGAAGAAGACTACTGTTTGTGTGGCAGACTTCTGTGGGTAACGTCTCCTCATGCTTTGGCACATAGCATTTTCTAACATTACTTCCTAATTTGGGGTTAAACATAAAAATTCACAGGGAATTTACTCAAAGACTGGAAATGAAACATGACTGACATTTGAACATGATATAATTTTAGCTATAAATCCAAGAGTGACAACTAAGATTAGCAACAGAAATGTTCAAGTATTACACAAGGAAAACAATGCAATAAAAAGACTGAAATTCAAAGCAAATCAAAATATTAACCTCATAGCAAAGGGGAAAAATGAATGAAGAGTTAAAAAAAGAAAAAAATCAGTTGACACCTTTCCTTGAATATAAATCGAAAGAGAAAAATAAAAAATTTAATCAAGTCTGCTGGCACAATTTTGAGGAAAAAAAATCAAATGTTTACTATTCTTCACATAAATTCACTTTATAGTATAATTGTCCAGATTTCCATGTGACTTTACCTTGAAGATACTGCTTGCAAATGCTGCTAATGAGACAGGATTAATAATGAAATGCCCCCATAGAAAAGATGACTCATTATCCAGTGCACCGCAGTCAAGCAAGTTTCAGATCCTATAATTTTGATAGAAGCAGAAACTGACAAAGATAGAAGAAACTTTGTTGCAGGGTATGATTTAAATATAGTTTTTGGGAAATGACTGTGAAAGACATTTCCCCCTGAAATGATTACCAGCTCATCTGCCTCACTTTCTTATTCACAGTGTTTCATCATAATATTTGTAGAATTTGAATGACTATGACAGTCATTTCTCTACCTTGACATGTTTTTCAAGGAGATGTTGTCTTAGGTATATTAATAATTCTTAAGGATGTTATAATCAGTTGGCTTTAATTGAAAAAACAATTATAATATTGATCATTCATGGTTCAATCTCCTGGCAGATTCTCTTTTATTTTCCCCCCACTTGCAAACTACTGTTGACCATAAAACTGGAGCTGTGATTTTAAATTGTATTGTTCTTGTTTAATGTAGCATGTATCCTGCCTTGTGTCTCTGTGGGCTCCTTCACAAAATGAGCTTGCTTTTCCTTTTCTCTGTCGAGAGCAAGGTGGTACACTGCTTGCATTATTCAACTTGCTGGAGCAGCCTAGAAAATGTTCCTTTCTTTTTAAAATTGTAGCAATAAGTAGAAATTAATTATTTGTTATAACACAAAGAACTTTTATGTTGCAGTCTCAGTTTTGTTTTACACTGACGTTCTGATTTGCAAACGTGAGTGAAAGATTGACTTTAAATTTTCAGAGATGATTAGCTGCCAGCTCTAATCAAATTGAGAAGTAATTAGCAAATCAAAACTTGATTAGCTCTTTGCTTGATTTACTGAAATTATAGTTTATGCAGTTTAAATAATGGGGGAGGGGAGTTGTCTATATTCTAGATAGAGTCACATCTACTACTTTGTGACAGGAAAGACACCCATGGCTTTATCTGTTTTCTAAAACTAACAACCCTTTTTTGTTCTTGTTCTTTTGTGAGACTGTATTACTAAACATTCATGTTTTACTTTTGCTTTTTTTGAGAAGAAATATTTGTTACTTTTATAACTTTTCTAATTTACATTTAATTTTACTTTTCTAAAGGATCCTTTACAATATATCTGGAATTATTGTTTAGTCATGACTAAGGCAGGTAACCCTCACCGTGCAGTGGTTAAGTGCTGCATCTACTAAACAGATCAACAATTGAAATCCAGCAAGTGCTCCTTGGAAACTCCAGCGGGTACTTCTACAGGATCGCTATGAGTCAGAATCGACTCGACAGCAGTGGATTTGCTTTTTAGTTAAGGCAGGTATTGAGTCGCTGTGAGTCAGAACTGACTTAACGGCAATGGAATTTGTTTGTTTGTTTGTTTTCAGGCAGGTAGCACCAGGTTGTTTCCAATTTGCTAGTGAAAAAAAAATTGCATTGTAATAGAACAGTTGCCAACAGAACAGATGTGCCAGTCTTGATCAATGACTATGCCATTGAATTCTGAAGATTCAGGAAAAAGAAACCAATATCTCATTGATCAGTGTCTGTATACAAAATAGGTATTTTGAAACAAAGGAATAATACAAGAGAGCAGAACTGTTGTTGCTCAGTAACCAGCACTTCCCAGCCGTCTACAGATACAGCGGATGCATTACAGCAGGAATTTGGAACCTCAAGTGTCCTCCACCTTCTAGCCAGTCAGTACTGCAAAGACCGTTCTAGAGGTCACCCTTAATGCATGTATATAGTGGTCACATATATCAAGCCTTTGGCCAATACGGAACTTGGAAGACCTTAGCCGAATGATCTTCCGTGGAACTGAGTTTCCCTCCTTCTCTAAATAGATACTTCTATAACCCTGAAATCTCTACAGTTTCTAAACTGAAAGTTCACTGTGTTCTATGAACTACTTGTTATGTTAGGTGGCTTAATTGCTCATGCCTTTCTAGGCAAACCCAAGAGGTTCAGAAAGTGTTTCATATACTGAGAAAAACTTTGGCTCCCCGGAAACGTAAGCATGATTAAAAGATGATTTTTCTTATGAAGAATTTTTTTTTTAATATCTCTTTTGGAGTGGCATAATAACCTTCATTGTTTCAAGACTAATTGTTTTTTTTCCAAAATACTTATTATGAACATATTCTGTCTGTCAATACAAAGCATCATTTGTTGAATTATATTTAAATACTGATTTGAGGAAAATTAAAATTATATGCCAGCACATGTCTGTCTGACTGTGATGTCCGGTCCCTGGAGATGGTCATCTCGCTTGCTAAGGCAGAGGGTCAAGAAAAAAGAGAAAGACCCTTAACAAGATGGACTGTCCCAAGGCCTGCGACAAAGGGCTCCACACAGCAAGGATCGTGAGGATGGCACAGGACTAAGCAGTGTCGCCTTCTGTCGTACACAGTGTCGCTGTGAGTCAAGACTGACTCGATGGCACTTAAAAACTATGGGACAATTATGTTTCATTTTTACTTGGTAATTAATGATTTTACTTTTTCCTTCTCATTTGCTTTATATTCCTTCACATAAGTCCCTGAAACCACAAATCACTTACAGAAGCAGGGCAAAGCTTCTGATGTGTTACTAGAGCAGCCGAATTTTAAATGGAATTGAAACAATTATCTTTTTTGACGTAAAGTGATAACTACCTATCAAATACATTTTTAGAAAAATTATATTGTAAGTGTCCATGGCTTTTGAGTCAGATGTATTAGGCTTTTGACTGCTATTATAGGTTAACAGTCTGCTAGTTTTTCTTCTCACTTGGTACTTTGATATGCAGCAAATACAAGTTTGTGTCTGTAGTTCTTGAGAGTTAGGATATTAATTCTGAAAGTATATTTACTTAGACAATAAACACTGTTTGGGAGGGAAAAAAAGTTTCTAAGCCTTAATCGTTCTTTGTTAATACTGTAACAAATTTTCTTTCAGATAACGGTACATGTTCATGGAATTGAACTTTCAAAAAGTAAAAATAAATAAATAAATAAAAAGTGGATTAAAGAGTATCTTCACAACATGGATATAGTAATTTTTCCAGTTTTAATAAAGTTGCATTGCACAATAGAATTTTAAACAAGCATGTTCAGAAAGGAAACAGACAACAAAAGAAAAAATTACTTTGAACATTTGTGAAATACATATATATATGTGCATATGTAGTAGAAAAATAATCCTCAGTGTGAAACAGCATTCTTAACTCTAGAAGTCCTTCCTGTGCTGTCTGTGCTAGAATCGTGTTTGAACTAGATCTGCCTTAATAAGCAAGGGATATGAAGTATGCAGATCAGGGCCAGAAAATACATTTATTTTAAAAAGCTCTCTGATCAGTAAAGGTACTTTAGCCCAGACTATATTCTAGTCATTGATCTTCACACCTGAAATAAAAAGTGTACCCAACTGCAGACCTAATCCCAAACACTTGCGTCTGAAATTCCTTTTTCTTTGGCTTATTATTTTACCATAAATGTCCACTTCAGCTGATATCAAAACTTACTGTTGTTTGGGTTACTCAGTGGGTGCTTAGCATCTCGATTGCTTATAGAAGTGGCAATCCAACTGACTGTCAGACAGTCACTTCATATTCATATTTCATTTACATCGGGCTTGTTCAAAAGACTAATTGGGAATGTACTTTGTTGTTAATTGCCGTTGAGTAGGCTAAGATTTACGGTGGCCCACGTACAACAGAATGAACCATTGCTTAGTCCTTCACCATCTTCACAATTGCACATACCCTAGAGTCTATTCCAACTCGGAGCAACCCTAGAGGGCAGAGTAGAACTGCCCCACAGAGCTTCCGAAGAAGCACCTAATGGATTCAAACTCCCAACCTTTTGGTTAGCAGCTGTAGCATTTAACAACTACGTCACCAGGGTTTCCTTTAATCCTATACACAAACATATAAAGGGATTACTTGGAGAGTTAGTCTTCCTAGTTGCCTCTCAAATCACAGCAAGGTAGTAAGTCAACACTACTTATACTTGAAGACTAGGCCAGATTTAAAGGTTAGGGATAGCACTGTTACAACATCTTTCACATTTACTGCCGCTGCATCTTTAGATAAACATCTAGGCTATTTTGTCACTGTTTAAAAAATAGTAATATGTAAGCAAACCAATGCTTTAGAGTATGTGTATATTTTTGGTTATGGTAACACATTAAACATGGTGTAAATTCTCTATGGACCTTCAGGATGTGGTCTATTTATAATATACTTCTGTTTATCTTTGGTAATCAGAAACATCTAATTTAGGGCTTTCCCCCTCCCCCCTGGCATTATATCTATGGTCTTAGGCAATTTAACTATCTATACTTTGGTATCATTTTAGTATGAGAATTTTAAATTAGATTAGGGTTTGCAAATATGAGAGGCAAAAGTCCAAACAGTTCTCCACACAGCACTCAGGGCAGACACACAGAATTGTTCAGTTGTGTACTCCTTATTGACTAAAGCTTGGAGTACTTCTCAATAAATTCTCTAGGCAGCCACTATAAACAAGCTGACCTTAAAAACTTTATACATGCCTATATCTAGATAATCTCAAACTCTTGTTTTTAGCTCCAAAAAGTGTTATTGTACGTGGAACAGTGCCTTGTATGTAACAGATACACAGAAATTTACTGAATATCTAGATTTGTGCAATTTTAAAGTTTTTAAAAATACTAACCTAAGTGAATCCTTCATTCTTGTCATATCCCCAGTCAGCACACACAACACACAACACACAAAACACAAGTGCATCTGTTTTTTAACATGAGAGATGTTTTATAAAGTGAATGTTTTTGTCATTTTGAACATTTGAGGGATCACTTTAATCTTCAAAGTGATTGCCTTTTAATATAGTACACACTAGAGGTCCCCCATAGTAGAGAGGCAAAAAAAGAAAAGAAAAAAACTTGAGCTACAGTTTTAATTGTGAAGTATCTTCATGTATCTTTATGACCTTCATATTTTTAAAAATGAGAACTACAGAATCAAAGTCAAATAGATGTATGTTCACTTACTATGTATCATCCACATTGGATAAACAGAAAAGCCTGTTGCTGTTGAGTCGATGCTGACTCGTAGCAACCGTATAGAACAGAGTAGAACCACTCTGTGTGGTTTCCAAGGAGTACCTGATAGATTTGTGCGGTTGACTTTTGTTAGCAGCTGTAAATCTTAGCCACCAAGATTTCTTACATTCAGTAGTCTACCAAGTTAGAAGAAAAGAATTGATTTGCAGTGAGTCCATTAGTAGTCTTGTACAAATGGGTCCATTTTCTGTATTTCCATTAATTTCATTTATTTACCTCCTTAATGCACAATTGAAAGGCTACAACTCTGCTTATCAAGGTATTGTTCCCCTGAGCCTCTGGTCTGAACTTAAATTCAGATTTTTGCCTGTGTTTCTATAGTGTAACTTCAGTAATTGACAGAGACAAAGCCAGTTTACAAAGTTAATTAAAATTTTCCATCTCTTCACTTTCAATTCATTTCATTGATACGACACTTTTTTTTCCTATTTGGTGTCTTACCATTATCACTAGTCAGTACATAGGTTATGCTACTCTGTCAAATACATAGAGATTATTAAAATAATCTTTTATGTAAACACTATTTTGAAGTTTTGTCTTCTTGTCTTTGAAGGATTGAATGTTGTAATTACTATTTACTTCATTTATATGGCAATGTAAATTTTTTTTTAAGTTTTATTTATTTATTTATTTATTTTCTCCCTATCTGAAGACCAGAAAGGAGTCTATGGAGTGTGAAGGAAACAACATACTATAATATCTATCTCTAATTAGAGTGTGAAAAATTAAGCACTTATGTAAAGACTGCAGAGTTCTTATATTAGGACACAAGAAACTCTGGTTCTGTATGCTGCTCCTATTATTTAAAGATTATTTACAAAGTGAGACAGATAACTATGTTGAATTACCTTTAAACTCAAAGGAATCCTTACACACGTACTATTAAGGACATACTGATTGATATCATATTCACTGTAAGAAAAAACACAATCACTAAAATTTTCTTCCAATGCTGATGGCTGTTTTTTATTTTATTATTATTATTATTTTAATCTGTCTACACACACACAATGGAAACTCTGCACAGTGGTTAAAGAGCTCAGCTGCTAAGCAGAAGATCAGCAGTTTGAATCCATCAGCAACTCCCTAGAAGCCCCATTAGGCAGTTCTACTCTGTCCTGCAGGGTCGCTATGACTCAGAAAACAGTTCTGGTTTTTTGGTTTGATACACAAACACACACCCACAGGGCTTGCATATTCATGGTATCATATGCATTATATCACAGAAATACACACAAGACATTTCAATAAAATAAGCATTTTTGGTGTGTTTTGAAGTTTGCTGTTTTGCAAGATATTAATGTTCATGAAAATGAACGATCTGTCAAGAATAGTAGCTTAGGTTTTCATATTTTTGTCAAAATATCAGTCTCATTAAAAGTCCCCTCCCCATTTCTTTCCCACAATGGATTTCATGTCATGTAAGAAGAAGGAAACAAGCTGTTATTTTGGTGATTTATGTTTTTGCATATTCCACTTGCCCTTTCTTCAGAAAGAGGAGTGAAGCAGGCTGAGTAGAAGGAATTTTTTACAGCATAACATCCTGCTCAGTGGAAATTCAGATCCTTTTAAATAACATTTGCATGTTTTATAGTGATAGCAAAACAATTTAGACAAAACATACATTACCAAAAAAATGTTATTTTGATGTTAAAATATTTCACCGACTCCAAGGAGATTAATTTTCATTTTTTATAATGACTATCTCAATAGCAATCTCTATTTTCTAAAGAGAGCACTTCTGTTTCTTAAGAGTTTATTCTGTGTATTTATTTCAAAAGGAAATGATTATATGTGTTCACTGGATAGTGGAATATCTTTGTAAGTTCCTTGAAATAGTCACTGTAAGTTAATTATTTTATATAGTAGAAAAACAGTAAGTTGCCACAAAATATGGCTGAGATACACATTGTTTCTGAATTTTTATTTTCTGTTTCCCAGGAAACATGTTTTGAAATCTGTGAAGAAAATGTATTCTGAAAACAAGCAGCATTTAGCTCTTGTCATGTTTTCTATCCCACACTGTTCTGGCTACCACTGTCTCAGAAAACCTTTAGTTGAAGAAATCAGAAACCTATTTATCTCATGAGTAAAGGAATTTGCTACAATGACATAGATCTCATGGAATTAAAGGAAAAGTTTAACAATGGGTTGCACGCAGGGCAGGGATCACAGCAGTTCTTAGACCTTCCAGTCTGCATGATTCCACAGTCTTCATTTCCGCCATTGATGTGATTTCCCATTCTCTATCTTACAATGTTCAGAATTAATTAACTCAGCCTAGTGGTTGAAGTCCCTGGCTGGCGGAAGCTGATGGTGCCCTGAAAGGCTGGAGTTTCCAGTTCACTCAGAGGTACTTAGGAACAACCTTATGAGCTCGTTCTACACTGATACACATAGAACCTCAAAGAGTTTGAGTCAACTTGCATGGCCAGGAAGGGTCCACTGATGTTATTATTCAACAAGATATCCAGGCCTGTGGGAGATGATTGGAAGAAGTGAAGATGAGTGAGGAGACGAAGGAAGCAGTCAACATCCATTATAAAGCCAAGTGCCCTCGAGTCGGATCCGACTCATTGCAACCCTAGAGGCCACGTGCTACCACTGCTAACCACAAGGTCGGCAGTTCAAATCCACCAGGGGCTCCTTGAATACATCCATTATAGTCGTCACACAGAATCCTTTGCAGGTTTGTTGAAGTGACATTCTTTCCGTGAAACCTTGTTTCCCAGAGTTTCTGCACTTTATCTTTAAAATTACAAAACTCTAATTCTATGTGATTAAATTGAACTTGTAACGTTGAAATTGACTCTGTAATATTCTGCCCTGTATGCTATTTATTTTTTGTGGCCACTTGTTTCTGCTCCTTATTTTACTTGTTTTATTCAGGTGGTTGAATGTTTTAGGTTTGCTTGGCATCCATGAATGCTCCTTTCCTTCCAGTTTCTTCCATGTGCAGTGGCAATGTCTATCCGGTGCTTCTTCCTCTATGGTACCTGGAAGACAGACAGCCTGTGGTGTGGGTTACACAGTTTCACTGATGGAGAAGAATTTTGCCCTAGTATGAAGAATGCTCACCATTTATTTCTCAGAGTTTAGTGCTTACCATTTAGTTCCCTCTGCTAACTGGCCGCCTTGCACAAAGGATATGTTACCTTCTGAAAAGCTTTTCTAGAAGAAGTCACGAGATCTTTGTGAATCTTGATTACACAAGTAGGGAAGTGACATATCTTACTTACCTAGTATGAGTTGGATACGACTCGACGGCACTTAGCTGGCAGTACTTCTCTAACAGAAACACGACAAAAGAGTAATATGAAAGAATGGATTTTTATTATCTCACATGGTAGGATACTAGAAGTCTGAGTTTGGGATCAGCTTTAGGGATTTTCATCTCTGAAGATCTCTTTCAGTCTCTACAGACCCTGCATTCCTTGAGGGCCCTGGTGGTTAAGATTGTCTCTACATGCAGTGTAACTCCCCATACCTTTTGTTTGTGTCTCTGTTCTTAATCTGTTCTTTTTGTATCTCAAAAGTCATATACTTTGGACTTGCTATCAAAAGAGTTCAGTTCATGCAGAAGGACATCATGCTTGGTAAAGTAGCTGGTGAAAAAGAGGAAGACCCTCTATGAGATGGACTGACAGAATGGTGGCAGCCGTCAGCTCAGATATGTTGAACCTGAGAATGGTGAAGGGCCAGGCAGTGTTTTTGACTACATAGGGTCTCTATGAGTCAGAACCAATGCTATGGCACTCAACAACCACAACAGCACTTGCAAGTTCTCACTGACATAACAAAGAAAACCCTATTCCCAAATGGGATTACATCCACAGATACAAAGTTTAGGATTCCAGCACATGTTAGGAGGACACAACTCAATCCATAACATAGGGAGAAACATTTCTAGGCCAAATATTGCAAGTAAAGAAAAATGGTTCTTCGAACAGACTTTAAAATTGTGTTTGAGAAGAAAAATATATAGTTAGAATAACATGGGTATAGATTTGCAGTATTGTGCTAAGTGAAAAAAGTTTCAAAACAGTGTACTGTATAGACTATATATGTGTATGTAGGTGCATGCAACTTACATTGGAGGAGGAATAAAATCTGGAAGGATATATGGCAAGTGGTAAAAATCTGTTTGTTTTTTGTTTTTTCTGGATCACTGGATGTCAAAGTGTGTTCCTTGGACACACAGTAGCAGCACTGCCTGGGAACTTGTTAGAAATACAAATTGAAGAATGACACCACACCCTACTGCTGTTCAATGGATTCGGACTCATAATGACCCTAAAGGACAGAGTAGAACTTCTTCATAGAGTTTCCAAGGAGCAGCTGGCAGATTCAGACTGCCAACCTTTTGATTAGCAGTCAATTTATTAATCACTCCATGACTGGTAGTAGATACAATTAATGCTTGTTGTAATTTGATTGAAAGTACCTTCAGTATATACTTCCATCTCTGCCTATTATGGATTCAAAGGAATATACTGAGTATAAGCAATCCAGATTAAGATTCATGGTTTGAACAGTTTTCATAGTGAAATGTGAAATAATTTATGGCTACATCAATAAAATTTCCTCTGGTATAAATTTTACCATATTGCAAGAATGTAAATATTTACTTTATTTCAACAATTTCAAAAGCAACTAATTAAATAAATTTTGAAAAAGACAAGAAACATTTTCTGCTCTATTGGGAGTCACATAAATGTTTCCTGGCTATTTTTTGGTTGACTGATGCTGTTAGGTTAAATTAAAGGTCACTTAACAAGAGCAACGACAAGGAAGCAAGCAAGTTGCAAATTAATCTTGTCTTTGGGATTTGTACTTTTGCCACTATACTGTAATAAAAAACAAAACAAAGCATTGCTGTCCAGTTGATTCTGACTCACATTGATCCCACAGGGATCAGAATCAACTCAATGGCCGTGGGTTTTTTTGGTTTTTTTTTTTTTTTTGATATTGTATACTCTGGCTAATGCAGTCATAGCCAATTAAGAAGAAAGAATTTGATGAAAGGAAAGGTTCATAGAAATGATTCCCAGGAGGAGAACAAAGACTGTTCAAACAAGACTGAAAAGAAAAGTAAGACAAGGAAAACTAGTGACTCCACTTATAAGGAAAATATTGAAAAATGAATTGCAATATAATTTTTTGAATTACTGTTTCTTATTTAGAGATTATATAAATTTCTACCCAATCTTACCCATTTTTCAAGAGAAATGAAACCATGATAGGTTTCCCAAACCTTGTTAATCCTACTCTTTGTAAACTCTCACTACACTCATGGTATTTATTACACAATATATATATATTTATTTTTGCTTAAATTTTGTTTTCATTGTGATTAAGTGAAAGTTTACTACCTAAGTCAGTTTGCTATATGAAATCCCAAGCACCCACCTCTGGGCAACTGTATCTGCTCTCCTCACTTGTGACAGCACACTGTTCTACTTTGTACGCCCAGTATCCACTCCACCAACACTATTCCCCTCCTCTCTGCCTTCTTCTCTTCCCTTTACTCTCAATTTGGGAAGCCTCGTATATCTGTTAAACCATAAAATACACATACTAACAGTATCACTCGTGTCTCATTGTGCAGTCCAGTCTTTGTCTGAAGAGGTGGCTTAAATACTGGGTTTGGCTCTGGGCTAGCAGTGTGTCCAGGGGCCATATTCACAGGAGAATTATTACTCAATCTTAACACTTGGTTATATGCTGTTAAAAAACTAAACTGAAAAAAAAAAATGGCTTAAGATTATCACTATTATTTACCCCGTTAAAAATACACTGAAGGCCAAGAGATACCATGAACGTTTCTCTTGTACCTCCAACACATTCTTAACAATTATTCAAAACTTATGTTAATTGTAGAATCATGAGAGTTCTAGAAGTAAAAGTCTGAATATCATACGTCTGTTAGTTATCTACTGAAACAAAACATTTTGTCCAAAATTTAGTGGTTTAAATTATGCACATTGGTTATCTCATATTTTACTTAGATTTGGAAACAAAGCTTACTCGGCCATCTGATTCAGGATGTCTCACAAAGCTAAATTTAAAGTCTGAGCAGACTGTAGTCATCAATGGCTGACTGGAAAAGATCTATCCTAAGCCCACCCTTGGTGGTGGTTGACAAGGTATTGATCTCACGACCATGGGACTGCGAGCCTTAGGCTCTGCCACACATCAACTATAAACTTAACATATTCATGGAAGAGCACAGAGGTCCCCTGCTAGAAGAAAGTAAATGAAGGAAGAAAGTCTAGGAAACAAAAATCAATGAGGAGAGGTGGTGAAAGGCCACTTCTGGCAATTCCTCTCAAAAGTCAATGTGCTTGCAAATAACTCAGGGATCTTTTAAAACACAGATTTAAATTTAGGATGTCTGATGGAGTCTCATATTCTACACATCTGATAAAGTGGTGCTGTTGTGGCTGGATTTAAGAACCACATTGAGGGTAGCAGAGATCAATATGCAGATTATTCAGTGTTACTGAGTATAAGATGGGATTTGAGATGTGCAGAGAACACCTTCCTGGCTGATATGTTGGGAGTTCATTTTTTAGTTGTTAAGACTAGGAAAGAGAGACCAATAAAAAGGTATTTAAGTAAGCAGATGATAGGGAATCATGATAGAAGCAGTCACAGTGGAAGGGATAAGAAGGGCAGTTATTCTCTGTGTATTTTGAAGGTATGACCTGCTAGATTAGCTAATGGTTTGATTTTTATATGTGAGTTAAAAAGAAGAATGACCTCATTTGTCTGTAAGTAACTAAAAGGTGTTTTTATTTTTTGTTTGTTTTTTGAGTAGAGAAGAATCTGAGAGTTGCAGGTTTGAAAGAAGAAGTATAATGAGGTGTTCCTCCCACAACAATTTAGGTTTGTGATGCTTGTTACACACCCATATGGAGTTGTTGGAAAAATAAGGGTACAATTAAGAACGGAGTCTTTACTGGAGACATAAATTTGGGAATTATCAGCATATACATTTGTGAGAGTAGATGACATCAACTAAAGGTGAGTTCAGATAGATGTTCATTCATTCCAAAAGCTAGAACATCACAACATTAGCAGATTTATCAGATGAACCTAAACCAGCAAATAAGGCTCAAAAAGAGCCACTACTCCAGAAGCCCAGTCAAGAATAGGTTACAAATATAAGGAGCAATCATTTCTGTCAACTGTTGCTAGTAGCTCCAGTAAGAATAGAACTGAGAATAGATTATCAGATTCAGTGACCTATAAGCCACTGATAAACTTAACAAACTATTTGTGATGTGCTTCTGGGATCGGAAGCCTGATCAGAATCAGTATAATCGACTGGGAGGGAAGAAATTAAAGACTGTAATACTGAACAAATTTTTGAGGACATCTGCGGTAAGTGAGAGCAGAGAAGCCAGCAGTTCACTGGTGAGAAAACTAAGTCAAGAAAGGGACTCATTAAACAGGAAACCTAAGATCTTGGTTGGATGCTGATTGCCCAAATCCAATGGAGAGGAAAACTTTGATAATGTGGTGGAAAAAGGGGACACGTACCGGAGTGATATCCTTGAATACACATAAAAGGATTGGAATGAGGGCAGCAGAGGCACACAAGCCTTGGAGAGGAGTATGGAAGTTCAAGCATTCCAACAACTCAACAGAGGGAAAGCAGTAGTAGGCTGGTAGGAGGGTAGGTAGATGTGTTGGTAAGAATTTATGAAAGTTTTCTTCCCAGTATTCATTTTTGTTTTGTTTTTATTTTTCCTTCAAGAAAATTAAGAAGCATATTATCAGGCATCTTTGTTAGTTGTTGGGTTGATTCCAACTCATGAAGACCCCGTGTATGCAAAGTGGAACTGCTTCATGGTGTAAGAGTTAAGTGCTACATCTCCTAACCAAAACGTTGGCAGTTCAAATCCACCAGGCATTTTTTGGATATTCTATGGGGTAGTTCACTATGGGTCAGAATTGATTCAGCAGCAGTGGAGTTTGGGTTTTATCCTTTCAGAAACAAGATTTTAAAGCCTGTCTTCTGAGGCACCTCTAGCTGGGTTCAGGCTGTCGACTTTTTTGACTAGTAGACATGAGCTTAACTGTGCCACAGTCAGCTAAGTGAGAGTAGAACAAGTGATAAAGGTATAGAGGCAGAGCAGAAGGAGCCGGGAATTACTATTGCCATTGTGTTGTTAGGTGTTGATGTTGTGTTGTTAGGTGCTGTTGAGTCAGTTCTGACTCATAGTGACCCTGCGCACAACAGAATGAAACACTGGCCAGTGTTACTAGGCTGTGATAAAATTAATCTAGAGAGATACTGGAACACTTGGTAAAACCAAGGACACACTTGAGATTAGTGGCCATGAATTTAGACAAAGACTAGCAGCCTTTGGCTGTTCATTTTTTCCAACCGTAATTTGTGATATGCCCTTGCAACATCATATCTTGTTTTTATAGTTAATTTTTCATGTGCATACCCTAAGCCTAATTATGACATGTATTTAATAATTGTTGTATTTCCTGCGTCATTGACCACAGTGTTTGTTAATTGATTGATGGATTTAATGATAAATAAGAGACAACCATAGAATACAGAGGTAGAAAAAAAAGAACCCTAGATATCATTGAGTATATTCACTTCATTTTACCACTGAAAACATTTAGAACAAAATAGGTTAATGAATTGGCCCAAGGACACAGTTAGTTAGACCTGCTCAAGGATCATAAGGTGGTGAGGAAGCTCTTACACTTTATTTTGGAGTTAGATCATTTCATACAACCACCTCATGGCTTCTTTAGCTAAAAACAAAAGTGTCCTGAGCACAGAAACTGAAAAATATAAGTCTATTTTGGAAGTTCTCTAATCCAAGCAAACAGAAAATAGATCAACACACCTCCACACACAACTGGAAAAAGCTGTGAAAATTTGTGGGCAACATGTTTTAGGAGTGTATGCTTTTGGTACTTTTCCTTCTCTATCCTCCTGTAGCTCACTGACCCAGATAATGCTCTAAATATTCTCAATAGTGTTTATATTTACTAATAAATTTATTGTGTGGATTAAACAGAAAACTGGTTACAGGTCTCAAAGGTGTGGGTAGAGCAGTGTTTCTCAAATGTTAATGTGCCCATAGGTCACCAGGCTCGTGTTAAAACACAGATTTTGATTTTCTGGGTCTGGGATAAGATCGAAATTTGCTGTGTCAAGCTAGTTCTAGGAGGAAACTTACACAGCTCATATGTAGCACACACTTTGGGTAGCAGTTATTTACAGGAGAGTACGAAGCCTGGATCCAGTCTAGCCTATGAACAGATTTCTTTGGGGTCATCAAAGAGTTTCAATTATTTAAAAATGATTTTAAATGACTGGAATATTCTGAAGGAAACCCTGGTGGCACGCTGGCTAAGTGCAAAGGCTGCTAAACAGAAAGTTGGCAGTTCAAATCCTACAGATGCTCCTTGGAAACTCTGTGGGGAGGTTCTACTCTGTCTATAGGGTTACTATCAGTGAGAATCAATTCAGCAGCAGTGGGTTTGGTATTTTGGTTTGGAGAATATTCTAATTTGAGTTCCTACCTGGCTACTTTAAAACTTATGATTAAATGGACTTAAATTGTCATCTTACCACCAGTGAATATTTTGAGAGGTTCATAGATCCTCCTTGTTCATAGAATCCCCTCCATCCTTACCAAATCGTCCCAACGACTCATCAGAATGTTCCCCTGAAAGGACCTGGGTGGAGGGCTTCTTTTTGGTACTGCAGAAGGGTGAGATGCACTAAGTAGCTGCCTGTATTCTTTGTCAAAATGTTAGAGTAGGCTTAGAGCTTACTCTACTGACTTCTGGTAGTTTCTCTCCATCCTAAAATTGCTGGGATACAGCATATATTGGGGGCAACAGTGGGAAAGGGAGGAAATGGCTTGCTGGATTTTAAATGTAGAGAACAGCAGTTTGCAACGTTTAGACTTTCTCTTTAAGAACATGTCATGTCCAGATCAAAGGAATTTATTAGGCTTTTAGCTCTCCTGTTTTTTTTATAGCTCAAAATGAACAAATTTTCAAGTACAAAAGAAATGCTTTAAAAGAGTTCTTTTGCTCTGTGTTTGAAATCTCCTGCTTTCCTTCAGTTCACAGATGTGTCCTACACTGAATGGAGGAATCAGACTACTACACTTTGATCATTTCACTATCTTGTTTGATTAGTGTTTTCAAACTACGGAGTTTATCAGCAGGGGGCAGGTTGATCCCCGTGGCTTATAATGGGCAAAGTGTGGGGGAAAAATAGGTTTTTAGAAATCGTTTAAGATCAATCGTTTCCCTCCTTCTTCAGGGTTTAAAAATAACATCATGGACAGATAGACTTTGACACAGAATAAGAGCAGATATTACCAAAAGGAAAACTGACCAGCATGTATGGCGGACTTTTTCCCTCCCACCTTTCTCTTTTTAAAATTATGACTTCTCGTCTGTAGCTTATTACAAGCTATAATCAAATTCCTCAAGAAAAAAAAGAAAAACAAGAGGTACAACTGCTCAGTTTTAGCTTTCATTTACTGAGCAAACACCACTTTCAGAATGAAGGTTAGATTTGTTAAATGAGATTTTAAAACTTCATCTCTTTAGGGGAAAGGTATTGAATTGTGTTTTGTGAGGCAGTTTTAACTATTCGTGTGAGCTCCAGCAATTCATCCTCCCCTTAGGGATCGTTAATTTGTGGTTCCATAGCTCTAATTCAGTAGCAATAGCTTTGCTTCTGATTTAATAAATTAACACTGACACTTGGGCTTTCTTCTTCCTTACTTCAGAGGTATCTTGAGTGGTGGTGTTGTATAGGCTGTCGGCTGGTGTGACCTTTCAGGATGGGTATTAGCTCAAGGACCAGCTTGTCTTGTAGATTTGGGGAATGGTGTCTGCTAATGAATTTTTAACTTTTGGGGTAAATAAGATAATGCTGGACTTTCCAGCGGCAATAAATTACTCCATTTTCAATTTACAATGTGACTGTGGGTACTGGGGACAAAGAAAAAAAAAGATATCCATCACATCAGTTTTTTAGTGCTCTACCTACTTCTGATGTCCTGTGCTCTGTTCTGAGACATCTAATGGAGCTGATCGCAGATAACAATTTTTAGTTTTGATTGGAGGTAGAGACACTGAACATACCCACCACTGCCCTCAAGTCAATTTTGATTCATAGCAACCCCTATAGACAGAGCAGAACTGCCCCATAGAGTTTCCAAGGAGTGCTAGTAGATTTGAACAGCCAACCTTTTGGTTAGCAGCCACAGAACTTAACCACTATGCATCAGGGTTTCCACTGAATATAGATACAGCGAATATGTATATATAATATATGATATATTTATATATCATATATAATCTTTACCTTAAAACAAATGTGATTGTGTATTTATTGTTTATACCATGTAGCAAAACAAAATCTAGAAATATTTATATTTATATGACTTTATTTGTCTGTTTGTATACTAAGTTGATTTAGAAAGGATTTGAGATTGTTCAGTTCTTTCAGAACACTTCAAAGTTTGATAGAATAAATCCGTACTAAGTGTCCGGGTACTTGATATTTGTGAACTCATTAAACAATTACTTCTTTGTTACTTTTAGCCACTGAAATACTTAGCCGATGAAATGTCTAGAGGAAACCCTAATGTTGTAGTGAGTTAAGTGCCTACGTCTGCTAACCAAAAGGCCAGCAGTTCAAATCCACCAGGCGCTCCGTGGGAACTACGGCGGAGTCCTACACTGACCTCTGGGGCTACTATGAGTCAGACCAGACTCGGCGGCAGTGGGTTTTTGGGGTAGGGAAATGTTTAGAATCGCCAAGCATAGGTGATGATTTTTTTTTTTTCTGTATTAGTTGTATAAAGAACAGGATGGTTCCAGCAGTGTATTAAAAACTGAACTGTAATTTCAAGAAATTCTTCTAGTCAATAATCGATTTCCTTTACTTCTCAACTCCTTGTGGTCTTCCTCGTTCTTACAATTGGTGTTGCACTGCTCCTTACTGAGCAGCTGCAATAATCAGTGGAATGGCCTCTTAGTCTCCAATCCTCCTTCTACTTCTCCTCCAATACACTCTTTGAATTGAGTCCAGCATTTTCTTCATAAAATGCTAATTCCCTCATGTCATTTGTTTTACTCTAATTTTTTTAATCTCTTTCCAGCTGTTCCCAGCCCACCTTTCCCCCGTATTCTTTCTACTCTTCCCCTATTCCTCCCAGATGGAGCTTCTGCAGGCCCCTGCAAGTGCTCTGTTTTTTCATGCCTATGCACATGCCATCCTTTGCCTGGGGACTTTCTATGCAGCCTTCAAAAATCTGCCTAAACATCGTGCCATCTGGGAAAGGTTCGTTGACATCTTTTTTTTTTCCCACCTCCCTGAAAAATGGTTAACACTTGTATAATTTCACTGAACATCAAATAACACTTATCAGAGTACACTGTGATTGTTTTATTGCCTGTTTCTCTACTGAAATATGAATATTTTGAGAGCCAAGACCATGTTCTATTTTGGGAAAACCCACAGACACATCCTACTCTACAAGCTAAAAACAATCCCAAAAAAACCTGCAAGAACTGTGTATTTCTCTTATCCCCACAACCGCTAACTTCTTCCATTTCATAGCTTTGGTGATGGCACTGAGATCACTTAGTTGTCCTAACCAGAAACAGTGTATTCACGGGATAGATGGCTCATGAGAACAGTATAATGTAATGATAAATGATGAAAGCTACATCTGGATAAGAAGCCAGCATCCAAACCCTACTAATTCTACGATCATGAATAATTTCTTGAACCTCATTCTATTTCTGTGTTTCTTTAGCTGTGCAATGGGATGGTAAGAGTACTTACCTGATAGGGTTGTTGTTAAGAATGTTTAATAGTCCCCATGAAGCTGACAAATCTGGAGGAAAGCGTGCAATGTGCTGACTGGACTCCCTTTAAATGCAAGCTCAATAGCCTTGGGTGCTTAGCAATCATGCTGTCTTTCCTAGTTTGTTCACCTTTTCGTATATGCAAGTTAACATGGACCCCTGGTGGTACAGTGATTAAGAGCCACAATTGTCATCCAAAGCAGTTAGCAGTTGCAATCCACTAGCTGCTGCTTCAAAACTGTATGGGACAACTGTACTCTGTCCTATAGAGTTGTTATGAGTGAGAAATGAATTAACTTGATGGCAGTGGTTTATTATACAGAGAAAATATTGAGGCTGTCAAGGATTTCATTTTACTTTGATGCATCATCACTGCCCATGGAAGCAGTAGTCAAGAAATCAAATGACATATTGCATTGGGCCAACCTGCTGCAAAAGTGTGAAAAAGTAAAGATAGCACCTTGAGTATACCTCAGTGATTTCTAAGAACCACAGAAACTCATCTACGACAAATCTAAGGAGGTACTAGCCAAATCCAGAGGTCTTTTAGGGATTTTTTTTCTTATTGGCGCAAAATAACCACTCAAGGAATATTCTGAATTTAAGAAATGCTGCTCTGCTAATCTTCGAGAGCTGAAAGCCTAAAATTTACTCTGGCAGGCAACAGAGCCTGTCCTTATGTTTAACTCTTTAAATCTCTGTTTCCTAACCTATAAAATGGGATTCATACTATTACCTGTCTCATAGATTATACCGGAATTAAATGACATCTTGAATGTAAGAGATAAACATAGCACCTTGTTAAGCAATTAGCACTCAGTAAATATTAGCTCTTACCATCCATTCTTCTGTATTTCAAAGCTAATTTAACTTATGTATGTATTAACAGTATTGGCTCACACAAACTTGTAACAGACTTTTGCTGATAGACAGAGAGAGATCGATAAGCTCCATCAAGTCAATTCCAAATTATGGAAACCATAAGCGTAACAGAACAAAACGTTGTCCGATCCTGTGTGCTTCTCACAATTGGGTCGGTAGTTCTGGCTGTTGTGACAGTTCATCACACCAGGGATCTTGCCATCTCTGCTGTCTGTCTACGTCACCAGACAGGCTGTCCTCCTCCTGAAATCTTTCCATTCTGATGAAGTGCCCAAAGCAAGCAGGTTGGACAATGTTCTGTTGTGATTCATAAAGTTTTCATAGGCTAATTTTTAAAAGCAAATTGGTAAACCTTTCTTCCTAGCCTGAGGCTGGATGCTCCGTCACAGCCTCTTTACCACGGGTAACCCTGCTCTCATTTGATACACTGGTAGTGTAACTTCCAGCATCACAGCAACACACAGACCACACCTTTTGACAAATTGATAGATGGGTATTGGTTGCTTAAGGAAATGGCTCTAAATTAAACGTTGTGTACCTTTTATTACAAATTTTGAATGCTCTGATTTTAAGAATATTAGAAGAGCAACACTAACGCGGTGATGGTGAGCAGAGATTGTGTCCCCTCTGTGGCTCTGGCTCTTCTTTCTTCTGCTACCACAATTAGAAAATGACAGGGACATCAAGTACCCATTGTCAGCATTATCTCCCCTGAGAATATGAAAGACCGATCAAGTGCCCAAACAAAAAATTGTAACAAATGGAGTGTTTAGACATAAGTCAATTGGATTATTGCTTTTTTAATGAACAAGCTGGTTTGTAGCTCATCTGTTTGAATATAAGTGTACATGACATGGTTTATATACTTTTGATTCTGTGCAGCACCTCTGGTTATTCTCATTATCGTAATAGTCAGATACACTTATTTCTTCTGAAAGAAATGAATGTGGATTTCATAGATGATAGACTTGACTTAACTTTTTTCCCCTGATAGTGAAATTCAATTTTCCTTTTTATTGTTTTAAAAGGAGAAAGAATTTTGCCTGATAAAATGTAAATGCAGTTAACGCATTCCCGATCTCATTCATTAAGGAGCCTGTTGCTTTCAAACTTGTTTACTGTACTGGTTGCTACCCTCAACTTTATTTCCCATCATTTTATCTTGACATTTTTAGTATTCTCTTTGTAAGAAGGAAAGTTTCTTTCTTCAATAATTGATAAGATAAAGAAATCTAAGACTTAGCAACTGGTTCATTTTTTACTTAGACGGTTCTGCAGCCATCATTTGCAGCAGAAAGCACATTCTTTCCCTGAGGCCAAAACAATTATCTCTGACATCATAAAGGAGTTGAAGTGGCACCTGCAAAAATGCTTGATTCATTTCACTGAATGGAAAGAGTGTGGAAAGGTTGAAGGTCTTTTCATCAGTGGTGCTAGGAGGGATAAAGAATATGCACCCACAATGCAAAGAGACTTTTTATTTTTTTAAGAACACACTTCTATTTGCGTTCTTGAAATGTGAGCAGTGGTCAGCCAGCATGCGTTTGTTATTGTTAAAGAATGAAAAGCCATGTGTGATTTCTGCCCTAAAGGATCCTACCACAATGTGAATGACAAAGTCTTTTTAGGGGACTTTCAAAGAACAGAAAGGCATATAACCTACAAGAATACATAAAAGACACTAATAGTGTAAAAGTATACTATGCCTTTCTTTCACACCTTCCTAGAATAACAAATCTGCAAACATACAAATCCAACCAGCCTCTTCATGCTTAGAAGAAGACAAATTTGATGTATCTACAGACGTAGATGTATACATCCATATGTGGAAGACACACACAAACTACATTTTTTTTAAAATAAGTAATTTTTAAAATTTTTTTTAAACCCTCCATGGTTATAACATAGGGAGGCAGCACAGTATAATAGGAAGTTACCCTGTGAAAGACGAATTCATGGTCCTTTTCTCAGCTGTGCTACTAGCTGTAATCTCAATAAACTCAATTTCTCTCCTTAGATTCCAGTTTCCTCATCTGTAAAACGAAAGAATTGGATTAGATGCTCTCTAAGGTCTCTGCTAGCACAAACACTCCTGAATTCTAATTCTATTTAAGAAAGCAACTTTGAGTCCCAGTGGAGAGCAAATAGGACTCAAAGATCTGGTCTCAGAATACAGTGTTCAATAAATGTTCAATACAGTTTAAGTGGTTTCTCTGGTACCCGTTCACAGGTGAATTATTTCTAAAATTAAAAATGACTCTTGATCGTTTTGTTGTTCACCTCGCAGAAGAGCAGAATTAAGTGGAAACGAATCGTATAGTAGTATACACTCCTCTTATTCTGTCAACACATACGATCTATGCCTTATGTTTCTTGTTTTTTCCAGTCTGAATAACCTACCACAGCCCTTGTAAAATGCTGTCTTACTCAGTGTTCAGTAAACACGCTTTCCAGATCTACGCTTTTTCGGCTGATGCTATTTCAGTATCCCATCACTCCAACTCCCAGGTGCAGCCAAACCACAACTTCCCATCATTCCTTCATACCCCAGTTCAGATCCAAACCGAATGAATTTAATTTCTCAGCAACATGCACAGAAAAGCACCCAGAGTAGAAAGGAATAGTGATAAAAGCTAAACATGAAAATCTCATGAAAAACAGAAAATGAAAATGTTTAATGGAATTTCCACATATGATCTGAAGTTGTATAGATGTGTTAACTCAGATGCAGAGATACATGGTATGAAGAATAGACAGGAAAGAAGCTATGCAGAAAGCCAGCAGAGACTTGAAAAGAATAGCTGTTCAGAGTGAAATATTAGTCCTAAAAAGGGTCACTGGAAACCCTGGTGGTATAGCAGTTAAGTGCTGTGGCTGCTAACCAAAAGTTGGCAGTTCAAATCTGCCATGTGTTCCTTGGAAACTCTATGGAGCAGTTCTACACTGTCCTATAGTGTCACTATGAGTCAGAATTGACTCAGTGGCACTGAGTTTGGTTGGTATACAGGGTTACTATGGAGCGAAATCAACTCAACAGCAGTGGGTATATCGGGCTCACAGCCCCTCTGGTGAAGTGGTTAAGAGCCTGGCTGCTAACCAAAAGGTGAGCAGTTCAAATCCACCAGCTACTATTCGGAAACTCTATATGACAATTCTTCTCTGCCCTGCAGGGTTACTGTGAGTCAGAATTGGCATGACACCAATGAATGTAAATTGTGCTCACTTCTGCTTTGGACCTAGCTCTTCTGAATTCCTGCTCTGCTTCTGCCTTTCTCAGTCTGATTTCATGGGCCTTTTTCATCCAAGGACTGACAGCCTCTCTTCCTTCTCTCCCAGTCTGCCAAAACAAAATCTGAGTGTTTCTTCTCTATTTATGTATGGTGTGATTCAGTGATCATTTTGCCCAGACAGCCCATTTAGACTATGCCTCTGGGGCAGCTGGCCTTTCATAGCCAAAGTGGGCATGAAAGAGTTCTGTTGTACAAGAGAGTTGTCAGCTTCTGGAAGTGAATTATGCTTCTCTTATAGAAAGAAGTGTCTGAAGTGTCTACTAAAGCCTGTGTTTCTATTAAATTGCATTTTTTTCACTATCCTTCACTTATAATAATCTCCCATCACTTGACACATCATAAATGAATCTCTGTAGCTTGCAACCCAAAAGGCCAACTAAAAAAGTAAATATTTGTTGCTTGGTTTAAAGGCTTTTGTGTCTGGGGAACTGGGTAGAGAGAAATGGACCATACAATATTGTTTTCTCTGATAATTCTCCCTGCTTTATTTTTATAGGAAGATAAAGAAGCTACTTGCTAACCAAAAAAACCAAACCTACTGCCTCTGAGTCAGTTCTGACTCATAGCAGCCCTACTTTTTAA
Source organism: Heterohyrax brucei (assembly GCA_028571685.1). Classification (NCBI taxonomy): domain Eukaryota; kingdom Metazoa; phylum Chordata; class Mammalia; order Hyracoidea; family Procaviidae; genus Heterohyrax; species Heterohyrax brucei. The sequence goes on from CM053148.1 coordinate 109,652,938, forward strand.
CAGTGCACTGGTTTAATCTTTGATGATCTATGATTGATTACTGTTCTTTTATTTTTCCCTTAGTTACTTCTAGTCACGTATGGAATAGCTGGCACATTACCGAAGTTAAAAGGAGAAACTTAGTGATCCAATTCCTGTTCCTCTTCCTACTTCACCCCTTGGCTTTAAATCTACAAGACCCTTCATGATCTGATGTCATTTCCTATATTCCCTCCTTATCCTCCTCAAAATCCATGTTTGCCATCATGGCTTTTAATCTGTTTCTTGAAGACAGCAAATATTCTTCTGTCTCAGGGTATAGTGATTAAGTGCTATAGCTGCAAATCAAGAGGTCGGCAGCTCTAATCTGCCAGGAGCTCTTTGGAAGTTGTATGGTGTGGCTCTACTGTCATATAGGTCGCTGAGTCAGAATTGATGAAACTTCTTTTCTTTTTTGTTTTTGTGGTTGAGTGAAAATATACAATCCCATATAAATTTGAATACCTGCCCATGAGTGGATCCCACTGCTCTCCCTGCCAGTGACAGCCTGCTCCTCCTCTCCATTCTGCGCATGTCATAGCCTTCTAACAATCTCTTATCCCCTCCGCTCCACCCCCTCCCTCCACGTCCAGTAAGAGATCAGCCAGATGACATCTTATAGATGCATAGAACCATGAAGTACACACAGGATATGGTCACTCTGTGTCACCAAGTTCAATCCATTTCTGTCCAAAGAGTTGACCTCCATTGTGATTTATGGACAGGGCCAGCATCAGGGTCAGGTACCATGCTCCCAGGGGAATCCCAGGTCCCTGGACCATCAGTTGCAGTCTTTTAGTGGAGATCTCACGGTGCACCCCTTTTTATTTTTGTATTGCCTGTGAGACTCAAGAGCTCTACCACAGTTATCACTGAGGGTGGCCAGGCACCATCCAGTTCTTCTGGTCAAAAGTCAATGTAGTCACCCACTCACATTGGTCTCTCCATCTTCTGCATTCTCTTTGGCCCATGTCATTTTGGTTCTTGGAGATCATCTGTTCCTGCTGAGGTGGGACCATTTGGTGTGCCTCAGACAGCAGTTTGACAGTTTTAAGACATCAGACACCACTCATCAATTTAGGGTAAGAAGACTCTCTTAGCAAAATGTTAGTTATGCCAATTGGCCTTGATGTCCTCTGAGAGCATGGTCCCCAGACCCCCACCACAGCTACTCCATCCTTACAGTAATACGTTAAGATGAGAGAAGTAATCATGCTATGTTGAAGTACAGTTAAAATTGATCTTCTTTCTAATGTGTGCTGTCGCTGATTTCACCCAACCAAATTTCTATCAACTATCTAACCAAAACCCCACCCTCTTCATCCCCCCTCCCCACCTTTGAAGCCTTCAAAGAGTCTTTTCTTCTATTTATGAGTCTATTTTTAAGTTCTTATCATAGGGATCTTGTACAATATTTGTTCTTTTGTCACTGATTACTTTCACTCAACATAATGTCCTCCAAATGAAACCAGGTTATAAGATGCTTCCTAAAATCATCACTGTTTTTCATCACTTCATAGTATTCCATTGAGTGTATATACCATAGTTTACCTATCCATTTGTCTGTTGTTGAGCATCTGGTTTGATTCCATCTTTTTGCTATTGTGGACAGTGCTGCAATAAACATTCTTTTGGACATATCAGTTGGTGTGAATGGCCTTGATTCTGCAGAGTATATTCCAAGCAGTGGAATTCCTGGGTCAAATGTTAAATCTATTTCCAGCTTTTTAAGGAAGTGCCAGATTGCTTTCCAAAGACATTGCACCATTTTGCAATCCCACCAACAGTGTAGAAGAGTTCCAGTTTCTCCACATCCTCTCCAACATTTGTTGTTTTGCATTTTTTGAATCATGGCCGACCTTGTTGGGGTGAGATGGTATCTCATTGTAATTTGAATTTGAATTTATTTAATAGCTAATGATCACTAGCATTTTCTAGATGATCTATCCAATATTGAGAGTGGAGTGATCTGTCCTGTTTTTGAGTGTAGTCAGTGTTTCTGTGATGTATTTAGATGATCTAGTATTGGGTGCATAAATATTTAATATTGTTAAGTCCTGCTTGTGTATTGAGCCTTTCATTAATAAACAGTGTCCATGCTTGTTCACAATGTTGGTTTTTACATTAAGATTTATTTTATCTGAGATTAGCATTGTCACACCTGCTCTTCCTTGTGTATTGTTAGCTTGGTACATATTCTTCCTTCTTTTAATTTTCAGTTTGTTCATATCTTAAGTCTAAGGTAAGTTTCTTATAAGAAAGATATGGACAGGTTGTGTCTTTTGATCCAAGATGCCGCTCATTGTCTCTTTACTGGAGTGTTCAGTCCATTCATATTCAATGTAATTATTGAGAGGTATATACTTAGTTCTGTCATTGCAATACGTTTATTTTTGTGTTGATGTTTTCTCTGTTCTTATTATTCTGTTCTGGGACATTCTTCTTTGTGAGTTGATTCTTCATGTTTTTCAGTGTTGCTTTTCTGGTTGTTGAGAATCAATATTGTGTTTCTTGATTTGATAAGTTACATATTTATTGTGCTTTGTGACTACCCCTGTAATGCCCCTTAATAATCTATGTTTAAACCCAATTTTAACCACTACAGGTCTTATTAACTTCCTCTCCATCTGGAAGGACTATAATGACTGTAGTATATCCCTCTTTTTAATATGATTACATCATAGTTTTCATGATATGATCACTGGATCAATTTTTTTAATATTACAGCTTTGGTTAGGTTTGGAGCTTTCCCTAACTAAATCAGTTTCTGGATGATGTGTCCTGTATTTGATCCTAAAATATAAAATTAGTAGTTTTGTTCTTCTAAGCAAAGAGGTTCTTTCAGTATTTCTTGTAGCTTTGGTTTGGTTTTTACAAAGTCTCTGAGCTTCTGTTTATCTGAGCATGTTGTATTTTCATTTTCATATTTGAAAGATAGTTTTGCAGGATACATAATTCTTGGTTGGAAGTTCTTCTCCTTCAAGGCTTTGAATGTGTCATGCCACTGTCTCCAAGCCAGCTTTGTTTCTGCTGAGAAATCCTATGAAAGCCTACAGGGTTACTCTCTGAATGTTAGCTTTGCTTTGAGTCTAGCTGCCTGTAAGAGTTTCTGCTGATGTTTATTTTGTTAAGCTGGATTATAATATGTCTTGGAGTCTTTCTTTGTGATCTATATTGAGTGGCATTTGATACACATCTTGGGTATCTATATTCTCTTCTTTCTTAATTTCTGGGAAGTTTTCTGTCAGCAGCTCAGCAGCAATGCTTTCTGTGTTCTCAGGTGTCTCACTCTGTTCAGGAACTCCAGTTAATCATAGATTTTTCTTCTTAATAGAGTCCCACATGCTTCTTAATGCTTCTTCATTTTTCTTGTTTCTTTTTTCTAATTTCTCCTCACAGTTGCTGGAGTCAGTAGCTCTGTCCTCCAAGTCAGAATATCTATTTTCCACTTGTTTCATTCTGTTTTCTTGGCTTTGAACTGAATTTCCTGTCTCTTTGATTTTGTTATTGATCTGTTGGATTTCAGAGTAGCATGTTCCATCAGATCAAACAGCTTCCTAATTTTTTTCATTTTGCTCTGCTGCATTTTGTATAAGGTCTAGGAGGGCTCTCTATATAATCCTTTCGTACGTGCCCTCTGATAGTTTCAGAAAGGCTTCTTCATCTGGGAAGTTCTTTGGATCTTCCTTTTGTGGGCCTTCTGAAGCCATAGGTGAATTCTTCCTAATGTTATCATCCAAAGCTTGTTACTTTTCGGGCATCTGGAGGTTGTCTTGTTTCTCCAGTGTTACCTTAATGGGATCTAAAGCTCAGTCTGAAAAGGAAGTTGATCAGCAGACACCTCTATTTACTCCAGTGACTGGGCTCAGTGGACTCTCTAGGGTAGCAGGCTCCACCACCTGATTAGCAAAGACACAGCCCCACTGATAGAGTCACTGGGGAGCCATCAGCTGATCCTATAATGTGAAGAGATTCCTTCTGAATGCATTGCAGTTATTTCTCTATTGAAAAGTAAAAGGTATCTGACAGTTTCTAAAATTAGTCAGGATTCAGGTACAAGTCCCTCTTCCCAGCTGGCAAAGTAAGCATCTCTTTATCAAAGACTGCTTTAATGCTGGAAAAGCTGTCTCCAGGCAGGCACTGCCTCCCAGACTGGGAATTAGGTCCAGTGAGGCCCCCACACAGGAAACTCCACCTCCTAGTGAATCAAGATGGCATCCTGTGCAAGCTCCTCTGCCCACCTTGGAAAAGGCTAATCATTGGCAGAGATTTGGAGATTCCAAGAGAGAGAGGTCAGAGGTGCTGAGTTGCACAGATTCCAAAGCCAGGCTCTCAAAACGTGGTGTCTCCGCTAGCTGATCTTATCAGCAGTATGCCTCAGCCTTTGTGACAGTCAAACCTCAGCCCTTCCCACCACCTAAGACAGAGAAAATCAAAGTTAAAATGGCCATTTCAGTCCACACGAGCCGGCACTATCAAGGGCAGGAGTCGGCAAAAGAGAAGAAGTTTCCTGCTCAGTAGTATGTAGACCAAATAGACAGCCCTATGCCATGTCTTAAGGCTCACTAGGTGTCCAGAAGGCTCCATTTAATTATCAATTCAGGCCTTGGTTTCCAGAGGGATTTAGGGAGACATGTGTTTAGTCTGCCATCTTGACTGTCGTGCAGAACTTTATTTTTAATAGAAAAAGATAAAAGTAGAAAATATGTGGATCTTTTTTGATCTCTTGATTAGATTATAGGAAATATTTCCTAAAAGATATCTTCCAAGATCATCTTAGCTGAAGTGTTTATGCCTTGGGGACAAGCTGTTATGTCCTTGTGAGTTCTCGTGAGTCAGGCTCCAGCTGGGTCTCTTTCAAAGACAAGAAATAATGGCTCCAAAGTTGTCTCCTAAGTCACTGGCCTTTTCTATTTCCAATAATTTCATTTTTTTAATAGTCTTTAATACTATCTAACATTGTCTTATATTTATTGGTTTGCTACTGCTATTTAAAATGTACGTAGCCTGACAATTAAGTCTGTGAACTTAATTGTTCTAAGTGCTACATACCTCATTGCTGAATATCACTATGGTTGCCTTTGAAGTACTCCCCTTGACAAGCTATGACACCAGGGCTAGTCAACCCTTCAAAGCAATTTTGGAACTCTTTTTGGAATGACCATTGCACACAGTGTGGCCCATTGGTAAGCTTGCAAACTAAATTGGATACGTGGCTGTAAGAAAGTTTTTAACCTGTAAACAAATAACTATTGGAACACCCTCCCTACTTACCTGATCTGGGCCCCAATGACTTTTTTCTTTACCTGACTATAAAGGAAATATTGAAAGGAAGATATTTTGATGGCATTAAGCACATCAAGGGTAATATGACAACAGCTCTGATGGTCATTCCAGGAAGAGTTCCAGAATTGCTATGAAGGGTGGACTAAGCTCTGGCGTCAGTACATAGCTTCCCAAGGGGAGCACTTTGAAGGTGACTGTAGTGATATTCAGCAATTGGGTATGTAGCACTTTTTTCTGGGATGAGTTCACGAATTTAATTGGCAGTCCTCGTACACTGTCTCCTTCACTGGAAGGTAAGCTTTGTAAACAGTTTTATCTCTTCTGTTCACTGAAATATCCCTAGAATATATCCAAGCAATTATTGACTGAATGAAGCAAACAAATAAAAACAAAAATAGTGTACAAAAATAAGTTGGAGATCTCATAGAGATCATCTGAAATAAGTAAAGAGATCAATAAACAGGAAATAAAGTCTCTGTATTTTAAAATTACTTCTAGATTTTCTTGGTGATCTCAGCTAAAGCCTCCGCCTCCCCCCTATTCTGACAACAGCTGATTCTCTGGAGCTGGGTCCAATTCAGGCTCTGCTTCCACTCTCTAGGTACTTAAGTAATGATGTTTCTTAATGTGACAATCTTCTAGATCAATAATACTCTGCAGAGAAAACACTCTCTTGTGTTTCTAATAATTTTTACGTACCAAAAAATTATAGCTGATGACAGTCTTTTAACAAAGAATCTAACTGGTTTTTAAGTTCTTTGAAATCCTGCCATAGACACAAAAAGCCACAAGATACTTCACCTTCTATCGTATTAACAAAAATGATTATGTGTATAAAGAAATGTTTAAGAAATTATAGTGCTATCTTTTTAGACAGTTTTCCTTTTTTTTACTTAATCTTCAAAATTGAATCAGATTTTGCAAGTCAGCACTAATGACAGCTTAAAACCCTTGTTAAATGCAGACTGAGTATTTGTTGCTAGGTGCTGTCAAATCTGTTACAACTCCCAGAGATCTCGTGTACAGCAGAATGAAACACTGTCCAGGCCTGTGCCATCCTCACAATCATTGCTATGCTTGAGTCCATATTGCAACCACTGTCAAAATACCACATGTTTCTGTAGTTTTCCCTTGACTATCTATAAGAATTCTGTTAATGCAATATTATTGACTGCTTGTTTATCAAACATGGTAGGGTCAGGCTTTCTGGGACTAAACCCATAGTCTTTGGGTATGAGGAATGTAGGGTAAATGGATGTAGATCGTGGATCTCCTGACCTGAAAGCCTCGGCCATGGTATCAGGGGACAAGTGTTCTTCAATGCCAGCCCATTAACAAAGAAAGTGCTCTGTCTGTGTAATGGGACAGAAGGTTGCCAACAGTGCGCCTAGTAAAAACCTCGCTGTCACTTAGTCACCATTTCTCTTCTAAGTGTAAAAAAATGCAGTCTGTGAGCCAACATTATTCAGCTTACAGATTCTGTCTATGCAGTTTGCAGACACTGACTATCCACCTAGAGGTCTGATTAGGAAGAAAAAATAGGATAGTCTCCAGGGGCATACTAATTTCAAGCTTATGTGAGTGTTCCCACAGATAAATTCACCTAGGTTACAATGTGCTTGCTTGACAATTTATCTAGATTACTGAGAGGAGAACACTGTAAAAAAAAAAAAAAAAAGGCAAAGAAAAGAAAGAAAGTAATGTTTTTTCATTAGATATGAAGAGGAAATACCTAAGGAAGTTCTAGAACTGATTATTAAATTACAAAGATAACAGTATTTCCCCGAATGGCCCATACTAAGGCTGTTAATAAGGAAAGAACGAAGAAAGGAAAAGAAAAAAATGAAGAAGGAAAAGTGGTATAACTCCTGCTTTAGTTTATTTCAAAAAGAAAGAAGCTAAATTCACTGTTGTCAAGTCGATTCTGACTCATAGGGACCCTATGAGAAGCTGTTCATAGGATTTCTTTCTAAGGAGTTCCTGGTAGATTTGAACTGCTGACTTTTTTACTTACTAGTGCCTTTAAATCTAAAGTAATTTTACTGAAACTTTATACTTTTTTTGAAGATCTGTGGGATGTGCAGAAACTAAAAAATCCAAACCCATTGCCAGTGAGTCAATTCTGATTCACAGCAATCCTGTAGGACTCAGGAGGAATTCCCCATACGGTTTCCAAAGCTGCAGTCTTTACAGAGGAAACTCTGATGGTGTAGTGGTTAAGTCTGTCAACCAAAAGGTCAGCTGTGCAAATTCACCAGATGCTCCTTGGAGACTCTGTGGGGCAGTTCCATTCTGCCTCACAGGGTTGCAACGAGTGGTCACTGAGTCCACGGCAGCAGGATTTTTGGTTAGTCTTTATGGAATCAAACTGCCACACCTTTCTGGTGGGTGCAAACCAGTGATATTTGACTGAGCAACCAAGCTGCTTAACTACACGCTAAGAGATTCTCAGTTTTATATCTGAATTAAGATTATCATTGATTAAACAAATTTGAGTCTAATTGAGTTTACACAAAACAGTTACAAATAAAGAGATGCTGAGATGTGTTCAACCTAATAGCTACTCAGACATTTTTCACATGATTCAGGATTCTTTTCTTTTTCTCGTTATTTAATAAACTTCTAGTATGCTCAACGACACTTGGCTTAGTATGACAGTACTGTACTAAGTTATGGGAATGCAAAATACCCCCCTAAAAAGAAAGAAAATTATTTATACAGTTGTGAAGATCACATTTTAGTAAAGTAGAGGAATGTTAAAAAACCAGAACACAAAATTGATTTAGAAAATACGATGAAGAAAAAACTCTTGATGCTCTGACAGGCATATGCTGGTTCTTGAGGATCAAGGAACAATTCTGTAAAGATGTGAAATTTGAAAAGGCAGTGGAAGGAGGCGCAGTGGAAAGTAAAGGGAGCAGTGAGTGGATATCCGGTGGTGGAAGAAGGAGCTTAGACGTCGGAAAGAGGTCTTGAGCCCAAAGGGAAGCAGGTCTCAATAAAACACAGATACAGCATACTCCTTCTCATATTCTCTGCTTTGAGTCAACATCTATCCGACACCATTAGCGATATCCCTTGTTTGACATCCTGTTTTGAATTTCCACTGAAATTCTGGCAGTTCCCTGTTTATATACTGCTGCAAGCATTTCTGAATGATCTTCAGAAAAATTTTACTTGTGCATGGTATTAATGATATTGTTTGATAATTTCCACATCCTGTTGGATCATCTTTCTTTGGAATGGGCACGGATAATTGATCTCTTTCAGTTGGCTGGCCAAATAGCTGTCTTCCAAATTTCTTGACATAGGTGAGAATTTGGACTACTGAGTATTTGCTATTTTATCCAGTTTTTTTTCTCCCTCTTTATGTTGAGGTGTAATCCATAATGAAGATTGTAGCTTCTATCCATAAAATTCCGTTGAACTTGGTTATAAGCTATTCATACAGAGAATATTTAATACCTCTTTCACATGACAGGCCTTCCAATATTTGGTAACTGTATTTCCTATTCAGTTATCTTGTGTCTCTGAGTCAGGCATCCTCTGTTGCTTTAATGCTTTCTTGATATTCTGTATATTTTTCTTTAAACATCACCGTTTTACAAGCATGGCATCCTAGATGCCATACAGTTTTCAGTGCTGTCAGCACAGTGCACAGTGAACTGTGATTTTCACTACCCAGGGCCACGTAAATCTCTTGCAGTTAGCCTGAATTTAAACTAGGTTTTTCAGCTTCAACACTCTGTTCATAAATAGGGTTCCATTCCAGTGTCTCTGATGTAAATATATTCTACTGTAAGTTGAATACTTTTCTGTCTTTAGATTTTGCCTTTTATCTTTATCTTTTTTAATCTGATCTTTGTCTTTGAACATCTGAGAATGGTAGCATCATTCAATGTCTGAGAATGATGACATCAGCAAATGACATGCTGCAAAATTGTATGTAGTGTATACTACTAGCAATGATGTGTACAGAAAAATACGATAGTAGGTGTGGTTTGTGGTAGCTCCTACATGTCATAGGTCAGGAACTACGTGCGTGTGGACCATATTGCTGATTAAAATAACTGTGTAAAACTGCCTTAAGAAAATCATACTGCTGAGTCCATTCTAACTCATAGTGACCCTACAAGACAGGATAGAACGGCCTCACAGTGTTTGCAAGGCTGTAGTCTTTAGAGAAACATTTTGCCACGTTATTCTCCTGTAAGTGGCTGGTAGACTCAATCTGCCTGTCTTCTGTTTGGAAACCCTGATGCAGTAGTGTCTAAGTGCTCTGTCTGCCAACCAAAAGGTGGGCAGTTCAAATCTGCCAGGCACCTCTTGGAAACTTTATGGGGCAGTTCTACTGTGACCTATAGGATTGCCATGAGTTGGAATTGACTCAAAGGCAGTGAGTTTGGTGCATTTGGTACCTTTTGGTTAGTAGCCAAGCACTTAACCACTACCAGGGTTCCTACAAAACTGCTAACAGTCTATCGACAGTATTTATTTGTATAGGTACTTTTTTCCATTTTTTTAAATCAATTAATTATCTTTTTCTTTCCTCAAGGGATGATTTCACAGATCTGAGGATTATTTGTCATCTGACAAATTCCACCAAACAACTGATAAATCAAGAGCTTGAAGATCTTTTTAGCTTCATTTCTTTTGCCTTACATTTTCCAACTTTATATATTCCTAATATTAATGCACATGCTCTCTCTACAGTTTCTCTCAAGTTTGTAGATGCAATGAGACCAAAGTAAAATGAGGGGAGGATAACATGATAGAGGAGCTATTTTCATTAACAAAATTGAGAGGACAAAAGCCTTAAATTATATCATTATATACTTCTCGGAATGTATTGTTTTATAACGTACTGAAGTAAGTCAAGGAGGGAATAAAATGTAATTAAAAAATACTCAAAAATCTCCCATTTTAAGAAATTCTTAATGTAAGAAAACACATGCATAGAATAAGAAATTATTTTGAGCAAATATAAAGCAAATTCAAAGAGATAAAGTGCATAACTGAGTGTTGAAAGGCTGGAACTAAGGAGGGCTTTTGAATGAGATATGAGTAGCTACATTAAGCATTCATAGAAAAAATTGTTTGTATAACATAGAAAAAATGTTTAAGCACAAGACTGTCAAAAACTGGAGTGTGTTGAAAAGTGATTTTTCTATTAGCACTGAGAGACAAAAAACATCCAACTAATAATGTTTCTGACAATTATTATGGGGATTCATCAATTTTCTACAGCTATACTGCAGAGACACTGGATTCTCTTCAATATTAATATTCTATGACTCAGAACGTGAGGGATACATTTAAAAAAAAATGTGAGGACACCAAAGATTTTGTTGTTGTTAGGTGTCACAAATACACCTGCAACAGAAGGAAAATTGGTCAGTCTTGTACCATCCTCACTATCATTGTTATATTCGAATCTATTGTTGCAACTACAGTGTCAGTCGATTTTGTTGAAGGTCTTCCTCTTTTGCTGACCCTCTCTGCATTACCAACAGTAATGTTCTCCAGGAACTGGTCCCATCTGATAATAAGTCCGAAGTACATAAGTTAAAGTCCCACAATCCCTGACTCTAAGGAGCATTCTGGTTGTATTTCTTCCAAGACAGATTTAATCATTCCTCTAGCAGTCCAGGGTATATCCAATATTCTTCACCAACATTGTAGTTGGAGGACATCAATTCTTCTTCAGTCTTCCTCATTCACTGTCCAGCTTCCCCATTCGTGTAAGAGAATTGAAAATATCATGACTTGGGACAGGAACACCTCAGTCCTGACAGTAATTTTTTTTTTTTTTTTTGCTTTTTTAACGCTTCAAAGTGGTCTTTTGCGGTAAATACACTGAACGCAATGTCACTTGATTTCTTAATTGGTGCTTACATAGGCCTTGATTGTTGATTAAAGTAAAATAAAATCCTTGACAAGTTCAGCATTTGTGATGGTTCAGATCGTGTGTCAGCTTGGTTGGGCCATGATTCTCAGTGTTTTCCTTGTTCTGTATCCTGTAGCTGACTCCTGCTGGTCTGACCTCTGGTTCTTGGGACTTTAACTGGCAGTTTACCAGAGGTTTTGCCTGCTGATCTTGGGATTCTGTGATCTTTACAGACTGTGAGCAACAGCTTGGCTCTCCAACCTACTGATCTTAGACTCCATCACCCCCATGTGCTCGGGATGTTATAGCCTCTGCAAATGTGTGAGCCAGTTCCTTGATATAAACATTTATGCCAAGCCAAGTGCCATTGAGTCAGATCCAACTCATGGAGACCCTAGAGACCAGGGATCTGTTTTATTGGTTTTACTCTCTAAAGAACCCTGCCTAAAGCAGTCTTTTCTGCATTTGTCGTAATGCTACTCACTGACCCAGTTGTGAGCATTTTTGTTTTCTTTGCATTTTGGTGTAATCCATAATGAAGATTGTAGTCTTTAATCTTCCTTGGTAGATGCTGCAAGTTGTCTTCACTTTCAGCAAGGCTCTGTCATCTGCATATTCCAGGTTGTTAATGAATTTTCCGCCAACTCTGATATTGCACTCTTCTCCACAGAGTCTGGCTTCTGAAATTATTTCCTTAGCATACAGACTGAATAGGTATGGCGAAAGGATACAATTCAGAAGCACACCTTTCTTAGTTTTAAGTATACACTATTTTCTTGTTATGTACAACTGACTGCTTCTTGGCATATGTACAGGATCCTCATGAACACAATTAAGTATTCCTGGAATTGCCATTCTTCACAAAGTTACACATAATTTGTTTTATAAGGATCAGCACAAAGCTGGTTCCTGTGAGGTTGAGGTTAAAGGTTTCCCAAATGTCTAACTTTTATCACTGCTGAACCACCTCCTCATCTCTAAAATTAGTTACTCCTCCTCTAAGTATTCTCTAGCCTGTTTTAGGGTTCTATGATTTGCTGCAATGTCTCACACAACTCAAGAACCATATCAAAGAAATAATTCACTAAGTTTCAAAGACTGTAAAACAGGTAAATATCTTTCTGACATTCTCAGCTTTCAGCCTATACTTCTCTGACTTTAGCAATAGTATCCTTCTTTCCATGTTCTCTTTTAAATCTTGCTTGAATTTCTGGCAGTTCACTGTTAATATATGGTTGCAACTGCTTTTGAATGATCTTCATCAAAATTTTACTTGCAGGGGAAAGAGTTAACATGGTGGACTAAACACAGGTCCCCTTGATCCCTCAGAAGACTAAGACCTGGTTTGATAATTGAATAGAACTTTCTGGATACCCAGTGACCCCTAGGACACAGTTTAGGACTGTCAGTCTGGAATCTGTGTCACTAAGTGGAAAACATACTCTCTAATGATGAATTCCATGCTCTTGCTGGGATGATGTGGCTCATGTGATTCAAATGTACCTGGCACTTTTCAGTTTTTGTTGCTGTTGTTAGCTGGTAGGTGGGGGAGAAGTGTAGGCCAGCAGCTATGCTGAATCACAATCCTGAAGTGAACTGAATGTCTCTCATCACAAAGACAGTGGGTAGGATAGCTACATTTTAAGAGTTCAGTGGTGGGACACCACAGCCCCTCCACCCTCCCTTTTCAGAGCTTCTCCATAGAGTCACCTCTTTCTCAGTGAGAGGGGTGGCTTGATGTAGACACTAACTTGTTGACCTGGGAGGCAGTTACACAATGGAGGCCTCACCACAGGCTAATTCCTGGCTGTGAGATAGTACCAGTCCAGGGAACACTTTCCAAGCAGATGGTCTGTGCTTAGCACAGTATTGCCTCGTGGGTGACACCTGGCAGGTGGCAACTGCAGTGCAGTGACCTATCCCTGTTGTGATCTGCACTGTAGCATCTCAGGACAGCCTAAGAGAAGCCTTCACAGCTGGAAGGAGTGGCCTAACACACTTAGCCACCTCACTGATTTTGTTAACAGTTAGGTAGTATTTAGGTTTTTAAAATAAAACTGCCTCAAGAGATAACTTCTGTGTAGCCTGACTGCATCTCTTCCACATCACAGGGTCTGCTGACAGCCCCCCAGTGTCTCCATAAGAAGGGGTGGTGTCTTTGCCAGCCAGGAGATGGAGTCTGCCACCCCAGAGAGCCCACTGAGGCCAGTCACTAGAGTACAAAGAAGTAGCTGGTAACCAAATTCCTTCCAAGAGCTAAGACTCAGTGCTTGTTAAGTGAACATCAGAGAAACTAGGTGTTCCAATAGCAAGAGATCATTAACAGGTATTTAAAGAAATATCTGGACATGGATGCATAAAATTTACAAAATAAAGACTTACAAAACTTCCCAAATGAAGAAGTCTTTCTGAAACTATTGGACTTCGAGTACAAAGGAATTATATAGAGAGCCCTTCTAAAGATTAAACAAAATACAGCAGAACAAAACCAAAAATTAAGCAAGCTATTTGAACTTATGAAATAACAACATTCTGAAATCTGACAGATCAATAACAAAATTTCAGAATTAGACAATTCAGTTCAAAGCCAAAAGGGCAGAACTGATGAACTGGGAACCAGAATTAGTGACCTTGAAGATAGAGCTACGGACACCAACATTTATGAAGTCAGAAAAAAAGAAATAAGAAAAGTGAAGAAGCCCTAAGAAACATGTGGGACTCTATCAAGAGGAATAATCTATAATTAATTGGAGTCACTTTACAGGGAGGGATAGCAGAAAACATAGACAGCATTGTTGCTGAGTTGCTGCCAGAAAATTTTCCTGAAATTATGAAAGAAGAGAACACAGATATCCAAGATGCATATCTAATACCACAGAAAGTAGACCTTAAAAGAAAGACACCAAGGCATATTATAACAAAATGAAACATAAACAGAAATTCTTAAAGACAGCAAGACTCAAAGCAAAGCTAACATTCAGAGGGAAGCTCTGTAGGTGTTCATCTGACTTCTTGGCAGAAATGATGTTGGCACAGAGGCAGTGGGATGACATATTCAAAGCCTTGAAGGAAAAAAACTTCCAACCAAGAATTACATATCCTGGAAAACCATCTTTCAAATATGAAGATGAAATTAAGGCATTCACAGCTAAACGGAGGCTCAGAGACTGCATAAAGTAAACAAAAACTACAAGAAATACTGAAAGAAGCTCTTTGCTTAGAAAAACAAAACCCTTAAGTGTGTATTTAAGGGGGCAATGCAGGACACAACGTACAGAAACCTACTCAGTTCAGAAAGGCATAAAATTCAATCAGAGCTACAACATAAAAAGAACCAGTGAACTTATCATGAAAACTGAAATACAATCACGTTAAAGAGGGATATACTACAGTAGTTAAAGTCCTGTCACATAGAGACAAAGCTAATAAGATTTGTAGAAGCAAAAAATGGGTTTAAACTCAGATTATTAAGGGGAATTATGGAGGCAGCCCAGGAGCACAGTAACAGTGCAACACATCAAAACAAGGACTACAATACAGGAATCTGAATAAAAACAAAACCAACACTGAAAAACATGAAAATTCAGTGCATAACGATGAATGACCTACACAGAATGTTAAAAGCAACAGAGAAAACATCAACACAAAAATAGTCACATTGAAATGACAGCACTAAACACAATAATTACACTGCATGTAAATGGTCTGAATGCTCCAGTAAAGAGACAACAAGTGATATCTTGGATCAAAAGACACAACCTGTCTATATGTTGCTTACAAGAAACACACATCAGACTTAAAGATATGAATAAGCTGAAAACTAAAGAATGAAACAATATATATTAAGCTAACAAAGTACAAAAGAGAGCAGATGTGGCAATATTAGTCTCAGATAAAATAGATTTTAATGTAAAATCCATCATCATGGACAAGGAGTTATCTCAACAGATCCAAAAGAAATCAAAAGTGTCATAACAGAATACTATGAAAAACTGTGCTCCAATAGATTTGAAAACCTAGAGGAAATGGACAAGTTTCTAGATTCATATCAGCTACCAAAACTGTCACAAGAAGAAGCAGAACAACTTAATAAACCCATCACAGAGGAAGAAATTGAAAAAATCATGAAAAAACTAGCAATCAAAAAGAGCCCCTGCCCTCATGGCTTCACCTCAGAATTCTGCCAAGCTTTTAGAGAAGAGTGAACTCCAATACTACTGAGACTATTTCACAGCATAGAAAAGAATGGTATGCTCCCAAACTCATTCTAGGAAGCCAACATAACCCTGACACCAATGCCTGGGATAGATCCCACAAAAAAAAAGGAAATTGCAGACCAATATCACTCATGAACCTAAACACATAACTCTTTAAAAAATTCTTGTCATTAACGTCTGACATTTCAAAAAAATAATTCAACATGACCAAGTTGAATTCATACCTTAGAGGCAAGGCTGATTCAACATCAGAAAAACAATTAATGCAATTAACCATACAAATCAATCAAAAGATAAGAATCACCTGATTTTGCCAATTGAAGCAGAAAGGCATTTGACAAAGTCCAACAACTACTCATGGTAAATAAAAACTCTCAGCAAAATAGGCATAGACAGCAAATTCCTCAATGTAATAACGGCCATTTATAGAAAGCCAACTGCCTATGTCATCCTGAATGGATAGAGACTGAAGCAATTTCTGTTGAGAACAGAAACTAAACAAGGATGCCCACTTTCACCTCTCCTAGTCAACACTGTGCTAGAAGTTCTGGCCAGAACAATTAGACAAGACAAAGAAATAAAGAACATCTGAATTGGCAAAGATAAAGTAAAAATCTCTCTATTTGCAGATAATATGATAGTATATGAAGAGAATCCTAAACAATTCCATAAGTAAACTACTCTAAGTAATAGAAGAGTTCAGCAAAGTATCAGGTTATAAAAGAAACATAAGAAAATCAGTAGGCTTTCCTTACACCAACAAAGAAATCATTCTAGAAGAAATTACCAAATCAATATCGTTTACTATAGCCCCCCAAAAGGTAAAATGTCTAGGAATAAATCTAACTAGAGAAATAAGAGACCTATACAAAGAGAACTACAAGACCTTACTGCAAGAAACTAAGTGAGACTTTAAATAAATGGAGAAACCTACCCTGTTCATGTGCAGGAAGACTTAACATCGTGAAAATGTCTATTTTACCCCAATCTACATATACAGTGCAATCCCAATACAAACTCCAGTGATATGTTTTAATTAGATGGAGAAACAAATCACCAACTTTGTCTGAAAAGGGAGAAAACTCTGGATAAGCAAAGCACTACTGAAGAAGAAGAACACGCTGGGAGGCCTCTCGCTATCTGACTTTAGAACCTATTACTTTACCACAGTAGTCAAAACAGCCTGGTGCCGGTACAAAAAGAGACGTATAGACCAACTAAACAGAGCTGAGACTCCAGAGATGCCACCATCCTCTTGTGAACAGCTGATATTTGATAAAGGCTCTGAGACTCTGAACTGCAGTAAAAATAGTCTCTTTAACAAATGGTGTTGGCGAAATTAGTTATCTATCTGCAAAAAAAATTGAAGCAAGACCCATATCTCACACCTTACCCAAAAACTACCTCAAACTGGATTAAAAACCTAAATATCTAACCTAACATGATAAAGATCACAGAAGAAAAAGTACAATCAACAATGGAAGGTTTAATACACAACTTAGATGTGAAAATCTGACAAAGCTAGATCGACAGAAAATAGATAATTTGGAACTACTAAGAATCAAATACTTTTGCTCATCCAAAAATTTCATCAAAAGAGTTAAAATACCACCCATAGAATGGGAAAAAAAATTGGCAACTGTATGTCAGATCAACATCTGATCTCCATAATCTAAAAAGTATTTCAAAACATCAACAAGAACCAAGTAAATAACCCAATTAAGCACTGGGCAAAGGATATGGGCAGACCCTTCACTAAAGAAGACATCCAGCCAGCCAAAAAACACATGAGGAAATGCTCACGATCATTAGCTATTAAAGAAATCCAAGTCAAAACTACAGTGAGGTACCTTCTCACTACAGTAAGGTTGGCCATGGTCCAAAAAACACAAAACAACAAATGCTGGAGATGCTGTGGAGAAATTCAAACTCTCCTACACTGCTGGTGGGATTGCCAAATGGTACAACCTCTTTGGAATGCATCCTGGTGCTTCCTTAAAAAGTGGGAAATAGTTACTCCATTTGATCCAGTAATCCCACTTCTCAGAATATATCCTACAGAATTATGAGCAGTCACACAAACAGATACATGCACACGAATGTTTATTGCAGCACAGTCTACATTTACAAAAAAGCGAAATCAACCTAGATGCCCAACAACAGGTGAACGGATAAACAAACTATGGTACACATACTCAATGGAGCACTATTCAATGGTAAAAAACAATGATAATTTCAGGAAGCACCTCATAACCTAGTTTCAAATGAAGACATCTTGTTGAGTGAAATCAGGCAGTGGCACAAGGACAAATACATATGAGACCTCTATTAGCCAAGTGCCGTCGAGTCAGATCCGACTCATGGCGACCCTAGGGGCCAGGGTATAGAATCATGTACAGAAGAAAAGACTCTTTGATGGCTGCAAGGGAGGGGAGGGAGGTAGTGAGAGGCCTGGGTATCAATTAGATAGCTGATAGAAATTTGATTGGGTAAAAGTAGTGACAGCACACACTAGATGGAATATCAACTTAGCTGGACTTCAAAATAGACTGAAAACTCTTCTAATCTTAGCCTACTATCACAAGGATAGAGTAGCAGGGTCAGAAGTCCAGGGACCATGCTCTCAGGGGACATTGAGGCCAGTTGGCATAAATAGACTATTGCTAAGGGAGACTTCTACACTCTACATTGGTGAGTGGCATCTTTGGTTGGTCTTAAGAGCTAGCAAGCTGTCATCTGAGGTAGACCAGATGGTCCCAACTCAGCTGGAACAGATGATCACTGATGAAAACAAAGACATAAGGGAAAAAGAGCCCAGAAGACAGAGAGACCCACATGTATGGGTGACTGTATCAGCATGTGATCAGAAGAACCAGATGGTTCCTGGCCAGCTCCAGTGACAGCCGTGATGGAACATACAATGTCGGGTCCCAGTGGCAACAAGCAAAAAAGATAGGTGCACCTCAATAACTCCATTGAAAGACCACAATTGAAGATCTGAAGTCCCAGGACCTCCCCTGGGAGCATGGCTCCTAGGCCTGCTGCTGCCCTCGATCATTAATAATTACTGAGGTCAAGACAGGAATGTATTAGACTAGTGGACACAAAGTAAGCATACGTTGTGTCCACTTTATGGTTCTATGAATCTACAGGATGCTGTCTTACAGGACTAGAAGAGAGAGGAAAGGGTGGAGAGGAGGGTATGGGAGATTGTTAGCAGGAAATGAAAGGAAGAGTGTCTTACCACTGGTCAAGAAGACCAGAGAACTGCAGATAGGCAAGCATGCAAATTTAGCTTGGATTGTTTACTACTTTCACCCAATCACAATTAAAAAAAGGTTTGAAAAACAGTTAAAATGGTAAAATGTTCTGTATATACTTTATACAATTAAAAAAAGAAAAAATATATGATATTAATAACACTGATAACTTCTGTATCCTATTTGATATCCTTCTTTTGGCATACACAAAAATATGGCTCTCTTGATCAGGTCAGTGAATTGGCCAGGTAACCGTCTTCCACATCCCTTAGTTCAGACTAGTGAGCACCTCCACTACTGCATTCTCTTACTGGAACACCTCTACTATTATTACATCAGTCAGTTCTCGGAGCTTTATTTTTTACCAATGCTTTCAGTGTAGCTTGGACTTCTGCCGTCAATACCATCAGTTCTTGATCATATACTACTCCTGAAATTACTGAATGTCAACTAGTTATTTGAGGGACAGTAATTCTGCATAGGCATTGGTTTTCTTTTCATGATTCCTGTGTCATTCAATGTTGTCCCAGTTGTCTTATTCATCTAGTACTGCTGTAACAGAAATAGCACAAATTGGTGGCTTTAACAAACAGAAATTTAATTTATTCTCTGAAAGTTCAGTAGGCTGCAAGTCCAAATTCAGGGAGTCAGTTCCAAGGGCAGAGTTTCTCTGTCTGCCAACTTTGGATGAAGGTCCTTCTTATCAGTCTTCCGTTTGTCTGGGAGACTCTGCACAGGAACCTCTAGTCCAAAGAAAGTGCTGTTCTCCCAGTGTTGCCTTATTGCTGGTATGAGGGCCCTAACTCTCCGCTTGCTTCCCTTTTCTTTTTTCTCTTGTAAGATAAAAGGTGGTGCAGGACACATGCCTGCAAAACTCCCTTTACTTTGGACCAGGGATGTGACCTCTGTAAGAATATTATACTTCCACCCTAATCTTCTTTAATATAATCTAGTTTTGTCCCATTAACAACAGGCATAGATTAGGATTTACAACATATAGGATAATTGCAATCACAAAATAGAGGACAACCACACAATAGTGGGAATTATTGCCCAACCAAATTGATGCACACATTTTTAGGGGACATAATTTAATGCACGGCATTCACAAAATCCTTCAAAATTGCATATGAAGGCTTGAATTTTTTTTTTCTTCTATGAAGACTGACAGTTAAACTCACAAAGTCATCCTAGAAAAAGTGCTACACACCTCACTGCTGAATATCACAATGGTTACCTTTCAGGTACTCCCCTTGGGAAGCTACACACTGATGCTAACACCTAGTCCACCCTTCGAAGCAATTTTGGAACTGTTTTCTGGAATAGCCCTCAGAGCTGTTGTTGTCTTACTCTTGATGTCCTGAATGTTGTCAATATATTTCCCTTTCAACATTTCCTTTATCTTCTGGTAGAGAAAAAAGTCATTGGAGGTCAGGTCAAGCAAGTACGGAGAGTGTTACATTACAATTATGTGTTTACTAGCTAAAAACTCCCTCACAGACAACTACAGAATTAACTTCATGAACTTGCCACCATTCCACCATGTGCAATGACCATTCCAGAAAGAGTTCCAAAATCGTTTTGAATGGTGGACTAGCATCCCGAGGAGGGTACTTCAAAGGTTAATGTAGTGACATTCAGCAAAGAGGTATGTAGCACTTGGAACAGTGAAGTTCATCGACTTAATTGACCCTGAGAAATGCTGAGTACATTCTTCCCTTTTGATTTTCTAACTGTGGATCTTCACAATTTCATCATAATAATTTACTTTTTGTTTTCAAGCTCCCCTTTTAAATCTTTTGTTCGACTCTTTTACCTATTCATTTCTTGCATTTGTTTCAGATACTCTGTATTGGAGACATAGCAGAATATCTTCTGTTAGCATTTTGGTCTTTCCTTTCTACTTAATGGCCTTTTTGCTTTCTTAATGTATGATGTCCTTGATACCATATGACAAATTGTTTGGCCTTCAGTCATTAGTGTTCACTGTGTCAAATCTATTCTTGAAATTGTCTTTAAATTCTGGTGAGATATCCTCAAGGTCATATCTTGGCTTTTGTGGACTTCTTTTAATTTTCTTCAGCTTCAGCATGTACTTGCATCTGATCAACTGATGACCTTTTCTGAAGTCAACTACTGGCCTTGTTCCAGTGGATAATAATCTCCATTTTCTCTTGGCGTTGATGTAGTTGATTTGATTCCTGTGTATTCCATCCACTGATGTCTATGTGTGTCGCTACCATTTTTCGTTGAAAGAAATGTATTTGCAGTTAATAAATCTTTAGTCTTGCAAAATTCTATCATGCAATCTCTGACATTGTTTCTATTACCCAAGGCTGTATTTTACAACTACTGATTTTTCTTCTTTGTTTCTAACTTGTACATTCCAGTAACTAGTAATTAGCAGTGCATTCTGCCTGCATATTTGATCAATTTCAGACTGCAGAAGTTGGTTAAAATCTTCAATTACCTCATTTTCTTTTGCATTAGAGATTGGGGTATAAATTGCAATAATAGTCAAATTAACAGATCTTCCTTACAGGGCTAGAGGTATTATCCTATCTCCAACAGTGTTGTACTTTAGGATAGGTTTTGAAATGTACTTTTTGATGATGAGAGCTTCACCATTCCTTTTCAACTTATCATTCCTGTCATAGTAGACCACGTGACTGTCTGATTTCACATGGCGATACCGGAACATTTCATTTCACAGGTGACTAAAGCATTGATCTTTATGCGTTCAATTTTGCTTTTGATGACTTCCTATATTCTTAGATTCATAATTTGTTTGTTGCACATGTTGACTACTAATGGATGTTTGCAACTGTTTTTTTATTATTCTGAGTCATACCATATCTGCATATGAAGGTACAAAAGGCTTTGTTTTATTTGCATCTTTAAGATTGAGTTTGCCTTGAAGAGGTAGCTCTTCCCTAGTTATCTTTTGAGCATCTTCCAACATGAGGACTCACATTCATGTACTATATCAGGCAGTTATCCACTGTTACTCATAAAGTTTTCATTGGCCAGTGTTTTCAGAAGTATGCTGCCAGCGCCTTCATCCTAGTCTGTCTTAGTCTGGAAGCTTCGCTGAAACCTGTCTCCCATAGGCATTTGAAATACTGGTGTCATTGCTTTTAACATCACAGCATCATGTAAGTCACCACAGGAGGACACACTGACAGACAAGTAGTGGACTAAACACATAGAAAGCATATAGTCTACCTTCTCAGAAAACTCTGGATGATAGTATAGTGGGTATTCTAAAGCAGGCATTCAGTAGTCAGTGAACAAAGAGACTAAGAAGTAACAAGAGGATGAAAGAGAATTGGAAGGTCATCTTCACTGACACCTCCCTTTAGTTTAGGACCTTATCTGTGTAGTCCAAGATGTCTGGCTTTCCTAGAATTTGCAAGGTTATTAGACTACCTCTAGAGTAGTGGATTTCAAGTAGTTTTAGGTCAAATTCCCAAATTTATGCTTATCGTTAATTGATCTTTGTAGCTTTAGTCTTCAGCTGATCTTAATCTTTATAATCCTCATGCTCTAATAATCTTACACACCATGTCAGATTAATCTTTTAAATGCATTTCTTTCTTACATCACTCCTCTGCCTAAGAATCTATAATGATGGTCATTTGTCCACGTCTTTCCCATACAGCCTGTCAAAAATATTCATAATACTACTATTGCCAGTCTTTATTTACTGAAGTTTACCCTCAGCCAAGAATTCAAGTAAACATTTTTGATGCACTATTTCATTTAATCATCGTTAAATTTGCATGAGATAGACAAACTAGCATGAACATGTCTTGTAGTAATTGACTGTATAATGTGTTATATCAGTTGTTCAATTATTTATCCTACAAATCCTTATTAATTACTTACTATGTACTGCTCACCTGTGTCAGGTAGGGAATCACAACTGGTAACAACTGGGAAATTTTACCCTCCAGGAGACATTTGACAGTGTCTGGAGACATTTTCGTTTGCCAGACTTGAGGAGGTGGCTCCTAGCATCTTGTAGGTAGACGTTCAGTGATACTAATCAACACTCTGCCATGCAAAGCAAAGAGAAAAACACAATACCATTGCTGTCATGTAGATTCTGACTCATGGAGACCCTATAGAACAGAGCAGAACCACCTCTTGGGGTTTCCAAGGCGTGGCTGCTGGATTTGAACTGCTGATTTTTTGGATAGTAGCCAAGCTTTAAACAATTATGCCATCAGGGCCTCTTGTACAGGGAAGTCCACCACAATAAAGGATTATCTGTTACCAAACGTCAGCAGGGCCAAGAGTGAAGCAAAAGTCAGTTTGAAAGATGTAATACCTAACAAATCAAACACAGTTTCTGTCTTGTTAGAGTTTATGTCATCATTTGAGATGGCAGATATAAAATTGCTAGCCAACTAAGCTAAACACACACATACTAAATATGTAAACAGAAGAAAAGTAAAATGTAGGGTGGTATGCAAGAATAAAACCAGAGGGCTTTATATAGATACTGTTGGAGGAAAGCATAAAGAAAGCTTCTTTGGAAAATCAGTGCTTAAAGAGAAAGCTAATACGGTAATACAGTTTACAACGCTAAGCATGCACAGAGCATTTGAAGAGAGAAAAGGGTGTTGCATGTGCAAAGAAAAGGAGAAAAGCCTAGTTGGAAGAGACCAAAATTAACCCGGGAGTGTGTTGGTGAGAGAGGCAGCTGGTCTCTGATAGTCTTATGTATATGTCTCTTCTTTCTAATAAGATTGGAGACTCCCAAGAGGAAAACATGCCAAATACAATATTTTCTATCTCATGGAGCACTTTGAGCAATACTGGAACATAATAGACACACAAGAACTTCTTGATAACTTGACTTGTGCTTTTCTTCCTGAAGAATCCAATTTCTAGATTGTGTGATGCCTGTTTCCACTTTAGAGGTATGTTAGTTACGGTAGCACATTTGACAATCTTTCCAATTAATTCGAGGATCGCTTCCGATTGCAAATCCAGCCTTCCTGCTGCCGTTTGTCAGGCAGTCACCGGGTCTGAGGCTGCCCGTGGCTGCTCTGAGCTTTTGGTAACTGCCTTAGTAAACCGTTTGTTGTCGGCTGGCCTTATTTCGGAATTTGTATAAAAATCTTAGATTTTATTATCCTTGAGAGCCGTCCTTGCTAAATATTTTTTTTTTTTTCAATTGGGTATTTGTAAATTGTTTGAACAGTAGAGCAAATAGTCACTCTGCTCATGTTACAAATTCACATGATTTATAACACACTGAGCTATCACAATCTGTTTAATACCAGGAGTAATCCAACACAAATATGCATAAAACGTTTCAATGTATTATAGAGAAAAACCCTTTGGAGTCAGATTTTCTTTGGAAAACACTTCAATTATTATTAACGTAGCAGAATGAATTCTTAAAAATCCCTGGTTGCAAACAGAGACATATCCTATAAAGAATACTTTGATTCATTTCATATTCTCCCTGAATTTATATTATATTTTATAAAGCAAAATGAAGGTGCCAATTTAGATCACTGAAATTGCAAAAATTCTTCAATTCTAAGAGATTATGATTAATTTATACCTTTCATAAATCATTTTGAATAAAGTTATCAGAATCATCTTGGTCTCAATTGGTAGAATTCTGATTAAGTTTCCTTTAGAGAAAAGATGTAGAACTAATAGTTAAATATTCTCAGGATGACAAACTTATTTATGTTGAAATTAAAAATCCAAACCAGTTGTCGCTGAGTAGATTCCAACTCAAAATGACCCTGTAGGACAGAGTACAGTTGCAATATGCCTCTATGAATAACTGCAAAGAGTACTGGATGGGTGGTGGTTAAAGCTCTCAGGTGTTACCTGGAAGGCTGGTGGATTGAACCCATCACCCTCCTCTCAGGAGGAAGGTATGGCAGTCTGCTTCGGTAAAGATTGATATCCACTTTTAGATACGGCTTTTGTGGCAAATTATTTTTCATTCATTACTGTGCCAAGCCAAGTGCCATCGATGTAGCACAATTTATATATTAAAATCGACAACAGAGCACAAAAAGGCCACAATCAGGGCAATTTCTTAGACATAACCACTTTATAGGACAGAGGTCCTAGGCTTGAAGGTGAAGGAAGATAGCTTCAGGGGACGTGCATGTCGATTGGCACAACGTAGTTCTTAAAGAGAAGCTTTGGCATCCTACTTTTAGAGTAGTATCTGGAATCTTAAACGCCTGCCAGCGGCCATCTCTTCCCATTTGGAGCAAAGAAAAGTGAGGAAAACCTAAGGCTGGAGGGAGTAATTAGTCCAGAGAGCTAATGAATTGCCTAAACCACAAACTTCCCTATCCTAACAGCAAAAGACCTAGAAGACACCCAGCTGTCATCTGACGGAGATCGCAGCAGAAAGTCCCGGGCAGAGCTGGGGAAAACTGTAGAACAAAACATCAAATTCACAACAAAGACCAGACTGATTGGTCTAAGAGAGACTGGAAGAACCCCTGACACTGTGACCATAAGACACCTTTCTGAACTGGAAAGGAAGCCGTTCTTGGAGATCACCTTTCAGCCAAACCATATACAAGGCCATAAAACAACATATGAGAAGAACTTTCTACTTAGAAAAATCAGTTATATGAACTCAATGGGGTAATATTTGCCCAGAAGCAAAGATGAGAGGTCAGGAAAGGGTTCAAAATCGGGTCAAAAAGAAAGGAAGAAACTAGAACAGAAATGGAAACCCTGGTGACATAGTGCGTAAGTGCTATCTCTGCTAACCAAGAGTTGCCAGTTCAAATTTCCAGGTACTTTTTGAAGCTCTGTGGGGCAGTTCTACTCTGACCTATGTGATTGCTATGAGTCAGAACCAACTTGTTGGCAGTGGGTTTGGATTTTGGCTAGAACAGAAATCAGGAGAGTTCTAACACATTGTGGGAAATGAAACCCAGGTCATGGAATACTTTACGTATAAAGTATTGAATATGAAACTAATTCACTTTGCAAACTTTCATGTAATTCAGATAAAAAACTAAAAAACAAAGCAAAATGATTTATACCCTTGGAAACCCTATGCGGTAGCTTTACTGTCTCTTGTAGGTCAGTATGAGTCAGTATTGACTCAGTGGCAGTGATTTTTGTCTTGATGAACAAGCATGTATCACATATATAATTGTTCTTCATTGGCTGGCTTGCTTCAGTATGCTGAGATTCATATTTTGTCGATTTCCTTTTCTCAGTGTTTCTTACACATAGTAGGTGTTCCCTGTGATTCATAAACAGTTATTGACTGAAGGGATGAATAAATAACTATTAAAAAACCTACACTGTGCAAAATAAGATGCCAAATTATGTGCATATATAGCCTTTTTCATGTTATTTTAGTAGAACTCTGCTTTAGGCAATATTGGGATTTAGGAGAATTCAAAAAAGATGTCTCTAATTAACACTTTGTTCTTTCTCTGGCCTCTTGATTCATGAGTTGCTGACTTTCTGCAGTTAGCCTGGTATTCTTCCTTTAAAGCTGCAGAACTGGTACAATCAAAGTTATCCAAAGGTCAGTTGAAGTGCACATTCCTTTGCCTTCTTACCACTCTGAGGATGAAGTTCCAGATACAGCACTATGTAATCACTGCAGAGAATATTGGTATTTGGAAGAGTGAAAAGGAACAAAATGTATGAAAAATTCATGGTCCTTCATTGGCATGCATACTGGTATTTGATTTTCATCAGACAGTAAATGAGAAGAACCCAAAGTCTTGTTTGTGTTAACAGAGCACTTTTAGATACTGGGCAGCCCTTGTAAATAAACGCTCAGGATGTCATGAAAAATTCTACCACTGCATACCAGAATAGACTGTGTCATACTGGGGCCTAAATAGGAGCAATGATTTTCATGACTGGCCACTATTAATAAATAATTGACATTCATAACAAAATATATGGAAGAGAAGGTACAGCATGGATGACGTTACCGTACAGGATGCAGAGGCAGGTGTGAGATTTCCGGTTCATTAAACATGCTGATTACATCCTGCATTAAATTAATATAGAGAGATAAGGAGAATATCGGTTTGTGCAAGTATATTTTGGAAAGCATTTCCACTTAATCTCTAAGTGCTGCTGGTGAGGTGGAAGAATTTCCCATCTATAACAAAATGTAATGAACACAGTGAATTGCAG
This sequence comes from Heterohyrax brucei, assembly GCA_028571685.1. Taxonomy (NCBI): domain Eukaryota; kingdom Metazoa; phylum Chordata; class Mammalia; order Hyracoidea; family Procaviidae; genus Heterohyrax; species Heterohyrax brucei. The sequence goes on from CM053148.1 coordinate 109,679,775, forward strand.
GGCAGGGTTAGGGACATGCTTTAAATATGCAATTTTTTCCAGATGATAAAATGTCCTGAAGTCGTGTGTGTGAGTATGATTGAGAAGCAGTTGGTACATTTATGATACTAGAGTGGCAAAGTATGTCAGAGCTGAAAGTGATCTTAGAAATCCCCTAAAATTAATTGCTTCATTTTGTAATTGATGAAACTGAAATCCATAGAGTAAAATAATTTCTCAAAGTCTTGTGATAACTATCTCAAAGTTTCTCCACTGTTTTTTCCACTCTACAGACATGTGTGGTTTCTCATTTTCACAGTAAACCAGAACAAAATAACAACAACAAAATGATACTTTTGTCTGTAGAACTCAAAACTACACTTTGGCTCATTGCTTTATACTAATAATATAATAAGTAATTTCAGGCTGCAAAAATTATAGCAACAGGTTTATGTAAACCAGTGATATACTGTACACAGCTAACTTGTTCTGAAGGTAAGAAAAATGAGCGAGAGAACTCCACATGCATTTTTGCAATATGTACAAGGGAGGCAGTCTTATTTAGCTGTAGATCTGTTTGGGGATTTTTGCCATGAAGAAAAGAATGAGCTTTGGTTTGCCTTTCTCACGGCTTCATTCCTCATGTGCCTCACAATGACACAAATAGAGAGGCTGACAACAGATTTATTACCTAAAGCTCAGCTGAAAACTTAAACGATACAGCTAAAAGTCATAGTTGGCCTGAACATCTACTTGCCGTTACAGAAGCAAGTGAACCTCAGAAGACTCAGAATAGTAAAGCAGTGAAATATTTGTGGGAGAAACAGTTTGAAATAAATCACTAATTTAATCAGTCCTGACAGACTGACCAAAAGAGGGAAATAATTCTTTTAAAAAATCTAGCCCACCTATAAATTCTTTATGCCCATTGTCTATTGTCCTCTGGTTGATTCTGAGTCATAGTGACTCATTCCTAAAGACAGAGAAGGGAAGCTAGTCCTTCCCAGTAATCTATTAAGTTAGCTCCTCCCCACATTTTCACAATGGGATCCAACTGTTTAACAGAAAATTTCCATTTCCTCAGAGTATCTGTTGAGTATCTCTTTGTCATCTAGTGCTGCTATAACAAATACCACAAGTGGATGGCTTTAAAAAGAGAAACTTCATTTGTCACAGTCCAGTAAGCTAAAAGACCAAATTCAGAGTGTCAGCTCCAGGGGAAGGCTTTCTCTGCCGGCTCTGGAGGAAGGCCCTTGTCACCAATCTTCCCCTGGACTATAAGCATCTCAGGCACAGCTATCCCAGTCCTTTCCAAAGAATGTACTTAGCTTCCAGCACAACTTCTCGGTGGTATGAGGTCCCCAAGTCTCTGCTTGCTTTTCTCCTCTATAGCCTAGGAGATTGTCTCCAGACACAAGGTAATCTTATACAGTGAATCCTGCTCCATCAATACAACTGCTGCCTACCCACCCTTATTAATATCATAGAGGAGTCAGAATTTACAGCATGGAGGAACATAACACAACGCCAAACTTCTGTAGACTCCCAAAATGAGTTTATTTCCATAAAATTCTACATTGATTGTAGGAATAAAAAATATATTAACTAAGTAGTACAAGAGTCATTGTATAGGTCTTTTGAAACAATATAAAAGAAAGACATGGAAAAGTACATTTCATAAACTGGAATTCAAGACCCTCTGTGTATTAAATACAGATTACTTATTCTCGGGTGACTTCATGTAGCACATAAGATGTCTGGCAATTTGTGAACATATCCCAGAAAAAGTACTGTGTGTCTCATTGCTGAGTATCACTATGGTCACCTTCAAAGTCCTCCCCTTGAAAAGCTATTCACTGACACCATCACCTAGTCCACCCTTCAAAGCAATTCTGGAACTCTTTCTGGAATGGCCACTGTTCACGATGGCAAGGTGGCAAGTTGGTGAACTTCATTGTATAATTGTCTGTGAAGAAATTATTAGCTGGTAAGCAACTGTATTGAAACACTCTCCCTGCTCACCTGGTCTTGCCTCCAGTAACTTTTTTCTTTACCTGAAAAGAAAGGAAATATTCAAAAGAAGACATTTCTATGACATTCAGAACATCAATGGTACTATGATGATGGCTCTGGTGGCCATTCCAGAAAGAGTTCCAAAATTGCTTTGAACGTTGGACTAGGCTCTGGCGTCAGCACATGGACTCCTTGAGGGGAATACTTTGAAGGTGACGGTACTGATATTCAGCAATGAAGTAAGCACCACTTAGAACAATTATGTTCTCAGATTTAACTGTGAGACCTCATATATGTAAGTAATTTAAGACAGTTAAAAGTAATTATTTTAGAACAAAGACTATAAGAACATTGTTATTTCTCTTTAAAAAACTACAGTTTTCTAATACCTTCTGAAGTTATATTGACTGAAGAGCTTCATTTTAAAAATAGAACCAAATAAGTAATCTGTATTAATACAAAGAAGGTCTTGAATTCCACTTTATGAAATGTATTTTTCCATGTCTTTCTTTTATATTGTTTCAGAAGACCTATATAATGACTCTTGTACTACTTACTTATGTATTTTTTATTTCTACAATCAAAGTGTAGAAATAAAAAATACATAAGTCAAAGTAGAATTTTATGGGAATAAATGCATTTTGGGACTCTACAGAAGTTTATTGTAAGTAACTAACATGCTCTGTGTTAAAATTATTCTCATGTCTCATTGGATATGTGGCAACACTTCGTCTTCTCCATGATTATCTAAAGAAATTTTTCAAATGAGATCTAAGGATTATTATTCCAATTTACTTACGCAGTGTAGGTGAAATAATATGAAAGGAATAAAAATATTTTTACTATGACCACAATGTAGATTCTAAGTGTATGTGTTAGGAGGCATTACATCTTAAATCATTTAACTTTTCTACTTTTTCAGGGGATAAAATAGTGGCAGGTGGAGGAGCAAAACAGATTCGACAGGTCACCAACCCACCTAAAAACCTCTAAATTCCCTAACGTGTTTATTCAAAATTATCCTAGCATGATATTGTTCTTTATGATTGTCTGATTACTCTCCCTGACTTAAAATGTTAAAAGCAGAATAAATGCAATAGAGCTGTGTGAGTCTTTTTTGGTGAATAGAATCCTTAGAAGAAATCTAATGACTTCAAGCATAAAATATTGATCCTGCTCTACTTATTCTCATGAATTATTTTAATATTATAACATATTTTCACAATTACAAGAAAAGCAAACTAGAAGGCCAAAGTTTGTACTCCAAAATACAACTGATTTTTCTTTTGTGACAATGAAGCTGTAATTCTTTTTACTGAATCATTATAACAACAATTAATACAACACAATGCTTAAATTAGGATAATAATGAACCAACCTTCATACTGGTGATAATTGTTTTTACACCATAACCTGATTTTGCTACCCCCAGGTACGTGGACACCGGTGTGAAAGTTAGTAGAATCTGGTATATTACTTTGTCATTTTTTCTCCTCTTCCTGTAAAATGACTCTTAGAGGTTCTTCTTTAAAAAAAAAAAGAAAAATTGTTGTCATCAAGTTGACTGCTACTCATAGCAGCCTTACAGGATATAATATAGCTGCTCGATAGAGGGTCTAAGGAGCCCCTTGTTAGTTAGCAGCCATAGTACTTAACTTCTATGCCACCCAGGTTTCCTCTTAAAGGATGTCTGTTAGATAAATAATTCAATATGAGAAACTAGCTGTAGTTCTAGATCCACCTGCCTCTCTGTATGTTTATATGCTAGAACTGAGAGCTGCCTTCCTCAGCACCTCTTCGGAGTCCCTTTCCCTATATTCCTTCAAACCATATGATGTGATACAGTCATGCTCATCAGCAGCCCAGGCCTAACATCTGTAAAGTTGGGAACAAGAAAACAAATGGGACTCCACATACCACATGGTATAACATTTAAAAGCTACATATCATGCATATAAACTGTTAATTAAAATACACTCTAGTCTCCTAACTTGTCAAATACATTTCCTTAGTGACTTGAAGGAAATCCTAGGTGGTGCAAACATTTAATGCACCCAATGTTGACTGAAATATTAAAAGTTTGATTCTACCCAGGTGCCTTGGAAGAAAGACCTGGTGATCTACTTTCCAAAAAAATCAGCCATAAAAAATTTATTAGAACACACTGTTTTTTCTCACATACATGAGGTCACCATGAGTTAGAATCAGTTAAAAGACACCTCTTTAACTGGGTGATGGCCTGGTATGATCAGTTTAACTTTAGAATTATTAAATTCCTTATAGTTTTCTCACTCAACAAAATAATGTCAGCTAGAAATGGCACTTGATCTATCTCCACTCTGCTTCCCAACCCTGATTTCCTGTTATTATGCAAAATGAGTCTTTGTTTGCAAGTGTGGAAAAGGAAGATTGTATGTCACAAGGCATCTACATCCCTAAAGATCAAAGATTATTGATTTAGCAGTGAGCAGTTTGGAACTCTCAAGAGAAAGGACACAACAGGCCATGAAATAGGTCAAAAACATTTGAATAGTATGTTCTAGGTCTGTGTATACTTGGAGCTCAGACTATAACTTTGCTAATCACAGTAGCCTCAAACCAGTAGCATTAGCCACATCTGGGATCTTGTTAGAATCTCAAGTCATACCCCACTTACTGAATCGGAATCTGTATATTGAAAAGATTCTTTAGTGCATCATGTAGGCACCAAAGTTTGAGACTTAGTGAAAATAAAAAGTTTAAAGAGTTTCTGTGGGAAAATACAAAACAAAGAAAAGGAAGAGAGATTTTAAAAAGAAGAAAACACTTAACTATTGGTAAAATTTTAGTGTACTGTTTTGAAAATCAGTGAGATGGACTGATACAATAGCTACAATAATGGACTCTAACAGTAAGGATTATGAAGACGGTGCAGGACATGGCAACATTTTACTCTGTTCTACATATGTATACACTGAGTCAGCACAGACTCAACATTAGCCAGTGCAACCACATACTCAAGGTCCTTTATCTAAAATGCAGGAAAGGTACTTAGAACTCAATACAAAGACAAACATCTTATCGTAAAAACATGTAAAAGATTCTAATAAATGCTTTACCAAAAACGATGTACGGGTGTTAAAAAAAACCATGTGAATAAATACTTTACAATATTAGGGGAACTCCAACTAATGCCACAATGAAATATTATTAGGTAGCCACTGTTGTTGCTGTTGTCATATGCTATTAGAGTCAATTCCAACTCATAGTGATCCTACTTCAGAAGTGAGGTTTTCAAGGCTACCATTTTCACAGATGCAGACTGCCGACTCTTTCTCTTGTTAGACTATCTTAAATGAAAGACAGCAACCATACTAAGGCTTGCTGAGTTAAAAAATTGTGCACTCCTGCAATTTACAATTTTGTAAAGATTTTGAAATTCAGTTTTCTTTCTTTTTTTCTTCCTTTTTTTTAAACAAACATATTGTTAACATATAACCTAGTTATTTCACCTCAAGGTATTTATGGAAGAGGAAAAAAATATTTACACAAAGACTAGCATGAAAATACTCAGCGAAACTTACCTTTTAAAAGCCAAACACAGGAAGCAATCCCGATATTCATTCACAGGTGAATAGAAACATAAACTGTGGTATAGCCATATAATAAAATATTCTACAACAGTAAAAAAATAATGAACTATTAATACTTCCAAAAACATGGACGAATCTTGAAATTATTAAGTTGAGGGAGGCGGGGCCAAAAAGCAGGACGAGACACACATCTCCTCAATTCCTTCTGAGAACTAAGGCGTGGATTGATAACTGAACAGAGCAGCATGGACATCCAGGGATCTCTCATAGAGGTGTCAGATTGGAATGTGTGCCAGCATGTGGGAAACTATGTCTCTCTAACACAAGACAGCACACACTGAGTCCTGCTTCACCTGACTCACCATCTGGGGGTACTGCAGGTACTGGTTTCTTTTATTGTTATCCAGTAGTGGGGTACTGGGCATGAGCCAGAGAATATGCTGAACTACAGTGCTTAAGTAAACAGCATATAGCACAGCAGAGAGACTCTGCATGGGATAGTGACATATTGAGAGCCTGGCTACTTATAGAGGGTGCTACTGCCCCTCCACCCTCTGTTTTCTGAGCTGCAACATAAATTCTGCTGTTTCCCAGTGGGAGGGCAGCTCAGGTGGGATGCCATCTTGGTCAGCTGAGAGGTGGAGTCACCCACCCAGAGGCCTTAGCTGGAGCTAACATTCATACTGAGAAGCTGGACTGAGTTTACAAAAGTGGAGCCTCTAGAGTTACAAGTAGAGTCTGGCAGGAATGGCAGCAAGGTTGTAACACCTCCATACTTTGAACCACATCATAGCTTCTGGTGGCAGCCTATGAGGTGCTTTCATTGTCAGCCAGAAAGCAGGGCGTGCCACACCTGAAGGCCTGACTGATTTGGGCAGCTGTTGAACAGCTCCTCACTTACACTTTAAAATAAGACTACTTGGAGAATTGAGTCTGAGCAGCTTGGAGCATGTCCTCCACCCTTTGCTGAACTACATCTTAGGATCTGCTGACAGCCCCCAGTGATCTCAAAAGTAGGGCACCGTCATTGCCAGCCAGGAGGCAGAGCCTGCCATCCCAGAGCGTCCACCTGGAGCTAGTCACTGGAGTACACAGAGGAGAATGGTGACTGACTGTCCTCTTAGAACTATGCCTGAGTTCCTGCTGAGGAAATAACAGAAAAACCAAACAGCTTATAGATGTCATGAAGGCAACTGTTTATAGCTAACCACTTAAGAAACAGTCAATCATGGCTCCAGAAAACTCCCAAAATAAAGAATCAAAAAACTTCCCAGATGAAGAAGCCTTTCTGAAACTATCATAGGTCAAGTAAAATGACTTGATATAGAGAGTCTTCCTAGAGATTAAGCAAACTATTTGAAATGATAGAACAACAATCTGAAACCCCACAGATAAATAATAAAATTACAGAATTAGACAATTCAGTTAAAGCCAAAAAAGAAGAATTGAGAACCTGGAAGCCAGAGTTACTGAGCTTGAGGATAGAGCAACTGACACCACCATTTATGAGGAGAAATCAGAGAAAAGAAATAAGAAAAATGAAGAAGTATTAATACGTGGGCCTCTATCAAGAGGAAAAATCTATGAGTAATTGGAGTTTCTGAGCAGGGAGGGATAGCTAAAAATACAAAGATTATTGTTGTACAGTTGCTGACAGAACATTTCCCTGAAATTATGAAAGAAGAGAACATAGATTTCCTAGATGCATGAACACCACAAAAAAAAGAACCCCAAAAGAAAAACAACAAGACATATTATAATCAGGCAAAGAGAGGGTCTTAAAGGCAGCCAGGTTTAAAGTAAACTTAACATTCAGAGGGAAGCCCTGTAGGCTTTTATCTGTCTTCTTCTCAGAAATGATGTTGGTCAAGAGGCAGTGGGATGACATATTCAAAGCCTTGAAGGAGAAAAACTTCCAACCAAGATTTTCGTATCCTGTAGAATTGTCTCTCACATATGAAGATGAAATTAAGATGGTTGCAGATAAAAAGAACCCTAGAGATTTAAACCCATCACAGAGGAAGACACTGGAAAAGTAATCACAAAACTAACAGCCAATAAAAGGGCTAACCCAGATGACTTCACCAGAGAACTCTATCAAACTTTCAGAGAAGAGTTAGACTGTTTCACAGCACTGAAAACCACTGAATTCTTGCAAATTCATTCTATGAAGCTATCATAATCCTGATACCAAAGACAGGGAAAGATGTCACAGAGAAAGAAAATTACAGACCATTATCATTCATGACACTAGATGCAAAAATCTTCAACAAAATATTTGCCAACAGAACTCAACAACATATCTAAAGAACAACTCATCACGACCAAGTTGGATTCACACCAGGGAGTCAAGGATGGTTCAACATCAGAATAACAATTAATGTGATCAACCACATAAATAATATAAAAGATAAGAATCACTTGATTTTGTTGACTGACGTGGAAAAGGCATTCAACAAAGTTCAAAACCCATTCATGCTAGAGACTCTCAGCAGAATAGGAATACAGGACAAATTCCTCAATGCAATAAGGGGCATCTATGTAAAGCCATCCACCTACGTCATCCTGAAGGGAGTGAGGTGGGAAGAATTCCCCTTGAGAGTTGGAACTAGACAAGGATACCCATTCTCACTACTTCTATTCAATATTGTACTAGAAGTTATAACCAGAGCAATCAGACAAGACAAAAAAAATAAAGGGCATCTGAATTGGCAAGGAAGTAAAAATCTCCCTATCTGCAGGTGATATGATTGTGTACACAGAAAATCCTAAAGAATCCATAAGGAAACTACAGGACCTAATAGAAGAGTTCAGCAACGTATCAGGGTATAAGATAAATATAAGCAAATCAGTAGAATTCCTCTATACCAACAAAGCAATCATCAAAGAAGAAATCACCAAATCAATACAGTTTACTATAGTTCCCCAAAAGATAAAAGAGCTAGGACTAAATCTAACTAGAGAAATAGACCTGTACAGAGAAAAGTACAAGACACTGGTGCAAGAAACCAAGAGATTTACATAAATGGAGAAACCTACCCCGCTCATGGATAGAAAGACTTAACACTGTGAAAACATCTATTTTACTCAAGGTGATCTAAATATAGAATACAATCCCAATCTAAATTCCAGTGTCACATTTAATGTGGTGGAAAAACAAATCATCAACTTTGTTCAGAAATGGGGGAAAAAAACAGATAAGTAAAGCACTGCTAAAGAAGAGGAACACAGTGGGAGGCCTCATGCTACCTGATTTTACAACCTATTACACATCCACAAGTCAAAACAGCCTGGTACTGGTACAAAAAGAGACAAATAGATCAATGGAACAGAGTCGAGACCACATGGATTGCACTACCTCTCATGAACAGTTGATATTTGACAGAGGCCCTAAGATTGTAAACTGGGATAAAAACAGTCTCTTTAACAAATATTGTTGGCAAAAGTGGCTAACCATCTGCAAAAACTCAAACAAGACCCGTATCTTACACCTTATACAAAAACTAATTCAAAATGGATAAAATACCTAAATATCTAATCTAAAGTGACAAAGATCATGCAGAAAAATAGAGTCAACAATGGAAGTTCTAATGCATGACTTAGAAAGACTTCAAAATCTGACCAAGTAAGAACTATCAACAGGAAGAAAATAGATAAAGGGAGTTACTAGTAATCAAACACTTTTGCTCATCCAAAGACTTTACCAAGAGAGTTAAAAGACCACCTACAGAATGGGGAAAAAAAAATTGACAAAACTACATGTTGGACTGATGTCTGAGCTACATAATCACATAATGCCCTTTTTCACAAAACATATCATAGATGTTATGTGACTCACGACTTGGTGTATATATGTGTATGCACACACACATACACAATGGATTTGTATATATAAGTTTTAATATAAACTGTGGGGTTGGAGGATAGAGGAATCAGAGGACAAATACAAAAATTACGGATATTATTGGCTGAAGGAGGGGTTATTGAGGGATGGATTAAATGGGTATAGAAGGACAGAATAAGACCAGATTGAAAAATAACTGGGATTTTAGACTGAGAATAGGGAGAAATTGTTGATTTGTAGCATGTTTAAAGCTATTTCTTTAAGAATTCTTGTATTCTTGAAGTGTGATGCTTATATCTGATATGTAAGAGACTGGAAATGAGTGGTTCATTTATGAGGCAGTTGTAAAGGTATAGGAAGAGCTAATAAGTTCACAGTGTGCTTTATAGCAGGGCCTGTGGAGAATAGGAAGATGAAGAAAGCTGATCCTCCTCAAGTATATGTCATCATATACAAAGTCATTTGTGAAGTAGTGAGAAGCTTGGTAAAATGGGGAAAATAGGAATGGAAAAACAGAGAAAGCTACAATAATGAGTAATCAAAAAGTATGACATTTGACTAGTGATTGACCATGGGGCCAAAGAGAATCCAAGGATAATTTTAGGGTTTCATGCTGAGACTCACTTAATAATGCTACAAAGGGAAATACAATTGTCAGTTAGTTTTAAGTGAATAGATTTATGATTTCTACCATGTAAGAAAACAATTCCCGGTGGCATATTGGGTAACACACTCAGCTGCTGATGGGAAAGAAAGAAGGAAGGCAGCTCCAACCCACCAGTTGCTCTGGGGAAGAAAGATGTGGTGGTCTATTTCCCTAAAGATTACAAACTTGGAAACCCTATGGGGGCAGTTGTACTCTGTCTTCTAGGGTCACTATGAGATGAAATTGACTGGATGACAATGAGTTTTTTATCCCAGGAAAAAGAAGCTAGTAGAACTCTCTTAGGGTTGGGTCAAAAAACTAGATACTGAGAGAATGAAGACTCAGTTAAGATCTCGGTAGTCTCACCAGAAGGTTATAACACTCCACATTCATCAGTTTCTTTCTGTTTAGTTATTACTGAGACTTTAAATGTGCTCCCACCCCATTTGTGCTAATGTAAATATTACTTATTTTTCAAATTTCAACTCAAATGCCACTGTCCTTCTTAAAGACATTATTTTTATTCTTCACTTTTATTCCAACCCTTTCTGGTTTATAACTCTCTTATAAGCATCACCTGCTACACAACATTACAAAGTATGGTCTCTGAAGAAGTTAAATTTCAAGGTCTCCTTTTCTTTTCTGTAGGATAATGGTAGGAAACAGATAATATGCATTTGATAAATTGACCTCAAGCTATACAGTGATCTGTATTTTAAAGAATAGCACTGTAAATCAAATAATTGAAGTGTAGATTAATATGGAAAAATAAGGCTATCTTCATTAATCTAGTGCTGCTGTAACAGAAATACCATAAATGGAAGGCTGTAACAGAAAGAAATGTGTTCTCTCAATGTCTAGGTGGCTAGAAGTCAGAATTCAGAGTTTCAGCTCTAAGGATAAGCTTTCTGTCTGTCAGCTCTGGTGGAAGGTCCTTGTCATCAGTTGTTCCTGGTCAAGGAGCTTTTCAACACAGGGACTCCAAGTCCAAAGGATGTCTTCTGGCTCGTGTTTGTTGGTGTCATGAAGTCCCTACCCTCTCTGTTCTTTATTTTTATATCTTAACAGAGATTGACATAAAACACAAATTAATTTTGTAGACTGAGTCCTTCCCCATTAACTGCCTCTAACCCTTCCTCACTGACATCATGTTCTTACTAGTGTTGTTAGGTGCCATTGATTCAGTTCCAACTCATAGCGACTCAGTGTAAAACAGAATGCTCGATTCTGCACCATCCTCACAATTGTTATGTTTGAGTCCATTATTGAAGCCACTTTGTCAATCCCTGTTGTGTAGGTTCGTCCTCTTCTTTGCTGACTCTCTACCAACCATAAAATCCTCCTCCAGACACTGATCCATCCTCATAACATATCCAAAGCATATGAGAAATATTTTTGTCATGTTTCCTTCTAGGGAGCATCTGGTTATACTTTTTCTAAAACAGATTTGATTGTTCTTTTGGCTGTTAATGTTATATTCAGTATTCTTTGACAGCACAGTTATTTGAAAGCATCAATTCTTTTTAAAAAACAAAAGGCCAACACCATAGTTCAAAGACATCAGTTCTTCTTCAACAATCCTTATTCATCATCAAGCTTTCACATGCTTGTGCAGTAGTTGAAAACACTGTTTACAACTAACATAATAGAGATAAAATTGATAACACATAAGATAATCTCATCAGAAGTTTACCATGAGTCACAACTGACTGAAGGGGAACTACTTTGTGTGTGTGTGTGTGTGTGTGTGTTTGTGTGTGTGTGTGTGTATGCACATGTGCATAAATACAACCAGAAGTTCAGCCAGGCGTGTCTTGGAAACTCTGTGGGCCATTCTACTATGTCTATAGGGTTGATGTGAGTCAGAATTGACTTGATGGTAGTGGATTTGGTTTGGGTTTTTGGTGCATGCATTTAATACATATAATAAGTTGTCTAGTTTTATTCTAAGTTTACTTCTATCTAAAAATATAACTTTTGTTATTCGATAATGATTATTTTATTTTGTGTATGACCATGTCTGAATTGAGGCATACTGTACATATGTATCAGGTGACAGCTACAAAATATAGGCTTCAAGGTGAAAAATGTTTCATTTCATTGTAAAATTTAAAGAAATAACCTTTGTGTTGTAGTTTTCTCTCTGTGAAATGTTCTCACAAACTGAACAGTATTATTTGTATTTATGTTCCTGTATTACAAGCTGGATATTTGAAATTCTAACTAAACACAGTAGAACTGTATTTATTACCACAAACACTACTTTATTATTTAAGTTTGTGATTACAGCACAAGGCAGCTTCATTTAGCTGCTCTGCACATAATATGAACAATATTACAGTGAGATTAGAGTTGTCATAGATGAAAGCGATCTGTTTTTCTTCCTGTAATTTATTGATATTTTTCTGGATTCATAATCCTCCAGGGAGTATTATGACCTCACATAAAGTACCCAAATACTACATATTGGATTTGTATAAGTGACTGTGCAAAAAGATATGTAAAAAATGCACCTAGACAACTTCTCAATGACGGTGCAGCTGGGAATTCTGAAAATTGTTTGATATTCTAGTTGAGAAAGATGTATAATATAATTAAAATATCCCAAGTTATCCCTCTATTTTAATTACATGTATGGCACACACCTTAGTAACAGGAAAACAGAGGCTCTGCCATCGAACATTTATAAAATAAGACGCAGAAACAAGGACTAAACATATAGATAATTGTGTTTGTGTTATATTTCTTTAGTGGAGATGGGAAACTGTATAATTGTTATAATCTAGCAATCATTTATCTAGTTGGTAGTATGCAGATTCTAACATAGCCTGCCCATTTCCTTAATACTGAAAAAGGAAACTGGAATATAGGAAGAATATAGAAATTTAAATAAACTGTAAAATGGGTTAGATGCAAATTATTGGTAATGTTCTATCTCTTAGATTGATGTTATATTATCCTTGTTCATTGTGCTGCATCAGTGTGAAATTTTGTATAGCTTAAATATTTTATTTGAGAGAGTATATTCAAGGAAAAAATGGGGGAAACAGTAATTTCTTTGCTCCTTTATTCTGCAGTAAAAACTACACACAGTGTGTGCTTTGCTGAGAAACTAAGTAAACACTGTAAAATTGCATATCATTTGTCTCTTTGCTTAATTTGTTGGTCATTCAAAACTTAGAGTGAGAGCAACTTCAGATGGATTTGACTAACCATTTTTACAGGTCAGACTTTGTGATCTTTCCTAGTTTAATTATCTATCATGGCTCTTAATTATCTACTCTGTGACTTGAAACAATAGTCATTTTAATTTATCTCATAATTTTGAGGATCAGGGTTTTCAGCAGGTTGTGCTAGCCAATCCTTCAGGTTTTTGGCATCAATATCATCACCCGTTGGTAGTCAGATGATGGAAGAGCTAGTCTGTGGAATTCAAGAAAGTCTTATTGAGGTGGACCCAATATGGTGGATTAGACATAGGCCTCCTTAATGCCTCTGAAAACTAAGGCCTGAGCTTATAATTGAACAGAGCTTGTTGGACACCCAGGCGGCCCTAGGACACAGCATAGGGCTGTCAGATTGGACTACATGCTAATAAATAGGAAACTTCTTTCTCTCACTGAGTCTGCTCCTGATGACTCTCAGCTTGTATGGATGGAACTGCCGGGATCCAGCCCCAGCAGGGTTTTGGGACCCCAAAGGGAGGGAGCAGCATTGGCAAAAAAGAAAGAAAAGAGACTGAGACAACTAGATGTCTTAAGAATGGTAGTCCGCTAAGGTCTGTCTTTATTTTTTATAACTGAGGTGACGTGATTTTCACTCTATTTTTTTTCATCATGTAAGCTATTGGCTAGCAAGAAAGTGATCCCTCATAGTCTTCTTTTTCTTGTTAATTGTCAAGGTCTTCTAGATAATGGCCCAAGGCAGGTGTGTTCGGGTGATAATTGACAGTGAAAACAAAGTTTAACAGTGAAAACAAAGTTATGCTTTGAGCTTAATGGTTCTATTCATGTCTCGAGGTCAAGAGCACAGAAAGAAGGGTAGACTCCTCAAAGCTTCATTATTGCTGTCTCTATTTGCTCCGCCTATGTTCTTATTTTATTTCTCTTTGTGAGGATAGTAAGTGCCCATCATCCCGCAACCTTAAACTGCTCTAAGAAGGATATTTCTTTAGTGTTTATTCATTCATCATATCAATTATAATAAACTTGGGAGCCTATCCATCTTCCTATTGTAGGGAGTGAGATGTCTATTTCTAAAAGTTGTGTGGAGTGTTGGCCTTGGGAAGCTTCCCAGGGGCTTTCCTGTAATCTTATGTTAAGTGGAGTTGGGGGAATCCAGTGGAATCGGGCCGGCCTCAGTATTCCCGAACTGGGCATGCTGTGTCAGAGCTCATTAAGCCGAGGGGGTTGTAAAACCCTTCTCAGAAAGCATCTTCTTTGGTCCTAGGGCTGGGAGATAACAGGGTATTTTTGAGGAAGATTTATTTAGGGTGCAAAATATCATTAGGGAGAATTGGCCAAAAAAATATGTCAAAGGAGAAATGCGTCCACTCGTCATCACATAGGCATACAGCTCTGCTCATAGAGGCCTTTGTGGGTAACGGGCCTCGGCACAGAACTTATAGTGTTTTTAATTTTTCTCTTTTTGTTGGCTAGTAGGTGACAATGGGCATGATCTGGTAGATCCACTGAGCAGCAGTGCTGAAGTGAACAGATCCACTGCAGCAGAGAGACAATGTGAGGAATAGCCACATTGAGAACCTGATGGCAGACTGAGGGTACCACAGCCCCTCCACCCTCTCTTCTCTGGGCTCTGCCATTGATTCTGCTGTTTTGTGGTGGGAGAGGTAGCTTGACTGGGGTGCAGTCTTAGTTGGCTGGGAGTTGTAATCACCCAACTGGAGGCCTCAGCAGGAGCTAATTCTCAGGCTGGGTGGTACTGCCAGTGTGGGGAGCACTTTTCCAGCAGAAAGGCTGCGTTTCACACAGTGTTGTCTCATGGGTAGGGCTCATAGGATGGCAACAGAGCTGTAGACCCTCCCTTCTTTGAACTATGACACAGCATCTGGAGACTGCCAAAGAGGTGCTTCTGTTGTCAGCTGAAAGACAGGGTCTGCCACACATGCTGGCCTGACTGAATTGAGAAGCTATCAGATAGCTTTTAGCTTTTTAAAATAAGACTACCTGGAAAAATAACTACTGTTCAGCCTGATAGCATCTCTTCCAGACTTTATTGACCCACATCACAGCATTGGTTGATGGCACTCCATAAGTAGGGAAGTGACTCTGCTAACCAGGAGGCGGAGGCTGCCACCTCAGAGAATCCACCATGGCCAGTCACCAGAGTACACAGAGGAAGCTGCTGACCAACTCCCTTTTCAGAGCTATGCCTCAGCTCCTATTGAGGAAACAGCAAAGAAACTAAACAGCCACTTTATTGTCTATAGGCAATGCCAAAAACTAAGTGCCATCGAGTCGGAGGCAACAGAAAATTGCTAATCACTTAAAGAAATAGCACACCATTGCTTAGGAAAACTCCCAAAATAAAGAATCAAAAATCTTCCCAGATGAAGAAGCCTTCCTGAAATTATCAGAGGCTGAGTACAAAAGAATTATATCTAGAGCTCTCATAGAGATTAGCAAAATGCAGAAGAAAATGAAAAATTAACCAGGCTATTTGAACGGATGGAACATCAGCATTCTGAAATACAACAGATCAGTAACAAAAGTACAGTACTAGACAATTCAATTCAAAGTCAAAGGAACAGAATTGACAAATTAGAACTCAGAGTCAGTGATCTTGAGGCTATATCAACTGACAACAGCATTTACTTGGAGAAATCAGAGAAAACAAACAATAAAAATGAAGAAATATTAAGAAACGTGTGGGACTCTATCAAGAGGAATAATCTATGATTAACTGGAGTTCCTGAACAGGGAGGGATACCTGAAAATACAGAGAATGTTGTTGTTGAGTTGCTGACAGAAAACTTCTCTAAAATTATGAAAGAAGTGAATATAGATATCCAAGATGTGTACTGAATGCCACAAAAACCAGGTCCCAAAAGAAACATACCAACTTATTATACTCAAGCTTAACGAAATGAAACATAAGCAGAAACTCTTAAAGGCAACAAGACTCAAAGCAAAGCTAACATTATAAGGGAAACTCTGTAGTCTTTTGCCTGATTTCTCAGCAGAATTGATGTTGGCATGGAGGCAGTGGGGTGATACATTCAAAGTCTTGAGGAAGAAAAACTTCCAACCAAACGTTATATATCCTGCAAAACTGTCTTTCAAATATGAAGGTGAAACTAAGTCATTAGCTAATAAGCGGAAGCTTAGAGACTTTGCATAAACCAAACCAAAACTACAAGAAACATTGAAAGAAGGTCTTTACTTAGAAAAGCAAAACCAATTAAGTATATATTTAAGGAGGCAGTGCAAGATACAACATCCAGAAACCTACTCAGGTGGGTAAGCCACAAAATTCAATTACAGCTATAATATTAAAAGAACCAGTGATCATATCATGAAAACTATGACACCATTACATCAAAAAGAGGGATATTCTATAGTAGTTACAGCCTTTTTGGATGGAGAGAAAGTTAAAAAGATATGCAGAAGTTAAAATTTGGTTTAAACTTAGAATATTAAGGGGGATCATAAGGACAGCTGCAAAGCACAATAACAATGCAACATATCAAAACCAGAAACACAATACAGAAGTCTCAACAAATATAAAACCAACACTGAAAAACATGAAGAGTCAACACATAAAGAAGAATGACCCAGAACACAATATTAAGAGCAACATAGAAAACACTAACACAAAAATAAACACATCAAAATGACAGCACTAAGCATATACTTATCAGTAATAACGCTGTATGTAAACAGATTGAATGCTCCAATAAAGAGACAGCATGATGTCGTGGATCAAAAGACACAATCCATGTATATGTTACTTACAAGAAACACACCATAGACTTACAGATATGAACAAAATGAAAACTAAAGGATGAAATAATATATACCAAGCTAACAATATACAAAGAAGACAAGATGTGGCAATCCTAATCTCAGATAAAATAGATTTTAATGTAAAATCTTCCATTGTGGACAAGGATGGTCACTATCATTGATGAAAGGTTCACAGCACAAGCAGGATTTAACAATATTAAATATTTATGGAATGAATACAAGAGAATCTAAATACATCATAGAAACACTGACAACACTGAAAAATGAGATAGATTGTTCAACAATAATAGTTAGAGACTTCAACACTCCACTAGCAGAAATGGACAAATCGTCTATCAAAAGCCTCAGTAAAGACACAGAAAATCTCATTGCCACAATTAACCAATTAGACCTCATCAACACATACAGAACTTTTTATCCATCAACATATAAAAAATAATTTTCTTCCCAATGCACATGGGACATTTTCCAGAGTAGACCATGTGTTAGGACATAAAGCAAATCTCAACAAAATCCAAACCATTGAATTATTGAACAGACTTTTCTCAGACAATAAAGCCATAAAAGCCTAAATCAATAGCAGAAAAATAATAGGAATTGTAACTCATGGAAGTTGAGCAACAAATTTCTCAAAAAGCCACGGGTTATAGAAGTAACCCAAAACAACATAAATAAACTTATGGACTCAAATGAGAATAAGAAGACAACCTATAAGATACAGCCAGAGCAGTTCTCTGAGGTCAAGTCATCTCTATAATAATGTACACACCCAGAAGGAAGAAAGGATGTGAACCAAATAATTAACCCTAAAGCTTCAGCAAGTAGAAAGAGAGCATATGGGAACCCCTCAGACACCAGAATAAAATAGATCATAAAGAGTAGAGCACCCCAAATTGGCAAGTGATGTCTGGGATCTTAAAAGCTAGCAAGCTGCCATCTGAGGTATACCAAATTGTCCCAACTGAACTAGGACAGATGATAACCAAGGACAATAATGACAAGGAGGAAAGAGAACCTAGAAGACAGAAAGGCCCACATGAATGAATAACTACATCAACATGTGACCAGAAGAGCCAGATGGCACCTGGCCACAATGAATGACCGCAGTGATGGGTCTCACAGTGTTGAATCCCAGTGGCAACATGAAGAAAAAAGGGGTGCACCCTGAGAACTCCTCTGAAAGACTGCAATAGATGGTCCGCAGGCCTGGGGATTCCCTGGGAACATGGCCCCTAGACCTGATGCTGCCCCTGATCATAAATCATTACTGAGATCAACTCTTCGGACAGGAATGGATTGGACTTGGGACATGACCATATCATGTGTGCACTTTATGGTTCTAGGCATTTATAAGATGCTGTCCTACTGCCTTCTTGCTAGAGGGGAGTGGAGAGGGTAGAAAGGAGGGTGTGGGAGATTACTAAGAGGATATGACACGGATAGGATGGAAAGGAGGAATGTGCTGTCACCAGGCAAGGTGAGCAGAATGATCTTCATATAGAAGGGTATGAAAATTTAAACTGGATGGTACACTTTCATTCAATTACAATAAAAAATAAATAAATTAATTAAAAGATTAGAGCAGAACTAAATGAATTAGAGAATAGAAGAATAGTTGAAAAAATTGGCAAAACCAAAAGCTGGTTTTTGCACTAGATCAACAAAATTGACAAAGCATTGCTAATTGACAAAGCAAAGCATTACCAAAGAAAAATAGGAGAGCAAACAAACAACTTGAATAAGAAATGAGATGGCAGATGGCACAACAAACCCAACTGAAATCAAAACCATCATTACAGAATACTATGAAAGACTGTACTCTAATAAATTGAAAACCTGGAGGAAATAGACAAATTTCTAGATTCATATCAGCTACCAAAATTGTCACAGGAAGAAGCAGAATAACTGAATAAACTCATCACAAAAGAAGAGATCAAAAAGGTCATCAAAAAATTGTCAACTAAAAAAAGCCCTGGCCTAGATGGCTTCACCTCAGAATTCTATCAACTTTTAGAGAAGAGTTAATCCCAATACTACTGAGATTATTGCACAGCATAGAAAGGAGTGGAATACTCCCAAATTTATTCTATGAAGCCAGCATAACCCTGGTACCAAAGCCAGGGAAAGATTCAACCAAAAAGGAGAACTACAGACCAACATCACTCATGAACCTAGATGCAAAAATCTTCAACAAAATCGTTGCCAATAGAATTTAACAACGTATCAAAAAATAATTCATCACAACCAAGTTAGATTCATATGTGGTACGCAAGGCCGCTTCAATACCCGCAAAACAGTTAATGTGATCAAGCACATAAATAACACAAAAGATAAAAATCGCCTGATCTTATCAACTGATGCAGAAAGGCATTTGACGAAGTCTAACACCCATTCATGCTAAAAATTCTCAACAAAATACAAATAGATGGCAAATTCCTCAATGCGGTAAGGACCATGTATGCAAAGCCAACCATCTACATCATCCTGAATGCAGAGAGGCTGAAACAATTCCCCTTGAGAAAGGGAACTAGACAAGGATGCTCACTCTCATCTCTTCTATTCATCATTTTACTAGAAGCTCTTCCCAGAGCAATGAGACAAGATGAAGAAGTACAGAGTTTCTACATTAGCAAAGAAACAGTAAAAACCTTCCTGTTTGCAGGTGATATGCTTGTATATGCAGAGAATCCTAAAGAATCCATAAGGAAACTACTCAAACTGATAGAAGAGTTCGCGAAATTATCAGAACACAAGATAAATATAAGTAAGTCAGTAGGATTCCTTTATATCAGCAGAGAGATCATTGAAGAAGATGACACCAAATCAATACCATTTACTATACCCCTCAAGAAGACAAAATACCTAAGAAGAAATCTAGAGAAATAAGAGACCTATACAAAGAGAACTACAAGACCTTACTAAACAAAATTAAGAGAGCCTTACATAGAGAAACATACCCTACTCATGGATAGGGAGACTTAACATTGTGAAAATGTCTATTTTACCCAAAACGATCTCTGTATGCAATGCTTTCCCAATAAAAATTCCAGTAACATTTTTCAATGAGATGGAGAAAGAAATCACCAAATTTGTTTGGGTGGGGAAGAAATCCCAGATAAGCAAAAACACTGCTGAAGAAGAACACACTAGAAGGCCTCTCCCTACCTGACTTTAGAACTTATTACACTACAACAGTAGACAAAAGTGTCTGGTACTGGTACCAAAAGGGACATACGGAGCAATGGAACAGAGTTGAGACCCCAGAGATGCCATCATCCTCTTATGAATAGTTGATATTTGACAAATACCTTAAGATTGCAAACTGGGATAAAAGCAGCCTCTTTAGCAAATGGTGCTGGCAAAATTTTATATCCATCTGCAAAAAGTTGAAACAAGACCCGTATCTCACACCTTTCACAGAAAACAACTCAAATTGGATGAAAGAATTGAACATCAAACCTAAAACAATAAGGATCATGTAAGAAAAACTAGAGTCAACAATGGAAGTTTTAATACATAGCTCAGAAAGACTTCAAAATCTGACAAATGAAGCACAATCAACAGAAAAGAAGAATAGATAAGTGGGAACTACTAAGAATCAAACACTTTTGCTCATCCAAAGACTTTATCAAAAGAACTAAAAGACCACTTACAGAATAGAAAGAAAAAAAAAAAATTGACAACTATGTCAGACCAATGTCTTATCTCCATAACCTACAAGGTACTGCAAAATATCAGCAAGATAAAAGTATATATCCCATTTAAGTGAGCTGCAAAGGAGATGGACAGACACTTCAGTAAAGAGGTCATCCAGGCAGGAAATACAATGAAATGCTCATGATCGGTAGCTATCAAAAAAATCCAAATTATGATGAGCACCATGTCACTCCAACAAGGTTGTCCATGATTCAAAAAAAAACCCACAATATCATAAATGCTGGAGATGCTGTGGAGAAGTTGGAACTCTCCTACCTGCTGAAGAGGTTGCAAAATGGTCCAGCATCTTTGGAAAGCAATCTGGTGCTTCCTTAAAAAGGTGGAAATAGATATACCATTGGACCCAGTAATTCCACTGTTTGGCATATAGGCTACAGAATCAAGGGCAGTCACACAAACAGACACATGAACATTTATTTCAGCACAGTCCACAATGGCTAAAAGATGGACTCAGCCCAGATGCCTAACAATAGATGAATGGATAAACAAATTATGGTACCTGTATTCAGTGGAATACTATGAAATGATAAAGAACAATGATGATTGTAGGAACCATCTCATATCCTGATTTCAACTGGAAGACATTATGCTGAGTGAAATCAGCCACCAGCACAAGGACAAATGTTGTATGAGGCCCCTACCATAAGGACTTAAAAACAGTACCATGTACAGAAGAAAGGACTCTTTCCTGCAAGGGAGTGGAGGAAGGGAGATGGCTGGTTGTAGATTGGATGTTGTTGCTGTTAGGTGCTGTCGAGTCACTTCTGACTCAAAGCGACACTATGAATAGCAGAATGAAACACTGCCCAGTCTTGTGCCTTGTCCACAATCATTTTTATGCTTAAGGTCATTGTTGTGGCCATTGTGTCAATTTGTCTTGTCGAGGGCCTTCCTCTTTATGGCTGACCCTACACTCTATCAAGCATGATGTTCTTCTCCAGATACTGATCCTTCCTGACAACACATTCAAAGTATATAAGACTCACTCTTGCCATTTTGGCATCCGAGGAGCACTCTGGCTGTACTTCTTCCAGAACAGATATGTTTGTCCTTTTGGTGGCCCATGGTGCATTCAATATTCTTCTCCAACACCACATTTCAAAGGCATCAATTCTTTTTCTGTCTTCTTTGTTCATGCTCCAGATTTTGCATGCATATGATGTGATTGATAATACCTTGGCTTGGGACAGTTGCATTTTAGTCTTCAAGGTGACATCTTTACTTCTGAATACTTTAAAGAGTTCCTTTGCAGCAGATTTTCCCAATGCAGTGAGGCTTTTGATCTTTTGTTTTCTTGAATGCTCTTTCTGTGGGCTTTGATTGTGTACCCAAGTAAAGTGACGTCCTTGACAACTTCAGTTTGTCTCCATTTTTGACAATGTTGCTTACTGATCCAGTTGTGAGGATTTTTGTTTCCCTGATGTTGAGGTGCAATCTGTACTGAAGGCTGTGGTCCTTGATCTTCATCAGTAAGTGTCTCAAATCTTCTTCATTTCCAGTAAGTAAGGTGGTATCACCTGTGTAACGCAGGTTGTTAATGAGTCATCCTCCAATCCTGATGCCTCATTCTTCTTCATATCATCCATCTTTTCACATTATTTGCTTAGCATACAGATTAAAAAGGTATGGTAAAAGGATACAACCCTGATGCCCACCTTCCCTGACTTTAAACCCTACAGTGTTGCCTTGTTCTATTCACACTACTGCCTCTTGATCCATATTAGGTGTTCTGGAATTTCCATTCTCTGCAATGTTAGCCATAATTTAATAACATCCACATAGTTGAATGTTTTGCATAGTCAATGATACACAAGCAAACATCTTTCTGGTATTCTTTGCTTTCAGCCAAGATCCATCTGACATCAGTAATGATATCTCTAGTTCCACCTCCTCTTCTGAATCCAGCTTGAATTTCTGGCAGTTCCTTGTCAATACCCTGTTGCAGTCACTTTTGAATGATCTTGAGCAAAATATTACTTGCGTGTGACATCAACGATCTTCTTCGGTAATTTCAATATCTCGTTGGATTAACTTTCTTTGGAATGGGCGTAAATACAGATCTCTTCCAGTCAGTTGGCCAGGTTGCTGTCCTAAAAATTTCTTGGCATAGAGAAGTGAGTACTTCCAGTGCTGCATCTGTTTGTTGAAATATCTCAGTTGATATTCCATCAATTCCAGGAGTCTTGCTTTTGCCAATGCCTTCAATGCAGCTTCAACTTTTTCCTTCAGTACCATTGGTTCCTGATCATGTGCTACCTCTTCAAATGGCTGAATATCAACTAGTTCTTTCTAGTATAATGATGCTGTATATTCCATGCATCTTATTTTGATGCTCCCTGAGTCGTTTAATAGTTTCCCTGTAGAATCCTTCACTATTGCAACTCGAGGCTTGAATTAGAAGACAGAAATTTGATTGGGTGAAAGCAGTGACAGCACACACCAGAAAGAGGATCAACTTAACTGGACTCCAACATAAACTACAAACTCTTCTGATCTTAATCCAACATTGCAAGGATATAGTAGGAGGTGCAGGGGTCTCGGGACTACACTCTCAAGGGACACTGAGGCCAG
The DNA here is from genome assembly GCA_028571685.1 of Heterohyrax brucei. Classification (NCBI taxonomy): domain Eukaryota; kingdom Metazoa; phylum Chordata; class Mammalia; order Hyracoidea; family Procaviidae; genus Heterohyrax; species Heterohyrax brucei. Next base: position 109,703,103 of record CM053148.1, read on the forward strand.
TTGGCATAACTAGCCTATTACTAGGAGAGTCTTCTGCACCCTATATTGGTGAGTGGCGTCTGGGGTCTTAAAAGCTAGCAAGCTGCCATCTGAGGTACACCAAATTGTCCCAACTCAGCTGGAACAGATGATCACCAAGGCCAAAAAAAAGAAAAAATGCAGGAAAGAGATTCCAGAGGAAAGAAGGACCCATATGAATGGATGACTATATCAACATGTGACCAGAAGAATCAGATGGTGCCTGGCCACCATCGAAGACGGCCGTGAAGGGGCACACAGTGTTGAGACTGAGTGGCTATATGAGAAAAAGAGAGGTAAACCTCAAGAACTCCACTAAAAGACCACAACTGATGGTCCAAAGGCCTGGGGATCCCCTGGGAGCAGGTACCATAGACCTGATGCTTCCCTTGACCAGAAATCACTGAGGTCAACTTTTCGGACAAGAATGGATTGAACTCGGGTACACAATGTGACTATGTGGTTTGTGTACTTCACGTTTCTATGAATCTATAGGATGCTGCCCTACTGGCCTCTTACTAGAAGCTAGAGGAGAGGGCGGAGAGTAGGGAACATGAGATTGTTAAAGACTATATGACATTTATAGATAGGAAAGCAAGAGTGTGCTGTAACCGGGCCAAGAGAGCAAAAGAAACTGTAGATACGTCAGTATGCAGATTTTATTTGGATTGTATAGTTCCATTCAATCACAGTAAACAAAAAAATTTTATTCATACATGTTTGGTGCCTTACGACCTCTATAGCATGACGTTCTCTTGGTTATCAGAATTCTAATATGAAGATCCCTGGTTCCAAGAATAAGTTTTTCACTAAGGAAGATGGAAGCTACGTGGATTTGTGGCCTCAAGACATAGGACATGTCTTTGGCAATAATCTATTGGACAAAGCATAATTGCATGCTCCCACATGTCAAAGAGAGATTGCATAGACCCACTTCTCAGTGAAGGAATGTCAAAGAACCTGTACACTTGTTTATACCATCACAGTCAGACGCACATGAAACTCTACTTTGTGCCATCACTGTACGCTGTCTACATATCCATCTAATTTTATCAATCTTTTTTCCTAGAAGTTCCTGCAAATTAGGTCTTAAATCAACAAATTCTTCCAAGACTCATATAATTCTTCTACTAGAATTTTTGTTCGTTTATTTGTTCATTTAATTTTCATGCATTAACTCTGTTTATATACAGTGCCACTTGTCAGCCTTCAAATAGTGGTAAATTGATCATTTTTCAACACCAGATGCATGTTTCTCATCCATATATACTGAACATTTACAGCTCTCATTTGGCATAGCTGCTCCTGAAAATGAAATCCTGAACTCAGTTGAGATGGACCTTGTGCTTTTTGGTAGTACTGAGTTGTCCTAACTTTCTTACTCTCTGCTCTCTTTAGCAAACACGGTATTTTTCTTCTTGAAACTCCTCTCCTGCCTAACAGGTATTTCTTGCTTTGCTCTTTGTTATTCACCAATCTCCATAAAACTCCACCAGCAACCAACTGTAAACTCTGGGCTGCCATAGGAAGACTCTCTGGACCATTCTTTCTTTTCCTTTCTTACATATTTTATAGCTGGCTCCTTCTAGTTGGCTGTTCTTGTTCTTGCTCAGCCTCTTGCTCTTGTTATGACTCTCTTCTTCTCTAGCTAATCCACTACTGTTGTTGTAGAGTGCCATCAAGTCATTCTGACTTTTAGTAACTCCGTATGACAAAGTAGAATTTCCCCATAGGGTTTTCTAGGCAGTTTACCACTTCCGTCTCCTACAGAGCCACTTGATCAGTTCAGACCACTGACCTTTAAGATAACAAGGAAACCCTTAAAGTGTTGTGACAGTAAGACTCCTTTCATATACTACAAGGAGGCTTATAGACTTACAGCGACCTTGTAGAGCAGAGTAGAACTGCCACATAGAGTTTCCAAGAAGTACCTGGCCAACGTGAACTGCTTGATGACTTTTTAGTTAGCAGCTGTAGTCCTTAATCACTATGCCACCAGATCATTGCAGCATGTTGGAATGGACTCATCAGCAGAGGGTTTGTCTGGTTTTTGGTTTACGGGGCTCTGATGGTGCAGTGGTTAACAGCTACAGCAAGCTATGGATGCTGTCTTAAAGGTCAGCAGTTCAAATTCACCAGGCTTTCCTTGGAAACCCTGCTGGGCATTTTTACTCTGTCCTCTAGGGTTGACTGGACTGCAGCGTTGTTTTTGTTATTCATTTGGCTGCTTTTTTTAAGGAGGAGACATTCATAAAGTATGAAATGCAAACCCCGTATTTCCATGGCCTGGCTGCAATGATATCAGTTCATAGTGAACTACGTTTAATCACTCCAACATCTAAGTGTTCCTTTTTGTTTGTTGTGAAGAAAATCTCATTTGGCTTTGCAAAATGCAGTCTTCTGATTCCTCATTATTTGTTAGCTTAAATACTGCTGGAATTTATTTAGTGATTTATAGCCCCGAGCAACAGTTCATAGAGGGAAGATAGAATCAATGTTTGATTCCTTCATTTCTTAACAGTTTCCAGAGCAGTGAGTTAGTTTCCCAGCATCTTTCAAAGGTGAACAGACATTTTTTGTTTATGTGTTTACTTCTTTGTTTTGAGTATCTGTATGTACTCATCACTGTAAGCATATTTGAATGCTTTAATTCATGGGAATAATTGTGTTGTCCTGCATTTGATCAGTGAGTGTCTGTTAAGGTTTTTTTAATATAAAGTAAGCAGATTTTTTTATTACTTTTTCATTTTCTGGACTGTGTTCCTTATTTATACCCATGAAAATCTACTATCCAAGTAGGTTTTAATGGAAAAGTATTTAGAGACATCACACTTGGAACTAGATAAGCTCATTTCTCCTAGATTTGTCATTGTTCTTGACCTCAGATGAAATACAGCACACAGACACACACACTCACACACGCAGTTTTCATTCAGGTCAATGAAAAGACAGGAAGGAAAAAACTATCCCAGGACCCTTTCTTCTACTCCAGATGTCTAAATGTCGTTCATTCAGATGAGTTCCAGGATTAGCTTTATGAACAGTGAAAATGCGAGACTCTTTCACTTACCCTCCTCTCCTCCCACCTTTGCTTGCTGGTCATTTGTATTGTGTAATGAGGCCAAAGAATTCCACTGCATGTTCTGCTTTGCCACCAGGGCTCACAGCTCTAAATCTAGCTAATACAGATATTCACGTGACAATTTTGTGATGTATTTACACTAGTCTGTTTCCTTTTGTTGAAGCCCTGGTAGCCCTTGTTAAGCGTTAGGTTGCTAACCGAAAGGGCAGTAGTTCGCATCCACCAGTTGCTACTTGGAGATTCGAATGGGGCAGCTGTATTCTGCTTATAGCATTACTGTGAGTTGGCAGCAATCATTTTTTGTTTGTTTCTTTTTGTACTACATTAAAAATGAATTTTAAGACGAAGTCAATGGTATCTTACCTATTTTATATTTGGATTATTTTTCCTTGCCAAACAAGAGTCTTAGATAAATTGAGAAATAGTTCTTAAAAATTTACATAGTTTAGTGCAAAGCACTTTGATTTGCTAAACTTCTTTTTAAAAGTTCTCTTACCAAGTACAAAGGGCAAAGGATACAAAAATCAGAATATCATTGTGTAGTTAAAAAAGGCAAATAGCTTGTTCTTTTCAGCTTTTCCATCTTTCAAGTGCAGTTTTTGATACACTGGAGGTGCTCTATATTTATTCACTTCATTAGTCAAAAATTTTCATGAGTGTTACTATAACTTGAGTTATACATGAGACAATAGATACGCAATGGTGAACAGGTAAAATGAAACTCACAATGGGGAGGCAGCAAAAAACCTAGGTATAACCTGTGCAAGGTTACAAATGGCACACGCACAAATAAATAGCTGTTTCTGTGCCAGAATCTGTTCTGAATAATAAATACATACGTAAGTATATGTGTATGTGTTCTTTTTGTCCTAATTTTATGAGTTGTTGTTGTTGTTGTTAGGTGCCATTGACTGGGTTCCAACTCACAGCAACCTCTTTGTACAACAAAATGAAACCCTGCAGCCTGCGTACGATCTTTCTTAAGCTTGAGCCCATTGTTGCAGCCGCTGTGTCAGTCTCTCTTGTTGAAGGTCTTCCTCTTTTTCTTTACCAAGCGTGATGTCCTTCTTCAGGGACTAGTCCCTCCTGTTACTGTGTCCAAAATATGTGAGACACAGTCTCGCCATCCTCACATCTCAGGAGTTTTCTGACTGTGGGTTTTCTAAGATACATTTGCGTATTTGGGGGGCAGGGGGCAATCCCGTGGTTTCTTAGTCATCCAGTGCTGCTGTAACAGAAATGCCGCAAGTGGGTGGCTTTAAAAAGAGGAATTTTATTTTGTCCCAGCCCAGTAAGCTCAAAGTCCAAATTCAGAGTGTAATCTCTGAGGGAAGTCTTTTTCTTCTGCTGAGGGAAGGTTCTTATCAGTCTTCCACTGAGCTAGAAGCTTCTGAGGCACAATGACTCTGGTTCTTTTCAAAGGACACACTCAGCTCCCAGCATTTTCTGTCTTGATGGTATGAGGTCTCCAAACCTGTTCTTGCTTTCCTTACTTACCATTATATCTCAAAAGACTAACACAAGGCACAAGACAATCTTACACATTGAGTCCCGCCCCCCCCCCCCCACTGCTGTCCATCCTCCCTCATCAACACTGTAGAGTTTACAGCATGCAGGAACATCACACAATACAGGGAATCGTGGCCTAGCGAAACTGCTACACACTTTTGGGGGGGTCGCTTTTTAATCCATAACATGTGTGGCATATTCAATATTCTTTACCAATACATGACTCAGAGGTGTCAATTGTTATCCAGTCTTCGTTATTCGTTGTCCAGTATTTGCATTCATATGAAACAACTGAAAACACCATGGCTTGCGTCAGGCACACCTTAGTCCTTAAAGTGAGACCTTTGCTTTCTAACACTTTAAAGTGGTCTTTCGCAGTAATGCCTAATGCAGTGCATCCTTTGATTTCTTGACTGCTGCTTCCACGGGTGTTGATTTTATGAGTTACGTGCTATGATTATCCACTTATGTTGCAGGTAAATCATCTGCAGCACAGAGAGATGACCTAATTTTTTTCAATTTTGAGTCAGTAAGTAATGAGGGTTGGTGTTCAAAACTTGCTGTTAAATGCTTACAGTGAGTGGATGTATTCCATGGACCTGACAACAGTCACTGTGTAACCAATTTTGATTAAAATAAATAAATCTTCCAACAAAAGCTTACTTCTGTATTCCCACTGTTGCATGCATGAAGATTCCTCAGTGTGTAATACATGAAATGAGCTACTGATCATAAGCTTTGCAGGGCCTTCATTATGTGTTCTCTTGAACTTCACATGTTGATACGTTTAACTTGACCTTGTTCCACGGAGCCTCCTGCCATTGGTAATCCTGGCTCATTAGATGGTGTTTTTTTTAACAGGCTAAGAAGGCCAGTATCTGACCCCCAGAACTTCACATTTGAAAGAACTGTGAAAGAAGTAGTTAACCGAATACTAATTTAAATTTAAAAAAAAAAGTATAACACAGTTAGATATGGATTTTCCTCTGATATTTTATATTTGATTATTTATAGTGAATTCCTTTACTTCATATAATTTGATCCTTGCAACATAAAATCTAGAGAAAGTGTCCATGAATAAAGTAACTGTTAATGTGACCTTAGGTTTGTCTCTTAAAAAAGGTTTCTCAAACTCTGTTCATACAAATAAGTTCTTTTATAGATCTTTTGTTGCTTCATTTTTCTTTGTAAATCTAATAATATGATTGGAATTGCTCAGATCATCTTCCATCTCAAGGTTTTATTCTTTTCTTATTCATCGTGTCTATTATTAAACCCAGCTGTTGATGTTTTTGAACAAACTGATTTCTGAATTAACTCTACATTGTGTTCTACAATAACCCCCTTCAGAATTATCATGGGTTGCTCCCAATTTACTTTTAGATAATTAAAGCCTCTCTTTATTTCTCTCCCAGTTGTCTGTTTTATTTCCCAAAACACAAGGATGTGATTTCATTCATGTTGCTCTAGGGGTCTAAAGTTGATAATCATTTTCCCACATCTGCCCTCATCAGTGTCCGCTTGCAATATATGTTGCTAGGTCCCCGCCCCTTGCCTTCTGTTCGTTAGCATTCACATTCCCGCTAATATATTGTGTTTTTCTGCCACAAGCCACATCTCCTTGTTTTTATATAAAGTCAGTACCTTTGCATCAGAATTGTCCTAATTTCCCTAGCATATTAGACATTTTTTCTTGTATTGACTTGTTTATGATGCTTATTTACATATGAATGCATCAGCTGCAGAATTGATGGCATCTATTACTGAAATATGAAAAATATATACCTTTCTCAACATCTGAATAAGTAATTCACAAGGTGATATAGGGAGAGGAGAAAAATCTAGGTCATCATTGAAAGAGTCTTGCTTATTTCTCGTGTATTTTCATGACAGAAACCTTTTAAAATTTATTACATTTTTTTGAATTAGAGCAAAGAAGACGTGGTTGAGGTAACTGTCATAGCCTATATTCTGGCAAAGATTCATTTCAGAAGGGCATAGCTATAGATATATGTATCTGAATGTGTAGCCATACAACTACACCTCAGCACCCATAGGCTCACAGTCAATTATATATGCATACAGATATATGTATATATACATGGCTCTACCAAGTATCTTTCCTTGAAAAGTAACAAAATGAAATAATAAACTTTTCAAATAGTTTGCGGAATTGCTGCTTCTCTGGGGCTGGAATTTGGACTAGATGTCTCAAGTATGAGTTTATAGAATTGACACAATTCCTTGTACTGAACATCAATCTTTTCTTGGACCACTCTAATTCAAAATCCTAGGAAAACTTCATCATTGTATAGTTTTACTATAAAATAAGCATTGGGATACAAAGCAGTGTATATAAATAGGAAATTTCCATAAAGGTAAAATTAATATCCCTATTAAATGGTTGTGTTTTGTTTTTGTTTTTTAATTCAGGAACTTTCTTACCTAATTGCTTTTTTCTTAACCTAAACTGTAATTTCCACATTGAAAACTCAATATTCTCAGAAAATAGGGAGGCATATTCTGAGATTAATACCGTGAAGTCATATAAAAACACTTTAAATTTATCTCTTGCAGACACCCAAACCTCTAATTTCTCACTTTTTTTTTAAGTCAAGCAAAATACTGCTTCTTTATTTTAGTGTCTTAAAAATGTATATCTCATCATGATTTATCCTTTAAAGAATAAGGTTTTTCATTCTTATTTTAATCTCTCTAACAGCATGCACTTGAAAATAATTAGATTTAAAATATCAGTAACCCAGATGTTCCTCTTACTTGGAGATACTCCCCACTGTGTGGAATGTATCATAAGAATCCCCACGAAAGGGTATGAAAGATATTTGACGAAGTGTTTCTCTTTCTAAAAGGTGGAAGCTAGAAAAAATAATCTCATAAACCTTCAGGCTTCCTATCATATGCCGTACGGGGATGAAATAGTTTAGGAGTTTTTTCTTTCCTTGGAATTTCAGACAGTTGATCCTAAGTACAGAAACAGCACATGAGTTCTAGTATCTGATATTGAGGGCTTTTTAACTGCAAATGCTGTGGTGTCATGTATTTCCTAAATTGTAAGCATCTTAAATCTTTTTAAGACACAGGCAAGGTACAGCTACAAAATAAAATAAAATAATGTTTTGCAGCCAGCATGAAGATATTTCACGGTGAAAGTAAGCTCTTACAATGTTTTTTTCTTTTTGTTTTGTTTTAATTTATTGAGAACTTGATTTGGCTATGAACTTGATTTGTGCAAGGGGAAAAACTGAATGAATCCACCCAAAATATATGCAGAGATTACAAATTGGGGAATTAAAAACAAAACAAAAATATTGAATGTATACAGACAGTTTACATTATGTGAATTCTGTGTTTACTTCATTATGTTTTTCTGCATCTCTCTGTAGGTGTCTGAGTCTAGGTTTTCTCCTAACACAATTATTGACTTTTATGTGCATCTCTCAGTATGTGAAAATCAATGATCTTTTCTTTTAGTTAATAAGAACTAGGAAACTAGTGATAAAATCTATTTCATAATCATATTGAAATGTGAGGTCTCTATATCTTTCAAGAAACCCTGTTGCATAGCGTTAAGAGCTGAAGATGCTAACCAAAAGATTGTCAGCTTGAAACCACAAAGAGATGTCTGGAAACTCTGCAGTACAATCCTGCCTGTCCTGTAGTGTCTCTGTGAGTCAGGCTCAACGCAGCGATAATGGGTGAATATTACTCAGGTTTTGAAAAGTATTGAAGCTCTTAACCAAAACCAAACCAAACCAAACCCAGAGCTGTTGAGTTGACTCTGACTCATAATGACCCCATCAGTTAGATTAGATCTGCCCCCACAGAATTTCCAAAGATTTTTAAATACAATTCTTACATTTAAGTTTATAATTTCACCAGTGTTTCTCGTTCTTGCTGCCCAAATTCAATAATTAAGTTGATGAGATAAAGTCATTTGCTCTACACTAAATGATAATCAAGGTATTCACTTGCTTCCTAAACATAAATTTTAGTTTACGCTTTAAACAAAAAGTTATTTGATTTATTTTTTTGGACACTATCTGTTGGCAGTCATGCAGGTTCAAATGTTATTTCTGTAAATGCCAATGAAAAATGTCGGCTTTGAACGAGTGACACTGTATGACACCCGTTTGTGTGTTTTGTTGCTTTACATACAAACTTTTCCTTATAGTTTATTTCTCCCTTAAAGGTGGCACGTTGTTAATAAGGCTGTGTACAATTTTCTGACAAGTGCTGAACCTACACTAACAAAAAATGGTTCGTATTTATGATGTGTCAAATTACTGTTCTGAAAGTAGACCTTTTAGGTTGCATTCAGCCTTTAATTTGAGTGAATTTAAATGGCATAAAATGCCTTTTACTTGGGCTTTGGCTGGCATATTATATATCTCATTTCAATGAAAAACATTCACATGCAAATACAGTTTGTTTGGAGTGAGGACAAATGTGACTATCACGACTGATGAAGGCTTTTGATCACAGTTTTACAAACTGAAACCTTGAAAAAAGAAGAGGCTATTTGGACTGGCATCTGCAATCCCATGAATTATTTAGTTCACATTATTCATAAATCTCTTTGAAGAGAAGGTGTTTATGAGGTTTGAAGGCATCGTCATAGTTGTGTTGGCAGCTTCAATGTATGCTGTAAGTGCATGCCTGCATATGAACACTTCTTTTAAATGTTAAATGTTATATAGCATGTAAGGTGTGTTACCTGAGTTCACCAGCAAGTTAGGCTCTTAGTTCTTAGGAAGTGCAATCTGATGCAGTTCCTTTCCTTTCTTCATCAGCCATGAGGCCTCTTGGAGAGGGGGTTGAACATAGTTTGGAATGATGCACATTCACTATGAATAGATGTACGTAGAGCATATCTACAGAACACACATTGTCTATTCCAGATCATAGCCGAGCAAGCAGCAAGCTCCTCTTCCTTTCAAAATCAAGTCCCTCCCCTCCTCTGTGCCTTAGGACTAAAGGCACCGCCTGGAAAGAGTGCTTGCTGAAGACCTCCAACCAGGTTTATTTAAGTGATGAACTGATCTCTCTAAAACTTGTTTCCACTGCGAGCGAGTAACATAGATTCGGCTTCTCATTTTGTTCCATTTTCATCACTTTTTTACATATTTGACTCACTTCCTCAGTGATAGCATCTTTGAGGACTGGGACCATATTTTAAACAAACTCTTTTTCCCGTAGTATCAGCATTTCTGGGATTGATAGCACTTATTCAGTAAATGGAAACCCTGGTTGCATAGCACTGAAGGCAGTTCAAATCAGCCAGGTGCCCCTTGGAAATTCTGAGGGGCAGGTCTATGCTGTCTAATAGGGTCTCTGTGAGTCAGAATCAACTCAGCAGCACAGGTTCAGGTTTTTTGATTTACTTAGTAAATGACTCTGAGGTTACGTGGACTGGAATTAATCCGTAAACTATACTTCCTAAGTGAAGTAATGAGTGTATTTTTTGTTGTTTCCAGTTTATGTAACAGAATTGCAACTTCAAAATGATTGCCCTGTCTGACTGGAGTTAAACACTGAGTAACGTTAAACATTGATTCCACTTTAGGAGAAACATTTACATGGTTCCTTAAAATAGGTGTCACAGGGGATTGACTCACGTGCAGACCTAGTTTTCAGAAAGCAAGTTGGAACATTCAGTTGTAAATTTGCTTGTTTGAATTTTTAAGTAATTCTTCAGAGTTTTAAAATTAATGAACAGTTACAGTTTGTGCTGCTGAATATCTGTCTCAACCTTGGCTTGTTATTTAGATTGTAGAGTCTTTTACAATGAACCCTGGGAGTGAGGTTAGACGAGATAATATTTCTTGGTAACTTCAAACTTTGAGATTCTCTGAAATCATCCCATGTGGGATTTTAGGCTTAACAGTAGATTCAAATGCAAACAAGCTGAATAAATCTAGTTGTAGTTTGACTATTTAAAAACTCTGTGAACTGATTATATTTTTTTCTTTCTAAAATATATTTTCCTGTAAACTGCTGCAATTTCTCAACATGTTTATTAATATGCACATATAAAATGATTTGTAAAATTATGAAAAAAGCATGATGACACAGATGTTTTCTTTCCTGGTTAGGTGAATTATATACTCCCAAACCAAAACCAAACTCGTTGCCACCAAGTTCATTTAGACTCATAGATACCCAATAGACCAGGATAGAAATGCCCCATAGGGTTTCTAAGGACTGCCTGGTGGATTCAAACTGCTAAACTTTTGGTTAGCAGCTATAGCATGTAATCACTTAGCCCCCAGAGTTTCCATGCATGGCTGCTGAATGTCAGAGAGTATGGCATGAGGACAAGGACCCGTGCTAGGACTTGGAAGACTTGAAACCTTTGGAGTCTTCTTCTGGTATCTGGCCAATACTGGGCAAATCTGTTACTGTACTCTTGCTTTGGTTTACACATACACAATCTGAGATTAGCAAATTAAGTATCTGACCACATAGAATCTCTTTGTAAAATAATAGATATGAAAACTGAGAAATTAAATTATTTTTAACTGTGAGGATTACTAATATCCCTATGAAATTAAGGACAGAACATTACCTAGAATGAAAATTTCCTGGTATAAAAATTCATTTTCAGTTCAATTTAGTGAAGTGATTGGTTGTAGTAGTATATTATCTTTTGAGATTTGAATTCCAGTCCAGGTTGGTATGTTTGAATGTATCTTTCATTTAAGGTAAAGAAATAGAGCTACTCTTTTTTCTTTGAGAATGTGATTATTACAGAGATTCCACCTCAAAATAGAATATACTAGCTAAAAACACAGTAGAAAACACAAAAATAGTAACCTACAATCTTTTTTAAGATTGAGTATTTCAGACTTCTGGCCAATAATGGTTCCTTAGACAGAAAGATCACACCACCCCTCCACAGCACAGACCCAAAAAACTAAGTAAAATGGAGACAACTGTCAATCCTGGAACCTGAAATTTCAAATAAAGGCATAAAGATCTGAGGCAAACATTGAATGGAATAAGAAATTGATGGAACAGAGACAAGAAGAGTTAAGAGAAAAAGTCTGCTATCAGCTAACCCAACACAGATTTGCTATCCTGGACTCCTGTTAGAGATGGGCAGACAGGGAACATGGGAAAGTAGAGTCGTGGAAATCTCAGCAGAAGACAAAATGCCCGGTAACTACTCTTTCTCATCCTCTGTCTTATCCTTGCTGCTCTGCCTCCAGTGCCTCCTCCTGACTAGCTGCAGAAGCTCTGCTGGCTGGGAAGCGCAGCACCCATTCCACATGGATTCACCCCCACGCATCGGAAATCAGCAGGTGGAAAGTACAAAAAAGCATCTTTAGGAGTTCCCAGCAGGACACAGATCATCTAGTAACCAGTGACATAGGATTTCCTAACCTTACCCTTCCCCTGACTCAGAGCTTTCTCTGTTTCTGCCAGCTGCAGTCTCTTGGCCAGGAGGAAACTCCTTTGGGCCCTGGCTGCTTGGATTCACACCCTGGCCTCATTTCTTTGTTCCTTTTCCTTCTTTGTTTTTTTTCTCTCTCTCTCTTCCTTTCTTTTTCTTCCTCTCTGTCTCTTTTCTCTCTTTCTTTCTTTCTTTCTTCTCTCTCTGTCTTTCTCTTTTTCTTTTTCTGTATCTCTCACCTTTTTTTCTATGACTTCCACCACCTCATCCTTCTTTCTCTTGAATATCTGTCATCTTTGCCTCTTCTTGAAAGGCTGTGAGGTGTAACTCAACTGGGTAACCAGTGACATAGGCTTTCCCTGGCCCTCTTGTAGCCATTCTGGCAGAATCTTCCAGTTTTTTATTTTGCTTTGTTGTTGCTGTTGTTTGTTCATTTTTTGTTTTTGTTTTTTTGGCTTGGGAGTCTCTTCTAGTTGAGCTGTACTGGATGACGTAGGATCCATGTCCCAGCATAGGCCTCTGCATCAGGGGGATTTCTGGGGGCATTTCTTTTTCTTTTTTCCATTCTTTTTACTTTCTGACTTTCTTCATTTTCCAGTTCTCATCTCTCTCTACTTACCTTATTTTCTTGTCTCCTGAGTACCTGACACTTTGCAGCATCCATATTCCTAGACAGGCCATACCACTCAGCCTAGGAGATACTTCCCTGATCTTTGCAGCAGCACTGGGTGGACTCCTGGGGGTCTTTCTTTTCTTCTTTTTCTTCTTCTTTTTTTTCTTCTCCAAATTTTAAGTAGTTTTTAAAATCTTTTTCCTTTTTCTTTTCCTCTTTTATTTTTAAATCTTTTTTATTCTTCTCCACTTCTCAGTTTTTCATCTCTCCACTCCAGCAACAAGCTACCTTAGACTTTTTTTTTTAGATGCAGTTTCTTTCTCTGTCCTCTCCTTATCATGCCCATCTTAGCTCCACATATTGCAACTTTCACATTCCTTCCTGCCTACTTGCACAATGTGCTGAATGTTACAACCCAAGTAGCATGGGCATGGCCTGCTGGAAACTGTCTGAGAACAACTCTTGGTCACACCTGCCAGTGTTAGCATATGCCACAAACAACCCATTCCAACCCATCCCCTTTAGCTGAGCATGTCCTGATGCACTATAGTTGAGTGACTGGCCCTGCCCCTTGAACAAGGATGTCAAAAATGCAGTTACCACAGATGAGCAAGGCATGAAAAACACACAAACTGCCTCTCCTGATGTAACTAAATAAAACAAACAAAACCAGAATTGAACAAACAGATCTACAATTGGAAACAGAGAAAATAACTACTAAATGGACCAAAGACAGTAGACAAAATCAAACTATATTAAAAAAAAGGACAAGATGGTTCCAGCAGGTGTACAAAATGAAATGCCAAATGAATTTCCAGTAGAAGAAAAGTCACTAGAATTACCTTACACAGAATTCAAATCTCTATGGTATTAGAGCTATCCAAGATATGAAGCAATATATATAGATATGTATGTATATATATCTATATATATAAAAATAGACAAAATTATGGAAGAGGCAGACAAAATCATGGAACAGTACATGAAAATAGTAGAGAAACACAACGCCAAAGTAAATTCAAAACTTGAAATCATACAGAAACAAAAAATTAGAAATCTAAAGGATAAACAACAAGATTTGGACAGTGTCGTATAAGGACTGAGGAATAGGTTTAAACTGATGTAAGATAGGATCATCAAAATAAAAAAAATGAAGAAATGCTGAGAATTATGTGAGATACAATCAAAAGCAAAACTTGGTAAGTGATCAAAGTTTTAGAAGACAGGGAGAGAATGGAAAACACAGAGATGATCACAGAAATCTCTAAAATCATGAAAGATGAAAAGCTGGCCATCCAAGAAACTCAATGAACCTCATATAGGAAAGAGTGTAAAAGAAAATCACTGAGGCATATCATAGTTACACTGGTTAAAACCAAAAACAGAGAAAAATTCTGAGAGCTGCTCAAGCAAAACAAAAGGTCACATACAGAGGAGAAACAATAAGACTAAGCCCTGATTATTCAGCAGAAACCATACAGGCAAGAACGTAATGGGATGATATATATAAAACATTGAAGGAAAAAGTATTGCCAATCAAGAATTATGTGTCTTGCAAAATTCTTGTTCAGATATGATGGTGAAGTCAGGACACAACTTCATGAGCAGAAATTAAAGGAATATGTAAAAAGCACACCAAACTTACAGAAATTACTAAAATAAGTCCTTCAATCTGAAAACAAATAACATGAGACCTCAGCCTGAATTTAAGATGCAAAATTGTACCAGCCAGATACCAGCATAGAAAATAAACACTCAAGTACTATCCAAAACCAGAATAAGTACAACAGAGAACAAGAGAGGTTAATCTGTAAATTCCAACAGTGTCAGAACAATAAAAGAAGGAACAAATGGTGAGAAGTAGAAGTCAAGGTGATACCACGTAATAATAGACTGGTTAAACCTAGAAAGATAACCTAGGTAAAGTTCAAGGTAACATCAAAGAAAGTTAAACAAACCTGTTCATCAAAAGAAAGAATTAAAACATAAAGTATTAATAAAAAAAAAAAAACCTCACAAAACAGAAGAAATCCTCAGATCAAAGTGCAGCATGGCACTGTAAGAGGAAGAAAGAAAATGCCAGCACTGGAACAAAAACACTATAAAATAACAGAAAAGACGTCATACTTATCAATAATTACACTGAATGTAAATAGCCTAAATGCATGCATACAGATAAAGTGACAGATTGTATTAAAAAATAAATAGTGATAGAAGAATCTATTACTATGCTGTTTATAAGAGACATAATTTGGAATTAAAGACACTATGATGATAGATACACTGACCAGTAGAATAGAATTGAGAACCCAGGTGTAAATCCATCTACACATGGTCACCTGATCTTTGATAAGGGCTCAAAGGATATCAAATTGTGAAAAGATTTTTTTTTTTTTTTAAACAAATAGTACTGGCAGAACTGGGTTCTGTTTCATAACATGGAGGAAACGAGGGCATTGTGCTGAGTGAAATGGGTCAGTCATAAAAGGACAAATATAGTGTGACAGCATTACTGTAAAAACTCACGAAAAGATTTACATATAAAAAGCTTCAATCCTTGAAGACTACCAGGGAGGGGAGGGATGGGGGATGGAAAAGTACTGAATAGAAAATAGATAAATGGTAACCTTGGAGAAGCATAAGACAGTGTGCACTACTAGGGAAGCCAGCAGGAACTATACAAGGCAAAGTCAAGGAAGCTCTGTAAGTCATCCAGACTTTCCAAGAGACCAAATTGCTTGGCTAAGGGCTGTGGGGACTATGGTCTCAAGGAACTTCTAGCTCTATTGGCATAACATAGTTTATAAAGAAAGTTCTACATTCTACAATGATGAGTAGTATTGGGGTTCTTAAGAGTCTGAGCTGCCATTTAGGATACTTCATTGGTCTTATCCCTTTATCAACAAGGAAGAATGAAGAAAACTAAAAGAATTAAGGGTGAGATTAGTCCAAAGAACTAAACTGACCACATCTATAAAGGCCTCCAGCATACCTACTCCCATATGATGAGGTGGTACCCAGCTACCACCACTGAGAGCTCTGACAGGAAACACAACTGAGGGATCCAGACAGAGATGAAATGAAACACAGAACAAAACGCTAACTCAAAAAGAAAGATCAGCCTTGCTACATTGATAGAGATTGGAGAAACCCTGAGAAGATGGCTCCCAGACACCTTTTGAGCACAGTAATGAAGTCACTTTTGAAATTCATACAAGAGCCAAAGATTGAACAGGCCTATATAACCAAGTGAGACTAAAGATGCATGCAAGCCCAGGGGCAAGGACCACAAGGCTGGAGGGGAAAGGAAAGCTGATAATAAGGAGTATAGAGTTGAAAGACACAGTGTTGACCTGTTGTGGGGTTTTTAACCAGTGTCATAGTACAATGAGTGTGTGTACTAACTGTTTAGTGAGAAACTGATTTGTTCTGTAAGCTTTCATCTAAAGTGCAGTAAAGAAAAAGGTGAAAAAAATGAGTATTTTATTTCAGAATGTGTCACTGAATATCATTACAATTATTTTACCATATAGTTACATACAGTATTTGATGTATGATATAAACATAATGCTGACCAGTATAGCATAATATTACAGCCCCAAACTAGTAGCTAACTTCTGTGTAGCTTGGCTTGGAACAATCTTTCTACCGCTGTTAGTAATAAATCAAGATACTGAGAAAACAAGGATCTAGAATATAATTCTGCATCATTTAGTTGTTTTGATCAAAACGTATTCTGTCCCTATCCTCAGTGACAGTGCTCATTCTGAAAGGCATGCTTTTGACTGTGATGTAAGTATAAAATAATGACTTTGGTTATTTTGAGCAAATCATGAAATCTAGTTTGCTAGTTTGTATTTACCATTGTTTTTACTTAGCCTACTTCCTAAAATATTTCCACTGTGTCTGTAGTAGAGGTGCAAATGGTTTGTAACATTCTAAGATATTTGAAACCTAAACTGTGTCCACATGTAAACAAGACAGTGGTTTATTTAGTGTCTTGTAATTGTATATTTACAGATGTTTTCATCCTGTCATTTTGTTGTCATACTCTTTTAATCAGAGTTAATGATAGATTTCCAGTTTTTGAGAAATCTAGTATGCAGAAAATCCTGCAAGCACACTAAATGGGCTTTCAGAAACAGCTCCTGATTCATTTCCAATTCTGTCACCCTACAACCTGAGTAACATTACCTAGGGAGCCCCAGTGGTACAGTGATGAACAGCTGCAGTGAACCACCACTGCTAATCAAGGGTGAGCAGTTCAAATCTATCAGCTGCTCTTTGGAACCACTATGGGGCAGTTCTAGTCTGTGCTAGAGGGTGGCAGGACTGTCTAGACAAGAATATATATACATATTTTTTAATCTGTTGGGATAGACTGTTTGACTTGCTTACTTTGGACATGCCATTAGGAAAAAAATAATCACCAGAAAAGGACATCATGTTTAATAGAGTGCTAATTAAAATGGAGGAAACCTTCAGTGTGGTATGTTGACACAGTAACCATAACCATGAACTCAAACTTACTGCTGATGGTGAGGATGATGATGCGGTCACATTTCCTTTCACTCTATGTAAGGTCAACACTACTCAGAGCCACTCAAGGACACCTAACAATAACAACATGTTTGACAACTGCTTCTATCCAAATATTGAATTGATAATAAGAATAAGAATAATACTATACTCAGAAAACATTTAACTCAGGGGGAGGAGTCAAGACAGAGGACTAAATCCTTCTGGAAACCAAGACCTGAATTGCTAATTAAACAGAGCCTCTGGACACCTACTGAGCCCTAGGACACAGCATGGGGCTGTTAGTTTGGACTTCATACCACCAAATAGGAAAATTACTCTCTTTCACTGACCCCTGCTCTTGCTGAGTGCTGGTTTTCACAGACTGAAGGTAACTTGGCATTTTGACTATTTTCCTCTGTCTTAGCTGGTAGGTGGAGCTGGGACTTCACTAACAGTTAACCTCAGAAGAACTGCTGGTAGGATCGGCAGGCGAAATTGCCATACTTTGAGAGCCTGCCTTTGGACTCTGTGCATCTTGGCACCTTTAGCCTCTCTTTCTGCCTCCACCATTGAGTAGCCTGTACCACAGGAGGCATAGGGCTTCTGTGGGACACTGGGAGGTGGATATATCCATACAAAGCCCTCAGCTGTACCTGATTCCTAGGCTGAGAGGCAGCACCTGCCTGGAGGAGAACACTTTTCTGGCTCAAAAGCAGTATTCTACACAGGGTCACCTACGACTGGGGCCCAGCAGCAGAAGCCAGCAGGGCAGTAGACTTTCTGTATTTTGAACTAATCTATAACATCTGGCACGGGATATAGAGGTGCTTATTTTGTCAGCTAGCAAGAGGGACCTGTACACCTGAAAACCTGACAGACTTTGGAAGTTGTCAGATACCTTTACCTTTCATTTCAAGATGGTCTACAGAAACAACTGTGGTCCACTCTCGCAGCATCACTCCCAGCCTCTATTGAGTCACATGATGCACAAAAAGCAAAAAACTCTGGATAAAAACATAACGAAGAAATCACCCATGGCTTCAGAAGGCCCTCAAAAGAAAACACCACAGAACTTTCCAGACTAAGTAGCTTTTCTGAAACTATCAGAAGTTGATTACAAGAGAATTATATAGGTAGCCCTCCTAGACCCTGTACAGAATGGAGCAGAGCAAAATGAAAAATTAAACAGGCTGCTCAATCTGATGGAACACCAGTACTCTGAAATCCAACAGGTTGAGAACAACATCAAAGACATAGAAACGTCAATTCAAAGCCAAGAAAACAGAATAGAACAAATGGAAAATAGACTTGAAACTTGGAAGACAGAGCTACTGAGTCCAGCCTCTATGAGGAGAAATCAGAAAAAATAAGGAAGAAAAATGAAGAAACATTAAGAAGCATGTGGGACTCTATCAAGAGGAACAATCTACGATTCATTGGAGTTCCTGAACAGGGTGAGACACCTGAGAACACAGAGAATATTGTTGCTAAAGAGCAATTGACAGAAAACTTCCCAGAAATTAGAAAAGAAAAGAACATAAATATCCAAGATCTATATTGAAAGCCATTCAACATAGATCTCAAAAGAAAGACTCTAAGACATATTATAAACAAGCTTAACAAAATGAAACATAAGCTTAAACTCTTAATGGCAGTAAGACTCAAAGTAAAGCTAACATTCAGAGGGCAACCCTGTAGGCTTTTGTCAGATTTCTCAGCAGAAACAATGCTGGCATGGAGATAGGGGCATAACACTTTCAAAGCCTGAAAGAAAAGTGTCACGTCTGACATTCCAGCAGCCAGCGCTAGATAGGGTCTGAGGCTGAATGTGGACAGATGAAAGGATGAGAAATCTCACTCATGCATGAAAACATGTGACTTACATGTGAAGCACATCACTCACACAAGAACAAATAAACACATCACACAAGATAAAGTTGGGGCCAGGTGGGACATGATCTTTGATGGAGAATCATGGACACCGGTCTGCTAACACAAGCTTTATTTATAGGCTTTACAGGTAGGAAGTCAACAGGGTGGTATATAGCCTCAAATGGTCATGATTCTTGTTACAGAACAAAGGACAGGAACATGCAAATATTTTCACTCTGAGCTATTATCCTGCAGCGTTTCAAAGAAATAGTTCATAGCTAAGGACTTACTATGTTACCAATAGTTTTGCCTGAGTCAATTAAACTGAAAATGATTTCAAGGAAATAGTTTTAACTTGCAAATACTGTGGTATCGGCTAGTATCCTACAAACAAATTTAAGGAGATAATTCTTATTACTCTGTAAATAGTTTCAAGGAGACAAGCAGAGAAGCACAAAAAATGGAGAGAGGGAGGAAGGGGCAAGGGGGCTAGGACACAGTGTCTTCCAGCCCACAGCAGAGAAGTACTTCCAACCATGAACTGTATATCCTGCAAAACTGTCTTTCAAATATGAAAATGAAATTAAGACATTCTCAGATAAACAGAAGCTCAGAGACTTTGTAAAAGCCAAACCAAAGCTACAAGAAATACTGAAAGAATCTCTTGGCTTAGAAGAACAAAACCACTGACTTTATATTTTAGAAGCCAACACAGGACACATCACCTAGAAACCAAGTTAGTTAGGGAAGCCTCCAAACTATAGTGAAAGAAATTATTCAGTGATTATATCATGAAAACTATGATGTGATCACATTAAAAAGAGGGATGTACTACAGTAGTTACATTCCTCCAGATGGAAAGGAAGTTAATAAGATAGGTAGTAATTAAAATCAGGTTTATACATAGTTTATTAAGGGGGACTATAAGGGCAATGGTAAAGCACAGTAAAGATGCAAAACATCAAATCACGAAATGTAATAGTCTCAACAACCACAAAACCTACACAGGAAAAGGTGAAAAATTAACTCACAAAGAAGTATGTCCAGAACAGATTATCAAGAACAACTAAGAAAACATCATATCACAATGACAGCACTAAACATATACTTATCAATAATTACATTGAATGTGAACAGACTGAATGTTCTGGTAAAGAGACATTGAGTGACATCTTGGAAGAAAAGACACTATCCATCCATATGTTGCCTCAGACTTAAAGGTATGAACAACCTGAAAACTGAAAGATGGAAATATATACATAAAACTAACAATACATAAAGAAGAGCAAGTGTGACAATTCCAATCTCAGATAAAATAGACTTTAATGTAAAATCCACCATCGTGGACAAGGATGGACACTATTTATTGATGAAAGATTCAATACACAAGCAGGACTTAACAATATTAAGTATTTAGGCACCTAATATTAGAGCACCTAAGTATATGAAAGAAACACGGACTGTACTCAAAAGTGAGATATATCACTCCTCAATATTAGTGGGAGACTTCAAGACTCTACTTTCAGTATTGGACAGATCATCTAGAAAAAAGCTCCATAAAGACATAGAAGACCTATTGCCACAATTAACCAACTAGACCACATCAACATATGCAAAACTTTCTATCCATCAACAGACAGCTACACTTTCTTCACCAGTGCACATGGAACATTCTCCAGAATAGACCATGTGTTAGACCACAAAGGAATTCTCAACAAAATCCATACCATTGAATTAATGCAAAGCATCTTCTCAGATTGTAAAGTCAAAAAAGTCAAAATCAATAGCTGAAAAAAGAGATAGAAAGCAGAACTCATGGAAATTTTACAACATTTTGCTCAAAAAGCCATGGGTTATAGAAGAAATCACGACAAAATAAAGAAATTGATGGATTTCAACGAGAATGAAAACATTTCCTACCAGAACTTACGGGATACAGCCAAAGCAGTGCTCAGAGGTCAGTTTATCTCTGTAAATGCACACATCTGGAAGGAAGAAAGAAAGCAGATCAAAGAACTGACCCTACAGCTTGAACAAGTAGGGAGACAGCAACAGAGGAACCCCTGAGGCACCAGAAGAAAACAGATCATAAAAATTAGAATAGAACTAAATGAATTTAAGAATAGAGGAACAATGGAAAGAAATTGAAAAGACCAAAAGCTGGTTTTTTGAAAAGATCAACAGAATTGACAAACCATTGGCTAACTTACTAAACAAAAACAGTAAAGGAAACAACAAACCCAAATAAGAAATGAGAGGGGAGTTTTCACAACAGATTCAACAGAAATAAAAAATATAACAGAATAATATGAAAGACTGTACTCAACAAATTTGAAAACCTAAGAGGACATGGACAAATTCCTCGATTCATACCACCTACCAAAATTATCTCCAAGTGAAGCAGAACAGTTTAGAAAAACATCACAAAGGAAGAGATTGAAAAAATCATCAAAAAACTGCCAATCAAAAAGGCCCAGGACCAGATGGCTTCACCTCAGAAGTCTACAAGCTTTTAGCGAAGAGTTATCTCCAATACTACCGAGACTATTTCACAGTATAGAAAGGAATGGAATACTCCTAAATTCATTCTATGAAGCCAGTATAACCCTGGTACCAAAGCCTGGGAAAGACCCAGACCAAAAGGACAACTACAGACTGATATCACTCATAAATCTAGATGTAGAAATCTTCAACAAAATTATTGCCAATAGAATGCAACATATCCAGAAAATAGTTCATCATGACCAAATTGGATTCATACCAGGGATTCAAGGCTGGTTCAACATCAAAAAAACAATTAATGTGATCAATCTCATAAACAACACAAAAACAAGAATCATCTGGTTTTGTCTACTGATGCAGAAAAGGTATTTCATGAAGTCTAACACCCATTTATGCTAAAAACTCTTAGCAAAATACAAATAGATGACAAATTCTTCACTGCAGTAAGTGCCATTTATACAAAGCCAACTGTCTACACCCTTGAGAGAGACTGAAACAATTTCCCTTGAGAACAGGAACTAGACAAGGATGCTCACTCTTTCCTCTCCTATTCAACATTGTACTAGAAGTTCTAGCCAGAGCAATTAGACAAGACCAAGGAATAAAGGGCATCTGCATCAGCAAAGATGAAGTAAAAATCTCTGTATTTGCAGATGATGTGATTTTAAACACAGAGTATCCTAAAGAATCCATAAAGAAACTACTCAAACTGATAGAAAAGTTCAGCAAAGTCTCAGGATACAAAACAAACAAAAGTAAATCAGTAAGATCACTTTATACCAACAAAGAGATCATTCAAGAAGAAATCACCAAATCAATATACTGTTTACTATACCCCCTAAGAAGATAAAGTACCTAGGAATAAATGTAACAAGAGAAAAACAGACCTTTACAAAGAGAACTAAAAGACCTTACTACAAGAAACTAAGAGAGACTTACATAAATGGAGAAACCACCACACTCATGGATATGAAGACTTAACATTGTGAAAATGTCTATTTTACCCAAAGCAATCTACTTACATAATGCAATCCCAATACAAATTCCAGTGACTTTTTTTAATGAGATGGAGAAAAAAATCACTAAATTTGTTTTCAAACGAAAGAAGTCTCAGATAAAGCACTGCTGAACAAGAACATGCTGGAGGCCTCTCACTACCCAACTTTAGAACTTATTTCATTGCCACAGTAGTCAAAACAGCCTGGAACTAGTACAAAAAGAGACAGATAGATCAATGGAACAGAATTGAGATCCCAAAGATGATACCATCTTCCTATGAACAGCTGATGTTCAACAAAGGCCCTAAGATATTAAAAGTGGAGTGACAACAATCTTTTCAACAAATGGTGCTGGGAAAATTGGATTTTCATCTGCAGTAAACTGAAACAAGATCTGTATCTTATACCTTATACAAAAACTAACTCGAACTGCATAAAAAACCTAAATATCCAATCTAAAATGCTAAAGCTCATCCAAGAAAAGGTAGGAACAACAATGGAAGTTTTAATACACAATGCAGACAGACTTTAAAATCTATCAAATAAACCACATGCAACAGAAGAGAAAATAGATAAATGGGAACAATTAAAAAATCGAACACTTTTGCTTATACAAAAACTTTATTAGTAGAATTAAAAGGCCACCTACAGAATGGGAAATAATATCTGGCAACTGTATGCCAGATCGATGCCTGATCTCCATATATGTAGATCTCTATCTATAAGGTACTACAAAATAGCCAAGCCAAGTGCCCTCGAGTGAGATACAAAATATCCATAAGAAAAAGACAAATCAT
Source organism: Heterohyrax brucei (assembly GCA_028571685.1). NCBI lineage: Eukaryota > Metazoa > Chordata > Mammalia > Hyracoidea > Procaviidae > Heterohyrax > Heterohyrax brucei. The sequence goes on from CM053148.1 coordinate 109,726,429, forward strand.
CCAATTAAGTGATGGGCAAAGGAGATAGTCATTTCTCTAAAGAGGAGATTCAGGCAGCCAAATAACACATGTGGACATGCTGGCAATCATTAGCTATTAAAGAATTTCAAATCACAACTACAATGAGATACCATCTCACGGTTGACCATGATCCAAAAAATGCAAAACAACAAGTTCTGGAGAGCTGTGGAGAAATTGGAGCTATCCTACATTGTTGGTGGGATTGCAAAATGGTGCAACTTCTTTGCAAAGCAGTCTGGCACTTCCTTAAAAAGCTGAATCCAGATATACTATTTGACCCAGTTATCCCACTGCTCTGAATATAGCCTATAGCATCAAGGACATTCACACCAATTGATACATGTACACGAATGTTTATCGCAGCACAGTTCACAATAGCAAAAAGATGGAATCAACCCTGATGCCCAACAGCAGAGAAATGGATAGGTAAACTACGGTATATATACTCATTGAAACACTATGTAGTGCTAAAGAACAGCAATGATTTTAGGAAACAGCTCATAACCTGGTTTCAAATGGAGGACATTATGCTGAGTAAAAGTAATCAGCAACAAAAGGACAAATATTGTATGAGACCCCTATGATAAGAACTTAAAAACAGGCTCCTGCATAGAAGACTCTGATGGATGCAGAGGTGGGAAATAAGGGAAAGGAGGGTTTAGATTATATAGTTTACAGAAATTTGGTTGGATGAAATCGGTGACAGCACACATTAGAAAGAAAATCAATATTAACTGGACTTCAACGTAACATGATTACTCCTCCCATCTTAACCCAATATTGCAAGGAAAGAGTAGCTGGGGCAGGGTGTCGGGGACCACGCTCTCAGGGGAAATCAAGGCCAGCTGGCACAACTAGCATTTTGCAAAGAGAGTCTTCTGTACCCCACATTGATGAGTGGTGCCTGGGGTCTTAAAAGCTTCCAAGCTGCCACCTGAGGGTACAGCAAATGGTCCCAACTCAGTAGGAATGGATAATCACCAAGCACCAAGATGACATGGGAGACAGAGAATCCAGAAGACAGAGAGACCCACATAAGTGGGTGACTTCATCGACCTGTGACTGGAAGAACTAGATGGTGCCAGGCTACCTACCACCAGGGATAGCTGTGATGGAGCTCACGAAGTTGAGTCTCACTGGCAATACATCTCCACTGAAAGACCACAAATGATGATCCAGGGGGCTCAGAGTTTCTCTGGGAGCATGGACTCTGGCCTTAATGTTGTACCATCCATAAATCATAATGGAGGTCAACTCTTCAGACAGGAATGGATTGGGCTTGGTGACACAGAGTAACCATATCATGTTGTGCACTTTATGGTTCTATGCATCTATAAGATGTTGTCCTGCTGACCTCTTTCTTACTGGAGGCATGGGAGTGGGTGGAGAGGAGGAGACAGGAGATTGCTGGGAGGATGAGCCATGTATGGAGCAGAGAGGAAGGGTGTGCTATCACCGGGCAGGGAGAACAGTGGAAGCTGCATATACGTGGGAATGCAAATTTATATGGGAATGTACATTTTCATTCAGTCATAATAAAAATAATAACTCAGGTGACAATCTGTGAAGTCCAGACTACATTAATTTTCCCAATTATTATTCATATTTATTAAGCCTCTATTTGATGAACAAGTTTTAGTCATTTATTTATTTATATAATGCTTCTAAAATATACTTTTATAAAACATTTTTAAAACAAGAGCCCTGAAGTTACTTAATTTGCATTGTTTGTCTGTCTTAATATAGAATTGTGACCCTTGTTATGTCTCTGAGAAGTTACTCATATTTCTTTTGCTTTTTCTTGAATTTAAATCAAGATATAGTCATAGTAAATTCTCAGTTGTCTTACTTTTGTTAATATGTCTTTAATAAAACGTTGATCATGTTTCTTGAACCATAATCTACACCATAAAAATCTTGTTATATTTAACAGCAATGTATCTCTCGGAGTAGAGCAATAAAGCCAATTGATCCAGAAAGTTACATAGCCCCAATGGAATTCTTCCACAATATAAATTATACAAAAACACTGACTATAAAACTAAAATGTTAAATAGAAGTCAGAGAAACATAGGCAAAGAACACTAAGATAAAGAAGATATCAGAAAATACCAATGAAGTTCTTCATGAGACAGTCAATCACGCACTGGAAAGAAATTATCAATCAAAAGAAAGTATCAGTGACTTTCTACCTATTTACAGTTAAATTAGTCATTTCTTCTACTGTCTCTTCCTAAGACTTAAAATGTATGTGTCAGAAAGCCTTAATGATGTTATAGTAAGACCTATTCTACAGTATGTCTAAAGAATTTAAAAATTATATATCTAAATGTTTCTGTTTTCTGAGTGTCATACTATGAATAGACATCTGAGTGCTTTTTAAATTAGCTAGCTGATCTTAGATATTGAATGTATGTTAACTGGATGCATTCTGGACCTGAGCCCATTTTGGCGTGGTTGAATCGGTTTTTTGGAATTATGAACCAATCAGATGTGTAAATCAAGATAAGATGCCAGAAAAGCAGCAGTGGAGGGCATTCAGCACAGTTGACGACGCACAGCATTCTAGAGGTCATGTTTCACTTTGCTCAGGCAGTTCCCTGAGCGGAAAGAACAGTAGGCAAAATTAAGCAGATCTTTACCATACGCCCATGGGTTGAGGAGCTTCAGCTTGCCGGTTACGCTAAAATGACTGCGTTTCAGATACTCCGGAACTGAACAAGTTAACTAAAGTTAACTAAAAGCATACTGAAGTAGATCAGACAGAATCCTTAGAGTTATTCCTGCACACATTTTCCACTGGCACAATTCTCCGGAATTAACAATTATCTAGTAATTAGGAATTAGGGAAGACTGAGTATGTTTGTTTCATCACTGCTTCCTTGAATACTATAGGGCAGATCACCACATGGTCTTGAGTTCCTATCTCTGTTTTGTTACATCTGCCAAAAACTAAGGACTTTTCTTATAAAAGCATTTGACTATTTCTGACAAATAATTCCGTTTACCTATTTTTATTTGACAATATTTTGTATGTAAACTGTCTTGGCTTATTTCTGTTTCTTATCCTAACTTCTGACTCTGCTCTCCTTGAGGTAGAGGCCAAACTTTTCACATCATGTAAGCCCCTGGTGCAAGTGATCCCCTTCCTTTGTATCAGCAAAACTCAGCCATCCATTATAGTGACGGCAAAGTAGTCGTTAACCAATAAATTTTTTTAATAGCTGATACTTTAGTAATCCAGTGGAAAACTGTCCTTACCACTAATAGGCAGTTCAGAAGTTATTCTTTCTTGATGAAAATAATAAATAAGACATTATCAGTGATGTAACTTGAGCAAATCATTTTAAATATACGTACATAAAACCCTGGCGTTGTAGTGGTTAAGTACTTTGGCTGCTAACCAAAAGGCTGGCTGTTCAAATCCAGTAGGTGCTCCTTGGAAACCCTATGAGGCAGTTCTACGGTGTCCTATAGGGTGGCTATAAGTTGGAATTGACTTGACAGCAGTGGTTTTTGGGTGTATGTACATGTGATTATTCAAAATGACTTTGTTTCTTCATTATACACACTCACACATACAAAAATATATATATGGATGTATATTTGTTGGATATCTTCAAGTCGATTTCAATTTACAGGGACTCCATGTGGCAGACGGTTTAGGCTGTAATCCTTACCATTACCCATTATCTGGCCTTTTTCCTGAGTACTGGTTGGATGGGCTCTGTTATCAACGTTTTAGTTCATATCTGATAACCACAGTACAACCAGGCTCTATATGCTTATACATGCACATACGTGTGCGTGCACACACACACACACACAGAGAACATTTATGTCATATGGTTTTTCATGGATCACTGCCTGCCTCTCAATGTGAAGTCTTGTGGGTCAAAGGTATCTCACTGTTGATTTAGAAAATGGCAGCATAAAGGTGACATCTAACAAACAGAAATTGTGACCGACTTCCTTGTTTTTATATTTTGGGAGTAAGTTTTCTAAAAATATTTCTTTAACAAATACTTAGTAGATCTGGTAGTGCTCACAGAACTCACAACATATTCTAATGCTTATGTATTAAGTTTATCCAGCATAATTAGGCACTGGGATAAGGTCTAGGGAATAATATGAAATGATATTACTCTTGCATGTTATATTTTGTTTCAGTTAAAAATCCAGAGTATTTCTAAACTAACTACTTTGCTTAGTAAAACAGACATGAAATATAAATGGAAAGGAAGCCCATGCACTTTATTTATAGATAACTTTCAATTTTTTGTGTCATAACGACAGATGACAAAGACACCTAAGGCTTTGCATTTATTTTATAGTCTCTTCTAGACGAGTGAGTTTGAGTCCTATTTTTGACAAAAACTTTGAAGACTTCTTACAGTTGTGGCAAAATCTTAAGCCTACCGAAGTACGAGATACAAAGCAAGAAAAAGAAATTTAGAAATTGACAGTTACTCATGAATTTTAAAGAGGTATTTTAGAGCAAAAGATATAAATTCAGGATAGGATAGTGTTAGCATTTTATAACTATCAAAGCTAGGAGCATAGAAACAGTAGAAAGTGAACAAAATTCTAGAGGAAAATAAGTTATTTTCATATATACGTTTAATTCATGAGCTATACAGTAAGAAACCAGGGACAACGAACAATTATGTATATCACTTAACTTTTTAAGTGTACATACAGCAAAGTGGTTAGAGATTAAAATAAATCTGTTTCACCTCTGTAGAAAGGAAAATGGTTATCTCATGATGGAAATTACAATACCTCATTTTTTGTACACAGTTTAACAAATTTTATTTCAAGCTGCTTGTTTGCCTTCAGTGTAAGGAATTTGCACACATGATAAAATTGACTTACTTTTATACAGATAAGAATATGTAAGCAACACTGCTGTTTTACATACAAACCTACATTTAGTCGTATTATAGGAAAAGGGGTGTCAAAAATATAGTTACAATTAAAAAGAGGAAAAAACTTAGTTTTAAATGATTATTTAAAGTGTATCCAAGACTTTTTTTTGTTATAGTAAATTTCAAGGACACAAATAATAGAGAAAAAATGTCATAACCACCCCACATACTGAGTTTATTTAAAAATTAATTTAACATATAATTTTTTTCAAAAATATTTCATTATGTATATCTAAAATGTAATCAGTTTAAAAGACATGTAACCATAATAACGATTTCCCACCTAAACATTAACAAAAATTCCTTAACATCATGAAATTACCACTGCTCAAATCAGGTTCTGAAATAAGCCTACATATGGCTCTGAGAATTCTTCTCCATGATGTTTTTGTCTTGCTTAAATTTATTTGCTAAGGAAGCTGAATGTCAAAATCGTCTGTCGTTGGGGTTCCCACATTTAGATTTGACTTCCGCATTTCGGGTTGCTTTCGACATGTTCTCCATTCCTTATATTTTTTGGACTTTGGAATTTCAGTGTAGATGAATGAAAGCATCAGCGCTTGAGTATTGTAACAGAAATTCTGACTGTTAAAGTTGTGAAGCTGTGACTTTTCACTTCAAGGCATATAATGTCTGATTGTCTCTTTTAATGATATTAGCAGGCGTGCTAATTGCTGCTTAAGTAATAATTTGTTAGGACTAAAGAAGGTGATTTCCTCATTCCCTTATTGCATTGCTATTAGTTGGAATGCTTCTATAAGGAGAAATTTCCACTCATCAATATAATTCTGACTCAAAACTCCTATAGGAATTATTCCTTTTTAATAATGTAAAATACTATTTTTACAGTTTTGTCTAGTGTGGAATTTGGTTATAAAGAAAGAAAAACTAGTCAAAGTAATTAGACAAAGTCACATTTCTCAGAATATTCAAAATTTACTAAGCTTAAGAAAAAATTCTAGCATTTAAGTGATATTGGTAACTGTGGTGGTACAGCGGTGAAGGACAATGGCTGCAGTTTTAAATCACCAGGCATTCCTTGGAAATTATATGGGGTACTTCTAGTCTGTCCTGTAAGGTCACTACAGACTCAACAGCAATGGGTTGAGTGGGTTAAGTGATGTTCATTGATGTCTAAAAAAGACATTATTTAAAATAAGTCTCAGGTAATCAAAGGAAACTGTGTTTAAGTCTGTTTCAAACATTTTTTAAAAAGAGGGAGGTTATCACTGCGTAAACTACTGCTCTTCTGTCAGAGAAGCACTGTCCAGACGATAGAGAGACCCACATCAGTGGGTGCCTACATAGACTTGGGACTGGAAGAACCAGATGGTGCCCAGCCACCACCAAAGATAGCCGTGATGAAGTTCACTAAGTTGAGTCTCACTGGCAACACAAGAATAAAAAGGGGTGCACCTGAGATATGCACTAAAAGATCACAATTGATGGTCCAGCGGCTTTGGGGTTCCCCTGGGAGCGTGGCCCCTGGCCCTGATGCTGACCTTGCGCATAAATCATCAAGAAGGTCCACTCTACGGACATGAATGGATTGGATTTGGTGATGCAGAGTGACCATATCTTGGATGCACTTTATGGTTCTATGCGTCTATAGGATATCATCCTTCTGACCTCTGGCTGGCGGAAGGAGAGTGGGTGGAGAGGAGGGGAAAGGAGACTGTTGGGAGGAAGAGACAAGTATGGAGCAGAGAGGACTAGTGTGCTGTCACTGGACAGGGAGAGCAGTGGAAGCTGCATATAGGTGGGCATGTAAATTTATATGGGAATGTACATTTTCACTCAGTCATAATAAAAAAAAAGAGGCAGGTAACAGATATTTATCTTGTCTCTCAATGCAATTATTTTAATTTTTGTGTCTGGAAAGATCATGATAATGTAGCAAGTATCCAACAGATTAAATATAATACTACTTCTACTTTTCCTGTTAGTGTTATGTATAAAGGAATCATATCACTTAGTATAGACTAGCACTGTAATGTTATATTATATCTTAATGATTATATTATGACCTAATGCGTGTTAAAATATATACAAAGAATGAGTCTAAGAAAATTGGAAGTTATCAGATATGGAATGAATTGCATGAACATCGATATCCTGGGCATTACTGAGTTAAAATGGACTGGGGTTGGCCATTCTGAATCAGACAATTATATAGTCCGCTATACCGTAAATAACAAAGTGAAGAAGAATGACATTGTCTTCATCATCAAAAAGAGCATTTCAAGGTCTATTCTGAAATACTCTCAGTAATAGAATAATGTCCATACGCCTGCAAGGAAGACCAATTAATATGATATTATTCAAATTTCTGAACCAAACACTGAAATAAATGAGGAGCAAATTTAAGGCTTCAGTTGCCATACCAAAGGATTCTATGAGAAGAATATCAAACAATGCGGGAAGCGTCAGAAGAAGATGAAAGGAATGCACAGTCAATGTAGCAAAAATAATCAGTTGATGTTCAGCCATTTCCGGAGGTAGCAAGTGATAAGAACCAATGCTTTGAAGAAAGAACTCCAAGATGCACTGAAAGCACTGCAGAAACAAGGCTCGAGGAAATGACAAGAGTACCAACTGAAATGTTTCAGACAAAGGATGCAACACTAGAAGTACTCAGTTATCTATGTCAAGAACTTAAGAAGTTAGCCACCTGGTCAACTAGCAGGAAGAAATTCATAAATGTGTCCATTCCTAAAAAAGGTGGTCCAAAAGAATGCGAAAGTTATCATGCACAAGTAAAATTCTAACTGACTAATAGTTCCAGCAGTACATTGATAGGGAATTGCCAGAAATTGAAGCTGGATTCAGAAAAACATGCTGAATGAAAGACATCATTACCGATGTCAGATGGATTTTGCGGAAACCAGAGAATACCAGAAAGATGTTTCCCTGTGATTTATTGACCATGTAAAGACGTTTGAATATGTGGATCATAACATATTATGGATTAACATTTTGAAGAAAGGGAATTTCAGAATGTCAAATTGTGCTCATTTGGAATCTGAACACAGACCAAGTCATCGGAAGAGAACTAGGTGACACTAAACCCTTTGCCGTGGACGTCAGTTCAGACAAACAGCAACCCTATAGGACAAGTAGCAGAAACCGTCCCACAGAGTTTTCAGGGAGCACTGGATCTGGTGGATTTAAGCTGCTGATCTTTCAGTCAGTAGTTGTACCTCCCAACCACTAAACCACCAGGGTTTCCTGGTTGGTACTGGGTGGTTTAAAACCAAGAAATGTGTGCATCAAACTTGCATTCCTTCATGATACCTATTGAATTTGTATGCTGAGGAAATAATCCAAGAAGCTGATCTATATGAAGAATGTGGCATCAGGATTGGAGAAAGACTTCTCATCAATAATCTATGATACGCAGGTCGTGTAACTCTGCTTGCTGAAAACAAAGAGGACACGAGTTTCTTACAGATGAACATCAAAGATTGCAGCCTTCAGTATGGATTATACCTCAACTTAAAGGAAACTAAAATTCTCACAAACAGACCAATATGTAATATCATAATGAACGAAGAAAATATTGAAGTTGTCAAGCATTTTGTTGTACATGTATGAACAATCAATGTCCATGAACATAGCAGTCAAGAAATCAAATGACCTGTTTCAGTAAGCAAATTTGCTGCAAAAGACGTCTTTAAGGTCTTGAAAAGCTATTAACTTGATAATTAATTTACACCTGACCCGAACTATGTTTCCCCTCTGCATCCTCCAAGCATCCTGTATGTATGTAGAGGCTTCACGATGAATACGGAAGACCAAACAAGAACTGGTGCCCTTGAGTCGCGAGGTTGGAGAAAAATATTGCATATACCATGGACTGCTAAAAGGACAAAAAAATCTGTCCTGGAAGAAGGATGTTGATACTTCATCTCACATAATTTGGCTATCTAATTAGGAGGGATCAGTCCCTAGAAAAAGACAGTGTTTTCGCACCTAGTGCTGCTTTAACAGAGAACTGCAAGTGGATGGCTTTTAAAAGAGAAATTTTATTTGTCGCAGCCCATTGAGCTCAAAGTCCAAATTCAGGATGTCAGCTCCAGGGGAAGGCTTTCTCCTGCTGGATCTAGAGGAAGGTCCTTGTCGTCAGCCTTTCCCTGAACTGGAAACTTCTGAAGCACAGAGACCCTAGTCACTTCCAAAGGATGCACTTAGTTCCAGCACAGCTTCTCAGCGGAATGAAGTCCCCAACTCTCTGGTTGCTTCCCTTCCCTTTTATCTCTTATAAAATGAAAGGATAAAAAGTGGTACAGTGCACACTCCAGGGAAACTCCCTTAGGAAGGTGTTACAGTCCCACCCTAATCTTTTAACATAACGCTGTCTCTTAACCACAGGCAGTGATTAGGATTCACAGCATTGGAAAAATCACACAGTGGAGGGCAGTCACACAATACTGGGAATGACCAGCCCAGCCAAATCACTACACACAGTTTTTAGAAGAAGCAGTTCGATTCAATCCATGACACACATCATTCTTGGTAGACAGTGAAAGAAAGAGGAAGAACCTCGACAGATGGATTGATGGTGTTGCAGCAACAACAGGCTCAAATACAGTGATGATTGCGAGACGGCAGAGGGACTCAGCAGTGTTTTGTTTTGTTGTACACAAAGCTGCTGGAATCAGAAACGAATAAACCAAAAAACAAAACAAACAAACCAAAAAAACCCACTGCCTTCGAGTCAGTTCAGTGTCATAGCTACACTATTGGACAGAGTAGGACTGCTCCAGAGAGTTTCCAAGGAGTGCCTGGCAAATTCAAACAGCTGACTGCGTGGTTAGCAGACACAGCACTAAACCACTACCTCGCCAGGGTTCCCCGGAAACAAATAGACCATATCTAACAATAATAATATGAATGACATGTCTAAGTGCCCAGAGACCCGAGTTTTACGTGTAACTTCGTTAATGGAAAACTTTGCAGCCTAGAATAGTCGTTTATACTCACTGGACTACAGTCCCACAGTCTTGTATCTGTTTTTATTATTATTTCTTCAGGGAAATATTGGCAATGTCAGCCCCTTTTATTTTTATATTTTACACTGTGCATTCCTGAGATTATTTTTGCATAGTTTTTATACTTGAAATACAAACTGTACCAAAATAATAATAATAATAATAATAATAACCCACACTTTCAAGTCGAATCTATTAATGATTGGTTTTGCTGTTTTATTGCAGACGAATTTGAGACAGATGAAGCACCTAATTTATTTGAGTATCTGAAGTTACATGTGTTAGAAGTTCGTCTCCTTGCTGTATAAAGTCTGAGTACTAAGTTTATTCTTTCCCTTTAAAAGAAAATAGTCACTTGTATTTAAAATTTCTCATGGAAAGAAAAAGAAGGCGGACAAACAAGCAAACAGGGGGTTAAGATATCTAAGTATGTCAAAAAATTCAGTATTATCTTAATGTTACGAAACAACCACAGTGCTTTAGCATTGGCTTTTTCTAAATAAAGAGAGTAAGTCTTTGCTATGACAGAACTGACTGCGTGGTGGCAGGCTGTTTTTGTTGTTGTTGTTGGGGGAGGTGTTTGCTAGATATCCTGGTGATGCAGTGCTTAAGAGCTTTACCACTAACCAAAGGTCAGTGGTTCAAATCCCCCAGACACTCCTTGGAAACCATATGTGACCATTCTGCTCTGTCTTTTAAGGTTGCTGGGAGTAGAAGGACTTAAGGGCAGTGTTTCTTTGTGTTTTTAATGTCTTTGCTATTTCCTATATTTTTCACTGCTAAATAACTTCTCACCAAATGCTTCTAAGGGTGACCACATGTCTAGCAAATCTTGTATTACATATTAGAAGTAGTAATGAATATATATGACTATTTTATTATTAGGGAGTTTTACAAGTCAAGAAGGTAAAATTAAAACAAGAGGGAAAAATGTGAGAGGGTTGTATCAATTTTAGAGGCAGATAAAATTTGTCTAACCTCCCCTGAGATCTTTCCAATGCCTTATTTACAGGCTTTGGATCCATTTTGAGAAGTGATATTTTAAATACTCTAATTCTTTGCAAAATTATTAGTTAAGCAGGGATGTCCTTCCAACAACCAAATACATTCTTAACTTGATGGGAATAATAACCAAAATGGTAACATAATGAATTAGTTGCCTAAAACTTACATTTTGATGATTGCATTGTGTTTTTAGAGATAAACCAAATTAATATAATAAGAAATATTATTTAGGTTATTCAATATTCAGTTGTAAACAGCTATGATGATTCTGTTAATACATTTTTCATTGTAAAATTGTATATGTACATTTCTGTTATTAATATTATTGCCATTAAAAATCTCTGACAAAATTATCAACTATGATAATATAGTTACAACTTGCTGCTACTATTACAAAGGTGAGGAAATGTTGCTGTGATATCTAAAATTTTCTGTGCTCTAAAGTACCTTTATTTTTCTTCTCTTTTCATTTTGACATAGAGCAGTGAGAATTGCATTTTTGGGAGATAATTTTCAGTCATTTTTGGGTGTTGCACAATGTGCTCTTTACAATTGACTTATAATTGGACTATGCTGACAATGGAAAATCTTACAAGTATTGAACATGACATTTATGACAGTATTGCTGTCATCTTGGCTTCTTTTATTGAATATGCAGAGAATTATAATTGGACTAACAAGCCTGGTAGCCTGGCCCCTTTCCAATTATATTAACCAGTCTAGTCTAGTATTAGCTGCCTGAACACACACAGAAACAGGCTTTCAACTTTTGTTTTTCTTCCTATTTTATTAGGATACTTATCCAGTAATCTAAGTTTTAAAATCATCTGTCTTCGTGTAATATTTGAAAATTTTCAATACTTTATCTGTATTCCACTAAGGAACATAAATATTTGCTTTCTTTCACTAGTTTTAATTAAAAAAAGATGAACTTTTGAAAAGAATGGGTCCATTATCTGCTGAATGCTAATTGAGTCTTACTGTTTTGAAATATCTGTAAGATTATTACTAGAGGGCTGTTCTACTCTGGCCTCTAGGGTCACCATGAGTAGGATCCAACTCGACGGCACTTAGCTTCACTTACAAGATTTTTGAAAATTTTTCTTCGAATTCATGTTACAGACTTCTAAATGACAAATATGGGTAGGAAGCGATGTTTCTTTTAAAAAGACAGTGTGTGTGTGTGCGTGTGTGTGTGTTTGTATGAGAAGCGCAAATTTTATTTTTTTAAATATAACCCAGATTCCTGGAAATAATTTCACTGGAACTTGTTCATATATAGAGAGAGAGAGAGACCAACACACACAAAATATTTTATTTATTTATATATAGTTCATATATATATATATGACCTATAAGTTCATATGCATGTATATAGTTCACACATATATATAAACTATATCTATCTGTCAATAGATATGTATCTATTGATACAGAGATAGATACATATGAACTTTAGGCCAGATAAAGTTTTAGATAATACATCAACAATTCTTCACCTTTATAATAAGAGCAGCAAGTTGTAACTGTATTATTATAGTTGGTAATTTTTTTCAGAGATTTTTAATGACAATAATATTAATAATGTAAAAATCTACAGTACAATTTTAGAAGGAAAAATGTGAATATTAAGTCATCCTAACTGTATCTATATATATGAACTATATATATGAACAATTCACTGTATGATGCAGAAATAGGTTCTTTTGAAATTGAGGCAAATAATTTAAAAGTAAGTATGGTTTTTTGTGGCCTTTAAAGCAGTATTAGGGAAGTCATGAGTAGGTAAACATACTTCCTAATGATTATAATTCAAAATTTACTAAAATACTATCAGAATTCTTTTTTTTAAAAGTGAATTTTTAATGGAGAAACAGTAAATAATTTTCATTAGTTTGTGCCTTAAAAAAAATCCAAGGAAGTTGTTGTGTGTCATTTATTTGAACAGTGAATTCTCTCCTTTTCTTTCTCCCTCTCTCTCTGTCTCTGCTTTTCTGGTTTCCTCTTACTTCAGGGCATTCGGTATACTTGCATACCCCCCTTGTGAGTGTTCCCAGCCCTCCGTTGGTAGTATCTAAAGTCTTCATTTTTGTTTTCTGGCTAGAGGAAAAGAAAACAACCTGAAAGTCTGTTCTACAAAATTTCTAACACCACTATGCTGTAACAGCATTGTATAAGCTAAATAAAAAAAAAAAAAAAAAAGGTAGGAAAGATAAACTAAAACTAAAACAGAACACATTAAAGAAAACAAAAAAGAAGAAATCCTACAAATAACCTGCTTTTCTATCAATAAACAGTCCCATATGTCACATACACTATAGAAATACATGCAATTTGTAAGAGAATTAGAACTCTTTTTATTGATTGACCTTGAAAATGAAGGAATAGCATGCTGCAGAATAATGCATACAATATGATTTACACTAAATGTAGGCTGCATAGGTTTGTACAAAACTACACACTTTATTTACTTGTTAGTAGAATCCAAGTTTCTGGAAATCATTTTGCTTTTAAGATCTTTTGCATGAAAATAATTACTAACTATTTTTGAAACTCAGCAGACCTTTTTTTTCTATCACCCAACTGAAAAATAAGTGTCAGAAAATGAAACAGTGTCTGCGAATGTAGATCAAAAATGAAACTCTCTATAAGTAGACTGGCATGTAAGACAAACTTTCTAGAATTTGCTTTAGCTCTAAACAACTTGAGTCAAGTGTGGGATAGTGCCTAAAGAGCTATGTCTGCTAACCAAGAGGTCTGCACTTGAATCCACCTGGCTTTCCTTAGAAACCCTATGGAGCAGTTGTACTCTGACTTATAGGGTCACTATGAGTCAGAATCAACTCGATGGCAACAGGTTTGTTTTGTTTTATGAAATGCAGTTTATAAGTTCTACATCTAAAATCTAAAATTAGGCCTCGACAATGGTACAACAAATGAGACACTAGGTATTTGACTATTAGTGGATGTGGCAGGTCATCTTTAACACCTTTCAGAGACTAAAAAACATTCTTCTATTAGTCTTGTTAAATGGTGCTTAAATCAAAAAAGATTTTATCACTTGAACAGTGTTAACCTGTACCCTTGAGTTGATTTCTGACTCATGGTAACCCTATGTGTTACAGAATAGGGCTGATTTAGCTGTAGCCTTTGGGCAAACGGATTGCCCAGCCTTTCTTTCCTGGCACCACTGGTGTGCTGGAACTGCCAAAAAAAACAAACATTGTCTCATAGGGATTCCAAAGACCACCTGTTGGATTTGAACTGCCTAACTTTTTCTTAGCAGCTGTAGTACTTAACCATTACACCACTGGGGTTTCCAGTGACCCTCTAGGACAGAATAAAACTGCTCCATAGGGTTCCCAAGGAATATCCAGTTGACATTGAAACTGCTGACCTCTTAACCTCTTCACCATCAGGGTTTCACCTGAGCCACCTAAGGACCTCGCAGAAACCCTGGTGGTGTGGTGGTTAGGTTCTTTGTTTGCTAACCAGAAGGCTGGCAGTTCAGATCTGCTAGGAGCTCCTTGGAACTCTACGGAGCAGTTCTATGCTGTCTTACAGGGTCACAGTGAGTCAGAATGGACTCAGTGGTGCTGGGTTTTGTTTAAGGACTCACAAAAGAGTTCAGAGGCATTTTAGCAAGGAGCTGTCTGATAAGGCTATTTTGATTTCTTCTTTAAATTTACTGCCTCCCCAAACAGTGTTTACTACTAGATATAATAAAGCATAGTTTTGACTTCTTAGTGGCAGGTAGAAAGTAATGACGTTCTCTAATTCTGTAACTATGTAGTCATACCAAAATAGTTGGAGTTTAATGAGTTACGTTATTTTGATTTAGTTGTCTAGGACTGATTATCACAATTTAGTTGGTATCTCAATTTTGTAAGTCTAAACAGTACATAATATTTATACTTAAGCATCAGAACGGTTGTTGACATGGCTCAAGACCGAGCAGTGTTTCGTTCTGTTGTTCATAGGGTCGCTATGAGTCGGAACTGACTCGACGGCCGCTGACAACAACAGCATTTTGAAGGCAGACACACCTAGGATCAAATCCCAAATTTACTTTTAGCTCTGCGCTCTTCCGCAAGTACTGGGAGCTTTCCCAGCTTCCACATCTGTAAGGCAATGATAACAAAACATGCAGAGGTGGTTGTTATTAAGTGGCAAGTGCGTGGTTTAAGTGCTCAGCCTCCGTCTCTGGCATGTAATAAACATCCAGTAAATGAATGTGACTTGCTGCTGTGACTTAGTCAAACTTTATAAGCTGTATTTTTAGCTTTGAAATAGTATTCAGTATATTTAAGTTACATATGAGGGGTGTTTCTTTAATTAGAAACCAGAGTTTAGAAACAAAACGGCTATAGAGAAAGAATGCACAGTCCTGAAAAGGAATTTGAAGCTTTATGGTAGTTATGATTTGCACTCAGTGGGTCCTATTTCACTTTTTCCTATTAAAGGACTTAAGTTTACACTAATGAAATATCACCGGTTGTCATTGTCCTTGTTTCACGGTCTATTTCTCTAACATGTGTTGTTCACATAATCATAAATATAATCTTTAACTAATAATAAGACTGTATCCCTGTTTTCTTACTAGAAACTCTGTCTAACATTTAATATGTTCTCTTCTTCTTGTGCATCCTTTCCTTGGTACCAGCGGCTGCCTCCAAGAATAAAGCTAAAGGTGAGTTTCTTTCATTTTTGCATGATCAACTGAGATTCATTTTCTGCTCAGTCTTCTAAGTCTTTTTAAATAATACAATCGAGTCTGTTGGTAATGCTCAATAGTTCAGAGTATAGATGTTTTTCATATATTCTTACAAGTACAAAATCTATTTTATTTCACTTATCCAATCCCTGGTATATAAATACACGTTTGCATGGTTGTTTGATTGTGGGTTTATTTGTAGTTTGCTTGCTTGCTTGCTTTCCCACCTTATTCCAAAATGGAATAAAGTGCTTCTTGTACTTTAATATTTTGCCTGTTGACCTCAATTTTTTGTGACACAATTCAGAATTGGAAAAAATACCACAGAAGGTAAAACTGATGGGAAGTCACAGAACTGAACATGCTTCCGCAGAATTATGTACAAAGAAAATTTTATCCTTAAAAATTGGATATTATAAACTGTTGTTTTCTTGTTATGACCTTTCTTTTTATGTCCTACTTTATTAAGTTAGCATTTTTAGAAACTTAAAAATATATTTTCATGAGAGAGGATGAACTTGTCCAATACTTGAATGTCTCCCTGACCGAGAAAGACTTGCCTTAATGTGTTTAAGACTTCTTGTTTCTGAAATAATTTAAATATATGTAGGATGCTGGTCTTTGGCTTACTGTGTATCTGTTTCCGTTTCAAGTTCTTTAGCAGCAGTATGTAAGGAGCTCTTAGATATGGCAGGTGTTGAGCACTCAGGTGCTAGCTGAGAGATCAAGGGTTCAAACCCACTAACTGCTGTATGTGAGAAAAGACTGACAATAGCTGCAAAGAAAACATGTTTCTGAGTCCAAGCTGGTGCTTTCTATCTCTTCATCCCAACTGTTTCTCACCTACCCATTTTCTTCAATCTGTCTTTTGAATTAGTATACATGCCTGGAGGGTGGAAGGGAATGGACATCGTTTATCATATGGCTACTCATTTGCATTTGCATTTATAGAAAAATGAAGGCAGAAAAAGGACACCCTCTAAATTAAAAATGTACCTCTTAAATTTATCCGACTCGATGGCACTTGGCTTGGCTACCTCTTAAATTTAATTTGAAATTTTATTTCTAACCATTGTTTAAGAGAGAGATGTTATGTCAATATAATAGAATTGCTCCATGCTGTCATTCAAACTTTCTATGTTAAGACAAATGGTCTTCAAACTAGGAAAAAAAAAAAATGTGGACTGGAGTAAATAAAGCTCAAGATAATGTAAGAGCAGATGGCTGCTTTAAGAAAGCAGCTTATTTTCCCCGGCCCCCCAAAATAGTACAACCAAGGGAACCTGAGGTATTTTTGTGTGGTATCACATTTACCCTTTGGAGACATGGAAACTTCAGGGAGCTTCTGAATTTGGAGAAAGGAAAGTGCCCTGACTACCAGCTTTTGATTTTTTTTCTTTTTTAACTTTTTTTAAGGAGAAAGAATTTCATTCTCAAAACCATAGACTGATGAATTTGATATTAATTCCCAATAATTATTGTGAAAGGTTATTAAAGCAACAGTTTGTGAGAGCGACTCGACGGCACTTGGCTTGGCTACATTAAAATAGACTTCCACAGGAGTCAATATTTATTGATAATAGCTTAGATGGACTAGAAACAGCTGTCCTTTTTTCATTCTCCTTTAATTCTGTCTTCTTTAAAAAAAGGTATTGATTATTATGCTAGTATCTGAAGACAGCAATATAAACACAATGGAATTTTATCAAAGTGTGTGCCAATTATCTCTTTATCTTTGCAATAACTGTCTTTTAAAAATCACCAACTGTCTTAAAATTCTTCAGGGGTCAAATACAGTGATTCTTCTCAATTATTGTATAACTCATTTTTTCTGTTATGTATGTCTTGTTTCTTTTGATTTTTATTTTCCCTTCTTTTCAGTGTTTCTGTAGAGACCTGATTTTCTTTTTTAATTCTTCTTTGTCTTCTTTTTTCTTTCTTCTTCTGTATCTTGTCCCTGAAATGATTTCCTTGCAGATTATGTCTTTGATTGTTGAAGAAGTCAACTACTGTTTTTTCAGTTCAGCTCCCTACCTTACCATTTAAAGATAACCTGGACTCCCTAAAAAATAAAGGAAGTAGCCATTTTCAAGACTGTAGGGTACCCACAACCCAACACCTTCACTATTGCTTACTGTCAAGAGGAAGACAAATGTCCTAATCAGATTCTTTTCTTGAAAACTTTGAAATGGGAAGAAGAAAAGAATTTGTTTTGTCTTTCAGTGACACCAACATTTACTCTGTTTCCTAGGTTTAAAGATTTGGACATCTTCAACTCTACTTCCTTAATTGTCTCATATCCAGTCCTCATCCAACTCGACGGCACTTGGCTTGGCTTTGGCATCAGCTTGTCTCCATTTCAACCCCATAGCAGATGCCTTGTTCTTTAGATTACCTGCTAATTAGAGCTTGCTTGGGTTAATGTTAATAATTTCTAACATATATTGCTTCAATATTAAACTCCCTACAATGCATCCTACATTTGTGTATTACACTGAATTTTAAGATTGTAAATGCTTTACACTTAGAGAAAAAGTTACCTTAGAGTATCCATAAAATATCTTCATAAAAATTATTGTACTTTACTGTATTATAGATGTATAAAAATAGACTAGATGTATATTAATGATTAATACCACAAAAACCAAACTCAGTGTTGTCAAGGCATTTCCCACTTATAGCAACCCTGTAAACCTCCCCCTTAAAAGAACATTGCCGTTGAGTCAGTTTTGATTCATAGTGACTCTATAGAACAGAGTAGAACTGTTCCACAGGGTTTCCAATGAGTGCCTAGAGGATTCAAACTGCTGACCTTTTGATTAGCAGATGTAGCACTTAACCACTATGTCACCAGGGTTTCCATAGCACTTAACCGCTGTGCCATCAGGGTTTCCATAGGATGGAGTGAACGGCTCCGTAGGGTTTCCAAGGTGAGTTTGACGTGCTGGACCTATTGGTTAGCTGCTGTAGCTCTTAGCTGTTATTCAACCACTTAACTTCCACTTGAAGGACAAAAAAATTTAAAAAGAAACTGCTCAAAAAAAGAAAGAAACAGAGAACAAAGGGTTTCTAATGATAAATTTAAAGTAGTTTTAATCTAGTAAGTATGTTTTTAGTCCTTAATCTTGATTATTTAGCATTTATTTATGTTTCAAAATTTATTTTGTGGTAACAATGTATTCTGTTTTCAGGACATATTCTGTTTTCAGAACACTAACATTTTAGCTATTACATTAAAAATGAATGTCTTAAGTCTTCACAATCATATCATCATTATTCAGTAACCAGATAAAAATTAACATAGTTACGAGCAATGAATGAATGATTAACCCATTTAGTCATTACCATCAAGTCAATTCTAACTCATAATGACACTGTCGGACAGTAGAATTTCCACAGATGGTTCCCAAAGATTGGGTGGTGCATTCAAACTGCTGATCTTTTACTTAGCATCCACCAGCAACTGCCCTGACAGAGAACACAACCAGTGGGAGAAAAAGTTACAGAGAATAGAACTCTATCAAAAGACCAGACTTGATGGTCTGACAGGCTGAAAGATCCCGTGAAGATGTGACCCTTACACTCTCTGTTAGCCCAGAGCTGAAGGCTGTACTGTAGCCACCTCTGCAGATAAAGTTTGGGCTTTGTTATAAAACACAGAGTGATGCTGGAGGAAGACTGTGCTTCTTGGCTTACATACATACATGAGACTGTCTGAGCAGCTCCTATCCAGAGGCAAGATGAGAAGGTGGAAGACTACAGGAATTCACTGAATGTGTACTGGTGGAACAGGGTGGAAAATAAGAGTTATACTGGCTGGCTGGCATCACAGGCGGTGGAGAGCAGTCAGAGGTGCATAGCAGTGAAGGGACAGGGTTTTCTATGGCAAATTTACTTGGATTGTCGGCTTCCACTTCCACAATGAAATAATAAACAAACAAATACTACTCCAAAAATAAAAGACACGGCTTTTTAATGTTAATGAAGCAGGATTGGTATAGGGTATATCTTGAGTCAATCTCTTCTGAAATACAAAAGAAAAAGTACAAGCTAACAAGTAGAGATCAAGGAAGAGAGATGCCATGTCATATGAAGATTGCTGAGGAGGAGCAGGAGCTCAGAAAGGATCTTTATCCAGAGTTAGAGAGAAAGCCTTGCTCGTAAGCCAGTGCTGTGCATTTGGACTTCTGGTCTCCTAAACTGCAAGAAATTGTATTTCAGTTCATTAAAGCTACCCATTTGCAATATTTCTGTTACAGCAGCACTGGGTAACTAAGACAGAATTTCTTACTAGGAGTAGCATGCTGCAGATAAATGTGCAAGCAGTTTTAGAGCTGGTGATGAGTAGAGAGGCTGGAGGAGTTTAAAAATGCCTAGTAGTTCAAGCTCTACTCATAGTGACCCTGTAAGCAAAGTGGAACAGCCTTATAGAGTTTCCAAAGAGTGCCTGGTGGATTCAGTCTGCTGACATTTAGTTAGCAGTCATAGCACTTTCGGACTCGATTTGATGGCAAAAGAATTGGGATTTAATAGTGAAAGCCTGGATTGACGTGAAGAGACTTTTGGTACAATTAAGGGCATCAAGGGTAATTCTGATTGAGGTTTCAGAAGGAAGTAGAGAGGACTATAGAGAAAGTCTCCACTGTGTTAGAAAGTGCATATGGTGCCATCAACAGAATATTGGTTGACACATGGGTGTTAAATGTGCTTCTGGTGAGGCTTTAAAAAGGAGATAATGAACACGGGAATGGGCAGTGGAGGGAAGGCAGTACTTTCTGTGCAGAGGCCAAGAACTTGTCTGAATTATGTTCCAGTGATTGGTGGAAGGTAGAACTAATAGTGATAAATTTGAATACCTGACTGAGAAAATTTCTAAGCAAGATCATAAAGAGGCCACATGGTTTCTCCTTGCTGCTTGTAATAAAATGCAAGAGGAAAGAGATGTGCTTAAACAAGAACTGTGCAAAATGAAAAAGATAAAATAAAAAATTTAGAAAAATTTGTTATACAAACTGAGGTCAAGTATCCTAGAATTTTCACCAGCTTACCATAGCAAAAAAAAAAAAAAAAAAAAAAAAAAAAAACCTATCAGCTTTTATTGGGGGTGTAGAGGAAGAAAGGAGAGAACACTGTCCGCCTCCTGGAATTCCTCACACAGGAAATAGGCCCACAGAGGTATGTCTGTTGTCCTTCTGGATATCAGCAGAATTGTTGGAAAGTATACAGGAAGCAGAGTGCCTGGGTATTAAGGGGTGGGATTGTGACCTCTGGAGTGTGTAAGAGTGAGGCCACTGCATCTGGGGTATCAAACGATAGAGCCATGGCCTTCTAGATTTTAGAGACCTCTTAACCAAGGCATTAAACATTATTCTCTTCATTTGTTTGGGGCTCTGACCAGCTAGAGCCTAGCCATCTAAGTTGGATCACACAATGTGTAGCAGCCTTAGGCTCAAGAGTTCACACAGACACCCTGGACAACACTTTCATACTCATCCCTAGTCCTCTTGGACTAGGTCAACATGGATAGCTGCCTTTACTTCTGCCCAGCTAGCCCTTCCTTTCTCTCTCATCCTTACCCCTGTAGACTACTTCACCAGGTGTCAAGGGAATATTTCCAAAGTCAGCCTATGTCTTCACTGCTGCAGTTGCCCCACTTCCACTTGTTGAATGGACCCAGGTGATCACCACGAATTAGCAGATCAAGCTGTCTATTCACGGTTCCCTTTAACTTTCAGTCCTGGAAGGGGCTGCTTCTGATGGACACTGACTTTTCCTGCCTCAATATATTCAACAGCAAACTGATAGCTCTGAATTCAAAAAGCAAAACAATCACTCCCCTCCTTCCCCAACCAGGGTCTCCTTTAAAATGCAAATCTCCAGTTCACTCAGCAGTTCTTGATCCTATATGTCTTTTCAATAGCAACTTTCAGTGAGGCTCAGGTTTTAGCCTAAGCCATCACTCTGTACACAGGGCTACTGTGTTCAAACCAACAGCCTTGAACAAATTCTGGCTTGCCTTCTAACACACTCAATCAAGTATTGGCTAAAGTTGGAATCACATGTTCTTTATAACCTATAATTGGGTATTTCTATCATTCCTATCATACACTGAGGTCTATTTTACAACACTAGGCAGGAGGAATATTCAATGTCTGTAGTACATTAAAATATACACATAAGCCAGTTTAAAATATACACATAATTCCAGTTTCATCTTCTATTCTCCACTCCCTAACTGTCTTTCCAGGCATATGCGTATGGCCTTGGGCCTGTGGCTGGGTGGAACCAGAACACATAGCCCATTATTAATCATTCCCTTTGTTTGGCCTGGCTCTTGCCTCAGGCCACTCCGGAAGCAACATAGCCTTCCTTTCAGGCATTCAGGTGACAACAACCTAAGTGACATTCTAGTAATCGAGTTTCACTTTCCAAGCCTCTTCCTTTTTCTCTTACAAAGTCCTGTGCTTTCATGAGCTTGGAGTCATTACAAAGAATCCCACTTCTAACAGCAGCTGTAAAAACAGCTTGAGGGAGTGTCTGACCTCAAACTTTACAAGGCAGAAGGAGAATCAAGATCAGCAGCCCATGGCTGATTCCTACAGGGCAGAGATCAGACATGTATCCTCTCTCTGTCATCTTTACCAGTTTTGACACCAACTGTCCCTCTTATGGCACTCTCTACTCCATTGGGTTTGATAATTCATCACAGTGACCACCCAAAACTGACAGACTGTACTCATTAGAGAAGTAATAGGTTACAATTCAGGTTCAGGAACATTAGAGGACACAGTTCTTCCAACAGGGCAACGTCTTCCTATCCGTGTTCAGACACATGTCTCCCTGCTCCTGGACCCCTGCTGAAGAACATTCAACTTTCTGTGTCTGTGGGCCAGGAAGCCCAATGAACCATCTCCTGGTGCTGGGTCCTGCTACCAACTTTCTACTTCCAGATGTGTGCTACCACTTCCTGAGCTCTCTTTTTCTTTCTGTCTCTAGATTCTCCAGGAGCTTGTCATCATAGGAATCCCAGGTCCAAAGGACACACTGATTCTTATTCCTTGGTGATGATGGGGTCCTCTCTTTCCTGCTTCAAGCCTAGCAGGATGGCAAAACTGACCAGTCCTTTAGGTGGCCACCATTACCGTGTCACCACAGTCCTATCCAATCCCTTGGGTTGGACCGTGGCTAAAAAGGAAACACAAAAGTGATCTATCACACCACACTCTCTCAGAGGACTTGGAAGGCAAAGCTTAAACTGCCCCGATCCGCGGGACAAATCAACGAAGGGACGAGGGGAAGCCTGTGAAAGTAAAGCAGGGAGGGCGGAAAAATGGAGGCAAGACAAGATTCTGATCAAGCCTCCAAGTTTATTGTTAAAATGAGGTATATTTATAGCAGCGGGAATATAGGGAGGGATCAAGTGACGTAGGGATGGAGTGACATTTGGAGTGAGGCAGTTGTCGGCTGGGGATTGGATATACATAGGACTAAGGCAGTGACATCAGGCAGGAAGTTTTTTGCGCGCGCGGGCCTTTTGAATTTCGCGGGCGCGGGCTTTTTCAAACTTGGCGCGCGCGGGCTTTTTCAGCCCTACAAGCTTCCTGTATGTCGGGGCCTGGGGGCTCACCCATGGCTCCCGACATTAAACAAAGGGCCAAAGGGTATCCACACAGAATCCAAAATCTGTGGCCAATACCTAGGATCTGGAAGACAGGGTCATTGCTAAGATGGCCTCAGAGAACAGAGGATTATTTTCAAGCCTTGAGAGATAATGTTATTTTTTTGTGCTGGGTTTTAGAATTGCTTGGTGTCCAGTATCATTTCTTTTCCTCCACTTTCTTCCATTTGAAATGGAAATGTCTGTCTTATTCCATTACATAATTGTAATACGGAAACAAATATCTTGTAGTCTAGATTTCACACAGTTTATTCAGTCATTTGAATCAGAGATTCTACTATAACACGAATGACAAATTGAAGAGGAATGGTGGACTTCCAGACTAATGAACAAATCTGTCTTGGAAAAGAAGTACAGCTTGAATGCTCCTTGGAAGCAAGAATAGGGAGACTTTGTCTAATGCACTTTGGACATATTGTCAGGAAGGACCAGCCTGGTGAAAACATCACACTTGACAAGTTAGAAGGTCAGCAAAAAAGAGGAAGACTCTCAACGAGATCCACTGACATAGTGACTGCAACAGTGATCTCCAATATAAAGAAAAAATTGTTAAATATGCTTTGGACAGGGCAATGTTTTGTACTGTTGTATATAGGGTCACTACGAGTCAAAGCTGACTTCCTAGCACCTACCAGTAACAACAGGTTTTACAGGTTGACAAATAAGAGAAATTTTGCCCCAGAAAGGAATACATCTAAAGCCTCACCCATATTTGATTAGATTACTCTGATCAGAGAACATGCTCGTGAATTTGAAGTTGATTTAAGACTTTTGGAATGATGTGATGGGGTGAATGTGTTTTGCATGTGGCAAGGACGTGAATTTTGTGAGGCGGGCTAAAGTAGAACCAGAAACACTGGCAGTATAGTGGTTTAAGAACTGTGTCGGCTAATCAAAAGATCGGCTATTTGACTTCACCAGGCACTCCTTGGGAAACCCACGGAGCAATTCCGCTCATATCCTCTATGGTCATAATGAGATGAAATTGACTCAGTGGCAACAAGTTTTTGTTTGTTTGTTCGTTGGGTTTTAGTTAAGAGAAGAATGCTATGGATTTAAATGTGGCCCCCAGAGGCATATGTCGTGAATTCTAGCCTCTATACCTGGGGTTGGAGCCCTGATGGCACAGTGGTTAAGAGTTTGACTGATAACCAAAATACTGGTAGTTCAAATACACCAGCTACTTCTGTGGACACTATGGGGCAGTTGTGCTGTATCAAACAGGGTCCTTATGAATTAGAATTCATTCCACTGCAATGGGTTAAGTTTATGATTATAATCCGATTTGCGAATGCATTGTCTTTATTCTGTTAATGAGGCAGGATTAGTGCAGGGTGTACTCTTTTGAGATGTAATGCAAACTAGCAAACTGAGATGAAGGAAGAGAAATGCCAGGCCACGTGAAGACTGCCTAGGAACAGAAGCTCGGAGGAGACAAAGATCTTTCTCCAAAGCCGACAGAGAGAGAAAGCCTTCTTCACAAGCTAGTGCACTGTATTCAGACTTCTAGCCACTTGATAAGTGAAAAAATAAATTTCTATTGGTTAAAGCCACCCACTGGTAGTTGTTTATGTTATAGCCGCATTAAGTAACTAAGACAATATATAATTTCTAATTGTTTTGAAACACAACTTTATTTGATGTGGTTTCTACTCGTTTTTCTAATTTCTCAATGAACAGAGATTTTGACACATCTTTGCTCTATGGAGCATCTTCCTACTCACTGTTGTGGAACTGTCTCCCTTTATGTTGTACAGTGCAGCCTGGGTCGGGATGGAATGACTCCTCTAGATAAGATATTTAGAAGTCTGAAAGAGTATTATTGTTTCACTTGATTTAGTGGGGCTGCATTTTCTCTTCTCTCTCTTTTCTTGTTGGAATGCAAATACAGGCTTGCGCTATACTGTGGGCATTAGGATGAACACAAGTTGTTTGCCACCCAAACATGATAGAACTGTGTACAGTCATTAGAAATTAATTTAAACATTGCCATCTTAAGTTTATATCCTCCTATTTTCCTTAAATAAATCATTAGAATACTTTTTATGCTGTTTCAGCACATCTCATCCAAAGGGCAAGATATTCTGGGATGTAATTCATTTATTTAGTTCCTGTCATTCTATTATGCTAATAAAATTGATATTTGCTTTTTCTATGACTGCTGTAGGGGGGTTTAGAATGTCTGTAATTAAAACCCCAAGGTCTGTGACTTTAAAGGAAAAAAAGAGAGAAAAAGGTGTAATAAGGAGAAGCACAGCAATCAATTTATAACAGTTAGTTGGAAATACAGTGATTTTTTTCAAGAATGCTAAAAGACCAATAGGTGCATTACTCTAAAGATCAGGATACTTTATATTTAAAATAAGATGGGTAATGCTTATATGTTTTAATGAAAGAGATTATTTGACATGGCATGCAGATATAAAATAGTAGCCATTAGCAAAAAGTACCCTGAAAATGCTGGAGCAAGTCTGAATGTCCCTGGGATCTAGTGTCTGCTCTATGATTTATTTGCTCTTCTCTCTACCCATTAGTTAAACTGGAATGGAAATATAGTACTACCTCAGAGAATCATAAAAAACAATCGAAAGAATATATGTTGCTGAGCTGCTGAACAATTTTCACCAAAGTTTACAGACTATAACAGACTAGGCAGAAAGGTCTGGCAGTCTATTTTTGAAAATAAGCCATTGAAAACCCTGTGAGTCACAAATATCCACTCTGTACCCAGTCATAGTGCTGGCTTAGGACTGGGCAGTATTGCCTTCTGTCGTGCATGAGTTTACCATGAATTGAGGGCTAACTCCATGGAAGCTAACAGCAGAAACGATCATATGACGAGCAACAGGGATGAAACGCAAAAGAATATGTAAAAGTGTTAAAACAGCCAACTAATATCCTAAGGCAAGTTTAAAAAAAGCAGAAGTTGCCAGTGAATTAACTCCAACTCAGCGTGACCTGTTCTGCTCCTGATGACACCATGTGGGTTGTCAGTCGCTGATTATTCAGAAGTAGACTGCAGTCTTCCTTCTGAGGCACTTCTGGATGGACCCAAACCCCCAATCTTTTAGTTAACTACCAAGAACTTTAACCATTTAGACACAATCCCAAAG
Organism: Heterohyrax brucei; assembly: GCA_028571685.1. NCBI lineage: Eukaryota > Metazoa > Chordata > Mammalia > Hyracoidea > Procaviidae > Heterohyrax > Heterohyrax brucei. Next base: position 109,752,879 of record CM053148.1, read on the forward strand.
TCAGGAACTAGATATTAATGTGTAAAATCTATCCTCTATAGTCAATCTATATGAACAATCGACACAGATGGAAAGACCTTGTAAGAATACCATACTTCTTATACTTCTTCCTGGACTTCATTAGAAAGTAACACAAACCTATTCATTCATTTGATTAAAATTATTAAATATCTACACTGCACTAAAGCATTATGAAAATAGACATAAACCTCAATGACCACTTCACTGGAATTCCAGTCCTTCACTTGTTCGTTCAGTCTCTTCTTTATTAACATTTTCAGGGACTACTATTTGTGCTGGATATATATCTGGGAAGGGAGGGGGGGAAGAAACTACATGTCATATTTTATCAAAAGCTTTTTCTTTATGAAGAGAAAATAAAGCAGAAAAGTGAATTAGGAATGCTTTTGCAGAGTTCAGAATGCAAGGGGCTGCAATTTTGAATGTTGTTGTCATCTTTGAGTGCCATCAAGTTGATTCTGACTAAGAAGGAACCTACGTGACAGAGTAACACTGTCCTGTAGAGTTTTCCTGGCTATAATCTTTATGGAAGCCTATTACCAGAACTGAACTGTTGCATGGGTTTGAACCACTGGATAGGCTTGGACAGACAAACTTTCGGTTAGCAGCTGAGCCTTTAACTCTAATGCCATGAAGCTTCCTTCAATTTTGAATAAAAAGAAAAATAAAAAAGATTGACCCGATGCCTTCAAGTTGAATTCTGACTTGTAGCAAACATATTGAACAGATTAGAACTGCCCCACAGGATTTCCAACGAGAACTTGGTGGATTCAAACTGACAGCCTTTTGAGCAATAGGCTCCAATTTTATAAGACACGTTTGAACAGGGAATCAACTATAAGATAGTAAAACATTTTGTTATCTGGCGGAAGCTTTCCAAGTAGAAGGATCAGAAAGGACAAAGGCCCTAAGACAGTAGGGCCCTGACTCATTTGAAACTCTCCAAAGAAATCTTTTATCTGTTGAGTAGATTCTGACTCACAAGGACCTCAGAGAACAGAGTAGAACAGCCCCACTGGGTTTCCAAGGAGCAGCTTGCAGATTAAAAGTGCTGATCTTTTGGTTAACAGTTGAGCTCTAAACCACTGTGCCACCAAAGTCAATAATATTCTGTGCGGCTAGAAAAGCTTGTGTCTTGGTGAGTCAAAAAGAGAGACCATCATAGAGAGAGTGATGGTCTGGGTAATGTTAGGATTTTTCTTTTCTTCTAACTAAAACGGATAGGCACTGGAAGATTGTGCATCAAAAGAAGGAGATCAGTTTGATTGCTCTGTTGGTAACAGACTGCAGCCAAAGCTATTAGGAGGTTTTCTTTTTCAAGAATCTATATACCAGAAGAGTCAGGCTAGAGTGGTAGTAGGGGGACTGGTGAGAAGTAGTGTAAATCTGGGTATCTTTTTTTAAAGTTACGTTCACTACCATTTCTGGCCAGAAGTAGATTAGGATAGAAAGGGAATGATGTAGGATGATCTCAAGTTTTTGTTTTTTGTTTTTTTGCCCTGGAAAACTGAAAAGGCAACGCTGCATTTATGATGGTGAAAACCTGAGGAAGAGCATTGTGAAATTACGGGATCTCAGTTTTGAGCATGTCAAGGTGGAGATGCCTACTAGATATCCAAGAGAAGATGGTAGTAGAAGTTGGTTATATTAATATGAAGTTCAGGAGAAAGTTCTAGATTGTAGATAAAACATCTGGAAACTGTTATTCTTTGGGTAGTATGTAAAATGACAAGATTGAATGAGCTCATCAAAGGCCTAAGCATAACTAGAAAAGAGAACAAAAATCTGAGAATAGAGCTGTGAGATATCCACACCTCAAGGACATCAGGTGATGAAATGCAGGAAGCTATCAGAAAAGAAAAAGAAGCAAATGAAGAAAGTTGTCTTAGTCTTCTAGTGCCACTTTAGCAGAAATACCACAAGTGGATGGTTTTAAAAACGGAAATTTTATTTGTCATAGACGAATTATCTAAAAGTCCAAATTCAGGGTGTCAGCTACAAGTGAAGGCTTTCTTGGCTGGCTTTGGAGGAAGGTCCTTGTCACGAATTTTCCCCTGAACTGGAACTTTCTAATGCACAGGGAACCTAGTTCCTTCTTCTTCTTCATTAATTACAGTAAAAGAATAAAATTTCTAACATCTGTCATTTGTCTCGCCTATGATAAATGCTTATGCCCCCATCCACCCTTGTAGCCAATACAGTCATCTTCTTCTGTACATAATTCTCTTTTTACATCCTTATAACAGGAGTCTCATATAATATTTGTCCTTTTGACACTGATTGATTTCACTCAGCATGATCTCTTCCAAATGAAACCATGTTATGAGATGTTTTTTAACATTGTCATTGTTTTTTATCATAGCACAGTGTTCTATCGAGTATATGCACCATAGTTTGTTTATCCTTTCATCTGTGGTTGGGCATCTGGGTTGACTCCACCTTTAGAAATTGTGGACTGTGCTGCAACAAACATTCATGTACATATGTCTGTTCATGTGACAACGTTTGTTTCTAAAGGACAAATTCCAAGCTGTGGAATAAGAGGATCAAATGATATATCTATTCCAGCTTTTGAAGGAAGCACAAGATTGTTTTCCAAAGAAGCTGTACCATTTTACAATCTGACAAGCAGTGTAGGGGAGTTCCAATTTCTCCACAGCCTCTCCAGCATGTGTTGTTCTGTGTTTTTTGGACAATGGCCAACATTGTGGAGGTTAGATGTTATCTCATTGTAGTTTTGATTTGAATGTGATTGTGAGCAATTCCACATGTGTCTTTTGGTTGCCTGGATATCCTCTTTGCAGTAGTGTCTGTCCATTTCCTTCACCCATCACTTAATTAGATGATTTATCCTTTTCTTGTTGATATTTTGCAGTACCTTGTAGATTATGGAAATCTGACATCGGTCTGACATATTGTTGCCAAATATTTTTTCCCTTCTGTAAGTGCTATTTTTATTATTTCAATGAAGTCTTCGGATGAGCAAAAGTGCTTGATTCTTAGTAGTTTCCATTTATCTATTTTCTCTTCTGTTAATTGTGCTTTGTCAGATTTTGAAGTCTGTTTAGATTGTGTAATAAAGCTTCTATTGTTGATCCTATTTTGTCTTGGATGAGCTGTATTGTTTTAGATTTTATACTTAGGTCTTTTATCCAATTTGAGTTGATTTTTGTATAAGGTGTAAGATATGGGTCTTGTTTCAATTTATTGCAGATGGCTATTCAGTTTTGCCAGCACCATTTGTTAGAAAGATCGTTTTCACCCCAGTTTAAAATCTTAGGGCGTTTGTTGAATATCACCTGTTCATAGGTGAATGATGGATCTCTGGAGTCTCAACTCTGTTCCATTGGTCTATCTGTCTCTTTTTGTACCAGTACCATGCTGTTCAGACAACTGTGGCAGTGTAATAGGCTCTAAAGGCATATAATGAGAGACCACCCAGTGTGTTATTCTTCTTCAGTAGTGCTTTACTTATCCAAGATTTCTTCCCTTTTCCAAACCAAGTTGATGATTTGTTTCTCCATCTCATTAAAAAATGTTGCTGGAATTTGTTTTGGGATTGCATTATATAAGTAGATTGCTTTGGGTAAAATAGACATTTTTCAAATTGTTGAGTCTTCCTATCCACGAGCAGACTAGATTACTGAATTTATGTAAGTCTCTCCTAGTTTCTTGTAGTAAGGTCTTGTAGTTCTCTTTGTAAAGGTCTCTTATTTCTCTAGTTAGATTTATTCCCAGGTATTTTATCTTTTGGGGGGTGGTAGTAATGGTATTGATTTGGTGATTTCTTCTTTAATAATCTCATTGTTGATATAAATGAATCCTACTGATTTACTTATGTTTATCTTGTATCCCAATACTTTGCTAAACTCCTCTCTTAGTTCCGATAGTTTACTTGTAGATTTCTTTGAATTCTCTACGTATACAATCATGTCATCTACAAATAGGGAGATTTTTACTTCTTCATTGCCAATATAGACGCCCTTTATTTCTGTGTCTTATCTAACTGCTCTGACTAGAACTTCCAGCACAATGTTGAATAGAAGTGCTGAGAGTGGGAATTCTTGTGTAGTTCTGATTATAAAAGGGAATTCTTTCAGGATGATGATGGCAGTTGGCTTTGTGTAGATACTACTGATTGTGTTGAGTAATTTCCTCTATAATCCTATTTTTCTGAGAGTTTTTAGTGTGAAATGGTGTTGGACTTTGTCAAAGGCCTTTTCTGCATCATTTGACAAAATCGGGTGATTCTTATCCTTTCTGCTATCTATGTAGTTGATCACATTAATTGTTTTTCTGATGTTGAACCAGCCTTGCATCCCTGGAATGAAACCAACTTGACCATGATGATTTTTTTTTTTTTTTTTAATATGCTGCTGAATTGTATTGGTTAGAATTTTGTTGAAGATTTTTGCATCTAGGTGCATGAGTGATATTGGTCTGAAATTTTCTTTTTTTGTGTGCAATTTTTCCTTGACTTTGGTATTAGGAATATGTTGGCTTCATAGAACGAGTTTGGGAGTATACCATCCCTTTCTATGTAGTGAAATAGCCTCAGCAGTATCAGAGTTTACTCTTCTCTAAAAGTTTGGTAGAATTCTCCAGTGAAGTCATCTGGGCCAGGATGTATTGGGTTGCTAGATTTTTGATGAATTTTTCAATCTCTTATTTTGTGATAAATTTATTAAGTTGATCTACTACTCCTTGTGAAAATCTTGGTGAGTGATATGAATCTAGAAATTCTTCCATTTCTTCTAAGTTTTCAAACCTGTTAGAGTACAGCCTTTCATAGTATTCTGTTATGATATTTTTGATTTCAGCTGGATCTTTGCAACATCCCCCATCTCATTTCTTATTGGGGCTATTTGTATCTTCCGCTGTTTTTCTTTTGTAAGTTTAGCCAACGGTGTATCAGTTTTGTTGATCTTTTCAAAGAACCAACTTTCGGTTTTGTTAATTTTTTAGATTGGTTTTCTAGTCTCTAATTCATTTAGTTCTCCTCTAATCTTTATAATCTATTTTTTCTGGTGCCTGAGGGATTCTTCTGTTGCTCTCTTTCTACTTGTTCAAACTGAAAGGTTATTTCTTCAATTTGGACTCTTTCTTCTTTCTGGATGTGTACAGCTGCAGAGATAAATTGACCTCTGAGCACTGCTTCTGCTGTATCCCATAGATGCTGTTAGGATGTGTTTTCATTCTCATTTGATTCCATAAATTTCTGTATTTTGTCCTTGATTTTTTCTATAACCTAAGGCTTTGTGAGCAAAATGTTGTTCATTTTCCATAAGTTTGAATTCCTACGTATAATTTTTCTGTTATAGATTCAACTTTTATGGCTCTATGGTCCAAGAAGATACTTTGCAGTAAATCAATGGTTTGGATTTTGTAGAGAATTGCTTTATGACCTAACACATGGTCTATTCTGGAGAATGTTCCATGTGCATTAGAGAAGATGGTGTACTTACCCGTTGATTGTTGAAAAGATTTGTGTATGTCGATAAGGTCAAGTTGGTTAATTGTTGGAATGAGATCTTCTTTACTGAGTTTTTTTTCTGGGTGATCTATCCACAACTGAAAGGGGAGTGTTGAAGTCGCCAACTATTATTGTGGAATGATCTGTCTCATTTTTCAGTGTTGTCAGTATTTGTTCAATGTATATAGATGCTCTGTTATTAGGTGCATAAATATTTAGTATTGTTAAGTTCTGCTTGAGTACTGAACCTTTCAGCAATGAATAGTGACCATCCTTGTCTGTAACAGTGGATTTTACATTAAACTCTATTTTATCTGAGATTAGTATTGCCACAACTGCTCTTCTTCACATGTTGTTAGCTTGGCATATATTATTCCATCTTTTAATTTTCGGTTTGTTCATATCTTCAAGTCTAAGGTGTGTTTCTTGTAAGCAACATATAGATGGGTCATGTCTTTTGAACCAGGATGTCACCTACTGTCTCTTTACTGGAGCATTTAGTCCATTTACATTCAGTGTAATTATTGATAGGTATATGCTTATTGCCATCATTTTGATGTAATTATTTTTATGTTGCTGTTTTCTATATTCCTCTTAATGTTCTGCTCTGGGTCATTCTTTTTTATGGGTTGCCTTTTCAGTGTTGGTCTTGTGTTTGTTGAGGCTCCTGTACTGTATTCCTTGTTTTGATATGATGTGGTGCTAATTTGCTTTATGGCTACATCTATTATCCCACTTAACATACTAAGATTAAACCCAATTTTAACTACTGCATAACTCTTAAACTTCCTCTACATCTGAAGCAGCTATAACTGCTGTGGTGTATTCCTCTTTTAATGTGATGGTGTCATAGTTCTCGTGATATGATCACAGATTCCCTGATTTTAATGTGGTACCTTTGATTAAGTTTAGTGACTTCGCTCACTGATTACTATTTTGGATGATGTGTCCTGCATTGTCACCTTAAATATACATTTAATGGTTTTGTTTTTCTAAGCAAAGAGCTTCTTTCAATATTTCATGTAGTTTTGGTTGTTTTTCTGAAGTCCCTAAGCTTCTCTTTATCTGCAAAAGTGTTAATTTCACCATCATATTTGATAGACAATTTTTCAGGATAAATAATTTTCAGTTGGAAGTTTTTCTGCTTCAAGCCTTTGAATGTGTCATCCCACTGTTTCCTAGACAGCATCATTTCTGCAGAGAAGTCAGGCAAAAGCCTATAGGGTTTCCCTCAGAGTGCTAGTTTTGCTTTGTGCTTTGCTGCCTTCAGAAGCATATGTTTATGTTTCATTTTATTAAGCATGATTATGATATGTCTAGGTGTCTTTCTCATGGTGGCCCTGGGGGCTGGATCCAACTCGAAGACACTTGGCTTGGCTAGGCGTCTTTCTTTTGAAGTCTAGCTTTTGTGGCGTTTAATAAATATCTTAGATACTAATAAACATCTCTTGGATACCTGTGGTTTCTTTGCTCATAATCTCAGGAAAGTTGTCTGTGAGCATCTCTACAGCAATACTCTCTATACTGTCATTTATCCCCCCTTGTTCAAGAACTCCAGTTAAATGTAAACTTTTCCTCTTGATGGAATCCCACATGTTTCTTAATGCTTCTTCATTTTTCTTATTTCTTTTCTCTGATTTCTCCTCATAAATGCTGTTGTCAGATGCTCTGTCCTCAAGGTCACTGAGTCTAACTTCTATCTGTTCAATCCTACTCTTTTGGCTTTGGATTGAATTATCTAATTCTGGAATTTTGCTATTGATCTGATGTATTTCAGATCATTGATGTTTCATCAGTTCAAATAGCTTACTTATTTTTTCATTTTGTTCTGCTGCATTTTGTTTAATCTCTAGATGTGCTCTATAATAATTATTTTGTGCTTGATCTCTGATAGATTCAGAAAGGCTTCTTCATATGTGACATTTTTTGAATCTGTATTTTGGGAGTTTTCTGGAGCATTTGAAGGCTTCATCTTTAAATGATTAACTATGGTCTGCTGCCTGCATGCCATGTAAACACTGTTGGACTTCTCTGGTCTTAGATCTAAGAGAATTGTTGGTCACCAGCTGTTTGTATACAGTCCAGTGTTTGGCCCCAGGTAGATTCTCTGGGGTGGCAGTCTCTGCTTCTTGTGTGGCAAAGAGGCCACCGTACTTATGGAGAAACTGGGGGCTATCAGCCAACCCTAGAATGTGGGGCAGAGAAGAGTGGGAGAAAAAACTTCCAGGTCTCTCAACAGATAGTTCTCCAGGCAAATTCATAGGCTTCTCAGTCTTAAAAGTAACCTTTACTTCTATGTGGAGAGCTGCCCAGGTGTTGAACTAGGAGCTGTCCAATGTGCTGGCCAAAAACAGGCCATCAGGAGCAGCAGACTCTGCCTTCCAGCTGATGATGAAAAGTATGTTAGTGGCTGTTTGCAGAAGCTGCAGCTCTCTAATACTGTGAAATAGCAGAAACACGGGTTGGACAGTCACTGGCTTGATTTTGAGAGGGGAAGATTGATCCAATACTGGTTCCTAGCAAATATGCTAGGTCCTAGGGCTCCCCAAATGTTCAGTGCTCCATACAAATATCATTCTAGGCCTTAGTTCTCGGAAATGAAGAGATGTGTGTCTAGTCTGCCATCTTTTAAAAGATTCACTCATCCTGCTGCACTGCTTTCCTTCTTGATGGAATGAAGCCTCCCAAACTCTCTGCTACCTTCTTTCCTTTACATCTCAAGAGACTGTCTCAAAGCACAAAATGATCTTAAGCTAGCCCTAGTAGTTCAGTAGTTAGGAGCTTGGCTTTCACCAAAATGTTGATAGTTCAAATCCACCGGCCATTCCTTGAAAACCATATGCAGCACTTATTTCTGTCCTAGAGGGATACTATAAGTTGGAATTGAGTTGATGACAACTTTGTTTTTTATAATTACTGGTTGAGGGTTCCCATCTCCCTGAATTTTTTGAACTATGTTCTTCAAAATATATTCTATTTCTCACTTCTGATCTGAGCATTCCTCCTTAATATTAGGACCAGTCATCCTAGGTCAATCCACCAGTGTTTTTCCCTTGATTATTGCAATTTAACCTAGAAGTCAGAGTAGAACTGCCCCATCTATAATATTACAGGAAACCCTGGTGGTGCAGTGGGTTAAGTGCTACATCTGTGAATCTAAAGGCTGGCTGTTCAAATCCACCAGCCATTCCATGGAATCTCTCTGGAGCAGTTCTACTCTGATATCTAGAATCACTATGAGTTGGACCCAACTCAATGGCAGTAGGTTTATTATTGTTATCATTATTATTACTGTTATTATTATAGATGATCAAGATACCAGTTGCATTGTCTGGAAAATTGCAATAATCCAGGGTTCCATTAATCATACAAATACCATTTAAAAAAACAAAGATCATTGCCATTAGTCAAAGCCTACTCATAGCAACTGTATAGGACTTGAGTAGAACTGTCTAACAGAGTTTCTAGAAGCAGACTGCCACATCTGTCTGTAGAGTGACTGGTGAGTGTGAACTGCCGATGTTTCAGTCAGCAGACTAGTGTCTAACCAGTGCACCTCTAGGGCTCCCTTAAATGACAATAAATATTTGTAAAGTGTTTAATACTCCTCCATTTTCTCTCTCTCTTCCTTGTCACAAACACTGAAGAGCAAAAGGTAGGACTCAGAAATGATATTCTTGATCTTTGTTAACCCATGGAAGAATATGTCAGGTGGTACCATGAAACAGATGTGAAAGCAAAAGCAAAAAGAAAGTGTAAATTGCTGTCCTAGGGAAAAAACAGACAATACCTTCTCTCTTAAAGTAGGTTTTATCCATATCAATATTTCTTGTAATTCAAATAATGAGTTTCTGTCTGAATAATTGGGGGGTTTTACATTAGTAAACTTGTCAAGAATAGCATCATTAAGGTCATATAAAACCACATTTTAATTGTATATTCTAGTTAATTATCTTCTGAACACAGCTGGTTATGAGATCCTTGTACATTTGATTCTTGACTGTCATTTTCATGACATCAAAGCAGACATAATGTGTGTGACATAAACTTCAAAAGGTTCATAAATTTAACTTGCTACTTGTGTATTTTTCCATTTTTGATAAGCAAAATCACCTGCTGGCAGAATAAGATTCCAACACTATTTCCATGTAACCTGCCTTCTGTAAAGTGGGTTAATCATCTGATGGGCATTCAGGTCACTTACTAAGCCTGCTCAATCTACACAAGTACTGTTTGTCTTGAACCATCACCTAATAGGAAATGAAATAGTAATCTTCCACCTTAGCACTAAAGTCATCTTGAAAAAGATTGCCAAATCACTTGGCAGTATAACTGGAGTTTGAGAATTCCAATATTATATGGAAAATGGTACATGCAACTATTATGTGCTGACATATTCAAATGAAAAATGTACATAGGAAACTAATATCTGTGCACATCAGGCACAAATCTTCCTTTAGGAATAGTGCTAGATTCTTGTATGTAATCTGAAATGTGATACATTGAAGATTTGGAAATGTGTTTATTCATAATTAAAAAGTTACTCTTCATGTATGAAACATGTTCTTATAAAATTGAGTGGATGATTTCATCAAGATGCAAGATAGATTTCTATTCCTTTGCAAGGCTTTAGGGGAGTGCTTACAAATACTCTGGGATCTTTTTCCCCTTCACACGTTAGTTAATGCATCTTGCACAAAAGGTGGCATGGCCAAGTGGAACCACTGTTCATTTCAGCATGATAATTTTACTTCATGCATATCAAAGCAAAATGGGTGTTTAATGGAAACCTTGGTAGCATAGTAGTTAAGTCCTATGGCTGCTAACCAAAAGGTTGACAGTTCAAACATGCCAGGCACTCCTTGGAAATTCCTTGGGGCAGTTCTACTCTGTCTTTATGGAGTATTTTTCCTGACTTCTGTTATTCACCTTCTTCTCCTTTTTTTATTATGACTAATGAAAATATACAATCCAAATCAATTTTGCATGCCCACCTATCTGCAACTCCATCTGCTCTCCTCAACTTGACAGCACGTTCCTCCTTCTAGTGTCCTCTTAATGAATACTTGTCCCCTCCTGTCAATCTCCTATAAATGTATAAAATCATAAGGTACAGACACCATATGCTCACACTTGTGTCCTCAAGCCCAGTCCATTCCTATCTAAAGATTTGACCTTAGTACTGATTTCATGTCAGGGCCAGAAACAAGTCTAGGGACCATGTTGACAGGGGACCCTTCCGGCTGTCAGACTGTCAATTCCAGTAGCAAAAAACTAGTTATACCAGTTGACCTCAACATCATCTGAAAACATTGTTTCCAGACCCCTAATCCCTCTACTCTATCCTTTGAAATGTTGGATTGAGTTTAGAAAATCTTTTGGTTTGTGGTATAGTCTACTTATGCTGATCTGTCCTCTATTGCATGCTGCTACTCCCTTCACCTAACCAAATTCCTATTGACTGATCTATGAAGATCCCTCTCCATTCTTCGCACCCTTGTAGCTGTCCAAGAGTTTTCTTCTGTACCTAAGTCCATTTATAGCCTGTACAGCAGAGGTCTTATACAACACTGGTCCTTTTGCAGCTGACTGATTTCACTCAGCATAATGTCTTCTAGTTGAAACCAGGTTATGAGAGGCTTCCTAAAATCATCATTGTTCTTTATGGTTGCATAATATTCCATCGTGTATATGTACCATAGTTTGTTGATGGGCACCTAGATTGATTCCATCTTTTTGTTATTGTGGTCAGTGCTGCAGTAAACATTTATGTGCATTTATCTGTGTCACAGCCTTTATTTCTGTAGGATATATTCCTAACAATGAGATTGCTGAATCATATGGTATTTCCATTTCTAGCTTTTAAAGAAAACATTAAATTGCTTTCCAAAGAGGTTATACCATTTTGCATTCCCACTAGCAGTTCGGGAGAATTCCAATCTCTCCACAGACATTCCACCTCTCCTTCTTTACAAAGAAAATACAGATTGGAAGGACTCAAGTTTTTAAAAGCCCTAATCATTTCCAAAAAATATTTCTTAAAATGAAAACAAATTTGTCATGTTTATAGTCTAGTAAGAGAAATACTGAAATGAATCATTCTTTATAAACTGTAGTCTGTTTTAAAATGTTGCAGCTGAACTTGCAATTAGTAGCATATTAATTTTTTGACATTTAGTTATACATTCACTCATTTGCCAAACATTGATTTCACATGCAAGACACAAGTCGCAAGTATTGATATTATATATTTCAATATAAAATCCCCAAGCTTGACAAATGTATCAGCCTCAAAGATTTAGAGTGAACTAAATGTAGACAAAAACATGATTTTGCAAAAAAATTACCTCAAGGAAAATAAACACTGCCCTTTTGACATAAATTACACAATTTATTGGTGACTGCCTACTGGCATAATGGAATGGAAGGTTGTATCACAAGGTGATGTCATTAAGGTTAGCGTCTCCCACTGTGCTAAGTTAATACGGTCACTCCACCAGTGGGCCTCCTCCCATACCAGACCATATAGAATCCTTAGTAATGTTTTATTACTCACGTAATCTCCCTATATCAGTCACTTTTTCTATAATTACTATTTTATTCTCAAAAAAGTTATTGATATAGGTTTATAAAAATTAATTGCCATACTATTATAGCTAGAACAGAAAATTCGACAAAATCTCTGACTCTGAAAACAATAGCAACAATGAAAACAACTGTACACGCTTGTAGCAGATGAAACCGTGTGATTTGAAGCATCATTGTAGTTGGGTAATAATGACTTCTGTGACTGGAGCTCATTCAAAAGAAAACACAAACCCATTGCCATAAAGCTGATCCTGACTCCTAGCGGACCTATAGAGAGAGTAGAACTGCCCATAGAGTTTCCAAGGAGTGCCTGGTGGATTTGACCTTCTGACCTTTTGGTTAGCCACCATAGCACTTAACAACTATGCCACCAAGGTTTCTGGAGCTCACTAGAAGGTTCAAAAAGTAAATTAGCATGGAGATTTAGCATTGTAAGTACGTTAATATTTGTAAACTGGGCTTATGAAAAATATGTCTTGTATCTACTGGGATATTTTTATAGAAAATAATTAATTTCTGTTGAAACACTGCACAAAAATTAATATATAGCGTTTTGGGTGTCACCTCCTCTGACAGTGTCACTCGGTGCACTCTGTACCTCTTACGTACTCCTAGTGACAGTACTGATCACCAGTCTATGTGTTCATATTATTCAAACTAGTGATGATTTATATATCAAAACACACTGTGAGCAAAGAATCATGTCGCTTTTGTTGTTGAGACCCACTTCACAGCATTAAAAAAAATGGTATCTTGTCAGTAGTATTTCATAAGTAGATTCACTGTGGGATGGAAGGAGAATTTTAAGATGTCAACCATACTATTATTATAAGACAGGTACCCATTGTAATTGAGTTGATTCTGAAGCACTGTGAACGTATAGGAGAGGGTAGAGCTGTTCCAGTGGGTTTCCAAGGCTGGAATTTTTAAAGAAGCCTGATACTATGTCTTTCTCCCTTGAAGAGGTTGATGCATTCAAAGTAGCAACATTTCAGTTAGCAGCCGAACACTTAACCACTGTACCATGGGGCCTTCTTCCTCACATTGGTAGAGATATAAACACATTAATACATATTCTATGCTGGTAAGGTTTAAGTAAATTAGTTTTTTTTTTTCTTTTAAAATCTTATGGCTTCAGCTTCATCAGTAGCTTGTGCAAATACAAGTGACGGATCCAAAATTAACTTGGGCAGGTAATTGGAAAAGAGACAGAGGGGGGAAAAAAGTAATTTAATAGAAAAAATAAAATGGCTGTGAAATGACTAGGATGACCAAAAATTATTGAAAATGCAAATTGCATTCATTATATGGAAAGTAATGTCTGAAGGTATTCTTGCTTTTAAAGAAAAACTATTTAAATTATTACACTTGGAATATCAAAGTATCACTATAGGTGAGGAAGCACTAGCCAGACAAGCCAAGTGCTGTCGAGTCTAGAAACACAAAATTCAAACAGTAGTAGTTAGTATGAACAAAAGATACTGGCCACTACATGAGACATCATCTATTGTGGGTAACTTAAATCACAACAAATGGAATGTAAGGAAATCAAAATTTAAAAATGAAAATTCATATTATCAAATCCTGTGACATGTGACAACTAAATCTGGATTCAAAACTATATATTTTTATTTTTTTTTAGTAACTGAAAGTCATGTGCAAAGTGCAGGACTAATCCTTGATCTAAGATGAAAGCATTCAATAGTTTTCCAGGGAAGTGGATTTAGCTTAATCAGCTAGTTTTACCCTGGAAACAAAACTGTCAGGAAAAATGGTACTAGATATTGAAGATTACCCAAACACAATTAATATTTAGGTCATAGAAAATAAGTACTATACACGTTTGGTGAATCAAACTGGAATAAATGCCCAACTTGGTAACGTTTCATTTTCTTAGGATTTAGGCAGACTGGTCGTGTATTCTTTTTCCGGCTGTCGGTAGCAGCCTTGAAATTTCCCTGTTTGGATTCATTCCTCATATTTGACATTAATACATTTGTCTCTAATATTATATTCTCTGCATTTAGAGTTTAGCTCTAAACTTACCTGATTTCCTAAATTGTTTCAGAAGAGGCCAAATATGCATCAATAAATCTGATTTAGAACAGAAGTTCTTTTTTTCCTTTATCCTAATAGAACAGGCACTTTTATATTTCCTCTCAAATAGCTGAATATTAACACGCCTGAAGTAGCATTGGTTGCCCAGTAGTTAAAGTGCTTAGTTGCTGACTGAAATGTCAGCAATCAGAAATTTCCAACCTCTGTGGGAGGAAGGTGTGGCAGGCTGGCTTTTAAGAAAAAGGTGACAGCTTGAGATGAATTGATATTTTTAAATTGACTGGTATTGACTTAAACTGAAAGTTGTAGCTGTAATGCTGTTTGCTCATAGTATTACAGGGAGTAATTGATTTGAAACAGAAATAATAATAAAAAAGTCATTATTTTAGAAACCCTATGGGATCTACTGTCTTCTGTAGCATCATTACAAGTCAGAACTGACCAGACAGAAAAAAAGTTATTTATTTATTTTGGTTTAAGCTAGCTATTATGCATTAATATGGTTTAATTTGACTGTGCCATAAACTTGGCTCAGGCCTGGTTATAGGAATTAAAGCCCTAGACAGAGAAGTGGTTGAAATACTTTCCCACTTGACCTGAGAACCTCAGGTATTTAGGTATGACCTGTTTTGACATTCCAAAAAAAAAAATTCAAAGAGTCAATTCTGACTCATAGCGACTGAATAGAACAGAGCAGAATTGCCTCATAGAGTTTCCGAGGAGTTCCTGGTGAATTTGAATTGCTAGCTTTTTGGTTAGCAGCCTTAGCACTGAACCATTATGCCACCAGGGTTTCCACGGCAACATTAGGAGATAAAATTTCAACCATTCCCTACTCTGTTTATATTTTTAAGGCATTTCTATATGATTGAAAAGTATAATGGTGCAAAGTCACTTTTTCCATCTGAGATGAGTATTTTCTCAGAGGCAAAAAAAATAAAGAGTCTTGCTATTTGGTCACCAGACAAACAACATACCTCTCACACATGGCAGACACACTTTCTGAGGCACTCACATCTTACACAGTCACCCTGAGATTTAAAAATCAATGGGGCATGCCACTCCACCCATTTGAGCTGTATATGTCACTCCACCTGTTTGAGCTGTATATTTTACTCTGTCTTGCACTTAGAAAATAAAATTGCAACTAAAATGCAAATAAATTAACTTTCCTTAAAAAAAAAACACTCTGCAACTCAAAGCAACAATTAGAAATTGCTATCTCATCAATCACTTGACTTATGGAGCATCGTTTAGTGAATTCCTAAATCTATCCATAACAAAATTCCTCAGAAATTCTTGGAGGATAAATTCTATATTTGTCCAGTGATTTGACACTCTCTTATATGTTAAGGGCTGGTCTAGCTGCTACGAATATTTCTTTAACCTTCTCTCATTTCTAACATAAGGCTCCAGAGTACAAGAGCACATACTGACATATTCATAAAAAGTGTTAAAATAAGAATGTTGTTATTTTATTTCTCTGTTAGAGACTTGGACTATTGATCAATACTAGCATAATGCTGTCATCTAGTGGTTCCTGATAGTGAACTGGTTAAGAACTCAGGCTGCTAACTGAAAAGTCCATAGTTTGAATCTACCATCTAATCCTTGGAAGCCCTTTGGGGAAGTTCTCCTCTATCCTATAAGGTTGGTGTGAATTGGAATCAACTTAATTGAAAACTACAACAATACTAGTGATTCCTAACAGATGTTAAGCATTTGTCTTTAGAGATATTCTTCTACGTTTGATGAATGAGTTACACCTAATAAAGAAATTTTTCTTTCTCCATAGGATATCCTTTCCTGAGACCTTCTGAAAGAAAGTCAATATAAAATAGTGACCTACTTTAAATAGGTCACTGCCTCTAGTGATCTGGTTGAGTCTGTCTTTCCATGTTGTATATCTCTCATGTAAAATCACACAATAGACTTTTAAGAAATAGTGGAGGGACAGAGTCAAGACTGTGGACTAGACACACATTTTCTTAATTCCCTCTGAAAACAAAGGCCTGGATTGATAATTAAATGAAGCTTTCTGGACACCCAGTGAGTCATAGGGCACAGCAAAGGGCTGTCAGTTTGGACTACATGCTACTGAACAGGAAACCGCTTGTCTTTGACTGAGCATCACCAGCTCCAGCTGAATTGGCCAGCTCCCATAGATTGAAGGTAACTGGCATTTTTAACTTTTTGTTGGCCAGCAGGCAGGGGAGGGGCTCAATCAGCAGCTACACAGACTGGCAGTGCTAAAGTGATCAGCGGGTGGAATAGCCACATTTTGAGAGCTCAGCTCAGGACTCAGAGTACCATAGCACCTCTGCTCCCCCTTTTCGGACATCCTGCCATAGATTCTACTGTTTTGTGGGGTGTATGGCTTGACTGGGATGCCATCTTGTTCTATTGGGAGGTGGAGTTTTGCAACCAGAGGCCTCAGCAGGGGCTAATTCCCAGGCTAAGAGGCAGTCCCAGCCTGGGGAGCACTTTCCCAGCAGGAAAGCTGTGTTTAGCACAGTGTAGCCTTATGGATGGCTCCTTACAGGGGATTTCAGCAGGGCAGGAGCCTGTCCCTTGAACTTTATCATACCACCTGGGGACAGTTGAAGAGGTTCATCCATTATCAGCCAGAAGGAAGGGCTTCCCACACTTGACAGCCTGACTGATTTTAGAAGTGGTTAGATAGCTTTTAGCTTTTAAAATAAGACTACCTAGACAAATACAGTGTGGCCCAATAGCATCTCTTCTAGCCTTTACTGACCTACATCATAGGGTCAGCTTATTGCTCCCCCCCCCCGTTGACTTCAAAGTAGAGATGTGAGTTTGCCAGCCAGAAGGAAGAACCTGCTACCTCAAAGATTCTACTTGGTCCAGTCACTGAAGCACACTGAGACAGCTGGTGACCAACTTCTTTCTCAAAACTGCACTTCAGCTCCTGTTCAGGCAACATCAGAGAAACTAAATAGCCTCTACATGTACCATAAACAAGAAACCCTAACCAAACATTTTTAGAAAGTTCAACCATGGCTCCAGAAAACTCCCAAAGTAAAGAATTAAAGAACTTCCCTGATGAAGAAGCCTTTACAAATCTATCAGAGGTCAAGTACAAAATAATTTAAATATAGAGCTCCCAGACATTATACAAAATGCAGCAGAGCAAAATGAAAAATTAAACAAGCTGTTCAAATGGATGGAATGTCAGCATTCTGAAATCCTGGCAGATCAATAACAAAATTACAGAGTTATACAATTCAATTCAAAGCCAAAAGAGCAGAACTGAACAACTGGAAGCTCTACTTAATGAAGTTGAAGATAGAGCTACTGACACCGGCATTTATGAGGAGAAATCAGAGAAAAGAAACAAGAAAAATGAAAAAGCATTAAGAAATGTGTGAGACTCTATCAAGAGGAATAATCTGTGGTTAATCGGAGTTCCTGAACAGGGAGAGATACCTGAAAACACAGAGCATGGTTGTTGAGTTGCTGACAGAAAACTTTCCTGAAATTATGGAAGAAGAGAACATAGATGTCCAAGATGTGTGTCAAATGCCACAAAAACAGACCCCAAAAGAAAGACACATTATAATCAAGCTTGACAAATGAAATATAAGCAGAAACTCTTAAAGGCAATGAGACTCATAGCAAAGCTAACATTTGGAAGGAAGTCCTGTAAGCTTTCATCTGACTTAGCAGCAGAAATGATGTTGATGCAGAGGCAGTGGGATGACACATTCAAAGTCTTGAAGGAGAAAAACTTCCAACCAAAAATTATATATCCTGCAAAACTGTCTTTCAAATATGAAGACAAATTAAGACATTCTCAGATAAACAGAAACTGAGAGACTCTCTAAAAACCAGCCCAAAGCTACAAGAAATACTGAAAGAAGCTCTTGGCTTATAAAAACAAAACCATTAAGTCTATATTTAAGGAGGCAACGCAGGACCCACCATCCAGAAACCTACTCAGAGAAGACAGAAAGCTCAGTCAAAGCCATGGTAGTAAAAGAAGGATTCCAGTGATCATATTATGAAGACCATGACACCATCACATTGAAAATTGCATTAATTATAGTCCTTTCAGATAGAGATGTTAATAAGATACGTAGAAGTTAAAATTGGGTTTAAACTTAGATTATTAAAGCGGATCATAGCAGCAATCACAAAGCACAACAAAGACGTAGTATATCAAAACATGAAGTGTAACACAGGAGTCTCAGCAAACACAAAACCAACACTGAATAGGCTGAAAAATCAATCCATATGGAAGAGTCACCAAGAACAGAAAATTAAAAGCAACTGAGAATACACCAACACCAAAATAAATACATTAAAATGACAGCACTAAACACATACTCATCACTAATTACACTGAATGTAAATGGACTGAATGCTCCATAAAGAGACAATCAGTGACACCTTGGATCAAAAGACACAACCGTCTGTATGTTGCTTACAAGAAACTCACCCTAGACTTAAAGATAGGAACAAACTGAAAATTAAAAGATAAAATAATATATACCAAGCTAACAATACACAAAGAAGAACAGGTGTGACAATGCTAATCTCAGGATTAAAAAAAAAAAAAAAAAAAGATTTTAATGTAAAATCCAGCATTGTAGACAAGGATGGTCACTGTTTATTGCTGAAATGTTCAATATACAAGCAGTACTTAACAATACTAAATACTTATGTACCCCATACTAGAGCATCTAAACACGTAGAAGTAACACTGACTACATTGAAAAATGAGATAGATCATTCCACAATAATAATGGGAAACTTCAACTCTACTTTCAATAGTGGCTAGATCTTTTAGCAAAAAACTCAGTCAAGACACAGAAGATCTTATTGCCACAATTAACCAACTAGACCTAGTTGACATATACAGAACTTTTCTTTTTGTTATTATCACTGAGTGAAAATGTACATTCCCATACAAATTTACATGCCCACCTATATGCAGCTTCCACTGCTCTCCCTGCCGGGTGACAGAACATTATTCCTCTCTGCTCCATACAGGTCTTGTCTTCTCAACAGTTTCCTTCCCCTCCTCTCCACCCACTCCCTTTACGCCAGCCAGAGGTCCACAGGATGATATCCTATAGATGCATAGAACCATAAAGTGCATCCAATATATGGTCAGTCTGCATCACCAAATCTAATCCATTTGTGTCCAAAGAGTGGACCTTCATAATGATTTATGGGCAAAGGCTGCATCAGAGCCAGGGGCCATGCTCCCAGGGGAACCCTGAAGCCACTAGACCATCAACTGTGGTCTTTTAGTGGAGATGTCAGGTGCACCCCTTTTTATTCTTATGTTGCCAGTGAGACTCAACTTAGTGAGCTCCGTTGTGACTGTCACTGGTGTTGGCCAGGCACCATCAAGTTCTTCTGTTCCCAAGTCGATGTAGGCACCCACTCATGTGGGTCTCTCTGTCTTCTGGGTTGTCTTTTCCCCCATGTCGCTTTGATCCTCAGTAAGCATCCATTCCTGCTGAGTTGGGACCATTTGCTGTGCCCTCAGATGGCAGCTAGACAGCTTTTAAGACCCCAGATGCCACTCACCAATGTGGAGTGAAGAGAGCCCTCTTAGCAATACACCAGTTGTGCCAATTGGCCTTGATTTCGCTGAAAAATGTGGTCCCCTGCCCCCCATACACATAACTTTTTATCCATCAACAGATAACTAGAACTTCTTCTCCAGTGCACGTGGAACATTTTCCAGTTATAGACTATGTGTTAGCACATAAAGCAAATCCTAACAAACTTCAGACCATGAATTGTTGAAAAGCATCTTCTCAGACCATAAAGCCACAAAAGTCAAAATCAATAGCAGAAAAAACATAGATAGATATTGGACCTCATGGAAACTGAACAACACCTTGCTCAAAAAGCCATAGGTTATAGACAAAATGAATGATGACATAAAGAAATTTATGGATTCAAATGAGAATGAAAACACTTCCTGTCAGAACCTATGGGATACAGCTAATGCAGTGCACAGAGGTCACTGAATGCGGACAAGACTGAAAGAATTCCCCTTGAGAACAGACAAGGATGCCCACTCTCACATCTCCTATTTAACATTGTATTATATATCTATGTATCTCTATAAATGCACATATATGGAATGAATAAAGGACCCAAACCAAAGAATTAACCCTACAACTTGATCAAGTAGAAAGAGAGCAACAGAGGAACTCCTCAGGCACCAGAAGAAAACAGATTGTAAAGATTAGAGCAGAACTAAATGAATTAGAAAATAGAAGAACAATTGAAAAAAATGATAAGACCAAAAGCTAAGTTTCTTGAAAAGATCAACAAAATTGACAATTGACTAAACTTACTAAAGAAAAACGGGAAGGAAACAAATAACGCAAATACGAAATGAGATGGGAGATGTCACAAAAGAGCCAAAAGAAATCAAAAGTATTATAACAGAATGTTACAAAAGACTGTACCCTAAAAGATTTGAAAAACTAGAGAAAATGGACAAGTTCCTAGATTCATATCAGCTACCAAAATTATTGGAAGGAGAAGTAGAACAACTTAATAAATCCATCACAAAGAAGGAGATTGAAAATGTCATCAAAAAAACTAGCAATCAAAAAAATCCTGGCCCACATGGCTTCACAGCAGAATTCTACCAAGCTTTTAGAGAAGAATTATCTCTAATGCCACTTAGACTATTTGACAGCATAGAAAAGGATAAAATACTCCCAGATTCACTCTGTGAAGCCAGCATAACTCTGATACCAAAGTCAAGGAAGGATCCAACATAAAAGGAGAATTACAAACCAGTATCACTCAGGACCTAGATGCAAAAATCTTCAACAAAATCCTTGCCAATAGAATTTAACAACATATCCAAAAAATAATTCATGGTGACCAAGTTGGATTCATACCTAGGATGCAAGGTTGGTTCAACATCAGAAAAACAATTAATATGATCAACCATCTAAATAAAACAAAAGATAAGAATCACCCAATTTTGTCAACTGATGCAGAAAAGGCATCTGATAAAGTCCAACACCTACTCATACTAAAAACTTTCAGCAAAATAGGAATAAAAGTCAAATTTGTCAATGTAATAAGGGCCATTTACGCAACGCCAACTGCCTTATCCTGAATGGAAGGAGACTGAAAGAATTGCCTTGAGAACAAAAACTAGACAAGGATGCCTACTCTCACGTCTCCTGTTCAGCATGGTACTGGAAGTTCTGTCCAGAGCAATTAGACAAGACAAAAAAATAAAGGGCATCTGAATCAGCAAAGAAGTAAAAACTTCCCTATTTGCAGATGATATGATTGTATACACAGAGAATCGTATAAGTAAACTTCATAAACTAATAGAACTGTTCAGCAAAGTATCAGGACACAAGATAAACATAACTAAATCAGTAGGATTCCTCTATACCAAAGAAGAAATCATCAAAGAATAAATCACCAAATCAATATCATTTACTATAGCCTCCAAGTAGATAAAATACTTAAGAATAAATTTAACTAGAGAAATAAGAGACCTATCCAAAGAGAACTACAAGACCTAATTGCAAGTAATTGAAAAAGACTTACATAAGTAGAAAAACCTACCCTGCTCATGGATAGGAAGAATTAACATGAAAATGTCTATTTTACCCAAAGTGATCTATATGCACAGTACAATCCCAATACAAATTCTAGTGACATTTTTCAATGATACGGAGAAACAAATCACCAGCTTTGTGTGGAAAGGGAGGAAACCCTGGATAAGCAAAGCACTACTGAAGAAGAACACAATGGGTGTCCTCATACTACCTGATTTTAGAACCTATTACACTGCCACAGCTGTCAAAACAGCCTGGTAGTAGTACAAAAAGAGATACATAGACCAATGGAAAAGAGTTGAGACCCCAGAGATGCCACCATTCTCTTATGAACAGTTGATACTCAACAAAGGCCCTAAGATTGTAAACTGGGGAAGAAACAGTCTTTTTTACAAATGGTGCTGACAAAATTGGATATCCAACTGCAAAAAACTGAAACAAGACCTATATTTCACACCTTACACAAAAACCAACTCAAACTGGATAGAAGACCTAAAACAATAAAAAACCACCTGAGGAAAAGTAGGATCAACAATGGAAGTTTTAACACACAACTTAGACTTGAAAATCTGACAAAGCGTGATCAACAGAAGAGAAAATAGGTGAATGGAAACTACTAGCAAACACTTTTGCTCGTCCAAAGTCTTTATAAGAAGAATTAAAAGACCACCTATAGAATGGGAAAAGATATTTGGCAACTATACAATCTACAAGGCACTGCAAAATATCAACAAGAAAAGGATGATTAACCCAATTAAGCACTGGGCAAAGAAGATGGACAGATACTTCACTAAAGGCAATATCCAGGCAGACAAAAGACACATGCAGAGATACTCACAGTCATTAGCTATTTAAGAAATCCAAATCAAAGCAATGGTGAGTTACTGTCTCACCCCAGCAAGATTGACCATGATCCAAAAAACACAAAACAGCAAATGCTAGAGAGGCTGTGGAGAAATTGGAACTCTCCTACACTGCTGTTGGGATTGCCAAATGGTGAAACCTCTCTGGAAAGCAATCTGGTGCTTCCTCCTTCCTCAAAAGCTGGAAATAGATACCGTTTGACCCTGTAACCCCACTGCTTAGAATATATCCTAAAGAAGCAAGAGTAGTCACAAGAACAGATACATGCACATGAATGTTTTACACAGCATAGTCCACAATAGCAAAAAGATGGAATCAAGCCAGATGCCCAGCAACAGATGAATGAATAAACAAACTATGTTATATATACTCAGTGGAACACTACACAAGGAAGCATCTCATAACCCGGTTTCAATTGGAAGACCTTGTGTTGCGTGAAATTAGTCATTGGCACAAGGACAAATATTGTATTAGACCCCTACTGTAAGGATTTAAAAACAGACTCATGTACAGAAAAAAAGACTCTTTGAGGACTGCAAGGGAGAGGAGGGAGGGAGGGAAGGAGGGAGGCAGTTGGTTACAGGTTAGATAGTAGACAGAAATTTGGTTGGGTGAAATCAGTGACAGCAAACATTAGAAAGAAGATCAAGCTAACTGGACTTCAACATAACCTGTAAACGCTTTCAATTTTAATCCAGTACTGCAAGGACAGAGTAGCAGAGGTGGAGTCTGGGGACCATGCTCTCAGGGGACATTGAGGCCAATTGTCCTAACTAGCATATTGTTAAGAGAGTCTTCTGTACCTCGTATTGGTGAGTGGCATCTAGGATCTTAAAAGCTAGCAAGCTGCCATTCGATGTACACCAAATTTGTCCAAATCAGCTGGAACAAAAGACCACAATGGACAACAATGACAGGAGGGAGAAAGAACCCAGAAGACAGAAAGACACACATGAATGAGTCACTGTATCAACACGTGACCAGAATCAGATGGTTCCTGGGCACCACCAACGACAGCCACAAGGGGGCTCACAATGTTGAGTTTCAATGGCAACATGAGAAAAAAAGGCTGAGCACCCTAGGAACTCCAGTGAGCGACCACAGTTGACGGTCCAAAGGCCTAGGAGTTCCCTGGGTGCATGGCCCCTAGACCTGATGCTGCCCCTGATCATGAGTCATTACTGAGGTCAACTCTTTGAACAGGAATGGACTGGACTCAGGGACACAGAGTGATCATGTCGTGCCTGCACTTGATGGTTCTGTGCATCCATAGGATGCTGTCCTACTGGCCTCTTAATAGAGGGGAATGGAGTCAGTGGAGAAGAGGGGACAGGTGATTTTTAAGAGGTTATGATACATATACAAGGGGAAGGAGGTATGTGCTGTCACCAGCAAGGAGAGCAGAAGAATCTGCAGATAGGTGGGTGTGCAAATTTAAATTGGATTGCACACATTTGCTCAACCACAATAACAAAAGAAAAACTGATTAAAGGGAAAAAAGAGAATTAGTTGACAGGTTAAGCTGAATTGATAATTTTAAATTAACTGTGATTGACTTAAACTGAAAACGATATTTGTATTATTGGTTTTTTATACTATGCTAGGGGGTAATTGATTTGAAACAGAAATTTTAAAAAACGGTTACCTGAGAAATTATGAAAAAAAAGAAGAAAACTTTGAGAAACAGATTGCTTGAAACAATGTTAGCTGGCTTCAGTAACAAGCTTGAGATTCTGAATTTGTCTACCCACCTTCTATATTTTCCACATTAAAAAACACTCAGCTCCTAATATAAATGTAATATTTGGATTGGCACTCCTGTGACACTCCCCTTGTCTCAGACAGATTCTGTTCGGAAAACAAAATGAAAACTTTCTGATGGAAGCTTGTCAGAGCAGCCCTCTGGTTTCTCTCTAGCACATCATTCTGCAGTCTGTTGTCTTTAAAAGAATGTATTTTCATCCTAGCCTATGCCCCCTTCCGGCTGCTTGTTATGTAACTACTTCATTGATCTAGTTCTTTCTACCATGTGATTGCATTTTTCTTTTGCTGCATCTGGTAATTTCTACAAAGTTATGGACTGAGCCTCTCACTTTCCTCTCTGGGTGGTTTATGTAAATAACAATAATAAAAAACCCTGAAGTCTCATCCTTGTTCTCAGTGGTATCCCACTGACCTCTTTTCAGCTTGAAAAGGTTCCATCTATTGCATATTTTTTCCCTTCCCACTGGCAATTTTCAGCCCACTGTGCTTCTTCATCTGATTTCTTGACTCTTTCTTGACTTAAGAATTAATTATTGAAATGTATCAGATGCACTCTGGAAATGTCAGTGTATGTGGTTGGCTTTACTGAAATTCACAACTTTTCAGACATGATGATACTGGAATTGAATTACAAATAGTGCCTTTCTGCACGCATGCTTTTCACAGGCAGCACAAAAACGTAACGCAGATGATCTATACCATCTCAGAAAAGGTTTGTACTCTAGAAGACCATTTATCTACATCACCTTAAAGCAGAATGTTTATCTTTGTATTTTAGTGCCTGTTTTTTTCTCATTCAATCTTTAACAAACACTTTGTGTAGAACTACAAGAGACTCACAGAAGCTGTCCATCTATCCTTCCTCACATCAGTATGTCACTAATTTAATCTGTCCAGTTCAGGTAGTTATTGATCGCCATATAAAAGGAATTCACAACCTCCCTCCTATTTTTTTTTTTTTTTAACATTCTATAAGCCTGATTCTCACAATCTCAAACACAGGTATTTATACAGTGAAGAGTGTGCCAAAGTGTCCTCAGAGCAATTTAAATACCAAGATTAAAGACACCTGAAAAGAGATTTCAAGTCCTTTATTCAAATACTCCAGGTTTAACCTTAGACAGGGAAGAGATACAGGGACTGAGCCTTAGACAGGGAAGGTCACTGGACATAAGATTAAAAGTGTAGTAAGTAAAAGTATTTTTAAGAAGTTTAAGCTCCGTGTGTTACATGTGCTAATCAGTACCAGATATTACAGACATTATTCATATGTACGTATATAGGTATGTCTAAACTGCCCAGGAAAGCTATTGCTATAAGGTCAATTCTGTCTCCTAGCAACCCTATAGGACAGAGTAGAGCTGCCCCATAGGGTTTCCAAGGAGTGCCTGGTGGATTTGGACTGCCAACCTTTTGGTTATGAGCCAAGAGCACTTAACCACTACAAGACCAAGGCTTCTGTAAGTATATATAAAACTTGTAAAGTAACTATTAGATACTTCTTTAAGCCAGGAACTGCTTCAGGTGTTAAGGTTACAACACTGAACAATGAAAAAATAATGTTGTTGAGTCAGTTCTAACTCATTATCGTGACTATAATTTTTACAGAATCAGATTGTCACAGTTTCTTCTGTGACACTATTTTGTGGATTCAAAATGCCAACCATTAGGCTGACTGATGAATTTAAGCTATTTACAAGAATCATAACCCCTGTTCTTATAGAATATGTAGGCTAGTGGGTAGAAACAAATGAGAACACAGCAAAACTAGTAAACAATTTAGCATGTTGCAATATAATAAGTTCTCTTGGATATCTAATGCTGCTTTAGCAGAAATACTCAAGTGGATGGCTTTAGAAAGGTTACATTTTTTCTGTCACAGTCCAGTATGCTAAAAGTCCAAATTCAGGGCATCAGCTCCAGGGCAGGGGAAGTCTCTTTCTACTGGGTCTGGAAGAAGGTGTTGCTGTCAATCTTTGCCTGGAAAGGGAGCTTCTGAGGTGTAGGGACTCAGTCCTTTCCAAAGGATCTGCTCTTCCCCTGATAACTCTTTCTTGGTGATAGGAGGTCTCTAACTTTCTGCTTGTTTCCTTTTATGTCCCAAGAGATTGCTTCGAGGCCAAAGACGCTGTATAGCTTGAGTCCTGCCAAACTAACACAGCCACCACTCATCCTCACTTATCAATACTGTAGAGGCCGAATTTACAACATATAAGAACATCACAGAATACTGGGAATCACCAGCTTTGTCAAATAGCTACACATTTTTGGGGGTAACACAACTGAATCCATGGCATTCCACCTTTGGCACCCCAAACATAGCATCCTTGTAACACGCAATGTGTATTCACCCTATCATAACAAAGTTTTAAGTCCAAGTCGAAAATTCAGAAATTTCTCTTCAACTGTGCATCCAGAACACAGGTTACTTGCCTCTAAAATACAATGGCAGAACAGGCAAGCAGATAAGCTGGACATTCTCCCATCACAATGGGAGAAATTGCGGGAAAAGAAGGCACTACAGATGTCAAGCAAATTCGCAGAACATGTTACATTAGCCCTCCAGGCTTTGAAGTTAATCTTCCATTCTCGGAGACATTTCACCTAACGAGCCTGCCCTCCAGACCCTAGATATTGGCCATAATCTCCAAATTCTGAGTGGAGGCCTCTTGGCCCTGGGCTAAAGCTCCACCTTCTAAGCCCACTGAGACAGTAACTCTGTTTCCTCAGCTTTAGGCACACAATTGTCCTAGTCCATCAGAATGGCAACTTAACCCTTAGAAACAGTAGACACCATGGCTCCAGCATTTAAAACCCCTGAGGTTGTGAGCACACCTTTTGAGACTGAGGCAGAGCAGCTTATTCTACTCCTTGTCCTTTCAATTTCTGCTTCCTATGGCCTCTTGGCCAAGCCTCGCCTGTGCATTTGCCATGCTGGTGGAGCTTTGTAGCGTCCCTGATTTAAGTGCCCAGAGACATCCCACTCTACCAGGAAGTCTCCTGAACACAGGCACACAGCTCTCTAGCCCTATGAGTTGGCTCCTGGTTCTGCATTCTCAGTTCACTGCTGCTTCTCATCATCTGTGCCTTCTTTTGGTGTTAACAGTTCTCCTTGGTTCCTTCTGCATCATTTATCCATTCAATTTCAGAACTACTTTCACGTTTTAGCACCCTACTATCTTGGTACCACATTCTGTCTGAGTCATCTAGTGCTGCTACAACAAAAATATCTCTGGCAGATGGCTTTAAAAGGAGAAATTTTACTGTGTCACAGTTCAGTATGTTACGAGTCCAAATTCAGGGCATCAGCTCCAGGGAAAAACTTTCTCTGCTGTACCTGAAGGAAGGTCTTTGTTGTCAATCTTCCCCTGGGCTGAAAACTTGTGAGGCTCAGGGACCAAAGTTCTGCTGCTCCTAGTACATCTTGGTGGTATGAGATGCCCTCACGCTTGCTTACCTTTTCTTTACTTTCCATGAGATTGCCTCAAGGCATAAGACACTCCTTGGATTGAACCCTGCCTCACTAACAGAACCACAGGCCGTCCTCCCTCATTAACACTGTAGAGGCAGAATTTACAACATGTAGGAACAACACACAATACCAGGAATCATGGCCTAGTCAAATTGCTACACACATTTTTGGGGCGGTGGAGGGGTGGGGCGGGGGACATAATTTAATCCATGACGTGAATATTACGAAGAAAACTCAAGAAAGGAATTTGGGTATTTCTGGTTGTGGTGGAATTGTTAATGTGGGTAGAACAGACTGAAACAGGGCCTAAAACAGCTGAGATGGGAGAGAAGCAGAAGAAATAAAGCAGAAGGAAACAGGGCCTAGTGTGCACCACTAGAAAGGCCAGCTTGTGGAATCCAGCTTCTACTCGAAGTGCATTGGAAAGGCAGTGGAGGATTTTTTTTCCAGCAAAGGAGTGACGTGACACGCATTATGCATCTAGAGGATTGTTCTGGTTGCTGTGTTGTAAGGGGATCAGCAAATACAAAAAAGAAAAGCAGCAACATTTCAGACATATCACTCCACATTGCAATCACTATCGGAAGTACCACAAACAACATCTTATATTTACATGGCCCCTTAAACTTACCGAGCACTTTCACATAATGTTGAAATACATATATATAAATATATAACTATATTGAGAGAAAGATAAATACTTTGATATACTCAACCTTATGAGAGAGCTTTGTAGATGATGAATTTGTTACCTTAAGGTGTTACATATTTTTTCTTTTTTCTTTTTAGGATTATCTAGGAATGAGTAGTTGACAGATCATTGCAACCTAGGTTTTCATTTTCATAACAAACAATTTTCTACCTTATACTTCTTTAAATGTTTATATTTTAAGAGTAATATAGTGCCCACCTCCATTTCAAATAAAAGAGTGGATAAGACATAACTTTAGTAAGTGATGAGCAATGATAGAGTTTTGAAAAAAGGGGAAGAAACATCTGTGGGAGGTGTAGGAGGGAGGGGCATGAGGCAGAGTCCTCCTGGCTGAGCTGAGCTGAGGGTGAGCAAAGCATTCTTGGCTCTTGTGATGTTCTTCTAGTGTCTTACAACTGAAAAGAGGACACTGTATACACATGGCAGCAGCAGTGCAATTAACAACATGAAATCAGTTGTTCTGGATGTAAGTGAAGACTTTTTAAGTGTTTGAAATTGCATGAAAACTACAAATTTATGAAATTTCTGGATCCCGTTTTTTCCCTAAATAACCGATACCTCAATGAAATCTTTGGAATTGCTAGCATCATCAGTTTCATGGTTTTTCTTTTTCAATGTATTACCTAGTTACAAGATTTGGAAAAGTTTTCTATCACATCATTTGCAGCTGAAGTAAGTTCAGTGGAAAGTAGACCTACTATGAGCTCTGTAAGGGAGTCTGGGTCTTCATGTGTCAGACTCACTCAGTAGCAACTGATTGGTTGAGAATACAAGGACTGCCAGTTAATTTCATGAACTTATCCTGGAAAAAAGTGCTACACACCTCATTGCTAAATATCACTAAGGTCACCTCTGAAGTACTCCGCTTGGGAAGCTATGCACTGCTGCAGGCCCCAACTCTACCTTTCAAAACAGTTTTGGAACTCTTTTTCTGGAAGGGCCTGAGAGCTGTCATCATATTACCTGTGATGTCCCAAATGTCATAAAAATGTCTTCCCTTCAGTATTTCCTTTATTTCAGGCAAAGAAAAAACTCATTGGGGAACAGATCAGTTGTCGTTGACTAGTTAAAAACTCCTTCACAGACAGCTATGCAATGAAGTTTGTGAACTTGCCATCATGCCAGTGTGCATAATGGCCAGTCCACAGAGTTCCAAAATTGCTCTGAAGGGTGGACTAGGTGCGGCATAGGTGCATAGCTTCCCAACGGGTGTATTTTGAAGGTGACTGGAGTGGTATTCCGCAATGAGGTAAGTAGCACTTAGAATAATTTAGTTCATGGGCTTAGATGTCAAACTTCTGTGGATACATTAAAATATTTTGGTATAAATGAGCTTCTTCTAAAAGGTACTTTGCATTGGAATTAAAGAAATACATTTAATTTTTAACTACTAACTAAAGCATCAAACATCGTATCAATGTATTTTAAAAAAATTTTTGTATGAAATGGTCCTATAATTTGGGATTTTTTCAGTTGTTATTGTTGTTGATGCATAATCTCCGTTAGTGGAAAAAGGAGACTTTCTATGTAGAACTCTCTCTATGCAAATCTTTAGAATATTGCTCTTTTGCACATCAAAGCCATCTCTTGTTATGTTATTATTAATAGGTCTCAATATTGTTAGCTTTTAAGACAAAAGGACTGAGAACTCTATTTGCATTCTTATAATCATCTCTATCTTATTTATGTCTAGACAAGACATTAAAAAGGGAAAAAAAGCATAGGCATTGCCAAAAGAAGTGGAAGCAAACAAAATAGGCTAAATTGTCCTTGTCTCCTGTTTTTAGTCAATTGATGTCTCTACCCAGGTTTCCGATGGATAGCTGATGTTTGCTTGGAAACTCAGACTCTGTCTACTTCAACTGAGTGCTCACTTATCTATGCCTAATGATGTCAGGGCTTTAGATGCTGATGGGCTAGAGAACACCAGGAGAGCTGAGATTGCAGTTATCACACTGCACATGCCTCAGTTTTCCTTAATCAGAAAACCCTTCCCTCCTTGGTTAACCTGCCCTTTCTGCAGCTGCCTTTATCAAAACCACATTTGAGTGCCTGTCCTCTAATGCTTTCATGGTGCTCTGTGCCTCTTTGATGGTATTTACCACTCTTTATTGTCAATATTTACATGTCTGTCTGTCTTCTTAAACTGCAAGGCATTTTGCTAGTTCTCAGTTGAATGCCAGGCATTCTGTAGGTACTCATTACATAGTTAGAAAGTAAACTAACTCTGCGAGTATCCTGGTGATGTACATGCACCCAGCATCTCTTCTTGTTGTTGTTAGAGGCCCTGGAGTCTTTAACTAGTTGTAACCTCATGCACAGTTGGATGGGACCACTGGCAGTAGGTCACCAGGCTTTTCTCCCCAGCTGATCTTAGTCTGGAAGTTCTGCTGAAACTGTTCAGCATCAGAGCAGCACACAGGCCTCTGCTGAAAGAAGGGTGATGCTGTGCTTGGGGATGTGTTGGCCTGAAATCGAAACAAGGACTCCCCAGTGGAAGGTGAGCATTTTACCACCATAACCCCAGTGAGTGGTAGTTATGAGAATAATGAGAAGACTGGAATAATAGTAATAGTGATGAAAACAACAGTAGGTAACTCTTCACTTCGATTACTTACTGAATACAGATGCTTTTCTAAGCTCTTCTTACACATCGTCTCACTTCACCCTCGTTACAACCCTAGAAAAAATAGAATTGTGAGGAAATTGTCGTGAAATGATTTGCGTGATAATTGTTCTTTTGCTGTCTTCACTTTTCTGCTATAACATATTTTTTCCTGTTTATCTTTACATTATGAAGACTTTAAAAAAGTGCAGAACAATTTTGCTATAAATTGCTAATTTATAACAAGCATTTTTACAAAACAGTGTTAGCTACTCTCAAATGGATACAGTGTAGAGTGCATTTGTGTATTACAGCGTATCATGGAATATTATGTGGAAAGACTGCTGGCAGGAACGTTCATGCTGAAAGTAAAAGAATATAAATGTTTTGTGTGCTTATGTTGTATGACTGTGCACAAAGAAGGCACATGTGGTAGGAATATCACCATCATTAGGCCCAGAATATTTCTATATGCAGATGTGCACAGATCCACTGGAGACTGAAATCAAGCAAACACGTCACAATTCTACCTTTTATTTTTCGGTTTAAAGTTTCAAGGGCTAATATTTGCCCATAAATAACTTCTTTTTGCCTAATTAGAATAGTTCAGAAATGTATTTGAAATGAATTGTCTTTGTTAGCATTTGCTTACTTTTTGTTTCAGTAGTATATACCTGTTCTGACATGTTTTGCTCGTGGATGATCAGAGGTGTGATGAAAACCTTTTTTTTTTCTTTTCTTATTGTGATTGAGTGAAAGTGTATAATCCAGTTTAAATTTGCATGACCACCTTTTTCAAGGTGATATTATTTTCCATGAATTACTCGTGTCATTCCGTATTCCAAAGGACATATAGTGCTAATAGGGATAAACTGGGAGAAGTTTGCTAAAAATCTTAAGACTCTTTTTTTTTTATTGTGATTAAGTGAAAGTACACAATCCAAATTAAATTCACATGCCTGCCTATTTGCAGCTCCTTTTGCTTTCCTTGCCCAGTGACAGCACACTCCTCCTTTCTGTTCTATACATACCATATCCTCTTAAGAATCTCCTGTCTCCTCCTCTCTACCCTCTCATCTCCTATCTAGCAATAAGCCAGTAGGATAGCGTACTATAGATGCACAGAACCATACTTTACACACACCATATGGTCACATTATGTCCCCGAGTCCAGTCCATTCCTGTCTGAAGGGCTGACCTCAGTAATATTTTCTGGTCAGGAGCAGTAGCGGGTCTAGGAGCCTTGCTCCCACGGGAACTGTTAAGCCTTTGGACCATCAACTGCTGTCTTTTAGTGGAATTCTTGAGGTGCACCCCTCTTTTTATCATGTTGCTATTGGGACTTGACATTGTATGTTCCATCAGAGCTGTCTTTGGTGGTGGCCACTTAAGACAATTTTTATATACCCTTTCAGCTGGCTTGGCCTTCTGTTAGATAGGAAACCCTGGTGGCACAGTTATTAAGTGCTACATTTATTTCAGCAGTTCAAATCTGCCAGGTGATCCTTGAGAACTCGATGGAGCACTTCTACTCTGTCCTATAGGGTAATTATCAGTTGGAATCAACTCAGCGGCAGTGGGTTTGAATTTTTCTCTATTAGGATCAGAAACTCAACCTTTGACTGTGCATCTTCATTTTGGTAAAAATGTCAAATAATTTCCTTTTCAATGCTACGTGTAACACCTGTAAATCTTGAATGAGTTTACCTTGACACCCAGGATAGCCATGGCTGAAATGTGAATGGTCTCTTCTTAGCTACTTGATCTTCAGAGTTCTGTCCGCATTCTTCTTACCAAATGTATTATGTATCTACCAACCTCTAATCCTGCATTTGGAAATTTAGGAACAAAGCTAAGTTGTTAAAGTTAGCAGGACTGTTTACGAAGACACAAATAAACTTGTGTTTTGATTCTTGCCCTTTTTGAAACTTTCTATGATTCACTGAGATTTCTACTTTGAGTTACAGCCTTAAGTATTGCAACTTTAACATACGACCCCTGTGTTCTTTAAATGTACTAGAAATATGTATGAAAATATGATGAAGAAAGCATTTTTCATGATTTCTTTTTAAGTGATAAGAATACTTAATTAAATCCTCCAGAGGGATAATTTATTACACTAGGCTTAAAAATATCAAACGCCGTGGTGCAGGTTTATTACTGTTTGAGACTTCGGCTGATGCTCTGACCTTAAGGGAGAAAATTGGAAGTATTATTAGCAAATATACTAAGGTGGGGTCCTTGATGCTGGAAGTATAATTATAAAGACACTAATGTACCTTCAAATGGGATACTACTTACCTTATTTGATAAATTAACAAGCTCATTTAAATGTAAGTGCTCATAACTTTCTCAAAAATCTCATCTCACAACTGGAAATCAGTACTGGATATAGAATTTAGGTAACAAAGAAATTCCGTATTAACTAACACAAACATAAATGCTCTTTAGAACATGTACTCACCTTGCCAGGAGTCTTCAGCAGAAACAAGGAAAGCTGTGGGCTGAAGTGGAAGTGGTGAATGTTGGGGAGACAGTTCTTCGGGGAGAAACCCCAGAGCTGGGACAGGAAGCCCTCGATGGCAGTGGTGGTGGTGACAGAGAGCCTCCAACACAAGGGTCTGGTCAGTCGGCCAACAGAGATGTGTCTGTGTGAAGAAAATATCTGCCTATGCCTAAACCTAGAGAGTTAGTTATAAATTGATACTTGCTTTCCAGTGGCAAATACTTTTTTAAATATTTTCAGAATTTTGAACAGTTAAATGCTTAAAAATAAGCATAGTTGATATGGCTGTATGTCCTGCTGCAATTTTTCTATCAAATAATACATACTTTTTAATTAGCATATTATATAAAAAACACTTGGATGCAACTTGATGGCACTTGGCTGGCTTAGTTGATAAATACTACTTTATTTATATTCAAGAAGTTCATGGAAATTTTATCCAAACTTCTTATGCCTGTCTTTAATATCAGCATCAGGCCATCTCTGAAGCCACTTGCTGAGTCATGTAATTTGATTTTCCAAGAGCACTTCCTCACCTTGATTTACATTGCAGCTCTTTTTGATTCCTTTATAATCCTGGCACTGGAATTTCATTGCAAGCCCCAAATACCCATTTGCTATTCAAAATCTGCACAGGGTAGCTTCTTAACACATGTCTTAAAGGTTGTATAAAAAAAAACCTTTGACAACCAATATTTGCAATTTTGAAGACATACACTGGGACCAAGACTGTGTTAAATACTATTTTTAGTTTTCTCTTTGTGAAATTTGATCAAGTAACCTTTACAAACATTCCAAACCAGCAGCAAGTAAGGTTTGTCTTAGTATCTATGTGCTACTGTAGATGGGAAAACCACGAATAGGTGGCTTTAAAGAATAGAACTCTGTTTTCTCTCCATTAAGGAGACTAGAAGTCTGAATTGAGAGCAGTGTCTGTGGGAGAAGGCGCTCTGTAGGCTCTAAGGGAAAATTCTTTTCTCGGCTTTCCTCGGGTTTTTCTTAACATTCTTTATTGATCTCCAGGTAGCAAGCGTCTTCACCTGCTTTTAGGCTTATTTCTCTATGCTTCATCTACTCTTCTTGATATCTCAAAAATGATTGGCTTAAAATACATCTTATACTGATAGGACCTCAGTAACATAACAAATGAAACTTTATTCCCAAATAGGATTACATCCACGGGTATGACAACCCAACTCACTGCCACTGAGTTGATCCTAACTCATAGCGATGCTGGAGGACAGAGTAGAATTGCCCCATAGAGTTTTCAAGAAGCATCTGGTGGATTTGAAATGCCAGCCTCTTGGTTAACAGCTGTGGCACTTATCCACGACACCACCAGGGTTTCCACCTATGGGTATAGGGGTTAGGATTTATAGCACATGCTTTTTTGTGGGGGAGGGAGGGCATAATTCAATCCATGGAAAAGGTCTTTTCACAAATGAGTCTTCTGGCATTAACGGCCTGAGAGAATTTATATCCTTATAAAGGATAATATCTGGAGTAAATTTTCTTAGAAATAGTTTTAGATGGAATAAATCAGTCAGAATTCTAGCAGGAACTACTCACCTTAAGTTGAAGAGAATTGAACAGAGAGACTATCAGTGAAGGAGGGGCCTAGTGGACAAAAATCACAAAGGAGAATGCACCACCCCACTGTTGGTGACAGTACAGCTGCTGCCAACCCTCAGCCTGAAGGGTAGAGAGAAAACCAGCATGCCACGGTGAGCAGGAGAGGGCCGTCTTCAAAGGATGGACCTAGGCAACTCTGTGTGCTTCTGCAGGGAAGTGAGAGTCTGGTGTTCTTTACCTTTCTTTGGCTGATTTGAAGGAGCTCTGTATTGGTCTACCTAACCAGAAGCCCAAACAAAAAGCACCTTGTGCCAGTCAGCCTCCCAGGGCCAACACAGAACAGGGAAAGGGAAAAAATGGGTCTAGCCAGGCAAATGGAAGGTACACGGACAGTGAAAGGTGAATCTCAGCTTATCTCTCCTTCTCTCTCCGTTCCTCTTCTCCGCTCTCAATTTTAGTCTCTCACACACGTACGCATGCATACACATAGGTACACATGAGTACATTTGTCAAAGGGATTAAAAAGTCATTTAGTTTTCCAAAATCAGTTGACATATGGATTTGACTTCTGGCTGTATTAAACACACATTATCTGGGTGGTACAAACTGTTCAGTGATTAATTATCAGCTGAAAGGTGGGCAGTTCAGACTCTCTCAGAGGCACCTAAAAATCAAAGCCTAGTAATCTCCTTCCAAAATGTCACAACCTTGGAAATGTTAAGGAACAGTGTTACACTGGGATCTCCATGATTAGCAATCAACTTCTTGGCAACTCTCAGTCATCGTGTACTACAGCCCAAACTCAAACACCAGTAGCCAGATCCCCCCATATGTGGAAAAGAGAAGGAGTCCTGGAGTTTTGCTTTCCACACTTAAATATGTAAGTTTCATCCTGTAATTGTAGAGTTTCATTAAGAAAAATAATTTTCAGCAAGGGCAGCATCAGGGCCAGGGGCTATGCCCTCCTGACCTCTGGCTGGGGGAAGGAGAGTGGGTGGAGAGGAGGGGACAGGAGACTGTTGGGAGGATGAGACATGTATGGAGCAGAGAGGAATAGTGTGCTGTCACTAGGCAGGGAGAGCAGTGGAAGCTGCATATAGGTGGGCATGTAAATTTATACAGGAATGTACATTTTCACTCAGTCATAATAAAATAAAAAAGGAAAAATAAATAAAATTGAGGAAGAATTTAGTAATTCAATTGTTGAATGTAAATAATCTGAAGGATATCATCAGTTAAGTTGGGGCTCGGGAGAGGAAAAGGTAGCTAAAGCACAGGCTCAAAATCAAAGCAACATGAAAAAGATAATGAGAAGAATACTTTCCAGGTTTGTGTAGATGGATTCTTTCCTTACTAGGTGGGCACAAATAAAAGATGCGCACTGAGATAGTTTTGTCACACAGCTGCAAAGTAGGAAGATACGCTTCCTATGATGACATACATTTTTTTATTTTAACACGACAGACTGTTAAAAATAATAATAGGAAAAGAACCACTGTGCTCCCAGTGGGGCTGGGAACTGTGCTGTATACTGCAGACATAGAGTTTGTATACAGTATTCCAACATAAGACATGGAAATACTTTTCAAATGCCACAGCATTATTAGGAAACTAACCAAAAAATCCTGGTATTGGATCAGGCACGATAGGAGAACACATTTTAAAGGGAAAATGAAGAAAACAAGAGGAGGAAACTCTCTCTCTTGAGACAGTTAGTGGAGATACAGAAAAAAACCAAAATTCTAATTGGAAATTGAAAGAGGCAGATACTATCACCTCTGGAATCTACAAATAATTCTAATGATAGTTACATTATTTTTTCCCTTTCTTAAGCATCAGTGGTTAAAACACACACACACACACACACACACACACACACCTGTGCACTTTTTGCCACTGTGGCAACATTTGGTTTCTTTCTAGACTGTCTTCTCAAGTTGCCTTCTGCCACTTCAGAGAAATAATCTGGGTCTAGTGAGGGACTGCTCCAGCAGACAAACTAGGCATTAAACCAGGGTAAGCATAAAAGGATACAGAAAGGTCTAGTGAAAATCAAGATGATAGCATCAGACAGGGATTCAGCACTTTCTTCCTCACCACCTGATGTAGAGTTCATGGCAATCCTATAAGGTCAGTCGATTTTTCTCAGAAGTAGCCTGCATGATGCACTACAACTATTGTATCTCTATGCTTACATTTTTCATGTTGGTCATTGTGTATATAAGACAATCAATACACCTGTGGGTGTGCACTTCGCTGGATTTGATGGTTTGAGCATTTATTCCACTGGATGACTAAGCAATGTATGTGAAGATCCGCCAGCAAGAGTAGGAGAATGTAAAAAAAAACCCAAAGCAACAGTAACAGAAACATGTTATTGATGCTTATATGTTTTTCTTAATACATTTCTTATACAGTAGTTATAGTTGCACAATTCTATCAAAGTTTTTAAAGAAGAAATTAACATTTTAACAATTTATAGTATTCCCTGAGTATTAACTTTATTTTTTAATTTGTATGGAATTGAAAGGGGATCTTGTCTTATACAAGGATAAAATACAAACAATTTTAGGGGGTGGAACATATAGATGTAAACTAGTATTAAGTTATGAATTACTAAGCAGATGCTTTTCAGTTCCAAATGACAAAAAAAAAAAAAAAAAACTGTTAGCTTAGATGTGAGAAGAAATTTATAAACCTCTTGTTGTTAAGTGCCACTGAGACAGTGCACATTCATAGAAATGTCGTGTATAACAGACTGGGAAGCTGCTTGGTTCTGTGCCGTCCTCACAATGGTAGACAGGTTCGACCTCATTGATACAACCACTGTGTTGGTTCCTCTTGCTGAGTTTTCCTCTTTTATGCTCGCCTCTTCTTTACCAAGCATATCTTTCTCCACAGAGTGATTCCCCTTGAGAACATGTCCAAAGTAATGAGACAGTCAATGAAGCAAAGGAGCATTCTGAGTTTTTTGAAGATAGACTTTGTTTTGGTTATTCTGGCAGTCCATGGAGTATTTACTATTCTATGTCAAAGTCATAATCCAAATACATCAATTCGTCTGTCTTTCTTTTTCATTGTCTAGCATTGCATACACGTGAGGTGACTGAACATACCATGGTCTGGATCAGGTACACCTTAGTCACCAAAGTGACTTTGCTTTTCAAAATTTTGAAAAGACTTCAGACCAACTGAACCAAACCCATTGCCCTTGATTTGATGCCAACTCATAGCAACAGAGTAAAAGTTCTCCATTGAGTTTCCAAGGAACACCTGGCAGACTTCAGCTGTCAATCTTTTAGTTAGCAGTGGTAGCACTTAACCACTCCACCACCAGGTTTTCCTATTGAGACTTAGGGGTCCGGAAAGTCTAGCGTGCAGTTGACCTCACACATAATAGACTAAAAAGCCTCGTGTGAAGTCATCATCACGTCTCGTTCTCATCACCTTTTGATTCCACTTTCTTCTAATTTGTCTTGACACTTAGATGGCCCCTGCCTGTGACACGTATGGTATATTCTAATTTCTACAAGTGGTACGTCATCCTTTACCACCACCTCTCAGAAGGGTCTCTGTCTTTGTCTTTCGCTGTGTCTGTGCGTGCTTATATCAGTCTCTGAAATAAACTTTGATTTGTCAGTTGAGATCACATACTTGCCCTAGACTAATCATCATTTGAGCAGGATTGGGCACCCTGAGTAGCTCATGCAAGTTTTGAGTTCATCTCTGTGAAGAAGGTATCAAGTGATTGACTGTCTCCTCAGGTGAGAAAATGCCCATTTCTGTGAGTGAAAGATGTAGTGCAGCCAGTAAGAAGTAGATGTCCAGTGTAGGCCTTCAGGGGATATTTTGTCAATTATCACTTTTAATGAAAGAGAGAGGGCATTAATAAGAGGACTGACAGAGTGTGGACTTGAGGCGATTAAAGAAATAAAGAAGAAAGGCCGAGGAGTATGAGAGTTCATCATTAAATATTAGTGCCAATAAATATTTCAGTAAATCTCTCAGAGTTATTTTTATTAAAAGCCACAGAAGTATGTTGTGTAACTTCTAACAGTCATTTCCTCTTCAGGATTTTATAAATGTCTTTGAAGAAATAAACTTAGGACAATCATCCATCCATTTCAACTTTTGAAGATGTGGTCAATGGTTTGAATTTAAATTTTAAGATTTAAAAAAGAAATAAAGTAAAATAGATTATCAAAGATATTATTACTTTATTGTAATTTTTAAACAGAATTCTGTTTAGCTCCATATGTGGCATTTCTTATTTATCAAATATATTTTATGAGATTTGAAGAAGTTGCTTAGTTTTGATAAGATCTGATAGATCTTTAAAAACAACTTTTTAAAAGCTGTTTTTTTCATGAGTCCTTTAATTTTTTATTTTGAAATAAAATGACATACATTTAATGTTTTTAGTTGATTAAATGGAAACCATGATGGCATAGTGATTAAATGTTACATCTGCTAACCAAAAGGTCAGCAGTTCAAATCTTCCAGGTGCTCCTTGGAAACTCTATGTGGCAGTTCTACTCTGGCCTATAGGGCCTTCTATGAGTCGGAATCAATTTGATGGCACTGGTTGGTGATGGTGGTATGGAATTGATTAAGTTTTCCTTCAAAAATACATCTTGATGAAAATTGCTTAAGAGTGGAAAATGCAAATGTATCCTCTTAACACTCATTGTGGTTTACAAGTAAGAAACCATAAGTAACTTTTAAATAACCAGTTTATTATGTGGCCATAATGTTTGAAGACATCACAGACTGAGTGGACATATAATTAAAAGTTATTTACTTGCACTCTCTTACCAGTTCTACTTCGTGTTGCATTTAGCCAAGAATGATTTTATAAAGAAAAATTCTGTGGTTATTGATAGATATGTTTATCTTGACATCGCATAGATGGGCACCATGTTGTTAGGTACCAAGCCTATTTACCAGACTGCTGTCAAATAGTGTTCTTTGGAATTATCATAATATAGCTATTTAAATTCTATTACTGATTTATTACTTGCATTTTATTGTTTTGCAATTTTAACCATATTACTCTTTCCTTTTGATGGAAAATAGACTGCAGTTTTGTTTTCAACTTCTTTGACTTTGTGACTTTTAGAAATCTGGAACTTTTAGAAACCAGTTACTCCTGAAAGTTGAAAATTGAAGACATAGAGTTCAAAGTCCCACACAGAAGAAAGAGTAGAACAATAGCAAAGAGGTTTTAATAATAGCAATATTTCTTTTTTTCACAAAGAAGTTCAAATTTCAGATAATTCATTGTCTCCATTTGGGTTGTCAGTGCTCAGAAGAAGAAAAATATCTTAAGTGAAAATTGCTGAATATTATCTGTATATGCCGACTCAACGGCACTTGGCTGGCTATGGATTCATAAAATGTCAATTTTAAATAATGAAAAAGACTCCATTAATACCATTTCTGATTTACCTGCATTTAAGTACCACAATGGTAATTTGGAGAATATGTTAATATTTCTATTGCACTTGGAAGATTAAAGGAAAAGGATTAAAGAAAAAAATTGGCCTATACTATGCAAGCATTTAATTGAGCATCTGCTATGTGAAAGAAAGATGATGCTAAATGCTAAGGTTGTAGAACTAAATCAACATACTCTGTATCTTTAAGTAGCTTAAAACTGGGAGTGTGCAAAAGTAGGATATCAACTGTAAGAAGCTTATAATCTGGTCAAGGAAACAGGCAAATGAATATTCCAAACAAAGTGTCATAATTCTTAGTCTTACACAGCCACTGAAAGGAGACTTGGTGGTCAGTGGTTAGAGCTTGAATGCTACCAAAAGGCTGATGGTTCAAACCTCATTAGCCACTCCACAGAAGTCTGATAGTCTGTTTCAATAAAGACTACAGCCTTCAAAACTCTATGGGGCAGCTCTACTCTGTCCTATAGGATCACTATAAGTCAGAATCAACTCAAGAGTAACTTTTTGTTTGTTTTTTATAGTCACTGAATAGGAACATAAGGAAAGACTTGTATGTATGCGTGTGTGTGTGAGCTGGATTAGGAGCCTGAATGGAAGACTGGCAAAAATTGAGTTTTAAAAGTTTAGTAGACATTGATCCAAATACTGAAGGGAAAAGTCAACACATATGTTTTAGTCATCTAGTGCTGCTGTAACAGAAACACCACACTCAAATGGCTTTAAAAAGAGAAATTTTGTTTGTCACAAGTCCAGTAGGCTAAAATTTCAAGTCAGGGTGTCATCTTCAAGGAAGACACTTTTTTTGCTAGATTTGGATGGAGGTCTTTGTCACCAATCTTCCCTGGGGCTGGAAGCTTCTGAGGTGCAGAGACCCCAGTCATTTCCAAAGGATGCACTCAGCTTCTGTCACAGATTCTTGATGTTAGGAGGTTCCCAAATCTCTCTGCTAGCTTCTCTCCTTTGTATCTCAAGAAACTGCCTCATGACACAAAACAGTCTTACACACTGAGTCGTGCTCCACCAATGTCACTGCTGCCCATTCTCCCTGATTAACATCCGACAGACAGGATTTACAAAGTAGAGGAACAGAACACAATACCAGAAATCATGGCTTACCCAAATTGCTACCTAGATTTTTGGGGGAACACAATTCAATCCATGAGAACACACAAGTACGTAGAAGTGTGCCTTCAGCATAGAAACAGAGAATGTATTCATAGTAGGTGAGGCTGAGGAGTAGATTATTCAATATGAAGGGAGACTTTTGAATTTATTCTTTGTGATCCATTGGTTAATAATAATCTTTAATAAGTAACATGTTCAAATTTCTTCTTTATATTTGTTTTCCTTAATAGTAGTATGAGGGTGGGTTCAAACTTTTTATCTTTCAGTTGGCCATCAAGGCTTAAATGCCGCATCTCCAGAGCTTCGTGAGGGAATTACTTTACCCTAGACAGACTGAACTTAATAATCAAGTGAAAGTTTTATAGTTCTCTCCAAGATACGGAAGGATGCAAGCTACCACAGGTCAACAGATGGAAAAGTGTAAAGTTGAGTTGCTTTATTTGTTTCTTAATTACTCCAGATATATTATTGGCTTGGCAGTACTCACTTAGAGACAAAGAGAGGTAGAAAAACAATAATGGGAAGGGATATATATAAATTGGAAACCAGGTTGTTGGTTGCAAAGAGTTCAGTAAATTAACACCAAGTTGTTATTGTCACATATTTTGCTGGTAGGAACACAACAGAGCAGCTTGTTACAACAGATGAGCCAGGGCACAAATAAAGCAATAAACATAAATCAGAGAAACTTAATTTAGAATTGGACACCTACATGGCAGTCTGTGATGCTGATCATTACTGTCGTTTTGCGGTGCGCAGAGGAGACACAAAAAAAGTATCTGTTGATGATATTTATGAACTCAACAAAAAGCACAACTTGCTCTTCTTTTTTTTTTTCTATTTAGAATATTTTTGTCCAGGAAACATTTAGATGTTCATCATGATTTGTCAAAGAGTCCTTGTAGAGACATTTTTTGAACATTTTCTGGACACTAACTACTGCTAATTACTATGAGTTTCTCCCTAAAACAGAGCCAGATTTATAACACACTGTACTCAGTTTCTGGTAGAATGTCTCATCTGTGAATGTGCCTGCTGATTCAATATTTAGTTTGGTTTTATTTGAAACAGAGGTTTAAGTATGTAATCCATTAAATTTAAAGGCAAACATTACTAAATATGACTGAGATTTCCAGTGTAGCAGTAATCTCACCCAAGATAAATCTTATTGGCTATTTTACTACCAATTTTACTTGAACTTGTCAGTGTTACATTATCTCTTTCCCTTTTTATTACACTAAAAGGCTTAGTGTTCTTGCTTGAATGTTTAAAAGTTTGACAATACGAGTGTATTTCTACTTTTTGTCAAGAAAAGAGAAACATAAATGCTATAGTAATGCATGGTTCTGGGCATAGTGGGGGCACAAAATCTAAAATAGCTTATTCACATGCTGTTATCAAACCTGATAATGGGAAATACAGAACCCTATTGCGCAGATGGAAACTGCGGTGGCGTGGTGATTGGGTTCTGTGATTGCCAACCGAAAGGCCAGCAGTTTGAATCCACCAGGCAGTCCTTGTAACTTATGGGGCAATTCTGTCTGTCTTCTATGGTCCTTGTCAGTAAGAACTGACTCAAAGATGGCAGGTCTATTTTAATTTTTATTATTATTATTGCAAAGATAGCTCAATTGGAACTGGTTCTCATTCACCTGTTCAGACTTTGAGTTGGTACCTGAAACGGAGGCTGATTCCATTTGGGGGGAATGAAGTGTTTAAAAGTTATACTGTTTATACTATAAATGTTATGAATTGATCTTACTTTTTTAATGTTTGGAAATTTTTACCTGAAAATAAAAGCTACTGTCCTGCTTGGTTTTCTTTTACAATTTTTAAAGAATTTAAGATTCAGCTGGGGAAAGAGAAGACCAGACAGGGGTGAAATATATTTATGGCATGGATATAAACTGGTGCTGCTGTTAGGTGGTGTTGAATGGTTCTGACTCATAGTGACCCTGCCAACAGCAGAATGAAATACCACTCAGTCCTGCATGGGCCATACTAACAATCTCTGTTTGAGTTCTTGTTGAAGTCAACAACTATGTCAACCCATTTCGTTGAAGGTCTTCTTCTTTGTCACAGACCCTCTAATGTAACAAGCGAAATATCCTTTCCTAGGGACTAGTCTCTCCAAATAACATGTCCAAAGTTTATGGGATACACTCTCACCATCTTTCCTTCAAGGAACATTCTGGCTGTACTTCTTCCAGGAAGGAATGGTTTGTTTTTCTCACAGCCCATGTCATATTTGATATTCTTTGCTAGCACCGTAATTCAAAGGCGTCAGTTCT
The DNA here is from genome assembly GCA_028571685.1 of Heterohyrax brucei. Classification (NCBI taxonomy): domain Eukaryota; kingdom Metazoa; phylum Chordata; class Mammalia; order Hyracoidea; family Procaviidae; genus Heterohyrax; species Heterohyrax brucei. The sequence continues at coordinate 109,796,972 of CM053148.1, forward strand.
TCTTTGGTCCTCCTTACTCGTTGTCCAGCTTTTGCATGCATATACGGTGATTAAAAAACGCACAACATACACTTACTGCAATGAATTATGACATCTTTTTTATTATGTTTTAGGTGAAAGTTTATACAACAAATTAATTTTTCATCAAGTAGTTAATACACAAATTGTTTCGTGGCATTGGCTGTCAGTCTCACGGTGTGTCAACAGTCCCCCTTTCTCTACCCCGACTTCCCTGTCTCCATTCCAGTTTTCACGTCCCTCCTGCCTTTCTATTCTGTTTTTGGACTGTCATGCCCATCATCCTCTTACATATGATTGAGTTACAAACCATTTTCGTCATATACATTATTGTTGGACCTATGTTAATTGTTACTGTTATTTGGTCCCATTGAGTCAGTTCCAACTCATAGTGACCCAATAAACCCATATCGTATTTTACTGAAGAGCAAATATCAGGAGTGACTTTCAGTACTGAGTTAAAACAGTGTCCAGCGGCTGTGCTCTCAAGTTTCTATAGGCTCTATCAGAAGAGCAAGCCTAGTCTTTTTTTTTTTTGTGAATTTGAATGTTGTTCTGTATCTTTCTTCCATTCTGTCTGGTACCCTCTATTGTGATTCCTGTCAGAATACTCGGTGGTGGTAGCTGGGCACCATCTATTTGTTCAAGGCTCAGTCTGGTGGGAATCGTGGTATTGTGGTCTGTTAGTCCTTTTGGACTAATCTTTCCCTTATGTCTTGGGTTTTCTTCATTTTCATTTGCACCAACCAGGAAGGGACCAGAAGATGTGTCTTATATGGCATTGAAAAGACATTTGATACCCCAGACACTACTCACCATAGTTAGATGTACATTTTATTTATAGACTATGCTATGCCACTTGAGCTAGATATCCTCCAAGACCGTGATCCCTAACCCTGAACCCTGTAGCGTGGCCCATAGGGTGTTCTGATGTGTCTGTGAGGCCTCCCCTCCGCTCCCCTCCCCTCCCCTCCCCTCGCCTTGTCTTCCCTCTATGCCTGATTTTGGTATCAGTGTTATGCTGGCTTCATGGAATGAATTTGGAAGTATCTTTTCCTTCTTTGTGTTCTAAAATAGTTTGGGTTGTATTGGTGCAAGTACTTTTCTAAACGTTTGGTAGAATTCTCCAGTGAAGCCATCTGGGCCACGACTTTTTTTTGTTATTGGGATTTTTTTTTCAATTAACTTTTTATTTTTGTTTGTTTGTGTATTTGAGGATGGGACAATCAACTTTATTGCTTGCTTCTCTATGCGTATGACAGTTCTCAAGAACTTGTCTGGATGTTCAGTGGCTATCAGTCAGTTACAGTGTATCAGGACAGGATGAGCAGCTAGAGAAGGGCTGATGATGGGTCATTTGTCTGCAGTGTGAACCCAGCCCAGAATTGGAGTGGAGCAGCAAGGGGTTCTTGAGCCAGCCTGGAGGGGCCTGAGATCTGGGCCAGGTTCCTTTGTGGCTAGGCAGACAGTGGGAGGGGTCAACAGACAGCAGGGAAGGGCCTGGTGTCTGGGTTGCATGGGGTGCGTGGTGGTGGGGGTGGTCTGGAGCTAGTGATGAATGGCCTGAGTCTCAGCAGACTCCTCAAGGGCACATGGCTGGTCAAGCAGATGAAGGCGGTAGGAAGGGGGAGTGAAGGCAGGAGTATAGGAGGCTAAATGGATGAGGAGAGCAGCTACTGCGCTTCTGTTGCCTATTACCAACAGACACAAAAGGTCCTTGTCTTTCCCTGGGTAAGAATGCACAAGGAAGAAAGAATTGGTCATAAATTTGGCAACTTTATTTTACTTGCAACAAGTAAAAGGAGTCAGTAGTGTACTGACTCTTTCCAAAAGACCCATTTGTTTAGCTTAGTAAAGTAGGGGCTTATCTGTGCAGGGATTTGGTAATGAGGCTGTGAGTATTCATGAGGTAGGTGCCCATATTTTCCACAAGACAGAGTCACTTTGCCTTTGTTGACCATGCTGAGTATTGGCGTTGAGTCCTGGATCTTGGTTTGATCCCCCAGAGCGGGTCTCAGCTCATTTCTGCCCCCGGTGGAAGCTCAGTTAACGGCCATCTCTGGTTGAAATGGAACATAAACTTGACAGTTGGTTTCTTGAAAGAACAACGGTTTGGGAGAGACAACCAAAGAACAAACACACCTGATGTGTGCTAAGAAACAAGAAGGTAGATGTGAGGTCCAGGATGTCTTTATCAGCCAGTATTTTGTTAACTTTCTGTCAGTTTCCAGCAGTTAGACTTGCTGGAATATGGCGGTTATATTCCAAACTTTTTCTTTTCTCTTTTATCAAAAGTGGGTTTCATCTGGATTTTTTTTTTTTTATTTTGATTGAGTGAAAGTGTACAAATCAGCTTAAATTTGCATGGCCACCTATCTGCAGCTCCTTCTAATCTCCCTGCTGGGTGACAGCACACTCCCCCTTTCTGTTCTATACCTGTCATGTCCTCTTAAAACTCTCCTGTGCCCTCCTTTCCATCTTCTCCACTCTCCTCTAGTAAGAGGCCAGTAGGGCAACTGCCTACAGATGCATAGAATCATAAAGTGCACATACAATATGGTCACTGTGTGTCCCTGAGTCCAATCCATTCCTGTCCAAAGAGTTGACTTAGTAATGATTTATAATCAGGAATAGCATCATGTCTAGGGGTCATGCTCCCAGGGGAACCCCTAGGCCTTAGAATCATCAATTATGGTTTTTCAGTGGAGTTCTCAGGAGGCACTCTATTTTTCTCTCATGTTACCAGTGGTAGACAACACTGTAAGTCCCATCACGGCTGTCATTGGTGGTGACGAGGCACCATCTGGTTCTTCTGGTCACATGTTGATATAGTCACCCATTCATGTGGATCTTTCTGTCTTCAGAGTTTTCTTTCCCCCACGTTGTTGATGCCCTTGGTGATCATCTCTTCCTGCTGTGTTGGGAACATTTGGAGTACCTCAGATGGCAGCTTCCTAGATTTTAACACCCCAGGTGCCACTGATTGCTATGGGATGCAGAAGACTCTCTTAGCAATAGGCTTGATATGCCAATTGGCCTTGATGTGCCCTGAGAGCATGGTTCCTGGACCCCCACCCTTGCTACTCTGTCCTTGCAAAACCGGGTTAAGATTGGAAGAGTTTTCAGGTTATGCTTAAGTCTAGTTAAATGGATCTTTTTACAGTGTGCTGTCACTGATTTCACCCAACCACGTTTCTCTCAACTGTCTAATCTATAACCCACCGTCTCCCTCCCTCCCCTTCCTTGCAGCAATTGAAGAGTCTTTTCTTCTGTACCTGAGTCTGTTCTAAAGTCATTACAGAGAAGTTCTCATACAACGTTTGTCCTTGTGCTGCTGACTAATTTCACGTCACATAATGTCTTCTAATTGAAACCAGGTTATGAGATGCTTCCTAAAATCATCATTGTTCTTTATCAGTGCATAGTGTTCCACTAAGTATATATACCATATCCATTCATCTGTTGTTGGGCATCTGGGTTGATTCCATCTTTTTGCTATTGTGGACTATACTGTGACAAACATTCGTGTGCATGTATCTGTTCATGTGACCACCCTTGCTTCTGTAGGATATATTCCAGGCAGTGGGATTACTGGGTCAAATTGTGTATCTATTTCCAGCTTTTAAGGAAGTGCCAGATTGCTTCCTAAGTGGCTGTACCATTTGGCAAATTCACCAGCAGTGTAGGAGAGTTTCAGTTTCTCCACAGCCTCTCCAGCATTTACTGTTTTGTGTTTTTTGGATCATGGCTACCCTTGTTGGGCTGAGACAGTACTTCACAGTCATTTTGATTTGGATTTCTTTAATAGCTAATGATTGTGAGCATTTCTACGTGTGTCTTTTGGCTGCTTGGATGTTCTGTTTAGAGAAATGTCTGTTCATCTCCTTTTCCCAGTGCTTAGTTGGGTAATTTATCTTTTTCTTCTTGATATTTTTCAGTACTTTGTAGATTCTGGTGATCAGATGTCAGTCCGACATACAGTTGCCAAATATTATTTCCCATTCTGTAGGTGGTGTTTTAATTCTTTTCACAAAGTCTTTGGATGAGCAAAAGTATTTGATTCTAAGTAGTTCCCATTTATTTATTTTCTCTTCTGTTGATTGTGATTTGTCAGATTTTGAAGTCTGACAAATGTTGTGTACCAAAACTTCCATTGTTGGTCCTATTTTTTTTAGATGATCTTTATCATTTTAGATTTGATATTTAGGTCTTTTATTCAGTTTGATTTGGTATTTGTGTAAGGTTTGAGATGTGGATCTTGTTTCAATTTTTTGCAGATGGATATCTGATTTTGCCAGTATCATTTGTTAAAGAGACTGTTCTTACCCCAGTTTACAATCTTACAGCCTTTGTCAAATATCAACTGTTCATAGAAGGAGTGGCATCTCTGGGGTCTCAGCTGTGTTCCATTGGTCTATATATCTCTTTTTGTACCAGTACCAGGCAGTTTTGACTGCTGTGGCAGTGTAATAGGTTTCAGAGTCAGGTAGGGAGAGGCCTCATAGTGTGTTCTTCTTCAGTAGTGCTGTGCTTATCCAGGGTTTCTTCCCCTTCCTAACAAAGTTGGTGATTTCTTTCTTGAACTCATTGAGAAGTGTCACTGGAATTTGTATTGGGATTGCACTGTACACATAGATCACTTTGGGTAAAACAGACATTTTCACAACATTAAGTCTTCCTGTGCATGAGAAGAGTAGGTTTCTCCGTTTATATAGGTCTCTCTTAGTCTCTTGCAGTAGGGTCTTGTAGTTCTCTCTGTATAGGTATCTTATTTCTCTAGTTAGATTTATTCCTAGGTATTTTATTTTCTTGGGGACTATAGAAAATGATATTGCTTTGGTGATTTTTTCTGAAAAATCTCCTTGTTGATATAAAGGAATCCCACTGATTTACTTACGTTTCTCTTGTATTCAGATACTTTATTGAATTCTTTTAATAGTCTGAGCTGTTTACTTACAGATTCTTTAGGATTCTCTGCATATACAATCATATCATCTGCAAATAGGGAGAACTTTACTTCTTTTTTGCCAATGTAGATGCCCTTTATTTCTTTGTCTTGTCTAATTGCTCTGGCCAGAACTTCTAGTACAATATTGAATAGGAGAGGTGAGAGTGGGCATCCTTGTCTAGTTCCTGTTCTCAAAGGGTATTCTTTCAGTCTCTCTCCATTCAGGATGATTTAGGTGTTTGGCTTTGCCTGGATGGCCCTTATTGCACTTAAGAATTTCCCTTCTATTCCTATTTTGCTGAGATTTTCAGCATGAATGGGTGTTGGACTTTGTCAAATGCCTTTCCTGCATCAATTGATAAGATCAGGTGATTCCCGTCTTTTGTGTTATTTCTGTGGTTGGTCACATTAATTGTTTTTCTGATGTTGAACTAATCTTGCATTCCAGATATATGGATCTAACTTGGTCCTTGAGAATTATTTTTTGGATTCTGTTGATGGCTAAAAAGTTCTGTATATGTCAACAATGGCACTTAGCATGTCAATGAGGTCTATTGGTTAATTGTGGCAGTAAGATCTTTTGTGTCTTTATGGAGTTTTTTTCCTGGAAGATTTGTCCAATACTGAATTCTATTTGCAAGGATTTTGTTGAAGACTTTTCATGTAGATTCATGAGTGATATTGGTCTGTAGTTCTCCTTTTTGGTTGGATCTTTCCCTGGCTTTGGTATGAGGGTTATGCTGGCTTCGTAGAATGAATTTGGGAATATTTCATCCCTTTTTATGCCATGAAATAGTCTCAGTAGTATAGGGGTTAACTCTTCTCTAAAAGCTTGGTAGAATTCTAATTCAAAGCATTCTGGGCCAGGGCTTTTGTTGGTTGGTAGTTTTTTGCTGGCTTTTTCAATCTCTTCCTATGTGATGGGTTTATTAAGTTGTTCTGCTTCTCCTTGTGATAATTTTGGTAGCTGATAGGAATCTAGGAATTTGTCCATGTCTTCTAGGTTTTCAGATCTGTTAGAGTACAGTTTTTTGTAGTATTCTGTTATGAAAGCTTTGATATCTGTTGGGTCTGTTGTGACATCTCCCATCTAATTTCTTATTTGGGTTGTTTCCTTTCCTGTTTATTTATTAAGTTTATCCAGTAGTTTGTCACTTTCCTTCATCTTTTCAAACAACCAACTTTTGGTTTAATCAATTTTTTCAGTTGTCCTTCTTGTCTCTAATTCATTTAATTCTGCTCTAATCTTTACAATCTGTTTTCTTCTGGTGACTGAGGGGTTCCTCTGTTGCTCTCTTTCTACTTGTTCAAGCTGTAGGGTTGATTCTTTGGTTTGGGTCCTTTCTTCTTCCAGATGTGTGAGTTTATAGGAATAAATTAACTTCTGAGCACTGCTTTCGCTGTATCCCATAAGTTCTGATAGGAAGTGTTTTCATTTGCATTCGAGCCCATAAATGTCTTTATTTCATCCTTGATTTCTTCTATAACCCATGGCTTTTCAAGCAAGGTATTTTTCAGCCTCCATGAGTTCCGGTTTCCATTAGTGTTTTTTCTGCTATTGATTTCGACTTTTATGGCTTTATGGTCTGAGAAGATGCTTTGCAATACATCAGTGGTTTTGATTTTGTTGAGGTTTCTTTTATGTCCTAGCACATGGTCTATTCTGGAAAACATTTCATGTCACTGGAGTAGAAGGTGTAGTTGTCTGCTGATGGAAAGACAGTTCTATATATGTTGATTAGGTCTAGTTGGTTAAGTGTGGCACTAAGATCTTTTGTGTCTTTATTGATCCTTTTTCTGGGAGATTTGTCCAATACAATACTGAAAGTGGAGTGTTGAAGTCTCCCACTATTACTGTGGAGTGACGTATCTCATTTTTACTGTAGTTAGTGTTTCCTCAATATATTTAGGTATTCTAGTACTGAGTGCATGCATACTTAATATTGTTAAGTCCTGCTTGTATATTGAACCTTTTAGCAGTAGACAATGCCCATCCTTGTCCGTGATGGTGAATTTTACATTAGAATCAGTTTTATCTGAGATTGATATCATCACACTTCCTCTTCTTTTTATATTGTTAGTTTAGTATATATTATTCCATCCTTTAATTTTAAGTTTGTTCATATCTTTAAGTCTAAGGTGAGTTTCTTGTAAGCAACTTATAGATGGGTCGTGTCTTTTTGTCCAAGATGTTACTCGTTGTCTCTTTACTGGAGTGCTCAGTCCATTTACATTCAGTGTAATTATTGATAGGTATGTGTTTAATGCTGTCATTTTGATGTATTTATTTTTGTGTTGGTGTATTCTCCATTGCTCTTAATTTTCTATTCTGGGTCATTCTTCTTTAAGGGTTGATTTGTCATCCCTTTTCAGTGTTGGTTTTGTGTTTGTTGAGACTCCTGTATTACATTTATTGTTTTGATATGCTGCATCTTTATTGTGCCTTGTGGCTAGCCCTATGATCCCCCTTAATAATCTAAATTTAAACCCAATTTTAATTTATACATATCTTATTAACTTCCTCTCCATCTGAAAGGACTATAACTAATGTAGTATATTCCTATTTTTAATGTGATGGTGTCATAGTTTTCATAACATGATCCTAGGGCTCACTGGGTGTCCAGAAAACTCCATTTAATTATCAGTCCAGGCTTCAGTTTTCAGAGGGAATAAACAAAACTTGTGTGTAGTCAACCATTTTGGCTCTGCCCGTATATCCCAACCTTTTATTCTCCTGAACTTTCAATTCTAGTATAAATATCCTCTTACAGAATAAAGGATTTTTCTTGGTTATTATTAGACTTAAAATATAATACATTAATTTAAAAAACTAGAACCCACTTGGTATTTGTATTCTTGGCCTCTACCTTTTTTTTTTTTTTTTTTTTTTAGTAATCTTGTTCTTCTGGAGGAAACACCATATGTAATGTCAGGCTTGCTATATATACAAAGTTTTCTGAACTCTCCCTGCTCTGAAGGAAGTGCTTTTCTAAAAATAAAGTGTACATGTTGGGAAAATGTTCAAATCAATGTGCTAGTTGTTACATTCAAAATTCCATTACTGTTAATGAGATTTTCAGGCATAACTTGCACAGCAAGTTACTCAGAAATTTTACCCAGCTGTGTCCTTGAAAGATGGATATTTCTTTTTTAGTTGTTGTTGTTAAGAAAATCAATTTTTTATGAGAAGTTGCTTTTTTTTTTAATTTATCCACTTGTGTGTTGATGGCATTTATTCTACACAAAATGTTAAACGTATGTGTAAAGGGGAAAATAAGGCAATTGTCCACTGCATCTGTATGAGTCACAAACAAATCATGGACATGAACTTGTGCACCTTAGCATAGTTTGGGCATGGAACTTCTGCATAATTCATCATAAAAGAACATGAAGCATTCAGAAGTCAGTGTTCATTGATGGATGTGCTGCTGTATCAGGAGCAAAAGGAAATAATGGCTTTATATATAGTTTACAAGAGGCAGCTGCTAAGGTTTAGGGTTCACAATAGAATTATTTTGATTCCTTTTTAGTTGTTTGGAAATATTTCTAAGGTAATACATTAAGAAAAATGATAATAAAACTTATTTTTGTCAGCATTTTCCAGTCTTCTGTGCATACATTTCCTTAGAAGACAATAGTGATTAAATCCAGTTATATATAGATATATAGAAACTATGTAATATATATATCACATATGGTCGCCATGAGTTGGATCCGACTCGACGGCACTTGGCTTGGCATAATACATGGTTTATTTCATATATAAATAGAATATCACATATATAATACATAGTTTAAATCTCTACACGTATATAAACTATGTAATAAATAATATACATATGTGTAGTTTAAACTATATAATATATTCACAAATATTGCATATAATTAAACCAAAAAGTTATATATTCAAGCTATAAAAAATGTTAATGTAATTTTTATTGTATCTTCTCTTATGTCACACACATTTGCTGCTTTGTAAAAATATAAATTTGGCTTATATCATGCACAAGTCCTGCTGGCAGTATTGCACAATTTCAAACCTAGTGCCTTTGACCATTTCCTGTAGGTAACAATTCTCTGCAAGTCAGGAGAGAAAGTATGTACCAGATCCTCAGCAGAAACATTTGTAAAATGACTCCTACAGACACTATCTCCCCAAACTGTGATTTCCTTAGTGAAAGAGAACTATCATTGATTGGGCTTAATTTTGTTCTTTTGTTTGGGGCTCAAATAGAAATAGGAATCTGTTTGCTAGAGACCAAAAACACTTACAAGTTTGTCATTTTTATGAATAAATACCAGTTTTTCTAAAGAAATGTTTCTGTGTCTCTGTAACCATTCTCAGGAGTAGGAAAACAATTTATGAGTTCTGACATTTAAATTTGCAAACTTATCCTAGAAAAAATGCTTTATAGTTCATGACTGAATATCACTATGGTCACCTTTGAAGTACTCCCCTTGGGAAGCTATGCACTGACACCAGTTCCTAGTCCACCCTCCAAAGCACTTTTTTCTAGAATGTATTTGTGAATTTAATTGTCAGGCTCCTGTGACAACAGCTCTGATAGACATTCCAGAAAGAGTTCCCAAGCTGCTGTGAAGAGTGGGCTAGGTGCTGGCTTCAGTGCGAAGTTTCCCAAGGGAAGCACTTTGAAGGTGACTGTAGTGATATACGGCAGTAAGGTATTCAGCTCTTTTTCTAGGACGAGCTTGCGCACTTAATTGTCTGGCCTCATGCTTAGAAGTAATCTTATGGGGGGAGAAAATTAATGGAGAATAAGAAGCTATAGAGAAGGACATTTTGTTAGTAGATAATAAATACAACCGTGGGTAAAAGTATTCTCAGTCTTGTATATTCTGCAGAAGCAATATACTGTTTTCCACATAGATCAAGCTTATAGCACTATGAATTCTGACTCCAGAGACCTTATACTCTTTAGTGACTTTGTAACAGACATTTGAATAATAAGTCAGATATGGACAATTGTATTCAACATGCATTCTATGGTCAGAGAAGAATCTGGCAGTGATTATTCATGAAATAAAGCAAATATTACAAAAAAAAACAGTGCCGTCACAAAATAGCATGTTAATAATTATCATATATTAAGACAAAAAAGATCAATAAAGTTTGCTGTCATTTTGTCTCAGTGTCTACTGACTGAGAGAGTAACGTGCATGCATAGAAAACCAGATTGGTTAGAAGACAAAGTTACAGTGCAGTCATGGAGTCCTCAGATGCTATAAAGTGTGGGGCTGGCACCAGCCTTAAAATATGTCCATCTTTGAAGCACCAGGATCCTCAGGGAGAAAATGCAGTTTAGTGGATGAGCTTTCTATGACTGAAAATAACTTGGGGAGACCTACACAGCTGAGAGTCAGCTAGCAGCTGGGGAAATGAGTACCTTGTCTTGGAAATGTAACTTGGGTGTCCATCTCAGCAACCTTTCTCCCTATTTTATCTCAAGTTAATGAGTTACGTGTGAATAATCTAGAATTTGTGGAATCACTGAATAAAAGAAGATTTCTTAATTCAGATTAGGAAGGCTGTTTAAACAACTCATGCATAACTGAAAGTAACACTCAAAGTCCATTACTTAGGCGAGTGAACCAGGGATGAGGAGTAAGTGGTGAAAGAAAGTGAACTGTCATGCAGTAGGAAAGAGCCACTGTATATGGAGACAGGAGAGTTTGTGCCAAATGAACTAAAGCACTAAACAGAAAAAAAAAAAAAAAAATTAGTGGTGGTGAAATTAGGGGCCCTTGGAAACTCTGGTGGAGTAGTGGTTAAGTGCTGTGGCTGATAACCAAAAGCTCTACAATTCAAATTCCCCAGGCATTCCTTGGAAACCATTTGCGGCAGTTCTACACTGCCTAGTAAGTCACTATCCATTGGAATCGACTCGACAGCAGTGGGTTTGGTTTTTGGTTTTTTGAAGGCTCTTCACTGATTGGCACCAGCTTATTTTCTCCATCGTTATTTATTTTTACATGGTATGCTATTTTATTTTTACCTGAGTTGTTAGTTTCCTATGTATTGTTTACAAAAATCAATGCTGTTGCTGTCAGGTGCTGTAAAGTGGATTTAGACCTATCGTGACCACATGTGATGCAGGAGAACCTCTTCATAGGGTTTTCTAGGCTGAAATCTTTACAGAAACATATCACTACTTATAGCACCAGATTTGAGATGTTTCTCATGCTTCTCTGTCAGATTTTTCTGCATGTCAAATATTCATCTGTAAGTCCTAGCCAGCTATCATTCTCTCTCGAGCCTTCCCGTGCTCTCCTGACTCCCAATTTCCTCCTTCCTGGAAACTCTTGTACTTTTTTTGCGCGTTTCTCCTCTCTTCACTTCCTTCCTCTCTCTTCCTCTCCTCTTCAGAATCTTCTTTACTATTTATTCTCTCTTTATCTTTCTCATTTTTCCTGCTTTTTCCATAAAGCATAAATAATGTGAACATTTATGTACACTCTGTATATACACTTTATTTCTATAATTTTATATTTGCTTTTCTCCTACATATCATGACATTTTATAAGATCTTTGGGTCTTAATGTAGTAAATATCCTACCCATTGCCGCTGAGTGGATTCTAACTCATAAGGACGCTGCAGGACTGAGCAGCACTGAATTACAGGGGTTACGAAGCTGTAATCTTTATGGAAGCAGATTGCCACATTTTTCCTTCATGCAGCAGGTGATAGGTTCAAACCACTAATTTTTTGTTTCGCAGCTGAGATCTTTAACCACTGCACCAGCAGCCAGCCAAGTGCCATCCACTAACAGAGGACTCCTTTATTTAGATATAGTTTATTCATTTTAGCTGCAGTATAGCATTTGATTGCATAAATAAACCAAAGCTTATTTACCAGTATCTCTAGTGATACTTCTTTAGGCTTTTTATAAATTTTCATCAAGATTAAGGAAAAAAAAAAATACTACAATGCATGCCAATATTGACAGCCTTAATCATTATTGGCAGGTATTTATTAGAGCTTCCTAATGTGACTGCAAGCTTCTTGAAGGATGAGTCATTTCTTTAAATTACATACATATATATGAAACTGACTTATTAATTATAGTATCCTGCTTACACACTGGATAGAGAGCAGTGGTCTTAGATTCAGAGGCAGGAACAGATACTGTCATAGCCAAGCAGATACTGTTAGACAGGCAGTGAGCCTACAATGTCTGTTTGATATTCCATCCTATCTGCTCCCAAAAACCCACTGCCATCGAGTCATGTCTGACTCATAGCGAACCTAGAGGTCAGAGTAGAACTGCCCCATAGTTTCCAAGGAGCACCTGGTGGATTTGAACTGCCAACCTCTTGGTTAACAGATGTAGCACTTAACCCACTACACCACCAGGGTTTCCTCCTATCTACTAGCAATAAAAAAAAATAAATAAATAAAAGGATTCGGGGCAGGCCCATGTGTGTCCATGTGAGAGCAGAACTGTGCTTCCTAGGGTTTTCAGTGGCTGATTCTTTAGAAGTAACCTACCAGACCTTTCTTCCAGAGTGCCTCTGGGTGAACTAAAACCAGCAATTTTGGATTAACAGCCAAACAGCCAGCCAAGTGCCGTCAATCCGAGGGAGTTCATTCATAGATTTTGTCATTTGGAGTTGTGTTTACTTCTTCCTAAGAGTTTACTTCATTACTTGTCTTTACTTCTTCATAAGACTTGACCTGAGTTATTTAATCTCACTGCTCTGTGTCCTTTCACTGATATCTTCACAATGCTCACGTTGTATGGGGATAATATCATCTTCACCGACACTAAGAGAGCTCTGTATTGGTTTCCCTTCTACTGGCTCTTTTCTGGAGGTACATAATGTGTTGCTGTCTTGTCAGTTCATTCTGAGTGAAGGAAATGTTTCTTCTTTCAACTGTGTCTTCTTAGAAGCATTTCTTACAGCACTTTAAGCAGGTTGGCGATGTGGCCATCTCTCATTTTGACCACTGCCCAACTCCTCCCTGGTGTTCCCAGTTGAAACACCGCCCTCCTCTAATCAGTTGCCAGTCTGCTGCTGCCCAAATGGTTCTTTCCTCCCGTAGCTTTGAATGTGACTCTTTTCTCATTACAACTGCCTCATAGCTTCATAGCCTGGGTGTCAGGCTGAACAGTTTCAGGTGCTATCCCAAAGCTTTTCGCCAACAGGCTTTCCATTTGTACTCTCTGTCTCACCTGTATCCTCTTCACTAATATTGCCTGGCAGTCTTACCACATCCCTTTTTACAGTCATCCTGCTTTGCTTCCTTTTCCCTTCAATACATTCTTTGCCTCTGCTTACAAAAACTCTCTTTTTTGTTATATTTTAGTAAGAATTTTCTCTAACCATGTAATTTATTAAATGAATAGATGTAAATAAGAAAACACAAACAAACAAAAAAAAACAGTCTTTTCATCTAGGCGTATCTACTCTCCCCATGGTAACATATTCTCCTTATTTTTTTTGTATCACTTTGCCCAGCCGAGTCCCAATTGTATACCTCATGTGTATTATTATATATTTTTTGCTACATCCTATATTATATGGTAACTATGAGTTGGAATTAACTCCACAGCAATGGGGTATGTACGGATATATTATAATCATTTTCCATTTTGTTTTTTTTGTGAACAGCATTTTTCTAGAAGAAAAAAATGGAGTTACATGAGATACTTGCAAGTAGTCTATGTTAAATACAATTAAAAATAAGATACGTAAAATGACTGAAAAATTCAGACAACCAATTAAAAGAAAAATACAGATTACCAGTGATAAATGTAGTCCTTGATAGAGAGGATGATTAAATCTATAAATAGGAAAACGTTGTGAATGATCTCGCTCTGGCACAGGAAAATGTTGAGAAAGACTTGAGTGGGAACTAGCCTGGAAATTTGGATTAGGATACAAAAAGAGCCAATTTCACATATACGTAGAATGGAGGCATATTCTCTACATTCAAGGTCAAGTCTAGTCCCACAGTGTATTTGTTGTTATATAACCTGGCTGAAAATGAGCACTAGAAGACAGATAAGAGTAAAGTTTTCCTATGTGACGTGTTTGCTCACTTCACGCTTCTTAATCATTGGAACACATATCAGTGCAGTACGAGTAGGATCATTTCCAAAAAAGAATGTGAAAATGAATTTTGCCCCTGAAGGACTTGCAAGTCTCTAAATGATTAAGAATAATTCTTTACACTTGTACAACAAAAGTGGTATAAAATCACATCCATATTATCTCCTTTTAGGCACACCACAAAGTTGTGAAGTTGGTAGTGTAATTATTAACAGCTACCCCAAAGTCTGGGAAATTAAGCGACTTACTCAGGATGGTACAGCTGGGAAGAGGTATCCTAGCCTCGGATTCTGATTCAGTCTTTTTGTTTTTCTTTTTGATACATATGTTTGTAATGCTAAAGAGATGGACTTTGGTAAAGATGACAAAGAATGTTATCTCATTATAGCATAATAAGTTCAGTCTCACTAAACCAAATAAAAACCAAACCCACTGCCTTATAGTTCATTCTGACTCATAGCAACCCTATAGGACACAGTACAATTGCTCCATAGAGCTTCCTAGGAGCACCTGGTGGATTCAAACCACTGACCTTTATGGGTAGCAGACTGCTACCAGGGTTTTCCAGATCTGAATACTAAACATTTATTCCCTTCTTGGTTGTTTGGTGTATGTCCTAATATGGAAGAAACATGTTTGCTATGCCTTCACAAAAGAAGAGCTTTAATTGATATTAAATTTCCTTTCATAGCTATTAATCTCATGTTCTTGGGAACCACATTTGAAAAAAGTCAGAACCCTGTTGCTGCTATTGAGAGTGACCTGTCTGAATTATTTTAGGGTTTTTAAATATATTCCTAAATTTTTAAACATGTCTAGCATCTGTCTGATTGAGTCTTCATTAGTGTCGCCTGTGACATTGTGAGAACATCCATTCTTCACATAAAATGATTTTTTAAAATTATTTTCTTAATAGTGATTAAGTGAAAGTATAAAAGCCAAATTAAGTTTGCTTTCCCACGTATCTGAAGATCTCCTTGCAGCTCTCCTTGCCAGTGACAGCACACTCCTCTCCTTCTTCCTACACTTGTCATATGCTGTTAACACTTTCCTGTTCCCTCGTCTCCGTCCTCTTCTCTGCTACCTAGAAAGACGACCAGTAGGACAGCATCCTATAAATGCGCAGAACCACAAACTACACACACCATATGGTCACATTGTGTTCCCAAGTCCCTTCCGTTTTTGCCTGAAGAGTTGACTTCAGTAGTGTTTTCTAGACAAGGGTAGCAATAGGTCTAGGTTCCATGCCCCCAGGGGTCCCCTGAGCCGTCCGACCATCAGTTGTGGTCTTTTAGTAGAGTTCTTCAGCTGCACTCATCTTTTTCTTATGTTGCCACATTAGTGGCTGTCTTTGGTGGTGGCCAGGAACCATCTGGGCCTTCTGGTCACATCTTAATACAGTCTCCCGTTTACATAGGTCCTTCTGTCTCCTGAGCTCATTTTTCCTCACGTCTTTGTTGTTCTCAGTGATCATCTTTTACGGATGAGTTTGGACCACTTTGGTGTACTGCAAACAGCAGCTTGGTAGCTTTTAAGACCCCAGACGCTATTCACAATATAGGGTGCAGAATACTCTCCTAGCAATAGGATACTCACGACAGTTGTCCTCGATGTCCCCCTAGAATTTGATCCCCAGGCCCCACCCCTGCTACACTGTCTTAGGTTGAGATGAGAAGAATATTCAGTTTACGGTGAAGTCCAGTCAAGTTGGTCTATTTCTACCGTGTGCTGTCACTGCTTTCACCTAACCAAATTTCTGTCAACTATCTAATCTATCACCAACCCTCTGTCTCCTATCCTACCCTTGTAGCCATTAAAAAGTCTTTTGTTCTGTACATAAGAATATTTTTAAGTCCTTGTAGTAAGGGTCTCATACTATATTAGCCCTTTTGCCGCTGACTGATTTCACTCAACATAATGTCTTCCAAATGAAACAGGTTATGAGACGCTTGCTAATATCATCCTTGTTCTTCATCATTGCATAGTGCTCCACTGAGTGTCTGTGCTGAAGTTTGTTTATCCATTCATCTGTTGACAGATATCTGGGTTGATTCCATCCTTTTGCTATCATGGACTGTGCTGCAATAAACACTTGTGTACACATCTATTCTTGTGACTGCCTTTCTTTCAGTAGGATATATTCTGAGCAGTGGGATTAATGGATCAAGTCTTTTGCCAGCTTTTTAAGGAAATGCTAAATATCTTTCCAAAGAGATTGAACCATTTTGCAGTCCCACTAAGAGTATAGTAGCATTCCAATCTCTCCACAGCCCCTCCAGCGTTTGTCATTTTGTGTTTTTTGGACCAAGACCAAACTTGTTGAGGCGAGATTATATCTCATTATGGTTTTGATTTGCATTTCTCTGATAGAGAATGATCATGAATACTTCTTCATATGGCTTTTGGCTGCCGGAGTGTCTGCTTTAGCGAAGTGACTTTCCATCTCCTTTGTGTGTCACTTAACTGGGTTATTTACATTTTTCTTATTGATACTTTGAAATACCTTAGAAGTCTGTCCAACATGTAGTTGCCAAATATTTTTTCCCATTCTGCTAGTGGTCTTTTAATTCTTTTGATACAGTCTTTAGATGAGCAAAAGTATTTGAGTCTCAGTACTCGTTTATCTATTTTCTCTTCTACTGATCATGCTTTGTCACTTTTTGAAGTCTGTCTAAGCTGTGGTTTAGAATTTCCATTGTTGACTATTTTTTTCTTTCATGATCTTTATCATTTTAGGTTTGATATTTAGGTCATCGATCAATTTTGAGTTGTTTTTTGTGTAAGATGTGAGATATAGATCTTGTTTCAGCTTTTTGGCATATAGACATCCAATTTTGCCATCGCCATTTATTAAAGAGATTGTTTGTCACCTCGGTTTACAATCAAATTATCAACTGTTCGTAAGAGCATGGTGGCATCTCTGAAGTTGAACTCTGTTCCTTTGGTCCATATGTCTGTTTTTGTACCACCACCATGCTGCTTGGACTACTGTGACAGGGTAATAGATTCTAAAGTCGGGTAGTGTGAGGCCTCCCATTGTGTTCTTCTTCAGTAGTGCTTTACTTATCCAGAGTTTCTTCTCTTTCCAAATAAACTTGGTGATTTGTTTCTCTATCTCTTTAGAAAATAACGTCAGAATTTGTCTTGAGATTTCATTGCATATGTAGATTGCTTTGGATAAGATAGACATTTTCACAATGTTAAGTCTTCCTATCCATAAGCAGGGTAGGATTCTCCATTATTTAAGTCTCTTGGTTTCTTGCAGTCAGGTTTTATAGTTCTTTTTGTATACGTCTCTTATTTCTCTAGTTAGATTTATTCCTAAGTATCTTATCTTCTTGGGGGGTATAGAAAATAGTATTAATTTGGTGATTTCTTCTTTGATGATCTCTTTGTTGATATAAAGAATCCTACTGATTTACTTATGTTTATCTTATATTCGGATACTTTCTGAACTCTTCTATTAGTTTGAGTAGTTTACTTATGGATTCTTTAGAATTCTCTGTGTATACAGTCATATCATCTGCAGATAGTGTGATTTTTACTCCTTTTGTGATGTTGATGCCCTTTATCTCTTTGTCTTGTCTAATCGCTCTGGCTAGAACCTCTAGTACAATGCTGAATAGAAGTGGTGAGAGTGGGAATCCTCATCTAGCTGACGTTCTCAAGGGCAGTTCTTTCTGCTTCTCTCAATTCAAGATGATGTACAGGTGGTTGGCTTTGCATAGATGTCAAGTATTACATTGACGAATTGCTTCTCTATTCCTATTTTGATGAGAGATTTTTAGCATGAATGGGTGTTGGACTTTGTTAAATGCCTTATCTGAATCAATTGACAAAATCAGGAGATTCTTATCCTTTGAGCTATTTATGTGGTTGATCAAAATAATTGTTTTTCTGAAGTTGAACCAGCCTTGCTTCCCTGGTATGAATCCAACTTGGTTGTGATGAATTATTTTTTTGGTATGTTGTTGAGTACTATTTGTGAGGATTGTGTTGAAGATTATTTGCATCTAGGTTCATGAATGCTATTGGTTTGTAATTTCCTTTTTTTATGTGATCTTTCCCTGGCTTTGATATCAGGGTTATTCTGGCTTCATAGAAGGAATGTGGGAGTATTTCATCCCTTTCTCTGTTGTGAAATACTCTCAGTAGTGTTGGCGTAACTCTTCTCAAAAGTTTGGTGTAATTTTCCAGTAAAGCTATCTGTTCCAGGACTTTTTTTGGTTGGTAGTTTTTGGATGCCTTTTTCAATCTCTTCCTTTGTGATGGGTTTATCAAGTTGTTCTGCTTTTCCTTGTGATAGCTTTGGTAGGTGATGTGAATTTAGAAACTTGTCCATTTCCTTTAGGTTTGTTGGAGTGCAGTCTTTCGTAGTATTCTGTTATGATAATTTTGATTTCAGTTGAGTCTGTTATGACACATCCCATCTCCTTTCTTATTTGGGTCATTTGTTTCCTCTCCTGTTTTTCTTTTGTAACTTTAGCCAGTGGTTTATCAATTTTGTTGGTCTTTTCCAAAACGAGCTTTTGGTTTTGTTAACATTTTCAGCTATTCTTCTATTCTCTCATTTAGTTCTGCTCTCATCTTTATTATCTGTTTTCTTCTGGTGCCTCAGGGGTTCCTCTGTTTCTCTCTTGCTGCTTGTTCAAGCTATAGGGTTATTTCTTTGGTTTGAGTCTTTTCTTGCTTCTGGATGTGTGCCTAGATAGAGATAAATTGATCTCTGAGCACTGCTTAGGCTGTATCCCATAGGTTCTGATAAGACGTGTTTTCATTCTCATTTGATTCCATAAATTTCTTTATTTTGTCCTTGATTGCTTCTATAATCCATGGCGTTTTGAGCAAGGTGTTGTTTAGTTTTCATGAGTTCCAATTTCTATCTAGCTTTTTCTTCTACTGATTTCAACATTTACGGCTTTATGGTCTGAGAAGATGCTTTGTAATAGTTTAGCTGATTGGATTTTCTTGAGACTACCTTTACGTCCTAACACATTGTCTTTCCTGGAAAATGTTCCATGTGCATTCCATGTGTAGAAGGTGTACTTAGCTGTTGCTGGGTAAAAATTTCTGCATATGTCGGTGAGGTCTAGTTGCCTGATTGTCACAATAAAATATTCTGCATCTTCACTGAACCTTTTTCTGGATGATCTGTCCATTTCTGAAAGTGGAGTGTTAAGGTCTCCAACTATTATTGTAGAGTGACCTATGTCATTTTTCAATGTACTCAGTGTTTGTCTGATGTACGTAGACACTCTGGTACTGGGTGCATAATATTTAATGTTGTTATGTCCTTCTTATGTATTAAAACTTTCAGCAATAAGTAGGGATCTTCCTTGTCCACAATGGTGGATTTTACATGAAAGTTTGTTTCATTTGAGATTAGCATTGCCACTCCTGCTTGTCTTTGTATATCATTGGCTTGTTTTCTTCATATCTGAGTCAAAGGTGTGTTTCTTGTAAACAACACTTAGCCGGATCACAACTTTTGATCCAGGATGTCACTCTTTGTCTCTTTATTGGAGTGTTCCGTCCATTTATGTTCAGTGTAATTATTGTTAGGTATGTATTTAGTATGTATCCAATTAAATATATTTCTCTAGGAACTGTCATCAATAAAGTAATTACCATGCATGGTCAGGCCCTGCCTGTTTTGTTTTGTTTTTCTATTTAGTTATCCAGGAAGTGTGGAATATTTGTCCAGTATTTATGTTTTCCATAAAGTCATCAGTTTGCTTTTGATTATACTTTATGTCAACAAGGATATTTGGTGACTATCGGATCCGACTCAGTGGCACTTGGCTTGGCATCTCTTCTTACATTGAAACCAGAAATGTGAAATATATGTATCATTTCTGAACAAATTCCTGATGTGTAGTTGCCATACAACTACTATAGGTCTATTAGATTAAAACATAATCTTGTAGTCTCACCATCGTTTTTTTATTGTGATTAAGTGAAAGCATACAATCCAAATTAATTTCACGTGTCTGCCTATCTGCAGCTCCTGCTCTTTGCCCTGTGATAGCACACTTATCCTTTTCATTTTATACTTGTTGTATCCTCTTAGCAAGCTCTTGCACCCTCATCTCCACCCTCCTCTCTCCCATCTAGAAAGAGACCAGTAGGGCAATATCCTATAAATGCACAGAACCATAGAATACACATGCCATGTGGTCACAGTGTGCCCCTGGGTCTGCTCCATTTTTCTCCAGAGTTGACCTCAATAATGTTTTCTAGTCAGAGGCAGCAGCAGGTCTACGGATCATCATCCCAGGGGATCCCTAAAGCTGTCAGACCATCAGTTGTGGTCTTTATTAGAGCTCTTGAGCTTCTCCCCTCTTTTTCTCTTTTGCCACAGAAACTCAACATTGTGTGCTCAGGCTGGCTTTAGTGGTGGCCAGGTACCATTTTTTCTTCTGGTCACATGTTTATACAATCTCCCAATCACATGGGTTCTTCTGTCTCCTGGGCTCTTTTTAGTTCATATCTTTGGTGTTCTCAATGATCAACTGTTCCAGTTGAGTTAGGATCATTTGGTATACCTCAGAAGGCAGCTTGCTAGCTTTTAAGACTCCAGACACCACTCACCAGTATAGAATGAAGAAGATTCTCTTAGCAATAGGCTAATTATGCCAGTTGACCTCAGTGTCCACTGAGAACATGGCCTCTAGACCCTGCCCCTGCTACTCTATCCATGCAACATCGGATTGAGATTAGAAGAAGTTTCACTTTATGTTGAAGTCCAGTCACGTTGATTCAGTTTCTACTGTGTGCTGTCACTGTTTCCACCCAACCAAATTTCAATCAATTTTCTAATGTATAAGCAACACTCACCCTCCCTACCCACCCTTGTAATCATCAAGGACTCTTTTCTTCTATACATAAGTCTATTTTTAAGTCCTTATGGCAGGGATCTCATACAATGTTTGTCCTTTTGCTGCTGACTGATTTCACTCAGCTTAAAGTCTTCCAGATGAGACCAGGTTACTGTATGCTTCCTAAAATCATCATTGTTCTTCTTTATCATTGCATTGTGTTCCACTGAGTATATATACCAGTTTGTATATCCATTCATCTGTTGTTGGACATCTAGGTTTATTCCATCTTTTTGCCATTATAGTCTCAACATCTTTTGGTCTGATAGTCTGAACCAGGCTATACGTAGCAAGGACAGTGTCTAACATAAATAGTTACAATAGCATCTTCTTAAATAATTGTGTTTACTTTAAGATAATGGAATTAAGTCTAACTAATGCTTCAGACCTTGATGGTGTAGTAGTTAGAGCTATGGCTGCTAATCAAAAGGTCAGCAGTTCACATCTGACAGGTACTCCTTTGAAACTGTTTGAAGCTGGTCTACTCAGCCTTATTGGGTCGCTATGAGTTAGAATGGACTTGACAGCACTAGGTTTGGTGTTTGGTTTTAATGATGCACACAACTTCTAATTCCCCAAGTAACTATATGAGCAATGTTGCTAGGACACTTGTGTAATAGGCAAGATTGTTGTTGTTAGTGTCACTAAGCTGATTTTCTAGTGACCCCATGTGACAGAAGTAGAGCTTCCTCATGGGGTTTTCAAGGCTGTATCTTTAGAGGGACAGCTGGCTAAGTCCTCTTCCTGAAAAGTCACTGTATGGGTTTGCAATGCAACCTTTTGGTTAGCAGAGAACAGCTTAACTGCTGAGCCATCAGGGCTCCTTCCTAGGTAGAATAAACGTATATTTTATTGCTCAATCTGTAAGGAAAATTCGGGAGTGAAAGAGGGTGTTATTAATGATTATACCAGAGCAAACAGCATGTAATAGGCTTGTCTTAGGCAAACTGAGGAGCACTGGTGGCACTGTGGTGAAGAGCTTGGCTGCAGACCGAAAGGTAACCAGTTTGAATCTACCAGCTGCTCTATGAGGCAGTTTTACCCTGTTCTACAGGGTCACTGTGAGTCAGAATTGACTAGATGGCACTGGGTTTATACAGACTGGAAAATATGGACTTTTAGTTTTCCAGGACTGCCCTAATAAAATGCCACAAAGTAGACAGCTTTAAACAACAGAAGTTTATTATTTTAGAGTATTTGAAACTGAGAGTCTGAGATCGTGGTGTCATCCATATGGACTCCTTTTGAGGTCCTGAAGGAGAATTTATTTCATGCCTCTCTCCTAGCTTCCAGTTGCTCTGAAAGTTCCTTGGTTTGCAGCAGCAGTTGCATCCTTTTTCCATCTGCCTGTGTCTATATATCTTCTCTTTTATGAGGATATCAGTCATGTCAAATTAGAATCTATCCTCTTCAGTATGACTTCATGTTAACCTAACTGATAACGTCTTCTAAGACCTTTTTCTAAACAAGTTCACATTCTTAGATACAAGGTTTAGGATTTCAGCTTATCCTTCTGGGGAGCACAGTTGAATCTATAACATATAGTTATTCTAATTATACTGTGTTCAGATAGATACAAAAGAAGTTACCAAGCCAGCAAGAGAATAACTTTCTGCTCCTTCAAACATAGCCACCATATAGCAGAAGAACATATCCACAGTTTTCAGAGGGGCACAAATTTGCAGTTTTGGACCAATGAGCAGATTCTGACAGAAGTTTCAGTTACTTCTGTCATACTGGAAATATGCTCTTCTGATTAAGAGGAAAATGAACAGTTGATCATATCATTTCAGTCCCATTGACCTTGTAGTTTACAGACAATTTAAATGCTTGTGAGATATTGAATAAATCAGTTTTGTGGTAAGTTTTTCAATTTTTTCTGTCTCTGTTTTGTTGAATGCTACGAGAAAGTGAGTCAGGTGGTGCTAGCAAGACTTCATTTAAATTTCTGTGCCTATTTCATTCAATCTGATAATGGGTATCCTTAATCATGTGTTAAAATCTTCCACTTTCTCTCTTTGTATATTACATCTAACATGTATATGTTCAATTCTTTATCCATCAACCTTTGCCATGGATTAGCAACTCCTACAGAGTATGGAACAACAAATAGACTCAATAAATATTTATGTTCAGTATCTTTTAGTATATAGTATTTTGTAACTTGCTTGAAATGTATTCAGGTTCTTATCCCACTAAGTTGGTGTCAAATGTTTTACTGATAGTTGTAAAGCCAGTACCACAAAATGAAAAATTTTAAATTATCATATTGAGTTCTGTTAGTGGCTGTCTTTTACTCTAGTGATTTAAATATACTACCTGACTTACTTGAACTTGAATGTGTTCGTGGCTGACCTTGTCATTACAGACCATGAGCCTGTAGCGTACTGCTTTTGCTGTATAAATATCTGAGGTGGCTGTTTGAAGGTGTTCAGTGAACAAAATAAAGTGCTGTGCATCTTAACTGCCCATGATTTCTCTCTCTCTCGGCTTTAAGAAATGGAAATTTATTTTCAGACAATTTAGAAGTCCAAATTCAGAGTGTCAGCTCTAGGGAGAGGCTCTCTCTCTCCACTCTGTCTCTTTTCAGCTTCTATCCCCAGATTCCTTGGTTACCATGTGGCATTTAACTTCCCCTTCATTGGTGCTTGCTTGCTTAATCTGCTTTTTTCATATGAGGTCTGACAATTAATTTCACAAACTTTCCACTGTGTGCTTACATTGGCAGCACTGTACAAACAACTTGGTAACGTTTCATAACCTTAGTATGTCAGCGTCTCACATCTATGTTCATGCAGATGTGTGTCAATGTCTTGCTGAGTCGAATTCATTATTGTTGCTGCGCGTTTTTCTGTGCTGTCCTGAGAATGTCAGAGCTTGAATTAGAGCCGAACAAACATTAAATTTCTTGTTAAACTTGACAGAAGTGAAAGTGAAATCAGGGAAATGTTAGTCCAAGTTTATGGGGATAATACCATGATGAAAATGGCAGTGTACAAATGGATGAAATGTTTTTCTGAGGGGAGAGAAAGCGTCACTGATGAAGAGAGGCAGAGCAGCTAGTACCGAGCAGAACTGATGAAAACATTGCAAAAATTTGTACCAACTGGACAGTTAACCAGGTTTACTATTTGGAAGTGCTCAAAAGTCTTCACAAAAAAAGGCAAAAGTAACCTGAACTTTCTGCCACCAACTCACGGCTGTTGCATCACGACAATGTTCCGGCTCATGTGGCACTGTCTGTGAGGGTGATTTTAGCCAGTAAACAAAGAACTGTATGGGAACACCCTCCCTACTCATCTGCTCTGTCCCCCAGTGACATTTTTCTTTACTGGAAGATAAAGGAAATATTGAAAGGAAGACAGTTCGATGACATTCAGAACATCAAGGATAATGTGACAGCAGCTCTGATGGCCATTCCAGAAAAAGAATTCCAAAATTGCTTTGAAGAGTGGGCCAGGCTTGGTGTCAGTGTATGGCTTCCCAAAGGAAGTACTTTGAAAGTGACCGTGAGTCGGTTACGACTTGACGGCACTTGGCTTGGCGTAGTGATATTCAGCAGTGAGGTCTGTAGCACTTTTTCTAGGATGAGTTTGAGATCTTAACTGTCAGACCTTGTATTTTAGTCACTTTGTATGGCTCCAACAGAAAATACCATTAGCGGAAGGCCTTACGAAGAGAGATTTTATTGACACAGTCTGGTAAGCCACAAATCCATTCACAAGTTACAAGTTCATCTGGTAGGCTGAGTCCAAATCCATTGGGGTATCTCAGCACAGGAACCTCACATCCATAGGATGTGCTCTGTTCTTGGTGCTGCCTTCTTGGTAGTATAAGTTCCCAACCTCTTTTCACTTCTCCCCCTTATATCCCACAAGCTAGTAGCTTGATTACTGCCTAACCAGCACAACTGCTGCCCATTCTGCCTCATCAGCATTACAGAGGCAGGATTCACAACACATGGGACGAATGACATCACATTGGCACTCATAGTTGAGTCAAATCAATACATACATTCTTGCAAAGGGGACAAAATGCAATCCATGACACCTTGTATTCAAAAGAGATCTATCTGGGACACAGCCAACTCTAATAGTGTCTCATTAACGTAATGAAAACTGTTTCTCAGAATTGTAACTATAATAAAAAAAATCTGTTAGCGAGCCTGTGCAACAGAGTAGAACTATCCCGGGCTTTCCAAGGTTGTAATCTTTTTTTTTGTTTGTTTGTGATTAAATGAAAGTTTACAATCTAAGTCCATTTGCCATAGAAAACTCCATACAGACATTCTGCCCTCTCCTGTGAAAGCACACTGCTACTTTCTATTCTGTACTTCTTATATCCATTCAACTACCTCCTGTCCGCTTCTCTCCAACCTCCCATCTCATTACTGTACGGGAGCTGCTCTGACAGACTCATGCCTTACAGTCCAAGCCAATTTTGTCTGAAGAGTTAGTTGTTTTTGGTGATTGTTTCAGCTCTGGCCTAGGAGAGAGACTGGGGGCCATGCTCTCAGGTGAACCTCCAGGTTGTCAGACGACCAAGTTTGGTTTTTCAATAGAATTCTAGATCTGTACCACATTTTTCTCCCACTGTATAGAGAGTTTTGTTTTATTGCCCATCAAGGCAGACATTAGAGGTGGCCAGGTACCATCTAGCTCATCTGGTCTCATGCTGGTGTAGTCTGTAGAGACTGAGCTAACTCTTAATAATAAGTTTAATTGTATAGTAAGTTCAACTCTGCTTGATTAAAAAATGAAATTGTGATTTAGATGGTTTACAGAGTTTTCCCTTCCCACACTCCACCTCCCTTGTAAATGTCAAAGATTGTTTCTGAGTGTAAACCTTTTCACAAAATTTTGTATTAGTGGTCTCAAATGGTATTTGTCCTTTTGTGATTGTCTTATTTCAGTAAGTGTAATGCTTCTGCAGATCCATCCATGTTGTGAGAGGTTTCCCAGCTTCATCATTGTGTTTATGACTGCCTAACTTTCTGTTGTGTGTACATACTATAGTTTGTTATCCATGTATTTATTGATAGGCACTTAGGTATTTTCCATCATTTTGCTATTGTGATTGATACTGCACGGGTGTGCGTGCTTCTATTCATCTATTCAGCTCTTACCTCTAGACTACATTCCTAGGAATGAGATTGTTGGACTGCATGATATTTCCAGTTCCAGCTTTTGAGCGAGCTCCATATCATTTTCCAAAGTGGTTGAACCATTTTACATTCCCCAGCACAGCATGACTTTCAATCTCCTTATAATCTCTTCAACATTCATTGTTTTCTGTGTTGTGTATTTTTTTTTTTTTGGTTGCATGCCAGTGATGTTCGATTGAGATGGTATGTCATTGTAGTTTTGATTTACATTTCTTTAATAGCTGGTGATCTCAAGCATTTCCTCATGTGTCTGCTGGCTGCCTGAACATCTGCTTTGTGAAGTCAACCTGTCTGACTTTTACTGATAATAAGAAACAGGTGTTGTATAGTGATCACAGTATTAGTGAAAATTTAGTTATTGAAGTTTTTATCAGCTTTTATCTTGTGGCTGGCTGGGCTGTTGCGAGCTGTTGTGAACTCTTGGCCTACTCTTGGCAAGAATCCAATCTATACTTTAGTAGATGTCAGTCGTATCTAGGAAAGTAAAGCCACCTGCAACTATGACATTCCAGAACTACTGCTTCTCCCAAAACGGAATACATCACTTTGGAAAATTTTTGACTACTTTAAATACAGCCTTTAACATGCACACAAGAAGCCTCTGACCTCATTTTGCCCAGATTCAGAGGAGGATAACCATGCATACCTTTCCCCTTCAGTTCTGTCCCCTCCAAGAAATTGCTCAGAAAGGAAGTAGATGGGATGCTGGTACAAGATTGCTACTGTCTAATGAGTGGTAAAACAGATTATATTTTAGTATCCTAAAGGTTATATAACCTTAAGTTGACTAGTCTCTTGCACCCACTTTTTAAAATAGGTCTATATAACACAGAAAGTAATTTCTTGTCTTTGTTGTTTTCATTGTAATGCACTAGTGCCCGGAAAAGCATGTGTCCTTTGAGTTCTTTCATACCATTCCCATGATAGTTCCTCAGTTAAACCTTATATCCAGTCCTTTACCATAACACATGGCTTTTAGGTAACATGCATTAACACATGGCTTTTAGGTAACAAATATTTGTTAAAAATTATTTTATCACTGTGGTAGATAAATTTCTTCAGTGTGCCATTTAAACCACTGTCATTAGTGAGAAAGGAAATATAGAATGAGAGCAGCAGTATAAACAGATTACTAGTATACCAAATAAGCTTTCTTAAGTATCAGAAGAGAGAAACTGTATCAGTGACTTGATTTTTGCATTTTTTTTTTCCAACAAGGAGCAACTAGTTTTGAGCAAATGTCTTGTCTGTCAGATAGAAAAAATAATGATCACTGTTAAACTCTGACATGCTCATTATAAAATTACATATTCTAGATTGTAAACTGCTTCTTATTTAAAGAATTATCTAGTTACCTACATGCTCCTGGTTTAAAGTGGAATGTTATTTACTGTACAGCCCAAACAGCAACAACAACAAAAAATCCATCACTGCCATCAAGTTGATTCTGATTCATAGTAAATTCTGATTCACATTAACTCTCTGTAAATATATCTGCTCTCCTCATGCTGTAACAGCACACTCTTCTTTTTCACTCTTTATTTGCAGTATCCACTCAGTCAATACTTGTCCTCTCCTCTCCACCCTCTCCCCTCCCCTCTGAAAAGAAACCAGCAGCACAGCCTCATATATATATTAAAACAGCAAGTATACACACCACATGAAATATTCTGTGTCCCCAAATCCAGTCTATTATTTTACTGAAGTGCTGCCTTCTGTACTGGTTTCAGCTCTGGGCTAGCAGCAAGTCCAGGGGCCATGTTCTCGGGGACACTCCAGGTTGTTGGGCCATCAAATTTGTTCTTTAGTAATAGAGTTCTAGATTTGTGCATGACTTTTTCTCCTGCTGTGTCAGGGACTCTACATCATGTCCCCTATCAGAGTGCTCTTTAGTGGTGGCTGGGCTCCATCTTGTTCTTCTGGTGTCATAATGATGTAGTCTCCTGTTCATACGGGTCTCTCTGTCTCCTGGGCTTTTTTTTCTTCAAGTCTTTGATGTTGTAGGTTGGCAGCTGTTTCAGGTGGGTTGAGACTAATTGATGTTCCTCAGATGGCAGCTAGCCCAGATACCACTCACCAGTATGGGGTGTAGAAGACCCTTGGAAAAAGACTAGTTATGCCAGTTGACCAAGTGTCCCCTGAAAACATGATTCCCTGTGCCAGTTACTTTTGAAGTGGGTTGAATTTAGAAAGCCATTTAGCTTGAGGCATAGTCTAGTTATGCTGACCTGCCTTCTACTGCTTGCTTTCACTCCCTTCACCTAACCAAATTCCTATATAGTCTACGAATAACCCTCTCCCTTCCTCCACACCCTTGTAGCCATCAAGGAGTATTTCTTTTTCTGTGCATAAGGCCTTTCTTAAGTCCTTATAGTAGTGGTCTCATACAATATCAGTACTTTTCCAGGTGACTTTTCTCACTCAGTATAACGTCTTCCCATTGATTCCAGATTACAAGATGTTTTAGAAAATCATCACTGTTCCTTATCATTGCATAATGTTCCATTGTGTGTATATACCATAGTTTGTTTATTCACTCATCTGTTGATGAGCACCTAGGTTGTTTCCATCTTTTTGCTGTTGTGGACAATGTGCAGCCATTATGTTAATACATCTCATTGAGGGTCTTCCTCTTTTATGCCGACCCTATACCTAACCAGAAAAACTTAGTGGAACAGTGGTTAAGTGATACAGCTGCTAGCCGAAAGTCCACAGTCCGAATCCACCAGACTCTCCTTGGAAGCTACAAGACAGTTCTGTTCTGTCCTATATGGTCGCTATGAGTCAGAATTGATTGGACTACAAGGGGTGTTTTGTGTGTGTGTGTGTGTGTGTGTGTGTGTGTGTGTGTATACTTCACCAAGCATGATGTCCTTCTCCAGGTATAGGTCCCACCTGGTAACATTTCCAGAGTATGAGGGAGGATCTTCATGACTGTACTTCTTCCAAGACAGATCTTGTAATAGTTCATGATATAGTCAGTATTCTTTACAAACAACATAATTAAAATCCATCAATTCTTTTTTTGTTGGTGTTGATGTTAGGCACCATCAAGTTGGTTCCATTGCATAGCAACCCTATGCATAGCTGAAGGAAACACTGCACAATCTTGTGCCATATCCAAAATTGTTTTTATGCTTAAACCCATCACTGTGGCAATTGTGTCAATCCATCTTATCAAGAGTCTTCCTCTTTTTTGCTGATCCTCCACTCTACCAAGCATGATGTCCTTTTTCAGGGACTGATTTTTCCTTACAACATGTCCAAAGTATGTAAGATGCAGCCTTGCTATCTTGGCTCCCAAGGAGCATTGTGCTTGCTGTTCTTCCAGAACACATCTGTTTGTTCTTTTGCGGGTCCATGATACATTCAACATCTTCTCTAACACCACTATTCAAAAGCATCCCTTCTTCTTCTGTCTTCTTTGTTCATTGTTCAACTTTCACATGCATGTGACACAAGTGAAAATACCAAGTCTTAGGTCAGTCAGACTTTAGTCTTCAAGGTGACGTCTTTGCTTTACAATACTTTAAAGAGATCCTTTGCAGCAGATTTTCCCAATGCAAAGCATCTTTTGATTTCTTCACTACTGCTTCCATGGGCAGTATTGTGGACTCAAGTAAAATGACATCGTTGATGACCTCAATCCTTTCTCCATTTATGATAATGTTGCTTACTGGTCCAGTTGCGAAGATTTTTGTTTTCCTGGTGTTGAAGTGCAATCCATACTGTAGTACTGTAGTACTCAATCTTCATCAGTTAGTATCTCAAATCATCTTCACTTCCAGCAAGTAAGGTGGTGTTGTCTGCATAATGAGGTTGTTAATGAGTCTTCTTCCAATCCTGATGACTCATTCTTTGTGTAATCCAGCTTCTTGGATTATTTGCTTGGCATACAGACTGCAAAGGTGTGGTGAAAGAATACAATCCTGATGCACACCTTTCTTGACTTTAAACCAGGTAGTGTCCCCTTGTTGTATTCACGTGACTGCCTTTTAATCCATATACAGATGCCTTAACAGCACCACTAAGTGTTCTGGAATTCCCATTCTCCACTATGTTAGCCGTAATTTGTTACGATCTACAGAATCAAATGCCTTTGCATAGTCAATGAAACACAAGTTAACATCCTTCTAATAGTCTCTGCTTTCAGCCAAGATCCATCTGACATCAGCAATGATATACCTGGTTCCTCATCCTCTTCTGAACCCAGCTGGAATTTCTGGCACTTCCTTGTCAATATACTACTGTAGTCACTTTTGAATAATCTTGAGCAAAGTCTTACTTGCACGTGATACTAACAATATTGTTCAGTAATTTCCACATTCAGTTGGATCACCTTTCTTTGGAAAGGGGATAAACATGGATCTCTTCCAGTCAGTTGGCCAGGTGGCTCTCCTCCAAATTTCTTGGCATAGATGAGTGAGTATTTCCAGTGCTGCATTTGTTCATTGAATCATCTCAGTTGACACTCCATCACTTCCTGGAGCCTTGTATTTTGCCAGTGCCTTCAATGTGGCTTTGATTTCTTCCTTTGTTGCCATTGGTTCCTGATCACATGCCACCTCTTCAAATGGCTGAACATCGACCAGTTCTTTCTGATATAATGACTCCGGATATTTCTTCCATCTTGTTTTGATGCTCCCTGGGTCAGTTAATATTGTCATTGTAGAATCCTTCACCCTTGTAACTCGAGACTTGAATTTTTTCTTCAGTTATTTTAGCTTGATAAATGCAGAACGTGTTCTTCCCTTCTGGTTTTCCATTTCCAGCTCTTTGGGCATGTCATTATAATACTTTTGTCTTCTTGAGCTATTCTTTGAAACCTTCTGTTTAGTTCTTTTACTTTGCCATTCCTTCCTTTTGCTTTAGCTGCTCCACATTCAAGAGCCACTTTCAGAGCGTCCTCTGGCATCCAATTTGGTCTTCTCTTCTTTTCCTGTCTTTTTTAATGACCTCTTACTCTCTTCATGGATGATGTCTTTGATGTAATTCTGCAGTTCATCTGGTCTTCTGTCATTAGTGGTCAACACATCAAATCTCTTCTTGAGATGGTCTTTAAACTCAGAAGAGATATACTCAAGGTCATATGCTGGCTTTCATGGACTTGTCCTAACTTTCTTCAGTTTCCATGTGAATTTGATAAAAGCAATTGACAATCTGTGCCACAGTCAGCACCTGGTCTTGTTCTGACTGCTGATATGGAGCTGTCTTTTTCCACAGATGTAGTCAAGTTGGTTCCTGTGCATACCATCTGGGGAAGTCCATGTGAACAGTCATCATTTGTGTTGATTAAAAAAGATATTTGCAATGAAGAAGTCATTAGTCTTGCAAATTTCTATCATGTGATCTCCAGCATTATTTTTATCTTCAAGGATGTATTTTCTGACTACCAAGTCTTCTTCTTTGGTCTTCCTTATCCATTGTTTCTCTTTTGCATGCATATGAGGTGATTTAAAATATCATGTCTTGGGCTAGATACAACTTAGTAGTCAGGCTTTGCTTTTTCAAAATCTCTTTGAAGATGTGATTTGCAGCACTTTTTCCTAACGCATTCATTCTTTGATTTTATAACTGTTGCTTCCATCTGTTGCTTGTGGATCCAAGTAAAACAAAATCTTTGACAACTTCAATCTTTTCTCCGTTTACCAGGACATTGCTTATTGATACAGTTGTGAGGATTTTTGTTTTGTTTTTTATGTTGAGGTACAATTTGTACTGAAGTCTTTAGTCTTTGATCCTTCTCAGTAAGTGTTTTCATGTCTTCTTTGCTTTCAACAGGCAAGGTTCTGTCATGTGCATATCACAGATTATTACTGTTATTTTTTTATTGTTATTAAGTGAAAGTATACAATCCAAATTAATTTTGTATGCCTCCTATTTGCAGCTCCTTCTCGCTCCTTGCCTGGTGACAGCACATTCCTCCTTTTTATTCCATACTTGTAGTATCCTCTTAACAAGCTCCTGTCCCCTCCTCTCCACCTTCTTCTCTCCCAACTAGAAAGAGACCTGTAGGACAGCATTCTACAAATGCATAGAATCATAAAGTACACACACCATATGGTCACACTGTGTCCCTGAGTCCAGTCCATTTTTGTCTAAAGAGTTGACCTCAGTAATGTTTTCTAGACAAGGGCAGCAGCAGGTCTGGAGACCATGCTCCCAGGAAATCCCTCAGTTTATCAGACCATCAACTGTGGTCTTTCAGTAAAGTTCTTGAGATATACCCCTCTTTTTCTTGTGTTGCTACAGGGACTCAACATTGGCATATTACAGATTATTAATGAGTCATTCTCTATCCTTATGTCTTGCTCTTTTTCGTAATTCCAGGCTCTCATCTTATTTGCTCAGCACACAGTTAAGTAAGTGTGGTGAAAGGATACAACCAAGATATATCCTTTACTTCACACATTTCCTGTATTTAAACCATGCAGCACCCCCTTGTTCTGTTCAAAGTCTGCTTCTTTCTTTAAGTATAGATTGCTTATGAGCACAACTAAATGTTTCAAAATTATCATTCTTTGCAATATTATCTATAATTTGTTATGATCCACATCATCAAAAGCCTTTGTATAGTCAATAAAACACACATAAACATGTTTCTGGTATTCTCTGCTTTCAAGCAATGTGCATCTGACACCAGTGATAATCACCCTAGTTCCAGGAACTCTTCTGAATAAGGCCTGAAAAAGGCAGTTCCCTGTTGCTGTACTGCTGCATTTTTTTTTTTCTTTAAATTCAGGAAAATTTTACTTATGCTTAATATTAATGATACTGTTTGATAATTTCTACATTCTATTGGATCACCTTTCTTTGGACTAGACACAAATATGGATCTCTTCTAGTAGGTGGGCCAGTTAGCTATCTTCCAAATTTCTTGGCATAGGCAAATGGATACTTCTAGTGTTGCATCTGTTTGTTGAAACATCTAATGTTTTGGCCAACTCCTTCAGTGCAACTTAGGACTTCTTCATTCAGTACCATCAGTTCTTGATCATATGCTACCTCTTGAAATTGTTGAAAATTGACCATTTCTTTTATGTACAGTGTCTCTGTGTATTCCTTTCATCTTCTTGTGATTCCTCCTGTGTGGTTCAATATTTTGTCCTTAGAATTCTTCAATATTGAGGACTAACTTTTTTCTTCAGTTCTTTCACCTTGAGAAATACCGAATACGTTTTTCTCTGTTTTCTAACTGTAGGTCATTGCACATTTCATTATAATACTTTCCTGTGTCTTCTCCAGCTTCCCTTAGAAATCTTTGGTTAAGCTCTTTTACTTCATGATTGTTTTATTTTCCCTGTAGCTACTCAATGTTGAAGAGCAAGTTTCAGAGACTCTTCTGACAGCTATTGTTGCCTCTTCTTTATTTCCTGTCTTTTGAATGACCTTTTGCTTTCCTTATGTATGATGCCTTTGATGTTATGCCACAATTCATCTCTCTGACCTTTGGTCTTTAGTGTTCAATGCATCTAATCTATTCTTGAGATGGTCAAGTGAGATATGCTCATGGTCACATTTTGCTTTTAATGGGCTTGTTTTAATTTTATTTTGCTTCATTTTGAATGTGCATGTGAACCATTAATGACCTGTTCTATAGTTGGATCCTGGCCTTGTTCTAATATATCTAAATATGTCTCTGTGTGTGTATTACCAATATTCATGTATTTGTCTCTCTATCAACATATATGTATAGCCAAGCCAAGTGCCTATGTATACATATATTCATAACTGTATCTATATCCATATTTGTAGCTATATGCTGCATATCTACTTATATAAATATTTCTTGTCCAAATAATCTTAGATCATACAATTGATTATTATATAAAAGAAAATATCAATATTGAAAACAGGCAGAGCTTTAAATTTGTTATACTATAAATTGGTGTTTCAGAAGTTGACAGAAATTGGTCCTTCAGTTCATCTAAATCCTTGACAAGGCTTGGTTTTATCCTTTTTTCTCCTTATAGTAGTGGTAGTAGTGTTTTGTGTCTTTAGATTACTTTTCTAAGACTTCAATGAAGAGAAGATAAAAAGAAAAAATACAACAGTTAACTTTCTTTAATTTTTCTGATAGAACATAAAATATTGGTAGCTCAATTATGAGTTCAAATGACATGTTTTGCATGCTGTGGATTTATGTGAGATTCATTTTTTAAAAAAAGTCTTTTCTGCAGCCTTCTTGAATGGGATGTTGTAGAAAGAGGGTGCTAGATTGGGAAGCAGCAAACTCAATTGATCAGCCAACTCCGCCAGTAATTAGTTGTGCTATGGAGCCAAGTCATTTTACTTCACTGAAACATGACCAAATAAAATCCCATGATTTTCAAAGTTCCTTCCTTCTAGACCAAATTCTATGTGTCTCTTAGAAAGGTCGGCTAAAATTTCAAGTATCTTCACACTGCTATGCAAACACTAAAACTAAAGTATGTCTAATAACATATCTATTTATAACAATTTAATATGATACAAAGATGAAATACAAAGAATGTTATAGAATCATCACTGTAGAAAAACACAAGCATTCTATCTAGACAAGAGTATGTCAGATAATGGGAAACAAAGGCATTTCATTATGCATCACTTAAAATTAATGACCTTCAGCTAACATAGGTCATTCTCTTTTTGTTCATGCCTTCATTTAAAGCCAGCAAATGGTTTCCACTCCTCAGCCGTGTTTTTCTGTCTTGCTCCAGTAACTTGCTGCCTAACAACAGTAGACATACAAAGATCTTAACTTTTATATTTAGAAAAGTAATAATGCAATGTTTAGACTTCATGCTCCATGATAATTGTCATTTTACGGTGTGCCCATCTTTGGCTTTCTTAATCCCTTTCTCCTGTGGAGTAAGACAACTGTCTTACTTTCATAATTAGAAAACAATAAGGCTTCCGGCAAAATGTGTGAGCTCTGGAAGTGAGCACTTTATCAATCTAAATTAGACCATAAGCATTTTGTTCAGTGAAGCATAGGTTACAGTTCATTGGTTCAGTAACATTAAATAATTATTATGTGGGAATAATAGTACTTCTTCAACTTCTTAAACTCATTGGTCAATCCACATATCAATCCATATCTCTCTTCAGAAAAGTGGAATAAAAATTCATATTCCCGTCGATGCAGTAACAGGATATGTATTTGCTGCCTTAAGATTGATTGAAGTTTCTCAAGGACAAGTTTAGAATTCAGTACTTTTATAATGTGTGGATAGGAGAAATATAACTTCTAAAGCATCGAATATTACTTTCTTAAAATGCTCATCTATGTGATCTTACTCATAATTTAAAAAAGTAAAAAAAATGGCTCCCTCTTTGCAAACAAATATTCAGAAAGAAATGGAGAACAGGTCAGAAAAGTATGGCATACTGATAGAATTATTTCTCAAAAGCATTTTTTTTTTTTCTCAAAATGAAACTGCTATCCCTCTTCAAGTCCCATCTACTAGATGGGTGATCTATAATGAGCTGAGGAAGGGATTTTGATCTGCCCTAAGAATGTTTTGTCAATGATCAGAAAGAACTGGATCTATTTCTTTCTGAGTTGAGCCACAATGTCACAGAATCAAGAAAGGTGAGGTTTTTCAGCAAAAAGGGGTAGTAAATTCATTGAACCTTTACAAGGTGATACAGCATTGTATTTTTTTTTCTTTTTTTTTTTTTGGTGTGAGTGTAAAATGTATTGATAAAAGAATCTATGCACCCCTGACTCTATTGGAAGCAAATGGAAATGTCATGGGGAGAGAACTAAGTTGAGGTTAGTAGGATCAAACTTCACCAAAGCACTTATGAAACATAAAACAAGTTGGACCAGTTTTAAAACTGAGCAAGATGAGACACTCACTAGCATTTGTGTGGAAAAAGGCAACGTTCATAGTATTAACTGATTTTTTTTTCCATTAAAGCTCTTTTCAGATATATTTAGCTTTAGAATATTTTAAGCATTTGAATGTTTAAGTTTCTTCTGATTTAGTCAAGTCCATTTTAAGTTTATAGTGGAAAGCGCAAAGTGTGTGTCTGTTGTCTTTGTCTCTGGCTCTGTGAGCATGTGTTGGACAAAGGTAAAATTTATGTAACACCTGAATTCTTGAACGCAAGCCTCATTGGAAGACACAGACCACTTCTCAGAAACAAAGTAGGTTTAGACATTTCCAACTCAGTTTCACTTCTTTTGACACAAATTTATTACAGAATTCTAAAATACCAATTGTTAATTAATCATCATTTGTTGGGGGCTATTTATTATTTTTCAGCAGTCAGAAGACTGCCATACGGGGATTAACTAAAACACTCAGTTTAGGGGAAGAGGATACTTATGCAATCTCACAATACAAAATGCCATGGAGGATAAACAAGCATCTATGTGTATTTCTTTTCTGTCTTAATCTACTCTAGAGGACAAATCATGGTTTTCCACTCATGCTTGTCAGAGATCCCTTAATATGTCAACCACTCATTTGGGGTTTCTTCATTTCTTCACCTCAAGCCCTCACCTTCATTTTTCTCTCCTTAGAAACTCTGGTGGTATAGTGGTTAAGTGCTATGTCTGCTAACCAAAAGGTCTGCAGTCCAAATTCATTGGGTACTCCTTGAAAACTATTCGTAGCAATTCTACCCCATCATATATGGTTACTATGAGTTCACATCGAATTGACACCAGTGGGTTTGGTTTTGGTTTGAGCTAATAATGTTCTGTGCTTTTGCTTGATGATTCTCCTTGGTAAATAGATAATACTAGCTGCTGTAACAAATAGACTCCAGATCATATGATGGATTAACCATTTTCAGCTTTTTTCCTTCTTTGTTCATGTAATGATGTGATGAGTATTCCTGGTCTAATGAGTGTATCTCCTAACCAAAGAAACTGAGAGAAACATGCAGACAAGGGTTTTACTATTTTCTTCTAAAGGAGTCTTCAAGACTGTAGCTCTAGTTGGGAAGAAGCAAAGGAAAACAGAATAAAATGTGGTGGGTTTTAATAGGTCAAGGCTAGAAAGGTAAACCATTCTTTCTGTTCATATCCATTTGGCATTTAGCTATAGGCCACGCAAAATTGAAAGGTAAGAAGGGCATTGCAATCTAGCTATAAGGACAGGAAGGCAAAGGAAAGCATTTCATTAATACCTACCAGTCCCTGCACAAAGAACTTGACAGTAAGTGCTACCACTAGTCCATTTAATCCACATGCCTGAAACACCTGTATCCAGAAATCTGTGTTTACAGATGAGATTAGCAGATAAAAAACTCTGGCTATGTTTTTCCATACTCAATGTGTTGATTTTATTTAACTTTACTGGCCAAATGTGCACGTAAATAAATTACTTATTATTTAAGACTTCTTTAATGAGACTATCAGTTTTCTAGTCAATCTTAGTGCCTTTGGCTATATTTAGGACTGAGAGTTTGCGGACAGCATAGCTTACTTCAGAGAAAGACTGGCCATTCTTACTTAGTGACTTAATATCCTAAGTTTTCCTATATTTCAAAGTTCATGGGAGCCCAGATCCATGTCAATATGGATCTTTCCTGACCTGTAGTATTAAGAATAATACATTGTCCATGGCAAATACTGTATTAATACATACAAACATATGTTGAATCAGTAAAAGAAGGTAAATTTTAATTAAATTGAAATTTCATTGTGTATTTAAAGTGAACTTGTGTTTTTAAAAAAAAAAATAGCAGTTTTCTCAG
This sequence comes from Heterohyrax brucei, assembly GCA_028571685.1. Classification (NCBI taxonomy): domain Eukaryota; kingdom Metazoa; phylum Chordata; class Mammalia; order Hyracoidea; family Procaviidae; genus Heterohyrax; species Heterohyrax brucei. Next base: position 109,834,747 of record CM053148.1, read on the forward strand.
GGGACACCAAGGTCAGTTGGCATAAATAGTCTTTTGCTAAGAGAGTCTTGTGCACCGCATATTGGTGAGTGGTGTCTGGGGTCTTAAAAGTTAGCAAGCTGTCATCTGAGGTGCACCAAACGGTCCCAACTCAGCTGAAACAGATGGTCATTCAATCATCATCATCATAATAATATATATATATAAAAGTAGTTATATTATTCACTTTAGAAGGCTGAAGGAGCTTTCATTTTAAGGAAGATATATATTTGACTAGTAAAGACGAAAACTGGCTTGCCAGGAAGATACTTCTTGTTTGAAAGTTGTCTTTTATTGTGGAACTTACCTTTCCTTACAGCTGGCACTCTGGTTTTCCACTTTCTTTGAATTCTTTGTGTTTTTATATCTCACACCACTGTTCCCTTGCTTACACTTCTTTTTATCCAAAGAATACGAATTTTATATCTTAAAAAAAAAAAGGAAACCCTCGTGGTATAGTGAGTGGTTAAGTACTATGGCTGCTAACCAAAAGGCAGCAGTTTGAATCTGTAAGGTACTTCTTGGCAACTCTGTGGTGCAGTTCTACTCTGTCCTATAGAGTCGCCATGAATTGTAATCAACTTGATGGCAATGGATTTGATTTGAATTTGGATCTGAAGAATTTCCAAAAAGAGTCTAAGAATAAAAATGATGGGAATTCCTTATCAAAAGACATGCAGTTTTTTAGTTCAGATGGATAAGAGAAAATATCATTCACAGTATTTCCCTATGTGTATGGGTTTTTTTTAAATTTAGTGTGACTAGCCTAGAGACATTCTATGCAGTATTATTCATGGTGGAATATTTTATCAGAAGAAGCAAGTAACAAAAGAACCTCAATTACTTTTAGCTACTTAAAGAGAAAGAGTATTCAAAACATCTATGTATGGTAGTACAGTCATCATATGAAAAAAAGATGAATTTTTAATAAAAATGTGTTTGAGAACCAGTTTTTTACTTTAAGAATAAACCATGGCATCTCTTTACTTAATACCTACATTTTATTACTGTCAGTTGCAGAAACATCATCCTCATGAAACTCTGTATTTGTTTTCTGTAATAAGAAAATTTACTACTGTTTAATACTGAAAAATATTCCAGAATTAGAAAATCAGAGTTTTCTGTAAGGCCTCATTGTTAATCTTTGTTTTACTGAAATGTTATCAAGTTTGCCATCCTAACAGAGAGCATCATGTGGCAAGGTTGCTGTGGGTAACACTGGTGATTCTGGGAAGATTCTGGAAACACCTGAGGAGCCCTGGTGGCTCAGTGGGTTAAGCACTAGGCTGCTCACAGGAGAGTCAGTAGTTTGAACACATCAGTGGTTCCAAGCGACAAAGGGAGAGCAATCAGCTTCTGTAAATATTTGAAGTCTTGGTAATCTTACAGGATGGGGCTATTCTGTCCTATAGGGTTGCTTGAGTCAGAATCAGTTTGTCAGGAATGGGTTTGGAGTGTTACGGTTATAAAACTATTGAGAAGTAGCACAGCTGAACATTTGATTTATATTTAATAGCCAATAGCAGTATGTTGTTTAATGATGTCCATTTTTTATAATTCATAGAAATGATTTGGGAAGTTTCCATTCACTTTTTCTAAGTGTCCTTGAACTTTAAGGTTATGGTATATTGCAACCCACATTTTTAGGGCTAGGCTATTGTCAGTCTGCTGAATTCAAGATGGCCATGCTGAGTGTCCGAATAGTGCAGCAATGAACTTTTTAATAAAAGCTGTGGCCCATACTCTTAAAGCACATTCACCAGAAATATGTATTCTGCAGTTATTTCAAAATCTTTAAAAAGGAATAAAACATAATTTATGGAAGAATCTGTATGCAGAAAAGGAAGAGGGCCCATGGAAACTCTCTGTACTTTGTTGTCAGTTTTTCTGTTGATCTTAAACTGCTTCGTGAAGTGAAATCTATAGGGGAGAAAATTGGAAGGCGTTAGCCTTCCTCCAAAGCTATTTAAATTATATAATTTTTAAATATTTTGTTCTGGTTTTTTTTGGTGTGTTACATTGATGTTAGTGTTATTATCACTTCTACTATCAATTTAAGTATGAAGAATTAACAATGGTGCGGTGGTATCTGAAAGGTCAGTGCATCAAACACATTAGCCACTCTCTAGGAGAGATACATGGTAGTTTATGTCCATAAAGACTGGAATCCTTATGGGAGCAGTTGTCTATCATACAGGATCTCTGTGAGTTTGAATCAACTCCAAGGCAACAGGTTTGGCTGATGAGAGCTGAGATGTTAAAGAAATAGTTCAAGCAATTTGATTAACATTCAATGGAGTATGATTAATATATTGTAGGTTTGAAAATCTGAAAAATAGAAACCATTCAGAAAGCCTTATTCAAACAATTATTTTCCATTCAGAATTTCATAAATAAACTATGTATCACACTTCTCTTTACATTAGTTTATGATGATTTTTGTTGTTTAGCTCTTAAAGATTTTTGCTTTCTCCTGAGTTCTACCCTGGCCCCTAGGGTCGCCATGAGGCGGATCCGACTCGACGGCACTTGGCTGGCTAATTCAACACTGTAAATTTGCGTGTCACAATCAGTACATTTGTGTATTACAGAATTACCAAAGGTAGATCTACCAATATTTCTGTTATATACAATCTGATACAATGGATTTACTGACATGCAAAGTGAATTATGCTCTCAGTTATGTGCAAACCATGTGCTATTCAAATAAATCTATTTGCATCTACATGTTATTAGGTACTAAATTACCTTTAAAATAATTCAGTAATATAAAAAGTGGAAGACTTTTATTAAAGGATTTTTAGAGCAAAAGAATAAATGTAATTTCAGTACAAGCAACCATTTCTAACATGAATTCGCTGATCTAGAAAATTACTTTAATGCACATATCAATATACAAGCCAGTTGCTTATATTTCAGCAATTTAAAATAAATCTATGAATTCTCATTTTCCTTATAATAAAAATGCAAGATGGCACTTGGCTAGCTATAGTGTTTTTATACCAAAAATCATAATTATGCCTTCATTCTATCTACCATGCCAAGCCAAGCCAAGTGCCATCAAGTCGGAATATCTACCAAAGTTTTAATTATAGAAATATTGAAAATGGTGGTGGGGGGAGGAGAAACAACACTCATTCTAGGCTGTATTGATAAAATTTGTGTTCAGAGAAGTTAAATATCTCACTTAGATGTCTGAAATTCATGTACATTACCAAACTCAAATTATTCTTATTTTTGATATGACTTTTAAATCCCATACCTCTGATATGTTGGGTATAGAGTGAACATTGACTAATTCCTTTGTTGGACAGGAAGCTAAATTAGCAGTAACTTTGTGTAAGATCAAGTTTAAGCCCACATCTAGATTTAATGTTAGACATACTACTATTATTGATATAGTCGATGGCAATAATATACTTCTTGAAATCATTTCTAGTCTTTAACTATGTTTGGCTATATGTGATGTCACAATTAAGTCCATTTCTGATTATTGCTGTTTTAGTCAATTAGTGTTGCTCTAAAGCCATCTCCACAGAGTGGATGGGTTTAACAAAGGAAGGTTTATTCTTACACAGTCCAGTAGGCTGTGAGTCAAAATTTGGGATGTCTGCTCCAGGGGAAGTCTTTCCCCCTTGTCAGCTCTGGAGGAAAGTCCAGTATTGCATCAGTCTTTGTCCAGGGAGCATCTTGGTGCAGGATCCTCAGGTCTGAAGGTCATGCTCTCCTCCCGGTGCTGCCTTCTTGGTGATGTGAGGTTCCCAATTCTCTGCTTTCTTCTCTTTCTTTTTATCTATTGTAGGAGAAAGGATTAAAGGTGGGGCAAGCCATACTCCAGGGAAACTCCCTTTACAGTGGAGCAGGGAGGTGATCCTATGAAGGGATTTACAGTCCCACCCTAATCGTTTAACACACAGCACAGGAAAATCACCAAATGGAGGACAGTCATAAAATATTGAGAAATCATGGCCGAGCCACGTGGCTACACGTATTTTTGGGGAAACCCAATTCAATCCACGACAATCGCTATGGTTACCTTCTAAAGTACTTCCCTTGGGGAGCTATGCATCAGTCTCAGCACCTAGTTCCTCATTCAAAGCAATTTGAAACTCTGGAATGGCCTTTGCACATGGTGGCAATGTGGAAAGTTTTCAAATTTAACGGTATAGTTGTCTGTGAGGGAGTGTTTAGCTGGCCCACAAATCACTGTCTTGGAACACCTTCTGCTCACCTGATCTGGCCCCCAGTGATTTCTTTTCCTTTGCCTGAAGATAAAGGCAATATGGAAAGGAAGACTTTTTGATGGCATTCAGGATATCAAGGGTGATACAATGACAGCTCTGATGGCCATGCAAAGAAATAAAGTTCCAAAATTGCTTTGAAGGGTGGACTAGGTGGTGATATTGATGCATAGCTTCCCAAAAAGAGTACTTGGAAGGTGACCATAGAGATATTCAGCAATGAGGCATGTAGCACTTTTTCTAGGATGTGTTCATGGCAGTCCTCATATATTTGTCCATTGGAGAAAGCTAGTATTTCAACACAAATACCAAAAAAAAATCACACCCATTGCTGTCAAATCAATTTTGACTCTTAACGACCCCAGAGGACAGAGTAGAACTGCCCCGTAGGACTTCCAAGGAGTGCATGGTGGATTCGAACCGCCAGCAGTTTTGTTTGCCGTTGTAGCTCTTAACCATTGTACCACCAGGGTTTCTTCAACATTTCTACCAAGACCTTTTTGATAAAGTATTTTATTTCTAGTATCTTACATAAACAAACACTTAAAGATAATTGCTTTTACTTCTCAGTTATGCTTTTACCTAAAACATTCACAAATTCAATAAGAAATATGAATTCTATATAACTTTAGTTATACAGTATTTGAAAAAATATTTCTGGCATGCTTGAGAGAACTGCTAGATAATATGACTTGACTTGATATGATCTTTGAATCACAATTTAATTCATTCTTGTTTATTTGTTCCTCCAACATAAATCAGGTTATTCATTATTTATTCATGTTTCCTTTTTAAACCATCTCAAATTCATTGCTTATTATATTTCCAAAATATACATAAATATGCATATATTCTGTTCTCTTACATTTCATCTACTTATGCAAATTTGTCATTTTGTACTTCAGATTATCATTTTTATAAGTAAATTTCTTATGACATTTTTCTCACAGCATTGCAATGTATCTACTTGAAAGGAACATACTGTATTTCAAACTATGCTTTAGTGGTTGACACTTCTACTCTTATCTTTCCCATAGTTGTATGTTATTTCATTTTAGTTTCTTGCTCTTGTTCATTTCTATATGCCCTATTTAAACTAAAACTCAGTTTTACTGTGTGAGTTTTTCTCACAGTTTATATCACGTAACAAAAATCTATAAAGTCAGAACTCAGAAAGGACTTTCTAATTGTCTAACTTATATATGGATCAACTTATAGAGAAGTTTTTAAGTATCCCACTTCTGAGCCTTAGTAGAATCCAGTATGGATTGTGAAGAGATAATCTTCATGAAACAATCTTTAAAACCAGAGTAGATGAACTCAGTAATATTGAATTCTACCTTATTTTAACACATATGCCTTGTACTTGACTGTAAGTGTTACATAACCAGCGAACAGTAGAAAAATATGTAATGATTTCACTATACCGGCAAAGTGAGATGATCGGGGATGGACAGAGCCTGAGTAGGTTCCTACCCTGAGTAATTCTACCATGTAAAAAGAAATCAATGAACAAAAACCTTTTGGAAATGTTTAAGGTCACGATATGAATAGAGGAGAATTGTCAGTGTTTGTCTTGATTATTTAGTGCTGCCATAACAGAATCATACGTGCATGACTTTATTTAACAACGAGAAGTTTATTCTTTCACAGTCCAGTAGGCTAGTAGTTGGAATTCAGGGCAACAGCTCCAGAGGACAGCTTTCTGTCTGTATGGGCTCTGAGGAAGGTCCGTGTCGTCACCATCAGTCTTCTTTTGGAGTGGAAGCACGTCAGCCCAGGAACATTAGCTCCAGAGGACATGTGCTGCTCCTGGCACTGCCTTCTTGGTGGCTTGAGATCCCCATGTTTCTCTGCTGCCTTCTCTCTCTTATATCTCAAAATAGGTTGGCTTGTGATACTATCTAGTATATCTCACCAATATAACTCCCACTAACCCATTGTATCATATCGTAATAACAATATACAGGGAAATCATCACTTCAGATGACAAAACGGTGGACAGTCACACAATACTGGGAATCATCACCTGGCCAAGCTGACAGACTATCACTCATGATAGTATGTCTCTATTTTTATTATATTATGATTAAAATTTCTATTGAAAATCAGTCTTTAAATAATTGTTCTATTTTTATTTTTTGTTAATAGGACCATTTAACCATTTTGACCCATATGTACTCAATTCTAACTAAAATATACTGTATATATATGTAATATATATAAATATATGTATATATTCATTTATTTATATGTTTTACCTCCCACTGTGGTTTTGCCCATACCCTTGCTTAGCCTCATCCCCTTTTCCTGTTAAAGCTTCTTTGGTTTAATGAAATTGCCCATTTAACTTTCTTCTCCATGTCTATGTGATCAGAAACTTTTGTATAACCATGAAGATACTCTTTTCATATACTTTATTCACTCCCTAGGAGCCCTAGTGGCATGATGGTTAAGTGCTGAGCTGCTAACCAAGAGGTCAGCAATTCAAACTCACCAGCCAGTCCTCAGAAGAAACATGACAATCTGCTTCCATAAAGATTATGGCCTTAAAAAATTTATGAGACAGTTCTACTCTGTCTTGTAGGGTTGCTATGAGTTGTAATCTACCTAGTGGTGATGTGGTTTTATTCACATCCTGTAATATACGAAGACCAGTGATACACAACAACACCAAAAAACCTTTGACAAACTGGCAAATGCACATGGTATCTCATGCTGTCTCTTAGCATAAGGAGGACTTGCATCGTGACTTCCTCAACGTGAAGTCTAAATATGAAATTTTTGCTTTAAGCTATTGTCCACTTATTTATTCCAGCATAATAGTAAAGAGACTTTAGGTGATTTATGGCCACAATTACAGTTGGCTTATATTTTTGATCTGATGGGAACTTGTATTCTCCTGTGTTGTATAATGTTGTTCTTTGCAGTCATGTTTATTTTCAAACACAAAATATATTCTTACATTACTTCATATCCATAAAGCTACCCAGAAATGATCACATCATGCCTAATTTTTCCCTAACCCTAACCTGGGTAACTCATTATTCTTTGTACTTACACGTCTGTGGATAGTCTGTTCCTAGCATGTGTAAAGTAAATCAGGTAGGTGTTGTACATTTGTTAGGATTGTTGGTAAATGAGTAAAAGATTATTAGTAAGTTAGTAAATGATTTTGTGTGTGTGTGTGCTTTACGAACAAAAGAAATAGTTTATAATATTAACCATAAGTAAACTCCACACCACTGGGTCTGGCTTTGGTTTTAGACTAATGTAGATATAAAAGTCTAAGTAACATCTAGTGTTGTTGTTGCTGTCATTAGGAGCCTTTGAGTTGGTTCTGATTCTTACATGGTGACCCTATGGACAACAGAATGAAACACTGCCCGGTCCAGCACCATGCCCACAATTGGTTTTAGACTTAAACCCATCGTTACAGCACTGTGTCAACCCATCTCACTGAGGGTCTTACTCTTTTTCACTGACCCTCCACTCTACCGAGAATGATGTCTTTTTCAAAGGACTCATCCCTTCTGACAACATGTCCAGAATATGTGAGACAGTCTTGCCAGCTTTGCTTCCAGGGAGCACTCTGGTTGTACTTCTTCCAGAACAGATCTGTTTGTTCTTTCGGTGGTCCATGGTATATTCAGTATTCTTCTCCAACCCACAATTCAAAGGCGTCTGTTTTTCTTCTGTCGTCTTTATTTGTCGCCCAGTTTTTTCACACATATGATGCAACTGAAAATACCATGGCTTGGTTCAGGTTCACCTTAGTCTTCAAGGTGACATCTTTACTTCTCAACACTTTTAAGAGGTCCTTTGTGGCAGATTTTCCCAATGCAGTGTATCTTTCTATTTCTTGATTGCTACTCTCATGATCTAGTGAGCCATTAGTATTTATCAGCATCAATTAAAAAAAAAAAAAGCATCTTAAGTTTCTATAGCATTGTAATGGATTGAATTGTTTGGCCAAAAAGTACATTCCACCTTGGTGAGAGCTTTGATTCCCAGTACTGTGTGGTTGTCCTCCAGTTTGTGGTTGATGAAATTTCCCTGTGTGTTATAAATTGTAATTTCTGCCTGTGGTTAATGAGGCAAGATTAGGTTAATTTAAGGAGGATTAGAGTAGGATGTAACATACTTGTCCAGCTCAAATTCCTGATCCAATGTAAGGGGAATTTCTGCAGGGCATGGTCCACGTCAACTATTATCTTAAAAGCTATAAAAGAAGAGGAAAGTGGGCAGAGATCAGAGGCCCTCTCAGTAGTTCACCCATGTCAGGAGGTTCCTGCAGAGACTCTCACAGACAAAGGCAAGATTGATGACAAGGACCTTCCCCCAGAGTAAATAGAGAAAATTTTCCCCTAGAGCTGGTGCCCTGAATGTAGCATTCTAGCCTACTAGACTGTGAAAGAATAAACTGCTTGTTAAAGCCATTAAAGTCTTGTATTTCTGTGATAGCAACATTAGATAACTAAAGCAAACCCTAAAGAGTAACTAAAAATATCAAAATAAGGACGAAGATTATTTAAGAAAAATGAGCAATGTGAGGTAAGGTGTTGTCTTCTTTATTCTCAAAACATTTAATGTATGTCGTTGATGTTTAAATTTTGTTAATGGTGCCACTAGAAAAATAAGAGTGTGATCTTCAGGCCAAAATGTCCCCTTGGAGAAGAATGGTTTTGTACCATACATGTAACAAATAATGCTGGTAACCCAAAAACAGGGCACTTCTATTGAGACACCCGTCCTGAGGTAGAAATAACACGGGTTCTCTTTACTCCTACGGTGGCCCTCACTCTACTTGCCGTATCAAAGCAGATATTTTGCAAAATAATTGTCCATTGGAGCAGAGAAAAGTAAACTGAGTTGTGATGAAGTCTACACAGCGTTATCATTATTATTCAGTTATATTAGGAAGTAACTAACAAAGCAACACGAAACTCTTTAAAGGTTTATACCCATTTTTTGTTTGTTAAATGTCTTTACAACCAAGAGTTGCTTGAAAAGTTTTTATTATTGTTAATATCTTTACTTTATCACCCCTCATTCACTTCTGAAACACTGCATTTCAGTTTTTGTTTGTTTGTTTGTTTAAGGTGTCTGTCCATATAAACACCCCCAAAACATGTTATGGAAATGCTGGTGGCTTAATGATTACATGCTATGTCTGCTAACCAAAAAGATTGGCAGTTTGAACCCACCAGGTGCTCCTTGGAATCTCTATGGAGCGGTTCTACTCTGTCCTGTAGAGTCTCTATGAGTCAGAATCAACTTAATGGTAGTAGGTTTTGGGGTAAGTCGTATTGTTGGTCAGTTCTCAAGGACCTGCTATTGATCTTTATAGCCTTGATTGTCCTGCAACATTTAGAGATGTGAAAATCCCCTTCATTTATTTATTTGCTCACCTTTCTATATGTCACTATCTCTCCTGTGTTCACCTGTTTTAGTCCTCACTTCTAATAGTCACCGCTTTATTAATGTATCCCTTTACCCATGCCATTGTGGAGTCTTTTTCCAATTGACCCTGGGTGTCACTCATATTAGTAAATGGAACAATAACAAAACTAAAGCAGGAAAGAAAAAGAAGCCAAAGCCGCTGCTGTTGAGTAGATTCCAACTCGTGCGACCCTACAGGTCAGAGTAGAACTACCCCGTAGAGTTTCCAAGGAGTGCCTTCCATGCCTGGTGGGTTTGAACCGCCAGTCTTTTGGTTAACAGACATAACACTTAACCACTACACCACCAGCATTTCCTAAATCAGGAAGAGACATAGAAAGTGCTTGCACATTGAACCTTGCTCCTGGGACCCATAAGGTGTGAAATCAAGCTTGAGTTACTCTGTTGGAGGTTGAGAAACATGTGGCCCAGTCACCACCTCTCACCTTAGCTAAAAGCCAGCCTATACCGAGAAATAGAGACCCTTAAAACGGATGACTAGAAACTGAGAGTTGAGAACCCAGCCAGGATCTAAAGAACTGCCCACTGGAGCCAGTCCAGACTACCACCTCAGAGAATCGTGAACTACACAACTAGTTGTTTATTTAAGCCACTAAGCTTTTTGGTGGTTACCAAACAGGAAAATTTGACATACATATTGTTTCCTTTTCTGTAAAAACTGAATTAGTGGCATCACCATCCTTTTTTACCTGGCTGGAAACTCAAAGAGGGTCATTCCCAGTTGTTCTCTCCCAATTCTTTCTGTTCTTCATTAAATTGTTCTTCACATCTTGCTGATATTTAAAAGTATCAGTTTATTTTCTACTGAAACATTGGAATATTTTATATACTTTCTCAACACATGTTTGTGGTTATTTGGCATATGCTGGGATTATTAAATGAGTGATTAGAGGTAGGACAATTTGTTCACATTTAAATGTGAAGTTGCTTGAGAGCTCCCTCTCTCCTGTCCCCTCTCCTCCTCCTCCATTTCCATAGCTTCTGTATTCTACTATCTCTTCCATAAAACATTATAATATTCTACTATCGGTTTCACAAATCATTATAATTCCATTTTTTTTTACATGGTATAGGTGTTCACCAGGCCCTGGTCATAACAGAGGATCACTTCTTCTTTTATTTCATTTATCTAGTTACCTTTGAGACTTCTAAGTGGTTTGTATAGTCTTTCTAAAAAAAAAAAAAAATGCGTCATCACTGGAGCAGCAGAGATGATTGGGTGAAAAGGGCCAGATCTTGGTCAAAAGGTCACAGGAAGTTCCAGATGAAAGGGGAAGTATGCTGTCACGGATGTGGATACTAAACAGTTAGAAAGTTCCAGATGTTATATAGCAAAATGATACAGATCATAAAATTGTTCTTAAATCACGAAAAAATTAAAAAAAAAAAAAGTATCAAAATGCAGAGCCTATCTATTTCCTGAAGTTTTTTCTCATTATAAAAGCCAGGCATTTTGTCTGTGGTTGATTCCTGAGATGTAAACTCCTCATCATCTTGATTCCTTGTATAATCAAAGGCTGTTTGCACAGCTTGTAAAGAACACTTTGGTCACAAAACAAATGTCTATGGTTCCTCTGTCTCATGACCATGTTTGCCAGCTTTCTGGTCAAAAATTCCTATTTCAAGTCACAATACTAAATAACATCCACTCAGTGCCAGAAGGAATTTAAAATTAAGTTTCTGACAATTAAATATACAGGGAGAAAAATGGTTAAATGAAATGTTTGACTTTGGAAATTTGTATGAGTGTCTTTTATAATCACCCCTTAAGTACCACACACAGAAAACATTTTAAAATATTGCCAACATTTTTCAGTGGCTTGTGTTATGCTACCTACGCTCAAAATGCCAGCTATTTCGAAAGTAATCACAAAAATAAGATTTTTTTACTGAGCAGCCACTCAGTATAGCATTTGGAGTTGATTGAATGCATTGCCAAGCCAAGTGCCACTGAGTCGGATCTGACTCATGAATGCCTTGGAGAACACTTCTAATGCTGACCTTACTGAAATAGCTCCTGTCAATTACTGTGCTGGATCACGTCTACATATACCATTTGCTTTCTCTTTTAATTTGTGTTGAATGCCTTACTTGTAGTAGATGTTTAATAATGGCTGAATAAATGGAAATTAATACACATTAAGTTATTGCTGTATTCAAATTTCTTTCCCTACTTCTTACCATTTTATCAGCAGGAAATGTATCCAGCTCCGCTATCCTAAGTGAGAAAAAATATAATTACAGAATATAAAAAAAAACAGCTCCATCTCTTTTGAAAAGTTTCTTTCCCATCAAATTAGTGTGGTGGCTAGATAAGAAAACTCTCTTAGGGAAAAGTTAAGACTTTAAAATAGGGAATTTTTATATAGGTGGGAAAACCTTCAATCTCACAAAATTGATAGACATTCTACTGGGTCAGCATAATTGAAGATGGGGAAATGGAAGGCGAGATGAAAAAAAGCTACATGAATTTCATCAGATTACACTCTTCAGAAAGTACATTTAAAATTCAACTAAATAAGAATGATATTCAGGAAGGAATCCCAGCCTTAAGCATATAACTTATGCCTTTTTTTTTTTTTCCATTCTCACCTAAACTGGGTGTACTTCTTCTTTTTAACACAACATTAACTAAAAGTAAAGTAAGCCTGGTGATCTGAAAGTTGATGATTTGGTAGTTCCTCCATTCATATAAGAAAAATATATATATTAGAAATAAAGTTTTCCTCTTTATATATTCAGAATATTTTCTGTTGACACCTCGAAACAGCTAGCATATTCAAGGATTAAGAAATAAATAAATTTAGGTGTTTAGAATAAATTTGTCATGTAAGAATAAAAGAGTTGGTAGGGATTTGATTAAACAAAACAGCAAGTGCCCCCAAATAAGCCATTAAAAATGGATTAATAGTCAATCCAAACCACAAATGACCACTGTTTACATGAAGGATATAGACTGTCCTTTATCAACAATACTTCCACTTCTTATTTGGCATGCATCCAAATTCCTACTGTGTTAACATTTGCTCCTGGGAAGAGATGAAGGAGAAAAGATTCACAGGTTTCCATCGGCCCAGACAGTAGAAACATCTGCTGGATTCAAGAGCAGCTTGGGGCCCAAGTCAGCAGGGAGAGTCGAGGCTTATCAACCCTGCCACAGGAGTCAGTATTTCCTGTGCCCCAGGGCTACACGAGCTTAATCACAAAAAAAGAAGTGAGTATATTGAATGTCAAAATTCTCTCATTAAATAAAAATTGATGATTTGTAAAGTACCTACTACAGCATTAACAATGAGCTTGGTATGAAAATAATTCAAACTCTAAGAAATGTCAGTGTTTATCCGGATACCTTAACATGTTAGATCATTGCAGTTAATCACAATGATCATAAACTATTTTGTATGAAGCGATTTCACCCTTAAATTTGAAAGTTGTAATTTTTGCACTTTGGTGAAAGAAATATATTTTTTGATAAATACGCATTACCCTTCCCAAAGGTAACCTTTGTAAAATTCACTGGCCAATGATTGCAGTGGTGGGAATTGGGATTATAGCGCCCCCCCCCCCAGTGGCATATTATCAAGTTTTTAAAGAAATGTATGTGCATCTAGCTACTTGACTATCTGTATCTATTTATGTATTTGTAATTTTCAAAGTGGTTTCATTCAAAAATCTGTACCTATTTCATTGTTGCTAGTGCCAGAACTCCTGTGAACATTTGGAACACTTGAAATTTTTCTCTGAGTTTGTGACTTATTAAGTGTCAAAAATTTGAAAATTATATGGCTACTAACCAAATGATCAGCAATTTGAACCCACCAACGACTCCTTGGCAACCCTACAGGAAAGTTTTGCTCTCTTCTGTAGGGTTGTTATGAGTTAGAATCAACCTAATACCAGTGGGTTTTAGTTTATGTCTTTCAAAAATTGATTAAAATTTTCTAACAATTACATGTCTACTGAAGAAAACAAATTATTCAAAGTTTTGATTTTTTTATTATAAAAGAGCTACAGCTGTAAAATAATAAAACTAATTGACTTTCTCTAAGACAAGAATTTTAGAAATGATTGTAATAATGATAGTTTACTTGGGATTATTGTATAGGTTCTCCAACAGACTGATCTGAAAATCATAACAGTCCTAGCTATCTGAATTCAAACAATAGGTATCAGATATTAACAGCATAGGCCAGTCTAGTTATTAGTATTTAAAGAGATGTATCTACATATCTAAATCTGTCTGTTAATATGTCTCAGCTAGCTAGTATAGTCATGTTTAAGGTTTCAGAGTCACTAAGTTATAAAGACTAGGATTTTGTAGTGAAAATCTGTTGCTGTGCAAAGAGTATATAGAATTCATTGAAATAGTTTTGAGCATGAATAACGTGACTATTCTACTTTTATTGGAAAAGGCTTTATTCCAGCAGATAGACTATCAGGAGTGGAATGTTTAGTCAGTTTGATACTACAGTTGCATCACTATAATAGAGCAACATTACAGGATTTTTTTTTTTTTTTTTTTTTTTGCATATAAACAATGGTATCTGTGATACCTAATAAGCTCGATCCAACACCAGGTTTATTCTAGACATGTATTACAACACAAATGTCAACAGCTGCAGAGACCCTGTGACTCCCAGAAATACTTCTGAATGTGCAGTCACTCCAGTCAGAGACCAGACTGGTTCAGTATAGTCTACCTAAGTCCACGATATTCTCCATCTCTGTATGTCCATTGGGAGACCCTAGAGGTTAAAGTTTTGTAATCAATAGGCTGGCAGTTAGAATCACAAGGTCTCCTTGGAAACCCTGTGGAGTAATTTTACCTGGTCCTGTAGGGTCGTTGTGAGTCAGAATCCACTCAATGGCAGTGGGTTTGCCTTTTTTTGGTTTGATGTCCGTTAAGCTTTTATACCTTTATAGACATACGGCCTCTTCAAGGGTATGTAATCAGTTCCTGTTCACTGGTATAGCTAGATTTAGCCAATACTGATCATTTCCTTTTTATAAACAACTTGAACAATTGAATGTAATTACTTGATCCAATACATAACAATTGCCCTAAATCTCATTTATTTTGGCTCCAGTATACTCCTACAGGAGCTCCAATGGCCCTAGAGTTAGGTGCTGGGCTGCTAAGTGAAGTGTTGGCAGTTTGAACTTGCCCAGCAGCTCTGAATCAAAAAGATCTCTCAGTCTGCTCCCTCAAAGATTACAGACAAGAGAACTATATGAGGAAGTTCTCTTCTGTCATATCAAGTCACTGTGGGTTGGAATCAAATAACTGGCGTCCAAAGCAACAACATTTTCTTACAAATTCCTTGACTTGCCAAGATTATTCAAACAAGAGTCAAGGATTTTGGAGTTCCTGGGACAAGAGGAAAGGTAAAAGGTAAAAGCTTCCTTCCTCGGAATAAGGTGACCACTGGATTTTGCTCTGAATATGTATATATATATATTTTTTTCATTTACCATCGTGACTAAGTTTCTTGATCAAGCACTTCTAAAACTCAAAGATTTGGATCATTGACTCGACGGCACTTGGCTATATATATATAATTGATATTGTAATTCCACTTTATTTTATTAAAGTTTAATTTTAGTAATGCCAATTGAAAACATTTTTAATTAATGATAATTAACAGTTTAAAAGCTGCTATAACCCCCCAGAAGTGTGTGAGAAGATTATATTAGTTCCTTTTCAGCCTCATTAGAAGTACAGTTCTTTGAGCTGATTCATCTCTGTAAATCTATACAAAGTATCAGGTTTCATTTTAATATTTTCCCACCACAGTTTTCACTTGCTCTCACAGGGCAATGTTCCCCTAGATCTAATGTGGCACTACAAAGAACTTGAACATCAAAGTATGTAAACATGGACAAGATGGGTGAAATCAACATTAATGAAATCTTTGTGCATTCAGAAATGATCAAACAGTGAAAAACACATCCTATTAACTGCTGTGTTATTACATTTTTTTCCCCAAAATGGAGCTTGTTCCTTGGGGAACACTGTAAGATAATTCATATGTTACTAGCTATTGATCAACACTTAAATAATTAAGAGGGTATCATTTGGAACACAATGTTCATGTCTTAAACAATGTATGCCCTCTAAGCCCCAGGCAATATTTCATACCATCATAGAATGAAAATTGATATGCACTTTGCCTGTGCTTCAAGGACTCTACACATGTCTCAAGTTCACATACCAGTAGTTACTTTGAGGATAAAAATTGCATTATTGAGAAAGAAAACACTTGTTTCTGTATTACTCAAAGGAGGAATTATATTTATAAAGTGTATGTCATGCACTGTTGTAAAGGGGAAAAGCTCAAAAATTGGGCAACTTCATTTTTGTAGTCTTTTGGGAGCTCATTATTTATTAGTCCTAAGAAAACTCTATTACACACAATAGTTATATCCATGGGTAATTTACCAACAATACTTTTCTTTCTCTTCAATAACCGCTTGTTTTTTGAACAGCAATAAAAGTCAAAGTCTGCACTGTCAGTAACTAGAAGCTTAGCAAGGCAATAACGTTTGACTGTACAAGTATAAAAATTCCATTGGATGGTGTCAAGGAATGTGGAAATACAGGTACAAATCTTTATTGAGTATGAAGTCACATCAGTGAAAAGGTCTCCATTTCCTGGAAGAATATTGGCAACATGAATTCAGTATACCAAGAGATTTGTTATGGTTAATATAGGTTTTATTAAGATTCTCACTGTAAGATTCTTGATTTTGAGCATAATTTTTATAATCTTTCATGTCTGAAATTAAAAATCCTTGATTTAGGGATAATGATAAACAAAAAAATACTTCTGAGAGTATAAACTGAGTCATGTCACTTCCTTCAATGCTATCCCATGGCATGTATGACAAATGTAAAGTTCTTATTATGACATAAAAAACCTTGCATGATAAGGCCATGTGCTTCTTTTCTACCTCATCTTGAGCCATCCCATCTATTTCTTATTATGCTGTATTTCTTTCTTTCTTTCTTTCTTTCTTTCTTTCTTTCTTTTTTTTTAAATTTCAGTTCCTTCAACAGCTACTGTCTTTCCTGTCCCTGCCTTAAGTTCTTTGCTTTGGCTAATTTACTTTTTAGGGAGTCTCTTGGTACAGAAACCCTACTAGCATAGTGGTTAAGTACCATGTCTGCTAACCAAGAGGTCAGCAGTTCAAATCCACCAGATACTCCTTGGTAACTCTATGAGGCAGTTCTACTCTGACCTCCAGGGTCACTCTGAGTCAGAATCAACTCAATGGCAGTGGGTTTGTTGTGTTGGCAGATCAAATGGTTAAGACTGGTGGTTCAAACTCACCCAGAAGTCCCTCAGAAGGTAGGAAGTCAGCTTCTGAAACAGCTCGGCCTTGAAAACCCTGTAGAGCATTTCTACTCTGCACTTGTGAGGTAATCATGAGTTGAAATTAACTTAAAGGCAACTAGCAACAACAACAAAATTTCTTCTTAGAGTACTTGTTTCCTCTCCTCTGAATATCCCTGTCCTGAAAGATATTAATAATTTTTAATTGGCTGGCTCTGTCTCATCATGTAGTTTCATCTGGAATATCATTTTCATCTTAGACAGGTCTTTCTTTGATTTAATGGGATTTGGTGGCACAGTGGTTAAATGTTTTGCTTCTAAATGAAAGGTCAGGGGTTACAATGCACAGACCATTAGGCAAAGAGAAGAATATATCTGTATGCCTCTATAAAATATTTACAACCTTGGAAACTCTGTGGGGAAGGTTCTGCTCTGTCATAAAGAATCATTATGAGCGAGTAGCAATCAACAGCAGTGGCATTAGTTTTGGGTTTGAAATGCAATAGGAACTATGGTGGTACAGTTGTTAAAATGATTAAAGTGCTCTGCTGCTAACTGAAAGGTGGGCAGTTGGAACCCTATGCCCTACATAGCAAATGATATGGCAGTTGTCTTCTCTAAGGATTATATTATAAAAATAAAACAGGAGGGGCAGAGTCAAGATGGTGGATGAGACACACATCTCCTTAATTCCCTTGGAAAACTAAGGCCTGGATTTATAATTAAACAGAGCATTATGGATGCCCAGTGAGTCCTAGAACATGGCATAGGGCTGTCATTTCAGACTATATACCACTGAAAGGGAAACTTCTTCTCTTTCACTGACCCCACCCATGTCGAATGGCTGGCTCTTGTGGACTGAAGGTAACTTCTGTTTTTGACTTTTTTTCTTTTTCTTAGTTGGTAGCAGTGATTAACCTCAACTGGCAGTGAAGTTCAGCTGCTCTGCTGACGTGATCAGTGGACAGAATAGCAGCACTTCGGGAGCATGACTCTGGCCTTAGAGTATCACGGCTGTTCCACCCTCTCTTTCCAAACTTCAGCCATTTATTCAGCTGTTTCACAATGTGTGGGACAGCTTGTTTGGGACACCATCCTGTTCGACTAGGTGAAGGAGTTACCCAAACAGAGGCCTCAGCAGGAGATAAGTCCCAGGCTGAGAAGCAGCATCAGCCCTGGGAGTGCTCTCCCAGCAAAAAAGCTGTGTTTAGCACAGTGTAGCCTTACAGGAGGGGCCTGGCAGAAGCTGACAGCAGGAGAGTAGCCTTCCTGTACTCTGAACTAGATTACAGCATCTGGAGATAGAGATAGAGGAGCCTCCATTGCCAGCTGGAAAGACAGGCTTGCACACCTGACAGCCTGAGTGTGTTTGGAAGCTGTCAGATAGCTTTTTTACCTTTCAGTATAAGACTGCCTCGAGAAATAACTGTGGTGCATCCTGACAGCATCTTTTCCAGCCTTTACTGACCCACAGCATAGGCTCAGTTGACAGTCTCCCAGTGACTCCATAAGTAAGGCCATGTCTTTACCAACTAGGAGGTGGAGCCTACTATCCCAGAGATTCCATGGGGCCCAGTCACTGGAGTACATAGAGATGACTGGTGATCAACTTCTGCTTCAGCTCCTGTTAATGCAACACCAGAAAAACTAAACAGCCTCTAGATGTCCTGTAAGCAAGAAATCCTAACCAAATATTTGAAAAAAAAAAAAAAAATCAACCATGGTTCCAGAAAATTCCCCAAATAAATAATCAAATAACTTCCCAGATTAAGAAGGCTTTCTGAAACTACTAGAGGTCAAGTGCAAAAGAATTTTATATAGAGCCCTCCTTAGCATTATACAAAATTTGGCAGAGCAAAATGAAAAATTAAGCAAGCTGTTCAAACTGATGGAACACCAGCATTCTGAAATCTGATAGATCATTAACAAAATTGAAGAATTAGCAACACAATTCAAAGCCAAGAGAACAGAATTGAACAAATGGAAAATAAACTTTCTGACTTGGAAGACAGAGCTACTGACACCAGAATTTATGAGGAGAAATCAGAAGAAAGAAACAAGAAAAATGAAGAAGCATTAATAAACATGTGGGAGTCTATAAAGAGAAACAATCTATGATTAATTGGAGTTTCTGAACAGAAAGGAAGAACTGAAAACACAGAGAGTACTGTTGTTGAGTAGCTGACAGAAAACTTCCCTGAAATTTTGAAAGAAGAGAACATATATATCCAAGATGCATATAAAATACCACACAATTAAGACCCCAAAAGAAAGACACCAGGACATACTATAATCAAGCTTAACAAAATGAAACGTAAGCAGAAACTCTTAACAGTGAGACTCAAAGCAAAATTAAGATTCAGAGGGAAGCCCTGTAGGCTTTCGTCTGACTTTTTGGTAGAAACCACGTTGGTATGGAGGCAGTGGGATGGCTCATTCCTAGCCTTGAAGGAGAAAAACTTCCAACCAAGAATTATATATCCTACAAGACGTCTTTCAAATATGAAAATAAAATTAAGACATTTGCAGATAAACAGAAACTCAGAGACTTTGTAAAAACCAAACCATAGTTATAAGAAATACTGAAAGAAGTTCTTGGCTTAGAAGAACAAAACCATTAACTCTATATTTTAGGAGACAATACAGGACACATCATCTAGAGAACTACTCAGTTAGGGAGGGCACAAAACCCAAACAAACCTTTAATATTAAAAGAAGTGATCCAACGTTTATATCATGAAAATTATGATACCATCACATTAAAAAGAGGGATACACTATGGTATTTATAGTCCTTCCAGATGGAGAGGAAGTGAATATGATATGTAGAAGCTAAAATGGGTTTAAACATAGATTATTAAGGGGGACCATAGGGGTAGCCTCAAAGCACAATAAAGATACAACAGAACAAAACAGGAAACTTAACACAGGAGTCTCAACAAACACAAAACCAACACTGAAAAAGGTGATAAATCAACCCCAAAAGAAGAATGTCCTAGAATAGAATAGTAAGAGCAACAGAGAAAACAACAACAAAAAATAAATATATCAAAATGATGACACTAAAAACATACCTATCAATAATTACATAGAATGTAAATGGACTGAATGCTCCAGTAAAGAGACAACGAGTAACATCCTAGATCAAAAGACATCACCCGTCTATATGTTGCTTACAAGAAAATCACCCAGGATTTAAAGATAGGAATAAACTGAAAATTAAAGGATGGAGTAATATATACCAAGCTAGCAACATATAAAGAAGAACAGGTGTGGCAATATTAATCTCAGATAAAATAGATTTAAATGTAAAATCTACCATTATTGACAAGGATGGACACTATTGCTAAAAGGCTCAATACACAAGGATTTCACAATATTAAATATTTATGCCCCCAATACTAGAGCATCTAAATACATCAAACAATGACTACATTAAAAAATGAGATAGATCACTCCACAATAGTAGTGGGAGACTTCAACACTCCACTTTCAGTATTGGACAGATCTTCCAGAAAAAAAGCTCAATAAAGACACAGAAGATCTTACTGCAACAATTAACCAACTAAACCTCATCAACAAATACAGAACTTTCTATCCATCAGCAGATAATTACACCTTTTCCTCCAGTGTACAAGGAACATTTTCCAAAATAGATCATATGTTAGCGCATAAAGCAAATCTCAACAAAATCCAAACCATTAAATTATTGCAAAATGTTTTTTCAGACCATAAAACCATAAAAGTCGACATCAACAGCAGAAAAAAAACAGAGACAGAAACTGGAATTCATGGAAATTGAATACTGTCTTGCTCAAAAAGCCATGGGTTATAGATGAAATCAAGGCGGAAATAAAGAAACTGATGGACTCAAATGAGAATGAAAACACTTCCTTCCAAAATGTACAGGATACAGACAAAGCAGAGCTGAGAGGTCAGTTTATCTCTATGAATGCACACATCCAGAAGGAAGAAAGAACCTGAACCAAGTAATTAACCCTATAGTTTGAACAAGTAGAAGGGAAAAACAGAGGAACCATTCTGACAACAGAAGAAAATGGATTATAAAGATTAGAGCAGAACTAAACTACTTAGCGAATAAAGATCAGTTGAAGAAACTGCTAACACCAAAAACTGGCTTTCGAAACGATCAAAAAAATTGACAAAACATTAGATAAACTTACTAAAGAAAAACATGAGGGGAAGCAAATAAACGAAATAAAAAATCAGATGGCAAATGTCACAACAGAATACTATGAGACTGTACTCTAACAGATTTGAAAACCTAGAGGAAATGGACAAATTCTTAGATTTGTATCACCTACCAAAATTATCATAAGGTGACGAAGAACAACTTAATAAGCCCAACACAAAAGAAGAGATTGAAAAAATCATCAAAAAACTACCAACGATAAAAAGCCCAGGCCCAGGTGGCTTCACCCCAGAATTCTACCAAGCTTTTAGAGAAGAGTTATCTCCAATACTACTGAGACTATTTCATACCATAGAAAAGGATGGAACACTCCCAAATTCATTCTTTGAAGCCAGCATAATCCTGATGCCAAATCCAGGAAAAGACCCAACCAAAAGGGAAGACTACAGACCGATATCACTCATGAATCTAGATGCAAAAATCTTCAACAAAATCTGTGCCAATAGAATTCAACAACATATCCAAAAACTAATTCATTGTGACCAAGTTGTATTCATACCAGGGATGCAAGTTTGGTTCAACAACAGAAAAATAATGTGATCAACCATATAAATAACACAAAAGACAAGAATCACCTGATTTTGTCAACTGATGCAGATAAGGCATTTGATAAAGTCCAACATCCATTCATGCTGAAAACTCTCAGCAAAATAGGAATAGAAGGCAAACTCCTCAATGCAATCAAGGTCATCTTATGCAAAGCCAATTGCCTACATCATTCTGAACGAAGAGAGACTGAAACAATTCCCCTTGAAAATGGGAACTAGATAAAGATGTCTATTCCTACCTCTTCTGTTCAACATTGTACTAGAAGTTCTGGCCAGACCAATTAGACAAGACAAAGAAGTAAAGGGCATCTGCATTGGCAAAGAAGAAGTAAAAACTTCCCTATCTGCAGATGATGTGATTGTATACACAGAGAATCCTGAAGAATCTATAAGTAAGCTTCTGAAACGGATAGAAGAGTTTATCAAAGTATCAGGATACAAGATAAATGTAAGTAAGTCAGTAGCATTCCTTTACACCAATGAAGAGATTATTAAAGAAGAAATCACCAAATCAACATCATTTGCTATAGTTCCCAAGAAGACAAAATACCTAGGAACCAGTCTGACTAGAGAAATAACAGACATTTACAAAGAGAACTACAAGACCTTACTACAAGAAACTAAGAGAGATTTACATAAATGGAGAAAACTACCCTGCTCATAGATTGGAAGACTTAACATTGTGAAAATGTCTATTTTACCCAAAGCAATCTACATATACAATGAAATCTCAAAACAAGTATCAGTGACATTCTTTTTAATGAGATGGAGAAAAAATCACCAACTTTACTTGGAAAGGGAAGAAACCGTGGGTAAGTAAAGCACTACTGAAGAAGAACATCGTACTGGGAAGCTTCTCATTACCTGACTTTAGAACCTATTATACTGCCACAGTAGTCAAAACAGCCTAGTATTGGTACAAAAAGAGACATATAGAACAATGGAACATAGTTGAGACCCCAGAGATGACTCCATCCTCCTATGAAAAGCTGATATTCAACAAAGGCCCGAAGATTTTAAACTGGTGTCCAAACAGTCTCTTGAATAAATGATACTGGCAAAATTGAATAGCCATCTGCAAAAAATTGAAACAAGACCCATATCTCACACCTTATACAAAACCCAACTCAAACTAGATGTCAAGCCAAGTGCCAGCAAGTCAAATTGGATAAAAGACCTAAATATCAAACCTAAAACAATAAAGCTCATCCAAGAAAAAATAGGATCAACAATGGAAATTTTAATACACAACAAAGACAGACTTCAAAAACTGACCAACAAAGCATGATCAACATGTCAAAATATAAATGGAAACTACTTAGGATCAAACACTTTTGCTCATCCAAAGACTTTATCAAAAGAATAAAAATACCACCTACAGAATGGGAAAAAATATTTGGCAACTGTATGTCAGACTGACATCTGATCTCCATAATCCACAAGGTACAACAAAATATCAACAAGAAAATGATAAATAATCCAATTAAGTGATGGGCAAGGGAGATGGACAAACATTTCACTAAAGAGGATGTCCAGGCAGCCAAAATACGAAAATGCTCACCATCATTAGCTATTAAGAAAACTCAAATCAAAACTATGATGGGATATCATCTCACTCCAACAAGGTTGACCATAATCTAAAAAAGGCAAAACAACAAATACTGGAAAGGCTTTGGAGAAACTGGTACTTTCCTAGACCACTGGTGAGATTGCAAAATGGTACAACCTCTTTGGAAAGCAATCTAGTGCTTTTTAAAAAGCTGGAAATAGATACACCATTTGATCCAGTAATCCCATTGCTCAAAATAAATCCTACAAATGCAAAGGCAGTCAACCAAACAGATACATGCATATGAATGTTTACTGCAGCACAGTCCACAATAGCAAACAGATGGAATCAACCCAGATGCCCAACAATGGTTGAATGGATAAATAAACTATGGTATATATACTCAATGGAACACTATGCAATGATAAAGAACAATGATGACTTTAGGAAGCATCTGATCACCTGGTTTCAATTGGAAGACATTATGTTGAGTGAAATTAGTCAGCATCACAAGGACAAATATTGTATGAGACTGCTACTATAAAGACTTAAAATTGGACTCAGGTACAGAAGAAAAGACTCTTTGATGGCTACGAGGGAGAAGAGGGAGGGAGGGAGAGGGGTGGTTATAGATTAGATAGTTGATAGAAATTTGGTGGGGTGAAATCAATGACAGCACACATTAGAAAGAAGATCAATTTAAATGAACTCAACATAATCTCAAAACTCTTCCTATATTAACTCAATATTGCAAAGACAGTGTAGCAGAGTCAGGGGTCCTGGGACCACGCTGTCAGGGAACACTGAGGCCAATTCGTGTAACTAGCCTATTGCTAAGAGATCTTCTCCACCCCGTATTGGTGAGTGCAGTCTGGGATCTTAAAAGCTATCAAGTTGCCATCTGAGGACAACAGTGATCTCAACTCAACAGGAATAAATGATCACCAAGGACAAAAACAACATGGGGGAAAGAAAATCCAGAAGACAGAAAGACCCACCACGTGAATAGGTGACTACATAATCATGCAACCCAAAGAACCAGATGGTGCCTGGCCACCTCCAGCGACAGCCACGATGGGGCTTACGAAGTTGAGTCCCAGTGGCCATATGAGACTAAAACGGTGTGCACCCTCAGAGCTCCACTAAAAGACCACAAATGATGACCAAAGGCCTCGGGGCTCCCCTGGGAGCAAGGGCCCTAGACCTGATGCTGCCCCTGTTCATAAATCATTACTGAAGTCAACTCTTCAGACAGGAATACATTGAACTCTGTGACACAGAGTGACCATTCTGTGTGTGCACTTTATGGTTCAATGTGTCTATAGGGTGTGGCCCTACTGGCCTCTTACTAGAGGGGAATGTAGAGGATAGAGAAGAGGGGACAGGAGATGGATAAGAGGATATGACTTGTATAGAACAGAAAGAAGTGTGCTGTCACTGGGCGAGGAGAGCAGTAGGAGCTGCACATAGGTGGGTGTGCATATTTAAGCTGGATTGTACACTTTCACTCAATCACAATAAATAAAAGCAAACAAACAAACAAAAAAACCCCACTGTTGTTGATTCCAATTCATAGAACTTACATAGAACAGAATAGAACTGTTCCTTAGAGTTTCCAGGGATTGCCTGGCAGATTCGAACTGCTGACGTTTTGGTTAGCAGATGTAGCACTTAACCACTATGCCACCAGTGTTTCCAAAGATTACACACTGCCTTGGGAATCTTATGGGGGTGTCTTACTGTCTTCTATGTGGTTGCTATGAATTGGAATCTACTCAGTGGCAGTGGTTTTGGGGTGGCACCAGTTGTCAAGCACTCAGCTGCTAAATGGAAGATTGGCAGTTGGAAGCCTCTAGTTGCTCCACTGGAGAAAGGTGTAGCAATTAGCTCCTACGAAGAGTACAGCATTGGAAACTATAGGGCAGTTCTGCTTCATCCTACAGTGGTTGCTGTGAGTTGGAATCTACTCCAGAGCAATAGATTTCTGGGTTTCTTGATTTGTTTTTACTGTCACTCTTTAGACTAAGATCTAAGTGGGTAGGAATCATCTCTACCTTCTTTGCAGTTGTATACCCATCACATACCATAAGAAATGTATTATGAAAGTAAAGCATAAGTGTTGAATAAATTAATGCTGTTAAAGTATCTTTTACAGAAAAAAATCCATTATATGTATAAGAAAATGAGTTTCAAAAAGTGTTAACATTATAGCTATAGAACCAGCATTATACAATCCTTGAATGATATGAAGTTTGATATTACTTTTTCTTACATATGCTTTGTATCTATGTCATATCAAAATGTCTTATAAGCTATAATTCAAAGAGTTAGGATATAAACTTTTTTTCTTTTTAATTCATTTCTCACTTTTACATAATTAACTGTAATCAATGCACCTAATGCAATTATTTTAATTATCTGCGGTGAATAATAAATAAAATGATATTAATATTAAAGCAGGGAATTTAGATAACTGAAAATATAGTTTTATGCCTGCAGTGCCAATATAGATATATAGATATAGATTATAGATATAAATTATAGATATAGATTATAGGTATAGGTAAAGATAGATACAGATACAGAGATACAGAGAGAGAGAGAGAGATGACAGAAACTAAAGGAAAATGATGCCAAAATAAACTAGCTACAGACAGGTGAAATCATTACTTTACTACAGTATAAACCCACAGCCATCAAGTCAATTCTGGCTCATAACGAACCTAAACTTTTTTACAGTACATCTACTCACTTCAATTAATTGTTATCTTATACAACAGTATATGCCTTATCCAACTTACCTGTTAATTTAATTATACTACTTCAATTAATTGTTACCTTATACAACAGTATATACCTTATACAACTTATATACTGTTGTATAAGGTAACAGTTGAAGTGAGAAAATGTCATAGTATTTATATTATTTGTTAGATATCAACAATTGTATATATAAAACTAGCATTTTAATGGCTTACATGTAAAACAGTTGTGAACATGGCAGGCCCGGGCAGTGTTTCTTTCTGTTCTTCTGTTGTTGTGTTTCCTTCTGTTGTGTGTAGGGTCACTACGAGTAGAAACCGGCTTGACAACACCTAACAGCAACAACAACAGCAGCATTTTAATAATTGTTTGTCCTAGAGGTTTTCTTTTAGTTTGTCCCAGAAATTTAATTATTTAAATCAAATTGTTAATTTCCTTTGATATTATCAAATATTTAAAGCTGTTTTATAATTTCTCATTATTTGTTATTTAAAAGTCTTGAAATATGACAATCTTCTAACACTCACTGCATGAAGCCGACATGTATTTATCATTTCTCCCACCTCTTTTATTCTTAGATCAAGTTTCTCTAGGGACTTCAACTTTAAATGGTTATGCCCCACCCAGTCATTTTTTTTTTTTGCCTGTGCCACATTGGTAATTGTATGCCAAGCAGCGCTGTGTTCTTCACTTTCTCTTCAGAGGTGTCCTGCCATCTGTGTATTCCTTTCTAGAATATTTCCTCTAGGTTGACATCTTAATTTAGAATTTCCTTACATGATTGAGCTTCACTGTGAGCCAGGCTGTGCTTGTGGCCATAAATTTCTTTTATCTAGAAGGCTGCCTCTCAAACATTCATCCCTCAGCAAGGGAAGTTGGTCAGGTACAGGTCTTGTTCACTCACCCTGAAAGCAGTCTTCTGGAAAGATAAAATGACCTTAGAAATATATGGTAACTACCATGTAAGCCTGTTTTGAGTTCATAGAAACAATCATGTAAAAACTCTTATTATTTTACATTACCTATCAGATACACTGTTTTCTGTTCTTTTTTAAAATACTGTTCCTTTTTTCCCTTCACATTAGAATATTTAAAGATCCATTTGTGTAGGAAGTATAGCAATCTTGTGAATATAAATGTGAAAAATTCATTATGTTCATTTTTTCCTTGAAAAAATACATGCTAACTTAATAAATTATCGCTTGAGTTTTTTGAAAAAGGGAAGCTGTTTAGGAAATGAATGAGATATAGAGAAATTAATGGAATCTGAATATATCTGAGTATTTTTATTTTGAAAACTGCTTTTGGTTTTAAAGGTAGATAAACTTATATTTAATATAGTTCTCCAAATGTATGCTGTGTAAACAAAGTTTCTCTTAGGTATTTTGGAAGTGTAGTGAGCTTTTAGAAAACAAACCAAGATTAGAAAGAACGAATTTTGTACAGATACAAGTTAAAAAATGTTTGGAATTGTTTAAATCAGAAGATGATTTAAGACATGCTAAGGCAATATAGCTGCTAGGTAAAAATATAATGAAGCCATAAGCAAAGTTTCCTATCATTTTATAAGCATACCCTGAAGCTTAGAATTCTGTAAACTAAGGAAAATATAATTTATTGATAAAGCTAATTAAGGAAAAAAAAACAAGAAATAGGAGACATTTACCTATGTCAAAAGAAAAACCATGCTGAGAGTATTTATAATAAAGAAGACTGAGGTATACAATCACGTAACAACTTTAGTGATGAGATGGAAATTATAGTTCACCTACATTACAAATTTCTCCAGGGCCAGCCTTTACCTATTAATCAAGAAATCTCTCTAATTATAAATCTTATCAGAGGCACAGCAAATGGTAGCTAGTTTTGATATAATACTATATAATTAACTAGGTCACCTACTCAGAATCACTATGTAAACCAACTGAAAACAATCCAGTGTTTGTTCCATAGTTACCCTGGCCACCTATGACTGGCCTGGAAAATCTGTTATCACACTCTGGAAAAGAAAATAGCAAAGGCAGAATTTCTACAGGAGAATTAAGATTCAGTTGGTCAGGAGCTGCAGGAGTCGCTGTTAAACTGAAAGAGCCTTTTGTCATGGATTAGAAGCCAACAATGGACTGGCGCCAACCTGTGGGTACAACAAGAGTTTCTGCTCCCTGAGTTGGTAGAACTAGTCTAGGCAACTCACAATGGACGCAGGGTCTGGTCTACAGGATTGCAACTGCTAGATCTGCCAGTTTGGCACTGTGACACTCTGACATCAGGAGAAGAAAGCCCTTCCAACCCTTCCTGGCCTTGCAAGACCCACTGTATGCCAGCTTTGTCTCTTTCCTGCCTTGATCTGGCAGATGCAATGGAACACAGGTCTCCCACGTGCTTCCTGTCTCTATGGAAACTGGCAAGCAGTGCCAGACGGAGGGCCACACTCCACAGTGGCTGGGCAGAAGGATGGCACAGAAGGTGAATACCAGGTGTTGTACTCTAGAAGGCAGACTGAAAGGATGAGGTATAATCCAAGAAAAAGAAAATACTATGTTAAGAGTCTCAGAAAACAGAGAAAGTTTGTCAGGCAACCGGAAAGAGCAGAATAAAATAATGAGGAAGAAATGACTAGAGAATTCTGAGTTATCTAAAAGAATAGTTAGAAATTCAGAAGCAGAATCATTTTCTCATTTTGTATCAGTCTTAATTTTTCCTCTAATTTCCTTTCTCACGTGATAGAGCATTCATTGTACTTCTGTTGAGAATTAGAAACTTGAATTAATGTCATTTGTGCTTCTCAATTCAGTAGGCTTTAGTGTGCAATATATGTTTTGGTCTACATAGCTACTGAGCCACGACTTTCACATTAGAAGGTTATTTGTTCAGAATGCCTTTAGTAATTTAGCGGAAGTAATAGCATGCTGTGTCTGCATCTCAATATATTTTTAGACTTTAATTTAAGCAACAAGAATGGTCTTAAACTTTGTAAGATGCAAGTTCTTTGTACACATACCCTAATCCAGTTGATGAAACAGGTGAAAGACTGAGAGACAGAAAGAGAGAAAGAGAAAGAAGAAAGAGAAGAATGAAAACACAAAACAAAATAATTGAGGGAAAACCCTGAAGAGGTTTACCTTTATACTTAATTAAAAAATGAGTTGCCTCTTTTTGTCATTCTGCACTGAATCTTGGCTTTAAGTGCCCTTAACTTCTTTTGTATCCTTTGATCAGCTTGGCTTCTGTGCTTTTTCTCAGCAAAGATACAATAGCATCTTTAATGTGAGAATATTTGCATTTACATGGGCTCCTTATGAGGACACAAAAGTATTTATAAACAGACCAAAACATTCTGTATGTCATTGACTCAGGTGACCGTATTTCTGCTTAATTAAATCATTTTGTAGACTTTTGTATACTCTGTGTACGTTTTGTATACTTTTACTAAGTATAAGCAAATCTTTAAAAGGGGGAAGGGAGAAGGTTAAAATACCTTGCAGTGTATATTTCCCAAGGGGGTTACTTTTTTTTTAAATTTCTTGTTGAAAAACCTGTATTGTTAGTTTTCTTAACATCTTGTTTTGTTTGTTTGTTACTTTTCACTACTTTTAAAGTGTTGTCTTTCCCTTAAGAAAGTTTTGCTCATTTTGAGAAAGAAAAAACAAGAGGTCCTCGACTCCTGTTCAATAGTCCACAAAATTTGGTCATTTACCCTGAAAAATTGTTGACTGTAACTCAACTACCTCTCAGATGTGTAAAAGCATCAACTTCTGCCTGTCTATCTAGATATATCTTAGGTGATTATTGCTCTTAGTAAGCAGTCATGTGCAGTGTGCCCTGATCCACTCACTGTTATGACCCCATTTAATCTTCAACACAGAGAGATGGAGAAAACCATTGACCTCATCCTTCATCCAGCCAGGAGACAGCAAGGCTTTAATGATGCCATTTTTAGAGGCAGATTTATGCTTTGGGATCACTGTTCAAATATGCATTTTTGCCTCACGGCTCCCTTTAACAATACAGCAGACTTCAAAAATCTCTCTTCCTTGTTTTGTTTATTGCTTCTCTTCTTTGATGGCGTGTCACAGCCTTTCACCAATGTCAGAGTAATCATAATCTTAGAGTGCTTTTCTAAGTCATAGGTAGAAATCCTGGTGGTGTAGTGGGTTAAGTGCTACATCTGCTAATCAAAAGTCAGCAGTTCAAATCTACCAGGTGCTCCTTAGAAACTCTATGGGGCAGTTCTACTCTAATCTCTAGGGTCACTATGAGTTGGGCCCAACTTGACAGCAGTGAGTAGGTCATAGGTGACAGAGTGCTAGTTTTCAGGTGATCAGTCAGGCAATGAGGGCATGCATGGAACATGTTAGAGAAGAATAGCTTTTAGCTAACAGAGGTCAGCAGAGGTCGAGATTCAGTTCATTTGATTTTGAACTTGGTAATTCCTAATGGAAAGAAGGAAAACTTTGAGCCATTCTCTCCTTAGATGTCTAACAGGTGGAAACAGTGAAGAAGTAAGGGCAGATGTGCTCTGCTATTTAAAAGCAGGAGCCATTTTCTCCAATGTATTGAAAAATTATTCTTCATTGACATGTGTAAGACAATAAATTAGCAAATTATTTTTGTATGATTAATGGAACTTACACAGATGATTTTCAACTACTGATGCTAGTTAGAGTGAAAAAAAAAAAACTTAGACTCTAAGAAAAACTAGTAATTCATGATCACTGTCTACATAGTAGAAATCCTAGTGATGTAGCAGTTAAGTGCTATGGCTGCTCACCAAAATGTCATCTGTTCAAATCCACTAAGTGCTCCTCGAAACTCTATGGGGCAGTTCTACTCTGATCTGTAGGGTTGCTATGAGTTGGAAGTGATTCAACAGCAGTGGGTTTGATCTGGGTCTACACAGTGAGAAGGGAACCTGCTTGAAAAATAGTATGTCAGAAGGAAGACGGACTACTAGAAAAATAATTTTAAGAAAAAGAAAAAAGATTAAAGACTTAAAACACGAAGATCTTGAATAACATAATCATATACCCCTAAACATAGTTAAAAGACTTTCAAAAGAAGTGATTTATGGTAAACATATGTACAGTGGCTCCCAAAAAACAGATATCCAGGGTCACTTGCTCAATGATGTGCCATACCAGCTGCAATTTATTTTTTTTTGAGAAAACTGCTGCTATGATCAGTTTCAAACTACCAAAATATGTCTCTGGGAAATTAGGAAGAATTACACTTACTTGGCCTTCTTGAGTCAGTAAGCTGCACACCGTTACACTGATTTGAATGCTGAATATTGTTTCTCCTATTAAAAAAAGATGTATAATGTCCAAATGCATCTTTAAATGTTTGATTCCAAATAGTGCCTGTTTTTATCACAGTTATCTATTTAGAATTAACTTCACTTTATTTTTGAAGGCAGTTTTGTGGCATAGGTTAGAGAGTAAGAGTTTGAAACCTGATTGCCTATTGTCTTACGCTGCACTCTCTAAAGAGGCAAGACTAGTAAAACAATACATATATATATAGAAAAAGACATTTATATTAAAGAAACAGCTCATGGTATTCTAGACACTGGAACATCCCAAGCCTGTGGATTAGGGTAGAGGTTTCTCCTGATTCATGTAGCTGCAGGAGATGTTGAACCCAAGATCAGCAGGTCAGAGAGCAGGGTTCCACAGGATGTGAAGATTGTATAATCCTAAAACAGGCAAATAAGCTATTAGCTCAAGTCTCAAGAACCAGAGTTCAGAGGAGTAGGGGGAAGTTGTGGGATCCAGAGTGAGCAAAAAGCCAGAATGTCTGCTTATATTCAGATGTAGGCCACACCCCTAAAAATTCCTTTTCAGCTGATTGGCTTTCACAGAAGATCCCATCGTGGGAGTAATCACATACACACACCAAGAATAATAGCCTGGCCACGGTAACACACAAGCTTAACAATTACACTATATTTTCTGATTAAGTGACTGTAGCCAAGTCATGCAGAGTGCCTGTGCATCCATTCCCTTATCAAGAGAGGATAATAAAAATGTTATAAAAATTAAATCATTGATGCATGAAGGACACTTATAATAGTGCCTAGCATATTTTGAATGCTCAGTTATGCTTATCTGTACCATTCATACATTCACTGCTGATGTACTGATGGCTGAGAGATGAGATTACCTAGGAAGGGTCCTGTTGAAATGGATATTGATACAAGGGAAAGTGGACCAGGAAGGGAAGACAAAATACTTTCAGAATAATAGAAGCCTCTCCCTAAGCAGACTTATGCCATCGAGTCGATTCTGAATCAGTGATCCTGTAAGACAGAGTAGAGCTGCCATGTAGGCTTCCAAAGAGCTGCTGGAAGATTCAAACTGCCAACCTTTTGGTTAGCAGTGGAGCTTTCGATCACTGGGCCAGCAGAGCCTCAAGGGGAACTAAGTGGGGCATAGCTTACCTCATACTAAAGAAACAGTATTATATATTTTGTCTTTTGCTCTGGCACATGTATTTGGGACAGCTCTGTCTTTTCATGATAAGTTATATGTCTAGAAACGATGTTAAGATACATCCACTCTTGGTCACCATTTATCTTAGTTTCTTGGTGTTGCTGTAACAGAAATACTATAAATAGGCAAATTTAATTAACAGAAGAAACCCTAGTGATGTAGCGGTTAAGTGCTAGGCCTGCTAGCCAGAAGGTCAGCAGTTCAAATCCACCAGGTGCTCTTTAGGAACTCCATGGGGCAGTTCTACTGTTACCTATAGGGTCAGTATGAGTCAGAATCAATTCCACAGCAGTGGGTTTTGTTTGGGGTTTAATTAACAGACTTTTTTATTGTCCCTCAGAGTTTAGGCAGCTAGAAGTCCAAATGCAGGACACCTGCCCAGGAGAAGGCTCACTCTGTCTCTTCTGGAGGATCTTTGTGTCTTTCCAATTGCTTAGCTACATCTTTCCTCACTTCTCTGGCTTTCTTTGCATGGTGTCTGTCTTTGCTTTCTGTGTCTATACTTCTCCTTTTAGCTCAGAAGTGATTAGATTTAAGATTCACCTTATGCTGATAAGAAACCCTGGTGGCATAGTGGTTAAGTTCCACAGCTAGTAACCAAAACATCAGCAGTTCAAATCCATCAGCTGGTTTTTTGAATCTCTGTAGGGCAGATCTACCCTGTCCTGTAGGGTAACTATGAGTAAGAATCAGCTAGATAACAGTGGGTTTGGTTTAACCTGATAGGTCTTCCTTAACATAACAAAGATCTCTCGGTTCACCAAAATAATTATATCCATAGGATTAGGATTCTAACATATATTTTGGAGAGGCAAAATTCAATCCATAATTCCATCTGTTATATTTTCTTATGCATTTAACATAAATGATTTACCATAAATCACTTCCTTTGAAAACCCGCTTGCTAAACTACAGGTGAATTTATGAACAGTAAAGCTGACTGTAAGTAAGCATTCATAGTGTGGTAGACAGAAACCCTGGCGTCGTAGTGGTTAAGATATTTGGCTACTAACCAAAAGGTGGACAGTTTGAATCCTCCAGGCGCTCCTTGGAAACTCTCTTGGGCAATTCCCTGCCCTATAGGATTGCTTTGAGTTAGAGTTAACTTGGAAGCAATTTTTTCTTTTTTGCTTTTTTTTCCTAGTATGATAGGCGCTTTTCTGAGTGACCTTCTTACTTCAGTGATTTAATTTTCATGATAACCTTTTCATTATCTCTACCCTGATGATGAGGAAACTGATACACAATCAGACTTTGAGAAAAAAAAATCTTAACAGCATCACATCCTCTGGTTTTTATTATTTAATTTGCATGTAGTTTTCTCTCAGTGAAAAATTAGTCTATACTTCTACCCTCTATTTTGACCAAAATCAAATTGAATTGTTTCCATCACTGTCTGGTCATAAAAACCAAAAAAAGAAAGAAAAACCTTTGCCATCCTATACATTCTGAAACGGCACATTGAGTTTCTCGGGAGTGCCTGATGGCTTCAAACCACTGTCTTCCTAGTTAGCAGCCACAGCACTTAACCACTACACTACCAGCAATTCTTCCTGTCACAGTGGCCAGCCATTCTTCTAGAAGGAAACATGTACTTTGGATAATATGATGGATTGAATTGTATTCCCCCAGAAATGTGTATGGAAATTTGTCTAGGTCGTGATTCCTGGTATTGTGTATGCTGCAAGCCCTGTAAATGAGGGAGGATGGGCAGCAGTTGAGTTGATGGAGCAGGACTCAGTGTGTAAGATCATTCTGTGCCTTGAGGCAGTCTCTTGAGACACAGAGGAGAGAAGCTAGCAGAGAAATTTGGGGACATCATACCACCAAGAAGCAGTGCTGGGAGCTGAGCACATCCTTTGGAAAGGATTGGGGTCCCTGCAACTCAGAAACTTCCAGTCCAGGGAAGAGTGAAGACAAGGACCTCCAGAGCCAGGAGGGGAGGACTTCACCTGAAGCTGAATTTGAGCTTTTAGCCTACTGGACTGTGTTAAAGCAGCTCCAGATGGCTAAAGCAGATGATAGGTACTTTTTAGAACTTACATTTGTATTGCGGAATGTTAAACACTGTAAATGATAAAATGATAAATAAGATACCCTCCTCACCTGAGTCTTACGTAACTTAAAAAAAAAGTAAGGAAGAGTGGTATTTATACAAATAATAAAAGGCAGGAAACACGGGGAGAAGGAAAGTGAGGCTCGTAGGCTGACAAAAAAAAAAAAAAAACAACCATCCCTTAAGATTCCAAACCGGAAGCTGGTGTTTCTGTTCTGTGATCAATTTCTTTGATAAGATTAACCAACCAGTAGCCTTTGAGTTCATTCTTATTCATGGCAATCTCATGTGTGTCAAAGTAGAGCTATGTACCGTAGGGTTTTCAATTTTTGGAATTAGCGAGGGCTGTGGTCTGAGGTGTTTCTGGCTGGACTCCAAACTCGACGTTTCAGTTTAGCAGTCCCGCACGTTGACCATGTGTACCATCAAGAAAACCAAAACTCATTGTCTTAGAGTCAATTCCAACCCATAGTGATTTGATAGGACAGAGTAGTAATGCCCCATAGAGTTCCCCAAGACTGTAAATCTTTATGGAAGCTGACTGCACATCTTTCTCCTGTGGAGCAGCTTGTGGGTTTGAACCACTGACCTTGCAGTTACAGCTGAGTCCCTGCCACCATCCAGGGACTCCTTCATAAGAGTGACTCTGATATTCAGGATATGATGTGCTTAACCAGAGGAAAGCCTCAGTGATATGCCCGATGCATCTTAGAAATCTCTACAGTGATAAACAAAATGAATACTATATCATGCCTGGAAAGCATTTTTCCTTTGTTCTGGCCATTGAATTCTGTGTTAAAATCACTGACTACTTTGCAGAACTTCTCAGTAGGCTTCTCTTGCTCTGCTTATCACTCTGATATTGATCTATACAAGGCTTATAATATAGTAGGTCTATTAAGGAAAAGTTCTCTATTTGGTAACACACTGATTTGTACTATCTGGGGAAAATCAGTAATTTCTTTATAAAAGCTTTAATATTGAATTGAATAGGGATGAGGAATCACAGGAGTTACAAAAGAATTAAAAAAAAAAAAAAAAACATCTGACTCACAGCAATCCTAGAGAACAGAGTAGAACTAACTATCCCATAGAATTTCCAAGGAACACCTAGCAGATTTGAAATGCTACCCTTTTGGTTAGCAGATGTAGCACTTAACCACTAGACCACCAGGCTTTCCTACAAAAGAATGGTAGCAACTAAATTGACATTGTCTCCAAGTCACAGCCAGAAGTCAAATGACAGCTCAAAGCTTCAACAAGTTTGCCTACAACACTGCTTTTTGAACTGATTTTAAAAACCTCATACCCTAAGGGTATTTAGGATTAGGAGATTCTCCACACTGAATTTTCTCTCCGTTGGGAAAAACTAAATTATTTAACTGCAGAGATTTCAGGCTTCAGGTTTCAGAAACTGAAGTCATAACACTTTAATGTCAGAATCTAAAGGGGGAGAAAAAAACGAAAGATAGCTCTCTTAATTTCCCACCTCTAAGAAAAAAACAAGGCACCTTTGGTGTTAGTGTATCTAAAGAATCTGATGTGTAGAGCCAGCCAGGCCAAGTGCCATGATGTGTAGAAGTATTAATAAAGACTTTGTTTTTTTTTTTTCTACAGGCCAATAAGGGAAGACTGAAATAATAATCGAAACTAATTTCTCATATTGAAGGACAGTTAATACTAACATATACCCACTTTATTTTAATGTTCTAACTGAAATGTAAGAGTTTATAGTTCAAATAGGTATGCATTTTAAAGTTTCCTTGGTGAAATGAATACTCTCTTTTTTTTTGTTGTTGTTGTCCAAATCACACTTAAATAAATAGTGATAAAGAACTACAACCCAGCAGCCTTTGTGGAAAAATAAGAATAAAAATGTTGAACTTTTAGAACAAATTCCAAATGGTTCATTGACTTTGTTTCACCATGGAAAAATCACTTAACCTCCTAGTGTCAGTTTACCCATCTGTGAAATGAGAAGGATAATGTTTTCTTATGGGGATGTTTTGAAAATTATTTTGCAAATATAGTGGATGACATTGCTGCAAGCATCACTGCTCTTTCTCCACTCTTTAAAAAAGCTGACTGTATTATTTATGTACCAGTTGATAGTCAAAATTCCATTTGGTTTGAATTATGTATATTTATTAGCACTTGCGTGATTTGTATTATTTAAATAACTTCCCCAGGTGGCTCAAATTCTGTGTTAAGCCCATAGCGGGAAACCAAACCAAATCTCCCAAAATCGTTCTGAGTTTCCTATTTCTGAGCTGCTAATCTGATGCTGCTGGTAATTATTGCTTTTCTCTGTTTTCTCTGATGTGGTTTTTTGCCTCATCTCACTTCACAAGATTGATAGCTCTCCTCCTTTTCCCGGCTAGAGGTCACCTCTGAGCTGAAGGCAGAATCACATCCCACTCTGGCTCATGTTGACTTTCAAGTCAACTATCAAAGAATTCATTCCAGACATCTCCTAACCTCAATTTAAAAACTCCACCCTAAAGATTACAGGGAGACATCCTGGGGAGTTGCCATAGTGACTTAAGAGCTTGGTGTTGAGGAGACAAAGCTACTGATATCAGATTCTTTATTCTTGATAGGCTTAATTACATAATGTGGTCGTGAACCTCTGGGCTTGTGTCATTTAGGTCTGGAAAGAAATTTTGCCCTTCAGGCTCTTCTGTCTCTTATGATGCCAATCAGCAGGCATCCTGGTAATCAGATTCTTTACACCAATAGCTCTAGCCTAACCTCAAGTGGTGCTTGGAGTAATGATCGAATCATTACAAAACTAAAGAAGAAAAGAGCAATACATTTCATGGGTGTGATTAAGTCATCATTATGTTCTTGCATACGTAAATTATCCTTGGCTTAATGAAATACCTTGCTCACATAATAGTATTTTAACTTGGCTCTAGTAAGTCATTTTTCACCCATACTGGTAACTGTTAACTAAACTTGATAGAGAGCTCGTCTCCAGATCATCGTACAAAAATATAATTTGTGCCTTGTATCTCTGTGTCCATAAATTCTGTTTTTAGCTATTAGAAGTATACTTGCTAAGCGAAGTTTTTACATGAATCACTTTAATAAATTAGAATGGCACTTACAAAGATAGAAAACTTGATGAGGTACTCATTATATCCAAATTGACAGGGGTCGTTTAAAAATATGTATATCTTTTATTTTCTGATTATCAAAGAAATATATATTCATTGGAGAAAATCAGAAAACAACAGCATAGCCAAAAACCAGTATTATCGTATTTCCTGGTTGAGAGTAACCACTTTCAGATTTTGAAGGGCTGTCTGTAAAATGAACACTTTCTTGAAGAATATACACATAGTTTTGTCTAAAAGTGTTTTGTTTCTAAAAAACAGCTACATCTACAGTAAACTCTGACAAAATAGGATTCTTGTCTTTTTTTAATTTCTTTTTTTCGAAATTTAATCTAAAGTTCTAGCATCCATATTTCACAGGCTGTGTTCAGAGTCATAAAAACTACCGGGGAAGTATTTTATGTGTTTCCTGCCCTATTTTAGGGTACCTTTCGTGAGTTCAGTTTATCTAAAATTATTCCACTACCTATCTTCAAAGATGACTCAGTCCAGCATTATACAGTTAGCGCAAGGTAAAGGAATATTAATCATTATCATGTTACAATTTGAATGTAAGTCTCTATGTGTGCCTAGGAGGAAAAGAAGGTTTCCCGCAACACAGTAGGTAAAAAAGTTCAGAGAAATTCTGATGGTGTGTCAGTACTGTCCTCTAATTAAGGATTCTCAATTATTTTTCTATCTTTTTCTAATTTGTAGTTCAGTTGTTGTTATTTAGTTGGTTTAATGTTTACTTCTTTGTGAAAAGCTAAGCTCGATGTAGATTGGGAGGATCTTGGGGAGTTAATCATTTTATAGCCAAAGCCAAGTGCCGTCAAGTCAACTTTCATTTAATCAACCTTTTCTTTAATCCCCTTTTAGGAAGCCAAGGGCAGTTTCCACTAACACAGAATGTAACAGTTGTTGAAGGCGGAACTGCAATTTTGACCTGCAGGGTTGATCAAAATGATAACACCTCCCTCCAGTGGTCAAATCCAGCTCAACAGACACTGTACTTCGATGACAAGAAAGGTGAATATGTTTCTCTTTCAAACGTTTTAATCATATTCTGAAATATCCTAATTATAATGAATTTATTTTTCTGATATGCCTCAAATCATTCCTTTTGATTACCAGACTGCTTCTGCTTGTATTTAAACATGTTAAATATTAAACACTGTATTTTGCAAGTCATAAACACTAAAGATCACCTATGCCAACTTTTTAATAAAATAAAGAGTCCTAAGTGTTTTAAAAATAGTTTTATGCCTTCTCTTCAGAATCACTTTCTTTCATTTGTGTAAATGCTCTCCATATAGATTGATCATTCTTTTTTTCTTTCTTAGTCATATAACCCCACTGATGTTGAGTCAATTCTGACTCATAGCAACTATATAGTATATTATTTTTATTAACTTTAGCATATTTTTAAGATGCTATATGGCTTTGGAAAGTTTAACGATGTTATTACCATACATTATGTCTGAAAATAAGAGTTGTAAAAAGGATTCTCATAATAGTTTATTGTTAGATACTGTTAGATGCCTTTGAGCTGATAACTGAAACTTTCCAAAATAAACTGAAATTAAGTAAGAGGTATATTTACTTGAAATTGGTTGAGTTTCACCCATTAATTGGGACTTACACTTGGATGCTTGGATGATATATAGTTTTATTAGACTTCTTTTTTAGAGAAGGAAATTCATTATCATATAAATCAAGCAAAAAATAAAAATATACACTGTATTTCTAAGTGTTTATCCAGTGTTTAAACATTGGGAGAAAAGATGTGTCTATGAACTATCATTCAAACATTGAGCTGTTGCTTTAAATACGTTTAAATGATATAGGATATAACTATTTATATGTCAGCTATTTGGATCTGACTCGATAGCACTTAGCTTGGCTGGCTATTCATCTTGATCTTAATGCTTGGATTCCTTATGGATCTGTATAGGAGGATTGAAAATTAAGTTTGGGAACTCATGTTAGAAAAAGTGCCATATACCTCATTGCTGAATACCACTAGGGTCACCTCCTGAAGTACTCCCCTTGGGAAGCTATGCTCTGACAGCAGCACCCAGTCGACCCTTCAAAGTAATTTTGGAACGCTTTTTTTGGAATGGCACTCAGAGCTGTCACTGTATTACTCTTGATGTCCTGAATGTCATCAAAATGACTTCCTGTCAATATTTACTTTGCCTCTGGGCAAAGGAAGAAGTCATTGGGGGCCAGATCATGTGAGTAGGGAGGGTGCTCCAATATACTTATTTGTTTACTGGCTAAAAACTCCCTCATAGACAGCTGTATAATTCAGTTTGTGAACTTGTCACAGTGACACCTTGTACAATGGCCACTCCAGAAGGAGATGCAAAATTGCTTTGAAGGGTAGACTAGGTGCTGATGTCAGGGCATAGCTTTCCAAAGGCAGTTCTTAGAAGGTGACCATAGTGATATATAACAATGAGGTACGTAGTACTTAGTTCAGTTAAGTTCACAGACTTAACTGTTGGGCTTTGTAGATAACAATAACATAATTTGAAATGAGACCCAACATTATAATTAAAAGGAAGTCCTGGTGGCATAGGGATTAAGTTCTGTGGCCGCTAACCAAAAGGTCAGCAGTTCAAATCCAGCAGGTAGCTTTGCAAACGCTTTGGGGCTGTTGTGTTCCGTCTTATAGGACCACTATAAGTTTAAGTCACCTCCAGAGCAGTGTGTTTTACAATGCAAATACAGGTCAAAATACAGTCTAATAAATCTTTCTGTCCCACCTAAAATGTGAATTTACTATATTTTGTGCACTGTTACAACTTTTATTCTTGAATATATTCTAGATTATAAATATATCAGCCACGAGTCGGATCTGACTCAATGGCACTTGGCTTTTGGCTGTAAATATATTCTGTAGGTTGTTTCAAACTTCTAGCATATAATGAAGGGTTGATCAAACATCTATACATTTATTTGACAAATATTTGAAGACCTTGCTGTACCAGACATTAAACAATACGTAGACAAAGGTCTCTAGACATAAAGTCTAGTTGCTGAGAACTAATAAACAAGAACACAAACACAATACATCATAGAGTACATTGGTTAGAGGACAAGTGCTATGGAGAAAAATGAGTTAGAGAAGGAAGCTCAGGAATCCCGGGCATTTCTGTAGTATTTTATTATTTATGAAGAGCTTTTATTTACGCTGTTATATTTTCCTGTGTGAGACAACTAGAGCAGATATCATTAATGGATTGATTTGCATAAAAACATGTGGAAGGCAGCTGATAAAGATCTCACGATTAAGAAGGAGTACAGATTTAAAGCCAATATTGTGAATCTATCTTGTGATTAGGGACTTTGGTGTATAATTGTTTGTATTTAAAAGG
This sequence comes from Heterohyrax brucei, assembly GCA_028571685.1. Lineage (NCBI taxonomy): Eukaryota > Metazoa > Chordata > Mammalia > Hyracoidea > Procaviidae > Heterohyrax > Heterohyrax brucei. The sequence continues at coordinate 109,875,903 of CM053148.1, forward strand.
TCTTTAGGCTATAGTTTTATTGTTTGATTGGTTGCTTTTGTACTTTAAAATATGTTTTAAAGAGCTTGGAAAAAGATTTTAAAAGGCATATCTGCTAAACATTTACTAGAGTACTATTAATATGATTTAAATTCTATTCCCTCTTAGTGTTACTGATTATTTAATGGTTTTAATTAAGGATTTTTATACTGTTGTAGAAATTTCAAACATATTATGAGTATGAAAATGCAAAGTGACTCTTTGCAAGGAAAAAGGACTAAGAAATATGTAATGTAATTCTTAATCCCTTTAAATAAAGTATATTACCCAAGAGTAAAAAGCAACTTTTATGAATTAACACTTAAAAATTTTGCAAATGTAATTCAAACTGTTTTGTATTTCAGATTTACTCAGTGAAAATGACAACTTGAAAATTCCTTCCTTTTTTCTAACCATACTTATGACAAGTATTAAACATGCCCTAATTTTAATCATTTTGATATTGTTTATTTAGGCTTTATGTTGAATCTTAAACCTGTTTATACTTTTGAGATAACAAAAAAAATGCCAGTGTTTACTTTTCTTAAAACCTCTATGTATCTGTAATTTTCTTTTGTTTTAATTCGGTATTCCAGCTAATATTTGAGAAATGAAGTTCTGTCAGTAAAAAAAAAACATTGAACGCATAAGCAAAGTGCCACTCAGATTTAATTCTAATTTGTGATTTTATGATTATTGCATTTCAAATGTAATGCAATATTTTAAAAAAACGTATGTTCAAATGTAAGGGACACATATTTAAGAAAATTCTCATTTTCCCAGTGAAGAAAGGGAAAACCAAAAATGATTTGGTGACAATAGACTTTTAAGGGTGTTCATAAAATAATCAAAATATATAATTACAATACATATTTAATTCACAAATTTGATTATATATACACATGTAAGATGGTATAGTAGCTAAGTGCTACAGCTTCTAAACCAAAGGTCAGCAGTTCAAACTCACTAGGCTCTTCTTGGAAACTGTATAGGGAAGTTCCACTCCATCCTGTAGGGTCACTATGAGTTGGAATTTACATGACGGCAATGGATTTGGTTTTTGTTTTTGATATTAATTAAGAAGTATGTTTTAATTCTCTGCTTTTCATGAAGTAATCTGGTCTAACAGCACTTTTGGGAATTGTGTACTACTGTCAGTGAAAAATCTATCCCAAGCTACGGCAGTGTTTTTTTTAAAACATTAGAGCACTATTTTTGTTCATTCATTCTGTAGTTGTGTAATTATAATCCTCGCTATGTATCCACTTATTATATAACTCTTTGTGTACAAAATCCCTGGAAGTCATGTTAACAGTGACATCTACAATTGTGATGTCTAATCCTCAGACACAATAACAAAATCTATGTTAAATGCCTTTGCCTCCTCTTTTAGTGACGTTGTTAAGTTATCCTCTTTGAAACATCTCAAACTAGAATTGACTCAAGGTGCTTCAAGCTAATGTATCTTCATTGTAGAAAATAAAGAGCTTGCTATAGTAAGACATTCACAAGAACTTGAAAATGAGGCAAGCCCCTCTTCACTATGGGAAGAAACGGCATCATGTTATATTTAGGATACCAAATCCCAAAACCACTTCTGTTGAGTCAATTCTCACTCAGAGCAACCCTACAGCAAAGAGTAGAACTGCTTCACAGAGTTCCCAAGGAGAGCCTGGTGGATTTGAACTATCAACGTTTTGGTTAGCAGACACAGCACTTACCCATTACACCTCCAGGGTTCCCTATATACAATACATCTCTGCATTGTTACACTACTACAAAATACCGAATACATCTGATCATATTGTTGATTTGCAAAAGTAGGCACTTTCTTTATTTCATTTCCCTTTCCTAATTTCTACTGCAGCTTAGAGTTATGCTGATAAAAGTCTTCCTTTTGTGTATACAGTATGGCAAGCTCCTGTTGTGGATAATTAATGTGTCCAACTCTCTTCTGGTTCTAAGAGTCAGTGGCAACAAAGAATGGAAACAATCAAATAAGAAAAGATTTTCATGAATGGCAAGGTCCTTGGGTGGTGTAAGTAATTTGCATGTGACTATTAGTGAAATGATTATCAGCTTGAATCCACCAATGGCACTGGGAAATTTCTGGTGACTTGCCTCTATAAACATCACAGTGAAGAAAACCACAGTGAGCTCAGATCTACCCTGTAATACAAGAGGTTGCCATGAGTTGGAATTAATTTGGTGACAATAGGTTTCATATATTCAGCATATTTCTACACAAATATAAGACTCAGTATGAGATGTCTTAGTGGGAGGAATCAGCTGACAGTGTTTGTCAGATGCTAAGTATTTGAAAATGAGAGCAGTTTTTAACAATTCCATATCACAGAATTCTCTATAACCTCTTCTTTGCTTTTCTCATACCTCCAAACCAAATCCACTGCCATTGAGTCAATTCTGACTCATAGCAACTCTACAGGACAGAGTAGAACTGCTCCATGGAGTTTCCAAGGGGTACCTGGCAGAATTGAACTGGTGACCTTTTCGTTGGCAGCCATAACACTTAACCACTATGCCATCAGTTTCCAACATTGGACTCCCCAGTCCTTAGGGGACTGCTCATCTTGAGCGAACAGTATGTCAAGCTGTCCAAAACCTAAGTGCTGAAGTGAAGCATGAGTTAGAGTAGCTGGACTAACCCGTGCCTATTTTGCAAATAGTGACTGTTTGGAAGAGCAAAAGAAAAAAATGAATGCCTTCTCTGACACTGATTATACCAGTTCCTGAAGGTGTCTGCTTATGTTAAAGGTTATACCTGGCTTTCTTATGATTCCTGTCTCAGAATATGTTATTAATGCTTCTGAACCATTGTTACAGATGAAAATCATCTGAGGAGCTTTCTAAACAGAATTTTCAGATTTATCATTACCAGAATGCTTTAATTGCATCTTAAATAATTTTAAAATGCGGCTGAAGTTGAAAACGTGACGTCAGTTCTCACATGAATTTTGTATCCTTAAATCTAAATTTCTGTGTTGACATACATTATTAAGGAAAATGACAGAGAAATAGAGAGAAAAGGGAGGAGAAGAAGAAGGGAGGAAAGAAGTCTTCAGCTCTGCTCACCTACATTGCTGCAAACCGTGCATTTATAAAGGCACTTTGGGTAAATTTGTATGCCGCCTAAAGGCACAGGTCCCTGAGGGTTCCTGTCTGTGAAAGTGAACAGAAAACTCACAATGACAGGTCATAGTTCTTATTAGAAGTAAGAAAGCCTCTTCTGTTTATTTGGAATAATTAGCCAAAAGAAAGCATGAGGTAAGTGGACAGTTGGTGATCAAACTAAAGGACATTTTCCTAAGTGTCTCTATCAGGGAGGTTAATGAAGTTGCTTCAAGAGACAGAGAGGTCCTATGGGTGAATCTGACTAAAGTGAAAATGTTGTTGTTAAGTGCCATTCAATCATTTCCAACTCAGAGCAATCCTGTGTTCAAAAGAGCAAAACAATGCCGTTTCCTGAGGCATCCTTGCAGTCCTTGCTGTATTTTAGCCCAATGGTGTAGCCACTGTGCCAGTCCATCTAGCTGAAGCTCTTCTCCTTCTCAGTGGCCTTCTACACTATCCAGGATAAAGCCTTTCTTCTGGGGTTAATCCCTCTTGATAACATGTCCAAGATAATTCAAACTAAGTCTCACTGTCCACCTTCTAAGGAGCATTCTGGCTGTGCCTCCTCCAACATAGATTGGTTATTATTCTTCTGGCAGCCCATGATATATTCAGTATTCTTATATAACACCAAAATTCAATTGCATCAATTTTTCTTTGGTCTTCTTCATTCATTGTCCAGCTTTATAATGCATGTGAAGTGATTAAAAATACCATAAGTTTGGTCAGGCACACGTTTATTCTCAAAGTGACATTTTTGCTTTTTAACACTTTTGAAAGTTCTATCAAAGTGTATTTTCCCAATGTAGTGCTATTTCTGTAGGAATAGACTGTAGATCCAGATAAAATGAAATCCTTTCAACAACATCAGTCTTCTCTATTATTATGATACATTTATTGGTCTGATTATGAGAATTGTGTGTATGTTGCAGTATAAACCATACTGAAGGCTGTAGTCTAATTTTCATCAATAAGTAGTTCAAGTCCACTTCATTTTCAGCAAGCAAGTTTGTGTCATCTGCATTATGCAGGTTGTTAATGAGTCTTTCCCCAGTCCTGGGGTCTGGTATTCATATAGTCCGGGTTTTCATATTATTTGCTTAGCATGTGAAAAAATATGGTGAAAGGAAACAACCCAATATATATCTTTCCTGATTTTAAACCACAGAGTATCCCCTTACTCCATTCAAATGACTGCCTTTTGGTCTGTGTGTAGGTTCTGCATGAACACAATTCAGTATTACAGAATTTTCATTCTTCCCAATGCTATCCATAATTCATCGTGATTCACACATTCGAATGCCTTTGCAGTCAATGGAACGCAGGTAAATATCTTTCTGGTGTTCCCTGTGGTTACTCAATATCCATTTGACATCAGCAGTGATATTCCACTTCCATTTCCTTGTCTGAATCCATGTTTAACTTCTAGCAGTTTTCTATCAATGTACTTAAAACCAGTTTTGAATTATCTTCACCAAAATTCCACATGGGTGTGATACTTCTATTAATGCTATTGTTCAATAGTTTCTGCGTTCTGTTGAATCACTTTTCTTTGGAATGGACACGCTATGGATTTCTAGTCAGTTGACCAGATAGCAGTCCTCCAAATTTCTTGGCAGAGACAAGTAAGGACTTCCAGTGTTACATCCATGTTTAGAAATACTTCACTTGACACTTTGTAACCTCCTGGAGGCTTGTTTTTTGCCCATGGTTTCTTTGCACCTGGGACTTCTCTTTAATACCAGTGGTTCTTGACTACACATTACTTCCTGAAATGGTTGACTTTTGACCAATTATTTTTGGTACAGTATCTGTGTATTCCTTCCATCTTTTTTTGGTGCTTCCTATATTATTCACTATTTTCCCAGAGAATCCTTCAACATTCAAGGCTTGAATTTTTTTCTTTAATTCTTTCAGCCTGAGAAATGCTGAGCATGCCCTTCTCTTTTGGGTTTCTAACATTAAGTCTTTACATATTTCATTATAATACTTTGCTATGTCTTCTCCAACTCATAGCAACTCTCTATAACAGAGTAGAAATGCACCTTACAGTTTCCAAGGACCACCTGGTGGATTAGAATTGTACACCCTTTGGTTAGCAGCCATAGCACTTAAACACCACAGTGAATTGTAGATCATATAATTGTCTGATTCAAAATGGCCAGCTAAGCCAGCTGTCCAGTTAAGCTCTCTAATACCTGAGACATTTATCCATTTTATTCTTATGACTTCCAGTTTTCATAGATTCATGCTTTATCTAGGCATGTTTGGATTAAGTGAAACTAATATTGTCATATTTCTCACTCAGGTGACATGAAGAAGGCTACAAATGCAGGCAGGAAATTCATGGCAGTTTTAAAATGAGTAGTAGCCTCTCTATTTACATATAGAAAAACTAAAAATTAAATACTGAGAAAAATATATTCACACTCATGCAGCTAATCAATGCCAGTGGAGGGTTTTGAATCTAGGCACAGCTTTTTCATTTTAACTGGAATACCCCCAGGTTATTCTCTTACTGAGTCATTTGACGTAGAGCCTAGGCATTGGCTCTGCCACTAACATTACTTCTTAACTCTTTGGTTAAGGAGTAGTTGTTTTGATCTACCAAAGACATGGATTCAGTGAGACAGAGATATATAGTTTGGTCAGCCTCTCCAATAGAACTTTCTATAATGATGTAATTGTTCTATATCTGGGCTGACCAGTTTGGTCACAACTAGGCACATGTGGATTTCTACATGTAAACTGATTAAAATAGATTAAATGATACACATACACATACACACATATCATTCCTTAGCCACAGAAGTGGAAAGTGTGGTTTCTGATGCCGATTCCTTCTTTGGATGTCATAAAACCTCTTAAATTCCAGCCTTAGCTAGTTAAATATACACATTTTCAACTGAGAAAAATCTAGGGCATCTTAAAAGTATTCCACAAAAATTACTAAGTTAGCTTTTGTTGTGTAAATTGTATGGCTTTATTGGGGATAATGTGACATATGAGACCGTATGTCTGGACCAACTTGTATAGCAATAAAAAGGGCTTGTCAATAAACCACTAAATTAGATGGTCTGAGGACTGGACTAGAATTATGTTTTTGACAAACTTGCCATCTGCTTTGTGTATGCATGAAGACATAGAAGTTATTAAGCCACAGAGTAACAATTTGATTACAGTTGCATTTCTCTTCTGCGTATGTTATCTATGCAGTCCTTCTCTATAGCACTGAGGAAGCTGCAGGAAAACAAGAAAAACTTAAAATGAAAGGAATATTTACCAGTGCCCATGGGTCAGAGGGACCTAGAACAGATGTGGCTGAGTCAGCACTGATTTGTTTTGTGCCTCATCTGTTTCTTTTTACATAAACCTTACTGTATTTCTTATAAACAGTAGGTTAAGTGTTTGTAATGGATGAGTACAAGGAGACATAGAGAGTAGAGAGTAGAGGTCATTGAGTAACCAGATGAATGTTGTGTGGTATTTGGCAAAAAGAAAAAAAACAAATCAATTAGATCATTATGTTCATTTCTCTGCAGGTATAGAAAAAAGCAATTTAAGTAGTACAGTCTGATCATTTAAAGTTCAGGAAAGAACACTTCAATTCCTTTGTATTATTGACAAAAATAAAATAAAACTTTGGACAAACATCTCTAGCAATGCACTGTGCATACATTAAACAGACACATTTCTCTGTATTTGTATTTGTTTAGATAAAAAAATGTAAAATACAATACTTATTATTTCACTTCACAGCATTTTCAATTATTCTTCAGTGCTCCTGAAAAATATCCCGTCAGGGAATGAAAATAAAATTTTATCAAGGCACAGCCAAAAGTCTTTCTAGTGTTAATTAACCTAATTTGCTGCTGCTAATTATACATTAATAATAGGGATAATGTGGGGAGAAAAAACATGGATAAGATGTTCTAGCACAAGGAATGATAAAAAGAAGACAGAAGACATGAACCTGATATGGAGTTACAAGTTTTCCTGGCCCTGTGCCAACAAATGCCGTCTGACTGTGTCTATACCAACAACTGGGTTTTATTCAATTTGGCAAGCTTTGAAATATTAACCTTTAACTCAGTAAAATGGATATTGAAGTGGTCAGTATTTCCCTCCTTTTATTTTCTTTAAAAAGTTATACTATTTTATAGAAGTGCTCAATAAGGACATGGGATCAATGATGCTAATTATGTACAATCATACAGTATCATTTCAGTGTTAGAGGCCTGATGGTGCAGTGGTTCAGCTGATGCTTCAGCTGATAACCAAAAGCTCAGCAGTTTGAGTCCACTAGCAAATCCTTGGAAATCCTATGGGACAGTTCTACTCTGTTCTTTAGGGTCACTATGAGGTGAATTGTTTTGATAACAATGGGTTTGTTTTCCATGTTAAATGAATTTCAACATGCTTATATTTTCTTATTAGATTCACAACATCCTTGTCTAGTAGATGGTTGCATATTTTTTTTTTGAGGAACCCAAGATTTGAAGATTTGAACATCATGAGAGACAAAGCAATGATGAGACATAAGTTGCCTTATGAGAAGTCTGATGGATTTTACATTATTTAATTCTGATACAGCCTTCATTTTGTTTGATTATTTATTTGACTTGTCCTGTCTAAATTACCAAAAACCCTGGTGATGCAGTGATTAAGCCTTTGGCTGCACTAAAAGATGATGATTCAAATTCATTGGTCACTCCTTGGGAGAAATAAGTGACAGTCTGCTTCAATGAAGATTTACAGCATTGGAAACCCCACAGAACAACTCTGTCCTATAGGGCTTGTGGGAATTAGAATGAATTTGACGGCGCTGGCTTTGTTTTGGTGCAAATTACCACTTCATTTAAGTCTTTACTCCAAAGTCAACTTGGCAGTGACAGGTCTCCTGAACACCTTGTCCCATATTTTAATCTCACTCTAATACAGTAATTTCATACATATTAGCAAAAGCCCAAGCAATTGTGTGCATACTAAATGAGGATCAACTGGATTCCCATTGGAAAATTAAGAGTACACTCAAATTATTAGAGTTTAGTGAAGAGAAAACAGACTGAAGTCATGTACTGTTTAATGTCTACGACGTATGCTATGAAATAGGATGTTATATAATTTGGATGCTGTGTGAACCCTGTATAATATATAGGCAGTCCCCAGATTATGTATGAATTCTCTTCCTATGTTTATTAAGTCAAATTTGTACATAATGAACAGCTAGGTATGGTTCATACCTAATCTCAGTGAGTCAAAGGTTACTCTTAGTATGCAGTGTACCTTGGCAGTATACACTGTTCTATGAGTGGAAGCCCAGGTTGTGTAGTGGTTAAATGCCATGTCTGCTAACCATGAGGTTGGTTGTTCAAATGTGCCTGGAGCTCATTGGAAACTCTATGGATCTGTTCTACTCTGTCCTTCAGGGTCACTGTGAGTTGGAATTGACTTGATGGCAGTGAGTTTTTTGTCGTTTTCCTTTGCATAAAATATATTAAAGAAACACTTCCAGATACATTAAAACATCTTTGACATAATAATACATTAATGATAGTAGCAATAATGTTTTAATGTGCATCACAAGGTAGTATCGGTTTGTTATTAAGAACCATTGTACTTACCTTGAACTTTCAATATGAGGACTGCCAATTAAGTTTGTAAACTCTTCTTAGAAAAATTCCTTCATATCTCAGCACTGGCCATCACTACATTCACCTTTGAAGTACTCCCCGTAGGAAGCTAGGCACTCATGCCGGTGTCTAGTCCATCCTTCAAAGTAATTTCGGAATTCGTTTTCTGGAGTGGTCATCAGAGCTATCATTGTATTACCACTGATGTCCTGAATGTTATCGAAATGGCTTCCTTTCAATATCTCCTTTATGTTTGGTTAAAGGAGAAAGTCTTTGGGAGCCAAGTCAGGTGAGCAGGTGGGGTGTTCAGTACAGTTATTTGTCTACTGATTAAAAACTCCCTCAGAGACAACTATACAGTTAAGTTCGTGAACTTGCCAGTGAGTGCAAGAGCCCTTTCAGAAAGAGTTCCAAAATTGCTTTGAAGAGTAGATTAGGTGCTGGCATCAGTGCATAGCTTTCCAAGGAGAGTACTTCAAAGGTGATTGCACTACTATTAGGAAAGAAGTGTGTAGCACGGAGAAAAATTAAGTTCTTGGACTTCATTGTTGAACCTCATACGACAGGTCTCACAAAGGCTGGTTCATAACAGCAGGTTGTGTGCAAGCTGGATGTTTGTACCTTAGGGACCATAGAGATATATAAGTGGTCAGACCTTGGGCAAATGTATGTTATACAGTAATACTTAACTGTATTTACAGAAATGTCAACACAGTTAAAGTAACCTACCAAGACAATGTTGCATGAGTGAGCTAGGAAAACAGAAAGGTATTCTATTCTAGTGCTTGAAAGGAATTAAAGCTGTCACTGGGGGAGAGGGTTTCTGGGAAGGAGCCGTGGAAGTATCTCAGTTAGCCTCTGTTTCTCGCCCTACTCAGTGCTCTGTTCAATGCCATCCACAGACTCCACCCAGACGGAAACCATACATCTAGGCATCTTGGATGATTTAGTCTCCCAGGAATAAAGAGAAGGAAAGAGGATAGATCTGAAAAGATAAGCAGCAAATAAGCAGCACAATTTACCATGCATAAATATTTTTCCATGTTAGATAGAACTGTTTTAAAGAAGCTTTCCCTGATTAGAACCGAGTCTTTTTATCTTCTAATCATGTATGTTTCGAGGCACATACTTTGCAAGTGTCTTTGCATCATAGTAAGACTATATGAGCACAAAAACCAAACCTGTTGCTTTAAGTCAATTCTGACTCATAGCAACCTTATAGAACAGAGTAGAAAGGCCCCATAACATTTTCCAGGACTGGCTGGTGGACTCAAACTGCCAACTTTTTGGTTTGCAGCTGTGATCTTAACCACTGTACCACTATGGCTCCTACATGAGCTCAGGGTCAGTAGTTATGGAAATGACTTCAAATCACATAGAGAATATCACTTTCAATGGTCACAGAAGTAGAAATAGGATGATGAGCTGAACAAAATCAAGTTATGTGAATGCCACTACGACTGTAACAGCTATTTCTGCCCCCTCGAAGTAAGTATTAAAAGAAAGGCAAACGATGACCATCTTCTGGGGAAATACTTTGCTATCTTTCATGATACTTCAGCTACTGCATTTGGAAAATGAGTAGTTATTAAAGAAGGCAAATTTCACTAAAATGAGTATATTTTATTTTTAAGTTTCCCACATCACAATTCTGCAAATATTTGTGAAATATAGATATATTCCAGCAACTGTGCTAAACATCAGTCATATTAAAATAAGGCCCCGAGGGGATGGTTGACATCTATATATCTCTATCTCTACATACATATTATTGACATATTTATATCTATTTATCTATACAAGCCTTGAGTTATAATATTGAAGGATTCTATGGGAAAATACTGAATGAACAGGAAGCATTAGAAGAAGAGGGAAGAAATACACAGGGACACTGTACCAAAAATAATTGGTCAACAGTCAACCATTTCAAGAGGTAGCATGTGAGCAGGATCCAACCATAATGAATGAAGAAGTGAAAGCTGCGCTGAAACCACTGACAGAAAGCAAGACTCCAGGAACTGATGGGATGCCAAATGAGATGTTTTAACAAAGGGATGTGATTCCAGAAGCAGTCTTTCATCTATGCCAAGGAATCTGGAGAACTGCTACCTTATTTACTGACTGAGATTCATAATGTTTCCATCCCAAAGAAAGGGGATTCAAGAGAATGCTGAAACCGTTGAACAGTATCGCTGATATTAAACATAAGTAAACTTTTGCTGAAGACAATTCAAAAATATTTGCCCTAGTATATTGACAAAGAAGTGCCAGAAACTCAAGCTGGATTCAGAAGAGGACTTGGAATGATGGGTGTCACTGATTATGTCAGGTGGATGTTGGCTGAAAGCAGACAACACCAGAAAGATGTTTAGCTGTATTTGATTGACTATGTAAAGGCAATTGAATGTGTGCATAACAAACTGTGGATAACATCGTGAAGAATGGGAATTCCAGAACACTTAATTATGCCTCAAGAGTAACCAAGAAGCTGTCCTTCAAACACCGAAAGGGGATATTATGTGATTTAAAATCAGGATAGCTATAAGACTTAAGAGTTCTGACAAGTCTGTGAATTTAGTTGTGCTAAGTGCTACATACGTCATTGCTGAATATCACTACAGTCACCTTCAAAGTACTCTCCTTGGGAAGCTATGCACCTATGCCAGCGACTAGTCCACCCTTCAAAGCAATTTTGGACCTCTCTATGGAATGACCATTGTTGAAAGTGGCACAGTGACAACTATTTGTGTTTGTATAGTTGTCTGTGATGGAGTATTTAGCCAGTAAACAAAGAACTGTGTTGGAACACCAACTCTACTCACCTGATCTGGCCCCCTATGACTTTTGTTTATCTGTGGATAAAGGAAATATTGAAAGGAAGACATTTTGATGACACTTGGGACATCAAGGGTAATACAACAGCTCTGATGGCTATTCCAGAGAAAAACTTCCAAAATTGCTTTGAAGGGTGAACTAGGTGCTGGCATCAGTGCATAGTTTCCCAAGTGTAGCATTTTGAAGGTGACGGTAGTGATATTCAGCAATGCAGTACATAGCACTTTTGCTAGGATGAGTTTGCAAACTTAATTGGCAGTCTCTGTAGTCATCTAGTGATGCCATAATAGAAATACAACAAGTGGATGACTTTAACAAAGAGAAGTCTATTTTCTCACAGAAAAGTGGGCTAAAAGTCTAAATTCAAGGTGTCGGCTCTAGGGGATGTCCTTCTTGGCTAACTCTGAAGCTATGTCATTGTCATCAGTCTTTACCTGGACTGGGAACTTCTGAGGCTCAGCAGCCCCGGGTCCTTTCCAGAGGACTTGCTCTGTTTCTGGCACTGCTTCTTGGTGATTGGAGGACCCCTGCTATCTGCTGATTTTCCTTTATATCCCAAAAGATTGCTACAAGTCAGAAAGCAGTCTTGTAGACTGAGTCCTACCTCACTACACAACCACTGCCCATCCTCCCCCATTAGTGTTATAGAGGCAGGATTTTACAACACAATATGAATATCATGCTATACGAGGGAATTATGATATTCCTGCATATTTTGGAGGAGACATAACTTAGTCCATGGCAGGGTACACCAGGGTTGTTTCCTTTCATCATACTTATTTAATCTGTATGCAGAGCAAATAATTTGAGAAGCTGGTCCATGAAAAATGCTGCATAAGAGTTAGAGGAAGATAAGTGAACAACCAGCATTGTACAGATGACTCAATTTTGATTGCTGAAAATTAAGAGGATTTGCAGCTTTTGCCAAAGAAGGTCAAAGACCACAGAATTCACTACGGATTATATCTCAACAAAAAGAAAATAAAAATCCCTACAACCAGACCAATAAACATCCTAACAGTAACAATTGAAATTGTCAAGAATTTCATTTTGTTGGATCCACAGTCAATGCCCATGGAGACAGCAGTCAAGAAATCAAATGTCCCATTACTTTAAGCAAATCTGCCTGAAAAGATCTGTTTAAAGTGTTGGAAATGAAAGATGTGTCCTTGAGGGCTCAGGTTCACCTGACCCAAGCCATGGTATTTTTAATCTCCTCATTCACATGTGAAAGCTGGACAGTACGTAAGGAAGACTAAAGAAGAATTGGTACTTTTGAATTATGGCGCTGGCAAAGAATATTGAATATACTCCATGGACTTTCAAAAGAATTGTTTTGAAGAAATACAACTGGAGTGCTCCTTAGAAGCAAGGATGGCTAGACTTCATTTCAATTATTTTGGCTGTATTTTCAGATGGGACTAGTCCCTGGAGAAGGATGTCATGCTTGATAAATTAGAGGGTAAACAAAAAAAGGAAGACACTCAACGAGACAGACTGAGACAGTAACTGCAAAAATGAGCTCAAATGTAGCAAAGATGGTGGTGTTGGCATAGAACCAGGTACCAGGCAGTGTTTTGCTCTGTTGTATGTAGGGTCACTATGAATCAGAACTGACTTCATGGCACTTAATACAATGTATACACGTATTATCTATATTTAGAAATGGTATATAGTAAATGTAGAATGTATGAAGTCAAGCATTATGCAGGTGATAATAGTTGTTTGTTGCCATTGAATTGGATTTAATCATGACAACCTTTTATACAGGTATACATAAAGTTATATCAAAACAAAACATTTCCCAGACGTGTGCCATCCTCAAAGTCCTTGGTATATTCAAGCCCATTGTTGCAGGCACCAAGTGAATCTACCTCATGTAAATAAACTATTACATACCACTAGTCGAACAGTGATTTAATTACCTTATAATTTATTGATATCAACTTCATATTCACTAGTCTTCTAATTGGGATCTGCATGAAGACCACAGAAAATTAAAGATACTGTAATGTCTTTAAAGTTTCAAAATAGTTCCCTAGTAACTGTAAAAGAACCTTAACAATATCACAAAATATTTATCCATAATGAATAAATTTAATCCTATTTGTGATCTCTTAATTCTGATTTATAACAGTATAATATGATTTTGGTTAAGATCTAATTTTTAACATTTAGCTATTTAGCCTTTAGTGTTTTTTCCAGTTTGTTTTCTTCCTTAATAATTTATAGCAGAGTTTGAGATATGATTTTCCCACCTATGATAGATCTGCATTATGCAAATGGTGCTAAATTTTTTGAGTTTGAGGATGTTGAAAAGTTAGCCTTAGGACACTGCCATAAATGCTATTCTCCAAAACTCACAATCAACTGTATTAAATCCCTGGACAGAGATATGCGTTATTAACTAAGTATATCCTGTGCCTCTGAAGGATTTGAGCTATAACAAAGCAGGAGAACTTGGCGACTGAGCCAAGCAATCACTACGTGTTACATTATACCTTCATTACATGACACCTACATTATACCGTCTGTGTTAAATGAATGTTCATAGAGTAGGTTCAGTGTGTACAGTCTTGGCAGGATATTCTTCTCTCTAGAAAGAATAAACTATTTATAAAAATAATTTCATCACTAAGTACGAAATGAATAAGAAATCTTTATTTCAGATATTGGGAACACTGATGGTAAAGCAGTTAGAAGGTTGTCTGCTGACCAAAAGACTGGCAGTTTGAATGCACCAGCTTCTCCCTGGAAATCCTATGCAGAAGTTCTACTCTGTCCTACAGGTCTTGTTGAGTGGGAGGGGAGTCAGTGGCAGTATTTTTTGTTGTTTCAAACATTATTATTTGGGTGCCTGTCATAAAACAGTCACTTTTTGCTTTCAAAAAGTTATGCTTTCACTTTTTTTCTTTTTTTACTAGAAACATGGAAACATTGATAGGAACACTAAAAGAAAAACAAAGCAGGAATACACACTCACTCACACTGGCAACAACGCTATTAGAAAAGGAGCACATTATGAGTATTTTGTGGATTGAAATGTTAATAAACATGACTGCATTTTTATTTTACTCACCTGGTTTAGTTCAAATATTTTGGATATTTCCCAGGTTTGTAAATAGTGAGTACTTTTCTATCCTCTTTCGCCTTTAAGTAACATTTTTTCTACTATTCATAAAAAATAGAATTGAGAAATACATTTCCACCAATAAATATTTTAATGTATTAGTTTGTATTGTGTGAATTTGCCTTCATTTGTTATTTCTTTAGTCCCAGCAGGCCCTATTGAGAGCATCTGCAGTGCTGATGAAATGTTGGAGGCAGTGTTATGTTTGAATGAAAGCGTGGGTGTTTGTGAAATTTAAGTCCCCTGGTTGTACACCTATGTATGTGAGAATAGTCACTGGACATATCTGCAGAGGGAAATGAGGAAGGGGAGATGCTGAGTGATTGCTTTGCACGTTCACTAATACTCACTCTTCTTCTAAAGAATGACAGTAGTTTAGAAAGAATGGTAGTAATGTGAACCTATAATGGGTTTCATTTTCAAACCCCCTCAGACACATACAGCATTTAACTACTAACCTAAATGCGCCCACTTCAAATCCACCCCGTGGCATGGTGAAAGAAAGCCCTGGAGAACTGCCTGTGTAATGAGTAAGGTAAAATCTCTGTAGAACAGTTTTACTCTATCAGAAATGGAAGGAATCTACTCAGTAGAAGTATGTTTTTAGACACAGGTAGCCAACTTTCTTTTTTTTAAATCGTGACAGTTTCACCTAGTAAGGCTGAGTGGGCTGATTCTGAAATAGTGAATTGTGCTTAAAATGATAATAATATATATGGGTAAGTATATGTGTCTGTGTATACATACATACATATATATTCACACACATATATCATATATATATACAGACATGTATACATGTATATTACACATATATACATGCATACTTAAATATATATACATATTAGGATGAACAATTAAGTCTGCAAGCTTAATTGTTCTAAGTGCTACATACTGCACTGTTGAGAATCACCACTGTCTCCTTTGAAGCACTCCTCTTGGGAAAGACTGCACTGATATCATTGCCTAGTCCACCCTTCATAGTAATTTTAAATCTGTTTCTGGAACGGCCACTGTACACACTGGCATGGTGGGAAGTTCATAAACTTCAATTGTATTTCACTGTATTTGTTTAGCCAGTAAGCGAGTAACTGTGTTGGGACACCTTTCCTACTCACCTGATCTGGCCCCTAGATAAAGGAAATATTGAAAGGAAGATATTTTGATATCATTCAGGACATCAAGGATAATACGATGACAGCTCTGATGGGCATTCCAGAAAAAAACTGCTTTGAAGGGCAGACTAGGAGCTGGCTTAGGTGCACAGCTTCCCAAGGGGAGTACTTCAAAGGTGACCATAGTGATATTCAGCAGTAAGTTACGTAGCACTTATTCTAAGATGAGTTTGCAAACATAATTGTCACACCTTGATATATACATGTATATGTGTGTGTATATATATGTGTGCTCATATACTTACATACATTCTAGGGACAAAGAACTGTGTTTCCCTGTAGAGCTGTTGCTGGTTTGTCATTTATTTCTTTGTAACTTAAAAATTCTACCTCATGATCTTTCATAGGCTTTATAGCTTGTGCTTATTGGTTGAAATTCATAGACTTGAAAGTCAGGGAAGCTACACTTGAATCCCACCTCCACCATGGATCCAAGTATGATATTGAACTTGTCCTGAGTGATAACAAATCTCAGTTCCAGGTGATAACTTCTTTTCAGCTCAATGGGTTTTGGAAAGCCACATTCTGCTGTGTCTGTATGTGTAGGCCGAGATTCTCCTTGGAGTTTTTTTTTTTTTTTTTTCGGTTTGAAACTGCCTTGGAAAGTTGATGCTGCAATGTTAAATACAAGCAAAATCAAATTTAAATCTGCTGCTGAATGCCTTAAGCAGAAATTGACAGCATTGCTAGAGAAGCAGAATCTGCCAGGAGGCCTTGACAGTGGCAAGAGATCAGTCCTGCACGTGCCTAGAATATCAGGGGTGGCCTCCAAGTCTACACGTACAGCTTCTTGTGAGAGTGGATTAGATAGTTGCTGCTGTTATCATGGTTATTCATGTTTACCCTCACTGCTAGAGAAAACCAAAGGTGAGGATGAGCACAATCAGAGCCAAAAGTCACTACCAAGATTTGAGTTCTTTTTTAACTAATCTGGTTGTCCTACTGGATATATAAAGGAGGGCAGAGGGAGTTGGGGAGGGTATACATATCTGACTTTGCATCCCAACCAAAATCCACCACCTTGAAGTTGATTATGCTTCATAGCAACCCTATAGACAGAGTGGAGTCCCTTAGAATTTCCAAGGAGCACCTGGCAGATTTGAACTGCCAACCTTCTGGTTAGCAGCCATAGCGCAGGAACTGTTTTATTTTCTTTATTTTCTTTTTTATTTAACATGACTCAGTGAAAATGTACATTCACATATAAATTTACATGCCCACCAATATGCAGCTTCCACTGTTCTCCCTGTCCAGTGACAGCACACTATTCCTCTCTGCTCCATACATGTCTCATCCTCCCAACAGCCTCCTTTCTGCTCCTCTCCACCCACTCTCCTTCCTCCAGCCAGAGGTCAGCAGGATGATATCCTATAGATGTATAGAACCATAAAGTGCAACCAATATATGGTCACTCTGCATTGCCAAGTCCAATCCACTCTTGTCCAAAGAGTGGACCTTTGTTATAATTTATGGGTAAGGGCAGCATCTGGGCAGGGGGCCATGCTCTCAGGGGAACCCTGAGACCGCTGGACCATCAACTGAGGTCTTTTAGTGGAGATCTCAGGATGCACTCTTTTTTATTCTTGTGTGGCCAGTGAGACTCAACCTAGTGAGCTTCAAAGTGTCTATCACTGGTGGTGGCCGGGCACCATTCGGTTCTTCCAGTCCCAAGTCGATGAAGGCACCCACTCTAGCGGTTCTGTCTGTCTTCTAGGTTGTCTTCACCGCATGTCATTTTGGTCCTCGGTGAGCATTTGTTCCTGCTGAGTTGGGACCATTTGCTGTGTCCTCAGATGGCAGCTTGGTAGCTTTTAAGACCCCAGATGCCACTCACCAATGTGGGGTGCAGAGAGCTCTCTTGGCAAAACACTGGTTGTGCCAATTGGCCTCGATTTCGCCTAAGAGCATTGTCCCCTGCCCCCTGCCCCAGCTACTCTATTCTTGCAATATTGGATTAAGATGGAAGGAGTACTCAAGTTATGCTGAAGTCCACTTAATGTTGTTCTTGTTTCTAATGTGTGCTATCACCGCTTTATTCCAACCGTATTTCTAGCAACTATCTAAACTAAACTGTCCCCACCTCACCCTTCCTCCTTCCCCTCCCTTGCAGCTGTCAAAGAGTCTTTTCTTCTATACACAAGTCTGTTTTTGAGATCTTATCGTAGAGGTCTCATACAGTATTTGTCCCTTTGTCGCTGACTGCTTTCACTCAACATAATGTCTTCCAGTTGAAACCAGGTTAGGAGATGTTTCCTGGAATCATTGTTATTCTTCATCATTGCGTAGTGCTCCATTGAGTATATGTACCGTAGTTTACCTATCCATTCTTCTGTTGTTGGGCATCTGGGTTGATTCCATCTTTTTACTATCGTGGACTGTGCTGCAATAAACATTCTGGTGCATGTGTCCATTGGTGTGAAAGGTCTTGATTCTGTAGAATATATTCCAAGTAGTGGAATTACTGGGTCAAATGGTATATCAATATCCATTTTTTTAAGGAAGCACCAGACTGCTTTCCAAAGAGGCTGGACCATTTTGCAACCCCACCAACAGTGTAGGAGGGTTCCACTTTCTCCACAGCCTCTCCAGCATTTGTTGTTTTGCGTTTTCTGGATCATGGCCAATCTTGTCGGGGTAAGATGGTATCTCATTGTCGTCTTGATTTGAATGTCTTTAATAACTAATAATAAATAACTAATAATAACTAATAACTAATAATAACTAATAATAAAAAGATCGTGAACATGTCTGCATGTGTTCTTTGGCTGCCTGAATCTCCGCTTTAGTGAAATGTCTGTCCATCTCCTTTGCCCATTGCTTAATTGGATGGTTTATCTTCTTCGTATTGATATTTTGTAGTATCTTATAGATTATGGAGATCAGGCGTTGGTCTGACGTAGAGTTGCCAAATATTTTTTCCCATTCTGTGTGTGTTCTTTTAATTCTATTAAAAAAGTCTTTGGATGAGCAAAAGTGTTTGATTCTTAATAGTTCTCATTTATCTATTTCCTCTTCTGCTGATTGTGATTTCTTTGACAGATTTTGGAGTTTGTCCTCATTGTGTATTAAAACTTCCATTGTTGTTCCTACCTTTTCTTGTATGAGCTTTATCGTTTTAGGTAAGAACTGTTTTATTTTCTAACTACTATATAGGTCCTTTATAGCTCTGTCAGTATATTTCAAATCACGTGTGAGGAAGACTAGTTGTTGATTGATTTGTTTTCCCCCCATTTAAGCACTAGTGATACTTTTGCAAAACCTGATATAATAAATTACTGGAAAAGTGGAATTATAAAGCACACAAAATACAAATTCCAATTTTTACTAGGTTCTAAAGATATAAAACTGCATTTCAATAAATAGTATAAAATTGCATGAATTCATTGATTATAGGTGTTTTGTGAAAAATACACAGAATTATTATACTGGCAAGTCTTTGTTATTCTGCAAGGGAAAATAAACAGAAAGTTATGAAAGAAATAGTATTGCTAATACTAAACACCTTTATTCACTGTTCGAGTGAACATCACATGTATCAATTATATCAATTTTTAATGTGACTCTGATACTTTCCTGTTCAAGTAGCTAATCTCTGCATTGATGACAGTACTTTTTGCTGGAGTGTATGATCTAAACTTTTTCAAGTCCTGAATTAATGGCACTCATAGTAACAAAATGGATCTCTCAGTAGTGTATTGACAGGAATGGAAACAAACATTTTGGAGCAATATTGGCAAGCTTAGAATGATTGTTTTTAACTTCTATACAAAACTCAGGAGGCAGGGCCAAGATCGTAGAATAATCAGATGTGTCCTGTGATCTTTCTAACAGACACAAATGAACAAAAGCATTGATTATATAAGATATTCTAGGAGCCCTGAGTATCAAAGGGGAAGTTGAGAAATTCGACTGAATTACAAGGAAGAGAGAGTAGGTACAAAAGTACCTAGGACTAGCCATACATGACCTGGCAGGAATTGGCTACAGCCAGTGTGGTGAGCAGAGTGGCTACATTCAGGGGTCATACTTCTTATTAGCTGAGAATGAGCAGTGAAAAGACCACTCAAACCTCCATAACCAGTGAAAAATGGCACACAGTCATCAAAAGTTAAGTGACTTGCACCTAACCTACACACATGTATCTAAATTTTTCCTTCAGGATAAATCTGTCTTTTTTCCCAGGGATTACCAGCACCTTCTATGCATTATTTCAAGCTCTGCAGACTGAACCATTTTCCCAAACTTAAAGAAAAAGAGTTTAACAAATGGAGAAGAAAAAAAGAAAATCCACTGACTCCTATGAGCTGGAAAATCAGGAAAGAAACAATTTCTTTACCTAGACTCAGGCATAAGGGGACATGCCTTATCTATCAACACTCACAAACAACTGTCAAGCCCCCTGCTTTTCTCGTTGTGTTCAGTCAGATACGTGTGCCTACACCAATCACTCTTGCCCATACTGTAAGGGAGACCCTGCACCACACACTTGGTGTTTGTCTACCTGGATACCTGACCTGAATCCATACAAGACAAGTAAACTGACTCTTGAGTTTGCATTCTAATAACAGCTCTAACTGGTGAAAAGATATTACATCTTCAAATGTGGCAATAACCAAAGTAACACGCATGGCCAGCCTATGCAAACACTTCAAAACAAAACAATAGATCACAGTAAGCAAACATAAAATAAATAAACAATATACTCATGGCTTGAAGACAACAGTCAATATCAAATCACTTAAGAGGCAGACCGTGATGGCCTTAAAAATATCCTGTCTTAGTCATCTAGAGCTGCTATAACAGAAATACCACAAGTAGATGACTTTAAGAAGAAAAGTTTTATTCTGTCACAGTCCAGTCAGCTAAAAGTTCAAATTCATGAATCAGCTCCAGGGGAAGGCTTTCTCTCTTGACTCTGAAGGAAGGTCCTTGTTTTCAGTTTCCTTGACTAGCAGTTTTTGATGCACAGGACCTTCACATCCTTTCCAATGGACCGCTGAATTCCTAGCACTGCTTCTTGGTGATATGAGGTCCCCTACTCTCTCTACTAGCTTTTTTCTTTTATACCTCACAAGATTGTCTCAGGGCACAACGCAATCTTACACATCAAGTCCTGCCAGACCAACAAAACTGCCTCCCATTCTCCCTCATTGACATCATAGGGGCAGATTTACAGCATATAGGAAGATCACACAATACTGAGAATCATGGCTTAGCCAAATTGCTACACACATTTTTGGAGGAACATAATTCAATCCATGATGTCTCCTGAAATAAAGAATCAAGAAATTCTTCAGATGAAGAGAACAGCCTGGAATTACCATAAGTAGAATACCAAAGATTAATATTTAGAACTTGGTAAGAAATCAAGAAGGAGATAAGGCAAAATGCAACAAAACATAATGACAATTTGAAGAGGCTGCACAAAACCATGCAGAGATAGGAAGTAGACATTCAGAAGGTTAATAATAAAATTATAGAATTAAACAGGTCATTAGAAAGTCACAGGAGCAAAACTGAGGCAATGAAAAGCCAAATAAATGGGACTGAAGATAAAGCCCTTGATATCAACATATTTGGGGAAAAATCAGATCAAATATATTTTTTAAAAAATGAAGAAACACTAAGAATTACATGGGAATCTATCAGGATGAATAATCTATGAGTGGGAGGCAAGGGGGAGAAGAATGCAAAATACAGAGAGAATTGTTGAAGATTTTTAGACAGAAAACTTTCCTGATATGAAAGATGAGAAGATATCTATGCAAGATGTTCAACTAACTCCACAAGGAAGATCCTAAAAGAAAGACACCAAGACGCAAACTTGCTAAAACTAAAGATAAGGAGAGAATTTTAAAATTGGTTAGGGAGAAAGGAAGAACAATCTACAAAGGAGCAGCAGTAACATTCAGGTTGGACTATCTAAATAAGAGATCTACATAAAGAGAACTACAAGACCTTACTACAAGAAACTAAGAGAGACTTACATAAATACAGAAACCTATCCTGATCATGGATAGGAAGAATTAACACTGTGAAAATGGTTATTTTACCCAAAGCGATCTACATATACAATACAATCCCAATACAAATTCCAGTGACATTTTTTTATGAAATGGAGAAACAAATCACTAACTTTGTGTGGAAAGTAAAGAAACCCCAGATAAGCAAAGCACTACTGAAGATGAACACACTGGGAGAACTCTCATTACCCGACTTTAGAATCTATTACACTGCCCCAGTAGTCAAAACAATGTGATACTGGTACAAAAAAGAGACATACAGACCAATGGAACAGCGTGAGACCCCAGAGATGCCACCATCTCCTATGAAAAGATGGTATTTGACAAAGGCTCTAAGATTGTAAACTGGGGTCAAAACAGTCTCTTTAACAAAGGGTGCTGGCAGAATTGGATATCCATCTGCAAAAAATTGAAACAAGACCCATATCTCACACTTTATACAAAAGCAACTCAAACTGGATAACAGGCCTAAATATCAAACCTAAACTGATAAAGATCATGCAAGGAAAAATAGAACCAACAATGGAAGTTTCAAGACGCAACTTAGACAGACTTCAAAATCTGATAAACAAAGCATGATCAACAGAAGAAAAAATAGATAAACGGGAACTACTAAGAATTAACTTTGCTCATCTAAAGACTTTATCAAATGAATTAAAAGTCTATCTACAGAATAAAAAAAATTAGCAACTGTATATCAGATCTACATCTAATCTCTGTGATAGACAAGGTACTACAAAATATCAATAAGAACAAGGTAAATAACCCAATTAAACATTGGGCAAAGCAGATGGACAGACACTTCAATAAAGAAGACATCCAGGCAGCCAAAAGACACATGTGGAAGCGCTCACAATCATTAGCTGTTAAAGAAATCCAATCAAAACCACAGTGAAATACCATTTCACCCTCACCTGTTTGGCCATGATCTGAAAAACACAAAAGAACAAAAGCTGGAGAGGCTGTGGAGAAACTGGAATTCACTTACATTGCTGATAGGATTGCAAAATGGTTGAACCTCTTTGGAAAGCAATCTGGTGCTTCTTTAAAAAGCTGGAAATAGATATACCTTTTGGCTCAGTAATCCCACTGCTTGGAATATATTATACAGAATCAAGGGCAGTCACTTGAACAGATGCACGCACACAAATGTTTATTTCAGCACGGTCCACAATAGCAAAAAGATGGAATCAACCCAAATGCCCCAAAACAGATGAATGGATAAATAAACTATGACATATATCCTCAATGGAACACTACACAATGATAAAGAACAGTGATCATTTTAGGAAGCATCTCATAACATGATTTCAATTAGAAGACATTATCTTGAGTGAAATCAGTCAGTGGCACAGGAGAAATATTGTATGAGACCCCTACTATAAGGACTTAAAAACAGACTCATGTACAGAAGAAACGACTCTTTGATGGCTGCAAGGAAGGGCATGGGAGGGGTCTAGTTATAGATTAGATAGTTGATAGAAATTTGGTTGGATGAAATCAGTCACAGCACACATTAGAAAGAAGATCAGTTTAACTGGACTTCGACATAATCTGAAAACTCTTCCAATCTTAACCCAATCTTGCAAGGATAGAATAGCAGGAGCAAGGGTCTGGGGACCATGCTCTCAGGAGACATCAATGCCAATTGGCACAACTAGCATTTTGCTAAGAGAGTCTTCTGCACCCCATATAAGTGAGTAGCATCTGGGGTTTTAAAAGCTAGTAAGCTGCCATCTGAGGTACACCAAATGGTCCCAGATCTGCTGGAACAGATGTTCACCAAAAACAACAAAGACACAAGGGAAAAGGAGCTCAGAAGACAGAAGGACCCATGTGAATGGATGACTATATCGACATGTGATGAGAAGAACCAGATGATGCCTGGCCTCCAACAGTGACAGCTGTGATGGGGCTCACAATGTTGAGTCCCAGTGGCAACACAAGGAAAAGAAGGATGCATCCTAAGAACTTCACTAAAAGACTTTGATCGCTAGTCTGAAAGCCCATGAATTCCCCTGGGAGCATGGCCTGATGCTGCCCCAATCATAAATCATTACTGATATCAACTCTTCAGACAGGAATGAAACAGACTTGGGGACACAGAGTGACCATATCATGTGTGCACTTTATGGTTCTATGCATGTATAGGATGTCATCCTACTGGCCTCTTACTAGAAGGGAGAGGAGAGGATAGAGAGGAGGGGACAGAAGATTGTTAAGAGGATATAACATGTATAGAATGGAAAGGAGGAGTGTGTTGACACCAGGCAAGGAGAGCAGAAGGAGCTGCAGATAGGTGGGCATGCAAATTTAACTTGGATTTTATACTTTCACTCAATCACAATAAAAAAAGAGTAAAATTATGTTTGGACTATTCAGTAGAAGCAATGCGGACAGGAAAGCAATGGGATGACATATTAAAAAAAAATCCTTTAAGGAAAAAACATGGCAGACCAGAATTATATGTCTAACAAAACTGTCTCTCAAGTATGATGATGAAATTAGAACATTTCCAGAAAAACAGAAATTTAGGGAATATGCAGTCAACAAACCAAAATTACAAGAAATACTAATGGGAGTCCTTTGGTTAGAAAATCAGTAACATGAGATGACAATCCAAGTCTAGAATGTTCAACAGCACAACTGGATATCAACTCAGATAGGAAAATCACAAAAAATAAATCAAAGGCAAAACACTGAAAATAGGGAAACAGAGATGTCATTATGCAAAAGATGACAAAAGAGACATTCTTAAATGTATTCATAGATCTTTCTTGTGAATAGCCAAGTTGATACAAAGAAATAAAAGGCCTACTTAATTGGAAAGATAAGGGTAAATACTAAGATAACTACAAAGGAAGTTAACAATTCTACACATCAAAATAAAAAAAAGAAAATATGATGTCTTAGCAAATATAAAACTAACAACAATGAAAAAGATAAAAAGAAAATACATAAAGACAAAAATGAGGCGAATGTTGCTGCATTTTCAAAATTTAGATATGGTTCACATTTGTTGCTGGTACCAGTAGCTATTCTGTGAAGTTATAGTTAAATATACTTTTTATGAAACAAAGCAATTCAAGAATCATGAATTTTCTATATGTGAATGTTTTTTAATGGAAAGGAAAATTCAATATATTCTCTCCATACTGGAAGATGTGTGATAATTTTTTGCAAACATAAAACATCAGAAAATAGATAGTTGTACTTAATTTCTGTATCTTGTCATAAATATTCTAGAAACTCAGTTCTTCAACTCTTCTCCCTCTAGCTTTAACATTTTATCTTAACTGCCATCACAAAACATGTTTGATTTCTTCTTTTCAAGAAGGATTAAGGTCATTAAAGATACTAATGGTATCAGGCAAATAAGGAAGGTTGGCTTCCTATTCACATTTGTTAAATTTAAGACCTCAGTTGCAGAGGTATCACTAGGCTTGGTGTCACCCAGTGTGGTAGCTCATAGTGTCATCCCCTTATGCTAATTATCACAGTACTGTATCTAAAACACCAGAAAATTTGACAAAATTAGTGACTTTAAAAACATTGGCAGCAATGAAAACAACAGCATATGCTTGTAGCACTTGTAGACAAATCACATGATTTGAAGTCCTACTGTAACTGGGTGATAATGACAGTTTTGACCAGTGCACATTATAATAATAATATATTAATACCCACTGTAATCAAGTTGATTCTGACTCATACTGACCCTCTCCCTATTACAGAGTAGAACTGCCCCATAGCGTTTCCAAGGAGTGCCTGGTGGATTTGAACTGCTGACTATCTGGTTAGCAGCTACAGCATTTCACCACTATGCAACCAGGGTTTCCAGAGCACAATAAAACCAAAACTAAAGCCACTGCCTTCAGGTCTACCTCATAGAGACCACATAGAACAGAATTGTCACACAGTTTGCAAGCAGCACCTGGTGGATTTGAACTGCAGACTTTTTGGTTAGCAGCCATAGCACTTAACCACTATACCACCAGGGTTTCCATTAGAAGGACCAAAAATTAAATCAGCATAGTGTTTTAGCCTTTCGTGTATATTGGTACATACAACAGTGATTACAAGGTTTTGTTGTTGTTGTTGTTGTTATAACTAACCCCCACAGGGGAAGAAAAAGAGTCATCCTTGCCATCAAGTTAGTTTTTACTCACAGTGACCCTACCCAAAAGAGTAGAACTGCCCCCAAAGAGTTTCCAAGGACTGCCTGGTAGATTTGAAGTGTTTACGTTTTTTATACAAAATAATAAGTTTCTGCTAAAACTATGCAGAAAAATCTTGTAGATAATCAGCTTGGTATCATCCCCTCTGACAAGGTCACCTGTTGTGGTCCAACCCACCCCTCTCCTGCACACATCCCTAATGACAGCACTGCTAACTTGCTTCTTAGAGAAAGAAGAAAAGTTTGCTTGTTGTTCAGACATTCCTAAGAGACAATTACCCTTCCATAACCTTTGTACCTTAGCATGAAATACAGTTATTTATAACAACTTCTATGTTACCACATAATAAAGAGGATAATCTTGAATATAATCAATAAACTTTTACATAATTCACAATTTTTACTAATTGTTAAGAACACTGATATTCAACTGAGACATGTTATAGCAAGACTTTCTTGGTAAAAGAAGCAGTGTATTATGTTACGCGTGAGTTTCTTGATGAGAATGATCCAAATGTTCCCTGCCATTTTAGCTTCCCAATCTATCGCTACGAAAACATAAGCAATAAACAATAAACCACATATGTGGAAAAATATCACAATGTCAAATTGCTTAAAAGTTTTTGAGTACTTACTCTTAATTTCTGTACTTAATCTTTAAAACCCAAAACAGACAAAGAAACAAACCCAGTGCTATTGAGTCAATTACAACTCATAGTGACCCTATAGGGTACAGAAGAACTACTCCATAGAGTCTCCAAGGAGCCCCTGGTGGATTCAAACTGCTGATCTTTTGGTTGGCCAACATAGCACTTAACCACTATGGCATCAGAGTTCTCACTTAGTATTTAGGGGTGAGTACTAAACAGTTTATGTACTAGACCCATTCCGTGGCCACAATTTGAGAAGCACTATCATGTATGAGGTAACCATGGTGGTGTGGTGGTTACTATGGCCTCTAACCAAAAGGTCAGCAGCTCAAATCTACTAGATACTCATTGGAAACTCTGTGAGACAGTTTTACTCTGTCTATTGGTCACTGAATCAACTTGCTGTCAGTGGTTTTTTGGTATTGTGTATGAAACAGAGGTAATGTCTATGTTGTAGAGGTGTGATGAAATAACCAATAATGTCAGGAATATGTATCAAATAGGTGTTTGATAAAAGACATTGTTAAATTGCATTATACAATTACACTTCATGTTAAGCAAACCTGTAGTTGTAGAAAGAGACAAACACTGCATCTGAGTTCAAAAAGTGGGCATTCCTTTTAGAGCAACGTTATCTGTGTCTATCTGTACCTCTGTGTCTAAATGTAGCTGTATAAAGATATAGACATGTAAGGATTTCCTGTAAGAAAAACTAACAAACTACTAGAAAGTATTAATTTTACAGACTGAAAGAAGGTACTCAATTAGGAACATCAGCAGGAACTCTAAGGAACTGGATTATGATATTGGTTTAAAAAGGTGGCAGAGCAATTTGCTGCAGAGCAATACAGTGGTGAAAATTTTCTCTACATTTTGCTGAATTGTGCTGTCATCCTGGCATATGGTTCACTCCCATAGGACATACTGAAGGACGACAGTCTACACTGGCTAGTTATGAATGAAAAGCGTTAACTCATAGGATACTCAAAGTAGAGGTGCATTTTACATATAAAGGAGAGTGAGACATAGAGAAAGAAGTTCAGTAACTTGCTCAAGTTTGGACCATCACAGGGGGTATAAGGATATGATCCTAGGATTTCTGGCCTCACAACCTATATTCATCAACATGGTATAATGTCTTCTGATGGAAAGTGAGAACTAAAACTGGAAAGATCAGAGTGAAATTGTATGGGGAGGATATTGTGCAAAGGTTATTTCCAGCAGGACTCGATAAGCAAGAGCAGCTGTACAAGATGATTGCTAGGAGGAGGTCAAGCGGTCCTGCACATCTGGAGGGTGTGCGGTGCATGAGATAGCAGAGGAATGAGAAACTGCAATTTGAGGGAAGGTAGGAAAGAGAAACACAACTGAACTTCATTCTATTCATGGTTACGTCTAAAGAGGACACAGCTTGAAAAATCACTTGTAAAGTTTAAATTTGATTTGAATATCCTGAAAACCGTCCCCAAGGATGAGACGAAAGAGCAGCTATACAACCCTGATATTTCATTTTCGTTCTCCAGTATTTGCTTGCTGAGTAGAGTTGCAGGCTGTCCTACCCAAAGGAAGGCCGAGTTGCTCAGGAAAGGAGCCAGATCAGGAAAGGGGAAAAGAAAGGAGAAGGCACCTGTGAGAACAATTTAGAACTTTAGAGTTACGGGGACTCTGAAGTGGCTGGATTTGAATTGGGAGGTGGCGATGACGACTCTGGTTCTAAACCCTTGTGACTGTGATGTTCTAAACAAAACAGGGACTGCAAGAGGAAGAGATGAAGATAAGGAGAAAGGATTAAATTGGAGAAAAAAATATAATGGTCACTGTTTTCCAAACATTCAAAGAGAAGAGTGATTTTTATTAAAATTGCAATTTGTATATGTAGATACATTTGTTACATAAGCTGAGGTTTGCCTGATTTGGGTATTTGAGACAAATAAAACTGGCAAACATTTAAATTATCATGAGGGCAGTCAGACCACTGAGTCCATTGTGACTCATTGACACCTTATAAGACAGAGTAGAACAGCCCCTAGGGCTTCCTAAGAGGGTAGCTTTGAACTGCCAACCTTTTGTTTAGCAGTATGCTGTTAACCACTGCATCATCGGGGATCTCATGAGAGTAGGTAGTCAGAAAACTCATGGTACTGTCAAAGGATTCAAGTTAAGAGAATTTAATGAGAGCTCTATTTAAGGAGCCAAAAAAAAAAAAGATGATTCAGGGACTAGTAATAGTGAGAAGTTGTAACTATCCCTGGCTGTCAAATGGCAAGGGGAGGGGAGTGATTATCTGGTGATGGATGAGAAGTATGGTATGTGAAAGAGGGAGAAAGGACCACAGTATTTCAACTGTAGCTAGAACATGCATCCGTAACTGGAACTGAATGAAACATGCCCCCTGGATATTCTCCTGTCATGGAGTCTGCTGGAGCACCTTTCTTTGGCTGAGCCTTTTGGAAGCATGTGACAGGCGTGCTGGGAAAATTCACTTCCTAGTGTTCAGCTGCTTACAGTTAGTGTGGACATGCGTAGAGCAGAGAGTACAAAAGAAAACATCTGACAAAATGAGGAGCAAGTATTCACCAACCTAAAGGACCAGCTGTATGAGATAGATTATGTATTTTCTAAATGCATTGTATTTTTTAAGTCATTATGTACACATATTTTGAAATATTAGGTTGGTTATTAAAGCTTCCTCACTATATTATGGTGCTTTCAAAGGTTCCCTTTCCTTATCAGACTTTTTGAATTGTATTCAAAATCCAAATGTATTAACTATTTTTAATTAACAATTACAACGTTTCACAATTCCAGAAATGTATCTTTGTAAGTAAAATAATATTTCTGAGAGATGAGCTCTGTAATTGTATCAAGAAAGCATAATTATTGACCTTTTGTATTTTCATATACTTCAGCATAATTAAAAAAAGGACCTTGCTCACTCTGATATGACTCATTTATTATATACTTTCTAAGTACATTATCAATCTCTTTACTTGAAGCATTGTATATTACTAATGTGTTAATCATTGCACACGTATAATTATTGGCAAGCTTGACTGTCTTTTTTCTATAAAGCTACCGACTGTACTATTTAATGAACAAATGCACTTATATTTAATCATTACTTTGCACTCAAACTTCTGTTAAAATAATGGCAAATCACATTCACTTTTCAATCATTGAAGTAACAATAAGGAAATGAAAAGGCTTCCTGACTGTAGGGTTTTTTTAAAAAGTCTTTTTATTATTATTACTATTATTTTGGTATCACTCATTCTCTCATAATTAGCATAAATGTAAATGATAGGGATTGTTTTAATAAAAGTTGTTAAGGGCATGAGTGAAACCATAACTTGTTTCTCTTAACTTCAAAATGAAAAGATTCCCCCTACTGTTAATAAATGATAGTGGGGGAATAAAAGGTAGGGGGCTGAGAAAAATACATACTTCACTTCGGATTGAACCATGGGGGATTTCTGGAAGATTTACGACCATATTGGCTCATTGATTACTCAGATGGCAGAAAGATATTCCCAGTGTGTGATCCTTTATCCTAATGAAAAAGACTATTAACCCACCTCAAAATACATATTAAAAGTTTTATTTTTGTTAAATGGAGGGCTTCATTTAACTCTTTTAGATCATTGGGCCTCTACTTGAAATTTAGTGACCACATTTGAAGAAGTACAAAACCTGATGGTGCAGTGGTTAAGTGCCACTGGAGATAACCTTAAAAGGTCAGTAGTTAGCATCCTCCAGGTACTTCTTGGAAACTCTACAGGGCAGTTATAATCTGTCTTATTAGGTTGCTATGAGTCAGAATTGACTCACTGGCAGTGGGTTTGTTTTTTTGGTTTTGAAAAAGTAGTACTGTGATTACAAATCAAGTGGATATTAAGAACTGATAGAGCGTTGTTACATTCTGACAACAAGATAAGTATAGTTAGGGACTATTGAATTTTTATGAACTAAGGATTACTTAGAAAATTCTAATTTTACTAAGTTATTCAAATTCACCTCCAAATGGAAGGTTACATCTGCAAGTGAGGAATTGCATCAAGGATGTTGAAAAAGCACTTTTAATACTCTCTGTTTCAAGGACCTTGAAGAGAGACAATTAAGGAAATTGCAGTAGGTTTCATTGAGATCATTCTCTTTATTGTGTAAAACTGAACATTTAAGTAAATGAGTAATCCTTTTTGGACAACGTAATATGAAAACCTTGATAACCAACAGTGCTTGTGGGAATTGCAGTTGCTTATAAACGTTATACTGGGTGGTACCTCTGTGGAAAATTATAATGGCAGTCTAAATTCTAGTACATTTCATAAAATACATATTTTTATTACATTCTCATGGACAAGTAGTAATGTACATATAAACTGTATTATATAGTATGCTGCATAGATTCATATAAATATGATATTTTCTGTAGTATTAAAATTCAACAAAGAAACTATAAACCCACTTAGACATTCAAGTGATTCTCAGTAAATTAACCAGGATTCGGGGAGTTATTTTATTCGTACAGAGCTTGATTATTTTCAAATTGTTTTATCAGTTTAGAACTTTTGTTTGTTTTATTACGTAGGAGTCAGGTTACAGGCTGCTAAAGGGACAACTGATTCAAGAGGTTCACTGGGAATATTTCTTAAGAAGTGCTTAAGAGCCTATTTTGATATTAGCATTCAGAATGAACAGTAAATATTGCTGTGCTGTATTTCCTTCTAAATATATTTAACCATTTAAAGAGATCTCTATACATTTCTACTGGGAAATGTTACAGTTGTAAAACCTCAGCCTTCTATAAAGTCTTAGTAAGGAAAAAAAAAATTCTATTGCCAGATAGAGTTCCTATCACTGTCAAAGATTTTTAAAAGGAAAGGCAAAAATCAAGGATCTCATACTTACTCATGTTGCTTGGTCTAAACTCTGCTAAAATTATAGAAAAATAATTTTATGTTTAAAATAAAGCTTTTCATATTCACAAATCTTCTGTCATCTGTCCATAAAACCTATTACTATTGAGTTTATTCCTACTGATAATGACCCCATAGTATAGAGCAAAACTGTCCCATAGGGCTTCTAAGAAACAGCTAGTAGATTTGAACTGTTGACCTTTTGGTTTCCAGCGATGCCATTAAGAATCACAAATTTACAAAAAATGAGCTAAAAGGTAACATACTACATGTGAGTCAAAGATTGCCATAGGACTTGGGATTAATTTATTTTAGCTACACAGCCTTCCTTATTATGAAAACTGGTTATAGCACAACCTCAAAATATACAAGTTAAAAATTATTGAATCATGAGATTAATTTGAGGGAAAAATAGAAAACTATCTCATTTGTAATCATCTTAGACAGCACTTGGCTTGGCTTTGGCTATGTGTAGTTTTGTGTTATTTTAATACATTAGAATCATGTTTAAGATCTGCTCTTTTTGGTCAGCTATATTCTAGGAATAGTGCTATAGGAAAGAAAAAGAAAGTAAGTAAAGAAAAACCTGTTGCTATCCAATTGATTTCAACTCACAGCAATCATATAGTTTATTCCTTCTTCGGTTTTATGATGCATAGTGTGAGACTGACTTTACAGTTACATCTCTCAAGGCAACAGAGCACTGAAGACCTGCAGAACTCGGGGAGAGCAGTTAAAATAGTGTGCTCATTTGTAATATTAAATAAATGTATTTTCAGGTTAGTGCTCATCATACCTTTAGGAAAAAATGAAGGTGGCCTTGAAGGTACTTCTTGTTGTCAGCAGCTGTCCTGTCACCTCTGATTCATCACCTAGCCCTGTGCTATCTATGTAACCGTGATTATGTCTGAGTCATTAAAGAAATTGAAATGGATGCGTAGTAATGGATTCAAATTTACCATGTGGCTGCTGTGTATCAACATAGGGCTGAGTCTCCACAGCTAACTTCTTTTTTAAGCTCCTCAAACTGAGGAAACAGATAATCAGAGAAGTTAGAAACAAGCCAAAACAAAACCTACTGCTGTTGAGTCAATTTTGACTCATAGTGACCCTATAACAGGACTGAGTAGAGTTGCTCCATAGAATTTCCAAGGAGTGCCTGGCAGATTTGAACTGAAGATCTTTTGGTTAGCAGATGACTTAGCAGTTAACCACTACACCACCAGGGTTTCCAGAGAAATTAAATATATTGATAATGGTTACAGAGCTCATAACTAATCCATCTGAAATTTATTTGAGCCAAGAAATTAGAGCTAGCTAATCAGATATTCCTACTGTGATAGGTAGGAGTGTGCAAGTGTGTGCCAGGGTGGAAAACATGAGTGTGGTGGAGTCTGAATTCCACTGAGGTGGTATAAATTAAAATTAAATTCAGGCTTAACTTCTAGAAGGTTCTCAAACCTAAACTATACCAAAAGAAAAAGAAAATGCTTTATTCTGCCCTCAGTTCTAGTAATTTTGCTGTGGTTTCATTTTCATTTACTCATGTATTTTCAGTAATGATTTGACAGATATATTTTGATAGATTTTTGAAAGCTAAACTTTTAAAATTTGAGATTTGTGAGAGGAAGCTACTATGAGAACAGTTCCTGCTTCAGTTTTTTTTTCCTGACTTGTTGGCCTTATTCTGATAATCACCGTTTACCCTGAACTGTAGAGAAATAATCAAAGATTGCCTAAAAGTTGAGTTTATAGGGAGATTTTTCATTTTGGAGACTTCATGCAGCTACTGTAGGTACTATGGTCCTGTAAGCAAGAGCAGAGCCACAAAAACTCTTGGTTTGAATTCTGAATGAATTTTACTTCTCTTTTAAAGATATTTTAGGGAAGTCTCTTATTTTTATTCAAGGAGCACCTGGATACTCCGGGGGTCAGTTCTACCCTGGCCCCTAGGGTCGCCAGGAGTCGGATCCGACTCAACTTGGCACTTGGCTGGCTTCGCCAATTTTTATGCTTGTTTTCATTGTTGGTATTTTTCTTAAGGAGCTCCATGAACATTGTTTTATCCTGCTAAGTAAAGCAATTTGCAATTAAATTCCCAAAGGGAATCTTAAGAGACATTGTAGCTTCAGCAAATGTCATGCACATATATCCCTTCCCTACAAAGCATACAAGACCCAATATAGACTGGTTCTGCAACATTTTATTCTCTGTGGAATCACATTTATTTTAACCATTGAATTTTCTTTTTGATTAAGTCTTTTTGTGCTAGTCTCTGTATTTCTACTGAAAATCACCATATTTATTGTTAGTTACTGGCTGTGAAACAACGTTTGTGTTAAAACCCCTCAATGAGGAAAATATTTCCCTATGACTCTTATACAAGCTGATATTTTAAAAGTCGTAACTGCCCACAAATTGTCAGTCTTGAAACAGAATTTCAGTTTGGAGATGCCAAATGGAATTAAAATAATGTTGAGTTGTGATGATGGGACAGTAGCAGTCTGATGTCCTCTGACATTATGATCGCTGAATTAAAGAGTTTCAGAGTGGGGGGAAGAAATAGAGAAAACTCTTTCAACTTCCAAGAGAAGGCAATTTTTCATAGTAGTGAGTTGAGAGTAATCAAAGGAAAAAGCCCAGAAGACTTGATTGTAAAAGTGACCATTTGCAAGTAGTGTGGATTGTAATTTACTCTAGTGGAAGAAAAAAAACATACTGTGGTCAGTTACAGCTCCAAGTTCTCATTCTTTCTAACGTTTGGTGGCTGCTAACAATGATTAGACAATTTTAGAAGCAAACTATTCAAGGTCTAGAAGATTAGGCTCTTCTTCAAGAGTCAGTAGCAAGGTCAGGATTAATTTGTTGCTTTAAAATGTGAAATTTTGCCTCCATGTTTGAGAGCTGTCTGTGGTGGCCTCAGCTGTATGATAAAAAGGGCCTCAAATTTTATTGTACTTGTATGACACAAAGGATATCTATTTGGAAAGACTTAATAGGCTTGGAAAGAGGGTAATAGAAACTGAATTGAGGTAATTTGTGTAGTGTACAGAAGATGGCCAGGGGGAAACTTCAAAGACAATCCCTCTTGCACGACTAAAACTGAATAGACATTTTCAAGTCATCTACGTTTTACATGAAACTAGGTATCATCTATTGATCCCAGAGTTTATGTCTTTAAAGATTTTAATGAGAACAAGGTAGCACTGATCGAGCCATGTGTGTGGCTGGCCAACTAAAGCAAAAGGACCAGATAACAGCAACCCGTTGCCACTGGATCAGTACTGACTCATGGTGATAGATTTATTTCAGATGACTTCTAATTCACCGTCAGTGAAAGAATCTGACTCACTGATCACAGTTGTTATAGGAGAAATGGTGATTTTCTCAGCTCTGAAACAAAGGGCTCGATTTCCGTTTGGTAATGTTCAATAGATTTTTCTTAGAAAATAGGTAGCTATCTACTACTCACTGAGTTAATTACTAACTCAGTGAAACATGAAAACAAATACGTATACTTCATATTTACTTTAGAATCTCCCTCATGCTCCGAAGCAAAAGTTAAAATTAACATTAACCAATGACTTTTTATGGGATTTTATGTTTATGGAGTTAATTTGGGCAACTTAGTTTCATTCAGTGAAATGAACCAATGGTAAAGTAAAAGATGTTAAATGCAGTGAAAAATAAGCTTGCAAACATTCAACTGAATTCTATAATGTCACCCTGTTTCTGAAATCGAAACCCATCTAAGCATTTACAATAGTCTTAGGTAACTGAAATATTAAAGGTAAGGATGTTTCTCCTTTTGCCTGAAATCCCATTAGGAAGAGAAACCCGGTGACAGAGAAATCCCATTGCATTAGGGAAGAATAATTCATTACACTGGACTTAAAGCATCAAAACTGGGGTGGAGTGAAGGGAGCAAAGGAAAGACACTTTTCATACAAAGTATTTTCTGTCAAGTGGGCCAGTGATGTCTTACCGTCATTCTTCGGAACTGACTGACACACTTCAGCAATTATTTTTGATGCTCTATACAACATGAGAATCTTGGACTAAAACAAGAAGCTTGTCTTTAAATTATCTAAGCGAACTCCGGCAAACAATACACTAACTAAAATGTGTTTTCCTCTGCTGCTTTTCTACTGGTATATTGCCTTTGAGTATACTTTCACCATAACACATAACATCTAATGTTAGACTGTTGTGGAAGGTGACAGTTTTAATCAAATTTGTGTTAGAATCCTACATTAAGAAGCATTAGGAAATTATTTAACCATAACTTTGTTATAAACTAAAATAAAAGAAATGCAACCATCTTCATGATCGTAGTTGCCCTACGGTTCTTTCCTCTGTAGCTCTTAGGATACATAACCCATTGGTATACAGTACGCCAATACCAACTCACTGAAGCATTGTTATTTGCAGACATAAACCAGATAAAATGTTGTGTCATTTAGACAAGCCTTGAAGTTTATTCTTCTTGACAACCTGATTTTATAATCACCTCATCTATATGCTCAGTTCCATTTTCAAGTGGCTGTACCCTCTGTGGTGCCTGGCAAATGGGTCAAATGGAAGTAAATGGTCATTGTGGACATCTCATTCTGCGACTTACAGCTATGTGAACTTGAACAAGGGAATTGAAACTTCTATGTCTTTAAAAGAAAACAGAAACCACAGTTATCTCAAGGGTCAGAGTCAGCTGAGTAATTTGTGGAGTCTCAGCGGCACTGGGCTGGGGCTCAGTGAAAAGTGAAAATGTTTGGTTTCTTGTTCAAAATCATTACAAATTTCAAGAAGGCCACAACCGAGCATTAAACTCAGCATACAGGCCTTCCGAGCAGGGGGCCAGGCACAATCTAAATTGGGACTGCCTGAACATTAGCCAGCCAGCCAAGTGCCATCGAGAACGTGTCTATACGTGGAAAAGCATACATGGAAATTAGGTAGATGCCCTCCTGGTGCGTGGTAAACATTCAGAAATAACTTTAACAATTATAGACTACAGAATTTTTATTTGGGATGCTCTGGGAATTTCTGAGGGAAGGTAAACCAAACCAAAACCCAGTGCTGTCGAGTTGATTCTGACTCATAGCAACACTATAGGACAGAGTAGAACTGCCTCATAGGGCTTCTAAGGAGCACCTGGTATATTTGCCAGCATTTTGGTTAGCAGCCAGAGCATTTAACTACTACGCCTGCAGGGCTGAAGGGAGGTAGAAGATGCTTAAACCATTTTTAAGGCAGAAAATAGGTGTTAAATTCGAATAAAATGCAATGGGAAGGCAGAAACTCTAAATAAGCTCCACAAAACTTTAACTTAATGTAATCTTTATTTTGATTTTCTTTTACAGTTTTAAAGTTCTTATAAGGAATAATGGAACTGTGGCTCTAAAAAGCAATATGCCCATGTGATTGTAATATTTCCTCTGGTGAAGGAGTGGATTGTTAATTGGGACTACTGACAGAGCAAAACCAAGTTATGTAGCATGATGTTCAGCTGCAAAACCTTTAAACCAAACAAAAACAAACAAACAAAAAAATAAAACCCAACAAATCCATTGCCATCAAATCAGTTCTGACTCAGAGCAACCCTACAGGACAAAGCAGAACTGCCCCACAGAGTTTCCAAGGAGTGGCTGGTGGGTTCAAACAGCCAACCTTTACGTTAGCAGCTGTAGCACTTAGCCACTACACCACCAGGGTTTCTTTACAGGGCAGAAATATGAGTACGGAGTGCTGTACTACAGGAAGACCATGCCAAGTAAGTCTACATTTGGGGTATAAGCAATAGAAACCCAATTTAATGTACACATCTAAAACAGGAAGTATAATTCATCTGTGGTAAGGATTGGTATAAAATTAGCTCTTGGAATCAGTGGCAGTCTGGGACTTCCATGCCACTTGCTCTCCCTTCTGTCTTTCGTTGCTTAGCTTTTATCTGTGTATTGCCATCACAATTTACTAGTCTCTAGCTTGTTGATTAGGAGGAAAAAATTACTGTCAACTTGTGATTTTTACATCACTTGGCTGTCAAGAACAAAGAGGGAATTTTTTCATCTCTTTATTTTTACATTACGGAACAGGCCAAGAAAGAGGTCTGACTTTCTTGTCACTAGTCTACCCCTGACTGCTAACTGATACAGCTGGGTTAGCGATGAAGGATCACACAAGGAGAGGTGTGGACACTGGGAGCCGAGGCTGTTTCCAGAGCAGGGCAACCGCTGAGAAGGCAGAAACACTAAACAAACTCCAAAGAGAAGCTGTAAAATTTCCCAGAAGAGGAAAGACATGAACCCAAAGATGGGGGGTGAGGGGATAGGAAAAAGAAAAAAAAAATTGTTGAGTAAAACTGGAGGGAAAACATAGAATACTCAAAACGCTGATGTCATCACATCATGTAGCCAAAACACCAAGCCCACTGCCAAGTGCATTCCTACTCATAATGACCCTGTAGAACAGAATACAACTGCCCCATAGACTTTCCAAGGAGAACCTGGCAGATTTGAACTGCTGACCTTTTGATGAGCAGTCATAACACTTAACCACTATGCCACCACGGTTTCTACATTGTGTAGAAGAGGGGAGAAAATACATAGTTGATAAATTGCTTTAACTGCACCGCCCTCAGTGAATCTCGGTTTTGGCTGTGTGTCACGATCACCTGGGGAAGATTTAAAAAAAACAAATGCAGATGTACAGAGCCTGCCCTCTGAGATTCTGATTCAGTTGTTTTGGCTTCAAAGCTACTATTTTAAAGAGCATCCCCTGCGAGTCTGATGTGCAGCCAGGATTGAAAAGCACCAGGTAGTTAACTAAATTACTTCTTGTTGTCTCTGTTCAGTCTTTTATATATGTGTGCAAGACATAAAATAACAGTCACAGAATTTTATGGTTTTTTTGACCAGTTACATTCAATAATAGAATGGCTATGGAGATATTGGGGGTATGAAGATAACGGAGGTGACTTGGATGATATAAAGGTGAAGAAACAGTTACTACTTTTAAGGAACTCATAACCTATAGCTCAAAATGCAATTGAAAGACTCTGGCAGCAAATTCGCTTGGGGATGCTTGTCAAAATCCAGATGCCTTGGATTTACCCTGACCTGTTGGATCAGAATCTCTGAAGGCAGACCCCAGATCATGCATTTTTTCCAAGCTGCTCTTTTGAACAGGATGCACGCAAGTTTAAAAGCCGTGGTCTAGTGCTACATGCTTACTCCTCACAGCTGTTCTTTCCTAAAGCACAGCGAATAGCCCAGGCTGCAGAACCCTAACTAACATCACTGCTCACCTGGCAGCAAGAGCTCATTGTGCAGCCCGGGGCCTGGGAGGAATAAAAAAAGCTGCTTTGATTTTCTTCTTTTTTTTCTTGTCTGGTTACCAGCAATATCAACTCTCTTTTTAGTTACAGGAAGAGGGCAATCTTCTTTCTATTCAGTTAAAGATGAATATTGCTGGTTTTATGGAAATTGCTATTTTTTATATACTTGTCTCTTTTGTAATATTTCTCATAATTATTCTAATGTGCTATGTATTTTGCTCCTCTCTACTTAGGTCTTATTTTAAAAAAGCTAATAAAAATGTAGTTATTATCCTTCTATCAGTTTTAACCTTGATACAATTTCTTTACACTGTCCTGTTACACCTGCAATGGACACACCACATTCATAAAATTCATTTTTTCATCTAACTGGCATTATTCAAGAGGACGGAAAGTGAGAATGAAAAAGCAAGAGAAAATAAGCATGTCTTGTAACTATAAACAGAGAAGTGAAGGTCACCCAGTTCAGGATGAGAAAGAAACTTATGTGTCCTTGCATTTCTTATTCAGGTTTACTTATCATATCTTAAATTAAGTGAATGACTGTGTTCTTTTCATGGATCTTAAGAAATTGCTCATTCAGTTAAAAAGAACCATTGCCTCGTTTTCATTTGAGAGTTATAAGTGACTATAGTTTTTAAAAGGGGGGCAGTAAAGATAGTATCATTTCTTGCTATCTCTTATTTCTCAGGGACATGTTCACTAACTAAAATAAAAATCTACTCAGAATTGTGAATTTCCCATGTCTGTCTGTACCCAGCACATTCTGTGAGTTTCATTCTATGCTCTCTCTCTGCATTCTCCGCTTTGGCTTTTTTCCTGTAATTACTGGAGTTTTATTCCACGTGTGTCTCTTCTTGACAGCCATGTTTCTTTAGTTCAATGAATGTTATCAAGCATTCTTTGACTGTTGCTGTTGCATCAACCTTAATTAGCTTTTGATTGCTGTTAATTTCACAGCATTTCCCCTTTAATAAGTTGCATCAAAATGCTTTCATTTCTGTTGAAGCAAGTTTAATTAGTTTTTGAGCCCTGTTTCTGTTTTCTTTTCCATTTTGGGGGGGAAAAATACAAAACTGTGAACATTCTCTTTGTTTCTTTGAGGTTACCCATGGCTTATAAATTGTTGTTCACCAGAAGCCCTCACCTAAGAATGACAATACAGAACAGTGTTGACTTGGCAGCCTTTTCATTTGCTTCAGGAAGGTGCCCATGTATTTACATACTTGTGGTTGATTCTGCTTATTTTAAAAAGTGTAATATAAATTTAGTGTCAAGTTTTCAAAAGGAAAATTGGCTTATTTAAAACAATGAGGATTTTAATTGGTCCCTGAATTCCTTTTAAGAGACTGGACAGTGCTTCATATATTCAATTATATGACACAAAATATCTGTGTTTTCTTTTAGACAATTTTTGGGCACTTTATTTTCATAAAACAAATTTTACTTTAATATTTCTTATGATTAAATGCTACTCAAACTACTTTTTTTGTAACTGCATAAAACTGAATGCTGTTTTTTAAAATAGGCTATATTTATTGTTTTAAATCATATACATATAAACATAGTAATAATAATTTATATGTATATTATATGTAACATTAAATCTGATATTTGTTGATGTGACCAGAACTGTAAACTTGGGCCTATGTTGGAATTTAAAACTTTTAATTAAAAAGTGTATGCATCTCACTGCCTCCAACAAAAAAGAATGGTAAATCAAAACTGCTATGCATACAGTTAACTATTTAAACACTAAGAGTTCTGAATTAATTTGCTACTAATACATAATAATGACATGTGAGTTTCAGTGGAAGAAAAGTAAAGGCCTGATTTGAAGCAGGATTACATTCAATAGTATACAATACTCACCTCATACTATAGAATTCTTCAAAAGAAAAAGTTACCAATTGTGAAACTTAAAATTAATCATTACAGTTAATAGTATATATTTCTCAAATATTTAAATGTGTTTTCCTATGATTGCTTAAAAAAATGATACACGAAAGGAGAGAAGGGAACAGTGTAACAGAAAAAAGAGAGGAGAAAGAGATCACAATTGCAGTACCATCTGAATTTAGTGTACTTTCATTAGGAAATATGAAACCTGGGTTTTGAAAGTGCTCATCTGCTATCCTAGGTTGAATTGTGTCCTCCTACAAATGTATTCAGCAATTTGGCCAGGCCATGATTCCTAGTATTGTGTGATGTTCTTGTTGGTTGTAAAACCTGTATCTATGATGTTAATGAGAGGATGGGTGGTGGTTGTGTTGGTGGGACAAGACTTATTGTGTAAGATTTTCTTGTGCCTTGAAGCAGTCTCTTGAGATATAAAAAAAAAAAAAAAAAAGAAGAAGCTAGCAGAGACATTTGAGGACTTCATACCAAAAGAAGCAGTGTTAGAAGCAGAGAATATCTTTTGTAAAAGACCTTGGGTCCCCATGCCTCAGAAGCTTCTAGCCTAGGGAAAGATTAACTACAAGGACCTTCCTCCAAAGCCAACAGAGAAAGGCATTCCCTGGACCTGATGCCTTAAATTCAGACTTGTAGCTTACTGGACTGTGACTGAATAAATATTTTCTTTGTTAATGCTATCCACTTGTGATATTTTGGTCAAAGCAATACTAGATGACTAAGAGAATTTGTAGTGGTTAAGTGCTGTGTCTGCTAACCAAAAAAGTTGGCAGCTCGAATTGGCCGGTTGATCCTTTGAAACTCTATGGTGCAGCTCTACTCTGTATATAGGGTCACTGTAAGTAGGAATTGACTCGATGGTGCAGGGTAAAACAGAATTTGGTACCAAGAGTGGGGTGCGGCTCTAACAGACATCTAAAATGTGGAGGCAGTTTTGAAACTACAATTGCGTAAAAGACTCAGAAGTAACTGAGGAGAACTGTTAATACCAGACAAGGCATAGATGGTGAAAAGCGGAAGTAAGCTGGCAGCACAGAACCAAATTGGCACTAATCAGTGCTGGAGCTGACCCACAAAACAAGACAACAGAGTTTCTCTGCTCAGGAGGCTTCATGGCAGAGTAAGGCACCTCAGGGCACTTGGTGGAGCTACAGAGCCTCAGGACAGATGTGGGCCTGAGGCCCCAGCCATGGGGCCACAGGAAGCAGAAGTTGAAGAAACCAGGAATACAAGAAGCTGAACTGCCACAATCTCAAAAGGTATCACCATGAACTCAGAGGTCCCTAGGGTAAATCTATGGCCTCTAGGGCTTCGAAGAGTTGGGCCACAGCCTTGTAGGTTTCGAAGAGTCATATCGTCCTTGCTTGTTCCTGTAGTGAGTGCTAGTGAATATCGCCAGAGTTGTTGTCCAGAGCTGAGGGGTCAGGATGTCATACCCAGGGGCGGAAAAAGGCGGCTTCTGGGGCTGAGTTGGTAAGATCTTCAGTCATTTGGACTGGGAGAATGGTATGCCTAAAGGCAAGAGAGCAGTGTTGCTATCCCAGTGGATCTGAAAGGTGAAGCTGTAGCCCAGGGCCAAGGACCTCCACTTAGAATCTGGAGAGTGTGGCCAATGTCTAGAGTCTGGAGGGTAGCATCATTGTGTAAAATGTCTTAGAGAATGGAGTATTATTTTGAAAGCTGTGAGGGCTAATGTAACGTGTTCTTTTGATTAGCTTTTTGCCAGTTATGCGTTCCTTCCCTGCAATTTCTCCCAGTTGTAATGTCTAGCTTATGCCTGCCTGATATGACATTGTATCTTGAAAGCAAATAACTTGTGTTTTAGATTTCACAGTTGAAGAGGAATTTCTGAGTTTTGTACTTGGACTTAAAGACTTTTGCTATGATGAGATGAATATATTTTGCATGTTACCAAAGAGTATGACTTTGGGGGCCAAAGGGGGAATGACCTCCCAAAAACTTGTGTAGCAATTTGGCTAGGCCATGATTCATAGTATTGTGTGATACTCCTGTTGGTTGTAAATCCACCCTCTATGATGTTAATGAGAGAGGATGGGAGTGGTTATGTTGGTGTAATGGGATACACTGTGTAAGACTGTATTGTGCCTTGAGGCAATCTCTTGAGGTAGAAAGAAGCTAGTAGAGCGATTTAGGGGACCTTATACTACCAAGAAGCAGTGAAAAGAGTGGAGCGTGTCCTTTGGATAGACCCCAGGTTCCCTGCATCTAAGAAGTTTCCAGTCCCAGGAAAGACTGATGACCAAGACCTTTCTCCAGAGCCAACCGAGAATGCCTTCCCTTGGAATTGATGCCCTGAATTTGATCTTGTAGCTTACTGGACTGTAATGGAATAAAATTTCTCTTTTTAGAACATCCACTTGTGGTATTTCTATTATAGCAGTAGTAGAGAAGCCAGAAAGCTGCTAACCCAAAGGTCAGCAGTTCAAATCCACAAGCCAGTCTTCAGAAACGCTATGGGGCAGTTCTATCCTGGACTATAGGGTCTCTTTGAGCTGAAACTAACTGAATGGCACCCAACAGTGTACATAACAAGAAAGTTAATTTGGCCTGTCAGTCTTTTGATGTTGCCTTCAGTTACACGTCTTTCTTTCCAAGTAGTCTTTCAAGATTTGTTTACCTAGTCCTATTATAGGAAACCTTCAAAAGTAGCCTATACTGTGGTAAGTTTGTCCTCACTGAAAATTCTAAGCTAGAATCTGTCAGTGTGTTGCTTTCAATTAATCCTAATTCTGTCCAACCAACTCTGATTGGTAGTGGTTTGAGGACTAGACATGTATCTACCACATCTTATATAATTGAGGATCAGAATAACACGATACTTATTTAGAGTAACAGACATAGTTCATAACTAAATGGCAATAAAGAGACTGTACAATAAAAGACATAAATATGCATAATGGCTTCCTTGATTTAGATTTAGACAGAGAATCATAAATGTCTATCGTTATTTTCTTTGACTTTAAAATGATTCCATTCTCTCTAATGTCATCAATAGGGTTTATTTTCTTAAGGTGATGATATGCTATTATTAGAGATTTTCCAAGGCATGTGGTTTGTAAAATTATAGTTTCTGTTTTGTAACTAATTTTGGTGTATGTTTATTTTTTGTGATGCATCACTCTATCGTGCACATGTTACTGGTTTCTTACGCCTTTTACTTGCCTTTTAAAAAAAGTAGTTGCTTTAATGCACGCATTTCAAATCTTGCAGCTGCTGCAGAGGTTAAAAAAGTCTACCAAGAAAATATTCACAATGAGGGATCATGATTAGTGTCTCTGAGTATTGCTCCAGAGAAAAACAAATTAGCACTAGAAGGAAAATCTGTCCTGGGAAGTCCCACACTGCTGGTGTAATGACCTATCCTCACAAGAGGATTGAATAGAATAGATCCGTTGTGACTTCCCAAATAGTCGTGGCTGGCAGCTTCTGCAGATGAGGAACAACAGCTAAAGCAATAGAGAAAATAAAATCTTCTGCTTGAATGCAAGTTATATTTGCCTGCTTTCCTCAACCCTCTTTCAGAAAATGTGGCTCTTTCATACCAAAACGCTTGCTATTTCTGGTCAAAGATTGGTTACAAAAACTAGACTTAGATCAATGAGGTCTATCAGATTTGGGTTAAATAATTCCTTGTTCATCTCAAATCTAAATTTCTTTCAGAAAGTTCTCATATAGAGACTAAGCATGATCTTATGTCTTCTTGGCTAGATTAGGAAGCTGGGAAGCAGCTTCTCCATATCCCTGTCCTCTCTGTAGGTTCTGCTAAGATACTGAGGATTAGGAGAGGATGTCACATATGTTTGCATTCAACTGCCTTTTTGTTTATTGAACATAGCCTTATGCTTCTTAACTGTCATGACTTTGCCCTTATTGTTAACTTCTATCAGGAAGAGGACTGTGACTCACACATGATGATAGGCTGATTCATTAGCTATCAGATTAGACACTGTATACACAGAAATGTAGTATGTGTATGTATATATGTGTGTGTATTC
Organism: Heterohyrax brucei; assembly: GCA_028571685.1. Lineage (NCBI taxonomy): Eukaryota > Metazoa > Chordata > Mammalia > Hyracoidea > Procaviidae > Heterohyrax > Heterohyrax brucei. The sequence continues at coordinate 109,920,855 of CM053148.1, forward strand.
ACCATGCATTTACATAATAACCAGTTACAGGTGCTATTTGTGAAAGCAAAATATAAATGGATAATAATAATTATATAGAAGTAATATCTGTGTGCACTGACAGAGGAAATTGGAAAAGGAAACCACATACTTGATAGGAAGAGTGACAATACAACCTTACAAGAATTCTATAAAATAGCCTAATCTTTTATTATTATTATTCTCATCACTTAAAATGTAATTTGACACAATGTTTTTTTTTTCATTTGATGCCATCAAACTACGTAGATAATTTAGCAACATCATGGATTTCAAAACAACTGCCATGGAGTATTTTAAACACACTATGGGAAACTTACAAGAAGAAAAATTGGGACTACATGGAATTATAACACAAATAGATTGTCTTTAGTGTATATTTAGATCATATTTATATAACTGAGAAATCTTGCATTTTGTTTGTGCAGTCCATTTTGTTTTCTGAGCCTGTTTTAAGCATACAGGAACAAAAGCATGAGCAGAATCATTGCATTTTAGTCTCAAACTCAGTTTATTTGTCTCTTGCTCTCTGTCTCCAGCCCCCCCCACCCCCGTGTAAACTTATAATAGCATAGGATAATCCGTTAAACTTTAATCATGAAGCAAAATGTTAATTATCCATTTGGGAAAAATAAATAATACAGTCTTTTTTTTCTGTTTAAGATAAAATTTGACACAATGTTTTTTCAAATAAGATAAACATTCATAAAAGGTTTTCTAACCATCCTATTGACTTGATTTTTAAGAGTAATAAATATCTAATTTGGCCTTTTCTCATCAATTTAGCACATGTGGGGAAAAATACTCTCAGAATCTGGGGAGAAAAGTGTTAATACACTGTACAGAGGATTGTCATTAACAGACATTTAGGCTGGCTTCTCTCCCAAACCCAGCAGCGCCTTTGAAGATTACCGTAATTCTCCTGGTAAACAACAGAAGCTAAAACTCCAGGAGGAACTCAAATGCAAATTTGTTTTATAGCGTTCAAAAAACTAGGTTTGCACAAAGGTTCTCATTATAAATCGTTTCAGAAAGTGATGCAGTTGTTGGGCAGGGGAGGCAGTTAATGGGGAAAAAACAAAACCAAGACCTAATGTTCTTAGTTTAACCCAAACTCTATCCTACTGAGTTGATGCTGACTCATAGTGACCTTAGAGGTCAGAGTAGAGCCTCACAGAGTTTCCAAAGAGCACGTGGGGGATCTGAACCACTGACTTCTTGGTTAGCAGCTGTAGCACTTACCCACTACACCACCAGGGTTTCTGTTCTTTCCTTAGTTTTTAAAAATAATGCTCCCACCTCCAATCAGGGAGTATGAGACAGTCTAGGTGTCTGTTTCTGCAGCCACAGGCTCTGCGGCCAGGGCAAGCACTAACTCTTCGGAGCTGCATAGCTTGCAGAGGGTACCGAATCTCTCTAAACTTGTTTCCTCACCTGTCTTGATGGGATACAGTAATGATGATAACTTCCTGTTAACAGATGCTTGATTTGTGAGAATCAATTTCACGGTTCAAGTATCAGGGATTTCTGACCTTTACAACATTTTTTCTTCATATAGTACAAAACCAGACATTAGAAAACATCATTAAATTTCTTATCCTAAAGAACAGCGTATTGTTTGATAAGAAACAAAACAAAACCAGCCAGTTGCTGTCTACTCATGGTAACTGCAATTCACTTTTCAAGAGTGTGACCTCTCTTCCCAGGTGTCTTTGAGAGGCTTCACACCACCAACCTCTTGGTTAGTAATCGAGGGCCTAACCTTTTGCACCATCTGGTCAGATCCCTGTGGCTCCCTAGGATGGGTTTAAAGTCTTCCTTTTATGTTTGCTGTTCTTTGTCAAATTTTAGTTATATTTTATTCTTCCACTATCAGAAGGAAAAAAAGAAAGAAAAATAAATCTGAAAACATAATAGAAAAATATATGCATATCTTCTTCTGTTTTTAAGGAATTGCTGTGAATAGCCACAATAAAATGAAGAAAATATAAAATGTGAAGACTACATTGAAAAAAATACAATTTTCTTCTCAGTCCTAGTTCAAAGAATATTTATTTCCTGAGATAAATATTCAGTTTATTAATGATTAAAAAAACATTTATTTTTCAAATGTTGCTATATACAATAGCCATATTTAAAAAATTCATGGACTTTTAATTATTAGTGTCATCTCCAAATCATTCCCAATATTAATATATTAATAACAAGTATACAAAAAAAAATTAAACCCATGGTCATCCAGTTGACTCTGACTCGTACAAAGCTATAGTACAGAGAGAAATCCCCACAGATTTTTCAAGGAGTGCCTGGTGGATTTGAACTGCTTGCCTTCTGGCGGCAGCCATAGCTCTTAACCACTATGCCACCAGGGTTTCCAATAACAAGTAGCTGCAATTCAGCAAAAATGAAGATAGAAATTCAGGTTTAGGAGTCTACTTTTCACTCTGGTCACTGTGGGATAAAAGGTATATGATCCTACCAGGGTTAATTTAGGGTAAGGATGAGATATCCTCACTTGGCAGAGCTGCTAATTTTGTTGCCAGAGTCCTGTGAATCAGAATATTATTCGCAAGTTATAAGGTGTTCCATACAAGCACTTTTGTCTTCAAGGGACCTCTTTATGTTAACATTAGTACCATGCTAGGCTGTCAGTAATTTCCCTTCTCTCATACTAACTTAAAGATGATAGGATTTATCAGTGTGGCATCACTGACAAACTTTAGAATGTATTTAAGTGATTGTTCTCTTAAGTGAAAAATAAAATAAAAAAATAAAGTATCAGTGATACATTTTCTAATAATATGGTATTTATGCAGATCTGAAATATCAGACCCTTTCACTGAAATGATCTAGATTAGATTTAATAAAATAGAAAGTTACCCACAGAGGGATTGGCACATGGGAGGTTTTCAGAAAGACAAGGGACTCCAGAATTTAAACTTCATGTTAGCAAAACTCAAACTGCTTCCTTTAGGAACTGTTAATCTGCATGATAGTAGACTTTATTATTGAATTTTGGCAAAAAAAGCCTTGGAAAAAATAGCTGTTTATAATATAAAAACTGTCTCCTGTCATTTCTGTTCTAACGAGTTGCAAGTTTCTTTGTAGGATATGTTGGCAACAGTGTTACCGTTCTTGCCATTGTTGGGTGCTGTAAGCAGTTTCAACTCAGCAACCTTACCAACACAACAGAATGAAATGCTTCTCAGTCTTGTGCTATCCTCATAATTGCTGTTACGTTTGAGCCTGTTGTTACAGCTACTTTGTCCACGCGTCTTATAGATGGTCTTTCTCTTTTTCTCTGACCCTCTATTTCACCAAGCATGATGTCCTTCTCTAGGGACTGGTCCATCTTGATAACATGTCCAAAGTGTGAGATTAAGTCTCACCGTCTCAATTCCAAGATGCTTTCTGACTATACTTCTTCCAAGAAAAACTTGTGTGTTTTTCTGGCAGTTTATGTTATATTCGATATTCCTCACCAGCATCATGATCTGAGGACATCAATTCTTCTTTGGTCCTCCTTATTAATTTTCCAGCTTTCCTATACATATGAGGTGACTGAAAATATCAGGACTTGGGTCAGGCCCACCTTAGGCCTCAAAGTAATGTCTTGGCTCTATAAATAGTTTAAAGAGGTCTTTTGCAGCAGATTTACCCCATGTAATACATTGTTTGATTTTCTGATTGGTGCTTCTGTAACTGTTGATTATGGAGCTAAGTAAAATGATTCACTTGGCAACCTCAATATTTTCGCTGTTCACCGTGATACTGCTTATTCATGTAGCTTTGAGGATTTTTGTTTTCCTTATGTTGAGGTGTGATGCATACTGAAGCCTTTTGTCTTTGATTTTCATCAATAAGTACTTCAAGTCTTCTTTGCTTCCAGCTAGCAAAGTTATGTCCGTTACACATGGCAGGTTGTTAAAGAATCTTCCACCAATACTGACATCCCAATCTTCTTCATATAATTGAACTTCTGGAAATTTTGTGAAGCATATAGATTAAATGTGTATTGTGAAAGGATGGACTTCTGATGCATGTCTTTCTTGATTTGAAACCGTGTAGTATCCCCTTGCTCTTTTTGAATTACTGCCTCTTGGTCTGTGTTCTGGAATTCCCATTCTTTGCAACATTATCCATAGTTTGTTATGATCCACCCAATAGAATGCCTTTGCACAGCCAATAAAATGCAAGTAATCATCTTTCTGTTATTCTTTGCTTTTATCTATCCATCTGACATCAGCAATGGTATCCCTGGGTCCACAGTGTCTTCAGAATCTGGCTTGAATTTCCAGAAGTTCCCTGTGGGTATACTGCTGCAGCCGCTTTTCAATGATCTTCAGCAAAGTTTTACTTGTGTGTGATATTGATGATAATACTGGATAATTTCTGCATGCACTTGGATCAGCTTTCTTTGGGATGGGCACAGATTTGGATCTCTTCCAGTTGCTTAGCCGGTTAACTGTCTCCCAAATTTCTTAACACAGACTAGAATGCACCTCCAGTGCTGCATTTGTTTGCTGAAACATCTCACTTGGTATCCTGCCAATTCCTGGAGCTTTGCTTTTTTTGCCAGTGCCTTCAATATAGCCTGGCATTCTTCCTTCAGTACTGTTGTTCTCCGTCACATGCTTCCTTCTGAGATGACTGAACAAGTAACTGTGAATTTCTTCAGTCTGCTTTTGAGGTTTCAATAAAATCCTTCAGAATTGCAACTCAAGGCTTGAATTTTTTTCTTCAGTTTTTCAGCTTGAGAAATGTCTAATGTGTTTTTCCCCCTCAGTTTTCTAACTTCATGTATTTGCACATCTCATTATAATATTTTACCTGGTCTTCTCAAGATTTCCTTTGAAATATTCTGTTCCACTCGTTCACCGTATCATTTTTTCTGGTCACTTTAGTTAATTTATATTCCAGAGCAAGTTTCAGATGCTTTTGACGTACACTTTAGTCTTTTCCTTTCTGTCTTTTTAATGACACTTCTATTTTTTCATGTCTGATGTCCTTGATATCTTCCCACAAGTCATCTGGTCATCAATTGTTAGTGTTTGTCTTAGTCACTTAGTGCTGCTATAACAGAAATACCACAAGTGGATAGTTTTCACAAAGAGAAATTTATTCTCTCACTGTCCAAATTCAGGGTATCAGCTCCAGAGGAAGTCATTCTCTGCTGGCTCTGGAGAAAGTTCCTTATTGTCAGTCTTCCCCTAATCTTGGAGCTTCAGAGGTGCAGGGACCCCAGATCCTTTCCAAAGGACACACTCTGCTGTTGTCACTCTCGTTGGTGGTATGAGATCCCCATTCTCTGCATGCTTCCCTTTTCTTTATATCTCAAAAGATTGCCTTAAGGAACATCACACCGTACACACTGATTTCTGTCTCACACACAATCACCCTCCATCCTCCTTCAATAACACCATAGATGCAGGGTTTACAGCATATAAGAACATCACACAATACCAAGAATCAAAGAATCATAGCCCAGACAAATTGCTACATACATTTTTGGGGGAACACAACTCAATCCATGGCAGTGTTTAAATGCATCAAATCTGTTCTTGAAGTGGTCTCCAAATTCAGGTGGCATATACTGAAGGTCATAGTGCTGTTGAATTCTATTGGCTAGAGTATGCTATCACTTTCTGTCTTAATTTTCAACCGCTTCAACTAGAAGTTACATAGGAGCAATTGATGGTGTGTTCTGCAGGCCACTGGCCTTCTTCTGACTATGTTGAGCTTTGACATCATCTCTTTTCGCAGATGTCTAACACATTTGATTCATGTGTATGTCATCTGGTGATAGCCACATTTATAGTCACCATTTATGTTGCTGAAAAAGGTATTTATAAAGAAGAAGTCACTGTTCTTCTAAAATTTCCTCGTATAATCTCTGGTCTTGTATCTTTCTCTAAGCCTGTATTTTAAGCTACTGATTTTCCCTTTTTGTTTCTGACTTTTGCATTCCAAACACCAGTAATTATCAAAACATCTTAATGATGTATTTGATCTATTTTAGACTACAGAAGTTGACAAAAATCTTCAATGTTCTCATCTTTGGCATTGAAAAAATAATCACATTAACTGGTCTTCCTTGTAGGCATATGGATATTATCCTGTCACTGACAGCATCGTACTTCAGGATAGAACTTGAAATGTTTTTGACAGTAAACGTGTCGTTATTTCTCTTCAATTTGTCATTCCTGACATAGTAGACTTTATGACTGTCTGAATCAAAAGGGTCAATACCAGTTCATTTCAGCTCCCTAATGCCTAGGATATTGATCTCTAGGTATCCCATTTCATTTTGATGACTACCCATTTTCCTAGGTTCATACTTCATACAATAGAAATGTCAAATTGTCCTCAGAAGACACTAGGATTGTTGTCAAACATGGATCTGGGTAAAAGCCTCTATCACATTGGCATTAAAAAAGGCAGAGTTCAGCAAAAGTTGAAAATAAATGAGTAAACAATTATTTTAACTTTTTGATGTTCACAGCTTTAGAGAAGATAAAACTTAGTATTCTTTTACTCATTTATTTGTCTTCTGCTCATTTATTTAGTTTACTTTTACTCGTGTATCTTGTTCTGGCTTCACACAATGGAGAGAAGAACCTGCCTTTTAGCAGAATGACAATAATCTCCTTTACAGTGGTGTTAGCTTAATTTCAGCCTTTTTTTTTTTTTTTTAACATCTAAACGGAAGTGCCAATTCATTACATACAAAGTGTCAGAGTATCAGTAGGCTCGTACATTTTCCTGGAACTCTTTTTTTTTTTTTTAATGATAATGACTACATGTTCTCCGTTTCAACAAATACTATTACTTTGGAATTTGTGTGTCTGCCACTGGGTAATTAATTTGTTATCAGTCCATTACTTAAAGTGTTTTAACCTTAAAGGTACTCCTTTGAATTAAAATCAATGTATTTGTATTATAAAGCCAACATATCTTAAAATTAAAAACAATTGTCCCCCTCAAAATATTTCCAGCTTCAAAGTCGGCAATATTCACATCTTATTTAATAACAATGATTACAACATGTAGTATAGTCAGTTAAAAATAAACCTTATTAAAACATCACTATGCACTAATTATCTAGTTAGCTCACCATGAGTGCAGAATTCTGGGGGTCAGTCATCGTGAATGAGCCATTTAAGTTCAAGTATTTATCACCATGATATACAAACTAGTGTGGTTTTGTTTGTTAGTTTTATTTTTGTGGAACATTTTTGGACGTGAGTTTAACAGACATGCTGTTTGATGAAATATGTCCAGATCTAGTCAAAAGTAAACAAAATGCATTTTCCAGAAACTTTACTCGCAGGTGCTCGCGCACATAAAGAATTACCAAAAAGGTTTAACAAACAGATATTTCCCTTTGGTGCACACTACTCCATACTAATATAACTAACCTACCCCAAAAACCTACTGATGTAGAGCTAATGCCAACTCATAAGAACCCTATAAGACCAAGTAGAAATGTCCCATGGAATTTTAGAGGAATACTTGGTGGATTTGAACTGGCAACCTTTTGCTTAGAAGACATAGCATTTAACCACTACACCACCAGGTTTCCTATATAACTAAAGATGTTTTTCATTCAGATACCATGAAGAATCTTTACCAATGACTAATTTATAATAAAGAGTAGAAAGTTTATATATTTTAATGTCCAAGAACTCAACGCTTCCCAATGCTTTCGTGTCTTAGTACAGTTAGAAAATGATAACATTTATTTGGCAAACAAAAACTGTATACTTGCAGTGTTCTCCTGGTCTCAGAAGGGCTTAAGCTGACTGGTATTGTTGCCCTTTTCAGGGGTGGATCAACCAGTAAGCAAGGTATGTATGAGTTTACAATAAGCAAGGTATACAGTTTTACAATAAACAGGGTATGCAGGGAAACGCTGGTGGCGTAGTGATTAGCAGCTACATCCGCTAACTAAAAGGTCGGCTGTACGAATCCGCCAGGTGTTTCTTGGAAACTCTATAGAGCAGTTCTAATGTGTTCTATAGGGTCGTATGAGTCGGAATCGACTTGACGGCAGTGGATTTGTTTTGTTTTGTTTTTTTTTTTCCCCAGTGCGGTGTGCATGGTCTTAATTGTGTTTACTTACTAATCTGTAGTGCATAATTTCACATGGGTGCTGTGAAAAACAGACTAGCAAGCAAAAATAAACCCATGTGCTATCTTGCTTGTTGGATAATCAGTTCCTGTCTGTTACTTTCAATTAAATCAGTGTGGCACAAAACAAACCAAGGCAAACTTTTGAGCAATGTGGTTATATGACTACTTTTTTGTGTGATCTTTTCTATGGCCACTTCCGGTCGTAGCATATGCCCATCCTGCTTTACTCCTCACAGCATACTTTGCCCTGGGCTACATGTTCTGGGGTCTGTTGTTTCTCTGAGTAATACTAGTTTGCATAAAGTTCTTAGTTATTGTGTCTACCAGTGTTGAAGATTCATCTATAATAAATGTTTTATTTTTATTTATTTATTTAACCTGACCTGAACAACAAAGCTGCCTGGAAACTGGTGGTATAGTTATGTGCTATGTCTGTTAACCAAAAAGTCAGCCAGTCGGATCTACCAAGTGCTCCTTGAAAACTCTATGAGGCAGTTTTGCTCTCTCCTGTAGGGTCACTATGAATTGGAATCGATTTGACGGGGCCAAGATGTTTGTTTGTTTAACCTGGACAATCTCTCTCTCTCTCTCTTTTTTTTTTATTAATTACAATAAAAGAATAAAATTTCTAACATCTATCATTTATCTCACCTATGATAAATGCTCAGCCTTCCACCTCCATGTAACCAACACAGTCATTTTCTTCTGTGGATAATTCTCTTATTAAGTCCTTATAACACAGGTCTCATACAAAATCTGTCCTTTTGACACTGATTGATTTCACTCAGCATGATCTCTTCCAAATGAGACCAGGTTATGAAATGTTTTCTAAAATTGTCATTGTTTTTTATCATAGCATAGTCTTCCATTGAGTATATGTACCACAGTTTGCTTATCTAGTTCTCTGTTGATGGGTATAGGGGTTGATTTCAACTTTTTACTATTATGGACTGTGCTGCAACAAACATTCGTGTACATGTGTCTGTTCGTGTGACAAACTTTGTTTCTGAAGGATAAATTCCAACCAGTGGAGTTACAGTATCAAATGATATATCATTTCCAGCTTTTTAAGGAAGCACTAGATTGTTTTCCAAAGAGGTTGTACCATTTTGCAGTCCCACCATCAGTGTAGGAGAGTTCCAATTTCTCCACAGCAATTCCAGCATTTATTGTTTTGTGGTTTTGGGATCATGGCCAACCTTGCTGAAGTAAGATGGTATCTCATTTTAGTTTTGATTTGAATTTCTTTGATAGCTAGTGATCATGAGCAATTCTGCATGTGTCACTTGGCTGCCTGGATACCCTCTTTAGAGGAATATCTATCTCCTTTGTCCATTGTTTAATTGGAGTATTTATCCTTTTCTTATTGGCATTTTGTAATACCTTCTAGATTATGGAGATCAGATGTCAGTCTGATATAGAGTTGCCAAATATTTTTTACCATTCTGTAGGTGGTCTTTTAATCCTTTTGATGAAGTCTTTGGATAAGCAAAAGTGATTCATAGCAGTTTCCATTAGCCTATTTTCTCTTCTGTTGAATGTGCTTTGTTTGTCAGATTTTGACGTCTGTCTACATTGTGTATTAGAACTTCCATTGTTGACCGTATTTTATCTTGGATGACCTTTATCATTGGCATTTAGGTCTTTTATCCAGTTTGAGTTGGTTTTTGTATAAGGTGTGAGACGTGGGTCTTGTTTCAGTTTTTGCAGATAGGTATCCAGTTTTGCCAGCACCATTTGTTAAAGAGACTGTTCTTCACCAGTTTAAAATCTTGGGACCTTTGTCAAATATCAGCTGTTCATAGGAGGATGGTGGCATCTTTGGGGTTTCTACTCTGCTCCATTGGTCTACATGTCTCTTTTTGTACCAGTACCAGGCTGTTTTGACTACTATGGCAGGGTAGTAGGTTCTAAAGTCAGATAGTAAGAGGCCTCCCGGTGTGTTCTTCTTCTTCAGTAGTGCTTCACTTATTCGAGGTTTCTTCCTTTTGAAAACAAAGTTGATGATTTTTTTTTCTCCATCTCATTAAAAAATGTCACTGGAATTTGTATTGGATTGTATTATATAAGTAGATTGCTTTGGGTAAAATAGACATTATCACATTGTTGAGTCTTCCTATCCATGAGCAGGGTAGATTACTCCATTTATGTAAGTCTCTCTAAGTTTCTTGTAGTAAGGTCTTGTAGTTCTCTTTGTAAAGATCTCTTCTTTCTCTAGTTACTTTATTCCTAGGTATTTTATTTTCTTAGGGGCTATAGTAAATGGAATTGATTTGGTGATTTCTTCTTTAATAATCTCACTGTTGGTATAAAGGAATCCTACTGATTTACTTATGTTTATCTTGTATCCTGTTACTTTGTTGTCTATTAGTTCCAATAGTTTACTTCCTTTGTATTCCCTGTATAAACAATCATATCGTCTTCAAGCAGGGAGATTTTTACTTCTTCATTGCCAATACAGATGCCCTTTATTTCTTTGTCTTGTCTAATTGCTTTGGCTAGAACTTCTAGCACCATGTTCAATAGAAGTGATGAGAGTGGGAATCCTTGTCTAGTTCCTGTCCTCAGGGGGACTTCTTTCAGTCTTTCACCATTCAGGATGATGAAGGCAGTTGGCTTTGCATAGATGCTGTGTTTGCATTGAGGAATTTCCCCTCTATTCCTATTTTTCTGAGAGTTTGAAGCATGAATGAGTGTTGAACTTCATCAAATGCCTTTTCTGCATCAATTGATGAAATCAGGTGAATCTTATCCTTTCTACTATTTGTGTGGCTGATTGCATTCATTGTTTTTCTTATGTTGTACCAGCCTTGCATCCCTGCAATGAAACCAACTTGATCATGATGAATGATTTTTTTACGTGCTGTTGAATTCTATTGGCTAGAATTTTGTTGAAGATTTTTGCATCTAGGTGCATGATGTTGGTCTGTATTTTTTTTTTTTTTTTTTTTGGTGGTATGTTTCCCTGGCTTTGGTTTCAGGGTTATGCTGGCTTCACAGAATGAGTTTGAGAGTATGCTATCACTGTCTATGGTGTGAAATAGCCTTAACCGTATCAGAGTTAACTCTTCTCTAAAAGTTTGGTAGAATTCTCTGGTGAGGCCATCTGGGCCAGGACATTTTGGGTTGCTAGGTTTTTGATGACTTTTTCAATCTCTGCCTTTGTGATAGATTTATTAAGTGGATCTACTTCTCCCTGTGATAATATGAGTGAGTTATATGAATCTAGAAATTTGTCCATTTCCTCTAGGTTTTCAAACCTGTTAGAGTACAGCTTTTCATAGTATTCAGTTATGATATTTTTGATTTCAGCTGAGTCTGTTGTAATGACTCCCATCTCATTTCTTACTCAGGCTATTTGTATCTTTTCTTTTGTAAGTTGAGCCAATGGTTTATCAATTTTGATGATCTTTTCAAAGAATCATCTTTTGGTTTTGTTAATTTTTTCAATTGTTTTTCTATTCTCTAATTCATTTAGTTCTGCTCCAGTCCTTATAATCTGTTTTCTTCTGGTGCCTGAGAGGTTCTTCTGTTGCTCTCTTTCTACTTGTTCAAGCTGGGAGGTTAATTCTTAATTTGGGCCCTTTCTACTTTCTGGATGTGTGCAGTTATAGAGATAACCTGACCTCTGAGCACTACTTTTGCTGTATCCCATAGATTCTGCTAGGAGGTGTTTTCATTCTCATTTGATTCCACAAATTTCTGTATTTTGTCCTTGATTTCTTCTATAACCCAAGGGTTTTTGAGCACAGTGTTGGTCAGTTTCCATAACTTTGAATTTCTACCTATGAATTTTCTGTTTTTGATTTCAACTTTTATAGCACATTGGAGAAGAAGGTATACTTATCCATTGATGGAAGAAAAGATCTGTACATGTAAATGAGGTCAAGTTGGTTGATTGTTGCAGTAACATCTGCATCTTTACTGAGCTTGTTTCTTGATGAGCTATCCATAACTGAAAGGCAAGTGTTGGGGTCTCCAACTATTATTATGGAATGATGCATCTCATTTTTCAGTGTCGTCAGTATTTGTTCAATGTATTTAGGTGCTCTTGTATTGGGTGCATAAATATTTAATATTGTTAAGTCCTGTTTGAGTACTGAACTTTTCAGCAATAAGTAGTGACCATCTTTGTCCACAATAGTGGATTTTACATTAAAATCTATTTTATCTGAGACTAGTATTGCCACACCTACTCTTCTTTGTATATTGTTAGCTTGATATATATTATTCTATCCTTTAATTTTTAATTTGTTCATATCTTTAGGTCTAAGGTGTGTTTCTTGTAAACAACATATAAATGGGTCATGTCGTTGGATCCAGGATGTCACTCGCTGTCTCTTTACTGGAAAGTTGAGTCCATTTACATTCATTGTTGTTATAGATATGACAAGCCAAGTAGTTATAGATAGGTATGTGCTTAGTGCCATAATTTTGATGTAATTACTTCTCTGTTGATGTTTTCTATGTTACTTTTAGTGTTCTGTTCTGGATTATTCTTCTTTACGGGTTGTTGTTTCAGTGTTCACATTGTATTCATTGAGACTCCTGTGTTGCATTTCTTATTTTGATACAATGCATTGTTAATTTGCTTTATGGCTACATCTATTATCCCCCTTAACAGACTAAGATTAAACACAATTTTAACTGCTGCATAACTCTTAAACTTCCTCTGCATGTGAAATGACTGAAACTACCGTAGTGTGTCCTTATTTTAATGTGATGATATTATAGTTGTCATGATATGATCACAGATTCCTTCATTTTAATGGTGTAACTTTAAGTTTTGTGACTTCCTTAATTGATTAGAATTTTGAATGATGTATCCTGAACTGTCACCTTAAATGTATCTTTAATGGTTCTGTTTTTCTAAGGGAAGAGCTTCTTTCAATATTTTGTGTAATTTTTGGTTTACGTTTTACTAAGTCTCTAAACTTTTCTCTGTCTTCAAAAGTCTTAATTTCGCCATCATATTTGGTAGACAATTTTTCAGGATAAAAAATTCTTGGATGGAAGTTTTTCTCCTTCAGGGCTTTGAATGTGCCCGCCTGCTGTTTTCTAGCCAGCATTGTTTCTGCAGAGAAGTCAGACGAGAGCCTACATGGTTTCCCTCGAAGTGTTAGCTTTGCTTTGAGTCTTGCTACTTTCAGAAGCATCTGTTTATGTTTCATCTTATGAAGCTTGATTATAGTATGTCTTGACATCTTTGTTTTTGGGTCTCGCTTTCGTGGTGTTCGATCATCTTGGATATCTATGTTCTCTTTGCTCATAATCTCAGAAAAGTTTTTTGTCAGCATCTCCACAGCAATACTCTCTATACTGTCATTAATTCCCATTGTTCGGGAACTCCAATTAAACGTAAATTATTCCTCTTCATGGAGTCCCACATGTTTCTTAATACTTCTTCATTTTTCTTATTTCTTTTCTCTGATTTCTCCTCATAAATGCTGGTGTCAGCTGCTCTATCTTCAATGTCACTAAGTTTAACTTCTATCTGTTCAATCCTACTCTTTTGGCTTTGGATTGAATTATCTAGCTCTGTAATTTTGTTATTGATCTGATGTGTTTCAGATCATTGATGTTCCATCAGTTCAAATAGCTTTCTAAATTTTTCATTTTGTTCTACTGCATTTTGTTTGATCTCTAGGAGGTTTCTATATATAATTCTATATATATAGATATATAATTCTATATATAATTTCTATATATAATTCTATATATAATTCTCTAATAGAGGTCAAGTACAGAAAGGCTTCTTCATCTGAGAATTTTTTTTGGATATTTATTTTGGGAATTTTCTGGAGCATTTGAAGGCTGCTTCTTTACATGCTTAATTATGGTCTACTGCCTGTGTGGAATCTAAACACTGTTTGATTTCTCTGGTATTGGAGCTAAGAGAATTGTTGGTCACCAGCTACCTCTATACAGCCTAGTTTTTGGCCCCAGGTGGACTCTCCAGGGTCAAAGTCTCTGCTTATTGGGTGGCAGAGGCCACCCTACTTATGGAGAAACTAGAGGTTGTCAGCCAACTCTAGAATGTGGGTCAGAGAGGGGTGGGAGGAAAAATTGCCAGGCCTCTCACCAGACAGATCTCTAGGCAAATACACAGGCCTCTCAGCCTTAGAAGTAACCTTCACTTCTATTTGGAGAGCTGTCCATGTGTTGAACTAAGAGCTATCCAATGTGCTGGCTGAAACAGGCAGTCAGGAGCAGCAGAATCTGCCTTCCAGCTGATAATGAAAGTATGTTACCGGCAGTTTGCGGAAGCTGCAGTTCTTCCATACTGTGAAATAGCAGAAGCGAAGGTCAGACAGCCACCGGCTTGTTTTTGAGAGGGGAAGATTAGTCTGATACTGGTGCCTAGTCAAATATGCTAGGTTCTAGGGTTCCCCAAATGCTCAGGGCTTCATACAAATATCATCCAGACCTTAGTTCTTAGAAGGAAATGAAGAGACATGTGTCTACTCTGCCATCTTTTAACAGTCTCTAACAATATTTTTCTTTTTTGAAGTAAGATCTTTTTTGTTTACCTTACCTGTCTGAAAGCCTTTGTGGTTCTTTACTGAGAGCTGAGTCCCTGGCATACTACAACAAAGGGAGTAATGTTAGAAATCTTTAGGTGGGGAAAAGTCTTATTGCTAAAGGTGGTTAACACTGAGAACAGTCCTCTCTTGCACAAATCTTGAACCTAATGGTATTTCCAAATCACTCTCAAAACACTGCCACACTAGAATCTTTTAAATCACGTTTTGCCCAATATTTTGTAACACTAAAACATTTTGATTGTGTCTGCTTGAAATAATATTGGAGTTTGAATTATTTTCCACAAGAAAATTCATAATTGAAGGAGCTGTCTAGTTCATGCTTAAATTTAGAGCCTAGAGGACAGTTGTGACATTTGCAATTGTTTCTCATGATTAATTGAAATAAGTGTAGGAAGGTGAAGATCCTTTCCAGCTGTGACCTCTCTGTTGTAGTGATCTTTCTTAAATTACTCACAGTTGTTCTACTGTTTGTCTTTTCATGTAAAATCATCTTACAAACAGGGGTGAAAGTTCAGCAACTTACTGTGTTTCTAGGTCTGTAAAATAACTCATATCTCCTCTTAGGAACCAGAAGAGTTTCTTAGGACTAAATTTTGCATCCCTTTGTAAAAGATACAGGAAACAAAATTATTTCTCCATTCTTTTGTCTTACACATTTGATCATTTATCATACTTTAATTAATCCTTACAGCAAGCAACGTTGAATATAAATTTTCTGAAGTCAATATCCTGACATCAAAGAGCTTATCAGCCTAGAAAAGACAAATTTTAAAGCTAGCTTCACAGCTTAGGCACAAATTAGTAATATACATCACCAAAGATATTCAGATTTCACAAAAATAATGTTAAAATTAAGTCCATATGTATCTCTGATTATGGGATTCTGAAACTAGTGTAAATCTATGTTTATCTAAAATGAGCATGAACTATTTTAACATGTGCTGTTTAGCCAATTAAAAGAGTAAAAAACGAGTCTGGAAGACTTTGAGATTATAAATTATTTACAACTAGATTTTGTGTTTGTGACACAGAAACCCGAGAGTTCTCAAGACTGTAATTTACCAAAGCAGACTGTGACATCTTTCTCCCATGTGGAGTAGGTGCTGTGTTCAGACTAGTTACCTTTCAGCTAGTAGCTGAGCACTTTAACTATTGTGACATCAGGACTTCTTACATGTAGCCAAGCCTATCTGGTTCCATTTCTAAACTCACCCTATTCAGATATTTTCTACTTTTGCCTCTACTCTGGTCTCTGTGCCTCTAGTTAAGTTCTTTATCTATTTATCAGGATTAGATGAATCTTCCTAAAACATTTTTTCCCGGATTATTTTGATACTTTTTCTAAAATCTCCTAACTTTCCTTATTGACTATTTAGTACATGTTTCATCCTGCTATTACACACCCTTTTTTGTATCATTTTAAATCCCACTGCATCTAAGAATCTTTACTATGATCCTTTCCTTTCCTACAAGTGCCTTACCTTTTACTGTACTCTTGATGCCCACTACTTGAGCACTGGAAACCCTGGTGGGGTAGCAGTTAAGAGCTATGGCTGTTAACCAAAAGGTCTGCAGTCAAAATCCACCAGGTGTTCTTTGGAAACCATATAGGGCAGTTCTACTCTGTCTATAGGGCCTGTAGGGTCACTGTGGGTTGGCATCAACTTGACGACAATGGATTTGGTTTCTTTTATTTGAGCATCTGTAAAACAGTTTGAAACTCCAATCCCATTCTTTTTCTACTGCCCAAGGAAATTTGTCTCCTTCTCAAAGTTATGACTACAGTAGAAAACATTGTCTTATGATTTCTCTGAGCCATTATGCAAATTAAGTTTGAACACTTTGCTCTAATGCCTAACTTTAAATATTGACATATGGTCATTTGTTCACTGAAAACATATTTATTGAATGCTCTCATGTGACAGGTTCTCTGCTTGCAATTGAGTACACAGCAATGGACAAACTAGTCAAGTTCTTTCCTCTCATGCTGATTATATTATCATGGCAGAGATGAACAATCTTCACTAGAAATATGCCAAGCCAAGTGCCATATTAGAAATATAGGTCAATTATTATAAATAAAATACAAATAATTTATAATCACAAGTAAAAAGAAAGGACTCATTCTCACTGTCGCCAAGTTGATTCCAACTCGTAGCAACCCTATAGGACAGGGTAGCACTGCTCCATAGAGTTTCCAAGGAACATATTTAAACCACAGATTTGAACTGCAGACCATTTGGTGAGCAGACTTAGCCACTATGCCACCAGGGTTTCCAAAGAAGGAACTAGTTGCTATGAAAAAGGGTGACAGAAAAACAAAATTAATTTAGATTAAAGGAGATTTGCATAAAGGCAAGGCTCTCAAGAAACTACAGTTAACTGACACTAGAAAGACAACTAATAGAACAGATTGGAGTATGGTAGTGGAAGATGAGTTGATGAGAACTAGACAGAATAAAAATGATTTGAGAAGAAATCATGGATTTCTGTCTCAAGCAACTTTGGTGGATCAGATGCTATGTAGTGGGATAAAGAAAAATAATGGAAGAACAGTGGTGTGTGTGGGTGTGTGTGGGTGTGCTGTGTACGTGTACATGTGACACATTAGAGGCTGGGTGCCTAGAGGGGAGGCTGAGTTATTATATATCTCCCTTCAGATATTTTTTTAAACCTAGACTTCCTGTAATATATCTATATATAAATTTCATGTGGACATATGGAGCTAGGGTTCCCAGGCTCCCTGTATTACTGCAAAAGCTTTCAAAATAACTGATCTTTCCAGGTATAATCTTCTAATTTCCTGTGATAACGGGTATTTCAATTTTCTCTATCCAGAGGGCATCAAGTGCTTACTGCACTAGTTTGGTTATTAAATCTATTATTTATATGTTGGTCAATGCTACTGAGTTGTTGGGTTTTTTTTTGGTAAATAAACTATATGCTTATAACTGTTCCTAGTAACTGATAGGCACTCAATAAATGTTGGTAACATGCAAGAACAAATGAATAGATGGATTCGAGACTTGAACAAAACTTGTATATTTGTCTTTTCTCTCTCCAAAAGACTGATAGCTGGTGCAGATACTGATCTTATCTTAATATCCTTTCAGATCCTTTACAAAGTGTAACATTCTAGTGGACACTAGGTAATTATTCATTGACTCCTGGATATTAAAGCTAGATGCATTTGTTCAGCTGAACACCAGAATGCTCACAAAAGTCATCTGATTTTCTCCAGTGGCTCCATACACAAATATTTCACCAATGTTCAGGAATAGTAGAAAGATATAGAAACGTAAAGCTCACTCAAGTCTAGAAATGACAAAGTTAAGGCATAAGAGAAAGGAGTAGAGGCTTACAGTAATTTTTATACTTAAAATATACTTAAACTTAATATACTTATAAAATATACTTATACTTAAAATATACTTAAAATTGCATCTTGTGACATTTTAATTCTGTTGAAATGATCTGATTACCACTATACTTTGTATATTATCCAACTACAACTTAGTACCTTGTATTAAATTTATTTGTTTATAGATGACTTTATCCCTCTGGAAAGCTCTCTTGTAGTCTCACTGTTAACCCTGCACCTGGCACACAGTGGACCATCACTACTTTTTTTTTGCTGAATGGATTAATGGAGGTGTAACCAAAACCAGACTGTTGCCATTGAGTTGATTCTGATTCACAACCGACCTGTTGGACAGAGTAGGGCTGCCCTACAGAGTTTCCACGGAGTGCCTGGTGGACTAGAATGGCCTGCCAACAGCTTGTAGAGCTTAACTACTAGGCTACTAGGTTTTCCAAACAATATATACTGCCTCTAAAATAGTACTTTCAACTAAGAATTTTAGCTAAAATTTTGGTATGTAGGTAAGACCTTATTTAAGATCCCAGCTGGGCCAGTGATTTTACTTTTAAACAATCTTCCTTAAAAATATGTTCTTTCTTTGCCAACGTTGTCATTAGAACATTAGCAGTAATTAAAACCATAAGTGGAAGTTCTAGATGACTGGGCAGCTGAAAAAGAGCAATTAAGCATCACTGGCAGGAAGGAATTTACATTTTCCACATAATCAGTTGTACAGGTATTAAAAGTGGTACTGGAGACCAAAGGGGGGAGGTGAGAAAGAAAGAAGAAAGACATAGAAAGAGAAAAAATAAGAAATATTGATAATGAATAGAACATTTATATACTCTTTAATTCTTTCCATTTATGTCCTCTGTTTTAAAACTCTGAGATACAAAACTGAAGACAATTAGGCAAATATTATATCAAAGTCTTAATATTATTAAATTATAAAATGTAAACTAGATAATTCTCTTACCCTTGTGGTTTATGAAATTACTAAAATGACTTGATTAAAATGGCCTTGACATGCATGGTTACTTTCCTTTTATCCCACTTGTAAATACTTAATACTCCCATAGAAAGAGAGAGACAAAGCAAGAGAGAGTAAGTTACTGACAGAAGTATGCAATATTTATTCAATGTAACAACTATGAAGTGCATTTAAAGTATACTACTTATAGAGTTCTTTAAGAAAATTCATGGGAAAAATACATGATAATGTAATGACTTGGATCTCTTTAAAAGAAAATTGAAAAATGAAGGAAAGAGTTACATAGTATGTTTAACATTATTACTAATCCAAATAATATAGTGCTTAACCTTCAAATTTAGTAAACAGTAGAGTAGATTTTTCTGAGTCATTGTCCAAGCGTTCAGTTATCTATGAGCCAAATATACTTCTTTATATTTACAAGATGTTTAAATGCATAATATGTAAAACGTGTCATCCTAAGCACTGTGGTAACCTGCTTTATAAGCCACACTGATGCTAATACAACAGTGCCTGCCAAAGACCTCATAACCTGGTGAGGAAGACAGATGCGTGCACAGTCGGCTGCCTGTAGGACCACTCAGTTTCTGGGGAATATTGGGACATGTTCTGGCATACCAAAAACCGGAGTGCTTGCCATCTCAACATACAGCAACCCTGTTCCCGGTGGGGGAAGTACCCCACTGCGTTTCCGAGGAACAGCTGATGGACTTGAACTGCTAAAATGGTGGTTAACAGTAAAACTCTTAACCACTGCATCACCAAAAACCAAAAGCCAAATCCACTGTCATTGACTCACAGCAACCCTACAGATAGAACCGCTGCATAGTGTTTCCAAGGAATACCTGGCAGATTCGAACTGCTGACCTTTTGGTTAGCAGATGTACTGCTTAACTACAACGACACCTCTGCATCACCAGGATTCCCATTTTGGTATAAGTAACAAAAAGTAACCAAACATTAAGAAGGTCTCTTAAGAACATCTTTATTTAGTCTATCCATTCTATAATAGATAGGATTGGAATTTCATTCAAGAGTACATTCCATAAGCACCCAGGAAGTACTCGTAAAAAATCACCTATATGTATCGTGTTCCTAACTCAGATACACATCTGTTGTCCTTTATGGATCTTCTCTTTTGTTTTGTTTGCCTCTTGCCTCTGCATATGCACTGGGGTTTTTTTTTTTAATTGTTCCATTTATTAATGTTTCTGGTTGCATTCAAGTTGATTCTAACTCATGGTGAACATGTGTTATAGACTAAAACTGCTCCATGGGCCATAATCTTAACAGAAGCAGACAGTGTACTTCTTTCTCCACAGAGTCAACAGGCGAGTTTGAATCTCTGGTACTTTGGTTAGTAGTCCCCACAAATCATTTATGTCATCTCGGGACCTTGCGGCTCTGTTTAAGTGGGTATTATTAAAAAAATATATGTGTTTGTCATCTTCAGTATAACATATTAGCCTCTTACTGAATTAATATTTTTATTTGCTCCTTTTAGAAATTCATTTCTTTCAGAAAATCATTTCTTTTGGTCATTGGTTAATTGATTTTACCTGTCAATATTCACTTGCCAAGCCGCACTTTGTATAATTCTTATCAAAGAAAGTAGAACATAGTTGTTGAAGCACTGTGCTTTTTAATAAAAAGGTTTATTGAATTTTGTCTAGTCAGTCTGAACCTGCTGTGAGCATTATTTATTTAATTACCTAAGTTCATTGAACATTTTCTCTATAATAATAAGGTTACCTGAAAATACACATTACTCATTATCTTTTCAGTGAAATCATTAAATATTTAGTATTTTCTTTGTGGTTTATTCCATTTAATCGCTATCAGAAAAATGGCCAGTGAATACAGATGTCAGAAATTTATGCTTGATTCTGAATTGTTTGGAAATGTCAAAATGTGAAGCATGGGATATTGAATTAAACTTTATACAAAAGAACACACTTAAAAAAATTTATTTAATTAATTAATCATTTGATCTTCAGAATAAAAAAATAATACATTATCTCATTCTGTTAGTCTTTAGTAATATAGTAAATATATGTAGCCATATATTGTGAGTTGGACAGTTAAGTTCATGAACTCATCCTAGAAAAAGTGTTACACAGCCCATTGCTGAGTAGCCCTGTGGTTACCTTTGAAGTACTCCCTTTGGGAAGTTGTGCACTGATGCCAGCTTCTATTTCACCCCTGAAACAATTTTTGAACTCTTTTTCTGGAATGCCTATCAGAGCTATTGTGGAAAAAGGTCTGACAATCAGGTTTCTGTAGTCATCCTAGAAAAACTGATTTGAAGGGTAAACTAGGCACTGACGTGGTGAGTAACTTCCCAAGCTGAGTGCTTTGAAGGTGACCATAGTGATACTCAGCAGTGAGAGATGTAGCCCTTTTTCTAGGATGAGTTCATGAACTTAGTTGTCAGACCTCGTGTGATCGCATTTAGGAGCAATGAAGAGTGAATGCTTGAATGTCATGTACAAGTCATCTTCTGCCATTTTGTGCTAGCGGTGGGGTAGGTAAAGCTATGTCCTGCAAAAATTCTAGCGAGACATTTTCTGAGGATGTTGAAGTCAAAACCAGAAAACCAAACCCATCACCACTGAGTTAATTCCGACTTCCAGTGGTCCTGTAGGTCAGAGTAGAACTGCCCCATCTGGTTTCTAAGGATCACCTGGTGGATTGAAACTGCTTTTTGTTAGCAGCTGAACAAGTAATCACAGCATCTTTGGGGTTCCTTTGAGGTCAAAGACAGAATAAATGAACTAATGGGCCAGTTGCCTAGGGAGCAAGCTACTAGCCAAAGTACCACCTAGAACCCAGGGAACCTAGGTTTAAGTAGTGAAGTTTTAAACAATACTACTGACAGATTGCTCAGTGCTTACAAGAAACATTTTTCTTTTATAACATTTGGGTGCATTTGTGTGCTGTGACTGGTCACTGAAAAGAGCAAATGTTCTGAAGTGATGCTACGTACAATCAATTCCTACAAACTAAGAGCTCACGAGTATCTTCACATTATCTTTAGAAGAGGGTCTCAGCATCACCATTTTCTTTATTAAGATAGTTTACATTTAATTTTTGTCACCATCAGCTGTAAAGATACCAGTTTAAAAAACTGAAAAGCAAACATCTTTGTTATCACTTGTGATGTCAGGAAATGTAAAATCACTACTCAGATGCAGACATGCAACTTAATTTTAGTCTCCTTGTTTTGGGGTGCAATGTTTAAGACCTAGGGCTGCTCACCAAAAAGTCAGCAGTTTGAATCTGCCAGCTGCCCCTTGGAAGCCCTATGGGGCAGTTCTGCTCTTTCCTATAGGGTTGTTATGAGTTGGAATCAACTCGATGGCAAGCAATGGATTTGGGATTTGGGGTGTGTGTGTGCAAGGAGTTAAGCAGAGGAAAGAATAAAAGCACTGATCTATTGACTGCAGTCATTTTGCTTATTTTGGATAAGTAGTGAAGGAAATAATTACGGGAAATAAACAAGCTTGGTTGTAAAATTGTAGTCTGGAGCCTCACATATTTCTGCCTTCAGCAATAGAGGGAGGGGAGCTGGTAGTGTCTTTTCCTAAAAGTGAAATGTCCTTATAAGTTGCGATAGCATATGCTTAACTGCTAGTGAGCAGAACCTCTGCTTCACTGT
This sequence comes from Heterohyrax brucei, assembly GCA_028571685.1. Lineage (NCBI taxonomy): Eukaryota > Metazoa > Chordata > Mammalia > Hyracoidea > Procaviidae > Heterohyrax > Heterohyrax brucei. The sequence continues at coordinate 109,943,561 of CM053148.1, forward strand.
GTTGTGTTTGATGAAATATATTAAAAAGATAGATTGTTCATTAACACCTGAGGAATTATAACTTTTGTTTATTCAATTATACTACATTTAACACAATTTTCTTGTTATAAAATGCATATAAACTTCCATTATGATTCAGACACAGCATTTTAGTAAGAACGCTAATGGGCCTAAATTAGTAAAAGTTGATGGCTTTCTAAAGTAAATGAACATTATAGAATTACTTTTCCAAAATATATAAAACCATTTTGTTAGAACCCATAACAGGAGGAAAGAAAGAAAGGAATAAAAACTGTATTCAATACACATATTTCATTCACATATTTTGCTTGTACACTGCCCTGAGGAAGCCCAGATGGCTGGAGTGTTGGCAGGTTTCTGCACCCGCAATGAGAATAAACCACTCTGTTATTACCTAAGGTACGTGACGTGAATTGAATATAGTTATACTTTACTCCCTGCTCTGTGCACTGGTGAATCAGAAGTTTATATTGCATTTTTATAGAATTGGCAAATACATCTTGCTGGACTTTGCTCTGAGTCTGCCATTAGTGAGAGAATGTCAAAGTCAATGAAGGATTTTATGCTGACACATGAATCATGTGCTGAACTCTGATGTGGTGTGTTCAATTATTATAATTATATTAAATATAAATAAACTAAATGTATTACTTAATAAGTTAGTAAACAAATGGGTGTTCCCGATACACTTAAGGAATGAATTTAACACACTGTTACTGTAATTTTTATCTAATTTCTGTGAACAGAAAGCATAAATTTGAAGGACTTTTAGAGAATTTCATTCTTTTTTTCATTTTCTATTTTGTGACCTATTTAAAACAAACAAACAAAAAACTGTTGCCATCAAGTCGACTCTGACACATAGCAACCCTATGGGACGAATTAGAGCTACTGCACAGGATTTCCCTAGAGTGTCTGGTGAGCTAGAGTGGCTGAGCTTTTGGTTAGCAGCCACAGCTCCTAACCAATAAAATGTAATCATTGTATTATACGAGACCCATAGAAAGGAGGAAGAAGCAGCATGCCCAGTACCATCACTTCAGTGAAACTTCTTTTGACATTTAAGTCTACTTTATATGTGGGAACATAACTGGCATCATACACAGCTTATAGGCCAGTTTTTCAAGTGACAGGCACATTTTCCATGTCATTAAACACTTGGGCAAATTCCCCTCAGGAGGAGCTCAGTTGCTATCCTCAAGCCTTTTACCTTGTTGGCGGCTGTTACCCATTCCTACCTAGTTCTAAGTCAAACCATTACTTGCTCATGGGTGGTTTCCCTGAGTCCCTTTACCAGGACAATTGTCTGTATTAAATTTTCTTATAGTGCCTCAAAGTTTCCTTTGTAGTTTGTCAGCTTTTGTGTTAATCTTACTTGTGTAATTGCTTTTGAAACAAAATTCAGTAGAGTTTTGGCTGGATTTGTATCAAAGCCATAAATTAATCATGGATCTTTATGTGTTCTTTCCATTTAAGAATATCATCATTCAATCATATATTTTGGAAAAAATCTAAGTGTAATTTTTATTAACATTTGAGTGAATCTATTACACGTTATATCTTGACCTGGTTTTTAATATGAAGCTATTGATATCTGCATACTTATTATAAAGTACAGATACTTAGTTGAACGATATATAATTTTAAGAATTGCATTATATATTCTTAGATAGTTTTTAAATTTTAATAGCAAATTAGTTAAATAACTCATGTTCAATCATTTAAAAATATTTCATGCAGACTTTGGATGTCGGAGATGTTGAAAGGAAGCAGAATTACAAAGTTTTTATCCTGTTAGAGCTTAAGGACCAGTGGAAGTGACATAGAATAAGATAAAAATGTGACTTCATGTTACATGGGAAAGGAAAGTACCTGTCACTTTCTAGAAACAGCAGCAAGGTAGCAACAGAATGAGCTAAGAGGACAGTAGTATGTTATAAGAAAGTAAGGAGAGGGAGAGACAGATTTAAAGGAGTCCCATGAATACTTTTAAGGCTTTTGGTTTACTCTGAATTGGATAGGAGGCCACTGGAGAGTTAAGCCTGGGAATGAAATGAGCTGATTTTTGGCAGCAGCGTCCTGGTATCTGTGGTGAGAGTAGACTACAGGCGTTTCTTTGTTATGAACAAGATACATTCCTAAGTCTGTGTTTAAGTGAAATTGTAGGTAGGTTGAAACAGGTATTTATGGTTCTTACTTAGCATCAATTAGTCAAATGTTTGTCTTAGTATATAGAATATATTTTACCTTTTTAAACATAAAAAACACTTCCAAATTACGCAGTGTTTTCATGAGTATGATAATGTAGTGTGTGCATTCATTAATACACATTATTAGGTGTGTTTAACACAAATATTTAATCTAGTATGTTTTTATAGTAGCCTGATCTTAAGTACAAATTGTCTATGAGCCAAGCATTTTTAACCTGTATGATGGATAAGCAGGAGGATCAGTTAGGTGCCTGACTTTGTATTCTAGGGTTACCATGACAAAATACCACAGAACAGCTGGCTCTAAAAGACAGGAATTTGTCACCTCACAGTTCTGGAGGCTGGAGTTTGATTCAGAGCATCACAGGTCCTTGTTCCTTCTTTCCTATCAAGGGAAGGATTCTTCATTGTGTCTTCCATCTTCTGGTAGACCTGGCTGCTTCATGGAATTTCCTGACATTTTTCTAGGTTCATCTTCTCCTATCTAACTCTCTCTCCAGGTCTGTTCTCGCCTTTTGTAAGACATCAGTAAGAGGAGTTTAGAACTCAAATTCCTCCGTACATTACCTTGTTAACTTCACTGATTACATCTTCAGTAAAAGACCCAATATTCAAACAAGGTTGCATTCACTGGTACAAGGTTGAGGATTTCAAGATTTCTCCTTTAGAAACACAATTCAATGAACAGCAGTGGCTCTTTCAGCAATCCAAATAAGAGATGGGTGCGGCTTAACTTGGGGTTCTAACATTGGAGGTAATGAAAGTGGTCAAATTTCTGACAGGTGATTGGAGCTAAAAGCATTTGTTGACTGCTGGATGTGGGATGTGAGCAGAAAAGAGTAGAGTTAAGGATGCTTTTGTGGTTTATGGCATGAGCATGAATGGAGACGACTTGCAGTAAAATAGGGGAAGTTTTACAGTTGAGCAGGTTAGAGGAGGAAACCCTGGCATTGTAGTGGGTTAAGTACTACATCTGCTAACCAAGAGGTCAGCAGTTCAAGTCTGCTAGGTGTTACTTGGAAACTCTATGGGGCAGTTCTATTCTGACCTATAGGATAGCTAATGAGTTGGCATTGACTCAATAGCAGTGGGGTTTTTTATTGTTGTTTTGTTTGTTTTTTTTAGGTTAAAAGAGGATGACCAAGAATTCAGTTTTGAACTGGATATTTATTTTGAACTGGATATATATATTTAGCATTCAAGTTGAAGTGTAGAGTGGGCAGTTGTACATATGCTTCTGGAGTTCATCAGATGTGTATAGGCTGGGGATATAAACTATTGAACAAATTATTATGTGTTTTCAAACACATTAGCTTATATTTTACTTATTAGTTCTTTGCCAATGGTTATAGTAATAAGAGAAATTTATTTGACAAATATTTACTTGTCAAGAACTAGGATATAATGACGAATAAGAAACATGTGGTCCTAGCCCTCATCCACCTTAACATACGAAGACTGCCAGTTGAGTTTGTGACCTCATCCTGGAAAAAGTGCTGCCTACCTCACCACTAAATATCACTATGGTCAGCTTTGAAGTACTCCCCTTGGGAAGCTATGTACCAGTACCTGGTCCACTCTTCAAAGCAATTTTGGAAATCTTTTTCTGGAATGGCCATCAGAGCTGTCATTGTATTATGCTTGATGTTCTGAATGTCGTCAAACTGTCTTCCTTTCCGTATTTCTTTATCTTTGGGTCAAAAAAAGGTCATCTGGGGCCAGGCCAGGTGAGTAGGTACAGTGTTCCAATATGGTTATTTGTTTACTGGCTAAAATCTCCCTCACAGACAACTCCACCGTGTGCAGTGGCTGTTCCAGAAAGAGTTCTGAAATTTCTTTGAAGGGTGGACTAGGTGCTGGCATTGGTGCATAGCTTTCCAAAGGGAGTTCTTTGAAGGTGACCATAGAGATATTCATCAATAAAGTAGGTAGCACTTAGAACAATTAAGTTCCTGTACTTAATTTTCAGACCTTAATAGGAAAGAAAAATTAAGGATGCTTTCATGGTTTATGGCCTCAGCATACTTGGAGATGACTTATAACAAAATAAGGACAGTTTTGTGGTTGAGCAGGTTTGAGGAAGATTACCAAGAATTCAGTTTTGAAAATACTGAATTGGATATATACATTTAGCATTCAACTGAAATGTAGAGAGGGCAGTTGTACACATGCTTCTGGAGTTCATGAGATGTGTACAGACTGGAGATATAAATTATTGAAGAAGTTATATATTTTCACACATGTTAGCTTACATTTTACTCATTAGTTCTTTTCCAACAGTAATAGTAATAAGAGAAATTTATTTGACAAATATCTACTTGTCAAGAACTAGGATATAATGACAAATAAGAAACATGCGGTCCCTGCCTTCATCCATCTTAACATATATTGAGGTATGTGGAGTGTTTAACATATGCTAAAATTTATATTTCATCTAGTAAATGATAATAATTCAAAGCTAAGATCCTCTAAGTAAGAATAATTCAAAACTGATGATATAAGTTAGTCAAAAACTACTTGAAAAAATTAATGTTACAAAAGTGATATGTACATTCACCTTCACCTCTCATTCCACTTTGACACTTCTTTGATCTGTTTAACAAACCTACTCTGTGCTCCATGACTGAATTAATTTTCATTAATGGAAAGGATGAGCAATAACGAATAATACTAATAAACAAGTACATAGCATGAACAAAAAAATGATCCTGTCAACTATTCATTTCTTGTTTTCACTTTGGTCAGAGAAGCAATTTTGAGCAAGATCTTGTGTACTTCCTTCTTGGAAATTTGTTTAGCTAAAGATGTCTCTTGTTATTTCAGTGGCTCTGTTTTTGCAGTTTAGCTGATCACATCTTCTCACAATCAAGATACATCTCATTCTTTTTTTGATTACTTCACCGTTACTTATTTTTGAGTGTTTGCCAAGAAAATACAATTTCACAATTACTTAATAAAATCAGTATATAGCATCTACTAATTAGATATTCTAATCAATTGGCATCCTTTATACTGTATACTTTCCACAGAACGTTGAAGGTGATAGAAAGCTAGAAAAAGCTTCCCAATCATGGTTAACTGAAATCTATTTATATATGTCCTTTATTTACCATCTATGTTGTTTACCTTATAAAAAAATTCTGTTGCCGTTGAATTGATTCCAACTCATAATGACCCTACAGGACAGAGAAGAACTGCCCCATAGCCTCTCCTAGGAGTGGCTCCTGTGTTCAAACTGCCTATTTTTGGTTGGCAGCTCAGCTTTTAACCACTGTGACATCAAGACTCCCTATAGCTTCCAATTAAAATGTTAGAGTGATTTATGTTTTGACCCAACCTGCTTCTTTCTACACATGATAATAGTAGGAAAAACATTAAGAGAAAAATAACACCCAGAGAACTTCTTACTCCAAACAAAATACAGCTCTGTGAAGTAGAGGAAAAAACAAGTGACAAGGTACAGAGTGGTAATAAAGCTGTCGGCTTGTGTTGTTCCTGTCTGTTGTTTTGTCCTGTGAAGTAAAAGGAATTCAAGTCATGCCATACAGAGATGAGGCCAGGAACCACACACTCCTGAAGCCAGATCTTTAAATGGGAGGACTCAGTTCTTTGAAAGAAGCTGGGAATAAAAAATCATCATCATCTCAACTGTGACATCTAACAGCGTGTATTTCTAGTATAGTGAGGACAGAGACAGTGCCTTACAATCAAGAGCTGACCTAGCTGGCTGTCTGACAAGATCACCATGGCTCTTAAGTGCAGTGGTAAAACGTTGCCTTGTCTGGTAACCTAGATAGCTACGTGGAGGTAACTGCACAGCCTCAAGACAGGGAAGAGCCAACACCAGAAGAGGTAAATGTGGGAGGGGCACAAGAAGAAGGAGGAAGCCGAGAGAAACAAGCAGAGTTTCCCACTTCCTTTTACTATTCAAAGTAAATTTTCAAGAACATAGCATTAAACATCAGTAGAGCAGAAAATACAGATGTAATAAATGAAGGCAGCTGCAAAATAGGTAAAATAAACAATCAGAAATGACACGGTGAAATGAGTTCCTATGTGGGCTTTTGCCTTGTTTCTTTGGAAAAGAACCTTTTAGGTATTTTTTTTTCCCTAAGCCCTAAGGAGTTGCTTTTGGCCTAGTTCCCACCCCAAAGGATTTGTTATAATTACCCAGACTGATTGACATTGACTGGATAAACTGTAGACAGCTGGACTTTTTTTGTCTGGCCCAGGGCTACAACCTGCCCTGTGATTGGTGTGTGCCTTGCAGGGACTGGTCAGTAAACTATACAAATGTGAAACTGACTATAGACAATGCAAATGAAGTGTTTGTAGCCTGCTATGCAGATGAAGTGTCTGTCACCTACCAAGAGGGAATTGGTCAGTTCCAGGCCTTGGTGGGAGGACCATGCCTTGAATTGATAACAAGTTTGTAAAATTAAGCAGCCAGCCCCACAGAAAGAAGTAGGAAGAGAAGCAGCAGAAAGGAATGAAAGGAAGAAAGAATGAAAAAGAAACAACCGAGAGAAAGAGAAAGGGTAGATTAGGTACCTTCTACTAGAGCTGTAACATGGACAAGGGCCATAATGCTGAAACAGTGAGAGGTCTGCAAGGGGACCAGCAGCGCAACCAGTAGTGACAGACAGCGAGGCTGAGAAGAACTTGAACTGATGATACTGATTTTCATGGAGATGATCATTCAGATTATGCTGAATTTGTTGTCCTCTTTTCCTTCATAGATCTCTCTTTCCGCCTTCCTTCAGCTACTGTCTGTATTAGTAATCCTTTTCACTTTACTATTACCAACGCGTGCAGACCCTTCCACATGATACCACTGACTCCTGTCTCTCCAGTCCACCTTCGCTAGATGCCTTTAATCCATCAAGAGTTCTCAGTCCATCAAACCCGATTTATTTTGGCCCCGATTGCTTTTGTGCCCTCTATTCTTACCTGCTGAGCTTAAATTTTGTGGTGAGTTTTTAAAATTCATTCATTTAGCAAATATTACTGTTTTGTGCCCTATGGCACGTGTGTAACCAAGATCACTTCTTTGTATTCATTCTCAATTTCCTTACCCCTTCTTTATTTTACTTATCAAGACCACACTTAAACAGAATTCAGTCTGTTTACCTACTCTGGAGTTGCATCTTCCCTTTAAATAATCTCATCTATCTCATGTATTTGATGCCATCTATGTACCCTGGCACCATTGTGATTAAGAGCTGTGGCTCCTAACCAAAAGTTGATTGTTTGGGTCCACCACATGTTCCTTGGAAACGCTATGGGACAGTTCTACTCTATTCTATAGGATTGCTATGAGCCAGAATTGACACAACAGCAATTTTTTGTGTTTGTTTATATACTGACAGCTCCCATATTTATATATCCAGTGTGAACCTCCTAACTGAACTCATAGTCCATATATTCAACTCACTTAACACCTCTACTTAACTATCTAATAAGCAGCTCAAATTCAGAATGTTTAAAGCTGAACTCTTCATACATTTCTTCCCCCAAAAGAGCTTCATCAGTATCTGACATCTCAGTTAACAATAACACCAATCATCTAGATGCTTTTGCAAAAGTCTTTGGGAATTGCTGTTATGTGCAGACATCAAAGCTGTCAGCAAATAGTGGCACCTTGATATTCAAAATATGTCCTAAATTTCATCACCTTTTTCCATTTCTACTGATTCTACCGTAGACCAAACCATCTTGATATCTTCCTGGGATTGCAAACATAGCCTTTCATCATGTCTCTCTGATTCCAGCCTTGCCCTTGTGCTCCATTTTCAACAGACCAGCTTAGGTGATTCTATTAAAACGTTAAACATATACCTTTCCTCTGCTCAAAAGCCTTCAATTGTTTCCATTTACTCAGAGGAAAATCAGATTTCTTTATTCTGATCTTTGAGGCCCTCGCAATAAGCTCTCCTGTAGGGTCTCTTGCTACTTCAACATTGTTCGTTCTGCGACCTTCTGACCCTCTTCTGTCTCATGCTATAGATCTTCCCTCATATATCATATAGTTAACACCTCCCATCTTTTAAGTCTTTATTCAAAATCTCTCTCGCTAGTACTGTCTTCTCTTGCTATGACTTCTAAACTTTCAGCCCTCTCTCCTGACCATTTCACACCTGCTTTGCCTGTTCTATTTTTTTAACCATTATCAGTTAGTTGCTTTGTCTTTTCAAAAAAAAAAAAAACTGTGTTTCCACACACGAAATTTAAGTGATGCAATGACAGCAAATGTTCTCTGTTATGCCCACTAACTTATCCTATGTACCTAGAACCAAAATCAAAAACCAAATCTGTTATCATCAAGCAGATTCTGACTCAATGACCCTGTAGGACAGAGCAGAACTGTCCCATAGAGTTTCCAAGAAGCACCTTTTGGATTCAAACTGCTGACCTGTTGGTTAACAGTCAAGCTCTTAACCACTGTGATGCCGGGGAGATGTCTAAGAAATAGTTGATATTACCATGTCTGAAGACATGCAGTTCTTCTGGAGAATTAAGAAGAAGAAAAAAACTTTTTAAAAAGGGGAGAATTTATTAAACAAAACACAGTAACTGCAAACTACTGGTAAATTTGACATTAAGATGTATAACCTCAATTCAATGAAAGGCACTCTGAGCATGGTAAATGTCAAATTACCAATTAAAATAAGATATAAACAAGAAATACTAGACAAAAATTAATATCCAGAAAATATCCATACAAGTTCATTGGAAAAGGGCAAAAATCTGAGGAAATTGAACAAAAGATATGAAGAGACAATAGTGAAAAATGAAATAACCAGAATCAATAAAAGAAAGGCATGATATTGTCCACTGATATTAAGAGTATAAATTGGTATGAACAGTTAGAGAACAGCTAGTAGTTGTTAGTTTCCTCTTAGTTGATTCTGACTCATGGTGACCCTGCGTATTGCGGAGTAGAATCACTTCGTAAGGTTTTCAAGGCTGTTAGCTTTTCATTTTGTTCTGCTGCATTTTGTATAAGGTCTAGAAGGGCCCTGTATATAATCAATTTGTATTTACTTACTGATGCTTTCATAAAAGTTTCTTCATCTGGAAAACTCCTCGGTTGCTTTGTTTGGGAGCCTTCTGAAGCCATGAGTGATTGCTTGTATGCCACAATTGTCTGTTGCTTTTTGGGTCCCATGTGAGTATATAGAGGCTGGAAGAGGTACTGTGAGGATGGATTGCAAATGTTTCTCTAGGCTGTCTTCAAATGTAAAGCAAAAGGTATCTGACCGGTTCACAAGTCAGTTAGGTTTTCAGGTGTAGAGGTCCCTCTTCCCATCTGACAAAGTAAGTGCCACTGTATCCAACCCCAGATGATAACAAACTAGTTCAGAATACAGCACTGCTAGTGCCCTGGTGGCCTCTGCTGACAGGGCCTACCCTCATCCAACACTGCGTGGAGTACTGGTTTTGTGATAGAAAAGCGCTCTCCTGTGGGCAGGCTCTGGCTCCCAAGCTAAGAATTAGGTCCAGCTGCGGCCACCGTACCCAAGTTGGCGTCCTCCACACAGACAGCAGACAGGGGGGCTAAAGGTGCCCAGAGGCAGCGATTCCTCTGCTTCTGTTGCAGGGCCCTCAACGTAGGCAGCACTGTGCAAAATCACTACTTTTCTGGCGGAGAAGCGCTGTCCCATTTGCAGGCGCTGGCTCCCAGGCTAAGAACGCGGTCCTGCTAAAATCTCGGTACCAACATGGAGTCCTGCACCCTGACCACGGAGTTCCGCACAAACCCCACTGAGGCAGCTACAAAACGAAAGGCTCAAAGTGTCTAGATTAACAGAGTCCCGAGCCTGGTTCTCAGAACATGAGAATTTCGCCTGCCTATCCCCCCAGCAACGTGTCTGAGTCCAGCCGCCGGGCAAGGCCCAGCTCCGCCCGCCAGCCGAGACTGAGGAAAAAAAAAAGTCAAAATGGTGCGTTTTCCTTCCGTCCGTGAGAGCCGGGGCTAGCCAGGAGCGGGAGTCAGCGAAAGAGAGGAGGTTTTTCACTGAATGGTATAAAGTCCCAATTAACAGCTCTGTGCCGTGTCCTGAGGCTGATTAGGTGATCAGAAGGCTCTGTTTGATTGTCAATTCAGGTCTTGGTTTCCAGAGGGATAGAAGGAGACGTGTCCTTAGTCCGCCATCTTGACTCCGCCCCCCTCAAGGCTGTTAGCTTTTAAAAGCAGTTCACTAGGCTTGCTTTCTGAGACACAGCTTGGTAAGTTAGAACCTCCAACCTTTCAGCTAATAATTGATTGCTTAAATATATAAACACTCAGAGAATTGGTGTTTTAGTCATTTTGTGCTGCTTTAACAGAAATGCCACAAGTGGAAGGCTTTAAAAAGAAATTTTATGTGTCACAGTCCAGGATGCTCAAAGTCCAAGTTCAGGGTGTCATCTCCAAGGGAAGGCTTGCTTGACTGGATCTGGAAGAAGATCCTTGTTGACCATCTTCCCCTGGTCTGGAAGTTCCTGAAGCTCAGCAATCCCTGTCCTTTCTAAAAGACGTGCTGAGCTCCCGGAAGAGCCTCTTGCTTGCATGAGGTTCCCCAAACCTGTCTGCTAGTTCCTTCCTTTGTATCTCAAGAGACTGCCTCAAGGCTCCAAATAGTCTTTCACACTGAGTCCTGGCCCACCAACACAACTGCCACCCATCTATGCGCTTTAACATCACAGCAACAGGATTTACAATGAGGAATATCATGGCCTAACTAAATTGAAACACAAATTTCGGGAGTAACACAATTCAATCCAGGACAACTGGTTAACATCTGTAAAGTATTCTTACTTTTTAATTCAACTATTTCAACTTCAAGTAGAAAAATGCTTGTCATATGTAAAAGAAAGTACCCTATAATTTATTTGTAGATGTAGTTTTTCTATGGATGATGAATTGATACATAACTATGTAATATTTTTCCTTTAATGGAATAGTACATAGTAGTGGAAATAAATGGGCATAAACATTGCATTGATGTGGATGAATTTTAAAAACAACGGTTAATTGAGAAATAAATTTCAAGAAGATACAAAAATAAGGCAGTTTTATTTATAATGAATTTGAAAAATGTAAAATAATGTAGTTTGTTGATACATTCACGTGCAAAAGTAACATAAAACATATATAGAAATGTTAAGTTCCAAATTAAGAGCCAAGACTGTCTCTGAGAGACGAAATAACATAATTAGGAATAGGGAAAACTATAAAATAATATCCAATGAAGTCACTTACTAGTGAATCAATTGATATTGGCAGGAAATCATTTTAGAAAATTTGAAGTGGGATGCATAAGAAACTATACCACCAGCCTGTGCTGGTAAATGTATTTCTGCCAAACCTTACCAAAGGAAAACAAAACATTTTCCCATAATTAACAACTGTGATCTATTTTTTCGTGGTTTTCCATTAAGCTGTGAGGCGGATGCAGACGAATCAAGAAACTAAGCAGTAGCCACCTTTGAGGAATTTTGAGTACAGTAGAAACAATAGTGATACAAAACCAAAAAACCAAACCCAGTATCACTGAGTCAATTCTAACTTATAATGACCCTATAGGACAGAGCAGAACTGCTCCATAGAGTTTCCAAGGTGCACTTGGTAGACTTGAACTGCTGAACTTTTTTGGTTAGCTGCCATAGCACTTAACCACCGCAACACCAGGGAATACTAAGAGTGATAACAGACCAGAAATTTACACATCCAAAATGTGAGCCATATGTAAGCATCCAGAGAAAAGACACATTATCAATCAGTGACGCTGGGGAGCATAACTTCATACGAAGGATTACAAGAACCTTATAGAAGGGAAAGCCCAGATTAATGCAGCCATGAGATCGGAGGACCAGATGTGGGCAAGTTTTTTAGGTTTATAAGTGAATATTTACAGTGAGTTGAAAAATGCAAAATAATTTGAGTGGGTAGAAGTCGGTATATAGAAATGCAAATATAGAAATACAAATGTATGTAGAAATATAAATTCCCTTTTTCGAGGCTATCTCAAGGTCCCTCTTTCCTTTTGCTGAAGCAAATTTTCTGACAGTAAATCTCCTTTTGTTGTTTCCTCCTGCTCCACAGCCTGACTCCACGTATAGAGTTTCCAAAATGGCTTTCTGGGCTCACTAGACTCTTATACAATTACTCTCGGGTGCTAGCTCTAATTTATCTATTTTACACCACTTTATCATTCACTTTTCTCATGTGGTTTTGCAATTATCAACTGGGTTTTTTATATCTTTATGTTTAATCTCCTCCACATAAATTGCAAGCTCTTAAAAATCAGTGCAGGCACTTACTACTTCATTAGAACTTCCTCTATACATATTCAGTGGTTTGAATGAATATTGTAATTAATAATTTATATTTTAGAAGAAACCTGTATTAGTAAAAAAATAAAAAATCCTATATTTTGGAGTTCTGTCTTTGTTCTTTCTTAAACTATCTTTAATTCTCTGTCTCTTTCCCTTGATTTTCTCTTCCTCCTCTGTCTGAATATATAAATATACCTGTATTGATTTTTTAATGTAATTAAACATGTGTGTGTGTGTATATGTGTGTGTATATATATATATAATGTGTGTAAACATATATGTCAAGAGACAGTGTTTTATAAAAGAAGTTAAAGTATGAGTTTTTGTATAACTATAAACTTCCTTATTTCAGTTTTAGGTAAAGACAGCATCTTCGAAAGCTAGAGAAGTAAAGCATGCTAAGAGCATCAATAGAGTGTTTTTATCTATGTATGAAAGGTAACAACTGTATGTCTAAGACAGTGTCTGTGACTGTGCTGTCCATCACCTTCCTTCTTTTATTAGTCTCACATAGAAGATAAACAACAAGACGGACAGTTGGGTGTCCTTTGCTGTTTTGTGTCACTATCACAGACAAGAGTGTATTATGTCATCACTCAAGCCTGTCACATTCGGTGTATCCTGCTATTTGTCTTAAAGATTGTTTTCTTCATAGTCTCTTAAACAGATACACAAGCCAAATATTGGTTAAATGTTTTATTACAGAAATATTTTCCCATAATAAGTTATTCTCCATTTCAGGCTTATAACTACTTTTTACATACTGCTGCCAAAGCCTGTACCATGACTTCTAACTGACTCAGTGGCAGGTGGCCAAAGCCTCCAGAAGACAGAAGTAGTTGTTTTAAAGAAATATTTCTTTTAAAAAATGAAATAGTAGATGTCTTTGTGTTTTGGTGCTGCTGTAAATGAAATATCACAAGTTAGTGGTTTCAAAGATCAGAAATTTATTTTCTCCCACAGTTTAGGAGACCAGAAACCCAAATTCAGCATATGGACTCTAGGGGAAAGTTTTCTCTTTGTTATCTCTAAGGAAAGATCTTTTGCAGTTTCAGTAGGCTTGGCGTTTCTTGATACCTTGGTGTCTCCTCATGGTGTATATCTTCCTCTCCAACTGTTCTTGCTTCTCTGTATCCAATCTGCTCTCTTGATATCTCAAAATTGAGTAGTCATAAGATAACCCTACACTGATAAGACATCATTAAAAATCACAAAGAAAACCCTATACCTAAATGATATTACATGAACAGGTATAATGGTTAGGATTCCAACACATTTTGGGGGATATTCAATTCAGTCCATAAAAGTAAATTTGAGAAAATATGTAGATTTTGTTTTTCTAGTAAAAGGAAATCACAAGGAATTTCCAAATCTATTTAACATGTAAATCACATATAATGAGTGCAGTATTTTTTGACATTTAAACTTATGAAATATTTAGTAGTACAACAAAAAAGAGATTATTTTTTGTTTGCAATTTAAAATTATTCTTAGTTTATGGGAAATTTTAAAAAATAATGTTCATATTTTCTGAATAAATTGATATCTGAGTTGGAAGAGAGACAAAATGGTGAAATAACAAAGATGATAAGACTTTAATATGATTGTTAGGATAATCACAGTTTCCTAGAATGTGAATCTAGGAAAACAGGAAATTGGCAAAAATGAAATGGAATGCATAAACATCAATCTCCTACATATTAGTGAGCTTAAATGGACTGGTATTGGCCATTTTGAATTGAACTGTCATATAGTCTACTATGCCAGGAATGACAGCTTGAAGAGGTGTGACATTGCATTTGTCATTCAAAATAACATTTCAAGATCTACCCTGAAGTACAATGCTGTCAGCGACAGGATAATATCCATACATCTACAGAGAAGACCAGTTAATGTGACAATTCAAATGTAAGCACCAACTCTAAGGCCAAAGATAAAGAAATTGAAGATTTTTATCAACCTCTGCAGTCTGAAATTGATCAAACATGCAGTCAGGGTGCTTTGATACATACTGCTGAATGAACTGAGAAAGCTGAAAACAAAGAAGGATCGGTAGTTGGGAAATATGGCCTTGGTGAGAGAAACGATGCCAGAGACGGCGTGATAGAATTTGCAAGACCAACAATTTCACTGCAAATCTGTTGTTTTCAGCAACATAAAGGGCGACTGTATACACTGACCTCACCAAATGGAATACACAGGAACAAAATTAACTATATCTGTGGAAAGAGATGTTAGAAAAATTCAATATCATTATTCAGGACAAGGCCAGATACTGATTTCAGCACAGATCATCAATTGCTCATGTGAAAGTTCAATCTGAAAATGAAGAAAATTAAAAATAATCCAGAAGACCCAAAGTACAACCTTGAGTATAGCCCACCTGACTTTAGAGACCATCCCAAGAACAGATTTGATGGGTTGAATGCTGATGACTGATGACCAGATGAGTTATGGAATGACATCAAAGCCATCATCCATGAGGAAAGCAAGAGGTCATAAAAAAGACAGGAAAGAAAGAAAAGACCAAATTGGATATCTTAAGAGACTCGGAAATTTGCTTTTGAATGTTGAAAAGCTACAGTAAATGAAGAGATGGTGAAGTAAAAGAAGATTTCAAAGGGTGGCTCAAGAAGACAAAGTATTAAAATGACGTGTCAAGATCTACCACAAGAAAACAAAGACGGTATGAAAATACTCTGTGTTCCTCAAGCTGAAAAAACTGAAGAAAATATTCAAGTCTTGAGCTGTGATATTGAAGGGTACTATGGAGAAAATATTAAATGATGCAAAAAGTATCAAAAGAAGATGGAAAGAATATACAGAGTCATTATACCAAAAATAATTGGTCAACAGTCAACCATTTCAAGAGGCAGCGTGTGAGCAGTATCCAATGGTACTGAATGAAGATGTGAAAGCTGCACTGAAGACAGTGGTGAAAAACAAGGCTCCAGGAACTGATGGAATATCAGCTGAGATGTTTCAACAAACAGATGCAGTTCCGGAAGTGCTTACTCATCCATACCAAGAAATGTTGAAGACAGCTACCTGGCCAACTGACTGGAAGATATCCATATTTATTCCTACCCCCAAGAAAGATGATCCAACTAAATGCAGAAATTATTGAACAGTGTTATTAATTATCACATGCAGGTAAAATTTAGCTTATGATCATTGAAAAATGACTGCAGCAATATATTGATAGGAACTGCCAGAAATTCAGGCCAGATTCAGAAGAGTTCATGGAACCAGGGATATCATTACTGATGTCAGATGGATATTTGCTGAAAGGTGTATACTTGTGTTTTATTGACTACACAGAGGCATTCAACTGTGTGTATCATAATAAATTATTGATGACATTCTGGACAATAGGAATTACTGAACACTTAATTGTGCTCGTAAAAAGTCTGTACATAGATCAGGAGGCATTCATTCAAACAGGACAAGGGACACTTCATGACTGTGTCAGGGTTGTATCCTTTTATAACAACAATCTGGACTATATAAAGAAGAGTGGGGCATCAGAATTAGAGGAAGATTCATTCACAACTTTTGTAATGCAGGTGACATGCCTTGCTTGATTGAAGTGAAAAGGACTTGAAATACCGATGAAGATCAAAGACCATAGCATTCTTTGTAGTTACACCTCAAAGTCAAGGAAACAAAAATCCATGCATCTGGATGGAAAAGAACATGGTAATAAATGGAGAAAAGATTGAGATTGTCAAGGATTTCTTTTTACTTGGATCCAAAATCAACACCCATGCAAACATCCATCAAGAAAGCAAAAGACACTTTATATTGGCCAAATCTGTTGCAAAAGATCTCTTTAAAATGCTGTAAAACAAAAATACCACCTTGAAGACTAAGGCTCACCAGACCCATGCCAAGGTATTTTGGGGTATATTAAATGCATGTTAAAACTGAATGAATAAAGAAGACCAAAGAGGAACTAATGCCTTTGAATTGTCATGTTAGAGGAAAATATTGAATATAACATGGACTACCAGTAGAAGGAACAGATCTCTATTGGAAAAATTACAGAGTGCTCCTCAGAAGGAAGGATAGTGAGATTACATCTTACACACTTTGGACACGTTGTCAGGAGGGATCAGTCCTTGGAGAAGACATCATACTTGGTCAAGTAGAGGGCCAGGGAAAAGAGGAAGAGCCTCAACAAGATGGATTGTCACAGTAGCTGTAACAGTAACACTGGACTCAAGCATAACGGTTGTGCACATGACGCAGAACTGGGCAGTGGTGTATTCTGTTTTGCATAGTGTTGCTCTTAATTGGAACTGATTCAACATTGCTTAACAAAAACAACTGCTTATTGTAACATGAAGTCTCTGGGTCTCAGTGGGAACAGAATTCTGGCTGCTTCAAAAAGCTACACTCATTCAATATTTTTCTGCTTGTTAAATTTCCTTGTACATATGAATTCAGTCTACTTTGCTTTCAGGTGACTCACTATATGTTTATAAATCTGATTCCATCTGGCTTATTGTTAATAGAAAATCCTTTATAGTTTTCCTGAGACAGACTAAATACTATTCTTCCAGAAGGCCAAACCCACTGCTATTGAGTTGTTCTTAGTCATAGTGACGCTATAGGATAGAGTAGAACTGCCTCATAGAGTTTTCAAGGAACATCAGGTAGATTCAAATTGCTGACATTTTGGTCAGCAGCTGTAACACTCAATCACTATGCAACCAGAGTTTCCAGTACCAGCCTTGGTATTTATTAGCTAAAAAATGTTAGGCTATAATATCTAAGGCAGTATAATCTCCAGAGTCAGAATGCCTAGATTCCCATAACAGCTCTGCAATTTTTACCTACACTACTTTGGACAAAACACCAAAATGCTCTGACACTGAGTTTCCTCATTTTTAGAAGAATAGTCTCCCTGAGTTATTGCAAGAACAAAAAAGGACAAATCTTTGTAATGCAGTTTTCAAGTGTTTTGTCACTTAGATAGCTCTGTAAATGCTGACTGTGGCCTGCTTTGACATCGTCATCTTCTTAGCTGCAGTAATAGCATAGTAGGTTTTTTTTTTTTTATTTTATTTGTTGGCCATGTTTTATAGCAGTCTCTTGATGTAGTATTAAGCCTCTCTATTGCTACTCTGGAGTTCCTGTATCTGCTAACCAAAAACTTGGCAATTCAAATCTGCCAGGTGCTCCTTGAGAACTACAGAGCAGTTCTACTCTGTCCTACGGGCTTGCTATGAGTCACAACTGACTCAGCAGCGACACATTAGGTTACTACTCCTCTGGTCATGTCGTAGTTAGGTGCTATGGCTGCTAACCAAAATGTCAGCACTTTGAATCTGCCAGGCACTCCTTGGGAACTCTATGGGGCAGTTCTGCTCTGTCCTATAGGGTTGCTATGAGTCAAAATCGACTCACTGGCAGTGGGTATTACTCTTGTATTGAGCACATGTTTTGGTGGTTATTTAGTTTTTAGCAATCTCTTGATTTGTTTTCAGTAAATTACAGGCTAGTTTTTGGCCTATTCAGGAAATCTCAGAAAATAGTTTCATGGTGTGGCTGTTTTGAGTGTGCTGTGGAATACCCATTGGAAATAGAGTCTTTTAGCAGATTATTTCTAAAACATCTGTTTTCCTTTTTCTCTCCTTTATTGGCTGGAGTTTTTAAGCACTCTTTCCTTTTTATGGTCTTCATTATCTTAGTGAAAGCTCTCTAAGAGAGAGCCGAGATCTTTCCACAGTGCAGTCTGGGTGAGGAGCTGCTTCCGTATCCAAGGCCAAGTCAAGCTCAAAGCCCTGAAGTCGCAATCTCAGAGCTTCACATGAAAGCTGTGGAGTCAGCAAGTACAGTAGCTTTTGAAGCAGTAGATCTCACACTATGGATTTCCCTCTTGAGAATTAGCAAGAGTTGTGTGTGTTCAGTACCTTCTCTCTGGGTTTCAGAAGCCACCTCCACAGTATATTTTATTTCAACCTAACTACAAAGTGGAAATTCAAGATTACTGCTGAAACATTATATTTAATGCAATAAAATTGAATGTGCTCTTTTGTTGTACATTTCACATGATGCATCTAATCTGATGTATTTTTTCCCACATCTTTTCAGTAAGTTTTATAGCATTACTTACATGAATTACTGAAAGAGCACCTATCTGCACTTACTCCTGAAAGCATTCTATCAAATTAAGCCACTCCACATGTGTCCTGGGCTTCCTAGCTTCAATCTTTTACTAGCACATTGGATTTTTGTCCTATCATAAATTGTGCCTCCATTTGTTTGTGTAGAAAATCATTTTTATATGCAATACATATAGTTGTGTGTGTATATAAACATACACATGTGCATGTGCGTGTTCGTGTGCACGCATGTGCGCAGACACACACACACACACACACACACTAAAAAGGTTTCAAGTTAAGAGAATTTATACTTTGGTTGAATTAAAGCCAAAAAGCCATTGTTAATTCTGAGTCATCTCAACTCCGTAAGTTACAAGTAGAACTACTCCATAGGGTTTTCTTAGTTATAATATTTACAAAAGCAGACCAACAGAACTTTCTTATGTGGTACCACTAGGTAGATTCAAATAAGTAACCTCTGGGTTAGTAGTCAAGTGTAGACAAGTTGTATTAAGGTATTGAGGTATATTGCCACTTTTTCTTTCAGTCACTTATTCTGTGAAATATTGCAGAATAAATTGTTTATTAATGCATGATTTTCATTTTCCTACTGAGAGTATAATTTATGTGAAATGATATTTTGTAAGTAATATTCATGATTAACATAAATGAACTGATTTTTTTCAAGGGTCAGTGTTTGCTTTATGAGACATCCCTTACCCTTACCCTACAAAAATGGCAAAAAGACAAACAAATGAGAGTTGAGAGAAGAGAGCATGATGAAGTTTAAACGTCTAAACTTTTTAATCACAAGTATACATTAGCAATAACAAAATATTAAACATGAATTATAAAAGTATGAAGTGCTTTAAATGAAATTTGTATTATTTTAATGTTATGACTGAATCTGAATTTTGAAAATATGAAAAGAAACAAACTGATTCTCTTAAATATATATCATGTCATTAGATTTTATAAGTTTGTCTACCTTAAAAGAATTTATTCTCCCTAATAATTATGTTCTGCCCAAAATGAAGGAAATTTAATTCAAATTTCAGGCTATAGGAGATATTAGTTGAAGATTATTGGATCAGGATGAGCAGCCTGAAGATATTTCCCCCCCTGGGCTGCAAATACTACTTGAAGGCTTTCACAGAACATGGAGCCTTACAACGTTACAACATTTCAAAGACCAAGGCCGGGTTTTTCTTCTCTAATGAAGGCAGATGTTTTTCATTCCCAGTATACGTTCGTGTATGCATTTCCATAATAGCATGTCATATAATCCTCTTGTCTCTTTGATATAAATGCTCTATGAGAGTTACACCACATGACTACATATGGTGCTTTTATGGTTAGATGTGAAAAAACAAACAAACAAAAAAACCCCACAGAATTTCATATGTCTTGAAGAGACCAATATATTATAGGTTGTTGAAAAGAATAAGGGTTTACAAAAATCATTTAGTTCAAATACCAAGTCATTTTCTTGTTTTATGAATCCAGGCCAGTAGTGAACCGCTTCAAATCCTGAAGATATTTTCTCAAGGAAAATAAGAAAGAATATGACAAACTCTTAGGGAAATGCTGTGTTTTAGAGGAGCAAACAAAATAGTCACAAACTTTTATTTGTGGGACATAAGGAAGGAAGGCTATTTCCTCTGTAAGGTTCTTATAAATGCCTATCAGAATTTTGCAGTTAAACGGTTTGAATGATAATCTATTGTCAACCTTCCATCATAAAACTACTTCTGTTAGACATAGAAAACTTATAATTTACACTAAATTCATTCATGTGAAGTTTTTATTAGAAATAAGTTGCTAGCGAAATCTGTCTTTATGCACCAAAATAGTATGAAGTTGTACATAAAGCAGCGTTTCGTATGAGAAACAAATTAGAACTGATGTTTTATGTTCCTAGACTATTTGACCTCCAATACTTAAAGAAAAGTTTGAAGAGTAAAGTTTCTGAAGCTGTTTGTGGGGAAAGTTGGTATTTACATGTTACCCATGGTCATGGTAGTATTATTTCATAGATTTTTTTTAAGTAATGTTTTATTTTTGATGAAAATTGATTATTTTTAAACACTGAGTATCCAGTCTGCAGATAGTTGAGTTTTTTGGTATTTTAGATGTTCATTTTATCAGCCATCCTTCTGTTATGTTTTCATGGCATCAGACATCAAGCTTTCCAAAGAGTATTAATAAGAAATGAAATGCCTCTCATTTTTAATCCAGGCAAGGTGATATTGGGAAAAGGGAATCATCTGATGTGAAAACATTTTGCATATTACAGTTTTATAGACATATCTATAGATAAATGCACTGCTGTTCTTCCAGCTTTTTTGAAATGAGTTTTGTTGTAAAGGTTTCCACCTGAACTCAGTTAGACATGTAGGTGCACTTCTTCATGACTGTACTGTTCTTTTAAATAATTTTGGTAATAATACTGAAAGCTAGGGGAAGCAAGAACAATTTTGAGCATATGCATACTAACTTCATAAATATGAAAATGTAAAAGACACTTGACTACCTAAGCAGTTCTTGTTGAATCATTAACTTATAAGTGACATTATTTTTAGCATAAAATTCAGTCAAATTAGAGCTATATATTGAGCACACTATCCAGTTTGTATCACATTACTTTAAACTACTGATGAATAATACCATTAGTAAAATTAAGATATAACTTTGTATTTTGAGACATCTTAATGAATGACCAACAAAATGTTTTAATAGGTGAAAACATGCAAAAACGCACATAGTATACAACGTACCATTAAATGAGGATTCTTGATTGAAAGAATATATATGTATAGTGTTTCTCCTAAGTGAACTTCAAAAGGTATGTTAGTGAAGTCATTAGACATGACTTCAAAAATCACTTAGGGCATACTCCTCTGCAGTGTGGGAAAGGCACTGCCTGGTAGAAAACCACATTGTCATTTATGGAACATTTCTGCTAACAGCTCACTACCTCGAGAGCTAGCCCAATACGATTCTGAAGATCTCAATGAACAGAAAGTCCTTCCCTGTATTAAACACAGATAAGCCTCTCTCAAAATTTTTCCATTCGATGGATTTGAGCAAAATGGACATAATTTCCTATTTATATGCCAGTCACTATTACCTCTACTACTGATGTTGTCTTTTCCGGTGAAAACATGTCCACATTAAAGATAAATAAGTTTCTTATTGTGTATGATTTAGAGATTCAAAACTCCTTTTTCTTCTTTCTCAAAATGTACTGTACAGATTGTTATGGAGATTAAATTAGCATAAACTGTGATTATGCGTGATTATGTGTAGTAGGTGTATACAATAACAGTATTTCCTTTTTCCAATAGTTGTCTTAGAAAAAATTTAGTTGGAATTATCACACGGAAGGAAACCCTGATGACATAGTGGTTAAATTCTACATCTGCTAACCAGAAGATTGGCAGTTTAATCGTCCAGGCTTTACTTAGAAACTCAATGAGACAATTCTACTCTGTCCAATAGGGTTGCTATGAATTGGAGTTGACACAGTGGCATAAGGTTTGGTTTTTAGTTTTTTGCCACATGGAAATTTCACATTTTAGTGGACTGCATTCTTGTATAAAGGAATTATAACAACTTGTTTTCAAAATTAAATGAGAATCTATAAGATGATATGTACAATTGCATTTCAAATTGATAGCAAAATGAAATGTGTATTGTATTTACTATTTGAAATAGTGCATATAATAGATATTTAGAACATACATATGTAATAAATGCATATAATTAATGTTTATATTTGATACAAGCTAGGAAGCAAATTTGCTGTGAAAGACGTCATTAGCGTTTGAAACTAAAGATGTTATGAGAGGGGAAATGTGCACCTGATACCACTCATGTTTGCAATTTCCACGTGTGTACAAGAGCTGGCCGATGTGTATGGAAGACTCGAGAAGAATTGATGCCTTTGAATTATGGTGTTGGAAAAGACTACTGAATACACCATGAACTGCCAGAGGATGAACAAGTTTGTTGTGGAAGAAGTGTAGTTAGAGTGCTTCTCGGAAGCCAAGATAGACGTTGTCTCAGGTCCTTTGGACATGGTGTCAGCAAAAATCAGTCTCTGGAGAAGAACATCATGCATGGTAAGACAGAGAGGGTCAGTGAAAAAGAAGGAAACCCTCAGCGAAATGGATTGGCAGGGTGGCTGCCACAACGAGCTCAAGCCAAATGGTTGTGGGGGTGGCGCGGGACACCACAGTGTTGCATCCTGCTGTACACACGGTCGCTATGAGTCGCAGCCAACTTGATGGCACCGAATAACACAATAATTTTACATGTGAATAACTTAAAAATAGATTTTTTCTCAAAATCATAACATCTAAATTATGACTATGTTAGTAAAATTCTATTACTATTTTTCAGTGTTCTTTCAAGTCTACATTAATTTTTATATGAAAATGTTAGAGGGTGTAAATTTAATGGTGCACGTAGGCATAAAGCAGCATGGAGGAACCACTACTCACTAATATCTCTTCTTCCTGTGTACACAGCTGCACTGCCTTTTTCAGTCTTTTCTGAATTTAATTGCATCAGTGAGCCTGAATGTGGAATGTCAGCGGCAGTGACATGTACACTTGCAAGGCTGTCCCATTAATATTTCCTACACAAGCTTTCCCAGGCACCTTTTCCCTAGGAAGGCTTTTTATGATCCTATGATAGCCTAAGTCCCTGATGCTTCATGTGGTATACACCATGCTCTATCAATGACCTAGACAAGTTCTTTACTTGTTACGTGATTAAAAAACAAAACAAAACAACAAAAAAAAAACTTCTGTATCTTAAGCCAACAAAATGCAACCCTGCATTCGGAAGAAAATTCCTGTTTTAAAATCAGTAGGTGTAATGATATATACATGGTTTCATAACCCAAAATTAAACCCAGTGCTATTGAGTTCATCCTGACTCATAGCAACCCCATAGGACACAGTAGAACTGCCCCAGAGAGTTTCCAAGGAGTGCCTGGAAGATCTGAACCCACAGATCTTTTGGTTAGCAGCTGTAGCATGTAACCATAACACCACCAGGGTTATAAATGTGTAAGTGTATTTGCAAAGTTCTTTTTGACTCATGGCATTGCCAAAGTAGCAGTAAAATAAGCTCACTCACTAACTTTAAGTGAAATAATAAATTAATAGTGTTGAAATCCACATAGAATGTTTATCTTCATATGTTACTGTAATGCACAGAATGAAAACAAGGCTGCCTTTGAAAACTTTCACTTAAATACTTATGTTAAAGTGTAGAAAATTTTCAAAAAGCATTTAGAAAAAAAATAAGTTGTTTATTCTGGTTGGTCGCTATGAGTCAGACCTGACTCAATAGCAGTGGGTTTTGTTTGTTATTGTTGTTCTAGTTATGGGATTTTGTTTCTTTTGATCTCTTTTGATAATTTGTAAGTATGACAAATTTACTCTAAAGACTTGGAACCTGGCAATCAAAGGCAGAACACTTCTTTTAAGTCAAAACTTACAAAATGGAAATTTATCCAACATAAGAAATTCATTAGAACATAAAATTTTCAATTCACTGTCATACTGAAATATGTCATTAGTCTTGAGTTTATTATTCTTACTCCTTTACCCTATGAGATGATCCATGGATGCATCTGTCATTTCATTTATCGTTTTTGTTTTTACTTATTTATTCACTAATTTATTCAACAGAGAAAATGAGAACTATGTTCAGAGTATTATGCTAGTTACTGTGGCGTAGGAATAGGAATAGGTGTCTCTCTGCTGGAAGATTACCATACAATAAAATAAATTCTACATATGAATTGATAAATAATGGCATAATTATTGCTCATGATTATTAACTCATCAAATGATCTTTGAGCTCCATTGCATGCTCCTGGCCCAGAGGAAAGATATGAATGAAGTTTAAGATGGATATCACAGGAGGGTATCTGAGTTTCTCTAATGCTGCTGTAACAAAGATATCACAAGTAGCAGCTTAAACAAAAAGAAATATGTATTTTTTCACAGTTTCTGATGTTAGCAGTGCAGGTACACGGTTGGTGCTGGACTTAGGGGCAGGCTTTCTTTCTCTGTCACCTCTGAAGGAAGGTGCTGTTTTTGACCCTTGGTAATCTTCCTGTGGCATGGTGTCTATCTTCTCCCATATCTGCTTTCATGATTTGCTTGTTGACTCTCCTTTATATCTCAGAAGAGGTTGATTTTGAGAAATAACCTACTGGCTCATTAACAGAGCAAAGAAAACTAATTTGCAAATGAGTGATACAACAAGTTAAAAAAAGAAAAGAAACCTTTGATGTGGATTTGATTGTGATTCATACACACCCTATAAACAGACTAGAACTGCCCCATAGGGTTTCCAAGGAGTGACTGATAGATTTAAACTAGTATCATTTCGGTTAGCAGTCAAATACTAACCACTGTGCCACCACAGGGGTTAGAGTTCACAACACAAATTTTAGTAGGGCATAATACAATCCATAACACAGGATGCATTAAGGTGATTTGAAAATCAACTTGAAAGATAAATATGACCTGGAGATATGCAGAGCGAATGTATGCTATTAACATAGACTTACGTGTAGCTCACTATATTCAAAAAAGCAATGGTTATAGAACGCTTTATTATAAAATAGAAAATGAGTATATGGGCATGTTACACAGATGGCTTAGGTTCAAAGTTTTAGGGATTTGATAGAATGAAGGGTTTTCATGAGGAGGGAATCACGAGCAGCATATTTCCAGGAAAATGGGCAAACCTTGGAAAAGACAAGAAGACTAGAAAATTTAAAAACCTCTTGGGGTTTTCATGAGGAGGGACTCATGAGCAGAATATTTCCAGGAAAAGGAGAAAACTTTGAAAAAGACAATAAGACCAGAGTTTCTTTTCTTTCTTTCTTTTTTTTTTCAAGATGTCACCCGATATCTCTTTAGAGGAGCGTTCAGTCCATTCACATTCAATGCAGTTATTGATAGGTGTGTGTTCAGTGCTGTCATTGTGATATGTTTATTTCTGTGTTAATGTTTTCTCTTTTGCTCTTGTTAATTTATTCTGGGACATTCTTCCTTGTTAGTTGATTTTTCACCTTTTCGGAGTTGATTTTGTGGTTGCTGATACTACTGTATTAGTTTCTTGATTTGATATGTTGCATCTTTATGATGCCTTACAGCTGCCCCTATGTTCCCTCTTAATAAACTATATATAAACCCAATTTTAATTACTACCAGTCTTATCAACTTCCTCTCCATCCGGAAGGACTCTAACGACTGTAGTACATCCCTCTTTTTAATATGATGACATCATAGTTTTCATGATATGATCACTGGATCCTTTCTTTCACTATTATAGCTTTGATTGAGTTTGGAGCCTTCCCTAACTGAATAAGTTTCTGGGTGACATGTCCTGTATTTGCTTCTAAAATATAAAGTTAGTGGTTTTATTCTTCTAAGCCAAGAGATTCTTTGGTTTGGTTTGGTTTTTATAAAGTCTCTGAGTTTCTGTTTATCTGCAAAAGTATTAATTTCATTTTCATGTTTGAAAGATAGTTTTTCAAGATATGTAATTCTTGGTTGGAACTTCTTCTCCTTCAAGGCTTTGAATGTGTCATGCCACTGTCTCCGTGCCAGCATGGTTTCTGCTGAGAAATTCTATGAAAGCCTGCAGGGTTTTCCTCTGAATGTTAGCTTTGCTTTGAGTCTTGTTGCCTTTAAGAGTTTCTGCTTATGTTTCATTTTGTTTGGCTTGATTGTAGTATGTCTTGGAGTCTTTCTTTTGAGATCCATATTGAGTGGCATTTGATATGCATCTTGGTTATCTATATTCTCTTCTTTCCTAATTTGTGGGAAGTTTTCTGTCAGCAGCTCAGCAACAATACTCTTTGTGTTCTCAGGTGTCTCGCCCTGTTCAGGATCTTCAATTAATTGTAGATTGTTCCCCTTAATAGAATCCACATGTTTCTTAATGCTTTTTCATTGTTTTTGTTTCTTTTTTCTGATTTCGCCTCATAGATGCTGGAGTCAGTAGCTCTGTCTTCAAGTCAGAAAGTCTCTTTTCTATTTGTTGTGTTCTGTTTTCTTTGCTTTGAATAGAAGTTTCTATGTCTCTGATTTTGTTCTTGATCTGTTGAATTTCAGAGTACTGGTGTTCTGTCAGACTGAACAACTTGCTTAATTTTTTACTTTGCTCTGCTGCATTTTGTATAAAGTCTAGGAGGGCTCTCTATACAATCCTTTTGTATTCACCTTCCAATCGTTTCAGAAAGGTTTCTTCATGTGGGACATTCTTTGGTGTTTTCTTTTGGGGGCTTTCTGAAACCATGAGTGATTTCTTCTTTATGCTTTTCTTCAGAGTTTTTTGCTTTTGGGGCATCATGCAATTCAATAGAGGCTGGGAGAGATGCTGTGAGGATGGACCACAGTTGTTTTTCTAGGCCATCTTAAAGTGAAAGGTAAAAGGTATCTGAGAACTTCCAAACCCAATCAGTTTTTCAGGTGTACAGGTCCCTCATCCCAACTGGCAAAGTAAGCACCTCTATATCCAACCCCAGATGTTATAGGTTAGTTCAAGATACAGAAAGTCTGCTGCCCTGCTGGCTTCTGTTGGTGGGCCCCAGCCACGGACGACACTGTGTAGAATACTGTTTTTCTGCCGGAAAAGCATTCTCCTCTGGGCAGGCACTGCCTCCCAGCCTAGAAATTAGGTCCAGCTGAGGCCTTCGTATGGATAGATCCACCTCCCAGTGGAACAAGATAGCATCCTGCACAAGCTCCCTGCCTGCCTTGGTACAGGCTACTCAACGGTGGAGGCAGAAAGAGAGGCCAAAGCTGCCAAGATGAACAGAGTCCAAAGCTGGGCTCTCAAAATATGACAGTTTTGCCTACTGATCCCACAAGCAGTGCGTCTGAGATTAGCTGCTAGTCAAGTCCCAGCTCTGCCTGCCAGCTGAGACAGAGAAAAAAAAGTTAAAATGGTAAATTACATTAGGTCCGTGACACTCAGCAAAAGAGAGGAAGGTTTCCTTCCAGTGGTATGAAGTTCAAATTAACAGCCCTATGCTTTGTCCTAGGGCTCACTAGGTATCGAGAAGGCTGTGTTTAGTTATCAGTTCAGGTCTTGGTTTCCAGAGGGATTTAGGGAGCTGTGTGTTTAGTCTGCCACCTTGACTCCATCCCCCTAGACAATTTAAAATACCATGCAGCTTATATGCATCCCCTAACCACATAAAGATGCTCTTCCATACTTGTTTATTAATTTTGGAACACTTTAGGTATGGTAATATTTGCTCATAATCCTAGTGGTTAAGGGTTCCAGCTGCTAACCAAAGGGCCATCAGTTTGCATCTGCCAGGTGCTCCTAGGAGACTGTAGGGCAGTTCTCCTCTGTCCTGTAGAGTTGCTGTGAGTCATACAAATCAGCTCAACAGCAGGTTTTTTTTTTTTTTTTTTTTAACATTTTGTTATTTCTATTTATCAAGAAATTATACCTCTAAGAATGTTACTAATGAATTTACATTCTTAGACATTTGAAGGAAGGAAACTGGAGCTTAAAGTTGAGATTCTACCCCTACCAAACTTCCTTCAAATAGTGATATAGTTTTCAGATTTATTGCTTAGGTTTTGTTCACATTTCTATTCTAAAAGTTCGTTTACCATGGTTTCAGTAAAAAAAAAAAAAAAATAGTCCAGGCTGAAACTGGGTGTACCTCTGGAGCAATGGTTGCTTTTACCAATTTTCCAGAAGATTGATTTAGATTGTTCGATGTTGTATGACTATAAAAGAACAAAACAGAAAAGGATTAACTGGCTTGCCGTTTTCTTCTGTCTGACTGTTTTAACTCCTTGATTTCTGATAACCCATGGTGCTATCATAAATAAAACATACTGTTTTTTAGTATATCAAATAAAAGGTTATCAGCATGTCAACAAATGAAACAATATTTCTGTAATAAGAATAAACATTACTAGATTTTTCTCTTTATCTTACCTCTTCTGTAATAACTAGAGGCATAGTTTGACATTATGTATTTCAATATGCCAATTATAAGGTCTGACAAGCACCTTGAATCAGAGGACAGCTTATATCCTTTATTATAACTTATTCTACTCATTTTTTTTCTTTCTTATTTATTATGATACAGATCTAATTAGCTAAAAAATCATTCTGAAAACCAATCCAAAGCTGACCTCACTGTAGCTTCAATTTCTGTCCTTGGGAATAGTACAAGTTTCAGCTGAAAGAATGGTGGTTGTGAGATTGCATCAGACAGATTGATTAGTGACCAGTTCCAGAGAGATCTATAGGGGCAAAGCAGAGTCGACAGGCAGTGGAGGTCTAGGCAGACATGTTCAGAGAGCAGACATGTTTGTAGAAGTTAGGAAATAAAGCAGAAGAGTGATCTGCACACATTTATAAAGTGAAGTTAGTAATGAAAAGGGATCTGTTATCAGGCAGTAGGCAGTCAAATAAAACTGGACATTGAATCAAAGGCCTTATGGTAGAGAATTCATGCTGACATTTTCCCTATAGTCAGAAACTGGCTTATGGTACTGACACATCTAAGAATGAAATGGAAATATCTGGCTGGAGGTGGCACATACTGAGAAATTGTTGAATGAAGGCTAACAATCCTGTTCTCCTTAAATGTCTGACTCCCATGACACTGATGTACAGCTTTAAGAAATTCCTAGTTGGATGCTAATTGCCTTTTTAAAGCTTTCAAATATATGCAATTATTATTTTGGATAAAGTTTTATGGGTTCATGTTGGGATACCAGTGAACTTTCATTACATGAATACAGAGAATTTAAATAGCATCAGTATCATACTGATATAGGGTTTTGCCTTTATGCACTTGTTGATAAAATACAGATAAGTTATTAAAAATTACTGAGCATAAAATCTTCATTTTGTATACAGCACTTTATGAAATACAGTACATATGCACAACTGTCAACTACTATAATGGACCCTGGTGGAGTACTGGGTTAAGTCCTACATCTGCAGTTCTAATACACCAGGCGCTCCTTGGAAACTCTATGGGGCAGTTCTGCTCTGACCTCTAGGGTTGCTATGAATTGGACCAGACTCGACAGCAGTGTGTATATACAAAATATTGATAGTTCACATATTCATTTTAATTCAAGAAATTACTCATGGCTCCTCTCTGGACTGGGAACCTGGTGGTGTAGTGGTAAAGAACTATGTCTGCTAACCAGAAGGTCCATAGTTCAAACCCACCAGGCACTCCTTGGAAACTCTATGGAGCAGTTTTACTCTGTCTTATAGGGTTGCTCTGAGTCGTAATGGATTCAACAGCACTGGATTTGGTTTGGTTTTTGTTTATATGGACTAGACTATGGATGCACTGTGGTTAACACAAATATGTAAGGTGTAATGCATTTGAGAAAGTTTTCAGTCTAAATGATTAAGGACGGATACAAATAACAAATATGGTATATAAGGCTGTATTTGTTGCATTTTGATAGCCTGTTAAGAGGGGCTATATAATGAAATGTATTTTATCATTATTTAAGTGTCCTGAAGTGTGGCATGAATTATTATTCTCTGATAAATGACTTACAAAAAATAGTTGGAAAAGTTTCTGCTGGGCAGTATGTGATTGCTCTCTTCCAAATCAACAACTAAAGAAGGAAAATGATTGCAAATATTCACAAATTTTCAGTAGATCTTAACAGAATGATGCTAGATAAATTCAATTGTACTATTGCTATTAAATATTTGTTTTTAAAACTAGTTAATATTCAACTTATTGAATATCCAGATAACTGCTATTAGTAATAGATATAAAATGCAACTATACTTCTGCAAGTAATTTTTACACAGTGTGAGTCCCAAATATGCATTTGTACGTTTGATGAACCATTTAGAACCAATGGTATATTAGGAAAATAATTTTCTCCAGAGTTAAATACTTCTTAATAGATTCCTACTCATTGGTCAATGTGTCTTGTGCTTCTTATATGCAGCTCTGATTCAATCCTCCACAGCTCAGAGATCTGAACCATTAAATCACCTCACTAGTCGGTGGCACACACGTAATGCCTGATGAAGCATGACTGCCAAGTAGCCAACTTAACCTAATAGCTCATTTGTAATCTCTGTGGTATGTGAGCAATTGCCTTTCATTCTTTCATTGCATATGTTCATTTCTTCTCTTCATTATTCTGAGTTTTTTTAAAGATCTTTGTCTTTTTTAAATGAAATATTCAGTGCATTATTTTTTAATTGAGATAATGGTTGACGTTCTTCAAGGGAAGCTTATTTATTTTTTAAAGATTGTATTCACTTTAACTGACATTTATTACCATTGCTTAGTTTAACTGTGTGTTTGAGATTTACTGTGTAGAATAATTAAGTAATGTACACCTGCCTTGATTAACTAACACCTTTTTTGTTTACGGAAACTCTGGTGGCATAGTGATAAAGCGTGAAGGCTGCAAACCAAAACGTCAGCAGTTCAAATCCACCAGGTGCTCCTGGAAACTCTAAGGGGCAGTTCTGCTTTGTCCTTTTGGTTCACTGTGAATTGAAACAGACTCAATGGAAATTTTTTGGGAGGGGTTCTTTTTATTTGGAAACCTCAGAGTAAAATGACAGTATCTTTAAAGACCCCCTAATTCAGGATTTGAAATCATATACTAAGGAAGTATCAGTTAGAAACTTGTGTGGCATATTTCCAGCTATAGCACATGCTCTAGTGTATAAATGGGACATTTCCCCACCCTTTTGTTTTCAGCTATTCTCTCATGGAATCCTTTAGATAAAGATTGAAGAAAAGTTTCTACTTCAGTTCTTTTTCATTCTGCTCCTCTGTATAAAGTTTGGTTCTCAGTTTCAACACAAAAGCCGTTCACTAACTACCAACTGTGTAGGCTGCAGTGGCCCAGGAGGGTGTGTGCTCATAGGGAAACCATCTGAGTTACAGGGTGTCTCTCCTTGGGCTACTGAAGGGTTCCTGTATCTTTTCATCCCTGAAATGCTGTTTTGAAGTGAAGGGCAGATGAGACCGTATTTTCACCCTTACCAAGATTAACATGGTCAGTGTGGAGTTTGCTTAAAATATTCAGCCTAACGAAAATCTCCTCAGTCAGCTGTATGTTTTAGTAAGTTAAATATAAAGAAAATTTATAAAATGAATATTTTCTATACTAATTTTAGTAGTTTCTTAGTCTGTGTGAGTATACTGGCAGTTTTTTAATATATATTTCTGTTTTGAATTTCTAAATTATATTCCTTACACTATCACTATGATGTTAACAGTCATTATCTCTAACCAACACAAGCAAACTGAGAAGCACAAAATTTAAATGACTTATGCAGATTCTTTTTTAAACACTTAATCAGTAACAAGACTTACGCTAAAATTCAAGGATTCTGATTTTCAGTCTAGTGTTTAGCCGAAGCTGTTAATAATCACAAAACAACCCCAAATATTACAGAATTTAGTAAGGTAAATTGATAGAGGTGTTTCAGACACCAGGGTATTTGATGCCCATCAGGATACTAACTCAAAACATTTTGAAAATATCTTTTTAGATTCATTTTAAAGCACTTTTATATACTACATGATTTCATTTAGTCCTTCTCATAATCCAAAAGTGGAATTTAATCATAAATTATTATCCACAGGAAATTTAGAGTCAGGCCTTTTGATTCCAAAGTCAGTGCTTTCGGCATTACTCATGCAAATGGTGTAAATATGAAAGTTTTATTTTCCTGTGCATTGAGTAATTCAGACTGACTTCAGCAGGATGTGTAGTTTCCACAAACAGCTCTGGCCAAAAGAGTGTTAAATTTCATTTCTGCAAGATTCTTCGAAAAACTTTTTTTTTTCCTTTTTTTTTTAATTTAATATGACTGAATGAAAATGTACATTCCCGTATAAATTTACATGCCCACCTATATGCAGCTTCCACTGCTCTCCCTGTCCGATGACAGCACACTATTCCTCTCTGCTCCATACATGTCTCATCCTCCCAACTTAAAAAGCTTTGTCTTTTGTTAGTGGGATCTGTGATAGAGGAAATGAAATTGAACACAGAAGGTTGTGGGTAACATATTTTATCTGTAGAATTTCACTACAGAAACTTGAGGTTTTTCCCTTTTGGTGACCTGTCTTTTTGTTTTTTTTTAAAAAAAGAAGAAATACGTACTAAGTGTTATTTAGAAATTATAGCTTTGAAAATTGCTTGATTTAGCATGACGTTCTTTTGGAGGAAAGCACAAATTTGTGTCCCATTGCTTTTCACTGTCAACTGAAGAAGGCATAAATATTATGACATGTGGGAGGTACAGGGCAAAATACACATTCAAAATAAAATGTGCACTGTATCTTAATGGATCACATATATACTCACAATCTTACCTGCCTTATTTTTTCATGTTATATAATATTGTTTCAAAAATACTTGTAAGTTTATGACTTCTTAAAACACCAACAAAAATAGCAGCGGATGGACTACAGTCAATAAAATATGTGCAATTTGAGTGTATGGAG
Organism: Heterohyrax brucei; assembly: GCA_028571685.1. Classification (NCBI taxonomy): domain Eukaryota; kingdom Metazoa; phylum Chordata; class Mammalia; order Hyracoidea; family Procaviidae; genus Heterohyrax; species Heterohyrax brucei. The sequence goes on from CM053148.1 coordinate 109,976,758, forward strand.
GGGTGATTTTATGGCAGATACTTGCAAACAGTCATTTCAAATTTTCTTGAATGTTATGTATTTTGTAATTATAATTGCTTTTCTTCTTATGAAGCCTATAGGGAAGGTGCAGGCACATATGGCATTTGCCTCCTGCTCTTGGTCTGTGGAAAATGTATACAACATATTCTAAACTTTGGTATCTTGTCACCCACCTACCTCTGACAAACATGTGCAATGAGTTTTTTAAATTAACCTTTTACTATATGTTGAAATGGACCTGTAGGGAATGATAAAGGGATCTCATGTACGCTTCCCTCAGGTAACATCTTGCACAATTATAGTATAAAATCATATAAAATTCACATTTATATTATCTGCTAATCTTATCAGACTTTATCTTTTTTCATATACTTGTTTGTGTGAGTATGTTATGTGTGTGCACACATTTAGTTTTGTGTAGTTTTATCATCTATGGAGGTTTGTGTGTCTTACCAGCACAGTCAAGGTACAAAACAGACCCATTACAAAAATTTCTCAGACTCTCATTTGAATTTTATATAACCTTACTTATGTCCCTCCTGTTCCTCTGTAATTTCTGCTGTCCCCAATCCCTGGCAGTTACTCACTTGTTCTCTGTGTATGTAATTTTGTCATTTCAAAACATTATATAGTTGGATTCCATTTCAAAATATTATATAATTAGTTACTATCTTGATTTATATTGATAGCATTTTCAAGTTTACTTTGCATACTTAGTGACTGCTTAGAATATTACTGCATTTATGTACTAAAAAAAAGAAACCTCACTGCTGCTGAGTCAGGTCCAACTCATAGTACCCTAGAGGTCAGAGTACAACTGCCCTGTAGAGTTTCCACGGAGTGCCTGGCAGATTTGAATTGCCCGCCTTTTGGTTAGCAGACACAGCAGCGAACCCACTATGCCACCAGTGTTTCTATACTAATTTATAGTAGACTATATATCATATATGTTATATATGATTGTATATACATACATATATATAGTTATTCTTATCTGCTAGTACCAACATTTTGTCACTTTGAGTGAAGTGTGGAAACTTTATTAAGAGCCATCACCTCTCTTTTTTTTTAAATACCATTGTCTTGAGAATTTTCTTTGTGTATATTGAACAGTGCATCAGCCGCTGTTATAATTTTTATTTCAGTCACTAAATATGACTTGGAAAATCCCTAAAGAAAAGAGAAGTCTATTGTATTGACTAATATTTTTGTTCTCTATAGTTCTTTCTTAATACTCCCCAAATCCTTCTTTTATTGTTTCCTTTGTTGGAAGAACTTTTTTAAAATTCTTAAGATAGACCTGCTAGTGACAGATTTTTAGTTTTCCTTCTTCTAAGAACATTTTTTATTTTCCTTTCATTCCCAAAGGATAGTTTTACTTGATATGAATCGGTGTTTTCTTATAGGTAATATGTGATTCTATCTGCCTGCTTTTTCCTTTGTTTTTAGTTTTCAGAAGCTTAATTTTGATGTATCTTGCCATGAATTTCACTGAGTTCATCAGATTTAGGGTTAGCTTAGCTTTCAGGCTCTGTGAGTTTCTATCTTTTGCCAGATTTGAAAATTTGTCAGTCATTATCTCTTTAAATATATTTTCAGTCTTTATGTACTTTTTCCTTCTGTAACTCTGATGACACAAAATGTTTAATTTTTGTTACTGTACTGTGGGTCCTTGGGACTCCATTTAATTTTTTGCTCATCTGTTTCCTTTCTGTTATCCAGAATGGGTAAATTCCATTGATCAGTCTTTCAGTTCATTGACTCTGTTCTCCCTCGTCTCCACTGTACTTTTAAGTCAGTCCAGCAAATTTTTATTTTGGCTAATTGCATTTTTGATGTCTATAATTTCAATTTTTTCATAACTTATTTTTGTTGAGGTTTTCTATTTTTTCATTTGTTCAAATAATTAGTGATCAGTTACATGTCTTTTCTGACAGCTGTTTTAAAATACTTTTCAGATTGTTGGTTGTCTTTTCTCATTCCAGTTGTGAATTTCCTGGGTTTTGGAATGACAAAGTTTTTTTTTTCCTTGTTTTGAAGGAGAAAATATTTGTCTATTTTGTTTTAAATCATACCTTAGACATTTTCAGAATTAAGTTGAAAATCTGGGTCCTATTTAAATCTTTGGTTCTAGGAGGCAGTCACCAGTGTAGGTTTAGCACACTAATGCCAGTTTACGTTTATGGGCTGTGGTTCTGATGACCATTAATTTTTAGAGCCTTTGTGGAGCTAATTTTGGTCAGTGTAGTTTCTCTGGTTCTTCTATGGCTCTCACTGATCCCACGGCTGCTATGTATGGGGACAGAAGTAGCTTCTCTAGACCAGGCCACCTGCTGGCTCTAGGTAGGGCAGGGATTCTATACCTCGTGGGGAAGACGAGGGTTTGCTTTGCTGGGTTCTTTTTCAAGCTGAATCTCTTCCACCAGTGCTACCCAGCCTGCTGGTTTCTCTAGGTGGGAAAGGGGAGTTTCAAACTGGATAGGGAAAGAGATCTCTTCCCCCTCATGCTTATTCTCAGATAGATTTCCATGTCATTTCCTTTGGCTGTGCTGTCATGCTATACCAGGATTCCTGATAGGACTCATTTCAGTGGGAAAGAATCATTATCCCACCTGTACCACATTCTGTTGCTAGGTTGGGACTGGGAGATGTGGGGACTGGATCATCTCTGTACTGCTGTGTGGGAAGCTTAAGACATTCTATTACTGTGTTATTGCTAGAGTCTTGATGTCTATAACTAGTACTTTTTTTCTCTGTTCATCTTTCTGAATCCTTCTCTAGTTGCTTCTTATTTAATACAGGGATTTATAGTTGTAGCTATCCAGACACATAACAATCTTTAAATTTTTGTATAGCCAAGCCAAGCCAAGCCAATATAGTTTGTCTCAAAATGAGATAAGAGGAGCACAATTAATCAAGATGTTAGATGTCCTGTGAAAATAAATGTTCTGTAATGTAATAAATGGTAATTCAGGACTAGCTTACCCAATCAGCAAGAGTTTAACAATCTGTATTGCAGTGCACAATGGCACCTAGTTTTCACCACATCTTGTCAAGCTGTGTGCTACAGATAAGTAAGTAAACATAATTAAGCCCACATACACCTTGCATACTATAGGCCTGTGCGTACCAAACTTACCTGAATGGTTTAAACCAGAAAATCGAGTTGTAAATGTTTAGTGTACGGTATAGCAGAGGCACCTATCGGTCAATACAAATTTAAACATCAGATACCTCAAGGTTAGCTCTGATTTCAATAAAGTTCCATGGGTATATCTAACGCAAAGAGCTCTCAACATGCGCTGTTCTTTGGGGGGGGCCTTTGAAAGTCATAAGCGATTCTAGTTTTCCAAACTTATTCCTCCACAAAAGTAAACCCATTTTGTTTGTAATTTTTCTTGGCACCAGCACTCCGTGAAAGATTTTGTGGGGGAAAGTCACTTTTATCATTGTCAACATGTACCTCATCTAAAATGTTGTATTAGATGCAATCATTTAATTAAAAAGTTACTTCTTAGAACATTAAGGAACACCTAATTCTACTTTGACTTTAAAATTATCTGATAAAATATTTCATTATATTTAAATCTTCCTTTCAGTTGTTTCAGGAAATTAGATTTAGATTTATAGACAAAGAAAATGTTTATTGTGTTGCAAATGCATAGTTACTACATTTTTTTCTCACTTGTAGCTTCTCTAATGTTTTCTAGTGCTATTATTCACAGTTTCAATATTTTCTCTTTCCAGCTTTAAGGGACAATAGAATCGAGCTGGTTCGCGCTACATGGCATGAACTGAGCATCAGCGTCAGTGATGTGTCTCTCTCTGATGAAGGACAGTACACTTGTTCGTTATTTACCATGCCTGTCAAGACTTCCAAGGCCTATCTCACTGTTCTGGGTAAGAACAAGAGATGGATGCTATATAATTACAAATCCGGAGAGATGTGTGCTGCTATCACACGTTGGTTCAATTTGAAAGATGTACATATTAAGGATTATTTCAATAGCTATGTTTTAATCCATGATATGCTGCATTTTAACAAAAGCCATTTCAGAAATCATTTCAATATCTTATTCATTTTATCAATGGGCAAAAGGAAGTGCAAAGATGTATATGAAAGCAGGAGGCCACAGAGAAATTGTGTTCCTCAGCCAGCAATAGATGACAGGTTTCCTGATTCTCCATCTATGTTTCTTGGTATAAAATAATCTATATAGAATTGCGTACCTTGTGATTCTTTTACAAAGTTACAGAATAATGAGTATATTGAGTCCAACTTGTGTCTGTATTATGCTCCTCTATCATATTGGCTGAAGCAGATCTTCCCTGCTAACTTGTTGCTGTCAGATATGACACCGTGATGTATTTTAGGACGTGTGATTTACTCTAACGTTTCCACGCACCTTCCCACCTGTTAGCTTTGTTTTTTCTTGATGAGCAAACGAAGAGCATGATGTGACTTGCGCATGCGGCTTGTAGCTTCGTTGTGCTTTTATTCTCTAAATATTGGACCATTTTCCCAAAGGTTAAAGTGACACAAAAAGGCAATACATTCATACAGATTCTGAGGAAATAAAGCTGCAGCTTTGAGCGCTCTGCCATTTCACAGACGTCTGTGGCCCAATCAGCTGAAATTGCCACACTTCATTGAAACACACCTGTGTACTGAACAAGTTAGAGGAATTTAAGGATTGATTTTCTTCACCTAGCTTGCCTTCCTTTTTAGATAGACAAAGGCAAGTTGCATTTAAAAGCACAAAAACATGCTGTTCTTTTGGGTGGGAATACTAAAGTTAATCCAGCTAGTGAATTGCTTTTGTGCATGGGATATGAAATATGTTTCTTTGCACATCTCACTGGGACTATTTTAGAAAATTCTTGACCAGTTTGCCATTAAGGACAAAATATACCTACTAAAACGGAGTGATTCAGGATAACAACTGCCTGAGGTTAATGTATTATTCTGTAGAGACTCAGCATGAGATCCAAAGAATACATGCCGGGCTAAATTCAGCTTATTAAATGGTATTTGACAAAGATAAAAAAGGTGATATGAAGGTGAAGAGAACAACAGTAACAACAACAAAAGAAAAAACCTCACCAACGAATAAAAGTATGTTGATCTGTAATTTATCTTTATTGTTGTTTTAATTTGTGCTTCTCATGTTGGTTCTTTCCAACAATCTTACCTTTTACTCTTGTCAAAGGGAATTAAGTAGCCAAATTACAAAGCTTTAAGTTTGCCTTTATCATTAATTCCTTTTAGAAGAAATTTTTAAAAGCTTTACAGTGACAGCAGAATGTTATTGCCAGAGAATGTATTTTATTCTATTATTTAAATCACCCATGTAAGATCTCTGCATATTAATTATATGCTTCTTCATTGGATTATTTGGATTAGAAAAGGTAATATGTGGTTGACATTAAAAATAATACATATCATGCTTCATAAAGCTACAATTGCGTTTCTCACATAAACAACTTTGAGACATTTTCTTTTAGAAGCTTCACAAAAGTCATCATAGTTGCAAATATTGATATATCTCTTAATCCAAGATAGATATTGTTTGACAAAATATACAGAAGACGTTTTGTTTATACTTTAAGAATTAAGAAATCATGGCTGGCAAATGTAAAGTGCTCACTTAGATAAATTAGAGTTTCCTAAATAATACAGATATGTGCTCCCCCATGTAAACAGTCTACTTTCTTAAGAAATATTGATTGGATGTTGTTTAAAACTTTATAGATAGTAATATTCTAGGTAAAGTTTTCTAATCTTATTAAAATACTACTTTGAACAAAATTCTTTCAAGTGCTTTATATATTTATGTGTGTGTATTCTGCTGAGTTGCTTCTGACTCAGAGCTAGTCTATAGGACAGCATGGAATAACCCTAGTACAGAAGATTTCCTATCGATGTAGTGTTTTCAGGAGCAGATCTCCAGGTCTTTTCTCTGCAGGGCTTCTAGTGAGTCCCTACATCTGATGTTTTGGTTAGCATCCGAAACTTTTAATCTTTGTGCCACCACGGTGCTCAGTCTTTCTCACTCTATCTTAAATATATGTGTGTACACACACACACACACACACACACGTGTGTGTGTATGTAACTATTTTATAACAATTTATTATTCTCATTTGCGTGTATTCTCAGTTAACCACCCATTTTAGCAGCTTTGCGTGTGAGAGCAGTTATTATGAGACGGAATCCATCCAGAAGACTGTTAGTAACTGTACTCATTTGTTTAATTTTCAGGGGTTCCTGAGAAGCCTCAAATTAGTGGATTTTCATCACCAGTTATGGAGGGAGACTTGATGCAGCTGACTTGTAAGACATCTGGTAGTAAACCTGCAGCTGATATAAGATGGTTTAAAAATGACAAAGAAATTAAAGGTAAAGAATGCAAAATCATCCCAAATCACAATTGTGTTCTGGAAACAGCATAAAGTGTTAGAAAAGGGCATTTATATATATATATATATATATATATATGTTTTTTTTTTCAAGCCAAAGTATCATTTTCTGATTACGTGTAATTTCAATGAGATTCACCTGTTTCCTAAATTAGGTAATTTTGTTAAGCATATTAGATACATTTCTGTGTGCCTCATTTTCCTCATCTGTAAAATGTGTTCAACAGTGATAGGTGCCTCACAGGATGACTGGAGAAAGAAATGAGTTAATGGATGTAAAACAGAGTCATACTTCACTCTGTATAAGCACTAAATACATATTAAATATTTTTGTTTCGTAAAGTGAAAACCAAACCCAAGTTCAGTTTGACTCATAGCAACCCTACAAGACAGAGCAAGAATTGCTTGATAGAGTTTCCAGTGAGTACCTGGCAGATGCAAACTACCAATCCTTTGATAAGCAGACAAAATGCTTAATTCGCTATGCCATCCTTAACTTTTAGGTAAAGAAATGGTACCCATTCTTTAAGTCTTCAACTTGTTTATTGTATTATACACACTCTACTCTTATCATAATATGATATGATAGAATATAGTATAATATAATATTATATTGTAACCCAGGTCTTCAACATGTTTATTTCTGGAATTACAAAGTTCTGAAAATAAATTTGGCCAATGTGAATCCTATTGCTAGTAAGTTTCACAGAGTGGGGAAAGGAAAACTGTCTTACATGCAAAAATCTAAACATTCAGCATAGTTCTGTTCTTAGTCAACTCATTTAAATGAAAATTTACACACACACTCTTACATATTTGCACATCTTTTTAGAGGGTCAAGAAGTTTATAGAGAACATTTCATAAGTTCTAGTAGTGTTTCTGTTTTCCTGCATGTATATGCATACCTTAGCCTTATGTCACAGATAGACTCAAATCCAGGTATAATGTTTGAATATTATGATGGTTAAAACAAGTTTGGTATCTATGTAGTGCTATGTATTGTCTTTCAAATTATCTTCTAGCAGATATGTTAATGCAAACAATTCTGATTATTTTAACTTGTGATTTTAATGCTTTACAGCAAATAAACATTTCTTAGGAATGTAGGCCCAGCAGACAAGATTTACTATTTACATCAATTTATTTATTTACACTACTTCTTTATATTATGCTATACTATATATATTTATATTATGTTCTATATATTTATGTTACAATACTATAGCATTTAAACTATTTGTTCTATTTATCATCTATCCATCTACCCATCCATCTGTCCATGCATCCATCCACACACATCCACACACACACACACACACCCCAAAGAGGGTCTCATCCATAATTATACTGCCTTTATCTTAGAATTATAAATATCTTATTGAACAAAATTTGAATAAAAACAAATCCTGAGACCCAAGTTAGAACTTTAGCCAAGTTAGACTGTCAAGTTAATTTGCAACCTGATTCATTCTGCCAGGGCTCAGTAACAGTTACTCTAATTCTTCCTCAAGGATACGTTTGTTTAGATGCATCTGGATTTAGCACTTTCCTAAATGCAAACAAAAGGACTTCCAGACTCATAACAGCAAGGATCTGATCAGGCCACTTGTACTGCTTGACTCAGCACTTATGACGAAAAGCATTAGCTTATAGAATACATTTAAAATTCCATTTCTATGACTCGAAATCCTGATGGTGTAGTGGTTAAGTGCCGCGTCTGCTAACAAAAAGGTGAGCAGTTCGAATCTGCTGTGCACTGCTTGGCAACCATCAGGCACTTCTACTCTGACCCATAGGGTTGTTATGAGTTAGAATTGACTCGACAGCAGAGAGTTTGTTTGGGAATTTTTTTTTTTTCTATAACCTGAAAGAATTCTTCTGGTGGCAAATTCTGGCACACAGATTATGTCCTTCTGTGTGATGTTGTTGAGTGTTGCCACGATGCTGGTCTTACCTTAAATACTCACTGTCTCACTACCTTCGTACTTCCGTTCTTTAATCTGGCATGTGGATCATCTGTAAATAAGAACTATCACACAGCTGGTTCCTAAGAGGCAAAAGTCAATTCTACCTCTGCTTTGTAAATTGTCCCTTGTACCAGCCACTTTCTTCCTTAGGATCTGTCTCTCGTTCTCAGTCAAGTGAAGTAATTTGCTAGTGTCACATAATAACTCACAGACTGTACTTACGGTTATACGGTTTATAGGGTAAAGATTGCAATCAGAAGTAACAGAATATAAACTGGTAGCAAAAACAGGATAAACTCAGGAGTAACTCAAGAGCAACAGGAAGAGTTACTTGGATGAGTTTGGAAAGGTCCCCAGAGCGAAGGGAACGTCCATTCACAGGAAACGCTCCTTCCAGGATTCTCTCCCTCAGGAAGATTCTTTGAAGCTTCTTTAGTATTTTGAACTTTTATTGGTCAGTCTGTGAATACTTTATTGTGTGCCAAGTGGGCTCTCCTATCTGTTCATACTCACTGATCTTGTGTGTGACCAGTGTAGCCCTGTGACTCCAAGGGTTAGTTCACAGATTCTAGGAATAAAAGTTAAATTACTTGAGGTAAAATAACCCTTAACTGCACAGGTAGGTAGGTAGGTAGTTCAACTCATGTTCTTTGTAGTTGGGTGAGAAACCTATGATGTCCTCAAATTGTTTAATTTTTCATAGATTTTACTTCTCTCAATGCCAAATAGATGTGGGTGGGCATTTGTTTATTGTAAAAGCACAAGTCTGATCATGTAAACTACTGCTCTTTAAGTCATTTCAATGGAGACCAAAATATCAAGACAAAAATATGTACAGTAACACCAACGTGAGTCTGTGCTGTATTCACAGGGAGAGAGGCCTTCTTTTGTTCCTCATGCATGATGACTTACAGCATATTTATTATCCCTAAACTTGGATTCATCTGTTGTTTCTTGTTTACATATCCTGTCTTCTCAAACCGATGGTGAACTGCCTGAGGAGTATAAACTTTATTTTTTAAGTGCATATGAAAATACAAGGCGTACAGTACTCTACACAGAGTATACGTTCATTATTGTTGCTCCCCTCTGCGCTCTGCAAAATCTCACTCTAAAATTCTTGGCCAACACTCCTCACTGCAAGGTTGCTGCCAGCATACTTTGCACAAGCTTGTCAATTCACAGATCAAAATTTGACATCGTATTACAATTTGAACTGTTTTTAATGCTATGCCACTTGTCACTTTTTAAAAAGGCAATTGCTAGTGTAAAGCAAAGGTAAACAACAGGTTTATCCGATCCACTCCAACTGAGTAAGAAATCAGTGAGTACCTCCTAACTGCCCAGGATTCTGTGGTGTGTGAGTGATTATCCAAATGAAGAGAAGCAAAATCTGTGACCTGGAGACATTTAAAATGTCTTTAAGACATTTACAGAGAACATTTTCCTATAAAAAACAACATAGAACACTATGAAATTTCCAAAGCAGTTATGACAGGAAAGAAAAGTTTATTTTCTGTGTATTTTAACTAAGCATTTACCACCTCAGCTTATGAACATGGGTGTGATTTCCCGACTTTGTATACTAGGTGTGTAGACCTGTAAGCAACTTCTGTTTAAGGATGAGTTGTAACTCTGTGCAAATCACTTTCTTCTATCATTCTCTAATGTATAAATATAACAGGGCTTCAAAATGATTGATTTCAGGGTGGTCCCTTGCTGAGAAGCTGCCTTTTCACCTAGGATATTCTGAATCAGAATCTAAATTTTAACAAGATCCCCACATGAGTGTAATTTTTACTTCAAAATGGATATTTATGAGCCATTTGATGTAAAGTATTTTTATATACAAGGAATCACTGAATGTACTCTAAATGTTTTTATTATTACTATTATCAAGTTCAAAAAACGTGACAATAATTGCACCAGAATTATAAACATAAACAATTATACATATAAACAAACATGACAGAAAAATCCTAGAGGAATCAACAGGTCACTTGGAAAAAGACATGTAAATATAGGATCTAAGAATTGCTGTAATAAGTATATGAACTAACAACTGTTTAGATAAGGAAACACAGAAAGGCCCTGCACTGTGAGAGGTGAAGGCTTACCAATGCATTGATGAACACAGGCACTCAGTAAATACCTGTTCAATGAGTAAATGGATCTGAAGCAATGAAGATTTATGGGTAAAAGTAGATGACATGGTATTCTAAAAAATGTATCATCATGCGTTTATGTAAAATCATGTGATAGTTTGAAGTAATTGTGAAACTTTATGTATGAGACGGGAAAAACATCAGGAGACAAAGTACAGGTCACAGTAAATCTTTTCTTTCACATCAAGGGCCTGGACTTTATCTTGTAGGTAATGATTAGATTTTTTTTTTCTTTTTGAATAACTTAAACAAGAAAATGAAAGAATCCCAATTTTAATATAACTGTGTTTTTCTTTACCCCTGCATCTTCTGTCTCAGAAATCCTTTTGGTGCCTCTGGGCAGCTTTACAGCACAAGCTATAGGTGGTTTCACTGCACCCTTCAATCTTTTAAGTAGCAAGGGAGTCTGCATAGCTGACATGAAGTATGGAAAATAGATATCTATTGCCTTCCTAAATGTGTCTATCAGCTCCTGAGAACTTACATTCATTTCATAGATAAGATTAGTAATTTGTCATAAAATTTTGAATTTTCTATTACACCTAAATAGCTTGTAGGTAGAATTCTAGGACATCTCTCAATGACCCACACCCTCGAATGTAAGAGGATTTGTGATTATGATATCACTTCCTTGATTAGTTATCTTGTTTTGTACAAAAAAAGACATTTCAGATGTAATTAGGTTCCTTCTGAGTTCATCAGAAGATAATCGTGAGTGAGCCTAGCATAATGAAGCAACATTTTTAAAAACAGATGGCTAGTTGCAGACATACTGTACTTGTGGCCTGTGAGAAAGCAAACAGACACCTTGTAAACTATCTCTGATGGCCATGTGGTAAAAAAATCTCTAGGAGCTAAAAGTGATCTCCAGCAAATAGCTAGTGAGAGAACAAGAATCTAAGTCATATAACTGTAAGGAAATGACTTACGTCAAAATCAGTGAGCTTAGAAGAGAACCCTGAGCCTCAGACTTGGCTGACACCTTCATTCATACATTGTGGGAATGGAAAATTCTAGTATGCATATAATGAAATACATAAACATACATTTTTGACTAGCTTTCACTGATAGTCAAAAGTGAACAGTCCATATATATATATATATATATGTTTGCATACATATAATATATATGTATACATACCTCAGAAACTCTGATGGTGTAGTGGTTAAGTGGTACATCTGCTAACTATAAAGGTCGGCAGTTCAAATCCACCAAGCACTCCTTAGAAGCTCTATGGGGCAGTTCTAGTCTGTACTGTAGGGTCACTGAGTCTAAATCAACTCAGTGGCAGTGGGTTTTCATTTTTGGTATGCATACATCAGCATTGTGTATGTATGTGCATACACACATAATTGATTTATTACTTTTAATCAATGCTTCCATTTTAAGAGTTAAAGCAAGTACATATCTCTTTCATCCAGGACTCATCGCCTCTGAGTAATTCTAAGATAATAACATAAATACTAAAATTTGCTAGCATTTTAGCTCTCAACTACTGATGAAGAAACTCAGCCTCTGCTCAAATTCTCCTTGAATTATTTACAGAATTCTTTCATGTCTTTGACATGTACTAACAAATATTGTCACTATCTCCCCACCCCATGCACACACACCCTAATCTAACTCTGCCTTTCCTGTGGACATCCATTTCTTTACTGTTGTTCTGGAATGTGGGGATAAACAATCATCAATACCATTCACTTTAGCTAATGACTGTATTTAGGCCCAGGAGGATAGTACAAAAAATTTATGAATCACCTTTCTAAAAGTGATCTATTAATGCTTTGAACATTCAAAACTGTTGGATTCAAATACATTCATGCAATATTATGGTGAAATTAACATCTTACTGTAGTAGTACTTGCATTGATAACTTGGTGTTTATGCATTTGCATTGGTAATATGAGATTTCTAGAAGTAGTTTATATTAGTGACTTAATTCTAAATTGCAGTAGATTAGACATGGATTGTAAAGTTCTAAGTACATGTTTTGCTACTAATTTATGTTCTAGATTGAATATGACTGTCTTCTTTAATTGAAACAGTCATTGCATAGTCATTTCCTTCTAAGAGTGACTAATCTTATTTTTGTTTTATTTTATCTATTTAAAAAATAACTCCTTAAAGTGTTCATTATTTGCATGACTCTTGGATTACAGCCAGATACTAGACAGCCATTTTTTTCTTATTTATTTTATTAAACACTTTTTTTGAGATACAGTACATATACAATACAATTTCATGTTTAAAGTATACAGTGAAATGTTTATTATCGTCACAGAGCTGTGCAACACTTACACAGTTTTACAACTTTCACCATCTCAAGAGAAACTGTGTGTCTCTTAGCAATTGCTCCTATTTTCCCATAATCCTTCTTAACTCTAGACAAGCACGAATCTATCTTATATGAATATTTCTATAATTTTGCCTATTCTGGACATTTCATATAAAGAGAATTACATACTACATCATCTTTTGTAATTAGCTTTTTAGCACAGTGTTTTCAATGTTCATACATGAGAAAACATATAATAGTACTACATTCATTTTAATTACTGAATAATTTTCCATTGCATAGATATACCACATTTTATTTATCCATTCATAAATAGATGAACATTTGGAATTTTACAGTTTGGGGCTATTATGAATAATGCTTCTGTGGAAATTTAGGTTCATGTTTTTGCATAGAATTATGCTTTCATTTACCTTGGTTGTAGAACTAAAAAAAGATATCATGGGGTCACATGGCGACTCTCTTTTCTTAAAAAGCTGAAAGACTGTTTTCCGGAGTGAATGCAACACTTTCCAGTCGAATCAGTAGTGTACGAGGTATTTTGTTTCTCCACTTTCTCACTAACCATTATTATGTTCCATCATCTTGCTTGTTGGGTGTGAAGTTATGTCTGACTGTGGTTTTGATATCTACAGTTGACAAATGATGCTGAGCATCTTTTTCATTTTTTTATTGACTGTATATATATCTTCCTTGAAATAATTTCTATTTACACCTTTATGCATTTCTTTTTAAAAAAATCAAACTATCATTTTAATACATTGCTGGTTTATAAGAGTTCTTTATATGCTAAGCAGTACTCCCTTTACATCTGTAAAATTTGCAAATGTTTTCTTCTTTCTGTGTGTTCCTTTTCATTTTCTCGGAAGTATGCTATGATGCGTGTTTGTTGTCGGTATATGTCATTGAGCCGGTTCCTACCTAGCGACTCTATGTACAACAAAAAGAAACACTGCCCAGTCCTCTGCTGCCGTCACAATCGTTGTTACGTTTGAAATCATTGTTGCAACCGCTGTGTCAATGCATCTCATTGAAAACCTTCCTGTTTTTTCCTGACCCTCTACTGAGCTTGGTGTCCTATTTCAGGAACTGGTCTCTCCTGATAATGTGTCTAAGTATGTGAGACGAAGTCTCCTCATCTTCACTTCTAAGGAACATTCTGGCTGCGCTTCTTCTAACACAGATTTGCTCACTCTTCTGACAGTCCATGATATATTTAGTAATCTTCACCAACACCGTAGTTCAAGGCTACTATTGTGTCGTTACCATCTAATGCTGCTAAAACAGAAATACCACAGATGGATAGCTTTAACAAAGACAAATTTATTTTCTCACAGTCTAGTAACCTAGAAGTCCAAATTAAGTGTGTCATCAGCAGGAGAAGGCTTTCTGTTTCTGTCAGCTCTAGAAAAAGGTCCTTGTCTTCAATCTTTCCCTGGACAAGCAGTTTCTCTGCACAGAAACTGTGAGTCTAAAAGAGCCATGTGATAGTCTATACTTCTCTAGGATACATTCCAAGAAGTAGGATTATTGGATCATGTGGTATTTCTATCTCCAGGTTTTTAAGAAAGAGCGAAATCGGTTTCCAAAGTGGTTGTACCATTTTACATTCCCACCATCTGTGTGGAAAGTTTTCACTTTCTACACAATCTCTCCAACATTTATTGTTTTGTGTTTTTTGGATTAATGCCAGCTTTGTTGAGGTTGAAATGGTATCTCACTGTAGTTTTTATTTGGATTTCTTCAATGGCTAAAGATCATGGTTATTTCCTTACCTGTTAGCTGCCTGGGTATCTCCTTTGGTGAAGTTCCTGTTCATAATCTTTGCACATTTTTAATTGGTTTATTAATGGTACCTTGTAGATGATAGAGACTCTTCTTTGTAGGTTACTTTTTGTCTTTAACTCTAGCTACCTTTAAAAGCATCTCCTTATTTTAATCTTGGTAAGTTTGATTATAGTATGTCTTAGTGTCTTTATTTTGGGATCTTGTGTGGAATTCAGTGAGCATCTTGGATAGGTATCTTTACATCATATGAAATCAGGGAAGTTTTCTGTCAACATACCTTCAGCAATTCTCTATTTTTTTATGCATCCTCCTACCCTTCCTATCTCTGTTCTGCTACTCCAATCAATCATATTGTTGCTCTTGATGGAGTCCTACATAACTCAGCATTTTTAAAAAACATTTTTTCATCTAATTTTTTCTCATATATGCTGGTGTCAATTGCTTTATCTTTAGTCTCACTAATTCTGAATTCCATTTCCTCAATCCTACTCCTTTTGATTTTCTACTGAATTGTCTAATTCTGTAATTTTACTGTTAGTCTGTGGACTTTCATATCATTGTTGTTCAAGTATTTCTTGCAACCTGTTTAATTTTTCCTTATGCTCTCCTGCACTTTTCCTAATCTCCCTCTTGATGTCTGGAAGAGCTCTCGACATTAATTTTTTGTATTCTATCTGTAATGATTGCTGGAAGACAACTTCATCTTGATTTATTTTTGTGTGTGACTATTTTAAGAGGTTTCTTCATCTATTTTATTCTGCTTCTTTAAATGATTTTTGATGACACTTGGCTTGGCTAAATGATTTGAAATCAACTGTTGTCTCTGAGCCATCAAAAAGTTGTTGTAACTTATTTATGTTTTGTTACTGTGTTCTAATTATATTTATAGTTCTTAATATCCAAATGGGCTTGTTGTGTGGCCCAGTTTGATTATTGAAACCTTAGGAATACCAATGGCCTGTTACCAGGTTGTTAAAGCTGTTGCTAGGCATGTGGGCCCAGGTACCAGTTTATTTTTCCTGTGAGTATTCAGCCTGAAAGCCAGTTGGTCAGACCCCAAGTGTGTAGTGCCTTCTGGGAATGGTGAAGAGTGTGGGCTTAAGTTGCTAGCTGCATGATTCTAAGAAAGGTATGGGCCCACCTGCCCTCTACCTTGTTTCTGCTCTGAGTTTTTCTGTCAGGGGATCCTGCAGACATAACTCTCCCATATTTGTTTCTCTGTTCAAGTCTGTAAGAATATCTCAGGACATACATAAGGGGACCCATTTATGGCCGAGGTAGAACAGCAGAATTTGACACCCAGTGCAGTGCAGCAAAAGGAGGGGAGGGTGCTGGAGCAAAGGGGAGAGGTTTTGCCCAAAGGAAATGTTTTAATGTGCATGCATCTGCAAGAACTTATCTTTTGGCTTTCAGGTGGGAGAGTTCTGCAATTCTGCAGGTGTCCCTGTCCAAAGTTCAGCCTCTCCACTGAGGGACATGCTCTCTGAACACACGTTAGTTTGCTGCACTGGCAGCAGAGGGTCCTCCTACACAGTGTGGATCCCCACTGACCCAGGCTGGCCTTTCTGATTACTTCTGGACCTCTTCTGTCCTCCCTGTCGTCCAGTTTATTCTCCCATATTTTCCTCTGATGCTCAGAGCTCCCAGAATGTCCTGTATAATCCAGTAAGTTTTTTTCTTTTCTTCCTTTCTTTTTCTGGGGCTTTGTTGTTAGAAGGATAACAGGATGCTTCTGGTTTCTCAGCCATGTTAGCCCCACCCCCTCAAGTAGCATTCTTAAGGAATTTTTCTAGGTAGTTTTTCTTAAAATTTTTTTATTACAGGAAATCTAATAAATACAAAATTATCAAAACAGTGTAATGAAACACTTTCTACCCATCACCCAGTTTCAAAATTTTCAACATTCTATTTATTTTTTATCTCTGTATCTGATCCTCACTCACTCTCATGTTTTTTTAGGTAAAGCTCTCAAAAATTGAAATAAGATATTCCCAACTATCCCATTTTGATGACTAATAAAGTAGAATAACACTTATCCTTATCTTAATACAGGACATTTCTGTCTTCTCTGAAAATTCCTGTACATCTCTTCTCAGTCCGTTCACAACCACAGCTGAGCAAAAGCAACCACTGTTCTGATTATTTGAGAATCAGTGCTTAAAAATGTAGAGATCCATTGGAAGAAAACAGAAGAGTGGCCGAAAGGATATTGCCAAGCCAAGTGCTACAGAGGTATTTGTAAATTTGTTTTCTCTCTCTCTCGAAAGGCTATTAGAGAAAATAAATTTACAAATACCTCTGTGTATTCAGTGCCCTTGATTTTCACTAGTAATTCCACTAAATCCCAAACCAAACCCACTGCCTTCAAGCCTGTTTTGACCCCTAGTGACCCTAAAGGACAGTTTAGAATTGTCCCATAGAGTTTCTAAGGAGCTCCAGGTGGATTCAAACTGCTATCCTTCTGCTTAGCAGTCACAGCATTTAACCACTATGCCACCATGGTTTCCTGGAATTCCACTAATGTGTAATGTAACATCTTTGTCTTGAAAAATGTCAAACAAGTAATACTAAAAAGATAGCTTAGAAAGGCAGACAATTAAAACAATAAATAGAAATCAATTGGGAAGAGTATGTCTCAAAAGTCTCTGTTTACCTCTGGTTGTAAGTAGGCCACTAGTGTCAATACATCAGTTACACCTTGTCTCTGAATATCTACTCCCTGAATCAACAGCAAACACTCAGGGCATAACCTCTCATAAATCAGAATCTGCATGACAGTATCCTCAGGTGACTCATATACACATTTCATTTTGAGAAACATTTCTCTAGATCGCAATGTAATGAATGTACTGGCATCCCAAAGGAAGAAAAAATAAAATTGGAAAAAAAAATTGAAGCAAGATAGAACATGGAACAAGAACACATGAAATCAGCAAATTAACTATAAGACACAAAGATAACATATTATTTCTATAATGAACACATCAGATATTTTAGAAAGACAAGAACCATGAAGAGAGGTAACTTGTAAGTACCATTTTCTGAGAGCTTGTTTGGAAAATAGCATCAGTACAAACTACAGGAAAACATTTCTATTCATGTTGTAATTTCTAGTAATACCATAAGCTGTCACACACACCTAATATTAAAAACAACAAATTATACTTTTGTATATTTTATTTGATGCTCATTAAAATTTTACACTATATACAGGCCCTTGGCTGGCTTCATACAGTGCTATCAAATATTATGTGTCCAAGTAATGTTACATTAAATGATAGTTATATAAAGAAAGCAGATTGTGGATTCTTAAAATCACAGCTGTTAATAAAATTAACAATTATCAGGTAGTATTTTGAAGTAATATCTCATATATAACATAAATACAAAATGATTTTTCTAGAGATCTAAATTTTCTCTACCATCACCTAAAAACTAGGAAAAAGAAAACACTAGATATAGTTTTAAAGGACAAAAAAATACAAAGTAAAAATGGAGAAGACATTTCTATAAAAATCTATGAGAAATTTAAATGTGGGAGAACCTTGTAATTTTTTTTTTAATATCAGTAATAAAGTATAAATGTATTTATATTATCATGACATATGACCTCAAGGAACACATTTTTATCTTTTATTTTAGTTTGATAACTGGGTTTGATGAACCTGATTTTCAAATTAGAAAAACTCTCATTAACTGTATTTGGTCAGCAATAATAAGATGAAATATTTCATACAAATGCAAGTTAATGGACAAATGCTACGTAAAAGCTCATTTCCTGCATAATGTATTTATGATTAAATGACAGATTGGAAATTTTATGCTTCTTTCCCCTTTTCCAAATGTAAAAGGATTTTTCTTACTCTCAAAAAGCAACTAATGTACACAAAACAGAAATCCTAGTGGTGTAGTAGTTAAGAGCTATGGCTGCTAACCAAAAGGTCAGGAGTTTAAAACTAACAGATGCTCCTGGAAACCATATGAGGCAGTTCTACTCTTTCTGACAGGGTTGCTATGAGTAGGAATCGAGTCCATGGCAGTTTTTTTTTTTTTTCTTTTTAATACAGAAAAATCCCTGGTGATAAAATGTATTAATCACGTGAATTTTGACTTCCTAACCTGTAAGACCAGTTACACACATGATTTCTTAAGAGTGAGATATAATATTTATCTGGCTTTATTCTTTCCTATTATTTATTTTAATTTTGTTCTTAAAATCAATCAGTATGACAATAGCGCTTCTCAAGAAATGAGTAAAACCCAGTAGGCCATGCAAATATTCACAGGGAATTTAGAATTATCTTAAAAGTCAAGACCAAAACAGAGAATCTGAACTCTGATCACTTATGTTTGTTATTCAGGACATCAGTAATATATACCTTTAAATGTTTACGTGTAAATGATAAAAATACATCGTAAAATCAAACATTTTATGTATTCCATGCCAAATAAGCCCCTTTTCTAACAATATAACTTGTCATTTGGATTTGAACAATGTGAAAAATAAAAGTATAACCTACCTGGACACATTTTACCCTTTGAATACTTTTAAGATTTATTACAATGATATCTTAATTTTAGCCTATCATTTTGTTTTCTAATGCATTAAAATTCTCCTCTACCTATCAGTTTCTTCCTATATGAGAAATTTCAGATTAAGTGAAAATATTAGTAAGGATCTTTTCCACAAAGAACCAATAATCTCCAAGTATGCCATGGAACATTAAATCTGAAATCTGCATGATAAGTTTAAATTGATCTTTGAAGGAGTCCACATCTTGAAAGTACATCATTCGTGCTAAAATGGATTCCTTAGCCAAGTGAGCAGCACTTTATGTCAATGTAAATTTCACTATAAAGTTATATTTAACTATTTGAAATATTCAGATGAATGAGAACTTTCTATTTTCTGCCAAATGTGACAACTTTCTCCTTTTAGATTTTCTTTAGAGATGTATTGTCACCTCATATTGTTCTTGTTAAAACTGCAGCTCAGATATATTTTACTTTATATCAGGAGTAACCAGATAGTTGTGAATTTGCTTTTCCCAACTCTATTTTTGGCTTAGATAATTAAGGTTATGTTTCAGTAAAATTTAAGTCTAGATAAGGAGACCAGTTTCATAAAATGACCTATGGTTTTCAAATGAAATATAAGGAATCATTGCATCTAGTTATTATAGGTAAATTTGAAACAAATAAATGAAAACATTGCACTTCACCCATTTGTTTTATTTCTGTATTTTTCTCTTAAAATTAATTTTTGAAGAATTGTGTTTCTGTTAGATGGAAATATATTCAATGTCAAACCAACCAATATGCATTTTGTCTTTATTGTGCTTTGGGTAAAAGTTATAGCTCAAGTTCATTTCTTATAAAAAAAATTTATCCACTGATTGTAATGTGAACCTAGTTTCTCTCCCCACAGTATGCCAGCACCCTTTCTTCCACATCGGGTTTCCCAGGTCTGTTCTACCAGCTCCTGTCCCTTTCTGTCTTCTCATCCTGCCTCTGGACAGGAGCTGTCCATTTAATCTCATGTATGTACTTGAATTAAGAAACTAAGAAGTGCACTCAGTAATATCTATTATTATATACCATTATTTATGTTTTATAGTCCAGTCTAATCTTGTCTGAAGAGTCAGCTTCAGGAGCAATTTTAGTTCTGAGTTAACAGAGAGTGCACGGGTCTGGTTAGGAGGAGTCTTGTCTTCTTTAGTCCCTCTAGTCTCAGTTGTACTCTTTATCTGGTCTTTTTACATCAATCTGAGTTCTGTCTTAAACTTTTCTCCTACTCCGTTGTTTTGTTTCTTTGTTTCTTTTCTTAATTGGTAAAGGCTTTTTGGTTGAGACTCCTTCTACCCAACGGCCCCTTGGAAACTACGGGGCAATTCCGATCTATTTTATAGTGGCTTGTGAGAATCAACTATGAGTTGGAATCGACTTGCTGGCAATAAGATTGGGTGTTTTTGCTTGTTTAAAAATAGAGAAAAGGTGCTTCCAGTATTGGCTTGAGGACAAGAAATCTTTTAAATAGTGAAAGACAAGGTCACACAATTTTAAGACGTACATTTTATTTTCAGATGTAAAGTATTTAAAAGAAGAAGACGCAAATCGCAAGACCTTCACTGTCAGCAGCACACTGGACTTCCGAGTGGACCGGAGCGATGACGGAGTGGCCATCGTCTGCAGAGTAGACCATGAGTCCCTCAACGCCACCCCTCAGGTAGCCATGCAGGTGCTAGAAATACACTGTAAGTAAACACTGCTCTTTCCTCCTTTTCTTTGCCCCAAATCGTATCATCTATGCTTAGAATCACTTTGATATTACCTAATGCAGAAAATGCACAGCAATATCAAAAGTGGAAGGAAGTAAAAATACACTCATTAATATTAATCATATGAAAAGGAAAGTACTCTTTGAGCATAAGTCTTGACACTGAAGAGAACTAAAGCAATTATTTTAAGACTAAAACTCCTGTGTTCTAAGTAGTGGCTTTAGTATGCATGTATAGTGACTGGTAAGTAGTGATTTGGGCAGAATCACTGAGAGATGGAAATCTGAGACAAGCCTTGATGAACTTTGTTATGTGAAAGTAACTCTGTTATGTGTAAATATGACTTCTCATCTGTGCTTTAAAATCAGACTGATTTTTATTGTTATTATGTGGACAATTTAGCCCACATGAATGGAGAGACCTATCTAGTATGTTACAGTTACCATCAGCATCATTAGTGACGATAGGACTGTTAAATGGGTGACGTTAGTAGGCCCAAAGCAGTGTTGATTGCTTTACTGGGATTACCTCATTGAATACACTTAAAAGCCCCATGTTTAGTTCCTCTTGTTAAGGGTATAGATATTAAAGTCACTGACTTTGGTTTACACAATCAGGAGATGTTATACTTATGACCTTTCTAGTACTTAACAAGGTCTTAGGAAACAAAATCTAGAAATGAAAGTAAGTGCAGGGAAATATAAAACCTGTATAAAATGCAAAGGAGGACAAAAGACAGAAGCTTATATTTTCTGAATTCAGTTCTCTGTTTTCCATATATTGGGGACCTTTTTTTTCATTTTATGTATGTTAGAAGTATAGCTTGAGCTTAGAATTTGAGTAGTGTGATGTTACATTTAATTAAACCCTAAAAGACTAAATTCAAATTATTATTCTACTAAAATGTCTCGCTGCATTGTTTAAAGTCAGGAAAGGTGTATATCAGGGTTGTATCCTGTCACCATAGCTTTTCAGTCTGTATGCTGAGCACATAATCCAAGAAACTGCACTACATGAAGAAGAACAAGGCATCAGGATTGGAGGAAGACTCATTAACAATCTGGTTTATGCAGATGACACATTCTTCCTAGCTGGAAGTGGAGGGGATTTGATACACTTACTGATGAAGATCAAAGACCACAGGCTTCAGTATAGGCTGCACCTCCATATCAAGGAAACAAAACTCCTGATGACTAAACTGGTAAGTGCCATCATGATGAATGGAGAAAGGACTGAAGTTGTCAAGGATTTCATTTTGGTTCTGCAAACAATACTATGGAAGCAGCAGTCAAGAAATCAAAAGATGCATTGCATTGGAAAAGCTGCTGCAAAGGACCTCTTTAAAGATGTCACCTTGAAGACTAAAATGCACCTGACCCAGCCCATGATATTTTCAGTTGCCTCATATGCATGCAAAAGCTGGACAATGAGTAAGGAAGACAGAAGGAGAATTGATGCCTTCGAATGGTAGTGTTGGGGAAGAATCCTGAATGTGCCATAAACCGCAAAAAGAACGAACAATTATGTCTGAAAGTAGTACAGCCAGAGAGGTCTTTGGAAGCAAAAATGGCTAGTCTGCATCTCATGTACTTTGGGCATGTTGTCAGGAGGGATCCATCTCTGGGAAAGGACATCATGCTTGATAGAGTGGAGGATCAGCTAAAAAGAGGAAGACTCTCAAGAAGATGGGTTGACACGGTGGCCATAACCACGGACTTAATGATAGAAATTATTGTGGGCATGGAGCAGGACCGGGCAGTGTTTCCATTCTGTTGAGCATGGGGTCACACTTATGAGTTAGAACTGACTTGATGGCAACTAACAACAACAACAACAGCAATGACAAAAAATGCCTTGCTAACTTTTAGGATCCTTTATTTATCCAAGAAGTTGTCATTGAGTACAGTTGTCATTGAGTACCTACTATGTAGCAGGCACTGCACACTGAGCAATTAGGTTACACCTAAAAAAAAAACAACAAAAAACACCATTGCTGTTGAGTCCATCCATCCCACAGGGTTTCCAAGGATTCAAACTTCCAACCTTCTGATTAGCAGTCAATAGCTAATCAATTAGCAGTCTACAGCTAACCTCACTGTAGCCTACCAGTGTAACAGCAGTGGACAAAAAGGAACAAGAATAAAACTTATTGAGATTATGATTCAATATCAAAATCACCATCACTGCAGGCAACATATTCCACAAATTCCACATCCTGTCTAATAAAAAAAAGTTAGACAACAGCACAGTACATGTTACATATTGATAAGTGCTATGGGAAAAATGAAGCAGCACCAGACAGTAAGAGGTGGGAACAGTGTCAAGACAATGAGTTGTGTGTGTGTGTGTTGCAAAGGCTCTGAGGTAGAAGCATACCTGTTGTTTTTATGTTGCTAAGAACAGCAAAGTGCTCACTGAGGTCAGAATGGTATTGACTGGATGAAGTAGAGTATTATGAGAAAATGTCAGAGACCTAAAAAAGGAACTATGTTTTGTTTTGTTTTTCAGTTTTTTATAAAGCACAATCAGATTAGACATGCTCATTATTATTTATTTAATTGTTCAGCTTACTAGTCATTAGGTTTATCATAATATTTAAAAAAATATTGGTTATATGAAGTTTTTTCTTGTGTTCCTATTGAAGCAGATTCAGAAACAAGTGTACATTACATCCCAAATTGACACTGTCTCTAAATGTCAACTTATTTTCAGTGTGACATTGAGAATATTAGTAAAACTGCTTAAGTTTCATGTATTATCTCTCAGCAATAATTTCTGTGGGGGTCATGAGATACTTAAGCAAAGTATGTGTCATCTAATAGACTTTTAATAAATGTCAATTTCATCCTCTTTTCTAGTTCTTATTCAATTGATAGGCCTTTGAATGTATGGAAAATTACATAACTTGATGTGCTGAAAGCACCCAGATCATCTGTGTCTTTAATGTAACATTTTTTATACTTATATAAAAATGCAAAGACAGGTAAAACTTTTTTAAAAACTTAAATTACTAATTTGACTGCAATTTTCAACATATAATGAAAAAAATGAAGGTAAATTAAGTTGTGACAAGTGTAGTTTGCCAGCCAATCCTTGCCAAACATCTACCAGTAATAACATACCATTGAATTTATTGTTTTGCTGAAGCAAGTGATAATCACAGACTCTAGGTATGGAAAAAGTTAAGCCAAAAAAATAAATGAATAAGAAGCACATTGCTGTCCAGTCTATTCCACATTAACAAGGTTTATTATAGGCTTTAGGCTTCTGCTGGATATTCTGGAGACAGTTATGGATTGGGTGCTGGCTCAACTGGCGGCAACAGCTTCCCCATAGAGTTTCCAACGAGTGCTTAGTGGATATGAACTGCCACCCTTCTGGTTAGCAGCTGTGGCTCTTAACTACAATGCCACCAGGGTTTCCAGTGATGGGTTATGTTGTGAGTTTTTGTCTAGAAGTGTTAAAACTAAATAAGAGTTACCATTACAAAGACAAGATAGTCAATTACGCCAGTTTCTGAGGTTGCCCAGTGTCCTTGTCTTTGTCTTGTTTCAGACTTGGTTGTTTAATGGACTTATTCTATCCTAGTCACAAGAGTAGATTTATCTGGTTGTTTAGGTTTGTTGTTAGATGCCAATTGCTAGCTCTTGAGATCATTGTTTTACTTTCTTTGCAGTCCAAAATGGAACTCTTATGCATTTACTAGGTACTTTTAGTTGTTCAGCATATTTTAAATACGCATTTTGAGAGAATATTTTATGTAAGAAATCAATAGATCTGCCTTTTTGTTAAAAAGGAAAGTTTCATATTAATAGCTATATGCTTATAATGGCTGGTCAATTAAAAATAACAGCTTATTCCATCATGGTTTAATTTGCAAGTCGCTTGAAGGCAGAGACCAGATCTGGTTAAATTATTTTTCCTAGAAGCTAGCATACTATCCTTCAAATATGTGGTATTAATTAAAACTAACTGATGATAATGATGAGTATCCCTTTAGGGGTATGAAACATTCCTCAGAGATAACGTGAGGAGTGAATGTAATCCCACCTGGGAATAGTTTTATCTTTTTCAATGTGAAACCAAATCCGTTGTCACTGATTCAACTCTGATTCACAGTGATGCTATAGGTTAGAGCAGTACTGCCCCACAAAAAGGTTCCTAGGCCTGTAAATCTTTGTGGAAGTAGATTGCCACAAGTTTCTCCTACAGAGTGGCCATTGGATTTGACTGACCTTTTAAACCCTTTAACCACTGTGCTTTAACCACTGTGTCACCAGGCCCCTTCTTTTTTATGTTAATGAGGTCGTGTCAGTGTAGAGCAATCACTTTGGGATTAGAAAAGAACTGGAAGGCAAACACATCCTGGAACAGACAGAGGCCATGGAAGATCACCATAAAGGATCTTTCCATAGAGGTTTGTGCTGCAGCGGGTGCACTGAATTCAGACTTGTAGTTTCCTAAACAGTAAGAAAATGTGTTTCTGTTCTTTAAAACCACTCATCTGGGGCATTTCTGTTAAAACAGCACCAGGAACCTAAGATGGCATGATAGATGGAAATTCCCGTGGTTGCAAGTGAGAGAGTAGACCGTAGATTTGGAAACCAAAAAAAAAAAGAGGTTCTCTTACAATTTATAGAGCATAAATTTAATGCCTACGTTATACTCTGTTCATCTCATGCACAGCTACAAGGACTTATCCAATTAGAGAGAGAAACATTTAGAACTTAGAACCAGGAGTATAAAATAGCTGCTTTCATTTTCTGTGGTGAGCAGCAAGAAAATACGTGTATCTGCAATAATGGAAACAGTTATTTCTACCAAACCAAAAGACAACCCTCAAACCTGTCACCGTCCAGTTGAATATGGTTCGTTGTGACTCTATAGAGTGGTTTAGAATTGCCCAATAGAATTTCCAAAGAGCAACTGGTGGACTGCCAACTGCTGACCTTCTGTTTGATTAGCAGCCATGGCTGTTAACCACCACACCACACAGCAGATATAAAAAATCCTATGTTAAATTGTGGGAAATCAAGTAGGATGAACATAAGCAACAAAGGTTTAATGCTTAGCACTGAGGAGCTTTATGGAGAAAGCAGTAGAAGGAATTGTATTTCCAGAGTATTTAAAAATTCTGAGTATGTGGTAACCCTGTGATAAGCAATTTAGGGTACAGCCTATAAATTAAATCACAGAAACATTTACCTATTTATAAAATAGTAATCATAAATTTAAGTCCTGTCATTATGATAGAAGAGAGTACTTTAAAAACTGAAATTAAAAAAATGCATCGTGTACTTTATCATTGTGAATTAGAATCGTTTGTAAGTTTCACCTTATTTGTAACAGCATACTTTGCACCTGAGCAGTGCAAAAAGCCATTTTCTTATAGACGAAACTCTAATTCATCTCCCTCTTTTTACACAGATGTCTCTGAAACAATGATTTTTATTTGTCTGATTTAATTTCTTTCGGAACAGATTGGATGAGTCAGAATTAATGTAATTCCTAGTAGAAGTAGTGTATCCGCAGTAACAAGAGAATACACAAAACACAGGAAAGAAGAAACTATGCATAACTGAATGTTCATCTTTTTATGTGATACTGACAGAAAGGACATAAAAGCCAACTCTTACAGAAAATTAAAAGCCCAAGAGACAGATTAGTAAACTATTCTAGAATAATGAGTTTCAAAGGAGGCATTTTCATACTCTGACACTGAACTACAAATATGGAAGAATAAGAGTCCAGGTTATATGAAAGTGCTTACATGTGTGTGTGTTTACATCTGTTTTCTACATATTTCATCTAATCATGAAATCACATGCTGTCATTAATATTTGTTTAGTAGCTCGTATTTAACAGCAATGCCATACTTTGCTTATAAATGAAACTATTTGTACATGCTTGTCATAACTGGAAGCCCTGGTGGTGTAGTGGGTTAAGTGCTACACGTGCTAACCAAAAGGTCAACAGTTCAAATCTTCCAGGTGCTCCTTGCAAACTCTATGGAATAGTTCGACACTGAACTACAGGGTTGGTATGAATTGGACCTGACTTGATGGCAGTGGGTTTGTTTTTTTTTTTTTTTTTGTCATAACTGTTCTAAAATGAAGAACATAGTGAAAGTTTCTGATAAAAGAGACCCTGTATATAAGTATTAACAAATTTAGTCTGAATAACAAAAAAAAAAAAAAAAAAGAGAGAGAGAGAGAAAGAAAGAGGGAGGAAAAAAGGAAGAAGAAGTAAAAGACAGGAGTGAGGGAGGAAGAAATGGAGCAATTTAAAACTGCCCAGTTAGGTTAATGATGAACGGCAATTAGAAATACATTTTGTAAACTGAAAATAAAAAAATTGTAAGTTCACTTGTTAAATAAAATTATATCTTTACAAGAGACTAAATAGTTAATCTACAGTCCTCACCTCTATCTGCTTGAAATTATATTTCTATTCTAGTTAACATGCAAATAAATAATACAGTTAATCTATTTTCTTCCCAACTGTTTACATTAAAAAAGTAACAAAATATATCTAAGGAAACACTTTTTTTGTTTGCCATTTTAAATCCTATTATTTTTGTGTCTAGATCCCTGGTGGCACAGTGCTTAAGAACTATGATGAGCTGAGGCTGCTAACCAAAAAGTTGGTGTTTGAATCCACCAGCTACTCCTTGGAAACACTATGAGGCAATTCTACTCTGTTCCATAGGGTCACTGTGAGTCAGAATCAACAAATGGCAATAACGTTATAAAAAATGAGTTCTGGACTCTCTATACTTGGTACTTTTCTGGATTTCCATCAACTTGATCCATTTTCCCCTTAGTTCCATTTAATCCAGTAAAATAGATATAAATAAATAAGTAGCTAAGGATATAAGTAGATGGATGGATGGATGGATGATAGATGGTTGATAGACAGAAAAATAGACAGAAACTGGTTAAAGTAGGCCGACATTCAGTACAGGCGTGATTCAGGATTTTAAGTCTGTTGTTTTTATTTTTGTTTCCACTGTAGTCATACAGAAAACAGAATAGAAATATTTTCAAATGGGGGGATGGAGTCAAGATGGCAGACCAAACACACATTTTCCTAAATCCCTTTGGAAACCAAAACCTGAATTGATAATTAAATAGAGCCTTCTGGATACCTAATGAGCCCTAGGAAACAGCATAGGGCTGTTAATTTGGACTTCATACCAAATCTGGGATTTGACTAGCAGCTCATCACAGATGTACTGCTGGTGGGATCAGCAGATGAAATTGGCATATTTTGAGAGATTGGCTTTGGACTCTGTGCATCTAGTCACTTTTAGCCTCTCTTTCCACCTCCACCATTGAGTAACCAGTACCAAGGCAGGCAGGGAGCTTTTACAGGACGCCATCTTGTTCCACTGGGAAATGGATATAGCCATACGGAGGCCTCAGTGGTACCTAATACCTAGGCTGAGAGGCAGCACCTTTCCAGAGGAGAGTGCTTTTCCTGCAGTAAAGCAGAATTCTATAAGTGTCACCTATGGTTGGGGCCTGACAGCAGACACCAGTAGGGTGATGGCCTTTGTGTATTTTGAACTAGTTTACAACATCTGGGGTTAGATGTAGAGGTGCTTACTTTGCTGGGAAGAGAGACCTGTACACCTAAAACCTGACTGACTTTGGAAGTTGTCAGATACCTTTTACCTTTCATTTTAAGATGGCCTAGAGAAACAACTGTGGTCCATCCTCACAGCATTTCTCCCAGCCTCAACTGACACACAGGATGTCCCCAAAACAACAAACTCTGGATAAAAGACTAACCAAGAAATCACCCGTGGCTTCAGAAAGCCATGGTGAAGAACTTCCAGCCAAGAAATATATATCCTGCAAAACTGTCTTTCAAATATGAAAATGAAATTAAGACACTGCAGATAAACAGAAGCTCAGAGACTTTGTCTCAACCAAACCAAAGCTACAAGAAATAATGAAAGAACCTCTTGGCTTAGAAAGACAAAACCACTAACTTTTTATTTTAGAAGCAAATGCAGGAAACATCACCCAGAATCCTGTTCAGTTAAGGAAGACTCCAAACTCAATCAAAACTGTAATAGTGAAAGAAATGATCCAGTGATCATATCATGAAAACTATGATGTCATCATATTAAAAAGAAGAATGTACTACAGTTGTTATACTCCTTCCATATGGAGAGGAAGTTGTTAAGACTGGTAGTAATTAAAATTGGGTTTATATATAGTATATTAAGGGGGATCTTAGTGGCAGCCATAAAGCACAATAAAGATGCAACATATCAAATCAAGGAATGTAATACAGGAGTCTGAACAACCACAAAACCAACCCTGAAAAAGTGAAAAATGAACTCACAAGGAAGAATGTCCCAGAACAGATTAATAAGAACAACAGACAAAACATCAACACAAAAATAAACATATTGCAATGACAGCAATAAACACATGCTCATCAATAATTACATTGAATGTGAACAGGCTGAACACTCCAGTAAAGAGACATCGAGTGACATCTTGTATCAAAAGGCACGACCCATCCATTTGTTGGCTAAAAGAAACTCACCTGAGACTTAAAGATGTGAACCAACTGAAAATTAAAGAATCGGAGAGCGTATATCAAGCTAACAGTACACAAAGAAGAGCAAGTGTGGCTATTCTAATCTCAAATAAAATCAATTTTAATGTAAAATCCACCATTATGGACAAGGATGAGCACTATTGCTCTCAGGTTCAATATACAAGCAGGACTGAGCAATATTAAATATTTATGCACCTAATATTAGAGCATCTAAATACATCGAAGAAGCACTGACTACACTCAAAAAGGAGATAGATCACTCCACAATAATAGTGAGAGACTACAACACTCCACTCTCAATATTGGACAGATCATCTAGGAAAAAGCTCCATAGAGAGCAGAAAAACCACAGATAGAAAGTGGAACTCATGGAAACTGAACAACACCTTACTCAAAAAGTGATGGGTTATAGAAGAAATCAAGGATGAAATAAAGATATTTATGGTGCCTGAGGGGTTCCTCTGTTGTTCTCTTTCTACTTGTTCAAGCTGTAGGGTTAGTTCCTTGATCTGGTTACTTTCTTCCTTCCAGATGTGTGCATTTATGGAGATAAACAGAACTCTGAGCACTGCTTTGGCTGTATCCCATAGGTTCTGGTAGGAAGTGTTTTTGTTCTCATTGGAATCCATGAATATCTTTATTTGATCCTTGATTTCTTCTATAACTCATGTTTTTTTTAGCAAGATGTTGTTCAGTTTCCAAGAGTTCCACTTTCTAACTATGTGTTTTCTGCTATTGATTTCAACTTTTATGGCTTTATGATCTGAGAAGATGCTTTGCAGTAGTTCAATGGTATGGATTTTGTTGAGCATTGCATTATGTCCTAACACATGGTCAATTCTGGAGAATATTCCATGTGCACTGGAGAAGAAGGAGTAGTTGTCTGCTGATGGGCATGTACATTTATACAGGAATGTACATTTTCACGGAGTCATATTAAATAAAAAAAAAGGGATATTTATGGATTCCAAAGAGAATGAAAATACTTTCTACCAGGATCTATGGGATATAGCCAAAGCAGTGCTCAGAGGTCAGTTTATCACCATAAAGGTACACTTCTGGAAGGAAGAAAGAAAACAAACCAAAGAACTAACCCTATAGCTTGAACAAGTAGAAAGAGAACAACAGAGGAACCCCTCAGGCACCAGAAGAAAACAGATCATAAAGATTAGAGCAGAACTAAACAAATGAGAGAACAGAAGAACAATTGAAAAATTTGAAAAGATCGAAAGATGCTCTTTTGAAAAAACCAACAAAATTGACAAAAAATTGGCTAAATTTATTAAAGAAAAACAGGAAAGGAAACAACCCACATAAGAAATGAGAGGGGAGTTGTCATAACAGATCCAATAGAAATAAAAAATATCACAACAGGATAGTATGAAAGACTGACTCTAACAAATTTGAAAACCTAGAAGAAATGGACAAATTCGTTGATTCATATCACCTACCAAAATTATCACAAGTTGAAGCAGAACAACTTAATAAACCCGTCACAAAGGAAGAGATTGAAAAAGTCATCCAAAGACTAGCAACCAAAAAAAACCCTGGCCCAGATGGCTTCACTGCAGAATTCTACCAAGCTTTTAGAGAAGAGTTATCTCCAATACTACTGAGACTATTTCACAGTATGGAAAGGGATGGAATACTCCCAAATTCATTCTATGAAGCCAGTATAACCCTGGTACCAAAGCCAGGGAAAGACCCAACCAAAAGGAAGAACTACAGACTGATATCACTCACGAGTCTACATGCAAAAATCTTCAACAGAATTCTTGCCAATAGAATACAATAACCGATCCAGAAAATAATCCATCATGACTAAGTTGGATTCATACCAGGATACAAGGCTGGTTCAACATCATAAAAACTATTAATGGGATCAACTTCGTAAATAACACGAAAGACAAGAATCACCTGATTTTGTCTATTAACGCAGAAAAGACATTTGATAAAGTCCAACACCCATTCATGCTAAAAACTCTCAGAAGAATTGCACAGACACAAATTCCTCAGTGCAATAAGTGCCATTTATGCAAAGCCAACTGCCTATGTCATCCTGAGTGGAGGAAGACTGAAACAATTTCTCTTGAGAATGGGACTAGACAAGGATGCCCACTCTCACCTCTTCTATACAACATTGTACTAGAAATCCTAGCCAGAGCAATTAGACAAGACCACGAAATCAAGGGCATCTGCACTGGCAAGCCAAGCCAGCCAAGGAGAAGTAAAAATCTCCCTATTTGCAGATGATATGATTGTATACTCAAAGAATCCTAAAGAACCCGTAAGTAAAACTACTCAGCAGTCTCAGGATACAAGATAAACAGAGGTAAGTCAGTAGGATTCCTTTATACCAGCACTGACATTATTAAAGAAGAAATCACCAAATCAACACTATTTACTGTAGCCCCTAAGATAAAGTACCTAGGAATAAATCTAACAAGAGAAATACAGACCTTTACAAAGAGAACTATTAGTCCTTACTACAGGAAACTGAGACTTACACAAATGGAGGAATCTACCCTGCTCATGGATAGCAAGACTTAACATTGTGAAAATGTCTATTTTACCCCAAACAATCTATTTATGTAATGTAATCCCAGTACAAGTTCCAGTGACATTTCTTAATGAGATGGAGAAGCAAATCACCAACTTTGTCTGGACAGGGAAGAAGCCCTGGATAAGCAAAGCACTATTGAAGAAGAAGAACACACTGGGAGGCCTCTCACTACCCAGCTTTAGATCTTATTACACTGCCACAGTAGTCAAAACAGCCTGGTACTGGTACAAAAAGAGACAGATAGATCAGTGGAACAGAATTGAGAACCCAGGGATGATACCATCTTCCTGTCAACAGCTGATATTAGACAAAGGCCCTAAGATGTTAAACTGGGGTAAAAACAATCTCTTCAACAAATAGTGCTGGCACAATTGGATATCCATCTGCAATAAATTGAAACAAGACCCATGTCTTACACCTTATACAAAAACCAACTCAAACGGGATAAAATACCTAAATATCAAATCTAAAATGGTAAAGTTCACCCAAAAAAAATTAGGAACAATAATGGAAGTTTTAATACACAGTGTGGACAGACTTAAAAATCTGCCAAACAAACCACAAGCAACAGAAGAGAAAATAGAAAAATGGAAGCTATTAAGAATCAAACACTTGTACTCATCCAAAGACTTTATTAATAGAATTAAAAGGCCACCTACAGAATGGGAAAAACTATTTGGCAACTGTATGTCACATTGATGCCTGATCTCCATAATCTATAAGGTACTACAAAATATCAATAAGAAAAAGATAAATCATCCAGTTAAGCGATGGGCAAAGGAGATGGACAGATGCTTCTCTAAAGAGGAGATTCAGGCAGCCAAAAAACACATGTGGATATGCTGACGATCATTAGCTATTAAAGAATTTTTTTTTGTTTCTTTTTTATTTAATATGACGGGGTGAAAATGTACATTTCTGTATAAATTTACATGCCCACCTATATGCAGCTTCCATATCAGCCCAACATGGTTGTCCATGATCCAAAAAATGCAAAACAACAAATTCTGGAGAGGATGTGGAGAAATTGGAACTCTCCTACACTGCTGATGGGATGGCAAAATGGTGCAACCTCTTTGGAAAGCAATCTGGTGCTTTCTTAAAAAGCTGGATCTAGATCTACCATTTCACCCAGTAATTTCACTGCTTGGAATATATCCTACAGAATCAAGGCCTTTTATACCAACTGATACATGCACACAAATGTTTATCGCAGCACAGTCTACAATAGCAAAAAGATGGAATCAACTCAGATGCCCAACAACAGAGAAATGGGTAGGTAAACTATGGTATACATACTCAATGAAACACTATGCAATGACAAAGAACTACAATTATTTTAGGAAACATCTCATAACCCGGTTTCAATCGGAGGACATTATGCTGAGTGAAAGTAGTCAGTGACAAAAGGACAAATATTGTATGAGACCCCTATGATAAGAACTTAAAAACAGACTCATGCATAGAAGAAAAGACTCTTTGATGGCTGCAAGAGTGGGGAGAGAGAGGGAGACCAGGGGAGGGTTTAGATTAGATAGTTGATAGAAATTTGGTTGGGTGAAATCTGGTACAGCACATATTAGAAAGAAGATCAATATTAACTGGTCTTCAACATACCATGACTACTCCTCCCATCTTAACCCAATATTTCAAGGACAGAGTAGCTGGGGCAGGGGGCCGGGGACCATGCACTCAGGGGAATAGTTTCTAAAGTTGGCACAACTAGCCTTTTGCTGAGAGAGCCTTCTGCACTGTACATTGGTGAGTGGCATTTGGGATCTTAAAAGCTGCCAAGCTGTCATCTGAGGATATAGAAAATGGTCCCAACTCAGCAAGAACAGATGAACACCACAGACCAAAACAATATGGGGGAAAGAGAATCCAGAAGACAGAGATATCCACATGAGTGGGTGACTACATCGACTTGTGACTGTAATAACCAGATGGTGCCTGGCTACCACCAGAGATAGCTGTGATGGAGCTCACTAAGTTGAGTCTCACTGACAACACAAGAATAAAAAGGGGTGCACCCTGAGATCTCCACTAAAGGACTGCACTTGATGATCTGGGGACCTCGGAGTTCCCATGGGAGCATGGCCCCTGTCCCTGATGCTGCCCTTGTCCATAAATCATAACAGAGGTCAACTCTTTGGACAGGAATTGATTGGACTTGGAGACACAGAGTGCCCATATCATGTGTGCACTTTATGGTTCTATGCATCTATGGGATGTCATCCTGCTCACCTCTTACTGGAGGTGGGGGAGTGCATGGAGAGGAAGGGATAGGAGATTGTTTGGAGGATAAGACATGTATGAAGTGGAGAGGATGAGTGTGCTGTCACCAGACAGGAAGAGCAGTGGGAGCCGTATATAGGTATGCATGCAAATTTATATGGGAATGTACATTTTCATTCAATCATGATAATAAAAAAAGACATATTTTCAAACATAAGCAGAAATTATTCCTCCAATGGAGTTTTAAGTTCTTTTGTCTGTTTACTTAAAAAAAAAAAAAAATCAGTTGCATTTACTCTATGCACCCTTCAAAATCCTTTATCCTTTTTAGCTCAAGATGGACTATTTTAAATTGACCTGTATTATATCATTTATGCTGCCACTACTGTTCTATTACTGTTGAGAGCACTTGATTAAACATTTCAGGCTATATAGATTTATTGGACAGGAAGGTGAATGTTCCCAATAACATTTCAAAATAACCATCTCACTCATCTGGCATCTCATTTGTGAAATGCTGATTACCTAATTACCTTGTCTACTAGAAATTATGTACAGTCTAGAGTCACAGGATATAAGGGGAACCATGAAAAGTATAAAGAAAACTATCTTAAGGTTACATTTCCAGAAATTAAACTGTTTACCTTACTAGCAAAATGGCTCAATTATGCCTGAGAATGCCAGAGAAAAATTTCTAATGGAGGCAAAAACAATTGCACAAAGCTGATAGAACACAAGCATGCTGGAAGGTTAAAATAATTGATGCAGTCTGGCAAAAAAAAAAAAATGTGTTTAACTGCATTAATAGAAATAGCCTAATGTGACACATTTGGTAAGAACATAAAATGTTAAGTTCTTTCAGGGAAGATAGATTCATTTATAATATAATCCAAGGAGGGTTATATTGACACATTTTGTTCTAGGAATTTTTGTTTTTCTTTTATCAGCGTTACAAATAGTTTGTTGAGTCTCTTCAATATGAAATTATCAATGGTAATAGAATCGTAAAGTATTTTGAACAACTTAACTGTAGAGATTCCAGTACTTACTCTGATGTTTCTCTTTCATTGGAACGTTTTGTTTTATTAAACCCCAATGAAGAAATGTCTGCATTTGTATTTTTATATGTATGAAAATTGAAAAATTAAAATAATACTAATTGTACTTATTATATATATTCTAAAGTGACTTTTACTAATCCAGGTTAATAATGTTTCAGATGGTTTAAAACTACATTAAACATGCAGGTTAATTTCATGAAAAGATAGTAAAAAATAACCCCTACATACGGATTGTTATAAATGCTAACGTGTGTTTTTAATAGACAATAAAACAAAAATAATAAAATAAGATAGAAATTACTTGAACAAATAAATTCAAATATGTTTATAAATATTTTAACTTTCAAGTTAATGGCAACAATGCTAAAAACTAAGTAACAGTACTACTAAAAGGACAAAGGGGGAAAATCCCACCTTTATCACTAAGTGTGTGGTAAGGGTCAACCGAAATCCAATTCCCACCTAGAAATGGATATAACCTTCATTTTCTTTTATCTCTAAGTTCCTCAAACACTTCTGTGGCACTTTCTTCTCACCTTTGCTATCTAGATTTAAGTCACAAAATTCCAGCCACCCAGGTCATTGGGTACTAACCTAGGCTCAGGAGTCTACACAATTCCCTGCACTTCAAACTTTTTTCCTCTCTCCCTCTCTATACGTAACAAGCAGAGACTCTATCCTTCATCACCTGCCTGGGCAGCTTTTCTCTGTCACTCATCCCCCTACGTGTCTCTTCAGAAATTAGAACTTTTTCCTTAAGATTGTTCAGCCTTCCTTTGTATAGCCACTCTAAACGAAGTCAGACTCTCATTGCTCCTGTGAGTTGGTTAATTTTCTAAAATAGCTCGAAAAATTCAAGGAGACCATTACTTAATTTACAGTTACTCATTTGTAATAACAAGGGAAGATGTAAATTAAAAGACCCATCAGGTAAATTCTGAGTGTTCCCAAGGACATGCCACTCTCATCCATTTACGTATTCCTCATCAATGAAGGAGACCCCAAAAGAGGAAGCTCTAAGGTCCAGGATCCCTTAGTCATTGGGATTTCATTCATATGCATAACTGGGGTTTATTGCATAGTTATGATTAATCCAATCAATGAATATACATGGCTGCATCATTCTCTACTTCTTCCTGAGGCCTATGGCCATTGGCAGGCCTTGTGTAGCCCCCTACCTACTTACAACTGTTTAAGTGTGGTCTGACCATTTAAAAAGACAGAGTGTCTCAATGAATCTATCCTTTATCAGAAACCAGAAACACAAGGCCAAACAGATTTCTTTTTCTTGTCCTATGGTGATTGATTCCACTTAAAAGATTTATTTTTAAAAGATGCTTATGAGCTTTTTTTTCTCAGAGTTATCCTGTGTAATTTCCCAATGGCTTCAACTTTTCTAGTTGGATTTAGTGAATAAGGTATGACATACACATATATTTCCAAGGGAAAATGATTGGGAGAAAAAAAATGTAATGAATAATATATTAAATCTTGAGAGTAGAGTCATGGTGGCAGACTAGACATACATCTCCTTAATTCCCTATGAAAACTAAGGCCTGGATTGATAACTGAAGTGAGCTTTTTGGACATCCAATATGCCCTAGGACATGACATAGTCATGTAGTCAGTTAGGACTACATGCCACTAAATGGGAAATTTCCTCTCTCTTTCTAAGCAGTGCTCTTGCTGAATGAGCAGCTCATGTGGACTAAAGGTACTGGCACTTTTATCTTTCTTCCCTTTTGGTGGCCAGAAGGTGGGGGATAGGCATGAGCCAGCATTATGCCAACCTGCAGTACTAAAGTAAATATTGTGTACTGCAACAGAGAGACAGTGTGTAGACTGAGGGCACCACAGCACCTCCACCCTCTCTTTTCTGAGCTCCACCATAGATTCAGCTGTTTTGCAGCAGGAGAGGTAGCTTGACTGGGACACAATCGTTTTCAGCTGGGAGATGGAATTACCCAACCAGAGGCCTCAGCAGAGATTAGTTCCCAGGCTGGGACAATACCAGTCTGGGGATCACTTT
The DNA here is from genome assembly GCA_028571685.1 of Heterohyrax brucei. Lineage (NCBI taxonomy): Eukaryota > Metazoa > Chordata > Mammalia > Hyracoidea > Procaviidae > Heterohyrax > Heterohyrax brucei. The sequence continues at coordinate 110,014,160 of CM053148.1, forward strand.
TCCAGCAGAAAGGCTTTGATTATCTCAGTGTTGCCTTGGGGGTGGCACCAAGTGGGCAATGGTAGCAGTGCAGTAGCCATGGCTGAAGAGAGGCCTCTGTTGTCAACTGGAAGGAGGGGTCTGTCCACAAGTGAAAGCCTAGCTGGTTTTGGAAGCTGTTGGATAGCTTTTAGCTTTTTAAAATAAGACTACCTGGAGAAGTAACTGCCATTCATCCCAACAGCATCACTTCCAACCTTCACTGACTCTCATCATGTGGTCAGTTCATGGCTCCCCGGTGACTCAGTAAGTAGGGTGGTGTCTTTTCAAGTGAGGGGCAGAGCCTGCCACCCCAGAGAGTCCACTGGGGCCAGTCAATAGAGTACACAGAGGGGGCTGGTGACTAACTCCCTTCTCAAAACTATGCCTCAGATCCTATTAAGACAATACCAGAGAACCTAAACAGCCTCTAGATGTCATGAAAGCAACAAACCATCACCCAACTTTTAAAGAAACAACTCACCATGGATCCAGAAAACTCTCAAAATAAAGAATCAAAAAACTTCCCAGATGAAGAAGACTTTCTGAAACTATTGGAGATTGAGTACAAAAGAAGTATATGGAAAGCCCCCCTAAAGATGAAACAAAATGCAGTGGAGCAAAATGAAAAATTAAGCCAGCTATTTGAACTGATGGAACATCAACATTCTGAAATCTGACAGATCGATAACAAAATCATAGAATTAGACAAATCAACTCAAAGTCCAAAGAGCAGAACTGAGGAATTGAAAGTCAGACTTAGCGAACTTGAAGACAGAGCAAATGACACCAGCATTTATGAGAAGAAAACAGAAAAAAGAAATAAAAATGAAGAAGCATTAAGAACCATACGGGACTATATCAAGAGGAATAATCTATGATTAATTGGAGATACTGAACAAGGAAGGAGAGTTGAAAACACAAAGAGCATTGTTGTCGAGTTGCTGGCAGAAAACTTCCCTCAAATGATGAAAAAAGAGAACATAGATATCCAAGATGTGTATGGAACACCACAAAAAGTAGACCCCAAAAGAAAGACAGCAAGAAATATTACAATCAAGCTTAACAAACTGAAACACAAGCAGAAACACTTCAAGGCAACGAGACTCAAAGCAAAGCGAACATTCAGAAGGAAATCCCATAGGCTTTCATCAGACTTCTTGACAGAAACAAAGTTGGTGCAGAGGCAGTGGGATGACACATTCTAAGCCTTGAAGGGCAAGAACCTTCAACCAAGAATGACATATACTGCAAAACTGTCTTTCAAATATGTAGATGAAATTAAGACTTTTGCAGATAAACAGAAGCTTAGAGACTTTGTAAACACCAAATCAAAACTACAAGAAATACTGAAAGAAGCTCTTTGTTTATAAAGCAAAACCATAAATGTATGTTTAAGGAGGCAATGAAGTAAACAATATCCCCAAACCTACTCAGTTAGGGAAGGCACAAAACACAATCAAAGCTATAATATGGAAAGAAGACAACTAGTGATTATATCATGAAAACTAAGATACTACCACATTAAGAAGGAGATATACTACAGTAGTTATAGTCCGTTCAGATGGAGAGGAAGTTAATAAGACATGTATAACTTGAAATTGGGTTTAAATTTACAATATTCAGGGGCATCATATGTGTAGTGGCAAAGTACAATGACAAGGCAACATGTCAAAACCAATACTGAAAAAGATGAAAAGTCAATGCACATAGAAAAACTACCCAGAACAGAATACTAAGAGCAACAGAGAAAATACGAACACCAAAAATAAATATATCAAGATGACAGCACTAAACACATACCTATCAACAATTACTCTGAATGTAAATGGACTCAGTGTTCCAGTAAAGGGACAATCAATGACACCTTGGATCAAAAGACACAATCCATCTATATGTTGCTTATAAGAAACTCACTTTAGACTTATAGATAGGAACAAAAATGAAAATTAAATGATGGAATAATATATACCAAGCTAACAGTATACAAAGATGAGCAGGTGTGGCAACCCTAACCTCAGATAAAATAGATTTTAAAATAAAATCTACTATAGTGGACAGTGATGGTCAATATTTATCCCCCCAAAGTTCAATACACAAGCAGGACTTAACAATATTAAGTATGCATGCCCCCAATACCAGAGCATCTAAATACATTGAACCAACAGAGTACATTAAAAATGAGACAGATCACTCCACAATGATGACTGGAAGCTTCAACACTCTACTTTCAGTAGTAGAGAGATCATCTAAAAGAAGATCAGTAAAGACACAGAAGATGTTATTGTGGCAATTAACCAATGAGACCTCATTCACATATACAGAACTTTTTTATCCATCAACAGATAATCACATCTTCTTCTTCAATACATGTGGAACATTTCCAGAGTCTTCACAAAATCCAAACTACTGAATTATTGCAAAGCATCTTCTCACACTATAAAGCCATAAAAGTCTAAATCAATAGCAGAAAAAACATAGATAGAAATTAGAACTCATGGAAGCTGAACAGCACCCTGCTCAAAAAGCCACGGATTATAGAAGAAATCAAGGATCAAATAAAGAAATTTATGGATTCAAATAAGAAGAAAAACACATCCTATCAGAACCTATGGGATACAGCCAAAGCAGTGTTCGTAGGTCAATTTATCTCTATAAGTGCACACATTCAGAAGGAAGAACGAATCCAAACCACAGATTTAACCTTACAGCTTGAACAAGTAGAAAGAGAGCAACAGTAGAATACCTCAGGCACAAGAAGAAAATGGATCATAAAGATCAGAATAGAACTTAAAGCAATCCAAATACAAATTCCAGTGACATTTTTTTCAATCAGATTGAGAAACAGATCACCAACTTTGTTTGGAAAGGGAAGAAACCCTGGATTAGTAAAGCAATACTGATGAAGAAGAATGCATTGGGGGCCTCTCACTATCTGAGTCTAGAACCTATTACACTGCCACAGTTGTCAAAATGGCCTGGTACTGATACAAAAAGGGACATATAGATCAATGGAAGACAGTTGAGACCCCAGAGATGCCACCATCATCCTATGAACAGTTAATATTTGACAAAGGCCTTAAGATTTTAAAATGGAGTAAAAATAGGCTCTTTAACAAATGGTGCTGGCATAATTGGATATCCACCTAAAAAACTTGACACAAGACTCATATCTCACACCTTATACAAAAACCAACTCAAACTGGATAAAAGACTTAAACATCATATCTAAAATGATAAAGCTCATCCATGAAAAAAATGGGGTCAACAATGGAAGTTTTGAATACACAGCGTGGAAAGACCAAAATCTGACCAACAAAGCACAGTCAACAGAAGAGAAAATAGATAAATGGGAACTATTAAGAATCAAACACTTTTGCTTATTCAAAGACTTTATCAAAAGAATTCAAAGACAGCCTACAGAATGGGAAAAAAATATTTGGCAACTATATGTGAAACTGACATCTGATTTCCATAATCTACAAGGTGATACAAAGTGTCAACAAGAAAAGGATAAATAATCTAATTAAGCAGTGGGCAAAGGAGATGGACAGACACTTCTCTAAAGAGGATATCCAGGCAGCCGAAAGACACTTGCAGAAATGCTGACGGTCATTAGCTATTGAAGAAATTCAAATCAAAACTATGATGAGATACCATCTCACCCCAAAAAGGTTGAGTATGGTCTAAAAAATACAAAACAACAAATACTGGAGAGGCTCTGGAGAAATTGGAACTCTCCTACACTGCTGGTGGGATGGCAAAATGGTACAACCTCTTTGGAAAGTAATGTAGTGCTTCCTTAAAAAGCTGGAAATAGAGATACCATTTGACCCAGTAATCCTGATGCTTGGAATATGTCCAACAGAGGCAAGGGCATGAATGTTTATTTCAGTGCAGTTGACAATAGCAAAAGATGGAATTAACTCAGACACCCAACAACAGATGAATAGATAAATAAACTATGGTATATATACTCAATGTAATACTATGCAATGATAAAGAACAATGATGATTTTAGGAAGCATCTCATAACCTGGTTTCAATTGGAAGACATGTTGAGTGAAATCAGTCAGCAGCTCAAGGACAAATATTGTATGAGACCTCTATTATAAGGACTTAAAAACCGACTCATATGTAGATGAAAAGACTCTTTGACAGCTACAAGGGAGGGAAAGGAGGGAGGGAGAGGGCATGTTATAGATTTGATGATTGATAGAAATCTGGTTGGGTGAAATCAGTGACAGCATATGTTAGAAACAAGATCAACTTAACTGGACTTGTACATAACCTGAATACTGTTCCAACCTTAATACAATATTGTAAGGACAGAGAGTAGCTGGAGCAGGGTTCTGGGGACCATGCTCTCAGGAACATCGAGGCCAACTGGCAAAAATAGCCTATTCCTAAGACAGTCTTCTCCACCCCATATTGGTGAGTGGCATCTGGGGTCTTAAAAGCTAGCAAGCTGCCATCTAAGATACACCAAATGTTCCCAACTCAGCAGGAACAGATGATCACCCAGGACCAAAACGACACGGGGGGAAGAGAACCCAGAAGAAAGAAAGACCCATGTGAATGAATGACTACATCAACATATGACCAGAAAAACCAGATGGTGCCAGCCACCACCAGGGACAGCCATGATAGGCCTCACAAAGTTGAATCTCAGTGGCAACATGAGAATAAAAAAGAGTGCATGCTGAGAACTCCACTAAAAGACTGCAATTGATGGTCTGAAGGCCTCAGGGTTCCCCTGGGAGCTTGGCCCCAGACCTGATACTGCACCTGTCCATAAATCATTACTGAGGTGAACTCCTTGGACAGGAATAGCTCAGTGGCATAGAGTGACCATGTCATGTGTGCACTTTATGGTTCTATGAATCTATAGGATGTCATCCTACTGGACTCTTACTAGAGGGGAGTGGAGAGAGTGGAGAACAGGGGGTAGGAGATTGTTAAGAGGATATGACATGTGTAGAACAGAAAGGAGGTAGTGTGCTGTCACCGGGCAAGAAGAGCAGTAGAAGCTGCACATAGGCTGGCAAGCAAATTTAAATTGGATTGTACACTTTCACTCAATCACAGTAAATAAACAATTAAAAAAAAAAAAGATTAGAGCAGAATTAAATGAGAGAACAGAAGAACAACTGAAAAAAAATGATAAAACAAAAAGCTGGTTTTCTGAAAAGATAAACAAAATTGACAAACCACTGGCTAAACTTACTAAAGAAGAACTGGAGAGGAGACAAATAATCTGAATAAGAAATGAGGTGGGGGATGTCACATCTAACAGAATACTTAGGGAAGACTGTACTCTAACAGATTTGAAAACCTAGAAGATATGGACAAATTCCTAGATTCATATTACCTACCAAAATTATCACAAGGAGAAGTGAAACAACTTAATAAACCCATCACAAAGGAAGACATTGAAAAAGTCATCCAGAAACTAGCAACTAAAAAAAGTCCTCAGTCAGATGGCTTCACTGAAGAATGGTACCAAACTTTTAGATAAGTGTTAACTCCAATATTACTGAGTATTTCACAGCATAGAAAGGACTGGAATACTCCCAATTTCATTCAAAGAAGCCAGCATAACCCCCATACCAAAGCCAGGGAAAGATAATACAAAAAAGGAAAATTACAAACCAATCACTCATGAGCCTAAATACGAAAATCTTCAACAAAATCTTTGCCAATAGAATTCAACAACATATTGTAAAAATAATCCATCATTACCTAGTTGGATTCATATCAGGGATGCAAGGCTGCTTCAACATCAGAAAAACAATGGGATCGACCACATAAATATTGCAAAAGATAAGAACCACTTGATTTTGTCTATTGATGCAGAAAAGTTAAACACCCATTCATGCTAAAAACTCTTAGCAAAACAGGAATAGAAGGCAAATTCCTCAATGCAGTAAAGGCCATCTACACAAAACCAACTGCCGACATCATCCTGAATGGAGAGATACTGAAAGAATTGCCTTTGAGAACGAGAACTAGAAAATGATGCCTACTCTCACCACTTCTGTTTAACATTGTACTAGAAGTTCTGGCCAGAGCAAATAGACAAGACAAAGAAATAGGGGACGTCCCATCAGCAAAGAAGTAAAAACCTATTTGCAGATAATATGACTGTATACACAGAAAATCCTAAAGAATACATAATAAACTACTCAAACTAATAGAAAAGTTCAGCAAAGTGTCAGGATACAAGACAAACGTAAGTAATTCAGTAGGATTTCTTTCTACCAACAATGAGATTATTAAAGAAGAAATCACCAAATCAAAACCATTTACTGTAACCCCGAAGAAGATAAAATATCTAGGAATACCTCTAACTAGAGAAATAAGAGACCTATACAAAGAGAACTACAAAGCCTTACTGCAAGAAACTAAGACAGACTTAGACAAATGGAGAAACCCACCCTGCCCATGGATAGCAAGAGTTAACATTGTAAAAATGGCTACTTTACCCAAAGCTATCTACATATGCAATGCAATCCCAATACACATTCCAGTGGCATTTTTTAATGAGATGGAAAAACAAATTGCCAACTTTGTTTTGAAAGGGAAGAAACCATGGACAGGCAAATCACTACTGAAGAAGAATAACACACCGGGAGGCCTCTCACTACCCGACTTTAGAATCTATTACACTGCCACAGTAGTCAAAACAGCCTAGTACTGATACGAAAAGAGACACATAGACCAATGGAACAAAGTTGAGACTTCAAAGATGCCACCATCCTCCTATGAACAGTTGATATTATACAAGGGACCTAAGGTTGTAAACTCGGGTAAAAAACAGTTGTTTTAACAACTGGTGCTGGCAAAATTGGATATCTGTCTGAAAAAAATTGAAACAAGACCTATATCTCACACCTTACATAGTAACCAAATAAAACCAGATAAAAGAACTAAATATCAGTCCCATAATGATACAGCTCACGCAAGAAAAAATAGGATCAACAATGGAAATTTTCATAAACAACTTAGGGAGACTTCAAAATCTGACAAAACACGATCAACAGAAGAGAAAATAAATTGGAACTACTAAGAATCAAACACCTTTGTTCACCCAAAGACTTTATTAGAATTAAAAGACCAACTACAGAAGGGAAAAAATATTTGGCAACTATATATATCAGATCGACGTGTGATCTCCATAATCTACAAGGTACTGCAAAATATCAACAAAACAAGGATGAATAACACAGTTAAGCATTGGGTGAAGAATATAAACAGATACTTCACTAAAGATGACTTCCAGGCAGCCAAAAGACACATGTGCATGATCATTAACTATTAAAGAAATCCAAATCAAAACTACAATGAGATACCATCTCACCTGAACAAGGTAGGCCATGATCCAAAATCACAAAACAGCAACTACTGGAGAAGCTGCAGAGAAATTGAAATCTACACTACTGGTGGGATTGCAAAGTTGTACAAACTCCTTGGAAAGCAATCAGACATTTCTTTGAAAAGCTGGAAATAGATCTACCATTTGACCCAGTAATCTCACTGCTTGGAATATATCCTACAGAAGGAATCAAGGGCAGTCACACGAACATTTGCACGCAAATGTTTATTGCAGCTCAGTCCACAATAGCTAAAAGATTGAATTAATCGAGATGCCCAATAACAGATGAATGGATAAACAAACTGTGGTATATACACTCAATGGAACACTATGCAGTGATAAAGAACAATGATTTTAGGAAGCATCTCATAACCTGGTTTCAACTGGAAGACCTTATGCTAAGTGAAATCAGTCAGTGACACAGGGGCAAATATTGTGTGAGACCCCTTAAAAACAGACTCATGTACAGAAAAAAGACTCTTTGATGGCTGCAAGGGAGGGGAGGGAGAGAAGGCTGGTTATAAAACAGATCATTTTGATAGGAATGTGGTTGGGTGAAAGCGGTGACAGCACACATTAGAAAGAAGATCAATTTAGCTGGACTTCAGCATAAACTGAAAACTTTTCTAATCTTAACCCAATATTTCAAGGAAAAAGTAAAAGAGGCAAAGGTCCATGGACAACGCTTTCAGGGGACATTTAAGCCAATTGGCATAGCTAGCCTGTTGCTAAGAGAGTCTTCTCCACCCGATATTGGTGAGTAGTATCTGTGGTTTTAAAAGCTAGAAAACTACCATCTGAGTCAAACCAAATGGTCCCAAATCAGCCTGAACAGGTGGACACCAAGGACAACAAAAGCATGAGGCAAAAAGAACCCAGAAGACAGAAAAACACATGTAAATGGGTGGCTGTATCAACTTGTGACCATAAGAACCAAATGGCAAATGGTGCCTGGTTACCACCAATGAGAGCTGTGATGGAGCACACTATGTCAAGTCCCAGTGGCAACATGAGAAAAACTAGAATGTACCTGAAGAATTCCACTAAACGACTGCAACTGATGGTCCAAAGGTCTGGAAGTTCTCCTGGGAGCGTGGCCCCTAGACATGTTGGAGTACCTGACCATAAATCATTACTGAGGTCAATTCTTTGGACAAGAGTGGATTGGGCTTGCAGACACAAGGTGACCCTATTATGTGTGCACTGTATGATTCTATGTATCTATAGGATGCTGTCTTACTGGCCTCTTGCTAGAAGGGAGAGGAAAATGTGGAGAGGAGGGAACTTGAGATTGTTAAGAGGATACGACACCTACAGAACAGAAAGGACGAGTGTGTGGTCACCATGCAGGGAGAGCAGAAGGAGCTGCAGATAGGTGGACATGTGAGTTTAACTTGGATTGTATACTTTCATTCAATCACAATAAAAAATACTTTATTGAACACATGCACAAAATATATATGTATTGAATCTTTTTATTATTATTATGATTGAGTGAAAATGCACATTCCCATATAAATTTGCATGCCCACTTATATCCAGCTTCTACTGCTCTCCCTGCTTGGTGACAGCACACACTTCCTCTCCACTCCACACATGTTTTATCATCCCAGCAATCTCCTATCCCTTCCTCTCTACCCACTCCCCTTCCTCCAGTAAGAGGTCAGCAGGATGACATCCTATGGATGCATAGAACCATAAAGTGCACACATGCTACGGTCACTCTGTGTCACCAAGTCCAATCCATTCCCGTCCAAAGAGTTGACTTCCATTGTGATTTATGGACAAGGGCATCATCAGGTCCAGAAGCCATGCTCCCAGAGGCACTCCGAGGTCCCCGGACCATCAATTGCAGTCTTTTAGTGGAGATCTCAGGATGCACCCCTTTTTATTCTTGTGTTGCCAGTAAGACTCAAGTTTGTGAGCTTTATCATAGCTATTGCTGGTGGTGGCTGGGCACCTTCTGCTTCCTTCAGCCACAACCCAATGTAGTCACCCACTAACGTGGGTCTCTCTGTCTTCTGGGTTCTCTTTCCCCCATGTTGTTTTGGTCCTTGATGATCATCCATTCCTGATGAGTTGGGACCATTTGTTGTACCCTCATGTGGCAGCTTGGCACTCACCCTTGTGGGATGAAGAAGGCTCTCTCAGCAAAAAGCTAGTTGTGCCAATTGGCCTCAATTTCCCATGAGAGCATGGTACCTGCACCCCCCCCCCGCCCCAGCTACTCTGTCCTTGCAATATTGACTTAAGATGGGAGGAGTAGTCATGGTATGTTGAAGACCAGTTAATACTGATCCTCTTTCTAATGTGGGCTATCACAGATTTCACCCAACCAAATTTCTATCAATCTAATCTCAACTCACCCCCCCACTCCCGCCCTCCACAACCTTGCAGTCACAAAGACTCTTCTATGCATGAGTCTGTTTTTAAATTCTTGTCATAGGGGTCTCATACAATATCTGTTCTTTTGTCACTGACCACTTTCACTCAGCATAATGCCCTCCAATTGAAACCAGATTATGAGATGTTTCCTAAAATCATTGTTGTTCTTTACCATTGGAGAAGAGGGTGTAGTTGTCTACTGATGAGATCTAGTCAGTTAATTGTGGCAATAAGGTCTTCTGTGTCTCAATGGAGCTTTTTTTCTGAACTGTCCAATATTGAGAGTGGAGTGTTGAAGTCTCCCACTATTACTGTGAAGTGATCTGTCTCCTTTTTGAGTGTAGTCAGTGTTTCTTCAATGTATTTAGGTGCTCTAGTCGGATCTGACTCGATGGCTCTTGGTTGGCAATAATAGGCACATAAATATTTAATAATGTTAAGTCCTGCTTGTGTATTGAACATTTCAGCAATAGTGTCCTTCCTTGCCCACGATGGTAGATGTTTCATTAAAATCTATTTTATCTGAGACTAGAATTGCCATACCTGCTCTTTTTTGTATGTTGTTAGCTTGATATATATTCTTCCATCTTTTGATTTTGTTAGTTCATTTCTTTAAGTCTGAGGTGAGTTTCTTTTGGGCAACAAATGGATGGGTTGTGTCTTTTTATCCAAGATGTCACTCAGTGTCTCTTTACTGGGGTATTCAGTCCATTCACATTCAATGTAATAATTGATAAGTACATGTTTAGTGCTGTCATTGTGATGCTTTATTGTGTGTTGATATTTTCTCTGTTGTTCTTATTAGTCTGTTCTGGGACATTCTTCTTTGCGAATTGATTTTTCACCTTTTTCAGGGTTGGTTTTGTAATTGTTGACACTCCTGTATTACATTTCTTGATTCAATATGTTGCATCTTTGTTGTGCTTTATGGTTGCCTCTATAATCTCCATTAATAAGCTATGTATAAACCCGATTTTCATTACTACCAGTCTTATCAACTTCCTCTCCATCTGGAAGGACTATAACGACTGTAGTACATTCCTCTTTTTAATATGATGACATCATAGTTTTCCTGACATGATCACTGGATCCTTTCACTATTATAGCTTGGATTGAGTTTGGAGCCTTCGCTAACTGAGTAGGATTCTGGGTGATGTGTCCTGTATTGGTTTCTAAAATATAAAGTTAGTGGTTTTGTTCTTCTAAGCCAAGAGATTCTTTCAGTATTCCTTGTAGCTTTGGTTTGGTTTTTACAGAGTCTCTGAGTTTCTGTTTATCTGAGAATGTCTTAATTTCATTTTCATATTTGAAAGACAGTTTTGCAGGATATATATTTCTTGGTTGAAAGTTCTTCTGCTACAGGGCTTTGAATGTGTCATGCCACTGTCTCCATGCCAGCAATGTTTCTGCTGAGAAATCCTATGAAAGCCTGCAGGGTTTCCTTCTGAATATTAGCTTTGGTTTGAGTCTTGATGCCTTTAAGAGTGTCTGCTTATGTTTCATTTTGTTAAGCTTGATTATAGTATGTCTTGAAGTCTTTCTTTTGAGATCTATACTGAGCGGCATTTGACGCATATCTTGGGTATGTATATTCTCTTCTCTCATACTGTCGGGGAAGTTTTCTGTCAGCAGCTCAGCAGCTGTACTCTCTGTGTTCTCACGTGTCTTGCCCTGTTCAGGGCAATCCAATTAATCGTAGATTGTCCCTCTTAATAGAGTCTTACATGCTTCTTAATGCTTCTTCATTGTCCTTGTTTATTTTTTCTGATTTATCCTCATAGATGATGGAGTCAGTAGCTCTGTCTTCCAAGTCAAAAAGTCTATTTTCCATTTGTTCCATTCTGTTTTGTTCACTTTGAATTGAAGTTTCTGTCTCTTTGGTGTTGTTCATGATCTGCTGGATTTCAGAGTACTGGTGTTCCGTAAGAGGGAACAGCTTGCTTAATTTTTCATTTTGTTCTGCTGCATTTTGTTTAGGAGGGCTCCCTATATAATCCTTTTGTATTCACCTTCCGATAGTTTCAGAAAGGTTTCTACATCTTGGAAATTCTTTAGTTTATTCTTTTGGGGTGCCTTTTGAAGCCATGGGTGATTTCTTGGTTACTCTTTTATGCAGAGTTTGTTGCTTTTGGGACATCCTGTGAGTCAGCAGAGGCTGGGAGAGATACCGTGTGGATGGACTACAGTGTTTCTCTAGGCCATCTTAAAATGAGAGGTAAAAGGTATCTGACAACTTCCAAAGTCAGTCAGGTTTTAGGTGTACAGGTTCCTCTTCCCATCCTGTAAACTAAGCACCTTTATACCCAACTCCAGGCATTATAAACTAGTTGAAAATACAGAGGCCCTGCTGGCCTCTGCTGTGGGGCCCCAGCCATAGGCGACACTATGTAGAATACTGCTTTTCTGCTGAAAAAGTGCTCTCCTGCAGGCAGGCACTGCCTCCTAGCCTAGGAATTAGGTACCACTGAGGCCTTCATGTGGGTATCTCTACCTCCCAGTGGACCCATGTGTCCTGCACAAGCTCCCTGCCTGCCGTGGCACAGACCACTCAATGATGGAGGTGGAAAGAGAGGCCAGCGGTGTGATGTACAGAGTCCAAAGCTGAGCTCTCAAATTGGTGGCAATTTCAATCCTGATATCACCAACAGTGTGCCCTAGTCTAGCTGATAGTCAAGTCCAAGCTCCTCCCACCTGCCAAGACAGAGAAAAAAATAAGTTAAAATGGTGAGCTATCCTTGATGAGTGAAGGCCAGCACTCATCAAGAATGAGGGTCAGCGAAAGAGGGGAAGTTTTCCATTCAGTGGTATGAAGTCCAAATTAACAGCCTTGTGTTCCAGAGGGGTTTAGGGAGACATGTGCTTAGTTCACCATCTTCTCTATATATTAAATCTTAATGGAATAATTTATTATACGTTAGAAAAGATTGACATCACATTTGCCATCTGGATCTAAATAGACTTTTAAAATTTTCTTTTAAATTTTGTGCCTTTTTTGAAATTGGTATATAGAAAAATAGAGAGTGTAAATTAGTGTCTTTAGATATTTAAACATAACTTAATCCTAGCAAAGCCAAACTTTTATTTAGTATTTTTCTGGGTTTGGTTGTACAGCTGTACAAACTAGACAGCAGCCTTTGTGTTTGTCTAACTGGCCATCTACTGTAATTAATGCTCCTGAAATATGTTCATCTTATAAAGGCTGAGTCTGGATTTTCAATACATCTCTGATGTACATTTTTTTTTCTGTTGTTTCTGGTTCTTGTTGCATTTGTACTAGCAGAATGAAAAAAAAAAAAAAAAGGAATAATTCCTAATTGAGCTTTGCTTTATAATTGCAAGCATGTATGTTCTGGATTCCTAAGTACCAAATCAAATGTTTTTCCTTTTCATTTCTTCACACTCAATATACAATACCTTTGGCTTAGCATTTATCTACATATGAACTTTATAAAGTACATTTCTATGCACAAACATCATACAAGATGAAAGAAGTTTGTTATATTTCCTTGTAGCAAAATTGAATAGCGGCAACATACTGTGTTAGAGAGCACTTCCTTTTGCTTACTTAGAAAAGATTCACTCATTGGTATTCGGGTTTGGTAAAATTGCTCCACTGTATCATTGAAGACTTCTGTTTTACCATCATTATTAGAGTTTTGAGAGCTATTATTTTCTTTTTCCATTTGTCTAATAATTTTAAAACTTCTTCCTCTGATAATTACTTTTGCTTGCTGTTGTGAACAGAAAAAGAAAGATTCTCATTTCTGAACTGTGATCACAAAAGTTAAAACAACAAACAGACCATCAAACACAACTACAAAGGTAATGTTGTGTTGGCAGATTTATTTTATATCTTTAGGAAAGTGAATGCAAAACTCTAGCCAATTTTATAAGTAAATAAGGATAGGACAATAATGCTGACATATAATTTTTGCATCATCTTCCTATACCTGCATTATCCCATAGCATTTTTAATGAGAATAGGAAGGTTTTGTGTCTGTCCCAAAACAGCAACCAATAGCCACCTCCAGGTGGCTGTTTAATCCTTGGAATTTTGTTCCTGAGAAATTGTGTTTTTTTTTTTTTTTTGCTTTATTTTATTTTTATTGTTTTACGTTTAAATAGCCACATGTGGTTAATTGTTATTATATCTTAAAAGGACAGCTATAGAGGATTTAATATTTTTTTTATTGTTTTATTCCTTGTAGCATAGTTGAAGATTAAGGATGAGGAGTGACTTGTTACTTTTAGGTGGCTCTGTCCAGTTGATTCCTATTTATAGTGAATGTTACATGAGAGAGTAGAACTACCCCATAGTGATTCCAGGCTGTAATCTTTACAGGAGCTTGTTGCCAAATCTTTTGTCCATGGAGTCACAGTGTGGGTTGTAACTACCTACCTTTTGGATGGTAGTAGAGTACTTAATTAGTGCACCATGAGGACTCCTTAGTTCAAGAGGAATGGTAAAATAATCCTAAGAGGCTGAAATTAGAAGATTTTGCAAGACCTAGGAAATACTGATGTTGCTCTTATTGTGTGCCATCTGCCTGATTCCAAATCATGGAAGCCCTATAGGATGGAGTGGAATTGCCCCATTGAGCTTCCAATGGTGTCACCTTCAAGGAAGGAGATTGCCACATCTTTCTTCTGAAAAATGGCTGGGGCTTTAAACCAGCAAACTTTCAGTTAGCAGCCTAGTGCTTAACCACTGCACTACCAGGACACCTTATAAGAAATACTATGACTCTAACATTTCACTAGCTATCCTTTTGTGGTATAAACAGTTGATGACCTTGACCACTAACTGGAAAACTGTAGGTACAAGTCCACTCAGAGGCATCTTGGAAGAAATTCCTGGCAGTCTACATCAGAAAAATTAGCCACTAAAAGCTCAGTGAAGCACACTCCTGCTCTCACAGGCAGAGAGTTGCTGTGGTTTGGAGACAGAATCAGCTTTAAGCAACTGGTAAGGTATTTAAAGTTTCTAATACATCTTAGATATATAAAGATTGATTTTTTTCATCTCATATATTGCAAGGTAGAATAAGTTTAAATCTATTTTTGAAGTAAATTTTCTCTTTGATTTGTGGAGTACTACTAAAGAAGAATAAAAAAAGAATCATGAAATATTAATCCTTATATATAGTTAGAATTGTTCCAAAAAGAAACTTGAAAACAAAAATCCATCCACTTCACTCTAGTAATATACTACGTAACCCTTAGTTAACTTAAAAAAAAAAGAAGAAAATTACTGTAAGTTGATGCTAACTCGTAGTGACCCTGTAGACAGCGTAGAACTGCTCCATAGTTTCCAAGGAGTCCTTGGTGGATTTGAACTCTCAGTCTTTTGGTTAGCAGACGTAACACTTACCCACCATGGCACCAAGGTTTCCTTAGTTAACATAGGCGAGGCAATTGTAGAACAAGGTCTCATGTTTAAGTTACAATTACAGAGCTGAAGGAAGTTGAATGCTTCCATCCAAAATACCTTTTCAGATTTATTTTATGTTTCCTAAAATTTTATGTGTTGAGATGTAGTTGTTGGTTTAAGTTAGGGGTGTTCAGCTGAAGTGAACAGTGGATAATGTACAGGGGCCTGTGGAAAGATGCACCAAGCTTTCCATAGGGACCGCAGTGTTTGGTGTCCTGATGATAGTTGCCAACCTCCAAGGACTAAATGACATTTTTTTTAATGATTTTTATTTTTTACTTTTTTAAAAAAATTGTTAACTGAAAATTAACAATCCTAGACAATTTGCCATATAAAACCTTAAGCACCCAGCTCTCTGCAACTCTCTTTGCTTTCCTCACTCTGTGACAACACTCAAGCAACACTTTCCCCTCCCCACCATCCTTAAATGAAAACTTATTCAGAGATTTTAAATGAAATATGTCCTTAAAAATCAGTATTTCTTATTTTAGGTGTTCAAACTCTAGTCAGCTAATACAATACTGTAATCAAGCATCCGTCTCTATGTGGTCTCTTGCTAAACGCTCCAAGCCTCAGTATCCAAATCTGAAAAGACACCTACCCCTAGCTTTTCATAAGACATTAAAATCAGTAATGTGTTATAAGTTTTTATTTATTATTATCGTTACAAGTAACAAGGTGGTGTAGTGGTTAGGTTCTACATCTGCTAGCCAAAAGGTTGGCAGTTTGTGTTGGCCAAGTACTCCTTGTAAACTCTATGAAGCTGTTCTACTCTGCCTCATAGGGTTACTGTGAGTTGCAATCAACTCTAAGGCAGTGGGTTTGGCTTTAGGGTTATGGGGACGGTAACTTATCACACCTTATGAAAGCAAACAAATTTCCTGGGTACTCTCTGTGGTACCTATACAATGTGAAAAGGAGGAATATGTAGAAAAAGCTCAAGGGTACAAACTGGGCACCTGTGAGATAGGAAAAAGGAGACTTACAAAGATGATTTTTCCTGTAATTTTGCCAGAAC
This sequence comes from Heterohyrax brucei, assembly GCA_028571685.1. Taxonomy (NCBI): domain Eukaryota; kingdom Metazoa; phylum Chordata; class Mammalia; order Hyracoidea; family Procaviidae; genus Heterohyrax; species Heterohyrax brucei. Next base: position 110,030,387 of record CM053148.1, read on the forward strand.
ATTTCCTATTCACTAAGAGGGATATGAATCAATCTTAAATTTGTTACTGTTGGCAAAATACAAACAATACTTGCAATTCTTTTTTTTTTCTTTCCATAGACAAAAGCTGCAAATAAAATGTCCTAATCAAAAAGAAGAAATTTCATGGATTATAACTACGTAGCTATTTTATTGATCAGATTCTTTTCCATTTTAAAAATATCTAAAATATGCCCCTAGCTTTAAAGATTATCATTTTGATTCCTATTATTGTTATGGTGCTGATAGTATTGATGATAATTTTAATTTTCAGATATTTATCCAAAATATGTGTAAGGGGAAGTTAGATAATATGTGAAATACAAGCTAGCTGGGTAGTTGGTGAAACGACTAAGAAACAGGAAATGGTATATCTAACTTCAAGACTGAGATGTATAGTTTTATGTAATGCCATCACAATTGGCTTAATCTTTGCATTGCCTATGAATATTTTAAGTTTGTTAAGTAAACATTGGAAGCTTAGGCTATTCCACTACAGATGCAGAAAGCCTAAAACAACATCAGTGTCATTTCACTGTTCACTCTTTCGTGCTGTGTCACTGTGACACATCTATTTCATAGTGCCTTCAATAATGTTTCTTTAAAATAGCGCTAGCATAACGAAGTCTAACACTATTTAGTGACACAATGAGCTCTTGTTTTCATTTTGTCCTTCAAAAGATACAATACAGATTTTTTTTTTCTTTTTTTCCTTCTTCAGAAAATGAGTCTAGAAATGTCAAATGTCTTATCTGGTGTGGAAATTTGACAAGTGGCTTTCCTGATGCTTTTGCCGAGTAATCTGTCTTCAGTTTGAAGTTGTCAACTAGTTCAATTTCTCTCTGCCCTCTAGACCTGCTATTAATGTGGGATCAAAGCTATGCATTTTCTGTTGCTGCATCAGATCGTTACTATGGGAATTCTTTTTACATGACAAACTATTTTATTCCCTGAGTATGTTATAATTATTCTAGCAACAGGAAATGCATATTGGAAAAGCTGAGTTATTTTAACCTGATATACTAGTAAAGATAATAAATAACATAAATTATAGGCAAAAAGCTCTTTAAAATGATGTACTTATACAACCAATAGCTATAACAATTTATTGATTATAATACACACAAAAAAATCAGTGTATTGATTTCTTTTCAGTTCCCCTTCCATTTTATAATGGAGACACTTCCAGTTTCTCTCTGTTCCAAATACATCTTCCTAAAATGTGATTCTGAGCTTCATACTCACCTGCTCACGTACTTCGCGGGAGTTTTTATTGCCTCTTACACAACGTTCAAATTCTTCAGCTTAATACTCAAGACTTCGACCATATAATCACCTGTAATACTGCTCGTAGGATTCTTCCTTAGGTGATATACCCTATAATTTTCCATATTTCTATATGCCTCTCCTATATAGCCCATACCTTTTGTCTACATGAATATTTTGTTGCTACTCTCTTTGCCTCAAATCTCATCCTTTCTTTTCCTCTTGAGAAATTGTGCTAGTTCAAATACTCTGTACTATTTCAAATGCCATTTCTCTAGGAAATCTTCTTTGTTTTAGACAAAGGTATGTAATCTATTTCTCTAATAACTCTACTGCCCACCAAAAGGCAAGCAGTTCAAGTCCTCTAGCTACTTTTTAGAAGCTCTATGGCGTAGTTCTGTTCTGTTCTTTAGGGTCGCTGTGAGTCAGAGCCAAACCAAGGGCAGTGGGTTTACACCACAGTGCTTCACTTGAGTGCATTGGTACCTGAATTGCTGAACTTTGTATTATTTTTAACTATACATGATTTTTCATTTGTATTGAGATGAAGTTCCTTGGGAAAACCATTGTTATGAAGCTATAGCACTTGTATGTGGGTAACAGAGTGCCCTGACTACTCAGGAATTTAATAAATACTTGTTAAATAACAAGAATGACACAGAAGTAAATTTCCACCATTTCAACTCATTGTTGAAGGAAACATACTTGATAGTTTTGAAAATTATGAAATAAGGTTTGAGTAGTAAATAAGAACTTTAACTTCGTTACAAAAGTTCAGTCAAGAACAAGTAAATTGGATTTTTTTAAGCCAGACTTATGCAGAAGAAATGAGTAGCTGATAGTGTTTCTATAGTAATAATAATAATAATAAACATGTTGCCATTGGATTGATTCTGACTCATAGCAAAGCTGTAGGACAGGCCTCATTGAGTTTCCAAGGAGTACTTGGTGGAATCAAACTGCTGACCCTTTGGTTAGTAGCCATAGCACTTAGCCTCTATGCCACAAGGGCTTCTGTTGCTACAATAGCCCTGGGTTAATTCTTGACATATCAAGTCAATGCTCCTAATAAAAAGTGATAGGTTTTGAGGTGTGGGTTGAGTTTGAATTATAGCCTGTCATAGCCTTGTGTTCTTTCAGAAATACATAGAGATATGAGAAAAAAGAAGCATCTGATGTCAGTGCACACGGTTTTCACACTTCTCTAGCGCTCCCATTCTGTTATAGTGAGGGAGAGATATATAAAGATATGAATAAAGTAAATATAAATAATTCTAGAGCGATTGGCATTTGGGGTCAATTAATTGTTTCAGAAATCTGTGCTGTGCACTGTAGAATGTTTAGCAGTATCCCAGTTCTATACCCACTACACAACAACCAAATATTAAGCCCTTGACATTATCAAGTGTCCTTCGGGGACCAAAATGACTTAAACTGAGAACCACTATTTTAGAGTAAACTCTGAAGTGTCTTCATGAAAGTGAACTGGTGTGTGTTTCCGTTAATATTGGTATACACATCAAAAGATCTTTGTAAGGTTGCTAAATAAGTTATTTCATTTAGAGACCTTTTAAGATTGCTATAGAGCAAAGATTTACTGCTTTTTTTCATCTGCAAAATTCTTAAAGGTTTCAAATTTTCCTTGGTGAAATATTGCTGTGGGGGAATTTTCATGTTATTCGTAGGTGAAAGGAATATATAAGTGAGAGGGATATATTTTGATAAATAACATAAAGGAATAGATTTTCAAAAATGTTTACATCTGTCTAAGAAGAAAAAAAGTGTGGGAGGGAGATTTGAGAGAAAAAAAGAGAGAAACTGACTCAAATCCTAACTGCGTAGATAGGTTTGACAGTTTGCAAGTCACACAGAGCCAAGGCAAATCTTTGCCTTGGGTCTCATTCAAGCTAATGGAAAGTTGATTCTGAAGAACAGTAAACAACCCAGTAAACACTACAAAGAGCACTAACCCCTGGTGTAGCCTAAAAAAGAATAGGGAACACAAATTTATTGTAGTGTGGTTCAGATCAGGAGGTAAGGGATCAGGCTCTCTAAGGTGACATAGGATTTTGTTTCTTGGTTGAGTCACTCCTCAGAATTTTAGTTTCATTATCTGTACAAGGAAGACAATAAGAGAACCTTCGTTGCATGTTTTGTGAAAGAGTTCAGTGAGCCCATGTATCTGAAGGACTTACAACAGTAAGCATTACCAAGGGTTTGCTCAATGTTTGCTAACATTAGAAATTAGCTGTGGCAAATAAATTTAATTTATTTTACACGTTAGGGACTCTGAATAGTAGTTGGAGAAACAATTACACAAAAGCAATTAGTCATTCACTCATTTATTCAACAAGTATTTAATAGAGGGTCAAAATTTACTTTAGGCACCCAGGATAAACCAATGAAAAGATAATGCCATCTCTGTTCTAATGAACTTTTATTCCTAAGATTATGCCAAACCCTCTGGAGTGTCATTTATGATAATGAACCTCTGACTGTTAGATGTTCTAGTGAAACAGTGGATAGAAGTGTGTGTTTGCAATGTGCCCTGTATGTTTCCAGAACTGCAGAAATGCTTATGAATCAATTTGGGAGTATTCATAAGAATTGATTTTTTATGGAAAAATAAAATATGTGTAACATTTTCCTTTCAGCCAAAGATCTACATAACACCATAAGCAATGCAAGCAACTACTGCTTTATGTTATAATCCTCTGTGTTAACACAGTGCGATAGATAACATGAAGTTATTACCATCAGACATTAGTTTAGGGTTCTTTTATTCAGCAGTTTGACCATCATCCATAACAGATTCAATGTTACTTTTACATAACCTTAAATTCTTATTATATTTTCCTTGATTAGAGAAGTGGTATGGTTTTTACTGATAAAGCATTTGATTTAAAACTTCCTTTTATTCACCTACAAAGCCCTTAGTGTAATGTTGACAAACTGACATTAAATGCTTTAACAGCTTGTGCTTTTAAGACTGTCCATTAGGTAGTTTAATCCTAGCCTCGTCATAGATCTTTTCTCCCTTCCAAAATCTTTGTTAAGAATATAGGAAATCCATTCCACTGGATCAATATCTTTTCTTTGATTCAAGTCCTGAATCACTCAAGTAGAACATAAGTTGTCCTTACTTCTCAAGTTGATCAAGCTTTTTTTAAAATTTTGTTTTAAAAATCTTCATTAACCTTTCTGTTGAGAAGCTGTATTTTTTCTAAATAAGCCCCAGAGTTTGTGAAACAGACATAAAAGTGAAATAAAGGTAAAAGAATTAATACTTAAGGAAAAAAGTACATTTCCTTTTCCCATATTTATAGTTTTAAGAACTGGATTCTAATAGTGTTTTTTACCTACAATTATTATTTTAAAATATCTGCATATTTGGTTTGAGGCTAGTACTGAGAAAATATTTATGATTCAGTAAAATATAAACTAAGGTAAAATTAAATGACAATGTGTTGTTGTTGCCTTGGAGTCAATACTATCTCATGGAGATTCCATCCGTGCACAGTAACCTTTTGGAAACCTATCATAGGCTTGTCATTTGAGGTGCCTCTGGGTGGGTTTGAACCATCAAACATTCAGTTAGCAGCTCAGCACTTCGTTATTTACACCAACCTGGGACTTCAAGTGAATGAATACTAGTATGACCATTAAGTCCGCAAACTCCTTCCTGAAGATCACTACAGTTGTTTTGAAGTACTCCCCTTGGGGAGTTACGTGCGGATGCCAGGTCTCAGTTTGCCCTTCAAAGCAATTTCAGAATTCCTTTTCTGGAATGGCCATCAGACCTGTCATCATATTACTCTTGATGTCCTGAATGTCATCCAAATGTCTTCCTTCCAATATTTCCTTTATTTCTGAGTGAAGAAAAAAGTTACTGGGGAACAGATCTGGTGAGTAGAGAGGGTGTCCCAGTCCAGTTATTTGTTTACTGGCTAAAAAATCCCTCACAAACAACTATGTGATTAAGTTCTCAAACTTGTCTCCTTGCACAGGGGGCAATGGACATGCCAGAAAGAGTTACAAAATTGCTTTGAAGGGTGGACTAGGCTCTGACATCCATGCATAGCTTCCTAAGGCGAGTACTTTAAAAATAACTGTAGTGACATTTAGCGATGGGGTATGTAGCACTTTTTCTAAGATGAATTTGTGAAATTAATCTTGTATGAGTGTATGTTTTATATACTAGCATGTGTATGTTTTATATACGAGCATGAAGTATCCTCATTTTCTTAAATTTTAAGAGTACTAACTAGCGATCTATTTATTTCATTTATTCCTCCCAAATTTAAAGAGGTGTGAGAACATTTCTTTTGGTTCTGAAGACCCACAATTGACTAGGTTCTGAAGACCCACAATTGATCTTGGATGTCCTGTATCTTCATTGCTCCAGATGTGGATGAAGCAGTGCTTTTTTTTTTTTTTTTAAATAATTTTACTAAGTGCTCATGGAGAATGTTACATAGAGCAAGAGACAGTTATTTGAACAAAACAAAGGAATATACAATCTGGCTTAAAATCAGGAAAGGTGTGCATTAGGGTTGTATCCTTTCACTGTACTTATTCAGTCTGTACACTGAGCAAATAACCGGAGAAACTGAACAGTATGAAGCAGGCTTTCTAGCAATCTATGATATGCAGATGACATAGCTTTGCTTGTGGAAAGTGAAGAGATCTTGAAAGGCTTACTGATGAAGACCAAAGACTATGGCTTTCAGTACGGATTTCACCTGAATAAAAAGAAAACAAAAATCCTTACAATTAGACCAATATACAACATCATGATAAATGAAAAAAAAAAAAAGAAATATGTCAGGGATTTCATTTTACTTGGATCCACAATCAACACCCATTAAAGCAGCAATCAAAAAATAAAATGGCATATTCCATTGAGCAAATCTGCTTCAAAAGACCTCTTTAAAGTGTTCAAAATCAAAGATATCGCTTTGAGAGTTAAATGATATAATATTTGCAATTGCCTTGTGTATACCAACACTCCACAACAAATAAGGAAGACAGAAGAGGAACTGATTCATTTGAATGATGGTGCTGGTGACGAATATTGAATAGACCACGGGCTGCCACCACAAGAATGAACAAGTCTGTCTTGGAAGAAGTACAGCCAGAGTACTCCTTGAAAGCGAGGATGGCAAGACTTCATTTCAGGCGTTGTGGGCTAGTTAACAGAAAGGACTAGTCCTTGGAGAAGGAACTCATGCTTAATAATGGAGAGGGTCAGTGAAAAAGAGTCAGTGAAAAAGTGGCTGCAACAACGGGCTCAGGAATAGCAAGCGTATTTAGAATGGTGCAGCACTGGGCAGTGCTTTGTTCACTTGTACATCGGTTGGCTATGAGTTGGAAATGACTGGGTAACACCTCACAATAACATCATATATTATGAAATAGTTTAATCCTAATCATTTTAATGCTCCATGTCATTGTCATATATGAGTGTATATATTTATATATACATATATGGTATATATGTATGTGTGTATGTGTGTGTATATCTTTCAATAAATATGGTGTTGATACAGTTTGATTATGTGAAGATACTTTAAATCAGGCATAGGAAATCATCACTTGCTTGTATGAAATAGCTGAGTTTATCACCTGGGACAAACTAAGTGTAAATAACAGCAATAGTAATAATATATCTTGTGAATTTTTAGATTCGCTATGGCTAATTAGTACAGGAAACCCTAGTGGCATAGTAGTTAAGAGTTACTGCTGCTAACCAAAAGATCAGCAGTTCAGATCCACCACAAACTCCTTGGAAACTCTGTAGGGCAGTTCTGCTCTGTCCTATAGGGTCCTTATGAGTCAGTATCAACTCCATGGCAACAGGTTTTGTTCTTTAGTTTTTAATTGAAAGAATACATTATATCATAAATTTAGAAACAGAGCCTGATACACATCCCCCAAGAATGAAGCAAAGGGTCATTCTGTTTTGCAAAGAAGGTGAAACTTGATTAAATAAAATCACATAGGTCTTAGACTAGAAAATAGAAAGATAATTTCCTTGGCGAGACTGAAATTGTTTATGTAAGTAAGCTTTAGTTTAAAAAAATATCCTTATTCCATTTAGATATACTTGAAATTAAAACTACAACTCAGAACTCAGTAACAAGTATAAAAACAGAAACAAAACTTCTTACAATTTTTAACAGATAACTTGGCAAAGGTGTGCAATGAAAGTTTTGAATGATGTGGTATTAACTTTCTCATTAGTATTCATAGCTAAGCTAATAAAACAATATTGACAACCTAATGCTCAAATCCAAAACCTTTCCATTGAGATGATTCTAACATACAGTAACACTATAGACAGAGTAGAACTGCCTCAGAGGGTTTCCAAAGGATGTAAGTGTTTACAGAAGCAGACTGCCAGATCATCTCCAGCAGAGTGACAGGTGGGTGTGATCTAACTGTCTTTTGGTTAGTAGTCAAGCACTTGAACCATTCCTTTGCCAGGGCTGCCTATTTCATAGTATATGAGTGAATTTAAGGTTATTTTAAAAATTGCTATTGAATGTGCAATTGCTGAAAAATCTGCATTCATTTTGGTAATATGTAATACTAGGTAAATGTGTTTATATGGAGTAACACTTATTGAAATAAATGTTTTGACAAAAGCTTGGAAATTAAAGACTCAACATTAAGCCAGTTTTCTAGATGACTACAATATTGTTTTCTTTCTTTTTTGCCTGTTTATTTTTTCTATTTGTCTTTTTGTTGATTTAGAAAACTGAAAAACTGTGCGTTCTTAATTATGCTGACTTTTTGGTTAGCAGCTGTAGCATGTAACCACTATGCCATGAAGGCTTCTAATTGAAAATCACTATTTACAGAATGTCATTGAAATTTGCCAAAGTATTTTTGGTAAATATCAGCACTTGATTAAGGAAACCTGGGTGGCATAGTGGCTAAGTGCTATGGCTGCTAACCAAAAGGTTGGCAGTTCAAATCCAACAATCGCTCCTTGGAAAATCTATAGTGTAGTTCTTCTTTGTCCCATAGGGTTTCTGTGAATCACAGTTGACTTGATGGCAGTGGTTTTGGGTACTGGATTAACCCCTTGAGGACACATTAAATCAGTTGATTGACAAAAATAAAATAGGAATGACAGCAGCAGAGATTCTTTATTTTTAAATGAAAATGTCTCAGAGCCTGAATCATTACCTTTTATTAAAAAGTACTTTTATTTAAAAATATTTTCAGAAAATTTCAAGTTTGGGGTAATATTTACCCCTTCAAGTAAAAATGCAAGTTGTAACAATTTCTTTCTCATGTGTAATTCCTAGCACATCATTTTTGTTTCTATTGTTTGCAATATAATTCAAATTTGCATGCCTGCCTATATCTGCAGCTCCCTCTGCTCTTCTTGCCTGGTAATAGCACACTCCACCTTCCTGTTTGATGCATGTCATACCCTCTTAACAATCTCCTGTCCCCTCCTTTTCACCCTCTCTACTACCCTCTGGTAAGAGGCCGGTATGATGACATCCTATAGATGCATAGAACCATAAAGTGCACACACAATATAGTAACTCTGTATCCCCTAGTCTGTTCCATTCCTATCCGAGGAGTTGACCTCATGAGACTTGATGAGGGGCAGCATCAGGTCTAGAGACCAGGCTCCCAGGGGAACTCCCAGGCCTTCAATCATCAATTGCTGTCTTTTAGTGGAATTCTTAGAGTGCACCCCTTTTTCTCTCATGTTGCCATGGGGACTCAACATTGTGAGCCTCATCACAGCTGTCGTTGGTATAGGCTGGGCACCATCTAGTTCTGGTCACATGTTGATATAGTTGCCCGTTCAAGTCAATCTTTCTGTCTTCTGGGTTCTTCCCATCTTGTTTTTGTCCTTGGTGATCATCTGTTCCAGCTGAGCCGGGACCACTTGATGTTCCTCAGATGGCAAATTGCTAGCTTTTAAGACCCCAGATGCCACTCACCTATGTGGGCTGCAGAATACTCTTAGAAATAGGCTAGTTACATCAATTGGCCTTGATATCCCCTAAGAGAATAGTCCCAGGACTCCCACGCTTGCTGCTCCTTTCTTGCAATACTGGGCTAAGATTGGAAGAGTTTTCAGTTATGTTGAAGTCCAGTTAAACGGATCTTCTTTTTACAGTGTGCTGTCACTGATTTCATCCAACCAAATTTCTGTCAGCTATGTAATCTATAACTAACCCTCTCTCTCCATCTCTCCTCTCCCTTGAAGCCATCAAAGAGGCATTTCTTCCGTACATGAGTCTGTATTTTTAAGTCCTTCTTGTAGGGGTCTCATACAATATTTTCCCTTGTGACTCTGACTGATTTCATTCAACATAATGTCTTCCAATTGAAACTAGGTTATAAGGTGCTTCCTAAAGTCATCATTGTTCTTTGTCATTACGTAATGTCCCACTGAATATATATACCATAGGTTCTTTATGCATTCATCTGTCATTGGGCATCAGGGTTGATTCTACCTTTGGGTATTGTGGACTGTGCTGCCATAAACATTCGTGTGCATGTATCTGTTTGTGTAACTGCCCCTGCCTTTGTAGGACATATCCCAAGCAGTGGGATTAGTGGGTCAAATGCTATATCTCTTCCCTGCTATTTATGGAAACTCCAGATTGCTTTCCAAAGAGGTAGCACCGTTTTGCAGTCTCACAGTAGTGTAGGAGAGATCGAAAGTCCCCACAGCCTCTCCAGCATTTGTTGTTTTGTATTTTTTGGATCATGGCCAACTTTGTTGGGGTGACGTGGTATCTCATTGTAGTTTTGATTCGGGTCTCTTTAATATTAAGCTAATGATCATGAGCATTTCCAATGTGTCTTGGCTGCCTGGATAGCCTATTTAGAGAAGTGTCTGTCTACCTCCTTTGCCCAGTGCTTAATTGGGTTGTTTATCCTTTTTGTTGATATTTTGCAGTACATTGTAGATTATGAAGATCAGATATCAGTCCGAGTTACAGTTGCTGAATATTTTTTTTTCCCATTCTGTAGGTTGTCTTTTAATTCTTTTTATTTATTTTTTATTTTTACTTTTTTTATTTTTTATTTAACATGACTGAGTGAAAATGTACATTCCCATATAAATTTACATGCCCACCTATATACAGCTTCCACTGCTCTCCCTGTCCAGTGACTGCACACTATTCCTCTCTGCTCCATACATCTTTTAATTCTTTTGATAAAGTCTTTGGATCAGCAAAAGTAGTTGATTCTTAGTAGTTTATATTTATCTATTTTCTCTTCTGTTAATCATGCTTTGTCAGACTTTGAAGTGTGTCTAAGCAGTATATTAGAACTTCCGTTGTTGATCCTTTTTTTTTTCTTGTGTGACCTTTACTATTTTAGGTTTGATATTTAGGTCTTATGACTTATTTGAGATCATTTTTGTGAAAAATGTGAGATATGGGTCTCATTTAAATTGTTTGCAGATGGATATCCAATTTTACCAGCACTATTTGTTAAAGAGACTGTTTTTACCTGAGTTTAAAATCTTAGGGCCTTTCTCAAACATCAGTTGCTCATAGAAGGTTGGTGGCATCTCTGGGGACCCAACTCTGTTCCTTTGTTCTATATGTCTCTTTTTGCACCAATATCAGGCTTTTTTGACTACTGTGGCAGTGTAATAAGTTCTCAAGTGGGGTAGTAAAGGGCCTCATAGTGTGTTCTTCTTTACTAGGGCTTTGCTTATCCAGGGTTTCTTCCCTTTCCAAACAAAGTTGGTGATTTGTTCCTCCATCTCATTAAAAAATGTGAGTGGAATTTGTATTGGTTACTGCATTGTATATGTAGATCATTTGGGGTAAAATAGATATTTTCACTATGTTAAGTTTTCCCATACGAATGCAGGGTAAGTTTTTCCATTTATGTTAAGTCTCTCTTAGTTTCTTGCAGTAAGGTCTTGTAGTTCTCTTTGTGTAACTCTCTTATTTCTCTATGTAAATTTATTCCTAGGTGTTCTATCTTCTTGGGGGCTATGGTAAATGTTATCCTACAGATTAACTTATGTTGTCTTGTATCCTGACACTTGGCTAAACTCTGCTATTAGTCTGAGTACTTTATTTATGGACTTTTTAGAATTTTCTGAGTATACAATCATATCATCTGCAAACAGGGAGATTTTTACCTCTTTACTGATGGGATGCCCTTTATTTATTTGTCTTGTCTAACTGCTGTGACCAGAACTTCTAATACAATGTTGAATAGGAAAAGTGAGAGTGAGCATCCTTGTCTAATTCTTGTTCTCAAGGGGAATTCTTTCATTCTGTCTCCATTCAGGATGATGTAGGCAATTGGCTTTGCATAAGATGTCCTTGACTGCATTGAGGAATTTGCCTTCTATTCCTATTTTGCTGAGTTTTTAGCACCAATTGACAAAAATCAGGCAGTTCTTACCTTTTGTGTTATTCATGTGGTTGATCCCATTAATTGTTTTTCTGATATTGCACCAGACTTTCATCCCTGATGTGAATCTGACTTGGTTGTGATGAATTATTTTTCAGATATGTTGTTGAATTCTATTGCCAAGGATTTTGTTGAAGGTTTTTGTATCTAGGTTAATGAGTGATATTGGTCTGTAATTTTCATTTTTTGCAGAATCTTTCCCTGGCTTTGATATCAGGGTTATGCTGGCTTCATAGAATGAAATTGGGAGTATTCCATCCCTTTCTATGCTGTGAAATAGTCTCAGTACTATTGGAGTTAACTCTTCTCTAAAAGCTTGGTAGAATTCTGTGCTGAAGTCATCTGGGCCAGGGCTTTTTTTAGATGTTAGTTTTTGTTTGACTTTTTCAGTCTTCCTTTTGTGATAAGTATATTAAGTTTTTCTACTTCTCCTTGTGATAATTTTGTAGGTGATATGAACCTAGGAATTTGTCAATTTCCTCTAGGTTTTGAAATCTGTTAGAATGCAGTCTTTCGTAGTATTCTGTTATGATAGTTTTGATTTCTGTTGGATTTGTTGTGACATCTCCCATCTCATTTCTCATTGGGGTTATTTGTTTCCTCTCTTGTTTTCCATTAGTGGGTTTGGCCAATGTTTTGTCAATTTTGTTAATCCTTACAAAAAAAACAACATTTGTTATCAGTTTTTTCAATTATTCTTCTATTCTCTAATTCATTTAGTTCTACTCTAATCTTTATGCTCTGTTTTCTTCTGGTGCCTGAGGGGTTCCTCTGTTGCTGTCTTCCTACTTCTTCAAGCCGTAGGTTTAATTCTTTGATTTAGGACCTTTCTTTCTTCTGGATGTGTGCATTTATAATGATATACTGATCTCTGAACAACGCTTTGGCTGTATCACCTACATTCTGGTAGGAAGTGTTTTCATTTTCATTTGAATCCATACATTTCTTTATTTCCTCCTTAGTTTCTTCTATAACCCATGGCTTCTTGAGCAAGGTGTTGTTCAGTTTCTACGAGTTCCAGTTTCTATCTGTGTTTTTTTTGCTATTGATTTCAACCTTTATGGCTTTATGATCTGAGAAGGTGATTTGCAATAATTCAATGGTTTGGATTTTGTTGAAAATTACTTTATGTACTAACACACAGTCTATTCTGGAAAACATCTCATGTGCACTGGAGAAGAAGGTGTAGCTATCTGTTGATGGATAAAAATTTCTGTATATGTCAATGAGATCTAGTGGTTAATCGTGGCAGTAAGATCTTCTGTGACTTCACTGAGTTTTTTTCTAGAAGATCTGTCCAGTACTGAAAGTGGTGTGTTGAAGTCTTTCACTGTTAATTGTGAAGTTATCTATCTCATTTTTCAATGTAGTCAGTGTTTCTTCAGTGTGTTTAGATGTTCTAGTATTGGGTGCATAAACATTTAATATTGTTAAGTCTTGCTTGTGTGTTGAACCTTTTGGCAATAAATAGTGGCCATCTTTGTCCACGATGGTGGATTTTATGTTAAAATCTATTGTATCTGAGATTAGTATTGCCACAACTGCTCTTCTTTATTTGTTGTTAGCTTGGTATATATTATTGCATCCTTTAATTTTCAGTTTGTTCCTATCTTTAAATCTAAGGTGAGTTTCTTGTAAGCAACTTATAGATAGGTCATGTTTTTGATGCAAGGTATCACTCATTGTCTCTTTACTAATGTGTTCAGTCCATTTACATTCACTTCTGTCATACTGATGTGTTTGTTTTTGTTTTGATGTTTTCTCTGTTGCTGTTAATATTCTTTTCTGAGTCATTCTTCTTCATTGGTTGATCTTTCACCCTTTTCAGTGTTGGTTTTATGTTTGTTGAGGCTCCTGTGTTACATGTCTTGTTTTGATGCACTGTATCTTTGTTGTGCTTTGTGGCTACTCATATGATCTTCTTAATAATCTAAGTTTAAACCCAATTTTAATACCTACATATCTTATTAATTGTCTCTCCATCTGGAAGGACTGTAACTACTGTATTATATCCATCTTTTTAATGTGATGGTACCATAGTTTTCATGATATGATCACTGATTCCCTTCTTTTAATATTATATCTTTGAGTTTTGTGCTTTTGCTAACTGAGTGGTTTTCAGGATGTTATGTCCTACATTGTCTCCTAAAATATAGAATTAATGGTTTTGTGTTTCTAAGCAAAGACCTTCTTTCTATGTTTCTTGTAACTTTGGCTTGGTTTTTACAAAATCTCTAAGTTTCTGTGTATCTGTGAATGTCTTAATTTCATCTTCTTATTTGAAAGACAGTTTTGCAGGATGTGTGATTCTCAGGTGGAAATTTTCTCCTTCAAGGCTTTGAATGTGTCACCCCACTGCCTCCATGCCAGCATTGTTTCTGCCAAGAAGTCAGACAAAAGCCTACTGAGCTTTCCTCTGATTATTACCTTTGCTTTGAGTCTCTATGTATTAAGAGTTTCTGCTTATGTTTCATTTTCATTTTGTTAAGCTTTATTCGACGTCACTTATGTCTTGGTGTCTTTCTTTTAGGGTTAACTTTTTGTGGCATTCAATACACATCTTGGATATTTATGTTCTCTTCTTTCATAATTTCAGGGAAGTTTTCTCTCAGTAACTCAACAACAATACTCTCTGTATTTTCAGGTATTCCTCCCTGTTCAGGAACTCCAATTAATCATAAATTATTCCTCTTGATAAAGTCCCACATGTTTCTTAATGCTTCTTCATTTTTCTTGTTTCTTTTCTCTGATTTCTCCTCATAAATGCTGATGTCGGTAGCTCTATCTTCAAGGTCAGAAAGTCTAGTTTACAGTTGTTCAAGTCTTCCCTTTTGATTTTGAATCAAATTGCCTAATTCTGTAATTTTTTATCGACCTGTCAGATTTCAGAATGCTGGTGTTCCATCAGTTTGAACAGCTTGCTTAGTTTTTCATTTTGCTCTGCTGTGTTTTATATAATGTCTAGGAGGGCTCTGTATATGATCATTTTGTACTTCTTAGAGTTTCAGAATGGCTTCTTCATCTGGGAATTTCTTTGGCTCTTTATTTTGGGAGTTTTCAGGAGCCATGGGTGGATTTTTCTTTAAATGTTTGTCCTGCGTTTGTTGCTCGGGGTATCTAGAGGCTGTTTAGTTTTTATGGTGTTGCCTAAACAGGAGCTGAGGCCCAGTTGTGAGAAGGAAGTTGATCACTAGCCACCACTATGTTGTCCAGTGACTGGATGCAGTGGGATCTCTGACGTAGCACTCTCTACCTCCTGCCTGGGAAAGAGATAATGCTACTTATGTTGTCACTGGGGGACCATAAGCCAGTTCTATGATGTGAGTCAGTAAAGGCTGGAAGTGATACTATCAGGATGCAATCTAAGTATTTCTCTAGGCCGTCTTATTTTGCAAGGTAAAATCTATCTGACAGCTTCTAAAATCAGCCAGGCTGTCAGTTGTGCAAGCCCCTCCTTCTGGCTGGCAATAGAGACACCTCAACAGATGTCCCCAGATGCTATGATATAGATCAAAGTATGGGCAAGCTCTCATCCCCTGCCACGCACCACCAGTAAGGCTACACTGTGCTAAGCACAGCTTTGCTGCTGGAAAAGTGCTCCTTGGGCTAGCATTGCCTCCCAGCCTGGGAATTAGCCCCTGCTGAAGCCTCTGCTTGGTTAACTCTGCCTCCCAGTTGAACAAGATGGTATCCCTGTCAAGCTGTCCCACTTGCTGTGAAATACCCACATCTATGGCCAGCCAGCCAAGTACCGTCTGGCAGAGGTCCAGAATGATGGTGTGAAGGGGCTATGGTGCGTTTCATCTGGAGCTGGGCTCTCAAACTGTGGCTCTTCCACCTGCTGATCACTGCAGCAGTGCAGTTGAACTTTACTGCCAGTTAAGCCCATCCTCTGCCTGCCAGCTTACAAAAAGAAAAAGAAAATTAAAAACATGAGTTACCTTCAGTCTGTGAGAGCTGGCCATTCAACAAGGTTTGGGTTAGCAAAACAGAAGAAATTTCCTGTTCAGTGGGAGCCCTATATTGTGTCCTAGGGCTCACTGGGTGTCCAGAAACCTCTGTTTAATTACTATTCCAGGCCTTAGTTTTCAGAGGAAATTAAGGATATG
This sequence comes from Heterohyrax brucei, assembly GCA_028571685.1. Classification (NCBI taxonomy): domain Eukaryota; kingdom Metazoa; phylum Chordata; class Mammalia; order Hyracoidea; family Procaviidae; genus Heterohyrax; species Heterohyrax brucei. The sequence continues at coordinate 110,046,202 of CM053148.1, forward strand.
TGTGTCTAGTCCACCATATTGACTCTGCCTTCTAGCATATCATATTTGAAGAGGAGTATTGACATTTCATGTAAGAATCAACAGAATTTGGTGGAACATTTAAATACATGTTTTCACAATTGAATGCTTCTCTTGCCTAAATCAGATGATGAAACAAAAGTAGACAGATGTGATTCTTACATCGAGAAAAAAAAATTACTATTTTTTTAATCATAGAAAGCTGTTAGCTAATGAAGGAAACATGCACCAGGAAGAGAATCAGCAGATGTTTAATTAAATTATATTTGAGTTAAGAGCAAAAGTCAGTCTAAGATTTACAACATGAATACTGTACAGCAGGTACCAGTAATATTTCCAGTAAGCAATATGTAAATAACTGATAAGAAGGACTGTGAATAATTTCATTGCCTTCATTCATTAAACACATGTTTATGAAGTACATAGAACAAAACAAAACAAAAAAAACCCCACTGCTGTTTAGTTGATTTTGACTCATAGTGACTCTGTAGAACAGAATAGTTTCCAAGGAATGCCTGGTGGATTCAAACTGCTGATCTTTTGGTTAGCAGACACAACACTTAACCACTATGCTACCAAGCACGTACTTTGTATAAAGTGTTATGAAAGCTTTTGGGGAAATAACAGTAACTTTGCACAAATTACACAAAGGTGAAAAGAGAACATAAAGTATAGGTGTCTGAGCAACTTTGAGAGTAATGGTTGATTATTGTCATCAAGTGACATTTGAGGCAAACATTGAAAAATATATAGGTGAGATGTTAAATACACAAAGCATACTCAGAAGTAGAGAATTTCAAAAAGAATGCATATGTTTGGATTGTTAAGATTTATTCCCAATGCAAATACTTCTGAACATGTGATTTCTGAGAGGCTGAAAAGACCAGGAGACAATCCCAAAGACATGGGTTTATTCATCAAAATAGAAACATACAGACCAGAACAGCAATACTGCATCCAGCGGCACCCAGATAGGCAGACTATTAAAGGCGTGCTGGTAGAGCAGCTAGCTTTTTTTTATGGATGCCCCCTTCCCCTGTGTCATACTGGCTCTGGTTCAGAAAGGTGCATTTTACGTTAGTCAGGGTTAGGTCATTGTCCAGTGGGGGTGGTGACAGCATATTGCCACTTACTCCACTGTTACAGATGTCAGCAACTGAAGGTGGGTCCTCACCCAGTGGGTATTGTAATAACCTGTTCTTCATCAAAGTGTCATTGGCGACATGCACTAGTTAATGTGCACGTGAGCTGCTTGGGGTTTTTCGGTGCCTGTTTTCAATATCCTCATTTTAATTACTTTGATCAGAAAGCAGGAGGAGTTGTGGTCAAGGTTCCTTTGATAGATGCATTATAGGGGGTCATTATGGGGTGCTGTTGTTCTGGTTCCATACAGTGTATAAGGGCAATGCAGAACATACTTTATTCATGGGCCCAGTAGAAAATCAAATTGCCTGAAACCTCAAGAGCGGGAAAGAATGTTAGAAGCTCAAAGGACATTTGGAAACAGACTAGGTAAGACTTAAAAACTCGCTTTCCCAGAATAACCTTTTTCTCAGATTACTTCTGTCTCATTTATGCTTGAAAATGAAGCTTCATGTTCTAATATGTCAAGGGAATGTATGAATATTTGTTCAAAGATCCAAAGACCATAGGCCTGAAACATTCTGGTTCGCATCTGTTAACCTGCATAATTACTAACATTGTCCGTTTTGTGTCCAAAAGTATCCCACTTAGGAGATTAAATTATCTAATTATCTCAGCTAATAACTGACTCCATAGATGTAATGATGATAATAAAACCCCAACCAAACCCACTGCCATCATGTCAATGCTGACTCATAGCAACCCTATAGGACAGAGTGAAACTGCCCCATAGAGTTTCCAAGGAGCACCTGGTGGATTTTAGCTGGTGTCTTTTGGTTAGCAGCTGTAGTACTTATCCTCTATGCTACCAGGATTTCCAATGATGATAATAGGAAGGCTAATAACATTTATTTAAATCTTTATTTAATGTTTTTCTCTTATTAGTTCAATTAGAGAATGTATATATTATATGTCTTCAAGTTAACTTTTCTTCCTGAGTTATTATATACTGTAATTATTTACCATAATTGTGTTTGAGATGCCTATTTATAACAAAGACTTTATTGTTGATTGTTTTAAATAGAATTTTAAGGATTAAGAAAGAATATAAAAGTGGTTTATAAATATTATCTGAGGCCTTCCCCGGGGTCATAACTTATTCTCCTATTGATGAAAAATCTGAATATTTTCTTCAAATAAGATAACAAAGTTAAAATTAATGAATTAATAGGTGCTCATTTTAATGACTTCCTTGTGACAGTCAGTATAAATTCAAGGGAGTTCATTTCTACTATGATTGATGGAAGGGTTAGAATAATTGTGACTTGCTGGAATCCAGAGAATATTTTGTTTATCTTCAACAATGTAGGGACTTCCTGGGTATTGCAAATATTGAAGCTCCTAACCAACTGGACAGAGGCGCCTTGGAATAAAGGACTGTCGACCTTCTTCAGAAAAATCATCATCAGATACTCGATGCTGTACAGTTCTACTTTTACACACATGAGGTTGTCTGAACTGATTCAGTGACAACTGATTAGAGACTGTGGAGATAAGAGAAAAAAGTAGTACCATGTCAACTGTGTGACATGGAGTGACAGAACTGACAACATCCATAAAGAAACTGGCATATTTACATTTTGTGCCTAGGTGTCACATATAGAAAATGCTCCACTATTCACTGAAAGGTTAGCAGTTTGAAATCCACCTATGGCTTCCCAGAAGACAGCCCTGGTAATCTGTTTCCAAAAGGTCACAGCAGTTGCACACATGGAGTTCCCATGAGTCTGAATGGACTCTCTGGCTATAAAGAACAATAACACTTTGTTTCTTTATTTTTTCCCTTTCTTCTATGAAATGTATCTCTTTGTGTTGATTCAAGAATATTATATGGAATAAAAGGTATAAATATAAATGTCTAAAGCTAGTCTTGAATACTGTTACTATTCAGAGTGTTTCTGACTATCATGACCCTATAGGACAGAGTAGAACTGCCCCATAGGGTTTCTAAGGAGTGCCTGGTAGATTCAAACTGCCAACTTTTTGGTTAGCAACCATAGCACTTAACCACTACACCACTAGGTTTCCGCTTTTTTACTAGGTGCGTTTTTATTGTTAGGTGGAGATGAGTATTTTGATAATAATGATGTTGTAGCATATAAAGAAAATCTTAACTTTTAGTAAGATTCAAAATAGCTCTTTGAAGTGATTTACTAACCCTACTGTACAGTACATAGCATGTGCTAAGTGCTGCGTTACTGAATTTCCAAAAAGATTCTGTATAACGCTTGTGCTTGATCTTGAGTTCCTTGTGAGTTTCTTATTGCGAGTTTCAGGTATTCCTGCAACAAAGGAAGTTTGTTATTCAAATGTGCATAAATGTATTCAGCCCATAATAAGAGTATTCATAGCCATCTAAAAATAGTCAAAGAAACAACTATATGAAATGCTTGATATTGCTCTGAATAGTTTTTTGCTATTTTACTTTTAAATTCAGATTTCAGCAATAATACAACAGTGATACTCGTAAGTTATTCAGATATTTTTGTTAGCTCTGTATGAACAAGATGCTAGCGTCTTAAAACTATGCAACCTATTTCACAAAACCTGAAAAATTCCTTGTAAATGTATCCAACTATAAAAATGGCTGAGCATACAGCATGGCATACAGTTATTAAAATAATTTTCTGTGTGTGATGAACTTTTTTAATATACCTTTTCATTTTTCCCCCTAGATACACCATCAGTTAAGATTATACCATCTACTCCTTTTCCACAAGAAGGACAGCCTTTAATTTTGACTTGTGAATCCAAAGGAAAACCACTGTAAGTAATTTAATGAGCAATGAGGATTTTCACTTTTTGTTCTATCCTACTTTGACTGCAGATTTTAACTACAGAAATCCAATGTTTTTGTCTTTTCTTGGTGGGCAAATTGATCTCCAGAACAGAGAACCGCTGAACCACATCTTCATTAAATGTCTGTGGTTGGTGGGTCTTTTCCTTTGTCATCCAGTGAAATTTCCAGGAAGGGTTCCAGCTGAGATTTTCTCCTCCCCTTACTTTTGTTCCCCCCAGCAAGATATCTCAACCAGAAAGGCATGTAGGCTTAATCAGTCACTGTTTATATCATCAGCCTAATAGAAGTCACACGCTGGTGAACTTAGTTATCTCATGAAAAACTTGGGCTGTATTAAAGCATACCCCAAATATGCATGTCTTAATGTTACATGGGGAATTGTTTTTATAACAAGGGAAATCAAACCTACGTTTCTTGTGTAGTGCATATGCGACATAATCTGTGAAAGTGATGTCCTTGGAAGCACTCAGAGTGGAAAGGGTGACAGGCTTAATGTTTGCAATTATAAAATGGTTTTATTATTATACTTCGACTCTACAACTTTACTACTGTGTCATAGAATACCCACTATTTTATACAAAATATAAATCTCCGGATATGGAATAGTCAAAATATTTGAAAGCAGTATATCATTTAAATATTGTAAAACTCTAGGTCTAATTTTAACTTAGGTATCTGATTTAAAAAGAGAAACCTCCAACTTATTTGCATTTTTGCTTAGATTTTAATAAATGTCATTTGATTGGCCTCTGTATATAATTGTGTGGGATAGATTCTATGCAAAGTAGGTTAATTTACTAACAATTTGCTCACGATAAGATTTAAGCCATTTAGACACAGGTTTCATGTGATCCCATGGGGAATTTTTTCTTACAGAATTTGTAAGCTAAGAGGGCTGAAATTTTATCATTTTTTTTCATTATATAGGATTATGCTCTATCATGCTGAGTGAATCACACCTTTATCACAGTTTTGGTATTCTAAAATGCTTTTATTACTTACATTCTGCACACATACGCACATGCTAATTTAAAGAGTATCTTGTAAATGAATTTCTTATTCTATTAAAATATTTTAAGACATTTTTAACTTTCAGAAAGAACAAATTGTTTATAGTGACTTTACTGTGTATAGTCAGCTCAATTAACTTCTACAGTTCCTACCTCATGATAAGTTTAAATTACTTCTGGAAAACATTTTCCATGACAGGATGCTATGGACATGTGACCACAGCATAGCTTCACCACAGGCTTTTGACTGCAATCAGTGTGTTATTGGGGAAGTGAATGCAGTGGACTGTAGTCAGCTTTCGTCATAATTACATCGTCGTCTTCACTCCAGATTGTTATGTCTGTTGACATGGGTGTAAGACATGAAGTCCTACTTGGGTAGAGTGAGTGCTAATACTACACGACCAGTATCCTTATAAAAGAGGGGAAAATATACAGACACACAACAGAAAAGTCATGTAGTGCTGCAGACGCAAATGAAGGAATGATTGGAACTACTAGAAACCAAGAGAGAAACATGCAACGGATGCTCTGTCAAACACTTAGAACTTTACTACATGGCTGGTGCCCTGATCCTGGTCTCCTAGCCACCAGAGCTGTAGATAAGCAAATTTCTCTTTTTATGAATCACACACTTGGTGGTGTTTTGTTCTGGCAGATGTAAGAATCCAATACATATTTTAGGTCCTGGAAAGTGAGATGCTACTGTAACAAATACCTACATGTGAAAATGATTTTGGAATTGAACCATAGGTAGAGACTGGAAGGAACAAGAGAAGAGTAAAATGAAGAATGAACTGGTAAGCAGGAAGAAATCAGATGTTGAAGATTTGTAAAATACTCAGACTATCAATAACAGAGAGATTGACAAAGCGTGCTATGAATAGGATATCAAAGCTATGGTTTTAAAGCCATTTTCTGAGGAGATTGCGCACAGGAGCATGGGATTGATGTATCCAATCAACTGTTTCAGCAAAAATGCTACCAGTTTAAAGTGAGAGCACAAAACAGAATGATATGAGTACTGCCAATTAAGTTCGTGAACTCATCCTAGAAAAGTGCTTCAAACCTCATTGCTGAATATCACTGTGGTCACCTTTGAAGTCCTCCCCTTGGAAAGCTATGCCAGTGCCTAGTACACCCTACAAAGCAATTTTAGAACTGTTTTTCTGGAATGTCCATCACAGCTATTGTCATACTACCCTTGATGTCCTGAATGACATCCAAATGTCTTGCTTTCAATATTTCCCGTATCTTCGGGAAAAGAAAAAAGTCACTGGGGGCCATATCAGGTGAGTAGGGAAGGTGTTCCAATACAGTTATTTGTTTACTTCCTAAAAGCTCCCTCACAGACAGCTATACAATTAAGTTAGTGAACTTGCCACTGTGCCACTGTGCACAATGACCATCCTAGAAAGAGTGCCAAAATTGCTTTGAAAGATGGATTAAGCACAGATATCACTATATAGCTTCCCAAGGGGAATAATTTTAAGGTGACCATAGTGATATTCAGCAATGAGGTATGTGGCACTTAGAAAAATTCAGTTCATGGACTTAATTCTCAGAACTCATATAAAGGAAAGCAGTCCACCTCCTGTCTTATGTGAAGGAAACAGAAGAAGTTTCTTGGCTGTGGACATCAATTGTCCTTCAATAAAAGGAAAAGATGATCCCCAAAGTATTTCAAAGGTCAGCAAGGCTCCAGCAGGGTCCAGGAGCAGGGCTGCTGCCTCCTTGATTCCTGGAAGAGGGAGCTATGGTGCTGGTGAGCCAGGAGAAAACATTCCTAAGGTAGCCTGAGAAAATGATACTTCTATCTAGTTGGGAACAGAGGAGCGATGATAATTTTGAAGTCTAGAAATCTAAAGAAAATTGTTCTTCTAGGTTCTGAATATGCTTGGGACCTCTTGTCTCTTTTTTCCTTCCAGTTTCATTGTTGGAATGGATATTTTTATCCTCTACTTATTGGACCAGTGTATTTTAGAAGCGGGTAATTTGTATTCTGAGTTTCTTAAATCCACAGATAGAGATGAATTTTGCCTCAGGATGGACCATACATACCCTGATTTTCATCCATACCGGACCTAAATTACATATGGTAGATGAGATTTTGAACTTCAAGTTGATGTTGGAATGGTTTAAGACTTTTGAGACACTGAGATTGGGAGAATGTATTTTGCATATGGGAAGGGTCTGAAATTTGGGGGCCAGAAGGAGGATTTACATGAATTGAATTGTGTCTCTCATAATGGCATTTTGACAATCTAATCACTGAACATATAAATATGACTCTACTCGAAAATAAAGTTGTTGAAGAATGTTATTAGTTAGGTTGATTAGAGGACATAAATGGAGTAGGGTGAATCCCAAACCGATATAGCCGGCACTCTTATAAAGAGGAAAAACACACAGAGGATAGAGGAGGAATGCTTTGAAGTGAGCAGAATGAAACATGTTCTTCCCTCAAAATCTTAGAAGAATTCAACATGGCCTACACCCTGATTTTGGACTCCCAGGACAGTAAGACAATAGATGTTTGTTCTTATGAGCTATTTACCTTGTAGTATTTTGTTACTGTGCTCAGGAAACTAACACATCATCTAACACTGAGCATCCCTCCTAACTTCTTCCCTCTCCATACCTTCTTCTCTCCCTTATTATTACTCTCATTTACATTTTTCCAACTTGTTCTGTTCCTTTTCTGTACTATACTCTTACCTTGCTGCTAGCTACCTCCAGGGTCAGTAAGTGAGGAATTGAAGGAGCATGAGCAGGATCAGGACATAATAAACAAGTTTGTTTTCTTTCTTTCTCTCCTTCAGATCTGCCCAAATACAAGTTTTTTGCTTTTCTCTGTTTTGTTTTGTTTTACTTTTTCTCTATCAGATCTGCCCCAATTCAAGTTTTTGTGCATTTATTTGTTTTGTTTTACTTTCTCACCTTCAGATCGGCCCATATTCAAGTTTTTTGCTTTTCTTTGTTTTGTTTTACTTTTTGAAATAATGTGTACAACTTAAAGAATTAAACAAAGTGAAAGTGGGAAATATATATGGAACTCTTTAAAGTAATTTTATCTCTGCTTAAATAGCATCCCTGTTTGACTATCAGTGACCTGCTTGATTTCATGACCACTCCCAGCTGTATTTGAGACAACACTTCGTTTATGTGAATAATTAAATTGTATGTATGTAAACAGTCCCTATCACTCAGCTCAGATGTGATTAAATTGGTTTGGTATATTGTAAGATCTCTGCATTTCAGTCACCTGGAAATAAGTTTGATGTAGCTGACCATGCTTTCCACTGTAGGTGATTGCAAAAGTACTTCATTCAGATGTAGGAAGGTCAGAAAGTTTAGGAAATAGACAATATCAGTTTTCTCAAAAAGTTCCTCAATAACATTACTTTGCACATTGATGAATAAAATGAGAGAGTCCTTATTTTACAGAAAAAGAAATTAAAACTCAGTAATGTTGACAATTTTCCTTATCCATGTAGTTTTTAAATGAGTGAGTCAGAATTTCAACACAGTTCACTTAATACCCAAAGTTTTGATTCTTTCAACTGTTTTCTAATACTTAAAATTTCTGAGTCTAAATTGCCTCTTGTGTTAGCCCAAGGTATTTTGAAATTCTCTAATGGGTGCTACGAAAAACAAACAATGATTTTCAGCATAGCAGTTGAACTCTTGGTTGTTCGAGGGAAGAAGTAGGTGGTCTCATGCTATCTTATTGGTGCCACCATCTTTTATCAGGTTTCCTTCTGCATTTGTGCTTTCTCCTGAAACTTGTCAAATTCATACTGTGATGACCATTTCTAATATGACTTTATTGCCATATAAAGCAACCACTAATTAAACTTCTATGTTCTGGCAATTAACTCACAAGCTCTGTAGGAGTTAAAAGTAGACATCATATTGTGCCTGTATCCTTATTGATGCCACAGTGTATTCTGTATACCGTGGTCTACCAATGAATGTTTATTAACTTATTCTTTGGAATTATATCTTTCTCCTATCCCTGTTACCATTTTCTATCCCTACAGACTACTAGGATATTCATATTAAAGTTGTAGTCACATTCTTGATTCCTTCCTTCCTTCAGGCCATTCTCTTACATTATTCTTAATTGTTTTAACATCAACTCGTTTGTGTTTTCCAAGTAACTATATTTCCTCCTCATCAATATATGGAGATACTAATGCCTTTACAGATAGCCTAATCTCTAACCTCTCTTTAGTTTTAATTCTGTCTCCAATAGTGCCAGATGAGAAACAAAGGGCCAAAAAAAAAAAAAAAAAAAAAAAACGAAAGAAAGACTAAAACAAATCTTTGGATTTTCAGAGAAGGAAATCTTACTGAAGTTTTTTTTTTTTTTTGCTTTTTAAAGTAGTTTCATTAAAGTGAAAAGAACAGAAAGTAAATTGAACTGAGTTAATCAGGAAGTTAGTAGGTGGTAGGTAAGTGAAGGTGGTGTGAAAGCCACCCATTTCTGAAAATGACCCTGGACAAGTGGAAGAAAACTGACATAAGAAATTTCTTTCAAACAGAAATTTGAAAACGAAACCAAGGACAGATTACCCAGTAAATATGCTATGCACAGTTTACTTGTGTTTACTTACTAATCTGTAGTGCACAGTTTCACGTGGGTTTACTACACCCATGGTTAATTGTGCTCTAGAGATATCTTGCTTAACAGAAGCCCCTGCATAACTTGCTTACTGTTTAATTCAGAGCTAAATGAAACATAAAAGAGAAGTAGTCCATATTTTAAGAAAGAATCAAAAGAGAATGTAAAGTGTAGAAGTTAAAATGAAGTATATAATACTCTATTTACCCAGTGGAATGCACTGATACTGCCAAAAGCCCTGCTCCACTACGTTGCAACCATTGCACATGGTTCCCCATTAGGCAGTTTTGGCACACTGGGAAGCAGCACTGTGGCTTAGCTTCTGACTGGCTTCTGGAACACTGTTGCAGAGCTGTGTGTGCAGATTAAAACTGCTCCTAGGGTTTTCAAGGCTGTGCCCTTTGGGAAACAGATTGTCAGCCCTGGTTGTCAAGGTATCTGGGTGTGTTTGAACTGCCAACCTTTTGACTTTGAGTCAAGCGCTTAGCTATTTGTGCCACCTGAGGACTCTCTTCCAGAACACTTATGTTGCCTGTTTATCTGATCTACCTTTAATGAACATGTGAGAATCAGAAATGGATGATGGGCACAGGATGTCTTTGAATCTTGTAGCTATCTTAAATAGTATCTGTAATCCATAACAAAGCCTCTTTTTTTTTTTTTTTTTAGTACTTGACCAGAGTATGATTTCCTATAAAAAATAATTATGCACGCTTATTATTATTAGGCATTGTAGACAAAGTGTAGTTAACACACAAAATAACACATTGTCTTTTGTAGCCATCACAAATACTGGAGTGGCTCAACTTGGACAGAGTCTCTGGTGCCTGACGTGCCCTTCTGTATGCTAATACTGTTTTGCTTCTTCTAAATGTGAGGGCTCTGGTGACTGTTTATGAACAATCAGGCCTGATTTGCCTGCTTTGGATGGAAGCCTTTTGCCATTTTCCTGTGGAACAGCTGCATAACTTGGGCCAGGACCAAATTGTTCCACTTGACACTACTATAGAGGCATTCTATTCTCTCCTTAAAAGAGGAATGACTGTACATGTCTGGCTATTGTTTTAGTTTTAGTTTAAAGTGAGGGCCGAGCTAATGCCAGCCACTTTGCTTACAAGTCCCGAGAGTTTTTGCAACCCTCTTCTTTGTTTGGCTGAATTCCCAGACAGCTCTCAGACTGCAGCATTTCTCCATTTATGATAGTGTTGCAGGGAGGGTGGCTTTAAGTTACATTAAAGTCATGACCTTCAAAGGTGTGAGTCTGCCACCTACATGCTGTATTAAAAAGCCATCATTCATTCTAAACAAATGTTTAACACTTTGTCAATTTCCTTAAAAAAAGAGAGATATTCTGTCAAACAAATGTTCACTTGGCATTCATTCCATAAAAGAAAATAATTATATGTGATGATAAATTATCCTATGTATCCATCACAATGTTTATGTGGTACTTACTATTATACTTTCTGGTTACCACAATTTTTCTTATGTCCTTGGCATAAATCTAGTATGCATAATTGCACAGCACATACAACATCCCTATTTTATTCAAGAAGAATAATTTTAATCTTTAGTAAAACAGATTACGTTCTGTAAAGTAACTCATGAGGTGTCTTAGAGAATGATTACACATCCGGGTTTGGAAATGATCAGAAATAGAAGAAAATATCTGATAAGAACCCATTAACACATTCTTTCTAGAATAATCTAAATTTCTTTGGGAAAATATGAAAGGTAAACTAAGGCAAAGCAGTTTTAAATCAAGTCAGTTTTCTCAGCCTAATGTGTACTCTTTTACACATCCCCAGGTGTGACACAATGCGCTTGTAACCAGATGAAGCAACAAAAGTGAGAATTCAAAGAGATAAGTTATTATCATTTATACTGAAACATTGCTAGGCAAAATGGGACAAAATTTGAATTTTTAAATAAGAGTATTGATCTAAAATATAATTCAACCTAATATATAAAAAACGTGTACTGACCAACTGTCATGGATTGAATTGTGTCCCTCCAAAATATCTGTCAATTTGGTTTGGCCAGTGTTGTGTGACTGGCCTGTATTTTGTGATCTAATGTGATGTTAATGAGATGGGAGTAGTGGAGTTTATGTTAATGAGGCAGAACTCAATGTGCAAGATTAGGTTGTGTTTTAAACCAGTCTCCTTTGAGATACAAAATCAAAGCGCTCAGAGAATCATGGGGATCTCAATCCATCAAGAAACAAGAGCTAGGACCTAGGGTCCCCAGGCTGAAAAGCTTAGATCAGGGAAAGACTGATGTAAAGGACCTTTCCTCAGATGCAACAGAGAAAGAAACCCTTCCTCTGGGACTAGAATACTAAATTCAGACTTCTAGCCTCCTAAACTGTGAGAGGATAGTTTTTTTTGTTTCTTAAAGCCATCCATTTGTGATATTTTTGTTACAGCAGTGCTAGGCAACAAAGACACCAAACAAACCTAACCCACTGCTGTCCAGTCTAGATCACAGCAACCCAGTTGGACAGAGCAGAAGTGTCCCATAGGGTTTCCAAGGCTGGGATCTTTAGGGAATCAGGTTGTGACATTGCTCTGCAATGGTAAACATATACTAGTACATCTGAAAGATATATGTATTAGTACATATGTCTAAAAGATGTTAATTTGCAAAATATTGTCATCTCTTCTGTCAGAGAGAAAGACATCTAATCATCATCAGGACTGTGTTTGTGTTCATATTAAACCCAAACCAAATCCATTGCCACTGAATGAATTCAGACTCATAGCAACCCTGTAGGACAGAGTAGAATTGCCCCATAAAGTTTCCAAGAAGCACCTGGCAGATTCGAACAGCCAACCTTCCGGTTAGCAGATGTAGCCCTGACCGCAGCACTACTAGGGTTTCAGTTTGTCTTTCTCTGGGTGTCAAAATTGGTACTGTAGAAAGAGGAGTAGAGAACTAGCTTTTAATAAGAAGACTATCATTTCTGTGACGTGGGTTGTTTTGATTAAGCCACTTAGCCACATTGAGTATCTTTATAACCTCTAAAATTAGAACATAAATGCTAGTTAAAAAAAAAACTTTTAAAGATTATTAAAAAGAAATACATGAAATATTTTCTCCCATGTGATTTCCTATGATCAATAGCCACAACCGCGATGATAATAACAACAATGGTTGCCAAGCCAACCAAGTGCCGTCGAGTCGAATCCGACTCATTGCAAGGCATTTATTATATTTTCAAAGAACTTCATGCAGAGTACTTCGTTCAATTCTAGATGTGGAAATCTGAATCATGCAAATAATACATATACTCATGCTTGGCTTGGCTAGGCTAATGCACTTCTGGAAACTGAGTTACCGTCTTTAACTACTTCTAAAATTCTGAAATTCAGGGTGCCACGCCTAAGAAAATAAAATAAAATTCTAGGATAATGAACTGTGTCTTCCAAAGTGTGTTCAAAAGGATGAGAAAAAAAGGCCTGAAGTTATGGCAAAAATGACAGCTGAAGGTGGCTCTTTTATTTGGGGTTAAATGATAAACTACAGAGAAGACACATGAATTCTTGTCAGGGCATAAAATGTAGAATAAATAAAAAAGAATAGAAAATATTTTTGTGGTGTTAATGCTTGAAGAAAAAAAAGCTAAAACAGATCAGCAACAACCACACACACAAACCCAAGTTTTACAGTAGTCTGAAAGAGCTGGGAGAGAAGTGAACATCAAATTCTGGTTAGACAGCTGTGGAAGAGGCAGCATTCTGGAGCACACCAGGTCACAAGGAAGGAACTAACAAGTTAGCGAATTTTGAGATACATATATCTGTATATATAACGCTGATGATGATGCTTTCTTGTTTGCTCAGTTTTTAAAATTTCTTCTACATGTTGATTTTTTTTTTAACAGTTATCCAATTAGGTTGTTAACAATGAGAGAATTCTTGTAAATGACTTGGAAAACTCATGTTTCAATCAGATAGTTAAAACAAAAACAAGCAAGAAACAACTCCAACCTGCATTAAGAATAACAACAACAATAAAAGCCAAACCCATTGTGGAGTTAATTCTACTTCCTAGTGACCCTGTAGAACAAAGGAGAACTGCCCCGTTAGGTTTCCAAGGACTGGCTGGTAGATTTGACCTGCTGACCTTTTGATTAGCAAGCATCACTTAGTTTCTAAACAGTTTCTGCCAAGATTTAACATATAGGTGTGTAATCACTTTTCTATTGCAAATGTTCTTTTTCAGTTTTGAAAAACAGATTATGACGCACTCTTAAGTTTTTATAGCTTTTAGGAAATTAATTTTGTAAGTTGCAAGTACAAAGTATGAAAACATCCTTCAATGACTTACAAGGTGAATAGAATAAGCAGAAATTCAAAAGAAAACATTCTGCAAAAAAGCTCACCTTTCTTGTTAAATAGTGTGGTTAATATGTCTCCAAAACAATTGGTAGGAAGAAATTAAGAAGGCCTTCTCACCATATGGATACTCTCACACAGCCATTGGCTAATAAAAGTTGCCTAGCACTTAGATTGTTTTCATATGTTTTAATATCAAAGAGATGTCAGCTTCTTCTAAAATGCTTTCAGAGGAATAATATCGGACATTAGTTCTGTGTTTCACTGTAATTAAAAAAAGATGTCCATATGCTGTCCTTTCTATGTGAGTTTCTTATCTGAGGCCCAGATGGTCTTTTGCTTCCATCTCATAGCTTAAAAAATTTAATCACACATTGACTTTCTGGAAACACACAAGTGGTTATCTTGGAAATAAGGCTGAAAATATTTGGTTTTGTTTTGGGAACAAGAAGCTGACTCTTGGTAATCTCTACTGCTGTTATTTAGGCTGGGCATCTGTGGTGTGCTAGGCACTCAATCATTTTCAATTAAATGTTCCAGTGTCTTGTGGAGGTCCCATAAGAGCTTATAGAATCATGATTATAGATCCATAGAGGAAAGTACTTCTTGAACATTTCCAGGTAAGCAGCTTTCCTGCAAAAAAAATAAAAAAGCCAATTATTTTGAGGGATTATGTAAAGATTCAATGGGAAACTTTACATGAAAATATCATTGTGGAGTAGTGCGGTCATATAATTTTAGTAGATTTTCAGGACAGGTGCTTTTTGACTTGAGTTTAAGAATCTGTAGTGTTGGTTCTTTTTTAAAATACATCATTATGAAATTACATCTACTTTACACCTTACTGAAAATTTTTTTTAAATCTCATATGCATTTACGTAGAATAATTACTCACATAGTAATTATAGGAAAATTACAGAAATGAAAACACTCTCAACATTAAAAGAAGCTCGGACACCAGAATTCACAGCCCATTAGTCAATGGAATTTTTTTTTTTCCTTTCTGTCTGCGATTCTTTTCCATCACATATGTCAAAGTTAGAGCTGATGTTATTCTGGTATTCACTAGCATAACTTATTGACAGGTGATTTATTACCTACCTGTGTTATATCAACTGGTAAATACTTTTATTAATAATTTTTCATGAGTATATTTTAAAAATGAAATGTGAAAAATAAAATGAGTTCAGAATAATTATAGATATTTGGTGTTATTTCAGTTAACGATGAAATTAATCAGATTTGTATTCCTTGAAAAAACATTTATTCAAAGTAACAAAAAATGTGGCCTTGCGTGTCACACATTTGTCCAATGTGCAGGATATTTTGATCTATTTTTCCAGGTATAACCTCAGTCGTCTAAATCCCCTAAATGCCACAGGTTAAGAGGAGAAAAAGTATAAATGTGAACAATGTCCCAAGTTGTGTAAAATGTGAACATTCACAAATGACTTTAATTATAATAAAAATAATCTTTTTGTGGTTGATGATGACTATAAGGTCCAACTCTTGCAAATTCAGATTACCAGAAATATGTGGGATGTTTCAAGAATACGAGAAAGAACAAGGAAAGGAAATTTAAAGGGCAGATGAAAGATTATCAACAATGGTGACTTGTAGTCACTGAAGTGGAGAGACTTCATGGAATGGATTGCCTCCGATCACTGAAAATTACAAATACAAGGAAGATGGTAGTGATGTGACCGTACCTCCAAAACCAAATACGCTGCTACTGAGTCGATTCTGACTCATGGCAACCCCATAGGACAGGACAGAACTGCCCTATAGAATAGTTTTCAAGAATGCCTGATGGATTCAAACTGCCAGCCTTTTGCTTAGCAACTGTAGCACTTAACTGCTACATGATCAGGGTTTCCAGTGTGACCTAAAAGAAGCTAAAAAATGTAATAGCTTTGCAGTGTAGGTACTAACAGCTCTGAAGGCACAGGAGTTCTCCTGTGGTTCAGACATGCAGTGCTTCTCAAACTGGGGTTTATGACTAGTTCACAAATCATGAGATCAATTTAGACCACTACTCCTTAAAATAATAAAAAAAAAAATGTAAGAAGTATAGAAAATAAAGGACTAGAAAATAAAAATATAGAGAATAGGAAAAAAGAGAGTAGAAAATGTCTCAGTACATCAGAGACAACAGCTTTTATGCCTTATGTGTTTTCATGCACTGTATAATGTTATACAATGCATTTTTTAGTGTTGTACGTACCTTCAAAGGTCAGGCAATCATTGACATGTAGCATCAATTGTGGTAAAGGTGTATCTTAGGGGCATTCAGGGAAACAGCATGTTGAGGTCGGATCACATGAGCTCGTCTGTAACTATCACTAACACAAAAAACTGTTCAAACCAATGAGCTTTTAGTACCATAATATAAAGTTGATTGTCATTGAGAATGTTCTGTTTAATAATGCAAGGAAGTTGGATTCTTTGAGCAGCATTTCATTCAGTACATTTTTAAAATTTTAAGCCTGAAATTTCAATTATTCAGCATTTACTCATATGGAGCACTGGGCTCCCCAGATGCCAGATAAATGATGTACACTTAACTTTTACATTTCTAAGATCATTGGTTTTAATATTAGAAAAGAAACAAGTCTTGGAACAGAAATAGTTCTATAATAGTGACACACTGTTTAACATAAGTACTAGATATTATAAAGTTTATTAGCACTATTTTATAATGGTGGGAGCAATGGGTTGTACAGTAACTCTTTTATATGTAAAATAGGGCCCCATTATTGAACAAACACTTGACCTAAAAGTGGTTTTTAGACTTATGACTGGTTAGGAGGCTTGTAGATGTATTTTAAATGGCAGCAAATGGTCCTTATAATGTATACAGGTTGATTAAAGAGTGGATCCTGAGAAACTCTGGATAATAAATTCTTGATTTTAAAACATACAGATGTTTCATTGTCTAGGTTAGTCAAAGGTGGTTTTCAGGAGCTAAACTAAAAATAGACTGAGGAAGTATGTTCTTAAGAATAGTCATTAAAAGTGTCACAGAGAATTTTTACTCAGTCAACATACACGAAGGGGCTTAGTACTACTTACACTAGGGACTGAAGTTTCATTAAAGATTTGTTGATTTTTTTAACTAAGAATTAATATTTTGTTTAGCAAAGAAAACAAATGTTACATAAAGATAAGGCAAAGTCGTTGAGAGACTTTCTTACTCATTAGGGGCCATCTGGAATATTTTATATTCCGTGCTAAGATCTGTCCCTCCTTCAGGATTGTAACTATCTTATTATATCTAGGGATAATCTTTTATTTGTAGTGTCATAAACTGGCTAGGATTATAGGTAGCAGCTTGTAGTGCGACTTCTTTGTCTCTTAAAACCATTAAAATAATCATCAGTGAACACTACCTTATCAGTAAAAAGTGATCCAGGATTTCACAGGCAGTGTCAAAAAATGCCATTATTTTCAAGCCTACTAAAGAGCACTTTGTTTTCAAGTCTTCAAGAGCACTTTATCCTCCTGCATAGACATTATTTCCCATTTCCACTATCAGCTTCTACTATAAGAGGTAGGAAGTACCTTACAAAACCAGAATCAAGTAGCAGACACTCAGATTAATCAGAATAGGTGAGTTCTGTTTTGTTATTCACTGTTGAGGTTTTAAATTTAGTGATGGGGTTCATGTGAATGCTACTGTCACTTCTAAATTTAATCATTAATATAATGAGGCTCCTCCTACTTGCCCATAGCTTAGCTCAATAACTGATTTTTTTTGGAATTTACCTGAGTGAATAAACTCAGAATCATGATTTCAGCCTGTAATTTAATGGAGTAAGTAGGCTTGAATATTCCACTCCAGACTGGCTTTATTTATTGCTGCATTATACAACGCCCTTGACCCTGTCAGAGAGATTTACTTAGGGTGATGCTTGAGTAGGCACTTTCGTGGTTGAGTCTTTCCACAAGAATCACTGGGAGTCTCCTGAACTGCAAATGGAAAACAAAGCAAACAAATAAAAAGAAACCTTCACTGCCTTTCATTTAAAAGAATCGTGTACTGTTGTTGTTGGGTGTTGTGAAGTCAGTTCCAACTCAGAGAGATCCTGGAGGTCAGAGTGGAACTGCCTCACAGTGTTTTTAAGAAGCCCCTGGTGGATTTGAACTGCCAACCTCTTAGTTCACAGCCACAGTGTGTCATCGGTGTGTTTCCAAACAATTGTGTAGGGGTTTCCAAAGAATTGTGTAGGTGTAGGAAATGCCATATCCGTGCTAAGCAAAGACTAAGACATAGTAATTACAAGGAGGAAGCAAGAGTTTGAAAAACACATCCAGAAGCCATTAAATGCAGAAGGAATAGAAGCCAACAAGGAAAAAGTTTTAAAAGAATATCGTGCTGTTTCTCTCACAAATATGCAAATATACACAGGCGTATTTATGCAATGAATCCATACAAACAACTTCAAAAGCCTGGAAATACTATGGAAAAAAATATGTTTAAGAGAGAAGTTAAGCATTTCCTTCATTTGAATGATTCCTTTAGGACTCTTCTTTTCTGTTTAAATTCACCCTGTGGTTTCAGCCCTAAATATCTGAAATTATAGTTATTTTGACAAATGATGGTACTAGCTATATCAGATATACATTTTTGAAAAGATCTATTTTAAATAAGATGATAGAAGAGTTATAGAAGGAAAAGAGTAAACATAATCATACATTTCGAATAACTTTTATGATGATACCTGAGGCATATTTCTCTAGATCATTTAAAAAGAAAATATAAAATAATTCAATACACAGTAATGAAATTTACTGTGACTTTAGAATTGTCTTTGTCATTCCTTTCATGTGTATTTTTGCACAGTGACTTCAAGAAATGTGCCAAAAACAATTACCCTCTTTTCCCACACCAGAAACAGCATATATTAAAATAAATCCTACAATTAATTGTCATTTTATTAGTTTACTTGTTCATACATCAAATTGTATAATAATCCATATACAATATGGATTATTTGTTCAATTCTTTTACTGCTGCTAAAACACTAAGAGCTGCTCATGTGATGATTAAGTGGGTGCTAACTTAAAGGGTGGCAGTCTGAATCCACTGGCCACTCCTTGGAAACCTTGTGGGGAATTTCTCACACATGCTACAAAACAATATTCTGTTATTATTTACTGTTCATTACTCATTCATTCATTCTTTCATTCATTCACCAGTATTTGCTGGTCCCCAACTATGCACGTATCTTTTACCTTGCTCCCAGGCATGCTACCTGCCCCAAAGGCAGAGGTCCTTGTACTCAGCATGTTAACATTCCAGAGGTAGAAGATGTACAATACACAAAAATCAACTAATAAATAGGTGTCATATTATGATAATCTCTGTGAAGAAGAAAACAGTAATGAAGTAGCTCCACTACTAACCCTGTCTAACTGTGATAGGGTTCCCAGGGAAGCTTGCTAATTTCTAAGGGAAGTGATGAATCTGGTCATACAAAGAAGAAAGACACTTCAGAGGAGGAAGAAAATATACCAGGGCTCTAGGATAAGAGAGAACAAACGAGGGGCCACTATGGACTGAAGCAAAGAACGCGATGTAGAGAATGGTGGATCAGAAATTGAAGGGTTTACGTAGGTCCTTATAGGCAGTGATTATATAAGTTCAGATTTTATACAGTGTATCAGAAAGTATTAAGGTTTTCAAGAATGAAAATAGCATGCTTTGATGTAAATTTTTACAGGACACTTTGAAAAGCGTAGAAAATGGATTATGTGAAAAGGCAAAAATATTAGTTAAGCGATTATTACAGAGGCTTGGGAAAACAAGACTAGTGAACCAGGATAGAGCTGTGGTTATGCACAGAAGTTCACATTTGGAGGCAGAAGAAAAGGGACAGAATAAGGCTGTGATGATTCTCAGTTTAGAACTTGAACATTTAAGTGACATAGCCTGGGAGAAGAAAGGAGAGATGAAGTGCGTAATCAAAAGTTTTGTATTTGGACACATTGAGATTGAAACATCTTTGGATAGGCAAAGGGTGGACAGATAGTTGCAAATACAGGTTTTCAGTTGAGGTGCATAAAATTTTTAAGCCATATGTAGTACCTGGGATTAAATTAGCTGTGCAGGGAGAGAGGATCAAGGTAGAAGGTAAGAGTGCTTATAGCTAACCCCTATACTCTTCAATATTTAGAGATTGAGAAGAAAAACCAATAAAAGGCTAATAAAAATTCAGTACGATGAATAGAATATGCTTCCATGGAAGCCAAGAAAGGAAAATATTTTAAGGGGAAGGTTAACTTTCTTTAATATTGCCAAGAGATCAAGGAAGATGCAAGCAGGCAAGCAGACAGAAAAATGTTTATTGTAACTGGCAACATAAACATTCCTGGAGCCCTTTGCAGTGGCAGCATCAGAGGCATGGTAGACAGATAAGCCAGAGAAGAACGTGTATAGGGAGAAGAAGATTTCATTAAATAGTGTGTCTGCATGAAGAGGGTTTGTTTGTTTGTTTGTTTGTATTTGTGACTAAGTGAAAGTATACAATCCAAATCAATTTTGCATGCCTGCCTATCTGTAGCTCCTTCTGCTTTCCTTGCCCGATGACAGTACACTCCTCCTTTTCATTCTGTACTTGTAGTATCCTCTTAACAAGCCCATGTTCCCTCTACTACACCCTCTTCTCTCGCATCTATAAAAAGACCAATAGGACAGCATTCTATAAATGCATAGAGCCATGAAGTATACACATCAAGATAAGTTTTTAAAGCAAGTTTGGATATGAAGAAGACATAAGAAAGTTGAGAGTTTTCTTGTTGTTTTGTCTTGTTTTTTGAGTGCTTAATGTTTGTATGTTCTGGGGAGTTATACAATACCCAAAGCTTCCAGATGCATTTCCATGAGCCAATTCTGACTCATGGCAACCCCAGGTATTTCAGTGTAGAAACATTCCATGAATTTTCTTATATGTAATTTTAACAGAAGGAAATCACCAAAGTCTTATTCTTCTTCGGTATGCTAGGTGGGTTTGAACACCAACTTCTCTGTGAGCAGTGGAGTGCAAATTGTTTTGAATCATACAGTATGGAGGGAAATTGATAAGGAAAGAGATAGGGACTATCTGGTGAAAAGACAAGTAGAAATGGATTCCACAGCAGAGCCAGCAGACAGAAGTGTTAGTTTTTGTTTGCAGTAGATTAGGAAGAGGGACACTTCTTTTAAAATGGGGTAAGGTAGGCAGAGAGATATATAGTGTGTAAATTTGCTTACATGAAGATGACTGTTTCTATTTATTTTTTTAATGAGCTATAAGCATTTTCTTCAAGTGAAAATGAGTGAGGGGAGGCAGAAACCAAACCAAATCCACTGCCATAGAGTCAATTCTGACTCATAGCAACCCTATAGAACTGTCTCATAGAGTTTCCAAGGAGTACTTGGCAGATGTGAATTGCTAATCTTCTCGACTGCTGTGGTACTTGATTGTCACACCACCAGGGTTTAATTGTCTATGAGAGTGAGAAAGTGAATTTACTAATCTTACTAGTTATAGAACTGTCGGATAGTTTTTGGGTCACCGTTTTGAAATATGTGATCATGAATTTAGAGACATTGGCTATGCCATTTTTTTTCTGTAAGCATATTTTGATATTCTGATAGAGGCACAGAAAAGATGACAAAGTTGGGTTCATCACAGCTGAGATCTAGCCAAATAAATACCATAAATGTGGAAAAAGTATATATAGAGAGAGAGTATTGCAAGACTGGTTAAAGAGGTACATTTAGGAGGAGATTAAAGGATACAGGGAAATTGGATTCATAAGCTAGTTTATTAGTTAGGAGGTTTGGATGATATATAATAGAATAAAAACAAAAGAAAATCCACGGCTGTGGAGTCAACTCCTATTCCCAGCAACCCTATAGGACAGAGTAGAACTGCCTCATATGGTTCATAAGGAGTGGATAGTGGATTGGAACTACCAACCCTGAGGTTTTCAGGCAAGTTCTTAACCATTGTGCAATAATAAAGTAATGAGCCAAAAATATGAAATATTTGTGACTGGAAAAAAATGAGGCTTTTAAGGCAGTGAAATAATAGTAATGACAGAGATCAATGTGTGACCATGGGCCAGGTGAGGCTAACAAAATAATCATTGGACATGAGGAGTTAAGGAACTGAGAGCTCTAAATATTGAAAGGGTTATAAATATAAACATTAAAGTCAATGAAATTTGTAAAGAGAGTCTTTATTGCTCCTGTGACATTATTCTGTTTTAATTTCCCTCATAATTCTTGAACTTCATGTCTTTTCTCATCACCTAAGTGAAAGTATTCCAAGACATTCAGTAATTTCCTCTTTTGTTTCCTTCTTGAGCCTGAAAGCTTGTTTAACTATCATTACTTTGTGAGAGATTTCAGTTCTATTCTTTCTTCTGAATTCTAATATTTCTTTTCCTTATTACTGAATGAAGCTTCTTTCATTTTTTAAATCTATGAATGCAGTGTATTCCTAACTAAAGTCATGTTTCAAATTCCTTTCTTCTATGTCTCAATTCATTTTCTTCCTTAAGTTTTCTTTTTTTGATTGTTTGTTGGTTTTATTTTGTTTTAAGTTCTTCAGTTTGCGTGTTTGGTTGGTCAATTGATTGATTTCAATTTTTAAGTTCCTAATACTATAGGAAACCATGGTGGCATTGTAGTTGTCTTAGTCATTTAGTTTAGCTGTAAAAGAAATAACACAAATGGATGGCTTTAAAAAAGAGAAATTGTATTTTGTCAAAATCCAGTAGGCTAAAAGTCCAAATTCAGGATCTCAGCTCCAGGAGAAGGCTTTCTCTGCTGGCTCTGAAGGAAGGTTCTTGTTGTCAGTGTTCCCCTGGACTGGAAGATTCTGAGGCACAGGGATGCTGGTCCATTGCAAAGGACCCACTCAACTCCCAGCACTGCTTTCTTGGTGATATGAAGTCCCAAATCTCTGTTTGCCTTCCATTCCTTTATATCACAAGAGGCAGTCACAAGGCACAGTACAGTCCCACATATTGAGTCTTGCCCCACAAACACAATTGCCACTCACCCTCCCTCATTCACATCATAGGGGCAGGGTTTACAACATAAAAGAACACACAGTACAGGGAATCATGGCCCAGCCAAACTACCACAGACATTTTTGGGGGTAGACAATTCAATCCATGACAGTGGTTAAGAGCTACAGCTGCTAATGAAAAGTTCAGCAATTGAATCCACCAGAAGCTTCTTGGAAACTCTATAGGGCAGTTATACTCAGTCCTATAGGGTGGCTATGAGTTGGAGTCAGCTGGATGGCAATAGGCTGATTGATTTTGTTAGCACCATCACTGTTCTTATTACACAGACTCAGCAACTGAGTGGTTTCTCCTTTGTCTCTTTATCACTTGTATTCTGGTTCCAGAAGTGTCTACTCTGCTTCCCCAAGTATACTTCTGTCATCTGCTTCCTGCCTTCCTTTATTATTATCTTACTTTGATGTAGATTATTGTCTTTCTTTTGCAAATTTCCTATTCCGGAAGTTTCATATTAACATCCTTAAAAGTAATTCTGACCAGAAATACTATTCAAAGGTGTAGAATGCATTTTCATCTTCAAAGAAAGCCTTCCCTAGGGGGTAGTGTCAAGATGGTGGACTAGCCAAACATCTCCTCTATTCTCTCTGAAAACTAAAGCCTGGAATGATAACCAATGAAGCAGCATGGCCATCTGGGGAGCTCTAGAATGTGTCATAGGGTTGTCAGATTTGATTAGGCACCAGTAATGGAATAACTACCTCTCTTAAAAACCAGGCAGCAGCACACTAAGTTCGGCTTCTGCTGACTCACTGTTTTGAAGGACTGCAGATAATGATGCCTAATTGCTCATCTGGGAGGAGGGGACTAGACATGAGATGGCAAATATGCCAAACTGCAGTGCTTAAGTAAATAGCGTATAGTGCAGAAGAGAGACTGTGGGGGGGGAAGCCACATATTGAGAGCCCAGCAGCTGACTAAGGGCATCATTGCCCTCTACCCTCTCTTTTCTGAGCTGTGCCATGGATTCTGCTGTTTCAAGGTAGGAAGGGCAGCTCAGATGATTCACGCTCTTGGTGAGCTGAGAGGTGGAGTCACCAGCACGGGGCCGTAACTGTTACTGATTCTCAAACAGTGCAGCAGTCCAGTCTGGCAAGTGTTTTCCCAGTAGAAAAGCCACATTTGAGATGATTTTCAAATGTGTACTAGATTTACAGGTGGGGCCTGTCAGAGGATGGTAGGAAGGCCCTAACACTTCCTTACTCTGAACCACGTCACAGCGTATTGGATGGCCTATGAGGTACTTTCCTTGTCAGCCAGAAGGCAGAGCTTGCCATATTTGAGGGCTGGGGTGATGTTGGCAGCTGCTGGAAAGCTCCTCGCTTATCAGTAAAGTACCCCTTTAAAATAAGACTACATGGAGAACTCACTGCTGAGAGCCAAGCAGCATCTCCTTCACCTTTCACTGATCCACATCACAGGGTTGGCTGATGGCTCCCCAAAGACTCCATTACTAGGGTGTCATTGTTACCAGCCAGAAGACAGAGTCTACTACCCCAGACAGTCCACCAGGGACCAATCACTAGAGTACACAGAGAAGACTGGTAACCAACTCTCCTCTTAGAACTATACCTCAGCTTATGTTCAGGTAGCACCAGAGAAATTGGACAGCTTCCAGATGGTACACAGACAACAATCCATAGCTAATTGTTTAAAGATGCAGTCTATCATGGCTCCAGAAAAATTCCAAAAATAAAGCAACAAAAATCTTCTGAGATGAAGAAGGCTTTCAGAACTCTGAGAGGTCAAGTACCAAAGAATTATATAGAGAGCCCTCCTATGGACTCTATTAAGATGAATAATCTATGAATAATTGGAGTTCCTGAACAGGGAAAGATGGATGAAAATACAGAGAACATTGTTGTAGAGTTACCCTGAAATTATGAAAGAAGAGAACATAGATATCCAAGCCATATATCAAATGCCACAAAAACCAGACCCCCAAAGAAAGACATGAAGACATAGTATAATCAAACATGATAGTATAATGAAACATAAACACATGCTCGTAAAGGTAGTGTGGCTCAAAGCAAAGCTACCATTCAGAGGAAACCCTGTAGGCTTTTGTCTGACTTATCAGCAAAAATGATACTGGTAAGAAAGCAGTGGGATGACACATTCAAAGCACTGATGGAGAAAAGCTTCCAGCCAAGAATTATATATCCTGCAAAATTGTCTCTCGAATAGGAAGATGAAATTAAAGCAGTTTCAGATAGACAGAAGCTTAGAGACTTTGTAAAAACCAAACCAAAACTACAGGAAATGCTGTAAGAAGTTCTTTGCCTACCAAGTGCCGTCCTAGAAAAACAAAAATATTAAGTGAATCCTTAAGGAGGCAATCCAGGACACAGCATCCAGAATCCTACTCACTAAAGGAAGTCACAAAGCTCAATCTTAACTATAATATTAAAAGAAGAGAACCTGTGATCACAACATGAAAACTATGGCATCATCACCCTAAAAAGAGGAGTATCTTACAGTAGTGATAACCTTTTCAGATAGAGTAGAAACTAAAAAGATATGCAGATGTTAAAGTCTGCTTTAAACTCAGAATAGTAACAGGGGTCATATAGCTTCAAAGCAAAATAGTAGTGTGACATATCAACACAAAAAACATAATATAGGAGTCTCAACAAACACAAAACTAACACTTTTAACCAACACTTTTTTCTTTTTTAGGTTCTGGTAGGGTATATTTTCATTCTCATTTGATTCCATAAATTTCTTTAGTTCATCCTTAATTTCTTTAAAATATAAAGAAGAAAAGTCAATCCATAAAGAATGACCCACAACAGAATATTAAGAAAAGCAACAACACAAAACTAAATGCTTCAAAATGACAGTACTAAACACATACCTACCAATAATTACACAGAATGTAAATGGACTGAAGTCTCCAATAAAGAGAGAGTGGGAGACATTGTGGATCAAAAGACATGATCAATCTATATTTTGCTTACAAGAAGCACACCTAAGAGTCAAAGACATGAACAAACTCAAAATCAAAGAATGGAAAAATATATACCAAACCAAGAACACACAAAGAAGAGCAGCAGTGGTAATATTAATCTCAGATAAAATAGACTTTAATGTAAAATCCTCCATGGTGGGCAAGGATGGTCTGTATCTGTTGCTGAGAGGTTCAACACCTAAGAAGGACATAATACTAATAAATATTTATGCATTCAATACCAGAGTATCTAAATACATTGAATAAAACATCAACAACATAGAAAAATGAGATAGATCACTCCAAAATAATATTTGAAGACTTCAACACTCCACATTCTGTAACAGACAGATCATCCAGAAAAAGCTCGCTAAGATACAGAAGACCTTACTGTGACAATTAACCAATTAGACCTCATCAAAATACCCAGAACTTTTTACCCATTGACTGATAGGTATACCTTCTCTAATGCACAAGGAACATTTCCAAAGTAGACCATGTGTTAGGACTTATGGAAAGTCTCAACAAAATCCAAACCACTGAATTACTACAAAGCTTCTTTTCAGACCATAAAGCCATAAAAGCTGAAATCAGTAGCAGGAAAAATATAGCAAGAAATTCAAACTCATAGAAACTGAACACCACCTTGCTCAAAAAGCCATGGGTTGTAGAAGAAATTAAGGATGAACTGAAGAAATTTATGGAATCAAATGAGAATGAAAACACATCCTACCAGAACCTAGAGCACACAGCAAAAGCAGTCCTCAGAACTCAGTTTATCTCTATAAATTAACACATCTGGGATGAAGAAATGGCCCATACAAAGGAGTTAACCCTATAGCTTGACCAAGTAGGAAAAAAACAGCAACAGAGGAATATCTCAGGCACCAGAAGCAAACAGATAATAAAGATAAGAGCAGAACTAAATGAATTAGAGAAAGAAGAACAAATAAACAAAAAAAAGAAAGAAAGAAAGAAAGAAAGCTGGTTATTTGAAAATATCAACAAATTTGACAAACCATTAGTTAAATTTACAAAAGAAAAACAGGAGAGGAAACAATGTTAGTAAGAAATGAGATGGGAGATGTCACAACATATCCAAATGAAAAGTATCATAACAAAATACTACAAAAGACTCCTGTAACAGATTTGAAAACCTAGAGGAAATGGTCAAATTTCAAGATTCATATCACCTACCAAAATTACCACCGAGGAGGAGTAGGACAACTCAGTAACACTTCACAAAGGAAAAAATTGAAAAATCTATCAAAAAATCTACCAGCCAAAAACGTCCTGGCCCAGATGGCTTCACTGGAGAATTCTACCAAACTTGTAGAGAAGACAACTCCTGTACTACTGAAGCTACTTCACAGCATAGAAAGGGATGGAATATTCCCAAATTCATTCTATGAAGCCAATATAACCCTGATATCAAAGCCAGGGAAAGATCCACTAAAAAAGAAAATTAGAGGCCAATATCACTCATGAACCTAGATACAAAAATCTTTAACAAAATCCTTACCAATAGAATCCAACAACATATCAAAATACTACTACTACTAATAATTCACCATGACCAAGTTGGATTCCTATTGGGGAAGCAAATCTGGCTCAACATCAGAAAAGCAATTAATGTGACCAACCACATAAATAGCACAAAGGAGAAGAATCATTTGATTTTGTCAATTGATGCAAAAAAGGTTTTTGACGAAGTCTAATACCAGTTCATGCTAAAACTCTCAGCAAAACAAGAATAGAGGAGAAAGTCCTCAGTTAAATAAGGGGTATCTACAAAAAGCCAACCACTTACGTCATCCTGAATGGAGACAGACTGAAAAAAAAATCCTCTTGAGAACAAGAACTAGACAAGGATTCTCACTATCACCACTGTATTCCACAATGTACTGGAGATACTAGTCAGAGCAAATAAGCAAGACAAAGAAATAAAAGGTGTCTGCTTTGGCAAAGAAGTAAAATCTTCCTATTTGCAGATGATGTGATTGTACACGTAGAGAATCCTAAAGAATCCATAAGTAAACTTCTCAGAATAATAGAAGAGTTCAGTAAAGTATCAGGATACAGGATAAACACAAGTAAGTCAGTAGGGTTTCTTTATAACAACAAAGAGATCATTAAAGAAGAAATCACCAAATCAATACCATTTAGTATAGCCTCCAAGAAGATAAAATATCTAGGAATGGATCTACCTGTATAAATAAGAGACTTACACAAAGAGAACTACAAAACCTTACTGCAAGAAACCAAGAGAGACTGACGTAAATGGAGAAAACTACAGATAGGAAGATTTAACATTGTGAAAATGTCTATTCTACCCAAAGCAATCTATACATGCAATGCAATCCCAATACAAATTCCAGTCTCATTTTTTAATGAAGTGGAGAAACACCACCAACTTTGGAAAGGGAAGAAGCCCCAGCTAAGCTAGGCTCTACTCAAGAAGAAGAACACAGTGGGAGACCTCACACTACCCAACGTCAGAACCAGTTACAGTGCCACAGTAGTCAAAACAGGATGGTACTGGTACAAAAAGAGACATAGACCATTGGAACAGGGTAGAGACTCAAGAAATGCCATCATCCTATTATGAACAGTTGATAGTTGGTAAACGCCTTAAGAATGTAAACTGGGGTGAAAACAGTCTCTTTAACAAATGGTGCTGGCAAAATTGGATATCCATCTGCAAAAAACTGAAACAAAACCCGTATCTCACATCTTACACAAAAACTAAGTCAAATTGGTTCAAAGACCTAAATATCAAAGCTATAATAGACAAATATTGTATGAGACCCCTACGATAAGAACTTAAAAACAGACTCATGCATAGAAGAAAAGACTCTTTGATGGCTGCAAGGCTGGGGAGGGAGGGAGGGTAACGGGGGGAGGGTTTAGATTAAATAGCTGATAGAAACTTAGTTGAGTGAAATCTGGGACAACATACATTTGAAGATCAATATTAACTGAACTTCAGCATAACATGATTACTCCTCCCATCGTAATCTAATATTACAAGGACAGAGTAACTGGGGTGGGGGGCCAGGGACCATGCTCTCAGGGAAATCAAGGCCAATTGGCACAACTAGCATTTGCAAAGAGAGCCCTCTACACCCCACATTGGTGAGTGGCACCTGGTGTCTTAAAAGCTGGCAAGGTGCCATCTGAGGGTACAATAAATCTTCTCAACAGATGATCATCAAGAACCAAAATGACATTGGAGAAAGAGTCCAGAAGACAGAGATATCCATATGAGTGGGTGACTACATCAACTTGTGACCAGAACAACTGGATGGTGCCTGGCCACCACCGATGATAGCCGTGATGGAGCTCACAAAGTTGAGACTCACAGACAACACAAGAATAAAAAGGGGTGCACCCTGAGATTTCTGTTGAAAGACTGCAACTGATGGTCCATGGGCCTCAAAGTTGCCCTGGGAGCATAGCCACTGGCCCTGATGCTGTCCCTGTCCATAAATCATAATGGAGGTCAACTCTATGTACACGAACGGATTGGACTTGATGACACAGAGTGACCATATCATGTATACACCTTATGGTTCTGTGCATCTATAGGACGTCATCGTGTAGATCTCTTACTGAAGGAAGGGAAGTGGATGGAGAGGAGGGGATAGGAGATTGTTGGGAGGAGAAGATATGTATGGAGCAGAAAGGAAGAGTGTGCTGTCACCAGGCAGGAGAGCAGTCGGAGCTCAGAATATGTGGGCATTCAAATTTATATGGGAATGTACACTTCATTCAATCATAATAAAAAAATAAATTAAAAAACCTAAAATAATAAAGATAATATAAAAAAAGATCAACAATGGAAATTCTAATACATAGCTTAGACTTCAAAATCTGAGAAACATAGCATGAATAACAGAAGAGAAAATAGATAAATTGGACCTATTAATAATCAAAACACTTCTGCTCATCCAAAGAGTTTATCAAAAGTTTTAAACGACCACCTACAGAATGGGAAAAAATATTTGACAACTACTTGTCAGACCTACTTCTATAATCTACAAGGTACTGCAAAATATCAATGAGAACATGGTAAATGAATCAATTAAGCGATGGGCAAAGGAGATGGACAGACACTTCACCAAACAGGACATACAGGCAGCCAAAAGCTATATAAGTAAATGCTCATGATCATTAGCTGTCAGACAAATCCAAATCAAATGCAGTTGTCCATAATCCAAAAAACACAAAACAACAAATGCTGGAGAGGCTGTGAAGAGACTGGAACTCTTCTACACTGCTGGTGGGATTTCAAAATGGTACAACCTTTGGTTGTTCGGTTTGTTTATAATAAAAGTGATTCGAAGTGTTAAGAATTATGCCCATAACAATTATGAAATCAGTATGAAAAGTAAAAAAGATAACAAATTTTACAATTAATTTGCACAAAAATCAAATCTTGAGAAAAATCAGTATGATGTTCTCCTCAAGGACATATAGCATTTTTAAAATAATATTTAAGAATATTACTTTCCATACTTGTAAAATGTGATATATAAACTCATTTGATTTTCAATATCAAAATAATTCTTTGTATGTTTTTGTTAAAAATTTGCAACGATCTGGACAACATGTAGCCCCACAAATAATCTCTAATTCTTGCTGTTAAACAGTATCCTTACTTCTGAAAGACTCATTAAGAAATTGTTTCTGAATCAGTTTTATTGCTTAATAAAGGCTACTCCCTGAACTTGCTTTGTATTTATAAATTCAGTACAAACAGGAGCAAGCAATCCCAGCTTGTAGTCTTTTCTCTTCAATCTCTCTCTCTCTCTCTCTCTCTCTCTCTTTTAATTCCTCCTTACTTGATTGGTAGTGTTTGGGTTCTGATTAAAGGATGTGATCTCTGTCTCCTCATTTAGGAGCAGGCTTGCCCAGAGTTCACTGAAGATTTTTCTTCCATGAACTCAAGTAAGCTTAACCTGTTCAACTTTGAACTTTCTTTCGAAGCTACTTGCCAATTAACTTAAATGTTATTTTGTCCTGCCCTTCCTTTAAATATTTAATAGCCTGAACACTGAAAGTTGTACCCAGAGTCTTCCATACAATTTCCTGATTTAAAAGTTTTTGATGTTTTAAAAGGGACCCAGTTGTCTATGTAACTTGTACCATGTTTTCTTTACAGTGAAAACACTATAGGATATGTTGTTGTCGTTAGATGCCCTCGAGTCAGTTCCCATTCATAGTGACGCTGTGTACAACAGAACGAAACACTGCCCAGTCTTGCACCATGTTCACACTCATTTTTAGGCTTAAGCACATTGTTGTGGCCACTGTGTCAATCCATCTCATCGAGGGCCTTTCTCTTTTTCTCTGACCCTTCGCTCTACTATGCATGGTGTCCTTCTCTAGGGACTGATCCTTCGTGACATGTCCAAAGTAAGACACAGTCTTGCCATCTTCTATTCCAGGGAGCACTCTGGCTGTACTTCTTCCAGAACAGATCTGTTTGTTCTTTTGGAAGTACATGGTACGTTCAGCATTTTTCTCCAGCAAGCATACATATAAAGGAAAACCATAAGATATGTAGGAAAATAACACTCTAATTTTAAAAAATGCTCATGATATATAAATTTCAGTCATACCTACTTCTTATCTGTGGAATTCCTAAGCTGAAATAAAGCCAGTAAAAATCTTCCTGTGCTTATACAGTATGTAAACACAACATTATTAATTCTAAGTCCCTCTATGTCTTAATAATAAGAATAAAGTAATACATTGATTTTCCAGGACTCCTGTAAAAAAAAAAAAAAAAAAAACTACCACAAACTAGGTGGTTAAAAAAAACAGAAAGTTATTTTCTCACAATTCTAAAAGCTAGAAAGCTAGATGTCAAATATCAGGGTGTCTACAAGGTGAGTTCCTCTGGAGGCTCTTAGGGAAAATCTGTCCCATGCATCTCTCCTAAGGCTGCCAGCATTCCTTACCCTTCCCAGGCTTTGGATATCTGTCATTCCAATCTATGCCAGTATCTTCAGAGACTGGAAGGCAGTCCCCTCTCTTTGTGTACTTGTGTAGCCTTTCTCAGAAGAACATCAGTCATCGAATTAGGACCCATCTTAATCCCATGTGACCTCATCTTAACCTGGTTACAGATACAAAGACACTGTTTCTTGATAAGGTCACTTTGACACTTAAGAAAGGACTTTAGGATTTGATCATATGTTTTGGGGGATAAATCTCAGTCTAGTATATTTGGTTATGAATTTATAGAGATTTTTCTTTTTGTTTTGAACAAGATGTTTACATGAATGCTATTACAATGACTTATATTTGGTTTTCTTTTGTTTAGGAAATATAAGTTTAATTTTGTGTAATGTTGACTTTACTATTGACAAGACCAAATGAAACCCAGTGCCATCAAGTGGATTCTGACTTGTAGTTACCCCATAAGGCAGAGTAGAACTGCCCCATACAGTGTCTAAGCAGTGCCTGGCAGATTTGAACTGCAGACCTTTTGATTAGCAGATGTAGCCTTTAACCACTATGCCACCAGAGTTTCAGTATTAAGGCCCAACCTATGCTGTGATTAGGAAGGAAAAGAAAGTATAGAACACAAAGGGAATGTAGTCATTGGAGAAAACGGAGGGCCTGGAAAGTATAGCCTGTACTGATTTCTGAAAGCCAGTTTTTACTCTTGTTTGCTTCCTGGAAGATTCCAGAGGAACTCTGGTGAGATGTACTTTTCTATAGCTGTGCTATTTATTCTTCAATATTTGCCTCAATCATAAACTTGAAAGAGAGAATAAGAGGCAAAGCAAATTTTCCTTCTGTACAATACCTAGGGAATCAGTGATCCAATGAATAGTTGGGAGAATTAGACTGACTATAATCCTGCCAGTGGAACCCCTGGTTGCACGTGGTTAAGTCCTACATTTGCTAACTAAAAAGTTGGCAGTTCAGCTCTGCCAGGCTACTTCTTGGAAGCTCTATGGGGCAGTTCTCCTCTGACCTATAGCGTCCCTGTGAGTCAGAATCAACTCAGTAGTGGTGGCTTTGGTGGTTTCCTACTCTTAGCACAATCTCTTGGCCTAAAGGTCTCAAAGAGTTGACTTTAGTGGAAATTATTTGTTGAATTTATATCTTGATCAAGACACTAAGTAAATAGATAATATGAGGGAATGTGGCAGTATTTTCTAACACTAATTTCTAACTAAACCCCAACCAGTCACACTGCCATTGAGTCCATTCCATCTCATAACGACCCTATCCAACAGAGTAGAACTGCAACATTGGGTTCCCAAGGCTGCAAACCTTCATGGAAGCAGATTCCCCCATCTTTCCTTCGCAGAACAGCTAGTGGATTTGAACCACCAAAGTTCTGGTTAGCAGCCAAGCACTTTCATCACTGTGTAATTGTACCACCAGGACTCTTGCTTGTATGTAAGGAGTTTTAAAAAGTAATCAAGAGTCTCTTATTAGATGTGTACAAAACAAGACACTGAAATTAGTAATAAAAATATAAATTGAAACTACTTCGCTAAGGCTTTTAAATACATGCAAATAGAGACCTGAGCATATTTTCTTTCATTTTTCACTTTTATTTTCTGAGCGTTGTCTGGCATTGAGAAGAAACTGTTGCAAAAGTGGTTTTAGGTGCTGAGGAAAATGAAATACAGTCTTAATGTCATGGGTTTGGCAGACGGAAGCACAAATCAAATTTCATCTCATGTGGAAGGTTTCCAACTTTTAATTATTGAAGCTTTTAAAAGACAACTGTCCAGGTTGACTATGTTAATATTGTCACTGAAGAGGGTATACGCATTATCACCTTGTGTCTGGTGCTGTTTTTTTCTGTCCTGTTACTCCTGGTGTATAAATTCTCCTCTTTTCCAACCTTACCACATAGAAACTGCACACTGGAACCACTTTTAAAATGATCTCCTTTGAATGCATGAACAGCAGAGAAGGTCATTGTTCATTTCCAGCAAGAAACTCCATCATTTCTGGGTGCCAATTACACAAAGCCTACGAGCCCTCTTTATTACACAAAACACAAATTGTATCAAGACTTGCTAAATCACTTAATATTTTTACGGTGATGTTAAGAAGCTTGAGCACTTTAAATAGTGATTGGGAATATGTGTTGGCTATGTTTAAACCAAACTAAACCCACTACCGTCAAGTCCCTTCCAACCCATAGCAACCCTATAGGTCAGAGGTGAACTTTGCCATAGAATTTCAAAGGAGCACCTAGAGGATTTGAACTACCAAACTTTTGGTTGGCAGATGTAGCACTTAACCACTATGCCACCAGGCAATGTTTGATCTATGCGTAAACTCTAACCTCCGTTTCAGTAGAATTGCATCTTACAGTGCTGACTCCTTTTGCCAACCTCCAGATACAGCACAGAGAGTAAAATGAAGAATCCTGCAATATGAAGTGCCAGGAGTAGTTTAGACCACCACCACAACCTCTTGCTAATCATTTTTGCAGTTTTCTCTTTATTAATTCCTGAAAAGGAGATTTTTTTTAGGAAAAAAATTGTTAAATTCAGACTGGAAACTTTAATCATTTATCTCCAATGACATCTTTTACACACATCATTTAAAACTATGTATCTAAATCGAATGATATCTGTACAGAAGCCAAATGTGACTGCAAGCTTGTAAATATGGAGTGAGAGAGAAATTATGGCAATTTGAATTTTGAGGTATAATTTGGAATGTATGGAAAGGATGAATTGTTGGTAGATGACGCTGAGTTGATTCTGAATAGGTGGATACATGTATATATCTGCACAGACTTAGAAATTCTAGCCTATATATCAATAAACCATTACTTCTTAGTAAAAATAAAATTCTTCATGTAATATTTTAAGGAAAAATCTAACATTTAGATTATTCTTATTATAACTTCTTTATATATAACTTTTGCTTTCAAGTTGCACTTATGTGGTTTTGTAGAAAGAATGTGATTTGTACTATTTTAGCTATATGCAGAAAGTGAGAGTCTGTTGTAGTTCTTTTCCTTCTTCAAAGGATTTAGGGTTGTATATAGCACAAGATTATGGATGACACTGAGGAGAAGGGAGTTTCAGAACACTTAATTGTGCTCGTGAAGAATTTTTATATGGATCAAGAGGAAGTCACTCCTGTGAGCAGAACAGGGGGGCACTGCAGAGTTTAAAGTTAGGAAAGGTGTACATCAGGGTTGTATCATTTCACCATACCTTTACAATCTGTATGTCAAGAAAATAATCCAGGAAGCAGGACTATATGAAGAAGAATGAGGCATGAGGATTGGAGGAAGGTTTGTTAACAAGCTGCGTTATTCAGATGACACAGTCTTGTTTGCTGAAAGTGAAAATGGTTTGAAACACTCACTGGTGATGATCAAAGGCCACCACCTTTAGTATGGATTGTACCTAAACATCAAGAAAACAAAAATCCCTGCAACTGGACCAGTATGCAACATTATGATAAATGGAGAAAAGACTGAACTTGTCAAGAACTTCATTTTACTTGGTTCCATAACCAATGCCTATGAAAGCAGCGGTTAAGAAATCAAAAGACGCATTGCATTGGGAAAATCTTCTTCAGAGGACTTCTTTAAGTTGTACAAAAGTGAAAATACCCCCTTGAAGACTAAGACGCTCCTGACCTAAGGTGTGGTATTTTCAGTTGCACCGTATGTGTGTGACAGTTGGACAACAAATAAGGAAGACTGAAGAAGGATTGATGCCTTTGGATTGCGATGTTGGCAAAGAATATCGAATGTACTGCGGACTGCCAACAGAATGAATAGATCTGTCCTGGAAGAAGTGCAACCAGAATGCTCCTTTTCAGCAAGAATGACAAGACTGCATCTTAGGTATTTTGGACATGTCAGGAGGCACGAACCCCTAGAAAAGGACATCATGCTTGGCAGAGTGGAGGGTCAGCAAGAAAGAGGAACACCACAACGAGGTGGACTGACACACTGGCTACAACGATGGGTGTAAGTACAAAAACGATGGCCAGGGCACAGGAGCAGGCAGTGTTGCTTTCTGTTGTGCATGGAGTTGCCATCAGTCAGAAATGACTCAGCAGTGCCTAACGACAACAACAAGATGCTACAAGATTATCCAGGGTATCTGCTTTAAAATAAGAATTGATAAATTCAAATAGCAGTTAGAAGATTCCACATATAGATGAAGCGAGTTAGAAACTACTAATAGTCTGCCTTTTATTCTAAAGATGCTATAAAAGTGAATTTTCTATATAATTGAATGATATAAATTACTACATTTTTGCAGTGTATTTTGTATGACTAGCTTATTCATGTTTTTCATGTAGTTTCATTCAGATATTTTAGGGACATAAATGTGGTAAAAGTGTTGTCTGCTTTCTCTCCAAGTGTTTTTACTGTATATGCTAAGCAGTTACTTTATCACATTGCCAATCTGTTTCCTTTGATATGCTTTCCAGTATTTATTATTATTAGAGTCACAGTATTTTTGGAGTGGGGGAGAGGTCACGGAAGAAAAATACTTCTCCTCTTAAGAAGCATGCCATAATAATTGACACCCACTGTCAAGATTTATGTCTAATTTTACTTACAATCCCAGGAAAGAAATTCTTTATTATTACCAAATTAAACAAACATCTAAAGCATTTTTTAGATTAATTTTTAACTGCATGGTAAGATTACATTTATATTAGAAAATTTTAACATAGAAGAACCAGCAAAATGTTTATCATGTTAGATAGAAGAAGAGTGGATAAAGTATGAATCTGTGGAGTTGGGCCAGAGTTTGAATACTTCTCTGATTTTATAAATATATATATATAAATATCTATATATGTACACATATATATGAGTTATTCAGCAAAGGGTTCTGGTGAGGATCATAAAAAGTGTATGAAAAGCGTGTAGAATAATGACGATTATAAATACATTAGAGTACTCACACCATTGTTGTGGAGTAGATTCTGACCCATAGCAATCCTATAGGACAGAGTAGAACTGCCTCAAGGATTTCAAAGGACTAGCTGGCAGATACAAACTACTGACATTTTGGTTAACAGCCACTTCATATGTTATTAAAGTATATCATATATTATTAATATTAATAATTATAAAACTGAAATTCTGAAGGCAAAACCCCATGGTTCACTTAGCCTTCTTTCTTCCTTAAAAGCAGTTGAGAGAGAAATGCTTTGAAGTATTTTATAAAAAGAGAATTGTGGGGAAGAATCTTAAGGAAAGTGAGAAAAATCAAGGGAGCTAAGGGGGAGAAGCTTCAGGTGCTTTCAGACAAAGTTGTTTCCTGGTTGTGACCAAAAATGAGTGTGGTTCTAAGTACCCTGGGGGAGGTGGCTCCATTTAGGCTACAGCCATTCCCAGAGGTATCACCGCTGTGAATGATCAGAGGCAGAACCTGAAGAACAGGCAAAGTCCCAACAGCACTACAATAGGGACTCAGCAAATTACCTTCTTGATACAAGTCTGCTTCTTACATTAGAGTAAATTTATATTGGCTAAACCTACAAATCTTGAAGCGGGTCAGTGATGATGCTTTTTTTTACTACCTTATGGACGTCAGCATTTGGTTATGCACAAAATACATATTAAATATTTATTAATTGATCAATTAACTTAATTCGTAGGCTGTGTGAGCTTTCTGGTTTTTCTTATTTATATTCATGTTTGAATCCAATAGGCCAGAACCTGTTTTGTGGACAAAGGATGGAGGAGAATTACCAGACCCTGACAGAATGGTTGTGAGTGGTAGGGAGTTAAACATTCTTTTCTTGAACAAAACGGATAATGGTACATATCGATGTGAAGCCACGAACACCATTGGCCAAAGCAGCGCAGAATATGTTCTCATTGTACATGGTGAGTACTTTTTGAAAACATTATACAAAAAATGATGAATTACTTGAAAAACTTTAAATTTGCCAACACATTTAGAACAATAAATTAAACAGGATTTCTGGTTCTTTTTGTTTATTTCAGAAGGACTTCTCTTATGGGTAAATGTATCCAAGACTAATGGTTAATAATTTTCAGGCCAGACTAACAAAGTTATCTTTATGTAGTGAAGATAAAAATTGTTTCTGTGAAATTTTATTTGTGTAATTTTTGGTGATGACTATTAAATTTTACAGACAAGCGCTTTCAGTTCTAACAAAATACTATTTCTCTTAAAGCTTATTTTGGTCATATTACGAAGCAAAATATTTTGTATTTGCTGTAACTGATTTCTGAATGAATGATAGTCACGTCATTGAGATGCACCAAAGATAAGATTTACAATACTAATGATAATAGCATTAGTTTGCCATGGACAGTAATTTGAAACTTTCACAGATGACTCTGTCTTGACTCCACTTTTCTCACATACTGTAATTATAACAGAATGGTAGAAGCAAGTACTAGCACCTAAGAGTGAAGAGAGTTATTTGTGTTTCTTACAAAGGCCACACTGAGTTGCTGATAGGGTAGAATTAACATATAGTTAGATGTAAATAAACCTCTATGAGAGTGATACGTACTGTGACAAATAACATTAGGCAGGTGACTTTATAGGGACAGAAAAGAGAGGTACCTGATAGTTGGAATGTGTCCATGGAAACATCTTGAAACTCTGTGAGTTGACAGTTCAGCATCTGAGAGCTCATGGATTGAGCAAAGATAAATATTTAAGAAATATTACTTGGTCAAATTGGAATTAAATTAGACAAGCTTCTGTAGACACATCCTGTAAGTTTTATTGCCAAACAGAGCTTAACTACGGAATGTGTCAAGACGGTAAGCTAGATCCTTGGAGAAGGATCCAAAAGAAACTTGTAGTTCAAGTTCACCTGGACATTCAATGACATACCTCAGGCACAGTGAATCAGTTTCCCCCTTGCTTTTTCTTAAGTCCTTCCCTCACCTAATAGTTGCTTGCCCAAGATAAGCGAAAGACAGATGTTGTGTATAGCGAGCCATTATGTTGTTCCAGTGCAATGCAACATAAAAAAAAAAAAAAATGTTGAAAATTAGAAGGAAGTAACATATATATGTATATATCCTCCTTCTAATTCTCAACATTGTTTTCATGTTACATTGCTTTGGAACAAAATATGGCATGCTGTACAACATGGTGAAAAGTATGTCATTCTTTTTTTTTTTTTTTTTTTTTTGAAGTAATTCAAGTGCTAAAAATTTAATGTTTTTCCCGTATTGGTGAGCTAGCCAACATAGCCAACAGCATGATATCCTAAATAGCCAAACTACCTTTAGCTAGCTGGTAGCTGACATATATCTCATAAACACTTCTCTAAGCACTTTGTAAGACGTCGTTTTTTGGCTTCACTTTTTGAACTACAATTCATCAAAAGCACCCCATGGATTAATGCTATTCATGCTGCTAGATAAATGCTGTGAAGTTCACCAGTAGTTTACCTAGGATTATTGACACGAGTAATGAGAGGCTAAATGAAACAGTGAAACCATATTATTACACTCTGTTTAAAAGGGCTCCAATTGGGTTGATTAGAAAATAAAGTTCTCCCTTTTTTTGCACACTGGATATAATGTTTCATTAGCCATTCGTTGTATAAATATGAAAAGCTACTCTCTCCTGTTAACGGTTTGGCTGTTTCAAAACCCCACTAAGTGATGAAATTTGAGTGGCGTTTTGATTTATAATAAATACTGTATGCATTTAGGATGGAGTGATAAGTGATCATTTGTGAGAACTTTACCCTTTTATCTTTTAAATCAAGGTTGATTTTACATTAGCTGTGATAATTTAATATAGCTCAAGCACAGAAGGAATTTTCTTTTTTTCAGGAGCTGTGACCCAAGTCTTTGACTCTGTCCTGGAGTTGCCTAGATTGTATTGATTTTTCAAGTGAGGTCTGACCAGTTTCCTGTGAAATCATTTGCTATCTAGATGCCATACTAATAATTCAATTTTATTCTTTGGGTGTCAGTGACAGTGCATTATTTAAATGTTATCACATTTAATTGTTAACAGCACTGACATTTTATATTGTGGACACTGGTGGGCTTTTGTGGCTGCTCCTAATTGCACCTTTGCAAATTTCAGCTTTAGAACTATAAATGATAATTTGAAACTGGCAGTTAGAAAGTCCCCTCAAAGAAGGATCTAATGGAAGTCAGCATACAAATACCTGTAGGATAAAACATTACACTTATGAAACATTTGCACTGTAGAGGTTCCATTAGGAAAGAAAGTAGCATTTTTCATTAACAAGCTCGGCAGTGGAAAAACTAATTTGTGAAATTGGCAGCCATAGTTATTACTTTGTGCGAGTACAATAGTGTTTTTTCTTCTTCTTTCCTGCTTCTATACAAAAATACTGAGTCTGGTGTTATCTTTGATACAATACTATTTACTTGGCTGTTTGGAATGACTGAATATGTCTGTATTTCTAACTACATCAGAATGTTCTGTTTTGCTGCTATTCTTAACTTTTGGAAGGCTTTAATCAAGAGAAAAAAATTATTCATTTACCAGCTGTATTTAGTATTAAGTGCAGGGGTACTAGCACTATGAGCGATGTAAAGGTGAATAGTTTGTAGTTTAATATGGGAGATAAGTTCAGCATTCACATTATTATAATGCCAAGCAGAAGGGCTATAGGAAGATGGCCTTGTAATTATACAGATGTTCTCAATCTGAGCATATAGTGCAGGTGTCTAGAACTTTTAAAAATGGTGATATATTGCTTATGGATTACACATAAATAAATAGCTTAGATCGTGAATGAAAGTACCTAGTGCCTTACTACAGATAGAGATGAGCAATAAATTACCACTAATATTACTGTAATAGTATTTATTATACAAAAAAAATTCCAACCCGACGCTCTTGTAGGAAACTCACCTAAGACCTGAAGACAGTTTACTTCCTCTCAGTTTTCCCTGACTGGTACCCAGAGCATAAATTAGATTAATGTCCTATTCACGAAAAAGCCCAAACCCATTGCCATGGAGTCAATTCTGACTCATAGGGATTTTATAGGACAGAGTGAAACTGTCCCATGGGGTTTCCAGGGAACTCCCCCTGGATTTGAACTGCTAACCTTTTTTTTTTTTTTTTTTTTTTAACAGATGTAGCATTCAACCACTATACCACCAGAATTTCCATCCTATTAAACAACAAGAAAATTCTAAATTCTTGCTAGCTGAGCGATATAGGGAAACCCTGGTGGCTATTGGGTGGTTATGAGTCAGCATCAACTTGCTGGCAGTGGGTTTGTTTGTTCATTTTTAGCAATATAGATCTTAAAAATTCAAAAATGTGACAAGCCAAGCCAAGTGCTGAACAATGTGACAAACCATTAACATTTAGAGAATGATGAAATTTATATGACGTATCTCTCTCTAATGCAAAATCAGGTTCAGTGGATTGTGGTAAAATATCTTCTTGTCAATTAAAGACTATCCAAACATACATTATCTATTAAGAGAGCACACCAGATGCCTATGTATCACAGGAAAAAAGTTGTATTCAATTACTCATGGTTTCAGGTTCATTTTCTTTTGTACATTGGAAGTAATTCAAGTCCCAACCTTTTCTGTCAAAAAAAAAAAAAACCTCCCTTGAAACTCTTAGAAACTTGAAGCAACTGGGAAATTTTTGTTTGTTTGTTGAGGCTAATCTGGAAGTTGGGTCTCAATGTCCCTAGAAAAGTACTCTAATTCTACTAATTCTACTAGTCCTTCAGCTTGGAAGTGAAACAGTATTTGAAGTTCCTGAGCTTTCAAGTTTCCCATTACCAAGAGGTGTATTTTCTTAGTCCCTCTTTTGGGTTATAGGCAGCTGGAGACCGTTTGGGGTCCCGTGTTAAACTCCTTTCCAATGGAGTTCCTTGGGCACTTTCCAGAGGTCGATACTCAAGCAATATATCTTACCCATTGACAAAAGCTAAAGAAATCTCTGCAGTTTCTTTTTGTGAGCTGCTTTCAGGAATCAGCATATATGATATGTCTTGCAAAATTAGGATTCCTGTGATACAGCAGTGGACTTCACCCACTCAAAGTTGTCCATTCCACCAAATGCTTTTCAACCATTCTTGTATGTTGCTGCCTACACCAAAGACATCAGAAAAATAGTTACAATTCGGACATTAGGATTGAGTACTTTATTTATTACACAAGCAGCTAATCTGGTCCTTTTGTTTTAACAGAGTAAAGGACAGTCCCTCTGATAGACTTATATGTCTGGGAGTAACTCAGAATCATTTAAATATGATTCATGTTTTGTCTTCTAGGTAACCACTTTTTAGGGACCTTTCAAAATATATATATATTATTACATTATTGTTGAAAGTTTACAAAGCATGTTATCACTGAACAATTTTTATGCACTTTGTTCAGTGACATTGAATATGTTTTTCACAATATATCAACATTCTTGTTATTTCCCTTCTTTTTGTTCTGTTTCCCTTAATTTAGTATACCTCTCCTCCATTGGAAACTCTGGTGGCTGGCTCAGTGGCTAAGTGCTACATCTGCTGACCAAAATGTCTGCAGTTTGAGTCTGCCAGGTGCTCCTT
The DNA here is from genome assembly GCA_028571685.1 of Heterohyrax brucei. Taxonomy (NCBI): domain Eukaryota; kingdom Metazoa; phylum Chordata; class Mammalia; order Hyracoidea; family Procaviidae; genus Heterohyrax; species Heterohyrax brucei. Next base: position 110,088,710 of record CM053148.1, read on the forward strand.
GGAAGCTCTATGGGAAAGTTCTACTCTGCCCTATAGAGACCCTATGTGTAGGAATTCACTTGATGACATTGTGTTTGGTTTTTGATTTTTCTCTCCATTTGCCATTTCATCTTTGATGTGGGGAAAATGTTTACTGTTTGGTTTCATTTAATGATTGTTTAGAGAAATGCAGTACTCACAGATGGTATTATTGTTTTACGAGTCCATTTGTCATTTGAGTAAAAGATGGTCTCTGGGAATGGTGTGAGTTCTGAGTTTCAAGGTATCCCAAGGCAATAATCTTAGGAGTTCATCTAGTCTCTACTGGTTGAGGAAGTCTGGGTCCCTTTTTTAGGATTTTAAGTTTTATTCCACAGTTTTATCCTTCTCTATCTGGTACCACCTATTAAATCTCTGGCTAGAAAGGTCAGGATGGGTAGCCAGGTCTCATCTAGTTTTTCTGGTCAAAACATAGGTGAAGCTGTTGGTGGTGTAGACTGTTAGCTCGGTAGACTAGTTTCTTCTTTGCATCTTTGGTGTCTTTCTCTTTCACTCTGGATGAGTAGAGACCAATACTTGTATCTTAGATGGCTTCTCAGAGGCTTTTAAGACACCAGATGCTACTCATCGAACTAGTACCAGAGAATTTCAAGAAAAATATTTATGGAGAGTTAGAAACACAAATCACCATATTCCTCAGATGCAGTTTGCCTCCCTCTGTCTCAGTTTTTCCAGTGTTTTAATTCCTTTTGTTACAGAGATTCATAACTGCTCCTTCAAATGCAAATGGAATATTAGCAGAATTGTATGTTTCCAATATCATCTCTAGCCTCAGAGACTTCCCCCAAACTTGGGAAGTAATTTGGGAACACACATAGAGAAAAGGGGTAGCTCGTTTCTCCTTCTAGCGGCAGCCGCGCCGACAGTTCCAGACTGTAGAAAAGCTGGAAATTAGATTAGCGCTTTAGCTTCAGATTGATGCAGAAGTCATAACAGAGCTGAGATGTGCTATTCCAGTAAGATTTTAATGGTATTTCTCCTCCCTCTTAAAGCTTACACTTTACATTATCACAGTAACACTTGTATGACATTTAAAGTCATTTTGCCACTGCTCTAATTTACATCATTGGTTCATTGTTTTTCTATTCATGTGAATAGACTTTTATGACAATTTGTCACTTTTTGATTATCTTATTTCATACTATTTTTATTTTGAAAAAAAATTATACATTCTCCCACACTTTCACCTTTCTTTACATGTACATGTTTTGCTCTTTAGGAAATTTCACCACTAGAACCCAATAAATACAAGTCAAATTTTCCATAACCAGTATTATCATAGTAGAAAGTGAAATAGAAAAAAAAGTTTCTGCCATGCCAATCTCTTTTCTTATAGTTGCTGCCTTAGAATCTTTAAAATATCATTTCACAGTTATGGTTTACTTATTTGTTCATGTGTCTTTTGAAATAAATTCTGACTAAAAATAGGATATTGTCTTTTTTTTATGTTTCCAGCATAGTTTCCTTAGAAATAACACATATATTAGAATAGTATCATTCTCAGGATATTTTTCTTTTCCCACACCTCTACCCCTTCAATCTGTTTCCCACACAATTGCAATAAATAAATGTTTTATGTTCATATCACTTCGTGACTGTCTATCATTTACATTTCTTAAACAATCACATTTAATATGAACACCGTATTTTTATCATGCCAGTTTAGAAACTCTGCATAATAAGGCTGGGATCAAAACCTATGGTATCACTTATCCCTCACCCTGTACTCATATCTATCTCCCTGGGCATTTTTCAACTCCTCTAAGTCATCAAGCTTATTCTGTTTTTTTTTTTTTTTTTTTTTTTTTTAAGATGAAGAATGATGGCAGGAATGCTCATGCCCATTTTTTTTACAAGTCTGGCTTCTTCTCATCTGTATTTCAGAATTAAATCAGTCTTCTCAGAGGGCCTTTATTGTCCCCTCCTGTCTACACTGGACCTATGTATATAATACCACTTCAGTTTAAATCTCTAAAGAGAATCTATCATTACGTGGCATTTCAGTTGTTTATTTGCATATTGAGTTGCATATAGCACACGTGTAATCCACTGCTGTCCAGTGGGTAGCAGCTCATAACAACAATACAGGGCAGAGTAGAACTGCCCGATAGGGTTTCCAAGGAGCAGCTGCTGACCTTTTGATTAGCAGCTAAGCTCTTAACCACTGCACACTAGGGCTATATGTATCTATGTTTACATATAGAAAACAAACAAACAAACAAACAAACAAACAAACAAACAAAAAACTGCTGCCCTTGAGTGAATTCTGATTTAAAGGGCCCTATAGGAAAGAGTAGAACTGCCCAATAGGGCACAGTGGTTAAGAGCTTGGCAGCTAACCAAGAGGTTGACAGTTTGAATGTGCATGCCATTCACTGGAGACTCCATGGGGCAGTTCTACTCTGTCTTTCAGGGTCCCATAAGTTAGAATCAACTCCACAATAAAGTTGTGGCTTATTGGTTCTTGTGTTTCTTGCATATGTATCTCTGTGTGTATATATACATTTTTGTCCTAGATTCTAATTATCTAAAAAGCATGGATCCTATGGGGAATGAATACCTCTGCATCCTTACTTTCTAAAACCCACTGTCACCCAGTCAATTCCAACTCTTAGAAACCCTCTGTGACAGAGTAGAAATTCCCCAGGGCTGTAATCTGTGCCAAAGTAGATTGTCACAGCTGTCTCTCACAAAGTGGCTTACAGGTTCAAACTGCTGAGCTTTTACTGCTGCGCTTGCAGTCACAGCTGATAGCGTTTACCACTATGCTACCAGGGCTGTTACTGAAATACACACACACAAAACAACAACAACAAATACGCTGTTCTTGAGTTGATTCTGACTCATAGAGACTCTAATAAGGCAGAAAAAAACTTCTCCATAGAGTTTTCAAGGAGCACCTAGAGGATTTGAACTGCCTACCTTTTGGTTCGTAGGTGTAGCGCTTAACCACTCTGCCAGCAGGGTTTCCACTAGGAGATATAAGGTGATAGTAAAAGAAGAGTTCACTATCTGCTTTTTCATAATTCTGTTTTAATTTAGTCTTTTTTTGATAATTATATTTTTATTATGATTAAATAAAAATATACTATTGAAATCAATTTTGCATGCCTGCCTGTCTCAAACTCCATCTGCTCTCCTCACCCTGTGATGGCACACTCCTCCTTTTCACTTTTTACCTTTAACATCCTCTTATTGAACACTTGTTGCCTCCTCTCCACTCTCTCTTCTCCCCTCTAGAAAGAAACCAGTAGGACAGCCACCTGTAAACGTGAAAAACCATGACGTACACACACCACGTGCTCACACTGTGCCCCTGAGTCCAGTCCATTCTTGTCTCAAGAGTTGACCTCAGTACTGGATTCAGGTCTGGGCCCATAGTATGTCCAGAGGTCATGTTCCCAGGGGACCTTCTAGGCTGCCAGACCATCAGTTCTGGTTTTTACTAGTAGCGTTCTTGAACTGCACACCTCTTCTTGTGTTACCTCAGGGACTCTACATTGTGTCCCCCATCATAGCTGCCTTTGGTGGTGGCCACACATCATCCTTTTCTTCTAGCCTCATGCTGATGCAGTCTCCCATTCATATGGGTCCTTCTGTCTCCTGGACTCATTTTAACTCATGTCTTTCATGTTCTCAGTTGTCACCTCTTCCAGATGAGTTGGGACCATTTGGCGTACCTCAGAAGGCAGCTTGCTAGCTTTTAAGAATTCAGATGCCACTCACCGATGTGGGGTGTGAAAAACTCTCTTAACAAAAGACTAGTTATGCCAATTAACCTCGATGTCCCCTGAAAACCTGGTCCCCAGACCCTTGTCCCTGCTACTCTATCCTTTGAAATGCTGGGTGGACTTGAAAACATTCCAGCTATGGTGTAGCCCGGTGATGCTGATCTGCCCTCTACTGCGTTCTGTCACACCCTTCGCCTAACCAAATTCCTATTGACTAATCTATAGAAATCCTTCTCTCTTTCTCCACACCATGTAGCTGTCAAACACTGTTTTCTTCTGTATATTAAGTCTGTTTTTAATTGCTTATAGCAGAGATGTCATACAGTACCTGTTCTTTTGCAGCTGACTGATTTCACTCAGCATAGTGTCTTCTACTTGAAACCAGGTTATGAGATGCTTCCTAAAATCATCCTTGTTCTTTGTCATTGGTCAGTGTTCCATTGTGTATATGTTCTATGATTTTTATATTTTTTTTAATCCATCCATCTGTTGATGGTCACTTAGGTTGATTCCATCTTTTTGCTATTGTGGACAGTGCTGTAGTAAACATTCACGTGTGTGTGCCTGTTCGTGTGACTGCCTTTATCTGCAGAATATATTCCAAGCAGTGGGATTGCTGTTATTTCTATTTCTAGCTTTTTTTTTTTAAGAAAGCTCCAAATTGCTTTCTAAAGTGTACCATTCTGCATTCCTACCAGCAGAGCAGGAGAGTTATAGTCTCTCCACAGCCTCTCCATCATTTGTTGTTTTGTGTTTTTTGGATTGCTGCCAACTTCACTGGGATGAGATGGTGTCTCACTGTAGTTTTGATTTGGATTTCTGTAATAGCTAATGTTTATGAGCATTTCCTCATGTATCTTTTGGCTATCTGGATGCCTTCTTTGGTGAAGTGTCTGTCCATGTCCTTTGCCCATTGTTTAACTGAATTATTTGTCATTTCCTTGTTGATACTTTGCAGTATCTTATAGATTATGGAAATCAGATGTAGATTCAATATGTACTTTCCAAACATTTTTTCCCATTCTGTAGGTATTTTTTTTAACACTCTTAATAAAGTCTTAGGATAAGCATAAGCGTTTGATTCTTAGTAGTTCCTGTTTATCTATTTTCTCTTCTGTTTATTCATTTTTGGTCAGATTTTGTACTCTGTCTAAGCCATGCATTAGTTTCCATTATTGTCCCTATTTTTTCTTACATGATCTTTAGTCTTTTAGGTTTGATATTTAGGTCTTTGATCCATTTTGAGCTAGTTTTTGTGTAAGGTGTGAGATAACGGGTGGTGTTTCAGTGTTTTGTAGATGAGTTTCCAATTTTGTCAACACCATTTGTTAAAAAGATTGTTTTTACCCCAGTTTAAAACTTTGGGCCTTTGTTAAATATCAGCTGTTCGTAAGAGGATGGCGATATTTCTGCATTCTCTATTCTGTTCCATTGGTCTGTATGTTTGTTTTTGTACCAGTAACAGGCTATTTTGATTACAGTGGTAGTGTAGTAGATTCTAAGGTCAGGTAATATGAGGCCTCTCACTGTGTTCCTCTCTAACAGTAGTGCTTTACTTATCTGGGGCTCCTTCCCTTTCCAAAGAAAGTTGGTGATTTGTTTCTCCATCTCATTAAAAAATGACACTGGAATTTGTTTTGAGATTACACTGTATATGTAGATCACTTTGGATAAAATAGACATTTTCACAATGTTAAGTCTTCCTGTCCATGAGCTAGGTAGACTTTTTCCACTTGTGTAAGCCTCTTTTGGTTTCTTGCAGTAGGGTCTTGTAATTTTCACTATGTAGGTTTCTTACATCTCTGTTTAGATTTATTCCTAGGTATTTTATCTTCCTGGGGGCTATGATCCAACTTGATGGCAGTGGGGTGGGATGCTGTAGTAAATGATAATTGATTTGCTGGTTTCTGCTTTGATAATCTTTATATTGGTGTAAAGTAATCCTACTGGTTTACTTATCTTTATACTGATACTTTGCGGAACTATTCTATTACTGCTGTAGTTTATTTATGGATTCTTTAGGGTCCTCTGTGAATACAATCATATCATCTGCAAATAGGGATATTTTTGCTTCTTCTTTATCCATTAGGATAAAGTCTTATTGCTCTGGCCAAAACCTCTAGCACAATTTTGAGTAGAAGTGGTGACAGTGTACATTCTTGTCCAGTTCTCATGCTAAGAGGGAATTCTTTCAGCCTCCATTCAAGATGATGTAGTTGGTTGGCTTAGTGTAGATGCCTCTTATTGTACCGAGGAATTTCCCTTCTATTCCTATTTTGCTGAGAGTTTTTAACATGAATGGATGCTGGACTTTGTCAAATGTCTTTTCTGCACCAATTGACAAAATTCATTGATTCTTATCCTTTGTGTTATTTACATGGTTGATCATGTTAATTGTTTTTCTGATGTTGAACCAGCCCTGCATCCAAGTTGGTATGAATCCAACTTGGTCATGATGAATTATTTTTTTGATGTGTTGTTGAACTCTACTGCTAGGATTTTGTTGAAGAATTTTGCATCTAGATTCATGAGTGATACTAGGCTGTGATTTTCTTTTTTCATGGGTTCTTTCCCTGGCTTTGGTATCACTGTTATGCTGGCTTCGTAGAATGAATATGGGAATATTCCATCCATTTCTATGTTGTGAAATAGTGGTGGAATTAACTCTTCTCTAAAAGTTTGGTAGACTTCTCCAGTGAAGCCATCTGGGTTGGGACTATTTTTGCTTGGTAACTTTTTGATTACTTTTTCAATCTCTCCTTTTGTGATGGGCTTATTAAATTGTTCTACTTCCCTTTGTGATAATTTTGGTAGGTGATGTGAATCTAGGAATTGTCCATTTTCTCTAGGTTTTCAAATCTGTTAAAGTACAGTCTTTTGTAGTATTTTGTTATGATACTTTTGATTTCAGTTGGGTCTGTTGTGACAGCATCCATCTCATTTTTTATTTGGAGTATTTGTTTCCTCTTCTGTTTTTCTTTTGTAAGTTTAGCCAATGGTTTATCAATTTTGTTGATTTTCTCAAAAAATTAGATTTTCGTTTGTTAACTCTTTCATGTGTTTTTCTCTTCTCAAATTTCTTTAGTTCTCTGATTTTTATTATTTGTTTTCATCTGGTGTCTGAGGAGTTCTTTATTTGTTCTTTTTGCTACTTTTTCAAGTTGTAGGGTTAGTTCTTTGATTTGGGACCTTTCTTCATTCAAGAGGTGTACTAAATTCAGAGAGATAAATTGTGCTGTTAGCATTTCTTTTGCTGTATCCCATAGGTTCTGGTAGGATAGGTTTTGATTCTCATTTGATTTCATTAATTTCTTTGTTGCATCTTTGATTTCTTCTATAACCTATAAATTTCTGAGCAAGGGGTTATGCAGTTTCCATGAGTTTTAATTTCTATCCTTTTTTTTTCTGTTATTGATTTCAACTCTTATGGCTTTATGGTTTGAGAAGATGGTTTGCAATAACTCATTGATTTGGATTTTCTTGAGACTTGTTCTATGGTCTAATATGTGGTCTATTCTGGAAACTGTTTCATGTACATTTGAAAAGAAGGTATCCTTATCTGTTGTTGGGTAAAAAAATTCTGTATATGTCAGTGATGTTTGGTTGGCTTATTGTCACAACAAAATTTTCTAAATTTTTATTGATCTTTTTCTGGATGATCTTTCCATTACTGAAAGTGGAGTGTTGACGTCTCCTAGTATTATTGTGGAGTGATCTTTATCATTTTTCAATGTTGTTAGTGTTTGCTCAAGGTATGTAGATGTGCTGGTATTGGCTGCATAAGTATTTAATATTGTCATATCCTGCTTAGGCATTGAAACTTTAAGCAGTATATAGTGACCATCCTTGTCCATCATGGTGGATTTTACTTTAAAATCTATTTTGTCTGGGATTAGTAGTGCCAATCCTGCTCTTCTTTGCACATTATTAGCTTGGTATATATTTTTCCATCTTTTGATTTTCAGTTTGTTCATATCTTTGAGTGTAAGGTATATTTCTTGTAAACAGCATATAGACAGATTTTGTTTTTTGCTTCAATGTATTACTCTCTCTTTATTGAAACATTCCATTCATTTACATTCAGCGTAGTTATTGCTATATATGTATTTAGTACTGTCATTTTGATACCTTTATTTTTGTGTTGTTGATATTTTCTTTGTTCCACTTAATATTCTGTTCTGGGTTGTCTTCTGTTTGAATGCTGATTTTGTGTCTGTTGAGACTCCTGTATTATGTTTCTTGGTTTGATATGTAACATCATTAGTTTGCTTTGCAGCTACTCCTTTGTTCATCCTTAATGTTCTAGGTTTAAACCAATTTTTAACTTCTTTGTATCTCCTTAGCTTCCTCTCCATCTGAAAAGGCTATGAAGACTGTAATATCCTCTATGTAGTGTGATGATGTCATAGTTCACATGTTAGGATCTCTGTTTCACTAATTTTAATTTTTGAGCTTTTACTGAGCTTTGTGACTTCCCTGAGTAGGGTTTTATATGCTGTGTCCTGCATTGAGTACTTGAGTATACAACTTATTTTCTGATGAAAGAGCTTCTTTCTGTATTTCTTGCAATTTTGGTTTTGTTTCTACAAAGTCTATAAGCTTCTGTTTGTCTGAGAATACCTTAAATTCACTGTCATATTTGAGAAAAAATTTTCAGGACATGACATTATTTGTTGGAAGTTTTTCTCCTTCAAGGCTTTGTATGTGTCATCCCACTGCCTTCTTGCTAACATGGTTTCTGCCAAGAAGTCAGAGGACTGCACACAGGACTTCCCTTTGTACATGAGTTTTGATTAAAGTCTAGCTGCCTTTAAGTGCCTCTCTTTATGTTTCATTTTAGAAAATTTATTATAATATGTCTTGGTGTCTTTCAGGGTGGGTAACTTTTGTGGAGTTCAATAAGTGTCTTGAACAGCTATATTCTTTTCTTTCATGATGTCAGGGAGATTTTCTGTCAGCAGCTCTCCAACAATGTCCTCTATATTTTCTGCTATCCTTCCCTGTTCAGGAACTCCAATTACTAATAGATTATTCCTCTTGACAGTGTCCTACATGCTTCTTCATGCTTCTTCATTTTTCTTGATTCCTTTATCTGACTTTTCTTCATAAATTCTGGTGTCAGTTACTTTACCTTCCATCTCACTAGTTCTGCATTCTACTTCCTAATTCTTGTTCTTTTGGCTTTGCACTGAATTGTCTAATGCTGCAATTTTATTATTGATCAGCTGAATTTCAGATTTTCAATATTCTAGCAGTTCATGTAGCTTGCTTAATTTTTCCATTTTGTTCTGTTGCACATTGTTTAATCTCTAGAAGGGCTCTCTACACATAATTCTTTTGTGTTCTACCTCCAATAACTTCAGGAAGACTTCATCTGGGAAGTTTTTTGAGTCTTTATTTTGGGAGTTTTCCAGAGCTGTAGTAGTCAACTTCTTTAAATGGTTAGATATTGATTGTTGTGTTCATGCCATTGGAAGGCTGTTCAGCTTCTCTGGTTTTGAACCAACAGGAGCTGTAGCATAGCTTTAAGAAGGGAGTGAGTAAAGGGCACTGCTAGACTTGAACACCAGTTGCTGCTGTGTTCTCTAGGTATAGCTGACTTATGTACAGCTTCTCTTGTGACAGAGACACTTCCCAGCCCCACGATGCTGTTCAGCTTAGCAGCTGGCCACATCTCACCACTCAGGTGGGGTGGGCCCATCTCTTGACTGATAAAAATGGTGACCTACTTGTGCTGGCTCTCTGGAGCCATGCCAGCAGACACTATAGTGTAGCTCAGACTAGGGAGGAAAGGTACTATCACACTTAGCTACCAGCCACTACAACATTCTCTAGATGTGCTTATTTAAAAATTGCTTCTCTGTTGAGAGAGATGCTCTCCAGAGGTAGCTGGCAGCAGCCAGACCCACAGGGATGGCAAGCCCAGCCTACTGGCTAACAAGGGTAGTGCCCTACTTATGGAGTCTCTCAGGTGGGTCAGTGAAGTGGGTCTGTGGAGTGGGTCAGTGAAGGGAGGGAGATATGGCACCACCACACTTGGCCACCAGCCACTTCTGTGTTGCCTGGGTATGATTTTCTTGAGAACAGTTTTTCTGCTGAGGGTGGCACTGTCCAGCAGCAGTCAATACCAGCCAAGCCCTCATGGTGGCAGGCCCAGCCTCCTAGCTAATAAAGATGGTGATCTACTTGTGCAGTCTCTCAGGGGCTGTATCAACAGACATTATGACATCACTCAAAGAAGGGAGAGGTAAGGGTACTGCCACACATGGCCATCAGCTCCCACTGTGTTCTCTAGGTATGATTGTCTTGAAAACAGCTTTTCTGCTGGGAGAAACACTATCCGGTGTGGCAGCCAGCCCAGCTTGGCCTTGAAGTATGGCTGACCGCCTGTCAGCTGATGAAGATAACATCCTGGTGGAGCTACCTCTCTTTCACCGAGCCAGCAATATCTGTGACACTGGTACCCTCAGTCACTAGCCACTGCTGGGTTCTCTAGATGTGACTGTCTTAAGCACAGCCTCTCTGCTGTGAAAGATGCTGTCTACTTGTGAACTGCAGCTCTGCATGTTAGCTGGCCCCTGCCAGGCTCTCAGGCTCAGCGGTTCCTGTTCAAGTCTCCCAGTTAACAAAGATGACATCTGTACCTTTAAGCCTCTCAGCTATTCTGACAGCAGAAGTGTGAGTCTTTGCATTGCCATCTCACCTCCAACAAAGATAATTTTCCCCTCCCTGTCACCCAGTCTGATCTCACAACCCTACATCTGATCTTGGGGCTCCCATTCAATTGTTTTTGGAGGTCTTTGTCCCCAGAGGGAGTAAAAGAGATGGTGTGAGTCATCTGCCATCTTGGCCCCAACCCTATTGCCTTAGTCTTTATTATAGATTATCTTCTAATAACATACTGAAATGGATCTGTTGCATAAAATATATCTGCAAACAGCCTTTGCCAGTTTTCTAAATTACAGTAAGCAAATTTCATATAATAATCTATTTCTGATATTTCCTTTATTTTATATATAACTCAACTTTAGCACTGCCGTAGTAAAAGCTGTATTTGAATGCATTTTGCAACCTTATAAAACAAGTATGTATGTGAGAATTTGAATTCACTGATTCCAGTGCTGTGTGTTAACTTTGAATTACAGTTTAATGGCCATTTTTCAGAGTTTTAAGACCTGAGTAGAACTGTATTTCCTGTGCCCTCAACAAAGGGAATGCAGCTTAATTGTGCCAAAAGAATATTTGTTCCAGCTTTCTGTAACCTGGTGTTCTCTTTTATAGAAATCAAGTGTTAGTTATGGAAATAAGATAATCATGGGAAATACTTCTAGTAATTTCCTAAGGCATAAATCTATATGTTGTTGTTGTTGGTTGCCACTGAGTCCATTCTGATTCATGGTGACCCCATGTGCTAAATATAGTAAAACTACCAGATAGTGGTTTTTTTGGGGGGCTGTTTCCTAGTGGAAACAGATTGTAAAGCCTTTTATTTGCTGATATCACAAAATGGGTTTGAATCACCAACTTTTGGGTGAGTAGTGAGGAGCAAACCATTTGTGTCATGTAAACCAAACCCACTGCCGTTTAGTCGATTCCAACTCATAAAGACCCCATAGGACAGAGTAGAACCACCCCCATAGAGTTTCCAAGGAGCACCTGGAAGATTTGAACTGCCAGGTTCATGGTTAGGAGACATAGCACTTAATGACTATGCCTCCAGGGTTTCCTTGTGCCACATGGGAACCTTCAAATCTATATAGTTCCATGAATCTATAACTTAGCATGAGATAAGTGTCTATTTTACAGAGTGAAAAGTGAACACCGGTGTAAATGAGAATTGACAGAAAGTTCAACAGGTTTTAATCGCAAGCTAAATTAAAATACAGATGACTTGGTATGAAAAGTAGCTGTCTCTCCTAAAATGTTCACCAACATTATCTCACTCATCAGCAGTTTTTTTTTTAAGTACACACGAAATTATTCTAAATTTGACAGAAGTACTTAATTTATAATATGAGGTGTCATGTGAATTTGTATCACTGCTTTTTAAAATCTGAACAAAGATATTCAGGCACTCTCGTTATCTTCTGGTCTTCTGCAGAAAGGTTTGTATTTACCATACTCGGGTAAATGCACTTTGGAGACAGAAAATCAACTGTGACTATGTATCAGGTTAAGAACTTGATACATAGGATTTATACAAATGATGAGGTCCACATTCCCCATTTTTTAAGAAGAAAGCATAAGGTACATAGAAGTTAAATTACATGAAAAATGTCTCTTAGATGTTTCATAACACAGCCTACATGAAAAATTCAGACATTCCGATTTCTCAGTTAGTGTTACTATTATATCACAAGGAGTCCTGGTGGGCAGCTGTTCAAGTGCTCATCTGCTAAACAAAACGTCAGCAATTGGAAACCCACTAGGAAACCCTGTGGGTCAGTTCTACTCTGGTCTATACGGTCTCTGAGTCAGAATTAATTTGATCACAATGTTTTTTTTTTTTTTTTAAATTATTTCACACTTACCTTCATGTATTTATATTTGAATTATTTGGGGGAGGGGAATGAATAAAATATTCTCCCATAGAATCCTAACACAAGAGTGAAAGCTTTTGACCGGAAGTCTGATCCATTTTTAAGTACAAGGAGTTCAGAATCTTGAAGGAGGTGGAGCTAAGAAACACAGGATCATCCACTTGAAAAGAATGTTTCTTCTACTTTAAATTTCACATTACTTTTGTACATTTTAAATGAAAAAAAAATGTACACTTCTTTTTTCCGCTCAAATAACAGACTGATTTTATTCATAAACTTTTCTGGTAATTACATAGGACTGTCAGTTACCGCCTACAGTTTAAAATTGCAGTGCTTTTCATCTCTCAAGAACAGTCTTTTTTTATTATTATTATTGTATAAGGATTGCATTTCCTATGTGAAGCCAGTAGAAGCTATCAGAAGGATGAAAAGGGATGCATTCAATTCTAATTTTTAAAAAGATTCCTTTTTATGAAGAAAGTGAGGTTACTACTATATGACTCTCCAGGCAAAGGCAAGCACTGGAGAGTTGAGGCTTGCCAACCTGGTGGTTGTCACTTAAAGAGAAAGAGCCCTAGTGCTGTTACCCACTCTCAAGCTGCACTCCAAATGAGCTGCTACACAGAGGTGAACATAACGGGAAGAGATAAACTCCCTTCTTTTCTGCATGGGTAAAAGCAAAGACAGTAGGCTTTTCCTTTTACCGTTGCCTCCAGTGGCAATGCAATTAGCAGCAAGGGAAAGAATGCATTGTTATTTTTAAGGTAAAAACATGGAAATAATTTCTATCAAAGAGACGATTTTTCTTTAACACTTCTAACATATGTCGGTACTAGCTCTTCTGCCTCTCTACTAGGGTCTCTTGATTATCCCAGGACCACCCTGGGGTGTTAGTCATATAAAGCAGAAAGTCAGTAGCCATATGGATTCTAGACTAAATGGTAGCAGGTTTTTCTCCCCACTGAACACTAGTCCTTGGAGGCAAACAAGCAGGTTGGCTTCTGAGACTCTTTAGATTTAATTTTGCTTGGAAAATCCATTCTAAATGGTCCAGAATGCCATTTTTAGAAGAGAAACTGCCACAAAACAAAACATGTTGACAAGTTAGAAATTATTGTATACTGCATTTGTAGAGAACGGAGCATACCTTTAACCTGAAAAGCTCGTTATTGGGAAAAAGGTGTTGTACCGCTATTCAGTTTATTGGGTACACTGCTTGTTGGAACTGATTTCATTTTGACAAGGTTATACAGGATCTCCTGTGCTCTAATAAGCTCCAGTGACAAAGTGTGGTTGTATTTTTTGAATTCCTTCATTATAAAGTGAAAAAAGGACACTTCTATTATTTTGAATTCAATGCTACAATTTAGACTGTAACTTTTTAAAAAATATTGAAAATAAATACAATTCTAAATCTAAAAATTTCCAGGATATTGTACTTTAATTTTTTAATAATTGTATATATTTAAAGACTATTTGCAGGGTCCCTCAAAATCTTACACATAATCAAAAAGAGGTGCAAATCAATTTTTGCAAAGAATAACCATATAAGACTTGATAACTAACTCACGTAATTAAAATTCATGTTACTCTCTATCTACCAAAGGCATTGTCATTATCCCAAGTAGGGCAATGTTTGTTGATTTTGCTTCATAGTGACTGAATAGGACAGAGTAGAATGATGCCATAGGGTTTTCAAGGCTGTAATGTGCCTCTAGCACTCTTTATTACCTGTAAACCGTGTGTCAAATTCAAAGCATAGAGTTAGGCATCCTGAGGAAGTATGCATAAGCACATACTCTCTGTTGTCATCCAGCTGGTTCGTGAAAAGGAAAAAAAATGTTCTAAGTATTAAATCAAGTTTTTAATATCTCCAATTTCAACCACTGTTATCATGAGAAGCTTTGATGCATCATTTGTGTACCTTGTCCTTTGTTATCCATAAAAGGGGAAACTAGCAGAATATGATTGTATTGCTTAATTATGAGGAGTTCTAGATGGTGCAAATGGTTAATGGCTTGACTCTTAACCAAAAGCTGAGGCTGAAGTCTACCGAAATGTGCCTTGGAATAAAGGCCTGGTGATCTTCTGAAAAACACTATGACACAGAGTTCTACTCTGACACTCATGGACTAATCCTGTGAGTCAGAATCAACTTGATGGCAACTTTCTTTTTTCCTTGACTGTTTAGAGAAAATTCAAAAACACTGCCATAGCAATACACATACATTTCAATATATATTTTCCACTGAGGGAGAGAAAAAGATACAGTGCTAGTGAAATGCACATGACTCTGGGTCTGGGCGTGGTAGCATGTCGTGAATGCATGCATCACTGGTTACATGGATATTGGAGGAACAAAGTTAGAGAAGCAAGAGACGAGTGGAAAAACATGACAGGTATTCAAAGAGAAGAAAATCAGGTCAGCAGTTGTTTAAGGAAGTCTTTACAGAGAAGATGAGACTCAGGCTAAGATCTGAGAGTAACTTTGTCCTAGTTACCGGAAGAAATAGGGGGTATTCTAAAATGGAAAGACCATAGGTCACTGGATCAAATTAACCTTGTCTCAAGGCAAACTGAAATTTCCCAAGACAGAGACACACTGAGTTAGAAGACTGGGCCTAGAGTTTATTGGGACGTGCGAACATGGCATGGCAAAACACCATAGTAATAATTACGTACAGTGGTACATGCAAAGTGCCTTGAAATCACAGAGAAGGAAGATAAAAACTCTGCAGAACTGAGGAGCCCTGGTCCTGCAATGGTTTAGCACCCAGTTGCTAAAGAAACTGTTGGCATTTGGAACCTGCCAGCTGCTCTGTGCAAAACTAGATCTGGCAATCTGCTTCCATAGGGATTTCAGCCCATGTGGAGCAGGTCTACTCTGTAATCAAGGGCGGATATAAGTCACAGTCAACTTGATGGCACACAACAACAACATATAGATGAGAGGTCACTAGGCAGTGCTCTTTGCACTAGACAGCTAAACTGAAGGTTGAGAATTCGGACCCAGTGGTAACATGGAAGGTCAAGTGATCTGCTTCCGTTAAGACTGCAAACGAGAAAACCCTGTGGGACAGTTCTATTCTGTTACACATAGGGTCTCCATGAGTCAGAATCTACTCTGTGACAACTATCAATGTATAGATGAGATCATATGTAAACCGGGACCTGAAGTATGGATGAGAAAGAAATGACAACTAATGTCATGAATGGATGACCCTCTGAGAATACAGCAGCAATGAGAACAGACCTGTGTCTAGAACTTGGGAAGGCACTTAGAAATAGATGTTTGGTGTAGTGGACTTAGGCGTCTTTGTTTATATGAGCCTGAACTATGCAAGAGATCAAAGAGAATGCCACAGCGTCTGTGCCTTGAGGAGTACTAGCCCATGCTGAATTGCAGAAAGCCTTGGTATTTACGGTGCTTCAAACAATGATTTGGAGTTCACGTCACACTCATATGGGCTGAACAGGAGATAGGACAGACTAAAGAACTGATCATAACAACGTTTATCACAGCTGTCTTAGAACCTGGACATGGGTTTAACTTTCTTTCTTTCTCTTCTTTTTTTATTGTGATTGAGAGAAAGTGTACGATCCAGTTTAAATTATCATGCTCACCTATGTGCAGCTCCTACTGCTCTCCTTGCCTGGTGACAACACACTCCTCCTTACTGTTCTATTCATGTCATGTCTTCATGTCATATCCTCTTAACAATCTCCTGTTTCCTCCTCTCCACCTTCTCCACACCCCTCTAGTAAGACAGTAAGACAACATCCTATAAATGCACAGAATCATAAAATGCACACACAATATGCTCACTGTGCCACCAAGTCCAATCCATTGCTGTCCGAGGAGTTGACCTCAGTAATGATTTATGAAAAGTGGCAGCATCAGGTCTAGGGGCCATGCTCCCAGGGGAACCCCAAGCCTTCAGGCCATCAATTGCAGTGGTGGCGAGGCACCATCTGGTTCTTCTGGTCACATGTTGATGTAGTCATCCATTCACACGGGTCTTTCTGTCTTCTGGATTCTCTTTCCTCCTTATTGTTCTCCTTGGTGACCATCTGTTCCTGATGAAGTGGAACAATTTGGTGTATCTCAGATGGCAGCTTGCTAGATTTTAAGATCCCAGATGCCACTCACTGATATGGGGTGAAGAAGATCCTCTCAGCAAAGTGTTAGTTATGCTGATTGGCCTGGCTGTGCCCTGAGATCATGGTCCCTGGACCCCCGCCCCTGCTACTCTATCCTTGCAATATTGGGTTAAGATTGGAAGAGTTTTCAAGTTATGTGGAAATCCAGCTAAACTGATCTTCTTTCTAATGTGTGCTGTCACTGATTTCAGCCAACCAAATTTCTATCAGTTATTTAATCTATACCCTTCCCTCTTCCTCTCTCCCTCCCCTCTGTTGCAGTTGTCAGAGAGTCTTTTCTTCTGACATGAGTCTGTATTTTTAAGTCTTTATGGTAAGGACAATATTTGTCCTTGAGCCACTGACTAATTTCACTCAACATAATATCTTCCAATTGAAACCAAGTTATAAGATGCTTCCTAAAATCATCGTTGTTCTTTATCATTGCGTAGTGTTCCATTGAGTATACATACCATAGTTTATTTATCCATTCCTCTGTTGTTAGGCATCTGGATTGACTCCATATTTTTGCTGTTGTAGACTGTGCTACAATAAACATTAATGTGCATGTATCTGTTTGTGTGACTGCCCTTGCTTCTGTAGGATATATCCCAAACAGTGGGATTACTGGATCAAATGGAATATCTATTTTTAGCTTCTTAAAGAAGCACCAGATGGCTTTGCAAAGAGGCTGGGCCATTTGGCAATCCCACCAGCAGCATAAGAGTTCCAATTTTTCCATAGCCTCTCCAGCATTTGTTGTTTTGTGTTTCTTGGATCATGGCCAATCTTACTGGGGTGAGATGATATCTCATCATAGTTTTGATTTGTATTTCTTTAATAGCTAATGATCGTGAACATTTCTCCGTGTCTTTTGGCTACCTGGATGTCCTTTTTAGAGAAGTGTCTGTCCATTTCCTTTGCCCATCTCTTAGATAGTCCTTTTCTTGTTAATATTTTGTGGCACCTTGTAAATTATGGAGATCAGATGTCAGTCTGAGATATAGCTGCCAAATAATTTTTTCCCATTCTGTAGGTTGTCTTTTAATTCTTCAGATAAAAAAATCTTTGGATGAGCAAGAGTGTTTTATTCTTAGTAGTTCCCATTTATGTATCGTCTCTTATGTTGATTGTGCTTTGTCAGATTTTGAAGTCTGTCTACATTGCGTATTAAAACTTACATTGTTGATCCTATCTTTTTCTTGGATGATCTTTATCATTTGAGATTTGATATTTAGGTCTTTTATCCAGTTTGAGTTGGTTTTTGTGTAAGGTGTGAGATATGGGTCTTGTTTTAATTTTAGCAGATAGATATCCAATTTTGCCACCACCATTTGTTAAAGAAACTGTTTTTACCCCAGTTTACAATCTTAGGGCCTTTGTCAAATATCAGCTGTTCATAGGAGGATGATGGTATCTCTGGTGTCTCAACTCTGTTCCACTGGTCTATATGTCACTTTTTGTACCGATACCAGGCTGTTTTGACAACGGTGACAGTATAATAGGTTCTAAAGTCGGGTGGTGAGAGGACTCTCAGTATTTGGGTTTAACTTTCTTGGTTCAACAATGTAGCTGTTTGAATGGAAAATGAATTTTTATATGTGGCTAGGTTCATAGTAAACCAGAGTGTTTACCTTGAACTTATTTGTAACTCAGCAGTCACTCATACCTTTTGTACCCTACTTAGACTTATGTCTGCCTAATAAGCATTTATATAACTGTTTAGATTTGGGGTTCTCTCTGACATTATTCAAATACCACCAAATTTTTCTTTTTATGTAATAACAGTATTCAAAACATATATGTCACAAGTGCAATGAGATGTATAATTTATATAATTCACATCTTATGTGTAGGAACAGCTATAAGCAAATATTTTTATGCCTTGAAACCTTTACTTTTCTGTTTCTAATCAATAAAAATTCTCATATTTTTTTGTTCTAGAGAAGTCTGTATCTTTACTGTGTGTTTTTAAACCAATTGCCTGTGAAACCCTGATGGTGGGTTAAGGGGTATGTCTGCTAACTGAAAAGCCAGCAGTTCAAATCCTCCAGGTCCTCCTTGTAAACTCTGTGGGGCAATTCTACTTTGACCTCAGAGTCACTATGAGTCTGACATTACTCCCCAGTATTGGGTGTGGTTTTTGGTTTTTGGGGCCCTATGAGTTGATTCTCACTAAGGAACATCTCATGTGTGTCAGAGTAAGACTGCCCTGTAGTGTTTTCGATTACAGAGGTTTCTTTGGGTGGACTCAAACCACCAACTCTGTAATTAACACTAAGTGAATTAGCTGTTTATTTTTTTTCTTACCAACAAGGACTTTATATATATTTTAGTTTAGATAATGAATCATGAGCTCCTATGACTTCATTTTAATCTACTGTTTATCTAGAAGTTTTAACAAATTTTATCCATTTAAATGTATAGTGAAAAAAAATAATCCATTAAGATCGAGTCTGCTAGCAAAAGAAATTCAAAACACATAATCCCACTTTCAGACAAATTGGTTTTACACATTTCTGTATATTACGATATTTTATCCCCTTAAAACAAGGATCTCATTAGGTAGAATTCAAGCACTGCACATGAATTAGAAAGTGGTTTTAATTCTAATTTTGAAGAATTTCACTGAAATTTATTATTTTGATTTAAATTATATCAAAGTAATTTCTCGATATTTAGTACTTTCTGTTGTTGGATATAGGCAAGTGAAAAACTCTTATATTCACTTCCAAAATGCCTTTATTCAGCCAGAACATATTTTATCAATTAAGACTTCTTAATTACATTTTCTTTAACCTCTGGAAACCCTGGTGGCATAGTGGGTTAAGTGCTATGGTTGCTAACCAAAGGATTGGCAGTTCAAATCCACCAGGTACTCCTTGGAAACGTGTGTGTGTGCGTGCGTGTGTTATTAAGTGGGATAATAATAGTCAAGGCAGAATTTTGCTGTGATCATTTGCCACACCCAAGAGACTCAATTTTTCAGGGCTATTCACTTACACTGAATAGCAGCTGCTTAATAAGCTCTCCTGACCCTTGGCCACCTTTCTGAAAGTCTCAATTATGTGAAGATGGAAAGAGTTAATAAAGACACACGGATGAGGTGATTCTCCGGTCAAACTCACACTGCTATCAAAGTAGCAGGAAATGTGAGCCAAGATTAATTTTGCTACCAAGAAAGTTTGGTTAAGAAATAAACTGTATGTTGCTGGTCTTGGAAGTTTGTTTTTCAGAAAATAACAACTGTCCTTTAGTTCTATATTGTTTACTCATATGATAGATTCTCATCTTTCCAAAAATTAAAAAAGACTCTTCCTTATCCCCTAAAATATGTCATATATAATAAAAATTTTAAGTAAAAATTCATTCAGTAAATATTTATTGAACTTTTAAAGAGTGCTATTGTTTGGGGTCTGGACAATAAACTAGACAGTGCTCTTTGCTTTGAGAACTAGTTGTCTAGAGGCAAGATCAATGCCTGTAAAGTGAGAGCAGATGAAAGCTGCAGGCAGAAGAGATAACTTTTATGAACAATTTCCTTGGTCCTTCCAAGAATTCTTTCTCATCTTATGCTGTTAAATTTTAGTTCATTCTAATTAATCCTTAGGTGCTGGATACTTAGATTATTTCAACTTTGACTCTTTCAAAGCACAGATAAACTAATTAGATCAACATGAATAATATAAAATTAAAGGAGGTAATAGAATAAAGAATCTCTCAAAAATTCTGGGGGGAGGGGTGGGGGGTGGAAGACAACATTTACAGTATTGGAAAATACATAAGGGGGAAATAAAGTAGCAGTAGTTAAACATGTGTAACAGTGGCCGGGAGGAGGTTCTTGTTTGGCTGGTCATGGACTTGATTCAACTGTCATATGGGCCAAAGTGCTTTCTATCACATTACTTTCAGACCGTTTGTTTTTAGCCATAACAGCACTTGCCTTGGCTTGGTAGTAAAGAACAGAGGATAAGGGTGGACCCTAGGGAGACAAGCAGAAGCCAGACTATGAATCAAGAAGGATTTGTAATGCTGTCTCATCTATCTGAACATTTTAAAAGACCCTAGAAGATGAAACCCTGATGGCGTGCTGGTTAACTGCTGTGGCTGCTAACCAAATGGTCAGCAGTTCAGATCTACCAGGTGCTCCTTGGAAACTCTATGGGGCAGCTCTGCTCTGTCCCATAGGGTCACTGTGAGTTGGTATTAACTCAAGAGCAATGGATTTGGTTTGACTTCGGTTAGGTGGTTCTCTTGAAGTGGATTAAGAATTATTAAAACTGTCTTTTTTATTCTTTAAATGGCAGCCAGGGGAAAAAAATCTGTATTGAATAATTTACACATTGTAAGACATAAGCAAATTATTGCGTTTGCTAATTTTTATAATAGTTTCTTATTTCATTACATACTTTTCCTAAATAGTCTGTGAAGAGGAGTAGAGATAATTTTTTAAGAAAAATTATTATTTTATCTTTTTAGTTAACAAAATACATTTACTTTATATTTCTCATGTATATCTAAAGTAGAAAATAATGGTTCCTCATCTGTCAGCAAAATAATTTGCTTTTTAGGTTTTTAAGATATATGCATTTAACACGTGAAAAGTCCAGCATCTTCGAGGGCTATCACACATAAAAATATAAAAGTCAACTCTTTAAAACTCAATGTGAAGAACCTGATATTACCAAACACAGTATAGACTAGAAAATGTTAAATTATTTGCAATCAGATGATAGGTTAGAATAAGATTTCATTGGATTTGAGAAGCAGGCTTTCAAAATCAACTGTGTTACTTGATTTTTAATAGGAATATAGAAAACCATTTTTTAATGTTAACCCAAATAAAACACTATTTGACTTGAGATATATATATACACACATATATATATTTCATACCAGCAGTGATAAATGTTAGAAAACATAAAGTATGTGTATATTTGTAAATAATTTTTATTCCTTTATAATGTTAAAGTTAGGCCTACTTTAGGATCACAGTAATGAACTCCAGGCAATACGTATTTTGCACAGTGATTAATGCAGTACAGTGCATTTTCAGAAGGTTGTTTTCTTAATTTGACTGGCCAGGAAGCACTTTTCCTGTTGAAAAACAGGTGTAAACATCCACAGTCAAAATAAGAGCAGAATCCATGCTGCTTTCTGAGGTCTCCAGGGTAGAGAGTTCAGCAGGTAAAGTCTGCGGATTGAGTGGGGCTATTTATCAGAAATAAAGAACTAGAAAATTTTTGGTGTGACTCAAAGACATTCACTGTGAGAATGACAGGAAACGTTTTAATACTAAAATAATCTGTCAAATGCTCTGAATATATAGGAACTATATGGCATACATGAGGGCTCAAGCTCTAGCTCTGTAATTATAGGTAATTTGGAGACTGTTTCTAATTTCCTCACCAGGTAATTTATGTGCCTTACCTACTGGAGAGAAA
Source organism: Heterohyrax brucei (assembly GCA_028571685.1). NCBI lineage: Eukaryota > Metazoa > Chordata > Mammalia > Hyracoidea > Procaviidae > Heterohyrax > Heterohyrax brucei. The sequence continues at coordinate 110,110,604 of CM053148.1, forward strand.
ATTTGACTCTTTGAGGATTCTGCCAAGGTGCTCCTAGCTTGATACGGGCTTGTACTGTTTCAGGGCTCTCTTTTCTGCTCTTCCTATTTTCAGCAATTTCTGAGGGAAAGGAAGGAAGATTTTGGCATTAAATGCTTAGCTGTTCGCTCTGTTTATTATTTTCTGTATTGGCACCTGCTGTTAACTTTGAGCAACTTTGACTAATCATGGACTAGAAGTTGAATGTTCTGGTTCTCATCTATGTTCAGTAACCTTTCCCAGTTCTGCCATAATAAAATAAACTGCAACCTTTCAGACTATTGGGTTTCATGCTAGTTGACTCAATACTTGTTCAAGACTCCTAGGTATTGCAAAATTGTTAGAAGGCGTTGCCAGCTAATGAGGGTAAGAATTGCAAGACTAAGTGGTTCATTAACATCATTTGTGAGACATGGAGAAGCAAATAATAATAGTAGTAATGATAATAATAATGGGCTTCTATTTTGTTTCTAAAAATTGCTTTCATCCTGTTTCCTGTCGTTAAGTTTTTCTAAAGAAAAAAAGGCATTTAACATGCATATACTCATTCATTGCTAATGTCTCTTTAATCTTATATGGTGGCGTTATTTGTGTTCATTTCTGTATGTATGTTTCTTTATCTACTTCTCTGACAAAGCATGTCATTTTTTTTTGTTTTGTTTCATTTTACCTGTGTGTATCTTGCTACTGCATGTAAAATCATTTAAATGGCTCAGTGAACAAATGGATTCTTGTCATTTTAAATTTCACTCTACGTATTACAAACAGTTTGCCTGTTTGCAAAGATTGCTCCAACTTTTTCTTTTGCTTTGTGCTGGAGCCTAAAAGAGAAGTGAATAAAATAAAATAAAATGACAGGAACTGGTGGTACAGTCAGCATTGTACCTGGATAATCTGTTCTAGCCTATAAAGATGAAATCTAAAGAAGATACATGTATTTATGATTTTAATCGTTTGTGGTTTTGTTTTGTTTGCATGATATGATTTTGTTTTATGTTTTGTTTTTTCCACTCACCAGATGTTTCCAACACTTTGCTTCCCACTACTATCATCCCCTCCCTTACCACTGCAACTGTAACAACCTCTGTAGCCATAGCAACCAGCCCAACCACACCTGCATCAACCAGCAGCATCAGAGGTACAGTAAACTTCTTTGTTATGGCCTGGAAACCACATTCCGTTAAACTTTACAAGGGCTTTGCAAAAGGGAAGAGAAACAGAGATTCCCTTTTTATTTAATGATATGAAGTAATTAAGTCACCTAAATTATCAGTTAGAATTATGAGTATAGAATATAAGTCAACAGGTACATTTTATTTCAGTTTTAGTGTCAGTTGGGACTACTATAAAAAAATACTCCAGAATACATGTTAAAAATATATGCATTCTAGAAAGTCAAGAAAATTTTCGGTGTAAACGTGGAACACTGATTTGTCTTGCAAAGAACTAACATGCTCAAAGATGCAGAGGCAAATTTACATTTTGTCATATCATAATTTAATGTTTGTGAATTGTTATTCCTCTGCAGCCAGATTATCATTCCTACAGTGACATTTGTTTTATAATTTACCTCTTTCATGGGGTTGTTATAAATGATTCATTGTGTAGAACTTTCAGGTAAATATTTAATGCTGTTTCATCCTAAAAGTGATCCACTGAGTAGATCTACTTATTCTGCTGACAGAAAGTTCTAAAACAGAGCATTCTAGAGATGTTACAGAGATGGCCAAAATGATGGGAATTGAGATTTGGCCCAATGAGTAATTTCTGCTGTCAATATACAAATATGATTATTTTGCTTCATAGAGAACAGACTTTAAGAAATTTAAGTTATTCTTATGGGGCAAAGAAACCATTACTTTGTAGTTGACATCTATTAAAAGCGTCTTAGCAATTATTAACTTTTTAGTGGATCTTGAAGAAGTAGGAGAGTTTCTTTAAAGCACTGTAGAAAAACTTGCTTTAAGCTTAATTTCAGCATAAATAACGCTCGCAGTATATTTGCTATTTTTAAATCTGTCTTTTCCATCTTACCTGTGCTTTGTTCATTTTCGTTATACTAATATGTGTTCACTTAACAATTTAACTTGAAAAGGTGGAAGGAATTTACCTTAATATATATAATTAAGTTGTAGCACATTCACGTATAGCTCTATTCCATCACTTATAAGGGTTATCTTGTTAGTTTATCTGTTTTCCCGTTATTATTAACTTTAAATTGAGATGTGAGTTCGGATTTAACAGTTATTAGGTTCTCAGAAGATTCTATCACCTCATGATTGCCAATTTGTTTTAAAAAATATGTCAAATATATTTTAGAGTGCACAGGATTGCACTTAAGTTTATTGATGTTATTAATAAGAATTTTACAGAAAACTACCTAGGCTTTTTTTAGTATAGCTGAACAGACTTTGATTTAGCTAAATAATGCAAGTGAGAACAACTTAAAGATCTTACTTATAAAGAATTTATGTAAAATTTTAGGATGGACAATCAAAATCAAGCAAAAAGCAATGTGTTTTAGGATATAATGTTAAATAAAATACATCTAAAGTTATACTTTGCTTTGTTAGTTTGCTTAGAGATTATGTCAATTGAAATTAAAATAAAATACAATTATTGTCTGATGCTAAAAAAGTCTCTATAATATTAAATTTTGACTATACAAAGTACTTTGATAGAAGAGGAGGGAAGTGTGTTGTCTTCACACATGCACTAGTGCCCACTTGTGAAATGAAAGCCTAATATTAGTTTTACCTTGCTTCTTCAACAATAATTTTTATCAAGTACTGCTAAATAAGCAATGTGCCAGACCCTAAAATTATATGAATTAAATTTATTGAATTTAAAATCATTATCTACTGAAATAATGCTTTTTTTTTTCTAAAACAACCTGTTATTTTTCATCTTTATGGAATAATAGTTATGTTCCCTCTTAGACCTTACATACCTTTCTGAAGCAGAGTAATAATGCACACTATACCCACACACCCACAGCTGTGCCCACACACGCTCAGACAGACATACAGGGAGAGAAAGAGGGAAAGAGAGAAGGAAGGGGCACTGGAGATTGTACTAAAGTAAGTAGAAAACAGTTTCATTTCAAAGCAAAGTTAATAACAATGATTTATGTTATTTCCTGTGGAGCTTATATGAAATTTGCTGTATTGCATTTCAGTACCTGTTAAAATGGAATCAATTTTGTACTTTTTCTGGATAAATTCATTTACCTTTTCAAGCTGTCTTTTGTGAATTTTACACCATGGGCATTAAAGGTGTTAAAAATTTAATCCCTCATATAGACAAAGAATACTATAAAATACACATGTATACACATGTATCTATGATTCGCTGTTTCATACACTGGGTTTATAATTTTGAAAACATGTCAAGATACCTGGAAATAAAAATATTTCCTGTAAATTAGACAATTCACATGAACTATTTTATAGGAAAGAGAGAACAGTGCTTACACTAAATGTTAGCTTAATGTCCAATATCCCTACTACATTCAAAAAACAGCTGTGGAAAACTCCTCAAGCCTCCCTTGCGTGGTTGAAGTTCTATTTATTTTCGTATTTTGTGGAGGGGTTCATTCGGAAGCACTGTTACGACTTTTCACACTGTCCCTTGTATATCTCTGTACCAATAAATTGGAATTTTTAGATAAAATGTCGCTTTGAACATGATTTATTTATTTATAAATTAGCCAAAGATGTGTCAAAATCGTGGCTGTAAAGGAATTGTGGTATGAACATGCTACCTAAGAAAGCTGAGAACTAAAGAGAAGTTTTTTTTTCAGTCTTTATAATTTCTTGATGGTATGTTTATTGTATTCCTCTCTCATGCAGTATTCTGAAATAAGCTAAATGCATTTGGTTTTAGTAGGTTTAAATAATATTTATTTGAATTATATAATCTGTAACGATTATGCATTATCTATGTAAAAGCTGCGCAGCAATGAATTTCTGTTCATATCTCAGTTTACACATTTTTTACCATGAACATTGTTGTTGGATTTCCCATCCTATGATATGATTAATATCCAGTTTAAAATAAATTAAAACAAAAAATCACAGCTCTAGCTCTATTGGAAGTCAAGATAGAATGGAGCAAAGAAAACTTGTAAATCTGTACTTAAATCTTCAAACCATAAACTTGAGAATTTGCGCATCCCTTCTATATGTCTCTTTAATCCATCTGCCCTGTGGAGAAGAAGGTCTTCAGTCACATGGTAGAAAGAGGAGGCAGTTAACAGTGTCCTGCTACCTACAAGTAGTGTTTTAGCATAGAGACAAACCAGCTTAAACAGACATAGGCGAGATGGTGAGTAACTGAGACTTGAAGACGTTTTGATTCTTCTCTTTACAAGATTTATAATCTTGGACAGAGGACCAAATTGAGCCTCAGCTTGTTCACCAGGGATATATAAAAAAATTAACAAAAACATTTAATCTCCGTGATTGTCTTGATAATTGGATAATATCTAAAATTCTGGAAACACAATCAGCACTCTATCTGGAAAGATTATTGCTCAATTTGTTTTAGTAAACTATGTGTTGGCATGCAATTACATTTTCCAACAAAAACTATACTTTTAATTATTGCACAATTATTTGAGGTGATGCACTCACTGTTTTTGATTTCAAACTTTTTTATTGATTATATTAGAAAAGTATTAAATGGGATAACATTGGTGCATATATAATACAAAAATACCCATCCCTATCCCCACTTTCTTTTTCTTTATGTATATATGTATATACTCATGAAAGTATCACAACAGTTTATAAATTTTCTTTTTTTATTATTATGACTGAATGAAAATCTACATTCCCATATAAATTTGCATGCCCACTATATGCACTCCCACTGCTCTCCCTGCCTGCTGACAGCACACCCTTCCTCTCTGCTCTGTATGTGTCCTATCCTCCCAACAATCTCCCATCCCCTTCTCACCACCCACTCCCCCTGCTCCAGTAAGAGGTCAGCAGGACGGCATCCTATAGATGCACAGAACCATAAAGTACCCACAAGGTGTGGTCAATCTGTGTCGCCAAGTCCAATCCTTTCCTGTCTGAAGAGTTGATCTTCATTATGATTTATGGACAGGAGCAGCATCAGGGCCAGGTGCCATGCTCCCAGGGGAACTCTGAGGACCCTGGACCATCAGCTGTGGTCTTTTAGTGGAGATCTCAGGGTGCACCACTTTTTATTTTTGTGTTGGCAGTGAGACTCAACTTTGTGAGCGCCATCATGGCTATCACTGGTGGTGGCCGGGCACCATCCAGTTCTTCTGGTCACAAGTTGCTGTTGTCATCCACTCACAAGGGGTCTCTCTGTCTTCTGGGTTCTCTTTCCCCCATGTCGTTTTGGTCCTCAGTGATCATCCATTCCTGCTGAGTTGGGACCGTTTGCTGTACCCTCAGATGGCAGCTTGGAAGCTTTTCAGACCCTAGACACTGCTCTCAACGCTAGTTGTGCCAATTGGCCTCAATTTCCCCTGAGAACATGGTCCCCAGCCCCCTTTCCCAGCTTCTCTGCCCTTGTAACATTGGATTAAGATAAGAGGAGTACTCACATTATGTTCAAGTCCAGTTAATATTGATCTTCTTTCCAATGTGTGCTGTCACAGGTTTCACCCAACCAAATTTCTATCGACTGTCTAATCTAAACCCTCCCCCCCTTGCAGCCGTCAAAGAGTCTTTTCTTCTATGCATGAGTCTGTTTTTAAATTCTTACCGTAGGGGTCTCATACAATATTTGTCCTTTTGTCGCTGCCTACTTTCACTCAGCATAATGTCCTCCAATTGAAACCAGGTTATGAGATGTTTTCCTAAAATCATCGTTGTTCTTTATCATTGCACAGTGTTCCATTGAGTATATATACCATAGTTTATGTATCCATTTCTCTGTTGTTGGGTATCTGGGTTGATTCCATCTTTTAGCTATTGTGGACTGTTCTGCAATAAACATTTGTGTGCATGTATCAGTTGGTGTGAATGGCCTTGATTCTGTAGGATGTATTCCAAGCAGTGGCATTACTGGGTCAAATGGTATATCTAGATCCAGCTTTTTAAGGATGTGCCAGATTCCTTCGAAACAGATTGCACCATTCGGCAATTCCACCAATAGTGTAGAAGAGTTCCAGTTTCTCCACAGCCTCTCCAGCACTTGTTTTATGATTTTTTGCATTTTGGCCAACTTTGTTGGGGTGAGATGGTATCTAATTGTAGTTTTGATTTAAATTTCTTTAATAGCTAATGATTGTGCTCATGTCTGCATGTGTTTTTTGGCTTCCTGGATCTCTTCTTTAGAGAAGTGTCTGTCCATCTCTTTTGCCCATCCATTAAGTGGATAATTTATCTTTTTCTTATTGATGTTTTGTAGTACCTTATAGATTATGGAGATAAGGCGTCGGTCTGATACATAGTTGCCAAATATTTTTCCCCATTCTGTAGGTGGCCTTTTAATTCTATGAGTAAAGTCTTTGGATGAGCAAAAGTATTTCATTCTTAATAGTTCCCATTTATCTCTTTTCCCTTCTGTTGTTTGTGGTTTGTTTGACAGATTTTGAAGTCTGCCTACGTTGTGTGTTAAAATGTCCATTGCTGTTCCTACTTTTCCTTGGATGAGCTGTATCATTTGACATTTGGTTTGTAGGTCTTTTATACAGTTTGAGGTATTTTTTTTTTCTTTCTTTTATAAGGTGTAAGATATGGATCTTGTTTCAATTCAGTGCAGATGGATATCCAATTTCGCCAGCACTATTTGTTGAAGACACTGTTTTTACCCCAGCTTAATGCCTTAGGGCCTTTGTCAAATACCAACTATTCATAGGAAGATGGTGTCATCTCTGAGGTCTTGATTTTATTCTATTGATCTATCTGTCTCTTTTTGTACCAGCACCAGGCTGTTTTGACTACTGTGGCAGTGTAATAGGTTCTAAAGTCGAGTAATGAGAGGCTTCCCAGTGTGTTCCTCTTCTTCAGCAGTGCTAAATTTATCCAGGGCTTCTTCCCTTTCCAAACAAAGTTGGTGATCTGTTTCTCCATCTCATCTGTTCTTTTGGCCGCCCATGGCACATTCAGTGTTCTTCTCCAACATCATAATTCAAAGGCATCAATTCTTCTTCTGTCTTCTTTGTTCATTGTCCAGCTTTTGCATGCATATGATGCAGTTGAAAATACCGTGGCTTGGGTCAGGTGCACTTTGGTCTTCAAGGTGACATCTTTACTTTTCAGTACTTTAAAGAGATCCTTTGCAGCAGATTTTCACATGACTAGAAAGAAAATCGCTCCCATCTAGAAGTTTAAGGCTAATAACTTTTAGCCAATAAGCTACCATTACTTTGCAAAATTATCTAATCATAAATCTTAATTATTAAAATACACACAATCTAAGGGATCTGTTTTACCAATAATAGAGTTCTAAAGCATTGATTACTGAAAGAGCTTAATATATGATTGCTTTTATGTTATTTTTTTATGGTGCTTCAGGTGAAAGTTAATAGAGCAAATCAGTTTTTTTGTTAAATAATTAATACAGGTATTGTTTTGTGACATCTGTTGCCAACCCTGTAATGATCAACCCTCTGTGATTCTTGACCATGGGTTCCCTGTTGCTACTTCTCCGGATTTCCTGCTCTCTTTGCCTTCTCGTCCTTGCTCTCGGGTTGCTGTGTCCATTTACTCATATGAACGTGGTTCATCTACTTGTGTTATTATTTTCTAGGCCTCTAGTCACTGTCTGGAAAAGGCAGTAGCAGAGTAGTTGAGTGCTTTGGCTGCTAACTGAAAGACTGGTGGGGCACATCCACCAGGTGCTTCTCGGAAACTCCATGGGGAGGTTCTATTCCGTCTTATGAGATCACTCAGAATAAGAAATGGATTCCACAGCACTGTTTTTGTAGGATGTGGGGTGTGTGTGTATTTTAAATCATTGCCTCGAGGATGATCCTCTGTAATGACTTAAAAGCGTATTTGGGGAATATTCTCTCAGAGTTTCTCTAATCTCTGTCAGTTAGTCTGATCTTTTTGTGTGTGTGTGAGTTAGAATTTTGTTACACATTTTCTCCAGCTCTGTCCAAGGCTCTCCATCATGATCCTTGTTAGAACAGTCAGTGGAGGAAGCTGGCCACCACTGTGCTGGACTCAGCCTGCTGGAGGCTCTGGTAGTGGTCTCTTCATCCTTTGGACTAATCTTTCCTTTGTGTGGTTCATTTTCTTCATTCACTTTTGTACCAGTCAGGGTGGATCCTTCTTAGATGGTCACTCACCAGCTTTTAAGACCCTAGAAACTATTCACTGATAAATGGCCTTTTTCCTCTGTAAAAACTTTTGAGAGATCTTACTAACTTATAAAAAGCATTTCATACCCATGAAATGGAGTTATGGCAATTAAAAACAAAGGCTGCTTGAATATTTACTATACGCAAACATGGAGAAATTTATATGGAGTTGTAATACTCCACTCATATTTAATGTGGGCATTTTTAATGAACCACAAGTGTATAAAATTTAGATTATGAAACAGTGTTGTTTATATGAAAGTTTCTTTACCTTAACCATCATTTCATGTCTCTGGCTTCAAAAATTAGAGTAATATAAGCATAAAATGCATAAATATATATATATTTAAAAGAAACTACCTGAAATCATTTAATTAAATCAGGTTATAAAAAAGCAAGAATATGGCTAGTCCTTCTATTCTCTGTCACCTTTGAACATAAAAAGAAACTTCAGTGAGCATTTATTTTTACTTGGATTCACTAATGTGTCCCTTTTCCTGTTTTGTGTTTTTTTTTTTTTTTTGGTGTATATAAATACAACACAAAGAGATAAAGAAACATTTATCATAATAAAAGGAAAATAAAGCACTGAGGAAAAATGAGTGGAGTGAAATCATTAGAGTTCTGGCTTAGTTACTATAAATGCATGCAAATAGAGCATTTGGAATTATAAAATATATCATCTTGACACAGTTAAATCCTAGCGTACAAATCAAGAAGTTGTTTATTAGCTAGTGTTAAAGAGTGTTTAGCCATTGAAAATGTTTCTAGTTTTATTGGTAGTGATAAAACATGATTCACATGGCATTGTAAGCTTTTAAGAATTAAATGTCAATATGTTTTTTTTTTTACTAGACAAAATTTAAGTAATAATTTTGTACCTAGAAGATATGTTTAGAGAAACCTGCTTATCTTCAAAAGGGCAAGTTTCTATATTTGTGCTATGAATGTAGCAGAACTGTTATTAGTTTTCAAAAAACATTATAGGCAGTTTACTAAATTCTTAAATGTATAAAACACTGCATAATGAAATACAGATACTATAAATGCTTCATACTTGGAAAGAGCAGTAAGTAGACTGTAAAGTTGGAAGCACTTTCAACCTTGTAAATTCCTCTGTCTTGACTCTGCCTTCAACCTTATAAATTCCAGTCTTGTTGTTGATGTCAAATAGTGTAGCAACGGACTAGTGAAATATAAGTAAGAATATTGGCCAGGGGTCCTGAGCCTTTTGTCAGCTGTTTAAGTTGTTCAAGAATAGCAGGGAATACTAGTCTTTCTAGTCTATTAGATCACATTTGAAACAAGAATACATATACCTGATCATATATAATCATCTCCACAACAAAATGGAGCTTTTACTTCTGACTTGTGTGAAGTTGAACTCTGACAAAGATTAAAAATTGTTAAGTATTTACCTACCTTTTTGATAACTACAAAGTCTTTGAAAGAAACCTGTAGTTACATTTTCTTTGCAACAACAGCTATTAAGGGAAGCAGAACACTTATACTCTATTCTGTTTTCCAAAGGCACTCTTCTGCAATTTAAAACATCAAAGATTTTCAAGAGTTTCAATTTAAGGTTCTTTATTTATTTGTCATAGAACAATTTGAATAGAAATGTTTTATTTATATTACTTTATATTTATCTTAAATAAATAGTTCTAATACTATTTTTACCTTCGTAAGCTTATGAATGTCCTGATTCATTTTATAGCAAAGATCCTTGATTTAATATACACAATCTAATAATATATATGAAACCCTGGTGGCATAGTGGTTATGAGCTATGGCTGCACACCCAGTGGCCGGCAGTTCAAAACCACCAGACACTCCTTGGAAACTCTGTGGGTGGTTCTACACCCTCCCATAGGGTCATATGAGTCAAAGTCAACTAAACGGCAGTGCTTTTGGTTTGGCTTGAGTAATACTATACATAGGGTTTTTTTTTTTTTTTTTTTTGCAAAACAGCCTAAGAAAGAGAATGAGAGTTTCTATAGTAGAGTATGTGTCATTTTATTTAACTCATTTTTACATAATAGGCATACACATACAGTTATTAAATTAAAAGTTAACCACAATTATTTCATTACAGAAAGCACATTGCTAACAAAGTATCAAGGCTAAACTGAGATTTACCGTATTTCATGATAACCTCTTGTATATTTTAAAAGCATGGCCTACCTATATGAATAAATGTATTTGCATAAAAATCTTTAAAATTATTCTAGTAATCATTAATAACCTAAACAGATTGTGTCTTTTTTACTAACATTGAATTAAAATTATGAGCTGTGCCTTTGAAACTGCAAGATAGCTGGCATTGTCCTTGCTTCTTACACAGTCCACTAAAACAGAGTTAATAACCTTCTGTGTAAGCTTCATGAAACACTGAATTGATACTAATTATACCAACTTTGGGATAGAAGATGACCTTGACTTCATCTGGAACTTTCTGCCAGGACAATAAATAAGAGCAAATGCCACAAAGCATGACTTCTGTGAAGAGTCTAATATAATATCTTAACTTTGGGGAGTTCATGGAATTCCAATAAGTGCTTAGATAAGTGTAATATTTTAGAACATCTCTTTCTTCGATAACACTGTAGTTTCTTATTTCTCTAGATTTGAAGCAATTTCTTGTTTTCTGTACTCATTGAAATGAAGCTATAGCCAGAAAATTAATAGCTACTTGATGCGAAGTGCATGTAATGTAATTGCTAGGCAAAGGGACAGATTTTTCTGAGTGGTTTGTAAAATAAGTCGATAATGTTTATACACTTTTAGTATTAGAACTGCTTGCACTGAAGCTGTGATAAAATTGACTCATAAATAAACATCTATAAAACGATTAAGAAAAATGACAGAAAAAGCAGTTGTCCCATTAGGTCTTCAGGTTTAAACTATTTCGAAAACCTGTCAGGCCCAATGAGATGTAGCAGTGCGGCACTTTAAAATTTAAGTGTCACAGGGTTAAAGAAGAAGGGTTCAATAAAGTTACTATAAATCTTAACTGAGGAGAGTAAGAACAGAAATTAAACTTTCTTCCCCTATATTGTTTAAAGAATTGCTTTAGTGTAAAGGGACTTCTGTTTGAGGTATTTGGTATAATAAATGGAAATACTCAATTTAAGAGAAGCTATTTTTCATCTTAGAAAAAAGAGATCAACTCAGATCCTCCAGGACTACTTTATTCACCTTATTTATTAGCAAAGAATGGTGAGCAATAAGTGCTAATGTAAGTAGGAAAACCACCTTTGAAATAACATGAGAAATTACATTAGATTTATTGAGAAATACATCTCAGAAACATTTCAATCAAGTTTCATTTAAGAACTGGGTTCCATAATAAATAAATAGGATGCTACTCTAAGGTACTCTGTTAAACTATAGATTTTTTTTCTTTTTTCTCCTAAAGCCATGTTCTTCAAATATTTAGACATATATAAAAAACTGCCTCTACTCCCTGCCATCCTGGTTTAGATAGGTTGCTTTTCAAGATGTCAGCCGGAAATTGATAGCAAGATCAAAAGAGTAAAGCTTGAGTGTTTAAATGAGGAGACTTTTAACAGAGTTACAGGCAGAGTTTGGGAAAATAAAAAGAGCTAGAGAAGCACATTAGCATTGGTAACCACTAAAAAAAAGCCAAATCCATTGCCATCAAGTCAATCCTGACTCATAGTGACCCTATAGGACAGAGTAGAACTTCTCCATAGCATTTCCAAGGAGCACCTGGACGATTCAGATTCCCAACTGTAAGGTTAGCAGACATAGTGCTTAACCACCATGCCACCTGGGTTTCAGAACCAGTAACAGCAGAATGCTGTTACTGCTCTAACTTAGTCATCTAGTGTTGTTGTAACAGAAATACCACAAGTGGGCAGCTTAAACAAGGAGACACTTTCTCACAGTCTAGTTTTCTACAAATCCAAATTTAGGGCATTGGCTATAGGGAAAGTCTGTGTCGACTCTGCTGGAAGGTCCTTTTCATCAGTCTCCCCGTCTAGGAGCTTCTCAGTGCAGTAACCTCTGGTCCAAAGGATGCGCTTTGTTACAGATGCTGTTTTCTTGGTGATAGAGGTTCACCTGTACCTCTGCTTGCTTACCTGTCCTTTTACCTTTTTCTGAGACAGAAATGACACAGACCACACCCCAACAAAAATACATTTATATTGGTTCTGGGATACACCCTGAACACCGGTGTTACCTACCACCCTAGTCCTCTTTAACATAATGTAATCACATCAGATGACAAAATGGTAGATAATCATACAATACTAAGAATTATGACCTAGCTAAATTGATACGTGTGTTTTGGGGGGGGCATGATTGCATCCATGACACCATTGCTATACCTTACACACCAAAGAAAGGGGACAGAGTTATCATAGTCAGAGAAAAACGAGAGCCAGAAAAAGGGTAGTTTGAACAGAGTGATAGTCGAAGGACACAGCCCATTCCAGAACCTCAGCCAATTGAGGGCACTGGGGGAAGAGGCATTAAATACTTGACTGTGGTTTTCTCTTGCCTTCCTTTGACTGAACCCAGCTGGAAATCAAAGATCAAAGAACCTGGATGAAGTACAGTCAAGTCAGCCTCCCAAAGCACAGAGCAACCAAAAGTAGATGGAAGATGGATCGGGGGCCAAATGGAACAGAAGCAGCATAGACACATGTGATGTAATATCTACCATTTAACACTTTTGCTTTTAATTTTAGATTCCTCTCATGGGTAGGTAGATTACAAGCATGAAATACCCAATGCCATAAGTCAATTCTGACTCACAACGACCTTGTAGGACAGAATAGAACTGCCCCATAGGGTTTCCAAGGACTGCCTGCTAATTACATTTGGCTAGCAGATGTAATGCTTAACCACTACATGACTAGGGTTTCCAAGCACATAGTAGAAAACTAGTTATGGGGGGAAACCCTGGTGGCGTAGGGATTCGGTGCTATGTCTGTTAACTGGAAGGTCAGCAGTTTGAATCTGCCAGACATATCTTCACAGCTCTCTGAGTCACTTCCACTCTGTCCTACTAGGCCACTATCAGTAGGAATCAACTTGACCACAGGAGGTTTTTTGTTTTTATTTTTTTCAGCTTTAGTAGTAGAGGTGTGATAGTGATAGTAAAAACAGTAGAACTCCCAATTCATTTGAATATATAATTTTCTTGTCGAGGTCATAGTTGGGAAGGAAGGGACGCTGTAGGTGACAGAGGGCAGATTTTAAAACTTGATAGAGGTAGCTTGGTTATTCTATACAATAAACCTGGAAAATCTAATTTTCCTTTTACACAGTGTTCTGTTTAAGAGTACACCATTTTTGAGATCTTATCGTAGAGGCCTCATACAATATTTGTCCTTTTGTTGCTGACTACCGTCACCGGACAGGGAGAGCAGTGGAAGCTGCATATGGCTGGGCATGTAAATTTATACAGGAATGTACATTTTCACTCAGTCATATCAAATTAAAAAAATTAAAAAAAAGTGTACACCGTTTTGAATCTTGGAATGAGTAACAATTTTCCTCACTTAAACTATGTATCTTCTCAAATATACTTGTGCAGATGGAAACTATTTCTTTTTATTTGAATTTAGCTGTTTGTACATTTCAGTTGCAGGAGCAAAAAAAAAAAAAAAAAAAAACTTTAAAAATGAGCTAGCTGTAAGTTAATGATAAACTGATACAGATGTGTCCTATTAATTTTCTATTAAAGGGATTTTAATATCACGTAGTCAGAAAATTTTCAGTCCTGAGATAATAGCTTTTCTGAAAACAAAATTATTATTTTCTTGAGAGGTTTTAGAAACAGCAGAGTCCTTAGTATCTAGTATAATTATCTGCCTTTGAAGTTTTTAAAATATGTGTATACTATTAATTCAACTGAGTTGTCATATAAACATGTAAAACAAAATATTTTGGCTTGCTTTCTGTCTGTAATATGTCTGTCTGTCTATGTTACATTTTGTGTCCTTCAGCATATTACCACTGATAAACAAGAAAGTTCAATTCAGAATGATATTTTAGGGTAATTTTGATAATAATATCTCTAGGGGTCTTGTCTGTTTTCCTATCCTAAGAGCTAGCCAGAAATTGAGCCTTGCATTCCAAAATGTTTTCATAACTGAAAACAAATCCTCATTCACGTTCTATTCATCCTGCCAAGCTAAATTCAAATATGTTCAATGTTAAGTTCAAGTCAAAAATCCCAAAAGCAAATAAGACACTGTATCAATTAGTTTTTACTTCATATTTGTCTCTGATTATGCAATTTAGTATTTGACAATCTATCCATAGAGGAGTTTTCTTTGTTTTTATACCAGTGTGGAATTTTTATGTGAATTTTTAAAAATGAATTTACTAAGCACAAACAAAATACAGCACCATTTGAATGCTACTGTTTCACTGGGTTAACAGTGCATATTGTGTCTGGATTCCCGGTGAGACAGTGCTGTGAAACAATATTTGAGTTGGTATCCTGACTTGGCCCCTGGGATATGATCTTGAACAAGTACATCTATCTCTCTGTACCCCTGCAGGTTATGGGAAACCCAAGATACCTCACCATTCTTGCATTCTATAAAAGATAACCTGAGTACTTACACTCACCATCAGGATTTTAAGGAGTTTTTCAATCAAAACATGTGAAATGAAATCCCTTAGTCATTTGAAATAAGTTCACTAATTATTTGAACATAATTCCATCATTATTAACCCCACGTCCAGAAAGTTCTGAAAAGATAGAAGATAAATTACTGGAATCTACCCACCATGTATGGAACCCTGCTGGTACAGGGTGAAGAGTTCAACTGCGAACCAAAAGGCTGGCAGTGAAGAACCACCAGCCTCTCCTTGGAAACCCTATGGGGCAGTTCTACTCCGTCTTATATAGGGTTATCATGAGTCAGAATCAACTTGATGGCAAAAGATTTTTTGGTTTGGTTGCTTGCTTTTGGTTTATAGCCACAACTTACAGTCTTTTTTGTCACTGTTTCTCAGCCATATGTCTCTGTTTCCTCCCTTCACTTTCATTCTCACGCTCATTTACCTCTATTGTTTTCTCTCATGAACATTTCTACACCAAAACTTGATTCTCATTGTAAAATTAGCAACCTGACATTACAGGGGTAAAATAACTATTGAGTTCCAGCTCTCATGTGCATACAAATAATGTGTCTCATTCAAGTCACAGTTCTGAAGCGGTGAACACTTCTGCTGATTAACCATTTTGCTGTAGAATCATGTTTATAATCTCAAACATTCATTGTCGACAAATAGATGTCCAAGGTTTAAATAAATTTTTTGATGTGGTTTGTTGGAATGTAAGAATGGTTACAGAAATATAAGAAAAAGTTAACAGAACAGGTTATAGGACTCATGCTCCTCAAACTACCTGAGGTGGCCTCATCTTTCTAGTTTGCCATTTATCAGCTTTGTGACCATATTTAAAGGCTCTGTACATCGGTTTCTTCATCTTTATACAAACCAGAAAAAGAAACCCACTGCTGTCAAGTCAATTCTGACTCATTGCAACCCTAACAGGACAGAGTAGGACTGCTACATAGCGTTTCCGAGGAATGGCCAGTAGATTGGAACTGCCAACATTTGGTTAAAAGCCAGAGTTTTTAAAGCCACTGCAACACCACCACTGCAAACAATAAATGCCACTCTCATAATGTAGTTTTTAGCCTTAAGTATGTAAATACTGTAATCTGATTAAAAGTATCTAGTTCCTGATAAATAGGCAGTGTTAAATTTTATCATAATTGCAAGCAATTTTTATAAAATTAACCCCTCAAACTATGTAGGTTCAAAAGTACTTTGTACTTCCATGAATGTCAGAGATTGTCAGATTCAATGTGAAAGCTACAATGTGTAATAAATGGACTTACCAGTCTTTAAAGTCACATAACATATGTTCAAAATTTAGAATTTATGGATTCCTGTCATGTGATTTAAAGTGAGCGGATGAAATGAAGTCTCAGTGCAATTCCTAATTATTTATCTAAATCAATTAAGATATAAGTCAGCTTACATAAATGGAGAAAACTACCCTGCTAATGTATAGGAAGACTTAACATTGTGAAACTGCCTATTTTACCAAAAGCAGTCTACTTATATAATGCAATCCCAATACAAACTCCAGTGACTTTTTTTAATGGGATGGAGAAACAAATCACCAACTTTGTTTGGAAGGGGAAAAAGGCCTAGATAAGTAAAGTACTACTGAAGAAGAAGAACTCACTAGGAGGCTTCTCACTACCCAACTTTAGAAGTTATTGCACTGCTGCAGTAGTCAAAACATCTTGGTACTGGTACAAAAAAAAAGACAGATAGATCAATGGAACAGAACTGAGATCCCAGAGATGAGACCATCTTCCTATGAACAGGTGATATTTGACAAAGGCCCCAAGACATTAAACTGGGGTAAAAACAATCCCTTCAGCAAATAATGCTGGCGAAATTGGATATCCATCTGCAATAAATTGAAACAAGACCCATATCTTACCCCTTATACAAAAACCAGCTCAAACTAAATATCAAATCTAAAACAATAAAACTCATCCAAGAAAAAGTAGGAACAACAATGGAAGTTTTAATACACAACATAGACAGACTTCAAAGTCTGTCAAACAAACCACAAACAAGAGAAAAGAGAGAAATGGGAACTATTAAGAATCAAACACTTTTGCTCATCCAAAGACTTTATTAATAGAATTAAAAGGCCACCTACAGAATGGGAAAAATATTTGGAAACTATATGTCAGACCAATGCCTGATCTCCGCAGTCTATAAGGTACTACAAAATATCAATAAGAAAAACATAAATCAACCAATTAATGGCAAAGGAGATGGACAGACACTTCTCTAAAGAAGAGATCCAGGCAGTCAAAAAACACATGCAGACATGCTGACAATCATTAGCTATTAAATAATTCAAATCAAAACTACAGTGAGATATCATCTCAGCCCAACAAAGTTGACCATGATCCAAAAAACACAAACCAACTAATGCTGGAGAGGCTGTGGAGAAATTGGAGGTTTCCTGCACTGTTGGGGGGATTGCAAAATGGTGTGACCTCTTTGGAAGGTAACCTTGCACTTCCTTAAAAAGCTGGATCTAGATATACCATTTGACCCAGTTATCCCACTGCTCGGTATATATCCTACAGAATCAAGGCCATTCACATCAACTGGTACATGCACACGAATGTTTAGCACACCACAGTCCGCAATAGCAAAAAGATGGAATCAACCCAGAAGCCCAACAAAAGAGAAATGGATAGGTAAACTATGATACATATACTCAGTGGAACACTATGCAATGATAAAGAACAACGATGATTTTAGGAAACATCTCATAATCTGGTTTCAATTGGAGGACATTATGCTGAGTGAAAGTAGGCAGCGACAAAAGAACAAATAGTGTATGAGACCCCTACGGTAAGAACTTAAAAACAGACTCATGCATAGAAGGAAGGACTCTGAAGGTTACAAGGGTGGGGAGGGAGGCAGGGTGGGGGGGGCGGGTTTAGATTAGATAGTCAATAGAAATTTGTTTGGGTGAAATCTGTGACAGCACACATTAGAAAGAAGATCAATACTAACCGGACTTGAACATAACATGAGTACTCCTCCCATCTTAACCCAATATTGCAAGGACAGAGTAGCTGGGGCAGGGGGCCCGAGACCATGCTCTCAGGGGAAATCAAGGCCAGTTGGCACAACTAGCATTTTTCTAAGAGAGTCCTCTGCGCCCCACATTTGTGAGTGCCATCTGGGATCTTAAAAGCTGCCAACCTGCCATCTGAGGGTACAGCAAATGTTCCCAACTCAGCAGAACAGATGATCACCGAGGACCAAGACAACATGGGGAAAAGAGAACCCAGAAGACAGAGAGACCCACGTGAGTGTTTACATTGACTTGTGACTGGAAGAAGCAGATCGTGCCCGGCCACCATCAGTGACAGCTGTGATGAAACGCATTGGATTTGACAATATGGAGTGACCATGTCATGTGGGCACTTTGTGGTTCTGTGCATACATAGGCAGTCATCCTGCTGACCTCTTACTGGAGGCAGTGGAGTGGGTGGAGAGGAGGGGATAGGAGATTGTTGGGAGGATAAGACATGTATGGAGTGGAGAGGAAGAGCGTGGTGTCACTGGGAAGGGAGAGCAGTGGGAGCTGTATATAGGTGGGCATGCAAATTTATATAGGAACGTACCTTTTCATTCAATCATAATAAAAAATAAACTTAAAGAAGGATATATCAGAAACATAATTTTTAAACCAAAATAATCTAAATCTAAGTAAAACTAATCTTTTTTTAACAGATGTTGTTAGCTGTCTTCAAATTAGCCTCCAATTCAAGGGGATCCAATACAAATGGATCAAAATGATGACCAATCTTGCATCATCCCCAGGGGGATTGCAGATTGATCCAATGCATTACACTGCAATTTGCATTAATGTATCATTACAGATAAGTTAATTTTAAAATGTCAAACAAAATAAAGGAAATGATAGCTCCTTATTTCATACTCTTGAAATAAACATTGCTTTATTTTCAAGCTATTCTCTTACAGACTCATCTTAAATCTATGTCATCATATTTATTAAAAAGAATATTTATATTAAATATATTCACTTGGATTTTATCACTTTTATGTCTGACTATCTTATGTCAGTGATTATAATTCTTCATGTATTTCATTTTATTCAGTATAAATAAATTTCCTTTGAGTATTGACACATTGTTATAATATATTTTTTTAATTTCTCTGACTTTATGAAAATGATAATTAGGGCTTTTTAAAATTATTCAACATTGAGCTCTAGTAAACTCTAGCAAAGTGTTAAAATACAGGTAACTTTATGTTCCCAAGTATATATTACAAAGATGGACAGACAACAGCTGCTGTAATTTTTAAAGCCTAAGACAATTAAAAGATCCAGTGATCATCAAGTTGAAGTAATATGTATTTACTCAGTGTAGTAAATTCATATTTTTAGGAGACATAAATATCCTAAGAATTCTCTATTTGATGTGCAACAAATTATATTTACTTTGAACAGTTTTATTTTTGTAACTATTTTCACACTAATATAAATTTGTAAAGTATTTGGATTATTAGTGACAACATGAAAGCAGTATAAATCTATACAATGTTAAATCATTCAATCTAAAATATTTCTCTTGATTAGATGACTCTTTAGAAATTCACAAAAATTAGTAGAACCATCGAATGATAGAAAAGACCTTTGAAAATATACTCTTCCCAACCACTTGCCTCCACCATTTCCTAGGTAAAGAAATAAATTCCCAAAGAAAGACACTTAATTATAGCCATGTATTCTCAGTGTTACATGCTGAGTTGATTCTGACTCACAGCATTCCTATGGACAGGGTGCAACTGGTCTATAAATCTTTGCAGAAGCAAACTGCCACCTTTGTCTGCTGCACAGTTACTAGTGGGTTTGAGCAACCATGCCACAGATGATTCAGTTAGCAACATATTCTCTTGAATTGGATTTTCCTCTACAGTGACCTATAATAGGCATTCATATCCTCTACACAGAGAGATTAGTTGACAGTTTCTAATTTTATGCCAAATTGCGTGATACAGGAAAAGAGAATGGAAGAAAGGTTTTTTAAGAATTCTGAGTTTGCTCTTACTCATATGAAATTTTTTTAATACAGTACAACAGAATTAGGGTGATCAAAATTTGAGAATTCTTGTTCTTTCCATGTGTATTAAAATAATTTCCCAAAGAATAATTGATTATTAAACCTGAAGGGGTCTTTATGATAAAAAGGTTCTGCTTGATTGTTTTACTGCTTAGATTAGAAGATAAATTAGAAATAAAATTTGCAGAAACATAATTCTGTATACTATATTACGCTTCCTTTCAAACAGTACAATAGGTAATTTAGCAAATCAGGTCAAGAAATACAATATGTAAAAACTCTGGAGACACTCTAAAACATCTATCATTATACAAGAGTCTGCCTGTTATTCTTTGAGGAATACACAGATATTAACTCCAAGTGGATAAAACATTATTGTTTTTTAAAATATTCAAAGAAACATATTTATTTATAAATTTTAGTAAATACATTTTATACTTTATTTTCTAATTATTCCCACCCCCACTTGAAGTTCTTTATTTAAACCTACAAAGTTACTAGAAGTGGTTATTTCATTGCTTTTTTTAACATCTAGTTTTGTTTCTCGTTTTTAGCAATTAAATAACCAACTCATAAAACAAGATAACACAAAATTAAACCCCAAACCCCTTGCTATAGAATTGATTCTAACTCATAGTAACAAGATGAAGAGTTCTGATTTCAATATCTGTGAAAAGCCTCTTTTTACACTTTTTACACTTGACTATTCCTGATAATTTAATAATTTCCTCTCCTACCTCCATCCTAGACCTGAAAGTCCCTCTTACTATCTGACGTGCTAAGTGATACATTGCATAGGTCTGTGTGGAGATGTAATTACTTTGTCTTCCATAAACTACTTCTCTGGAGTCTGTTCAAGGTCAAGGCTATCACTATCTTCTCTTTGTGCAGATTGGCTTTACAATGAAAATGTTTTGTTTAAGTTACACCTGAAGCTTTATGTGTCCTAAAACTAAAAGGAATCATTTGTAAAGGTTTAATTTGTGTAACACAAAGAAGATAAAATAAGAAAATGTAAAAGATTCCAAAATGAGCTCTAAATAAAAGTTCATTGTATTATTTACATATCTAAAACTTAATTTTATTATTAGAACCATTAATGTTAACAGTATCTTAATTATTTATCCATAGTCTATAAACTATTGGTCACAATTACATATTTGATAGCTGCTTGAAATTTGTAAGTACTACAAAATGTACACTACATTGCTATTCTATCTGTAAACATTTGTAAAACTAGTATTGGCCAAGAATCAATACTTTTTTCTCTGGGGAAAAATATAAACATTAATTGCCAAGAAAATAATAAACTAAAAAATAAATAATTTAGTGAAAATATTTTAAAATAGGCTCTTCAGCGATTAATCAATATAATTTTGATACAGGTATGGATACCACTAGCATTTATTCTGCCCATGTGTCTGTCAGTTTGCCATACTGTGGTGGCTTGTGTGTTGTTTTGATGCCAGAAGCTATGCCACCGGTATTTGAAATACCAGCAAGGTGGCCCATGTTGGACAGGTTTCAGCTGAGCTTTCAGACTAAAATAGACTGGGAAGAAGGATATGACAGTCTACTTCTAAAAAAACTTAAAAATTGACTGGTGCAGACCTTATGACTAGCAGCAGAACATTGTGCTGGAAAATATGTCCTTCAGGTTGGAAGGCACTGAAAATGTGGGTGGTAGGGAGCATGGTTATCATGTTTGTAGAGGGTCAGCAGTAAACAGGGAGACCCTCAATGAGGCACATTGATACAGTAGCTACAACAATTGGCTCAAGCTTAACAACCATTGTGAAGATGGCTCAAGACTGGGCAGTGTTTCATTCTGTTGTAAGTAAAGTTGCTATGAGTTACAACCAACTGTTGGCACTTAACAACACCAGCATGTTTTGTTTTAATAGTAGTAATAATAATCTAAAATACCACTGAGTCAATTCTGACTCACAACTATTCTATATAACGGAATGGAACTGCCCCTTCTAAGGATTAGATGGTGGATTCCAAAAGCCAACCTTTGGGTTAGCAGCCAGGTGCTTAACCACTGTTTTACCAGGATTCTGTGTCTTAATAATAGATATTACTTGGTCACTTGTGTCATTCAGATGCAACATTCTAAGAGGGGGGGGGGGATAATGTTTTCGTATTTCCTAGGTAACTAATCCTCAGCTGTTTACTTTTCATGTACTTTCTTGTTACCAGCTTGCAGAGGAAAGACTCTACTATGGGATATTCTTAATAAGGACAGAGCTTTAGAATTTCCAAGCCTGATCTTCATTTGGGAACCCTGGTGATGTAGTGTTTAAATGCTACAGATGCTAACCAAAAGGTTAGCAGTTTGAATTCACCAGGTGCTCCTTGGAAACTCTATGGGGCAGTTCTATTCTGTGAGTCAGAATTGCCTCGATGGCACTAGATTTGGGGTTTTGGTAATCTTCGTATTTTTTTATTCTGGGAATTTAGTATATCAACGTATCCAGTGAGATCAGGTTCTCAAAAGAAATAATATCATATATGATCCACTCAGTCCACAAATATTCATTTGAAACTTTACTTTGCACTTATCCTTGTACATTGTTACTGCAAAAATGCAAACATGAGGCATAATATCTGCCCCATTAAAGTGATGTAATTTGAGTGAAATGAAATAAAAAGAATTATAATATAGTATGATAAGCAGGATGCAAGGTGCACCATTCATTGAGAGAGACCACCTAACCTAAAAGGCAAGGAGGTGAAAGAAAATGTTAAAAGAAGTTTATTTTAAATAAGAAGAAGAAGAAGAAGAATGATGCCTCTAGAAATACACAGTGTTAGCACAGTTAAAATGTTTAGGAAGCTGGGTTGGTGGGGTGGGTAAAGAACCACTGATTAATGGTTTTTTGGTTACAGAAGTAGGCTTTTCATTTCTGTTTTGAAAAAATGTTGTTGTCCTACTGTGATAAAGCAAACAGAATGATGGTTTGCATTATTTCTGTAGCTGGCCTTCTAAATTTTGTCACTTATAACATTTGTGGCAGTTACAGTTTTACTGTCTGTGGGAACCTGGGAAATAGGGTTTTCCCAGTTTCTTCAGGTTTTGCAGATAGGAGGCTTAAAACACAGTTAGGAACTGGCTATGTAAAAGAAGACGGAAAGAACAGTATAGGCAAAGAGCAGTATGTAACACAGGAATTAGACTTTCAGTTTGCCTAGAATTTAAAGAGAAGGGAGTGCGAAAGATGAATCTTTATTCATTCATCAATAAGTTTATTGATTGTGTCGTTAGTTATGCTCTGATTAAAACAAAAAAACTCTGGTTTTGAGTGAGTTCTGCCTCATGGTGGCTTCATATATATCAGAGTAGGACTGCTCTCCAGAAAGATTTTAATGGCTATAAACTTTCTAAAGTATATGACCAGATCTTGCTTCCAAGTAGCCTGTGAGTAGAATGAGCAAATTGTAAGAATTTTGGTAGGTCACACTTTAAAAATTTAAAGTTTATCCAGGAGGTGATGAGAAATACTTTAAATATAATGTTGAAAAGTTTTGATGAGGTCTTTTAAAGAGCACTCTGAAAGCAGAGTGACAGATGAATGAACAGCAGAAGTGAACTCTGACAAGAGGACATTTATGTAATTGACTTCATTAATGACGAGGACTTGAAAGACAGTAGCCAAAGGCATAGTGACAAGAAAGACGGGTTTCAGGTAGTTTGGGAAAGTATAGTGAAAGGTTTTGTTGGAAATTTTAGTTTAATGGGGGCCATATATATATATATATATATATATATGTACATACATATATGTTTTTATCTTGGGCACCAGGGTGTTTGGTAATACATATATATGTATTTATATAATTTATATAATATTTTATAATTATAATTATATAATTTTATATAAAAATATTGTATAATATTTATATAATTTTTATAATTTTATATATGTAATAATTTTATAAATTCATATAAATTTTATAACTATAATAAATTTATAAATTATCTAATATATAAATTTAATATAAAATTATATTTTATAATTATAAAATAATTAACATAATTTATATATGCAATATATATATCCCAAATTTTTATCTTGGGAACCAAGGTGTTTGGCAAAACTTATCAGAAGGGATAAGAGGCAGGAGTTTTTTAAAAAAATGCTTCATTTTAAATACATTGAGCATGAAATTCGTTTGTAGGAGCCAAATGAAGATGTCTAATTAGTAGTTACTACACTGTCACATATGGTTTGTCACCTAGAATAAAAGTAAATATTTTTGACTGACAAAAGAACAAGCTACATAGGAGAAATAAAATGTCACTGAAGTATGTACATTTAAATGAATGCTAAAAATTTTACCAATTTTTAAAAATAGAAAGCATCTAAGTATTATGCTGAAAACAGTAAAGGCACAAAGGTGTGGCCAGAGCCGTAAGGTGACAGCTAAAAAGGTGACAAGGCTCCATCTAATGCGTAATACTTGTGCAATTACAGGAAGATCTGTACGTCTTAGAGAGGACAAGTGTAATACCAAGTAAAATATGTTCATTTATTTGACTTTTACGTGGAAGTATTTAATAAATTTAGAGAGAGTCATCTCAATGAAGTAACTGGATAAAATTCAGGTTGTTGGAGGACACGGGAAGTGAATGGGGGAAGGAATGTAGACGTAGTCAATATAATTTATTATTTCCAAAATGAAGAAATATAAAACAGAGGACAACACAAAGTCAACTGACATTTTTTAAGAATGGTGTAAACTTCACATTTTTTAACAAAAGCTTCAGAGAGCTAGGAATAGAAGTTGAATATATTATTAAATAAAGAGAAGACTGATAGATTTACATATATGTGTATATACATATGTTACATATTATATAAACCAAAAACCAAACCAAACCTTAGAGTTGATGTCAACTCATAGTGACCCTATAGAACAAAGCAGAACTGCTCCATAGAGTTTCTAAGGCACATGTGGTGAATTTGAACTGCTGACATTTTGGTTAGCAGCCATAGCACTTAACCATTAGGCAACCAAGGTTTCCATATATTTTATATATATGTATATGTATATATACATATATATATATATATAAAATGATGACATTAACCTTACACACATGGATGTGCTCACCCTGTTCAATGAGACTGAGGACAGAAGCAAAATACAGTAATGCAGTAATGCACAGAGACAGGTTTGTCTGCAAAGCAGTGCGTGTATATGAGAGAAAGAGAGGGAGAAATCAGGGAGGGCAGAGAAGTAGCAGAGCTTTTATCTGATGGCCTTCATTTCGTCTCTTAAGTAGAACGGAAGATAGTCTTCTGCAATGGATGGAAAATTAGTATGTCAGGGATCTTTAATAAAGTAGTCAAGTTTTGAAATAATGGGTGTGCATATGAGAAAAAAGAATGAGTAATAACATATTGTGATTTCTGGAAAGATTACTTCATTCATTGTGCAAATAATTATCACTTACTTTTATCAGATACTGTGATAAACCCTGGAGACACAATGAGGAGCAAAATAGATATACCAATGCTTTTCTGAAGCATAGAGGATATAAGTAGGATATAAAATGTGTACAGGTTTCTCTGATTAGCTTTAGGAAGTCATAGAGGACTTTCTCAAGAAAGTAATATCTACAAGATACAAGATACGAAGGGGGAGGAAGAAACATTTCAATACAGGAAATAGTAAATGCAAACGTTCTGAAATGAGAAGGAGATTGGCCTGTTCACAAACCCTGCAAAATTACCATTGAGCCTAGAACGCAGACTGTCAAAAATATAGTATAAAATTAGGTAGTAAATAGTTGGACTACAACTTGCATGGCTATAAACTTACATTAAGAATGCATATTTTTATCCTAAAGAAATGGGAAGGGAAAGAGGGAAGGAGGGAGGGAGGGAAAGAGGCTAATAAGGAAGAAGAGAAGGAAGGAAAGAAGGAAGTGAGGGAGGGAGGGAGGAGGGAGAAAGTAAAGAAAACCCTAATTGTCATTAGGCAAAAGAATATCATACACAAGTTTGTACTAAAAAATATGTCTCTGTCATCAGGGAAGAAAGGGTGAGTAAGAAGTGATAATAATTCTTGTGATACCTAACGGTTAAAACAAAGGTTTTAGAACTACTGATCAATTAAAATTAGCATGTAAAACCTACAGGTTTCTTGATGGTCTGTATGTGGGCTGAAAAACTAAATGTCCCAAGCTTCTATTTTACCAGACTGAATAATGGTGGTGCCACCCACTGATAGAGGAAGCACTGAGAGTGTAAGTGGAGTAAGTGTAAGTTCATTTTGTGTGTTTGTTGTATTCTTGTGTCTAAATCACCAGGTGGAGATTTGACAACGAATGTTATGTATACAGATCTGTGGCTCAGACTAGTCAGGTGTATAGGATTGGGTGAAACCATGCTGGAGATCATGTAGGGAGAGCAAATAAAATTCAGAAAACTCAGTCTTCCACTGAGGTTAAAGATGATAGACTTGTGGTACAGGTGTACAATACATTGTGATTATTTTCAGATGTGTAAATGACTCAAATACCTAATGGTTATAAGACAGATGCCTGAACTGAGAAAATAATGAAATTATACTGAGGTAAGAGTAGTGGAAGGAAGAGTTCAAGGGATTTAGATAGTGACGAGTTTTAGTTCATGGTCCACAGTGAAGATAAGGCACTGAACACACACATAAAAAAAAAGAAAGAAAAATTGCCATTGAGTCAGTTCCAACTCATACAACCTTATATGGCAGAATAGAACTGCCTCATATGGTTTCCAAGGAGCACCTGCACTTCCACGTATCATGGATGAACTTAATGAGAGAAGAAACCATCAGGAATAGATGAAGTATAAGATCTAGAAAGTAAGAATTTATAACTAAAAGAGAATGTTGGGGATTCAACCTGTTAGAATATCCAAAGGGCAGCCATAAGAATGGTTAGCCCAACTGCTGTCAGGTCAGAAAAAGAGTTTAAAAAAAATCAGTTAACTGTTAGACTGTAATTTAATATTGAATAGTTAAGGGTTTGTATAAATTTGAAGCTTAAAATCAAGACCTGGGCTGGAGTTTGAAATTTGGAAGCCTCTGATTATTGTTGTAGATACATAGATGTCTCTACCAGTTAGATATTGAAATTTTTCACTTTGATAATCTTCCGTAGGTTGGGTTGGAAAAGAACACTATGAATCTGTTAGCAAAATTAATCAAATAAAGTGGAAGGTTAATTAGTGAGTTGAGAATAGATATGAATGAGGTGGTGACATAAGTCTTGAAGATGGAAAAGAGAAGTCTAAATTCTTTTTGGAACAATTCTTTAATGTATGTGATCTTTGTCACTTCTATCTTAATGTCAAAATTCTGGGAGAATTAACTCAATAAACAGGGATCCAAACTAAAACGATGTTTAAACATGAGTAATATATTTCAGCGAGCCTTTTTTTCCGTGGTGGGTGAGCTACCTGTATCCTTCCTCTATTTACATCTTGACAAAGAATTCTTTTTTTATTGTTATTGTTATAATTGAATGAAAATATACATTCTCATATAAATTTGCATGCCCACCTATATGCAGCTCCCACTGCTCTCCCTGACCGGTGACAGCACACTTTTCCTCTCTGCTCCATGCATATCATATCCTCCCAACAATCTCCTATCCCTTCCTCTCCACCCACTCCCCTGCCTCCAGCAAGAGGTCAGCTGGATCACATCCTGTAGAAGCATAGAACCATAAAGTGTACACATGATATGATAACTCTGTGTCACCAAATCCATTCCATTCCTGTCCAAAGAGTTGACTCTCATTAGGATTTACAGTCAGGCCCAGGGGCCATGCTCCCAGGAGAACTCTGAGGCCTCAAGGCCAGCAACTGTGCTGTTTTACTGGAGATCTCAGGGTGTACCCCTTTTTATTCTTGTGTTGCCAGTGAGACTCAGCTTTGTGAGCTCCATCAAGGCTATCACTGGTGGTGGCCGAGCACCATCTGGTTCTTCTGATCACAAGTCGATGTAGTCACCCACTCACGTGGGTCTCTCTGTCTTCTGGGTTCTCTATCCCCATGTCGGTTTGGTCCCAGGTGATCATCTGTTCCTGCTGAGTTGGTACCATTTGCTGTACTTTCAGACGGCAGCTTGGCAGCTTTTAAGACCCCAGATGCCACTCACCAATGTGGGGTAGAGAGGTCTCTCTAGCAAAATGCTAGTGATGCCAGTTGGCTTCTATTTCTCCCGAAAGCATGGTCCCCAAACCCCTGTTTCAGCTATTCTGTCCTTGCAATATTGGGTAGAGATGGGAGGAGTACTCATGTTACGTTGAAGTCCAGTTAATATTGATCTTCTTTCTAATGTGTGCTGTCATACATTTCACCCTGCCAAATTCCTGTCAACTATCTGATATAAACCCTCCCCCTCTCGCTCTCCCTCCCTTCCCACCCTTGCAGCCCTCAAAGAGTCTTTTCTTCTATGCATGAGTCTGTTTTTAAGTACTTATTGTAGAAGTCTCATACAATATTTATCCTTTTTTCGCTGCCTACTTTCACTCAGCATAATGTCCTCCAATTGAAACCAGGTTATAGATGTTTCCTAAGATCATTGTTGTTCTTTATCATTGCATAGTGTTCCATTCAGTATATATACCATAGCTGACCTAACCATTCCTCTGTTGTTGGGCATCTGGGTTGATTGTATCTTTTTGCTATTGTGGACTGTGCTGGAATAAACATTCATACGCATGTATCAGTTGGGGTGAATGACCTTGATTCTGTAGGACATATCCCAAACAGTGGCATTACTGGGTCAAATGATATATCTAGATCCAGCTTTTTAACGAAGTGCCAGATTGCTTTCCAAAGATTGCACCATTTTGCAATCCCACCAACAGTGTAGGAGCATTCCCATTTCTCCACAGCCTCTTCAGCATTTGTTGTTTTGCATATTTTGGATCACAGTCAACCTTGTTGGGGTGAGATGGTATTGCATTGTAGTTCTGATTTGAATTTCTTTAATAGGTAATGAATGTGTTTTTTGACTGCCTAGATCTCATTTTTAGAGAAGTGTCTGTCCATCTTCTTGGCCCATTGCTTAATTGGATGATTTAGCTTTTTCTTATTGATATTTTGCAGTACCTGATAGATTATGGAGATCAGGTATCAATCTGACATATAGTTGCCAAATATTTTTTCCTATTCTGTAGGTGGCCTTTTAGTTCTGTGAATAAAGTCTTTGGATGAGCAAAAGTGCTTGATTCTTAATAGATTCTGTTTATCTATTTTCTCTTCTGTTTGTTTGTGGGGATTCTTTTAAATGAACAAAATAAACACGAATCAATGCTATTCTTAGTTTTTGTCCTGCATAAACATGCAAGGCTTTTCTTAATTCCTTTTTACTGATGCCCTTTTGACCATGCACTGCTCATCAAAACCCTATTTTCACACACAAAGTATTATTGCTTTTGTGCTTTCTTAATTAAAATCCCTTAGGTCATACAGAAGTCAGCGTGCTTTCTCATTGTTCTGAAAGATGTCATTCACACACTTGGAGATCATCCTTCAGGGTGATCATCGAGTTTATTTCAAGCTGGCACAACTGATTCACCTTAGGAACTTACTAAAATTAAGTTTCTTACCTACTATGCTAAATTCTGATACTTAGGTCTAAAGTTGACTAGTATGATTATAACTTGTAACACCCTCCAAAGCAGAAAAGTTTTGAAACCACTCTTGTTAAGTTGCTTCATAAAACAGAAACTGATTTATTGTGTTTTCTTATTTGATTTTCAGAGTCCATATTTCCACTAACATTTTTGAGTGCCTTCTGTTTGATTCCACGCATTACCCACAAAAGTTTTCCTAGTAAACATTTGTCATGAATTTTTTAATGTAATTATTTAATGTAAGTAACAAAAGCTAATTGAAAGCAGATCTTTCAAAGCAATGTAACATATTCTTCTTTATTTTCCTTCTCTCCAGCTTAAGCTACTGTTACTAGAAATTCTCTCTCCCTCTTCTGATATTTTTGTCCAGGGGTAAATGGCAAGTGTTGGGCAGGTTTTCTTGCAGCTCATTATTACCTCCCCCCAAATCTCTAATCTAAAGATTCATTATGAAAACCTACTGTGTACACAAAACTTTCACTTCACGTCTCATTGCCTCTCTGGGGTTTAAAGTGCAAAAGGAACCAGTGCAGATATGTTTACCTCTAACCCACAGTTCGATTTTCTCCCAGCATTTATGAAGCTTGTTAGCTTGCATGAACGGTACAATTCCAGACTGTTCACACTTCTTGATATATTTGTAATTAACAGTTAAGGACACTTACCTTATAGAATTGCTAGGATTACAATAATATTGCTATAACAGAATAATAAATTTGAAATACTTAGCTTAATACCTTTTATGCATATAATAAACTCAAAAAATTATTAGTAATGCTATTAGCATCAGGAATCTCCTCACCCTCTGCATTACACAGACAGACATGGCAGAAACAAATTAAAACTTTGTACCTGAAAGTAGTGTACCCCTAACTTAAATTTTTCGTCACACCAAATTAGTGACAAACTCAAATGAGTAATAAGATCAATCATGTAAGTAAACTGGCAAGAACTCTCCCCCAGTGCAGAGGAATATTTATTTAAAAAGGAGTAAGCTGCTAAGCAATGCTACCTGGTTATCACTATGTGGAAAAAAACTGTGTCCAGTGTTTGCAAATTATTTGGTTTTGAAAGAGAAGTCATAATATTAAAATGTGCATTCTTAAAATTTTAAATACGCTCTCAAACTTGAACACCCCACTGAAACAAAATAAAGTGTGTCTACGGATCTGATGCAGATGATGGATTTTTCACGCTATCAAGAATAGTTAGGGGGATCCACTTTCATTCCTTACCACTGAGAGAGGAAGAGAATAGTTAACGAAAGAGAAGGATCTTGCAAACAAAAATTTCTTTATAATTTTTATTTGTAAAAGTCTAAACAAATAAAATCCCAGGGAGTGAGAGAGAAATGCTTGCTTGGGCCACTGTCTTCCCACAGGAGAGCTCTGAACTGTCTTTGCTATGAATCACAGCAGTACAGCCTCAGTACTGTTGTGCCTCCTTTACAGCTGCAGATGCTCCAGAAGCTTGGGGACCTTATCTTCATGAGGTATTTCCATTAAGTTCCCTATATGTGTGAGTTAATTCTAAAGATTTCTGAGGGACTATACTTGGTTCTTAATGGACAAGTACTTCCAAAGAGAAGTCCAAGTTGGGCCTCACATTCTCATGATTCTCACGATCAAGGTATCAGCCGGGTTAGCTTCTTATCTGGAGCTCTGACTCCTTCTAAGATTATTTAAGTTGTTGGCAGACTTCAAACCCTTGCCGTTGTAGGACTGAAGTCCTCAATTTCTTGCACCTCTTAACTGGGGTTTGTACTCAACTCCAAGAGGCATGTCTCGTATCCTAGTCCATATTGCCCTCACAATGTGGCAGCCTGCTTTTCAAAGCAAGTAGAATAGTCTGTTCAGATAGAGTTTTTTGTATTATAACCTATTCAAGTGGGAGAACATCCCGTCATATCTGTAGATTCCAAGTGCAATCAAGTAGGGGAGATAATGCAGGATGGGTGTGCAACATGTTGGAGGAGAATGGAAAATGGAATCTTGGTGGATGCTTAGAATCCTGCTACTATAGTCAGTGTGAGGATGTAAGTGTTTGTGAAAAGTTCAGCTCAGCACACCTAGCTGAGTCACAGATTTCGTAGAAGATACTGTTTTTATAAGAGATAACAAATTTTCCAGAACCAAACATTGCACGCTATAGATTCTGTAACAATAAATTTAGTTAATTAATTTATTAATTGGTAAACCAAAGTTTCTAAAGATATTGATGACTATTATGTAATCTGTAGCATGATACAGTTTTTTATTTTTTAGTGAATTGAACCTTTCTGAAGATTTTGACTAGGGGGTTCATATGGTTCCAGGATGAAAAAGAGGCTTCTCGGAAAATGGTGACCAATTCCATGAGGTCAACCTAAATCATGCAATGGTACAGCCTAAGAACTTCTAACATTTACTAACCATGTCTCTCCACATTGAGTTTTTATGCCATTTTTTACTTTTAAAATGTATCCTGGAGTATTCGTCTATTTTATTCCTGTCACTGGGATGATTATTACTATCCAACATCTCTTTTGAAAGTTTTTACCCAACTGTGACCTCTACAGAAGTTTTAAATAGTGATTAAGGGCTACATCTGCTAACCAAACAGTTGGCAGTTCAAATCTACCAGGTGCTCGCTGGAAACTCTATAGGGCAGTTCTACCCTGTCCTATAGAGTCACTATGAGTCCAAACTGACTAGACAGAAGTGGGTTTATGACCTAGCAATCTTTCCTGATTATTTCTGGTTAGAAAAGAGTAAGTATTGCACCCAATTTCTGACCATTCCCCATAAGACTGTGAGAAAGAAATGAACATGATGAAAGTAGAAAGGCACATGTCAGAAATAAAATAGCTACATAGAAATGTGTTCATAATCTTTATTTTCCTAATATATTTGACTATTTCCCTAAATAATTTAAACATTTAGATCTTGGCTATGCAATGATAGCATTCAAATACTTGTATCGGCGGAATACTGAATCTATTCTATTTTGTTTATATTTACTTCTCTTTTAAGAATCTGTATCAAGGATTGGCTTAATAATTTTAACACCTATCTATCTGACAGTTAAGTGATAAAACTTAGATCCTAAAGAAAATCATTTGGCATTGTTTGTAAACTTCAGTATTGTTGTATCTTACAATTCATGACTGTAAACAAACAAAAAAATCTCTTCATCAAAGTTCTTGTCTATAGTTTGGAATAAGACTGAAAGTTAATTTTCTTTTCTAAAATCTAGGGTTACTCCAAAGGGTAGCATACTAGAATGTAAAAATCACTGTATTTCCTATTCATGTTATATTTTACTTGATACACTGCAAATGAAAGAATTTCGCAGTTACTTTTCACCTTCACACTAGGATTTATCAGACTGACTGTGATCTTTAGCAATTGTATATTCACACAAATGAAAAGCAGACACTAAAATTTTAACTTCATTTACAGAGAACTTTGGGCCATTTCCCATTTGTATTGTAAACTAGGAAAAATTATCAGCTAGTGTAGAATCATTCTTTTATACTAGGTTGTTTGGAAAATGGTATCTGAACCTTCACCATTAACTTTAATATACAGAAATGTGATTATGAATTTAAAGAAAAAAAAGATCCTCCTTTAGGCTGATTAATCTCATGCTGGATGTGAAGCAGAAGAAGACAGTGCATAATATATGGAAACTCAAGTGAGAATTTCAAGGGACAGTGAAAATCTTCACTCACCCAAGAGTATTTAAAGGGCTAAGTTTTAGTTTGCCACCGTGATCCATAGTAATTAAAATGTAAAGAGGTTAATTTTAATGTTTTTTTTTCTAGTTCAAGGGCAATTTGATTTTAAATTTGACCCAAATGAATGTTACATAATTTGAGTAAGAAGGTGATCATCTCACAAATTTATTGACACAGTGGCTACACAACGGGCTCCAGCTGAGCAACAACTGAGGATGGCACAGGACCAGGAAGCATCTCCTTCTGTAGTACCTGGTCTCTACAAGTCAGAAAAACTCAAGGACGTCTAATAACAACAACACTTTTAAAATGCTGTTATTTCGGTTAATTTCCTACAAATGAAGGAGCCCGGTTGCTCAGTGGTTAAACCCTCAGCTGCTGCCAGCAGAAGTTGGGACCACCAGCTGTTCCTCGGGAGACAAATTATCACTCTGCTTCCATAAGATTTAGCCTTGGAAAGCCCATAAGGCAGTTCTACTTTATCCTGTAAGGTCACTAGGAGTACGAATCAACTCAGTGTCAGTATTTGTAAATACCAGCTAGTGTTATCTCAATACTTTAATGTGTTTAAAATTAAGTTTTCCTTTTCCTCTTTTGCTCAGATGTTTGCTTCTGTGTGAGAAACAGAACAATTATCATATCCACAAATAAGTAAATAAACCCACTGTTGTAGAGTGGATTCTGACTCATGGCAATTCTCTAGACAGTAGAACTACCCCATAGAGTTTCCAAGGAGAGCCTGGAGGATTTGAACTGCTAACCTTCTGGTTAGCAGGTGAAGCACTTACCCACTGTGTTAGTACGGCACTTGGCTTGGCTTGGCTGGTTCCCACTGGGAAAAAATAAAAAATATTTATCATATATTGAAAATTCCGAATAGACGGCACTTGGCTTGGCATTGAAAATTAAGAAGCTTGAATTCTTTCAGTTTAATAAACACATCCTTTGTTCTATAGTATATGTATTTGTTCTATTCCTTGAGAAGACAGAAACAGAATGGTGTGTCTCGGATCCGACTCGACGGCACTTGGCTAATGTACACAATTTACAGTGATGACTGTACCCATGTGCTTGAGTAAAATAGAAACTTTTATTTCCTGTAAGCTGATCCTCAATTTTTCTAAAAGTTTAAAACAGAAAAGTCTGTTTTGAGGCTTTGGTAATTTTTTTTTATTTGCTTGTTTTTCTGTTTCTTTTCCTATTAGTTATTTTTTACGTAAGAAGGCAATTATATTTTTTTTTTAAAGTGCAGTCACACTTTCTTTTGGACAGGTTACTATTCCTTTTCAAAAAGGAAAGATTCAAATATGTTTTTGTTAAAAAATCCAAACAGTATTTATATAACAGATTTCTTTAGAATATAGTGTGTTTTTGCTTTTTTTTTTTTTTTTGTCATTTGGACAAGTTGGCCATTTAGCTATTTGACTATATGAACTGATGCCTCTTCCTCACAGCATAAAACTTTTCCTTCCACTAAAGACTGTTAGGAAAATGATTTTTTTTTAATAGTTAATGAAAGTTTTGGAGACAAGTTTCTAATTAATTCTGTTTAAATTGCTTTTGAATATTTGATTTTCTTACAGATATTTTGTATTCAGGTTATACTGTAAAAGATGTCTTTTTTTTCTTGTGTGTTGTTTTGCTTAACTTGATGAAACTTCTTCTTCCTTCTAAGACTACCTGGTTGATCCTTCATTACCTCTGATCTATTTAATCCTCCAACTGTTTAGTTTGAATTGAGCACAACAACAGTAAATGGGATCAGTATGATTATACCAAATTGTTTAAAGTATGAATTACAAGGAACATATAGTTGTCTTGAAACCAAGTATGTAATGTTGTATAGATAGCTGCCCTCAAGTTGACTTTGATTTATGGTGGCCTTATGTACAAAAGTTTGAAACATTGCTGCCTATTGCTGCATCCTTAGAAGAGTTGGCATGTTTGAGTCCATCTTGTAGCTAAGTGACAGTCTGACACACTGAGAATTTCCCTCCCCTTCACTGGGTCTCTGTTTCACCAAGCATCATGTCTTCCCCCAAGGACTGATTTCTAAAGATGATGTGTCCAAAGTTGAGTGATGTTCCACGGTGATCCACAAGTTTTTTAATTAGCTACTTTTAGAAGTAGATCACCAGGCCTTTCTCTTTTGTGTCACCTAGTCTAGAAGCTTTATGGAAATCTGTCCACAATGGGTGACCTTTCGGGTGTTTGAAACAATTATAGTAGAGGAGGTGAGGTCTAGATGTTAGACTAGATACACATCTCCTCAATTCCCTCTGAGAACTAAGTCTTGGAATGCTAAATGAATGGAGCAGCGCAGACATCCAGGGAGTCCGAGAATCTGCCATGGGGTTATCAAATTGGACTGCATTCCAGTAAATGGAAAACTACCTCTCTAACATGAAGTAGCACACACTGAATCATGCTTCAGCTGACTCACCATTTGGGAGGACTGCAGCTACTGATGCCTTCTACTGATGCCTTCTCTGTTATCTGGGAGGTGGGGGCTGGGCATGAGTTGGCCAATACACTGAACTGCAGTGCTTCCATAGTGCAAAAAAGAGCTTATGCTTAGGATGGCCACATTTTGGGAGCCTAACTGCTGACTGAGGGCACTACTGTCCTCCACGCTCCTGTTTCTGAGCTGTGCTATAAATTCAGCTGTTTCATGACAGGATGGGCAGCTTGGGTGAGATGCCATCTGTGTCAGCTGGGAGGTGGAGTTACCCAACCAGAGGTCTCAGCCGGGGCTAATTCCATAATTGAGAAGCAGTGCTTGTCCAGAAATTGCTTCTTTAGCAGAAAAGCTGTGTTTAGGACAGTGGTACCTTAAGGGTAGGGCCAAGCAGCAGATGGCAGGAAGGCTCTAACACTTCCCTACACTGAACTATGCCATAGCATCTGGGAACAGCAAATGAGGTGTTTTCATTGTTGGCAGTAAGGCAGGGCCAGCCACACCTGAGGGCCTCACTGATTTTGGCAGCTGTTGGACAGCTCATCACTTAGCTGTAAATTACCTTGTTAAAATAAGATCATCTGGAGAACTGACTGCTGATCAGCCTGACAACATCTTCTCCATCCTTCACTGATCTACATCATAGTTCACCTGATGGCCCCCCAGTGAGTCCATAAGTAGGGTGCCATGTTTGCCAGCCAGGAGGCAGACTCTGCCACCCCAGAGAGTCCACCTGGGGCCAGTCATTAGAGTACATAGAGACAGCTAGTGACCAACTCCCCTCTTAGAACACTACTCCTCAGCTCCTGTTAACACCAGAGAAACTGAACAGCCTTTAGATGGTGCATAGGCAACAATCAATTGCTAACCATTTAAAGAAACAGTCTACCACGGCTCTGGAACACTCCCAAAATAATGAAAAATCTTCCCAGATGAAGAAGACTTTCTGAAATTATCAGAGGTGTAGTACAAAAGAATTGTATATAGAACCTTCCAAGAGATTAAACAAAATGCAGCACAACAGAATAAAAAATTAAGAAAGCTATTCGAAGTGATGGAATATTAACAATCTGAAATCCAGCAGAGTAATAATAAATTTACATAATTAGATGATTCAATCCAAAGCCAAAAGAGCAGAATTGAGGAAATGGAAGCCAGAGTTAGTGAGCCTGAGAATGGAGCAACTTACACCAGCATTTATGATGAGAAATCAGAGAAAAAAAATGAAGAAGCATTAACAAACGTGGGGGACTGTGTTGAGAGAAATCTTCTATGAATAACTAGAGTTCCTGAACAGGAGGGATAGCTAAAAATACAGAGATTATTGTTGTAAAGTTGCTGACAGAAAACTTCCCTGAAATTATGAATGAGAACATAGTTTTCCAATATGTGTATCAAACACCACAAAAAGTAGACCCCAAAAGAAAGACACTAAGACATGTTACAATGAAGCTTAACAAAATGAAACATAAACAGAGGTTCTTAAAGACAGCAGAGCTAACATTCATAGGGAAGCTCTGTAGGCTTTCATCTGACTTCTCAGCAGAAACAATGTTGGCATGGAGGCAGTGGGATGACACATTCAAAGCCTTGAAGGAGAAAAACTTCCAACCAAGAATTATATATCCTGCAAAACTGTCTCTTAGATATGAAAATGAAATTAAGACATTCACAGATAAACTGAAGCTTAGAGACTGTGTAAAGCTACAAGAAATACTGAAAGAAGCTCTTTGCTTAGAAAAACAAAACCATTAAGTGTACGGTAAAGGAGGCAATGCAGGACACAGCATCCAGAATCCTACTCAGTTTGGGAAGTCACAAAGCTCAGTCAAAGCTACAATATCAAAAGAAGGGAATCTGTGATTATATCATAAAAACTATGACACCATCACACTAAAAAGAGGGACATATTACAGTAGTTACAGTTCTTTCAGATGGAAAGGAAGTTAAAAAGATATACCAAAATTAAAATTGGGTTGAAACTTATTAGGGTGAATCATACAGGTAGCTGCAAAGCACAATAACAATGCAACATATGAAAACAAGCAACATAATGCAGGAATCACAACAAACAGAAAACCAACACTGAAAAAGGTGAAAAGTCAACCCATAATGAAGAATGACCCAGAAAAGAATATTAAGCGTAACATAGAGAACATCAACACAAAAATAAATGGATCAAAAAGACAGCCTTAAACACATACCTATCAATAATTACACTGAATGTAAACAGGCTGAATGCTCCAATAAAGAGACAGTGAGCGACATCCGGGATCAAAAGACATTATTTGTCATATGTTGCTTACAAGAAACACATGTTAGATTCAAAGATATGAACAAACTGAAAATTAAAGGATGGAAAAGTGTATACCAAGCTAACAATATACAAAGAAAAGCAGGAGTAGGAATACTAACCTCGGATAAAATAGACTTTAGTGTAAAATTCGCTATCATGGACAGGGAAGGTCACTATTTATTGCTAAAAGTTTCAGGGACATAAGCAGGACCTAACAATATTAAAGATTTATGCACTCAACACCAGAGCATCTAAATACCTCTACCAAACAGACTACGCTGAAAATGAAGATAGCTCGCTCCACAATAATAGCTGGAGACTTCAACTCTCCACTTTCAGTAGTGGACAGATCACCCATAAAAAAGCTCAGTAAAGACACAGAAGATCTTACTGCCACAATTTACCGACTGTACCTTATTTGTATACACAGAACTTTCTGTCCATCATCAGATAAGCAGACCTTCTTCTCCAACGCACATGGAACATTTTCCATAATAGACTATGTGTTAGGACATAAAGCAAGTCTTAACAAAATCCAAACCATTGAACTATTGAAAAACATCTTCTCAGATCATAAAACCAAAAGAAAAAAAAAAAATAGATAGAAATTAAGACTTATGGAAACTGAACAACATTTTGTTCAAAAAGCCACAGATTACAGAAGAAATCAAGAACAAAATAAAGAAATTTATGGAAGCAAATGAGAATGAAAACACTAAATTAACGACCTAAGTGAATTAGGGAATAGAAGAACAATTGAAAAAATTAAAATCAAAAGCTAGTTTTTTGAAAAGATCAACAAAATTGATGAACCATTGGCTAAAATTATAAAAGAAAAACAGGAGAGAAATCAAACAACCCAAAAAAGAAAGAAGGTGGGAGATGTCACAACAGACCTAACTGAAATCAAAAGTGTCATAACAGAACACTACAAAAGACTGTACTCTAACAGATCTGAGAACCTTGAGGAAATGGACAATTTTCTAGATTCATATCACCTACCAAAATCATCACAAGGAGAAGTAGAACAACTTAGTAAACCCATCACAAAGGAAGAGATTGAAAAAGTCATCCTAAAGTTAACAACTAAAAAAAGCCCTGGCCCAGATGGCTTCAGTGCAGAATTCTAACAAGCTTTCAGAGAAGAGTTAACTCCAATACTTCTGAGACTATTTCACAGCATAGAAAGGGGTAGAATAGTCCCAGATTCATTCTATGAAGCCAACATAACCTGGAAACACTGGCAGTATAGCTTCCAACATTCTGTAACTTGAAGGTCACCACAATATAACAAAGTGATGGATGGTGGTATACAACATTGCCAATTATAAAAATATATATATAAACGCAAATGTTTCTGGTAATATAAGGGGAAACTGAAATCTACACATTAGAAGACTTTTCAATCCTTGACTGAATAATAACAAAAGTAGAGTATTTGATAGCCGTATATCAAATTTTGTGTTCTAAATACAGGGATCATAGTTTCTTCTCATATACTGATGAGTCTCTTGCCTCCATTATCTATTTAGTAGAAAAGAAAATTATAGCAATAAGAGTTATTACAAATTATTTTCTCTGGTATTAATTTAATGATTCTACAATAAAATGAGAAAAAAAATAAATGGTAATAGAAACAGCATTTGAAAATAAGCTTATCAATGAAGCTGAAATAAATCACATAAAAGCTACCTAGAAAACAAACATATCAGATATATGAGTTCTGTTTAAACCTCATCTAAGATGTCAAGTAGACACATTAATTTTGTTTATAGTAATATTCAAAATACTAAACATTTTGTTTGGCATAGATAAACAAATACATAATAAAAGAAAGAAGTGTTAATAAAAATCAAAGTTAAAATAATCAATGAGAAAGAAGGAAGGAAATCAAGATAAAAGCAGAAATTTAAGAAATTTAGAAAGCAAGTTTAGAAGAAGACTCTAACAATTTGAGACATGTAGATGGCAAAACCTTGCTTGCTGATAGTGAATAGGACTTGAAGCAGTTACTGGTGAAGATAAAGGACCATAGCTTCAGTATGAATTATGTATACCTCAACATAAAGAAAACAAAATTCTCACAGCTAGACCAATAAGCAGCATCATGGTAAATAGAGAAAAGACTGAAGTTGTCAAGGATTTTATTTAACTTGGATCCACAATCAATACTCATTGAAGCAGCAGTCAAGAAATCAAGCAATGCGTAGTGCATTGGACAAATCTGCAACAAACAACCTCTTGGAAGTGTCACAAACAAAAAATGTCACTTTAAGCACTGACCTGCACCTGACTCAATACATGATATTTTCACTTGCCTCATATGCATGCAAAAGCTGGACAATGAATAAGGCAGATCAAAGAAGAATTACTATCTTTGAGTTACAGCTTTGGCAAGGAATATTGAATATACAATGGACTGCTAGAAGATTGAGCCAATATATCTTGAAGGTAATACAGCCTGAGTGTTCTTTGGAAGCAATGATGGCAAGACTACTTTTCATATACTGTGGGCAGAGTATCAAAAGGGACCAGTCCCCGAAGGAGAACACAATGCTTAGTGAGGTACAGGGTCAACAAATAAAGAAGAAGACCCTCAACAAGACGGATTGACATAGCACCAGCATCAATGGACTCAAGCCCAAGCCAAGTGCCATCAAGTTGGATCCGATTCATGAAACAAAGAACAATTAAGAGGATGGCTCAGGACTGGGCAGTGCTTTTCTGTGTTGTATACAGGGTCATGAAACTCAATCAGTGGCACCTAATAACAGCAATAACACCCATATGGAAATACAAGCAATCATATTTATGTAAATATAAATGTGTGCCTAATTTGTATTTATTTATTTCAATTTATGATTTACATAGAACATAGCAGTCAGCCTTCTGTTAGAGATATACTCTTCATATAGCTTTTATACTAAAATAAAGTATATAGTTGTTGAAACTTTTGATGTGCTAATAAACTGATCTCAAAATATCTTCTCTCCAACATTTAATATGTACATACGATAAATTTTGTTCTCCATATTGTCTTTCTGAGATAAGTGAAATTACATACACATTATGTAGAAAGATTTTGGAACATCCTAGGAGCCAGCTTTTCAATATCCTGTATTTCAATTCTAATTTGTATTACTGTTATTTCATCTTACTGTTATTGCCATGGCAGCATATGTTTAAGAAAAATTATTAATTAGATTATTTTTACAGAAAATTACCTTATAAGCACCTTAAAGATTTTCAGACATCTAACTAACATGTCATGCCAATGGTAGAATGTTACTTCTTAAGTTCAGTTACTTTACAGTAGATGATAGTTTATACCAAACTGAGATAGATTAAAAAATAATGCATGACACATGCTATACAGCTATTGCCTATGTATATTTTTTATTTTTATTTCAATGCTACTGTACATCTTATACAAGATAAAGTGTTAGAATTCTTTTTTTCCAAGTTCACCATTCCAAAGGTTTCTAGATAAAACTTAGTAAGAGAAAATGCCATGCATTTTCTCATTTTATTATTAAAGTTATTTGGAGTTAGAGGTTAATGGCAGATGAGGAAAAATTTCTGGTAAAAGAGGAAAAAAACATAATTAAATGTTGGTACAGTGATGTTCTCCCAGTAGCAACTCCTACTCTTCTTTCCTTCAGTCACATAAGTGAGCATAAGTTTTGGTAATCACAGCCCAGCAAATGATCATTTTTATCAGCCTGGAGTTCCAAAGGATAGAAACAGGTGGAGAGGAGCTAAAATTCACCTTACATTGCCTCTGTAAATGATTCCTAAAAGCTTAACTTTCTCATTCAGGCTTTGACATCTTACGTTAATACTAAAACTTAGGAGAATCATTATGTTTGTATTCATGTTTAATGATGGCTAATATCTCTGAATATATAATCAAGATAGAAGAGTCCAGTTTCCAAAATTGTCCTTTTTTAATAATAAAACAGAAATTACTAAGAATTCAATTAAGGGTTTAAAACAAATTCTAATGTAACAGATTATTTTAAAACTTTCAGCTACCTCTTTTGAAGAGACACCCTTAGAATGAGATTTAGACACGAAAATTATGCCTATTTTTTTAAAGGAACAAATTCAATACAAGGGAAATATGAGTTATTTTCTAGCCACTCTATTGCAGACCTTCATGCTGGCTGCTTGCAGCTGTTTCACACGCCATTTCTGTCCCATAAAGTCAACATGGGCCTACCTACTTGGAACAAGCTAGGGAGAAATCTTTTAAAACTTAGGTTTCTGTACAACTTTGTCTTCAGTCTGGAGGCACTTTCAGAAAATATTGTAAAATAACATAATGATAGGACAATTTATATAAATATATTTATCTTTCTGAGTCCCCAGATTTCTATTATTTGATCAAATAGATGTTATTTCAACACGTGTCAACATGGTCTGCAATATAATAACAAGAAATCTCCAAATTGCCTTTGATTTTTGAAAGAAAGTTTGTGAAAACCTTTTTTATTGGTCATGAGATACTTAGCAAGTGCCATTACTGAAAAACATATTTCTTCTGTGTGTCAGAATGTAATTGACTTTGGAAGAAATTATAGTATGCCTACCTTGAAAAATTACTTGCTTCTTACTTTCTGTCCCCTCAAGTTGCTGTCTGAAAACTCCTTAATGTTATTTAATTGTTTGGCTCCATGTTTTTGTGACGTGCCATACAGCAGATTTCAACTGATCATAACCCCACGTGGCAGAGTAGAACTGCCCCATAGTGTTTTCTAAGGAAACAAACCCACCCAACATCTACAAAGGAGAAAAGACTGAGTTATCAGCTTATGCAAAAAAAGCCTGGAAACCCGATGGGGAAAATCCACTCTGTGATCTGGCATCACTATGAGTTAGGATTGACTCAACAGCACATCACGACAACAATTTTGAAGACAACAGATTGCCAGGTCTTTCTCATGCTAACTCACTGGGTAGGTTCAAACTATCAAACTTTTGTTTGGCTGCTAAGCATTTAACCATTGCGCCACCAGGGCTCCTTACGAAGACCAAAACCAAACCCACTGCTATGGAGTTGATTCTGACTCATAGCGACCCTATAGGACAGATCAGAACTGCCTTCATAGACTGTCCAAGGAATGCCTGACAGATTTGAACTGCCGGCACTTTGGTTGGCAGACCTAACACTGAACCACTCCACCTCCAGTGTTTCCAGAGCTTCTTATATAACAATATATTTCTCTTTATCATTTCCCCCTTAGTATAGTGATGCAAAATCCTTTGGGGTAGTTGTACTCTGTCTTACAGGGTCCCTATGAATCATAATGAACCAGGTGCTCCTTGTAAACTGTATGGGACAGTTCTCCTCTGCCCCATAGGGTCACTATGAGTCAGCATCAACTCAACAGTAGTGGTTTTTATAGTTATACAATTTAATAGGAAGCCCTGTTGCATAGTGGTTAAGCACTATGGCTCCTAACTAGAAGGCCATTCAAATCCACCAGGTGCAGCTCTACTCTGTCTATGTAGCTGCTATGACTTGAAATCAACCCAATGAAAGTGGGTTGCTTTTTTTTTTTTTTTGGTAGTTTAATACCATCAGTGATACAGCTTAAAATATTGTATAAATTCATCATTAGACATGCTATACCTTTAAATGGCTCAAGTACCATTTTACAATATTTATTTAAGCATCACCTTATGTTTACTTGGCTTATGTTTACACAATCATCTGTGGAGATTACTTAATCAACCAGAGCATACATTTAAGTCAAGAAATAGCTGCAGGTAAGTGATGTACTAACCAAAAAAAAAAAAAAAAAAAAGCTACCTTATTGCCATCAACTTAATTATAATTCATAGTGACCCTATAGGACAGAACGTAACTATACCATAGGATTTCCGAGGACTAGTTGGTGAATGCAGACTTCCAACAGTAGTTAAGCAGCCACAGCTGTAGGTCAGGGTAAAGTGTTCTACCTGAAATAAATTTTAGAGGGCTGAATAATGAATGTGTGCCCCTCCATCTCTATTTTGTTCTCTCACCCTCTCATAAATAGTTTTGTAACAACAGAATTTTGGCAGATTCCTTGACAATAGATCAATATCTGAAAAACTTGGCCACTAGATAGCATTAATGTTGGCACAAAAGATTAAATTGTTTGTAATATTAAACTTTTTATCAGTTCAGGATCATAATCTCATTTTAATCAGAAATGTAAATAATAAACTGGTTCTACAAATTGAGGAAAAGATGATGTTGACAGAAGTGTGCACACGAGCCATTTTTATTGCTTCTATTATGCAAAGACTGCCAATTAAGTTCTGAACTCATCCTAGAAAAAGTGCTACATACCTCATTGCTGAATATCACTACAGTCATCTTCAAAGAACTCCCCTTGGGAAGCTGTGCACCAACACCAGTGCCTAGTCCACCCTTCAAAGCAATTTTGAAACTCTTTCTGGAAAGGCCATCAGCTGTTGCCACATTAGGCTTGATGTCCTGAATATCATTAAATTGTCTTCCTTTCAATATTTCCTTTATCTTTGGGTAAAGAAAAAAGCTATTGGGGGCCAGATTGGGTGGGTAGGGAGGGTTCTCTGATACAGTTACCTGTTTACTGACTAAAAACTCCGTCACAGACAACTATACAGTTTAAGCTTGTGAACGTGTCACTGTACCACTGTGTGCAATGGCCATTTCAGAAGGAATTCAAAGTCACTTTGGGGGTAGATTAGACCTTGAGGTAGGTGCATAGCTTCCCAGGGGCGTA
This sequence comes from Heterohyrax brucei, assembly GCA_028571685.1. NCBI lineage: Eukaryota > Metazoa > Chordata > Mammalia > Hyracoidea > Procaviidae > Heterohyrax > Heterohyrax brucei. The sequence continues at coordinate 110,155,472 of CM053148.1, forward strand.
CTTCAAAGGAGATGGTAGTGATATTCATCAGTGAGCTATGTAGAACTTAAAGCAGTTAAGTTTATGGACTTATTAGGCCTCATAAATATGTACACACACAGAGAGACACACATAAACAGTATACAAACTGCCCTTTTCACTTTCTGAACTAAGATGATTGTTTAATAAATACAGCCAAGATACTTGAGGGAGTCCCTGGGTGGTACAGACAGTTCAGAGTTTGATCGCTAACCAGAAGGTCTGAGATTCCAAGTCCACCCAGAGGTACCTTGCAAGAAAGGCTTGGTGATCTTCTGAAGAATCAACCATGGAAAACCGTCTGGAGCACAGCTCTATTCTGACGCACACGTAGAGTCTCTGTGCGTTGGAACGTACTCCAGGGGAACTTGTTCTTTCAATAATGACTTAATTTTAAATCATTATAAGCTTCTGTCATATTTATGGATTTTACTTAGTGATTCCATTTCATGTCATTTTGCCTTACTTTTTAGAGTAATTATCCATAAACGTGTAGATTCGAAATAATCTCAACTTTGTTTTTTCATGTCACAGTTTTGTGACATTGACTGAAGTGTCCATGCACAGTCTTCTCCTCAGATGCCTGCACAGCTTCTGTTGTTCTTCAGGGAGCTTCAAAATGTTTGGGAAAACAAAGAAAAAAGAAAAACACAAGAATAATATTATTTTTATTGAGAAATGCAGTGCTGCCCTTCTTATTTTATGTTTTTCTCATTCCATTTTGTGTGCAATAAAACGATGCTCTGGAGCCCTTTTGGTACAGTGGTTAACAGCTCAGCTGTTGACCCAAAAGTCAACAGTTCAAATCCACCAGCCAGCCACTCCTTGGAAACCCTATAAGGCAATTGTATGCTGTTCCATAGGGTCTCTGTGAGTCAAAATTGATTCAAGAGCACTTCATTTGCATTTTTGATTACGGTAAATAGTGTAACAGGGAAGACAGATGTTAAAAACACACGTACTGCATACATTCAAACCAATATTTTCTGATATTTATGGGGAAAATTATTTTGAATTCCAACATGTGTTGAAATATGTCTAGACTCATACACATTTTCCTGTGGCAGACAAGCTCATCTTGTCACCATTTCTTAGGTTCTCACCACAGAAATATTCTTCTCTCACAGAGGCAATTATGCTGAATAGAGTTGATCTCTTTTTAAAATACCCCAGGGGCCTGGGGTCACCTTATTATCTTCTTTTGTTCCAGTAGCTTCAGTGAACAATTGCACTGCCTTCGTAAAGACTCACGCCTTTCCATTAACTAGTTGACAATACCGTGGTAGGCTGCCCCTTTAAGAGACCAGCCTGTTAGTTTTGATTCACTTTAAGTTCAGTACAGGAGAGGTCATGGTTCTGGTTTTACAGCCTCATGAATATTCATTTTTGAACCTCATTATTATTATTTTTTTTACTTCTCCTAGTTGGCATAGTGGTTAAATGCTGTGTCTGCTTACTAAAAATGCTGGCAGTTCAATCCACCAGGTGCTCCTTGGAAACTCTGTGGGGCAGTTGTACTCAGTCCTATAAGGTTGCTATGAGTCAGAGTTGTGATAGCAATGGGTACAGTCCTATCTTAAAGCATAATTATTTTGAAGGCCTACTGCTGGCTTATACAATAAAAATTTTCATAGTGAACAGTAATCGAAATAAAGGAAGATTGTATTCCAATCAAGAGATACTTTTTAGACCATTAATTAACCTATCACATTTTCAGGTAATGATCATACAAATTGAAATTACCTCAGGCCCGAGGTCTGTACAAATTAGAATGTTATTAGTCATTGGAAGAAATCATACATTGTTTTGCGATTAGTACATTAAATCTTAAATTGTCCATAGATTCTGGCAAATCTATGTCAAAAACATTTTAAAAAATTAAAAAAAAAAAGCCTGTATTAAACATCAGTAAGAAGTTTTACTTCAAAACCTTGTAGCAAATATTTCTATTATCAAGCCTGTTTGGGATTATTTCAGAGCTTTTGAGAATTTGACCACATTTAGGATTCAGAGTAAAAATGAATGATGCTCCATTAGTCCATTAGTTTCAGACTTCTTAGCAGTAGTCTAGAATATTAGTCTCTACAGCAACCGACATGGGTCTAATTTTTGTAAAATATTTTTTTAATAACAATCTTTTGATATAGGGTATGAACAAAATATTTTCCAAAGAGTTATTTATATATTTATATTCCAGGCTCTGTCTGTTTTTTTATGGTTGTTTGATTAGAATTTTGTGGAAGTCATACTGTATTTTCCTTTTATACCTTCAATGGACAGACACTTTTGTTTGTTGGGGGAAATAGTTTTGGGGGTGAGAGTAGAAGTTAAGTTAACTAATTTTCTATATTGAAGTACAGGTAGACATGTTATATTTTAAGCTCAGAAAACAATTTATAATCTAAAATAAAAACATAATAAATATGACTGATATCACAATTGTTTTATAACAATGTGTTTATTTCTCTCACATTTGTTTTATCTGAACTTTGTAATGACTTGAACTAAAGATTAGCAATGCAGAAATAAATATTCCTTACTTGGCTTTTTGGGGTTAGGAATTTAAAAATTAATAATAAAAGGGACAGATAATTAAATGGATAAATTCAAAATAACTTGGTTTGAAGGAAATTTGAGCTGTTCCTTATCAGCACAAAAGAGAGAGTAGTTTTCTTTTTCTGAAGATATGCATATATTCATAATAACAATAAAATAATAATAACGATACATAACAATGCTACCATTGAGTAGGCATTATGTATCAGGGGATTGCGAGTTAGAGAGTATACTCTTCTTGTGCGAAGTAATACATACTTTTCTTGTGTGAAGTATATATACTCTTCTTGTGTGAAGTAATACACTCTTCTTGTGTGAAGTAATATATTCTTCTTATGTGAAGTTTCCAAGAAATTTAGTAATTTGTTCAGTATGTCTCAGCAAGGTCAGAGGTGAGATTCAAATTCAGGTCTACTTACCTCCAAAATTCCCTTTTTTCTGATAGCATTGCATTGTTGTGTCCAAATTTAAAACATGCAAGAACAAAGACAAGAAAACAAATTGTTATAGGAAGATCCACTGTGAGCATCAGGACATCTCATTTTAAATCCTAGTTACGCTATTTGCCTGTTTCAGTACTTTGGAACTATTAATGAACTTGATACATAATCAATAGTAGTACCTGCCCCATCATTTCATGTGTGAATGCCTTGTTTTGTGGGGACCCACAGATACAGCAATGGTGTAAGCAACAAAGTCTCAGAAGTTAAGGTCTTTCACAACCTCAGCTATTGCTGCCCTCTTAGACTTTTGTCTTTGCAATTAATTGTATATTTAGACTGTATTAAATACTACTATGTGGTTATTTTATTTTTTTGTTGTTGTTGTTCATTGTTTTGTTTTGTTTTGTTCTGATCTTTTACAATCTCCCAGCATTTGGTGAGGAGAGAATTATGGTGCTTAAATGTTTTCTGTCTGCCAGATGCCACCACCAGGCTGTGAGCTGTTTAATGTAGCTTCAGAAAACTCATCACCATTGAGTCGATTCTGACACAAAGCAACACCATAGGACAGAGTAGAACTGCCTCATAGAGTTTCCAAGGAGCCTCTGGTGGATTTGAACTCTCACCTTTTGGTTAGCAGCTGTAGCTGTCACCACCAAGGTATTCCCACCAAGGCCTATAAAGTGTCCTATAAATTTGCACTGATACAAAATCAAGATATTGAAATTGTAAGCATTAGCTCGAATATATACATTCTCATGGACAACCTGGTTGAGCAAGGTTGTTCTAAAAACAGCCACATACTTGTGGCCTGATAATTTAAGTCCATGAACTTTATTGTTCTAAGTGCTATGTGCCTCACTACTGTATGTCACCCCAGTCACCTTCAAAACTATCCACCAATGCCAGCAGTTAGTCTGCCCTTCAAAGCAATTTTGGCACTCTTTCGATTATGGACATTGTACCTGGTGGCGTGATGGCAAGTTCATGAACTTAATTTTACAGTTGTCTGTGAGGGAGTTTTTAGCCAGTAAACAGATAACTGTGTTGGAACATCCTCCCTACTCAACTAATCTGGCCTCCAGTGATTTTCTTCTTTACCCTCAAATAAAGGAAATATTGAAAGGGAGACCTTTTAATGACATTCAGGATGTCAAGGTTAATATGACGACAGTTCTGATGGCCATTCCAGGAAAAAGAGTTCCAACATTGCTTTGAAGAGTGCACTAGGTGCTGTTGTTGATGCATAGCTTCCCAAAGGGAGTATTTTGAAGGTGACTGTTGGAGTGGTAGTCAGCAATGAGGTATGCAGCACTTTTTCTAGGATGAGTTTGAGAACTTAATTGGCAGCCCTGATATTACAGCTTGTAAATGATTAAAAGAATTCCTTGCCAAAGGAGAACATGGTCTCTGATAGATTCTTCTCCAAGAGTATTAAATCTGCAATACTCAGTAACAAACAAACCCAGAAGTAAGACTGAGCTTCTAACTTTTTGACCAACATCAAATCAAATAAAAACAATTCTAGTAGAATGATTAATCCTATTCATTTTTCAGTGTGCTATAAAAATTCTTCTTATTTTCCAGTCCCATTTCCTCACCTTACTTCCCACATTTATCTTCTTTCCCAAACATTGCTTTACTTGCTTACATTTTTTTTATTTAACCTGAAACATTTCTATACCATATACCTATCTCTGCTGAATTTAAAGCATTTCTCCAGAAATTCATGCCAAGTATCAGAATGCTAGGAATATATTCCTATGATGTAATGCTATTTATAAGCCAAAGTAAAGTAGAAAAGAAACATCTCACAGTCACAGTAGAGAGCAGATGATAGTTTTCCATCCTCTCTTCCTGTTTATTTTATCATAAATCATTTTAGGACACACCTTTTCAATGCATAACTGCTCTTAATTAGATCAGCATTGTCAGAGGAAGCCTGGTTTTCTTTTGAGTGTTGCCACCAGCGGCAAAACATCCATTTCCTTATAATTGATTTTCAAGTTTATTTAAAATGCTCTATGAAGCATAGCTGTTGAAATGACTCATCATGTTTATGGGAATATCTTGGGGATAAAAGTTACCTTTGAATGATTTTGGCATATTGAATGTAAAATAGAAACAACTCTGAAAATTATTTTTAAATAGCTTTTCCTACACTTTTTTTCCAAGATTTTTTTTAATTACTTGTTTTTTTGAGTTTTTATTAGTTGTTGTAGAGTTCATTGACTCATGGCAACCCCATGTGTGCAGAGCAGAACTTCGCCATAGGGTTTTCAAGGCTGTGAGCTTTCAGAAGCAGATAAGGAGGCTTGTCTTCTCAGATGCTCCTGGTTAACTAAGTTCTAATCACCAAACTTTTTGCTTGTAATTGAGCATTTAACTGTGTGCACTACCCAGGGATTTGATAACATGTAGTTAATTCTAAAAAAAAAAAGAGAAACAATCAATGGGAGGACCTCTTATGAACTAGGTACTCAAGTAGGCTTTGAGGGTCTACAGATAAATGGGAACATGTACTCTCAGAAGACTCCAGAAACAGTTCAGTAAGTATCCAATTTGTCACATTATTGCAAAGGGATTCAAAAGATCCAGAACGTTATTGTTCTTTTCGAAAAGATGAGAATTTAATGTTGAACCACCAAAGCCATCTAATAGGATACTAAATCATCCCCATTTGTTTCCATATTTTCATTGTCCACTTACTCTCTGATTTGTTGCCAGTAGGAGTTTAAGGTCTTTCCTTTGAACACTTGTCTCTTAAATTGCCTCTCAGCCTCCAGACTCCTTCCACTTTGTTTATTTCAAACGGTAACCACAATTTTAATCTCATTTAAGCACAATTCTGGTTACGTGTTGTCGACATCAAAAAAGTTGCAGTAGCTTTCCATTGCCCAGGAAAGTAGTTAGGTGTCCTCAGCTTGCACTAAAGGCGCACCACAAGAAAGTTCCAACCAGTGCTTTTCTAACTCCGTCCCTCCCTTCGAAATCAATCTACACCCTGAGTCAGGCTAGAGTAGGAGAATGTCACCTCCTGGATCTTTTCTTATGTTTTCCTTCACCTGTCACCGCTCCCCCAACACCCACCATTTATTGTATCCCTGTCCGTTCGTGGAAATCCTGGTGGCATAGTGGTTAAGTCCTATGTTTGCTAACCATGAGGTCAGAGTTCGAATCCACCAGACATTCCTTGGAAACTCTATGAAGCAGTTCTACTCTGACCTATAATGTCACTAACAGTCAGAACTGACTCCACAGCAGTGGGTTTGGTTTTTTGGTATACATTCATAGCTAGTTCAACTGTAGTAGCAAGTATTCCCTTAATTGTTTCTTCATGCCCCCCAGGTGGAAATCATGCTGTAAAAAACGTGTGGGCATTAATGTACCAGAACATTCTATCCACAACTGATCATAATAAGGGTGGCACAGGACTCTGTGGCATTTAGTTCCATTGTGGATGCAGTCGCCATAAGTCTGGGGTGGACTCCATGGCAGCTAAAAACAACAATATCTTATTACTTGTGGTGAGTGAAAAAAGGGTGTTATTTAAAAGGAAAAAGTTGAAAAGGAATGGGAGAGAGTTTGTAGTTTATGTCAGAATGGGATTTATTTTGGACAAGATATTTAAATAGTGATCTATAATTTTTTTATGAGCACTTTCATCTGTTTCTCAAGTTGGAGGTAATGGGATTAGGAAAACAGTCCTTTGTCTCAATTTGTCTGTTCATCAATGAGGGCATTAAGGTTAAGTGACTTGTCCAAGTTTTCTTGACTAGTAAGAAAACCTCAAATTTTTGGCTCCTGTACTACAACTATTTTTACTATTCTGTGTTTGATATTTACATTCCAGGGGAAAGTCTTCAGGGAAAATGGTCAGCATTATAGAGATATTTAGGGCTGGTATTTGGACTTTGGAGAGATTATTATTATTTGAGTGACCAACTATACTCTTAAGGATAAGATTGACAAAGAGGTGAGGCTAATTTAAAGTTCAATCTCTGAGAAATATACACTTGGAGAAAGCAGAGAAAGTGAAATCAAAAAGACATTATAATTCAGTCTGAATACAAATAGGTGATTTGAATTAAGGCTGAGGTCTGTAAGACAAGGAAAGGAAAAACTTAAAAAGGAGAAGAAAGATAATTGTCAAATGTTACAGAAAGGTTTAATTAATAAAGATTGAAAAGTAACCTGTTACAGACCAGCTGATCTCAGGAGGCCTTTAAAGAGGCTTTTATCATACTAATGGACACTGAAAACTAAATAGAAGGCCATATTTTAGTAGGTTGAATCTGGAAACTAAGAGCATCTTCCCTGAGATAAAGTGATATCCACATGAATTCAGGGTTGCTTTTTTCAGACCCAGAACCCAGAACCCTAGAGGCACAGTGATTACATGTTCAGGCTCTGAAATCCAAGTTAGGCTGATTGAATCCACCAGCCACTTCCTGGAAACCCTATGGGGCAGTTCTGCTGTCTCCTGTGGGGCCACTATGACTTGAAATTAACTGGACAGCAACAAGTTTGGTCTGGGGTTTTAGAAGAGATTTGGCTGGTTTTATTTTATAATGTAAAGGGTGAAAAAATGCCATGGTTGAAATCATGGAACTGCTAACAAAAATAACCAGTTTTATTTTGTCTCGTTTCTGGATAAAGACTTGGGTAGTTTTAGCCCTGTAATTCAATGTGGGCTCTCTTTGATATTTTAATATGTGGGATTTATGGTAATTCTCTGCCAAGAAATTTCCTACTTACTATGAATTAGAATACAGCTCTGGCTGCTAAACAGAAGATCACAGTTCAAATCTACCAGGCCTCCTTGGACACCGTGTGGGGCAATCGTACTCTGTCCTATCAGGTGACTGTATGTCAGAATCAATTCAACTGCACTTAGAACCTTCATTCCCATCAGATGATGTCACAATTAAAGATCACAGTCAAAGATATTAGTTGATTGTCTTTCAGATCTGCTCAAACAGTAAGCCAGTTGATAAAATTGTCTATAAGTGGTAAACACTGTAAGTTTTAAAAATGTATCTTCTTTGACTTTGAAGCTAGCATAAAGTCTAGTACATAACAGTCTTTCATAAATGAATGAAGGTGTAGAATGTATGCTTATCTAGTGTGCAAGATAATAATTTATAAATTAAAAAAATAATACTTCCTCCGAGTCCATTCCAGCCCGTGGTGACCTTTAGGACAGAGTAGAACTTCCCCATACAGCTCCCAAGAAACATACACTGAGTTCAAATGGCTGACATTTGGTTAGCAGAAGTAGCTCTTAGCCATGATGGGTCCAAGGTTTCCAGTTTATAAATAGAAACTATCATTTATAAATTTCAAATATAAGCTTCCTATATCTGGTAAGTAATAGTTATTTCTCCAAAATGTTTTTTTGGTAGGATTTAGTCTGCTCAAGCATTCTAATAAAATTTAGACAAAAAAAGCATAGATATAGATGAAATCAAACATTCTAAAGAAGCATTATTGCATTAAAAATTATTTCTTAAGATAGACTTTGCTTAGAGTGTTGATAACTTAATAATTCTAAAAATGAATAAACAGATTTAGGAAGTTCAGTAGCTTGAGATTATACACTTAATGTGAAATATAGGTTGAGAGTGCTGACTTGATGATTTCTACAATACTTAAATGTGGTTTCCACTATGGCCTGACTGTATTCAGTTAAGAACAATAAGTGGACTAAATGAAAATAGAAAGCCATATTTATTTCTTGATTATGAAGTATGCTACACTCAATACATGTTATATTTTACTTAAAATTTAAGATTCAGATGGTAAACATTCAAATGTGAACTAGATAAGCTTAAATGTAATTATTTGGCCTTTCTATAAGGTAGGATTATGCGTTAGCCCTGTACTTAATGTCTATACTTTTGATATGGCATTCTTTTTTTAATTAGTCAGTAAGTGTTGTACATTTTGTTTCTTTACTCTTATACTACACGTTTTTTTCCCCAAGTCAGAATGCAGAATGAACAAATTAAGTGAGCAAAATCCAATATTGGAATTGTCTTTATCTTACCCGATCAAAATTTTAGATGTTATTTTAGTTATCTTAACATGAGTATCTAAATAGCAGAAATCGAAGGATACTTCCTTTTTTGGGGAAGGGAAGACAATTACTTTAATCACTGGGGAATACTATGAAGAAACTAATGCATTGATTCTTTCTCTCCCTCTTTTTTCTTACTGCATACAAGTAATATCATAGCCAATAAAGCAAGAGTTACGGTATTGGTGCAAAGGTTATTCTAGGTGTATTGTATGAACATTTTAGAAAAAGCATTAGAGTAAAGATACACAAGATAGAAAACTAGTAAAACCATTAATTTCCCTAATTGTAACAGGGAATTAACTGGGGGCAATTTCTCAAGTGAGAAGAATAGAAAATTGTAATGAAAGATGAGACCTATAAGTGAAAAAAAGAACAGTTGAGCTAAAACTTGCTGCTGTTGCTAGGAGCCGTTGTGTCAGTTCTGACTCATAGCAACCCTGTGTGCAGCAGAATGAAATACTGCCTAGTTCAGAGCCGTAATCACAGTTGTTGCTATGTTTGGGCCCGTGTTGCAGTCACTATGTTAGTCCATCTTGTTGATGGTCTTCTTTTTCACTGACCTAGTTTACCATGCATGCTGTCCTTCTGCGGGGACTGGTCCTTCCTGATAACATGTCCAAAGTATGTGAGATGAAGTCTCACCGTCCCTGCTTCTGCGGGGCATTCTGGCTGTACTTCTTCCAAGACAGATTTGTTTCTTCTTCTGGCAGTCCGTGTCATGGTCAGGATGCTTTATGAACACCTCAGTTTCAAAGGAGTCAGTCCTTTGGTCGTTCTGACTAACTGTCCAGCTCTCCCACAGTAACTTTTCCCAACGAAATACGTCATTTGATTTCTGGTCTGCTTCTTCTGTGGGTCCAAGTAAAATGAAATCTTTGACAATGTCAATATTTCTCTGTTTATCAAGAAATTATTTATTGGTACAGTTTTGAGAATTTTTATTCTCATTATGTGAAGGTGTAATCTATACTGAAAGCTGCAGTTTTTGAATTTTGTTAATGAGTGCTTCAAACCCTCTTTACTTGGAGCAAGCAGGGTTGTTTTACCTGCATATCACGGGTTGTTAATGAGTCATCCTTCAATTCTGGTGCTGTATTCTTCTTCATGGCATCCAGACTCTTGCTTACTTGTTCAACATACAGATTGCATAAGTGTGAAGAAGTGATAGCATCATGACATACACCCTTCCTAATTTTAAACCAAGCAGTATCCCCTTGCTGTATTTAAATGAGTACTTCTTGGTCTAGAAAGGTAAATTTAAAAATGAGCTTACTAACCTAGATATGTATTTTTTCTTCTCTATATGTCATGAATAATCATTCTTCCAGTCTTTCTATTTTGACTGAATTTAAACGTTTAAGGTAGGCACAGTGATTAAAATTCACCAACTAGATAAGCAACATTTAGAAAATAGCACATTATGTTTTTTTCATATGTATCACCAGAAACTGAAAAAAGCAAACCCGTTGCCTTTGAGTTAATTCTGACTCATAGTGGCACTACAGGACAGAGTAGAACTGCTCCAGAGTGTTTCCAAGCAGCACTTTGTAAATTTGAACTGCTGACCTTTTGGTTCAGAGCTGTAGCACCTAACCACTAAGCAACCATGGTTTCCATATCACAAAGAACACTTAGATAAATTCCTTCAACCTGATTGGAGAATAAAAGGCTTTTTTTCTCCCCTGAATTAGCTGCTGGTGATTTTCTGTGAGTTATCAAGCAGGTACATGAAGTTTAAAAGCAGCTGGTGTTTCAAAGGACATCTGTGTTATGGCCAGAATAAACATTAAACATTTAGTGAGCAATGCTATAAAATATAAACTGGGCTTTTAAAGGACAAGAAGTTCTTCCTTGTCCTGCCAGTTGCTGTCATGAAGCATGCCTGATAGCAGTAACTAAAATGGAACTCTTTAATGCAGTTCAGATGTACTTTTTTTTATGTAAAGTATATTAATAGTTTAGAAAAAATTAAAGTCAGTTATGATATATATATTATCAAGGATGCACACACATATGGTGATATATGTGTATATATGACCACAAATACATATACATATGTATGTACATATATGTGTATGTGTGTGAACAAGAAAGAGAAAGAGATCTTATAAATGACAAAAGTCCCTAATCAGGTAACTCTCTTTCTACAGTGGAAAACTTTCAGCTGAGTTCCAGCTCTATTTATCCAGTCATTCAATAGATATCTACAGTGTTCAGTATAGAGGAATATAATACACTCATTATGTTTTACAACAAATTCATTTTTTCCTGTCCAAAATCTTCTCTGTCTCATCATCAAATACTAAGCCCTCTCAATCCTTCTGTATAAAGTCTGGCCAGTCTCTTCTATCCTCTTCTGCTAACCCCACAAAAGCCTCCTAAATTTCCTGTCTGTCTCAAAGTTTGTTTCCCTCTAATCTAGTCTGCATACTCTACATAGAATAATTTTTTAATCACAAGTGTGATATTTGTTATTGTTATGAAATAAAATTCAAACTCTTTAGCATGACATACCAAATCATTTACAAGTTGGCCTCTGCTTATTTCTTGTCAGATCAAATTTGCATTTTGCCTTCTAGTTATTCTGAGCTACTTGGATTCATCCCATGGGCCATATTTTCTCTATAGCCTGGGAATTTTCACAGGCAGCTCTTGTTGGTTGTTGCTAATTACCCTCCTTTCTTTTTACTCTTTCATTCTATTTTTCCCCTTTTCTTCAAGATTTGTTTTAAAAAATACAAGCACCGTTTCTTGAGCTCATGAAGTTGACATACTGCATGTTTATGCAAATAACACATGCTTTCTATGATTGTCAACCATGTCCTCCACCCACAGGCATTTTTATAAGCCTGAGATACTGATTTATTTTACAGCAATGAGATAAAAATTGTCATAGTGGTGCTTAAGAAAATACCTCGTGGAGGGAGGACACACTAGAAAAGCCTACATGGAGTGTACTATTTGTGTAAAAATGCATAGGTATTCTTCCTAGCTGCCTTTACTCATCTCAGTGTATTTCCTCACGTAGTTGTCCATATTCAGGTTTTTCATTTGTAAAATAAAGATAATAAAACCAACCACATGTGATAGTCCTAAATAAGATAAATAAATCTAGAGTATTTTAGACAGCGCTTAGTAGATATCATTGTTGTTTTTGGAAACCCTAGTGTCACAGTGGTTAAGTACTGCAATTGCTAACTGAAAGGGTGGCAGTTTGAATCTGTCAGGTACTCCTTGGAAACCCTTTGGAGCAGTTCCACTCTGTTCTATAGGGTCACTATGAGTAAGAATCAATTTGACAGCAGTGAATTTTATCGTTGTTTTTATGCACCATTAAGCCAATGTTGACTCATAGTTTCCCCACGTGGCAGTGGAATTGCCTCATACTGCTTTGTTTTTAAATATTTTATTGTGCTTTAAGTGACAGTTTATAATCCAAGTTAATTTGCCGTATAAAACTACACACACACACTGCTATGCAACTCTAGCTGCTCTCCCCATTCTGTGAGAGCACACTCCCACTTCCCGCCCTGTACTTTCAGTAACCATTCAACCAACTTCTGACTCTCTCTCATCTCATCTCTGGACAGGAACTACTCAGACAGCCTCCCGTGTATATTTAGGCCAGAAAACACATTCTTCTCCAACACTGCTCTGTGTCTTTTAGTCCAGTCCAATCTTCATTTGAAGAGTTGGCTTTGGTACTGTTTTAAGCTTTTGGCTAATAGAGAGTCTAGGAACAACATCCTCAGGCTACCCTCCTGTCTGAAGGACCATCAGTTATGGTCTTTTATTAGAGTTCTAGTTCTGCACACCCAATTTTCGCCCGCTACAGCAGGAACTTAATGTTGTCTTCCTTGTCAGGGCAGTCATTGGTGGTGTGGCCGGGCACCATATAGTTTTTCCAGTCTCATGATGAAAACTTCTATTTCCCGGGCTCGTATTTTCCTCATGTCTTTGATGTCTTTCATGTTCCTCTGTTCTAGATGGACTGGGACAAATTGATGCTACTTAGATGGCTGGTTGCTAGCTATTAAGACCCCAGACAGCACTCACCAAAGTGGTATGAAGCATATTTTCTTAAAACAAAACAAAACAAAAACCCACTAAATTATGCTGATTAGCCTAGATGGCCTCTGAAGCCATAGTCCTCAGATCCCTGTCCCATTTGCTGTGTCCGTCAGAAATGTTGTGTTGTATTTAAGAAACCTGTTAGCTTTTGTTATAGTCCAGCTGTGCTAACTTCCCTTCACCTAACCCATAGTTTTCTCTTGGCTGTCATGTTTTGTAGATGCCCATTGCAAGGTCTTTCTCCCAAGAAACCACTTTGTAATTTGAACTGCCAACCTTTCAGTCACCAGCTGAGTGCTTAATTGTTTGTGCCACCAGGGCTCATGGACAAGTATTAAATAATCAAATAGTTATTTTGTTAATATTTTTAATCGCATGTCACCTGATAAAGGTTAGATTTTCTATAAATATTGTTAGAGTAAATAACAGTAAAAAAAAAACCAAAACAAAAACACAAGAATCAATAATGGTGTCAGGAACAAAACAACAGCAAATATATGTTTATAACATTAAGCTAAGAATATCTGCTGTTGACAGATGGCCTCCCACTAGAGTCTCTCTCCAACACTAACCCCTTAATCATCCCTATAATGTTTACATCTTTCAGCTCTCTGTAATGACTAACATCTTCATGTTTACTTTGATTTAGCTTATGATTTTTCCAATTCCAAAATAGTTTAATCAACCCTGTTAAAAGCCTTGAGATATCAAGGACTTGAATCACTAAAGAACTTGTTTTTTCATGAACTCGTTTTAACATCTTTGCAATCAACTTTCCATACCTGATCCTCATCCCTTATTCACTACAAAACGCACTGGTCCTTTCACTGCTAATACCCTTAAACATTCTGTATTATTTGATATCATTTGATGTATCTGATATATTGTATCACTCTTTCGGATTGTGTTCTAGAAATTTTCCTGACTTTCTTACGAAGTCTCAAACTACGGTATGAACTATTTTCCTATTTCCTCTTCGTGAATCTCTAATGGTTTTTTCCCCTATTTTCCCTGTAGTTTCAACTATTATGACAATGGAAAATCATTCTCCTTAGTCTAAATCTCTCTCCATATTCTTAGATTCAGCTGCCAATGTCTTCAACCTCTATAACTCCAAACTTCAGCATGATCAAAACTGATGTCTAAGTTGGCCTTCCTTATCTAGATATGACTTATGATTTCCTTTCTAGTTTTGTGATCACAGACATGTTACTTCATCTTTCATTGCCTCTGTTTCCTCTTTTGTATGTATGTGAATGAAAATAATACCTGTCTGACAAGGCTGCTGTGAGGATTGAAAGAGGTACCACATGCGAAGGGCTTATAGCTGTGCTCTGAACACAGAAGCATTATGTACATGTTAGTCATTTTTAGCTACTTACTTTGGTTTTAAGAGTAATAACAAACCTCACTTCTATTGAGTTGATTCTGACTCATAGAGACCCTATAATACAGAGTGGAACTGCCCCATAGTTTCCAAGGAGCACCTGGTAGATTCAAACTGATGACGCTTCCTTTAGCAAACCTTACACTTGGCCACTACACCACCAGGATTTCCTTGAGGGTAATGCTTTTGTTATTTTCATCACTAGCTCAGCCCTTCAGCTCTAACACTGCTCTTCATTCTGTTCTCTTTGCCAACATCCTACTTCTAAATGTCTTCATACTCTACTTCACTGATATCATTGTTAATACTTCTATCTTTTTGCTTTTAGCTTCTTCATTTTTCTGCAAGAAACAGCTAACTTACACATTTATGTTTCTTATATATCTACCACATGAATTTTCAGTTGAGAGTAGTGCTACACTATTAAAAATATTGCCTATAATATTTTCTTGGAAAATTCAGTAAGTATTTCTTGGTTTCCATTTTCACTACCAAGTCATTAGGTTCACAGTTTAGCTTAACTCACTCCCATAATAACTTACTGTTTTTTAAACCACTAAGTTGTTACCATAATGGCAACATGAAAATACAAGTACCAGAAGGACAGTCAACGATATTTATGTAGTTTGTATTTTTTGTGGATAGATATATTCATATGTAGTGGAATAATTACAGAAAAAGTTACCAATGAATCATCTCTGTTAGACTTCAGAGGTAGCAAGAACTTTTTTATAGAGTAAGGAAAGGTGGGAAAAAGAGAGAAAGAAAAGAAAAGTGAAAGCTAAACTATAATGAGAATAAAATGGAAATAAACTATTTGGATTATTGGCATCTTTGGGCAGAAGAGAGGTAGTAAGATATATTGAATAATGCATTAAAAGAGCTGAAATTTTTGTAGCTGGATTCTGTAAAAATATATCCACAATGTATAACCACACCTAAAGAGTTAGGTTTTAAATGAGCAATAAGTTATAGTGAAATTCTTAGAAACATCTTTTACTTATTTAAGATTTTAAAAAAATTGCATTCTTTATTGGAATGCCTGTAGGAGGAACTACAATATAATATACCTTTGGTCAAACCTGTAATTCCAGAAGCTATTCAAAAGTGATAACTTAAAACTAAGAGTTTTATTAGGCTGAGAGTTATTATTTTTTTTTGTCTTGTGGGTAAAAAGAAAGTGTCAATAAATAAATACATGCATTTTTTTCTCCACTTCTTCTCAGCAAGTGTTAAAGCCACATGCTTGGATCTTTTAGCCACCAGACGGTTCTAGAAAGTGGAGACAATCAAGTGAGCCTAGGCCTCTGAGAATTACGAGTTTCTGTTGCCTCTGAAAAGTTATCAGAGGAATTCCACGCTCAAGGAAATCCATATGACGTTCTTTTGCTTTTCTGTGAATCTTCTGCTAACTAAATGATTTGTGCTTCCCTGACTCAGAATCTACCTTAGCCTGCCTTCCGCAGACTTCATCTTCATCACACTGATTAATTTTCATGCTGGCTACTTCCTCTGAAACTTGCCCTATTGATAACATAGCCTAACTTCAATTGTGATTTTGCCCTCCTCCACCACATGAGAATATTCGTAGCCTGATTTGCCAAGGCATATTCTTGGTAACAAATGTCTTCTAATTCTCTTTTTTCTGGAGTGAGCAAAGTCAGCCAGCAGGGGTGAAACTTTTAGTCAGTTTAACTCACTATATTCCCACCCAACCAATCTCAAGAAGCAGATGCTGCTTTCCACATTTCTCACCTGAGGAAACCTAAAGATTTTCCTGGAGTGGCCGAAGGATTTGAACTGCTGACCCTTTGGTCAGCATCCTGAGCTTTTAACTGCACCACCAGGGCTCCAGCCAACATCAAGAAGTACAAAACAAGCCAGACAGTCAAAAGTGCAGTTTGTCATAACTGGAATATGTAGTTGAAGACTGTTTCTGTTTTCATAGAAATTGTCATTATTGGAGAGGAAAGATAGTTAGGAGATGTTCTTGGTGATATAAATTGATTGGTTAATTTGTCCTACCAGACTTCCTGAAACTTTAAGGTCATTATATCGGTCTACAGTCTACAGGATAATGTCTTTTCCTTTACTTTTATAAAGAGAGGCATTATTTTGGCTCTCTTCCAGTTCCCAGGAACAGTGAGCTATTGGAAACTGTTGATGAATGCATTCATAATACAATATGAATGTATCAACACGTATTGCTGTACTGAGTCACATATTTTTATATTCCTGTGACTACGATATCCCTACTTATTTCAGTAGAACTTGTTCCTAGCTGTTCTTTCCCGTCTATCAGGAAGGAGAATAATAAGACATCTTCTGAAATTTTTGTTTTTGGTTATGTCTGCTGGAATTATTGTCCCCTTATTTTATATACATTATTAGTTTGATAGTTAATGTAACATGTCACCTTGGCTAGGCCGTGATTGTCAGTAGCTTGGTCAATGTTACATAATCATCCTTCATTTAGTGGTCTGATATGAGCAGCTAGTCAGTTGAAAGGGGAGTTTCCTTGGGGGTGTGGCCTGTATCCTTTATATATGAATATGAATATGAACATAACATGAATATGAATAAATATAAATATAATAAATATGTATAATGTTCTGGCAAAGCTTGTTTTCTCTGCATCCTGCATCCAAGTCACTGTCCTCTAACCTGTAGTTTTTGGAATGTGAAACATCAGATTGCCAACTGATATGCAAATTTTGGATTCATCAACCACATGAGACAAGAGAAGTCTGACATCTGATATCTGATCCACAGATTTGGTACTTCACAGCTTTTCCAACTGTGTGAACTATTTCCTTGAAGTCTCTCTCCATATGTGTAGAAGTCTAATGATGTTGTGATTATGTACTGCCATCTGCTAACCAAAAGATCAGCAGTTTGAATCCAGCAGGCATGCTCCTTGGAGACTCTGGAGAAGTTCTACTCTGTATTACAGGGTTGCTATGAGTCAGAATTGACTCAATGGTGTTGAGTTTTTGGATGGAGTCAATTCTGACTCACAGTGAACTTGTAAGACAAAGTAGAACTGCCACATAGAGTTTCCAAGTAGCTGCTGATGGATTTGAACTGTTATCCTTTTGGTTAGCAGCCAAACTCTTATCCACTGGACACTGGGGCTCCGTTTACAATATTATGTAACATATAGATCATTTTTATAAATACGTATGTGTATATATATATATATATACACATGCACATACACATACACACACACTCCACTGTTTTTACTATGCTAGAGAACTTGCTTAAGAAAGTAATATTACTGTTCTTTTGCTCGCATCAATATAGTAAAAGACCATAATTGATGGTCTGACCACCCAGGGGATCCCCTGGGAGCATGGCCCCTAGACCTGCTGCCTCTCCTGTCTAGAAAACACTACTGAGGTCAACTCTTTGAACAAAAATGGACTAGACTCAGGGACACAGTCTGACCATATGGTGGGTGTACTTTATTGTTCTGTGCATTTATAGGATGCTGTCCTACTGGTCTCTTTGCAGATGGGAGAGAACAAGGTAAAGAGAAAAGAGCATGAGCTTGTTAAGAGGGTACAAGTTAAGAGGAGTGTGCTGCCATAGGGCAAGAAGAGCAGAGACAGTATAGATAGCAGGCATGGAAAATTGATTTAGATTGTATGCTTTCACTTAATCACTATAAAAACATGTTTTCTTGTATTTTCTCCCCAATACTACTGTCATTAAACTCATTAAATATGGTAGGTACTGTATTAAGTCTTTTATCCAAATCTGTTAAATCTCATAATAACCATATGTGGTAAATAATACTCTTGTTCTTGTTTTATATTTGAGGAGCCTCAGGATGACAGAGGTTCTTATTTGTCCAGCGTTACAGCTCAAAGTGATAAGGTCAGCTTCTAACTCACAAAGTTGGAATCCAGAACCTATGCTGTCACCCACTGTGCTACTATCACGTCCAGCCTCAAAGACCAACTGGGTGTGACAAATATAATTTCTTCAGTTTAATAAATATTTGTTAAAGACAAATTTATTTAAACATTTTAAAGTCAATTTGATGACATATAATTTTGTGCAGTGTATGCCTGTTTAATCTAGACAATTGTGGGTTTTCTTTTCTCTTTTTGCATCTCTATAGTATATTGATTTTCTTTTTATTGTGATGGAGTGAAAGTGTACAATCCAGTTTAAATTCCCATGCCCACATATGTGCAGCTCCTAGTGCTCTCCTTGCCCGGTGACAGCACACTCCTCCTTTCTGTTCTATACATGTCGTATCCTCTTAACAATCTTGTATCCCCTCTTTTCCACCCTCTCCACTCCCCTCTAGTAAGAGGCCAGTAGGATGACATCCTGTAGATGCATAGAGCCATAAAGTGTACACACAATATGGTCACTCTGTGTCACCGAGTCCAGTCTATTCCGGTTTGAGGCATTGAACTCAGTAATGACTTATCGACAGGGACAGTATCAGATCCAGGGGCCATGCTCCCAGGGGAACCCTGAGGCCTTCAGACCGTCACTTGTGGTCGTTTAGTAGAGTTCTCAGAGTGCATCCCTTTTTATAGAATGTTTTTGTTGTGATATGTTTATTTTTATGTCGATGTTTTCTCTGTTGTTTTTATTAGTCTGTTCTGGGACACTCTTTTTTGTGAGTTGATTTTTCACCTTTTTCAGAGCTGGTTTTATAGTTGTTGAGATCATGTGTTAGATTTCTTGAAATGGTATGATACATCTTTGTTATGCTTTACAGATGCCCCTATGAACCCCCTTAATAAACTATTTATAAACCCAATTTTAATTACTACCAGTCTTGTCATCTTCCTCTCCATCTGGAAGAACTATAATGACTGTAGTACATCCCTCTTTTTATTATGATGACACCATAGTTTTCATGATGATCACTGGATTGCTTCTTTCCATATCAAAGCTGTGATTTACTTTGGAGCCTTCCCTAAATGAGTATTGAGTAGTGCGTCGTTCTAAAATATAAAGTTAGTGGTTTCGTTCTTCTAAGCCAAAGCCAAGAACTTCTTTCAGTATTTCTTGTAGTTTGGGTTTGGTTTTTACAAAGTCTCTGAGTTTCTGTTTATCTGGGAATGTCTTAATTTCATTTTCGTATTTGAAAGATAGTTTTGCAGGATATATAATTCTTGGTTGGAAGTTCTTCTCCTTCAAGACTTTGAATGTGTCGTGCCACTGTCTCCGTGCCAGCATGGTTTCTGCTGAGAAATCTGACGAGAGCCTACAGGGTTTCCCTCTGAATGTTAGCTTTGCCTTGAGTCTTGCTGCCTTTAAGAGTTGCTGCTTATGTTTCATTTTGTTAAGTTTGATTATAATATGTCTCAGAGTCTTTATTTTGAGATCTATATTGGGTGGCATACGATATGCATCTGAGATGTCTATATTCCCTTCCTTCATGATTTCTGGGAAGTTTTCTTTCAGCAGCTCAGCAACGGTACTCTCTGTGTTCTCAGATGTCTCACCCTGTTCAGGGACTCCAATTAATCAAAGGTTGTTCCTCTTAATAGAGTCCCACATGCTTCTTAATGTTTCTTCATCTTTCTTGTTTCTTTTTTCTGATTTCTACTCATAGACGCTGGCATCAGTAGCTCTGTCTTCCAAGTCAGAAATTCTTTTTTCCATTTATTCCATTCTGTTTTCTTGACTTTGCATGGAAGTTTCTATGTCTTTGATTTTCTTCTTGATCTGTTGGATTTCAGAGTACTGGTGTTCCAGCAGATCAAACAACTTGCTTAATTTTTCACTTTGTTCTGCTGCATTTTGTAAAAGGTCTAGAAGGGCTCTGTATATAATCAATTTGTATTCGCTTCCTGACGCTTTCATAAAAGTTTCTTCAGCTGGAAAACTCCTTGGTTGCTTTGTTTGGGAGCCTTCTGAAGCCATGAGTGATTGCTTGTATACCACAATAGTCTGTTGCTTTTTGGGTCCCATGTGAGTATGTAGAGGCTGGAAGAGGTACTGTGAGGATGGATTGCAAATGTTTCTCTAGGCTGTCTTCAAATATAAAGCAAAAGGTATCTGACCAGTTCACAAGTTAGGTTTTCAAGTGTAGAGGTCCCTCTTCTCATCTGACAAAGTAAGTGCCACTATATCCAACCCCAGATGGTAACAAGCTAGTTCAGAATACAGCAATGCTACTGCCCTGTTGGCCTCTGCTGACAGGGCCTAGCCTTATCCAACACTGGGTCGAGTACTGGTTTTGTGATAGAAAAGCGCTCTCCTGTGGGCAGGCTCTGGCTCCCAAGCTAAGAATTAGGTCCAGCTGCGGCCACCGTATCCAAGATGGCTCCCTCCACACAGGCAGCAGACAGAGGGGCTAAAGGTGCCGAGAGGTAGTGATTCCTCTGCTTCTGTTGCAGGGCCCCCAACGTAGGCAGCACTGTGCAAAATCACTACTTTTGTAATGGAGAAGCACTGTCCCGTTTGCAGGCGCTGGCTCCCAGGCTAAGAACGAGGTCCCGCTAAAATCTCGGTACCAACATGGCGTCCCGCACCCTGACCACGGAGTTCTGCACAAACCCCACTGAGGCAGCTACAAAACGAAAGGCTCAAAGTAGCTAGATTAACAGAGTCCTGAGCCTGGCTCTCAGAACATGGGAATTTCGCCTGCCTATCCCCCCAGCAGCGTGTCTGAGTCCAGCTGCCAGGCAAGGCCCAGCTCCGCCCGCCAGCCGAGACCGAGGAATGAAAAGTCAAACTGGTGCGTTTACCTTCGGTCTGTGAGAGCCGGGGCTAGCCAGGAGCGGGAGTCAGCGAAAGAGAGGAGATTTTTCGCTGAGTGGTATGAAGTCCCAATTAACAGCTCTGTGCCGTGTCCTGAGGCTGATTAGGTGATCAGAAGGCTCTGTTTGATTGTCAATTCAGGTCTTGGTTTCCAGAGGGATAGAAGGAGACGTGGGCTTAGTCCGCCATCTTGACTCTGCCCCCTCAGAATGTTATTCTTAAGTCTGACCTTTTGTGAACAAATTTTTCTAAAATTTAGCACTATTTGTAATCTTGATTATTCTTTTTAAAACGTGAACATACTATATATGTTTATTTAAAACCAAAAACCAAATTCTTTGCCATAGAGTCAATTTCAACTCATGGCAACTCTGTATTAGTAAGTTTATTATTTCTCACAGTAATCCTATGTGGTAAGTAATATTTTGTTGTGATTTTACATTTCTGAAGACTGACCCACATACATTCTTATTTGTTCAAGGTTGTAACTTGAAATGATGAGGACAGATTCCAACTGAGGAAAACTGAGCCCAGACTTCACAAATTAAGGGAGAAAGAACTGAAAAGATGATAGTCTAGTGTATTTGTTCACCTCCGCCTTCAATAGGCCCTCCATTCCCATTAAGTGAATTTACCTAGAAGAGTGATTCTAAAGAGTAAGGAATTTTGAACCCAGTGGAAATTTGACAGTGCCTGGAGACATTTTGTGTGTGTGTGAGTGTGTGCATAGGTGCTATTGACATCTTGCTTGCAGAGGCCAGATACACTGCTAAACATCCTGCGATACACAGCACAGCCCACATGACAAAGAATTAATGCAAAATGTCATTAGTGCCAAAGCTGAGAAATCCTGGGCATTAAAAACTGAACTGCTTAATGAAAGCTTGGAAGTTTGCGTGTACCCAGAGTCCACCTTAGAAGAAAGTCCTAGGAATTTGTTTCTGAAAAATCAGCCATTGAAATTCTTTGTGGAGCACAGTTTAACGCACATGGGGTCACCGTTGATCAGAATCAACTTGAAGGCAACAGGTAAACCATCTCTGGGGTCTTTTACAAAGCATTAACACTGAGTGTGACTTGCCGTTCTTCCTTTTATGCAAAAGACAGTTCTTTGATTGACTTTACTGTTTCTCTAGTCCAAAAAAAATCCTCCCACCATTCCTGTTGTTTTTCAGTACTTAAGTTAAGCCAATGTTTGGGCTTTTTTTTTTTTTCCTATGAAACGTAACTAAGTCGAATATGACAGTGAGTGACACTACATGTGTGGTATTTTAAACCAAAAGTACTCTTCATTCTCAATGTTCTTACTATGCTATTGCTGTTTGTTAAATATCCAGGCTTCACTTATTTATCAAAATTTAGTTAATCTATAATACAACCAAACATTTATATATTTTAATTTCCAATCCCCTTAGACACAGTCCTCTGCCATCAAGAGCAAGTTTCTGACTGCTATGAAATTGAGTTTGCCTCTTCAAATAGTTTAAGCACAATTGTCATTTAGTAAAGTAAACATGGTTCCATTATTTCTTAATGTCTTCCGTTACAAGTATGAGATTAGACTATGTCTTCAAAACTCCCATTGGGCTACACTTATGAAATGAGTAATATTTCTGTCTGCTTAAGTCAAGTAATCCCAAATGTAAGTGATTTACAGTGAGGCATTGGGGACTGTTACAATAGACATATTACAGTATGTCACTGGAAGTCGGCATCTCCCTACATGTTTGATCAGCAGCCAGATGGAAGCTTTTATCACATTTATTTAATCTGAAATACACATGGTAATTACACTGGACCTTTGATCCAAGGCCTTATTAGTGTCTCAAGAGAAGTCAGGAAATGAGTTTGTCAGTTGAAAACTGATGTAGTTCTGACCCTCTAGGTTGAATTTACGTCTACCTCTGCCTAGATTTCACTGTTGCCATTAGTTATATTGTACTTCAAGGAAAGTAAAAAGCTTCCTTAATCTGTATTAGGAAGAAGAGGAGGCTCTGATCTATCTAAAATATTGCATATTCTCTTCAAAATTTTCAGGTAGGAAATTGCTGAGCAGCAACACTATTTGATGTTGAATGAGTAAAGCTTAATTATTCAACTTTTTCATTTTTACAGACACTCTGGTGGTGAAATGGTTGATCTGTTTGAGCCACTTTCCAGGAGAAAAGACCAGGCAATCTGCTCCTACAGAGATTACCTATTGTCTTTGAGTCAGTTCGTACTCAAAATGACAGAGTAGAAGTGCCCCACGAGATTTCTAGGGCTATAAAGCTTTAAGAAAGCAGACCACTCCCAAAAGTGTTGGGTTCAAATCGTCAGTCTTTTAGTTAGCAGGCAGCCTTTATTGACTACACCATCAGGCTTTCTTTCTGCAAAGATTCCAATAACCCAAATCCAAACCAGTGATGCGCAGTTTATTTTGACACATAGCAACCTGGGAAATTCTATGGGGCAGTTCTAGTGTGTCCTGTAGAATTGCTGTGACTCAGTATTGACCCCTCAGCATACAATAACAACAACAGCAAGGCCGACATATTTTTAGGAGTAGTAAAACACAAATAAGCAACACTGAACCATGTTAAAAACCCATTGCTTTCCAGGAGAACCCAACTCATAGCAACCAGAGGGAACAGAACACAGTTGCCCCATAGAGATTCCAAGCCTGTAAATCTTGTGGAGGCAATCTGTCACGTCTGTATCCCACAGAGTAGGTGGTGCGTTCCAACTGCTGACCTTTCATTTAGCAGCTGAGCTCGTAACCACCATGGAAAGATATTATTTATAATGAAAAAACCAACATTGAAATACTATGTTTAGCAGATGAAGAGTGTCTGGTGGATGGGGTAAAATAAGACTTCAATTTAATGTTGCACATTTCATTAATGTTTGAGATTTGTGCTGTTTTACTTTCAAAATTCAAAAAATAAATTACATATACATACAGCTATGTTCGTAAAAAAGAATATCCACAAAAAATATGACATTTTGTAATATTCTGTTTTTCAAGGGGAACATGTAATTAAATCTTTGAAATCTACAAGCCATGCTGATACTAAGTAAAGAAAAACAATTGCTTTTTATATAGAATGGCATAAGTAATGAGAAATAGTCAATTAAATTACATACACATTCTGAAATCACCTCAAAATTTTTATTGCTTGATCAAAAACTCTGTTAATGGTTATTGCAGTTGCTCTAATAAACTTACATGACATTTTTTATTTTAATTAAAATGCTAATTAAAAGCATAAAAGTATCCTATCAATAACTTTTTTTAAACATTTAGCTAACATGGTCTTTAATAAAACTCTTTTTAGTTATCCCATATCTTATTGGAGAATGTCTCTGAGTTTGGCTGTCTCTGAACTTCCATTGATGGCATGGCTAGCGACTCAAATAACCCTTAGGGGAGACTTGAAAGCCTCAAGTATGTACCCAAAGGCCAGCACATACTGAGTATTTGCTGTGTGCTGGGCACCATGCTAACACCTTTCACAACAATTTTGTAAGGTAGTTAATTAGAAAAGACAGCATTTTAGAGGTAAGACTGAAGTTCTTCAAGTCATACTGACTGAGTCCAGTTTACGTATCTCTGTTAGCAGATATAACTGAGTCAGTTGGGAAATGTTGGTAGTATATTGGTTAAGTGCTATTGCTGCTTACCAAAAGGTCAGCAGTTTGAATCCACCGGACACTCCTTGGAAATTCTATGGAGCAGTTCTACTCTGTCCTGTAAGGTTGCTATGGTCTGGAATCAACTTGATGGCAGGTTTTCTGTTTTGTTTTGTTTCATGATTCATTTGTAGTCAGTCTTCCATTTTTATGGTGAGTCTTTTTTCCCAGAAGGAAAATTTTAAATTCTTTGGTAAAGAACTATTTTTAATTTTATTTCTTTATTGTTCTTTCTGTTTTATCCTTAACATCAACAACAAAAACCTCACAGGTAATGTGTTACTTAAAATTCCCCTCATATATAAAGTTTACTGAAAAACAACAACAAAGTTTATGATGCAGTGAATAGATATTAACATTTCTGGTGCTAACTGAGATGTTGCCTTGCCTTGTAATATGACCTTGGAAAAGAACTTTTTTGTTCTTGTTTTCTTGATGTGCTAACTTGTAAGACAACTTAAAATCTTGGTAGACAGTAAGTGTTAGCAAAGAGTGCAGAAAAGTGATTTTATGTTGAAGTTAGAAAGGAGGAAACTAAACAATATTCAACTTGTTACAGAATCAGAAATAATTGTGGTAGATTTTTATGAGTGATTATTACTACATCAGGTTTTCAGTCACAGTTAAACCATAAACTGTTTTATTTTATTTCTTTAATGATGTTTATGAAGGACACAGTCTTTTTCTCTAAACTGTATGTATACTATTTAAGCAGACAAAAGATACAAGGATCTGTTATTAAAATTATGGGATATTCTTAGGTATTAAGTGCCACTTGAAAATGTTTTAAAATTCTACTTTAACATTCATAAGACACTGTAGAGAATGCACAATATCTTAATATTGCCATTTAAGATTTTATTCAGCTTAGTATAAATTGACGTAGTTTATCACAGAACTTTCCACAAAACCTTTTCATTTGTATCCTTCGCCTACAAAGTACTCTATAATAATTATTAAAATGAATAAATATATTTTATGCATAACAGGAAATTAGGTCCAATGCTTTCTAACAGGCTGTAGGACAAACTGATACATATGATTCATATTAACTTGTAAAGGCAGAATTATTTTATAGGTGTATCTGTCACTCATTAATATTTAGGTAAGTTTCCTCTGAATTAGTTGCATGCTTATTTGTATTTTACATACTTACTTCTGAATTTTTTTTAAAGTCCATTAATTCATGAAGTATGCAAATTTACTGCAAGCTTAAATTTAAATCACTGTCATAATTTAAGATTGGTGTGTATTATAAAACACTTTCTTTCTGTTTATCCTGGGAACACTAGCAGGTATTTTATACTCACAAATGTACACAGAGCTACTTTTGCCATTATAATCATCGTTAAGATCTTTAGACTGACTACATGAACATTAAATTCTGAATGATGCTGAAAATGTAACAGCTCCTGATAAGTATTCAAGCTATCAATTATATTCAGTGGCATCAAATTTCCAAGACTCAGCTATACTGGAGTTTTACACTGATGTTTTCCTAAGAATTCATGTTAAGAAATCACTAAATTTGATACAACTCTCTTTAAAAAGATTTTTCTACAATTAAGCAGATCCAAGAATAATTAGCGGCATTCTGAACTGCTTTCTAGAATACAGTATTTGAGGTATCCTACAGTCTTTACTGGATCTCTGATGGCAGAGTAGTTAAGCATTCATTTGCCAACCAAAAAATCAGCAGCTCAAATCCACCTGCTGCTGTTTGGAAACACTGTGGGCAGTCCCACTCTGTCCTTTAGGGTTCTAATGAGTCAGAATTGACTCCAGGGTGATGAGTTTTCATTCAGTGTGTTTATTGTAACTCACTAAGTAAATTAAGAAAGCAAATGTCACTTCCGTGTCTAGTATTTGAACATTAACATCTTTTTCTACAAAGATACTGTTATCTTTTGAGTCTCAATCATTTTTGTGTGTATTGTGACATTATCAAGATTCTAGTCACCATGCATAGCTTTAACCATTTAGAAAATATGTTGTGGATTATGAGATGAGGAAGAAACTCAGGACCCTTCACTTTCGACTCTTCCTTGCTATGCCCTTCATAGAATGATCTTAGAAGGAAACCCACACAGAGAGAGCATGGAAGGTCAGAAATGGAATCCTTTCTGAAACCTGGGAAAGTTACTCACAAGAACATTAGTGGCCAGGCATCCAGCATTAACTAATTGTTTTCAATATACATTAATTCATGTGTATTCTCTTGATACCACCTTTTCTCCAGTGGAAGTCCTTTGATGCAATGTAGTTTAGCTTGCGTCAATTTTTGTCTGCAGTTTGGAGTTTGGTACCTAAGTTGCAATGATGAATACTTTAATTAAACATTTATTATAAATTATACTAACAAGGTGTGAAAATGATAACCAAGTACTACTAAGTGATAATGTTTTGTGTATTAAGTAAATTGGTAAGAATACTTTTTAATAAATGTTAAATATCACTGATACTATTATCTTTCATGAAACAAAAATTTTAGTAAGACGTTTATATGTATTATAGCATCAGATCCACTCAAAAGATCTTTGTGGCACATAATACAATAATATTTTTATTTTTTTATATACATGCTGCCACTGAGATGGAGGTTAAGTAGCATACTGACCACAAAGCTAGAGTATAAAGGACCAGAATGGATTTATTTTTCCTGTTTGAACAGAATTCAGTAGAGAAAAAAAATAATAGGCTATGATTTTTGAACGCTTTGAAACCTTTCCTACTGGTACGTGGGATCCACTCCTGATAGTGGGAGACAGGGTGTATGGGAGGACTGACAATTAAGTCCAACAGCTCATAGAAAAAGTGCTACATATCTCATTGCTGAGTATCACTACAGTCACCTTTGAAGCATTGCTCTTGGGAAGCAACGCACCAATGCCAGTGCCTAGTCCACCTGTCAAAGCAATTTTGGAACTCTTTCTGGGGCGGCCATCAGACCCTTGATGTCCTGAAAATCATCCAAATGTCTTCCTTTCAATATTTCCTTTAGCTTTGGTTAAAGAAGAAAGATATTGGGGGCCAGAACAGGTGAGTCGGGAGAGTGTTCCAATGCAGTTATTTGTTTTTGGCTAAAAAGTCAATCACAGACAACTGTACAGTTAAGTTTGTGAACTTGCCAGTGGGCCACCATGAGCAATGGCCATTCCAGAGAGAGTCGCAAAATTGCTTTGAAGGGTGGACTAAGCATTGGCATTGGTGCACAGCTTCCCAAGGGGAGTACTTGGACTGTGATCACAGTGACATTCAGCAGTGAGGTATGCAGCACTTAGAACAATTAAGTTCATGGACTTAATTGTCAGACATTGTACGTTATGTACTTAAGAATATGTTCAGTATTTTAACTGAGGAACTGAGTCAGTTACCATTCTCAGTGGTTTTCAAAGTATATAAACATAGTGAGACTGTTTTAATTAGTACCAGAATAATATATTTAAACAAGTATAATGTAATTTGTGTGACTAAATTAACTAGTAAGGTAGCATGTATTTCAGAGACGAATAGTTTTAAAGGAAACATTTAGTAGCAAAACAATGAATATTATGTACTGATGTTTCTCCTTACTGTTTAACTTTTTTTTTTTCTTTTCTAACGTATATTCATGTTTATAGAAATGAACACTTGGGACAGGCAACACATTTTAGAATATTATTGGATACTATAAATATTATCATCAAAAATATATTTTAATTGCATTTCTAAGTATTTTAGAAAAAGAAATTTTCCATTGTTATTGTTGTTTCTTGTGATCACATACTTAATTGAAATTAAGAATTAGGTCATTCATTCTGCTTTTGCTTTATTTAAGAAGAAATACACTTAAAATTATTTTGTAACTCATTGCAGAAATTACTGCAGACAATGTATTTAACCTCTATTCAACTGAAAACAATTTAGTGCGACATTTTAGATTTGTACAGAATACAAGGAGACATATTGCAATATCATATACTAGCCATTTCTCGTCCTTCTTAACGATGCTTCCCACTTACCTATTTATGTGTGTAGGCTGAGACCACTGATGTGCAGAAAGTTAGGTATTGTTGACATTAAAGTTTCAACAGTTCTTATTTGGAAAGGTATGAGGCAGCAGAATACAACTCAGCAATTTCTAGAAATTATATGAAAGTAAAAGAAATTGGGGACTGCAGAATGAATGACCATATTGTCTTGATAAAACCAACACAAAATGATAAAATACAACCCGACCTTATCTGTAGTCTCCAATCTTTTAATACTCTTTCTTTTATTGGCACAATACATATCAAACACCTATTATATGTGATTACTATGCCCAGCCTTGACATAAATGATTTTAACAATAACTTTTCAAGGAAGGCAGAGAATGGTTACATGTCCCCATTATAGCTGGGGAAACTGAAACTTAAGAAGGTCCAACTAAAACAAATTTGACTCTTAAGGTCTTGTGTCAGATACCACTTTAAGCATTCGACGGCACTTGGCTTGGCAAGCTTAAAGAGAAGTGCTGTTTAGTGCAGGAAAATTGCATTCTGTGCCATATTCTTAATGGAGGAGTTAGTTGACTTTACCAAGCAATGACTCTCTCCATGGTTACTCATAAAACTGTGCTTTATTCTTCTTTTGGTCACCTAGGTAACCTTAAAAATTGTTCCTTTCTTTCATATTCCTACTACTGTCATACAGGCTATCTCCTTCCTGTGAGCTGCCTTCACTTTTGAATGTCCATGCTAAAAGTGCAGAATGATTTTGTGAAGGGACTTTGGTCCTAATAGCTATCCTGTTCTTCTGGTTGAGAGTCCATTCTAGAGTTGTTCAAGTTCTTCATGGCCAGAAAAATACTTTCTCACTCAAAGCAGGGAAAAAATAGCCTAGTTCACCAGAGAGAAAGATCAGTAGAATAAACAGAATTATGCTAGAATCTATATTTTATCCAAAAATAAGAACATAATTTTTGAAGAATTTTTTCACTTACCTAATTGTTCTCAGTGAGAAAAGGGGTATCAACAACACATATATATACATATATATATACATGTGAGTATATGTATCTGAGTATGTGTGTAAAATATGTGTGTGTGTATATACATAGTGGTTTGTGTCCAGTACTTTGTTAAACATTTATAAGTACAAGCTATGAGACTTAATAATTGTATAATCAGGAAATCTGTGAGTCAACAGAAATGGTGAGCAGATCTAGAGAGGGATAATTCTCAGAAGCTACAGCCCCGAACAAGAAGTTAGCATAAGATACACTAACAACTTACTTCAGCACTGATGCCTTCACTTGCTGCAGTATTTTATAAAATCATTTTTATCTCTAAGGCACATAAACTCAGAACATAAAAAAAAAATCAATAACTACACCAACAAAAATTAGTGATTTTAAAATTACTGTCAAAATCTTAGGTATAAAAATCACATGTTATTGCCTGTAGAAACATGTGGAGACATTTGTTGTTTATTATGATGATGTAGAAACAAATTTATTGTACAATTAATACATTTGAGACTAAAGTCTAAGTGTTGTGCTTGCTAGGGATTTTTTAAAACCTGTTATTGAAAATCGGTTGTATGGTGTAGCTTTTATTTATAACTCAAAGATTTAGAGTTCCTGTACACAGGGATTTTAGTTCAAATTGTGTGTAAATCATTATACAGACACAAAGGACAATATGTTTTTTAAAAATCTTCTAGAGGTTGTTCTTAAATATATATATATATTTTTTTTGGTCAGAAACAGTAATTGCACATAAAATTAGATGATAATAGAAGACATTGAGTGAATGTTATGTTGTAATTCTCTCTAGGGACATTGCTAATGTCATAGACTGTCAAAGGACAGTATATTTCTTTCCATAAATTATGCATAAATATTTCTAATGTTTTAGTACAGCAGCATTCCTTTTGAAGCATTCAGCTGTTTAAGAAGGAAACGTAGACCCTTCAGTACATAAAAATAAATCAAATTATCCAAGATATTAATTATGTACAAATCTGGCTGAATCATTTTACCAAACCTACTGCTGTCAAATCGATTCTGACTCATAACGATCTTATAGTCAGCCCTAGTTTTCAAAATGGACCAACAGTCTTATTATGTTTAAATAATATAGTATCAGAAACGTCACAGATAACATTGCTAAGCACTACAAATTGGTATCTAAATATCCATGCTTTCTTTGGAATTCAGTATTTTTAACATTTCCACTCACTCAGTCAATTTACTTTGTTTCAGGAACTGTATAAAAACATAGTTGCAGCTACAAGTATAGGACAAGACCTCTATCTTCAAGGGAAGTTATGCCTTTGGGGAAGATAAAACTAAAGGAAGTGAATTAAACAATTCAGGGATAATTGTCACAAGAGACTGATTACTATTGTCTGTGTTTTGTAAACACAGAAGGGAAGAAGGCCATCCTTTAGGATGAAGAAGCAACACTGCCAGGAGGGAGGTCACTTACGTGGATAGGCATTGAATTCCTCACCATGCCAGAAGCAACGAAAATAGGATTATGTAAAAATATGAACTCTACAGATTATGTAAACCAGTTCTTGTTCTCGGAATAGGAGTGATCTGAGCCATCCTAAAAACTGATTTACATAATTCTTTTTAAAGTCTTACAAAGATTATTCCAAAACCTATTTATCAATCTTTGTATTACTAACTGCAGTTTTCTAAGTCAAAACGTTACATGCATTGAATACAACGAGCCACTTATAACATAAATAATAAGCTATCCTCTCATTTAATCCTCACACCTGAGTCTATGTTGTTGTTGTTGCTGTAAGGTGCCACCAAGTCGGTTCTGACTTACTGCGACCCCATGCACAACAGAAAAAAACAACACCCAGTCTTGTGTGTTTATTAAGCCCATTCTAGCAGCCACTCTGTCAGTCCATCTTGTCAAGGGTCTTCCTCTTTTTCACTGGCCCTCGACCCTACCAAGCATGATGTCCTTCTCCAGGGACTGATCCTTCTTGATAATGTGTCTGAAGTATGTAAGACACAGTCTTGTCATCTTTGCTTCCAAGGAGTACTCTGGTTGTACTTTCTAGAACAGATCTATTGGTTCTTTTGGTGGTCCATGGTACATCCAACATTCTTCTTCAACATCACAATTCAAACACATCAGTTCTTCTTCTGTGCTGTTTGTTCTTTGTCCAGCTTTCACATGCATATAACATAATTGAAGTATCATGGCTTGGGTCAAGTGCATTTTAATCTTCAAGGTGATATCTTTTCAGTACTTTAAAGAGATCCTTTGCAGCATATTTTCCCAATGCAATGTGTCTTTTGATTTCTTGACTGCTGCTTCCATGGTGTTGATTGTGGACCCAAGTAAAATGAAATCCTCGACAAAGTCAATCTTTTCTCCATTTATGATGATGTTGCTTACTGGACCAGTTGTGAGGATATTTGTTTTCTTGATATTGAGGTGTAATCCACAATGAAGGCTGTGGTCCTTGATCTTCATCAGTGTTTCAAATCTTCTTTACTTCCAGCAAGTTAAGGTGGTGTCATCTGCATAATGCAAGTTGTTAATGAGTCATCTTCCAATCCTGATGCCTTGTTCTTTTTTTGTATAATCTAAATGCTCAGATTATTTTCTCGACATACAGACTGAAAAGGGGTGCTGAAAGGATACTACTCTAACTAACACCTTACCTGACTTTAAAACATGCAGTGTTCCCTTGTTCTGCTGATGTGACTGCTTCTTGATCCATGTACAGAGTCCTCAAGAACACAATTGAGTGTTCTGGAATTCCCATTTTACACAATGTTAGTGATAGTTTCTCATGATCCACACAGTTGAATAATCTTTTCATAGTCAATGAAACATGGGTAAACATCTTTCTGGTATTCTCTGCTTTCAGCCAAGATCCATCTGACATCAGCAGTGATATCCCTGGTTCTATGTCCTCTTCTGAATCCAGCTTGAATTTCTGGTCGTTCATTATCAATATACTGTTGCAGTCCCTTTTGAATAATCTTGAGGAAAATTTTACTTGTGATATTAATGATATTGTTCAGTAATTTCCACATTTGGTTGGGTCACCTTTCTTTGGGATGGGCATAGGTATGGATATCTTCCAGTAAGTTGGCCACGTAGCTGTCCTCCAAATTTTGTGGCATAGATGAGTGAGTACTTCCAGTGCTGCATCTTCTTGTTGAAATTGATATTGCATCAATTCCCAGAACCTTGTTTTTGTCAATGCCTTCAATGCAACTTCAACTTCTTCCTTCAGTACCATCAGTTCCTAATCATATGCTACCTGTTCATATGGATGAATATTGAGCAGTTCTTTCTGATATAATGACTCTGTGTATTCCTTCCATCTTCTTTTGATGCTCCCTAAGTTGTTTAATATTTTTCCTGTAGAATCATTCACTGTTGCAACTCAAAGCTTGAAATTTTTTTCAGTTCTCTCAGCTTGAGAAATATGGAATGTGTTGATGGGTAGTAGAAGATCATTCTGCTCTGCAGAGTTCTGGGCTGATTGTGTCAACTGGATATTTTAGCTGTTAGGAGGCTGTTCTGCCCTGAAGCAATCTGGGCTGATTGTGTTGATTGAGTATCTTATCTGGTAGGTGGCTCTTCTGCCCTGCAGAGTTCTTGACTGATTACATTGATTGGGTATCTTAACTGGTAGGAGGCTGTTCTGCCTTGTAGAGCTCTGGGATGGTTCCCTTGATTCTGTATCTTAGCTGATAGGAAACTATTCTGCCCTGCAGAGTTCTGGGCTGATTGTGTTGACTGGGTATCTTATGTGGTAGGTAGCTCTGCTGACCTGCAGAGTTCTTGGCTGATTACATTGATTGGGTATCTTAACTGGTAGGAGGCTGTTCAGTCCCGCAGAGTTCTGGGCTGATTGCATTGATTGGGTATCTTCACTGATAGGAGAGTGTTTTGCCCTGCAGAGTTCTGGGCAGATTGTGTTGATTGAGTATCTTGGCTGATAGGAGGAGTAAAGATAGAGAGAGGAGCCACCACTTGCCTGTTGGTAGAGGCTTTCTTGTTGCTGTGTTGCTGAAAACCATGCCATTGGCATTTAGGTACCAGCAGGTCCGAGGCGGATCCGACTCGACGGCACTTGGCTGGCTTGGCAGGTCACCCATGGTAGAAAGGTTTCAGCCAAGCTTCCAGACTAAGACAGACTAGGAATAAGGACCCAGCAACCAACTTCTGGAAAGAATTAGCCAGGGAAATCCTTATGACAGTGGCAGATACAATGCCACAGAATGAGCCCCTCCCTCCTCCAGGGTGAAAGGCACTCAGAATACAACTAGGGAAGAGCTGCCTGCTCAATGTAGAGGTGACCCTAATGTTGTGGATGAGGTAAAGCCTAGGAATCTTCATTTGCTGATGTGGCATGACTCAAAATGAGAAGAAATAGCTGCAAACATCTGTTATCAATCAGAACATGGATTGTACAAAATATGAATCTAGGAATATTGGAAATCACCCAAAATGAAATGGAATGCATAAACATTGATATCCTAGACATTAGTGAG
Organism: Heterohyrax brucei; assembly: GCA_028571685.1. NCBI lineage: Eukaryota > Metazoa > Chordata > Mammalia > Hyracoidea > Procaviidae > Heterohyrax > Heterohyrax brucei. Next base: position 110,189,944 of record CM053148.1, read on the forward strand.
GTGAAATACTAGTACTGGCCATTTTGAGTCCTACAATCATATGGTCTACTATGCTGAGAATGAAAACTTGAAGAGGAACAGTGTTTTGTTCATCATCAAAAAGAATATCTCCTGAAGTACAATGCTGTCAGTGATAGAATATCCATATGCCTACAAGGAAGGCCAGTTAATATGACTATTATTCAAATTTATGCAACAACCACTACGGCCAAAGATGAAGAGACTGAAGATTTTTACCGACTTCTGCAGTCTGAAATTGATTGAACACACAACCAGAATGCATTGATAATTACTGGTGACTAGAGTTCAAAAGTTGGAAACAAAGAAGAAGGATCTGTAATTGGAAAATACAGTCTTGATGATAGAAATAATGCTGGAGATTTCATGATAGATTTTTGCAGGATTAATGATTTCTTCATTGTAAATAGCATTGTTAACCAATATGAATGAAGACTGTACACATGGAACTGACCAGGTGAAATTCACAGGAACTGAATTGGAAAAAGATGATGGAAAAGCTCCACATCAGCAGTCAGAATAAGACCAGGTGCCGACTGTGGCACAGATCATCAGTTGCTCGTATACAAATTCAAACTGAAACTGAAGAAAATTCGAACAGGTCCATAAAAGCCGAAGTATGATCTTGAGTATATCCCTCCTGAGTTTAAAGACCATCTTAAGAGCAGATTTGATGTGTTGACCACTAATGACAGAAGACCAGACAAATTGTGGAATGACATCAAAAACATCATCCATGAAGAGAGCAAGTAATCCTTAGACAGGACAGAAAGACAAGACCAAATTAGATGTCAGAAGAGACTCTGAAACTTGCTCTTCAATGTCAAGCAACTAAAGCAAAAGAAAGGAATGGAGAAGTAAAAGACCTAAACAGAAGATTTCAAAATGCAGCTCAAGAAGGCAAAATAATTTATCATAATGACATGTGCAAAGATCTGGACATGGAAAACTAGAAGGGAAGAATATGTTCTGCATTTCTAAAGATGAATGAACTGAAGAAAAATTCAAGCCTCGGTCGATACCAGATTCTTTTTCAGTCTATTTCATTTTATGACAATATTTCTTCAGTCATATTTTTCATCATCTCCCAACTAGTTGGACACTTGAAGTGGTTCTTAATTATCACTTTGAATAAATTAAAATTCATAAACAGATATTTTAAGTGATTGAGAAAAATAAAGTTAGTATTTTCCATTTGGCCTTTTATATTTTGCCACTTTTTACATATAATTAACTTTTACATAGTATTCTGTATCAGACATTTTACTAAGACCTTTTGTATGTTAAATACATTTAATCTTAGTGATAACCCTAGGAAGTACCAAAATATCAAAAACAAATCCACTGCCATTGAGTCATAGTGACCCTATAGGATAGGGAAGAACTGCCCAGTACAGTTTCCAAGGAGTGGGAAATAAGAAACATTACCTTGTACACTGTAAAGATGAGAAGGTTAAAAAATTTGCCCAAAGCCACGCAGAGAGTAGTGAGCAGTTTACTAAACTGGTATAAACAATTTGTAAATCCAGGCTTTTGTGAGTCTTTCCTTTACTGATTTTTCTTCTTCTTTCTGTCACTTTCCTTCTTTCTCTCTACAAAACACAACATAGCTTCGTTATGCCTGATTCCATGTGGTGCTGTTGGTATATGAAATATTGATGTGTGATCATATAGAGAGCAAGAGTTTACAGTGCTACTCAAAATAGCACCTAAGTAATACAAAGCGCAGCTCAGTGACTAGACACTCATTGAAAGAAAGACTAACATATGTAGTCTTGGAGTGTCTTCAGATCACTGACAGGAAGTGAACATGGAAAACCAAGACTTCTCCAAATTCCTTTTTCATTCTTTATGTTTTCACATAATTCAAATGAGATAGTACGTGAACAAGATCATACTAGCATTTCTTATCAAAAGTTCTATTTTCTAAAATCTTAAATGTAATATATAAGTACACTACCAATAAATACATAAAGAATTGATAAGAAATGCTAAATACCATTTGACTTTAATGTAGACAACTATCTGTAGAGAAAATAAGTTAAAAAGTCATCCTTCCTTCTGTTTCTGAACATTGTGATTCTATCTTTTTAACTTATTTTTTGGAGTTTATATTTTATAATCTTTGAACCACGTTATTGTTAACCTGAAATTTCTCCAAGAGTTTTCTAATAATTTCTTAAAATCACAAATTCCAAAATGGCTGTATGTTACCAATCTGGATGATCAAGTCATTTTGCCATGCATATCCATGTCATATTTTAGTCAAATTTATTCTACTAAACTCTTGATCCATTCAGCTTTTACCCTTCCTTGACTTTGATGGTTGTTACTACAGAAACATGTTTAACTACCAGTTGCCTTAGAGTTGATTCCTATTCATAGTGACCCTACGGGACAGGTAGAACTGCCACCATCATGTTTGTAAGAGGTGGCTGGCAGATTTGAACTGTCAACTCACTGGAACTGAACCCACTGCCATCAAGTCAATGTCAACTCATAGCAACCCTATAGGACAGAGTAGAACTTCTGCATAGAGTTTCCAAGAAGCACCTTGCAAAGTCGAAATGCTGACCCTCTGATTAGCAGACACAGCACTTAACCACTATACCACAGGAGTTTCCACACCATCAGCTAGTGACTGTTAAATAGGAGGCACTTGCTTCTTTTCTCTGGTCTTCTTTCATTCAGTGTCCATCTTTTCTTCATCACTTTACATTTTCTAAATTTGACCATGAATTCTATTTGTAACTTCATTAAGTATTTTCCTCAAATTGATATTAATCTCAGACTTTATTAGCAAGTTTGTAGCTTAATTGACTACTCAATATATATATTTTTCCTTAGTTAAAGCTGAACTATTTGTTCGTAACAAATCGTGCATTTTGAACCATAGAGTTTTAAAGTCTTGTAAATAATTTTTGTTAGATTTTTAGTAAGAAAACTGTAAGCCAAAGCGTAAAGGATTATAATAAACTGTACTAATACATAAACTAGCATACAACTGTACTACATATACATGGAGTTTTATAAATTTTTAAATTATACTTGTTATTTCAAATTTGACATTTTAAATCTATTGTATATACAATTATGGAAACCTTGGTGGCATGGTGGTTAAGTGCTACATCTGCTAACCAAAAGGTCAGAAGTTTCAATCTTCAAGGCCCTCTGGAAACTCCATGGAGCAGTTCTACTATGCCCTGTAGTGTCACTATGAGATGGAACCAGCTCTGCAGCACTGGGTTTGATATTTTGGTTTTATATACAATTACGGTTACATAAAGCAGTATACTCTATATTACCCTGGATATCTTAAAAATTTGAAGATTAATGTTGATTTAATTGGTTGATTAGATGAAGGACAAATATTGAAGTGTTTACCTCACAGAAGATAAAATTATCTGTAGAACATTCATAAGAAGGGTCAAAAATGTACATGATATGAATTACTCTCTGTAAAGGTTGCTATAATGCCTGTACCTGTTGCTATCATGTCAGTTCTGACATATAGTGACCTTATAAGGCAGAGTGGAGCTGTCCCATTGGGTTGCCAATGAATGCTAGATGGATTCAAGCTGCCAACCATTTGGCTAGCAGCCATAGCTCTTAACTGCCAGTCCACCAGGTTTTCCTAATGATGAATAGAATAAATGTAAATTGATCTGAATTATAATATAAAATAAAAAGTGAATAAAAAGAAAAGAAAGAAAAAGAAGGAAGGGAAGGATGAAAGAGAAGACTACATGTAATCTGAAATTTTACTGTGAGTGAAAATGATAGAAAAAATGTGTTACTTCAGTAAAATCAATAAAAATCTGCCAGCAGTAATGGTCTGCTTATTGAAGCTATTCCATCCCTATGTACAGATGTCACAAGATCCATATTTCAGTTTCTGTCGCTGTGATCTAGCTCCCCGCACCTAGGTTGATCTGCAGCATTATGACTGAATGAGAATAAACACCAACACCCGGACAGAGAACGAAGCATCTCATGAATAAGAGTGAATATAAGGGAAAAAAATGTAAACGGAAAAAAAAAAAGCCAGAAAATAAATCCAGTCTGCATGCAATGAGAAATGATTGCAATAAAAGATACAATGTATATTTGCCAAGGAAAACATTTTCCTAGATGTTTCAATAAATTTATTATAATGAAATGAGGAAAATAGTAGAAAGTTACTACTTTATTGTCCAATGAAATAAAAATGCTTAAACATCTATGAAGTAAGAGCAGATTCGGGTTAAATAGAGAATATAGACAAACCAAAATCATAATCAATACAAAAACGCTTTTGGAAGAAGGAGAATCTGTGACGTAAAAAAAAAACCTCAAATCAGTAAAGCTGAACGCAAATTTGGGAAATATAACTAGAACAAAATGTAAAAGAATAAAATAACTATAAGAGTAGGAGAGAGAGCACGTGTATGTGCAACTGACAACAACAACACAAAGAGATTCCTACCGTTGCATAACTGGCTTTCCCAAGAAGAAAAACAAAAAGAAGAGTGATATTCATTGAGTATAAATTAGAAAAAGAGTTTATAAGCTAAAAGCAAATGAACCAGCTCTAATTTTAATAAAAGAGTATGTTTGTAGATGGGACAGAATTCTCATTAGGGGCAAACTCAGGTAAAATATCAACATGTAATGAATAAAAAACTAAAGAATTAAAAATGCAATAATGAATCTACAAGATGTCATCCTACTGGCCTCTTAACTAGAGGGGACAGGAGATTGTTAAGAGGATATGACTTGTACAGGACATAAAGGTGGAGTGTGCTGTCACCCGGTAAGGAGAGCAGTAGGAGCTGCATGTAGGTGGACACGCGAATTTAAACCGGATTGTACACTTTCACTCAATCACGATAAATAAATAAATGAAATGCAACAAAGAAGAAAAAGCAGATTGTTTAAAATAGGATAACCAAAAAAAATCTTGAATGAGTTCAGATTTAATCTGGGGTAAAAGATAAAACAAACAAAACACTCAGACAAGATGTTCTGAATTCTTAAGGCAAAAACATAATAACCAAGGATTGTTTGAACAGTTGAACGTTTTTTCACAACAAAATTATTCTTAGTAATCCAAGATTCAAGGATGCTGTTATCAGTGAATTGTCCTTTCTTAACACACAAGTTAAGTTGCAAGCTCCATGCCTTCAGTAAGTTAAATGTCAGATTTTGCATACGTAAGAACTGGTGAAAACATCTACGTAAAGCTGAATGATCAGGCTGATCACTGTCAAAATAACCAACAATTGTCACAATGAGGATCAAATGAGGATCGTGACTAGTCCATACAGATTTTTATTTTAATTGTGGTACTGTCAGAATCGAGATGATACTGTAATTGTCAGTATTGCTCAGAAGTACTAGCTCGTGGAGTTAGAAAAAGAAAAAAACAAAAAAGACTTCAATCTTAGAAATAAAATCACTAAGAAAACAAGTGAAGCACATGTAAAACCAGTAGGAAGACTAAGAAGTTTGACTGGAGACAAAAATATAAACCTAACAAATGTTAGGCTATTTTTGAAAATAAAGTCCTAAAGAGGTAAAAATGCATGGAAATCAGAAAAGGGAAGAAGGCAACAAATACAATGGAAAAATAACTGCATTTTAAAATATTTTAAAGGTTAATATTCAAATATTTTAAAAGAAAAATAAAGTTAATAAATACATAGGTCACATTTAAAAAACCTTACGAGCTACTAAAAAACAGGAGAAATTTGAGTAATAGAAGAATCATTAAATATTCTTGGATGATACACTTATATAAAGCAAGATGTATATAGTCAAGCCCAGTAAACATTCTGTTATAACTTTACTTCTTATAAAATTCTCTGAACTCAGTTGAGACTTTCCCTACAGAGTATAAATGGATTTCTAAAACTATAACACTAGTATAGACTTGGGCAGACAAATCAGTCATATAGACAAGAATGTGCAGAAACACATAAAATATAGATATTTATCTTGGGATACATGACACAGAATTTTACTGAAGACAGAAATAGTAGAAGGAACAATCAGCTGTCAAATAAGAAACAGAAGTATACTCCATAGTTATCCTAATATCAGAGACCAAAGTAGATTTTAAGTGAATTTAAAGTAATAACAATAGCTGTAAGACAATATAGGTCCATACTTGTATAATCGTATCATGCCCAAATCAGTTCACATCGTGAGTTCCGTGCCAGACATTATAACACAAAAGTTGATAGATTGCATTGCATAAAGTTGTAAGACTTATCTATGATGGAAAATACCACAAATAAAGGTTAAGTACAGATAAAGTGTTTAGTACAAAAAATTTCTGTAGAAAAATGGTCAATCCCTATTACACAGGCATTTCAAAATCAATAAAGTAATATGTCCAAAAATATGTCACACAATGTTGATATTCCCTTGTAGTTTAAGAAATGTAAAATAATTGGGACATCATTTTTCCGTGTCAAATTGGAAAAAATGGAAAGAACGATGGTATCTAATTTTAGTAGTAATATAAGGAAAAAGAAATCTCTCCAGATGCAGTTGGTGTAGGGTAAATTTGTAAACTCTCTCGGCAGTAATATTTGGCAATGTGTATCAGAAGCCAGCACATACCTAGTTCTTGGAGAAGGATGTCGTGTTTAGTTAAGGAAATGGTCAGCAGAAAGAGGAGGACCCTTATCAAAATGGAATGGCCACTGACTATAGTGATAGGCTCAAACATGGCAAGAATTGTGAAAGTGTTGCAGGACTGGACAGTGTTTTGTTCTGTTGTACACGAGGTCACAAGGTCAAAATGAGTCTGAACCAACTCTGCTAAAACTAAAAACATCATCAAAAGCCTTTTAAAATATTTATAACCTTTATCACTTCTCCAATATTTGCCTTCAGAATTAATAAGATAGATAAGGTGTTTTATTTAAAAAGTCCTTTCTAAGTGACTCAAATGTGTACCCAGTTGTGAGATATATACCACACATAACTAGGTGTATCTGGGACTTAAAGATTTTAAACTGAATCAGATTAAAATATTGTTGCTCCATCATTTCTTAAATTACTGCCCAATTTCAAAAATAACAAAAAACATGAGGAATATATAATAGAAAGTTAAATTAACATTGGCTTCCAGAACAGATTAACCTCTTAAGTTGCTTTGTTTAGAATGAAATTTGTTGTTATTGCTTTGTTTTTTTCTCAAATAGTTCAATGCAGGTATTCTTAGATACACAGTTACTCTAAGTGATGATTCAGGGATCTGGAGTTTCATTTATTCTAGTGACTATGTTACCTTAAAATTAAATCTCCTGAACTAACCCTGCAGCTCTCCCTAATAGAGCCATCTAGAAGGGAAAGACTTTGGAAAAGTGGGAAGCGTTTATTGACTGGATCTAAATTCATTGTCTAGAACGCAAGTCACACCGCAATCTCCAACTGCACACGAAGCTGGAAAATACAAATTAGCTCTCTTCACTGAAAGAAAAGAAAAAAATTTACCAATTAGTTAGCTATCTCTGCCCTTCTCTACCTTTCCGATCACAAACATTTTGTCATTCTTTTTACACATGCAAACACTGCCACTCTCTCCAAAGAGTTAGCTGAAATCTCATCTAGTCAGTGTATCCAACTCAAGCTCCTGTTCCTTGGATATGAAGGATCTTCTTTATCAGATCTGTATGCACTAGTCCAGGGACAAACAAAGCGAAAAGACAAGTTACTGTCTGTTTATCCGATATATAATACACACTGCTAGAACAGAGACAGGAAAAGCACAATAAACTCTCTCCTTTGAAAACAAACAAATAATAGAAAATGCAGAATAGTCACTAACTCATATGCCATCTGTTATTAGCCATTCCTTTTGCCTTGGCAATGATTGTAGTTCCCTAAAGAAATGCTGATTTTCCTTGTTCATCCTCTTTGTGTTTTCCAGTTCTACACTCTAAAGAGTTTAACATTGTCAATCATAGTCCGTGGAAAGCAGCAAGTATTACTACCTTGCACATTGTAAAGATGGGAAGGTAAAGAAACTTGTCCAAAGTCACACAGAGGGTAGCAAGTGGTTTATGAGTTAGTACAAACTATTTGTCAAATCAGGACTTTGTATGCAAACTTTCACTTGGAAATCTTTCCTACATATGCAGTGTGTTTTGGGAGAATATGCTCTTTATGTTGGTAACACAACTTTTACAGTCCACTTCATACTTACACCAGACTGAGGGCTTTAGAGGTTATTTGAGCCTTCAAGATTTTGACAACTGCTCCTTGTATCGAAAACTCAGTTAACTCCTAATTTACTTGTCAGATTCATGTGTCTGCAGCAAAACTCAATTTTTTTTGACAGCATAATTGTAACATGTAATTTATTTCTTCACTTTCTCCTTTTCCTAGCTCTCTCTTAATTTTTTATTAATGACCATGAAGCCAGAAACCCTTGTGGTATAGCGGTGAAGTGACCAAAAGTTCAGCAATTCAAATCTGCCAGGTGCTTCTTGGAAACTGTGGGGTAGTTCTAATCTGTCCCCTAAGAGTTGCTATTAGTCAAAATCCACTTGATAGAGGTGGGTTTGGCTTTTTTTTTTTTTTTTTTTTTAACTGCGAGACTATCTGAAACAAAGGACTTGAGTGCTAAAGCAGTAGCTGAACCTTCCTGGATACTGTGACTAGAAGCTTCCCTCAGTCTTCTTTCTTAGCATGTGGCTTCTATGCATAATTTTCCAAACTTTTGAGTCTCTTTGAATCATTTCATTTGTGCTTAAAAACTGACCATTCTACCCTGAATACATCCCTTTCCTGCAATATCTTTCTAAAGGCAAAAATGTTAAAGTATCTTTTAAATCTACCCCTTTCAACTATACCCTGTAGAACTAAAAGCTAAGAAGCTCTTATTCAATACATTTTTCTGCCCCATCTACAATACTTGATACCATTGGTAATTCCCCACCTTAATATAAATTGTTCCCTTTGATCCTCTGAAGTTTATTTTCCAGCTTCTCATCTTATCTTAGGGCTCTCTGCCTCTCAGTCTGATTTTCTGGATTTGGGGATTTCTCAGGGATCAAGTCTCAGGTCTCTTCTTCTCCATCTATTCTCACCCTCCTGGGAATTCTAACTATTTGCATGGCTTTAGGTAATGTTATAATGTCTTGCCCCAATCTTTCTCATGACATTTTTGATTTAAAAGAATTGTAAGGCTGTGTTTGTCACATTGAATTTTTTTTTTTAAGTCAAACATGAGGGAGAAAGAAAGACATATCATTATGCACAAATCCCATACCTATTGATTGAATCTTTCCCTTGAAATGTAAAGTCATGGCTATAGTGATTCATGTGTCAAGTTTTATGTCCCCAGGTATTTCGTTCTTTATCCCACACTAAACCAAACCCACTGCTGTTGAATTGATTCCCATTCATAGAGACCCTAGAGGACAGAGTGGAACTGCCCCATGGGGTTTCCAAGGTGTGTATGGTAGAGTGAAACTGCCAGCCTTTTCGTTAGCAGCTGTAACTCTTACCCACTATGCCACCAGGTTTTGTAGGCACATGATAAATATTTGATAAAAGTGAATGGTGGAATGTATGTCAATATAATTACGTTTCAAAATAAACCTGAACATTTTCGAAACAACTCATTCTAATGCGTATATTTACTTTATGAATAAGTAAAACATTAACCAGAATGATATTTCTCTCCCTTTTCTAGATCCCAATGCTCTGGCTGGCCAGCCTGGGCCTGACCACGCTCTCATAGGTGGGATAGTGGCTGTAGTCGTATTTGTTACACTTTGTTCTATATTCCTGCTTGGTCGCTATCTGGCAAGACATAAAGGTAGGTTGTATTAAATAAAACTGCTAATAAATTTTAACTACAAAATGTTCTCAAGATTTTTTCACGAGTGAATACGAAAGTTCTGTGTGTGTGAGAAAGAGAGAGAGAGAGAGAGAAATTGATCTGGATTCTAAATTTCAGGAAGCTCTTGTCTTTTTAACTCGAGTATTGCATTCCGGGGAGCCTGGAGCAGACACTGGTGTTGAGTCAGTTCTGACTGATAGCTGCTCTATAGAGTTGGCGGCATAACGATATGATTGTAGAAGGAGCTGCTGGCTGTGACAACGAGACGACTATAAGCATTTGTCATTTATCTGTAGCACTGAAATTTAACTGTAAAATATCTATCTCTTCTGCATTAAGCAATTGGTCAGTATTTCATTTGTAGGTTTATAGTCACACATGTGGCCACATTAGTGAGGAAACTGAGAGATGGTTTGCAGTGAACCAGGTAACACACTCTTAATGTAATCTATTTTTAAATGGAGTCACCATAATGAACGGTGACACATTTGATGTAGTCGTTATCAGCATGTAACAAAGGATCCTGATTGCCACAGCTGTGTGAGTAACATACTCCACAGTCATCGTGAAAAAAAAAAAAAATTACTCCTTACACATTTCAGTTTGACTCTTGCCTCTTACTTGGCCACCACTTTACCTACCATACATACCTGCAAATTGAAAAAAAAAAAAAATGCAGCTTTGGAAGAGTGCATTTGTAGTTCATTACGCCTCAAAATCTGTTCGAGCTGTAAGAGATCTAGCATAAATGCCTTCCTAAATAAATGTGTTTTGGGGGGGTGGCTGCTGTAAAAACCTCACTGGTCTAACTTGTTCCTCTCCTGCCGTCTGCAGGAACCTATTTAACAAACGAAGCCAAAGGAGCGGAGGATGCGCCGGATGCTGACACAGCCATTATCAACGCCGAAGGCAGCCAGGTCAATGCCGAAGAGAAAAAGGAGTATTTCATTTAAACGCAGGCCAAGATCCTGAGTTTTACTGACCAGGCTGGCTGCTGGAGAAAACTGGCTATCATCTTTTGGAATTCATTTCTACCATCTTCTGCTACCTGTATTAACTTCCATACTGTACTGCTGTCAGTAGCCAGTGCATACCAACAATCAGCTGTCGAAAGCGTCATCCTTTAATTACCGTACCATCCGTAATGCAGGATATTTCTTACTGCCTAAATTTCACACCATTGCTCTTTTAACATACAGTGCTTGAATATACAGCCTTAACAATGTTAATCATCTCCTTGGATCATAATTGCTTTTATACATTGAAAAAATGTATACGGGTTTTTGTTTTTGTTTTCTCTCGCCCACTTTTCTCTTTAAATCATAGACCTTAACAGCTTGCCATTAGACAGCTTTTACAAGTAGCAAGATTAGGTGAAGACCTAATGTGGTTAATAGAAGATTAGAAGTTTACAGACAATGTTCTCCACGTGTCTGTCTTGAAAGACAACATGTTTTGGAAACATATGCCCTAGAAAACACAAACTGAAAACACTGGAGTGTAGTTTCTGGAATGTTTGAGATTATGGTGGTATCTCTGTATCAATTTGCTCTTATAAAATACAGTATTTGATACAGGAGCCGTGTGTATGGATTGCAGTCATGACATTTTATATAATCATGTAAATCCCACCTACCATTAGTTTAATGTAGCTTCTTTTTACAAATAAATTGTTCCAAACATATTACTGCTTTGGGAATCACAAAAATTTCATCATTTTTTTTTCCTAATTTGATTCTGTAATTTATTTGCTCCATAACAACTCACCTGCCTACACAAAATGGAAGTATCCATAGGGCACAATTTCAAGACATTTTAGTATTTGTATATAGTGCATATAGCAAATCCAATTAAACATTATTTGATACATATTTAACTTTTTTGGCTGTAGGTACTTCAGTCATAAGTAAGCATTTTCTAATGTCCATTATATCCCTTTAGATATTACTTAAACAAATACTATAAGTAGATAACATGTATTAGTATTTTTGTCTGTATGTCCTAGCACTGTTCAACAACTTTTTCTAGTTCTTGTTCATTTTTATTTGTTATACAATGGAAGCACAATGTTATAAGGAAAGGTAATTTTATGCTAACAACCAGTGCACAGCCTCAGGTTTTAAATTACAACCACAGTTGAATAATAACCTAAAAATAAACTCTTAGTTTGCTAAGAAAAAAAAAATTACAAATTTTAATTTGGCAGTTACAGAGCTGCTTACCTACGTTGGTTTGCCAAAAAGAAGTGTTAAAGATATGTTTTCTGTACAAATGAACTGATTCTTTATATTAAATTGTCTATGCATTTTGTGAGGTACAAACTTATGAAACAGTGAGTGATAGAATATTCCTGCCATGCTTTTAACTCCAAGGTGGAAGTCTCTTTCTCTGAATTATTCCTGAAATTTGGGGAGTATGTAACCACTAAGAAATGCTGTATTCTTAAATGTGAGACAGAGTCAGTTTAAAATCTTATTATTTCGTCTATTAGGATACAGCACTGCTAGATTAATTCTCATGAAGTTTATTACATACTAAAGAGTTAAAAAAAATCCAGTTAGATGAAATTATTTTCCCATTTGCAAACATTGCACCTTTAAGGAAGAAACAAACATGGCTATATGGTAGCTATACTAGTGACGTCTGAAAGCATGATGGCCTATGGTTTTTAAAACAGTATCTTGGAATTTATTTCGGCGGTATGAAAATAGTTAAGTATGACATCATGTATTAATGTCAAATGAAAGACAAGGGTGCTGTACCTTAGATTATTTATCAGAAAAGTATAAATCTTTTAAGGACAACGTTAGAATTTTTAATTTTTTTTTTTTTTTGGTGTTGTTGAAGCATTTATCTTGTTGATTTCTTACAAAGAAAAAAGGACGATGTCAGTCAAGCAGCACTTTTTCAGAATATACAGAACATAAATAATATGATGTGGTTGAGTGTTAACATAATAAATCATATACAGTATGACATTTTAAGGAAATAAGTCTGCATTGATGTGCTTGCATGCTTGTTTTTACAGTTCACTCCATACCATCTGTGGAAAAAAATGCAATAATCTGTTAATATAGTATGATAGTTTGAGAGAATCAGGTAGGTGCTACTAGACACATTGAAACTAGAATAGGTTTATAAACTGTTCATATCTTTCAATGCATAATCTTTAGAAAGACTCCACAAAGCAAAATTCATCCTGTTAGTAAAAAAAAAGAAAGGTTCTTGTTACAAAAATACGTTATATAAACTGCATCATTGATTACTATTTAAGGCCTAATTTCAAGATGTGCTTAACAAAATTGCTACTCTCCATCAATGCTGTATTTACATCCGTCTTCATTTTGTCTATATTCTACTTGGCTCCAACTGCTAAATTGTTGTTTAAATAAGTCAATCATTATTTATAGCACTGTCAAATTAGAAATCTAAAATGGATTCCGTTTCCAGATCGTTCATGTTTTAACCCCAGAGTAATCATCATCATCATAATAAAACAACTTGAAACTCAAAAAAATCTAACTGGAACATCATAATTTGTGGGCTGTAATCATGTTTCAACAATTAAATCTAGGAAGATTTGAACTAGATATAATTTTCTGCATCTAAAAAAAAAAAAAAAAAAAACCAAAAAAAACCCAGCAATGGAATTAGATTCCATCTTTAAAAATTATTTGACTGTCACCAAATAAGAAAATAAATTCTAAAAGCTATGCTCAGTTCAATTTATACAAATCATTAGAAAAAATATTAAATAAAATTTCTAAAAGGTAACTATATCAATTACATTGTCTAATACATGCAACATATATGCACATAAAGTCAGTTTCTATATCTTCTAAGTGAGCAAAAGAACTACAAAACTTAATGGAAAGAGTACACACACATACACATCTTTAGTAGAATATGGAACCATATTCCTTATCAAAAGTAGCTCTTCTCTGCCAGTCTACTCAGTGTACTATTTACAGTGTAACTCAATTGTCCTCCATCAAACTAATTGTAAACAGCATCCTTCTTTTCCTTTATTCCATTTTCAAGTGTCCTAGACTTATTGTCAAAATCAGTAGGAAAAAGGAAAGTTTGTGAGAACAAGAACAATAATGGGGGCATGAGTGAAGTATTGATGGTGTGTGGGTGTGTGTGTGTGTGTGTGGGTGTGTGAGGGTTGGTGGGTGGGTGTGTGCATGAGACAGAGAGAGAGACTGAGAGAAAGAGACAGAGATTTCAACTTATTTATATTTACCAGAATCCAAGCAGCAGTTTAAGGAACCTGATATTGGAGTTTAATCTAGAAATACATTATATCATATTGATTCAGGATGGTTAGAGTTGCATCAAAATCCTACAAAATATCAAAGAGAGAAAGAAAAGTAACTTTCCTAAATATGGCAAAGAAGCCAACACCTCATTTATTTTTTTTCCTTGTAAAAATATAAATATCTCAATTATAAGAAAGGACAAGCTCACTTGTAACTATGTACTCATGAATATAACAACATTGAGATTCCATATACACACCTGTACAGCAGCCCTTTGACAGTGATGGCTCTTCCATGTAACATAGCTGTGATCGTGTAATTTAGTGCCACTTATTGCAAAGTGTTACCAAGGGGAACATTTAAAATTTTACTTTTCCTTTTTCTTGAACATGAACATTAAATGGATGATAAATGCAGAATTTCACATTAAATATTTTAATTATGGAGAGAACACAAACACTCTTATCTTGAATTACAACTTCCCCTTCATATTACAAACTATATAGAGCCCTCTAAAAACATTTAATGTTATATTGTGCCCTTTGCAAATGGAAATCTGTGATAATAATATCAAAAAAATTAGAAGAAAAAAATCCAGCAATCACAGCAGAAATAAATAAAACTAATGAGAATTATTGATAAGTAATGCTTTTTATTAAGTGGCACGAAGTACACACTAAAAACTATGCAAAATATAGGTAACTACATTGTACTTACATGTAAGTATCTTGTACTTGCTGTGTATGGATGTTGGAAACCCATGTAATTATTATAATATGCATTTTGAATATTGGGAAAGAGGAAATCTTAGTGTAGATAAAAGAATTTGTTTTGAAGTATACACTGGCAATACTGAAACATACTCAGTGCAATACCAGCAATTTTGTTGCTGGATACTTCATGCAAAGGGATTTTAAATAATTCTTCAACAAGATCCAAGAGATTGCTCATCCACACTTTCCGCTTACTAAAGCGTTGACTCAGAATACAACTGGCTCAAAGACAAGATCATTGTTCTTACTTAAAAATCAACATACATATAATTTAGCCTAATGTGTTAGCATTACTGGACACAAAAAATAATAATCTGAGTTTTAAACTTGAACTCACATCTACTTGAGTTTGGAATTCTTTAACTTACTTTGAAACTTTTTTTTTCATGCATTACATACTTGAGTCTTTACTAGCTGAACTCTTTGTTTTAAAGCATTGTTTCATGTTTTCTTTTTCCAATTCATTTTCTCCCCGTATCTCTTCTTCATCTATCCTAAACATAACTTTGCACTTATACCCTTCCAAAGGCAATGGTTTGAAAGTAACAAGATAATAAAGAAAGCTAAAGGGGACAAAATATAGGAATGGGTTCTAAGCTCATTTGATTAGCGTTTTTGTGTATTGAGATTATTAATACTGAATGCAATAGTTGTTGGATAGAGCTTGTAAGTTCTCTGCCATGCACACTTACAATAATCCTTCTACCTCTCACTTTTAACATGGGCTATGATACTTCAATATAAATAGAGGAAGTAACTATTTACAAGATATCCCAGGCAGCATTCTTTTGGGTCTATCCTGCTAGTGCCCTTCTCAACCCCTGGGAAATTTCAAAAGCCAACTTCTTTTAGTGTATTCAGTGGTGTATGGGTCTGCATTTCCCCCTTTCTTATTCTCTTTCCTGTAGGCAAAATAAAATAACTGTATAAGGATAGATCTTCTCATGCCTAATCTTTCAATGTAATATAATTGTGTTGATTTTTAAAAATAATTTAAATGGCAACACTTTGCAAAACAATCTTCTAGTTTATTTAATTTATAAAATGTATCAATGTTTTAGAAATTAATGCTATAAAGACAGGTAGAAAATATGTGTGATTTATTTTCCAAGAAGTGTGATCTTTGTGAATAAAAATTTAAGTATTTTAAAATTGCCTCTTTATTAACAAATAATTCCTGACCAATGCAAAGTGTTGTCACAAATACTCTCTTTATTTTGCCTGTATAGACATAACGTGAAGTTTTCAAATGATGCAATTTAATTATCCTAAGAGTTAATAGCGTTTTAAAAAGATTATTCTCTAGGGGAAAACAAGAAAAAGAAAACATGAAAATATCTTCGACGACGATGGTGAAAATTGTTTCTATATTATGTGGTTGTGTTACAAATAATATTTGGTCTATCTTTACCATCTTTTCCATATATATGCATCAGTTATGAGACACATGTGATTATTTAAAAGAGAAAGAGGTCAATGTGAAAAAAGACGTAAAGGAAAAAAGAACTATTTTCCCCTATGACACATACTCTATAACTCAAAAGAAGAAAATTTAAAGATATTGAAGACTGCAGGGGCAAAAGATAAACCTAGCAGGGCTCAGCACTTAAGCACTTTTCCCGTATCCAGGGTTAGAGCAGCAGCGATTCCTACACGGACTTCTAAGTGCGCTATAAATGCCGCGTTACACTTCTCTTACACACAGTACTGTCAAACCTCAAATGCTTTCTTTCCTAAAATGCTTTTCCTTGTACATGATACTAGTAGACGCTTTTCTCTTTATATTTGCTGATAGTGAAAGTTGTACGCAATAAAATACTTGATGGTTGAAAGTAGTGGTTACCAATAGGTTGGACAAAGAACAACAAACCTATGAAATGTAAATTGAATTGTTATGTCTTTATCGTTTGGCTTTTATCTGTGTTTCTAGTGTATTGAATGCTTCTCATGAAAAGAAAGAAAAATGATTTAGAACTTTTTCAAAACTAGGGCTCTTTCTCCTTATAAATGTACAAAGTGTTAATCTCTACACATTTATTTAACTGTACTTGCTGGAGTTACTGTAGATTCAATGATGCAGTTACGTAGTAAACGAAGGATTTATGAGTTTGGGATTGCTGACCTATTTTCTTCATATTTAGTTTACACCAATATTTGTGAATTGGTGGTTTAGCTTTTCATTCAACCAAAACAGACTCCCTCAAGAAAGCCCCACTTTTATCATCATATTTCAACATAAACAACATTGGAACAAGTCTGCTGTGTTCAAAAGAATTTAAAGACTTATCTCTGAAAAGGGTATCAAGAAATGCACGTGTTCCCAGTAACGTAGCTTCAAAACTAAAATGCCCAATTTGTATGACATGGAATTCAGAACTTTTGGAAGGGTATATTTACAACAGCATAAAATTACATTCTGTGCTGTAAAGAAGATCCGCCAAAATTAAGTCTACTGCACAGATGATAAACACAATTATTAAATATACTTTTGTCATTGATTTTAAAAATAACAAAATGCATATTGTAATATTAGGTACATGACACTTGCATGTTAATATGCCTATATACTTACAAAGTATTCAATGTGTACTTAGTGGCACTTAAACTATGTCATGTACAACTCTTATAAACATTCTTATGGGGTTCCCATCTGCACATCATCTTTCAGTAAAGTCTTGTCAGAAAAAAGAAATGTCTGATAAATATTGAAAAAATAAAATTTGAACTTTAGTTATCTGTTGGACATTACTGAATTTTCTATTTTTAGTTCATTTTCTTAGGTTTGGAAACAGACACTGAATGATGAAACTTTGTTTTTACCACTGACTGGTTTCAAAAGAAGTTACAAAAACAGATTTCTTTGTATCAAACACTTTCTTTTGAATATATATATATATATTAATTGCATACATTAGCCATTATTTGCAAATTCATCAGTGATGTCTATTCCCTTGTAAATTTCCAAATGCACTTTAAAAAAAAAAGTAGTAGTAAAATAAATGTTCTTTGTGCAACATTTTATCTTTGTTCCTTGAAATACATGAACCTTGTAAAATGCTAATGGTGAAAAGCGTTGCTATCTAGGGAAATTTGCTTAAGACTGCCAAACTTTGAAAACTCTGTAAAGGTAATTTTACATTCACTTTCTTGTGTTTTCTACTGTTGACTAGCAGCAGAAGCAACAGTATCTAAACTTTTTTTTCCACACTCTGACCAGTATTATATATTTCAACTACCTATGATAATGCAATTAATAATATATCCATTCTAAGCTTACATGAATATGGTTTTGAGATAGGCTTTAAATTTATGGAGGATTTTCTTTGTGTCTTTGGAAGTTCACTTACCATAAAGTATTTTATAGTTTAAATAAACAACAGATTTTGTTATGCAGGGTAAGCCAAAGGCTGTACAAGAATTAGTGTGATTGGGTCTGATATTTGTGTTAGACCATGAAATATTCCATTAAAATTTATCTGTAAATACAAGGCAAGGTTTTGTATCTGGTTTATTCTATTAAGTAACATTTTATTATATTTAACTCACTTTTCCCCAACAATTCATTCCCTAGCACCCCCAGCCTTGAGATGTACTTCAAAGGTTTTGAAACTATAATAAATAAAACATTCAGCACATCTAAGAAAAAATGATGACATTTTAAGCAATGCATCCACAGATGTGAGAGTTCCTAATTTAATGTTGACCAAAGTGCCCACTGTTATTCAGCTCTACAATCATACACTCATGTAATACCCACACTTCTGAAGTAAATCAACATCACTTTCACAAATGCAACTCTTCTGTCTGTTAAAATATTCTATAGCATTTTCTTCTTCTTAGCCAGGACACACACTGAAATTCTGTTTAGTACAAATCATTAAAGAACAGTATTTAGCCTGATACACTGCCAAAACTCACTGCCTTCAAGTCAGTTCTAACTCACAGTGGCTTACAGGACAGAGTAGAACTGCTCCATAGAGTTTCCAAGGAGCACCTGGCAGATTTGAGCTGGTGACCTCCTGGTTAGCAAACATAGCACTTAACCACTACATCACCAGGTTTTCCACTGAAACTAAATATTCTTAATTAATTATGATAATGATTAATGGCAATTTATGTTACATGAGAAGGCTTCATTGTTTAGCAATCCAAGGATGAAGAGTAGGACACAACTCGATGGCAGTGGGTTTTTTGGGTTTCAGGATAATGATAAAAATAGCAGTATACCTTAAAACAACAGTTAAATGCAGAATTTAAGAAAAGCAAAAACTTTAAACCATCATTATCTCTGTTTTGAAATTTAAAGATAATTTTTGCTATGCTGATTTCCAAAACAGAGAATGTACAGAAATATATATGATGTTAGGTGCAATTGCGTTTGTTCTGACTCATAGTGACCCTGTACACAAAAGAGCAAAACACTGCTTGGCCCTGTGCCACCCTCACAATTGTTGCTGTGTTTGAGCCCATTGTCGCTGCCACTGTGGAAGACTATCCCATCAAAAGACTTCCTCTTTTGTGCTGACCAGCTGCTTTATCAAGTGTGGTGCTGTTCTCCAAGGACTAATGCCCTGTGATGGCACATCCGAAGTACCTGAGACAAAAATCTTACGATCCTGACTTCTACGGAGCATTCTGGCTATACTTCTTCCAAGACACATTACCTATTCTTCTGGTGGTACATGGTATATTCAATATTCTTCACTAATACCATAATTCAAAGACATCAATTATTCTGCAATCTTCCGTTTCCATTGCTGTGCAGCAGCAAATACATGAGAGATCATTGAAAATACTGTGGCTTGACTCAGGTTCATTTTAGCCCTCAAAGTGACATCTTAGCGTTTTAACACTTTAAAGAGAGCTTTTGTAGCAGATTTTCCCAGTGCAAACTATTGGTTGATTTCTTGACTGCAGCTTCAATGGGCATTGATCCAAGTAAAATGATACATTTGACACCTTCAGTGTTTCCTCCAGTTATCACAAAGTTGCTTCTTGGTCCAGATGTAAGGATTTTTTTTAATTTATGTATTAAGGTGTAATCCATCCTAAGGTTGTAGTGTTTGATCTTCATCAGTAAGTACTCTAACCCTCTTCATTTTCCATAAGCACGATGGTATGACTTGAGTATCACAAGTTGTGATATAGCTTCATATAATCTCTTCATATAATCCAGCTTCTTGAATTATTTGCTCAGCGTACTGATTACGTTTGGTAAAAGTATATAACCCTCACAGATGTCTTTCGTGATTTTAAGCCAGAAATGTATACGAAGATATTAAAGAGAAAAGAACAATTTATCTGTTGCATTTTAAATAGTGCTTAGAGGTGTTCTAGGCTGAAAGTTTGTTTAAGCAAAACATATTAACAGAATATCTACAGTAAGCCAAGTATATGTTATTGTTAAATGCCATCAAGTTCAACTCATAATGACCCCTTGTGAAAGAGTAGAACTGCCATATAGGGACTTTTAGACTGTAACCCTGGAAGAGGAGTACCTAATCTTTCTCCCAGAGTCACTGGATGGTTCAAACTACCAACCTGTAGATTGGCAGCTGAACACTTAACGGTTTGTCAGAATGTAGGTGCTTAATGTCTGGAATGGAAGTTCGAGATTTGGACAGACCCAGTAATGGAGTCTCAACTGGTGTGGTCATGGCAAGGTTTATTGGTGCCAAGGCTGAAGGCAGGTACAATATTTGGCAAGCAGCAGGAAGGCAGCACCCTTACTTAACAACAAGAAACAGCAGAAAGCAGTGCTTCATGGTGCAGTGACCTTATATATTAGTTTTACACAAAGGTGCCTGGCTGACAGATTTGAGCCCTCAAAGCCAAGCTAGGCACAAACAGAGTATGTCAGAATGCTGATTCAGTCTCATCTAGAAGGTCTGTACCTGGCCAAAAGGCCTGAGCAAGGACAACCTTGCATGCTGTCCCCACAGGCCGCACTGCTAGGGCTCCTTATACATTGATTATCAACTTGGTATACACAGTGACTTTATTTAAGGAAAACCAATCATAATTCTGAATAATAAATACAGTAGTAACATAGGGAGATAAGCCAAATTATTTTACACAACAATTGTGGCATCTACTGTAGTGATAGTGTGTTTTTACAAAGGAGGAAAAATCAACTTACTTTTCCAACACCTAGAATGTCCATTAAAATACTGGCTAGTCCAGGAAGAACCCCTGATTTGCAACCACCCTGCTAACTCAGAACTAAAGCCACTTCTGAAGTCTGTCATTCAGCCAAAGACTGGACAAATACATAAAAAAACAAAATAGAATACACATGAGGAATCTGCTTCCTAGCTCAATCAAATACGAGAGACCAAACAGTCAACACCTGCCGAAAAGGAACGATGAAAAGGCCAGGAGGAAGATGAAAACAGGGACAAATAGACACAGGGGACCCAGAGTGAGACAGGCAAGAGTGCAATGTCACAAAACAATATTTATATAAATAGACACAGGGGACCCAGAGTGAGACAGGAAAGAGTGCAATGTCACAAAACAATATTTATATAAATTTTTGAATGAGAAACTAATCTGTGCTATAACTTTAACCTGAAACACAACAAAGTTAAAAGACAAAATAAACAAACAAAACTCCCTGGTCCACACCAAAAAGTTATATATAGGACTTTAAGTGCAGATCTTTATAATCTATTAATATAACCCTACTTCTCAATAATGACCATATTCTGTGGGTTTTTTTTTTTTTTTTTTTGCATTCCCAAGTTGCAGTGAGTGCTGAGGGATTTCAATAATTAAAAAAAAAAAAAAAAAAAGAATTATGAGGAGGCTTTCATGATTTAATCAAATTGAGAAGCAAAGAAAAAATGCCATTATTAGTGGACTCAAATTTGAAAGATTTTTCTCTGAATATTTTCTATTTTTTTAAACAGAACTGATTAATAAGTGAATGTTTTATTATGCTAGAATAATCAAGATGATCTTCGGAAGTACAAGCCATATAATAGCCAGAGTCAGCACATAACTGAATATACTGAAAGCACAGGTACAGCCCATCCTACCAAAACTTTGTTTGTCTCTACCAAACCAAATCTTTATACAAACAAAAGATACTCTTTAAATGAACACATAGAATGGTTAAAGAATGCATTGGCACATGACTTGAAGTTGATATGCAATAAAAATGAGCTTATGCTCTGTCAAATCTATGAAATATTGCTGGGGAAAAAATATAGTGTCTTTGGAACACCGAAATCACTCAACTTGACTGAAATTTGAAAACAAATTTAATAAAATTGATACATCAGAAACACATGTCTGTTTTGCTTTCTAATTAATATAATATCAGAAAGTGTTGAGGGAAAAACAGACATAAAATGTAATTTGAAATTTCCCATTATTAAAGTTTGTCCAGTTTTCTCTTTTGCCGAAGGACAGGTGTGTAACCCGATACTCCTCTGCAGAATCAGAAAAGTTCCACGAAATGGGATATGAAAAGGTTAAATAACCACACAGATTTTGAGAATTCTATGGCAGGGGAATTTCAGTTACTCAAATGGCTGCTAACGCCAACGTTTCAGTTGGAGTCTTCCCACAAGTGCCTGAGAAAAAAGGGCTGGCAATCATCTTCCCAGTTCTGCTGTGAGGACACAGAGACAGTGTGAGTCAGAGTCAAGTTGAATGCAACTGTTTTGGTTTTTTACCACACCCTCGCCCTATCAATATCAATATAACTTATCAATTACATTAGCATTTGCTTCAAAACTAACTCTTGAACACTGCATTGACTTCCATGAGAATGTAAGTGTGTCAGCTTTATACCTCTTGTTCATGCCAGTTCTTGTTTCTAAGCACAAAATTACATATATATTGCTCATGTATTTCTAAAGTCTCTTCTATGGCCTCTAGGAAACATAGTACAATCAATCATATTTTGATTACAGACTTCCCTACTAATTTGATAAACTCATATAAAATTGCATGTGCACCGAGTATTTGCTTAGGTATTAGAGCACTTTTTAAGTCCTACCATGAATTCCAGTCAAAGAATCTCTACTGTAGCTTTGCACCGAACATCATCTCAGCCAGCTCTGCAAACAGTTCTCACTCACGTTTGGTCGTCTTGCAGCCAGCCACCGCCTGTGGTCCTTATATGAAGGTATGTGAGTCCTTCTATCACAGGATTCTCAACTTTTTCCAAAGACCTTCTGTTTCTACTCATAGCAGCTTAGTGACTGTGAATTGGAATCTACTGGACGGCAACAGGATTGGTTTTATTTCCCCCTACTTCTACACAGAAAAAATACCATTTCATTTTCTCAGTAGAACACAATTTGAATTAATCCTTTCAACGAATACTGAGAGTTTTATTTAAAAACAACAACAACAAAAGGAAATGCAGGTACTAGAGATTGTATTGTTATTTACTGGAAGAGCCAGAACTAAAATGTAAATCTAACTACCCGATCACATTGTCTCTCTACTCACTGCTGTCACAGGATAGAACTGCCCCACCGAGTTTCCAAGAAACACCTGATGGATTCCCACCACTTTCCTTTTGGTTAGCAGCCACAGCATGTAACTACTATGGTTTCTAACATGTCATATTTGGCCATTGGAGTCAAACACATTTTCCTTCCCCTCAAGTTGTCTGCATAGTGATTACCAGCATTCATCTGCCAGAGCCCTAGTTAAGCCACATTGCGGGAATTTTCTAGTCACAATTTATAAAATTTAGAGGATGCTGTGCATCTCTCAGTGCCCCCAAAGACATCATTGAGCTGTAAATTCTATTTATCAGTTCTACATCTGCTAACCAAAAGGCTGGCATTTCAGACCCTCCTGGCACTCCTTGGAAACTCTATGGGCTAGTTCTACTCTCTCCTATAAAGTCGCTATGAGCAGAATCAACTGGACAGCAGTGGGCTTTTGGTTTAACAGTAGGTAGAAATAGAAGTTTTGTTTTTGTTTTGTTTTGTGTTTTTTCTTCCTTCCTTCATTTCCTTGCTTTCTTTCTTCTTTTCTTCCTTTCTTTCCTTCCTTTCTTCCTTTCTTTCTTCAAACAGGAATGCATGGAAGCATAAGGAACAGTTTAGAAACATGGGAATTCATGGAGTTGATAACCAAAAAATTTGCTGCTAAGAAAGGCGCTGGATACTCAAGAAGGCCCCAAAGGTATTGGAGAAAACATGGTAAAGACAAGTCGATTCTCCTAACTTGTTGTGCAATTTGATTCGCAGCTCTGGAGGCAGAACCACTAAAATGTCACTGGAAAGTATTTAGTAACATGCTACCACAGTGGCAAAGCATGAGCAGCAAAGTAATTTATGAAAAAATATAGCTACATTTTGTCATATGTACAAAACATGAATTGGCATAACCAAATGCATGCTGCTAAGGTTCTGCTGACATTTGTGATCATAGGCAGTACTAGTTCTTATGCTGAATGATGCATTAACTGAAGCTACAGTACTAATCCTGACCACCACAGCCAGCTTAGGGAGTGTGGGAGCACAGGATCCCACAGTCAGAAAGGGGCTCTGTCATGGAGTTTAATATTCCTTGTTTGCCGTTGGAAGTCTTAGCAATTTTATTTTTGAAATTGTGCTGTTTTAAGTGAGCACTGATGGGACACTGGAGCTCATGTTGTGAACTTGGGCCTGCGTCTCACAACCTCTCTGATTTCTCAGGACAGATTTTTCAGCTGCCCAGTCCCTTGCTCAGACGCAGAAACCACTAATGTTTCAGTGCCAGGCAGTGGCCTGGGCATACACTTGGGCATGGTTAGACCCAAGTGGAGTCCTAGTCAGTGTGTGTACTCAGCTTATGAGTATCCGCATCCCAAAGTGGTGCAAGACTATATAAAAACCAACACAAAAAGAAAAAAACATGGCTGTTGAGTCTACTCCAAATCACAGCACCCCTATAGAACAGAGTAGAACTGCTCCATAGAGTTTCCAAGGAGTGCCTATCAGATTGGAACTGCCAATTCTTTGGTTATCAGCTGTATCACTTATCCAGTACACCACCAGAGTTTCCACAAGATTATATATCAAATAAAAATCATCATGGCAGGTTGAGGGTAAGAAGGATAAGTTTTTGTTTGTTTGTTTCCCTAACTTTTGAACAAAGCCTCTATTTTTTTTCCCCCCATGAGGCCCAGCGAATTGTACAGCTGGCCCTACTTTTCACTACAATAATGTTCCAGCAGTAAATTATTTACATAGATATCTTCAGCATAACACCTGGATATCTTTACATGCTTTGATTCAGTGTGTGGGGGACAGTGAGTGGAATGACGATTGTATTTCTTCTCTCTTTTGGTTAAACATGTTATAAATCCTTCCTCTTCTCAATTTCGAGAAAGACACAGGTCATGACGTTAGTTCAAAATCCTAACGCAAAACTTACTTAGGATGTTCGCATGCTTATTATTTCTCTCTCGGTTCCAACCTCTGAGTGAGCAATAACTGAAACAACAATAAAAACAAATTGAAGGTGATTTATTATTTTGGAAATAGCTAATCTAAATCACAAACACAAAATAAATGGCATACCGCTATTATATTCAACTGCGGGACGAGACTCTTGGCTAATCATTGCAGATTATTCCCTGCTGATATCAGTTGAATGTATTACAGAGGATAAGAAGAAAAAGGTCAAGACAGCATAACATGAATAATAAACTTTAAAGCAAGCAGCAAATAAAAAGTAAGAAACAATTTACTTCACCTTTCTAGTTGAAATTCAAAAACTTTGACTCCGCGTCGTACTTGTTTTCTTACAAGATTCTCAGCAATTAGTAGTTGGAACCCTTCTTCCTGATCTCCTTGAAGTGCAAACCTACTTCTCTTGTTACCCTGATTAAAATATTTGAATAAATGTGGCAACAACCCAAATTTCCAACAACAGGTGAATGGGGAAACAAAATTGTAGCATGTACACGAAATGGATTATTATTCCACTATAAAGAGAAATGAGGTTTTGATAAAGATACCACATGAAAAAAACTTAGCTTAAGTAAGACTTGTCAGATTTAAAAGGACAAATATTGCATAATCTCATTTATGTAAAATATCTAGCATATGTAAATTTATCAAGACAAAAGATGGCAGTGATACCACAAGAAGGGGAGAAGGTATGGGAAAAAAATGAATTTTTAATTCATTTGTTTTTGCAGTATAATATTCCCTTTATGTCATTAAGTACATTATCTTAAAATTACAGGGATACATTTCTTTAAACAAAAATATATTGGAATTGAGATAATTCCTATTCATGGTAACCCAATAAAGTTAAGGTGTGAAACTGCTTTATAGGTTTTTTTTTTTTTTTTGCTGTAAACTTCATGGAAATGGTCCAGGCCTCTCTTCTGCAGCACTGCTAGAAGAGTATGAACTGCCAATCTAACCCAAAATTGAATAGCTTTATAAATCCATATTGGTTAGTAGCCAAGTGCAAGTCATTTGTGCCACCTAGAGATCTTAATTTTTATATAATAATTTATTAAGAGAATATCTAGATAGCCAAAAGCCAAGTGCTAAAAAATAATAGAAATTTGTATTTCTGTTTACTAACCATAATGTAATTTGCAACATATTAACTTAAAAGAATGTTTAAATTTATATGGGAATGTAAGTTTTCACTCAATCATAATAAAAAAATTGAATTCAACAAAGCTATAGCATTAAACAGCAACAATGCATATACATTCACACCCTTTGATAATGCCACATTAACTTAACATAAAATTATATACACAAATCTCGACATTTTCTTCCTGCTTTGAGCCTAGTTCTAGTTCTCTTTATTCCTACTTGTCATTCCATTTTTTCTTTTTTCCTTGTAAATCTCATGTAACATGAATAACCCGTATTTTCTTACTTGTTTCTTTAACAATTTTACTGGGAGACACCAGATAATTCAATGACCTAAAGTTATAGTAGTGAATAAATCAGACACTGTCAATTCAGTTATAGAATTTACAGTCTAGGGAAACTGATTTTAGTTATATACTCACTAAGAGTAATCTATAATTGCTAATTCTGATCAATATAATACTCATTTAAAAAAATAGTATTGCTGTCAAGTTGGTTCTGACTCATGGCTCTTCCATAGGACAGAACAGAACTGGCCCATAGTTTCTAGGGAGCAGCTGCCTGTAGATTTGAACTGTCAACATTCTGGTTAGCAGTTAAGCTGTTAACCATGTGCTACCATGACTGTAGAACTGCTTTATATTTTTCTGTCTGTAAAATGTGATAGACATATATAAAATGCTACACAGAGTGTAAACAGAAAGCTTCACCTGATGAGAATGTTATAGTTTGAGGAGACAATGTTTGAGCTGATACTGGACAAATGGGTACGTGTCAACTGATCATAAGAGGAAAATGCAGTCCAGGTAGAGGAAGCAACAAGTGCTCTGAGCAGATGAGAGTTTGCTGTTTTGAGAAGTAGAAAAGATACCAGAACAGAATTGTATGGTCTTCTGTCTGTATGGGTACCTAATGTACTGCATGGTCTCTTGCCCAAAAAACATTAACTAACTATTCATGGTAAAGAGTGTTAGTTACACAGGTGAGAGTAAACAAGAGTGGGGAGACAGCCCAGAGATTAGCCACGTTTGGAAGCTGCTGTTTCCTCCTGTCTCTAGAGAGGTTGAGAAAATTGGACCTCGAGATCCCCAAATGGGATCTAAAACCTTCCTGGAATGATCTGGTAACTGGAGAAGGACTATGGTGGCTTCTTGACTCAAGTTGCAGATTAATCCGCCCCAGACAAGCGGGAATACACTGGTTCCTACCCTGAGCCCCCTTTTTATTTCTGCCTTCTAGTCTTCCAGTACAGCCTCCTAGGACAGATGTGGAAGCGGGAGGATAAAGACACCTGGAGAGTAGAGTTGTCTGAGATGCGGGAGGTGGTGGGAAAGGTTAGCACGGAGGAGATCTAAAAGCAAACAGGGTCTGTCATTGCCCAAAACTTTCTATACTCAGTAAACTTACAACCTAGTTGTATTTGTTTCTAAAGATCGCTGTAACAGCAACCATAAATTGTGTAGCTTATAAAAGCAGAGATTTATGATCTCACAATTCTGGAGGTTCAAAATCTGACCTAAAGATATTGTTCACATTGATTCCTTCTGAAGCTTCAAGACAGAATCTGTTCCTTGCCCCTCTCCTCATTTCTGGTAGCTTCCTCCAAGTGTCCCTTGACTTGCAGTTCAGTGTCACCAGGAATTTTCCCTGTGTCTTTGTTTCCACCTATTTTATAACGGACAGCACTTAGATGGGATGAGGAACAGTGTGGCTCCAGTATGATCTCATATTTACTTCTTCAGATGTACCATTTGCAAACAAGTTCACAGTCACAGGAGCCATTAGGTGTGAATTAAATGTATATATTTTCAGGGACAAACTATAACAACGCTATTTAAGGAAAATTATTCACTGACAATGACTAAACATACCACTTGTGCAAAGATATTTTCCCTATAACTCATTATGTTACATGCACAGCAGACTTGAACTACTAACCACATGATTAAAAAATAGTAACACTTAATAAATAATAAACTGTCAAATGTCAGAGTCTCAATATTCTAAGCATCTGAAAGCTGTGGTCTTGAGCTGGATTTTATTTCACATATCTGTATTTTGACTACTCCAAATATTCATATACCTTGAGTTATGTTTCACGATGCCTGTATTTCATTCAAGCAACAAACTGCACTGTGCATGTGATCTGTGCCATAGAGTATACCATATTTTGGAGAGCTGAAGATGACAAAAACTTAATGTATATTCTTGAGAAACTAAAGAATGAATGAGCTATCTTTAAATATAACCACAATACAGTTATTTTATACTAAAATAAAAGTTTAAGAGAAAATATTACAGCATCACTGTGAATGGGATAACTATGATTGAGTCATGTTTTTAGGGAAGGTAAAATGTTAGCTGACCCTTGGAGGAAAAGTAAAAGTGTATCACAAAGAGACAAAAAAAAAAGATAAAATATTTTCCAAACTCATAAAGTGTCATTGGCAAACTCAGAGGCCAGTAAGACCTGACATGTTTGAGTGTCAAATCAATCAGAACATGGTAACTACGAATTTTCTGGTAGAGTTGAGGGAAACAAAACTTTTGAGGAGGAGATAGATTTTGTCTGCCCACTAAGGAATACACATTTCATTCTATGGTACATTTCTTGTTTATTTGTTATTTATTTATTTAAGTTGCATAGTCTTTATTTCTCCTAACAAAACCAAATACAGAAGTCTAATGTACAGAATAGTGAAAATACAACTGTTTTGAGAAATAGACTTGTGGAAATCTGCATTCCCTTTCCTCTAACTTTCTTTTGCCAAGCCAAGAAAACTTAATCTTTCAACTACGTGGGACCCATTAGAAAGCTACTGTTAGATATTTGAGAGTTAACAAATATGTTTAATACAAAAAATGGCATAATTTTATCTTTTTATAAAGAAACTCTATGGCACTAAACAGACAAACAAACAAAAAAGAAATTGATTCATTAGCTCATTTTGTTCAGCTCAGTCCTAGAACCTAGGAATCCCAAGGTGAATAAGATCAAGTTTTTACTTTTATGACGTTAGTGAAAGAGACAGCTCTAAACAAGCAACCTAATTTAGTGTGTTAAGGGCTATATTTGGGCTAAGTTCAGTGTGAAACGACGATTGTATTCCATCTTGACAAATCAGTGGGGACTCTTCTGGAAAAGTGCCATGTAGAGATTTAATAGGTTAAGTAGTCATTCTCCTGGCCCAAAGAGGAATAGGAGGAAGCCTAACAGTTCAATCAGGTAGTACAGTAAATTCAGGGACATAGATAAAAAGACACATGATATTTGGAGAAACTAGTGTTCAGGATGGGTGTTTTAGTCAGCTAGCATTGCTCTAACAGAATTACCAGAAAGTGAATGGCTTTAATAAAGGAAGATTTTATTCTTACACAATCTGGTAGGCTACAAGACCAAATTCAGGATGTCTGCTCCAGGGGAAGGCTTTCCCTCTTGTCGGCTCTGGAGGCAAGTTCGATATGGTATCAGTCTTTGTCCAGGGAGCATCTTGGTGCAGGAACTTCAGGTCCAAAGATGCTTTCTTCTCATGGTGCTGATTTCTTGATGGTGTGAGGTTTCCAATTCTCTTCTTGCTTCTCTTTCCTTTTGTAAAGGAAGGGTGGGGCAAGCCATACTCCAGGGAAACTCCCTTTACAGTGGAGCAGGGAGGTGATTTTATAAAGGGATTTACAGTCCCACCCTAATCCTTTAACATACAGCACAGCAAAATCACAAAATTGAGGACAGTCACAAGATACTGGGAATCATTGCCCAGTCACATGACTACACACATTTTAGGGGGGACACAATTCAATCCGTGGCAGTGAGTTTACTGACTACTGATTGAGAGATAAGTCAAGAAAGATAAGCAATGATTAAGTCATGGATTATTTTAGGGCCTATTAAGACCTCAGCTGTTAACCAAAAGAGCACAATTCAAATCCACCAGTGGATCCTGGAAACCCTGTGGAGCAGCTGTGCTCATCCTATAAAGTGGCTATGAGTTAAAAGCAACCCAGTGACAATGAGTTTGGTTGTGGTTTTTATTAAGGATATTGTACTCTGTGCTTAAAGAAATGGCATGATTTTGAAATGTGTCAAAGTTTTGGCAGCAGCAATATCATTCAGTGTTGTTATGCTCTCTAATGACAGGACCTTTCATATGTGTTGAGGATTTAAGATAAAAGCACTTGAGTTCCCCCAAATTTATGTTTTTTGCACATCAATACACTGACAGATAGCAGACAATTTAAACTCTTTCCAAAGCACAAATTGACAAATGCAGGTGTATACGAGGTGCAACAATTAAGTCCACGAACTTAATTGTTCTAAGTGCTACGTATCTAATTGCTGAATATCACTACAGTCTCTTTCGAAGTACTCCCCTTCGGAAGCTGTGCACTGGCATCAGTGCGTAGTTCATCCTTCAAAGCAATTTTGGAACTCTCTGGAATGGCCATTGCACACGGTAGCATGGCAGCAAGTTCACGAACTTAATTGTATAGTTGTCCCTGAGGGAGTTTTTAGACAGTAAGCTAATAAATGTATTTGAACACCCTCCCTACTCAACTGATCTAGCTCCCAATGACTTTTTTCTTTACCCAGAGATAAAGGAAATCTTGAAAGGAAGACATTTTGATGCCATTCAGGACATCAGTGGTAATATGACAATAGCTCCGATGGCCATTCTAGAAAATGAGTTCCAAAATTGCTTTGAAGGGTTTGGACTAGGCTCTGACATCAGCATGTAATTTCCCAAAGTGAGTACTTCAGAAGGTGACCATATTCAGAAATAAGGTACGCAGCATTTTTTCTAGGATGAGTTTTCCAACTTAATTGGCAGTCCTATATACCCATCCTATGTCCCTCCAATTCTTTTTCTACCATTCATGAACATAATCTTAATCTCAGACTACTAATATATTTGCTTTAATCCCTTAATGCACATTTAGATCCTTTCTTCCTCTCTATGTCAAAAATAAAAGCCCTCTCTAGAAGAACTTGTGTTACTTTTCTCACATTTTATGACATTCTTATTAATCCAAAATACTCCTCTGTCCTTGGTAGAAGTAGGTGAATATTTTGTAAAATGCTAATACTTCTACATGCAAAAGGATGTGTGAGTGTAGCATAAACTGAGGATCGCAGTTAATAATATAGATTATAAACACCCCTCAATTCAGAAGACACTCAATAAATATTTGCTGAATGAATGAATAAGTGATTCATTCAAATTATTTTCTCAATTTCTTAAAAATGGTGCATTCATTCATTCATTGTGTGTTTTCTATGTGCCAGGCAATGATCCAGACACTGGTGAGACAGATGTAAATAAAAAAGAAGATCATCCTTTTTCCCAAGGGATTATCTATTGGGGTGAAATAGATAATACATAAAATGTTTATGAAGTATTTTGTCAGATTACAATAAATCTTATGGAGAAAAATAAGAAAGGATATAGAAAAGAATGTACAGAGGTGGAGGTCTGAATTTTCAATAGAAGGGTTAGGAATCTAGTCTTCCTCGTAGACAAATGGATACTATCCTATCACTGACAGCATCGTACTTCACGCGAGATCCCAAAATATTTTTTTGAGTGATGAACGTAGTGCCTATCTTCTTCATTTTTTTCTGTTTCAGCTCACTAATGCCTATAATATTGATGTTTATACATTCCATTTGATTTTTAATGATGAATGTTGTGCCTTCTTCACTTTGTTTCAGTTCACTAATGTCTATGATACTGACATTTATATATTCCATTTAATTTTTTTTTTTATGTTTTCTTTCTTGTTTTTTTTAATTATACTTTAGATGAAGGCTTACAGAACAAACTGGCTTCTCATTAGACAATTAGTACACTTACGGTTCTGTGACATTGATTATCAATCCCATCACATGTCAATACTCTCCTCTTGAATTTGGGATCCTGCTTACCAGCTTTCCTGTCTCCTTCTGCCTTCTCATCCTTGCCCCAGGGCTTGTGTGCCTCTTTAGTCTCATTTTGTTTTTGGGGCGTGCCTAAACTTTGGCTGAAGTCACTCCTGGTGAACCTCAGGTTAGGCACTCCCATTTAATTTTGTTGCTTTCCAGTTTTCCTAGATTCATACATTCCAGTTAATCATGGATATTTACAGCTGTTTAGCAACATTTTGAGTTGTGCCACATCAAATCAATGTCACAAAAGCTTGACTTCATCTATGTCATTAAGGATGACTCACTTTGAGGAAGTTGCTCTTCTCAAATTATATTTTGAGGGCCGCCCACCCTTGCGAGGTGTGTCTTCCAACACTACATCAATGTTCATCTGATATTCATGTGAGTTCCACTGGCTAATTCTTTTCAGGAGTAGACCACAGGGGTCTTCTTAGTCTGTCTTAGTCTGGAAGCTCAGCTGAAACCTTCCCACCAACAGTAACCCTGCTGGTATCTGAATATCAGTGGCATGGCTCACAGCATCACAGCAACATTCAAGCCCCCACAGTAAGACACACTGACAGATGTGCAGGGGATGCATTTGACTATAATAACTTTGATAGTCATACGCTAATAGAAAATACTTAGTACCATGAAACTGAATGACATGATGAAGAAAAATGTCCAAAAATGTCACCTTTGAGTATTTCAATATTTAAAAATTAGAAGAATGTGGATAAACCAGAAACAGTCTGACAAGGAGTGACAATTGGAGTAGACATTAACAGGGAAAGTGTAAAGTATTTAAACCTATGTAAAGAAAATACTTCAATGAAGAGGAAATAATCATCTATGCCTAATGTTGCTGATAAGCCAAGAAAGATAAGGAAGGTTGTCTGAAATTGTACTTAGCTAAGTGGATCTCACTGATAACCTTGGTAAGACTAGATTCTGTGGAGTGATGGTCAAATAGATTGTGAAGTGGTTTGGGGGAATTTGGAGAGAATGACATTAGCAAATATTTTTCAGGAATTTTCTTGTAGGTAAAGCAGGGATTTGAGTAGTAGCTGGAGGGAAAATACTGTTAAAGCAAGATTTTTTTTTATTATTGTGATTAAGTGAAAGTATACAATCTAAAATGGTTTTGCAAGCCCACCTATCTGCAGCTCTGTCTGCTCTTCCCACCTGTTGACAGTACACTCTTCCTTTCACTCTATATATCTAGTATCCTCTTAATAAGCATCTGTCCTCTCTTCTCTATCCTTTTCTCTCCCATCTAGAAAGAAGTCAGTAGGACAGCGTCCTATAAATGAGTAGAACCATAAAGTATCCACACCTTATGGTCACACTGTGTGCTCGAGTCCTGTCTATTTTTGACTGGAAAGTTGACTCACTATTGATTTCTGGACAGGGACAGCAGCAGGTTTAGGGGCCACGTTCCTAGGGGATCCTCCGGGCTCCGGGACCATCAGTTCTGGTCTTTTAGTAGAGTTCTTGGGCTGCACACCTCTTTTTCTCATGTTGCATTAGGGACTCTACATTGTGTCCACTGTCACAGTTGTCTTTTGTGGTGGCCAGGCACCATCTGATTCTTCTGGTCTCATGTTGATGCAATCATCTCCAATTCATATGGGTCCTTCTGTCTCCTGGGCTCTTCTTTTTACCATATGTTTGTTGTTCTCAGTGGTCATCATTTCCAGATGTGGTGGGACCATTTGGTGTACCTCAGATGACAGCTAGCTAGCTTTTAAGACCCCAGATGCTACTCCACAATATGGGATGCAGAAGACTCTCTTAGCTAGACTAGTTATGCCAGTTGGCCTCAGTGTCCACTGAATGCATGTTTCCGAGAGCTCCATCCCTAGATTTTTCTTTTCTTAATGGAACTTTGTTAGAAGGATGCTTTTATATTGATGAAAATTACCCAGAAAAAAATGAAGAGGAAAAGTCAATGATTCACAAGAGCAAGAAGAGCATTTGGGTGTAAATGACTTTAAGTGGATGACAGTAATGGGGCTGATGTACCAGTGAATGATTTAGATTTATCCAGGAGCAAGCACAACAATTTTTAGTCTAATTGGGAAAAGCAGAATATTCAGGTTCTAATATTTGGAAACCCTGGTGGCACAGTGATTAAGCACTGTGTCTGCAAACCAAAAAGCTGGCAGGTCAAATCTGCCAGGATCTCCTTGGAAATTTTAGGTGACAAGTCTCCTCTGACCTATACGGTCTCTGTGAGTCAGAACTGACTCAACAGCAGTGGCTTCTTGTCCTGAATGCCAGTGAGTTGGCAGCTTTGGTGACTGGAATTTATGGAGGTTTCTTTCTAATTTAAAGCATTTTTTTTAAAGAAAAATAGAAATTGGTGTGATTAAGTGAAAGTAAGAATGGTAGAAGAGATACTGGAGGAGTTAAAAAGAAGGCATAAAAATAATCTGATGATGAGAAAGTAAATAGACTAACAGAGTAAAGGATTAGGAAAATTTTATAAATCTGCCAGGTGCAAAAATGGACCAGTAGAGTAAGTCATCACGCATTTGATTAGAGACCAGAGACATTCATGGTGTGGTTTTCTGCAACTGCTTAGACTGTGAAGGTTGTATTTACTTTAGATTACTGTTTGGACAGGTATGTAAGATGCAGCCACGAAGGAGAAAAGGAATTAAAAGGCACGTAAAAGTAACTGTAATGTGCTTTTCAAGAAACTGAGTAATTATAGAATATAAACTAGGCAAAAGAGAAAAGGAAAGACATGAGAGGAGCAGGATATAAATGTGATAGTACCAATGGATTATAGCTGCTGGGAAAGAGGCAAATGTTTGTTAGGCTTAGGTGGTAGAAGGAATGAGATACAAAGAAAAGAGTTGGTGGCTTGAATACTTGAAATTGAGAATTGTGGAAGGTCCCTACTGTTGATAATGATAAAATATACAGCATAATTCTAGAATGGAGTGCCTGAAATACGGTACTGGGAAAATTGCTAGAGGAGAGGAAGTACTGGAAAACTTAGGCCAGACAATCTTATGTATAAATACAGATATCAGTAGGGATTGTGATACAAGTATTGTGGTAAGTGTTAGTAACTTAGGAGGAAGAATATTCATTGAATGAACGACTTAGGAGTTAATAGATTAGAGAAATAAGCAGAGATAGTACAACCCGATGAGAGGAGAGGCAAAGCAGAGCTAACAGAAAAGACTGGAGAATGATTTGTAAGCAGAAATGAAAAACAAGAAATGTCACCTACTCAGTCTCTGAGTCTGGTCCTATGAAATCTGTAAGAGAAAACACCACAAGCTGTGTACAATGGCAAGAAGACAAAAGCCAATGATTCTTGCAATTTTGTGGTATCTGAAATAAAGAAAAAGACAAGATGAAATGAATCCCAGTGGATTCAGTGAGGAGACTTGGAGGCACAGTGGCTAAGAGTTTGGCTGCTAACCAAAGGGACTGCGGTTCAAATCCAACAGTCACTTTTTGGAAGCAATCAATTCCACAGCAATAGGGTAGTGATGATATGTTTAAGTTCATCCACTCTTAATTCCTATGAAATCTTCCAGAAATTCTTGTGGTGTAGTAGTTAAGTTCCATGGCTGCTAACCACCATGCTGGCAGTTCAAATCTGCCAGGTTCTCTTTGGAAATTATGGGGCAGTTCTACTCTGTCCTACGGGGTCACTCTGAGTCAGTCAATTAACAGTGGATTTGTTTTTTCTTTAGGGGGCGTTAATTCTTTTGAATAAATTGTTAGCTGTAGAGCTGTTGATTAAAGCAAGCATTTTAGATGTTTTAAATCATTTTTAAAAGCATTATTTAAAGTAATATTTATAGCAGGGTGGAGTCAAAACGGCAGACTAGACACATGTCTCCCTAAATCCCTCTGGAAACAAAGACCTGAACTGGCAATTAAACAAAGCATACTGGACACCTAGTGAGCCCAAGGACATGGCATAGGGCTGTTAATTTGGACATCATACCACTGAACAGAAGATCTCCTCTGTTTCACTGACCCTGATCTTTGTGAGAGCTGGCTTTGACAGACCAAAGGGAACTCACCATTTTTACTTTTTTTTTCTTTTATCTCTGTCTTAGCCGGTGGATGGAGCTGGGACTTGACTAGCAGCTAACCTCAGATGCACTGCTGGTGAGATCAGCTGGTGAAATACCCGTATTTTGAGAGCCCGGCTTTGGACTCTGTGCATCTCTGCACATTTGGCCTCTCTTTCCGTGTAGCTTGTATGGAGACAGAAGCCAAAGTTGTGAGGGATGTAATCTTGCTCCATCAGGAAGTGGAGAGATCCATATGGAGGCTCAAGCTGGACCTAGTTCTGAGGCTGCGAGACAGCCTCCCTGAAAGAGAATGCTTTCCTAGCAGAAAAACAGTATTTAACACAGAGTAGCCTAAGGCTGGGGTTGGGCAACAGAGGAAGTGGATTCTGTCCAACTTGGCACATTTGACCTCTCTTTCTGCCTCCAACATAGAGCAGCCTGTTTCGAGGCGGGGGCAAACTTGTGCGAGACACCATCTTGTTCAACTGGGAGACAGATATACCAATACTGGTGCCTCAGCTGGACCTAATTCCTGGGCTTGGAGGCAGCACCTGTCTGGAGCAGAACATTTTTCTGGCAGAAAAGCAGTATTCTACACAGTGTCACCTACAGCTGGGGCCTGACAGAGGAGGCCAGCAGGGAGCAGCATCTCTATATTTTGAGCTACCTTATAACATCTGGGATTCAATATAGAGGTGCTTACTTTGTCAGCTGGCAAGAGAGACCTATACACCTGAAAACCTGACTGACTTTGGAAATTGTCAGATACCTTTTACCTCTTATTTTAAGACAGCCTAGAGAAACAGCTGTGGTCCGTCCTCACAGCATCTCTCACAGCCTCTATTGACTCACGTGATGCCTGAGAAGCAAAACACTCTGGAGAAAACCGTAACCAAGAAGTCACCCATGGCTTCACAAAGCCACCAAAAGAAAGCACCACAGAACTTCTCAGATGAAGAAACCTTTCTGAAATTATCAGAAGGTGAATACAAAAGGATTATGTATAGAGGGCTCCTAGACTTTATACAAAATACAGCAGAGCAAAATGAAAAATTAAGCAACCTGTTCACTCTGATAGAACACCAGTACGCTGAAATCAACAGATCAAGAACAAAATCAAAGCAATAGAAACTTCAATTCAAAGCCAAGAATACAGAATGGAACAAGTGGAAAATAGAGTTTCTGATTTGGAAAACAGAGATACTGACTCCAGCATCTCTGAGGAGAAATTAGAAAAAAGAAACAAGAAAAATGAAGAAGGCTTAAGAAGCATGTGGGACTCTATTAAGAGGAACAATCTAAGATTCATCATAGTTCTTGAACAGGGTGAGACACCTGAGAACACAAAGAGTATTATTGCTGAACTGCTGACAGAAAACTTCCCAGAAATAATGCCAAGCCAAGTGCTGTCAAGTCAGATCTGACTCATGGAGACCCTAGGGGCCAGGGTAAAGTAATGAAGGAAGAGAATATAGACATCCAAGATGCATATTGAACACCACTCAATATAGATATCAAAAGAAAGACTCCAAGACATATGTTAACCAAGCTTAATAAAATGAAACATAAGCAGGAACTCTTAAAGGCAACAAGACTCGAAGCAAAGCTAACATTCAGAGGGAAACCCTGTAAACTTTTGTTGGATTTCTCAGCAGAAACAATGCTGGCATGGAGACAGTGGCATAACATATTCAAAGCCTTGAAGGAAAAGAACTTCCAACCAAGAATTATGTGTCCTACAAAATTATCTTTAAAATATGAAAATGAAATTAGGGCTTTCACCGATAAACAGAAATTGTAAAAACCAAACCAAAGCTACAAGGAATACTGAAAGAATTTCTCGGCTTAGAAGAACACAACCATGAACTTTATACTTTAGAAGCAAATACAGGACATATCACCCAGAATCCTACTCAGTTAGGGAAGGCTCCAAAGTCAATCAAAGCTATAATAGTGAAAGGAATAATCCAGTGATCATAGCATGAGAACTACAATGTCATCATATTAAAAAAAGGGATGCACTCCAGTAGTTATTGTCCTTCCAGATGGAGAGGAAGTTGAGAAGAATGGTAGTAATTAAACTTGGGTTTATATACAGTTTATTAAGGGTGATCAACACTTCCTACCAGAACCTCAGGGATACAGCCCAAGCAGTGCTCAGAGGTCAATTTATCTCCATAAATGCACACATCTGGAAGGAAGAAAGAAACAAAATCAAAGAACTAACCCTACAGCTTGAACAAGTTGAGAGAGAACAACGGAAGAACCTCTTGGGCACCAGAAGAAAACAGATCCTGAAGATTAGAGCAGAACTAAACAAATTAGAGAACAGAAGAACAATTAAAGAAAACTTGAAAAGATCAAAAGCTGTTTTTTTGAAAACATCAACAAAATTGACAAACCATCAGCTAAACTTCCTGTAGAAAAACAGGAAAGGAAACAAAGAACCC
The DNA here is from genome assembly GCA_028571685.1 of Heterohyrax brucei. Lineage (NCBI taxonomy): Eukaryota > Metazoa > Chordata > Mammalia > Hyracoidea > Procaviidae > Heterohyrax > Heterohyrax brucei. The sequence goes on from CM053148.1 coordinate 110,228,812, forward strand.
AAATAAGAAATGAGAGGGGAGTAGTCACCACAGATCCAAGAGAAATCAAAAATATCATAACACATATGAAAGACTGTACTCTAACAAATTTGAAAACCTAGAGGAAATGGACAAATTCCTTGATTCATATCACCTACCAAAATTATCACAAGGTGAAGCAGAACAACTTAATAAACCCATCACAAAGGAAGAGATTGAAAAAGCTATCAAAAAACTACTGACCCCCAAAAGCCCGGGCCCAGATGGTTTCACCACAGAATTCTACCAAGCTTTTAGAGAAGAATTATCTCCAATACTACTGAGACAATTTCACAGTATAGGGAAGGAATATTCACAAACTCACTCTTTGAAGCCAGCATAAGCCTGACACCAAAGCCAGGAAAAGACCCAACAAAAAAAGAGAACTAAAGACTGATATCACTCATGAATCTAGATGCAAAAGTCTTCAACAAAATTCTTGTCAATAGAATACAACAACATATCCAAAACACAATTCACCACAACCAAGTTGGATTCATGTCAGGGATGCAAGGCTGGTTGAACATCAGAAAAACAACTAATGTGATCCACCACATAAATACCACAAAAGACAAGAATCACCTGATTTTTGTCTATTGGAGCAGGAAAGGCATTTGATAAAGTCCAACACCCATTCATGCTAAAATCTCTCGGCAAAATAGTAATAGACGGCAAATTCCTCAAAGCAGTAAGGGCCATTTCTACAAAGCCAACTGCCTACTTCATCCTGAATGGAGAGAGACAGAAATAGTTTCCCTTGAAAACAGAAACTAGACAAGGATGCCCACTCTCACCTATCCTATTCAATGTTGTACTAGAATGTCTAGCCAGAGCAGTTAGACAAGATCAAGGAACAAAGGATATCTGTATCAGCAGAGAAGAAGTAAAGAGCTCCCTATTTACAGATGATAGGATTGTACATGCAGAGAATCCTAAAGAATCTGTAAGTAAACTACTCAAACTGATAGAAGAGTTCAGCAAAGTCTCAGGATACAAGATAAACATAAGTAAACCAATAGGATTCCTTTAAAACAACAATGAGATTATTAAGGAAGAAATCACCAAATCAATAACATTTACTTTAGCCCCTAGAAAGATTAAGTACCTAGAAATAAAGCTAACCAGAGAAATAAGAGGCATATACAAAGATAACTAAAAGTCCTTACTATGAGAAACTTACAGAAATGGAGAAACTTACCCTGCTCATGGACAGGAACACTTAACATTGTGAAAATGTGTATTTTGCCAAAATCAATCTACTTACACAATGCAATCCCAATACAAATTCCAAAGACATTTCTTCATGAGATAGAGAAACAAGTTACCAGCTTTGTTTGGAAAGGTAAGAAGCCCTGGATAAATAAAGCACTACTGAAGAAGAATACGCTGGGAGGGCTCTCACTATCCAACTTTAGAACCTAGTACACTGCCACAGTGGTCAAAACAGCCTGGTACTGGTACAAAAAGAGACAGACAGATCAATGGAACAGAATTGAGAACCCAGAGATGACACCGTCTTCCTATGAACAGCTGGTATTTGACAAAGGCCGTAAGACATTGAACTGGGATAAAAACAATCTCTTCAACAAATGATGCTGACAAAACTGGATATTCATCTACAATGAACTGAAAGAAGACCCATATTATACACTTTATAACAAAATGAACTCAAAGTGTATAAAAGACCTAAATATCAAATCTCAAATGATAAAACTCATCCAAGAAAAAGTAGGAACAACAATGGAATTTTTAATACACAACATAGTCAGACTTCAAAGTCTGTCACACCAACCACAAACAACAGAAAATAGACAAGTGGGAACTATAAAATATCAAACACTTCTGCTCATCCGAAGACTTTATTAATAGAATTAAAAGGCCACCTACAGAATGGGAAAAATATTTGGCAACTCTATATCAGACCAACGCCTGATCTCCATAATCTATAAGGTGCTACAAAATAGCAATAAGAAAAGGATAAATCAATTAAGCATTGGGCAAAAAAGATTGACAAGCACTCCACTAAAGAGAAGATCCAGGCAGCCAGAAAACACATGCGGACATGCTCACGATCATTAGCTATTAAACAAATTCCAATCAAAACTACAATGAGATACCATCTCACACCAACAAAATTGGCCATGATCCAAAAAATGCAAACCAGCAAATGCTGGAGAGGATATGGAGAAATTGGAACTCTTACACTGTTGGTAAAATTGCAAAATGGTGAAATTTCTTTGGAAAGTAATCTGGCACTTCCTTAAAAAACTGGTTCTGGATATACCATCTGACCCAGTAACTCCACTACTCAGAACACATCCTACAGAATCCAGGCCATTCACAGCAACTGATACATGCACATGAATGTTTACTGCTGCACAGTCCACAATAGCAAAAAGATGGGATCTACCCACATGTCCAACAACAGAGGAATGGATAGATAAACTATGGCCTGTATACTCAGTGGAACACTATGCAATGATAAAAATAACGAGGATTTTAGGAAACATCTCATAACCTGGTTTCAATTGGAGGACATCATGTTGAGTGAAAGTAGTCAGCAAAAAAAGGACAAATATTGTATGAGACTCCTACCATAAAAATTGAAAAACAGACTCATGCATAGAAGAAAAGACTCTGATGGCTGCAAGAGTGGTGAGGGAGGGAGGTGATAGGGGCAAGTTTAAATTAGATAGTTGATAGAAATTTGGTTGGGTGAAATCAGTGACAGCACACATTAGAAAGAAGATCAGTATTAACTGGACTTCAACATAACATGATTACTCCTCCCATCTTAACCCAATATTGCAAGGACAGAGTAAATGAGGCAGAGGGCCATGCTCTCAGTGGAAATCAAGGCCAACTGGCACAACTAGTGTTTTGCTAAGAGGGTCCTCTGCACCCCACATTGGTGAGTGGCATCTGGAACTTCAAAGCTACCAAGTTGCCATTTGAGGGTACAGCAAATGGTCCTAACTTGGCAGGAACAGATGATCACCAAGGACCAAAATGACATGGGAGAGAGAGAACCCAGAAGACAGAGAGACTCACATGAGTGGGTGACTACGTTGACTTGTGACCTGAAGAACCGGATGTTTCCTGGCCCCCACCAGTGACAGCAGTGAAGGAGCTCACAAAATTGAGTCTCACTGGCAACACAAGAGTCAAGAGAGGTGCACCCTGAGATCTCCTCTAAAAGACTGCAATCGATGGTCCAGGTGCTTCAGGGTTCCATTGGGAGCATGGCCCCTGACCCTGATGCTGCGCCTGTCTGTAAATCATAGTGAAGGTCAACTCTTTGGACAGGAATGGATTGGACTTGGAGGCACAGAGTGACCATATCGTGTTTGCACTTTATAGTTCTATGCATCTATGGAAGGTCATCCTGCTGACCTCTTAATAGAGGAAGGGGAGTGGTTGGAGAGGAGGGGATAGGAGATTGTTGGGAGGATAGGACATGTATGGAGCAGAGAGGAGGGAAATTCTGTCACTGGGTAGGGAGAGCAGTGGGAGCTGCATACAGATGGGCATGCAAATTTATATACAAATATTTCAATTAAAAAATATTATATAATGTACATCTTCATTCAATCATAATAATAACAAAAAATAAAAATATGTATTATTTATGAATTTTAAATCAACTGATGTTCCCTTCAGCACTGAGCGTGCCTGTTTATACTTTTGTCAATAGCCAATGAAAGCATCAGTTTCAGTCACTGTCAGTTTTTAAACTGAAAACACTACGTTACTGCTTGAGTTTTCATGTAATCTCTTACTATTGAGATCATATTGAGTGTTAGACATAGAATTTGAGATTCAAATTTCTACATCCAAATTTTGCATTTGCCATACTGGGCAACTTAACTTCGTGCAAATTAATTTCTCTTAGACTCAGCTGCTTTACCTGTGAAATAGAGAAAATAGCATCAAAAATAGAGAAAATATCAGCCACTTATTTTTTTAAGGGTTGAATTGATACATTGCGTGTAGAGTTGCTTCTATATGGTGTATGATTAGAAAGTGGAGGCTAATCTTAGTGATCTGTATTTTTTAGGTAAAGGTAATCTTCAGGTTTTTTGAAAATTTTTTAATCGAAATGTTTGTGATAAAACTTCTATGTTCCCATAAGTGGGAAGGCTGTTATATACAAATGTGTCTCTAGGAAACTGGTCTACCCTCTGCCAGCTTTCAGTTTGCCATAACTGTTTTAGCCCAGCGGTTGCTAGAGTAGCTGCTTTGGAAAACTACTGATGTTCGCTGCCAAACAGCAGTGAATTGTCATTTGCACCTCTGCCCGAGCCTATCTTATCCTCCCATTCTCAGGAGGCTACAATCTCTTACTCCTCCCTGTAATTCTGCTTTCTTTCCGAGTACAGTTCTGAGTCTGTCTTTGCTGTCCTCTTTCAGTCTGATCCCATGTGTGCTGTATCTAAAAGAAGTTCATTCAGATTCCTGGCAAGTATGAGTTGTTGCTTCCCAGTTCATAGTTCGGATACAGGTATTTCTCTTCTAGAATGTATTCATAAAGAACTTGTTTCATGTTATTACCTTACACAAAAGTTAGTCTAAGATACATATTTCAGATTCTCAATGTTTATAAATAAGAACTTTGTCAATGTGTTTGTGTGATTTTTTTCCCCCATGGGAAATTCATCTGACAAGAATTCTTTGGATGTTTTTGGCTAGCTTCCATGTGTTTAGAAATAAATAAATGAATAAACACTAGAGGTTATTTAATTTCATGTCATGTTTGAATCCCATTTATTCTCTGTTTAACTGAACATGATACTGATCATAAATCTTTTATTGCTTTGTTTTTCTTATCAAAGCTTAAAAAAAAAGTCTTTCTCTTGTTATGGATTTAGTCGTCCACCCTAAATTGCCATCCTCCTGAGGGAATGGCATCCTATGAAACTCAAAGTGGTTTTCAACAAATGTATAATTAAGATTTGTTGCTCATTCTTGATGTGAATAGCAACAAAGTTTTTAGTTTTTTTTTTTTTTACAATTGCATTTTTATTTATAAAAATCAAATTTACCACTTGGTAAGGGGTCACCAAGTGTTTATGACAAATGAAATAAATGCCCTGAGATTAGAAGACCGAGAAAATCTTTTGTTGTCAGGGAACTCTGATTCAGAACTCCCAGAAAAAAGGTAGAGATAATAGATGAAATATTTGAATGTGTTGAAAAAAACAAAAACAATGCCTTCAGAAGAAAAGACAGGGGCAGCCCAGAGAATAGCATTACCAATTTCAAGAGAAAAGTAAAATCATCCTAATTAAATTTCACTATTTTTACCTTATTCAAATATAATTTTAATATAAGTATTATTAATAAGTCTTACTTAAGTCAGTTGTCTTTAAATGTTTTATTTTTTGGAAACTAAATGTGCTTTATATAGTACGAAAGAACATCTTCTAATGAAACAAACAGAAGTATCAAGAAAAAATATATATGTACACTTATATTGCTTTGGTGCCTCTAATCCAAACTGAAAGAGCACAACTGTTGTTATTTCATTGATTCTGACTCACGGTGACTTCAGAGGACAGAGCAGAACTATCCCACAGAGTTTCCAACAGGCGGCTAGTAGATATGAACTACAGACCATTTGACTAGCAGTTTTTATCACTGAACCACTGGAATCTCTAGAAGCCCAAACTGCTTCATAAACTCCTACTTACAGATCAAAGCGTTTGTCAAAACAAATTCTTTACCACAATGTTTCTAGGTCAGAATGGAAAAAAGAAAACCTACTGCTTCTGTTACCCAGTATTTGGGGTTAATTTTGTTATGTTTTGTTTCTATCCTCTTACTGAGGAGGAAAACTTATTATAAGTATCTTTTTACATCATTATTAGTTCCTCTTACTATGACTTTTTTCCACCGAATGTAAAATGTTCCATTTTGATTGTGTCATTCAAAACTGTTGGACAATTAGTAAACTCCCTCCATTTCTTTCTTTGTTACTAAATCAATTAGCACACTTTACAATCTTACTACCTAAATGTGGTTTGTAAGCCAGTTGCGGTAGTATTACCTAAGAGTTTTAAAAACTGTAGACTCTCGGGCTCCATCTCTGATTTACTTAATCATAAATCTTTATTATACATTGATCTTTGAATGATCAAATGAAAGATAAATTTTGGAAAGCACAACTAATAATCTACTCATCAACCACTGTCTCTTTAATTTCTCATTTGATTTATGTCTCACCCAATACTGAAGTTGCTTTAGGAAGACAACCAATAACTCCCTAACCATAAAATCTCATTTTTGTTCAGGTTACTTCTTCTTGCAGACTTTCTTCATTGTATTTTAATGTTGGTTGTTCTTCCTGTCCCATAAAGCTTCCTTTCCTGAGCCTTCTATGGCAATAGTGATACTTCCACTACCTTCTTTTGTAACTATCTCCTTTTGTCCCTTTCTTGATTTTTCTAATTCCTAAGGTAAAAACACTCTAATATTTTGGAGTTTTCCATAATTTTTATTCTCTTATCTTCCTTGCTCAAATTACATTCACTGCTAAAACTTGAATAATTATATTGAAGTATGCCAAGCCAAGTGCCACGAGTATTGAAGTATGTGATACTCAAATCCTTATCTGTGACCCCCATTATCTCCTCAGGTCATTTGTATTTTAAACAGCCTGGCGAATGTCTCAACCTGCATAGCGTCAAAATCAATAGATAGAAAACGACCTTCGAGGTTTCCTTCCCAAGTTAGATATTTTCTTCTGCTTTGGTTGTTATATAAAATATCATCTTTTATTTCTCAGTATGCTATGGATTCCTTAAAGATGAAGATCGATTTAATTTTATGTAGCACTCTACAGTGCAAAAATATTACTCACAGAGTTCATCAATGAAATTCTTGAATACATATGTTATTTTAGTTGTATTTCAATAAAGTAGTTCTTTGGAATATCTGATGGGATTCTGTAAATAAGAGACATTGCACTAATGTAAGGAGTCCCAGTGATGCAGTAGTTGAGCATTCAGCCAATAACCAAAATTTGGTTGGTTTGAACCCACCAGGCACTCCAAGAAAGAAAGAGGTAGCAATCTGCTTCTATAAAGATTATAGCTTCAGAAATTCTATGGGGGACGTTTTACTCTATCCTGTATGGTCACTATGAGTTAGAACTGAACAGACTGCAATGAGTTTTCTGATAACATAAGAGGAGGCAGTTGAAAAATAAACCTGCCCTAAAGAATGCTAAATCATTACAAATTCAATGCAATCCCGATCCAAATACAAGCACCTTTCTTTAACATGATAGAAAAACTGATCACTAGTTTTACCTGGACAGGAAACAGACCCAGGATAATTAAAACATTATTGAAGAACAAAGTAAGAGCTCTTGTACTACCTGATATCAGAGCCTACTATACAGTTACAGTAATCAAAATAGCCTGGTAGCCTGGTACCAACACACCAACAGACATGTTGACTAATGGAACAGAATTGAGAATTCAGATACAAATCCATCCACCTACTCATGCAATCTTTGACAAAAGACTAAAATCCATTAAATGAGAGTAAAACAGTGTTTTTAACAAATGATTCTGGCAAAATTGAATGTTCATTAGGTAAAAATATGAAATAAGATCCATACCTAATATTACACACAAAAACTCATTCAAAATGAATCAAAGACCTAAATATAAAATCCCAAACTATAAATATAATATGACTAAAAGTAGAATCAATGTTACGGACCCTAATACATGATGTAAATAGGATACAAACCATAACTAAGAATATAAAACATTAGAAGATAAGTTAGAAAATCAAAAGAGGAAAAAGAGAACCTACAGAGTGGGAAATTCTATGACATATCTGACAAATGGTTACTCTTTCATATACACAGGAAAATACAACACCTCTACAACCAAAAGGCAGTAATCCAGTGGAAAAATAGGCAAAGATACGAACAGACTCTTCACCAAAGAAAACATCCAGGCTACAGACACATAAGAAAATTCTTGTACTCATTTGCCATTAATCAAAAGCAGAAAAGAAACAAATGAAAAAAAAAAAAAAAAACGAAACCAACTTTCATCAAGTTGATTCCAACTTATAGTGACATCATATTGATCTTATTGAATAGAGTAGAACTGATCTGTAGGGTTTCCAAGGAGTGGTCATTGGATTTGAGCTACTGACTTTGGTTAGCAACTGAGCCCTTAAACCACTGCACCAGCAGGGATCCTCCATTACCCACTAAAGAAATGCATATCAAAATTACAGTGAGATACCATCTCACACCACCATTACTGGAACACATATGCAGAAAAACAACAACAACCAAAAAACAGAAAATAACAACTGTTGGACAGTCTGCCAGAAGATTGAAATCCTTATGCACTGTTGCTGGTAAGAATGCAAAATAGAGCAACCATTTTAGAAAATATTATTTCTATTTCTAAAAAGCTGGAAACAGAAATACTACAAGATCCAGCAATCCCACTCCTAAGAATATATCCTCGAAAAAGAAAATCTGTCACACCCCTAGCCACACATACCCATGTTCATTGCAGCTTTATTTACAAAAAGATAAATATAAACTAAAAGCCCATCAACAGAATAGATAAACATTACGGCACATGCACACAATAGAGTACTATGCAATGATAAAAAACAACAGTGAATCTGGGAAACATCTCACAACATGGATAAATGTGGAGGGTATTATGCTAAGTGAAATAGGTCAATCGCACACACACACACACACAAACTGTATGAGATCACTATTATAAAAATTCATGGAAAGGTTTACACATTGAAAGAAGTATTCTGTGAAGGTTACAAGGGAGGAAAAAATCACTAACTAGATGTCAGTAAGTGGTACTTTGCAGAAGGGAAAAAGAGTACACAATATTGGGAAAGTCAGCACAACTTGACTGAGGCAAGATCATGAAAGCTTCATAGATACATCCAGACTCCCTGAGGGCCCGTATTAGTGGGTTGAGGGCTATAGGCAACGTGGTTTCAGGGAGTACATAGCTTAAATGGCACAACACAGGTTCCTTTTTTTTTTTAGGAAAAAAAAATGTCTATACCTGATTGAGTAGCATCTGAGGTCTAAAAAACTTATGAACTGTCATCTAAGATATATTGATTGGTTCCACTTCACCTGGAGCAAGGGAGAATGAAGAAAACCAAAGATACAAGGGAAGTATTAGTCCAAAGGAGTAGTGGATCACAATTGCCACAGCCACCAAAAGACTGGGTCCAGGATGACTGGATAGTACCTGGCTACCACCACCAACTGATCTCACAGGGATCACAATCGAGAGTTCCAGGTAGAAATGGAGAAAATGTAGAAAAAATTTCTAATTCACACACACACGCACACGCACACGCACACGCACACGCACACGCACACGCACACGCACACGCACACGCACACGCACACACACGCATCCACGCACGCACGCATGCGCGCACATGCGCTCAAATGACCAGACTTACTGGTCTAACAGACTGGAGAAATCCTGAAAATATGGCCATATGGCCCTGGGACGCTCTTAAATACTGAAATCACTCCTGAGGTTCTCCCTTCAGCCAACGACGAATTAGGCTTAAAAAACAAATGATAATACATACAGTACAGGAGATGAAATGGGCATTTCAGCCCAGGGTCAAGGATTAGAAGGCAAGTGGGGATAGGAATGTAAGATGAATGGAAATGGGATAACTAAGGTCGAGAAGAGTCTTGACGCAAAACAGGACTGGCAACCAATGCTACATGTACTGTTTGTTTAATAAGAAATTAATTCGCTCTGTAAATTCACCTAAAGCATATTTTTAAAAAAAGAATGATAAATCATTGCATCAAGCATATGTAATATTTTTATGTTTTTCAATCTACCTATCTTTGTATCTACTAAAATCTACAAGTAATATGCCAATATAACTACAATAATTTCTTCTTTGAGGAACTAGTGGAACTATATGCCAAGCATGGTTGTATGAGGTCTGTGTAGATAATCTGTGGTACAAATCCTTAACTTCATTTTTTTGTACTGGTATTTCCTTGTTGTCTATCCCTACTAAATGTTTACTGATATCATCTATGTTGATTCGGCTTGAACTTAAACCACCTTTTTTTAATCAGGATTGATACACAATCAGCAGAGAATACATTATTCCTTTAATGGCTCCAAATTAGAAATAAATTCAGATAATTTCATTATTCCTATTTCAGTAACCATATTCCCCCCCACCCCCCCGCCATCTAGGAGGATAGAAATCTGAATTTGATGTACCAGCTTCAGGGAAAGTCCTTCTCTCTTTGCTGGCTCTGGAGGATGATCCTTGTCATCAGTCTTTCCCTGGTTTACTGGACTTCTTAGCACAGGAACCTCCAGTTAAAGGGATATGCTCAGCTTTTGGCATTATTTTCTTCGCAGTTTGAGGTACTGCATGTCTCTCTGCTCCTTCTCACTTTCATATATTTAAAAAAATTGACTCAGAATACAGTCTAATCTTACAAATTGAATCCTGCGTTGTTAACGTAACTGCCAATAATCTCACCAGTATACATTCTAAATTAAACTTACTTAAGTGGGAGGGGTTAAAGATTAAACAACAACTTTATACAATTGTTAGTGGTACAGGCTTTTGGGATTAAAACTACATGTTTAACACTGGTGACATAGTGGTTAAGTGCTATGTCTGCTCATCAGAATACCAGCCAGCAGTTCAGATGTGCCAGGTGCTTCTTGGAAACTCTATGGAAAAGGGCTATATAGTCTGATATAGTCCCTGAGGTTGAAAGGCACTCAGAAGACAACTGGAAAAAGCTCCTCCTCAATGTGGAGTTGGGATTAAAGAGGTAGATGGAGTCAAGATTTCAGGCCTTCTTTGCTCTTGCATCGTGTTTCAAAATAAGAAACAACTGCAAACTTCTATTAATAATTACAACTTGGAGTGCAGTAAGTATGAATCTAGAAAAAATTTAAGTTGTCAAAAATGAAATGGGATATGTAAAAATCAAATCACAGGCATCAGTGAGCTAAAATGGACCATTACTGGCCACTTTGAATTGGTTAGTTATATGGTATACTATGCCAGGAATGAAGTAGAAGAGGAATGGTTTTGTGTCCATCCTTAAAACGACATTTAAAGATCTGTGTTGAGGTATCCAATGCTGTCAAAGACAGGATAATATCCATACACATAAAAGGAAGACTAGTAAAGGCAACTGTTACTAAAATTTGGATACCAATGAAGAAGGGCAAAGTTGGAGAAGCTGAAGATTTTCATAAACTTCTGCAGTCTGAAATGGATCAAACATGCAACTAAGATGTGTTAACAATTACTGGTGATTGGCATGTGAACACTGGAAACAAAGAAAAAGATCAGCAGGTGAAAAATACAGATTCAGTGATAGAAACAATGCCAGAAATCACGATAGAATTTTGCAAAACTAACAATTCTTCATTGCAAATATATTTTTCCAACAACATAAATGGCAACTAGTTTGCTTCCCTCAGTCTCTTGAAAAAGCTAGTGCAAGCCACACTCTGGGGAAACTCCCTTTACATTGGAGTAGAGATGTGACCTTAGGAAGGGTGTTGCAGTCCCACTCTAATCCTTTTTAACATAATCTAGCCTGTTAACCACAGACAGATTGGAATTTGCAGCACAGGAAAATCACTTATATTGGGAATCATGGCCCAGCCAAATTGCTACACATATTTTTTGACACTTCCAAGAAAAGGTGATCCAAGAGAATGAAAAATTATCAAATAATATTAATAGCAAAAATAAGTAAAAGATCATTCAAAATCCTTGGAGTAATACATAAAGAACTCCCAGAAATTGAAGCCAGATTCAGAAGAGGATGTGGAATGAGAAATATCATTATTGATGTCAGATGAATCTTTGCTGAAAGCAAAGAATACCAGAAATAGTTTACCTATTTTCTTGACTATATGAAGTCATTCTACTGTATGAATCTTAACAACTTATGGTTGATATTGCAAATAAGAATTCCAGAATACTTAATTTCCCCATGTGGAATTCTGTACACAGACCAATGTAGGCAGTTGTTTGAACAGGACAGGAATTACTGCATGGTTTAAAACCAGGAAAGATAGGCATCAGGGTTGTATCCTCTCACCATATTAATACAATTTTTAAATTTAGCAAATAATCCAAGGAGCTGGACTATCTGAGAAAGAACATGGCATTAGGATTAGACAAAAACACCTTAACAACCTGAGATTTGCAGATGACACATCCTTGTTGAAAGTGAGGAGGACTGAAAGCACTTTCCAATGAAGTTAAAGACTACAGCCTTCAGTATGTGTTACATGTCAAGATAAAGAAAACAAAAATTCTCATCACTGGACCAATAGTTAAAATCATGATAAGTGTATAAATCATTGAAGTTGCCAATGATTTCATTTTTACGTGGATTCACAATCAGTTCCCATGGCAGCAGCAGTTATGAAATCAAATGCTATATTTTTTGCTATTGTTAGATGTCACTGAGTCAGTTCAAATGCATAGTAACACTATGTGTGACAGAAGAAAACATTACCTGGTTGTGTCAGGCCCATAAACATTGTTATGCTTAAGCTGATTGTAAAAGCCACCATATCAATCCATCTTGTTGAGGGTCTTCCTTTTCTTACTGACCCTCTACCAATGATGATGTCCTTCTCTGGGGACTGATCCCTCCTGACAACATGTTGAAAGTATATAAGATGCAGTCCCACCGTCTTTGCTTCCAAGGAGCGCTCTGGCTGTACTTATTCCAGAACAGATCTGTTTATTCTTTTGGCAGTCTATGGTACATTCAACATTCTTCTTCAACACCACAATTCAAAGCCATCATTCTTCTTCTGTCTTCCTTATTCATTGCCGCCTTGTTCTCATATTTATGTGATGGAACTGAAAACACTATCATGTGGGTCAGGCACAGTCTAGTACTCAAGGTGACATCTTTACTTTTCAATACTTTACAGAGATCTTTTGCAGCAAATTTTCCTGGTACAATACATCTTTTGATTTCTTAACTGCTGCTTCCACAGATGTTGATTGTGGAGTCGAGTAAAATAAAATCTTCTACAATCTCTGTCTTTTCTCTGTTTATCATAATGTTGTTTACTGGTCTGGTCTGGTTGTATGGATTTTTGTTTTTTGGTGTTGAGGTTCAATCCATATCGAAGGCTGTGCTTTTTGATCTTCATTAGTGTTTCAAGTCCTCTTCACTTTCAGCAAGGAAGTGATGAATTGCATTGGGCAAATTTGTTGCAAAATACGTCTTTAAAGTGTTAGATATCAAAGATGCCACTTTGAGAATTAAGGTGCTCCTGACCCAAACCACTGTATTTCCAATCACCTCATGTGAATGTGAAAACTGGACAATAAATAAGAAAGGCCAAAGTAGAACTGATGCCTTTGCATTAAGGTGCTGGTGAAGAATAGTGTGCATACTGTGTACTGTCAGAAGGCCATCAAGTAGTATAGCCAGAATGTGCGTTAGGAATAAGGACAGTGAGACTTCATCTCACATGCCTTGATCATATTAGCAGGGTGGACTACTACCTGGAGAAGGACATCACACTTGGTAGACGGGAGCGTCATCTTAAAAGAAAACTCTCAATAAAATGAACTGACACAATAGCTGCAACAATTAGCTCAAACATAGCAACTGCTATTAGGACGGTACTGGACGAGGCAGTGTTTCATTCTGCCGTACATGTCCTCTCTGTGGGTGGGAACTGATCTAACTTTGTTGGACGACAACAACAACAACATACACTAATTATTAGTATAAAACAAGTAGTCACTTTGTTAATTTTTTTAAAACTTTTATTATTCCTTAATTATTTCCCTTCATTTGCTTTGCTTTATAAATCTGAGTTCAAAAATTCTGTGACTAGACTGTGTGTCAATACTATCTCTGAACTTTTTTTCTTCATTAATGAAATGGAATCATAATTCTCAAATGCAATAAAGCATTTAAAACTGCTGGGGTAACTAAAATGTTATGCAGTGTGAACTTTCATTAAATTGTGTTGCAGATAATACTGCTCAACCACTAATTCATTCATTCAACATTTTTTGAGTGACTAATCATTTCTGGCATTTGTGCTGGACACTCAAGAATGATACAAGAAAGGCTCTGCCTTGAAGGAATCCACAGATTAGTAAATGATATAATCTTAAATCAGGCAGCTGCAATAGCGTGACACATTGATGATGATACACAGGGTGACTGAAGGATGACCAAGTTAGGCACAGGATGACTGAAGGATAACCCCGAATTAAGTATAAGCAAAATTCACTTGGCTGATTTTTACATCAAAATATTCTAACTGAAGCTCGATTGTTCTTTCAATTATCATGCCATTTTCCCCAATTTTAACACTGATCTTTTTGTGTCTTTGCCCCTTGACTTTTCCATTTCATTTAGACCCAGATTCTGTTACATTACTGAGTAAAAGTAAATGGTCTCATAACCAGTTCAGATAAAGCTAAGATGTCTACCTTGGCAAGTGTGAGGGTTTAGAAAAATGTGAGAGAATGATGTGTGTACCAATTATTGGGTATATTTGTCCACCGTTTTTTTCTTTTTTTTTTTTTTTTGAACAAAATGCCTTGAAGCCCTATGCCATTCCCAACTCTACTAGTATCTTGTAATTTGCCCTTTCATCTATAACTGTCTTAGAAATGATGACCTTTTATCTTTAACTTCAAAGGAACTCCTAACTTAGCTACCCCCAGGTAAAAATTATATGGAAGCTGGTAAACTTTCAGTGATGTGAGAAATACTGATGCAAAAGCTGCTAACTTCTTAGTCACATCCTTTCATTATTATGTTTATCTTCATGGTTCAAAAGATACCAAATGCAAAGTTTACTGCAGTGGCTGGCAGATTATTTGCTAGCAGCAAAATACTTCAACAGATGTAAATTCTGCATGGTCCAATCGAATTCAGAGATAGTTTGACTCAAGACTAAAGACAATGATTAATTTTATTAGGAGTAAATATTGCCACAAAATTCATCAGTTACAATGTCCAATTTCATTGAAATGCTTTAAACATCACTAGATATAAATCTTGATTCATTGTGAATCCACAAATAATATTTAATGAGAATTTAACAGAAAACATGTACTTGGAGTTAACTATATATGGAGTGAGTCAGGAAAATCGTTTTGTTCTAAGAACATGCCTTAACCACTAATCAAAATTTTCAAAGTGATCTTCTAGGGGCTAATAACTACAGAAAAACATTCAACACACATTCTTCCTTAAATAATAGGTAACGTTTTTGAGCATTCATTCTGCTTAAAGTTTAGAATCACAGTCAAAAAATGACCAAAGTAAAATCACACAGAATTGTGAAGTATGGAGAAAAAACACAGAAAAGAGAAAGGGAAGATGAATGAGGAGGTCTTTGTTAAAAGCTATACACTGTTTATACTTTCTGTAGTGCTGGTCATGAATTATGTGTGCATGCGTGAGTACACTTCTGCTCATGTGCTTGCATTCTCATTACAGAAGGGGAAGTACATTGAACTGAAAGAATATCCAACTAATCTTAGGACCAAACTGAGTATCGTCGAGTCAATTGAGACTCATACTGACCCTACAGAACAGAGTTGGACTGCTTCATAGAGTTTCCAAGAAGTGCCTGGTGGATTTGAACTGCCTACCTTTTGGTTAACAGATGTAGTACTTAACCTCTATGCCACCAATTTTTACCACTGGAAATGAGAGATTTTACTAGATGATACCAATA
Source organism: Heterohyrax brucei (assembly GCA_028571685.1). Lineage (NCBI taxonomy): Eukaryota > Metazoa > Chordata > Mammalia > Hyracoidea > Procaviidae > Heterohyrax > Heterohyrax brucei. The sequence goes on from CM053148.1 coordinate 110,244,606, forward strand.
TCTCTAAAAAATACACAAAAAAAAACAGACCCACTGCCACCAAGTCAATTCCAAATCATACTCCAAAATTCTAATTGTTCATTGGTACACAAAACTTTACTAATGCAGAAATGCCAGTCTTTGAATTTTGTGAAATACATTAGTGAATTTCAAATGATTATATGGTGAAAGAAGTTTAGTCTTGAAAGAAAAGCCATGATGATGCCATCTATAAAATACAGAACAATTATCTCTTGACTCAGTGTATGTTAATATATCACTAATGAGTACATTTTTATATCAACTGATGTAATGCCATAGGCAATTTTAAAGGCTATGTGATTGCAAAGCATTATTACCTTTTTACATCCAAGGGAATGTCTTAGAGAACTACACATAATGAAATCATATCTATCTTCCAAATCTCATATTAAATTTTCCTTAGATTAGGTAGTGATTGTGATTAATTAATATGGGGGAAGAGTATAAGATGATAGACAGTTTTTTTCCCTTTCCCAAATAGTAATGTACACTTTGTATGTTGAGTTGTGTGATCAAAAGTTACAAATATATATATTTGCTTCTGAATAGTAAATATAACAGATTAGGGATGAAAATACAGCAGGAATTGTGTATTCCTGAAGTAAACATCTCCTTGTTGCCTTCAGAAGCATCTCTTTGTGTTTTAGTTTATTAAGCTTAATTATAATATGCTTTGGTGTTCTTTTTTGATCTAACTTTTGTGGTGTTCAATAAACATCTTGGATATCTATGTTCTCTTTGTTCATAATCTCAGGTAAGTTTTCTGTCAGCATCTCTATAGCAATAGTCTCTATGTTGTCATTAATCCTCCCTTGTTCAGGAAGTCTAATTAAACGTAAATGTAAATTATTCCTTTTCATGGAGTTCCATATGTTTCTCAATGTTTCTTCATTTTTCTTATTTCTTTTCTCTGATTTTACCTCATAAATGTTGGCATTAGTTACTTTGTCTTCTAGGTCACTGATTCTAACTTCCATCTGTTCAATCCTACTTTTTTGGCTTTGGATAGAATTATCCAATTCTGTAATTTTGTTATTAATCTGATGTATTTCAGATTGTTGATGTTCTAGCATATCAAATAGTTTACCAAATTTTTCATTTTGTTCTATTGCGTATTATTTAATCTCTAGGAGTATTTTATATATAACTTTTTTGTATTCAACCTCTGTTAGACTCAGAAAGGCTTCTTCATCTGGGAAATTTTTTGAATCTTTATTTAGGGAATTTTCTGGAGCATTTGAAGACTGCCTGCATGCCATCTAGATGCTGTTTGATTTCTCTGATAATGAGTCTAAGAGAATTGTTGGTCACCAACTGACTCTAATACTCTAGGTGGACTCTCAGGGGTAGAAGAATTTGCTTATAGAGTAGCAAAGAGACTTCTGTTTATGGAGAAACTGAGGGCTGTCAGCCAATCTTATAATGTGAGTGAGAGAAAAGAGGTTTTTCAATAGAGTTTCAGAGAGAAAATACAAGCCTCTCAGACTGAAAAAAGTAAACCTTAAAAGTAAAAGTAAACTGCACTTCTATACAGGGAGCTGTCCAGGTGCTGAATTGGGAGCTGGAAGCTGTCCAACAGGCTGACCTGGACAGGCAGTGAGGAAGAGCAGACTTCACCTGCTAGCTTATAATGAAAGTAAGTTACCATTACTGGCCAATAGCAGAAGCTGCAATTCTCTGTTACAATGTAGCAGCAGAAGCAGAGGTCAAACAGTCACTGGGCTGTTTTTGAGAAGAGAAGATTAGTCTGATACTGTTGCCCAGTCAAATATGTTAGGTCCCAAGGCTTCTCAGCTATTCAGTGCTCCATAAAAAATATCATCCAGGCCTTAGTTCTCATAGGGGGATGAGGAGACGTCTGTTTACTCCACCATCTTGTAAAAGTTGAAATCAATAACAGAAAATTCGTTGGTAAAAATTTCAACTTGTCGAAACTGAACAACACTTTACTCAAAAAGCCTTGAGTTATAAAAGAAATTAAAGACACATTAAAGAAATTTCTGGATTCAAATGAGAATGAAAACACATCCTACCAGAATTTATGGGATATAGCAAAAGTAGTGCTCAGAGGTCAGTTTATATCTGTAAATGCACACTTCCAGAAAGAAGAAAGAGCGCAAATTAAAGAAGTAACTTCACAGCTTGTACAAGTAGAAAGAGAGCAACAAAGAAACCCCTCAGGCACCAGAAGAAAACAGATTATAAGGATTAGAGGAGAACTAAATGAATTAGAGAATAGAAAAACAATTGAAAAAACTAACAATACCAAAAGCTGGTTCTTCAAAAAGATCAACAAAAATGATAAACCATTGGCTAAACTTACAAAAGAAAAACAGCAGAAGATAGAAATAACCCAATTAAGAAATAAGTTGGGAGATGTTACAACAGACCCAACTGAAATAAAATACATCATAACAGAATACTATGAAAAGCTTTACTCTGACAGGTTTGAAAACCTGGGGGAAATGGACAAATTTCTAGATTCATATGACTCTCCAAGACTATCACAAGGAGAAATGGATCAACTTAATAAATCTATCACAAAGGAAGAGATTGAGGAAGTCATAAAAAAATCTACAAACCAAAAAAAGTCCTGGCCCAGACGGCTTTACCAGAGAATTCTACCAAACTTTTAGAGAAGAATTAATCCCAATACTAATGAGGCTATTTCACACCATAGAAAGAGATGAAATACTTGCAAATTCATTGTGTGAAGCTAGCGTAACCCTGATACCAAAACCAGGGAAAGATCCCACAAAAAAAGAAAATTACAGACGACTATCACTCATGAATCTAGGTGCAAAAATCTTCAACAAAATTCTAGCCAATAGAATTCAACAGCATATAAAAACAATCATTCATTGTGATCAAGTTGCTTTCATTCCAGAGATACAAGGCTGGTTCAACATTGGAAAAACAATTAATGTAATCAACCATATTAGTAACACAAAAGATAAAAATCACCTGATTTTGTCAATTGATGCAGAGAAGGCATTTGACAAAGTTCAACATCCATTCATGCTTAAAACTCTCGGAAAAATAGGAATAAAAGGGAAATTCCTCAATATAATCAATAGCATCTATGCAAAGCCAACTGCTTTCATCATCCTGAATGGTGAAAGACTGAAAGAATTCCCTTTGAGAACGGGAACTAGACAAGGATGTCCACTCTCACCACTTCTATTCAACATTGTGCTAGAAGTTATAGCCAGAGAAATTAGATAAGACAAAGAAATAAAAGGCAGCCGTAGTGACATTGAAGAAGTAAAGATTTCCCTCTTTGTAGATGATATGATTGTTTATACAGAGAATCCAACGAAACCCATAAGTAAACTATTAGAGCTAATAGAAGAATTTGGCAAAGTATCAAGATATAAGATAAACATAAACTAAATGAATAGGATTCCTTTATACCAACAATGAAATTATTAATCAAGAAATCACCAAATCAATTCCATTTACTATAGCCCCCAAGAAGATAAAATACCTAGGAATAAATCTAATTAGAGAAATAAGAGATCTTTACAGAAAAAACTACAAGACCTTGCTACAAGAAACTAGGAGAGACTTACATAAGTGGAGTAATCTGCCCTGCTCATGGACAGGAAGACTCAATATTATGAAAATGTCTATTTTGCCCAAAGCACTCTACTTATATAATGCAATCCCAATACAAATTCCAGTGACATTTTTTAATGACATTGAGAAACAAATTGTCAGCTTTATTTGGAAAGAAAAGAAACCCTGAATAACTAAAACACTACTGAAAAAGAAGAACATGCTGGGAGGCCTCTCACTACCTGACTTTAAAACCTATTACACTGCCACAGTAGTCAAAACAGCCTGGTATTGGTACAAAAGGAGACATATAGACCAATGGAACAAAGTACAGACCCCAGGGATGCCACCATTCTCCTATGAACAGCTGATATTCAACAAAGGTCCTAAGATTTTGCACTGGGGTAAGAATAGTCTCATTAACAAATGATGCTGGCATAATTAGATATCCATCTGCAAAAATTGAAACAAGACCCATATTTCACACCTTATACAAAAATCAACTCATATTGGATAAAAGACCTGAATATAAAAGCTAAAACAATAAAGCTCATCCCAAATAAGATAGGATCAACATTGGGCATTTTAATATGCAATATAGACAGACTTCAAAGTCTGACAAATAAAATGCATTCATTAGAAGAGGACATAGATAAATGGGAATTAATAAGAATCAAACACTTCTGCACATCCAAAGTCTTCATCAAACGAATTAAAAGACCACCTACAGAATGAGAAAAATATTTGGCAAATCTGTGTCAGACTGACGCCTGATCTCCACAATCTATAAGGTTCTACAAAATATCATTAAGAAAAAGTCAAATCATCCAATTAAGTGATGGGCAAGGGAGATGGACAGACACTTCTCAAAAGAGGAGATCCAGCCAAGCCAAGTGCCATTGAGTCAGATCTGCCAGGCAGACAAAAAACACATGCAGACATGTTCGAGATCATTAATTATTAAAGAAATTCAAATCAAAATGACAATGTGATATGGTCTCACCCCAACAAGATTGGCCATGATCCAAAAAATGCAAAACAATAAATGCTGGAGAGGCTGTGAGGAGTTTGGAACTCTCCTTCACTGTTGGTGGGATTGCGGAATGATGCAACCTCTTTGGAAAGCAATTTGGCGTTACCTTAAAATAATGGATATAGGTGGTATACCATTTGACCCAGTAATTCCTCTTCTCAGAATATATCCTACAAAATTAAGGCCATTCACACTAACTGATACTGCACACGAATGTTCACTGCAGCACAGTCCACGAGAGGAAAAAGTTGGAATCAACCCAGATGCCCAACAACAGAAGAATGGATGGGTAAACTTTGGTATACATACTCAATGGAGTACTATACACTGATAAAGAACAACGATGATAGCAGGAAAAATCTCTCAATTTGATCTCAACTGGAGGACATTATGTTGATTGAAACTAGTCGGCGACAGAAGGGTAATTATTATATGAGACCCCTATGATAAAAACTTAAAAGCATACTTGTACATAATAGAAAAGACTCTTTGATGGCTACAAGGGTGGAGAGGGTGGGAGGGCGAAAGAGCAAGGGTTTAGATTAGATAGCTATTAGAACTTCGGTTGGGTGAAATTGGTGACAATATACATTAGTAAGAAGATCAATATTAATGGGACTTCGGCACAACTTGTGTACTCCTCCTCTCTTAACCCAGTACTGTAATCACAGAGCATGTACACTTTCATCTTTTATTTAAAAAAATAATAAATAAACATCTGCATTGTTTTTGCTTGCTTCCGACGTGTGATGACTAGGATCACAGTGAGTTGGAATCAACTCAGTGGCGTGCACCAACACTTTTTATGGGAGCAGGTCACCAGGTCTTTCATCCTACAGAGTGACTGGGTGGTTTTGAGCTGTCAATCTTTTAGTTAGTAGCTGAATACATCACTGTTGTGCTACCAGGGTCCCCACAGGAAGATTAGGAAGGATTTATCAAAGACTAGTGATCAAAGGTCCGACAGTTGCTGGTGTTATTTTCTAAGCATGAAGACAATGAAACACTAAATAATAAAAGGGAAAGAAAGAATGAGAGAGAGAAAAAATAGAACACAAAGATTAACAAAGAAAAGCTGTGCTTCTCAGACTAGTAGCATTTTACACAATAAAACTCTCATTTAAAATATTTAAGCATTGAAAACATTGCATAGCAAAGTTCACATTAGAAACACTAGGTCACCCTTCCCCCAAGCATATAATAGAGACTGGCTATTATATATATATATATATGTGTATTATATATATATAATACATACGTAATAATATATATAATATATATATTCTTGGATTTTATAAAAATCCACTCATGTTGACTGTATTTAATGTTTGTTTTGTCATTCCCCCTCAGTAGTTACAGCTCAGTAATTTTATTTTTTCTTGTGAACAATTTAATGTTCTTTTTTTAATAATAAGAGCAATACTATATAGATTGTTTGACAAGTAATGTTTTGATAACCATAGCTTTGCAAGAAAATTTAAAAATAGAAAGTGTGAGTCCTCTAACTTTTTTTTCCCAAGAATCTTTTGGCTATTCTAGTCCCTTTATATTTTCACATGAATTTTATGATAGCTTGTTAATTTCTGGAGAAACTAAAGCTGGAGTGTTGAAAGGAAGTGTATTGGATCTGTGTAACAATTTGTAAAATATTGTTACCTCAATAACATCAAACACTCCAACACATGAATTTGGGCTGTCTTTCTGTTTACTAAATTCCTTGTGTGCACTGCAGTATGTCTTTAATGCCCTGACAAGCAGTTTATAACTTTGTGTTAGCCTTTCTCTTCCTGATTAAGAAGAGTTGAAGGTCAGTCAGAAGTAGGCCTTCTCAAGGCAGTGTCTTGGTTTTCCTAGAGCTGCTTTAACAGGATGCCTCAAATGGGTGGCTTTAAAGAATAGAAACTTAATATTGCACATTTCTGGAAACTGGAAGTTGAAGTGTTCTTAGGGAGAAGCTATTTCATGCTTCTCTTCTACCTTCTCGTGGCTACAGTTTTTAATGTCCCTTGGCTTATGAATACATCTCCACATGAAGTCTTCCCCATGGATGTCTCTATGACTATGCTGTTCTGTATAATACCATTCAAAAATAGTTAAGACCTACCTTAATTTTGAAGCTTTGATGGCGTTGTGGTTAACTGCCACATCTGCTAACCCAAAGGTCTGCAGTTCAAATCCACCAGGTGCTCCTTGGAAACTCTATGGAGTAGTTCTACTCTGTTTTATAGGGTCAGTAAGAGTCAGCATCAACTCAACAGTAGTGGGTTTAGTTTGCTTTTATGGTTACTTATTAGTGACCTCATGATAATCTAACTGAGAACATCTCAAAGCCTCTATTTCCAAACAAGGTCATACTTCAAGGTTTAGGGGTCAACACTTCAACATAACATTTTAGGAAGCATACACACTCTGATCCATGATGTGAGCACAGCCCTCATGTATGTGGTGTTTTAGTTTCCCAGGAATATGTCAGAGAAATATATCATTTGCAATTTTAAAAGCCTATATTATTGGAAGGCATTATTACTTTTATACATCCAAAGGATTATCTTAGAGAACTACATATAACAAAATCATAGTCGTCTGTCTTCCAGGTCTCATACTAAATTTAAGTCAGATTAGGTAGTGATTGTGATTAGCTAACATGGAGGCAAGAGTATAAGTTAACAAATGGACAGGTCTTTTCCCTTTCCCAAATACAGATGTAAACTGAAGGTGTCATGTAAGAGTTTATATGTATCTCAAAAAATGTATGTTGACCTGTGTAGCAAAAAGTTGTCAGTGTATATCAGATGAATATGACATCTTATAACCCAGCTTTTGATTTTCAGTTTTTGGGGCACCCTCTTGCTCACCTCTACTGGTAATACTAGCTTTGGCAGCTGCAATGGTAAAAATAATAATAACTACTGTTAATCATTTTCCACAAACATCCTGAGAATAGTATTGTTCCTATAGTGCAAGATCTAGCCAAGCCAGCCAAGTACCATCAAGTCGGATCCAACTCATGGGGACCCGAGGGGAAGCCAAGTCAGATAGAAACAAATCCCTGCAACGGAGCTTTTCAGCAACCTGCTAAACAGGTCCCATAGTGATGCTTCTCTGCAGTTATGACTTTTGTTGAGCTCCAAGTTTGTGCTCACCTCTCCAGTAACTGCTTTGTTGCTGTTGTTAGTTGCCTTATAGTCAGTTCCAACTCATGATGATCTTATGTACAACAGAACAAAACACTGCTCCTACACCATCCTTGCAAACACTGGTTTCTTTGAACCCATTATTGCAGCTATCTTGTCAATCAGTGGTGGGTTTCCCTCGTTTTCACCAACCATCTAATTTAACAAGTGTTTCAGTTATCTAGTGCTGCTCTAACAGAAATCCTGCAAAGTAGATGGCTTTAACAAAGAAAAGTTTATTCTTACACAGTCCAGTAGGCTACAAGTCTGAACTATTCAGGGTATCCACTCCAGGGGAAATCTTTCCCCCTTGTTGGCTCTGAAGGAGAGTCCTTGTGTTGCATCAGTCTTTGTTCAGGGAGCATCTTGGCAGAGGAACCTCAGATATGAGGGTTGCCACACTGCTCTGGTGCTGCTTTCTTGATGGTGTGAGGTTGCCAATTCTCTGCTTGCTTCCTTTTCCTTTTATCTCTTGTAAGATAAAAGGATAAAGGATGGTACAAGCTACACTCCAGGGCAACTCCTTTTACCTTGGATCAGGGAGGTGACCTTAGGAAGGGATTTCCAGTCCCACCTTAATCCTCTTTAACGTACAGCCTACGAAAATCATAAAACGGAGGACCATATAAAATATCAGGGATCATGGCCCTGCCAAATGGCTGTGCACGTTTTGAGGGGAACACGGTTCAATCCACGACACCAAGTATGATGTCCTTTTCTAGAAATTGATCCTTCCTAATGATATAGCTAATAGGTCATCAGTTCAAATCCTTCAGGCACTCCGTGGAAACTCGATGGGGCGTTCTACCTTGACCTGTAGGGTCACTATGAGTCAGACCCAACTCGAGGGCAGTGGGTTTTGCTTTATTTTAATGATGTATCCAACAGAAACAAAATAAAATCTCTCCATCCTCACTTCTAAGGTAGTTAATGGTATATAGATACAGTCTGATGCATTCATCCTTCTGAGAGTTAATAGTAGATTCAAATTTCTTTGCCAACACTGTAATTCATCTGTGTCAATTCTTCTTTGATCTTTTTTGTTTCTTTTAATTATCATGATTACTAGGAAATAACAGTTTTCATAGCTGCTATAGTTTCAGGGTTCTTGGTTTTCCAAATCCATGCAGAGACAACAAGAGATGGGAATGGGTTTAAAGTAAATTAAAACATAACAAAATTGATTCTTCTGATGGATACTCACACATTTTTCTTCAAAAAAAAAACCTCTTCAGATAGTTTCAAGATTTTAATTTTGAGAGTATTGAAAACGCTGATTTTGATAGGTTTTCTTCGTGTTCTTCTTGCTATTAAGACAAAGTGAATTTATGGAAATCATTAGCCCAATACTCCAAATCATTCTTTTGATTTTTTAATTTCTGTATGAAAGTTCAGTAAATGTCCTGACTCAAGCATGTAGCAGAGTTTTAGTTATATTTTTGTTTCCACTAAAATGTAAAGTGGAAAAAAAAATTGTAGTTGCCTTTAAAGGTGGAGTTGCGTAATATTTTCGGCATAGGGAGGTGAACAGAAATATCTGGGCAAGATATTAATATATATCTTGACACAGATTTGGATATACAGTCACAGGCTTGTGTCAAGAATTCATAGATGCACAGTTAAAATCTGTACATTTTACTGTAAATTATCAAAACTGCAAGCAGATACTGAGCTCTAATGATGTTGTCTTGGAGTGTTTAGGGAAAAAATCAGGCATGTGTGCAACTTACTTGAAAGGTATGTAAAATAAGATGAACTCATGGATGGATATAGGAATTGATTAATATCCTAAAGATCAAGTTTAGTAACAGTTAATGGTATATAGATACAGTCAGCCCTCTGTTTCCATGTGTTGCACATCTATGGATTCAGCCAACCAAAGGATCAAAAATGTTTCGGAAAGAAAAAAATTTCCAAAAAGAAAAACTTGAATCTGCCCCGCACTTGGCTGAATCCACGTGAATGAAGTCACATCCCCAGCTGTAGCCTCTCATCATTGCACAGATCCTGTCTCTCTCCAGCACTTGTTGTTTGAGCAAGTCTCACCTCAAGTTATGTCCTTATTCCCAAAACAATATAGTATAGCTATTTACATACTGGTAATCTAGAGAGCATTTAAAGTATATGGGACGATGTATGTAGGTTATAGGCAAATACTGTCATTTGTGTAAGGGACTTGGGCATTCATGGATGTTGGAACCTGACGGTATTCTAGAACCAATCCCCCATGGATAACAAAGGATACTGTGTTCACTATAAAATCTATCAAATGTGTTTTATTTTTGACATTTTTAATGTGTTGGGGGGAAATATCTTAAGTGGGAGACAGACACCAGGTTTAAAAATTGTTTTTATAGTGTACCAATAAAAATGAGAAGTATTTGTCCAGAGGTAAGAAACATTGGCAGCATTGATGGAAAGCTAAAGAAATAAAAGCCAATCCTTGCCAAAGGGGTATAACTAAAATCTTCCAGAATGGAGGAAATAATAATAATAATAAAAAAGGGAAGTCTTCATCTCTCCTAAACTGGGAGAAATTAGTACCATTTACAGTTCCATCTAGTTGACGTTTTAAAGGCTTTTCTGAAATAGAATAAAAACATGAAAAATAGCTTGCTAGTTTTTAGTACCATTTCTGTAACAATAAAAGAAGCAGTAGATGAATCAGGTATCAAACTTTTATGACACTAGTGAACACAACGGTTTAGTTCAAAGCTCTGCGAAAACAAAATTCATTCATAGGAATTCTGTAAGCTGAAAATTGTATCTGCCAGCATCAAAATACAGTTCAGTCAGTGTATACTGGTACCATCTTCTTTCCTCCCCAAAACTTCAGAATCGCACACTGTTAACTTTGAGCATAAGCTATACTGCTTTGTCATCCTGAGCAGCATATTTGCCTGTCTTTTGCAGAACTTCTGGGTAGCTGTTAAATGTGATTGCATGATACAAAGACTGACTGTACGAGGTAAAAATGTATCAGCAGTTGCCACCATAGTATAATCTATTACATAATTGGAAGCACAAAGTAGTGTTTTTGGAGTTGAGAGGAAGAAATTGGATAACAGGTTCTTTATGTCATTGAACAAAGCAGGAATCAGGACCACGGACAGGAGTAACACACTGACCTCACAGTTCATCCAGTCTGTGTGGGATCTCCTTGCCTGAGATAGTGAATGAAGCCCAGATACAACAGCTGTTTGAGTACTGGTAAATCACCTTAGGAAATGTCTGTACTTTGTTTACTTAGCTCTCCTTTATGGATAAACAAGAGCTCTTAGCACAATAAATGTATCGAATTGCTGGCTATAAGAAGGAAAAACAAAAACATAAAGACTTTGTGATACCCAGAAAAGATATCTTAATACTTAATGTCTAATATACAGCAAACCCTGGTGATGTTGTGGTTCCTAAGTCCCCTAACCAAACATTCAAGTGTTGGAATTCATCAGGTGCTACTTGGAAAGTCAATGGAGCGGTTCTACTTTGTCCTAGAGGTCTTTTATGAGTTAAAATTGACTGGTCAGCAATGGATTTATGAATACTTAAAACATAACCAGGCATGTAGTAGTGACTCAGGAAATGCTTGCAAATAAAATAAAGACATGGATGTATTACCACTGTTTTCTTAGCACACCTTTATGGAATAGCATTCTCAAGTGTGCTGGAAAGTGTTCAGAAGACAAAGCTACTTGGTGCTAACTCTACAGTCTATGAGGGAAGATGAATTATTAACAAATACTAATAACACAAGTGATAAAAATGTAAGAGCTACATGAGAGTTATAATTTGAGAGCTTCTAGAATGTAGAACACGCTCTCTGGTCATTCTGGAACACTGGATTTAGTTGCATTTAGAAAGATGATAAGATGTCAGTAGGAAGAAGTGATGGGAAATTGAGTGTAATGTGAACTTAAGTAAGGATGAGAATAGAATGAACATCAGAAACCATCATTTCTTTTTTTTTTGCCAGTTTTAAAAATTTACATATAATGCAACTTATAAAATTTAAGGCTACAGTTTATACAGTTAAAAAGAATAACCTGCTGCCTTGCAATTGATCCCCATTCATAGAGACCCTATAGGACAGAGAAGAATTGCCCTCTAGGTTGTCCGGGTTGCTGCTGGTGAATTCAGACTGCTAAACCTTTGGTTAGCAGCTGAGCTCTTCATCAGTGTGCCACCAGTCACATACCTACCAACTTAACTACAAAATACACCCTTGCCATCACTTCTAAAACTTCCTTTATGCCCTGTATTCATTTTCTGTTGCTTCTGTAACAAATTATCAAAAGTTTAGTGGTTTAAGAAAATAAAAGTATATTCCCTTATGTTAGTGACTCTCAGAAGTCTGAAATGAATCTTACCAGGCTACAGTCAAGCTGTTGGCAGGGCTGGGCCTCTGTGAAGGCCCTAGGGAAGAATTCATTCTTTGTCTTTTCCAGTTCTACAGGCTATCATCACCTGGTGTTGAAGTATTGCTCCAGACACTTCTATTATCATGTTGAGCCCCTCTTACAAATAGTACACTGAGATTTCCCAAATAATTCAAGATAAAATTCTCATTTCAAAATCCTTATCTGCATTTGGAAATCCCTTCTGCTGTAAAAGGTGGGTTCAGGATTATGATGTCAATTTACTTACAGCCCATATGCAGCCTATATCTAAATTCTATTTAGATATCAGACCCTTCTCCAAATCCCATGACCCCTGACAATCACTGATCTGTTTTTTATCACTGTGTTTTGGCCATTCCTAGAAAGTCATATTAATAAAATCATGTAGCATGAAAACAGTCTTTTGTGTCTGACTTCTTTCATTTAGGGTGTTGCTTCTGAAATTGATCAATGATGTTGAGGATATCAGCAGTTCATTTCTTTTTATTGCTGGATAGTATTCCCTTGTGTGTTTATACCACGATTTGTTTATTCATTTAATGGATCATAACCTGGTACTAGGCCAGGGAACATTTTGTCCTGTGATCTATAAGGTCGTCCTAAATTGGAGCCTACTCAATGGTAAGTAACAACAACAGCATAATGATATCATCGGAAGTAACTTTTGACTTAATTTGTTCAATTTTTTTTTAAATAGAAAGTCTAGAAGTTGAAATTTGTTTTGTTTTTCTGCTACTTTGTTTCTCCTTTCTAAATCAAAGGTTTAACTTCCCATGAGTGTACATTAAAAAAAAAAAAACTGCAATGACAGCATAGATGTTTAAAACGGAAACTTTGGTTACATGGTGATTAAGCGATACAGCTGGATAGCACTGTCAGACTGGATAGTCTGACAAACTGGAGGGTCCCTGGAAGACACGACTCCTGGACTCTCTCTCAGCTGAGAACTGGAATCATCCTAGAAGTCAGTTCCCAGGACAAAGATTGAGCTGATCTGTAAAAACATAAGCTTATACTGGTGCAAAGTGTGCTATTTGGCTTAATGAGCTACAAAAGACCAACTGGGTAGCTTCTATTCAAAGGGGAGATGACAATAAAGAAGGAGAAAGGAGATAGCTGAATTGGCTATAGGAAGTTTGGGATGGAGGGGAGCAGCGTCCTGCATAGCGTAGACAGGGCCACATAACCAAGTGTGTATAGCCATTTGTACGAGAAACTGACTTGAACTGTAAACTTGCACTTAAAACACAATAGTAAATAAATAGATAAATGAGTGAACAGGTAAAAGAATGAACCAGATGTTTTCCTGTCAGCTAATGCAAGAATTTACCAGAGTCCAAAGTTGTCTCTGAGGAAGCTTTTGATAATGTTGGTAACTCTCTTGTAATACAGTTAATATCCCAGCTAGGAAAAGGATGGAAAAGTAAAATTTGCATCATAAATTCTCATCCGTGTGATGTCTAAGGGTTTTAGGTGGAACTTAAATAAAATCAGCCTGTAGACAGATAGTTACGCAATTGGAGGATACCGTGTCTCATACTGGGGAGACATAACAAAAGGGAAGAGCACTAAATCAACAGACATGATGAGTTTTAGCAACACTGGATGGATGGATGGAGCCATAGAGGCACAGTGGTTAAGAGCTTGGCTGCTAACCAAAACACTGGGAGTTCAAATCCATCAACATCTCCTTAGAAATCCTCTGGGGTATTTCCACTATATCCTACAGGGTTGCTATGAATTGGAATCAACTCAAGCCCTAGGCTTGGTTTTTTGGTTTTTATATGAATGAAAAAAAAGTGTAAATTTCAGTAATTTTTTTGTATCAAATATTTTGACTTTAGTTGTCAGTTAATATCCATGGTTTCTATAAATTATCCATGTAGACAGCATCAAACAGCACTTCAACAGAATTTTTAAAAATTATTTTCCAAATAACCCAGTCACACATGGATCAACTTTCAGGCTTACTATTTAGAGACTCATGTATTGTAGTCATAAAATTGACACTTTGTCATTTCAAAGTTGATCGATACAAGCTATTTTAATAATCTTCTCATTGCTTAAAAGGACCAGGAGCTGTGAGTGTCAATGCTAAAGTACTTATTCCAGAGTTCACATTAGAGTTTTCACTCAGAGACAATCAACTCTTCTCAGTGTGAAATGCTAGGAGCCCTTAGTTCTAAAGTGATGGATACATTTAATACCGAAAGTATCCTTATCAGAAACAGAGCCAATGTAGGAGACAGTTCTTCTGTGTTCTCCCTTGCAAAGCACTTGATTCTTCTGGAGAAGCATTTCTCTCATTTCAGATCCTAAGATGTCACATTTCTTTTACATATTACAACAAGAAACAAGAAACACTCTCCCATACTATGCAGTAGTGGTTTGATAATATATCTCCCCCCTCCCTGATTGCTGGATTCTTCATTCTTACACAGAGTCCTTCTTTTACAGTGTCAGGAACATATGAAGTGAGCCGGACTATGCTCGCTAAGGATCACACGGTTAAGCAAGTGAATTAATGAATGACTACACATCCCACTACCAAACCACCATATCATTACATAAGATACAAGCCAAGCCAAGCGCGGTCGAGTCGGATCTGTTACATATGATAACTATACTAAAATTGGATATTATATAAAAATATATATTACATTGTGACATGAGTTTTGACGCTTATACCTTCTCTGCATGACCACACTGAATAAAGTTCTCCAACATCAAGTTCCCCCACAAGCTCTTACTGTAGGGACTCCTACCCTGTCATGGCAACACAGAACAACAGATGGGATTGTGTGTCGCCTCTGTAGCAGCAGGCTAGAAAGCCGCCAATAGATTTCTCCTTTCTCTAACATTTTTTCTTTAAAAGCTTAACAGTAGTTGAAAGTCAAAACGATAGAAAAGATAAGAGACATTAAATTTGTCCCTGTTATATTAGTGATTACTTGGCATACTGGTTGCCTTTTGTGCATTTCTTAAATGCAATCACCAAATAGCATTTTTACCATAATCTTAGCGTGATTAAGCCAAGTGCACGAGATGATGTAACTACAAAGGAGGTAGAAATGGGATTAGAACTCATGCCTGACGTTTAGAACCTGCGATCCCTTGCTCTGCCACACAGACCCCAGCTAAAGCATGTATTTTAGATGAAAGTAACTTCTAAGGAGCAGAGAAATTCAGGCAGGATTTAGAAGAGAATGTGGAACCACGGATATCACTGCTGATGCCGGATGGATCCTGGCTGAAAGCAGAGAACACCAGAAGGAGGCTTACCTGTGTTTTATTGCCTCTGCGAAGTTATTGAACTGTGTGGATCTTAACACATTATGAATAACATTGCAAAGAATGTAAATTCCAGCACAATTAATTATGTGCATGAGGATCCTGTACATAGATCAAAAGGTAGTTGTTTATATAAAACAAGGGAACACTGCATGGTTTAAAGTCAGGAAAGGTGTGCATCAGGATTGTATCCTTTCACCATACCTACTTAATCTTTATGGTGAGCAAATCAGACAAAAGCTGAGCTACATGAAGAAGAATGGGACATCAGGATTGGAGGAAGGCTCATTAACAACCTGTGTTACACAGATGACACAATCTTGCTTGTTGAAAGGGAAAAAGACTTGAAGCACTTACTGAGGAAGAGCCAACGACACAGCTTTAAGTATGGATTCTACTTCCACATTAAGAAAAGAAAAATCTTCACAGTTGGACCAATAAGCAACATCCTGATAAGTGGAGAAAAGACTGAGATAGTTATTTTACTTGGATCCGTAATCAACACCCATGGAAGCTGAGTGGGGGAATTAAAAGGCACATTGCATTGTTTAGCCTGCTGCAAAAGATGTCTTTGTAGTGTTGAAAATCCAAAATGCTACCTTGAAGACTAGAGCACACCTGACCCATTCCATGGTGTTTTCAGTCACCCCATATGCACACAGAAGCTGGACGATGAATAAGGAAGATCAAATTAGAACTGAAGCCTTTAAGTGTTGTGCTGGCAAAGGATATTGAATATAGAATATACTACCAAAAGAACGAACAGATCTATTGGAAGAAGTGCAACCAGAGTATTCCTTAGAAGCAAAAATAGCAAGACTACCTCTTATATACTTTAAACATATTGTCAGGAAGAATTAGTGCATAGAGAAGAACATCATGCTTGGTAAAGTAGAGGGTCAGCAGAAAGAAAACCTTCAGTGAGATGGGTTGGCACACCATCTGCAACAATGGCCTTAAGCATAACAGTGATTGTGAGCCTGGAACACAACTGGACAGTGTTTCATTCTGTGGCACATAAAGTCACTATTAGTCACAGCCAACTCAGTGGCACCTAACAACAACATGAAGCAGAGAGGCTTCTATCAGGGAAGAGGAAAATGAAGCCCATATACTGACATTCCTTAAAGTCTTCTTCACATTTTCTAATCTTGGCAAGAGTTTGTTGCCTGGTTCATCATAAATTGAAATAAGTCAGATAAACAATTTATGACACCAGCATGACCCATGGATATTGGCAGTTGCACATTTTAGGCAAGGACTGGGAGACTGGCTACTTGAAAAGAAAATAGGAAGTAAATGAGTTTTAAGGGTAAATAATAAGTAAGCATTTAGTGGAGTTCAGGGAATGCAGAAAAACATGGGAATTTCTTCAGGGTTCAAGTGGTGTAGGTCAGGTGAGTAGGAGTACCAAATAGTTCAAAGAGTATAAGCCTAATGTTATCGTCTACTGTTTTAATTGACCTTCTTAAGAGATTTCAATTTACTAACGAGGCTACCCCAAACCCTAAACCTGCTGCCATCAAGTCAATTCCAACTTGCAGTAACCCACAGGACAGGGTAGAGTTCCTAAGGTAGATTTGAATTGCTGATCTTTTTTAGTTAGCAGCTGTAGCAGTTAACCACTATGCTGCCAGGGTTTCCAAGGAGTCTAAAATATGTATAAAAATGGCTGTGTTGCAAAGCATTTAAATTGTTAAATTAGATTACTATTATAGCCAGAACAAATATTTTTAGTAAGAAGGGGAAAAAAGTTAATGAAATGAAAATTCAGTTTTTCAAGGTTAGGGAAGCAAAACTGATTATTAAGGCATTTCAGGAACATTATGATTAGTAAGATGATTCAGTTTTATATCAAGGCCAATTTGACCTTACAGAAATTAAAATTTCAGTCTCCTAACAAGACAGAAAATATCAGATGAAAAATGAGCAATTATCAGTCCAGGCTCAATCTCTAACAACTCTCATGTTTACATAAAAGACACATCTTTTAATGCAGTGCAGGAGTATTTTGTCAGACAGTAATGTTTGGAGGCAATAAAAAGCACCTTCTGTATAAAAAAGCTGTGACTTCATAGACAGGCAAATTATGCTTACAGAGTTCCAGTTTGAAAATCAACTCATTAGTGTAGGGTAAAAACAAGGGCCACTTTTTGGATACACTTGCTTTGTCATATGACCAGTAATTCTTGTTCTCTCTCTCTTCACATATATCTCTATAAAGCTGTATCTGTCTCCCTTTCTCTCTCTCTCTGTATGTGTGGTCTGACAATTAATTCTCAAACTTAATTGTTCTAAGAGCTACGTACCTCATTGCTCAATACCACTATGGTCACCTCTGAAGTTCTCCCCTTGGGAAGTTCTGTACTGACACCAGAACCATGTCCTCCCTTCAAAGCAATTTGGAAATCGTTCTGGAATGGACATTGAGCATGATGGCATCATGGCAAGTTCACGAATTTAATAGTATAGTTGTCCGTGAGGGAGCTTTTAGCCAGTAAACAAATAATTGTATAGGAATACCCTTCTTACTCACCTGATCTGGCCCCCAGTGTCTTTTCTTCACCTGAAGATAAAGGAAATACTGAAAGGAAGATGTTTTGAGGACATCAGGACCTCAAGGGTAGTAAGGTGACAGCTCTGATGGCCATTCCACAAAATTGCTTTGAAGGGTGAACTAGGCCATGGTGTCAGTGCATAGCTTCCCAAGAGGAGTACTTCGAAGATGAGTGCAGTGATGTTTAGCAAAGAAGTATGTAACACTTTTCTAGGATGAGTTTGCAAACTTAATTGGCATTCCTCATATGTATACATCCGTTGCCGTGAAGTCGTTTCAGATTCATAATGACCCTAAAGGACAGAGTAGAACTGCTCCACACCGTTTCCAAGGAGCAGCAGATGTGATACTTAACCACTGCGGCACCAGTGTTTCTGAATAATATATCAGTTTGATTTCATCTCATGGCAACTTCATGTATGTCAGTGGAATTCTACTCTGTAGACTTTTCAATAACTGATTTTTTTCAGAAGTAGATAAGCCAGACTTTCTTCCAAGGTGCCTCTGGGTGAAATCAAACCTGTTATCTTTGTGTTAGCAACAGAACTCATTAACTCTCTGTATCACCTAGGGATTCCTATATACACACACGTACACATGTGTATGTATCAAGAATATGTAATGTATGAATATCTATTTCCTTTACTCAGTTTAATATCACACAGATTGTGCTCATGAGTTCATATCTGTGTGCAAGTCCATAAATATGGCAGATTAGTAGACATTTTCTAAAGAAAATATATTTGAAATAACATTCTCATAGCACCTAAAATCAGTCCATCTATTCCCCCCTAAGAATGTATTTTTAATATAGTTGCAATATACTGAAGGTACACTTTTGATCTCTGACGTTGTATTAGGTTTTTACCACTCTGAAACAAAGTCTTCAGATTTAGTAGTTTGAAACAACACAAAATTGTTATTGCACTTTTGGTAGAAGTCCTATGGTCTTGGATGATTATTCTGCCCTAAGTTTCACAAAGCCACAGTCTAGGTTTTGCAAGGCTATGTGTCTATGAATGAATTGGCTTCCCAGGTCACTCAGGTGGTTGGAGGGATTCAATTCCAAGCTGCTCTAGGACCAAAGTCTCTTTTTTCTTCCTGGGTATAGGCCAAGGTTAGTTCTTCTCTTCTAGAATTGTGTTGCATTTCTTAGCTCATGATCCAGTTTATTTTAGATACATTCAACTTTTATACATCAGTTACCTTTGATTCATTTCCTGCTCATGTCGGTTCTGTATGTATCTGAGTAGGGTTCCCACTGGGTTTTCAGTGGCTGATTTTTTAGAAGTAGTTTCCTAACTTCCATCCCCCTCCCAAGGCACCTCTGAATGAACTCAGACCTCTAACCTTCTGGTTTGCAGCTGAGTGCATTAGCTATTGGCACCAACTGTTGGCTACAATTCTTATATAACTGAATTATTGTCTACACAGTAATTTCTGTATTCACATTTTATAGTAAATCTTACCTTTTCCTTAAAAGTATCAGTTCAAGGGGGGGAGTCAATATGGAGGATTAGATACATGCTTTCTTAATTCCTCTGAAAACTAAGGTGTGGGTTGATAATAAAACTAAGCTTTCTGGACACACAGTGAGCCCTAGGACTGACATAGGGCTTTTAGTTTGGACAACATGCCGCTGAACAGGAAATTGCTTGTCTTTGGCTGATACCCATCAACTGTGGTTGGATCACCTAGTCCCCAAGGACTGAAAGTAACTGCCATTTGTTTATTTATTTCTTTATTTATTGTGATTGAGTGAAAGTGTACAGTCCAGTTTCAAATTCACGTGCCCACCTCCTTTCAGTTCTGTACATGTCATATCCTCTGGGATATCACTACCCACAGTTGGTGGGTCTCAACCAAAGGCAAGCAGTAACAAAATTACACAATTAGACAAATCCACTCAAAGCCAAAAGAACAGAATTGAACAACTGGAAAATAGACTTTCTGACCTTGAGGACAAAGCTTCTGACACCAGCATCTATGAGGAAAAATCAGAGAAAAGAAACAAGAAAAATGATGAAGCATTATGAAACATATGGGACTTTAGCAAGAGGAACATTTTACAATTAATTGGAGCTCCTGAACAGGGAAGATGCCTGAAAACACAGAATATTTTAGTTGAATTGTTGACAGAAAACTTCCCTGAAATTATGAAAGAAGAGAGCATAGTTATTCAAGATGTGTACTGAATGCCACATAATGCAGACCCCAAAAGAAAAACACTAAGACACATTATAATCAAGGTTAACAAAATGAAACATAAGCAGAAACTGTCAAGGGCAGTAAGACTCAAAGCAACGCTAACATTCAGGGGGAAGCCCTGTAGGATTTTGTCTCACTTCTCAGCAGAAATGATGCTGGCACGGAGGCAGTGGGATGACACATTCAAAGCCTTGAAGGAGAAAAAGTCCAACCAAGAATTATATATCCTGCAAAACTGTCTTTCAAATATGAAAATGAAATTGAGACATTTCAGATAAAAGGAAACTGAGAGACTTTGTAAAAAACAACCCAAAACTACAAGAAATAGTGAAAGAAGATCTTGGCTTTGAAGAACAAAACCAGTAAGTCTATGCTTAAGGAGGCAATACAAGAGACACCATCCAGAAACCTACTCAGTTAGGGAAGTCACAAAACTCAGTCAAAGTATAATATTAAAAGAAGGGATCTAGTCATCAAATTGTGAAAACAATGATACCATTATAGTTAAAAAAGGGATATACTATGGTAGTTGTAGTCCTGCTAGATGGAGAGGAAGTTAATAAGATATGTAGAAGTTAAAATTGGATTTATACTTAGATTATCTAGAGGGATCATAAGGGTTACCACAAAGCACAATAACAATGTCCCATATCAAAACAAGAAACACAAAAGACGAATCTCTATAAACACAAAACCAACACTGAAAAGGATGAAAAATCAACCCATAAAGAATAATGACCCAGAACAGAATGTTAAGAGCAACAGAGAAAACATTAACACAAAAATAAATGCATCAAAATGACAGCACTAAACATGTACCTGTCAATAATTACGCTGAATCTAAATGAACAGAAACCTCCAGTAAAAAGATAAAGAATGACATCTTGGATCAAAAGACACAACATATCTATATGTTACTTATAGGACATTCGCCTAAAACTCAAAAATATGAAGAAACTGAAAATTAAAGGATGAAATATTATACACCAAGCTAGCAATATGCAATGAAGAACAAGTGCCGTGATACTAATCTCAGATAACATAGATTTTAATGTAAAATCCACCATCATGGACAAGGCTGCTTCAACAT
Organism: Heterohyrax brucei; assembly: GCA_028571685.1. Lineage (NCBI taxonomy): Eukaryota > Metazoa > Chordata > Mammalia > Hyracoidea > Procaviidae > Heterohyrax > Heterohyrax brucei. The sequence continues at coordinate 110,265,934 of CM053148.1, forward strand.
CAGAAAAACAATTAATACGATCAAGTACATAACACAAAAGACAAGAATCGCTTGATTTTGTCAATTGATGCAGAAAGGGCATTTGACAAAGTATAACACCCATTCATGATAAAAACTCTCAGCAAAGTAGGAATAGAAGGCAAATTCCTCAATGAGATAAGGGCCATCTACACAAAGCCAACTGCCCACATTACCCTTAGTAGAGAGAGACTGAATGAATTCCCCCTGAGACTGATAACTAGAAAATGATGCTTACTCTCACCTCTTCTATTCAACATTGTCCTGGAAGTTCTGGACAGAGAGGTTAGACAAGGCAAAGAAATAAAAGGCACCCACATAGGCAAAGAAGCAGTAAAAATCTCCCTATTTGCATATGAAATGATCATGTGTGTGCAGAGAATTCTAAAGAAACCATAAGTAAACTACCTCAACTGATAGAAAAGTTCAGCAAAGCATCAGAATATGAGATAAACATAAGTAAATAAGTAGTATTCCTTTACACTAACAAAGAGATCATTCAAGAAGAAATTATTGAATCAATGTCATTTACTATAGCCCCACAGAAGAACAAATACCTAGGAATCAATCTAAGTAGAGAAATTAGAGACTTATACAAAGAGGACTACAAGACCCTACTGCAAGAAACCAAGACAGACTTACATAAATTGAGAAACCTACCTGGCTCATTGATAGGTACCGAAGCAATTCTCATATACAATGCAATCCCAATACAAATTCCAGTGACATTTTTTAATGAGATGGAGAAACAAATCACCAACTCTGTTTGGAAAGGCAAGAAACCCCTGATAAACAAAGCAGTACTGAGGAAGAACACACTGGAAGGTGTCTTATCACCCAATTTTAGAAACTAGTACACTGCCACAGTAGTGAAAACAGCCTGGTACTGATACAAAAAGAGACATATAGACTAATGGAATAGAGTTGAGACCACAGAGATGTCACCAACCTATGAACTTTGATATTCTACAAAAGCCCTATGGGGAAAACACAGCTTCTTTTACAAAAGTTTCTGGGAAAATTGGATAGCCATCTACAAAAAATTGAAACCAGACCCATATCTCACACCTTACGCAAAAACCAACTCAAAATGGATAAAAGAGCTAAATATCAAAATCTAAAACGATAAAGATCGTGCAAGAAAAAATCAGACCAACAATGGAAGTTTTAATACACAACACAGACTTTGAAATCTGATAAACAAAGCATGATTAACAGAAGAGAAAATGGATAACTGGGAACTAGTCAGAATTAAACATTTTTGCTCATCCAAAAACTTTATCAAAAGAATTAAAAGACCACCTGCAGAATAAGAGAAAATATTTGACAACTGTATGTCTGACCAATCTCTGATCTCTGTAATCTACAAAGTACTGCAAATTATCAACAAGAAAAGGATAAATAATCCAATTAAGCATTGGGTAAAAGAGATGAACAGACACTTCACTAAAGAGGATATCCAGGCAGCCAAAAGACACACGAGGAAATGCTCACAATCATTAGCTATTAAAGATATCCAAATCGAAGCTATAATGATACCATCTCACACCAACAAGGTTGGCCGTGATCCAAAAAACAGAAAACAACAAATGCTGGAAAGGCTGTGGAGAAATTGGAACTCTCCTACACTACTGGTGGGAATGCCAAATGGTACCACTTCTTTGGAAAGCAATCTAGTGCTTCCTGAAAAAGTTGGAAATAGATCTACCATTTGACCCAGTAATCCCACTGCTTGGAATATATCCTACAGAAGCAAGGGCAGTTATTTGAACAGATACACGTACATGAATGTTTATTGCAGCACAGTCCATAATAGCAAAAAGATGGAATCAACCGAGATAACCAACAACAGATGGATGAATAAACGAACTGTACTCATTGGAACACTATACAATAGTGAGCCATGATGGTTTCAGGAAGCATCTCATAACCCGGTTTCAACTGGAAGACATTATGTTGAGTGAAATCAGTCAGCGGCCCAAGGACAAATGTTATATGAGACTCTATGATAAGGACTTAAAAACAGACTCATGTACAGAAGAAAAGACTCTTTGACACCTACAAGCGAGGGGAGGGAGTCGTGGAGACAGCTGGTTATACATTAGATAGCTGATAGAAATTTGGTTGGGTGAAATCAGTGACAGCACACATTAGAAAGAAAATCAATTTAAGTTTACTCCAGCATGACCTGAAAATGCTTCCATTCTTAACCCAATACTGCAAGGATAAAGTAGCAAGGGCTGGAGTCTTGGGAACATGCTCTCAGAATACATCGAGGCCAGCTGGTGTAATTAAGTCCATTCTTAAAGAGAGTCTTCTGCACCCCATAGAGAAGAGGCAACTGGGGTCTTACAAGCTAACAAGCTGCCATCTGAGGAACACAAAATGGTCCCAACTCAGCTAGAGCAGATAATTATCTAGGACAAGAGCAACATGAGGGAAAACGAACCCAGAAGACAGAAAGACCCAACTTAATGAGTAACTATATCAACATGTGATCAGAAGAACAAGATGATGTTTCACTACCACCAATGACAGTCGTGATGGGACTCACAGTGCTGACCCCCAGTGGCAACATGAGGGTGAAAAAAAAAGGGTGCATTTTAAGAACGCCACTAAAGACTGCAATTGATGGTCCGAAGGCCTGGGGCTTCCCCTGGGCGCATGACCCCCTAGACCTGATGCTGCCTCTGATCATAAATCTTTACCGAGGTCAACTCTTCATACAGGAATGCATCGGACTCGGGGACACAGGGTGACCATATCATGTGTACACTTTATGGTTCTATGCATCTACAGGATGCCATGCTGGCCTCTTACTAGAAAAGTGTGGAGAGTGTGGAGAGGAGGAGACAGGAGATTGTTAAAAGGATGTGACATGTATAGAACAGAAAGGAAAAGTGTGCTGTCATGAGGCAATGAGAGCAGAAGGAGCTGTGGATAGGTGGGCATGCAAATTTAAACTGGATTGTACACTTTACAATCACTGTATATATATATATGACCATATTATTTCATACAGTTCTCTAGAAAAATAAAAAATCATTTATGCAGATATTTATTGAGGTACTGTGCTCTACTCTGCTTTAAGTGTTAACATCACACAATTAAAAAGACAAAATTCCTGACTTTATGAAATTTACATTCTAATAGAGAGTAAATAAATAAGAAATATTTAAAAATACAGTTGCAGAGATTTTAAGTGCTAAGATCAAAATACATCAGAGTATAGGAGCAAAGGAGAAAGAGCACAGAAGGACAATCATACTATTATACACGGAATGGCCAAGGAGGGTCTCTCTGAGGAAGTGATATTTCAGCAGAGACCTGAATAATAAAGAGACCAGAGCCAGAAGAAAATCTCAGGAAAGTGTATTACAGACAGAAGGCTAATAAGTGAGAGTCCCTGAGGTGGGAATGAACAAGCTGGAGTGGTTTTCTCAGGGAGGAAAGGTGAACAATTGCTAGAAGGTGGGCAAGCTTGCTCCCAGAACTACAGAATTTTGGCAAAAGTTGAAAAATTGTACGTCTAAAAACGTAAGCATCTTAAATGAAGCTTCATGGATTTTTCAACGACTAATTTTTTTCAGAAGTAGATTTCCAGGTCATTCTTTCCCTGCACATTTTGGTTAGCAGCCAAGCATGGTAGGTGTTAGCACTACCCAAGGACTCTACACGGGGAATCATGAGTTCGCATCAACTCTATGGCAACTCTTTTGGACTGGTTATGCTGATGACCTAGTGAGCATTCCTAATTCATAACCTGGAAGTTAAAGAAAGTGGCTCTTTCTCCTTTGGTCAGGCCTGCAAGGTTGCCTTGGAAAAATGAACTGTTGAGGCCAGGCCCTGCAGGAGCAATGTCTGTTACCGGGACCCCTGGGTAACTGAATTCACTGGAACCTGAGGTAGAAAGCGATGTTGCTCAGCTACCCAGAGCTGAATTGGGGCAGGTTTCCTCCCCTATGGCCCGTTTTTGCTTTTATTTTTGTTTTTTGGCTTTGGTTTTCCAGGCTGCTTGAAATTCTTCCCTGAACTACAGCATCTCAACAGAGGAGGCGGCACAGTTATCTGCAGCACCTAGCTTCCTGGAAGACTTGTGAAGCCATGACATTAATCAAATCAAATATAATCACTCGTTTCCCTAGCGTTGTTTCCTTACCTAGTGTGTCCTCTCCCATAGTTCCTATTTGTCAACTACTAAAAGAGTAGTTGTCAGAGTCTAAGAGAAATATCAGAAAAGAGGGTCAGAGATCATCAGGGCTGTGTTTCACGAGCTAGAATCTCACAAAAAGTCTTAGGTTCTGATCCCAAGCAAAATTAGACATGCTCTTTCAGAAACAGAGGAGCCCCAGTGATTCAATGGGAACCCTTGTGGCATAGTGGTTAGATGCTATGTCCTCCAGGCACTCCTTGGAAGCCGTATGGAGCAGTTCTACTCTGTTCTACCTTCTACAGGGTTACTGTTTTAGTCATCTAGTGCTGCTTTAACAGACATACCACAGAGCGGATGGCTTTAACAAAGGAAAGTTTGTGCTTACACAGTCCTTTAGGCTACAAGTCCAAATTCAGGATGTCTGCTCCAGGGGAAGGCTTTCCCCCTTGTGTGCTGTGGAGGAAAGTCCTTGTGTTGCATCAGTCTTTGTTCAGTGACCATCCTGGTGCAGGAACCTCAGGTCTGAAGGACGCGCTCTTACCCCAGTGCTGCTTTCTTGATGGTGTGAGGTTCCTCATTTTTGCTTGCTTCCCTTTCCTTTTATCTCTTGTAGGATGAAAGGATAAAAGATGGTACAAACCATCCTCCAAGGAAAACTCTCTTTACAGTGGAGCAGGGAGGTGATTCTATGAAGAGATTTACAGTCCCACCCTAATTTTTAACATAAGCATAGGAAAATCACAGAATGGAGGACAACCACAGACTACAGGGAATCCTGGCCCAGGTAAATTACAACACATATTTTTGTGGGGACACAGTTCAATCTATGAAAGTTGTTATGCATTGGAATTGACTCGAGGGTACTGGGTTTGAGTTTTTTGGTGGTGCAGAGGTTAAGTGCTCTGCTGCTAACTGAAAAGTCTTTGGTTTGTTCTGCGGGAGAAGCAAGTGGCAGTCTGTGTCTGTAAAAGATTATAGCACTGGAAACTCAACGGGTCAGTTCAACTCTGTCTTATAGGGTCATTACATGTTGAAATTGACTCAGGGACAGGGGGTTGGTTTTGGTCTGGGTAATAGATACAGAGAAAATAGGATATCCAGTTCTTTATTGATACTTGTAGAGACCTGAAATCTGAAGTTCAGAAAGATGGACAAAATCACTGACAGAAATTTACATATGGAGAAAAGCAGAGTGATAAGCACAAAGAGAAGACTTGTAATTCACTGGGGAGAAGAAGCCACAAAGAAAAATCATTATTACATAGGCTTTTCATGTATACCTAGTAACAAGGTGCGTCAGTGGTGATTACTGACTAAAATGGCCAAAATTGGTTCTCTTAATGGCAACAGAAAACATGTTATTGGAAGATTCTTAGATGACTGGCCTAAATGATAAGGAAGCTGAAGAATCTGCCTGAGAGAGCTGAGAATGATCAGATGAGACAGGAAACTGAGAACAATTGGGAGGCTTGTGGTAAGAGAAGAGGAGGGGTGCTCAGGATCTCCCCACTGATGAGCCTGCTGCTGTGCACTCAGTTTCTACTTTCCTCTCAGTGTAGCTTTTGCTCCTACACCAATGGATACTTATTTTCCTTTTTGTTTGTTTGTTTTTGTTTTCCCACTCTTGCAATAGTTGATCACACAAAATGATTCTTTTGAAAGACCTACTAGCTCACATTATGATTATTTAGGTAAAAGAAGAATTTTGACTCTCTAAAGCATACACTATGAGAAATTCTGTGCAAACTGACAATGTGTTTACACCTTTAGAATCCTCAAACCACAGTAGTTCAGTGTACCAGCATAGTAATACATCTGCATTTTTAATCAGGAAAATTCTAATGATTAATCATTTGCATGTCAGCATGATAAGTTTCATGCAAGTGTGGATGTTTATAATCAGTATTTACTAGTTCTAATCCCTTACTAGGAAGTGTCCAAGACTGCAACTGTCGGAATACCAAATCTTCAGTTATGTGTTGATTTGGCCCACCCATGACACCCAACTGGACATGTATGCTAATCTTACATATTACTACCTTCAACAGATATTCAGAGCAGCTACTACACGTCTAATTTGAAAATTTTCCTAAATGACCAAGGTCACCAACTGATGATCCCGTCTTCTGATGTACTAACCATTCACAGCATGAGACAGCAATGTCCCTGCAGAAATCATAGCCTAAAGTGGGCATGCTAGTCTAGCTTTTATAAAAACCAAATGGTTAGAAAAGATTATAATGGCACATAAGTGTCTGTTAAAACTAACTATATCAATGATCTGTGAACCAAGCTGTGCTTTTGTGACAGACTCTCTTAGCATTTCAGAGGCGTAATTACGAACTATGAGGTCAAACATTTACTTTTTTAAAAGAATATCTATGCATGAAATTATACATTGCCCTTTAGTAGTTTAGGATGTTATCAAGTAGAACATTTTCCTTTTCAAATATAAAAATAAATGGAATGGATATTATTCAAAAGACATTTACCATGTGGTACTTTTCTGTAGCATGAAAGAGGTTACTATTTTACTAAGATTTCAGGTTTGCAAATAGTCCTTCTTAAAAAAGCATGACAATTATTTGTTTAGGTCTGAATGAACCACACAATAGGCATAAATCAGATAAATATGTTTTTACCCTGGCGCCTTCTTCAAGGGATACCTATCTCAAGAGATCTGTGACAATGGACACACTCCAGTAGCTCATGAATCTTCTATATATAGTAGGCAACAGAATCAAAGATCAATAAAAAGATTAAAGGTATTAATTACCCCTATGTAACCAGTTGTGGGTAAAATTTTCCTTGCTACTTTCATTGAGGGTAACAGACCAAAGTCAACTTTCCAGTAAAGCTAATTTGACTTTATGCTTGGTAAATTGCTCATTGACAATCCTGTAATGAGCTTGTTCTCTGTGTGACTGAATACTGAGCCTGCTTCCGCTTTCTAAAATAAACAAAAAAAGGCCATAAAACTGATGAATGACACACAAACAATTTCCTCATGAAAAATACCAGGAAAGAAGACAATTTTCAGGCAAAATTTCTCTGCTTGAGCCATATGGAGCAAGCAAAGAGTACCAAATGAATGCTGTGTTTATGGAGCTGCGTGAACAATGCTAATAAATACTGACAAACATCTTCCAAGATATATGGAGTAAGCTGACAAGTGAAATTACTTTTCTTTTGACAAAAGAAGGACAAAGACAGTAACCTCAGTCTAGATGATTGGCTTATCATTATTACTGTTTGGAACTAATTGATAACCCATGCACGTGTGTTTATAAATCCACGTTCAAGATTAATTGGGGTCCTGGGAGTTTTCTTTTAGTGCCTTAAATTTTTTTTTAATATGCCATCGGCTGTATCATGAAGTTTATTAGGTTCGCACTTTCAGAAAAGGAATTAAGACATGAAGTCACAAAAGCAAAGATCCATCAAAAGAAGATGATGGTAAGCAAAACCATAAAAGTCTATTTTTTGGTATGGATTTTGCTGATGTAGTTGGTGGATATTGCCACAGTAAAAAAAAGGCATCTTTAAATCTTCAAATTATTCATGTTCCCACAGGTATGATTTGTATTGGCTATCCTTGTCTTGGCAACACTGGTGGTGCAGCGGTTAAGTGTTAAGGCTGCTAGCCAAAAGGCTGAGAGTTAAAATCCAGTTAGGTGCTCCTTGAGCAAATCCACTACTGCTTCTCAGTAAGAGAAAGAGGTACCAGTCTGCTTCTCTAAAGATTTACAGCTGTGGAGGCCCTATGGGGGAGTGTTACTTGGCTCCATTGGGTCATTATGTTCTACTAGAGGATAGTGGGTTTGATTTTGGATATTTTATTCTCTTCTCTACTAACATTAATAGTATGTCCCGAATGTAACATTGAATCAAGTTGTGACAGTCAAATATTAATAAACTGTTTTATACAAATGCTCATGAACATGTGTGTTGAGACTATAAATTCAGAGGGCTTTTTAGGTAGCATATACTGAAAGTCCAGGGAATTGTACTAGGTAAAGACACAAAGTCAGTATCACTTATATAATGTTAAAGAGAAAGAAAGATATTCCACAAAATAATTTCATGATTTCCAAACTGGGATATGTTCATTTTTTTCCTCACTGCTAACTCTAAAATTGTCCATGATATCTGAGCATAAGAAACAAGAATCTGGAGCTTCATAGTCTCTAAGTCAAATGCTGTATGACACAGTGGCCACAGCAATGGGCTTAAGCATAAAAACCATTGTAGGAGTGGCACAGGACCAGGCAGTGTCTTATTCTGTTGTGCACAGGATTTCCATGAGTCAGAACCAACTCAGCAGCTACTAACAACAACAACAGCAAATCAAATCCTTACAGGAAGCTTTGGGAACAAGATCTTTTCCAGAGCCCCACATACATGAAAGGAAGGAGGGGAAGAAGGCAGACGAAGAAGTCAAATTCTAACACTGGCCTAATAAAACTAGATCAACCTTCTGTGAATATTAGGAACAAATATTCTCTGTCAGAGTTACCCCACATTGGCAGAAAGGGCTCTACCTGTTTACCCTAGTTTCCTCAGTCACCAAATGCATCATGCTTGAGGAAGTACGTGATCTTGGGCAAGATGGCTGTCTGCATATAAGATAGACTTTGAAGGCACTAAGAGCTGGATTCAGTCTATTCACCACATTTCAGAGCTGTGGCAGTCCTTATTTGAAAGGAAATCTGCAAGCTACATCTACATATCTATCACAATCCACCCCTTGTGCCACCCAGTGCACTGCCCCATATGGTGTCAGGAATTGTTCCATCGGGATTCTACTGGACCTTCTATCCTAAAAAGAAACTTAAAAGACGGTATTCCCTGGGACAGATTACAGCCCTCATTGCTTCAGATAGCCTTAGTATTGCAGTTGACATTCTTTGTTTCCGTTTACCACCATGAATTCTAGATGCCTACTCACCAACAACTACTACCTCTGCCTGTCTCATCAGTCTACCTAATGATGTAACTGAGATGCTCATTACTGAAAGATCTGAAACCCTAGTCCCTATGCTGTTCTCAAACCAGGTGCTCTACCCACCCATTCAAAGTTACAGATGAGTAAGAAAGTACCAAAAGGAACTCACACCTATTTTTATCTGTTCCTATGTTGTAGCACAGACCAACCTTCTGATGATGGTCAATTACTCTGCAAAGACAATGATCTTAGTCTTTTTTCTCAGTCCCTGAATGAAGAACCCTAAAACAACTGGATGGCATCAAATTATATGTATTTGGGGGATCAGGAACTGTAACAGTAGATGCTAGAATTGTGGGAACATGAAGCATAAAACTTCATAGTGAGACACTGGGAGGGACGGTAAGTGCGCCAGCATTGTCTGACCCATTTAGTCTTCCTATTGGAAACCTGGAAACACTGGTGGTGTAGTGGTTAAGTGCTACAGCTGCTAACTAAAAAGTTAGCAGTATGAATCCATCAGGTACTCCTTAGAAACTCTATGGGACAGCTCTGACTATAGGGTCTTTATGAGTCAGAATTGACTCAATGGCAGTGGGTTTGGTTTCGTTATATTAGAAAGCTGATGTCGTCTTAAAAACTTTGAACTGATGTGTACACAGCTTTCCCAGGGACGAATACCACTTCTTCACAGAGTATTTCCTTGACAATAGCACCTCACTATGCATTCAGAAGCTTGCTTTACTGGTTTTTCAGGCCAGCAGCAGTCTTGGGTGGTGAAGATTGATAGCACAAGAGTGGGAGAAAATATGATCTCTGAGCATGACTTTGCGTACATATGTAACAGGCAGATCCTTCCTTGCCTATTTCAGCTGCTAGTAATCCTGACCATCTCTAGGCTTATCCATGTATCTGTCTGTTGTCTGTCTTATCTTCCCTTGCATATGTCTCTGGGTCTACTCTAGTCTTCTTTATAACTCGGAAATAATTAGGTTCAGGATTTACCTTATATTCACATGACCTAATTAACATAAGAAAACCTCTGTTTCTAAACGAGGTCATAATTACATGTACATGGGTTAAGATTTCAACACATACTTTGTAAGGACATAATTTAGTCCATAACAATACTTGTAAAATTTTAAAACAGTGGTATCACCACTAAAAGACAGCAATTGATGGTCCAGGGACTTCAGGGTTCCCATGGGAGCATGGCCCCTGGCCCTGATACTGTCCTTATCCATGAATCATAATGCAAGTCAACTCTTTGGACAGCAGTGGATTGGATTTGGTGATGCAGAGTGACCAAATTTTGTGGGCACTTTATGGTTCTATGCATCTATAGGATGTTGTCCTGCTGATCTCATACTGGAGGAAGGGGAGTGGGTGGAGAGGAGGAGATAGGAGACTGTTGGGATGATAGGGTATTTATGGAGCAGGATAGGAGCATGTATGTGCAGGGAGAGTAGTGGAAGCTGCATATAGGTGAGCATGCAAATTTATATGGGAATGTACATTTTCATGCAATCATAATAAAAAATAAAATAAAAATAAAAAAATGGTATCAGTGAAAATGTATATTGAAAAGAGAGTGGATAGCAATCAAGCACTTTAACCTCTGTGCTAATTGGGCTCTTAAACGATTATAGAATAAAACATTATACAAACAATAAAATAATAATCTACTGTTGTACTGATCAAGGTAAATCTCATGCATTCATTTCTGAGCAAAATTAAAGGTATATCACAGAAAAATACCTTGATATGATTCCATTTTTAAAGTTCAAAGGTCTGCAAAAGTAAACAGCATATTCTTAAGGACAGATACGTATGTAGTAAAATTATAAATAAAAGAAGGGGATGTGCACTGATAAGCTTCTGTTGAATAACAAATCTCACAATGTATGGGTTAGGCTCAGCCAGAATGGCTCATCCCTTTTCCCCATAGTGTTGAGTTAACTTGATCGTTCTTTCGCTGGCAGCTGGTAGTTGAATACATCATGCCTATACCTGGAAAGTGCCTGGCTATTGGCATAAATGTTGTGGTAACTGTGCACCTCGTCACCCAGGAGGTCAGCCCAGGCTTGTTCATATGGTGTTAACCACAAGGTTGTAAAGAGCAGCACTCACACAAAAGAGTTCAAATACCACTGTGAAAGCACTTTGACAGCATTTGTGTGCTTCATTTTTTTAACCAAAAAATTAGCTGGAAAAGTCACCTAGCCCAGCCCACGTTCTATCTCTTTAAGAAATAAATTAAAAATCGACTGGCAAAAGAGCTTATTATATAGAAACAGGAAAATTTGTGTCTATTATTTTTGGTAATACAGTACATAAGGATTAACACAATTCAGTAATGTGGTGTCATGTGAGAGATAGGACAGGAAGATGGGATTTTGGACTGGCAGAGAAGTTGCCTTAAAAATACTGATAGTTGAGACCCCAAAGAGGCCGCCATATTCCTTTGAAAGGCTGATTTTTGACAAAGACTGTAACATTTTAAACTGTGGTAAAAATGATCTGTTTAACAAATGACACTGGCAAAATTGGACAGCCATCTGCAAAAAACTGAAACAAGACGTTATCTCACACCTTACACAAAAACCATCTCGAATTGGATAAAAAACCAAAATATCAAATCTAAAACAATAAAGCTCATGCAAGAAAAGGTAGGAATAATAGTGGAAATTTTAATATACAATTTAGACAGACTTCAAAATCTGACAAAGCACAATCAACAGAAGAGAAAGTAGATAAATGGGAGCTACTAAGAATCAAACATCTTGCTTTTATCAAAAGAATTAAAAGACCACCTATAGAATGGGAAAAAGTATTTGGCAACTACATGTTTGACTGACCTCTGATCTCCATAATTTACAAGTTACTGCAAATTATCAACAAGAAAAGGATAAATAACCCAATTAAGCATTGGGCAAAGGAGAGAAACAGATACTTCACATAACATGACATCCAGGCAGCCAAAAGACACATGCAGAAATGCTTGTGATCATTAGTTATTAAGGAAATCCATATCAAAAAGATGATGAGATACCATCTCATCCTAAGGTTGGCCGTGATCCCCAAAACACAAAACAACAAATGCTGGAAAGGCTGTGGAGAAATGGGAACTCCCCTTCACTGCTGACAGGATTACCAAGTGGCACAGCCTCTATGGAAAGCAAGGGTGGGGATTAGACAGTCAACATGAATTTGGTTAGATGAAAGGTGTGACCACACTAACACTAAGTAGAAGGCAGGTCAGCGTAACTGGACTACACTACGCCATAAGCTAAAAGGTTTTCTAGATTCAACCCAGCATCTCAAAGGATAGAGTAGCAGGGACAGGGTCTGGGAGACATGTTTTCAGGGACATGGAGGTCAATCAGCATAACTAGTCTTTTGCTAAGTGTCTTCTGCACCCCCAATTGGTGAATGGCATCCAGCTTCTTAAAAGCCAGCAAACTGCTATCTGTGTATATATGCTGTAGTTTGTTTATCCATTCATCTGTTGTTGGGCACTGTTTTAGTCAGCTAGGGCTGCTCTAACAGAAATACCACAGAGTGGATGGCTTTAACAAAGAAAGATTTATTCTTACACAGTCCGGTAGGTTGCAAGTCCATATTCAGGGTGTCCGCTCCAGGGAAAGACTTTCCCCTTGACGGCTCTGGAGGAAAGTCCGGTATTGCATCAGTCATTGTCCAGGGAGCGTCCTCACACAAGAACCTCTGGTCTGAAGGACGTGCTCTGCTCCCGGTGCTGCTTGCTTGATGGTAGCGAGGTTCTCAAATTGTCCTTGGTTCTTTTTCCTTTTATTCCTTGCAAGCTAAAAGCATTAAGGGTGGGGCAAGCTATACTCCAGGGAAACTTCCCCCATAGCAGGAATTCACAGCCCCACCCTAATCCTTTAACATACAGGTTAGTAAAACCACACAATGGAGGACAGTCCCAAGATACTGGAAACCATATCCCAGCCACGTGGCTGCACACATTTTTGGGGGGACACAATTCAAACCATGACATCCCACCCTTTGACAACCCAAAAATCACATCACAAAAACATTTAACACATTCATCTCACCACAGCAAAATTATGTCCATCCATATAACAGAAGTCTTAAATCAGCTCCAAGTCCAAAATACAAAAACTCTTCTACATCTGTGAAACTTAGAAGGCATTAACAGGCAACAGGCAAGTATACAGAACACATTACATTAGCCCTCAAAGCTTTGGAAATACTCTTACATTTTCTGAGACATTCTACACAACAGCAATGCTCTCCAGACTCTAGGTATTGGCCACACTCTCTGGTTTCTGAGTGGAGACCTCCAGCCCCGTGCTACAACTTTGCCTTCAAGGCCCACTTGGACAGAAACTCTGTCCCGTCGGCTTTAGGAGCACCCTAAGCCCCACCGAGTGGCAATTCCACCCTTACGAACACAGCACGCCATGGTTCCACCCTTTCAAACCCCTGAGGTCATGGCCATACCTCTTGAGACTGAGGCATCTCAGCTTCTCACGCTGTCTCTTCAGCTTCAGCTTCCTATGGCCGCATGGCCTGGGCCTCAGGCCACATCTGCCCTGCCGGGCAAGTGTTCCAAAGCTCTGTAGCTCCACTGGTTTAAGTGCCCGGAGGCACCCCACTCTTGCTGGAAAGCGTCCTGCCCAAAGGCACTCAACTCTCTCACTCCGTGGGTCAGCAAGGCCAGCTCACCGATTCAAGGGCCCAGAGGCACCCCGTTCCACAAGGAAAACTCTGCGCAGGCACTGACCTCTCTCGCTCCACGGGTCGGCTCCAGCGCTGCCTCTGGTTCTGCTGCTGCCGCTGCCGCTGCTGCCGGTCCTCTGTTGTTTCTCACCATCTGCGCCTTCTTCATTCCTTCTGAATCTTCTATCCATTCGCAGTTTCAAAGTGGCTTCCACATTTTAGGTATTTGCTAGAGCAGCACCCCACTCCCGGTACCAATTCTGTTTTAGTCAGCTAGGGCTGCTCTAACAGAAATACCACAGAGTGGATGGCTTTAACAAAGAAAGATTTATTCTTACACAGTCCGGTAGGTTGCAAGTCCATATTCAGGGTGTCCGCTCCAGGGAAAGACTTTCCCCTTGACGGCTCTGGAGGAAAGTCCGGTATTGCATCAGTCATTGTCCAGGGAGCGTCCTCACACAAGAACCTCTGGTCTGAAGGACGTGCTCTGCTCCCGGTGCTGCTTGCTTGATGGTAGCGAGGTTCTCAAATTGTCCTTGGTTCTTTTTCCTTTTATTCCTTGCAAGCTAAAAGCATTAAGGGTGGGGCAAGCCATGCTCCAGGGAAACTTCCCCCATAGCAGGAATTCACAGCCCCACCCTAATCCTTTAACATACAGGTTAGCAAAACCACACAATGGAGGACAGTCCCAAGATACTGGAAACCATATCCCAGCCACGTGGCTGCACACATTTTTGGGGGGACACAATTCAAACCATGACAGGCACCTAGGTTGATTCTATTGTTTTGCTATTGTAGGCTGTGCTGCAATAAACATTCATGTACGTGTAAGAGATGACCTTGTTTTAAGTCATATAGTGTAGTATCAGTACTGAGAAATAGTTCATTTTAATAAAGGTGAAACACACAAATATTTGTTAATATGTTTCCTTTTTTGTTGTTCATGAAATACAGAAGATAATGTTTTCAAAAGGGACTGTCTTTCTTATGTTGCTGACTAGTGGGGAAAAAAGGCACATTTTATAATAAGGGATAGAGATTTCCTAAGAAACTCTCATTTAGACTGTTAGTGAATGAAACCTGAATTCAGAACACGTAGATTATGTGAAGGTGATATTAAAATACTTAAGATATCCTGAACTATCCTAAATAGAGCATGAGGAAAATGTAATACAAAAGTCAAATTTATACAGACACACACACACACACACACACACAAATGAAAGACTAGGCTTGCTGGTCTGACGAAGACTATAGAAACTCCAAGAACATGACTCCCAAATCCACTTTTAACTCAATACCGATGTCAATCCTGAAGTTCACTCTCAGCCAAAGATCAGGCAGGTTTATAGGGCCAATAATGACACATGTGAGGAAAAAGCCTCATAGTTCAATCGTATGTACAAGACTAAGGGCACACTGACCCAAAAGCCAGGATGAGAAGGCAAAAAAAGATAGGCAAACTGGATGAATGGAAGCAAGGAATCTGGAAAGGTGATAGGGAGATCACCGACGCATCACTGAGCTGGCAAATCATGTCACAAAACTATTTGTTTATTAACTGTTTAGTGAGAAACCTATTAGCTCTGTAAACTTATACCTAAATCACAATTAAAAAAAAAAAGAAAAAGAAATTCATACCAAAAAAAGTGCTTAAGACGATAAAGCATTTAGATACTGCTTTGAGGTTACCAATGGAAAGCACCATGTGTTTAAATTACCAGCACCCACTCTTAGTTTTGTGCTTCTTTGAATAACTAGAGGCTACATAACATTAAAAATGAGACCAACAGGTAGTGGGAGACTCTTGACTACTGATTTGTTGATAAAACCAGTTGCCCTCTAGATGATTTTGCCACATAGTGATCTCATGTTTCATGAGCATAACTAAACACCATAGAGTTCTCATGACTGTGTCTTCTCAGAAGCAGATCACCAGTCCTTTCTTCCCAGCTGTCTGTGGATTGATTCGAACTACCAACCTTTCGGTTGGTAGCCAGGTGCTTACCTATTTGCACCACCGGGGCTGCCTAACTTGCGCACTGATCTAAGCAGACAACTTAGGTTTAAGGACCCTGATGCTCCCATTGGCAAAGTCAAATGCCTGATGTGAGCTATCTCTGGAAAAAAATGTGTAGATTATGATTTTTCATTCATGTGAAAAAAGGATTGTTTTTTTCTATTCCGTAAGAGAGTATCCTATTAATTCCCTTCTGTCTTAGTCATGTAGTGGTGCTACAACAGAAATATAAGTGAATGGCCTTAACAGAGAGAAATTTAATACCTCACAGTTTAGTAGACTAAAAGTCCCAATGTGGGACATCCACTACAGGAGAAGTCTTTCTCTGCTGGCCATGGAGAAAAGTCTTTGTCAATCTTCCCCTAGACTGGAAGTTTCTGAGGTGCAGGGACTCCAGGTTCTTTCCAAAGGATGTGCTCTGCTCCCAGGACTGCTTCTTGGTGATATGAGGCCCTCAAGTCTTCACTTCCTTCACTTTTCTTTATATCCTGACAGATTGCCTCAGACACAGTGCAGTCTTCCAAATTGAGTCCTGTCTCATCAACACAACTTCCTGAGTCTTCCCTCATTAACATCATGGAGACAGGATTCATAACACATAGAAACATCACACACTCCCTGGAATCTGGTGCAGCCAAATTACTACACATGTTTTTGGTGGGACCCAATTCAATCCATGAGGACATCCAACAAGGAAAATACTTTCTCTGTAAATAACAAGAGATTTGACTTCTAATTTTCTATCATTTTAAACTCAAGCTACTGAAACAACTTTCTGTAGTTATAGATAATTGACCACCAGTTGAGACATGTCATTGATTTATTTTTTACACACATTACCTCTTATAAATCAATGAGAATTTTTCAGATTCCATGCTTTTTTTTTTAATTTGCAAATAAGGCCATAACTGAAATTAGAAGGGTATACAAATTTATATTTTTATATCATATGCATAGTTTCTTCACATAGATTTTTGTTAAGTAGATGAAAAACTGTGTACTCTTTTATCCATCCAGTTTATTTACTGAGAAACCAGATAAAACTTTCATACTATGATACAGTGCTTACACTCTATACAGTGTATCCTAGCTAAGAAGATTGTTTTCAGAAATAGAAACATAGCCTAGCAAAACTACCTTAAAAGTTACTCTTAAAAAAGGGGTGAAGATATTGAAATACTATTTTCCAGAAATTCCTGAGTAGCACAAAGAGTTAAGCATTCAGCTACTAGTAGAGAGGCTCAAACCAACCAGTGGCACCTTGTCATACAGG
Source organism: Heterohyrax brucei (assembly GCA_028571685.1). Taxonomy (NCBI): domain Eukaryota; kingdom Metazoa; phylum Chordata; class Mammalia; order Hyracoidea; family Procaviidae; genus Heterohyrax; species Heterohyrax brucei. The sequence goes on from CM053148.1 coordinate 110,283,050, forward strand.
CCTGGCAGTGTGCTTCCGAAAGAGCGAAATTTTGTAAACCATGTGGAACAATGCTACTCTGCACACACGGAGTCATCATGAGTTGGAACCGACTCAGTGTAAACCAATAACAGCAACAATGAGCTATTGAAATCTGTCTTAGGATAAAAACAAGAATATAAAAAGTAGTAAAAATCAGTAATTTCCAAAAACGTAACAATGCAACTTGTTTGGGCAGAAACTTATTATATAGTGGGTATTATGGATTGAATTGTGTCCTCCAAAAATGTGTATCAACTTGGATAGGCCATGATTCTAAGCATTGTGTGGTTGTCCATCATTTTGTGACCTGATGTGGTGATTATCCTATGTGTTGTAAACCCTAACCTCTACAATATTAAAGAGGCAGGATTAGAGTCAGTTTTGTTACTGAGGCAGGACTCAACCTACAGCATTAGGTTGAGTCAATCTCTTCTGATAAATAAAAGAGAGAGTGGATTGGAGAGGAAAGGGACATCTTATCATTGAAAAAGAGGATCTTGGAATATAACATGTCCTTAGGACTCAGTGACCCTCTGTTGAAAAGCTCCTGAACTAGAGGAAGATCGATGACAAAGACTTTCCCCAGAGCCAGCAAAGAGAGCACACCTTCCCCTGTAGCTGCTGGCCTGCATTTCAACTTTCAGCCTTCTAGACTGCGAGTGAATAAATTTGTTTTTAAAACTGTCTTCAGAAGTGATCTTTCTGTTATAGGATCACTAAATATCTAAGACAGTGGGTAAAAACTTAGACACAATAGGCAAATTGTCATCTACAGGGCTTACAACAATGATTCAGCCATACAGCAAATACTGGGGCAGTGTTTGTCAAACAGGCCTCCATGTGGACTTCATCGTTGTTTGAATGAACATTTCTAATGCTGTAACTATTGCATCTAAAATAAGTGTTGGTATGTAAAGCAAAATATTTGAAGACAGAGAAGTAAATATTTATCAAGTTTTATGATACATATATTTAGATGAATTTTGCTTTGATGTACAGCAATCAAAATACCTTAAGAAACATCTTTTGATTACCCTTGTATTGGTATTGTTTTGTAGCTGCCACTAGCTATGACAGCTAGCATGGTCTAAAATAAGGCTTTCCTCACCTAATAATGAATGGATTGTCCCCAGAAAGGAAGTTTTTGTTTTCCTTTTACATTGCTTTTTGCTATCTACCTAGAGAAAATATAACTTAATAGACCTGTCTGTCAAATAAAACATTTGATCACAGTCCCAGTGATGATATTAGCATTTGTTTGAGACACATTTGGAGAGCCATCTCAGGGGTCAGTGACTAAGGCCAAAGAGGGGAAAAGACAGTATGTGGCCTCTGCACTCAGCCACTTGCATGATATTAAACATTGTGAGTGGCAAAGAACTAAGCCTTTTAACATTTATTATCTATCAAATGCTCTCTAGTGATGTAGCTTGCTAGTATTCTTGAAGAATATACTGCCTGCAAGATTTAATTTAAAAATTCTAGATAGAGGAGGAAAGAACAGAGCAGATATGAGATACAAGTTTCAGTCCACATAGCAATTACTAACTCACATTGACAGGATCTCTGGATTTTGTAATACTAAAAATTTGTAATATGTTATACTAGAATACTAGATTAGTATGATCGTAATTGCTGACGATTATGACCCTCCGGTGATATTAAATTTAAAATAGTAATTATTAGGATGATGAGTTATCTGAAAGCTTAAGATTTAAAACGAGAGCCGTGAGTACTGAGTTTGTATCTATCCTGAGCCATTCCTGGAGAAGTCAGTATGCACGCCTGCTGAGGAATCTGTACTGGAACATTCATAAGACTATGATAAAATAACAGCACTAAAAATATAATCTGTATTCCCAAAGGTTCTCTTAATGGAAGTACTAGAATAGTAATAATAGTTCTGTTGAGAAAAGTGAGAAATAAACTTACAAAATGCCTTATGCCCAGAAGATACTGTTGTCAGTTGAATTGTGTCCTTCTACCAAGTTAGGTTCCAGCCGTCACCCCAGTACCTGTGAATGTGACCTGATTTTGAAACAGCATTTTTGAAGACGGTATCAAATTAAGACAAGTTCATATGGCATACGATTAGCTCTAAATTCGGTGTGACTAGCGTTCTCATAAGCAGAGGAGACACGTAGTCACAGAAACACGGGAGAATGCCTTGTGACAGAGGCAGATACTGCAGCGTAACTGTTACAAACCATGATACGACACCTCGGATAGCCAGCAACCACCAAAAGCTAGGAAGAGGCAAGGAAGTATGTTCTGGAATCTTCAGAGAGAGCCTATAGAGAGCCACCTTCAGCCCAAACCTGTAGTTTTCAGAACTGGAAGAGAATAACTTTCTCTTATTTTAAGCCACACTGTTTGTGGACCTTTATCACAATATTGATGTTGTTGTTATGTGCTGTCGAGTCAGTTCTGATTCACAACAACCCTGTGTACAACAGAAGGAAGGGCTGACCAGTCCTGTACTACACTCCCTATTGTTGCAGCCACTGTGTCAAACCTTCTAGTTGACGATTTTCCTCTTTTTTGCTGTCGCTCTGCTTTACTGCGTGTAATGCCCTTCTCCAGGGACTGAGGCTTCCTAGTAACATGTTCAGAGTCTAAGAGATGCATTGACCTCGCCATCATCATGTTTGTTTCCAAGGAGTGTTCTGGCTGCACTTCTTTCAAGACAGATGTATTCTTTCTCGGGAGTCCGTGATGCAGTCACTATTCTTAACCAACACCATAATTCAAAGGTATCAATTCTCTTTTGGTCTTTATTCGTAGTCCAGCTTTTGCTTGCATATGAGGCTATTGAAACCACCATGACTGGCTCTGGTTCATTTCAGTCTTCAGGATGCCTTTGTTTTTATTTTCCTTTTCTTTCTTTCTTTCCTTCCTTCCTTCTTTCTTTCTCTCTTTCTCTTTCTCTCTCTCTCTCTCTTCTTTGTCTCCCCCTCACTGCTTCCCTCCCTCCCTTTCTCCCTCCTTTCCTTCCTTCCTCTTTCTTTTCTTTTTCTCTTTCTCTGTTTTTCCCTCTCAGTCCCTCCTTTGCTCCCTCGCTCTCTCCCTTCCTCCCTTTCTTATATTATGAAATACACTTTAAAGAGATTCTTTGCATTAGATTTCAGCAGTGCAACACATATTGATTTGACTGCTGCTTCCACGGGTGTGGATTGTGGATCCAAGTAAAATGAAATCTTTGACACATTCAATGATATGGTCTAGTTTTGAGGACTTTTGTTTGCTTTATATTGAGGTGTTGTCCATGGTGAAGTCTGCATTTTTTTGTTCTTCATCATTAAATACTAGAAGTCCTCTTTACTTTCAACTAGCAAGACTGTGTCATCTGCATAATATAGGTTATTAATGAGTCTTCTTTCAATCTTGATGCCACATACTTCCGCACATAGTTAAATGTTTTGAAGTATTTGCTCAGCATAAAGATTGAATTAGTATAATGAAAGGACAAACCCCAATACACACGTTTCTTGGCTTTAAACACTGTCATTAACATTATGCAAAAGTGCAATTTTGCTGAAGATCATTCGAAAGTGACTGCAGCAGTATATTAATAGTGAACTGCCAGAAATTGAAGCTGGATTCAGAAAAGGATATAAAATGAGGTATATCATTGCTCATGTCGGATAGATAACTGGATGAAAGTAGAAAATACCAGAAAGGTATTTACCCGTGTTTTATAGACTGTGCAAAGACATTTGACTGAGTGTATCATAACAAATTACGGATAGTCTTGTGAAGAATGGAAATTCCAGAACACTTAATTGTACTCCTAAGGAAGCTGTACATAGGAAGAGGCAATTATTCTAGCAAAACAAGAAGATTTGTCACAATAGCTCTAAAAGACTAGTACAGGGAGTAACTGGAAAATGATGGTAGAAATGTCCATCAAGAGCTGGTATTCTACACTAGTAAAATAACAGTTTGGACTGGAATTTTCAAATTTCTTCAAAATTAAACTAAAATATGTATATATATTTATATGTGTGTGCAAGGTCTGACAATTAACTCTGCAAACTTAATTGCTCTAATTGTTATATACCTCGTTGCTGAATATCTTTACAGCCACCTTCAACGTACCGCCCTTTGGAAGCTATACACTGACACCAGCACCTAGTCCACCATTCAAAGCACTTGTGGAACTCTTTCTGGAATGGCCATTGCGTACAGTGGCAAGTTTGCCAACTTAATTGTATAGTTGTCTGGGAGGGACTTTTTAGCTAGTAAACAAGTAACTGCATTAGAATACCATCCCTATTCACCTTTTCTGGCCCCAAAGACTTTTTTCTTTACCCAAAGATAAATGAAATATTGAAAGGAAGACATTTTGTTGACATTCAAGACATCAAGGGTGATATGACAACAGCTCAGATGGTCATTCTAGAAAAAAATTCCAAAATTGTTTTGAAGGGTGGACTAGGCATTGGTGGTGGTGCATAGTTTCCCAAGGGGAGTACTTTCAAGCTTTCAAGCTACCTGTAGTGGTATTCACCAATGAGATATGTGGCACTTTTTCTAGGATGAGTTTGCGAACCTGTCAGACCTCTATACCTGGAAATCCTGGTGAAGTAGTGGTCCTAAAAGGTTGTTATGAGTTGGAATCAACTTAACGGAAGCTTTTTTTTTTTTTGATTTGTTGTATATGTATGTGTGTGTGTACATACATATATACACATATATATATATTTATAAACATTTTTGGATGATGACATTAAGAGTGCATTTATACTGTTCTTCAAATAGTTTCTATATGTCCAAATTTTCTACCACAATTATATTACTGTATAAATAACATAAACAAGGTTTAAAAATACTTTTTAAAGTATATGCAAAATAAGCATTGTTACAACATACAATTTTCTCCACACTGTAACAAAAGGTAAAATACACAGAGTTTTTGTTCAAAAGATTCATGAAAATAAGCTTGTCAGGGGTATGTCAGCAAGCTACAAAGCAGACTTTGGCCAACTATTTTTTGTACCTCATCTAGTGTTTCTGTTAAGCTGAATAACTTGCCTAGTTAGAATCCAAAGGTTTGAATAAATATATTGCTGTGCAATATACATGAGACTTTCAGAGGGAAATGTGTAAAGAGAAAGTTAAAATCAGGAAAATGGAAGACTGTTTTGAGTTCCCTGATGGCAAATGTTAAGAAAAAAATAAGAGTGAAGATTTATTAAGGAAGCAGTCTCAGGAGAAGTGGAGTAATAGAAGCAGGATGAAAGACACCAAACCCACTGCTATTGATCCAATCTGAGTCATGTTGGCTGTCACGGATTGAATTGTGTCCCCTCAAAAATATGTGTAGCCATGTCGCTGGACCGAAATTACCAATGTTTTGTGATTGTCCTCCATTTTGTGATTTTCCTGAACTGTATGTTAAAAGATTAGCGTGGGACTGTAAATCCCTTCATAGGATCACCTCCCTGCTCCACTGTAAAGGGAGTTTCCCTGGAGTATGGCTTGCCTCGCCCTTAATCCTTTCATCCTACAGGAGATAAAAGGAGAGAGAAGCAAGCAGAGAATTGGGAACCTCACACCATCAAGAAAACAGCACCGGGGGAAGTGTACCTCCTTCAGACCTGAGGTTCCTGCACCAAGATGTTCCCTGGACAAAAACGGATACAAGACTGGATTTTCCTCCAGAGCTGACAAGGGAGAAAGCCTTCGCCTGGAGTGGACACCCTTAGTATGGACTTGTAGCCTACCTGACTGTGTAAGAATAAACTTGCCTTTGTTAAAGCCATCCACTCTGTGGTATTTCTGTTACAGCAGCACTAGCTGACGAAAGCAGTGGCCTTATAGACAGAGAACTGCCTCACAGAGCTTCTAAGGAGCTTCTGGCAGATTTGAACTGTCGACCTTTTGATTAGCAGCTGTAGCACTTAACCACCACGCCACCAGGGTTTCCAGAGGCAGGATGTTGTTGTAGTACTGTTAGGTACCATCATGTTGGTTCTGACTCATAATAACCCTGTTCACAACAGAATGAAACATTGCCCAGTCCTGTGCCATGTCCGCAATTGTTCTTACGCTTAAGCCTGTCGTTGTAGCCACTGTCTCAATCCACCTTGTTGCGGGTCCTCCTCTCTTCCGCTGACTCTCTACTCTGTCAAGCATGATGTCCTTCTCTAGGGGCTGATTGCTTCTCACAGCATGTCCAAAGATTGTAAGATGTCGTCTTGTCATCTTTGCTTCCAAGGGGCACTCTGTTTGTACTTCTTCCAGGACAGATTTGTTTGCAGGATAAGAATAGGAAACGGAAGTAAAAGCTAAGTCAAGATGTCTGCTTACCTGGAGATTGGGTTCTGAGTTGGAATTGATTCAACAGCAGTGAGTTTCAGATTTTTCATGCTACAGGGAGCTTTGGAGGATGAGTGAAACCATAGAATTGGTTTAAACTTGAAACTCCTGGTCAGTAATGGGCTTAATGCTGCCTCTCTCCTTCAACAGAAATTTTCCCAAGAAAGAGACAACATTATGCCTCTGACAGCCCATACTTATCTAGCACCTGGTTAATGAAGGAGGTATCAATGGGCCCAAGCAGTACCTAGGATGTCTAATTTTTTGAAAAATCTAACTTTCTATGTTGTTTCATGACATGTAGTGTTTCACAGTGGAAAGGACAGGGACTTTTGAGTGATTTAGGTGGTAGATTCCCAAACTGTCTCATTCTAATTTTTGTGAAAGTCTCTAAACTTTGCTGAGCCTCAGTATTCTCATTTATAAGATCGCCTATTTTATGAACTGGTAGGATCCATGGTGGTGCAGTGGCTAAGTACTCAGCTACTAAACAAATGTTGCCAGCTGGCATGCACCCAGTCCTAGCAGCTCTAAGAGAAAGACCTGAAGATTTGCGTCTGTAAGGTTCCTGTTAAGAAAAACTTATGGGGCAGTTCTATTTTGTTCTATGAATCGTAATTGGCTAGACAGCAATGGGTTTAGTGTTTTTCATCCTGCTTCCATTATTCCACGTTTCCCGAAAGTACTTCCATGGTACATCTTCTTCCCCAAGATATTTTCTTCAGCGTTTGCCATCAGGGAACTGAAAACGGTTCTCCACCGTCCTGTTTTTGTCTTTCCACGTTTCCCTCTGAAAGTTTCACACATATTGCGCAGCAATATATTTATTCAAACCTTTGGATTCTAATTAGGCAAGTTACTCAGCTTAACAAAAGGACTAGATGAGATACAAAAAGTAGTTGGCCAAAGCTTGCATTGTAGTTTGCTGCCGTACTTTATTTTCATAAATCTTTTAAACAAAATCTGTTTATACTTTACCTGTTGTCTTAAGGTTTTGGGTTTTTTTTTTAACTTTTAATTTGTTTGTATTTGTAGAGTGCTTGAGAATTTGCTAAATTCTTTCATATACATTATTATGTTTAAAATTTATAAGGAACTTCATTTGTTACATAGGTCATAGAGTGTGGATTATTTATGATGTTTCTCAAAGAAGCAAGCGTTTTAGAGAAGGAATATGAGAAATAAATTGTATTAATTATTTATTGCTGAGTAATGAATTATGTCTAAATAGTATCTTAAAAAAGCACATACTTGTCACCTCACAGTTTCTGTGGGTCAGGAATTCAGGAGCTGCATTATTGATTCTTTACTTGACGGTTTCTGATAAGGTTGCAATCAAAGATTTGGTGAAGGCCAGCTCTTATTTAACTGGGACAGGATTCCCTTTGAAGTTCAAGTGATTGTAGACAGGATCTTGTTCCCCACAGATTGCTGTTTTTTTTTTTTTTTTTATTGCTTTTGAATCTCTCTAACATGATATTGACTCATTAAAGCAAGCATGGAGGCAAAGGAAAGGGAGACAGTGTCAATAGCAGAAAGTGCTAGCAGCAGAGAAATCACTGCCTTCTGTAAACCAATAAAGTGAGGGCCCGTCACTTGTGCTCTATGCTGCTTATTAAATACAAATCATGGAATCCAGACCACACACAAGAGATGGGGATCAAGGATTACCCAAGAGTGCCAATACCAGGAAACAGAGATCATTGCACACCATGTCAGAAGCTCAGAAGCTGCTGACACCAGAAGCCACTGTAGATTTTTTATCTTTACTATATCAGAACTTGTGTGAATGTATAATTTAGTCCACAGAACAATGTCAGCAGATTGATATGCCATTAGTCTTTTTTTACCATTAGAAAAATGGGACTTTGATTAACCAGTTTTATAGCATCACATTCTGTTGTTGTTCTAAGTGACTCTCAAAAAACAAGGCCAAATCTATTGCCATCAAGTTATTCCAACTCATAGAGACCCTGTAAGACAGAGCATAGTTGTCCCATAGGGCTTTTTCAGGCATTGGTCCCTCCTAATAACTTGTTTAAAGTAAATGAGACAAAATCTTACTACACTTGCTTCTAAGGATCATTCTCGTTGTACTTTCTTGAAGACAGAATTGTTCTTTCTCCTGGCAGTCCATGACATTCAATATTCAATATTGTATGTCAGTATCGTAATTCAAATACACTCATTCTTCTTCAGCCTTCTTTTATTATTGTCCAGATTGTTTTTTGTAACTGCATTGTTTTAAGTTCTTCTTTTTTCTTTTTTTTTTTAATTACGGTTGAGTGAAAATGTACATTCCCGTATAAATTTGCATGCCCGCCTATATGCAGCTCGCATTGCTCTACTTGCACGGTGACTGCACATACTTTCTCTCCTTTCTATGCATGTCATATCTTCCTAACAATCTCCTATTCACTCTTCTTCACCCTCTCCCCGGCCTCCAGTTAGAGGTCTTAGAGGTTGACAGGACAACATGCTATAGATTCACAGAACCATAAAGTGCACACGCAATATGGTCAGTCTGTGTCGCCAAGTCCAATCCATTTCTGTCCAAAGAGTTGTCCTCCATTATGATTTATGGACAGGAGCAGCATCAGGGCCAGGGGCTGTCCTCCCAGGGGAACCCCGAGGTCCCTAGATCATCAGTTGCAGTCTTTTAGTGGAGATCTCAGGGTGCACCCCTTTTTATTCTTGTGTTGCCAGTGAGACTCAACTTTGTGAGTCCCATCATGGCTATTGCTGGTGATGGTCGGGCACCATCCAGTTCTTCCAGTCACATGTCATTATAGTCCCCTACTCAAGTTCTTCCAGTCACATGTCATTATAGTCCCTTACTCAAGTATCCGACTCGACGGCACTTGGCACTTGGCCACTCAAGAGGGTCTCTCTGTCTTCTGGATTCTCTTTCATCCATGTTGTTTTGGTCCTTGGTAGTTATCCATTACTGTTGAGTTGGGACCATTTGTTGTATTTCAGATGGCAGCCGGCAGCTTTTAAGACCCCAGATGCAACTCACTTAAGTGGGGTGCAGAGGACTCTGTTAGCAAAATGCTGGTTGTGCCAGTTGGTCTTGATTACCACTGAGAGCACGGTCGTTGGCCCTCTGCCCAAGCTACTACATCCTTGCAACAGTGGGTTAAGATGTGAGAAGTAATCACACTATGTTGAAGTCCAGTGAAAATTGATTTTCTCTCTAAAGTGTGCTGTCACTGATTTCACTTGACCAAACTTCTGTCAACAACCTAATCTATACCATAATCCCCTCCTCCATTCCCACCCTTGCAGCCATCAAAGAGTCTTTTCTTCTATGCATGAGTCTGTTTTTAAGTTCTTATCGTAGGGGTCTCATACAATGTTTGTCCTTTTGTTGCTGACTACTTTCACTCAACATAACGCCCTCCTATTGAAACCAGATTATAAGATTCTTCCTAAAATCATCATTGTTCTTTATCATTGCATAATGTTCTGTTGAGTATATATACCATTCCATTCCACAGTTTTGACAACTGTGGCAGTGTAACAGGTTCTAAAGTTGGGTAGTATGTTCCTTTTCAGTAGTGCTTTATGTATCTGAGGTTTATTCCCTTTCCAAACAAAGTTGGTGATTTGTTTCTCCATCTCATTAAAAAATGCCACAGGAATTTGTATTGATATTGCATTACATAAGTACATTGCTTTGGGTAAAATAGACAGTTTACAATGTTAAGTTTTCCTATCCATGAGCAGGGTAGATTTCTCCATTTATATAGGTCTCTCTTAGTTTCTTGTAGTAAGATTTTGTAGTTCTCTTTGTAAGAGTCTGTTATTTCTCTGGTTAGATTTATTCCTAGATATTTTATCTTCTTGGTGCTACAGAAAATGGTATTGATTTGGTGGTTTCTTCTTTAATAATCTCGTTGTTGGTATAGAAGGAACCTACTGATTGCCGTATGTTTACTTTGTATCCTGCGACTTTGCTCAACTCTTCTACTAGTTTGAGTAGTTCCCTTACAAATTCTTTAAAATTCTCTGTGTGTACAACCATATCGTCAGCAACTAGTGAGATTTGTTTTCCTCCTCTTTGCCGATGCAGATGCCGTTTATTTCTTGGTCTTGTCTAATTGCTCTGGCTAGAACTTCTAGTACAGTGTTGAATAGGAGAGGTGAGAATGGGCATCTTTGTCTAGTTTCCATTCTCAAGGGGAATTGTTTCAGCCTCTCTCCATTCAGGATGATGTAGGCAGTTGGCTTCTGATAAATGGCCCTTATTGCATTGAGGAATTTGTCATCTATTTCTATTTTCCTGAGAGTTTTTAGCATGAATAGGTGTTGGACTTTATCAAATGCCTTTTCTGCATTAATAGACAAAATCGGGTGATTCTCGCCTTTTGTGTTCTTTATGTGATTGATCACATTAATTGTTTTTCTGATGCTGAACCAGCCTTGCATCCCTGGTATGAATCCAACTTGGTTGTGATGAATTATTTTTTTGATATGTTGTTGTATTCTATTGGCAAGTATTTTGTTGAAGATTTTTGCATCTAGATTCATGAGTGATATTGGTCTGCAGTTCTCCTTTTTTGTTGGGTCTTTCCCTGGCTTTGGTATCAGGGCTATGCTGGCTTCATAGAATGAATTTGGGAGTATTCCATCCTTTTCCATGCTGTGAAATAGTCTCAGTAGTATTGGAGATAACTCTTCTCTAAAAGCTTGGTAGAATTCTGTGGGGAAAACATACTAGCCATGGCTTTTTTGATGGGTAGTTTTTGGGTGACTTTGTCAATCTCTTCCTTTGTGATGAGTTTATTAAGTTGTTCTGCTTTACCTAGAGGTAATTTTGGTAGGTGGTATAAATCTAGGAATTCATCCATTTCCTCTAGGTTTTCGAATTTGTTATAGTCTTTCATAGTCTTCTATTACGGTATTTTTGATTTCTGTTGGATCTGTTGTGACAACTCCCCCTCATTTCTTATTTGGGTTATTTGTTTCCTTTCCTGTTTTTCTTTAGTAAGTTTAGCCAGTGGTTTGTCCATTTTGTTGATCTTTTCAAAAAACCAGCTTTTGGCCTTTTCAATTTTTTCAATTGTTCTTATACTCTCAGTTCATTTAGTCTTGCTCTAATCTTTATGATCTGCTTTCTTCTTGTGCCTGAGGGGTTCCTCCATTGTTTTCTCTCTGCTTATTCAAATAATATGGTTAGATCTTTGGTTTGGGTTCTTTCCTCCTCCTGGATGTGTGTGTTTATAGAGATACATTGACCTCTGAGGACTGCTTTGGCTGTATCCAGTAGATTCTGGTAGGAAGTGTTTTCGTTCTTATTGGAATCCATAAGTTTCTTTACTTCCTTGATTTATTCAATAACCTATGGCTTTTTGAGCAAGATGTTGTTCAGTTTCCATGAGTTCCACGTTCTATCTATGTTTTTTCTTCTATAGATTTTGACTTTTATAGCTTTACAGTCTGAGAAGATGCTTTGGAGTAATTAGATGGTATGCATTTTGTTGAGATTTGCTTTACATTCTAACACATGGTCTAGTCTGGAAAATATTCCATGTGCACTGGATAAGGTGTAGTTATCTGCTGATGGATAGAGAGTTCTGCATATGTCAATGAGATCTGGCTGGTTAATTGTGGCAATAAGATCTTTTGTGTCTTCATTGAGCTTTTTTCTAGACGATCTGTCCAATATTGAGAGTGGAGTGTTGAAGTCTCCCACTATTATTGTGGAGTGGTGTATCTCCCTTTCAAGTGTAGTCAGTGTTTATTTGATGTATTTAGGTGTTCTAGTGTCGGATGCATAAAAATTTAATATTGTTAAGTCCTGCTTGTATATTGAAACTTTCAGCAATAAACGGTGCCCATCCTTGTCCATGATGGTAGATTTTACATTAAAATCTATTTTATCTAAAATTATCATTGCCACAGCTGTTCTTCTTTGTGTATTGTTAGCTTGATATATATTCTTCCATCCTTTAATTCTCAGTTTGGTCATATCTTTAAGTCTAAGGTGAGTTTCTTGTAAGCAACATATGGACAGGTCATGTCCTTTGATGCAACGTATCATTTGTTGGTTCAGCCCATTCACATTCAATGTAATTATTGATAAATATGTGTTTACTCCTGTCATTGTGATATGTTTATTTTTGTCTTGATGTTTTCTCTGTTTTTCTTACTATTCTGTTCTGGGACATTCTTCTTTATGAGTTAATTTTTCACTTTTTTAAGTGTTGGCTTTGTGGTTGTTGAGACTTGTGTACTACACTTCTTGATTTGACATGTTGCATCTTTATTGTGCTTTGTGGCTGCCTCTGTGATCCCCTTAATAATCTATGTTTGAACCCCATTTTAACTACTGCAATTCTTATTAACTTCACCTCCATCTGGAAGTTCTGTAATGATTGTAGTACATCCCTATTTTTAATATGATGACATCATAGTTTTCCTGATATGATCACTGGATCACTTCTTTTAATATTATAGCTTTAATTGAGTTTGGAGCCTTCCCTAACCGAGGAGGTTTCTGGATGATATGTCCTGTATTTCCTCCTAAATTGTAAAGTTAATGGTTTTGTTCTTCTAAGCCAAGAGCTTCTTTCAGTATTTCTTATAGCTTTGGTTTGGATTTTACAAAGTCTCTGAGTATCTGTTTATCTGCAAATGTCTTAATTTCATTTTCATATTTGAAAGATAGCTTTGCAGGATATATAATTCTTAGTTGGAAGTTCTTCTTTCACAAAGTTTTGAATGTGTCATCCCATTGTCTCTGTATCAGCATTGTTTCTGCTGAGAAATCTGACAAAAGCCTACAGGTTTCCCTCTGAATATTAGATTTGCTTTGAGTCTTGCTGTGTTTAAGAGTTTCTGCTTGTGTTCATTTTGTTAAGTTTGATTAGAATATTTCTTGGAGTCTTTCTTTTGAGATCTATATTGAGTGGCATTCGATATGCATCTTGGATATCTATATTCTCGTCTTTCGTAATTTTTGGGAAGTTTTCTGTCAGCAGCTCAATAACAACACTCTCTGTGTTCTCAGGTGTCCCACCTTGTTTAGAAACTCCAGTTAATCATAGATTGTTCTTCTTAATAGAGCCCAACATGCTCCTTAATACTTCTTCATTTTTCTCATTTCTTTTTTCTGATTTCTCCTCAAATATGTTGGAGTCAGTAGCTCTATCTTTCAAGTCAGAAAGTCTATCTTCCATTTGCTCTATTCTGTTTTCCTGACTTTGAATTGAAATTTCTATCTCTTTGATGTTGTTATTGATCTGTTGGATTTCAGAGTACTGGTGTTCCATTGGATCGAACAGCTTGCTTAATTTTTCATTTTGCTCTGCTGTATCTTGTATAATGTCTAGGAGGGCTGTATATATAACCCTTTTACAGTCACCCTCCAATAGTTTCAGAAAGACTTCTTGGTCTGGGAAGTTCTTTAGTTCTTTCTTTTTGGGGGCCTTCTGAAGCCATGGGTGAATTCTTGTTTTTGTCCAAACTTTGCTGCTTTGGGGGCATCTGAAGGTTGTTTTTTCCCCCTGGTGTTACTTTAACAGTATTTAAAGCTCAGTCTGAACAGAAAGTTGATCACCAGACACCTCTATATACTCCAGTGACTGAGCTTAGTGGAATCTCTGGGGTAGCAGGATCCACATCCTGATAGGCAAAGACACAGCTCTACTTATCAAGTCACTGGGGAGTGGTCAGCTGACCCTGGCAAAGTAAGCAGCTCTATATCCATCCCCAGATGCTGTAAACTAGTTCAAAATACGGAAGGGCTGCTGCCTTGCTGTCATCTGGTGGCTCCACTGTGCAAAAGGCTGCTTTTGTGTCAGAAACGTACTCCCTGGGCAGGCATTGCCTCCTGGCCTGGGAATTAGGTCCAGCTGAGGCCTCTGTATGAGTAAATCTGCCTCCAAGACAATCAATGTGGCATCCCGCACAAGCTCTCCTGCCCACCTTGGAATAGGCTGTTCAATAGCAGAGATTTGGGAAGAGAAGCCAAAAGCACCGAGGTGCACAGATTTCAAAGCTGGGCTCTCAAAATGTGGAGACTCCACTCACCGATCCCATCAGCTGTGCATCTGAGCCCTGCACATGGTCAGTCCCCAGCCATGCCCACCAGACAAGACAGAGAAAAAAATTACAGTGGTGAGTTACCTTGAGTCCAAGAGAGTCTGCACTCACCAAGGGTGGGAGTTGGTGAAAGAGAAGAAGTTTCCCACTCAGTGGTATGTAGTCCAAATAGCCAGTCTTATGTTATGTCCCAGGATTCACTAGGTGTCCTGAAGGCTCTGTTTAATCATCAGTTCAGGCCTTGATTTCCAGAGGGATTTAGGGAAATGTATGCTTAGTCCACCATCTTGACTCCACCTCTTCATTGTCCAGATTTTGAATGCATGTGAGGAGACTGAAAATACTATGGTTTGGGTCAGGCACACCTAAATAATCAAAGAAACTTTTTTATTTTTTAAGATTTTTAAAGTGTTCTTTTGCCACAGATTTGCCTGATGAAATATGTTGTTTGATTTCTTGACTACTGCTTCCATGAGCATTGATTATTGATCCAAGCAAAATGAAACCTTCTAGTCCTTCAATATATTCCCGTTTATCACAATACTGCTTGTCGGTCCAGTAGTAGTGAATTTTATTTTCTTTGTGTTGAGGTTTAATCCGTACTGAAAGCTGTAGTCTTTTATCTTTATCAGTAGAGACTCCAAGTTGTCTGCACTTTTGAGTAAGTAGCAAATCTGTACTGGCAGTATGATTGCAATAGAATGTAAATGACTGCTTTTGTTACATGTCTGCTTTGGTATTTTGTCCATCTTTGCGCTCTACAGAGTGTCTTGTTATACAAATTCAAAATTCAGAAAAATATTTGTTGAATAAATATACTGAACAAAATGCTAAGCAGAGGAACATTGCCTTTATGGTATTTATTAATCTTGTTGAATTTCCACAATAAACCTTTCCAGACAGGTGTAGAAAGTGAATAAAATAAAGTTCTGTTAAGTGATAGTGTCCCCTTTTAACTATCAGGCACCTGGGGGGAAATTTTTTTCCCATGTGAAAACAGACTGGATTGAATTTTACCCAGTATGTCAGTGTTTATGATCCCTTTATATGTAGTCTCACATCATTCATACCTTATCAGATTTTAAATTATCATATAAATTTCCATACTTAAACAATATAGGAAACATCACTTTAAAAGCATCTAATCTTACTTTCAAAGATAGATAAGAAATAATCAACACTTTAGAATAAAAGTGATACCCCTAAGCTGGAAAGTGAGAGCCTAACAATATTATCTAGAATAATCACCATTAGCTATCACAATCATAATACTTGCAAAATAGAAATACTGATTTAATTAATTGTAACACCTGCAGGGTGAGAAAATTCAAAATTGGCTGCTTTATGGGGGAAGTCAGGGCTTGCAGAACACAGATTTCACTAAACAAATTTATAAATTTGTCTAAAACATATAAGAAAGGAAATGCAAATGCCATTCTAATGATGAACATCATTTTTATGGCAACAAATGGAATTTTTTTTTCCTACTTTCAGACCTTTCTGTTATAATTTTTATATCATTGCAGAATCAGTCTGGTCACTGACCTACTCATTTCACCACAGGTGGGCCCGGTAGGATTTGTTAACATCTAACAAAGCAACAGGAAAAAGATAAAAATTCCAAAGTGTATCTTACGCTCCGATTTGAATCTTGTAGTTGGTTAATTTCACATTCTGTTCAGTGTCTTGTTTATATTTAGGTACACATATGTCTTTTTATGTTACTAGATGATCAACTACTTGAAAGTAGGGAATGGATTTTATTCATTTGTTTCTCCCACAGGATCTGACATAAAATCTTCCATCTAAGTCAATGCTTGATAAATGTTAAAGATATTATGCTGAAAATAAAATGACAGTGTCTGTAAAACTTTCAGCATTCCAGTAACAGAGCATGTGAATATAATTAGTAACAAGGGCATAAAAATATCTGAGATTCAGATATTCCTGCAAAGCTTTATTATAGAAAAATGGTACTATACTGAATAAAACAATGCTTAAATAAAGGAATCTATCTGCATAAGTGCTTTTGTATATGAAGCATAGGCCCTAAATTCAGCTAACATCTGCATATAAGTTTTTCTGTAGCTTGAAGAATCATTAATTATTCAGTTGCAATGGCTAATAAACACTTTAAAATGTTCAACCTCACTAATAATTAAAAAAATGAAAATTAAGACAATAAAATTTGATTTTCATCTATAAAATTAGCATTTTTAGCCGCAAAAACACAATACTGAAGAGTGTAGTGAAATCACACATGAATGCATACTCATCTTAAAATAATCCAGATGCTCAATAGTAAGGGAATGAATAAATAAACACATGTAAATTTTTCTATCAAGTAATAATTAAAATAACTTTTAATTCATGGATTGAATGCTTATTATATGTTTGTTAGAAATAGCAAGATAAATACTTTACTGATGTGATTTTAACTGCTTAAAATCACATGCCAAAACCAAATGAAACCAAAACGGTTGTGGTACACCTGAATACAACTCATAGTGACCCCATGTGTTGCAGAGTAAAACTTAGCTCTGTGTGGTTTTCACAGCCATGATCTTTTGGAAGCAGAGAGCCAGGTTCTCTGAGATGATTTTGAGTGTGTTCCAACAGCCAAGCTTTTGGTTGGCATCCACAACTTTAACTATTTGTACCACATGGGACCCCAAAATTGCACGCATAGAATGTTGTTGTTGTTAGATTCTGTCCAGTTAGTTCCGACTCATAGCGAGCCTATGAACAACAGAATGAAACACTGCCTGGTCTTGCACCAGGTCCACAATTGTTTTTATGATTAAGCACATTGCTGCAGCCACTGTGTCGATCCGTCTTGTCAAGGATCTTCCTCTTTTTTGCTGACTCTCCACTTTACCAAGCATGATGTCCTTCTCCAGGGACAGATCTTTCCTGACAACATGTCCAAAGTAGGTAAGATGCAGTCTGGCCATCTTTGCTTCCAGCGATCACTCTGGTTATACTTCTTCCAGGACAGACCTGTTGGTTCTTTCGGCGGTCCATTGTACATTCAACATTCTTCTTGAATACCACAATTCAAAAGCATCAGTTCTTCTTCTGTCTTCTTTGTTCACAGTCCAGATTTTGCATGCATGTGATGTGATCGCAAATACCACGGCTTGGGTCAGGCCCGTTTTAGTCTTCAAGGTGGCATTTTTATTTTTGAATACTTTGAAGAGATCCCTTCCTGCAGATTTTCCCAGTGCAATATGTCTTTTGATTTCTTGACTGCTGCTTACAAGGGCATTGATTGTGCACCCAAGTAAAGTGAAATTTTTGACAACCTCAGTCCTTTCTCCATTTATGACAATGTTGCTTACTGGTCCATTTGTGAGGATTTTTGTTTTGCTGATGTTGAGGTGCAATCCATACTGAAGGCTGTGGTCCTTGCTCTTCATCAGTAAATGCCTCAAATCTTCTTCATTTCCAGCAAGTAAGCTGGTGTCTCTGCATAACGCAGGTTGTTAATGAGTCTTCCTTCAATCCTGATGCCTCATTCTTCTTTGTATAATCCAGCTTCTAGGTTTATTTGCTCAGCAAACAGATTAAAAATGTATGGTGAAAGGATACAATCCTGATACATGCCTTTCCTGACTTTAAACCATGCAATGTCCCCTTGTTCTGTTCTCATGACTGCGTCTTGATTGGTATACAGATTCCTCAACAGCACAATTAGGTGTTCTGGAATTCCCATTCTCTGCAACTTTAGCCATAGTTTAGTACGATCTACACAGTTAAATGTTTTTGTGTAGTAGATGAAACACAAGTAAACATCTTTCTAACATAATTTACTTTCAGCCAAGATCCATGTGACATCAGCAATGATATCCCTGGTTCCACGTCCTCTTCTGAACCTAGCTTGAATTTATGGCAGCTCCTCGTGAATATATTGTAGTTGCTTGTGAATAATCTTGAGTAGAATTTTACTTCTGTGTGATATCAGTAATACTGTTCGGTAATTTCCACATTTGGTTGGATCACCTTTCTTTGGAATGGGCATAAATATGGATCTCTTCCAGTCACTTGGCCAGGTAGGCATACTCCAAATTTCTTGGCATAGACAAGTGAGTACTTCCACTGCTGCATCTGTTTGTTGAAATATCTCAATTGATATTCCATCAATTCTAGGAGCCTTGTTTTTGCCAATGCCTTCAATGCATTCCTGATCATATGCTATCTCTTCAAATGGTTGAACATCCACTAGTTCTTTCTGATATAATAGCTCTGTAATGCATGTAATGGGAAATAAAATTTACCTGTGTGACTTCAACAAATGGCAAAATTTTTAATCAGAAAAAATCTTAATATTAAAAAAGGAAGTATCATCTAGAAGACAAGCCTTTTAGAGAATACCTAATCACATTAAATAAGTTAATCAACTCAAGTTACTAAATTAAGTTTAAATATAATCATTCTTAATTTTTCTCTAAAATCTGGAGACTCAGAATTCAGAAGAATGCAAATATCCAAGTACTTAGAATATCAAACCCAATGCCATTGTGTTGATTCTGACTTGTGGAAACTTTATGGGACAGAGCAGAAGGAACCTACCCCATAGGGTTTCCAAGAAGCAGATGGCGGATTCAAAGTGCCACCCTTTTTGTTAGCAAGCAAACACTAACCACTGTGCAACCAGGGCCCCAAGTATCTAGAAAACAAAACTAAACCCACTGCCACTGAGTTGATTCTGACTCATAGCAATCTTATAGGACAGAGAAGAACTGCTGCACAGTTTCCAGAGCCTGTTGAATTTGAACTGGTGACCTTTTAATGAGAGGCCATAGCACTTAACCACTATACCATCAAAGTTTTCCAACTACTTAGAAGTAGGTTTTAAATACACAACTTGATTTTTCTGACTTGAAAAAGGGTTCTTGGGAATTATGATGAAAAGAAAATACTAAAACGCAGCCCATAGGAGTCACATAATTGCACTTCCAATTTTAAATTTGCCTTAGGGTGGGTTTTCTAGCAAAATAAAACGACAGCAGCATACACAGATATGTATATACACACACACAGAGAGAGAATTTATCTCAAGGAAGTATCTCATGCAGTTGTAGAAGCTGTGACCCTCTGGTGATCACCATAGTGGCAGGGGCTGATGAACCCAAGATCAGCATGTCAGATGGCAGTCTGCTGGGTTACAGGTTGGTAAGGGTGACAAATCCCGATATTGGCTGGCAATACTGGCATGTTCCTGGCCTAGGTCCCAAGAACCAGATATAAGATGATGATAATCAGGATGCAGGATACAAGGCAAGCAAAGACAGCAAGTTTCATTAGATGTGCATGTATATTGGATAACACAGGCCACACCTCTGAGGAAATTGACCTCATATATATTGGCTGATTACATCATGGATATGATCACATTATACCACAAAGTAGAGGGTAACTACATCATCACATAACTACCAAACTTCTGACATTCATAGCCCCGGGAAGTTGACACACAATCTTAATCATTGCAAATATTATTCTTAATGAAAAAATGCATACATAGTACTACAAGTGGCAATATTTGGCTTCTGTGTTCTTCTACGAAACTTGCAAGATTCTTTGTTAGGAGAGCATAAGTGTTGAAATTTCACAGAAAGGTCCTTTAGAAAGCAAGTTTTTGAGTAGACTTAATTAATGTTTATTCTGTTGAATTTTTAGTAATGGTATGCTTTACTAAAACAAGCCAGTCTTTACTAAAACACTTTTTATTAAATATAATACAAGGACTGCCAATCATTTGTAAATTCATCCTATAAAAAGTACACCTCATTGCTGAATATCACCACAGTCACCTTCAGATTCTCCCCTTTGGAAGCCACCATGCGGCAATGCCAGCACCTAGCCCACCCTTCATAACAGTTTTGGAACTCTTTTCCTGGAGTGGCAATCAAAGCTGTCATCGTTATTACCCTAGATGTCCTGAATGTCATCAAAATGTCTTCCTTGCAATATTTCCTTTTTCTTTGGGTAAAGATAAAAGTCACTGGAGGCCAGATTAGATGAGTAGGCGGGGTGTTTCAATAAACTTATTTGTTTACGAGCTAAAAACTGCCTCACGGTAGACTATACAATTAAATGTGAACTTGCCACCTTGCCACCGTGCACAATGGCCATTCTAGAAAGAGTTCCAAAATTTCTCTGAAGCATTGACTAAGCTCTGACATTGATGCATAGCTTCCCAAGCAGAGTACTTCTAAGGTGACTGGAGTGATACTCAGTAATGAGGTATGTGGCACTTAGAACAATTAAGTTTGCAGACTTAATTGTCAAGCTTCATATTTGTTTGTTGTTCTTACATGTCTTCAAGTCAGTTCTGACTCGTAGCAACCCTAGGTACAACAGAAAGAAATATTGTGTAGTCTTACGTTATGTCCAAAATAGTTTTTATGCTTACGCCCATCATTGCAGCCACTGTGTTCATCCATCCCTTTCAAGGTTTTCCTCTGTTTTGTTGACTCTCCACTCCGCCACACATGAAATCCTTCTCCAGGGACTGATCCCTCCCGATAACATGTCCAAAGTATGTAAGACACACTCTCGCCATGTTTGCTTCCAAGGAGCACTATGGTTGCACACTTCCAGATCTGTTTGTTCTTTTGACACTACATGGTACATTCAATATTCTTCACCCACACTACAATTCAAAAATATCAATTTTTCTGTCTCTCTTATTCATCGTCCGAGTTTTGTAAGCATATAGTATTATTGAATTTATTTACTTTTCTCTAATGTCTGTAACTGAAGAAGTTCTCAGTTTTATTCACTTAAATTTTCTTTCATGTATGTAACATGCTCTTGACTTAGAAATAAGTACCCACTTAGAGAACAGTGGAAAGGAAAAAGAGAAAATAGTTGAAGAGAGAGAAGAGAAAACTCAATTACGCTTTTAGAAGACTTTTTTTTTAAAACTGTGATTGAGTGAAAGTGTACAATCCAATAAATTGGGCATGCTGGCCTATCTGCACTTCCTTCTGTGCTCCTGACCAGGTGACAGCACACTCCTCCTTTCCATTCTAGACATGTTGTATCCTCTTAACAAACTCCTCTCCCCTCCACTCTACCCTCTCCACTCCCTTCTGTTTAGAGACCAGTAGGATGACATCCCATAGATTCACATAACCATAAAGGGTACACATGATATGGTCACTCTGTGTTGCGAAGTCCAATCAACTCCTGTCTGAAGAGTTGACCTCACTAATGATTTATGGTCAGGGGCAGCACTGGGTCTAGGGGCAATGCTCCCAGAGGAACTCCCAGGCTTTGGATCATCAAATGAGGACTTTTAGGTTGTACCCCTCATTTTGCCACTGGGACTTGACATTGTGAGCCCCATTATAGCTGTCACTGGTGCTGGCCAGGCACCATCTGGTTCTTCTGGTCCTATGTTGATATAGTCACCCATTCACATGAGTCTTTCTGTCTCTTTTTTCCCTCATTTCATTGTTGTCCTTAGTGATCATCCATTCCTGCTGAGATGGGACCATTTGATGTACCTTACATGGCAGTTGTTAGCTTTTAAGACCCCAGATGCCACTCACCAATATGGGATGCAGAAGACTCTCCTAACAATCACTAGTTATGTCAACTGGCCTCCAAGTCCCCTGAGAGCATGGTCTCCGGACCCCCGCCCCTGCTACTTTATCTTCTCAATAATGGGTTAAGATTGGAAGAGTTTTCAGGTTATGTGGAAGTCCAATTAAATTCATCTTGTTTCTAATGTGTGCTGTCACTGATTTCAACCATCCAAAATTCTATCAGTTATCTAATCTCTGATCAGCTCTCTCTTTCCCTCCCTTTCTCCTTTCCTCCATCCCTCCCTCCCCACTCTTGCAGCCATCAAAGAGTCTTTTCTTCTGTACATGAGTCTATTTTTAATTTCTTTCAGTAGGGGTCTCATACAATATTTATCCTTGTGCTGCTTACTGATTTCATTCAACATAATGTCTTCCAATTGAAATCTGGTTGTAAGGTGCTTCCTAAAATCATCATTGTTCTTTATCATTGCATAGTGTTCCACTGAATATATATACCATAGTTTGTTTATCATTTCATCTTTTGTTGGGCATCTGAGTTTATTTCATCTTTTTGCTATTGTGGCCTGTGCTGCAATAAACATTTGTGTGCATGTATCTGTTCATGTGACTTCCTTTGATCCTATAAGATATATTCCAAGCAGTAGTATTACTGGTCAAGTAGTATATCTATTTCTGGCTTCTTAAGCAAGTGCCAGATTGCTTTCCAAAGAGGGTGCAGCATTTTGCAATCCTACCAACAGTGTAGAAGAGTTCCAATATCTCCACAGCCTCTCCAGCATTTGTTGTTTTGTGTTTTTTGGATCATGATCAATGTTATTAGGTATCTCATCATAGTTTTGATTTTGATTTCTTTAATAGCTAATGATTGCGAGCATTTCCTCATGTGTCTTTTGGCTGCCAGGATATCAGTTTTATAGTGAAGTTTCTGTCCATCTCCTTTGCCCAACACTTAATTATGTTATTTACACTTTTCTTGTTGATATTTTACAGTATCTTATAGATTATGGAGATTAAATGTCAATCTGACATACAGTTGCCAAGTACTTTTTCCCATTCTGTAGGTGGTTTTTTAATTCTTTTGTTAAAGTCTTTGGATGAGCAAAAGTGTTTGAGTCTTACTAGTTACAATTTATCTATATTCTCTTCTGTTGATGGTGCTTTGTCAGTTTTTGAAGCCTGACTAAGCTGTGTATTAGAATTTAAAGGTGTGAGCTATGGGTCTTATTTCAATTTTTTGCAGATGGATATCTGATTTTGTCAGCACCATTTGTTAAAGAGACCATTCTTAGCCCAGTTTAAAATCTTGGGGCCTTTGTCAAGTATCAACTGCTCAAAGGAGGATGGTGGCATCTCTTGGGTCTTAACTCTGTTCCATTGGTCTATATGACTCTTTTTGTACCAGTACTGGTTGTTTTGACAACTGTGACAGTGTAACACGTTCTAGAGTCAGGTAGTGAGAGGCCTCCCGGTGTGTTCTTCTTCTTCAGTAGTGCTTTACTTATCCGAGGTTTCTTCACTTTCCAAACAAAGTTGATGATTTGTTTCTCCATCTCATTAAAAAATGTCACTGGAATTTGTATTGGGATTGCATTATATAAATAGATTGCTTTGGGCAGAATAGACCCTTTTCACGATGTTGAGTCTTCCAATCCATGAGCAGAGTAGATTACTTCATTTATATAAATCTCTCTTAGTTTCTTGTAGTAAGGTCTTGTAGTTCTCTTTGTAAAGATCTCTTATTTCTCTAGTTAGATTTATTCCTAGGTATTTTATCTTCTTGGGGGCTATAGTAAATGGAATTGATTTGGTGACTTCTTTAATAATCTCACTGTTGGTATAAAGGAATCCTGCTGATTTACTTAGTTTATCTTGTATTCCGTTACTTTGCTAAACTCCTCTGTTAGTTCCAATGGTTTACTGATGGATTCCTTTGGATTCTCTGTATAAACAATCATATCATCAGCAAACAGGGAGATTTTCACTTCTTCTTTGACAATACTAATGCCCTTTATTTCTCTGTCTTGTCTAATTGCTCTGACTAGAACTTCTAGCACAATGTTGACAAGAAGTGGTGAGAGTGGGCATCCTTGTCTAGTTCCCATTCTCAAAGAGAATTCTTTCAGTTTTTCATCATTTGGGATGATGAAAACAGTTGGCTTTGAGTAGATGCTGCTGATTACATTGAGGAATTTCCCCTTTATTCCAATTTTTAAGAGTTTTAAGCATGATTGTGTGTTGAACTTTGTCAAATGCATTTTCTGCATCAATTGACAAAATCAGGGGATTCTTATCTTTTGTGTTATTAATGCAGTTGATTACATTAACTGTTTTTCTGATGTTGAGCCAGCCTTGCATCTCTGAAATGAAACCAACTTGATCATGATGAATGATTTTTTTATATGATGTTGAATTCTATTGGAAGTCTATTAGAATTTTGTTGAAGGTTTTTGCATCTAGATTCGTGAGTGATATTGGTATTTTTTTGTGGAATCTTTCCCTGGCTTTGGTATCAGGGTTATGCTGGCTTCATACAATGAATTTTGGAGTAGTCTATCCATTTCTATGGTGTGTAATAGCCTCAATATTATAGGAGTTAACTCTTCGCTAAAAGTTTGGTAGAATTCTTTGGTGAAGCCATCCGTGCCATGACTTTTTTTTGGTTGGTAGATTTCTGATGACTTTTTCAATCTCTTCCTTTGTGATAGATTTATTAAGTTGATCTACTTCTCCTTATGATAATCTTGGTGAGTCATATGAATCTAGAAATTCATCCTTTCTCCTAGGTTTTCAAACTTCTTAGAGTACAGCCTTTCATAGTATTCTGTTACGATATTTTTTATTTCAGCCAGGTCTGTTTTAGTGACTCCCATCTCATTTCGTAATCGGGTTATTTGTATCTCCTGCTGTTTTTCTTTTGTAAGTTTAGCTAATGGTTTATCAATTTTGTTGATCTTTTCAAAGAACCAGCTTTTGGTTTTGTTAATTTTTTCAATTGTTTTTCTATTCTCTAATTCATTTAGTTCTACTCTAGTCTTTATAATCTGTTTTCTTCTGGTGCCTTTGGGGTTCTTCTGTTGCTCTGTTTCTAGATGTTCAAGCTGTAAGGTTAATTCTTTAATTTGGGCCCTTCTTTATGGATGTGTGCAGTTATAGGGATAAACTGACCTCTGAGCACTGCTTTTGCTGTATCCCATAAATTCTGGAAGGATGTGTTTTCATTCTCATTTTAATCCATAAATTTCTTTATTTTGTCCATAATTTCTTCTATAACCCAAGGCTTTTTGAGCAAAGTGTTGTTCAGTTTTCATAAGTTTGAATTTCTACCTATGAATTTTCTGTTATTAATTTCAACTTTTATAGCTCTATGGTTCAAGAAGATATTTTGCAGTAAATCAGTGGTTTGGATTTTATAGAGAATTGCTTTATGGCCTAACATGTAGTCTATTCTAGAGAATGTTCAATGTGCATTGGAGAAGAAGGTGTACTTATCTGCTGATGGATGAAAAGATCTGTATATGTTAATAAGGTCAATTTGGTTGATTGTTGCAATGAGATCTTTTTCATCTTTAGTGAGCTTTTTTTTCTGGATGATCTATCCATACCTGAAAGGAGAGTGTTGAAGTCTCCAACTTACTGTGAAATGATATATCTCATTTTTCAGTGTTGTCAGTATTTGTTCAACGTATTTAGGTGCTGTGGTATTGGGTGCATAAATATTTAATATTGTTAAGTTGTGCTTGTGTATTGAAACTTTTAGCAGTAAATAGTGACCAACCTTGTCCACAATGGTGGATTTTACATTAAGATCTATTTTATCTGAAATTAGTATTGCCACATTTGTTCTTCCTTTTATATTGTTAGCTTGGTATATATAATTACATCCTTCAATTTTCATTTTGGTCATACCTTTAAGTCTAAGTTGAGTTTCTTATAAGCAACATATAGAGAGGTCATGTCTTTTGATCCAAGAAGTCACTCTTTGTCTCTTTACTGGAGCATTCAATCTGTTTACATTCAGTGTAATTATGGATAGGTATGTGCCTAGAGCTGTCATTTTGATGTATTTCTTTCTTTTTTTCCTTGTTGTTCTTAATACTGTGTTCAGGGTCATTCTTATTTATGGGTTGATTTTTCATCCCTTTCAGCGTTGGTTTTGTGTTTGCTGAGATGCCTGTATTACATTTCTTATTTTGATATGCTGCATCTTTATTGTGCTTTGTGGCTACCCCTATGATCCCCCTTAATTACTTCAGTTTAAACTCGATTTTAACTTCTACATATCTTATTAACTTCCTTACCATCTGGAAGGACTAGAACTACTGTATTACTTCACTCTTTTTAATTAGTTTTCATAATATGATCTCTGGATCTCTTCTTTTAGTATTATAGCTTTGGTTGAGTCTGTGCTTTCCCTAACTGAGTAGGCTTTTGAAAATTGTATCCTGCATTGTCTCCTTAAACATACACTTAATGGTTTTGCTTTTCTGAGTCAAGAGTTTCTTTCACTATTCCTTGTAGTTTTCTTTCAGTTTTTACAAAGTCTCTAAGTTTCTGTTTATTGCAAATGACCTAATTTCATCTTCATATTTGAAAGACATGTTTACAAGATATGTAATTCTTGGTTGAAAGTTTTACTCCTTCAGACCTTGGAATGCATCATCATACTGCCTCTGTGCCAGTGTTGTTTCTGCCAAGAAGTCAGATGAAATCCTACAGGGCTTCCCCCTGAGTGTTAGCTTTGCTTTGAGTCTCACTGCTTTTAAGAGTTTCTGCTTATGTTTCATTTTGTTAAGTTTGATTATAATATGTCTTGGTGTCTGTCATGGATCAAATTGTGCCCCCCAAAAAATATGTGTAGCCATGTGGCTGGGCCATGATTCCCAATATCTTGTGACTGTCCTCCATTTTGTGGATTTCCCATGCTGTATGTGAAAGGATTAGGGAGGGACTGTAAATCCCTTTATAAGATCACCTCCCTGCTCCACTGTAAAGGGAGTTTCCCTGAAGTATGGCTTTCCCCCCCCTTAATCCTTTCAGCCTGCAAGAGATAGAAGGAAACAGAAACAAGCAGACAATTGGGATCCTCGCATCATCAAGAAAACAGCACCAGGAGAAGAGCGTGTCCTTCAGACCTGAGGTTCCTACGCCAAGATGCTCCCTGGACAAAGACTGGTGCAATACCAGACTTTCCTCCAGGGCCGACAAGGAGGAAAGCCTTGCCCTGGAGCAGACACCTTGAATATGGACTTGCAGCCTACTGGACTGTATAAGAATAAACCTTCCTTTGTTAAAGCCATCCAGTTTGTGGTATTTCTGTTAAAGCAGCCCTAGCTGACTAAAACAGTGTATTTCTTTTAGGATCTGTTTTTTTTTTTTTTTTTTTTTTTTTTTTTTTGTGACATTTGATACACATTTTTGACATCTATGTTCTCTTCTTTCATGATTTCAGGGAAGTTTTCTGTCAGCATTTTGACAACAATACCATATGTGTTGCCAGGTATCCCTCCCTGTTCAGGAACTCCAATTAAGCATAATTATTCCTCTTAATAGAGTCTCACATCTTTATTAATGCTTCTTCTTCATTTTTCTTGTTTCTTTTCTCTGATTTCTCCTATAAATGCTGGTGTCAGTAGTTCTATCTTCAAGATCAGTGAGTCTAATTTCTGTTGTTCAATTCTGCTTTTTTGGCTTTTAATTGAATTGCCTAATTCTGTAATTTTGTTATTGGCCTGTCAGATTTTGGAATGTTGATGTTCCATCAGTTTGAACAGCTTGATTAGTTTTTCGTTTTGCTCTGCTGTATTTTGCACAATGTCTAGTAGGGCTCTCTATATAACTCTCTTGTATTATAGACCTCTGATAGTTTCAGAAAGGCTTCTTCATCTTGGAAGTTCTTTGAGTCTTTATTTTGGGGGGTTTTGGGAGCCATGGTTGCATGTTTCTTTAAATTTTTGGCCAGGGTTTGTTGCTTTTGGGACATCTAGAGGCTACTTAATTTCTCTGGTGTTGCCTCAACAGGAGCTGAGGCATAGTTCTGAGAAGGGAATTGGTCCCCAGCCACCTCTATGTACTCCAGTGACTGGGTCCAGTGGACTTTCTGGGATAGCAGGTTTGCCTCCCAGCTGGTGAAGACACAGCCCTTCTTATGGAGTCACTGGGTGGCTGTCAGCTGACCTTGTGATGTGAGTCAATAAAGGCTGGAGGAGATGTTATCAGGCTGCACCATGGTTATTTCTCAAGGCAGTCTTATTTTAAAAAGGTAACAGCTTTCTGACAGCTTCCAAAATCAGTCAGGGCATCAGATGTGGCTAGCCTCTCCTTCCAGCTAACAATAGAGGCACCTCTTCAAGCATCCTCAGATGCTGTGATTTAGTTCAAAGTAGTGACAGGTTACTGTTCCGCTTTCACCCCCTTCTGGGTCCCGCACACAAGGCTACACTGCTAAACAGCTTTTCTGCTGGAAAAAGGCTCCTCACTCTGACACTGCCTCCCAGTCTGGGAATTAGTCCTTGTTGATGCCTCCAGTTGGGTAACTTCTCCTCCCAGTTAAACAAGATGGCATCGCCATCAAGCTGTCTCACCCACCACGAAGTAGCCTAATTTGTGGCAGAGGTCCAAAAAGAGAGGGTGAGGGTGTTGTGGTACTCGAAGTCTGGAGCTGGGCTCTCAAAATGTGCCTATTTCACTCTCTGATCACTTCAGCACTGTGGCCCACCATAGCTCCCATTTAAGCCCATCCACTACCAGCCAGTCAACAAAAAGAAAAATAAAGTTAAAAGCATCAGTTACCTTGAGTCCTCAGAAGCCAGCCATTCAACAGAAGTGGGCTTCAGTGAAAGAGAAATTTCCTGTTTAGTGGCATGTAGTCCAAACTGACAGCCCTATGCTATGTCCTAGGACTCATTGGGTGTCCAGAAATCTCCACTTAATTATCAATCCAGGCCTTAGTTTTCTGAGGGAATTAAGAAGACGTATGTCTAGTCTACCATCTTGACTCCTTGAAGAAATTTTTGATCAAATTCTCTGCTATCCTAGGTTGTTTATAAGGCTGAACCTATTTTATGTGAGTCTAGGTTTTTTGTTTGTTTGTTTTTTAAGGAAACACTGCTCACCTGTACTCAGCCACTTATCTGAATGGGGCTGTCTCTAGTCCCTGGTACCAGATATGGGCACATGAGCCAAGGGTGAAAAATTCCACTATTCTACTCATTCATCTCCTAACAGTAATTGTTCCAGGTTCAGAAGTGGAATACACAAGCAGTATCACTCAAGTATTTTTTTTTCTTTTGATTTTTCCTCCTCTCCTCATGGATTAATATGGCACAAGGGGAGGGAAGAAGAATCCCCCCACCTTGCTCAGTACCGAACTCTTAAAGTCTATCTGTGTACCATGTGAGGGCAGCCTCTGTAAGAATAAACCAACAGAGAGGAAAGAATAGATGAAAGAGAGAACCCTGATCTTGATGACATATGTAGAAACCCATATGTAATTACTGCTGACTCCTCAGTTACATCATCATTATATCAACATTTTTGCTTAGATCAGTTTTCATCATTTGAAACAAAAAAGAATTCCGTATGAAGGGCTACGTGAAAACAACAACAAAATCTACATTGTTTTTTCTTATCAATAATTCTTCAGGATGAAGTCCTCTCTCATTGGCTCTAATAAAGGTCAAATAGTAAAAGCTAAATAGTAGTTTCTAAAATGCCTTGTTTCTCAATGGAGTGTCATCTGTTCCACCATTTGATAGTCTGTGCTAGAACTCTTTGCAAATAATGATCTCAAGGCCAAAAGCCAAACCAGTTGCTTTACAATCAGTTCCAACTTATGGTTTCAGAAGTAGAACTGTACTCCATAGGCTTTTCAATAGCCGTAATCTTAAGGAAAAGTATCCTGGTTCCACAGTGGTTAAAGCTTTGGGCTGCCCACTGAAAAGTCACCCGTTCCAATCTACCAGCTTCTCCACAGGAGAACGATATGGTAATCTGCTTCTGTAATGATTATAGCCTTGACTAACCTATGGGGCAGTTCCAGTCTGTTTTGTAGGGTCTTTATGAGTTGCAATCAAATTTATTGCAGTAAATTTAAGAAAAGATATCTCAGTGGCATAATTGTTAAATTCTTGGCTGCTAACCAAAAGCTTGACTCACACCAACTCAGTCAGCGTGAGTGGGAAGAGATCTAGTGAAACTCTTCTATTAAAAAAACACACTATAAGGCAGTTCTGCTCCATCAAAGGGTGTTGTTGAGAGTCAGAACGGATTTGACAGCAGCCACCAACAACAAATCTTAAGGAAAAGTCTGTGGATGGTATGACTGGTTAAAGGACTTGACTGTTCAAGTGCTTGGAGGTTCAAGTCCATCCAGAGTTACCTTGGAAGAAAGATCTGACAATCTACTTCCAAAAAACCAGTCACAAAAAAAACTCTATGAGTCACAGATGTATTCTGACATGTATGAGGTTTTCATGAGTCAGAATTGACTTAACAAAAACTTCTGAAAGAAGTTACATAATGCTTCACTAAGGTCCTCGTGTAGTGAAAAAGATATTGGCTAGACTGCTAGCCTAAAGGTTAATGGATCAAATCCACCCAGAGGTGCCGTGGAAAAAGGTCTCCTAATCTGCTTCCAGGAAAACTGTAGGAAGCAGTGCTGCTCTGTAATGCACTGAATCATCATGAGTGAAGATGGACTTGAAAGCAATAGCTTTGATTTTGGTTTTGGTTTAATCTTATAAAAGTAGATTGCCAGGCCTTTCTTCTTCAGCACTGTTGGGTGGACTCAGGCTACCATTTTTTTTCATACTTCAAATAAGGTTTACAGAGCCAATTCATTTCTCATTAAACAATTAATATATATATTGTTTTGTGACATTGGTTGCCAACCCTGCAATCTGTCAACATTCTCCCCCTCTCAAGCTTCCACTGATACAGTTTTCCTGATCCCTCCTGAATTCTAGTCCCTGGCCCTGGGCTGGTATACCCATTTAGTCTCTCTTTTAGTCAGCTAGTATTTCTCTAACAGAAATACCACAAAGTAGATGGCCTTAACCAAAGAAACTTTATTCTTACACAGTCCAGTGGGCTACACGTCCAAATTCAGGATGTCTGCTCCAAGGGAAGGCTTTTCCCCTTGCGGTCTCTGGAGAAAAGTCCTTATGTGTGTATCAGTCTGTGTTCAGGGAGCATCTTGGCACAGGAACTTCAGGTCTGAAGGACACACACTTCTCCCAGTGCTGCTTTCCTGATGGCACAAGGTTCCCAGTTCTCTACTTGCTTTACTTTCCTTATATCTCTTGTAGGAGGAAAGGATTAAGGGTGGTGCAAGCCATGCTCCAGGGAAACATCCTTTACAGCAGAGCAGGGAGGTGATCCTATGAAGTGATTTACAGTCCTACCCTAATTCTTTAGCATACAGCATAGGAAAATCACAAAATAGAGGACAATCACAGAGTACAGGGAATCATGGACCAGCCATATGACTATATATAATTTGGGGGGACACAATTCAATCTATGACAGTCTCCTATACATAGTTGAGTTATACATATTATTGTTCGTATTATGGACCTGTCTAATCTTTGGCTGAAGGGTGAACCTCAGGAGAGACTTCATTCAGTAGTGAGCTAAAAGGGCATCAAGAGGCCATTTTCTCAGGATTTCTCCCACCTCTGTCAGACCAGTAAATCTGGTCTATTTTGTGAGTCTGAATTTTTTTCCATATTTTTCTCTATCTGCATTCTTGCCCTCCCTTGTGACCCCTGTTGGAGCAGTTGGTGATGGCAGAAGGTACTATCTAGTTGTACTGGACTCCATCTGGTAGAGACTGTGATCATTGTGGTCCATTAGTTCTTGGACTAATCTTTACCTTCTGTCTTCGGTCTTATAACTGCCAATCTTTGGGTTAGCAGTAAAGTGCAAGCTGCCTGTGCCACCCAGAAACCTTGGGTAATAATCAAAACAAAAAGCTAAATGAAACTCTGAAATTGATTCTAACTTAAAGATACTATATGAATGCAGAATTGCACCAAAGTGTTCTCAAGGCTGAAATCTTTATGGAAGCAGAGTGCCATCTTTTCTTCTGCAGAGCAGCCTGTGGGTTTGAACTATCAACATTTAGGTTAGTGGTCAAGCACTTTAATCACTGTGCCCCAGGACTTCTTCAATTAATGATACCCACAAATAATTGAGACAAAAATATATGCACGCACAGAAATCTCTTTTATTTAGGCTGACTATAAAAGTCAGTGAACAAAATTATGGAGTGCCAAAATTAAGAAGCAGGTAGCCTCATTAAAATACTCTCTATTTACAGCCCAAGCCTAAACCTCAGACATCTCCTTCAGAAGTTAGCTGCAACACAGATTACTACTGGGAGCCCTGGTGGTACAATGAGTAAGAGTTTGACTGCTAACCACAGACATGTAGTTCAAATCCATCAGGGGTCCCTTGGTACCTTTTTTTTAAAAAAATCATCTTTTTGACATGAGGCAATGTCTTAATCACCAGTATAATCACTGTGGGCTTGCTCAGTGTTCTCAGTTGGTCTCTCTTTCAAGTCAGGGTCTTCCTACCTGTTCTGTTTCTGCTGCTCCTCTTCACTGTACTGACCAGGCCAAACCAGTGCAGCAGTAGAGACTTGATGTCAACATGCTTCCTCTTCCCTGTAAAAGGTCTTTAAAATAAGCAGCATAGAGATTCAGTGCATGGTGTCTGGGGCCAAACTGGGAGGCTGGAATCTTGGCTCCTCTACTTACCAGCTGTCTGTTCTTTGATAAACTGCACCACCATTTTCTCATCTCTAAAAATGGTAGACTAAGAGGATTCAAGTCATACTGATTTTGTGAAAATTAGTGTATGTAAAAACTCTTAAATAGTGCCCCAGCACAAATAAAACAACAACAACAAAAAGAAAAAAAAATTGCTCCAAGCCCACTGTCATGGAGTTGATTCTGACTCATAGTGAGCCCATAGATAGAGTAAACTGCCCCACAGATTTTCCAAGAAGGGACTGAGTACCCACATCTCTACACAGTCATCTGCTCTGTTCACCCTATGACAGCACACTCTTCCTTTCCACTCTTTACTTCCAGGATCCACTCAACCAACACTGTCTTCTCCTTTCCACCATCTCTTCTCCCTTGTAAAAAGAAACCAGTGGGACAGCCTCAAATATATATTAAAGCAGAAAGTATACAGACAACATGTATTACTCTACGTCCTCAAGTCCAGTCCATTCTTTGTCTGAAGTGTTGGCTTCAATGCTGGTTTCAGCTCTGGTCTAGCAACAGGTCTAGGGACCATGTTCCAAGGGACCCTCGAGGTTGTCAGACCATCAATTCTGGTCTTTTAACAGAGTTCTTGATCTGCACTCCTCTTTTTCTTGTACTATCTCAGGGACTCTACGTTATATTCCCTGTCAGGGTTGTTTTTGGTGGTAGCCAGGCACCATCTGGTTCTTCTGGTCTCATGCTGATGTCTGCTCCCAATCATATGTGTCCTTCTGTCTCCTGGGCTCATTTTTTGTTGTGTCTTTGATATTCTTAGTTGTCAGCTGTTCTCGGTGGGTTGGAACCAATAGATGTTCCTTAGATGGCAATTTGCTGGCTTTGAAGACCCCAGACATCACTCACAAACATGGGGTGCAGAAGACTCTCTTAGAAAAAGACTGGTTATGTCCGTTGACCTTGATATCTCTTGAAAACATGGTTCCCAAACCCCTGTCCTGGCTACTCTATCTTTTGAAATTTTGTGTTAAATTTAGAAAATCTTTTAGCTCGTCATGTAGTCCAGTTATGCTGACCTGCTTTCTATCTCCTGCTGTAACTCCCTTCCCCTAGTTGAATTTCTATCGACTGTCTAATCTGTGAATAATCCTCTCCCTCCCTCCCCACCCTTGTAGCCATGAAAGAGTATGCTCTTTCATGCATGCATAAGTCTTTTCTAAAGTCCTTATGTTAGTGATCTCATACAATGTTTGTCCTTTAGTAGCTGACTGATTTCATACAGCATAATGTCTTCCAGTTGATTCCAGGTTATGAGATGTTTCATAAAATCATCATCGTTCCTTACTGTTGCATAGTGTTCCATTCTGTGATACAACAAGATATAATTTTAATTCAAAATTTATGTACTACTACCAACAATGGATCACATGAAGAGGGACAAAAAATACTTTAAAATATTTTTAAAACTTCAAATTGATAATGGAGGAAACTGAGGCACAGAGAAGTTTATAAACTGACCCAGCTTCACTCATGTAGTAAGTTTTGAAATGGATATAAACACAAGTATTTGATTCTGGAATCCGTATGGCTATGTTACAGGGTGTCTTACTCCTCTAGTGGTGCTCTAACAGAAATACAAGTGGATGACTTCAACAAAGAGAAATTTGATACCTTACAGTCTAGCACCCTAACAGTCCAAATTTAAGGCATCAGCTCCTAGGAAATTCTTTCTCTGTTGGCTCTGGAGGAAGGTCTTTGCCAATCTTTTCCTGGACTGGAAACTTCTGAGGTGCAGGGATCCAGGTTCCTTTCCAAAGGATGAACTCTGCTTCCAGCACTGCTTCTTTCCTGGTGGTTTAAGGCCCGAAACTCTCTGCTTGCTTCCTTTTCCTTTATATCCCAAGAGATTACCTTAAAGCATAATACAGTCTTACAGACTGAGTCTTGCCTCACTAACACAACTGCCACCCATTCTCCTTCGTTAGCACTATAGAGGCAGAATTTTCAACATTGAGGAACATCACACAATACTGGGAATAATAGCCTAGGGAAATTGCTAGACACACTTCTGTTGGTATAATGGTTAAGTGCTACATCTGCTAATCAAAAGGTCAGCAGTTCAAATCCACAAGACACTCCTTGGAAACTCTATGGGGCAGTTTTATTCTGACCTGTACAGTTGCTATGGGATGGCATCAACTCGGTGGCGGTGATTTGGCTTGGCTGTATATAGTGTGCTGTGTGCCAAATTTTTGTTCATCAAAAAAACCAAACCAAACCCACAGCCTTCAAGTTGGGTCTGACTCATAGTGACTCTAGAGGTTGGAGTAGAACTGCCCTATAGAGTTTCCAAGGAGCACCTGGTGGATTTGAACTGCTGACCTTTTTGGTTAGCAGATGTAGCAATTAATCCACTGTGCCACTAGAGTTTCATTTATTATTAGATCTTGGCTTTTGTTCATTTTTCTTAATTTTGTTTTTCTTTTATTTATCCAGGATTTCCTTACATGGTAGGATGTTACTGGATTTTCTTCTTGTTTCAAGCATATGGATAGACAAGATCATTACACTACTAAAAATGATCTCTAATAATGGCATCCTTCTGATCAATGCACAGACCCTGCTGCCTTATATTAGTCGTGCCCACTATTCTAGTACTTATGGAAATTAAGGGGCCCTTTCATGTGATTATCATTGGCCTTGGCCTGCAGGATTTAGCATTTCAAAAATGAAAGCTCAGCAGTAAATTTACTCATTGTATTTCTCAGTATCTTTGTGCAGAAGTGATTACAGCTTTAAAACTATTTAATTAACAACTATTCAAATGTTTATATCACTTGAAATTATATTTAAACGCTGTTTGTAAATCCCTAACTGTTACTTCCTGAATTTCAGTCATTATCCTTTTGACATGTCAGAATTTCTGCAGATCACTGGTGGCATTAGAAACCAAGTAAGTGCAGTGTAGACCCACCCCCTTTATGCTCCCATTGAATAGTTAGAGGTAGTTGTATTTCCCTACAGGTCACAAAGCTGTATTATCAATTAAGTTCTTAGTTTTTGGTACTTAACCCACTATATCACTAGAGTTTCCAACAGATGGACAGACAGATATAAATACGAGTATATGTAAGTATATGCATTTATGTTATATATAGAAATAAGCCAATAATAGAGCAATATCATGAGAAAAAAATAAAAATCTTGTTTACAAAGGCATAACTGGGATATAGAAGGAACAATAGTTATTGCACCGGTCCTGGGTATGAGACTTCAATGAGCAGTTCCTACAAATCTGGTATGGCCAGCAACATATCTATGGAAAATGACATCTTTGGCAAGCACTGATACTTTGACCCTGCCCAAACACCTGATCCCTCTTTTAGACACCTTTATGATGAAGCTCTGGTGGTTAAGATCTCAGCTGCTAACCGAAAAGTTGCCAGTTAGAATCCATCAACTGCTGATTGAAAACTTGGGGTGGTTCTATTGGGTTCTATACATCCCTATCAGTCAGAATTGATTGGATATTAATGGGTTTGGTTTTGGTTTGGTACCATAAAGCAGCTCAAAAATACAAGTCAAGATGATTAACCCCTTATAAAGCATCACCATGTTTGGGGAAGGATGTTGGACCATACCAGGTTAAAAGAAACTGCCCAACGGCACCATGTACCCAGGGTTGGTGCAACACCCTAGAGGCACCAATGTATCTTCTCTTCACCAACTAGAAGTCTTATTTTCATTGGAAATTGTATTACTTGATACACTGCAGAAGTGTCCCATGTGGGATAATGAAACTATTAGATGTTAACCCCAATATGTTGTCTCTCAGCCATTTGATTTCTGCCACTAGACTAGATTCGATAGGTCTGGAATGGAAAGAAATGCATTCCTTTTCTCTGTTTGAAAACAGTATCTTCTCTTATTTTTCTTTGCTTTTCCAAATGAACAATGCTCTGTCTCTGCTTTTGAGCTTTGGGATTATTAGTTCGTCTAGTGACACTATCAATAATGAGCGTGAAGGTTACCTAGCGCTCTCTGCATCACCTCCATCTAATGGTCTCTTAGGTACCAGGATACGCTCCACTGAGTTCTCTGCCACCTCCCTCCAACATCCTGTTCCTGCCTGCTGTGGTGATGTGTCACCACCGCAACACTTCTTCGAGGTGCACTCTTCACTCATCTGAGAAATTCTCCCCACAATTTGTGAAAGTTCTTTCTAGGCTTCCTGATGTTTTCCCTTGTTCTGGGAGACAAGGAATGCGTAGAACTGGCACCACAGTGAGACTTGAAGTGAAACAAGTTTCTCATCTCTGTCTCCAGGTTCTTCCTCACGTTAGAAGTGTGAACATTTTGCCTTAGAGCACCTATCATCCTTGTTTCTTGGGAAAAATGAGGAATGAGTGAACTGTAGAAATAATCTCAGCTTTGGGTTGATTCTTGAATTTTGGCAACTCCTACGATCTTCCATCCAAAGAAAGTGGGCGATGTGGTGACATACTTCCAACTAATATTCAAGCTGTTTTGCCCCCTCAGCATCCTTCCAATTAACAAACACATCTATGAGACCCCTCTGATCACTCATTTTTCCAGGGAAGGAGAATTCCATCTAGTTCAGAGATTTAAAATACATACACAGAGGGCCTTTGTCATACATCCATTACCCTACACATAGTGCTTTGGCACAAACCAGTCAATTTATCTTAGTGACAGCAGTACTTTAGCATTTTGTAATATCTCTGAGTTTTGTTTCCTTTTAGTTTCTGGCTTATAATTACTTAAAACATGTCTTTTTTGTGGTCTGTTAAACATGTATGTCAAATAAAAAATTTCAGTTTCAAAGCTTTACTCAAGTCTACTACCTGACTACAATTGGTTTTGTCTTTAAGTACCTGTTATCAAGAAACTAATGCAAGCAGAAAAGCATTGAATACGCAGCATGTTCAGTATTTATTTGGGTACTTATTTAAAAGCTGGGCTGCGTGGGGTAGAGAGTAGAATGGCCAAGGCTCTCTCTGTCCAGTGTTTTTGAAACGTGAACTGATGCGCAACTGCTGAAATAGTTGAAGTAGATTGAATAACTTTGCAAAATTGTACAGTGTTTAGCGAAGTATTAAGTATCTTTCATTCAAAGTAGAGACGGACTGTCTCCTGAAGCAGAAGGGACGCTGAGTAAGGAGCTATCAGTTTATGACCTAGATTTCAGATTCAGGGCCTGCTACTACACGTGTCTGTTAACAGAACCTACAGGGAAAACACAAACAAAAAAACACCTGAGCTTCAAACACAGGAAATAAGTTGTGGCATTTTATCCCAGATATCTTCATTTCAAAAGACCTTTTACAGAAGGGAGAGGGAGGTAAATGTCTAGAGTCTGAACAGGAAGACAGTCCATTAGCACCTTCAAAGGCACATCAGCCCCGATGGAAAGAAGAAAAAGCAGAATTAAATTTTCTCACCAGGATTTCCTAACGTGTCACCAGCCAGTGAGGATACAGCCACAGAGGCAAAAGAAATTTACATTTATGTTTTCTCACTAATTTAAGAGGTGAAGAAGAGGCAAAAAAAAGAGAAAAGGACCGGTTGATTTCCTAGCTGGAACTGGCTTTGCGGCTTCTCTGAGGACACAACAGGAGGATGTATAAACAGATTTAACCCTCCTCTGTAGGCTAGAAAGGACACCGTTATGCTAAGAGGTCTGCGGGCATAATCCCATCATTCAGTGCGTTCGCACCGCTTCGTGTTCTCCTCCTTTTTCCACAGAGCTCACTTACTGTCCCAAACAGTTTCTCCCTGCCACTTCTCATATGTGTTGCCAATTTCCACAGTTTTTCTTTCCTTTAGAGATCATTCCTGTCACAATGCATCTTAGTTCTAACCTGTTGTCATCCTTCCTTGAGCTCCCCCAGCTCCTTTTTTCCTGCTGTCTCCTTCAGTTACCATCACCCAAAGGTTAATGAGGCAAGCTTGTCCCAGGTGAAAAGGCCACATGCGGACTTCCTATCGTTGGGGAACCTTGAGGGGTCTTGTGATTATGACGCACCTCAATTTCAGCCGTTTTGAACTCTCAGGTTTTAGTTGTGTCCATCAAAACGGTGAAGTTGTCGTTTGAAAGATCTAAATGAGGCAAAAACTGTTTGTTAGTCCCTCCTCTACTTCTTGACCATAATGGTATTGTGGGCAGTCTATGTGTGTTTGTGTATGCGGGAAGGCCAGGAAGTTGGAGGGATGACTAGAGGCTGTAGTTGTCCCAATCAACATCGTTTAATACGCATTAAGAGACATACTTTTTTAAAGACATCAAATGTTATATATTTTAGCCAACTGCGTATTGGGGTTTGAAATTCAAATTTCCCGAATCCTGGTTTGTTGTCTACCTACCAGACATTTAATTAAAGCTATTAAAATTGTTGATTCCTAATGACTGTGGATACAAGTTGTAGTTGGCTGCATATACTTAGTCTCTCTAACTTTATAAGATTTATTATACAGCAATTTCATTACAATAGTTATTCCAGAAGTCAAACTGATTGATTTCATTTTATGATTAAAAAATAACAAGTGCATACTTTATGGCACTTGGCTTGGATTGACTTTATCAAAAAGACAGGTATTATAGATTAAGATAAATAAGAAAATAAAATATTTTAAAAGAAATTCTGTAATGATTGTTATTTCTGTATTTATATTGCAATACTAATTTGTATGTGTGGTACTCACATGTATACAATAGATACTTGACATCGAAGTTATATATTTTTAAAGAATGTGTGTTGACTACTTTTTTTAGATCACCGTATAGAAATTATTGAATACGACAATAATTTCCTTCTACTATTATTCTTAAGCTTCTTTTAGTAGTCACTCTGCTCATCCAACATTATACTTCAGACTCAAGTTATGTCCTATTGACATTAGATGAAACAAGCACAGTATAAGACAGGGCAAGAACACACCCCTAACAAATCCTGCTGTTGCCAGTTATTTACTGAGATACAGAGCCCATAAAAATGCAGTCTCCTATTTCTGAAGTCACCTTTAACTCTTGTGATGGCTGCATCCTATTAACAGTCCATTAAATAGTCTGCTGAAGGGACAAAAGAAAGAACAACTAAAGGAACAACTCAAAAGGTACCAAGTTCAGAGGGGTGCCAGGCACATGGAAGAACTCAGTGTGGATTTCTTATCTGTCACATGTATTTGTCTCAATTAGAGTTACCAAGCCTCCCTGAACCTCTGAGACCACCTGAAGCAAGCTTCATGGCTTCTCAGGAGGCAGGAAAGAATGCTGCCTGGAATGTGTCCTCTCTAATCAGCGGCTACATGCTGCCTCTGTAGGGGATTTTCCTGCAGAAATCCAAGCACAGGAAGGCATGTTAAAATGATGAAGACCCACTGGAACTGAGCAAATCCCCTGCATACAGATGAAGTCCATCATCAAGAGGGCTTGCTAGTGCTTTAAGCCCTCATCTAACTGCAGATCAACTTACACGGCAAGGATAACAGGGACGTGTCACACAAAGTATATTTAGACAATCCAAAGCAACTTGTTACGAGATAGCTATTCTTTGTACTCTTGCTGTCAACAGCTTAAATCTGTCTCATCGGGCATCAGTGATTCAGAGGTAGAATTCTCAACTGCTGTGTATGAGACCAGGGTTTTGCTACCACCTATCTGTCCTTGGAGGTTTGCTTGTTGCTTTGATGTTGAACAGGTTTCACTGGACCTTCCAGACTAAGAGGACTAGGAAGAAAAGGCTGGAATTTACTTCTGAAAATTGACAATGAAAAGGCTATGGATAGTTCCAACAGCAACTGATCCTGAGGATAGTATAGGACCACAGTTAGTTCCACAGTGCATGGAGTCAGCATGTCTCAGGGACCAACTCAATTGGAGCTAATTATAACTGCTCAGGGACTCTCTGTGTTACTTTCCTTACCAGTCTACCTGCTCTGCTCCCAGCTTTGTGCAAAGGAATACTGCAGGGAAAGGGTACACTCTAGAATTACACAAATCCAGTACTAGAATTGGCGATTCTTGGAAACTCTATAGAGCACTTCTACTCTGTCCTATAGGATTGCTATGAATCAGAATTGACTTGATGGCAGTTGGTTTGGTTTTCTGGTTGTAGTACTTGATTTTAATATCTGATACAATACACTTTCTTGCAGAACTTTCCCTTAATAATGTTATTAGAACACAAAGCAGAAAGGACCGGAGACTGGCACATACTCTGTTGCCACCCTTGGCTTAAACCAAAAGCTCAAAATGGGAATGCCACCATATACTAGCCATATGGAAGGGAAATAGAAGGCAGAGAAAGGACAGGACTCTAATGCGAAGCAACTGACAAGGAGTTTTCTAGTTTGTATTCTCTCTCCGTTTCTGGGTTTGAGATAAATGCAACCAAAGACATTGTGGAGAACTGCATTTAGCCTCAGCCACCTTGCTTGGCTGTGGCAAACGGATGGGAGCTAGTGTGATCAAATGGTTCTCAGGGACATCTTGGTTGATATCTCATGTCTTGTGTAGTTATAATACCCAAACCAACTGCTGTCAAATCGGTTCTGCATGATTCAGAACTCCATGTGTGTCAGAGTGGAACTATTCCACGGAATTTTAAATGGCTGACTTTGGGGAATGATTTCTAGGCCTTTCTTCCAAAACAGACTCAAACCACTAAACTTCTAGTTAGCTGCTGAGCATGGTAACCATTTACTCTAATCAGGGATGCCACAATTATTAACAGCACCCCCTGTCACTTTCAGAAGTACCCTGGTCAGCTAGTTAGAGCCTAGTCAGAATCAGGCCTTGCTGGGAGCTCAACAGACAGCCTAGCAGAGAGGAAAGCAACAAGAGGAGGACACAGGCTGGGACATCAGAGCAGGGAGGTCCTGCCAGTCCCCGAAACAGTGCAACAGTGGGATGTTGAGTGTGGCTCCCTTAATCTAACACTGTTCTGGGAAAGCACTTTTATTCAAAAGAGCTCCTAATGAAGACTCCACCGTGAGGCTGCTGCTCACTGATGTTCTTTAAGGCCCACAAGGACTTTTCATCGGCAGCCGTGTCTGTTGCACCAAGCCAAGCCAAGCAAGAGAAGGAAATGTGAGGAATAAGAAATCATGCAGGAAACATACTTTCTCTCCTCTTCAACAGTAACAGGATGTGCTGGCATGGCAAAAATATTTTGAACCTCAGTATTTTAAAGGAATTTTTTTTCCAATGACAACACCATAAAGATTCATGTGTGTGTGTGTGTGTGTGTGTGTGTGTGGACATTCAGATGTTTTATTTTAGGGGCAATTAAGTTAAATGACACATTGCATTAGATACATTTGCTGCAAAAGACCTCTTTTAAGATGTCTTTGTTAAAAATAAAAAAAGGGTCACTTTGAGAACTAAGGTATACCTGATCCAAGCCTTGATATTTTCAATAGCCACAAATGCACGTGAAAGGTGGACAAAGAAGAAAGACTGAAGAAGAACTGGCTCATTTGAATTACAGTATTGGCTAAGAACGTGGAATATACCCTGGACTCCCAGAAGACTGAACAATTCTGTCTTGGAAAATGTACAGCCAGAATGCTCCTTGGTGCAAAGATGATGAGACTTTATCTCACTTATGTTGGACACGTTTTCAACAGAGAAAAGTCCCTGAAAAGAACATCATGGTTGGTAGAGTGTCACTGAAAGAGAAAAGGATTCTCCATGAGATAGATTGACACAATGGCTAGAAAGATGGGCTGAAGCACAGCAAAGACTGATGACTACCTAGGACTATGCAGTGTTTCCTTCCATTGTACATAAGGTGCTATATGTCAGAAGAACCCGACAACAAAAACATACATAGTAATTAAGAATATGGATCTTTTAGCTTGATTTACAAGTTCAAATTCATTCTCCTTCACTTATTAGCTGTATTACTTTTTCTAAGTTGTTTAACCTCTCTGTGGC
This sequence comes from Heterohyrax brucei, assembly GCA_028571685.1. Taxonomy (NCBI): domain Eukaryota; kingdom Metazoa; phylum Chordata; class Mammalia; order Hyracoidea; family Procaviidae; genus Heterohyrax; species Heterohyrax brucei. The sequence continues at coordinate 110,325,688 of CM053148.1, forward strand.
TTGGTTTTCTTACTGCAGCAATGAGGGTAAAAATCATAACTGCTTCTTAAGTGTTGTTATGGAATCTAAATGTGTTGATGCATGCTAAGGGGGCTGTGGTGGTTCAATGGCGGACTTCTGGTCTGTCATGGGGCGGATATGGTTCCATTCCCACACAGTACACCTCAGGCACAGGCGCCATGTGTCTGGAGCTTGATAGTCGGTATCATGCTGAATAGGTTTCAGTAGCACTCCAAGCTAAGAAAGACTAGGGAAAAAGGGCTGGCCGTCAACGTCCAGAAATCATCCTAAGAAAACGTTATGGATTACAACAGTCTGATTAATAGCTCATCACAGGGATGGTGCAGGACCAGTGGCATTTTATTCTGCTGTGCATTGAGTCAACATGAGTTGGGGCCAACTCATCAACAACTAACAATGAAGATACATGTTAAAGCACTTAGCATAGTACTTAATCCCAACCAAAACCACTGCTGTTGAGTCAGTTCCAACACATAGAGACTCTATAGGTCAGAGTAGAGCTGCCCCATAGAGTTTCCAAGGAGCGCATGGTGGATTTGAACAGCTAACTTTACAGCTAGCAGACATAGTACTTAACCACTGCACCACCAGGGTTTCCTCGCAGTACCTAGCACATAGTAAATGCTGACAACTACCATTTTTATATTACAGCTTCTCTGAAACTGAAACCAAATACATTGTCATAAGGTTGATTCTTATAAGACAGTGTAGCACTTCCTTGTAGGGTTTCTAAAGAGCAACTGGTGTATAAGAACTGCGGAACTCTTTGGCCAGCAGCCAGACTGTTAATCACTGTGCCCAGGGCCTGGCAGCTTCTCTAAGGAAACTCAATTAGTATTTCTCAAGAGCTCATTTCTTTCTTTTAAACTTTTGTATAAGGCTCCATATTACTTTGATATCTAGTTAAAGACAAGAGCTACTGCCATCTTTTACTATGAAATCAGTGTTATGGATTTGAAAGTGGTGTTAATTTCTTCCAGTCTTTTTTTTTTTTTTTTCACTGCTGTTGTTCAGTGCCCTTGCATTGATTCTCACTCATCGCTATCCTATGTATAACTGAACGAAACACAGTCCAGTCCTGTGCCATCCTCACCATCTTTGTACTTAAGCCAATTGTTACAGCCACTGTGTCAAACCCTCTTGCTGAGGATCTTCCTCTTTTTCACTGACCCTCTTTACCAAGCGTAATGTCCTTCTTCAGTGTCTGAAGCTTCCTGGTAATATGCCCAAAGTAAGTGAGACACAGTCTTGTCATCCCTGTTTCTAGGGAACATTCAGCCAACTTCTTCCAAAATTATTTGTTCACTTTTTATTGGCAGTCCGTGGCACAGTCAACACTTTTTACCAATAACACAGTTCAACAATAAACATTCTTCTTTGGACTTCCTTATTCATTGTCTAGCTTTCATATGCAAATGACGCAGTTGAAAACACAGTAGCTTGGCTCAGACACACCCTAGTCCTCAAGGTGTCATCTTTGTTTTCAAGAATTTAAAGGGTGTTTTGCAGATATGCCCAGTACAAAGCACTGGGTATTGACAGATTCTGCTGTAGGTGTTGATTGTAGATCTCAGTAAAATGAAATCCTTGACAACTCCAATCTTTCTCTCCGTGTATCATGATGTTGCTTACTCGTCCAGATTCATGCTGAGGTATAATCTACACTGAATGCCGTGATCTTTGATCTTCATCAGTAAGTGCTTCAAGTCTTCTTCACTTGCAGAAAGCAAGGTTGTGTCAGCTGTAGAAGGCTGGTTGTTAATGTCTGTTTAGCATAGTCCAGCTTCTCAGATTATTTGTTCAGCATACAGACTGAGTAAGAATAGTGAAAGGATATTACCCTGATACACTCCTTTCCTGACTTGAAACCATGTCGCATCCCCTTGTTCTGTTTAAGGGAGTGACTTTGGATCTATGTACAGGTTCCTTATGAGTACAATTGGGTGTTCTGGAATTCTCATACTTCCCAACTGTTATCCATAATTTGTTATAAGCTGTACGGTCAAATGCCTTTGCATAGTTAATAAAACACAGGAAAACATCTTTCTGATAGTCTCTGCTTTCAGAGAGGATCTGTCAGACATCAGCAATTCTGTCCCTGGTTCTAGGTTCTCATCTGAAATTAACTTGAATTCCTGACAGTTCCCTGCCAATATACTGCTGCAACTGTATATGAATGATCACCAGCAACATTTTACTCCTGTGTGATATTAATGTTATTGTTCAATAATTTCTGCCTTTGGTTAGATCACCTTACTTTGGGAATAGGAATAAATGTGGACTTTTTCCAGTCAGTTATCCAAGTAATTGTCTTCTGAATTTCTTGGCGCAGATGAGTGAACGCTTTCAACACTGTATTTGCTTACTGAAATATTTCAGTTGATAGCTCATCAGTTCCTAGAGCCCTCTTTTTCCCCAATGCCTTCAGTGCAGCACAGACTTCTCACTCCAGTACCATCAGTTCCTGGTCATGTAAGATCTCCTGAAACGATTAAATGTCGACTAGTTCTTTTTTGTTACAGTGAGTCTACGTATTCCTTCCACTTTCTTCTTCCTGTTGTTTTATTTTTAGGTGTGTTATTGTTCTTTAAGTGACAGCCCACAATCCAAGTCAATTGGCTGTATAGAACCGCACATCCACATGGCTATGCAACTCCAGCTGCTATCCCCACCCTGTGACAGTGCACCCCTACTTTCCATTTTACTGCCTGTAACCATTCGAGAACTCCCCTTCCCTGCTGCCCTTTCATCTTGCCTCTAGACAAGAGCTGCTCAGACAGCCTTGTGTGTGTATATATATATGTATATATATACATATATTTAAGCCAAGAAGCGATTACTTGCCATTATCACTCTGTATCTTATACTCCCATCCAATCTTTGTCTGAAGAGTTGGCTTTGGTACTGTTTTAAGATCTGGGTTAACAGAGAGTCTAGCACCGTGTCTTCAGGGGATCCTCCACTCTGATGGACCATCAAATATTGTCTTTTAATTGAGTTCTACTTCCATACACTCATTTTTTTTCTACAACTACATCAGGGTGTTCACAATGTGCTCTCTGTCAGGACAGTGATGGGTGGTAGCTGGGCACCTTCTGGTTCTTCTAGTCCCGTGTTGATGTAGTCTCTGATCACATGGCACCTTGTGTCTCCTGAGCTCACATTTTCCTTCATTCTCTTCTGCTCCTTGTACACTGGGATCAATTTATGCTACTTAGATGGCAGCTTGCTAGCTTTGTGTACACTAGGCACCAGAATGCAGAACATTTTCTTAAGAAAAACTTAATTATGCCAATTAACCTGACTGTCCCCTGAAACCATGGTGTCTAGACCCCATGCTGCTACTCTGACCTTCAAAATGTTGGGTTGTATTTCAAATTCATTTAGCTTTTGGAATAGTCCAGTGGTGCTAGCATCCCTTCTACTGTGCTGTGTTGCTCCATTTACTTAATCCAATTCCTGTCTGCTGTCTGACCTACCAATACCCCTCCCTCCTTCACCCACCTTGTAACCAACAAAGATTATTTTCTTCTGTGATTAAACCTTTTTGTAAGTCCATATAATAGTGATTTCATACAATATTTGTCTTTTTGTAACCAACTGATTTCACTCAGCATAGCTTCAAGATGACTCCATTTTATGAAATGTTTGGTAAGAAACATCTATTCCTATTATTCTTTATCACTCCATAGTATTCATTGTGTACATGTATCATAGTTGGCTTATTCATTTAATCTCTTGATGGGCACCTGTTGTGGACAGTGATACAATAATTTGTGTACATGTGTATGTGTTGATGTGACAGCCTATATTTCTATCAAATGTATTCCAAGCAGTGGAATTACTCGATGATATGACACTTTTATTTCTAGCTTCTTAAGAAAGTGCCAAATCAGTTTCCAAAGTAGTTATACTATCTTATATTCCCATCAGCATCATAGAAGAGTTCCAGTCATGGCAAAACCTCTCTAACATTTATTATTATTATTATAACAATTGGTGGGGTGAGATGGTATCTCATTGTAGTTTTGATCTGGATTTTTCTAATGACTAATGATACTGAGCGTTTCCTTATGTGTCTGTTAGCCAGCTGGATGTCTTGGTGAAGTACTTGTTCATTTTGCCTGTTGTTTAATTGGGTTATTAGTCTTTTTCTTGTTGATGTTTTGCAGTGCCTTGTAGATTACGGAGATGAGCTGCCAATCAAATTCACGTTAGCCAAAAATTCTTCCCATTCTGTAGCCAAGCCGGCCAAGTGACCTCGAGTCGGATCTGACTCATGGCAACCCATTCTGTAGGTAGTCTTTTTAGTCTTGTGGTAAAATTTTTGGATGAGCATAAATGTTTGATTTTTAGAAGTTCCCAGTTGTCTATATTCTCTTCTGATGTTTATATATTCATAGTAATATTTTGTTATCTGTTTATGTAATGTATTATGGGTCCTAGCATTGGCCCTATTTTTCCTTCCATGAGCCTTATTGTTTTAAATTTTATATTTAAGTCTTTCATCGATTTTGAGTTAGTATTTGTGCATGATAAGAGATATGAATCTTGTTTCATTTTTTGCAGGTAAATATCTAGTTATGCCAACACCATTTGTTAAAGAAACTATCTTTTCCCCAATTTATGGGCTTTGGGCTTTTTCAAATATCAGCTACTTGTAGGTGGATAATGTTGTATCTGGATTCTCTGTTCTGTTCCACTGGTCTACATACCTGTTTTTCTACTAGTATCTGATTGTTTTGAGTATCATGCAATGTAACAGGTTCTAAAGTCACGTAGTGTGAGTCCTCCCACTTTGTTCTTCTTCTTTACTAATAATTTACTTATCTGTGGCTGCTGCTTCTTATTTGATTCTATGAATTTCTTTATTCCATCCCTGATTTCTTCAGTAACCCAGTAATTTCTGAGCAAAGTGTTGTTCAGTTTCCATGTATTTGATTTTTTTTGTCCTTCTTATATTTGTTACTGGTTTCTACTTTCACGGCCTTGTGGTCTGAAGAAATGTTTTGTAGTATTTCAGTACTTTGAATTTTACTAAGGATTGCTTTGTGATCTATTATGTGGTCAGTTCTGGAGAATGTTTCAAGAGCACTGTGAAATAAAGTATACTCAGCTGTATAATTGAAAGTGTGTTTGGTTATCAACCCAGATACGGGAATCACAAAAATCAGAGGCAAAACACTGAAAATAGGGTAACTGAGATGTCATTATGTAAACATTATAACAAAAAAATGTAGTCATAGGCCTTTCACGTGGAGAGCGAGGCAAGGTGATATAAAGAAATTAAAGATAGGTTTATATTTAAAAAAATAGGGGTAAGTATTAAGTACCCACAGAGAAAACTCAATCCGACTCATCAAAGTAAAAAAAAAAAACAAGACATGAAGTCTCAGCAATACAAAACCACCAACACTGGAAAAGATGAAAGTAAAACACATAAAGAAAAAAGATGCAGTGCAAAAAATTAAATGAAACAATGAAACTGTCTATAACACACACAAAAAGACATCAAAATGACAGCACTAAGCTCACACGTATCAAAAATCACAGTGAATGTAAATGGAGGAAGTATACCAACAAAGAGACAGAGCGTATACTTTGTTGCTGTCAGGTGGAGTGTTCCATATCTGTCTGTGAAGTCAAGTTAGTTGACTGTGGCATTTATATCTTCTGTGTCTTTGTTGAGCTTTTTTCTAGATATTCTATTCTGCACTGAAAAAGTCATATGTTGAAGTTGCCTGCTATTATTGTGGAACTGTCTATTTCTGTTTTCAGCACAGCCAGTGTTTGTTTTATTTATTTGATATCCCTGTCATTGGGTGCATAGATATTTAATATGGTTATTGATACCTTAATCATTATATCATGTCCTTTCTTATGGTGGACTTTAAAGTTTTTTTTTTTTATGAGAGACTAATATTGCCACTTCTGTGCTTTTTTGTATGTTGTTAGCTTGATATTATTTCTTTCCACTCTAAGTTTTAGTTTGTGCCTTTGAGTCTAAGATGTCTCTCCTCTAAGCAGTATACAGATAAGCTATTTTATTTTACTTCAATCTACAACTCTCTCTCTTTACTGGTGAATTTAGTCCATTTACAGTCACCATAATTATTGATATGTATGAGCTTTTGTATTTTTTGAGATTTCATGTTTTTCTTGTTTTTATTTTGAAGTATAGAATTGATAGCTTCCTTTGTGGTTACCTTAATATTTTCTCTGATTTTTCAGAATGTAAACCTGCCTTTAATTTCTTTATATTGCCTTGACTTCCTCTCCCTGTGAAAGAGCTATGACTAGATTTTCCTTTGAGTACTTTTGTTTTCTTATGATCTTTGTACAATGACATCTATTGCCCTAGTATCAGTGTTTTGGCTATGGCTTTTGTAACTACCCTATTTGGGTTGATATCCACTTGCTCTGTTCTGTGTTCTGGTCTTGAGTTGTTATCTGTTGTTACTGATTTTCTAAGCAAAGGATGCCTTTTAGTATTTCTTGTAATTTTGATTTGTTTTTTTGCAAATTCCCTAAATTTCTATTTATCTAGATATATTTTAATTTTGCCATCACATCTGAGAGACAGTTTTGATGAGTATGTAATTCTTGGCTGACAATTTTTTTCCTCAAGGCTTTGTATATGTCATCCCATTGCCTGTTTGCCAGAATGATCTCTGCTGAGTAGTCTAAGCTTATTCTTACTGATTCCCCTTTGTAGCTTATTTTTCCTTTATCTCTAGCCCTTTTAAAATTGTCTCCTTACCTTTAGTTTTGGCCAGTTCAAATATAATATGCTTTGGTGTCTTTCTTTTGGAATCTAACCTATGTTCTATATTAAACAGCACAGGAAGCATCAACAGAAGGTGGAAGGGATAAAGGACCTTGATAGAGGATAAAGGATCCTTGAGAGATACCTTCTCGTCCTTGATGAGAATTAACAATTCTCCTGTATTCTCTTTTATCTTCCCCTGTTTGGTACTTCAGTTACTCATAGATTATTCCTTTTCATATAGTCTCACATAATTCTTAGAGTCTCTTGACTTTTTTTTTTTTAACAGTCCTTTGATCCTCTGGTAATTCCAGGAAGTTCTCTTCCTCTTGAAAGTTTAATACTTTGTTTTGTAACCTTTCTGATCAAACCACAGTCTGCTTTTTTAAATGATTGGAAATTGACTTTGTCTCTGAGCCATCAGCAAATTGTTTTCATTTGGGACCCAAGAGTCCATTTACTTTTCTTACATGGCTTCAGCTCTGGTGCCCAGGTAGTCAGTCACCAAACGTGTGGTGCATGATGTTGTCTACTACCCTTGATGGGCAGGAGTGATTGATATAGGCACTGGTGTCTGACACTACAGCTTCTGAGAAAGGCAGGGGAGCTGACAGCCACCCCTGAGTGTCTGTGAGGATGGTGTATCCCCTGATGTCTGAAACTAGGTCAAAAAACAGTTTCTGCCATGATTTTCCTATTTAAGGGAACTGATAGAATTTTTCTTTTCTCTCACTCCTCCTCTCCAAGTTTGTTAAATTATTTGCCCTCCAAGTCTCAAAGAATAGCTCAGGGTGGGCTTAAAGAGTCCTACTTCCAACTCAGTTAATGACATCAGACTACCAAGCCAGGAGAAGAAAGGAGGTATCACTAGAAGAAAGGGAGAGGCTCAAGTGAAAGAAAAATTTAGATACTGTCTGTGGCAGGTTACATGAAAAGATTTAGCTTTTGATGATCTGGTGCTGTTTCCCTCCAGCGCTGGAGATGCAAGTTGACCCTCCATGCAATTTCTCTTGTTCAGGCAGATCTACTACTCAGCACATCACAATGGCCTCTTGGATTTCCCAGCAGGTCAGGTCTGCGGAATCCTGAATGATCTGTACTTCACTCCCTTCTCCATTGCTGAGTCCAGTTTCTCAGCTTTTCCTGTGATGTTTGGGACTCCTAAAATGTCATATGTATTGGATTTGTTTGTTCTTTTGAGTCTTTGTTGTTAGAGGGGTCTTGAGAAGCATCCATCTACTCTACCTTCTTGGTCCTTTATCCCTTCCACCTTCTGTTGATGCTTCCTGTGCTGTTTAATACTTTTGCTGTAGAATCTTTCCATGTTACAGCTTGAAGCTTGAATTTTTCTTCAGTTTTTTCATCTCAAGAAATGCAGATCTTGTTGTTGTTGTAGTTTGTTTGTTTCCACCAGTTCTTTGTCTTCTAGAGCCACTCTTTGAAATCTTTTGTTCAGCTCTTTTTACTTCTGATGTCAATTTTGTTCCCTATTCTCTCCTGTGTTTAGTGACCTCTTGCTTTGTTATGTATGGTATCCTTGATGTCAACCCACAACTAGTCTGGCCTTTGCATCAAATCTATTCTTGAGATGGTCTCTAAAACCTGGTCGAGTATACTCAAAAGTTGTATCTTGGCTCTTGTGGACCTATTCTAATTTGCTTCAGTTTTAACTTGAAAGTGCTATAAGCTGATGGCCTTTTCCACAGTTGACCCTCGTCCACAGTTGTAGACAATTTGATTCCTGTGTATTCCATCTGATAAGGTCCACAAAGTCAGCAGTTCAAATCCACCAGACACTCCTTAGAGACTCTATGGGGCAGCTCTACCTTTAACTCTAGGGTTTCTTTGAGTCAGACTCAATTTGATGGCAGTGGACTTGGTTTATATAGTTGCTGTTCATTTTTAGTAAAATAAGAAAAAAACGTTATCTGCAATGGAGAAGTCTCTGGTCTAGCAAAATTCTATCATGAGACCTCCAGCATCATTTCTATCACCAAAGCCATGCTTTCCAACTACTGACCCTTCTTTGTTTTCAATTTTTGAATTACAGTCACTAGTGCATCCTGCTAACATGTTCGAGTAATTTCAGACTGCATAAGTTAGTAAAAATCATCAGTTTCTTCACCTTTATCCTTAGTTGCTGCATAAATTTGAATAATAGTCACACAAAGTAGTCTTCCTGTCCTTCTTATCCTATTGCTAACAGTGTTGCATACCAGGATAGATCGTGAAATGCTCTTTTAGACAAGGAATGTAATGCCAAGCCTCTCAAAATGTCATTCCCAGATGATTATTAGATTGCAAGTGGCCATTACCGGTCCATATTGGCACACTGATGCCTAGAATATTGATGAATATTGTGTTCTGTTTTATTGTGAATACTTTCAATTTTCATACATTTGTACTTTGTGCATTTCATGTTTCAGTTATTAATAAATGTTTGTAGCTTCTCAGTTTGAGTCATGCCATATCAGCAAATGAAGGTACTAAAAGCTTGATTCCATCCATGTCATTAAGTTAACTTTGAGGAGGCATCTATCCCCCCATAGTATTTTGAGTGCCTTCCAACTTGAGAGACTCATCTCCAGCACTGTTTCAGTCAGTGTTCCACTGCTTTTCATAAGGTTTTCACTGGTTAATTCTTTTCAGCAGTAGACTGTCAGTTCCTTCTTAGCCTGAGTCTGGAAGCTCAGTTGAAACCTGTGGATCATGGGTTTCTCTGCCAGTATGTGAATGCTGGTGGTTTAACTTCCCATATCACAGCAAAATGCAAGTACTCACAGTACAACAGATGCATGAAGGTTTTTAAAATAGGATATTTAAATCTTTTTCCTTAAATTACTAGCAAGCACATAATCATCATGGGATTGTAAGATTTTCCATATATTGTTGCAATAATAACTGTATCCCATGTCAGTGGAGTTTGAATAATTAACCGGTAATGATTACATATGTACCTGCACAGTAAAGAATCATGGTGGGGAAAACGGGGTTGATTCTTAGCTCACAGAAAGAATGTCATCACCCCTAAAGGTATTTGTTAACAAATTCTAGCATATTATTTCTTTATGTATACATAAAAGAGATGAAACTAATTTTGAAAGGTTGGGTTATGAAATGCCATGTGGGTTTCAAAAAAGTTCTGTAATGAAAAGAGGCTAAGAGGAAGGGAATTACATTTTCCTGTAATAGCCTTTACTTGTTCACGTCTTTACTGCTGCCTTTTCAGTTCTCTTTAAAATAAGGCTTAGGAAAAAAAAAAAGTTAGAGCCAAGGAAACAGGCTTTTTAATTCTACCCTTTTGTAATTCTGATGCTACAACTGACCCTCCTCAATACTGCCTTCCTTTTTAACATTAATTACCTTGTTATCTGAGAGATGCAGCAGCTCTCCCCTGTCTGCTTAGGAAGAAGGCCAGCAGGGCAACAGTTGGAAGTGAATTACCGTGATTGTTTGGGGCTTTAGAAAGCCCTCTCAGCTGTCTATTCGTCTTAGACTCCTGGTTGAGTCACTTGGGTATGTTTTTTAATTTAGTATTCTGTGTCCACCTTCCAGTAAACATATGTTTATACTGTATGTATATAACCAATTATACTGTAGCTAGGGGCAATGTCTCTTCTGGATTCTTCACTTGCCAATGCTTAGAAAACCTGGTGTAGGACTCCAGGGCATGCCCTCAGTCAAGAGATGGGGGGGAAAGGTTTGTTTCATTTGCCTACATCTTTCACTCATTCCTATGATTGGTTATGACCAGTGCGGTGAGCAGGCACCTTGCTTTGTATTCTCCCCAATATAAACTTCTTTTCCCACTCAGCAGGGACTAGTGATTATTAGGCAAAATGTTAGGATTCAGAACCATTATAAGGCAATGGGAGTGAAAACACCCAGTCTATTTACTTGGTTTGATTATTTTGACTGCTTCCATTTGTCACTTCAGCTTAAGGCCAGTTTGGCCAATTTGATTAAATTGACTGGTTCTTTCACTGAAGTGACCAGTCAATGCTAACAAATTGGTTGTGTTTGTAGAAACTCATTAGGTTTTATCTCTTCCATTGTGTCTGCAACAGATATGGCATCAAGAATTTGACACACATTTGCTTTTAGCTCTTCTGCCAAGGGGGTTGGAGAAAGGATCATGCGTGGATGTTATAGATTCGAGATGGGAAAACTAACCATTATTGATTTAGGCTACAAGCTAGCCCCGGGTACTAATTATTATCAAGGCCATCATGTCTGTGATTACATTGTGCTTTCTTGAAAGTTTTTTTTAATAAGCACTTGGTGTTACTCTCCCTACTCTGAGCACCTGGATAGTCAATTAATGTGTGACTGGGAGGAAAGTTATGTCTACAGCAAGTGTCATGCAAATGGTTTCTTGGAAGAAGAAAAATCCCTGCTTTCTTGCCAAGAGGCGCAGTGCTGACCGCCAATATGATTCCAGTATTTGAGTTTCATTTGTTTCAAACTTCTTGTTTGCTCTCCCAAGGGCCACATATCTTCAAGGCTTCTGCATGTCAACTGCTTAATTGCTGTAATAATCATCTGGTATAAAAGTCAGGAGCTTTTTACCATCCAGCAAAATTTCTGGCATTTTTGTGATCTGACCAAGCAACAGCTTTCTCTCTTAGCTACATTAAGCACAAGGAATAATTTATGAGAATAAATTAGAGGACGATTCTAACACTATCTTTTTGTGCTGTTTTCATTTTCGTTTTAAATAAAATACACTTGTCTCCATGCTTGTTGCTTGGCACTATAAGGCTTGCTCTGAGACCAAGAAATACAAGGAAGCCTCTGGGTGAACTCATGGTGTATTTATTAAAAATTTCTGATTACAAACAAGAAAGGGTGAAACTGATTAACTTACTCAAAAGGAAAATTTAATGGTATGATTTAAGATGCTCATAGAAACAGTAGAATAGTAAGAAAACAGAATAGGAATGGGGGCAGAACCAGGGTTCCAGGTAATGAGAACTAAAGGACAGTTCCTTTAGGTTATTATTGCCTAAGCAAATGCAATATTAGTTTCTTCAGTCTCTTTTCAGCCTTGATTGACCATATCATCAGAATATATCCAGTAGGGAAAAGATCATTCCCCAGCACAATATTGGAATGATTGTTAGGGGAAATGGAAATGGATACCGGGTAGCAAACATAACAAATATCCTCTCCATGTGAAGATGGGGTGATCATTGAAATAAAAGTGGAAAGTTTCAATGTCATTAATCTCCAAATGGAGCCTGATATCTCTTGTACTCTGTAGCAAGAAAAGTTTTGCTTGTTACAGAAACAAAGCACAGTAACGTAACGAGAATTGACTGTAATGCTCTGTTGTTCTTAGGTAGAGTAGACTGTGCTATTTTTTTTTTTTTAACAATGAGTTGAATGTTTAAACTTAAACAAAATGTTGGGTCCCTAGACTTGCTGCTAGTTCAGACCTGAGATCAGTAGTATTGAAGCCAAAGCTTCAGACAAAGAATGGAATGAACTTGGGGACACAGAGTGATGCATGTGGTATGTACACTTTATGGTTCTTTCTTTCTTTCTATCTATCTATCTGTCTATCTATCTATCTGTCTATCTGTCATCTATCTATCTATCTATCTATCTATCTATCTATCTATCTATCTATCTATCTATCTATCTATCTATCTATCTATCTATCTATCTATCTATCTATCTATCTATCTATCTATCTATCTATCTATCTATCTATCTATCTATCTATCTATCTATCTATCTATCTATCTATCTATCTATCTATCTATCTATCTATCTATCTATCTATCTATCTATCTATCTATCTATCATCTCTCTCTCTCTCTCTCTCTCTCTCTCTCTCTCTCTCTATCTATCTATCTATCTGTCATCTGTCTATCTACCTGTCTGCCTGTCTGTGTATCTATCTATCTATCTGTCATCTGTCTATCTGTCTGTCTGTTTGTCTATCTGTCTGTCTGTCTGTGTATCTATCTATCTATTTAAGGCTGTCTCACTGGTTTCTTTCTAGAGGGGAGATGGTGGAGAAGAAGGGACAAATGTCAGTTGAGTGGATAGTGGAAGTAAAGAATGAAAAAGAAGAGTGTGCTGTCACAGGGTGAGGAGGACAGATAGAGTAGTAGAGAGGAGGGTATGGAAAACTGACTTGGATTGTAAATTTTCACTTAATCACAATTTAAAAAAAGTTAATGTAGGCTTTTTGAGAGGTGAGATTTTTATCTGTTCTATTTATTGCCATATTCCCTAGTACTTAGAAGAATGCCTGGCACATATCACTTTTAGTATTATCTGCAGTATATTTTTTATATGCCTGTTCTTTAAAATATTAAGGAGACACTACTTTTATATATGTGAAAAAACAAACCCAGTGCTGTCTAGTCGGGTCTGACTCATGGCGATCCTAGAGGCCAGGGTAGAACTGCCTCACTCTTAAATCCCAGGAAAGTAACCTCAGTGCTCAGAGCATTCCTTCTTGGAAATTCCACCCCTTCTGAGCTTGGACTATAAGATCAGGACCATTCTGCCAACTGTATTTGGGAACATAGAACTTTCATTATGAGTGAATATTCCCATTATTATGTAGAGAGAAGGATGTATGTAATTTCTGATAAGTTCTGGGCATTTAGCTTGATGGTTTCTGTTGTTTGGAGTCCTGAATATTCTGTCTCATATACAAGGAGAAAAATAAAATCAAAGCAGATTCTACCTCACAGAAGAAACAGATTTTTAATCAGCAACCCTCAAATGTATCTAATAGGTTCACCAACAAAATTTTATTTCCCACTCTAGCATTTAAGCATATTAGCATGATGGCGGAAACCCTGGTGGCCTAGTAGGTTATAATGTTATGTCTGCCAACCAAAAGGTCAGCAGTTCAAATCCACCAGGTGCTCCTTAGAAACTCTATGGGACAGTTCTACTCTGACTACTAGGGTCACTGTGAGTCAGACTTGACTCAAAGGCAGCAAGTTTTTCTGAGACGATGATGGTAGCGTGAGTGTGGGGACAGTGTGTGATCTGGGGCAAGCCTGTAGGAGGATGAGGAAGGAGGCTGGTGAAAGATGACTAGGAAATTTGCCTTAGGCTACCAGGTGGATGGTGGTGCTTGTGATAGAGCAATACACGGGATGAAGATGACATAGGAACAACAGATCTGAGGAAGATGAAGTGGATTATCACTGAGGGACCGTTATTTTTCTTCTACAGGCTCTATTTTAATATTTAACAATTGTTAAGGAGTCAGACTTCTATGACAATTCTTGTTTTATCTTAAATAAATAATACCACTGTTTGTTTTTTTAAGGCTATTCTAAATCTTAAACATTCTATATTCCTGCTGAGGTTTGTCTCACTGTCCTCATAGGGTGAGGTGTTGTGGTGAGGTGCATTCCACCGCAGCCCTTGTGTTTCTCTGGCACCACACCACAATATTACAGTAGTTCAGAATTTGCCGATTTAATGATAAATTTTGGCAATTCTGAATCATCTTATTTTATTCGGATACAAAAAGTAATCACAAATGGTTGACATGAGTTGGAGGAAAGTCTGTTTTATATTAAAGCTCTTATAATTAGACAAAATGAAATTTAATGAAAATTGTCTTAACTCTAATCCAAAGTTGTATTTTTTAACATATTCTAGAGTCAATCTCGTTATACAAATGAGGTTTTTTTTCTTGTTGGTTGTTTTCTCTTTTATGAATCAGCTGTCAATGATTATAAAGCATACTTCGGTTTTGAAAACTTCACAGACGATTCTATTCGTTTCTGTATTTGCTAAAAAGAACATTTTTTTTTTCAAACAATGTCTCAGTAACTTATTTGCATGTGGGTACGTTTGTTGCAGAGAAGCCTTTTCCAAAATAACCAGAACTATATATTGTTGCAATACTTATAACATGTTTTTGCCTTTTACTTCTTGGATGTTGGGAGTTTGTCTCCTGTCGTAGTCACCTAGTGCTGCTGTAACAGGGCTGCCACAAGTAGACGACTTGAACCAAGAGCAATTATATCCTCACGGTAAAGTAAGGCTAAGAATCCAAATTCAGAGCATCAGCTTCAGGGGAACACTTCCTCTATCGACTCTGGAGGAAGATCTTTCTCATCACTCTTCACCTGGACTGAGGTTTCTGGGGCTCACCTGGTGATATGAGGCCGGAAACTTTCTGCTTACTTCCTTTTCCTTTATCCCAGGTGATTGCCTCAAGACACAAAACAATCTTGTAAGTTGAGTCTTGCTTTATTAATGCAACCATTGCCCATCCTCCCTCGTTAACATCATGGAGGCAGGATTTACAGTGTATAGGAACATGACACAATACCAGGGATCCTGGCCTAGACAAACTGCTGCACACATTTTGGGGGGGTGGGGTGGATATAATTTAGTATATGACATCTACTGACAGTCGTGTCTGACTGTTGAACCGTGCATTTATCTAGTTTATCAGCTACTGTTACTGAGTTTCTACTTGTTCAGCTTTGGAATAGGTGGTATAAAGGAACCAAGAATAAAATCAGATTCAACTCTAGCCTTTGAATAGTTCTCAAGTCTTCACTTACTGGATCTGCTAACTAACACAAAGCTTTTCCTTTGATGGCAAGGGCTGAGAGGCTGAGTTTCTCTTCACGTTCTCCCTGAATCATTTTCGTTATGGTCACAGTTAGATTCCGAAACCTAGGTAGAAGAGGAAACCCTGTGTCCATTTGATCTCTGTAACTCCTTGAACTAAAAAAGTATTCTTTTCATGATTATTATTTTGTGTTTTAAATTTCAATCTAATCTTTGTCTGAAGAGGGGACTTCAAGAGTTATTTTGGCTCTGGGTCAATAGAGCTTCTGGAGAGCTTTAACTTTGGAGTTTCTTTAGTCCCAGTCAGACAGCACTGACCAAAGTAAGATGCGAAACATTGTCGTAATAAAATTTATTATGTTCATTGACCTATGCCAAACCAACTCCCCGCTGTTGAGTTGATTCCAACTCATAGTGACTCTATAAACAGAGTAGAACTGCTCCATAGAGTTTCCAAGGAGATCCTGGTGGAGTTGAACTACCGACCTTCTGGTTAGCAGCTGAAGAACTTAATTACTATGCCACCAGTTTCCAACTGACCTATGTGTCCCCTGAAGTCATGGTTGCTAGAACCCCAGCTCAGCTACACTGTTTCTCAAAGTGTTTGATCATGTTGAGGATACTTCTCAGCTTTTGCTTTGGTCCAGCTGTGCTGACTTCTTCTGTATTGTGTGTTGTCCTTCCCTTCACCCTAGATGCTTCTTACCTACTGTCTAGTTAGTGAGTTACCCTTTGTCTTCTTCCTTACCCTCATAACCATCAGGGAATGTTTCCTTCTGTGTTTAAGTCTTTTCTTCAGTTTTTATAATAGTGGTCTTATATACTGTCTTTTGTTATTAATCAATTTCATATAGCATGATGCCTTCAAGATTCATCTATACTGTAAGATTTTTGGCAGATTCCTCATTGTTCTTCATCTTTGCATAGTATTCCATTGTGTATATAAAGCATAATTTCTATATCCATTAGTCTGTTGGTGAGTACCTAGACCAGCTATTTCCACCTCTTTGCTATTGTGAACAGTGTTACAATGAACATGAGTGTGCCTATATCTATTTGTATGATAGCTCTAACTTCTGTAGGATGTATTACAAGGAGTAGGAGTGCTGGATTGAACAGCACTTCTATTTCTAGCTTTTTAAGGAAGCGTCAAATCAATTTCTATTTTAAATTCCCACCCATCATGTGTAAGTGTTCTGCTCCTTCCACAACCTCTCCAGTACTTATTAGTGCCAGTCTTGTTGGACTAAGATGGTATCTTATTGTAGTTTTGATTTGCACTTTTGTAATGGCTAATCATTACGAGCATTTCCCCATATATCTGCTAGCTACCTGAATGTCTTCTTCAGTGAAGTTGTCTGTTTATATCCTTGGCCTATTTTTTTTTAACACATTCATTTGTCTTTTTGTTGGTCAGGTACTGAAGTATATTGTAGATTTTAGAAATTAGACACTTATAACATATGTCCTAGCCACATTTTTCCTTCCGTGTGTATAGGTTATCTTTTTACTGTTTCTGTGAAGTCTTTTGAGAAGAATATAGGTTTGATTTTTTAGGACCTTCGAGTTATCTAGTTTCTCTTCTGGTGTGTGTGCACTGTTAGTTTTCGTTTGTACTTTGTTTATTCTGTATATCAGGACTCTTAATATTGTCTCTATTTTATTTTTTTCAATAATCTTTAACATTTTAGATTTTATATTTAGGTCTTTGATCCATTTTGTGTTAGTTTTTTTAGCATGGTGTGAGATATGGGTCTTGGCTCACTTTTTTGCAGATGAGTATCTAGTTATGTCAGCACCATTGGTTAGACACAGACCAGAACACTTTTGAGAGTAAAAGACGATATTAATATAAGCTGTATCATAAAATGAGCAAAAAAGAAAAAGAAAGAAAAATCAAAGCTAATCATAAACCAGCATCATTCTATGCAAACTAGGGCATCTGGTGATACTCCTTGTTAGTGGCATCAATCTGGAAAACCTGGCTATGTACCACTGACAACTGTATATGTACTTAACCATTGTTTTTGATAATTCAATCTTAAACAAGTGGATGAAGAAATACGTCATGTGATGAATATCCAGAAATAACAAAAGTTAACAATTGTCGGGTAGACAACAAAAGACAAAATTCTTGAAACATATAATAGTGTTTTTAAAAAGTCACTGAATTGATTCTGACTCATAGTGACCCTATAGGACAAAGCAGACCTACCGTAGACCTGCCTCCAAGGAGTAGTTAGTGGATTTGAACTGCTGGCACTTTGGTTGCCATCCAAGTTCTTCTTAACCACCATGCCATCAGGGTTCCTACTGTTATTATGGCTTTATTAATTCACATTCTTAAGTTTCATCTTTTATTAAAACTTAGTGCCATTGAGTCAGATCTGACTCATGGTGACCCTAGAGGCCAGAGTAGAACTACCCTACAGAGTATCTGAGGAACTCCTGGTGAATTTAATGGATGTCATTATTTTACCCCTGTGTAATGCTACTCCTGACAAGAAGAGTTCTTGTTTTTGTAGTTTTAGTCACTATAATCAGTATCTTACTACCTGAGAAATCTTTGTAGTAGACTACAAACTCTCAAAGCTAAATTCAACGTTCTCACTTGAAATTACATTAATCACTGTGTATTGTGTGGAAAAGAACTGATTGTTGCTAGATATTTTTGGTAAACAATGATTTATGCTCTGGAAACTCTGGAGGTGTACTGGTTAAGTGCTGTGTCTGCTAACCAAAAGGTTGGCAGTTCAAATCCACCAGGCATTCCTTGAAAACCCTGTGGGGCAATTCTATTCTGCCCCATAGCACTGTTATGAGTCAGAATTGACTTGACTGCAGTGGATTTGGGTTTTATGACTCCTTCTCTGGGGTATTTGAGTACTTCTAGTCTTCTTCAGGAAGCATCAGAAGAAGATTGAAGGAATACAGGTAGTCATTATACCAGAAAGAACTGGTTAATGTTCAGTCATTTGAAGAAGAAGCACAGGATCAAGAACCAATGATATCAAAGAAAGAAATCAAAGCTGCATCAAAGGTACTGGTGTGAAAAACAAGGCTCCAGGAATTGATGGAATACCAACTGAGATATTTCAGCAAACAGATGCAGTGCTGGAAGTGCTCACTCATCTATGCCAAGAAATTTGGAGGACAGCTATCTGGCCAACTCACTGGAAGAGATCCATATTTATACCTGTTCACATGAAAGGTGATCCAACTGAATACTGAAATTATCAAACAACATCATTAAAATCACACATAAGTAAAATTTTGTTAAAGATCTTTCAAAAGTGACTGAAACAATTTATTTACAGGGAACTTCCAGAAATTCAAGCCAGATTCAGAAGAGGATGTAGAACCAGGGACATCACTGCTGATGTCAAATGGACCTTGGCTGAAAGCAGAGAATACTAGAAAGATGTTTACCTGTGTGTCACTGACTATGACTGTGTGGGTCATGCCAAATTATGGCTAATATTGTGGAAAACAGTAATTTCAGAACATTTAATTGTGCTTTTAAAGAATCTGTACATAGATCAAGAGGGAGTTGTGAAAGCAGAACAAGGGGACACTGCATGGTTAAAAGTCAGGAAAGTTGTGAATCAGGGTTGTCAACCTTCATCATACATTTTCAGTCTGTATGCTGGCAAAAAATCTGGAAAGCTGGACTATATGAAGAAGAACAAGCCATCAGGATTCAAAGAAGACTCATTAATCACCTGAGTTATTCAGATGACACAACCTTGCTAGCTGGAAGTGAAGAGGACTTGAACCACTTAACTGATGAAGATCAAAGTCCACAGCCTTCAGTGTGGGTTGTACCTCTACAACAAAAAAACAAAAATCATCACAACTGGATCAATAAGCAACATCTTGATAAATGGAGAAAAGACTGAGGCTGTCAAGGATTTCATTTTACTTGGGTCCACAATCAATATCCATGGAAGCAGCAGTGAAGAAATCAAAAGATGCATTGCATTGGGAAAATCTGCTGCAAAGGACCTCTTTAAAGTTCTGAAAAGAAAAGAAGTCACCTTGAAGTCTAAGGTGCACCTGACCCCAAACATGGTATTTTCAGTTATATCATATGCATGCGAAAGTTGAACAATGAATAAGGAAGATAGAAGAATAGACACCTTTGAATTGTGGTGATGGAGAATGTTGAATGTACCATGGACTGCCAAAAGAACAAACAGATTTGTTTTGGAAGAAGTAGAACCAGTTCTCCTTTGGAGCAAAGATGGTGAGACTGTATCTTACATACTTTGGACATGTTGTCAGAAAGGAACAGTTCCTGGAGAAGGACATCATGCTTGGTAGAGTGGAGGGTCAGCAAAAAAGAAAAATGTCCCCAGTGAGACCGATTGACACAGTGGTTGCAACGATGGATTTAAGCATAAAAACATTTGTAGACATGGCATAAAACTGGCCAGTGTTTTATTGTGTTGTGCATAGAGTCACTGTGAGTTGGAACCAACTCGATGACATTTAACAGCAACAACAACAGTGTTCTTCTGAAAGATATTTGACAGAACCACCGAGGGACAGGCTTCTAAAGGCCTGTTGATAAATTTTAGTATATTTAGGTAAAACAATGGCATGGCTTTGCTTTGTTGTGTGGAACTGATAATTTTTCATAGTTTTACCTCTCTCGACATGATCAAAACATCTTTTTCGGGTAATTGAGAGTCCACCAGAATTTGCGAACACAGAATATATAATCCCAAAATTAATAATAATAATTAAAAAAACACCTTTTTCAGAGTGACCTTAACTTAAAATCAGGAGAAGGCTGTTAGTGTTGTTACTAAGTGCCATCAAGACAGTTACAACTCAAAACAACCTCATGTGATATAGCAGAATGCCCTATAGGCCAGGGCTTTCTCCTACAGAGCTGGTGTGTGGCTTTGAGCTTCCAGTCTTCCAGTTAGTGTTCAGTTGACAGTTTCCAGTTAAGAGTGGTACCACCAGGTCTTCTGTTAGAGAATTGGATGCTAATAAAGCCCACAATAGTAGGCAATTGATTCAAAATATTTTTATTCCCATAGGATTTTGGGAAGAGAGTTTAAAGAAAATGTTTTCATAATAGCATTTAATTTGCAAAGTCTTGCAAAGTGAGGTTTATTAACCAGGATTTCAATAATTAAAAATTTAGGCTTCAAGTGAGCTTTCTGACATGAGAAATAAGCAGATTTGCATGGCACATTTTCAATAAACATGTCTATTAGCTACCTTAGAAGTATCTATACATTTAACTTTTACCAATTCAAACTGTATATTATTTAAATTTAGCCCTAGGCATACAGCCAGGGTCCTAGGGACTTTATTTTAGTTTTGATATTTCTTCTTTGAGGAGTTTTACCTATTTGTCAGTATAAATAATATCAATAGTTCATGTTTTTTTTTTTTTTAAAGCTCTTCTCTTGAACAAAGAGAAAAATTTGCATCTTTAATGACCATTTCATTTTGCTATTACCATATGGGTCCATTGGACCCAATTATAAATGTAAGATACATTACAGAAAATTGGTGATCTACCTTTTCCATGCTTTGAAATATTTTGCTGTGTCTTTAGGTTAAGAATTACCTCATCATTGGTTAATAATTTTTTCAAAGTTATCCTAATAAAGGTGAAAACAATAAGAAAATACTAGAACGTATAATTACCTAGAAGGAAGATCCAAAACCAAATCAACTTCAGTCAAGTTGATTTCTACTAACATGGTCCCTATAGCACAGATCAGAGCTGCCCCGTAGGGCTTCCAAGTCTGTAACAGTTGAGAAAGCAGACTGTCACATCTGATTTCTGCGGAATAGCTAGTGAGTTTGAACTGCCCACCTTTTTGTTAGAAGCCAAGTGATTAACCACTGTACCCAGGGGAATAACCATTGCCATGGAGTCAATTAGTAAAATGAAGCATCAACGTTGCACCATCCTTTAGATTTTTTATAATATTGCCCCCAATATATTATCTTTTTCAAGAAAGTGTCAGAAATCTGATGACACCGTCTGTGTAGTACTGTGCTTGTGTTTTGCTTTAAGCTTTCATTGCACAGAATTCAGAATTTTTATCTCCACCCACAATGGCAGTGAGAAGAAAATTGATGAAGGCATTCCAAAATTATTAGGTAAATTAGAACATGAAGGCAGAGAAAGATAGCTGCTCTCTAGCTTCTAATGACAGTGAAATTGAAATCTCAGACTATGTGTCCTCAGATGACAATAAATTAGATGAATTTCCTTAAACTCAAGAGGTAATCAGTGAACAATATATTTCTAAGGAAAAAGAGATACAGTGTTCTCATGCAGCTCTCTACTGAGCAAAACTATTTCATCATGCATGTTTTATGACAAGGACTTGAGGCAAGCACACTTGTGAAAATATACACTATCTTTTTTGATATCTATACACCAGGACATATTTCATATGGTTCATAATTGAACAGATGATGAAAGCTGATGTGTATGCAAGATGATTGGAAGAAAAATGATAAAACTGAAAGGAAAAATAATTAATTGGCTTTGTTACTGTAGTTTATGTTCATAAGTCTAAAAATTAACAAAAAACTGTTTTCTGATTATAAAGGACAGTAGATGGCCATCCTCTCTGTGCTGCAAGTGCAGGAAGCTGAACCAGACCAGTGACCAACTAGAACTCATTCAAAATGTATCTGAAATCTCTAGTCAGCATTTACAAACGAGTATGTTCCAAACCCAATTTCCATTGAGAAGACTCTACTCATAGCAACCATCCATGCATAAAAGATAGTGAAAAGTCAACTCCATTATTCCATTCAGTGAATATTGCCCATTTGGGTTATTGTTATAGATTAAATTGTGCCCCTATGAAAAAATATCTGTTGGGAACTTAGCTCTTATACTTGTGGTTATAGTCCTGTTTGGAAATAAAGCCTTCTTTGTTGTATTAATTAGATCATAATCCAGTACAGTGGTTCTAAAACTAATCACTTCTGTTTTGTTTTGTTTTGTTTTTTTAAGAAATTAGACAGAGAGATCTCCACATGTGAAAACAATGCAGAAGCCATGTGAGAATCATCTACAAGTCAAAGAACCAAGGAATGACTAAGGCTGAATACAAAGAATGAATCTACACAGCTGAGACTCTGATTTGGAATTTTACTCTCCATAACTACGAAAAAATAAATTTTTGTTCTTTAGAGTCATTTACTTGTGATCTTTTATTACAGCCACAATAAGAAAGCAAAATAGGTTTATACCTTCAAAATCAAAAAAATAAGAAACAAAAATGAATGTTTGCTGTTTCCATTCTTTTATTATTATTATTATTGAATGAAAATGTACATTCCCCTATAAATTTGCATGCTGACCTACACATAGCTTCCACTACTCTCCCTGCACAGTGACAGCACACTCTTCCTCTGTGCTCCATACATGACTTATCTTCCCAACAGTCTCCTATCTACTCCTCTCCACCCATTCTCCCGTATGAGGTCAACAGGATGACCTCCTATAGATACGTAGAACCATAAAGTGCCCACACAATATGCTCACTCTGTGTCACCAAGTCCAATCCACTGCTATCTGAAAAGCTGATCTTCACTATGAATTATGGACAGGGGCCTCATCAGGGCCAGGGACCCTGCTCCCAGGAGAATTCCGAGGCCCCTGGACCATCAATTGCAGTCTTTTAGTGGAGATCTCAGGGTGCAGCCCTTTTTATACTTGTGTTGCCAGTGAGACTCAACTTTGTGAGCTCCATCGTGGTTATCACTGGTGGTGGCCAGGCACCATCTGGTTCTTCTGGTCACAAGTCGATGTAGACATCCACTCATGTAGGTATCTCTGTCTTCTGGATTCTCTTTCCCCTATGTCACTGTGGACCTTGGTGATCATCCATTCCTGCTGAGTTGTTACCATTTGCTGTACCCTGAGATGGCAGCTTGGCAGTGCTTTTAAGACCCTAGACACCACTCACCAATGTGGGGTGTGGAGAGACCTCATTAGCAAAATGCTAGTTGTGCCAGTTGGCCTCGATTTCCACTGAGAGCACGGTCCCCAACCACTACCCCAGCTACTCTATCCTTGCAATAGTGGGTTAAGAGAGGAGGAGTACACAGCTATGTTGAAGTTCCGTTAATATTGATCTTCTTACTAATGTGTGCTGTCACCAATTTCACTCAACCAAATTTCTAACAACTATCTAAATCCTCCCCCCTTGGCCTCCCACTGTCCCCAACCTTGCAGCCATCAAAGAGTCTTTTCTGTTATGTATGAGTCTGCTTTTAGGTTCTTATCTTAGGGGTCTCATACAATATTTGTCCTTCTGTCGCTGATTACTTTCACTCAACATAATGCCCTCCAATTGAAACCAGGTTAAGAGATGTTTTCTGCTATCATCATTGTTCTTTATCATTGCATAATGTTACATTGAGTACATATACCATAGGTGACCTATCCATTCTTCTGTTGTTGGGCATCTGGGTTGATTCCAACTTTTTGCTATCATGGACTGTGCTGCAATGAACATTCATGTGCATGTATCAGTTGTTGTGAATGGCCTTGATTCTGTAGGATATATTCCAAGAAGTGGAACTACTGGGTCAAATGATATATCTATATCCATTATTTTAAGGCAGTGCTAGATTGCTTTCCAAAGAGGTTGCACCATTCTGCAACCCCACCAACAGTGTAGGAGAGTCCAATGTCTCCACAGCCTCTCCAGCATTTTGTGTTTTGCTTTTTTAGGATCCTGGCCAAGGTTGTTGGGGTGAGATGATATCTCATTGTAGTTTTGATCTGAATTTCTTTAATAGCTAATGATCGTGAGCATGTCCATATGTGTTTTTTGGCTGCCTGGATCTCTTTAGAGAAGTGTCTGTCCATCTTCTTTGCCCATCACTTAATTGGATGATTTATCTTTTTCATATTGATATTTTGTAGTACCTATAGATTATGGACATAAGGCATTGGTCTGACATAGATTTGCCAAATATTTTTTCCCATTCTGTAGGTGACCTTTTAATTCTATTGATAAAGTCTTCGGATGAGCAAAAGTGATTGATTCTTAGTAAATCCCATTTGTATATTTTCTCTTCTGTTGTTTGTGGTTTGTTTGACAGATTTTGAAGTGTGTCTGCATTGTGTATTAAATCTCCCATTGTTGTTCTTACTTTTTCTTGGATGAGCTTTAGAATTTTTAGATTTAATATCTAGTTCTTTTATCCAGTTTGAGTGGGTTTTTGTATAAGGTGTAAGATATGGGTCTTGTTTTAATTTAGTACAGATGTGTTTCCAATCTTGGTAAAATTCTAGTAAAATTTCATCATACATTTATTCATACTTCTATAAATTAGTCACAGAATGGCTTAAGTATGTTTGCTTTATAAAGCTAATAAGACTCAGATGTTAAGCAGTGACAACTAAGATTCCTGGTATAACAAAGTTAGCTTATAACAGAATGTAGTGGTCTGTGTGCTTTTCATGAGAAATAAAAACTCACTTCTGTTTAGTTGATTTCAACTCATAGTAACCCTGCAGGCCAGACTAGAGCAGCCCCATAGAGTTTCCAAGGAGCAAATTGGCAACCCTTTTTAACAAGCTGACATAGCCCTTGACCACCCTGCCACTAGGGTTTCCTTCATGAAAATAGATCTCTGTAGTTTTAATCCTTGTATCTTTTTTATGTCTTTCAGATAACATTAGGAAACCCTGGTGACATAGTGGCTAAGTGTTATGTCTGCTAACCAAAAGGTCAGCAGTTCAAATCCATCAGGTGCTCCTTAGAAACTCTGTGGAACAGTTCTACTCTGACCCATAGGGTCACTATGAGTAGGAATCAACTCTATGACAGTGGGTTTGGTTTTATCTTTTTATCTCTTCCAGATAACACTAAGTGGAGGAATGTGACCATCATTTTAAAAGACTATGGATTGTGTATGCTAGTACAGTCTGAGAGTTTGATGATTGTAACTGAGTATTCACATGACAGAACTTCCGGCTTACCTTTACTTTTTGAATCAATTACTGTAATAGATGAGTCATTGAATATGATAGCAGTTACAGAGTGAACAAGCCAAAAATGTTAGTTATTAACAAATGCATACGGAGTAAGACTTCAAACCAAAAGATGCCAAAAAACCTGTTGTAAGACTTGACATATGTATAAACAGCAATATTTGAGTTAACAGTCTCCTAGCTGACCTAAAATGTAACTTACCATTACACAGTCTGTAGTACTTGCCCTTGTCACCTTTACAAGAAAAGCTGTTGAGGGAAGCCTCTTAGATAAGAGGTTATTAAAACATTTTGACAGATTTTGCTGTGAAATGAAGAGAACATAGGAAACTGGATTTTTATTTTTCGTACTATGAGCTCTGTAAAAAATATACCCCGCCTAACCTCATTTTTTTTTTGACATCTGTAAAATAAAGTGCAACAATATGATCTCTGATCTCTCTTCTGCTGCCTGAAGTCTCTATATTAGCATTTTACATGACCCTGGGACTACCCTGGGAGAGCCTTAGTGACACAATGTTTAAGAACTTTGGCTGCTAACCAAAATGTCAGTAGTTTGAATAGATCTGCTGCTCCTTGGAAACTCTGTGGGGCAGCTCTAGTCTAAGAGGCAGTTCAACCACTCTTCTCAGTGAATCTATTAGATATACTCTGTCCCTTAGGGTCAATATGAGTTAGAATCAACTCAACAGCCTTAGGGGAATAACCTTAGATTAATTTTAGACCCAAAGTCCCTTATAAATCTCAGTTAACCTAAAATGTATTTAATGATTACAGAAGCCACTGGAGTTGACCAAGAACTTGAGCAGTTTCTTCTCTCATCCTTGTTCTCTTGCAGCTTTCCTTATATGAAATAATGATTAATGTCTTCCTGTTGAAGCTGTGTGCCGTGAAAATACAGCCAAACGAGGTTGATTTGCCAGGATAACTCTAGTTATTGGCACAACTTTCAGCATACAACAGGACCATAATAAATATTGGTTAAATGAGTATATTAATTAATGTAAACATAAAAATAATACCCAGAATGTTACCTATTCTTTAGGTTTTTTTTTCCTTTTCTGCTAACAATAATAATAACAAACAAAAAACAAGTTCCAGAAATCCAAGTAACACAGTACAATATCCACTCCAAGGGACTTCTGACAACTTATAAATATTATTCCTCTTACCCTGTAAACTAAATCTATTTTTCATGCTTGCTTGCTTGCTTTCATACTCACATACAAACAATCGGCTTTTCTTGATTTCCGACTCCAATAGAATCAGGTCAGCAGTGAGGAAAGAAGCAATAAATCTCTTTATCTCTGTTGACTTTTATGGAACTGACATCTCTTAAAATATTTTTCTTGACTTTGGTACTTTTTTACTGACTGATTAGGCAGGAAGGCATGGCAGTCAATTGAATCTTCTCAAATCTAATATTAAAAGTGGAAAAGCAAAGACCTGAGGGGCAACAGAATAAGTGAAGACTATTAAACAAAGTTCAGTAATTCCTTCCCCCAAAAATCAGAAATTGCATTTAAGTGTTAGCCTTTCTGTCTTCCCGACTTACTGTCTTTGTGGCTCTGACATTCTCTGTTCTCTACCATCAAGACATCATTCTACTGTTTTATGCTAGTAATAGACTCAGCTCTTGAAAACTGATTGATGATAAACGTATTACAAAGTAAAATGTACACATCTAATGCCAAGTTAGAAAGAAATCATTTCTCCACTGCGATGGAACAGAGATGTTATCTAAGATAATGGAATATGAAAAACAAAAATAAAAGCTGTAGGAAATCTTATTTGTTTTCTTAAGGTAGTTTTTGTTTGTTTTGTTACTCTTTTCCTTTTTTATCTCATCATGCTGGCATTTGTAAGAATAAATAAAAAAGTTAAATCAGGATCATTAAACCGCAGAAAAGCATTTCAAGTGTTGTCCCTTTTAACTTCTGGGAAGTATGGGTAAAGATGATGCTAAGTACAGCAATTGAATTAGTTCTAAATGCTTGAGGATATAATTACATTTTAAAAAGCCATACAGAGACTTTTGCTAAAGCAGCATGCCACTTAGCCAACCCTGTATAAATAATTTTCTAAGGAGCTTTGTTTAAATTCCCTGGACAATACGATAATCAAAGATATCAAATAGAAACAAATAACAGTGGATACTCCTTCTTGCTCCTTCACAAAAATAAATAGCTTCCATTGCTCTCGTCATTGTTTCTAGGCACTGTCGAGTCAGTCCTGATTCATTGCGACACTGTGTACAACAGAACAAAACACTGCCTGGTCCTGCACGTTGCCCACAGTCATTGTTATGACTGAGAGTCAATATTTGCACAAAGTTATAAATACCACACACAAAGGTAGGATGACAACATCACCTTGGGAGCTGATATCTAACAATTTCTAGTTTATTGTTCTTTCTACTCAATCTTTTACCCTATAGACCATAAAGAGGGCCCAAGTGGGAAACTGTCATAGCACTTAATATCTCCTTTTGACTTGCCTTGAAAAACTCAAGATGGCTTAAAGAATAACCATTGAATTAAATTTTGTGTGTTGTTACTGTAACAGCATTCCAAAAATGTCCAGTAGGTAACACAAAGACAGGAAATCAAGATGCGTGGACATAGTTGAAAAAACTTAGCTAGTCGGTTGTGGGTTGAATTTTGTCTCCAGAAAACACATGTTCAAATTCTAACCCTGTGGATACCAGAACTGACAAGTCAGTGAACTTAATGGTTCTAAGTGCTAGATACCTCATTGCTGAAAATCAGTATAGTCACCTTTGAAGTACTCTTCTTGGGAAGCTATGCATTGATGTCAGTGCCTAGTCCACCCTTCAAAGCAATTTTGGAACTCTTTCTGAAATGACCATTGGGCACCATAGCGTGGTGGCAAGTTCACGAGCTTAACAGTATAATTGTCTGTGAGGGAGTTTTTAACTACTAATAAATAACTGTATTGGAACACCCTCTCTATTCACCTTATCTGGCCCCCAGTGACTTTTTTCTTTGCCTGAAGATAAAGAAAATATTGAAAGGAAGACATTTTGATGACATTCAGAACATCAAGGTTAACACGACAACAGCTCTGATGACCATTCCAGGAAGAGTTCCAAAATTGCTCTGAAGGGTGGACTAAGTGCTGACATCGATTTAAAACTTCCCAAGGGGAGTACTTTGAAGGTGACCATAGTGATGTTCACCAGTGAGCTATGTAGCCCTTTTGCTAAGATGAGTTTGTTGCCTTATTTAGCAGTCCTTGTATGCCTATAAATGTGATCCTGTTTGGAAACAGGACTTTGCTTTTACCACATTAATGAGGTCATACTGGATTACCCCTACTGCTGTCTGATTAACTTGATTCTGACTCGTAGTAACACTATAGGACACAGTAGAACTGCTGCATAGGATTTCCAAGGAGCAGCTGGTGAGTTTGAACTGTCAGCATTTTCATTAGCAGTTGAGCTCTTAACCACTGCATTGGCAGAGGCCCACAGTGGATTATGGTAGGTCCTAAACCTATTCCCTTTTGAGTGGTGTTTTATAAAGAGGAATACAGACCCAGAGAGACACACACAAAGTGAGAAGTTGATATGTGAAGACAAGGACAGATGAATTCATAAGTCCAGGAATGTCACGGAATTGTCATGAACTACTAGAAGCTGAAAGAGACAAAGAAGAACACTCATTAGAAGCAGCCCTGAATTTGGACAGCAAGCCTCCAGAACAGTGAGAAGGTAAAGTTCCTTTACTGAAAGCCACCCATCTGTGGCATTTTTGTTACAGCAGCACTAGACAACTCAGACTGCCTATTTTTGTTGCATTGTGATTGTAAATTCAATATTGAAAATGTGTCTAACTGTAAATTTAAACCAAAGGGCTGGAAAAGTTAAAGACATTTCAACAATCATATATAACCATCGACAAAACAAAACATGATTGTGGAATTTTTATGTTTGTTAATCTACTTAGTCCTAGTCAGGTCATCATAAGAATGGGCCTAACTGATAGAATACATCTCCACTGATCCTTTTAGATTGAAAAAAAAATGTTGCTAATCCATAATTCCAACACTAAAGATAATTTAATGACACAAGTTATAATTACCTTATGTTGAAGCTAGTGAAATCTGGATAATTTTGTAATATGGTGCACCTGGTTCTGTGGTTGATGTAGAAATTACCAAAACACAAATTTCACGTAGAAGACCATAGAGTGGAGTTGCCCAGGAACATACACCCAGGTTCATATATTCCCTCCTTCCTGCTCAGTGATGCTTTAAGGTGGAACTTAGATCATCTTGATGATTCCATCACGTTTTACATTCTAACTTGTAGATGCTATTTCCTGTTCTGCACCAGCAATATTTTGAGTTCTAAGTCTCATTGACTGGCTTAGTAACTTAATGCTGGTATTACAAGCAATACCACAAATAGATAGCTGCAAAGAATAAAAAATTATTTTTTCACAGTTCAGGAAGCTGGAAGGCTCCTGAATCAGGACATCAGCTCCAGGGAAAGGCCCTTGTTGGTCATTTTCAATTTCTAGAGAGCCAAAAAAAAAGTTGAACTTGATTCTGGCTCATTGTTGTTCAGTGCTCTCCAGTGAATTCAAACCCATAGTGACTCTACATTCAACAGAACAAAGCACTGCCTGTTCCCGTGCCATCTCCACTATCACTGTGCTGGAGCCCATTGTTGTAGCTGGTGTGTGGACCCTTCTTGTTGAGGGTCTTTCTCTTTTTCAGTTATCCTATAATTTACCAGGAAACCCTGGTGGCTTAGCAGTTATGTGCTACGACTGCTAACCAAAAGGTTGGCAAGTTGAACTGCCGGGTGCTCCTTAACCAAGTATTGTATTCTTCTCCAAGGACTAATCTCTCAACAACAACACATGCAAAGTATATAAGGTGAAGTCATGCCATTCTGGCTTCTGAGGAGTTTTATGACTGCTCTTATCCTAAGACAGATTTGTTTGTTCTTTTAGCAGTCTATGGCGTAACCAATATTCTCTGCCAACACCATAATACAAGGGCATCAATTCTTCCTACGTTCTCTTTATTACTTGTCCGAAGTTCATATGCACATGAGGTGATTGAAAATACCATGCCTTGGGTCAGATGCGCCTTACTCTTCGAGGTGACATTTTTCTATTTTTAACATTTTAAAGAGATCTTTTTCAGTAGATTTTCCCACTGCAATATGTCACTTGAGTTTTTGATTATTGCTTCCATGGGTTCTGATTATGAACCCAAGCAAAATTAAATTCTTGACACTGTCGTAGTGTTGCTGCTTGGTCCAGTTGTGAGGATTTCTCACATTGCAGCAACCCTATAAAATCTATTGATCTAGAGTTGAGTAGCTACCCTAACAGAACAGCTAGGACTGTTGTGCTGGATTTCCAAGACTGCAATCTTTATGTGAGAAAACTGCCACAGCTTTCTCCCTCCCAGCTGGTGGGTTCAAACAACTCATCTTTTGGTTAGCAGTTTAGTGCATAGTTCCTGCACCACCAAGGCTCCAGTCATCCTGTAGAACAGAGTAGAACTGCTAACCTGGGTTGCCAGCCTAGTACTTAATCACCTACCACCAGTGCTCCCTCAATTTCTAGTAGCTGCCAGCAATCCTTGGCATTCCTGCATTTGTAGACGAATCCACATCTTCATTTTCACATGGCATCCTTGTTTTAACTTTCTGTAAGAGTATCTCTGAAAGGATTCAGTTTAGGACACTTTCTACCCGTATTAACATAACTAGAGAAAAAATCTATTCTGAATTAGGGCCACACTCAGTGTGAATATATATATATATATTCACATATATATGTATATATGTATTTGGAAGTGACTTTTTAGCAGTGGATATATGTATATATATATATATATACATATATCCACTGCTAAAAAGTCACTTCCAACTCATAGCAGCACCACAGGGTTTCCAGCAGCACCCGGCAGATTTGAACTGCTGACTTTTTGGCTAGCAGACATAGCACTTAACCGCTGTATCACAAGGATCTCCTCAATGTGGATAGGCATGTGCATAGGTTATGGCTTCAGTATCTTTTGGAAGGGGTCAGGTTGGGAGGTGGGAACCCAGTTTTATTTACAACAGACGTCATTTAACTTGTCAATAAAGGTAGAGAGTTGGAATGGGTGACTGAAACTGCCCCTGCCTGTTTTGAAAACCATTAGATTTTTTACTCTTTGGATGTTTGTAGAAGCTGAAGCATCGTAACCAGAGGTAAACAGAAAACTAGACTTAAAGTGGTCTTATGGGCTATTGTTATATTTTTCTCATCTCATTTCTTCACAGCAAGGTTGTGGTAAAGAAATAAGATGAGAAGAAGGCAATATGCAAGATTCTGAACTAGTCAATACTTGGCCGAAATAACCCAGCAGGGTAAACACATAGTATTTGAAATCTTGACAATTATCTGAAAATCAACTTTTTAGAAATGCTGCTGTTTATTTAATCAATCTCTGTTTTCCAGCTTTTTTGTTCTTTCCTTTCAGTTGTTACTACATCCTAATTTTTAAATTCTTTGCACACAGTGACATGTTAAAACAATAACAGTGATATTAATTGTGAATGAAACATCATAATGTACTCTAGCACCATTTTTTATACTTAACTGTGTGTATTTTGTGTCATAAAAATGATAAAAGTGTAAGCTCATATAGAAACAAGGGTAACCCATCAAATTCTAGTCAATTCCAAATCAGACTGCGGCACGCAGTAGAACCACTCTATATAGTTCTTAAGACTTAACTTTTCACATGTAAAGATATTGGAAACTAATGTGTTCTTGACCCTAACCAAAGTATTTCAGAAACACTGGTAGCACATTAGAAAGTGTATGGCTACTAACAAAAAGATCAGTGGTTCAAATCCACCAGGTACTCCTTGAAAATTCTACAGGACAGTCCTACTGTGTCTATAGGGTTTCTATGTGTTGGAATTGACTCAGTGGCAATGGGTTTGGTTTTGGTTTACACACATGTGAAAGCTGGACAATGAATAAGAAAGACAGGAGGAGAGCTGATGTATTTGATTTGTGGTGTTGATAAGAATACTGAATGGACCAAAAGAAGGAAAAGTACAGCCAGAAAGCTCTCTAGCACTGGATATGGCAAGACATTGTCGCACATGCTTTGGACATGTTATTAGGAGGGACGAGTCCCTGGAAAAGAACATCATTCTTGGTAAAGTAGAAAGTCAGTGAAAAAGAAGGAAAATTTCTATGAAGTAGATTGACACAAAGGCTGTAACAGTGTGTGCAGACATAGCATTGACTGTGAGAAGGGCTCAGGCCTGGGCAAAGTTTCATTCTGATGTACATTGGGTCACTGTGAGCAGCAACCAACTGGGCTAGCACCTAACAATACAACAACATTTTTTACAGGAGCAGATTGCCGTATCTTTCTTCCACACAGTGACCAGTAAATCTAAACTGCTGATCTTTCAGTTAACCGCTGAGGACTTTAACCAGGACTCCTTGAAACAAGGGTAACATTTGCCAAATCCTAGACTATCATCTTGAGAGAGGAAAGTTGTGTAGTTTGAATTAGTAATGTCAGTTTGTCTTCCTTAAATGCAAATTATAGACGTTAATACTGAGATGTAAGTAAACAGTACTTTATTTACTTCATAAAAGTTTTTGATTGGCTTATAAATTAAATCATGTTCTGGAAATACACTATATCAATCCAATAAAGAAATAGTTTTACAATTACTCTGACAGCTTTTGTTAATACTTGTTTAGAACCGACAAAATTTCATAAGGCTTCCTGAAGCTAAATAATCCTTTGTATCCATTACCAGTCAGCAGTTCAAATCCACCAGACCCTGCTTGAAAACTCTATGAATCAGTTCTACTCTGGCCTATAGGGTCTGTATGAGTCATAAATGACACGACGGCAGTGGGTTTGCTTTTGCATTGGGATCCGATTTACAATAACACACCATCAAAGTCAATAATCAACTGTCATTACTCTAGAGATACACTACTTCATACTATGGTCTTCCCTAGCACTGATCAGGATTAACATCGGCTTCAATCTAGTGATAACCAAGAATTCTGATTTTCTCACTATTTGCAGAGTTATTCATTAGGTAGGACACCATGAGGAACGATAAGTGTCCAAGGATAGGTAATTGAAAGCCACTGCAATGCCCTCAAATTCTTTCCTTATCTGCCAGAATCTTTGGTGTAACAAGGTTATTTTCACTTTTATATTAGCTTAGGAGATTCTGAGAGAATATCAACCTTTTTAATTGTTAAGGAAGTGTCTGAACATCAGAGCTTTTGGTTTCTTAGGGCAAATGATTAATTGGCTAAATATAAATAAAAATCTAATTTGTCTGGCACTTTGGAATATCTTAAAGTAAATATGCAAATTGGAAAACCCTTTTCACCGGTGTTGCATTATAAATCAAGCCAAGCTTTAAAAAATAAAAAAAGAAGTAGCAGCATCTAAAGTCATTTTAATAAGTCCTTTTTACTTCTGTCTCCCTGCTGTCCATATCAACCCCCTTCTTTGATTTCCTTTCTCCCCTTCAACCTTTTTCCTTTTGAAGTTCACAGCTTTGAAACACGCTATTATTATCTTATCTCTTATCATTCCTTTCCTGCAGCTTCTTTCTATTATCTTTTTGTTAGATATATAGGGGTAGCGGTAGTCCGTGGGTGACCTCTGAGCAGGTCTTTGGCTTCAGACATATTGCTTGATTTTCTTAGCCTGACAGTCGAGGTTGGTAGACGGGTTTGAAAGCCAGGTAAATATTGATAAACTTCAGGTTGGTAAAAGTTTAGTTTCTGATTCTGTTTAAACACATTTTCAGGTACATTTGTATATCATTCCACTACTTTTTTTCATTGATAATGACATCATCACTCTTCAAGAATGTAGAATTGAGTCTGAAGTCAAAATCCACAAAATTTAAAATTTTCCTAATTCTGTCCTTGAATTTTACTTAAAACTTATATTGCGCTGTTTTTTAGCTTTCCATAGTTTGTCGTAAGTTACAGGGAAAATAAGAAAGTAGATTTGGAGGGCTGATAAAAGAAAGAAACCAAACCTATTGCTGTTAAGGTAACTCTGACTCACAGTGATCCCGTAGGACAGAGCTGAACTACCCCCATAAAGTTTCCAAGGAGTACCTGGTACATGTGAATTGCCAGCCTTTTGGTTAGCAGTCGTAGCTCTTAACCACTATGCCACTATGGTTTCTGTCTTTCTTACTGTACCCACCTTTTGCAGTCAATATTGTGTTGTTGATATTTTGCAGTGATATTATTTCACACATCTGTTGTTCTGTCTCTCCTGTATGTCACGTGGATCATCATTCTATCCACCTGTTTGTAGCCGGTTTTTAAATACCTTGTTTATTGATTTCTAGGGACAGGTAGGTATACCAGGGTGATTCAGAGGGTTAACGCTCTCAGCTGATAACTAAAGGTTGGAAGTTCAAGCCCACCCAGAGGTGTCATGGGAAAAATCCCTAGTGATCTGCTTCTGAAAAGTTAACTAATAAATCCCTATGGATTATGGAGCTTAGTTCTCCTCTGACACACAGAATCATCATGATTTAGAGTTGACTTGATGGCAACTGGTTTGGTTTTAGCGAGAAGTAACTCAGTAACACATAGGTAAATTCATTCTCATTATAGATGTCATAGACTGAATTGTGTCCCCTCAAAATACATGCTAACTTGGCTAGGTCATGACTCTCAGGGATGTGTGGTTATCCTCCATTTTGTGATTGACATAATTTTTCCATGTGATACAAATACTAG
Source organism: Heterohyrax brucei (assembly GCA_028571685.1). Taxonomy (NCBI): domain Eukaryota; kingdom Metazoa; phylum Chordata; class Mammalia; order Hyracoidea; family Procaviidae; genus Heterohyrax; species Heterohyrax brucei. Next base: position 110,360,837 of record CM053148.1, read on the forward strand.
TCTCTTCCTGTGGTTAATGAAGCAAGATTAGATTACCTTACAGAGGATTAGGATGGGATGTAACACCCTTGCTCAGGTCATATCTTTGGTCATATGCAAAGAGAGTTTTCCTGAAGTGTAATACGTACCACCTTTTACTATAAAAGATGTAAAGGAAAGTGAAGTGAGCAGAGAATGGCAGACCTCATACCACCCAGGAGCAGTATCGGGAGCAGAATGTGTCCTTTGGACCTGGAATTCTTGTGTGGAGAAGTGTGTAGTCCAAAAGAAAATTGATGGCAAGAATTTTTCTCCAGAGCGGGTATAGACAGAAAGCCTTCTCCTGGAGCTAGTCCCTTGAATTTGGGCTTTTAGATCACTAAACTTTGAGAAAAATGAAAGCATCTCTGCTAATGCCATCTATCTACTTGTTGTATTTCTGACATAGCAACACTAAAGACTAAGGCAGCAGATATTTCTTCTTTCTAACTGAGGTAATGTGTTCCTAACTTTTTGGCACACAACAATAACAGTGTTTTCTTTGCCTGTTGTTTTAATTCTATCCTTATTAACTTCACACACAAAGTCCTGCTTGTCTCCTATACAAATAAAAGCCTCTTGAGTGTTTGATGAGAGCCTCGCTATCCTTTCTTCAAGATTTCCTTGCCTTAAACAAACTAGGATCCGACTCGATGGCACTTGTCTTTGGCTTGGCAGCCAAACTAGAGCTTTCACTTGACCTTCACATGTAATCCATCATGTTCCTCTCCAGATCCCAGAGGACTGAAGACATGGTCCAGAGGCACTGTGCCACATGCACCCCTCACTCGTCCCACCCATGGAAGCCCCTGCTTCACTTGTCACTGACTACATTGACTTTATAGTGCTGAAGTTTCATAATAACTTATGAAATTTCCTAGATACATCTGTTTTGTACTTTTACACTATTAAACTAAGTGAAATACTTAATTTTAGGTATGCCTGTTACATGTAATCTTTTTTCTTTGAGCTGAATATTTTAGCTTGTTGAGATGAATTTGCATGTGAATTTTTTATTATCTCTACTAGCTATATGCTATTCCATATTCAGTAAGCATACCTTCCATGTCTTGTCCTTTACAATTATGATTTTAATATTGTTATTGTAATTATTATTATTTTGGTATTGAACAAAATCAACTGCACAATTTTCATTTAACTAGAAGAAACTTCTGTCAAGTTGACACTGATTAAGACACTCTGTATTCATCCACCAGTCATAAATCTATTTCTTATTCTCAGGGATATTAAGAAAGTCATGTTGAATACTTCACTAAGATTCAGAGACTGTGGTGGTATAGTGTTTAGGAGCCAAGGCCACTAGCTAAATGATTGATTAGTGGTTCAAATCTACCAGGTGCTCTCAGAAACTCTATGAGAGGCAGTCCTACTCTGTCCTATAGGGTTGCTGTGAGTTGGAATTGACTCAACAGCAACAGGTTTATTTACTTTTTGGTTTGTTTGTTTTAGACGATATTTTACAGGTCTACAGTGCTATCAATCCTGCTAAAAAGCAACTCAGACAATTTTGATAAAACTTTTGATAAACTTTTGTTTACTTCAAGTAATTTTAGTTTTATTTTCTAAATGCTCATAAACTTTCTGTGTAACAATTCTTTCTATTCAGCATTCCATCTGAGTAGTATTTTAATCACTTCCTCATCAGTGATGTTTAGTACAATATATTAAAGCCCAGTTTTAGATGGAAAGAGTCCAATTTTATAATGAAAGCCATCTAGGGAAGAGAATACATATTAGAATTAGTTTTCCTGAGATGCATCTATTTTGTTTAGTGAGGATGAATGAACAAATTTATTAGAATGCAATAGACATTGGACAAATTACGAGATAGTCTCCTCACATACCACCACAGAGTGTTTAAACCAGTCAAATGTGTACAATATATGCCATCCTGTACAGTTGGGAATGCAAGATATGAGTACAGTTTTTTTATAAACTCAATAGTCTTAAAGTATGTAAAATCTAGATAAGATCAACATAGCAAATTAGCAACACAAAAAAATGTAAGAATGCATATATGAAATAATGTTTCACATTCTTTGCTGCTGTGATGAATAGAGACATAAATGAAAAACCAGGCAGAGAAAAATAGCAAGATAGATTAGCACAGTAATTTTCAAATCACATTCATGTACTTCATCTCACTTAATTACAAGAGTTTATAGAGGAGGTAAAACATGAGATAGTCCTCAAAGAATGTAAGGATCACCCTAAAGAGAAAAGCAAGAAAACATTCCAAGTGGAACAACAAAAGGATGGAAGCAAGCATGACCTTTGTACACTTGTGGCACAAGGTGAGGACTATCCTACTAGAGTAGAAAGTCTATTAAGGGATCACTGGCCATAGAATTCACTCAGAGGAATTTGATTCTTTATGGGTTAAATTAATAGGACTTCATTAAAAAAAAAGAGTGTTTTGAGGAAAGCAGTATTTTAGATTAACTGATTGTCATCACGTCCATTCTGGCTCATAGTCCCTCCATACAACAGAATAGAACTAACCCATAGGGCTTCCAAGAATACCTGGTAGATTTGAACTGTCCACCTTTGAGTTAATGGCCACTTGGGTTAGCTGCACCTTAATCCTCAAAGTGACACTATTGCTTTTTAACACTTTAATAACATCTTCTACAGCAAATTAGCCCAATGAAATACACTGTGTAATTTCTTGACTGCTGCTTCCACAGGCATAGATTGTGGATGCGAGTGAAATAAAATCCTTGACAACTTAAATGTCTTCTTCTGTTTATCAAGTTGTTTATTGGTCAAGTTGTGAGGATCTTTGTTTTCTTTATGTTGCAGTGTAATCCATAGTGAAGGCTTTACTCTTTGATCTTTATCAAGGCCTCTTTATTTTCAGTAAGTAGTGGTTTATAGTACTGACCAATCCATTCTTACATAAAAAATACAGGTCAAAAGTGAGGAGCTATGGCTCTTGCAAGTGAGAAGAGCTTGTTGTGCAACATTTTGCCATGTCTGGTTTTTAGTGGAGATAAGCGCAAGCAGACAGTGTCCTAAACTGAACACCTTTGGTACATGAAAAGTCATCTACTTATTTGTTTTAATTTGAGAGATTATCTTACAGGTTGAAGTGTAATATGTATTTTAGTAGGTATTTGAATGTAATTTATCTGTTTTCTTTATGTCTATACTGGAATCATAAAGCTGAATATCACATTAAGGTGTGCATTACTTATTCAGGTGATACTTAAAAAAAAAGAAAGAAATTGCCCTGGAGAATTAAATCTTTTTTGTATTCATCCTTATAACTAGAAAAAAAAGAGCTCTGTAATGCTTTCTTGAAATACGAAAACTGCTGGGAACTGAGGGAGAAGAGGTGTGTGCAGTTCTTTGTCCTGAGTCTCAGCTTGTGGGGCAGACAATTCTACCTTGGAGAAAGAGTTCTGTGGGGGATTTTATGCAGTTGTTATAAAAAATAGAAGTTTGAACTTGAGGATCTTTTTTTCTCTCTTTTTTTGTGATATTGTAATGTCCTGGACAGATAAATCCCACATTCTAAGGAGCAATCTGAAACCTTTGAAACATAAAGACTGAAAGTAACAATAAGTTACAAACAAAAAAGGAGCTTTGTAAGCTCTACAGTAGGGAAGCCATTCATCAAATTACCTTTCATATTTCCCTTCAAATAAACTGAACCCTCCCAGTCTGAGCATATTGTTAATAAAATATAGAACCATTTCCCCTGACAATTTATTCATATATACTCATCTTATGTTTTCAACCAAATGTCTAAAAAGACACCTCAAGCACAAGTGTCATGTGCCCATGGGGGGGAGGAGGGAGAAGTAAGAATAAGAGGGAATATATGTAAACTAAACAATAACTCTGAGCAAGAAGATAAAGAATCTTATTCATAAGTTAATATTGCTCAAATGACAAAACTACAGGTCTAATAGGACACAATGGACCAGCTGCTCGGATCTAGTGTTCTATCACTATAATTTGTACACATCCACATTTAACTTGGGAGAAATGAAGAGTAATGAAAAGAGGCATAAACAGAGTTCTTTGAAGATAAGAGACAAATATTACCACAGAGTTTGGGAGGAGCTTGTTCTTGAGATCTTGAGATAGTCCTACTCATCAACTATTGCTAATTTTATGAGCAGCTAGAAAGCAACTGTGGTAACAAATTTTCATTCCAACAGTATTTACAGTCAGTATGGTAGACACAAAGTTCCTTGAAAGAACAATTAATGTAATCAACCACATTAATAACACAAAAGATAAGAATCACCTGATTTTGTCAATTGATGCAGAAAACACATTTGACAAAGTTCAACACCTAATCATGCTTAAAACTCTCAGAAAAATAAGAATAAAGGAGAAATTCCTCAACGCAATCAGTAACATCTTTCCAAAGCCAACTGCCTTCATCGTCCTGAATGGTGAAAGACTGAAAGAATTCCATTTGAGAATGCGAACTAGACAAGGATGCCCACTCTCACCACTTCTAGTAAGCATCGTACTAGAAGTTCTAGCCAGAGCAATTAGACAAGACAAAGCAATAAAGGACATCTGTATTGGCAATGAAGAAGCAAAAATCTCCCTCTTTGCAGATGATATGATTGTTTATACAGAGAATCCAAAGGAATCCATAAGTGAACCATTGGAACTAATAGAGGAGTTTAGCATAGTAACAGAATACAAAATAAACATAAGTAAATCAGTAGGATTCCTTTATACCAACAGTGAGATTATTAAAGAAGAAACCACCAAATCAATTCCATTTACTATAGCCCCCAAGAAGATAAAATACTTAGGAATAAATCTAACTAGAGAAATAAGAGATCTTTACAAAGAGAACTATAATACTTTACTATAAGAAACTAAGACAGACCCATATAAAAGGAGTAATCTACCCTGCTCATGGGTAGGAAGACTCAACATTGTGAAAATGTCTGTTTTGCCCAAAGCAGTCTACTTACACAATGCAATCCCAATACAAATTCCACTGACATTTTTTAATGAGATGGAAAAACAATTTACCAACTTTGTTTGGAAAGGGAAGAAGTCCCAGATAAGTAAAGCACTACTGAAGAAGAAGAACACACTGGGTAGCCTCTTACCACCTGAATTTAGAACCTATTACACTGCCACAGTTGTCAAAACAACCTAGTACTTGTACAAAAAGAGTCATATAGACCAATGGAACAGAGTTGACACCTTGGAGATGCCACTATCTTCCCATGAACAGCTGATATTCAACAAAGGCCCTAAGATTTTAAACTGGGGTACAAATGGTGCTGGCAAAATTGAATATCCATCTGCAAAAGAATTGAAACAACACTCATGTCTCACACCTTACACAAAAACCAACTATCATTGGATACATATAAAATATAAAATGATAAAGCTCATCCATGATAAAATAGGATCAACAATGGAAGATTTAATACACAATGTAGACAGACTTCAAAATCTGACAAACAAAGCACATTTGACAGCAGAGATATTAGATAAATGGGAACTACCAAGAATCACTTTTGCTCATTCAAAGACATCATCAAAAGAATAAAAAGGCCACCTACAGTATGGGAAAAGTATTTGGCAACTCTATGTCAGACTGACATCTGATCTCCATAATCTATAAGGTATTACAAAAATCAACAAAAAAAGGATAAATAACCAGATAAGCAATGGGTGAAGGAGATGGACAGATGTTTGTGTAAAGAGGATACCCAGGCAACCGAACAACACATGCAGAACTGCTCACAATCATTAGCTATTAAAAAAATTCAAATCAAAACTACAATGAGATACCATCTCACCCCGACAAGCTTGACCATGATCCAAAAAATCATGAAACATCAAGTGCTGGAGAGGCTGTGGAGAAACTGGAACTCTCTTACACTGCTGGTGGGATTGTAAAATGGTGCAATCTCTTTGGAAAACAGTCTGGAGCTCCCTTAAAAAGCTGGAGATAGACGTATCATTTGATCCTGTAATTCCACTGCTTGGGATTTATCCTTCAGAAACAAAAGTTGCCCCATGAACAGATACATGTACATGAATGTTTGTTGCAGCACCGTCCACAATAGCAAAAAGTTGTAATCAACCCTGATGCCCATCAACAGATGAATGGATAAGCACACTGTGGTACATATACTCAATGGAACACTATGCTATGACAAAAAAAAAATGACAATTTTAGAAAACATTTCATAGCATGATCTCATTTGGAAGAGATTATGTTGAGTGAAATCAACCAGTGTAAAAGGACAAATTTTGTATGAGACACCTGTTATAAGGACTTAACAAGAGAATTATCCACAGAGGAAAATGACTGTGTTGGCTACATGGGTGGGTGGGGTTTGAGGGCTTAACATAGATGCGATAATTGATAGATGTCAGAAATTTTGTTCTTTTACTGTAATTAATAAAAAACTTAGAAAGTTAAAAAAATTCCTTGAAATGATTTGGTTACTAATGGGTAGCAATAATGGTTCTCTAGCAGGATAGGAGATCAGAGATGTTATTTCTAGGTAGTATTTCCAGGTTTTGGCTTGCTAGGAAAGAAAAAACACCTTTTTCCCAAGACTTCACATAATCATATGCATATTTAAAACATCATAGTACCCGAGCTAAATTCACATAACAAAAGAAGACAGACTCCTGGGTTCACATACCTAATAACAGCTCTAACCACCTGTAACCAGAACATTAGAGCTTCTAAGACACCAATAATCAAACTAACTCTTACCACCAGCCTATACGGTCATTTCAAAACAAGAAGCTAGAATACAATACGTAAACATAAAATAAATGCAATAACTTATTGATGCTCAGAGAAAATAGTCATTATCAAATGACATGAAAAGGTAGACAATGATTGCTTCAGAATACTCTCAAAACAAAGAATTAAGACATCTTCCAGATAAAAATAACTTTCAGCAATTACCAGAGGCAGAATATAAAAGAATAGTATACGGATCTCTTCAAGAGATCACAAAGGCAGACAATGTGCACAACAAACCAAAAGAGCCACAGATCAGCAACTGAGAAGCTTAAGAAGTCTGGAGCAGAACGTAATAACAAATATAACAAGCCGCAAGAATCCTAGAGAGACAGCAAACAGAAATTCAGATGATTACTCAATAGAAAGCCAAAAGAGCAAAATTGAGGAAATGAAAGCCAAAATTAGTGAGATTAAAGATAAATCACGTGACTAAAATATTTGAGGGAAAATTTGATGAAAGAATTCTAAAAAAATGAAGAAACATTAAGAATTACAACAGACTCTGTCAAGAGGAATAACCTATGAAGGATTAGAGTACCAGAATTGGGGGAAGTGGTTAACAGAAAATATACAGAGAGTTACTGACCATTTGATAACAGAAAACTTCCCTAATATCATAAAACATGAGGAGAAATCTATCCAGGATGCTCCTGAAACTCCATACAAAGTAGATTTCCAAATAAAGTAACCAAGACATCTTATAGTCAATTTTGCCAAAATCAAAGATGCCAAGTTAAGAGTGAGTGAATAGGGATGACAAAAATAATCTTCAAAGGAGCAGCAACAGGCTGACTGCACTACTTTTCAGAAACCATGCACACCACAAAGCAATAGGATAACATACATAAAGCCTTAAAGAAGAAGAAGAAAAAAAAAATACCAGCCCATAATTATACATCCAGCAAAACAGTCTCTAAGAGGTGAGGCCAAGATAGTGGACTAGTCACACATCTCCTCGATTCCCGCTGGGAACTAAGGCCTAGAAAAGTAATTGAATGGAACAGTATGGGATCCCCAAGATCAGGTGTACGGTTGTGAGATCGGATTGGGTGACAGGAAGGGAAAAACTACCTTTGCAGACGTGAGACAACAGTGCAGTGAATCCTGCTTCTGCTGTCACAGAGGCTGAGAGATTTACAGATATGAATATCTTCTTTGTTAATGAGGAGACTGGGACTGGGACTGTGGAGCCTAAAAGCCTGGAAGGGGCTGGCTACTATGCTTAGCTGCAGTGCCTATGTAAACAGTGTATTACAAAGCAGAGAGGATGTGCTTGGGACAGTCAGATCCAGAGAATCAAGCAGTGACTGGCAACAGAGAATGCCAGTGCCCCTGCCCCATCTCTTCCTTGAGCTGCACTATAGATACTACTGACTCAGTGCAGGATAGGTGGCTCAGGTGAGGTACCATCTTGGTCAGTTGAGTGGCAGAATGAACCATGTCTGAGGGCTCAGCTGGGGCTAACTCCCACAATGAGCAAAAGTTTCTGCCTGAAAAGTGCTTCACCCACCAGAAAAGCTATTTTTAAGACAACTGTATTTAGAGAACATAGTGACAGCTGGCAGCCAAGTATGGTGGTGCTCTAACCATTCATTCTCCTGATGGTCCCCGAGAGACTCCCTAAGTGGCTGCCGCCTTTGTCAGCAAGGAAGCAGGGCCTGTCACACCTGAGGACCCAGCTGCTTTGGGCTGCTACTGCCCATCGCAGCAGAAAAGCAGTTCTTAAGACAAAGGGCATCTAGAAAACACAGCCGTCCCTGGCAGCCCAGTGTGGAGGCCATCTTCTCTTCTCCCTTCCTTGAGTTATGCCATAGTCTTTACTGGAGTGATGTTGGACACTTGGCACAAGTAGGTCTCCAACTTTATCAGTGAGGAGGTGGGGCCTGCTACTCCTGAGGACCCAGCTAGGCCAGCCTCCAAACCAAGTAGCATCATGGGGCTTGACAACATCCCTATTACCGGAAAAGCTGTACACAAGACAGCTGCACATTGAGAACACAGTGGCAGCTGGTAGCCAAGTCTAGCAATGACACCCTTCTTAGAGCCATGACACAGCTCCTGTTGGTATAATATTGGAGATACTGAACAACTTTTTAATGGCATAAAGACAACAATTAATACCTTTAAATCAATACCATTTAAAGAAGTAGACCAGCTGTCTTGGATTGAATTGTGTTCCCCCCCCAAACATGTGTAGCCATTTGGCTGGGCCATGATTTCCAGTATCTTGTGACTGTCCTCCATTTTGTAGTTTTCCTAAGCTGTGTGTTAAAGGATAAGGGTGGGGCTGCAAATCCCTTCATAGGATCACCTCCCTGCTCCACTGTAAAGGGAGTTTCCCTGGAGTATGGCTTGCCCCACCCTTAATCTTTTCTTCCTACAAAAGGACAGAGAAGCAGGCAGAGAATTGGGAACCTCGTACCATCAAGCAAGCAGTACTGGAAGAAGAGCGCATCCTTCAGACCTGAAGTTCCTGCGCCAAGACGCTTCCTGGACAAAGACTGATGCAATACCAGACTTTCCTCCTGAGCCAACAAGCCTTCCCCTGGAGCAGACACCCTGAATATGGACTTGTAGCCTACCAGACTATGTAAGAATAAACCTTCCTTTGTTAAAGCCATCCACTCTGTGGTATTTCTGTTAAAGCAGCCCTAGCTGACTAAAACACCAACATAGCTGCAGAAAACTCCCAAAACAGAGAATAAAAAACTCAGATGAAAAAGCCTTTCTGAAATTACTAGAGATAGAATACAAAAGAATTACATGTATAGCCTTTCTAGAGATTAGACGAAGTACAGTAGAACAAAAGGAAAAATTAAGTAAGCTATAGGAACTGCTAGAACATCAGCAATTTAAAATACAGTTGATCACTAATAAAATTACAGAGTTACACAATTCAATCCAAAGCCAAAAGAGCAGGATCGAAGAAATGCAATGCAGTATAAGCAAAAAATGAAGATAAAGCAACAGACACTAGCATTTATGAGGACAAATAAAATAAAACAAGAAAAATGAAGAAGCATGTGGGACTCCATCAAGAGAAACAATCTACAAATGGAATCCCTGAACAGGGAGGAATAACAGAAAATATAGAAGAATTGTTAAGAGTTGCTGACAGAAAACTTTCCTGACATCAGAAAAGAAGATGTAAATGTTCAAGATGCTTATTGAACACCACAAAAGGTAGAACCCAAAAGAAAGACACCAAGACACATTATAATGAAGCTTAATAAAATGAAACATAAGGAGAGGCTCTTAAAGGTAGTGCAGGTTAAAGCAAAACTAACATACAAAGGGAAGCCCTGTAGGCTGTTGTCATGGATTGAATTGTGTCCCCCCCCCCCCCAAAATATGTGTAGCCACATGCTGGGCCATGATTCCCTGCATTCCATGATTGTTTTCTGTTTTGTGATTTTGCTGTGCTGTATGTTAAAGGATTAAGGTGGGACTGTAAATCCCTTTATAAGATCACCTTCCTGCTCCACGGTAAAGGGAGTTTCCTTGGAGTATGGCTTGCCCCACTCTTAATCCTTTCAAGCTACGAGAGATAAAAGGACAGAGAAGCTGGCCAAGAATTGGGAACCACACAACATCAAAAAAGCAGCACAGGGAGAAGAGCGCATCCTTCAGACCTGAGATCTTGTGCCAAGATGCTCCTTGGACAAAGACTGATGAAATGACAGACTTTCCTCCAGAGCCAACAATGGGGAAAGCTTCCCCTGGAGCGGGCATCCTGAATTTGGACTTGTAGCCTATTGGACTGTGTAAGAATAAACCTTCCTTTGTTAAGGCCATCCACTCTGTTGCATTTCTGTTAGAGCGGCACTAGCTGACTCAAACAGCTGTCTTCTGACTTCTCAGCAGAAACCATGTTAGCAAGAAGGCAGTGGAATGACACATACAAAGCTTTGCCTGAGAAAATCTTCCAACCAAGAATTATATATCCTGCAAAATTTTCTCTCAAATATGAGGGTGAAATTAAGACATTCTTAGGTAAAAGATAGCTTAGAGATTTTGCAAAAACCAAACTAAAACTATAAGCAATATTGAAAGAAGATCTTCATTTAGAAAATCAACAGTGTCAGATGTATTCTCAATGATGCAATACAGGACCAGCATCCAGAGACCTACTGAGTTAGGGAAGTCACAAAGCTCAATCAGTAAAAAATATTAAAGTTAGGGAAAAAGAGATCTTAACATGTAGACTATGACATCAACACACTATAAAGAAGGATATATTACAGTAGCTGTAGCCTTTTCAGATGGAAAGGAAGTTAAGGAGACATACAGAAGTAAAATTGGTTTAAACTTAGAACATTACAGGGGAACAAAGAGGTAGCCATGAAGCAAACTAATAATACTACATACCAAAATAAGAAACATAATACAGAATTCTCAACAGACACAGAACCAATATTGAAATGGGTGTAAAGAAAACCTATAAAGAAAAATGACCCAGTACATAATATTAAGTGTAACAAAGAAAATGTCAACAACACAAAAATAAAAACACCAAAAAAGACAGCACTAAATACATATCTATCAACAATTACACTGAATGTGAATGGATTGAATGCTCCAGTAAAGGGGTTGAGAGTAACAGGTTGGATCAAGAAACATGATCTGTCTACATGTTGTTTACAAGAGACACACCTTAGACTCAAAGGTATGAACAAACTGAAAATCAAAGGATGGAAAAACATATACCAAACTAACAATATGCAAAGAAAAGCAGGAATGACAATACTAACCACAGATAAAATAGACTTGAAGGTAAAATCCACTATCGTGGAAAAGTATGATCACTATTTATGTCTTAAAGGTTCAATATGTAAGTAGGATATAACAATATTAAATATTTATGTACCCAATACAAAAACACATAAAGACTTAAAAAAAATGCTCATATTGAACAATGAGACATGTCACTTCACAGTAATGGACAGATCATTCAGATAAAACCTTGAGAAAGATACAGATCTTATTGTAACAATCAACCAATTAGGCCTTGTCAATATATACAGAACTTTTTAACCAGCAACAGAGGAATACAATGTACATGAAACATTCTCCAGAATAGAACACATACTAGTTCATAAAGCAAGTCTCAACAAAATCCAAACCACTGAATTACTGTAAAGCATCTTCACAGATCACGAAGCCATAACAGTTGAAATCAATGACATAAAAAAACATGAAGAGAAATTTGAACTTATGGAAACTGCACACCTTGCTCAAAAATTCATGGGTTGTAGAAGAAATCAAAGACCAAATAAAGAAATTAATGAAATCAAATGAGAATGACAACACATCCTACCAGAACCTATGGGGCACAGCCAAAGTAGAGTTCAGACGTCAGTTCATCTCTATAAATGCACACAGCTGGAATGTAGAAGATTCCCAAACCAAAGAAGTAACCCTACAACTTGAACAAGCAGGAAGAGAACAACAAAACAACTTCCCGGGCACCAGAAGAAAATGTATAGTAAAAATTACAGCAGAACTAAACAAATCAGAGAACAGAAAAACAATTGAAAGAACTAAAAAATGTAAAGCTGGTGTTTTTGAAATGATCAACACAACTGATAAACCATTGGCTAGAATTACAAAAGAATGAAAAAGAAACAAATAAACTGAATAATAAATGAAATGGGAGCTGTCACAACAGACCCAAATGAAATCAAAAGCATTATAACAAGAATACTGCAAAAAATTTTACTCTAACAAACTTGAAAACCTAGAGGAAATGCACAAATTTCCAGATGCATATCACCTACCAAAATTATCCCAAGGAGAAGCAGAACAACTTAATAAACCAGTCACAAAAGAAGAGATTGAAAAAGTGGTATAAATAAATAAAACAAAATAAAAAACAAACAAAAAAACTACCAACCACAAAAGTCCTACCCAGACATCTTCGCTGGAAATTCTACTAAACTTTTAGAGAAGAGTTAATTCCAATACTACCGAGGCTATTCAACAGCATAGAAAAAGATGGAATATTCCCAAGTTCACTCCATGAAGCCAGTATAATTCTGATACCAAAAAAAGGGAAAGATCCAACAAGAAAAGAAAATTACAGAACAATATCGCTCATAAATCTAGATACGAAAATCTTCATCAAAATCTTAGTCAATAGAATTCAACAATATATCAAAAACATAATAATTCATTATGACCAAGTTGGATTCATACTAAGGAGGCAAGACTGGTTCAACATCCAAAAAACTATTAATGTGATCAACCCCATAACTAACATAAGCGGGAAGAATCATCTGATTTTTTTAAATTGATGCAGAAAAGGTTTTTGACAAAATAGAGCAGAAAGGAAGAGTGTGCTGTCACCAGACAGGGAGAGCAGTAAAAGCAGCATATAGGTGGGCACACAAATTTATATTATATCAGAATGTACATTTTCATTCAACCGCAATTAAAAAAAAAGAGAAGAAAAGGAAAAAATCAGCAAAATAGGAATAGAATGGAAATTCCTTAATACAATAAGGGGCATCTATGCAAAGCCAACTGCCTACGTCATTCTGAATGAAGAGAGATTGAAATAATTCCCCTTGAGAAAGAAAACTGGAAAAGATGCCCATGCTTACCACTTCTATTAACATTGTGCTAGAGGTTCTAGCCAGACAAATCAAACAAAACAAAGAAACATCCACATTTGTAAAGAAGTGAAAATCTCCGTATTTGTGGATATATACAGAGAACTCTAAAGAATCAATTAATGAACTGCTGAAAATTATAGATGTATTCAGCAAGGTATCATGACATATGATAAAAATAATTAAATCAGTAGGACTCCTTTACACCAACAAAGAGAACATTAAATGGGAAATCATGAAATTAATACCATTTATTATAGCCCTCGAGAAGACAAAATACCTATGAATAAATCTAACCAGAGAAGTAAGAGACCTATGCAAAGAAAATTACAAGACCCTACCGCAAGAAACCAAAAGAGAAATGGGTGGAGAAATCTGCCTTGCTCATGGATAGGAAGACTTAACATTGTGAAAATGTCTATTTTACCCAAAGCAACCTACATATACAATACAATCCCAATACAAATTTCAATGTCATTTTTTAACGAGATTGACAAACAAATCACCAACTTTGTTTGGAAAGGGAAAAAGCCCTTGTTAAGTAAAGCACTCCTGAAGAAGTGGAACCCAGTGGGAGGACTCACACTGCCCAGTACTGCTACACTGCCACAGTAGTCAAAACAGTCTGGTACTGATACAAAAAGAGACATATAGACCAATGGAACAGAATAGAGACCCCAGAAATATCACCATCCTCATGAATAGTTGATATTCAACAAAGGACGAAAGGTGGTAAACTGGGGAAAAACAGTCTCTTTAACAAACGGTGCTGGCAAAATTGGATATCCATCTGCAAAGAACTGAAACAAGACCCATATCTCACACCTTACAGAAAAACTAACTCAAGAGGAATCAAAGACCTAAATATCAAACCTAAAATGATAAAGATCCTAAAAGAAAAAATAGGAACAACTCTGAAAGTTCTAACACATGCCTTAGACTTCAAAATCTGACCAAATATGCATAAATAACAGAAGATAAAATAGATAAATGTGAACTACTAAGAATCAGACAATTATGCTTATCCAAAGACTTTATCAAGAGCATTGGAAGACTACCTACAGAATGGGAAAAAATATTTGGCAACTTTGTTGGAGACATGTGTCTAGTACCCTCTCCTCTCCACCCTCTTCTCTCCCATCTAGAAAGAAACCAGTAGGACGGCTTACTATAAATACATAAAACTATAAAATATATATGCCATATGCTCACACTGTGTCCCCAAGTCCAGTCCATTCTTGTCTGAATAGTTGACCTCAGTACTGGTTTGTGGTCAGGGCCAGCAGCAAGTCTAGAGGCCACACTCCCAGAGAACTCTCCAGGCTGTCAGACTATCAATTCTGGTCTTTTAGAAGAGTCCTCGAACTGCACACCTCTTTTTCTCATGTTGTCTCAGGGACTGAATATTGTGTCCCCCTTCATGACTGACTTTGGTGGTGGCCGGGCACCATCTGTTGGATTGATGTCTGACTTCCATAATTTACAAGGCACTGCCAAATGTCAACAAGAAAATGATAATTAACCCGATTAAGCAATGGGCAAAGAAAATGGACAGACACTGCACCAAGAAGACATCCAGGCAGCAAAAAGTCATGTGAGAGAAGGGCTCAGAATCATTAGCTATTAGAGAAATACAGACTAATACTACAATAAGATACCTTCTGACCCTAACAATGTTGGCAATAATCAATAAAACAAAATAACAGATGCTGGAGAGGCTAAGGAGAGATTGGAACTCTCTTCCATTGCTGTTGGGAATGCAAAATGGTATAACCTCTTTGGAAAGCAATTTGGCTCATCCTTGAAAAGCTAGAAATAGAAATACCATACGATCTAACAATCTCAGTGCTTGGATTATATCGTGCAAAAATAAAGGAGGTAACACAAACAGATACATGTACACAAATGTTTATTGCAACACTGTCCACACTATCAAAAAGATGAAATCATCCTGGGTACCCATCAACAGATAAATGCATTACTAAACTAAGGTACATATACACAATGGAATGTTATGAAATGATAAAGAAGAATAATGATTTTAGCAAGCATCTCATAACCTGATTTCAACTAGAAAACATCATGCTGTTTGAAATCAGTCAGCTGCAAAAGAACAAGTATGATAGCTCTGCTATAAGGACATAAAAAATGGACCTGTGTAGAGCAGAAAAGACTCTTTGATGGCTACAAGGGTGGGGAGGAAGATGGCTGTTCATAAATTAGATAGTCGATAGGAATTTGGTTAGGGGAAGGGACTGACATCATGTAGTAGAGAGCAGATAAGCATAACTGCATTACATCATAAACTGAAAGGTTTTCTAAACTCAACCCAGTATTTCACAGTATAGATTAGCATGGACAAGGGTCTGGGGACCAGGTTTCAGCAGGATGTCAAGGTAAATTGGCATAGCTAACCTTTAGCTAAAAGCACCCACTGTACCCCATATTGGTGAGTGGTGTCCAGGGTCTTAAAAGCCAACATATAAAATGGTCTCAACTCCTCTGTAACAGATGACAACAAAGAACATCAAAGACATGAGTAAAAACTAGCCCAGGGAACAGAAGGACCCTTATGAATGGGAGTCTGCATCAGCATGAGGTCAGAAAAAGAAGATGGTGCCTGGCCACTGCCAAAGTCTAACGTGAAAGGGGACACAATATTCAGTCCCTGAGACATGAGAAAAAGAGGTGAGCAGTTTGAGGACTCTTCTAAAAGACCAGAATTGATGGTCTGACAGCCTGGAGAGTCCCCTAGGAATGGGCCCTATAAACTTGCTGATGGCCCTTACCACAAACCAGTACTGAGGTCAACTATTCAGACAAGAATGGACTGGACTTGGGGAGGCAGTGTGAGCATATGGTGTATATATTTTACAGTTTTATGTATTTATAGTAAGCTGTCCTACTGGTTTCTTTCTAGATGGGGGAGAAGAGGGTGGAGTGGAGGGGTCAGGCACTTGTTAGGAGGATATTAGAGGTATGAAGTGAAAAGGAGGAATGTGCTGTCACAGGGTGAGGAGAACGTTTGGAGTTGCAGATAGGGAGGCATGTGAAATTAATTTGGATTTTATATTTTCAATTAATCATAAAAAGAAGAAAAAAGAACTGTATCTCAAATACAATGGTGAAATTAGATCACTCCCAAAGGGGCAGAGTCAAGATGGGGAACTATACATGTGTCTCCTTCAGTCCCTCTGAAAACTAAGACCTGAATCAATAATTAAATGGAGTTTTCTGGACACCCAGTGAGTGCTAGGATGCAACATAGGGCTATCAGTTTTGACTACAAGCCACTGAACAGGAAATTTCTTGTCTTTTGCTGAGACTTGCCTGCTCTTGTTGAAATGTTTGTCTCCTGTGAACTGAAGGTAATTGGCATTTTTAACTTTTTTTTTCTTTTTGTTGGCTGGCAGGTGGGGGAAGGGCTCAATGAGCAGCTACACAGCACCGCAGTCCTGATGTGATCAGAGTGTAAAATAGCCACACTTGAGAGCTTGGGTTTTGACTCAGAGCACCAAATCCCCTCTACCCTCTCCACCAGAGACTCAGATACTTCACAGTGGGTGACACAGCTTGACCATGACACCATCTTATTCAACTGGGAGATGGAGTTAACCTAGAGTTAACCAACCTGGTGAGTGCCTTTCTAGCAGAAAAGCTGCATTTAGTGCAGTGGAGCCTTACCAGTGGAGCCCAGCAGGGGACGACAGCAGGCCATAAATCTGCCCCTACTTTGAAATACATCATATTATCTGTGGACAATGGAAGAGGTGCCCCTGCTGTCAGCTGGAAGGAAGGGTTCATCATACCTCATGGCCTGACTGATTTTGGAAGCTGTCAGATAGTTTTTACCTTTTTAAAATAAGACTGCCTAGAGAAATAATTGTGGTGCAGCCTGATGGCTTCTCTTCCAGACTCTTCCAGTGACTCCATAAGTAGGGCTTTATTTGGCCAGCAAGGAGGTGGAGCCTAGTATTCCACAGAGCCTACAGGGCCCAGTCACTAGATTACATAGGGTTGGTTAGTGACCAACGTTGTTCTCAGAACTGTGCCTCAGTTTCTGTTGAAGCAACACCAGAGAAACTAAACAGCCTCTAGATGTCTGAAAGCAACAAACCTAGCCAAACAGTAAAAGAAACATTCACCCATGGCTCCAAAAAACAATGCAAAATAAAGAATCATAGAACTTCCCAGATGAAGAAAACTTTCTGAAACTATCGGAGGTCAACTGCAAAAGAATTATCTATACAGCCCACTTAGACATTATACAAAATACAACAGAGCAAAATGAAACATTTAGCAAGCTGTTCAAACTGATGGAATATCAGTATTCTGAAATCTGACAGCTCAGTAATAAAATTACAGAATTAGACAACTCAATTCAAAGCCAAAAGAGTGGAAATGAATTGGAAACAAGATGCACTGACCTTGAAGACAGAGCTACTGACACCAGCATTTATGAGGACAGATCAGAGAAAAGAAACAAGAAAAATGTAGGGGCATTAAGAAACATGTGGGACTCTACCAAGAGGACTAATCTACAATTAATTGGAGTTCCTGAACAGGGAGGGATACCTGAAAATACAGAGCATTGTTGTTGAGTTGTTGACAGAAAACTTCTCCGAAATTGTGAAAGAAGAGAATATAGATATTCAAGATGTGGATCAAATACCGCATAAAACTGACCCCAAAAGGAAGATATCAAGACATATTATAATCAAGCTTCACAAAATAAAACATAATCAGAAACTCTTAAAGGCAGTGAGACTCAAAGCATAGTTAACATTCAAAGGGAAGCCATGTAGGCTTTTGACTGACTTCTCAGCGGAAACAATGTTGGACAGAGGCAAAGCCTCTTCAAAGCCTTGAAGCAGAAAAACTTCCAACCAAGAATTATGTATCCTGCAAAACTGTCTTTAAATATGAAGATGAAATCAAGACATTCTCAGATAAAAAGAAACTTAGAGACTTTGTAAAAACCAAACAAAAGCTACAAGAAATACCGATAGAAGCTCTTGGCTTAGAAAAACGAAACCACTAAGTGTATATTTAAAGAGGCAATGCAGAACACAATGTCTGGAAGCTCACCCAGTTAGAAAAGGCACAAAACTCAATCAAAGCTATAATATCAAAAGAAGTGATCCAGTGATCATATCACAAAAAGTAAGATACCATCAAACTAAAAAGAGAGATATGCTACAGTAGTTATTGTGCTTCCAGATGAAGAGGAACATAATAAGATATGTAAAAGTTAAAATTGGCTTTAAACTTAAATTATTAAGGGGGACCATACTGGTAGCCACAAAGCACAATAAAGGTGTAGCATATCAAAACAAGAAACATAACACAAGAGTCTTAACAAACACAAAACTAACACCTAAAAGGATAAAAAATGAACCCATAAATAGAAATGACCCAGAACAGAATATTAAGAGGAACAGAGAAAACACTAACACAAAAATAATCACATCAAAGTGAAAGCACTAATCACATACCTACCAATAATTATTCTGAAGGTAAATGGACTGAAAGCTTCAGTAAAGAGACAGCTAGTGACATCTTGGATCAAAAGACATGACCACTGTATGTTTCATACAAGAAACTCAACTTAGACTGAAAGATAAGAACAAACTGAAAATTAAATGATGGAATAACATACACCAAGTTAACAATATACAATAGATTTTAATGTAAAATCCACCATCATGGATGAGGACTGATATTATTTACTGCTGAAATGTTCAATACATAAGTAGGGCTTAACAATATTAAATATTTATGCACCCAATTCTATAGCATCTAAATAAGTCAAAGAAACACTGACTACACTGGAAAATGAAATAACCACTTCAAAATAATAGCAGGAGGTTTCATCACTCCACTTTCAATATTGGACAGATCATCTAGAAAAAAGTTCAGTAAAGAAACAAAGATCTTATTGTCACAATTAACCAACTAGAAGTCATCAACATATACAGAACTTCCTATCCATCAAAAGATAACTACACCTTCTTCTCCAATGCACATGGAATATTTTCCAGAATAGACCTTGTGTTAGGACATAAAGCAAATCTCAACAAAATCCAAACCACTGAATTATTGCAAAGTATGTTCTCAGATCTGAAAGCCACAAAAGTCAAACCTAATAGCAGAAACATGTAGATAGAAATTGAAACTCACGGAAACTGAACAACATCTTGCTCAAAAAGTCAAGGATTATAGGAGACATCAAGGATGCAATAAAGAAATTTATGGACTCAAATTAGAATGAAAACACTTCCTACCAGAACCTATGGGATACAACTAGAGCAGTACTGAGAGATCAGTTTATCTCTGTAAATGAACACATCTGGAAGGAAGACAAGAGTCAAACCAAAGAATTAATTCTACATCTTGGACAAGTAGAAAGAAAGCAACAGAGGAATCCCTCAGACACCAGAAGAAAACAAATCGTAAAAGTCAGAGAAGGACTAAACGAATTAAAGAATAGAGGAACAACTGAAAAAAAATTTAAAAGACCTAAGCTGTTTTTTTTTTTTTTTTTTTAAAGATCAACAAAATTTAAAAACCATTGGCTAAACTTACTAAAGAAAAACAGGAAAGAAAACAAGTGTCCCAAATAAGCAATGAGATAGGAGATGTCAACAGCATCAAAACAAAATATCGTAACAGAATACTTCAGAAATCAAACATAATAAAAAAATCATAACAGGATACTACAGAAGATTGTACTCTTAACAGATTTGAAAACTTTGAGGACATGGACTAATTAATAGATTCATATCACCACCAAGAGCCATTGACTTGGGTCAGACTAGTGGCGACCATAGGTGCCAGGGTAGAACTGACTCCCAGAGTATCACCTACTAAAATTATCACAAGGAAAAGTAGAACAACTTACTAAACCCATCACAAAGGGAAAGATTTAAAAAGTCATCAAAAAACTACCAACCAAAAAAGGCCTGGCCGAAATAGCTTTACTGCAGAATTCTATTAGGCTTTTAGGAAAGAATTAACTCCAATACTATTTAAACTATTTAACAGCATAGAAAGAGATGGAATACTCCCAAATTCATTCTATGAATCCAGCATAACCATGATACCAAAGCTAGAGAAAGATCTAACAAAGAAGGAGAACTACAGACCAATATCACTCATAAACCTAGATGCAAAAATCTGCAACAAAATCCCTTCCAATAGAATTCAGCAACACATCCAAAAAATATTTCATCAGGATCAAATTGGATTCATAGCTGGGATGGCAGGCTGGTTCAACATCAGAAAAACAATGAATGTGATCAATCACATAAAAAAGACAGGAAATGCCTGATTTTGTCTACTGATGCAGAAAAGGCATTTGACAAAGTCCAACACCATTCTTTTCAAAAATTTTCAGCTAAAGAGGCACAGAAGGCTAATTCCTCAAAGAAATAAGGGGCATCTATGCAAAGCCAATGACCTACATCATACTGATTGGAGAGAGACTGAAACAATTCCTCTTGGAAATGTGAACTAAATAAGGATGCCCACTCTCACCTCTCCTATTCATCATTGTACTAGAAATTCTGGCCAGAGTAATTAGACAAGGCAAAGTAATAAAGGGCATCTGCTTTGGCAAAGAAGAATAACAATCTCCCTACTTGCAGATGATGTGATTTTATGCTCAGCGAATCCTACAGAATTCAGAAGTAAGTCACTCAAACTAACAGAAGAGTTCAGCAAAGTATCAGGATATAAGATAAACATAAGAAAATCAGTGGGATTCCTTTATACCAACAAAGAGATCATTAAAGAAGAAATCGCCAAATTCATAACATTTACTATAGCCTCCAAGAAGATAAAATACCTACAAATCAGTCTAACTAGAGAAATAAGAGACCTACACAAAGACAACTACAAAACTTACTGCAAGTAACCAAGAGTGACTTACATAAATGGAGAAAGCTACCTTGCTCATGGATAGGAAGCCTCAACATTGTGAAAATGTCTATTTTACCCAAACCAACCTACATATACAACGCAATCTCAATACAAATTCCAGTGGCATTTTTGAACAAGATGTAGAAATAAATCACCAAATTTGTTGGGAAAACAAGAAATCCTGGATACACAAAGCAGAACTAAAGAAGAAGAACACATGTAGAGGTCTCTAACTACCCAACTTTAGAACCAGTTACATTGCCACGTTAGTCAAAACAAAAAGAGACATATAGACCAGTGGAACAGCATTGAGCCCCCAGTGATGCTACCATCTTTCTATGAACAGTTGACATTCGATAAAGGCCCTGAGATTGTAAACTGGGGCAAAAACAGTCTCTTTAACAAATTGTGCTGGCAAAATTGGATATTCACTTGCCAAAAAATTGAAACAAAGCCCATGTAGCACATGTTACACACACAAAAAAAACTCAAATTGGATAAAAGACCTAAATACCAAACCTAAAATGGTAAAGATCATTAAAGAAAAAATAGGGTCAACAATGGAAGTTCTAATATACAACTTAGACTTCAAAATCTAGCAAAGCATGAACAACAGAGAATAAACTAGATAAATGGGAACTACCAAGAATCAAACACTTTTGTTCATCCAAGGATTTTTATCAAAGGAATTAAAAGACCACCTACAGAATGGGAAAAAATATTTGGCAACAATATGTCAGATCGACATCTGATCTCCCTAATCTACAGCCAAGCCAAGTGCCATCAAGTCAGATCCAACTCATGGTGACCCTAGTGGCCAGGGTAAAACTGACCCTGTACTGCAAAATATCAACAACGATAAATTACCCAGTTACACTGGGCAAAGTAGATAGAAACGTCACTAAAATGGACATCCAGGCAACCCAAAGACACATGCAGAAATGTTCATGATCATTGGCTATTAAAGAAATCCAATTCAAAATCACAATGAGATACCATCTCACCCCGACAAGGTTGGCCATGATCCAAAAAAACACAAAACAACAAATGCTGGAGAGGCTGTGGAAAAATTAGAACTCTTTTACATTCCCGGTGGGATTGCCAAATGGTATAACCTCTTTGGAAAGCAATCTAGTGCTTCTTTAAAGAGCTGGGAATAGATCTACAATTTGGGCCAGTAATCCCACTGCTTGGAATATAGCCTACAGAATCAAGGGCAGTCACACGAATGGATACATGCACACGAATGTCTACTGCAGCACAGTCCACAATAGCAAAAAGATGGACTCAACCCAGGTGCCCAACAACAGATGAATGGATAAACAAACTGTGATATATATACTCAGTGGAACACTGTGCAATGATAAAAAATAATGATGATTTTAGGAAGCATCTCATAACCTGGTTTCAATTGGAAGACATTATGCTGAGTGAAATCAATCAGTGGCTAAAGGACAAATATTGTATGATACCCCTACTATAAGGACTTCAAAACAGACTCATGTACAGAAGAAAAGACTCTTTGACAGCTGTAAAGGAGGGGAGGGAGGGAAGGAGACAGTTGGTTATAGATTAGATAGTTGATAGAAATTTGGTTGGTGTAATCAGTGACAGCACGCATTAGAAAGAAGATCAGTTTAAGTGGATTTTAACATAACCTCAAAATTTTTCCAATCTTAACCCAATACTCCAAGGATAGAATAGCAGAGACAGGGGTCTGGGGACCATGTTGTCAGGAGACCTTGAGGCCAGTTGGCATAACTAACTTATTGCTAAGTTAATCTTCTGCACTCCATATTGGTGAGTGTCATCTGACATCTTAAAAGCTAATAAACTGCCATCTGAGGTACACCGAATGGTTCCAACTCAGCTGGAACAGATGATCTCCAAGGACAACAGTGATATGAGGGAAAAAGAGCCCAGAAGACTGAAGTAGTCACTTGAATGGGTGGCTGTATCAACATGTGACCAGAAGAACCAGATGGTGTCTGTCCATGATGGTGCTCACAAGATCTATTTCTAGGGACAACGCGAGATAAAAAGGAGTGAACCCTAAGAACTCCATTAAAAGACTGCAACTGATGGTCTAAAGACTGGGGTGATCCCCGGGGAGCATCGCCCTTAGATCTGCTGCTGCCCTTGCTCATAAATCATTAGTGAGGTCAATTCTTACAATGGGAATATATTGGACTCAGGGACACAGAGTTACCATATCATGGGTCTGTGTTATGTTTCTATGCATCTATAAGATGTCATCCTGCTGGCCTCTTACTAGAGAGGTGTGGATGGGTGGAGAGGAGGGGGCAGGAGATCATTAAGAGGATACGACATGTGTAGAATAGAAAAGATAAACTGGGCAAGGAGAGAAGAAGGCGCTGCAGTAGGCAGCCATGCAAATTTAAATTGGATTGTACACTTTTATTCAATCATAATTTTAAAAAAGTAAGAAAAAATAGAACACTTCCAGATAAACAGGAACATCAGGAATTTGCAAATAATAAAAATTAGGGCATAACTAAATGAAACAGAGTATAGAAGAATGATCACAAGAGTCAATAAGAGCAAACACTGGTTCCTTGAAAAGATCAGCATAATTGATAAACCAGTTGACAAACTGACAAAAGTAAAAGAGAAGAGGAAGCAAATAAACCAAATAAGAAATGAGATGGGTGGCATCACACTACAGACCTAACTGAAATTAAAAAAAAAAAAAATGTGAATTTACACCTCAACATAGAGAAAGAAGAAACTCGTCAGAACTGGGCTAATAAGCAAATCATGATAAATGTAGAAAAGATTGAGGTTGATAGGGATTTCATTTCATTAGCATCCACAAACAATACCCATGAAAGCAACACTCAAGAAATCAAAAGCTATATTTCACAGAGCAAATTTGCTGAGAAAGTCCTATTCTAAAGTGTTAAAAAGCAAAGATGTTACCTTGAAGACAGAAGTGAATCTGACCCAGGTCATGATGTTCTTAATTGCCTTACATGCATTCAAAAAATGGCCAATGATTTAAAAATAGTGAAGAATAATTGACTGCGGTTTGGTGAAAAATATTGGACATGCCATGGAACGACAGAAGAATGAACAAATCTATACTGGAAGAAGTTCAAACAGAATTCTCCTTAAAAGCAAGGATGGCAAGACTATATCTCTCATATTTTGGACACGTTGTCCTGGAGAAAGTCATCATGCATGGTAAAGTAGAGGATTTTTGAAAAAGAAGAGGTCTTTCAATGAGATGGATTGACACAGTGACTGCAATGGAAAATTCAAATATAACATCGGTTGTGAGACCTGACAGTATTCTGTTCTCTTGGAACCAAGTCAACAGCACTGAATAACAAGGCATAAAAACAGATAAAAGGGAGTATGATAGAGAAGAGCATTGTTTGAAATGCACCTTCTCTGGAGCCCATCACAATTCTCTTTGTGTTGAGTATAGCTTATTTTGAGTGATAATAAAGGCATACTGACAGATCATTGTTTTGCAATTCTTATCCAAAGATGAAGATCCTGTGTTATATTTTGGATATGTGAATTGAATGTGTGAACTTCTTTTCTTTTCTTTTTTTTTTTTTTTTGGAGAGAATAATACTAAAGTCATGGAGACGATAAAATTTCCTAGAAAGTGAGTGCAGGAAAGGCAACAGGAAACTAAGGCCAAACTTTGATCAACTCGATTTAAAAGCCTAGGGGAGAGAAAATAGTCAACAAATGACGGTGAAGAGAGTCCAGAGAGACCAGAGAAAATTCACAGATTGAAGCCAGGGCAAATCATATTTCAAGAAAGAAGAAACGGCAACCAAAAGTCAGGCAGTTCAGATGTCGGATAAGATGGCAGTGAAACTGGACATTCGCTTTCAAATCATAACGGTAACTGATAACCTTATTGTGGCGGTGGGAGAAAAACTCCTTAAAGCATGGGCTAAAAATAGGCTGAACCAAGTTGAGAGAGAATGGAAAACTTGGGCCCCAAAATTGTACATTTAAAGAAAAAGTGAGAAAAGCAAAGATCAAGTGTCCGAGACCCCACCCGCCCAGCAGGTAAAGAACAGACACACGGACCACCACATGCGGTTTCAAGATCCTTCTTCTACTTTATTTCCTGGTCACACGGCTTAAATAGTGTTGCCTGCTGTATTCTGATAGGGCAAACAATATCCAATCACAGGGGGGCTTGTCTAGTCTCCAGGCAAAGCCTTACACTGGGCAGGCCATCAAGTGGGGTAAACAAGGGTGTGGCCCTGCAGCACGACGCCATTTTGCAGGCAGCGAGATCTAAGGCTTACAGGAGGTATGTGGGCCATGGCTCCCAACAATCAAGTTGTCAGCTGTGACAGTGCTAACATGCTTTATGTAAATGTTATTCATCCCTCATTTGGGAGAAAGAAAGCCTAGTTGTTTTATTTAATCTCCATATGGTGGAAGCAAATTCAGTTTTTGATATATGTTTTCATCTGAATTCTCTCATTGGTTGGTTTTATTGCTCATTGTTTCCCAACATCTGTGTCCTCGTCTGTGTTCCTTAATAATAGGCCAAGAGTAATGGAAATAATCCAGGAATTTACACTGAAATGAAATAAACCTGGATTGCAAGACAAATCCACCTATAACATGATGTAGCATTACCATTTTTTAAAAATTCTTTACCTGTAAAATTTTTAAAACATCTAAGTCTACAATTCCCAATTCTGTATGCAGTATTTGAAGACCACATTTTCCTTGCAACCATTGTGAGCAATTTTCATTTTTAGTTGTGAAATATGGGCATAGATAAACAATTAACCAGCCTTCTACAGAGCTTTTTCATTTAATTATTAGAAAACTACTCACTTATTTTTTGTATTCAATAGAAAAAAATAATTAAGAGATGCTGTATTTTCCACATAGATTTTAATATTCTACAAATAAATTTACTTTCTATCTAGGTAAACATCATAGGCTTATCAAAAATGAATTAATTTAACTAAAACCCGATGCAAAAGTATTCCCTTTTTAAATCTGTACTACATAGTGAATATTGTATTTCACTATGTATAAACATTTCACTTTCTGTATCTAAAATGCTATAAAAATTTCCATTTGAATTTCTACATACAAGAGATAGAAATCTATTCTTATATCCAACAAAGATATTTATCCTTAATTATGAGTTTCATAGCAAGAATAAATGTTTTCTCTGAAGGACAGAGACAAAGACAGAATCTTGTTGAAAATACAACTTGAGTTTTTATTTTTGTTTTTGGCAAATTGCGATTTGAGTTTTCCATCAGGATTTCAAAAATAAATTTGTCAGTATGAGAGAACACAATACAACTGCCTACTTTTCCTGATACCCACTGTGCTTTTCAAATGATTTTGGAACTTAATGCTTTACTGTAGCAAAGAGATGGAATACAACTAAGATTCAGGCAAGGCCTAGTTCTGACATTACTTCTAATTCATGATTAGCCAACATAAATCACAAATATTGGTATGTTGGCACTAAATTCATAATTTCTACCCTAGATTTAATGATACTATATAGATGACACATCTTAGAATAAAATACTTGCTTTGTATTTATGAACACAAACACCTAACTTTTCTCATAGAAATTAATTAGAAAAAATGCTTGGATGTATTAAAAAGCAAACAAGCAAATGAAACAAAATATTGCTTCTATAGAAAACATAAATGATGTTATCTCTATGGTGACTTAAAACATGTATAAATATACGCATATGCATATGTACACACACACACAAAGGAAACTGAAGAAATGTCAAAATAGAAACACTGAACAGACAATTTCAAAGGCAGCTCTATTACACAGAGCAAAATATTACAAAGAAATGTGCAAAGCCCTGGAGTTAGAAATCCAAAAGGGAATAACAATGCACTTGGAGTTTCTCCAGCTGAAAGAACTAAAAAAAAAAAACCAAGCTTTAACATGTAATCTTGAAGAATTCTATGGACAAAACACTGAATGAAGCAGGAAGCATCTAAAGAAGATGGAAGGAAAACACACGCTAATTGTACTGAAAAGAACTGGTCAACATTCAACCATTTCAGGAAGCAGCATATAATGAAAAGCCCAAGTTATTTAAGGAAGAAGTCCAAGGTGCATTTAAAGGAATAGTGAAAAACAAAGCTCCAGGAATTTAGGGAGTACCAACTGAGACGTTTCAACCAAGAGATGCAATACTGGGATCACATGCTTACCTATGTCAAGAAATCTGGAAGACAGCTACCTGGCTGACTGGAAGAGATCCAGATCTGTGACTACTGCAAACAAAGGAGAGCCAATAAAATGTGGAAATTATCAAACAATATCAAACATAAATAAAATTTTGCTGAAGATAATTAGAAAATGTTACAGCAGTACATTGACAAGGAACTGCCAAAAATTATAAGCTGGATTCAGAAGTGGACCTGAAAGGAAAGATATCATTGCCAGTGTTGAATGGATCTTGGCTGAAAACAGAGAATCCTAGAATAATATTTACCTGTGTTTTGCTGACTAGACAAAGGCATTTGACTCTGTGGATCATAACAGATTATGGATAACATTGTGAAGAATGAGAATTCTAGAACATTTAATTGTGCTCATGTTCTCACCTGAACATAAACTAAAAGGCAGCTTTAGGACAGAAAGAAAGGGGGATACATCATGGCTTAAAATTTTTAAAAAAGTGTGGTTTAGGTTTGTGTATTTTTACCACACTTAATCAAGCTGTACATTGAACAAATAATATGAGAAGCTGGACTAGATGAAGAATGGGACGTTAGGGTTGGAGGAAGACACATAACCAACCTGTGTCATGCAATTAACACAGTCTTGCTCTCTGAAAGTGAAGAAGAGTTGAAGATCAAAGACCACACATAACCAACCTGTGTCATGCAATTAACACAGTCTTGCTCTCTGAAAGTGAAGAAGAGTTGAAGATCAAAGACCACAGTCTTCTGTATGGATTGTACCTTATCATGGATTGAGTTGTGTCCCACACAACAACTTGTGTATTAATTTGTCTAGATCTTGATTTCTGGTATTATGTGTGTTCCTATATGATATAAACTCTGCCTCTATGATGTTAATAAGAGAGGGTAGGTGGTAGTTGTGTCGGTGGGATAGGACTCAATGTGTAAGATTGGACTGTGCCTTGAAGCACTCTCTTAAGATATAAAGGAAAGGGAAGTAACCAGAGAGTTGGGGACCTGGTACCAACAAGAAAGCAGTGCTAGGAGCGGAGCACCCTCTTTGGAGAGGACCTAGGGTCCCTGTATCTCAGAAGCTCTCAGTTCAGGGAAAAGTTGGTGACAAAGACCTTCTTTGAGAATCAACAGAGAAAGACTTCCCCTAGAGCTGATGTCCTGAGTTTTAGCTTACTGTACTTTTGACTTTTAGCCTACTGTAGAGTGACAGAATAAATTTCTCTTTATTAAAGCTATCCACTTGTGGTATTTCAGTTACAGCAGCACTAGATGACTAAGGCATGTCTTAACATAAAGAAAACAGAAATCCTCACAATTGGACCAATAAACGGTATTATGATAAGCAGAGAAAATACCAAAGCTGTCAAGGACCTATATCAGTGCCTGTGGAAGCAACAATCAAGAAATCGAACAACGCGCACTAATGCAGGATAAGACCTCTTGAAAGTGCTATAAAGCAAAGATGTAACTAGTGCATCTAACCCACCCCATGAGAGGCATGAAAAAGTTGGACAGTAACAAAGACCAAAGAAGAATTTACATCTTTGAATCATGGTGTAGGCAACAGAAGAATGAACAAATCTCTCCTAGAAGAAGTACAGCCAGAATGCTCCTCAGAAGCAAGAATATCGAGACTTGGTCTTACATATTTTGGACATGTTGTTAGAAGGCACACACGGGTTCATATATGCATGTATATATGTGTATATACATATGTTTACAAAAATGTGAAATAGATATACTCCTCTAAAAGCCAGACGGGAATACTAGTGAAAGCAAGGAATATGTAAGTTACTCTGCTGAAGTTTTACTTGCAGGAGTAAAATGCAAGACAATCACTTAGAAAAACCTATATAATTCCCCAAGTGTACAAATATACTTTCTTTATGACTTATTGTTAAATTAAAACTAAAAAAGATTAATATCATTATGATAATTAGGATATATATTTCAAAGCTTTATTGAAATATGTATCCTAATTATTCATATGTATAATGAAATAACACTAATAATTGATGAAAATATTTGAACTATGGCATCTGTTGTTTTCCTCTTCATTTGGAAGATGTGAAGTTTTCTGGATTTAATAATTGTCTATTTAAATTTTTCCCACATATTTTGATCTGATTGTGTCTTACCTAATAATGTCAGGCTTAATAGGGAGTTTTGGAAGTAGATTTTGTAATCTTACTGTATCTTTAAAAATGAAAGTTTGTTTATCCCCTTCAGAGAACTTTTCTCCAAGCCTTACCAGTGGAGAGAACATCAAGTGAATCAACATGTACATGATGCCTTTTGAGGAAGGATTTCTGCAGGCTACATAAGATTTTTACTGAGACAGGATTCTGTAGCCACCATAAGTAAACATTTGTAGTTGAAGGTTGTATCATTGACAACATAACTTAAATCTCATGAGGTCTTTGTCTGAAGCAAACACAATGATTTTGTTTTGCTCATACATTTAAAGTACATTTTTAAATGTTCCAAAGTGTCATATGGACAAGATAATATTTTACATTATTCTAATCCAGTCTTTTAGAATTTAAGAAGCCAGAAAATGAATAAGCATTCACTTGTCCAAATCTAGTTATTTAAAGCTTCTTGTTTTTATTATCTTCAACAATAAAACCTGGTTACTGTCTTACTTTGTGAATACTGGAGTAATTTCCAACTAGTAAGTAGTTATCATAGTTCTGTTTATCTTCAATTAAACAGCTAAAAATCAGACTTTTTTATTTTTATTTTATTTTATTTTTTTATTATTAAATAAAAAATGAAAGTGTACATACTCTGTGCTTACAATATTGGGTTAAGAGAGGAGGAGTACACAAGTTTTGTCGAAGTCTCATTAATGTTGATCTTACTAATGTGAATTGTCACCAATTTCACCCTACCAAATTTCTAACAATTATCTAATCTAAACCCTCGCCCCTTGCCTTCCCGTCCTCCCACCTTCCCCACCCTTGTAGCCGTCAAAGAGTCTTTTCTAGTATGTATGAGTATGCTTTTAAGTTTTTATCGTAGGGGTCCCATATAATAATTGTCCTTCTGTCGCTGACTAGTTACACTCAATATAATGTCCTCCAGTTGAGACCAAATTGAGAGATGTTTCCTGCTGTCATTGTTGTTCCTTATCAATGTATAGTACTCCCTGGAGTACATATACCAAAGCTTCCCTATCCATTCTCCCGTTGTTGGGCAACTGGGTTGATTCCAACTTCTTGCTATCATGGACTGTGCTGCAATGAACATTCATGTACAGATAGCAGTCGGTGTGAATGGCCTTGATTTTGTAGGAAATTTTCCGAGCAGAGGAATAACTGGGTCAAATGGTATATCTATATCCATTATTTTAAGGTAACGCCAAATTGCTTTCCAAAGAGGTTGCACCATTCTGCAATCCTACCAACAGTGAAGGAGAGTTCCAATCTCTCCACAGCCTCTCCAACATTTATTGTTTTGTGTTTTTGGATCATGGCCAATCTTGTTGGGGTGAGGTGGTATCTCATTGTCGTTTTGATTTGGATTTCTTTAACAATCAATGATCTGGAACATGTCTGTATGTGGTTTTTGACTGCCTGGATCTCCTCCTTAGAGAAGTGTCTGTCCATCTCCTTTGCCCATCGTGTAATTGGATGATTCGTGTCTTTCTTATTAATATTTTGTAGAACCTCATAGATTATGGAGATCAGGCGTCGGTCTGACATAGAGTTGCCAAATTTTTTTCCCATTCTGTAGGTGGTCTTTTAATTCTTTTGATGAAGACTTTAGATGAGCAGAAGTGTTTGATTCTTATTAATTCCCATTTATCTATTTTCTCTTCTGATGAATATGTTTTGTTTGTCAGATTTTGAAGTCTGTCTATATTGCATGTTAAAACATCCATTGTTGACCGTATTGTATCTTGGATGAGCTCTATCATTTTAGGTCTTATATTCAGGTCTTTTTATCCAATTTGAGTTGATTTTTGTGTAAGGTGTGAGATATGGGTCTTGTTTCAATTTTTTGCAGATGGATATCCAATTATGCCAGCACCATTTGTTAAAGAGACTGTTCTTACCCCAGTTCAAAATCTTAGGACCTTTGTCAAATATCAGCTATTCATAAGAGGATGGTGGCATCTCTGGGGTCTGTACTTTGTTCCATTGGTCTATATGTCTCCTTTTGTACCAATACCAGGCTGTTTTGACTACTGTGGCAGTGTAATAGGTTTTAAAGTCAGGTAGTGAGAGGCCTCCCAGCGTGTTCTTCTTTTTCAGTATTGTTTTACTTATTTGGGGTTTCTTCCCTTTCCAAATAAAGCTGATAATTTGCTTCTCCATCTCATTAAAAAATGTCATTGGAATTTGTATTGGGATTGCATTATACAATAGAGTGCTTTGGGCAAAATAGTTATTTTCACAATATTGAGTCTTACTATCCATGAGCAGGGCAGATTATTCCACTTATGTAAGTCCCTCCTAGTTTCTTATAACAATGTCTTGTGGTTTTCTCTGTAAAGATCTCTTATTTCTCTAGTTAGATTTATTCCTAGGTATTTTATCTTCTTGGGGGCTATAGTAAATGGAATTGATTTGGTGATTTCTTCATTAATAATGTCATTGTTGGTATAAAGGAATCCCACTGATTTCGTTATGTTTATCTGGTATCCCGATATTTGGCTGAATTCTTCTATTAGCTGTAATAGTTTACTTTTGGATTTCTTTGGATTCTCTGTATAAACAATCATATCATCTGCAAAGAGAGAAATCTTTACTTCTTCACTGCCAATACAGATGCCTTTTATTTCTTTGTCTTGCCTAATTTCTCTGGCTAGAACTTCTAGGACAATGTTGAATAGAAGTGGTGAGAGCGGGCATCCTTGTCTAGTTCCTGTTCTCAAAGGGAATTCTTTCAGTTTTTCACCATTCAGGATGATGAAAGCAGTTGGCTTTGCATAGATGCTATTGATTATGTTGAGGAATTTCCCTTTTATTCCTATTTTTCTGAGAGTTTTAAGCATGAATGGATGTTGAACTTTGTCAAATACATCTTCTGCATCAATTGACAGAATCAAGTGATTTTTATCTTTTGTGTTACTAATATGGTTGATTACATTAATTGTTTTTCTGATGTTGAACCAGCCTTGCATCTCTGGAATGAAACCAACTTGATCATGATGAATGATTGCTTTTATACGCTGTTGAATTCTATTGGCTAGAATTTTGTTGAAGATTTTTGCATCTAGATTCATCAGTGATATTGGTCCGTAATTTTCTTATTTTGTGGGATCTTTCCCTGGTTTTGGTATCAGGGTTATGCTGGCTTCATAGAAGGAATTTGAAAGTATTTCATCTCTTTTTATGGTGTAAAATAGCCTCATTAGTATTGGAGTTAATTCTTCTCTAAAAGTTTGGTAGAATTCTCTGGTGAAACCTTCTGGAACAGGACTTTTTTGGTTGGTAGATTTTTGATGACTTCCTCAATTTCTTCCTTTGTGATAGATTTATTAAGTTGATCTGTTTCTCCTTGTGATAGTCTTGGGAGTCATATGAATCCAGAAATTTGTCCATTTCCCCCAGGTTTTCAAACCTGTCAGAGTATAGCTTTTCATAGTATTCTGTTATGATATATTGTATGTCAGATGGGTCTGTTGTAATATCTCTCAACTCATTTCTTAATTGGGTTATTTGTATTTTCTGTTGTTTTTCTTTTGTAAGTTTAGCCAATGGCTTATCAATTTTGTTGAGCTTTTCCAAGAATCAACTTTTGGTTTTGTTAATTTTTTCAATCGTTTTTCTATGCTCTAATTCATTTAGTTCTGCTCTAAGTTTTATAATCTGTTTTCTTCTGGTGCCTGAGGGGTTTCTTTGTTTCTCTCTTTCTACTTTTTCTAGCTGTGAGATTAATTCTTTAATTTGCGTTCTTTCTTCTTTCCAGATGTGTGCATTTATAGAGATAACTGACCTCTGAGCACTGCTTTTGCTGTATCCCATAAATTCTGGTAAGATGTGTTTTCATTCTCATTTGAATCCATAAATTTCTTTAATTTCTTTTATAACCCAAGACTTTATGAGTAAAGTGTTGTTCAGTTTCCACAAGTTGGAATTTTTACCTGCGATTTTTCTGTTATTGATTTCAACTTTTATAGCTCTGTGGTCCAAGAAGGTACTTTGCAATAAATCAATGTTGTGGATTTTATGGAGAATAGTTTTATGACCTAACATAACATTCTCTTCTGGAGAATGTTCCATGTGCTTTAGAGAAGAAGTTATATTTTTCTGTTGATGGATGAAAAGATCTGTATATCTCAATAAGGTCAAGTTGGTTGATTGTTGTAACAAGATCTTCTGTATCTTTACCGAGCTATTTTCTGGATGATCTATCCGTAACTGAAAGGGGAGTGTTAAAGTCCCCAACTATTCTGGAATGATCAATTTCATTTTTCAACATTGTCAGTATTTGTTCAATGTATTTAGGGGCTTTGGTATTGGGTGTGTAAATATTCAATATTGTTAAGTTTTGCTTCAGTATTGAACGTTTCAGCAACAAATAGTGACCATCCTTGTCCATAATAGTGGACTTTACATTAAAATATATTTTATCTGAGATTAATATTGCCATGCCTGCTATTATTAGCTTGATATATATTATTCCAACCTTTAATTCTCAACTTGTTCTTATCCTTAAGTCTAAGATGTGTTTCCTGTAAGCAACATATAGATGGGTCATGTCTTTTGATACACAATATCACTCGCTGTCTCTTTACTGGAGCGTTCAGTCCATTTACATTCAATGTGATTATTGATAAATATACATTTAGTGATGTCATTGCAATGTGTTTATTTTCATGTTGGTGTTTTCTCTGTTCTTATTAATCTGTCCTGGGACACTCCTCTTTATGGATGGTATGAGTTTTGATTTTACATTTATTGAGACTCCTGTATTGTGATTTTTCATTGCAAATGGTTTATTGTTAATTAGTTCTATGGCTACATACCTAATCCCCCTTAACGTATAATTATTGAAACAAATTTTAATTATTTTAGAAGTCAGAAACTGTCTCTGCACCAAAAAAACAACTGTAACTATTGTAGTGCATCCCTCTTTCAATGTGATATTATAATTGTCATGACATGACCATGAATTCCCTTGTATTGTAGTTTTTGGTGTGTTTTGATGAAGTTTTGTGCCTTCCTTAGCTGATTAGAAATGTGGATGAAGTGCCTTAAATTATCACCTAAAACATGTATTTAGGAAAGAGCTTCTTTTAATATTTCGTGTAAGCTGGGTTTAGTTTTTATGAAGTCTTTAAATTTCTCTTTATTTTCAAAAGTCTAATTTCACCATTGTATCTGATAGATAATTTAGTGGGATAGATTATTCTGGGATGGAAGTATTATAGTCAGCTGGTGGCCAATAATTCTCTTAGATCCATTAGTAGAGAAATCAAATAACATCTAGATGGCATGCAGGCAGCAGACCATAATTAGTCATTTAAACAAACACTCTTCAAATGCTCCAGAAAATTCCCTATATAAAGATTCAAAAAATTTCCCAGATGAAGAAGCCTTTCTGAATCTAACAGAGATTGATACAAAAAAATTATATATAAAGCCCTCCTAGAAATTAAACAACATACAATAGAACAAAATGAAAAAGTTGGTAAACGATTTGATATTCTAGAGCATCAACAATCTGAAATACGTCAGATTAATAATGAAATTATAGAATTGGATAATTCTATCCAAAGCCAAAAGACTAAGATTGAACAGATGGAAGTTAGAATCAGTGACCTAGAAGACAAAGTAACTAATGCCAACATCTGTGAGGTAAAATCAGAGAAAAGAAGTAAGAAAAATGAAGAAACATATGGGACTCCATGAAGAGGAATAATTTACGTTTAATTGGAGTTCCTGAACAAGGGAAAATTAATGACAACATAGAGAGTATTGCTGTAGAGATGCTGACAGAAAATTTTCCTGAGATTATGAAAAAAGAGAAAATAGATATCCAAGATGTTTATTGAACACCACAAAAGTTAAATCCAAATAGAAGAACGCCAAGGCATATTATAATTCAACTTAATAAACTAAAACACAAAGAGATGCTTCTGAAGACAGCAAGGCTCAAGTCAAAACTAACATTCCGAGGAAAACCCTGTAGACTTTCATCTGACTTTTCTGCTGAAACAATGCTCTGCACTGTGTTGTTGGACAAGAATGTTGAATGTACCATGGATCACCAAAAGAACAAACAGAACTTTTCTGGAAGAAGTGCAGCCACAGTGCTCTTTGGAAGCAAAGATGGCAAGACTGCATCTTACATAGTTTGGGCACGTTGCCAGGAAGGATCAGTTCCTGGAGAAGAGCACTATGCTTGGTAGAATGGAGGGTCAGAGAAAAAGAGGTAGACTCAATAAGATGGATTGACACAGTGGCTTCAACAATAGGCTTAAGCATAAAAAAGATTGTGGACGTGGTTGAAGACAGGGCAGTGTTTTGTTCTGTTGTTCATAGGGTCGCTATGCATTGGAACTGACTTGACGGCACCTAACAACAACCTGTGTTTGAAGACTTTCACACACAAGCAAAATTTTGCTGAGGATCATTCTAAAGTGACTGACAAGAATCTGCCAGAAATTCAAGTTGAATTCAGAAGAAGATATGGAACCAGTGGTATCAATGCTGATGTCAGACAGATCTTGACTGAAAGCAGAGAATACCAGAGGGTTGTTTCCCTTTCTTTCATTGACTACACAAAGGCACCTGACTGTGAGGATCGTAACAAACTAAGCCTAATGTTGCAGAGAATGGGAATTCCAAAACAATTGCACTCTTAAAGAATCTGTAGAGAGATCAACAGGCAGTCACACAAACAGAACAAGAGACACCACACGGTTTAATGTCAGGAAAGGAGTGT
The DNA here is from genome assembly GCA_028571685.1 of Heterohyrax brucei. Classification (NCBI taxonomy): domain Eukaryota; kingdom Metazoa; phylum Chordata; class Mammalia; order Hyracoidea; family Procaviidae; genus Heterohyrax; species Heterohyrax brucei. The sequence goes on from CM053148.1 coordinate 110,397,272, forward strand.
ATCAGCGTTGTATCCTTTCACCATACCTGTTCAATCTGTATGGCAAGCAAATAATCTGAGAAATTGGACTACATGAAGAGGAACAAATCATCAGTATTAGAGGAAGACTTACTAACAAACTATGACATGCAGATGACACACCCAACCTGCTGAAAATGAAGAAGATTTGAAACACTCATTGATGATGATCAAAGACCACAGCCTTTAGTATGGATTGCACCTCAACATCAAGGAAACAAAAATCCTCAAAATTGGACCAGTAAGCAACAATTGTGGTAAATGGAGAAGAGATAGAGGTTGTCAAGGATCTCATTATACTTTGTTCCACAATTGAGACCCATGGAAGCAGGAGTCAAGAAATCAAAAGACACATTGCATTGAGAAAATCTGCATCAAAGGACTACTTTAAAGTACTGAACTTTAAAGTACTGAAAAGTAAAGATGCCACCTTGAAGACCAAAGTGTGCCCCCTGACTGAAGCCATATTTTCAATTGCATCATATGTATGCTGAACAATGAATAAGGAAGACAGAAGAGGAATTGATGCCTTTGAATTGCGATGATGGAAAAGAATATTGTACATACTATGGACTGCCAAAAGAACAAATAGATCTGTTCTGGAAAAAATACAACCAGTGGTCCTCAGAAAGAAAGATGGCAAGACTGCATCTTACATACTTAGGACATGTTGTCAGGAGAGACCAGTCTCTGAAAAGAACATTATGCTTGGTAGAGTGGAGGGTCAGCAAAAAAGAGGAGACCCTCAATGAGATGGACTGACACAGTGGCTGAAATGGTGGGCTTCAGTATAAAAACTGTTGTGGCCACAGTGCAATCCATCCATTGTTTCCATCTGTTGTGCACACATGTGGTTGCAATGAGTTGGAACTGACTCAACAGCGCCTAACAACAACAACATGTGTTTGAAGTTGCAGATATTTAGCTTGGTAGGTGTGGCTTGAGTTCTACTAGTTGCTCATTTTAATACAAATAGAAGTGTTTGCAGATTGTTTCCTGTATGCTAAGCCCATCTCTTGCAATCATCCCTAAGAAAGGCTAAGTATACATATTTAAAATGTCTAAGTATATGTATTTACAAGTCTGATCTCAAACATTTAATTTGAGGTAACCTAAACTACAGTAACCATTGACCAGTTGGAAATAACCCTCGTATTCACAAAATAATCCAATAGCCAAGTTTTATTGTTGCTGATAATGAAAATAAGCTTCAAGTAAACTTTTTTTTTTACTTCAGCTGTGTCTGCTCACATACAATCTTCTTATATATACATATGTGTATATATATATATATATTATGGTTGAATGAAAATGTACATTCCCATAGAAATTTGCATGCCCATCTATATGCAGCTTCCACTGCTCTCCCTGCCTGGTGACAGCACACTGTTCCTCTCTGCTCCATACAGGTCCCATTGTCCCAACAGTCTCCTTTCTCCTCATTTCCACCCACTCCCCTTCTTCCAGTAAGAGGTCAGGAGGACAATATCCTATAGACGCATAGAACCATAAAGTGTACAGAAGACGTGGTCATTCTGCATCATCAAGTCCAATCCCTTCCTGTCCAAAGAGTGGACCTTCATTATGATTTATGGGCAGGGACAGCACCAGGGCCGGAGGTCATGTTCCCAGGGGAACCCTGACGACCCTGGATAATCAATTGCAGTCTTTTAGTAGAGATCTCAGGGTGTACCCCTTTTTATTCTTGTGTTGCCAGTGAGATTCAACTTTGTGAGCTGCACTGCGGCTAATACTAATGGTGGGAGGGCACCATCTGCTTCTTCCATTCACGAGTTGATGTAGACACCCACTCATGTGGGTCTCTGTCCTCTGGGTTCTCTTTCCTGCATGTCATTTTGGTCCTTGGTGATCATCTGTTCTGCTGAGTTGGGACCATTTGCTGTACCCTCAAATGGCAGCTTGGTAGCTTTTAAGGCCCCAGGCACCACTCACCAATGTAGGGTACAGAGAGCCCCCTTAGCAAAATGCTAGTTGTGTCAATTGGTCTTGATGTCCCCTGAAAGCATGGTCTCTGGTCCTCTTCCCCAGCTACTCTATCCTTGCAATATCAGGTTAAAATGGAAGGAGTACTCAAGTTATGTTGGAAACTGCTTAATATTGTTCTTTCTAATGTGTGCTGTCACCAATTTCACCCAACCAAATTACTATCAACTATGAGTCAGATCCAACGCGATGGCACTTGGCTTGGCCATCTAATCTAAACCCTTCCCCCCTCACCCTCCCTCTCTGCCCTCCATTGCAGCTGTCAAGGAGTATTTTCCTGTATGCATAAGTCTGTTTTTGAGTTCTTATCTTAGGGGTCTTATACAATATTTTTCGCTGACTACTTTCACTGAACATAAATGTCCTCCAATTGAAACCAGGTTATGAGATGTTTCCTGAAATCGTAATTGTTCTTTATCATTGCACAGTGTTCCACTGAGTATATATACCATAGCTGACCTATCCATTCCTCTGCTGTTGGGCATCTGGGTTAATTCCATCTTTTTGCTATTGTGTGCTGTCCTGTAATGAACATTCACATGAATGTATCAGTTGGTGTGAATGGCCTTGATTCTCTGGGACATATTTCAAGCAGTGGAATTACTGGGTCAAATGGTATACCTATATCCATTTTTTTAAGGGAGTGACAGATTGCTTTCCAAAGAAGTTGGACCACTTTGCAATACCACCAACAATGTAGGAGAGTTCCACGTTCTCCACAGACTCTCTGACATTGATTGTTTTATATTTTTTGGACCATGGACAACGTTTTTGAGGTAAGACAATATCTCATTGTTGTTTTTATTTGAAATTCTTTAATAGCTAAAATCATGAGGATGTCTGCATGCGTTTTTTTGCTGCCTGGATCTCCTCTTTAGAGAAGTGTCTGTCCATCTCCTTTGCCTGTTGCTTAACTGGATGATTTATCTTTTTCTTATTGATATTTTGTAGTTCCTTATAGATTATGGAGATCAGGAGTCAGTCTGACATAGAGTTGCCAAAATTTTTTTTCCATTCTGTATGTGACTTTTTAATTCTATGAATAAAGTTTTTGGTTGAGCAGAAGTGTTTAATTCTTAATAGTTCCCGTTTATCTAGTTTACCTTCTATTGATTGTGGTTTTGTTGACAGATTATGAAGTCTGTCTATGCTGTGTTTTAAAACTTCCATTGTTGTTCTTACTTCTTCTTGGATGAGCTTTATCATTTTAGATTTGATATTTAGGTCATTTATCCAGTTTGTGTTGGTTTTTGTATAAGGTGTAAGATACAGATCTTGTTTCAGTTTATTGCAGATGGATATCCAGTTTTGCCAGTACCATTTGTTGAAGATACTGTTTTTACCCCAGTTTAATGTCTTAGGGCCTTTGTCGAATATCAGCTGTTCACAGGCAGATGGTGTCATCTCTGGGGTCTCGATTCTGTTCCATTGAGCTATCTGTCTCTTTTTGCGCCAGTACCAGGCTGTTTTGACTACTGTGGCAGTGTAATAGTTACTAAAATCAGCTAATGAGAGGCCTGCCAGTGTGTTCTTCTTCTTCAGTAGTGCTTTGCTTATCCAGCGCTTCTTCCCTTTCCAGACAAAATTGGTGACTTGCTTCTCTATCTCATTAAACAATGACACTGAAACTTGTATTGGGATTGCATTATATAAATGGATTGCTTTGATGGCACTTGGCTTTGGCTTGGGTAAAGTAGACATTTTCACAATGTTAAGTCTTCCTATCCATTAGCATGGTAGGTTTCTCCACTTGTGTAAGTCTCTCTTAGTTTCTTGTAGTAAGGGCTTGTAATTCTCTTTGTAAAGGTCTGTTATTTCTCTGATTAGATTAATTCCTATGTATTTTATCTTCTTAGGGGCTATCGTAAATGGTATTGATTTGATAATCTCTTCATTAACAGTCTCATTGTTGGTATAAAGGAATCCTACTGATTTACTTATGTTTACCTTGTATCCTGAGACTTTGCTGAACTCTTCTATCAGTCTGAGTAGTTTACTTATGGATTCTTTGGGATTCTCTGCATATACAATCATGTCATCCACAAATAGGAGATTTTTACTTCTTCTTTGCTGATGTAGATGCCTTTTATTTCTTGGTCTTGTCTAATTGCTCTGGCTAGAACTTCTATTACAATATAATGTTGAATAGGAGAGGTGAGAGTGGGCATCCCTGTCTAGTTTCTGTACTCAAAGGAAAGTGTTTCAGTCTCTATTTAGGATGGTGTAGGCAGTTGGCTTTGTATAAATGGCTCTTACTGCATTGAGGAATTGGAAATGTATGCCTATTTTGCTGAGAGTTTTTAGCATGAATGGGTGTTGGGCTTTTACAAATCTGTTTTCTACATCAGTGGACAAAATCAGGGATTCTTGTCTTTTGTGATATTTATGTGGTTAATCACATTCTTTGATTTTCTAATTTTAACCACCCTTGCATCCCTGGTATGAATCCTACTTTGTCATGATGGATTATTTTTTGGATAAGTTGTTGTATTCTATTGGCAAGAATTTTGTTGAAGATTTTTGAGTCTAGATTTACGAGTGATATCGGTCTGTAGTACTCCTTTTTTGTTGGGTCTTTCCCTGGCTTTGGAATCAGGGTTATGCTGGCTTCACAGAATAAATTTAGGAGTATTCCATCCCTTTCTATACTGTTAAATAGTCTCCATAGTACTGGAGATAACTCTTCTTTAAAAGCTTGATCGAATTCTGTGGTGAAGCCATCTGGGCCTAGATTTTTTTTTGGTTTGTAGTTTTTGGTTAACTTTTTCAATCTCTTCCTTTGTGATGGGTTTATTAAATTGCTTTGCTTCACCTTGGGATAATTTTGGTAGGTGATATGAATCAAGGAATTTGTCCATTTCCTCTAGATTTTCAAATTTGTTGCACTACAGTCTTTCATTGTATTTAGCTATAATATTCTGGATTTTGGCTGGATCTGTCATGACAACTCCCCTTCTCATTTATTTGGGTTATTTGTTTCTTGTTTTTCTTTAGTAAGTTTAGCCAATAGTTTGTCAATTTTGTTGATCTTTTCAAAAAACCAGCTTTTGCTCTTTTCAATTTTTTTCTATTTTCTATTTCATTTAGTTCTGCTCTAGTCTTTATGACCTGTTTTCTTCTTTTGTCTGAGGGGTTCCTCTGTTGTTCTCTCTCTACTTGTTCAAGCTGTAGGATTAGTTCTTTGGTTTGGGTTCTTTCTTCCTTCCAGATGTGTGCATGTATGGAGATAAACTGACCTCTGAGCACTGCTTTGGCTATATCCATGTGTTCTGGTAGGAAGTGTTTTGGTTCTCATTGAAATCCATGATTTTCTTTATCTCATCCTTGATTTCTTCTATAACCCATGGTTTTCTGAGTAAGATGTTGTAGAGTTTCCAGGAGTTCCACTTTCCATTTATGTTTTTTTTCTGCTATTGACTTTGACTTTTATGACTTTATGATCTGAGAAGATGCTTTGCATTACTTCAATGGGATGGATTTTGTTGAAAATTGCTTTATGTCCTAACACATGGCCTATTCTGGCAAATGTTCCATGTGCACCAGAGAAGAAGGTTCAGTTTTCTGCTGGTGGGTCAAAAGTTCTGTATATGTCGATGAGATTTAGCTGGTTAATTGTGGCAACAATGTATTCTGTATCTTTACTGAGATTTTTTCCAGATCTGTCCAATATTAAGAGCGGGGTGTTGAAGTCTCCCACTATTATTGTGGAGTGATCTATCTACTTTCTCAGTGTAGTCAGTGTTTCTTTGACACATTTAGGTGCTCTAATATTATGTGAATAAATATTTAATATAGTTAAGTCTTGCTTGTGTACCGAACCTTTCAGGAATATATAGTGTTCATCCTTGTCCAAGGTGGTGAATTTTACATTAAAATATATTTTACCAGAAATTAGAATTGCCACACCTGCTGTTCTTTGTTCATTGTGAGCTTGATATATATTCTTCCATCCTTTAATTTTCAGTTTTTTCCCATCTTCAAGTCTAAGGTAGATTTCTTGTAGGCAACATATGGGTGGATCATGTCTTTTGATCCAAGATGTCACTCAAATGTTACTATTGGTAGGTATGTGTTCAGTGCTGCCACTGTGATATGTTTATTTTTGTGTTGATGTTTCCTTTGTTGTTCTTATTAATCTCTTCTGGGACTTTCTTTTCTGTGAGTTGATTTTTCACCTTTTTCAGAGTTGGTTTTGTGGTTGTTGAGACTTCTATGTTACGCTTCTTGATATGGTATGTTGCATCTTTGTTGTGCTTCACAGCTGCTCCTATGATACCCCTTAATAAACTATGTATAAACCCAATGCTAATTACTACCAGTCTTGTTGACTTTCTCTCCATCTGTAAGGACTATAATGACTGTAGTACATTTCTCTTTTTAATATGATGGCACCACAGTTTTCATAATAATCACTGGATTATTTCTTTCAGTATTAAAGGTTGATTGAGTTTAGAGCCTTCCCTAACTGTGTAGGATTCTGGATGATGTGTCCTTCTAAAATATAAAGTTAGTGATTTTGTTCTTCTAAGCCAAAGCCAAGAGATTCTTTCAGTATTTCTTGGAGCTTTGGTTTGGTTTTTACAAAGTCTCTGTGAGTTTCTGTTTATCTGGGAATGTCTTAGTTTCCTTTTCATATTTGAAAGATAGTTTTGCAGGATACATAATTCTTAGTTGGAAGTTCTTCTCCTTCAAGGCTTTGAATGTGCCATGCTACTGTCTCCATGCCAGCATGGTTTCTGCTCAGAAATCTGATGAAAGCCTATAGGATTAGCTTTGCTTTGAGTCTTGCTGCCTTTAAGAATTTCTGCTTATGTTTCATTTTGTTAAGCTTAATTATAATATGTCTTGGAGTCCTTCTTTTGAGATTTATGTTGACTGGCATTCGATATACACCTTGGACATCTATATTCTCTTCTTTCCTAATTTCTGGGAAGTTTTCTGTCAGCAGCTCGGCAACAATGCTCTCTGTGTTCTCATGTGTCTCACCCTGTTCAGGGACTCTGATTAATCATAGGTTGTTTCTCTTAATATAGTCCCACATCCTTCTTCATTTTTCTTGTTTCTTTTTTTCTGATTTCTCCTCATAGATGCTGGAGTCACTAGCTCTGTCTTCCAAGTCAGAAAGTCTATTTTCCATTTCTTCCATTCTGTTTTCTTGGCTCTATATTGAAGTTTTTATGTCTTTGATTTTGTTCTTGATCTTTTGGATTCCAAAGTACTGGTGTTCCATCAGATCAAACAGATTGCTTAATTTTTCATTTTGCTCTGCTGCATTTTGTATAAGGTCTAGAAAGGCTGTGTATATAATCCTTTTGTATTCACCTTCCAATAATTTCAGAAAGGTTTCTTCATCCAGAAAGCTCATTGGTTCTTTCATTTAGGTGCCTTCTGAAGTCATAAGTGATTTCTTGTTTAACATTTTCTCAACGGCCTGTTGCTTTTTTGGCTTGATGTGAGCTGATAAAGGCTGGGAGAGGTACTCTGAGGATGGACTGCAGATGTTTCTCTAGGCCGTCATAAAATGAAAAATAAAAGGTATCTGATCACTTCCCAAGTCAGTCAGGTTTTCAGGTTTAGAGGTCCATCTTCCCAACTGACAAAGTAAACACCTCTATATCCAACCCAGATGATACGAAATAGTTCAAAATACAGCTATGCTACTGTCTTGTTGGCCTCTGCTGACAGGACCCAGCCATAGGTGACACTGTGTAAACTACTGCTTTTCTGGCAGAATAGTGCTCTCCTGTGGGCAGGCGTTGGCTCCCAGGCTAAGAATTAGGTCCATCTCTGGGCACCATATCTAAGAAGGCACCCTGCACAAAGTTGTCAATGCTTCCATACACTCTACCCAGTGGCAGAGGCAGAAAGTGGGGCCAGAGGTGCTGAAATGCTGCGAGTCTTCAGCTTATGTTTCCATGCTCCAGCTGAAGGTGACACTGTGTTAACTACTGCTTTTCTTTCAAAAAAACACTCTCCTGTGGGCAGACACTGGGTCCCTGGCTAAGAATTAGGTCCAGTGAAAATCTCCGTAACCAAGATGGCATCCCTCATAAGGATGCCACCACTTCTGTACAAACCACACCGTGGCAGTGGCATGAAAATAGGCCTAAAGTGGTGAGATACTCAGAGTCCTAATCCTGGCTCTCAGACTATGGCAATTTCTCCTGTCTATCCAACCAGCAGTGCATCTGAGCCTAGCCACTAGGCAAGACCCAGCTCTGCCCGCTGGCCAAGACAGAGAAAAAAAAGTCAAAATGATGTGTTTGCCTTCAGTCTGTGAGAGCCAGGACGAGCCAGGAGTGGGAGTTAGCAAAAGAGAGGAGGTTTTTCATTCAGTGGTATGAAGTCCAAATTAACAGCCCTGTGCTATGTCCTGGGGCTTACTAGGTTTCCACAGGCTCCATTTGATTGTCAATTCAGGTCTTATTTTCCAGAAGGATTTATGGAGACGTGTGCTTAGTATACCTTCTTGACTCCACCTCCCAATACTATGTTCTGACAGTGATCTTTTCCAAACAGTAACACACAATCTCTTCCACATTGTTCTCTACCCTTTTCTTGCACTGTTTTTCTGTCCATCACTTATTTACATATGGCATATCATACACCTATCTATTTATCTACCTGTATATTATTTATTTATTGTTTTTTGTCTTCTCTCACTAAAGTATAAACTCCATGCTCGGGGTCATTGTGGTTTTGTACATTGTCACATGTTTGGAACTCAGAATCACACCTGGCATACAGTATGCACCTCATTAATCTTTGAAAAAATTATTAAACTTAAGTTTCAGCACAACTAGACAATAAATATGACCATTATTACCCATCAGTTTAAACTGGGGTGTTATAAAAATCTGTATCAAATAACAAGATAATACTGAAAAGTTTTAGCTATTTATTACATTCTTTATATAACCTTTTTGTATTCTTTGGTAGTCAGTAAATGAAAAGACTCAGAAAACGATTGAAATTATGTTTAAGATAAAATTCTATTCTTTTTTTAACTGGCTTTTGCCAAGTATTAAGAACAGAGCAACAAATAAGTAATCCACATGACATACATGAAAGGCATGACTTTTGTACCAACCAATTATTTTATGTTTTTGAGTTATCACTTACAATGTGGAAAATGATTGCAAAGACAATTAATAAATGCCTGAGTTGTGAAGTTTTCTCATCTGACCAAAAGAATTGCAATCCAGTTGCTAAGCTATTATGAAACTGGATCTCATTCTGCTAAATGGTCTATAAGTTTCCATGTTATACTGAGATATGAGAGTAGCCAAGAGAAATCAGAGAGAAGCTTTTTTTAAGGAAAGATACAATATCCAAATCATATCACACTTTGTTAAAGGCAGAACATGTACATCTGGTAAAACTCAAATATTAAATACAGCATACATATCTGGGTAGTCTTGAAAACTAACTCAGGGATGAATCAAAACAGTACCTGAAGTATCTGAAGATGGTACGTTACATCAGGAAATTTTCAAAGTTTAAACAATCAAGATGTCTTCCCACTAAAATATTATAATTAGTGATCTAGAAAATGATCAGAAATGTCATGTCATTAAAAAGTTCTAAACCATTTCTTGCTATCATCCCTTAGAAAGACAAAGTATATATAACAAAGAGTAGTAAAATAGAACGGTGTTGCACACTTACTCAAATGGTCAACTGCTTGGTTAAATTGTACTAATGACAAAAATTAGAGCTAAGACCATTTGGTAGAGGGGGATACAATTTCACAATAGCTTAGCAGGTGGACTGTAACTCTTTTGGTCAGATTAGAGAACATCACAACTCAAGCATTTATTAATCGTCGCTGTGATGATTTTCCCCTTTGTACCTGATACTTCAAGAACATTAAATGACTGGTTAGTACCACAATCATGCTTTCACATATGTCACGTGGAATACAACTATTTGTTGCTCTGTTCTGATTTCTAAACTAAGTTATTATTGTAAGGTGTCATCAAGTCTGCTCCAGCTCATAGCAATCCTATTGAACAGAAGGAAACATTGCCCAAGCCTGTGCCATCACCACAATTACTGTGTCAAGGTTTGAACTGTGTCCCCTGCCCCCCCCCCAAAAAAAAGTGTGTAGCCATTTACCTGGGCTATGATTCTCAATGTTTTATAATTGTCCTCCATTTTGTGATTTTCATATGCTATATATTAAAGAGGATTAGTGTGGGACTGTAAATCCCTTCCTAAGATTACCTCCCTGCTCCACTCTAAAGGAAATTTCCCTGGAATGTGGCTTGCATCATATTTTATCCTTTTATCCTACATGAGATAAAAGGAAAGAGCAGGATGCAGAGAGTCGGGAATCTCATACCGTCAGGAAAGCAGCACGACAAGAGTGAATCATTCAGACATGGAGTTCCTTCACCAAGATGCTCCCTGACCAAAGACTGATGCAACACAAGGACCTTTCTCCAGAGCCAACAAAAGGAAAACTTTACCCTGGAGTGGACACCTCAGATTTGCACTTGTAGCTGAGTGGATTGTGTAAGAATAAACTCTTGTTTATTAAACTCATCCACTTCGCGGTATTTCTGTCAGAGCAACACTATATAACTAAAACATACTGCTATGTCAAAATCACTATGTCAGTCCCTCCCATTGAGGGTCTCCATCTTTTTCACTGATCCACTACTTTCCCAAACCTGATGTCTGTCTCCAGAGATTGGTTCCCCTTGATCACATGTCCAAAGCGCTTGAAAGTTGCACTATCCTCACTTCTGAAGAACAATCTGTCTGTACTTCCTGCAAGACGGATTTGTTCATTCTTCTGTTAGTCTGCAGTAAAGTCAGTATTGCTTGCCAGCACCACAATTGGAATGTGCCAATTCTTCATCCTTTTCCTTTTTCATTTTCTAGCTTGCCCATGTATATGAGGTGATTGAAAAGGACATGATTTTGGTCAGGCATACTTTGGTCATCAAAGTGACATCTTCACTTTGTAACACTTTGAAGAGGTCTTCTGTAGAAGATTTGCCCAATGAAAATGCATGATACTCTTGTCTTTCTCAGGATTTTTTTTTTTAGTTTAGAACAGAAAACAATGTAGTTAATTATTTTTTATAAAAGTATATTTATTTTGTTGTTTTTGAAAAATACAAAGAAAACATACACCAATTCAAAAGTTTTTGCATGTACAATTCAGTGACCTTTGTTACATTCTTCAAATAGTACCACCATTCTCATTTTGTTTTCTGCATCGTTCCTCCCCCGTTAACACAAACTCACTATTATTGAGGTTCCTAGCTAATCTTTTGAGTCACTGTTGTCAATTTGGTCTCAAATTGATAGCTTTCGACAGAGCACGATACCTAAGGCACACATTTTTTTATGATTTAAACTATTATTCAGTTTTAAGAAGACTCTGGAGGGCACTTGGCTTTGGCTTGGGGATATTATTAGTTTAAATTTAAAGATTTTCTCAAGGCAATAGCTTCAGAGGTTTAACAAGATGGTTAAACTTAAGATGCAAGGTTAAATTCTTTCCATACAAATTTTAATTACAACTTGCATGGTATTTGAGCCTTAATATTCATATTTTGACAGATTATGGTGTAATTATGGTGACCATGGAAACCCTTGTGCTGTAGTGGTTAAGAGCTACAGCTGCTAAGCAAAAGATTGGCAGTTCATATCTGGCAGGTGTTCCTAGGAAACTCTCTCGGGCAGTTCTACTCTGTCTACAGAGTGTCTATGAGTTAGAATAGACTTGAGAGCGGTGGATTTGGATTTTGGTTTATCACTGTCTTAGCCTGGGTTCCATAGAGAAGCAAAACCAGTGAAGCACATATATAAATATACATAGAGATTTATTTCAAGAAATGGCTCATGGAATTGTGGAAGTTAACTGGTTTCTTGCTACAGATGGGAGGTTTCTCCCAACTCATGTTGTTGCAGGGGCTGACAAATCCAAGATCTACTGATCAGGTTGCAGACAGCTGGTTCATGTCCAAAGAACCATCAGTCAGATGATAATGAGCTGGATCTATAACAGAGCAACAGAAACCTTTGAAGAACATCCAAGTATATAGTATGCAGGCCACACTCCCAAGGAAACTCTCTTTCCAACTTATTGGCTGTTCATATGAGAGAATGAAGTGGAAGATGGTTATATAATTTCTACCAACCCAGTGAGATGCATGGCTTAGCCAAGCTGACACATAACATTAACAATCACAGTCCCTAAGAATAGGAAGCTTTCTTGAACTACAAATGGTAATCATTGATTGGTAGATACTTTCCTTGGTGAATGATTATTTCAGTCAATAAGAAAATTTAAATAAATGTGAAAAACTAATCTTTCCCAGGTGAAATGTAGAATTTGTAGTAACATGCAGAGTTAAAAAAGAATATATGTAGTGCACAGATTAAGTATTTTCTAAGCTTCTTTGGGGAATGATTTAGTGGAATCAAAAACATACAGACGTGGCTTTCAAAATTCAAGACTATTGTTATTTGCTCGTTAATGAAATCCCACAAATCATGATAATTGAAAGTGACTTTGGAATATGTCTTGGGGGTTAAATTTCTGCTACAGAAATGAATATTTTATTCTTTCACATAGGACAATCGAGGCCATGGAATTCAGTATCACTAATTCTGATGTCATGTATTAAATGCCTGTGTTATCACAGAGATTCTATTATAGAGGTGATTAAATGCATAATCTATCTTTACTGTGTGATTTTCACAAAATCATGAATTTTTTTCAAAAATGTGTTTCAGATGTGTATGTCCATGACACCAAAGGTAATTAACTCTTTTAATGAGGTTAGTTTTGAAATAAAGGAAATTAATAAAATTATAAATATGATTCTGCCTCAGAATAAGATTTTGCAAGTGTCCCATCTCTGAGTCAAGGATCAGCACCTACAACTCACCATAGTGCATACTAGGAAAATACTACTTCTTCCCTGTCAAATCTACTCCCTGTTGTTCTTTGCTTTTCAACATTGTCCTGGAATTAATAAGTATAAGAAATGTATACAGGACATTGTTTTAATCAGCTTCAGCATCTAACTCAGTAATTTAATTATGTTACTGATTTAAGACAGAAAGATAAATGCATAAAGTTTGTAAAGTTACTTCATTCTCCAACTTCATTGAGTGTTTACTAAGTTAAATGACGGGGTAAAGAAATAAGAAACAATCCCTGCTAACAACAGCTGACCATCTACTGTGAGTAAAAGACAATTAACTACAACTAGAGAGATATCAGCAAAAACCTTTCAGAAGAGGAGACATTTCAGGTAAATGTTGAAAGACAAACAGAAAGCAGGCCAAGATAGTGAGGCAGTGCATTCCAGGGAGGGCAATAAGCACGTGTGCAGATAGTGATCATAGAAGTCATGATATGTTTGTGAGAAGTCTGAGTTCTGGATACACTGTCTCTAAGAACTGTCTTAGAACCCATCAAGATAAACAATCACATCAGTATTCTACAGGTGTATGAAAACAGACATCCAAAAGAGTTAAGGAACATCTAATTGCACAGCCAAGAAAAAGTCAACATCTTAATTTTTAAATGTTTAATAATCAAAATTTTAAAATAAAAAAATGTGAAAATTATACAATGTACTTAAAACTGTATTTAATATTAAAATGACTAGATTATTAAATTCTAAAGTATGAATGCAAGGCCTCATCCTCTTATACTTAGATAATGTTTTATCTGTTTTGTAGGTTTCCTATACTGTGAGGATTTTAAAGAGGTAAGGGAAGAATAAGATGTAGTGGGAGAATGCAGGACATGATATTATTTTAGGATTTCTCACTCTGTATAAGAAGTTACTTGTGTAAGATATAAATCAGTAACTCTTTACACTTAAAAAGAAAAAAAATCTGATTAATAAGGTGTGAAGTATTTCATGCAAATCTAAACATGTAATGGGAACAGAGGGGAAAGTGTGGGGAGCGGAGCGTCCGGCCCAAGATGGCGCCCAAGGCCGGAGCCCCTCCTTATTCCACACCCTTGTTTACCAGACTTAGGGCTTTCATAGCTCATGCTTGTGAGCCGTGGCTGCTGGTCAGCCTATTGAGAGCCCCGCTTTCGGAGGACATGGCTTATGATGATTGGAGGAACCTTGGGGATAAAAGCGTGTGGGGACCAGGTGTGGGAGGAGAATAAAGTAGGCAACTTGCAAAGTGGCTCGTATCGGTGTGTCCTGTCTTCTCTCCACTGGCGGACAGTTAGGCAGCGACAGGAAAGCCTAAAACAACCACTAGATAAAGTGGAAAATGAATTGCTGTTGTTGTTAAGTGCTGTCGAGTCAATTCTGACTCACAGCAACTGTATGAACAGAAGTAAACACATCTGGTCCTGTACTATGCCCACAATCATTTTTGTGCTTAAGCCCGTTATTGCAGTCACTGTGTCATTCCATCTCCTTCAGGGTCTTCCTCTTTTTTGCTGACAGTCTACCTAGCGTGATGTCTTTCTCAAAGGACTGTTACCTCTTGACAACATGTCCATATTATGTATGACACAGTTTCACCACCTTTGCTTACAAAGAGCACTGTGGTTGTACGTCTTCCAGGACTTTTTTGACAGTTTGTGGTACGTACAAAATTCTTTTCCAACACCACAATACAAAGGTGTCGATTCTTCTTCTGCCTTCCATATTCATTGCCCAGCTTTGGCATGCATGCTATTGCAATTGAAGATATGATTGAAAATACAATGGCTTGGGTGAGGTGCACCTTGGTCTTCAAAGTGATGTCTAGTTTCCGGCACTTTGCGGAGGTCTTTTGCAGCAGATTTTCCGAATGCAATGCATCTTTTGATTTCTTGACTGCTGCTTCCATGAGCATTGATTGTGGAATCAAGTAAAATGAAGTTCTTGACAACCTCAATCTTTTCTCTACTTCCCCTGATGTTGCTTACTGGTCCAGTTGTGAGGGGTTTTGTTTTCTTGATGTTGACATGGAATCCATATGGAGGGCTGTGGTCTTTGATCTTCATCGGTAAGTTTTCCAAATCCTCTTTACTTTCACCAGGCAAGGCTATGTCGTCTATATAATGCAGGTTTTTAATAAGTCTTTCTTGAATCCTGATGCCTTGTTCTTCTTCACACAGTCCAGCTTCTTGGACTATTTTCTTCATATACAGATTGAAAAGGTAGAGTGAAAGGACACAACACTGAGGAACACGTTTTCTGACTTTAAACCATGCGGCGTTCCCTTGTTATGTTCACACAACGCCTATTAATCCATGCACAGATTCCTTATGAGAACAAATGGAATGCTCATTCTCTTTAATGTTATCCATAATTTGTTATGATCCACACCATCTAATACCTTTCCAGGGTCAACAAAATGCAGGCAAACACTCTCCTCTTGCTCTTGCAGCCAAGATCCATCTGACATCAGCAGTGACATGTCTAGTTCTATGTCCTTTTCTGAGGCTGATTTGAGTTGCAGTCACTTTTAATGATCTTGAGCAAAACTGTATTTACACGTGACGTTAATGATATTGCTCAATGATTTCCGTATTCAATTGGGTCACCTTTCTTGTGAATAGATATGAATATGTAGATCTTCTAATCACTTTACCAGGAAGCTGTCTTCTAAAGTTCTTGGCATAGACAAACAAGCACTTTCAGTGCTGCGTTCATTTGTTGAAACATCTCAATTGATATTCCATCAATTCCTGAAGCCTTGCTTTCACCAGTGCTATCAAAGTAGCTCCAGCTTCTTCCTTTGGTGCCATCAGTTCCTGATCATTTGCTAACCTGTTCAAGAGGTTGAACATCGATGAATTCTTTCTGGTATAATGACCATACATATTCCTTCTATCTTCTTTTGACGCTTTCTGAATTTTTTAGTATATTACCTGCAGAATCCTTCACCATCACAACTCAAGGCTTACATTTTTTCATCAGTTCTTTCAGCTTAAGAAGGACACAGTGTGTTCTTCCCTCTTGCTTTTCTATCTCCAGTTTTTGTCCATGTCAGTATAATACTTTATTTTTTGTTCTCCTTTGAAATCATCAGTTCAGTTCTTATATCTCCTATTTTTTTCCTTTTACGTTAGCTATTTGACGTTCAAGAGCAAGTTTCAGAGTTTCTTCTGATATCCAGATTCATGTTTTCTTTCTTTCTCCTCCTTTTAGTGACCTCTGTCTTCATATATAATGTCTTTAATTCATTCCACAACTTATCTGGTCTTCAATCATTAGTGTTCAATGCATTGAGTCTGTTCTTGAGATGGTCTGTAAACTCAAGTGGCATACACTCAAGATCATACTTCAGCTCTTGTAGCTTTGTTCTAATTTTCTTCAGTTTCAGTTTGTATTTGCTTGTGAGAGTTGATGTTCTTGCCACAGTTGGCTCCTGGTCCTGTTCGAACTGATGATACTGAGCTTTTCCATTGTCTCTTTCTACAGATGTAGTCAGTTTGCTCCCTGTGTATTCCATCTGATGAGGTCCGTGCTTACAGTCACTGTTTATGTTGGTGAAAAAAAGTCTTCACAATGAAGAAGTATTTGTCTTGCAAAACTCTACCATGTGATCTCTGGCATCATTTCTATCACTAAGGCTTTATTTTCTAACTACCAATCCCGCTTCTTTGTTTACAAACTTTGCTTTCCAGTCATCAGAAACTATCAATGCACCCTGATTAGATGCATGCTCAATTTCAGACTGCAGAAGCTGGTAAAAATCTTCAATTTCCTCCTCTTTGTCTGTATTGGTTTGTGTGTAAATTTGAATAATAGTCATATTAACTGGCCTTCCTTGTAGGTGTATGGATATTATCCCACCATTGACAGTATTGTACTTCAGGACAGATCTTGAAATGCTCTTTTGAATGATTAATACAACACGATTCCTCTTCAAGTTTTCATTCCCAGCATTACAGACCATATGGTTGTCGAATTCAGTATGGCCAATACTAGTCCATTTCAGTTCACTAATGTATAGGATATTGATGTTTATCTTTGTGTTTCATTTTTGAAAATTACCAATTTTCCTAGATTCATACTTCGTACATTTCATGTTCCAATAATTAATGAATGTTTGCAGTTGTTTCTTCTCATTTTGAGTCATGTTACATAGGCAAATGAAGGTCCCAAAGTCTTTCCTCCATCCATACCATTGAAGTCAACTCTACTTTGAGGAGGCAGCTCTTCCCCAATTGTCTTTTAAGTGCCTTCCAACCTGGAGGACTCATTTTCTGGCACTGTACTATATCTGACAGTGTTTCACTGTTATTAATAAAGTTTTCAGTGGCTAATTCTTTTTGGAAGTAGAGTGCCTTGTCCTTCTTCCTAGTGTATCTTAGTCTGGAAGCTAAGCTGAAAGATATCTGCCATGGGTGACCTTGCTGGGATTTGAATACTGGAGTAGTTTGCAGCATCACAGTAATACACAAATCCCCACAGTATTACAAACTGATACACAAGTAGGGAAAATGAGACTCAGGCAAAATATGGAAGTCAAACCATAGGTAAACGGAAGAAATAGGTATGATCCTGGTTATTTGCAGTGTTGATAGACATTTAACTGACAGGGTTAAACCGTTCCCCTTTCTGTTATGTAATCCTCAGAGTTTTATTATTCTCTCTACTCTTATTATACCCATTCTCTGTGCATTCCTGATAAGGCATTCTGTGTAATGCCTAAGGGTGACATGCTAGTCCTCTGCTCCAGCCCACTTCACCATCCGCCATCCCCTCCTCCAGTTTGGAAATGTATAATAAGTTACAAAGCTATCCTTAGATAAACTCCTTGTGTCATATCCTGTCAAAGGCACACACTCCTTAGTAGTCATATTGCACAGCTCACTGTACCCCAATGCCTAGTAATTAGTTCCCAGAATTGCTTATCTTGTACCAGAAACTTCATGAATTAGGCATAGGTTCTCATCACAAATCCCATCACTGCCCTAGAATTCCCAACCTCAGGGAACTTGATTTGCAACTTAGTCTCTGAGTTCCCTGCTTGACCAGCTTGCAATGAAATCTAATTTCTTAAAGGCCTAGTGTCTCTCAATTGACTTGAGCAGTTGCACACAGTAGGATCTACCCTAATCAGGTTACAGTACTGACTGTAGGGTTACTGACATCAGAGATACACTAGCAAATATGTTCATAACCACTCTCTTAAAAAGTTCCATTATAGTAACTTAGAAAACAATAATTATTATATGTCATATATAAACTTTATAACATATCATTTAATAATAGATATGTATAATTATTTATAACAGATACAGATTTCTGCTTGTAAAAGGCAATTAACAAATGTATGTTTAAAAGAATTCCTGTCAGATTGAGTTCTGATTCATAGGGACCTTATAGGACAAAACAGAACTGTACCACAAGGTTTCCACAGTTGTAAATCTTTACATACACAGACTACCAAAGTTTTCTTCTGAAGAGCGGCTGGTGGATTTGAACTTCCAGCCTTTTAGTGAGCAACTAAATGTTTAACCATGGGGTAAATAGGGCTCATTAGTGAATATCCATTTCCCTCAGGATCTTATTAAACAGGATTTTAAAGTCACCTTCTTCCTATTCCAAATGTACCTTTCCATATGCAAAGAATTTCACTTGTGAGGATAAACTTTTTGATGATAGGGCTAAGGAAGTTGCCAAGAAAAGAATGATTGTATATGAAAAGAAATTAATCCATTTTATATATGTATCCCAATTACAGTGATAACTGATGAGACCCTACTTTGAAAATAAGAGTATATGAGTTTGTTAGAAGCAGAATAATATAGCGATGTAAAGGAGATTAAAAAAAAAAAGGAAAACTCACTGACATAGGTTCCATTCCAACTTACAGTTACCCATAGGGTAGGAATTTCACATTCTATTGTCTAGAGTAGAATTTCAAATATCTCTGTAACTCTTACATCATTGTCACTAATATTTAAAAATATCAAATCCATCTGCAAATCTAAGTTGAACTTCAGGTCTTTCCATCATTTTTCAAGTTAGCACCAATACTTTTTATATAGTATATAGCATAGCATACATGTATCTATATATCTATATCTCTCTCTCTATGGATATCTATCTATCTTTGGGCCATAATTATATGATTTCTTTTTATTTTGGCTCTAGGACAGTTTAAAAAACCCTAGTGGCTTAGTGGTTAAGATCTATACTGCTAACAAAAAGATTGGCAGTTTGAAGCCATGACATGGTCTTTAGAAGTCCTAGGGGAATGTTCTAGTCTTCCTTTGGGGTCACTACGAGTTGGCATTGACTTGATGGCAATAGGTTTTGGTTTAGACAATTTACTCATCACTACTGTAATCTGTGTATTCTTTAAATATGATTATTTTCCCCTTTTACCCCAATGAAGAACGTATTCTCATGGCTTGTACAGTGTTCTAAGCTTTAAAAATCAATGCATTAGTGGACTGAAAGCCCAAATAGCTAAAATTAACTTATTCTTCAAAATTCTGAGTTTAGGAGGTGGGGTCAAGATGGTAAACTAATTCCGTCTGAGAACTAAGGCCTGGACTGATAATTGATAGGAAGCACTCAGGATACCCAGGGAGCTCTAGGATATGGCATAGGGTTGTCAGATTGGACTAAGCACCACTAAACAGGAAACTACCTCTCTCTAACATGAGCCAGTGCAGGCTGAGCCCTGCTCCTGCTGACCCACTGCTTGGGTGGGCTGCAGGCACTGAGGCATTTTTTGTTATCCAGGAGGTGAAGTATGGACAAGAGCTCAGAGATATGCTGAACTGCAGTGCAATAGTAAACACTGTATAGCACATCAGAGAGAAGTGCATGGGATAGCCACATTTTGAGAGTCTGGCTGCTGTCTGAGGGCACCGCTGCTCCTCCATCCTCTCATTTCTGAGCTCCACCATAGATTCTACTGTTTTATGGTGGGAAGGGCAGCTTGGCTGGGATGCCACCTTTGGTCAGCTGGGAGGTGGAGTCACCCAACCAGAAGACTCAGCAGGGGTACCAGTCCAGAAAGTTCTTTTCCCGCAGAAAGGCTGTGTTTAGCACAGTGTTACCTTACAGGTGAGGCCCTGATGAGGATGGCACCAAGGCCGTAACCCCTCCCTACTTTAAACTACATCATAGATTCTGGGGATGGACAAAGAGGTGCCTCTGTTATTAGCAGAAAGGTGGGGCAGAATCTACCACACCTGACAGACTGATTTTGTCAGGTGTTGGACAGCTCCCAGCTTTTAAAAATGAGACTGCTTGGAGAAAAAAAACCGCTGAGTGGCTTGGTGGCATCTTTTCCAGCTTGCCCTGACCCACATCGTAGGATTGGTAGATGCCCTCCCCCTCCAGTGACTCCATAAATAGAGTATTATCTCTTCCAGCCAGGAGGTGAAGCCTGCCACCTCAGAGAGTTCACCAGAGCCAGTCACTAGATTACAAAGAGGTGGCTGGTGACCAACTGCCTTCTCAGAACAATGCCTCAGATCTTGCTGAGGTTGCATCAGAGAAACTAAACAGCAACTTGATAGCCCAAAGACAGCAAACCGTAGCTAATCATTTAAAGAAACAATCCACCATGGCTCTGGAAAACTCCCAAAATAAAGAATCAAAAAACTTACCAGATGAAGAAATGTTTCTGAAACTATCAGAGTTGAGTAACAAACAATTATATATAGAACCCTCCTAGAGATTAAACAAAATGCAGCAGAGCAAAAGGAAAAATTAAGCAAGCTGTTTGATCAGACGAAACATCAACGATCTGAAAACCAGCAGATCAATAACAAAATTGCAGAATTAGACAATTTGATCCAAAGCCAAAAAAGCAGAATTGATGAGATGGAAGTCAGACTTGTTTGAACTTGAGGATACAGCAAGTCTCTTTGAGGACAGAATATTTATAAAGAGAAATCAGAGGAAAAAAACATGAAAAAAATGAAACACTCAGAAACATGTGGGACTCTACTGAGAGGACTCTATTGGAGTTCATGAACAGGGAGGGCCAGCTGAAAACACAGGCAGTATTGGAAGGGGTAAAACCCTGGACAAACAAAGCAATACTGAAGAAGAACACACTAGGAGTCCTCTTCCTACCCAATTTTAGAAACTATTTTGCTGCCACAGTAGTCAAAACAGCCTGGTACTCGTGCAAAAAGAG
The DNA here is from genome assembly GCA_028571685.1 of Heterohyrax brucei. NCBI lineage: Eukaryota > Metazoa > Chordata > Mammalia > Hyracoidea > Procaviidae > Heterohyrax > Heterohyrax brucei. Next base: position 110,418,401 of record CM053148.1, read on the forward strand.
ACATATAGACCAAAGGAATACAGTTGAGACACCAGAGATGCCACCATCCTGTTAGGAACAGTTGATATTCAGCAAAGTCCCTAAGATTGTAAATGGGGGCAAAAACAGTCTCTTTAAAAAACGGTGCAGGCAAAATTGGATATCCCTCTGCCAAAAAATAAAACAAGACCCGTATCTCACACTTTACACAAACAACAACTTAAACTGGATTAAAAACCTAAATATCAAACTCAAAACAATAAAGATCACACAAGAAAAAAATAGGATCAACAATGGAAATTTTAATACACAGTGTAGACAGACTTCAAAATCTGACAAAACATGATCAAAAGAAGAGAAGATAGGTAAATCTTCTAAAAATCAAACATTTTTGCTCACTAAAAGACTTTATCAAAATAATTAAAAGACCACCTACAGAGTGGGAAAAAATATTTGGCAACTATATGTCAGACTGACATCTGACCTCCATAATCTACAAGGTACAGAAAAATATCAACAAGAAAAAGATAAATAAACCAATGAAGTGTTGGACAAAGGAGATGGACAGAGACTTCTCTAAAATGATACCCAGGAAGCCAAAGACACATGCAGAAATGCTCACGATCATTAGCTACTAAAGAAATACAAATCAAAATGATGATGAGATATTATCTCACACCAACAAGGTTGGCCATGATCCAAAAACCAGAAAACAATAAATGCTGGAGAGGCTGTGGAGAAATTGCAACCCTCCTACTCTGCTGGTGGGGTTGCCAAAATGGTACAACCTCTTTGGAAAGTAACCTGGTGCTTCCTTATAAAACTGGAAATAGATCTACCAATTGACCCTATAATCCCCACTACTTGGAATATATCCTACAGAAGCAAGGGCAGTTACATGAAAAGAGACATGCACACAAATATTTACAGCAGCACAGTCCATAGTAGCAAAAAGATGGAATCAACCCAGATGCCTAGCAACAGATGAATGAATAAGCAAACTATGACATATATACTAAATGGAACAGTATGCAGTGATAAAGAACAATGATGATTTTAGGAAACATTTCATAAACTGTTTTCAACTGGAAGACATTATATTGAGTGAAATTAGTCAGTGCCACAAGGACAAATACTGCATGAGACTGCTTCTACAAGGACTTAAAAATAGACTCATGTACAGAAGAAAAGACTCTTAGATGGATACAAAGGAGGGGAGGGACAGAGGGAGCAGGCTGGTTACAGATCAGATAGTTGATAGAAATTTGGTTAGGTGAGATCAGTGACAGCACACATTAGAAAGAAGATCAGTTTAACTGTACTTCAACATAACCTGAAAACCAAATATTGTAAAGACAGAGTAGCAGAGGTGGTGGTCTGGGAACCATGCTCTCAGGGGACATTGAGGGCAATTGGCATAACTAGCCTATTGCTAAGAGAGTCTTCTGCACCCCATGTTGGTGAGTAACATCTGGGATCTTAAAAACTAGCAAGCTGCCACCTAAAGAACACCATATGGTCCCAACTCAGTTGGAACAGATGATCACCAAGGAGAACAACAATGTGGGTGAAAGAGAACCTAGAAGACAGAAAGACCCACGTGAAAGGGTGACTACATCAACATGTGACCGAAAGAACCAGATGGTGCCCAGCCACCACCAATGACAGCCATGACACAGTGTTGAGTCCAGTAGCTACAAGAGAAAAAAAAAGGGGTGCACCCTGAGAACTCCACTAAAAGACCACCACTGATGACCCAAAGTCCTGGTGGTTCCCTGGTAGCATGGCCCCTAGACCAATGTTGCCCAATCATAAATCGTTACCGAGGTCAATTCTTCATACAGGAATGGATTGGACTCAGGAACACAGAATGACTGTATCGTGTGTGCACTTTATGATTCTATGCATCTATAGCATATCATCCTACCAGCCTCTTACTAGAGGGGAGTAGAGAGTGTGAAAATGAGGTGACAGGAGGTTGTTAAGAGGATATGACATGTATCAAACAGAAAGGAGGAATGTGCTGTCACCAGGCAAGAGGAAGGCGCTGTAGATAGGTGGGCATGCAAATTTAAACTGGATTGTACACTTTCACTCAATCAAAATAAAAAACAAAATGTATAAATAACCCAATTAAGCATTGGGTAAAGGAGATGGACAGAGACTTCTCTAAAAAGATACCCAGGCAGCCAAAACACGCATGTAGAAATGCTCACAATCATTAGCTATTAAAGAAATACAAATCAAAATGATGATGAGATACGATCTCACACCAACAAGATTGGCCACGATCCCAAAACCAGAAAACAACAAATGTTGGAGAGGCTGTGGAGAAATTGGAACTCTCCTACACTGCTGGTGGGATTGTCAAAAGGTACAACCTCTTTGGAAAGTAGTCTGGTGCTTTCTTGTAAAGATGGAAATAGATCTACCATTTGACCCAGTAATACCACCATGCGGAATATATCCTATGGAAGCAAGGTCAGTCACATGAAAAGAGACATGCACACAAATGTTTATGGCAGCACAGTCCACAATAGCAAACAGATGGAACCAACCCAGATGGCCAGCAACAGATGAATGGATAAATAAACTATACTATATATACTCAATGGAACACTGTGCAATGATAAAGAACAATGATGATTTTAGGAAGCATCTCATAATCTGGTTTCAACTGGAAGACATTATGTTGAGTGAAAGAAGTCAGTGTCAGCCAAGCCAAGTGCTGTCAAGTCAGATCCAACTCATGGCAACCACAAGGACAAATACTGCATGAGACTGCTACTACAAGGACTTAAAAACAGACTCATGTACAGAAGAAAAGACTGCTTGATAGCTTCAAGGGAGGGGAGGGAAGGAGAAGGTTGTTTATAGATTAGATAGTTGATAAAACTTTGGTTGGGTGAGATCAGTGACAGCACACATTAGAAAGATAAATTTAGCTGGACTTCAACATAACCTGAAAATTCTTCCAATCTTAGCTAAATATTGCAAAGATGGAGTAGCAGAGGTGGTGATCCAGGGACCAAACCACACTCTTAGGGTACATTGAGGCCGATTGACATAACTAGTCTATTGCTAAGAGAGTCTTCTTCACCCTATTTTGGTGAGTGGCATCTGGGCTCTTAAAAGTTATCAAGCTGCCATCTGAGGTATGCCAAATATTCCCAACTCAGCAGGAACAGATGATCACCAAGGACAAGAACCACATGGGGGAAAAATGACCCAGAAGACAGCAAGACCCAGATGAATGGGTGACTACATCAACATGTGACCCGAAGAACCAGATGGTGCCCAGCTACCATCAATGACAGCACAATGGGGCTCATAATGTTGAGTCCCAGTGGCTACGTGGGAGAAAAGAGGGGTGCATCCTAAGAACTCCACTAAAGAACTGCAATTGATGGTCCAAAGGCCTGGGGGTTCCCATGGGAGCATGGCCCCTAACCTGATGCTGCCACTGATCATAAGTCATTACTGAGGTGAACAGGAACGAATTGGACCAGAGGACACAGAATAAACATATCATGTGTGCACTTGATGTTTCTGTGCATCTATAGCATGTCATCCTACTGGTCCCTTACTAGAGAGGAGTGGAGAGGGTGGTCAAGAGGGGAGACAAGATTGTTAAGAGGATATGACATATATAGAACAGAAAGGAGGAGTGTGCTATTACTGGGCAAGGAGAAGAGCAAGAGCCGTAAATAGGTGGGCCTGAAAATTTAAATTGGATTGTACACTTTCATTTAATCATAATAAAACAAACAAACAAACAAAAACTAAAATGAGATAACATTTCACCTCAGTGATGCTGGCCATAATCCAAAAAACACAAAACAACAAATGCAGGAGAGGCTATGGAGAGACTGGTGCTCTCCTACACTGATGGTGGAATTGCAAAATGGTACAACCTCTATGGAAAGCAATTTGGTACTTCCTCAAAAATCTGGAAATACATACACCATTTATCCAGTAGTCCCACCACTCAGAATATATCCTATAAAATCAAGAGCAGTCATATTAATAGATACACACACACCAGTGTTTATTGCAGAACAGTCCAGAATAGTAAAAAGATGGAATCAACCCAGATGCCCAGCTACAAATGAATGGATAAATGAACTATGGTTCATATACTCAATGGGACACTATTCAATGATAAAGAACAATGATGATTTTAGGAAGTGTCTCATAATCTGGTTTCAACTGGAAGACATTATGCTGAGTGAAATCAGTCAGTCGCAAAAGGCCAAATACTGTATGAGACCCCTACTATTAAGAGGTGTTATAATAAAAACAAAAAGTGTTATGATTAAAAAAAGTCAGGATTCATGTGGTGGAGCATTTATAAATGTAAGTATTTTCAATGAAAATATGTATTTTTCAACAACATTGTTGAATATTGTTGAGAAGTACACAACAGAACACACACTGAGTCATTCCTACACCTCCAAAGCAGTGACACTGTTTAGATTCTTCAAGTTGTATAACCATTCTCATCCAACTTTTTGACTTGTTTCTCCCTCATTAACATATGAGGTCCAACAATTAAGTTTTCAAACTTAATTGCTCTAAACGCTACATAGCTCATTGCTGAGTATCACTATGGCCACCTTAAAAGTACTTCCGTTGGGAAGCTATGCACCTATACCGGCACCTAACCCACCCTTCTAAGCCATTTTAGAACTCTTTCTATAATGGCCATTGTGCACAATGGCAACGTGGCAAGTTTATGAACTTACTTGTCTGGTTGTCTGTGAGGGAGTTTTTAGCCAGTAAACAAACAACTGTATTGGAACACCCTCCCTACTCACCTGATTTGGCCCCCAGTGGCTTTCTCCTTTGCCTGAAGAAAAAGGGAACATTGAAAGGAAGACATTTGATGACATTCAGGATATCAAGGGTGATATGATGACAGCTCTGATGGCCATTCTAGTTCCAAAACTGCTTTGAAGAGTGGACTAGGCACTGATATCAGTGCATAGCTTCCCAAGAGAAGTATTTCGAAGGTGACCCTAGCGATATTCCGCAATGAAGTATGTAGCACTTTTTCTAGGATAAGTTCGCCAATGTGATTGTCAGACCCCTTGGAAGCTCCATTAAGTTTTGTATCTAATCTTTGTAGTTGCTGTTTACCAATTTGACCTCATGTAAATAGATCTTAAAAGAGCACAATATTGAAGACAAATATTCTTTACTTGGTAAGCTAAATTATTGTTTGCTTTCAAGAAGACTTCAGGGCATAATTTTGCTTAGAGTTTTAAAGATTATCACAGATCAATATTTTGGGAGTTTCATTTATCCTCTATGGCTCCAGAAGGTCTAAATTTAATGTAAATACTTTAAATGTTTATTTTTGAATGTTATCTCATAAAGTAACACTTTAAAATAAGTATTGATTTATATATTTACTTAATAAAGAAACTTTAAACCTTAAAAATTCATATGTTCCAATGTGTATGAGAAAATACATATCAAGAAAACCAGAGTTAAGTATTTGGAATTGTAATCCTGACATTTAAGTGACAGTTTAATCCTTTCTCTAAATTTCTTATTAAATACAGAGAAAGATAAATTATTGAAATGAAAAGAAAAAAGAGGTTAGCCCCTATATATATTTTATTTTAAATATATTTTTAATTGTAATTGAAGTCTTTACTCTTAAGATATGAAGCTATAATTAAGTTGAGGAACACATTATAGTTACATTTTCTGAGTAGGTACTATTATTTGTCATGGACTATTTGTAGGGCTTGGTGATAACACTGTCACTAAATTCTTTCTATTGTCAGATGTGATGGTGGCCGTTTATTCTTGTTTGAAAACAATGCTTAAAGGCACATTACTTAAAAGTCACATAGGCAGTATGTGAGGGGCATAGAACAGTGTATTAGAATATAGGGCATAAGGCTAAAAAAAAAAAACAAAACAAAACCTGTGGTCTTACATGAGATAATGAAAACGAATTTCTAGTAGTCCCTGCCGTAGAACATGCATTTCCATGGAGTGAATTCTTACTCATAGGACAGACAACCAACTGCTATTGAGTGGCTTCCAATTCATAGAAACTCTACAGAAGGAAGTAGAACTACTCTGTTGAGTTTCCAAGGGGCACCTAGTGGATTTGAACTGCCAACAGTCTTTTTTCCTTATTGTGATTAAGTGAAAGTTTACAATCCAAGTCAATTTGCCATATAAAACCCCAAGCATTCGCTTCTCTGCAACTCTATCTGTTCTCGTCAACCTGTGACAGTACACACTTCTTTTCCACTCTTTATTTCCAGTGTTGCCCCCTCTCTACCCTCTCTTCTCCCTTCTGAAAAGAAATCAGTAGGACAACATCATATATACATATTAAACCATAAGGTATCACTACGTCACTCTGTTTCCCCAGGTCCAGTCCATTCTTTGTCTGAAGTGTTGACTTCAATACTGGTTTCAGCTCTGTGAACTGCCAACCTTTTGATTAGAAGCTATAGCACTTAACCACTATGTCACCCTTCCTTCACATTCTCTGGTTCTTTCTGTTACCAAGAATTACAGAATAGAGGGTAAGTTTCATAAACCCAAGTCTAGTTAGATCTCTGGAGTCAGAGTTTTCTTCGTTCATTAATAGAAAAAAATTTAAACATAAAAGTTTGTTGAATATCTGCAGCTATGGTAGAGGAGATCAGAAAACTTGCTGGTATTTGTGGGCACACCCCTGTTATACAGATAACATGAATCCTTTATGTAGATTCTCTCAAATAATTATATAATCTAAAAGATACCTTTTGTTTGCTTTTTTTTTTTTCTTTTCTTTGCATGAGGTTGTTGAGATCCACAACTAGACCCAAAGCTGTATTGCAGCTAAGTGACTCATACAAGATTTAAAATATCCTTCCTTGGCTCCAAAATTCATATTCTTTCCAAGCACACTTTGATAATCTAAATGGATATATTTCCCTACATTCAAGCAATGGAACAGTTTTCCTGACCTGAATTCTATTCTTTGTACAGATAAATAGGTATGAGATGGCTTTTCTGATCATAACAAATTAGTGCTATTGTGCTTCTCTGATTAATCAAATTTTACAAAGGAAAAGATAATCACAGATTATTTACATTATGAGTTTTATTATCCATTAAATACATCTCATAATTGTAGAGGATTTTGTATTTAATCAACTAAGATAAAATTAACATGTTGAAATTTATTTTAATAGCTTCCATTTGTAAATCATTGTAATAACAGATATAAAGATACTGTGTTATTAAAAAAAGAAAAAAATAATAAAAAATAATAGAAACTCATTGTCATCCAGTCAATTTCAACTCATAGTGACCCCATAGGACAGAGGAGAACTGCCCTGTGTGGTGTCCAAGAAGTAGCTGTTGATTTGGAATTGTTGAATTTTGGTTAGCACTTAACCACTCCATCATCAGAGTTTTTTTTAGGCGCCATCACATCAGTTGTGATTCATAGGGGCCAAATTAACAACAGGAGGAAACATTGCCTGGTCCTGTGGCTTGTCCACAGTTGTTTTTATGCTTAAGCCCATTGTTGAGGGTCTTAATCCATCTCCTTGAGTGTCTTCCTCTATCACTGACCCTGTCCTTCTCCGGGGACTGATCCTTCCTGACAACATGTCCAAATTATGTAAGATGCAGTCTCATCATCCTTGATTCCAAGGAATACTCTGGTTGTTCTTCTCCTGGAATAGGTTTGTCTGTTCTATTGGCAGTCCATGGTATGTTCAATATCTTTCTCTAATACTGCAATTCAAAGGCATTAGTTCTTCTTCTGTCTTCCTTGATCACTGGCCAGCTTTCACACACATATGATGCAGTTGAAAAGGTCATGGCTTGAGTTGCATACCTTGTCTTCAAGATGACATCTTTACTTTTCAGCACTTCGAAGAAATCCTTTGCAGCAGACTTTCCCAGTGCAATGCATCTTTTGATTTCTTGACTGCTGCTTCCATGGGTGTTGATTGTGGAGCCAAATAAAACGAAAGCCTTGACAACCTCAATCCTTTCTCCATTTATTACAGTGTTGCTTACTGGACCAGTTACTATAATTGGGCACTTTGTGTTTGCTAGAAGTATACACAATAATAATAATACCAAGCACTGACAGAATAAAACATTTTTTGATAATGCATTATTTGTATACATTTGTGCTATTATCGATTTGGAGCCTTAGTGGCACAGTGGTTAAGAGCTCAGCTGCTAACCAAAATATTGGCAGCTTGAATCTACCAACCACTCCTTGGAAACCCCATATAGCAGTTGAACTCTGTCTTGCAGAGTCACAATGAGTTGAAATCGATCATCTGGCAACAGACTGCTTTTATTTGTTTACACATTTTTTTTGATTATCAGTTTATCTATTATAAGCCTGCCATCGAGTTGGACCTGACCCATAGTGACCCTCGGGGCCAGGATAGAACTGACCTACTTGAGCAATAGTTAAGCAAGTTATTGTAAAGATTATTAAATATTATACCATAAATTATCATAATTTGTTGACAAATATGTAGTAAATATTGATGAGGATAGATTTTTAAGTTGAAATATTAGTGTATGATTCAAATATATGAAAGTATAGCAGCTAGATTAGTTTGTGGGGCTGCCACAACAATTGCTATAAACTGTTGTTGTTAGGTGCTGTCTAGTTGGTTCCAGACTACAGTAATCCAGTGTACAACAGAACGAAACATGGCCTGGTCCTGCGCCATGTCCATAATCTTGAGCAAAATTTTACTTGCCTGTGATATTAATGATATTGTTTAATAATTTCCACATTCAGATTGGATCACCTTTGATGGAATGGACATAAATAAGGATGTCTTCCAGTTAGTTGGCCAGGAAGCTGTCCTCCAAATTTCTTGACATAGATGAGTGAGCACTTCCAATGCTGCATCTGTTCGTTGAAATATCTCAACTGATATTCCATCAGCTATACCAGAATCCTCCAACCAACAGAGCAGAACCAGGCTTCACATTAGGCTTAAATTATCGTTAAATAAAAGCAGAACATTGTAACTCCTTCTTTAACGAGGAGAACTTTTTCTAATTTTCATCTTTATTTGCAACATCTGCTGATTACCAGGTATTTTTCATTGAAATGTTAATTTTCTTAGTAACTTTGTTATCATTAAGTGTTATCAAGTCACTTCAACTCATTGTTACTCTATGTGACTGAGTAGAGTTGTCTCATAGGGATTTTTTTTGGCTGCATTCTTAATAAGTATCAATTGCCAGGACTATTCTGGAGCTCCTGGGTGTATACGTACCACTAACTTTTTGGTTAGTAGCTGAAACCTTCAACTTTTTCTCCACCATGGCACCTTCCTTAATAATTTGTTGGTTAGAAAATAGTGCTGTATCATTTGATTTGAATGAATTAATTAAAAATGAGGTTAAAAAATGTTGGAAATCTGTAAGCAGCAAGAATAAAACTTTGTTTAGAGGGCTAAGTTTAAGAAATGTAAGTTTAAGTTAAGAAATGTATTAAGTAGCATAATGTGATTTTCCAAAGTCCCTCAAAATAAAGTATTGCTGTTGTGAAACATTTATTTAATTTATAAACAAAATCCTCTTTTCTAGATAATGATTTTCTTTTTAAAATGAAAATTTTCTTTCGACAGTTCGAATGTTTCTCTTAAAAGGAACTGGATCTTTATCAGAAATGTGGGTTAGTGACGATGCAAGTGAGAAAAAGTTGAATAAACGTGGCCAGAATCCAAGGGAATATAAAAAACAAAGAAACAAAAACCTCACTACTGTCAAGTAATTCTGACTCATAGCAACACCTACAGGACAGAGTAGACCTGCCTGTGGCATTTCCAAAGTGTGTTTGGTGGATTGGAACTGCTGACCTTGGGGTTAGCACCAATAGCACTTAACCACTATGCTACCAGCGTTTCTGTGGGAGTGGAGCGAGGAACAAAGCAAATGTAAAAGTCAAGGACAGAAGACTGTTCTGGAGAACAGAGAAGACAAAGGGTTTCGAAAGTAGCAGGCTATGAGGGACACATGTGGTGATTAAGCTCTCTGGTTAAGAGTCAGCGTACCTGGCTGGTATAAATAGTGAAAATGATTGGCTGCTGATAGAAAGATCAGAGATTTCAGCTGCCCAGAGACACCTGGAAAGAGAGACCTGGCAATCTACTTTCTAAACATCAGTCATTGAAAACCCAGTGGAGCCCACCTTACCTCTGCGACACACGAGGTCACCGTGAGTCAGAGCCCAGCTGAGGGTAACGAGTAAAACAAAGAATTCACTAGCTAATGAAACTGAATGAGATGAGTCAAAGAAGTCACAAGACAGGGAGGGAATTAAACCTCTGCTGACACACTGATTGCTCTCTTGGCTAAAATTTAAACAACTAAATTAAAATATACTTATATATATATTAATTTGGCTGTTTAATTTTTTACCAAGAGACCAATATATGTTACAATATTTGGAAACCCTGGTGGCATACTGGTTAAGTGCTACGTCAGCTAACCAAAAGGTTGTCGGTTCAGATCTGCCAGTCCCTCCTTGGAAAGTCTATGGAGCAGTTCTACTCTGTCCTATAGGGTTGCTATGAGTTGGAATTGACTCAACGGCACTGGGTTTGGTTTGGTTGTGACATTTGAGCAAGTATGATGACCATCTTATTTTTGTAAAGTATAAAAGACAATGAGTAGATGGGATTGCTCTGTTGAATAGGAAATGATCCCTCTTCTTGTGTGTATACTGATGTACACACTAGTCTATAATCTTTCTCGGTTACATCATGCTTTCCATTTTGTAAATGTCATAGTGATTGCTGCCAGGGAGACTATCAGCAAAGGAATAAATTATACTATTTTTTTAAAGTTATTATGTTAAGTGTTTTACCATGATAAAAGCAACACAAGTCTTGAATAGTATATGCTAGGCAAAAGGTCAGCAGTTCAACTCTCCAGGCACTCCTTGGAAACTCTGTGGGGTAGTTCTACTCTGATCTATAAGTTAGCTGTGAGTCAGAATCTTTTTGTTTGTTTTTTAGTATATTTACGTAAATTCAGGTGATTTTAGATTCATTTAAATATTTTTATGTGTTTTGAGTCCTAGTCAAAGTTGCTGTTGTTGTGTGCCACTGAGCCAATTCCAATTCATAGTGATCCATTTGGATAGAGTGCAACTGCTTCATAGGGTTTTCTAGGTTGTAATCATTACAGAAACAGATCACCAGGTCTTTTCCCCCACAGAGCCATTGGTGGCTTGAAACTTCTGAGTTTTGGGTTAGCAGGTGAGAGCTTACCTACTAAGTATCAGGTCTCCTATGTGCTACTAGCCTTGGAAATAGAATACTAAGCAGTTATAATATTAAACTGGCACTTGGCTTTAGCAAGCTCTTCCTTCATTTTAGACATTATCAGAGTTTTTAGTCAACTGTTCTTCAACTAAAGAAAGTGTTAAATTTTTAAGATGTAGCAGAGAGCTTTTTCAAATTTTGATCCATCTATAAGATAATATTTCCTAACCCCAAAGTTAAAAGACCAGAAGGTGTGAAATGTATATCCAGAATACCATGTGATGCCTGTGCATCTCTGTCATTCTTGGTCAGAGGAAAATACAATAGGACAAGAGAAATTGCTGTGATCCTCTGCAAGGTTGTGGTATGGCACATTTACAGGTCTGCGCAAACAGCTAGATGCTTTCTCAGTTCATTATTCATGAGTTGTTTCACCAGCCCTGTCAACAGTTATTCCTCTAAGGAGCGATCATCCACATCTTGCAATCCTCTAAGACTACAAAGTCATTTTGCAACAAGCAGTTAGACTGATGCCACTTATTTGAGCTTCAAAACGGCACTTATGATGTAACCTTCAGGTGCCAGACAGAAATAGGGTCCAGCAGTAATTGGGAAGCTCAAAGCGTTTGGACTAGTACCATTCTCTAGTTTGAGCATTTGACTTGCACGGTTTCCTTGTGTTTTTGAATATTAATGATTATCATGTGGCATAAAAGATATACTTCTTAATGAGCAAAAATGAAGAGTTTTATAATGTTCTTGAAGTGACAAGCTAGAGACTGAGATGGTCTCTTTCCAGATGACATTTATTTTTTCTTTGAATTTAATAGCCTCTGGAGATACTGATCAGGACAGATAGATATTTCCTAGGTCTACATAGACACTAGAGATTTATGCATACATTTATTACAATATATTCCATCTGTTCCTTCCTTAAGTCTAGAACAAAGAAGTACACTTGAGTTGAACAGGAAATTTTGAAAAAAATACACATCAATGTAAAGTAGGTGATTTGGACAATTTGCTGACAGTCAGGAAATTTTTGTTTGGAAATTAGTATTCTACTTACTTCTATCTAGATAATCATACCAGTGGATTTGATCAAGTGATATGATATATTAAATTTAGAAAGCAAAATTTGGGGCTAAACTTTAACAACAAACTTACTCCTTTCTATTTTTCTCTGTCTCAGTTTCTTTTCTCATCTCTATCTCTGTATATGTTTTCATTAATTTTAGCTAAAACTTTGATTTAAATTCACTTAAGACAAATGAATTATCACATATTATTCATTAATACAAAATACAAATTCGTATAATACAAAGAAAAAAGAGAAAATATTTTCATAGGTGTGATTTTCTAATTATAGCTCAGTAACAGGGCTTTATCATTTTACAATAGTAATAATAATGGAGCTATGAATTATATCAGTATTTGTTATTGCTATTTTTAATTTCCCCAATTCTAGGATAATCATGTACCATTTGGTGTATAATTATATGTGATAAGTGCCTAAGTTATGAAGCATAATGATAAAATAGATACCAATGAAACCACAACCAATACTGCTACCTTCTCCTAACTTATTGCTATGACTTTCAATCTCATTGCCATTGAGTTATTTCCAATTCATACTGACCCTATAGGACACAGTAGTATTCTGTGATAGGGTTTCTGGGGAGTGACTGGTTGGTTGCAACTGACAACTTTTGTTTAGCAGCCAAGCTCTTGACCACTGTGCCACCAAGACTCCAGCTCTCATGGTAGTAGGGATTGATCTACTAAAAACAAACAACATAAGGACTAGAGTGGCCATATATGTGCATTTTTTTCACAATGCACTATTAATTTTTTTATCTGGAACTCTCATAATGTTTTAATACTTTATGTAGCTTTTGATACACTAATTTATCATTCAGCATTAGCCAAAAAACCAAACCCACTACCGCTGAGTCTATTCTGACTTATAGCAACCCTGCAGGACATAGTAGAACTGTTCCACAGAGTTTCCAAGGAACACCTGGTGGATTCAAACTGCCAACCTTGCAGATAGCAGATGTAACACTTAACCACTAGGCCACCAAGGTTTCCATTATTCAACATTCAGTATCTAGATTTTATTCATGTTACACTTTGCTACCCAGTTTTACTTATTTTTTGATGTTGTTATCTATGTTGTATGAATATATCATGATTTATCCAGATTTCCTGCATTTAGGGGTCATTTCCAATTCGGGGGACACAGTTCAACCCCTGGGATTGTATCCTTGTCCCCCCAACTTTCATGTGCTTGTCACATGTAAAACACACTTACATCACCATGTTATCTCAAAAGTCTTAAGTAAACTCCAAGTCCATATTTTGCCTTCTGAAGCATCTAATCAAATATGGGTGAGATTTTAGGCATAGTCCATCCCAGGAAAAATTCTTCTTCATTTGTGAGCCAGTGAAATCTAAATTGTAGTTTATCTGTTTCGAAGGCATAATGGAGGGCAACAGGCACTCGGTAGACATCTCTATCTCAGATGGGAGAAACCGGAGGTATCGAAGGGATAATGAGCACAAAACAGGTCTAATACTCAGCAGACCAAGTTACTTTAGCTCTGAAGACGTGAATATCATCCTCTGTTCTGGGACCATCTGAGCTATAATGTCCCCCTCCAGACTCTAAGTGGCGCTACACTTTCTGGATTCTGGGTAGAGGCCCCTCCACTCCGGGCTTGAGTTTCACTTTCCAGGTCCACTGGGACCGCAACCCAGCTGCCTCAGCTTTGGACAGCACCATCCCTCTCTCACCCATTAGTAGCAGCCCTACACTCCAGAACAGAGCTGGTGAAGATCCAACTCTTTAAAATGTAGAAGGCTGTGGCTCTACCCTCTGAGATCCGGGAGATCGTAGCCCCAACTTCTGTTCCTTCCCCTGCTCCCTTCAGAAGTTCTGCTGATCTCCAAACAGCTCCAGGAACAACTCTTTTTTTTTTTCTTGGAGAACAGATGTAGCTCCTTTGGCCTGCTTCCTGCTTGTAGGATTCCAAGAGACAGAGAACATGCTCTCCTTTGGTTCTTTCTTTGTTCTGTTCAGTCTAAACTGATGGGTTTTCTGTTGTGATAGTTGGATGGATCATTAGTTACAGGCTTAATCTCTTTTATAGCCGTGTCCTTGGTGAAAATCCTAGGATGTGAGTCTTTTTTGTACAGCAGTTTTCAAGCCTTTAGGTTTTATTTTCATTTTGTACTCTTTATTTTTAAGTCGATCTCGTCCGGCTAGTATTTTACTATAAGTAACAAGGAAAAACCACATAGGCGCTTTAAGATCTTGCTTAAAAATGTCACCAGATATCAAAGTGGATCACTTACAAGTTCCACCTTTCACCAAACATCTGCACATAATTCATACATACCCTTTGCGAATACATAAAAAACATTACCCTCTTCAGTTGTCCAACCACATGTCCATACTTTCTTTTCAAGCCTCACTAAAAGTACATTTAATGTCCACATTTCTAGCAACACTCTGTTGCCAGTGTCACATGTATTCTCTAAGGTGACAGGCTCTGTAGCATTTCTCAGTTCCTTCCGAGCCCTCATGGAATTGCCTTTAAAGTCTATTAATCTACCAACAGTGTCTTCAATCCATGACAGCTTATAAATTTATGTTTCTCATTATATTGTTATCTGGGCTTGATTAAAGATTACCCTGACCTCACTGAGTAGGTTGGAGATTTTTATTTTTATTTTTTTAATCTTTGTAATAGTTTATATGAGACTTAAATGATCTCTTTTTAAAATTCAGTAGAAATTACTCATATGGCATTTTGGTCCCGGTATTTACTTTTAGGAACATTTTAAAACACTAATTTGTTTTTAAGACATTTGAACTTCATGCCTACAAAGTCAGTTTTGTTAACGTAGCTTTTCTAAGAATATTTTCATTTCTTCTATGTATTTTTATTTTTTAGCAAAAAAATTCAGCATTTAAACGTGAATTCTCTTTATTTCTGCATTGTCTAATTATCCTAATTTTTTGGTTAAAACTTTGATTTGTATACTCTGAATTACATGTATATGGGAGTAATCTTCAAGGCAGCAAACTCTGTTTTTAATTATTTTCTTGTAAAATAGTAAATTTACCAGTTGAGCACTCACCTGCTAAATACAAGGTTAACAATTTGAACTCTCTCAGGAAAAAAGGCCTGCTGACCTACTTTCAAAACATCATAAGCTTGAAACTCTGTGGAGGTCATTTCTACTCTATACACTAGTTGCCATTAGTTGGAATCAACATGATGGCAACTAGTTTCATTTTGAGTTTTAATGATGGAAAAGGATCTCTACTGTTAAAGAAAATCAATCTATTTGACTGAGTGTTCTCTTTCACGTAGTGTGACTGCAGCTTAATTCATATTGGTTGTATTCTTTATGCTTAGAAGAAGGAAAAAAAGACTTGGCAACGTTCTTTGGATTTGTAACATAAGACTATTTTAAGCATGTTTCACTAATTAGCATATAAATAAATTACAACCTAATTTCCCTGAATACACTTTCCTTTTGGAATCAAACAAACTGGATTCATAGTAAAGTCTCCCAATTTAATCACAGAACTTGAACTTACAACAAAAACTTTGGGAGAGTATCCAAAACCTTTAAAGTCTTTCCGTCCATTTAACACTTCAAAAGTAAATGTGATTGAAGTCACTGTGCGGCTAACAAGTGAGTGAATAATGTTGCCTCTATGGACACGCATAGTTCTCTCTAGGTTTAATGTCAGTTATGATTCTACTTCATTTGAATTCCCTAGAATGGTGGCTTTACATTTACTGTTAACCCACCTAACCCATTGTCGTCGAGTCAGGTTCGGCTCGCAAAATTGTCCCACAGAGTTGCCAAGAAGCGCCTAGAGGATTCAAATAGCCAACTTTTTTGGTAGCAGATGTAGCACTTAATCACTATGTCATTAGGGTTTCCACATTTACTGTTCGAATATTAAATATATAAAATAAGCCTCAAAATATGCAAATGAATAACAATAACAGGAATGTCAGTTAACCACATAGAGGAGAAAACAAAACAAAAATCTTGGTATATAACAAATTTTAATTAGAAGCCAACAAACTTCTTGGCTCAAAACCAGTAATCAAGAGGGTGATTTTTGCTTTTACTAGCATAATAAAACATTTTGAACACAGAGGTCATGAAGAAGGGCATGGAATTCAATCAGTGGCTCTTCAGTTATAGTGCAAACAGAAGCAGAAGGTTGTTTGTCTGGTAATGAGGACATTCTGTGGTAAAGTAAGCACATGTGTAGAATTCAGTTTCCTCAGCAGAAGCCTTGTTTTGTGTTTTTATGGAAGTTCACTACAATTTTATTCAAAGTTGTAGGAAAAACTGGGCTAAAATTATTTTTGGTTTATTGACTTTTATATTGCCAGTAATGCTGAAAGAATTTCACACTAAATGTGATAATAGATGCTTAAAACTAATTGAAGCAGTTCGTCCTTGAGTTTTAAATGAGAACTCTTTGGAAAACTGTTAGACTTTTCCTGATAGCGTATATACATAAATAGCTTAGCATTGGACTGGTGGTCTCAACAGGGGATACTTTTGTGCCCAGAGGACATTTGGTAATGTCAGGAGACACTTTTGGTTGTTGCAGATTGGAGTGGAGAAGTTGATTCTGGTATCTAGTGTGTATAAGCCAAAGATTCTGCTAAATATGTACAAGACACTCCCTGACACACACGCTATAGAATTATCTGGCCCCAAATGTTAATAGTATGGAGAGTGGGAAACCATAGAGTATATTATTTAATTAGCATATAATTTATATAATGACTTTAAACATTCAATGTTTTGAAACAATGTGTTGTTGAATTATAACTATTTGGAACAGTAGATGTTTTTATTATCTGTCTGTATGGCGTGTGTGTGTGGTAAGAAGTATTCACTTGTATAGATCTGAATTTGAAGGCTCTTGAACACCAGGAAACATTTTCTTTGTAAGTAAATCCATGATAAGCAATTCTTCTCTTTCTTAAGCACATGAAGAATCCACTTACACTTTTAGGGAATTGATGTACCTAGCTTAATTGAAGTTTTACTTCTGCTATTCTTCCTTTAAAATGCAACATAAATTCATCCAAGAGTGCTGATATTGAGAAGGAAGAATCTCATTCTTGTCATATGCTCTCCATGTTTTAGGAACCACAGAATGGTCACTCTACAAAGGGCTTTAGAGATCATCTATTCTAATCCTTGTATTTTAGGTGAAGACAATAATGATCAAAAAAGGGAAGTGACTGCCGTGTCGCACAATTAGTTAGTAGCAAAATCACCACATCCACAGTTACTTTACATATTACTATCAAAATGGGGTCATGATTTGATGACTCTGTAAAATTGTATCTGTGTATACTGAAATGTTATATTGAGGCTATTTATAATGGAATTTTGCTTAGTTGTGATAGCTTGGAATTGTCCTTCATGACTGACATGATCTCTTTTGCCATCTAGCTGAGACAGAACTTAGCACATAATGATTTCTTCTTCTCCAGATTGAACTTTCTTCATGCTAATATTGTATTCCTAGTAGAAAAATCATTTTCAAGTCACAATGTGCCATATATATAATGTTCTACTTTAAATCATGCTCTGCCTTTAAGGTTGTACACGTATCTGTCCCTATGTCAGGGAGACTGGGAGCTGAGTCTCTAAAAATTCATTCCTATCTACAAATCCATTAATCTTTTACATTTTTATGGGGAAAATATGTACTTTCTGTCCTTGAACAACTGTCTGCATATAAACTTACAGCTTTTTAAAAATATTATTGTTGAGCTTATCCTCATGGATTGTATGTCTTCGAATGTTAACAGCATCATATAACCAGATTATTTTTCTCTTTTAATCTATACTTTAAATTCAAGATTAAGAATATTGTCTTTGAATGGAAGTGACAAAATTGGTGGGAACTATATAGTTTTCTGTAAAGGAGATTATATACTGTATCACCTTGAAGTGAAATGCAGTACAGAAATTTGACCTAGTTACAAAAAACGTAGTCTAATTTTGTTAAAAGTATCACTTTAACTTATCAATGGTCAATATAATCTTAAGTAATACTGTGCTATTAAGGCTTTCATTGAGAAATTTTAGTAAAGTAAAGCCTGGAAATAAGAAGCTTCAGGAAAACACATACATATATAGCCTCCATTTAGATGTACTACAATATAGTTAATCTCATGATCTAGAAAATAAAACTCATTAGGAAAGATCAAACATGAAGGTGCTGTCTTAGCCTGTATTCTTTAGGGAAGCAAAACCAGTAAAATATATACTATATATTGAAAAAGGTTTATATAAAGGAAGCAGCTCACGCAATTGTAAAGGCTGAAATATCCCAAGTCCTCGATTGGAGTACAAGCCTCATGCAGCCACCGAAGCTGATGAACCCAAGGTCGGCGCATCAGAGATTAGAGTTCCAGGTCACAAGATGTGAAGTTTGACAGATCCCAAGATAGCGGATGAGACTGTGAGTTTTCTGCTGATTCACAGAACTTCAGGGGCTGTAAACCCAGGAATGCTAGGTCAGAGAACAGTGCTCTTGCTTGCAAGCTATGTAGGTCTGTGAATCCCAAGAGCTGCTAGTTTAAGTTCCAAGAACTGGATGTAAAAAGGACAAGAGAACATGGGCAGGTGGTGATTGCTGGCAATATGAGCAGACAAACAGTGAACTAGGCTGTGGTGGGAGCCTGGGAGATTAGGGCTGAGGGTAAACAGTGAGTTACCACAGGCCACCACCCCTCCCAATTTATACTGAAACATTGGTCTGGCCAAGTTGACACACATTCTTAACTATCACAGTAGCTGAGAAATAAATTTCTGTATTCTCAAAAGATTATGTTGTTATTTACATTTGCCTTCTCTGTTTAAAGATAATTTAGGGAGACACTACTTTTTATTTAAAATAATACAAAAACATTTAAAATTTCTCTACTATGACATCATCTTTCAGGTAAGTTGTATGATTCTACAAAATTGGAACCATGTTTAACATGTAACTAACAAAGAGATTTTCAGAGTGTCTTAAATACATACGGTGATTCAGTGTGCCAAAACAGAGTTATTTCTTTTCCTTCTGCATTAAAAACTAATCAAGAAATAAGAGATGGGAAACAGTTGGGTAGGTATAAAAATTACAATTAAAAAATATATAGTGATCATTTGAGAAATGTGAGCAGAAAAGTTGACTTTTACTCTTCCTTCTTCCAAACCACACCCTTACCTTACACATGGAAATGCCTTGGGACCACCTCTCCCAGGAAAGTGCTGTGCTGTAAAGACAATTGCATTTACAAGATGGTTGTCTCGTACTGGTTGAAGTGGAGTAAAAATAGATCAAGTGTCTGGTACTTGAAGACTTAAAATACTTTAATCTTACAATTAAAAAGAAAAACCAAACCCAGTGGCATGGAGTCAATTCCAGCTCATAGCAAATCTATAGGACAGGGTAGAACTGCCCTGTAGGGTTTCCAGGATGGAAAATCTTCACAGCAGCTGATTACAACATCTTTCTCCCACAGAACAGCCAGTGTGTTCAAAACACTGACCTTTTAGTTAGGAGCCAATTGCTTTAATCACCATGCCACCAGCACTCCTTTAATTCTACTAAGTGACTGACAGTCTCTTGTGATCCACCAGACAACCAATCAAAATGGAAATAAGATGTGAAATGTAGCAAAGACAAATATTCTAATAGAAGTATCTTCATATGAAAATGTGTGTTCTCACCAACATAATGTACTGTAATACATTTTTATTTTACTTGATTATTTCCTGATAAGATACTTTTATCATCTGGAAAGCAATTCATCTCTCAAAATAACGAAGAAAAAAAAAAAGCTGTCAGTGTGTCCTCAGAGATTAAGTAACTCTGCTGTTAAAAATGGTTCTCTATTTGTAAGAGATATAGAATTTACATGGACAAGAGAAATTACAAAAAAAAGTGAGTTGATTATGAGGTGAAAAAGATTTACATGAAAGCACCATTTTTTTTCATTTTTGACATAAAAATGAATCAAGAGCAGTCTTGATTAAAGATTCACTTTGGTTTAGGCTTTAAGGCATTTCTTTTTATTGCTAACTGTTGCGGTAGTTAGTTACGCTAATAAAAATTTCTATTATAAAGTGCTTTTGGATATTTTCAACCTTCTGCTCAATTATGTAGTGGCTCCTACAGAGATAAATTCACAGAGAACGTTGTTCTTAGCTGCTGTCCAATCGATACCTGACTCATGGTGACCTCCTGTCTTACAGAATAGATCTGCTCCACGGTTACCTCGGATGTAATCTCTATATCAGCAGTACTTAAGCCGTTCCTCCATGGAGTTACTGAAGGGGATTGAACCTCCAGAATTTACCAACTGAAAGCAAATTGGTTGTGCCACTATTACAGACTGAATTATGTTCCCCTAAAATGTGTGTCAACTTGGCTAGGCCGTAATCCTCAGTGTTATGTGAACATCTACCATTTTTGTCATCTGATATGTTTTTCCTATGTGTTGTAAATCTTGCCTCTATGATGTTAAAAAAACAAGATTAGAATCAATTATGATAATGAGGTAGGGATCAACCTGTAAGATTAGACTGTATTTTGAGTCAATCTCTGCTGAAACATAAAAGAGAGACGTGAGCAGAGAGATGGAGTATTCTTACGCCATCATGAAGGCAGCACCAGGGGCAGTGTTGGT
The DNA here is from genome assembly GCA_028571685.1 of Heterohyrax brucei. Lineage (NCBI taxonomy): Eukaryota > Metazoa > Chordata > Mammalia > Hyracoidea > Procaviidae > Heterohyrax > Heterohyrax brucei. The sequence goes on from CM053148.1 coordinate 110,439,402, forward strand.
TCTGTGGGTTGAGGGTCCCTGTGGTGAGTAGCTCCTCAATAGTGGGAAGACTCATGAGGAGACCTTCCTCCCTAAAGGACTGAGAAAGTTTTCCTGAAGCTGCTACCCTGAAGTCAGACTTCTGTCCTCCTAGACAGTGAGAGGACAAATTTGTCTTTGTTAAAGCCATTCATTTGTGGTATTTCTGTTACAGTCAAACTCAAAGCAAACTCACTCTTGTTGAGTCAATTCTGACTCATTGTGACCCTAGAGGACTGAATAGAACTGTCCCATGGAGTTTCCTGGTGGATTTGAACTGCTGATCTTTTGGTTAGCAGACCTTGCACTTAACCACTAAGCCATCAGGGTTTCTTCTGCTGTAGCAGAACTAGATAATTAAGATGGCCACTCAAACTGTTTCAGTCATAAGGAACAAGTGTACAAATCATATCCTATATACGCTTTTTTATCTTCAGATATTGTAAAATGAAAAAGGCTTGAGATAGTATACATTTCGTTAGGCTTGATCTTGTTTCTTTGTATTTTGCCTGACCTTTCCATTAAATGGATAAATACATATAGAAACCATTTTATCGTATTTGTATGAAGAAATATTAGTACAAAACAGAAATTCCACATTTACTACATTACTATTTTATGTTACATGCTCCCCTTTTAGATGGTTTATCAGTGTTATAATTTATAAGCCACCATAGCAATTGAAAAATATTACTAAGAAAAATCTCACAACTTTATACTAAAATTACTCACAATAAACTACAAATATTTACATATTTCTGTTACTTTAGGAACATATTTAGAAACATATTTGTATATACATTTCTAAACACATTTAGAAGCATAAGGTATATGTATATATAAACATACATGTATGTTTGTAAATTACTAAGGTATATGTTTAATATATGGAGCCCTGGTGGTGTAGTAGTTAAGAGCTAGAAAAGTCAGCAGCTCAAAGCCATCAGCTGCAAATTAGAAACACAATGGGGCAATTCTACTTTGTCCCATAACATCCATGAGTCAGAACTGATTTGACAGCAACAAATTAACAGTTTATAGTGAGATATTGAGAAATATAAAGAGAGTCAAAAAAAAAAGAGAGAGTGTATTTAAATATTTCTAGTTTACTGAGGAGATTGTAGCATAAATTTGTGAGATTTTTCTTAGAATATTTTTCAACTGCTAAGATGGCTCATATATAGTGTTGATAAACCATCTAAAAGAGAAGCATGTAACATAAAGTAATAACAGTAAATTTGGAATTTGTGGTTTATATTAATATTTCCTCATTCATACAAATATTATAAAATAGTTTCTATATGTATTTATCCAATTAATGGAAAAGATCAGGCAAAACACAAAGAAATAAGATCAAGCCTAACAAATACGTGCTGTTTCAAGCCTTTTTTGTTTTACAATATATTGAAGATTACAAAAAGATTGAAGGTAACATATTTTTGTATATCATTGCAGCAGCATATGTTATGGCAATCGTAGGGGTTGAACAACACTCTTTGTTAGGACAAAGAGAAAATATGAAAATAAATTAGCCACCAGATTTCCGTGATTCTAAATTAATATCCTGGCATTGTGATGTAACACGTAGTTAATCTATAAGACGTTGAGAAGACACAGAAGTGGAAGCATTGTTATCTATTCTGAGAACAATTTCAAAGCTTTCCTTTGGTTACCAGGCATACTACTGCTTGTTCAAGTGGGGTTTGCTGCAAACTATGGTAGCCAGAGGTTGGGTGGAAACAGGCCAAAATCATAAGAAATGATACTGAAGTACAAATACGAATTTTTCTTCACTTTTGGCTTGATAGATAGACACACAGTAGATAAATGCAGAATAAATTAATATTCCTCATCTGTTTTTGCATTTACATACTTGATAGATTAACTGCTATGAAAGTTTAATATGATCTTCTAGGAGAAAGAAGTGCAGAAGAAGCCTCCTTTCCGATCATCACTCTCTCATGCTGTTGTGCAAAGATTTCTCTGTCACACGTTTGCTCAGGACACTGGAGGCTCTGGCCAGGTTAATGAATGTGACTTGGCAATGCCATAACCTTATTAGGGGAAGCTCTTTCTGAAATCTCAAACAACCCAAATGCCCACATTGAATCTGCCTGAGTCTGTCCTCTCGGATTGCTCCCAACACTTTACTAAGAAGCTTTCCATCAAATCTTGTGCTGCTGACAATGAGTTCAGCTCTCTCAGACTTTGTGTTAAATGCAAGTTCTCCAAGAAACTTTTGAAATATCAAAGGAAAAGTATAGAGAAAATTCAATACTGAAGGGAATATGTTTTTGTTCTGCAGCAATACATCTATTCTTTAAAGCAATGCATTTATCTATAGTTAGGTTTTATACTTCTGTTGTACAGTAACCTCATATGATTCATGCTAATTTTTTGTCCAAGATGACAATGGAAGCATAAAATTATAGAGGCACAAGAGGCATTTGCTTTACTATTACTCCATCTACTGGAATTGCCCTTCATTGACCACCATTTGCAGCCCTAACACTGGCTGGAAAAAAAAACAGGAAAATGAAGTGGAATTGGAATTGTGCACGTGCACTGATAAAACTTTTTGCTTAATAGTTCATTTGATAGCCAAGCCAATAAGATGAGTAATTTTGAATGAGATAAGCGATTTTATTAGAGGTTAGGTTGATACAGTTTAGTAGCAAGATGTAGTTTTATTCTTCATTATTTTATATCCGCAACTACTGAGTCCTAGTCACAACATGTAAATACAGTGCTATTTTGAAACTGAAATGTTATACTATTCATTAATACAATATGTGCCACTTGCTTATGAAACAAACATTCATGCTTATATTGTCATAAAAATACAATAAAAATAAAATATATGTTCTCCAATGTTTCAAAAGTGTATTCATGCAAAGTAATTCTGGAGGAATACTGAAGTTTTTTTGTTCAGTGTAATCATATATATCAAGGTAATTAAAATAACTTAAAAAAAAACAAATACAATGCAGAAGATCAATGGATTACTACAAGTTACATTTCAATTTAACTGGTTTCTAAGATCATTGAGAACTTTAAATATCAAAAAAAGGAAAATATCTTGGAAAATATCAGCCTTGCTATAGCAGACATTATAGTTTGAGAAAAGATGTGTGCTCTCTAAATTTATTTTTGAAGTGAATTTGAAAATGACTTACATTCATAATGTGAAAACAAATTGATCAAAACTAATGCTGAATAGTACGCATATGTGTTTACACATGTGGATATATATATAGGGCTGTTAGCAATCCTCACTTTCATTACCGTTTTTAAAATTTTTTTTCCAAAATTTTACATTATAAACATTTTCAAACATACAACAAAGTTAAAAGAATATTACAGTGAATATCCAAATACCTATCACTTAAACGCTACCACCAACATGTTACTATACTTTATGGGTATAGGCATCTAACTGAAGGAGTAGCTATCTACCTAAAGGAGCCCTGGTGCTGGGGTTAACAGTTATGGCTGCTAATTGAAAGGTCAGCAGTTTGAATCTACCAACCTCTCCTTGGAAACCCTATGGGGCAGTTTCTACTCTGTCCTATAGGGTCAGTCTGAGTCAGAATTGACTGTATGACAGTGGGCTCGATATTTTTTTTCTTTAATCTACTTTAAAGTTTTTATATTTTTTTCAATTAAAAGGTTTAGAATTTTTTCATTCAACTATCTGGTAAAAATATGTTATTATCTTGAGAGACACTTATTTTTATTTAATAGAAAGATAAACTTTAGTTAAGAGCTTCAGAGCGGAGCTTCAAATCAGTTCATTCCAGTTAGAACACCTACTGAGTATCTGCACCTTTAACAAGTTTGAGGTGTGCTAATGATTCCACCCCATAAATACTGTATCAGACTGTACATTTTAACAAGATCCCCAGGTGATTCTGAAGTATAATAAATTCTGAGACCCACTGTTCCACCAGTGATGTAGTGGTTAAGAGCTATGGCTCTAACAGAAAGGTTGGCAGTTTGAATCCATCAGGAGGTCTTTGGAAACCCGGTAGGGCAGTTCCATTCTGTCCTACAGGGTACCTGTGCATTGGAATCCACTTCCCGGCAAAGGGTTTGGTTTGGGGGCTCTACTGATGGTTCTCAGGACTGGTCCCTAACCAGCAACATTATCACTGCCTGAGAACTTGGCAGAAACACCAATTCTCAACAAGCGTTCAAATCAGAATGAGCCAGTTCAAAGCCTTTGCTCAGAGGAATGTTTCTTTTCAACTTTTTTAAAATTCTGCTTTGGATAAAAGTTTACAAACCAAAATATTTCTCATTTTAAATTTTGTACACAAATTGTTTCCTTGAAATTGGTTGCCATTCCCACAAACTGTCAACCTTTACTCCTTGTGTTCTCAGTTTTCCTTTGTCTAGCTTTCTTGACAATTTCTGCTTTCTTTCTTTCCCTTTTGGGAAGGTGTTGCCCATTTGGTCTCTAATACTTGAATGATCTAAGAAGCACATTCCTTATGTGTGTTATTATTTATTTTATAAGCTTGTTCTAATCTTTGACTGAAAGATCAATGTCAAGAGTGACTTCATTCCTGAGTTAGTAGGATGGCTGAGGAACCTAGTCTAAACTGTTCATCCTCTCTCTGTCAGACCAGTATGTCTGGTCTCTTTTGTGAAACTGAATTTCTTTCTACATATTTCTCTGACTTTCTTGTCTTACTTTTTCTTGAATACACACGAATAAGTAAAAAGAACTGGAGAAACAATTTTGAAACAACTAATAGGATTTGTGGCATCTTTTAGCATATTTCACTAATCAACAATAAATATAGAAATGAAGTTCCTATTATAAATAATTATATAATAAATCTGAAAATTAAATGCTATTTTCATATGCAAGAAATGAAACATCCTTATGTCAGATTGGTTGTAGACAAACTTCAAAAAAAATTTATGTGGTTATTCACAACAATCACACATCATACAACAAAAATCTGAGTTGGTACCGTGTTGTTTTTGCCTGTGTTGTTTTTGATGAAAAGGGCTCTTGTCTGAGCACAAAATGAAATGAAGCTCTTTTCCTCTGCAACATAATAAAACCAAGTACTAGTCATAAGTGAATTGACACAGCTGGTTGCTGGCTTCATGATCAGGGATGCTCTAGTTTGGATAAAATAAGAACTGGCATGAATCTTTGCCCAAAGCTTCAACTGAAATGACCTTGGAAGAAATCTACTAGTTTTCAAAACTGTTCTGCCATAACCCATTCATATTATATGTCCTGTTTTCAGCAAAAAAGATTTGGGTGTTAAAACAAAAGTCATATTAAGTCTATAGTAGAAATAGATTGAAATTTACTGAACATTTGATTTGCAGACTAGGGTAACATTTCCACTCAAGTGTCAACAGTGTTCTGAAGATGAGAAGAACTTCCATAATTCTTATGCCAAATCTTATCAGCATTGCCATGGGGAAAATGTGGGAATAGTACAAATAAACAACTTGAGATCTGAAGGATTTTCATACAGTGTTGTCTTGGGAAACAATTAAAATGATTACTGATTTCTCATAAGCATAGCTCCCCATCTGATTCTTTAGAATCTGTTTCTGAAACTGATCAGATTCTTCAAAAGAGCAAAATGCCTAAAGTAAAATGGTCTTACTTGTTTATCTAGACAATTTAGCTCAAAAGTGACTTTTAGGAATCAGTTTTTTTAAAGGTTTGAAGTTCAGAAGGCCATCTAAGAGCAATAGCCTGTGTGGGTTACCCCAACTTCCATGTAAGCCATATAAAAGGATTCCAGGGGAATTAAAATAGGTTTGTTTGTGGACATCTAATTATTTGATTAAGTGTGAAGTGCTAAAAAAAAAAAAAGAACACACACGTAAAGACGTTAAATTCTAATAACCCAATTTTAAACTCCAAACGCAAAAAATTAAATTTTATTTCTTTAAAGTGAACTAACTTCAGATTCTCCTGTTTTTCTCAGATAAACAAAAAAATAACTTTGTTTTAGTCAACAGACTAGAAACAAGTGAATTTTTAATTTGCCAGAAGATTTTGAAGAAGGCTATTGTTTTATCAATTCTAGTAAATATGTATACATTTGACAATCTACCCTTTGTGTTGTTTCATGCTTCAGAGATCAGATGGATCATATTCTGAATAAATTTTGGGAATGCTTAGCTGCCTACTTTGTAATATGAGGTAAAGTATACGTGAGTCAGAATTTCACTCAATAGCAATGGGATTGGTTTGTTCACATTACAAATACTAATGTGAAGGAATACATGCAAGGATGGTAGTTGTTTTCAGAAACTATATTGCTAGTGGTAGAGCTACTGGAAGAGATACAGATAAACCATATGAAGAAAAAATAACACCTCAAATATCTGTCAAACTCTTCAAAATATAAATATAACTCCTAAAGCTCTAACCTTGCTACTTACATTTCATTTCTCTGAAGTTTTGTATCAGTATTAAACCATGAAGCAGATTATACTACTTCATTGTTCTTCAACATACTGCTCTCCCTTTTCTGTATGAGTTGGTGGATGATGTCTTTGAAGAGAGGATGAAGAAAATGACAAGTAAAAATACCTAGGAATAAATCTAACCAGAGAAGCAAAAGACCTATGCCAAGCCAACAAAAAAAAATAAATAAATACAAACCTACAAGACTCTACTGCAAGAAACTAAAAGTGATGTACCTAAGTGGAGAAAACTACCTTGTTCTTGAATAGGAAGACTTAACATTGTGAACATGACCATTTTACCCAAAGTAATCTGTGCAGACAACACAATCCTACTATAAATCTCAACAATATTTTTTTAATGAGATGGAGGAACAAATCACTAGCTTCATGTGGAAAGAGAGGAAGCCATAAATAAGTAAAATAGCTACTAAAGAAGAAGAACCAAGTGAGAGGCCTCATACAACCACTGCCACAGTGGTTAAGAGAGCCTAGTACTGGCACAAAACAGACACATAGATCAATGTAACAGCATTGAGAATACAAATACGACACCATCCAACTATGAACAACTGATATTTGATAAAGATCCAAAGGCTGTGAACCAGGGAAAAGATAGGCTTTTCAACGAATAGTGTTGGCATGGCTGAATATCTATCCGCAAAAAAACAAAAAAAAATAGAAAGAAGATTCTTATCTTACAGAATGCACAAAAACTATCTCACAATGGATCAAAGACCTAAATATAAAAGCTAAAAGAATAAAGATTAGAAGAAAAAATTGAGATGACATTGGAAGCCCTAATCCATGGCATACAGTTTACAAAAAAAAAAAAAAATCACCAATAACCCTCAAATACCAGAAATGAAAATAGACGATTGGGAACTCTTAAAAATCAAATACTTATGCTCATACAAAGCCTTTATCAGAAAAACAAAAAGACTACCTACAGAGTTGAAAATAATTTTTGGCTACTACATTTCCAATCAGTATCTAACCTCTAATCTATAAACTACTGCAATACCTTAATAAGAAAAAGACAAACAATCTAATCAACAAATGGGCAAAGGGCATGAATAGGCAGTTCACCAAAAGAAGATGTACTGGATGCCAATAGACACATGATGAAATAAATGCTCAGAATTACTAGCTATCAGAGAAATCCAAATCAAAACTACAAGGAGATGCAGTCTTACCCCAAGATTGGCAATAATCCACTAATAATAATAATAAATGCTAGACAGAATACACAGAAATTGGCATTCTTCAGCACTGTTTTTGGGAGTGTAAAATGTTGCAACCACTATGGAAATCTATTTGGCACTTTCTTTCAAAAGTACAAACAGAAATGCCACATGATTCAGTAATTCCACTTTTTGGAATATGTCCTAGAAAAATAAAGGCCACCACACAAATAGATACATGCATGTCAATGCTTATTGCGGCTCTTTCCTCAGCAGCAAAATGATGGAAGCAACCTAGATGCCCATCAACAGACAGATGGTTAAACAAACTATGGCATTATTCATTCAGTGGAATACTATACAATGATGAGGACTGACATCGATTTGGGGAAATACCTGGTAATGTGGAACCATTTGGAGGACATTATGCTGAGTGAAATTAGCAGATACAGAAGGACAAATTCTGTAAGAGATCATTATTTTAATGGAACAATAAAACATTTAAGCGTGGAAGAAATCAATCTTTCATGGTTACAAGGGTGCGTAAGGAAGAAGAGAAATTTCTACAAATTAGATAGTGGTTAGGATGTAGGGAGTGACAGCATGCACTAGAAAAGATGTACACACAAATGTACTACATCAAAACTAAATAGTTCTCCAAATACTGTCCAACTCTTTGGAAGAACAGAGTAACAGGGTCAAGGGTTGAGGGACCATGCGTTCAGGGGATATCCAGACTAATTGGCATATCCAAGGTTTTTTTTTGTTTTTCTTTTACTCTGAAGAAAACGTTTCGGATATCATGTGGGTGAGTGGTGTCTGAGGTTTTAAAAACTAGAGAGGTGACATCTAAGTAGTGTCAATTTGTTCCAGTTCACCTGGAGTACAGGTAAATGGAGGATATCAAGAACAGGAGGAACAGATAAGCCCACCAGATGGAAGGGGTCATGTGAACCAGTGTCTACTTGGGACCACAAGAACTAGATGGTGCCCAGCCACCACCAATGAGTGCCCAGATAGGGTGCATGGCATGGAGTCCCTCACACAGTGGGAGTAGGGCTAGATGGCTGAACTAGAACTCTACTGAATGATCACACTTGATGATCTGTCAGTTTTCAGAGTCCCCCTGGAGGGTGGTCCTTGCACTTTCTAATTCCAAGTTGCATCCAGCACCAAAGCTGGCTCTCGAGACAAAGATTGAACTGCACTATAGAAAACATGGAGTGAGGCTGGCTACTAACAAAATTTTCCACTTAAATATGCACATGAGACTGCTGACAAGTTCTAGTTGGTTAACTGTCTCAATAAGAACTTCTGTATCTTTACTGAGCTTTTTCCTTGATGATCTGTCTGTTACTGAAAATGAAGTGCTGAAGTCTCCAACTATTTGTCATAGAGAGATCTATCTTATTTTTCAATGTGGTCAGTGTTTCTTGGATGTGTTTGGATGCTCTAGTATTGGGTGCATAAATATTTAGTACTGTTATGTCCTGCTTATGTATTGAACTTTTCAGCAATAAGTTTATACCATCCTTGTCCACGATGGTGGATCTTACATTAATGTCTATTTTATCTGAGATAAGTATTGCCACACATGGTCTTCTTTGTGTATTGTTGTCTTGGTGTGTATTTTTCCATCCTTTGGTTTTCAGTTAGTTCATATCTTTGAGTCCTAGGTGTGTTTCTTATAAACAACATATTGGGGGGTCGGGACTTTTGATCCACAATGTCACTTGCTGTCTCTTTATTGGGGCACTCAGTCTGTTTACATTCAGTGTAAGTATTGATTAGGTATGTGTTTAGTGCTGTTATTTGGGGGCATTTTTGGTTTTATTTTGTTGATGCTTTCTATGTTGCTCTTAATATTCTGTTCTGTGTCATTCTTCTTTATGGGTTGATTTTTCATCTTTTTCAGTGTTGGTTTTGTGTTTGTTGAGACTCCTGTATTATGCTTCTGGTTTTGATATGTTGCATTGTTATTTTGCTTTGTGGCTACCTCTATAAACCCTCTTACTTTTCTAAGTTTAAACCAGACTTTAACTTCTGCATATCTTTTTAGTTTCCTCTCCATCTGAAAGGGTTATAACTACTGTAATACATCACTCTTTTTAGTGTCGTAATGTCATAGTTTTGTGTTATGGCCACTGGTTCTCTTCTTTTAATAATGTAGTCTTGGTTGACCTTATTGACTTCCCTAAGTGACTAGGATTCTGGATGCTGTGTACTGGATTGCATCCTTAAGCATTCACTTACTGTTTTGTTTTTTCTAAGCAAATAATTTCTTTCAGTGTTTCTTGTAGTTTTGGTTTGGTTTCTGCAAAGTCTCTAAGCTTCTGTTTATCTACAAATGTCTTAATTTCACCATCATAGTTGAGAGACAACTTTGCAGGATATACAATCCTTGGTTGAAAGTTTTTTCTGCTTCAGGGCTTTGAATGTGTCATCCCACTGCTTACTTGCCAACATCATTTCCTCAGGGCAGTCAGATGATACCTACAGGATTTCCTTCTGAATATTAGCTTTGCTTTGAGCCTCACTGCCTTGAAGAGAATCTGTTTATGTTTCATTATATTAAGCTTGATTATAATATGTCTTTGTGTCTTTCTTTTGGGGTCTGATTTTTGTGGCATTTGATATACATCTTGGATATTCATGTTTTCTTCTTTCATAATTTCAGGGACGTTTTATGTCAGCAACTTTACCATGATGCTGTCTGTGTTTTCATCTATCCATCCCTGTTCAGGAACTCTAATTATTCATAGATTATTCCTTTTAATAGAGTCCCACATGTTTCTTATAATGCTTCTTCCTTTTTCTTATTTCTTTTCTCTGATTTCTCCTCATAAATGCTGGTGGCAGTTGTTCTGTCCTCAAGGTCACTAAGACTGACTTTTATCTTCTCAATTCTACTCTTTTGGCTTTTGATTGAATTGTTTAATTCTGTAATTTTGTCATTGATCTGTCAGGTTTCAGATTGTTGATGTTCTATCAGTTCAAATAGCTTACTTAAATTTTCATTTAGTTCTGCTGCATTCTGTATAATTCTTAGGAGGGTTTGCTATATAATTCTTTTGTGCTCAACCTCTGATAGTTTCATAAAAGCTTCTTCATCTGGGAATTTTTTTGACTCTTTACTTTGGGAGTTTTCCAGAGCCATGGTGGGTTGCTTCTTTAAATGGTTAACTATGGATTGTTGTCAGCGTGCCATAAAGAGGCTGTTTGTTTTCTCTGGTGTTACCTCAACAGGATCTGAGGCATAGTTCTAAGAGAGGAGTTGGTCACCATCTGTCTCTATGTACTTTAGTGACTGGCCCCATGTGGACTACCTGGCGTGGCAGGTTCTGATTCCTGGCTGACAAAGACAGCACTCTATTTATGGAGTCTCTGGGAGGCTTTTAGCTAATTCTATGATGTAGCTGAGTCAAGGGTGGAGGAGATACTGCTGGCCATCTCAGCAGTCAGTTCGCCAGTTAGTCTTATTTAAAAGGTTATTTACTTCAGAGCAGAGAGCTGTCCAACAGCTGCCAAAAATAGACCTTCAGGTATGGGTGGCCCACCTTCCAGCTGACAATGAAAGTACCTCATAGGTGGTCCCCTAGATCTTATGACGGGTTTCAAAGTAGGGAGAGGTTAGGACCTTCCTGCTGTCCTCTGACAGGCCACACCAGTTAATCTAGATATGAATTGTCTCCAATGCTGCTTTTCTACTGGAGAAGCACCTGCCAGATGGGCTGCTGCTCCTCTTGCAAATTAGCCATAGCTGAGGTTTCTGGCTGGGTGAGTTCACCTCCCAAATGACCAAGCTGGCATCCTGGCCACGCTGCCCTTTCTGCCATGAAACAACAGAGTCCATGGTGCAGCTCAGGAAAGAGCAGGTGGAGGGCCATTGGTGCCCTCAGTCAGTAGCCGGGTTCTCAATATGTGGCTATCCCATAAACTGTCTCTCTACTGCCCTATATGCTGTTTACTTCAGTGCTGCAGTTCAGCATATTTTCTGGCTCATGCCCAGTCTCTGCTTCTTGGATAACAAAGAAGGTGTCAGTACCAGCAGTACTCTGAAACAGTGAGTAAGCAGGAACAGGGGTAAACAGCCACTGGCTAGTCTTTGAGAGAGTTAGTTTAGTCCATTCCTGGTGCCTAGTCAAATCTAACAACACAATGCAGATCCTAGGGCTCCCTGGATGTCCACTGCTACATTCAGTTACCATTGCAGGCCTTAGTTCTCAGAGAGAATTGAGGAGACATGTGTCTAGTCTGCCATCTTGGCCCTGTCTCCCCAATGAGACTTTCTGAAGTTTAAATTAGGAGAATCTAGATTCTTCAAGGAGATCCAGTGGCATAGTAGTTAATCAGAAACAAACCCATTATTACTGAGTCAGTTCCAACACCTTATCTTTCTCCAAAGAACAGCTGATGAGTTCTAACAGCCAACTTTTTGGTTAGCTGCTCAGCTCTTAACCTATGTACCACCAGGGTTCCCATAAAATCTATAGTCTTAGAAACCCTGTGGGGCAGTTCTACTCTGTCCTACAGTATCATTATGATTCAGAATCAACTCAACAAGTGAAAATTCTTTTTCACTTAATCAGGAGGTAATGATTTTGTTTACTATCCTTTCTAGCAGGAAATGACAAATTTACATGTCTGTACAAAAGTCCCTGGCAGGATTTTGCAGTTTAAGCCAGATATTTATGATTAATATTTGGTTTTGTGAATAAGACAAATCTCCAAATCAAAGTAAGAGTCTGTTATTAATTTTCTTACTCAGTACTTCAAATTGAGCTTCTGCAACTCTCTTATTTTATGTAAGTAATGAAATTCAAACTTAGTTACAAACAAATTAGAATGTTGGAAAAATATTTGGCATGGTAAGTAGCTACTTAATAGATATTAACTCAGGTATTATGCTTATTTCAAAAGGTAAAAAAAACTTTTGATTTTTTAAAAGTCCTTAACCCAATGAATTTGTCAAATATTCTCTTTATCTTCAGTCTCTCTTAAAAGAAACGGCTTACATTATCTACACTTCTTTAGACTCATCATGATGTCTCTTGGTGCTTTCTCTACATTGACTTCTTGTTTTATAAATTATTTCTTTTCTGTCCATTCCTTTGTAATCTCTGGAATGTTGATTTTTAGTTGTCTTTCTTATCTTTGAATTGACTTTAATGCACTGTGACCTTATGCATAACAGAAAACAATATTGCTCATTTCTGTGCCATCCTCACTATTGTTTGTAGGTTTAAGGTCATTGTTGGAACCCCCAAGCGGTAGAGAAAAGGTATGAAAAACAAAATCTATTCCTAATACAGGAAACCTATCTACAAGAATAGAAGAGAAAGAAAACTTTAGTTATTGAATAAACATTAAATCAAAATGTGATACATCATTCGTAATCCACTAAAGAAATTGCAAAGACAGACTAAAAAAACTAACCATTATATACCTAAGGGGATACAATACACATATTCATGTTTTCAATTAAGAAGATTCTTAAATTTTTTTCTAATTTTTCAGGGTGGGAAATATGGCTTGGCTAACAAAGTTGAATGCTGATCTCCTTCCAAGAAACTGGAGGGTAGGGAAGTATCACCTGAGATATTTGAGAAGATTTCTAGATTTATGTACTTTTCAGAGAGATAAAGAAAGTAAAATTATAAGTTGTCTAAAGTGAACTTTGAAATAATAAGGGAATAGATTCTTTTATTGTCAGCTGGGAGAATTAAAATTATATTTTTCTTTGCACATGTCAATCTATGATATGGGTGGTTTCCTTGTTTTTTTGCTGAACTTTGGCTGTACCGAACATAGTGTCCCTTAGAAATTGGTCTTTCCCAGTGATGTGTCCGAAATATGCATGATGAAAGATCATTCTGGTTATACTTCCTCCTAGATCATTTGTTCACTCTGAATTTCCCTGGTAGGTGTCACCACTACAAGGATCTAATTGGGTTGCTATTGACATATTGATACAAGAACAGTGAAGAAATAGCTGATTACTATAAGAAACTACTATTACTATTCTTTCCACTGATAAATAACCTCTTTTGAGATCTGAAGGAAGCTCAGGTGATAACTTGACCTTTTGTCTTCATTACTTTACTAAATAAATATGGCCAAGAAGAGTTAAAGAATCTTCCAAACCCATTTAAGCAGCATCAATTGGTCCTAATCTACCTTGACTAAAGTTAAACAAGGACAAGGGGAAAATATGAACCCAGAAGATGAATGATGCCATATGATCTACTGACTGCTTCAGCATAAGACCAGAAGAACTAGATGGTACCTGGCCACCATCAATAACTGCCCTGTCTGGATGCACAATGCAGAATTGCTGTCAGTAGCGGGAGATGGATTATCATGTAGGACTAGAAATCTACCAAATGATCACACTTGATGGCCGGTCAACCTGGAGAGTATACTCGAGAACATGGCCCCCAGACTCTAACTCAGTGCATCTAGCACTGAAGCCAGATCCCTGGACAAAGACTGAAGTGGACTATATAAGACAGGAAGTGAAGCTGGTGATGAACAAACATTAGTACTTAAATATATACATGGGGTATATACATGGGGCTGTCCAAGCGGCTCTTTGCTGGAGGGAAGGTGATAAGGTGAGAGGGGACAGATCTTGCTCAAATGGATGTGGAAGTTCTGGATGAAAAGGGGGAGTATGCTGTCCCGGAAGGGAAAGGAAAGGAGAGGAGTTAGACTAGAATAACAGTGTGCACTTTGGGTGTTACGTGGCGAATTGATACGAATTATAAGCTTCTACTTAAAAATAAATAAATAAATAAAACCTTCCAAACTCCCCAAAAGTACTCTTCTTGTTGTGGTCCATGTCAACAACTATGTGACAAGGTTATCTGAATAAGACTACATCAGATTTCTCCCCTTTGCTGGGAACAATGTAACTACATCCATAGGAGTAACTCAGCCCACCAGACCTATAGGATCACTTCCAGTGTCTGAATGTGCATCAATTACAACGTTATAAGCTAATAATTGATTTGACATGGACTGGCTACAATGTTTAGGTATCTGTGTGTAGCTCCCAACAGTGTGTTTCGGCTTTCTGGAACCATTTAGCTGGCTAGATTGGAAGACGCACTCTAGGCCTGATATGACCTCAAGAATGTGTTTTAACTGAACATCGTTAACCAACTAATGTATATATATTAAGAGCTGGAGAGTCTTAATTGGTGTTTCTTTGACTTCATCATTTTGTGGTAGTATTTTCACCTTAGACAGAACTTGAATATGTTGTGGAACATGTAGAGATATTAACTAAATACGTACAAACTGCCCTAAAGGACAGTGTCCATGGGCTTCAAGAGATCAATGTCAAAATAACATGATGAGAAAAGTAATACTCTAAAATAAAATGGTCCATAATATTCTCAATGTAGCCCAAAGAGATACTTGTGCCACAATAAAGTCTTACTGCTTTGTCTATATTCCTGACAATAGTGCTAATATTGCACTCTGTGTTAATCATATGCAACATGTAATATCTCTTCTTAGGGGCTTTGCTCATTCCTTAAATGATATAAGCAATTGGTTTTCCTCTTAGAGTGGTAGGGAAAAAAATGCTAATTTATTTTGGAAACTTGAAATTTCTCATCATTTCTATTATTGCAGTTACAAAAAGTTGTTTTGCTTTGGTTCAACATCTTACCCATAAAATTCTACACTTCAAAACTTTTTGAATTTGTGCATATAATTATGCTGGTCTCACCAGCACTGGTCCTGTTTAATTACTTCCGTCTTGCCTCCCTGGGCATGTTTCATTTTGATCTTTATCATTCATTGCTGAGAGATGTTTCTTGAATGTGGCCTTTTCATCAAGATGTTCTCCACAAAAGCTACTTACTCTGAAGATAAGGACTATTACTTTAGCATGATGAGAAAATAGTTTGAGGGAACAAAGCTCCTCAAGAAAACAAAAGTCCTTAACAGAAAAAAGGCTGATGCATGGTGTGTGATCAGCACATCTTAGCAGAGGCTTGATCAAAACGGAGAAATATGTAGATGGAAATTTTCAAACATAGAGACACTCAGTCACCTTAGGCCAGGTATGGTGAGTGAGATCAGAATGCATTACCAGGAAGCAACAGGTAGGGATATAAACAATTTGTTCCTAGGAAGAAGGAATATAAACAAATAGGCTGATACACTCACAGAAAGAGTAAAACTCAATCACCTATAGCCATGTGACCAATAATTCCATTTCAAAGGACTTGAAACCTGAAGTTGAATCAATCACTAGTCAGCTAGTATTCCTTTTTCCTCTATGCATAAAAGTCTCTAACCCAATAGACGCATCAGAGTGCTTTGCATTTTAACTTAGCACTGCCCAACTCTAGCTGTATTACTCTTCAATAATACTCTTTTTCTTTCATTCCTAACAGAGTACTAAACTTTTTTCTTCAACACATGAAAGCAACATCTTTGATAAATAAGATTTATTCAGCCTCAACACAGAATACATTCAGTCTTTCTTTGCTTTAATTTAAATCCAGCTCTCCTCAGAATACACTTATTTCTGGCAGTTTTTATTTTCCAATGAAATTGACTCTAAGGTTATAGAGGGATAGACATTTTGGGGTCTTTTAGACTATTGCTTCTTGTATGCTTATAAAACTTTTCTCCCTTCTTGATTTATTGTCTCTGACTATGTTATTTCTTTCATACTGGACCAATCCAACACTTCCCTTAACGAATTTGATTCCTGAGGTTTCTCATCACCTTAAGTCCTCTCATCTTCTGAAATATCAGTGTTTCTACAGTGCTATCCATTTACCTCAAGATTAGAAATTATCACTCTTCTCAATGCAAGTGAATTTCATCTGTACTCTAGTTGAACAACCTGATCCATAAACTACATCATTCACCCTGACAAAGGATCCCTATGATCACTTTCAGGAAATAATCCTTCAGGAATATTCTTACAGCATGGTCAGGGCTTTCTTAGTAAAATGTTAGTCCCTTGATTAAAAGATGTTTGAATGAAAAATGAGCCCTGGAAGTTAAATATTGAGATGTCCAGAGGTATTTAAAGACATCTGCTTGCAAACCCTGGTGGTGTGATGGTTAAGTTCTACAGGTGCTAACCAAAAGGCTGGCAAGTCGTATCCATCAGGCCTCTTTGGAAACTTTTGTGGCAGTTCTACTCCGTCCTATGGGGTCGCTGTGCATCTAAGCAGACTTGACGGCCATGAATTTGGTTTGATTTGGTCCAGGAACCATTTATTTGCATTTCAGTGACAGCATATGGAGAGCAAGTTACTGCCTTTCTCAGTGAGGATGTATTTAAGTTCCAGATCGAAGGTCGTTCTTTCAGAGCTTCCCTGTAAATGCCAAGATTTGTAATTTCAGAGATCTTCTTTTGTGGTACAAAACGTTGCATGTGTAGAGTACATGTGGCCCTCATTGTATTGTCCCATGGAGAATTAGAGTATGAGGCATTGAGTAGTTGAAGCCCACCACTGGTCCTCAGCAGGAAAAAGATGTTTCAGTCTGCTTCATGAAGGTCACAGACTTGGAAATCATAGGCACCAGTTCTACTTTGTCCTGTAGGATTGCTTTGAGTCAGCAGATATGGACAGCAACTTTTTTCTTTAATTCCACCAAATTCTCCGTTTTTCAAAACACATATGTTTGCTTTCCAATTTTCATGTAAAATAGAGATCATCAACAAAAGACTCTCATTTCTTGTTTTTCATCTATTTACATCTGAACAGGTGAGACTTATCTTAGATTATTACTTCCTCTTAATACAGTTCTTTTTAATGCTCTCTTGACTCTACACTGTAAGTATTTCTTGGATACTTTATTTCCTTGCGAAACACTAATGTCATCTGCTGTTGAATTAGTTCAGGCCCGCATCACAACAGACCAACATTAGTGAAGTAAATATCTGTAAATGGAAAGTTCCTAAATGGAGGCATTCATGTCAAGATGTAAAATAGAAAGGGCCAGCTCGTATGTCTGGGGAGCAAAGGTCATAATGTAAACGATTTGTTCCAGGGAAGAATGTACTTACGAATCCAATCATAGGTAACTGATCCACTGGTGTTATTCATCCAGGGAGTGTCATCACTTCTCCCTAGCCTAAAGACAGACTTTTAACTATTAAAGGCCTTCAAAACTAAAGCTGAGTTTCTCTATGACTAATCATTAACTCCCTAGCTCTCTTTTGTTCTATAACTACCACCCTCCCACTCCATACAGATGGTGGAGTCTCAGGTATTTTTACTTTGCTCTGCTCAGTTTGAGCTGTATTATTTCACATTAAAAGTCCTTTTTCTTTCACTTCTAACAGAGTGAGAGATTTCTGTCCTCGACAAATTTTAAAATAAAATTTAGTTGATGCTGAAAGAAATGTTCAGAGAGGGAGGGTAAATTATATTGTAAAAATGATTTTTTCTGATAATTATTTGTAATAAAATGACAAAAACTTATTTGTTCCAAATAAATTTGTCTTATTTACCAGTTCTAGATAGATAATGGTTGTTTGTTTGTTTAATTGTGCATTAGGGTCGCCATGAGTCGGATCCGACTCAACGGCACTTGGCCTGACTTGGCTAGGTGAGACTTTAGAGAGCAAATTAGATCCTCGTTTAACAGTTTGCCCATAAAATGTCTGATGGCTTTGGTTTCCTTCCTCACAGTATGTTAGTACCCTCAGCACTTCTGCCAGGGTTTCATCGCTTTCTTTTGTCTTGATTTTCCACCTTTTCCTGCCTTCTCAATTTTGCTTTTGGGATAATATTTCCTTTTTGATCTTATGTAATTGATTCTTCTAAGAAGTGTGTGTCTCTCAAGTGTAACTGTTTATTCTGTGGGCTTGTTTATTGTTTGACGGAAAGATAGTGCCTGGGAATAACTTCAGTTTCAGGTCAAATGGAAGTCTTAGGGCCATAGTCTTGGGGTTCCAGACACCATAGGTCTGGTATTTTTTGTGTGTGAGTTTCATTTTTATTTGTTCTTATTTTGTTTTTTCTTGCTCTGTCTAGGGACCCTCTGTTGTGATCCTGTCAGTAGTGATAGTCAGGCACCATCTAGTTCTTTGGGTCTCAGGGTAATGTAGGCTGTAGTTCATGCGGTTCACATTAGTTATGTGGGTTAATTGCTGCCTTGAGTCTTTTGTTTTCTTCACTCAACTTTGCTATGGATAGAAAGTGACCAGTGGATGTATCTTAGGTGGCTGCCCTCAAGCTCGTAAGACCCTAGACACTACACAACAAAGCAGAATGTAGAACACTGGCTATATATACTATGCTGTCCTAACTGATATAAATGTTCCCCAAGTCTATGTTCTTTGTCTTGATTATTTTGTAGGGAACCCAGAGGCTCATTTGTACACTATATTTCTGGAATTTTTTATGTTAAGTACTTCATGAAAATATTTAATATTTTACCCTGTTGTTGATTAATTTACCAGAATTTGTTTATTTTGCATTAATTTTAAATGTATTAGAGCTAATAAGAACTCTCAATATGGGATAATTCACATTTATTCAAGAAACAATGTCAAGCTGTATAAAACAATTTCATTTCAGGATCCAATGAAGGAGTATAAAAATTACACTATTGTTCTACATTTTTTAATTTGTTTTTATTTTTTACAATGCTGCATTTGTTTTCACTATATTACATTTCAAAGCAAAAACGTTCATATTGACCATCGTAAGTTCAGTATATTATTGTGGACAAACTTGGCTATTTTCTAGTATATCTAACAAATGATGATGGGTAAATCAAATATATATATATTTTATTTTTCTGTGCTCTTTAAAGGCTGCATCATGAGCTGAACTTGAAGATAATGTCTAGAGAAAGAACAGAATGCAGCAATAGAAGAATAAGCCTTCCTTGGCATTAAAGATGTTAAGGGAAGAGATAAGAAAAGATAAAAAAAAAAAAAGTAGAATTGGGGTTTTATGTGCGAAAAGACACAGTAAAAATATTCCAGTGTTGGAAATCTAGAAACAATTTTTTAAAGGTGACTTCCAATAGTTTTTGAGGATTTAAAAATTTTTTTTGTGACCTAAACTCATTTCACCTATTATCACTCCTAACTGATATCTATTATACACACAAGGACTTGTTTGCCTGTGTGTGTGTGGAAATTTTAGAATAGAGTTGGTTTCCACATATGGGTGGAGAAGGTAAGGACTAAAAATAGCATTCATAAAGTGAAGAGGCAATTCATAAACAACAAATTACACAAAGTAGAATCTCAGACATTTAAGTTACCTAGCAATTTTCATTTTTAAGTAATAGGTAATCATAACACGGAAGGGAGAGAAAAACTTAAAATTTTCCTCATTGGTTTTACGGTAACTAAGGTCAGTCAAACATGGGGTAAGTAAAGCATAATCACTAACATTACTGATTATGTGAGTACATTCATTGGCTAAAAGACATAATGAGGTCAAAGGCGGCTTTCATGTTGGTTACAAAAGAATGATGTGACAGATATTCTAAGGAAAGGTTAATTAACATTATCTTGCTCAGTGGTTAGATTTCTGGAGGAGAATGGAAACCAAGAGTCTCCATGTTCTACCACTTTGAGATGTCTTTGTTTTTGTTTTTGAATCCAGTATACTACAAACCAGAGAATAGTGAGAGCAGAGTTTCCATTAAGTGTTCACATTCTTTAGCTTGACTTAAGAGAAATTCTCTCCTTAATTATAATTGATTGGTTCCTAGGCAACAAAGGTACAATCTATAGGAAAAGGTACCCTCAGCTGCTAGGCAGCAAATGTAAAATCTAAGGTGAAAGATAACATTGAGCTCTAGTCACTTTACAGATAAATCCTTATTTTTATTTGTTATTCCTTGTCAACCTGTCATCAACGCACAAACTATTGATGAGATATTATAATTATATTCTTTTTAAAAAATAAAGTAATTGAAATCTGGAGCGTATTTTGTACTTAGAGCGCATCTTTATTTAAACTACATTTCTCTGCCTCTTAGCCATGTGGTGCGATGGCTGCCTCATTAAGTGGTGGAGTTCTAAGTTTAGCTTGCAGAAGGTGCATGCTGTAGTTTCTTGAGTAACTTAGAGATTCATTAAAAAAATTAAAGTGATGTGAAATTAAATGAAAGTAAAATAAAAATGTCTTATGGACATTGCAGGCAAGACAATGGAAAGGAAAATTCCTTTTCCATTGTGGACAACTAATTATTTTAGTTTAATTTCATGCTTTTTATAATGTCACTTAAATATGTACAAGGATAAGTCTGTTAACTTCTCAAGTGTATAGTTCTTATACAATTATTTGTAAGACACACATAGATGTGCATTCATATATAACTGCCAAAATGCTAATAATCAACATAAATTTGAAATGATGAATAATATAATTTGCTTAAATATAATCAATACTTGAAACATGAATAAAATATCGGCTTCTCTATGCAGGTTCTTTTGAGTTCAAAGTGTCATGTACTGATTTAAATTACTGCAAAATCTTTGCATAATGATATTATCTGTTCTTTCTAGTCAAGAAGAAATGAATCCTGTTCATACTGAGTCATGACTTTTATAAATTTTTTCATCTGTGAATTAAACTAGTTCAAAGCATTGTCAGTGCAACTTTAAAAACAAATCCAGTTATTGATTTCTTTTGTCAGCTACTGGTTATATGACAGATCTTTCAGATGGTTCAGATATATTAAGTTTTTTAGTTAGATTGCAATATAGATATCAAAATGAATGTCCATTTTTTTTTTGAAAATATGATAGAAAGACCAGGTATCATTGTTTATCATATTAGAATGTTTCCATGCTATCTCAGAGTTAATGTTGTCGTATGCCTTGAAGTCGACGTAGATTTACAGTGACCCTATAGACCAAAGGAGAACTGTCCCACTGGGTTTTATAGCTATAATCTTTATAGGAGCAAATTGATCTTTTCTCCCTTAGAGCCATTGTTGGGTTGGAATCTTCAGCTTTTCTGTTAGCAGCCCAAAGTTTCAGCATTGTGCCTCCAGGGCTCTCTTAAGACATAAGAGGGAATCATCTAAAACTACGGGAGGTTTACATGATCAGATTTATGTTTTAAGAAGAGAAATGCCTGTTAAAGTAAATATGTATGCATATGTGTTAGAAGTATTCTTTCTAAAATTATGTGACTTTTGGTTGAGGAAGCATAACAAAAATGTATCAAAGTTGATGCTAGATTATTCATGTTGCATGAATAAACAATTTAAAATACTACCATTTGAGAAAGTTTTGAGCTCCTGTTTTGAAAAATGCCTTCAAAGTGACTTAGTTGCAGAAGTAAACGAATGTCATTACTTTATAACCCCAAAGCTTGCACCCTCTGAAAAAGAAACACCCTTACCATTGAGCATGTTGAGCAAAGTAGTGAAGTTTGAAATGTAATTGGCCTCTCTCTGCTACTGCTTAGAGAAAACAATGCATACTTAACTATGCAAGAATAAGAGCATGTGTTTTTTTGTTTTGTTTTTAAATTTTTTATTTAATATAACTGAGTGAAAATGTACATTCCTGTGTAAATTTACATACCCACCCATATGCAGCTTCCACTGCTCTCGCTGTCCAGTGACAGCACACTATTCCTCTCTGCTCCATACATGTCTCATCCTCCCAACAGTCTCTTTTCCCCTCTTTTCCACCCATTCTCCTTCCTCCAGCCAAAGGTCAGCAGGATGACATCCTATAGGTCTATAGAACCATAAAGTGCATCCAATATATGGTCACTGCATTGTCAAGTCCAATCCATTCCTGTCCGAAGCGTGGACCTTCATTATGATTTATGGTCAAGGGCAACATCAGGGCAAGAGGCCATGCTCCCAGGGGAACTCCGAAACCACTAGACCATCAATTGAGGTCTTTTAGTAGGGATCTCAAGGTGCACCCTTTTTTATTCTTGTGTTGCCAATGAGACTCAACTTAGTGAGCTCCATCGTGGCTATCACTGGTGGTGGCCGGGCACCATCTGGTTCTTTCAGTCCCAAGTCGATGTAGGCACCCACTGATGTGGGTCTCTTTGTCTTCGGGGTTGTCTTTCCCCCATGTCTTTTTGGTCCTTGGTGAGCATCCATTCCTGCTGAGTTGGGACCATTGGCTGTGCCCTTGGATGGCAGCTTGGCAGCTTTTAAGGCCCCAGATGCTACTCAACAACGTGGGGTGCAGAGAGCCCTCTTAGCAAAACGCTAGTTGTGCCAACTGGCCTCGATTTCACCTAAGAGCATGGTCCCCTGCCCCCTGCCCCAGCTACTCTATCCTTGCAATATTGGGTTAAGATGGAAGGAGTACTCGTGTTATGTTTAAGTCCACTTAATATTGTTCTTGTTTCTAATGTGTGCTATCACCGATTTCACCCAACCAGATACCTAGCAACTATCTAATCTAAATGCTACTCTCCTCCATCCCTCCCTCCCCTCCCTTGCAGCTGTCAAAGAGTCTTTTCTTCTATACACAAGTCTGTTTTTGAGATCGTATGGTAGAGGTCTCATATAATATTTATCCTTTTGTCGCTGACTACTGTCACTCAACATAATGTCTTCCAGTTGAAACCAGGTCATGAGATGTTTCCTGAAATCATCGTTGTTCTTTATCATTGCGTAGTGCTCCATTGAGTACATATACCATAGTTTACCTATCCATTCTTCTGTTGTTGGGCATCTGGGTTGATTCCATCTTTTTGCTATCGTGGACTGTGATGCGATAAACATTCTGGTGCATGTGTCCGTTGGTGTGAAAGGCCTTGATTCTGTAGGATATATTCCAAGTCGTGGAATTACTGAGTCAAATGGTATATCAATATCCCTTTTTTTAAGGAAGCACCAGATTGCTTTCCAAAGAGGCTGGACCATTTTTCAACCCCACCAATACAGTAGGAGGGTTCCACTTTCTCCACAGCCTCTCCAGCATTTGTTGTTTTGTGTTTTTGGATCGTGGCCAACCTTGTTAGGGTGAGATGGTATCTCATTGTCGTCTTGATTTGAATTTCTTTAATAACTAAAGATCGTGAACATGTCCGCATGTGTTTTTTGGCTGCCTGGATCTCTTCTTTAGTGAAATGTCTGTCCATCTCCTTTGCCCATCACTTAATTGGATGGTTTATCTTCTTGTTGTTGATATTTTGTAGTATCTTATAGATTATGGAAATCAGGTGTCAGTCTGACATAGAGTTGCCAAATATTTTTTCCCATTCTGTAGGTGTTCTTTTAATCCTATTAATAAAGTCTTTGGATGAGCGAAAGTGTTTAATTCTTAATAGATTCCATTTGTCTATTTTCTCTTCTGATGATTGTGGTTTGTTTGGCAGATTTTGGAGTCTGTCCATATTGTGTATTAAAACTTCCATTGTTGTTCCTACTTTTTCTTGGATGAGCTTTACCATTTTAGGTTTGATATTTAGGTCTTTTATCCATTTGAAGTTGGTTTTTGTACAAGGTGAAAGATACGGATCTTGTTTCGGTTTCTTGCAGATAGATATCCAATTTTGCCAGCACCATTTGTTGAAGATACTCTTTTTACCCCAGTTCAATGTCTTAGGGCCTTTGTCGAATATCAGTTGTTCATAGGCAGATGGTGTCATCTCTGGGGTCTCAGTTCTGTTCCACTGATCGATCTGTCTGTTCTTATACCAGTACCAGGCTGTTTTGACCACTGTGGCAGTGTAATATGTTCTAAAGTCACATAATGAGAGGCCTCCCAGTATGTTGTTCTTCTTTAGTAGTACCTTGCTTAACCGGGGCTTCTCCCTTTCCAAACAAAATTGGTGATTTGTTTCTCCATCTCATTAAAAAATGTCACTGGAACCTGTATTGGGATTGCATTATATAAATAGATTGCTTTGGGTAAAATAGACGTTTTCACAATGTTAAGTCTTCCTATCCATGAGCAGGGTAGGTTTTTCCATTTATCTAAGTTTCTCTTAGTTTCTTGTAGTAAGGGCTTGTAGTTCTCTTTGTAAAGGTCTGTTATTTCTCTGGTTAGATTAATTCCTAGGTACTTTATCTTATAAGGGGCTATCGTAAATGGTATTGATTTGATAATTTCTTCCTTAACAGTCTCGTTGTTGGTATAAAGGAATCCTACTGATTTACTTATGTTTATCTTGTATCCTGAGACTTTGCTGAACTGTTCTATCAGTTTGAGTAGTTTACTTATAGATTCCTTGGTCTTCTCTGCATATACGATCATATCATCTGCAAACAGGGAGATTTTAACTTCCTCTTTGCCAATGCAGATGCCATTTATTTCTTGATCTTGTCTAATTGCTCTGGCTAAATCTTCTAGCGCAATGTTGAATAGAAGAGGTGAGAGTGGGCATCCTTGTCTAGTTCCTAATCTCAAGGGAAAGTCTTTCAGCCTCTCTCTATTCAGGATGACATGGACAATTGGCTTTGTATAAATGGCCCTTATTGTGTTGAGGAATTTGCCGCCTATGCCCATTTTGCTAAGAGTTTTTAGCATGCATGGGTGTTGGAGTTTATCAAATGCCTTTTCTGCATCAATGGACAAAATCAGGTGATCCTTGTCTTTTGTGTTATTTATGTGGTTAATCACATTAATTGTTTTCCTGATGTTGAACCAGCCTTGCATCCCTGGTATGAATCCCACTTGGTCATGATGGATTATTTTCTTGATATGTTGTTGTATTCTATTGGCAAGAATTTTGTTGAAGATTTTGCATCTAGATTCATGAGTGATATTGGCCTGTAGATCTTTTTCTTTGTTGATTCTTTCCCTAGGTTAGGTATCAGTGTTATGCTGGCTTCATAGAATGAGTTTGGGAGTACTCCATCCCTTTCTATACTGTGAAATAGTTTCACTAGTATTGGAGATAACTCTTCTCTAAATGCTTGGTAGAATTCTGCAGTGAAGCCATCTGGACCAGGACTTTTTTTGGTTGGCAGTGTTTTGATGATCTTTTCAATCTCTTCCTTCACGTTATGATAATTTGGGTAGGTGGTATGAGTCAAGGAATTAGACCATTTCCCCTAAGTTTTCAAATTTGTTAGAGTACAGTCTTTCATAGTATTCTGCTATGATATTTTTGATTTCTGTTGCATCTCTGGTGACAACTCCCCTCTCATTTCTAATTTGGGTTATTTGTTTCCTTTCCTGCTTTTCTTCAGTAAGTTTAGCCAGTGGTTTGTCAATTTTGTTGATCTTCTCAAAAAACCAGCTTTTGGTCTTTTCAATTTTTTCAAATGCTTTTCTATTCTCTAATTCATTTAGCTCTTCTCTAATCTTTATGATCTCATTTCTTCTGGTGTCTGAGGGGTTCCTCTGTTGTTCTCTTTCTGCTTGTTCAAGCTCTAGAGTTAGTTCCTTGATTTGGTTTCTTTCTTCCTTCCAGATGTGTGCATTTATGGAGATAAACAGACCTCTGAGCACTGCTTTGGCTGTATTCCTTAGGTTCTGGTAGGAAGTGTTTTCGTTCTCATTGGAAGCCATGAATTTCTACAATTCATCCTTGATTTCCTCTATAACCCATGTTTTTTTGAGCAAGATGTTGTTCAGTTTCCAAGA
The DNA here is from genome assembly GCA_028571685.1 of Heterohyrax brucei. Taxonomy (NCBI): domain Eukaryota; kingdom Metazoa; phylum Chordata; class Mammalia; order Hyracoidea; family Procaviidae; genus Heterohyrax; species Heterohyrax brucei. The sequence continues at coordinate 110,465,583 of CM053148.1, forward strand.
GTTCCACTTTCTATCTATTGTTTTTCTGCTATTGATTTCAACTTTTATGGCTTTATGATCTAAGAAGATGCTTTGCAGTAATTCAGTGGTATGGATTTTGTTGAGCATTGCATTATGGCCTATCACATGGTCAATTCTGGAGAATGTTCCATGTGCACTGGAGAAAAAGGTGTAGTTGTCTGCTGATGGGTGGAAAGTTCTGTATATATCAATGAGGTTTTGTCAGTTAATTGTGTCAGTGGGGTCTTCTGTATCTTCACTGAGTTATTTTCTAGATGATCTGTCTAGTATTGAGAGTGGAGTGTTTAAGTCTCCCGCTATTATGGTGGAGTCATCTAACTCTCTTTTGAGTGTAGTCAGTGTTTCTTCGACGTATTTAGGTGCTCTGATATTAGGTGCATAAATATTTAATATAGTTAAGTCTTGCTTGTGGACTGAACCTTTCAGCAATAAATAGTGTCCATCTTTGTCCACGATGGTGGATTTGACATTGAAATTGATTTTGTCTGAGATTAGAATTGCCTCCCCTGCTCTTCTTTGTTCATTGTTAGCTTGATATATATTCTTCCAACCTTTAATTTTCAGTTTGTTCCTATCTTTAGGTCTCTAGTGAGTTTCTTGTAGACAACATATGGATGGGTCATGTCTTTGATCCAAGATGTCACTCGATGTCTCTTTACTGGAGCATTTAGTCCATTCACATTCAATGTAATTATTGATAGGTATGTGTTCAGTGCTGCCATTGTGATGTGTTTATTTTTATGTTGATGTTTTCTCTGTTGTTCTTATTAGTCTGTTCTGGGACGTTCTTTTTCGTGAGTTGATTTTGCACCTTTTCAGAGCTGGTTTTGTGGTTGTTGAGACTCCTGTGTTACATTTCTTGAAATGATATGATACATCTTTGTTGTGCTTTACAGCTGCCCCTATGGTCCCCCTTAATAAACTATATATAAACCCAATTTTAATTACTACCAGTCTTGTCGTCTTTCTCTCCATCTGGAAGGACTATAACAACTGTAGTACATCCCTCTTTTTAATATGATGACACCATAGTTTTCATGATGATCATTGGATTGCTTCTTCCTTATCAAAGCTGTGATTGGCTTTGGAGCCTTCCCTAACTGAGTAGAGTTTTGAGTAGTAAAGTCGTTCTAAAATATAAAGCTAGTGGTTTTTGTTCTTCTAAGCCAGAGTCAAGATCTTCTTTCAATATTTCTTGTAGTTTTGGTTTGGTTTTTACAAAGTGTCTGAGTTTCTGTTTTTCTGGGAATGTCTTAATTTCATTTTCGTATTTGAAAGATAGTTTTGCAGGATATATAATTCTTCGTTGGAAGTTCTTCTCCTTCAAGACTTTGAATGTGTCATGCCACTGTCTCCGTGCTAGCATGGTTTCTGCTGAGAAATCTGATGAGAGCCTGCAGGGTTTCCCTCTGAATGTTTGCTTTGAGTCTTGCTGCCTTTAAGAGTTGCTGCTTATGTTTCATTTTGTTGAGCTTGATTATAATATGTCTTGGAGTCTTTCTTTTGAGATCTATATTGGGTGGCATACGATATGCATCTCAGATGTTTATATTCTCTTCCTTCATGATTTCTAGGAAGTTTTCTGTCGGCAGCACAGCAACGATACTCTCTGTGTTCTGTTCAGGGACTCCAATTAATCAAAGGTTGTTCCTCTTAATAGAGTCCCACATGCTTCTTAATGTTTCTTCATTTTTCTTGTTTCTTTTTTCTGATTTCTGCTCATACATGCTGGCCTCAGTAGCTCTGTCTTCCAAGTCAGAAATTCTTTTTTCCATTTGTTCCGTTCTGTTTTCTTGGCTTTGCTTGGAAGTTTCTATGTCTTTGATTTTGTTCTTGATCTGTTGGATTTCAGAGTACTGGTGTTCCATCAGATTGAACATCTTGCTTAATTTTTCATTTTGTTCTCCTGCATTTTGTATAAGGTATAAAAGGGCTCTGTATATAATCATTTTGTATTCACTTTCTGATGCTTTCATAAAAGTTTCTTCATCTGGAAAACTCCTTGGTTGCTTTGTTTGGGAGCCTTCTGAAGCCACGGCTGATTTCTTGTGTGCCACAAGTTGCTTTTTGGGACCCATGTGAGTATGTAGAGGCTGGAAGAGGTACTCTGAGGATGGACTGCAGATGTTTCTCTAGGCTGTCTTAAAATGTAAAGCAAAAGATATCTTCACAAGTCAGTTAGGTTTTCAGGTATAGAGGTCCTTCTTCTCAACTGACAAAGTAAGCACCACTACATCCAACATGAGATGATACAAACTACTTCAGAATACAACAATGCTACTGCACTGTTGGCCTCTGCTGCCAGGGCCTAGCCTTAGAGGACACTGTGTAGAGTACTGCTTTTCTGATAGAAAAGCGCTTTCCCGTGGGCAAGCTCTGGCTCCCAAGCTAAGAATTCGGTCCAGGTGTGGCCACCGTATCCAAGATGGCTCCCTCCACACAGGAAGCAGACAGAAGGGCTAAAGGTGCAGAGAGGTAGCGATTCCTCTGATTCTGTTGCAGGACCCCCAAAGCAGGTGGCACTAGGTAAATTACTGCTTTTCTGTCAGAGAAGCGCTGTCCTGTTTCTAAGCACTGGCTCCCAGGCTAAGACTGAGGTCCCGCTAGAATATCCATATCCAACACAGCATCCTGCACAATCGAAACTCCGTACAAACCCTGCTGAGGCAGATATAAAACGACACGCTCAAAGTGGCTAGATTAAAAGAATCCAAGCCTGGCTCTCAAAATATGGGAATTTCGCTTGCCTGTCCCCCCAGCAGCGTGTCTGAGTCTAGCCGCTAGGCAAGACCCTGCTCAGCCTGCCGGCAGAGACAAAGGAAAAAAAAAGTCAAAATGGTGCATTTACCTTCTGTCCATGAGAGCTGGGGCTAGCCAGGAGCGGGAGTTAGCAAAAGAGAGGAGGTTTTTCGCTGAGTGGTATGAGGTCCCAATTAACAGTTCTGTGCGTGTCCTGATGCTGATTAGGTGATCAGAGGGCTCTGTTTGATTGTCAATTCAGGTCTTGGTTTCCAGAGGGATATAAGGAGACGTGGGCTTAGTCCGCCATCTTGACTCCGCCTCCAAGCATGTGTTTTTCTAATACTTGACAGCTTGGTAGCTATGAGTTAAGGGTTTTTTTTTGTATGCAATAACTAAGTAATAGCTTTTATTATTTCCCAAAATTCTAATCTGCCTAAATGATTTTTAAAATCTATGAACAAAGCTCATCCTCTGTGAAAGGAATTTGTTCATTATAATTGACTATTTTATAATTGTGCTTTAAGTGAAAGTTACAGGGCAAATAACTTTCTCATTGAAAGGAGCACAAACTGTTTGTGACATTGCTACCCATAACTGATTAAAAGTATTTCGTCTTTTTAAAAAAAATGTCCATAAAACTATTTAGTAGTGGCTCTGTTACTGACTTGTCTTGCTAAATATTTAAGATACAGAAATAGTTCAACTGTTTTCTGTGTGTTTGTGTATATGTGCAAGAATGTGAATTGATGTGCCTCCACCCAGAAATGATATATTAACCTTATTTTTAGAGAGGATATCAGTTATGGTATCTACTATTAAACGATATGAGGCATTGCAAAATCCACAATATGATATGATGCTCAGTATTATAATAAACATCATCATGACCTGAATGTGTTATTGTTTGTACATTCACTTCTAAAACAATTACCCCAAACAAGTTTTTTCTTGAAACCCACACCCAGCTGGGGCGCAATACTGACTACAAACTGTTCCATGTGCCAGACAAATCAGTAATATATCCATCTGTGTTTTATTTATGTTTTTACTTGTTAATATATTTGTGTGTGTGTGTATGTATATGTAAGTTCATACTCAAATAACTTTTAGAAATTACACTCATTTAAATAGATTAATTTAACACTGAACTTCTCTTTGGTATAATACAGTAATTTGCTTTTCTGCTTTCTTGCAGGAGGCAATTATATGAACATGTGACCAAAGTACTACTTTGTTTTTCTTAAGGATCATATATCAAGATCACTGCGGGGCTGGGGGCAGGAAAAGTCTTACTTTAAAATTTATCGTGTTACTGTCAGATATTGATGTAAATATTTTCTGCATAGACAGCATGTTTTATTCATTGCTTCCACAAAGTTAATGGGCTAATACCAATGACAGACATACAAAATTTGAAATGAATTCATTGGATTGAAAGATGTTTAGTATGTTTAATTTTATGTTATTATACAAATTTGTGTAGCACCTAAAATTCAATCTTTTTACACATGTAATTCACATTTTCCATGTTTGTTTCTCAATCAAGTCTCCCCCCCACTCTCCACCCCATGAGACATTTTTGTAAGTGCCGCTATACAATTTTTCTTTCATATTGATGTAAAAATATTAGCATAATGCAACACAAAAATACCTTGAAGTGTAAAGGAAGGCATGCCAAGCCAAGTGCCATCGAGGTCACCATGAGTAAGGCATGGTTGGCAGAAAAAATGTAAAAGGTGTACAATATTTGCATAAAAATATAATATGTTATGATGTAGTAATAAATGTGAAGTTTTCATCAAAATATGAATTTCTAATGATAAATATTGGTCTATTTATCATTGAATAAGTAAATTAATGCTGTGGGATCTAACAGTTGATTTTTAGTAAGTAAATATACATTTTATGGAGCCAAGCCAAGTGCCATCGAGTCGTATGGAGAAGATTCATATTTTACTTGGTTTTCTAAATCACTTATTTTTACTCACTGGTCTTTAAAATATTTCAAAAAAATTGTTTTCAATTTGATGGCACTGGACCACTTATCTGTTTGTTCCATAAGTATTTATTACATCCCATTATTCTCCAAGTATTCTCTATGTATAACCATAAATAAAACCAAGACATAAAAAACAAGAAAATTTTCTTTTTTTTTAATTTTAATTTTATGTTTTGAATGTGTTGATCAAAAGAGAAATAGATAAATACACAATTCTAGTACTTTTGATGGTGATACATGCTCAGGAGAAAGATGACGCAGAGAAGAGGGCTAGAAGGTCCCAGGGTGGGGTAGGTTGCTGTCATGAGTTGAATTGTGTCCCTCATAAAATATGTGTAGAAATGTAGCTGTGCCAGGATTCCCTGTATTCTGTAATTGCCTTCCATTTTGTGATTTTCTGATGCTGTAAATACTAATCTCTGGCTGGTTAACAGAGTGGATTATGTTAAAGAGGTTTATGGTGGGACTACAAATCCCTTCATAAGGTCATCTGCTGCTCCACTCTAATGGGAGTTTCCCTGGAATGTAGCTTGTACCTAACAGAGATAAAAGGAAAGATAAGCAAGCAGAGAGTTGGGACCCTCACCCCATCAAGACAGCAGCACTGGGAGAAGAGCGACCTTTCAGACCCGAGCTTCCTGTGCCGATGGTCCCTGATCACATGATCAGATGCTGATTCTACACAAGGACTTTCCTGCAGAGCTGACAGCAGAAAGTCCTCCCCCTGGGGTAGACACCCTCAATTTGGACTTATAACCCACTGGACTGTGCAAGAATAAACTTTTATTTGCTAAAGCCAACTGCTTTGTGGTATTTCTGTTAGAGCAGCACTAACTGACTAAAACAGATACAAAGTCAAATAACGTGGCTAAGGATGGTGTCTCACAGAACAGACTTCGAGCAATGTTCTAGAATAGACAAGAATACAACCATTTGTGTGTATACGTAGCAGAAGAATATAAGAGGTAGAAGAAATAGCAAGTACAAAGGAACTCAACAAAGGATTTGTCTTGTGTGTTCACTAAATAGCAAGATGTGAAGAGAATGAAGGGAGAATAGCAGGCAATGAAGTGAAAAAAATAATAATAAAAAGGAAACTAGATCACGTAGGGTCTCCCAGGACATTGCAAGAATTTTGGCTTTTTCTTTAAGTGAGATGGGGGGCCAATGGTGGGTTTTGGGCAGAAAAATAACATGATCTGACTTTTTGCTAAAGAAGGCTCTCAACTATGTTGAGAATAGATAATAGTGGAGAAAAGACTGAGCAGAAAGACAAGTGGATGGCTACTGGAATAACCTGGACAAGTGATAACAGTGCTGTGAACCAGAATGTCTGTGATGGAGATATTATCAAATGATCACTTTCTGAGCACATCTGAACACAGACTAAAGAGAGTTTTCTGACTGCCTGTAGGGTGGCACACTTAGCTTTTAGCTTACTTGCTTAGGAAGACATAGTTGCCGTTTACTGAAATAAGAAAGACTGAGGGGGGAGCAGGTAGAAAGCTAAGTGCATGAAAACTGTGAGACTTGTGAGTGGAAAGATTGAAAAGACAATTGAAATTATTAATAAGGAGTCTGAAGAGAGGTCTGAGCTAGGGATATATGAGAATAGTCAGTGTGGAGATGAGTCTTAAGTCAATAAGCCTTAATGAAATTACCAGGAAAATAATGAAGACAGGCAAAGAGGGAAACAATGAACTCATCCCCAAGACTTCCAAAATTTACATTGGTGAAATGAAGAAATAGAGAAGAATATCAAGAAATATACTGAGAAGAAATGCCCTGTGAGGGGAGAGGAAACTGCAAGAATTACCTAGAAGCTAAGTCAATAATATGTTAAGGTAAGCCACGCAGAATGCAAAATGAGAATTCACAGCTCAGCTAATAAGCAACAACATGATATGGGAAGAAAATATTGAAGTTGTCAAGCATTTTATTTTACTTGGATGCACAATCAACATCCAAGGAAGCTGAAGTCAAGAAATCAGATCATGTAGTCTATTAAGAAAATCTTCATCAGAAGACCTCTTTAAAGTGTTAAAAATCAAAGATGTCACTTTGAGGACTAAGGTGTGCCTAACCCTCTCCATATGCATACAAAAGCTGGACAGGGAATAAGGAAGACTGAAGAAGAATTGATGCCTTTGAAGTATAGCGTTCCAATATACCATGGACTGCCAGAAGAATGAACAAATCCGTATTGGAAGAAGTACAGTCAGAGTGTTCCTTAGAAGCAAGGATGGTGAAACATCATTTCTTGTACTTTGGGTATGTTGTTAGGAGGGACCAGTCACTGGAACAGGACATCATGCTGGTAAAACAGAAGATCAGCAAGAAAGAGAGTGACATTCAACAAGACGGATTGACACAGTGGTTACAACAAGGAACTTGAAACATAGCAATGACTGTCAGGATGGCATAAGACTGGGCAGTGTTTGGTTCTGTTGTGCATGGAGAACCTGCGGGTTCCATCGACTTGATGGAATCGATTAACAACAAAAAAGCTAACTTTGAAAACAGCCCATGTGGCACCACAGTTAATTGCTGGGCTGCTAACTGAAAGTTCAGGGGTTTGAACCTACCAATGGCTCAACAGGAGAAAACACATTATGACCAGCTCCTGGGAAGATTAAGAAAAGTAACAAACAAACATAAAAAAAAAAATAAACATTACCATCAAGTCAATTCTGACTCACAGCTATCCCACAGGACAGAGTAGAACTGCCTGGTGGATTAGAACTGCTACTTCTTGGTTAGCAGTTGTAGCACCTAACCACTAGACCACCAGGGTTTCTCCTGTGAAAACGACAACCTAGAAAACTCCACAGGGAAGTGCTACTCTGTCTTATGAGTCAGCATGAACTCAGTGGCATGCAGTAATGAGCTGGCTTTGATATACAGTCTCAAGTGAAATGGTATGTACAGCAGCCCTAGTGGAATTACTTAAAGGAAAATAGAAGTATGAACACTAGAGAGGCAGTACAGGGACCTAGACATTAAAAACTTTCACCGTAAAAGGAGAGACAGAACACAGAGTATTTTGTGAAGGAGATATGCTAGTAAGAAGTTTGTATTCTGTTTTTAACATTTTTTACAATTGGAACAAATAAAGACATTTGATACATGACTGAAAATCATTTGGTAGAGATCAGTTAATAGCGATGTAGCAGAATGAGGGGAGAATAACTAGAGCCATGTCTTTGTGTGGATGAGAAAAAAACAGGGTGCAATGCATAGAGTGAGGACTGACCTTGGACTACAACTCATCCACAGTAATGGGAGAGAAGTAACATGGGGCAGATTGATTGGCTGCACCTGGCGGAAATTTTTTCCTGATTGTTTCTTCTCAGTGAAATGAGAAACCAGATTATTACCTAGGAGTCAAGACTAGGGAGGTAGAGTAAGATGTCTGAATAGAATGAAAGAAATAGTTTTCTGGGAGCATAGGAGACCTAATGAAACCAGGAAAATATGTTTTGATTGCTTGGCACCACTAAAAAGCACATTGGATATTAGTGATTATGAATTTAAAGTGAAGCTAGTCACCATGGTTGGTTATTTTTCTCTGGCCATGTGCAGCTGCATCTGTGCAGGTGAGGAATACATAAGGAGCAGTTTTTAACCAGAGCTGGCTTTTTGCTAGGTGATGAGAGAAGCAGGGAGTTAAAACTTGGTGACTAATTGCCCAAATACATAACTAGTTCATCTAATATTCATCTTTATTCTATTATTATTATTATTTAAATAATACCAGTGATTAAAATCCAACAAGACAAAGGTATCTAAGCTAGGATGAATAAATTCACCTAACACCCCATTCCTATTCCTTGTCTCCAAAGTAGCCACTATAAATAATTTTGTGTCTGTCCTTTTAGACATTTTCTATGAATACATAAACAGATGGATTTTTTAAAAAAAACAAATATTGCTTCACACTGTTCATATGGATCTGGTACTCACATTTCCACTCGACAATAGATCAAAGGCGTACTTTCATGCTGATACTTAGAGATCTATCTCATTCTACAACCACTTAAGGTTCTATTGTATTGCTGAGCCATAATTTATTTAAATAATCACTTTTTGATTTAGATAGTTTTCAGGGCCTGTTATTGAGGATTATGCAAAAATGAATATCCTAATCCACGGAAATGTATCATCCTTGTGTTACTTTTCTAATGAAGATTACTAGAAGACGTATTGCTCAAAGAGTATTGCATACTTTCATAGTTTCTAAAACATGAACACTCACAAAGAACATAGCAAGTTATTGCTCATCTTGCTCATCAACCCTATAACTCATTTAAATACAGATTTATTAACTTTGTTAGAATTTTAAGCATCTCTTTTCAGTTTACAATTTCAAAACTATGAAATTTTTAAAATATGCAAACAATTATACAGTGGACATCTAGGTACTTCTGAGATGAAAACAATTTAAATATTTGGCCATTTTTGTTTTGGTTCCTGTTTTTTTGCCTTAGAGGAATGTAATTCCCATACAAAGTCTAATTCTCATTTTATATTCTTCCTTTTCTCTTCCCCACCATTTTAAGTTGCATAAAAGCTATGCTTAAGATATTTTCCTTGTTATTGTTGTGGCATTGATTGTGACTCATGATAACCCCCCGTGTCTAGAGCAGAACTGCCCCATAGGTGGTTTTCAAGACAGTGAACTTTCAGAAGCAGATTGATTGACAGTTCTGACTTCTGAGGTGAATCTGTGTGAGTTCAAACACGGACCACTAAACTTTTGGTTAGCTGTCAAGGGCCTAACCATTTCAATCACCCAGGGCTTCTTGAAATTTTGCCTACTTAACACATTACTTAGTTTATGTAGTTTTTTTTTTTTTTTTTGATAGTCTTCCCTCTCCAAAAGTAGGTGCCCTGAGACTGAAGATTTGTGTGTTTAGCAGCTTTGAATCCCTAGAACCTCGGAAGATGACAGATTTATATAAGCTAAGCCAAGGTACTCAATAAGTAATTATTGACTGAATAACAAAGCAGTGAATTAATTGCTAACAAAGATCTTTTTTAAGTATTGAAAAAGAAAGATGTCACCTTGAGGACTAAGGTAAGCCTGATTCAAGTCATAATGTTTTCAGTTGTCTTATGTGTGTTCAAAACCTGACAATGAATAAAGAAGACCTAAGAAGAATTTATGTCTTTGACTTAGGTGTTGGCAAAGAATACTGAACATACCATGGGCTGTCGGAAGAATTAACAAGTCTATCTTGGAAGAAGTAGAGCTGTCGTGGTCCTCAGAAGTGAGGATGGTAAGACTTCATCTCACATACTTTGGCATGTTATCAGAAGAGACCTGTCCTTGGAGAAGGACCTCGTGCTCTGTAAGGTACACAGGTTGGTGAAAAAGAGGGCGACTCTCAAAAGATGGACTGACAAAGTGACTGCAACAGTCGGCTAGCTACAACACATCACAGATTGTGAGGTGGCTCAGGACCAAGCAATATTTTGTTCTGTTGTACATAAGATTGCTATGAGCTGTAACTGACTCAGTGGCACCTAACAACAACAGCTTATATCCATAGAGATCAATATTTATCTACCTACCTACCTACCTATTACTTACCTGCCTACATGTCTGCTCATCTATCTATACAGCAAAACTTGTTGAAGCTGGAACCTGTGTAAGACAGAAAATTTCCACAAAAGAAAACTCAAGTATTTTCTACTACATGGAGAGTCATGCAACAATAGTAAGCTACACCTTGTCAAAAGCGGAAAGCTTGAGAGACTAGGAAAAGCAAGCCAATCTGAGTTCAGGCTTTCAAGGCATCACTCTAGAACTCTATGGGATCATCTTCGCTTTTTGGGGTCACTCAAGTTTCTGCATTCGACAGCGTGCAGCTTCCAACTTCTCTGCCAATTTCTACTGAGTGGAAAACATTTAAGTTTTCCTTCTCTGACAAATTTATACCTTATATAGATTCTAGATTTAACAGGTGCTTACCTCTCTTACTCTATACAGATGTATACCATATGGCACATGAACACACACATACATGCATGCACACACAAGGAAACACACACATACAAAGGATAATAATCCACTATACAATAACAGTTTTTCTTGATGGTGTCACTTCTGGTACAAAACTTCTTTTTAGTTTTATTATTTGTTTCTTTTATTAAGCTATCTTTCCTTACACCAAGATATAAAACTTCTCTTTTTAATTTATTTAGAAATTTATAGTTTTGTACTGCACATTAGTTTTGGTAAAAATACAAGGTGAATTCATTTCTATCAACATAAGAAAATAGGAATGTGCACAGTCAATTGTTGCAGTGTCCCCATTGATGAGTAAGTCCTTTCTCATCTAATTTGTAATGCAAATGACATTATATGCAAAACACCAATATATTGCTGTCTTAGTTACCTCTTGCTGCTGTTTCAAGTCAACACAATCCAAGTGGCTTAAAAAGAATGCAAATGTATTCTCTTACAGTTTTAGAGCTCAGAATGCTGCTTCATTTTGTATAAGGTCTAGGAGGGTTCTATAGACAATCCTTTTGTACTCCCCCCTGATAGTTTCAGAGAGGCTTCTTCGTCTGGGAAGTTCTTTGAGTCTTTCTTTTGTGGCCCTTCTGAAGCCATAGATGAATTCTTTCCAGTGTTCTGGTCCAAAGTTTGTTGCTTTTGGGGCATCTGGAGGTTGTTTTGTTTCTCGATGTTACTTTAATTAATGGGATCTGTCTGAAGAGGAAGTTGATCACCAGACAGCTCTATGTACTCCAGTGACTTGGCTCAGTGTACTCTCTAGGGTAGCAGACTCTACCTCCTGATTGGCTAAGACACAGCCCCACTTATAGAGTCACTGGGGAGCCATCAGCTGAGTCTATAATGTGAGACACTAAAGGCTAGAAGAGAAGCCATCTGGTTGCACTGCAGTTATTTCTCTATTGAAAGGTGAAAGGTATCTGACAGCTTCCAAAACCAGTCAGGCTTTCAGATGTGCAAGTCCCTCCTCCCAGCTAGTGAAGTATACACCTCTACATCAAAGACTGTTTTACTGCTGGACAAGTGCTCTCTGAGTAGGCACTGCCTCCCAGCTTGGGAATTAGGTCAGCTGAGGCCTCTGTATAGGAAACTCCACGTCCCAGTGAATCAAGATGGTGTCTACCACGAACTCCCCCGGCTGCCTCGGAAAAGGCTATTCAGTGGCACAAATTCGGAGATTTGGAGATTCTGAGAGAGCGCGCGAGAGAGAGAGAGGTCAAGGTCAGAGGTGATGAGTTGCACATATTCCAATGCCAGGCTCTCAAAGTGTGGTGACTCTGCTTGCCAGTCTCATCAGTAGTGCATTTGAGCCTTGCTGCCAGTCATCTTAGACTCTCCCGCCAGCTAAGACAGAGAAAAAAAAAAGTTAAAATGGCAATTTAACTTCAGTCCACGTAAGAGCCAGGACTCAACAAGGTTGGAGGTTGATGAAAGAGAAGAAGTTTCATGCTCAGGGGTATGTAGACCAAATAGACAGCCCTATATTGTGATCTAGGGCTCACTAGACTTCCAGAAGGCTGTGTTTAATTATCAGTTCAGGCCTTGGTTTCCAGAGGTATTTATGGAGACATGTGTTTAGTCTTCCTCTTGACTCTGTCCCCCAGGGCTCAGAATTCTGAAATCAACTTTGCTTGGCTAAGGTTAAGGTAACAATAAGGCTAGTGCTTCTGGAGGTTCTGAAAGGAGACTTTATTTCCTTGACATTTTCTGCTTCTGTTAGCTACATATTTCCTTTGGCTTGTAGTCTCTTCCCCCAGGTTTGAAATGAATCTCTGCTTCATTACCATAACACTTTCTTCTTTTCAGTAGTAAAATCTCCTTCTGCCTCCTTCCCTTTCATAAAGACATTGTAATTAAATCTAGAACCCATTTCAAGATTTTTAATTTAATCACATCTGCAAAATCTTTTTTCTCATGTGAAGTAACAGTCCTATGTTTCAGGGATTAGGACTTGTATACATTTGTGGGTCATTATTTAACCTATCACAGATACTTAACTAAAAATGCATTTTTTTTCTGTAATAAAGAATGTTGACTATTATCAGATACCCTTTTTATGTTGAAATGGCAATATTATTCTTCTCTAATTAATCTTGTATTCCTCAAATATTTGTGAGTTAGCAATGATTTGCTATTTTTCATTTATAATTTTGTTATCTTTGAGTTTTTACATATTGATTTTTAAGTAAAATCCACCTGCAATCTTTCTCTTGCTGTCCTTATTTAATTTTGATATCAAATTATTTCAGCATATTTCCTTTTTTGCCTGATGTTTTGAAATAGTTTGAATGAGAAGATACTACCTTCCCCTAAAAGACTTTGTGGTACTTTCCTATAAAATAGCTGGTACTAGATCCTTTTGAAATGTATCTTGGGAGGAAATAAATAATGGAGTGGTGAGAAGGGAGGTAAAGAATTTGAGCTAATGACTCCATTTTCTTTTATTTTTCTCTTAAAAGTGCTTTATTCAGATTGCTGGCAACTTAAGAAGGTGGTAGGTTAGCACCCTAAAATCCATCTTAACATCTCAATCCAGGGTGGCAAGTTTCATAGAAGGGCTTAGGGAAGGGAAGGGGGGCAGGCGAGGGGTGCAGGCATGCAGGTGCTCAGAGGAGGTGAGGTTGGTTAAGAAACTCAGTTCCTTTGTTATAAGATGAGTTGTCCTTGATGTCTGCAGGCTGGTTACTTTTCTCAGGGATAGTGTTGCTCATCTGAAGAGTGGGCTGCATATTGACTTTACTCTGTCTGGTTACTGATCAACAAAAGCCTGACCAAATATGAATATGAGGTATTAAAAAAATATAATGATGTAATACTTCAAATGTTGTGGTGCTGGCTCAAAGCAAGAGTAGAAATTCAAACTCTTATCTGAGACAGAGATGGCTTGTTATCCTTCTACAGTGTAGTTTGGAAGTGGTGAGCAGTCAAGGACTACATTTGCCCGAAAGCCATGCTGTTAGGCGCCGTCAGGCTCCTTGGTTCCAGCCAATGGATGTTGTTAGAAATGATGTCAGCCACTTCCGAGTGTGTCCCATACAAATTTTCCATTTAGCAACTCCTCCCCTCGCCCCCGAATTTTGTTCTTTCTTGCTGGTTGTAATAGAGGGGAAGTCAAGTATTGAAGGAGGCAAAGCCTTTGTCAGTCTTGGGTTCTTTTTCTTTTTTTCCTTTTTTATTTAACATAACTGAGTGAAAATGTACATTCCCGTATAAATTTACATACCCACCTATATGCAGCTTCCACTACTCTCCCTGTCCGGTGACAGCACACTATTCCTCTCTGCTCCATACATGTCTCATCCTCCCAACAGCCTCCTTTCCGCTCCTCTCCACCCACTCTCTTTCCTCCAGCCGGAGGTCAGCAGGATGATATCCTATAGATGTATAGAACCATAACATGCAACCAATATATGGTCACTCTGCATTGCCACGTCCAATCTATTCCTGTCCAAAGAGTGGACCTTTGTTATAATTTATGGATAAGGGCAGCATCAGGGCTGGGGGCCATGCTCTCAGGGGAACCCCGAAACCACTGGACCATCAATTGAGGTCTTTTAGTGGAGATCTCAGGATGCACCCCTTTTTATTCTTGTGTTGCCAGTGAGACTCAACCTAGTGAACTCCATCGTGTCTATTGTTGGTGGTGGCCGGGCACCATCTGGTTCTTCTGGTCCCAAGTCGATGAAGGCACCCACTCTTGCGGGTCTCTCTGTCTTCTAGGTTGTCTTTACCGCATGTTGTTTTGGTCCTCGGTGAGCATCCGTTCCTGCTGAGTTGGGACCATTTGCTGTGTCCTCGGATGGCAGCTTGGCAGCTTTTAAGACCCCAGATGCCACTCACCAATGTGGGGTGCGAGAGCTCTCTTAGCAAAACGCTAGTTGTGCCAATTGGCCTAAATTTCGCCTAAGAGCATCGTTCTCTGCCCCCTGCCCCAGCTACTCTACCCTTGCAATATTCGGTTAAGACGGAAGGAGTACTCAAGTTATGCTGTAGTCCACTTAATGTTGTTCTTGTTTCTAATGTGTGCTATCACCGCTTTCTCCCAATCAGATTTCTAGCAACTATTTAAACTAAACCCTCCCCCCATCAATTTCCCTCCCCCCCCCTTGCAGCTGTCAAAGAGTCTTTTCTTCTATACACAAGTCTGTTTTTGAGATCTTATCATAGAGGTCTCATACAGTATTTGTCCCTTTGTCGCTGACTACTTTCACTCAACATAATGTCTTCCAGTTGAAACCAGGTTAGGAGATGTTTCCTGGAATCATCGTTATTCTTTATCATTGCGTAGTGCTCCACTGGTGTATGTACCATAGTTTCCCTATACATTCTTCTGTTGTTGGGCATCTGGGTTGATTCCATCTTTTTGCTATCATGGACTGTGCTACGGCATGTGTCCATTGGTGTGAAAGGCCTTGATTCTCCATTTTCTTAATGATTTAAGATTATTGAGGTGTTCTGTTATTTCTGAGTACATTTTGGAAAGTTACATTTGTTCCAGGTAATCGTCTATTTCTTCTGTTTTCAACATTATTTGTATTTTTTCATAATCCCCATTTTATCTTTTCTTAATTTTGCTTTTTTCTGCTTTATTTTCTGACTAGTCTCAAAGGCTTTCTACATATCATTTGATTGATTCCACACACAAGAATTTCATGATTCAGTTATGAATAATATAACTTTTGATAATTGGCTCAATTTGATATCAACTCTTATTTTTCAATATATACTTTTTTTAGAGAGAGACTTTTCAATTTATAGGAAAATTTTGTAGGAAGTAGAAAGAGTTCCCATATACTCTCTCTATCTCCTGAACACAGTTTCTCTCTCCTGTTGTTAACATGTCACTCAGTGCTATGGAAACTTTGGTGGCATAGTAGCTAAGTGCTACGGCTGCTAACCGAAAAAGGTTGGCAGTTTGAATCTGCCAGACTGTCCTTGGAAACCCTATGGAATCTTTCCACTCAGTCCTATAGTGTCACTACGAGTTGAAAGCGACTAGATGGCAGTTTTTTTGTTTTCATGTCTTTCTTAGTGTAGTGCTATACATTTGTCACAACAGATGAACGAATAATGATGTTAAGTCCATAGTTTATACCAGGCTTTACTCTTTGTGTTGTGCAACTCTACTGTTTTTGACAAATGTACAATGTCATACATATATTTACCATTGTACTATCACATACAATAATTTCACTGCCCTTAAGATGACTTTAGCTTCACCTATTCATCCTTTGACTTCCCCTTAAAGCCTAGTCTTTTCACTGCATCTGATGTTTTCACTATCTGTATGATTTTGCTTTCCCAGAATGTGATGAAGTTGAAACCACATAGTATATAGCTTTCCCAGACAGCCTTCTTAGCCATATGCATTTCAGATTCTCTGTGTCATTTTGTGGCTGGATTATTTCTTTTTTTAAAAAAATCTCTGAATAATGTAAATGTGTGTATATGGATGCACTATATTTTGTTTATTCATTTTTCTACTAAAAGATATCTTGGTGGGTTCCAATTTGGAATAATTATAAATGAACCTGCTATAAACATTCATGTGCAGGATTTATTGTTCTTTTCTTTTTTTGTGCAGGTTTCTTTATGAACGTAAGCTTTCCACTGATTTGGGTAAATATGTAGAAGCACAATCGCTGGATCATCTAGTAAGGCTGTATTTCCTTTAGAAGAAACCAGACTGTCTTCTAAAGTGGGAATACCATTTTGCATTCCCACAAGCAATAAATGACAGTTCTTGTTGCTCTACTTCCTCACTGTATTTGGTGTTGTCAGTGTTTTACAGTTCAGCCTTTCCATTAATTTGAAATTCTCTAATGGCATAGGATACTGAAAATTTCTTTATATGCTTATCTGCCATCTGTGAATGTTGTTTGGTGTGGAGTCTATTTAGATATTTTGTGTCTTTTTGAGTTGGGCTGTTTTCCTGTTGTTGCTTCTTCTGGTTTTTTCTTTCTTTTTCTGTATATCTTGGATACAAGTTGCTATGATTTGCATTGTGTCTCTCCAAAATGTGTATCAGAGCCCTGGTGTCACAGTGATTAAGAGTTAGGGCTAACTGAAAGGAAAGTAGTTCGAATTCACTAGCTGCTCCCTGAAAATGCTATGGGTCAGTTCTACTCTGTTTTATAAGATTGCTATGAGTTGGAATCCACTTGATGGCAATGCACTGGTAAAATACGTGTCAATTTGGGTAGGCCATGTTCCCAGTGCTATGTGATTGTCCACCATTTTGTGATCTGATTTGATTTTCCTATGTACTATAAATCCTACCTTTATGATGTTCACAAGGCAGGATTAGATGATGTTACTAATGAGGCAGGACTCAATCTACAGGAATAGGTTTTATCTCCAGTCAATCTCTTTTGAGATATAAAAGAGAAAAATGATCAGAGAGATAGATGAACCTCATGTCACTAAGACTGAAAAAGCAGGACGGTAGTGTATACTTTGGCACTGGGATCTTTCTGCTGAGAATCTCCTGGATCAGGGGAAGATTGAAGACAAGGACCCTCCCCCAGAGCAGATAGAGAGACAAAGCCTTCCTCTGAAGCTTCCACTGTGAATTTAGACTTCTAGCCACCTGGAGTGTGAGAGAATAAAAGTCTATTTGTTAGTCATTCTTCTATGTTAAAGCCATATTTCTGTTACTGCAGCACTAGAAAACTAAGACAAAATTCCTTTTCACATATGTGTCTTGGAAATATTTTTTCTCAGTCTGTGGCTGGTTTTTCATTTTCTTAATCTTTTGAAATTTTTTTTTTTCAATTTAAAATGTTGTTTTTTAATTGTAATGAAGTTCAGCTATGTATGTATGTTTATTGTTTTGGATCTTGCTTTTGCATTGTATCAAGAACTCATTGCCAAATCCAAAAACACCTAGATTTTCTCCTATGTTAGCCTCTAAAAGTTGTATAATTTTATATGTTACATTTAGGTCTATGATTCATTTTGGAATTCTTTCTGGAACAGCCACTGCTCACAGCGGCCAAGTGGTGAGTTTACAAACTTAATTGTAGAGCTGCCTGTGAAGGAGTTTGTGGCCAGTAAACAAATACTAGTATTGAACCACTCCTACTCATCTGATCTGTCTTCCAATGTCTTTTCTCTTTACCTAAAGGAAATGTTGAAATGAAGGCATTTTGAGGACATTAAAGGTAATATGATGACAACTCTGATGGCCATTCTGGAAAAAGAGTTCCAAAATTGCTTTGAAGAGTGCACTAGGTACTAGCGTTGGTGCATAGCTTCCCAAGGGGAGTACTTCAAAGTTAACTGTTGTGAAATTCAACAGTGTGGTATGTAAAACTTTTTTCTAAGATGAGTTCACAAACTTAATTGTCAGACCTCACATGATAGGTATGATAAAGTCTGTGTCTGGATAAATTTAATTAAGTTGACTATATATTTTAGAGGTATATTTCTGGGCTCCCTATTTTGTCCCAATGATCTATTTGTCTATTCTTTCAGTAGTACACATGATCTTGATCACAGTTATTACATAGCAAGACTTCGAAGTCAAGTGAACCAGTCTTCCCACTCTGTTCCACTTCACTACTGTGTTGGTTGTTCTTATGCTGTCCCATATAAGTTTTAGAATCAGTTTGCCAATATCCAGAAAATAACTGAGTTTTACTTGAATTTCATTGACACTATAGACAATGATGAAAATAATTGACATCTTAATTAATATTGAGGCTTATTATTTATAAGCATGGACTATCTCTTCATTTATTTAGATGCTGTTTGATTTTTACCAGAGATTTGTATTTTCTGTCATTCAGTTTTTGCACGTTTTCTCAAGTTTATATCAAAGTACGTATTTTTGTACTTATGTGTGTGTTTTGGTGCTATATAGGACAGCAATTAATCTTTGTATCTTATCCTCGTATCTGAAGACCTTGTTATAAGACTATTATACTATTAAATCAATCACTTGTTATAAGATTATTATACTATTACCTTCTGACATGTAGTATGCCTCCCAGTGGATAGTTTAATAGGGTTTTGTGCTGAGGGATGATTTTTTGTTTGTTTGTTTTTGCTGCTTTA
The DNA here is from genome assembly GCA_028571685.1 of Heterohyrax brucei. Classification (NCBI taxonomy): domain Eukaryota; kingdom Metazoa; phylum Chordata; class Mammalia; order Hyracoidea; family Procaviidae; genus Heterohyrax; species Heterohyrax brucei. Next base: position 110,484,425 of record CM053148.1, read on the forward strand.
TCTATTTGCTCATGAGATTAACTTTACTGGAGGTGGGACTGATCTTTATAATTCTAGCAGGTAGGCAAACCTGCTTGATCCCCTAGGTGAGCCAGAGTCATCTAGATTGCAAAGTAATGAATCAATCCCCACAAGATTCTTATGTACCTTATTTGCATAGTAAACAGTTTAATCCCTTTCCAAGACTGTGAGATAGAACTATAAACCAAGGCCTAGAAAGGCCATGTATAAAAAGAAAACCATTGTCCTACAATATGACTTTATGATTTTCTCACCTTGGCTCGACACAGTAAAGACCAGTGTGATGTCAAAGACTATTATGTTACATCTCTCCAAGGTTAGAAATTAGTCAAATGTCACATATTTTTTCAAAGTTAGATATTAGGGAGATTGTTTATAATTTGCATATGTCTCAAGATTAGCTATGAGTTTCCTGACAATTATGTCTGCCAACTTAATTGTTCTAAGTGCTACATACCTCATTGCTGAATATCACTACAGTCACCTTTGAAGTACTTCCCTTTGGAAGCTATGCACAGACTCCATTGCTTACTCCGCATTTCAAAGGAAATTTGGAACTTTTTCTGGGACAGACATTGTACATGTTGGCAACTTCTCCAACTTAATTGTATAGTTTTGTATGAGAAAATTTTTAGCCAGTAAACAACTGTATTGAAACACCTTTCCTACTCACCTGATCTGTCTCCTGATAACTTTTTTCTTTACCTGAAATAAAGGAAATATTGAAAGGAAGACATTTTGATGACCTTCAGGACATCAAGGATAATACGATGACAAGCTCTGATGGTCATTCCATAAAGAGTTCCAAAATTGCTTTGAAGGGTAGATTAGGTGCTGGCATCAGTGCATAACTTCCCAAGGGGAGTACTTTGAAGGTGACTGTAGTGACATTCAGCAATGAGGTATGTAACACTTTTCCTAGGATGAGTTTGCAAACTTAACTGTAGTGCTTGTATTTTGCTTTCTTTCATCACAGGATGTCAGGAAAAGAGACCCTAGTGGTGTAGTGGTTAAGTGCTACAGCTGCTAATCAAAAGGTCCACAGTTTAAATCCAGCAGGCGCTCCTTGGAAACTCCATGGGGACAGTTCTACTCCATCCTATGTGATGCTATGTGTCAGAGTTGACTTGACAGCAGTGGGTTTGGTTTTGGTTTTTTGGTGGTGGGGGAGGGAGGCAACTTAAATATTATTTATCACATTCTTCATGCACTTTTCATGCTTTTACTTTTCTGTTTTAAATTTAAACATTTTCTACTTTTGACTCACATTGTAAGTGACAGGTACACCTCTGTAGCTTAAGAACATTTATATATCACAACATCTTATACTTATTACAGAAGCATACATAACACTGCCTTATACCTAGCGTTACCAATGTTGATTTTGTTGCTTCCCAGAGTTCTACAAAGTCACGTCTACCAATTTCTGGTTGTTTTCCTTGGTCAGCCTGTAAAGGATGGGAACATAGAACTGCTCATGTCACCACCTTCTACAAAGTCTCATGAGCTGATTTTTTAAATTGGTGTTCATTTTGTTTTTCTGTGAGTGCTTATGTCCCGGATAGCAAAATAGTTCTTCAGGATGGTTTTGCATATCTTTCTGCCTGTATTTCCAGATTTGTCACCTCTCCAGAGAAACATTTGATACTAGTTTCATAACTTGGCAATTTCCAGACGGTGTAAGATCACATAAAAGTTGCTCCTCCACTCCATCCCCTCAAGTTTGTGAGTAGCAGTGGTAGAATTCCAAGTCTTCAAATTCTCAGATGAAAGACGAAAAGTACTTTGGATATCTATCTTTCTTTTAGGTGGAATTCTACTCAAATGTAGCTTTCTAAATATCTGTTCAAGTTCTAACTTCTTTCATTGACTTATGGCTTAATCATTTTTCCATTTAAGTGTTAGAACCTAATTTTCTAGTTTACTAAAATCACTATGCTCCCTAGATTAAGTGTATCTTGCATTCTAATCATTACATTTTTTCTGTTTTCTATTATCCTGCTCTTTGCTTCATTTTCCTGTCCTTTTTGATCTGTACTGCCTCCTTCTTCCTCTTCTCTTCCCACTTTTCCATCCTTTGTTTTTCTGCTTTTCTGTTTTTTTAGAAGTCATTTTTATTATGATTGAGTGAAAATGAACATTCCCATATAACTTTGCATGCCCACCTATGTGCAGCTCCCACTGCTTTCCTTGCAATATTGGTGACACAACACTCTTTCTCTTTGCTCCATACATGTCTTATCTTCCCAACAATCTCCTATGCCCTCCTCTCCACCAACTCACTTGCCTCCAGTAAGAGGTCAGCAGGACTACCTCCTATAAATGCATAGAATCATAAAATGCACACATGATATGGTCACTCTGTGTCACCAAGTCCAACTCATTTCTGTTCAAAGAGTTGACCTCCATTATAATTTATGGATAAGGGCAGCATCTGGGCCAGTGGCCTGGCTCTCCCAGGGGAACCCTGAGGCCCCCAGACAATCAAATTACAGTCTTTTAGTGGAGATCTCAGGACGCACCCTTTTTGATTCTTGTGTTGCCAGTGAGACTCAACTTTGACAACTCTATCCGACTCGACGGCACTTGGCTTGGCTTGGCATCATGGCTGTCACTTATGGTGGACGGGCACCATCCCGTTCTTCTGGTCACAAGTTGATATAGTCACCCACTCACATGGGTCTCTCTGTCTTCTGGGTTCTCTTTCCCTGATGTTTTGGTTCTTGGTGATCATCTGCGCCTGTTGAGTTGGGACCATTTGCTGTACCCTCAGATGGCAGCTTGGCAGCTTTTAAGATACCAGACACCACTCATCAATGTGGGGTGCAGAAGGCTGTTTTAGCAAAATGCTAGTTGTGCCACTTAGCCTCTATTTCCCCTGAGAGCATGGTCCCCAGCCACTCACCCCAGCTACTCTGTCCTTGCAATATCATTGTGGAGTGATTTGTCTCCTTTCTGAGTGCAGTCAGTGTTGTTTCTTTGACATATTTAGGTGCTCTAATATTGCCAGCCAGCCAAGTGCTGTCGAGTCTAGGTGCATAAATATTTAATATTGTTAAGTCCTTCTTGTGTATTGGACCTTTCAGCAATAGTGTCCATCCTTGTGCACAATGGTAGATTTTACATTAAAATCTATTTTATCTGAGATTAGAATTGCTACACCTACTCTTCTTTGTGTATTGTTAGCTTGATATATGTTTTTCCATCCTTTAATTTTGTTTGTTAATATCTTTAAGTCTCAGGTGAGGTTCTTGTAGGCAACTGTTTTAGTCAGCTAGGGCTGCTCTAACAGAAATACCACAGAGTATGTGGCTTTAACAAAGGAAGGTTTATTCTTACATAGTCCAGTAGGCTGCAAGTCCATACTCAGGGGATCTGCTCCAGGGGAAGGCTTGGAGGAAAGTCGGCTTGTGGAGGAAAGGCTGTGGAGGAAAGTCCAGTAGTGTATCAGTCTTTGTCCAGGGAGCATCTTGGTGCAGGAAACTCAGGTCTAAGGATGCACTCTTCTCCCGGTGCTGCTTTCTTGATGGTACAAGGTTCTCAATTCTCAGCCTGCTTTCTTTTCCTTTTATCTCTTGTAGAATGAAAGGATTAAGGGTGGGGCAAGCCATACTCGAGGGAAACTCCCTTTGCAGTGGAGCAGGGAGGTAATCCTATGAAGGGATTTACAGCCTCACCCTAATCCTTTAACACACAGCATAGGAAAAGCACAAAATGGAGGACAGTCACAAGATACTGGGAATCATGGCCAAGCCACATGGCTACACCTATTTTGGGGGGGACACAAGTCAATCCATGACAGCAACCTATGGATAGGTTGAGTCTTTTGATCCAAGATGTCATTCGATGTCTCTTTACTGGAGCATGCAGTCCATTCACATTCAAAGTAATTATCGATAGGCTGACTCAACGGCACTTGGCATATGTTTAGTGCTGTCATTGTGATATGTTTATTTTTGTGTTGATGTTTTCTCTGTTGTTCTTATTAATCCATTCTGGGAGATTCTTTGTTAGTTGATTTTTCACCTTTTTCAGGGTTGGTTTTATGGTTGTTGAGACTCCTGTATTAAGTTTCTTGATTTGCTATGTTGTATCTTTGTTGTGCTTTGCAGCTGCCCCTAAAAGCCCTCTTAATAAACTATGTATAAACCCGATTTTATTTACTACCAGTCTTTTAGCTTCCTCTCCACCTGGAAGGGCTATAACAACTGTAGTACATCCCTCTTTTTAATCTGATGACATCATAGATTTCAAGATATGATCACTGGGTCGTTTCTTGAACTATTTTGGCTTTGATTGAGTTTGGAGCCTTCCCTAACTGAGTAGGTTTCTGGGTGATGTGTCCTGTGTTTGTTTCTAAAATATAAAGTTAGTGGTTTTGTTCTTCTAAGCTGAGAGAGTTTTTCAGCATTTCTTGTAGCTTTGGTTTGGATTTTACAAAGTCTCTGTGTTTCTGTTTGTCTGAAAATGTCTTAACTTCATTTTCATATTTGAAAGGGCATTTTGCAGGATATATAGTTCTTAGTTGGAGATTATCCTCTTTCAAGTCTTTGAATGTATCACGTCACTGCCTCCATGCCAGTATTGTTTCTGCTGAGAAATCCAATGAAAGCCTATAGGGTTTCCCTCTGAATGTTAGCTTTGCTTTGTCTTGCTGCCTTTAAGAGTTTCTGCTTATGTTTCATTTTGTGAAGCTTGATTATAATATGTCTGAGAGTCTTTCTTTTGAGGTTTATATTGACTGGCATTTGATATGCATCTTGGATATCTATATTCTCTTCTTTTGTAATTTCTGGGAAGTTTTCTGTCAGAGGCTCAGCAACAATACTCTCTGTGCTGTCAGGTGTCCCACCCTGTTCAGGAACTCCAATTAATCGTAGATTGTTCCCCTTAATGCTTCTTCATTTTTCTTGTTTCTTTTTTCTGATTTCTCCTCATAGATCCTGGAGTCAGTAGCTCTGTCTTCCAATTTGAAAGTCTATTTTCCATTTGTTCCATTCTGTTTTCTTGGCTTTGAATTGAAATTTCTATGTCTTTGATTTTGTTCTTGATCTGTTGGATTTCAGAGTACTGGTGTTCCATCAGATTGAACAGCTTGATTCATTTTTCATTTTGGTCTTCAGCATCTTCTCTACGGTCTAGGAGGGCTATGTATATAATCCTTTTGTATTCACCTTCCAATAATTTCAGAAAAGCTTCTTTGTCTGGGAAGTACTGAGGTGTTTTCTTTTGAGGGCTTTTTGAAGCCATGTATGATTTCTTCATTATACTATTATTGAGAGTTTTTGCTTTTGGGGCATCATTTGAGTCAATAAAGGCTGTGAGTTTTCTAACTCACAGATTTTTAGTATGGATATCTAATACCACTTGTGTTAATTTGTCAGGCCATATATAAATTGTCATGCAATCACATAAAAAAATACATTATTCCCTATACTTATAAATGTCATATCAGCAAATTTTTCATATATTTTATTGAAACAGTTTGTTCTTTCTATACCACTGCTTCCTAATAACAAGAGATGTGACCATCTGAAGATTTTCAGAGCAATTTAGCACACTTTATGGCTATGGATATTAAAGGTATTTTTAGAGCGATTCTGAAAATGTCATAAAGTCATATGAATAAATGTCAGATAGGCTATCCATTACCATTTCTTGACTCTGCCTACCTTGTTACCATTGATAGTACATATTAAAAGTGTTAAAATTTTATCTCGATGTGTCTCAGTTGTTTGAAGTTGCAGAAAAGTATGTAGAAATTTGCAGATGCATGGTTGGTCAAGATTCATTATTAATTAAAACATGGCTTTCTCAGTGACTCCAAGCAACCATGAAACTATTATACTAGTGAACTTTCTCCAGTACAGCATAAAATATTTTAGTTAGATAGTGCTGCTCTAACAGAAATATCACAGAGTAGATGGCTTTAACAAAGGGAGGTTTATTCTTACACAGTCCAGTGGGTTACAAGTCCGAATTCAGGATGTCTGCTCCAGGAGAAGGCTTTCCCCCTTGTTGGCTCTGGAGTAAACTCCAGTATGGCATCAGTCTTTGTCCAGGGAGCATCTTAGCTCAGGAACCTCAGGTCTGAAGTATGTACTCGTCTCTCAGTGCTGCTTTCTAGATGGTGTGAGCTTCCCAGTTCTGTTTGCTTCTCTTTCTTTTTATCTGTTGTAAAATGAAAGGATTAAGGGTGGGACAAGCCATACTCCAGGGAAACTCCCTTTACAGTGGCACAGGGAGGTGATCTTATAAAGGGATTTTACAGGCCCACCTTAATCTTTTAACATGCAGTATAGGAAAATCACAAAATAGAGGACACTCATAAAATGCTGGGAATAATGGCCCAGCCTCATGGCTACAAATATTTTTTGGTGGACACAATACAATTCATGACAATATGTTATATGCATCATTAGTCTTTCTTCTTTCACTTATATTGCACTTGTGGCAATGTCACATGTCTCAATAGCTAATTCCTTTTTATCACTAAGTAGTGTTCCGTCACATGGACACAGCACAAGCTTGTTTATTTTTTACCAATTGAAGAAAAATCGAGTCATGTATAATTTTGAGCAATTTAGAATAAAGCATCTGTATATATTCATGAACAGATTATCATTTCTTTTGGGTGGATACATAGATGTAAAACTACTGAGCAATGTAGTTAGTGTATGTTTAATAAGACATTGCTAAACGCTTTTCCAAGCAGGCCGTCAGTTTTGCATTCCTGCCAGCAAGGCATGAGAGTTCTAGTTGCTCTCTATCTTCACTTCTATTTGACAACATCATTTTGGTGGAGTTATCTATTTTGTGTGTATGTGTATGACTGTTTTGATAAAGCTCAACTTATCTTTTATTTTGCATGTGTCATGCTGTTAGTCTCATATTTAAGAACACCATGTCTAACACACAGTCACCAAGATTTTCTCCTACGCTTACTCCTTAAAAGTTTTAGGCTTTACAATTAGGCCTATGATTTACTTTGAATTAATTTCTGTGTAATAGTACATTAACTATCTTTAGTTCTAAAAACTAATTATGAAATAATTCTGTATGAACTAGATATGGGTTGAGGTTCATTTTTTTCCATAGGTGTTCAATTGTTTTAGCACCATTTATTGAAAAAACTACCCTTTCATGGAAATCCTGGTGGCTTATTGGTTAAGTACTATGGCTGCTAATCAAAACGTCAGTGATTCGAATCCATCAGGTGTTGCTGGGAAATGCCACAGGACAGTGCTGTTCTGTCCTACAGGGTTGCCTGTGAGTCAGAATAGACTCAGTAGCAGTGTATTTTTTATTATCCTTTCATAATTGATTACCACTTGACCTCTTTCTCAAATCAGTTGGCCATATTTGTTGAGTCTGTTTCTGGCCTTTGCATGCTGTTCCATTGATCTCTGTGTGTGTAGTTTCAACACTGTAGCTCTTTCTTCATTATTGTAGCTGTAGAGTAAGACTTGAGATCCAACAGCGTGTGGCTTTCAAATATGTTATTAGTTTCCATATAGATTTTAAAATTGGCTTTTTGGTAGCTACAGAAGATTACATGGAAATTTTTACTTCGATTACATTGATCTATAGGTCAGTTTTGAGGGAATTTTTATTTTAAATTAACTGAGTTTTCTAATCCATGAGTTCAGTACATCTCCATTTATTTAGGTCTTCTTTGATTTTTTTTTTCCATCAAAAGTTTGTAGTTTTTAAGCACGCAAACATTGAATCTTTAATTAATATTCAATTCAAGGTGCCAGTTTAGGGAGAAGGCTTTCTTTGTCAGCTCTGGAGTAAAGTCCTTGTCACCAATCTTTCCCTGGTCTAAGGGCTTCTCAGGGTAGGGACTCTGAGTCAAAAGATCACACACTACTCCTGGTTCTTCACTTCTGGTTGTATGAGGAGCTTCTCCTCTCCACTAGATTTTCTCTTTTGTGTCTTGAAAGAGATTGACTCAAGTACAACCTAATCCTGTAGATTGAATCCTGCCTCATTAATATAACTGCTTCTTATCCTGTCTTACAAACATCATAGAGGGAGAATTTATAATACATAAGAAAGTCATGTCAGATCACAAAATAGCAACCATACAATACTGGGAATCATGGCCCAGACAAGTTTGCATACATTTTTAGGAGATACAATTCAATCCACTGCACGTACCCTGAGAAATTATGCACAATTTCTACTGACTCCAGACAAGATAAAACCCTGTAGCTACAAGAAACATTAACTGCAACCGTCCTTTGAGATTCTCTGGCTGTGAGCCTTCCCACCTTGCTCCAGAAGGACATCACTAAATCAAAGGCATGCAAGTCCTGTCACCTCTTTCTTTCTCCTCTTCTCTGAGATTTTTTCATGTGTTCCTCCCATGCTGATGGCTCCTATACCTTTTGTCTCAAAGGCTTTCTCAGTGGGGACCTCCCACTATAAGAAACTGTAACTGCATTGGTCCCAGTAAGTAGAACCAACAATTAAGTTTGTGAATTCATCCTAGAAAAAGTGCTACATGCCTCATTGTTGAATATCACTATGGTCACCTTTGAAGTACTCCCCTTGAGAAGCTATGCACTGATACCAGTGGCTAATCCCTCCTTCAAAGCAATTTTGGGACTTTTCCTCTGGAGTGGCTGAAGAGACGCCATTGTAATACACTTGATGTCCTGAATGTTATCCAAATGTCTTCCTTTCAATATTTTCTTTGTCTTCAAGTAAAGAAAAAAAATCACTGGATGCCAGATCAGGTGAGTAGGGAGGATGTTCCTATATAGTTATTTGTTAACTGTTTAAAAACTCCCTCACAGACAACTACACAATTAGGTTTGTGAACTTGCCACTGTGCTAATGTGTGTAATGGCCGTTCCAGAAAGAGTTCCAAAATTGCTTTGAAGGGTGGACTAGGTGCTGGTATCAGTGCATAGCTTCCCAAAGGGAGTCCTTCAAAAAAGACCTTAGTGATATTCAGCAATGAGGTGTGTAGTAGAACAATTAAGTTTGCGGACTAAATTGTCAGAACTCGTAGCTGATTGTGTAATGCTATTTCCTAGTTATAGCTCTCTTCTTGGTCACCCCTGAATGCCCTTGAATTCTTTATTCTATTTACCAGCAGACAGCACCACAGTAGTGTAGCGCTGTGATTGGAGCTGCTACTAGGGAGGAGAAAACAAAACAAAACAAAAGAAAGAGTGTAAGAGAGAGAAAGAGAGAAACAAGATTAAATAAAAGATTTTTGCCACACTCGTAAGATCTCAGAATCTTCTTTCCCCGGTCTTCTGGCCAGAAAGGGGAGATTTCTCTAGGATATTTTGCTCTATTTATGTCCACTGTACAGTTCTGCAATTCACACCACCATCAATTTAAAGCCAGATAATAAATGGAAAAGAAAGAAAATTGACTACCTTGCCAATCCTTCTTCACGTTTTGACCTTTCTTCCAATCTGGTTGCTATTGTTTAGTTTCCAGAGTCCTGGGGTAGTTATTGTTTGTATTAGGACCGGGGATTTTAGTAGTTATCAGTGTGGGGAGTCAGGGGAGGGGACATACTATAGTAAGCTTTCTTCACCTGAGCCAGGGCTAGAAGTCAGAATATTTACTTTTAACTCTACCCATATCCAGGTTTTTACTTGATAACTTCTGTGGTTGCCCGTGAATCTCGTGAATTTAGTTATTCATGTTAGAAAACATTATTATACTTATAGAAGTAAAAATTGAGAAAAATAAGACATTATATGTGTATATCGCTAGATGTACACTGTTTTTAGGTGCTGTTTCAAGGTGCTTCTGGGACATTATGACCCCATGTGACAGAGAAGAACTTCTCCTTAGGCTTTTCTAGGCTGTAACCTTTATGTGAGGGAGCAGTTCACCAATCTTTTGCCTGTGGAGTCACCGGGTGAGTCAAACAACCAATCTTTTGTTTAGCAGCCTAGTGCTTAGCTGTTGTGCCTATAAGCCTTCCAATGTGTACTGCCACACCCAGTGATGGCCTGTTGAATACAGTTCATAGCAACCCTAAAGGACAGAGTAGAACTGCCTCATAAAGTGTCCAGGGCTGTAATCCTTAAGAAAGCAACTGCCACATTTTTATCCCATGGAGAATCTAGAGGGTATGAACCATTGACTTTTTGGTTAGGAGTCAAAAGTTTAACAGCTGTGCCACCAGGGCTCCTGAGAAATACAGTAGTCCCTACTAAAAAATCAGAATAAATTCTGAGATGAAGTGAAAACAGAGCATTAATAATAACAATACCCTCTGTAATCTAAAGCAAAACGTTTTTGTAGAACAGTAGCTGAAATCTGTAAGATTTATTCTAACAATTTCCTTGGTTTTCATGGTGATTTGAATGAGTCTGTGTGCATTAAGTCCAAGGAAAAATGGTGACTTGAACTTTAGGAAGTCCAAAACTTTTAAAATCATAGTTAAATCCATCACTTAATTGTCAAATCTCATTTATTTTCTAATCTCTTTAGAATATTGTTTTTCTTGGTTGATGCAAGAAAATATGCTTTGACATTTAACAGTTGTTATTGTTAGGTGCCTTTGAGTCAGTTCCGACTCTTGCCAAGCCAGCCAAGTGCCGTGGAGTCGGATCCGACTCACAGCGACCATAGGGGACAGAGTAGAACTGACCCCTAGGGTATTCAAGGAGCACCTGGTGGATATTAACTGCCAACCTTTTGGTTAGCAGTGGTAGCACTTCACCCACTACACCATCGTGGTTCTGACTCTTAGCCACCTTATATACAACAAAAAGAAACTGGGCCCCTAGGGATAACACCACCAAAGAATATAAGACTTAATCTTGCCATCCTTTCAAAGGAGCATTCTGGTTGTACTTCTTCTAAGACAGATGCGTCCATGGTGTATTCAATATTCGTCACTAAAACTGTAATTCAAATGCATCAGTTCTTTTTTGGTCTTCTCTAATTCGTAGTCTAGCTTTCACATGCATATGAGGTGATTGAAAATACCATGGCTTCGATCAGGCACACCTTAGTCCTCAAGGTAGCATCTTTGTTTTCCAAAATTTTAAAAAGTTCTTTTACAACAGAATTGCCCAAGGCAATAAGGCATTTGATTTCTTAACTGTTGCTTCCACGGGCATTGACTGTTGTTATAAGTAAACTGAAATCCTTGACGACCTCAAAATTTTCTCCGTTAATCATGATATTGCTTACTGGTCCAATTGGATGGGCTTTTGTGTTCTTTATGTTGAGATGTAATTCATACTGAAGGTTGTTAATAATAAATATGATTTATTCAGAAAACTGGGCTTAAGTAAAACCAATTCCACAGTGAAGGAAGTTCTTTTCAGTGGTTTTGGCATAGCTTCCAGAATCTTGTGTCGTGAACTAGTTGAGCAAATAGATTTTATACTTACTAATAACAGGATTATGCCTGGAAGAAGTGATTAGCTATTCCTGCATTTTCTAACTGGACTCAGAAATGCATTTTTCCAGCTTTATATTGACACAATCATATGCACAAGAAGAGTCTTACAGTTAGATTTTCAAGAAATCTTTAAAGAGTGGAATCATGCAAGTAACTTTACTATGTATCAATAAAAAGTAAGTCATATTAAGTTAAACATAAGGCCTTAAAATATATCAAGGCACATGCTGCATAAACTTATTATTGTACTTGACACTGTATTTTATTGTTTTAATATTACATGCTACTTTAAAATTCTTATAATACACTGCAGATTCCAGCTGAAAGGCTCAGTATGTGCATTACACTGGGTTACATACACCGCATTTATCCTCATGACAATATGAAGAGGTTAATATACACTGTAAAATGAGAACCAAGAGGTGAAGAAAGGCAAGAGTCACTCTCAATGTCACAGAGCCATTAAATGGGAGAGTAGGATTCAATGTCCAGTATGTCTGTTTATAAAGCTAGGCTAGTAAACACCATGCAATACACAACAGGAAAGAAAACATTTGCTTTTCTTTTGATTCATACCTTTAACCTAGTATTTAATGATATGGTCATGATGTGATGACTGAAAACTTACGATTCTTCATAGTGTAACTGCGTATGGATCTCCAGCAATTCTTTCATTCATTCATTCTCATACACTTTTTTTGAGCAATACCTTTAAGATCCATCACATTCTGCCATATGTCATGCTGTGGTGACTTGCTTGTTACTATGATACTAGATCCTGTGCCACCAGTATTTCAAATATTAGCAGGCTCACTCACAGTAGACAGGCTTCAGTGGAGTTTCCAGACTAAGACATATCAGGAAGGAAGGCCTGAAGATCCACTACTGAAAATTAGTCTGTGACAAGTCTATGGATTACAACAGTATGTTGTTCCATAAAGTACCAGAAGTTGAGCTCCCTAGATGGGAAGGTACTCAAAGTATACAGCGGCCGGAACAGTGGACCTGAGCATACCAGCAATCCCGAAGATGTACACGACTGGGAAGTGTTTTGTTCTGTTGCATGAGGGATCCCCACGAGTTGGTGCTGACTCAAAGTCAACTAACAACAACCTTTCGATATGCATGTTAATATAATTAATAAGCCATGCATTCTGTTTTCATGAAACTCATATTATCATGGAAAAGGTGAATTTGTAAGCCAGTAGTTGATTACAAGTATGGTTAGTACTATGACAAAGTTAAGTGTGAAGCTCAGAAGTAACACAGAGTGGCAAAAATATCTCTCTTTGTGGGGAGAGAAAAGGTTAGATAATTTTTTACTAAGACTCGTGGCCTGAAGGATAAGAGTGAATCCAGGTAGATAAGAAAAGAGACTATGTAGAAGGCCCAGCAAATGTGATGACACCATAAGAGAGAAAAGAGGATAAATACAATCTGTACTCCCTCAGTAAACAAGAGAGGTGAATCAATAGTCAGGATTGTATTAACTAAATTGATTGCTGCTACATTATGCTGTAATACAATTCTTAGGATTTTAAAGTAAAAATAACCTTGAGATAATTTATTTACACTGCTTTGTTTTAAAAAATATTCATTACAGATCCAAATTTTGAATATTTAATTAAGTGTTTAAAAATATCATGATTCTAAAAATATATATATATCATGATTCTCAGGACAGAGCTTCCTCTGTGTCTTAGTCACACTCTGTTGTTAGGTGCTGTTCAGTTGGTTGCAACTCATAGTGACCTTGTACACAAGAGAATAAAATAGTGCTCAGTCCTGTGCCATGGCCACAATCATTGGTATGCTTGAGTCCATTGTAGCAGAGACTGTGTCAATCCATCTATTTGAGGGTCTTCATCTTTTTCCTTGACCCTCTACTTTACCAAGAACAGTGTTGTTTAGGAATTGATTCTTCCTGACAACTCGTCCAAAGTTTGTAGGAGGTAGTCTCGCCACCCTTCGTTTCAAGGACTGACTGATTATACTTCTCCCAAGACAGACCTATTTGTTCCTTTGGCAGTCCATGGTTTATTTAATATTCTTCTGCAATACCACAACTCGAAGGCCTCAATTCTTCTTCTGTCTTCCTTATTCATTCCCCAGCTTTCACATGCACGTGATATGATTGAAAGCACTATGGCTTCGGTCAGGTGCATCTGAGTCTTCAAGGTGACATCTTTGGTTTTCAACACTTTAAAGAGGTCTTTTGCAGCAGATTTTCCCAATGTAATGCCTTTCTGAGCCTTTGACTACTGCTTCCATGGGTATTGATTGTAGATCCAAGCAAAATGAAATCCTTGACAACCTCAATCTTTTCTCCACTTACCATGGTGTTGCTTATTGGTCCAACTGTGAGGTTTTCTGTTTTCTTGATTAGGTGTAAATCATACTGAAGGCTATGGTCTTTGATCTTCACTAGTAAATGCTTCAAGCCCTTGCGGTTTTCAGCAGTCAAGGTTGTGTCATCTGCAAAACACAGGTTGTTAATGAGGTTGTATCCAATTCTGACACCCTGTTCTTCATAGACTCCAGCTTCTCACCTTATTTGCTCTGCATACACACTGAATAGGTATAATCCTGATACACACCTTTGCTGACTTTAAGCCATGCAGTGTGTCCCCTTGTTCTATTTCAACAACTGCTTCTTGATCTGTGTATAGATTCCTCATAAGCACAATTAAGCATTATGGAATTTCCATTCTCCACAATGTTGTTAGTCATCTAAGATAATACGGTATTTCTATTTGAGCAGTGCTAGATTACTAAGATGAGTTTAGTCATCTAGTGCTGCTCAAACAGAAATACCACAAGTGGATGCCTTTAATAGAGAAATTTATGTCTTCACAGAAAAGTAGGCCAAATGCCTAAATTCTTGGCATAAGATCCAGCAGAAGGCTATCTCTCTCTTTCTGCCTTCTCAGCAATCTTCTCCTGGACAGGAGATTCTTGTTGCAGGGATCACATGTCCAAAGGATCAGCTCCACTAATGGGATTGCTTTCTTAGTGACATGAGGTTCCCACTCTCTGCTCACTTCTCTGTCTTTTTCTCTCTCAAGAGAAAAGAAGTAGAGTAGGCCACACTCCAAGGAAACTCCTTTTATATTGGATCAGGGATGTGACCTGGGTACAGATTAACAATCCTAACCTTACTGTCTTTAATACAAAATTACAATCACAAAACAGAAGACTGTCATACTGGGAATCATGATTTAGCAAGTTTACTCATATTTTGTGGGTGGAAACAATTCAATCCATGACACTCTGCTACATGCTTTTGTTTGTTTTGGCATCCTTAATTTCCAGACAGAAAGCCAAGAAAGAACACCTAAAGATAATCATGATAGTAATTAATACAGTGATTTAGACTTAAGTATAAAATATTGTCAAGTTCAATTTTCATTTGGAGGAGTCTGAACGAGGATGTGACAGGGTTGTTGCCTTGAATATAATAAATCCACATGCTTATTCTAGACTCGTAAAGCTATATGCTCTTAGGCAATGAACATTGTGACTAAAGGATTTAACTAGCTATTTCCAATGAAATGAACAGACAGCTCACTGGAAAAAATATACTTGGGTTCTAATATAAAAGCTCTATTTTTTATTACCCTCTGTAGTCTTGAGAATTCTAACTTAACTTTCCTCTCTTTCTTGTTATGTGACTGGCTGTATATTTATCCCCTTAAAAATTCTTGGCCATTTCCCTGAAGGGGATAGAGTCAGTGGACTGAATAGGATTAGCATCAAAAGTCACCACTGCTTTCCCAAGCAGAGTTTAAAAACAGGGTCATTGAATAATAAGGGATTTAACTCTCAACTGAGCAGGGTGTAGAAGGAAATTATTTGGATTTAGAGCAGCAGAGATTAGAGTGTGATTAGGGGCTACTATGTCTTTTATATCAGATTAAGGGACTTGAAAGAGAAGACTTGCAGGGAAAAAAAAAAAAAAAAACTCAGGTCACAAATTTTACACCTGCTTCCATAAATCAATCAAACAAAGATCACTCTTCACTTACATGTTTCTGAGTCTGAGAGTACCAGCTAAAGCAAATACAAAGGGTAAAAATCTAGCAGGGCAATAGTCTAGAGTTTAATGAAAACTACCTTTGGGAAACGGTCAATATAAGAATCAAGGAATCAAGACAGGTAAGCAATAATAATGAAGTTTATATAGATCTTTTACCTTAAAGGCTATCAAACCAATTTCCAAAGAAGAAAATGTACCACATTTAGCTGAAAGCCAACCTTCCCCAGTGTGAGGCATTTGTATTGAATATAAAACTGTTGACAGGAAGAAACACTAGACAAAAAGTTATCCTTCAGTCTAAGGTTAGTTTATTTGTTTAAGCTTGTGTGAAAGAAAGATTTCCTCTTTGACATTGCTAAGATATCTTCAGAGAGGAAAGATGCCTACATGAAGTCACTTTTAAAATATTTACCAATCAAACTGAAGTAGATAGCTGCTGTCTTATAAACAATTTTTATTAAGAAGGCTAATCAGATGAAATCAAGTCCCATGGACCACTGGAGTATCAGCAAGTGAGTGAGAAAAAAAAATCACTTAAATCATAAAATAATTTAACTGCATATTTAAAAAATCAATGCTAGAAACTTAGTTTGTACAATATACATATATTCTTTCCTCCATTAAGGTAATAATGGGTTTAAGAAAGATAGCCTATTTGAATAAAGGACGACATGAAGAACTCTTGTACTTCGCCAAACTACACATCAAGTCAATCAGTCATTTGAATGCATTTTCTGCTGTCTAAAATGCCATTCTGAAATCTGCAGAAAATTTCAGAGCCTCAGTGGGAATATAAACCTGCTTCTTATGGTTAAAAATGCTGATGTGGTAAGCTAGCAGTCACTTATTTTTATTTTATTTTTTTATTTTTCTTATGTATCTTTATTTCAGTGAATTTCTCTTACAGACTATAGGTTTAATTTGTGATTGAGAAATTAAATAGGATATATGGTTTGGAATAATACATACGTTACATTTTATATATAAGCAAGATGAAATATTTCCTTCAATATAGATACTTATTTATTCTGTGCTTATAATAAAAACTTTTTATATCAGTTTTTACTCTAGGGCTGCAGAAGCATTAATAAATGTGATTGATAAGAATTTAGTAAAACACGGTGATTAATTTTATGATGAAATTAAACTGGAGACAGTTTGTGTCTTGTCAGATCCATTAGTTTAATCATATTTATCATAATGAGTTTGTAACTTAAAAATATCTAAATTAACTGCCCATGTACCTAGATTAACTGTTTAAATGATAGTCCCACATGCGTAGTGTGTATACGTGTGTATATAGTTTTGACACATAGAACGATCAGGTACAGAGTTAATGAGACTCTTCAGCTATTTTGAATTATGTTGTTTGCCGTCAAACCCAAAAGGCGCCCCGGTGGCGTAATGGTTGAGGAGCTGGGTGCTAACGGGAAAGATGGTGTTTTGAATACACCAGCGTCTCCGCGGGAGACAAGCCCTTGCGATTTCCTTACCTAAAGTCCGCAGCCTAAAGAAGCCGGCGGGGAGTTCCGCTCTGTCACGCTGTGTCACTAAGAAGCAGAGGCAATTCATCAGCAGACAGCAACAGCAACAGCACCATCAAAATTCGCATTTGTCTGGAAGTTTCAAGAGAGTATCAGCATGTAGTTAATAATTCAATAAATAGTCTTTAATGCGAAACACTAAGTTGTACTACCTGTTTTAATGCTGGTGATGCGGTTGTTAACAGCCACAGCTGTTAACCCAGAGTTGAGAGTTTGACTCTACCAGACTGTAGTTAGAAACCCTCCAGGGCAGTTCTATTCTGTCCTACAGGGCTTCTACAAATTGGAATCAACTTGAGGACAACAAGTTTTAGAGTTAGTGTAACCAAAATATGGCACGTAGATAGCTTTAAAGAACAAAAAATGTCTTTTCTCACAGTTCTGAAGGTTAAAAGTCCCACTCAAGCTTTGGGTCACATTGATTCCTTCTGACAGATAGCTGTCCTCATTTCCTCATTCTGGTATCTGCCTGCAGTGTTTAGCATTCTGTTGCTTATAGACAGTCCTAACACATTGTCTATCTTTCCCTGTCTGTGTGTCTCTTGTGTCTATTTTGGTATCTTTATGACTCAGAAGTAGTGAAATTTAGGATCCTCTCTATATCTTTAGAAGTTTACCTGATTGACTGATTATATCATATAATTCAGCAAATAATTGTATATGGAAGATACTATGTTTCACCCAAGACCAACAGACCTAATCCCATGTAACTACTCCATGCCAGTTACTAGTGTTTGGCCAAACAGCTGGAAGCAAAGCCTAATCAAGTTGAACATAAAATTAATCATCACAGTTTCATCTTTTGTAGAGTACCACCCTACTGTGGGATGAAAATTTCACTGCCATCTTGAATTGTAAAATGTATTGAAATAAAAGGAATTTCTTTTTCCCAATGAGGAAGTGAAAACCAAATACGACTTAATTGTTAGTCCATCATTACTGTCTATTATGTCATAGATAACAGCTTCATAATAATAGATGATAAACTATAATTACAACATTCCTAACATATAGTAAGACTGTTATAATTCCCAGTCATTTTAAGTTTATCACCAATCCCCCCACCCCCGCCAAAATTTGGGATAATACTTGGCTTTTATGAAATGTTTAGGAGCATATGAGTTAATGCACTCATTACACTTCTCATACTTTCTAGACTGTGTTAAAAAGTAAGTAGTAAGATAGCTATAGTTCAATAAAGCCTGCTATTGTCATTGTCACTTCTGGCATGAAGGTAGCCTCATGGAGCAGGACACATTTTTACTGAGCCCTTTGAGTGTGGGTTGGATTTAAGCATAATAATAAGGGACGGGAATGCAGTACAAGGTGGAGACTACATCCTTACAGTCTGGGAATGGATATTGGGACTTGGATTGTTGAAAGAAGTTGTTAATGTTCATAGTGAAACGTAACACAAAAATTTTTAATTAACAGGATAAGGCAAAATAAGTAAGAGGCTTAGATTTTTCTTTAGTTTATTTAAATTCTATTTTGTGATAAGGATAGGTGCCTTCTCCCTTTGTAAGACCTTACATTGTTATTCAGAAGACAACATTTTTAAATGCTCTGAGGATTGAATTTATTTAGGAGAAATCTTAACATGGTGACCTTAAGGTTCAAAAAAATTAAATAGAAAAAGGCACATTTGAAAACAAATAGAAACTTAGTTTCTGTAGCTCTCAAGAGTTTTATACAGTATGTGAAATATTTCACTTGTATTTCTTTATAAACTAGATTTTACATTTGCAGCAAGTAAGAAAAAATACATTTTAAAATAGAGATTTAGGAGTTTGTTTGTAATCAAGCCAGCTCCTATGTATATTAAACTATTTCAAACACATTTGTGACTTGCTAAAAAAGGAAGGAAATAATTGTCATGCATTGAATTAAGAAGAAAAAAATATCAAAGCTGTCTTTTGCTTGGGATATTTAATAGCCTTCTGAATTCCGGGGCTGGCTATTTTGATTAATGTTGAGAGTCTGTGAAGTGATTTCCCTAGAAATCTTGACTAGGCTAGAAACCCATCTGTCTGACAGAGCTTAGTTGTAGCCCTGCTGGAGGCAAAGGATAGATAAACCTGAAATAGAATAAAAAACCCCAACGGGGAGGATTAAGTCACTAGATTAGTGGCCACCATATGCTCTTTAGAAGGTTTGTGATATTGCTCATTTTCATGGGGAAAAAAATACATTTTTCTGAGTGGACTTAAATTGGACTAAGAGAACAATACTGCCCCTTCATTAAAACCACTGAAACAACTATTCTTTCAAGGAAAATAATGTTTGTGCCACATATGATATTGCTGAATTTTCATTAAGAAAATACTTTTTCTGTCACCCCATCTTTCTGTGTTCTTACTCACTTATTCTTTCTTCCCCTTTCTCTTCCCTCTGTTTTCTCCCCCACTCCCTGCCTCTCTTTCGCAGCCCTTCCTTTGTTCCTTCCTCCCTCCACTATCTCTTTCCCCTTCTCTTCCTTTCTCCCATTTTCTCTTATCACCAGGAGACTGAGATTCTTTTATCACCAAGTGACTAATTCATTGCCATGAAGCAGATTCTGACTTGACTTATAGGTAAGAGACAAAGGGTGTAACTGGAGAGAGTTTAAAGAAATGTATTACAGAGGTTTGGGGAAGAGTAAGTCTGCTGGGTGATGCAAACAGTTTGCCCCCCACTACTAATTTAAAGCCTGCTGGTTCAAAACCACCAAATAGTGACACATAAAGATTACTGTTGCTAGCTGCCATCCAGCTAGCCTAAACTCAGAGTGGCCCCATGTGATACAGAGTAGAAATATTCCACGTGGTTCTCTCAACAATAATTTTTACAGAAGCAGTTGGTCAGACCTTTTTTTCTGCTGAGTCAATGTATGAGTTCCAACTGCCAACTTTTACCTTAGAACGAATTCTTGAGTAAAGTTTAACAGAATAGTGTGGATTGCAATGCACTTCTGCTGCCCAGGCTCCTTCCATAAATTTACAGACAAGAGAACAGGATGGGACAGTTCTACTCTGTAACACATAAAATTTCTGTAAGTGGAGATGGACTCGACAGCAAAGGTTTAGTGTCTGAGCAGGGATAAGGGTATGTCATAGCTGGAGACTCTTACCACTCCTAGGCACAAAAGTCTAAGGAGATGAAACTGGATTACCGCAATGTTAGGAGATCTTGGATAGTGAAAGAGGGAGGGGCTGCTACCGGGGAGCTGCTGAGGACGCAGAGTGCCATCCATCACTAACTTCATGGGTGTGAAGGCGAAATAAGTAAGTATTCCAACCTCTCTCTTCTCATGCTCTCTGATTTCCAACTGTGCCTTCTATTTGTGGAACCTAATTGCAAGCCACAGGACAGGGGGTAGCCTTCATTAAGGTCAGAGGGTCCCCAGGCTGAGAATAGAGTAGGGAACAGATCCGGGAGCAAAGTGAGTATAAGTTGTCTCTCCCTTTTTTCCTCCTTCCCTCTTTCCTTCCATAATATGTTCAAATACTTCACTAATCCTCCTCTTCCCAGAATTATATTTAATTAGGTGACTCAAGAGTAAGAAAACATTCTGAAAGAAAAATAATACAAAACACCATTGAGTTCAAGACCCACTATCTTAGTTACATTAGTTCTTAACCTTTTACTGTTAGGAATAAAATGTGCAACATGAAACAAAACTGGTTAAATTACTTTTCTAAGAGTTCTATCTCGTAAAATATTGCTCTGTGCTACTTTGCTCACTTAGAAAACTAGGATTTCTAAACTTATCTGAGAGTCGTCACTTTTTTCCCCTTCTGCTGAAAATGTGCATATTTTTCTCTCTGCAACCAATAATTCAGAAGGTAATAACTCTTGTTTTAAACTTGAAAAGGTCTAACCTGTAGAGTTTTTTTTCAAGACTTTCTTCTTATAATAATTAATACTTTAAAAAACATAAACCTTAGTACTCTCAGAGAAAAAATAACCATTCATTGCTTGTAGTTTTGTTCAGATATTTCTATTATCAAAGAAATTTTGTTAGTTTAATTCAATATCACCCAAGACAATTTAGTATCATCTAATTGTTCTTACCTAGATATCATCACCTCCCCATCCCCCCAAGTTTTTCCCCCTCTATCCTTTCTTGAACTGTTTCTTCCCTAGCTGGAATACTTTTTTGTATACCCTACTCACCTTTCATTGCCTAGCTCAAAATGGTACCTCCCTTATGTATGGTACCTTTCTAGAAACCTCTTCCTATGACCTTTTTGTAGAATATTATATATTCATTTCCTCTATACATTTCAAGTTCCTTATCATAGACTTAATTTCTTTTTGCCTTACATGACTATGAGTACATGTTGTAAATTTTCTCTCTTTTCTAAACTGTAAATTTTTTTAAGGCAAGGACAATTTCATATTTATGTAGGTATGTCTGGGAACATGAAGGTCAGTGTCATGTGCATAATAAATTCTTGAAGAGTATTTGTTGGATAGCCCATAGAATTGCTTGAATCCAGACCTGGAACATGAATGTAATTCTTTTGTTGTAAAAGCCTTCTACGAAAGTCTTTTTTTCATATAGAACAGTATTTATACTTATAAGAGCTATTTCAAAAACTGAGTTAAAGTGTCTAAATTCTGTCCCTGAAGCCACACAGATAGCATCAAAGCTCAACCTGGGATCCTCTTAATGTGGTTCAAAATCTATACACTTACCCATCATGCCCTACTGATTTCTAATGGACAGCAAAGACACACAGTAAAAGTTCCAATAAAAAGTGTATAATTTATTAAAGAAGGAATTACTGTGTGTCTACGTCTATGAGCTTCTGTTAGATGTAATCTAGGTAAAAGTAAAATCATGTCTGTTCTTAAAGGACTCTAAGTTGGCTTTTGTTAAAGTTCGTTTATTGTTGTTGGATGCTGTCCAGTAGATTCTATCTCACAGTTGCACCAGGTGACAGACTAGAACTGCTGCATAGGATTTTCTTGGCTGCAATTTTTATAAAAGCATATTACCAAGTCTTTGCTCTGTTGACCCACCGGGTAAGTTCAAATAGTCAACCTTTCGGCTAGTGGGCAAGCACTTAAACTTGGTGCCATCGTGTCTCCTCATTAAGGTTCAACTAACCTAAAACATAGTGCCATTGAGTTGATTCTGACTCACAGCAATGCTACAGAACACAGCAGAACTGCTCCATACAATTTCCAAGAAGCAGCTTGTGGACAGTTAACTCATAACTGCTACACCACCAAGTGTAGTAGTGATTACAAAATGTATGTTCAAGTTAAAATGAAGCTATCTGAACTTCTTAAGATAAACTTTCTTTTTATTTCCTTCTGTATCTTGTCTCCATTTTTATTTCTCTTTTATTAAATTGCCTGCTGTACTAAAGCTTCAGAATAGAGCCAAGCCAAAGCTTCAGAATAGAATCATCATTAAATATTTAATGATATTTAAAATAATATTTAGTTATGTAGATGTTTTTGTCTTCATGGGATTCAAGTCTGTATTAAATTTGTCACCATTTGCTGACTTTTTATATGAGAATTATCAGTACATTTTCAGACCAAAAAACACATGTGCATTGGGGAGAGTGAAAGGCACTGGTGTTTGTCAAACTTAGCTTTTTACTTCTAAAGACAAGGAAACTCAAGTCTAAAGAGGCTAAGCGATTTGCCCAGGGTCACACAGCAGTAAGTGACATGATGATTAAGTGAAATCATTCAAGGCAACTTTTAGCAGAACACTGCAAAATAATTAACTCCAACTGACTTTCCTTTGAGTATATTTTATCTTTCCAGTTTATCAGAGTTTTTCTGAATCAAATGTTAACCAAAGGTGTTTTGTTTTGTTACAGGAGTGTAAACATATTATTCCATATATTAACATTT
Source organism: Heterohyrax brucei (assembly GCA_028571685.1). Taxonomy (NCBI): domain Eukaryota; kingdom Metazoa; phylum Chordata; class Mammalia; order Hyracoidea; family Procaviidae; genus Heterohyrax; species Heterohyrax brucei. The sequence continues at coordinate 110,507,277 of CM053148.1, forward strand.
ATTTTTAAGATTTTATTATTCTCAAAAGATTTTGTAGTTGGCTTACTGTTCCTACATTATTTGATTAAGTTGCTAAAGGTAGGTGAATATATGAATATGTAAACAGTTAATTTTTGACATGGACATTAAAGAAACAGAATGAGAAGTATAAACCAAAAGAGCAGAAAATACATAGATAACTTACATTTTGCATTTACACTTCAATTTTGATAAATCTGAAAGTCTGTAAGCTAAAATTAAAACTACCCAAATCCCACTGTGGAAAACTTAACTTTTAGTGAATCGGAAAACTACACTTATATCTTATTAAGCCCTTTGCCTAACTCCTCTTAAGAAACTATTCCATCATTTGACCATACATTCCATTCTGACTATATTTGGTATTAATTAAGAAGATAGGTGTAAATTTTCTCAGCCAAATTTTCTCAAGCAGTGAAATTTAAGTATTTTAATTTTTTTCTCAAGAATGTATAAAACGAGTGGCTTCCAGAAAGAATTTAATCTTAATACTACATCTTAAGTAAAAAAAAAAAAAAACACAGTCAAATAAAGCATGACAAAGCCTTTGATGAAGTATGTGAAACCGTGTAATATGACCTATAACTAGGAATAAATTGTCGAGAAAAGAGATGAACCAGTGAAACTGAGCACTCTTGTCAAAATTATGAATTTCTGCTATTTGGACAAGAAGGTAATTTTATAATATGAACCACTGAAAGATATAACTAAGTGAAGACATACGGAGACTGTACTTAGCTCAAGGTCAGAAACAGCTCCATAATAATGAAACTATCTAATAATAGCTATTTTTGTAGAAGATTTTTCTGCATTGGAAGGAAATAGTACTTAATCAGAGTAACAGTCTCTTCTATGCTTGACTACTAAGATTTTAGCTCATAGTGATAATCTCTCTCCCCATTCATCTCTCTCCCTTTCAGCATGCACATATGTCAAAATACACCTTCCACATTGCTGGTTTAAAGGCCCTTTGAAAGTAGTAATTGTGGACTTCAAATGAAAATCACAAAAAGTTTTAATCCATTTTCAAAGAAATGAGAGAAGGTGGAGTAAACAACAAAGAACAAATAATTTCCTTTATATAAATTTTTTAAAATGTGTTCACTTAAAATCTGAGAAAGGAGTATAACATTTAATTTTGGTCAATTCTGACAAATAATCTATGGATATGGAAAGCATGTTCATAACCATGTTTTTATGGTTTTATGCTGGCTGAGATTTTATAAATTTAGTTAATAGCTCAATTTTTTGTGCATAATATGACCACCTTTTATAACATGTAATTTATTATTACTTTCAGTAGCATTCATTTGCTGTGTGGTGGGGTACTTTCTATGTGGAAGTAATAGTATCTGCAGTTAATTAGGAACTGTAAGACTATCAAATCCTTCTTATCTTACCAAATATCTAGATAATCTATGTCTTCTATGTCAGTTCTACCACGGCCCCTGGGGTCGCCATGAGTTGGATCCCACTTGACGGCGCTTGGCTTGGCTCTATTACATAACACAGTATCTCCTCCTCTGATTCTAACAACTAGAGACGGATCAGATAGATCTGATCTCACAAGTTAAAGGACACAGTCTTCCATACTACCGAGTCTGTCCAAGATTTTGGACACCAGTGACAATGTTGGGGATCCTCACAACATCTTCACTTCTGGCCTGCTAACTGCAAATATGGGGAGTTTCCACTACCCTCTCACTATGTCAACTGTAAACTCAGGTGTCCCCAGGACTACCCATCACTCTGATCTGCTGGCTCCTATTACTTCCTTCAGTTCAACAATTGCCTAGGACAACTCGCAGAACTCACTGTAATTAGCAATTAAGATTTTATTATCACAGAAAGGATACAAACAAAGAGACCCATGAGGCAAGGTCTGGGAGGGCTCCCAATGTGAGAACTCTGTGTTGCAAACAGTGATGCAGTCTTCGGTATGAATTACGCCTTCGGTATGAATTACACCTCAGCATAAAGAAAATAAAATAAAAATCCTCACAACTGGACCAGTGCATAAGATCATGATAAATGAAGAAAAAAATGAAGTTGTTAAGAGTTTCATTTTACTTGTTTCCACAACCATGGAACCAGCGGTCAAGAAATCAAATACATATTGCAAAGTGCAAATGTGCTGCAAAAGATCTCTTTAAAGTACCAAAAGCAAAGAGTTCACTTTGAGAACTAAAGTAGGTCTGACCAAAGTCATGATATTTTCCATCACCTCATCTGCATGTGAAAGCTGAACAATGAATAAGAAAGACTGAAGAAGAACTGATGGCTTTGAATTGTGAAGAATATTGAATACACCACTCCACAGATTTCCAGAAGAACAAATAAGTTCATCTTGGAGGAAGTACAACCAGAAGCCTCCTTGGAAGAAGGACAGCAAAAGTTCGTCTCATGTACTTTGAACACAGTATCAGAAGGGACTAGTCCCTGGAGAAGAACATCATATTTGGTAAAGCAAAGTGTCCGTGAAAAAGAAGACGACCCTAAATAAGATGGATTAACTCAGTGGCTGCAACAATAGACTAAAACATAGTGAAAGGTGTGAGGATGGCACAGGACTGAACAGTGTTTCTTCTGCTGTAGGGTTTCTTCTGTTGTAGGGTTGCTGTGAGTGGGAACTGACTCAGTGGTGCCCAACAGCAACAACCATCACATATGCACCAATGTTTATCACCAAACAGGAAACCCATGGAGCTTCAGTGTTCAGAACGTTCACTGGACCCCCATTAAGTAACTGAAACTCTAATCCCTTTTCCCAAGGTCAGTTAGGTCAAATATAAGGTTGATACGTGGTCGATGCCATGTGATAGGACTCTCTGGCAGAGTAACCCCTTTCTCTCTCCTCTCTACCTCACATAAGTCAAAAACCCTTTGATGGAGTCTACAATACTCATCATAGACACTTCTGTCATTGAGAAAATCCAAGCTTTCAGAAATTATCTCTCCGGAGCCAAGGACAAAGACCAAACTGTCTTAGTAAAGCTAATCTTACGGTTAGTTATTACTTCATTTAATCATTTTCAAACTTGTGAGGTACCAATATGAATAACATTTTAAACTACAGTAGAGCTTAGTGAAGTTAGGATGCTTGCCTGAACTTAACACAGCTGGTAAATAAACTCCAGGCTTTTATGCTTTGTGGCAGATAATACTCTATCTTTATTTTCCAAATTGTTGACAGTGTTCTGACTATACACACCCTCACTGAATATGGGCCTCATTGAGCTGCTGTAACTGATAAGAATGTGGATTATCCTATAGGAATGTTTGAGAGTAAATGAACTTGACTAGAACTTCCAAATGACTCTCATATTTTGTATTTCATATAGAAGGCAACCCTGGTGGTGTAGTAGTTGAGTGCTACATTGGTTAAACAAAAGGTTGGAAGTTCAAATCCACCACGTGTTCCTTGGAATCTCTGGGGCAGTTCTACTCTGACTTATAGGGTCACTATGAGCTGGACCCAATTTGATGGGTTTGGTTTTATAGGAGGAACATATGGTTTAATAGGTGCTTTCCAAATTGAAGTGTACTAAAAGCTAAAAATATTTATATGACATGTTAAAGAAAGTGTTCACATTACCTCATTTGACCTTCCAACAAGTTTATGAAATCAGCATTTTACAGCCAGTTTTAAAGATGAGAAAACCAAAACTTGGAAGTACAGAAGCTTATCAAAGTCACACAGGTGGTGAAATGAGATTTTCAAACCCAGACTAAATTTGTTAGTTTCCTCTAAATTAAATTTTTTTTCAGGAAGCATATTTATTTCAGTTAATAACTCATTTTTATGAGCAAAGTATAGTAAGAGTATAAGCATTATGAAACTTGAATAATATTAAAATGTATTTTCTGAAGTAACATTTTTTTCCTCAAGTGTAAAAATGTGCAGGTGAAGTTCCTGGTGTCAAAGAGGGAATGTTTTACAAAATTTTTGTTGCGTTACTCAGAAAAGGTATAAAGGTATAGGTATCTAGAATTTTTCTTGTCTCTTTTTCACTGATTTCTACTCTGAATATAAAATGTATCGATGTCTCATAGAACACCCCCCCACAAAATGAAGTACTTCATAATGCTTTCCAACATTTCTTAAACTATGTTTAATTAATTTTAATACCATAAATTTATAATTTTCTAAATCTGCCCTTATAAATTGGTTAATAATTTTATTTTTATCACATTTATTAGTATAATCATTGTTGTAACAACTTACAATTAACTATATGAGTTAAAATAACACAAATTTTATTATCTTAAAATTTTAGAGGTTAGCTAAGCCAAGTACCTTTAGAATTACCAAAATGAATGTTATTGCAGTGCTACGTTTTCTCTTGAGGCTCTCTCCTTACTTTTTCTTGCTTTTAGAGGTCACGTGATTGTGTAGTGCTAACTACAAGGTTGGCAGTTTGAATCTACCAGGCGCTCCTGGGAGACTATGTGTCAGTTCTACTCTACTATAGGGTAGCTGTGAGTCAGAATCTATTCAAGGACAATCGGTTGGTTTTTGAGTTTTACATCTTCAAAGACAGCTTAGAATTTCCATTTTCCTTCCCTCCCTTCCTTCCTCCCTCCCTCCCTTCCTCCCTTCCTCCCTTCCTCCCTCCCTCCCTTCCTCCCTTCCTTCCTCCCTTCCTTCCTCCCTTCCTTCCTCCCTTCCTCCCTTCCTCCCTTCCTTCCTTCCTTCCTTCCTTCCTTCCTTCCTTCCTTCCTTCCTTCCTTCCTTCCTTCCTTCCTTCCTTCCTTCCTTCCTTCCTTCCTTCCTTCCTTCCTTCCTTCCTTCCTTCCTTCCTTCCTTCCTTCCTTCCTTCCTTCCTTCCTTCCCTCCCTCCCTCCCTCCCTCCCTCTCTTTCTTTCCTCTTTCTCCCTTTCACTTCTGTTTCTACCATCACGTTTCCTGTCTCATGCTCCCTCCTGTCATAACAACTCTTGTTATTCAATCGGACTCACTCAAAAAATCTAGACTAATTTTCTTCTCTCAAGATTGTTAAATTAATCACACTTCAAAGTCCTTTATTGCCATAAAAGGTGACTTTGAGAATTAGAACACGGATGTATTTAGGGGAAAATTATTCTACATGTCATAGGAAAAAAAAAAGCACTCAAATTTTACATAATATCCTTAGGACTGATAGTTTGGCTTTTTGAAACAAAGAGACGAGTGCACATCTGATTAAACAGTATTGACCATATTGTGAGCTCTGTGCGGAGGGTAAGTTGGATCTGAAACAAGGTGGCACTGAGCCAGTTAACAATTAGTTTTGGGATAGTGAGTATATATCTCTTCTTACCAAAACTCGAATTCTACACATTTTATGAGTTTGGAAATAGCTTTAAGACATGATATATTTACTTATATTAACTGGCAGAGAGATAAATTTGAGGACATAAATTAAATGAGTCAATAAAAGTTTTTGTCTTCTCGATTCTTGTTAAATCCACTCATTTCTCACAGTAGTCCCTCTCAAGACACAATTTTCCTTTAAGCATCACCCAATCTTCATTTTGGAATACATAAATTTATACCATATTAAAAATAAATATTAATGGTGGTAAACATTTGTTTAACTCTCCTCATGTCTCAAATACTTTTCTAAGTGCTTCACAACACTGTTTCACTAAATTTTTACAGCAATATGAAGTAGAAACTATTACCGCCTCCGTTTTGCAGAGAAAGAAACTGAGACACAGTAAGTGGTAAAACTTGGATACCGGTCTGCTGATTTTTATGGTTTAAATCTACTTATTCATGTTGCTGTTTTTCTTCCTAGACCCCGCAGTTTCTTCCTTTCTCTTCCTGCCTGAAGTGATCTTAACATGTAGTTGCCTGTGGTATGTATTACAAGACTACTCTTCAGTTGATTGGAAATCTTCTGGTTATTCAAATTGCTTAACTTCTCAACAAAGTTACTTTAGTTATTAGGTTCATTGGAGTTGATGTCATCTTATAGTGACCTCATGTGACAGAGTAGAAACTTCATAGAGTTTTTAGTGCAGCAGATCACTAGGATTTTCTCCTGCAAAGCCAGTGAGAAGGTTGGAACTGCCAACCTTTTAGTTCACAGCCAAGTGCTTAAACATTGTGCCACCATGGCTCCTCACAAAGGTCTTTGCATTAGTGAACATGTACTTGTATTACTTGATTAAATTTTTCCTTAAATTTCATTTTAGGAATTTATATTTTACAGTGCTGTTTCTCTCTTGCCAGTATGTCTATATTTAAGTTAATATTAAATGAAATCATCACAATCATGCCTTCTAAATTTGCATTTTCAATGAATTGTGATCAGAATTGTTCATTGCCAAGCTTATCTTTATACAGGGACTGTATGGATATGAACAAGACAAGGGAGCCTATTCTCATCAATTCTACTCAATATTTCAGTAGATATCCTAACCATAGCAATAAGAAAAGAAGAAGAAATAAAAGGTATCCAAGTTGGAAAGGATTAAAATTACTTCTCTCTATATAGAAAATTCCAGAGTCTACAAGAAAACTTCAGAGCTGATAGAAGAATTTAGCAAAGTTGCAGGGTACAAAGTCAACAGATAATCAATTAGGCTTCTATACACCAGTTATTAGAAATCTGAAAGGTAAATTAGAGAAACTTAGGCAGGGTAGGTTTGCTTCACAGAATGAATTAAGGAGTATTCCTTCCTTGTCTGTGTTTTGGAAGAGCCTAAACAGTGTGGTGTCAATTTTTTTCTAAATGTTTGGCAGAGATCCCAAGTGAAGCCATCTGGTCTGGGTCCTTTTTTTTTTTTTTTTTTTTTTTTGTTTTGGAGGAGGGGCAAAGGGAGGCTTTTTGATCACTGATTTGATGTCTTCACTTATTAATAGTCTCTTGGCACTTCCTGTCTCTTCTTGAGTTAGTTTAAGTAGGTTATGTGCTTCTAAGAATTTTAACATTTCATCTAGGTTATCTAGTTTGTTGCCACATGATTGTTAATAACATTCTATAATCTCTATTTCGATCAAGTGAGTTGTAATGTCCCTTTTATTTTGGCTGTTTGCATCTTTTCTTTGTCAGTCTATCCAAAAGATTGTCATTTTACTGATCTTTTTAAAGAACCAGCTTCTGCTTAATTGATTCTCTCTATTGTTTTTCTGTTTTCAAGTTTCTTATTTATGCTCTGATCTTTGTTACTTCCTTTTTTTGGTGGGTTTAGGATTAGTTGGCTCTTCTCTTTCTAGTTTCTATAGTTGTCAAGCTAAACTGATGATTTCAAATCTCCCTTCTTTCTTCACATAGACATTTATTTCTACTAGTTTCCCTGTGAATACAACCTTTGCTGTGTGCCTTAAGTTTGAATATGTTATACTTTCATTTTCGTTTGAGTCTAGGAAGTTTGAAATTTCCCTTTTGATTTCTTTCTTAATCCTTTGGTAGTTTATTAGCTTATTGTTTAATTTCCATGGCACAGTAGTCAATCACTAAGTCTGTTAACCAAAAGGTAGGCAGCGTGATTCCACCAGCAACTTCTTGGAAACCCTGTGGAAAAGCACTACTTTGTGGTATTGGGTTGCTATGAGTCAGAGTCAACTTGTCAACAGTGGCGTTTTTGCATGTGTTCATTTTCCAGGTTTTGGGTTTGTCGTTGTTGTTGCTGTTATTGATTTCTAGTTTTATTCCATTGTAGTCAGAGAAAATACTTTGAATCATATCTATACTATGAATCATTTCATATTTGTCAGAACTTGCTTTGTGATCTAACTTGTGGTCTATTCTGGAAAATGGCCCATATACACTAGAAAAGAGTGTATGTTGTGATGTTTGAGGATGCATGGTTCTATACAGTCTGTTAAATCTAGTTGGTTTATACTGTTACTCAAGTCTCCTGTTTCCCTGTTGATCTTTCTAGTTCTGTGCAATATTCAAAGTGCTATATTATTCAACTATTACTATAGTACTATATGTGTATTTCCATATCTTGATGTTGGGTCCACTTCCACTTATTTTTATGATTATTGAATCATCTTAACTGACTCTTTTTCCCTATGTAATTTCGATTTCTATCTCTTCGCACAGATTTTGCCTTAAAGTCTACTTTGGCAGTAAGATTGCCATCCCAGCTCTCTTTTAGGTTATTATCGGCATGGAATATTTTTTGCATCCTTTTGCTTTCAACCTTATTGTGTCCTTGTGTTTAAGGTATGACTTTTATAACCATGTAGTTGAGTTATTATTGCTATTCTTTAATCCATTGTGTCACTCTGAGTCTTTTTATAATTTTTATTATATTTTGTTTTTTATTGGGCTTTAGGTAGAATTTTAAAATACAAGTCAGTTTCTCATATAAAAAGTTACATACATATCATTATGTGACCCTAGTTGTTCTCCCTGCTTTGAGACAACACACTCCTTTCCACACTGTATTTCCTGTGACCATTCAACCAGCCTGTCCCTTTATACCTTCTCATTGTACCTCTAGACAGAAGTTGCCCCTTTAGTCTCATGTACCTACTTGCTCCAAGAAGTACACTCTTCAACAGTATAATTTTATGTTTCATCATCCAGTCTAATATTTTCTAAAGAACTAGCTTCAGGAATGGTTTTATTTCTGGGCTAACAGAGTTTGGAGGCCATGTCTTCAATCAACCCTCCTGGCTGTCAAGCCATCAATTCTGGTCTTTTCACTAGAGTTTGGGTTCTGCATCAAACCTCCTCCCACTCCTTTAAGGACTCTTTGCTATATTTCCTGTCAGGACAAGTACTGATAGTAGCCAAGCACTTTCTAATACTGCTGGTCTCACTTAGACGTAGTCTCTGACGTACATGGCCTATCTGTCTCAGACTTGTATTTCCCTTGTGTCTTTGATACTTTTTCATTTTCTTTTTCTCCAGGTGGGTTAGAATCAGTTGAAGCTTCTTACATGGCCTCTCACTAGTTTTTAAGACTCCAGACACCACTCAGTAAAGTGGGATGCAGACGATTTTCATAATAAACTTTATTACATCAAGTGACCCAGATGTCCCCCCAAATCATTATTCCCAGACCCTTGTCCTTTTCACTCTGTACCTTGAACTGTTCGGCTGTATTCAGGAAACTTCTTAGTTTATAGTTCAGTCTAGTTGTGCTAACTTTCTGTGTATTGTATGCTGTCTTAGCCTCCATCTAAAATAATACTTATCTATTATATAGTAAATATCCCTCTCTCCCTCCTCACCCTGGTAATTATCGAAAAATGTTTTCCTGTTAAAACTTTTTCTAGAGTTCTTATAATAGTGGTCTCATAAAATATTTGTCCTTTTGTGACTAATTTCACGGACAGTAATGCTTTCCAGATTCCTCCATATTATGAGCTGTTTCACAGATTCATCATTGTGCTTTATCTTTTCTTAGTATTTTATTGTGTGAATATACCATAATTCGTTTATTCATCGATCTGTTGATGGGTGCCAAGGTTGTTTCCATCATTTTACTACTGTGAACACTGCTACAAGAAATATGGTAGCATATATCTATTTGTGAGAAAGCTCTTATTTCTCCAGGATATATTCCAAGGATGTGTTAATTTCTTAAGGGAGCACCAAATTGATTTACGAAGTCCTTGTATCATTATCATTATGCATTCCTATCAGCAGTGAGTATAAATGCTCCAGTCTCTCCACAGCATATCCAGTATTTATTGTGATTTTTGGATTAATGTTAGCCTTGTTGGAGTGAAATGATATCCCATTTTTGTTTTGATTTGCGGTTCTCTAATATCTAACGATCTTGAACATTTCCTCGTGCATCTCTTAGCTACCTGAATGTCTTCTTTGGTGAAGTGCCTAGTCATATCCTTTGCTCATTTTTAATTAGGTTACTGACCTTGGCAGTATTTTGTAGATTTTAGAGATAAAGCAATGGTCAGATTTATAGCATCCAAGATTTTTTTTTTTCCCGGTGGAAATTGCCTTTTTGCTTTTTTCATGAAGTACAAAGAGCATATATGTTTGATTTTTAAGAGTTCTCAGTTGCCTGTTTTCTCTTCTGGTGTTTGTGCATTGTTAGTAGTGATTTATCTTCTGAGTGTGCAATGTAATAGGGCTTCCAGTGTTGTCCCTTTTTTTTCCCTCGTCGTCTTTGTCATTTTAGGCATTATCTTTAGGTCTTAGATCCACTGGGAAACTATTAAATGACTCAGGGAGCATCAAAAGGAGATGGAAGGAATACACAGAATCATTATACCAGAAATAACTGGTTGATGTTCAGCCATTTGAAGAGGTATAATATGATCAGTAACCACGGGTACTGATCAAATGAAGTCACAGCTTCATTGAAGGCATTGGCAAAAAAACAAAACTCCAAGAATTGATGGACTATCAATTGAAATATTTCAGTGAACAGATGCAGCACTGGAACTGTTCATTCTTCTATGCCAAGAAATGTGGAGGATAGCTGCATGGCCAATTGGCTGGAAGAGATCCATATTTATGCCCATTCCGAAGAAAGGTCATCTAATCGAATGCATAATTACCGTCAATACCATTAGTATCACATGGAAGTCAAATTTTGCTTAAGATCATTCAAAAATGACTGCAATAGTATGTTGACAAGGAACTTCCAGAAATTCAAGCTGGATTCAGACGAGGATGAGAAACCAAGGATACCACTGCTGATGTCAGATGGATCTTGGCTGAAAGCAGAGGCTACAAGAAAGATGTACTTGTGTTTCATTGATTATGCAAAGGTGTTCGGCTGTGTGGATCAAGATAAATTAATGGCTTTCATTGCAGAATGGGAATTACAGAACATCTAATTGTGCTCTTAAGGAATCTGAATATGGATCAACAGGCAGTCGTGCAAACAGAACAAGGGGACCCTGCATGGTTTAATGTCAGGAGAAGTGTGCATCAGGGTTGGATCCTTTCACCATACCTTTTCAATTTGTATGTAGGGCAGATAATCCAAGAAGCTGGATAATATGAAGAAGAATGAGGCATCAGGATTGGAGGATGATTCATTAACAACCTGCGTTACGCAGACAACACCATCTTACTTGCTGGAAGTGAAGTAGATTCGAAACATTCACTGATGAAGATCAAGGACCATAACCTTCAGTACTGACTGTACCTCAACGTCAAGAAAACAAAAATTCCTCACAACTGGGACATTTAAGTAACACTGTTTTAAATGGAGAAAGGATTGAGGTGGTCAAGGATTTCATTTTACTCGGTTCCACAGTCAGCAGCAGCAGTAGTCAAGAAATCAAAAGATGTATTGCACTAGCAAAACCTGCTGTCAGGTACCTCTTTCAAATACTGAAAAGATGTCACCTTGAAGACTAGGGTGTGTCTGATCCAAGCCATGGTATTTTCAATCACATTATATACATGTGAAAACCAGATAATGAACAAAGAATACAGAAGAAGAACGGATGCCTTTGAATTGCGGTGTTGGAGAAGAATGTTGAATGTACCATGGACTGCCAAAAGTACAAACAGATCTGTTCTGGAAGAAGTGCAACTAGAATAATCCTTGGAAGCAAAGATGGCAAGACTGTGTCTTACATACTTTGGACGTGTTGTCAGGAAGGAACAGTACCTTGAGAAGGTCGTGATGCTTCGTGGAGTGGGGAGTCAGTGAAAAAGAGGAAGAACCTCAATGAGATCCATTGACACAGTAGCCTCAACAATGTGCAAGACTGAACAGTGTTTCTATGCAATGGAACTGACCTGATGGCAACTAACAACAACAGATCTATTTTGAGTTAGTCTTTGTGTGTGGTGTCAGATATGAGTCTTGTTTCTTTCTTTCTTTTTATTTTCTTTTATTTTTTTGGTGGATGGATGTTCAGTTACACCAATACTACCTGTTAAACAGACTGTCTTTTCCATAATGAACAGACTTTAGACCTTTGTCAAATATCAGTTGCTCTGTGGACAGTTTAATGGATGAAGTATCAATTTTGTTCTACTGATCTATATATCTGTTGTACTGCTACGAGGATGTTTTGGCTACTGTGGTGGGATAATACATTCTAAAGTCATGTAGCACAAAGCATCCCAATTTATTCTTCTTCTTCAGTAGTGCCTTACTTATCCAGAGCCTCTTCCTTTTTTATATGAAACTGGTACCTTGTTTCCCCATCTCCTTAAAAAACACTATTGGAGTTTGAATAGAGTTTGCAATGTATCTATATATTGCTTTGAGCAGAATAGCCATCTTCACAGGTTGCATGTTCCTATCTATGAGCAAGTCAGGTTTCTTTACTTAAGTGGGTCTATTTTTGTTTGTCGCAATAGTGTCTTGTAGTTTTCTCAGTATAGCTCTTTTATGTCACTGGTTAGATTTATTCCTAAGTATTTTGTCTACTTCGGGGCTAGTGTAAATGGTATTGATTTCATGATTTCCTCTTTCTTTTGGGGTCTACCTTTTGTGGAATTCAGTGAACATCTTGGACAGATATCTTCTTATTTTTCATGATTTCAAGGAAAATTTCTGTCAGCAACTCTTCAGCTCTTCTCCCTGTATTTTCTGCTGTCCCTACATGTTCTTGTACTCCAATCATTCATAAATTATCCCTCATGATACAGTTCCATATAACTTATTGATTCTTCATTTTTCTTTATTCTTCTTTTGGAATTCTCCCCATGCATGCTGGTATCATTTGCTTTATAGTCAGTCTTGCTAATTCCATATTCCATTTTCTCGATCTTGCTCCTGTGACTTTCAGTTGAATTTCCTGTCTTTTATTTTATTATTAATCTGCTGAATGTCAGATCCTTGTTGTTCTAGCAATTGATGTAGCTTGTTTAATTTTTCACTTTGTTCTGCTGCACTTTGTCTAATTTTTATCCTAGCATCTAGAAGGGCTCTATGCATAGTTCTTTTGTTTTCTACCTCCAATAATTTCAGGAAAGCTTCTTGGTCAAGGAAATTTTGTCATCATTTATTTTGGGAGTTTTCTGGAGCCATGGTGATCTGCTTCTATAAATGACTAGAAATTGATTGTTGTTTTTGAGTTGTCAAAATTTTGGTGTTGTATTTAATATACTATGGACTGCCAAAAGAATGAACAATGATCCTTAAAAGCAAGAATGGTGAGGTTACATCTCACATATTTTGAACATTTTATCAGGAGAAATTAGTCCCTGAAGAAGGACTCGATTCTTGTTAAAGTGGAGGACCAATGAAAAAGAGGAAGACCCTCAATGAGTTGAATTGACATAGTGGCTGCAGCAGTGGGCTCAAGCATAACAAAAACTGTGAATATGGTGCACGACCAGGTAATGCTTCTGTTGTGTATAAAGTCACTGTGAATCAGAGCTGACTTGATGGCACTTAAAAGAAACAACATAGGATTGTTATGAGTTAGAATTGACTCAAGAGCAGTAAGGTTTTGGTGTATCAAAAACATGCACATATGTCATAGTGGTTTTCATAATGTGAGTTTAATATAAGAGATATAGCAATCAAAACTCATGGATAATAAGTGGTAAAACTAAGATGATGCAATTTCTAGAGTTTCCATGATGTTATACAGAGATGGAGATCATGGATTTTGTCTTTGTTTATTTTACTGAATTTTGTTGACTACTCTGTGGTTGTGAAAAAGTTATTTTATTGGTGAATCTTTATCCTTTGATAAATATATATGTATATTGCATAATAGGCACATATTGTGATAAGAATCTATCTTTTTAATTCTGAAAGTACTGAATCATTTTGAATAACATTATTAGCCTTGCAAAGTACAGTAAACATGCAAATATTTTATGATGGTTAAAATAATTACAATATTTAAAAATACAGCCAAGCCAAGTGCCATCGAGTTGTTCAAACACAGTCCAAAAATGTTATCATAGTACATAATTTTAAAATCTATCTTACAGTTTGGTTTTCAGAGTTACTTTTTTATTTCTTCAGATTTTCTGTGATATTATATGAATAGTTTTTTTTTTTTTAAGAAAAGAAAAAACATGATCTCCTGGCATGTAAATTTTATTAAGCATCTGATTTAATGTCTTCCAAACCTAAGTACTTTTAGTCATCATGGGTGGAATACATTACACTGAGATCTTCCCTCTTCGTTAATCACGTTTTATACCTCATGGAAAGAACACATCCTATTGGAATTACTCTCCATTTAATTATAGTAGTTTCTCCACATTTTGTTTTATAAGTTTCACAAGATATATGAAACCCAAGTAATTTAGTGATACTGTAGTTATGGAAGATTTAGTTTGGTTCATCTCTGAAATACAATATAGTTGATTATAGTTGATATCTGAAAATATGACAGTGTACTATTTAACAAATAATAAAAATGTATACCACCTTGCAAACAACTGTTAACCAACCAAAAACATTTCTAAATCATATTTTAGAGCAATATCTTCTTGAGTTTTTCAGTTTCTTGGCCATTGTTCAAGAAGACATGTAGAGTTGGAGCTAAAGAGTTGAGCTGGAATTTAAGAGCTCCATGAGATTTTGCACACACACACAAACATATACATATATATATTATGTATTTCCCATCTTGGGAATTTATTTTAGATAAAAATCTTCAATAGAGCCAAAGATTCTCTGCTCAAAATTTATTATTCTTTGATATGATTAGGAAGCAAAGGTGAATATTAGAAATGGCATCTACATAATGTTTTACTAAATAATTTTCTATAACTTCCTTCAAAGAAGAAAATGAAATGTAAAATAATATTGAATTAACGGACTTTTTTATAGCTTCTTCACTAGCAACCTAAAGCTACCTTTTCAAAAATAGAAGTTGAAATTTGTGACTAGACAAGAATTTAATGCAATAGTGTTGTGTTTGTTTTCACAAAGAACACAAGGAATGCCATGAATTTGATATCTCAGGATATGAATATACAGATTTTTGTCTATTTGCATAGCACATATACATTGAAAACCTGGTGAAATTGTGGTTAAGCATTTGGCTGCTAACAAAAAGGCATAAGGCCATTTGAATCCCTTATGCAATCCTTGGAAACCCTATGGGGCAGTTCTATACATATATCTCGACTCGACAGCACTTGGCTTTTGGCATATACACATATAGATATATATATGCATACATACATTTACATATTCATGTATATAAATACACGCATACACCCACACATATACATGTACACACACATAGCTATCTCCACCTCTTGACCATTCCTGGAATGTCAGTTCTTTATCTCAGTTTATGTCACTACATAGCATAATATCCCACAACTTAGTGATGTACAACAACCATTTATCATATTCATGGATTTGAGGATCATGCATTTGGACATACGTTGTACAAATCCTTAATCTCTCCTGCACAATGTATGGCTTCAGCTAGAAGTTACAAAGACTAGGGGCTGGAACCATCTGAGGGCTTATTTACCTAAACATATGAAAATTATTAGGGACTCTCAACTAGAAGCCTGGTTTCTTTCCACATGGCCTACCCCATATACTTGTATCTGTGTTAGTTTGGTTTTTCTTACAGTATGGTGGCTTGACTTCAAAGCAAAGTTCCTGAGAGAAAGAAACAAAAAAAAACCCATATTGCCTTGTATGACCTATCTTTCTAAGTTGTGTAGTATCACTTCTACCACAGTCAACTCAATGCACTTACAACATTCATATTAGGCAAAAGAGGAGGAGATGAAACTGTTTTTATCAAGTTCAACAATGACCCAAATAGTAATTCTTTATGTGAAATGTGAGAAAAATTCAGCACACTTGACAACTTTTTTCTTCTTGAAACTCTATCTTTCCTTGGGTTTCATGGTAACAGATATTTAGCATGTTCTTTGACTACATTAAACCCACTGCTGTCAAGTTGTTTCCTCCTCATAGTGACCCTACCTGTAACAGTAGAACTGCCCTATGGAGTTTCTAAGGAGCACTTGGCAAATTTGAACTGCTGACCTTTTTGTTAGCAAACGTAGCACTTAACCCACTATGCCACCAAGGTTCCTTTTTAGACTCTTTGACTGTTTCCGTTTCTTTGCTTTTCCTCTAAAAATTGGTAAGCCCCTGGCATTCAGATTTTGCCCTGACGTCCTTTCCTAGAATATATTCTGAAGTTCATGAACTTTAAATGTAGTTATTTCTACGTTAATGATTTCTGAGTTTGTTTATCCAGACCTCATTTCTTCAATTATGTCTAGGTATATATAATCAAATGACTGCATTATGTTTTCATCCGGATGGCTAGTAAGAATGACAAAATTATCCTGTCAAAACAAGTTATTTCTTCCTTAAACTCTCCTTGTCCTTTTGCATATCTGTAAACCATTCTCCCAAATAGGTCAGGCCCAAACCTAGGAGAAATAAGTGTTCTTTTTTCTCACATTTTCACATCAGATCTATGAGTTCATCTTCATAAAACATTCTGAATCTATCAATTTTTCCCTACCTCTCCTACTATAATCTTTGACTAAGCTATTATAATCTTCTAGCATGTATTATTCGAATTGTTTCCTAATGGGTCTTCTCATGTGGCGGAAACAGTCTTCTATTCACAAAAGCTATACACTCCTGTCGTTATATAGATTAATTCATGTGGCTGCTCAACTGGGTACTACACTTTAAAAATCATTGCATGGCAGTCGGTGGTGTGAGGTGGTGGGGAGTTATGTAGCAAATGCTTCCCAATGGGTTGTATGTCAAAATGAAGGGTATTACTTCTTAGCCTTAGTGGTTTATAGTCAAGCAAACTTCCTCCAACTTTCTTGTCTGAAATCAGAAGATTATGAAGTCTTGGAAAAGCACTGAGATGCAATAACAATTATGAAATGGAAAAGCAAGGAGAAAAAAATAATCTAAGTCCCCGAATCACTACATTAAAGGACGTTAGCCAAACATCCATGCTGGGTTGTTTATGTGAACAGCAACAACAAAAACTTACATTTTTATTAAAATACTGAAATTTGGAAACATTATTTCCCGTAGTATTCTTTGTAATCTAACTTATATATTGTGCTTTCTAAACCTAGACTAACAACAAAGAAAATAACTCAACAAAGTTAAAAATCATTAAATGAATTATGAAGTTCATGAAATAGAAACAGAGTGAAAAGACTGTAATGTAACAGATAAAGTACAAAAAGCACAATGACAGAAATTTAACCATAACAGTGATAAAATGAAATGTGCATGGATAAAACAACCCAGTTAAAGCAAAGATATTACACTGGATAAAAAATAAGAGTAAAAGCTAAATAAAATAAACATAACCTGACTGTATACCATCTATAGGAGACACATTTTAGATGAAAAGATCCAAATAGGTTGAAATTACATGATATTTTTATTATTTACCTCTACTCAGTCCATTCTTTACCCAGAGACCATTGTTTAAAATCCCCAAATAGATTCCAATTATACTTAGAAACAAAAAAGTAAACTTAAAAATTCTGTTCTAGTTTTAAAATTGTGCATCAATTGCTTACCAGGTGAATCTCCAGATTGGTAGAATCAACATTACCTGAGAACTAATTAGAAATACAAATCTGAGAGGTCCCGGCCATGAATCAGGAAATCTGAAGTTGAGTCCTACAAGTCTGTGTTTTATCAAGTCCTCCAGGTGAAGATGAAGCAAGCTTAAGTTTGATAACTGCTACCCTAAATGATTGATTAACTGCTCAGTAATTCTCTGTTCTATTGCTTGCATTACTATTTTCTACCTGTCATGGATTCACACTTTCTTTTCTTTTTTTTGAATATCCCATATTCATTTAGGTCTCATCTGGTTTTCCAATGGTTTTTTTCTGTCTTTCTACACTTCTTCTCAAACATCATTCTTGAGGAAAAACCTTTCCTCACCATTTAAAGCAGCTCCTTTGTTTTGTTGTTGATGATATTATTATCCCCTAAACATGTCTGGGAAACCCTGGTGGCATAGTGGTTATGTCTGCTACATCTGCTAATCAGTAGATTGGCAATTCAAATCTTCAGGTGCTCCTTGGAAACACTATGGGGCAGTTCTATTCTATCTATAGGGTCACTATGAGTCAGAATCAGCTTGATGGCAGTGGGTTTATTTGGTCTGATTTTGGTTTAAGCATATATGACTTCTTTGATTGAAGAAAACGTTAGAAATAGAAATTGCAGTGTTTGAGTTAGGGATGCATTGAATTAAATGCCTAAAAGTGAAACAATTAATGCTATTGGTCACTGAGAGTTGAAAACTTCCTTTTAAGCTCATAAAATCACAGAGATTCGTTTTTCTATTTGAATACATTATTGTAATACCCCTATTTTTTATGTCAATTTTCTTTGACTATTGAGAATATCCACTATATTGACAAAATGTGTATTATTATTTTCTCTTACAGAACGTAAACCTTTGTATCTGTATGGATAAGACATGAGAAGTGGAAAGGATTTTAAGTCTTCAAACGTGACTCTTTTTTTTGCTGCCAAGGAAACTGAAACCCAATGAGATGGACACCAAAGAAAACTTGTGAGTAGCGCATTTGCACGTTTTTTTAGGCTGAAATATAAAACTTTGAGGCAGTAAATATTCAGAATTACTATTATACAGTGAAGAGCTAAACAGATGTATATATCTATAGATGTGTATCAGTAGTAATACATTGTTCTTCTTAGATGCCTTTCAGTTGATTCTGATTCATGGTAACCATAAATGTACAGAATAGAACTGCTAGATAGGGTTTTCAAGGCTGACTTTACTTTTAAGGTGAATTTGAGTCTTTTCATTAGTAGTTGGGCATGTAAACATTTTTGTCACCCAGAGATGAGGATGGACAATATAAGATAAAAAAATTAATTATGAAAATAATTATGTATTTTTCAGGGAAAAATGACTTTCCAAACAAAACACAAAACCCAGAAACCTTACAAGAAGATATTAATGGTACAGTGAGTACATATAGAGATTTCTCTGCAGAAAAAATACACAATTAGTAAGTCAAATTTAAATTCATAAATGAAGATAAATTGCTTCTGCCACCAGTGATAGCCGCTATGGAGCTAAGTTGAGTCTCACTGGCAACACAAGAATAAAAAGGGGTACACTCTGAGATTTTCACTAAAAGACCACAACTGATGGTCCAGCAGCTTCAGGATTCCCCTGGGAACGTGGACCCTGGCCCTGATGCTGCCCTTGCCCATAAATCATAGTGAAGTTCCATTGTTTGAACACGAATGGATTCAACTTGGTGATGTGGAGTGACCATATATTAGATGCACTTTATGGTTCTGTGCATCCATAGGATATTATCCTGATGACCTCTGGCTGGAGGAGGGAGAGTGGGCGGGGAGTAGGGGAAAGGAGACTGTTGGGAAGATGAGACATGTATGGAGCAGAAAGGAATAGTATGCTGTCACCGGGCAGGGCTAGCAGTGGAAACTGCATATAGATGGGCCTGTAAATTTATATGGGAATGCACATTTTTACTCAGTCATAATAATAATAATAATAAAAGTTTAATCCCTGAAACATATCAAATCAAGGTCACCAATGGTTTAAGAAAAACAACAGGTAAAAATAAATAATAAACAGCAAATGGCTAACAGGTACAAGGAAAATGTTTAACTGTTTTAAATCTGTTGTGTTTTGGTAAGTTTATAGTATCTAAAATGACCAAAGGTATAAGAAAAGAGACATTTTCTTACATATTTTTGATTGACTTTACACATTGGGGAATGCAACTTGGAGGTATCTATCACAATTTTTGTTGTATTGTTTGATCTATTGACATATTTAAAAATTTTATCTTGCAAAATGCAAAAATATCTTCAATTATATTCACTGCAGCATGATGAGGTAGTTGGATTTTAGAGAAAATTCAAAAAACAATTGGATGATTAAATAAATTATCACACACTGAAACATAACAGCAATAAGAACTCTTACAAGAGTACATAGGAAACAGAACAGAGAGTCCCTGGTGGAACAGGAGAAAAGGGAAGTGCAGAACGCAAATTCTAGTAAAAAGACCAGACTTGATGGTCTGACGGGCTGGAGGGTCTGCAGAACATGCGACCTTCAGATCTCCATTAGCTGTGAACTAAAACTACTCCTGAAGACAACTCTTCAAGCAAAGATGAGAATGGACTGTAAGACACAAAATGAGTGAAAGACATAAGACTAACTGGGCAGCTTCCATCCAGAGGTGGCATAAGAAAGCAGAGGGGGAAAGGAACTGGTTGAATGGAAAGGGGAAATGTAGGTAAGAGGAATGTGCTGTCACATTGTAGGGAGAGCAACTGGGGTCATATAACAATGTGTAAGTCTTTGCGTGACAAACTGACTTGAATCGTAATCTTTCACTTACAACACAATACATTAAAAAACGATGTCTACATACTCCTATGGGTGATTTTTCTGTATAATATTATACTGTTAATTGAAGATGCAATCACATTATAGAGGAAGATATGCAATTTTATCACACCCAGTAATATATATAAATATGTAAAAACATATAGAAGTTATACTATCTATTTATATGAACATAGAAAAAGATTTAGAAAGATGCATAGGAATTTACATACATTATTTTCTTTTGGAGAATGAGTCTGTTTATGATAGAGAACTTTATACTCCCCCATATTTTTTAAAATTATGTTCAGTCACAATGCATTTATTTTGCAGTTTTTTAATAAAGCAATATGTTTAAAAAAAAACAGAATGTATGTGCAGAAGTTCTTTCTTTGTTAGAGAGAAATTAAAGGTAATAGATCATAATATTGATAAACAGGGATTATACAATGCTGAATATTAGTTTTAATGACTGTTGCTTAATTTAGAAATAGCTGTTTTCCAGTTTTGCTACAAAGTCTTCCGGTGCCTATCAATTATCTAACAGTTTATTTGAGCATATCAGTGCACTCATTAATAACTGGAAGTGTAAAATATCACTGTATGCATGTAGAAGTTGAATTTTTTATGAAAACATTATGTAATATATTTTAATTTTATCCAACTTGCTGTAATCATTTTAGCTGTGTGTTTTTCATGTATTACATAGATTTTTCCTAATGACAATTTTAAAAGTGCCCTTGAAATCATATTAAAACATAACACATTTCAAATTATATCAGCAAAGTACATTTTAGAGTTTGTATACAGGCAGTCCAGAAGTTGCAAATGGTATTTGTGTTGTAATTCCTAACCTTGAAGCATTTATTTATGAAGATAAAAGACTACAGCCTTTAGTCTGTGTGATACCACAAAATAAGTCTATCTTTAAGTCATCTATGTAGGTAAGCTGGAAAAGGTAATTATGGTTAGCGTCACTTAGTCAAATGTTTACCTTAGTACATAGTATATATTATATCTTTCTGTGGGGTCGCTATGAGTTGGAATGGTTGTGATAGTTTTTATTTTCTTATATAAAACACTTAAGAAACACTTGCAAATGATATAGTGTTTCCATGAGTGCCACAAAGTACAGGTGCATTCATATTTTTAATTTACTAGACTCTGTGGTAATCTTTTCTTATGTAACAATTGTCTATGAGTCAAACATTTGTAACTTGGGGTCTGTCTCTACTTTTACTAGGTATCTCTATAGGGTCACTATGTTTTGGAATTGACTTGATGCCAGTGGGTTTGGTTATGGTTTTGTTACATATATTTAGCACTCTGGTGGCATACTAATTAAGAGCTATTGTTAACCAAAAGGAAGGCAGTTTGAATCCTCCAGTCACTTCTTGGAAACCTTGTGGGGTAGCTCTATCCTGTCCTATAAGGCAGTTATGAGGTGGAATCAACTCAATGGCAATGTGTTTGTTCCTTTCCGTTATACTACATATATTTATGGCAGTGTTTTAAAATGCTGGATTAGTCTCATAAACATAAATAGATCCTTTTTTTTAATTCTGAAACTATTATAGTGAAGAAGAGTGCTTGGAAGTTGCAATTTAGAGTAGAAAGAAAAGATAAAAGACTAAGGTCATTATAGCTTCAAGCTATCTTAAAGAAAGTTAATAAATACTATTTGATAAAGAATAACACAAACTGGGGTTAGGATATTCCGTTACTCTGTATCTGTATTTAAATGTGAGAAATAAAGTCAAGAAAACTAAAACAAGTGAAATTATATCTGAATGAAAGAAAACATAAAAGAGAATGTTTTCTTTGTGTTATTGGAAATGAAGTCTGAAGTCTTGCTATCTTCTTCTCTGGAGGGCTATTGAATGAGAAAAAGTGATAAGAGATGACTCAGCATGACCCCTGAATTTAGCTTTGAGAAAAAAAAAAAAAGTCAAGTAAGAGTACTTCAGTTCATGAATTGAATCTGTGTAACATAGTAAAGATACCCAAACTGTCTAATTATACTCAATAAACTTTGAAATGAAGATGCATAAATTCATCTTCTTTCTTTTTTTTTTTTTTTAATGGCCTTTTCCCTCCTCTTTCAACTCGCTAATGTGGATGGTAAATTAATGGACGTCAGATTTTGGTCCTCTCAATTCCTGAGTTATTATTGACTCTTCTGGATTGAATTGTGTCCCCCACAAAAACACATGTTGTAATTTCTAACCTTGAAGCATGTGAAGCATTTATTGATGAAAACAAAAGACTACAGCCTTCAGTGTGGATTATACCACAAAATAAAACTAAAACTAGACTCATTGCCATGGAGTCAATTCTAACTGGCAGCAAATCTGCAGGACTGTAAAATGCCTCATAGGGTTTCCAAGGAGTGGTTGGTGGATTCAAATTGCTGGCCCTTTGGTGAGCAGCTGCAGCTCTTAGTCACTGTATCACCAGGGCTCCTCTCAGCACATAAAAAAACCAAAAATCCTCACCTAGACCACCAAACAATGGATAAAATATTAAAGTTGTCAAGGACTTCATTTTACTTAGATCCACAATCAATGCCCATGAAATTACCAGTCAAGAAATTAAATGAAAGGGTGGAGGCAAAGTGGTGGACTAGACACATGTCTCCTTACTTATCTCTGAGAACTAAGGCCTGGATTGATAATTGAATGGAACACTTTGGACACCTAATGGAAGCCTAGGATATGGCACAGGGTTGTTGGATTAGACTGCATGCCACTAAACAGGAAACTGCCTCTCTGATGAGGCAGAGCATGCTGAGCCTTGCTTCTGCAGACTCGCGGCTTGGGTGGACTGCAGGTATTGATACTTTTTTCTTTCCTTTTTTTTTGTTAACCAGGAGGCTGGGGATGGCATGAGCTGAAAAAATACACTGAACTGCATGGCTAAAGTAAGTAGTATCTAGTACAGCAGCAAGAGAGTGCATAGAACAGCTGCATTTTGAGAGCCCAGCTCCTGACTGAGGGTACTACTGCCCCCCATACTGTCTTTTCTGAGCTCTGCCATAGATTCTGCTGTCTTATGGCAGGAAGGTAGTTCAGACAGGACACCATCTTGGTCAACTTGGAGGAAGAGTTGCCCAATCAGAGGCCTCAGCAGGGGATAATTCACAAGCTGAGAAGCAGTGCAATTCCAGGAAGCACTTTTCTAGCTGAAAGGCTATGTTTAGCCCTGCGTTACTTTATGGGTAAGACCCAGCTGAGTAATGGCAGCAAGACCACAAGCCCTCCTTATTTTGAACTATACAACAGCATGTGGGGACAGCTGAAGAGGGGCTTCCGCTATCAGCCAGAAGGCACTTCCGCTATCAGCCAGAGGGTGAGGCCTGCCACACCTGATGGCCTGAATAAATTTGGAAGCTGTTGGATAGCTCCTAATTTTTTAAAATAATACTGCCTAGAGAAATAACTGCTTAGGGAATAGAGAGCACCTTTTCCAACCTGTACTGACCCACAACATAGGATTGGTTGATGGCCCCCCTAGTGATTCCATAAGTAGGGCACTGTCTTTGCCAGATAGGAGGTGGAGCTTGCAGCTCCAGAGAGTCCACTGGGGACAGTCACTACAGTACACAGAAGTAGCTGGTGACCAACTTGCTTCTCAGAATGATGCCTCCAGTCCTGTTGAGGTAACACCGGAGAAGCTAAACAGCATCTAGATGGCCTAAAGGCAACAAAACATCTGCAACCATTTAAAGAAACAGCAAACCATGGCTGTGGAAAAATCCCCAAGTAAAAAATCAAGAAACAGCCAAGATGAAGAAGATTTCCTGAAATGATCAGCTATCACATACAAAAGAATTATGTATAGAACCCTTCTAGAGATTATACAAAATTCAGCAGAGCAAAATGAAAAATTAAGCAAGCTATTTGAACTGCTGGAATAGCAATGACCTGAAATCCAACAGATCAATAACAAAATTACAAAATTAGACGATTCCATTGAAACCCAAAAGAGCAGAATCGAGGAGAGATGGAAGTTAAACTTAGTAACCTTGAAGATAGAGCAACTGACACCAGCATTTATGAGGAGAAATCAGAGAAAAAAATTATGAAAAATGAAGAATCAAGAACCATGTAGGTTTCTGTTAAGAGGAATAATCTACAACTACTTGGAACTCATGAACAGGGAGGGATAGCTGAAAACACAGATGGTATAATTGTTGAGTTGCTGACAGAAAACTTCCCTCAAACTATGAAAGAAGAGAACATAGATGTAAAAGACATGTATTGAATGCCACAAAAACCAGACCCCTCCAAAAAGACACCAAGACATATTGTAATTAAGCTTAATAAAATGAGGCATAAACCAGTTTTCTTAAGAGCAGTGAAGCTCAGAGCAAAGCTAACATTCACAGGGAAACCCCACAGGCTTTGTGGCTGACTTCTCAGCAGAAATGATGTTGACAAGGAAGCAGTGGAGTGACATATTCAAAGCCTTGAAGGAGAAAACCTTCCAACCAAAATTACGTATCCTGCAAAACTGTCTCTCAAATAAAAAGATGAAATTAAGACATTTGCAGACAAACAGAAGCTCAGAGACTCTGTAAAAACCAAACCAAACCAAAGCTACAAGAAATGCTGAAAGAAACTATTGGCTTAGAAAGACAAAACCGATAAGTGTATATTTAAGGAGGCAATGCAGGACATGGCATACAGAAACTTCTCAGTTAGGAAAGTCACAAAACTCAATAAAAGCTACAATATTAAAAGAAGGAAACCAGTGATCACATCATGACAACTATGGCACCATCACACTAAAAAGAGAGATATAATACAGTAATTATAGCCTTTTCAGATGGACAAGAATTTAAAAAGATATCAAGAAGTTGAAACTGGGTTTAAACTTAGAATATTACAGGGGATTATAGAGGGAGTCACAAAGCACAATAACAATGCAACATGTCAAAACAAGCAGCATAATTCAGGATTCTCAACAAACACAAAACTAACACTGAAAAAGTTGAAAAGTCAACCCATAAAGAATGACCCAGAACAGAATATTAGGAACAACATAGAAAACACCAACACAAAAATAAATACATCAAAATGACAGCACTAAACACATACCTCTCAATAACTACAGGGAATGTAAATGGACTGAATGCCCCACTAAAGAGACAATGAGTGATATCCTGGATCAAAAGACATGACCTGTCTGCATGTTGTTTACAAGAAAGATACCTTAGACCTAAAGCTAAGAACAAATTGAAAATTAAAGGATAAAATAATATATACCAAGCTAACTATATACAAGGATACAACTGTGGCAATACCAATCTCGGATAAAATAGATTTTAGTATAAAATCCACCATCATGGACAAGGATGGTCACTATTTTCTGCTGAGCAGTTCAATACACAAATAGGACTTAACGATAATAAATATTTCTGCACCAAATACCAGAGCATCCAAATCCATTGAACAAATAGTGACTGCTTTGAAAAATGAGACAGATCACTCCACAATAATAGTGGGAGACTTTAACATTCCACTTTCAGTAATGGTCAGATCATCCAAAAAAAAACTTCACTGTGACAATTAACCAACTAGATCTCATGGACATATACACAACTTTTTATCCATCAACAGTTAACTACACCTCCTTCTCCAATGCACATGGAACATTTTCCAGAATAGACCATGTGTTAGAACATAAAGCAAATCTGAACCAAATCCAAACCGCTGAATTATTGCAAAGCATCTTTTCAAACACAAAGCCATAAAAGTGGAAAGCAGTAGCAGAAAAAACATAGACAGAAAGTGAAACTCCTCGAAACTGAACAATATCTTGTTCAAAAAGGTATGGATTATAGAAGAAATCAAAGACAAAAGAAAGAAATTTATGGTTTCAAATGAGAAGGAAAACATATTCTACCAGAACCTGTGGGATAGAGCCAAAGCAGTGCACAGAG
The DNA here is from genome assembly GCA_028571685.1 of Heterohyrax brucei. Taxonomy (NCBI): domain Eukaryota; kingdom Metazoa; phylum Chordata; class Mammalia; order Hyracoidea; family Procaviidae; genus Heterohyrax; species Heterohyrax brucei. The sequence continues at coordinate 110,533,472 of CM053148.1, forward strand.
GTCAATTTATTTCTATAAATGCACACATCTGAAAGGAAGGCAGAACCCAAAACAAAGAACTAACCCTACAACCCAAACAAGTAGAAAGAGAGCAACAGACAACCCCCCTCAGGTATCAGAAGAAAGCATATAACAAAGATTACAGCACAACTAACTGAATTAGAGAATAGAAGAACAGTTTAAAAAATATGAAAGACCGAAAGTTTTTTTTTTTTTTTAAAGATTGATAAACCACTGGCTAACTTTACAAAAGAAAAACAGGAGAGAAAATGAATAACCTGAATAAGAAATGAGATTGGAGATGTCACAACAGACCCAACTGAAATCAAAAGTATCATAACAGAATAATACTACGTAAGACTTTAACAGATTTGAAAACCTAGAAGAAATGGACAAATTTCTAGATTCACATCAGCTACCAAAATTATCACAAGGAGAAGTGGAACAATTTAATAAACCCATCACACAGGAAGAGATCGAAAAAGTCATCTGAAAACTACCAACCCCCCCAAAAAAAAGCCCTGGCCCAGGTGGCTTCAGCACAGAATTCTACCAAGCTTTCAGAGAAGAGTTAACTCCAATAGTGCTGAGACTATTTCTCAGCATATACAGGGATGAAATACCACCAAATTCATTCTATGAAGCCAGCATAACACTGATACAAAAACCAGGGAAAGATCCAACAGAAAAGGAAAATTACAGACCAATATCACTCATGGCTTTTTGGCTTTGTATCACTCATGAACCTAGATGCAAAAATCATCAACAGAATCCTTGCTAATATAATTCTACAACACATCAAAAAAAGAATTCATCAAGTTTCATTCAAACCAGGGATGCAAGTCTGGTTCAACGTCAGAAAAACAATTAATGTAGCCAACCACATAAGTAACACAAAAGATAAAAATCACCTGATTTTGTCAGCTGATGCAGAAAAAGCACTTGACAAAGTCCAACACCCACTCATGCTAAAAACTCTCAGCAAAATAGGAGTAGAAGGCAAATTCCTTAGTGCAATAAAGGGCATCTGTGCAAAGCCAACCATCTAAGTCATCCTGAATGGAGACAGGCTGAAAGATTTCCCCTTGAGAACAGGAACTAGATGAGGATGCCCACTCTCACCCTTCTATTCAACATTGTACTAAAAGTTCTAGCCAGAGCAATTAGACAAGACAAAGAAATAATGGGCATCCGTACTGGCAAAGAAGAAGTAAAAATCTCCTTATTTGCAAATGATAAGATTGCATATGCAGAGATTCCTAAAGAATCAGTATGTAAACTATTTGAACTAACAGAAGGGTCCAGCAAAGTATCAGGATATAATACAAACATAACTAAATCAGTAAGATTCCTTTATATCAACAAAGAGATCATCAAAGAATAAATCAACAAATCTATACCATTTACTATAACCCCCAAGAAGATAAAATAGATAGAAATAAATCTAACTAGAGAAATAGGAGACCTACACAAAGAGAACTACAAGAGCTTACTTCAAGAAACCAAGAGAGCCTTACATAAATGGAGAAACCTACCTTGTTAACAGATAGGAAGACTTAACATTGTGAAAATGTCTATTTTACCCAAAGCAATCTGTATATACTATGCAATGTCAATACAAATTCTAGTGGCATTTTTTATTGAGATGGAGAAACAAAAGAAAACAAACCCCAGTTAAGCCAAGTACCACAGAAGATAAGAACACAGTAAGAGGACTCACACTATTCAACCTTAGACCCTATTACACTGCCACAGAAGTCAAAACAATCTGTTGCTGGTGCAGAAAAAGAGCAAAGGAACCAAGGTGAAACCATAGAGATGTCAGAATCCTCTTGTGAATAGATGATATTTGACAAAGGCCCTATGACTGCAAACTGATACAAAAGCCAGGGAAAGATCCAACAGAAAAGGAAAATTACAGACCAATATCACTCATGGCTTTTTGGCTTTGGATCGCTCATGAACCTAGATGCAAAAATCATCAACAGAATCCTTGCTGATATAATTCAACAACATATCAAAAAAAGTCTCTGTGACAAATGGCTGGCAAAATTGGATATCCATCTGTAAAGAATTGAAACAAGACCCATATCTCAGAGCCTACACAAAAACTAACACAAATTGGATAAAAGATATAAGTATCAAACCTAAAACAATAAAGATCATGCAAGAAAAAGTAGAATCAACGATGAAAGCTTTAATACGCAGCTTACGCAGGCTTCAAAATCTGACAAAGCATGATCATCAACAGAAGACAAAATAGATGAATAGGGACTACTAAAAACCAAACACTTTTTTTCATCCAAAGATTTTATCAAAGGAATTAAAAGACCACCCACAGAACAGCAAAAAAATCTTTGCCACTACACATCAGACTTGATGTCTGATCTCTATAATCTACAAAATGAAGCAAAATGTTAGCAATAAAAAGGCAAATAACCCAATTAAGTGATGGGCAAAGGAGATGGAAAGATACTTCACTAAAGGAGACATCCAGGCAGACAAAAGACATAAGGAAACACTCATGATCATTAGCTATTAAAGTAATCCAAATCACAACTACAATGAGATACCATCTCACCCCAACAAGGTTGGCCATAATCCAAAAAACACAAAACAACAAGTGCTGGAGAGGCTGTGGAGAGACTGGAACTCTCCCACCCTGCTGGTGGGATTGCCAGATAGTACGACCTGTTTGGAAAACCATCTGGTGCATCCTTAAGAATCTTGAAATAGATATAACATTTGATCCAGTAATCCTACTGCTCCAAATATATCCTATAGAATAAAGGGCAGTCATATGAACAGACACATGCATGTGAGTGTTTATTGCAGCACAGTCCACAATAACAAAAAGATGGGATCAACCCAGATGCCCAACAACAGATGAATGGATAAACCAGCCATGGTACATATACTCAATGGAACACTGTGCAATGATAGGGAACAATGGTGATTTTAGGGAGCATATCATAACCTGGTTTCCACTGGAAGACATTACGCTGAATGAAATCAGTCAGTAATACAAGGACAAATATTGTATAAGACTCCTACTATAAGGAACTAAAAATGACTCATGTGAAGTAGTAAAGACTCTTTGATGTCTGCAAGGGATGAAAGAGAGGGAGAGGGCTGGTCATAGATTAGACAGTTGACAGAAGCTTGTTAGATGAAAGCAGCGATAGCACAGTAGGAAGAAGATCAACTTAACTGGACTTCAACGTAACCTGAAAACTTTTCTAATCTTAACCCAATATTGCAAGGATAAAGTAGCAGGAGCAGAGATCTGGGGACCATGCTCTCAAGGGTCACTGAGGCCAATTGGCATGACTAGCCTATTGCTAAGAGAGCTTTCTGCACCCCATATTGGTGAGTGGCATCTGGGATCTTAACAGCTAGCAAGCTGCCATCTGAGGTACACCAGTTAGTCCTATCTCATCTAGAACAGACCATCACCAAGAACAACAAAGACACAAAGGAGAAGGAGCCCAGGCAACAGAAGGACTCATGTGAATAGTTGACTTTATCAACATGTAACTGGAATAACCAGGAGGTGCCCAGCCACCACCAAAGACAGCCGTGATGGGGCACATGACGTTGAGTCCCAGTGGCAACACAACAAAAAGAGGTGTGCACCTTAAAAACTCTACTAAAAGACCACAATCAATGATCTGGTGGCCTGGGGGTTCCCCTGGGATCATGATCCCTAGACCAGCTGCTACCCTTGACCAGAAAGTATTACTGAGGTCAACTTTTCAGACAGGAATGGCCTGGACTTGGGAACACAATGGACCATATGATGTGTGTGCTTTGTGGTTCTCTGTACCTATAGGATGCTGTCCTACTGGCCTTTTACTAGTAGGAGAGGAGAGGATGGAGAGGAGGGGCCAGGAGATTGTTAAAAGGATATGACATATTTGAAAGAAAAGGAGGAGTGTACTGTCACTGGATAAGGAAAGCTGAAGAAGCTGAGGATAGGTAGGCATGAAAATTGAATTTGAAGTGTATATTTTCACTTAATCACTGTTTTTAAAAAAAGAAAGAAAGAAAAAGGAAAAGAAATTAAATGATGTATTGCACTGGGAGAATCTGCTGCATAAGACTTATTTAAAATATTGAAAATCACAGATATTACTTTGCTGACTAAGGTGCACCTAACCCAAGCCATGGTATTTTCAGTTATCTCATATGCATTGTAAAGCTGGACAATAGATAAAGACAAATGAAAAGTTGATGCATTTGAGCTATAAAGTTGGCAAAGAAAATTGAACATACCACAGATTGCCAGAAGACTGAAGAAATTTGTTTTAGAAGAAGTGTAGCCAGAATTCTGTTTAGAGGCAAGGATGGCAAGAATTCATATCAGGTGATTTGGACGTATTATCGTGAAGGACATCATGTTTGACAAAGTAAGGGGTCAGTAGTACAGCAGAAGACACTCACTGAGATGAACAGCCACAACGGCTATAGTGATGGGCTCCAGCATAGCAATGATTGTGAAGATGACAAAGGGAAGGGCAATGTTTCATTCTTTTGTACACAGGGTTACTATGTGTTGGAACCAAATTGATGGCACCTGACAAAGACATCGATGAAGGTGGAAAGATGGATGCCAAGTGCTATGGAGATCTTTAAGGTACCACAGAATGGAAGTTGAATAGACAAGGGCTACACACAAAGACAACAGAGAGAAAGCCTCCCCCTAGTACCAGTGCCCTGATTTTGGACTTCTAAATTGTGAGAAAACACATTTCTGTTCATTAAAGCCATGCACTTGTATTTCTGTATTACTAACAGTAATAGACAGTATTACTATTGCAAGCAGGAGGTTCTGATCTGAAATGTGCTGCTAAGTTCTTATAACCACGCATAAACAACAAACAAATGCAAACAATACTATAATTAAAAAATAGTTGTGCAATATTCTTCATGCATACAATGTTGTTTTTGTTGCATATTATTAGTATATGATCACACAGTGGTTAAAACACTCAACTGCTGATCAGTCTGAATCCACCAGCTACTCCAAGAGAGAAAAATACCAGTCTGCTTCTGGTAAAAACTTAAAATCTTGTATCCCTTTGGGGAAGTTCTATTCTGTGCTATTGAGGGTTGCTCTGAATTGCAATCTTTTAGACGTAGTGGGTTTGGTTTTATTTGAACTCTAGATGACATGCTTTTGAAAAAAGCATTGACAAGTATCCCAGCTTCTATATTTCTTTCTTGCCAGTGATTTCATAATTCTGTCTATTCAGTGGTGGTCTTCTACATAGTGTCTTATCAAAGAGGAACCATGGAATCTGCTCTAACTTTTCAGTCACAGAATCTCATTAGGCCACTCAAAAATCAAGAGGCCTGTAGTCTGCAGGGACCAGGACCAAACGCTGGATTGATTAACAGAATTTTGTGAAGTGTCCTTCAGCAATGAACACAAGTGATGAATGGTTGTATGCTGGCCTTCTGGCAGAGCATGCCAAGGTTTAAACTGGAGACACTGAAGTCTTCTGCTAGTTCAAGGGGCCCAAAGGGTCTAGAAGCCATTAAAATAAAGTGAATGGTGGTTTAAATAATAAATATTTTTTTTAAAAAAACCTTCATATCTTTTTCCAGGAAGACAACTAACTAGACTGTGATGCATTAGTTGGAATTTGTAAGATGCAATACAGGCTGGGTATGGTATAAGTTGATGATACTCTGGCTTCTGTAGCAGATCAGTAAAAAGTGTATAGTGACTCAGACATGGGATAAATTAAATTTTTGTTCACACACAAGTATGGAAAATAAAAATAAATGATATTTGAACTTAACAGTAATCTCTATCTGGTAATGTTTCATAGACTTCAGTGTACTTACATACCTAGAAATAAGGGAAAGTGGATGTGGTTAAATAGTTGGGCAATCTCTATTACAAAGACACCTGATCCATGCTGATAGATCTGACTATCTGAGTTTGAGTCTTCATACTGTCCCTGCCAGGTCCCCTATCCCTGGTCTCTAAGCCTAGACCTGTTATCAAATAGATTATGACTCATAGCAATCCTAAAGTAGAGACTAGAACTGTCCCATAAGGTTTTCAACACTATAGATCTTCAGGGAAGCAGACTGCTGCATCTTCATCCTGTGGACCGGCTGGCGGGTTCAGACCACTGACTTTTGGGTTAGCAACTGAACAGTAATCACTGTGCTACAGGGGCTTATTTTTCTAGTCCTAACTGGTCCTGAAATTCTGTCCTCTTCTTCTCTGTTGGCAAGTTCTTTTGAGATTATGGAATACTCGTTGTCAATGGCTGCTTAAAAACTATTTTAGCATTACAGAGGATAACATAATGAATACAATCTACGTCAGAAACCAACGACTTGGGGATAGATGTTGGACATTTCTACGGACATGTGAAGATGCATTGAAAAACAAAGCATGAATTACTGTATAACAGAAAGATCTCTGGGTAGCATAAAAGTTTACACATGACTACTAATTTAAAGGTTGGATTGAAATGTATCTAGCAGCACAGAAGAAAAAAGACCTAGCAGTCTGCTTCCATCAAGATTACAGCCAAGAAAATCCTATAGAGTCGTTCTACTCTGTAACACACAATTGACTCAACAGCAATGGGTCAAATCTTACCATATTTTTATACAAATAACACACTTCTTCCACACTTGCCAACCTCCCCCTCCCCTGGGAGATACTTTTGTTAAAACTATATGTTAATTTTTTACAGCAGCATTTGAAATAATCTGTAGACCAGCGCTGACATAAATATCTCAAGGGGGGATGAAGGGGTTGGGAACAAACATGTAAGGTGTGGTTATTTACCTAAAAATAAGGTATATAAATGGAAGTTAACAGTAACATGAACTAGACAGTAGTATGGAAACTCTGGAGGCATAGTGGTTAAGTTCTATGGTTAGCAGTTCAAATCCGCCATGTGCTCCTTGGAAACTCTACAGGGCAGTTCTACTCTGTCTATAGGCTCAGTACGAGTCAAAATCAACCCCCCAGCAAGATTTTCTTTAGATGGCAGTTTAAGTGCATGGCAATGTTCTCAATCTGCCACTTTCTCTTGCCAGTGAGTGCTATCTTGTGCTATCACTGTTTTGAACTTTTGATTTGTGGGAAAATAGTCCCCTGAGCAATGATGGTAGGTGAAAGCTACAGATGACAGGGACAAAGTTTGAACTTCTGCCTAGTCTCTAAAATACAGGAACCAGCAGCATCTCGAACGAGCAGCGTGTTTTTAAGGGACAGCTTTGCAAACTATCACTGTATTTTCACAATGCTCATAGAACACAACCATGGCATCAGCCAATACCATTATAGTTCTTATTATAGTATCATTTAGAAACCCTGGTGACCTAGTGGTTAAGTGTTATGACTGTTAACCAGCAAGTCATCATTTCAAATCCAACGGGTTCTCCTTGGATACTCTATGGGACAGTTCTACTCTGTTGGGTCTCTATAAGTTGAAACCAACTCTATAGCAGTGGGTTATAGAAAAATTTGGGCTATTCCTTCTTCTCTCCCTTCTGTCTAGCTCATTTCACTAAAAAACTCCATCAATATTGAAATGTTAAAAACAGAGTAATTGAGATATTAACCATCGAACTTGAATTTTTCTTTTTCTCCTTTCCTTTCCATCATTCTGCAAACATTCAATCTGACAGATAAAATCTGCCCTTTGTTAAATTTGAATGGCTTATTCTCAGTAGACTTTTCCGTCTTCAAGTTATGTAAGATTTCTAAATGTATGGGGTCATGTCAAGTTGCCTCTTACCGCCCTTAATAGTCTTCTGTAAATTCAATATTCCCTACAGAAGAAAGAAAAAGAAAAAAAAAATCAAGGGGAATTTAAGTTGCACTGCTACTGCTATGTAGATAACTACTTGCTCTTGACTCAGATTTTGTGATAAAAGTATTGGAGCCCTCTGTTCTCAAATCTCATTCATATAAATATCACCTCTGAATTCATTCATAAGTTAGCATGCAAAACCTGCCAAGCTAAAGTAAATATCTGAAATCAATTATTGGTGCTTTTATAGCCTAATTTCTTTACCATCTAAGTGCTGACAAATATAAAATATAATTTGTTATTATGTCTCACCTGCAACTTCTAATAAATGTCAATGCACGTGACTATGGCTGACCTTACCCTGGACTTAAAATCCTTAGCTGTTGGCTGAGGTCTTTTGGGTGACACTGCAAAATTAGAGACTCACTGTTTACTCCCATCACCTATTTTCTAATCCCTCAGCAGGTTAGGGGAAACTCTGGTGGTGTAGTGGTTGTGTAGCTATGTCTGCTAACTGAATGGTCAGCAGTTTGAACCCACCAGGCAATCCTTGGAGACTCTGTGGAGCAGTTCTACCCCGTCCTATAGGGTTACTATAAGTCAAAATGGACTCGATGGCAGTGGGTTTGCTTTAAACAGGTCAGTGGTTGGGCTATTAAGAGGAGTAAAGTATTGGAGCACAAATTTTTCATGTAAGAAGATCTGAAGATGGAGTTGCGCCATGTTTATTATGTCAGAAGTTATATAACATTTTCATCATATTTTATCACTTGAGTGATTTCAAGTCAGATTTTCTATTTTTATTGATCGTAAAAATTATTGTTGATAGTCTTCTTTACCACATGTACATGTAGTCAAGGGTAGCAATTGGGGGTGTTTTTAATTCTATATTTTTTTATTTTTTTGGTTTCAATTGAAACCCAATTTATCAACAGCTTAGAGAATAGATTTTACCTAAGAACAGAATTTTTGGTGATCTTGAGTTTGAGCACTAATTTACAGTGCAAAATATATCTTGTTTTTTAAAATAACTTAGTGCCACATACTGTCCTAGATACTAGAGACTGAAAGGCAAGTAACACAGAATTCCCACTTTTCTTGAGATTACTAAAAGAAGGAATATAGAGAAAACTAAGTAATCAAGTTCAAAGAGTAAAGAGGAAAAAACTATATACCTACCTGGGATTGTTGTTCTCAGTTGCTATATAGTTGTCTCTGATTCAGGATGATGCTCTGTAGAAGAGATCGAAATATTTCCAGATCTGACTTCATCCTCATAATTCTTAGCATTCTGAGCTCATAGTTCTGTCTGTTGTGACAGTTTATTTTACTGAGGGTTTCCTTTGGTTTTCTTACCTCAGCTTGATAAGACATGACGTTCTTTTCTAGGGACTGGTGTCTGATACCCTGTCCAAAGTGTACTAGCTGTTGTCATGCCGTCCTTGCTTCTAAGTAGCATCCTGTCTGTATGTCTTCTAAGTCTGATTTTTTTCGTTCTACTGAAATCTACAGTAATTTTCAATATCTTAACAGATACCACAGTCATACTTAATTCTTCTTCTGCTTTCTTTTTTCATTTCCAGCTTTCATATGCTTGTGACCTGAGCAAAAATACCATGATTGGATGAGGTACATCTGTGTCATCAAAACAACTAGCTAGAGTAGAGGATGTCTTAGTTATTTAGTACCCTATAACAGAAGTACCATAAGAGGATAACTTTAAAAAAGAGAAATTTATCCTCTCATAATACAGGAGGCTGGAATTCAGGTTCCAGCCTCAGGGGAAGGTTTTATCTCTGTGTCAGTTCTGGGGGAAGGTCCTTGTCATCAATCTCCCCTAGTTTATCTTTTAAGTGCAGGGACCCTGGGTCCGAAGGACATGCTTTCCTGCCTCTTCTTGGTTGGTGGTAATGAGATCCCCATGCCTCTTTGCTGAAACCAAAACCAAACCAAATCTTTTACTGTAAAGCTGATTCCAACTCATTGTGACCCTCTCTGCTAGCTTCTCTCTTACATATCTAAAAAAGATTTGCTCAAGGCACAACGTCATCTTGTAGACAGAGTCCTGTTTCATTACAACAGCTGTCCCTAATCCCATCGCGTGAACGACATAGTGATAGAATCTGCAACACGCAGGGGAATCACATCAGAAGACACAAGGGCGGGCCATCACGTAATACTGGGAATCGTGCCTCAGTCAAGCTGACGTACGATTTTGGTGGACACTGTTTGATCCATTAAAAGGATATGAAACTAACAGGCTAGTGAGTACAACTAGAATATATGAAGTTTATGGTTCCATAATGTAACCAGATGAGGGTGGGTCCTGACTAGTGTGATCCTTGGAAGCAGTTGAGAGACACCAGACTGTTGAGAAAGAAAAAGCAGATCTTATCGCAAACCAGCCAAATAAAGATCTCGGAGACTAAGTCTCAATTCAAGCTTCCCCAAGGTTAGAGATACCAGATTAGTTATAGGGTTTGGAATAGGGAACTTGTGCATAATTCATACAGTTTCTGGGAATAAGTGGGCAATTCCAGTAACTCATGCACATACATGGGGATGCAGTTGCAACTACAGTTAAAATGTGGTGGCCCAGAGACTTGCACTTTTGGGGGTATTTTGGAGTTTAAAGACAAGTTTGTGACTTATCATTCATGTCAAACAGGAGAGGACTGGTGGGTAGAGACACTGCCTTGAGCAGAGAAGCTGTAAGAAGTCCTGGCGGTGCTGCCTAGAATACCTTATTGGGAGCTCACAGAAGGTGAGTATAATGGGAAGAGGAGGAAAAGTTTAACCTTGTAGGTTACATTACAGTGAGAGGAAAAGTTTAACCTTGTCATTTAAAATAAGTCTATGATTGGCATAAGATATGTTAATGTAGCACCTTATGTATCTGTCTGTTGCATAATGAAGGAATTACTTAAAATAGGAAAAGTTCTTCCAAGACAATGCGTTCAAAGATAGAAAACATACTGTTAACCTTGGATCCCAGAGGAAACGTCTGAGGAAAACCGTATGACTCAGTAAACGAGATGTTGAATGAGGATGTGAAAGTTAAGGCAATCATGAGGAGAAAAAAAATTGGGGAATGCAGAAATTAAAAAGAAAAATACTTTATACTGTGAATTGAATTTTTCCCCTAAAATGTGCACCAGATGGCTAGGCAATGATTTCCAGTATTGTGTGGTTGTCTACCACTTTGTGATCTGATGTGATTATACTTTATGCTGTAAATTCTAACCTCCATTAAGTTAATGGAGTCCTAATGGTACAGAGGTTAAGGACTCAGTTGCTATCTAAAAAATGCTGGCCATTTGAATACACCAGCCACTCCTTGGAAACCCTGTGAAATAGTTCTACTCTGTCCTATAGGTTTGCTATGAGTCAAAATCAACTTGATGGCAACAAGTTTTGTTTTACTTATTATGTTAATGAGGCAGGACTAGAGGAAATTATTCTACTACCCAGGACTACAGTATTAGGTTGTATCTTGAATCAAATCTCTTTGGTATCTCAAAAGAAGAGAGGAGAGGTACTTCGTACCACCAAGAGAGAAGCACTGGGAGTGGAGCATGTCCTTTGGACCACTGGTCCTTGCACTGAGAAGTTCCTAGGCTAGGCGAGTGTTCATGACAAGGATCTTCCCCCGCAGCCAACAGAGAAAGAAAGCTTTCCATTGGAGCTACCTCCCTGAACTGGGCTTCTAGCCTCCTAAACTGTGACAGAATAAATTTTTGCTTGTTAAAGCTATCCACTTGTGGTAGTTCTTCAGAACTATGTAACTAAGACACCTTTGTCACTCTATCCTGAGGAAAAGTGCACAGATAATATTGCTACTGAAGGGATCCACGGTTTGGACTTATGGGTGAGTGATAGTAATCTTTTTTCCATGCTTTTGATAAAGATCTTTACATTCAGAAGTCAATCCTTCATTTACCTTCTTTTTTAATAAGCTGATGTATTATTTCATATGTATCAAGATAGGTTAGCTATATGCTATGTGTAAAGACCTGGACATAGAATGAATTTCATGTTTTTTAGTTAACAAAATTAATGGACACTTAGATCCCTTCCTCATTCTCAAAGGTATTTTTAACTGCTCCCCTCATGGAAAACCAGGGTACCTTCCAGAAATTTTGGACAACTTAATATTATAGATCTTTGACGGATATTTGAAAAGAGAGAAAAAAAGCGGAGAACAATAAAATACTGTTATAGTTATTATTATACATTATTATATCATTAGTAGAGCAGTGACTAAAGCACTTGGCTGCTAACCAGGTCAGTGGTTCTAACCTACCAGTGGTTCCACTGGAGTAAAAGACCTAGCCATCTACTCCCATGAGAATTACAGCCTAGGAATCCCTATAGGGTAGTTTTACTCTTTCCTACAAAGTCATTATAAAGTTGCTATTAGTTGGAGTGGATGGAATGCTGTACAACAATAACAGCATATATAGTCGAGCATGGTCTCATGCTCAGGAGAAGGAGACATAAGAAATCTATTATCACTTGTACAATTGTCATATACATACATACATAGATACGTGAAATGGCTGAGAATTAAGTCTACAAAATTAATTGCTCTAAGTGCTACATATTTCATTGCTGTGTATTGCTATGAATACCCTTAAGGTGCTCCTCTTGGGAAGCTATGCATTGACACCAGTGTTTAGTCCACCTTCAAAGTAATTTTGGAACTCTTTCTAGAATGGCCATGGTACACTGTGGCAAGCTTGCAAACTTAATTGTATAGTCTTCTGTGAGGGAGTTTGTAGCCAGTAAACAAATAACTGCATTGGAAAACCCTCCCTAGTCACCTGAACTGGCCTCCAGTGACACTTTTCTTTACCCAAAGGTAAAGGAAATATCGACAGGAAGACATTTTGATAGCATTCAGGACATCAAGGGTAAAACGATGACAGCTCTGATGGCCATTCCAGATACAGAGTTCCAAAACTCCTTTGAAGGGTGTGCTAGGCACTGGTGTTGGTGCATAGCCTGCTAAGGGGAGTACCTCGAAGGTGTCTATAGTGATACTCAGCAGTGAGATGTGTAGCACTTTTTCTAGGATGAGTTTATGTATTTAATTGGTAGTCCTTGTGTACACACACACACACACACACACAAATCCATTCAAATTCCAGTAACTAGTTTCAAAGTCTTTGAGACATACTGAAACTAAAGTGAATATAACCCACATTAACCTCGTGGAATTTACAAACCACCTACCAGTCCCGTGAGATAATCCCTATGTCAAGAGTCTGCCCTGGATTCTGACACACACAATTGTTCTCCCCACTACTGCAATCACTAGCAGTTTAGATCTCTGGCAAGGTGCTTTTACTTTCCATCAATAGATCTAAAACATTGGTTTTTGCAATATTCAGAAATGGTGAACAACAAATTAAGCTAAGTGTTATTTCCTCAAGGGACATACATTTCATTTGACTCATGAGTTTAAAATTTCACAAAAAATTCCAAGCCATAATCCAAGCTCCAGGTAACAAACTGATTATATAAGGGTTTTGTACTTAATATGGAATTAGAAAGATTTGTGGTAACCATGCTAATGTGTGGAATAAAAACAGAAACCTATGAATAACAAAGCTTTGTTGCCATCAAGAGGTTCCTGCTGACATGAAAATGCCTCTGTGATTTTCAAAATGCTTTTTTATTCTGTAATTGGTGGTTAAAATATACTTTAATGCTTTTCAAATATTTATGAGAATTTGTGTGAGATTCGTGTTTTTTCGTATGTAAGGGTCTCTCGGTAGTGTAAACTGTTAACACAGCTGACTGCTACACAAAAGCTTGGAGGTTCGAGTCTGCCCAGAGATGCCTTGGTAAAAAGACCTGATGATCTACTTCTGAAAAAAATCAGCCATTGAAAACTCTAGGGAGCAGTTTTATTCTGACTCATATGGTGTAGTTACAAATTAGAATAGATTCCATAGCAACATCTTCTTTGATTATATTACACACACACACACACACACACACACACATACACACAGCACTGAGTGGCCAATCTCAGAAACTGTATCCCTCAAAGGCAAGTAGTGGAACCTAATAAAAACTCATTTTAGTTTGTAACTTTTGTAACTTTGAGCCATCAATATTTTTTCTATGAATTCGTTTTCTTGTAGTTTGACCCAAAGCTAAAATTGTAAGGTATTGTTGATCTTACTTCCCTTCCCTCCATTTGTTTCTTCCTCTTCTTTGCTTTCTTTTGTGGTCCCACTCCATGTATGTCTACTTTTTGTGGACAGCACCCCAGCCTCCTACCTCACAATTGAAAAAAATGAAAACAAGTACACACACACAAATTAATTACCATTTTGCCTGGACTTAGGTTGATTATTATTGAAGACAATGCCTGAAAATAATTCTTAATGAGGTGCTTAAGACCAATAGCTTATGTTAACAGCGCATGAGCACTGTTAATGATTATTTAAAAAAAATCATTAAAGGCAATATTTAGCATATTCAATTTAATTTACAGATATTAATGCTGTACATATTTTGTGAAAGTTATTAGTCAGTTATTTGAGTGGAAAATAGATATGAAAAGGAGAGAAGTTTGAGATCTAAGATTTTATTGTTTCCATGTAATGTTTCATTTCATGTTCACCATGGTGTTGTAATATAATCCCTATTTTTTTCTTCAGATGAAGAAACTGTAATTCAAAGTTTGTTAGTTTTCCATTATCAAATAGCTAGAAAAAGGTAAAGTATATATTTGAGTTCATGTCATCTGCTTCTGTGAAACAGTATATGAAAAGTATGTCATACAAAAAAAAAAGAAAATACTCAAAGATGTACAAACAAAATGTAAAGACTCTAAACTGGGGGAAGAAAGCAAAGTAGGAAAAGGAGGAGATCTTATTTTCCTGGGTAGATGAGGAAATTTATGATAATGAAGATGGGATTTGAGGTTGAAAGTCTTTCAGTGTAACAGCAGTTCCCCAGGGTTGATTCCAACTCGTGGTAAACCTATGTGTTTCAGAGTAGAACTGCTCCATAAAGTTTTCAAGGCTGTGACCTTTTAGAAGGATGTTACCAGACCTTTCTTCCAAAAAATCCTTTGGGTGAGTTCAAACCTCCATCCTTTCTGTGAGTGATGTAAATAATTTCTTTACTTTGTGAGTAACACAGTTTCTATCATAATTCCAACCCCACCAAGTCTTCACCTAGGATATGCCTACAAATTTTCTTCAGAAAAATTTCTGAATTCCATCAGTCAGTCTAGCCTCTCTCCTAGGATTTGTTAATGCTTTAATGATACTTATTATAATTTATACACACAGATAGACTTGAAAAAAATTTCAAGATGGGAAGGCCTATTAAATGTCTAAAGTATAATTTCCATGAGGATAGTCACTGCTCATCATTAATGCTATACATCAATACCTAACACTGTGACTCATGATATGAATTAAATGAGTGAAAAATAGCCTTCAACAATACACACAATACTCTGCTAAATGGAACAGGCAAACTCCCAATCAGTAATTCACAAATTTTTCAATACATGGATTCCTCGTGTCACACTGGTGAAGTGCTTGACTGCTCACCAAAAAGTCAGCAGCTCAAATCTATGAACTGCTGCTTGAGCAATTATAGTTTATCCTACAAAGTCAATAGAGAACCCTGGTGGCATAGTGAGTCAGTGCTACGGCTGCTAACTTAGAGGACTGGCAGCTGAAATGCACCAGGCACTCCTTGGAAACTATTGAGCAGTTCTCTTCTGTCCTACAGCACTGCTATGAGTCAGAATTAACTCGCTGGCAGTGGGTTTGGTTTGATTTTTGGTATAGTGTCAATGTAAGTGAGAATCAATGAAAACAAGAGTATTTAGAGACAAATTTAAAGTGGAAAACATAACACCTAACTACATTTATGGACTGTGTGTAAAGGCTCAAGTTCAGTCCCAAATGAAAATTTAAAAATTCCCATCTAAATATGTAAACGTGCATCTTTAAACAATGTAGGGACAGTCAAGAGCCAACCAATGTACTGTGGTAATTCTAGATTTGGACCATTCTTCTTTTTTTTTTTTTTTTTTGAAGTACTTTTATTGTTAATTCCTTGACTCACTTAAAATGGAGCAGATTTTTGCTGTACAATGTTTGTCTTTCATACTCTGTAATCTTCTATTCCCTTTAGCATTCCCACTTTAGTTAAACTCACTTTCATTTCTATCCACAATCCATCAACTTCAGAAATATGGCTGAAAATCTTGTCAAAACCACAAACTTCTGATTATTTAATTTACTTTCTATTGCTAGACTAAAAATTAAGGGATTAACGATATGGTTTAGCCAGTAACCCAACCCCTGAGAAGACTGGAGCTCATGCTAGTTGACTATCTCCATGAGACTGCTTCATGACAGGGAACTTAAGCATGATTTGGGGACAGCAGTGGTCTACTAGCTAACTTCAAGATAAACTGCAGTTGCTCCCTTGATTTGCTCCAGAATCCGTCTGCTGTGCAGGTTAGTCTAAAGGTGCAGTCTTAAGTAATCTATGCTGTTCTTATAACAAGATTGTAGAGAGGAAGTCAGACTAGCAGTATTAATAACTCTAAGAAATTTACAACACTTAAAAATGAGAATTAAGGAATTTTCTACAAGAAAAGTTTTACTAATTTAGCCTCAAGTAGTATAAGACCAAGTTCCATTTAAGGTCCATATACAGCACTTAAGGTACAATTAGCTTGAATTAAAAACAAAAATCTTCCTTATGGTAATGGATGCTATTCATAGTCCAGGTCTTTTAGAAATACGTGAGATGGATTAATATTAGGAGCAGGCAAGAGACTGTGAGGCAGTTCACAGAATCCACACATGGATCTAGAAAAGTAATTTAAAGAATACCGCTTATCAATAATAGATCTGCAATGACATCATTGTGTATGAGGATGGGCTGATTTGCATAACTATTAGGAATAGTTATTATTTTTAATGTTGCAGTGCATTATAATTTATTAAAAGACATAAACATGGACACTTGTAAGATTTTAAATAATCCCAGAATGACGAGCATCATGAATGCAGAAGTATATTAAAAAAAAAAAAAGAAAAAAACCCTCAATGTCTACAAAAAAAGTTATAACACTGGATGGTATATCAGCTGGAAATACTCAGAAGTTATTGATCATGAAACTCACACCAGGTAAAATACTGTCTTTTCACATCAACCTAAATCTTTGTTCTGTAACTTTTTTTCAAGGTGTGTCTATCCGAAGGGTCAAATGAAATTGATCAAAGTCATCACAAAGCTAAGGCAGAATATTGCTACATTTGGGATTCAGCCTATTTTATTCATAGATTGCAGATATCAGCCGCTGCTTAAAATGATACAAAATTGATCTTGAAACCTGAAAATGTGGACTATGTCTTCAGTCTGAATAAAATTATAACTTTTGCATTGATACATCACTCCAAGGCACATGAAATACCTTAGGGCACAGGTTCTTTGATTAAAAAACTCTGAATAGTTATTGCTATTCCACCAAAGAGAAAATATGTGCTCAGAGGAATGATACCAACTTTTCCAAATGACAACAGTAAAAAATGAATAGTTTTTAATAGTATAGCCTGTCAGCACTGTACAGCAACCGTTTGCTTAGTCTTCACTAATTTCTTTTGAATTTATTTTCTTGGCTGTTCCTTCATATCTTAATTATTCTTTTCATTTTTTTCTACAGTATTTGTGCCTACTTCACTTTCATAAACACCTTATTCTCTATGCTGTGGGGAAAAACAAGGCCATCAAACATGGAATCCCCAAATGATCCATCTTGCCTTTTTTTCACAGGTGCTTAAATACTTGTGCATTTTAAAACTAGCCCCCAACTTCTTTCTTTATCCCACCAACTGTCAGCTAATGTAGGATTTCTTTACCATGTTCCCTCTACTATAGCTTCAACTTTCCCGTTGTCTCTTTCCTTCAGGCTGCCTAAATATGCTAAAATAAAATAACAACCGCCTTTATTCAACCCTATTTTTCCTTCAAGCTGTTATCTCAAACATTCTTCCATATTCCAATAAAATTCTACTTTCTCGATTTCCTTTATTTCTGAAGCCACTGCACTCTGACTGCCTGTTTGCACTTCACATGATTTTTTCTTAATAGAATCTGAAAGTTTATTTTTATTTCTTACTCTACCTATCCTTGCCAAATCAAACTCCTCCTCTGCTGATTTTAGATTTTCCTTTAGTTGTACTGATAATTTCAGATTTCTGCACTGGTTTTCTATATTTATTTTGATACCCAAATATAAGTATGCCCTAAAGCTCCTTTCTTGATCTTTTCTTCTGGTTTCCAGAATCGATAGAAACTGAAACACTACTTGTTTCCATCCACAATTCCAATTTTATCAACAATACATGTTTTGTTTCTGAATATTATGTATTAAAAAGTTTTTATAGGTTAAAGAAAGAGCAACCAAAACCAAAAACCGAAACACTATCACCTTGATTATTTTGTTTGATATTGTGATTTCAAATACATCAATTTAAAAAATCTGCATCTTCTCAGATTTACCCAGTAGATAAGTGATTAGGGTAGAAAAGTCAGTTTGAGTAAAATCCAAGTGTGCCATGTTTCTTTCATATTAGTATTTGATAGTAGATATTCTGATACAATTTATTTCTCTCTCCCCATTTCCTCTATAGGTAGTGTTTCAGCCCAGCCAGCCCCAAGGCTGAGCAGACATGACCAGATGTAAGCACAAATAGCCCATAGTCTGGATAGGGCTCAGAAACAGTTCAGTGTGATGGGTATTTGGATTGTCTATGCAGACCAAACACACATACTTGTTGGTGAGATCTTGCTCACTGACCGGCAATTTGTAGACTTTGTACTAATAGGCAACTTTTCCCAGTGCCAGGCTTTTGTTACTGTACCACAGTATTAGGCACTAAACTCTGAACATGGCTAATAATGTTGAAGTTGGGTACCACTGAGCCAATTCCAACTCACAATAATTATACAAGACACAACAGAAGTGACAGTAGGGTTTCCTAGGCTGTAATCTTTATATCGGAAACCCTAGTGACCTGTGGTCAAGTGCCATGACTAGTAACTATAAACAGTTCAATTCCACCAAGCATTCCTTGGAAACTCTACAAAGAAGTTCTATTCTGTGTTTTAAGGCTGCTGTAAGTCAGAATTGGAATCTTCTGTAAATATTAATAGTAATAAATTAATCTTTATAGAAGTAGATCACCAGGTTTTTGTTTTATGAAGAGGCTGATCATTTCAGATATTCAGTCAGTCAGTTAGTAGCCCAGCCCTTAATTGCTCATCCACCAAAGTTCCTAAGTATAATGATACATATCCATAATGTTTGAAAAATCAGTAAAGCAATTAAGTGAGCAATAGTCAAAATGAGATGAAATTCACTTACATTTTCCAAATGGATCATTCAGTTCTGAATATGGACTATATCCACATGGAGAGATAGTCAGTCATGGTAATCATCACATTTTCTCTTTCTTCATTGTCTCATAGAGATTCTTTGTTATATTCCTGAAAAGGATAATTCTTATACTTTAAACAAATACTCAGGATTTTCTCTAAGAGAGTGTCAGTGATATTGCTTTTCCTTTAGCTGTTATCTGGGTCAGTTAGAGTCATAAAAAGAGTTCTGTTTTGAAACTAAATTTTTGTTCATTCAAAGTAAATTTTCTTTCCAGGATACAGGAAGGCTGGCCATACTTTAACACTATTAAGGTCCAAGGTAGAGGTAATTTACAGATTAGAGGTTTACTTTTCAGAAAATATGTTTTCCTAACACTGTCCTATCATAGGATTAGATTCAATCTACTTTTTGTGTGTGTTCACGTATCACTTTCTGAGCTGTGTGCTAAGTCCAGTGTATAGCAAATTCAATATATGACTCTGATTCTTAAGACAGTAAAGTGAAAATTAAAATGGTATATTGGTACATATCTTAGTTATCTAGTGCTACTGTAACAGAAATGGCACAAATGGGTGACTTTAACAAGCAGAACTTTATTGTCTTAGAGTCTAGGAGGCGAGATTCCTAATTCTGAACTCTAGTTCTGGATGAAGAGTTTCTCTTTGTCTGTTCTGGGGGAAGGTCCTTGTCACCAATCTTCCCCTGGGCTAGGAACTTCTCTTTGCAAAGACCCCAGAACCAAAGGACACACTCCACTCCCTGCACTTCTGTGTGAGTGGCATGAGTCCCTCTTTTACCTGCTCCCCTTTCTCTTCTATCTCAAAAGAGATTGGCTTGTAATACAACCCAATCCTATCGATTGAATTCTGCCTTATTAATATAACTTCATCTAGCAGTTCAAATCCACCAGGCGGTCATTGGAAACTCTATGAGGCAGTTCTACTGTGTCCTATAGTTTCACTGTGAGTCAGAATCAACTTGACAACAGTAGGCTTAGCTTTTCTCTGGTTTTAATTCTGCCTCATTAATACCACAGAGTTTAGGATTTATAACACATAGGATAAATACATCAAATACACCAATTCAGAGAACCACCACACAACACTGGAACTCATGGCCCAGATAAGCTGACATGCATTTTAGGGGGCCACAATTCAATTTATACCATGTCATCTTCTGGCCTCCCAAAATCTGTGTCCTTAAAACCTGTAAAACACATTCACATTATCATGCCAAGCCAAGTGCCATCGAGTAGGATCTGACTCATGGCATATCATTCTGTTACTGGACAAAACTCCAGAGTCTCATTACCTGCCCCCAAACGCATTCTCTGAGACAGGTATTCTGTGTGTGATCAAAAGAGTTTACACTGGCAGGAACACAGGGAACAGGCACTTTCAAATCTCCAGGCCTGTCCAAGTTAGACAAGCTTAACAGGGGTTTTATAGGAGCAGTTATGTGGGCATGTTGGGGTCAGAGGAACAATGAGAGAAGTGTGGAGGAGTTTCTCTCTCAGAGCAGTTGGGGTGATGCTATCCTAGAGTGGCCTCTGGTTGGAGCAGGCCTCAAGGGTGGAATATGCGCATCAAAGAGCCGGGGTGTGCTTTGGCTATCTCTGGCATCTGAGCTGACTGGCATCTCTGCCTCAGCATCTCCACTTATCCCTCCACTCAACTGATGTACCTAAAAAGCTGCAAAAGCTGTAAAGATTACTATCTCAAGGGCTCCTGTTAGTTAATTTATGACTTCCTGGGCCAGGGCCTAAGTAGAGGAGTACTAGAAATCTTTAAAACAGGGGGAAAACCAAGTAAAAACAGTCAATTTTACAATAAGAATTAAATCTTGCCCGTGTATTTTAACTTCACTTTTAAAATTGAGATGTATAAAACTTTTTCCTGTTTCAATCCCAAAAGTCTTAAATCAATCCTAAGTCCACATTCCACCTTGAAGAAAAATTCTTCTTCACTTGTAAATCTAGGATACAAGTTATCTGCTTCCAAAGTTCAATGATGGAACAAGTACAAGGTAGACATTTCCACTATCAAAAACTCACTGTCACTGAGTCCATTCTGACTTATAGTGACCCTACAGGATAGAGTTAGAACTGCCCCCTAGGATTTCCAAGGAAAATCTGGTAAATTCAAACTACTGACCTTTTGGTTAGCATTTGTAGCTCTCACCATCATGCCACTAGAGTTTCATGGATGGGTAAATTGGAAGGAAAGAAGGGATAATAAGAACCAAGCAAGTAAACAGCACATCACTTTAGCTCTCAAGTCTTGTCAGTTATCCTCCACTCTCTGAGATCCACTGGGCGGTGGCCCTGCCTTCAAGACTCAGTATTCACCATGCTGTCAGGATTCCAGGTGAAACCTTCTTGACATTAGGCTTCAGCTCACCTTCCAAGCCACTAGAGCTGTGTCTCTACTCCCTTTGGCTTTGGACAACCCCCTTCTTCTAGTCCTTCTGAGGGGTGACTCTACACCCTTGGCCTTGGTAGAATCCCATCTACTGCTCAGTGGGTATAGAAGCACTCCCCCTCAGCTATGGGCAGCAGTTCTGGCCTCTTCTCTCTTGTATTTGTGAAAGGAAGCCCCACATTCTGGAGTCAAGTTGGAAAAGTTCTGACTCTAAAATCTAGGAGGCTGTGAACCCTCCCTTTGGGACCCAACAGGCTGTGATTTCAAGCTTTGAGAACTCAGAGGTTGTGACTCTACTCTTTGAGACTGGGGCAGCTCTCCTTTTTTATGTCCTTTGTTTCTTCAGCTGCTGCTTCCTGACTCCTTTGCCTACTGGCCCCTTGGGCCCTTACCTTCCTTAGCTCTTGGGCCAGCCCAACCTCTGCTGTGCCTGGATAAGTGTTCTGCTAAGGCAATCTTTAGCTCTACTGATAAGTGCTTGGAAGGGACCTACTCCTCCATGTAGCCTCCAGCTGGAGGGAACCAAGTTCTTTTGTTCCATAAATAAACTCTCACACTGTCTCTTACAAGTCTTTTGGTTCTGGAGCCATTCTTCCTCTGCCGCTGCTTCTTATCATCTGGACTGTCTCCAGTGGTACAGCTGTCCTTATTTCCTTTAGTCCTCACCAGAATTGTTTTTGATGTCTGCAATTCCACTAACAGTCCTCAAGGCAATCTAGAAGTCCATTAGGTTCTTTAAAACTCTTTCGTGCTCTACCTATAACTTAACTGCAAAACTGCTTCTATATTGTAAGAATTGGCTACAGCAGCATCCCAACAGACAGAGAAAGCCTTCCTCCAGAGTCTGTGTACCGAAATTGGACTTTCAGCTAAAAGAAAAAGTTTATTTTTGTTAAATCCATCCACTTGTGATATTTCTTTTTCACTAGATATAAAATTAAGAGAAAATATGGTACCAGGAGAGGAGTAGGCTGTCTCCAAGCCCTTATCAGTAGAACTGAAGATCACTTTAACAGAACACTTGTCCAAGCACAGCAGAGACCAGGCTGGCCCAAGAGGCCCAAGAAGCTAAGGGCTCTAGGGGCCAGAAACGAAGAACACAGGATGCAGCTGCTGAAGACACAAAGGACATGCAAAGGAGAGCTGCCTCAGTCTCAAAGGGTAGAGCCACAATCTCTGGGTTCCTCAAGTGGGTAGGAAGTCATCGCTAAACTTTGCAAAAAGCAGATATACTAGAGACCTTGAAAAGTAAATACACTAGAAGGAAAACAGAGTCCTGTGTTCTGCGGGTTATAGAAAAAATGGAAGTCAAAGAACACTTTATAGAGATACTGAAATAGGCTTCTAAATTGGCTATATTGAAATAATTTGTTGGAGTGTCCAAGTCCTTCACTGTCAGCTTTTAAATGCAGGCAGTGTCACACTGATATTTTTGTTCTTGATTTTGAGTGGCTTGATGCAGTTTTTCTTTGTTGTATTTTCTCGTGCATACTAAGAAAAAGACTCACATGTCTAAAGTTATTTATGTTAAGATCTGCTTCACAAAAACCGGAACAATTGACTTAAATGACCGTTATTACTTTTCAGTTAGTGATGGTCTTTGCTTTTTTTTTTTTTCTTTTTTTAATATGAGACAGGATTAAGCAGTATTAACATTTGCAAGCATATTTATGTTACTTACGTCTCTTAGGAACATCTTTGCTCTTTCTCTCTTTATTGTCTTCAAAAATCCATAAAGGTAATTATAATGCTTCTGCCTACTTTCCCCCCAGAGTCAGTGCCACCAGACACAAAGCAAATGCTTGTCTATAACAAAACCTAAGCAGAAGTTTTACAAGTCTGGGATCATTACTCTTTTCACACTATGCTGGATACATGCTGCAACATCTATATTCAAAGTGTTACAGTTTTAGATGCATGACCTCGTATGACCTCCAGTGTCAATTCACAACTGTATTGAAACTGAAATTGAAAAGTCCTGATGTTAAAGTATATCTATTTCAGTGATTCTACATTTTTTATTCTATGGCACATATGAAGAAGATGGAAGAGGAAGTAGAGAAGGATAAGAAATAGAAATTATAAGGAGGAAGAGAAGGGGAAGAGATGCGCAGAAAAGATAGTGTTTCCAGCTGTCAACAAAAAAAGAGATGATGTCATGTGGTCCTAAAGGCTAGCATGCAGCCATCTAACTAGCATCAATCAGCCCTAGTTCTACCTGGAGCAGAGAATGAAGGACATCAGAGGCATGAGGAAAACATGAGCCCAGCAGACACAGGTGCCATTTGATCCAGAAGCTACATCAGCATGAGACCAGAACTAGATGGTGCCTGGCTGCCACCAATGACTGCCTTGACAGGGAATACAACATGAAGTCCTTGATGTCGCAAGGGAAAAGTGAGCGTGCAGAAACAGAAAAGACCACACTCAATGGTCTGTCAGGAATGGAGGGACCCCTGAGGACATGCCCCCTGGACTCTGCTAGTCCACAGATGAAAGCAGTACTGAAGCCAACTCCTTGAAGACAAAGATTAGACTGGATTGTAAGATACAGAGCAATGCTGGCAAAGAATATGCCTCTTGGCTTAACTATATATATGAGGCTGCCTGAGCAGCCCCTCTTTAGAAGATAGATGGGAGGGTGGAGGGGGACAGGAAATTGTTGAATGGATATGGAAGTACAGAGTGCAAAGTGGGAGTGTACTATTATGGGGTGGTGGTGGGGAAGAGCAGTTAGAGTGGCATAGTGGTGTGTGTCTGGGCTTTATGTGGTAAGTCGAGTTGGATAGTAAACTTTTAATTAAAGCACAATAAAATATTTTTAAAAAGATCATTTTTCAGGTCATGTGGCAATAAGTGTAGTCCATAGGTGACACAAATGGTTAAGCACTCAGGTACTAACCAAAAAGTTTGCATTTCAGACCTATCCAGATCTACCTCAGAACAAAGGCCTAGCAGTTTGCTTCCAAGAGGTCACAATTAGGAAAATCTTAGGGAGCAATTCTACTCTACAAGAATATGGGGTCACCAGGATTTGGAATTGACTTACACACAAATGGTTTTCAGTGTCAATAAATGCATTTGCGCTCCAACCATGTGCAGAACAATATACTTTGCACAAGGACCTATCTATAGAGAAACATAATAGCAGAAAATATTTCAGATAATCTGTTTTTCACAAGGTACTATGAGCAAGAATCTTCAAAAGGTATATTCATCAACCATGTAATTCTAACAGCACGAATAAGACCTGACAGAAGCTGCTGTTTGCTATGCATCAGTGCTTCTGGATCCTGTAGTAATCCCCAGCTACTCTTTCACTTCTACTCCAGCACCTACTATCCATTCTTCCCAGAGAAATCAGAGTGGTTTGTTTTCAAATATATATCCAAAGACACAGCTCCTTTGTTTAAAAGTCTTTACAACTATTTGCTTCTTACATAGGAAAAACCTCCAACATGGCTGACAAATCCCTGATTGTGGAAGCTGTTTTGAATAGGAGCTGACTTGATGCCATGTAACAACTTTTCTCTGTAGGGCCTTTTCGCTAGATGTCTCCCTACCCTGAAGGTTCTGTACACTAACATTTGGAAAATTGGTTCATTCTTAGTACTCACATTTTAGAATGAAATTCTCTGACCATTCAATCTAACAGCGTCTCACTATTGCAACTTTTTATATAATTTTCTATAAAAGTATCACTGCCAGCGAATCTTCTTTTTTGTTTACTCTGTATTTTCTTCCACAAGAAAGAAAGCTCCATGACAACAGAAATCATGTTTTTCTTGTTCACTAGTGTATCATCAGCTATCTACAGACAAACCCTCGCATGTCTGTCAATTTGCTGTATTTGGGGGGCTTGTCTGTTGCTGTGATGTTGTAGGTTATGCCACAAGTGTTCAAAGACCAACAGGGACACCAATGCAGGACAGGTTTTAACTGAGCTTGCAGACTCAGATACACTAGAAAGAAGGACATGGCAATCTAATTTTGAAAAGAATAGCCAATGAAAACCTTATGAATAGCAGTGGAATATTGTCTGATAAAGTGACAGAAGGTGAGGACCCCAGGTTGGAAGTTGCTCAGAAGATGATCAGGGAAGAGCTGCCTCCTTAAACTTGAGATGACCTTAATGAAGTAGATGAAGTCAAACTTTCAGGACTGTCATTTGCTGATGTGGCACAACTCAAAATGTGAAGAAACAGCTGCGAACATCTATGAATAATCAAAATGTAGAATGTAGGAAGCATGAATCTAGGAATTAAAAATCATCAGAATTGAAATGAAACACATAAACGTCAGTATTCTAGGCATTAGTGAGTGGAAATGGACTGGTATTGGGCATTTCAAATCAGGCAATCTTATGGTTTACTAGGCTGAGAACTGTACGTTGAAGAGGAATAGCTTTGCATTTGTTACCATACAAACATTTCAAGATCTATTCTGAAGTACAATGCTGTCAGTGATAGGGTAATATCCAAATGTCTGCAAGGAAGTCCAGTTACTGTGACTGTTATTCAAATTTAGGCACCAATCACTAAGCTGAAAGAAGAAAAAACTGAAGATTTTCCCAGCTTTTGCAGTTGGAAATCAATCAAACATGCAATAAGGATGCTTTGATAATTATTAGTGGCTGGAACATGAAAGGTGGAAGAGAGATCAGTAGTTGGAACACATGGCTCTGGTCATAGGAACAATGCTTGCAGACTGCATAGCTGAATTTTACAAGATCAACCACTTCCTTACTGCAAATACCTATTTTCAGTAACATAAACAGTCACTATACACATGGACCTCACAAGATGGAATGTATAGGAATAAAATCAACCACATCTGTGGAAGCTCAATATCATCAGTCATAACAAGGCCAGGGGCTGGCTGTGGAACAGACCACCAATTTCTGATATGCAAGTTCAAAGAGAAACTGCAAGAATTAGAACAAGTCCAGGAGAGCCAAAGTATGACCTTGAGTATATCCTACCTGAGTTGATAGACTATCTTAAGAACAGATTTCATATTGTGAACACTAATGGCTAAGGACCACCCTAATTGTGGAATGACATCGAGGACAACATACAGGAAGAAAGCAATAGGGCATTAAAAAGACAGGAAAGAAAGAAAGGACCAGAATGGACGTCAGAAGACGTTCTGAAACTTGCTCATGAGCATTGAGTAGCTAAAGCAAAAGAAAAAAATGATGAAGCAAAAGAATTGAACAAAAGATTTCAAAGGGCAAGTTAAGAAGACAAAGTCAAATACTATAATGACATGTGCAAAGAGCTGGAGATATGAAACCCAAAGTGAAGAACTCACTCAGATTTTCCCAAGCTGCAAGAACTGAAGAAAAAATTCAAGCCTCAACCTGCAATAATGAGTATTTCTATTAAAGCAGTACCAAATGACTAAAACAGAATTTGATACTGAGAGAGTGGGGTGCTGCTCTAACAAATACCTGAAATGTGGAAGCCGTTTTGAAACTGTGAATGGATAGAAGATTCAGAAGGAACCAAGGAGAAGAGTTGACACTGAAGAAGGCACAGATGGTGAATGACAACAGCAGAGGACCAGCAGCAGTGGTAGCAGCAGAACCAGAGGCCGTGCTGGAACTGACTCATGGATCAAGAGAACTAAGGGTCTACTCACAGATGCCTCCTGGCAGAACAGGGTGTCTCCAGGCTCTTGATTCAGTGGAGCTGGCCTTACTGACCTACGGAGCGGAGAGCAGAGTACCTGCGCGCAGAAGGCTTCTTAGCACAGTGAGATGCCTCTGGGCACTTGAATCAGTGGAGCTATAGAGCTCTGAAATGCTTGCCCCAGCAGGGCAGATGTGGGCCTGAGAGTCAGACCACGAGGCCACAGGAAGCAGAAGCTAAAGAGACAAAGTACATGAGAAGCTGAGATGCCTCAGTCACAAAATGTATGGCCATGACTTCAGGGGTTTTAAAGAGTGGAGCAAGGGCTTCCTGTGTTTGCAACGGGGGAATTGCCACTGAGTTGGTCTTAAGGGTGCACCTAAAGCTGATGGTGCAGAGTCATTGTCCAAGTGGGCCTAGGAGGCATAGTTGTAGCACAGGGCTGGGTGTCTTCCCTCAGAATCTAGAGAGTGGCCAATACCTAGAGTCTGGAGGACAAAGCTATTGTGTAAAATGTCTCAGAGAACTGAAAATTGTTTTCAAAGCTTTGAGGGCCAATGTAATTTGTTCTGCTTAGTTTCTTGTTGCCTATTAATGCCTTCTCACATTTATAATGGAAATGTCTAGCTTGTGCCTGCCATTGTATTTTAGAAGCAGATAACTTGTGTTCTAGATTTCACAGTTAAAGACGAATTTCTGGATTTTGGACTTGGACTTTAAGGCTTTGCTGTGATGGGGTGAATATGTTTTAAAAGTTGCAAAGATGTGATTTTTTTAGAGAACAAACAGTGTGGTGTCATGGATTGAATGTGTTCCTTAAAAAAATCTGTAACAGTTTGACTGTGCCATAATTCCTGGTGTTGTGTGATGTTCCCCTAGGCTGGAGGGTAATGAGGGTAGATGGTAGCAATTGTGTTGGTAGAGCAAGATTCATTGTGTTTTGTTTTGTGCCTTGAGGCAGTCTCTTGAGTTACAAAAGAAAAATCTGGCAGAGAGAACTGGGAACCTCACACCATCAAGAAAGTGGCACCAGGAGTAAAGCATGTCCTTCAGACTTGAGATTCCTGCACCAAGATGCTACCTGTAAAAGGATAGATGCAAGACAAGGACTCTCCTTCAGAGCCAATGAGGGGGAAAGCATTCCCCTGGAGTGGGCATCCTGAATTTGGATTTGTAGCTTACTGGACAATGTAAGGATAAACTTCTCTTTGTTAAAGCCATCCACTCATTCTGTTCCTTTTAGAGCAGTCCTGGCTGACTAAAACAATGAAGTGTTATAATAACATGTGCAAAAAGCTGAAGATAGGAAACCAAAAGGAGGAGCACATTTAGAATTTCCCAAGCTGCAAGAACTGAAGAAAAATATCAAGACTCAACTGGCAATAGTGATAGATTCTATGGGTAAAATAGTAAACAACATAGGAAACATCAAAAAAAAGATGAAAGGAATGCACAGAAGCATACCAAAAAGAATTAATTGATGTCCAACAAATTCAAGTAGTATATAATTAAGAACCAAAGGTACTGAAGAAAGAAGTTTGTGGCGAGCCGGCCCCACACCCCCCGAGCGGCTGCACCCAAAGATGGCGCCTTGGCTTGTAGCCACACCCAGACCCAGAGACCTTAGAGCAGTAAACATCTTGCCTGCGCATGCCTGGGACACGCCCTAGCCCATACGTGGGCCAGTAGTGATTGGCTGATTCATTCCGTATATAAGTGGAACTACTGGAAATAAACGCTCTCTCTGCTTGAAGACCAGAGGACGTGGTGTTGGTCTGTTGCTGTCACTCCGCCGTGGGTCGGTATCAGGGGTATAGCGACATCTGGTGGTTACGTACGGGGAGCCCCAACGGGACCCCAACCCTCCTCTGGCCCGATCTACAGCGCTGGTAAGAACCCCTGGGAGGGGCGATTTCAAAGACCCCTGGGAGGGGCAATCCTATGAAACCCTAAGAAGGGCAATTGGAAAGATCCCTGGGAGGGACAATCAGCCCCAAGGAGGGGTAGTCTAGACTAAATGCCTAAAAGGCTTCGGGGACGCCCGGAGCCGTTAGGCACAGTACCAAGAAAATGGGGAACCAGCCCTCTGCTGAACATCTACTAACTGCCTGTAAAAGCCTGCTTAGACAGAGGGGTATTGGATTAAAGCAACAGACTATTGAGCGCTTCCTCTCCACAGTGGAAGAGGTGGCTCCCTGGTTCTTAGCTTCGGGCCATCTTACTGTTGCAGCCTGGAACAAGTTAGGGGCAGATCTAACCAGAGTAGATACACAAGGCAACCTGCCCCCAGGAGTAATGAGTATTTGGATTCTGATTTTAACTTGTCTAGAGGATGAGTCAGGAGTATTTCAAAGGGTGTTACAGACAGGGCAATCCGCGTTAGAGCGAATTCAAGAAGAGCGCTCTCAGCAGGGCAGTGCCTGTGGCGAGGAAGAGCCGAAGGAAAGTGAGCCTGAAAGTGAGTCAGAGGCAGAAGAGGAAGTGGAAAAGGTTGTGCGCCATTTTGGGCGTCTCCGCCCCATTTCCGCATGGTCCTCAGCGCCTGAGCCGCCTAAAAAGCCACCGGACGCGGGTGGGGGTAACCCCCCACCCTATAATCCTTATGCCCGGTGCGAGGCGCGGCCTGATACAAGGCCCAAAGCGTCAGCTAGAAGTTTTTGCCCCGAGGTCTGGAGAGAGGTACCCCATGCTATGGGTGCTTTTCCTGTTTTTCAAACTCAGCAAGGGCAACGGTATCATGAAGTCTTAGACTGGAAAACAGTAAAGGGGGTGGCTGAGGCAGTAAGAACGTATGGCGTTGCCGCCTCTTTTGTGGTGGCTTCCTTAGAAAACATACACAGGTATGCCATGACTCCGAATGACTGGCAAAATCTCTCTCGTGCCTGCCTAACTTCTGGGCAGTACCTAGATTGGAAATCCCTGGTGATGGAGTTTGCTACCGAGCAGGCAGCACGCAATGCCCATAATGGCCAGCACACGTGGGACGTTGATATGCTGATGGGTCAAGGGCCTTATGCCAATCAACAAATAAACTATCCCCCTCAGGTGTATGACCAGATTAACCTAACATGTACCAGGGGTGGGGGGAGAGAAATTTAGGTAGATAATAAATTGGGTAAACCTCAGAAAGTTAATTTATCCCTAAATCAGAGACATTAGGAACATGCTGTTCGAGTTGAGACTGCTAGCAAAAAAGTAACAATGATTATAAAATTTGGATTTTGAGAAATATATTCTGAGACATTAACTTTCTCAAATTTTATAAGTAATACCTTGTATGATTTACCGTTTGCTTTTGTGATAATGTGACCCTGGGGAAAGCAGTGACTGAACAATACCAAGAAAATCAGGATAAGTACCGGTGGGGGTTGTTAGATGTCCTACCCCTTCCCCTACCTATGCATCATACTGCTTCTGTCTTTCCCCGCATATCCACAACCAATAGCTCACTTGAGCTACCCTTCCTAAAACAACAAGCTGACTTTGCCCCTGAACTGCGTCCCCTTAATATAAGCTTTCAAGGTTTTTTGTGCTTTCATATACTCACTAATTTTAGTTCAGACGTTAATAGCTCTGACTACAACCCCAGTTGCATTACCCTGTATAATCAGTCTGCTGGATGGTTTGATACCCCTAGCAGTAGTAGCAACCCTCGAACAAAATGATACCCTCCTGCAAGGCCAAATACCGTTCAGGGTACCTAAAGCCAATGGCAGCATCCCCTCACAGCCTCAATGGGCCCCAAAATGCAAAAGCACATGGGACTGGCCTAGTCTGTGGACAGGTTGTCAGAGCCACCGCCTCCAGTGGACAGTAAAGCCTTACTCTACTCTCTCCCCAGCTCAACTATACTTGGCAAAGACCCTATATCCTACACCAATTCAACCTGTTTTTACTCCCTCTGCTGGAATGCTACTGCATTTCACACAGCCCTTGTAACTAGATTACCCCGATATGTCCCTTGGCCGGTCGAGCGACCCTCTTACGCCCAGCTCTGGCACAAGCCTCGACCTTGTCCAAGGCTCCCTAGTGCATGTGGTGCAGCTGGGCTGTGAGTGGCGGTTCCCTGGCATCTGTGTTACTTCTGTGCAGTTTAACAATATCTCTTGCGCAGCTAGTCTCTCCAGACAACTGTCTCGTCAGCTACTAGGCAACTGGACCGCTGAAGTGGACAACTTACTTGACCGCTGTCACCTTGATGAACTGGGTCCAGTCAGCCCTACATACTGTTCGAGAATGGGCACGCTCTGGCGCCCTGGCATGCATCCTATGCTTCCTGGGTCTGTGGCTGATCCTATACCCTCGTCACCAGAGGAGGCAACAGCAGATGAACATGGCGCTTTTGGTGCAGGCTATTGCAAATGCTGCAGAACCAGCATCGACTTCAGCCAGAGTGTGGCTGCAAATGCTGGAAGGATAGCCAAAGACGGGCAACCTCTCTTGGGGGTGTTACCAACCTAAGGCAGGGACCCCACCAAGCTGTGGGGTATCCCAATGACGGGTAAGGAGCACTCTAGCCAGAGATGACCTAAGACAGGCACTTTCATGCATATATGAAGTAAAAGGGGGAGATGTGGCGAGCCGGCCCCACACCCCCCGAGCGGCTGCACCCAAAGATGGCGCCTTGGCTTGTAGCCACACCCAGACCCAGAGACCTTAGAGCAGTAAACATCTTGCCTGTGCATGCCTGGGACACGCCCTAGCCCGTACGTGGGCCAGTAGTGATTGGCTGATTCATTCCGTATATAAGTGGAACTACTGGAAATAAACGCTCTCTCTGCTTGAAGACCAGAGGACGTGGTGTTGGTCTGTTGCTGTCACTCCGCCGTGGGTCGGTATCAGGGGGATAGCGACAGAAGTTGAAGCTTCAGTGAAGGCGTTGGTGAAAAACAAGGCTCTAGGAATTTATGGAATATGTTAAGATGTTTCAACAAATGGATGCAGCATTTGAAGTGCTCACTCATCTATGCGAAGAAATTTGGAAGGAACTGCCTGGCCAACTGACTGGAAGAGATGCGTTTTCATGTCT
Organism: Heterohyrax brucei; assembly: GCA_028571685.1. NCBI lineage: Eukaryota > Metazoa > Chordata > Mammalia > Hyracoidea > Procaviidae > Heterohyrax > Heterohyrax brucei. The sequence continues at coordinate 110,565,778 of CM053148.1, forward strand.
ATTCCCAAGAAAGATGATTCAACTGAATACAGAAATTGTTGAACAATATCGTAAATATCACAAGCAAGCAAATTTTTGCTTAAGATCATTTAAAAGCTACTGCAGCAGAATATTGACAGGCAACTGCCAGAAATTCAGGGTGGATTCAGAAGAGGACATGAAACTAAGGATAGCATCGCTGATGTCAGATGGATCTTGGCTGAAAGCAGAAAATACTAGAAATAAACCACAAAATACTTGTGTTTTATTGACTATGCAGAAGTATTTGACTGTGTGGTTCAGAACAAATTACAAATAATGTTACAGAGAATGAGAATTTCACAACACTTAACTGTGCTCATGACGAATCTGTACATGGATCAAAAGGCAGTCATTTGAACAGAGCAGGGAGATGCTGCATGGTTTAAAGTTAGGAAAGATGTGAGTCAAGATTGTATCCTTTCACCATAATTATTCAGTCTGTATGCTGAGCAAATAATCCAAGAAGCTAGACTTCATGAAGAAGAATGAGACATCAGGATTTGAGGAGGACTCATTAACAACCTGCATTATGCACATAACTAATCTTGCTTGCTGAAGGGGAAGAGAACCTGAAATAATTACTGATGCAGGTCAAAGAACACAGCCATCAGTATGGAATACACTTCAACTAAAGAAAACAAAATTTCTTTCATCTGGACCAATGAACAACATCATGATAAATGGAGATAAAATTAACCCTTTCAAGGATTTCATTTTACTTGAATTCATAATCAATTCCCATGGAAGCAGCAGTCAAGGAATCAAAAGATGCATTGTACTGGGCAAATATGTTTTCAAAAGAACTTTTTAAACTCTTGAAAAGAAAGATGTCACACCTTAAAGAGTAAGATGCGCCCGACCCAAGCCACGGTGTTTTTAATCACATCATATGTATGAGACAGCTGGACAATGAGTGAGGAAGACAGAAGGAGAATTGACCCCCTTGCATTACGGCATTGGCAAAGAATATTGTATGTGCCACTGACTGCCAAAAGTACAAAGAGAACTGTCCTGCAAGAAGTACAAGAGTGTCCCTAAAGTAAGAATGAAGAGAACACATCTTACGTATTCTGGACGTATTATCTGGAAGGACAAGTCCTAGGAGAAGGACATCATGTTAGGTAAAGCAGATGGTCAGCAACAGACAACCCTCAACTAGATGGATAGACACAGTGGCTGCAACAGTGGGCTCAAGCATAGCAATGATTGTGGGTATGGTACAGGGCCTGGCAGTAGTTTGGTCTGTTGTACGTAGCGTCACCATACATCAGAACTGGCCTGACAATACCTAACAGTTGCATCTCAGTGAGAACAACAAACGGCACAGAATAAGTGATCAGTAAAGATTTGCACAGTGTAGTAATGCCTGTTTATAATGTGTTGCTCTGTTAGAGGATAGTAGAACACAAGCACTCAAGTGCTTAGAAAGGACTAAGCACGGATTTACACACATTACCTGCAATAGCTTCACATTATAACCCCAATTTAGAGATAAGGAAACTGAGGCTTAGAGAATTTAACTTTCTTAAAGTCCCACAGCTACCAAGTGGTGAAATCAAGATTCAAACTAGGTCTTTGTGACTTCAAATTTGATGAGTCCATACTACTGGCTTTATTTGGCATGCTTGCCTGCTCACCAGTCTTTAGGGGTTTGACTCCATCCACAGGTCCCCTGGAAGAAAGGCTTGGCAATCTACTTCTGAAAACTCAGTCACTGAAAATACTGTGGGCCATGGTTCCACTGGGACAGCGTCCCCATGAGTTGGAATCGACTCAAGGACAAGTGGTTTAACTTTTTGTTATATTAGACAAAGAGAGAAAGATTGATATTTGGTTGAACACTAATACTAAAATAAATTGTGGGAGCAAGTACTGCAGTCTGTCTTACAGACTTTGAGTAAGAGATAGGAAAAATAATGAAAAATTCACTGTAGTGAGAATTTTTTCCTGTAGATCTTATTTTCTCGTAAGATGTGTGGCTCTCCTAAATCTGTGAATGATGGTCTCATCTGCTCACCTTTGAGTCACCTCAACTCCCTTGTGAGAAGCATTGCTTTATAAATTTGAGAGGAATCCTTATAAATTCAGAAAATGTGACTGTCAAAAAATATAGAGCATCAGGATCTTTCAACAATCATCAATAGCTAAGAACATGTTTTTTAAAGGTTTTGTTCATAGGGCGATTTAATTTAGAAAGCACCTTTGCCTTGTACTGTAACCATTTTTCAACTCAATGGCTTTGACCATGTAAAAAACACTTTCTCATTGTCCCACTTCCTCCTGCCTAACTATTCCACAATGCAAAACCCCGACTGGTTTAAAAGTATATAGAGGGTCACGTATTGGGTCAATAGGTTGGAAATCCTTTAACCTTCCTGCATTTGAGCAGAATTAGGCTGTTCCGTATATAGCAATTACTATATATTAGCATAGAGAAATGCATTTATATAAATTTATGCATAATGCTTTCTATCTGCAATGAAATAAGATAATGCTATTTTTTATTTAAATATACACAGATGTTACAGTTAATATCTACAAATACTCAAAAAGCCTCCATGCAATGTTTTATAAGCTTAAGTAATGTAAGTAGACACATTTAAAGTGTACTAAGAAAAGTGGAAGCCTGGTGGTACAGCAGTTAAAGCACTCAGCAGCTAACCAAACAGTCGGCAGTGTACTATCAGCAGCAGCTCTAAGGAAGAGCATTGAGGCAGCCTGTGACGACTCACGTTGTTGAAAATCCTGCAGGACAATTTTACTTTGTCCTGTCAGGTCACTGTAAGTTGGAATTGACTTGAGGGTACTGGGTTTCATAAAAGTATGTCTTGATTGCTAGTGTACAACAGCTTCTTTTCAGTGAAATATTTTAACCCATTTAAACAATCGACTTTGCTAATCAAGTGGGTTATTTCTACAGATTTTAAAACTGTATTAAAGTTTAGAGAAGCCTGAGTGGTGCACATGTTTCACAATTGTCTAAGCTAGAGGTTTGTGGTTCCAACCCACACAGCTCTGCCACAGAAGGAGGGCCTGACAATCTGCTTCTGTAAGTATTAAAGCCAAGAAAATCCTAGGGAGAAGTCCTACTCTGTAACACATGGGATGGCCATCAGTATTGACTTGATGTTAAGGAGTTACCAGTTTAGATCTGAGTTAAAGTCTAAGTAGTAAAAAAATTAAAGTAAAAATACTATGTCATAAAATTTATTGAGGTAATATGGTAAAAAAAAATGTTTGAAAGGTTTGTTTAACAATTCTGGAATAAATACTAAAGCTGTATCATCTCAGACTATCTTCTTTATCTTGGGCCTCTTGTGCCACTAAATGGGCATCAGTTGAATGATAATTTAATGTGTTTATGTCAGCTTGAAGTTGAAGAGTTCATGGAAACCTATGTTGAATTGTAATCGACAGTACTTCTACTTCACAAACATGAGTAACTGGGTCTTTTTTCCAAAAGGCACAGTTTATTTGTCATTACTGATGCCAGACTTACAAAAAGATGAAGATAGACCTCATTCTTTATTATTATTATTATTCTTTAAGCAATTAGTAAAACTTTACTCAATTCCTTTTAGCAGCTTTTAGACATGCTTTCACACTATTCTGTCAGAGCACAACTCTGCCACTCTGATTTTTTTCAAGGAAGAATGAATGGTCCTCCTTTAATTTTCAGTAAAAATCTGTCAATAGATATGCACAGCTCACTAAACTCAAATAGTATTGTGTAAAATAAAACAATTTATTTATTTATAAGTAGTTAAATAATGACTCAGGGTCTTTTTCTTTCGAAAGAGATCTAAAAAAATAAATAAATTATCTTGTGCTAGTAATAGTAGTTACTCAAAGTCCCGTACATAAAAATACTTTTAAGTAAATCACAGAAGTAAAAGTATTTAGCATTTTGTGTTTTCTAACCCGAGTTCAAGAATGTGTCTACAGCAGCAGTACTCCCCCAAAGAGCTTCCTCATCAGAAGTGTTTACCTGAGGGCTTGTTTGAAGTATAGATTCTTGGGCCAAACCAAATCTGTCACCAGTGAGTTAGTTCTGACTCACAGTAACCCTACAGGGTTCTATAGAGTACAAACTTCTCCATTATGGTTTTACAAGGAGTGGTTGGTAGATTCAAACTATTGACCATAGTAGCTGAGCTCTTAATCACTGAGCCATCAGGGCTCCTTTGGCCTCCATAGACAAAAAGCCAACTCACAGAAACCCTATAGGTCAGAGTAGAACTGTCCCATAGCATTTCTAAGAAGCGCCTGGAGAATCTGAACTGCCAACATTTTGGTTAGCAGGCATAAAACTTAACGACTACCAGGGCTTCCATTTTGACCCCCATAGCAAACCTATTAAATGACAATCTCACCAAGAAGAGATGCTTTCCTTCCTTGAAAAAAATACATATAGAAACAAAATTTAATATAAGAATTTCACATGTACTCATCATTCAGGTTAAAAAAATATATCAAGTCATGATGAGATAAAATAATAGTTAACACACCAGACTCCCTTTCCTTGCATTATTTTGAAGAAATCTCAGACATCCTATTACTTTTTCCATATGAATTTCAGTATATATCTCAAAAACCAAAGACTCTTCTTTGAACATGATAGTATCATTATCATGTCTAAAAATCACTCCAAATTACTAAACACCATTATATTTCCATTGTTTCCTGCCTTTTTTTTAACAGTTCATCTGAATCATAATCTAAACAAAGATCACACAATTCACTTGATTCATGTATCTTTTAAGTCTTTAAATTGGTGGGTTCTCCTTCAACTATTCCCTTTTATTACTCTTAGAAGTGTGTTTGTTGAAAATGAACATGTACCTTAATAAGAGTCTGCAGTGACTGTCTTGGAAAAGAAGTTTGGAGCAGGTGGATCTAGCTTAGGGTAAGCGCATGTACTCTTTTTGCCTCCACAGATGTGCTGGCTTCACTACTGTCTCACCATAAACACAAGACAAGACCCTTGATGTTTCTATTATTTGTTGCTGCATGTGTGGAGCAGTACTAATACCTGTTGTCTTCTTCACAAGGATGCTGGAAAGATAAATGAGATAATATTGGATAAAGTACTTTGAACTGTCAAGAAGAAAGGCTTGTAAAAGCCTTAAAGCTTGCAAGAAGGACGCAGTCTTTATAATACTCTTCTGTGGGATGCTGATCAGGTCACTCACAGCAAAGACAACTCTAATCGTATTTGAATTGTGTACTAATGACTAACATAAATCATTTTCTCTTATGCTACCCCCTGTTGCTTGGAGTTGATTACAACTCATATTCTATAGGACAGAGTAGAACTGTTCAGTAAGGTTTTCAGAAGATAGTGGATTCAAACTGCACCAAACCCATTTCCGTTAAGTCAGTTCCCTCTCACACCACCAGACTCACTGCTGCTTAGCTGATTCTGACTCATAGTGACCTTATTGGACAAAACAGACCTGCCTCATAGAGTTTCCAAGGAGACCCTGGGGGATTTGAGCTGCTGACTTTTTGATAAGCACTCTTAAGCAATTAACCACTGCACCATCAGGGTTTCTACTCATAGTGACCCTAAGCGTATTGTCCAAACCCAAACTCATTGCCATGTTGTTGATTTGGACTCATGGGGAGTGTATGGGACAGAGAAGAATTGCCCCATAGAGTTTCCAAGGAGCATTTTGGTGGATTCAAACTACTAACTTTTTGATTAACATCTGTAGCTCTTAACTGCTATGCCACCAGTCCTCCATACATTTTATAGGAGGAAGTAAACAATTTAACTGTTTATATGTTTTACTTTTCATTTACATGTTTAGATTGATGTAAGTCAAAATTTCTTCCTATGAGATCTGGAAGGGAAAGTATTGATAAACATTAATAAAATCATTTCTTGACAATAATACAATAGAAACTTAAATTTCACCATAGTCCCCAAACAGTAGATGGTTTATATAGTTTTCTGACCAAGAAAATATAAATTTGTATGTATAAAAAATCTTCTGTAGATTTTTAAAAATTGTTCAAGATTTTACATATGTATACAGTAGCAAGGGCTCTATATTATCACCTTATATTAATAATCATTCAGTTTAAGAGTCATCTTGGTAAAGATTGCAAAGAACTTCTTGAGACTGTACTTATGGAACATTCTGCTTTTAATTCTTCTAAAACTGTTAAAATGATTATAATTTGGAGCATGTCACTTGACCTCTCTGAGATATGATTCATTCTGCAGCCTCAATAGTAAGTTGTTCCTTTCTAACTCTAAAATTATGTAAGTTAGAGGAAACATTTCTTCTTTTAAAAATAAACATTTTATTGCATTTAATATGTCCTTGCATTTCTGCTAAGCAAACTAAAATTAAGATCCAAAAACAGTGAGAAAACTAGAGAGCAATTTAAATTCAAAATCTCTCTATTATCCCAGTGCACTTTGGTTGCCTTCTGCTGTTGAATTATATCGTAGGATTTACAACTCATAGTCTTAGAGGACTCAATGCTTGGAATTCTTGGTTATGTAGTCGTTAAGTACTACAGCTGTTAACCAAGAAGCTGGCAGTTCAAATCCACCAGGCACTCCTCAGAAACTGTCGTGCAGTTATACTTTGTCTCTAGGGTTGGTATGGGTTGGAATAGACTCCATGGCAGTAGTTTATTTTATTTTATTTTTCTATTTATGATGAGGTTTCCCCACTGCTACTGACAGTATTTATCCCATTAGTTTGGTTTGGGTTTTGTTGTTCTTTGATCTTAACTACGAAAATATAGCAAAATGTTTTATTTCAAATTATATAAAAATAATTTTTCAAAGCTTTGGTTTTCATATTAAAACAGTGAACAACAACAGGAACAATAACAAAAAACCCTAGTAAACTCAGCCGTGAATGCCTAGCAAACATTCTTCAAGATACGATTTTAAATAGATCAGTGCAACTTTTACATATTTTGATCTTCCATTGTGGAGCGTTCTGCCATCTTTCACTTGAGCAATCTCATTGTTGCATATTGTACTCATATAAGACATCAGTGTATTGTACTCATGTAAGGCATCATTAATACTTATATTTATGTCCCCATTGAAGAAACTGGTAACTCCAGTGGCATAGTGGTTAAATACTGTGGCTGCCAACCAAAATAAAGGTCAGCAGTTAGGGGTCAGTTCTACCCTGGCCCCTAGGGTCGCCATGAGTTGGATCCAACTCGACGGCACTTGGCAGTTCAAATCCATCAGGCACTCCTTGGGAGTTCTGTGGGTCAGTTCTACTCTGTCCTGTAGGGTTTCAATACGTCAAAATTGACTTGGTGGCGGTGGGTTATTGAAGGAACAGCACTCAGAAAGATTATCTTTAAGGTAGTAACAAGCTTCAACAGAATCAATATATGCCTATATGAAGGAGAATTTTATTTGCATATATCAAACTAGGATTTACATTCCTACCTCCATTTTTGAAAGTTTTTCACTATAAGTGTGCTTGTCATCTTTAACGTATCCAATTATATAAAAGTATATATTTGCAATGTGAATCAATACTATGCAAAAGTAGATATTTTACAAGATGATTCATAGTCTTTAGGCAACTGCAGAACCTTAGTGGTGCAGTGATTAAGAGTTGTGGCTGCTACCAAAACTAACAGCAGTTTTAATTTGCCTGTCACTCCTTGGAAATCCTAAGGGGCAATTCTCTGTCCTGTAGGGTGACTATGAATCAGAACTGCCTTGATGGCAATGGCTTTGGATCTCTTTTAGGTAGCCACAACAAGATTTTTTTTAATTGTCATTTTACAGATGAGGAAACCAAAATCTTTTAGGCCATATATATCATTAAGGGATAAAATAATATCACAGCATCTAACCTCCAGGCCTATAGTCTTCATAATAGACTAGACTTCCATTTGTAACTTGAAGATAGTGACTGGATGAACATTCTGTCCATAATTTATTTCATTTATTTATTTTTAAGTTTTTTTCCTTTTATTGTGATTAAGTGAAAGTACACAATCCAAAGCAATTTTTCATACCTGCTTATCTACAACTGCTTCTGCTCTCCTTGCCCTGTGATACCACACTTCTCCTTTTCATTTTATACTTATTGTGTCCTCTTAATAAGCTCCTGCCCCCTGCTCTCCACCTTCGTCTGTCCAATCTAGAAAAAGACCAGCAGGACAGCATCCTATACATGCACAGAACCATAATGTACACACACCATATGGTCTCATTGTGTCCCTGAGTCTAGTCAGTTTTTTGTCCAAAGAGTTGACCTCAGTATGTTTTCTAGAGAGAGGCAGCAGCAAGTCTAGGGGCCATGCTCCCAGGAGATCCCACAGGCCATCAGACCATCAGTTGTGTTCTTTTAGGAGAGTTCTTGAGCTGCACCTCTGTTTTTCTCATGTTGCCACAGAGACTCAATATTATGTCATGGCTGTCTTTGGAGGTGGCTGGGTACCATCTGGTTCTTCTGATCACATGTTGACACAGTCTCTCGTTCACATGAATCCTTGCATCTCATGTGTTCCTTTTTCCACATGTCTTTGTTGTTCTCAGTGATCGTCTGTTCCTGCAGAGCTGGGAACATTTGGTGTACCTCAAATGGCAACTTGCTAAGTTTTAAGACCCCAGTGCCACTCACCAATATGAGGTGCAGAAGACTTTCTTATTAGTAGGCTAATTATGCCAACTCACCTGGATATCCACCGAGAGCATGGTCCCCTGATCCCATGCCAGTTATCTATTCTTGCAATATTGGGTTGAGATTAGAAGAGCTTTCAGTTTATGCTGAAGTCCAAATAAGCTAATCTACTTTCTGTGGTGTGCTTCACTACTTTCACTCAACCAAATTTTTATCAACTATCTAATCTATGAGCAATACTTGCCTCCCTCCCCTCCCTTGCAGCCATCGAAGAGTTTTTCTTCTGTCCATGAGTCTACTTTTAAATCCTTATAGAAGGGGTCTCTTCAATATTTGTCCTTTTTCTGTTGAACTGAATCCACTCAGCATAACATCTTCTAGTTGAATCCAAGTTATACGATACTTCTAAAATCATCATTGTTTTTCATCATTACATAGTGTTCCATTGAGTATATGCACCATACTTTGTTTATCCATTCTTCTGTTGTTGGGCATCTAGGTTGATTCTATCTCTTTGCTGTTGTGGACTGTGCTGCAGTAAACATTAGTGTGCATGTGTCTATTAGTGTGATAACCTTTGTTTCTCTAAGATAAATTCTGAGCAGTGGGATTACTATATCAAATGGTGTATGTATTCCCAGCTTTTAAGGATGCCCTGGATTGCTTTCAAAAGAGGTTGTGCCATTTTGCAATCCCACCAGTTGAGTAGGAGAGTTCCAATTTCTCCATAGCTTCTCGAGCATTTGTGGTTTTGTGTTCTTTGGATCATGGCCAGCCTTGTTGGGCTGAGATGGTATCACATTATAGCTTTGATTTGGATTTCTCTGATAGTTAATGATCATGAACATTTCTACATGTGTCTTTGGCTGCCTGTATGTCCTCTTTGGTGAAGTGTCTGTCCATCTCCTTTAATCAATGATTAATTGGTTTATTTACCTTTTTCTAGTTGATATTTTGCTGTACCTTGTAGATTATGGAGATCAGATATCAGTCCAACACTTAGTTGCCAAATATTTATTCTCCTTCCTTAGGTTGTCTTTTGACTCTTTTGATAAAATCTTTGGATGAGCAAAAGTGTTTGATTCTTAGTAGTTCCCATTTATCTGTCTTCTGTTGATAGTGCTTTGTCAGATTTTGTACTCTGTCTAAGCTGTGTTTTAGAACTCCCATTGTTGATCCTGTTTTTAACTTGTATGATATTTATCATTTTAGGTTTGGTATTTAGGTCTTTGATCAATCTTGAGTTAGTTTTTGTGTCAGATGTGAGATACAGATTTCATTTCAATTTTTTGTAGATGCATACCCAGTTTTGCCAGCACCATTTGTTAAAGAGACTGTTTTTACCCTAGTTAACAATTTTAGCACTCTGTCGAATATGAACTGTTCATAAGCCAAAGCCAAGTGCCGTCGAGTCGATCGAGGATGGTGTTATCTCTGGAACCTCAACTCTATTCCATTGGTGTGTATGTCTCTTTTTGTACCAGTACCAGACTGTTTTGACTACTGGGGCAATGTAATAGGTTCTAAGGTCAGGTGGTGTGAGGCCTCCTACTGTGTTCCTCTTCTTCAGTAATGCTTTACTTATCTGGTGTTTCCTCCCTTTCCAAACAAATATGACACTGCAATTTGTATTGGGATTGCACTGTACATGTAGATCACTTTGGGGTAAAATAGACATTTTCGTAATGTTAAGTCTTCCTATCCATGAGCAGAATATGTTTCTCCATTTATGTAAGTCTCTTTTGGTTTCTTGCAGTAAAGTTTTGTAGTTCTTTCTGTATGGGTCTCTTATTTCTCTAGTTAGATTGATTCCTAGGTCTTTTATCTTCTTGGAGACTACAGCAAATAGCATTGATTTGGTGATTTCTTCTTTGATGATCTCTTTGTTGGTGTAAAGGAGTCCTATTGATTTACTTATGTTTATCCTATATCCTGATAATTTGCTGAACTCATCCATTAGTTCAAGTAGTTCATTTATGGATTCTTTAGGATTCTCTGAATGTACAACCATATCATCTGCAAATAGGGAAATTTCTACTTCTTTGCTGATGTGGAAGCCTTTTATTTCTTTGTCTTGTCTAATTGTTCTGGATAGAATTTCTAGTACATTGCTGAACAGAAGTGCTGAGAGTGGGCAAACTTGTCTAGTTCCCATTCTTCAGAGGAATTCTTTCAGTCTCTCTCCATTCAGAATGATGTAGGCAGTTGGCTTTGCGTAAGATGGCCCTTATTGCATTGAGGAATTTGCTTTGTATTCCTGTTTTGTTAAAAAAAAAAATTAGCATGAATGGGTGTTGGACTTTGTCAAATGCCTTTTCTGCATCAATTGACAAAATCAACTGATTCTTATCCTTTCTGTTACTTATGTGGCTGATGACATAAATTGTTTTTCTGATGTTGAACCAGCCTTGCATCCCTGGGATGAAACCAACTTGATCATGATGAATTATTATTTTTTTTTATATGTTGTTGAATAGTATTGGCTAGAATTTTGTTGAAGATTTTTGCATCTAGGTTCATGAGTGATATTGGTGTGTAATTTTCTTTTTTAGTGGAATCTTTCCCTGGCTTTGATATCAGGGTTATGCTAGCTTCATAGAATGAATTTGGAGGTATTCTATCCCCTTCTACGGTAAGAGATAGCCTTAGTAGTATTGGAATTAACTCTTCTCTAAAAGTTTGGCAGAATTCTTCTGTGAAGCCACATTGACTAGGACTTTTTTTTTTGCTTGATAGTGTTTTAATGACTTTTTCAATCTCTTCTTTTGTGATGGGTTTATTAAGTTGTTCTACTTCGCCTTGTGATAATTTTGGTAGGTGATATGAATCTAGAAATTTCTGCATTTCCTCTTGGTTTTCAAGTCTGTTATTCTCTTTCATAGTATTCTGTTATGATATTTTTTATGTCAGTCGGGTCTGTTGTAATATCTCACCTCTCATTTCTTAGTTGGGTTATTTGTTTCCTCTCCTGTTTTTCTTTTGTAAGTTTAACCAGTGGTTTATCAATTTTGTTGACCTTTTCAAAGAACCAGGTTTTGGCTTTTCTAATTTTTTAAATTCTTCTTCTGTTTGCTACATCATTTAATTCTGTTTTAACCTCTATTGTCTGTTTTCTCCTGGTGGCTGAGGAGTTTCTGTATTGTTCTCTTTCTACTTGTTCAAGCTGTAAAGTTAATTCTTTGGTTTAGGCCTTTTCTCCATTCCAGAAGTGTGCATTTATAGAGATAAATTGACTTCTGCGCACCGATTTTGCTGTATCCCATAGATTCTGGTAGGATGTGTCTTCATTCTCAGTTGATTCCATAAATTTCTCTGTTTCATCCTTGATTTCCTCTATAACCCATGGCTTTTTGAGCAAGTTGCTGTTCAGTTTCCATGATTTCAAATTTCTATCTAAATTTTGGTCTTCTATTGATTTCAAATTTTATGGCTTTAGGTTCTGAGAATTTGCCTTGCAATAATTCAATGGTTTGGATTTTGTTAAGACTTACTTTATGTTCTAACACATGCTGTATTTTGGAAAATGTTCCATGTGCACTGGAAAAGAAGGTGTCCTTATTTGTTGATGGGTAAAAAATTCCATATATGTCGATAGGTTCTAGTTTGTTAATTGTCACAGTAACATCTTCTATATGTTTATTGATCTTTTCTCTGGATGATCTGTCTATTACTGAAAATGGACTGTTGAAGTCTCCAGCTATTATTGTTGAGTTAGCTATCTCATTTTTTAATGTTGTCAGTGTTTGTTGGATATATTCAGATGCTCTTGGTATCGAATGCATAAATATTTAATATTGTTAAGTCCTGCTTGTATTGAATCTTTCAGTGACAAATAGTGACCACCTTTTTGTTTTATATTAAAGTCTATTTCATCTGAGATTGGTTTTGCCACATCTGCTCTTCTTTGTATGTTGTTAGCTTAGTATATATTTTTCCATCCCTTGATTTTCAATTTGTTCCTACTTCAAGTCTTAGATGTGTCTTATAAGCAACGTATAGATGAATCATGTTTTTTGACCCATGATATCACTTCTTATTGGAGTGTTCAGTCCATTTACATTCAGTGTAATTATTCAAAAGTATGTGTTAAGTGTTGTTATCTTGATGCATTTACTTTTGTTTTGTTGATGATTCCTGTGTTGTTCTTCGTATTCTACTGTGGGTCATTCCCCTTTATGGGTTGACTTGTCATCATTTTCAGAGCCAATTTTGTGTTTGTTGAGATGCCTGCATTATGCTTGCTTTATATACACATTGTTATTTTGCTTTGAATCTACCATGAGTCCCCTTACTATTTTAAGTTTAAACCAGACTTTAGCGTCTGTATATATTTTTAATTTCCTCTCTCTCTGAAAAACTTATGACTACTGTAACATATCCTCTGTTTAGTGTGGTGTTGTCATAGTTTTCATGTTATGATCACTGGTTCCCTCCTTTTAATAATGTACTTTAATTGAGTTTCTTGACTTCTCTAAGTGAATAGGATTCTGTATGCTGTGTCCTGCTTCTCCTACTTAAGTACACATTTAATGTTTGTTTGTTTGTTTGTTTGTTTCCAGAGCAAAGAGCTTCTTTCAGTATTTCTTATAGTATTGCTTTGTTTTTTACAAAGTCTCTAAGCTTCTGTTTATCTGTGAATGGCTTAATTTCACCATCATATTTGAGAGAAAGTTTTTCAGGATACTCACTGCTTTCTTGCCAACATCGTTTCTGCTGAGAAGTCAGATGAAAGCCCACAGGGTTTCTCTCTGAATATTAGCTTAGCTTTGAGTCTTGCTGCCTTTAAGTCCTCTATTTAAGTTTCATTTTATTAAGCTTGATTATAATATATCTTCTTATTTTTCTTTTGGAGTCAATTTTTTTGTGTCATTGGATATGCATCTTGGATATTTATGTTCTTTCATAATTTCAGAGATTTTTTTGTCAGCAACTCTATGACAATGCTGTCTGTATTTTCATCCATCCCTCCATTTACAGGAACTCCAATTATTCATAGATATTACTTTTAATAAAGTCCCACATGTTTTTTAATGCTTTTTCATTTTTCTTATTTATTTTCTCTGATTTCTCGTCATAAACACTGGTGTCAGTTCCTTTATCCTCAAGCTCACTAAGTCTAATTTACATCTCCTCAATTGTACTCTTTTGACATTGGACTGAATTGTCCAATTGTGTAATTTATTGTTGATCTACTGTATCTCAGATTGTTGGTGTTCCATTACTTCAAATAGCTTACTTAATTTTTCATGTTCTGCTGCATTTTGTTTAATCTCTAGGAGGGCTTTATATATAATTCTTTCTTACTCGACCTTCAATAGTTTCAGAAAGCCATCTTCATCAAAGAAGGTTTTTTATTCTTTATTTTGGGCATTTTCAGGAGCGATGGTGGACTCTTACTTTAAATGATTAGCAATTGACTGTTGTCTGTGTGTCATCTAGAAGCTATTTGATTCGTCTGGTGTTATCTCAAAAGGGGCTGAATTGTAGTCCTAACAGCAGAGTTGGCCACCAGCCATCTCTGTGTACTCTACTGACTGGCCCCAGGTGGACCCTCTGGGGTGGCAGCCTCTGCCTCTTAGCTGGCAAAGACAGTGCCCTACTTATTGAGTCACTGGAAGCTGTCAGCCAACCCTATGATTTCAATAAGTGAAGGGTGGAGGAGATGCTACTAGGCTTCTCCACAGTCAATTCTCTAAGGTAGTCTTACTTTAAAAAGATACTTTATTTCTGAGTGAAAAGCTGTCAAACAGCTGCCAAAAACAGGCCCTCAGGTTTGTCAGGTCCTGCCTTCTAGTTGACAATGAAAGTACCTCATAGGCTGTTCCCAAATACTATGATGTGGTTCAAAGTAGGGTCTTCCTGCTGTTCTCTGCCTGGCCTCACCCATAATCTATACATCAATCATCTGAAATGCTGCTTCTCTGTTAGAGATGCACTTTCCAGAAGGGATGTTACTCTGCTCTGCTTGAGAATCAGCCACATCTAAGTTCCTTGGCTGGGTGACTCTGCCTTCCAACCAAACTTTCACTTCCTGCTATGAAGCAGCAGAATCTGTGGCTCAACTCAGAAAAGAGAGGGTAGAGGGCCAGGGGTGTCCTCAGTCAGCAGCTGGGCTCTTAATATGTGGCTGTCCCATGGATACTCTCTCTGTTGTGCTATATGCTGTTTACTTAAGCATTGTAATTTGGCATATTTGCTGGCTCACAACTAGTCCCTGCCTTCTGGGTAACAAAGGTGTCAGTACCTGAAGTCCTCCAAAATGGTGAGTCAGAAGGAGCAGTGCTCAGCAACTGCTGGCTCGTCTTTGAGAGAAGTAGTTTAGTCTGTTACTGGTGTCTAGTGAAATATGGCAAACCTTGCCAGATCCTAGGGCTCCCCACATGTCCACACGGCTCCATTCAATTACCATTCCAGACCTTAGTTCTAAGTGTGTTGAGGAGATGTGTGTCTAGTCTGCCATCTTGGCCCTGCCCCTGACCATAGTTTATTGCTGTTTAGTATTTCTCATCATTATCACATTACAGATAGCTAATAGGGCTTCCAGGTCTGCAATATCCCAAAAATGCCTTACAGACATAGGTATGTTTCAAGGAATGTGGCACCTTTGGGCAACTTTGAACACTCTTCTCTTTGGGGTCTAACTCTCCAGTAGAGCATAAAGCCTTTGGGAGTAAATATATAAAACCCCTATACCAAATACACTGCCATCCAGTTGATTTCAAATCATAGTGACTCTATAGGACAGAGTAGAAATGCACCATAGAGCTTGCAAGGAGCATGTGGTAGGTCTGAACTGCCAACTTTTTGGTCAGCAGACATAGCACTTAACCACTATGACATCAGGGTTCATACACAGGTATAGCACCTGGTTTATAGTAAACATTTAATAAATAAATATACTGGATTGTTAAGTCTTTGTAGCCACCATTGTTAACCTGTTGGTAATATAATACCTTTAGCTATTTGAGTCTGGTCTTCAGAGAAGGGTACTATATTCTTTCCTGCTTTATCTTCAGCTCAGAAGTGATTCATTTGTGTGGTATGTGCCCATGAGCATTGTTGGTACATCTAAACCAACTCCAACATTTTCTTCTCTCATCCTGAAAAGCATATTGAAATTACAGTAAGGAAGACAGTAAGAATAACAGTAAGAAACACAGACATTTTTATATTGGCAAACTCAAACTATTTAATATTTTCTAAATTTTTATTTGTCTGTGACTCACATCATAACTGTTAGAGGTCCTGTGGTCAAGATCAATGGTTGAACACCAAGAATCTGAAAGTTTGCATTCAGTTGCATAGGTAATCAGTTAAATTCTATGCATTCTTATTCATTTGGTGTCCTCTCTTATATTATTACTATCCAACAGACAGAGCTATTTTACACTATTTATGTAGGTCAAGCTCAAAATCAAAGATTTATCTTTCAAATACTGCTCTTCTATCTAAACCATGATAAGTCCCTGCTCCTTTGTCCACAGCTTCTGATCCTGATTTCTATTGTACATGCCTCTCCACATTTTACTTGTTCCCAGATTCCACATGGCTCTGATTTCCTAACCATCTGAAACACTCTTATATTCATTAAAGTTGCTGTTGAATTTTAAAATAACCAGTCACTCCATTTATAAAAGCTTGATCTGTCATGCTTAAGTTTCTTAAACTTCAGCTTGATGTTTGTCCACAGCTAACTTCTCCTGTTCTCTCTCTCTCTCTGTCCATCTTCCTCCTCCCTCCTTCTCTCTATTATATTTTCTATACTTATGTTGGCCTCCTGTTTCTCCAATTTTAAGGGAAAGCAATAATGTATATGATCAACAGTAATATTATCACAGTATGTTTTGTATGGATATCAGATTTTTGTTGCTGAAATGTACCTGAATATTTTCTAAATTTATGGTTTTCTCAGTCAAAAAAGAAATGATACATTTTGACAAATTTTCTTCTAGTGGTAGGATCAAAGGAACAAACTTTGCTTTGCAAAATCATACTCCATGAGCACTAATTAAAGGTTTATTTCACGAACAAATAAACCACCTGCCCTTCAATACTTTATGGGAATGTTTTACATTTTCCAGTTCTCTCTTTTACATAGTCGTTGATAAAACAGAACACATGCAGTTTGCATTAGGCATTTTTATAAGTGAAAAACATTCAACTTACAAATTTAACAGTTATCAGTAGAACCAAGATAATTATAAGTACTAAGTCTGCACTAATGGAAAAATTTTAGATATCATGAGAGTGTAGGTGTGTGTATGAGTGTGTGCAAATGCACATATACTTACAAATACACATGCATGTCAAATACATACTTTTGTATCACCTTCATAATACTATCTCTGTTTAAAAATTGCGAAGCTCAGAAACGTTTAGTCTAGACAAAGTATTGCTTTATTTCCTACATAGCACTATAACAAACATTTGTAATGGCTTTGATTCAAAAATCTGAGTTTTATTGATAATTCTGGTACTTATGAATTTTTTCCTTTTAGTGCCTTCAAAATATGGCATATTCTGTACAGCTTAACTTGACTCTTAAATAAAATTTAAACTTCTAAAATGTGACTGCATCATTAGTTTGTTCAAGGTATTTTTAGAAAGTATAGTTTAGGCTTATATTTTTGATGAGTATTTGAAATAAAAAAAGGGGGGTATGGAGTCAAGATGGTAGACTAAACACACATCTCCCTAAATCTCTCTGGAAACCAAGACCTGAATTGATAATTAAACAGAACCTTCTGTACACCTAGTGAGCCTTAAGATGCAGCATAGTGCTGTTAATTTGTACTTGACACCTCTGAACTCAAAACCTCCTCTCTTTTACTGACCCCACTCTCAGCAAGCAACGGCTTGCGCGGACTAAAGGTATCTCACCATTTAAATTTTTTTTTCCCTCTGTCTTACCTGGTGGGTGGAGCTGGGGGTTGGCTAGCTGATAATCTCAGACACAATGCTAATAGGATCACCCAGCACAATGGCCATATTCTGAAAACCCAGCTTTGGGCTTTGTGCATCTCAGCCCCTTTTGGCATCTCTTTCTACTTCTGCCACATAGTAGCCATACAGAGGTAGTGGCAAGCTTGTGCAAGACGTCATCTTGATCCATTGGGAGATGGCTATGCCCATATTGAGACCCCAGCTTGACTTAGTTCCTAGCCTGGGATGCAGCAACTGCCCAGTGGAGAGTGCTTTTCTGGCAAAGAAGCAGTCTTTTGCATAGTGTCACCTAAGGCTGGGGCCTGGCAACTGAGGTTGTGGACTCTGAGCATCTCGTCACCTTTGGCGTCTCTTTCCACCAGTAGCCTAACCCCAGACAGGTGGCGAGCTTGTACGGGACACCAACTTGTTCCACTGGGAGGTGAATTCATCCATATGGAAGCCTCAGCTGGACCTAATTCCTGGTCTAGGAGGTAGAACCCACCCAGAAGAGAGTGCTTTTCAGGCAGAGAAGCAGAATTCTACACCTTATCACTTACAGCTGGGGCATGACAGCAGAGGCCAGCAAGGCAGTACCCTTTCTGCTGAGATAGTTTACAATATCTGGGGTTCAATAGGGAAGTTCTTACTTTGCCAGCTGGAAAGAGGAACCTATACACCTGAAAACCTGAATGACTTTAGAAGTTTCCAGATACTTTTTACCTCTCATTTTAAGATGGCCTAGAGAAACAACTGTGGTACATCCCCACAGCACCTCTCTCAGCCTCTATTGACTCACATGCAGCACAAACAGCAACAAATGCTGGATAAAAACATAACCAAGAAATCACCAATGGCTTAAGAGGGCCCCTCCAAAGAAACTACCACAGAACTCCCCAGACAAAGAAGCTTTTCTGAAGCTATCAGGTGAATATGAAAGGAGTATATAGAGAGGCCTTCTGGACCTTACGTAAAACTAAGCAGAGCAAAATGAAAAAATTAAACAAGCTGTTCAAACTGATAGAACACCAGTACTCTGAAATCCAACAGATCAAGAACAAAGCCAAGGACATAGAAACTTCAATTCAAAGCCAAGAAAATAAAATGAAACAAATGGAAAATAGATTTTCTGATTTGGAAGTCAGAGCTACTGACTCCAGCATTGATGCGGAGAAATGAGAAAAAAAAAAAACAAACAAGAAAAAATGAAGACACATTAAAAAGCATCTGAGACTCTATTAAGAGAAACAATCTACAATTAGTTGGAGTTCCTCAACACGGTGAGACACCTGAGAACACAGAAAGTATTGTTGTTGAGCTGCTGACAGAAAACTTCCCAAAAATTAGCAAAGAAGAAAATATAGATATTCAAGGTACATATCGAAAGCTGCTCAATACAGATCTCAAAAGAAAGACTCAAAAACATGTTATAATCAAGCTTAATAAAATGAAACATAAGCAGAAACTCTTAAAGGCAGCAAGACTCAAAGCAAAGCTAACACTCGGGGAAACCCTGTAGGCGTTCGTCATATTTCTCAGCAGAAACAATGCTGGCACAGAGAGAGTGGCATCATACATTCAAAGCCTTGAAGGAGAAGAACTTCCAACCAAGAATTACATATCCTGCAAAACTGTCTTTCAAATATGAAAATGAAATTAAGACCCTCACAGATAAACAGAAACCCAGAGACTTTGTAAAAACCAAACCAAAGCTAAAAAAAATTATGAAAGAATCTCTTGGCTTAGAAGCACAAAACCACTAACTTTATATTCTGAAAGCAATTAAAAGACACATCATTCAGAATTTTACTCAGGTACGGAAGTCTTTAAACTCAGTCAAAGCTATAACAGTGAAAGAAATGATTGAGTGATCACATCATGAAAACTATGATGTCATCATATTAAAAAGAGGGATGTATTACAGTCTTTATAGTCCTTCCAGATGGAGAGAAAGTTGATAATGGTAGTAATTGAAGTTGGGTTTATAAATAGTTTATTAAGGGAGATCTTGGGGCAGCCATAAAGCACAATAAAGATACAACACAGCAAATCAAGAAATGTAATACAGGAATCTCAACAACCACAAAACCAACTCTGAATAAGATGAAAACTCAACTCACAAAGAAGAATGTCTCAGAACAGATTAATAAGAACAACAGAGAAAACATCAGTACTAAAATAAACTTACCACAATGGCAGCACTGAAAACACACCTATCAATAATCACACTGAATGTGAATGGGCTGAAAGTTCCAGTAAGAGGAATCGAGTGACATCTTGAATGAGAAGACATGACCTACCATATGTTGCCTACAAGAAACTCACCTTAGACTTAAAGATAAGAACAAACTGAAACTTAAAGAATGGAAGAATATATATCAAGCTAACAATACACAAAGAAGAGCAGGTGTGGCAATTCTAATCTCAGGTAAAATAGATTTTAATGTAAAATCCATCATCATGGACAAGGATGGACACTATTGCTGAAAGGTTCAATACACAAACAGGACTTAACAATATTAAACACTTATGCACTGAATATCAGATCACCAAAATACATCAAAGGAACACTAACTACACTCAAAGATGAGATAGGTCACTCCACAACAATAGTGGAAGACTTCAACACTCCACTCTCAATATTGGACAGATCACCTAGAAAAACCTCAATAAACGCACAGACCTCACTGCAACAATTAACCAACTAGACCTCATCGACATATACAGAACTTTCTATCCATCAGTGGACAACTACACCTTCTTCTTCAGTGTACATGGAACATTCTCCAGAATAGACAATATGTTAGGATATAAAACAATTCTCAACAAAATTCATACCATTGAATTAATGCAAAGCATCTTCTCAGATCATAAAGCCATAAAAGTCAAAATCAATAGCAGAAAAAACATAGATAGAAAGGGGAACTCACGGAAACTGAACAATATCTTGCTCAAAAAAACATGGGTTGTAGAAGAAAACAAGGATGAAATGAAGTGATTTATGGATTCCAATGAGAATGAAAACACTTTGTACCAGAACCTATGGGGTACATCCAAAACAGTGCTCAGAAGTAAGTTTATCTGCATAAATGCACACATCTGGAAGGAAGAAAGAAACCAAACCAAAGAACTAACCCTACAGCTTGAACAAGTAGAGAGAGAACAATAGAGGAACACCTCAGGCACCAGAAGAAAACAGATAATAAAGATTAGAGCAGATCTAAATGAATTAGAAAATAGAAGAACAATTGAAAAAATTGAAAAGACTAAAAGCTAGTTTTTTGAAAAGATCAACAAAATTGACAAACTACTGGCTAAACTTACTAAAGAAAAGCAGGAAAGGAAACAAATAACCCTAATAAGAAATGAGAGGGGAGTTGTAGTAACAAACCCAATAGAAATAAAAAATATCATAACAGAATACTATAAAAGACTGTACTCTAACAAATTTGAAAGCCTAGAGGAAATGGAAAAATTCCTTGATTCATATCACCTACCAAAATTATCCCAAGGTGAAGCAGAACAACTTAATAAACCCAAAACAAAGGAAGAGATTGAAAAAGTCATCCAAAAACTACAACCCAAAAAAGCCTGGGCCCAGAAGGCTTCACCACAGAATTCTACCAAGCTTTTAGAGAAGAGTTATCTCCAATAATAATGGGACTATTTCACAGTATAGAAAGTGATGGAATACTCCCAAACTCATTCTATGAGGCCAGCATAACCCTGATACCAAAGCCAGGAAAAGATCCAACAAAAAAGAACTACAGACCAATATCACTCATGAATCTAGATGCAAAAATCTTCAACAAAATTCTTGCCAATGGAATACAACAACATATCCAAAAAATAATCCATCATTACCACGTTGCATTCATACCAGGGATGCAAGGCTGGTTCAACTTCAGAAAAACAATTAATGTGATCAACTAACTACATAAATAACCCAAAAGAGAAGAATCACCTGATTTTGTCTATTGATGCAGTTCAGGTATTTGATAAAGTCCAGCTACCACTCATGCTAAAAACTCTCAGCAAAATAGGAATAGATGGCCAATTCCTCAGTGTAATAAGGGCCATTTATACAAAGCCAACTGCCTTTGTTATCCTGAATGGAGAAAGACTGAAACAGTTTCCCCTGAGAACAGAAACTAGACAAGGATGCCACCTCTCATGTCTCCTATTCAACATTGTACTAGAAGTTCTAACCAGACCAATTAGATAAGATCGAGAAATAAAGGGCACCTCCATTGTCAAAGAAGAAGTTAACATCTCCCTACATGCAGATGATACAATTGTATATGCAGAGAATCCTAAAGAATCCGTAAGCAAACTACTCAAACTGATAGAAGAGTTCAGCAAAGCCTCAGGATATAAGTAAATCAGTAGGATTCCTTTATACCAAAAATGAGATTATTAAGGAAGAAATCATCAAATCAATACCATTTACTGTAGCCGTTAAGAACTACCTAGGAATAAATCTAACCAGAGAAATAACAGAAGTTTACAAGGGGAACTACAAGTCCTTACTACAAGAAACTAAAATAGACTTACATAAATGGAGAAGCCTACTCTGCTCATGGATAAGAAGACTTAACATAGTGAAAATGTCTATTTTGCCTAAAGCAATCCTACTTATATAATGCAATCCCAATACAAATTCCAGTGACATTTTTTAATGAGATGGAAAAACAATTTACCAACTTTGTTTGGAAAGGGAAGAAGCCCCAGATAAGTAAAGCACTACTGAAGAAGACAAACACATTGTGAGGCCTCTCACTACCTGACTTTAGAACCCATTACACTGCCACAGTAGTTAAAACAGTCTGGAACTAGTACAAAAAGAGACAGATAGATCGACGGAACAGAATTGAGACCCCAGAGATGGTACCATCTTCCTATGAACAGTTGATATTTGACAAAGGCCCTAAGACATTAAATTCAGGTAAAAGCAATCTCTTCAACAAATGATACTGGCAAAATTAAATGTCCATCTGCAATAAATTGAAACAAGACCCATATCTTACACCTTATGCAAAAACCAACTCAAACTGGATAAAAGACCTAAATATCAAACCTAAAACAATACAGCTCATCCATGAAAAAGTAGGAACAACAACAGAAGTTTTAATACACAGTGTAGACAGATTTCAAAATCTAACAAACCACATACAACAGAAGAAAAAATAGATTAATGGGAACTACTAAGAATCAAACACTTTTGCTCATCCAAAGACTTTATTCATAGAATTAAAAGGCTACCTACAGAATGGAAAAAATATTTGACAAGTATATGTCAGACAGACATCTCCATAATCTATAAGATACCACATTATATCAACAAGAAAAAGACAAAGCATCCAACTAAGTGACAGGAAAAGGAGATGGACAGACACTTCGCTAAAGAGGAGACCCAGGCAACCGAAAAAAAACACCTGTGGACATGCCAACAATCATTAGCTA
The DNA here is from genome assembly GCA_028571685.1 of Heterohyrax brucei. Classification (NCBI taxonomy): domain Eukaryota; kingdom Metazoa; phylum Chordata; class Mammalia; order Hyracoidea; family Procaviidae; genus Heterohyrax; species Heterohyrax brucei. The sequence goes on from CM053148.1 coordinate 110,588,808, forward strand.
CTAAAGAAATTCGAATCAAAACTACAATGAGATAGCATTTTACCCCAACAAGTTCGGCCATGATGCAAAAAATGCAAAACAACAAATGCTGAAGAGGCTGTGGAGAAAGTACAACTCTCCTACACTGTTGTTGTGATTACAAAATGGTGCCACCTCTTTGGAAAGCAATCTGGCGTTTCCTTAAAAAGCTGGCTGTAGATATACCATTTGATCCAGCAATTCAACTGCTTGGAATATACCCTACAGAATCAAGGCCATTCACACCAACTGATACATGCACACAAATGTTTATCGCAGCACAATCCACAGTAGCAAAAAGACGGAAACAACCCAGATGCCCAACAACAGAGGAATGGGTAGGTAAACTGTGGTATATATCCTCAATGGAACATTATGCAGTGATAAAGAACAATGATGATTTTAGGAAGCATCTCATAACCTGGTTTCAACTGGAGGACTTTGTGTTGAGTGAAGATAGTCAGCGACAAAAGGACAAATGTTTTATGAGACCCCTATGACAAGAACTTAAAAGCAGACTCATGCATAGAAGACTCTTTGATGGCTGCCAGGATGGGGAGGGGAGGAGGGCGAGGGGGTCAGGGTTTAGATTAGATAGCTGATAGAAACTTGGTTGGGTGAAATCTGGGACAGCACGTGTTAGGAAGAAGATCAATATTAACTGGACTTCAACATAACATGATTACTCCTCCCATCTTAATACAACACTACAAGGACAGAGTAGCTGGGGCAGGGGCCGGAGAATATACTCTCAGGGGAAAGCGAGGCCAGTTAGCATAACTAGCATTTTGTTAAGAGATCCTTCTGCATCACACATTGGTCAATGGCATCTGGGGTCTTAAAAGCTGCCAAGCTGCCATCTGAGGGTACAGCAAACGGTCGCAACTCAGCAGGAACATATGATCACCAAGGACCAAAATAACAGAGAACCCAGAAGACAGAGGGACCCAAGTGAATGAGTGACTACATCGACTTGTGACCAGAACAACTGGTCATCACCAGCTATCACCATCAGTGATAGCTGTGCTGAACCTCACAAAGTTGAGTTCCAATGTCAGCCAAGCCAAGCCAAGTGCTGTGGAGTCGGATCCGACTCATGTCAATGTCAACACAAGAATAAAAAGGGCTGCACCCTGAGATCTCCATTAGAATACCACCTTTGATGGTCGACTGGCCTCAGATTTCCCCTGGGAACATGGCCCCTGGCCCTGATGCAGCCCCTGTCCGTAAATCATAATGGAGGTCAGCTCTCAGACAGGAATGGATTGGACTTGGTGACACAGAGTGACCACATCATGTGTGCACTCTATGGTTTTATGCATCTGACTGGAGGAAGAGGAGTGGGTGGAGGGCAGGGCACAGGAGATTGTTGGGAGCATAAGACATATATGGAGCAGAGAGGAAGAGGGTGCTGTCACCAGGCACAGAGAGCAGTGGGAGCTGCATATATGTGGGCTTGCAAATTTATATGGCAAAGTGCATTTTCATTCAATCATGATAAATAAATAAAATGGAAGAGAAGATCTAAATATATATCCAAATAGATCTAAATATATAATCAAATAAAACAAATAGATCCTCTATAATTAGAGGTAATTCTGTTACCTTTTCAAAAACCTACAATTTTAAAAATCACTAGGCAGTGAGATTCCAATCCCACCTGCTTGCTCCTTAATGGCTTTTTATGAATAAAAAATTTTTCAAAAGAGATGTTTCTTAAAAATAACCAAGCTTCCTGTAGAAACTTGACCAGAGTGCCACAAAAGTGTCAGAAGACTAATATTTTAACAAGGGTAGGTTATGATTTCCATTTTTAAAAGTTTCAGGTGATTATAGTTTGAAGTAAGGATGAGTTTTTCTTTTATATGCAATGGCAGGTAATACAAGGTCTGACAATTAAGTCCACAAACTTATTTGCTCTAACTACTGCATACCTCATTGACAAATATCATTACGGTCACTTTCAAAATACTCCCTTTGGGAAGCTGTACACTGACTTCAGTGCCTAGTCCACCCTTCAAAGCAATTTTGGAACTCTTTCTGGAATGGCCATTGTGCATGTTGACAAGTTCTCCAACTTAATTGTATAGTTATCTATGAAGGAGTTTTAAGCCAGTAAGTAAGTAACTATTGCAACACTCACCCTACATACATTATCTGGTCCCCAGTTACTTTTTTCTTTACCTAAAGATAAAAGAAATACAGAAAAGAAGGCATTTTGATGACATTCAGGACATCAAGGATAACACCAGGACAGCTCTGATGGCCATTCCAGGAAGGTTTCCAAAATTGCTTAGCTCCTCAAGGGCAGTATTTCAAAGATGATCATAGTTATATTCAGCAATGAGGTATGTAGCACTTTTTCTAGGATATGTTCGAGTACTTATTTGGCAATCATCATCATTACTAACACTGAAATGAAAAGCGTCATTCATTTCCCATCCATCCTTACTATGCGCCTGCATCCCTAGACCTAACACAACACTTCTAAATGAACTATTATTTGATCGTGTCACTTACAGTGTCTCAAACTCTAGGCGCAAAGGTGTATTTGATACTAGTTCTAGAGATTTTGTACTGTCAAAAGCAAGGAGGTCATATTAGCTATTCTGATGTTCCTTTGTTAGACGTTAATTCAGTTCCAACTCATGGTGACCCTGTGTACAAGAGAATGAAACAGTGACCAGTTCTGTACCATCCTCGCAATAACTGCTCTGTTTTAGCCTATTGTTAAAACCACTATATTAATTCATCTCATTGAAGGTCTTCCTGTTTTTCATGACCCTCTCTTTTACCAACATGCTGTCCTTCTCCAAGGACTTGTTTCTCCTGATGACATGCCCAAAGTACAGGAGATAAAATCTTGGCATCTTTGTTTCTAAGGAATATTCTGGCTGTACGTCTTCCAAGACAGATTGCTTTGTTTTTCTGGCAGTCCAAGGTGTATTAAATATTCTTTACCAACAACATAATTCAAAGGCATCAATTCTTCTCTGCTCTTCTTTATTCACTCTATAGCCTTTGTACACATATGACAAGTTTGAAAATACCACGGCTTTTGTCAGGCACACCTTAGTCCTCAAAGTGACATCTTTGATTTTAAAAACTTTTTGATGCAGATTTGCCCAGTGCAATTCATTTCCTGACTGCTGTTTCTATGGGCTTGGGTTGGCTACACGAGTCAAAGGAGATTCTTGAGTACTTCAGTATTTTCTCCATTTATCATGTTGTTATTTTTTTTTACTCCTGTTGTGAAGTTTTTTCTTTTCTTTCTGTTGAGCTATCAACCATCCTGAAGGCTATAGTCTTTTGATTGTCATCAAATAGTGCTTCAAGTTTTTTTACATTAGGTAAAGCAAGATTGCCAGGTGCATATCAGAGGTTATAAATGCCTCTTCCTACTGTCCTAATGCAGTGGTCTCCATACAATCCAACTTCACGGATTATTTGCTCAGCATAAAGATTTAACATGGATAGTGAAAAGATACAACCCTGGTGCACACCTTTCCTGATTTTAAGCCATGCAATATCCTCTTGTTATGTTCAAATGGCTGTCTCTTGGCTTAAGAACTGGTTCTGCACAAGCACAATTAAATATTCTGAAATTCCAGTTCTTCACAATGTTATTCTTAATTTTTTATGATCTCCACAGTTAGAGACCATTCCGTAGTTGATAAAACATAGGTAAACATTTTTCTAGTATGCTCTGCTCACAGTTTAGATCTATCTGACAGCATCAATGATATCCCTCATTTCAAATCTTCTGATTTCAGCTTTACTTTTTGGCATTTCCCTGTCAATATACCACTGCAACTGTTTTTGAATTATCTTCAACAAAATGTTACTTGCACATGCCATTAAGGATATTGTTCAAAAATTTCCACATTCTGTTGTGTCACCTTTCTTTGTGAAGGCTGCAAACATGAGTCTCTTCCAGTCAAGTGGCCAGGTAGCTGTTTTCCCAGTTGCTCGGTATAGACGAATGAGAGCTTCCAGCATCTCAACTGGATTCTGTCAATTCCTGAAGCTTTTCTTTTTTTTTTTCTTTTAATGCCAGTGCTTTCAGAGTGATTTAGACTTCTTTCTTCAACACAGTCTATTCTTGATCGCATACTACCTCTGAAATGATTGAATGTCTACCAGTTATTTTTTGCATAATCACCGTGTATTCTTTTCATCTTCTGCTGACGTCTCCTATGCTGTCTAATATTTTCCCTGTGAGATCGTTCAGTATTGTAACTCGAGGCTTGAATTGCTTTGTTTTTTTTTCTTTTCCGGTTCTTTCAGCTTGAGAAATGTCAAGCATGTTCTTATCATTTGGTTTTTCTACTGTAGAGTTTTGTACATTTCCTCATATTTTACTTGGCCCAACCACCCTTTGAAATATTGTGTTCTGCTCTTTTGCTTTATCATTTCTTCCATGCACTGTAGCTACTCCAAGCTCTAGGGCAAACTTCAAAATCTCTTCTGACATCCATTTTGATCTCTTCTTTGTTTTATATCTTTTTTAATGATTTTTTTTTTTCACGTGTCCTTTAAATCATCTTACAGTCCATCTGGTCTTTTATCATTAGTGTTCATTGCATCAAATCTATTCTTGATATCATCTCTAAATTCAGGTGGGATACATTCAGGATTGTGCATTGACTCTCGTAGATTAGTTTTAATCTTCTTTAGCTTCAACTTTTTGCATATGAGCAATTGACGGTCTGTTCTGTACTCTACGCTGGCTTTGTTCTGACCAACAGTATGAGAGTATCTCCAGCTCCTCTTTCTCAGACGTAATCAGCTTGGTCCTTGTATATTCTGTCTGGTGAGGGCTACATGTATAGTCACCATTTATGTTGTTGAAAGAAGATTTTCTATAAAGAAGGTCTTGGTCTTATGAAATGTTGTTCTGCAATCTCTAGTCTTGTTTCTTTCGCCAAAGCATTATTTTCCAACTAGTAATCCTTCATCTTTTTTTCCATCTTTCACAGTCTAAATACCAACAATTGCCAATGCATCTTGCTTACATGTCTGGTCAGTTTCTAACTTCAGAAGTTGGTAAAATCTTCAATTTATTCATCTTTAGCCTTAGTGGTTGGTGGGTATATTTGAGTTATTATTGTATTAACTGGGCTGGGTGTTCCTTATAGGGGTACACATATTAGCGTATCACTGAGAGCATTGCACTTCAGGGCAGATTTGAAATGTTGTTTTTGATGATGAGTGTGACATTATTCTTCTTCAGTTTGTCATCTACATCATAGTAGATCATATAATTGTTCTATTTTAAATGGTCAATAATAGTCCATTTTTGCTCACTAATGCCTAGGATATTGGTCTTTGTGCATTTCATTTAATTTTGGGGGATTTCTAATTTTCCCAGTTTTATACTTTGTGCGTTCCTAGTTTTGACTACTAATAGATGTTTGCATCTATTCATTCTCGTTTTGCTTTGTGCTAAACTATATAACATGTTTTGAGAATATTTTCTATAACATAAATCAGATCTTGATATTATATTGTAACTTTTGGTAGAGTTCTGGAACTTAGGAAGATAAAATACCACTAAAACCAGTTATTTTTCAAACTCATGATTGTCTAATCTATTTCTCTCAGTTTCTCATATTATTATTGGCACACCTATTGTTTACTTTCTGCTATACATTGAGTTTTGTCCCAAAAAATATGTGCTGTAAATCCTAACCTCTATTCCTGTGGCTATAATCTCATTAGGGAATCAGTTTTCTTTGTTACATTACTGAGACAAGATTGGTGTAGGATGTGTTCTAAATAAGTCTCCATTGAGATATAAAAGAGATTAAACAAGCATGGGAAAAAAGCAGAGATGGGAAAGAGGTACATTGTGCCACAAGCAAATCCCCAGTGGCAGAAGCTCAGAAGAGTCAAGGATCTTTCTGCAGACCTGGCAGAGAGAAAAATCATCTTCTCCTAGAGTTATTACCGTGAATTTGGACTTCTAGACTCCTAAACTGAGAAAATAAATTTCTGTTTGTTAAATTTACCTATTTGTCATATTTCTGTGACAGCAGCGGTAGGTATCTAAGGCACTCTTTTATGCTATATAAACTAGATAAACCCCAGTTCTGATAACAGTCTGATTGTCTCGTGTTATTGTGAGGTGCTGTCCAGTAGGCGCTGACTCAGAAGCCCTATGTATAACAGAAGGAAATGTTCTTCAGTCCTGTGCCATCTTCACAATCACTGCTGTGTTTGAACCCAGTATTGCAGCACTTTGTCAATCCATCTAGTTGAGGGTCACCTCTTTTGTCTCTGACTCTCTTTTCTAAGTATGTTGTCTTTCGCCAGTGATTTGTCTCTCATGATGATTTGTCTAAAGTAGATGAGACAAAGTCCAACCATCCTTGTTTCTAAGGAGTATTGTGGCTGTACTTCAAGACACAATTCCTTGTTCTTTTGCAAGCCCATGGTTGATTCAGCATTCTGCACCAACACAACAATTGCAATGTGTCAGTTCTCTTTCAGATTTATTTTATCATTTTCCAAGTTTTTTATGCCTATGAGATGATAGAAAAAACTATGACTTCAGTCATGTTTGTCTTGGTCATTAAAATGATTTATTTTTATTTAGCTTGGGCAAAAAGGAAACATGTATTTCTCTTATTCTTGGTGGCTTTTTGTGGGGGATGAATCTCAGCTCCTAGAGAATGGTGCTTACTTCTTCTTTGAGGCCATCAAAATAATTTCTTGGATGCTGCAACTTTTCTTTCTCCTTTTTTCTATGTTATTGTGCTTTAACTAAAAGTTTACAATCCAGTCAATTTGTCATAGAAAACCTTACCACACACATCTATGTAAGTCTGGCTTCTCTTCTCACAATATGAGAGCACACTTCTCCTTTCCAACCTGTATTTCCTGTGTCCATTCAACTAGCTCCTGCTCTTCTCTGCCCTGTCATCTCACTTCTGGACAGAAGTGGCCCAGCTGGTCTCATGTATCTACTTAGGCCAAGAAGCATACTCTGTATTGTTATCATTTTTTGTCTTATACTCCAGTCCAATCTTAGTCTGAGGAGTTGGATTCAAGAAAGGTTTCTGTTCTGTGCTAACAAAAACTCCAGGGACCGTGTCTTCTGGGCACCCTCTCGTCAGTCAGACTGTCAAGTGCAGTCTTTTTAATAGCTTTTGAGTACTGGACATCCATTTTTCTCCCACTGCATCATGAATCCCATGTTGCATTCCCTGCCAGGGCTGTCATCGGTAGTGACCAGGCAACATCTAATTCTTCTGACATAGTCTCTGGGCTATGTGGCACTTTTGGTACCTTGAGCTCATATTTTCCTTGTGTCTTTAATATCTTTCTTTCTCCTCTGCTCCAGGTGGGTTGGGAATAATTGATGCTACTTAAATGGCTGCTTGCTAGCTTTTAAGACCCCAGATAGCATTCACCAAAGTGGGATACAGAACATTTTCTTAAAAACGTGGGCAAAAGGGCAAGTATTGTATGAGATCTCTGCTATAAGGACTTCAAAACAGACTTATGTACAGAAGTAAAGACTCCTTGATAGCTATGAGGGTAGAGAGAGAAGGAGAAGTTTTTTCATAGATTAGGTAGTTGATAGAAATTTGGTTGGGTAAAAGCAGTAACAGTACAGAGTAGAAAGTAGATCAAGTTAACTGGACTTCACCATAAACTGAAAGCTCTTCTCATCTCAACCCAGTATTACAAGAACAGGGTAGCAGGGGCGAGGGTCTGGGAGCCATGCTTTGGGGGGATATTGAGGCCAACTGGAATAATTAGCCTATTGCTAAGAGAGTCTTCTGCACCACATATTGGTGGAAACATGAGAAAAAAAGGGATGCAGCTCAAGAATTCTACTAAAAGACCAGAACTGATGGTCCAACAGCCTGGAGGATCCCCTGGGAACGTGGTTCCTAGACTTGCTGATGTTCCTGACCAGGCAACATCTAATTCTTCTGTTCCCTTGGACCTGGGGACACAGTGACTTTATTGTTCTATGCATTCATAGGATGCTATCCTACTGGTCTCTTTCTAGATGGGAGAGAAGAAGGTAGAGAGGAAGGGATAGGAACTTGTTAAGAGGATGCCACAAGTATCAAATGAAAAGGAAGACTATGCTGTCACCAGGTAAAGAGCGCAGACAGAGCTGTAGGTAGGTGGGTATGCAAAGCTGATTTGAATTGTATCCCAAAAACCTAGTGCCACTGAGTCAGGTCCTACTCATGGCGACCCTAGAGGCCAGAATAGAACTGCCCCATTACTTAATAAACAACTAAATAAATAAAAATAAAAATGTAAAAAGAATCCTCTGTTATGCCAATTGACCTAGATGTCCTCTGAGATATCCTGTGGTCCCCAGACCCTCGTCCCTACTACTCTGGCCTTAGAAGCATTACATTATATTTAGGAAACGTCTTAGCTTTTCGTCTAGTCCAGTTGGATGCTTCATCTTTTTATACTTCACCTTACTTGATTATGTCAAGCCCACCCAGAGTCATCTACATTTTGATTAACTGAAAGACAAAAAAAAAAAAAAGTTGATTGTTAACCTAATTGTGGAATTGATGTGATTCTTGTTGTTGTTAGGTGCTATTGAGTCAGTTCCAACTCATGCCAACCCTATGAACAGAATGAAGCACTGCCCTGTCTTGCACCATGTCCACAATTGTTTATGTGCTTAAGCCCATTGTTGCAGCCACTGTGTCAATCCATCTTGCCTATGGTCTTCCTTCTGACCCTGCACTCTACCAAGCATGATGTTCTTCTCCAGGGACTGACCTTTCCTGACAACATGTCCAAAGCATGTAAGACGCAGTCTCGCCATCTTCACTTCCAAGGAGTACTCTGGTTGTACTTCTTCCAGAACAGATCTGTTTGTTGTTTTGGTGGTCCATGGTACATTCAACAGTATTCCCCAACACCACAGTTCAAAAGCATCAAGTATTCTTCTGTCTTTATCATTGTCCAGCTTTTGCATGCATATGAGACAACTTAGAATTTGGGGCTTCGGTCAGAAGTGCTTTAATCTTCAAGGCGACTTTAACTTTTCAATATTTTGAAGAGATCCTTTGCAGCAGATTTTCCCAATGCAATGCATCTTTTGATTTCTTGACTGCTGCTTCCATGGGCATTGATTGTGGACTCAAGTAAAGTGAAATCCTTCACAACCTCAGTCCTTTTTCCACTTACGATGATGTTACTTACTGCCCAGTTGTGAGGACTTTTGTTTGCTTGATGCTGAGATGCAATCCATCCTGAAGGCTGTGGTCCTCTATCTTCATCAGTGAAGAGGACTTAAACACTTACTAATGAAGATCAAGTGTTTTACTTACCAGCAAGTAAGGTAGTGTCCTCTGCCTGATGCAGGTTGTTAATGAGCTGTCCTCCAATTCTGATACATCATTCCTCTTTGTATAATCCAGCTTCTCTGAGTATTTGGTTAGCATAGAGATTGAAAAAATATGGTGAAAAGATACAACACTGACACACATGTTTTCCGACTTTAAACTATGCTGTGTATGCTTGTTCTGTTAGCACAACCGGTCCATATACAGCCTCTTGATCAATACACAGATTTCTTAAGAGTACAATTAACTGTCCTGGAATTCCCCTTTTAGGCAATGTTAACCATAACTGGTTATAATCCACACAGTCAAATGCCTTTGCACAGTCAATGAAACACAGGTAAACATCTTTCTGGCCTTCTCTACCTTCACCCAAGATCCATCTGACATCAGCAGTGATATCCTTGGTTCCATGTCCTCTTCTGAATCCAGTTTGATTTCTGGCAGTTCCTTGTCAGTATACTGTGGCAGTCACTTTTGAATGATCTTGCGCAAAACTTACTTTCGTGTAATATTAATGATATTGTTTGGTAATTTCCACATTTGGTTGGATCACTTTTCTTTGGAATGGACATAAACATGTATCTCTTCCAGTATGTTGGCCATGTAGCTGTCCCCCCATCATATTTAAAAGTCTCACCCATACTTGAAGAGAAGTTACCACTGGGAATCATCTTAGAATTCTGCATAGCGCAGTTACGATCTTGGAAAGAAAGAATGATTTATCACACATAAAAATAACATGACAGATTACAGATGCAAATATGACAAGTTACATGAATAACATGACAAATTGCCTCACATGACGTCATTTTTCCCCTTAGGGGTGGGAGGAAAGCAAGCAAACAAAAACAATAGGCAGTAATCAAAGCAAGCCAAATGAATTCTTTTGATATTACAGTCCTCAATACAAATAATATATTCTAAATAAAAAAGATGCCTCTCAATTTCTTGTTTCTTTAAATTTAATTTGTCCTGTAACACATAGCTCACACATTATCTCATTTATAATATCTTTCTTGGTTTCTCCATATATTGCCAAATGAAAGGTCAAGAGAGAGGTATACAGAGACAAGATCTTCAAAACCTGGTGTAATGCTTTCTTCCATACCAGACTTCTACATTATGCTGATCATGCTAACATCTCTCTCCCTGTGTTCTTGGTTAGGATTTTCTAGAGAAATAGATCAGTTAGATACAGAGACAAAGATAGATATATTCAAGGTTCTTACAGCAGGTAAAAAGTTTATGCTCCATGGTTAGCCTAAATATCGGCAATTCAAATTTGCGCAGAAGTACCCCTTTCCTCAATGATTGACTGTCTCATTTTCTGAAATTTTGCATTTACAACAGTGGTAAAAATCCATTGTCTGAGTATTTTGCACACTGATGATACACATATAGAATTAACGAACACCGAGATGTGAGGTGAAAGCAATGCTAGCTTTGATGGTTAAGGTTATGTGATATCTTAGCTGGGACATAATCCTCAGTGGTTTGACAGTTACATAATAATATAGTTTGGTACTTATGTAAGTCTAATTTGCAATCTGATGTGATCATCCTCCAGTTTTGCATCCCCACTGCCCTAGAGTAGCAAACTGGTTTTTAAAACCTAACCACGCTGATAAGTGAGGAGAGATTGGATGGTGGATGAAAAGCTCTCGTTGTCTGCTGTCCTTAAAATTACAACCAAAAAAACCATAAGGAGAACCTATAATTTGTAACTCACAGGGTCAACTTAACTCAGAATTAACTCCAGGCAACTAATTACAATTATGGAGATTTTCTTCAAGGAGTTAGCTCATGCGATCATATGTGTTAAATTGACAATCGAGTTTTCTAAACCTTTAATTTTAAGTATTTCATGTATATTTTAAATAGACACGTAATTTATTAGTAAGATACATAAGATGCCTGATCTTGACAATACTACAATTTAAGACGTTAGACTGTATTTGCATGGTTAGACTGATTCTTTTTCTTTCTTTCTTTCCTTTTGTTCTCATTATAGATTTTTAATCTTTCTCTTATGTTATTACTCTTATTCCTTCATGAGACAAAAAAGAAAAATACTACATATCTATATTTTTATGTTTCTTGTTATTGCACACATTTTTTTCACATCTTGTCTAGGAGCACCAGAATTTGGATAACACTGTAGCTCCACGGGGCTATTTTATGAGGCAATAATCTTGTTGCTAACAAGTGAACTTGATTACAGTTTTATAAAACTACAATAGAAATCCTATTAGCTTTCTGACACATCTGGTTCTTCTTTCATATATTTTTAAATTATGTCTTGTAAAGATATAGTTGAAAGTCAAAGTTCTTGAGGTACAGTCTAACAGAAAATCAAATTAGAAATATTACAAAATGAAAATGACCACCTATCTATGTGTCTTGAAGTCTCCTCAAATTACTTTTCTTGCACTTTTCTTATTTGGTTGACCTAGAATATAGATGTCCCTCCATGTTTTTTAAGTGATATTTTGTGAAAACTCTATACTGTGAATACTGTTAAAAAATATCCAGTCATTCCTAGTTTACATAGCTAATATCTCAAACTGATGACTTTGTTCCTTGAATTATTGTTTTTCACCTTCAATTTTCCACTGGGTAAAGAGCATTTAAAAGGTAGATAAGACAGTCATATAGATCTCAAGATTTTTCCCCTTTTTATAATTCATTTCAATTTTATCTGAAGTGACTTAAAGCAAAAACAAACAAAACCATGCTAGTCAAAAATTTCTTACTTTCAAGAAAAATGTATCCTATTTTGGTTATTGGGAGGAACCAAATGTATGAAACCACCTTTCCAGCTACGTGTCATGCAGAGTCAGAAAGCAAAAGCAGGCAATGGCTTGTCGTTATTGTTTTTGGACACATTCTTTTCTGACATTGTATTAATATGACTGTACTTATCAAACCAAATGTAGTTTTAATTTGGTATAATTAGGAAAAGATCTATACTGTATCACTCTTTTTCATTTAATCAGAAACCCTGGTGGTGTAGTGGTTAAGTTCTGGTTCAAATCCCTGAGCACCCCTTGGAAATATTGGGATTGTTCTACTGTCTCCTATAGGTTCTCTATGAGTTAGAATTGACTTAATGATACTGGGTTTTCTGAGTTTTTCTTTTGGTTAAGTAGATTTCTGTCTTTTTAACTAATTTAGGATATATCTAGCATACTTGCAGTAATTTATTATATCCTCTTCCACTTTTTAATGCCATGCAGCTGTATAGCAATCTTTCTTTATATAACCTCTTTTACTCTTTTTAGATTTTACTGTTTTCTTTTTCAGTCATCAATTATATGCTTTGGTGTTTCCAAGACTTCTCTTGCAGATATTTCCATGCAAGTCCATGGTTTTCTGCATGTTTCTGCTTTAGGGCATTCTCCCTAGCTGCAGGACCATCTTGAGTTCTCCCAGGCAGAGAAGCTGACAGTCTAGGACAGCAGTTTGCATACTGTGGCTCTTAGGCCAAATTCAGATCACCACCTGTTTTTGTTGATACAGTTTCTTTACAACAGCCACAGCCATTTTTCAACATGTTGCTTACAGCTGTTTTGTGTTAAAATTGCAGAGCTGAACATATGTGAAAGAAATCATATACTTGGAAAATTCTAAAATATTTACTATGTAATCTCTTTACAGAAAAAGCTGCTGGTTTTTGCTCTAAGAGCTAACCTTAACCAAAGGAAAATGGCAAAGAAATACTCAAATTTGCTTAGCACAATGGGGGAAATTTTCAGGTATGTTCTGCATAATCACTCAGAGTGCCCACAGTAAGATTTAGCCCATCTGACTGTTGTACTGTGCTGACTTGCATATTGCTATAATGGTGGAAGTTGTGTTCCAAATATCAGGACGATCGTCTATGGTGAAAAGGTTTCAGTGGAGCTTCCAGAGTAAGACAGACTGGAAAAAAAGACTTGATGAACTACTTTTGAAAATTAGGGAATGAAACCGTCATGGACTACAAGAGAATACTGTCTGATACAATGCTGGAAGGTGAACCCTTTGGGTAGGAACACACTACCAACAAATGTAACAATGGAATCTAACACACGTTATGGAGATGATGCAGTATCAGGCAACAGTTTATTCTGCTATACGGTAAGGTCAACTTTAATTTGAAGTTCACCCAAGTAACAAAAAGAAGCCAGAGTTTCTTAGCTCATTACACATCCTAGTAGACTTCCTTCTTCTCTTTTATTCTTCAGTATCTTCACTAAGATTTCTGGTGGCGCTTCCCAAGTAAATTATTTATATTTAAACCTTTTCTCAGAATGTGACTGTGAGAAACCCAAACTTAAATATCTTCCATTCAATATAATCTTTTTCTCTATTTGACTATTGTTTAAATTAGTTTCATAACAAGGTTTTAGTTAATACTGATTTGCTTTTTACTGAAAATGTTTATTTCTAAGACATGGTTAAAATTGTGAGACAGGTGACAAATTTTGTAACTCTCCTTCCCTTTTGGCACATTTTAGTGCTCATGTTATAAATGAATTTTTATTTATGTTGATTGGCTATTAACTTTCTGTGTGCTTTATGAAGAGAAGAGAAATGATGAATGTGCTGTACTTATTTCAAACATTTAATAGTGATAGGCTATTCTGAGAAATATTGAATACTTCTTAGAATAAAAAGCTAAGGATGGGGAAATTTTGATTCTTTACTCTTTACAATCTATCTCTTTGTCATGGATTGAGTTGTGTCCCCCCCCAAAAGTGTGTCTGGCAATTTGACTGGACCACAATTGCCACTGCTGTGTGGTTGGCTTGTATTTTGTGATTTTCCTGTGTGGTAAATCCTGATACCTGACTGTGACTAACAGGGCAAGATCAGATTATGTTAAAGAAGTTTAGGATGCGACTGTAATACCCTTACTAAGGTCACCTCCCTGATCTAAATATTACAAAGGGAGTTTCCCTGGGGTTTGGCTTAGAGCATACAGGAGATAAAAGGAAAGAGAAGCAAGCAGAGAGTTGGGAATCTCATACCACCAAGAAAGCATCACTGAGAGCAGAGCACTTTGGACCTGAAGTTCCTGCACTGAGCTGTTCCCAGACCAAGGAAAGACAAGGATCTTCTTCTAGAGCCGACAGAGAGAGGACACACCTTCCCCTGGAGCTGATGCCTTGAATTTGGTTTCATAGAATAAATTTGAGAGTATCCTTTCTCTTTCTATACTGTGAGATAGTCTCAGTAGTATTGGAGATAATACTTCTCTAAAAGCTTGGTAGACTTCTGCGGTAAAGCTTTCTGGGCCCAGGCTTTTTTTGATTGGTAGATTTTGGATGACTTTTCAATCTCTTCTTTTATGGTGGGTTTATTAAATTGTTCTGCTCCACCTTGTGATAATTTTGGTAGGTGATATGATCAAGGAATTTGTTCATTTCCTCTAGATTTTCAAATTTGTTAGAGTACAGACTTTCATAGTGTTCTGTTACGATATTTTTGATTTCTGTTAGATCTGTTATGACAACTCCACTCTCAATTCTTATCTGGGTTATTTCCTTTCCTGTTTTTGTTTAGTAAGTTTAGCCAGTGGTATGTCCATTTTATTTATCTTTTCAAAATATCAGCTTTTGGTCTTTTCAATTTTTTCAGTTCTTATTCTATTCTCTAATTTGTTTAGTTCTGCTCTAATCTTTATGATCTGTTTTCTTCTGGTGCCCGAGGGGTTCCTCTATTGTTCTCTTTCTCTACTTGTTCAAGCTGTAGGGTTAGTTCTTCGGTTTGGTTTCTTTCTTCCTTCCAGATGTGTGCATTTATAGAGGTAAACTGACCTCTGAGCACTGCTTTGGCTGTACCCCATAGGTGCTGGTAGGAAGTGTTTTCATTCTCATTGGAATCCGTAAATTTCTTTATTTCATCCTAGACTTCTTCTATAACCCATGGTTTTTTGTGCAAGATGTTGTTCAGTTTCCATGAGTTTTACTTTCTATTTTTTTCTGCTATTGATTTTGACTTTTATGGCTTTATGATCTGAGAAGATGCTTTGCATTAATTCAATGGTATGGATTTTGTTGAGAATTGCTTTATGCCCTAACACATGGCAATTCTGAAGAATGTTTCATGTGCACTGGAGAAGAAGGTGTAGTTGTTCACTCATGGATTGAAAGTTCTGTATATGTCGATCAGATCTAGTTGGTTAACTGTGTCAGTAAGGTCTTCCGTGTCTTTACTGAGGTTTTTTCTATGTGATCTGTCCTATATTGAGAGTGGAGTGTTGAAGTCTCCCATTATTATTGTCGAGTGATCTATCTCATTTTTGAGTGTAGTCAGTGTTCTTTGACATATTTAGGTGATCTAATATTAGATGCATAAATATGTAATATTGTTAAGTTCTGCTTATGTATTGAAATTTTCAGCAGTAAATAGTGTCCATCCTTGTCCACGATGGTGGATTTTACATTAAAATCTATTTTATCTGAGATTAGAGTTGCCGCACCTACTCTTTGTGTATTGTTAGCTTGAAATATATTCTTCCATCTTTTAATTTTCAGTTCGTTCCTATCTTTAAGTCTAAGGTGAGTTTCTTGTAGGCAACATTTGGATGGGTCATATCTTTTGATCCAAGATGTCACTCGATGTCTGTTTACTGGAGCATTCAGTCCATTCACATTCAATGTAATTATTGATAGGTATGAGTTTAGTGCTACCTTCGTGATATGTTTATTTTTGTGTTCATGTTTTCTCTGTTGTTCTTATTAATCTGTTCTGGGACTTTCTTCTTGTGGCTGTTGAGATTCGTATGTTTGTTGATTTGATATGCTGCATCTTTATTGTGCTTTATGGCTGCCCCTATCATCCGCTTTAAGAAACTATGTATAAACCCAATTTTAATTACTACCAGTCTTATTAACTTCCTTATTAACTAACTATAACGACTGTAGTATATCCCTCTTTTTAATATGATGACATCATAGTTTTCATGATATGATCACTGGATCATTTTTTCGCTGTTGTAGGTTTGATTGAGTTTGGAGCCTTCCCTTAATGAGTAGGTTTCTGGGCGATGTGTCCCGAATTTGCTTCTCAAATATAAAGTTGGTGGTTTTGTTCTTCTAAGCAAAGAGATTCTTTCAGCATTTCTTGTAACTTTGGTTTGGATTTACAAATTCTCTGAGTTTCTGTCATAATTTCATTTTCATATTTGAAAGGTAATCTTGCAAGATATATAATTCTTGGTTGGAGTTCTTCCGCTTCAAGACTTTGAATGTGTCAAGCCACTGTCTCCATGCCAGCATTGTTTCTGCTGAGAAATACTATGAAAGCCTACAGGATTTCTCTCTGAATGTTAGCTTTGCTTTGAGTCTTGCTTCCTTTAAGAGTTTCTGCTTATGTTTCATTTTATTAAGCTTGATTATAATATGTTTTAGAGTCTTTCTTTTGAGATCTTTACTTAGTGGCATTCAATACGTGTCTTGGATATTTATATTCTCTTCTTTCATAATGGCAAAAGACAGGAGGTTTTCTGTTCAGTGTTATGAAGTCCAAATTAACAACCCTATGCTGTGTCCTAGGGCTCACTAAGTGTCCAGAAGACTCTGTTTACTTATCAGTTCAGATCTTGGTTTCCAGAGGGATTTAGAGAGACATGTGTTTAGTCTGCCTCTCTTGAATTTGGATTTGTAAACTACTGGACTGTGAGAGAAGAGATATTTCTGCCAAATCCAAATACTTGTGGTATTTCTGTTATAACAGCTCTAGATGACTAAGACACTGGTTAAAAGAGTACGCATAAGCTGCTTGAAAAAAGTTTTAAAGCCCAGAATCATCATTATGGGTGTGAATGGACATCATTCTAATGCAAATCATGCTAAATATCCAGCTCTGCTTTGTCTCAGCTTGTTATCTTCTGGGTTGCAATAACCACAGTAAGAGCTTAGAATAAAAACTAATATCTTGGGAAGAAGGCAAGCACTTAAAACTCACCTTAGTATTACTGAAGTAGTCTACTTTGCCAAGCCAAGTGCCGTCAAGTCCAGAATATTAAGATTACCCATGAGAGACAGATTAATCAAAAAAGCAGGAATAGCAGCATCAGCATTGAATGGTTCAAACACGCTTTATGTCTAAAAGAGCAGAAAGAGGATAGTCATGCAAGATCAGCTTCAGTGGTTTGTGGTGGCAAGATAAGATGCCAAGTCTTTACATAGTAAATTTGGAGGCAAAATAAGTATGGGCAGAAGTATAAATATTATTCAGTGGCATCAAAAGTTTAACTCCCATGGTCTATTTTTTTTAATTGAAATAGCAATTATTATGTCATACAATCAAACACACTGACTCTAGAAACATCATAGAGTTTCCAAGGCTATAAATCTCTATAGAAGGAGATTGCCACACCTTTCTGCTGCACAGCTGCTGGTGGTTTCATATCACCACCCTTTTGATTAGCAGTCAATAATATTTTCTGGTGAAGAAGGAAATCTGAAAGAAAATTCAGCTGCAGTTTCTGCTACCATTCTTTCTTTATTCTGTAACACTTCTAGGATTTGGGAAATTTTCTTAGTCATCTGGTACTGTTCTAGCAGAAATATCGCAAGTGGATGGCTTTTACAAAGAAAAGTTTATTCTTACACAGTCCAGGAGGCTATGAAGTCCAAACTCAGGGTGTCGACTCCAAGGGAAGGCTTTCCCACTTTATTAGCTCTAGAGGGATGTCTTTGCATTGCATAATCTTTGTTCAGGGAGCATCTTGGTGCAGGAACCTGAAGTCTGGAGGATGTGCTCTACTCCAGGAGCTGCTTTCTTGACGGTATGAAGTTCTTAACTCAATGCTTACTTCCCCTTCCTCTTTTAAATATAGGATAAAAGGACAAATGATGATTGTCATGGATTGAATTACGTCCCCCCAGAAATGTGGGTGGCAGTTTGGCTGGGCCTTGATTCTCCACACTGTGTGATCAACCTCCATTTTATGACTGTCATATGCTGTAAATCTTAATCTCTGTCTATAGTTAATAGAATGGATTATGTTGAAGAGGATTAGAGTGAGGCTGTAACACCATTCCTGAGGTCACCTCCCTGCTCCAATGTAAAGGGAATTTCCTTGAAGTGTGGCTTGTACCATCTTTCATCCTTCTATTCTATGAGAGATAAAAGTAAATGGAAGCAAGCAGAGAGCTGGGAATCTCTTACCATCCAGAAAGTAGCATCAGGAGGAGAGTGCATCCTTCTCATCTAAAGTTCCTTTACCAAGATGCTCCTTGACCAAGGACAGATAAAACATAAGGAACTTCCTCCAGAACCGACAAAGAGGAAAAGCCATTGCCTGGAGTTGACACCCTGAATTCAGACTTAAAACCTAGCAGACTATGTAAGAATAAACTTTTCTTTATTAAAGCCATCCTCTGGTGGTATTTCTGATAGAGCAGTGCCAGATGCTTAAGACCCTTAGTAGTGTTACAATTCCACTCTAACCCTCTTTTATCATAATCCTATCTATTTAACCACGGGCAGAGATGAGGATTTACAGCACAGGAAAATCACAAAATGTAGGGCAATCACACAATACTGGGAATCATGGCCCAGTCAAAGTACTTCACATATTCTGCAGGGGCCACGATGGCAGGATCCCTGACAAGAATCAAAGGAGTTTATGTTATCTGCATATATCACATCTGGTTCAGAGAAATTTGATTGTGGTTACATTTTGAAAACCAACAGCTCACCTCAGTGAGTAATCCAAGAACTTGAGAAAGCATACAAAATTGCCACTGGATAATTAGAAAAGGTCAAGGAATCATGATGGAAGGGAAGTTCTAAAACTCATTTTCATGTTAATATTTTGCACCTTCAAATCTGATTATGTCTGCAAAAATTTTTTCCTCTGTTGTTTGGCATACGAAACTAATATAACTTTGACTAATAAAAATTAATGATAGCATTTATTTCCATTAAGAGATATTACTATGGACATGCAATCATTCACTGCAATGCCACCCAAATTTGGGAATATGTCAGGAAACTTCTTTCATGTTAGAAATATATTTTTGTGCTATAATCCCATTCCTCTCTCACTTAAAAAATTCAGATCATATCGTGAAATATTTAACAACTCAAAGGCACTCCACTTCTGTAGGTCTCGTCATTCTTTCTTATGCCAAGTCCCTGACAGATACCTCATTTTTGCTCTTAGATACTTGAAATAGTGTAGTAGTTTATTTTCAAGATGTTACAGATTTCACATCATATTATCAAAAAGTGCTTCTTAAAAATAATGTGCTTATCACACTATTTGCTTTATCACTTTCATCTTATATCATTTAAGACTCCTGTTAGTAAATAGCCTAAGTAATGGAAAATATTGAACAATAAAGTCACAATTTCATGTTGTGGAAAACAAGACTTTATTTCCCTTAGAAACATTCTTTTTCTCCTCTTATATTTTGAAGTAGTTATTTATACAAATGTGAAAAAGTCATAAATTTATCCACAAATTTCTCTTAGGAAGGATTTAGCAAATGCTTATTATGTTAAAATGTGAAAATTTGCATATTCATGTACTCTTTTCCAAAACACTGGAAACTAAGTTACTTTACTGAAGTAAAAACTCGCCACAGGTATTTTAGATGATGTTCTCTTATACTTTGCTACCCACTTTCCCATGTATTTATAATGCCTTATTTGTTTTACATTTTTTGATTATTAGGATCTATGTTTGTTTATTTTTATCTGATTTCATTTACAGTATTTTAATGAATATTGCCTCATATGCAAATACAAAAGCTGGGCAATGAATAAGGAAAACTGAAGAAGCATCAATGCCTTTGAATTATTGTGTTGATGAATAATATATACTGAATATATCATGAACTACCAAGACAACAAACAAATCTTTCTTTCAATAAGTACAGGCAGAATGCGTCTTAGAACCAAGGATGGTAAGACTACATGTCACGTATTTTCAACATATTATCAAGAAGGATTAGTCCCTGAGAAGAACATCATACTTGGTAAAGTTGGAACTGACTTGAATCACTCTAACAGTAGCAACGCATCTTATTAAAAAAAAAAAAAAAAAAGGAATACTAACATAAAGTGAAGTCCAATTATGCAAGTAATTAAAGACTTAAGAGTTTTGCCTGAAATCTTTTACTTATTTCCTGAAGTTACAGGAAAATACTCAATTTATTGCAATACTGCCATACAATTTTTTTGTTTCTTTTTGTGACATTTAAAATGTTAATCTGTTTTTTCTTTTCCTTGGCATACAATTCAAATTTTCTTTTTTTAAGGGCAGTTTTGTTAGAAGTGTGGAAGATGCACTTGAATCAGGAAGCTTTGATTAGGTTATAGTCTGTGTGATTTTGAACAGGCTTATGTGCCATCAATCCTGTCCATCTACTTGAACGTGACAGTTCATTTTGGATTTGAGAACTCTTGCATGCTCTCTCACCACTTTTGGTTCCAATAAATCTACCATTTTCTTCCTTATATAACTTCCGACTACTATCATATGTTGTGGAGTAGGTAACTGAACCAACCTGGATGGCTCATGATTTTTTTTTTAAACTGGAATTGAGTAGTAGAGTCTCTTTTTTGGTACAGACAGTATTGCACTCGGGAAATATTTGTGGTTAGTTGTTTTCTATCAAGTAAAGAGAGGGTAGTGAGAGCAAATGTATTTTTCTTGTACAAGGAACCAAAGTTGAGTCAGGCAAAGACAGTGACAAAGAGAGAAGAGAGAGGGAAAGATAATTGGAAATCTACTATATTCCTTGCTAAGATCTTACTGCTCAGCTTTTCCTTGGCTTATAGCTTGTATAAGCTAATAAACTTCCAACTACTTCTTCCTCTAAATTGTTAGCTTGTTAGTTGCGGTGGAGTCAACTCTGATTCATAGCATTCTTTTGTGTAACAGAACAAACACTGTTCTACCCTGCTCCATCTTCAGAATCATTGTTGTGTGTGAGTCCTTAATTGGGGCTATTGTGTTAATCCATCTCATTGTGAATTTCCTTTGTTTTCATTGATCTTCTACTTTACCAAATATGATGTTCTTTTCCAGAGACTGGTCTTTCCTGATGGCATATCCAAAGTAAGCATGCCAAAGTCTTATCATCCTTACTTCTAAAGATGATTCTGATTGTGTTTTCTTGGAAGACTAATTTGTTAATCCTTCAGGATGTCTATGGTATATACAATAGTCTTCAGTAATATCACTATTCGGATGAGTCAGTTCTTCAGTCTTCTTTTTTCAATGTCCAGTTTTCTCACACATATGAAATAATGGGAAAGAACATAGCTTCAGTCAGGCATTTATTACTTATCAAAGTGACATCTTTGCTTTTTACAATTTTTGAGACATTTGTAGAAAATTTCCTCAGTGTGATATGTCGTTGGATATTTTGACTGCTGTTTCCACGGATGTTAATTGTTGATCTATGTAGACGAAAATAGTTAACAAATCCATTTCTTCTCCTTTTACTTGCAACATTTTTATGAGTATTGTGAGAAATTTAATTTTCTTCAGGTTAAAGTCTGATGTTTATCAGTTAGTACTTGATCTTTGGAAAACAGGATTGTGTTATCAACATATCACAGATTGGTAATTAATCTTCTTCCAATACTATCTGCTATTCTTCTTTATGTAGTATGGTCTCTAAGATGATTTCTCTTTAAAACTACTCCAACTTGAGTTTCAGTTCTTAAAGTCAACAATTCTGAATAACAGTAAGTTAGTTTCTCCACATGTATTTTTAATATAAAGATTAATTTATAAAAATTTTGATGTATTTATGAAATTAAGGAAAACAGTTTTCACATTAAAACTGAGTTTATTTGTCTCAGCTACATTTATAAATAATATTGTTTTAACAGTATAGATTGCAGACTATGTAAGTATACTTGAAAGACACATGTTTAGCTCTTTATTAACTAAAGCAGTTGAGCTCTAGCGAAATCTGAAGCTTCCTTTTGCTATCACGTGCGTATTTGTAAAAAAAGTAAGAAACATCAGTAAACAATATTTTAAAGAAAAAATAATAATAATTCAAAAAGATGCTCTGAAATTACTAAGAAACTTGCTCTAATTGTGTAGTATGTAATTATATAATGATTAATATATGATATGTATAGATATGTATATCATGGTAAAGAAAAAGTGTATTTCTTTTTTTCGTAACGGCAATAGCCAAGACAGTGGAAGTATTTATACATATATATACACATACATATAACAGAAATAAAATTGTGCTTCTTTTGGCACTGCTAGTATATATACAGGAACACACATGTGTATGTGTATATATATATATATATATATATGTATGTAGAAATTCCTCCAATAGAGTATGCTTTTAGATGTCTTTTGACTAAAAGAATGAATTAACATACAACCGCAAGAAACTCCTAAGCAGGAATAAAATTAGTAACGAAAAGTTCTCAAAAGATACTAAGTGGCTGCTACATTCGTTAGTATTTTTAGGATTTGTTACTTGAGTCTTGAAACATCATTAGTCTTTATAAGTGCCCTGCTGAATTTAAATAATAATTAAATCTGCATCAACCCTCAGTCTATCTCTAATTGTGGCACAGCACAAACTGTAAGACTACACTGCAAGGTTTGAGTGGCAGGAGCATGAAGGGATTGCCTGAATCCGTGTTAATGAAATATGATTAACCTGTGTGCTGAGACAGAGCCCTGGTAGTGTTGTGGGTAAGAGCTCTGCTGCTACCAAAAAGTCAACAGTTCAAATCCACCAGCTGCTACTTGGAAACTCTACATTGTCCCATAGGGTTACTCTGAATCAGAAAAGACTCAGTAACACCTAACAACAACAGCAACATATGCTGAGATACTTACTATGTTCTCACAAATGCACATGGAGGTTTTTTTTCATTTTTTCTAATTATAATCGGGGGGGCTATTACAACACTAACATGGGAGGCAGAGTAATCAAATTAGACACAAATATACACATTAAAAATACAAAAACAGAACAAAAAACCTAGCATATGAGCCAGGAAGTAATTGATTTCTGTTATACTATTCCAAATTACCTTCTGAAGCAGTGATACAGACAAATATGCCTCAGTTTGCCTTCAGAAGGGTTGACCTAATTCTATTCTCCAACTTAATAGCTATGCGACCCACAGGACCACTAGCATTTCTTTTATGTATCATGATAAATAAGAGATTAAATTGTACCCTTAGCTGAATTAGGCCTTTCTCCTAAAACTTCCATGTATCTGACTAGAAGTCACTATACCTCATTTTTCATACATACAACAATTAGGATGCAGGAGTATATCAGAGGGTAACTTGAGTAGCAAACGCCAAGATTCGGTTGCTTTCCTTTTTTAATGAGCTACAATTTTGGCTCAACTCTGAAGTTCCTTTACTGAGTAAATGATGAAAACCCTGCCATGTAATTACTCCTGGGCTGAAGTCTCTGTTTCTTGCTCAGTAAATGATTTTTTTAATAATGGTAAATCTTCAAAACTAAAACCAATATTACTAGTTCCAGGGCTCTGAAGGAAGCTGCTGCCAAAACATGTTTTTAGGAGGTTCAGGTTATAGCTTAAGCATATCTCTGCCTTTTGATGACTTGTCAAGTTACCTTTGCTGTGGCAGTTTTTCTGCCTCCATAACAGGAGAGAAGCTTGTTATAATCTACTCTCTTGGAACATCAAAAACAGGAGTAGTGATGCTAATGTTTGAGGTTGGCACTTGCTCAAATATAACTTCAGAAAAAAAAGCACTGGGGGGTGGGGCCAAGGTGGCAGACTAGTCACGTATCTCCTCAATTCCCTCCGAGAACTAAGGCCTCAAAAAAACAACTGAATAGAACTGAGGACACATTCTGGGAGCCCCAAGATCAGGCACAAGGTTGTGAGATTGGATTGAGTGGCAGGAAGGTGAACACTACCTTTGTCAGAGGAAAAATGGCAGCACAGAGAGTCCCGCTTCTGCGGGTGCACCAGTTGAGAGACTCACGGGTATGAACACTGTTAACCAGGAGACTGGGACTCGGACGGCTGAACCCCAGGAGACTGGGACTCGGACGGCTGAACCCCAGGAGACTGGGACTCGGACGGCTGAACCCCAGGAGACTGGGACTCGGACGGCTGAACCCCAGGAGACTGGGACTCGGACGGCTGAATCCCAGGAGACTGGGACTCGGACGGCTGAACCCAAAAGCCTGGCAGGGGCTGACTGCCATGCTGAGATGCAACACCTAAGAAGACAAGAGTCTTTTGCAGGACAGAGGCTGTGCTTCAAACAGTCACGTATAGAGAACCCAGTAGCGTCTGACAAGTGAGGGTACTAATACCCTTCCCCTCTCTCTGCTCTGAGCTGAGCCATAGGTCCTGCTGGCTGAGCTCAGAAGACATGGCCCAGAAAGGACTCCTTCTTAGTCAGCTGAGAGAAAGAGTCAGCCGTGCCAGGCTGAGGGTCGGGCTGAGCAACAGCACCTGACGGGACAGTGTCTCTTCCAGGAGAAAATCTGCTTTTGAGAGCATGGCACCTAGAGAACATAGTGGTGGCTGGCAGCTGAATTTGGTGATGCCCTTACCCCTCCCTTCTTGGACCTCCATCATACCGTCTTCAGACACAGTCCCTGAGAGACTCCATAAGTAGGTTGCAATCACTGTCAACTAGAAGTTGAGGCTTGCCACCTCTGAAGATCCAGGTCGTACTGGCTGCTGCTGGACAGTGCCTCTTTGAGCTGAAAAGCAATTCTCAAGAAAATTGCATCTAGAGAACCCAGGGGTGGCTGGCAGCTGAGTGTGGTGGCACCATTTTCCCCTCCTTTCACTGAGCCATGCCATAGCATCTTCTGATGGACTCTGAGACATTCCGTAAGTAAGATGCCATCTCTGTCAGCTAGAAGGCAGGGTCTTCTGCCTTTGAGGGCCTAACTGTGACTGGCTGCCAGTGAACAGTGCCACTCTCAGCAGAAATGCAATATTTACGATAGATGCAAATAGAGAATGCAGCAGTGCCTGCTGGCTGAGTGTAGTTATACCCTTCCAACCTCCCTTCTCTGAGCTATGCTGTAGCATCTGCTGATGTTACTCTGGAGGGCCAGTACAAGAAAGTCGCCAACTTTGTCAGCCAGGAAGCAGAGCCTGCCAGCCCTGAAGGCCAAGTAGGGGTCAGCCACCAAGCTGAGCAGTGTGTTTCTCACTAGAGAAGCTGTACTTAAGTCAGCTTCACCTAAAGAACACATAGGGGTTGGTGTTCAAGTCTAGGAGTACCCTTACCCATCCCTTCTTAAAGCTACAGTATAGTTTGTACTGGAGAAGCCAAACAGCTTTTTGATGTCTCGTAGACAGCAATCAATATCTAACCACTTAAAGATGCTGACTGCCATAGCTCCAGAAAACTGCTATGTTTTTTGAAGAATCAAAAAACTTCCCAGATGAAGAAGCCTTCCTGGAATTATTGGAGGTAGAATACAAAGGAATTATGTATAGAGCACTTCTAGAGATTAAACAAAGTGCAGAAGAACAAAATGAAAAATGAAGCAAGCTGTATGAACTGCTAGAATATCAATGATCTGAAATTCAGCAAATCAATTCAATGCAAAGCCAAAAGAGCAGGACTGAGGAAATGGGATGAAGAATTAGTAAGACTGAAGATAAAGCAACTGACACCAACATTTGTTAGGAAAAATCAGATAAAAGAATGAAGAAAAATAAAGAAGCATTAAGAAACATGTGGGACACTGTCAAGGGGGATAATCTATGAGTAACTGGTGGTGCTGAACAGGGAGGGAAGGCAGAAAATACAGACAGAATTGTTGAAGAGTTACTGACAGAAGATTTCCCTCACATCATGGAAGAAGAAAACACAACTATTCAAGACCCCTATTGAATGCCACAAAAGTTAGCCACCCCCTGAAGACACCAAGACATATTATAATCAAGTTTAATAAAATGAAGCATAAAGAGAGGCACTTAAAGGTAGCCAGGCTTAAATCAAAACTAAAATACAAAGGGAAGCCTTGCGGGCTGTCTTCTGACTTCTCAGCAGAAACCATATTGACAAGAAGGTAGTGAAATCCACCTACAAAATTTTGAAGGAAGAAAATATCCAACCAAGGGTTACATATCCTGAAAAAATGCCTCTGAAATACAATGGTAGAATTAAGACATTCTCAGATAAACAGAAGCATAGAGACTTTGCAAAAATCTAACCAAAATTACGTGAAATACTGAAAGAAGCTCTTTGACTAGAAATTCAGTAACATTAGATGTGTACTCAAAGATTCAATGCAGGACACAACATCCAGAGTCCTACTTAGGTACAGAAGTCAGAAAGCTCAATCAAAGCTGAAATATTAAGATTAGGGAAACAGAGATCTTAAAATGTAAACTATGACATCATCACACTATAAACAGAGCTATTACAGTATTTACAGACTTTTCAGATAGAGAGAAAGTTGAGATATACAGAAGTTAAAGGTTGATTTAAACTTAAAACATTAAGGCGGAACAACAGGGTAACCACAAAGCAAACTAAGGATACTACATATCAAAACAGGAAACATAACACAGGAGTCTCAAAAGACACAAAATCAATGTTGAAAAGGAGGAAAAGAAAACCCGTAAAGAAAAAAGATCCAGAATAGAGTAGTAAGAGGAACAAAGAAAATGTCAACAACACAAGAATAAAGATACCAAAATGACAGAACTATCTTTCAAACATCTATCAATAATTACGCTGAATGTAAACAGATTGTATACTTCAATAAAGAAACAGAGAGTAACAGGTTGGATCAAAAAGCTCAATCCATGTATAAGCTGATTCAAGGAACACACCTTAGACTCAAAGATCCAAACTAACTGAAAATCAAAGGATGGAAAAATATATACCAAGCTAACAACATGCAAAGAAAAGCAGGAGTAGCAATACTAATTTCAGACAAAATAGATTTCAAAGTAAAATCCAACATCATGGGCAAGGATGGTCACTACGTATTGCTGAAAGAGTTTAATACATAAGGAGGACACAGCAATTTGAAATATTTATGCACCCAATATCAGAGCATCTAAATATGTCGAAAAAACACTGACAACACTAAAAAATGAGATAGATCACTCCAAAACAATAGTAGGAGTCTTCAGCACTCCAGTTTCATTAAGGGACAGATCATCCAGAAAAGACCTCAATAAAGATACAAAGGATCTTATTGCTAACTGCTGCTAACTGAAAAGTTGGAAGTGTGCAAATCTACCAGCTGTTCAGCCAGTGAAGAAAGATCTGACAGTCCACTTCCATAAAAATTACAGCTTTGGAAACCACGTGGGACAGTTCTACTCTGTCCTATAGGGTAGCTATGGGTAAGAATTGATTTGATGACAATAGGTTTTGGTTTGGGCTTTTTATTTTGTCTTGTTTTCTGTTGTTTCTAAGAGCAACGTTAGTCTAAAACGATGTAACAAAAACATATTTTAATTCTGTTTTTTCCTTCACAGCACTTTATATTTAATAACAAAATTTGAAACAGTACTTAAATGTTTATTTTAGCATTATACTTCCTGTTCTTTATGGCAAAATTACGCTCAAAATTTGGCTTGGTTTCAGGTATCAGTGTTAGATTGAAGGGAAATAGATGTCCATAAATGTATGCAGATATTTTGTCTAGCAATAAAGCTACTATTTCTTGTTGTCTTGTAAAGTGTTAGTGGTTTTGTTAGACATCATCTAGCAAAATAAAGTGATATCTTTAAGCAGAATTATGGTCTTATTTGGACGTATAAAACTCTATCATTTTTGTGGGCATGTGACCTTGGCAAATGGCTATTTGATTTTAAATGAAATCTGACAAAAGTCAGACTGAGGAAGGTGGACTACAAGTAGGGTCACAATGGATTAGAAGAGTCACATTTCTTTTTCTGTCAAATCTATAGTTGTGGCCTGCTTGAAAAGGCAGAAAACTAAAATGAGAGAAAGGTCTGAGAACTCAGCAGTCTTGATGCAAAAATGCCACTACTAAGAGAATGACAGCCTTTTGGATTTTGCTCTAGCTTCATCTTTTGATAAATGCTTTGACAGTTAAATTTTGATATGCGTAGCATGAAGTTCTTAAATATAGCCTTGTGAAAGGGCATTTTTGTTACATAATTTTAATGCCAAGATTAATTAGCAAAGAAGGGACAGAGAAACTCACTTGTGTTTTGCTACATGTAAAAGGATAATTTAAGGAGAAGAGAAACTGTTTTGCCTTTTTTTTTTTTTTTAAGATTTTTAGTCTTCAGTATTGACCTAATTATTACATGCTGTTTTGTATTTTCTAGGTCAACAAGGAACACTGTTCTATCAAGGATCATTTGATCTTTTTTTTCATTGAAGTGTACAATCCAATTTGAATTTCATGCCCGCCTATCCGCAGCTCCTTCTGCTCTCTTTGCCTGAGGACAACACACTCCTCCTTTCTGTTCTATACATGTCATATCCTCTTAACTATCTCCTCTCTCCTCCTCTCCACTCCTCACTGGTAAGAGGCCAGTAGAATGACATCCTATAGATTCATAGAACCATAAAGTACAGCATGATATGGTCACTTTGTGTCTCTGAGTCCAATCCATTCCTGTCCAAAGAGTTGACCTCAGTAACGATTTATGATCAGAAGCAGTATCAGGCCTAGGGGCCATGCTTCCGGGGGAACTCCCAGGCCTTTAGACCATCATTTGTAGTCTTTTAGTAGAGTTCTTAGGGTGTAGCCCTTTTTTTCTCATGATGCCCCTGGGACTCAACATGGTCAGCCCCATCACAGCTGTCACTGCTGGTGGCAAGACACCATCTGGTTCTTCCAGTCACATGTTGATATAGTCACCCATTCATGTGGGTCTATCTCCTGGGGCCTTTTTCTCTAATGTCATTATTGTCCTTGATGATCAACTATTCCAGCTGAGTTGAGACTACCTCAGATGGCAGCCTGCTAGCTTTTAAGATCCCAGATGCCACTCACCAATGGACTGCAGAAAGCTCTCTTAGCAATAGGCTAGTTATGCCGATTGGCCTCGATGTATCCTGAGAGCATGGTCCACGGACCCCTGCCCTGCTACTCTATCCTTGCAATATTGGGTTCAGATTGGAAGAGTTTTCAGGTTATAGTGAAGTCCAGTTAAACTGAATTTCTTTTTAGTGTGAGCTGTCTCTGATTTCACCCAACCACGTTTCAATCGACTATCTAGTCTATAACCAACTCTTCCCCTACCTCCTTCCCCTCCTTTGTAGCCACCAAAGAATTTTTCCTCTGTCCATGAGTCTATTTTTAAGTCCTCACACAATATTTTCCTTGGACCACTGATTGATTTCACTCAACATAATATCTTCCAATTGAAACCAGGTTATGAGATACTTCCTAAAAGCATACTTGTTCTTCACCACTGTAGTGTTCCACTGAATATGTATACCATGGCTTGTTTATCCATTCATCTGTTGTTGGGCATCTGGGTTGATTCCATCTTTTTGCTATGGTGGACTGTGCTGCCATAAATAATCGTGTGTATGTCTCTGTTCATGTGACTGCCCTTGCATCTGTATGATATATTCTAACCAGTGGGGTTACTGGCTCAAATATATATCTATTTCCAGCTTTTTAAGGAAGAACCAGATTGCTTTCCAAAGAAGTTGTACCATTTGGCAATACCACCAACAGTGAAGGAGAGTTCCAGCTTTTCTACAGCCTCTCCAGCATTTGTTGTTTTGTGGTTTTTGGATCATGGCCAACCTTGGGATGAGATGGTATCTCATTGTAGGTTTGTTTTGGATTTCTTCAGTAGCTAATGTTCATGAACATTTCCACATGTGTCTTTTGGCTGCCTGGAAATCCTCTTTAGTGTCTGTCCATCTCCTTTGCCCATCACTTAATTGTGTTATTTATCCTCTTCTTGCTGTTATTTAGATTATGGAGATCAGATATCGATCCCACATATAGCTGCCAGATATTTTTTGCCATTCCTTAGGAGGTCTTTTGTTTTGATAAAATCCTTGGATGAGCAGAAGTGTTTGATGCTTAGTAGTTTCCATTTATCTATTTTCTCTTATGTTGATTGTGCTTTGTCAGATTTTAAGGTCTGTCTAAGTGGTGTATTAGAACCTCCATTGTTGATACTATTGTTCTTGCATAATCTTTGTCATTTCAGCTTTTCTATTTAGGTCTTTGATCCAATTTGAGTTGATTGTTTAAGGTGTGAGATATGAGTCTTCTTTCAGTTCATTGCAGATGGATATCCAATTTTGCCAGCACCACTTGTTAAAGAGACTGTTTTGACCCGAGTTTACAATCTTAGGGCTTTTGCGTAACATCAGCTGTTCATGAGAGGATGGTGGCATCTCTGAGGTCTCAACTCTGTTCCATTGGTCTTTTTGTACCAGTACCAGGTACTGGTACCAGCAGTGTAGTAGGTTCCAAAGTCATGTAGTGAGGGGCCTCCCAGTGTGTTCTTCTTCAGTAGTGCTTTGCTTATACAGGTTTCTTCCCTTTCCAAACAAAGTTGGTGATTTGCTACTCCATCTCACTAAAAAATGCTGCTGGAATTTGTATTGGGATTGCATTGTATATGTAGATTGCTTTGGGTCAGTTCTACCCTGGCCCCTAGGGTCACCATGAGTCGGATCCGACTCGACAGCAGTTGGCTTTTGGCTTGGGTAAGATAAACATTTTCACAATGTTAAGTCTTCCCATCCATGATCAGGGCAGGTTTCTCAGTTTATGTAAGTCTCTCTTAGTTTCCGCAGTAAGATCTTGTAGTTCTTTTTGTATAGTCTTCATATCTCTAGTTAGATTTATTCCTCAGTATTTTATCTTCTTGGGGGCTATAGTAAATGGTATTGATTTGATGATTTCTTCTTGAGTGATTTTTTTGTTAGTATAAAGGAATCCTACTGATTTACTTATGTTTATTTTATATATTGACACTTTGTTGAACTCTTCTATTAACTTTGAATAGTTTACTTATGGATTCTTTAGGAATCTCTGCATATACAATAATATCATCTGCAAATAGGGAGATTTTCACTGCATTTTTGCAGGTACAGATGCCCTTTATTTCTGTGTCTTGTCTAACTGCTCTGGCAATGTTGAATAGGAGAGGTGAGAGTCAGCATGCTTGTCTAGTTCATGTTCTCAAGGGAAATTCTTTCAGTTTGTCTGCATTCAGGATGATGTAGGCAGTTGGCTTTGCATAGCTGGCCCATATGGCAATGAGGAATTTGCCTTCTATTCCTATTTTGCTGAGAGTTTTTGACATGAATAGGTGGTGGATTTTGACAAATGCCTTTTCTGCATCAATTGGCAAAATCAGGTGATTCTTATCTTTTGTGTTATTTATGCGGTTGATCACACTAATTATTTTTCTGATGCTGAACCAGTCTTGCATCCCTAGTTTGAATCCAATTTGGTTGTGATGAATTATTTTTTTTTTTGATATGTTGTTGAATTCTGTTAGCAAGAATTTTGTTGAAGATTTTTGCATCTAGGTTTATGAGTGGTATTGATCTGTAATTCTCTTTTTTTTATTAGATCTTTCCCTGGCTTTGGTATCAGGGTTATGCTGGTTTCATAGAGTGAACTTGGGACTATTCCATCACTTTCTATGCTGTGAATAGTCTGAATAGTATTAGAGTTAACTCTTCTCTAAAAGCTTGGTCAAATTCTGTAGTGAAGCTACCTTGGCCAGGGCTTTTTTTGTTTGGTAATTTTTTGATGACTTTTTCAATCTCTTCCTGTGTGATGGGTTTATTAAATTGTTCTACTTCTCTGTGTGGTAATTTTGGTAGCTGATATGAATCTAGGAATTTGACTATTTCCTCTAGATTTTCAAATCTGTTAGAGGGCAGTCATTTGTAGTATTCTGTTTGGATACTTTTGATTTCAGTTGGGTCTATTTTGACATCTCCCATCTCATTTCTTATTCGGGTTATTGGTTTCCTTTTCTGTTTTTCTTTAGTAAGTTTAACCACTGCTTTGTCAATTTTGTTGATCTTTTCCAGAAATCAGCTTATGGTCTTATCATTTTTTTCAACTGATCTCTAATTTGTTTAGTTCTGATCCAGTTTTTATGATCTGCTTTCTTCTGGGGTCTGAGGGGTTCTTCTATTGCTCTCTTTCTACTTGTTCAACCTATAGTGTTAATTCTCTGGTTCGGGTCCTCTCTTCATTCTGGATGTATGCATTTATAGAGATAAGTTGACCTCTGAGCACTGCTTTGGCTCTATCCCATAGGTTCTGGAAGAATGTGTTTTCATTCGCATTTAATCCATAAATTTCTTCATTTTATCCTTGATTTCTTCTGTAACCCATGGCTTTTTGAAAAAGATGTTGTTAAATTTCCACGAGTTCCACTTTCTGTCTATGTTTTTTTCTGCTATTAATGTTTAACTCTTATGGCTTCATGGTCTGAGAAGATTCTTTGCAGTAATTCAATGGTTTGGAGTTAGTTGAGATTTGCTTTATGTCCTAACACATGTTCTATTCTGGAAAATGTTCCATGTGCACTGGAGAAGAGGGTGTAGTTATCTGTTGATAGCTAAAAAGTTCTGTATGTGTCCATGAATTCTAATTGGTTAATTATGTCAGTAAGTTCTTCTGTGTCATTACTGAGCTTTTTTCTGGAAGATCTATCCAATACTGAAAGTGGATTGTTAAAGTCTTCCACTGTTATTCTGGAGTGATCTACCTCATTTTTCAGTATAGTCAGTGTTTGTTTGATGTATTTAGATGCTTTAGTATTGACTGCATAAATATTTAATTTTGTCAAGTCCTGTTTGTGTATTGAACCTTTCAGCAATAAACAGTGACTATCCTTTTCCACGATGGTGGGTTTTACATTAAAATCTATTTTATCTGAGATTAGTATTGCCATACCTGATCTTTTTTGTGTATTATTAGCTTGTTATGTATTATTCCATGCATTAATTTTCAGTTTGTTCATATCTCTAAGTCTAAAATTTGGTTCTTGTAAGCAACATATAGAGGGGTTGTATCTTTTGATCCAAGATATCACTAGTTTTCTTTTTACTGGAGTATTCAGTCCATTTGCATTCAATGTAATTATTGATAGGCATGTGTTTAGTACTGTCATTTTGATGTATTTATTTTTCTGTTCGTGTTTTCTCTATTGCTCTTAATATTCTATTCTGGGTCATTTGTCTTTAAGGGTTGATTTTTCATCCTTTTTAGTATTGATTTTGTGTTTGTTGAGACTCCTGTGTTACATTCTTGTTGTGGTATGTTGTATCCTTAATGTGCTTTGCGCTACACTTATGATCCCCCTTAATAATCTAAGTTTAAACCGAATCTTAACTTTTACATATCTTATTAACTTCCCCTCCATCTGGAAGGACTATAACTACTGTAGTATATAGCTCTTTTCAGTATGATGGCATCTTAATTTTCACGATATGATTACTGGATCCTTTCTTTTAATGTTATGGCTTTGATTGAGTTTTTTGCCTTCTCTAACCGAGTTGGCTTCTGGATGTTGTGTCCTATATTGACTCCTTAAATATACACTTAATGGTTTTGTTTTTATAAGCAAAGAGATACTATTAGTATTTCTTGTAGTTTTGGTTCAGTTTTTACAAAGTCTCTGAATTTCTGTTTATCTGAGCATGAATTAATTTCATTTTCATATTTGAAAGACAGTTTTGCAGGATATATAATTCTTGATTGGAAGTTCTTGTCTTTCAAAGCTTTGAATGTGTCATCCACTGCCTGTGTGCCAGCATTGTTTTCACTGAGAAGTCAGATGAAAGCCTACAGGGTTTCCCTCTGAATATTAGCTTGGCTTTGAGTCTCTCTGCCTTTAAGAGTTTCTGCTTATGATTTGTTGTGTTAAACTTGATTGTAATATGTCTTAGTGTCTTTCTTTTTGGGGTCTAGTTCAGTGGCATTTGATACACATCAGATATCTAAGTTCTCTTTCATACTTTTAGGGAAGCTTTCTGTCAGCAACTCAACAACAATACTTTCTGTGTTTGCACGTATCCCTCCCTGTTGAGGAACTCCAATTAATCACAGATTATTCCTCTTGAGAGAGTCCCACATGTTTCTTAATGCTTCTTCATTTTTCTTATTTCTTTTCTTTGATTTCTCCTGATAAGTGCTGATGTCAGTAGCTGTATCTTCAAGGTCAGCGCATCTAGTTTTCAGTTGTTCAGTTCTTCTCTTTCGGCTTTGAATTGAATTGTCTAATTTTGTAATTTTGTTATTGATCTGTCAGATTTCAGAATGTTGATGTCCCATCAGTTCAAAAAGCTTGCTTAAGTTTTCATTGTGCTCTGCTTCATTTTGTATGACTTTCAGGAGGTCTGTGTATATAATTATTTTGTACTCAACCTCTTATAGTTTCAGTGAAAGTTTTTCAATTGTGAAGTTTTTTGATTCTTTATTTGAGTAATTTCCTTGAGCCATGGCTGGATGTTTATTTAAATGTCTGGTTACTTTTTGTTGCTTTTGGGACACCTAGAGGCTGTATTGTTTCTCTGGTGTTGCCTCAACAGGAGTTCAGGTGCAGTTCTGACAAGGATATTGGTCATCAGCCACTTGTGTGTAGTTCAGTGTCCAGGCTCTGTTGACTCTCTGGAGTAGCAGGCTCCATCTCCTGACTGGCAAAGACATGGCCCTACTTATGGAGTCACTGGGGTTCCATTGGCTGACCCTATGATGTGGGCCAGTAAGGCTGGAAGAGATGTCATACGGTTGTATTGCAGTTATTTCTGTAAGCAGCGTTATTTTGAAATGGTGAAAGCTATCTGACAGCTTCTGCAATCAGTCAGGCTGTCAGGTGTGGCAAGCCCTTCCTTCTAGCTGACAGCAGGGGCACTCTTTTGCTGTCTCCAGGTGATTTGATGAATTTCAAAGTAAGGACAGGTTACTGGCCTGCTGTCATCCCCTGCGGGGCCCCACTCATAAGGCTACACTGTTCTAAATACTGTTTTTCTGCTGGGAAACACTCCCTGGGCTTTCACTGCCTCCCCACTCAGCAATTAGCCCCCACTGAAGCCTCTAATTGGTTAACTCTACCTCCCAATTGAACAAGATGGCATCCTTTCCAAGCAGTCTGCCTGTCGCAAAATATCCGAATCTACAGTGGAGGTCCATAGAGAGAGGTTAGAGAGGCTGTGCTGCTCTCAGTCCAGAGCCGGGATCGCAGAATGTGGCTATTCCGCTCAGTGATCACATCAGCACTGCGGATCAGTATAACAGCCAGTTAAGTTCATCCACTGCCTGCCAGCCAAC
This sequence comes from Heterohyrax brucei, assembly GCA_028571685.1. Taxonomy (NCBI): domain Eukaryota; kingdom Metazoa; phylum Chordata; class Mammalia; order Hyracoidea; family Procaviidae; genus Heterohyrax; species Heterohyrax brucei. The sequence goes on from CM053148.1 coordinate 110,624,389, forward strand.
AAGAAGAAAAATAAGTTAAAAATGCCAGTTACCTTTAGTCTACACAGCCAGCCAATTCAACAAGAGCTGGCAGGGCTCAGCAAAAGACAAGAGGTTTCCCATTCAGTAGCATGTAGTCCAAACTGACAGCCCTGTGCTGTATCCTAGGGCTAATGAGGTGTCCAGAAAGCTCTGTTAATCCTTAATCCAGCCCTTACTTTTCAGAGGGCACTAAGGAGATGTGTGTCTAGTCCACCATCTTGACTCCTTTTTTTTTTATTTAACATGACTGAGTGAAAATGTACATTCCCGTATAAATTTACATGCCCTCCTATATGCAGCTTCCACTGCTCTCCCTGTCCGGTGACAGCACATTATTCCTCTCTGCTCCATACATGTCTCATCCTCCCAACAGCCTCCTTTCCCCTCCTATCCACCCACTCTCCTTCCTCCAGCCAGAGGTCAGCAGGATGACATCCTATAGATGTATAGAACCATAAAGTCCATCCAGTATATGGTTACTCTACATTGCCAAGTCCAATCCATTCGTGTCCAAAGAGTGGATCTTCATTATAATTTATGGGTAAGGGCAGCATCAGCGTTGGGGGCCATGCTCTCAGGGTAACCCTGAAACCGCTGGACCATCAACTGAGGTCTTTTAGTGGAGATCTCAGGATGCACCCCTTTTTATTCTTGTGTTGCCAGTGAGACACCTCTCTGTGAGCTCCATCGTGGTTGTCACAGGTGGTGGCCAGACACCATCCGGTTATTCCAGTCCCAAGTCGATGTAAGCACCCAGTCTTGTGAGTCTCTCTGTCTTCTAGGTTGTCTTTACTGCATGTCATTTCGGTCCTCCGTTCCTGCTGAGTTGGGACCATTTGCTGTGTCCTCGGATGGCAGCTTGGCAGCTTTTAAGATCCCAGACACTACTCACCAATGTGGGGTACAGAGAGCTCTCTTAGCAAAACGCTAGTTGTGCCAATTGGCTTCGATTTCACCTAAGAGCATGGCCCCCCGCCCCCTGCCCCAGCTACTTTATCCTTGCAGTATTGGGTTAAGATGGAGGGAGTAGATAGAATCACATTTTTAGTGATACTAACAGTTGTAATGCTACTTGGTGTTGTTCTTAACTTCTTCCCAACATGTTTTTATTTGAGGGGAAAAAATATCCAAATCCGTAGCTGTCAAGTTGATTCCAACTCATAGTAACACAACAGGGCAGAGTGGAACTGCCCCATGATGTCTACAAGGATCAGCTAGTAGATTCAACCTTTCAGTCAGCAGCCTAGTTTTTAACCACTTTGCAGCCATGGCCCCAAAAGAATTTGATTTATCAACGTGTGAATTATTTATACAGTGACTGTCTATTTGATGTTTTAACAAGTCAGCTTTCTGTTTAATAAACATCTGTATTGCAGTTGGCTTTGGCGTATTGCATTTAGTTATTTTTTTTCACAACAAAGTTACTTAGTATGGCAAACTGGTCATGTGGGTTCTCCAGATGCAACTAAACCCTTTATTAATGTGAATGCAATTAAAGAATACAATACAGTAAATTGTTCCTGGAGAGAGAATAATTCCACACTTCTTAGGAAAGTATAAGAGCTCTTTAATTTCAGAATCTAATGTAATTCTTCAAAGTATTTAATTTTGAAGAATTGCAAACTGGATAAGAATATAACTAATTGGATTCTTGCATTTTTCTCTTCTGATCTGACAAGAACGAAACTGGCAGCTGCTTCTTCCTTTGTTGTAACAATGATAAAACTATCCTTGATATTTTACAAAGCTTCCCTGTATTCTTGACTACGTATACATCTAGTATTGTGTCTTTATACAGTTATAGGAATATAGAAACACACAGACGGACTGCTGAATACTGAAGCCTGATGTGTATGTGGACATATAGGTAAGTCAGACATGAGAATTTAAAATTTTTGAATTATTTTTGTTTGAACGGTTAAAATTGTTAATTCTATAAAGCAAAATTGATATATGTGTTGTATGTGTCCTTTATGTGACAAGTGTGGCATAGGAATTGTGGTCTGTGTTTACTTGTTATTTTTCCACTTTTTCTGTCATGAGGTTCAATGGTTGAGTAATAGCAGAATCCCATGAATCTGTCAACATTATAGCAGTCTCCTCACTATACATATTTTGTCCTAGAATAGTCGAGTGTGAATAATAATATTGGCTGTGTTGCTTTCACATCTAGTTTTCCTACTAATTCAGAATATTATACACAATTCAGTATGTTCTGAAGTGTTAAAAGGTATTTCATGGAAACCTGAAAAGCTAGAACACTTAAAAATTTTTTATTTAATGTAAGAAAGTTAAGTCCCAGAAAATGTGTCTGCCACTGAGATATTTCCAGCTGTCATGTTATTTTTTACATTGTTATATATTTTAGGCTAACTATAACCTATCTACACAGCTAAATATACTTTTATTACACTGAACATCTACTTGTATTTCAGTTTCTCTTCCTCTTCGCTTCTCCTCTTCTTCAGATAATTAAGCTTTTGTCCCCAATCCAAATAAAACCACTATTTTTAAGGTTGCCAGTGAAATATATTTATGAAATTGTATACCTGGTTCACTTTCTATACCTGATCACTATCTATTTCTTGAATCACCTTCTCCTCTTGCCTTCCACGATACCAGACTTTCCTGGCTTCCCTCTTACTTCATTGGAGGTTACTTCCTAATTTCCTGTTTGGGCTCCTTTTCCTCTTGTGGAGCTCAGTGTTGACCTTCTTCCATTCTCTAACTGCTCTCACTTACTATGTGATTTTATCTTATTGCATGACTTTATTATACTCCAATAACTCAAAATTCTATCTTCATTGCAATCTCTTGTCTGCACACCAGGCTCATGTATCCACCTATGTAAGCAGTATCTCTACTTAGGAAACAAACAGTAGTTCCTGCATAGATAGATAAATAGCTACTCTCAAGTAGACTCAGAACTGAAATAACCTTATATATAACAGAATAAGGTGTTGCCCAGTCCTGTCATCCTCACAGTTCCTGGAATGTTTGAGTCTACTGTTGTGGCTATTTTGCCCATCCATCTCCCCAAAGTTCTCTTCCACCTTCCCTTCCCCAGATATGATATCTTCCTTCAGTGACTGATTCCTTCTGACGATGTACCCAAAACAAGAGAGTTAAACAATGTTCTGTTGTGATACACAAGGTATTTGTTAGGTAATTTTTGAAAGTAGATTTCTAGATCTTTCTTCCTGGTTTGCCTTTGTCTAGAAACTGCTGAAACTTGTGCACCACAAGTGACTCTGGTGGTATTTGAAATACCAGTGGCATAGCTTCCACAGGAAGCTGCAAGCCACCACAGTGTGACAAACTGACGGACGGGTGGTTGTCATGGATTGAATCGTGTTCCCAAAGAATGCAGAAATTTGGGTGGGCCATGATTCCCAGTACTGTTCTATGCTGTAAACCCTGCCTCTGTGGTGTAAATAATGGAGAATGGGCTGCAGTTGAGTTGGTGGGGCAGGACTTAACACATGAGATTGCACTATGGCTTGGGGCAGCCTCTTCAGATATAAAACAAAGAGAGGCCAGCTGAGATTTGGGGACCTCATACCATCAGACAGAAATCAGTTCTGGGCACTAGAAAGGAAGTACTCACAACTACTCTGCTTCAAAACCAGACTGTTCCCCTAAATGCAGCCTACCTCTTTGGAAAGACAGACTGATTGGATCAGAGGCCAGAACGTCATGCTTTCAGGGGACTACAGACTAAACTGGCATACCCAAGCTTTCTTTTATTTTTCTCTTAAGGAAATGCTCTACATACAACTTGGGTGAGTGGCGTCTTGGATCTTAAAAGCTACCAAGCTGTCATCTAAGTAACATCAATTAGTCTCAGTCCACCTAGACCAGAGGTAAATGGTGGACATGAAGGACAGGAGAAAAATATGAGCCCATCAGATGTAAGGAGCCATATCAGCCAGTGTCAGCTTCAGCAAGGGACCAGAAAAACTAGATGGTACCCGGCCACCACCAAAAACTACCCAGAGCAGGTACATGGTACAGAGCGCCAGACGTAGCAGGAGACAGATTAGAGGGCAGAGCTAGGATTCTACCCAAAGACATTTGCTGGTCTGTCATAATGGAGGGACTCCTAGGAGCAGGTTCCCCAGACTCTCTAATCCTAAACTGCATTCAACACTGGGGCTAGCTCTCCTGATGAAGACTGAACTAGACTACACAAAACATGGAGTATGGCTGCTGATGAACAAACTTTTGAACTTTAATATGTACACAGGACTGTTCTAGAGCCTCGTTGCCGGAGCCAAGACAATACAGTGAGGTGGGTCAGATCTTGATCAAAGGGTCACAGGAAGTTCTAGATGGAAGGGGGAAGTGTGCTGTCATAGATGTGGGGGTATGGGAGGCAGGGAGGAAGGGGACAGCAGTTAAAATAGAGTAGAAAGTTCTACATGTTACATGGCAAATTGATATAGATAGTTCAACAGTTTTTAAATCACAATAAAACGTATTTAAAGAAAGAACGAAAGCAATGCTGGGAGCTGAGTGCATCCCTTGGAAAAGGCTGGGGTCCCGGTGCTCAGAAGCTTCCAGTTCGGGGGAAGATTGACTCCAAGGACCTTCCTCCACAGCCTGCAGAGCAAACCTTCCCCGGAAGCTAACACTCTGAATTTGGACTTGTAACTTAGTGGACTGTGACGAATAAAATTTATCTTTTTAAGACAATCCACTTCTGGTATTTCTGTTAAAGCAGCACTAGCTGACTAGAACAGCAGTAAATCTCTAAGTTAGTAGTATAGATCTAAAAATAAACCTAACTCTTCAAATTCTGTGCCTCTTACACTTACCTTTCTAAATGAATGGCACTGGTAGTCACCTGATTACTCAGCCTAAGCGTTCAAGAATTGCTCTTTACTCTTGCTTTCTGTACACCACATTCAATTCATGAATAAAACCTAAATTTCTTACTTCAAGTTGTGTTCTAAATTTTACTGCATCTCTCCATAGCTGCAACTAGCTACCACCTCAGCCCTAGACTCCAAAGTCATTTATTTGGATTACTAAATCATCTTCTCAGTTGCGGCAGACTACAATGCCTACTTCCTGGCCCCTGCCTCAGGCGTTCATGCCTTGTATAAGAATCCCCTGAGTGTGGAAGGACCTTAGGCTTGCTTTTAACCAGTAGGAGAAGGTGAAGGTGATGCGTTATCACTTCGATAATTACAATGCATCAGATTGTAACATTCATCTTATGACGAAATTCCCACCTGATTATTTCTGAGAAGCAAGCAGTCATGTCATGAAGGTCCATGTGGCAAGTAACTAAGGACACCTCCAGTTAACAGCCCCAAAGTAAATGAAGCCTTTAGTCTCAAATATCACGAAGAACTGAGTAGTACCAATAGTAATGAATGCTTTAAAGTGATCTTTTCTCAGTAGTGCATCAGGTGAGAACACAGACTCGGCCAAAACCTTGACTGTGGCCTCATAAGACACTGAAGTAGGAGACCAAAGTATGTTCTACTTTCTTGACCCACAGAAACTCTAATGTGGTAAATGTTTGTTGTTTAAATCCGTGAAGCACATAATAATACTATTGTGCAGCTACAGTTACAAAGTAGAACATCCCACAAAGGTTTTCCGAAGCTGAAATGTATACAGAAGTAGACTGAGTGACAGATGGATTCAAACCATCAACCTTTAGATTAGCAGCTGAGCATTTTAAGCACTGTGCCATAAGTGCTCCTCTTTGATTACTACAGCTCTTAAATCTTTCCTTTTCTGATCTGTTCTCACCTCTGTGGTAGGTTGAATTGTGTCCCCTAAAACTATATTTTCAACAGCTAATCCACAGTATTTGTGAATATGGACTTATACTGAAGTAAGATCTTTGTAGATGTAATAAGTTAAGAATAGCTTATTCTGAATCAAAATAGGCCCTAAGTTAAATATGACTTGTGTCTTCATACTGGAAATCCTGGTAGTGTGGTAGTCAAAAGCTACAGCTTACTAACCAAAAGGTCGGCAGTTTGAATACACCAGCCAATCCTTGGAAACCCAATGGAGTTAGAAAACCAAACAGTAAGAATATGGTCAGTGTTTTGTGAGCTAAAAGAACTGAAAAAAATTTCAAGCCTTCAGTTTATAACATTGAAGAGTTTTAGAGGATAAAAAAGAATCATGCAGCAAGGATCAAAGAAAGATGGAAGAATACATGGTCACTGTAACAATAAACAGGAAAAAAAGCTCCAAGTTCAATCATTTCATGAGGTAGAATATGATCCAGGATCCAATGATGATAAAGGAATAATTCCAAGCTTCACTGAAGGTAATGGTGAGAAACCAGGCTCCAGGAACTGGCAGAGTACCAATTTACATGTTTCAACAAACATGCAGTATTGGAGGTGTTCACTTACCTATGTTAACATATTTAGAAGACTTTTTCCTGGCCAACCGGCTGGAAGAAATCCATATTTCTACCTATTTCAAAGAAAAATAATTCAACAGAATGTGAAAGTATAGAGTAATATTGTTAATATCAGGTAAATCAAATTCAACAGTGGTTGCAGTGGTACATCAACAGAGAACTGCCAGAAGCTCAAGCCAGCTTCAGAAGAGGGTGTGGAACAAGGGATATCACTGCTGAGGTCAGATGGTTCTTTACCCAAAACAGAGAATACTAGAAAGATATTTACATGTGTCTTAATGACTATGCAAAGGTATTTGACTATGTGGACCATAAGAAACTATGGATAACGTAGTGAAGAATAGGAATTTCAAAACACTTACTTGTGCTCATGAATTTGTACTTAGACCAAGAGGCATTTCTTTGAAAATTACTTAACTACTATAGCACCAGGATTTCTCAAGAGGATGCTACTTAGTTTAAAGTCAGGAAAGCTGTGCGTCAATGTTGTTTCCTTTTGCCATACTTATTCAGTCTGTAGGCTGAGGGAGTAATCTGGGAAGCTGTACTATAAGAAGAATAATGTGGCATCAGGACTGCAGGAAGACATATTAACAAACTGTGATAAGCAGATAAGAGACACAGATTTCCTTGCTGGAGTGAGGATTGCTTGAAGCACTTATTAATGAAGATGGAAGACCAGAGTCTTCAGTGTGAATTGCATCTAAACATAAAGAAAGCAAAAACTCTCACAAATGGACCACTACGCAACATCACGATAAACAGAAAAAAGATTGAACTTGTCGGGAATTTGATTTTATTTGGATCCACAATCAATGCCTGTAGAAACAGCAGTCAAGAAATCAAACAATTTATTTCATTGGACAAATGTGCTGCCCAGTGAACTAATCCTGCCTCCCTCCTGCTGCGTATGCATCACTTACATGCACTATATAAACTTCCATGTTGTTTATTTATTAAGCTAATAATTTTCAGTATACATCTGCAGCACACAACCATATTGTCTGATTCTCAGACATCTATTTTAGATACTGCCACCTGTATGTACTGGCAAAAAATTCACTTTTTATAACTTCAGCTATTTTCAGTATCTTCTCCCTCATCATCCATCTCCAGTGATGTCTATCTATATTCTTTTTGATAGCTGTGTATAGTTACAATTATCCAATGAAACAAAGACAAATCCTAAGATACCATACTCAATTTACCATTCTTTCTCAAAAGCACATGGCTCCCCTGTCCACATCCTCAACCTCAAAATTCAGTTGGTTATTTACAGCCTGCCAGTTCTTGTAGTAGTAAATATTTTGAATATTTGTCTTTCTTCTCTCTATTCCCATTTCCATTGTCAAGTTCTAAGCTATTTTAATGGATTTTAGAATATTTTCCATGTCTCCAGTCTGGCCCCAACTCTTTACCTCCAACTCACTTTTTACTCTTTTATTAAGTTGATCTGACAAATATCTAAGTTAGACTGTAGTGGTTTCCCATTACTCGCATGCTGTATTATAGTGTTGAAATACCTTAATATATTATAAAATATCATTCATAAGAACAGTGTTTCTTGGGCTTTTCACTTTTCCCCCTGTATTTATATGCCTTGTTTTTTTTTTTAGTAACTCAGAATGCTATATATTTTCATCCTAATGCTGTATATCCATTTGTTTCTCCTTGGAAGACCTCCAACCATACCTGCTTGAATCCCTCTTATTTTCCTGAAGGAGATAGTCTTTTCCTTTATAGATTTCCCAAATTTACTCTCCTACCTTGTCCTTCTAGTTTAAATCAAGATCTTTCTCTATATTTTCAATGTGCATTGATTGCATATTTATTGTAGCAATTAAATAATTACTAGTTTTTATATCTTTAGAATGTGATCTCCAGTAGATCTAGAATAATATAGGAATTTCTTTCCGAATTCTCAGTGAAAATACGGCTTATGGCACATAACCAAACCAAATCAAACCTGTTGCCATCAAGTTGTTTCTGGCTCATAACAACTCTATAGGACAGAGTAGAACTGCTGCATTGAGTTTCCAAGCAGTGCTTTGTGGATTTGAACTCTCCACTTTTTTGATTAGCATAACACTTAACCACTACACCACCAGGGTTTACTCCTAGCACGTAGTAGGCACTTTTAATATGTATTTTCATCTGGCTCGAGGGCACTTGGCTTGGCTTTCTAATTTTAAAGTAAATGATAACACATTAAGTTCTTTATTAATCATGGATAGTTAGCAAATTTTATTTCAAGTAACTATCTGGCTTCTTAGCAGGAATGAAATGATATGGGATGAGGGGCAGGACAGTTTGAATGAAGAAGGACAGGAGAAAGGGTCTGGACTATGGGAAAATAGGATAGATTGATAGAAAAGTACAACAGTGAAAGGTTCAGCTTTCAGGCCTCAGTATAATAGTTGAGAATAAGAGAAAAAGAGAATGCAGAAGAATAGGAAGGGAACCATGCAGAGAAGGGTGGATGGATGCTAATGAAACTCAACATGGTTTTTCTATTTCACAATTTCCCAGGTCCAACTGAGTGGCCATCTTTACTTGGATGATAAAAGTCCCAGTCAGTATCAGTGATTTACTATTCACTTAGTTTTCTGGTTCATTGTCAACCACCGAGCTATGCTTTATCAAAAGTAAAACGTAGTTAAAGTGGAGGCATCACTTTTAAAGCTGTATGACTTTAAGAATGGAAAGACTGATACATCAATTGGTAGATCTTTGGCTATAATCCAGTCTTCACGCTACAGATGTCGATGTGACAGATGGCACATCGGAACTCTCTGTTAGCTGTACATCCTCGGGTCACCATACGAATAGAGAGGTCAAGGCTCAGTGGTTGATTAAGTACTGCACTGAAGTGCTCCACTGTACTCATTCCATGAGCGCTGAAAGTTCAGTGATTAATGTAGTGCTTTATATTAGATATCTGTGATACATTCTATTACCAGCTCATAGGATGTCAGAGTTGAAAGGATTCCTTTACAGCTTTTTGTTCAGATATTTTGTTTAAAGATATAAAGAACAAAAATCATACTCAATGTAGTTAAATTTCTTGCTCAATACTGCATGTTAAGGCCAAAACAAAGAGCCCAACATTTTGCAGTACAGTTCTCAATTTCATAACCTCCTCATTGTTTTAACTTTTTTTAATTCATGCTGTATCACAGTGTAGTATCTGTCACACCCACCATCAGACTGTTCACAGCACATTCCTCACAGTAACTGTGTTTTAATACTTTGAGATTTTTTGGGTGCCAATTCTGAAGACAGTAACTTTATAAAGGTGAATTCAGGTTGTATTAAACAGGTATTGGCGTACTTTCCCTGAAATCTCAGTCTGTCAATTTTGGGGGGGGGAAAAAGACCTAGAAAGAAAATTTTACCACCGTAACTATCGGGCAATAATACAGTTGACTACTTCATAGACTAAGAAGACTCCAGTCACTCCAGTCACAGAAATACTTTAAGCAAACCACCTGACAATAAGTTGATCAAAGAAGAAATTCCCATATTAGCTGAGACATTTAACTTGATGTGTGTTTCCTCCTATTGACTTCATGGAGGGGACTAGTATTTATTAAAATTGTATAATGGAATACTTCCTTTAAGCTGATAATTCAGATATGAATAGGAAGAGTTCCTACTCCAATCCTGCAAAGAATAATGCTCTACCAATTCACTGTCACCAAAAATTAACTAAGTTCCCCATCATTGGGTTAAATGTATGTTAATTCTCAACTAGGATACTTCACATACTCAAGTTAGACTTTTAGGTTGAAAATAAATAAAATAACTGGACATGTTATAAGAACAGGTTGTTTTGCTGTTATTAATTACCATCCAGTTGATTCCAACTCATGACCACCACAAATGAAGAGTAAATACACTAAGTTTTCAAGATGGCGATCTTTCAGAAGCAGATTTCTAGACCTTACTTCTCTGGATGGGTTTGAACTGCCAATCTTTCAGTTAGTTTTCTATCACTTAACCATTTGCGCCACCTGAGTATTCTGGCAGGAAGGATAAATGTGTCATAGTCAAAAAACGACAGACTATAGAAGACAATGACAAAAAGCTATTTGGGTTTGCAACAGCAATGGAAACAAAAAGTTGAAAATTGTCATTGTCCTTTGTCTCTAGTCCCTCCTCCAGCTCTTGGGTCTGTGCTTGTGTAGCCCCAAAGACCCAAAGAGTGGAACTGTTTTTCCAGTTATAGGTTATATAGAAATATGGCTAGCCTAGCAATTAGTATTTTTCTTGAGTAGTGCTGTAGAGCTACCTGTTTAAGTATTTCTCTGTGAATTGCATTGTTTTGAATGAATCAAATTAGAACTTCTAGAAGGATATGATATTTAGAATCACCCCAGCATACACAACAGATAGAAGCTATACACCACACCACTCCCAATGTTTCCTTTATCCTCTTTTCTGTAATCTCCACTTCATTTTCCTGAGGAACACAACTGGACTCTACCCCTTAGATCCAGTCCAGTGAGCTATTAAAATAGGGTCAGGATCAACTGTATCTAAAGATTCAGAACTATAACTGAGGTCAGGGGATGGACTGTATTAAGCAGGTTATCAAGAGCCTTGAAGATATGTCAAAGTACACTTATCCATGCCCCACTCCAGACCTGTAGCCAAAATCTTACTATGGTGTCCCAGACTTGGGATTGTAAAGAAAACATCTCCAGGTGAGTATATTGAATGCCTCTAATTTTTTTTCCTTATTGAAAATCACTCATCAGATATATTTTTTTCAGTTAGTAAATAGGGTAGATCAAGAGCTAATTCTTACCTCAAGCACACTGTAACAGATCTAGCAGACGTAGGGCCAGTTTAGAAGATTTCAACTCAGGATGTCTCACATAAAACAGACAATACTTGTCAATCATTCATTCATTGTTGACTCTGGGATATTAGTTTAGTTTATATAAATTTTAGACTTGTGTTTGCGCTCAGGTCAGTAAAGATGGAATAGGTGGTAGACACAATCAGGGCCAGATTATCCAATAAGCAGGTATGAAAGAGCTTTCTTGTGTGTATTTAATTTCTAGAGAAATTGTTCACTACAGATTAGTAAATAAGCCCAAGTAAGCCTGTGCATATCTTGGTTAATGTGAACTGGTTAGTATCTTGCTCACTGACTAACCTGCCCCAGAACAGTACTGCACTAGTGCCTACAAAACAGTATACATTAATAAAATAAATTTTAAAATGTTCTTCTATTTGCCTACGAAACACAAAGGGTAAAAATCTTGATATCCAATATGAATTTTTTTGTCATCATGTTCATCATCTGCTTTTATCCTATTTTGTATTGTCTTCCCTAATCCAAAGGGAAAAAACATTTTGTGGTATGAGACTCTTTTATCTGGCTCCAGAAGGCATTTCCAAAAACACCGACTGCTTTATATGTCGTTATTAGAAATAATGTCCTTTCCTAATTGTTATGGCTTTTAGATGCGGAAAATTTTAAACTACTCAACAAGGACAAACTACACTCTGTGTACATGTCTCACCATGTCCCTTTATAGCCACATTTTGATAGTGCAATGCTATATGAGTGAAACTCCGAAGTGTTAAATAAACACAGAAGCTAAAGTGTGTTAATTTTGCCTGTTTGAATATGACAGAGTATTCTGCTTTTATAGAAAATGCATTTTATAAGAAAGTGCTATTTTAACAGTATTTTCTCTGGTGACTATTTAAAAGCCTTGCCACTTTAAAAAGCCTAACAATTAAAAAAAAAAAAAAAAAAAAAAAAACCCTGAGAATATTCTTTGAAGGTTAGAAAAGACATTAAGGTTTCAAGAATAGGTTAGATCTATGCAAGGTCACTACTAATTTGCTCTGAGTAGAAAACATTTAAAACCGCTATAAATGAGTATAAATCAAAACCTTTATGTTAAATATTTTACAAAAGGAACAGAGAAGAATATCCATTTTTCCATTTATCCTAAAATTTAAGACAAGAATAAAATCTTACTTTTTGTCCTTAGTCTTAGCATGTGCTACACATATAATGCTTTTATTTATTGATTTTTTTAAATTTTTTTGTATTATTTCAACATGTTATTCCATTTTTTTAATAGACATATTAATTCATCTTAGTGGTTCAGAAATGACCTTGATGTTGTCTAGAGCCAAGGCACTGTTAGCAGTAGTAGAAATTCAGAGGCACATGCAATTATTTGATTTAAAATAAGAAATTAAAAACCCAGAATGGGAAGAAAATATGTATCTCAATTTATCATTGTTTTATCTTGGCTCAAAAACTTTATTGTGCAAATAGAAATAAATATTTCTCACGAGCTGTTAAAGTCACTATAGTTTCCAGTTAAACTCTATGAGTGATACGTTGAATTCAGTCTGGTGGTAATTTTGATGGCAGGGATTGATTGGGGGAAAAACAGGGAAGGTAATCACATTTCAGTATATAGAAGCCTCAGCTGAATATCCAACATTTTATTTTATTTTATTTTTATTGTGATTAAGTTAAAGTTTGTATTCCAAATCAATTTACCATATAAAACCTTGAACACAGTGCCTCTATGATACTTTCTCTACACTCCAGCCAACACACCTCTTTTTCTACCTTGTACCTCCAGTATCCACTTAGCCCATACTTGTCACCTTCTTCCTACCCTCTCCTCTCCCCTCTAGAGAAGAACCAGTTGGACAGCCTCATATATATATAAAACTGTAACACTTTATTTATTAAACTAAGCTGCTGGGTATAAAAGCCAAACTCAGTGCTGTCAAGTTGGTTCCAAATCGTGGTTACCTAGGCATTCATTTCATTATGTACTCTTTTGGGAGTTGGGGGGCGCAGTGCCAGCAATATTACATAATTTAAGAAAAAACATTTTTTAACTATTTATTTTTTCCATTGTATTTTAAGGAAATGTTTACAATTCAAATTAGTTTCTCAGACAAAAACTTACGCACATTTTGTTATGCAATCCCAGCTGTCTTCCTCGCACTGTAACAGTACACTCCTCCCCTGTGTCCCTCATTCACCATGTCGATTCAGCCAGCTCCTGTCCTCCTCTGTCTTCTCACGTCACCTTCAGGCAGAAACTTCCCAGTTAGTCTCTTGTATCTACTTAAGCCAAGAAGCACATTCTTCATCAGTTATCATTTTATGTCTTATATACCAGTTTAATCTTTGTCTGAGTTTTTGGCTTAGGGAATGGTTTCAGTTCTGGGTTAGCAAAGCCCAGGGATCACGTATTTCTGAGACACTACAGTCTGGCACACCATAAAGTCTGGTATTTTTACTAGAGTTTGAGTTCTGCACACCACATGTATCCTGCTCCATCAGGAACACTTTAAGTTCCCTATAAGGGCAGATGTTGGTGGTAGACAGGCACAGTCTAGTTACTGTGGTCCCACACTAGTGTAGTCTTTGATTTCTGTGGCCTTTCCTGTCTCTTGATCTCATATTTTCCTTATGTCTTTCATGTTCTTCATTCTCTTTTGTTCTAGATGAGGTAACACTAATTTGATGCTTCTAAGGTGCCTGCTTGCTAGCTTTTAAGACACAAGACACCTCTCACCAAAGTGAGATGTAGATTTTTTTTCTTATTGTGATTAAGTGAAGTATACAATCCAAATTAAATTGGCACACCTGCCTATCTGCAGCTTCTTCATCTCTACTTGTCCAGCAAAAACACACTCCTCCTTTTCATTCTATATATGTCATATCCTCTTAGCAATCCTCATCCCCTCCTCTATACCCTCTCCTCTTCCTTCTAGCAAAAGGCTAGTAGGTCAGCATCCTACAGATACACAGAACCGTAAAGTATACACACAATATGGCCACATTGTGTCCCTGAGTCCAGTCCGTTCCTGCCTGAAGAGTTGACCTCAGTAATGTTTCCTGATCAGGGACAACAGCAGGTCAAGGGGCCGTGCTTTCAGGTTATCCCCCAGGCCACTGAACCATCAACTGCAGTCTTTTAGTGGAGTTCTTGAGGTGCACCCCTCTCTTTCTTGTGTTGCCGCTGGGACTCAACACTGTGTGCACCATCATGGCTGTCTTAGGTGGTAGCCGAGCATCATCTGGTTCTTCTGGTCATATGTTGATACAGTCACCCTTTCACGTGTGCTTGGCCACAACCAAAGGCAGTCACAATGGGGGACAAGGTGCAGAGTTCCTGAGGCAGCATAAGAAAAAGAGGGCTGCGGCTCAAGAACTCTACTAAAAGACTACAACTGATGATCTGACAGCCTGGAGGGTCCCCTGGGAACATGTGTGTTGTAGGCAGCATAAAGATGAATGGTAGTGGCAGCATAAAGACGAATGGTGGTGTTCGTTTTTGTTTTTTATGCACTCTGCTGCTTTCTATCTGTTGGTGAATTCAACACATTTGCATTCATTGTAACTAATGATAGGTGTGAGTTTAACACTGTCATTTTGATGTCATTTTTTTGTGTGTATGTTGTTGACAGTTTCTTTGTTCCACTTAATTTTCTGTACTGACTCATTTTTCTTCAGGTGATTTCTTTTCATCTTTGTCATTGGTGTTGGTTTTGTATCTGCTGTGACTTCATGGTTTTCTTTATTTTGATGTGTTGCACTGTTAATTTCCTTTTTAGCTACTTCAATATTTAACCCCTATTTTTCTAAGCTTAAATATCTCTTTAATTTCTTTATATAGCCTTGATATGTATTCCATATGAAAGATCTATGACTACCTTTTTTAAGTCCCTGTTTTTTGTAACAATTTTGTGATATTTTTACATAAAGACATCTTTATTTCTCCATTCTCATTGTTTCAGCTTTGATTTATTTTTGTGATTTTGCTCTGTCCTGAGTTCTACTCTTGGATTGTTATCTGATGTTACTGATTTTCTAACTGCAAACTCCTGTTGATATTCTTGTATTTTTGGCTTGGTTTTCAAAATTCCTTAAACTCTAATCTTGCTGTCATATTTGAGAGACAGTTTTGCTGGATATATAATTCTTGACTGGCAATTATTTTGCTTCAGGGCTTTGAATACGTCATCACATTGTCTTCTTGCCTACATGATTTCCTGAACAGTACAAGCTCAATCTTATTGACTTACTTTAGTAGATTTTTTTTATTTATCCTTACCAGTTTTAAAATTCTCTCTTTATCTTTAGTTGTGGCAAGTTTGATTATGTCTTGGTGTTTTTCTTTTGGGTTCTAAGTTGGGTGGAGTTCAATGACCATCTTCAATAGACATCTTTTACGATATCAGGAAAATGTTCTGTCAACAAATCTTGACCAATTCTTTCTGCGTTTTCTGTTACCTTTCCCTTGTTCTGATACTCTTGATAGAGTCCCACAGAATTCTTAATATTTCTTCATTTTTTTTGGATTCTTCAATCTGATTTTTCCTCAAAATGCTAGTGTCACATGCTTTACCTTAAATCTCACTAGTTCTGACTCTTATTGCTTCAGTTCTCTCCCTTTGACTTTCTATTAAGTTATCTAATTCTATAATTTTATTAATCTTCTGAATTTTTACTTCCTGTCTTTCTATGGTTTCTTGCAGCCTGTTCAACTTTTCTTAATGTTCTGCTGTATGTTGCTTGATCTCCTCTCTGATATGTTAATCTTTCTCACTCTACATTCAGAACTCCAGAATATTCTCCTTGTCTAGACAGTTTCTTGATTTTTTTTTTTGTTTGGAGAAATCTTTAAAGTGATTGTAGTCTCCCTCTTCATGTGATTTGATGTTGACTGTTGTCTCCAAGCCATCATTAAGTTGTTTCATTTTTTTTTTTATTTTATGTTTGCTAATTGTGTTCTAGCTCTTAGCTTTATTTTGTTCTGAAATATCCAATAGGCTGGTTGTGTGTGCTGAGTTGATTTTTAGTGCCTTGAGGGTTTCACATGCTGCCATCAAGGAGTTAGAGCTGTTACTAGACAAGTGATCCCAGGAGTCCTTTTCCTTTTCTTGATATATTCAGCTCAGATGTCCAGGTAGTCCATTACTAAATATGTGATGCAGGCTCTCTGCTATAGTCTTAGATGGGTAGGGGTGATTGGTGTAGGTCCACATATCTGGCTATATGCACCAAGAAAGGCAGGGACTGACAGCCACCTGTGAGTGTCTGTGAGGAAAGTGTGCTGTTTTCTTTAAATAGTGTAGGTAGATAGATTTGCAACTGGACTATAGTTCTCAATGTAACATGTAGAAGAGAGAGGCAGTCAATGTCTGTGCACAACTTGTTTCTGTGTCTAGGCAAAAGAACTATTTCTACTCTGAGTTCCCAGCTTAGGGGAGCTGGCAGATGATTTTTTTTCCCCCTGTTTGTTAAATTGTTCCCTCCCAAAGTCAGGAAGAATGGCTTAGGGAACATATAAGGGATCCTACTTCCTTCCCAGAGGAAGTGTCATTTTCTGGATCCAGTGCTGTGGAGAGATGGAAGAGTGATGTGCTGATAGAAGGGAAAAAGGTTTATCTTGACAGAAAGTTTTATATCCATGCATGGTAGGTTAGTCACAAGCTACTTAGCTTTTAATGATCAAAGCAGTTTTTCATTGATTCTGGAAGTGTGAATAGGCTCTCTTCCACTTGGTCTCTGCCATTGTAGAAGATGCTTTCTGAACATGACAGCTCCTCTCACTACGATTATTGCCATTGATCGATCCTCCAGGTACTACAATTCCCACCAGGTCAGTGCTAGCCAGTCCTAGGTACTTCTGGACCTGCTCTCCCTTCTCTGTCACTCAGTCTGATTTCTCAACTTTCCCTTTGATGTTCAGGGCTCTTAGTATGTCATATATATATTTTTTTATTATTCTTGTTTGTTTATTGTATGTCTTTGTTGTTAGAGGGATTACAGGAGGTGTCTAGTCTGTAGTCTGAGCCCTGCCAAGAAAAAAAAATTGAATTGACACTGTAATTTGTCAAACATAAAACAAAAGGAAAGAGAAATAGCTATTTTTCAATTTACCCTAAAATGTAACACAAACACCAAATCTTACTTGTTTTGTGTTCTTAATTTTAGTATGATGCCACACATATGATCTACTTCTGAACTGATGTTTCTCCAAAAGATTAACTATGAACATTTTCAATGGTTTGACCTGAAGACAAAGTTTAAAAACGTTAGTTACTTTTTTTTCTCCCTTAAAAAATGACTTGGAAAAAAAAAATACATAACCCCTCTAGTTAATTTCTTTAAAGTAGATTTTACAAATAATTTGTAAGGTAATGTTGAATAGTTCCTTTTATGAAGATAGTCATTTGCATTATAAATAAATTAACACAGTTAAACCTAAATCCTCACTACTTTTTTTAGGCTTCTGTTTATTTCTATGTAAGGCAGAATGAACTATACTAAAAGAAAAACAATAACAGCTGCCATTTATTAAGGTCCTATTATGAAAGAGGCCTAGTGCTTATACGTCCTTTATCCTTACAATAACCTTCCTGAGTTAGAAGCTATTAACCTAGCTTTATAGATAAAAAAAGATTTAAGCAGATCCTAGGTTTTTTTCAAGGTTGTGTGTATAATAATTGATAGGCTAACATTCATAAGTTCTTCAAGTTCCAAACTATTTGACTTTCTCTCATAATCTACAGCTCTCACTCATGACAGACTGAATGCTTAAAATACCAAAAAGTAAGTAATTGAAAGTATTTCTGTATGAGTCATCATTAGGCACCTGAAGCCACTAATCTTGCTTTTGGTAACTTGTAAGTACAGGGTGTTTTGAAATGACAAACAAAAAGCAAATAGACAACAAAAGGAGATCTATTTGGGTTTTGTAGAGGTGGTAAGGACAGTAGGAAAGGAGCATCTTTATGCCTTAATGCAACTGAAAGAAACATGTCTTTACAAGATGAAAGTGACTACTTGTCTCCTACTTACTGAAGTTTCCATTAATAGAATTCTGACTTCTAATAATATATATGATCTTTTTTATTGTAGTTAACACTCGTTGAATTTTCACTGTGTGGCAACTACTGTGTCTATTACTTTGTATTAACTATCTTATTTCGTTTTGAGGACAACCTATAAAGGTGATAGTATCACCCTTCAGTCTACAAATAATAAATTGAGTTTTTATTAAAAAAGTACTGTAAGCTACCCAAAGCTGTGAATCTATTAAGAAGTGCAGTACGGTATCTAACCATAGGCAATCTGTGTCCAGATCCCTTGCTCTCAACCACCATGATACATTCCCTCCCATTCTGCAGCTGTGTGTATAGATGTGAAGAGCAATAGTCTGTACAAAGAGATGGAGACCAGGATAAGAGTAATATCAGTTATTTAAGTTGCTTGTAGTAACAAATCCTATTAAAGATTATAGTACAATGTTAAAATGTTTATATTTTCTTTGACAGTTCTGCTTCTGTAAATACAGCTTCAGTTCTTCAGTGTAACTAGAGATTACAAATAAATACTGTGACAATAATTTTAGTTATTTGGATATTATTAGAAAATGCCAGGTTTATAAACTTACATAAAAAGCACAATCTTCTTACTCTTTCTCTTCTGTTTTCTTCTTTTATTTCTTTTTTATTTGTTCCTATTTTACAGAACACTGATTTTTTTTTTTTAAATCATTTCTTGGTGATGTGATGTACTGCAACAAGGACTGAAAATCCATTGCGATCAGATTGATTCCAACTCAAAATTGTACTAGGTTTACATTTTAAATTTTGCATTTACAAATACTTGTAGATTACTTGAAATTCCTCTCTGTAGCTAAATGAGAGTTTACCCACTGCCATTGAGTCGGGTACGAATCATAGTGACCCTATGGGAAATGAGAATTTAGATGCAATTAAATGCTTGAAAGGGGCTGCAGCTTTATAAGGTCAGCATTGCTATGTTAAAATGTTTAGGTCCATTATTACAACTATAATTAAATATATATATATATATAAAAGTTTCAGCTGCAATTAGCTTTAGTGCATACTGCAAGGCAGTAAAGGATTTCTCAGTTCTTCTTTTGTAAATGTTGAATAAATACAGAATTCTCTGGGGAAATAACTTGAATATCCATTGATATTACTAGTACAATAATTAAATGTATTCCTTAAGGAAATACACTTCAGTGCTTTGGGAAGCTGTGTACTGTCTGTCACTTTGGGGCCAGGTAAGCTGTTGCCTGGTTGGTAGCCCTTGGATTGTTGATTGTCCCTATCATTATTACCTAAAGACTGTATGCATGTCTTCTTTTCTCTTTGCAGTTCGGTTACATTTTCCCTAAACATCTCTTCTGTTGCTTAACAATATTGCAATCTTTATAAAAAGGACAAGGAAAAGATAAAATATATAGTTTAGTTAGGATTTACTTTAGGATTTAGAGATGAGCTCCACATTGATATTAATGTCATTAATAAGAAAGTCATTTAAAAATCCATAATACTGTTAATTACTTTCCCAAAACAAGAGTATATACCAAAATTATTTTCCTTTTTATTTCCTTCATTATTTCCTATCTCTAAACATTTTCAGTTAACTCTTAGCAAATGCTGTGGAGAAGAGGGCATGTTGGTTTAATAATATACTCCTATCTCCACTTATTTTATAATCTATTGTTCAATGCCCTTGAGTTTTTAACATTTTCCTTGAACACAGAAATCCTGCTTGATGGTAAGGCACATTTAATTTAACACTTCCAGTTTCCTGACTTCCAGGTTGAAGATGCAGACTTTTATACAATACTATATTTCTTGTTTAAATTGCTTGTATATCCAAAAAAAGCTGTCAAAAGAAAAACGTTTATTGAATGCTTACCATGACTAAGGCACAGGCTCCTGTTCTCATGGATGAAGCATTTGTATCTTCATTGGGTGAAGATACAAATGACGAAACAGCAAGTTACAACGGAGTAAGTGTAATCAGAAGAACTACAGGAGACTTCGGAATTGCTTAGGAAAGACTTCTTGCCCTGTTTTTTGCAGTAAAAAATGGCTCTTGGAAAAAGGTACCTGAATGATAATGAGTGCTGTCTCAAGAGACTGAGAAAGAGTGTAACATTTGCTAAGGTTCTGGAGATGCTGATAGCAGGGGATGGGATAGGTGAGTTGAGACAATGTTACACAACAGGGTGGAACATGTTAAGAAATGTGTACGACTGCCAGATTTTACTCAAGAATCTGGATAGCTGGAAAGACCTTCATTCCTACTTAAAAAAACAAAAAGGAATGAATAAACTGAAATTGTGTGACATTTCTTAAATCTACCAGAGACCTGAGATCATAGTAATCAAATAACTTTTAATCTGAGGAAAAACAGGTCCCAGCAAGGAGAAACAAGACTCAAACCTTGTCAATCTGGAATAGATGTTGGTGGAATTCAACAAGAATAATTAACAAATGGGTAAAAGCTAAGTATGGGGAAATGCCATGGAGCCTCCAGAGGTCACAGACATAAAAGAAGTAGGCACACTTTTGCATGTTTTTTTTTTCCCCCCCATTCACTAACACCATCAGACATGTGCAAAAAAGACTGGAACAAATCTGAGATAGGTTCTGAATTGCTTTAGACCCAGGTTATGGGGAAAAACAGCTGCTGTGTAAGGATCATATAAGTCTGTCTAAACCATTTTTCTCTACCTCTGGTATGAAATTCAAAAAGAAAAAGAAGGAAAACCAATCAAACAAAAAATCCTTCATTTTCTGGAAGTAAATGTATCAAAAACAGATACCTTTAGGGCACCAGTGAAAATCCACCACAGCTAGGCAACAGAAGCAGACAAATATACACAAATAAGCAAAGGACAGTGATAAGCTATAGGTCTACAACTACAGCTAAGAGAATTTTAGATATAATGAAAAGTTCGTGTCTCCCAAACTCAGGGAATATAGTGTCTATGTAAGATTAAGACAGAATCAGGACCTCTTTTTCCAAGTCTGTAAATTCACCATGTTAACTGAATTTAAAAACAAAACAAAAAAGAAAAAAGCTTTATAATCACATCATTAGATGAGGAAAAAAGCTTTTGAGAAAATTCAGCCAACATTCACCTGTAATCAGAAGTTTTAACAAACCACAAAGAGAATTTTCTTAACCTATAAGTAATATGCTACCTAATGGTGAAGACTTGCCCTTAACTGAGAACAAGGCAACAATGTCTACTTTCAGAACTGGTACTCAGTATCATACTGGAAGTCTTAGCCAATGTAATAAGGCAAGAAAAATAAAAGATAAAATAATTGGAGAGAAAGAAAACTACCTCCATTCACTTATGACAAGATTGTCTATCCAGAAAATTCTGAGGGATCTACATAAAACATCCTAGTATCATCAAGGGTTTAGTAAGCTTTCAGGATGCAAGACTAACACACACACACAAAAAAATGAAATATTTCTATCAACTGCAATTAACAACTGAAGATGAAAAAAAACAGTGCTACATGTACAGTAACATAAGAAATAAATAGGCATAAATTTAACATAATATATGTAGAATCTGTATGCTAAAAGGGATAAAATACTGATGAATGAAGTAAAAGAAAACCTACTATTACAAAATAATTAAAGAAATAAAAAAAACAAATGAGAGAGCATGATGTGCATTAAAGATCTATAAATTTTAATATATTTGGATTATAAACAGTTATTTGCAAACTGGAGGAAAATAAAGCTGGAGAGCTAAGCAAAGATTATATTGTACAAAACATACTGTCCACTCTGAAATGAAGGATTATCCAGGGAATTTATCAGAGAATCCACATGAGCATGTTTGTTTTTTGTAGAATGTATATTTGCTATATTTCAGAGATTAACTTTGGAAGAGACAACCCCTCATAACAGCACAGAACCAGTTAGGTGAGAAAGTCATGTGGGAAAACAGTAGTGATACTATGAGGATTGTTGATATGTTTGAGCCCATTGTTGTAGCCTCAGTGTCAATCCACATCACTGAGACACTTCCACTCTTTCACTGACCCTCTGCTTTATAAAGTATGATGTCTTTTTCTAGAGACTGGTCTGTCCTGATAACATGTCCAAAGTATGTGAGACAAATTCTCACCATCCTTGCTTCTAAGGAGGATTCTTGTTGTATTTCCTCCAAAATACGTTTGTTCATTCTGACAGTTTATAGTTTATTGAGTATTCTTTTCCAATACAATAATTCAAAGATATTGTTCTTTGGTCTTCCTTTTTTCATTGTCTGCTTTCACATGCATCTGAGGCACTGAGAAAACCATAGTCTATACTAAGTGACATCTTTGCTTTTTTAAACTTTAATGTCTTCTGTAGAAGATTTTCCCAGTGCAATGCGTCATTTGATTTTTTGACTGCTGCTTCCAAGGGTGTTGATTGTAGATCCACTAAAAATTAAATCTTTGACAACGTCAGTCTTTTTTCTATTCATCATGATGTTTCTTATTGATCCAGTTGTGAAGACCTGTGTTTTCTTTATGTTGAGGTGTAATCTACACTGAAGGCCGTGGTTGTTGATTTTCATCAGTAAATGCTTCAGCAAAGTGTCATCTGCATATTGCAGGCTGTTAATGAGTCTTCCTCCAATCTTGATGTTGAGTTATTTTTTATTATAATTATTTTTATTGTGATTGAGTGAGAATATACAATCCCATATAAATTTGCATACCCTCTGAGCAGCTCCCACTGCTCTTCCTGCCCAGTGACAGCACACTCCTCTTCTCCATTCTGTACATGTCATTTCCTCCTATCAATCTCCTATCCCCTCCTCTCTACCCTCTCTACATCCTCCAGTAAGAGGTGAGCTGGATGACATCCTACAGATGAACAGAACTATAAATTGCATGCATGATACGGTTGCTCTGTGTCACCAAATCCAATCTGTTTCTGCCTGAAAAGTTGATCTCCACTATGGTTTATGGACAGGGGCAGCATCAGGGCCAGGGGCCATGCTCCCAGGGGAGCCTCAAAGCCCCAGAACCATCAACTGTGGTCTTTTAGTTGAGATCTCAGGGTGCACCCCTTTTTTATTTTCATGTTGCCTGTTAGATGCAACTTTATGAGCCCCATCACAGCTATCACTGGTGGTGGCTGAGCATCATCTGGTTCTTCCAGTCACATGATGATGTAGTCACCTGTTCACATGGGTCTCTCTGTTTTCTGGGTTCTCTTTGCCCCATATTGTTTTGGTCCTTGGAGATCATCCATTCTTGCTGATTGGGACCATTTGGTGTACCTCAGATAGCAGCTTAGCAGCTTTTAAAACTCCAGACGCCACTCACCAATTTGAGGTGCAAAAGACTGTCTTAGCAAAATGCTAGTTATGCCACTTGGCCTAGATTTCCCCTGAGAACGTGGTCCCTGGCCCCCCGCCCCAGCTACTCCTTCCTTGCAATATTGGGTTAAGATGGGAGGAGTAATCACGCTATGTTGAAGTCCAGTTAAAATTGATCTTTCTAATGTGTGCTGTCACTGATTCCACCCAACCAAATTTCTATCAGCTGTCTCTCTATACCCCACCCTCTAACACCCTCCCTCCCTACCCTTGCAGCCTTCAGAGTCTTTTCCTCTATACAAGAGTCTGTTTTGAAGTTCTTATTGTAGGAGTCTCATACGATATTTGTCCTTTTGTCACTGACTACTTTCACTCAGTGTAATGTCCTCCAATTGAAACCAGGTTATGTTTCCTAAAATGATCGTTGCTTTTACCCCAGTTTAGTGTCTTAGGGCCTTTGTCGAATATCACGTGTTCATAGGAGGATGGTGCCATCTCTGTGGTCTCAATTATGCTCCATTGAACTATCTGTCTCTTTTTGTAACAGTACCAGGCTGTTTTGATAACTGTGGCAGTGTAATAGGTTCTAAAGTGAAAGGCCTCCCAATGTGTTCTTCTTCTTCAGAAGTGTTTTACTTATCTGGGTCTTCCTCCCTTTCCAAACAAGGCTGGTAATTTGTTTCTACATCTAATTTAAAAAAATGTCACTGGAATTTATATTGGGATTGCATTGTAAATTGCTTTGGGTCAAACAGACATTTTCACAATGTTAAGTCTTCCTATCAATGAGCAGGGTAGGATTCTCCATTTACATAAGTCTCTTAATTTCTTGTAGTAAGGGCATCTGGTTATCTTTGTAAAGGTCTGCTATTTCTCTGGTTAGATTATTCCTAGGTATTTTACCTTTTGGGGGGCTATAGGAAATGGTATTGATTTGGTGATTCTTCCTTAATAATCTCATTGTTGGTATAAAGGAATCCTACTGATTTACTTATGTTTATCTTGTATCCTGACACTTTGGTGGACTCTTCTGTCAATCTGAGCAGTTTACTTACAGATTCCTTAGGATTCTCTGCATATACAATCGTTTTATTTGCAAATAGGGAGATTTTTACTTCTTCTGTGCTGATGTAGGTGCACTTTATTTCTTTATCTTATCTAATTGCTCTTCCTAGAACTTCTAGTACAATGTTGAATAGGAGAGGTGAGAGTGGGCATCTTTGTGTAGTTCCAGTTCTCAAGGGAAATTCTTTCAGTTTCTCTACATTCAGGATGATGTAGGCAATTAGCTTTATATAAATGGCCCTTATTGCATTGAGGAATTTGCCATCTATTCTTATTTTGCTCGGACTTTTTAGTATGAATGCATTTGGGACTTTATCAGACACCGTTTCTGCATCAATAGACAAAATCAGGTGATTCTTGTCTTTTGTGTTACTTATGTGGTTGATCACATTAGTTGTTTTCCTAATGTTGAACCAGCCTGGCATCCCTGATATGAATCTAACTTGGTCATGATGAATTATTTTTTTGTTGTTGTATTCTATTGGCAAGGATTTTGTTGAAGATTTTTGCATCTAGATTCATGAGTGATATCAGTCTGTAGTTCTCCTTTTTGTTCTCCTTGTTACCAGGGTTATGCTGGCTTCATAAAATGAGTTTGGGAGTATTCTATCCCTTTTTATACTGTGAAATAGTCTCAGTATTTCAGATAACTCTTCTGTAAAAGCTTGGTAGAATTCTGTGGTGAAGCCATCTGTGCCCAGGCTTTTCTTTGCTGGCAGTTTTTTGATGATTTTTTCAATCTCTTCCTTTGTGATGGGTTTATTAATTTGTTCTGCTTCACCTTGTGATAATTTTGGTAGGTGATATGAACCATAGAATTTGTCCATTTCCTCTAGGTTTTCAAATTTGTTAGAATATAGTCTTTCACAGTATTCTGTTATATTTTTTATTTCTGTTGGATCTGTTGTGACAATAGCCCTCTCAATTCTTATTTGGATTACTTGTTTCCTTTCCTGTTTTTCTTTAGTAAGCGTAGCCAGTGGTTTGTCAATTTTGTTGATCTTTTCAAAAAACTAGCTTTGGTCATTAAAATTTTTTCAATTGTTCTTCTATTCTCTAATTCATTTAGTTCTGCTCTATTCTTCATGATCTGTTTTTTTCTGGTGCCTAAAGCATTTCTCTGTTGTTCTCTCTCTGTTTGTTCAAGCTGTAGGGTTGAATCTTGGTTTGGGTTCTTTCTTTCTTGCTTCTGGATTTGTGCATTTATGGAGATAAATGGACCTCTGAGTACTGCTTTGGCTGTATACCATAGGTTCTGGTAGCAAGTGTTTTCATTCTCATTTGCACTCATAAATTTCTTTATTTCATCCTCCATTTCTTCTATAACCCATGGCTTTTTGAGCAAGATGTTCAGTTTCCACAAATTCCGCTTTCTATATGCATATTTTTCTGCTACTGATTTAGACTTTAATGGCTTTGTGTTCTGAGAGGATACTTTGCAGTATTTCAATGGTATGGATTTTGTTGAGAATTCCTTTATGTCCTAATATATAGTCTGTTCTGGAAAATGTTCCATATGCACTAGAGAAGAAGGTGTAGTTACCTGCTGATGGATAGAAAATTCTGTATATGTCAATGAGGTCTAGTTGGTTAATTGTGGCAATAAAATCTTCTGTGTCTTTATTGAGCTTTTTCCTAGATGATCTGTCCAATACTGAGAGTGGAATGTTGAAGTCTCCAACTCATGGAGTGATCTGTCTCATTTTTAAGAGTAGTTGGTGTTTCTAGATTTGAGTGCATAAATATTTAATATTGTCTAGTCCTGTTAGAGTATTGAGCCTTTCAGCAATAAATAGTGTCAATCCTTGTCCATGATGGTGGATTTTACATAAAAACTTATCTGAGATTAGTAATGCCACACCTGCTCTTCTTTGTATATTGTTAGCTTGATATATATTCTTCCATCCTTCAATTTTCAGTTTGTTCCTATCTTTAAGTATAAGGTTAGTTTCTTGTGAGCAACATACAGATGGGTCATGTTTTTTGATCCAAGATGCCACTTGTTTTCTCCATTGGAGCATTCAGTTCATTCACGTTCAACATAATTATTGATAGCTATGTGTTTAGTGCTGTCATTGTGATATGTTTATTTGTGTGTTGATGTCTTCTCTGTTGTTCTTATTATTTTGTTTTGGAACATTCTTCTTTATGAGTTGATTTTTCACCTTTTTCACTGTTGTTTCTGTGGTTGTTGATACTCCTGTATTACATATCTTGATATGCTGCATCTTTATGTTTATGTCTAAATCTAGTTTTAACTACTACAAGACTTATTAACTTCCTCATGAGTCGGATCCGACTCGACAGCACATGGCTGGCTTGGCCATCTGGAAGGACTATAGTGACTGTAGGACATCGTTCTTTTAAATGTGATGACATCAGAGTTTTTGTGATATGATCACTGAGTCACTTCTTTTAATATTACAGCTTTGATTGAGTTTGGAGCCTTCCCTAACTGAGTAGGTTTCTGCATCATATGTCCTGTATTTCCACCTAAAATATAAACATTAATGGTTTTGTTCGTCTAAGCCCAGAGCTTCTTTCAGTATTTCTTGTAGCTTTCATTTGGTTTTTACAAAGTCTCTGAGTTTCTGTTTATCTGTGAATGTCTTGATTTCATTTTCATATTTGAAAAATAGTTTTTCAGGATATATAATTCTTAGTTGGAAGCTCTTCTCCTTCAAGGCTTTGAATGTGTCATCCCACTGTCTCTGTGCTAACATTGTTTCTGCTGAGACATCAGACAAAAGCCTACAGGGTTTCCCTCTGAATGTTAACTTTGCTTTGAGTCTTGCTGAGTTTAAGAGTTTCTGCTTATGCTTCTTTTTGTTAAGCGTAATTACAATGTGTCTTGGAGTCTTTTTTTTTTTGAGATCTATATTGAGTTGCATTTGATACGCATCTTGGATATCTATATTCTTTTCTAATTTCTGGGAAGTTTTCTGTCAGCAGCTCAGCAACAATACTTTCTGTGTTCTCAGCTGCCCCATCCTGTTCAGGAACTCCACTTAACTGTAGACTGTTCCTCTTAATAGAGTCCCACATGCTTCTTAATGCTTCTTCATTTTACTTCTTTATTTTTTCTGATTTCTCCTCCTAGATGCTGGAGTCAGTAGCTCTGTCTTCCAAATCAGAAAGTCTACTTTCCATTTGCTCACTTCTATTTGCTTGGCTTTGAACTGAATTTCTATCTCTTTGACTTCATTATTGATCTGTTAGATTTCAGAGTACTGGTGTTCTATCAGATCAAACCGCTTGCTTAAATTTTCATTTTGCTCTGCTGCATTTTGTATAAAGTCTTGGAGGGCTCTATAAATATTCTTTTTGTACTCACCCTCTGATGGTTTCAGAAGGGCTTCTTTGTCTGAGAAGTTTGTTGGGTCTTTCTTTTGTGGCCCTTCTGAAGCCATAGTTGAATTCTTACTAATGCTCTGCTCCAAAATTTGTTGCTTTGGGGGCATCTGCAGGTTGTTTTGTTTCTCCAGTGTAATTTTAACGGGGTTTAAGCTCATCCTGAAAAGGAAGTTGATCACCAGACACCTCTGTGTACTCCAGTGACTTGGCTCAGTGGAATCTCTGGGGTAGCAGGCTCCACTTCCTGATTGGCTAAGACACAGCCCCACTTATAGAGTCACTGGGGAGTCATCAGCTGACTCTAATGTGAGACAGTAAAGGCTGGAAGAGAAGCCAGCAGGATGCACTGCAGTTAGTTCTCTATTGTAAGGTAAAGGGTATCTGACTGCTTCCAAAATTAATCAGGCTTTCAGGTGTGCAAGTCCCTCTTCCCAGCTGGAAAAGTACACATCTCTGTATAGAAGACTGCTTTACTGCTGGAAAAGCACTCTCCAGGTAGGCACTGCCTTCCATCCTGGGAATTATGTCCAGCCGAGGCTTCGGTATAGGAAACTCCACCTCCCAGTGAATCAAGATGGTGTCCCACACAAGCTCACCCACCAGCCTTGGGAAAGGATATTCAATGGCAGAGATCCAGAGATTCTGAGGGACAGAGAGAGAGGTTAGAGGTGCCGGGCTGCACAGATTCCAAGGCCAATTTCTCAAAATGTGGCAACTCTGCTCACCAATGTCATCAGCAATACATCTGAGCCTTACTGCCAGTCACCTCAGCCCCTCCTGCCAGCCAAGACAGAGAGGGGAGATAAAAGGTCAAAATGGCAATTGACCTTCAGTCTGTGACAGCCAGGACTCAACAAGAGCAGGTGTCAGCTCAAAAGAAGAAGTTTTCCACTCAGTGGTGTGTATACCAAATAGACAGCCCTGTGCCACGTCCTAGGGCTCACTAGATGTCCAGAAGGCCTTGGTTTCCAGAAGGATTTAGGGAGATGTGTGTTTAGTCCCCATCTTGACACCACCCTCCAATTTCTTTTTCACAGAGTCCAACATCTCAGATTGTTTGCTCAGCATATAGATTGTGTAAACATGGTCAGAGGATACAACACTGTGAGTCCCCAAATACACACTACAGTGATTCCTAAGTTCCAGAACACATATTGAAAAAGATACTCAGCAACTCAGAGAACCTTCACATTTGATCCCTGAGATTTGGAATAAGTGCTATTATGGTAGGAAAGACTAAATGGAAACCATTAGAACTGCCCATATATCTAAGATAAGAGTAGACACAACTATACGCATTCCTGAAGGGAACTGAGAAATTATTGCCACAGTCAAGGGCTTGAAAGATATTGGGGACATGATTGCCACCCTGTCCTCATTCAAGCCACCTGTTGACCTATGAGAAAAAACAGATGAATCTTGAAGAATGACAGTGGATTACCAAAAACTTAGCAAGATAGTAACTCCAAGTGCAGGTCCAGATCCAAAGGTTGTTTCATTGCTTGAGGAAATTAATGCCTTCCCTGGTACCAGGTATACGGCTATTAATCTGGCCTTTTCCTCTATACCTGAAGCAGTTTGCCTTTGGCTGGCAAGGTCAGTGGTATACTTTCACTGTACTACTTTAGGAAACCCTGGTGAAATAGTGGTTAAATGCTAGGACTGCTAACCAAAGGTCAGCAGTTCAAGTCTACAAGGTGCTCTTTAGAAACCACATGGGGGTACTTCTACTTCTGTACTATAGGGTCGCTATAAGTAGGAATCAACTCAATGACAATGAGTTAGGGTTTTACGGGTTTTACCTTAGAAGTATAATGAGTCTTTGGCCCACTGTCATAATTTAGTCCTTAGGGACTTCAATCACATTTCCCTTCTGCAAGACATCACACTGATCCATGACATTGATAATATTACACTGATTGGATCTAACAAGGAAAAAGTATTAACGGCTTTAGTCTTACTCAAAAGATGCTTGTGTACTAAAAGCAAAACCTATTCCACTGCCGTCAAGATCATTCCTACTTATAGCGATCCTACAGGACAGAGAGTTTCCATAGGGTTTCCAAGGGGTACCTGGTGGATTTGAACTGCTGACCTTTCAATTAGCAGCTGTAGCACTTAACCAAATGGGAAATTAACCTGACAAAAGTATAGACATCGTCACCTAACTTAGCATTCTTCATACTTGAGTGAGCATCTTATTTTGCACTGAACTTGGGATTCTTTGGCCTCTACATTCTATGAGATAGTGGCCTTCTGTATGACCTGGCCATCTTGGGTTCATAAACCCTGTAAATACATGAGTGATTAGAAGTCTTTCACTTGATGTCTGACCCACAGAATTGGAACTTGCCTGCATCTACAACTGAGTGAGCCATTTCTCTGAGATAGGTCTCTCTTTCTTTCTCCCTCTGTGAATGCATAAATACAATTCTCTGATCTTGCTACTCTAGAGAAGCAAGCCTAAAACACTTGGGTGTTATGGAAACAAAGGTCTACATAGCCATGCAGTGTTTTCTTCCAGTACTTTAAATAAATAGCATTTTCTAGATACTAAAAAGAAGAAGAAGAATAAAATAAAACACTTTAATTGTATCGTGTTAACAATATTACCTAAGGTCATCCTTCTTTGGTGTCTTTGAATAAATTTTTTCAAAAATACCAGTAGAAATGAGGCTAAGATTCATTGCTTACTAATTTATAGCTCATGCCCTGAGAAAAGCTGCCTTCTGAAATTCTAGTGAAAGAAAGGTTTTATGATCTGGGAGGTTGTATTTAATTATGCCACAAATTATATCAAGGATGCCCTTTAAAAATTATGGTGACTACTCCAATAATTTCAAGGGTATTCTTTGTGTTTTCTTGGTTAGATTTTCTTGATGTTCTTTTTCAGTTTGTATCTAAAAAATAAAAGTGTCAAAGTTATAAGTGTGTCATTAAATCTCCCTGGGGCCTGACAGATCAAAGTTAGGTAGGCTTGATGTTATAAAATTTGCCAGTAGCAGGAGCTAGCACAGATTGTGCTCTCTTAAACAAGCTCTAAAAAAGTTTCTGATGTTTCTGAAAGGCAAATCTGATCATAACGCTCTCTTATTTACAGTCTTCCAATTCTCCCTGTAGCTTAAACAACATCAAAACTTAGCAAGATCTATCAACAATCACTTCTCAATTTGGTTTCTTCTTACCCCTCTGTAATCCTGCTTCCTCCCATTGCATTCTTTAGATGTGATTAAATACTTTCAGATTGACAGTGCACAACATGTGGCTTATTTCTGAATCTGGACTTTTGTATTTGCTTTGCTTGTATCACCTCAACCCTTGTATGTTGTTGTTTTAGGCACCATCAAATCAATTCTGACTCAACAACCCTATAGAACAGAGTAGAACAAGCCCTATGGTTTCCGAAGAACAGCTGGTGAATTTGAACTGCTGATTTCTGGGTTTACAGCTGAGCTCTTAACCTATGCAAGGAGGTCTAATATCTTCCTCTACGTATATTCTATTTCTACATTACATAGTTTGTCAGCATATATTAAAAGTACCTGTTTACAAATATGTATCCCGTGACAGAAGACAAAGATGGTAACATTTGGTCACAGTTGTGCTAGTACCCTGCCTAGCACGCTTTTAAACATAGAGAAGATTATTGATGAATAACTGTTGAATGAATGAAGGAATACCAAAAACATTAATGAAGCAGTCATCTCCTTGGTAAAGGGCTCAGACCATCTCAGCTTTTTGAGTATGTCACAGTTTATATTACTGTGTCTTCAACTCAAACTCATGTTGACTGCATCATGTATTTCAATCTAAAGACAAGTCACCACACCTGGGTCACATCAAATACTAGAGGTGGACAGAAAATCCATCCCCAGTTCTCAGCAGCAAAGCAGGTTTCTTTACTTCATTGTAAATGTCTTAGATCTTAAAAACTAAAACACTGAAATTAGCTCTACTTTCCTCATTCTAAAAATCTGAGGACACATTGTAGTTACCTAATCTGTTTTCAGTCCATCAATTAAGAAGTTGCTCTTGATTTTAGAAGAGTGAGAAGAGTTATTTTGTTTCCTCAGAGAGTTGTTTTTGATTGAGTATTCTCTAAAGTGAACTCTTAGATGAAGAGTTGCCTGCAGGATGTTTATTGGGAAGCAGTCTGTGGAACAACATCTGAAAAGTAAGAGAGGCAGTATTTTGCAACATGGAAAGAGCTTAAAATGTGATGCAGTTTCCAATAGTGACTGCAGATGATCTCCATAGGGAGCTTAGGAGCTGGGATGAACTTTCATAGGTAAAGAGTCTGAGTCGGTCATGTTTGTTGGCTGCTGGTTAGAGCAGTAACATTGGACAACACTGAATGTTCTTCCAAGATCAGTTT
The DNA here is from genome assembly GCA_028571685.1 of Heterohyrax brucei. Lineage (NCBI taxonomy): Eukaryota > Metazoa > Chordata > Mammalia > Hyracoidea > Procaviidae > Heterohyrax > Heterohyrax brucei. The sequence goes on from CM053148.1 coordinate 110,656,778, forward strand.
GGATATAGAAAGTAATAGTGAGTAGCCAACATTCCCACTATAAAGTTGGAAGATGCTTGGTGATACCTGGGTAAGCCCTAGACTGCTAACCGGAAGGCTGGTAGTTTTAACTCACCCAGCAGCTCTGTGGGAGAAAGGTCTTGTGATCTGCTCCCTTGAAGATTACAGTCTAGGAAATCCTGTGGGGCACTTCTGTTATGGGGTTATGATCAGTTGTATGGGGTTATGATCAGCTGTAAACCATAGAAGTTCCTGCATGTCTATTATACTTAATGTGGTTTATTGTCTTATTCCTGCTTCTAGCCTTGTGTAACAACCATCTCATAGGCCCTTGCCATGAGGTTAAATCTCATATCATGGAGGAGTGGCGTTTTAGTCAGCTAGTGCTGCTTTAACAGAAATACCACAGAGTGGATGGCTCTAACAAAGGAACATTTATCCTCACACAGTCCGGTAGGCTACAAGTCCAAATTCAGGATGTCCACTCCAGGGGAAGGCTTTCCCCCTTGTCGGCTCTGGAGGAAAGCCCAGTATTGTATCAGCCTTTGTCCAGGGAGCATCGTGGCACGAGAACTTCAGGTCTGAATCATGTGCTCTTCTCTTGATGTTGCTTTCTTGATGGTGTCAGGTTGCCAATTCTGTTTGCTTCCCTTTCCTTTTATCTCTTGTGGGATGAAAGGATTAAGGGTGGGGCAAACCACACACTAGGAAAACTCCCTTTACAGTGGAGTGGGGGGGTTATCCTCTGAAGGGATTTACAGTCTCACCCTAATCCTTTAACATACAGCACAGGAAAATCACAAAATGGAGCACAGTCATAGAATACTGGGAATCATGGTCACATGGCTACAACTATTTTTAGGGGACATAATTCAATACATGACAAGTGGTATGTTTGTTTTTTTATCTATGATGTGGCATATTACCAACAATTTAGTGGCTTAAACACCACAATGTATTCTCTTATAGTTTTATGAAATGGGTCTCACTGTGCTAAACTGAAGGTGTCAGCAAGTACCAAATTCTGTTTTAGTCAGCTAAAGCAGCTCTAACAGAAATACCACAGAGTGGATGGCTTTAACACAGGAAGGTTTATTCTTACACAGTCTGGTAGGCTACAAGTCCAAATTTACAATGTCTGCTCCAAGGGAAAGCTTTCCCCCTTATTGGCTCTGGAGGAAAGCCGTCAGCAGGCCTAAGTTACTTTTGGATGACTGAGGGTGAATTGATTCCTCTTCCTTTCTTAGCTTCTAGAGGATATTCAGTTTCCTTAGTCTTTGGCCACTTTTCTCCATCTTCAAAAGTAGCCTGGCAGGTTGAATCCTTTTACATGACATCAATCTGACCAACAGGTTAATCACTCTTTGATTCATTTTCTGCCTTTCTCTCCTAGTTTTAAAGACTCTTATAACTACAGTGGAAATCCTGCTATCATAGTGTGTTAAGTACTATGTTGGCTAACCAAAAGGTCAGCAGTTCAAATCTGCCAGGCACTTCTTGGAAACTCTATGAGATAGTTCTATTCTAGGGTTGCTATGAGTCAGACTTGACTCAACGGCAGTGTTTTTTTGTTTGATTGTTTGTTTTGGTGTAAGTACATTGAAGCAACCCAGGTAACCCAGGATAACCTTTCTATTTTAAGAATAATTAACAAACTTATTTCTATTTGCAAATTTAATTCTCCTTTGCCACATAAAGTAACACATTCTTTGGTTCCAGTGAGTAGGAAATGTATATCTATGGGTATGGAGGTGGGGAGAAGATACATTAACAAGTTCAAGTGCTGACATATTAAACACAAACAAAAAACCTTCTACCTTAACAGACTAGATAACTTAGAAGAAACATATAAATTCATAAAAACATATAAGATACCTAAATGGGGATCAGTTCTACCCTGAGTTCTACCACATGTCGCATCCAACTTGATGGCACTTGGCAAATTAATGCAAAAACATATATAAAATCTCAATAGACCTACATTAGACACTGAAATAAATTACTTCACTAGATAACTCCATGATTTAAAGAATAATTGACATCAATTATCTTTAATCTCTTCCCCCAAATCAAAGGTACAGCTCTTCATAACTTATTCTGTGAGGCCAGGATTACCTTGACACCCTTTCCAGATAATGACACCACAAGAAAACTGCAGACCAATATCCTTTGTAAATATAGGTGTAAAAATCCTAAAAAAAAAAGAAAGAAAGAAAAAAGAAATAGCAAACTGAACACAAAAGCCTATTAAAAGTATTACACATTATGACCAGTGAGATTTATTCCAGGAATACAAGGTAATTCAACAACAGAAAATCAATCAGTATAATACACCACATTAAGAGAACAAAGGAATAGAATCACAAATCATCTCAATTTACACAGGAAAGACATCTGACAAAACTACACACACTTTCTTGATAAAAGTATTCAACAAACTAAGAAGAAGAATTCCTAAATCTGATCAAGGATTTGTATGAAATACTCATAGCCAAACAGTGGCACTTGGCTTTGGCATAGCAAAAGTCATACACAATGAAGAGCAAGAGTTTGCCCCATAAGATTAGGAACAAGATATGGGTAACCACTCTCACCAGTAATATTCAATACTGTATTGAAGTGCTAGTCAGAGATGGCAAGAAAAGGAAATGAAAGTATTCCAATTGGAGAAGAAGAAATAAAATTGTCCCTTTTTATAGATAACATAGTCATATATGTTTATGTGTATGTATATATGTAAACCCTGGTGGTGTAGTGGTTAAGAGCTACAACTACTTACTAAAATGTTGGTAGTCCAAATCAGCCTGAAGTTCCTCAGAAACTCTGTGGGAAAGTTCTACTCAGTCCTACAGGGATGCTCAGATTCAGCCAACTTTATGGTAATGAGATTTGTTTTGATTTATATATATATATCTATGTGTTAATTTATATAAGCAATGCTAAAATGCTTCTAGAGCTAGAAAATGAATTCAGAAAACTTCCAGGGTACAACATCAACACACAAAAGTCAATCAGTTTTCTATACAACACCAGTGAACAACCTCAAAAGGAAACTAAGGAAATAATTCTCTCTAAAACAGCCTCTAAAAGAATATACCTAGAAATAGATTAAACTGAGGAAATAAAAGGCCTGTGCACTGATAACTATAAAATATTGACCAAGTAAAAGGAAAAGAATTTCTGTATTCATGGATTAGAAGATTTAATGTTTTTAAGATGTCTGTACTACATAAATTGATCTATAGATTCAGTGTTAACCCTATTAAAATCCCAAGAACTTTATTTTCAGAAATGGAAAAGCCAATTTTCAAACTTACATTGAAGTGCAGAGGGCCTTGAATAGACAATGTGATCCCAAAAAAGAAAAACAAAATATGAGAACCCATATGTGCTGATTTTGAAACACACCATAAAATCACAATAATTACTTTCTTGTAAAATAACAGAGACAGAGACTTCTGAAACAGAATCAAGAATCTGTAAATAAATCAGTACAATCATGGTTAATGTATTTTGACAAGGTGCTAAGGTCACTGAATGGGAATAGTCTTTAATAAATAGTGCTGAAACACCAGGAATTCACATGCAAAATAATAACACACTACATAGGAAAATTAACTCAAAACAAACCAAAGAGTTAGAGTAGGCAGAGTCAAGACGGTGGACTAGGCACACATCTCCTTAATTCTCTCTTCAAACTAAGGCCTGAGTTGATAATAGAGCAAAACACTCTGGATACCCAGTGGGCCCTGGGACACAGCATAGGGCTGTCAATTTGGACCACATGCCACTGAACAAGAAACTTCTCTCTTACTGAGCCCTGTTTGCACATACTGATGGTATTGGCACTTTTAACTTTTTTGTTGTTGTTGGCTGGTAGGTGGGCAATGGGCATGGGCCGGCATATACACTGAAACAAAGTGCGGAAGTGAACAGTGTGAGCTGCAATGGAGAGACAGTGTGTGAGACAACCACATTTTCAGAGCCCAGTGGTGGATTGAGGGTACCACAGCCCCTCCACCCTCTCTTTTCAGAGCTCTGCCATAGATTCAGCTGTTTTGCAACAGGAGAGGTAGCTTGGCCAGGATGCCATCTTGGTCAGCTGGTAGATGGAGTGACCCAACCAGAGGCCTCAGCAGGGACTAATTCCCAGGCTTGGAGACAGTGCCAGCCTAGGGAATGTTTTTCCAGCAGAAAGGCTTTGCTTAGAACAGGGTTACTTTATAGGTAGGGCCTGGATGGGCATGGGAAAAAGAAGTAGCCACTTCTTACTTTGAACTACATCAAAGCATCTGGGGACAGCTGGAGACCTGCCTCTGTTGTCAGCTGGCCACTGTTGACACCCTGATTGATTTTGAAAGCTGTCAGATAGCTTTTAGCTTTTTAAAGTCAGACTGTGTGGAGAAAGAACTACTGTGCAGCCAAATGGCATCTCTTCCAGCAGCCTTTAGTGACCCTCATCATAGAGTCAGTTGACAGCCCCACAGTGACTCTGTAAGTAGAACCGTGTCTTTGCTAGCCAGAAGGCAGAGCCTGCCACCCCAGAGAGTCCACTGGGAACTGTTGATAGAGTACACAGAGGCAGCTGGTGACTAACTCCATTCTCAGATCTATACCTCAGCTCCTGTTAAGGCAACACCAGAGAAATAAAAACAGCCTCTAGATTTCCCTAAAGCAACAATCCATTGCCACGCATTTAAAGAAACAGTAACCAATGGTACCAGAAAACTCCCAAAACAAAGAATCAAAAAACTCCCCAGATGAAGCACTTCTAAAACTATTGGAGGTCAAGTACAAAAGAATTATATAGAGAGCCCTCCCAGACATTATACAAAATACAGCACAGCAAAACGAAAAATTAAGCAAGCTATTTGAACTAATGGCATATCGACACTATGAAATCCAACAGATCAATAACAAAATTACAGACAATTAGACAATTCAATTCAAAGCCAAAAAAGAATTGAATGGAAACTAGATGCACTGACTTTTAAGACAGAACAACTGAATCTGCATTTATGAGGAAAAATCAGAGAAAAGAACTAAGAAAAATGAAGAAGCATTAAGAAACATGTGGGACTTTATCAAGAGGAAAAATCTGATTAACTGGAGTTCCTAAAAAAGGAGGGATACCTGAAAGCACAGAGAGTAGTGTGGTTGAGTTGCTAACAGAAAACTTCCCTGAAACTATGAAAAAAGAGAACACAGATATCCAACATGTGTATAAAACACCATGTAAACTAGACCGCCAAGGAAAGACACCAAGACATATTATAATCAAGCTTAATAAAATGAAACATAAGCAGAAACTCTTAAGGGCAGTGAGACTCACAGCAAAGCTAGCATTCAGAGGGAAGCCCTGTAGGCTTTCATCTGACTTCTTGGCAGAAATGATATTGGCACGGAGGCAGTGGGATGACACATTCAAAGCCTTGAAGGAGAAAAAGTTCCAACCAAGAATTACATATCTTGTGAAACTGTCTTTCAAATATGAAGATGAAAGTACGACATTCACAGATAAACAGAAGCTTAGAGAATTTGTCAAAATGAATCCAAAATTTCAGAAAATACTGAAAGAAGCTCTTTGCTTAGAAAAACAAAACCATTAAGTGCATATTTATGGAGACAATACAGGACACAACATCCAGAAACCTACTCTGTAAGAGAAGGAGCAAAACTCAGACAAAGCTATAATATTAAAAGAAGGAAACCAGTGTTCATATAATGAAATCTAAGACATCATCACATTGAAAAGAGGGATACACTATAGTAGCTATGATTCTTTCAGATGGAGAGGAAGTCAATAAGATATGTAGAAGTGAAAATTGTGTTTAAACTTAGAATATTAAGGGGGATTATAAGGGTAGCCATAAAGCACAATAACAATGAAATGTGTCAAAACAAAAAATGTAATACAGGAGTCTCAACAAACATGAAACCAATACTGAAAAAGATGAAAAGTCAACCCATAAAGAAGAACGACCAACAACAGAATATCAAGAGCAGCACAGAAAACACCAACACAAATGAATATGTCAAGATGACAGCACTAAACACATACCTACAAAGTAAGTGGACTGAGTGCTCCAATACAGAGACAATGAGTGACATCTTCGATCAAAAGACATGATCTGTCAACATGGGCTTACAAGAAACTCATTTGAGACTTAAAGATATGAACAAACTGCAGATTAAAGGATGAAATATTATATACCAAGCTAACAATATACAAAGCAGAGCAAGTGCAGCAATACTAATCTCAGATAAAATAGATTTATTGAACAAATACTAAATTGTAAAATGAAGTAGATCACTCCACCATAATAGTGGGAGACTTCAACGTTACCTTCAGTAATGGACAGATATTTTATAAAATAGCTCAGTAAAGACACAGAAGAGCTTATTACCACAATTAACCAACTAGACCTCAGTGACATATACAGAACTTTTTATCCTTCAACAGATAAATATATCCTCCAATGCACATGGAACATTTTCCAGCATAGACTGTGTGTTGGGACATAAAGCAAATCACAATAAAATCCAAACCACTGAAGTATTTCAAAGCATCTTCTCAGACCATAAAGTCATAAAAGTCAAAATCAAAGCAGAAAAAACACAGATAGAAATTGGAACTCCTGGAAACTGAACAACACCTCGCTCAAAAAGCCATGAGTTATAGAAGAAATCAAGGATGAAATAAATTTATGGATTCCAATGAGAATGAAAACACATCCTACCAGAAGCTAGGGGATACAGCCAAAACAGTGCTCAGAGGTCAGTTGATTTCTATAAACGCAGACATCTGGAAGGAAGAAAGTACCCAAACCAAAAAATTAACCCTACAGCTTGATGAGTAAAATGAGAGCAACAGAGGAAATCCTCAGGCACAACAAGAAAACAGGTAAAGATTAAAGCAGAACAAAACAAATTAGAGAATAGAAGAACAATTGAAAAAATTGATAAGACCAGAAGCTAGATTTTTGAACGGATCAACAAAATTGACAAACCACTGGCTAAGTTCACTAAAGAAAAACAAGAGAGGAAACAAATAATCCAAATAACAAATGAGATGGGAGATGTCACAACAGATCCAACAGAAATTAAAGTATCATAACAGAATACTATGAAAGACTGTATTCTAACAGATTTGAAAATCTAGAGGAAATGGACAAATTCCTAGATTCATATCACTAACCAAAATTATCACAAGCAGAAGTAGAACAAGTTAATAAACCCATCACATAGGAAGAGACAAAAATGTCATCAAAATCTACCAACCAAAAAAAGCCTGGCCCAGATGCTTTCACTGCAGAGTTCTACAAAACTTTTAGTCAATAGTTAACCCCAATACTAGTGAAACTATTTCTTGGCATAGAAAGGTATGGAATACTTCCCAGTTCATTCTATGAAGCCAGCATAACCCTAATACCAAAGTTAGAGAAAGAGCCCACACAAAAGGAGAATTACAGACCAATATCACTCATGAACCTAGATGCAAAAATCCTCAAAAAAATCCTTCCCAATAGAATTCAGAAATACATCAAAAAAGATCATCACAACCAAGCTGGATTCATACAAGGGATGCAAGGCTGATTTAACACCAGAAAAATGATTAATGTAATCAAATACATGAATAATGCAAAAGATAAGAATCACTTGATTTTGTCAATTGATGCAGAAAAGGCATTTGACAAACTCCAACACCAATTCATGCTAAAAACTTTCACCAAAATAGAAATAGAAGACAAATTCCTCATTGCCCTAAGGGCCGTCTATGCAAAGCCAACTGCCTACATCATCCTGAATGGAGAGACACTGAAAGAATTCCCCTTGAGAATAAGAACTAGACAATGATGCTCACTCTCACCACTTCTATTCAACATTGTACTGAAAATTCTAACCAGAATAATTAGTCAAGACAAAGAAATAAACGGCATCTGTACTGGAAAAGAAGTAAAAATTTCCCTGTTTGTAGATGACATGACTGTATACACAGGGAATACTAAAGAATCAATAAGTAAACTACTAAACTAACAGAAGAATTCAGCAGAGTATCAGGATATAAGATAAACATAAGTAAATCAGTTGGATTCCTTTATAATAACAAAGAGACCATCAAAGGAGAAATCACCAGCCCCAACATCTTTTTGGGGACCCCACAGAGGGAGGGAAAGGCATCGGCTGAGAAAATGAATTGAGAGAGACAGGAAAGAGTTTTGGAGAATAATGGCAGCCCCTCAAATTCTGTCTTTCTTTATTTCTTTAGTTGAGGTGACGTAATTTTCACCCTGCCCCCTGACCACACAGCTATTGGCTAACATAATTTTCACCCTGCCCCCTGACCACACAGCTATTGGCTAACTTGAAGCCTATACCTCCCTTGTGGTCTTTTTTTTTTCACGTTAATTATTACGGCCTTCTGGATAATGGTCCAAGAGAAGTGGTCTTTTTACATATTAATCATTAGGGCCTTCTAGGTAATGGCCCGACCTTGAGCTCAACCAGCTCTGTGCTTCAAGGTCAGGAGGTACAGGAGGAAGAGAGATATACAGTTAGGGCAAAATACTATCAAGGAAAGTACTGCCAGAAATACGTCACGGGTGAAATGCCTCTGCCCCTGTTACATAGACTTGTACCTTTGGTCACAAAGGCCTTTGTGGGTGATGGGCGTTGGCAAATATCATTTACCATAGCCCCCAGGAAGATAAAATACCTAGGAATAAGTCCAACTAGAGAAACAAGAGACCCATACAAAGAGAATTACAAGACCTTATTGCAAGTAACCAAGAGAGACTTACATAAATGGAGAAAGCTACCTTGCTCATGGATAAGAAGACTTAACATTGTGAAAATGGCTATTTTACCCAAAGCAGTCTACATATACATTTCAATCCAATACAAATTCCAATGACATTTTTTAATGAGATGGAGAAACAAATCACCAAATTTGTTGGGAAAGGGAAGAAACCCTGCATAAGCAAAGTGCTACTGAAGAACACACTAGGAGGCCTCTCACTACCTGGCTTTAGAACCGATTACACTGCCACAGCAGTTAAAGCAGACTGGTACTGGTACCAAAAGACATACAGACCAATGGAATAAGGTTGAGACCCCAGAGATGCCACCATCCTCCTATGAACAATTGATCTTTGACAAAGCCCCTACAATTGTAAACTGGGTTAAAAAAAGTCTCTTTGACAAATAGTGTTGGCAAAATTGGATATCCACCTGCAAAAAATGGAAACAAGACCCATGTCTCACATCTCACAGAAAAACTAACTCAAATTGGATTAAAGAGCTAAATATCAAATCCAAAGTGATAAAAATCATGAAAGAAAAAATAAGGTCACAATGGAAGTTTTAATACATGGCTTAGACAGACTTCAAAATTTGACAAAGAAAGGGTGAGCAGCAGGAGAGAAAATAGATAAATGAGAACTACTAAGAATCAAACACTTTTGCTCATCTAAAGACTTTATCAAAAGAATTAAAAGGCCATCCTCAAAATGGGACAAAATATTTGGCACGTATGTGTCAGACCAACGTCTGAGCTCCACAGTCTCGATGGTTCTACAAAATATCAAGAAGACAATAACCCAGCTGACAATAATCAACAAAGTAAGTAACCCAATTAAGTGATAAGCAAAGGAGATGACCAGACACTTCACTGAAGAGGGCATCCATGCAGCCAAAAGACATAGGAGAAAATGCTCACAATCATTAGCTATTAGAGAAATCAAAATTAAAACTACAGTGACATACCGTCTCACCCCAACAAGGCTGGCCATGATCAAGAAAACAACAAATGCTGGAGAGACTGTGGAGAAACTGCAACTCTCCCACACTAGAATCAAGGACAATCGCATGAGCAGATATGTGCACGGAAATGTTTATAGCAGCACAGTCTACAACAGCAAAAAGATGGAATCAACCCAGATGCCTGACAACAGGTGAATGGATAAGCAAGCTATGATATTTATATTCAATGGAACACTATGAGATGATAAAGAGCAATGATTATTTTAGGAAGCATCTCATAACCTGGTTTAAACTAGAGGACATTATATTGAGTGAAATCAGTCAGTGGCAGAAGGACCAATATTGTATGAGACCCCTACTATAAGGACTTAAAAACAGACTCATGTACAGAAGAAAAGACTCTTTGATGGCTACACGGAAGGGGAGGGAGGGAGAGAGAGGGCTCGTTATAGATTAGATGATTGATAGGCATTTAGTTGGGTGAAAGCATTGACAGGATATGTTAGATAGGGATCATCTTAACTGGACTTCAACATAAACTGAAAGCTCCTCTAATCTCAACCTAATATTGAAAGGATAGAGTAACAGGGGCAGAGGTCTACAGACCATGCTCTCAGGAGACATCAAGGCAAACTGGCATAACTAGCCTACTGCTAAGGGAATCTTCTGCACAACATATTCGTGAGTGGCATCTGGGGTCTTAAAAGTTAGTGAGCTGCCATCTGAGGTACATCAAATGGTCCCACCTCAGCTGGAACAGATGATCACTAAGGACAACAAAGATGTGAGGGAAAAAGAGCTCAGAAGATAGAAGGACTCACACGAATGGATGACTATAGCAACATGTGACCAGAAGAACCAGATGGCGCTCAGCTACCACCAATGACGGTCGTGATGAGGCAGACAGTATTGAGTCCCAGTAGCAACACAGACAAAAGAGGTGTGGGCCTCAAGAACTCAACTAAAAGTCCACAACTGATGGTCCAAAGACTTGGTGGTTCCCCTTGGAGCATCGCTGCTGGACTTGATGCTGCCCCTGACCTGAAATCATTTCTGAAGTCAACTCTTAGTACAGGAATAGACTGGACTTGCGAACACTATGTGACTACATGGTGTGTGCACTTTATGGTTCTGTGCATTTCTAGGATACTGTCCTTCTGGACTCTTATTAGAGAGGATAGGAGAGGTTGGAGAAGAGGGGACAGAAGATTGTTAAGAGGGTATGACATGTGTAGAATGGACAGAAGGCGTATCTTGTCATCAGGCAAGGAGAGCAGAAGGAGCTACAGATAGGCGAGCATGCAAAATTAACTTGGATTATATACTTTCACTCAATCACAATTAAAAAAATCAAAGATTTAAATGTACATGCTGCAACTATAAAATTCTTAGAATGAAACATAGGAAAGAAATCTTTAAATCCTAGTTTTCAAAAATGGATTCTAACATATGACAATGAAAGCACAGGTAACAAAAGACAAAACAGATAAATTCAACTTTATAAAAATTAAAGACTTTGGTACAGGAGAAGACTTTGTGAACAAAATGAAGAGACAACCTATACAATAGGAGAATGTATTGGGAAGCCATATATATCATAAGAGCTTCATATCAAGAATACAGAGAAACTTCTACAGCTTAACAACTAAAAGACAAAGCTAAATAAACAAACAAATAAATAAAACAGGCTAGCTTCAAATAGAGCTTAAACAGACACTTCAATAACGAAGGTAAACAGATGGCCAATAAACACATGAAAAGATGTTCAACGTCAGTAGTCATTAGGAAAATCCACATCAAAACCACTATGAGATATCATTTCGTCCCACTGGGATGAGTATTATCCCCAAAACAGAAAATAAAAATTGTTGGCAAGGATGTAGAGAAATTGAGATCTCATTAATTATTTGTGGGAATATTAAAAGATGCAAGCACTGTGTAAAACAGTGTCATGTTTCCTCATACAGTTAAACATGAAAGTTCCATATAAGCCAGAAATTTTACTCCTAGGAATAGACCCAAAATAATTGTTAGTAAGATACAACATCAACCCATAAGAGTCAATTGGTTTTCTATACAATATCAACGAACAACCTGAAAAGGGAATTAGGGAAATAATTACCCCAAATAGACACTTTTATACCAATGTATATGTAGGAATTATATTGATATAAACATTAAAAAAAAAAAGTCAGTGCAGTATTATTCACAGAAGGTGGATACAACCCAAGTGTTTATTAACAGACAGATAAATAAAAAGTGATGTGTGACATATAATGAATATTATCCAGTCATGAAGAGAAATGAAGTTTAGATCCATACTACAACATGGGTGCATCTTAAAAACTTTATGCTGGACAAAATAAGTCAGACACAAAAGAATAGATATTGTATGATCTCACTAACATCCAGAATAAGCAAAACTAATATCCAGAATAGGCCAAAGTAGAGTTTGATGGTTAAGAGTGTGTGTCAACTTTCTTGGATCATAATTCTAGTGTTTCAGCAGTTATATGATGTTGTAATCAGCTCCTTGTTGAAATCTGGTATGTCATCACCCCCTTGATAGAGTCTGCTGAATAGTAACCATAGAGATGGAGCTTGTGATGGCCCACCAGCCACTCAAAGTTCAACTGTCCTCCTTCTGCCACTTCCTTCCTTCCTGCTCACATTGCCAAGATTGTTGGCTTGTTCTTGTTCCGTCTACTACCTCTTGTCTCATCTCCAGTGTTTGGGACTTGAGCTAGCAGCTTTTCTGTCCATCTTGGAATTTGTGAATCTTCACAGCCAGAGAGCAAGAGTCCTATTCCCAGATCTCCTGACCTTGGATTTGCCATTCCCTGCAGTTACATAAATCTGGAGAAATCTTGAGGTCTTGTCTACAGCCTTGTGATTCCTTCATTTTCACAGCCCGTGAGTGGGAGCCCTGCTTTCCAACTTGCTGACCTTGGGTTCACCAGCTTCTGGGGCTCTGTGAATTGGAACAGGCCCCTACACTGATCCATGCACTTAGGATGTGCTGACCTCCACAACCTAGTGAATCCTTTTTTTTGATATCTTTCTCTCTCTATATATTTGCATGCATTACTGATTTTGCTTCTCTAGACGACCTAGTCTAGGGCACAGAGATGGTGACCAAAGTTTGTCAACAGTTACCAAAGGTAAGTGGAGCCCTGGTATATGATGGTTAAGAGCTCGACTGCTAACCAAAAGGTCAGTAGTTTAAATCCACCAGCTACTCTTGGAAACCCTAGGGAGGGTTCTACTCTGTCCTATAAGGTTGCTATGAGTCATAGCCAATTGGATAGCAACATGATTTATCAATAGGATAATGATAGGTGGGATGGAGAAGTAAAGAGGTATTGCTTAAGGGATATTTTAAGGGTGATAAAAAAATTGGAACTGGGTAGTGATGATGCTTGTGTAACATGAGGGACATAAATAATGTCACTTAATTGTACAAGTAAAAATGTTTGAAGTGGCAAATGTTTTGCTGTGTGTATTTCACCACAATTTAAAAATACGGAATACTAGCTCTGGAAAGCAGATAATACTGGTTCAAATCTAAAACTATCTAAGCAAAACTTTTTTTACCTTAATTTTATATATAAAAGTTAATACCAAAACCAGAAACCACACCCATTGCCATCAAGTCAATACTAACTCACAGCAACGTATCTGTCCTGTAGAGTTTCCAAAGACTGCCTGGTAGATTTGAACTGCTAATCTTTTGGTTTATTAGCCATAGCTGTTAACCACTATGCCATCTGAATTTCTATATGAGTCATACCTTCTACAAAATATCATAATGAAGATCAAAATGAATGATATACACAGTGATTTTGCACATATGATTGTCTTAACTGGCCTGCTGTTCTTCCCAGATCCAGATGCTACCTGCCTCTGAAACATCGCTAGATGTACTCTGCAGTTTTTCCCTTCTCAATTTTTCCCCCATATACTTTCAAGAAGATCTTGTCTCCTCTTTGTAGTATATTCTTTCTTTACCTACATGAACACAATTGAATATGTTAGAATAAAGCTTTTAAATTTGAACCTTATGAAATAATTTGCCTGTCATCTATGTGTTTTGAATTTATGAATTAACCTCGGAAAATTTTTTGTTTTCTTCTTCTAGGACTTTGAGCTTAGATAAAAGATGAATCAAGAGGTCCCACTAGGGGTATGCAGTATTTTACAACAAAGTAGAAGATCTGATTGAGACTAACTACTGTAGTTTTATCTCTGTGTCAAGTATACAAGCCAAGTGTGCATACTAAAGTCCTCACTAAAAGGGAAGATGTTTTTAAAATATCATGTAGACACAAAGAGGCATGAAACAGCTACAGAGAGTAGCATTAGAGGTTTAAAACTAATGCAGTTAATAGTTTTGTATTGTTTATCATACCATCAAAGCTATCTATTTTAAACCATTTTACTTTTAAAATTTCTGTACAGAAAATACAATATATATGATCTTAGCTAAGTATGTATACAATATTTTCCCCAAAGAATGGTAAGTTACACTGTCTTTAGTCACTCAAAGTCCCAGATTATTTTCTAAGCCCCTTCACCATTCTAGACCAGATTCACTGCCAGCGAGTCAACTCTGACTCATAGCAACCTTATAGGATGGAGAACTGCTCCACAGGGTTTCTGAGGAGCAAATGGTGGGTTCCAGCTGCTGAATTTTCGGTTAGCAGCTGAGCAGTTCACCTCCATTCTAAGCAACGGGCTATTTCATCCTAAAACTTGATTACATGATGGCAGCTGCATTTCCAGACATCATAAGAAAACTAAACTAACTTCTCCAAAGTCAACTCTGACTCATGGTGATGCCATATGTGTTGGAGCAGAACTGTACTCCAAAGGGTTTTCAATGTCTGATTCTTCATATGTAGGTTGCCAGACTTTTCTTCTGAGGTGCTTCTGCATGGACTTGAACCTCTAACTTTTTGTTTAAAAGTCAAACAGTTAACAATTTGTACTGTCCAGTGACTCTGCAGTCATCATATTTACGTTTAAAGCTAGAAGTGAGTGGTAGAGGGAAAAGGAGAATAAATAGATAGAACACATGTATCTTTATTAGGAGTACATATATCTTTCCACTACTTTCCTTTGTTACTCTCACACATCAGACATTTCCTTAGGCCTCCATGGCTAGAACTAAAATCACATGTCCTGTCTTGGCTACAAAAGTAGCTGAAAAATTAGTCAAGAGATTCTGAAAACAGGAATGAAGTTCAAGATTATTGCTAAACTCATATCTGGAAATATTGGTACAAAACCAAGGCAGTGAGATAGGGAACAGAATGAAATCAGTGAAGGTCAGTTATCAAGTAAGTTACCATTATGTGCAATTAAAGTTTAGTCTCACTAGTGATCTACGGCAGACAGTGTAGAACACCTATGAAAGTTGTTCCAACAAAAGGACAAAAACAATTATGTCGTATTTATGAGTTGAAATCAACTCTACGGCAAATAGCAGCTGAGAGCTGCTTGTGGGGGTTCTTAGTCTGTGGAACTATTAGCTTGCACTGCACTGTGGGACCTCGCATGTACCCAGGGCTAGTTAAACATCCGCAGCAAGGGATTCTCAAATACATAGTGTAAGCAGTCTGTGGAGGTAGGAGTGAGTGCCAAGAAGATAGGAGATTGTTATCCCAGTCAAAACTGCATCTTTTTTTTTTTTTTTTAAAGCTTAGGAAAAAAGAAAATGGAGAGTAGCTATGGAATATGAGGCTGACACTTTGAAAATGCTACTAAAATAAATTGTGAGTTAAAGGTTTTGAGGCTGGCTTTGAACTGTACATGGGGTGAGGCCCTTTGCTGTAGAAGGGATCCTGCTATTGCTGCATTACACATATTTAGGATGTTTTAATATGAAAGATACTAACCTGCGAAAAATGTGAGAGGCAGAACTCAGTGGGACTGCCTTGTTTTTCTGGGTGTCACAAGAGAGATTACCAGTTTTCTACTATTTTCTGATAAGAATCTGACTTCATGAATACCAGCAAGGTTTCCTTCTGTGACAGGTTTCTGCCTTATACAGGTTTTGACTTTTGCAGATTTTGCTGCATTTGTATCCATTTTAATAGAATCCCCGGGTGCTACAAAAAGTTAACACCCTCTGTTCTCACATGAAAGATTGGAGCCTTAAGTCCACCCAAAGTCACCTAGGAAGAAAGGTCTGGTGATCTATTTCTGAAAAATCAGCCACTGAAAATCCTAGAGAACACAGTTCTATTCTAACATATGAGGACTGGAAAAATGTGCTACATACCTTGTTGCTGAATATCACCAGAATAACCTTCAAAGTACTCCCCTTGGGAAGCTATGCATCATTGCCAGGGCTTAGTCCACACTTCAAAGTAGTTTAGGAACTCTTTCTCTGAAATGGCTATCAGAGCTGTCGTTGCATTACCCTTGATGTCCTGAATGTCATCCAAATGTCTTCCTTCCAACATTTACTTTATCTTCGGGTAAAGAAAAACATCATTAAGGGCCATATTGGGTGAGTAGGGGGAGTGTTCCAATACAGTTATTTGTTTACTGGCTAAAAACTCCCTCCCAGACAACTATAGAATTAGATCTGTGAACTTGCCACTGTGCCACCGTGTGCAGTGGCACTTCAAGAAAGAATTCCAAAATTGCTTTGAAAGACGGTCTAGGTGATGTCATTGGTACATAGCTTCCCAAGAGGAGTACTTCAAAGGTGATGATAGTGATATTCAGCAATGAGGTATTAAGTTAGAACAATTAAGTTCCTGAACTTAATTGTCAGCCCTTGTATATGGAGTCTCCATAAGTTGAAAACAATTCATAGGCAACTGGTTCCTGATTTTTATCCACTTAATATGAAGATTATCTTGTGCCACTTACTGAAGACATTTGATATATACATATTCATCTAAGATGGGTTTAGCTACTATAGTGTTGTCTGGAGATAGACTGATTTATTAAATAACAGATTCCAAAAACAAAATCAAACTCACTGCTGTTGACTCCCACTCACAGGAAACCCATAGAGCAAAGTAGAGCTGCCCCACAAGATTTCAAAGGCAATAAGTCTTTACTGAAAAGAATTACCACATCTTTCTCCTGTGGAGTTGCTGGTGGGTTGAAGCAGCTGACTTTTCAGTTGGCAGTTGAACACTTTAACCACAACACCACCAGAGGTACTTAATAACAGATAAAACCAATAAATAAATAAAACAGCTCTACTGAGTTGATTACAACTCACTGTGACCCTATAGGACATAGTAGAATTGTCCCAGAGAGTTTCTAAGGAGTGCCTGGTAGATTTGAACTTCTAACATTTTGTTTAGCAGCTGTAATACTTAGCCATTACTGGCCAGGTTTTCCAATAACAGATTAGGAATATAGCCCAATCATTGTGTGGCCCTTCAAATTTTTCCTGAAATAATGGTTATGATTTAGCAAATGGAGTTTTGACAGTTATACTAAGTGTAACACATCATTAGCAAAAAACTGATAACCATTTCCATACAAATTCTAAACTTCTGGACACTTGCTGGTTTCCAGCATTTCTGTTCTCAACACTATGAAAGATCATTGTCATGGAATTCTGCTTGTATGCCTGTCTAACATATGTGGGGAAATTTGTTTCCCTGAAATATCTGAAAGCAATTTTGTAGGCACATGGTTTTCAACACATGATACTAAATTTGCCTTTCTAAATGAAGATAGCATGTTGAAATGACAGCCTTTTGTGAAGCTCAAGCGTAACTATACCTCAGCTATAATTTTATTTTGTTTGATTTATCTTTTCTGCTATTAAATTGGTTGAGAGTATGGTTTATTGTGCTTCAGGACATTGTAGTGAGATAATAAATGAACAATTTTAATGAATAACAGAAATTCAACTGCTGACTTATATACATTTATATTTAAATTTTTCTTTGCCAGTGGAAGAACATAGCAAGCATATCGTTGTTCCCATAGAACATGTATTTATAAATGTGCTAAAAAGCAAGAGGCAAGTATATAACCGTCTGATTTTTGTCACATGCTGGAAATGCCAAAGACATATTAATAACTTAATCTTGAAAAAGCACACTTTAGCATAGAGCAGAGAAAAATGTAAAGACAAATGCGCTGAATCCATAATGCTATGTAGATACACTGTACTGAGGTGTGGATTTTACATTAACTTTCTAATAAATACATTTTATTTATTTTTGTAGTAAGTAATGCTTTCTGTGTTATTTTAATTTTCTAATAGAATATGAGAATATAGATAATCTCTTCATTGAATTATTTCCTCTGGCATAATTTAAAACAACGTATTAGAAATGGGATTTTTTTATATAGCAAATTAGATCAATCCTTAAATCATTTAAAGTAATACCTGTTTTAGCACTGAAACATAAAGTTTTAAATCTAAATAGAATAGGTGTATAAATTAAAAAATACTACATTCCAAAATCTTAAACCAAAGATTAAAAAAAAAAAAATTAAGTTTACATAAAGGCATCTGTACCTAGATGGATGTGGGCAGTGAGGTGACAATCATTTAGCCATACAAAATAGAAATGAAGTACATTTAGGTTAAATGTGTAAGATAGTGTAAAAAGAGAAAGTAAAATAGGCGGTATCTGTCTACTGCTGGCCATCTTCTTGCACTTGGCATTGCCTTGTACTTTAACTGGGCTTTGTCTGAACATTCTGGTGCTTCCTGCAAAGCCTGATTCTTTAGTTCCCATAACTTTTAGACCATGCATTCTGTCCTTGGAAACTCTGGTGGCATAGTGGTTAAGTGCTAAGACTGCTAACCAACAGATCAATACTTAGAATCCACCAGGCACTCCTAAGAAACTCTATAGGGAGGCAGAGTCAAGATGGCGAACTAAGCACACATGTCCCTGTATCCCTCTAGAAACCAAGACTTGATAACCCAAGAATTGATAATCAAACAGAGCCTTCTAGTCACCTAGTGAGCCCACAGGACACGGCATAGGGCTGTTAATTTAGACTTCATACCACTCAATGAAAAACCTCTTCTCTTTCTCTGACTCCTGCTCCTGGCTAGCCCTGGCTCCCACGGACTAAAAGTAAACAGATCATTTTGACTTTTTTTTTCTCTGTTTTGGCTGGAGGGCAGAGTGAGGTTTGCCCAGTGGCTAGACTCAGATGCACTGCTGGTAGGATAGGCAGGTGAAATTGCCATATTTTGAGAGCCAGACTTAGGACTCTGTTCATCTAGCTTGTCTTTTTATCACTGCCACAGTGTGGTTTATACGGAATCACAGTGCCTGTGTGTCAGACGCCATGTTGGATACAGAGATTTTAGCATGACATAACCCTTAGCCTGGGAGCCAGTGCCTGCAAACAGGACAGTGCTTCTCCAACAGAAAAGCAGTAGTTTAAACAGTGTTGCCTACGGTGGGGGCCCAGTGATGTAGGCTGAGGACTCACTACATCTCGGCACTTTTAGCCCCTCTATCTGCCAACCATGTGGAGGGTGCCATCTTAGATACAGTGGCCACAGCTATATCTAATTCTTAGCTTAGGAGCTAGAGCCTGTCCACAGGAGAGTGCTTTTGTACCAGAAAAGCAGTAGTTTACACAGTCTTGCCTAAGGCTTGGCCCTGTCAGCAGAGGCCAACAAGGCAGTAGCATTGCTGTATTTTGAACTAGGTCCTATCATCTGAGGTTGGATATAGAGGTGCTTACTTTGCCAGTTCAGAAGACGGACCTCTACACCTGAAAACCTGACTGACTTGGGAAGTGGTCAGATACCTTTTGTTTTACATATTAAGACAGCCAGAGAAACATATGCAGTCCATCTTAACACTATCTCTCCCAGCCTTACTTACTCACATGAAACTCAAAAAGCAACAGACACTTGTGACAAACAAGAAATCACCCATGGCTTCAGAAGGCTCCCAAACAAAACAACTAAGGAGTTTTCCGGATGAAGAAACTTTTCTGAAATCATCAGAAGGTGAATACAAAAGGATTATATACAGAGCCCTTCTAGATCTTATACAAAATGCAGCAGAACAGAAGGAAAAATTAAGTAAGCTGTTCGATCTGACGGAGCACCAGTACTCTGAAATCCAACAGATCAAGAACAAAATCAAAGACATAGAAACTTCCATTCAAAGCCAAGAAAACAGAATGGAACAAATGGAAAAAAAAAAAAAAATCTCTAACTTGGAGGACAGAGATGCTGACATGAGTGTCTATGAGCAGAAATCAGAAAAAAGAAACAAGAAAAACGAAGAAGCATTAAGAAGAATGCGGGACTCTATTAAGAGGAACAACCTTCGATTAATTGGAGTCCCTGAACAGGGTGAGACATGTGAGAACACAGAGAATACTGTTGCTGAGCTGCTGACAGAAAACTTCCCAGAAATCATGAAGGAAGAGAATACAGATATCCCAGATGCATATCATATACCACCCAATATAGATCTCAAAAGAAAGACTCCAAGACATATTATAATCAAGCTTCACCAAATGAAACATAAGCAGCAACTCTTAAAGGCAGCAAGACTCAAAGCAAAGCTCACATTCAGAGGGAAATTCTGTAGACTTTTGCCAGATTTCTCAGCAGAACCCATGCTTTCATGGAGACAGTGGCATGACACATTCAAAGTCTTGAAGGAGAAGAACTTCCAACCAAGAATTATGTATCCTGCAAAACTATCTTTAAAATATGAAAATGAAATTAAGACATTCCCAGATAAACAGAAACTCAGAGACTTTGTAAAAACTAAACAAAAACTACAAGAAATACTGAATAAAGTTCTTGTCTTTGGCTTAGAAGAATAAAACCACTAACTTTATATTTTAGAATGACACATCATCCAGAATTCTACTCAGTTAAGGGAAGGCTCCAAAGCCAATCACAGCTTTAATACTGAAAGAAACAATCCAGTGATTATCATGAAAACTGTGGTGCCATCATATTAAAAAGAGGGATGTACTACAGTCATTATAGTCCTTCCCGATGGATAGGAAGTCAACAACACTGGTAACAATTAAAAATGGGTTTATATATAGTTTATTAAGGGAGATCATAAGGGCAGCATAAAGCACAGCAAAGATGCAATATATCATACCAAGAAATGTAACACAGGAGTCTCAACAACTACAAAATCAGCTCTGAAAAAGGTGAAAAACCAACTCACAAAAAAAGAATGTCCCAGAACAGACAAATAAGAACAACATCAACACAAAAATAAGCATATCACAATGGCAGCACTGAACACACACCTATCAATAATTACATTGAATGTGAATGGACTGAATGCTCCAGTAAAGAGACATCAAGTGACATCTTGGTTCAAAAGTCAAGACCCATCCATATGTTGTCTACAAAAAAACTCACTTGAGACTTAAAGATAGGAACAAACTGAAATTTAAAGGATGGAAGAATATATATCAAGCTAACAATGAACAAAGAAGAGCAGGTGTGGCAATTCTAATCTCAGATAAAACCAATTTTAATGTAAAAACCAACATCATGGACAAGGATGGACACTATTTATTGCTGAAAGGTCCAGCACACAAACAAGACTTAACTATATTAGATACTTATGCTCCTAATATCAGAGCACGTATATATATTGATGAAACACTGAATACACTCAAAAAAGAGTTAGATTAATCCACAGTAACAGTGGGAGATTTCAGCACTCCAGTCTGAATACTAGAGAGATCATCTAGAGAAAAGCTCAATGAAGATACAGAAGATCTCATTGTCACAATTAACCAACTAAACCTCATTGATAAATACAGAAATTGCTACCCATCAGTGGACAACTACACCTTCTCCAGTGCACATGGAACATTATCCAGAATAGACCATGTGTTAGGACATAACGCAATTCTCAACAAAATCCATACCATTGAATTATTGCAAAGCATCTTCTCAGATCATAAAGCTATAAAAGTCAAAATTAATAGTGGATAAAACATATCTAGAAAGTGGAACTCGTGGAAAGTGAACAACATCTTGATCAAAAAACCATGGGTTATAGAAGAAACCAAGGATGAAATAAAGAAATTTATGGATTCAAATGAGAAGGAAAACACTTCCTACTAGAACCTATGGGATACAGCCAAAGCAGTGTTCAGAGGTCTGTTTATCTCCATAAATGCAAACGTCTGGAAGGAAGAAAGACATCACATCAAGGAACTAACCCTACACCTTGAACAAGTAGAGAGAGAACAACAGAGGAACCCCTCAGGCACCAGAAGAAAACAGATCCTAAAGATTAGAACAGAGCTAAATGAATTAGAGAATAGAAAAACAATTGAAAAAATTTAAAAGACCAAAAGCTGGTTTTTTGAAAAGATCAACAAAATTGCAAACCACTGGCTAAACTTACTAAAGAAAAACAGGAAAGGAAACCAATAAGTCAAATTAGAAATGATACAGGAGTTGTCACAACAGATCCAACAAAAATATAAAATATTGTAACAGAATACTGTGAAAGACTGTACTCTAACAAATTTGAAAACCTAGAGGAAATGGACAAATTCTTTGATTCATATCACCTAACCAATTTATCACAACATTAAGCAAGACAACTTAATAAACCTATCACAAAGGAAGAGATTGAAAATGTCATCAAAAAACTGCCAACCAAAAAAAGCCAGGGCCCAGATGGCTTCACTGCAGAATTCTACCAAGCCTTTAGAGAAGAGTTATCTCCAATGCTACTGAGACTATTTCACAGTATAGAAAAGGATGGAGTACTCCCAAACTCATTCTATGAAGCCAGCATAACCCCAATACCAAAGCCAGGGAAAGATCCAACCAAAAAGGAGAACTACAGGCCAATATCATTCATGAATCTAGATGCAAAACTCTTGAACAAAATTCTTGCCAAAAGAACTCAACAATATATCCACAAAATCATCCATCATGGATTCATACCAGGGATACAAGGCTAGCTCAACATCAGAAAAACAATTAATGTGATTAACCACATAAGTAACACAAAAGACAAGAATCACCTGATTTTGTCGACTGATGCACAAAAGGCATTTGATAAAGTCCAAAACCCATTAGTGCTAAAAACTCTTAGCAAAATAGGCATAGACGGAAAATTCCTCAATGCAATAAGAGCCAATTATACAAAGCCAACTGCCTACGTCATCCTGAATGGAGAAAGATTGAAAGAGTTTCCCTTGAGAACAGGAACTAGACAAGGATGCCCACTCTCCCCTCTCCTATTCAACATTGTACTAGAAGTTCTAGCCAGAGCGATTAGACAAGACCAAGAAATAAAGGGCATCTGCATCAGCAAAGAAGAAGTCAAAATCTCCCTGTTTGCTGATGATATGATTGTATATGAAGAGTATCACAAAGAATCTATAAGTAAACAACTCGAACTGATAGAAGAGTTCAGTAAAGTCTCAGGATACAAGACAAACATAAGTAAATCAGTAGGATTCCTTTATACCAACAACTAGTCTGTTAATGAAGAAATCATCAAATCAATACCATTTACTATAGCCTCCAAGAAGATAAAGTACCTAGAAATTAATCTAACCAGAGAAATAACAGACCCTTACAAAGAGAACTACAAGCCCTTACTACAAGAAATTAAGAGAGACATAGATAAATGGAGAAACCTAACCTGCTCTTGGATAGGAAGACTTAACATTGTGAAAATGTCTATTTTACCCAAAGTAATCTCCTTGTATAACGCAATGCCATTACAAGATCCAGTGTCATTTTTTAATGAGATGGAGAAACAAGTCACAAACTTTGTTTGGAAAGGGAAGAAGCCTCGGGTAAGTAAGCTACTACTAAATAAGAACATACAGGGAGGTCTCTCATTACCCGACCTTAGAACATATTACACTACCACAGTGATCAAAACAACCTGATACTGGTAGAAGAACAGACAGATCAATCAATGGAACAGAATTGAGACCCCAGAGATGACACCATCTGCCTATGAACAATTGATATTCAACAAAGGCCCTAAGACATTAAACTGGGGTAAAAACAATCTCTTCAACAATTGGTGCTGGCAAAATTGAATATCCATCTGCAGTAAATTGAAAGAAGATCCATATCTTACACCTTATACAAAAACCAACTCAAACTGAATAAAAGACATAAATATCAAATCCAAAACGATAAATCTCATCTAAGAAAAAGTAGGAACAACAATGGAAGTTAATACACAACGTAGACAGACTTCAAAATCTATCAAACAAACCACAATCAACAGAAGAGAAAATAGGTAAATGGGAACTATTAAGAATCAAATACGTTTGCTCATCCAAAGGTTGTATTAATAGAATTAAAAAACTGCCTACAGAATGGGAGATCCAGGCAGCCAAAAAACACATGTGGACATGTTCACAATCTTTAGCTATTAGAAATTCAAATCAAAACTACAATGAGAATCAACAAGGTTGGCCATGATCTAAAAAGCACAAAACAACAAATGCTGGAGAAGCCGTGGAGAAAGTGAAACTCTTCTACACTGTTGGTGGGATTGCAAAATGGTCTAGCCTCTTTGGAAGGCAACCTGGCCTGTCCTTAAAAAATGGATATAGATATACCATTTAACCCAGTAATTCCACTACTTGGAGTATATCCTACAGAATCAAGGCCATTCACACCAACGGACACATGTACAAGAATGTTTATCGCAGCACAGTCCACGATAGCAAAAAGTTGGAATCAACCCAGATGCTCAACAACAGAGAAATGGATAGGTAAACTATGGTATATATACCCAACGGAGCACTGTGCAATGATAAAGAATAATGATGAGTCTAGGAAATATCTCATAACCTGGTTTCAACTGGAAGACATTATGCTGAGTGAAAGAAGTCAGCGACAAAAAGACAAATATTGTATGAGACCCCTATGATAAGATCTCTAAAACAGACTTATGTGTAGAAGAAAAGACTCTTTGACAGCTGCAAGGGAGGGGAAGGAAGGAAGACAATGGGCAGAGGCTTTAGATTAGATTAGATAGTTGGTAGAAATTTCGTTGGGTGAGATCGGTGATAGCACACATTAAAAACAAGAACAATAGTAAGCAGACTTCAACATAACTTGAATACTCCTATCTTTACTCAATATTTCAAGGACAGAGTAAGTAAGGCAGGGTGCAGGGGACTATGCTCTTAGGCGAAATTGAGGCCAACTGGCACAACTAGCTTTTTTCTAAGAGGGGTCTCTGCACCCCACATTGGTGAGTGGCATCTGGGTTCTTAAAAGCTGCCAAGCTACCATCCGAGGTCACAGCAAATGGTACCAACTCAGCAGGAAAGGATGCTCACTGAGGACCAAAATGACATGGGGTAAAGACAACCCAGAAGATGGAGATATCTACATGGGACTTGGGACAGGAAGAACCAGGTGGTGCCCAGCCACCACCAGTGTTAGCTGTGATGCAGCTCATAAGTTGAATCTCACTGGCAATACAAGAATAAAAAGGGGTTCACCCTCAGATCTCCACTAAAATACCTCAGTTGGTGGTCCAGCGGCTTCAGGGTTCCCCTGGGAGCATGGCCCCTGGCCCTGATGCTGCCTTCGCCCATAAATCATAACGAAGGTCCACTCTTTGGACACAAATGTATTGGACTTGGTGATGCAAAGTGACCATATGTTGGATGCATTTACGTTTCTATGCATCTATAGGATATCATCCTGCTGACTTCTGGCTGGAGTAAGGGGAGTGAGTGGAGAGGAGTGGAAAGGAGACTGTTGGGAGGATGAGACGTGTATGGAGCAGAGAGGAATGGCGTGCTGTCACCGTGTGGGGAGAGCAGTGGAAGCTACAGACAGTTGGGCATGTAAATTTATATGCGAATGTACAATTTCAGTCAGTCACAAAAAATAAAAAATAGAAAGAAACTCTATGGGACAGTTCTACTCCATCCCATAGGGTCACAAAGAGTCAGAATTGACAGCAATTTTTTAAAATTATTATTCTGTCCTTGGTTCACTTCTGACTGATTGCAAATGCAATCTACAGCATTAATATGCTTCTACAAGTCCAATAATTTTCTATATGCTAGATGCAACAAGGTTTATATGAAAGAAATCAATTATTTATTGGTTGCCTCTCCATATTTCATCTACTGGTCAGATATCTCCTTTAACACATCCATCAAGTAATTTAATACTAACATATACAAGCATAACCTCGATGACTTTCCCCAATTTTTTCTTTATTTTAATCCTCCTTAATTTTTTTTACCCATGTAATCATGCCTGCATTTACACACATAAAGTAGAAACCTTACAGTGATATTAAGATTTTTCAATCTTCAGAGCTAATTGATCTAATCATTTAAAATTTGTATCTTCAACTCTCTAGAGCTGATATTACTCATTTATTATTTCTGCTCAGGGCTTTCATGCTTATCTCCTAGTAAGACTCTCGACTTCTTCTCTTGCCACCAAGTTATCTTTTGCATTATTGGCCAGTTTAGCACTTAAAAAACAAGTAATCATATCATTTTCTTGGTTTGAAAATATTTGGTAACTTCATATTGACTTTAGTAATTAAATTACTTAGACTATTACAAAGAATACTTTATTAACGTGTCCCCCAAGTTTTCTACTTTTGTGTATCTTTAACAACTCCCTGTATTCTTTTTAACTACTATTCTATGCATTTTCTATTTAATTATCAACCGTGGCTAGCTACATGACTCTTTTACTACTCCCCTGTCAATATTAACAATTCTGTAAAGTTATTTACTCCCTAAAGTCTTTACTTCCTATACAAACTAAGAAATTCTGTTTCAATGTCTCTCAATGTCGATACTTAATGTGATTTGTTGTTCTGTATAGCTCTCCTCTTTGTGTACATGAGTCATGTGATACTCATTCTGTACTAAAACAAAAAATAAAAAAACACTGCCTTCAAGTCTATTCTGACTCATAGTGAGTCTATAGGACATAACAGAACTGTTCCATGGACTTTCCATGCTGTGCCTAGTGGATTCAAACTGTTGACCATTTAGTTAACCTAGTCTGCTGATTTCTCCAAAGTCTCCATGTAGCGGACAGTGCTAACTGATATCTTACCATGTTTCATTATAACCTTTGTTCTCAAGGAGTATCAAACCCAGTAAGATAGTACATATTTTTTCTTAACTGAAAAAAAAATTCATATAAATGGAGTCCCAAATTTTCTTTTTATATTTACTTTATTTTACACTTTAATTACCCACCTGAATGAATTTTGTGGTGGTCGTGGTTGTGCCATCAGAAAAAAGAAATTTCTTTGTCCATCTATTCCTGTGTAAAACATTCTGTTCCACATAGTTACTTTGCTCAAATTTTATTTCCATAAACTCTTAAAGACAGTTTCAATAGTTGAAGCTATTGATTTTTATATTTCATACAAATCACATTTAAAGTGTATTTCATTGTTCTACCTTTCCATCATTCATTTTGTCCAGTTTATCCATTGTAGGTGATCAACTGGCAGACACCTTGATAATTACATTCTGTAGTAAATGTCTTAAACAGTTAGACAATAAAATGGCAAAAATTTTCTCAAGTAAACTCTACTTATTCTAGGGGCTTTCTTTCGTAAGAGTTCATTTATTTAAAAATTTTATTTTACTTCTTGCCAGCATTGTTTTGGCAGAAAAGTCAGATGAAAGTCTACATGATTTCCCTCAGAATGTTAGTTTTGATTTGAGCCTTGCTATTTTCAGAAGCATCTCTTTGTGTTTTAGCTTAATAAACTTAATTATAATATGTCTTGGTGTTTTTCTTTTTGGATCTAACATTTGTGGTGTTCGATAAACATCTTGGATACCTGTGTTCTCTTTGTTCATAATCTCAGGAAAGTCTTCTGTCAGCATCTCTACAGCAATACTCTCTATGTTGTCATTAATCCTCCCTTGTTCATGAACTCCAATTAAACGTAAATTATTCCTCTTCATGGAGTCCAATATATATCATAATGTTTCTTCATCTTTCTTATTTCCTTTCTCTGATTTTACCTCATAGATGCTGGCATTGGTTACTTTGTCTTCTAAGTCACTGATTCTAACTTTCTTCTGTTCAATTCTACTCTTTTGGCTTTGGATAGAATTATTCAATTCTGTAATTTGATGTATTTCAGATCATTGATGCTCTAACATTTCAAATAGTTTACTAAATTTTTCATTTTGTTGCATTTTGTTTAACCTCTAGGAGGGTTTTATATATAACTCTTTTGTATTCAACATCTGTTAGATTCAGAATGGCTTCTTCATCTGGGAAATTTTTTGAATTTTTTGAATCTTCATTTAGGGAATTTTCTGGAGCATTTGAAGGTTGTTTCTTTAAATGATTAATTATGTTCTGCTGCCTGCATGCCATCTAGATGCTATTTGATTTCTCTGATAATGGATCTAAGAGAATTGTTGGTCACCTGTTGTCTCTGTTACTGTAGTGATTTGCCCCAGGTGAACTCTCAAGTGTGGAAGACTCTTCTTATTGGGTAGAAAAGAAGAATGTTCCAGAACAGATTAATAAGAACAACAGAGAAATCATCAACATGAAAATAAACATATCACAATGACATCACTAAACATATACCTATCAATAATCACATTGAATGTAAATAGACTGAACGCTCCAGTAAAGAGACAGTGACGATATCCTGGATCAA
This sequence comes from Heterohyrax brucei, assembly GCA_028571685.1. Taxonomy (NCBI): domain Eukaryota; kingdom Metazoa; phylum Chordata; class Mammalia; order Hyracoidea; family Procaviidae; genus Heterohyrax; species Heterohyrax brucei. The sequence goes on from CM053148.1 coordinate 110,685,169, forward strand.
AAGACGTGACCCATCTATATGTTGCTTACAAGAAACACATCTTAGACTTAAAGATAAGAACAGGTTAAGAATTAAAGGTTGGAATAATATATACCAAGCTAATAATACACAAAAAAGAACAGGTGTGGCAATCTTAATCTTAGATAAAATAGATTTTAATATAAAATCCACTACTGTAGACAAGACTGGTCACTATTTATTGCTTAAAGGTTCAATACTCAAGCAAGACTTAACAATATTAAATATTTATGCACTCAGTACCAAAGCACCTAAATACATTGAACAAATATTGACAACACTGAAAAATGAGATTGATCATTCCACAATAATAGTTGGGGACTTTAACACTCCCCTTTCAGTTAAGGATAGATCATTCAGAAAAAAGCTCAGTGAAGATACAGAAGATCTTATTACAATAATCAGAAGATCTTATTACAATAATCAATCGACTTGACCTTATCAACATATACAGGTCTTTTCATCCATCAGCAGATAAATACACCTTCTCCAAAGTACATGGAATATTCTCCAGAATAGACCATATGTTAGGTCATAAAACAATTCTCCATAAAATCCAAGCCATTAATTTATTGCAAAGTACCTTCTCAGACCACAGAGTTATAAAAGTTGAAATCAATAACAGAAAATTCATAGGTAAAAATTCAAACTTGTGGAAACTGAACAGCACTTTGACAGCTTTGAAAACCTAGGGGATTTGGACAAATTTCTAGATTCATATGACTCACCAATACTATCACAAGGAGAAATAGATCAACTTAATAAATCTATCACAAAGGTAGAGATTGACAAAGTTATCAAAAATCTACCAACCAAAAAAAGTCCTGGTCTAGATGGCTTCACTGGAGAATTCTACCAAACTTTTCGAGAAGAATTATCTCCAACACTAATGAGGCTATTTCACAACATAGAAAGAGATGAAGTACTTCCAAATTTATTCTGTGATACCAGCATAACCCTGATACCAAAACCAGGGACAGATCCCACAAAAAAAGAAATTACAGACCCATATCACTTATGAATCTAGATACAAAAATCTTCAACAAAAATCTAGCCAATAGAATGCAACAGCATATTAAAAAAAACATCATCATGATCAAGTTGGTTTCATTCCAGAGATGCAAGGTTGGTTCAACATCATAAAAACAACTAATGTAATAAACCATATTAATAACACAAAAGATAAAAATCTCTTGATCTTGTCAATTGATGCAGAAAAGGCCTTTGACAAAGTTCAACATCCATTCATGCTTAAAACTCTCAGAAAAATAGGAATAAAGGTGAAATTCCTCAATATGATCAGTAGCATTTATGCAAAGCCAACTGTTTTTATCATCTTGAATGGTGGAAGACTGAAAGAATTCCCTTTGAGAATGGGAACTAGACAAGGATGTCCACTCTCAGCACTTCTATTCAACATTGTGCTAGCAGCTCTAGCCAGAGCAATTAGATGGCTCAAAGAAATAAAAGGCATCCATACTGGCACTGAAGAAGTAAAGATTTCCCTCTTTGCAGATGACATGATTGTTTATACAGAGAATCTAAAGAAATCCGTAAGTAAACTATTAGAGGTAATAGAAGAGTTCAGCAAAGTATCGGGATACAAGATAAACATAACTAAATCAATAGGACTCCTTTATACCAACAGTGAAATTATTAAAGAAGAAACCACCAAATCAATTCCATTTACTATATCCCCCAAGAAGATAAAATACCTAGGAATAAATCTAACTAGAGAAATAAGAGATCTTTACAGAGAAAGCTACAAGACCTTACTACAAGAAATTAAGACAGACTTACATAAGTGGAGTAATCTGCCCTGCTCATGGATAGGAAGATTCAATATTGTGAAAATGTCTATTTTGCCCAAAGCAATCTACTTATATAATGCAATCCCAATACAAATTCCAGCAATATTTTTTTTTAATGAGATGGAGAAACAAATTATAAGCTTTATTTGGAAATGGAAGAAACCCCAGATAAGTAAAGCACTACTAAAAAAGAAGAACATACTGGGAGGCCTCTCAGTACCTGACTTTAAAACCTGTTACACTGCCACAGTAGTCAAAACAGCTTGGTACTGGTACAAAAAGACACATATAGACCAATGGAATAAAGTAGAGACCCCAGAGATTCCACCATCCTTCTATGAACAGCTAATATTTGACAAGGGTCCTAAGATTTTAAACTGAGGTAAGAACAGTCTCTTTAAGAAATGATGCTGGCATAATTGGATATCCATCTGCAAAAAATTGAAACAAGACCCATATCTTATACAAAAATCAACTCAAATTAGGTAAAAGACCTAAATATAAAAGCTAAAACGATAAAGCCCATCCAAGATAAAATAGGGTCAACAATGGAAGTTTTAATACACAACATAGACAGACTTCAAAATCTGACAAAAAAAACACATTCATCAGAAGAGAGAACAGATAAATGATAATTAATAAGAATCAAACACTTCTGCTCATCCAAAGACTTCATCAAAAGAATTAAAAGACCACCTACGGAATGGGAAAAAACATTTGGCAACTCTATGTCAGACCAACACCTGATCTCCATAATCTGTAAGATTCTACACAATATCACTAAGAAAAAGACAAATCATCCAATTAAGCGACGGACAAAGGAGGTGGACAGACACTTCTCTAAAGAGGAGATCCAGGGCCCCCCAAAAACACATGCAGACATGCTCATGATCATTAATTCTTAAAGAAATTCAAATCAAAATGACAATGAGATACCATCTCACCCCAACAAGATTGGCCATGATCCAAAAAACACAAAACACTAAATGTTGGATAGGCTGTGGTGAGATTGGGACTCTCCTACACTGCTGGATGGTGCAACCTCTTTGGAAAGCAATTTGGCATTACCTTAAAATAATGGACATAGATATATTGTTTGATCCAGTAATTCCTTTGCTTGGAATATATCCTGCAGAATCAAGGTCATTCACACCAACTGATACATGCACACGTATGTTCATTGCAGCACAGTACACAATAGCAAAAAGATGGAATCAATCCAGATGCCTAACAACATAAGAATGGATGGGTAAACTTTGATATATGTACTCAGTGGAGTACTATGCATTGATAAAGAACAACGATGATAGCAGGAAACATCTCTCAATTTGGTCTCATCTGGAGGACATTATGTTGAGTGAAACTAGGCAGCAACCAGCCAAGCCAAGTGCTGTCAAGTCAGATCCGACTTATGGCAACAGAAGGACAATTATTATATGAGACCCCTATGATAAAAACTTAAAAGCATACTCATACATAATAGAAAACACTCTTTGGTGGCTACAAGGGTCGGGGGGATGGGAGGGCTGGAGGGTGAGGGGTGAGGGTTTAGATTAAATAGTTGTTAGAAATTTGGTTGGGTGAAATTGGTGACAATATACATTAGCAAGAAGATCAATATCAATGGGACTTTGGCACAACTTGTGTACTCCTATCTTAGCCTAATATTATAAGCACAGAGTATGTACACTTTAACTTTTTATTTAAAGAAAAAAAAGCTTTTAAGATCCCAGACGCCACTCACCAATGAGGGGTGCAGAAAGCCCTCTTAGCAAAACGCTAGTTGTGCCAATTGGCCTCGATTTCATCTAAGAGCACGGTGGGGTCTTAAAAGCTGCCAAGCTGCCACCCAGGGGCACAGCAAATGGTCCCAACCCAGCAGGCAGGGATGCTCACATGAGGTAAAGACAACCCAGAAGATAGAGAGACCCACACAAGTGGGTGCCTACATAGTCTTGGGACTGGAAGAGCTGGATGGTGCCCGGCCACCGCTGCGATGGAGCTCACTAAGTTGAGTCTCACTGGTAACATTAGAATAAAAAGCGGCGCACCCTGAGATCTCCACTAAAAGACCTCAACTGATGGTTCAGCAGTTTCGGAGTTCCTCTGGGAGCATGGCCCCTGGCCCTGATGCTACCCTTGCCCGTAAATTGTAATGAAGGTCCACTCTTTGGACACAAATGGATTGGACTTGACAATGTAGACTGACCATATATCGGATGCACTTTATGGTTCTATTCATCTATAGGATATCATCCTGCTGACCTCTGGCTGAAGGAAGGAGAGTGGGTGGAGAAGAGGGGAAAGGAGGCTGTTGGGAGGATGAGACACATATGGAGCAGAGAGGAATAGTGTGCCATTACTGGGCAGGGAGAACAGTGGAAGCAGCATATAGATGGGAATGTACATTTTCATTCAGTCATAATAAAAAAAGAATAAAGAAAAGCTACAAAGATAAAAATAAATAAATAAATAAAAATTTTATGTTACTTCTATACTTTAAAAAAGTTAAGTCAATATTTGTACTTACTGTATAACATTTAGCTACTTGCCTGGTATCTTAGTTATTTAGCTCAGCAATAACTGAAGTACAAAAAATGGATGACTTTAGCAAACAGAAATTTATTCTCTCGTAGTTTAGGAGGTTAGAAGCCCAAATCAGGGCAAGAATTTACAGGGAAAGACTTTATCTCTCTGTCAGCCCCGGGAGAAGGTCATGGCATCAATCTTCCCTTGGGTCTAGGAGTTTCTCAGTGCAGTGACCCAAGGTCCAAAGGATGAACCCTTTTCCTGACTCTTCTTTCTTGGTGTAGAATATTTCTCTCTCTTCTTGCCAGTTTAATCTGTTTTGTATATCAAAATAGATTAACTCAAGTTACAACCTAATCCTGATCTTAATCCTGCCTCATTAACATAACTACCTCTAATTTTGCCTCATTAACATTATAGAGGTTAGATTTTACAACACATGCAACAATTATAGAAGATCACACAACAGAGAACAATTACATAAAACTAAGATTTAGGGTCTAGCGAACTTAAACCAAATTTTTGAGGGACACAATTAAATTTATAACACCTAGTATATCCATTTTCCTTTAAAACCTAGGATTTATTTTTCAATCTTTCTTAGAAGCATGATGATGAGATTATACCTCACATAATTTGGATGTGTTATCAGGAGGAATAAATCCCTAGAGAAGGATATTACACTTGTTAAAGCAGAGAGTCATTGAAAAAGACAATGGACCTCAATGTGATGGCAACAATGGGCTCAAGCATAACAACGATTGTGAGGATGAAGCAGGACTGAGCAGTGTTTCTTATGTTGTACAGAGAACAGGGTCAATGATGCCTAATAATAACGACAACAATAATGGCGCTCTACTAAATCGTGAGAATCATATTAATTCCATTTGTTTATTTTACATTAGTATATTTAGCAGCTAATGCTCTTTGGCTGCAGACAGCTCACTTGTGCATAACTAAAACTTATTTAAAAACTGATGATTAACTCAGAGAATCATCTGAAAGACTGAAAATCTATGCCCCAAACAAGGAAATTGAGGCATATCCCAGTGTGTGGGTACCAGAAATCACTAGAACTTTGCTTCTGGACTCTACTGCTGAAATAACATAGCTCTAAACATTTTTCTGCCCTTATATTATTCCACTTTGGGGGTCTAGGTCCAAAAAAGTTTTTAGTTTTGTCTAAATTTTGCTGAAATATAGATTGCAAATGACGCTGTTTTATTTCAGCGATTCAAAGTGTAATAACACATTACTTCAGAATTATACTATATTTGTGTAACCTGGTGTAGCATTTTGAATATTTATTTAAAATATTTCTTACATAAACATAGCTTGCAGAGTATGAGATCATGTAATTGAGTAATTTTACTTTTTGTGTCATTAAATACGGTTTATAATTCAAAGATTTGTAGATCTGCCGTCTCTAGCCCAGCTCTTTTTCCTTGCATTTGGATTGTACATCCAAATTCCTCCTGTAGTCAGTCCTTGAATAGTACAGAGGACCACAGACACAGAATGCTGAAACTGATCTCAGCAATTTTTGCCTTAATCTATTCCCTTTTCCTAAACTTACTCTTAACCAAAGTTTCTATTGACTGAATGATTTCTGCCTTAGTTAGAATAGGGTTGGATATGTTGTAATACTGAAATAAAAGCTGATACTGCAGTGAATCAATGTAGCAAATTTCACTTTGCATTCCTCTATGTAACAAGGTTCAGAGGTTTCCTGGACTGTTCTCTTATGAGCATACAGGGAACCATGTGCATGGGGTTTGTACTAATCTTGCAGTCAAATCATTTAGAATAGCTAGATTCCAATATTGCCCTCAAAGGGAGAGAACAAATTGAAGATTGAGAGGAATATTACTAGGACTGGGCTTGAAAGTTGTTTTCATCTTTACCATGCATATGATTGACTAGAAGTCACGTGATCTAAATGTGAGGGAAGCTAAGAAATGTGCTTTACATGTCCAAGGAAAAAATAATGTGAACTTAAAACAAAACATTAGATTTATAATCCCCCATGCATCTTGCTACCCAAACCCAAAATATGGAAATTAGTATTGAAATTTCCTTCTTCATTGCACCTCACATTTAATCTTTTCATTCCTCTTTATTTGATATCTTAATATTTCTTGAATCTGCCCAAATATTTTTATCACCACTGGCATTATTTGGTTTAAGTCATCATCATTCCTTATCTAATTTTTTGCTTCCTGTATTTCTCTCTCTAGAAACCCTGGTGGTGTAGTGGTTAAGTGCTACGTCTCCTAACCCAAAGGTCAGCAGTTCAAATCCACTAGGCTGTCCTTGGAAACTCTATGGGCCAGTTCTACTCTGACCTATAGGGTCACTATTAGTTGGAACTGACTCAATGGCATTGGACTTTATTTGGGGGGGGGGAGTTATATTTCCCTTCTTTCTGATGCCAGAATGAATATTCCAAGTCAAAAAAGCAGCTAAAAAACATTCGTTCCCTAAAAGTTCTCAGTGACTTCTCATAGCCTACAGGCTATAGAATATTGTAATAAGGTATTCATTGCAATAAGCTCACACTCTGTCTCCTTCCTCATTACACAACTGAATTCTATAAAAATTTCATACAAAATCTGTACAGATAAGGCTTTCTCTTCCCCTATTTCACACATCAGAATGTGCCTTAGAAGTGAGGATGGCAAGACTTTGGTACGCTTACTTTAGGCAAATCCTCAGAAAAATCCAGTCAGTAGAACAGGGCATTAAGTTGCTAACATGCTGTTGTTAGGTGCCATCGAGTTGGTTCCAACTCCTAGTGACCCTATGGAAAACAGAACAAAACGCTGCCAGTCTTGCACGATGTCCACAATCATTTTTATGCTTAATCTGATTGTTTCAGCCACTGTGTCAAATCTTCCTCTTTTTCACTGACCCTCCGCTCTACCAAGCATGAAGTCCTTCTCCAGGGACTAATCCCGCCTCACAACATCTAAGGTATGTAAGATGCAGTCTTGCCATCTTGGCTTCCAAGGATCACTCCGGTTGTACTTCTTCCAGAATAGATCTGTTTGTTCTTTTGCTGGTACATTGTACATTCAACATTCTTCTCCAGCACCATGATTCAAAGCATCAATTCTTCTTCTGTTTTCTTTGTTCATTGCCCAGCTTTCACATGCATGTGATGTGATTGAGAATACCATGGCTTGGGCCAGGTGCGCTTTAGCCTTCAAGATGACATCTTTACTTTTCAATACTTGAAAGAAATCCTTTGCAGGAGATTTTCCCAGTGCAGTGCGTCTTTCCATTTCTTGACTGCTGCTTCCATGGGTGTTAATTGTGGACCCGAGTAAAATGAAACATAATGGTAAAATGGTAACATGCTGCATTAGTAAAAACAGTGAGCCCCTCAATGATATGTATTGACACAATAACTACAACAATGGCTACCACAGTGCATTCATGCATGCCAAAGATCGTGAATATGGCATGAGACCAGTTAGCATTTCCTTCTGTTACACATAAGGTCACCATGAAGTGGAGCTGAGTTGGTGGCAACTGAAAACAATGATAAACCTTCACAGATGCTTATATTTTGAATATATCATTCTTCAATGACTATTTACCTTTCACTAATCATTTAGGAATCAGTATCACTTCTTCCAAGGTATCTTTCCAATTCTGGATTGTGCACTTGGGCAGTCACTTGCTCCTGTGAAAAACTGTGGTTATTTGTGTTCACTTTTGTTGTGACAGTCATTACAGTGTAATTATCTTTTTAGTTTCTGCCTGCATGCAAGAAGCTAATAAATCTTTTAAACTACAGATCATGTATTTTTCATCTTTTTATTCCTATACACTTAATACATTATAGGTCCTATTATGCTTACTATGGAAACGCTGGTGACATAGTAGTTAAGTGCTATGACTGCTAATCAAAAGATCAGCAATTCAGATTCACCAGGCACTTCTTGGTAATTTTATGGGTAATTTTTTCTATAGAGTTGCTATGAGACAGAATTGAGTCAATGACAATGGATTTTTTTTTTTAAGCTTAATACTTCACAGGGCCTTAATACATTACACTAAATGTTTCTTGAGTGAATATTGTTTTGAAACCAATGTATTATATGTATGCAGTCTCTTTTTCTCTTCAAACTGCATTATGATATGTTCAGTTATTCTAATATTTTGATACATACCACACCCATTCATGTCAATTTTGACTCATAATAACTGTGTAGGAAGGAGTAGAATTGTCATATAAAGTTTCCAAAGGAGAAACTGGTGGATTCAAGCTTCCAGCTTTTTGGTTAGCAGCCAAGCTCTTAACCACAGCATCATCAGGGCAATTAACTTCAACTTCTTCTACCCTTTTTTAACCTACATTATCAATGGATATAAGTGGTTGAGGAATTGTGTTATAATCTTCAATAGAAGTAATTCTAATTCATTCTCAAAAGTATTTTCAAAATGAAATGTGTATGAGTGTTACTAAAAGGAAAGAAAAGTAAAATTAAAAAGGAGGAATGGAATGATGGTATACCAAAAACAAAAAAAAAGTGATGCAAATATCAAATTTACTGCAACAAAGTTGTTTTTTGTTTGTTTGTTTGTTTTTTCCTTAGCATCCTGTACAAAGGGAAAAGAATAACAAAAAGGTTGGGGCAAAAATTTTCTAATACTTGTAACCCATTGAAAATTGTGTTGCTTTACACAGTTAATAGATTATAAGAAACTTTTAATTGATTTCTCTAGTTATTTTAGTGTTCTATTGCACGTAAATATAGTCTTTTATTATTGTGATTCAGTGAAAGTGTACAATCCAATTTAAAGTTGCATGCTCACCTATCTGAAGCTCCTGCTCTCCTTGCCTGGTGACAGCACACTTCTCCTTTCTGTTCTATACATGTCATACCCTCTTAACAATCTCCTGTCGTCTCCTCTCCACCCTCTCCACTCTCCTCTGGTAAGAGGCCAGTATGACTACATCCTGTAGATGAACAGAACTATAAAGTACATGCAAGACATGGTCACTCTGGGTCCTTGAGGACAATCCACTCCTGTCTGAAGAGTAGGCCTCACTAACGATTTATGATCAGGGGCAGCAGCAGGTCTAGGGGCCATGTACCAAGGGGAATAAATTTCCTAGGCCTTCAGATCATCAGTTTGGGCCTTTTAGTGGGGTTCTTAGGGTGCAACCCTCTTTTTCGCATGCTGCCCCTGAGACTCAACCTTGTGAGCCTCATCACTGCTGTCACTGGTGGTGGCTGGGCACTATCTGGTTCTTCTGGTCATATGTTGATTAGTTACCCATTCACGTAGGTCATTCTGTCTTCTGGGCTCTTTATCCCTTCTGTCATTGTTGTCCTTGGTGATCATCTGTTCCAGCTGAGTTGGGAACATTTGGTATACCTCAGATGGCAGCTTGCTAACTTTAAGAATACAGATGCCACTCACCAATATGGGGTACAGAAGACTCCCTTAGCAGTAGTCAAACTACGCCACTTGGACACCATATGCCCTGAGAACATGGTCCCTGGACCCTTGTCCCTGCTACTCTATCCTTACAATATTGGGTTAGGATTAGAAGAGCGTTCAGGTTATGTTGAAGTCCATTTAAGTTGATCTTTCTAAAGTGTGCTGTCACTGATTTCCCCCAACCAAATTTGGTCAACTATCTAATGTGTAACCAACCCACTCCCTCCCTCCCTCCCCTCCCATGTAGTCATCAAAGACCCTCCCTTGTAGTCATGAAAAAGTCTTCTCTTCTGTACATGAGTCTGTTTTTAAGTCCTTGTAGTAGGAGTCTCATACAATATTTGTCCTTGTGCCGCTGCTTGATTTCACTCTATAATGCCTTCCAGTTGAAACCAGGTTATAAAATGCTTCCTAAAGTCATCATTGCTCTTTACCATTGTATGGAGTTCCATTGAATCTGTACGATAATGTGTTTTTCCACTCATCTGTTGTTGGGCACCTGGGTTGATTCCATCTTCTTGCTATTGTGGACTACACTGCAACAAAAATTAGCATGCATGTCTCTGTTTGTGAGACTGCCCTTGTATCTATAGGATATTTTCCAAGCAGTGGGCTTACTGGGTCAAATGGTATATCTATTACCAGCTTTTTAAGAAAGTGCCAGATTGTGTTCCAAAGAGGTTGTACCATTTTGCAATCCCACCAGCAGTGTAGAAGAGTTCCAATTTCTCCACAGCCTCTCCAGTATTTGTTGTTTTGTGTTTGGTGGATCATGACCAACCTTGTTGAGGTGAGATGGTGTCTCACCACCTTTTTAATTTGAATTTCTTTAATAGCTAATAGTGATCATGAACATTTTTGCAAGAGTCTTTCGCTGTCTGGATATCCTCTGTAGTGTCCATCTCCTTTGCCCAACATTTAATTGGTGTATTATTTTCTTATGGATATTTTCCAGTACCTTGTAGATTATGGAGATGAGACATCAGTCAGACATGTAGTTGCCTAATATGTTTTTCCTATTCTGTAGGTGGTCTTTTTATTCTTTTGCTAAAGTCTCTGCATGAGCAAAATGTTTCATTCTTAGTAGTTTCCGATTATCTGTTTTCTCTTCTGTTGATCATGCTTTGTCAGATTTTGAAGTCTGTCTAAGTTGTGTATTAGAACATCCATTGTTGATCCTATTTTTTCTTGGGTGAACTTTATTGTTTTAGATGTGATATCTAAGTCTTTTATCCAATTGAGTTGGGTTTTGTATAAGGTGTGATATATGGGTCTTGTTTCAGTATTTTCCAGATGAGTATCTAATTTTGCCAGCACCATTTGTTAAAGAGACTGTTTTGACTCCAGTTTACAATCTTAGGGCCTTTGTTGAATATTAGCTGTTCATAGGAATATGGTGGCATCTCTAGGGCCTCAACTCTGTTCCGTTGGTCTATGTGTCTCTTTTTGTACAAATACCAGGCTGTTTTGACTACAGTGGCAGTGCAATAGGTTCTAAAGCTGGGTAGTGAGAGGTCTCCCAGTGTGTTCTTCTTCAGTAGTGCTTTGCTTATCCAGGTTTCTTCCCTTTCCAGACAAAGTTGGTGATTTGTTTTTCCATCTCATTAAAAAATGTCACTGGAATTTATATTGGGATTGTATTGTACATGTAGAATGCTTTGGGTAGAATAGTTATTTTCAGAATGTCAAGTCTTCCTATTCATGAGCAGGGTAGGTTTCTCCATTTATGTAAGTGTCTCTTTGTTGTAGTAAGGTCTCGTAGTTCTCTTTCTATAGGCCTCACATTCCTCTAGTTAGATTTGCTCCTGGATATTTTGTCTTTTGGGGGGCTATAGTAAATGGTGTTATTCGGTGATTACTTCTTGAATGAGCTCTTTGTTGGTATAAAAGAATCCTATTGATTTACTTATGTTTATTTTATATCCTGACACTTTGCTGAACTCTTGTATTAGTTTGAATAGTTTACTTATGGGCTCTTTAGGATTCTCTGTGTATACAATCATATCCTCTGCAGGTAGGGAGAATTTTACTTCATCTTTGCCAGTGCAGGTGTCCTTTACTTTTTTGTCTTGTCTAATTGCTCTGGCCAGAACTTTTAATACAATGTTGAGTAGGAGAGGTAAGAGTGGGTATCTTTGTCTAGTTCCCATTCTCATCGGGAATTCTTTCAGTCTCTCTACAGTCAGCATGATATAGGCAGTTGGCTTTGAGTCGATAGCCCTTACTGCATTGAAGAATTTGCCTTCTATTCCTATTTTAGTGAGAGTTTTTGGAATCAATGGGTGTTGAACTACGTTAAATGCCTTTTCTATATCAATTGACTAAATCAGATGATTCTTATCTTTTGTGTTATTTATTTGATTAATCACATTCATTGTTTTTCTGACGTTGAACCAAACTTGCATCCCTGGTATGACTCCAACTTGTTCGTGATGAGTAATTTTTTGATATATTTTTGGAATCTGTTGACAAGGATTTTGTTGAAGATTTTTGCATCTAGATTCATGAGTGATATTGATCTATAATTCTTTTTTGTGGGATATTTTCCTGGAATTGTTATCAGATATATGCTGGCTTTGTAGAATGAATTGGGGAGTATTCCATCCCTTTCTATGCTGTGAAACATTTTCGGTAGTATTGGAGTCAACTCTTCTCTAAAAGCTTGGTAGAATTTTGTGATGAAGCCCTTTGGACCAGGGTTTTTTTTTTTTTTTTGGTTGGTAGTATTTGAATGACTTTTTCAATCTCTTCCTTTGTGCTGGGTTTACTAAATTGTTCTATATTTCCTTGTGATAATTTTGGTACGTGATGTGAATCTAGGAATTTGTCCATTTCCTCTAGGTTTTCAAATATGTTAGAATACAGTCTTTTGTAGTATTCTGTTATTATAGTTGTGATTTCTGTTGGGTATGTGTGACATATCCCATCTCATTTGCTATTTGAGTTGTTTCCTTTGCTATTTTTCTTTAGTAAGATTAGCCATTGGTTTGTCAATTTTGTCAATCTTTTCAAAAGCTAGCTTTTGGCATTATCAAGTTTTGCAACTGGTCTTCTGTTCTCTAATTCATTTAGTTCTGCTCTAATCTTTATGATCTGTTTTCTTCTGGTACTTTCTTTTTACTTGTTCAAGCTGCACAGTTAGTGCTTTGTTTTGAGTCTTTTCTTCCTTCCCATGTGTGTATTTATAGAGATAAATTGACCTCTGAGCATTTTTTGGCTGTATCCCATAGTTTCCAGTAGGATATGTTTGCATTCTAATTTGAATTTATATATTTCTTTATTTCATCCTTGATTTCTTCCGTAACTCATGGCTTTTTGAGCAATGTGTTGGTCAGTTTCCAGGAGTTCCAATTTCTATCTATGCTTTTTCTGCTTTGATTTTGAGAAGATGCTTTGAAATACATCAATGGTTTGGATGATGTGATGTATTTCAAAGTAGGGGCAGGTTACTGTCCTATAGTCTTCCCCTGTCGGGCCCCACCTGTAAGGCTATACTGTGTTAAACACAGCTTTTCTGCTGGAAAAGTGTTCCCCAGGCTGGCACTTCCACCAGCCTGGGGATTAGCCCCTGCTGAGGCCTCTGGTTGGTTAACGTCACCTCCCAGTCAAACAAGATGCATCCTGGTCAAGCTGCCTCACTGTTGCAAAATATCCAAATCTACGGTGGAGGTCCATAAAGAGAGGGTGGTGCTCTGAGTCCTTGGCTAGGCTCTCCAAATGTACCTGTTTTACCTGCTGATCATGTCATCAGCACCGTAGCTCAGCATAGCAACCAGTTAAGCCCATCCTCCCGCCTGCCAGCCAACCAAAGGAAAAATAAAGATGCCAGTTACCTTCAGTCCACAGGAGCCAGCTAACTCAATAAGACTGGGCAGCGTTCAGCAGAAGACAAGACTTTTCCCATTCAGTGGCATGTAGTCCAAACTGAAGGCCCTGTGCTGTGTCCCAGGGCTCACTGGGTGTCCAGAAAGCTCCATTTAGTTATCAATTCAGGCCATAGTTTTCAGAGGGAATTAAGGAGACATGTGTCTAGTCTGCCATCTTGACTCTATCTGCAAATACAGTCTTTAGAACAATGACATGGGCAATATTCTTTTGTTGTCAGATTCTGGTGAGTCACTACTGAGTCATGGGACCTCATGCCCAATGGAACACAGTGCCGCCTGGTTCTTTGCCATCTTCATGACTGGTTGTAATTAGGCTGTTGTGATCCACAGAGTTTTCACTGGCTGATTTGGGGAAGTAGATTGCCATCTTGTCCAGGATGCTCCACTGAAACCTGTTCAGCATCATAGCAACATAGAAGCTTCCATCAGAAGACGTGTGATGCCTATATTTGAGGTAAATTGGCCTGAAATTGGCTCTGGTCTAATGCATAAAAGGTATTCTACAACTGAACACCTCTGCTTCACAGATATTTGGGGATATATAACAACACATTCTCAAAAAATATTTTAAGTAAGTGCCTATCTGAAATAACTTGATAATTAGTGGAAAATCCATATTTGGCAGTAGATGAAATTAAGTTGAAAATAAGAAATGAGACATAAAAGTAAAGAATAAAACTTCAGGACTGTCCAGCTGTGCCAGTCTAAAATGGGCCATCAAATATCTATGTGGAATTCATTTTCTAGTCCCAATGTGGGGTCCATACTACATTGCAATTCTACTGGAATTTCTTAATGAAACTCTGTGTCATTATAAAAAAAAAATCCTATAAACATATTCTCCATTCAAGATAAACCTTTTGAACTTAAGAATCAGTAATGAACAAAGTAATCAAGACTTGTTTATGAGCTCCCTGAAATTGGTAATTTTTTAAACAATAATTTATTTTTATGTGTTTATAAATATAAAATTATATTATCATATAATTATCAAAATTATATTATCATATTATCATAAACTACACACTCTTCCAAAGATGCTAAAATATTTCTCTCCATTGTGTCAACAGCCTTATAATTCCTTGCAATATTTAGTGGTACTGTCAGTTTAGAACGTTTAGATGCTTTAAACTCTAGAATGTCATCTGCTAGGTTTGTAGCTAGCATTTATGTTTCATATTTCATGAAACATAAATTTAATGTCCCTGCGTATGAAATGATAGGTACCTTTTATTATTTTGCAAAACCAGTAGCTTTAAAGTATTCATATCTTATGTGGTTAACAATGATTTCTGAAGGTGATCCAGGACATGTGTCTAATGCAGAACTGATCGTGTTACAGGTATGAGATTATCTTACTTTAAAACCCAAATCCTGGCATTAAATCACCAACAAAGCTTTCATTTCAGATGTGGCCTTTAAATGCATAACACAACAGAAGGACAATTAAAGATAGTCATAGTCTATTATCATTGCCATTGGTATTAATGAGTTCTATGACTTGTTTCAGAATCAAAACACTTCTCTTGAGAAAGCTTATCAACCTAAGTGAGCAAGTCTTTATCACTTGCCCTTAAATAGCTAGTGTTCTGTGCCTTTGAGTTTGGGGAGCAGTGCTAAAAGAAACTCTTTATAAAAGAGCTATTAGTCTTGTGCAGTCTAGGATTTGACAGCTCATGAGGTTATACAGACCATTAAGTTACCAACATCATTTCCAATTCCTTAGGCATCTCTCTGCCATCTCTAGAGAAATACCTTAGCTATTTTTTTTTTGTTTGTTTTGCTTTTGCTTTTTTGTTACTAACCTGTATTGGATTTTTGAATAAAAAATGCATTCTTTGTTTGGAAGTTTTTCCACTGAATGCCTATTTTTGCACCTTCTGTGATCACATTTTATTATTTTAGGTAGGAAAATAGTAATACGAATAGAAAAAAAATACTTTGCTACTGCAAAAGAATAGATTGGTTATAGTTTTATATTGAGATAAGATTGAAGCATTATAGATTTTTTACTTAAAATATAAAACAGTTATATAATTTTATCTTTAGAAATGCATAACCACATGTGGTGCATTAAGACACTAGTCATAATTTTAGAAAAACATTTAAGTAGTAAGCTTCTAGAGAGGAAAGAACTAAGAGGATTTTCAAGTGAAAGTTTTTCAATGAAACAAAGAGCACAAGTGCAGTCTTATGACAAATGCCTGGATCTGATAATGTACTTTCGTTTTGGTACATCCATATATATTTCTAATCTGAATTTTACCTATCAATGGTACCATGATTTTTTTTAAATAACAATTATCTGTCTGTTATCTATCTCTATATTCTTATTTTTTAATTTGAATATTCTTTGCTTGGAGGCATCACTGGATCAGAACAGTTAGTCTCTAGCAGAAAGTGATATTATTACCACTGCCAGTTATATTATTTAAGTGCATGATTGTTTTATTCTGAAAATTTCCACAGAAATTTTGGATAAGTTAAAAAAAAAAAAAAAAGATAGTTACTATGCCTTACAACGTTATCTTTCTTGTAATGTTATACATCGAATGTGCTGAAATTGACCATCTTCATATATATGTTAAATACGTTATGGATGTAACAGTTAACACAAGCAAGGTGAAACCTTACTCAAGATAAATTACATAATAATAAGATAGTCCTCTGTTTTTCTATTCTTACTCTCCTCTCTCTGCCTTTTGCCAAGCATCTTATTCCAATTAATGTTAAAAGTATTGGGAGAGTACTTATAAGAACCACATGGGAAGATGGAGAGAAAGTAGAATTGCTTTGATTGGAAATCAATGCCTTTGCAAGCCCTCAGTGTTTCTGTACTGCTAAATACTAGCAAAACAGCCAGTGCCAAAGGCAACCAGACCAACATACATGGATTGAATCATTCGCTATCCAGTGCTGAAGTGGGACATAGGGTCTGTGTCCCTTGAGCTAATGGCCACACATAGGATACAAACAGTAGTAACTCTGGACTTCTACAAACAGGGTAGAAGAGATGATGAAATAAAGAAACTGAAAAGAAGATTTCAAAGGGCAGCCAGGGAAGACAAAGTATTATAGTGAAATTTGCAAAGCTCTGAAGTTAGAAAATCAAAAGAGAAGAATCTGCTCGACATTTGTCAAGCTGTATGAAGAAAAAACTCAAGCCTTGAGTTACATTAATAAAGGATTCCAGGGCCAAAATACTGAATGTGTACAAAGCATCAAAAGAATATGAAAGAAATAGAGTTACTATATCAAAAGAAGTGGTAGATGCTCAGTAATCTCAGGAAGTAGTGTATGTTCAAGAACTTGTTATATTGAAAGTAGAAGTCCACTCAAAGGAATGGAGAAAAGTATAACTCAAGGAACTGACAGAATACTAATTTAGATGTTTCAGTACATGAATGCAGGGCTAGAGGTGCTCACCTGTCTACGCCAAGAAACATGTTAGGCAGCTCCCTGGCCAAACGATTGGAAGAGATCCATATTTGTACCCATTCCAAAGTAATACGACCCAGCAGAATGCAGAAATTATTAAACAGTATTAACATACATGCATGTAAAATTTTGCTGAAAATCCTTTAAAAATGGTTGTGGTAGTAAATCTACAGGGAACTTCCAGTAACTTAAGGCAGATTAAGAAGGGCATGTGAACTGAGCATTACCATGCTGGTGGCCTTATGATTCCTGGCTCAAGGCAGACAATCCCAGAAAGATGTTGACCTGTGTTTTCTTGACTGTGCAAAGACATTTAACTGTGTGAATCGCAACAAATTATGAAAAACATTGCAAAGAATTGGAATTCCAGAACATTTAACTGTGCTCATGTGGAACCTGTACATAAAGAGACAGTCATTTGAACAGAACAAGGGGATACTATGTTCTTTAAAATCCGGGTTTTATTCTTTCATCATACTTATTGACTCTATTTGCTGGACTATATGGAAGAGAATGGGGTACCAAGGTTGGAGGAAACTCATTAACAACCCGAATTATGCAGATGACATAACCTTCTGAATGTGAAGAGTATTTGAAGCACTTAGTGATGAAGATCTAAGTTACAGTCTTCAGTATTGATTACACTTGAATACAAAGAAAATAGAAATCCCCACAACTGGACGAATAAGCGGCACCATTATAGCCAAGTGCCAAGCATCATTATAAGTGAAGAAAAAAATTTGTCAGAGCTTTCATTTTTTTGCATCACAAGCTGTGTCCACAGATGAGCAGTCAGAAAATCAAATGACATGTTGCCTTGAGCAAATCTGTTGCAAAATACCTCTTTAAATGTTTAAAAGACAAAAACACACCTGACTCAAGCCCTGATATTTTCAATTGCCTCATGTGTATGCAAAACCTAGACAGTGACTAAGAAAGACTGAAGAATTGCTGCTTGAGTTATGATACTTGTAATAAGGAAACCCTGGTGGCATAGTGTTAAGTGCTAGATTTGTTAACCAAAAAGTTAACAGTTCAAATCTGCCAGGCCGTCCTTGGAAATTCTATGGGGCAGTTCTACTCTGACATATAGGATTGCTATGAATCAGACCTGACTCGCTGGCAGTGGGTTTGTAATGTGTCCTGCCATAAAAATGAACAAAGAAATCTATCTTGAAAGCAGGGCAGTCAGAATACTACTTAGGAAGAAGGATCATGAGATTTTGTTAGACATACTTTGGACATGTTATCGGGAGCGACCGGTCCTTGGAGAAGGACCTCAGGCTTGGTAAAGAAGAAGCAAAAAAAGAGGAAGACTTTCAGTGAGATATACTTGACACAGTGGCTACGTAATGAGTTCAACTTAGCAACAACTGTGAGGAGGAAACAGGCCCAGGCAGTGTTTTAGTCTGTTGTACATAAGGTCTCCATGAATTGAACCAACTTGACAGCACCCAACAATAACAACTCAAAAAGGGCAGAAGAGATAATATATATTGGCCTTTGAGCAACAGCGTTTACCACACTGCCTCAGAATACAGATTCTTCAACAATGGATCCTAAAAGTCTCATAAGATTTAGCCCAGTGCTAAGACCACAAGTAACTTGACATAATGAAGATGTTATATTTGAAACCCAAAGTTCTGAATCTGAGTAATGTGACTATTTGGTTAAAAAGAGAGAGAGATAAATAAACTGCTTTTTTATATAGGACAAAATTATTTGAAAATGTAAGTCACTGAAAAAATACAAAAGTTGACATCCTTATTGTCCAGCATCTTCCATACTGTCAAGTACTGACGCCTTCCCTTTCATGTCACTGTCATACTGGGGCAAAGGACCGTACCTCTTGTGCTGGTGCATATGTCTGTGTATAATAGGAGAACTGGGAGACTCTTCAGTTGAACTAGAAGTTCCGTATTTTACACAACCTGCTGTGAGAAGCTCCTTAGGGATGAGAGAAAGTAAAGGAGAAAATGAAAGAGATGTTTCCCTGGACAACTTTAAAAGAGGGCCTCTTGCTAAGGTTTCTTCTGAACAAAAATGATTTTAAAATGGAATAAAAAATGATAATCCATCAAATTATATTATCTCCAAGCTCTTTTCCAAAATTCACATTCCAAGCCCTATCAATCAATCCTTAAAATACTCTGAATTGTTCCTCAGAGTTAAATCTGCATTACAATCATTTTATATTCATATGAAAAATATTACAATAAATTGGACAAATTCATAATGTTAGTACTATTTTGAAGAATTCTAGAAGTATGTGCAAGCTCTTGGATAAATATTTAGAACACAAGTGCAACTATTCATTGGATACATGAGTAAAATACACAATGTGGTTTGGATTATAGCAGCAGATTCTTTGACTAAACACTGGTAAAGTACTGTGCCTTAGTGGTATTTCAGAAGAGGAACAGTCACTATTTGAAACAATTTTTTAGGCTTCGCTCAATAATTTTTTTTTCCTCAAAATGTGAAACCCAGTGTCTGGTAACAGTACAATTTACAAAATTGGTCTTCTTGTGAAACTTTCTTCATAATTTGTCAGCTTGCTCAGCTCTGCTCTTCAGAGCAATGCAATAAATTACAATAGGTGTTCAGTGCATTAATCAATTTGACATTTGTTCTGGACAAATACAGTCAGGAAATTGATAAGACTTCTCAGGTTTTTAGTGTATTAATAATAATAAAATCTATTTTCATTGTTATTTTTCTAGACTTCTATGACTGGGCAAGTATTTGATTTTTCCCTCAATTAATGCAACTGATTTAATCAAGAAACGACTATCCATTTAATGCACAAAGCAATAATAAAAATGAAGGATCATTTTTTAATCTAGTAATTCACATTATTATATGTTTTCCTGTTATAATTTATTGTAGAAATACAAAAAGGCAGATACGTGCTAAATACCCAAAGTCTACAAGATTTTCTTTCAGCTGTGTTTTCCATGTGTATGATTTTCTTGTCCTCAGTCATGATTATTATATATGTGTAATTATAGCATTGCTGTTGTTTTGTGCCGTGGAGTTGGTTCCAACTCACAGAGACCCTATAGGACATAGGGTTTCCTAGGCTGTAATCCTTACATGAACTGATCTTGGGTCTGGTCCTTTATCTCAGGAGTCCCTGGTAAGTTCAAACCCCTTGACATTCCAGTTGGAAGCCAAGTGCTTAACCATTACATTGCCTGGGCTCCTTGTAGTATCAGCAGTAGTAAGCAAACGCACTCATTAAATATTTCTAGTTTCTTGCACACTAGACACATATGTTCACTGATTTCGCTGCTTTGAAGTAACATAGCAGCATGATCAGATGATTTCCCCAATCATGTATAAGAAGAAATGATTTGTGCCACTTTCTGGTAGGAGTTTCAGAAGCTGCTATTGCCTATGCAGTTATCATGTTTTCTTTCCAGTGGTGCAGTCCTAGTAGGAGTATGAGGTGGAATGAAGTTTCTTCTCGGCCTCAGGCTCTGATGAAAAAAGAAGAGCTCCCTTGATGTCCTGCATCTATGACTATATCAAAGTAAACCTGTTGCAGTCAATTCCAATGCATAGTGACCTGCAATAGTAGTAAAAACCATAAGTAAAACAACAACGACAACAACAAAAATGTGTTAATAACATAAGATTTGGAAACAGCTTGTTAGGGGATCATAGTAAGGCTTCTCCTGGCTGACACATATGATGCCTGACAATTAAGTTCGCGAACTGTATTGTTCTATGTGCTGCATACCTTACTGCTAAATATCACCACAGTACTCCCCTTGGAAAGCTATGCACTGATTCCAGCACCTAGTCTATCCTTCAAAGCAATTTTGAAACTCTTTCTGGAATGGCAATCGGGCACAGTGACACTGTGACAAGTTTGCGAACTTAATTGCAGAGTTATCTGTGAGGGAGTTTTTAGCCAGTAAACAAATAAACATACTGGAACACTCTTTCTACTCACCTAGTCTGGCCCCCATGACTTTTTTCCTTACCCAAAGATAAAGAAAATATTGAAAGGAAGACATTTTGATGACATTCAGGACATCAAGTGTAATATGATGACAGCTCTAACAGCCATTCCAGAAAGAGTTCCAAAATTGCTTTGAAGGGTGGAATAGGCACTGGCATGGGTCCATAGCTTCCCAAGGGGAATACTTCCAAGGTGACTGTAGTGATATCCAGCAATGAGATATGTAGCACTTTTTCTAAGGTGAGTTCACAAACTTATTTTGCAGTCCTCATATATTGCACTCAATTTTTTTTCTCTCAACAGTACCTATGGAGTTGTCCTGCTACTTAAAGTCTTCATTAAAATAATGTTTGTGACTATAATACAATTAATTTAAACAATATCTTATTGAAAGCTTAAGATTTTGTTTCTTGTTTGATTTTACTGTTATGAATCATTCTGCAACAGATAT
This sequence comes from Heterohyrax brucei, assembly GCA_028571685.1. NCBI lineage: Eukaryota > Metazoa > Chordata > Mammalia > Hyracoidea > Procaviidae > Heterohyrax > Heterohyrax brucei. The sequence continues at coordinate 110,706,730 of CM053148.1, forward strand.
TCTTGTAAAGAAACTTGTGTGGATGTGGGTATGTGTTTCTGTGGCTGATGTTTAGTTTTGACATCCTTAGGGAAGTTTTCCAGTTGTGCCGTTACTGGATCAAATATAGGTTTCTAATACATATGGGTAAATTTAAAGCATCTTACTGATTTGCATTTACAATATCATTTAAATAAATGTTCATATCATTTCATAAATACACACTCATTAACTTTAGTAGTATGCTTTCTAAACATTTTGTTGTGTCCCATAAAAAATTAAATTAATTCTAAATTTAAGATTTTTGTATGCTATGTCATCTTATCACTTAGTGGACTTTATGTACATTTCTTTAAATAACTTTCAGCTTTGAAATAACAATATTACCCAAAATTTTTCAGTAAAACAAGGTTGTTCTTCATTGTCACCCCTGTAGCAAGAATTTTATTTTCAAAGTTTAAATGTGTGTTTTAAGAATAATAGTTTGCTTTTGCATGCATAATTACTATCTTGCTCAGAAGAAATTGCATTCCAAGTCTACGTGCATGTGAAAACCAAAAATTACAGTATATAGTAGATCACTAAAACCTATGGATATTATTGTGAAGAATAGGAATTCTAGAATGCTTACTTATGCTCATAGACTAAGAGGCAGTGATTAACAGAGAGCAAGGAGATACTGTGTGGCTTAAAATCAAGAAAGGCGCGTGTCAGGGTTGTAATTTTTCACAGCACTTATTCAGCCTGTACGCCAATCAAAGAACTCAAGAAGCTGGTAACTACAATCAGAATCAACCCAACAGCACTGGGTTCGGTTTTGGGTTTTGGAATGCATGAATAAGAAGGTGGCATCTGGATTAGAAGATGACTCCTTAACAATCTGAGATATGAAGAATATACAACACTGATTCCTGAATGTAAAGAGAACTTGAAACACTGATGAAGATGAAAGACCACTGCCTTCAGTATAGAATACACCTCAGCCTATTGTTGTAACGTGACCAATAAGCAAAATCATGACAAACAGTGATAACATGTCAAGGATTTCATTTTACTTGGATTCACAATCCGTATCCATGAAAGCAGTAATCAAGAAAGTAATGACATACTACATTGAGTGAATGTGCTGCAAAAGACATTTTTAAAGTGTTGAAAAGCAAAGATGTCACTTTGAGGACTAAGATGTGCCTTACTTAAGTCATGAGGAGTCCTGGTTGTACAGTGGTCAGATCTTTGGCTACTATCCCAAAGGTCAGCAGTATGAATCAAACAAGTGCTCCTTGGAAATACTATGATGGTTCTCCTCAGTCCTAAGGGTCACTATGAGTTGGAATTGACTCAAAAGCAACAGGTTTTTTTCTTTTTTCTTTTTTTTTTACATGCAGCATGCATTAGACAGTTGGACAACAAATAAGGAAGACCAAAGAAGAGTTCATACCTTTGAAGTACGGCATTCATGTAGAGTGCTGACTATGCCATAAACTTCCCGGAGAACCAACAAATCTATCTTGGAAGAAGTATAGCTGAAATGCTGCTTAAAAGTGAAAATGGTGAGACTTTGTCTAATGTACTTCACTCCTGTTATCAGGAGGGTCCAGTCCCTGGAGAAAGACATCATGCTTGTAAGGTAGAGGAGCAGATAGAAAGAGGAAGACCTTCAATGAGATATATAGACATACTGGCTGCAATGAACTTGAACATACATAGCAATGATTATGAGGATGGCGTGGCACTGGGCAGTGTTTGTTCTGTTTTACATACGGGCAGTATGAGTAGGAACTAAATTCCTGGCAGCAAACAACAGCAACAGATGTTAAGAGTTCACATACATGTATTTCTTGACTTACGATGGGGTTTGGTTCCAAAGATTGTTTCATAATTCAGTTCTGATATCGTTTGAAAACCTCTTTTTTTTTTTTGAAGTTTTTATTGTTATTGTCTTTTATTTTCAGTAGCTTTATAAATCTAATATGTATTTTTAGGAATCTGACTCAATAGTCCTTGGCTGGCATTTTTAGGAATTGGAAACATTACCTATAAACTTACAGATATATTTGAATACATATATACATTAAAAAATACACAAATCATAAAAAATAACTGAAAATAAAAGAAGTTGGACAGTGTGGACATTTTGTCACCTGTGGCAATAACACCATTTGTGGCGGGTTCTAGATGTCTGGATTATTGCTGGGAATGGGGATGGTGTTTCTGGTCAGAAAGGTTGTGGAAGTCATCTATGGTTCCTTTCTTTTTTGGTTCATGTGTTTCATGGTAACATCTCACTGCTTCATCAACATGCCTATCAACTTAGACAAAGTGATCAGCATTGGGGCCCAAACAAATTGAAAGCCCTGTTTAATTTATAAAACTTAATCTGTATGCCAGTGTCATGCATTGAATTGTGTCCCTACAAGAATACATGTAGTAATTTGTCTGGGCCAGAATTCCCTGCATTCTGTGATTGCCTTCCATTTTGTGATTTTCTGATGCTGTAAATCCCAATCTCTTCCCGTGGCTAATAGACAGGATGATTATGTTGAAAGAGGATTAGGGTGGGACTGCACCATCCTTGCTAGGGGACTTTCCCTGGAGTGTGGTTTGTACCACCTTTTATCCTTTCATTCTATGGCAGATCAAAAGAGAGGAAAGCAAGCAGAGAATCCAGAATCCCATACCATTAAGACAGCAGCACTAGGAGAAGAGCATGTCCTTCAGAACTGAGGTTCCTGCAGCAAAATGCTCCCTGAACAAATGTTGATACAACACAAGGAACGTCCTCCAGAGCTGACAGAGAGAAAACCTTCCCCTGGAGCAGACACCCTGAATTTGGACTTGTAGCCTACCTGACTGTGTAAGAATAAACTTTCCTTTGATAAAGCCAAACACTTTGTTGTATTTCCATTCGAGCAACACCAGCTAATTAAAATAGGCAGTGTTCTTAATAGTAAGTCATAAAATGTGATAACCTGGAGTGAACCTCTGAGAATGATAACATGTGCAGATTACAAGCTGCAATATTGTACATGGTTCATAGCACTAATGGTAAGATGTACAAAAAACCAAACAGATGGTTGTAACTGTAGTTTGGTGTCAATTGAATATGTTGTATAATAGGGACTACCTGTACTTTCAATTTATTTTTGGAGTGGGTCACAGTTCAACCTGTACCAACTTATGTTTAACTTTGAAAAATAGAGTATAACAGAAGCTTATGGAGTCTAAACCAAGGCCTTAAAAAGCCTACAGCTTTCCCTCTTAGGAAGTATTGCCATCATTTGAAGAAATTTTGACTAGTTTGATGGAAAAATATCATCACAGAGAGCAAAATAACCATTCTAGCAGTGGCCCCTTGGACCAAGCAGCCCTCACGGTCACACTTTCAAACACTGTGTGCCTGCTCCATACACATGGATACTAGATGAAAAATACTATACCCTAACAGGACCTCTTACAAATATAATCCTGGGGGGGGGAAGCCTAAAGTCATCATAATTTAATAAAAATCATAATGGAATCACACATAGATTCATATGGCAACAGTATAATATGTTGCTATGTATGTCAAAGAAGAATTTAAAGATAACTAACAGTTAATCAGAAACCCTGATATCATAGCAGTTAAGTGCTACATCTGCTAACCAAAAGGTCAGCAGTTCAAGTCCACCAGGTGCTCTTTGGAAACGCTATGGAGCAGTTCTACTGTGTCCTCTAGGCATCCTATGAGTCAGAATCGACTCAACAGCAGTGGGGGTGGGAACAGCTGAGCAAGGTCTGTCAGAAACAATTGTATTTTTTGTTGGATACAGGAATGTGGGCCATTCTGGGGAATGAAAAAATCTTAGAAAAAACAAAGAAAACCACTTGAGGTTAGTATGTAGAGTTTAGAGAAAGGATTCTCCAGAATTTAAATTTTGAAAAGTAAACTGTGTCAGAATTAGTAAAGAACATGTTTGCATTAAGGACAAAATGGATAAACCTTTCTAACATCTGAGAACACTCAGGCTCAAATAATGTGAAATGGATTTTATTATATTTAGCTAACATATGGTAATAAAATAGCTCTTTAAACGTAAAGCTCTACACATAATATTATTGTAGAATATGTCATTATGGATTGAAATAATGTTCTTAGAACTCAACTGTTAGCAGCCGAAATGTAAAAAAAGTATTTTAGGCACACATTACATACTGCACTGGTAGCTCACTTTAGCTCAAAACAAAACAAAACAAAACAAAACAAAAACCCAAGAACTACTAAACAAATTAAAAAAAAAAACAAATACAGGTAGTTGATGGCTCACAACCATATACTCTTTCAATGGCTCTGTTGTAAGCTGGTTCTGACTAAATAAAATGCCTCATTTTTTTTTTTTTTAAGTTTCGTTTATTATTGCCCTTTATTATCAGTATCTTAAAAAATGTATGTGTCTTTCAGGGCTGAAACCTTATATATAAACTTAGAAACGTATTTTAATACATACATAAAAAAATCTAGAGATCATGAAAATTTACTCAGATGATAAAGAAGAGTTGGACGACACTGGAATTTTGTCAAGTTGCAATAATAACTTCGCTTGCGTAAAGTTCTGAGTCATTTGGATTTTCTCTGGGAATGAAAGCAGCACACACACATAGACACACACAGAGAGACAATTCTCACTTTAGTGTGTGGTTCTTTACAGTAACATCTCACTGCTTCTTGAGTCTGCCGGCTGACATCAGCAGAGTGATGGGCTCCATGTTTTCAAGCAACTGAAACTCCTGATTTAATTTAGAATAAAACTTCAGCTAAATCTTTCACTGAAACCCTGGAGGCATAGTGGTTAACAGAGTGCTAGTTTTTCTCAGGTACTTAGAACATGTTACCTGGTGGGATTGGCAAAGCATCAGTGAAAAACAAAGTGACCGTCGGTGAGATGGGCTGACATCGGCTGCAGCAATGGACTCAAACCTGGCAATAATTGTGAGGATGAGACAGGACGGGACAGTGTTTCCTTCTCTACAAGCTGGAACCATTGGATACCACTAACAAAAACACCACCACAATCCTTTCACTGCAAAAATTTTTTGATAACTTCTTTGCTTCCTCTTCTTTATTATTTCTTTCTTCTTCAGACTTTCCTTCCTTTTCAAAATCTGTTAGTTCCTGTCCTGTTAATTTCCTTTCTTCGTGATCTGTGAGCTGTAAGTGTGGTTTGTCATTACTCAAATATGTCATAAGTTGGGAACTATCTGTGTACCTAAACAATTTAGGAAAAACTCACTTCAACTGAAAACACGGAATCCACTAACGTGGTCAGCATTGATGAACTCTCTCTTTTTTACTCGCTCTCATCCACCAGTTGGCTAATTCTCTATCAATTCCATTTTTAAACAAGTTTTTTTTCTTTTTCTTATCATGGATTGAAGACAGTTTTCTCCACTCTGGATATTACAGTCTTCTAGGTTTAAATGCATGAGTAATAGCTAAGAATTCCCATAACAGCGCCTGAAGGCAATGTGTAAACACTGAAGGAGGATATAGATTGAACAGCTTATGACTGAGATTTGTGCCCTATAGCAAATACCAAAGCTAAATCCCCCCACTTGCAGTTTGATATGCAACTGACAGTGGAGGAAAATGTGTCCCCCAAAATGATGAAAGTCTTTGACCTTCATCAGTAAGTGCTTGAAGTGGTCTTTGCTTTCAGGAAACAACATTGTGTCATTTGTGTATCTGAGGTTGTTAATATGTCTGCCTCCAATCCAGATGACTTGTTTTTCTTCATTCACTGTCCTCTAGCTTTTAAGATTATTCATTTAGCATGTAAATTGAATAAGGTGAAAAGATACAACTTTGCCAATTTTTTTGATAACTAGGATAACAAGATAACAGGAAAAATATAAATGGATGCTGCAAATACCTGCCAACAAAGTCATTTAATTAAAATCCCATTTTTGATAGAGAAAAAAGATAGTAGATGTCTTGATTATAATAAGTATCCACAGTGGCAGAGACAGACTGTGCCCTGACTCCCAATCCAAACAAATGCTCCACAGAAATAACCTCTCTCTCCACGAGAAGCTAAAGCTTGTAGAATAACAACCATGAACTAGACAAAACACTTAACATTTTCTATTAGACAAAGGCAAATACTCTTAAAGCCTTTTATTTTAGTTTGTAATAGTTTCAAATAGTCACTGTAATGTCACGTGCTAACAAAATTGTGATGAACATAATTCAAAAATGGCTGCAGCCACACACCAACAAGGACCTGTCAAACGTTCTAAATGGATTCAGAAGAGGATATGGAAAGGGTATGCCATTGCTGAGACCAGATGAATCTTGATCAAAAGTAGAGAAAAACAGAGAGATGTTTACCTTTATTTTATCATCTATGCAATGGCATTCAACTATGTGAATCATAACAAATTATACATAACATACAAAGAATGAGATTTTCAGGATACTTAATTGTGTTTACGCAAAATTTGTACATGGGTCAAGAAGCAGTTGTTCAAACAGAACAAGGGGAATACTGTGTGGTTTAAAATTGGAAAAGATGTAAAGCAAAATCGTGTCTTTTCACAGTACTCAATTTTGTATGCCAAATGAATAATCTTAAAATCTAGACTACAGTGTATGAAGAAAAACAAGTTATCTGAATTGGAGGTAGATATATTAACAACCTCAGATACACAAATGAGACAACGTTGCTTCCTGAAAGTGAAGACAACTTCAGGCACTTACTAATGAAGGTCAAAGACTAGTCTCTGATATGGATTACACCTGAATGTAAAGAAAAACAAAACAAAACACAAAAAGTCCTCACAATTAAATCAATACACAACATTATCATAAATTAAAATATATTGAAACTGTCAAGGATTTCATTCTACTTAAATCTACAACAGTGCCCACAGAAGCAACAGTTAAGAAACCAAATCACGTGTAGTGTTAGGTAAATCTACAGAATGGAATATCCCTTTAAAGTTGTAAAAAGTAATCACGTCACTTTGATGACTAAGGTGCCCTTGGTCCTAGTTGTGGTTTTTTCAATCACTTCCTAAGGATTGTGAGAGCTGTACAATGAAAAATGAAGGTGAAAGGAGAATTGATGCATTTAGATTGTCATTTTGCAGAAGATCATTGAATATACCATGGACTCTCAAAGAAGAATGAACAAATCCATTTTAGAAGAAGCACAGCCAACATGCTCCTCAGAAGCACGAGTGGTAAGAATTCATCTTCCTCGCTCTGGACACATCATTGGGAAAGAACAGTCTCTAGAAAAGGACTTTATGTTTAGTAAGTGGAAGTCATTCAAAGGAGGGAAATGCTCCATGAGGCAGACTGACATATTGGCTGCCAACGAGCTCAAACATACTACCGACTGTGAGACAATACAGGGCTGTGCAGCGTTTCATTCTGTTATAAATAAGACCTCCAAGAGATGGAACCAGGTGGGAGCAACTAAAAACAGGTAGTCTCATAGGGCTGACCAAACAAACAGAGGCAGGCCTAGTTTATGAACTTACGGGCAAATCATACTTAAGAGTGGACTGCCAAAAACTTTACTGTATTAAAACTTTGAGTTAAATATAATAGTTCATAATAGGAACACACACTACTTTGTGACATTCATGGAAACATTGTGCAGTTTGCAAGTGCTTTGTAAGTATAGAAAGGTAAAATACAAACTACTACAAACACTCAACTGACACTAAACAAGCACTGTAGGTACCTGTTCCAACCTACAGATTCAGCTCAAACACTTAGCAACAAATCTTGTTCATAATCTGGGGATGGCGTAACCCGTAATTGAGCAGCTTTTAAGAATGGAAATTTTATTGTCTGACATCTCTGAAGGCCAGTAGTCCCAAATCTAGAGCCAATAGCCCCATGAATCCTGAGTGATCTAGGAGCAATATCTTTCCTTTTCTCTCTTTGCTTCTGGTATCCTCAGGCATTCCCTGGCATTCAGCTTCAGCACAAGACTATCATTACACCATTGTCTTTTTTTTTTCTGCATGCTTTCTGTGTCTCTTCTTTTTTATAGGGCACTACTCATATTTAGAACCCAGTTTGCTCCACTATGACCTCGTAGTAACTTAACTGATAGCATCTTCAAAAATCCTGTTTTCAAATACCATCACATCCAATTCACTGGTGCCAGGGGTTAGGACTTCAACACAATTTTTTTTTTTTGTACATTTCAATCTCGTAACAGCTTTATAAAAATGTTATGTAATGAAAAATTTATCTGAAAATCATATTTAATGCATAGTTGATAATAAGATTGTTTCTAGTAAGGGGATGATGTCACGGTCTTCTGAGATGATGATGATATTCCTATGAATTGCCTCTATTTAAGTTTTCAATTTTTGTTATTGTTATCGTCTCCTTCGCTCCCCTCAAAATACTTTTTCCCCCAGCAACTCCCCTTGTAACTGAAAAGGTCTCTGAAATGTCTCCCTTTTTTGATGGCGGAACAGCAATTTCACGCTAAATGCATGACAGACCTCATTCCGTGGAAGCACACATCTATTAAACTTTCCTTTTTCTTTTTTTCCTTCTTTCTTTTTAAACAGTAAGTCCAGGTCCATCATGCTTTGCATTTCCTTTTAGAAACTTTGCATGCAGTTTTATTTTGTAATGATATGTGTCTGTGAAACCTACAATTATGCTTAAAATGTTATTTCTCTACCTGAACTGGAGAATGCTAATATAGCAACTTTCTGGTCAGAGAAAGGTCCAAATGGAAGAAAATATGTTTCTGAATTAATTTTCTAATGATAGTGTGAAGACTGAGTATCTAAATTTTTGCATCTTCTGTTGATTGTTTTTGTGGTTCTTTATACTCATGTTTGCTTCTTATTTAAAATGACAGCTTGGGAGAGGACTGGAGGAATTCTGTACTGCAACAGCGATCTGGCTGCTACTTCACTTTCTGTCTTTCTTTCTTCCTCTTGTTTACAAGACAGCCCCACCAGCATTTTCTCACTTCTGTTCTGGGGAGAACTCAATTGCAGACTGACTGTGTGACAGTTAGAGCCTTAGTCCTAATGAAGGAGGTAGAATGTGGTTCTCTCATTCTTTCTCCCTGAAGATTCAATGTATGATGTTCACTAAGTAGTAGTCATTGTCCCTGAGAGGTAAACATAAATTAATTCTGGAGTCCTAGCTATTGCAATAAAAAATCTAATTTGCAATTTGGAACATACAGCAGAATCACTCAGGCAAAACCGAGTAAAAACGAAGGGATAAGAGGCTTTTTTACTCCAAATTTCAAGTTTCCAGACTATTAGCTTATTGGCGATTGAGGGTTCTTAAGTAAATTTATGTTTTTCATGATTTCTATTCATTCTCTCATTTTTTCATTCAACTTTCATTGCCTCCTACTGTATTAGTGAGATCAGTAAGATGGAACACCTGAAGACAAAACGCTGGATTCTAGGGAGATAATTGGGAGGGCAACACTCTGTGCCTCATCCAATTAAACACAATATTTGCTCTTTTGATTTTATCTGAGCTTCTGAGACACGGGGATAGGCAGACTGCAGCCAGCAGAACAAATACTGCCTGCAGTCATTTTCTTTGTAAATAAAGTTTTATTGGAAAGCAACCACACCCGTTAGTGTACATCTTGTCACAGGCTGCTTTCTTGCTGTAGCACAGAGTTGAGGAGATTCAACAGAAACCATACAACCTGCAAAACTGAAAATATTTATTGCTTAGACATTTACAAAAAAGGTTTTCCAACAACTGCGAGATCACTGATCATTGTATTTGCATATAATTCATACAAAGTGCATTATTTGCAGAAATTTAATTTAAAATATAAACAATGCTTTGCATTTTAACAGAAGAGATTCTGGGAAGAGCTAATTCATCTGTAATTTTTTTTTTAAGACAACAATTTAAGTTTTCTACACATTGTGCTAAACAGGAAATACAAAGATTCTTTTATGGTTATAGGTCTTCCCATAAGCAGCAGTTTTGAGTGTGCATTATTGACTTACTTGAAACAAGTACAATTTAAATACTCAAATTCATTGGCAACCTGGTTACAGTGGGCTCCCACACAAAGTATGTTTAGCTGTATTTACGACAGAACTTAGTAGCTAAACACCAAAGGCATGTCGCTGATATTTCACGTAAAACCAAGCCATATGCAATTATTAAAATGTTATTACTAACCTATAGTTATTAAAGTACAATTACACAGTAACATTATATTGATAGGAAAATATCTATGAGCAAGAGAAAACTAAAAATGATTGGACATTTGAATTACATCTCACAACAGTAAAATGACAGACAATTCTGGAAGAATGAAATCTGCCTAACATATGACTTATCCTTAAGCCTTATATCTTCTTCCTTGCCAGTTGTACTCTGCACGCTAGAATTTCCTTGGGTGCTGTTTCTTCTTTATCACACAGCTACTGTACAGTATTTTAATGGAAGATCAGGATCATATATCTAAAGGGAATATATGAATTTATATTCATTTCAATGCTCTAAAAACAAGTGATTTTCCCTTCTCTTTGTGAAGACTCCACTTCTGCCAATCTTGTGATTTTATGTTATGAATTGAACCATGTCCCCCAAAAGTTTGTGTCGCGTTTGTAACTTTTAGTACCTGAAAACACACCCTTGCTTGGAAATAAGGTCTTTGAAGAAATTATGGGTTAGATTAACATGAGGTTTTAACTAAGTAGGGTTTGTCCTAATTCAATCTGAGTAGGGTTCTATTAAAAAAGAGAAGGGACACAGAGAAACAGAGGGAGGATGGCCTTGTGACTACAAAATTATGCTGTGGCTGCAAGCCAAGGAATGTCTGCAGTTACAAATACCAGGAAAGACAAGAAAGGAATCTCTTCTAGAGCATTCAGAGAGAACATGGACCTAGTGACTCCTGAGTTTGAACTGCTAACCTCTAGAGCTGTGAGAAATTAAACTCCTGTTCTTCAAAGTCACCCAAGTTGTGGTACGTGGTTATGGCAGTCCTAAGAATTTAACACACACTGTTGTCAATTTTTCAGATAAATATTAAGTGAGAGAATACAGGCAATGTGTTATAAAGTTTCCTTGCCTCAAGTTTAACAGACACACTTGAAAATGTTATTAAATTTGTTATAGTTAAAGAAACATGAATACTAAAATATGTAGTTTTCCTTTTGGCTATTGAGTAGAAATGTTTAATCTTGATATTAGTTTTCTGTTTTGCTGTAGCAAGTTACTTCAAACTTGGTTTAAAACAGTGTAAGCAATTTACCATTCTGAAGGTCAGAAATCCTAAAAAATCAAGGTTTTGGCAGGACCAGCCTTTTCTTTTTTTTTTCTGAAGATTCTCCCCAGAGAATCTGCCCAGCTTCTCGCGTTGTCTGACTAGTTCTGGTCGTTTCACGATTAAATGCTGAACTAACTACTGACCAAAAGGTTAAAGATTTGAACAAGTGTACCTAATATATCTGCAGGTGAAAAACTGAGCTATTTTCTACCACAAAAATTACAGCCAAAGGAAACAAAATCAACAAAACCTTGTGAGGCAGTTGTCTTCTGTCACATGGCAAATATTCAATACCTTGTGGTATCTTCTCCTGTCTTCAGAGCATATTATTCCAACCGTGGTTACGCTGTCACATCTCTTTGTCACAGACCAGCTGCCTTCCCTCTTATAAAGACTCCTGTGATTACACTGGGGTGCACCAGGTTAATTCAGGATACTCCTATCTCAAGATCCTTAAACATATCCTCAAATTCTCTTTTGCCATGTAAGATGACATATTTACAGGTTTCAGGAGTTAAACCACTGAAATCTTGGAGGAGGGGAGCATTAGTCTGCCTGTCACAATGACCTTTTTTAATACATGACAATGGCTGTTTCTTGTCCTTCAGCTCCTGCTCCATCCCTCAGTACCAGTCTTTTGGGTTCTGCTGCAGTCAGCTGTGGCACTCTACAAGTTGATAGCTTAACTCATCGCCTTCCCTTGCATCTCAGCCCTCCTGACTTCAGAGTGTGCCAATATGCTATTTCTGTGAGTTTTTTTTTAGTTTTTTTTTAGTATGTAGTGAACTGACCTTGGCAGTATGTAGTGATTAAGAGTTACGACTGCCAAGCAAAAGATCAGTGGCTCAACCCTACCAGCTGCTCCTTGGAAACTCTGTAAGACACTGCTACTCTGTTCTCCAGGGCAATTACTACAAGTCAGAACTGACTCAGTAGCGATGGGTTTTACTTGGTGGTATTCAGTTTTGGGGGCATTCTTCTCATTCTCTCTGTCTTTTTCTTTATCCCTCCTTCCGGTAAAGCAGTGAATACTGTCAAATTTACCTCTTTCGTATTACTTAATGTTATCTATCTTCTTCTACAGTCCTTCGGTCATTGCTGTAAATCCAGCTTCTAATACCTGTGATTAGTTTGTTGTAACAGCCACAAATAGGGCTTCTTCCTTTGGTATTTCTTCTCCCCCGTCTAGTCTTCATTCTGCTGTTATAGCCGTTATCCAATCACACAAATATCATCCTATCATTCTAATACTTATTGTCTTTAATTTGTTCCTTAGGCTCAGTGAAAATGTTTAACCCTCTAGCTTGACATGCAGGGTCCTTCATGATTATCCTCAGTCAACTCTTGAGAATTATTTTGTTGCCACCGTCTCTTACTCACAACCCACACCTTCCCCGCTCCATTCACACTGAACTGATTATTGTCCCTTCAAGGTGCAATGTCATCTATCTGCAAAGTTTTGTAGACCTGCTTATTTTATGTGGAACACCCTTCTTGTATAAGCCCTTTATCTGGCTGACTGGGAGGCAATTCAGACCTCTTCCATGGGGAGAGTTTCCAGATTTCTCTAGGTTGTAACAGTCTCTTTCTTCATACTTCCCTAGATCCCAATACATAACATCTATCGTAATATTGCATTTTTAAGAAAGCTTTTCTTTGCAGATACCAGAAAACCTGACATAAACTGACTTAAATGGTGAAGAGATGCATTGTATTATATCATAGCAACCAACAAGTACGATATGGTCATTCTCTGACTTTTCTGGGCAAAACAATGAGTTTTAACACTTTTTCTATGTTGGCTTTATTCTCTGTTTGACAGTTCAAAAGGCCAAAAATTACCATAAGGAAATTTTAGCTTTAATTCAAGTCTGAAGGCTAAAAGAGAAAAATTTCCTTAATTAACTTGATAAAAACTAACTTGAACAATAACAGTTAAACTAGAACAAAGCTGTTCACTCGTGAGTTCACACCTGGATTTATGAGTCAGGTAGGGACAGAATTATTAACCTCAATTTAAACTAGGATTTCTCAATGGAGGCTCTACGACCAATTTAAATCATGTGATTCTTTGTCATTGGGTCATCTTGAGCACTCTGGGATATTTAGAAGTTTCTTTGGTCACTACCTACATGAGACCACTAACTAAAATAAAAGCCCACTGTCGTGGAGTTGGTTCTGACTCATGGTGACCTATAGACATCGTAGCACTGTCCCATAGAGTTTCCATGGAGACCCTGGTGGATTTGAACTGCTGACCTTCTGGTTAGCAGTCTTACTACTTAACTACTTTGCTATTAGGGTTTCCCGAATTCTCTCCAAATTTTGACAGTGAACAATGTGACCACATATCACAAACTATCTCCTGTGGCAAAACCACCTCAGTTGACTTTGACTAATGAAAACATACATTCTGAGACCTGGAATCATGGATTAAGTGTGAAAAATTGAAGAAGGGGGGTTTTATTGAAAAGGGAAGAAGGGAAGAATGAATACTGGGTAAATCAGCTACAATATCCAACAGCTATATGTTAACTACTCCTTTGTGTTTGTCCCCAGCTAGAATGGACATATCTTGAGATTTTATTTTGTTTCATGCTTCTTCTGTCCTGAGAATCTAATATATATGAGCTTTAATACATTTTTATTCGATGGATATAAATATACGTTAGGGAAGGAAATTCTTGAGTGATTCCTCCACTCTACCCAACAAATGTTTTAATGGTAATTCTCTGAGAATCCATGCTTTCCATGGGACAATATTTTCAGATTTAGAGAAAAGACATTTTTCAACTGTAGTGATGAGGGCAGAGTGATGAAGTAGAAGCAAGGGGTGAAGGAGAGGTGAAATTGCTATTTTTAAGCATGGTGTCTAAGTGAAAAAAGGGAGTGCAACTACCATGAAGGATGTACAAATAAGAGAAGGCACCTGTCCAGACCATTCACTTGCTAGTTGATCTAAATTAAGGACAAAAAGTTGAAATTGTGGTTTGTGACACAATACGCCACTATTGATTTTTCCTATGAATAAGCCCCAAACTGCTTGTCCTCAATCAACGCCTGCTTGCATTTGGGCACATCGGATTCAAGGCTGATTTCTTCATTGGCATGTTACACTGAGCATAGACATAGCCATTAAACTACGAATCAGCTTTTCTTTGGAGATTCACAGGGATTTTTTTCTCTTCACTTGTTTGGTTTCTCTAGTGATAAGGTAATTATTTTCAGAAGATCTCAAGTAGAATTTAATTGAAAGGTTAGTACATGACAAAACGAACTGTAATTCTATAAATATTTAATTTTATTCTATGAATACAAGCTTTGGGGAAATGTTTTAAAAAATTGAATCATGTTATAATTTTATAAAATATTCAGTTTAAACCATGAGGGGTTAAGACTTTAGATTATAGCTTAATTTAATCTAGATCATTATTGAATTTCACAAAACTGTGTGATTTTATCATTATTGGCCAGGTTTCCTTCCTGAAACCTGGAGACATAGATTTTCCTTCTAGTTTCCTCACTGGATCATTGTTTAGGCACTGAGCAATTTGTCACAGCCTGAGTTTCCGCTTTCATTTAATAACTGAAACCTAAATGTTACAATCAAAAAACCACTGGTGTGTTGCGCAGTGATCCATGCAAGAACAGTGAACTTATGTCTCTGTAAATTTGTTAGTCATCTATGAGGGAAAGCAATGCTGACCTCGTAATGTCAAATCCTATTTAGAGCTGGTGAATAGGCTGGATGAGGTACTTGATGTCTTTTGAGCTGTATTAAGAAATACACTTCAGTGTAGGAGGATGAAAGCCTTGGTAAATTAATGTGGAGATTGTGGCCTATCCAAATAATTTATAGTTGAATCCTACCTTCCAGAAGAAAACAGTGCAGTTAATAAACATTCTGACTTGGGTAACTAGTTTCAGGGCACACAGACTTTTCAATAGTCTTTGAAGTAACTCTGACCTTCCACCCTTAGCTTCTTACCAGTGATTTCTACTAAAATCCTGTTAGTAAGGAACTGTTTATGGCTTCTGTAGCAAGCAGGGTAGACACGCTTACAGGCAGGGCATAAACTAGATTTTAAGATAATTTTGAGTATGTTGGCTGGAAAATTGTACTATATAGACACATTCTAGCTACTCCTAGTCTAATATTTTGTGAACTATATTTATCAAGTCAAAAGCGTGTTTTGTTTTTGGTAAAACTAGTTTTTAGGTATTTATACATTTTAACGTCATCAAAGGATAAAGTGATCTTTAGCCTGGAATTTGTAACTAGTCCCAGGTTCACTTCTAGGGTTTGTGCTAGGTCATGGCTACCCTCTTTGCTGTTGCTGTTCCCCGTTAAGTGTAATGACCATGACTTTCACGGTGGAAATTTCAGAAGAACAACATCACATGATGTGACCACATTGCACAAATCTATGTGGTAACTAATTGGAAAAGAAGCAGCACTCCGTATAAATATCAGTTGACTGTACTGAAAATCTGAATTGAAATTTTCTACTTCCACTGCCTTAAAGCTTTCATAAATTCTTCTTTAGACAACAGCAGTAATCTGTCTTTTGTTTCTTTTTTCTCTAAATCATCCTTCAAAAACTTTCACTGATTAACCTTGTAATTTGTAAATTTAATTTCAGTACTGCTTGTTTAAAGTCTTTCCGGGATTTGAAAATGGCATCAGTGATTTTGGTTAATACTCAAATGGCTTATCACGACAAATGAGACCCTGAGCTAGTTCTGCTCAATGTTCTTCTCTCACCATCTGTCATCAGAGGTCAAACTGAGTCATTTATCATTCACATATTTATCTAGCTCACTAACAGTTTAATGCTTTTGCTCCAGCTGTTTGGTTGGTCTGGATGGAACACTTTTAATTTTTGTTCTTCTTGATCAAGTGTCTTGCAAGTGCCTTCTGTGGGCTTTCTAGATGTGCAAAAAATACACTGTATGTACACACTTTTTGTGATCTAAAACATTGCTAGGTCTCATTTTGTGTTCTGTCTGTTTATTCCAGTAGCCAGTGAGCTCTTTAAGGGCATGGTCATACATAGCAAATTCCCTGTATTTACTGAATGAAGGAAAGGATGAGCCATGAGTTGATAGTCGCCTTTTGCTTTTTAATTTTGTCATTTATTTGTGACCACATCCTAGCTAGTGAGAAGCTGCTGCCTTGATGAGACTTTTAATAGCAGAAATGCTCATTTTTGTGCTTATTGTTAAGTACAAGAGCTTTCTATATCAAGGAGACCTCATGTGTTCGTAACACAACTGCTCCATTAGGTTTTCAAGGCTGTGGCCGTTTAGAAACAGACTGTCAAGCTTATCTTCTTAGGTTCCTCTAGGTAGGTTTAAGCTGCCAAACTTTTCACTGTTAGTTGAGTACCTAATTGTTTGGTGTTACCAATCTCACGTGTCTAGGCATCCATTTATATTTCCCTAAGGTTGCATTTTAGGGTATTACTGTTGTTTGGTCACGCACAGGGGAAGATGCTTCGGGATCCCTTGTCCATACGTTCACTGTTCTTGAGCTCAACAAGGTGAAACTGAGCAACTGAGAAACAGTGTAATGAGAAGAGGAGGCAGATAACATTTACTAGCCTCTAAAGCTACCTCCTTTCTCTCTAGTGCCGCCCTACTGATGTGTTTCCAGCCAGATATTCTCCTTCCATACATGCTTTTATAGTTCATTATCTAGAAGTCATTAAGGTTTTGAGAAAGGACGTGTTTTATCAGACTTATTCAAGGTGTTTTGTCCTGCCAGATGTCACTTATTTCCTACCTGATTTTAAGACCTGGGCATTATAATTTGAGCTATTTTTGAAAGACTTTTCAATGCTTGTGATCTAAGCACAAAGCCCATTGAAAAGACTGGGCACACTTACTTTCTTGCTTGGGAAGATAGGTTCAATAAATGTGATAACAAGTTGAACATAGGAGTAAATGCATTTATATCCTGTTTATCGCAAGCACTGAGTCAATCTGGAACTTGAATTCCTTGAGAAGATGATAAATGTTTTCTGCCAGTCTTTCCAACTGAACAAACTCCATTTGATTGGTATTAATCACTTCTCGTAGGTGATGCGCAAGCCAGCTAGCTGCAATCTAGGTGAGCAGCTTGTCATCAGTATCACATGATGAAGTGAAAATGTATAGGACAAAGAGAAGTGTTTCCATTTACCTATTCTTAAGAGTAAGTATCAAGTGAGATCCAAGCTATCTATTTTCAAATGAACAGTTTAAAATAGAAATATTCAATACATTCATTTTTCTTCATTTTTTAATTTAAACAGCCAAGTATTTGAGAACTAATAGTCTGGCTTGTTTATGGTAGAAGAATATCACTCATTTTCCAAATTTTCTACAGCCTCTGAAACTTTTTCTGAAACTAAGGAAAATCAATCAAGTTTTCCCATAGACAACTACACATATGTAAAGAACATGTGAAAAAAGAAGTCCTGTTAAGGGCTACTAAAATATGGAAAACAGAGTTTGAGATATTCAAGTAATAATGAACCATCTTTTTTTTTTTTTTTAAAAAAGTGTCTCTTATTATGATTGGACAATATTTTGTTGTGTGCTGTCATATTCTCTTAAATGTTACTAGCTTAAAATCTTTCAACTGAAAATGCAAACATCTTTGGAAATAGATGGTGGAGTTCTTGTCTGTTCTTGTTTTAATCTGATTGTTATTCTCTTAATACCTAGAAAGATGGATGGATAGATGGACAGACGGACAGACAGGGAAAGAAAGAGAGAGAGAGAGAGAGAAAGAATGATAGAGTAGCTATTGCCCAGTTATGGTGACCTTACATACAACTGAGTAAGATACTGCATGATCCTGTGTCATTATCCTGATCATAGGCAGGGTGACACCATCCTCATGGTGATTGTACTAACTCATTTTATTAAAGTTTTCAACTTGCCATCTATTTGATAACTTCCTCCAGTGACTGACTCTCCTAATGACATTCCCAAAGCAAGTGAGTTGCACAACGTTCTGTTATCATCCATAAGGTTTGAATTGGCAAATTTTTGGAAGTAGATTCCCAAGACTTTCTTCTTAGTCTGTCTTAGTCTGAAAGTCTCATTGAAATTTGTTTCCCATGAGGAGTTGTTGGGATTTGAAATGCCAGTGACATAGCTTTCAAGATCATAGCCGTTACAGTACACAAGCTATCATAGTAAAACTAATTGACAGATGGGTAATAGAATATTGAGATAATAATAGCTAAGTTAAGAGAAGTAGCTTGCTTCCCAGAGAGCAAAACTAGGGAGGAACTGTAGCACTTTATCTGATAACTCCAACATACTTTTCTCCTATTCTATGAGAGGACTCATACATTATCACTTGAGTTAATGATCAATTTAAGATTATGTATTGATGGTGACTTAAATACATCCATTTATACTGGTATCTTAAGACAAGGATAGAACTTTTCTTAAAGTAAAAATGTTAATTGATATCAATGGACACGTTCCATTATTTCAGTGATTAATTAATTGCATTAATTCTTGAGTTGTACCTTAAAGCTGTCACTCACAAGTAAACGTCAATACTTTTGAAGCCAATCATTTTGAAATGAATGAGGTACATAGGTGAGCTATCTATGGGGAAAAAAAACACTGTATTTTGAGAATACTGTATAGAACTCAGCAGTTAAATCCAATCTATTCTATGAAGATAACACAGAAGTTGTCCATATAGCACTGACTATTTTGTAAATAATGAGTTTGAAATTTTAAAAGTTAAGTAATATAAAACACTAAAAAAAAAAACTAGATTTCATTACTAGTGCAAAAGATAGAATTTGCACTTTTAGCATCCTGTTTCTGTTTAGTCTAGTGCACTTCCATGTGTTCACATCTGTTTTGATTTCTGTTCTTTTTAATTATTTTAATTTTGTTCCTTTTCAGTTAGACTTGTAAAAATCACTCCTTTCTTTCTGACAATGGCTGCAAATACCCGGGGCATCAAAAGGTTTGATTAACAGTAACTCATTGTTGTTGAGTCAACTCTGACTCATAGCGACCCTGCAGAACAGAGTAGAACTGCCACCATAGAGCTTCCAAGGAGTGCCTGGAGGATGTAAACTGCTGACCTTTTGGTTAGCAGACATAGCACTTGACCACTATGCTACCGGGTTTTCCTGATTAACTGCAGTTGAAAAATCTTCTAGGTTAAATTCAATTATTTCATAATAAATATCATTAGGCATTTACCATTTGTCTTGGTTATCCAGAGCAACTGTAACAAAAATACCACAAGTGAATGTCTTTAACAAGCAGAAATTTATTTTCTCAGTTTATGAAGTTGTAAGTCTGAATTCAGAACACTTGGCTCATGAAGAAAGCCTTCTCAGCTCTTGGAGGTAAGGTTGGGTGGGGAGAGGTCCCTGTCGATCAAAACACTCTCTTCTCAACCAAGTCTGCAGATAGGCTCCTCAGTGGCCATTAGCCCCCTAATACCTCCCATTTGGCTCACCCCCAAAAGAGCTTACAAACTCAGAGGCATTTGGTGGGGCCAGATAGAGCGCGTGCCCTGGAGTCATGTACACGTCCTGGGCTCCACTTGAAGCAAAGCCGTGACGAAGAGTTTCTATTGTCCATCACTGTTTCCAACAGCAGCTATGAGATCATTCAGCAATTTAAAACTAATTTCTGTAGACAGGCCCTTGCTCAAGGGTACCACTCGCCACCAGAAGGTCTCCTGTGTCAGGATACTCAGCTTTCTTGCACTGTGGGTTTGCTTCCGCATTGTCTTTTGCTGGTATCCTTGTTCCGGTGTTGCCGTTTTTTTCAGCTACAGCTTTTCCCTCCAGTGTCACAGCTCCATCTGCAGTGTTACAGCTCTCTCTCTGCTGCTTCTAGTTCTAGGACGGTACAAGTACAGGACCCTAGTCCAAAGGATAGACTTCACTGCAGTCTTCTCTTGATGTTACTGAGGTCCCTATCTCTGCTTGCTTCTCTCTCCTTTTATCTTTTATAAAATAAAAGATGTGACTCGAGTAAGTATGTGACTTAAACGAGCATGGCAAGGTTGGTGACTGAGGAAAGGCGGATGACTTAAGTTGTACCCTGTAGTAAGCAGTGGCTCAAAATACATCCCCCCCTCATCCTGTCTCATCAACATAGTGGATAACCCAACCCCAAATGGGGCCATGACAACAGACACAGAGTCTAGATCA
Source organism: Heterohyrax brucei (assembly GCA_028571685.1). Taxonomy (NCBI): domain Eukaryota; kingdom Metazoa; phylum Chordata; class Mammalia; order Hyracoidea; family Procaviidae; genus Heterohyrax; species Heterohyrax brucei. Next base: position 110,727,179 of record CM053148.1, read on the forward strand.
CAGCACCTCACAAAATCGAGGAAAATTAAGTCAGATCATAAAATAGAGGACAGCCAAGCAACACCACTAATTGTGGCCTAGCCAAGCTGACATATACTTCGGGGGACACAATTCAATCCAAAATTACATTTACTTTTGATACAAGAGATGTGCGTGAAACCTTTTTCAGATGTTAGCTACCAGAGTATGTGACTATTTCTGTCACTGTCTTGTACTGAAAGATGCTTCCCCTTGCAGTCTCTAAATCCCAGAGAGTCTCTGTCAGCATCACCATTACCATAGGGATCTTCATCCCCAAACTAGAGTATTGGCAGCTCTGTTTTTGGCCTATAAAACAGACAGAAGTGATTCACAAGCATAGAAAGCTCTCATCTTACACTCTTAAAGAGTGAAGAAACCATGAATAGACTTCTTTTAAAAATAGAACTCTGACCTAAGCGTGGGTCTCAAATGGCCGGAACATGGTTAAAAACTAACAGCATCCCTAATTTTTGCCCTCACTTTCAACACTGGAGCAGCTGAGAAAGACAGACACGCTTACCTAACCTAGCAGTTAGGATGCCCCATTTCAATTCAGATTGTCTGCTACTTTCCCATGCTAATAGCCTTCCATCAGGGCAGACCTGAAACCTTTTCTTTAGTTGCCTATGAAGCTTTTCCATCCTCCTACGTGCCTCTGAGTCTCCAAAATGCAAGTGTTGTTGGTCGATTCCCTTGCTCTACTAAGCCCTGAATAAGTAGCCTTTGTTTTACTCTTTATTCTTTTTTGGCATTCTTTGTCTCTTTGTCCAATTTGAATTGTTTTAGCTATAAATCGTTCACCTGGCAGGGTGATAGCTTTTTAAACTGTCCATTTGTAACCTATGGTTCAGGTCTGCTTGATTTAGACAGGCATCTCTGTGGATTATGGAAAAGTTTTGTAAGGTAGCAGAGGCTTTGTTTTGAGAAGAACCTTAAGCCGTTACAAGGACAGTGTGGTGTCTGAGTAGACTGTATATGGGAGGGAGATTACGATCCTGCTTTAACACACTAACAAAATACTGCAGTGGAAAGGAAGTGAAGCAGTAACATGCTGAACAAATGCCCCAGAAGAGTTCTTGCTAACCTGAGTTCTTTTACTAAGTGATCTTTTTTTTTTTTTTAAAGAATAACTATGAGGTTGAAAAAGATGACAAGAATTCCATGATGTGGGGGTGGAGTCAAGATAGAGGACTAAACGCATGTCTCCCTAAATTCCTCTGGAAACCAAGACCTGAAATGATAATTAAACAGAGCCTTCTGGACACCTAGTGAGCCCTGGGATGCAGCATAGGGCTGTTAATTTGGACTTCATACCACTGAACGCAAAACCTCCTCTCTTTCACTGACCCCACTCTTGGTAAGCACAGGCTTGCATAGACCGAAGGTAACTCACCATTTTGATTTTTTTTTTCCTCTACCTTGGCCAGATGGCAGAGCTCGGACTTCGATAGCTGCTGGTCTTGGATGCACTGCTGGTGGGACCAGCAAGTGTAATTGCCAGGTTCTGAGAGCCTGGCTTTGGACTCTATTCACCTCAGCTCCTCTGGCCTGCCTTTCTGCCTCTGCCATGTGGGAACCGTACAGATGGGACACCATCTCGATCCACTGGGAAACAGAGAAGCCTAGGCAGAGGCCGCAGCCAGACTTGGTTCTTAGGCTGGGAGGTGGCACCTGCTAGGGGGAAAGTGCTTTTCCAGCAGGGAGGTGGTATCTTCCACAGTGTTGCCTAGGGCTAGGGCCCAGCGGCGGAGGCTGTGGACTCTGGGCGTTTCAGCACTCTTGGCCTGTATTTCCGCCAGGAGCCTGGTCCCAGCCAGCAGGCAAGCTTGTGCAGGATGCCATCTTGTTTGGCTGGGAGGCAGAGCCATCCATACGGAAGCCTCAGCTGGACCTAATTCCTGGGCTGGGAGGCAGTGCCTACCCAGAAGGGGCTGCTTTTCCAGCAGAAAGGCAGAATTCTACACAGTATCGCCTACAGCTGGGCCCCAACAGCAGAGGCCAGCAGGCCAATAGCCTTTCTGTATTTTGAGCTAGTTTATAATGTTATAACATTATAACATCTGGGGTTATAACATCTGGGGTTCTAACATCTGGAGTTCAATACAGAGATGCTTACTTTGCCAGCTGGGAAGGGGGATGCATACACCTGAAAACCTGACTGACTTTGGAAGTTGTCAAATACCTTTTACTTCTCATTTTAAGATGGATAAGCAAGCTATTTGATCTGATGGAACATCAGTACCCAGAAATCCAATAGATCAAGAACAAAATCAAGAATTCCATGAAGTTAGAGCCACCTCTGTGGTTTTGTCCATTGCCAATAATAAGATTTGCAAATTTTAAGAAGTGACACAATATAAACAATTAGAAAGCATATTACTTGGACATTCAGGTGCTGGGTAAATGACACAACATTTGCCGCAGTTTAGATGTCCTGAGTGTCATAAGTGGCTCCGGTGGAGCAGTGGTTAAGAACGCAGCTGCGAACCAAAAGCTCTGCCTGAAATCCACCAAACACACTTGGGAAGACTATGGGGCAGTTTTCCCTTGTGGGGGGGTGTCTTTTGGAGTCTGAAATCTGAATCTATTTGATGGCAACTTTTTTTTGGTTTGAGTGTGATAAATGCTATCTGACTGTAGGTCATTATTAAAATGTCTACATTGCATTTAGTTCTTAAATAAGAATATTTTTCTACAAGGTTCGCCAGTTAAGTTCGTGAACTCATCCTAGAAAAAAGCACTACGAACGTCATTGTCAAATATCAGTACAGTCACCTTCCAAGTACTCCCTTTGGGAAGCTATGCAACAACATCAGTGCTTAGTTCACCTTTTAAAGCAATTTTGGAACTCTTCGTGGAGTGGCCATCAGAGCTGTCATCCTATTACCCTTAATGTCTTGAGTGTCATCAAAATGTCTTCATTTAATATTTCGTTTCTCTTCTGGTAAAGAAAAAAACTCATTAGGGTCCCGATCAGGTGAGTAGTGAAGGTGTTCCAATGCAGTTATTTGTTTGTCAGCTAAAATCTCTCTCCCAGACAACTATACAATTAAATTGGTGAAATTGCCACTGTGCCACTGTGCACAATGGCCATTCCAGAAAGAGTTCTAAAATTGCTTTGAAGGGTCTATGCCCTGGGGTGAGTGCATAGCTTCCCAAGAGACGTACTTTGAAGGTGATCGTAATGATGATATACAGCAATGAGGTATGTAGCACTTAGAACAATTAAGTTCACAGACTTGTCAGACATCATATGTTCATTGGCTTATTGAGTCAATAGTTTTTTGTTTGTTCTTACAATGTGAGGGAAGAGATTTATGTTGACATTGCACTTAAAAAAATGTTGGTGGACCTATTACCTTTTTACCTTTGTTGTTTTTTTTTCTGGAAGAGACATAGTGCTGAAAAAGGGTGATGCTGGTTCAAAGAAAGAAAATAAGAAAATAAAAAACCTTAGTAATTGTATCTTTACCAAAAGCCTTCTCTGCAATTCTTTATGTAAGTGTGTTACTGTCCTAAAATGTACTTCAGAGATCAGTTTTCCAGAGATCTCTTGTCTACCATCTGTTTTATATTACCTCTCAATCTATTGTCATGATGTTGATTCATACTCATTGCAATGCTACAGGATAGAGTGGAACTACCCCATAGGGTTTCCAAGGAGTGGCTGGTGATTTCAAACTGCCAATCTTTCCTTAACAGCGAAGATGTTAATCACCACAGCATGAGGGCTGCATTATTAGGTAACTTTTTATTCAATCTCTTACTATCCATGCCTAATTTTATCATGACCTTTATTGCAGTATGATCTCCAGTAGGACAGGGGTTTGGTTTTGTCTTTCTGTATGTCTTTGATGCCTAACACAACATCTGAAACATACTAAATCCTCCACCAATGTGTGTCAGACCAAAAATTATCTCCAATGTTGATGTATAGCACGCACATACATTCACACACACAATCAAATGCTTACCATACACACACACTTGTATATTCCAGGTAAGTGAGGTATCACTGAGGAATCTTTATCTAACAAAGGCTTCTACTGTACAATCAACTGCCAAACAATAGAACACATCATACCCAGCTCTAAAACTCTGATCTAGGATTTTTTTCGTATGCCTAAATTTACCACCTTGAATACTTGTTAAGGCCCCCAAATTGTCTCTTACACAATGTGTGTTCACTTGTAGTACCTTTTCAAGCTCAATTAATAAACATTTATTCTTGTGATAAATATTCATTAACTTTTAAAAATAACTTAATTCATATTGCTTGTACAATAGTGAACTATTTTATTAGATAGTATGCTTTGTTAAATAGCTCACATTGTAAAATACAGCTTAGCTCTAAAAATACAAGAAATTTAAATCCTCAAAGTAATGTTTGGTTCCTTACTGTTCAGCTTCTTCCTTTCTCTTCTTTATTACATCTTATCAAGAGCTTTAAGCAGATATAAAAATTTGGTTTTCTCAAATGTCTCTGTGTAGCATGATTTATCTTTTTTTTCCCAAGAACTTCTAACATGTTTTGAAAATATTTGTTGTATGTCTTACATAGTGCTGCTATAACAAAAATAATACAAGTGGATGGGTTTAACAAACAGGATTTTATGCTCTTACAGTCTAGTAAGATACAAGTCCAGATTTAGAACACCAGCTGCAGGAGAAACCTTTGTCTTCTTGTTAGCTTTGAGGAAAGGTCCTTGTCATCTATATTCCCCAATCTGGGAGCTTCTCAGTGCAGGGTCACCAGGTCCAAAGGACATATTTTGTTCCTGCCACTGCTTTCTCGGAGATATAGTGTTTCCCATGTCTCTCTGCTGACTTATGTCTTGCATATCTTTAAAGAGATAGACTTAGACTGACTCCTTCCTCAGTAAAATAACTGCTGCTAATCTCACCTCATTAACATTGTAGAAGAAGAATTTACAACCCATAGGAAAATCACATCAGATGACCAAATGGTAGACAATAACATAACACTGGGAATCACCAACTAGCAAAATAGACACACATTTTTGTGGGGGACTCAAGTCAGTCTAGAACACTATGCTTTAAAAAAATGTGTTCTTTTGAATCCTCTCTCTGGCAATCAGAAACAAGCAAAACCAGCTTCCTTAATCTTCTCTTTCTCTGGATCGTAGAATGTGATAAGAAAATGAACTTGTTTGATTTAAAAACAAGCAAACTCAGGGAAAAAAAGACTGCATATAGAATCTATTTGGTTGGCTAGGGTAGTGGTAGAGATGTCTGCCAATGGTTGGAAGTTCTAGATCCCAGTAAAGAGATCACGGTGGTATATTAAGTCAACTTGCTGTGTTTCATCACCATCAGTCTCTGTAGAGGAAGGAAAAAGGTTTCACATCAGGTTTATTTATTATTTGGTAGCCAGGTTTATAATTTTGTTACTGAAATAATAGCTTGCTAGGCTCTCAACAACTCTTTGGGATACTCAATATTCTTTAATAAACTTATTTTCTGCTTAATCTGTCAGTCCCTGTCAATTTTTGTACTACATTATTTATTGCCTTGGCTTTGGCTATTTATCCTTGTATTTTACTTCTTTTAATTGTGCTTTCGATGACGGCTTACAGAGCAAATTAGTTTCTCATAAGACAATATATGCTGTTTTGTGACATTGGTTGCCAACTCCATGACATGTCAACACTCTTCCCTTCTTGATCTTGGGTTTTTCATTATCAGTTCTCTTGTCCCCTCCTATCTTCTCATCCTTGCCCCTGAGCTAGTGTGCTCATTTAGTCTTGTTTTGTTTTATGGGTTTGTCTAATCTTTGGCTGAAGAGTGAGCTCAGGAGTAACTTCAATTCTGATTTATGATTGCATCCAGGACTGCAGTCTTGGAGTTTCTTCAGTCTCTGTCATGACAGTAAGCCTTGTTATTTTTAATAAGTTAGAATTTTTTCTATGTTTTCTCCAGTTCTGGCTGGGATCGTCTATCATAAACCCTGTCACAGAAGTCAGTTGTGGTAGTCAAGCACCACCCAGCTGTGCTGGACTGAGTGTAGTGGAGCCGGTGATATTGTGAACCACGCTTTTGGGTCAATTGTTCCCTTCTATTTTTGGTTTTCTTCATTCTACCTTGTTCCCAAATGAGTGGGACAAGCCATCTTAGATGGCTCCTCAGAATCTGTTAGGATCCACACAGATCAGCCCAAAGTGGGCTGTAGAACATTTTCTTTATAAACAATGGTTATGTTAGATATGCCAGAAGGCCCTGGTCTCTAGCCCTTAGCCCAGTAATTTGGCCCCGAGGGGAGTTTGAATGTGTCTGTGAAGCTTCTGCAACCTTTCTTTGGTCAGGTTGTGCCGGTGTCCTTAATGTTGTTGCCGTTTCACCCTTCTTCAGATTTTCAACTTACCTGTTGTCTAGTTAATGTTTTTCTCTCTCTACATGTTTCTTACCTCATAACCATTAAAGATTATTCCTGTGTGTAAATATTTTTATGAGTATTATAGTAGTGACCTCAGAGAATACTTGTCCTTTTGTGCTTGACTTATTTCACTCAGCTTAATGCTCTCCAGAATCATCCGTGTTGTGAAATGTTTTGTAGACGCATCGTTGTTCTTTATTACTGTGTAGTATTCCATTGTGCCAAAGTGCTATATTTTGTTTATTTGTCTGTTGACAGGCACTTAGTTTGTTTAGATTTTTTGTGATTACGAAAAAATGCTGTCATCAACACTAGTGTGCATAGATCTATTCATGTAACAGCTTTTATTTCTCTGGGATATATGAGGTATGACAATTAAGTTCATGAACTCACCCTAGAAAAAGTGTTACACACTTCACTGCTGAGTATCACTACAGCAATCATTGAAGTATTGCCCTTGGGAAGCTATGCCGCAACACCAGCTCCAGTACCTGGTCCACCTTTCAAAGCAATTTTGGAACTGTTTTTTTGGAATGGCCATCATGGCTGTCATTACCCCTGATGTCCTGGATGTCTTCAAAATGTCTTCCTTTCACTATTTCTTTTGTTTTCAGGTAAAGGAAAAAGTCATTGAGGGCTATATTAGGTGAGTTGGGAGGGTGTTCCAAGACAGTTGTTTACTGACTAAAAACTCCCTTACACACAGTGCTGGCAAAATTGGATATCCATCTGCAAAAAATTGAAACAAGACCTATGTCTCACATCTTATACAAAAATCAACTCAGACTGGAGAAAAGACCTAAATATAAAATCTAAAATGATAAAGCTCATCCAAGATAAAATAGGATCAACAATGAAAGTTTTAAAACACAATGGAGACAGACTTCAAAATCTGACAAAGCACGATCAATGAAAGAGAAAATAGATAAATGGGAACTACTAAGAATCAAACACTTTTACTCATCTAAAGACTTTACCAAAAGATCACCTACAGAATGGGAAAAAAAGTATGTGGCAACTCTATGTCAGACCAATGGCTGATCTCCATAACCTACAAGGTACTACAAAATATCAACAAGAAAAGGATAAATAACCTGATTAAGCAATGGGCAAAGGAGATGGACAGACACTTCTCTAAAGAGGATATCCAGACAGCCAAAAGACACATGCAGAATTGTTTATGATCATTAGCTATTAAAGAAATTCAAATCAAAACTACAATGAGGTATCATCTTACCCCAACAAGCTTGGCCATGATCCAAAAAACACAAAACAACAAATGCTGGAGAGGCTGTGGAGAAATTGGAACTCTCCTACACTCCTGGTGGGTTACAAAATAGTACAGCCTCTTTGGAAAGCAATCTGGCACTTCCTTAAAAAGCTAGAAATAGATATAACATTTGATCCTATTTCCACTGCTTGGAATTAATCCTTCCGAAACAAAGGTGATCACACGAACAGATCTATGTACACGAATGCTTGTTGCAGCACAGTCCACAATAGCTAAAACATGGAATCAACCCAGATGCCCATCAACAGATGAATGGATAAAGAAACTATGGTACATATACTCAATGGAACACTATGCTATGATAAAAAAAAAATGACAATTTTAGGAAACATCTCATAACATGATCTCATTTGGAAGAGATCATGCTGAGTAAAGTCAGTCAGTGTTCAAAGGACAAATATTATATGAGATCCTTGTTACAAGGACTTAAAAATAGAATTATCTACAGAAGAAAATAACTGTGTTAGCTACAAGGGTGGGTAGGGGATGAGACTTTATCAGAGACAAGATGATAGATGTTAGAAATTTTATTTTTTACTGTAATTAATAAATAATTTAAAAAATCTTGTTTATCAGTGTTAATGGGGTCTGCTATACTTCTCACAGTCCACTGATGATTTTGATGCACAGTTCCAGGAATTTTTGCAATGTTTGGATCCGTTCAACGGCACTTGGCTGGCTTCTTCAGTTCTGTTCTTTACTGGCCACTCTGACCTCTCTTCACCAGCGATGCTTTCTCACCCCTCAGAAAAATGTTTAACCCATTTGTATACTGACGTTTTCTTCATGACATTATCCCCATAAACTTTGACTAATCCATCCCTGATTTCAATTCCACTATTCCCAAGTTTAACAAGAAATTCATTGTTTGTTCATTGCTCTAATTCAAGCTCTGACATTTTCATGCTGGAACCAAAAAAAAGGCAACAACAATAATGAATGTCACTCAGCAGGACACCACCACATGTCAAAACAAACACAGCTGTGAGACATTGATATATCAAAGTTATGAACCCTTGCTGAGTTGTTTGTACAGTGCTGCTAATGTAAGTGCATTGTGGTAAATCCCCATAGCCTCTCCAACATTTATTGTTTTCTGTTTTTTGTCTGTTTATTTTAATTTTACTTCATTTTTTATTGTGCCAGTTACATCAAGGTAAGATCATGCCTTATTGTAGTTTTTATTTTCATTTCTCTAATGACTAGTGATTGTCAGCATTTTCTCATGTTCCGTTAGCCCTGAAGAGTCTGTTCATAACCTTTGCTCATTTTTTAACTGGATTTTTTGTCTTTTGTTGGTGTTGGATTTTCCTATCAGTTTAAGAGACTACAGCTTTGTCAGATTTGTCATAGTCAAAAATGTTTCAGACTGTAGGTTCCTTTTTACTTTTTTGGTAAAGTCTTTTGGTAAGCTTAAGTGTATCAATTTTAGAAAATGGGTTATCTAGCTTATTTTCTTGTGTTTGTATATTGTTAGTTATAGTTCACATCCTGTTTATACCACATATTAGAGCTGCTAGCACTGACTTTGTCTTCTGTAATCTATATAGTTTGCTTTTTTATATTTATATCTTTGATGTATTCTGAATTAGGTTTTATGTATAACATGAGATATGGATTCTGTTTCATGTTGTTACACATGGAAATCCATTTTTACTAGCACCACTCATTAGACAGACAGTCTTTTCCCCATTTAACGGTCTTTGGGCTTTTGTTGAAGATCAAGTGATGATGGATGATGTGTTTACATTTGGTTTCTCAGTTTTGTTCCATTGATCAATGTGTCTGTTATTGTACCAGTACCATGCTGTTTTGACTACCGTAGCTATGTAGTAGGTTCTGAGGTCTGGTAGTGTGAGTGTTCCTGCTTTCTTCTTCAACTCTGCTTTGTTTATCCAGGCCTCTTTCCTTTCTATATAAAGTTAATGATTAGTTTCTCCATCTCCTTAAAGAATAGTGTTGTTATTTGGATCAAGATTACATTGCATTTCTTTGGTATTTTTACAATGTTGAGTCTACCTATTCATGAGTATGATATTTCCTTTTCTGTAGGTTACATTTGGTTTCTTGCAATAGTGTTTTATAGTTCTTTGTATAGCTCTTTGATATCACTGGTTAAATTTATTCCTAAATATTTTGTTTCTGTCAGAGATTTTTATAAATGGTATTGCTTTCTTGATTTCCTTTTCATAGTTCTCTTTATTGGTATATAGGAATTCAGTTGATTGTTGTGTTTATTTCATACTCTGATACTCTGCTGAATCTTTCTATTATTAGTTCCAGTAGTGTCCTTGTAGAATCTTTTGGGTTCTTTAAGTATAGTATCATATCATCTACAAATAAGCATAGCTTTACTTCTTCTTTATCAATTTGGATATGCTTTACTTATTTTTCTTGCCTTAACACTCTAGCTAGCACTATGCCCCTTATGTTCTTGCCATCTAGAACTCATAATAATAATTTTCTAAATATAATCATTATTTCTGGAACCTTATGCATGACACAATGAAACATTATTAGATCCTCTATTTTTGTGTTCATCTGGGTGTCTAAAACCTTGTTGGGGCCACTGTGTCATTCCATCTCATGGAGGATTTCCTCATTTTCAGTGATCCTCCACTTTGCCAACCATGATGTCCTTGATTGGTCACACCATCCTCACTTCTAAGGAACTATCCGGTTGTGTTCCTTCTAAAACTGATTTGTTTGCTCTTCTGGTGGTTCACAATGTATACAATATTTTTCATCAGAATAAAATTCAAGTGCTTCAATTCTTCTTCTGTCTCTTTTTTTAATTTAGGCAGCTTTCATATGAATATGAGGTGATTGAAAAGACCATGGCTTATATCAGGTATACCTTAGCCACCAAAGTGAAATCTTTGATCTTAAACTCTTTGTAGAGGTCTGTTTTAGCAGATTTGCCTAATGCAATATATCATTTGATTTTCTGACTAGTGCTTTTGTGGATGTTCCTTGTTAATCCAAGTAGAGTGAAATAATTGACAACTTGAGTTTGCCATGAGTCGGATCCGACTCGACGGCACTTGGCTTGGCTCAGTTTTCTCAATCTATCATGATATTGTTGTCTGTCCAGTTGTGAGGTTTTTCATTTTCTTTACATTCATGTGTAATCCCTAAGGAAGAATGAAGTCTTATTGAGATATAGTTCAAATAACATTAAATTCACCAGTTTTAGGTGAACATTATGATGATATTCACCCTCTTGCCCTTCTCCGTATTCTCTGATGACTTTCCTAGTACCACTTTTGCATTAAAAAAAAAAGACTGAAATTCATTTTCTCACATTTATGGAGGTTAGAAGTCATAATCAGAGTGCTGGCTTTCAGGGAAAGTCATTCTGTGTCAGTAGCTCCAGGTATTACTTGGTTCCTTGATGTTTCTTGGGGTCCCCTGGCTTACAGAGGGATCTTCTTTGTGTGTGCATCTATGTATCTTCTGCTCATTTTATACGACATCACTGAGGAAGAGTTAATTTAGGATCCATTCTACTCTGGTATGGTTTCATCAACATAACAACAGAAAATCTCTGTTTCCAAACAGGGACACACTTATAAGTACAGTTATTAGGACTTTCATATTTCCTCTTGTGGGTAGGGGTAGCAATTAAATCCAGAGCAATTGTCAAAAAAAAAAAAAAAAAAAAAAAAAACAGAAAAAATCCCACGAGACCAAATCTGCTGCTGTCAATTCTGACTCACAGCAACCTTATAGTGCTAACGTATATAGTGTGTCAACATATCTCCATGGATGTTATATGAATTAACTCACTGAATTCTCAGAACAGACTCATTTTACAGATGAGAAAACTTAAGCCCAGAAAAGGAAAATAACTTGTTGAGTACCTCAGAGTAAAGTTGATGAACTGGAATTTGAATAAAGGTAATTTTGCTTTAGAGATTTCACTCTTTTTGCTGTTGTTAGATGCCACTGAGTCATTCTGACTCATAGTGACCTTATAAATGAGCACCATTCTCACAATCTCACATTCTCAAGTTATGACTGGGATCCGCATTGCAGCCACTGTCAGCCCATCTCATGAAGGTCTTCCTGTCTTTTGCTGACCCTCAACTTTACCAAGTACGATGTCCTTCTCTAAGAAGTCACTTTTCATAATAATAAGTCCAAAGTATGTAAGATGAAGTCTTGACATTCTCATTTTTAAGGGGCATTTTGGGTGTATTTCCCACCACAGATTTGTTTGTTCTTCTGACAGTTCATGGTATATTTGTTAGTCTTAACCACTAACATCGTGATTCAAAGGCATTAATTCGCTTAGTCTTTGTTATTCATTGTCCAGCTTCTGTACGCATAGAAGGACATTGAAAATATCATGGCTTGGTTCAGGTGCACCTTCATTCTCAAAGTGACATCTTTCTCTGCTTTTAAATGCTTTAAAGAAATCTTTTGCAGCAGATTTACCTAGTGCAATCTATCTTTTGATTTCTTGATTGATGCTCTCACAGGTGTTGTTTTTAGATCATACTAAAATGAAATCCTTGTAACTTCAGTGTTTTCTCTATTTATCACGATGTTGCATATTGATCCAGTCACAAGGATTTTAGTTTTATTTATGTTGAGGTGGTATTCATGCTGAAGATTATAGTCTTTAATTTTCATCAGTAAGTGCTTCTTCTTCACATTCCAGTCTGTAAATTTGTTGTACTGTCATAACTTGTATGTCGTTGTGACGCTGGAAACTATGTCACCAGTATTTCAAACACCAGCAGGATCATCTGTGGTGGTGGTTTCAGAGGAGCTTCCACGCTAAGACTGACTAGGAAGAAGATTCTGGCAGTCTACTTCTGAAAAAAACTAGGCTAGTAGAAGCATTCATTCTTCAATGCTGTGTTATCCTCATAGTCTTAAATGTTCAGAAAGAAAAAAATGGTTGCTCTTTATGAGGCTTGCAGGGCAACCCAAGCAGTAAGAAATCTTGCTGTCACTTAGCAGAATGAAGAAGCAGAGGAAGAAATAAGAGGCAAATTGTGTATGCCTGATCTTTCTTTAGTATGGATCTTAGGAGATGCAATAGGCACTATCATTTGCATCTCATTGACCAGAAATCACTCCTATGGTCTCACACAACTGCAAGTCAAGCTGCAAAATGTCTCCATATTCTGGTTGGTTGTGTACCTAGCTAGCCATTTTTCTGCTATGGACGGAAAGAAGAATGGCTTCAGGGAGATAACCTGTGACATCTGCACAGTCCTGAACTGCAGTTTTACAATGTTACAGTGTGTTCTATCAAAATTGTTTAAAGAAAAGGGTCAAATTAAAAAAGACATGACTCTTTTACTTAAGTACTGTTTTAGTCAGCTAGGACTGCTCTAACAGAAATACCACAGAGTGGATGGCTTTAACACAGGAAGGTTTATTCTTACACAGTCCGGTAGGGTGAACGTCTGTATTCAGGGTGACCGCTCCAGGGGAAGGCTTTCCCTTTGTCGGCTCTGGAGGAAAGTCCGGTATTGCATCAGTCTTTGTCCAGGGAGCATCCTGGCGCAGGAACCTCAGGTCTCAAGGACGCACTCTTCTCCTGGTGCACATTTCTTGATGGTGGGAGGCTTCTAATTCTCTTTGTTTCCCTTTCCTTTTATCCCTTGCAAGCTGAAAGCATTAAGGGTGGGGCAAGCCACACTCCAGGGAAACTCCCCCTACTGCAAAGCAAGGAAGTAATTCTATGCAGGAATTTACAGGCCCTTCAACATACAGTTTAGCGAAACCACACAATGGAGGACAGTCCCAAGGTACTGGGAATCATGTCCCAGTCACACGGCTGCACATATTTTTGGGGGGACACAATTCAACCCATGAGAAATACCATGGCAGCAGTTTCACATTATGTCATTTAATAAAAAAAAGTACATAATTTTAGTCAGTCTTTAAACTGTATAGAGGAATTCCTGAGTGGCACAAACAGCTGAAAGCCTGCTGATTTAAGTCCACTCAAAGGTGCCAAGGAAGAAACGCCTGGCCCTGGTGATCTGCTTCCAAAAGATCATAGCCATTGAAAACCTCTTGGAGTCAAGTTATACCCTGAACACATAGCACTGTCATGAGTTGGAACTCAGTGTCACCCAGTTTGGTTTATTATTATTATTTTGTATAAAATGTTCATATGTGATCCTTTCCAGTCCAGTTCTGTCATCCTTTCTCAAAAGCATTTAAGTTTTCCCAAGACTTTAAGGCACTAAGGCCCTACATCATCTGATTGTTTTCCTTCCTGCCTTCATCTCCTACTGAATTCCTGTCTTGTTTACCACCTTTTAACCACTCCTTGTTCTAAGAACACTTCAGTCCCACTCAGGCCTTTGTATGTATGCATTGGTGAACTCTCCACGGAAAAGTGATTTCCCCAAACATGGATGAGACTTGCTTTCTACCTCCTTCAAATCTCTTTCACTCATTTCATTTCCACAGTGAATTCTTCCCTGGTTGCTGATTTGCATTTTAACTCTCATGTCTGGACAATTCTTAGCCCTGTCACAGCTTTATTCTTTCCATAACACTCAGTCCCTTTTTACATAATAAGGAGGCTTGGTTGTACAGTCGTTAGAGCAAAAGTCAGTGGTTTAAAACACACTAGCAGCTTTGAGGAGAAGGATCTGACAGTCTGCTTCTGTTGAGACTTACATACTTGGAAACTCTGTGGGGTCACTATGAGTTAGAATTGACTACACAGCAGTGGGTTTAACAGTGTACATAACCTTCTTGATGCTTCGTTTTCCCTGTTTATTGTCTATCTTCTCCTCCTAGAGGAGAAGAAACTTATCCTGTGAAACTTATCCTTCTAGCTTGACCTAGAGGGAAAAGGTGACCTCTCATAGAAACTCAGTGAATGATTCCATGTGTAGGGAGTCAGTTAGCCTTTGCCTCTGCCAGACACTCACCTTAAACAATCAGTTCTGTATCATTTTTATTTTCAATGCAGAGACAGTTATAAAGCTGGTGGTGCAGTGGTTAAGTTCTAAGGTTGATAACAAAAGGTTGGCAGTTCAAATGCACCAGGAGTTCCTTGAAAACTCTATGGGGCAGTTCTACTCTGTTCTATGGGATCGTTATGAGTGTACTTGACAACACTGTTTTTTTTTGGGTTGTAACTATATGACTCCCTTTATATTATTGTAGTCTCCATGTACAAGTCAAGAAACAAGTATCGTAGAGTCCTGCACTGGTAGTGTGCTTTAATTTTCAAAGCTGGTTGTCAGCCATTCTTTTACATTTTTCCCCCTCCTCTCTTAAACCTGAGGATGGAATTTGTCTCTACATAATCCACTTCATTAAGTAGAAAATGTGACTCCTTCTCAAGAGTCTCAAAAAGGTTTCTAGAAGTGACTTTGTCTTCTACTGCACTTTGTCTCCACTTCTGTTCCTAATCTATTTTGCAGGGAAATCTAATTTCTTTTCTAAACTGGAGTTGTGTGCTGCCGGTTCTGATATTTTACTGCACGCATTCTCATCAGTGTTATCATTCCCAAACATCTGAATCAAAACCATCACATAGGGTTGTTTTGATCAAAGTAGCATCTTGTTTAAACATATCAAAATTAATTGTGCTTCTCATACAAATGTCTATGTACGTCATTGCATATTAGATTGCCTCTTACATACCAATAAGCATTGAACACTGTCTAAGTGATCATACATTTGGGTCTGACTTGAACAATATAGCTATTTCTGTTATCAGTAAAGCTATTATTGCATATTTTCTGAGGACATTAATTTTTAACCAATGTGTTCACTAACATACCATAATGTAAGAATATACTAGCTCATGGTTTTATAAAATAATTATTTGTTGTAAACTTACTTTCAAATGTGTCTGATAGGCATTTAAGCATGTTAAATATATGTATAAAATTCTCATATATTACTTGTGCCAACTTAACTTGCTTTTCAATTTGGAAGATCTGGAAGCATTTTTAAATTATTTATAATTTATTCACAACATTAAATTTTCTCATTGATAGCCTAGTGAGACTTGGGACAGGTGTGTGTCCTGTGCACATATGCTTATGTGTGGGATGTTACATTATGCATATCACTTGTATACCTAGGTAGAGTTATAATATATGCTGTACAAAATGAGCCTTACAGTCAGGAATGTGAAATGCCAATTATGTTCATCAGACATTAATTTGTCATCATGGGGAATGATATTTATGCTAATGCTTAATTTCCTTTTTTCTTTATTATTAATGATGCTTTATACTTGAAAGAAATTTCATCTTGAAAGCTCCTTAGACTCATCAATCCTCATGATTTGTGTGAAGTAATTAAGAATTCTTTATCCATACTTTGAAAAGGGTAAATTAAGATATCAACAACACAGATAAGAAGTCCACATATCCTCACATAGACAAGATACCTAGGCAAAGACAAGGTGGATGTGTATTATTTCATTTATTTCTTTGCCCACCACATAGTTATATGTTTGCAAATAATGATTTATAGCTACACAAAGTGTAAGTATTTAAATTAGAAAATATTAGTATTTCTTCTTTTGCTATATGCTAGTAACGACCTAGTGCAGTGATTAAGCATTTGGCTGTTAACGTAAAGGTTTACAGCTCAAATCCACCATATGCTCTTTTGAAATCCTATGGGGCACAGTTCTCTGTCCTATAGTGTAGCCATGAGTCAGAATCAGGTTGTTTGTTTATTTATTGTAGTAAGTGCCTGACTTTACCTTTTCTTATGTCCAGCGTTGTTGCAGTAGTGATGACTGAAGCTGTGATTTTTGCCATGCATAGATAAGTGAACATAACGAAATGTATTAAGTTAGAAAAGCTCATTTCAGATACCTGGTCTACTTAGACCATCATCCTACATAAGCTATGTTTTATACAACTATTTTTCAGGTGACTTTAAGGTTTACAACATGCCCACTCAGTGTTTCAACTAGAATACATGCGGGCAGTTTTTGTATGTTTTTCAAATCAATTCTCCTTACATGATGTTAAACTAATTTCATGTCGGAGGCAGGTAACTATAAAATGTTAATATTTATTGTTATAAGTAAGTGTATATTATAAGAGGAAAATTTAGCAAATACATAATTCCAAAGACAATAGCAAAGACTGTTTCTGGAATAAGATACCAAACGTGATTTAAAAACACCATAAGAAATATTCCTATGAAAGGGAAAAAATAAAAATAAATAAAATGTTTAGAATTATGTCTCACTAGAAAAATTTCAAAGCAGAATGATAAAAGGCAGAAGTCTGTTTTTGACTCCACTTTAGGTTATCTCTTATTTTTTCTTCTAAGTTTTCTTGGCAATTTGTCCATGTCTTTGCTATAGCACCTATATCTTTGCCACTTACCTGATTACTTAAGCCTCTCTGCCCTTAGGCTACAGGCAACTGGATATCAGAGACAAAATAAAATTGCCTCTGTACACCTATTTCTTTCACAGTGCCTGCCAGTTGCCATTGAGTTGATTCTGACTCACGGTAATTGTATGGGTACTAGAGTAGAACTATGCTCCATAGAGTTTTCATGGCTATAACAGTTCAGAAGAAGATCCCCAGGTCTTCCAAGATGCCTCTGAGTATTTAAAGTTTGTATTATCTATGGGTTCCTCTACATTGCCTAGTAATATACTAAGGACTCAACAATTATTTGCTGGAAGAGAAAGAAAGAAGAAATAACTTAGATCTATACATCAAGACAACCCTGGTGGCACAGTGGTTAAGTGCTAGGACTGCTAACCAGGCACCCTTTGGAAGCTCTGTGGAACAGTTCTACCCTGCCTTGACATCAGCTCAACAGTACTGGGTTTGGTTTGGGGTTTTATACAGCTGGAAATGTTTCATTTTACAGATAACAGTTTGGAGACTGAATGTTTTGGGGGATGTCAAATCTATTGTGCTCTGGGTTGGCCATACCTAATACTAGCTCCTGTTTTACTCAGCTTTGCACATGAACAAGAAACCCTGGTTACACAGTGGTTAAGTTTTACGGCTACTAACCCAAAGACCATTAGTTCAAACTCACTATGTGTTCCTTGGAAACTCTTTGGGGCAGTTATTCCCTGAACTATAGCATCGCTGTGAGTTAGAATCAGCTTGATGGTAGCGGCTTCTTCTTCTCCATGAACAGCAGAAAATCTCTAGCTTGTTTTCTTGGATTGTCGTTTTCATTTTTTTCCCTAACTTTGTCTCTGTTATCTCTTTATGGCTACACTACAGCCTGACATCAGGCTTCTATAAATTCCACCTCTCCTTGCTTTCCTTCCACAACCGGCATTTACAAAAAGCAGCTAGCTGGCATGTCTTAATGTACACGAACCTTAGTAGTTCAGAGATTACTTGTGATTGCAAATGTACACAGACTTACACACAATGACATTTTTCAAAGTATTTTTGTGTCTAATGCCTTGTTAGAGAAATTTTTGTGGTTGTAGAAATAGTATCTGGAAGTAAATTTGTCATGCACTTCCTTGTATTTTGCATTTAGTTCTAACTCCCTTTATTCTCTCTCAAATGGTTTTTCTCCAGCTCAGGCTTTTATTGCATAGCTGTAAAGTCAGCTATGATGAGCAAGCATTAATATATTCCTTCATATTTTCATACATTATTCCTATAGCTTTACAGATATTAACTATTTTAATCCTCAAAATCATCATAAAGTGAGTACCATTATTAGCTTCATTTCACAGAGAAGAAAAATGAGAACTTAGAGTTAGTAATGGTTAGTAATGGTTTAAGCCGAAAGAAGCATGACATCAGAATCCTAGATGTTGTGTTACTTCTCCAAAACCTGCACCTTTTAACTTAAAAGAGGAAATAAACAAAAAATGTACTTCTTTGAAAAGTAAAACAAAAAATGCTTTCTATCCTAGTCATTCTAGGTTTGAAATTATGTAAGCTCAAACTGATTTTGACCACTTAATAAACGTCTAACAGTGATTGATTGATTCATCCATTTAATTTATCCATTTATTGGGGTGAGGGGGAAGGAGGGAGGTATTTCTCAACCAACTGCTTACTTTCCAGGACGAATATATCTTGGAACCCACTTCCTGTGTTACACTTCTCTCTTAGGATCACAGTCTTGTACTACTTGTTGTGTAACAAGTAAAAAGAGTTGTTTTGGTTATTTTGTTTTGTTTATAGGTGTTACGAGAGGACTGATGTAGTATGAATCTGAAATAGTTTGATCACAGTGGGTTTGGTTTTGGGTTTTTAATGTAAAATGAGTTACTTTTGCCATAAGTGCAATTTTTGCTGAAAGTGCAAAAAGATTTCTATTGCTTTTTTAAAAATAATTCTTCTTTAGTTACCTATAATGCTATATGTTTATGAGAAAACCACAGAAAACATAGTTACCATACAGATGCTACACACTTAAGTAATCAATTGATAGCAATTTTTCTTAAAGGCAATGAGTTATTTCTTTGTATTTCAGAGGCTTAAACATACCTGCTTTATGTATGTCATTATTAATTCTAATAAATATTTGTACCCCCCTTTTTTAAAAGTATTACTTCAATTAAAGGGGATAAAATTTTACTAGTAATGAAAATAGCATATTTTAATGTTTGAAATAAAATTTTCACTTTAATATGGAGATTGTTCTAGAAGGAGAGAAAGAACTAAAAAGAAAGGGGAAAGGGGATGCTAGATGTATCAACCCATATGTTGCTTTCTTTCAGAAATATTAAAAGACCCAGTGCCATCAAGTCAATGCAGACTAGTCTTAGGCATTACAATAACAGAAAAATCAGACATTACAATCATGGAAGCATAAATAGTCACTGATAACATTAAATGTTCAGCTGTATTTGAACCCACTGTGTTGTAATTAGTAGTTGTTACATACTGTCAAGTAGGGTCTGACTCGTAGAGATTTTATGTACGATAGAGCGAAACACTGCACAGCTCTCACAGTCTTTGTTATGCTTGAGCCCATTGCTACAACCATTGTGTCAGCCCATCTCATTGAGGTTCTTCCACTTTTGTTGATCATACCCTACCAATCACGGTGTCCTTCTCCAGTGACTGGTCCCTCCTGAATGACATGCCCAAAGAATGTGAGATGAAATCTTGCCATCCTCACTTGTAAGAAGCATTCTGGTACTTCTTCCAAGACTTGTTCTTCCTTTTATAGGGTTGCTGTGAGTTGGAAGCCCCAAGATGACAATGAATTTGAATTATCAGGCCATGGCATGTTTCAACATTCTTTGTAAACTCCATAATTCAAAGGGACCAGTTCTTCAGTCTTTCTTATTCATTGCCCAGCTTTCACATGCATATGAAACAATTCAAGACCTCAAGGCTTGGGTTGGAGGCAGCTTACTCCTTAAACTGATATCTTTGATTTGTAATATTTTAAGGAGGTCTTTTGAAGCAGATTTATCCAATGCAATGTGTCCTTTGATTTCTTGACTGCTACCTCCTTGGGTGTTGATTACAGGTAAAATTAAATACAACTTCAATCTTTTCTCTGTTTATCATGATGTTGCTTATTGGCACAGTTGTGAGGATATTTTTTTTTTTTAATGTAGATTTGTAATCTGTACCGAAGACTGTGGTCTTTGATCTTCATCATTAAGTGCTCCAAACGGTCTTTACTTTCAGCAAAGTTGTGTCATCTGCATAACTCAGTTTGTTAATGAGTCCTCCTCTAATCTTTATACCTTGTTCTTCATACAGTCCAGTTTCCCAGATTGTTTGCTCAGCATACAGACTGACTAACTATGGTGAAAGACACAACCATGACACACATTTCCTAAGTTTAAGCCATGTAATATGTTCTTGTTCTAATCATTTGCCTCTTATTGTATGTACAGGTACCTCAAAAGCACAATGAAATATTCTAGAATTCCTATTTTTTTGAAATGTTATGTTACTGTGTATTAATATTTTCAGATACATCGCACTTATCATGAACACTCATATTATACTAAAACCAAACCAAACCAAACCCACTGCTATCAAGTCAATTCTGACTTGATAGTGACCTCATAGGACAGAGTAGAACTGCCTCACAGGGTTTTCAAGGAGTACCTAGTAGGTTCAAACTACTCGTCTTTTGATTAATCATCACAGGACTTAACTAATATGCCACCAGGGTTTCCAATGTATTATAGAATAGTTAAAATGTAAGGATGTAATTCCATAAACAGCACAGTGCAGACAAAAATAGTTACTGACAGACAACAGTCTAACATGTTATGATTTAAATTTCTTATCCAATGAGAAAAGATAATTCGTTTTAAAAAGATTGTTTAGAATAAAGATGTATAACATATTAAATGTATATTTTTGAATTACAACATTTGGAAGTCAAAGTTTACCTCTGCTTTTATTTTATTAAATATCTCCTCAAATCTTATCTCAACTACTTTTAGAACATAGTTTATGCTTTCAAATATAAATGAGTTATTATCTTTCATGTTTCTGACAACTGTGTCAATTTGCGGTACTATGGTGGCTTACATGTTGCTATGATGCTGGAAGCTGTCATTAATATTTAAATAACAGCAGAGTCACCCAATAGACAGACCTCAACAGAGCTTCCCAACTAAGACAGACTAGGAAGAAGAGTCTGGCAATCTACTCCCAAGAATTAGCCAATAAAAGCTCAATTGATCACAACAGAATATTGACTGATATAATACTGGATTGGAAGGCACTCAAATGTGGCCACAATAGACTGGCATAATTCAGTGATCTGATGATGGACGAAGCTATGTTTCTTTCTGTTGTATGTAGGGTTACCATAAAGCAGACACGAGTTAACTAAAACTTAAAATAAAATTTAAAAAAATAACATATTACATAAAGAGCCCCCTACGGCACTTGGCTTGGCTGTTGTACAATGGTTAAGAGCTCCACTGCTCATCAAAAAGCCAGCAGTTCAAATTCACTAGTATTTCCTTGGAAATCTTATAAGGCAGTTCAGTTCTGTCCTATACGGTTGCTATGAGTTGGGATTCACTCAGTAGCAATCTTTTTCTTTCTGTTCTTGGTCATATATGTATTTAGACTCTGAACACCTTTTACTTTAAAAAGAAATTTTTGAGGTAGTTTTCTATTTGGTCAATTTATATTAATTTTGTGCACTAAATCTTATAAATTTTCAGGACACATTACTTTGAACAATGAACTAATTAGTCACTAAAATATGATTAATTAAACAGATTTGAAAGATTTAAAAAATAATAATACAGGTTTGCACTGAATTCTAAACAATGCTGTTGTCACTAGATAATAATTTCGGTGGTGGATAAAATAGGTGTTATTGAACCCTACTCTAATTGTCCTTTAAAAGAACTAAAATAATTTAAAAGATTTTATCCTGGTTAGGCAATTGATCCAAAGAGATTTTTTTCTAAATATTACCTTTTTTTTGCAGAGTTATTTTTACTATGTATGTCACTAAATTTAAAACGGACAATAATTTTACAATAATATTCAAATGAACAAGAAAAAATCCTTACTTCTATAATCACCTTTGTGGTACAAAGGTTAAGTGCTTGCTATGTCTGCTCACCAAAAGATTAGCAGTTTAAATTCAACAGGAGCTCCTTGGAAATTCTATGGGTTAGTTCTACTCTGTCCTATAGGGTCATGATGAGTTAGAATCAGCTTGACGGCAATGGGGTTATAACCACCTGTGAACCAGTTTATACCCTGTTTTTCATTTCAACAAATAAATAAAGTAGTACTTTAGAAATATCATCTGCCATTTCCAATGTGAAATTTTTGGGGGGGGGGCAAGGATCTTAATCTTATATTTTCAAACTTAATGGAAAAGTCAGAAGCTCTCTTCTTTCGCTAAAACAAATTCTCTTAATAGTTTCTATAACTTCAAGAGATAATTATGATGATGATGATGATTGAATGAAAATGTACATTCCCATATAAATTCACATGCTCACCTGTATGCAGCTCCCACTGCTCTCCCTGTCCAGTGACAGCACACCCCTCCTCTCTGCTCCGTAGGTGTCCTATCCTCCCAGCAGTCTCTTATTTCCTCATCTCCAGCCACTTGCCTTCCTCCAGTAAGATGTCAAGAGGATGACATCCTATAGATGCATAGAACCATAAAATTCCCACAAGATACAGTCAATCTGCATCACCAAGTCCAATCCACTGCTGTCCGAAAAGTCGACCTTCATTGTAATTTATGGACAGGGCAGTATCAGGGCCAGGAGCTGTGCTCCTAGGGGAACCCCAAAGCTCCTGGACCATCAATTATGGAATTTTATTGGAGATCTCAGGGTGCACCCCTATTTATTCTCTTGTTGGAAGTTAGGCTCAACTTTGTGAGCTCCATCGTGGCTATCACTGGTGGTAGCCAGGCACCATCTGGTCCTTCAGGTCACGAGTCGATGTAGAGACCCACTCACGTGGGTCTCTCTGTCTTCTGGGTTTTCTTTCCCCCGTGTCATTCTTGTCCTTGGTGATCATCCGTTTCTGCTGAGTTGGGACGATTTGCTGTACCTTCAGATGGCAGCTTGGCAGCTTTTAAGACCTGAAACAGCACTCACCAATGTGGGGTGCAGAGACTCCTAATTAGCAAAATGCTAGCTGTGCTTATTGGTCTCGATTTCACCTGACAGCACGGTCCTTCTGCCCCAGCTACTCTGTCCTTGCAATACTGGGTTAAGATGAGAGGAATACTCAATTGGATTGAAGACCAGTTACTATTGATCTTCTTTCTAATGTATGCTGTTACCAATTTCAGCCAACCAAATTTCTATTAACTGTCTAATCTAAAACCTGCCCCCTCTCTCCCTCCTTCCCCACCCTTGCAACCATCAAAGGGTCTTTTCTTCTATGCATAAGTTTGTTTTTAAGTTATTATCGTAGGGGTCTCATACAATATTTATCCTTTTGTCACTGACTTCTTTCACTCAGTATAATATCCTCCAGCTGAAAACAGGTTAAGAAATGTTTCCTGCTATCATCCTTGTTCTTTATCATTGCATAGTGTTCCATTGAATATATATACCATAGTTTACCTATCCATTCCTCTGTTGTTGGGCATCTGGGTTAATTCCATCTTTTTGCTACTGTGGACTTTGCTGTGATGAACAATCATGTGCGTTTATCAGTTGGTGTGAATGGCCTTGATTCTGTAGGATATATTCCAAGCAATGAAATTACTGGGTCAAATGGTATATCTAGGTCCATTTTTTTTAAGGGAGTGCCAAATTGCTTTCCAAAGAGGTTGCACCATTTTGCAATCCCACCAATAGTGTAGGAGAGTTCCAATCTCCCCACAGACTCTCCAGATCATTTGTTTTGTGTTTTTTGGATCATGGGCAACCTTGTTGGGATGAGATGGTATCTCTTTGTCATTTTGATCTGAATTTCTTTAATAACTACTGATTGTGAGCATGTCTGCATGTGTTTTTTGGCTGCCTGGATCTCCACTTTAGAGAAGTGTCTTTCTGTCACCTTTGCCCATCACTTAATTGAATGATTTATCTTTTTCTTCTTGATATTTTGTAGTACCTTATGGATTATGGCAATCAGGCATCGGTCTGACATAGAGTTACCAAGAAATTTTTCCCATTCTGTAGGTGTCTTTTAACTCTATTAATAAAGTCTTTGCATGGGCAAAAGTGATTGATTATTAGAAGTTCCCGTTTATCTGTTTTCTCTTCTGATGATTGTGGTTTGTTTCACAGATTTTGAAGTCTGTCTACATTGTGCATTAAACCTTCCATTGTTGTTCCTACTTTTTCTTGGATGAGCTTTATCGTTTTAGATTTGATATTTAGGTCTTTTGTCCAGTTTCAGTTGGTTTCTGTATAAGGTGTAAGATACAGGTTTTGTTTTAACTTAGTGCAGATGGATATCCAATTTTGCCAGCACCATTTGTTGAAAGGATTGTTTTCACCCGAGTTTAATGTCTTAGGGCCTTTGTCGAATATCAACTGTTCATAGGCAGGTAATGTCATCTCTGAGGTCTCGATTCTGTTCCACTGATCTATCTGTTTCTGTACCACTACCAGGCTGTTTTGACTACTGTGGCAGTGTAATAAGTTCTAAGATCGGATAATGAGAGGCCTCCCAGTGTGTTCTACTTTAATAGTGCTTTACTTATGTGGTGCTTCTTGTCTTTCCAGATCAAGTTGGTAATTTGTTCCTCCATCTCATTAAAAAAATGTCACTGGAACTTGCATTGGGATTGCATTATATAAGTAGATTTCTTTGGGTAAAATAGACATTTTCTTAATGTTAAGACTTCCTATCCAACAGCAAGGTCGTTTTCTCCATTTATGTAACTTTCTCTTAGTTTCTTGTAGTAAGAGTTTGTACTTCTCTTTGTAAAGATCTGTTATTTCTCTGGTTAAACTTATTCCTAGGTACTTTATCTTCTTAGGGTCTACAGTAAATGGTATTTACTTGGTGATTTCTTCCTTAATAATCTTGTTGTTGGCGTAAAGGAATCTTATTGCTTTACTTATGTTTATCTTGTATCCTGAGACTTGGCTGAACTCTTCTATCAGTTTGAGTATTTTCCTTATGGATTCTTTGGGATTCCCTGCATATATAATCATATCATCTGCAAACAGGGAGACTTTTAGTTCTTCTTTGCGGATGCAGATGCCCTTTATTCCTTGGTCTTGCCTAATTGCTCTGGCTAGAACTTCTAGTACAATGTTGAATAGGAAAGGTGAGAGTGGGCATCCCTGTCTAGTTCCCGTTCTCAAGGGAAACTGTTTCAGTCTCTGTCCACTCAGGATGATGTAGGCAGTTGGCTTTCTATAAATGGCCCTTATTGCATTGAGAAATTTGCCATCTATTCCTATTTTGTTGAGAGTTTTTACCATGAATGGGTGTTGGACTTTATCAAATGTCTTTTCTGCGTCAATAGACAAGATCAGGTGATTCCTGTCTTTTGTGATATTTATGTGGTTGATCACATTGTTTTTCTGATGTTGAACCAGCCTTTCAGTCCTGGTATGAATCCAGCTTGGTTGTGACAGATTATGGCTTTTTTGGGTTAGCAGTTCTTTATCGACTTTTTCAATCTCTTCCTTTGTGATGGGTTTATTAAGTTGTTCTGTTTAATCTCGGGATAATTTTGGTAGGTGATACGAATCAGGGAATTTGTTCATTTCCTCCAGGTTTTAAAATTTGTCATAGTACAGTCTTTCGTAGTATTCAGCTATGATATTCTTGATTTCTGTTGGATCTGTTGTCACAACTCCCCTCTCATTTCTAATTTGGATCATTTGTTTCCTTTTTTGTTCTTTCTTTAGTAAGTTTAGTCAATGGTTTGCCAATTTTGTTGATCTTTTCAAAAAACCAGCTTTTGCTCTTTTAAATTTTTTAAATTGTTCTTCTATTCTCTGATTCACGTAGTTCTTTAATCTTTAGGATCTGTTTTCTGCTGGTGCCTGAGGGGTTCCTCTGTTGTTCTGTCTCTACTTGTTCAAGCTGTAGGGTGGGTTCTTTGGTTTGGTTACTTTCTTCCTTCCAGATGTGTGGATTTATGTAGATAAACTGACCTCTGAGCACTGCTTTGGATGTATCCTGTAGGTTCTGGTAGGAAGTATTTCATTCTCATTGGAATCCATAAATTTCTGTATTGCATCCTTGATTTCTTCTATAGCCCATTGTTTTTCGAGAAACGTGTTGTTCAGTTTCCATGAGTTCCACTTTCTATCTATGTTTTTTCTGCTATCAATTTAAACTTTTATGGCTTTATGATCTGAAATGATGCTTTGCATTAATTCAGTGGTATGGGTTTTGCTGAGAATTGCTTTATGTCCTAAAACATGGTCTATTCTGGAGAATGTTCCACGTGCACTAGAGAAGAAGGTGTAGTTGTCTGCTGATGGATAGAAAGTTCTGTATATGTTGATGAGGTCTGTATAATTAATTGTGGCAATGAGGTCTTCTGTGTCTTTATTGAGCATTTTTCTGGACAATCTGTCCAACATTGAGAGTGGAGTGTTGAAGTCTCCTACCATAACTGTGGAGTGATCTATCTCCTTTTTGAGTGTAGTCAGTGTTTCCTCAACATATTTAGATGCTCTAATATTAGGTACATAAATATTTAATATTGCTAAGTCCTGCTTGTGTATTGAACCTTTCAACAATAAATAGTGTCCCTCCTTGTCCATGATGGTGAATTTTTCATTAAAATCAGTTTTATCTGAGATTAGAATTGCCACACCTGCTCTTCTTTGTTCACTGTTGGCTTGATGTATATTCTTCCATCTTTTAATTTTCAGTTTGTTCATATCTTTAAGTCTAAGGCTAGTTTCTTGTAGGCAACATATAGATGTGTCATGTCTTTTGATCCAAGATGTCACTCAGTGTCTCTTTACTGGAGCATTCAGTCCATTTACATTCAATGTAATTATTGGTATGTGTGTGTTCAGTGTTGCCATTGAGATATGTTTATTTTTGTGTTGATATTTTCTGTTTTTCTTATTAATCTGTTCTGTGACCTTCTTAGTGAGTTGAGTTTTCACCATTTTCAGTGTTGGTTTTGTGGTTGTTGAGACTCCTGTATTACAGTTCTTGAGATAGTATATTGCTTCTTTATTGTGCTTTATGGCTGCCCCTATGATCCTGCTTAATAAACTATATATAAACCCAATTTTGATTGCTGCCAGTCTTGCCAACTTTCTCTCCATTTGGAAGGACTGTAACAACTGGAGTACATCCCTCTTTTTAATATGATGATACCATAGTTTGATCACTGGATCATTTATTTCACTGTTACAGCTTTGCTTGAATTTGAAGCCTTCTCTGAGTAGGATTCTGGATGATGTGTCCTTCTAAAATATAAAGTTAACGCTTTTGTTCTGTAAAGTCTCTGAGTTTATGTTTGTTTGTGAATGTCTTAATTTCATTTTCATATTTGAAAGATAGTTTGGCAGGATACATGATTCTTGATTGGAAGTTATTCTCCTTCAAGGCTTTGAATTTGTCATGTCACTGTCTCCATGCCAGCATCATTTCTGCTGAGAAATCTGATGAAAGCCTCCAAGGTTTCCCTCTGAATGTTAGTTTTGCTTTGAGTCTTCCTGCCTTTAAGAGTTTCTGCTTATGTTTCATTTTGTTACGGTTGATTATAATATGTCTTGGAGACTTTCTTTTGAGATCTATATTGAGTGGTGTTCGATATATATCTTGGGTATCTATATTCTCTTTTTTCATAATTTCTGGAAAGTTTTCTGTCAGCAGCTCAGCAACAACACTCTCTGTGTTATCAGGTGTCTCTCCCTATTCAGGAACTCTAGTTAATCATAGATTGTTTCTCTTGATAGAGTCCCACATGCTTCTTAATGCTTCTTCATTTTTCTTGTTTCTTTTTTCTGATTTCTCCTTACAGATGCTGGAGTCAGTAGCTTGGTCTCCCAAGTTAGAAAGTCTGTTTTCCATTAGTTGCATACTGTTTTCTTGGCTTTGAATTGAAGTTTCTATGTCTTTGATTTTGTTCTTGATCTGTTGGATTTCAGAGTACTGGTGTTCCATCAGATTGAACAGCTTGCTTAATTTTTCATTTCACTGTGTTGCATTTTGTATAAGGTCCAGGAGGGCTCTCTATATAATCCTTCTGTATTCACCTTCTAATAGTTTCAGAAAAGCTTCTTCATCTGGGAAGTTCTGAGGTAGTTTCTTTTGGGGGCCTTCTGATGTCATGGGTGATTTCCTGGCCATGTTTTTCTCCAGAGTTTGTTGCTTTGGGGGCTTCATGTGGATCAACAGAGGCTTAGAGAGACCTGTGAGTATGAACTGAAGTTGTTTCTCTAGGCCATCTTAAAGTGAGAAGTAAAAAGTATCTAACAACTTCCAAAGTCAGTCAGGTTTTCAGGAGTATACATTCCTCTTCCCAGCTGGCAAAGTAATCACCTCTATATTGAACCCCAGATGTTACAAACCAGCTCAAAATACAGAAAGGCTACTGGCCTGCTAGCCTCTGTTGTTGGTCCCCAGCTGTAGGTGATACTGTGTAGAATTCTGCTTTTCTTCTGGAAAAGAGGTCTCTTCTGGGTAGGCACTGCCTCCCAGCCCAGGAATTAGGTCCAGCTGAGGCTTTTGTATGGATGACTCCACCTCCCAGCCAAACAAGATGGTGTCTTGCATAAGCTCACCAGCTGGACCAGACCAGGATCCCAGCATAAAGGGAGGCCAAGAGTGCCAAAGTGCCTAGAGTTCACAGCCTCTACCACTGGGCCCTAGCCCCAGGCAATGCGGTGCAAGACACTGCCTCTCTACTGGAAAAGCACTCTCCCCACAGCAGACGCCACCTCCCAGCCTAGAAACCAAGTCCAGCCTGGGCCTCTTCCTGTGCTTCTCCATTTCCCAGTGTCCTGCACAAGTGCTTCTGTGTGACTATCACATAGAGGAGACAGAAAGACAGGCCAGAGGAGCCGAGGTGAATAGAGTCCAAAGCCAGACTCTCAGAACCTGGCAATTACACTTGCCAGTCCCACCAGCAGTGCATCTAAGACCTTCAGCTAGTCAAGTCCCAGCTCTGCCTTCCGACCAAGACAGAGGAAAAAAAAATCAAAATGGTGGATTACCTTCTATCTGTGCAAGCTTCTGCTTGCTGAGTGTGGGGCCAGTGAAAGAGAGGAGGTTTTGCATTCAGTAGTATGAAGTCCAGATTAACAGCCCTATGCCACATCCCAGGGCTCACTAGGTGTCCAGAAGGCTCTGTTTAGTTATCATTTCAGGTTTTGGTTTCCAGAGGGATTTAGGGAGATGTGAGTTTAGTCTACCATCTTGACTCTGCCTCCCTCAAGTGATGATTATTAATCTTTATTTTCCTAGGATTAAAATATTGTTATTAGAACACCAAATACGCCAGGAAAATATTAACCCAGGAGACCAAAGTTTCACATAAGCCTGAGACTCTATCATCCTGAGGCTATAAGAACTAGTTAGTGTCTGTCTTCTACCACCAGTAACTCCTCAGACAGGGAACACAGCAGAGAGTTCTGGACAGAGGAGAGAAAAGTGTGGAGCAGGCCTGAAAAGCCCAGACTTAATGGTCTGATGGAGAATGAAAGAATCCAAAAAACTATGCCCCTTGGACTCTCTATTGACCCAAAACTAAAACCTTTCTGAAAGCGCACTTTTCAGACAAACTACATAAAACTTTAAGACAAAAAACAATACACTGAGGAACACGCTTCTTAGTTCAGTCAGACACAGCAGACTTAATGGGCATCTCCTGACTGGAGGAAGAATGAGGAAGCAGGAATGGACAGAAACTGAATGAACACAGAGAACCCACAGTGGAAAGAGGAAGTGTGCTGCTGCATTGTGAGGATTGCAACTAACGTCACAAGACAAAATGTATATAAACTTTTGTATGAAAAATTAATTTGAACTATAATCTTTTACCTGTACACACACACACAAAAGTTTTATTATCCTGGTGGCATAGTGGTTAAGTGCTATGGCTGCTAACCAAAAGGCTGGCAGTTCAAATCCTTCTGGGACTTCTTAAAAGCTCTATGGGGCAGTTCTACTCTGTCCTACAAGGGTCGCCATAAGTTACAACTGACTCTATGGCACTGGGTTTTGTTTTTGGTTTATTATTATAAGAAAATGTTCAGGATTACAAATACTCCACTCTTAGAGCAAAATAGAACTGTATAAATTTTAAATACCTTAATGTAAAAGTACAGTAGCTTTTGAAATAGAATTTATTGTCATTGAGATTCACAGTCACTGCAGCAAAATATTATTACCTTCATTTGTATCTGATATAAATGTATTTTAAGAGCATAGTGAATTAATCTGTGAGGGACAGAGGACCTAGTTAAGATAACCTTTGTCCTTGGTTCCAAAGAAATAACCCTTGTAATAATTGGGGTGCAGTGGTTTCAGACTTCTAGGTCATGCATGTGGGTTTATGCTGACAAGTGGGGCTGGTCAGACATTATCAAGGCATGATTTGCTCTATTATGCAGCACTGGTAGATAACTTGATGGCACTTGGCTTTGGCGACTTGACTGGGTTGATAAAAGACTAGAACACAAAAAGTCAGAGAGCTTTCTGGTCAATGAAGGGAGGGTGACATGCCCTCTCTGAGATGAGCCTTTTCCTCATTGGGAAGTGTTTGAAATGTCACCCATGGATCTCTTCCTCATATGATGATCTTGATTTATATCATTTCCTGAACAAAAATTAGTAGTCATAAGTGTAACATCTTCCATGAGTTCTGTTAGTTCTTTCAGCAAATTAAAGAACCCAAGGATGACGTCCTTTTAACTTGTAAGATTTGCCCTAGCACCAGGTGGCTAAGGTCAGAGAGCAAGTGCCACATGGGGACTGGTATGAGAAATGATTGATGAATAGGAAAGTGGGAACTTGAATAGTCTCCGCAGTTTGGGGGTTGAATTCATGATGATTCTTATCTACAAAGCTATCACTGTAATCTAGTAATTTTAGAACATCACAGGAAAGTCTTGACTCTTTTATTTCAACCTAATTTAAGAATAAAGATAGTTCACTTATACTAAAAACATAGTCCTTAAACTAAAATGTTAAACAATGTAAATGATTTTTGATATACTGATTTTACTGGCTAGATCATGCTGTTTGGCGAATTCAGGTGATATTTTGATCCTTCTCTAATGAGGTAAGAATTTTTGGTAGTGCTGTGATTAAGCACTTGGCTGCTTACCGACAGGTCAGCAGTGCAAGTCCACTAGCTGCTCTTTGAGAGAAGGATGTGGCAGTTTGCTTCTGGAAAGATTTATAGCCTCGGGAACACTACAGGGCAGTTCTACTCTGTTTTACAGGGTCCTTATGAGTTGATGGAAACACTGGTGGCATGGTAGTTATGTGTTACTCTGCTAACCAGAAGGTCAGTGGTTCAAATCCTCCAGGAGCTTCCTGGAAACTCTATGGGGTAGTCCTACTCTGTCTACAGGGTTGCTATGAGTTGGAATTGACCTCATGGCACTGGTTGTTGTTTTTTTTTTGCTTTGGTTTTGTGAGTTGAGAGCAGTGAGTTCAGGATAGGTTATAATTAGGCACTGAGTTCAAGTTGGGATATAATTAGATTATAAATAAAAACTGACAGTTTAGTTTGATTTAATTGATATGACATAAAATTCACACATTTAACATGTCTAATTCAGTGACTTTAATTAAATGCACAGAATTGATCATCAATCACCACAAATGAAATTAGAGCACTTCCTTCATTGCAAAAATAGTCTTCATATGCATTACCATTCCTTTAATTCCTCTATCTATAGACAAACGGTAGCATACGTTCAGTCTGTATCACCAAACAAAAACTATAGCTGTGGAGCTGATCCAAACTCATAGTATCTTTATAAGAGAGTTGTCTTTTTATGGGTGCATTTCAGCCATTTGCATTTAATGTGATTTATTGACAAGTATGAGTTTATAATTGTCATATTAGTCTGCCTTTTTTTGTGTGGGGTGTTGATATTGATTTGTTCCTCTTATGTTACTTTGCTGAATTCCTTTTATTTGTGGAATTTCTTTTCTTTTGTTCTCACAGATTTTTAGGGATACTGAGTGTGTTTTTTTTTTTTTCATTTGCTAATAAATAAGCTTGTTGACTTTATTTGTTGTTACCTGAAATTTACCCTTAGTTTTCTAAGACTAAAGCAGTATTTTACTATTTGCTATTGCCTTGAGTTCCTCCTCATTTGGAAGTTCTATACTTACACTCTTTATTGTAACTTTTTATTGTTTTAAATTGTCATCATTTACAGGTTGACTTTTCTATTTCCCAGTCTCAAGTCTTCTACCTTAAGCTTTCCTGTGTCCTAGACTCTAGTTCTTGTAAGTTTAGTTTGGTTTTTACAAATTTCTTTAATTTCTGTAAATTGAAAATGCCCTAATTTTGCCATGATATTCTAGGGTGAGTTTTTCAGGATGTATTATTCTTGATTAGTAGTGTCTTTCTTTCTTTGTTTCTCTTTTCCTTTCTCCCTCCCTCCCTGCCTTCCTTCTTGCCTCCCTCCCTCCCTTCCTTTTTCTTTCTTCTTCCCCTCCTCTTCTTTCCTCTCCTCTTCCCGTCTTTGTTTTTTGTTCTCTCAAGGTTTTGCATGTCATTTAATTGCCTTCTTACCTATATAGTTTCATTTATTTATTCTTTAAAAAAAATTGTACAGTATGTTACCACCTTTTTTGTACCCTCCTGCTGTCTGGTCCTTGGCCCTGGGCTGGTGTGCCCATTTAGTTTACTTTTGTTTTATGAGTCTGTCTAATCTTTGGCTGAAGGGTGAACTTCAGTAGGTAATTTATTATTGAGCTAAAATAGTGTCCAAGGGCCATACTCTTGAGGTTTCCCCAGTCTCTGTCAGGCCAGTAAGCCTAGTTTTTTGGGGAAGTGGGGGTTAGAATTTTGTTCTGTGTTTTCCCTCAGCTCTGTCTAGGATCCTCTGTTGTGATCCCTGTCAAGGCAGTCTGTGGTGGTAGACAGGCACAATTTAGTTGTATTGGACTCAGTGTGATACAGGCTGTGGTAGTTATGGTCCCGTGGTCCTTTGAACTGATGATTCCCTTGTGTCTTTGTTGTTGTTTTTTTCATTCTCCATTGCTCCAGACAAGTGGGGACGAGTGGAATATCTTAGTGGGCCCATTAGAAGCTTTTCAGACCCTGGATACTACCTACCAATGTAGGATAGAGAGCATTTTCTTTATAAACCAATAAAACAACAATTATTTGTTATATGCATTTCACCACAACTTGGAGAAAAAAAAATCCTTTTTATTAACTCCATTTTATTGTAGCATTGAAAAATGTGTTCTACTCTCTCTTTTTCAGTCTTTTTGGAGGCACACTAATAACTTTTTCCAAAAGAAGATACTAGATCCTTTAAAAACTTTTTATTTCAAAAAGGTAAGGTTTTATCTAAGTATGGATTATTGTCATTGGTTTTTCATGAATTGAAAGAAAATTTTCAATCTGTACACTAAATTTTTTACAAGTTTAGTATTTTTTCTCACTTAAAACTGGGTATTGGTACTAAAAGTTCTACTGTTTACACCAGGTGCTGTACTATTCTCAGATATTCTACATGCTGTTTCCCGCAAATCTATCATTACAAATGAAACAAATAAATAATAATAATAATAAAAAAATAGTCATCAAGTCAGTTCTAATTCACGGTAGCCTTATGTAGGGAAACCCTGGTCCTTTAAGCAGTTAAGTGCTGTGGCCACTAACCAAAAGGTCAGCAGTTCAAATCAACAAGGCGCTCCTTGGAAACTTTATGGCACTCCTTGACAACTCTGTCCTGTAGCGTTGCTATGAATCAGAATTGACTTGATGACAACATTTCTTTTTTATCATTTTAGAGTAGAACTACCTCATAAGGGTTTCCTAGATTATAATCTTTACCCTTTACCAAAGCAAAATACTAGGTCTTTCTTTTGTGTCATCATTGAGTGGGTTTGAACAGCCATCCTTCCAGTTAGTAGTTTAGCATGAACCATTTATGTCTCCCAGAGCATTGCTTGCGTATCTGTGGACATGTTGCAGTGGGCATGACTGTAGCAGGCAGGGTGAAGCCACTCACCATACACTGATTAGGAAAGGTGGCTAAGGGCAGACTGGGTGGGCGCTATCTGCCTCTTGATGTTGGTCCAGCATGTGTGAGAGTATCCATAGTACTTTGCCAGATGAGTTGAAGTGTCAAATGGCAAGTACTGCGGGCTTGCCTACTGTAGCAGCTGACAAAATGGTAGGGTTGAAAAGGTGTGGGCCCAGAATGGTGGTGGGCTTCAGCACCCTGGACACTGCGGCCACAGTGGCATGAGGGGGGCTAGTGAGACGGGGAGGAACAAAAGGAATGCCTTGGATAGGCAGACCTGAAGCAGTGGCAGGAAGGGAGTGGTAGAATACAAGGCTATGTGGGAAAGAGAAAGAAAAGAAAGAGAAAAAGAAACTTTCATGGTGGCAGGGGACAAGATGGGTGCTGGGGGAATGTTGACTTGCATGGTAGACATTGGGAGTGGGGCTTCCTTCTATCACCAGAAATGCGAGGCATGAGAAAGCTTTTCTGTCTTTACTGGTGCTCTGTCTCCTGCTGGGAACTCCACGAAGCTGCCTTCCTGTACTCCCTGTCCAGGCCAGTTGCTGGCTCTGTTCCAAGATGGCAACACTGTGAGGAACTCCACTCAGTATTTCAACTTGTTCTCTGTTTTCTGTCACTTTCTTCTTCCATTCTGTATTTGATTTAGTATTTTATCCTTTTATTTGATTCTTAGGGTTACTTAATTTTTCAGGTATTTATTGCAGAAGGATGCAGTGATACATTTGTCTAGGGCATCTTGTTGACTCAGCTGTTCTTACTGTTTGCTTGTCTATGTGTTCGGTACAGGGATTCACGTGGATTCTTCTCAGTTCAGCCATGGCTCAGAAAACGAAACGAAAACAAATAAATTTGTTTTAAAATTTTAGTGAACCAGAAGAATAACCAGAAGAGGTAAAATGGGTAGAATACTTGCTAGAAACAAATCACCATTTTGGAAAACACTATGAGTTGGAATGCATTTGATGGCAATGAGTTTTTATATTTTTACTTCATTTTATTTTGGGGGGAGAGTTGTGGTTTGTCAACCAAATTATTTACCTGTCACATTATGATCACAGTTGGAAACAGAACACACTCAAAGATGGTGGCTGACTGACCTGGTTTTAATGTGTTTCTCTCTCTGTAGTCCTGCCAACAATCTAATCTGATGTATTAGGCTCCTGAAATTGCCTGGTACTCCTCCTCTGAGTCTCAGCTTCCAGGGTTTTGACTGGCAATTTTTCCCCTTCTGGTTATCATACTGGAATACCCACATTGTAATAATTTGCATTGTTCTGGCTTGGCTTTGTCAGTCATGGCTGAACCAGTTCAAAGCCTGCCTTAAGTAACTTGGTTGAAGTGTTGCAGTGAGCCCTATTTTTGCCACAGTGAGTGACTTCTGATGTCACTCCTTGCAGGGTACAGTCCTGGGCATCTCACAGTCACCTAGAATAACAACCGTTTTAGCAGGGCTCTTTAATTATCTATTCCTTAATATGTGTTAATTGCTTACATATACTGGTACCACACCCTACTGCTGTTATTATTGCTGCTGTTAGTTGACATTCATTGGCTGGAACTCATGGCAACTTTGCATTTAACAAAAAGAACACTGCCTGGTGCTCCACTGTCTCCTTGAGATTAGATATACCTGAGATTATTGTGGAAGTCATTGCATCCATTCATTCCACTGAATGTTTTCTCTGTTGTTGCTCACCTTCTACTTTACCAGTCATGGTGTCTTGTCTTAGTGATTGGTCTTTCCTTATGATATATTTAAAGTAAGCAAAGTAAAGTCTCACCATCATCATTTCTAAGGACCATTTTAACTGTATTTCTTCTGAGACTGATTTACTAGTTTTTCTGAAAGTCTACAATAAATTCAGTATTCTTCATCCCCACCACAATTCAAATGCATCAATCCTTCCTTGTCTTCTTTTTTCATTGCCCAGCTTTCACATACATATGAGGCAACCGAACTCAGCAGTTAGCCTTCATTAATTGTGAGTATTTGCTCTATTCTTTTCTACAGTGCTCTGGGACATAAATTGTTCTACTACCTGGTCCAATTAAATACAGTCCCTTTTCAGAGGGTTAGTCTTTGAGTTGATATTTTGAAGCTTGGTTCCACCCCAGGAGGTCAAATCTTAGTTTTCACTTTTCTTGGTTCTCTGTTAAAATTATATCTAGTCTACATTTTAGCTTATTGCTCTCATGGAAACATGATGATGATTTCCACAGAATAGTAAGCTAATGAGTATTCCGCTAGAGGAATGAAATTATTTCCTGTCTCAAATATTACAGCATAGACTATGTCACTATGAATGCACATGGATTATAGGAACACATGCAAGACTATAAGATTTTATTATATTGCAAGAGTCAAAGTAGTCAGTGAAATTAACCAACGGCTGTTAACACTAATTGTGTCTATGTAACACATACACACTCAAATTCCAAATATTCTTTTCTCTATGCTGTTCAAATTTATTTTCTCTGAATTCTATATAGAGAATGTTATCAACAACTACTATTTCATAGTTACTTTTGGCAGTCAGTTACAGAGATATTACTAATACCTTCATATATGCCATATTCACAGTTGCAAAGAATTCTACTTTTAAGTTGATTAGTTTAAAAATAAGGGCGTTGTAGAGAAAAGTATAATAAAAAATTCACACATTTTTTTAAAGAAAGTTTGGCCCTCTTAGGCATTAATAGAATTAATGATTTGTTAACTTATAGAAAACATTTTGTATACAATTTAGATAAAGAATGTGCAATAGATAAGTAAAGCAAATACACTGCTTAGATATGATTTTCAAAACAATTTGATGGTAGGAGAGTTGCATCTTGGGATAAAATAAAATGACTCAACAGCATAAAGGTTTATGGAAGCTGACAAGAGAAACTATACTGTTATTTTGTAATTTCCCATAGAAACATTAACTTAGTAGCATTAATGTCAAATATATTATGTGGTTCCAGCATGCAATTAAATATACTCTGACTTTTAAAAATTTAAATACATAGTGGTGTACATAGAGTCTGTAATTATTTCACTGTAGTAAACAAAAAATATAGTTAAACATTAAAAACTAAAAGTGTGTAATTCTATCCTATTACTATACTAATACATTTCTACAAATAGAACAAGGTTATAGTTGTTCATCAGGAATAATAATGGGTTGTTTAAAATAATATTCTGCCTCAGGTTGATCACTCCTCCTTCAAGGAGTTGGTTCTTTACCCTGTGATCTGAGAGAACTAAGTTGCCAACAAAACTTTAGATAATCAGTCCTTGGCAGACACACTTACAGAAACCAAATTCACAAGAAAAACTTTTTTAGCTAAAGTCAATTAATTTCTAGTGAGGGTTATACATGCCTCAGGTAATATGTAACTCTAAATGAATTGGACATCCAAATTCCCAAAAGAGATAATCTAGTACAATTATTTTGGGTTATTCAGGAGGCTTTGGTCTCAAAATCTCTGTTCCATATGTTAGAAATAAAATTGAAAAAAAAAAGTGATTAAACTGATATGTTTATGAATAATTTAATTAGAAAACAGAATGTGAGCAAAGTGAATCTAAACTTTCAAGGGTATTGAAAGAATCTATTTGTGGCAGCTAACACAATCTGAACACTGAGAGCAATATATGGTTGCCCCACTTCTGAAATTTAATAAGTAGAATTGGCTTAGACTAGTAATTTTGTCAAATAATTGTGAGCAGTTCATTTTTTTTTTTTTTTGTCTTATAAATTTAAGGAAATCCTGGTGACGTAGTGGGTTCAGTACTACCTCTGCACTGAACAGTCAGCGGTTCAAATCTCCCAGGCACTCCTTGGAAACACTGTGGGGTAGTTCTACTCTGACGTCTAGGGTCACTATGTGTTGGACCCAACTTGACAGCAGTGGGTGAGTATATATCTTTAAACTGAAAAACTGTTTAGGTACACTTCATTTAGTTAGATGCAACACACTAGTGCAAGCCTCCTTAAGAATGAACATTATTGAAAGACTACTTATGCTAGTGAAATCAGCAAAATATGTGCAGTCATTCTGGGGAAAGTACACATTGTAGACAGAGTCCATAATCTTCCCC
Organism: Heterohyrax brucei; assembly: GCA_028571685.1. NCBI lineage: Eukaryota > Metazoa > Chordata > Mammalia > Hyracoidea > Procaviidae > Heterohyrax > Heterohyrax brucei. The sequence goes on from CM053148.1 coordinate 110,765,517, forward strand.
TTATTTATTATATCATTAATTTGCCTATTATTTTCCTAATTAATTTTTTGTCTTTAATGATTGTGCTAGACTTTCAGCTTCAAATCTCCATTTCTTCCCCAAAAGGAAGAACACACTTGTCACTTCTTATGTTGAAAGAACTGAGATAAAAATCAAAGGCTTCAGTTGCAATTTTGAAGGATTCTCTGAGAGAAACATTAAAAGATATAGGAAGAATCAAAGGAAGGTGGGAAAAATACAGAGAGCCATGGTATCAAAAAAGTCAGTTGATGTCAATCATTTTAGGGTAGCCTGTGATCGAGAAGTAATGGTATTGAAGAAAAAAGTCAAGCGGCGCTGAAGACACCAGTGAATAACAAGGTTCTAGGAAGTGACGGCTACGGCACTTGGCTACTTGGCTGGCAGGAAGTGACGGAGCTGTTTCAACAAATGGATGCAACTTTGGAAGCTGTCACTAGTCTGTGCTATGGGATTTGGAAGAGAGCTACCTGGATAATTGATTGGAAGAGATTCATATTTGTACTCATTCCAAAGGAAGCTGATCCAACAGAAAGTGGAAATTATCTAATATTATTAACATCACACACAAGTAAAATTTGTTGAAGATGATTCAAGAATGGTTTGAAGTAGTAAATTGACAAGGAACTACCAGAAATTCAAGCAGGATTCAGACATGGAACAAAGGATATCATTGCTGATGTAACATGGATCTTGGCCTAAAGCAGAGAATAATTCTTAGTTGTGTTTCATTGACTATGCAAAGGCACTCAACTGTGTGGATCATCACAATTTATGGATAACATTGTGAAGAACAGGAATTATAGAACACTTGATTGCAATCATGAAGAACCCTTAAATAGACTGAGAGGCAGTCTTTCAGACAAAACAAGACCATATTGTATGGTTTAAAATCAGAAAAGATATGCATCAGGATTGTATCCTTTCACCATACTTATTCGGTCTGTATACCAAGCAAATAATCTGAGAAGCTAGACTATATAAAGAAGAATGGGGCATCAGCTTTGGAGGAAAACTAACTAACAAACTTTGGTATGTAGATGGTACAACCTTGTTTGCTGAAAGTGAAGTGAACTTGAAGAGCTTGAAGACTTACTGATGAAGCTCGAAGATCACAGCTTTGGGTCTGGATTATACCTCTCAACATAAAGAAAACAAACATCTTCACAACTAGATCAATAAGCAACATCATGACAAATGTAAAAAAGATCAAAGTTGTCAAAGATTTCATTTTACTTGGACCCAGCAACAACTCCCTTGGAAGCAGCACTCAAGAAATCAAGCAACTTACTGCATTGAGCAAATGTGAGGCAAAAGACCTCATTAAACTTCTTAAAAGTAAATATGTCACAAGTTCCCATGTTTAGTTGTGACTGAACTAACTTGTGATACATCTAATTGCCTTATATGCATGCAATGAATAAGGAAGACCAAAGAAGAATTTATAGTTGAATTATGGTGTTGCTAAAGAATATTGAAAATACCATGAACTAATGGAAATCTTGGTGGCTTAGTGGTTAAGTGCTATGGCTGTTAACCAGAAGGTCAGCAGTTCAAATCCTCCAGGTGCTCCTTATAAACTCTATGGGGCAGTTCTACTCTGTCTATAGGGTTGCTGAGTCGGAACTGATTCAACAGCAGTGGATTAATAGAATAGCAAGCAAGTCTGTCTTGCAAGAAGCAGAGCCAGAGTGCTCCTTGAAAGGGAGGATTTTGACACTTCATTTCCTGTACTTTGGACATGCTATTGGGAGGGACCAGTCCCTGGAGGACATAATGCTTTGTAAAGAGTAAACAAAAGAGGAAGATCCTAGACAAGATGTACTGACACAGTGGCTGTAACAATGGGCTCAAACATAGCAATGACTGTGAGGATGGTGCAGGGCTGGGCCATGTTTTTTTATTCTCTGTAGGACTGACACGGGTTGTTACTGACTCTGTGGCACCTAACAACAACAACATTTGGTTTTATAAGGAACCCCAGTGGTACAAGGGTTAAAGGGCTGACCATTAGCTGAAAGGTTGACAGTGTAAACTCACTAGCTGGTCTGTTAGGGAACGATGTGGCAGGCGCATTCCTAAGGATTTAAACCCACTGCTGTGGAGTTGGGTCCAAATCATAGCGACTCTATAGGTCAGAGTAGAACTTCCCCAGAGAGTTTCCCAGGAGTGCCGGTGGGAATTGAATTGCTGACCTTTTGTTTAGTAGGCATAGCACTTAACCCATTACGTTACCAGGGTTTCCTCCTAAAAATTTATGGCTTTGGAAACCTGATGGGTCAGTTCTACTCTATCACTCTGAGTTGGAATTGACTTGATGGCAACCTTTATTATTATTGTTGTTTATTATTGTTTTGTGATTCTCAGACTGAAGCTCTATAAACCAATTGTCTTCAGGCTAAATCTGTGAGAGATTCTATCGGTGGGGAACACCAGAAAGAGACTGAAATCTGCACAAGACAGAAATGATTTGCTCCTTCATGTCTGGTTCCTATTTTCTTTCAGTATGTATCTTATGCTGAGTTTTCTGGAGAAGGAAAATTAATAATGCATGTAAGTATACATATATATACTTATATATGTATATACATACATGTATATGTATTTACATGTACATGCGTACATGTACATATATGTATATATACACATACGTGCTTGTATCTATATGTACTTATATATACATAAGTATATACATATACTTATAAATATATGAGTATAGAGAGAGAAAAAGAGAAAGAAAGAAAGAGAGAGAGATTCATATCAAGGAAATGACTCACACAGTTGTAGAGGCTACAGTGTCCCAAGTCCATGTGTTAGGCTGAAGGGTTCTCCAGATTTATGTAGTGTTCAGGGCTCGTGAACCCAAAATGAAGAAGTCAGACGGCAGGATTCTGACATCCTGCAAAGACCAGTGAATCCTGATACTGGCAGGCAAGAAGTCAGGTAAAGTGCCAATTCAAGTCCCAAATAGAAGTCAGACAAAACAGGTACCATTTGGAGGATCCAGAGTGAACAAAAACTTTCTGAGCCTTGCCAGAAAGTTCACCTACATTGGATGCAGGCCACACTCTCAAGGAAACTTCCTTTCAATTGTTCATCTACTTAGAGTAGATTCCATCATGGTGATGATCACATCATTGTATGACTGCCATACTATGTCCTGTACTGCCAACACACTGAGAAACATGGCCCATCTAAGTTGACATACAACCTTAATGATCACATTATGCTTCCTAGTCCAGTGAGTGCCCTCCTAGCAATGCTTGTTCACTTGACCAGTGATTGGTATTTCCTCCTTTTAACAGTAACTGAATCCAATATGGAGATTTTACAACACCCACAAAAACAATTTCATCATTTCTCCTGGGGCGTTGGGTGGGAACAGCACCTAATAGGTCAGCATCTCTTCAGCAATTTGGGTCCCAAAGTGTCTCCTCCAAACTTCTCACCTTTAATAATTGCAACCTCTTTCATTCATTCTCATAGCTCTAGAGGCAGTAGCTACTTCTTAGCATTGTTACTTCTTTGAAAACTTAAATGTTTTTAGTTATCTTATTAGAAGCATAACATTTGGTTACCAATTCGTTTTATTAAATTTCCTCTGTTCAATTAACTGGTACAGTTTTTGTATCCTGACTGGACCCAGGCTAATAAAAACTTTGCTATAGTCAAGAGACTAACATATATGACTTGGGGTATTGTATTGGCCATTTTATTGCTCATCTATTATTTTTCTGGCAATGGAAAATAAAATTAAAGTGTTACATGATATGAATTATTGTCACAAATAAATTAATTATTATATGCCTTGTCTTGAAATGCCTATGAAGTAGATGTTTCAGTGGTGCAAATGGCTGCTCCACTCTACCATTATGGAAGCAACGATGACTACATTGTCTGTGATATAGATTCTGAGAGTGTAATGAAGTGCTTACAGAAAAACAATGGAATGCTATATCTAATTTCCACTAGGTGCTCCTTGAATACTCTGGGGGTCAGTTCTACCCTAGCCCCTAGTGTCACCATGAGTCGGATCTGACTCGACGGCACTTGGCTGGCTAGGTCAAGTCATCATAAGAAACATAAAGTACCATGTACCAAAGAGCCAAGAGCCAAGTGCCGTCGAGTCAGATCGATAGACTACCATAAAACAATCACTGTATTCTTGTAGCTTCAGGAAAAATATGGCCAGAAATAAAATACAAAACCCTATTATGGGGTTACAGAATTATAGCAGGGAAGGATTTAGTACTCTGAAATTTTCTCACATTGATTTTAGAAACTTAACTGCAGTGGACTGAGTCTCTTTAAAACTTGGACATCTACTTGGACTCTGATGAAACAGAGGAACTTGAAATTCCACATCACTCTGATCTTTTGTCAGTTGAAACAGCTTGTTTTCACCAGTCTCAGGAATCTTTCTTCATGTAAAAACCTGTAATAACATTATCCATAAAAGTTTTACTGCAAAGAGATGCCAATCTTCTATAAGAATCACCCCAAGTGACCCTATGTCATCTATGGCTAAACTATGGACACATTACAGTATGGTTCAGGCAAGCAAATACAAAATCAGTCCCAGGAGAAAAGTGTTTTTCAAAATAATTGCAAGATTTTGCTAATTTCTACAAAAAAAGATAAACATATAGAAATGTGAGGGAATATATTCTAAATCAGGTAGATAAGTAAGAATTGAATATAACACTGCATCAATTGAATTTATTGACACGAATGCGCTTACCAGATATCCTGGATTTAATGTGTTAAATTGTGCATATAGAAGTGACTCTGTTTTTTTGACTGGTTGAGCGAAACTCAAGTGTGATCTGTGTTTAGCAAGGTTGAGATGCCGGATCTTCTCTAACATAATCAGACAAAGAAATACAAAGAAATAAAGTGCTAAGAATATTATGATCTACCTACCTATGATAGATAGATGATAGACAGACAGCTGACAGATAGATATCCACTGAGGACCAAAAGGACACTTCCTTTAGTAATCTATTAAGATATATTTTAGTGAGTACAGAATCAACCTCCTTAGAACAATTCTGTTAGCTGTTCTTTGCAGAGATGATGTATTAGAAATGGAATTCCTGATTTTAGTGGAAATAACTGGATTCCAGAATACTGAGCTGAGTGACAAAGCTTAATCCTTTTTACTGAAGAGAAGATATAATGTAGTAGTTATGTAGCTTTTATTCATAGGGATTTTGGTTAGTGGTTAACAGATTATGGTGTATCTATGAATGAGCATGTGGCCTGATAACCAAAACTTTCCTTGACCTTTAGAAAAACAGAAAAACTCCAGATCTGTGGTCAAAGACCTGACTTGGTTCATCACAATCATAAATCATTATTGCTCATTCAAAGTCTAAATCAGATCACAGACTCAAAGTCTATGGACTAAAAGAAAGTCTACATTCCTCTGGGGAAGGACTCCTGAACACTGTCACAAGTAAGTACCCTATATATAAGTTTTCTCTAAGTATTCCTAAGCACTGCAGCCACTTATTAGAGTGACTGCACTCACCATTGTACAAAGTAAGTCTCTTGGCCTCTTGGAAATTACTAGATGCTGTCTCTGACTTGATATCAAATACTGAGAATACAACATATTATAATTGTTCATAATGCATCAACCCAAAACAGATTTTATTTCACTTAGGTGTAAGGTCATATCAAGTATGGCCAGCCTCATCCTATGGTTATTTCTCTATTTACTGAATACATGAAAACTGTTGTCACTGAGTTGACTCTGACTCATAGTGACCCTATAGGACAGAGACATAAGGTCTCCTAGGAGGAGCTAGTGGATTCAATAAGCCAACCTTTCGGTGTGTAGCCAAGCTCTTAACCCACCAGAATTTGAATATATACTAGCCAAGCCAAGTGCCGTTGAGTCAGATCTAGAAATAGCTATAATCAGCAACCAGCAGAATGTCCACATTTTCCCTCTGATGTATGGTATAAGAGACATTACGATAGGAAGGATGATGTACAAGCCACCAGATGTCCTCTACCAAAATAATAAACTAGAAGCCATATCACATGTGTAGGGTACTGTATTAGGGGGAGTGCACTTCTGTTTTGAAAGAATCACAGTCACTCTTATCACAACACTACTTAACACTTTTTTTTTGTCTATGCAGAAGGTGGAAGAACTTGAAAATTATAAATTGTTATAGCTGAATTATGCAGCCATCCAGTTGCAGCCATGTGTCATCTGCATAGTGTCTCTTCTGGAACAACTAACACATCCCTGGTCAGTTAGTATGGAGCTACTGACCTGGAAAATGCATTTTTTCACATATCAATTTGAGAAAACTAGCAAACACTGTTGCTTTTACTTGGCAAAACCAATACTCCACCTTTAGAAATCTTGTCTTTGGCCTATCACAACTCTCCTGCTCTCTGCAATGATGAAGTCTACAGAAATCATAATTTCTTTCTTTGATATTGTATACAATATCACATTATTCCACTAATGTTATGACTTGCTTGATTTTTTTTTTTTGAGCCAGAATTAGGAAGAGGTATTTTAGATTCATGGGTAAGATATATCTGAATCACACTATAGTATATAAATTCCAAGTGTATTTATTAGTTGGCTGACTCAAGGAAATATTTGAGATGCCAAGATCTAGAATATGTCATAATATGCTCTTCACACTGAAAGACACTTAGGTTGCTATACTTTGCAGTGTTATAATTTTTATAAGTACAATATTGATAGAACCTTTTTCAATTTGGAAGCACCATATACCTGAAGTGTGCTACTTCAACCTACTTACCAAGTAACCTGTAAATCTGCAAGTTTTCAATGGGGGAGAAAACCACAAAATGACTTAATGTTTAGTCTAGAGTGAAGTCTCAGGTGTTCTTTTACTTTTAGGGTCAAAATGCCAAGTGGAATTGCAGCTAGGAATTGACATTCATATTTTCTTTTCTTATCATATTTTTCTGTCAAGAACATCATACATAAATTTGCGTAATGCCTTAATTGTCATCATTATATTTTTTACAACACTGATTCTGGCCATATTCACAACAAAAGCTAAGCAACAAATATTCACAGCAAAAGCTGAAAGGGTTTCTGCCTATGAAATTCAATGGTCTTAACAGCAACATCCCTAACAAAATTGTGCAATAGCTGATTGATGACTTGGTTATACTGTCAAATAGAGAAAAGTATATTTGAGAGGACAAAATTTTATCTTACAGAATGTAGTATATGTCTTGAATTTTTCACCAGTCTGTGGTGCTGTATTTACTGTGTCCAGGATACAAAACCTTAGGAATCAAAGAGTGGAAGTAGGAGTGGCTCCTCTCACTATTTAAACTTGTTAAGTTGTATAAGTTTAACTTTCCACCCCTCAACTTTAAGTTCTTCAATTTTGGTGGTGCTTGTTCAAAAGGAGGAATGTTTCCACCAGACACACAACTAGATTCCATTAAATCTCAGCTTGGATGAAGTCCAATACCTGCTCAGATTAAAAACTCTCAGAAAATTAGGAATAGAAGGGGAATTCCTCAACATAATAAAGGACATCTATACAAAGCCAACATCATCCTGAATGAAGAAGACTGAAAGAATTCCCCCTGAGAAAGGGAACCAGACAAGGATGACCATTGTCACCACTTCTATTCAATACTGTGCTGGAGGTTCTAGCCAAAGCAATCAGACAAGATAAACAAATAAAAGACATTCATTTCAGTGAAGAAGAAGTAAAAGTATCCCTGTTTGCAAATGATATGATCTTATACACCAAAAACTCTAAAAACAAAAAACCAAAACCACTGCTGTGGAGTTGGGTCCAACTCAATAGCGACTACAGAGATCAGAGTAGAACTGCCCATAGAATTTCCAAGGAGCACCTGGCAGATTTGAACAACCAACCTTTTGGTTAGTAGACATAGCACTTAACCCACTACACCACCAGGGTTTCCCCAAAACTCTAAGGAATTGTTAAAAAGCTAATGGAACTAATAGAAGAGTTCAGCAATATGTCATGATATAAGATAGACATAAATAAATCAGTAGGATTTCTTTACACCAACAAAGAGATCATCAAAGAGGAAATTACAAAATCAGTACCATTTACAACAGCCCCCAAGAAGATAAAATACCTAGGAATAAATCTAACTAGAGATGTAAGAATCCTATACTAAGAAAATTATAAGACCTTACTGCAAGACATCTAAAGAGGCTTATGTAAGTGGAGAAAGCTACATTGTTCATGGATAGGAAGACTTAACATTGTGAAAATGTCTATTCTACCCAAAGTGATATCTATATACAGTGCAATCCCAATGCAAACTCCAATGTCATTTTTTTAATGAGATGGAGAAAGAAATACTGAAACACAGTGGGAGGCCTCATTACCCAACCCAACCCAATCTATTACATTGTGGTGGTAGAGTCAAAACAGTCTCGTACTGGTACAAAAACAGATATACAGACCAATGGAACAGAATAGAGAATCCAGAAATAACACTGTCTATCTATGAACAGTTGACATTTGACAAAGGCCCAAAGGTTGTGAACTGGGGAAAAACATTCTCTTTAACAAATGACATTGGTAAAATTGGATATTCATCTGAAAAAAGCTGGAAAAAGACCTGTATCTCACACCTTACCCAAAAACTGACTGAAAATGGATCAAAGACCTAAATAACAAATCTGAAACAATAAAGAAAAAATAGGGACAACAATGGATGTACTAATACAAAGCTTAAGGAGATTACAAAAATCTTACTAACAATGCACAAACAGCAGAAGAGAAAATAGATAAATGGGAGCTACTAAAAATTAAGCACTAATGTTCATCCAAAAACTTCATCAAGAGAGTAACAACATTGCCTACAGAATGGGAAAAATATTTAGTAACTGCATATCAGATCAATGTCTAATTTCCATAATCTACAAGGTACTGCAAAATATTAACAAGAAAAAGACAAGTAACACATTTAAACAATGGGCAAAGGACCTGGACAGACATTCACTAAAGATATCCAGGCAGCCAAAAGACACATGAGGGAATGCTCATGATCATTAGCCAGTAGAGGAATCCAAATCAAAACTCTAATGAGACACTATCTCATTGTTGGCAATAATCCAAAAAACACACAACAACAAATGTTGGAGAGGCTGTGGAGAGACTGGAACACTTCTATGCTGCTGATGGGAATGTAAAATAATATAAACTCTTTGGAAAACAATTTAGAGCTCCTTTGAAAAGCTAGAAATCGAAATACCATATGATCCAGCAATCCCACTGCTTGGAATATATTCTACAGAAATAATGTGAAATAAACATGTGAATGTTTATTGCAGCACTGTCCACAAGAGCAAAAAGATGGAATCAACCTACATGTCCATCAACAGATGAAGGGATAAACAAATTATGGTATATATACACAGTGGAACACTATACAATAATAAAAAATGGTGATGATTTTGTGAAACATCTCATAACCTGGAATTAACTGGAAGACATTATGCTGAGTGAAATCAGTCAGCTGCAAAAGGGCAAATATTGTATGAGACCACTATTATCAGGACTTAATAAAGGGCTAATGTACAGAAGAGAATATTCTCTGATGGCTACAAGGGTGAAGAAGGAAAGAGGTTATTCACAGATTATTCGACAGTAATTTGGTTAGACGAAAGATGTGATAGCATGCAACACAAGATGGGACAGCATAACTGGACTACATTACAAAGTAAAAGCTTTTCTAAATTCAACCTAACATTTCGAAAGACAGCGTAGCAGAGACAAGGTTATGGGGACTGTGTTTTCAGGGGACATCAAAGTCAACTGGCATAACTACTCTTTCTCTAAGAGAGTCTTCTGCTCCCCATACCATTGAGTGGATTCTGGGGTCTTAAAAGCCAGTAAGCTGCCCTCTGAGGAACATCAGTTGGCCCCAACCCACCTGAACAGATGGCAATAAGAACATCAAAGACACAAGAAAAAATGAGCACAGGAGACAGAAGGATCCGTATGTTTGGGAGTACATTAGCAGGAGACCAGTAGAGCCAGATGGTGCCCAGTAACCAACAAAGATAGCCCTGACAGGGAACACAATGTAGGGTCTCTGACACTGAATGAGAAAAAGAGGTGTGCTGATCAAGAACTCGATTAAAAGACCAGAACTAATGGTTTAACACCCTGGATTGTCCCCTGAGAACATGCCTCTAGACCTGCTGCTGGCCAAGACCTGAAACCAATACTGAAGCCTACACTTCAGACAGAGAATGGACTGGACTCAGGGACACAGAGTGATGTATGTGTTGTGCGTACTTGATGGATTTATGTATATATATATATATACATATATATATATAAGGCCACCCTACCGGTTTCTTTCTAGAGGGGAGGAGAAAAGGTACAGAGGAGCAGACAAGTGTTGGTTGAGTGTTTCCTGGAAGTAAAGAGTGAAAAAGAAGAGTGTGATGTCACAGGGTGAAGAAAGCAGATAGAGTTGCAGAGAGGTTGGTACGGAAAACTGAATTGTAAACTTTCACTTAATCACAATAAAGAAAATCTCAACTTGAGACCCTCCCCTAGAACTTTACTTCTGTTCGTGCCAGTGAAACAACAGATAAACAGAGAATTACTATGTTGAATAAGATGATTTATCACGATTACCAAGGAGAAGGTGACTGCTGTAAAAATGGAATCATGAAAGTTTACGTATGAAAACCCAGAGAATTATTGGGGATAGCTCATATTTATTTCTATGCTACAATTTAATGGAAAAATAGAGCAACCAGGATAAGTAGGACCACTAAGTTTTCAGACAATTCAAGAACTAAGATTTCAGATTAGCCCACCAACAAAAGAATCAACACTTGCATGGCAAAGGAAATATGAAATGAATTCTTGGGGAAAGAAACAAAAAAAAAAATTTAAATATCAACTATGGCCTAAAGCTTATAACTTAATAAGAGTAAAAGACAAAACATAGAGTGAATAATATAAAAACAAAACTGTAAATATCAACTATGGTTTCTAAATATGTTACAGAAATGAGGAACTTTTTTTCCTATATATTTATGCAGATATTTATATTTATGTATTTTTTTTACTTTGTTATGTGTGTATGTGCAGATGTGCAATTTTCTTCTCTCTGTTCTTCTTATTTTATTCAGATTTTAATTTTGCTATTGTGTACCAGAATTTACCATTTAGGATTTACAATTTAGGTAATGGAATATTCAGAGTTCACTATAACTCAATTTGAGAAGTTAACACTGATTCTCTGTGACTGTAAAAACACTGGTAGTGTAGTGGTTAAGTGCTAATCAGAAGGCTGGTAGCCTGAATCCACCAGGTGCTCCTTGAAAACTCTACAAAGCAGTTCTGCTCTGTCCTATAGGTTCGCTTAAGAATCGAGTCCATGTACTGGGTTTGGTCTGGGTTTGGGTTTCTCTGTGAATAATGTTACAGTCTCCTGGAGACAGATGCAATGATGGCTGGGATGTAGGACTTTCCTGTTTTCAGTCTGAGAACATCTTTATTTATGTTTATATTTAAACATAAAGTTCTTGCTTTTTTTTTCCCACAGATATTAGCACATGCATAGAAAAACACGTATGAAAATCAAGTAGATTAGACAAGGGGGCAAGCTATGACCAGTTACCAAGTTTTGTGTCTGAAATCTAAACCCATGGTTCTATATAGTTTGCAACAGATGCGACGTTTGGCACCTTACAGACTTCATTTCTGTTTGGCCAGTTGGTTTGGCTCTGAAAATAGGGAGTGTTAGAGGAAGAGTGGAATTCTTTAAGAGGAACAATTGCTTTCTCTCTCCTTCTTGTTTCTACAGGCATTGTTCAGGCAATGCTGACCCAAGAAGCAGAAAGTTTCTTGCTGTAGCAGATACCACAGGTTCTCCAGCACTCATCAAACAAACCTTAATTTGCCCTGCTTTGAGACGCCAACACCCTAGGCTAGTGCCTGCTCCTTATGAGCCTGAGTCCTAACGCCGTTAAGATTCCTCCTCCAAGCTCAGAACCATCAGCCCCAGTTAGTGAATCCCCGCTCCTAAAGAGCCAGAGTTTCAGCTCTGTGGGACTCCTTGTGCAAGCTTCCAAGTCCTAATAATGTGAACTTTTGCCGTTTTGTTTTCCTCAGCCTTAGGTAAGATAGCTGTTTCACTTTAGAGATGATGAACTTTATGCTCTTTTCATGCCTTATTAAGTAATCAAATGAAAAATTATCTGTAGCATATCATTTCTATTTTCTGTTTTCTCACTGGATGTTGACTGATACAGTTACCCACTGAAAAATTCTTGTCATTCATCCTGCTGAAATTCCTGTGACAAAAGATTTGGTTGGCGTAGCCAAAACCCAAGGGCTGTCGAGTTGGCTTAATAGGCTAGAACTCTAAGTCTTAACTAATCTCACATGAGGTCTGTATACATGAATATACATAAATAAAAGAGGATAACGCAATGAAAAATCAGCTGGTGCAACTAATGATCATCTAAGATAATAGTTTTTACTGAGCTCTATAAACAGAGCATTCTGTAGGAGGCTATGCGCATTTAAAAACTGACTTGCAAGTCTAGAATAGGCTGTTACTTCTTACCTTATAGGGGGATTTGGAGTATTAAATGAGACTATATGCATATTCAAAAATGACTCAAATGATACTTGCCATGTTCACCCTGTTATTTTTTTATCTTCTTGTTTATTCATTCATAGAGATAGAGGTAGATGTAGATATAGATATGATACAGATATATGGATATTGATATGACAGATATATGGATCTAGATATGATATAGGTACAGATACAGATATGATAGACATAGGGACAGAGACACAGATATGGATACAGATGTGGATACAGATACAGATAAGATATAGCTTAGATATAGATACAGATAAGATATAGCTTAGATATAGATACAGATGTGATATGGATGTAGATACATATAATCTCTAAAACAAAAATAATGGACTGGTACAGCAAAAATGGAAGAGATAAGAGAATTCCTGACATGACATAGGTGTGGCTTTTTTATCCTGTTGTGACAGGGTTCTGGATTATTCAATTCTTTAATATTGGGATCCAGCAGCATCTATTTGTAGATGAATCAAAGACTCTGGCATTCAGTCTTACAATTTAAATTAAACAATAATAATTATTATAAAACCTTACTAAAGCCTTGTGCACACTGTTTCAAGGAATAAGCAGTCTTGACAAGTTTTAGATGCTACTTACTTTTGTGACAATGTCATTCTTTGGAGTGGACTGTACGCAGTTCATTTCAAATATATTGATTTCAGTGATTCAGCTGCAGTGAAGATGAGGAAACAGGATATCAAGGTTTAATTTCTTTGTTAATAGACTCTAATAATTTCGAGAGGTTCTCTTTTATTGGATTTCAATCTTCATTTTGATTGTTAGATATATAGAGTGCTGCTCCTCAAAAAACCACAGAGATCTGTGCACAAGCTTCAGGAATGGTAACATTTTATAGAACAAAACTGAAAAGACAGTAAAAGAAAAATGAGCAGGCAGTATATAGGCAGGAGGTTTGGGATAAAAAGTAGGAAAAAGAGGTAAACAAAAATTTCTGAATTCCCTGCCAACAATATTTGCACCAAGTCCCTGAAAGATACTACAAGTACTTGAGTGTGGGTATCCACAATAAAGAAGAAAGTGATAAGGAGTCTGTTAAACAGACTAGACTGTATCCACTGTCTGGTTTTATATTTTGTATAGTTATGAATCAAAATTGATGTGGCTCAGCTCCAACTCGACGGCACTTGGCTTGGCTGGCAGCTCAACTAGAAAGTATTTTTTCAGTTGTAGACTCTCTACTGTTTCAAACTGCTTATCAGAATATGGAAAACTTAGTAGTGTGACCTCTTTCTGTTTATGCTTTTATCAGTTTCTCTGTTTTAAAACAAGCTGTTGCATCCTCAGAAAATCCATTTAAATTCTGAGGACCAATAAGAAAGCAGTAGGGTAGTGTGAGCAGTTAAAGCAATTTCTTTTTAGTAATTATGCTTAAGAGATACAAATTGAAGGCTCATACCAAATATTTTGAAGTAATTAAATCCTTGTAGGTACTGTGCAGAAGAAATATCACTTTCATTTAATAGACTGCAACCGAAAAAAAAAAATCTTCATTTTTTTTAAACAAACTCTATGAAAGCTATGACAGAAGATGATGAACATCAAATTTAATACATATGATATCACCAAAGAAAAAATTTAGTTTCTTTTTTTGTATAATTACTCTTTTGATTAATTTGCAAAAGATCTATCCAGGTGTTATAGTGCAGTACTAATAATTATTAATTAAATATTACCATTGTTCTAGATTCTTGATAATTGATATTTACTTTATCTACTGTTTACCAAAACCTGAGGATTGGGTACTTTTTGCATCTATGCAGAAGGATTGCAAATGCCTTTTTTCCTGTTCCAATAAATACATCTAAACCTTTGGAAATTATATATAAAACAAACTTAAAATGATTCCAAAAGATGAGGAGAAGAAGGCAGACAACTTAAAAGTCTTGAAACCTAAGGAATGACACAATAATGAATCCTTTGGATTTCCTTTTTCCTCATTTTCCCCAGATTTGATGCTAGAGAAGCTAGTAAGACAGAAATATCAACAGCTGCAGACATAAATAAATAAATACAGCAAAACAAACAAAGCTGGTTCTGTCTAAACAAATGACCAGGAAAAAGGGCAGTCTAACAAGACAGAAATATTTTTGACATTAAAACTTCTACCAAACACTACAAAGACAACTGTGACCCTGGTTTTACCTTTAGCAGCAAAGACCAGGTGGAGATCCCACACTCTCACCCCAACCTGACTGTGATGCGGTGTTCCAGTATCTGTAAGGGGAGTTGTGAGAGAAGACGGGGGAGGGAGGAAAAACTTCCTTACTTGCCAGTGAGTGGAGACCGGATAGGAAGCTTGTACTCTTCCACATCATTTCTGTGAAAATAAGGTGCTCTTCCTTCTCTCTTTCCACATTAGAATGTCAAAAGAGATCTAGGGGAGATTCAAGTCTTTTACCAACCATAAGTGGTATTAGGACCCCTCCCTCTCTCACCCTCCCTGTCAAGAGAGGGAAAAAATAGCAAGACAGATCTCGCTCTCCCAGCAGGGTAACCTAAACAGAGGCCTCAGAGGAAGGTAGAAATACCCACTTCTGCTCAACACCAGTGATGAACCCACCTCACCTCCTAGGTGACAACGGAAGTCAAATAGGTAGTAATGAGGTAACATTCCCCACCCACCTCACCACAGTGGTGTCAGAGAAGACCAGGTTAAAAATAATAATAATAATAATGATAATTATATGTACATTTTATGCAAAGATCTGGAAATTTCAACTCCAGTTTTAAAAAGTCAATGAACAGCCACACAAAGATGATACATGTTAGAATTATCTGACATTTCAAGACATCCAGTATAAAAACAGATTTACAGACTATTAGAGAAAACCTTAAAACATAGAAAACCATCCCCTAAAATACAAAATTTCAGCAAAGAAACAGAAGATATAGAGAAAGACCAAATGAAAATCTCAGAACTGAAAATATAATAATTTAAAAGTAGAAACACTCAGAAGATGAGATTAACAGTATAATGAGGGAACAGAGGGGAAAAAAATAGTAAATTTGAGGACAGAACAATTGAAGGTACCCAATTCAAAGAACTGAATGTAGTCTGGAAGTAAAATGAACTAAAACTTTGGGACCTGGAAAAAGACAAGAAAAGATAAAAGATTAAAATAATAACAATCATATAAAAAGGATACGACATTCATTAGATTATAGTCCATAAGAGTGGGCTGAAACGGTTTTCAAAGGTAAACTGTAGTTGTTGTTGTTAGGTGCCACCAAGCTGGCTCTGACTCACAGTGACTGCAGGTATAAGAGAAGGAAATGTTGCCTAGTTCTGTGTCGTGATTACACTTGCTGTCCGTTTTTCCAGCCACTGTGCCCCTCTCTCTCATTGAGGATCTCTGTCTTTTTCACTGACCCTTTACTTTAGAAAGGATAGTGTCTTTCTCTAGTGATTTTAAAAACTGTAATGCCTGATGATTTTCCGAATTTGATCAATGACATAAACCTACAGATTCAAATTGAATAAACTTCAAACAGGATGAACTTAGATAAATCTACGGCAAGATATATTGTAGTCAAACTTCTGTAAAGTAATGACAAAATATTTAAACTGGCATTGCAAAAAGAAATGAGGCATACAGAACAGAGGAGAAAAAAATAAATCTATTTTTATTTGTAGATAATATGTTTATGTAGAATGTTTATGTAGACAAACCCTGGTAAGTCTACCAAAATACCTTCTAGAATTAGTGAGTACAGCAAGGTTGCAAGATACTAGCTACATACACAAAATCCAATGTTATGTCTCTATATAACAGTGAACAAACTAAAGGACATCAAATTTAAAATCACAGTGACATTCCAAAAAACCAAATCCCAGTGTCATGCAATCGATGCTGACTCACAGTGGCCCTATCACTAAAAAATCCTTAAGTATAAATACTGCTAGATTTCCTGAAAATTTATGTGGCAAAGGAAGTCTACTATCTAAAATAAGTTTGAAAAATGACAATACAATGGAAATAATAATTGATATGGAAACTTTTAACATACATAAAATAAAACTTTATGGTATTGATGAAGTGATAGACATGTAGATCAATAGAACAGAACAGAAAAGTAATAAATAACTCCTAGTTATTTAGTACAGCCCACTACTTTTTCTTTGACAGAAGTACAAAAAATATATGGAGAAAGGATAGCATTTTCAAGTGGAGTTAAAACAGATTAAATATTAATAGGCAAAAAAAATCAACTTTGACCTCACACTTTGTACAAAAATTAACTTAAAATAGATTATACATTTAATGTAAAATATAAAGCTAAAAACATTTTTTAAAATGAGGAAAATCTTTCACACCTAGCAATCAATGAGATTCTTAAACATAAAAGCATGAAAAATTGATAAATTGGGCATCAAGATTAAATTTTTTTCCTCTGTAAAAGACCTTGTTAAAGAGAATGAAAAAGTAAACTACAGATCAAAAAAAAAATATTTGTGTATGCCCAGTAAAGGATTCGTGGATACGTAGAATGCAAAAATGTATTAGTTTTCAACGGGTACCAGAAACAATTACTGCAAAAATGGATGGCTTAAGACAACAGAAAATTATCTCACATTTCTGGAGGCTAGAAGCCTAAGTTGAGGGTGTCAGCAAGACTACAGTTTCTCCAGAGCTTCTAGAAGATGCTTCTTTTACTATACTTCCAGTTCCTGGTAGACCTGGGCATTTCTTGGCTTGTGGCAGCGCAACTCCAAATTTAGCCTCCACCTTCTCTTAGCTGCCTTTCCTCTGTATCTATTCCTGTGCTGCCAAGCTGCTTCCTCCTCTCTGCAGGTATCTCTGTGCTGCTTTCTCTCTTAAAGGGAGTAAAGTTATGTTGGCCTAAGCACCATTCTACTCCAGTATTACCTTATTTTAATTTAAATAGTTACAACTGAATGATACAGAAAATGTTAAAAGAAGATGTAAGGAATACACAGTTACTGCAACAGATAGTAGTCAACATTCAACCATTCCAGGAGGGTAGCATATGAATCAGAACTGAAGGTATTGAAGGAAGAAGTTTAGGTGATGCTGAAGGCATTGGTGAAAAATAAGACTCAGAGAATCGATGGCATACCACCTGAGATATTCAACTAGTGGATGCAAAGCTGGAAGCACTCACTTGTGTAAGCCCAGGAATTCGGAAGATAGCTACCCAGCCAACTGTCTGGAAGAGATCCATATTTGTGCTTATTCCAAAGAAAAGTAATCTAACAGAATAAAGAAATTGTTGAACAGTTTCGTTAACATCACACACATGCTGAAGATAATTAATTAAAAAGTGGTTGAAGCCGTATATCAACAGGGAACTATCAGAAATTAAACCAGATTCAGCATAGTACGTGTAATGAGGGATGTCACTGCTGATGTCAGATGGATCTTGGTTGAAAGCAGAGAATAGTAGAAAGATGTTTAACGGTGTTTCATTGACAACGCAAAGGCATTTGACTGTGTGGATCATAACAAATTGGGAATAATATTGTAAAGAATGAAGATTCCAGAACACATATTATACTCATGAAGAACCTATACACAGAGGCAGTCCTAATAAAACAAAATAATACTTTGTGCTTTAAAATCAGGAAAGATATGCCCAGGTTGTATCTTTTCACTATGCTTATTCAACCTGTATGCTAACCAAATACTTTTGGATGCTGGACTATACCAAGAATAACAAGCCAATAGAATTGAAGGGAGACTCACTAATAATCTTTGATATGCAAATGACACAACCTTGCTTGCTAACAGTGAAGAGGACTTGAAGCACTTACTAACGAACATCAACGACCACAGCCTTCAGTATGGATTACATGTCAACAGGAAGAAAGAAAAGTCCTTTACAAAAGGACCAATAAGTAACATCATGTTAAAAGGTTGACTTTGTCAAGATTTCACTTTACTTGGCTCCACAATCAATACTTACAGAAGCTGCAGTCAAGAAGTTAAACAGGGTACTGCTTTGGGCAAATTTGCTGCAAAAGTGCCCTTTAAAATACTGAAAAGCAAAGATGTCACATTGAGGACTAAAGTATGCCTAAACAAAACCATGTTGTTTTTAATCACACTACCCATAAATCTATTGCCCTGGCATCAACTCCAGCTCATAGTGACCTCATGTGACAAAGTAGAGCACATGCGCATGTGAAAACTAGACAACGAGCAAGGAAGACTGAAGAAGAATTGATGCCTTTGATTTACGGCTGGCGAAGAATACTGATGATACTATGGACTTCCAGAATGAAAAAAATCGATCTTGGTAGAAGTAAAGCCAAAATGTTCCTTAGAAGAGAGAACAGCAAGACTTTGTTTTACATATGTTGGACATGTTATCAGGAGACCTGTCCCTGGAGACGGATATTATGCTTGGTAAAGGAGAAGATCAGTGAAAAAAGAAGACCCTCAGCCAGATGGATTGACACATCCATTAGTTAAACTGTGATGGATACCACAAATACTTCTGGAACAACCAAAAGAGTTGTTCGCTTTTTTCAGTGTTGTTTTTAATACCTCCATAATTAAGAGAATTTGGCTTAGAGCATTTGTTTGGCATATAGAAGAAATTATAAAATTGTTTCCCCGCTTTTCTCTCATCCGTCAACCACAACCTTTTTATCTTTGCAGTCCAAAATGTCATCTATCTTATGTGAATTCTGATAGTGAAGAAATTGTAGTCTTTTTTTTTTTTTTTGCATCAATTTCATTGTGAGAACTTTTGAGTAATACTGACTGTAACGGGTTTTGGAAATATTCTGATAAATTATGCAGTAATTATGCAGTTCTCCACAACTCTTTTTCACACCCCAAAGAGGGCTTGGCTTAAAGCGGGGGGGGGGAAATTAAGCCACCAAGTATATGTTACATAATAAATAAATAAATCTAAAAATAAAACTAACTAACTACAAATTTTCTAAATTTTAATACATCAAAATACTTTTTTTTTTTTTTTTACCATTTTCTGACAGCTTGTTCTGAAATCTTTTGTGGAGTTTTTCATTAAGATATCATAGTTTTTTTTTTTTTTTTTTTCAATTACTCTAAAGCTACAGCACATAGACTTAAACCTTGCTTTTATACTGGGATACTGAGAAGGCACAAAATCACAACTTGTGGGTGAGGAGGGAGTATTTTACTTTCGCACGAAAAACTCCATCTAAAAAGCCACAAGTGTATTCTGACTCATAGAGAGCCTATAGGCAGTTCAGAGTAAAATTGCCTCATACGTTTTCCAAGGATAGCCTGCTGGGTTTGAACTGCCAACTTTTTGGTTAGCAGATGTAGCACCTATCCTCTGAGCTACCAGGGTTTCCAAAGCTGCTTTTAGTTAGGAAAATACATGGCCATGCACCAGTTTGATTCATAGGCTAAAGTACTTGATACCAAAATAGAGAAATAAGGTTTATTAGAGAACAAACAATAACAAACATGAAATACATAATTTATGTATGTATAAAAACAGAGTTTCACTGTATCATTTTCAGCAGGCATGTTCATTTAATTAACAAGCAATTTCAATCACTTCCTTTTAGGTAGATATAATATTAGATATTAGAAATTGTAGATAACAGTAAACTCTGAATTTGTTTTTCATACTGCAGTAAGGCATAAGCCACTAAATTATAATACAATGTTAAAATGCTTTTTTGTGACATATGTGAGATTATAAGAGTTCACAGAGGATAGAAATTTTAACCTTGCCTTAGAATAACAATCAGTCTAATTAATAATGATGTGTTACCTGAACTGGGTCTTTGATGATAATGGAAATTCCAAGATGAAAAAAAATTCAAGGAGAAAATTCCAGGTGGTGGTGTGGAGGAGCATAAAATGCGTTGAACTACGTAATTATGAAAGCTACTAGTGTGTCTGGAAAGAGACTGCTGGGTAAGATGTGGGGTGTGGCAACTGGGGAGAGTTGTAGCAAATGAGGCTGAAAAACTTAGATCAGGGTTATTTTTCTGAAACCTATGCTTATATGACTAGCCAGGGGTTTGTATTTTATCTTATAAGCTTAGGGTACCAAGGCAGGTTTTTATGTTGGTAAGTAGATGATTCACTTTACATTTCAGTGGTGATAATTCAAGAGGCAGAAAGGCTAGGTAAATGGAACTGGACAAACCGAGTATTTAGAAGCCAGCTAGAAAGTTCTCTAGTGTGTTTCAAGTAACAGGAAGGTCTGAAATAAAGCAACATAAATGACAGTGAGGAGAACACATTTTCAGAGAGAAAGCTGAGGTACATTTGGTGGGATTACAGTTCAAAAATTTGGTAAGTGGTACCATTAACAGAGACAAGAAATAAAAACTATAGTCTTCTCTTTTTTTACATTATTTGACTTAAAAAAATGGATTTCCATTTTTAAATTTTCAATATAATATTTAGCTCCCTCCCCCCCGTAATCTGTATGAGACACTCTATAGATGATAGACATTTGTGACTGGATATTGAATAGACCAGTAAATCAACACAAACATATTTTGCACATTTTGTTTTTTAACTTGAAGTTTAAGCAACTTTTTAAAGTTAAAGTATTTGACAGCATATCTTGGCTTTGGACATATTAGAATAGAGATTCCATCAATAGTTGTGTTGTTGCTATTGAAAGTAATAAACAATATTTTTTGTCTCATCACACAGCTTAGTACTATCTTTCTGAAGTTTACTGCCATCCGCGTATTATGTCATCAAATTGCAAACACTGTGTCATTAATGAAACTGCCTAGGGTACATTTGGGGTGTTACAAAACCTTTATGAAATTTTTTAAGACATTGTCAATGCAATGTTGGCAACAAAAAAATCCTATTACTAAGTGTTCCTCATGTATAGAATGTTTGACCAATTAACAAGTTATTTAAGAACTTCTTAAATGCATCTAGATATACCCTTAGATATGTTATTAGAACTTTTATCATGTCTTATTGTTGAAACATTGGTGGCATAATGGTGAGATGCTACATCTGCTAATCAAAAGGTTGAAATCTGCCAGGTGCCCTTTGGAAACTCGGTGGAGCAGTTCTGCTCTGTTCTGTAAGGTCGCTATGAGTCAGAATTCACTCGGTGGCAATGGGTTTGTTGTTGAATACTTAACAATTCTTTTTCTAGGCGCATATTAATTAATTCATTTTCACAAAGTCTTTCCTTGTTTACCTAAATAGATGGTTTCTGTTACCCTTCTGAATCTCTATAATCTTTACACCTCTATCATGGAATTTATAACATTCATTATATTTAACTATACCATCTTACCAGTAAGTCCTTGAGAAGTAAGTCATCATCACATTGAATCGTTTAACCAAATACCCAAACCCCAGTGTTCTTGAGTCTATTCTGACTCATAGAGACTCTACAAGACAGGGTAGAACTGCTCCATAGAGTTTCCAAGGAGTGCCTGGTGGACTGGAACGGTCAACCTTTAGGCTAGCAGATGTAGCACTTAACCGCTATGCCATCGAAATTTCCATTTATTTTAAATAGATACTTGAAAAATGCTTTCATAATTCCTAGATGAACCAAAGGACATTGAAAGGAATAATATACTTTAGAGTATTAGTTTACCAAAAAAAGTTTAAAACTGAAATAATCTTTTTCTCTTTTTCTTTCTGTTTTCTTTCCTTTCTTTTCTTCCTTCCTCCCTTCCTTCCTTCCTTCCTTTGTTTTTTGTTGTTGTTAAGTGAGCTATTGTTTCCTTTTTCTGCATAACAAATTACCAATGATAGAGAGACTGAAAACAAAGACACTGTATTAGCGCATAGCTATATAGGTCAGAAGTCCAACCCAACACACCTGGGTCTCTGCTCAGAATACAATAATGCTGGAATAAAAAAGTTGAATAGACTGAGTTCTCCACTGGAGACTTGAGGTGAAAACCAGTTTTCATTTTTATTCTTGGCAGACTTCCTTTCCTTGTAGTTGCAGGATCAAAACACAGGTCCAGTGGTCTTCTGAAAAAGCAGCCACTGAAAACTTTATGGAGCACAATTCTATTCTGATACACATGGGGGTCACCATGAGTCGAAATTGACTCGAGGGACACTGGCCTTAGTGACTGAGGGACTGAAGTACTATTGTTGGCTGTCAGCCAGGACCCACTCTCAATTACTCCAGGCAATTAGAGTCCCTTGCCACATGGCCCTCTCCGTTTTAAAGCCAGCAACAGCACATTCTTATTCTTCAAGTCTCTGACTTCTGTAACTAGCTTGAGAAAGCTTTTTGCCTTTGAGAGTCTCACCTGTATAGGTCAGACTCAATAAATCATCTCCTTGACTTAAAAAAAAAGCTGATGTGAGACCTTAAATACATTTGCAGTTAACCATGTTGAGTAAAATTTAACTGACTTGCTGAGAAAAGGTGTGTGTACACCAGGTCCTGGAGTCTTGGGGAGGCGTATCTGAATTGCTCCTAACACATCGTGCTTGCAAACCTACCCTAGACAAAAGGCTGCATAGCTCATTGCTGAATATCACTGAGATCACCTTTGAAGCACTCCGCTTGGGAAACTGTGCACCTATGTCAGGCCTAGTTCACCACCCTTCAAAGCAACTTTGGAACTCTTTTTCTGGAAGGGCCATCAGAGCTGTCGCTGTATTAACCTTGGTGTCCTCAATGACGTTGAAGTGTCTTCCTTTCAACATTTTCTTTATCTTTGGGTAAAGAAAAAAACTTTGGGGGCCAGATCAGGTGAGTATGGAGGAAGTTCCAGTACAGTTGTGTACTAGCTAAAAACTACCTCATAGGAAGCGATACAATTAAGTTCGCAAACTAGCCATTCTGCCACGATGCACAGCGGCCATTCCAGAAAAAGAGTTCCAAAATTGCTTTGAAGAGTGGTGCTGTTGTCAGTGTATAGCTTCCCAAGGGGAATACTTTGAAGGTGACCATAGTACTTTTCAGCAATGAGGTATGTAGCAGCTAGAACAATTAAGTTCGTGGACCTACTTGTATGTATATTTGTTAAAAATTGTACTTACACTATATACCCTATCCCCAGAGAGTTATGAAGTACACTAACATGTTAAATGTGTGCTTTAAGAAGATGTTCAGTAAAATAAATAGTAAATTGTCTTTGTAGCTACCAGTTCTTTTTTCCTCATTTCACCTGTTAACACGCCATTACCATTCTGAGTAACTCTGACCTATATTCTCTTCTCCTGGTCAAGTATCTGTTCACTGAGTCAGCATGAGTGAGTGGTTGAGAAAAGAGAGGGGCGTTTCATTATCCTGTAGTATGTATCTTACATACATAAGAAATACTTATGTAGTATATATAAATTACATTTCTACTGTTCTTTTTGCTGATAGTGGTACTCATCAGAAGTTGTAGTATTAGTAGTAGCTGTAGTAGATGTCGTGGTAGTAGTAGTAACATATTAATTCGTTGGAGTCCTACATAAAACAGTTGTCCTCGGCATAAAGAAAAATAATGGCCATAAAATTGCTTCTGGAGCTCTCTTAAGCATCTATCCTCCAGCAGCTCTGATCCAGAAATAACTTCAGTGGCATTATTTTAAATTCTACTATTTTTTGTTTATTTTCACTCTTTATGTTTTCATTTAATTTCACTGAATTTGCCACCACCCCATCAATCTATGATATAAAATAAGAAATGTCATTTGGAAATTAAAACCAAAGGCACTGCTGTAGAGTTGCGCAGTCTCATGGCTGTCCTACAGGTAAGAGTAGAACTGCCCCACGGAATTTCGAAGGAGCGCTTGGCAGATTTGAAATGCCGACCTTTTGGTCAGCAGACATAGCACCTAACCCGCTGTGCCACCAGGGTTTCCATCAATTTGAAAGTCTGTAAATAATAGTGTTGCAATACAGTCTCACAAGCAATTTTATCTCATTTTGGCACAAGGATTTCTTACTTGCCTTAATTTAACTTTAAATTTTTAAGTATCTCACAAACAATACATTGAAACAAACAACAGCCTGTTTACCACAAAATTAATAAATTAGAGAGCTTCATTTGAGAATGTGATACTTCGTTCGAGTTTAAATAAGATACGCAAACAGAAATTGAACGTTTCTCTCCACTTAGCAAGCCCCGGGGCACAGTGGTTAAGGGTACAACTAACTGAAAAGCTGACGACTCAGACCCTCCAGCTACTCCACAAGAGAAAGATGTGGCCGTTTGCTTCCATAAAAATTGACAGCCTTGGAAACACATGAGATAGTTCTACTCTGTCCTATGGGGTTGCTGTGAATCAAATGCGACTCCATGGCTGTTAAGTTTGGTTTTGCTTCTATGCATAGCAAGTAAATATTTTGAAAAGGAATAATCCACAGATAGTTGATTTCCTGGGGGAATAACTGGATTTCTCTTGAAGTGGTGCTTTCTACTCTAGGAAAACAGGTGTCTTGTTATATAAAGGAAAATTCTGGCACTTCCCTGTATCCTTCCTATGCCTATTGACCACTGAAAGAATACACAATAGAATACACGAAGCAAAAGGATACACCATGTAAGACTTAATATGAAGTTGTTTTAGGGCTTAGAAATTGCACAATAATTTATTACTGACATACATAAAGACTTGAAACTCAAACGGTGTCACTAATACTTTAGTGAAAAGCTAATTAGAACACAACTCAGGTAAAATACGACAGACAGATAATAAAAACTTAAAATCTTGCTTTCCAGTGTTCTTAAAATAATTCATCTGGAATCAACAAATACCAACAGTCTGTTATATTGATGCTATAAATTAAAATTTTAGTTTATGCTACATTTTTTCAGTTTATCTGAATTATTGCTCTTTTAAATCTTTCATAATTTCCCTTTAATTGACTGCTGACATCATAGCATATAGGCTCGCAAGGAACAGAGTTTAGAGAAAATTAAGGGCTACCATTCTCTTCCATTAGCTCCTAGAGTTGTTACCCATTTTCAGCTGACAAAAGGGAAAAAATGAGATCTAAGAAAGATGGCTTGCCAGGCTTTATTAAGTAAAGTATATGGGTTACGCTGCTACCCTTCAAGCTCCCACATTTCCTTAGCCTACTGTTCTGGCATGATTCCATTTTAATGTCCTAAACTCTATAGACTGAATGAATGCATGACTGCTGTATCAGGCAACTGGAGTAAAATACTTGACTTCAGCAAATCTTTGACAAGCACCGTTCATTAATCTTTGTTTCATAATTCTCACCAGTATGCACTCCTTGCCTTTCTGTCCCTATCTGCAAGTAAATTGGTTTTTAAGAAAATGAAGAGGTCAGCAGAAGATGTCGGAACACACATTTTTCTGTTGAAACCAATCGGTAGACCTGAGCAGCAGTGTCAATGGTTAAAGTTAGTAGAATTTGCCCACATTTCAACTGTATCACTACTTTGTATTAGCAACAATATTGTTGATGCTCATGGAGCAACAAACATAAGATAATTCGTAGTAAAAGTACCAGCCAAGCCAAGTGCCGTCAAGTCAGATCCTTTTATCCATGACTCTTAGGGGCTTGCAATATATACATATATACATACATATATATGTAGCCATATGTTTATGTATATATATGTACATGTATATATATTTCAAACTCTTAATTCATGGATAAAAGTTGTCTTTACTTCTACTACGAATTAGCTTATATATACATATATATGTATGAAATATATACACATACATATATATGTATTATGTATATCTATATATAGTAAGTACAATATACTTTTTTAACTGTAGTGAAATTTAGAAGTAATGCCTTATATTCAAGACCAAATAGAGTTTACCACCATTCTCTTTGCTATCACAGTAGATTAGGTGATTGGAATAAGTCCCTATCATAGAAGACATGTACAACTAAAAACAATATTCAAACTGTATGTTAAAATATGTAGAACTAGTAAAGTAATTGGGAGTTACAAGGACAGAATCTAGGAGAGAAAAACTCTCATCTAAACATTTGGAGTACTTTTTGTCTTACCACCCAGTTGCCACTGAGTTGATTCTGACTTTTTCAGCAACCTGAAAATTTGGGAGAAATTTTGAACATACTCACAGGACTGGTAATACAAAAATTGGAGTCCAAGGCCCACCAAGAAGTGGGTTCTATGATGAACATAGAACAAGAAATGGGAACCCTTGTGAACTAAACAGGTACTGGGAAAAAAACCCAACAGACAGACAGATTAAACCAGACTTCACTAAGATTAACCATAGTTTCAAATTTTATCAGAACAAGATCAGATTGATTTGGTATTGTTATTGTCCTTAACCAATGGACAGAAGAAAATATAAATGCTTTCTAGAAAACACTGAAGTCAGAGCTCAACAATGTCTAGCAGTCATTCACAAATAATCATGAGCATAGAACAAGGCAGTCTGACAGTCTAAACAGATTTACAGGGGATCTATATAAGGAAGGCATCAGATCTAGGATTAAAAAACATGTAACTAGATTAATGTATTCAAGATTTTTCAAGAGTTTAAGAGTTTTTACAGAGAACTCCAACTTTTCTTTTTTCTAAATAGAAAATTACAGCTAAAAATTACAGATAACACAAATTAAGAACCAGAAGAATGAGATTAACAGATTAGTGAGATCTGAAGGATAAAATAGGTGACTGGAACACATGCCAGATATAATAAACTCAGAATTAAACATGATATATATACATATATATAACACAAAAGTACAAGAAAAATGTTAATATCCTATTATTATAACATTCATTGGGATGTTCCCAGCAAGAAACAGGAGCATTGAGAAGGAACAGTATTTGAAGAGACACTACTTGGAAAGTTTTAAAATTTTGATGAGAGACCTGAAACAACAGCCCTACAAATCCGAAACAGAGTAAATGCAAAGTAAATGACATCTAGATCAAGAATAGCAATGTTTTTGAAGTCCCAAAGGGGGAGGGGTGTCTTAAAAATCAGTAAAAGAATAAATGAAACAACACTAAAACTGAGAACTGACTCTTCAGCTGATGCCGGAAATATTAGAGGGGTCGTCTTTTCCTCACTGATAGGCAATGACATTAGTGTCACACATAAAGTTTCATAAATACGTTGATCTAACTATTCATACCTGAGCATCAATACCTTAATGGCTGATTTAACAACATTTATATAATATCCCCATTTTTATTGTACCTCTTTTGCATGAAAATTTTGTTTTAATTTCACTCGTTCAAACATGGACATCTACAGTCAGCTTAGTGACTGTCACAAAATACTTGGTTACAATTAGATTGAAATTAAGATGAACCTCCAAGTCAATTTGTAGGATACAGATCTCATCATAAAGCTGAGTTCTCCAATAATGCACACGTTTATATGTCTTTTGGAAAGACATCATAGCTCTCGTCTACGTTTTGTTACATTTATTCCTAAATTGTGTCTATTTAAAAAGCATTATGTTATTATGAGCATTTAGTTATTTATTTTTAACATTACAGTTAGTAAATAGAAAAGCAATTGACCTTTACCCTTATAACCATAAACCTTGCTAAACATCTTATTAAATGAAATACACTGGATTTTTTTTTTTTTAATTTAGAGTTATGGTACCAACCAAAGTATGACCTGTGAACTCTTTCATGAACTGTTACTGATCTGTAGGGAAGTAGGTACAGAAACTAAGAGTGAGTTCATAAAAAACTTTCCTAGCAATTTAGGATTGTCATGATATCACAATGCATTGTCACTATGTTTTATAAAAATAACACTGGGGATTCTTATATACATATTTCTTATTTCTCTTCAGCGTGAATTCTTTTAAGAATGAGATATTTTAAATCTTAACCATCATACTTTGTGTGAATATTGGGAAATTTTGTCTTAATCTATGGTCAGCTATGATGCTTTAAGTGAAACAGAGTTGCATCACGTAAAGAGGGCTTTTAAGTTGGGATGACGAAATGAGAGCATGTATTTTTCTGAAACTTGGAATTATAAACATTTCAGATCTTTACTGGTTTCCATTTCTACCTAACATAAAATATTTTCTTCTTTTTTACATCTTTGCTTGATAAACTCTATCTGTAAAACCAAACTACTTTTTTCTAAATCCTTGGCACTATACAAATCCATTTTTCTTCTAATTGTCAGCCTTTGCTTTTTTTTTTTTTTTGTAATTTGTGTATCACTTCTTTAATTTTGTTATTTTGGACTTCTCTGTGAAAGAAATCACTTGCCAGTTGATATAGAATATCTACAGAAAACCAAAGTTTTGATATACAGAATTGTACCATTATTTTTCTGGAATGCAAATATTTAACATATCAAAGAATACATTTCTTCTAATAGAAAGAAAGCACAAATAGAGAAAATATGCATGATGAATTTGCAATATCTGTCAAGGTTCTTTTATTGCACAAGAATAACAGAGTAAAAATTATTCTAGTTCTACCGTTGTGTTTGGATTTCCCAGTGTGTCATACTATCTGTTCCATTTTGTCTTTGGACTCAAGTGTATCTTTTATGTTAATTTATCATGTTTAATAGGTGAGAGGTTTCTGTTTTGTCTTAGAAAAGAACTGATAAAATTTGCATTGTACAATGCCCAAGAGAGGATGAAGGAATTTTTTACTTTGTTCACTTTCATATTACCATGTTGTGAAATGTTATTATCAATGAACTCCACACAGCAAGGCTCCTAAAAGACCATATTATTCTTCAGTACATAGTAATCGGTTGCATACTGAAAGCTTGTGGTTACTGAATGTCTTTAATTATTAGATCTTATCTATGTAAAATAAATTTTAATGTATTGGCATTGCATTTATATATAAAACAGAAAAAATAAGACAACAGTTACATACTTATAATCTCTGGAGTTTATTAAGTGTAGTGTATTGGAATACTACTGTGAAGCTTACAGAACAGGTATTCCAGTCTTCCTTGGCTAAATGACCTCAGTAAAGCCGAGAATTATCTCATTTTCTTCCTCATGTGTGTGAACAGTTCACAGTGAGAGTTAGTGTCTATAAATCAAACTTCTTTCTTTTTATAACAACTTTCAAATAACTAATAGAATTACAGTATGCTTTCTTTCATTTAAGTTTCTGATTTCTGAGTGGACACCTGACCGAAAAAAAAAAATCCATGTCAAACTGTGACTTGTATGCTAATAATAACTTACATGTATAGAGGGCTATATGATGTAGAAAGAAGTTAAAAATGTTTTTGCATTATACTTTCTAACTTGTAGAGGCCCTTAAATAGAGTACCTTGGATATGTAGTACCCTAATCCAAGGAGAAAAATCTAATGGTGGGGATTTTAGACACAGTGAATTGCTGGTGGAGGTTTCATTTGAGATCAGGCAGGTGTTTTTTTTTGCTGCTGTTGTTTTATTATTCAGCAGACTCCTACTTTACCTAGACAAGAGGTCATGGACTCAGACACTGCTTGACCCAGTGCCAAACATTCACATTTACTGAATGTTGTTGATTTTATATTTGCTGTTGTGATTGTTACTAGGTGCCATGAAGTCAGTTCTGACTCATAGCAACCCCTACATACAACAGAACAAAACACTACCCGGTCCTGCATCACGTCCACAATCATTGGTATGTTTGAGCCTGTTGCTGCATCCTCTGTGTCAGTCCATCTAGTTGAGGGTTTTTTTCTGTTTTTCTTTTTTTTACTATGATTAAATAAAAACGTACATTCCAATATAAATTTGCATACTCACCTATATGCAGCGTCCACTGCTCTCCCTGCCTGGTGACAGCACACTCTTTCTCTCCACTCCATACATGTCTTATCCTCCCAACAATCTCCTATTGCCTCCTCTCCACCCACTCCCCTGCCTCCTGTAAGAGGTCAGCAGGACAACATCCTATAGATGTATGGAACCATAAAGTGCACACATGATATGGTCACTTTGTGTCGCTGACGGTTTTTTCTTTTTTGCTGATTTTGTACCTTACCAAACACGATGTCCTTCTCCAGAGTCTGATCCCTCCTGACAACATGTCCAAAGTTTGCAAGATTTAGTCACCCTGTCCTTGCTTCTAAGAAAATTTTTGTTTATATTTTTTTGTTCTTTCAATAGTCCATGATATATTCAATCTTCTTCACAAGCACCACAATTCAAAGGGATCAGTCAGCCTTCTGTCTTCCTTATTCATTGTCCAGATTTTGCATGAATATGATGTACTTGAAATTACCAAGGTTTGAGTCAAGCACATCTTAGTTTTCAAGGTGGCGTGTTTTCTTTTCAACACCTTATAGAGGGCTTTTGCGGAAGATTTGCCCAATGCAATGCTCCTGTTGATTTTTCAGCTGCTGCTTCCATGGGTGTTTTGCAGGTCCAAATAAAGTGAAATCCTAAATAACGTCAATCTCCTCTCCTATTACCATGGTGTTGCTTATTGGTCCAGTTGTGAGGATTTTTGTTTTCTTTATGTTGAGGTGTAATCCGTACCAAAGACTGGTCTTTGGTCTTCAAAAGTAAGTGCTTCAAGTTCTCTTTACCTTAAGCAAGAAAATTGTGTCATTTTCATAATGCA
Source organism: Heterohyrax brucei (assembly GCA_028571685.1). Taxonomy (NCBI): domain Eukaryota; kingdom Metazoa; phylum Chordata; class Mammalia; order Hyracoidea; family Procaviidae; genus Heterohyrax; species Heterohyrax brucei. The sequence goes on from CM053148.1 coordinate 110,796,654, forward strand.
GGCCAGTCTTTCCCCAATCATGATGTCTTATTCTTCGTATAGTCCAGCTGCTGCGATTATTTTGTTAGCATACAGATTGAATAGGCATTGTGAAAAGATACACTGCTTACACACAACTTTCCTGACTTTAAACAATTTAGTATCCACTTGTTCTGTCTCAATAACTGTCTCTTGACACATGTACAGTGTCATGGATTGAATTATGTCCCTCCAAAAATATGTGTAGCCATGTGGCTGGGCCATGATCCCCAATATTTTGTGATTGTCCTCCATTTTGTGATTTTCCTGTGCTATATGTTAAAAGATTAGGGTGGGACTGTAAATCTCTTCATAGGATTACCTGCTTGTTCCACTGTAAAGGGAGTTTACCTGGAGTATAGCTTGCCCCAACCTTAATCCTTTCATCCTACAAGAGATAAAAGGAAAGAGAAGTAATCAGAGAATTGAGACCTCACATCATCAAGAAAGCAGCACTGGGAGAAGAGCACATCCTTCAGATCTGAAGTTCCTGCACCAAGTCTTTGTCCTGCTCCCTGGACAAAGACTGATGCCATACCAGACTTTCCTCCAGAGCCAGACTTTCCCTGGAGAAGACCTTCTGAATTTGGACTTGTAGCCTACCAGACTATGTAAGAATATATCTTCCTTTTTTAAAGCCATCTACTCTGTGGTATTTCTGTTAGAGCAACCCCAGCTGACTAAAACTTACAGATTCTTCAAAAGCAGACTAAGTGTTCTGGAATTCCTCTTCTTTGCAATGTTATCCATAACTTGTTAAGAACCACACAGTCCATTGCCTTTTTATAGTCAATAAAACACAGGTAAACATCTTTCTGATATTTTCTGTTTTTAGTCAGGATTCATTTGACATCAGCAATGATATCCTAGTTCAATTTCTTCTTCTGAATCTGACATGAATTTCTAATAGTTCTGTACAATACACTGCTGCAGCCACTTTTGAATGTTCTTCAGCAAAATTTTACTTGAGTATTATATTAATGATTGTGTTCTACAATTTCTGTATTTAGTGGTATCATTTTTGTTGAGAACAGGCATCAATATGGATCTCCACCAGTCAGTTAGCCAAGTAACTGTGTGCCAAATTTCTTCGTGTAGATGAATGAGTGCTTCCCTCACTGCATCTGTTTGTCAGAACATCTCAGTTGGTGGAGGCTTGATTTTTGCCATTGTCTTCAGTGCTGCTTGATTTCTTCTGCTGGCTCCTGATTGTATGTTATCTCTTGAAAATGGTTGAATGTCAACCTCTTTTTGGTATAATGACACTGTATATTCCTTGCATCTTCTGTTGATGCTTCCAGCATCACTTAATATTTTTCCAGTAGAATTCCTCACTATTGTAACTTGAGGCTTGAATTCTTTATTCAGTTCTTGCACCTTGAGAAATGCCTAGTGTGTTCTTTCCTTTGTGTTTCTATCTCTAGCATTTTGCCCTTGTTGTTGTACTATTTTGTCTTCTCAAGCTATTCTTTGAAAACTTCAGTTCTTTTACTTCATCTTTTCTACCTTTTGTTTTAGCTACTTGACATTTGGGAGAAAGTTTCAGAGACTTTTCTGACATTCATTTTGTTCTTTGCTTTCTTTCCTGTCTTTTTAATTACCTTCTGCTTTTCTCATGTGTGATATCCTTGATGTCATTTCACAAATGATCTGCTCTTCTGTCTTTACTGTTCAACACATCAAATCTATGCTTGTGGCAGATTTAGATGGGATATACCATGCTTCATATTTTGGCTCTCATGCACTTGTTTATATTTTCTTTATCTTAATAAAACATTTTTAAAAGTAAAATTGCCAAAAAATAAGTACTCTACTACTTCAAAACTCAAATTGTACACTCAAATCATATAACTAAATGCTTTTCAAGGAGAAAAAACTGTGCTACTTAACACATAAGGACTGTCAATCATAAATTTTGCTGTAGTATTTAATATTAAATTTTACAGTCTCATAGCAAACAGATAACTTTTTGAAATAATTTAACTTACAAGAGCTCTATTTTTACATTTTTCGTTAGAAACATATTCAACATCTTCTAGTGCATAACACAATATTCATTGGAGGAAACAGATAAGTTAGCTGTAAACAAAAATTTTTCCAAAATATTCTTAAATGGAAATAAGTGAATAATACTAGACATTAGTAGCATACAAGAGGAAAGGAATACTATTTACAAATTACACATAACTTGAAGTTTTCTGACCTGTCCACTTCTTCAAACTATCATTAAAACTAAATATTTTTTAGAAATCTAATTTATGTGTAAAACAGTAGTGTTGTAGCTTAAACAGTCAAGATATTTTTTAACTAAAAAGTACCATTTTGATAAAGAATTGAATTGAATAATTCTTTTAATCAAGAACTTACACAGCCATTCTGCTAAACTGGTAAGATCTTTTATATAAGAAAAAATGTCCTGGAATTTTATTTAAAATTTGCCTCTTTCTTTTGGAAGAGACTATAAGGTAATGAGGAACTAAATATAAGTAAATGTTGCATTTGTAATTTTTTTTTCTTTTAAATTATGTGTTGAGACTTCATGTCTTCCATCAAAAAAAATCAAGTTTTCCCACTCAAGCATTGAAATTTGCTTGATGGCTATAAGCAAAACATGTGCTGTAACACAGTGATTATATACACTTTTTTGTCTTGGTGGTTGTAAATAAAAAGGCAAACTTTTATCGGATTATTTAGTTGAAATTCAGCCCAATGTGAATACAGTGGATTGCATTTTTCTTATTCATTGGTAGTGATACATAAAACTTTGAGCTGTGAAGGTAAAAATTATTCAAGTTCTTCTTCTCTCCATTGGCCCCCTGATGTATCTGTTGAGAGAGGAACCAAACAAAGAAAGATTATCAGAATCAGAGCAGGAGCTTTAATCTCTCCTCTTTTTTGAATTGCAGTATCTAACAGACATGTGTCCGATAAATAATAATGATAATAAAACCTTTTGCTGTTGAGTCAGTGTCAACTCATAGTTGACCCTAAAAATGCAGTAGAAACACCCCATAAGGTTTTGAAGAAGCACCTAGTGGATTCAAACTGCTGTCCTTTTGATTAGCAGCCATACATAAGCACTATATCACTAGGGTTTCCATGTATGCAATGGTTCTCTGAAAATATTAGAGGATCTCTACAAAAAGTGAAGTTCTGTGGGTCTTCAAGACCAGTTAAAGGACAACATAGAAAAAGAAACAGGCATTCTGATTTCTTTTCTCTGCCACTGAAAATTTAACTGAAGCACCCTGTCCTGACAGATGATGCCATTTTACAGAACCATTGTCTGTCAGACTATTAAGGAACTGATAAAGGCAAAGGTTAATAAACTCCCCTTGTTCACTTCATAACACTGGCAGTTCCTTCTCTCTCACTTGTAAAATCTGCTAATGTTTTATCTTAAATATTTCTTGCTTCAGTTTGTTCCTCTTCACTCTGTTACCACTGTCCTAACGTGCTGGAGTAATTTATCTTAAAATATGAACTAGCATAAATCTGTTGTTCCTATTTAAAATACAGTCTCCAAGATCTTTACTATGAATCATCTGCACGGCACATATAAGCTAGTAAAATAAATAGATGAATAGATAAATAAATGAAGAAGACAAATAAAGTACTACCTAATCAGACATTGATTTGCTTTTCCTTCTTAACTTTTGATCTTTTTGCTGTATACTTCTGCCTTCCCCACAGGCCCCTATTTTAATCATTCTCCCTTCCATTGCATTGTTAGTACCTGGTGATATTTGAACAGTCAGATCAAAAAATCATCTCTTCCTGGAAATTGCACTGACCACACTCCTTGCTTCCCATTCTTTATGTCATTTATATGTTGGGAAACTCTTCTCAGGTGCTTTCGTATGTTACTGCGCATGTGTGTGTTTTTTCACATAGATCCATTGTATTTTAGTCATTCACTTACATGCCTGTCACTATGTTCCTGCTTATGTTAGAAGCCACTGAATTGGCTCCAATTTATAGTGACTCCATGAATAGCATAATAAACAAACAACAGAAACCACTGCATGGTCTTGTGCCATCCTCACAATTATTGCTATGTTTGAGAATATTTTTGTAGTCACTGTGTCCATATACCTCTTTGAAGTCCTTCCTGTTTTCAACTGACCCTCCCTCTATTTTACCAAGTATAACGTTCTTTTCCAAGGATTGCCGCTCCTGATAACATGTCCAGAGTAAGCAAGACTATTCTTGATTCTAAATACCATGCTTTTTCTACTTCTTCCAACACAGATTTTGTTTTACTTCTGGAAATCCATGGTATGTTCAATATTTCTTGGCAAACACTTAATTCGAAAACATCGATACTTCAGTCTTCCTTATTCATTGTTCAGTTTTTGCATGCATATGGATCAATTAAAAATACCATGTATCGAGTCATGTGCATCTTAGTCCTCAGGGTGATATCTTTGTTTTTTGGCACTTTAAAGAAGTCCTTTGCAGTGGATTTTTCTAATAGATTATGTTGTTTGATTTGCTGTTTACACTTCCATGGGTGTTGATTGTAAATCCAAGTAAAAGGAAATCCTTGACAACTTCAATCTTTTCTCTGATTATCAGGATGTTGCTTGTTGATCCAGCTATAAGACATTTGTTTTCTTCATGTTGGAAGTAATCCATACAGAAAGCTGTAATCTGGTCTTCATCAGTAAGTACCTCAAATCCTCTTCACTTACAGCAAGCAAGGTTGTGTCATCTACATATCACAGTTTGATAATTAGTCTCCCTTGACCTGTGATGTTAGATTCATCTTCATAGAGTTCAGCATCTCAGATTATTTTCTCAACATATAAATTATACAGGAAAAGAATAAGGACCTGACACACGCCTTTCCTGATTCTAAACCTCACAATTTTCCCTTGTTCTCTTTGAACAACTACCTCTTTATCTTATGTACAGGTTCCCCGTGAACACAATTAAGTGGTCTAGAATTCTCATTCTTCACATTGTTTTCTGTCATGGATTGAACTGTGCCCTCCCCTCTAAAAATGGCATAGCCATTTGGCTGAGCCATGATTCCCAGTATTTTATGACAGGCCTCCATTTTGTGATTTTCATATGCTATAGGTTAAAGAGGATTAAGATAGGACTATAAAACTTTGCATAAGGTCACCTCCATGATGCATTTAAAGTTTCCCCGGAATGTGGCTTGCACCATTTTTTATCCTTTTAGCCTACAAGAGATAAAAGGAAAGGGAATCCAGAAGAGAATCAGGAACATCATGCAATCAGGAAAGCAGCATGGGAAGCAGAGCTCATCCTTCAGAACTGAGGTTCCTGGGCCAAGATGCTCCCTGACCAATGACTGATGCAACACAAGGACCTTCCTCCAGAGCTGACAAAGGGAAAGCCTTTCCCTGGAGGAGACATCTTGACTTTGGACTTGTAGTTTCCTGGACTGTGTAAGAATAAACATTTCTCTTTTTAAAGCCATCCACTTTGTGATATTCCTATTAAAGCCATAACAGATGGCTAAAACATTATCCATAGCTTGTTATGATCCACACAGTTGACTGGCTTTGCATAACCAATAAAATGCCAGTAAACATCTTCCAGGTGTGCTCTGCTTTCAGACAAGGTCCTTCTGACATCAGCAATGAAATATCTTTTTCACGTCCTCTTCTAAATATTTGAATTTCTAGCAGTTCCCCATTGATATACTGTTGCAATTGATTTTGAAGGATCTTAAGTATATTTTCTGTGTGCTATTAATGATATTGTTCAGTAGTTTCTGTTTCCTTTCAAATCACCTTTCTTCGAAAGGGATACAAATATGGATCTTTTCTAGTTGGTTGGACTATGTTACAGATTTGCAGACATAGATGAGTGAGCACATTCAAAGCTCTATCTATGTGTTGAAGCATCTCACTTGGTATGCTGTCAATTCCCGAAACCCTGTTTTTCACCAATACCTTTAATGCAGCTTGGGCTTCTTCCTTCAAATCACTGGTTCTTGATTATATGCTGCCTCTTAAAATTGCTGAATGTCTGCCAAATCTTTTTTTGGTAACATGACTCTATTCATTCTTCCTATCTTTTTTTTGATGCATCCTGCCTTACTCAATATTTTACCCATGAAATGCTTCAGTATCACAACTCAGGCTTGATTTTTTTTTTTTTTTGGTTTCCAGTTCTTTTACCTTGAGAAATGCCTATCATGTTTTTCTAACTCCACTTTTCTGCATATTTCATGATAACACTTTGCCTTCTTGAGCTGTTTTTTGAAAACTGTTTAGCTCTTTGACTTCATCATTTCTTCCTTACACTTTAGCTATTCAGTGTTTTAGAGCTAGTTTTAGAGTCTCTTCTGACACACTTTTTGGTCTTTTCTTTCCTTCCTGTCTTTTTAATGATCTTTTGCTTTCTTTGTGGGTGATATCCTAGATTAAATCCTACAACTTGTCTGATCGTCAATCATTGAATCTGTTCTTGAGATGGTCTCCAAATTCAGGTGGGATATACTCAAAGTCATATTTTGGCTGTCATGGACTTATTTTAATTTCCTTCAGCTTCAACTTGGATTAGGCACATGTGCAATTGATGATCTGTTCTGTCGTCAGCCTTCAGGCCTTGTTCTGACAGATGACATTGAGCTTCTTAGCAGTCTCTTTCCGTTGATGAAGCTGACTTGATTCCTGTGTATTCCATCTGGTGAAGGCCATGTGTATACTAGCTGTATATTTTGTGGCTGTATATTTTGTCTGTATATCTTGCATTGCTGTTGTAAAATTCAATCATGCAGTCTCCAGGGTCATTTCTGTCATCAAGGCCAAATTATCCCACTCTCCACCCTTCTGTTTCTAGCTTTCACATTTCAATCACCAGTAATTATCAATGTATTTTGATTGCATATTTGATCAATTTAAGACTGCTGAAGTTTGTAGAAAGTGTCAGTTTTTTTCATCTGTGGCCTTAGAGGTTGGTTTGTAAATTTGATGAATAGTTGTATGAAGTGGTCTTCCTTGTAGACGTCTGGATACCATCCTATCACTAATTGCATTGTACTTAGTGCTAAATCTTGAAATGCCCTTTTTGATGAATGAAATGTCATTCCTCTTCAATCTGTCATTCCTACCATAGTAAAACTTATGATTGTCTGTTACAAATTGGCAAATACCAGTCTATTTCAAGTCACCAGTGTCTAAGATAGTCATCTTTATGTTTTCCATTTTGTTTTTTAATGACTTTTGATTTTCCTTGATATGTGCTTCACACATTCCTTGTTCTGATTACTAATAGATATTTGCACCTGCTTCTTCTCATTTTAAGTCCTTCCACTTTGCAAGATGAAGATCAAAAACATTATTCCACCAAAGTCAGTAAGATTGACTTTATGTTTAGTAGACAGTTCTTTCCAATTTTATTTTGAGTGCCTTCAAAACAGAGGCTCAACTTCCAGTACTGTATCAGACAATATTGCCTTGATATCCAAGAGATTTTTGCTGGATAATTCTTTTCAGAAGTAGATTGCCAGATTCTTCTTCCCACTCTGTCTAAGTGTTGCAGCTTTGATGAAACACGTCACTTGTGGGTGATCCTGCTGGTATGCGGAATATTGTTGACATAGGTTTCAGTGTCACAACAGCAGGCAAGTCTCCACAGTATGTCACACTACTGTGTCTCTATATCCTGACTAATTTCTTTGAGGTCAGAGAATGTGGCATATATAAATAATTTGCTTCCAGATATAAAATCTATTCTCCCTGACATATATTCATTATCTAATGCATGTGTAATAGAATGGAAGCATGATTGGATAACTTATATTGAGTAGTTTATCTTTTCCCAATCTGTGAGAAGTGTTATTATTGACTATATTACATTCATTTTAAATTAGTCACAATCACATTTGTAGGTACTGTCACTAAAATACATAAGTATCTTCAATTGAAAAAATGTCATAAATTTTGTGTACTTCTGTGTGTGTTCAGAAAACACCAAAGAGTTTAAGCAAATCAAAAATAAACTTTATGATGAAAAAACTGGTATGATGTAGTTATACTAAACTCAAAACATTCTTGATACATTTGTGTTATTTTATTTTGAATTATGATTTCATATTGTAAAGCACAAATATATTTGTCCAAAAATTTCTTTAGGTTGTTTGATAGAATTAAATGCTTTAACATTCTTTGGTGTGTAGAATAAGATACTTAAGGTAGGAATTTATGCTGTTATTAAGGTATTAATTGTAAACACAAGGATATAGCAGCTGTCTTATCTATTTAGTACTGCTATAAAAGAAATACCATAAATGGATGGCTTTAACAAAGAGAATTTTACTTCCCCATAGTATAGGAGGCTAGAAATCTGAATTCAAGTTGCCAGATCCAGGTTACGGCTTTCTCTCTTGACCAGATTTGGAAGACAGTCCTTGTCATCACTCTTTTCTCATCCAGGAGCTTCTCAGCAGAGGTGTTCCAGGTGCAAAGAACTTACTATTCTCTTGACTCTTGTCTCCCGATGCTATAAAGTCCACATATCTCTTTGCTTGATTCTCTTGAAAGAGATTGGCTTAAGACACAACATAATTTTGTAGGTTGAATCTTGCCTCTTTAACATAACTGACGCTATTCTTACCTGCATCATAGAGACAGAATTTACAACACATAAAGAAAATCGCATCGGGTGGCAAAATATGGGACAAATACACCATACTGGAAATCACAGACTAGCCAAGTCAACACACATTATTGGGGTGGGATATGATTCAGTTCATAACAGCATAAAATAAATAATATGCACTCATTGTTGAAGATCTGTTAGTGTGTGCTGTGTGCTGTGTGCTGTGTGCTGTTGAGTTGACTCTGACTCATAGCAGCCCTATATGATAGAGGAGTACCACCTCATAGGGTTTCTTGGGACGATCACCAGAGTTTTCTCCTAAGGAGTGCCTCATGCATTAAAAAAAAAAAAGTCTTCAGAGAATGATACAATTTTGAAAGAAATAATGTGAGACAGATGTGGTATTGGGAGCTATTTTAGCTAGGATGATCAGGGAAGATGTCTTTGGACTGGGGGACTTCATATTGAGGCACCAATATGAAGAAGACACATAGAGAGCAGTATTTAAGGGCCTACCGGTTGTAGAAAGAGCAAGTATAGAATCCTAAGGCGGAAATGGCTTTGTGTTTTGTGGAACAGAGAGGTTATTGTGACTGAAGTGAGTGAAGCAACAGGAGTAAGGAAGGGTTGAAAAAAAACAGGATTTGAAATGGTGACTTCACTGCATTGTGATAGCAAGAGAAGTTACTGGAAGTTTTTTTCATGGAGAAATAATAAGTAAGGAGTCCTGCTTGTGCAGTGGTTAAAGTGCTCAGATAGTAACAAAAAATTCAGTGGTTCAAACCCACCAGCCACTCCATGAGAGAAAGACATGACAATCTACTTCCATAAAGATTTACAGCCTTGAAAACTCTACAGAACAGTTCTACTTTGTCCTATAACATGGCTATGCATCAGAGTCATCTCAACAGCAACTGGCTTGGTTTGGAGGATTCAATACAAAAATAGTCTGAAACAGTTTATTTGGATGTCATATATAGAAAATATAAAGAAACAAAAGGATAATTTCCAGGTTTTTTGCTTGAGAAAATGAGTAGGTGGGTATTAGTGTTATTTACTAAAATGGAGAAGATTCATGGAAAAGTTATAAAGTACTTGCAGATCAAGAACTAGGTTAGAATAATGTGGAATTAGAAGGGCTTATTATTAAAAATGCGTGTGAATATTTCTCCAAATTACTATGTCAACAGCCCAATTATGAGAACCTTATGATAGCATAAGACGTGTTAAATTATTAGTGCTTACTGTGACTTAATGTGTTACCTTTCTCAAGTAATATATTTGCATTTTAATGAGTTTTCACTGAACACTTTGACCTAGATAAATTACTTTAATACTCAACATACTAGTAGCATGACAGGCTGTGAAAGCTGAACACCATGACAGGCAATCATCATTCTGAAAGATATGGACTCCATTATTACACTCAAACTTAGGACCCACTGTTGGCCAGTCCAGTGATCTGCCTCATCTCACTTGTCAGGACTGTTTATTCCACATTCACATTTTTGGAAAGTAGCCTTTGAGTATAAGAAGGTACTACATGTGCTCATCAAGAGTTTTAGTTTGAGATAATTGTAAAAAGATTTGTGAAAGCTATTCACTAGTTAACTTGGGGCTCTCTGTTCTAACTCAATGAATAAAGTAAATAGTTTAATAGCTAATAATATAACAAAGTATTAAATGGGAGTTTTAAAATATAATTGAATAAAATTTCAGGAATAAACAATATCTTACTTAGTGCTGCTATAACAGAAACACTGCAAACAAATGGCCTTAACAAAGATAAATTTATTTTCCCACATTCTTGTAGGCCAGAAGCCTCAATTCAGAGTGTCCACTCCGTAGCAAGATTTTGTATGCCTGTTGACTTCAGAGGAATGTCCTTCTCACAAATTTTCCTTTAGACTAGGAGCTTCTGCAGTATTCCAAACTACAATTTATACTCCCAGCATTGCTTTCTTGGTAGTATGAGGTTTGTCTGTCTCTCTGCTCACTTTTCTTTTATATCTCAAAAGAGATTTGCCCAAATTCTGACTCTTGTAGATTGAGTCCTCCCTCATTAGATAACTGCCACCTGTCACAGAGGCAAGATTTATAACACACAGGAAAATCACATCAATCACAAAATGGAGAACAACTGTTTAATATTGTGAATCATGACCTAACCAAATTGATGTGTATTTTTGGTTTACACAGTTAAATTCATGACACACAGCTATGCCTTTTCTATTTAAAAGTTATTAAAAATCAAGGGAAGTCTTCACTTTCCAAATAGTCTACTTTTTATGTTTATTTTATCAATCTAATATTTTCAGTCATGAAAATCAGTATAGTTACTGCATGATTTAGAATATATTTCTCTCCTAGATTGAAATTATTGATTTGGGATCCATTTCTCACTAAAAGATTGTTTTGAAGCAAGCAAGAAAGAGCAAACCATGAAGACACAGAGAGGAAGGAGATATGATGAAAATGTTGATGTTTTGCCCATTGCCATCAAAAGTCACATTTCTAGGGAGGTGAAAACACCCAAGGGTCAGAGTGCAACATAACCTTGTTTGCGTCATTTGCTGATTATGAAGAATTACCCCCACGCCCCTGCCCCCCCACCCATACTCATTATACACACACACACACACTCACATATAAAACTTTTCTTATATCTGTAGTTGTGCAGCCATTACAACAACAAATAGCTCTATTATTTATCACCAGATATATTCTCTAAGTGTCTAATGTTATGATATTTAAAATAGCTTTTTATGAGGTAAAACTGAGACTAGCTTCTCAATAGTTATACGACATTTTAAAAACATACTATGTTAAAATTGGAAAGATAATTACATATTATAATCTTAATCATTTAGAACATATTCTGTATTTAATATAGCTGTGTCAATTACTTTGTTGTTGTTAGGCACCAAAGTAGGTTCTGACTTATAACAACCCTTTGTACAACAGAACAAAGCATTGCTTGGTCTTCTGGCATCCTCAGAATCGTTGCAATGCTTGAGCCTATTGTTGCAGCCACTGTTTCAGTCCACCTTACTGAGGGTCTTCTCTTTCTCACCGACCCTCTGCTTTACCCAGCGTGTTATCCTTCTTCAGGGTCTGATCCTTCCCGATAACATGGCCAAATTCAATGAGACAAAACCTTGCCACCTTCACTCCTGAGGGCCAGTCTGGCTGTGCTTCTGCCAATTTGTTCATTCTCCTGTAAGTCCATGACATATTAAGTATTCTTCACCAGAATCATAATTCCAACACATGAGTTCTTCTTCAGCCTTCTTTATTCATTGTCTATAAAAAACAAACAAAACTCCTTGCTGTCGTGTCCTACTCACAGTGACCCTAGCAGTCAGAGTAGAACTGCCCCATAGAGTTTCCAAGGAGCGCCTGGCACGTTGGAACTGCCGACCTTTTGGTTAGCAGACGTAGCACTTAACCCATTTCCAATATGTATACATATAATATGATTGGCTTGGGTCAGAAGTAGCTTAGTCCCCAAAGGACACCTTTGTTTTTAACACTTTAAAGAGGTCTTTTACAGAAGATTTGTCCAATGTAAGATGTCATTTAACTTCCTTACTGCTGCTTTCATGGGCTTCGGTTATGAATCCAGGTAATATTAAATCCTTGACAACATCAATATTTTCTTGACCAGGAATGATGCTGCTTATTGGTTCAGTTGTGAGGATGTTTTTTTCTTTTATATTGAGGTGTAATCTATACTGAAGGCTCTGTAGTCTTTGATGTTTGTCAGTAAGTGCTGCAAGTCCTCTTCACCTTAAGCAAGCAAGGTCGTGTCATCTGTATAATGCAAGACAAATACAGTCACTTGAATGAGGGATCTGCCAGCATGCACCTGGCACAAGAGACTATCAGCATTCACTTGATCACATTCAAAGAGCAGCTAGTATACTGTTGTGGAAGAAAGGAAAGTTACTCATTAAGACAACATTGTCACAGCAGAATCTCAACAATGGTTGGGTTATCAGAAGTATGTGGGCATTCTGGATTGTTTAAGGCTCCTTGGGAATAAGCCTTAGAGATAAGCTGTTTATGTTTGTGTTAAAGTTCCTTGGAAACCAAGATAACAACATTCCGATTGGTGCTTGGTGAGTTAAAATAATTACTACTTAGTGACAAGAATGTTTTGTTGATTAGTTACCACGTGACAACCACAAGAGGTTCACAGAGTAGTCATAGGATATTCTTTGCTGGAACTGTAGAGCTTAATTAAAGACTCCTTGTCTTGGCTATAACGAAAAGAAAACGTCTGTTAGATATCAAGTACCAAGCAGAACTTTCCTAATCAATTCAGTTTTCCGGTTCTACAGGTTTTTTACACAGAATGGATTTTATGTCTGAACGCTGTCTGCTTTAGCTTCCTTTGCTGGGGTTAGATATTGCACATAAGTTTTCAAGATCTCCCCATCAACCAGTACTGGTATTTTACACACACAATTCAGGACTATTATTGTGTAATAAAAAATGAGTTTGATGGGTTTGCGCTTAGAAATTTCAGCTAAAGAATCTAAATGCTTTCAATTTTGTCTAAATTATATTTAGATTAGTAAAACATCCAAGTTGTCTTTAAGTGCTTTGTAGAGAGCACAAATGTACTTATTTAATTCAATCAAAAAATAAGTTTTCCAAAGTTTTTTAATTGACTTCCATGTTATGTAGGTGAGTGGAGTGTTAATTTTATGCATCATTGTGGCTAGGTCATGATTTTTTGTGGCTTGTCAGACACTGGACTGATGGTGCTTCCATAATATAAAGTATTCATCTCCTCAGTAGATTTTGATATAATCTAATCACACCTCCGTGATGAAATTGTCTATGAACAGCAGCCAATCAGTTAAAAAGGGAGATTCCTTGGAGTATAGCCTGCCTCCAGTATATAGAAGAATGTCTCAGCAAAGCTTGCTGTTGTTGTGGCTCCTCTATCTGACTCATCACCATCTGACCTTGGGTTCTTGGAATGTGACCCAGGAGCCTGCTGTCTGACCTTCTGATTTGTGGTTTGTCAGCCCCTACAACCATCTGAGTTAAGACAAGCCTCCAGCCTGACTTACGAATTTGGTGCTTGCCAGTTTACAAAACTATCTGAACCATTTCCTAGAGTTAAATCTCTCTCTCTCTCTCCATCTTTCTCTGTCTTTCCATCTCTCCCTCTCTCTGTATGTTTCACTAATTGTGCTCTCCTACAGACATCTGTATGATTTTAGATTGAATATCCAAGTTTCGATTATGACACAACTTTTCATATACTAAAAATGTAACTTTTATCTAAATTTGACTATCCCTATTTACCTTTGTCCAGAATTCAGAGACTTCACTAATATTTTCTCAAGTTCCTTTATGATAGAGACAGTTTTAAAAATGTGTTGGTGACTGATGCCTTCAGCTGGGTTCTCTAGGGGAGCAAAACTAGTTAAGAGTACACATATGTATAACCCATTGCCCTTGAGTCAATTCCAACTCATAGGAACTTTGTAGGATAAGCAGAACTGCTCAGTGGAGTTTCTAAGAACCACTGGAAGGATTTGAACTGCTGACTTTTTGGCTTGCAGTGGTGGCTCTTAACCACTATATCACCAGAAATTAAAAATCCAAACCCACATCCTCTGAGTTAATTCCACCTCATAGCAATCTTATAAGACAGAGTAGAATTGCCCCATAGAGTTTCCAAGAAGTGGTATTGGGTTTGAACTGCCAGCTTTTTGGTTAGCAGCTGTTGCATGTGAGGTCTGACAATTAAGTTCATAAACTCATCCTAGTATGTGCTACATACCTCATTGATGAATATCACCCTGGTCACCTTTGAAGTGCTCCCCTTGGGAAGCTATGCCCTGACAGCAGTGCCTAGTCCACCCTTCAAAGCAGTTTTGGAACTTTTTCTGCAATGGCTATCAGAGCTGTCATCATATTACCCTTCATGTCTTGAATATTACTGAAATGTCTTCCTTCCAAAATTTCCTTTATCTTCAAGTAAAGAAAAAAGTCATTAAGGGTCAGATAAGATAAGAGAGGGAGGGGTGTTCCAATACAGTTATTTGTTTACTGGCCCTAAACTCTCTTACAGACAGCTATACAATTAAGTTCACAAACTTGCCAGCATGCCACTGTGGGCAATGACCATTCCAGGAAGAGCTCCTAAATTGCTTTGAACAGTGGACTAGCTGCCAACATCTGTGCATAGCTTCCTAAGATGGGTACTTTGGAGGGGGATGTAGTGAGACTGAGTACTGAGGTATGTAGCACTTAGAACAATTAAGTTCAAGACTTATATGTACTTGGAATGCCTCATGTGTGGGAAATGGCTCATGTGTTGTAGAGTCAGGAATGTCCCAAGTCTCTGAATCAGGATACGGATTTCTCCTGGGGAAGACAAAGGTCATCAAATCAGAGTGCAAGGCTCTTGCTCACAGGCCACAAAGATCAATGAATCCCAAGATCAATACAGGACCACAAATAAGTTGTTATCTCAAGTCCTAAGAACTAGAGTTCAGATGAATAGGAGCCAGCTGCAGTATCCAAAGCTAGCAAAAACTCGTGAGCCTTGCCAGAATGTCCACTTACATTCCATCCAGGCCACACAGCGAGGGAAACTCCCTTTCAACTAATCAGCTACTCATAACATATCGTATCATGGTGGTGAGGATGTTTTGTCAGATCTCAGCATGGAAGTGATCACAACATCATATGACCACCAAACCACTGAGAATCATGGCCAAGCCAAATTAACACACAGTATGAACCATTACATGTGAATTTTAAGTATATTTATTAATAGTTACAGCAAGAAGACAAAAACATGGCTGAAAGAGAGTTAAACAAAAGGTGAAATGATAATAAAAGTAGTTTTGATGTAAGATGCTAATGGAGTACCACCCATAGGAATCTCCTATGAGAATTAATGAGAACTATCTCCTCCAGTGTCTTCACTTTTCTGGTTTATGAAACATCATGTGTGAAAATTTGGCAGATAACATGTCAATGTCAAATTTTAGAATCAAACTCCTAGCCAAAGTATATCGTACCTATTTCTTCTCCTTTATGCTCTTTTTTAAACCAATAGCCACGCTTTATATTCCCATTTTTCTAAACATTGCATATATTGCACAAGTCAGAGGGTACCTTAAATTGGTCGACTAACTCATTTTATTTTACATTTAGACAGAAATGACCTAAGCATAGAATTTCTTTATAAAGGTCTATGCTTGAGTAAGTACCGCTAGAACACAGAATCTGGAAAGAAATAGATTTAGGAGTTCACGTTTTTCTCAAGGTCAAACTCATAAACAAAAAACTAAATTGATATTTACACAGTAGACTCTCAGGTAATCTTTTAGGTACCAAAATCTTTTGTGACACAAGTTAGTTTATGTTTCACATTTTTTTAAGAGAAATATTTTTTCTGAAGAAATTTTGGTGTTTTAGTATGTGAATAGAATATCACTATGAGTCAGAATTGATGGCAACATGTTTAGTATAAGAATAAGGCAAATTTTCACTTTCATCATTGGTAGATCATGGTTTGCTTCTGTTCTATAATACAGTGGAGAAAAAAAGTTAAAGTGGTACCTGGGAGATAATTTAAACTTTAATTGATTATTTTTTCAACTGTCAGTTAAAAAAATATCTGATTTCACTAACTGAAAGGAGAAGGATTGCAAAGCCTTGAAAAAGTAAGACTTAACGGTCACCTTGCACTCCAAAGACAAATGATTTTTGAAGCCACTTTATTTTCTCCTTTAACATTGATGAAGAAATGTATACTCTCCTCTGTGTAGAAGAAAACATAAATCTTTTGCCTTATTATGTTCGCATTTCAAAAAAAAATGACATTGATGCATTTCATTCAAAGCAGAATGGATTAAGAATCACTGCACTTACATTTTTACAGTCAAATTCACACATGGAAATTACAGAATGCATAGTGCTTTTCAATAAACAATGACTATTCATTCGTAAATAATAATTCTAATTGTTATTTTTTGCAAGATTATGGGGGAATCAGCAAGATCTGAAGCTATTTTAGGCAAGGATGAATAGACTATAATTTCAATAAAATGATGAATAATGATAAAAGAACAAAGCTCACTGAGTTTATTTAGCTTGAAAGTCAATCATGCAGACACAAAGACAATTTTACAGCCTTGAGTGTGCACACATGGGACGCACAAGACAAAGTGCTATTTTTTGACTTATGAAATTTTGCATTAGTAACATTGTTTCTAATAAGAAGAGCATGCAAGTTGGAAAGAGATAGACTAATTTCATTAGTTCAGAACTGATAAAATTGAAAACTCAAAAAAATCTGTAAAAACTGTAGTGAGGTAGGCTGTCTGTAGCCTGAGCTAAGGCAGACAAAGATCTAAAATAAATATAAAGACAATGCAACTGGAGCCTTTAAAGCTGTTTGAGGCATGAGTTAGAGTTTTCTTGAGATTCTGTGGAATAAAAGAAGTAATCAGAATAAGGGGCCAAACCAAAAAACCCACTGCTGTCAAGTCGCTTCCAACTCATCAGAATAAAACTACCCTATAGAATTTCCAAGCAATGCCTGGAGAATTTGACCTGCCAACCTTTTGGTGAGCAGACATAGCACTTAACTACCATACCACCAAGGTTTCCCCGAAAGGGGCAAGATCTACAAATTATGCAGTCTGTTGTGGCCTTGTGTTAACCTAGCTCACAGCCACCTTCCAAAACCATATTTCCGAAGTAGATCACATTCACAGGTTGATGTTATTATTGTTAGCTGCCACTGAGTCCATTCCAACTCATAGAAACCCCAAATGAGCAGAACAGAACTATGCTCCACAGGGTGGATGAGGCTGTGATTTCTCTGAATCAGATTGCCATGGTGCCCCTATCCAGAGAGTTCTATCTACCCTCTTGCTAGCAGACAAGTGTCTTGCCATATGTACCACTTTGGAGGTGACACAAGTCATTTCAAAGCATATCTAAAAGTAAATTCTGGCACACTGAAATGGGTATTTTATTCAACTTCACACATTTCTAGAAAAAAATGTTTAGTACAATAATTACTTCAAAAATTTCAAGTTTTGACAACTATAGTTTATGTATCAAATTGTGAAATAGTGAAGCTGGTTTGGAAGACAGTATCAATTCCTGGTATATTTTGGCCATGTATTTCTTAATTTACTGTAAAAATTAATGTACCACGGACTTGATGTCCATCAACATTTCTCATTCTATCATCTTCAAGAAAAAAAAATAATAACTTCAAATTATTTTGCAATTGAACTCATACTAGTATTAACCTTCAAATGAAGTTCCAAAACTTCTGTTTGAAGTCTCTGATGACACTCCTATAAAACACCTATCATTTAATGGTCTGTAAAATTGTTTGCTTGAAGTTTGTATGTCCTTAGAAAAGCATGGTCACTATGTATCTGAGGAACTTCTCAGAAGAAACTAGGGACATATGAGCACACATAAAACTATCCCTTAAGAGAAAGCAACATATGCTACACAATATTAGCCAAAGAAAAAGCATAAACATAGAAAAACACTCTAAAGAGAAAAGATCACAGAAACAAAAAAAAAAAGTTTCAAAATTTCTTCTGTAACCCCAATGCTTGCTCTGACTTTTTTTTTTTCACTTTACTTTGCAGACATCTTGAAATAGATACGAGGTCTGACAATTAAGTCCACAAACTTAATTGTTCTGAGTACTGCATACCTCATTGCTGAATATCACTACAGTCGTCTTTGAAGTACTCTCCTTGGGAAGCTATGCACCAACACCAGTACCTAGTTCACCTTTCAAAGCAATTTTAGAACTCTTTTTCTGGAATGACCGTTGTGCATGTGGCACGATGGCAAGTTTGCAAGCTAAATCATATACTTGTCTCTGAGGGAATTTTTAGACACTAAATAAATAACTACTGGAAAACATCTTCCCTACTCACCTGATTTGGCCCTCAGTGACTTTTTGCTTTACCCGAAGATAAAGAAAATAGTGAAAGGAAGACATTTTGATGACATTCACAATGTCAAGAGTAATGCAATGACAGTTCTGAGAGCCGTTCCATAAAGAGTTCTAAAATTGCTTTGAAGGGTGAACTAGGTGCTGGCATCAGTGCATAGCTTCCCAAGAGGAGTCCTTCGAAGGTGATTGCAGCGATATTCAACAATGAGTTGTGTAGTTCTTTTTTTAGGATGAGTTTGTGAACTTAACTGGCAGACCTTGTAAGTATCCTTCTACCTGTAGTGTGCTGAGTTTTTATCATAAATGAATGTTGAATTGCTTTAAAAATGACTTTTTACTTATATGGAGTAATCATAATTTACAAACATGAAAATCAACCTCGCATTTCTGAAAATGTATTAGCTTGGTGTCTACTTCCAATGTTTGCTAATAATTTACTTTGCTTTTTTACATTCATGTTCATTACTGAGATTAGTTTGTAATTTTTCTTTCTTGTAATATCCTCAGATATTAGTATCAGTGTAATCTTAAGAAGTGGTTGTATAGAAAAGTGGCTGTTTTTCTGGCATTATTTCTTCATTTTATGTTTATAAAATTCAGTGAGGCTAAGCAGCTAAGAAGCTAAGCAGCTTCGTTGCTGTTCTAGATGTTAATGAATCTAGAGTTCTGATCAGCTTCTCTGCTTTCAGACCCTCTGCCGGAATGGTCAAAGAGCCTTCTCTTGAAAAACTGCAGTGCCTCTAGTTTCTCTCCTAAAGTGTTCCTTTGGGCTACACCAACAGCATCATCAGAGAACTTGTTAGAAATACATGTTGTTGAGCCTCAACTCGGAACTAGTAATCAGAAATTGAGTTTGGTACTAACAACTTGTGTTTTAAAAATTCCTCAAGCTAAGTCTGATGTACACCAAAATTTAAAATACCTTTTAAAAAAACTAAAGAAAACTGTTGCCATTAAATAAGTAGCAGAACTGTCCCACAGGGTTTTCAAAGAGTAGCCAGTGATTTGAACTGCTAATCTTTGGGTTAACAACCAAACTCTTTAACTGCTATATCACCAGGGCTCCAAACTACTCCACATGTCAGAATCATTTATTTTTGTTGCCTTCTCCCATATCCTAGCAGAATTTTACCACTTTATTAGCTCTCCAGTGATATTAAAAAAAAAAAAATGGCCTTTTCAGATGGAGCCAGCATGGCACTATAGCCAGAAGCACCAAAAAAACTAAGTAAAGTATAGACGAACACCCATCCAGGAATCCTGAGCATCAAATTAAGGGATAAATAATTCAACCAAGCACTCAATAATATAAGAAATTGACAGAAAACATAGAACAAGGAGAGATACAAACTGGAGGTCTTTAGCAGTCAAGATAGCATGAATTTGCCATGTTGGACTCCTTAGCCATGGAAAATGGCAGATAAGGAATACAGAAAGGCAGCTTCATGGTGCTCCCAAGAGGAAGTAGAGAACGAGGTAACCAGTGATACACACTTTATCATCTCCTAGACTTCTTCCCTTTTCTTGACCTCTCCTGTTTTCTGCTGGGTTGTAATTGTCCCAACAGGAAGATGCCTCTTCCTTGCCACTTGGTTTTGCCCTGCTCACGCTGGTCAGCTCCTTCAGTGTCATTTTGTTGTTGTCGTTGCCGTCCCCCACCTCCCAGCTTACTCTGGTTCTTTTTCTCTCTGTCATATCCTTCCTATCGTTTCCTTTGAATACCTTGCTCCATGTGCCATTTCTGCTCTTCCTTGACAGCCCTGCTCAGCTGGAGAACCACTTCTGGGGTCCATGCTGCCCCAACAATGGGCTCTCTGGGGGCACTTTTTTCTTTTTCTTTGTTTCTTAGTTTGTCATCTCTCCTTCTTTTCCTGTGTTCAGTATACTTGTACTGTGTGCCATCTCCCCTCCTCTCAGACAGACTGTGAAACAATGCTCAGGTCAGGAGCCATTTTCCCAGTCTGCACTTCCAAGCCAGTGGGCTTGCTTGAAGATTTTTCATCTTTTCTTTTCTTGGTTTCTTATTTCTTTTTACCATTCCTCCCTTCTTTTTTAACTGAACACCTGGCTCCATGTGCCATCTTTACTCCTTCTTGATGAGCCATATGGTGCCATTCTGCTGAAGATCCACTTTGGGGGGGCACCCTTGGGTATTTTTTTTCTTCCCCTCCCTCATTTTCTTGTCTCTGTCTACATTCCTTCCATTTCTTTATCCTATCTACCACAGTGTGCATTTTTCTCCACCCCTTTATTTAACTCTAGTTTATTCTCCCTCTTTCTTCCTACCTTTCCTTTCCTGCACCCACCTAGCTATGTATGCCAGATCTGTCCCTCCTTAATGGGATGTGCCTTACTGCCCATCTAGAAAATCACCATAACACAGCTTCCCAGGGTCTGTGCCAGCAGGCTCCCTTGGCAATACTTAAGGCTCCTGTTTCTCTACTTTCTTTGTCTTCTTTCCCAAACCTACTTAGCTCCACATGTTGCAACCTTCTCTCTACCCTCCCCTGCCTATCTGCACTGTGCTCTCAGTTTCACTCCCCAGAGCGGCCCAGGCACAGTCTGCTGATACCTGCCATGCACTGGCACTTGGCCCTACCCTGTTGACCCCAGTAAGTGCCAAAAATGACACATCCCCACCTACCCTCCACACCACATCTGCCCTGATGTACCATAGCGGAGTGATTTGCCATGCCCATTGGACAAAGTGGAAAGAAGTATCATGCCCACAAATGGGCAAACAACAAAAAATGTCCAGCTCACCTGCTCAAACATAAAGCAAAATAGCAGGATGAAACAAATAAATCTACAATCAATAAATGAATAAAATAATTTTTCAACATCCCCAAAAGCAGTTGATATCAAAAAATACCAAAAAAATAAATACATAAATAAGACAAAATGGCTTCAGTAAGTATCAAATTAAGCACCAGATGACCTTCCAGTAGAAGAAAAGACACTGGAAATACTTGATAGAAAATGCAAATTTCTAATATTCAGATACAGCTAAGACTTGAAGGAAAAATCAGGAAAATGTAGGCAAAACAATAGAAAATTCAACAAAATTATGGAAAAGACAAAAAAATAGAAGAATTCAGGAAAATAATACAGGAAAAAAGGTCAAAATAATTTCATAACTACAAACGATAAGAAGACGGCAATTAGAAATTCAAAAGGGGTGGACTCAAGATGGCACATTAAACATGTGCCTCCCTAAATCCCTCTGGGAACCAAGACCTGAATTGCTAATTAAATGGTACCTTCTAGACAGCTAGTGAGCTCTAAGACACAGCACAGGGCTGTTAATTTGGACTTCATACCACTGAGCAGAAAGCTTCCTCTCTTTTGCTGACCCTCATGCTCAGTGAGTGCTGGCTTTCACGGACAGAGAGTAACTCACAACTTTAACTGTTTTTCTCTACCTTGGCCAGCAGACAGAGCTGGGATGTGACTAGCAGCTAATTTCAGACACACTGCTGGTGGGATTGACAGGTAAAATTGTCATGTTTTGAGAGCCTGGCTTTGGATTCCGTGCATCTCAAAATCTTTAGCCTCTCTTTCCACCTCCACTGTTGAGTAGCTGTTAGGAGGCAGGTAGGGAGCTTGTGTGGGATGCCATCTTATTCACTGGGAAGCACATATACCCATATGGAGGCCTCAGCATGACCTAATTCTTTGGCTGAGAAGCAGCGCCTGCCTGGAGGAGAATGCTTTTCTGACAGTAAAGTAGTATTCTACACAGTGTCATCTATGGCTGGGGCCCAGCAGGAGAGGTGAGCAGGGAAGTAGTCTTTTTGTATTTTGAACTAGTTTATAACCTCTTGGGTTGAATATAGAAGTCCTTATTTTGCCAACTGGGAAGAGCGACCTGCACACCTAAACCTGACTGACTTTGGATGTTGTCAAATACCTTTTACCTTTTATCTGAAGGCGGCCTACAGAAACAAACACAGTTCACCATCACAGCATCTCTCCCAGTCTCTACTGACTCACATGGTGCAGAAGAAGCAACAAACTCTGGATAAAAGCATAATGAAGAAGTCACCCACAGCTTCAAAAGGCCCCCAAAAGAAAGCACCAAAGAATGTCTCAGATGAAGAAACCTTTCCGAAACTACCAGAAGGTAAATACAAAAAGATTATATAGACAGTCCTCCTAGGCCTCATACAAAATGCAGAAGAGCAAAATAACAAATTAATCAAGCTGTTCGATCTGGTGGAATACCAGTACTCTGAAATCCAATAGATCAAGAACAACATCAAAGACGTAGACACTTCAATTAAAAGCCAAGGAAACAGAATGGAACAAGTGGAAAGTAGACTTTCTGACTTGGAAGACAGAGCAGCTGACTCCAGCATCTATGAGGAGAAATCAAAAAAAAGAAACAAGGAAAGTGAAGAAACATTAAGAAGCATGTGGGACTCTATTAAGAGGAACAATCTACATTTAACTGGATTTCCTGAACAGGGTTAGACACCTGAGAACACAGAGAGTATTGTTGCTGAGTTGCTGACAGAAAACTTCCCAGAAATTATGAAAGAAGAGAATATAAATATCCAAGATGTATATCAAATGCCACTCAATATAGATCTCGAAAGAAAGCCTTCAAGACATATTATAATCAAGCTTCACAAAATGATACATAAGCAGAAACTCTTAAAGGCAGCAAGATTCAAAGCAAAGCTCACATTCAGAGGGAAATCCTGTAGGCTTTCATCAGATTTGTCAGCAGAAACAATGCTGGCATGGAGACAGTGGCATGACACATGCAAAACCTTGAAGGAGAAAAACTTCCAATCAAGAATTATATATCCTTCAACATTATCTTTCAAATATGAAAATGAAACTTAGACACTCACAGATAAACAGAAACTCAGAGACTATGTAAAAACCAAACCAAAAATACATGAAATACTGAAAGAATGTCTTACTTAGAAGAACAAAACAACAAACTTTATATCTTAGAAGCCAATACAGGACACATCATCCAGAATCCTACTCAGTTAGGAAAGGCTCCAAACTCAGTCAAAGCTATACTAGTGAAAGAAATGACCCAGTGATCACATCATGAAAACTATGATGTCATTGTATTAAAAAGAGGGATGTATTACAGTCATTATAGTCCTTTCAGATGGAGAGGAAGTTGATAAGAATGGTGGTAACTGACACTGGGTTTATATATATAGTTTATTGTAGGGGCAGTTGTAAAGCACAATAAAGATGCAACATATGAAATCAAGAAACATAATACTGGAGTCTCAACAATCACAAAACCAGCCATGAAAAAGGTGAAAAGTCAACTCACAAAGAACTATGGCCCAAAACAGATTAATAAGAACAACAGAGAAAACATCAACGCAAAAATAAACATATCACAATGGCAGCACTGAACACACACCTATCAATAATTACACTGAATGTGAATGGACTGAATGCTCCAGTGAAGAGACATAGAATGACATCTTGATCAAAAGACAAAATGCATCCACATGTTGCCTAGAAGAAATTCACCTAAGACTTAAAGATATGAACAAATTGAAAATTAAAGGATGGAAGAATATATATCAAGCTAACAATACACATAGAAGAGTGGGTGTGGAAATTCTAATCACAGATAAAATAGATTTTAGTGTAAAATCCACCATGTGGACAAGGATGGACACTATTTATTGCTGAAAGGTTTAGTACAAAAAAACAGGCCTAAACAATATTAAATATTTATGCACCTAATATTAGAGCACCCAGATACATGAAAAAAAGACTGACTACACTCAAAACGGAGATACATCATTCCACAATAGTAGTGGCAGACTTCAACTCTCCACTCTCAATACTGGACACATCATCTAGACAAAAACTCAGTAAAGACTCAGAAGACCATATTGCCACAATTAACCAACCAGACCTCATCGACATATACAGAACTTTCTGTCCATCAGTGGACAACTAAACCTTCTTCTCCAGTGCACACGGAACATTCTCCAGAATAGGCCATATGTTAGGACATAAAGCAATTTTCAACAAAATCCAGACCATTGAATTAATGCAGTGCATCTTCTCAGATCATAAAGCCATAAAAGTCTAAATCAATAGAAGAAAAAACATAGACAGAAAGTGGAACTCACAGAAACTAAACAACATATTGCTCAAAAAGCAATGGGTTATAGAAGAAATTAAGCATAAAATGAAGAATTGATTGATTCAATGAGGATAAAAGTAATTCTGAGCAGAACCTACAGGATACAGCCAAAGCAGTTTACCTCCCTAAGTGTACACATCTGGAAGGAAGAAAAAAATACAAACCAAAGAACTAACACTACAGCTTAAACGAGTAGAGAGAGAACAACAGAGGAAATCCTCAGGCACCAGAAGAAAATAGGTCATAAAGATTAGAACAGAACTAAATGAATTAGACAACAGAAAAATGATCGAAAAAATTTAAAAGAGCAAAAGCTGGTTTTTTGAAAAGATCAACAAAATTGACAAACCATTGGCTAAACTTAATACAGAAAAACAGGAACAGAAACAAATAACACAAATAAGAAATGAGACGGGAGTTGTCAAAACAGATCAAACAGAAATCCAATATATCATAACTGAATGCCATGAAAGATTGTACTGTAGTAAATTTGAAAACCTAGAGGAAATAGACAAATTCTTTGATTCATATCACCTACCCAAATTATCACAATGTGATGCAGAACAATTTAATAAACCCATAACAAAGGAAGAGATTGAAAAAGTCATCCAAAACCTACCAACCAAAAACAGCCAGGACCTAAATGGGTTGACCACAGAATTCTACCAAACTGTTAGAGTTATCTGCAATACTACTGAGACTATTTCACAGTATGGAAAGAGATGGAATACTCCCAAATTCTATGAAGTCAGCATAACCCTGATACCAAAGCCAGGGAAAGACCCAACCAAAAAGGAGAAATACAGACCGATATCACTCATGAATCTAGATGCAAAAATCTTCAATAAAATTCTTGCTGATAGAATACAACAACATATCAAAAAAATACTCCATCATGACCAAGTTGGATTCATACCAGGGATGCCAGGCTGGTTCAGCATCAGAAAATCAATCAATGTGATCAACTACATAAATAACACAAAAGATAAGAATCATCTGATTTTGTGTATTGAAGCACAAAAGGCATTTGATAAAGTCCAACACTGATTCTCAGCAAAATAGGAATAGATGGCAAATTTCTCAATGCAACAAGAGCTATTTTTACAAAGCCAACTGTGTGCATCATTCTGAATGGAGAGAAACTGAAACAATTTCCTTTGAGAATGGGAGCCAGAAAGGATGCCCACTCTCACCTCTCCTATTCAACATTGTACTAAGAGTTATAACCAAAGCGATTAGACAAGATCAAGAAATAAAGAGCATCTGCATTAGCAAAGAAGAAGGGAAAACTCCCTGTTTGCAGATGACATGGTTGTATACGCAGAGAATCCTAAAGAATCCATAAGTAAGCTACTCGAACTGATAGAAGAGTTCAACAAAGTCTCAGGACACATAATAAGCATAAGTAAATCAGTAAGATTCTTTTATACCAACAATGAGATTATAAAGGAAGAAATCACCAAATCAATACCATTTACTATAGCCCCTAAGAAGATAAAGTACCTAGGAATAAATTGAACCATAAAAATAACAGATGTTTACAAAGAGAATTACAAGTCCTTACTACAAGAAACTAAGAGAGACTTACATACATGGAAAAGCCTACCCTGCTCATGGATAGGAAGACTTAACATTGCGAAAATGTCTATTTTACTCAAAGCAATCTACTTATATAATTCAATCCTGACACAAATTCTGGTGACATTTTTTAATGAGGTGGAGACAGAAATCACCAACTTTGGAAAGTGAAGAAGTCCTGGATAAGTAAAGCACTACTGAAGAAGAAGAACACACTGGGAGGCCTCTCACTACCCAACTTTAGAACCTGTTACACAACACAGTAATCAAAACAGTCAGGTACTGGTACAAAAAGAGACAGATTGATCAATGGAACAGAATTGAGACCCCAGAGATGACACTATCTTCCTATGAACAGTTGATATTCAACAAAGACCCTAAGCCATTAAACTGGGGTAAAACCAATATCTTGAATAAATGGTGCTGGCAAAATGGATATGCATCTGCAATAAATTGAAACAAGATCCATATCTTACACCTTATACGAAAAGTAACTCAAACTGTATAAAGCCAAAAGACCTAAATATCCAATCTAAAATGGTAAAGCTTATCCAAGAAAAAGTAGAAACAACAATGGAAGTTTTAATACATTCTGTAGATAGACTTCAACATCTGTCAAACAAACCACAAACAACAGAAGAGAAAATAGATAAATGTGAACTACCGAGATTCAAACACTTCTGCTTATCCAAAGACTTTATTAATAGAATTAAATGGCCACCTACAGTATGGGAAAAATATTTAGCAACTATATGCTTGACTGACTCCTCATATCCATAATCTTTAAAGTACTACAGAATATCAATAAGAAAAAGATAAATCATGCAGTTAAGTGCTGGGCAAAGGAGATGGATAGACATTTCTCTAAAGAGGGGATCCAGGCAGCCATGCAGAATTGCTCACGATCATTAACTATTAAAGAAATTCTAATCAAAACGACAATGAGATACCATCTCACCCCAACAAGGCTGGCCCTTATTGAAAAAACACAAAACAACAAATGCTGGAGAGACTGTGGAGAAATTGGAACTCTCCCATACTGTTGGTGGGATTGCAAAATGGTGCAGCCTCTTTGGAAAGCAATCTGGTGCTTCCTTAAAAAGCTGGATATAGGTATACAATTTGATTCAGTAATTTCACTTCTCAGAATACATGCTACAGAATCAAGGACATTCACACCAACTGGTATATACACACGAATGTTTATTGCAGCACAGTCCACAATAGCAAAAAGATGGAATCAACCCAGATACCAAGCAACAGAGAAACGGATAGGTAAACTGTGGTATATATACTAAAAGGAACACTATGCAATGATAATGAACAATGATGAATTTAGGAAACATCTCGTAACCTGGTTTCAATTGGATGACATTATGCTGAGTCAAAGTAGCCAGCAACAAAAGGATAAATATTGTATGTGAGTCCTATGATAAGAACTTAAAAACAGACTCATGCATAGAAGAAAAGACTCTTTGATGGCTGCAAGGGTGGGAGGGAGGGAGAGTGAGTGGTGGAAGGTTTAGATTAGATGGTTGATAGAAATTTGGTTGGGTGAAATCTATGACAGCACACATTACACAGAAGATCAATATTAACTGGGCTTCAACATAATGATTATTTCTCCCATCTTAATCCAATATTGCAAGAACAAAGTGGCCGGGGACCATGCTCTCAGGGAAATCAAGGCCAATTGGAACAACTAGTGTTTTGCTAAGAGCACACTCTGCACCTCACATAGATGAGTGGCGTCTGTGGTCTTCAAAGCTTCCAAGCTGCTATCTGAGGGTACAGCAAATGGTCGCAACTCAGCAGGAAAGAATGATCACCGAGGGCCAAAATGACATGTGGAAAGAGAACCCAGAGGACAGAGAGACCCACGTGAGTGGATGACTATATTGGCTTGTGACTGCAACAACCAGATGGTGTCCGGCCATCACCAGTGATAGCTGTGATGAGCTCACAAAGTTGAGTCTCACTGGCAACATAAGAGTGAAAAGGAGTGCAGCCTGAGTTCTCCACTGAAAGACCACAGTTGATGGTCCGGGGGCCTTAGAATTCCCCAGGAAGCATAGCCTCTAACCCTGAGGCTGCCCCTGTCCATAAATCATAATGTGGGTCAACTTTTCAGACAGGAATGGATTGGACTTGATGACACAGAGTCACCTTATCGTGTGTGCGCTTTATGATTCTATGCATCTATAGGATGTCATTCTGCTGACCTCTTACTGGAGATGGGAGAGTGGGTTGAAAGAAAAAAAAAAAAAAATGCCAGGCAAGCATATATCCTTCAAAGCTCTTATTCAAACATATTGGTGAAATCATAAATTTTCTGATTAACAGAAATTAAGGGGCCATGTAAAAACCAAACAAAACTTACAATAATTATTAAAAGAAATCCTTCAGCTAGAGAATGAGTATCATAATATGATGGCCTCAATCCAGGAGCAGGACCACGTCACTCAGTTACCAACCTAGGTTATGAACTTGCAAGGATAAATCAAAACTAAAAGATTTACATCAGGGATTCAGAGTGATGAATCTATAAATAACAACCACTGGAACAATAAAAGAGGGAATAAATGTTGTCAGTATAGAACTCTGAAATGGAGTAGAAAACAATGCAATATCAAGTAATAATTAAGACTGGTTCAAAATTAGGAAGATAAAGATAAATTTCAAGGTAAACACAAAGAAAGCAAATATATTCATCAAAATGAAGAGAAACAAAATCTCAATAAACACAGAATCTGCAAAAACAAAATTAATTTAAAAAGTCCACAGACACAAGGAATTAAACACAGGAAAAGAAGAGAACTAAAGAAAATGCCAGCAAAAGAAAAAAAAAAAAAAAAAGAAAACTACAAAACATCACTAATAAACTCACATCTATCAATAATTACACCAAAAGTAAATAACTTAAATGTACCCATAAAAAGATAGAGACTGACAAAATGGATCTAAAAAAAAAAAAAAAAATCCATCAACATGGATCTACAAGAGACACACCTTAGAAAAAAGACATAAAGTTATTAAAAGTCAAAGGATAGAAAAAAATGCATCAAACAAACAGCTACTGAAAAAGAGCAGGAGTGGCAATACTAATCACATATAAAACAAACTAAAAAAAAAATCTACCATAAAGATAAAGAAGGTCGTTATATAATGATTGAATAAGTATGTATAATATATAATAGGTAAGCATCCACTGACAGGACAACAAAATACATAAACTCTAACAACACTGAAAAGACAAGTAGACAGTTCCACAAAAATAGCAGGAGATTTCAAAATACCCCTCTCAGTATAGGATAAAACATGCAGAAAGAAATTCAACAAAGATATAGAAGAGCCAGAGACAAGCAACCAACAGGACCTCACAGACACATACACTCCACCCACAGCTGAAAAGTGCACATTCTTTTCCAATGCACATAGCATGTTTTCCAGAATAGACCACATCTTATACCACAAAGCAGCCCTCAATGAAATCCAAAACAATGAATTAATACAAAGTATCTTCTCTGATCACAATGCCATCAAAACAGAAATTGACAACAAAAGAACAAAGAAAAAATATAAATTACATGGAGAACCATTGAAAGAACGTGGACTAGACATGTCTCCTCAATTCCCTCTGAGAAATAATGCCCGTGATGATATTTGTATAAATCACTGGACATTCGGGGAGCACTAGGACCTTGTATATTTGACTAGGCACCAGTATCGGACTGAACTTACCGTCTCAAAGATGAGCCAGCAGCTGCTGACCTCAGCTCCTTCTATTTCACTGTATCAGAGAACTACAGCTTCTGCAAACAGCTAATAACATACTTTCATTGTCTGCTGCTCCCGAGCATTTGGACAGCTACTTGCTTCACAGTTCTCTGCTTCTCAGCTCTTGGACAGTTTTCCTCACAGAAGTAAAGATTACTTCTAGGGTTGAAAGGCCTATGTATTTGACTGGAGATATGTCTGTTGAGAGACCCAGTAGCTTTTCCCCAACCCTTCACTGACCCACATAGTAGAGTCGGCTGACAGTCCCTAGTGTCTCCAGCAGTAAGGTGCCATCTTTGCCACCCAATAGGCAGAGACTTCCACCCCAGAGAGTCCACCAGGGGTCACTTACAAGAGTACATAGAGACAGCTGGTGACCAACTCCTCTCTTAGAACTGCACCTCTGCTCCTCTTGAGATAACACCAGAGAAATCAAACAGTGTCTAGATGGCACACAGACAACAGACTATAGTTAATCATTTAAAGAAGCAGTCCACCTTGACTCCAGAATACTCCCAGAATAAAGGATCAAAAAACTTCGCAGATGAAGAAGCTTTTTGAAATTATCAGAGGTTGAATACAAAAGAACTATATGTATAACCCTCTTTTGCTGGCTTGGCCTTAGATATTAAGCAAAATGCAGCAAAACAAAATGAAAAATTAAGTAAGCTATCTCAACTGATAGAACATTAATGATCTGAAATACAGCAGATCAATAACAAAATTAGAGAATTAGACAATCAATCCAAGGCCAAAAGAGCAGAATTGAGGAGATATAAGTCAGACTGAGTGACCTTGAGAACACAGCAACTGACTACAGCATTTATGAGAAGAAATCACAGAAAAGAAATAAGAAAAATGAAGACACGTTAAGAAACATGTGGGACTCTAAGAAGAGCAAAAAATTATGATTAATTGGAGTTCTGGAACATCGGTGGATAGCTGACAATACAAATAGCATTGGTATAGAGTTTATGACAGAAAACTTTCCTGAAATTATGAATGAAGAAAACACAAATATCCAAGGTGTGTATTGAATGCCACAAAAACTAGACCCCCCCAAAAGACTCTAAGATATATTATAATAAAGCTTAATAAAGCGAAACATAAACAGATGTTTTTAAAGGCAGCAAGGCTCAAAGCAAAGCTAACATTAAGAGCTAAACCCTGTAGGCATTCATCTGGCTTCTCTGCAGAGTGATGTCGGCTAGAATGCAGTGGGATGACACATTCAAAGCCCTGAAGGAGAAAAGCTTCCAAGCAAGAATAATATATCCTACAAAATGGTCTATCAAATATGATGGTGAAATTAAGACAGTCACAGATAAAGAGACACTTAGAGAGTTTGTAAAAACTAAACCAAAAACTGCAAGTACTGAAAGATGCTCTTTGCTTAAAAAAACAAAACCATTAAGTGCATATTTAAGGAGGCAATGAAGGACACAGCATCCAGAATCCTGCTCAGTTAGGGAAGTCACAAAACTCAATTAAAGCTACAATATTAACAGCAGGGAATCAGTGATCATATCATGAAAACTGCAACACCATCACACTAAAAACAGTGATATACCACAGTAGTTATTGTCTTTTCTGATGGAGAGGAAGTTAAAAAGATTTGTAGAAGTTAAAATTGCATTTAAACTTAGACTATTAAGGGGGATTATATTGGTATCTGCAAAACAAAATAACAATGCAATATTTCAAAAAAGAAACACAATACAGGAGTTTCAACAAACATAAAACCTGCAGTGAAAAGTCAACCTGCAAAGAAGAATGACTCATAACATTATATTAAGAGCAACATAGGAAACATTAACAACATAGAAATAAATGTATCAAAATGACAGCACTAAACACACGCCTATGAATAATTACACTGAATGTAAATGGACTGAAGGCTTCAATGAAGAGACAGTGAGTGACATCTAGGATCAAAACACATGACCCATCTACAAGAAACACAACTTAGACTTAAAGATATGAACAAACTGAAAATTAAAGGATGGAATTAATATATACCAAGCTAACAACATACAAAGAAGAGTAGCTGTGGCAATACTAATCTTAGATAAAACAGACTTTAATGTAAAATCCATCACTGTGGACAAGAATGGTCACCATTTCTTGCTGAAAAGTTTAATACACAAGCAGGACTTAACAATATCAAATATTTATGCACGTAATACCAGAGGATCTAAGTACATTCAACAAAAACCGACAATACTGAAAAATGAAGTAGACCACTGCACAATAACAGTTGGAGACTTCAACATTTCCCTTTCAGTAATGGTCATCCAGAAAAAAAATCAGTAAAGACACAGAAGATTTTATCGAAACAATCAACAACTTGACTTTATCAACATATACGGATCTTTGCAACCATCAATGGACAAGTACACCTTCTTCCCCAATGCACAAGGAACATTCTCCAGAATAGACCATGGTTAGGTCACAAAACAATTCTCTACAAAATGTAATACACTGACTTATTGCAAAGCATAAATCTCGGACCATAAAGCCATAAAGGTTGAAATCAATAGAGGAAAAATCACAGGTAGAAGTTAAAACTCATGGAAACTGAACAACTTTGCACAAAATACCATGGGTTATAAAAGACATCAAGGATGAAATAAAGAAATTTATGGAATGCATTTTGTGGTTCTATGAGTCTATAGGATATCATCCTGCTAGCCTCTGGCTGGAGGAAGGAGAGTAGGTGGAGACGAGGCGAAAGGAGACTGTTGGGAGAATGAGATATGTATGGAGCAGAGAGGAATAATGTGCTGTCACCGGGTAGGGAGAGCAGTGGAAGCGGTGAGCCTGTAAATTTAAACAGGAATGTACATTTTCACTCAGTCATAAAAAAAAAAATTAAAGAAATAAAGAAAGAAAGAAATTTATGGAATCAAATGGGAATGAAAACATAGTCTACCAGAACCTATAGGATATTGCCAATGCAGTGCTCAAGGTAAATTTATCTCTGTAAATGCACACATCCAGAAGGAAGAAAGGAGCCGAACCAAATAATTAACCCTACAGCTTGAACAAGTATAAAGAGGACAACAGAGCAACCTCTCAGGGACCAGAATAAAACAGATAATAATGATTAGGGCAGAACTAAATGAACTAAAAAACAGAAGAGCCAAGCCAGCCAAGTGCCGTCGAGTCGGATCCGACTCATGGCGACCCTAGGGAAAAATTGAAAAAATTAACAAAACCAAGACCGGGTCCTTTGAAAAGATCCACAAAATTGATAAACCATTGGCTACACCTACAAAAGAAAAACAACAGTAGAAACAAATAATCTGATTAGGAAACAAGATGGGAGATATTACAACAGACCTAGCTGAAATCAAAAGTATCATAAGAGAATACTACAAAAGTCTATACTCTAACACATTTGAAAACCTAGAGGAAATGGACAAATCTCTAGATTCACATCAACCACCAAACTCTCACAAGAAGTAGATCAACTTAATAAACCTATCACAAAGAAAGAGTTTGAAAAAGTCAACAAAAAACTGCCAAACAAAAACATCCTGGCCCTGATGGATTCACTAAAGAATTCTACCAAACTTTTAGAGAAGAGTTAACTGTAATACTACTGAAGCTATTTCACAGTATAGAAATGGATGCAATACTCCCAAATTCATTCTATGAAGCCAGCATAATCCTATACCAAAGCCAGGGAAAGATCCCATCAAAAAAAGAAAATTACAGACCAATGTTACTTATGAACCAAGATGCAAAAATCTTCAAAAAAATACTCACCAATAGAATTCAACAGCATATCAAAACAATAACTCATCATGGCCAAGTTGGTTTCATTCCAGGGATGTAAGGCTGGTTCAACATCAGAAACACAATAAATATGATCAACCACATAAATAGCAGAAAGGATAAGATCACTTGATTTGTCAATTGATTCAGAAAAGGCATTTGACAAAGTCCAACACCCATTCATGCTAAAAACTCCCAGCAAGACAGGAACAGAGGGGAAATTCCTCAATGCAATTAGTGGCATCTACGCAAAGCCAACTGCCTTAATCGTCCTGAATGGTGAAAAATTGAAATAATTTCCCTTGAGAATGGGAACTAGACTAGGATGCCCACTCCCACCACTTCTATTTAACATTGTGCTAGAAGATCTAGCCAGAGCAATTAGAAAAGACAAAAAAAGGGGGGGGGATCTATATCAGCCATAAAGAAGTAAAAATCTCCCTATTGACAGATGCTATGATGGTATATACAGAGAATCCAAAGCAATCCATAAGTAAACTACTGGAACTAATAGAAGAGTTCAGCGAAGTATCAGGATACAAGATAAACATAAGTAAATCAGTAGGATTCTTTTATGCCAACAAAGATTACTAAAGAAGAAATCACCAAATCAATACCACTTACTATAGCATGCAGTAAGATAAAACATCTAGGAATAAATCTAATTAGAGAAATATGTGACCTTTGCAAAGAGAACTACAAGACCTTACTACAAGAAACTAAGAGAGACTTACATAAATGGGGTAACCTACCCTGCTCATGGATTGGAAGACTTAACATTGTGAAAATGTCTATTTTACTTAAAGCAACCTACATACACAATGCAATCCCAATACAAATCCCAGTGACATTTTTTAATGAGTTGGAGAAACAAATCACCAACTTTGGAAAAGGAAGAAAACCCAGTTAAATAAAGCAGAACATACTGGGAGGCCTCTCATTACCTGACTTTAGAACCTATTATGCTTCCATAGTAGTCAAAACAGCCTGGTAATGGTACAAAAAGAGACATATAGACCAACAGAACAGAATTGAGACCCTAGAGATGCCACCATCCTCCTTTGAGCAGTTGATATTCCACAAAGCTCCTAAGATTGCATTTTATCCATTGAGTATATGTACCATAGTTTGTTTATCCATTCATCTGTTGATGGGCATCTGGATTGATTCTATCTTTTAGCTATTGTGGACTGTGCTGTAATAAACATTTGTGTATATGTGTCTGTTCATGTGACAACCTTTGTTTCTGAAAAATAAATTCCAAGCAGTGGAATTACTGGATCAAATAGTATATCTACTTCCAGCTTTTTAAGGAAGCACCAGATTGCTTTCCTAAGAGGCTGTACCATTTTGCAATCCCACCAGCAGTGTAGGAGAGTTCCAATTTCTCCACGGCTGCTCCAGCATTTGTTGTTTTGTGTTTTTTAGATCATGGCCAACCTTGCTTGGGTGAGATGATATCTCATCATAGTTTTGATTTGAATTTCTTTGACAGCTAATGATGGTGAGGAACTCCACTTGGGTCTTTTGATTGCCTGGATATCACCTTTAGAGCAGTGTCTATCCATCTCCTTTACCCGTTGCTTAATTGGGTTATTTATTCTTTTCTTGTTGATGTTTTGTAGTGCCTTGTAGATTATGGAGATCAGACTTACTGTTGCCAAATATATTTTCCCATTCCATAGGTAGTCTTTTAATTCTTTTGATAAAGTCTTTGGATAAGCAAAAGCATTTGCTTCTTAGTAGTTCCCATTTATCTGTTTTCTCTTCTGTTGATCACACTTTGTCAGATTTTAAAGTCTGTCTACATTGTGCATTAAAAATTTCAATTTAGAAAGATTTTAGAAAACATCTCTTTACATGGTCTTATTTGGAAGAGATCATGCTGAGTGAAATCAGTGTCAAAAAGACAAATATTGTATGAGATCCTTGTTATAAAGACTTAGAAATATCCAAATGAGACAGTTGATAGATGCTAGAAATATCATTCTTTTACTGTAATTAATAAAGAAAGAGAGAAATATTAGGATAAAAGTTTTTTAGAAGAAAGAAAACTTAAATGTTTGTTCAGATACTTTGATACCTTTTAGTAAAGTATCCGGGGCCCTGGTAGTGCAATGGTTAAGAATTAGCACTGTTAACTGAAAAAAAAAAAAAGTTGGCACCTCACTCCATCAGCTGCCCCTTGGAAATTTTATGGGGCAATTCTGTTCTGTCTCACAGCATCACTATGAGTTGGAAATGACTGAATAACAATGGGTTAGTAAAGTATCCCACCTAATAACAAAGTACTTTCAACTCTAATTCACTGGTTCCCTCAACTCTTCGATTTTATTACTCTATTAAAACCTCTACTAGGCATCAGCCCTGCAGCTCATGCTGAAGTGTTATGTTTATCATTATTATTTGTTTGTAAACAATAAGCCTCATTGCCATTATACTTAATTCTACAAAAAAAAAAAAAAAAAGATTGTAAACTGGGGTAAAAACAGTCTCTTTAACAAATGGTGTTAGCAAGGCTGGATATCCGGATATCTGCAAAAATAAGTGAAACAAAACACATATCTCACATCTTACCCAAAACCCATGAGTCGGATCTGACTCGACGGCACTTGGCTTGGCTACCCAAAACCCAAGTCAAAATGGATCAAAGACCTAAATATTAAACCTAAAATGATAAAAATCATGTAAGAAAACATAGGATCAACAATGGATGTTCTCACACACAGCTGAGAAGGACTTTGAAATCTGACAAACAAAGCAGGATCAACGGAAGAAAAAACAGATAAATGGGAACTACTAAGAATCAAATCCTTTTTTTCATCCAGAGGCTTTATCAAAAGAGTTAAAAGACGACCTACAGAATGAAAAAAATATTTGGTGACTACATGTCAGACTGTTGTCTGATCTCTATAGTCTACAGGGTTCTGCAAAGTATCGATAAAAAAAGTAAATAACTCAATTAAGCAATGGGCAAAGGAGATTGCAGACACTGCTCTAGAGAGGACATCCAGACAGCCAAAAGACACATGAAGAAATGCTCAAGATCATTAGCTATTAGAGAAATCCAAATTGCACCTGCAATGAGATACCATCTCACCCCAACAAGGTAGGCCATAATCCAAAAACCACAAACTAACCAGTGCTAGATGGAGAGATTGGAACTCTCCTACATTGCTGGTGGAATTGCAAAATGGTACAACTTCTTTGGAAAGCAATCTAGTGTTTCCTTAAAAACCTAGAAATAGATGTAGCATTTGATCCAGTGATTACAATGTTTGTAACTTATCCTTCCCAAACAAAGGTTGTCACACGACACATGCACGAAAATGTTTATTGTAGCACAGTCCACAACAGCAAAAGATGGAATCATTCCAGATGCCCATCAACAGATGAGTGCATAAACAAGCTATAGTAAATATACTCAATGAAACACTGTGTTATGATTAAAAAGAAAAATAAAAAATGATGATTTTAGAAAACATCTCATAACATGGTTTCAATTGGAAGATATTATGCTGAGTGCAATCAGTCAGTGTCAAAAGGACAAATATTGTATGACACCTCTGTTATAAGGACTTAAAAATAGAATTATCTACAGAAGAAAAAAACTCTTTGACAGCTTCAAGGGTGGGGGATGAGGGTTTATCATAGATGTGATAGTCAATGTCAGAAAATTTATTCATTTGCTATAATAAATAAATAAATCTATATAATTAAAAAATAAATTGCATGGAAACTGAATAATATCTTGCTTAAAAACAGCTGCACAGTAGAAGAAATCAAAGATAGAATCAAAATACTCCTAGAAATTAAATGTAAATGAAAATATATCATATGAAATCTTTGTTGCTATTGTTGTTAGGTGCTATAAAGTTAGTTCTAACTCATAGCAACCCTATGTACAGATGAATGACATTATACGCAGTTCTGTGCTGTGTGCCACAGTCATTGTTGTGCTTGAGTCTATTGTTGTAGCCACTGTGTCAGTTTATCCTATTGAGGGTCTTTCTTTTTCACAGACTTCCCACTTTAACAAACATGATGTCATTCTCCAAAGACTGACCTCTCCTGACAACATGTCCAAAACCTTTAGGACACAGAAAAGGCTGTGCTCAGATGTCAATTTATAACAATTCATGCACACATCAAAAAAAGAGGAAAATGAGATATTAAAAGCATTGGCTACACAACTCAAAGAAATACAAAGAGAACAGCAAAGGAAGACCAAAGTCACCAGACAAAAGGAAATGATAAAGGTCAGAGCAGAAATAAATGAAATGAAGAACAGAAAGACAACAGAAAGATTCAACAAAACTAAAAGTTGGCTCTTTGAAAGAATCACCAGAATCCACACACCATAGGCCATAGTGATAAAGGAAAAACAGAAAAGAACACAAATAACTCAAATAAGAGATGAAACAGAGTATGTTACAACAGACCCAACTGGAATAAAAAGGATCATAACATAGCATTATGAAAAACTAGACTTCGACAAATTTGAAAAACTAGAAGAAATGTACAAATTTGTAGAAACTCAAAATTCACTCAAAATAACACAAAACATTGAAAATCTGAACATACTTATAACACAAGAAAAAGACTGAAAATTACTTAAAAAACTCTCAATGAGTTCTGACCAAGATGGCTTTCATGAAGAATTCCTCCAAACATTCATAGAAGAGCTTACACTAGTATTACTGAAATTATTTCAGAATATTGAAAAGGAAGAAATATTTTCAAATTCATTCTATGAAGCTAGCTTAATGCTAGGCAAAGATAGCACAAAAAAGAAAATTACAGACTAATATCTCTCGCGAATACAGATGCAAAAAATTCTCCACAAAATTCTAACCAATAGAATTCAGCATCATATCAGAAAAATAATACACCACAGTCAGCTGGGATTCATTCCAGGGATTCAGGGATAGTTCAACACTAGAAAATCAGTCAACATAATCCACTGCACAAACAAAAGGAAAGAAAGAATCACATGATCATTTCAAAGAATGCAGAAAAGGCATCAACAAAGATCAACATGTATTCCTGATAAAAACCCTCAATAAAACATCAGTAGAAGAGAAATTCCTTGACTTAATAAACGACATGTGTGCAAAAACCAACAGCCACTATTGTTCTTAATGACAAAGGCTGAAATCATTCATTCCACACGAGAACAGGAAAATGGCAAGAATGCCTTTTCTCAACACTTTCATTTAACATTGTGCTGGAAGTCCTAGTTAAAGCAATAAGGTAAGAAAAAGAAATAAAGGGTAGCCAAACTGGTAAAGAAGTAAAACTGGACCATTTTGCAATTGATGTAATACTATGCATAGAAAACCCAAAAGATTTCTTAGGAAAACTGCTGGAACCAACAGAATGTTTCAGCAGAATAACACGATATAAGATAAATACAAGAATCAGTTGAATTCCCATATACAGTAAAGAGAACAACAAAAAGAAATACCATTTATAATAGCCACTTAAAAAATACAAACTACTTAATAAATCTAACCAGAAACGTAAAAGAACTACACAAATAAAACTACAAAACACTACTTTAAGAAACCACGTGGATACTATGCTCATAGATAGGTAAACTCTACTTTGTGAAAATGTCAATTCTATCCAAAACAATGTATGGTTACAATGCAATCCTGATCCAAATATCAATAATATTCTTTGACAAAATATAAAAAGTAATCATTAACTTTATATGGAAAAGGAAGAGACCTGGGGTAAGTAAAGCCCTACTGAAGAAGAATGAAGTAGGAAGAGTGAAGCTATTTGACCTTAGAAACTACTATATGTCTATAGTATTCAAAACAGCCTGTAACTGGTACAATAGATGTATTGGATAATAGACAGAATTGAGAACCCAGATGTAAATCCACTCGTATATGGTCACCTGATATTCAACAATGCTCCAAAGTTCATCAAAAAATGGTGCTGTCCATCTGAAAAAAGAAAAAAAGAAAGAGTACCCGTATCTCACACCACACACTAATTCACAGTTGATTAAAGATTCAATCATAAAACCAAAAGCTATAAAGATCATAGAAGAAAAAAAAATAGGATCAAAGCTGGAGTCCTTAATTCACGCGATTAGCAGGTTGGTTACAAATAACAACTAACAACACATAAACTGCAAAAGATAAGTTAGATAACTGAGAGCTTCTAAAAATTAAAGACTTATACTTGTCAAAAGATTTTACCAAATGAATAAACAGAGAATCTACATACTGCGGGGGGGGGGCGGGGATGGGGTGGGAGGTGGGGAAGGCACTGACTGTGGTATATTTCACAAAGCCTTAATTTTTAAAATCTATAGGAAAATCTAACATCTCTAAAACAGAAAGACAATTCAATTAAAATCATCAAAGGGAATGAATAGACCCCACCAAAAAAGACCTTCAAACAGAAACACAAGAGTAAATGCTAGGAGTCACTAGCAATTAGAGAAATGCAAATCAAAGCCACAATGAGATACCAATAATCTTTGATGATTATCAGGAAAAACACTTAAATAGACAATATGTAAGTGGTAACTTTGGTGAAGGGTAAGACAGTATGCAATACGGGGAAAAAAGCACAATGTGTGCAAAGCAAGGTCTTGGAAACTCCATAGACATCCAAATTCCCTGAGAGACTGAATGACTGGGCTAAGGAATGTGGGGCCCCTGGTCTCAGGAAATATCTAGTTCAACTGCATATGGACAGAAAAAGTTCTACATGTGACTAGCATATGAGGCCTTAAAGGTATCCGAGCAGCCATCTAAGATACTCCATTGATCTCTCCCCCTCTGGAGCAAGGG
Organism: Heterohyrax brucei; assembly: GCA_028571685.1. Lineage (NCBI taxonomy): Eukaryota > Metazoa > Chordata > Mammalia > Hyracoidea > Procaviidae > Heterohyrax > Heterohyrax brucei. The sequence continues at coordinate 110,837,317 of CM053148.1, forward strand.
ATGAAGAAAATCAAAGTCACAAAGGAAAGATTAGTCCAAAGGACTAATGTACTGTAACTATCACAGTCTTCATTAGATTGAATTCAGCATCACTAAATGATGCCCAGCTGTGATCACTGACTCCTCTGACAGGTATCACACTAGTGGGTGGAACAAAATTCTAACTGAAAAAAAAAAAAAAAAAAAAGACCTGACTTACTAATCATGAGACTGGAGAAACGTCAAGAGTGTGGCCCCCAGCCACCCCTTCAACTCAGTAATGAAGTCGCTCCTGAAGTTCCCCCTTCAGCCAAAGATTAGCCAGCCATATAATACAAAATAAGACTGAAAGGGTACACTAGCCCAAGGGCAAGGATTAGAAGGCAGGAGACATGAAAGCTGATAATACGGACCCGAAACTTAGACGAGAATGTTGACATGTCATGTAGCTGTAACCGATGTCACAAAGCAGTGCATGTACTTGTTCAATGAAAATTTGTTCTGTAAACCTTCTGAAGTACAAATTTCTTTTTTGGGGGGATTTTAGTTGAAATATTTTTAGTTCCAGTGGGGAAGTGATTCCAAGTATTCATTCCTCCATTCTCTGGAGCCAGATACTATAGATAAAGGATCTTCCAATAGGGATGTCCTATTTTTGTCAGCTCATGGTGGCCATATTTATGACATTTTGAAAAATTGGTCTTGACAAATAGGCATGAAAAGTTACACAATTCTACAACATGTAGAAATTATTAAAGTTTATTATCAAAACTGATGTTCCTGTCGTCAAACGTTCCATGCCTTACATGAAATATCCAAGGCACATAGTTGTCCTACTGAGAGGACAATTTTGGTTCTGTTGCTAATCAGACAATGCCTGTGCAGCAACCAACTGCACTTTGCAGCGAAAACATTACCACTGTTTGTCAGAGTGCACGCTAGACACCATCCCAATCAATTTCTCACCAAGCATAGGAAAGGAACCCTTCATGACCATACTTTGGAGGATTTTGCACCTGGGCTTGATGCTCTCAAAAACTTACCCTTACAAAATGTCTAAGTTTTATATTTTACAGTGGTGCCATATATAATATCCTATGCAATTCGAGTAAATTTTCATAAAATGTGCACAATTGAAAAAATTAACAAAACCAAAAGCTAGTTCTTTGAAAAGATCAACAAAATTGGTAAACCACTGGCTAAATTTACAAAAGAAAAACAGCAGAAGATACAAATAACCCAATTAAGAAATGAAATGGGAGATGTTACAGCAGACCCAGCTAAAATAAAAAATATCATAACAGAATACTATGAAAGGCTGTACTGTAACATGTTTGAAAACTATAGGAAATGGACAAATTTTTAGATTCATGTGACTCACCAAGATTATCACAAGAAGAAGATCATCTTAATAAATCTATCACAAAAGAAGAAATTGAAAAAGTCATCAAAAGTCTACAAAGTAAGAAAAGTCCTGGCCCAGATGGCTTCACTGGAGAATTCTACCAAACTTTTAGAGAAGAGTTAACTCTGATACTATTGAGGCTCCTTCACGCTATAGAAAGGGATGGAATACTCCCAAATTCATTCTATTAAGGCAGCATAACCCTGATACCAAACCCAGGGAAAGAACCTATCAAAAAAAAAAAATTACAGACTCATGAACCTGAATGCAAAAATCTTCAACAAAATTCTAGCCAATAGAATTCAACAGCATATTAAAAAAAAAAAAAAAAAACTCATTCATCATGATCAAGTTGGTTTCATTCCAGGGATACAAGGCTGGTTCAACATCAGAAAAAGAACTAATGTGATCAACCACATTAATAACAAAAAAGATAAAAATCACCTGATTTTGTCAATTGATGCAGAAAAGGCATTTGACAAAATTCAACAGCCGTTCGTGCATAAAACTCTCAGAAAAATAGGAACAGAGGGAAAATTCCTCAATGCAATCAGTAGCATCAATGCAAAGCCAGAGGTCTTCATTATCCTTAACAGTGAAAGACTGAAAGAATTTCCTTTGGGAACTAGACAAGGATGCCCACTCTCACCACTTTTATTCGGCATTGTGCTAGAAGTTCTAGTCAGAGCAATTAGACAAGACAAAGCAATAAAAGGCATCTGTATTGGCAATGAAGAAATAAAAATCTGCCTGTTGACAGATGATATGATTGTTTGTACAAAGAATCCAAAGAACCAATAAGTAAACTATTGGAACTAACAGAAGAGTTCAACAAAGTATTGGGATACATGATAAACGTAAGTAAATTAGTATGATTCCTTTATACTAACAATGAGATTATTAAAGAAAAAATCACCAAGTCAATTCCATTTACTATAGCCCCCCAAAAGATAAAATACCTAGGACAAATCTAATTAGAGAAATAAGAGATCTTTACAAAGAGAACTACAAGGCCATACTACAAGAAACTAAGAGAGACTTACATAAACGGAGTAATCTACCCTGCTCATGGATAGGAAGACTCAACATTGTGAAAATGTCTATTTTGCCCAAAGCAATCTACTTATATAATGCAATCCCGGTACAAATTCCAGGGACATTTTTCAATGAGATGAAGAAACAAATCATCATCTTTATTTGGAAAAGGAAGAAATTTCGGATAAGTAAATCATTACTGAAGAAGAAGAACACACTGAGTGGCCTCTCACTGCCTGACTTTAGAACCAGTTACACTGCCACAGTAGTCAACACAGCCTGGTGCTGGTACAAAATGAGACATGTGGATCCATGGAACAGAGTAGAGACCCCAGAGATGCCACCATCTTCCTATGAACAGCTGATATTTGACAAAAGCCCTAAGATTTTAAACTGGGGTAAGAACAGTCTCCTTAACAAATAGTGCTGGCAAAATTAGATATCCATCCTCAAAAACTTGAAACAAGACCCATATCTCACACCGTATACAAAAACCAACTCTAATTGGATAAAAGACCTAAGTATAAAAGGGAAAACGGTAAAGCTCAACCAAGATAAAATAGCATCAATGATGGAAGTTTTAACACACAATGTAGACAGACTTCAAAATCTGACAAACAAAGCTCATTGATCAGAAGAGAAAATAGATAAATGAGAATTACTAAGAATCAAACACTTTTGTTCATCCAAAGACTTCAAAAGAATTATAAGACCACCTACGAATGGGAAGAAACATTTATCAACTCTATGTCAGACCAATGACTAATCTCCATAATCTAGAAGATATTACAAAATATCAACAAGAAAAGGATAAATAAACAATTAAGTGATGGGTGAAGAAGATGGACAGACACTTTTCTAAAGAGGAGATCCAGGCAGCCGGACGACACATGGAGAATTACTCACGATCATCAGATATTAAATAAATTCAAATAAAAATGACAATGAGATACCATCTCACCCCAACACAGTTGGCCATGATTCAAAAACACAAAACAACAAATGCTAGAGGGGCTGTGGAGAAACTGAAACTCTCCTACACTGCTGGTGGGATTGCAAAATAGTGCAGCCTCTTTGGAAAACAGTCTGGCTCTTCCTTAAAAAGCTGGAGATAGGTATACCATTTGATTCTGTAATTTCACTGCTCAGAATTTCTCCTTCAGAAACAAAGGTTGTCACACAAACAGACACATGTACACGAATGTTTGTTGCAGCTCAGTTCACAATAGCAAAACGCTGGAGTCAACCCCAATGTCCATTAACAGATGAAAGGATAAGCAAACTGTGGTACACATACTCAATGGAACACTCTGCCATGATAAAAAACAATGACAATTTTAGAAGATATTTCATAACATGGTCTCATTTGGAAGAGATCATGCTGAGTGAAATCAATCAGTGTCAAAAGGACAAATTTTGTATAAGACCTCTGTTACAAGGACTTAACGAAAGAATTATCCATAGAAGACAATGGCTGTGTTGGCTACATAGGTGTGTGGGGGCTGAGGGTTTATCATAGATGAGATAACTGATGGATGTTAGAAATTTTATTCTTTTATTGTAATTAATAAAAAATAAAAAAGTTTAAAAAGAAGAAATATCACAAAAAAATGTGCACAACAAACAAAATAAAATTAGATTTGGGGTAAGACAGTAAAATCTTCAACTATTTTACTATTCCTATGCCTTCTCATCTTTTCAAATAAACATAATCTGACAAATCACACAATTAATGAAACATCACAACAATGAAGACTGATTTCAGAGGCATTTCTTTGAGTGTGTGAAGTAGATTATAAGCAGCAGTGTGATGCTCGCAGCAGTGTGATGCTCACATCACAGTATATATACTAAAATTGGGCTCAATGCAGTCAAGCTGATTACAATTCATAGGGGACCTATAGGACAGAGTAGAACAGCCCCACATGGTTGCCAAAGCTGTAATCTTTATTGAAGAAGATTGCCACAGTTTTTTCCTGTGAAGCGGCTGGTGGGTTTGAACCATTGACTTTTTAGGTAGCAGGCCAGTGATTAACTACTGTACCCTAAAATTGGAAGCATGTATGAGATTAGAAAGCTTTCAGGTCTCCTCTACAAGGATGAGATTCAAATTCATTGTGTTTTCTTTTTCTTCTAGATTATTTCTGCATCATTTCACATCTCAATGAGAGAAAAAGCTCAATAGAATTTTTTTAAGACAGTAATATTTCCGTGAAAAATGTGAATGGAGATCAATGAAGGGTAAAATAACCTGCTTTATTTGTGTCTGGGGGCTAAACATCCATGCACTTGACATAATTTGCTAATACACTCTCATATCAAATACCACAAGATAATTTAGGAAAACTTTTCCACACACTGCTTAGAAATTAGAATGCAAGGCCAGGAAATACATTCAGAGTACAAATCAAGATAAATCTTTATAAAAAATAGATAACTTTTCAGTAGAACTGAGACGATAAATGAACAGAAAAGATAGTGTTTTGATAACTTAAAAAATAATTTGGAAACAAAAAAGAGAAATGCACACTGATTTGCAAGAATGTTTTAAAGTATAGTTTGACTTTCAGCTCTCCATGTTTAGATTATATTACTTAGATTTTATTCACAACATAATCTAATAAAACATATATATAATTAGAACATAAACATAAATATGTGAATTCTTTGCAGCAAGGTTAAAATCAGAAAACTGTTTCTGCAATATATTGCATATATTTTCTCCTTGCATTTCAATCAATGCAAATTGACATAACAGTGTTATGAACAATCCCCAGTCTCGGTTATCCTTAGCTTGCAAAGGGAGGTCTGTAGCCTCTGTCTGTACCATGTTAGCCAAAATGTGACAGTCTAACACATCCTACTTGCCAATGCTTTTACATACTCCTTAGAAATAGCTGTAATTAGCAGATATCATCAATAAACATTACATTTGCCATCTGCTACTGCTGACTGAGAGGTTTTTCATGCCCCTTGGTTACTTTGGGGTCCCTGGATGGCACAAAAAGTTCATGCTCTTGACTGCCGATGAAAAACTGGAGGTTAGAGTCCATCCAGGGATGCCTCAGAAAAAAAGCAAGGCGATGTACTTCAAAAGAAAAAAAATTGGCGATTGAACATACTAAGGAGCACAGTTCTACTATGATACATCTGTAGTCAAAAAAGTTTTATTTTATTCTTTCTTAAATTTTTATTATGATTAATTACTAACATGATACATGCATGTATACATTGTTTTGGGTGAAGAAGCAATCTCTTCTGTAACCCCAGCTCTGGAAGTCGTTGACTTTGCTCTCTGCTTCAATATCCTTTTCTGTATTTCCTGTTGGTGTGTGTCTTCTCTTTACCTTTGTTTTGGAATCCACATTGTTTTTAACTGCAGTTATCCTGAACACACTTCTCATACTTCTGGCCTGAAAAGGGGAAATCTCTTGTCCACAGAAACCCCCTTGGGTCTTTAGAAATTTCTACAGATTCTTCTTCCCTAAGATCACCTCTGACAGAAAACAGAACATAAATCTCTCTCTGAGGCTGTTTCTTCTTTCAAGACTCAAAATTGCTGCTTTTTGTTTGTTTTTCCCCTACTAGCCACAGTAAGGCAAGCACTGGCATGACATGTTCCATGTCATTGTGTGTATGCCCCGGGAATGATACTTGGATCTCTTTAGTAAATAAGACACTAGAAGCAGTATCTTAATGTGTATGTATCTTTTGCTAAAGAGTTTGTCAAAAAGCAGATCTCAAACTGTTACTGTCTCATGGAAATCAAATGTTGGAGACAAAATTGAAAGTTATGTAATTTTGAAAGCTAGTATCAGGATGGTGCAGGATTAGGCAGTGTTTTATTGTGTTCTATATGAACTTACTAAAAGTCAAAACAAAGGCATAAATGTGTTTTGTTCTTTTCGCTAGAGGTCGTCTGTTTCAAGCTCATAGGGACCCTCTGTACAAAAGAACAAAGCACTGTCTGATCCTACACCATGCTCACAGTTTTTGCAATATTCCAGCCCGCTGTTGAAAGCCACTATGTCAGTCCATCTTCTTGAGGGTCCTCACATTTTTTGCTGACCTTCTAGTGTACCCAGTATGTTGCCCTTCTCCAGGGAATGGTTCTTCCTAACAACATGTCCAAAGTAAGCAGAGATGAAGTTTCAACATTCTCACTTCTAAGCAGCGTTCTGGCTACGCTTCTTCCAAGATAACTTGTTCATTCTTCTGGCAGTTCACGGAATATTCCATGTTCTTTACCAAAGACATTAATCCTTCTTCTGTCTTCCTTATTCGCCATGCAGCTTTCAGCATGCGTAAGAGGTGACTGAGAATGCCATGGCTCGAGTCAGGAACTCCTTAGCTCTCAGAGTAGTATCTTCGCTTTTTAGCACTTTAAACAGATCTTTTGCAGCAGATTTGCCCAATGCAATTCATTTTTTGACTGCTACTTCCATAGTCCTTGGTTATGTATCCAAGTAAAATGAAATTCTTAATAATGTCAATCTTTTCTCCGTTCATCCTGATGTTGTTAATTGTTTCATTTGTGAGGATTTTTGTTTTCTTTATATTGAGGTGTAATCCATAATTAAGGCTTTAGTCTCTTATCTGCCTCAGTTCATGTTTCAGGTACTCTTAGTTTTCAGCAAGCAAGATTGCGTTATCGGCACACTGCAGGTTGTTAATGAGATTTCCTCCAATCCTGATGCCCTGTTCTTCTTTACATAGTCCAGCTTCACAGGTTATTTACTCAGGATACGAATTGAATGAATATGGTCAAAAGAGAGAACCCAGACATTCATGACTTCAAACTGCACTGTATCCCTTTGTTCTGTTTGAACAGCTGCTTCTTAAATTATGCAAAATTTCTGAATGAGTACAATCACGCATTCTGGAAGTTCCATTCTTCACAGTGTTATTCATAATTTGTTATGATTCACTTACTTGAATGCCTGTCTACAGTATTAGTTAGCTAGTGTTGTTCTAACAGAAATACCACAAGTGGATAGCTTTACAAAGAGAAGATTGTTTCGTCACAGTAAAGTAGGATGAAAGTCCAAATTCAAGGCATCAGCTCCAGGGGAAGGCTTTCTGTCTCAGGTTCTTACAATTTCCCCTCAGGCTAGGAGCTTCTTTGTGGAGGGACCCTGGGTCCGAAGGATGCTCTGTGTTCTCAACTCTCTGCTTGCTTTCCTTCCTTTCTATGTCTTGTAAAATAAAAGGTGGTACAGGCCACAAACCAGGAAAATGCCCTTTACATTGGATCAGAGATGTGACTTGAGCAAGGGTGTTATGTCTCTAAGACCCACTGCCTTGGAGTTGATTCCCATTCTAATATCCTTTACCACAGGCAAAGTTCATGATTTATAGTATTTAAGAAAATCACAAAACAAAGACAATGCAAGACTGGGAATTATGGTCTAACCAAGTTGGCACATGCCTTTGGGAGACATAGGTCAATCCATGACAGTCAGTGAAACACAGGCAAACATCTTTTTGTTATTTTCTGCCAAAATGCATCTACATTGGGGATGATATCCCTCATTCTACATCCTTTTCTAAATCTGGCTGGAATTTCTGGCAGCTCCCTGTTTTGTTACAAGCATTATTGAATTATCTTCAGGAAAATTTTACTTGTGTGTCATATTAATGATGCTGGTAATTTCCACATTCTGTTGGATTACCTTTTTTTGGAAGGAGCACAGCTAGGGATCCCTTTCAGTCAGTGGACACATCTTCCAAATTTCTTGGCATAGACCAGTGAACACTTCCAGGTATCTATCTATTTGCTGAAACATCTCAATTGGTATTCCATCAGTTCCTGGAAGCTTTTTTTTTTTTTTCCCCAGTGTTTTCAGTGCAGTTTGGACTTGTTTTTTAGCACTGTAAGTGTTTGATTGTACCTTACCTCCTAATATGGTTGAACAGCTGCCACTTCTTTGGGTACAGTTACTTTGTATTTTCTTTCCATCTTTCTTTGATGCTTTCTGGGTTGTTCAATATTTTTGTGGTAGAATCTTTTAATATTGCAACTGAATTTTTTTCTTCAGTTCTTTCAGCTTGAGTAATGCCCAGTGTGTTCTTTCCTTTTGATTTTCTAACTCTAGGTCTTTGCTTATTTCATTATAGTACTTTACTTTGTCTTCTGGAGTCGTCTTTTGAAATACTCTGTTCAGTTCTTTTGCTTGATCATTTCTTCTGTTTGCTTTAGCTATTCTACACTTAAGAACAGGTTTCCGATTCTCTTCTGACATCCATTTCGGTCTTTTCTTTGTTTCTTGTCTTTTTAATGACTTCTCACTTTCTTCAAATGTGAATCCTTGATCTTCCACTACTCATCTGATCTTCAGTTGTGAGTATTCCGTGCATCAAATATACTCTTCAAATGCCCCCCAAATTCCAATAGGATATGCTCAAGGTTGTAGTTTGCCTCTCATACAGTTGTTTAAATTTTCTTCAGCTTCGACTTCGATTTGCATGTGAATATTGATGTAGTCAGTCTTGTAGTCAGCCTTCTACAAATGTGTTCTATCTGATACTTTTATAATCCATCTGATGAGGTCCACATGTGAAGATTCCATTTCATGCTGTTGATAAAAGGTATTTCCAAGGAACTAGTGTTTGGTCTTACAAAATTCTGTCATAAATTCTCCAGTGTCTTTTCTATTATCAAGGTGTATTTTCCAACAATTGATCTTTTTTCTTTGTTTTTAGCTTCTGTACTTCAATTACCAGTAATTATCAAAGCATCTGAATTTCATGTTTGGTCATTTTCAGAATGCAGAAATTCATAAAAAATCTTCAGTTTCTTCATCTTTGCCATTAGTAGCTGGTGTGTAAATTTCAATAATATATTAATTGGTCTCTCTTGTAGAGATACAGGTACTATCTTATCACTAACTGCACTGTACTCTGGGATAGATCATGATTTTTTTATTTTTTTGACACTGAATATAATCTCATTCCTCTTCAATTTGTCATTTCTGGCATAGTAGACCACACGAAGGTTCTATTTAAAAATGGCCATTATCAGTACATATCAGCCGACTAGTTCCTAGGATATCAATCTTCAAATCCTCCATTTCTTTTTTTTGTATTTTCCAATTGTCCTAGACTCATACTTCATACATTCTACATTCCAACTACTACGGGATGTTTGCAGTTGTTTATTCTCATTTAAGTCACGTAACATTAGCCAATGAAGGGCCCAAGATGCTAACCTCTTTCAGATCTTTAAGATGGACTCTGTTGGATCCGACTCGACTGCACTTGGTTTGGCTTAGCTGTTGGAGAAGGCATCTTTTCCCCAGTTTGATTTTGAGTACTTTCTAAGCTAAGAGGCTCATCTTCTAGCACTATATAAGACAGTGTTTCACTGCTAATCATAAGGTTTTCGCTGGCCAGTGTTTTCAGAAGTAGATCATCAAATCCTTTCTTCCAGTCTGTCTTAATCTGAAAGCTCTGCTGAAACTTGACCTCAGTAGATGACTCTGCTGGTATTTGAAATACAGATGGCATATCTTCCAGCATAGCAGCAGCAAGCAAGCCCCCACAGTACAACAGACTGACGGATGAGTAATAGTGAATGCCTACCAGTAAATATGATTTTGAAAAAACTACTACTTCATCAAATACACTTAAACACATTTGCTTGTTATTGTTTATGGTGTTGTGATATAATTTTTCTTTTTATCTATTCATAGTCTTCAGAATTTGAAAGACATAATTTTAGGGTATTTTATACTACCATACTGTATAATGTGGTAGGTACTAGCCACACATAGCTATTCAATTTAAACATAAATTATTAAAGTTACATGAAATTTTAAGAAAGCATTTTCGTGGGCACTCTAGATGCAGTCAGTCATCACACATGGCTACTCTATATTCTGTAGGTTGCCATGATTTGGATCCAGCTTGATGGCACTTGGCTTGGTTTGGCTGTATTCTATGAGGCAGTTCTACTCTGATCTCTAGGGTCACCATGAATAGGGCATGACTTGACAGCAGTGGATTATTGAACAGCACAGATATAGAAATTTTTAATTTTTATTTATAGTATCTTCTATGTCACTAACATTTATGTAAGAAATAACCTTCAATAACTGATAAAAAGTTTCAGTGGATCAATGATTTAAAGTTTCTAGTCCTTAAATACAAAATCTAAAACAATAAAGATCATGGAAGAAAAATAAGTACAACAGTGGGTGCCCTAATATGAAACCTAAAAAGAATACAAAATATTACTAACAATGCACAAAGACCAGCAAAAGAAATAGATAACAGGAACTCCTAAAAGTCAAACACTCATGCTTATTCAAATGCTAAAAGATATATGAGGAAATGCTCATGATCATTAGCCTTTAAGTAAATCCAAATCAAAACTATAATGAGACAGATTTTACCCCAACAAGGCTGGCAATAATGCAGAAAATATAAAATAATAAATGTTGGAGAGACTAAAACAGTTTTACACTGCTGATAGGAATTTAAAATGGTACACCCAATTTAGAAATCCACATGGCAGTTTCTTAAAAATCTCGAAATAGAAATAACATATGACCCAGCAGCCCAACTTCTTAGAATATGTTCTAGAGATATAAGAGCTGTCACGTGAATAGATACATGAACACCAACTTATATTGTAGCTGTATATGAATAGCAAAAAGCTGGAATCAACTTAGGTGCCCATCAATGGATGAATGGGTAAGCAAACTATGATATATATATATATACAATGGAATACTGTGCATGATAATGTACAATAATGAATTTGGGAAGCATTGTATGAAGGACTCTGGAAAGCATTATGCTGAGTGAAATTACAGTTGTAAAAGGACAAATACTATATGGGACCACTATTATAAAGACTCAGTAAAAGATTTAAATACAAAAGTAAACAGTCTTTAATGGTTACAAAAGTGGAGAGGAAGGGAAAAGTGTATTCACTATTTAGATAATAGATAAGACTTAAGTTAGGCGAAGGGAGAGACAACACATAGCAGAAGAGAAGTCAGCACACTGAACTAAACAAAAAGCTAAGATTTCTATATATAACCCCGCACCTGGAAGGACAGAGTAGCAGAGGCACTGGTCTAGGCACTATGGTTTCAGTGGACATCTAGGTCAACTGGCATAACGCAGATTTTGTTTTAAGAAAATGTTTACGTACTACTTTGCTGAGTGGTTTCTGGGTTTTAAAAGCTAGCAAGTAACATCTAAGAAGCATCACCTTGTCCCAACCAACCTGGAATAGAGGAGAATGAGAGACATCAAAGACACAAGGAAATATGAGCTCAAGAGAAAGAAAGGGCAACATAATGCAGAGGCTACATCGGCATGAGACCAGAGGAACTAGATGGTGCCTGGCCTCCACCCACTAATGACTGCCCTGACAGGAAACACAACAAAGAGTCGGCAGTGAAGTGGGAAAAAATGGGGTGGAGAATTTAAACCCTATTAAAAAGACTAGACTTGATGGTCTGACAGGCTGGAGGATCCCCAGGAGACCTGCCCCTGGACTCTGTTATCAGAGACCTGAAACCATTCCCGAGGCCAACTCTTCAGACAAAGATCAGACTGGACTATCAGACATAAAGTGATACCAGTGACGAGTGTGCATGTTGGCTTAAGTAGATACATGAAACATACTGTCCAGAGGTAAAATTAGAGGACAAAGCAGGACAGGAGCTAGTCGAATGGGTTCAGGGTGGAAAGGAAGTGTGTGCTGTCTCACTGTAGGAAGAGGAGCTAGAGTTACAAAGCAGTGTATGTGTAAATTTTTGTATGACAAATAGACTTGAATTGTAAACTTTCACTTAAACCACAATAAAATATTTCAACCAAAAAATAAAGTGTCTAGTCTTTGGTTTCCCAAGTGGACAGCATGCTCCCTTAGATTGTTCAGTAGTTTACAGTTTCATCAAGACAAGCAGTTAAGACAAATGAAAGAAAAATACGACACGATGATGGTGACAGAAGCTGCATATAATTATGCATATGCCTTAGTTACCTACAGCTCCTATAGCACAGATAACAAAAGCAGCTTTGAAGAACACAAATTGATTTTCTCACTGCTTAGGAGTCTGAAAGTCTTAATTCAGGATAATACTTTTCTTTGTCTATTTCAGCTCCCAGTAGCTATCAGCAACACTTGGTATTTCTACATTTGTCTCTGTCATCTGTATTCCTCTACTATGCGTGTTTCTATGTCTATTCTGCTCTTTGTACAACTCAGAATTGATTAGATTCAGGACCCACCCTATTCTGGTATGATAAGTTTAGCATAACAAAACAAAATCCCTATTTACAAATGAGATCGTACTTACCGGTACACATTTGGGGAGAACACAGTTCAATCCACAGCAAACTCTTTGAAATTTTGTATGCATAGAAATGCAGACTATTGGTAAACTTCAACCTGCTAAGCTGTTCCCATAACTTGAAGAAACATACAAATTTTCAGCATTTTAAAGACTTTTCTCTTTAAAAAGTTCTTAGAATTGCTTCTACGTTTATACTGCTTATGACTCTGACAGATACGCATTTGACATAATTAGTGTAGGAGAAATAAACACTAAGAATTCAGTAAGAAACTATATGGAGAAAATTTGTGCACATTTTGCGTCTCTGAGGTGGCCTCCAGTAAATAGCAACCTCCTAGGAAATTTAAGAAATGAATGTTCAAGAAGTAGACCAAATTTTAATCTTTGTTTCTGATAGTGGTTACATTGTACAGTAGAATTTGGCTTGAGAGATACTTTGGTTTGTTAAACAAAACCCAAAATTGAACCCCACAGGTTACACGTGGGTACAGGCAGATTTATGAGAGGAAGACGACAATAGAAGTGTCAGCTCTCTCCAAATGTCCAGAAGCTATCCCAAGAGGAAGAGAAGAAGACCTCTTAGGTTATTTATTCAATATGTATATATATATATAGAAACATTCAAGCTGCTTGCAGTGGCATGGAGAATAAAAATGTCTGAGAGTAGCCGAGTGAACTCAGGAAAACAATTTTTCCTCAAGGCAACGAAGTCTAACAATAGTTTTGCAAATATTTCCTCTTTTCAGAGAAATACAGAGAATTTAGTAGTCTTCCTTTATTGTAAAATTGAATAGAGGCTTAGAAAAATACACGAAGCCATGTGTTACGTGATAATATTAATTAGAAATGCAACAAAGAATGAGAACTTATTTTTTGATGTCTGTCTCTCAGTAAGCCTACTGCTGTGTTCTGCAGATGGCAAGTTTTTGTTTTTTCAATTGAACTTGCAAAATAGTGTTGAAATGTTTACATATACCTCTTTATTCTGAAATACTTTGCTCACTCCTTCTGTTAGTTTACTAAATTCCCATCATATATTGTAATCTATAGGAATGCCTTCTTCAATGAATTATGAAGACTCAAATGGAGCTGTATACCACAAGTCCTTTGTTTTGTCAAAATGGTTTCTTGCTAGTATCATGGACTTCACAGAAAAGCTTATCATTTTGAATTAGCTTTGTGTTGTTTTCCTTTTCTTTACAGAACTGCTAGCAAGAAATGTGGTGGCTGGATATTTACCAACAAAAACTGGAATAGATCTCCAACAAAGAGCACAATTAATTAGGCTCAGTGTTTACTGTCCATTCTGATTGAAATAGCTATATCCAGCAATAAAAGAATAGTTCTCTCCCAGCCCCCATGTTTTTTAGATCAACTTCTTCTTTGAGAAATAAAATAATTGTAGTCCTAGATATGGCTAACTAATTATATAGAAAGACAGACAGATATGATCTATATTTCAACTAATTTAGGCTTTTATAGAGGAAGGAGATAAAACATATTACACATACATATGTACACACAAAAAAAAGAGTTCACATGGATACCTTTAATATGTGCTGTGATATATAAAACAGAGCTTTCCCCAACATGTACGGAGCAGAGAGGAATAGTGTGCTGTCACCGGACAGGCAGAGCAGTGGAAGCTGCATATAGGTGGGCATGTAAATTTATATGGGAATGTACATTTTCACTCAATCATATCAAATAAAAAAAATTAAAAAAAAAACAAAACAGCTTCCTTCCAGGGCAAGACTACTGTGATGTTATGATAAATATTTTAACATCATGATACCAATAAATGTAATGATGAGTTTCAAGGGTGGTAGCTTTCTTTTATTTTTTTTAATTTTCATTATTAATTACAGTGAAAGCATAAAATTTCTAACATTTGTCAGTTATCTCATCTATGATAAACCTTCATCTCTCTGGCCACCCTTGTAGCCAACACAGTTATTTTTGTCTATAGATAATTCTATTTTTAAGTCCTTGTAACAGCAGTCTCATACAGTATTTGTCCTTTTGACACTGATTTCACTCAGCATGATCTCCTCCAAATGAGACCATGTTAGGAGATGTTTTCTAAAACTGTTGTTTTTTTATCATAGCGTAGAGTTCCGATGAGTATAGTACCATAGTTTGCTTATCCATTCATCTGTTGATGGCTGTCGGAGTTGATTCCATCTTTTGCTATCATGGACTGTGCTACAAAAAACATTTGTGGGCATGTGTCTGTTCATGTGACAACCTTTGTTTCTGAAGTATAAATTCCAAGCAATGGAATTACAGGGGATCAAATGATGTCTATCTCCAGCTTTTTAAGGAAGTGCCAGATTGTTTTCCAAAGAGGCTGTACCATTTTGCAATCCTACCAGCAGTGTAGGAGAGTTCCAATTTCTCCAAATCCTCTCCAGCATTTGTTGTTTTGTGTTTTTTTGGATCATGGCCAACCTTATTGGTGTGAGATGGTATCTCATTGTAGTTCTGTTTTGAATTTCTTTAAGAGCTAATGATAGTGAGCTATACTGCATGTGTCGTTCAGCTGCCTGAATATCCAGTTTAGAAAAATGTCTGTTCATCTACTTCACTAATCGCTTAATTGGATTATTTATCCTTTTCTTGTTGATATTTTGTAACATCTTCTAGATTGTAGAGAAAGACGTCGGCCTGACATAGAATTGCCAAATATTTTTTCCCATGCTGTAGGCAGTCTTTTAACTCTTTTGACAAAGTCTTTGGATGAGCAAAAGTGTTTGATTTCTAGTAGTTCTCATTTATTTATTTTCTCTTCTGTTAATCGTGCTTTGTTTACCAGATTTTGTAGTTTATCTAAACTGTGGATTTTAACATCTATCATTGATCGTATTTTTTTGCATGATTTTATTTTGTAAAGACATTCAGCAACACATGGCATGCAACATGATATCATGCAATTATGCTCAGGTACCATAACTGAAAGAACATTCTTGGAATTATGCTGGAAAGATGTATAGAATAAGTCTTCTCAGTTCAAAATACCAAGAGTATTGGTAAAAAAAAAAAAAAAAAAAAAAAGCATAGTTTTACGTTTGTTTGTTTTAAATGGATAAGCTGGAGGAGAAATAAGAAAAACCAAGTAGAAGCTAAAAGCAAAGTGGAATTCTGAGGAACGAGGGAGTCTTGAGTTACCACTGCACAGACAAAAAATCTAAATCAAACCCACTGCCATCGAGTGGCATCCATCTCACAGAGACCTTGCAGGACACAGTAGAAATGTCCCATAGAGTTTCTAAGGAGTGCCTGGTGGATTTGAACTGATGCACCTTTTGGTTACCAGCTGTAGCACCTAACCACTATTCCACCAGTTCCAAACCCCAGTGGCTTAAAGGATGGTGCTGGCAAAAGACAAATGTGTGTAGAAACAAGCAACAACACCCAGGACCTAAGAACAGTGAATGGTCAGATCAGGAATCAATCGTTATTCTCATCATACACACAAACACATGCACACATAAAACTAAGGCCACCCAACTGAAAGAGTAAACTTAGAAAATACTAGAAAACAAGAAGGTGCTTAATTTCCTGTCTTAGTTTTGTCTCTGACAGGACAGGAAAAAAAAATACACTTGTTTTTCATCATTAAGTGATGAGCTTTATAAGTACTGTGCTGTGTCTATCTACCATTTGTAAAATCTCTCTACAGACTTTGTCCTGTGGCAGAATGATAAGCAAATCAGCAGTGAAATAATTATTATATATAAAACAGACTACTAAAATTAGTGAATATATAAGTCAATATACTGAAAATTTGGTTTGATTAAAATGTTGACTTTATTTGAAAGAAATGTCACTGATATGCTATCTGAAATTATGTAGTTAATTAAAAAACACCTCAAGGAACTTTGAAAATAATAAATTTATTCATATAGCCTTTCTGGGTTAGAAAGTTTTTGCTAGAATAAAACTCTACTTGATGTCATTAGTGTGGGGGATACTAATGTTTTGAGCACTGTAACTCTTGAATAATAGAGTAGTTCATTCTGTTTTTGCATTTTGAGATTATGATTTATGCATGTCCTTATGCTGGATAGCACTAAGCGTTGCTCCTTCATTAGTAGTTCCCAGTGAAAGTTATGTTTATATTCAGAAATTCTGCCCTGGGACGGATCATATTGTGTGAGAAATAATTACAGGGCAAGAGTGGAGAGTCACTGCTTAAAATGTATTAGAAATTATTCGCTTGATACGCCTTCTGGTTGCCACAGTGTGGTTCTGTCTAATTATCCCAGGGGATCTGCTAGGCTCTCTGACTGTTAAGTAGATAATTTTTAACATTGGGAAATATATATATTTTCTAACAGGATAGTGACTTTGAGCCTGATGCTGAAAGTATTGTTTAATCAAATTATTTAACTATTTAAGGCATTTGAATGTTATTTGTTAGTTTGGTCAATAAATTAACAGCACAGAAACCCCGCTGTTGGTCTGAATGGTTATGGCAGGGTAATTTCTTGTTCTCCCCAATCCTGAGGCTACTTCCCATAAATTATATTTAAAAGAGTCGTATTACCATTTTAGAGTTGCCAATTATTAAATATTTCAAAATTTCTGACTGGTCTCACTAGAGACATGATCAGAGACACCAAAAAAAAAAAAAAAAAACCATAATCCAATTTGTATATTTGATTGTGTCAGAATGGTTAAAAACTTGGCTGCTAAACAAAAAGTCACCAGTTCAAACTCACTGGCTGCTCCTTGGAAACTGTATGGCGCAATTTTACTCTGTCCTATAGAGCTGGCATGAGTTGGAATCAACATGATAGTAACGGAATATGCACCTAAAATCTCATTTTTGGGTATCTTCCATAGCTTCTGAAAACTTTTTCAAAAATCCCTCCTATTTAGTGTCCTCCTAATGAAGTGTGGAAATCCTGATAGCAGAGTAATTAATTTCTACATGTGCTGAACAAAAGGTCAGGTGTTCAAATTTGCCAGATACTTCTTGGAAACATCATGGAACAGTTCTAATTTGTCCTCTGGGGGTACAGTGTAGGAATTGCCTTGATGGCAATGAGTTTTTGACTTTGATGGCGATGAAGTTCTGTGACACTACTGGCTGCCATTATTATCTATTTAGCAAGTAGTTCAGACTTGGGAAGGATTTTGAGTTTAATATTTTGGCATCAAACTAAGAAACTAGGAGATATTTAAATTAAAAGCAGAAGACAAACATTTCCATATAAATCGATTCGTGAGTACAGATAATAGATAAAAATTAGTTGTTTATGAACACACCAGCTATGTGAAAACTGCATGCTACCAATTTAGGGCCAGACACTAAAACATGTCCTTCCTCTTGAAAAATTATGGAGAAGCTCAGATATGTGACTTAAATAAGAAGCATTTGGCTTACATTTTCAATAGGATACTAATTAGCTAGAAAACATCTACTTTCAGGTCAAAGGGGTTGACATGGAACAATGGTTTGTCTTGGTGACATGTAGAAATATAGTTACAGAGTTGCGAAAGCAGACTCATTGCTCAAGTGTACCATCCATCATTCAACAAGATCTTTGAAGAGTTCAGGATCAGGAAGTAAGTGTGCTAATATTGAGCATATTTTTAAAAACCATTTTTTAACTTTTTTATTAATTACAATGAAAGAATAAAATTTCTACCATATATCAATTTTCTCATCTATGATAAATCCTCAGTCCCCCACCCATCAATGTGGCCAGCACAGTGCTTTTTGTCTGTGGATCATTCTCTTGTTAAGTCCTTATTAACAGGGGTCTCATACAAAGTTTGTCTTTTTGACACTGATTGATTTCACTCAGCATGATCTCTTCCAAATGAAAACATGTTAGGAGATGTTTTCTAAAACTGTCATTGTTTTATAACATAGCATAGTGTTCCATTGAGTATATGTACCATAGTTTGCTTATCCATTCATCTGTTGATGGCCATCAGGGTTGATTTCACCTTTTTGCTGTTGTGGACTGTGCTACAAGAAGCATTTGTGGGCATGCGTCTGTTTGTGTGACAACCTTTGTTTCTGAAGGATAAATTCCAAGCAATGAAATTACTGGATCAAATGATATATCTATCTTCAGCTTTTTAAGGAAGCACCAGACTGTTTTCCAAAGAGATTGTACCATTTTGCAATCCCACCAGCAGTATAAGAGAGTTTCAATTTCTCCACAACCCCTCGAGCATTTGTTGTTTTATGTTTTTTGGATCATGGCCAACCTTGTTGGGGTGAGATGGTATCTCATTGTAGTTTTGATTTGAATTGCTTTAATAGCTAATGGTCGTGAGCAATTCTACATGCATCGTTCGGCTGCCTGGATATCCTCTTTAGAAAAGTGTCTGTTCATCTCCTTCACTCGTTGTTTAATTGGATTGTTTATTCTTTTCTTGTTGTTGTGTTGTAATAATTTATAGATTATGGAGATCAGACGTTGGTCAGACATAGAGTAGCCAAATGTTTTTTTCTTTTTCCCCCATTCTGTAGGTGGCCTTTTAATTCTTTTGATGAAGTCTTTGGATGAGCAAAAGTGCTTGATTCTTGGTAGTTCCTATTTATCTATTTTCTCTTCTGTTGAATGTGCTTTGTCAGGTTTTGAAATCTGTCTACGTTGTGTCTTAAAACTTCCATTGTTGATCCTATTTTATCTTGGATGAGCTTTATCGTTTTAGATTATATATTTAGGTCTTTTATCCAATTTGAGTTGATTTTTGTAGAAGGTGTGAGATATGGGTCTTGTTTCAATTTTTTGCAGATGGATATCCAATTTTGCCAGCACCATTTGTGAAAGAGACTGTTCTTATCCCAGTTTAAAATCTTGGGGCCTTTGTAGAATATCAACTGTTCATAGGAAGATGATGGCATCTCTGGGGTCTCAACTCTGTTCCATTGGTCTATGTATCTCTTTTTGTACCAGTATCAGGCTGTTTTGACTAGTGTGGCAGTGTAATAGGTTCTAAAGTTGTGTAGTGAGAGGCCTCCCAGTGTGTTCTTCTTCTTCAGTAGTGCTTTACTTATTCGAGGTTTCTACCCTTTCCAAACAAAGTTGATGATTCATTTCTCCATCTCATTAAAAATTCTTCTGGAATTTATATTGGGATTGTGCTATATAAGCAGACTGTTTGGGGTAAAATAGACATTTTCACAATATTGAGTCTTCCTATCCATGAGCAGGGTAGATTACTCGATTTATGTAAGTTTCTCTTAGTTCCTTGCAGTAAGGCCTTGTAGTTCTCTTTGTAAAGATCTCTTATTTCTCTAGTTAGATTTGTCCTAATAATCCTTATAATCTGTTTTCCCTGTAGTACCTGAGGCGTTTTTCTGTTGTTCTCTTTCTACTTGTTCAAGCTGGAAGGTCAATTCTTTAATTTGCACCCTTTCTTCTTTCTGGATGTGTGCAGTTGTAGAGGTAAACTGATCTCTGAGGACTGCTTTTGCTGTACCCTGTAGATTCTTGTAGGATGTGTTTTCATTCTCATTTGATTCCATGAATTTCTTTATTGTGTCCTTAATTTCTTCTATTTTATCTTCCTGGGGGCTATAGCAAATGGAATTGATTTGATGATTTCCTCTTTAATGATCTCTGTGTTGGCATAAAGGAATCTTACTGATTTACTTCTGTTTATCTTGTATCCCGTTACTTTACTGAACTCCTCTGTTAGCTCCAATAGTTTACTTATGGATTGCTTTGGATTCTCTGTGTAAACAATCATATCATCTGTCAACAGGGAAGTTTTTACTTCAATGCCGATGCAGATGCCCTTTATTTCTTTGTCTTGCCTAATTGCTGTGGCTAAAACTTCTAGCACAATGTCAAATTGAAGTTGTGAGATTGGCCATGTTTGTCTAGTTCCCATTCTCAAAGAGAATTCTCTCAGTCTTTCACCATTCAGAATGATGAAAGTAGTTGGCTTTGCGTAGATGCTACCGAGTGCATTGAGGAATTTCCCCTCTCTTACAATTTTCTGAGAGTTTTAAACATGAATGGCTGTTGAATTCTGTCAAATGCCTTTTCTGCATCAATTGACAAAATCAGGAGATTCTTGTCTTTGGTGTTATTAATGTAGTTGATCACATTAATTCTTTTTCTGATGTTGAACCAGCCTTGAATCCCTGGAATAAAACCAACTTGATCATGATGAATGATTTTTTTTTTTTTAAATGCTGTTGAATTCTATTGGCTAGAATTTTGTTGAAGATTTTTGCATCTAGGTTAATGAGTGATATTGGTCTGTAATTTTCTTTTTTTGTGAGATCTTTCCCTCGTTTTGTCATCAGGGTTATGCTGGCTTAATAGAATGAATTTGGGAGTATTCCATCCCTTTCCATGGTGTGAAATAGCATCAATAGTATCAGAGTTAACTCTTCTCTAAAAGTTTGGTCTCTGGTAAAGCCATCTGGACCAGGACTATTTTTGTTTGATAGATTTTTGATGACTTTTTCAATCTTTTCCTTTGTGATAGATTTATTAAATTGATCTGCTTCGCCTTGTGATAATCTTGGTAAGTGATATGAATCTAGACGTTTGTCCATTTGCCCTAGGGTTTCCAACCTGTTAGAGTACAGCCTTCCATAGTATTCTGTTACAATATTTTTGATTTCTGGGTCTGTTGTAATGACTCCCATCTCATTTCTTAATCAGGTAGTTTGTATCTTCTGCTGTTTTTCTTTTGTAAATTTAGCCAACGGTTTATCACTTTTGTTGACCTTTTTGAAGAACGAGCTTTTGGTTTTGTTAATTTTTTTTTTCAATTGTTTTTCTATTCTGCAGTTCATTTAGTTCTGCTCTAATCCTTATAATCTGTTTTCCTCTGGTACCTGAGGAGTTTTTCTGTTGTTCTCTTCTTACTTGTTCAAGCTGGAAGGTCAATTCTTTAATTTGCGCCCTTTCTTCTTTCTGGATGTGTGCAGTTATAGAGGTAAACTGATCTCTGAAGACTGCTTTTGCTGTACCCTGCAGATTCTTGTAGGATGTGTTTTCATTCTCATTTGATTCCATGAATTTCTTTGTTGTGTCCTTAATTTCTTCTATAACCCAAGGCTTTTTGAACAGTGTTGCTCAGTTTCCATAAGTCTGAATTTCTACCTATGAATTTTCTGTTATTGATTTCAACTTTTACAGCTCTATGGCCCAAGGAGATACTTTGCAGCAAATCAGTGATTTGGGTTTTATGGAGAACTGCTTTATGACGTAACACATGGCCTATTCTGGAAAATGTTGCATATGCATTGGGAAGAAGATGTACTTATATGTTGATTTATGAAAAGACCTGTATATGTCACTAAGGTCAAGTTGGTTGATTGTTGCAATAAGATCTCCTTCTTCTTCTTTAATGAAGGTACATTACCAAATATCAATCAGAAAGTGGCCTATGGAGTATGTGCTTTTATTTATCAAAGCAATTCCCATATATGGTGGTCAGAAACATACCTTCCATGTTCTCACCAAATTCATATGTAAGTAGGCAAACCTTAATATTTCCTCTCATTACCAAATCTGAAGAATAAGCAGAGTGGGTTCAAATAGATATGCCATACCTGAATTTCTTGAGGAATTAATAATGTGTAGTCAGAGTTAAACCTGATTAGATCCTTGGTGGCTACTTCTGAGTTGTGCCTTCTACTATAGCTGTCAGATTTCTTTGCTGTAAGCAACACAGTCAGACTCTGGGTGATTTAAGCAGAAAATAAATTTTTAAACAGGTATAAATAGATCACAGAATACCAGGAAACTTTGAAAATCAAGAGCAGGTAAAAGAACATTAGGCTTCAGCCAGAACATTAGCCAAAATTGTGCCTCTGGCACTGAACACTGGAAGATGCGGCTCCTGTGAACCCTGTAAATGCCTCTGGAGACATTGTTTCTGTTGTTCTAGAAATTACTCTGGGTCTACCCCAAGGCTACCACTGGCCATTAGGACTTATTCTTTGCTGTCATTGTTTCTTTAATGTCTTTCTGATATTAGGTTTTAATTCTAGTAAGCAGGAGGCATTTCTGATTTAAGAATGTAGGATTCCTAACTGTATCCTATATGAGAGACTGAAAAGAAAATAAAAGGTATTTTGAGTTTAAAGTTTCAAGTAAGAGGTGAATTCTTCCTTTTACCAAAAACACTTAGTGTTTGATGTGTGCTTTTCTAAAAATATGCATACATATATACATATATATATATCATTTAGATATCATTATTTGAATTCAGTCTTATAATGTGGAGAACTAATTGAGCTAGGACAGATTGAAGCAGCTACATAAAATATGGAAAAATAAGAAAGCAGTCATTCCATTCATGTTCCATGAAGTTTTTCTAAGTGTTGTAAATAGAGAGTGAATCATTTTGGAATAATCTATTATGTTGTTTCCCCAGGAAAAAATAACAGTAAAATTCTTCTTAGGTTGGTCCAAAATGTCAAAATTAAGAAACATGAGGTACACTGTATAAAAACTTTGGTAAAGAATTTCCCATTTAGCTAATGTATCTATCTTTAAAGAAATGGCCCATGGAGATTCAGTTTTTTAGTTTTTCAGTTGCTTCAGAAAGACCCAAGTGGACCCATCGGAAATCTTGGCATTTAGGATCTCAGAGAGCTGTGATCTTTAGTAAGCTTCAGTTTCATGTGACTCTGCATGTGGAGATGTAAAGACTTGAAATCGTTTCCAAGGAACTAATAACAACAACCCGTTAGATAATTGGAAATGTAGGGCTGAATTTCACATAACAAAGTCAGAATTGTCAGAGTAAAATCTAACTTTGAAAAAGAATTGCAAGATTTCAACTTTTATATCCCTTGGTAAATTCTGATTGCAGTGTCAGAGAAATCCAGGTGAGTAATTTTAGGGCATCAAAAATAGGAAATGAGAGAGAGAGAGAGAGACATAAGAAGAAGGAAGAAAGGAATTAGGAGGAAAGGAAGCAGGGAGGGAATGAAGGATGACAGAAGAAAGGAGGGAAGGAAAAAAGAAAGCTGTCTTCTCAACTTCCTCTTGGGAATGGAAGAAAAACAGAACATGCAGAGATGTTCCTAATTCACTTTTGCCAGACCCAAGCTAAGCAGAAACACCAGGAATAGTTCTAAAGAAATGGTGAGATTGCACACTTGAAGTGTGTATGTGAAATGGCAGGACAATGATGCGGTCTCAATAAAAAACTGACTAGACTGGTGACAGGTAGCCCTTAATTTCTGGATAGATAGTGGCTGAACTTCTGGATGTCAAAGAAATATAAAAAAAGAAACTCACATATTTATATGAGGCACCTAAATGCATATACATGTATGTAGGCTGTTAAATTGTCTTAGAAAGTGATTGTACCATTTTGTGTATCAACTGATAATGAACGATGGTTACTGTTGAGGTTTTTTGTTTCTTAACCTGAAATTGGCTTACAGAGAAATAACAGTTAACAATTACATACATATGTGTGTACATATATATATATATAAACTGTATGTACACTTAAAAATGTCAAAATACATAACATCATTTAAAAAAATGATTTATTCAATTTACTCTAAGTAAAAGGGTAGACCATTAGCCAAGAATTAACTGGGTAGAATTAGGTATGTAAGGAAAGTCAGGAGAGATTAATGCCAGGTTTTACTGGAGAGAAAAAAAAATATGTCTTCATGAGTCTCTTCAGCTGATATTATTTCATTGGCTTTACAAAATACAGATGAAGAATTAAAACAAATGGACAATCACAGCTTGTGTTAGTTTTAAGAAGTCTCCCTGACAGCTAAACCCTGCAATGTTACCAACTTGGCTTGTCTTGGCATACCATATAAACAAGTCACTGACAATGTTTGGTATTTTGTTTAAACACAGATTCATTTATTTATCCAGTTTCCTCTCTGTAATCACTAAATTCTTGGTTTTAAAAGGACAACCTCAAAAAATACTTTCATTTATTGCTGGTGAGATACAAAATAGCACAGTTGCTTTGGTAGATAGCTTGGCAGTTTCTTACAAAATTGAAGGTAGGCTTATCATACAATTCAGCAGTTGTGTTTATGGGTATTTACTCAACTAATTTAAAAACTTATATCCACAAAAGACCTACAAACAGATATTTACAGAAGCTTTATCCATAATATCCAAAAATTAGAAGCAATTAAGACATCTTTCAGCAGGTGAATGAGGAAGCAAACTACGGTACATCTATATAATAAAATACTACTACTCATGGACAGAAAAAAACAAGCTATCAAGCCATGCAGAGACACAGGTGAATCTTAAATGCATAAATGAAGAAAAGGCAGTAAGAGAAGGCTGTTTATTGTATGTATGATTTAGTTTTATAGCATTCTAGAAAATACAAGATTTAGACATAATAAACACATCAGTGTTTGGGAGAAGGGAGGTTGAGTCGGTGAGGCACAGGGGATTTTTACAGGGTAGTGAAACTACTCTGTATGATTTTATAATGGTGGATATATGACACTGTCCATTGGTAAAATCTTGTAGAACAAGATTTATCCTTTGTGTATGCAAAACAAAAAAAAAAGTCATCTAGAAGAGTGGGGATACCAGGATGAATACAGAATATGATGAACTAATCTAACTATATAAAAAATGTGAGATACAACCTTGTTCAGGGAAATGAGAGTTTAAGATGCGGAGCTAACTGACTGAGAATGAGGTGGTACAGTCTATAAGACTAAAGAGAAAAGCAAGTGTACTTAAGCACTCTACAGTAGTTGATAAAGCTGTTCCCATGTAAGTACTGGTTAACAATGTTGATATGCACATATACTAACAATCAACAATTAAGTAAATGGATGGTGCATGATGGGAATCAGATTTCTCACTCTTTGAGTACAAGATTAGTTTAGCGTAATCCATGGAAAATAGGTTAGAGTTGGAGGGATCAGGATAATTTATCTTTAGCTTCATAAATACTCGAATAATTACGTATATAAACATAAATGACTCAAAACCAAACCCATTGCCATTGAGTCAATTCCACCTAGTAGTTACCCTAGTAGGATAGAGTAGAACTGCCCTCGAGGGTTTCCAAGAAATGCTGGTGGATTAGAGCAGCTGACCTTTTGAATATCAGTGCTGGCTCTTTACCACTGTGCCCCCAAGGCTCCAAAAACATGTATCAATATGTGAATGGACACAAGTCCAAAAGCCAAGCCAAGTGCCATCGCGTCGTATATGCATAAATTTTATTGCTCTGTCAAATGAGAGGACCTGGAAGCAACAACATTCCAGATGCAATGAGCACAACCTGACACCTAGATTTTGGTTTTTAATACCAATATGAGAAGCCGGGCTCCTAGGAGCAGTGTTAGATTCTAGAATAGTGATAGTAAATACACAATAGGAGCCTGCAGCAGCTTTCAGTTCCACAAAATAAAGAAAAGCTAGGAAAAAAAAAATGTAAAAAATAGAAACACAGTGATAAGGTTACGTCTAAGTGACCTAAGCATCAACTGAAGCAGTGCCCAGTGGCCAAAGATGGAACACCTTGAGCAAGTAAAAAAATACATACATATATATACTGAATTGATCCAAATATAAATTTCGATGTGCAGAAGAATTCCTAGGAATTTATGTAGATAATTTGCCCTGAGAAGATGAAATAGAACCCCATCTTTTATATGGATTGTATGTAGCAACTTCCTTTCAAATAATAAAGTATGGAAACAGGAGAAGGACAAACACTTTTTAACAGAAAATCCTAACAAATACTAGTTCAGCGAGGTGATCAGGGTTCGCATTAACGGCGGTAAGTCACAACAATTGTATGTGCCCTCGATGTTACGTTGTGAATGGCCCTCTACCTCTTTTGTCTTCCCCTCAAGAACACGTAATTAAGTCTAAACAAGAGAAAAGCTTCAGACAAATCCCTACTGAGGGACAGTCTATAGAACAACTGACCAGTATTCTTCAAAACTGTCGAAATTCTGAGAAATAGTCACAGCCTGGATACTAGAGAGACAAGACAACTGAATGTAACGCAGTATTCTGAATCAGATCCTGGAACAGAAAGGATATAAAGTGCAAACTGAGGAAATCTGAACAAAGTATAGACTTCAGTTAATTAGTTCATCAATTGCAACAAATGTACTTACAAGTTGATGCTTATAGGAGAAAATAGGTGTGGAGTATATGCGACTCTCTGAACAATGTTCATAATTTTATGAAAATCTAAAAAACCCTAAAATTAAAAATAATAACCAAAAAAAACCCTTCTTGCTGATTAAAAGCTTGTTATCCTTTGTCTGTGAGACATTATTTCTTTCCCATCTCTAGAAAAAAGTTTAAACTCAATAAATGTGCAAAGATCTTGTGAGTTAATTATTTGTTAAGGGAGTTGAATGTATACTTAAATCCCTCAGTTAGGTGTGAGGTTAAATGTAAAAAATATCTATTAGCATATGAAAGCACGTTTTTCCTTCTGTAGCATATGAAGTCAGTTTCATTCTGATTCTAATTTCTTTTTAGAATCTAAATGTCAAAGATTATAAATGGAATTCAAACAGAAAATTTGAATTTTATGCATCTATATTCCTTAATCAAATCTGTTTTATGCTGAGGAAAGTGGAGTTACCTACGGTTCATGACTTAAAATAGTTCAAAAATTTCACTTGTGTATTTAGTCAATTGGCATTGACCTAATCATTCAAAAAAAAATTAATGTATTCAAGCAAATAGGAAAGAAAACAGAACCCATACATTGGTGAAGAAATCAGACTTTTGGTGGTCTCACATTTCTGGGAAAAAAAAATGTAGCTCTGTGCATAAGGAAACAAAAAATATGTCTATAAAGTGTAAGTGCATACTAGCAGATAGCAGCCTTCTCTTTCATCAATAATGTAGAAGACACTCCATTAAACAAGCATATTGCGCTCTTCACTACCTCCACCTGCCCCTTAACCCACATTATTACTTGCATCAATCTTGAGTCACACAGAATCACTTAAGCCCTCTCTAAGCTATGCTCCTTGACATTTCACTTTGCACACTTCCTTTGCATCACTTATTTTGTTGCTCCATAAGTAATTTAGATAGAAAACTTCTTACAAAAGGCCTATTAAGTTTCACTATTGCTTTTATTCATTAAGCCAAGGTAGTAAAATAATAATAATACAATAAAAAACTCACTGCCATCAAGACAATTCTGATTCATTAGTGACCCTATAGAACAGTAGAACTGCCCCATGGAGTTTCCAGTGAGCGCCTGGCAGATTTGAACTGCCCACTTTTTGATTACCAGACGCAGCACTGAACCACTACTCTACCAGCATTTCCAATAATACAATAAGAATGCTGAAAAGCTTATACTTTATAAAGTCATTATTCATTGCCTGTAGGAAATTTGATTTTGTAAACTTTAAGAGAAATCTAATTTTGATTGCCACAGGTAGAGTAATTAGCACTGTGGGTTTTGTTTGTTTGTTTTTACAGTAACTGTTGCTGTTAGTTGTTGTTGAGGGGATTTCAGCTCCATGAAAACAAAATCCAAAAGCTAAACCAAGCACTGTTAAGTCAGTTCTGACTTAGAGGACTCTGTAGGACGGAGAAGAATTGCCCAGTATGGTTTCCAAGGTTGTAAATCTTTACAGAAGAAAACTACCATGTCTCTCTCCCTCAAAGTGGCTGGTGGGTTTGAACCGCCAAACTTTCGGTTACCATCTGAGCATTGTAACCACTGTGCCCTCCGTGCTGCATTGAATGGAGCCATAGAACCTTTAAAGCTGTGATCTTTCAGAAGCAGACTCCAACAGCTGTTTTCCCAGATGCCTCTGGCTGGGTTCAAACCACCTTCAGTTTTGCCTGTTTGGGCCAAACAAGGACTCCTTACACACTGATGCAGCTGTATACATATGGGTGTGAAGAAGAAATTTAACCTCCTCGCTTTCAAGAGCAGCACCAGGTGCAGAGCCCTCCCCCCTTTTTGATCCTGTTCAACCCGTTCCAGGTTCCAGAGCCAGACCGGTAAGATCCCCTTTCTCCTTCCTTTCTTCCCAACTATCTTCATCCCACAGCCAGAGCTGCTCCATCTCCAACTCTTCACCTTCCCCAGCATCCAGCCTCTCCATCCCCATCCACAATCAACCCCATAAAACACCCAAACCCCAGAGCATTGACGCCTGCTGGCCTGCTAGCTTCTTAATAAACTGTAAGTGCTTCTCTAACCTAGTGGTGAAGATTCGTTTTTCCACATCATGTATGTGTCATTTCTTTCTCCTAAAATTCAGAGAAGCTCTCAACCTCCAATGCTGGTCGTATTGGCTTTTTTTTTTTTTCCTGTGTTGAGATGGAGGTCAGCATACTTCTTGTGATGCAGCTGAGAACTGGCATTCTACAGAGTCAGCTGATTCAGGGGTTAGTACCTCCTAGAAATACCTCAAGTCAGAAAGAAAGATTGCATTAAAACATGACATTAATGCATGACTCTTCAATAAACACTTTTCATGATATCAGGTAGATTCTGGATTTCTCTTGCAGTCCTATTAGGTGGTTGGAAGAGATGAATAGAATTACAGAGAATGGGCCAGATGGCGTATTTGAAACCCAGTGGGATAAACCAGATGGAACGCTGTTATTTTGCCCATTTATTTATGAATAGAAATAGGTAGGGGGATGGTCTTGAAGCTTGTTGATGATAATTATTTCCCAAAGATTTCCTGTTGTTTCTGTGGTTGGTATGTGTATAAGTGTGTATGTGTTTGATATAGATATATTTAGATGGAGATAGGAGAAACAAATTTTAAAGTAGATTAAAATTGGAAAAGTAAGTAGATGGCAGCAGTTTGTTCTCATTTTTATGGATTCTTAATTCTGAAAAACTGTAAAAAATATTTTTACCAATTTTTTTTAAATTTAAAGTTTATGCAGATGAAGAAGACAAGCTGTTAAAAATTTGAGCTAATTAACTTTGTAAGTCTAACACACTATGGAATAGGTTTTGTGTGAGCTGTCACTGTGTGCGTGCAGTTTTTTGTGTAATGAGAAAAAATTAAAAATAGAAATTGAGCTGGAAGACTTTTACACAGTGCTAACAAAGTACTTTCATGAAGTAAAGATTGATAGTTTACTATGAATTTACTATCCAAAGAATTCTTTATTCAGCCATGGATGAATCCTTTTTGGCCTGAGCCATGAAAGGAAGTGACTTCAAAGTTTTTGGGTGTTTTTTTTTTTTTTTTTTTTGGTTATTTTTATTTTGTTAGGGTGCCAGATTTATCTCTGTTTTTCCTTGAGTTAAATAAAAAATACATATATATACTTTCCTACTGACCCAGTATACAAAGACACACCCATACCAGAAGCAAATTTCTTCCAATAAAACTTACTTTTGCTACAAATCACAGTTACTGATAGTTTCTGTTATATCTTATTCTATTCTACTTACTGTTTAAATGTTGGTTGTGACCCATGAAATTGATTTTGTAACTCATGAACCAGTTGCCATTGAGTTGCTGTTGAGTCCTAGTAATTCGGTGTTGCAGAGTAGAATCGCAAATCATAGAGTTTTCATGGCTGTAACCTTTTAGAAGAGCACCAGGCCTTTCTTCAGTTTTTCTTCTCGGTAGATTTGAACACAAAATCTTTTTGTTAGTAGCTAATAACTTAACTGGTTATACTACCCAGGAACTCCTATGTTTTATTAACAGGTTGCAAATACAAAAGAACACCCATCGTGGACTGATAAAATGATTTTTTTTTAAAGTTCATCTTGAACCATCATTTTACTCGAAGAGGATAGAAATGCTAAGTAGCATTTCCATTATCAAGCAGGTGAAAAGCAGCTAAAACAGCCTTTTCTCCTTAATAAAGGTCTTAATAGTTATGCAGCAGCTTTACTAAACCAAACCAAACCCATCATCATTGCGTTGCTTCCAATCGATAGGGACCTTAAAGAATAAAGTGGAACTGCCCCATAGAGTATCCAAGAAACATCTAGTGGATTTGAACTGACGGATTTTTGTTTAGCAGTTGTAGTTCTTAACCGATACACCACCACCAGCTTTGCTCCTACAGTTTACTTTGCTGTTCACTGTTCATTTAAGAGGAAAATGCACAAGGCTTAGTGGATCTGTGCTATGTCTGCTAAACAAACAAACAAAAGGTTAGCGGTTCGAATCTTGAAAACTCCGTGGGGAAGTTCTACTCTGTCCTACAGGGTTGCTGTGACTTGACTGCACTGCAATGGATGTGGTTTTATCCATTCAAGATCAACTTTTCCTTAAACCAGGAGTACTTGCTAACAAGCAGCCAAATGAGTTTCTAGTTGCAGAAAACATTCTGTGAGAGGCTGCATTTCTTCTAATAAAACAGCATCATCTTGTTCCAGATGATGACTAACAAGTGTAACGGCAAGCCAGTTTTAGGCGGTAGTCTGCCTGTTACTTTCCACCTGTTGTTTTCCTGGTGGTCCAAGCTTGCAGAGGCTCTAAGAGTCAGCTGGGAAAATCATAAATTTCAGCACCATGGAACTCCATCCAGAATACACAGGAATTGAGGGCAAGTGTTACACTGGTTCAGTCTCCCTCTCCTTTTACCTCTTCTTCCCTTTTTCAAGTTCAATTCCTTGCTCCGGTCCTGTTTATTATGGTGTTTTTACCTTAATCTTGAGTTCAGCATTCGCAGCTGGCATAACATTGTAGCTTGAAGCAACAAGCAACATTTTCTTTCAAGTTAGGAACTTTTTGTATTTTTTTTTTTGGTGTGTTTGTTTGTTTTTGATGAAAACAGTTCACTGCCAGAAACTGCTCAAACTCACCAGGCTCAGTCTATGGTCCTGGATTTTCAGGTTGTGTAGTGGTTTGGCTCTATGGCTGCTCACCAAAAGGTTGGCAGTTTGAATCTACCAAGTGCTTCTTGGAAACCCAATTGAACAGTTCGATTCTGTCTTGTAGGGTTACTATGAGTCAGATTTGACTCAAGAGCAATGGATTTGGTCTTGATTTTCCCACCCTCATAGAACTATTGAAGAGGTTGGTTCATTCAGTTAATCTATAGCATCTCTTTAAAATGCTCCTGTTAAGGTATTGCTACTTGTAGCACATGAAATCCCTTTAAGCACAGGTTGACTGAACACAGCTAAATATAAGGCAGACTCAGGAATAACTAATGTCTTTGTACCTAAAAAAATAAAACAGATAAAACAACAAAAATTTAGCTTGACCATTTAAAAGACTAATTGCTGTCTTTCATGATCTTTGCTTACTGTTTATACTCCATTACTTTTTGGCAAACCGTGAATTGTGCATTCCATTAAGCATGTGCTAAATGCAGTTGTTTGTAAGCTTTATTTCATTACCACTGTAAGCTTTATTCACATTTATTCAACTTCCATAGTTCATTATTCGTTTAACATCTGCTCACATTTAAAAAATTAGTGGGGAGTTGCTCTATGTTTACGAATTAATGGCCATCAAATTGAAGACTAGATATTGACCTCAGGCAAGAGAGAGTTGTGTGACCTTTGGACAAGTTACTTTGGACAAGTTACTTAGCATTATGGGTCTTCTGCTTAACTAAGTGTGGTAGGAAATATGACCTCCCAAGTGGCTTTCTAACAGGAAAAATAAAAAAGAGAAAGTGACTGAAGGTTTACTTTTGCCATCATAGCTATAAAACCCACTGCCATCAAGTCTAT
Organism: Heterohyrax brucei; assembly: GCA_028571685.1. Taxonomy (NCBI): domain Eukaryota; kingdom Metazoa; phylum Chordata; class Mammalia; order Hyracoidea; family Procaviidae; genus Heterohyrax; species Heterohyrax brucei. Next base: position 110,869,669 of record CM053148.1, read on the forward strand.
AAAAATATGAACAAAAGGGAGAATTAGTGAGCAAGCCAATAAATCATTTTTGGATGCTGACTGCCTCTTGATACTGTTAGGTGCCGTCGAGTCAGTTCCGACTCATAGCAGCCCCATGTACAGCAGAATGAAACAGGCCTGGTCTTGTGTCATCCTCATAATTGTTGCTATACTTGAGGCCCTTGTTGCAGCCACTGTCTCCTTGAAGGTCATTGTCTTTTCTGCTGATCTCCTGCTTTACCAAGTGTGATGTCCTTCTTCAGGGACTGATCTTTCCTGACAACATGTCTAAAGTATGTGAGACATAGCCATGCCATCCTTGCTTCTAAGAGACCTTCTGGTTGTTATTCCAAGACAAATTTATTCTTTTTTTAGGCAGTCCATGGTGTAGTCAGTATTCTTCACTAACACCAGAATCCAAATGCATCAGTTTGCCTTCTGTTTTCCTTATTCATCATCCAGCTTTTTCACGAATATGAGGTGATTGAAACATCGTGGCATGGGTCAGGCTCTCCCTAGTCTTCAAGGTAACATCTGTGCTTTTCGATACTTTAAAGAATTCTTTTGTAGCATGTTTGGCCAATGTAATGCATCTTTTGATTTCTTGAATGCTGCTTTGTGAATGTTGATTACGGATCTAAGTAAAATGCAATCCTCAACAACCCCAATCTTTTCTCCACTTATCAGTGTGTTGCTTAGATTTTTTTTATGCTGATGTATAATCCGCCGTAAAGGCTGTGGTCTTTGATCTTCACCAGTAAGTGTTTCAAATCCTCTCCACTTTCAGAAAGCAAAGTTGTGCCATCTGTAAAATGCAAGTTGTTAAAAGTCTTCCTCTAATTTTGATCCACTGTTCTTCTTCACATAGTCTAGTTTCTCTTGTTTGCTCAGCATACAGACTGAAGAGGTATGATTAAAGTATACAACCCTGAAGCACACCTTTCTTGACTTCAAACCACGCAGTATTAACTTGTTTCTGTTCAAACAACTGCCTCTTGATCTATGTACAAGTTCCTCATAACTACAGTTAAATGTTCCAGAATTCCCGTTCTTTGAAATGTTGTCTATAATTTGTTATGATCCACAGAGACAAATGTCTTAGTGTTGTCAATAAAACACAGGTAAATTTCTTTCTCGTATGCTCTCCTTTCAGCCAGGATCCTTCCGACATCAGCGATAATATTCCTGATTTCACATGCTCTTCTAAGTCCATCCTGAATTTCTGACAGTTGCCTGTCTAAATACTGCTGCAGCCACTTTCCAGTGATCATTCAGGAAAAGTTCGCTCACATGCGATTTTACCTTCTGTGTTCGTTGGGTCACCTTTCTTGTTAATAAGCATATTTACAGATTTCTTTCAATCGGTTGGCCACTTAGCTGTCTTCCAAATTCCTTGGAGTAAATGAGTACTTGCAGTGCTGCATCTGTTGGCTGAAGCACCTCAGTTTGTATCCCACCAATTCCTGGAATCTTGTTTTTCACCAGTGCCTTCAGTGCAGCTTAGACTTCTCCCTTCAGTACCATAGGTTCCTGATCATATGCTACCTCCTGAATTGGTTGAATGTTCACCACTCCTTTCTGGTATAGTAACAGTGGGTATTCCTTCTGTCTTCTTTTGATGCCTCTTACTCTGTTTATTATTTTCCCAGTAGAAATTTCAGTATGGCTAATCAAGACTTGATTTTTTTCTTCAGACAGACTGTCTAGATAAGTGTTATTATTATTTTTTTTTCTTAATGGATCAGAGTTTAGATCTTAAGGGATCAAAATGAATATAGAACAGAAAATAGTATTGAGGATGACAGGTTTCTGTTGATCTTGATTTATCCTTATTTTGTTTCTTTTGCTTTTCTTTGGGACTGTTTACATGGTTTTAGTGCAGAAAGCTAGTAGATTACACAAATAATTTTTCTACAATGCTTTGGAACAAGGTTGTATTGTATATTCTATCCCATTTCCACTCTGCGGATTTCTCTGTAAGTAAAGGAAATCTCTGAAGTATTAATTGTATAGTAAAATGATTATTGTGAATTCTTTCAATAAATGGAACATTAAACACCTAAAGAAAAAAAAAAACAAAGAAAATGATTTTAAAGATCTAATGAAAAGTTTCCTGGGTGTATTACCTTGAAGTAAAGAGGAAAACAGATAAGCCAACAAACAAATAACAATACTTTATTCTTCTACAGTGTGTTTCAGATGGCAATTTAGATAACTAGTTAACTTATTTGTAATATATTTCAAAATGGGTAGAAATACCTAGACTGGTAACATTAAACTGCTACTAATGCAAACCACTCAGCTTATCTAGGGTCATCTTTAAATCGCAATTTCTATTTTCATGCCTCAGATCACTTAAAAAGCTTTGCCAGTGATATCAGAAGAGGTTAACTGTATCCTTATATGGTGATATTATTAAAGTACTTAATATTCAAAGATCTAGGGGTCATTCTCTTTTTAAAATATATTATCCTTGTTAACTTATGTATGTATTTCCTTTTCCATTGTAAATGTGCATTTTCTATAGCATAAAATTATATTAACAGTTCGTGCTCATCTATTTTTTAAGCCTTAAATCCGCTCATGTTTCTATGGAGAGCATTCATTCTCTGTGACTAAAAATAGTTTGATTACTCTTTTAATGATAGTATTATTAGAGTTTTGGCTCCACTAAATTTGAAACTTTTTGTTGTTGTTGTTACATTGTACTAGTTTCCATGACAACACTGTCATTTTCTTCTGCCTTCCTGAGCTTCAGGAAAAAAGAAATTGACAGATATCTCTTGCTCTCGATATCATTTACATAAGATAATTGAAACCATAAATAATCACAATACTCTCTTTGAAAGTATATGAGAATTACAGAAACAACAAAATTAGAAAAGTCAGAAATTTAAGTTGATGTATAACAGATCAGCTTTGAAATTAGACTTGTGTTTATGAAGAAGAAATGCCACAAACAGTGGGTATGTGGAGGGGGATTGAAACTGTGTCTAGGACAGATTCTGTCTGATACGACGCTAAGAAAAATAATAAGATAAGAGACAACTTAGGAGGATTTTAGACACACAATTGAATATAAAGCAAGTTTGCTTAGAAAAGAGGGAAAAGACCAAGAGAAATGGAGCTATTGTTTCAAAGTTTAGAGGACTGCCAATTAAGTTCACTTGAATTCATCCTAGAAAAAGTACTACATAGCTCATTGCTGAATATCACCACGGTCACCTACCAAGTGACCTTGGGAAGCTATGCACTGATGCCAGCACCTAGTTCACCCTTCAAATCAGTTTGGAACACTTTTACTGGAATGGCCATCAGAGCTCTCAGCGTATTACTCCTGACGTTCTGAATGTCATCGAAATGTCTTCCTTTCAATATTTCCTTTATCTTTGAATAAGGAAAAATGTCATTGGGGGTTAGATCAGGTGAGTAGAGGGGGCGTTCAAGTACAGTTATTTGTTTACTGGCTAAAAACTCTCTGATAGACAACTAGACAAATTCACAGACCTAACCCTTTGCCACTGTGCTCAATGGCCATTCCAGAAAGAGTTCTAAAATTGCTTTGAAGGGTGGACTAGACGTTGACATTGGTGCACAGCTTCCCAAGAGGAGTACTTTGAAGGAGACCTCAGTAATATTAGGCCAGGATGAGTTTGCAAACTTAATGGGCAGTCCTTGTATGTATCTTGAATGACAGAAAGTATTTTCTTCTCAAAGGCTAGAAGTAGATTCACCGAGAATTTACAGTGCTTCCTATTTTACAATGACTTCATTTTTGTTATTCTTGACTTCTCCTTGGTACTATTTGTGTATAAGGAGCAACTCACCAGCCCTTTAGGTACCTTTTCCCTGACATGGCCGCTGAGTCAAATCCAACTCACAGCAGCCTTATAGGATAGAGAAAAACTGCTCCATTGGACTTCCAAGCCTCTATGACCTTTACGGACACTGATTGCCACATCTTTTTCCCTCCGACCAGCCAGTGAGTTTGAACCTCAGATCTTTCCATTGCCAGTCAGGTACCTTAACCAGTGAGCCACCAGGACGCCTTTCCTTTCAGTTTTGGCGAGTTGAGAATGAAACAAAGGAATATTAGATGATGCAGGAGAAGAAGAATTTAAGAGAATTTTATAGAGTTCCCCAGGAAAGACATAATATATATTTAAGTCACTACATATTCTCAGCCGTTCTAAGTTAGGACTAGGAAATCCATAAAAGCACAAGGAATCACCATCCATAAGCAGTTCATCTCATTTCTGCACGGAATTTCTCACTGAATTTCTCCTCTTCCTTTTCAACAGATATTTTTTGTTCTTTCCACACGTCCTACATGTTCTTCATCTTGATCAATAAATATTTCACTTTATGTTAAAAGTGTCAGAATCTTTAACTAAAGGCAACTTTCTCACATTTGTGTTTATAAAGTGAACACAGGCATATTAATTGTTTTTGGATTATTCCCTTTAATAATGTTTCCTAAGCATTGCTGTGATTTCAAAACAAAGCAACAAAAAAAAAGGGTAAACCAGGCCCAAAGTCTGGAACATGGCCTGTTGATAAACCCTCAATTCAGGGAAAATACCCAATTTGGATTTTATTGTTGTGTAGCAGTAATTATAAATTAATTATTATTTTCAAAATAAGATATTTTAATTCCTAGATACATGTGTATACATATGTACAATGCACACACATACACACATTGGCCTACAGAACATTCTTTGTATTATTTTCAATAAGTTGACATTAAATTAGTAGATAGTATCAATTAGTTGATATTATTTATTATGAAACCCCAACTCATTATTAGAAATGTGTATATACATATATACACACATGGACATATCATGTTTTAATATTTTGACTTGAACCAATATATCTCTAATTTGTTAACTATTTGTAGTAATTATCTTGGCTTTGGTAGTTTATTATTTTAAAACATGTCTTTGGCTATATTAAACTCAATTTGCTTAATATTGCAGCATTTGTCCAGTATTTTTTAATAATGTTATTTATAAGATTATTGAATAAACATTTGTAATTGCTCTATTTTGTTTAAGCTGTCACTATTTCACGCTAACCAAGTGAAATTATTGTTCAAAAGTTCAGTGTTCCCCTTATTATTTGAATAAAATAACAATCACCTGTTCACTGGAAACTCTAGAGGTGCAGTGGTTAAGTGCTATACTGCTAACCAGAAGGTCGGCAGTTCAAATCCACTAGGTGCTCCTTGAGAACTCTACGGGGCAGTGCTATTCTGTCTATAGGGTCACTGAGTTGGAATCAGCTCAAGAGAGATTTTTTGTGTTTAAATGCATTCATAAAGAGACACAATGGTGCGATTGTTGGAGTGGTCAAGCTGCTAACCAAAAGTTCAGCGGTTCCAACCTACCAATAGCTGTGATAGAAGACCTGGTGATCTGTTTCAGTAAAGATTTCAGCTGGAAACCCTACTGGGGCAACTAACCAAAAGGTTTGCAGTTCAATACACCAGGTACTCCTTGAAAACTCCATGGGATTGCTCTATTCCATCCCATATGGTCCCTATGTGTCAGAATGCACTCCACAGTAACAAGTTTGGTTTGGTTTTGGTTTTAAAAGATAATGGATTCAGAATGACAGTCTGTTGTTTAGATAATCAGCCTTACCTTTGACTATCTTCTGTGAAATTTTAGATTTGTTTAGTAATTTAAATTGACTTATATTAGTGAAAGATTTTATGTATCAATAAATACAAAGATTTTATGGAAAATTAATGGAGGCTTGCTCTAGATAAATGATGTCCTTGGGTGGTTCAGGACATGCTTGTGGTCTAGTGGTTAAGTGCCACATCTGCCAACCAAAAGGATAACAGTTCATATCCACAGGATACTCCTTGGAAACTCTACGAGGCAGTTCCACTCTGTTCTATAGGGTCACTATGAGTCAGAATCAACTTGACTGCAATGGTTTTTATGGGGGGGTGTAATTTAAATACTGTTGGTTACTAATAGAAAGTTTGGAGGTTCAAGTCCAACCTAAAGTACCTCAGAAGAAATTCCTGTTTAAAATAAAACTCCTGCAACTTTACATTGACAATTTAATTTTCATTAATATTATATGTCTGTAGCTCATCCTTGTTTTGTTATACAATTCAATTAAGTTATACACTTTCGCTAAATATGTTTTTTTACTTGACTAAATCAATAGGGGCATTTAAGGCAATATTTCCCATTACAACTTGCCCTACACTACACAATACAAAGAATATAAGTATTTTCCCATTAGAAGTTGCAAATAATTCATTTTTTAACTACTATGTGTACATTAAAAAAATACGTGCAGTTAAGTCAGTTGATGTTTATCAACCCTCGTAGGAATGTTTAAATAGCAGAAATATTTATGCTTGAGTAGACTAATTCAAATAGCTTTTCTAGTGTCTATAAACTTTGCCAGTTCTCAAGTAACAGAAAGGAAATGTACTGAGTTTGTGTGTATCTACAGTCACTTAGAAAACCCTGGTGGTGTAGGAGGTAAGGGCTACAGCTGTTTACCACAAGGTCAGCAGTATGAATCCACCAGGCTCTACTTGGAAACTCTACATGGAAGTTCTATTCTGTCCTGTAGGATCGCTATGAGTCAGAATTGACTCGACGTCAGTGGGTTTGAAAGTAGGCTCATAATATTTGTTAGTTGGTTTCTTGTACAAGCCAGCCATGAAACAAGATAAAGATCTTCCAGTGCTCTTCCTACTCTCTCTGGAGCTTCTTGTCTATTCCTTTCCAGATTATGTAATTTAACCCCAATTTGTAGAACCTTCCTCATCTTTTGAGTCTATGAGAAATCTAGAAATGAGCCAAGCTTATGTAAGACCTTACTTTGATCTTGTGCTCTGGTATACAGTTCATGGGTGTCATGGACAAAATTGTGTCCCTCCGAAAATATGTGTAGCCATTTGCTTGGGCCACGATTCCCTGTTATCTGCGGTTGTCTCCATTTTGTGATTTTGCTGCATTGTATGTTAAAGGATTAGGGTGGGACAGTAAATCTCTTTATAAGATCACCTCCTTGCTCCAGTGTAAAGGGAGTTTCCCTGGGGTATGGCTTTCTCACCCTTTATCCTTTTACCCTATAAGAGATGAAAGGAAAGGGAAGCAGGCAGAGAATTGGGAACCTCACAACACCAGGAAAGCAGCACCGGGAGAAGAGTGCATCCTTTAGACCTGAGGTTCCTCCACCAAGATGCTCCCTGGACAAAAAGACTCGTGCAATATCAGACTTTCTTCCAGAGTCCAGGAGGGGGAAAGCCTTCCCCTGGAGGGGCATTTTAAATTTGAACTTGTAGCCTACCTTTCTTTGTTAAAGCCATCCACTCTGGGATATTTCTGTTAGAGAAGCCCTAGCTGACTAAAACAATGGGTCTGAAAAATAAACCTCTGGTTTGATTCAATTTTACAGTATGATTTCTTCAGAACTGGTAGTCTTCCTTGTAAATGACTCAATTTTTTAAAAGGCATTAGAAGTCTTTCCCAAGTCCCAATACCTGTTATAAATTCCTGAATGAACAAAGTAATATTACACTATTCTATTTTTGTAACGACAATTCAATGACTTTTCTACTTAAATATAGTATCTTTTAGTCTTGGTACACCTGCTGTATATTCCTGAGAGGCAAATAAGAATCGTTCAACATTCATTGAAAACTTACTAAGTTGCTGATCATGGCAGATATTTTGAGCAAATTAAAAAAAAATAAATAAAAGAACACTTTAATTTTACCAATAAAGCAAGACATAAATGTGTATTGGGCTGTTCAACAATCTTGATATAAGTACATAAAAATTACAAGGTTTTGTATTCTTTTAAGTGTAAATACTCTGTTCAGGTGAATGGAATTGAAAACTCATAAACAGTGAAAAGCCAAAGTCCTGAGAAGTAAACAACGTGGTTATATTATGAAATTTTCAAAACTAATAATGGTTGTCAGATTAGAGGAATGTTTACTCATCAAAAGTTAGTATGGGTTAAAAATATTCAAAGTAACATTGTGACAAAAGTTCCTTCTGTGGAAAGTTCGCAGGAACAGTTTTATGTTGAAAGTTATCTCACCAGAGTCAGAGAGGTATCAAAAATACATGAGGAGCTTTATGCCGAGTGACAGAACACTCAGAACCTATTACTGACTTTGAGAGTGATTTAGGATTAGGAAGGATATTGTGAAACAAGAAGCTTTACAAGTAGTCATTAGTCAAACATAGCTTTAGTGTGACAGAAACTAGGTAGCGGGATGTGCTTAGATATTTTAACTACATTTGTAACTGGAAACCAAAGTATTGATAGGGAAGAAACCAGAATAAATAATTGAGACGAGTGCATCATAATTATATAAGTAGTTTCCTCCAAAGTAGTGTTACAGGAAATTGTACTTTCCACAAATCTGAATTTTGTTTTATGTAAAATGGGGTCTCTTTTCATTTGCACGCTCACCAAATTTTGGAGACCATCAGACCCAGTCTGAGAAATTTAACAGCTCCTTTAGGGATATCTTGTTGCTACTGTGAGAGCTTTTACACTCAAGACATGTGGAGAATTTAGTCGGAGAGAGCTATTAGTTTAGTGAGATGAGATGTCTTAGTCATCTGGTACTTCTCTAACAGGAAATGGAATAGCTTTCACAAGGAAAAGGTTATTCTTACAGAAGTCCAGTACACTGGAACTCTGAATTCAGGGTGTAGGCAACAAGAGAATGTACTGTCTCTGCCGCCTCTGGAGGAAGACCTTTGTGGTGCACTAACCTTTTTTTGGCTGGGGGCATCTCAGTTTAAGACATTCAGGTCTTGAGGACTCTGCTCCTGGTGCTACTTTCTTGATAGTATGAGGTTCCCAACTCTCTGCTTGTTTTTCTTTCCTTTTATCTCTTGAAGGATAAAAGGTGATGCAAGCCACTCTCCAGGGAAAACTCTTTTACATTGGAATAGGAAGGTGATCTGAGGAAGAGTTTTCCACTGCAACCCTGATCTCCTTTATATAATCCAGACTATTAACAACAGGCAGATATTAGGATTTACAGCATAGGGAAATCACAGAATGGAGAGCAATTGCACAATACTGGAAATCATGGTCCAGCCAAAATACTACACAGATTTTTGAGGGGCACCATTCAATCCATGACACTAGAGTAATCCCAAGGCTATCAAGGCATTCCAGACTTTCTAGGTCTCCCCATATTATCGTTCTAATCAGCTTGATGTATAAATCTCCTCTTTGCAATTGTACACACAGTTTGAATTATTAAATGAATAAAACAATAGAAATTATCAAAACAAAAGTTAAATGGAATATAAATAAGTAACATGGACAAATATATTATTAGCAGCTTATAAATAGCAGTTTTCTGAGAATCTGATTTTTAAAAAACAAAGAAGTAAATACCTATATTGTTTGCCTATTTCTGTGGTGTGAATACTTCCAATGTGGTCAGTTTCATACTACTTGCAGTATAATGACTGTCTCACAAATTCCAGAATATTTAACAGTGGGTACTCATAAAGCAATAGCCAGACTCTAGCACATCAGTGGCATGCAAGACTTGAACCTAGTAATAGATGGGAAATCTTTATTGTATACAACTTAAAAATTGTAACCAGCACCTTTAAGATTAAAAGTATTGTTGTTATTTCCTGAGTCTAATAATTAAATGATCGAAGGTTCAATTTTTCATTTGAGAGCTATCGGGAAAATGATGCCTTTACAGGTCATCAGTATCTGTGTTTCTCTCCACAGCCCCATCCTCAGTCCCAGTGGTTATTAGTGAAGAATGTTCAATCCCAATTTCAGTCTTTGTCAGATGCCAAAGATGAGTTTATAAATGGACCACCACTTGGCTATGTCCTCAAGCATTGGAATGAAACCAAGAAACCATCACTTAATCATCACGACGCCACTCTCCTAAAACTTCCCTTTTACAGGTAAAACTGAAGCTCAGCGAAGTCAAATAATGTCCCAGGGGTAATTCACCCTCTAGCTCAGATGCTTCTCATCCATTTCTTTTTTAATATCTTTTACCCAAATGACATATTGTATATGATTTCAGGAGAACAGTGGTATGATGGTAAAAGTGGAAGGTGGAATCCCTTAGAAAGCTATTATGACAATATAAGCAAATAATGTTTACTTATACTAAACGTTGCCGTGAGTTAGATCCAACTCAACAGCACTTGGCTTGGCTTGGCTATACTAAAAGTAAGAGATGTTTACTTACCCTAAATGTAAGAGACATGGTTACACTTTGAATTTGCAGGTAGATTGGATGTGCTATGTGCAGAAAAAGAGAGAAGGTAACAAGGATGACCAAGTTTTGGGTCTGAGATTGTGATAAAATGAAGAATTCCTGTGCTCAGTAAAGGAAGACTCTGGTAGTAAAGTTTTGGTGGTGAGACACAAGATAGAAACAAACTTTTTAAACATTTTAATTTTGAGTTCTCTAAAATCTGAATTGTTGAAAAGGTAGTGTGGAATATAAATCTCATGTTTATGGAAGAAGAGATGGCTGTGTTAGGGATGTAAATCTGAGAATTTCAGGTATAAAGAAAGTGTTTAAAGCCAAGGGACTAGTTTAGAACACCTGGAAAGTTAAAATGAATAACACATATATAAGGACCCACAAATTTACTTCTTGGTTGCTCCAACATTTAAACACTAGAAGGTGAAGAACATTGCATCAAATTTAACTGTGAAGTAGGAAAAGACTCAAGAGGTGGAGAATGTCTTAGAGGTCAAGCGAAGACAGTGTTCCGAGAAGAGTGAAGAACCGTTTCAAATATTGTGACGAGATAGATTAAAATGTGTTTTGATAAAATTAGTATTGAATATGATCATGTGGATATGAATTGTGACTTGGACAAGTTCAATTTCTCCGGAGTCATAAGAACCACATGAGTTCACAAGAGAAAAGGAAGTCTGGAATTAGAGACAATGAATACACTTTTTTGTTTCTTTTTGGTATGATTTTGCTATAATGAGCTCAGAAATATGATGGGCATAGCAGTTTCAGTAGGGTGCAGTATAAAGCAGTGTTTTTAAGACTGAAATTGTTATGACATGTTTGTATGTTGCTCAGAGTAAGACAATAGAAGGGAATAATTGATGATACTGGAGAAGAAACAACTTCAGAACTGATTTTCTAGATGAAGAATGTATGTAATCCATTACAAGTGGAGAAATTTGTGTTAGGAAAAGCAGAGTGTATGGTTTGGCAGGTGGTGGCATGAGGGTTAATTTCATGTGTCACTTTGGCTAGGTTATGATTGGCCAGTGGGTTAGCCAAGGTTATTACTTGTGCAGTGGGTTGGCCAGGTAATAGACTAGTTGTTATTCCTTTATTTATTTTTAACATAATTATTTTCTATAATATAATCTACTGTAACTCATCAATCAACGAAAAGGTGAGTTTCATCAGAGTGTTGTCATGGATTGAGTGGTGTCCCCCAAATAATATGTGTAGCCATGTGGCTGGGCCATGATTCCCAGTATTTTGTGATTGTCCTCCATTCTGTCATTTTCCTATGCTGTATGTTAAAGGGACTGTAAATCCCTTTAGAAGATCACTTCCCTGCTCCTCTGTAAAGGGGGTTTGCCTGGAGTATGGCTTGCCCCACCCTTAATCCTTTCATTTTAACAAGAGATAAAAGGAAAGGGAAGTAAGCAGATAATTCGGAACGAAGTACCATGAAGAAAGCAAGACTGGGAGAAAAGCACGTCTTTCAGACATGAAGTTCCTGCACCAAGATGCTTCTTGGATAAAGACTGATGCAATACCAGACTTTCCTCCAGAGCCAACAAGGGGGAAATACTTCCCCTGAAGCAGACATCCTGAATTTGGCCTTGGAGTCTACCACTCTGTGGTGTTTCTGTTAGAGCAGCTCTAGCTGATTAAAACAGGTGTAGTCTGGAAAAAGGTCCTTGGGATACATGAGTCTTCCCTCAGTTAAGAACTTCCAGTCCAAAGGATATGCTTTGCCCTCAGCACTGCTTTCTTGGTAGGATGAAGTACCCAACTCTCTGTTCACTTCCTTTTCTTTTTATCTTATAAGAGATAAAGGGTGATACAGACCACACCCCAGGGAAATTCCTGTTACATTTAACTTAGTGATTTGACTTTAATAACCATGTTACACAGTCTCACCCTAATCCTCTTTAACATAACCCAATCTTGTTCCTTTAACCACAGAGACTAGAATATGCAACATACATGAAAATCACAATTACAAAATAGAGAACAATCACAAAACACTAGAAATCATGGCCCAATCAAATTGCTACACACATTTTAGAGGGGGCATAGTTCAATTCATGATGTTCTACCCTTAGCACCCAAAATATCACATCCACACAGCATGCGAAATATACTCACATGATCATATCGTAGAAAATGTTTTAAATCCAAGTCTAAAACTTAAAACCTCTCCATCTGTGAAATCAAGAATATAAGTTTTCTGGTTCCAAACATATATTGGCAGAAGAGGCACTAGCTAGATATTTCCATTACAAATAGGAGAGACTAAAGAGAAGGAAGGCGTAATGGCACCAAGTAAGTCAGCTGAACACTTTACATCAGCTTTCAAGGCTTTGAAAATAATCCTTTGTTCTCTGAGACTTTTCACACAACACCCCTTCCTACCTCCCCCCCTACAAAGAAAAAACAAACCCACTGTTGTCAAGTTGATTGCATCTCACAGTGACCCTATAGGACAGAGTAGAACTACTCCATAGAGTTTCTAGCACCTGAATCTAGCACCTGCTAGATTCAAACTTCTGACTCAGCCCTTAACAAAGCAGATTCAGCACTTAACAACTAGGCCCTTCCCTACAGACTCTAGGAATAGCCCTCATTCTCCTGATGCTGAACGGAGCACACTCATCCCTGGGCATCAGCTTTGCCTATCAGGCTCTCTGGAACTGCAACTCTGCTTTTTCAAATAATTTTAAGCACATCATTCTCCTAGTCCATCGGAGGCATAACCCTACCCTTAGAAACACAAGAGGCTGTGTTCTACCCTTTGAAACCCTGGAGGTCCTCGCCATACCTTTTGAGACTGAGGCAGCTCAGCATCTTGTATCCCTTGTCTCTTTAGCTTCTGCTGCCTGGTTTCTTGACCTCTCAGCTCTTCGGTCCTCACACCCATAACTGCCCTGCTGGGACAAAAGTTCCAAAGCTTTGTAGATCCACTGACAATGTCCAGAGGTAACCTACTCTACTTGAAAGCCTCCCACACAGAGACACTCAGCTCTCTCCCTCAGTGTATTGGCTCCAGCACTGTGTCCCTTGGTCTCCTGGTCCTGCTGCTGGTTCTCTGTAGCCACTGATTGTCTGCTAGTGCTGGTCCCCTGCTGCTGCTTCTTCTTCATATTCTAGGTATTTGTTACAGCAGCATCCCACTCTCTCAGTACCAAATTCTGTCTTAATCGGGTCTGAAGGGGATGAGTCATCCTCTGTACCACGGAAATTCTTGAAACTGACCATCCAAGACTTTTTTCTAGGACAAGGTCATGATCTAAATAGAAACTACTGAGAGCAGAATGAAACTGAGTAGTACAGGACCGACAGAGATGAAAGTAAAAGGATCTAGATAAAATGGGCTTGGGACTAGAACCTGGAAATCTCATTAAAACAAGCCATCATTTTTGTAACACTGCCCACAGGCAACAGAGTTGGTGGTGATGGTTTAGTGGTAGAATTCTCTCCTTTCATGCAGAGAAATGGGTTTGATTACCAACCAATGGACCTGAAGCATGACATCCACTTGCCTCTCTGTGGAAACTTAGAATATTGCTATTATGCAAAATAAGTTGCAGACTAAGAAAATTTTGGAAGAGGGATCTGGCAGTCTACTTGTGAAAATCAGCCAATGAAAACCCTATGCATCATGATATTCTAATTCTGTTGTGCGTGGGTGTTTTAGTCATCTAGTGCTGCTATAACAGAAATACCACACGTGGGTGACTGTAACAAGGAGAAATTTACTTTCTTGTAGAAATGTAGGCTAAAAAGTCCGAACACAGTGTGTCAGCTCCAGGGGAATTCTTTTCTGTTAGATCTGGAGGAAGGTCTTCATTGTCAATCTTACCCCGGTCTAGGAACTTCTAAGGAGCAAGAACCCTGGGTTGAAAGGACACGTTCTGCTCCTGGCACTGCTTCTTGGTGGTATGCGGTCCACGATTCTCAGCTTGTTTCTCATTCTTTTATATCCTAAGAGATTTCCTCAAGGTACAATACAGTCTTACAGACTGAGTCCTCTTTTGTTAACCCCACTGCCCATCCTTCATCATTAATATTATAGAGGCAAACTTTACAGCTGCCTTACAGCATAAGGGAACATCACACAATACCAAGAATCACTGCATAGCCAAATTGCTACACATATTTTTGTGGGAACACAGTTGAATCCCTGACAATGAGATTGCCATGAACTGGCAACAAAAAGCAATAGATGATGGAGTTTTATGAAGCTATAGAAGTTATCTGAGCCAGGCATCCTTCCAAGAGTTCAGGAAAACTAAAATCACATACAAATGAGCAATGGGAAAGGGTCCACGTTGAACTGCACACAAGGTTACTAGGAAAGAAGGAAAAGTATAAGGAGCAGAATAATATCTTTCAGATGATGAAAATCCACCAGAAAGGTATACTCCAAACAGATCAAATCAGAATTCTATTTTGCTATTTAAAAATGAGCTAAAATGTATTAAGAAGTCTGATACAATATGTGAAGGAACAACATAATTCACATGAGAAACATCTTACAAATGAGGTGGCAGATAAAAGAATGGATGAAAGACAACAAAAATCTTAAATATGAAGACTAAACTAAAATGAACAAAAGTAAATTACTACATATGACTGACACTAACAGGAACATAAGCTAAACATAGAAAATATTTTAAAATCAAAACTAAATGGAGACATAAGAATTTGGGCAAAAGTGGCAAATATTGAAGACCAACAAATCTCTTACCTTTGAAAATGACCAAGATCAAGAAGACATGATAATGGTGATGATTGTACAGATGTCAAACACAAATGTCTGCAAATGCTACATATGAATAATGTCAACATGGCAAATATTTTGTTACATATGTATTTACCACAATAATAATAATAATAAAGTCAAGAGAAAATGTATAAGACAAACTGAATTTATCTGGACTTGAGGAAAATTATCCACATCTGGTCCTGATTTCAAAGATACATCTTCTGTCTTGAGTTTTGGTATTTTGCAATAATGGAATAAGAGTTGCAGAGAATTTTATGAACCATTTAGTATATGGATAATAGATGAATGTACGTGATGTTTAACCATAAGTTATTCCAGTTGGTTTTAAATTATGGTTGCATTTTTTTTTTTTTGACACTCCTTCCACCAAGGTGTGAATATGTATTCCCTTCTCTGAAGCTTCAGTGGACATGTTACTGTTTTGACCAGAAAGTACTGCAAGATTTATAAAAGATGTTGTAGATTCCACCTTATTCCATGGTAAGAATTGTTCTTGGACAGGGTCCAAGAATGCAGGCTAGACATACATCTCCTTAATTCCCTCTGAAAATTGATAATTAAACAGATTGATAATTAAACAGAGCCTTCTGGACACCCAACAAGCCCTAGGACATGGCATGGGGCTGTCAATTTGGACTACATGCCACTGAATGAGAAACTTCTTTTCTTTCACTGACCCCCACCTTTGTTGAATGACCGGCTCTCACAGAATGAAGGTAATGGGTGTTTTTAACCTTTTTTCCCCCTCTGGTATTTTTTTTTTTTTTATTTAAAACACATTTTCTTGTTAGATAAAAAATGAAAGTGTACATACTCTGTGCTTACAATATTGGGTTAAGATAGGAGGAATACACAAGTTGTGTCGAAGCCTAATTAATATTGACTTCTTACTAATGTATATTGTCATCAATTTCACTGAACCAAATTTCTAACAACTATCTAATCTAAACCTTCGCCCCTCACCCTACCATCCTCCCACCCTCCCCAACCTTGTACCCATCAAAGAGTCTTTTCTGTTATGTATGAGTATGCTTTTAAGTTTTTATTGTAGGGGTCTCATATAATTATTGTCTTTCTATTGCTGACTAGATTCACTCAACATAATATCCTCCAGTTGAGACCAAATTGAGAGATGTTTCCTGCTATCATCGTTGTTCTTTATCAATGTAAAATACTCCATTGAGTACATATACCAAAGTTTACCCATCCATTCTTCTGTTGTTGGACATCTGGGTTGATTCCAACTTTTTGCTATCATGGACTGTGCTGCAATGAACATTCGTGTGCATGTATAAGTTGGTGTGAATGGCCTTGATTCTATAGGATATATTCCAAGCAGAAGAATTACTGGGTCAAACGGTATATCTGTATCCATTATTTTAAGGTAACACCAAATTGCTTTCCAAAGAGATTGCACCATTCTGCAATGCCACTAACAGTGTAGGAGAGTTCCAATCTCTTTAGAGCCTCTCCAACATTTAGTGTTTTGCGTTTTTGCATCATGGCCAATCTTGTTGGTGTGAGATGGTATCTCATTGTCATTTTGATTTGAATTTATTTAATAATTAATGATTGTGAGCATGTCCGCATGTGTTTTTTGGCTGCCTAGATCTCCTCTTTAGAGATGTGTCTGTCCATCTCCTTTGCCTATTGCTTAATTGGA
The DNA here is from genome assembly GCA_028571685.1 of Heterohyrax brucei. NCBI lineage: Eukaryota > Metazoa > Chordata > Mammalia > Hyracoidea > Procaviidae > Heterohyrax > Heterohyrax brucei. The sequence goes on from CM053148.1 coordinate 110,886,364, forward strand.
TGATTTGTCTTTTCCTTTTTGATATTTTGTAGTACCTTATAGATTATGGAGATCAGGCACCAGTCTGACATAGCCATAGAGTTGTCAAATATTTTTTCTTTACAGAGAAAAATACAAAACCTTACTACAAGAAACTAGGAGAGACTTACATAAGTCGAGTAATCTGCCATGCTTATGGATAGGAAGACTCAATATTGTGAAAATGTCTATTTTGCCCAAAGCAATCTACTTATATAATGCAATCCTAATACAAATTCCAGCGACATTTTTCAATGATATGGAGAAACAAATTATCAGCTTTATTTGGAAACGGAATAAGCCCCGAATAAGTAAAGCACTACTGATAAAGAAGAACATACTGAGAGGCCTCTCACTACCTGATTTTGAAATCTATTACACCACCACAGTAGTCAAAACAGCCTGCTACTGGTACAGAAAGAGACATATAGACCAATGGAACAAAGTAGAGACCCCAGAGATGCCACCATCCTCCTATGAACAGCTGATATTTGACAAAGATCCTAAGATTTTGAGCTGGGGTAAGAACAGTCTCTTTAACAAATGGGGCTGGCATAATTGGATATCCATCTGCAAAAAAATTGAAACAAGACCCATATCTCACACCTCATACAAAAATCAACTCAAATTGGATAAAACACCTAAATATAAAACGTAAAATGATAAAGCTCATCCAAGATAAAATAGGGTCAACAATGGACATTTTAATACCCCATATAGACAGACTTCAAAATCTGACAAACAAAACACATCCACAGAAGAAAAAATAGATAAATGGGAATTAATAAGAATCAAACACTTCTGCTCATTCAAAGGCTTCATCAAAAGAATTAAAAGACTACCTACAGAATGGGAAAAATATTTAACTTTTTTTTCTTTGTCTTAGCTGGTGGATGGGGCTTGGGCTTAACTGGTAGCAAAGCTCAGCTGCATTGCTGACATGATCAGCAGGCAGAATAGCACATTTTGATGGCCTGGCTCTGGACTCTGGGCACCCTGGCCCCTCTACGCTCTTTCTGATCTTCTGCCATTGATTTAGCTACTTCACAGTGGGCAGGAGAGCTTGTTCAGGACACTGTCTTGTTTGACTGGGAAGCAGAGGTACTCAAATGGAGGTCTCAGCAGGGGCTAATCCCCAGGCTGGGAGGCAGTGCCAGTCCAGGAATTGCTCTCTCAAAACAAAAGCTGTGCACAGAATGGTGTAGCCTTACAGGTGGGGCTCGGCAGCAGATGACAGCAGGGCAGTAGGCTGTCCATACTTTGAACTAGGTTACAGGGTCTGGGGTCAGATATAGAGGTGCCTCCATTGCCAGCTGGAAAGAGGAGCCTGTACATCTGACACTCTGACTCATTTTGTAAGCTGTCAGATAGCTTTTAACTTTCTAAATAAGACTACCTAGAGAAACGACTGCAGTGCATCCTGATGGTGTATCTTTCAGCTTTTATTGACCCAAGTCATAGTGTAAACTGATGTCCCCCAATAACTCCATTAGTAGGCAGTGTTTTTGCCAACCAGGAGGTGGAGCCTGATACCCCAGAGATTCTGCTGGACCCAGTCACTGGAGTACACAGAGGTGAATAGTGATCAGCTAGTGCTGCTCTGACAGAAATATCATGGAGTGGATGGCCTTAACAAGGGAAGGTTTATTCTTACACAGTCCAGTACGCTACAAGTGCAAATTCAGGATGTCCACTCCAGGGAAAGGCTTTACACCTTCTTGGCTTTCAAGAAAAGTCTGATACTGCATCAGTCTTTGTCCAGGGAGCATCTTGGTGCAGAAACCTCAGGTCTGAAAGATGCGTTTTTCTCCCGGTGTTGCTTTCTTGATCGTGTGAGGTTCCTAGTTCTCTACTTGCTTCTCTTTCCTTTTATCACTTGCAGGATAAAAGGATTAAGGGTGGGCCAAGCCATACTCCAGGTAAACCCCCTTTATAGTAGAGCAGGGAGGTGATATTCTAAAGGGATTTACAGTCCAACCTTAGTGCTTTAACACAGAGAATAGGAGAATCACAAAATGGAGGACAATCATAAAATATTGGAAACCATGGCCCAGGCACATAGCTACACATATTTTTGGGTGGACACAATTCAATCCATGATACCTTCCTTCTCAGACTGTGGTGGTCAGGATTATGTCAACTTGGCTACTACCTATTTGGCTGCTGTATTAAGTGGCAGGGCGGGGTTTGTGGTGACTCCCTGCCCCTCGGCTCTCATCTCGTGACACTGGACTACGGCTGCTGATCGCTCACGTGGCCAGGAGCTCCTGCTCTCTGGTTCCAGCATCTGGTTCTGGGACTTGAGCTAGCAGCTGTTGGGCTCATCAGTCCTTACAGTCGGCACGTGACAGCCCTGCTCCCTGACCTGCCAATCCTGCTCTCGCCAGCCTCTATCACTTTGTCTCGCCACCAGCTTGGAATCCACTGACCTCCAGCCTCTGTCGCATCGTTTCGCCACCAGCTTGGGATCCACTGACCTACACAACCGGTGATCTGCAACTCTGGTCTCTGACTTGCTGACCTTGGGTTCCTCAGCTTCCGTGGATACGTGAGACTTGTGCCAGAGCTTGGGACATTCAGCTTCTGTGATTACGTGAGCTGTTTCCTATATTTGTATCTATCTATCTGTCTATATATATATATTATAAATCTTTCCTTGTACCTACACATGTTACTGGTTTTGCTTCCCTAGAAAACCCATCCTAAGACACAGATTGTGCTTAAGATCCTGGTAGGGTAACATCAGAGAAACTAAAAAACCTCTAGATGCCCCCAAAGAAACAAACTTGGCCAGAAATATAAAAGAAAAACCCACCCACGGCTCTAGGAAGCTCCTGAAACAAAGAACCAAATAACTTCCCAGATGAAGAAGCTTTTCTGAAACTATCAGAAGTTGAGTACAAAAAGATGATATATAGAGCCCTCCTAGAAATTATACAAAATGCAGCAGAGCAAAATGTAAAATTAAGCAAGCTGTTTGAAATGACAGAATACTAGCATTCTGAAATCCAACAGATCAATAACAAAATCAAAGAAACAGAAAATTTGGTTCAAAACCAAGAAAACAGAATGTAACAACTGGTAAACAGACATTCTGACTTTGATGACAGATCTGACTCCAGCATCTATGACGAGGAATAAGAGCAAAGAAACAGGGAGAATGAAGAAACATTAAGAAACATGTAGGGCACTATCAAGAGGAACAATCTGTAATTAACTGGAGTTCTTGAACAGGGAAGGACACTTGAAAACACAGAGAGTATTTTTGTTGAGCTACTGACAGAAAACTTCCCTGAAATTATGAGAGAAGAAAATATAGATATCCAAGATGCATATCAAATGTCACACAATATAGACCCCAAAAGAAAGACCCCAAGACATATTATAATCAAGCTTAACAAAATGAAACATAAGCAAAAACTCTTAATGGCAGCAAGGCTCAAAGTAAAGCTAATATTCAGAGAGAAAACGTCTAGGCTTTTGCCTAACTTCTCAGCAGAAAAGATGCTGGCACAGAAACAGTGGGATGACACATTGAAAGCCTTGAAGGAGAAAAACTTCCAACCAAGAGTTATATATCCTGCAAAACTGTCTTTCAAATATGAAAATGAAATTAATACATTTGCAGATAAACAGAAATTTAGAGACTTTGTAAAAACAAAATCAAATCTACAAGAAATACTAAAAGAAGCTCTTGGCTTATAAGAACAAAACGATTAACTCTATATTTTAGTGGGCAATACAGTACACACTATCTGGAAACCTACTCAGTTAGTGAAGGCATAAATCTCCATCAAAGCTATCATATTAAAAGAAGGAATCCAGTCATCATGTCATGAAACTATGATATCATCACATTAAAAAGAGGGATGTACTACAGTAGTTATGTCTTTCCAGATGAAGAGGAAGTTAATAACACATGTAGAGGTTAAAAATTGGGTTTGAGCATATATTATTAAGAGAGATCACAGGGGTAGCCTCAAAGCAAATAAATACTCAACATACTAACTCGAGAAACATAACACAAGAGTCTCAACAAACACAAAACCAACACTGAAAAGGGTGAAAAATCAACTCATAAAGAAGAATGTCTCTGAACAGAATATTAAGAGCAACATAAAAAACATCAACACAAAAATAAATACTTCAGAAGAAAAGCACTAACACATACCTATCAATAATTGCATTAAACGTAAATGGACTGAATGTTCTAGTAGAGAGACAACAAGTGACATCTTTGATCAAAAGATACTACCCATCTATATGTTGTTTCGGAGAAATTCACCTTAGACTTAAAGAAATGAACAAACTGAAGATTAAAGGGTGGAATAATGTATAGCAAGCTAATAATATGCAAAAAAGAGCAGGTGTGGCATTAATAATTTCAGATAAAAAAGATTTTAATATAAAATCCACCATCATGGACAAGAATGGACACCATTTGTTACTGAAAGATTAAATACACAAACAAAACTCAACAATATGAAATATTTATGCACCCAGTACTAGAGCATCCGAATACACTGAAGAAACAGAGAGTACACTCAAAAACAAGATAGATCACCCCACAATAATAGTGGGAGACTTCAACACTCCACTTTCAGTATTGGACAGATCTTCTAGTAAAATGCTCAGTAAAGACACAGAAGATCTTATTGCAACAATTAACCAACTAGACCTCATCTACATAAATGAAAATTTCTATCCATCAGCAGATAACTACAACTTCTTCTCTAGTACACATGGAACATTTTCCAGAATAGACCATGTGCTAGGACATAAAGCAAATCTCAACAAAATCCAAACAATTGAATTATTGCAAAGGATAATCTCAAACCATAAAAACACCAAAATCAAAATCAATAGTAGAAAAAAACATAGATAGAAATTGGAACCCATGGAAACTGAACAACATCTTGCTCAAAAAGCCATGGGTTAAAGACAAAATCAAGCATGAAATAAACTTATGGATTCAAATGAGAATGAAACTACTTCCTACCAGAAATGATGTGATACAGCCAAAGCGGTACTCAGAGGTTAGTTTGTCTCTCTACATGCACAAATCCAGAAGGAAGAAAGAACCCAAACTAAAGAATTAACCCTACAGCTTGAGCTGAACAACAGGGAACCCTTCAGCCACCAGAAGAAAACAGATCGTAAAGATTAGAGCAGAACTAAATGAACTAAAGAATAGAAGAACAAGTGAAAAATGGATAAGACCAAAAGCTGTTTTTTTCAAAAGATCAACAAAATCGACAAACTGCTAGCTAAACTTACTAAAGAAAAACAGGAAAGGAAACAAATAACCCAAATAAGAAATGAGATGGAATGTGTCACAACAGATTCAACAGAAAGCAAAAATATCATAACAGTGCTATGAAAGTCTGTACTCCAACATATTTGAAAACCTAAAGGAAATGGACAAATTCCTAGATTCATATCACCTACCAAAATCATCACAAGGTAAAGAAGAATAACTTAATAAACCCGCCACAAAGGAAGAGATAGAAAGTCTTCAAAAAGCTACCAATCAAAAAAAACCCTGGCCCTGATGTCTTCACTGCAGAATTCTACCAAGCTTTTAGAGAAGAGTTAACCCCAGTACTACAGAGACTATTTCACAGCATAGAAAGGAATGGAATACTCTCCAGTTCCTTCTATGAGGTCCTCATATCCCTGATACCAAAGCCAGGGAAAGATCTAACAAAAAAGGGGAACTACAGACCAGTATCACTCATGAATCTAATGCAAAAATCTTCAGCCAAACCCTTGCAAGTAGAATCCAACCACAAAAAATAAGTCATCATGACCAAGTTGGATTCATACCAGGGATGCAAGGCTGGTTCAACATAAGAAAAACAATTAATACGAGAAACCACATAAACAACACAAAAGGCAAGAATCACCTGATTTTGTCAACTGATGCAGAAAAAGATTAATAAAGCCCAACACCCATTCATGCTAAAAACTCTCAGCAAAATAGGAATAAATGGCAAATTCCTCAGTGCAATAAGGGCCATTTATACAAAGCCAACCATGTACATCATCCTGAATGGAGAGAGACTGAAAAAATTCCCCTTCAGAACAGGAACTAGACAAGAAAGCCCACACTCACCCCTCCTATTCAACATTTTACTAAAAGTTCTAGCTAAAGCAATTAGACAAGATAAAGAAATAAAGGGCATCTGCATCAGCAAAGAAGAAGTAAAAATCTCCCTATTTGAAGATGACATGTATACACAGAGAATCCTAAAGAATCCGTAACTAAACTACTCAAATCAATAGAAGAGTTCAGCAAAGTATCAGGATACAAGACAAACATAAGTAAATTAGTAGGATTTCTTTATACTAACAAAGGGATTATTAAAGAAGAAGTCACCAAATTAATACTTAGAAATAAATCTAACTAGAGAAATAAAGAGACCTTTACAAAGAGAACTACAAGGCCTTACTACAAGAAACTAAGAAAGATTTACAAAAATGGAGAAACCTACCCTGCTCATGGATAGGAAGACTTAACATTGTGAAAATGTCTATTTTACTCAAAGACATCTACATAGGCAAGGCAATCCCAATATAAATTCCAGTGACAATTTTTTGTGAGATAGAGAAGCAAATCACCGACTTTCTTTGGTAAGGAAAGAAACCTCAGATTAAGTAAAGCAATACTGGAGAAGAAGAACACACTTGGAGGTCTCTCATTACCCAACTTTAGAACTCATTACACTGCCACAGTAGTCAAAACAGCCTGGTACTGGTACAAAAAGAGACATATAGACCAATGGAACAGAGTTGAGACCCCAGAGATGCCACTATCCTCCGATGAACCATTGATATTTGACAAAGGCCCTAATTTTAAACTGGGGTAAAAACAATCTCTAAAAAATGGTGCTGGCAGAATTGGATATCCATGTGCAAAAAATTGAAATAAGACCAGTATCTCACACTTTATATAAAAACCAACTCAAAGTGGATAAAAGACCTAAAACTCAAAATCTAAAACAATAAAGCTCATCCAAGAAAAAATAGAATCAACAATGGAACTTCTAATACACAGCTTAGAGAGACTTCAAAACCTGACCAACAATGCATGATCAACAGAAGAGAAAATAGATAAATGGGAACTACTAAGAATCAAATACTTTTGTTCATCCAAGGGCTGTATCAAAAGAATTAAAAGATCACATACAGAATGGGTAAAATATTTGGCAACTAGATGTGATACCAATGTCTAATCTTCATAATCTACAAGGTACTACAAAATATCAACATGAAAATAATAAATAACCCAATTAAGTAATGGGCAAAGGAGATAGACAGACACTTTTCTAAAGAGGGTATCCAGGCAGCCAAAAGACACATGCAGAATTGCTGATAATCATTAGCTATTAAAGAACTTCAAATCAAAACTATGATGCAACATTATCTCACCCCAACACAGTTGGCAATGATCCAAAAAACACAAAACAACATACGCTGGAGAGGCTGTGGAAAAAAATGGAACTCTCCTACACTGCTGGTGGGATTACAAAATAGTACAGCTTCTCTGGAAAACAGTCTGCAGCTTCCTTAAAAAGCTGGAAATAGATCTCTCATTTGACTCAGTAATTCTACCGCTTAGAATATATCCTACTGAAGCAAGAGCATTCACACAAATAGATACATGCACATGAATGCTTATTGCAGCACAATTCACAATAGCAAAAAGATGGAATAAACCCAGATGCCCAACAACAGATAAATGGATACACTACATTATATATACTCAGTGGAACACTATGCAGTAATAAAGAACAATGATTGTTTCAGGAAGCATCTCATAATGTTGTTTTAACTGGAAGACATTATGTTGAGCAAAATTAGTCAGTGCCACAAGGACAAATATTGTCTGAGACTCCTACTATAATGACTTGAAAACAGACTCATGTACAGAGGAAAAGACTCTTTGAAGGATGCAAGGGAGGACAGGGAGGGAGGGAGAGGACTGCTTTATAGATTAGAAAATAGTGACAGCACACATTAGAACGAGGGTCAATTTAACTGTACTTCAGCATAACCTGAAAACTCTTCCAATCTTAACCCAATATTACAAGGACAGAATGGAAGGGGGAGGGGTTGGAGACCATGCTCTCAGAGGACACCGAGGCCAACTGGCATACCTACTAAGAGAGGCTTCTGCACCACATATTTGTGAGTGGCGTCTGGCTTCTTAACAGCTAGGAAGCTGCCATCTGAGGTAAGCCAAATAGTCCCAACTCAGCTGGAACAGTTGATCATCAAGGACCAAAATTCCGTAGTAGAAAGAGAACTCAGAAGATAGAAAGACCCCTGTGAATGGGCGACTACATCAACATGTGACCAGAAGAACCACATAGTTTTTGGCCATCATCAGTGACATCTGTGATGAGGCTCACAAAGTTGAGTTTCAGTGTCAACATGAAAATAAAAAGGGGTGCACCCGGAAAACTCTACTATAAGGACTGCAATTGATGGTCCAAAGAACTCAGCATTCCCCTGGGAGCATGGCCCCTAGTCCTGATCTTCCCCTACTCATAAGTCATTGCTGAGGTCAACTCCTTGGACAGGAATGGATTGGACTTGGCAACACTGAGCGACCATATTCTGTGTGCACCTTATGGTTCTATGCATCTATAGGAGGTCATCCTACTGGCCTCTTACTAGATGGGAGCAGAGAGGGTGGAGAAGAGGGGACAAGGGATTGTTAAGGGGATATGACATGAATAGTACAGAAAGGAGGAGTGTGCTGTCACACTCAATCACAATAGATAAATAAAAAATATATATACATACATATATGAAAGAATTGTTCTTGGAGCCCTGTTTTAGTCACCTACTATTGTTCTAACAGAAAATAACTTAGGTGGAAGGCTTCATAAAGAGAAATTTTATTGTCAAAGGCTGGTAAGCCTCAAATCTGTCCACAACTTATACGTCCATTCAGTAAAAGAAATTATCATAGTCCGGTAGGCTAAGTCCAAATTCAACGAGAGCATCTTGGCATAGGAAGCTCAGGCCCAAAGCACACGCTCTGCTCTCAGTGCTGCCTTCTCGGTAGTATGAGGTTACCAACTTACACTGCTCACTTCCCTCCCTTATATTCTATTAGCTAGTAACTTGAGTCCTGCCTCACCAACACAATTGTTGACTATTTTCCCTCATCAACATTACAGAGGTAGGATTCACAACACATGGGAGGAATTGTGCTCTATCGGGACTCACAGCCAAGTCAAATCAATACACACATTTTTGGGGGAACACAATGCAATCCATGAAAAGTCCTGAAGTGTCATATAAAATGTCAGCAATTCAGAGACACCTGTCTGTAAAGACCACATGTTGATGCTGTAGCCAATGATCCAGCTAGGATTGACCTACGGTCATCCAAGTCTAAGAATCAGATTCTAACAAAAAAGTCTTGTTAGATATCTGTTCTCCAGCTCCACCTACTGTGGACTAGAGACAAGTTATCTCATGTGTCTACTTTGTGAATTCCTAACTACAAAATCTGTGAGCCTGATAAAATGGTTGCTACAGCATACTATTAAAATTTGGGGAAGTTTGCTGTCAGGATATGCATCTGGGCTGTTATTACATAATCTACTATACTAAAATGTTTAAGGAAATAAAATGATTGAACATAAAAGAAACCAAGAGCAAGGGATGTAGGTAGAAAAAATAGATCAGCTCAGAATTTTCAAGAGTAGTTAAGAGCCTGGCTGCTAAACAAAGGGTCAGAGTTTCAAATCCACCAGTCCCTACTTGGAATCTCCATAGGGCAGTTTTACTGTGTCCTATAGGGTCGCTGCATGTCAATATTGGCTCAGCAGCAATGGCTTGTTGTTTTTTTTTTCCTAACACTCTTTATTTCAGTTAAATTAGAAAATGTGAACTGTCAAAGAATAAAATGTGAGACAAACTATATCCAGTAAAACTCATTTTCAATGATGAAGGACAAAAGCTGTTATCATCATACAAATTCTCTGTTTTTATTGCAAGACATATCCTAAAAATTAAGCTTCACACAATAAAAATTACTAGACAGACATTGATGTAAATTTGTCATGAGCATTAAATACTTTCATGTAAAACTGAGATTAATGGTTAAAGGGGAGAGAGTATAGTATATGATGATTATAAAATTTGATCATGCAAATATAATAAAATAAAGAAAAAAGAGAAAACACTTTAAAAAATTTTGAACTTTCTTTAGTAACCATGTAAGATAGTAGTAATATTATTATTACCTTTCTGAGATTATTGTGTATACAGTGGTTTCATGGATTGAATCGTGTTCCCCCCAAAATATATGCACCTGTTCTTTTGGACCATGATTCCCAGTACTGTGTGATGTTCCTCCTTGTTATTAACCCTACTCTGTGACTTTAACGAGAGAAGATGTACAGCAGTTGTGTCGATGTACAGGACTCATGTGTAAGATTGTTTTGTACCTTGAGGCAGTGTCTTGAGATATAAAGGAAAGAAGGTAGCAGGGAGATTTGTAAACCTCATACCACCAAGAAGCTCTACTGAATGTGCAGAGTGCATCCTTGGAAAGATCTGGGTCCTGCACCTCAGAAACTTCCAGTCAAAGGCAAGATGGACAGCAAAGACCTTTCTACAGATCCAGCAATGAAAGCTTTCCCCTGAAACTGACACCCTGAATTTAGACTTTTAGCCTACTGGACTGTAAGAAAACAAAATTTCTCTTTTTAAAGCCATCCAGTCATGGTATTTCTGTTAGAGATGTACTAGGTGACTAAGACAAATGGTCTCCCCTTATATAAGACAGATATGTTCCAAGACTTCCTAGGAATGTCTGAAACCAGGGATAGTACTGAATCTGATACATGCATACCTATGGTGAAGTTTAATACATAAATTAGCCACAGTAAGAGATTAACAATAGTGACTAATAATAAAATAGAACAGTTATAGCATTATATTATAATAAAAGCTATGTGAGTGATGGAGAAGGACATAATGAAATTTCACATGCTGCCTACTCATTTAACATTTTCCAGCCATGTCTGACCCCCAGTAACTGAAACTGTGGACATCAAAACCACAGATAAAGGGATCTACCGCATAATGATGTAGAGTAGACTAACTGAGAAATCAATATCCCTTTTGTTTTTTAGAACTAACCCTCTTGGTGAAGAAGAAGGAGAAGAGAGTATGTAAGAAGTATATAGTCTAATTTGGATGGGAAATATCGGCACAAATGCACTAGGCATTTAATCTTCAAAGACAACTATGTTATTTACTCATCATTCTTTGGGTTAGAAATCAGGGCTGGGTTCAATTACATGGATTTATTTTCTGCTGGTCACCTCTGGCATCACTTCTGTAGTAGCAGTCTGCAGTAACAGTCAGCACAGAGCTTGGAGACGGCTTCATTCACATGTCTGCAATTAGATTTGACATTTCACCAGGGTCCTTCTCTCCGTGCAGTTCTTCACCCACTGAGTGAGTAGCCCAATTTCTTTTCCTTGGGTTTTTAGACCAGCGGCATGTCTAGACAGTTGGGGAAGTAAGAACCACACCAAGTGATGCTGACTGAGAGGCTAACACCAAAATGACTGTGTGTAAATTTTTTGTGCACTGTTTCAGCAAAAATGTATTATTTTTTACAAAATAGAAATCAAAAAAACTCCTGTAGTTAGTAATAATAACCACTTTTTTGTTTTAATATGCTCAGTTTACATGAGTCACTTCAAGGTTACAATTCTATTCTGATTTACTGCTTTAATCTTTTAATACGCTCCAGTCAAGGCTATTGTCACTCTCAAATTACAGAGCACCTTCAAATCAGCCGTTTTGTCTGTACTTGTAATAAGCACATGTTGTTGTTTTCATTGTTGCCACTGTTTTCACAGTCACTGATTTTGTCAAATGTTCTGGTGTTTTAGTTACAGTATTGTGCTCATTAGTATGGGTGGGTGACACCATGACCTGCCACGCTGGGTGACACCAACCTGAGTGACACCATTGTTTCAGGCAGCAAGATACTGTTAGACAAAAAGCACAAAACTTCTCAGTAGATTAAAGCATCAAGCTTTTATCTTGCCTTTCCTACAGTACAGCACCAAGTAGATAAATAAATTTTTTTAAGTGAAGTTATTCCAGTTAATAATTGAAAATAGAAGGATAGGCTATGCCCATTTTACAGTCCCTAATGAAGTAAAACCAAAAAAAACTCCACTGCTACTGAGTTTGATTCTGACTTACAGTGACCTTACAGACAGAGCAGAACTGTACCACAGCATTTCCAAGGAGTGTCTGGTGGATTTAAACTGCTGATGTTTTGGTTAGTAGCTGTAGCACTTATCCACTACACCACTGGTGTAAGAATACAGAAATTGGGTGACAACTAATGATACCACCAAAAAGAACTCAAAAGAGACAAACTGTACTTCCTGAACATAGGTAGTCTAAGCAAAGGGATTGAACTTGATTTTGATACGGATGTAGGGTAGTGATAACATAAACATGCTTATTAGCAGTCAAGATTTACCAGCATGTCATAAATTAAATGAATCTTATACACTTAATTCTCCAAGAAAATATTCAAATTTACTCTTTTTGCGAAGTAATAACCGTCCCTCAATAATTTGTAACCTTCTAAAGCGACTACTTTGAAGGTGTTGACTGTATTTAGAAGTATACATTTTATTCTATAAATTCTCAATACCCTATTTGTAGGTATAATCCCCAAACTAGCTGCTGCTGAATTGATTCAGATGCATAGTGACCCTATATCATAGAGTAGAACTACCATTATAGAGTTTTCAAGGAGAACTTCACAGATTTGAACTGCTGATGTTTTGGTTTGCAGCTGTTGCACTTAACCACTACAGCACCAGGATTTCCTTTGTATGTATAACCCAACCCACTGCGGTTGAGTCAGTCTTAACTCATAGGAACCCTACAGGACAGAGTAGAATTTCCCAACAGAGTTTCCAAGAAGCACCTGGTGGATTCATACTGTCAACCTTTTGGTTAGTAGATGTAGCACTTGACCACTATGTCTCCAGAGTTTCCTTTGTATGTATAATATGTCTGTATTTCTAACATCTAACATATAAGGGAAAATGTAATCATGTTAATAAAAGTGATTGGAATTTTTTATATAAATGCTTAATAGATATTCATTTACAAAAAATATATAAGGTACACATCTTGTATATATATTTATTCCCTATCAAAAGAGAGATTTTTTTTTAGAGTGTTTCCAAGGATAAAATAAGAAAATGTATGAGGTCTAACGTTTTCAGCAATGGTGTTTAAGAGAGTGGAACCGTCTAACAGAAAGGACATTTGATTGACAGGTATGAGGATGAATCAACTTGTGAAGGGATGGATAGCAACAGTGCTTCACGCAAACGTTCTATTTCTGCTTGGATTATTTGAGAAATTCAGGCAAAATCCAAGTAGTTACTTCAATGATTCACATCATTTCAGCAGTAGCATAAGGATGAGCTGGGAAAATTAAGCACACTGATTTAGTAACTGACAAGCATGCAGAATATGTAGAAAGCACTTGTGGCTGGCATTGCTGCTCAAGAGCTCTGACTTTGATTTTCTGTAACATGAGAGCAAAGTATAAATGTGAGATAATCAAATTTAACATTCTAGAAAAAAAAGTTCTTGACCATCTTAATACTTCAATGAAATACGAATATAAACAACAAACCAAAATGCTTTGGGCTCTAGCATTGTTTCATGGTAAATAGTACCATATATTATAGAACTCTTTCAGTAATTGATTGTATAATCACGTAAACACAACCCATTTCTAAGCAGCAGAATACAGCAGGAGTATTGCTGTTTAAAATATGTTCAGACAAGCAGAAGAAAAAAAATATTAAACTGAAAAAAAGGACATAGAAAGATAGAAAGATATAACAGTAAGAATTCCTGCAGTAAAACTGAAATTGGTTTTCCATGGACTAAAATACTAAAGAAGATAATGAACTAGAAAGTTTCTCGGTCAAAGTCAGTCAGGGGATAGATCTGTGAGTCTGAGTTGTCCATTTTATCTACACAAAACCTATGGATATGAGAATAGGTGGAATTTGTTTTTATTCTAGTCTTAATATGTTTCGTCTTAAATAACAAGCAGATTTTTGTTCTTCAGTAGTACTCTCTCTATATCGCTATTGCATCTATACCTGAAATTTTTATGGCTTCCTCATCTCATCTGTTTTATTCCTACTATTAGCCATGATTATAAAAATTCCTTTTTGGCTAACTTTCCATTATCTTCATGAATATGTGTATTTCTCATTCTGTTGGGGGAGGGAAAACAATACTGATCTACATAAAAATGGACTCTTTCAGAATGAAAAATATCGTGAGTGTTTCTAGAGAGACTCCCTATCTACAACTTCTATAGCAAACTAACTGGTAATTTAAGGTATATGTTCTTGTAGGTTCTAAAGTTTAGGTCTTTGTGGTTGTGAACTGAAATATATTCATCCACACTATCCACAATCTAATAATCTGAAACATATAAACTAATTTCTTGTTACTCATTGGAACTCAGATAAATTATATTATATAATAAATCTTTTAGTCCATTTTGCAGGTGTATATGTGTGTTTGTGTGTATGTGTGTATAGTATTCATCTAGGTGTCAACTGGAGTCCTAGTGGCATAGTGGTTAAGATCTGGGCTGTTAACCAAGAAGCTGAGTGCCCAAATCCAACAGTTGTTCCTTAGAAGCCTAATAAAGCAGTTCTATTCTGTCCTATAGGGTTTCCATGGATTGGATTTGACTCAGTGGCAATAAGCAAGGTGTCAACTTGCATTATATATGGTATGTATATAAAACAGATTGATGTGAACACATGTTATGACAAAACACTGATTTTACTTATTCTGTTTTATTTGTATGATGTTCAACAAATTAGCTGATGTCTAATATTCAGTTTCTTCATATGTGAGTGAACACTACAAAAGTCTTTAATTGGGTCTTCTTTGCCAAAAAAAAATACATATACTTCAAAAAATAATAAACATTTCAAGTCGGTATGCACATAGTTACTTGATTTAAATGTACACTATAGACAGTGATTTTCTCTGGGAGATGAAAGCTTTGAGATTACTGTATTAAAAATAAGCATGTGGGGTGGAGTCAAGATGGCAGATTAAATACACGTCTCCCTAAATCCTTCTGGAAACCAAGACCTGAACTGGTAATTAAATGGAGCCTTATGGATACCTAGTGAGCCCTAGGACACAGCATGGGCTATTAATTTAAACGTCATACCACTGAACGGAAAACCTCCTGTCTTTCACTGACCCTCCTCCTCACAAGAGCTGGCTTTCACAGACCAAAGGCAACTCACCATTTTAATTTTTTTGTCCTCTCTCTTAGCAGGCAGGTGGAGCTCAGACTTGACTAGCAGCTAACCTCAGACACACTGCTAGTGGGATTAGCAGGCAAAATTGCCATATTTTGAGAGCCTGGCTTTGCACTCTGTGCATCTCGGCAGCTCTGGCCTCTCTTTCAGTGTTTGTACTGAGGCAGGCACCAAGCTTGTGCGGGATGCCATCCTTTTCCATTGGGAGGCAGAGACACCCAGACAGCAGCAACAGCTGGATCTAGTTCCTAGGCTGGGAAGCAGCGCCTGCCCAGAAGACAGTGCTTTTCCAGCAGAAAAGCAGTATTTTAGACAGTGTCACCTATGGCTAAGGCCTGGCAACAGAGGGACTATGGAGGCTATGGACTCCATGTACCTCAGCACCTTTGGCCTGTCTTTCTGCCTTCGATGTAGAATGGCCTGGACCCAGCCAGGCAGGGAGCCTGTACGGGTACAGTCTTGTTCCACTGGGAGATGGATATATCCTTATGGAGGCCTCAGCTAGACCTAATTCCTGGGCTGGGAGGCAGTGCCTGCCTGGAGCAGAGTGCTTTTCAAACAGAAAAACAGGATTCTACACAGCGTCAGCTACAGCTGGGGCACCACCGCAGAGGCCAGCAGTGAAGTAGCCTGTCTGCATTTTGAGCTAGTTTACAACATCTAGGGTTTGATATGGAGGTGATTACTTTCACAGCTGAGAAGAGGGACCCATACACCTCAAAATCTGACTGGCTTTGAAAGTTGTCAGATATCTTTTACATTTCATTCTAAGATGGCCTAGATAAACAACTGGTCCATTCTCACAGCATCTCTCCCAGCCTCTATTGACTCACATGATGTTTAAAAAGCAACAAACTCTGGAGAAAACCATAACCAAGATAACACCCATGGTTTCAGAAAGCCCCCAAAATAAGGCACCACAGAACTTCCCAGACAAAGAAACCTTTCTGAAACTATCAGAAGGTAAATACAAAAGGATTATGTATAGAGTCCTTCTAGACCTTACACAAAATTCAGCACCACAAAACAAAAAATTAAACAAGCTGTTTGGTCTGACAGAGTACCAGTACTCTGAAATCCAATAGATCAAGAACAAAATCAAAGTGACAGAAACTTCAATTCAAAGCCAAGAAAACAGAATGGAACAAATGGAAAAGAGACTTTCTGACTTGGAAGACAGAGCTACTGACTCCAGCATCTATGAGGAGAAATCAGAAAAAAAGAAACAAGAAAAATGAAGAAGCATTAAGAAGCATGTGGGACTCTATTAAGAAGAACAATCTATGAATAAATGGAATTCCTGAACAGGACGAGGCACCTGAGAACACAGAGAGTATTGTTGCTGAGCTGATGACAGAAAGTTTTCCAGAAATTAAGAAAGAAGAGATTATAGATATCCAAGATACAAATCAACTACCACTCATATAGTCTCAAAAGAAGACTAGAAAACATGTTATAATCAAGTTTAACAAAATGAAACATAAGCAGAAACTGTTAAAGGCAGCGAGACTCAAAGCAAACCTAACATTCAGAGGGAAACCCTGTAGGCTTTCATCAGATTTCTCAGCAGAAATCATGCTAGCACAGAGACAGGGGCATGACACATTCAAAGTCTTGAAGGAGAAGAACTTCCAACCAAGAATTATATACCCTGCAAAACCATCTTTCAAATATGAAAGTGAAATTCAGACATTTGCAGATAAATAGAAACTCAGAGACTTTGTAAAAATCAAACTGTAGGTTCAACAAATACTCTTGGCTTAGAAAAACAAGACCACTATCTCTGTATTTTAGAAGCAAATATAACATACATTACCCAGAATCCTACTCAGTTAGGGAAGTCTCCGAACTCAATCAAAGCTGTAATAGTGAAAGAAATAATCCAGTGATCATATCATGAAAACTATGATGTCATCATATTAAAAAGACGGATATACTACAGTCGTAATAGTCCTTCCACGTGGATAGGAAGTTGATAAGAATGGTAGTGATTAAAATTGGGTTTATACACAGTTTACTAAGAGAAATCATAGGGGCAGTCATAAAGCACAATAAAGATCCAATAAATCAAATCAAGAAACGTACTACAGCAGTCTCAACAACCACAAAACCAACCCTGAAAAATGTGAAAAATCACTCCCAAAGAAGAATGTCCTAGAACAGATTAATAAGAACAACAGAGAAAATATCAACACACACACAAAAAAAATCACAATGGCAGCACTGAACACATGGGTCTCAGTAATCACATTGAATGTGAATGGACTAAATTCTCCAGTAAAGAGATATCAAGCAGCTTCTTGGATCAGAAGACACTACCCATCCATATGTTGCCTACAAGAAACTCACCTTAGACTTAAAGATAGGAACAAACTGAAAATTAAAGGATGGAAGAATATATATCAAGCTAACAATGAACAAAGAAGAGCTGGTGTGGCAATTCTAATCTCAGACAAAATCAATTTTAATGTAAAATCCACCATT
Source organism: Heterohyrax brucei (assembly GCA_028571685.1). NCBI lineage: Eukaryota > Metazoa > Chordata > Mammalia > Hyracoidea > Procaviidae > Heterohyrax > Heterohyrax brucei. The sequence continues at coordinate 110,904,252 of CM053148.1, forward strand.
GTGGACAAGCATAGACACTACTGCTGAAAAGTTCAATATACAAGCAGGACTTAACAACATTAAGTATTTGTGCACCAATATTAGAGCACCTAAATACATTGAAGAAACACTGACTGCATTAAAAACTAAGATACATTACTCCACAATAATAGTAGGAGACTTCAACACTCCACTCTCAATATTGGACAGACTATCTAGAAAAAAACCTCAATAAAGACACAGAAGAGCTTATTGCCACAGTCAACCAGCTAGACTTCTTCAACATATACAGAACTTTCTGTCCATCAGTGGACAACTACACCTTCTTCTCCAGTGCACATGGAGCATTCTCCAGAAAAGACCATGTGTTAGGGCATAAAGCAATTCTCAACAAAATTCACACCATTGAATTACTGCAAAACATCTTCTCAGATCATAAAGCCATAAAAGTCAAAATCAATAGCAGAAAAAACATAAACACAAAGTGGAACTCACAGAAACCAAACAAAATCTTGCTTAAAAAGCTTTTGGTTATTGAAGAAATCAAGGATGATATAAAGAAATTTATAGATTCAATGAGAATGAAAACACTTCCTACCCAAACCTATGGGACATAGCCAAAGCAGTGCTCAGAGGTCCATTTATCTCCATAAATGAACACATCTGGAAGGAAGAAAGAAAACCAATCAAAGAACTAAACCTACAGCTTAAATAAGTAGAGAGAGACTAATAGAGGAAGCCCTCAGGCACCAGAAGCAAACAGATCATAAAGATTAAAGCAGAACTAAACAAATGAGAGAATAGAAGAACAATCGAAAAAATTGTAAAGACCAAAAGCTGCTTTTTTGAAAAGATCAACAAAATTGGCAAACCATTGGCTAAACTTACTAAAGAAAAACAAGAAAGGAAACAAATAACTCAAATAAGAAATGAGAGGGGAGTTGTGACCACAGATCCAACAGAAATCAAAAATATCATAACAGAATACTATGAAAGACTGTACTCTAACAAACCGGAAAACTAGAGGAAATGGACAAATTCATTGATTCCTATCATCTACCAAAATTATCACAAGAGGAAGCAAAACAACTTAATAAACCCATCACAAAGGAAGAGATTGGAAAAGTCATCAAAAAACTGCCAACCAAAAAAGAGCGGGCCCATATGGCTTCACCACAGAACTCTACCAACCTTTTACAGAAGAGCTGTCTCCAATACTACTGAGACTATTTCACAACATAGAAAGTGATGCAATACTCCAAAATTCATTCTATGAAGCCAGCATAACCCTGGCATGAAAACCAGGGAAAGACCCAACAAAAAAGGAGAACTACATACAGGTTGATCTCACTCGTGAATCCAGATGCAAAAATCTTCAACAAAATTCTTGCCAATAGAATACAACAACATATCAAAAAAATAATCCATCATGATAAAGTTGGATTCATACCAGGGGTGCAAGGCTGGTTCAACATCAGAAAAACAATAATGTGTTCAACCACACAAGTAACACAAAAGACAAGAATCACTTGATTTTGTCTATTGATGCAGAAAGGCATTCGATAAAGTACCACACTCATTCATGCTAAAAACTCAGCAAAATAGTAATAGACAGCCAATTCGTCAATGCAATAAGGGCCATTTATACAAAGCCAACTGCCTACATCATCCTGAATGGAAAGAGACTGAAATAGTTTTCCTTGAGAACATGAGCTAGACAAGAATGTCTGCTCTCACCTCTTCTATTCAACATTGTACTAGAAGTTCTAGCCAGAGCGATTAGACAAGAACAAGGAATAGAGGGCATCTGCATCATCAAAGAAGTCAGAATCTCCCTATTTGCAGACCATATGATTGTATATGCAGAGAATCCTGAAGAATACATAAGTAAACTACTCAAACTGATAGAAGAGTTCAGCAAAGTCTCAGGATACAAGACAAACATAAGTAAGTCAGTAGGATTCCTTTGTACCAACACTGAGATTATTACAGAAGAAATCAACAAGTCAATACCACTTACTATAGCCCCTAAGAAGATAAAGTACCTAGGAATAAATCTAACCAGAGCAAACACACTTGGAGGCCTCTCATTATCCAAGTTTACAACATACTGCACTGCCACAGTAGACAAAACAGCCTAGTACTGGTAAAAAAGAGACAGATCAATGGAATAGAATCGAAACTCCAGGATGGCACCATCTTCCTATGAACAGCTGATATACAACAAAGGCCCTAAACATTAAGCTGGGGTAAAAACAATCTCTTCAACAAGTGGCACTGGCAAAATTGGATATCCATCTGCAATAAATTGAAGCAAGATCCATATCTTACACCTTATACAATAGCAAAAAGGTGGAATCAACCCAGATGCCCAACAACAGAGGAATAGATAGGTAAACTATGATATATATACTCAATGAAACACTAAGGAAGATAAAGAACACGATAATTTTAGGAAGCATCTCGTAACCTGATTTCAATTGGAGGACATTATGTTGAGTGAAAGTAGTCAGTGACAAAAGGACAAATATTGTATGAGACCCCTATGATAAGAACTTAAAAACAGACTCATGCATAGGAGAAAAGACTTTTTGATGACTACAAGGGTGGAGAGGGGCGGAGGGGTGGGGGGAGAGGGCCTAGATTAGATAGTTGATAGAAATTTGGTTGGGTGAAATCTGTCACAGCACACATTAGAAAGAAGATCAATATTAACTGGACTTCAATATAACATGAGTATTCCCATCTTAACCCAATATTGCAAGGACAGAGTAGCCGGGGACCATGCTCTCAGCGAAATTGAGGCTAATTGGCACAACTTGTATTTTGCTAAGAGAGCACTCTGCACCCCACATTATTGAATGGTGTCTGGGGTCTTAAAAGCTGCCAACCTGCCATCTGAGGGTACAACAAATGGTCCCAGCTCAGCAGGAATGGATGATCACCAAGGACAGAAATGACGTGAGGGATAGAGAACCTGGAAGACAGAGAAACCCACTTGAATGAGTGACTACACCGACTAGTGTCCAGAAGAACTGGATGGTGCCGGCCACTACCAGTGATAGCCATGATGGAGCTCACAAAGTTGAGTCATGCAGGCAACACAAGACTAAAAGGGTGTGCACTCTGAGATCTCCAATAAAAGACCACAACTGGTGGTCTAGGGGCTTCGAGTTTCCCCTGGGAGCATGGTCTCTAGCCCTGATGCTGCCCTTGTCCATAAATCATAATGGAGGTCAACTCCTCAGACAGGAATGGATTGGACTTGGCAACACAGAGTGACCATATCATGTGTGTACTTTATGGTTTTATGCATCCATAGGATGTCATCCTGCTGACCACTTACTGGAGGAAAGGGAGTGGGTAGAGAGGCAGGAATAGGAGATTGTTGGGAGAATCGGACATGTATGGAGCAGAGAGGAAGGGTGTGGTGTCACCAGGCAGGGAGAGAAGTGAGAGCTGTGTATAGGTGGACATGCAAATTTATATGGGAGTGTACATTTTCAATCATAATAAAAACAAATAAATAAATAAGAATATGATTATTTTTGTAGGCTGTTACTACCACAGGAGCAGCTTGCCTTTACTGAATAATTAACATAATTTTAAATACATGAAGCAACCCTATCAGTATTATAAACCATTTCAAGTAGACAAGATAGAGATTACCCAACTGAGTTAAAAAATGCAATGAGTTTACTGTTATTATTTTCTGGCAGAGATTAGACAAAAGGGTATAGCTGAGATTATGTCATGATTTTTGGAAGCAAGTTTCATTTAATCTCTATTAATGAAGATAATTTCATCTAGAAGCATTCTAAAGGTTTGAAAATTACTAGATGTTAACTACAAATGATTGGCATGCCTTCAGCTTCCTAGGAGCTCCTCGTATTTTTGTAGGCCTGCTATGCTAACTGCTGAGCATGGTTGACTTTAACGCTGGTGTTATTTCCTTAAATACGTGGTATACATTCCAATGACTGATTTGCATGGCAGTCTCCCAACTTGTTTCTTGAGTTCCCAATGTACCTAATTGTATCGGAAAGAGTAAAATTACACATCAATGTAATAACAGAACAGACACCAAACGACAAAGCAAGAAGATATGTGTGCATGCTATTGTAACTATTCAATTGAAAAAATTAAAAAAAAAAAATTTAATGTTTCAGAATCATCCCACTGAAAACCATCATTCTAATGGCTGTAGTTTTGCTCTAAGAATGGTCTTTTAAAAAGCGTACTCAGGAAAATATGCAACTAATTAAGACATCTGCTGACTGGCTTCTAAAGCATATTAATGAATAGAAACTGTAGTAGAAAAAAGATGCTTCTAGTCTCAGGGTTGTAGTGTCATTTCAAAGCTGCTGAGCACTTTTTTTAAAAAAGTGTTTGAAAAATAGACTACTTGGAAAACAATATACTGTTTTGTAAAGTAATGAAAATTTTGATATAGTATAGTTATAGATTAAAATATACTCCCACCTTTTTTTTTTAATTTGTTGATCCTTAAAGCAGCTAGTGGATAAAAAAGTTAATAGATATCCTAAATAAAACCTATTTTTCATAGTGTTCAACCTTACATTTGTATCAAAGGAAAAAATACAGGGTGTTCCCTCATGGGATCACTGATGCAAAAATTTTGACTGAGGTTATTTTTCAAAATTTTGTAAGAAAAGATAACTTTTCAGAGATAAAATTATGCCTTTACAAATGGATCATTCTACATTTAGAAATTAATGAGTTCTAGGCTCTGAATGCAGACGTTAAGAAATTAAATAGTATGACTGAATTAGTGTGTGTGAAGAAAGGGTGAAAATAGCAGAAAAATGTTATTTATATAATCTCTATTTCTATAATTTTCCATCAAATACTACTGCATCATTTATCAAAACCTATAGCTCTTAAAATTCAGGGGGCTTCTGATTTTCTTCCCATCTTTATTAGACTAATGAAATATGCAAACGACCCATTGCTATGGAGTCAATTCTAACAGATAGCAACCCTATAGAACAGAGTAGAACTGCTTCATAAGGTTTCCAGTGAGCAGTTGGTGGATTCACTAACCTGTGGTTAGTGGCCAAACTCTTAACCACTGAGCCATCAGTGTTCCATACTCTGTTTACATGATTTCAAACCAGGGACCATCCTCATATCAGGCAAACATAACCCCAAAAGCCAAACCCACTGCTGTTAAGTTTATTCTGACTCATAGTGACCCTACAGACACAATGGAACTGCCCCGTAGAATTTCCAAGGAGCACCTGGCAGATTTGAACTGCCAGTCTTCTGGTCAGCAGCCATAACACTTAACCATTAATCCACCAGTGTCTCGGAGGCAAGCATATCAGTTACGAAACAGAGGTATACCTCTGAGACAGAGCAATTAGAATGGAAATGAGAGCATAGCCTTATGTTCTTTCATCCTTCCCCAGGCCTCCGGCTTAGAATTTGGAACTTTTTACTGAAAGTGCTTGCATACCTTGTTCCCCTCACTGCAAAAACAGTGAAAGAGATGACATCGGCTCCACCTCTGGCTGTTTAGAGGTGACTGGTCTTCCGCTCAGTGTTGTGTCCTGCTATTGCCTCCCAAGATGTCCAGATCAGGAGGAAGACTGCCTGAAACAATCTGGGTTATCCTCGATATTCCTAACTTACCTTTTTATCTTTTTACTAATCTAATACTCAAATCTTGAGACCATTGATTTAAAATTAACTATTCGTTTACTTTGGCTAAATACTCGTTTACTCACTAACTTTAACAGGTTTTCATATGAAATTATAACATGAAATTCCTTTAAACTGAAATAAAGGTATTTGGTTTATGCCACCTGGGTGTGACCAAGCAGAAATGAATAGACATGCATGGTCCATTAAGAGCAAAGCACGGTAAATCTACTTCAGCTTAGGTTGTTGAAAGACACAAAATAATCATTTCTACCAAACAATGGGAGAAAGCTAGATAGTTTACAAAACCATAGTTGTTCATTTCCCTCAGAAGACTGAAAATAAAAAAAATTTACAGAACCCAGGTTCTAAAATGTGAATAGTCTCTTCTTGATGAGAAAGAATTATGGTTATTTTCATCCTTGGCAGAGCAGCTGTAGAAAGAAGAAACCACACCACAGACGGGCAAGAAGAAAACAACTGAGTAAGTAACACAATTTTAAAGATCTAGTATAGGTTGTTGAGATAGAACATCCAGGTCCCAGGCACAAAAGAAATGTGTAGTTACCCACCAAATGTTTTCTGCAGGCTTTTACCTAATCTCATGAAAAAGATTTCAGAAAATAGAATTCAGAGAGACCTTTGCTAAGGCTCAGATATCAAGGGCCTGAAGATGTCTGAGGACTGAGTGAAGAGTGAAAGACAATCTGGAGACATGCCAGACCTCAGACAAAGCATCAGGAAGTGACAATCTACCTACATTAAGGGGCCGAAAACTGAGAGAGACTCTTGGTCAAGCAGCAGCAAGCCAACAAACTGCCAAAGTCTGAGACCAGAGCCTTAGAACCAAGGAAACTATTCCAGGCACTCAAGCCAACAAAAAAGAATCATTTAGTTGTGTCCACTAAACAACTAAAGCCTATATTGAACTGAATCTAATTAAAATAGTAACAAAGAAAAGACCCTGCTTAACTCTAGACTTGACTGATTGAAAACCTCACACCACTAGCCTAACTGTAGAAGAAGCAACCTTCTTCCAGGTATAAGCATTATTTCCTTCTACAGGGTTGCTACATGTCAGAATCGACTCAGTGCTGATGGATCTGTTTCGGTATTCTGGTTGCAGTTTCTACTGTTCTTTTATGTATGGTTTTTCTGCATCATGCTAAAATCATTGCTGTTAGCTATTTTGAAGTCAGCTCTGACTCATGACAACTTTATATTTGACAGGAAATAAAAAACTGTGGCCTGGTTCCATGGCTCTTTTGTGACTGTTGATGTGTTTGAGCCTATTGTTGTAGCTATTGTCAGTTTTCAGAGTCTCTTTTATCTTGTTGGCCCTGGACCTCACCAATCTCAATGTCCTTTTTCAGTGATTGGTTTTTCCTAACCATGTGTACAAAATAGTCTAATGAAGTCTCACCATCCACACTTCTAAAGAGCATTCCAACTGTATTTCTTCTGAGACTGATTTGTTCATTTTTCTGTATATGCAATAGTCTTCACTAACATAAAATTCAAATATATCTGTAGTAGATTGAATTTCATCAACCCACTCAAAATATGAGTTGTTAATCATATGCCCTATACCTGTAGCTAGAATCTTATGTGAGAATGGGTCTTCTTTGTTATATTAATGTGGCGGAATTAGTATAAAGTGTGTCCTTTTTTAAAAAAAAAAAAATTATTATGCTTTAGAAAATTTACACAGCAAATTAGCATCCCACTTAACAATTTTTCTACTGACTGTTCCATGACATTGATTATAATTTTCACAGTGTGTCAACATTATCATTATTTCCTTTCTGTTGGTTCTGTTTCTGATGATCTAGTTCCTTTTCCCTCCTTGCTCTCTCATCTTTGCTTTTGGGTAAATGTTGACCATTTGACTTCATGTAGTTGATCATTTAAGGGAGCACATTACCCACAAGCTTTATAAGCCAATTTATTATTTGGCTGAATGGTAACCTTGAGAAACAGTTTCAGTTTGAAGTTTTAAAGTTTCCTCAGAGCAATAGTCTGTGGGGTTTCTCTAGCCTCTATTGGTCCAATAGTTATAGCTCTTTGAGAACTTGAATTTTTCTCTACATTTTTCTCCCATCCCATCCAGGACCTTGAAAAACCATATGTGTATTATACTCATTGGCCAAATTTTTCCACAAGACTTTCTTCTTCAGCCTTTTAATCCAGTAAACCAATCCTGCAAGTTGTTTGAATATGACTAGAAGTCTCTGTAACTATTCTGCCTGTTATAGATATAGATATAGAGATAGAGATAGAGATAGAGATAGAGATAGAGATAGAGATAGAGATAGAGATAGAGATAGATATAGATAGATATAGATAGATATAGATATAGATATAGATATAGATATAGATATAGATATAGATATAGATATAGATAGATACAGACATAGATAAATATGGACATAAATGCATCGTAAATATATGTACATATGCCTACAGATACACCTATTCATGCACATACATTTACTCACATATCTCTCCCTATACACATATATGCATCCATATGTATGTGTCTTACAATACACATATTTTTGTTTTACCAAAAGATCAGCAGTTCAAATCTACCAGTTGCTTCTTGAAAGCCTTTTGGGGCACTTCTCTGTGTTATAAGGCTACTAAGAGACAGAACTGACTTGAGGGCAACAGGTTTGTTTTGCTTTGGTTTTATTACAGTTGTTGCAAAATTGAATACATTATAGCATTTACCCAAATTGTCCATTTTGTGTGTACTTCTTACTGTCTTCATTTACCATAGTCAAGTTGTGTTGATTTCATCCATATTTGATATCACCTTAACATCACTTGGCCTTGGCTTAACATCACCCAAAGTAACAAGTGTCTGCTATCTAGAAAGTGATTCTACCTCCTTCCTCCTCCCGTTTCTGGTAACCATCAAGGAACAATGTTTTCTCTGTGTATCTGTTCACCACACCTTATATTAGTGGGGCAATACAACATAAGTCCTTTTGTGATTGTCTTATTTCATGCAGAATAATGTCCTCTGGAGTCATTAATATTATAAGACATTTGTGAATTCATTATTACTCTTTACACTTGTGTGATACTCCATTTTTTGTATGTACCACAACTTGTTTATCCGTTCATCCATTGATGGACACTTAGTTTGTTTACATTTTTTTTGTGTGTGAATAACAATGAAAATTAGGTATGCATATGTCTACTTTTGTCACCATTGTTACACTTCTTGGATATGTACCTAAAAGTGATGACCTGGAACAAACGGTTATAGAGAAATTTAAAAAGTAAATATGAATTTCATTTATTTTGAAATAGCAGAAAAATACCAAAAAGATAGTCTAATACAAATATAAATAGAAAATAAATATTATAATATTGTTTCTCCATCAAGAGAAAGAACAAACATCATACATGAGAAACAGCCAATAAATATTAATTGCAGACTTTAAATAAAATTCAAAGTATAATTTGAACTACAAAATATTGTGCTAATAGATGGGAAAAGAATGAGTTGTTTAATTTTATGAATTTGTTTTCCTAGTCTAATTAGGGTAATTCATTCATTTTTCCCTGAGCAACTAACTGTTAGGAAACAATCATATGCCTAGAATTGTGTTTAGTAATGGAATGGGAATGAGAAAAATAATCTAATATAAAAATAGACAACACAATTTATAAGTTATTGTAATACCATGCCTGTTGCAAATGCAAGAATAAGCATTGCAGGATGCACAAAAAAGAAAGCAACTAAGCCCTTTCATGAAGAAACAGGAATGGTGTTACCAACAGTTCTTTTCTCACTAGTGTGCTTTCAAGTCAGATTTACGTAAGTTTCCTAGGTGTGATCATTAAGGTTGTGTGTCAACATGACTGTGCCTTGATTCTCAGAAGTTTGGCAGTGGTATAACAATATAATCACTTTCATGAAGAGACCTGATATAATCCAATCACTTCTATGATGGAACCTGCTGTAAGTAGCCAATCAGGTCAAAGGGAGTTCCCTTGGAAGTGTGTCCAACAACCAATATAGGTGAACTTTCTAACAAGTCCCAGAGGCTTTTGCTTGCACTGAATTGTACAGATGGCATCTACATCAGTCCTCCAGTTCTTGGGACTTGAACTAGCAGATTACCTGCTTTCTTACCTGCCTACCTATGAACTAGAGTTCTGCGGCCTGGCTTGCCAATCTTGAGTTAACTAGCACCTATGGCTACAGGACTGACAATGAAGTTCACAGACTCATCCTAGAAAAAGTGCTACATACCTCATTGCTGAATATCACAACAGTCACCTTCAAAGTACTCTCCCTGGGAAGCTGTGCACCATTGTCAGTGCCTAGACCACCGTTCAAAACAATTTTGCAACTCTTTTTGTAGAATGGCTATCAGAGCTGTTGTTGCATTACTCTTGACGTTTTGACTATCGTCTAAGTGTTTTCCTTTCAATATTTTCTTTATCTTTGTGTGAAGAAAAAAGTCATTGGGGGCCAGATCAGGTAAGTAGTGAGGGTGTTCCAATACAGTTCTTTATTTACTGACTAAAAACTCCCACACAGGAAAAAAAAAAAAAAAAACTATACAATTAAGTTTATGAACTTGCCACTGTGTCACCGTGTGCAATGGCCATTCCAGAAAGAGTTACAAAATTGCTTTGATGAGTGGACTAGTTGCTGGCATAGGTGGATGGCTACCTAAGGAGAGAACTTCAAAGGTGACCGTAGTGGCATTCAGCAATGAAGTATGTGGAACTTAGAACAAGTGAGTTCACAGACTTAATCGTCAGACTTCATAAGACCCACATACTTGATGTCATGGTTTGAACTGTGTCACCCCAAAAATGTGTGCAGCCACGTGGCTGGGATATGGTTCCCAGTATCTTGGGACTGTCCTCCATTGTGTGGTTTTGCTAACCTGTATGTTAAAGGATTAGGGTGGGGCTGTGAATTCCTGCTATGGGGGAAGTTTCCCTGGAGTATGGCTTGCCCCACCCTTAATGCTTTTAGCTTGCAAGGAATAAAAGGAAAAAGAACCAAGGACAATTTGAGAACCTCACCACCATCAAGCAAGCAGCACCGGGAGCAGAGCGCGTCGTTCAGACCAGAGGTTCTTGCGTTAGGACACTCCCTGGACAATGACTGATGCAATACCAGACTTTCCTCCAGAGCCGACAAGGGGAAAGTCTTTCCCTGGAGCGGACACCCTGAATATGGACTTGCAACCTACCGGACTGTGTAAGAATAAATCTTTTTTTGTTAAAGCCATCCACTCTGTGGTATTTCTGTTAGAGCAGCCCTAGCTGACTAAAACACTTGAGATGTTCCAGCCTCTTTTATCATGTAAGCTATTTCTTTAATACAAATCTCTATATGTACACACTTACATGCTTTACTGGTTTTGCTTCTCTACAAAACCCATCGTAAGACACTAGAGATGCTATAACAAAGTACTATTAACTGAGTGGCTTATAAGAAAAATAAAATTTGTCGTTTCAATGTTCTGGAGGCTGGTAGTCTAAGATCAGGGGGTCAACTGTATGGAATTTTTCTGAGTCTTTGGAAGGAAATGTGTTCCATGTCTGTCTGCTGGTTTCAGTAGCTTCAGACATTAACATGCAACTATAGTGTCATACAGTGTCTTTCCTCTGATTCTCTGTTTGTCTCCTTTTTCATGAGACACAAATCATATAGCATTAGAAGGTACCCACTCCAGTATGACCTCATATTTACCTAACTAATAACATTTGCAAAGCCCCTGTTTCCAAATAGGAACACCGTCAGATGTCCTGGGGTCAGAATTCCAATATAATTCCTTTTGGATAGACACGGTTTAATTCATAAGAGGTCTGCTCAGAAAATTCATAATTTATTATCTGAGAAGGAAGAGCACTCCAGGTAGAGGAAGAGAAATTCAGAGTTGTTAAATGATACATCAATTGTTTGGAAAATGCGGAGAAGCTCTGAGTATCAAGATCTCAGGTTACATTTTAGAAACAGCAGGTGAAGGGACTTGGGGAAATGGCAAGGGAGAGATGAAGCTTGAAAGAGAAGCTTCAGCAAGGTTCCAAGTGACCCAAAGAGGGATTTTTATCTCACGGGTAAGTGGCAGAGAAGAGATATTTCAACACTAGGAAGTTACTTGACAAATTATATATATATATGTATATATATATTTATTTATTTAATATGACTGAGTGAAAATGTACATTCCCATATAAATTTACATGCCCACCTATATGCAGCTTCCACTGCTCTCCCTGTCCAGTGACAGAACACTTTTCCTCTCTGCTCCGTACATGTCTCATCCTCCCAACAGTCTCCTTTTCCCTCCTCTCCATCCACTCTCCTTCCTCCAGCCAGAGGTCAGCAGGATGATATCCTATAGATGTATAGAACCATAAAGTGCATCCAATATATGGTCACTCTGCATTGTCAAGTCCAAGTTAGTTGCTAGAAATCTGGTTGAGAGAAATCGGTGATAGTACATATTAGAAACAAGAACAACATTAAGTGGACTTCAGCATAACTTGAGTACTCCTTCCATCTTAACCCAATATTGTAAGGATTGAATAGCTGGGGCAGGGGGCAGGGGACTATGCTCTTTGACAAATTATATTTTTAAGGAGAATCTTTTGTGGCAATTTATCAGGTGAATTTGACTAGGGAGAGACTTGGGGGAGGGTGGTCAGTCAGGGAGCAGAAGCAATATTTCAAATGATAAATGACTACCTGGAGTTATATAGATACAAAAGTGGTTCCTAAAATCATATTCTGTATAATCAATAGATTTATATGCAGCATTTATATAATAAAGGTATAAACATTATATATGAATATATACATATATATTTTCTGCAATATATATAATGGAGATAAAATTATACTTTACTGCAATATATATGCATTTATATCAATGATGTATGCATGTAAATCATCTATAATCTTTGCTTCTTCTTTATTTTTTCGTTATTAACTCACCTCCTTTCCTTCCCTTGTGCAGTCGACACTATACATGTTCCAGTTATCTAGTGCTGCTATAGCAAAAATATCACAAGTGAGTGGTTTTAACAAATTGAAATTTGTTTTCTTGCACTTTAAGAGTCTAGAAATTCATATTTAGAGTCTTGACTCTATGGCAGGGTTTTCTCTCTCTCTTAGTTCTGGAGGAAAATCCTTGTCTCTTCAACTTCTGATTCCTCATTCCTCGGAAATTTCCATGTGTCTTGGTATCTATCCTAACCCATCTCTGCTCCTCTCACTTGCTTGTTCCTGGTTACGAGCATCCAATTTAAGGACAACTTGTATTTAGGGTCGTCCTGAGTCGGATCCGACTCGATGGCACTTGGCTTGGCTGTATTTAAGGAAGAACTGCCATAAAATCTATTAATTAAAATGTCACTTAACGGCACTTGGCTTTTGGCTAAGTAAAATAGTTCATAATAATGAATGCACATACTACTTCGTGGTGCTCTTGAAAACGTTGTGTGGTTTGCAAGTGACTCTTGTTTTACACGCATGAAAAGATAAAATGCATGCTATATCCTAAGACAAATATTTGACTAACTAAAGCTAAATAGTATATGTATATATGTCATCTAGCTTTTTACTATTAGGCACTTTGAAACTCTTCCAGCGTGAACCCATTTTCCAAATCCAATTCCATTTCCACACTTTAGCATCTGTTAGAGCATCTCTCTATTCTTGTGACAACAAATTCCTAGTTATCTAGTGCTGTAAGAAATCCCATAGGTGGATGAATTTAACAAGCAGAAATTTACTTTTACACAGTCTAGGAGGCTAGAAGTCTGAATTCAGGGTACTGGCTATAGAAGATTTTCTCTCCTGTGGGCTCTGGAGGAAGATCCTTTTCAGTTTTTACTTCTGTTTCCATAGAGATCTCCATGTGTCTCAACAGCTATCTTACTACATCCCTATTCCTCACCCTCTCTTGTTTTATCTGTTTTGTATGTCAAAGGAGATTGACTCAAGACACAACCAGCACTAATTCTGTGTCATTCACATAACAAAGGCAGCCCACTCCCAAATGAGTTTATAACCATGGGCATAGAGACTAGAATTTACACTTATTTGGGGAGGTAACAATTCAACCTGTAACACTATGTGCTATAGAAACTCATTGTTGTTGAGTTGTTTCTTCCCCATAGGATTTCCAAGGAAGAGCAGCTGGTAGATTTGATATGCTGACTTTTTTGCTATTACCCAAGTTCTTAACCACCATACCACCAGGTCTCCACTATACACTGTGTTGTCTTAGTTAGGTGACATCGAGTCCATTCCAACTCATAGCAACCCTATAGGTCAGAATAGAACAGCCCCATAGAGTTTCCAAGGAGTACCTGGTAGATTTTAACTGCCAGCGTCTTGGTTAGCAGTCATAGCAATTCACCAGTATGCCACCAGTGTTTCCCACTATACACTAGGAGTGTTAATATTATTTCTGTTTGGTTTCCCATGTATACATTTGAAACGTTTCAAAAGATAGAATTCTAGTTGAAGCTACTGGGATTTCTTTTAACATATACTAAAAAATACAAAATTTTAGAAACAGAAATCCCTAAGAATGCATTTTCCTTCTTTTCTCTCTCTTTGCCTTTGGTGAAAGAAGACAATGATGTAATAAGAGATTTATGAATTCCCTCTGTAAGAATTACAATTTCATGTTCTTGTAAAAACAGATTCATGTGTGTATTAGAGTGGGAAGCTGGTGCTTGCTATTGACAATTTGATCAAGTAAGGCAAAAAAGTGGGTATCAAAGGCCCAAATATTAATTTTTTTTAATTTTCAGTTTTATAACAAGTTTAAATAAGACAATATACATCTATTATTTAAAAAATAATAATAATATGTACATCTTAGTTGATATCACTTTTTTTTGCCCTTCAGCATTTTAGGACCTAAGCCTTGATAAAACTGGAGGTCTAAAATGATCCTCATGCTTGGTGACAACAGGCATGTTGTCCAAAAATTTGATGTAATACTCAGAAGTTAAATAATTCCTTTGCTGTTTTTTTTTTAATTCTAAAAATTTCTCAGGGTGGAGTCCAGATGACAGACTAGACACATGTCTCCTCAATTCTCTCTGAAAATTAAGGCCTGGATTGATAATTAAATAGAGTTTTCTGGACACCCAATGAGCCCTAGGACAAGACATAGGGCTGTCAGTTTGGACTACATGCCACTAAATGGGAAACTTCTCTTTCACCGACCCCTGCTTTGTTCAATGGCCAGCTCTTGTGAACTAAAGGTAACTGGCATTTTTAACATTTTTTTTTTCTTTTGTTAGCCAGCAGACAGGGGATGGACTTAACCGGCAGCAGAGCTCAGCCGCACTGCTGATGTGATCAGCAGGTGGAACAGGACATTTTGAGAGTCCAGCTTTGGACTCAGCGTACCACAGATGCTTCACCCATTTTTTTCTGACCTCTGCCATAAATTCAGCTGTTTCATAGTGGGCAAGACAGTCTGTTGGGAATGCCGTCGTGTTTAACTGGGAGGCAGAGTTATCTAAACAGAAAACTCAGCAGGGTCTAATTCCCAGGCAAGTAGGAACTTTTCCAGAAGAAAAGCTGTGTTTAGCACAGTGTAGCCTTATGGGTGGGGAATGACAGCAGGGCAGTAGCCTGTTCTTACTTAGTTCTACATCACAGAATCTGGGGATGGCTTTAGAAGAACCTCCATTGCAAGCTAGAAGGAGGGGCTTGCACACTTGACAGCCTGACTGATTTTGGAAGCTGTCAGGTGGCTTTTAACTTTCAAAATAAGACTGCCTAGAGAAAGAAATGCAGTGCAGTCCAACAGCATCTCTTCTAGCTTGTACTGACTCACTTCATAGGGTTGACTGATGGTCCCCCAGTGACTCCATAAGTAGTACCAAGTGTTTGCAAGCCAGGAGGTGGAATTTGCTACCCCAGAGATTCTGCTGTGCCCAGTCATTGCAGTACATAGAGGTGGCTGGTGACCAACTTCCTTCTCAGAACTGCACCTCAACTCATGTGCAGACAACACAAGAGAAGCTAAACAGTCTTTAGATGTCCAGAGAGCAACAAATCCTGGCCAAACATTTGAAGAAAAATCCACCCATGGCTCCAGAAAACTCCCGAAAGCACCAAAGAACTTCCCAGATGAAGAAGCTTTCCTGAAACTATCAGAGGTTGAGTACAAAAAAATTCAGATCGGTAACAAAATTACAGAATTAGAGAATTCAATTCGAAGACAAAAGAGTAGAAATGAACAACTGGAAATTAGACTTGCTGATCTTCATGGTAGAGCTACTGATACTAGCGCTTATACAGAGAAATCAGAGAAAAGAAACAAGAAAAATGAAGAAGCATTACAAAACATGTGGGACTCTTTCAAGAGGAAGAATTTACAATTAGTTGGAGTTCCTGAACACAGAGGGATATCTGAAAACCCAGAGAGCATCATTGTTGAGATGCTGACAGAAAACTTCCCTGAAATTATGAAAGAGAACATAGTATCCAAGCTGTATATTGAACACCATGTAATTTAGACCCCAAAAGAAAGACACCAAGACATATTATAATCAAGCTTAACAAAATGAAACACAAACAGAAACTCTTAAAGACAGCAAGACTGAAAGCAAAGCTAACATTCAGAGAGAAGCCCTGCAGGCTTTCATCTGACTTCTCAATGAAAATGATGTTGGCATGGAGGCAGTGCACTGCCCAATTAAGGCCCTGAAGGAGAAAAATTTCCAACCAAGAATTACATATCCTGCAAAACTACCTTTCAAATATGAGAATGAAATTAAGATGTTTGCAGATAAACAGAAACTCAAACATTCTGTATAAACCAAACCAAAGATACAAGAAATACTCTTTGCTTAGAGTAACAAAAACAGTTAACTCTACATTTTAAGAGAAAATGAAGGACACAAAATCTAGAAACTTACTCAGAGAAGACACAGAACACAATCAAAGCTATAGTACTAAAAGACGAGATCCAGTGGTCATTATCATGAAAACTATGATACAATCACATTGAAAAGAGGAATTTACTACAGTAGTTATAGTCCTTCCAGATGGAGAGGAAGTTAATAAGATATGTGGAAGTTAAAATTAGGTGGAAATTTAGCTTATAAAGTGGGATTATAGGAGTAGCTGCAAAGCACAGTAAAGATGCAGCATATCAAAACAAGAAACACTGCACAGGAGTCTCAACAAACACAAAACCAATACTGAAAAAGATGAAAAGTCAACCCACAAAGAAGAATGACTGCCAACAGAATATTAAGAGCAGCAGAGAAAACACCAACACCAAAATGAATACATCAAAATGACAGCACTAAACACATAACTATCAATAATTACACTGAATATAAATGGACTGAACGTTCCAATAAACAAAGAGTGACATCTTGATTCAAAAGACACTACTTGTCTATATGTTGCTTACAGTAACCTTACTGTAGACTTAAAGATAGGAATGAACCAAAAATTAAAGGATGGAATAATATATATCAAGCTAACAATATACAAAGGACAGCAGGTGTGACAATACTAATCTCAGATAAAATAGATTTTAATGTAAAATCCACCACTGTAAACAAGGATGGTCACTATTGCTGAAAGGTTCAATACACAAGCAGAGCTTAACAATATTAAATAATTACGCACCCAAGATTAGAGCATCTAAATACATTCAAAAAACACTGACTACATTCAGAAATGAGACAGATCACTCCATAATAATAGTGGGAGACTTCAACACTCCACTTTCTGTATCAGACAGACCTTCTAGAAAAAAGCTCAGCAAAGAGATGGAAGACCTTATTGCAACAATTAACCAACTAGATCTGATTGACATAAAATAACTACATCTTCTTTTCCAGTGCGCACATAACATTCTTCAGAATAGACCATGTGTTAGGACACACAGCAAAATCCAAACCACTGAATTATTGCAAAGCATCTTCTCAAAGCATAAAACCATAAAAGTCTAACTCAATAGCAGAAAAAACACAGACAGAGTTGGAACTCATGGGGACCAAATAAAATTTTGCTAAAAAAGCCACGGATTATAGAAGAAATCAAGGATGAAATAAGAAATTCACGGATTCAAATGAGAAAGCATCCAAATCAAAGAATTAACCCTACATCTTGAACAAGTAGAGAACAACAGAGGAACTCCTCAGCCACCAGAAGAAAATGATCATAAGTAGTAGAGCAGAACTAAATGAATTAGAGCATAGAAGAAAAATTGAAAAAACCGATAACACCAAAAGCAGTTTTTTTTTTCAAGATCAGTAAAATTGACAAACCATTGGCTAAACTTACTAAAATAAGGAAAGGAAAAAATAACACAAATAAGAAATGAGAAGGGAGATGTCACAACAGATCCATCAGAAATCAAGTGTCATAACAGAAAACTACAACAGACTGTACTCTAACAGATCTAGACAAAATGGACTAATTCCTAGACTCATATCAACTACCAAAATTATCACAAGAAGTAAAACAATTTAAGAAACCCATCACAAAGGAAGAGATTGAGAAAGTCATCTAAAACCTGCCAAGCAAAAAAAGCCCTGGCTGAGATGGATTCACTGCAGAATTCTACCAAGCTTATAGAGAAGAGCTAACTCCAATACTACTGAGACTACTTCACAACATAGGAAGGGATGGAATACTCTCAAATTCATTCTATGAAGCCAGCATAACCCTGATACCAAGAACAGGGAAAATCCAACAGAAAAGGAGAACTACAGACCAGTATCACTCATGAACCTAGATGCAAAAACTCTTCAACAAAATTCTTGCTAAAAGAATACAACATATCAAAATAATAAGCCATCATGATAAAGTTGGATTCATACCAGTGATTCAAGGCTGGTTCAACATCAGAAAAACAATTAGTGTGCTCAGCCACATAAACAATACAAAAGAGAGGAATCACCTGATTTTGTCAATTGATGCTGAAAAGACATTTAACAAAGTCCAATACCCATTCGTGCTAAAAACTCTCAGCAAAGTAGGAATAGAAGGCAAATTCCTCAATGCAATAAGGGTCATCTATACAAAGCCATCCACGTACATCATCCTGAATGGAGAGGGATTGAAAGAAATCCCCCACGAGAACAGGAACTAGACAAGGATGCCTACTCTCAACTTTACTATTCAATGTTGCACTAGAAGTTCTGTCCAGAGCAATTAGACAAGGTTAAGAAACAAAGGACATCCACATCAGCAAAGAAAAAGTAGAAGTCTCCCTATTTGCAGATGATATGATTGCATACACAGAGAATCCTAAAGAATACATAAGGAAACTATTTGAACAAATAGAAGAGTTCAGCAAAGTATCAGGATACAAGATAAACATAAGTACATCAGTAGGATTCATTTGTACTGACAAAGAGACCATCAAAGAAGAAATCACCAAATCAAGAAGATAAAACACCTAGGAATAAATCTAACTAGAGAAATAAGAGACCTATACAAAGAGAACTGTAAGACCTTACTACAAGAAACTAAGAGAGATCTACATAAATAGAGAAACCTACCTTGCTCATGGATAGGAAGACTTAACATTGTGAAAATGTCTATTTTACCCAAAGCCATCTACACATACAATGCAATCCCAATACAAATTCCAGTGGCATTGTTTAATGAGATGGAGAAACAAATCTCCAGCTTCATTTGGAAAGGGAAGAAATCCCAGATAAGCAAAGCACTACTGAAGATGAAGAACACACTGGAAGGCCTCTCACTACCCAACTTTGCCAAGCCAAGAGCCAAGTGCCGTCGAGTCAGATCCGACTCATGGCGACCCAACTTTAGAACCTATTAAACTGCCAGAGTAGTCAAAACACCCTGGTATGGTACAAAAAGAGTTCTAGAGACTAATGGAACAGAGTTGAGACCCAGAGATGCCGTCATCCTCCTCTGAACAGGTGATATTCGATAAAGGTCCAAAGATTTTAAACTGAGGTAGAAACAGTCTCTGTAACAAATGGTTCTGGCAAAACTGGATATCCATCTGCAAAAAAATGAAGCAAGACCCATATCTCACAACTTACATAAAGCCAACTCAAATTAAGTAAAAAACCTAAATATTACATCTAAAAAGATGAAGCTCATGCAAAACAAACAAAAAAATAGGATCAACATTGGAAGTTTTAATACACAATGCAGACAGACTTCAAAATCTGACAAAGCACAATCAACAGAAGTGAAAACCAATAAATGAGAACTAATAAGAATGAAACACTTTCGCTCATCCAAAGACTTTATCAAAAGAATTAAAAGACCACCTATGGAATGGGAAAATATATTTGGCAACTAGATATCAGACTGACATCGGATCTCCATAATCTACAGCCAGCCAGCCAAGTGCTGTCGAGTAGGATCCAACTCATGGCGACCCTAGGGGTCAACAAGGTACTGCAAAATACCAACAAGAAAAGGATAAATAACCTAATTAAGAGATGAGTGAAGGAGATGGACAGACTCTTCTCTAAAGAGGAGATCCAGGCAGCCAAAAGACACATACAGAAATGCTCATGATCACTAGCTATGAAAGAAATTGAAATCAAAACAACAATGAGATATCATCTCACCACAACAGGATTGGCCATGATCCAAAAAACACAAAACAACAAATGCTGGAAAGGCTGTGGAGAAATTGAAACTCTCCTGCAATGCTGGTGTGATTGCAAAATGGTACAGCCTCTTTGGAAAGCAATCTGCCACTTCCTTAAAAAGCTGGAAATAGATCTACCATATGACCTAGTAATCAAACAGCTTGGAATAGATCCTACAGAATCAAGGGCAGTCACACAAATCGATACATGCACACAAATATTTAGTGAGACATGGTCCACAACAGCAAAAAGATGGAGTCATCCCAGATGCCCAACAAGAGTCAATAAACAAACTATGGTATTTATACTCAATGTAGTACCATGCAATGATAAAGAACAATGATGACTTTAGGAAGCATCTCATAACCTGGTTTCAGTTGGACAATGTTATATTGAGTGATGACAGTCAGTGACACAGGACAAATATTGTATGAGACCCCTAGTATAAGGACTTAAAAGCAGATTCCTGTACAGAAGAAAAGACTCTTTGAGGGCTGCAAGGGGTGGGAAGGAGGAAGGAAGGGGGGAGAGTGTTGGTTACAGATTAGATGATAGAAATTTGGTTGGGTGAATTCAGTCACAGCACACACTAAAAAGAAGATCAGTTTGACTGGATTTCATCATAACCTGAAAATTCTTCCAACCTGAACTCAATATTGAGAGAATAGAATGGAAGGTTGGGGGCCTCGGGACCACACTCTCAGAGGACATCAAGGCCAATTGGCATAACTAGCCTATTGCTAAGAGAGTCTTCTGTACCCCATATAGGTGAGTGGCATTTGAGGACTTAAAATCTAGCAAGCTGCCATCTGAAGTACACCCAATAGTCCCAACTCAGCTGGAACTGATGATCAGCATGGAAAACAATGACATGAGGGAAAGAGAGCCCAGAAGACAGAAAGACACATGAATGAGTGACTATATGAACAGGTGACCAAAAGAACCAGATGGTGAGCAGCCATGACCAGTCACAGCCATGACGGGGCTCACAATACTGAGTCCCAGTGGCAGCATGAGAAAAAAAGGCATGCACCCTATGAACTCCACTAAAAGACCGCAATGGGTGGTCAAAGGCCTGAAAGTTCCCACGGGAGCATGGCCCTGGCCCCTAGACCTGATGCTGCCCCTGTTCATAGATCATTAGTGAAGTCAACTCTTCTAATAGGAATGGAATGGACTCAGGGACTCAGAGTGACCATACCATGTGTGCACTTTATGGTTCTATGCATCTACAGGATGTCGTCCTACTGCCTTTTACTAGAGGGGGATGGAGAGGATGGAGAGGAGAGCACAGGAGATTGTTAAGAGGATATGACATGTATGGAATGGAAAGGAAGAGTGTGCTGTCACTGGGCAAGGAGAGCAGAGGGAGCTGCAGATAGGTGGGCACAAAAATTTGAATTGTGTTGTAAACTTTCACTTAATCACAATTAAAAAAAAAGAAAATTCTATAAATTTCTCAAGTCAGCAAGGAACCTAGGTGGGCTGTTTTCTAGGGAACCGCATTTAAATCTGATAAACCTGTTTCTGTGCTCAGAGAATGTGCCATTCAGGGCAAGGCGTGCAGTCCTCTAGGTGCAGTATGCAGGATAAGGGAGAAAGGTCTATTCCCTCACTGAGGCTTGATAACAGACTACTGTAACCACCTACCAGAGAGAATTGGTTGGTTTGTATGGCCTGGTGACAGCCTTTAGCTTTCACGTATGTATCAACTCAGGGAGGAAAGGTTGGACATCTTTCTCATCTTTGTGTCTTATATTTTGATAAAGTTGAAACTAGAAGACGCTTCATAGGTGTTGATACTCAATCCAATTAGTCTAAAGTTTGTAGTCCCTAATGTAGAAATCATTTTCCCATCACCCAACCTCATAGTTAGGTTAAAAACTTGTCTCTAATGGCAAAATCAAATGCATGCCATCTTTAAGGTGACTTTGGAAGAAAGCTGAGTACATGATAAACTTTCAATGTGAAAATCATTCCTGTTTCAAACCAGCCTTAAAATGGCTGTAATTTCTTAGTACCACTGAACCTCCGTTTCCTCACCTGTAGTTCTTCCATCTTTTTAATCACGTGGCACTAATTCTCTGAGATGATGATAAGGGACAAATCACAGGAGGAGACAGAAAATTGCTTGGTGCATACACACCAATATGTACAACCTCAGGACATTTTAGACTGTGGAATCACTACTTTTCTACTCCCTCTTCCCTATACTTCTCCCTTTTAACATGATCCCCAGGAGGATGTTTTAGGGTGTGATTGAAGTCATTCATATACATCACAAGTAACACAGAGCCAGCTCTATCCACAGACTCATTGTCTTGGCTAGCCGCCGTGTATTCGGGCCCTATGGGAGGACCACAGCCACAGCAGAAGGAAATGCTGCACATTTCTGTGCTGAATTATGGAACTGACTCAAGTGATACATAGGATTTTCAGTGACTGATTTTTCAAAGTAAATTTTCAGCGTTTTCTTCCTCATTTGTCTGAGTCTAGAAGGCCCACAGAAACCTGGTTAGCATCACAGCTGCACACAGGCCTCCACTGTCACCAGGTGGTGGCCGCGCACGAGGTCCATCAGCCTGCAATCCAACAGAGGTCTCCCAGATGGAAGACAAGAATACTATCACTGATGCTGAGTCGTCCAGAGACAGAAGCCTTTTTACTATTATTAGCTCTGTGCCATGAGTTTTGCTCTCACATGTATTCATTTTATACCATAATTAAAGTGAAATTACTTGGGGCACTAAAGGTACAATTTGGTTAGGTTAAAACAAAGCACCAAAAATAGCTGAAAACAAGGATGATTATACTGTCAGGTAAGACGTGAGTGCACGTTTGTGGATAACAAGTCCTCACAGAATTCAACAGGTCATTTCTCCTCTGCTCATAGGGAAGAGCTATCAACATTTAATTTATTCCCAGCTTTGCTCAGTCAAATTTTATAGACTGAGTTTTTCCATCTATAATATCAAACTTTTTAACCTTACCAGTATATTTTCATTTCATATGTTACAATTATAAAAGCTGCTTATATTATTAAATCAAGAAAACGAAACCTGTTACTCTTGAGTGTATTCTGATACATAGCAGCACTAAAGATTGGACTGCAACAGCACTACAAAATTCCCAAGGAATGCTTAAAGGCTTTCAACTGCCAACCATGTGATTAGCAGTCACAGCTCTAAACCACAAACTACCAGATTTCCTGCTTATGATATAGTGATCATTTAAAATGAAAGCTTTGTAGATGTAGAGAAAAGTCACAAAAAGAAACATATTCATGGAACCCTTAGAAGTAGTTCTGATTATTTTTTCTGTTGAAAAAAGAGTAATTAGAAAATAACTTCTCAGTGATTTTTAAAATAAATGCTACATGTGAAACTTCTTAACTACTCTTTCTCACATTTTTCCGTCATAATTTATACAGAATTCCAGGATTCCTTGAGACTGACAAGATAACAAATACCTAGAGAAGTCTCTGACACAGGTTTCCTAAATACCTATTTACAAAGTCACAGATATTTGTTAATCTGGGTGTTCGTGGTATCTGAGAGAAATCTCTGCAAAGAGGTGAACTGTACTTGTGCTTCTCAAAATTTAATGCATATGCAAAGTATACGGAGATCTTACATTAAAATGCAGAGTCTGGTTCAGAGCCAGAGACTATACAGTTGAAACAAGTTGTCAGGCAAGGCCAGTCCTGCTGGTTAGTGGACCATACCGTGAACGGTTATTAAGTAGTATCTCCTCCCTGAGCAGAGAACATAGACTTAGCTGATCGCTTACTACATAAACCATCTTATAAATTGTCTTGTAGAGCCTTGCAACAGTAGGTTCTATGCTCACTCAATGAGTATCCAACATAGATCAACAGTTATACAAGGACTGCCAGTTAAGTTCATAACCTGATTCTAGAACTTGCATGGTGGCAAGTTCCTGAACTTAATTGTGCAGTTGTCTGTGAGGGAGATTTTAGCCAGTAAACAACAAACTGTATTGAAACGCCTCCTACTTATCTGGCACCCAGTGACATTTTCTTTACCCAGAGATAAAGGAAAATGAAAATAAAGATATTTTGATGACATTCAAGACATTCAGGGAAATCGATGACAGCTCTGATGGCCAATTCCAGAAAAACAGTTCGAAAATTGCTTTGCAAGGTATACTAGGCACTCAGTTTATAGCTTTCCAAGGGGAGTACTTTGAAGGTGACTGCAGTGATAGTCAGCAATGAGATATGTAGCTCTTTTTCTAGGACAAGTTCCCGAACTTAGTTGGCTGTCCTCACATGTTTCCTGAACTTCTGATGCAGACTAAAGTCTAATACTAACTCAGGCCACGTTGGTCTAGCTGCCAGCATCAGGACAGTAAGAACTATGCAAAAGTGAGGAACAATTTTACTACATTCAAAAGTAAAATAGCCACAGGATGTTATTCCTTGATTCACATAGGTGTTATTTCATATACCATTATGGGAAGGAAATGGAACAGTTAGAATACAAATTTGGAGACTCCTAATTAAAAACTTAAATCATGTAAAATACGCAGCTGGTAAGTGTGCCAAGCTTTACTATACAGAAACAGGGAGCAATTTTAGGTGTCCTCATGTCTAATTATTTTAAAATATTTTCTTAATAAATATATAAACCTTGAATATCACATTGCTGTTGTAAATGTATCAGTATCTGGACAAACAGATTTCTTCTTACTATTTCCTTTTTTAAAGAAACAATAAAATGTTAAATACATTATACTCTATCAAGAAGATAATTCTCAGTATACTCTCATAATTATCATTAAGATCATCTATGAATCATCTAGATTATGAGTTTGGAAGGTACATATAGAACTCTTCCCTACAGTAGAAGACCTGGTTGCATAGTGATTAAAGCACTTGGCTGCTAACCATGCATTTGGCAGTTCAAACCCACCAGCTGCTCTTATGGAGAACAGTGTGGCTATCTGCTCCCTTGTATTTCTAAGCCTTGGAAACCTTAGGGGAAGACTCTACTCTGCCCTGGAGGGTTACTATGAGTCAAATAGACTCCATGGCAATTTTTTTTTCCCTTGCATCTGAACGCTATGAATTTTAAGATTTTTTTCTTTTTAGCAAATAAACCAAATAGATACACCAATAAAATGAAATATAATAATAGTATAAGAACTATGTGTACAATTTAATAGTCCCAGCATTTAATAAACTGAGCCAAGCTAGCCAAGGGCCGTCCAGTCAGGTCCGACTCATGGCCACCCTAGAGACCAGAGTAGAACTGACCCTAGAGATTCAAGGAGCTCCTGGGTTATTTGAACTGCTGACATTTGGTTAGCAGTGGTAGTAGCATTTAACGCACTACACCACCTGAGATAAACTTAAAAATAGTATATATATTATACAAAGTGTACATTTCATTACTGACTCAAAATGAATTACAGTGAACGTAATATTGAACTTTGTGTGAAGCCTAAACAGTGCTAGAAACAGTTTAGGTATTTTTTGTTTGTTTGATTTTAAGAGATTGTTAAAATGATTTTAAGATACTGCGATATATGCTTTCCTGAGCGCAGACTATTGTTTTCGAATTTAGACTACGTAGATAATGGCTCCCTCTACCGGTTAAACTCTGTTGGTGATGTGTGTGTAAAGTATTTGAATGACTCCAATTCCAAAGCATTGAAGATAAAAGACATTCCGTAATCCTAAGAATAGCTATTGACTAGATTATCAATACATTGAAAACAAATATATGAGGTATTCAGTATAATCTTGACTCCTTGATTTATATAAAAATACAATTCTCTTCTTTAATATATATGAACTGGAACAGTAAAACTGTTTCTGCAATAGAAAGCTGGTAACACTTTAGCAACGATAGCCCTTTTCTAAGGGAAATAACATGTAACATCATGTCTTTTTCTTCCGAAATTCCAACTGTTGTCCAGACTGCCTCTAAACTGAATTATATTTTGGACCTTACTGTTTAATAGCAAGATGATACACATCCTGATAGGAATGTCTCCTACTCCTAATTGCATACTGAAAATGTGAATTCATTTCACTGATTTTCTAACTTTTCAGATATTTACTACTGCACACTGTTTACTTTTTAAACTTCAGTTCATAAATTGTCAGAGCTCAATATCGTACCAAGAAAACAGAAGCTATTTCTAAATCTGATACTGATATGCAACCACAATTTAGACCATACATAAAACAAACCAAGAAATTACTTTTTAGATCACTTTCACAGTATAGCACCCTTTTCCTATTTAATTCACTTTTGTTTACAATCTGTTTTCTCCATTGTTTAAATCTGGTTTAACATAAAACCAAGATTTAAAAAGAAATAATTTACATAAATTGATAAGCACAAAGTTTCCAGTTTTGTTCTACGTATTGGTAGCAGTGTTGATATACATATATATAGTATGTTGGAAAGGAAAAAAAAAAAGTGCGTAAAGTATTGTCCCAGCAAAATCTACACAGTCTTGACTTGATAGATCATCTCTTGAATATAAAATCAGGTCTCATTTAACTTCCAACCTTCTCAGAGATGCCTTTTAAGGTTTATAGGACCATGTTTTTGCTGCATTCAGCATCCTTAACAAAAATATTTCTGTATCCTGAATCTGGCCTTTTTGTGGTAACTAATATTTTTCTTTTTGAGTTATATCAATTTGTTGTAGTTTTATTCTATTTCTCAATCCATCAGCAGTTCAACTGCCAGAAGATTAATACACATAATTTGCAATCAAATGACAACACTTTTCAATACAATATTCTTGGAATCTTATGGATTCAGAGTTTCTCCTTCTGGCTTTAATCTCTTAAAATATTGTTACAGAAATTTACATAATCTTCTCTTGCAAATAAAATATTGGTAACTCTTCAGGTGATTATATGTTAACCACAAAGTCTACATCATTGATGGGAACATATTTGTAAAGTTAAGCTTGTAATAAAAAACTATAAAAAATGCAAATTCCCCCATTCATAATAAAGATTTGCTCTTTCGAATATTACCTTAAGAAGAGGATGGGAAAACTGTGTTTCTATGTATAGATAAGAAATCCATTTAAAATTGTAATGGCCTTTGAGCTTATCTAAATGTACAAGTATTACCATAAAATGTACTTAAAGCAAAAAAAAAAAAAATTATGTAAATGAAGTGGGTCTCTAGAATTAGAACTTTGGGAGCAAGTGGCTAGTAGTATGAAAAAGTTTAATTGATGCTGAACATTTAACAAGAGTAGTGAATAATCTTACTTTTTACTAAGCTCTCTTCTGATGGAAGAGCAAGTTCAATAGGCAAAAATGGCCTTTAATTTTTAATTAAAAGTAAGCCTAAAAGACATGTGGTTTGAAGACACCATAGGGCATGATTTAATGGGCTATTACTACTTTTCTGAATTTTGTGTTTCAGTCTTGCACACATTAATGGATTTAGAAAAAATATCTATAGCATATATCTCTATATTATTGAATTTATTAAATCTTAGAATTTTGTGAAATCCTAAAGGTCACCTAATGGAACCTTTAGCCAGAGCATTAATTCTGTATCATTTCTAATAAATGGTAGTCGAGTTTTTGCTTGAATATTTTTATAATGGATAATTTATAACTAAGACATTAAAGGAGAGATACAACATTAGCAATGTATACATTACATCAAAATGTTGTTAGTTGTCATCAAGTTGATCTCAACTCATGGCAACCTGGTGTGTGCACAGCAAAACTGCTTCATAGAGATTTCAAGACTAATCTTTCAGAAATGAATCTCCACTGTCTGTCATCCAAAGGAACTCTGGGTGAGTTCCAAATACTGCCCTTCAGTTAAGACCTTACCATTTGTGTCAGGTCATAGATAAGAGCCCCCTCCTCGGCTGGCTTGGCTTAATTTCTAACCATTGATCTTCTTTCTATCACTTGGAAAGAGTTGGTGGCTTTGCTCCCTATTCCCTCAACAGACTGTAGTATAGCATAATCATACATGTTATTCTGGTTGCCTTTTTTTGAATGTTTTTTAGTTTATTAAAGCTTTCTTGAATGCCTGCAGTGGGAAACTTGTCAGTTCTTCACATATGGATTATAAAAATAGAGAATATAAGGAAAAGTGAATTTCTTATCATTATAAATAAATATCTTAACTGTATATGTGTTTACGTGCATATCTACTTGCTGAAATATATTTACAGTATTTTCTTATAATTGAAAAACAATGTTCAATTAACACCAAACCTCGAATGGCTTATCAGTAATGCTCATAATATTTCATAAAAGTTACGTAGGACAAGGCAGCAGAAATTGATAATAATTATTAAAGGTATTATTGTGGGATTATTAAAGACAGTCCTAGGTTCTTTCAACTACAAATGAGGCTCAAGATATCCAGTCAACCTCTAGAAGCAAATACTTGAGCAGTGGCATGCCTTAATCTGGGCATTTTGCAGCTATTATTGCTTTTTAAAATAGCTTTCCTCTCCTAAAGATAAGTTTCATGTAATTCCACATGTAAGAAAAATAATAGACAACTGAAATTATGAAGAGGAGCAAAGGAATGGAATTTGAGCTTTGAGTTGTATTTGCTTCCACATTTAATAATTTCATGTGCATAAGAAATAAGATGTTTACCCTTTAGTCTTTTTAGTTTCAAAGATGGTAATGATAAATATGACTCCTGCTGGGTAAATGTTAAAAGAAGTTACAGAGTTTTCAAAATCATTACAACCAACAAGTCTAAAGATTTCTTTCTCAGAGAGTATGAAGTAGTTTGCAACTAATCGTTTGTTAGAGATTATAGTTTTTTTCTACAAGAAATGGAGTTTCAGATCTAAATTGTCACTGTTGCACTGTGTCCTTACTTATCCTTCTGATTGTTTACAGATATTACAAATGTGCTTGGATGCAGAAATTTCAGGAAGAGTGAAATATCTTCACTATGAGTCCATGAACTTATAACTAGATACCCAGTGCAAGATTGTATGTACTGTAGAATGTGCTTTCCTGAATTGATTTCATCATCGCATAATTGCTGATGAACAAACACAATGTTTTGAGTAATAGTGACAAATTCTGTTTTTATTTTTTGTTCTAGATTTATTCATTTTTTGTATCCTAATGATAAACTGGAAACCCTAGTAGCATAGTGGCTAAATGCTACTGGTGATAACCAAAATGGCATCGGTTCGAATCCACCAGGAGCTCCTTGGACCTTATGGGACAGTTCTACTCTACCTATAGTGTCGCTAAGAGAATTAACTCAACAGCAATGGGTTCACTTTGGTTAAATGATGAACTAAATTAATTGTTGAAACATAGATCTTATACTGAAACTTTGTATGTATTATTAAACATGTATTAAGTGAAAAGATATTTCTGACTTTGGAACATAATTAGTAAAGATTTCTCTGACTTTTAGGTTATATGTTAAGTTATCAGATACTTCTGTCTCTAGGATATGCAAAAATCTTGTTAGAGTTCTGTTTTAGGAAATACATGTGACACACATTAGGATAGTGCTGGTGAAGATTACTGTAATTGTCAGACAAAAATAAATGTTCATAATTTTTCAGCCTCTTGTAATTAATTTAAAGATTTGTAAATGACTCTGAGAAGCTCATTCTACACATGTATGAAAAATAAATAGCCCATATTTATATCTCCACAAAAATAAAACACACAGTTAATTGATATTTTAGCAATTATGATAAATATATTGTATAAATTACATAGCTGATTTGAAGCTCTGTTGTTGCCACAACATCAAGGAATACTTGATAAATATTTCTCAAAGAAATTTCAAACTTGACTGTAAAATTTAAACATATCATGTTTTGTTAATTGTTTCAGGATAATGCTAAAATTGAAATGCATCAAGCTAAATTGTGTAAAAAAAGGCAATAGTATTAAACATCTGCATATGAATAATTTTTCTAATTTTGAGTGTGCTAACCAGTTAAAATTTCATAATATTCTTTAAATAAAAAAGTTTAGAAAATCCTATCTGCACATATTCAGGCTTTTAATATGCTTGTTGTTCCAGATACACCCTATGTATCTCGAGTAGTTGCCTCCATTAAAAAGTAATATATTCTCAACATAGAAAATTTGGAAATATAAAAATTAAAAAACCAGGAACAGCAAAAGCAAAATAAAATAGAATATTTCCAGAATTCACTCCATACTTCTTTAGTATTTTTGTTTCTTAACCACTTTTTTTCCTTTGAAAAGAATTTTATGTAGGTATTACATTTTAAAAATCAGATTTAAATTATGGTTAATTTCTCATGCATCCAAATCACAGTAAATAAATACTGTATCAGTTTGGGTGTGGAAATGATGTAATTGTATTGGTCACAGAGAACACTGGAGAAGGAAGAAAAAGGAAGATGGGAAGTCAGGGTATTAGGTAAACATGCTGGTAGGTGTCTCTTCATTAATGTTCTGATAGGCTTTTCAAGGAGTTTTTCTTAATTACATCTATGTTTTTGTGTTCAAACTAACAGATAATGGTGGACAAACTGATAGAACATTAGGAAATTATGGATAAAGCAGATTTTCCAAACCATGGTTGACAAATATTTTATCAAGTGCATCATGTTTGCAAATCACAGAGAATGAAGACCTTAATGCCACTGAACAGAACAAAATAAATATGGATATGAGCTTCTTATAATGGCTTTATCTTTTATTTTATAAATGCCACATAAAATTGCTTCTCAGTGATAAATGCTGGTTGTGCAGGAAGCTATTTTACAAGAAAATAATTTACTCAATTAAGAGGAAATTCAATATTTTCCAAGATAATTTTGAGCATATTCTAGTTGCAAGTTGCTACGACACTGAACAGGCTTCCGCAGAGCTTTCAGAATAAGAGGAACTAGGGAGAAAGACGTCTTGGTCTTCCAGTGCTACTGTAACAGCAATACCTCAGATGAGTTGCTTTCACCCAAAGATGTTTATTCTCTCATAGCCCGGTGAGCTAGAAGTTCAAGTTCTGGGAGCTGGCTCCAAAAGAAGGTTTTCTTTTCCTACTGGCTCTAGAGGAAGGTTCTGTCACCAGTCTTCCCTTGGTCTGGGAGTATCTCAGTACAGGTACCTCAAGTACAAAGGATGCTCTCTACCCGTGACACTGCCTTCTTGGTAGCATGAATTCCCCAACTCTCTGCTTGATTCCTTTTCCTTTTTATCTCTTGAGAGATAAAAGGTGGTACAGGCCAGGGAAACATCCTTTACTTTAGATTAGAGGCGAGACTTCAAGAAGAATGTTGTAGTCCCATCTTAATCCTCCTTAACACAATCCAGTCTTTCCCCATTAACCACAGGCAGAGACTAGGATTTACAACACACACAAAAATTACAGTCACAAAGTAGAGGACGACCACACAATATCAGGAATTGTGGCCACCTGAGTTGTTGTCCATGTTTTGTAGGGGACATAATTCAATCAATAATAAAAGGCCTGACAATCTACTTTCAAAAATCAGATAATGAAACCCCATGCATCACATTGGGCTGATCCACAAGGGATCCTGGGGAGAGTACAGACAGGACCAGGCAGTGTTCTGCTTCCTTGTACAAGTAACCATCACGAGTGAGCGCCAGCTAGACAGCAGTTAACAAAAACAGTAATAACAATCATCTGGCATTGCTCTAACAGAAATACCACAAAGCCGGTGATAAGTTTATTCTCACACACCCTGGTAGGCTACAAGTTCAAAATCAGGTTGTCACCTCCAGGGGAAGGCTTTCTCTCTTTGTCAGTACTGGAGGAAGGTCCTTGTGTTTCATCAGTTTTTGTCAGGCAGCATCTTGACACAGGAACCTCTGTGTGAATACATCTTATTGAAAATAAGCATATGGATCTTGTTTCAGTTTTTTGCAGATGGATATCCAATTCTGCCAGCACCATTTGTTAAAGATCCTATTTTTTCCCCCAGTTTAGAATCTTAGGGCCTTTGTAGAATATCAATGGTTCATAGGAAGGTGGTGGCACCTCTGGGTTCTCAACTCTTTTCCATTGGTCTATGTGACTCTTTTTGTACCAGTACCAGGCTGTTTGGACCACTCTGGCAGTGTAATAAGTTCTAATGTCAGATAGTGAGAGCCCTCCCACTACTTCATCTTCAGTAGTGCTTTGCTTACCTGGGGTTTCTTCTTTTCCCAGATAAGGTGGTGATTTGTTTCTCCATCTCATTAAAAATGTCACAAGAATTTGTATTGGGATTGTATTGTATATGGAGATGACTTTGGGTAAAATAAACATTTTCATAATGTTAAATCTTGTCCATGAGGAGGGCAGTTTTTTTCATGTATGTAAGTCTTTTTTAGTTTCTTACATCAAGGTCTTGTAGTTCTCTAGTTAGATTTATTCCTAGTTGTTTTATCTTCTTGGGGCTATAGAAAATGGTATTGATTTGATAATTTCTTCTTGAATGATCTTTGTTAGTATCAAGGAATCCTACTGATTTACTTATATTTATCTTGTATCCTGAGACTTTGCTGAACTCTTCTATTAGTTTGAGTAGTTTACTTATGGATTCTTTGTATATATAATCATATCATCTGCAGATAGTGAGACTTTTACTTCCTCTTTGCCAATGCAGATGCCTTTTATTTCTTTATCTTGTCTAATTGCTCAGGCTAGAACTTCTAATACATTGTTGAACAGGAGAGGTGATAGTGGGTATCCTTGTCTAGTTCCTGTTCTCAAGGGGAATTCTTTCAGTCTCTCTCCATGTAAAATGATGTGGGCAGCTGAATTTGTGCAAATGGCCCTTATTACTTTGAGGAATTTACCTTCTATTCCTATTTTGGTGAGAGTTTTTAGCATGAACGAGTGTTGGACTTTGTCAAATGTCTTTTCTGCATCAGTTGACAGAATCAGGTGATTCTTATCTTTTGTGTTATTTATGTGGCTGATCCCATTGTTTGTCTGATATTGAACTAGCCTTGCATCCCAGGTGTGAATCCAGCGAGTCATGGTGAATTATTTTTTTGAGGTATTGTTGAATTCTTTTGGCAAGAATTTTGTTGAATATTTTTGTATCTAGGTTCATGAGTGATATTGGTCTGTGCCAAGCCAAGTGCCGTCAAGGTCTGTAGTTCTCCCTTATTTATTTATTTATTTAATCTTTCCCTGGCTTTGGTATCAGGCTTATGCTGGCTTCAGAGAATGAATTGGGGAGTATTCCATCCTTTTCTATGCTGTGAGATAGTCTCAGTAGTATTGGAGTTAACTCTTCTCTAAAAGCTTGGTAGAATTCTTCAGTGAAGCTATCTTGGCCAGGACTTCTTTTGGTTGGTATTTTTGGGATGACTTTTTCAATGTCTTACTTTGGGATGGGTTTATTAAGTTATTCTTCTTGTCCTTGTGATAATTTTGGTATGTGATATGAGTCTGGGAATTTGTCCATTTCCTCTAGGTTTCCAAATCTGTTAGAATACAGTCTTTTGTAGTATTCTGTTATGATACTTTTGATTTCTGATGGATGTGTTGTGACATTTCCCATCTCATTTCTTATTTGCCTTGTGTGTTTCTCTTCCTGTTTTTCTACAGTAAGTTTAGCCAATGGTTTGTCAATTTTGTTGACCTTTGGGAAAAAAAAAAAAACAGCTTTTGGTCTTACCAAGTTTTTCAATTGTTCTTCTCGTCTCTAGTTCATTTAGTTCTGCTCTAATCTTTGTGATGTGTTTTCTTCTGGTGGCTGAGGCATTCCTCTGTTGCTCTCTTTCTACTTGTTCAAGCCATAGGGTTAATTCTTTGATCTGGGTCCTTTCTTCCAGATGTGTGCATTTATAGAGATCAATTGACCTCTTAGAACTGCTTTGACCCTGCCTCGTAGGTTCTGGCAGGAAGTGTTTTCATTCTCATTGGGTTCCATCAATTTCCTTATTTCATCCTTGATTTCTTCTATAACCCATGGCTTTTAGAGCAAGGTGTTTTTCAGTTTGCATGAGTTCCCGCTTCTACATATTTTTTTTCTGCTGTTGACTTAGACTTTTATGGCTTTATGGTTTGAGAAGATGTTTTGCAATAATTCAGTGGTTTGGATTTTGTGGAGATTTGCTTTATGTGCTAATCCATGGTCTATTCTGGAAAATGTTCCATGTGCACTAGAGGAGAAAGTGTAGTTATCTGTTGATGGATAAAATGTTCTATATATGTGGACGAGGTCTAATTGGTTAGTAAGATCTTCTGTGTCTTTACTGAGTTTTTTTTCTAGAAGATCTGTCCAATACTGCAAGTGGAGGGTTGAAGTTTCCCACTATTATCGTGGAGTGATCTATTTGATTTCTGAATGTAGTCAGTGTTTCTTTGATGCATTTAGATGCTCTAGTATTGGGTGTATAAATATTTAATATTGTTAAATATTGCTTGTACATTGAACCTTTCAGTGATAGACGGTGATCGTCTTTGTCCATGATGGTGTATTTTACATTAAAATCTGTTTTATCTGAGATTAGTATTGCCACACCTGTTCTTCTTTGTATATTGTTAGCTTGATATATATTATTCCTTCCTTTAATTTTCATTTTGTTCATATCTTTAAGTCTAAGGTGAGTTTCTTGTAAGCAACATATAGACAGGTCATGTCTTTTGATCCAAGATGGCATTCATTGTCTCTTTACTGGAACGTTCAGTCTGTTTACATTGAGTGTAATTATTGATAGGTTAGTTGTTTAGTGCTGTCATTTTGATGTATTTACTTTGGGTGCTGGTGTGTTCTCTGTTACTCTCAATTTTCTGTTCATGGCCATTCTTTGTGGGTTGATTTTTCATCCTTTTCAGTGTTGTGTTCATGTTTAGGCTCCTATGTTATGTTTCTTGTTTTGATATGCTGCATCTTCGTTGTACTTTGTGGCTACTCCTATGATCCCCCTTAATAATCTAAGTTTAAACCCAGTTTTAACTTCTACATGTCTTATTAACTTCCACTCCTTCTGGAAAGACTATAACTACTGTACTATATCCCTCTTTTTAATACGATGGTATCTTAGTTTTCATGACATGATGTTGGATCTCTTCTTTTAATATTGTAGCTTTGATTGAGTTTTGTCATACCCCTAACTGAGTAGGTTTCTGAATGTTGTATCCTGAATTGCCTCCTTAAATAATAAGTTAACAGTTTTCTTTTTCTAAGTGAAGTACTTCTTTCAGTATTTCTTGTAGCTTTGGTTTGGTTTTTACAAAGTCTCTAAGCTTCTGTTCATCTGCAAATGTCTTAATTTCATCTTCATATTTGAAAGACAGTTTTGCAGGATATATAATTCCTAGTTGGAAGTTTTTCTCCTTCAAGGCTTTGAGTTTGTTAGCCCACTGCCTCCATGCCAACATTATTTCTGCTGAAAAACCAGACGAAAGCCTACAGGGCTTCTCTCTGAATGTTAGTTTTGCTTTGAGTTTTGCTGCCTTTAAGAGTTTCTGCTTATGTTTCATTTTGTTGAGCTTGATTATAATATGTCTTGGTGTCTTTCTTTTAGAGTCTGTTTTTTTTGTGTGTCATTCAATACACATCTCGAATATCCATGTTCTCTTCTTTCATAATTTCAGGGAAGTTTTCTGTCAGCAACTCAACAACTATATTCTCTGTGTTTTTGGGTATCCCTCCCTGTTCAGGAACTACAATTAATGTCTCACAGGTTTCTTAATGCTTCTTCATTTTTCTTGTTTCTTTTCTCTGATTTCTCCTCATAAATACTGATGCCAGTAACTGTATCTTCAAGGTCAGTAAGTTTAATTCCCAGTTATTCAATTTTGCTCTTTTAGTCTTGAATTGAATTGTCTAATTCTGTAGTTTTGCTATCTATGTGTCGAATTTCAAAATGCTGGTGTTCCATCAGCTCAACCAACCTGCTTAATTTTTCATTTTACTCTCTTGCAATATGTAGAATTCTCTCTCTAGGTAGAGATCTCTGTATAGAGAATTCTGTCACTCTCTCTCCACACACACACACACAATTATTCTGTACTTGATCACTGATAGTTCCAGAAAGGCTCCTTCATCTGGGAAGTTCTTTGGTTATTTATTTTGGGAGTTTTCTGAAGCCATCAGTTGATTTTGTGTGTGTGTGTGTTTGACTAGGTTTGTTGCTTCCAGAACATCTAGAGGCTTTTTAGTTTCTCTGGTGTTGCCTTAACAGGAGCTGAATTGCAGTTCTGGGAAAGAAATTGATCACCAGCCACCTCTGTGTACTCCAGTGTATGCTCTGGGGTAGCATGCTCCGCTTTCTGGCTGGCAAAGACATGGTGCTATAGAAGGAATCACAGAGGGTGGCCATTAGCCAACCCTGTGATGTGGTTCAGTAAAGGCTGGAAGAGATGTCATCTGCCTGTGTCACAGTTATTTCTTTTGGCAATCTTGTTTCAAAATATAAAACCTTGGGAGTGGAGTCAAGATGGTGGACTAAACACACCTCTCCCTAAATCCCTCTGTAAGCCAAGACCAGAACTGATAATTAAATGGAGGCTTCTGGATACCTAATGAGCACTAGGATGCAGCACAGGACTGTTAATTTGGACTTTATAGAACTGAACGTAAAACCTCCTTTCTTTCACTGACCCCACTCTCAGTCAGTGCAGGCTTGTACAGACCAAAGGTAACTCACCATTTTGATTTTTTTTATTTGTATTGGTCTACAGGAGGAGCTGTGACTTGACTAGCCACTGGTTTGGGGCACAATGCTGGTGGAATCAGCAAGAGCAATTGCCATGTTCTGAGAGCCCAGCTTTGGACTCTGTGCATCTCAGTTCCTTTGGCTTATCTTTCTAGCTCTACCATGTGGTAGTTGTACGGATGTAGCAGCCAGCTTGTGCGGGGCACCATCGTGATCCATTAGGAGATAGATGCCCAGGCAGAGACCCTGGCTGGACTTGGTTCCTAGGCTGGGAGGTAGCACCTGCTGGGGGAAAGTGCTTTTCCAGCAGAGACGTGGTGTTTTGCACAGTGTCGCCTGAGGCAGGGGAGTGGCAATGGAGCTTGTGGACTCTTGTCATCTCAGCAATTTTGGCCTCTCTTTCCACCAGTAGCCTGGTCCCAGCTGGGTGGTGAACTTGTGCAGGATGCCATCTTATTCCACTAGGAGGTGGGGATATCCATATAAAAGCCTCACCTGGACCTAATTACTGGGCTGGGAGATAGCGTCTGCCCAGAAGAGAGTGCTTTTCTGGCAGAAAAGTAGAACTCTATACAATATCTCCTACAGCTAGGGCCCAGCAGCAGAGGCCAGCAGGCCAGTAGTCTTTCCATATCTTGAGCTAGTTCATAACATCTGGGGTTAGATTTAGAGGTGCTTACTTTATCAGATGAGAAGAGGGACATATACAGCTGAAAATCTGACTGGCTTTGGAAGTTGTCAAATACGTTTTACTTCTCATTTTAAGATGGCCTAGAGAAACAACTGTGGTCCATCCTCGTAGCATCTCTCCCAGCCTCTATTGGCCCACATGAAGCTGAAAAAATAACAAACTCTGGAGAAGGCTGAGACCAAGAAATCATCCATGGTGTCAAAAGAAACCACCTCAGAATTTCCCAAATGAAGATTTTCTGAAACTATTGAAAGGTGAATAAAAAAGGATTATATAAAGGCCTCCTAGATCTTATAAAAAATTAAGCACAGCAAAACAAAAGCTTAAGCAAGCTGTTCCATCTGATAGAGTATCAGTACTCTGAAATCCGATAGATCAAGAACAGAATCAAAACAACAGAAACTTCAATTCAAAGCCAAGAAAACAGAATGGAACAAATGGAAAAGAGACTTTCTGACTTGGAAGACAGAGCTACTGACTCCAGCATCTATGAGGAGAAATCAAAAAAAGAAACAAGAAAAATGAAGAAGCATTAAGAAGCATGTGACATTCTATTAAGAAGAACAATCTATGATTAATTGGAGTTCCTGAACAGGGCGGGACACCTGAGAACACAGAGAGTATTGTTGCTCTGATGCTGAGAGAAAACTTCCCAGAAATTAGTAAAGTTGAGAATATAGATATCCCAGATGCATATTGAACACCACTCAGTGTAGATCTCAAAAGAAAGACTCCAAGACATTTTATAATCAAGCTTAACAAAATGAAACATAAGTAAAAACTCTTCAAGGCAGCAAGACTCAAAACAAAGCTAACATTCAGAGGGAAACCCTGTAGGCTTTCATCGGATTTCTCAGCAGAAACAATGCTGACACGGAAACAGTGGCATGATGCATTCAAAGCCTTGAAGAAGAAAAACTTGCAACCAAGAACTATATATCCTGAAAAACTATCTTTCAAATATGAAAGTGAAATAAAGATATGTGTGGATAAACAGAAACTCAGAGACTTTGTAAAAACCAAACCAACGCTACAAGAAATATTGGAAGAATCTCTTGGCTTAGAAGAACAAAACCATTGGCTTTATATTTTAGAAGGACACATCATCCACAATCCTACTCAGTTAGGGAAAGCTCCAAACTCAATCAAGGCTATAATAGTGAAATGATCCAGTGATCATATCATGAAAACTATGATGTCATCATTTTAAAAAGAGGGGTGTACTACAGTCGTTACAGTCCTTCCAGATGGAGAGAAAGTTGAGAAGACTGGTAGTAATTAAAACTGGGTTTACACATAGTTTACTAAGTGGGATCATAGGCACAGCTGTAAAGCACAGTAAAGATGCAACATACTGTACAAAGAATGGTAATACAGGAGTCTCAACAACCACA
Source organism: Heterohyrax brucei (assembly GCA_028571685.1). NCBI lineage: Eukaryota > Metazoa > Chordata > Mammalia > Hyracoidea > Procaviidae > Heterohyrax > Heterohyrax brucei. Next base: position 110,943,220 of record CM053148.1, read on the forward strand.
AAATCTACCCTGAAAAAGGTGAAAAATCAACTCACAAAGAACTATGTCCCAGAACAGATTAATAAGAATAACAGAGAAAACATCAATACAGAAATAGACAAATCACAATGGCAACACTGAATGCATACCTCTCAATAATTACACTGAATGTGAATGGACTGAATACTCCAGTAAAGAGACATTGAGTGACATCTTGGATCAAGAGACACAACCCATCCATATTTTGCCTACAATAAACTCACCTTAGACAAAGATATGAACAAACTGAAAATTAAAGGATACAAGAATGTATATCAAGCTAACAATGAGCAAAGAAGAACAGGGGTGGAAATTCTAATCTCGGATAAAATAGATTTTAATGTAAAATCTAAAAGCTATTTGACTGCTTCCCAAATCAGCCAGGTTTCGGGTGCAGTAATCCCCTCCTTCCAGCTGACAATGGAGATGTCTTGTTAGCTGTCCCCAGATAGTATGATATAGTTCAAAGTAGAAGGGGCTACTGGCCTGGCATCTTCCCTTCCAGACCCCACCAATAAGGCTACACTGTGTTAAACATAGCTTTTCTGCTGGAAAAGCACTCCTGGGTTGGGACTGCCTCCCAGCCTGAGAATTAGTTCATGCTGAGGCCTCTGGTTGGTTATTTACACCTCCCAATCAAACAAATCGTGTCCCCATTAGGCTGTCCCACACTCAGGGAACAGCAGAATCTACAGTGGAGGTCTAAAAAGAGAGGGTGGAGGGGCTGTGGTGCCTTGAATCTGGAGCTGGGCTCTCAAAAAGTGGCTACTCCACCCACTAACCACTTTAGCACTGTGGTTGTGCTTAACTGGGTGGTTAAGCCCATCTCACACCTGCTGGCCAACAAAAATAAAAGAAAGTTAAAAATTCCAGTTACCTTCAGTCCATTGTAGCTGGCCAATTTAACCAGAGCAAGATTCGGCAAAAGACAAGCAGCTTCTTGTTCAGAGACACATAGTACAAACTGACAGCCTTATGCTATGTCCTATGGCTCACTGGGTGTCCATAAATCTCTGTTTAATTTCCAATCCAGGCCTTAGTCTTCAGAAGGAATTAAAGAGGCATGTGTCTAGTCTGCAATCTTTACTTCCTCTTGATACTTTAACTGTGGGAAATGGTGGACTTCCATATAGGATGATGATGAGAACCCCTAAAGCTAAATGAAGTCGGAAAAATCAGGACCAAGGCAGTGTTAGAAATGGGCCAGGGTTAGATAGATGCCCAGCTAAGTTCTCCTAGGGAGTCAGAGACATGGTTTTCGGCTAGGCACAGGGATCCCATCTCTAGTCTCCTGTGAGGACACGGAAGTCCCCATATCTAGGAAGACCACCTAATGGAGAGTTCAGAGGAAAGTTGTATATAGCGATCTTTTCATTAATCAATAAACTGATCTCTGTTTTGTCTAGGCATTGTATGAAAATTTCAACCACTGAGGTCTTGTCAATTGACTTAGTGCAGGATGCTTATTCTGAATTTTAGTATTTCAGTATAACCCAGTTAAGTGTCTGGAGAAGTGAATTGGACACTATCCAGTGTGTAGAACTTGCTTGTCACATAATCAAATTCTTACAAATATTACGAAATTCACAACTGTTTCAGAGCTACCATGTCAGTTTCTTAGATTAATTTTTAAAATACACTTTCTTAGGAGATGATAAAATTTTATTTGTATTTATTTACTAAGTTTTATAACATTTAAAGTTCAACACAAGACAATTGTATGAGGATGAAATAAATCTAAAACTCAAACTAAATACAAATATCTTATTTTTAAGATGGATCCTAAGTTTTGGCTTTAAAAATGTCCCCAGGATTTTTCTTTTTACTCCTATTACATATGGTTGCAGAAATTAAATATTTGCAAATTGAAGCATCATTATAAACGTTATGTGCTTTAACTAATGTCTTTCCGTAACCAACAAGTTGCTCTTTACAAAATTCAGAAAATGGATTATATTTTTGAAATAATGAGTCTTACAATGCTAATACTGAAGTATCCTCCTTCATGTTTCTCTGGGTAACATATAAGCCTCATTATCCTTTCATAAGACCAATGGCAAATTTAAGGAAGATAAAGCATATCCTTCCAAAAGGAAGAAAAGAAATCTTTTTATAATGAGATTTTTTTGATATCTGATAGTTATTCAATAAGTTATTAATTAAATAATCATTGTTATTATCCACAGTGAGAGTCCCAAGTTCAGAGCAGCAAAGTGGGAACAGCCTATATATTGCTCTTTTTTGAATGATTTATCTCCCTCGTAGTACTAATAACCTAGTTTCTGAATATTACTTTCCTTGCATGAGCAGAGCTCTAAGTGATCATCAAAGGCCATTGCAATGCTAAATTGAGGAAAGGTTTTCACATACTGCTCTTTCACTTTTTAGCTGATTTCCTCTTGAAACCTGATGTCGCTCCCCAGCGTCCTTCTAGGAATTAATTCCACATGATTGGAAACTCATCACCATTTTGCATTAGCTAGGGCATGCCTCAGAATGTTAACCATGAAAATATGTATTACTTGTTTAAATCACTAGCCTTTTTCATTGTTGGTGGGAATACTGACTTCACAGAATCTTCTCTTTGAGAATCTTAAAGGACTTTGGAGAGAGAGAGAGGTACTGAGATAGATACGCAACACAGCATTTCCAGTAAACTAAGTAGCTTTTAACACTGCATATAATACCATGACTTAGGGAAGGTAATTTTGTTCACATAAAATAAATGATCTTATACAGCATAATGGAAAACCTGGTGGCATAGTGTTTAATTTCTACGGCAGCTAACCAAAAGATTATAGTTCAAATCTATCAGATGCTCTTTGGAAACTCTATGACATGGTTCTACTCCGTCATGTAAAGTTGCTATGAGTCACATTGTTTTTTTTTGGTATGTGGCCTTATATCCACATGGATGACAAACTTCTGAGTTCAAGAAACTGATAAGTTTCTTCTCTGATTTTTTGTTGTTGTTGTTATTGATTTTCAAATCACTTCTTTGGGAAACATTGCAAACTTAGAAATCATAGGTATGTGAGATTTAAAAACTTTAGATCATACATAAAATGTTAGCAAAGGCTTAGAATTTCTTAAATATTTTAAGACAAAGCCAAGCCAAGTGCCGTCAAGTTGGAAGTTATTATTATTTATCTCATTAATGAGTGTGGAGCAAAAACCAAATTAAGATGCATGAATTCTGTGAAATGGGAAAGGAGATGTTCAAAAAATTAGAACACAGGAGGGCTAAATTTAGAGAGTGATGATAAAATACAAATAACTGCTTGTAAAATAAGGAGCAAATGTCTTTTCCTCAGACTTGTCTTCAAAATGAGCAAGTATCGGACATCTATGAGAAATAATTCCTGTAGAAAATTCCTCTTTAATAATAATGAATGACAATAATATGTGCCTTAAGATGCTCTTTTAGCTAACTGCACCATTGCTATTTTTTTTATTAATGTTTTGTTCTGGCACACATAATTAGATTTTCATGATACATGATTACATAAAGTAATAAGCCATATTTTAAGAGAGAGTTACTGTATTTCACAAACTTTGAATATCATGTCAAGACAGAAACTTCAATTTAGGGCTGGGTGAATTACTGTAGCACAGATAAAACATTTATTCTGTCTGTGAGTCTTTAAAAGCCTGTGAAACCGATTTGGAGTTAGCCAATTTATACTTTTAAAAGACTTTAACGATGTTTTGCAGAAAACAAAGTGAATATTTTTATGTTTTTCCTGCACATGTAATTTAGATATTTGATAGTTTGTTGTATGCTAAATACTACCCTTATGGAGGTTTTTATTAATATTTTTTAAAGGATTTTAGTAGGTTGAAAATACTGTTGTATATTTCAGTGAGTATGTAAGGACTGATGGTGTGAAACAGTTTAGAATATTTCCACTCATAGAGAACTGAACTGATTTCAAAGCACTCTATAATTACTTGTGGAAAAAAAGACTTCCTGTATTACAGTATAGTTTCTGCATCTTTCCTTTGACAAATTTTACACAATAAGGGGTTACACCTGCAACACTAACATGTAAAATTCAAACCAAATCATGATTCTCCACTCAATCCTATCATGATAAATCCTCACACAAAAGAATACTTCTTTCTAAAGAGCATCAAAAACTCTTCTTTTTTATGTCTCTGCATACATAAGCTATAATTTCTTGGCATTTCTCTCAGTTATATTAATGTTATTATGTTATATGTTTTAAATTTGCATTATTAATTTGAATATTACAAAACTATGGAGATCTTTCACCATATGCAGAAACTAAGCTTTTTAAAGATTTCTGAAGGTTTATAACATATCTTATAGTTATATATCATCGTTGATAAAATGTCTGACAAGTCCACGAACTTAATGGTCCTAAGTGCTACATATCCCATTGCTGAATATTGCTATGGTCCCCTTCAAAATACTCTCCTAGGAAAGCTGTGCACCAATGCCAATGTCTAGGCCCCCTTCAAAGTACTTTTGGAACTCTTTCTAGAATGGCCACTGAGTATTGTGGCACTGTGGCAAATTCAGGAACCTAGTTCTATAGTTGTTCAGAAGAGAGTTTATAGTCAGTAAACAACTGTATTGGAACACCTTATCGACTCACCTGATCTTGTCCCCAGTATTGAAAGGGAGACATTTTGATGTCATTCAGGACATCAAGGACAATATGATGACAGCGCTGATGGTCATTCCAGAAAAAAAGCTGCAAAACTGATTTGAAGAGGGGGCTAGGCACTATCATAAGTGCATAGCTTCTCAAGGGGTATACTTCGAAGGTGACAGTAGTGATATTCAGCAATGAGATACATAGCACTTTTTCTAGGATGAATTTGAGAACTTACTTGGCAGTCCTTGTATACACACATACATTATATGTAGAAAAAGAGCATTATATATATATACTCTTTCTAATGTGTACGTGTGTGCGTGTACTTCACTGATACATATATGTCTTTTCTATGTATAATGTGTGTAACAGCATCAAGTAAGGAGGGTAGAGACAGAGTGAGCAGTCCCAACTTGTCCGTCAGTGGAGGTTTGTTTGCTGCTGTGATGCTGGAAGCTATGCCACTGGTATTTAGGGACCAGCTGGGGCACCTATGGTAGACAGGTTTCAGAGCTTCCAGAAGAAGACAGACTAGGAAGAAGGACTGGAAAGTCTACTTCAAAAAGGAATTAGCTGGGGAAAATCTTATGAGTAGCAGTGGAACTTTGTCAGATACAGTGCCAGAAAATAAGTCCCCAGTTTGGAATGCACTCAGAAGACAACTGAAGAAGATCTGCCTCCTCAAAGTAGAGTTGGCCTTAGTGACATGGACAGAGTAAAGTCTTTAGGATCTTAATTCCCTAGTGTGGCATGACTCAAAATGAGAAGAAATAGCTACAAACATCCATTAACAATCAGAATATGGAATGTACAAAGTATGAATCTAGGAAAATTGGAAATCATCAAAAATGAAATGGAATGCATAAACATCAATATCTTAGGCTTTAGTGAGCTGAAATGGACCATTTTGGCCACTTTGAATTTGACAATCACATGATCTACTATGCGGGGAACAAAAACTTGAAGAGGAACAGTGTTGTGTTCATTATCAAAAAGAACATTTTAAGATCTGTCCTGAAGTACTATGCTGTCAGTGATAGGGTAATATCCATACACATAGAAGGAAGGCTAGTCAATATAACTGTTTTTCAAATTTGCACACCAACCACTCAGGTCAAAGATGAAGAGATGGAAGATTTTTATCAGCTTCTGCAGTCTGAAATGGATCAAACATGCAATCAGGTACATTGATAACTACTGGCAACTAGAATGTAAAAGTTGGAAACAAAAAAGAAGGATCAGTAGTTGGAAAAATGTAGTCTTGGTCACTGAAATAATGCCAGAGATCACATGATAGAATTTTGTACGACTAATGACTTTTCATTCCAAATACCTTTTTTAATGAATACAAATGGCAGCTGTACACATGGACCTCATCAGATGGAATGCACAAGAACCAAATCAACTATATCTGTGGAAAAGATAATGGAGAAACTGCATATCAGTGGTCAGAGCAAGACTAGGTGCTGGCTGTGGCACAGATCATCAATCGCTCACATGCAAATTCAAACTGAAACTGAATAAAATTAGAACAAGTCCACAAGAGCCAAAGTATGACCTTGAGCATATCCCCCCTGAGTTTAAAGTCTGTCTGAAGAACAGATTTGATGTATTGACCACTAATGACTGAAGACCAAGTGAATTGTGGAATGATATCAAAGATACCACCTGTAAAGAGAGCAAGAGGTCATTAAAAAGACAGGAAAGAAAGAAAAGACCAAACTGGATGCCAGAAGACTGAATCTTGCTCTTGAATGTCAAGTAGCTAAAGAAAAAGGAATGAATGGTGAAATAAAAGACCTAAAGAGAAAATTTCAAAGAGCAGCTTAAGAAGACAAAATAAAGTATTATACTGACATTTACAAAGAGCTGGAAATGGAAAAACTGGAAAGGAAGAAAACGTTCTGCATTTCTCAAGCAGAAAGAACTGAAGAAAAAGTCAAGCCTGGAGTTTCCATAGTGCTGGATTCTACAGTGAAAATATTAAGTTACTTAGGGAGCATTATGACTTTTGTCACAAACTTTTCAGGGAGCATTAAAAGAAGATGGAAGGAATATACAGACTCATTAGGAAGGAATATACGGACTCAGAACGAACAGGTCAATGTTGAGCCTTTTGAAGTGGTAGCATATGATCAGTAACCAATGGTACTGAAGAAAGAAGTTGAAGCTGCATTGAAAGCGTTGACAAAAGCAAGCCTCCGGGAACTGATGGCATATCAACTGAGGTGTTTCAACAAACAGATTCAGTGCTGGAAGTGCTCACTTGTCTGTGAAAAGAAATTTGGAGGACAGCTGCCAACTGACTGAAAGAGATCCATATTTACCCCCATTCCAAAGAAAGGTGATCAAACTCAATGCAGAGATTACTGAATAGTATTGTTAATATTGCATGCAAATAAAATTTTTCTCAAGATCATTCAAAAACGACTACAACAGTATATTGTCAAAGAACTGTCAGAAATTCAAGCTGGCTTCAGAGGACATGGAACCAGGGATATCACTGCTGATGTCAGATGCATCTTGGCTTAAAACAAAGAATACCAGAAAGATGTTTATCTGTTAGCTATGTAAAGGCATTTGACTGTGTGGATCATAAGAAATTATGGCTAACATTGCAGAGAATGGGGATTCTAGAACATTTCATTGTGCTCTTAAGTAATCTGTAAATGGCTCAACAGGCAATTGTGTGAACGAAACAGGGGTCACTGCATAGTTTAAAGTCAGGGAAGGTGCAAGTCAGGGTTGTATCATTTCACCAAACCTTTTCAATCTGTATGCCAAGAAAATAATCCAAGAAGCTGGATTGTGTGAAGAAGAACAAGGCATCAGGATTGGTGGATGGCTTAATAACAACCGGCATGATGTAGACAACATCACCTTACTTGCTGGAGATGAAGAAAATTTGAAACACATACTGATGAATATACAAGGACCACAGCCTTCAGTGTGGATTGTACCTCAACATCAAGAAAACAAAACAAAAACCCTCACAGCTGGACCAGTAAGCAACTTTGTCATCAATGGAGAAAGAATTGAGGATGTCAAGAATTTCATTTTACTTAGGTCCACAATCAACATCCACAGAAGCAGCAGTCAAGAAACAAAAAGATGCATTGCATTGGGAAAATCTGCTGCAAAGGATCTCTTTCAAATAGTAAAATTAAAGATGTTGCCTTGAAGTCTAAAGTGTGTGTGACCAAAGCCATGGTATTTTTAATTGCATCCAATGAGTGGGAAAGTTGGACAACGAATAAAGTAGACATTATATTGAGTGAAACCAGTCAGCGACAGAAGGACAATTATTATATGAGACCCCTAAGATAAAAACTTAAAACCATACTTATACATAATCCGACTCGACTCGACGGCACTTGGCTTATACATAATAGAAAAGACTCTTTGACGGCTACAAGGGTGGGGAAAGTGGGAGGGTGGGAAGGCAAGGGGTGAGGGTTTAGACTAGTTAATTGTTAGAAATTTGGTAGGGTGAAATTGGTGACAATTCACATTAGTAAGAAGATCAATATTAATGAGACTTCGACACAACTTGTGTACTTCTTCTCTCTTAACCCAATATTGTAAGCACAGAGTATGTACACTTTCATTTTTTTATTTAATAAAAAAAAGGGTTCAAACCAGAAAAAAAAAATGAATAAAGAAGACAGAAGAAGAATTTATGTCTTTGAATTGTGTTGTTGGAGAAGTATGTTGAATGTGCCATCGACTTGCAAAAGAACAAACAGATCTGTTCTGGAAGAAGTCCAACCAAAATGCTCCTTGGAAAAGCAAAGACGGCACGACTGCATCTTACATACTTTGGACATGCTGTCAGGTGGGATCAATCCCTGGTGAAGAACATTATGCTTGGTAGAGTAGAAGCTCAGTGAACAGAGGAAGACCCTCGATGAGATAGACTTTTATTATTATTGTGATTAAGTGAAAGTATACAATCCAAATAAGTTTTGCCTGTCTCCCTAGCTATAGCTCTTCTCCTCTCCTTGCCCTGTGACAGAACACTCCTTCTTTTCATTTTATACTTGTTGTATCCTCTTAACAAGTTCCTGCCCAATCTCTTCACCATCTTCTCTCCCATCTAGAAGAAGACCAGTAGGATAGCCTCCTATAAATGCACAGAACCGTAAAGTACACCTACCATATGATCACATCGTATCCCTGAGTCTAGTCCATTTTTTCAGTGAGACAGGTTGAGACAGTGGGTGCAACAGTGGGCTTAAGTATAAAAATGATTGTGGACATTGCAAAAGACCAGACAGTATTTCACTTCATTGTGCATAGGGTTTTAATAAGTCAGAACTGACTCGACAGCATCTAACAACAACATAAATATATATATATATATAACATGTATTTATATATATGGCATATAGGTAGGTAGGTATAAGCACATTCTGTAGTGTGTATACACAGAAGGAGATAAAGAGAGAGAAGGTATATTTCAAGGAAATGGCTAACATGCTTTTAGAGGATGGAAAGTCCCAAAGCAATGGGTCAGGCTAGAGCTTCCCTGGGCACCTAGCTACAGAATCTGGCAAACTCAGAGTACAGATTCTGATAAATCTCAAGATTGACAGGCAAGGTTTTAGCTAATGTTCCAAGTACTGGATGTCATATGAACAGGAGTCAAATGCAGAAACCAAAATGAACAAAATCTCTGCAAGAAAGTACACCTATATTGGATGCAAGCCACAGTTCCAAGGAAACTCCCTTTCAGCTGGTTGGCTACTCAAGGCAGATGCCATAGCAGAAGTGATCACATTATATCATGGAGGTGATTGCATCATTCTACAACTGCCAAACTGTATCGTAACTACCGTGTCACTGAGAATCATAGCTCAGTCAAGTTGACACATAACCGTAACCATCACACCTTGATGTGTGAAGTTTAATTTATGTAAAGTGTGGATAACAGTGTTTCTTATTCATACTAGGTCCATCAGAGTTGCTATCTAGCCCTCTTTAGTCAGTAATGCTTGAAAAAAATACATAGATGGATCCAGATACATATCTTAAAACACGGGATAAGAGAAGTCAGCAATGCTTATATAGTCACAAACATTAAGAATCTTATAAAAGTATATTTTTGAACAGTAATAGAATAAATTTTAGTCATAATCTTTTTCTAGTAGAAAATTATCTTTTATTTTACTTGTAAAGGTGAGATTACCTGAGTAGATCTGTCAGCTTTTGATTGATGTAGTTTTTTGTTATTTGGAAACTCTGGTAATGTTACTGGTTAAGAGCTACGGCTGTTAAACACAAGGTCAGCAGCCCAATTCCACTAGGTGCTCCTTAGAAGCTCCCTGGGGCGGTTCTAGTCTGTTCTATACAATTGCTATAAATCACAATTGACTTGATGGCAATGAGTTTGACTTATAGGTTCTTTAGAGATTAGTTACTAATAAACTAGTACAGGGAAGTTTTGGTGGCATAATAGTTAAGTGCTACGTTTGCCAACCACAAGACCAGCAGTTTAAATCCACCAAGTGCTCCTTGGAAACTCCATGGAGTAGTTTTACTCTGTCCTATAGGGTTACTAGGTGTTGGAATCAAGTCAATGGCAACAAGTAACTAGTACAGTGCAAACCGAGATGCCCGCTTAATGTAATATATACAATCTCTACTTTTAACATACGTTATGTTTGAATCATAGAACTATATACCATAAGACATTGTTCTTTTTTTTTTTTTTTTTTGAGATCATGCCGTAAGACATTGTTCTTGGTGTATCTCATACTTAAGCAAAGATAAGAAGAAAATCACTTGCTTTTCCTATGGATACACTGTTTTCAACACACCTATAGAGTCAATGTATACTTGTTTTGTTTCTTGTTTCTTTTTGTGATCAAGAAGGCTAGGTTATATTGCCAGCAAATATAACACACTTCAAAATAACAAGATGCAGCTGAAAACTTATTTTTATTTCAGGTAAACTTAATGCTATAAAAAATTACAGCATGAGGAGGTGGTGAGTAAAAGATCCATAAGTATATTTATCTTAATGCTATTGGTAATAGCCACAAAGCAGCACTTTGACACTTCCATAGTAATGGCATATCCTTTTGGTCACAGATAATTTTAACATCTGCATTCCACTGAGTATCTGTCATGTCGGTGTGTCCTAGCCACAGATTTCTTTTTTCAGTTTCACCACAGTTATTAATATAGAAATCTCTTTTCATCTCAAATATATCCTGATTTACAGTCATCCTGTCCATTGCCTAGGGATGCTTAGGTATTTGTGCATATTATCTTATTTATTTTCTAATACAATCCTGTGGGTGTTTCTTATATCAAGAAAATAATGTTCAAACATTTTGGATTCTTTGGCAAAGGTCACATGGAAATTACAAATGTCAACATTAGGATTTGGCACTCAAACTTCCTTGTGTGCTACGTTGCATTTTGAAGTGCGTTAATTGTATCTACAGAGTTCTTGGTTTTCCTACAGTCATCTAGTAGCACAACAAGAATGTGTGCTCTGAGAAGTCATGTGATAGGCGTAACCTAAACTTACCTTGATACAACTTTCCTTGTCCAGCAAATTAGCCAATAAATGGCCTTCTTCGATAGTCAAAACTATTCCATTCTACTCTTTATCCATTAACAAGTATGTATAGAGGTCATTCAGGTGCTAGACAGTGGGAATACAAATGATGCAATCTTTTTATCTCAATGCTTATAGTTTAAGGGAAAATGAACATAATTACAGTAATTACGATGAATAGTATTGCAGAAGCTATACAAAATACATAGTTCCACAAGGAACTCTAGCCAATCCCTGGGTTATTGTTGTTAGCACTGAGAGATACAGTTTTAAAGAGAAATAGGATTTAGATAGAAGTGGAAAGAGTTACACTAAAGCAATTTTGAGAAGGGTAATAATAATAAGTAAAATAGCAAACTAAATGTTAAGAAAGAGTAGATTAGCATCTGAGAGTACGCATCTGGGATCAGTATGCAGTGGTGCTGTGAGTTTGAATACAGAGATACTGAAGCTAAAACACAGAGTGGTTCTTATCTGGACCGTTATAAACACTTGCTAAGGAAGAAAAATAGTTTAATACAAGTCTTAAATAATCAAGTTTAAGAAAATAAATGGGTTAATTATTAAGTATGAGGCAGAGTTAAAAGACTTCTAAGGAAAGTTGCTCCCAGTGTACTTTTATATATCAATTTCTTAAGAATGTATTAAGAACCTGATATCTCACAGGTAATTAGGGATAAGAGGGGAAAAAGCAAAATAAATCCTTACAAGGTGTGGGAGATACAAAGAAAGAGTCATTGTTTATTCTCTCATGAGCACAGAGAAAAATTTGAAAATGAATAGTAGTGATGGATGAACAACATGACAAATATAATTAGTGTCACTAAAGTATACATATAAAAAATTCTGAAGTGGCAAATATTTTATTATATATATATACTTAGCACAACACAAAAGAAAAGAGAAAGATATTGTAGTAGCTGACAAAGGCAGTTTAAATATTATAATACAGCTGGCCAACATTGTATGTGGAAACCCTGGTGGCATAGTGGTTAAGTGCTATGGCTGTTAACCAACAGGTCGCCAGTTGTTTCAGGCACTTCTTGGAAACTATGAGACAGTTCTACTCTGCGCTGAAGGGTCGCTGTGAGTGAGAATTGACTCTGTAGCAGTGGGTGGGTTTTATACTGCAGGTCAATTGCATATTATTTATATTCTCTTTCCTCTTTTAAATAGAATGCCAACTTTGTTTCAGTTATTTCTCCTTCCTCCTTTCGGCCAGCATTCCAAAAGTATTTCCAAAGACAAAGTTTCTCAAGTGGGGGAGATTTTGCCCTCCAGGAAACAATAATCGGTAGTGTCTGCAGACACTGTTGATTGTCAACCTGAGAGCACTACTGGAATCAAATGGCTCACAGCCAGGAATGCCAAAAAACATCTTACAAGCCATGGGAAATTTCCCCATGACAAATAATTATTCACTCCAAAATGACAATGGTAATAAGTATGGGAAAGCTTGGTTGCATGGCTGAGACTAATTTCTTCGCAAAGTACTTAATATTTTGGTGTCACAATTTCTTCATCTGCAAAATTATGATGCTGATAGTGCCTAGTTTACAGAATTGTTGTGAAGTTTCAATAATCCCCAGACATCAATCACCAAGAGCAGTGACTGGCATATACAAAGCTCTCAATAAATTTTTGCTATTTTTAAATATCTGGAGCACTAGAGAATAAAACTGTCTAAAAAAATTAAAGATGAAGGTAGATGGGAAATAAATGTAAGGTACCACTGAAAATTCAGTTTTCTCAATTTCCATTTTTAGGTTATTGGGTAATATTGTTGCTTTTATTTGAAATTAGATTTTGAAGTTAGCCCAAAGGTTCCCCTAGCCCAAGAATATACTGGATTAAGAGAAAGCTACAGTCTTTAGCCTTAGACTAGTAATATCTAATTAATTTGGACCTTGAAAATTCTATCAAGGCTTAGGCAAAAGGAAGCTTTCACTGACTTTGAGAAAAAAAAAAAAAGCATGTAATTATATAAATTTTCACAGGAGAATCCAGTTTTCAGGAATTAAAAAACTGTTGAAGCTTTAAAAAAATGTTTACATGAAAATAATACATCAATTACAAGTATTTCATTTTCCTTATTTCATCTTTTTAAAAGTATCTAATAACTTCCAGAAAAGAGAAACATATTCTTCATTCCTATTTTTCAGTAAATCATTATTTTAGAATGATGTTTTTCTGTATTGTATATGAAACCAAGAAACTTTACTTACCAAAACTTTAACCCAGAAATATGCTATAAAAAAATTATATGTCTATATTCTTTATCACTATATTATTTTAGTATATTACCAAGGAAGAAGCATTTTAAAAGTCAAGTGTGAAGCCAGAAGCTAAATAGTAATACTAGCATCTTTATATATATATTCAATATTTGGATCTTGCAAACAGGATATTGTAATTTTAAATTATACTTCAGAAATATCACAATTGGAAAATCAAAGGAGTTCATGTATAAATGTGTATGTCATTGCTAGGGGCCATGGTGTCTGTTTCCACTCGTAACAACCCTGCAACCAAAAGAAACACTGCCCAGTCCTGCACCATCCTCACAATCACTGTTATGCTTAAGCCCTCTGTTGCAGCCCCTGTGTTAACCCATCTCATTCCAGGTCCTGTTCTTCTCATGACCCTCTACTTTACCAAACCCGATAACCTTCTCCAGAGCCTGGTCCCTCCTAATAACACGTGCAAAGTCTTGCCCTTAGTGCTTCTTAAGGAGCATTCTGGCTATACTTCCAAGACAGATTTTTCGTTCTTCTGGTAGTCCACAGAATATTCTATACGCTTCACCAACACCTCTTAGTTTCTTTTCCTTATTCACATTCAACTTTCGTATTCATTAAGACAAATCAAGATATGATGGCTTCGTTCGGAGGCACTGTAGTCCTCAAATTTAACACTTAGATTTTTAGCACTTTAAAAAGACCTTTTGCAGCAGATTTGCTCAATGCAACACATTCTTTGATTTCTTGACTGCTACATCCATGGATGATGATTGTAGATCCGAGCAAAATTAAATCCTTCAGAGCTTCAATCTTTTCTCTATTTATCACACTGTTGTTTACTGGTCAGCTGCCAGGATTCCTGTTTTCTTTGTGTCGAGGCATAAGCCCCATTGAGTTTTGTGATCTTTAATCACCAACAGTAGGGGTTCAAGTCCTCTTTGCTTTAGTAAGGGAGATTGTATCACGTGCACATCAAAGGTTGTTAGTAAGTCTTCCACCAGTCCTCATGAAGCATTATTCATACAGCTCAGCTTTCCAGATTATGTGCCAAGCACACAGATTTAATAAGTATTGTGAGAAGATACAATTCTGACACACACCTTTCCTGACTTGAAACCCCACATTATCTCCTTGCTATTTTAAAACAAATATTTCTCAGTTTAAATAGAGTGTCTTCATGAGCAAAACTAAGGGTTCTGGAATTCCCATTCCTCACAATTTTATCCATAATTTATTATAATCCACAAAGTCAAAAAGCCTTTGCATAGTCGATAAAACTGCTCTTCTCTACTTTTAGCCCGAAATCCTTCTGACATTATCAGTAATATCCTTTGTTCTCTGTCCTCTTCTAGATCCAGCTTGAATTTCTGGCAGTTCGCTGTCAACACACTGCTGCAATGACTTTTGAATTATCTTCAGCAAAATTTTCTTGTATGTGATAGTAATGATACTTTTCTATAATTTCTGAATTCGGTGAGAACATTTATTTTGAATAGACGTAGATAACATATCTCTTCCAGTTGACTGGCAAGGTGCCTGTCTTCCAAACTTCTTTGTATAGGTGTGTGAGCATTTGCACTGCTGCATTCATTTGTTGAAACACCTCAGTCAGTATTCTGTCAATTTCTTCAGCCTTGTTTCTCCCTAATACTGTCAGTGCAGCTTGAACTTCTTCCTTAAGTGCCATCGATTCTTAACCATATACTGCCTCTTGAAATGATGGAATGTAAACCAATTCTTTTTGGTACAGTGACTGTGTATTCTGTCCATCTTCTTTTGATGGTTCCTGCATCTCTCAATATTTTGCCCATAGAATCCTGAAAATTACTCTCAAGCCTTGAATATTTTTCTTCAGTTCTTTCAGCTTGGGAAATGCTGAGCATAATTATACCTTTTGTTGGCTAACTCCAGGTCTTGCACATGTCATTGTAATGCTTGGTCTTCTGGAACTGCGTTTGAAATCTTCTATTTATCTCTTTTACTTCATCATTTATGTTATTTAGCTACTCAATGTTCAAAGCAAGTTTCAGTCTCTTCAGACATTCATTTTCACATTTTCTTTCTTTCCTTTCTTTTTTTATGATCATTTCCTTTCTCCCTGTGTTATGTCCTTGATACTGTCCCAGAACTTCTCTGGGCTTTGGTCATTGATGTTCAGTGTATGAAATCTGCTCTTGAGATGGTCTCCAATTTCAGACAAGGTATAATTAAGGTTGCATTTTGGCTCCCATGGCCCTGTTTTAATTTTCTTCTACTTCAGTTTAAATTTGCATAGGAGCAATTAATAGTCTGTTCTGCAGTCAGCCCATGGGCTTCTGACTGATAATACTGGGCTTGTGCCATTTCTCTACACAGATGAAGTTATTATGATTCCTATATTTTCCTTACAGTGAAGTTCACATGTGTAGCTGCTGTTCACATGGTTTAAAAAAAAAAGAAGTTTACAATGGATTATTCATTGATTTTAAAAATTCTGTCACATGATCTCCAGTGTCATTTTGATCACCAAGGCCATATTTTACAAACACAGTCCTTCTTTGTTTCCAACTTTTGATCCCAGTTATCAGTTATCGATGCATCTTGATTGCATGTTTGATCAATTTCATATAGCAGAAGTTATCAAAATCTTCAATTTATTCACTTTTGGTATTACTGGTTGGTGTGTAAATTTGAAATGTAGTTATATTAACTGGTCTTCCTTGAAGGTGCTTAGATACTATTGCTAAATGAGTTGTATTTTATGATAGATTTGGAAATGTTCTTTGGTATTTCCTATTCAATTTGTCATTCCCAGCGTAGCAGACAATACAGTTGGTCCAATTCAAAATGGTGAATATCAATCTATTCAACTCACTGATCCCCAGGATATTGATTGTTATGTGTTCCATTTCAGTTTTGACACCTTCCAATTTCCCTAGCTTCATAGTTTGTATATGCTGTGTTCCAGTTATTAATGGATGCTTGTGTTTATTTCTTTGCATTTTGATTCTTGCCGCATTAGTAAAGGCAATTCCCAAAAGCTTTAACTACTCCATCTGTATTATTAAAGTCAACTGTACCTTGAGTTGGCAGCTCTTCCCCAGTTTTGTTCGGAGTGTCTTCCAGCTTGAATTGTCCATCTTCCAATCCTCTATCAGACAATGCTCAGCTGTTACTTATAAGGATGTCACTGACCATTTTTTTTCCAGAGTAGACCACCAGGTCCTTCTTTCTTGTCGGTCTTGGTCTAGAAGCTCCCCTGAAACATGGCCACCATGGGTGACCCTGCTGGTGTTTAAAATACTGCTGTCATATCTTCCAGCATCGCAGAAACACCCAAACCATCACAGTAAGACAAGCTGACAAATGTACAGTGGCCTTTACAAGCAGTGTCCAGAATTTTATTTTAGGGCGTAATCCCAAATTATATTTGCATGGTTGAATTTTACTACTGGCACTCTAAAAATCCATTGCTATTGAGTCATTTCTGGCTTACAGGGACCACAGATTAGAACTGCCACATTGTTTCCAAGAAGGGTCTAGTAGATTTGAACTTTCAACCTTTTGATTAGCAGCCATAGCTCTTAACCACTATACCGCTTTTATTGCTCTAGGTAGATGAAAACAACTTTCATGGACATTTTTGTTTTTCCTTTTCAATGAACCTCATACATCAAAAACCAAGAAACGATCTATGCTGCCTGCTACCTCTGTGAATAAAGTTTTTTTCATTTTAAATAAATTTTTATATACATGGACACATGTATAGTGATGTGTAAATTTGTAAATAATATTGCAAGAGGAATTTTTTTTTAAGAAAGAACCATTTGGCTTTTCTTCCTCATCCTTTTTGGTTTTGGCTTTTCTCTCTCTTTTTCTCTCCTTAATCTTTACAACTACACTAGTTTGTACCTCCCCTCATTAGGAAGCACTGATTATGGAGTCTTCTGTTTTCTCCATGTTTATGTAATCACATGCAGATATTTTTAAATATATCTGTGTATGCACATACACTAGCAAAAGGTGTTGGGTCACTGATTATTTTACAAAAATGCAGTCATATGATCATCTTTTCTGACACCTGTTTTTTCACTCATGAGTACTTCCTAGTTAATTCAAGAATATTGATATAGCTCTTGTTTATTTTTTTAGTAGTGCTTAGTAGTCATGCAATGGGTGGATTTAATTAATTTAATCTCTTCATATATGGCATTCAATTCGTGTCTCATTTTGCTTTGCTAATTCATAACGCTATCTACATAACATATACATATACTTGTTCTTATATCATGTTTAATTTCCTTAAAAACTATGTATCAGAAAATAACAGTGTAAATAAATACTGTATTACTTTAAAAAGCCAAGCCAAGTGCCATCTAGTCAGAGCCCTTTAAAAAGGCATTTGTAAATATGGCAAAAATGTTTTAAAATAATTAACTATTCTACAGAATGAGAATGCTGCATAATTTAATAGACCACAAACCAAACTAAAATAAAACCAGTTGCCCTAGGGTCGATACAGCCTCACATCAATACCATGAATATCAGAATAAAATGTCATCCAGAGAGTTTTCAATAGATGATGTTCTAGATGTAAACTATCAGGTCCTTTTTCAGAGTGGCTTGAGGCTATATTCTCTAGGTGGGACTGACAGTCTCTGGATTAGAAGCTGACTGTGTTAAACATGGTGTCACTCCATAATTTGTGATAGAACATAAGTAACATACAAACGATTGCACTCAGAAAACTATAAATAAGAAATGTTAAAATTCAGAAATTAGTTTTAATTTCCCTTACTAAGAGCCTACAGAAAACCATTTATTTGTTTTGTGAACTCAGGAAATTTTCTTTCTTAGCCCTTTGTTACCCAGGTTCTGCCAAGATGCATTTGTAAAATCTCCTTTATTATTCTTGCCCCAAGCTAATTTGCACTAATGCTTTATTTTTATTATTTTCACACATCTCTCAAATTGTATTTACACAGTTGGTCAACATTCACTTTAGGCACAGCCTTCTTATTACCTCTCTCTCTATATTTTGTTTCTTCTACAAAATAATTACCAGTGGTTATTTATACTGAAGAAGATCTTTTCCTTCCATTTTCATCTTTCTACTCCTCTGCTCATGAGTCGGATCCGACTCGACGGCACTTGGCTGGCACTCCTCTGCTTGGTGTCTCTCCTACTCTATTGCCTCTATGGTCTACATTTGTTACTGTAAAAGGAGGGATTCTTCCCTGCCAGCTTTTTACACAAAGAGTACTTTTCTTCCAGACAGAGTCTGACATGAACACTTCCTTCATTAAACATAAATATTGACTCTCATGCTTCCTGTGTGCCCTGTTACGCAGGATCCTGATCTATGTAATGACCTCATACTCACAAATTACATCAGCTTTGCTTCACAGTTTAGTGTAAGATTTTTAGTCTCTCTCTCTTTTTTAAAAATAATTCTGTCTCTGCAGAGTTCATTGGATAAGTGCAATAAATATACACAATATGAGTCAATATCAAACAACTGCTTATCCACGCCTTCATAAAGACTCTACCTGGATTCTAAGCTAAATAGGAGAAGCTTATAACCTAATAAATTAAAAAACAGATTTGAACCTAGAATTTTTACTATTATGAAAGTAACATTACAGACACACAAAAAAATTACATTTTTGAATATTTTATAAATACACAAAGAATGAGATTTTAGGCTCCACTAAATTTGGTCCGCGTTTCCTGAGACTGTTAGAAAAATGAGTATATGTTTTATCTAAGAGCATAGTATATTGGTGTTATTTGTTTTTATTCATGGGTTTTAGACTTTACAAATCATTAACTTGGACCTGTCTAAGATTTGAAAATAGAAATCACAACAGACAAGTAATCCCTATAAATTCTAAAATTTATGTGTAGGTACACTACTCTTGAGAGCTTAGATTATTTTAGCCAAAACCAAACCCATTGTCGCTGAGTAAATTCTGACTCATAGTGACCTTATCGTACACAGTAGAACTGACTCACAAAGTTTACTTGGAGTATCTGGTGGGCTTGAACTGCCAACATTTTGGTTAGTATCCATAGCATTTAACCACCAGACCACCAGTGTTTCCAGATTATTTTAAGTGTAGCGATTTTTACTCCCCATTTTATCTGTAGTACAAAGGTCATATTATGCACAATTGGGTGCATGCTAGGCATTCCATCAATGTAGACCTGACAACAAATCAATGAATACTTTGGTTTTGATTTCCTGGGTCACCTTTGGAAGCAATTAGAAAGAAATCTGAGGGATCAAGAGACATAAGCATCCATCTTCTATATTCTTAGTTATGGGTTGCGTTATGTATCCCTTAACTTTGTGTTGTAAATCCTAATCTCTATGACTGTTGTTATAATTCCATTTGGAAATTGATTGTTTTGTTATGGTAATGAGGAAGGATATCTGAAATCAATTTCTTTTGAGATATAATATAAACAAGAAAGCTAGGAAGCAGAGATGGGGACAGAGATGCCAATCTACATGGAGGTCATTTAGGATCAGAAGCTCAGAAGAAACAAGAAATTTTCTCTAGAGCTGACAGAGAAAGAAAGACTTCTCATGGAGCCAGCATCCTGAATTGAAACTTCTAGCCTCCTAAACTATGAAAAAAATAGATTTCTGTTTGTTAAAGTCACCCACCTGTGACATGGCTGTTAGACCAGCACTACATGGTACATGCAGCTGTGGCTACAAACCAAAAGATAAGCAGTTCAAGTTCACCAGACACTCCTTGGAAACACCTTGGAGAAATTTTGCTCTGTCCTGTAGGCTGCAGCACTAGATAACTGAGAATTTGGTACCTGGAGTTGGATTCCACTATAACAAATATCTAAACTATGGAAATGATTTTGGAACTGGATAATGAGTAGAGATTGGAAGAATTTTAGGTGCTTTATAGTAAAAGTCTAGATTGAGGTGGTTGGCATTAACATGGTAGACTAGACACACCTGTCCTTGATTCCCTCTGGACTGATGATTGAATCGAGCTTTCTGAAAACCCAGTGACCCCGAGGACACAGCATAGGACTGTCACTCTGGTATATATGCCACTAAGTGTGAAATTTCCTCTCCGCTGCTGAATTCGGCTCTTGCTAAGAGGACGGCTCCATTGATCCAAAGTTACTTGGTGCTTTTAACTTTTTTTCTTTTTGTTGGCCAGCTGGAAGGGGAGGGGCATAGGTCCAGGGATACCTCTGAAACACAATTCTGAAGTGAACTGTGTGTCTTGCAGTGGAGAGACAGTGTGTGGGATAGCCACATTTTGAGAGTCCAGTGGTGTGGACACCACAGCCACTCTACCCTTCTTTTTTGGAGCTCCACCACAGATTTACCTCTTTCTCAGGCAGGAGTGGTAGCTTGACTAGGACTCTAGCTTGGTCACCTGGGAGGCAGAGCTATCTCATCAAAGGCCTCACCAGGGGCTAATTCCAAGGCTGAGAGACAGTGCCAGCCCAGGGAGTGCTTACTAGCAGAGGGGCTGTATTTAGCATAATGTTGCCTCACAGGTGGTGCACAGGGCACCGCGATTGTGGCACAGTGGCCCATCCCTGTTGTAATCTGTACTATAGCATTTCCAGAGGAGCCATCATTGTCAGACAGAAGGAGGGGCCTAACATACCTGGAAGCCACACTGATTTTGGTAACAATCAGGTAGCTTTTAGCTTTTTAAAATATAACAGCCTGAAAAAATAATGACTGTGCAGGCTGATCACATCTGTTCCAGCCTCTAATGACACACATCATAGGGTCAGGTGACAGTCCCCCAGTATCTCCATAAGAAGGGCAATGTCTTTGCCAGCCGGGAGGTAGAGCCTGCAACTCCAAAGAGTCCACTAGGGACAGTCACTAGAGTACAAACAGGTAGTTGGTTACCAACTTCCTTCTCAGAGCTACGACTCAGCTCCTGCTAAGGGAACACCAGAGAAACTAAACAGCCTCCAGATGTCCTGAAAGCAACAGGCCATTACGAGGTATTTAAAGAAATATCATAACATGGACCCAGAAATCTCCCATAATAAACACTCAAAAAAACTCAAGATGAAGAAGTCTTTCTGAAACTACCAAAGGTCAAGTACAAAAGATTTGTATATAGAACCCTCCTAGGGATTAAACAAAATGTAACAGAACAAAATGAAAAATTAAGCAAGCTATTTGAACTGGTGAAACATCAATGTTCGGAAATCCAACAGATCAATAACAAAATTTCAGAATTAGACAGTTCAATTCAAAACCAAAAGAGCAGACTTGATGGACTGAAAATTAGAATTAGTGACCTTGAGGATAAAGTTACTCACATCAGAATTTATGAAGACAATTCAGAGAAAAGAAATAAGAAAAATGAAAAAACACAAAGAAGCATGTGGCACTCTATCAAGAGGAATAATCTATGATTAATGAGAGTCCCTGAACACGGAGGGATACCTGAAAACACAGAGAGTATTGTTGTTGACAGAAAACTTCCCTGAAATTATGAAAGAAGACAACATAGATATCCAAGACATGTTTCAAACACTACAGAAAATAGACCCCAAAATAAAGACACCAATTATTTATTAATCAAGATTAATAAAATGAAACATAACCAGAAACTCTTAAAGGCAACAAGACTCAAAACAAAGCTAATATTCAGAAGGAAGCGCTGTAGCCTTTCATCTGACTTCTCAGCAGAAAGGATGTTGACACAGAGGCAGAGGGATGACACATTAAAGCCTTGAAAGAGAAAAAATTCCAACCAAGAAATATATAGCCTGCAAAACTGTCTCTCAAATATGAAAATGAAATTAAGACATTCATAGATAAACAGAGACTCTCAATATTGGATAGATCATCTAGAAAAAAAAGCTCCATAAAGATACAGAAGAACTTATGGCCACAATTAACTAATTAGACCTCGTTGACATACACAGAAATTTCTATCCATCAGCAGACTACTACGCCTTCTTCTCCAGCACACATGGAATATTCTCCAGAATCGATCACGTGTTAGAACACAAAACAACTCTCAACAAAATCTGTATCATTAAATCAATGCAAAGCATCTTCTCAGATCATAAAGCCACGAAAGTCAAAACCACTAGCAGAAAAAACATAGATAGAAAGTGGAACTCATGGAAACTGAACAACGCCTTGCTCAAAAAACCGTGCATAATAGAAGAAATCTAGGATGAAATAAAGAAATTGATGGATTCCAATGAGAACGAAACCGCTTCCTACCAGAACTTATGGGATACAGACAAAGCAGTGCTCAGAGGTCAGTTTATCTCCAAAAGAAGGAAGGAAGAAAGAAACCAAATCAAAGAACTGACTCTACAGCTTGAACAAGTAGAGACAGAATAACAGAGCAACCCTGAGGCGTGAGAAGAAAGCAGATAATAAAGATCAGAGTAGATGTAAACCAACTAGAGAATAGAAGAACCACTGAAAAAATTGAAAAGACCAAAAGCTGGTTTTTTGAAAAGAAGAACAAAATTGATGAACCATTGGCTAAACTTACTAAAGAAAAACAGGAAAGGAAACAAGTAACCCAAATAAGAAATGAGAGGGGAGTTGTCAGAAAAGATCCTACAGAAATCAAAAATATCACAGCTGAATACTATAAAAGACTGTATTCTAACAAATTAGAAAACCTAGAGGAAATGGACAAATTCCTCGAGTCATATCATCTACAAAAATTATCATATTGTGAAGCAGAACAACTTAATAAACCCATCACATAGGAAGAGATTAAAAAAAATCATCAAAAAACTGCCAACAAAAAAAGCCTGGGCACAGATGGCTTCACCACAGAATTCTACCAAGCTTTTAGAGAAGAGTTATCTCTAATACTACTCTGACAATTTTACAGCATAGAAAGGGATGGAATACTCCCAAATTCACTCTATGAAGCCAGCATAACCCTGACACCAAAACCAGGGAAAGACCCAACCCAAAAGCAGAACTACAGACTGATATCACTCGTGAATCTAGATGTAAAAATCTTCAACAAAATTCTTGCCAACAAAATACAACAACACAACAAACAACAACACAACAACAACAAAAAAATAATCCATCATGACCAAGTTGGATTCATACCAGGGACGCAAGGCTGGTTCAACACCAGAAAAATAACGTGATCAACCACATAAATATCGCAAAACACAAGAATCACCTGATCTTGTCTATTGGTGCAGAAAAGGCATTTGATAAAGTCTGACACCCATTCATGCTAAAAACTCTCAGCAAAATTGGAATAGACAGCCAATTCATCAATGCAATAAGGGCCGTTTGTACAAAGCCAACTGCCTACATCATCCTGGATGGAGAGAGAATGAAACAGTTTTCCTTGAGAATAGGAACTAGACAAGGATGCCCACTCTCACCTCTCTTATTCAACATGGTACTAGAAGTTCTAGCCAGAGCAATTAGACAAGACCAAGGCATAAAGGTCATCTGTATTGGCAAAGAATAACTAAAAATTTCTCTATTTGCAGATGATATGATTGTATATGCAGAGAAACTCAAAGAATCTGTAAGGAAACCACTCAAAGTGATAGAAGAGTTCAGCAAAGTCTCAGGATACAAGATAAACATAAGTAAATCAGTAGGATTCCTTTATACCAACAATGAGATTATTAAGGAAGAAATCACCAAGTCGATACCATTTACTATAGCCCGTAAGAAGATAAACTACATAAGAATAAATTTAACCAGAGAAATAAAAGACATTTACAAAAAGAACTACAAACCTTTACTACAAGAAAGTAAGAGAGACTTAGATAAATGTAGAAACCTACCCTGCTTGTGGATAGGAAGACTTAACATTGTGAAAACGTCTATTTTACCCAAAGCAATCTACTTATATAATGCAATCCCAATACAAGTTCCAGTGACATTTTTTAATGAGATGGAGGAACAAATTACCAGCTTTGTGTGGAAAGTGAAGGAGGCCTGGATAAGTGAAGCATTACTAAAGAAGAAGAACACTCTGGGGGGCCTCTCATTACCCGACCTGAGAACCTATTACACTGCCACAGGAGTCAAAACGGCCTGGTACTGGTACAAAAGCAGACAGATAGATCAGTGGAACAGAATCGAGACCCCAGAAATGACATCATCTGCCTATGAACAGTTGATATTTGACAAAGCCCCTAAGATGTTAAACTGGGGTAAAAACAATCTCTTTAACAAGTGATGCTGGCAAAATTGGATATCCATCTGCACTAAATTAAAACAAGACCCATACATTATACCTTATACAGAAACTAACTCAAATTGGATAAAAGACCTAAATATCAAATCTAAAACGATAAAGTTCATCCAAGAGAAAGTAGGAACAACAATGGAAGGTTTAATACACAACATAGACAGGTTTCAAAATCTGTCAAACAAACCACAATCATCAAAAGAGAATATAGATAAATGGGAACTACTAAGAATCAAACACCTTTGCTCACCCAAAGACTTTATCTAAATGACTGAAACACCACCCATAGAATAAGAAAAAGTATTTGGCAACTACATGTCAGATCAGCATCTGATCTCCATAATCTGCAAGGTACTGCAAAATATCAACAAGAAAATGATAAATAACTCAACAATGGATGAAGGAGATGGGCAGACATTTCAGTAAAGAAGACATCCAGGCAGCCAAAAGACACAGAAGGAAATGCTTACAATCATTAGCTATTAAAGAAATCCAAATCAAAACTACAGTGAGATACCACCTCACTCCAACAAAGTTGGCCATGATCCAACAAACACAAAACAACAAACGCTGGAGAGGCTGGAGAGGAACTGAAACTCTCCTACACTGCTGGGGAGATTGCAAAATTGTACTATCTATTTGGAAAGCAATCTGGCACTTCCTCAAAAAGCTGGAAGTAGAGAGACCATTTGATCTAGTCATCCCACTACTTGGAATATATCCTACAGAATTAAGGACAGTCACATAACAGGTACACACACAAGAATGTTTATTGCAGCACAGTCCACAATTGCAAAAGGATGGAATCAATCCAGATGCCCAAAAACAGTTGAGTGGACAAATAAACTATGGTGTATATACTCAATGGAACACTATGCAATGATAACAAACATGATGATTTCGAGAAGCATCTCATTACCTGGTTTCAACCAGAAGACACTGTGTTGAGTAAAATCACTCAGCAGCACAAGGATAAATATTGTATGAGACCTTACTATAAGGACTTAAAAACAAACTCATGTAGAGAAGAAAAGACTCTTTGACAAGGAAGGGGAGGGAGGGGAGGAGTGGGATGGGTATAGATTCAGTAGCTGATAGAAATTTGGTTGGGTGAAAGCAGTGACAGCACACACTAGAAAGAAGGTCATCTTAACTAGACTTCCAGATAAACTGAAAACTTCTATTCCAGTCTAATATCACAAGGATAAGTAGGAGGGGTAGGGATTGGGGGACCACGATGTCAGGGGATATCAAGGCCAATTGTCACAACTAGCCTATTGCTAAGAGAGTCTTCTTCACCCTAAATAGGTGAGTGGCATCTGGGGTCTTAAAAGCTAGCAAGATTGCATCTTACGTACACCAAATGATCCCATCTCAACTGGATCAGATGATTACCAAAGACAAAAAAGACAAAAGGGAAAAAGAGCCCAGAGGACAGAAGGACCCACTTGTATGGATGACTGTATCAACATGTGATCAGAGGAATCAGGTGGCACCTGACCATCACTAATAACAGCTGTGCTAGGGCACACAATGTTGGGTCCCGGTGGCAATATAAGAAAAAGTGGGGTACACCTCAAGAACTCCATAGAAGACCACAATTGATGGTCTGATGGCCCAGGACTTCCCCTGGAAGCATGCCCCTAGACGTGATACTGCCCCTGATCATTAATCATTACTGAGGTCAACTGTCAGGACAGGAATGGATTGGACTCAGGGACACAAAGGACCATATGGTATGTACACTTTATGGTTCTGTGTATCTACGAGTTGCCATCCTACTGGCCTCTCAC
This sequence comes from Heterohyrax brucei, assembly GCA_028571685.1. Taxonomy (NCBI): domain Eukaryota; kingdom Metazoa; phylum Chordata; class Mammalia; order Hyracoidea; family Procaviidae; genus Heterohyrax; species Heterohyrax brucei. Next base: position 110,969,662 of record CM053148.1, read on the forward strand.
TAGAGGGGAGAGAAAGGGTGGAGAGAAGGGGATAGGAGAGTGGTGACAGGATATGACATGTACAGGATGGAAAGGAAGAGTGTTCTCTCACCAGGCAAGGAAACCAGAGGAAACAGCAGATAAGTGGGCACAAAAATTTAATTTGGACTGTATACTACTTTCACTCAGTGGCTCAATTAAAAAAACAAGAAATCCAAATTGAAACTACTATGAGACACCATCTCATCCAAACAAGACTGGCCATGATCCAAAACACACAAAACAACAAATGCTGGAGAGGCTGTGGAGAAATTGGAAATCTCCTACACTGCTGGTGGGATTGTAAAATGGTACAACCTATTTGGAAAGCAGTCTGGCCTTTCCTTACAAAGCTGGAAATAGATCTACCATTTGACCCAGTAATCCACAGCTTGGAATATACCCTACAGAAGCAAGAGCAGTCACATAACAGGTACATCAGCATGAACGTTTATTGAAGCACAGTCCACAACAGCAAAAAGTTGGAATCAACCCAGATGCCCAACCACAGATGAATGGATAAACAAGCTATTGTATATGCACTCAATGGAACACTATGCAATGATAAAGAACAATGATGATTTTAGGAAGCATCTCATGACCTGGTTTCAGTTGAAAGATATTATGTTGAGGGAAATCAGTCAGCAGCACAAGGACAAATATTATATGAGACCCCTACTGTAAGGACTTACAAAAAGACTCATGTACAGAAGAAAAGACTCTGATGGCTGTAAGGGAGGGGAGGGAGGGAAGGAGAGGGCTGGTTATAGATTAAATAGTTGGTAGAAATTTGATTGGGACAGCACACTTTAAAAAGAAGATCAATTTATCTGGACTTCAACATAACCTGAAAACTCTTTCAATCTTAACCCAATATTTCAAAGATAGAGTAGCAGGGGTGGGGGTCCAGGGACCACACTTTCAGGGCACATCTAAGTCAATTAGCATAACTAGCTGTTGCTAAGAGAGTCTTCTGCTCCTCCTTTTGGTGTGTGGCATCTGTGGTCTTAAAAGTTAGCAAGCTGCCATCTGAGATACAACATTCTCAACTCAGCTGAAACAGATGATGACCAAGGACAGCATCAACATAAGGGAAAAGAGTTCAGAAGACAGAAAGACCTAAGTGAATGGTAACTATGTCACCATGTGACCAGAAGAACCAGATGGTGCCCAGCCACCACTGATGACAGCCATGATGGGGCTGGCAATGTTGAGTACTAGCGACAACAAGAGAAAAAAGGGATGCACTGTAAGAACTCCACTAAAAGACAGCAATTGATGGTCTGAAGGCCTGGAGTTCCCTTGGGAGCACGGCCCCTAGACCTGATGCTGTCCCTGATCATAAATCATTACTGAGATCAAGTCTTCGGACAGGAAATGACTGTACTCGGGGTCACAGAGTGACCACGTTGAGTATGCAGTTTATGGTTCTTTGCATCTGTAGCGTGTCATCCTACTGGCCTCTTACTAGTGGGAGTTTAGGGAGCGGAGAGGAGGGGACAGGAGACTGTTAAGAGGATATGAAGTGTAGAGAATAGAAAGGAAGAGTGTGCTGTCACCTGCAAGGAGAGCAGAAGGAGCTGCAGACAGGTGGGCATTCAAATTTGAATTGTAATGTAAACTTACACTCAATCACAATAAAAAAAAGTCTAGACCGACTTGAAGAGAATATTGGTAGAATCAGGACTATCAATAGTACTTCTGGTGAGGGCTCAGAAGCATTTCAGGAGAACTGTATGGAAAGTCTCTACTATTTTAAATCCCTTTTTGGTGCTACATATGGCACCAGCAACAGAATGTTACTTGAAATGTTGACATTAAGTGTGGTTCTCATAACGCTTTAAAAGAAAATGAGCATGTGATTGAAAAGTAGAGGAAGGATGATGCTTTCTCTATAGTGGCAAAGAATTTATCCAAATTACTTTTAAATGTTTGACAGAAGGAAGAACGTGTAAGTGATGAACTTAGATATCTGGCTGATGACATTCTGAAACAAGATGTTAAAGGGCGTGCACGGTTTCTCCTTATAGTGAAATGTGAGAGCAAAGAGATGGGGGCAAGACAGACGCCAAGACACATGAAGATCTTCAGGGAACAGGAGCTAGAGAGACAATAGTATTTTTCCAGGACTGACAGAGACAGAAAACCTTCCCCTAGGGCCAGCACTCTGAATTCAGATTTCTAGCTTCCTAAAAGTCAAGAAAATACATTTTTTTTTTTGTTAAAGTCATCTACTTCTGGTATTTGTCTTATAGCAGCACTGTGTAACATAAACATCTAAAGGAAATGCTATGTATATAAGCAAAAAAATGTACACACTGATTACAATTTTTGCCACTCAGATCAATTACTTTCTTTAAATCTCAGCTATTATTTGAGCTTATAGGCAGACACAGAAGTATTCCACCAAGCAGTGGCTAACACAAAGGAAAGAATACTTTGAAAGAAGGGATGTTCTCATATTTCCTGTTGACTTTTCTAGTGAACAAGTAAAGGTTATTGGTAAAATCCAGTTATGATTCTGTTACACTGTTTAAGGCAGGCTCAGTGGAGAGTTTTGTCTGCTAGACGTATAAGCCTACAAAACAGTATACATTGGGACAAAAATATTTCACAGGAATTTTACATGCCTAAAAAAGTCTTTCCATTTTTCCAGTGTTCATCACTTCTAACTTTCTCTAAGACTTACATCTTATAAATGTTAATTTTTCTCAAAAGATAATAAAGAAATAAAAATTAATAATTGTTCTATGAGAATTGGGAGTATTAGTGTTTATAAAGAACTAGACCAAAAATGTTATAGACCAACAGTTTTCTATTCATTTGTGTTTTATGTTTATTAAAATAATATAGAAAATATAGAAATAAAACTTTTCTAAATTAAATTGTAATTTAGTACGTTTAAAGTTCTTATTACCAGAGATAAACCAGAAATAGTTTTGTAACACTAGTTATTACTTAATTCAGCTTTGTTAATAATTGAATGCATTTGTGTACTAGATTTCTTTACAAAAGACAAAACATACCGATTTACTGTATTAAGTATCAAGTAATGCAATTGTTTTATACATTAGTTATTAAACAACATAGTAGCATAATCAGATTAGTTATTTGGTTTCCTATCACAATTGTGATTATCTTCTAAGAAACTCATAGTCTGAAATCAACCACAGTGTTAGCTCTCTAAAGTTGTTAGACTGCCGCACAGCTAACTCAGTGCAATTGTGCGAAGTGACAGACACACATATTGAAGGTGCTGGATTTGGAAATCCTAGTGGAGCAGCGGTTGAGTGTTACATCTTCTAACTAAAAGTTGGGCCATTCAAATGTGCCAGGCACTTCTTAGAAACTCTGTATGGCAGTTTTACTCTGACCTAAAGGGTCACTATAAGTCAAAATCAACTTGACAGCGGTGGCTTGGTCTGATAATAAAACTACACTTAATTTATCTTCAGCAGCGTGTCTAGTTCTTCCTTTGGCTTGGAGAGCACAACACTTAACTTTCAGACTGTGGAGAGGAAGGCATCATACCCTGGTACCTCTAAAGGGAGACACAATCTGTTTGCAACAGCATCTAGTTCAAGCGAGTCCTTCTCTTTACTTTAGAATACCTTCTTCTAAATAAAATGAAACCCCGACTCACTACTGGTGAGTCAATTCTGGCTCATAGCAACCCTATAAGACAGAGTAGAACTGCCTCATAGAGTTTCCAAGAAATGCCTGGGAAACTCGAACTACCAGCCTTTTTATTAGCAGCTAGCTCTTAACTATTGTGCCAGCAGGTCTTCTTTTTCTAAAACATTGTTCTTGTTAGGTGCCATCAAACTGGTTCCAACTCATAGTGACCTTAGTGCAACAGAAGGAAACACTGCCTGGTCCTATGCCATGCCCACAGTCACTGATACGCTTGAGCCCTTTGGTGTAGCCACAGTGTCAGTCCATCTCACTGAAAGTCTTCTTCTTTTTCACCAACCTTCTGTTTTACCAAGAATGATATGCTTCTCCAGGAACTGATCCTGCCATGTCCATTTTCTACAATAATTGTGCAGAATTGGCTAAATAGATGTATGATGAACTCACGTGACTTAAAAGGATAAAGTCATTTGATAGACTTCATTTTGTTAAAAAATACAATTTTAATATGAATTAAGAGAGAGGCTAACATTTATATAAGATAAACTGATTACAATTATGGAAATTTAGGATATAGAAAGAGTAGAAGAATGAGCAGAAATTGCTTAAATCCACTGTGCTTTTTAAAATGCCATTTATCATCATATTTGGAATCTGTAGCTCATGCTGCAAAGCTGGCTAAATCCGTGACATTGTTGACCATTTTGATAAGACTTCAGGGTACACCCAGCACAGAATTCCGTATTGGAACAGTCTCTGAACATTTCTTGAAGGTTTCCACCACCCCCTCTTTTTTCCTTTTCAGTGCAAAAGACAAGCAATTGAGAGTTCACATTTCCAGAAACGTCCTCCTCCATGCTATAAAATTTTAGGGCCTGAACCTAGAATCTATTTAGGTACCCTTTAGAATACTGGAATTTACCCAAGTCAAAACAGACTGCAGAAGAATAGATGTTCAAGTGTGAGTTACAAAGGTAGCTCCAATAATGGAAACGACAGAATGATATTTTGGAAAAAAGATACAGTCTCTCTGATTGAAGCTGTCAAGACACATCAGGTTATTTTATAACAAATGATTGAAAATGATGACTAAACAAGGGAAGAAATACTCAAAAATTAGCTGCTTTAGGTATCACGTAACTAATCTTGCCATAAATTGGATACAAATTTTTCAGTAAATTAATGAATTATTTCACTATAACTTACAAAATACGGCTGAGATGCAAAAAATGAAATGGCATAAGCAAGCAATTTGAAAGCCAAAGGAAGATGTTAAGTGGAATTAAACAAAAAGAGGTTGCTGAAGTACATTGTTAGAGCTTTGTTTCCTTGGCACCTTCTAAGGAAGGAGGTCTTTTTTATGACTAATTTCATTGTTTTAAACTGAAATGTCTCTGCAGTGTATGTGAGTTGTTTGCAGTTAGGAGACTACAAATTTTCAAGGTATTCTACTGCTTTTGTCTAGTGCTGCATTCCTCAGGCAACCTCCTGACCTTTATTTACTTATGTGAATAAAGCTGCTTACTTGGAAGGGATTACGGACAGCAGCTGGTGGTTTCTCCCACCCAACTGTGTATTATTACCATTCTGCTTTACAAATCAATCTCTTTTAGCATGATCATTGAGAATCAGAGACTGATCACATGTGCAAGCGTTGACAAAAGTCAGCATCTGAACCAACAAAGCTGGGTCAGGGTAAACCTGTTGGTGTATACCTTCTCAGGGAGGCTTGACTTGGGGCAGTCTGCTGGCTCTATGCATCATATTTTTATCCAGAGGTTCTCAGAATCTGTGTATTTTAAATCTACACTCTTGGATTGGAGAATGGTGCTGAAAACCTTCACAAGCTAAGGGGTGGCAGGAGTACTGTGGAGCCAAACTACTACAAAATGCAGCCAGGAGCTCAGTGACTAGAGATAGAATGACTGGAAAAGTTAGTGAAAATAAAGATCGAAAGACTGCTTTAACTGAAAAAGCAGTAAAGACAGCTGGGTGTCCATAGGATGGATGGTCTGTGCAAAGATGGAAATGAAGGACTTTGAGAATTGAAACAAGAAAAGCTGGCTTGACTGTAAAAGAATTCTGTCAAAGTCATAAATTACCCAGAATTGACATTTTTTCCCTCAATTTCCTGACTACATCATTTATAAAGTCGTACTGAATGTTTTAGCAAGCCAAGTGTCTATTTTTATTTTATTTTAACAGGTTCTGCACTTGTGCCTCCTATTTGGACCACAGAAAGCAAGTAAGTGATTTGTTTTAGCATAGATGTCAAGAAAGTTATTGATATAATATCACCGCTGCCAGCTACTGACATTGCTTACATAAAGCAACACAGGATGCTTTACTTCAGGCTACAAAATCTAATTATCAGTATGCCTATGGATTCTTCTAGAAAAGTACAGATACTGTTCTTAAGTTAAAGTCATTTTATGAGGAAGGCTGTTTATGCTTTTGGCTACCTAGACATAAATGAAAATTTACCTAGAGAAGATGTAAAACTAAACCACAAAAAATACATCAAAGTTTCAAATAAGCTCATGATCATTTAATGCTATAGAACTACACATATTGAGCCTCAAATAATTCATGTCTTCAAAAGCCAAAATTTTATGAGAATTTTGAAAGAAAGAGCAATTCAGCTATAACTTTTAGAAGTGACTCTATCTTCCCACTCTATCTAAAGAAAGTATTTTAAAACCATAGTGATATAACAAGATTGTTGGTCTTACTCCAAGCGTAAAGCTAGCATGCAGTAGGCACCATATGAATGTTTATTGATTCAGCTAGTTCCTGGTTCTTTGTGATTCTGGAAATGTTACTCACTTGGAGCCACAGTTTATCCATCTGAAAGTTTAAAGTCTTCGTGGAAAGATCAAATAACATGTTAAAATGTTTTGAAAGATATTAACGTATCTATATGTGCAAATATTAATGTTACCTTTTATATATTTTTTGGTTGTTGTTAGGTGCCATTGAGTGAGTTCCAACAAATAGTAGCCTTCTATAATACAGAACAAATTACTGCCCAGTACTGAGCCATGCTCACAAGGCCACTGTGGTATCCACTACGCCAATCCATCGCCTTGACAGTCTTCCTCTTTTTCGCTGACCCTCTATTTTACCAAGTATGATGTCCTTCTCCAGGGACTGATCCCTCTTGACAATGTGTCCAAAGTATGTAAAATGCAGTCTCCCCATCTTTGCTTCTGAGAAACTTTCTAGTTGTACTTCTTCCAAGACAGATCTGTTCATTCTCTTGGCAGTCCATGTTTAACATTCTTCTCCAGCAGCACACTTCAAAGACCCCAGTTCTTTTTTGGTCTTCTTTCTTCTTTGTCCAACATTCACATACGTATGATGTGACAAAAAATATCATTGTTTGTGTCAGGCCCACCTTAGACTTATAGGTAACATCTTTGCTGTCCAGCACTTTAAAGAGGTTTTTTGGAGCAGATTTGCACAATTCAATGCATGTTTTGATTTCTTCACTGCTTTTTCTATGGGTGTTAATTGTAGATCCAATTAAAATTAAATCCTTGACAACTTCATCTTTTCTCCATGTGTCATGATGTCACTTTCTGGTCCAGTTACGAAGATTTTTGTTTTCTTTGTATTGAAGTGGAATCCATATTAAGGCTATAGTATTTGATTTTCTTTCATAAATGCTTCAAGTTTTTCAGCAAGCCATTTGCTAATGAGTCTTCCTCCAGTCTTGCTGCCCCATTCTTCACATAGTCCAGCTTCTCAGATTACTTACTCAGTATACAGATTGAATGAAACCAAAAACCCACTGCCATCAAGTTGGTCTGACTTTTAGCAACCCTAGACATCAGGGTAGAACTGCCCACAGAGTTTTCAAGGAGAACCTGCTGAATTTAAACTGCCGACCTTTTGATTAGCACATGTAGCACTTAAACCACTAAGCCACCAAGGTTTCCACGGATTGAATAAGTAAGGTGAAAGGCTACAACCCTGACTCACACTTTTTCTGACTTTAAACCCAGCAGTATCACCCGTTCTGTTCGAACAACTGCCTCTTCATCCCCATATACATTTCTCACAAGGACAGCTAAGTGTTCCAGATTTCCCATTATTAGCAATGTTATCCATAACTTTTTATGATCCACACAGTCAAATGTATTTAATAGTCAAAAAAACGCAAATAAACATCTTTCCAGTATTCTCTGCTTTCATCCAGGATCCATCTGACATCAGCAGTGATATCTCTGATTCCACCTCCTCTTCTGAATCTGGCCTGAATTTCTCTCAGTCCCCTGTCAGTGTGTTTGAACACATTTTTAAATATACCTAAAAGTACATGCAAAATATATACTCTGACTGTGTATTGTCAGCATCATTTGTCATCCTGTTGATATCCAGCTGTGATGTGGAGTCTATATCTTCTTCTTCTCTATTTAATGCAGTTCCTTCCCAAAGCTGTTCTTTTGCTAGAAAACAACAATGTATTTTGGCTAAATAAGGCACCTGTTATGTGTTCTTTTTTTCTAGATTATGTACTAGAATTATACGAAGTTATAGCACACATTTAGCTTGGTTCAGCAAATGCTATTGACATCTGTGTGGCTCAAGTCATAGACCTTGGAAGAGTTAGTAGTTGGGTCCAGGTGGGATGAAATCTGTGGTGTTGCATTTATTATTAACTGTACTCATCTAAATTTCCACTTACTCAGTGAGTGTGTGGAGATAAAAGGCAGAAGTGGAAAGTTTTCAGGAAAGGGCACACATACACACAAAGAAAGATGTAACAGGGGGAGTTACGAGTTAGGTAACAGATTTTTTTTATAAAGTTGCTTAGCATGTATGAGAGGTGAGATGAAGAGAGAGAAAGTTGGTACGTCTGCAGCAGAGCAGGGATTGATTTTAGCACTGAGCAACAACAGTTTGTTTTGAAAAGTAGGAGATCAGTTCCAATAAAAGACTGCAAATGATGGTCCAGGGGCCTCGGGTTCCCCTTGAGAGGATGGCCCCTGGTCCTGATGGGGCTCCTGTCCATAAGTCGTAATGAAGGTCAACTCTTCGGACAGGAATAGATTGGACTTGGCGACACAGAGTGACCACATCGTGTGTACACTTTATGGTTTTATGCATCTATAGGATGTCGTCCTGCTGACCTCTTAGTGGAGGAACAGGAGTGGGTGGAGAGGAGGGGATAGGAGACCGTTAGGAGGATATGACACGTATGGAGCAGAGAGGAAGAGTGTGCTGTCACTGGGCAGGGAGAGCAGTGGGAGCTGCACATAGGCGGGCATGCAAATTTATATGGGAATGTACATTGTCACTCAATCGTAATAAGAAAAAAACTAGTGAGTGATCAGATGATCTGCTCAGGATAGGGTAAGATAACACTTCAGCTAAAGGGAAAGACTGGTTTCAATTTATTATTTAGATCATTTAGTTTTGCTTGAAGACTCAGACACAACTAAATGGATATAAAACAAATCAACTTTGTGGAACCAAAGGATGAGTAATCTGAGCTAGGTCAGGACCTGAAACTGGGCCCAGATACGCAGAAGGTGGGGCTTAGTACACAAATCTCAGCCTCTGGAACGGAGCTGAGTTACAGGTGCAGTGAAGCAATCCTGGCAGCGCCCACAGCTGAAGTGCCGGATTACGCTCCATTTTCACAGTGTATAAAGAGCTTTGTGGTCTTGGGTGAAAAGTTAGACAGGAAAAGCTTGATGTTTCTTCTTTATCTTTTAAGTTGTGATCTATAATAAATGGTTTCTCCTAATATAACTTCTCAAAACACTGCTCTATATTCAGGAAGTGTCTAAATTTCAGCCCTTGTGATCAGATTATTAAACTATTTCTATAGGCACACCAACCCTATAGGGAAACCTTGGTGGCATAATGGTTAAGTACTACGGCTACTAACTAAAAGGTTGGCAGTTTGAATCCACCAGGCACTCCTTGGAAGCTATGGGGCAGTTCTACTCTGTTCTGTAGGGTCACTATGAGTCAGAGCTGACTTGATGGCAGTGGGTTTAGCTTGGTTAATCAATCCTACTAAATATTGTCATTTGAATAAAAGCATCGCATCATATCTGAGCTTTCATGTATCCCACCTACACATAAAAGATTTGTGTCCTTATGGCAGAAATGCTGCCTAAGTTGTCAGCTTTCATCAAGTCTGAAGAACATGCAGAGATTTATAAAATGATGGTCTCCCATCTTGGAAATTGTGCTTCTGCTCCAGCCAAATGAGAGTGATTTTTAGATTTTAAATATGGGTACCTGACACAATATAACATTGTCTATTTTTATCTACTTTTTCTACTCCTTTTATGAAGCATTTACACTAGGCCATGGAAGAAAATGATGATGTCTATTGTCTGACAGTAGTAAATGTTAACAATCTCAGCTATTCAAAAGTTTAGAGGTTCAAGTGCACCCAGATGTGTGTTGAAAGAAAGCCCTGGCTATCTACTTTAAAAAAGCCAGTCACTGGAAATCCTTTGAAGCACAGTTCTACTCCAACACACATAAGTCACCGTGAATTGTAGTCAACTCAACAGCAACGCTGCAACGGTGGGAGTATTTTCTATGATACTTTGGAGACTTATTGTTCTACGCTGTTTCTCTGCAATAGTATCTCTGCATAGCAATTTCCTACAGAATTTCAGTGTGGTAAAGTAACTGTGGTTGAGTTTAGCAAATGTCTACTCAGATAATTATATTTTGTTGAATGACAATGATTGATCCAGTTTTCTTCTTTATTTTTCTTTCATTCAACTTGTAAAGTGGAAATAGTGTTCAAGTTGCAAAAATGGCAAAACAAAGGAGGAGACAGGTAGGGGGCAAGTTTTGTCCTGAGTGCTTCTGCATCTCTGCCTTCTACCAATGCTGCTTGCTCAGGCAAAGTTTCCCTTTGTTTGCTGTCAGTCCTCCACCTTCGCTCAAAAAGGAAGTCTGACCCGACTTTTGAAGTTGCTGTGATGAGAACTTTGTTTTATGTTACACAAAAATGACTGTAATATTAAAAGATTAATCCCTTTTGCCTCTAAACATATGATTAACCATAAATTATCACACTAGACCTGATCACATCTTTCAAAAGCCTATTAAAAAACAAATTAACCTTTTCTCTCTAGGCTGAACTCCCTTGTTAATATGAAAATCAGGAGTAATTCAGGGTTCTTCGCCTTTGCTTTTCCAGCCATATTCCTCTGTGTTTTTCAAGTTGAGTTGCAACTGGAGAGTGAGTCATACCAGCTTAATTAATTTAGTTAAGAACCAATTAAAAGCAGTATTTTGTGCATGAGAAAGCTTGTCTAAAGTGTTTTGAATTTCAGCAAGAGTTTCATCGTTACCCACACTTTTGTACACATGGCTTGTGTCATGAGACAAGAGCATTTACTTACTGTGCAAGGCATTCCTTAACTTCTTGTCGTAAGTGAATTTATATGAGTTTTCAGTTTGAAATGAGGCATAGTTTGTATTTTTTCTTATAAATATATACCACACAACAGACATTATTATCAAAATTTGTTACTATCGTACAAGATGGTGATGTCAATTATTAACAGACTCATATATTTTCCTTCTTCCAGTAGACGAAATGATTTAAACATGTAAAGCAGGAATAAGATCAAAGAGATTGTGTTTCTTTCTACATCATTCCCACCTTATTAATCTGTAGGGAGAAACATGTCATTATGTATTTAATAGTAATTTAGTCTTTAGATATTTTTACGCTATAGATGCTAATTTTATTTTGACAAAGCACGAACACACGAGTCCCCTCATGAAGTTATTTATATCCCTGTGTGTGACTTGTATCTGTGTATGGGGCAAGTCCAGCAAATACAAACTGTATGCTAGGGGAGAGTAGGAAAGGAACTAAACAGCAAGCTGGATGATCTAAGGCAGAAATTAGCAAATGATTTCAGTGAAGGGCCAGAAAAGAAAACATTTCAGGCTTTGTAGACTGAAATGGTCTCTTTCATAGGTAGTGAACTCTTCCTGCACCTGAAAGCAAGTGCAATCCATAAGCTGGAAACCTGAAGGTGTTCCAATAAAACTTTAATAACAAAACAGAAAGAAGACCAAATTTGGGCCACAATGGCAGTCACGTAGAATCTGTGTGACTTTGGATACGATTTCACCCATCTGGCACTGAGTTTCTTCATTCTAAAATGAGGATGTTAGACTAAATAAGACAGCCAGCCAAGTGAAGGCCTCTTTAGCTCTGTATTCCTATGTTCACAAAACAACTGGTATCTGGAGAGGCCCAAATGTGATTTCCAGTGTCAGGCAGCTGACACTCCATTTTTCTCTCTAATAAAGAATCTTAATGAAGGAAAATATAGAAACTTATTTCTTTGTGGATTGATGTCATTTTGGTTAAAAATGGAAAATACAGAACAGTTACAACAGTAATACTTAGGAACAATCTATACTTAGAGGCCATGTACTCTATGGAAGGAGGTAAATATGAAATACTACTTAGACATATTTCAAAGAACCATATATTTTTGAGTTTGGAAGGCAATTTCCAAACTTGAAGATGAAAGTGTGGGTAAAAATCACAAGGCTAAAAGGAGGCTGCCATTCAAATACATTAACATGTTTATGTAAATATACATATTATATATTTGTATATATGTGTGTATACATACATAGATAGATACACAGACAGATGGACACACACCTACAAAACCCTGGTGGCATAGCAGTTAAGTACTACTGCTGTTAATCAAACTGTTGGCAGTTTGAATCCACCAGGTGCTCCTTGGAAACTATGGGACAATTCTACAGTGTCCTATGGGGTGGCTATGAGTCAGAATGATTAGACAGCAGTGGGTTTTGATTGGTATGTATACTTGGTGGGGTAAAGTCACACGGAAAATTCTCTCTGCAGGAACACCTCATCACCCAGCAATATAGGATAAATGCTGCATTGCTGTCTATTGAATGGCCACCATAGCCTCTATAACTAAACATGCCCTAAGGCAGATGTGCAAACTAGACGTTACTTCAATGTAGAATTGTTGTTTGAATAATTTTCTGTGTAATTACTCAGGGATTGGAGTTTCTCTTTATATTTAATATTTCTTTAAACACACTCTTGTATAGCATTTTTTCCTGTGTATCAAAAGCAGTCAACAGTCACCTCTGATAATATGCCCACTGAGAATGAATCTCCAGTAGGGTACTGAAATATACACATACTCAAGTAACCAGCCCTATTACTCAGTTCCACTGGGTTCTGGTTCATGTATGCACACATTTCACTAAGGTTTAAAATATCCTTCACATCTTTACTTTGAAACCCTCTCCTTAATGAATTTCTCTTTCATAGCTCTGATGAATTAGGATCCTACACATTTTAGGTTTTCACATGAATTAAAACTCTTCTCTGTGAGATTGTTCAAAAGATGACTGCTGGAGTGCATTCATAAAATGGGTCTGCCCTAGCCTTCGTTTGGAAACCCTGATGGTGTAGTAGTTAAGTGTTATGGCTGCTGACTAGAAGGTCAGCAGGTCAAATTCGCCAGACTTTCATTGGAAACTCTATTGGGCAGTTCTACTCTGTCTATAGGGTCACTATGAGTTGGAATCCATTCAATGGCAGTGGGTTTGGTTTGGCTCAAGCTTCTTTCGTGTTTGAAAGATCTTTTTTTTAACATACTTACAATGAGCACAACAAATCTAGTTATATATTTTAACATATTGTTAAAATATATAGTTATATATTTTAACATATGTAAAGCATGTTAAAATTTGGTTTCTTTATATTTGGCCAGACCGTTGTTTCTTTTTCAAACACCGTGATGTCTCTATGTTTTACAGTAAAGAGAAGTTATGGAAAACAATTTAATTTTATGAACACTCTGTGACATATGATCTGAATCAGGTTTATGTAACTAAATTGCATGAACCACCACTCTAGTTTCCCTCTCACCTTCAAATGTTATAAAACTTGCTATTAATCACAACTTCATCCACTAAGCATTTCTGGCCAAATGAAGATCACTACTCTACCAAAAACACTTTCTTTAATGTAACTATTATTCACCCTGCTAACAGTGCCTTCTCTCTATGACTACTTTATATGGTAATGCTTGAAAAACTGAGATTTTTTTGAAGTTATCTATCCAGGTGTTTACTTTGTTTATGCAGGTATTCAAGGGCTAGACAACAACACCCTTAAAACTGTTGCTTTAACAAACATCTCAGATGTGATACAAAATATAGAGGCCATTGTAAATACTGAAGATTACTGCTCTGTAAAGCAAGCCCACTTGTTTGAATTTTCCTTTCCATCTTTGTTCAAGATGGCCTAAAAGTCTTCAGTTAGTTCAGTCCACTTCAATTTTGTAAAAATTCATAGTAATTTTTAAAAATCATTTTAAAGTAATTATATGCATTTTATCAGAGAGAAAGGATACTATTAGATGAAAGAAAAAAAATGGCTGTCAAGTCTAGTCTGACTCTTAGTGACCCTAGAGGTCAAAGAAGAACTGCCTCATAGAGTTTCATAGATGAATTACAATGAAAATACAGTCTAGCTGGTAAGAGGAAGATAAGAGTAATGAAGACAAAGGGAAGAAATTCCCATTAATGTTTGATAAGCTATATCATTTATGAACACAATATACTTTAATTTACAAACATAGTTATACTCATTTCTTGTTCTTCAGCATCATAAGGATAATTGTCTTGGCATGATTATATAATGCTTGAAAGTGCTCTACAGGATAACTGTTTTATAGTATATTTAAATATTTTATTGTGCTTTAAGTCAAAGTTTACAATCCGAGTCAATTTGCCATATAAATTTGCACACACACACCTGTATACAACTGTAGCTGCTTTCCCAGTCCTCTAATGGTACATTCCTCCCTTCCTACTCCATACTTCCTGTATTTATTCAACTAACTCCTGTCCCGTCCTCTCCACCCTCCCATCTCTCCTGTAGAGGGAGTTATTCTGTCAGCCTTATGTATATATTCAAGCCGAGAAGCATACACTTCACCAGTATCACTCTATGTCTTGTAGTTCAGTTCAGTTTTTGTCTGGAGAGTTGGCTTTGGAACTGATTTCAGCTCTGGGCCAGCAGAGCATCTGGGGCCATGTCCTCAGGGGACCCTACAGGATATCAGACCATCAAATCTGATCTTTTAATACAGTTCTAGATCTGCACCCCCATTTTATGCCCCTAGGTCAGGGACTCTATGTCACGTTCTTTGTCAGGGCAGTCATCTGTGGTGGCACATTCTACTTCTTCTGGTCTTATGCTGATGTAGTCTCCTGATTGTAAGCATCGTCTGTTTCCTGGGCTCACATTTTCCTCATATTTTTGGTGTTTTTCATTCTCCTCTTCTCCAGGTGGATTGTGAACAAATTCACGCTCCTAAGATGCCAGCTTACCCGCTTTTAAGACCCCAGATACCACTCGCCAAAATGAGGTGCAAAATATTTTCATAAGAAAAAGAAAACATAGTTATGCCAACTGATATAGATGTCCTCTGAAACCATGGTCCCCAGACCCCTGCTCTTGTTACTCTGACCTTCAAAACGCTGAGTTGCATTTAGGAAACCTCTTAGCTCTTGGTATAATCCAACAGTGTTGACCGTCCTTTTCCTGCATGTTGTCACCTCTTTCACTTAATCCCTGTTCTTATCTACTATTGAGTCTTAGGGTACCCACTCTCTCCCACCCCTCCCTTGTAACCACCAAAGATTGTTTTCTTCTGTGCCTAAAAACTTTCTTGAGTTCTTGTGATAGTGGTCTCATACAACATTTGTCCTTTTGGGGCTGCTATTTTATATTTTTAATGTATCATGGAACAAGCATCAAAATTATAATAATATTGTATTTCAGAGTAATGAACATAGAGCAAGAGAAAACTGAGTGAAAACCTTTACTCCTAAGACATCTCTAGTTTTATAGTATGTTTGGTGTGTATTCGTGAGTCTGTGCTAATCTCTTTGGAGTTTTTGGTGATAATCTGTCTGGAAGTCTTACTGGATTGACTCAGCAACAGCAACTGAAATCTACATAATCATAAATGGAGTGAACCAAAGACAGAGATTTACAGGCTTGATCTTGAAAAAAATCAAGGAGAGTGAGAAAAAATGTATTGGTGAAAAAAGAAATTATTCATATTGGAGTATATCTTTTAAGAAAGAAGGTATTTATACACCCTCTATTAAAATTGTTCATCACCAATTCTCTTTAGGGTTGTATCATCCAGAAAAAGCAACGCTTAAGGCAAAAGTTTGAAGATTGTTCTTAACAGGAAAAATGTACTATGAGGTTTTCAAAGGAAATGCAGAAAGTTTCTCTAATAAGTGCATTAATAACTTGCAAATGTGTTGTCACATTTAGGGCAACAATTTATAGTACATTTATTCCTGAGCATAAGAATTTTTGCATTAATTTAGAAAAGCATAAAAGAAGAAATAAAAACTAAGCTAAATTGCTTGTTGAAAATAGTTTTACATTTAAAACTTAGTTGACTCAATTCATATACTGACTGTGTATTGACAATTCTTCATAAGCTATTCAGTCCTACATTAATACATATATGTGCTCATATCTGAATTCAGCTTATTGAGTTATTTCACATCTTTTTTTTTTATCTTTTATTTGTTGTACAGTGGCGGTTAGTTTTTCACTCAGTTCCATTTAAAATTTACATAACAAAAATTGCTTATGAGCAATTCAGAGTATCTCACATGTTGACACAAATTACCATGGCATAGAGTAAAGTACTCAGTTTTAATAATAATCACCATTACCATGGCTAGTGGGAGTCCTGCTGCTATGATTGTTCCTGCCACTTTTTGAAGATTGTAAATACTGCATGTGATGTACACATGTAGACAATTTTGGCTGCAAATGTCAAAAACCCAATTCAAGCAAAATGAAACAGAAGTGATTTATATTAAGAGCATACCAGTATTGAGGGGTAGTATACACAATAGCTAAAAGCTGTATCCAAACTGCCAGGATTACATTCCAACTCCATCACTTAATTGTTAACTGACTTAGACAAGATATTTTATCACCCTGTGCTCTGATTTCTTTGGCTATAGGATGAAAATAATTGCATCACCTACTTCATAAAGTTACACTGAAGATTAAATGACTTGTTTGTAAACATATTTAGAACAGAGCCTAGGACATATTTAGTGCTATGTTACTATTTTATAACAATATATATAACAATAAGTTATTGTTAAGGTTGCTGCTGTAGTAATTAAGACATCTCTAAAAATCATAGAGGATGTATGTAGCTGGGCCTCAGGAAAAAAGTGGGATCAGGGATAACACAGAAAAGACAAGAAGCCATCTCTGTGTCTGACATTCTACCTTTCCCTGTACCTCAGTTTTAATTAAATGGATATTAGTATTCCCATCACACAACTGGTTCACATAAAGTTTGTTGTTGTGAGCAGTCCCTAGATTGTGCAAAGGACTATTAGTTGAAAAGTTGGTAACTTGAACCCACTGAGAGACACCTCAATAGGCAGGCCTGGCGATCTGTCTGTGAAAGGTCACAGCCTGGAAAACCCCACCGAACAGTTACATTCTGCACATGGTTTGTGTAAGTCTCAAGGTTACTCAGTAAATGCTGAATATAGGATTTCAACTACAGTCTATATAACCACAAACTCTTGTTATTGAATACTACATGATTTGAGATCACAATGCTTTAAGAATTAAATGACAGTTTATGTAATTTTCCAGTCTGCTCTTCTTTTTTAAGGAATTTGTAAGTTATCACACTTAATATCACCAAATCCTTATTAGTAGGTCATGCAACTTAAGTTGTTCTCTCAAGAAGGGGAAAGGATTAACATCAATGCCTTCACAATTTATTGCTTGTTTTCTCTGAGACTAGTAGTTTAAATTGAGACAACACAGCCATCTCATTGCTTAAAAGAGTTAAATAAAGCAAGCTTCTTAAGTCCTGGACAGATTTTGTCCATCATATTTAACACACATGATTTACCTAATTGATGTGTAGAAGGTCGGATAGGGGAAGAAAATACGCTAGTTAATCAAGTCATTGCCATCGGGGAAACACATTTACAGTCCATTGGAAGCACTGATAATGGCCAAAGATAGTTGAATCAATGGAAAATGTTAAGTGACCTGTTGCTATTCTAAAAAGAAATATGTGAAACCCTAGTGGTGTAAGTAGTTAAGTGCTGTGTCTGCTAACCGAAAGATCTGTAGTTCAAATCTACCAGTACTCCTTGGAAACTCTACAGAACAGTCCTACTCTGTCCTACAGGGTCACTATCAGTCAGAATTGACTCAGAGGCAGTGGGTTTGGTTGTTTGTTTTGTATATGCACACACATACATACGTACGTATGTGTATATATATATACATATATATATATATGTATGTATGTAAAACTTTGCAGTGATTCTGGATTCCAAGAATTTTGATTGTAGATTTAGGGAAATAGTGAAAGGATAGTAGGTAGAGTGAACTCTTTCTTTTCTAGACAAAACTTTATGAAATTCCTAGTGTTACATGAACTATTGGAAGAACTTGGAACCAGTTCCCGAGTTAGATGGCGAGATGCAGAAAATGGGGGGATAAGAGAAATAAAAGAGTGTTTCTTGTTGATAAACATTGGAAGCAGGGGTGCAGACCCTCTTCAGGCTCAGCTTTTCCCAATTTGCCTCTTATAGCAAGGGAGGCTGTGATTAATATGAGTCAATCGCTGAATAATCATAAATTCTGCTATCTTACTCCAGGATCTTATTTTTAACATGACCTTGGTTCTACTGATTGACAGTCAACTGACTTGATGGGTTAACTTCATCTTTAAAGAAAAAGAACGTAAAAATAAATGGAAAGAAAAGATAAAGATACATCACAAAGAGAAGATGACATGAAGTAAAAAAATCAGCAGTGGAGCAATGGGCTTCATTTGCTCATTGCATTTCTTAAATTAAGAATAATAATTCACAAGCTTAGTGATAAAATGCATTAATAATTGGTCTATACTGGCATCAAGCCTAATGATAAAATGTGTTAACAGTTGGTCTATGCCGGCACCATGATGTTTTGTTGCTATAATTGTAGGGAATGTTTTGGGATAAATATTAATATATCAGGAAAATTCAAGTACTCTGAATAATAAAATCTATTTTCAAAAACAGTATCTATGTTGTTTGTAATGAAAAATTTTGTATATATTTTCCAGTAAACCTGGAAAATACAGAGAAATGCCTCAACTTTTATTTATATAGTGAGCAATGTAAGAAAAGCAAAACAGAAATAGAAGTTGGTAGTATCTATGTAGAAGAGTACTGATGAAACATTTATTAATATTTAAACTTATTAACTATATCTGGTGTTTTATCAGGTAAGTATCCTTGGAACACAAATAACCATATCAAAATTAAAAATTACTTCTTACATATTAAAACTTTAATGTAGAAGATACTTAATATAAAATATTGAAAACTGTTATTAACTCAACAAGCATGATTCTTACTGTTTTGGGACTCCAAATTTTGGTCTAGGCTGCAAGATTTGAAGCTATAATATTTAAAAATACTTAATACATTTTTTGTATGGTTATTTCAAATATTTCTATAAAATCTAGTTCAAACAGTATTTTTTTTCAATGCAAAGGTAGCAGGAAAAAATGAGATCTAAAAGTTTAATAGCAATCTTTGCTCAACATCTTTTTATAATATTAATTTAATCTTATTAAACTATCTAAAGTTTATACATTTTTCTAATATATGCTTCTAGTATGATTTAAAAAATGGTATAAAGTAAACTGAGGAATAGTTTAAATTAAACAATATGTCCTGGAACTTACATGGTAGCCACAACAATTAAGGACAGAGCAACTGGCAGCTTGCACACATAAATTTGACTACCATAGGAAAAAACTGATTTCTGACATAGGTTGCTCATGACCAATGCCATGTAATGTGTAAGTTTCTAAAAGTTTAACAAGCATTTTGACAATAGAAATGATAATATATTCTCATTGTATTGCATGCAAATACACACAATTGTTAAAATATTATGAGACTTAAATTAGGGTATCTGCTTCATAAGCTAGTTTTTTCATCAAGTCATTACATAACATTTATTATAAAAGAAATACCCCAGTATCTATGTCCACTAACATTGTCGTTAGGTGTCTTTGATTACTGTGAGGAGTTATCTTCAACTCATAGCAACACTGTGTACAACAGAATGAAACACTGCCTACTCTTGCACCTTCTACAATGATTGCAGTGTTTGAGCCTGTTGTTGCAGCCATCTGGTTGAATTTCCTTCTTTTTCACTGATGCTCTATTTTACCAAACGAGTCCTTCTCCAGGTACTCGTCCCTCCTGATAACATGTCCAAGGTACATAGGATGAAGTTTCACCGTTGTTACTTCTAAGGAGCATTTCGGCTAACCAGTTTTCAAGAAAGAGTTTTTCGTTCTTCTACCAATTCATGTTAAATCAAACATTCTTCATCAACACCATAATTCAAACACATTAATTGTCCATTGGTCTTCTTTATTCATTGTCCTGCTTTCATGTGCATATGAGGCAGTTGAAAATACCATGATATTGGTCAGTTCCACCTTACTTCTCAAAGCAACATCTTACTTTTCAGTGCTTCAAAGAAGTCTTTTGCAGCAGAGGGGTCCAATGCCGTGTGCCAATTGAGCTGTTGGTTGTGGACCCAAGTAAAATCCTGACAAACTCATTTTTTTTTTTCTATTTATCATAATATTGCTTACTAGTCCAGTCATGGGGACTTTTATTTTTTTCATTTAAAGTATAATCCATATACCACACAGCATCAGTAACTACTTTAAATCCTCTTCACTTGCGACAAGTAAGGTTATGTTATCTGCATACCACAGGTTATTAATGAGTCTTCCTCCAGTCCTGACATCATGTTCTTCTTCATATAATTCAGCTTCTCGGATTATTTGTTCAGCACACAGATTTAATAAGTATGATGAAAGAATACAACCTGACTCAATCATTTTCTGATTTTAAACCAGGCTGTATTCTCTTATTACGTTCAAGAAACTGCCTTTTAGTCTAGACACATGTTTCTCATGAGGACAGTTAGGTTCTGGAATTCCCATTCTTCACAGTGTTACCCATAATTTTTGATCCACGCAGTGGAATGTCTTTCACAGCCGAAAAAAACACATCAACATTGTAATTGTCCACTAATACTGAGTTTTAATTAAGATGATGAGAAAAACATGACTATATGCAGAGTTTCTCTATATTTAGTAAAAATAAGATGAAATTTTATTGCTGAAGGAGATCACTCCAAAGCAACTGATTAACAAAGCTTAATTTCATACAGTGTATGGGCTAATTCCATATGCATTGATGCTTTTATACTAGAGTAAAATACTATTTAAAAATAAAAATGTTGCAAGAATGCATACAAATGTACATTATCAAAGGAAGAATAAAACATTGAAATGTAGTATTTCAAATAGATATCCTATAAAACAAAATAAAGAAGTATTACTGTGAAGACTTAGAGGTAGGGCAGCATTCTATGTAATAATAAAAAATACCTGTTGAGTTTCTACTTTAGGCTAAGCACAGTACAGAGCAATGGAGTTAATGACGGAGAAAAGAAACTGTCTCTGTCCACACTGAGCTTTTAGTCTACACAGAAGATAGTCATAAAGGAGATAATTATGCATGTAATAAACACAGTAAGACAACTTAACACACTCAGACATCTATGTAATAAAATTACATACATAAAAAAATATTGCCATCAAGCGATGCTGACTCTTTAACAATCCTATAGCATAGGATAAAACTGCCTCATAGAGCTTCCAAGGAGTGTCTGGTGGATTTGAACTGCTGACTTTGTTGTTAGCGTCAGTAGCATGTAACCACTACACCACCTAGATTCTATTTTATCTTCAGTTAGGTATAAACAAACAACAACAACAACAAAAAAAGACATGTATAACAGAGCAGAAAAGAGACTTGATAGACTTTCTGGTAGCACACTGAATGCTGTGTTGAAAGTGGCATGCTATTTTCAAAGTTTTGAGGAAAACCATCTTGATCTAGTAACTTTTTTATTTCTTTTCATTTTTGATCATATGCCATTAAACGAAAGATGGCCAGGATAAAACAACTTAAAAGCTAAGTGTTATCAGTGAGTGCAAAGGGTCATAAAATTGACTTTTCTGCATATGTTCCTTCTTTTAAATTACTTCTCTAGAGATAATCCACAAGAGAAATTACATGTTCTTTCGAATTAAGAATTTATTGTTTAAATTATCAACATAATGTTCAATCATATGTAATCCTTTGTGTATCAGTCCATTTTTAAATTGCATATGAATATTGAGAAAATATGAATATTGAGAAAATAAAACTCTACACTGTCACTGTATTTGTCTTTGTATTTATTACTTACATGCATATCGTTTTGATTAACGTAGCAATCAGCTTTAGAAATTTGAAATTAATTTTTTTCAGCTAGTATATGGGTAGATATTTGATGAAGTGTTTCATGTACATCAAATGGTAGAAGAAATGATTGGTTAATTATCCAGAAGGATTCTATATTAATTTATTTTAAGAACTGTAATTGTCTAATAGACCAGAAAACTGTATCAACTCATTAGCTAACATAATTTTTCTATTGGGAAACCAAATAAAGGTGAGAAAACTGTTCAGCAAGTGGATACTTATCACAGTATTGAGCTTTTTTAATCTCTTTTGCTTTATTTACATGGTCCCTGACAAGAGTATAATGAGCAAATGCTAAACAAAAAATTTGCCGTTTTTAATTTCAACTCAATCGTTTTGTCATTGGAGTTTATGAAAGTTTCTGGAGTGATTATGTCAGGAGTCAGTTAATCTGAAAACAACAACCGCAAAGCACTAGGAATTTTGAATGATGGTCGATGTGTCATGAGTTAGAAACTGTCATCTTAAAGTGAAATGGCAGTCCCAATTTTTTTGACAATCTTCAGTAAATCTTAGTACATTTTTAATGAACTTTGTACTGTATAGATTGCAGAGATAATACACTTGTTCTTTCTGGAATATACAATTAATAAATAAAAGACTAACCCCTTGCCATTGAGTCAGTTCTGACTTAGGACCCTGTAGAACAAAATGGAACTGCCCAATAGGGTTTCCAAGGAGCATCTGGTGGATTTGATCTGCTGAGCTCTTTAATTAACAGCTGAGCTCTTAATAACTGTACAACCAGGACTCAAGTTAATAAATAGTTAAAATCAAAAACCATAATATTCTAAGAGGCATGTGGTAGCACAGAGATCTTTCCTTTCTTCTATTCATCATGTAAAGTCGTAATTGCATTTGGCCTCTTATTTCAGTAGTGTTAAAATGAAAAATAAACCAACAAAAACAAACCTTTAGGTTTTCTTTCTTTAGGTTTATAGACGACATTAAAAGTGGCAGATAAGTTGTTTATCATCATCCCTAGGGTTTACTGTCTGACTGTAATTTGTATTGATTTCATGTAGAGGTAACTTGTTCTCTAATGTTTTCTTTATTTCTTTCATTATTTTTTGATTATCCACATAAGGTTGTTTTGTCCACTTAATGTATCAACACTTTTTCTTGAAAGGATCAGAAGTAGAATGTTCTAAGGAAACATACAAATGACGGTAAATTACGGGATGAAAAGACATTTCTCTATGAAATAAGACACCGGAATGGAGTCAAAGCTGGTAGGTAGCTGGAAATAGCCTGACACTAGTTAAGTTTTTCCAATTTCACCATAAAACTGACTTTACATTGCGTTTTTATTTTATGTTGAAAATTGCAATATAAACAACCTGACGAAGGTATACCTGCAGAAAATTTTAAGTGCATCTTGTTTTATTAATTCACAGTAGTGTCAAAAAAGTTTCCGTAGGTTTTTTTTTTTTTTAATCTGTTAGTCTTTTCTTTTGGATTCAGCAATCTCAAGACTCCAAAGAACAGACTGCTTATGATTTCAGAGAAAGCTCAGATCTCTGCGAAGTCTTCATGTGAAGATGAAATGGTCATCCTACATTTTCTGAAGCCTTTAATTGGTGGATTTTGCAGTGATCATTACTACAAATCCCAAAGATAGATTACTGCATTTTAGTTTTTTTTTTTTTTTTTTTTTTTATCATGACTGAATGAGAATATACATTCCCATATAAATTTGCATGCCCACCTATGTGCAACTTCCACTGCTCTCCCTGCCCGGCAACAGCACACTATTCCTCTCTGCTCCATACATGTTTCATCCTCCCAACAGTCTCCTTTCCCCTCTTCTCCACCCACTCCCCTTCCTCCAGTCAGGGATCAGCAAGATCATATCCTATAGATGCATAGAATCATAAAGTGCACACAGTATATGGTCACTCTGTATCGCCAAGTCCAATCCCTTGCTGTCTGAATAGTGGACCTTCATTATGATCCATGGGCAAGAGCAGCATCTGGGCCAGGGGCCATGCTCCCAGAGGACTCCTGAAGACGCTGGACCATCAGTTGCAGTCTTTTAGTGGAGATCTCAGGGTGCACCCCTTTATTCTTGTGTTGCCAGTGAGACTCAACTTTGTGAGCTCCATCGTGGCTATCACTGGTGGTGGCCGGGCACCATCCAGTTCTTCTGGTCCCAAGTCAATGTAGGCACCCACTCATGTGGCTCTCCCTGTCTTCTGGGTTGTCATTTTGGTCCTAGGTGAGCAGCCATTCCTGCTGAGTTGGGACCATTTGCTGTGCCCTCAGATGGCAGCTTGGCAGCTTTTAAGACCCCAGATGCCACTCACCAATGTGGGGTGCAGACAGCCCTCTTAGCAAAATGCTAGTTGTGCCATTTGGCCTCAATTTCACCTAAGAGCATGGTCCCCTGCTCCCCATCCCAGCTACTCTGTCCTTGCATTATTGTGTTAAGATGGGAGGAGTACTCAAGTTATGTTGAAGTACACTTAATATTGTTCTTGTTTCTAATGTGTGCTGTCACCAACTTCACCCAGCCAAATTTCTACCAACTATCTAATCTAAACCCTCACCCTTCCCCCCCCTCCCTTGCAGCCCTCAAAGAGTCTTTTCTTCTGTGCATAAGTCTGTTTTTGAGTTCTTATTGTAGGGGTCTCGTGCAATATTTGCCCTTTTGTTTCTGACTACTTTCATTCAACACAATATCTTCCAGTTGAAACCAGTTTAATGAGATGTTTCCTGGAAGCATCATTGTTCTTTATCATTGCTTAGTGCTCCACTGAGTATATATATCATAGTTTACCTATCCATTCCTCTGTTGTTGGGTATCTGGGTTGATTCCATCTTTTTGCTATCATGGACTGTGCTGCGATAAACATTCTTGTGCATGTATCCGTTGGTGTGAAAAGCCTTGATTCTGTAGGATATATTCCAAGTAGTGGAATTACTGGGTCAAATGGTATCTCTATATCCATTTTTAAGGAAGCACCAGATTGGTTTCCAAAGAGGCTGGACCATTTTGCAACCCCACCAACAGTGCAGGAGAGTTCCACTTTCTCCATAGCCTCTCCAGCATTTGTTGTTTTGTGTTTTGGGGATCATGGCTAAACTTGGTGGTGTGAGATGGTATCTCATTGTAGTTTTGATTTGAATTTCTTTAATAACTAAAGATCATGAACATGTCCTCATGTGTTTCTTGGCTGCCTGGATCTCCTCTTTAGAGAAATGTCTGTCCATCTCCTTTGCCCATTGCTTAATTGGATGATTTATGTTCTTCTTATTGATATTTCGTAGTACCTTATAGATTATGGAGATCAGGTGTCAGTCTTACACAGAGTTGTCAAAAATTATTTCCCATTCTGGAGGTGGCCTCTTAACTCTTGTAATAAAGTCTTTGGATGAACAAAAGTATTTGATTCTTAATAGTTCCCATTTATCTTTTTTTCATCTGTGGTTTGTGGTTTGTTTGACAGATTTTGAAGTCTGTCTGTGTTGTGTATTAAAACTTCCATTGTTGTTTCTGCTTTTTCTTGGATGAGCTTTATCATTTTAGATTTGATATTTAGGTCTTTTATACAATTTGAGTTGGTTTTTGTATAAGGTGAAAGATAAGGATCTTGTTTCAATTTATTGCAGATAGATATCCAATTTTGCCAGCTCCAGTTTATTGTCTTAGGGCCTTTGTCAAATATCAGCTGTTCATAGGATCTCAATTCGGTTCCATTGATTGATCTGTCTGTTCTTGCACCAGTATGAGGCTGTTTTGACCACTGTAGCAATGTAATAGCTTCTGAAGTTGGATAATAAGAGGCTTCCCAGTGTGCTTTTCTTCTTTAGTAGTACTTTACTTATCCGGGGTTTCTTGCCTTTTGAAACAAAATTTGTGACTTGTTTCTCCATCTCGTTAAACAATGACGCTGGAACTTGTATTGAGATTGCATTATATAAATAGATTGCTTTGGGTAAAATACACATTTTCACAATGTTAAGTCTTCATATCCATGAGCAGGGTAGGTTTCTCCATTTATCTAAGTCTCTCTTAGTTTCTTGTAGTAAGGACTTGTAGTTGTCTTTGTAGAAGTCTGTTATTTCTATGGTAAGACTAACTCCTAGGTACTTTATCTTCTTGGGGGCTATAGTAAATGGTATTGATGTAATGATTTCTTCATTAGCAGTCTCACTATCGGTATAAAGGGGTCCTACTGATTTACTTATGTTTACCTACTATCCTGAGACTTTGCTGAACTCTATCAGTTTGAGTAGCTTCTTTATAGATTCTTTAGGATTCTTTGCATATACAATCATATCATCAGCAAACAGGGAGATTTTAACTTCTTCTTTGTTGATGCAGATGTCCTTTATTGCTCTGGCTAGAATTTCTAGTACAATGTTGAATAGGAGAGGTGAGAGCAGGCATCTTTGTCTAGTTCCTGTTCTCAAGGGAAACTCCTTAAGTCTCTCTCCATTCAGGATGATGTAGGCAGTTGGTTTTGTATAAATGGCCCTTATTGTGTTGAGTAATTTTCCATCTATTCCTATTTAGTTAAGAGTTTTTAGCATGAATGGGTGTTGGACTTTATCAAATGCCTTTTCTGCATCAATGGACACAATCAGGTGATTCTTGTCTTTTGTGATATTTATGAGGTTAATCACATTAATTGTTTTTCTGATATTAAACCAGCCTTACATCTCTGGTATGAATCCAACTTGGTAATGATGGATTATATTTTCAATATGTTGTTGTATTCTATTGGCAAGAATTTTGCTGAAGATTTTTGCATCTAGATTCATCAGTGATATCAGTCTGTAGTTCTTTTTTGTTGGGTCTTTCCCTGGCTTTGGTATCAGGGTTATGCTGGCTTCACAGAATGAGTTTGGGAGTACTCCATTCCTTTCTGTACTGTGAAACAGTTTCAGTAGTATTGGAGATAACTCTTCTCTAAAGGCTTGGTAGAATTCTGTGGTGAAGCCATCTGGGCCCGGGCTTTTTTTGGTTGGCAGATTTTTGGTGACTTTTTCAATCTCTTCCTTTGTGATGGGTTTATTAAGTTGTTCTGCTTCACATTGTGATAATTTGGGTAGGTAGTATGAATCAAAGAATTTGTCCATTTCCTCTGGGTTTTCAAATTTGTTAGAGTACAGTCTTTCACAGTATTCTGTTGTGATATTTTTAATTTCTGTCGGATCTGTTGTGAGCACTCCCCTCTTGTTTTTAATTTGGGTTGTTTGTTTTCTTTCCTGTTTTTTCTTTAGTAAGTTTAGCCAGTGGTTTGTCAGCTGTTTTTCTATTCTCTAATTCATTTAGTTCTTCTCTAATTTTTATGGTCTATTTTCTTCTGTTTCCTGAGGGGTTCCTCTGTTGTTCTCTCTCTACTTCTTCAAGTTGTAGTGTTAGTTTCTTGATTTCGTTTCTTTCTTCTGTCCAGATGTGTGCATTTATGGAGATAAACAGACCTCTGAGCACTGCTTTGGCTGTATCCCATAGATTCTGGTAGGAAGTGTTTTCCTTCTCATTGGAATCCATGAATTTTATTATTTCATACTTGATTTCTTCTATAACCCATGGTTTTTTGAGCAAGATGTTGTTCAATTTCCAAGAGTTCTGCTTTCTATGTTTTTTCTGTTATTGATTTTGACTTTTATGGCTTCATGATCTCAGAAGATGCTTTGCATTAATTCAATGATATGGATTTTGTTGAAGATTGCATTATGTCCTAACGCATGATCAATTCTGCACAGTGTTCCATGTGCACTGGAGGAGATGGTGTAGTTGTCTGCTGATGGGTTGAAAGTTCTGTGTATATCGATGAGGTTTAGTTGGTTAATTGTGGCACTGAAGTCTTCTGCATCTTTAGTGAGCTTTTATTCTAGATTATCTGTTCAGTAGTGAGAGTGGAGTGTTGAAGTATCCCACTATTGTTGTGGAGTCATCTAACTCTTTTTTGAGTGTAGTCAGTGTTTCTTCAATGTATTTTGGTGCTCTGACATTAGGTGCACAAATATTTAATATAGTTAAGTCTTACTTGTGTACTGAACCTTTCAGCAATAAATAATGTCCATCTTTGTCCACAATGGTAGATTTTACATTAAAATTGATTTTGTCTGAGATTAGAATTGCCACACCTGCTCTTCTTTGTTCATTGTTAGCTTGATATATATTCTTCCATCCTTTAAATTTCAGATTGTTCCTATCTTTAAGTCTCAAGTAAGTTTCTTGTAGACAACATATGGATGGGTCATGTGTTTTGATCCAAGATGTCACTTGATGTACCTTTTCTGGAACATTCAGTCCATTCACATTAAATGTAATTATTGATAGGTATGTGTTCAGTGCTTCCATTGTGATATGTTTATTTTTGTGTTGATGGTTTCTCTGTTGTTCATATTAGTCTGTTCTGGGACATTCTTTTTTTGTGAGTTGATTTTTACCTTTTTCAGAACTGGTTACTGTTGAGACTCCTATGTTACATTTCTTGATATGGTATGTTACATCTTTGTTGTGCTTTATGGCTGCCCTTATGATCCCCCTTAATAAACTATATATAAGTCCATTTTTAATTGCTACCAGTCTTGTTGACTTCCTATCCATCTGGAATGACTACAATGACTGTAGTACATCCCTCTTTTTAATACGGTGGCACCACAGTTTTCATGATAATCACTGGATTGTTTCTTTCAGCATTAAATCTGTGACTGAGTTTGGAACCTTTCCTCACTGAGTAGAATTTTGGATGGTTTGTGCATTCTAAAATATAAAGTTAGTGGTTTTGTTCTTCTAAGCCAAAGCCCAGAACTTCTTTCAGTATTGCTTGTAGTTTTGGTTTGGTTTTTACAAAGTCTCTGAGTTTCTGTTTATCTGGGAATGTCTTAATTTCACTTTCATATTTGAAATATAGTTTTGCAGGATTTATAATTCTTGGTTGGAAGTTCTTCTCTTTCAAGGCTTTCAATGTGTCATTCCACTGTCTCCGTGCCAGCATGGTTTCTGCTGAGAAATCTGATCAAAGCCTACAAGGTTTCCCTCTGAAGGTTAGCTTTGCTTTGAGTCTTGCTGCCTTTAAGAGTTTCTGCTTATGTTTCATTTTGTTAAGCTTGATTATAATATGTCTTGGAGTCTTTCTTTTGAGATCTATGTTGGGTGGCATACAATATACATATGGGATATCTATATTTTCTTCCTTCATGACTTCTGGGAAGTTTTCTGTCAGCAGCTCAACAATGATACTCTCTGTGTTCTCAGGTGTTTCATACTGTTCAGGGACTCTGATTAATCAAACATTGTTCCTCCTAATAGAGTCCCATGTGCTTCTTAATGCTTCTTCATTTTTCTTGTTTCTTTTTTTCTGATTTGTCCTTATAGACCCTGGCATCAGTAATTCTGTCTTCCAAGTCAGAAATTCTTTTTTCCATTTGTTGCATTCTGTTTTCTTGGCTTTGAATGGAAGTTTCTATGTCTTTGATTTTGCTCTTGATCTGTTGGATTTCAGAGTACTGGTGTTCCATCAAATTGAACAGCTTGCTTAATTTTTCATTTTATTATGCTGCATTTTGTATAAGGTCTAGAAGGGCTCTGTATATAATCCTTTTGTATTCATCTTCTGATGATTTCAGAAAAGTTTCTTCATCTGGAGAACCCCTTGTTTGTTTTCTTTGGGAGCCTTCTAAAGCCATGGGTGATTTCTTGTTTGCTACAAGTCTCTGTTGCTTTTTTGGTCCCATGTGAGTAAGTAGAGGCTGGGAGAGATACTGTGAGGATGTTTCTCTAGTCTGTCTTAAAATGTAAAACAAAAGGTATCGGACCACTTCCCAAGTTGGTCAGGTTTTCAGGTGTAGAGGTCCCTCTTCCCAGCCTGCAAGGTAAGCACCTCTATATCCAACCCCAGATGATACAAACTAGTTCAAAATACAGGAATGCTACTGCCCTCTTGGCCTCTGCTGACAAGGCTCAGCCTTAGGTGAGACTGTATAAACTACTACTTTTCTGGTAGAAAAGTGCTCTCCTGTGGGCAGACTCTGGCTCCTAAGCTAAGAATTAGGTCCAGCTGTGGCCACCATATCTAAGATGTCCCCCCCCCACAGTCAGCGGATAGAGGGGCTATCAGTACTGAGACATAGTGAGTCCTCAGCCTCTGTTGCCAGACCCCCACTGTAGATAACACAGTGTAAACTACTGCTTTTCTGTTGGAGAAGTGCTGTCCTGTTTGCAGGTGCTTGGTCCCAGGCTAAGAATTAGGTCCAGCTAAAATCTCCTTATCCAACATGGCATCCCGCACATAGGCCCCACAGTTCTGTACAAACCACACAGTGGCAGAGATAAAAAGAGAGGCCCAAATTGGCTAGATGAACAGAGTCCTAAGCCTGGCTCTCAGAATATGGCAATTTTGCCTGCCTATCCCACCAGCAGTGCATCTGAGACTAGCCGCTAGGCAAGACCCAGCTCCACTCGCCAGCTAAGACAGAGGAAAAAACGTCACAGTGGTGCGTTACCTTCATTCCGTGAGAGCCAGGGCTAGCCAGGAGCAGGAGTCAGTGAAAGAGAGGTGGTTTTTCGTTCAGTGGTATGAAGTCCAAATTAACAGCCCTGTGTTGTGTCCTGGGGCTCAGTAGGTGACCAGAAGGCTCCATTTGATTATCAGTTCAGGTCTTGGTTTCCAGAAGGATATAAGGAGATGTGTGCTTAGTCTGCCAGCTTGACTCTGCCCCTTGTGTTTTAATTCTTCATATCAAATGACAGGCTACCGTCATTTAAATGAATATCTATGCTGGAATATTGTTAAATCTATAGATAATAGAAGTAGCAGCATTTTAATATAGAAATTATTAGGCAGCCAAGAAAACAAATACATCCCTGCTTTTCTGTTACCAGTTGTTATAAAGTTGATTCCCACTGATTAGTGACCCATCCTGTTTCAGAGAAGAGGTGTACTCCACAGAGTTTTCAGTGATTGGTTTTTAAAAAGTAGAATACTAGGCCTTTCTTCTACAGTTTGTCTGGATAAACTCAAACCATCAAACGTGCTTAGCAGCTGAGCATGTAAACTGCATCACCAGTGGGAGTGTTCCCTTTTGCAAGGAGTCCTAAACTACTTAAGTGGAGTAGGCACTAGAATCTATTTTCATCTTCTTCCAAACCCTACAGCTATTTGTATGCTGTTGTTAGGTGCCATTAATTTGATTTAAACTCATAGTGACACTATGAACAACAGAATAAAACTACCCTTTCTTGTGCCTTGTCCAAATCGTTTTTATGCTTAAACTCCTTGTTGTAGCAACTGTGCCAATTCATCTCAGTGAAGGTCTTCCTTTTTTTCCCAGACTCTCCACTCTACCAAGCATGATGTCCTTCTACCAGGAACTGAGCCTTCCTGAAACACGCCCAAAGTATGTCAGGCGCAGTCTTGTCATCTTTGTTTCCAAGGTGCACTCTGGTTCTGCTTCTTCCAGAACAGATCTGTTTGTTCTTTTGGTGGTCCATGGTACATTAAATGTTCTTCTCCAACACCACAATTCAAAGGCATCAATTCTTCCTTTCATTGTCCAGGTTTCACACGCATATGATGCAACTGAAAATACCATGGCTTGTGTCAGGCATACCATCGTCTTCAAGGTTACATTTTTACTTTTCAATATTTGAAAGAATTCCTTTGCAGCAGATTTTCCCAATGCAATGCGTCTTTTGATTTCTTGATTGCTGCTTCCATGGGTGTTGATTGTGGACTCAAGTAAAAATCCTTGATACCCTTAATCCTTTCTCCAATTATGACAATGTTGTTTACTGGTTCAGTTGTGAGGATTTTTTTTTTTTTTTTTTTGCTGTTAGGGTGCAATCCATACTGAAGGCTGTGGTCCTTGTTCTTCATCATTAAGTGTTTAAATCTTCTTCACTTCCAACAAGTAAGGTGATGTCCTCTGTGTAACACAGGTTGTTAAAGTGGTGTCCTCTAATCCTGATGCCTTGTTCTTTGTAGAATCCAATTTCTTGGATTATTTGCTCAGCACACAGATTGAAGAGATGTGGTGAAAGTATACAATCCTGACACACACCTTTCCTGACTTTAAACCATGCAGGGTCCCCTTGTTCTGTTTACACAACTGCCGCTTGATCCATATACAGATTCCTTAAGAGCACAATTGCATGTTTTGGAATTCCCATTCTCTGCAATGTTAATAATTTGTTATAATCCACACAGCTGAATGACTTTGCATAGTCAACGAAACACAAGTAAACATCTTACTGGTATTCTCTGCTTTCAGCCGAGATCCATCTGACATCAGCAATGATATCCCTGGTTCCACTTCCTCTTCTGAATCCAGCTTCGCTTTCTGTCAGTTCTTTGTTAATATACTGTTGCAGTCGTTTTTGAATGATCTTGAGCAAAGTATTACTTGGTGTGATAGTAACGATACTGTTTGGTAGTTTCTGCATTCAGTTTGACCACCTTTCTTCAGAATGGGCATAAATATGGATTTCTTCCAGTCAGTTAACCAGGTAGCTGTCCTCCAAACTTCCTGGAATAAATAAGTGACCACTTGCACGTTGGCATATGTTTGTTGAAATATCTCAATTGTCATTTCTTCAATTCCTGGAGCCTTGTTTTTTCCAATGCGTTCAATGCAGCTTTGACTTCTTCCTTCAGTGCTATTGATTCCTGTTTGTATACTACCTCTTCAGATGGCTGAACATTGACCAGTTCTTTCTGGCATAGTGATTCTATGCATTCTTTCCATCTCTTTTTGATGCTCTCTGAGTCGTTTAACAGTTTTCCTATTTGTATAAATTCTCTAATAGGTGACAAGGTAGTATCTGCTAAAGTACTTCCAGTCATGCTAATCCATTAGTTTCTTTCAGGTGATATTTGAAATTTTTTCTTTGTTCTGTAATTTTACTCCCCAGAGAATATATAAATTTGTTCACCAAATAATTATGGAATACTATCTGTTGTGTGTAGGGTAGCTATGAGCAAGAACTGACTAGAAAGCACCTGACAACAACAGCATAGTCAGTCATGTGATTTTGAGTCTGTTGTCTCAGATTGCCAGTGTCATTTTGCTTTATACATTATTTCCTCTATGCTATTATCCATATTTTGGCTAATTTGCTTCTTAAGAATTAATCCTATTTATTGACAAAATAAGATAGTGTCAAGACCAAAGTGCAAAGCTGTGTGATTATAGACCTCTCTCACCGAGGACATGGAGTCTGTTAAGAAGCAGTCATGCACACACATTTTTTAAGGAGGTAATTCTCAGTTTCAATCTGATATTTGAAGGGAGCTTGAGGCTCCACTCTGCCAGTACATGTAAAAACTACTACTCAAAAAAAAAAAATTGTTGCTGTCAAAATTAATTGGACTGAATTTAAATTTATAGTAAACCTTTTTTTTTGTTTGATACAGCCTTCTTTAGTATATGGTTTTGGTATTGCATTTAAAATCCATAGAAAGCAAATTTCTTAAAATGTTTCAGAAAAAGAAACATTAATTTGAATAAAACTTTGAAAAACAAAGCAAAACTAAAAGAGAATATTTGTTTATTTAAGGCGTGAACATATTTTAATTACCTTAGGAAAATGTTTTTGAATGAATGCATTTGTTTACATGTATTTGATGAACTCATACCCTCTTAAATGCAAGAACATGCAACTGAAACATATTTTCTTGAAATTTTATAACCTTCTTTCAGGATTATATATGATGTCTTTCATATGAAAAATCTTGAAATATTCTCAAAACTAATTTTTTCCAGATATTGTTATATTTTAAATTTTAAAAGAACATTGTCTTAGTAATAAAAACCTGACTTTGATGCTAATGTAAGTTATTTACTCTTCCTTATTTAAAATTACTTTTGTTGTTTCCATAGTAACTCAGTTTATTTTAATCAACGTACTTATCACTGGTTTATCTTCTATTCCTAACCTGTAAGTTCTGTGAATTCATGGGCTAACCCTACCTTGTTCTCAGTTGTATCCCCAAACAGTAACATGGTTTCTAGTGCATTATTTACGCACAATAACTATTTTGATTGAGTTACAGAACAGTATGAAGGCACAAGTTCTGGGAAACAGAAAGTTGAGAACTTCAACCATATACTCATTGCTTGATTTTGCCCACATTTCCCCTCTGAGAAAATTAGGAGGCTAGATCAAATGATTCCTAAGGTGAAACCCACTCAACACTGGGATTAGTATTATTTCGTTTGTAGACTGAGAATTGGCATGCACTTAAAACATGAAGAATGCTCTTTCCCAGAAGACCTCATTAAATTTTAAGCCTGGTTTGATAGGCATGAAGGTTAGGAAAGCCCAGGTGCTGGCTTCAATACGACATCCTGTTCAACAATACCTAAGCTGCTTTCCACTGCAAGGAAACGTACCACAGCTCTTCATACCCACCGTCGGACAGCGGAGGGCCCACCATGCACTTCCTGGAGGATGAGTACAAATTCTGCCGTGGTTACAGGAGCTGGCTCAGTTCTATGGGAATTAGGAGTGGCTGCAGCCTCACTGTGTTTAGGGCACAATGGACTCTTTTAATTCTGCATCTCCAGGGCTTTCTTAGCTGCTAGGGGACCCCACTCAACTGGTGAATGAAGGAAACCCTCTTGATTCAAAGATTCAGGATATGCGGATTTGAATGCCCACTGCATCCTGCCCCCTGGTGCCACTCTAGCCCTCTGTTGCCTGCAGATGGCCCAGCCTGGCAAACACTCTCCCTGTTCAAAAGGAGATTAGCAGGTGTTAAAGACCACTGGCTTCTAGTCAACGATTTTCCCCAAATGTAATCTGAAAAAATGAACAAACATGTAAAAGGAAAGTTAAGATAGAGAGTAAGCAGCTGCTGAAAGCATTTTATATAGGAAGCGGATACCCATGGGTTTGGGATGTACAGGATCATTTAAAAACCCTCCTGCTCCTAATGAAAAGACAGGAGACTTTCTGTAAACCAAGCATGAGACTTAACTTGCCAGCTCCCTTGTCCTGCTGAATTGACCTATTGTACGTTTTGCATAGGCTACTATTCAAGCAAAAGTAAATCGGCAATGGAATAATCAATAGAATTATTTTATATTTCAGATGTCAGAAGTGAATCCCTGAGTGTGGACAGCCAAGCAAAAGAAAGACAGTCATTCAGAATAGGTGTCATATGTGGGTGTATTTTATTTGAATCTTATTTACCTCAGGTTGTTAGAAGAGTGGTTTACAATTTTGTAGCCAAATCTTAGTAAAATAAAAGTTATCTCCACCTGATATTAGCTTTCTTTTTTGACTTTTACAAATGCTGTTAAGTATTGCTTCCCAATGTTTTTGCATGCCCTATGCACACTAGAAGTGTCTTTTGTAAGAACAATTTCTGCCCTGATTTAAGGATAAAATGTGAGTCTGTTGTCTAAGATAAGCAATTATTTGTAGAAGTCTTATAATTATATAATAGAATAAGTAGGGAAAATAGTTTTTCATAATCCATACCACCCCCAACTGGTAGATGAATACCAGAACCAAACCCTCCACCATCAAGTCAATTTGAACTCACAGCCACCCTATAGAAAGAGTAGAACTGCCCCACAGGGTTCCTAGGGGTGCCTGATGGAATTGAACTGCCAAATTTACGGTTAGCAATGACAGCACTTAACCACTACTGCAGTGTCCGGTACCCCGGTGACTAGCACTGGGAATAGCTCATGTCTGAAGGAGGCCAGAAAGGGAGTGGGAAAAAAAACCACTCACACAAAAAGCATCACACAAGAAACACATCATACAAGATAAAGTTTGGGCCAGGTGCGACCAATGTCTGTGATGGAGAACCATGGACCCTCATCCTCTTTCACAAGATTTATTTATAGGCTTAAGAGGTAGGAAGTCAACAGGGCGGTACGTATCCAAAAATGGTCCTGATCTTTGTTACAGAGTGCATGGAAGTTTGTCTTCAAACAAAGGACAGGAACATGCAAATAGTTTTAACCTGAACCGTTATCCTGTAAACAGTTTCAAGGAAATAGTTCTAGGTTTGGGCTTATTGCATTACAAGTGGCTTGGTCTGAGCTAATACCCTGCAAACATTTTCAAGGAAACAGTTTCAAGATGCCAAGCAGAGAGGTAGAAAATACGGGGAGAGGGAGGAGGGGGCAAAGCGGCTGGGACACAGTAGCTCCCAGCCCATAGCACCCTACGTTACCGGGTTTGCGCTGGAGCAACAGCCTTCAAGTACTCTTTTTACCATGCTGCTTATTACCCTATAGTTCTCAAGTGACTGCACCATCCAAGTAAACTTATCTCTTTGGCCTTTCAGCATCTCTATGATCTGTACTGTTGCCAGGATTTTAACTGTAGTCCTAATGTATTTCCAGCATTATTCTTTGGCTCTAGTGAAATTTGATTCTTTTCTATCTAGTCCTCACACTTAAGACAAATCCACCAAGATAATTTAAGAATGCCTCTGGCATACTACAGAGAAAAATGTGTCTTAATTTTTCATTCATAAATGAAACATTTCAAATCAAACCAAATATATTTTCTCTTTGCTCAGTAAATGAATTTTGATTCTAGGACTGTATATAAGTACAATTAAGATAATCAGTAAGAGAGAGCGCACCTGGCTCTGAATGTCTCCCCTTTACGCTTCATAGCAGAGTATGTTCAAGAAACTGACGTACTTTCACACACATAACTGTTTTATGCAGATTGTAAGTTAATAACTCAAAGTCATGTGTCCACTTGGGGTGGCTCATTGTGTGCATTATATTTTTCATAAACTATACTGGTTACAGACACAAATTATATTTTTCAAGAATTTAAACACCATTGTATCTATGAAAACATACAATTTCCCATGGAAAACACATTTTGTATTCAATGTCACTCATTTTGTAATTTTACACATTTCTTCAAGGAACAGGTTATATACAACATTTCTCGTTTTTCAGTAAAAAGGATCAGCTTTTGAAGTATACAGTACATTCCAGGTCTCCTTTGCATGGGTGAATTTATAATTACTACTCAGTTTTCTGATGTTGTAGGTGTATTTGTATTAACTTCATAGATAAGAATTGAAGTTCTAAGAGGTAAATGAGATTGCATATATTTCTCTAATTAGTAAGCACCAAGGTCATGATTAATCCAGGCCTGTCTAACTCCAAAGGCTCTGCCCTTTTCAGTGTTCTTTTCTTTATGAGTATTATAAATTTTGGTTTAAAGACACAATTTACTTAGTATTGTCATTAGATAGATTTGATCTCAAGCATACTGAGCAAGTATTACTTTGTATTTCAGGGCCCAAAGTCTACTTCTTATTCTTCATTTTTTAAGGGGAGGAATGATGTCACTGCTCAAAGTTCATTGTCATCCAATGGCAAATAAAGAAGAGACTTTTGAGAAGTCCCATGAATTAATAGGCATCTCCCATGGATACTGTACATCTTCCATTGTCTGAAGGCATTCATAGTATATAACTTAATCTTCAGAAACCTCATTTATAATATTGATTGGTAATATTTGCAAAAGATACATAATGTGGGAAGAAAGTAATTTTTTGAAGCATTTATCTTAAACAAAACAGAATGCTTGAGATATTTAGATGTTGTCAGAGAAACATTTAAAATAGTACATTAAATACATCTATTATAAATTGCATTTTATTTTGAATAAACCTATTGCCGTCAAGTAGATTCTGACTCATAACAATCTTATAGGACAGTCAAACTGCCCCATAGAGTTTCCAAGGAGTGCCATTTGGATTTGAACTGTTAACCTTATGATTAATAGCCATAGCAGCTCTCAACCACTACACCAACAGAATTTCCACTCTTGCATAGAGGTTGCCAAAATGCAAAGCCAACTTGTAGTTTCTTTTGTACATTCTTAATTTTCCACTGTGTTTCATATAACAAAGAATGACAAATTTCATGTTTCTTCTCAAAGTGCATATACTCAAATATTCAAAAGGAATAGGGTAGTACAAAAAGTAGGAGTAATGCAACAAATCGTGTGTTACATTAATATTGTAACTAATGTAGATCTTACCCCTCTGGAAAGTGCTATTTAGGAAATTCACATAACTTACCTTCATGAT
This sequence comes from Heterohyrax brucei, assembly GCA_028571685.1. Lineage (NCBI taxonomy): Eukaryota > Metazoa > Chordata > Mammalia > Hyracoidea > Procaviidae > Heterohyrax > Heterohyrax brucei. The sequence goes on from CM053148.1 coordinate 111,007,839, forward strand.
TATAACCCTTTTTAAAGAAAACATACACATACAAACACACACATCATACCAAGACAAACCAGAGTAACTTATGACACGTGGCAAGTCTTTCTGTGTGTATGTACATGTATAAATATATGCAGTTGCTCTTGGTACTTCCCTGTAAAACTGTTTTTAATGACTACTGAAGTGCAGAAGACATAAGAAACACATATTACTCTAAATACAATTAAACAAAACCTGCCTATAATCTCCTCAATTTAGACACAAAGCATTTTATCTTTGTTGAAATAATAGGAAAATATCTGTAACAAAATATTTAGAAAATCAAGAGCTGAAGTGAGTCATTGTTAAATAAATCCCACTGATCACAATACCTGTAGTAAAAATCTGTTGGCATATTGTACAAAGAGAAACAATACATGAAATACACTATGTAGCTAGTAAAAATAAATAAATAAATAAACTTAGAAGGTTTCTGTCAGCACTGCTGTCTCCCTGATTTCTGTCTATTTATTTATTTAGTTGTATGTTCATTAGTGCTGTTAGGGCTTTTTAATAGCTATTAAGCTGACATTATAAATATATTTCAATAAAGATAGTTAAATGCCAAGATTTCATTGTCTCAGGTAGTTGCATTCCTTTGATAGCTTTAATTATTCTCTTTTTGTCTTATTTATGATGACAACACCATCTTAACAGACTCACTGAGCCACGCCAAGCCAAGTGCCGTCAAGTCGGATTGACTCACTATACCTTTTTTTTCACTGTTTGTGGTTGTAGTTTCTTAACTCTGTAATAAAAACCCTTGGTATTTCTCTTGGAAGAAAAACTAAATGAAATGAGTTATTAATTTTTTTTTTAAGTCTGCAAGTAAAAATCACACTTCAACAACTATCATGGTATAATCATTCCAATGCTTGTAATAAATGCCATCTTGAGATTGTCTCTATCTGTCAGAAACATGACACATTTAAAAGTTCAGGGTCTGGAATTTCCATGTGGATTTATATTCTGCATTTGTCATTTACTGTCTTGATTTTGTTCAAGGTATTTAATCTCTCTGTGGATCAGTTTCCCCTTCTCAAAGGAGCGAATTATTAAAGAACTGTTAAGTGAGTCCATATGAATTAAACTTATATTCAAACCATTACCATCAAATCAATTACAACCCATAGCAACTGCATAGGACACAACAGAAATGCTGCATAGGTTTTCCAAAGAGTGACTGGCAGATTCAAAGTGCTGACCTGGTGAACCACGGTGTTCTTAACTACTGCGCCTCCAGGGCTCCATACTTAGAGTACTTTTGAAAACTGTGAGCACTCAGTAAATTTGTATTATCATTTTCTTACTTATTTAGTACTTCTACTGGTTTCTTGAAGCAGAACTAGGAAGAGAATAAGTGGAATTTACTGGCTTAGTTCCTATGTTAGACAGCTTATTAAAGACTTTATCAAAACTTTTATCAACAGTTGTCAAGAGGTAGTTCCAGGAGTAGTGAACTGGACAAGCTCTGGAAGTAACTTATCCTGATTCCTATTATATGTACATCATAAGCACATTTGTGAGTTGTGCTATGTGTTATTCTGAGCATATGCATTTCTATGTTCTGATTAGATCACTTTAATACTCTAATTTTAACATCAGAGAAGAGTCAATGTGTCAGACGTGGGGCCCCTGGGGCCGCTGACTAGAGCAGAGCAGGGCATGCAACCAACAGAGTGGAAAACACCGGCCGCGAGTAAGGAAGTATAGCTTGTACACAGAAATCACTCTAACAGAAAAGATGGAAAGTGAATATCATTAAACAAAGGAAAACTAGTTGAAGTGTTCACAGTTCCTTTCCAGAATGAAACAGAAAAGCAGTAACTAAGGAGTAACATCACTTGGAAGTTGAACAAAGATAGAATACCAGAAAACATATAACGCAGATTTTTTATATCTCATGAATCAGTCACCATACCTTGCAATACACCTTGCAATACATGAATTTAATTTTACAGCAAGCTTATAAGGTACACATTTTAAACATTTTAAAACCAAAGTTCGGAGTAGGTAAATGGGAAAGGTAAAATTAAAACCCTGGTTAATCTTTGTCCTGATTTACGACCACATGAAAGCCCCTCCTGTCAAGTCAATTCTGACTCATAGTGACCCTGTATGTCAGAATAGAACTGTCCCACAGCTTTTCCGAGGAGTGCCTGATGGATTTGAGCTGCTGACCTTTTGGTTAGCAGATGTAGCCCTTAACTACTACGCCACCAGAGTAGTTTAGGACCACATAAAACCTACTGCCGTGAAGTCAATTCTGACTCATGGTGACCCTATAGATCAGGGTAGAACTGCACTACAGAGTTTTCAATTATCTCCTGGTGGATTTGAATTGCCAGTCTTTTAGTTAGCGGATGTAACACTTAAACACTACACCATCAGAGTTAACTAGAACCGCATAAGTAGGTAAACAGGGATATCTAATTGGTCAGGTCGATTTTCAGTAACGCAGACTAACAGATGGAGAATGTGGAACGGTCAACAGGATAATCAATGTCAGGAAGAACTAACTAATGTCAGTGTGTGTACTAGTTTCCTATTTCTGCTCTACAGATTGCCACAAACATTACCAAAAGAACACAGATGTATTGTTTTCTCAGTTCTGGATGTCAACAATCTGAAATGGATCACACTAGTCTAAAATCAACGTGATAGTAGGCTTGCATTCCTGTCTGGATCTCTAGGGGTAATCTAATTTCTTGCCTTTTCCAGTTTCTAGAGGTTGTCAGCATTCCTCGGATCACAACCCCTTTCTATCTTCAAGTCAATCAGTAGTCAGTTGAGCCTTTCTCCTATTGTATTATTCTGATACCAACTCATCTGCCTTTTTCCACCTGTGATTACATTGGGTCCACCCAAATAATTCAGGATCATCTTTCTATTTTGAGGTCAACTGATCACAAGTCTTAATGTTACCCTTTCCCTTAACGACTTGCATGTTTATAGATTCTAAGGATTGAAATGTGAATATCTCTGGGATGTCATTAATCTCACTACCACAGTAGAAAGACTCTAGGAAGCAGCTGTCCAGGCCCAAATAACAGAAAACTGAGATGCAAAATTGAAATTCAGCAATGACCATGACACACACACCAGTGTAGGGTACCCTAAAGATTCTTCAATACTTTTCTGACATGAATTACAACACTAGAATCATTATAACTTTGCTTTGGGACTTAAATTAAGAAGTGTAAATCAGAAGCCTGCAAAGAAGTTAGCCTGGGCCACAGTAACACCCTCACATTCAGATTTCTGGCTTTTTCTGTGTGACTGACAGATCGGGCTAAATGTTGTCATTGTAATTCTGTATTTTTATTTTCACTTATTTATTTATTTCATATTTTTATTTTTATTGTGATTAACTCTAAGTATACAATCTAAATCAATTTTTCATGCTAATCTATCTGCAGCTCCTTCTGCTTTCATTGCCTGGTGACAGCATACTCCTCCTTTTCATTCTATGCTTGTCATCCACTTAACAAGTTCCTGTCCCCTCCTCTCCATTCTCTTCTCTCCCATTAGGAAAGAAACCAGGAAGGACAGCCTTCCACAAAGGCATAGAACCACAAAGCACACAAACCAAATGGTCACACTGTGTTCCATGGTCCGGTCCATTTTTGTCCAAAGAGTTGACCTTAGTAGTCTTTTCTGGTCAGGAACAGCAGCAGATCTAGGGGCCATGCTCTCAGGGGATCATCCAGGCCATAAGACTGTCATTTGTGGTCTTTTATTAGAGATCCTGAGCCACACACCTCTTCTGCTCCTGTTGTCACAGGGATTGAACACTGTGTGCCCCATCATGGCTGTCTTTGCTGGTGGCCAGTCACAATCTGCTTCTTCTGGTCACATGGTAATACAATCTCCCATTCACATGAGTCCTTCTGTCTATGGAGCTCTGTTTTTGTTCTTCTGGTCATCATCTGTTCTGGGTGAGTTGAGAACATTTGGTGCACCTCAGGTGGCAACTTACTAGCTTTTAAGATCCCTGATGCCACTCACCAATACAATGTGCAGAAGACTTGTTTAGCAATAGGCTAGTTTGGCCAGCTGGCCTCGATGTCTGCTGAGAGCGTCGTCCTCAGATCCCCACCCCTGCTGGTCTATCCTTGCAGTATTGGGTTGAGATTAGATGAGCTTTCAATTTATGCTGAAGTCCGGTTAAGCTGATCTTTCTATTGTGTGCTGTCACTGCATTCACCCAACCAAATACTGTCAACTGTCTATTCTGTGACCAATCCTGTCCTTCCCTCCCCACCCTTGCAACCATCAAAGAGTCTTTTCTTCTGTGCTCAAGCTTGTTTTTAAGTCCTTATAAAAGGAGTCTCATATGATATTTGTTCTTTTGCCACTGACTGACCTCACTCAGCATAATACCTTTCAGGTGAAACCAGGTTATGAAATGCTTCCTAAAATCATTACTGTTCTTTATCACTGCATACTCTTCCACTGAATATATGTACCATGGTTTGTTTTTCCATTCATATGTTGCTCGACATCTAGGTTGATTCTTCTTTCTGCTATTGTGGACTGTGCTACAATAAACATTTGTGGGCATGTATCTGTTACTGTGACAACCTTTGTTTCTGTAGGATACATTCTAAGCAGGATTGCTGGATCAAATGGTATATCTATTTCCAGCTTCTTCAGGAAACACCAAATTGCTTTCCATAGAGGTTTTACCATTTTGCAATCCCATCAGCAATGTAGGAGAGTTCCAATCTCTCCACAGCCACCTCGAGCATTTGTTGTTTTGTGTTCTTTGGATTATAGCCAACCTTGTTTGGGTGAGATAGCATCTCATTGTAGTTTTGATTTGGATTTCTCTGGTAGCTAATAATGTGATCATTTCTTCATGGGTCTTTTGGCTGCCTGGATGTCCTCTTTAGTGAAGTGTCTGCCCATCTCCTTTGGGTTATTTACCTTTTAATTGGGTTATTTACCTTTTAATTGGGTTATTTACCTTTTAATTGGGTTATTTACCTTTTTCTTGTTGATATTTTGCAGTACGTTGTAGATTATAGAGATCAGACATTGGCCCGATATGTAGTTGCCAAATATTTTTTCCCAGTCTGTAGATGGCCTATTAACTCTTTTCATATCCTGGATGAGCAAAAGTATTTGATTTTTGATTTACTTTGTCTTCTACTGATCATGCCTAGTTTGCCAGATTTTGAAGTCTGTCTAAGCTGTGTTTCAGAGTTTCTATTGTTGACCCAATTTTTCTTGCATGATCTTTATCGTTTTAGGTTTGATACTTAGGTCTTTGATACATTTTGAGTTAGCTTTTGTGTAAGATGTGAGATATGGCTCTTATTTCAATTTTTTGCAGGTGAATATTCAATTTTGCCAACACCATTTGTTAAAGATACTGTTTTTACCCCAGTTTGCAATCTTAGGGGCTTTGTCAGATATCAACTGTTCATAAGAGGGTGGTGGCACTTCTGAGGTCTCAGATCTGTTCCATTCATCTATATGTCACTTTTTGTACCAGTAGCAAGCTGTTTTGACCACTGTGGCAACGTAATAGGTTCCAAGGTTAGGTAGTGTGAGGCCTTCCACTATGTTCGTCCTCTTTAGTAGTGCTTTACTTATGCGGGGTTTCTTCCCTTTCCAAACAGAGTTGGTGATTTGTTTCTCCATCTCATTAAAATATGAAACTGGTGTTTGTCTTGAGATTGCATCATGTATGCAGATCACTTTAGGTAAAATAGACATTTTCACAATGTTAAGTATTCCTATCCATGAGCAGGGTAGGTTTCTCCATTTATTTAAGTCTCTTCTGATTTCTTGCAATAAGGTTTTGCAATTCTCTCTGTATAGGTCTCTTACTTCTCTAGTTAGATTAATTTCTAGATGTTTTGTTTTCTTAGGGACTATAGTAAATGTACTGATTTGATGATTTCTTCTTTGATAATCTCTGTTGGTGTAAAAGAATCCTACTGATTTTCTTATGCTTATCTTATATCCTGATACTTTGCTGAAATCTTCTATTAGTTTCAGCTGTTTACTTATGGATTCTTTAGGATTCTCTGCACATACAATCACATCATCTGCAAATAGGGGGATTTTTACTTCTTCTTTGTCAGATGCCCTTTATTTCTTTGTCTTGCCAGGGTCGCCATGAGTCAGATCTGACTCCGTGGCACTTGGCTTGACAGGCTTGTTTAGTTGCTCTGACCAGAACTTCTAGTACAATGTTGAATAGAAGTGGTAAGAGTGGGCATCCTTGTATACTTCTTGTTCTCAAGGGAAGTTCTTTCAGTCTCTTTCTATTAATATGATGTAGGCAGTTGGTTTTGTGTAGATGCCCCTGTTGCACTGAGGAATTTCTCCTCTACTCCTATTTTGCTGAGAGTTTTTAGCTCTTGGTTGAGTGACTTTTCTGCATCAATTGACAAAATCAGGTGATTATTATCCTTTGTGCTATTTATGTGGAAGATCCCACTGGTTGTTTTTCAGATGTTGAGCCAGCCTTGCACCCCTGCTATGAATCCAACTTGGTCATGATGAATTATTTTTTTGATGTGTTGTTGAATTCAGTGGGTTAAGATTGTGTTGAAGATTTTTCAACAAAGTTCATGAGTGGTATTGATCTATCATTTTCTTTTCGTTTTTTGTTTTTTTTTTTTTTGGTGAAATCTTTCCCTGGCTTTGGTATCAGGCTTATGCTGGCTTCATAGAATAAATATGGGAGTATTCCATCCATTTCTATGCCCTAAAATGTACTCAGTAGTATTGGAATTAACACCTCTCTAAAATTTTCGTAGAATTCTCCGGTGAAGCCATCTGGGGAAGATCTTTTTTTTTGGTTGGTAGTTTGGGGATGACTTTTTCAATCTCTTCCTTTGATGGGCTTATTAAGTTGTTCTACTTCTCCTTGTGATAACTTTGGTAGGTGATATGAATCTAGGAATTCATCCATTTCCTCTAGGTTTTCAAATCTGTTGGAGTATAGACTTTTGTAGCATTCTCTTCTAATACTTTGATTGCAGTTAGGTCTGTTGTGACATCATCCATCTCATTTCATATTCTGGTTATTTGTTTCCTCTCCTGTTTTTCTTTTGTAAATTTAGCCAATTCGTTATCAGTTTTGTTGATCTTTTCAAAGAACCAGCTTTTAGTTTTGTTACTTTTCTTTCAGTTGTTCTTCTATTCTCCAATTCATTTAGTTCTGCTCTAATCTTTAAGAGCTATTTTCTTCTGTAGACTGAGGGGTCCCTATGTTACTCCCTTTCTACTTGTTTAAGCTGTAAGGTTAATTCTTTAGTTTGGATCTTTTCTTTCTTCCAGATGTGTGCATTTATAAAGATAAATTGACCTCTGAGTACTTTTTTGGCTCTATCCCATAGGTTCTGGTAGGATGTGTTTTCATTCTCATTTGATTCCATATATATATATATATATATATTCACTCATATATATATATATATATATATATATTCATCCTTGACTTCTTCTACAACTCACAGATTTTTGAAGAAGGTGTTCTTCAGTTTCCATGAGTTCAAATTTCTACCTATGTCTTTTTCTGCTATTGATTTCAACTTTTATGGCTTTACAGTGTGAGAAGATGCTTGCAAAAATTAAATGGTTTGGATTTTGTGGAAATGTGCTTTATGTCTTAACATATGGACTATTCTGGAAAATGTTCCATGTGCATTAGAGAGGAAGGTTTACTTACCCACGTTCTGTACATGGCATTGAGCTGTTGATCTTTTGTGTCTTTATCGAGTTTTTTTTCTAGATGATCTGTCCATCTCTGCAATTGGAGTGCTGAAGTCTCCAGTTAGCATTGTGGAGTGATCTATCTCATTCTTTAATGTTGTCAGTATTTCTTTGATGTATTCAAATGTTTTAGTATTGGGTGCAGAAATATTTAATATTTTTATGCCCTACTTACATATTGAACCTTTCAGCAGTAGCGACCATTCTTGTGCATGATGGTGGATTTTGCATTAAAGTCTTTTTTTTTTTCTTTCTGAGATTAGTATTGCTACTCCTGCTCTTTTTCATATGTTCTTAGCTTGTTGTGTGTTATTCCACCTTTTAATTTTCAATTTCTTCATATGTTTAAGTCTGAGGTGTGTTTCTTGTAAGCAACATACAGATGGATCATCTTCTGATTCAGGTTATCACTCTCTGCCTGTTTACATTCAGTGTAATTATTCATACGTATGTGTTTAGTTCTGTCATTTTGATGCCTTCATTTTTGTGTTGTTGGTGTTTTCTGCGTTTCTCTTAAAATTCTGTTCCAGGTCATTCTTCTTTTATGGGTTGACTTTTTATCTTCCTTAGCACTGATTTTGTGTTTCTTGAGACTTCTATGTTATAATATGTCTCATTGTTATTTTGCTTTCTGGCTACCCTACTTATCCCCTTTAGTATTTTAAGTTTAAACCAGACTTTCATTTCTGCATATCTTTTTAATTTCATATCCATCTGAAAGGGTTATACCTAGTAATATATTCCTCTTTTTGTGTGATGATGTCATAGTTTTTGTGCTAAGATCACTGGTTTCCTTCTTTTAATATTGTAGCTTTGTTTGAGTTTTGTGACATCTCTAAGTGGGTAGGATTCTCGATGCTGTGTTGTGCATTGCCTCCTTAAGTATACATTTTATGTTTTTGTTTTTATAAACAAAGAACTTCCTTCAGCATTTATTGTAGTTTTGGTTTGGTGTTCACAAAGTCACTAAGCTTCTGTTTATCTGTAAATGTCTTAATTTCACTTTGAGTTTTAAGAGAGAATTTCGCAGGATATATAATTCTTGGTTGGAAGGTTTTCTCCTCCAAGGCTTTGAGTGTGTCATCCCACTGCCTTCTTGTCAACATCATTTATCCCAAGAAGTCACATGAAAGTCTACAGGGCTTCCCTTTGTACATTAGCTTTCCTTTAAGCCTTGCTGCCTTTAAGAGCTTCTTTTTATGATTCATTTGTTTAAAGCTTGATTATAATATGTCTTAGTGTCTTTCATTTGGAGTCTAGTTTTTGTGGTATTCAATAAGCATCTTGGATATCTATGTTCTTTTCTTTCATAATTTCAGGGAAGTTTTCTGTCAACTATTCTACAACAATACTTTCCATATTTTCAGCTATCCCTCTTGTTCAGGAGCTCCAATTATTCATAGACTATTCCTCTTGATAGCCAAGCCAAGCCAAGCCAAATCTTGATTCTTCTTCATTTTTCTAATATCTTTTCTCTGATTTCTCCTTGTAAATGCTGGTGTCAGTTGCTCTGTCCTCATGATCATCACCTCTGGCCTCCATTTCCTCAGTTCTGCTCTTTTGGCTTTGGATTGAATTGTCTAATTTTGTAACTATATTATTGATGTCCTGGATTTCAAATTGGTGATGTTCTATCAGCTCAAATAGCTTGCTTAATTTTTCACTTTGCTCTGCTGTGTTTTCTTTAACCTCCAGGAGGTTTCTACACATTTTTCTTTTGTACTTGACCTCCAATAGTTTCAGAAAGGCGTCTTCACCTGGAAAGTTTTTTGATTCTTTGCTTTGAGAGTTTTCTGAAGCTATGGTAGATTGCTTCTCTAAATGGTTAGCTACTGATTGTTGTCTTTGTACCATCAAGAAGTTGTTCAGTTTCTCTGGTACTGTCTTAATAAGAGCTGAGATGTGATTTTAAGAGGGGAGTAAGGGCACTACTAGCTTTGCCAACAGGCCACCTCTGTGTACTTTAGTGAATGGCTCCAGGTAGACTCTCTAGGGTGGAAGTCTCCATCTCCTGGCTGCTAAAGGTGGGAGTTACTTGTGGTGACTCTCTGTCATTGTGCCCTTTGAGCCTATTGTGTGGCTCAGAGAATAGAGAAGAGGAAGATACCACCCCACTTGACTGCCTAAGACCACTGCATTCTGTAGATGTCTTTAGCTTAAAAACTGCTTATTTACTGGAAGGGGCACCATGCAGTGTCCACTGAATGCAGCTGGGCTCTCAAAGTTGGCAAGCTCTGCTGGCTGGCAAAGACAGTGCCCTACTTATGGTGTCACTGGGGGGCCAACAATCAACTCTATGATGTAGATCAGTGAAGGGTGGTAGAGATGCTGCTGTCCTGCTCACGTGTTCTAGTTTTAAAAAGATGCTTAACTGCTGAGCAAGGAGCTGTCCTTCAGCTGCTGAAACCAGTCAGGCCCTCAGGTGTAGCACGCCCCACCTTATAGCTAACAACAAAGATGCCTCATAGGCTGTCCCCAGATGCTGTGATGTCCTTCAAAGAAGGGAAGCAGTAGGGCTTTGCCACTCACTTCTGCCAGTACCCACCCATAACTTTAGGTACGATTTTCTTAAACACCACTTTCCTGCTGGAAAAGCCCTATCCAGACAGAGACTGCATCTCACTGTTAAGTTAGCCCCAGCTAAGACCTCTGGGTGTCTTAATCCATCTCCCAGCTGGCCAAGATGGTGTCCCGCCCAAGCTGCCCTTCCTGCTGTGAGACAGCCGATTCTATCACACAGCTTAGAAAAGAGTGGGTGGAGGGACAGTGGTGCCCTCACTTAGCAGCCAGGCTCTCAAAATGTAGCTATCCTGAGCACAGTCTTTCTGTGCTGCACTATACATTATTTACTTAAGCATTACAGTTCTGCACATTTGCTGGCTCATGCCCAATCCTTGCTTTCCAGATAACAAAGAAGGTGTTAATACCTGCAGTCCTCCAAAATGATGTGTCTGCAGGAGCAGAACTCAGCATTCCTCAGCCTCATCTTCAAGAAAGGCAGTTTCCCCCTTACTGATACCTAGTTCAATCTGACAACACTATGCCAGATCCCAGAGCTCCCAGGACGTACATGCTGCTCTGTTCAATTATCATTTCAGGACTTAGTTCACAGAAGGAATTGAGCATACAGAGGTCTAGTACGCCACCTTGGCCCCACTGTTTGTTCCAGGTCAGTAGCAGCTGCCTCTTTTCAATTAGGTGTACAATTCCCCTGAGTTCCTCCTTCCCCTCTCATTATCTATTGCCAAAGTAATATTGTCTCAATTGCTATTTGCAACATTTTCTTTGTATTGCCATTTTCATTAAGGAAAGAAGTATCCTTCAGCTGCAGAGAAATGAGTGACCCAAAGAGCATTTTCTCAAAAAAGAAAAAAAATTGCTGTCAAGTCAATTCTGACTCATAGTGATCCTATAGACAGAATAGAACTCTCCCTTAGAGTTTCCAAGAAGTGTCAGGTGGATTCAAACTGCCAACCCTCTGGTTAGCAGCTGTACCACTTAACCACTGTGCCACCAGGGCTTCCATTTTCTTGAAAGAAAGAACCAAAAGAAAACTATTAGTGCATTTATTTAATAATTAAAGTGGATAGTATGCAATGAAACCATGTCTTGCACCCAAATTGCTTCACTTATTTATATTACCTATTTGTCCTCTAAGGAGTTTTGACTTGGAGGCCCTGATCGCTTTGTGGCAAAAGAGCCTCATGCAGAGTTACTGTAACATACTGTGACACAGTGTACACGGTAGTGATCTATATTTTCAACTTTAGAACAGTTTTTTGTGAATAACCAGACAACGAATTTAGATAGACATTTTACCCAGCATGGTAGAACTGAATATGTTTCATCAAATATTTACTGTGAGGGTACCACACTACATTTTTTTTCTGAATTTTCAGTATTCTTTTAAATGTTCTTAAAATTGTGTATTACAAGATAAAAAAGGATGCATGGATCAAAAACCGGGCTACAATCTTGAAAATATAGTCAAAGGATATACTTAATGAGTGAATTTAAGAACTTGATGCAAGTGAAATATGAATCCAATATTAACTACCAGGAAATAAAGATCAAAGTGAAGAGAGATGAAGAAATAGAATAAAATTAACTTCATTAAAAAGAAATCCATCACGAGGAATCACTACTGACTGGTATATAGGTTTTTTATAACACGCATCCATTCACTTTTATAGTTTCTCTCTATATATAATAATTTCTTCTCAAACTTTCTGAGTGTGCTGAATATATAGAGATTAATATAGAAAATTTTATATGTGTTTTGTTAGTGTTTATCATATAATGAAATTAATATGGAATCAACATATAGATCAATGTCATAAAATCTCTAATATCAAATACTTCATGAGTAAATAGAGAAAGTGAACATATTATGTACTTGATGACAAAACCAATGTACTCACTTTGGAGTCTCCTGGAATCCAAATCCTATTATTTTGCCTTTACTCTGAAAATGTCTTGATTTAGTCTTTATTCTCGAATAACAGTTAAGTATCATATTGTGCATTTTCAGTTCTTTCAGTTTCTCACAAGGCAATAGACTATTTTCCTTTGACAATTACTCTCATTGATGTCTCCTTTTAATCAAACTGTCAATGTCTTTAAAAAAAAGCTGTCTTTTTCTTAATATTACTTTTAAGAGTGCTCCTTTTTCCTGGAAATTTTTCCATTTGTGAAAAGATGTGGCTTTGTTCTTATTTAAACATTTTTGGGGCAGTCCAAACTACTTTCCATCTGAAGCCATGGTTCTTTCCTCAAGCATTTCAAATTATTAGTAATTATCTCTTTAAGTATTACTGTTACTCCTTTTTTCTTCCTCCTTTCTGTCTATAAATCCTAATTAATATGTAGAAGACTTTCTTCTTTCTCAATGTATTCCTAATCTTTCCTTAACACTTTACACATTTATGTCTGTGTTTCATTCTGGGATGTAGTGATACAGTTTATTTTTGTCATGGAATGATTTGTGCCCCTGCAAATATGTGTGTAGCAATTTGACTGGACCATAATTTCCTGTATTGTGTGATTATCCCCCATTTTGTAATTTTCCTATGCTGTAAATCCTAATCTCTGCCTGTGGTTAATACACTGGATTATGTTAAAGAGGATTAAGGTGAGACTGGAACTCCCTTCCTAAGGTCACCTTCCTGCTCCGATGTAAAGGAAGTTTCCCTGGAGTGTGATTTCCACCACCTTTTATCCTTTTATCCTGCAAAAGATAGAAGGAAAGGGAAGCAAGCAAAGAGCTGGGAATCCCATACCATCAAGAAAGCAACACTAGGAGCAGAGTACATCCTTCAGACCTGAGTTTCCTGTGCCAAGATGGTCCCTGATTCAAGAAGCTCCCTGACCCAACACATGCAACACAAGAAACTTCCTTCAGAGCCAACAAAGAGACAAAACCTTTCCCTGGAACAGATACCCAGAATTCAGACTTGTAGCCTACTGGGCTATGTAAGAATAAACTTCCATTTGTTAAAGACATACACTTGGGATATTTCTGTTAGAGCACTTCTAGATAACTAAGACAATTTTGTCACAGTAATTTGAAATCAGTGGGATATTAATTGTGATGACCACATTGTTGTTAGTTCTTTTCTAAAGATACTTCTTTCTATTTCACACCTTTTTATTCTTTTTTTGCCAATTTACATATAACAAATGATTTTAAAGACATCATTGTTGTGCCATTTTTTCAAATCCTTCCATTGTTTATAATTTTTTGGAGATAAACACTCATTTTTGTTTTCATTAACTGCATTATCTTCACTGTAGTTTGTTTTGTCATCTTTTTTTTCCTAAATGATATTGTTAGCTCCGCTTTAGTAAGACTTGTTTCTATGGGACAGATTTCACCCTGGGTTGTGAAAGCTTTGAATAGATAACTTTTGTTTGCTTCTTCAAAAGCCCTAGAGATGCAAATAGTTTCATTATATGTGAATTTCTTGACATGGATTCCTATATCATACTGGTGGTATTCACTTGAAACCTGCTATACTGCATAACTGAGGACTGGATCTTCAATTTCTCACCTTTGAGTTATGTCCCCTGTAGGAGTCTATGACAGATGTCAAATGTTCCTGTCTTTAACCAGGCCTCAGGTAGAGTTTTATGAGTAGTTTTTCACTGATGGAACAGCTCTTTAGAATTATAGGTGAGTAGACAAAGCCTGACAATCACTTGCCAAATTCTAGACTCATGTCTTAGGATTGATCCAACAGGCTTACATTTAGGTCAAAGACGCATAAGGGCCTCCCCAGGTCATCAATTGTCTGCTATTGACTTTTCTCTTTGTTCACAAAGCTATGCATTTCCATTTCTTTCTTCTGAAAACAGATGTTTAAATCTTATATCATGAGGTACTAAGCATTTTTTATGCTCTTAAAGAGAGAACTACATTGTCATTGAGTCAATCCTGATTCATAGCACCCCTATAGGACACGGGCAAACTGCCCCACAGATTCCCAGGAGTGCCTGGTGATTTAAACTGCCAATGTTTCAATTAGTAGTTGAATCCTTAACCACCATACAACCAAGACTCCTAAAGAGAAAAATCACAATGTATAAATTACCTTTTATGCTAATATACCAAATCTCCCCTTTTTTTTTTAATTGATTTTTGTACTTGTATAAACTGCTTGGAATTTATTCTATCAGTTCAATTCAGGCTTAGTTTAGCTTGAAACAGATAAGATAATTCTAGAAAATACAGTTACTTTGTTGTAGTCCTGCCAAGCCAAGCCAGCCAAGTGCCGTCAAATTGGATCCAACTCATGGCGACCCTGACATACATTTATTAACTGTATTTTCATGTACCTAGAAGTAAGTAAATAAGCCTTCTCCTCACTTAACAATTATCTCATTATTTGACATTTTGCATTCTGAGAACGTAAAAAAATATGTCTGAGTATCTTGCATGTTAGAGAACTTTGGTAGTAATGAACACTGAGGTATGAGGCAAGGGTAACGTTGGCTCTGATGATTAAGGTTGTGTGTCAGCTTGGCTGGGCTATAGTTCTCAGTGGTTTGGGAATTACATACTAATGTAATTTGGCAGTTATGGAATGATGTAATTTGGAGGGTTTGTAACAATGTAGTCATCCTATGTTTTGTGATCCATGATCATCCTCCCTTTTGTTTTAACACTAATTTTCACATAATGATCTAGTCTTTGGAATCTAACCATGTGGGTAAGTGAGGAGTGGGTATATTGACACAAATACCTTTAGTTTCAAGTAAGTTCTCTAAGATATCATGAAATTTGCTTTGTTATTCCTAGATAATAGAATACTACAAAGTTAGTAATGATTTAAAGACATTAACGAGGTTACTCTGGATAACATAAGCACAACATTACTCTAGTTTACTAATCAAAAAAGAAATGTGAATGCTTTTAATAAAGAATATATGTGTGTCATGAGTCAGATCTGACTCAATGGCACTTGGCTTGGCTAACTATAACAAATATAATAGAAAAATGGAATGGCCTTAATTTATGAGGGTAGGGAACTTCAGAAGTGTTGAAGAGGTATCACATTTGTTGCATTAATAATAAGACAACTTTCTTCCCATTGGTGTCATTAGAGAAATTTTGCTCAATTTCACATTTAATCCATTGGTTGAGAAAATGGTACTCATTTAGAAGCAATGATATCTATCATATAATTAAACTAAGTTCCACATAGTCAAAGTATAAGATGATTTAAGTCAAGTGTACTGACAGTTAATTGCATTATATACTTTTTAAAGTAAGAGTGTTCTTTTACTTCCTCTTTATACTGTCCCACCAGTTTAGACAAGATTAAAGTCTCCTATAAAGCACTCAGGAAGCTAATTGGCAGAACTATAAAGTAAACCAAATCCAACATTCTTATTAAGTTAAAAGTAATCAAATCTTTCCATCTAGAGAAAAGATTAAAGGCTAAGTAGAAAGATCTCAAAGAGCTGTTGACACCAGGATGCCCTCAAGTCCCAAGGACTAATATTAGAATCATATATGAAGTTGGGAAAGCAAGATGGTAAAAAAAAGTTGTTTTACCATCCAAGAAAATCTTATGCATCACTTGATGCACACAGGTTTGAGTAACCCTAACTGCTGTGATACAGATAAAAAAATTCAAGCTTATCTATAGGCTGTGTCATCTTCAGATCTAGAGAAAATATGAGGATTCAATTAAGCAGTTAAAAAGTAACTGAGATGAATATATACATATACACAGTTATTTGAGTTTCTTGAACTCCGGCTCTAATCATGCATTTCTGGTAGCTAGAATAGCTTTGAGCTTTTAAAAGAAAAGTTTCATTTACATAGAGAAAATTGTCTTTAAAAGAACATTATAGAGTTTTATGCATTAATTAGCTATTTGCATTTTATTCTTGATGATTTTCACTCATCGCATCTGTCTTAGTTATCTAGTGCCACTAATGTACATGCCACAAGTAGCTGGTTTTAACAAACAAAAATTTATTCACTCACAACCTAAGAGGCAAGAAGTCTGAATCCAGAGTACTAGCTCCAGAGGAAGAGTTTCTCTGTTCTGATGGAAGGTTCTTGTCATCAATATTCTCTGATCTAGGAACTTCTCAGGGCAGGGACTCTGAGTCCAAAGGATTCACTCCACTCCTAGCTCTTCTTGCTTGATGACAATGAGGTCTCCCTCTTTTTTGCTTTTCTATCTTAAAAGAGATTAGCTCAAGATAGAACTTAATCCTATAGCTTGCATCCTGCCTTAATAACATAAATGCCTCTAATCCTATTTCAGTAACATCATAGAGGTTAGGATTTACAACATACAGGATAACTATATCAGATTGCAAAATGGAGGACAGACACACAACACTAGGAATAATGGTCCAATCAACTTGGCATATACAGAGGGGGGAGAGAGTGATGAGCACAATGCATTCCACAACAATATCTATTTATACATAAGTCATCATCTCATTCTGCGTATAAACTCACTCGTTGATAACTTAACTAGCTTGTGATATTTTTGTGCCTTTTCTTATTTATAAAAGAATACTGACAATACCTGTGTCTGAAGATTATTGTGAAAATATATGAGATAGTATATGGGGTAGTGTTTTGCGAACCATAAAACCAATAGTGGTACTAGCTTCAAATCCACCTCTAATAACGTGAACTTCTATTTTCCCTCTGTGCAATTAATCCTCTATATCCACTGATTCCAGACCCATGAATTCAGTCAACCATGGATGGGAAGTATTTGAAAAGTAAAAGAAAGTTCTGTAAAGCAAAACTTGAATTCGAGACATGTCAAGCACTACACTGAATCCGCACGAATGAAGTGATGAACAGGCATTCTCTGCTGTAGGCTCCTGCCATTTCAGAGATCCTCAGTCTCTGTCCAGTACTTACTTTGTTTGCCTTGCATCTTGTCATTGTTCCCTAAATAATAAATTTCCCAAATGCAATAACCATTTACATAGGTAAATAAATGATGGTTCTTGTCCTGTCTTATTAGCTAATTGCAATAAGACAGTCTCCATAGCACCATTTGCAAAGGAACCAGGAAGTGAAAGTTTATTGTTGGCTAAAATGAGGAGTAGCAGGGCTTTCCAGCAGGGAGAGTGTCATGGATTCAAATATACGTAGCCATGTGGCTGCGCCATGATTCCCAGTATCTTGTGACTGTACTCCATTTTGTGGTTTTCCTATGCTGTATGTTAAAGGCTTAGGGTGGGGCTGTAAATCCCTTCATGTGATCACCTCCCTGCTCCACTGTAAAGGGAGTTTACCTGGAGCATGGCTTGCCTCACCCTTAATCCTTTCATCCTGTGAGAGATAAAAGGACAGAGAAGTAGGCAGAGAATTGGGAACCTTGTACTATCAAGAAAGCAGCACCGGGAGAAGAGCAAGTCCTTCAGACCTGAGGTTCCTGCGCCAAGATACTCCCTGGACAAAGACTGACACAATACCGGACTTTCCTCCAGAGCCGACAAGGGGAAAGCCTTCCCCTGGAGCAGACACCCTGAATATGGACTTGCAGCCTACCAGACTATGTAAGAATAAACCTTCCTTTGTTAAAGCCATCCACTCTGTGATATTTCTGTTAGAGCAGCCCTAGCTGACTAAAACAGAAACCAAGAGCTTCCTACCCCATGAGAGTTGGGAGTTTTTAGAGATTATTAACACCTGTGATCTGAAACTTGAGGCCTTCCTATGGCCAGATTTGGATATCCCAGGTGCTGACTTGTGCTGAAAAAAAAGAACTTTGCTCTTTAAAAGGGTTTGGACATAGCTGTGGTTCAGAAAACATCTTCCTCTCCAATGAAATCCAGGTCCAGGGTCAAGTTCAAGGAACAGATATACAGAGCCTGTGCAGGCTGAAGATTCTAGTTAGTACATGCGTAGAATTCTCGTTGAAATCCAGACTGAGGCTAGGGTCACAGCTTCGGTTGGGCCAAGACACAATTAGACACCTCAGCCTGGGTGGCTACAAATTGGGGGACGAACATCAGTAGAAGAGAGGGAGCCTGAGGGAGGCAAGGAGAAAAACCCTGGTGACTTGTATGTTAGGTATCATAAACAATCTAGATGTGATGTAAAGTATATGAAAAGATGTGTGTAGTTTATACAGAAATATGCCATTTATGCTACAAATATGAGCATCCACAGATTTTGGTGTCTGCTGGGTCCGGGAGCCAACCCTCAGCTGATACAGAAGGCAGACTTTACCAATTGATGAACTCTTTAATATGTCTATCTGCAAGTGTGCTCACATCATTCCTGTTTTTCAAAACACACATATATACACTTATATTTCCAAATTCTTATTTAGTACTATTGTATCATTAGTTCTTCATTGTCTCTTACTCTGCTGATATCCAAGTTGCGTTTCTGTTACACTCAGAATTGTATATCTGATTTCTTAGCTTCTTTTTCATATATACTGAACATATATTCTCTAATATTTATACTGGAAAGTAACTGCTGAATTATCTTTCTTGATCTCTCACATAGTCCTACATTTGCCCAGTAAATACTTACTGAGTTAATGAATGAATTTTAGATACTGCTAAGCATTGGGTAACCAGAAATGCAAGACAAGCCTACATTAATGAATTGCAGACACTAACGGATTAGATGTAGTATTATGCAATCAATTACATTACGATGTGTCTTATGATATGGGATGAGGAATGACATGGGACTGTTTTGAACAGGAACTTTATGCAGAGTGTGGTAAGGCATGTGGAATGTGACAGAGACCAGGCTTTATCAAAAGACTCTAAGGTAAACAGACTGTTAAACAAAAACTTGACTACATGTATAAAATGAAACCAAACCCATTGCCATGTAGTGGATTCCAACTCATAACAACCCTATATGATACAGTAGAACAGCCCCATAGAGTTTTCAAGGAGTACCTGGTGGATTTCAACTGTCAATCTCTTTGCTAGCAGCTGTAGCACTTAACCACTATGCCACTAGGGATTCTTTTTTGTGTGTGTGTGATTGAATGAAAGTATACAATTCAAGTTGAATTTGCATGCCTGCTTATCTGCAGCTTCTTCTGCTCTCCTTGACCGGTAAAAGCAATGTCTTCCTTTCCATTCTATACATATCATATCCTCTTACCAATCTCCTCTCTCCTCGTCTCCACTGACTCCTCTTCCTTTTAGTAAGATGCCAGTAGGACAGCATCTTGTAGATGCATAGAACCATAAAAGTAGACACACCACATGGTTACTTTGTGTCTCTGAGTCCAGTCCACTCCTGTCTGAAGAGCTGACCTCAGTAATGATTTATGATCAGGGACAGCAGCAGGTCTTGGGGCCTTGCTCCCAAAGGAACTCTTGGGTCTTCAGACCATCAATTGTAGTATAATGTTGTACCCCTTTTTCTCTCATGTTGCTGCTGAGACATGACATTCTGTGTCCCATCAGGGCTGTCATTGGTGGTGGCCGGGCACCATCTGGTTTTTCTAGTCACATGTTGATACAATCACCCATACACACAGGTCCTTCTGTCTTCTGGGTTCTTTTCCTCTCATGTCTGTGTTGTCCTTGGTAGTCATCTGATCCAGCTGAGTTGATACTATTTGGTGTACTCAGGTGGCAGCTTGCTGGCTTTTAAGACCCCAGATGCCGCTCACCAATATGGAGTACAGAAGACTCTCTTAGAAATAGGCTAGTTATGCCAATTGACTTTGATGTCCCCTGAGAGCATGGCCTCCGAAGCCCAAACCCTGCTACTCTATCCTTACAATATTCGGTTAAGATAAGAAGAGTTTTCAGTTTATGTTGAAGTCCAATTAATCTGATCTTTCTAATGTGTGTTGCCACTGCTATCATCCAATCAAATTTATATCAACTATGTAATCTAAAACCAACCATCTCCCTCCATCCCTCCCCTCCTTGTAGCCATCAAAGAATCTTTTCTTCTGTACATGGGTCTGTTTTTAAGTCTTTATAGTAGGGGTCCTGTAAAGTGTTTATCCTTGTGCCACTGACTGATTTCACTCAACATAATGTTTTCCAACTGAAACTAGGTTTTGAAATGCTTGTTAAAATCATCATTTTTCTTTATCATCACGCACTGTTCCACTGAGTATATGTACCACCATTTGTTAATCCATTCATCTGTTGTTGGGCATCTGGGTTGATTCCATCTTTTAACTAACATGGACTGTGCCGCAATAAACACTTGGGTGCATGTATCTGTTTGTGTGACCACCCTTGATTCCCTAGGATATATTCCAAGCAGTGGGATTACTGGGTCAAAAGGTATATCTATTTCCAACTTTTTAAGGAAGTGCTAGATTGCTTTCCCAAAGAGGTTTACCATTTTTCAATCCCATAAGCAATGTAGGAGATTTCCAATTTCTCCACAGCTTCTCCAGCTTTTGTTGTTTTGTATTTTTTGGATCACGGCCAACAAACCATCACCAGGCATTCAAAGAAACATCCAACCATAGTCCCAAAAACCTTCCAGATGAAGAAATATTTCTGAAACTATCAGAGGTCAAGTACAAAAGAATTATATAGAGAACCCTCCTAGAGATTAATCAAAATGCCAGCCAAGCTAAGTGCTGTCAAATGCAGCAGAACAAAATGAAAAATTAAGCAAGCTATTCAAACTCATACAGTACCAACATTCCGAAATCCAACAGATCAATAACATAACTACAGAATTAGACAACACAATTCAAAGTCAAAGGAGCAGAATTCATTAATTGGAAATTAGGAAAAGTGACCCTGAAGACGGAGCTACTGATCCCATCATTTATAAGGAGAAGTCATAGAAAAGAAACAAGAAAAATGAAGAAGCATTAAGAAACATGTGGGACTCTACAAAGAAGAATAATGTACAATTAACTGGAGTTCCTGAACAGGGAGAGATAGCTTAAAACACAGAGAGTATTGTTGTTGAGTTGCTTACAGCAAACTTCCCTGAAATTAAGAAAGAAGAGGACATAGATATCCAAGACATGTATCATATAACACAAAAAAAATAGACCTCCCCCAAAAGACACTGACATATTATAGTCAAGCTTAATAAACATAAGCAGAAACTCTTAAAGGCAGCAAGACTCAAAGCAAAGCTAACATTCAGAGAGAAGACCTGGAGACCTTCATCTGACTTCTTGGCAGAAACTAAGTTGGCATGGAGGCAGTGGGATGACACATTCAAAGCCTTGAAGGAGGAAAACATCAACCAAGAATTATATATCCTGCAAAACTGTCTTTCAATTATGAAGATGAAACTAAGACATTCACAGATAACAAAAGTTTAGAGACTTCGTAAAAATCAAACCTAAACTACAAGAAATACTGAAAGAAGAACTTCGCTTAGAAAAACAAAACCATTAAGTGTATACTTAAGGAGGCAATGCAGGACACAGTATCCAGAAAACTACTCAGTTAGAGAAGGCATAAAACTCAATCAAGCCATAATATTAATGCAAAAGAACCAGTGATCATATCATTAAAACTAAGATACCATCACATTAAAAAGAAGGATATTCAAGAGTACTTATAGCCCTTTCACATGGAGATGAATTTAATAAAATATGTAGAAGTTGAAATTGGTTTTAAATGTAGACTATTCAGGGGGATCCTAGGGGTAGCCGGAAAGCACAATAACAGTGCAACATATCAAAACAAGAAATGTAATACAAGAGTCTCAAGAAATACAAAACCAACACTGAGAAGTTGAAAAGTCAACCTATAAAGAAGAATGATCCACAGCGGAATATTAACAGAGAAAACACCAACACAAAATTGGTATATCAACATGACAGCATTAAACACACACTTGTCAATAATTACACTGAATGTAAATGGCCTGAATACTCCAGTAAAAAGACAATGAGTGACATCTTAGATCAAAAGGCATAATCCATCTATATGTTGCTTACAAGAAACACATCTTAGACTTAAAGATACGAGCAAACTGAAATTAAAGGATGGAATAATATATACATAGCTAATAATTTACAAAGACGAATAGGTGTAGCAATGCTAATCTCAATTAAAATAGATTTTAATGTAAAATCCACCACTGTGGACAAGGATGGTAACTATTTACTGCTGTAAGTTTCAATACACGAGGAGGATTTAACAATATTAAGTCATTATGCACCAATATCACAGCATCTAAATACATTGAACAAACACTGACTACACTGAAAAATCAGATAGATAACTCCACAATAATAGCTGGAGACTTCAATACTCTACTTTCAGTAATGGACAGATCATCTAGAAAAAAGCTGAGTAAAGATACAAAATATATTATTGCCACAATCAACCAATTAGACATCTTTGACATATACAGAACTTTTTACCCACTAACAGATAAGTACACTTTTTTCTCCAATCCATATGGAATGTTTTACAGAATAGGTTATGTGTTAGGACATAAAGCAAATCTCAACAAAATTAAAACCATTGAAATATTCAAAGCATCATCTCAGATTTTAAAAGTCAAAATCAATAGTAGAAAAAAACATTGACAGAAATTGGAACTCATGGAAACAGAACAACAGACACTTTGCTCAAAAAGCCATGGGTTATAGAAGAAATCAAGGATGAAATAAATTTACGGAATCAAATGAAAATGAAAACACTTCTTACCAGAACCTATGGGATACAGACAAAGCAGTGCTCAGAGGTCAGCTTATCTCTATAAAAGCACATATTCAGAAGGAAGAAATGAACCAATCTGAAGAATTAACCCTACAGTTTGAGCAAGCAGGAAGAGAGCAACAGAAGAACCCCTCGGGCATCAGAAGAAAACAAACCATAAAGATTAGAGCAGACTAAATGAATCAGAGAATAGAAGAAAAACTGAAAAAAACTGATAAGACCAGAAGCAGTTTTTTTTAAGAGATCAACAAAATTGACATACCACTGGCTAAGCTTGCTAAACAAAAACAGGAGAGAAAACAAGTAACCTGAATAAGAAAAGAGATGGGAGATGTCACAACAGATCCAACAGAAATAAAAATATCATAACAGAATATTATGAAAGACTGTACTTCAACAGATTTGAAAACCTAGAGGAAATAGACAACTTCCTGGATTCACATAGCCTACCAAAATTATCACAAGGGGAAGTAGAACAACTTAATAAACCCACCACAAAGGAAGAGACTGAAAAAGTGTCCCAAAACTACCAACCAATAAAAGCCCTGGCCCAGATGGCTTTGCCACAGAATTTTACCAAGCTTTTGGAGAAGCATTAACTCCAAGGCTATTGAGACTATTTCACAGCATAGAAATGGATGGAATACTCCCAAATTCATTCTATGAAGCCAGCATAACCCTGATAGCAAAGCCAGGCAAACATCCCACAAAAAAAAGGGAAGTTACAGACCAATATCTCTCATGTACCTAGATGCAAAAATCTTCAACAAAATCCTTGCCAAGAGAGTTCAACAACACATCAAAAAAATAGCTCTTGATGATGTGGTGGATTCATACCTCAGAAGCAAGATTGGTTCCACATCAGAAAAACAATTAGTGGGATCAATCACATAAATAACACAAAAGACAAGAATCACCCGATTTTGTCAATTGATGAAGAAAAGGCATTTCAAAAAATCCAACAAACATTCATGCTAAAATCTCTCAGCAAAATAAGTATAGAATGCAAATTCCTTAACCTAATAAGGGACACCAACACAAAGCCAACTGCACACATCACTCTGAATGGAAAGAGACTGAAAGAATTCCCCTCAAGAACAGAAACTAGACAAGGATACCCACTCTCACCACTTCTGTTTAACACTGTTCTAGAAGTTCTAGCCAGACGAATCAGACAAGACAAAGAAGTAAAGGACATCTGCACTGACAGAGAAGTAAACATCTTCCTATTTGCAGATGTTATGATTGTATACGCAGAGAATCCTAAAGAATCCATAAGTAAACCACTCGAACTAACAGAAGACTTCAGCAAAGTATCAGGGTATGTAATAAACATGAGTATATCAGTAGTATTCCTTTATACTAACAAAGAGAACAAATCAGCAAATCGATACCATTTACTATAGCCCCCAAGAAGATAAAATACTTAGGAACAAATCTAACTAGAGAAAAAAAGGGACGTATACAAATAGAACTACAAAACTTTACTGCTAGAAACAAAAGGAGACTCACATAAATGGAGAAACCAACTCTGTTCATGGATAGGAAGACTTAACACTGTGAAAATGTCTATTTTACCCAAAGTGATGTATATATATATTATGCAATTGAAACTGAAATTCCAGTGAAATTTTTAATTATCGTTGAATGAAAATATACATTCCCACATAAATTTGCATGCCCACCTATATGCAGCTCCTGCTGTTCTCCCTGCCCAGTGACAGCACACTCTTCCTCTCTGCTCCATACATGTCTTATCCTTGCAACAATCTCCTATCCCCTCCTCTCCACCCACTCACCTTCCTCCAGTAAGAAGTCAGCAGGACGACATCCTATAGATGCATTGAACCATAAAGTGCACGCATGATATGGTCATTCTGTGTTGCCAAGTCCAATACATTCATGTTCAAAGAGTTGACTTCCATTTTGATTTATGGACAGGGGAAGCATTAGGGCCAGGGGCCATGCTTCCAGGGGAACTCCAAGGCCTCTGGACCATCAACTGCGGTCCTTTATTGGAAATCTCAGGGTGCACCCCTTTTTATTCTTGTGTTGCCAGTGAGACTCAACTTTGTGAGCTTCATCAATTCTATCACTGGTAGTGGCTGGACACCATCCGGTTCTTCCAGTCAGAAGTAGGTGTAGTCACTCATTCACATGGGTCTCTCTGTCTTTCTTCTGGGTTCTCTTTCCCTGATATAGTTTTGATTCTTGGTGACCATTCGTTCCTGCTGAGTTAGGACCATTTTCTGTACCCTCAGATGTCATGGTCTGCCACCAGGCTCTCAAAATGTGGTTATTCCACATATTTTCTCTCTGCTGCAGCCCACACTGTTCACTTCAGAACTTCAGATCAGCATAGCTGCCTGCTCATGCCCATCCCCTGCCTACTGGCCAACAAAATGAAAACACCAGTGCCTTTTGGCCATGTGACCTGGCCATTCAGCATAAGTGGAGCTCAGCGCAAGAGAGGAAGCTTCCTGGTTAATGGCGTGTAGTCCAAATCGACACCCCTAGGCCATGTTCTAAGGCTCATTGGGTGTCCAGAAAGCTCTGTTCAATTATCAATCCAGGCCTTAGTTTCCAGAGGGAATTAAGGAGACATGTATCTACTCTGCCATCTTGACTCCACTCCCCCACCCCCACCACCAGGGATTCTAATGGCAAGTATAATTGGCCTAAAAACAAAGACCAAAAGGGGAATTCACACAAATGAAAGAAACAACTCATAAGATAGCATGGGTGGGCGTGGTGGGTGGGGGGAAGATCTCTGTGAACAATGAGATTAAAGGAGTGGGTGAGAGGCAGATCAAGAAGAAGCTGAAATAAATGATTTTCTAAATTCAACCCAGTATTTCAAAGGATAGAGTAGCAGGAGCAGGGATCTGGGAACCACGTTTTCAGGGGACACGGAGATCAACTAGCATAACTCATCTTTTTCCAAGAGTTTTTTCTGCACTCCACATTGAAGAGTGACATCTGGGGTCTTAAAAGCCAGCAAGCTGCCATCTGAGGAAAATCAATTGATCCCAACCCACCTGGAACAGGTGACAACCAAGAACATCCAAGACATGAAAACTGAGCCCAGGAGACGGAGGGAACCATATGATTGGGAGACTACATCAGCATGAGGCCAGAAGAATCAGATGGTGCCCAGCCACCACCAAAGACAGCCCTCATAAGGGACATAATGTAGATTCCCTGACACAGCAGGAGACAAGAGGGTGTGCAGAGCTAGAACACTATTGAAAGACCAGATATGATGGTCCAACAACCTGGAGAGTCCCCTGAGAACATAGCCCCTGTATTTGTTTCTAGCCCAGAGCTGAAAAGAGTATTGAAGGCAACACTTCAAAGAATGGACTGGATTTGGGACACAGTTTGATGCTTGTGATATATGTGATATACATGAGGCTGTCCTACTGGTTTATTTTTAGAGTGGAGAGTAGAGGGTACAGAGGAGGGGAAAAGTGTTGGTTGGGTGGATATTGGGAGCAGAGAGGGAAAAAGAAGAGTGTGCCGTCAGAGGGTGAGGAGAGCAGAGAGAGTTACAGAGAGTTGAGTTCCTGGGGTTTTATGTTGAAAATTGACTTGAACTGCAAACTTTCACTTAATCACAATAAAAAAATGTAAAAAAAAAAAAAAAATTGTAGGAAAAGTTACAGCTCCCTCCCCCAAAAGAAGCTGATAAGAGCTAAACATAAAAGAAACCCATTGGCAATGAGTCAGTTTGGAATCACAGTGACCGTGTAGAATGGAGTAGAACAGAAATCAAATTGTTCTTAAGGAGTACCTAGTGGATTTGAATTGCCAAACATTTGGTAAGCTGCTGTAGTGCTTATCCACTACACCACCGGGGTTTCCAGACCATGCCTAAGAATTAGTATTTTGCTCTCCAAGGAATTTAAACAAGAATACGACAAGTATGACTTAATTTATAAAAAAGATTGCTTTACTACAAAGTATAAATACTGGACTGAAAAGGAACAAAGCTAGAAGCAAAAAGTAACAGCGTTTGGAACAATTCTGGCAAAAAGTAACAGTGGCCTGAAGTAAAGGAATGACAGTAGAGATGGAATTTGTATTCTTATCATGAGGGGCATGAGACGTAGAAAATCTCTGTCTTGCCTGTTTGGATTGATCAAAAACTAGGTATTGTAAGAATAAAAAGAGAAATGTGGCAATTTACTACATTAATTCAAATTGTATGTTGGTGGGAGTAAAAGAAGACCCCCCCACACACACACCAGTGACTTAAACAGAACAGAAGTTTGTCTCACATAAAAGTCTAATTATAAATTCATGGCTGATTGAGTTCTCCATAGTCTCAGGGACTAAGACTGCTTTAGTACCCCTGCTCAGCCTACATGGCCTCAGTTCACAGACTGAGCTCACAATCTAGTACAGTTTATCCAGATCCAGCTATCATGTCTTCATTCCAGCCAGCTGGAAGAAGCAAAAGGGAAGGGGAAAGCTTGCCTCTGTTATTTAAAGGCCCTTCGAGGAAGTTACATATAATTTCTGCTTCTATTTCAGAGACAAATACTTAATGACAATATGACACTTAGTTGCAAGGGTGACTGGTGAATGTAGAGTTTATTCTGGTTGACTATGTGTTCAGAAATATTTTCAATGTTTTATTACCAAGGAACAGGGGATAGCTAGCT
This sequence comes from Heterohyrax brucei, assembly GCA_028571685.1. Lineage (NCBI taxonomy): Eukaryota > Metazoa > Chordata > Mammalia > Hyracoidea > Procaviidae > Heterohyrax > Heterohyrax brucei. The sequence continues at coordinate 111,035,396 of CM053148.1, forward strand.
ATCTCTGCCACACCTAATGACTTCAGTGGAGTTTGACATTTTGTGAACACCCTGGGCAAGATGTGTCAAGGTGAATGAATATGTAGGAGAAGAGATCAGAGAGAGAGAGATCCAAGAAGGAGATAATATATATGATGGAGGAAAGAACAAGAGTTAAAGAGTTCATGAACAAAAAGTGTACTGAGTGGAAAGAGTCCTGGTGGTAACACTGGAGAGATAGTTACTGGCTTAGTTATCTAGCGCTTATATAGCAGAAATACCACGAGTAGATGAATTTGACAAACAGATGTTTATTCCTTTACAAATGTAGTAGGCTAGAAAGCAAAACACAGGGTGTTAGTCCAGGGGAAGGCTTTTTCTCTGTCAGTTCTGGAGGAAGATCTTTGTCATCAAACTTCTCTTGAATTAGTTTATCTGTGCACTCTGCTCACAGTGATGAGTTCTTAGTAGTATGAAGTCTCCGTCTCTCTGCTGTCTTCCCTTTTATCTCTTGCAAGATAAAAGGTAGTGTAGGTCACACTCCAAGGAAACACCCTTGGATCAGGGTTGTGACCTGGTAAAGGTGTTACATTATACTCTGATCCTCGTTAAAATAATTTAGTCTTGCTTCATTAATCACAGTAGGCATTAGGATTTATAGTACATAATAAAATAATCATAAAATGGAGGACAGCCACACAGTACAGGGAATCATGGCCCAACCAATTTGACATGTATTTTTGAGGGACAAAATTTTGTTCATGATAATGACCGATATCTTCTTTGAAATTCTCCCGTTCCTTAATGTTAGGATCTCTATACTTTCTGGGTCTCTTAAATTATGTATGTCTTCTTTCAAGTTGTTGTCCCAGAACCTTCAGTGATTAACTCTTTAATCTTCTTCAATTACATTCATTCTGATAGTGTGTATACTTGAGTGGATTTAAGTACCACTAATATGCTGATGAGTCTCTGATTTATATCTACATTGCTATGATACTCTCTTCAGAGGATATGTAATATCTACCTATGATATTTCTATTCAGATTCCTCATTTGCATCTGAAAATTAATATTCCTTAGAAACTTCATCTCTGTCTCAGCACACAGCATTTTTTCCTGAACTACTTGAAAACTCACAACAATTTTCATTGTTTTTGTGTTTCGAGTAACTGTAATATTTTCTTAGATACCAATTGCTTTATCTTACCAAACAAGTTGAAAGTCCTGTACAAATAATTCTACCTCTTGCCTTTCTATTCTTTGTCATATAGAGTATATACCTGGCAAACTATACCAATTAAATACTGATGACAAGAAAACAATATGATACACACATGAATCCTACAAGGTGGTATACAAAAGTAATATTAGTGTGAAGGTAGGACCAAGATGATTATCACATGCTTCTTGTGGTTCTTCTTACAATAAAGAACCTGCTAAACAAATGAATTGATTATATATGACATTCTAGAATCCCTGAACATCAAAGGCAAAGTTGAAAAATTAGACTGAGTGGCAGAGAGAGAGATAGAGCTTCAGAAGCAGAAGAGAGATTTAGAAGCAGCAGTTACCACACCTGATTCAGCAGGAATTGATACTTCATGGTCCTGATCCACTGGCACTACAGGGATAAGACAAGTGGTGGTGTTCAGGACACATTTTCCGCATTGCAAGAGACCAGACATTGGACAATCCAATCACATCTCCAGATTCTGTGCAAAACAGTGCTCTATCAGCAAAAGATAAATAACTTTGGTCAAACCTACTGTACACAGATCAAGAACCTTTTCTTTGGGATAAACCTCTATCCCGTTTTCTTGCCATTCTTCTATGCTGGACTGGTTCCAAGCTAGCTTCAGATACTGACACATCCCCTAGGCCAAAAGTAGGATCTTTTATGCACCCTGAGCCATTTTTCCAACCTGGAGGAAGGAACAAATTACAAACAAGAAAAACATAAATGGCCAGCTTCCCTTTGCTGGGAACCCAGGACAGAGACATTTCCTTCACCTAGGCACAGGCATAACAGATCCACAGACTTTACCTGTCAACACTGCATAGAGCTGTGTGGGCTCGCTACAGCAGCAAAGGCCTTTATTAGCACAGTACAACAGGATATATACCTCAGCCCTAATTTCACTGTATCAGCTATGTGGTGGAAAGGCAGGTTCGCAAAATTTGACATCTTAATATTAAGCAGGGTCCTCATCTACCCACAGCAGGGGTCTGAGGACTAATGACTTCTTAGAAACAAATTGTTTTCTCTTAGCAAACAAATTGAAGGTCCTGTGCAAAGAATTATACCTTCCGTCTTTCTAGCCTCTGTCATATTGAGCCTATACCTGGAAAATTATACAATATAAAGACTGATGACAAGAAAATAAAATGATATACAAATGGTTCCTACAGGGTGGTATATAAAAGTAGTATTAGTGAGAAGGCAGAACTAAAATGGTAGTCAATTGCTTCCTATGGTCATGCTACCTAACTAACTGAAACAGGGTCCAGAAAAAGTCATGTCTCCCAGACCTTATCACCAGTAGTACTGAGGACCCATATTCTTGCTACAAAATCCACCCACCTATGGACCCTATGGAACACAGAAATGCTTTCTTCATAGACACTTGGGGCATCTGTTAGTCCACTGTGTTGCTCAGTGCATGATCCCCCTACTACAGACAGATACTCATGCCTACACAGATCACCACTGCCCATCTAGGACTGTAGATGACAGCTTACACTAAACACTTGATGACTGACTATGTTAATACCTGATCCAAATACATATAAGAAAAGTAAATGGATTTACTGGCTCACATACATAGTAACAGATCCAATGACTTGGTGAAAAGGTGTTAGATCTTCAAAGTAACACTAATAAAACTATCTCATACAACCAGCCTATTTGAGCATCTTGAAGAGAGAGAGAGAGAGAAAGCAAATATAATATACATAAATACAATAACTTATTGATGACTTGAAAACAACGGTCAATATTAAATCACATAAAGATGTAGATAATGATGACTTCAGAAAGCTCCTGAAACAATCAAGAAAACTTCCAGATAAAGAGAACTTTCTGAAATTACTATAGGCAGAATACAAAAGATTACTACACAGAACTCTTCAAGAGATCAAGAAGACAACCAGGTAAATCAGAACAAGCAAAGAAAAACACAGACATGACAACTGAGGAACTCAAAAAGATTAGAGTGTAATGACAGAAGTTAACAAATTCCAAGAGTCCATAGACAGACAGAAACAGAAACCCAGAAGATTAACTATAAAATTTCAGAATGAGACAACTTACTATACCAAGTCATGGGAGGAGAACTGAGCAATGGAAGTCAGAATTAGTGAGACGAAGGATAAAGTATTTGACAGTAATATATATGAGGAAAATCGGATAAAAATTTTTTTAAACATGAAGTAATTCTATTAATTACATGGAACTCAATAAATAGGAATAACCTATGAGTGACTGGAGTGGCAGAATGAATGGAGGGCAGGACATGGTGGCAAACAGATAATATATAGACAGAACTGTTGAAGATTTGTTGGCAGAAAACTTCCCTGACATCGTAAAGATGAGAACACATCTATCCAAGGCATTAATTGAATCCCACACAAAGTAGAGCCCAAAATAAAGTCTTCAACACACTTTATAATCACACTGGCCAAAACTAAAGATAAAGAGAGAATTTTAAGAGCAACTAAGGGTAAATAAAAAGTCATTTACAAAGGAAAATCATAATACTAAGCTGGGACTATTCAGCAGAAACCATGAATGAAAAAGGGCAATGAAATAATGTATATAGAGCATTCAAGAAAAAGAAAAAGCCAGCAGAGAGTTACGTATACAGCAAAACTCTCTGAAATATGGGGCTGAAATTGGGACATATCTAGATAAATAGATGTTTTAGGAACATGAAAAAAACAAACGAAAATTACAAGAAATACTAAAAGGAATCCTTCTCAGAAAAAACAATGACAACTCAAGACTAGAACTCAAGACTATAACACAACCAGATATAAACCTAGATATGGAAAACAGAAATCACAAAAATAAATCAAAACTCAAACACTGAAAACAGGAAAACAGAGATGTCATTATGAAAAAGATGACAACATTGCAACAAAAAAGGACGAAAAAATGTAATCATAGATTTTTCATATGGAGGAGAAGACTAGACAACATAAAGAAATAAAAACTAATTTGTACTCAGAAAAACATGGGTAAATGTTAAGGTAACCTGAAAGGAAACTAACAATAATAATAAAAAAATTGCTACAGAGTCAATTCCAACTCATAATGACCACTACACATGGACATAAACAGCAACAACAGATACTCAGCAAATACAAAACCAACAACAATGAAAAACCTGAAAAGAAAATTCATAGAGAAAAAAGACTGCACAGAAAATTAAGTGGAACAAAGAAACTGTCAACCATGCACAAAAAGACTTCAATATAACAGCCCTGAATTCATGCCTTTTAACAATTACACTGAATGTAGATGTATTAAATGTACCAACAAAGAGAATGGCAGAATCGATTTGAAAAAACATGATCCATCTGTATGCTGCCTAAAGAGGCACACCTTAGAATTAAATAAATTAAAAGTCAAACAGTGAGAAAAAATACATCAAGCAAACAAGCAAAACAAAGCAGGAATGTAAACATTAATTCCTGACAAAATGAATTTTAAAATAAAATCCACCACAATGGATTAGGAAGGACATTATATAATAATTAAAGGGTTAATACACCAAGAGAATATAACCATATTAAATATTTACGTACCCAGTGTCAGAGCTTCTAAATAAAAGAAATAGCACTGAAAAGAACAGCAGGCAGCCCCACAATAATAATAGGACACCCCAACACAATATTTTCAGTGAAGGATAGCACATACAGAGAGAAGCTCAATAAAGAAACAGAAGCTCTAAATGACATAATCAATCAACCTTATAGACATACACTGAACACTCCACCCAAAAGCAGTCAAGTAAATTTTCTTTTCTGAAACACATGGAATATTCTCCAGGATAGACCATATGTTACGACACATAACAAGTCTTAGCCGAATTCAAAGCACTGAAACATTACAAACTATCTTTACTGACTAGCCAGCAAGCCACTGACATTGAGTCGATTCCAAGTCATAGTGACCTTATAGGTCAGAGCAGAACTGCCCCACAGAGCTTCAAGGAGCTCCTGGCAGATTTGAACTGCCTGCCTTTTGGGTAGAGGACATAGCGCTTTACCACAACACTGCAATGTTTTCCTTTTACTGGCTATAAAGCTATAAGAGTATAAATTAGTAACAAAAAAATCTAGGGTGAAAAAAGTCAAGCAAGTGGAAGTTGAATACCTTGATCAAAAACTACTGGGTTATAGAAGAAACAGAGGACAAAACACAGACACTCTAGAATCAAATGAGAATGAAAATGCATACTATCAGAACCTTTGGGACACAGCAAAAGAAGTGCTCAGAGGACAATTTAAAGCAACAAATGCACATTCAAGCGGAAGAAAGGGCCCCAACTGAAGCCCTATCATTGCAACTTGAAAAGTAAAAAGAGACCATCTTTTTGCTCAGTGTCTCAGTCAACTGGTACTGCTCTAACAGAAGATACCACAAGTGGAAGGTTTCTTGAAGAAAAACTTTACTGGTAGTCTGGTAAGCTGCAAATCTATTAACAAGTCCATTCCATATGAGAAATCATCACAGTCTAGTAGGCTGAGTCCAAATCCAGTGAAAGCATCTCAGCACAGGATCCTCTGGTCCAGAGTACGTGCTCTGCTATCGGTGCTTCACTTTTGGTGGTAAGAGGTTCCCAGCTTCCTTGGCTCACTTCTCTCCCTCATATTCCACAAGCCTGTAGCTTGGGTCCTGCCTCACTAACACAACTGCAAACCATTTTCCATCATTAATATCACAGAGGCAGAGTTCATAACACATGGGAGGAAAGGCCTGAAATTGGGACTCTTAACCAAGTCAAATCAACACACAGATTTTTGGGGGGGACACAATTCAATCCATGACAGTTGCATAATTGAATTCACTCTCCTTCATAATCTAACAATTATTCAATTGTTCTATAAACATATTTTCAATTGCTAGGGGTTAACATTTTTATTGGATGCCAACTAGTTGCATGATACTTTGATAAGATCTAAGATCAGTAAAAGAAATACAGTGTATAAACTATGTTTTCTAGAAGTGTAAACATAGGTGGAAAACTAAGACAAATATGTAGATAACTACATTGTTATACAGCACAACATGACAGAAATAGAAAAAAAACCCTTTGGTAGTTATACTTTTATGTATGCAGATATATGAAATCTTGATTATGTTTGCCCTAGAATAAATTCCATTAATTCAAAGGCAATCTTGACTATTTGTTACTTCATAAATTTTGTTCATTTTGATATTAACTCCCTAGATTGTACATTAGAGGAAATATTTTAAGGACAGTTATTTATAAATACAGATTAAGGTAGCCGATAAATAATACTTTAAATGTCTCAAGCATTTTCTCTAGCTTTTATAAATCTAGGTTTCAAAAGTGCCAAAAAAAAAAAGCAACCTACTTTTTATTCAGCCATCTTCATTTATTGTGTGATATCTTTGGAGCTCCTATGATTTAATGTTAACTTATTTTTCAACAGAAGGGTTGAGCTACTCTGTTAATGGTAAAACAACTACGATCATTTTGCATTTTTTAAAAGTGCATACAAATCTTTTAATCTCTGCCTACACCCATCAGAACAATTACCTTCCAATGTAATTATATTCAAAATGCAAGCAAGATAATAAGTATCCTGGATTTTTAACTTGATAAATATTCATTTGCCTTATAGGGAAAAGAGATGAGCATTCTCATATAATTAGCTGAATATTTTTAAACTTTTATTGAGTTTTTTGAGACATGTTTTATGTATGCAAATCTGCTAATTTATGTATAGGTAAGGAGGTTGGAGAAAGTGAGGAATCAGAAATATTCATTTCCATTCTGCCCTCCTTTCTGAGGAATAAGGTTGCTAATTATAAGGGAAAAATCATTTCTTCCTCACAATGCAGATTCTTTGTTTTATAAAACCTAAGCCAGCCAGAGCCACTTATCTTCCCAAAACATTGTAGAATATCCTTGGCTTTTTTCTCTACATTATAGACAGAGAACTAAGACACTAACAAGAGAAGTCTTCCCCAACCTTGGGAGATAACTAAGGGAGCACACAATACTTTTATTGTTTGAAGGTCCACAAAAATCAAGCAGATATGCAAAGACTTGCATATTGGCTACATCATACATTCTCTGTCCCAGAGCATGACCTAGCCACTGCTGTTGAGTTGATTTCAACTCATAGTGACTCTATGGGACAGAGTAGAACTGCTCCATAGTTTCCAAGGAGTCTCTGGAGGATTTGAACTGGCAACCTTTCATTTAGCAGACATAGGACTCAACCATTACACCACCAGGGTTTCCAGAGTGTGACCACTAGAGAGATTTGTTCACTTGTCCAATGGAATAAAATATGCTAACCTACACCTTACACTTTTGCAATGTCAACAGCTTAAAATTGTGTTTGTATATATAATCACAGATGATCTTTCAAGCACTTGTGTGAGAACTGCAGATAAAGGCACCATACGATTAAGTGACTGTCTGAAGAACCCCAAAACTGAAATAATAGAACCAAGACTCCCAAACCCAGTACTTGTCAATGTTGTGGATTTTCTTTTCTTTCTCCTTCCAGCACTACTACTCTGAACTGCTCAGAATTGCTTTTATAGAAGTTATAGCTGCAATTAATCCATTTCTGGTGAAATTATGAAAAGAAAGCAGTTTCATGGAGAGGAAATGAGCAATTTTCATTCTGATTCTAATGTTCCACTTTCCATGAAATCTGTAATTACCTCAATTTATTGTGCCCCTTTTTGTTTCACTGGTCTTCAGGTTTTATTTTCCTTTCTCTTTAGTGTTATGGATTCTGACATTTGTAACACTACCAATGTTTGATTGGAGTTATCATTAATAAGAGAAATCAACAAACACAATGCACTCATATGATTACATTTATGCCTAAATTATAATTCAAGAGGTAGAAGTAGTTATTAATAAAACAAGCGAATAGAAGTGATGAATGTATGTATTGTTGATCTCTTTTAACTCTTAAATTCTAATTTAAAGAATGAGCAGTTTAAGGATATTGTAACAAGCAAGCTCTTTTTTCCCTTGATGAAATAGAATTTTGTTTCCAAATATTTCACTGTGAAAACTTAAACTCTCTCCATCCTGAGTGGATAGAAAACTAGTCCCAGGAAGAAGACTCCAGTCTTCTGTTATAGAAACTGCTTCTGGAGGAATGCACTCTCAAATTCCAAGCTTAATAAACCCAGAGAGGTCGGCTTTTACTCTTAATGAAAAAGTCCTTAGAAAGGCTTGTTTGTAGTGGTCGTGAAAAACAGATTGCATTAAAAGTTATTTTATTCCTGCAGAGCTGAGATCAGTACACACATTACTCTATCCATCTATCCAGAAAATACATCATGCTCTGTTCTGCAAACTACTGACACCTGCCTCCCCCACACCCATCCTTCTCTGCAGCACCCTCGGCGTTTGAGTGAGTTTCACCCTCCTTTCATCAGAGTGCTGTTACCAGGCTTGGGTCAGACCCCTTGGAGACCAGTGTGCCTGTGGAAGAAGAGCAAGACCAGGTCGAGACAAATGGAAATATTTTCAGACCACAAGTTCCATCCAAGCAGAGTAAATGCCCCAAATGAACGAGACAGGCTTCAAATTGACAGTGTTCAGGGTGGGAAAGAATACACCTGAAGGGTGAGATTTCATTTCGACTACTATTTAGATTTGGTTCATTTTCTCTGACATTTTCACTCAGCCTGCAGTGACACCTGGTTGCTGCAGAGGTCAACAGTGGTTGCGGAACTGATCAAACTGCACAAACTCGGCATTGCTTTCGTGCCTTGTCCCAGAACCCGGCTGCAGTGGGTAGACCTCGGATACTGCCGTTGTTATTACAGTTATTTCCATGATTTTCTGTTAAAAGTCATCTCTAATGTTACGCACGGAAAACAAGCTGAATTGCTCCATCTGAATTTGAATAATGCAGAAGACTTAAGTTTAAAACAAACAAACCAAAAAATCAAACCTTGATAAGCATTCACATTTTTCAAATGAACCTTTTTGGAATACTGTATTTGTTTTTATCCATTTCCAGTATTTGGGGGGGATGGGAAAGGGGGGGAGATCGAAGCATAATGATGCTGAAAATCGCAGTGGCAGAAAATTATTCCAAACTCTGCCAGCGAGAAATACCCACTCATAACGTTTTTACTGTTTTTCTACCTTCTCGAAGCTTTTAAGTAAACATTATTTTCAGCTTGGAATTTTTCTTTATTTAAAGATGTATCTTTGAAACATCAAAACTTCTTTATTCTGCAGGTCTTTTTTGTGTGTGTGTGTTTATGTATATACATATGTATGTGTGTACACATGTATCCACACGTATGCACATATATACATGTATACACATACATAACGTGTGTGTGCATGTGTGTATACATACATGATGTATACACACACAGGAAACACTGGTGGTGCGGTGGTTAAGAGCTACCACTGCTCACCAAAAGGTAGGTAGTACAAATCCCCCAGGCTTTCTTTGGAAACTCTATGGGGCAGTTCTACACTGACCTATAGTGTCACTATGAGTTGGAACCGACTCAATGGCACTGGCTTTTATATATATACATACACACAAACACACATACATGTATGTAATCCTTTGCTATCGAGTTAATTTTGACTCACAGCAACACTGCGGGACAGAGTAGAACTGTTCCATGGGGTCTCCAAGGACCAGCTGGTGGATTCTATTGCCAACCTTATGGTTAGCAGCAATATCACTTATCACTGTGCTACCATGGCTATGTGTATGTGTGTGTGTATTCACATGTATTTGCACATGTATGAATATACACAAATGTACATGTGTTATATATGTATACTCATACATGTATGTGTGTGTGTGTGTGTGTGTGTGTGTGTGTGTATGCAGGCTCATTGCCATGGAGTTAACTCTGACTTATAGCAACCCCACAGGACAGAGTAGAACAGCCAACACTGTTTTTAAGAAGCAGCTGGTAGATTTGAACCAGAAACCTTTTGGTTAGCAGCCTTAGCACTTAAGTACTATACCACCAAGGTTTCCATGTATGGGGGGGAGGTATGTACACACAGACATAACCAAAAATTAAAACAAACCCAGTGCCACCGAGGCTATTCCAACTCATAGCAACCCTATAGGACAGAGTAGAACCGCTCCACAGAATTTGTAAGGAGCTCCTGGCAGATTCAAACTGCTGATCTTTTGATTAGCAGACACAGCACTTAACCACTACACCCCTAGGGTTTCCTTGTAAATGTATTTTGTAAAAAAGAAGAAAACATTTGGAACCCAATTAAATGGGATACTACTAATAATATCAGAAGGATTTCTTAGTAAGGCATTTACCTATAAGATAGTCCCATAGCACTTATAAAAATTCTCTATTGCTCTCTAGGTTTCTGAGTTATTTCACACTGTGTAAGATACAGTATTCATCTCTCTTTTTCTTTCTTATAATAAGGCCACATAAGACTATACTAAATAATCCTTATATCACTATGTTAATAAGTGGAAACCACCTTGAAACAACCTTACTCCCTTGGCCCTTGCAAAGCATTTCTCTTTCTCTTCCTTTTCTCCAATAAAATAGCAATATTCTGTTTGTGGAAATAAGAGAAGCCCAGGAACAAGATGTTTCATCTATTTTCAGTAGCAGGCCTCACGATTAGCTACAGAAAAACAAAGTAAAAAACCCTGGGGTGGTGATAAAATGTGCCTCTGTGTGAGATCCAGTCTTGGCCAGCCACATCCTTGTGGCAAAATATAATTTCCATACTGAAGTTTCCAATATCAGTGACAAGTTATAAATTAACCCAGGCCTGTAACAAAGACAGACAGCATGAGCAAGTAACAAAGAGAGACTTCCAGAAATGCTGCAGACTTCTTCTTCATCTTCCTGAACAAATGAGTCTGTTCTCGTTAGAAAGTTCCCTTTAGCTGTTCTCTTGCCTGGAGCGCCCTTTTCTTGGAAATCAACTTCACTCACTGTCTCACCTCCTTCTAGTCTCTGCCCAAATGTTAGCTCCTTTGTTAGGGATTCTCAGCACCCTGGCGTAGAATCACATCCCCTCGACATAGAATCACGTCCCTTTTTGCTGCATTACTTCTCATTATAAAAAGCAATCAAACCCACTGCCACTAAGTCTATACTGAAGCATAGCAACCCTACAGGTCAGAGCAGAGCACCTGATGCATGCAAACCGCTGACTTTTTGGTTAGCAGACGTAGCCCGTAACCCCTACTCCACCAGGATTTCCCTTAATGTCTTTCTCTAATCACCTAGATCTATCTGGGCGACACTGGTTTTGTCTTGTTTATTGTTCTCGCCAAGAAAAAAAATTACAAGGACAATATTTTTGTCTATTTTATCCAATGCTCTGTGTTCAGAGTTTAAAGAAATATCTGAGCTATATACTGAAAACAAAATTAAACCTGCTTCTCCTTCAGTCGATTCCAACTCATATCAACCCTGTAGGACAGAGGAGACCTGCCCCATAGAGTTTCTGAGAAGATGGTGGTGTATTCCAATGGCCAGTCTTTTGGTTAGCAGCTAGTTCCTAACCATTGCACCACCAGGACACCCATTTAGTAAATGGTCATGGAATCACTATGTAAATAAATTAGATTTTATTTATTACCTCTTTGAATGTGTATCACATTTGATTTGGTAATATTGATGCAAACGTGCTAAACACAGTTTTTTAAAACTTACTGTTTTCTAGTAGAATTGTGGAAACACTGGTGGTGTAGTGGTTAAGTGCTATGGCTGCTAACCTAAAGGCTGGCAGTTCAAATCTCCCAGGTGCTCCTTGTAAACTCTGTGAGGCCGTTCTACTCAGACTTATAGGGTCGCTACGAGTTGGCATTGACTCCATGGAACTGTTTTTTATGTTGTTGTTGTTTTTGTTTTTAAATTTAGAATTGTGGTTAGTTAAAGAATTAGTAATGGCCTTTGTAATATGTTCTGACAACATAAGTCTTATAAAAATCTCTTAGTCATTCTCTGTATTCCTTTATTATGGATTCCTAAAGATGAAGGTACATATCTGAGTATTCGTCTGGTAACACAAGAGAACTGGGTCAAAAAAAAAAATATTATGAATTATCCAAAGCTATGTCTGCTAACCAAAAATGGTCAGCAGTTTGAATCCAGCAGATGCTGCTGGGAAACCATGCAGAGGCAGTTCTACTCTTTCCTATAGGATAGCTGTGAACCAGAATCGACTCAAAGGCAAAGGGTTTGATTTTCCTTGGGAGATGGGGTTATTTTTGTAAATGCATTATTAAAAAAAAAAAAAATCATTGCCATAAGGCTTCCAAGGAGCAGCTGGTAGAGCTAAAAGGAAGACTTTTTGGTTAGCAGCCTTAGCTGTTAACTACTATACAACCACAGCTTCCAAATTCATTACATGCCCTTCTCCATCAAATACGCATTATTAGCTTATCAGAAAAAATAACTACTTTATTCCTCCTAAAACTGAAATTTTAGCCGATACATTAGTCATTCAATCTCTGTATTTTCAGCTTAATGATAGGAATGAAAATAAGCAATAAACTATGATATAAAACAAAAGCTAATATGAATTGAATTTTAGAGTATACCAATTTCTAAGGTAGCCACTTTGCCTATATTCGCTCCTTTAACCCACACTCCACACTTCATTAGGCAATACTATTATTACTTAAATTTCACAGTTGAGTAAATAAATTGAGGGAAATGAATTTCCCCTAAAGTATCGAAGTGTGCAAGAGGCAGACTGATGATTTGAAGCAACACATCTTATACCTTAAATTCACTCTACGTCATCAATGCCCCACAAAAATCACTTACAATGAGCACTTTTCAACTCATAGGAACCCTATGGAACAGAGTAGAACTGCCCCAGGGAGTTTCTAAGGAGCCCCTGGTGGATTAGAACTGCCAACCTTTTGGTTAGCAATGATAGCACTTAATCAGTGTGCTGTCATGGTTTCCCTAGCTCATCAGAAACTATGAATATTAAGTGATTATTATTGATTAATGTATTTAATTTACCCATCATCTCTAGGATGCAGGTATATTGCAGATGAAAGAATTTGGAGACATTCATTAATTTGTGCAAAATTATCTAGATGAAACTGCTTCAGATGTTATGTTCTTTCCACTGCATCTCATTAGATCTGAAGGGAAGAGAAGGTTTCTGACACAGTCACAACTTTGTGTCCTGCCTGAAAGCCAAGGGAGAAAAGATTTCCTTAATTGCATTCTGCAAAGCCCTCTGCCCTGCAGGTGTTTTTCCCCAGTGTTGTTATGTGACGTTATTGCTATTAAAATGTCAGCAGGGAACATAATCTCTCTGTCACCACAACTGCTATGAACAGTCCACAGATGTGAGTACTGGGCAGCAAGCAAGGCCTTTGTTACCATTTTGCAGTAGTTGCAAGAAGTCCCTGTTCTCTTCCTAACCTTGTAGAAAGCAAAGAAGTGCACTTTTCTGACCTGGAAGCAATCTTACTGTCCATTACAATTACATTTGTATTGACTTTTTCAAGGAAAAATTGAATACTTGTGGGAATCTTATTTTTAGAGTCATGTGTCATGAATGCTTTACTGACCTCAGGTAGATGGATGTTCAAAGCCTTTGTGAATTAGTAATGTTCCATGAATTTGATGCAGCTTTTGTGAACAGTACATACTTCATGCTTTGTTTTAAAAGTGCTATTTTAGTATGAATATTCATGGTGTATAAGACGTGAGTAAAGAATCAAAATTTCCCAAAGCCTTGGGGAAAAATAGACATGATAATTGTTAGATAGAAGAAAAGAAGCAAAACATTAATTCCTAGATTATTTAAAAGAATCATCTGGGTTTATATTTGGAGGTAGTCATCAGTACTGTAAATTACAACATCTGTTATTCACTGTCAGTAGTCTTTGTTTTTACCTTATTTTTTAAAATATAACAAGGAACATTCATGTTATTTTTAAAGCATCTTATCCAGCTTGTTAAAATAATTTTCTGAAATGAGCTGTTACGGTTATGTAATTTTAGATTAAACAAACATTCCAACATGCAATAACAAAGTGGAAATATCTACTTGTATATTTTTTATATGCATGAACAGACCCAACTACAATGTAAAAGTTCCTAGATGCATAGAATTATGGTCACTATGGAAATTTTTAGTTTACTGACAGAATAGAAAAAAATCTGTGTTGTCGGGGGCCATGAAAAAACTTCAGGCCCCAAATAACAGGAAGTCCGGAAAGCCCCTGACAACGTGCGCGTGGGAAAACTACCCACACGTCACTGCCAGCGTCACTGTCCAGGCATACCGCCTAACCAATCATAAAACGCCAAGTGCCTCACACCAGATATCACCCGATTCCAAATCCCTCCCCTTCCCGCTATATATATACATCCACTGCTAAAATAAAAAAATTCTGAGGCTTGATCAGAATCCTGTCTTGCCTCCATTTCTTCGCATCTCCTGCCCTACTTTCATTTTCACAGGTTCCTCCTCGCCCCTCGGTGATTTGTCCCGCGGGCCGGGACACTGTGTGTGATTTGATCAGCACTTAACGAGGAAAAGAGTTTGTTGTTTACAATTCAAGTAAACAGAAATTCATTGCTTATTTGCTATGTTTAGAGTACTTTGTTAATCAATAAAGATAGTCCATAAATGACTATGTAACATCACCTATCCAAAAATAGTTCCTATCTGTGATTACTCGTGTTTTTGATTAAGAGGATCACTCAGTATAACTTGAGTCCTGGATGTCTGTGAATGGCAGCTTTCTCAAAATCTAGGTACAAGAAGCCAATTTAAAATTAGCCACAACTTCTGTAGCTATTTTCTCATAGATTCAAGAGGCTTGCTTTGTTTTTCTCCTTCGACTTAAAAAAAAAAGCACTTCAAATCTTTGTATTTCCATTTCCTACAGTCTCTTCAAAGATCACAAGGGACGTTATCCCAGACACAAGATTTAAATGACATGGTGACATACTGACCTCATAACTTTTTATGAAGGAAACTCATATCTTTTTTTTTCATTTAAAAACAGAAGTAAACTTTATTCTACTTCATTCTACTTTATTCTACTTCAATTAAGTTGACTTCAAAGCTGAGTTTTGTTAATGGTGTTGTACGAATTAGTCACATATGCATGATTCCAAATAAATGCTAACTAAAATAATAATGAATGGTTATACTCAAGCTATTCAAAGCTTAAATAACACGGAACAAAACATGATTGTGGTGGTCTTCAACCTCGTAAAGAGAAAGCTATAATTTCCTTTTGGGCTAATAGCGTTGCCAGGCAGAATTAAGTCATTGAGATAGCGAGTGATTCCTGAATTCTCTGATACTAAACAAATCACTGTATCACACACTCCTTACAGAATGACCTTTTATACTGAGCACCTAAATATAGCATGCATGTTAAAAAGCATTCATTCAAAACTAATCTGAAAAATCTTCTCTATGAAGCAACAAATGCCACGGTACATTCTTCAAGTTTCAGTTTGAAAGTCCCTTGCAGGAAACTCTTACAAGCAACATTAACATCAGGAAAGACAGAGGAAGCTGGATAAACAGATGGCGCTTTCTTATTTTCAGTTTTATCTGTGTTCTGCAAAACTTTCCTGTTTACCAATTATTGAATGTTTTCTTTTATTTAATGAATATATGTGACGTATAGATAAAGTACCATATTTAGATTCCCTTAATCAAACTAGTTTGTAAGCTCTGCTCTTGTGACTTCATATCAGCTGGTACCATCTGCTCCTCTGAGGTCAGTTCAGTGTACATGTCATTTCAAAGGTGTAAATCCACCTAGGCATACCATGGGCAGCCAGCTGATCTGGAGACTTAGCAACAGGAGGAAAGGCAGACAAGTAGATATTCTTCAGACAAAAAGGGCAGACTTTGAATCCATTGCATGTGAGATAAGAGAATAAGTAAAGATCTATGATCAAATTTATTCATTATTTGAGGATTTCTTTAAAAGATGGTGGAGTAAACAGATGGCTCCTCAATTCCCTCTGAGAACTAAGGCCTTGATGATATGTATATGAAGCATTGAATATCTGGGGAGCCTTAGGACCTAATATATTTGACTAGCCAACAGTATCAGACTAATCTTCTCCTCTCAAAAACAATCCAGTGACAGTCTGACCTCCGCTTCTGCTGTTTCATTGTATCAGAGAACAGCAGCTTCGGCAAACGGCTGGTAACGGTAACGTACTTTCACTATAATCTGGCAGGCGGAGTCTGCTGTTCCTAACTGCCTGTTCAGACCAGCCTGTTGGACAGTTCCCAGCTCCCAGTTCAGAACCTGGACAGCTCCCTGCCTAGAAGTGCAGTTTACTTTTAAGGCTGAGAGGCTTGTATACCTCCCTGGACATCTCTCTGTTGAGAAGCCTCAGCTTTTCCTGCCTCTTGTCTCTCACTCACATCGTAGGGTTGGCTGACAGCCCCCAGTTTCTCCATAAGCAGAGCAGCCTCTCTGCTACCCAATAAGCAGTCTTCCATCCTTGAGAGTCCACCTGGGGCAAATCACTAGAGAATTAGAGTCAGCTGGTGACTAACAATTCTCTTAGATCCATTATTAGAGAAATCAAATAGTGTCTAGATGGCACGCAGGCAGCAGACCATAACTAATCATTTAAAGAAGCAGCCTTCAAATGCTCCAGAAAATTCCCTGAATAAAGATTTAAAAAACTCAAAAAATTTCCCAGATGAAGAAGCCTTTTTGAATCTATCAGAGGTTGAATACAAAAGAGTTATATATAGAATCCTCCTAGAGATTAAACAAAATGCAGTAGAACAAATTGAAAAATTTGGTAAGCTATTTGAAATGCTATAATATCAATGATCTGAAATACATCATATTAATAACAAAATTACAGAATTAGATAATTCTGTCCAAAACCAAAAGAGTAGGATTGAACAGATGGAAGTTAGACTCAGTGACCTAGAAGACAAAACAACTAATACCAGCATTTATGAGGCAAAAACAGAGGACAAAAATAAGACAAATGAAGAAGCATTAAGAAACATGTGGGACTCCATGAAGAGGAATAATTTACATTTAATTGAAGTTCCTGAACAAGGGGGGGTTGGTGACAATACAGGGAGTATTGCTGTAGAGATACTGACAGAAAATTTCCTGAGATTATGAGCAAAGAGAACATAGGTAACCAAGATTTTATCAAACACCGCAAAAGTTAGACCCCAAAAGACGGATGTGAAGGCATATTATAATTAAGCTTAATAAGCTAAAACACAAACAGATGCTTCTGAAGGCAGAAAGGCTCAAAGCAAAACTAACATTCGGAGGAAAACCCTGTAGACTTCAAGATTCAATGATTCAGGTAGTAAATAGAACCACGAATGTGTCTACAGAAGTACTCATGTTAGTTTGTTCTTTTATAAAAAAAAAAAAAAATGAAATTCTCACTTAGCTATAAGAAAATAGAAAAATCTCCATAATGTAGATTAAAAGTGTACTTTTCACTAGTGAAAACAATTGAGAAATAACAGGCATTACTGGAAATTCTGTATACCTTTTAAATTTTCCTTACTATATCTTAACATCTACACATCCTGTGGAAACACGGGTGGATAGTAGTTAAGTACTACAACTGCTAATCGAAAGGGCAGGAGTACAAGTCTACCAGGTGCTCCTTGGAAACTCTATAGAGCAGTTCTACTCTGTCCTACTGTCGCTAAGAGGCAGAATTGACTCAATGGCAACAGGTTTGGTTTTTGGTTTCATACATCATATACGGCAACTCAAAAGACTGTGTATCTCAGACACTCCTCAAATTCTAGTTACCTAGTTGTTTTCTCCACTGAGAAATCTATATGCTTTTTATTTTTATGTTGCCTCCAGAAATAAATCACTTTATATAAATAGCTCAAAACTTGGCTGAGAATGATGAGAAAGCTCTTACTGTTCCATCAGGGAAGCTTTGTTTCGTAGTGCTTTTCACCTGAGTCACTAGCCTGAAGTCTGTAAAAATGATACATATATATTTTTTGTTCCTTTGTATTTGTCTTAGATATTTATGGTTGCTATAGCAGAAATACCAAGTAGACGGCTTTCCCAAACAGAAATTTATTTTCTCACAGTGTAGGAGAATAGAAGTCTGAATTTAGAGCTGCTACTTTAGGTGAAGGCTTTTTCTATCAACAGTAAAGGAAGGTCCTTGTCTCTTCAGCATCTGCTTCCTGGTTCCTTGGAGTTCTCCATTTGTCTTAGCATTTGCCTTAGCCTATCTCTGCTTTGCTTGCCTGTTCAGTCTCTTTTATATCTTATAAGAGATTGACTCCAAATACCTTACACGAATCCTGTCCCACTGATAGAACAAAGACAACCCTTTCCCAAGTGGAGTTATAACCACAGGCATAGAGATTAGGATTTACAACATACATTTGGGGTTGTCTTAATTCAATCCATAACAGTATATGATTTATTTGCGTGAAAAAATGTTCTGACAGAAAGCTTCCAGGATAAGAAAACAGTGATTCTATTTAATTTTATACACACACACATAATAAAAAATATGTACTATATATTCACACAGTATTATTAATATTTTATGAGTGTAATACAGAAAGATTAGAATACTGCTTTTTGTTAGGTGCCATACTCACAATCATAACAATGTCTGAGTCCATTGTTGCAGCCACTGTGTCAATCCATTTCGTTGAGCATCTTCTTCATTTTCATTGACCTCTATAATTCTAAACATAATGTGCTTCCCCAGGGACTGGTCTTTCCTGATAATGTGTTTGAAGTATATGAGATGAAGTCTCATCATCCTTGTTTCAAAGGAGCACTCTGGCTCTACTTCTTCCAAAACAGATTTGTTTCTTCTTCTGCCAGTCCATGGTATATTCAGTACTCTTCATCAACACCATAATTCAAAGGCATCAATTCTTCTTAAGTCTTATTTATTCACTTTATTCACTTTGCACACATACGAGGTGATTGAAAACACTATGGCTTGGGTCAGGCACACCTTAGTCCTCAAAGTGATGTCTTTGCTTTCAAATCCTTTAAAGAGATCTTTTTAGTAGCTTTTAATGTAACTGTCCCTAATTATAATATTTACAGCAACACTAGAAAATTTACTCATTTTTTTTTGCCTAGGTAGCTTTTCAACCTGGATTTTGGGGGAAACAAAAAATTAGAGTTTTAATCACAATTGTTTTTCTAATAAATAAAAATTTTAAAGATGATTTTGAGTTATTTGAAACAGCATGTGTTTCTATAAATAATATTACTGCTCCTTGGAAACTCTATGTGGCAGTTCTACTATGACCTATAGGGTCCCTATGAGTCAGAATTGACTCAATGGCTTTGGGTTGTATTATTTAACTTTTAAGAATTTTAGTGTATCAGTTTTTTTTTTTTTTAATGAGATGGCACTTGGCTTTATTCCCAATAGCAGTTTCTAACCAAAAGGTCAGCAGTTAGAATTCACCAGCTGAAAACCCTGTGAAACCATTCTGCTCCATCCTACTGAGTCGTTGAATTGGATTCAACTCAGTGACAATACCTTTTTTTTTTCCTGTGTTATCCAGAAGTCAAGACTGTTATAAGGAAAGATCCTATTTAAATGGGTTTTATTTATTTATTCCTGGAGCCCTGGTAGCAAGGTGTTTAAGTGCTACCACCATTAGCCAAAATGTCAGCAATTTAAATCCACCAGCTCCTCTGTGGGAAACTCTATTGGGAAGTTCTACTTTATTTGCCCTATTGGGTTGTTATGAGCAAGACTGATTCTACAGTCACAAGTTTGTTTTATTTCTTTTTTTATTTTATTATTACTAGTAAAACTTTTCAGATTAAACTCCCTCCATTGATTTATCTTTCAGGCTTAAAGTGAAGTAATGGCAGTGGCATCTTACCAGGATGCAAGCTCCGTGCTGACTGACAACTGTGCTTCTAAGTCACTGGTAAATCCTAGCACCTAGAAGGGACATTCACAGTTTGATGCCTATAATAAATGTTTGTTACAGCCTAAACAAATCTTTTCAACAAAATGTCTTATATATAAAAAAAGAAACATAACAAGAATCAATTTGCTGCTCAAGTCTTCAGATTTCTTCGGCACATGAATTCTTGTGTATGCATGTGCACATTCATGCACATGTGTGTGTTTAGACAGAGTATTTTCAAATTCTGCTTGCTAGAGAAAGCAAGCTGATGTTTTCTATCACTCCATCATTTGCTTTCTTGATCTGTGTTATGTTTACCTGTTACACTAGATTTTTCTTCACCCCTGTGAACACTACCCTAATTATCTCCCTTCTGGGTTATCACAAGAGCTTCCTTATACTCTTTCTAACTTTAGAATTTTACTTCTTCTATGTACCAAATTATCTTTCTTAAAAAAAAAAAAAAACTGATTATGCAAATGTCCTCCTCTAAAATATTGTCTGGTTCTCCACTGCCTACATATTAACTCCCAAATGCAGATCATATTAAGACATCTCTCTCTGACCTCTGACTCGATGGCACTTGGCTGGCTCTCTAACTTGCCCCTCCCTATCAAGGCTCCTATGACAACAAGCTGTAGTTTCGGAAGATGTCATCCCTATCCTAGTCTTCCTCTACTTTACTACTTGAAAGTCTAATTGATACATTTTAAAATGTCAGCTCCAGTGCTACTTCATGAGATTTGCTATCACCATTACTCCTCCAACCCCACCCCCACCCAACATTCTTAGGTAGTCTCTGATGGATGTTTGTTTACACCTGCAGTCACTCCTTGTAATGACTGTACATTACACATCTCTCTGTGCGGTGAACTGTGGGAAGGGTCATCTGTGCAGCCATACGGTCCTTTACTGGGTCTTATATCTGGTAGATATTAAATAACTTATCAAGTGAATGAAAACATCACAAATATATTCATAATACATATTCATCAAGTACAAAATAATGCATGTATAAATTCTATATGTCTATCACTAAAATACATATAGACTATTTATGTGCAACATAATTATGTTTTATAAAACCATCATAAATTATTTATTGTAGTGACAATTGTGACAATTTGTTAATTTGTTTACAACCAGCACAAAGACAAAACTAAGTTACCTAGTCCTTAGTTAATGATGCAAATTACATCTGCTGTAGACCCTTTAACGAACAACTTACCTTGTGATGATTGTTTTAATTTACAAAATAGTATTTCCAGCATATTGTGTGTGGAAGTCTTTAAGACCGAAGGTGTTACCATCTTGATAGCTGTATAAGAGAAAATTCTAATATATTAAATATCCACTTCACTTAAAACCGGGGAAAATACTCATGGATCTATTATGTATGAGGTGGGGAGACAAAGTAAGTAAGCAGGGAAGCAAAGGTATTTGTTGGGACATATTTGTTGTGAGGATTTTGTAGTTTTTAAAGACGCCTACCAGCACACTGTTGCTCATGCACGCGCGTTCATGCGCGCGCGTGCACACACACACACGCTCGCGCACACACACACATGCAGACACAGAAGATTCAGTAGTTGATCTGAATGCAGGTTTCAGTCAAATGGATGTCGGGACAGCTTACACACACAGCTCTAGTTTCCTTTCATTTAGAGATAGTAAACTCCTCCTTGTTACCTTATATAATCATCTGCCCCCTCCTCAACACAGACTCAGCAAAATTATTTACTGTCACCGTGGTTCCTGGTTTACTAGTCTCCAGGGATTAAAAGGGAGCATACGCAGGCCACAGCCTAAAATGACAGGAGGCGGAATCATTACCTCATTACGGCTATGATTCACTGTCCCTGCACGTGGCCAGTGCGAAGGGTCAGCCAGGGCCATGCGTTTGCTATAGGGGCCTTTCCTTGAAAAGATCAACCTGCGTAGCACATCCTAACATCCTTCGGTATAGGCAAAGGAGTCTGGCTGAGGAGGACAAGGAAGCCTTAGGGAGGGCCCAAGGCTGAGAAATTTCACGAAACTATTGACAATTTTTCTAAAATTTCCATCACAAAGACTAAATTCACTTAAAATGAACTGTTTGACATTTTACCAAAATGACAGTTTTCCTAAAGACTTATTATTCAAGAGGGACGGAAATTTACTTTTCCACCTGTCACCACAGTGATATTTATTTATGGAAAGTGAATGAAGTTTTTCAATTTCAATAAGTAAATTTTCAATGATAAACCTTGTGCAGTATGTTTAAAGACTTTGCAAGC
Source organism: Heterohyrax brucei (assembly GCA_028571685.1). Taxonomy (NCBI): domain Eukaryota; kingdom Metazoa; phylum Chordata; class Mammalia; order Hyracoidea; family Procaviidae; genus Heterohyrax; species Heterohyrax brucei. Next base: position 111,057,785 of record CM053148.1, read on the forward strand.
TTTCTCTGGAGTTAGTTGTCAATATGTTTGTAAATTATATTAAATTCATGTGTCTCTGCTTCATAGATTGTGATAAAAATTAATATTTATTCTCCAAATAATTAAAAGAGCTCAGCTTACACATAAACATGTGTAGATGACGTATGCTTTCATACTGAAATCTCTGATGCTTTACTCCTCGATTGCTATATAAATAATCAGCAGGCCAGGACTGTGAACTGGATCTCATATTGGGACTCCAAGAGAAAAGAAGAGAAGAGGAAGCAATTGTCAAATATTACTAGCATGTCACCATAAGGAGCCCAGTGTTGCAATGGGTGAACTCTAGGCTGCTAGCCTAAAGGTCCGTGGTTTGAACCGACCAGCAGCTCTGTGGGAGACAAGACCTGCAATCTGCTCCAGCAAAGATTCTGGACTAGAAAATGCTATGGGACAGTTCTACTCTGTCCCACAAGGTCACTGTAAGTTGGAAGTACAGTTGGTAGCAAACAACGGCACACCACTAAACGTGCCACACAGAGGAGGTTGCCCTGGTGAAGAATTGTATTTTCCTTTATTATATTTATTTTTAAATGCTAAGTTACATTATTATTTTTAATAGCTCGTTTCAAACCACACACACACAGAATTTTTAAGTTACATTGAGATGCACAAGTTCAATGAGTCCAGGCTAGCAGAAGGGAGCATGGACTTTTCTATGCTCCAAACACTTTCCAGGACTCAGGGAACACAGAAGCACAAAATTTTGTCCTTATTTACAAGGACTTGACAGTTTAGTATGCAGTGCCAATTTACCTCAGGATTGAGATAAATTCACTCAGTAGATATTTGGGAAGCGTGGGAGCTCTTTGCTCAAATAGTTCTGAGTAAAAATCAATCCACCTAAATCCCAGCAATGATGTGTAAATCTAATGTCTCCCTTTAGAAAAGGCTTAGATGCCAGCAGCTGGGGTTTTGTATAAAACCATGAAATGGACAGATAAGTATTCTGTCATTTGTTAATGAACAACAGTGGTTATATATATATATATGTATATACACAAATAAAATATAGAGATTTTTTTGACATTTCAAAATTTTCTTTCATAGAGAGAATTCCAGAAAAACCTACAAAACCTCCATTTCAAATTCAGCAAAATGCCATCAGTTGGACCTCCACAGAGCATAACTGAAGGCATTTTACCAGTTACATTTTATAAACAAGGTAAATTTTTCAAGCCACAGGAAAAAATGCTCATCTGATTCTATTTGAAATCCCTCCAGAATATTCTAAAAGTGTATTTAAAGCACTGTGTTTAGTATTTTAAAGCTAGTTTGTTATTTAAAACAAATTAGTATTAGAAATTGAAATGTAAAGAAAGGTATCTTATAACACCTACATACTTCTTGCAATTTTTAGCCTAATACGTTAAGGCATTTTACTGATGTGTATCAGTTTTACCTGTAAGTACACAGACAACAGATGTGTCTTCTATCATGGTGGTAGAATAGCCTTAGATAAAAGATTAAAGGATCCTGATCTTTGGTTTAAAACAACATTTTTTTGCAATTACCAAAAACCTGAATGCATTGATCTCAGGTGTGGTTACCATTTATTTATTTTCAAAAACTATACAGAGTGGCACCTCAATAAAATTGAGGCAAATTGAGTTCATTAAGAAGAAGCACCAACTCCACTTGATAACCTCATTCTATTATTTCTCTGAACCTGAAGCAAAAGGAGGTACACTTTTAGCATTTTGTAAAAGGTACAATAATGACCTAAGTATAGAGAGAATTGCCAGTATTTTTCCCTCACAGACAAATATGAATGCATATTTTGTTGATTTTATTTTATGGAAAACAGAATTATAAAAGTAAATGTTCAAGACATTCCTATTAGCTTTGCAACTGCATTACAAAGCAGAAGAGAATAGCATTTAATTCGTTCAAACTACCCTTGCGAGGTTAAAAAGAAAATTGATTGTGGTTTATTAGTCCTTTCCAATAAACACTCAAGAGTTCAGCTGACTGAAAGCAATTGATACTTGTAGAATCAATGGTGCAGTAGAATACCCTAATGGGTATTGTTGGAACTTTTAATTCTTGTTATGCTGTTGATTCTTTCAAGGGTTATTTGATGGAATTCTTGTTGATGAGTATCTTTAAAGCTTTGCTGCTTAAAGAACTGGTTTATTGAATGTCTTTGCACTGCTTCAGATCGATTTACAGATAACTTCATTGTGATTCGTACAAAAGTAAAAGAACAGGGGAAAAAGAAAAGGAAAATTTACATAACATGCACAGTGTTTATTCCTTCCATTCTTTTATAACTGATGGAATGATCTAAGCTCCAATGACAGTGTTTCTTTACAAGTATCTGTAATTAAGAATTTCAGGCAGTTAATTTGTGATGGAATTAGTAAGTTGCTTTTGTGTCATATGAGATTTAATGTCAACAGTATTTAGATGTGGTGTTTCTTTGCATTTTCATTATAAATTCTTTAAGATACTTCAGAAAAAGTTATCACTGATAATTCACATATACACACACATACCGAGTCTTAGCATTTTGACACACTTAAAATTCTAGCAATGGAATCAGTGGGAAAAGAAAAAATAACTTGCTGGATCAGGGTAGGCAAGGGGCTAATTTACAGAAGCCAGTTGCTTGTACTAAATTCTAAGTGGAAACAGGGCTTACTGCTTCAGAATAATCCTCTTTTCTCCCTCTAGTCTCTTATAGTTTTTGTTTTCTTTTTTTTCATCCTACCTTCTCTAGGCTACAAAATAATTCTTTCCTTGCCTTAGTCTACTTCCAAGAACCTTGACTACTAAGCAATTACCCTTTATGTGGCCTCCTCCCTCTCTCATTGGGCTAATAATATGTAATTCTTCCTAAACTGCTTTGCAAATACTTCAAATGTTTTACATTTCTTTCGGTCTCTTTGTAAAACATGCACAGTCACATGTGTCCCTCATGTATTCAAATACATAGATACATATTTCATTGCTTAAAACAATACTTTACCTTTAAGAAAACATGAAACAAATACATGCTAAAAAATCTGTTACAGTTTTCTTTGATTATAACTGTAGAAGACCCCAGTGGCATAATGGCTAACAGTTATGACTGCTAACCAAAAAGTGGACAGTTCATATCTAACAGCTAACTCTTAGAAACCATATAAGACAGGTCTAGTCTGTCCTTTAAGGTTACTATAAACAAGAATCAATTTGATTGCAACAGTTTTGTTTTGAGCATACTACAGGTGGTCTAATAAAGTTAGTGAAGGCTGGAAAAGTATTTTATGACAATCTAAAGATATACATGATTTAAAGATATACAATAGTAAGTTACTATCACTCTCATATTACTGTAGCTTGTACTGTGGTGATCTACACAATGCTAAAAAGCTGGAGATTAAAGCACTGCTATTTCAAATACCAGTGTGATCATCCATGGTGAACAGATTTCAGCACATCTTCCAAAGACTATACAACTATAAAGAAAAGCCTAGAGATCTACTTCCAAAAATCAGCTCCCCGAAACCTTATGGTTCACGACAGGTTATTTTACAATATAGAGCTGAAAGATGAATGACCCTTCTAGACTGGAAGGCACTGAAAATACACCACTTCCACAACAAAGAACTCTAACACACTAGTGACGGTGGACACGGTGCAGGACTAGAAAATCTTTCCTTCCATTGTACACGGGGTCTCCACGGTCCAAGTCAACTCTATGTCCATTAAATAAAACAACAACAACAAATAAGTATGTGTATATATCTATGTTTTTCTTCTTTTTTGCAAGTAAATACAGAAATGTAATAATCTTAAAGAATTAAGGACTTAACCTATTTAGCAAGTTAATCTAGTGTTTTCTTATTGATTTCCATTCATTCAAAGACAAATCGAGAACATCGGGGTAAACCTACAAGTTTCTTATGAAGAAGACTGATAATGTTTGTAATGTTTGTCATAGTTCCTTCTTCTGTCTGGAAACTGAAGTCCACTGAGCCTTTCCCTGTGGGACTCTGAACAGCCCCTCATCACAGTGAAAATGAAAGTGTAGTGGCAGAGTAGGAAAAGCCCAACGCAACAAGTGGCAGGTAGGTGTTCTAGTGTCAGCAGCACTTGCCTATTACCTGTTCAGCTTTGAGCAGTTCACTTAAGCACAGTTTCATCATCCAAACACTGGAAATCACAGAGTTCTAGTGAGGATCTAGTGTGACTATTGGATGGGAGTTTAAAAATAACCACCACATATTCTCATACACGTGAGACTGAGCCTACATCTGTCGTCTGGCCTCAGGTTTTCTTACTGAAAACTTAAGATATACTTTAGGCACCAGTAGAAACCTTGGTGGCATGCTGAGTTAGGTGTATGCCTGCTAACCAAAAGATCAGCAATTCAAATCTGCTGATGCTCCTTGGAAACTCTATGGGTCAGTTCTACTCTGACCTCCAGGGTGGCTGTGAGGCGGACCCGACTTGATGGCAGTGGGTTTGGTTTTTTTTTTTGGTTTAGTTCAGACAACTATATGTTGTGAGTACAATTGACCTGGTTTAAATTGCAAAGAATATGAAATGAAATGTCTTATATTTCTGAAAAACATTCAGATGTATCCCCTAATTGAAGTGAAAATGTCTAACACAGCAAAACAAGCTCACTATTCAACAAATTTGGATGTGACTCGACAGCAGTCGGTTTAAGATTTTAATGAATTATCACAGCTAGCACTTATTGAGTGTCCAGAGTGACCACTTCTGTGCATACATCCATTTAATCTTCATCACATCCCCTTCAGGTATCATTATGTATTAGCTCATTTAATACTCCTGTAAACTCCATGAAGTCAATAATATGTTGTTCCAATTTTATAGTTTTGAGACTGTTGTTTAAATTAAATAATTTTCCTAAAGTTTTATGGAAAATGTATAATTAGAGTGTGAGCACCTGTGATTCAAATCACCTCTAGATCTAAAGCTGTGCATGCTTATCGTAAACCAAGATAGCTGGATTTAAGTTAGAATGAAACTGGGATAGAATCTAACCAGAGTTCAGAAAATTTACCTTATTATTTCCTGTGACCTCAATTTGGTTTATGTCTGTTAACATTTACTACCTAAGAGAGTTTCTTTCTTTTTTTCTCTTATTTTCTAAAATGAGCTGGAAGATAAATACTAAATTTTTAAGTGTCCAAGTCATCAAAATTAGTAAGGAGACATAGACATGACGTTAAACAAGAGAAAAATAAGTCTTCTAAAATGTCTTAGTTACAATTGCATACCCTATATGATGTGAGAAAACAAAAAATCTAACATTTAACTGTCAACTTTTTTTTCAAGATACTTTCATACTGAATAGATTTTATTATATTCAACTTCTCAATAATGTTTATATCCATCCAATAAAAGCCTTGAAATATTATGAAAGTGTGATTGCAATATCTGTGCTACATCTCAGATAAGATTCTCTTTGTCTATATTTTATCCAATTTTGAACTTCCAGGACTGCATTTAAGATGCATGTGTAAAATACGTTTGCTGCAAAGCCTTTTCTGTGTAATCAGAAACCCGTTTATCCTGGAGGATATGTACACTTAATCCACCAACTATTTCTTAATTTTATGGATTATGCCTCCCATTCACGGAATTCTAAGATCTCATGTAGAAATTCTACACTGGGATGAAATTAAGTGGAAGTAGAAGAATCTGGTCTAGATAGGAATACCCTTGTGGGATTCTAGGCCAACTCTAAAATTCTGGGGAATGTGGAGAATTGGCTGAATCCAAACTCTGTCTCACTTGACATGCACTGCTCAAGTTTTCATGTCTACCTTATCAATGAAAATAAGGTCCCTGAACTGTACAAATTATTTGTACTCAACAACTAACCTAAAAGTTGGTGGTTCAAACTGACCCTGTGGCACTGCAGAAGAAAGAGCTGGTGATCTGCTTCCTTAAAGACTGCAGCCAAGGAAATTTTATGTGAAGTTCTACTGTGCAACACAAGGGATGCCATGCAATGCAAGTGACTCAGTGGTGCCAGGTTTGGTTTTTTCATTGTTGTCATTTTTTGTTTATCAATTGTAATATAGTCTCTGGAGATAGTTCATTGGTACAGGGGGTATACTTGAATTCAAGGAAATGGAAGAATCCAGAGGAGAAAAATGTGGAAGACAATGTTTTATTGTGATGACTTTAACCTCATTTTCTACTCTTTCTACTCTCCTTCTAGGCACTTCTTTTTTTTTAGAGGAACCAGTCAATTTATTCATTTTCCTTTTTATCATGTACTTAGTTTTGACAAGTGGCCTACCAAAACAGGAAACTGATAAGGAAGAGACTCTTTGGAGGAATTAGTAAACAAATGACAAAACTTCAGCAAGGCTATGGTAATCCAACTTTTTTGGTGACTTAAATATCATTGCTGTTGTATTAATGATTGAATCATCTAAAGACTATTACTGGAAATGGTCCTGGGGTAGTTTTCTTTAGCTTTATTCTACTGTGATTCAGTGAAAGTGTACAGTCCAAATTAATTTTGCACACCCACCTATCTGCAGATCTCTCTGCTCTCCTTGCCCAGTGAAAGCACACATCTACTTTTCCTTCTATACTTACACTATCATCTTAACAATCTCCTGTCCTCTCCTCTCAGATAGAGAACAGTAGGACAACATCCTATATAAATGCATGCAGCCATAAAGTGCACACACCGTGTGTTCACACCGTGTCCCCAAGTCCAGTCCACTTTTGCCTGAACAGTTGGCCTCAGTAGTGTTTCTGGACAGGGCAGCAGCAGGTCTAGGGGCCATGCTCCCAAAGGATCCCTCAGGATGTCAGACCATCAGTTGTGGTCTTTCAGCAGACATAGGTCCTTCTGTCTTCTGAGCTCTTTTTTCCTCGTCTATTGTTTCTGGTCATCATCTGCTCTGGATGAGTTGGTACCATTTGATGTACTTCAGACGGCAGCTTGCTAGCTTTTAAGACATCACTCACCTACATGAGATGTAGAGGACTCTGTTAGCAGTACACCAGTTATAGCAATTGGCCTCAATGTCCCCCAAGTGTATGGTCCCTAGATCTTGCCCTGCTACTTCATCCTTGTGATATTGGGTTGAGATTAGAAGAGTTTTCAGTTTGTGGTGAAGTCCAGTTAAATTGATCTACTTTCTACTGTATGCTGTCACTGCATTCACCCAACCAAATTTCTGTCAACTAGCTAATCTACGACCAAGCCTCTCCCTCCCTCCCATCCTTGTAGCCATCAAAGAGTCATTTCTTCTGTAAGGAAGTCTATTTTTAAGTCTTCTTGATAGGGGTCTCTTCGAATAATTGTCCTTTGCTACTGACTGATTTCACTCACCATAGTGTCTTCCAATTGAAACCAAATTATAAGATGGCTGCTAAAATCGTCATTGCTCTTTATCACTGCATACCATTCCTTTGAGTATATGTACCATAGTTTATTTATCCATTCATCTGGGTTAATTCCATCTTTTTGCTATTGTGGACTGTGCTTCAGTAAACATTCATGTGTGTGTATCTGTCTGTGTAACAGCCTTTGTTTCTGTAGGATATATTCCGAGGAGTGGGATTACTGGATCAGATGGTATATCTATTTCCAGCTCTTTAAGGAAGCATTAAATTGCCTTCCAAAGAGGTTGTACCATTTTGTAACCCCACCAGCAGTGTAGGAGGGTTCCAACTTCTCCACAGCCTCTCCACCATTTGTTGTTTTGTGTTTTCTGAATCATGGCCAGGCTTGTAGGGGTGAGATAATATCTCATTGTAGTTTGGGTTTGGATTTCTCTAATGGTTAATGATTATATTTCCTCATATATCTTTTGGCTGCCTGGATGTCCTCTTTGGTGTAGTGTCTGTCCATATCCTTTGCCTGTCACTTAATTGGGTCATTTACCTTTTTCTTGTTGGTATTTTACAGTTCCTTGTAGATTATGGAAATCAGACATTAGTCTAACATGCAGTTGCCAAATCTTTTTTTCCATTCTGTGAGTGGTCTTTTAATCCTTTTGATAAAGTCTTTAGATGAGCAGAAGTTTTTGATTCTTAGTAGCTCCTATTTATATATGTTCTGTTCTGTTGATCATGTTTTGTCAGATTTTGAAGTCCGCATGGGCTCTCTATTAGAATTTCCATTGTTGACCCTACATCTTCTTGCATGATCTTTACCATTTTTGGTTTGATATTTAGGTATTTAATCCATTACGAGTTAGTTTTTGTGTAAGGTGTCACATATGAGTCTTTTTTCATTGTTTTGCAATTGGATATCCAATTTCACCAACACCATTTGTTAAACAGACTGTTTTTACACCAGTTTTCAGCCTTAGGGCCTTTGTCAAGTATCAACTGTTTAAAACAAGATGATGGTATCTCTATTGCCTCAGCTCTGTTCCATTGATCTATATGTCTCTTTTTGTACCAGTACCAGGCTGTTTTGACTACTGTGACAGGTCTGTTACCATTTACAGTTCTAAAGTCGGGTAGTGTGAGACCTCCCACCATGTTTCTCTTCTTCAGTAATGCATTGCTTAGCAGGAGTTTCTTCCCTTTCCAAACAAAGTTGTCGATTTGCTTCTCCACCTCATTAAAAAATGACACCGAAATTTGTATTGGGATTACATTGTATAGTAGATTGCTTTGGATAAAACAGACATTTTCACAGTATTAAGTTTTCCTATCCATGAGCAGTGTATGTTTCTCCATTTGTGTGAGTCTCTTGATTTCTTGTAGGAAGGTCTTGTAGTTCTCTCTGTGTAGGGCTCTTATTTCTCCAACTAGATTTATTCCTAGGTTTTTTTTATCTTTGTGGGGGCTATAGTAAATGGCATTATTTTGGTGATTTCTTCTTTGGTGATCTCTTTGTCGGTATAAAGGAATCCTACTTATTTACTTAGGTTTATTATATATTTTGACACTTTGCTGAACTCTCTTTTACTTCCAGGATTTTACTTATAGATTCTTTAGGATTTTTTGCATATATAATCAGATTATCTGCAAACAGGGAGATATTTACTTCTTCTTTGCGGATGCAGATGCCCTTTATTTCTTTCTCTTGTGTAATTGCTCTGGCTAGATCCTCTAGTACAGTGCTGAACAGAAGTGTTGAGAGTGGGCACCCTTGTCTAGTTCATGTTCTCAAGGGGAATTCTTTCAGTCTCTCTCCATTCAGGATGATGTAGGTGGTTGGTTTTACATAGATGCCCCTTATTGCATTGAGTAATTTCTCCTCTGTTCTTATTTTGCTGAGAGGTGTTGGACTTTGTCGAATGCCTTTTCTCCATCTAAGGACAAAATTAAGTGATTTTTATCCTTTGTGCTATTTATGCGGTGATCAAATTAATTGTTTTTCTGATGGTAAACCAGCTTTGCATCCCAGGTATGAATTCACTTCTGTCAGGATGAATTATTTCTTTGATATGTTGTTGAATTCTCTAGGCTAGGATTTTGTTGAAGGTTTTTGCATCTGGGTTCATGAGTGATATTGGTATATAACTTCCCTTTTTTGTAGGATCTTTCCCTGGCTTTGGTATCAGGGTTATGCTGGTTTCATAGGATCAGTTTGTGGGTATTCCATGCCTTTCTATGCTGGGAAGTAGTTTCAGTGCTATTGGGGTTAACTCTTCTCTAAAAGTTTGGTAGAGTTCTGTAGTGAAACCATATGGACCTCGGCTTTTTTTTGGTTGGTAGTTTTTGGATGACTTTTTCAATTTCTTCCTTGGTAATGGGTTTGTTAAGTTGTTCTACTTCTCCTTGTGATAATTTTGGTAGGCGATATGAACCTAGAAATTTGTCCATTTCCTTTAGGCTTTCAAATCTGTTAGAGTACAGTCTTGTAGTGTTCTCTTACGATACTTTCCATTGCAGTTGAGTCTGTTGTGACATCTCCCATCTCATTTCTTATTCTGGTTATTTGTTTCCTCTCCTGTTTTTCTTTTATAATTTTAGCCAAAGCTTTATCAATTTTGTTGATCTTTTCAAAGAACCAACATTCTTTTTTTTTAATTTTTTCAATTATTCTTCTATTCTTTAATTCATTTAGTTCTGCTCTAATCTTTATTTTCTGTTTTCTTCTTGTTCCTAAGGGGTTCCTCTGTTGGTCTCTTTCTACTTGTTTAAGCTGTAGGGTTAGTTGTTTGGTTTGGGTCCTTTCTTCTTTCTGGATGTGTGCATTTATAGAGATAAACTGACCTCTGATCATTGCTTTGGCTCTGTCCCGTAGGTTCTGGTAAGACGTGTTTTCATTTTCATTTGATTCCATAAATTTCTTTATTTTGTCCTTGATTTCTTCTGTAAACCATGGATTTTTGAGCAGGCGTTGTTCAGTCTCCATAAGTCCAAATTTGTACCTGTGTGTTTTCTGCTATTGATTTCAACTTTTATGGCTTAGTGGTCTGAGGAGATGCTTCGCAATAATTCAATCATTTGGATTTTGCTGAGATTTGCTTTATGTCCTAACACATGGTCTATTCTGGAAAATGTTCCATCAGCACTGGAGAAGAAGGTGTACTTTTCTGTTGATGGATGAAAAGTTCTGTATACATCAATGAGGTCTAGTCAGTTAATTGCTGCCAAAAGATCTTCTGTGTCTTTACTACGCTTTTTTCTGAATGATCTGTCCATTACTGAAAATGGAATGTTGAAGTCTCAAACTATTATTGTGGAGTGATCTATCTCATTTTTCATTGTTGTCAGTGTTTGTTCTATGTATGCAGATGCTTTGTATTGTATGCATAAATATATAACTTTGTTATGTCTTGCTTATATATTGAATCTTGCAGCAATAAATAGTGACCATCCTTGTCCACAATGGTGGAAATTTACATTAAGTGCTATTTCATCTGACATTAGTGCTACCACTCTTGCTCTCCTTTGTATGTTGTTGGCTTGTTATATATTTTTCCATCCTTTAGTTTCTAGTTTGTTCGTATCTTTAAATCTAAGCAACATATAGATGGATTGTGTCTTTTCATTCAGGACGTAACTCTCTGTCTTCTTATTGAATCACTCAGTCCATTTGCCTTCAGCATAATTATTGGTAGATATGTGTTTAGTGCCCTCATTTTGGTGCATTTGTTTCCATGTTGTTGATGTTTTCTATGTTGCTCTCAATATTCTGTTCTGGGTCGTTCTTCTTCATGTGTTAACTTTTCATCTTTTTCAGTGTTGGTTTTGTGTTTGTTGAGACTTCTGTATTACGTTAGTTGTTTTGATAGTTTGTACTGTTGCTTGTTTTGCAGTTACCCCTAAGATCCCCCTTACTATTCTGAATTTAAACCAGACTTTAACTTCTGCATATCTTCTTAATTTCCTCTCCATCTGAAAGGGCTGTAACTGCTATAATGCATCCTTCTTTTTAGTGCGATGATGCCATAATTTTCATGATATAGTTACCAGTTCCCTTCTTTTAATATTGTAGCTTGATTGAGCTTTGTGACTTCCTTTCATGAGTAGAATTCTGTATGCTTTGTCCTTCATTACCTCCTTAAGTATACACTTAATGTTTTTGTTTTTCAAGCAAAGAGCTTGTTTCAGTATTTCTTGTAGTTTTCGCTCAGTTTTCACAAAGTCTCTAAGCTTTTGTTTATATGAGAATGTCTTAATTTCATCTTTGTATTTGAGAGACAATTTTTCAGGATGTATAATTCTTGGTTGGAAGTTTTTTTTCCTTCAGGGCTTTGAATGTGTCATCCTACTGCCTCCTGGCCAACATTGTTTTTGTTGAGAAGTCAGACGAAAGCCTACAAGGCTTCCATCTGAATTTTAGCTTTGCTTTAAGCCTTGCTGCCTTTAACAGCCTCTCTTTATGTTTCATTTTACTATTGATTATAATATGTCTTGCTGTCTATCTTTTAGGGTCTAGTTTTTGTGGCATTCAATACACATCTTGAAAGTCTATGGTCTCTTCTTTTGTAATTTCAGAAAAGTTTTCTGTCAACAACTCAACAATAATACTGTATGTGTTTTCAGCTATCCCTCCTAGTTCAGGAACTTCAATTATAGATTATTCCTCTTGATAGAGTCCCACATGTTTCTTAATGCTTCTTCATTTTCCTTGTTTCTTTTCTCTGATTTCTCCTCATAAATGCTGGTATCAGTTGCTGTATCTTTAAGGTAGTTAACTCTGGTCTCTATCTCCTTGATTCTGCTCTTTTGCTTTGGATTGAATTGTCCAATCCTATAATTTTATTATTGATTTTCTGGGTTTCAGATCATTGGTGTTCCATCAATTCAAATAGCTTGCTTAATTCTTCATTTTATTCTGCTGTTTTTGTTTTTTTGTTTTTTTCTTAATCTCTAGGAGGGCTCTATATATAATTCATTTGTACTCAACCTCGAATAGTTTCAGAAAACCTTCTTCATCTGGAAAGTTTTTTGATTCTTTATTTCAGGAGTTTTCCAAGTTGTGGTAGACTGTTTCTTTAAATGGTTAGCTGTGGACTGTTTCCTTTGTGCCATCTGGAAGCTGTTTCATTTTTCTGGTGTTTCCTCAGCAGGAGCTGTGGTGTACTTCTAAGAGGGGATTTGGTTACCAGCCATCTCTGTGTACTGCAGTGACTGGTCCCACCTGGGCTCTCTTGAGTGGCAGTTTCTACCTCCTGGCTGGCAGAAAAACTTTGGGAGTTACTGGGGGGCCATCACCTCATGCTATAATCTGGATCAGTGAAGGGTAGAGGGGATGCCGCTGGCTGTTCATTATCAGTTCTCCAGGTGGTCTTATTTAAAAATATACTTATCTTCTTATCAAGGAGCTGTCCAGTAGCTGCCAAAATCAGTCAGGACCTCATGAGTGGCGGGCTCCACATTCTGGCTGACAATGGAAGCACCTGATAGCACGTCCCCAGATACCATGATGTGGTTCAAAATAGGGAGGGGTTACAGCCTTGCTTCAATCCTCTGCCAGGCCCCGTTTGTAAGGTACCACCAACCTAAACACAGCTTTTCTGCTGGAGAAGCACTTTCTTGACAGGCACTACTTCACAGATTGGGAATTAGACCCTACTGAAACCTCTGGTTGGGTGTTTCCAGCCCACAGCTGACCAAGACAGTGTCTCACCTGAGCTGCCCTTCCTGCCGTGAAACAGCAGAATCTATGAGAGGGTGGAGGGGCAGTGGTGCCCTCATTCAGCAGCTGAGCTCTCAAAATGTGGCTGTCTCAAGCACAGTCTCCCTGCTGCAGCTATACACTGTTTACTTAAGCACCGCAGCTCAGCATATTATCTGGATTATGCTAGTCTCTACTTCCTGGAAAAGAAAGAAGGTGTCCATACCTGCAGTTCTCCCAAATGATGAGCCAGATGAAGCAGGAGCTACCTCATCTTTAAGAGAGGTAGTTACCCCATTACTGGTGCATGGACTAATCTGATAATTGTATGCCAGATCCTAGGGCTGCTGGATGTCCACACACCTCTGTTCAGTTATCATTCCAGGCCTTAGTTCTCAGAAGGAATTGCAGAGACGTCTGTCTAGTCCATCTTCTTGTCCACACCCTAGTGCTTCTCCTTTTTCCATACCAATCTCCTTTCTGCCCCTTAGACACACCAGGCCCATTCTTTCTGCTGGCTTATTTTCTGGCTAACATACTCTTACCTGAGGAATATACGTAGGTCACTACTGTACTTCTTTTAGATTGTCAAGTATCACCTTGAGCATTTTTTAAAATACACTTCACTTTGTTCTTGTGCTTCCTATTCTTTTTTACTTCCTTAACTTTTCCAGATAGCACAGTGTTATATGCTATAATTTATCCTAAAGTGTATTATTATTATTGCTATAAACATTATTTTTACTATTATAATTATCGCACTTCCCCCACAAGGTTGCAAGCTCCGTTAGGACAGGAGTGTTTGTGTGCTTTCCCTGCCCCTTGTCATTGTATCTCCATCATCAAAAAAAGTACCTGGAACTTCTCAAGTTGTATCATTATTTACTGAATGATAGAATAAATGATGTTACCTTTCAGAAGCAAGAGAAGGAAATTCTAGTAAATCATTTTCTTGTCTGGGAGTGTGGTACTATTTTAAATGAACTGGCTCTCTTTACTACACCTAGAAGTAAAGTGTTAACTTTTTCTTTCTTCTTGCTCATCTGTTTCTCAACTGTAGATTTAAAAAAAAAGAAAAGAATGAAACTGAAAATACGGTTCAAATATTGGAAATGTTTGTAATGATTGTCATACCTTCCAATATTCAAAAATGACTTTCCAACTTTCCTCTGTTATCTACGGTGTTTAAATGTCATGTAAAAGTTGTGTATTGCTTTTCCACACTGACAAATACTCTCAGTATGAACACTGGATTTGGAATCAGCTCACTTGTTTTCATGTTGTGACTTTGCATCAAATTAACTATACACACATTCTCTGAATTGCATTAAACTTATGTAGAGTGTAAAGGAAGCAAATAATCACTTTGTGATATCTTCTAGTCTCAGATGCTTGGAATTTATCCTGATGATTTGAGAATAACTGTTATTTTAAATATCTTATTTTTTGAGTAAGGAAATAAAATAAAATTTAAAGTATCACAATTTGTATATTTTAAGTAAGTATATACTAATATATAAAAGAAAGTATTCATATGTTTTTGTTGTTTGCTTTTGTTCCGTTTATATTCTCCTTTGTGGAGAGAAACTTTAAATACTTCATCAATTATATTTTTCCAGGGCTCTTCCGTGCAGAAATTATGTATCGCCACTATCATTGTAAGGTAGGAGTTTTGTTACAGAATATTGACCACTGGGTTCAATAAAACATTACTCTTTCATTTTGATTTTGGTGTATTTACCTTTCTAAACAATGTACACTAAAGAATCACAAGTACAGGAAGTTGTAACACACTCATGAGTAAAGAAAACTAAAGAACGGCAGCAACTGCAACCCAGACATACTGCTAACTGGATATGGAAAAATAAAATCGTTATTGTGGTTTATATTATGTCTGATTCACTGCTCCAAATGTCAAAGTAACGTGAATCAATAAGACAAGCTATATTTTCTTCTAATTTCTGGATCCCAAATTGCCATTTCTGATTCTTTGTCTGTATTTTGTTGCTAATTAATAGCTCTATAAACTATTTTCTAACAAATTTCGTCATTCATCTACTCTGATAAGTCGATAAATATTTCAGTTAAGGTGACAAGCTCAGAATCTTCATCAGCTGGTAAGCTCAGCCTGAAGTTTTATAAAGAATACTAATGACAGCCAGCAAATAAATTAACTCAAACTTTAAATTTAAAATATATACAGAGGAATTTCTGATTGAGTTCACAAAAAACATTCCAATTAGTACCAACAGAAGCATCCTGTCCAGTACCCAAAAGCAGAATGAAAAACAAGTTAGTTTTCTATCATTAATGTGTGGCAGTTTTATAGTTATGGTTCATTAACATGTCACAAAACTAATCCACTACCTACAGAGACATCAGTGCTATAGAAAATGGTTTTATAACTTTACTGGGTATCGTAAGCACCTTAAGAGCTTATTAAAACACAGATCTCAGAACATCCCCCAGTGTTTCTTGTTCAGTTATTTAGGAATAGATCCCAATCATTTACCTTGGTCTCACGTTCCTAGGTGATGTCTAGGCAACTAGTCTAGGCACCACACAATGAGAACCACTGCTATGGACAGCTTGAGTTGTGCAATCATGACTTTGAAAAGACCTTAAAGGTATTTAATCAATTTCTCTCATTCACATTTTAATCATCCCTGGTGGCTGAATTCATTAGTAAGTGTGAGTAACTCCTGTGTGTTAGAGATTGGCTTAGATGCTGGTGATACACTGGTTATATAATCACACAAACCCCCACACTGTGCCTCACCCCCACAAGCAAGAAACATACAAGCAAGATAATTATTATACAGTGTTTCTTGAAGCAAATGCACAGTGGGTTCAGACTCTAAGATCTTCTGAAATCTATTAAACAGCAGAGCAACACGGCTAAGTTCAATTTTTTTAATTTATCACACTGGCTTAATGATAAGCAGGAAATGGATTTGGTAGTGATTGCAGTAATCCGTGTGAGAGGCAGCTATGGTCTCTCCAATTTTTCTAAATCATTTTTACAAAAACAAACCTCAACAAATTAACTTAGTAAAAAATAATTCTGTGTGTCTGAAAGTCTACTTAATCGTAAAACCTGTCTTTTTTTTTTTGGTTACCCTATCCAAACATAATATTATCACCAGCATAATAGTAAAATAATTAGTCTTACAGAATGTTATTTAGTCCCTCAAACTCACCATAGTCTCTCTCTTCTATAAGCTTTTTGCACATTATTCTTTGCCTCTGAAGAACTCTTTGCCAACTTCCTCATTTTACTTAAATGTTAATAGTTTTCATACCAGTTTGCATGTCCCTTTTTCTTTTCTTTGTCCTGTCTACCTCCTTACCTTCTCCCATGGTTTCTTTTTTTCCAAGTCTGGCACATTTTTCCACGCATATCATTTGGTAAGCAGTCTCTTAAAGGCTGATACTGGGATCTTTTCTAGTATATTCCCCTGGAAGTTCTACTTCTAATAAGCAAATAATAAATACGTGCAATTTTAGTGAAGAAATAAGAGATTACCCCAAACCAAAAACCCACTGCAGCTAAGTCAATTTCCACACATAGCAACCCTAGAGGATAGAGTAGAACTGCCCCTAAGAGTTTCCAAGGAGTGTGTGGATGTGAACTGCTGATCTTTTGATTAGTAGATGTAGCACTTAACTACCAACTCACCAACTCACCAAGGTTTCCAACAGAGGAGAAAAGAAAAAAAAATGCGAAGACATAAAAGGAGAACTAGTGAATTCCAATGCCAAAATATCTAAGATCAGATGGAATAATCAGTAGATCCAGAAAAACGGACTAGAAAAACATTCATTAGCTTTAGGAAGGAGCGTTATTGGTAACCTTACAGACAGTGATTACCTACCCACTACCGTTAGTCGAATCTGATTCATAGTGACCCTAGAGATCAGAGTGGAACTGCCCCAGAAAGTTTCCAAGGGGAGCCTGGTGGATTTGAACTGCAGACATCTAGGTTAGCACACGTAGCACTTAATCCCTTAGGCCACCAGGGATTCCAGCAGTGATTACAGTAAAATATCAGAAAGCAAAGACAAATGCTAGGGATTGGAGATCACTACACATTGGCAGGCAGCATATAAATAATCTTTACAATGATTGCATGAGATAGAGACCATTGCTACTATTTTACACGTGAGACAACTGAAAAATAGAAATGGTAAGCAAACAGTGTAGAATTATAAGGGCTAGAAAACTATGAAGTTGAGCCTGCAATGTCTGGATCTATAGCACATGCTACAATCAAATCTGTGCCATCTGCTCTTCCACAATATAGAGTGCAATAAATAAAGGAAAGAAAGAAGTGAAATACATATTCACTGAAGTGAAAGAATAAATGAAAGAAAGGAAAAACAGATACCATACAGAGCTGCTATGCAGCAAGTCTTGTGGTCTCTCTGTCATGTAGCACAATGGCTCCCATCTTCAGTTTCTCTTTTTATCCAAGTGCATTGATCTGAAATTATCCTATTAAATACCATTTACAGCTCTAAAAATTCTCTAAATGTCATCAAGTTTAATTTTATCAATTTTGTTGTTTATATACACACCATTCTCTATTTATTCACAACATGATATCATCTGCAAATAAATTTGCTTTATCAGAACAATTATTGATTGTGCTAACAATGATGATGGAAGATGTACTCAAAGATGAAAATTAATTCATATTTGATGTCTTCATTCATGCTTGTGTTTGTGGACAAAAGAGGCCATTTTCAGTTTGGATCAGTCTAACTTGCATTTATATTAAGAGGGTCTCAGTTTAAGTAATTAAGTCATTTGATCTCAGATTTTTAATTGCATGAATGTGGTCTACTTCAAATGATAGTTACAATGTTAGCATGTTTCTACAATCACCCTATAACAGGTGTCATCAAATAGAGTACAACTATCTAGAAACAGAACATTTATTCTGACTGTTTGAGTCAAGAGGATGCTCTTTCCCCTTCTTTTTTTATGGAAAATAGACAAATAAATCTAAACTTAAAAAACTTTTCAGAATCTGTCTGTTACAAGGATTTTAAACAGACATCAATCCTTCTTCCCACAAAGGAGAGGGACATTTGGGGAGAAGAAATCGAGAGAAATGTGAAGGCACATATGAAAATGTGCACTGTGGTCTCTCAGGTAGAGTTCTAGGGCTAATAGAAATGACACGATACTTTTAAAATAATCTTGATAAGTGATTTTTTTTTAATTGGCAGGTGGGAATGATAGAAAATAAAATGAAAGATTGCTTGCAAAACTGTTGCCTCTTGGTTGAGATTTGGACAAATAAAACCACTGACCAGAGCACAACAGATGCCACTCAACATTAAGACCCTGAAAGGAGAGGATACAGCCTATGGAGCTTCGGAAGATGAAAGGTTCGCTGATCTCCTTTCATGAAAGCAAACTTTATACACAGGAAAGCTTTTATAGAGAAGGGGAATTATGAAACTTAGAGAGAAAGGGAATTATATTCCCTTATTTTCTTCCATAACCTCTTCCTCACTGTCCCTTGAAGATAGATAAGACTTCTGAAAATCTGGTGAGAAGATGGATAATATTTGTTGTGATATAGGGGAGGAAAGTACTAAAATGAATTTTTCCCCCCCAACGGGGAGTGAATGGCTCCAAGGAACCAATCTTTATTTTATTTTTTATTGTAATTGAGTGAAAGCTTGTAATACAACTCAAATTTGCATACCTGCCTATCTGCAGCTCCCTCTGCTCTCCTTGCCTGGTGACAGCACACTCCTCCTGTCTGTTCTACACATGTCATATCCTCTTTTTTTTTTTTTTTTTTTAAATTTAATATGACTGAGTGAAAATGTACATTCCCGTATAAATTCACATGCTCACCTATATGCAGCTTCCACTGGTCTCCCTGTCCGGTGACATCACACTATTTCTCTCTGCTCCACACGTCTCATCCTCCCAACAGTCTCCTTTCCCCTTCTCTCTACCCACTCTCCTTCCTCCAGCGAGAGGTCAGCAGGATGATATCCTATAGATGCATAGAACCATAAAGTGTATTCCATGTATGGTCAGTCTGCATCGCCAAGTCCAATCCATTCGTGTCCGAAGAGTGGACCTTCGTCATGATTTATGGGCAAGGGCAGCATCAGGGCCAGGGGCCATGCTCCCAGGGGAATGCCGAAACCGCTGGACCATCGATGAGGTCTTTTAGTGGAGATCTCAGGATGCACCCCTTTTTATTCTTGTGCTGCCAGTGAAACTCAACCTAGTAAGCTCTATCGCGGCTATCACTGGTGGTGGCCCAGCACCATCCGGTTCTTCTGGTCCCAAGTCGATGTAGGTACCCACTCCTGTGGGTCTCTCTATCTTCTGGGTTGTCTTTACCCCATGTCATTTTGGTCCTCGGTTAGCATTCGTTCCTGCTGAGTTGTGACCATTTGCTGTGGCCTCGAATGGCAGCTTGGCGGATTTTAAGACCCCAGATGCCAGTCGCCAATGTGGGGTGCAGAGAGCTCTCATAGCAAAATGCTGGTTGTGCCAATTGGCCTCAATTTCGCCTAAGAGCATGGTCCCCTGCCCCCTGCCCCAGCTACTCTGTCGTTGCCATATTGGGTTAAGATGGAAGGAGTATTCAAGTTATGCTGAAGTCCACTTAATGTTGTTTTTGTTTCTAATGTGTGCTATCACCGATTTAACCCAACCTGATTTCTAGCAACTATCTAAACGAAGCCCTCCCCCAACCTGTCCTCCCTCCTTCCCCTCTGTTGCAGCTGTCAAAGAGTCTTTTCTTCTATACACAAGTCTGTTTTTGAGATCTTACATAGAGGTCTCATACAGTATTTCTCCTTTTGTCGCTGACTACTTTCGCTCAACATATAAATGAATTTATATCTCTGATTTACATTGACAATAATATAACTTTCCAAATAGGTTAAGTTTCATCATTTCCATCACTTAATAAGTGGCTTATATTTTGCGTAAAATAATAAAGAAGTCTGGTAAGATAGAGAATTGCTTTAAAAAATTACACTTCAGCATCTGTTTTTCACAGTTTCTTGCCCAGATGATTAGGCACTGGGTATTAGATTTCAGTGAAAAAGTTGACAGCTCAAAACCTCCCAGAAGCACCTTGCGTAAAAGGCCTGGCAATCTGTCTCTGAAAGGCCACAGCCCTGAAAACCCCATGTAGAACAATTCTGTTCTACAACACATGGTACCTAAATGAGTTGGAATCTACTTTGATGGTCCCTTGTTTCATTTCGTTGATTTTTGCATATTTAATTTCCCCTACTGGCAATATGAACTAAGTTCACTGGTAAGACTGTACCATACCATACCATACTCACTGCCACTAAGCTAATTACAATTTTCAGTGACCCAACAGGACACAGAAGAACTGTCCCACAGAATTTCCAAGGCATAGCTGGTGATTTGAACTGCTAAACTTTTGGTTTGCTGCTGAATGTTTAACCCCTGTGCCACCAGGGCTCCGGGGAAGTACTACTTACTGCCTGTCAAATAAATTTACACAGCTTCACCTCTGTAACCTTCTATGTCCTGTATGTGTAATAACATCTCTGTTAAGTCAGTATCCTGAGAGGTCTTGGGTATAACAAAAACTCTCTTGTTAAGTCAGTATCCTGAGAGGTCTTGGGTATAACAAAAACTCTCTTCTCTCTCAACACCCATGACATTGCTACTGTCACTGACTGAGCATGTGGCACTGTGACCTGCAATCATTGGGTACATGTCGTTGTACATAGCCCACATTGCAGTCAGAAATTCTTATAATATTAAGAATTTATTATTTGGCTAGCAATAGAAGACATAATAAATTATGGTTGCCTTAGTTTTGATTTTATAAGCAGCTTCTTTTACTGGTTTTCTTTTTCTTCGTATGCTAAGCTGTTTCTAAGAAATGTTTGCTTAACTTACTGTTTTTCTTTTTTTTTTTTTCCACTGTCTGAGGTGAAAAGCAACCTTTGGCTCTTAGTTTTATGTTTAAATTCAACAGCCTAAAGAACATGTCTTTTGGATATCAGAATATTAGCTTCAACTCAACTTATTTAAAACCAGCTTTCATTCTATTTCCAAACAGATTTTATTCTTAAAAAGCTTTGTCTCAGTGGTACTATCTCCCTACCACTGTCAGATAACTTTGGACTCATTTCTCTAAGTGAACACTTACAGTGTTTTCTAAATACCCAACATTTTTGATTCCTATGTACTGTAGTTTATTATTAATTTGATTTTATTTATTTTAAAAGCTATTTAAATTGTAGCATAACTTAGCTTAGCATTATTCATATAGATGTAACCATGACCTAGATCAAGAAAAGAGATTTGCCCCATTTCTAGATGCTCCTTTTGTGACTCCTCCTATTTTCTCTATCTTGTCATGGAGCCAAAGCCAAGTGCCGTCGAGTCGGATCCGACTCATGGAAGTGATCACTATTTGAAACTTAGCTTAGATGAGTTTTCTTTTGTTTGTATTTTATGTGACTTGAATCATACCTTACGTAGTGTTTTATTTTTCTGGCCTTTATTCAATTTTGTATCTGTGCAATTAATCTGTATTATTACTGGTAGCAGTAGAAACTCAGATGTTTTTCATATATTTTCATTTGTTTCCTTTTATAAGTGGGTTAACTGTTCAGCCGCTAACTGGAAGGTCAACAGTTCAAACTCAGTAGCTGCCCCATGGAGAGAGAGGTGTCAGTTTGCTTCCAGAAAAGATTACACACTCAAAAGCCCTTTGGGACAGTTCTGCTCTGTAGAGTTACAGTGATTTGGAATTAACTTGATGGCAGTGAGCTATTTATTTTTATAGATACATTTTTAGATTCCATTTCATCTCATTCTATCTTATGATGATGAGAGGTTGCCACATGTATACGTACTTTCTAGTACTATATTCAGCAAGTTTAGTAACAGAATTATGTTTGTCTCATAAAACTAGTAGAAAAAGCTATCTTTTTCCCTTATTTCCTCCACAAATTTGTCATTCTTCATTTCATTCTTCCTTTCATGCTCTTTTCAAATTTACTGGAAAAAATAGCTGATCATGCAGTTGTCTTTGTGAAGAGACTTTTAATTAGAAGTTCAATTTATGTCATATATTTAAGTCTATAGATTTGTGTGTATATATGTATAAGCCAATGTAATATATACTGGTTTAGGTAAGATTGGTTTTCCCAATAATTGTTTTAAATTAATTTATTGCATCAATTTCCTGATTATGTATCCTTACTATATTTCTCAACTTCTAGATGGTTTGTTAGCAATATTCCTTTTTCATTCATAATACTGCTTTTGGTGTTTTTTCTTTTTTCTTCATTAGATGTGAAAAGATTTTATAGATTTATCATCTTTTCCAAAAATGAACTTTTACTTGTGTTGATTCTCCAGTAAACTTAAAAAAAAAATTGATAACTTCTATTGTAAACTTTGTTTTCTATTGCTTATTCTTTCTCTTTGCTTTGTTTTTTTAATTTACTGTACTGAAATTAAACCCTGGTGGTGTAGTGGGTTAAGAACTATGTCTGCTAACCAAAAGATCAGCAGTTCAAATTTGCCAGGTGCTCCTTTGGAACTCTACTGGGCTTCTACTCTCACCTCTGGTCTCACTATGAATTGGGCGCTACTTGATGGCAGTGGATATTGAAATCATTCTGCATTTTTTTGTCACTGTGTTTGTATAAGTGCATGTACGTGTATATACTTCTTAATTTTGGAACAGTACAGATTTATATGTAGCTACAAGAAACACAGGAAGGTCCCTTTTACCCTATGTCAGTTTTCTTCATGTGGATATCCATGTATATACATTATATCTTGTATAACAATGTCATAATATCATAACCAGGAAAATAACAGTGGTGTAATCTACCAACTGTAACTGGCTTCCATCTGTGTTAAATATGCTCATTTTTCCTCGTGTACACCTGGAAACCCTGCTGGCAGTGTAAGTGCGGCATCTGCCAACCACAAGGCTGGCAGTTCATTTCCATCTGGTACTCCTTTGAAATGCTATGGGTCTATGAGTCCTACAGGATTGCTGTGAGTCAGAATTGACTCCACAACAGCGCATTTGGTTTGCTTCAGTCCTGTGCAGATCTATCACAGATTTCTGTAACCTTCAGCAGAGTTAAAAATACAGACTTGTTTCATCACCACCAAGATCTTTTTTGATAGCCATACCCCTTTCCCCAAGCCTCAATTCCTAATATCTGGCAACCATCCTCCCCTTTCCCCATTTCTGTAATTCTTTCATACCCAGAATGTTATATGAAACTCAGTGACACAATGACTTAGAACTTGGCTGCTAACCAAAAGCTTCTGTAGTATGAACCCACCAGCTGCTCCCTAGAAACTTTATGTGATAGTTCCACCTCTGTCCTACAGGGTTGTTATGAGTCCTAATTGACTCCCTCGTAATAGGATTTTTGTGATAAAACTTACATAATTGAAATCGTACAGTACACAGTATTTTCAGACTAAATTTCTCGGTACAGTTCCCTTTAAATTCATCCAGGTTGTTGTGCTTAGTAAATAACAGTCCATTCCTTGATGTAACAGCTTTGTTTAGTCAATCAAATGCTAAAGAAAATTTGGATAGTTTCCTTTTTTCAGCTAATATGAATTAGACTACTATGAACATCTACATAGTGATTTTTAAAGAGTGTGAGTATTTATTTCTCTTGAGATAAATGCCCAAGAGTGCAATGTGTAGTTCATACGGTGAGTGAATGTAAACAATGTTGTTGGTTACTGTTGTGTAAAATCTGGCTCATGACAACACAATGTGGGCTGAGTAGAACTGTCCCATAGGAATTTCAAGGTTGTTACCTCTCAGAGGAGATGGACAGGCTTATCTTTATGGAATTTCTGGGTGGATTCAAGTCACTAATGTTTCAGCTAATTATTTGAATGATTTTCTATTTGCACCATCCAGATATACCTCAACTGATATACACCTTGATGTATTGGAAAGTCTGTTGATATAGTGGTTAAGTGCTGTACCCACTAACTAAAAGGTTGCCAGTTCAAATGCACCAGGTACTCCTGGGGAACTCTATGGAGCGGTTCTACTCTGTCCTATAAGGTCACTATGAGTCAGAATGGACTCAATGGTGGTAGATTTGGTTTATACCTCACAGTTTTTACAAAAATTTACTCAATAAAAATTTAAAATGTGAAACTATGCAAAGTTTACAAAAAAAAAAATCTTCAGGAACTATGGCTAGGTGAAGAGATCGCAGGCTTGCCACCAAAAGTGCAATACATGAAAGAAAAAAAAAAAGGGAAATTGTCCCTGATCAAATTAAAAACCTGTTCTTCAAAATACTACCATGAGGATCAAAGACAATCTACAGACTGAGAGAAAATATTTATGAACCACGTAACAGGCCTGATATTTCACTTAAAAACAGCATACAGATATGAATATGCAGATTATATTCAATATAATTTATCATTAGGAAAATAAAAATTAGAACTGCAATGAAATATTGCTACATTCCAATCAAAATGATTAAAAAAAAAAAAGGCAGTAGCCCCAAATGCTGGCAAGGATGTGTAGAAATTATATCACCCATACATGAACAGTGGTAAAATGGTAGTCAGTCTTAAAAATTAGCAATGTGTCATTCTACACATTTTAAACAATGCAAAACACTAATGGTACTTATTATGACTCAGTATTTACTCTCTTATTTACTATTTCAATTATTTCACATTTCTTTCTGAAAATTCTGTTCTATCTAAAGGATAATTTTCCTTCTGTTTAGAGAATTTCATTTAGTATTTCCTTTAGTAAATATTGAGCCCTAGAGGTGTAGTGGGTTAGTGTTATGGCTCCGATACAAAATGTCAGCCATTCAAATCTCCAAGACACTCCTTGGAAACTCTATGTGGCAGTTCAATATGGTCCTATAGGGTTGCTGTGAGCTGGAATCAACACAATGGCAATAAATTTTTCCCCCCCAAACATAGTATTTTCTGTAGGAGATTAAACAAGCTTTTTAAAACTATTTGTTAAAGAAGAGCAGAAGTGGGAATATTAGTCTCAGATGAAAGAGATTTTAAAAGTAAAATTCACCATCATGGACAAGGATGGTCACTATTACTTAAAGTTTCAATACATAAGAGAATATAACATTATAAAACATCCATGCACCTAGTATCATAGCATATAAATGAATTGGACAAACACTGACATTGAAAAATTAGATAGATCACTCCAAAATGATAGTTGGACACTTCAACACTCCACTTTTAGTAATGAACAAATCACCCAGAAAAAAGAAACTCAGTCAAGACACAGATCTTATTATGACAATCAAGCAACTAAACCTCATTGACATAAACAGAAGTTTTTACTCAAAAACAGACAGGTACACCTTCTTTTCCAAAAAATAGGGGATACGTTCCAGACTGGACCATGTATTAGAGCATAAAACAAGACTCAACAAAATCCAAACCACTAAATTATTTCAGAGAATTTTCTCAGACCATAAAGCCGTAAAAGTTGAAATCAATAGCAGGAAAAAAAAAAAGTCAAAATTCAAACTCAGGGAAACTGAACAACACCTTGCTCAAAAAATCATGGGTTATACAAGAAATCAGGAATGCAATAAAGAATTTCATGGGAAGGTGGAGTCAAGATGGCAGACTAAACACAAGTCTCCCTAAACCCCTGTGGAAACCAAGACCTGAAATGATAATTAAATGGAGCCTTCTGGACACCTAGTGAGCCCTGGGATGCGGCATAGAGCAATTAATTTGAACTTCATACCACAGAACTCAAAACCTCCTCTCTTTCACTGACCCCACTCTCAGCAAGCATAGGCTTGCACAGACCAAAGCTAACTCACCATTTTGACTTTTTTTTCCTCTGTCTTGGCTGGCAGGCAGAACTGGGATTTGACTAGCTGCTGGTCTTGGACGCACTGCTAGTGGGACCAGCAAGCATAATTGCCAGGTTCTGAGAGCCTGGCTTTGGACTCTAGACATCTCGGCTCCTCTAGCTTATCAGGAAACAGAGAAGCCCAGACAGAGGCTCCGGCCAGACTTGGTTCTTAGGCTGGAGGGTCGCTCCTGCTGGGGGGAAGTGCTTTCCTAGCTGGGAGGCAGTGTTTTGCACAGTGTTGCCTGGGGCTGGGGCCCAGCAGTGGAGGCTGTGGACTCTGGGCACTTCATCACTCTTAGTCTCTCTTTCCCCCAGGAGACTGGTCCTGGCCAACTGGTGAGCTCATGTGGGACACCATCTTCTTTTGCTGGGAGGCAGGGTCATCCATACGGAAGCCTCAGCTAGACCTAATTCCTGAGCAGTGCCTACCCAGGAGAGACTGCTTTTCCAGCAGTAAAGCAGAATGCTACACAGTATCGCCTACAGCTGGGGCCTGATAGCAGAGACCAGTAGGCCAGTAGCTTTTCTGTATTTTGAGCTAGTTTATAACATCTGGGGTTCAATATAGAGATGCTTACTTTGTCAGCTGGGAAGAGGGGTGTATACACCTGAAAACCTGACTGACTTTGAAAGTTATCAAACACTTTTTACTTCTCATTTTAAGATGATCTAGAGAAACAACTGTGGTCTATCTTCATAGCATCTCTCCCTGCCTCTATTGATCCACATGACGTCCAAAAAGCAACAAACATTGGAGACGATGGTAACCTGGAAGTAACCCCTAGCATCAGAAGGATCCCCTAAAAAAAATCTCCAAACTTCCCAAAGAAGCTTTTCTGAAACTATCAGAAGGTGAAATAAAAAGGATTATATACAGAGCCCTCCTAGACCTTATACAAAATGCAGGAGAGCAAAATGAAAAATTAAGCAAGATATTTGATTTGATGGAATAGCAGTACTCTGAAATCCAACAGATAAAGAACAAAATCAAAGACATAGAACGTTCAATTCAAAGTCAAGAAAACAGAATGGAACAAATGTAAAAGAGAATTTCTGATTTGGAAGACAGAGCCACTGACACCAGCATCTATGAGGAGAAGTCAGAAAAAAGAAACAAGAAAAATGAAGAAGCATTAAGAAGCATGTGAGACTCTATGAAGAAGAACAGTCTACGATTAACTGAAATTCCTGAACAGGGTGAGGCACCTGAGAACACAGAGAGTATTGTTGCTGAGCTGCTGACAGAAAACTTCCCAGAAATTAGGAAAGAACAGAATATAAATATCCAAGATAGATATCAAACACCACTCAACATAGATCTCAATAGAAAGACCCCAAGACGTATTATAACCAAGCTCAACAAAATGAAACATAAGCAGAAACTCTTAAACACAGCAAGACTCAAAGCAAAGCTAACATTCAGAGGGAAACCCTGTAGGCTTTCATCGGATTTATCAGCAGAAGTGATGCTGGCACAGAGACAGTGGCATGACACATTCAAAACCTTGAAGGAGAAGAACTTCCAACTAAGAATTATATATCCTGCAGAACTGTCTTTCAAATATGAAAAGGAAATTAAGACATTCCTAGACAAACAGAAACTCGGAGACTTTGTAAAAATCAAACCAAAGCTACAAGAAGTACTGAGAGACTCTTTTGGTGTGAAAGAACAAAACTGCTAACTTTGTATTTTAGAAGGACACATTAACCAGAATCCTACTCAGTTAGGGAAGGATCCAAACACAATCAAAGCTATAATAGTGAAAGAAATGATCTAGTGATCATATCACTGGAACTACAATATCATCATATTAAAAAGAGTGATGTACTGCAGTAGTTATAGTCCTTCCAGATGGGGAGGAAGTTGACAAGACTGGCAGCAATCAAAATTGGGTTTATACATAGTTTATTAAGCTGTATCATAAGGACAGCAATAAAGCACATTAAAGAACCAATATATCATATCAAGAAGTGTAATACAGGAGTCTCAACAACCACAAAACCAACCCTGAAAAAGGTGAAAAATCAACACACAAAGAAGAAGGTTGCAGAACAGATTAACAAGAACAGAGAAAATATCAACACAAAAATAAACAAATCACAATGGTAGCACTGAACACACACCTATCGATAATTACATTGAATGTGAAAGGACTGAATGCTCCAGTAAACAGACATTGAGTGACATCTTGGATAAAAAGACACGACCCATCTATATGTTGTCTACAAGTGACTCACCTTAGACTTAAAGATAAGAACAAACTGAAAATTAAAAAATGGAAGAATATATGTCAAGCTAACCATGAACAAAGAAGAGCAGGTGTGGCAATTCTAATCTCAGATAAAATAGATTTTAATGTAAAATACACCATCATGGGCAAGGATGGACACTATTTACTGCTAAAGGTTCAATACACAAGCAGGACTTAACAATATTAAAGATTTATGCATCTAATATTAGAGCACTTAACTACATCAAATAAACACTGACTACACTCAAAAAGGAGATAAATCACTCCACAATAATAGTAGGAGACTTCAACACTCCACTCTGAATATTGGACAGATGGTCTAGATAGCCCAATAAAGACATGGAAAACCTTATTGCCACAATTAACCAACTAAACCTCATCGACATATATAGAACTTTCTGTTCATCAGCAGCAACTACACCTTCTTTTCCAGTGCACACGGAACATTCTCCAGAAAAGACCATGTGTTAGGACATAAAGCAATTCTCAACAAAATCCATACCATTGAATCAATGCAAAGCATCTTCTCAGATCATAAAGCCATAAAAGTCAAAATCAATAGCAGAAAAAACATAGATACAAAGTGGAACACATGGAAACTAAACAAGACCTTGCTCAAAAAACCATGGGTTATAGAAGAAATCAAGGATGAAATAAAGAAATTTATGGATTCCAACGGGAACAAAAACACTTCCAACCAGAAACTATGGTATACAGCTAAAGCAGAGCTCAGAGGTCAGTTAATTTCCATAAATGCACACATCTGGAAGGAAGGAAGAAACCAAATCAAAGAACTGACTCTGCAGCTTGAAGAAGTAGAGAAAAAACAACAGAGGAACCCCTCAGGCACCAGAAGAAAACAGATCATAAATATCAGAACAGAACTAAACCAATTAGAGAATAGAAGAACAATTGAAAACACTGAAAAGACCAAAAGCTGGTTTTTTGAAAAGATCAACAAAATGGACAAACCACTGGCTAAACTTAGTAAAGAAAAACAGGAAAGGAAACAAATAACTCAAATAAGAAATGAGAGTTGTCACAACAGATCCAACAGAAATCAAAAATATCATAGCTGAATATTATGAAAGACTGTACTCTAACAAATTTGAAAACCTAGGGGAAATGGACAAATTCTTTGATTCATATCACCTACCCAAATTATCCCAAGGTGAAGCAGAACAACTTAATAAACCCATCATAAAGAAGAAATTGAAAAAGTAATCAAAAAACTGCCAACTAAAAAAAACCCGAGGACCGGATGGCTTCACCACAGAATTCTAACAAGCTTTTAAAGAGTTATTTCCAATACTACTATTTCACAGCATAGAAAGGGATGTAATACTTCCCAAATTCATTCTATGAAGCCAGCATAAGCCTGATACCAAAGCCAGGAAAAGACTCCCAAAAAGGAGAACTACAGACCAATAACACTCATGAATCAAGATGCAAAAATCTTCAACAAAATTTTTGCCAGTAGAATACAACAACATATCAAAAAAATAATCCATCATGACCAACTTGGATTCATACCAAGGATGCAAGGCTGGTTCAACATCAGAAAAACAATTAATGTGATCAACCACATAAATACCACAAAAGACAAGAATCACCTGATCTTGTCTATTGATGCAGAAAAGGCATTTGATAAAGTTTTCATGCCAAAAACTCTCAGCAAAATAGGAATAGATGGCCAATTCCTCAATGCAATAAGGGCCATTTATACAAAGCTAACTGCCTACATCATCCTGAATGGACAGAGACTGAAACAGTTTCCCTTCAGAACAGGAACTAGACAAAGATGCCCACTCTCCCCTCTCCTATTCAACATTGTACTAGAAGTTCTAGCCAGGGCAATTAGACAAGACCAAGTAATAAAGGGCATCTGTGAGCAAAGAAGAACTAAAAATCTCCCTATTTGTAGATGATATGATTGTATATGCAGAGAATCAAAACGAATCCCTGAGGAAACCACTCAAACTGATAGAACAGTTTGGCAAATCTCATGATACAAGATAGATATAAGTAAATCAGTAGGATTCCTTTATACCAACAATGAGATTATTAAGGAAGAAATCACTAAGTCAATATCATTTACGATAGCCCCTAAGAAAATAAAGTACCTAGGAATAAATCAAACCAGAGAAATAACAGACCTTTACAAAGAGAACTATAAGCCCTTACTACAAGAAACTAAGAGAGAGTTACATAAATGGAGAAACCTGCCCTGCTTGTTGATAGGAAGACTTAACATTGTGAAATATGTCTATTTTATCCAAAGCAATCTACTTATATAATGCAATACCAGTACAAGTTCCAGTGACATTACTTAATGAGATGCAGGAACAAATTACCAAATTTGTCTCGAAAGGGAAGAAGCCCCCAATAAGTAAAGCACTACTAAAGAAGAAGAACACACTGGGAGGCCTCTCTTTACCTGACCTTAAAACCTATTATACTGCCACAGTAGTCAAAACAGCCTGGTACTGGTACAAAAACAGACAGATAGATCAGCGGAACAGAATTGAGACCTCAGAGATAACATCATCTGTCTATGAACAGCTGATATTTGACAAAGGCTTTAAGACATTAAACTGGGTTAAAAACAAGCTCTTCAAAAAGTGGTGCTGTCAAAATTGAATGTCCATCTGCACTAAATTGAAACAAGACCCATATCTTACACCTTATACAAAAATCAACTCAAACTGGATAAAAGACGTAAATATCAAATCTAAAACGATAAAGCTCATCCAAGAAAAAGTAGGAACAACAATGGAAAGTTTAATATACAACATAGACAGACTTCAAAATCTGTCAAACAAACCACAAACAACAGAAGAGAATATAGATAAATGAGAACTACTAAGAATCAATAACTTTTACTCATCCAAAGACTTTATTAATAGAATTAAAAGGCCACCTACAGAATGGGGAAAAATATTTGGGAACTCTATGTCAGACTGATACCTGATCTCCATAATCTATATAGTACTACAAGATATTAACAAGAAAAAGATAAATCATCCAATTAAGCGATGGGCAAAGAAGATGGACAGACATTTCTCTAAAGAGGATGTCCAGGAAGCTAAAAAACACATGCAGACATGCTCACGATCATTAGCTATTAAAGAAATTCAAATCAAAACAACAGTGAGATACACCTCAATGTTGGCCATGATCCCCAAAATGTAAAACATCAAATGCTGGAGAGGCTGTGGGGAGATTGGAACTTCCTACATTGTTGGTGGGATTGCAAAGTGGTGCAACCTCTTTGGAAAGCAATCTGGCACTCCCTTAAAAAAATGGACCTAGATATACCATTTGACCCGGTAATTCCACTGTTTGGAATATATCCTACAGAATCAAGGCCATTCACACCAACTGATACATGCACATGAATGTTTATTGCAGCACAGTCCACAATAGCAGTAAGATGGAATTAACCCAGATGCCCAACAACAAAGGAATGGATAGGTAAACTATGATATATATACTCAATGGAACACTATGCAATGATAAAGAACAATGATGATAGCAGGAAACATCTCTCAACCTGGTTTCAACTGGAGGACATTATGTTGAATGAAAGTAGTCAGCGATTGAAGGACAAATATTGTATCAGACCCCTGTAATAAGAACTTAAAAGCAGACTCATGCAATAACAGAAAAGACTCTTTGACGTTTACAGGGTGAGGAGGGTGGGATGGCGAGGGACAAGAGTTTAGGTTAGACAGTTGTTAGAAATTTGGTTGGGTGAAACTAGTGACAGCACACATTAGTAAGAAGATCAACATTAAAGGAACTTCAACACAACTTGTGTACTTCTCCCATCTTAACCCAATATTGCAAGGACAGACTAGCTGGGGTTGGGGGCTGGGGACCTTGCTCTCAAGGGAAATCAAGGCCAGATGGCACAACTAGCGTTTTGCTAATGAGGACTCTCCGCACCCCACGCTGGTTAGTGACATCTGGGGTCTTAAAAGCTTCCAAGCTGCCATCTGAGAGTACAGCAAATTGTCCCAACTTAACAGGAATAGATGATCACCAAGGTTCATAACGACATGGAGGAAAGAAAATCCAAAAGGCAGAGAGACCCATGTGAGTGGTTGTCTATACCAACTTGTGACTGGAAGAACCAGATGGTGCCTGGCCACCACCAGTGGTAGTCCTATGGAGCTCACAAAGTTGAGTCTCACGGGCAACACAAGTATAAATAAGGGGTGCACCCTGATATCTCCACTAAAAGACCACAGTTGACAGTCCAGGGACTTCAGGGCTCCCCTGGGAGCATGGCCCCTGGTCCTGATGCTGCCCCTGTCTGTAAATCATAATGAAGGTCAACTTTTCAGACAACAATGGATTGGACTTGGTGATGCAGAGGAATCATATTGTGTGGACACTTTATTGTTCTAGGCATCTATAGGATGTCGCCCTGTTGACCTCATACTGGTGAAAGGTGAATGGGTGGAGAGGAGAAGATAGGAGACTGTTGAGAAGATATGTATGGAGCAGAGAGGAAGAGTGTGCTGTCACCATCCAGGGAGAGGAGTGGAAAATGCATATAGGTCAGCATACAAATTTATATGGAAATGTACACTTTCATTCAATCATAAAAGAAATGAATTTCATAGAATCAAGTAAGAATGACAACACATCCTACCAGAACCTATAGGGTACAGTAAAAGCTGTGCACAGAGGTCAATTTATGTCTATAAACACACACAACTGGAATGAAAACAGGGCCCAAACTGAAGAACTAAGCCCTGCAACTTGAAGAAATAGAAATAGAACAACAAAAGAACTCCTTAGGCACCAGAAGAAAACATAATAAAAATTAGAGCAGAACTACATAAATTACAGAATAGAAAAAAAAAAAAAACAGAAAGAGTTAACAAAAGCAAAAGGTGGCATTTTGAAAAGATCAACAAAATTGGTAAACCATTGGCTAAACTCACAAAAGAGTAACAGGAGAGGAAACAAATAACCTAAATAAGAAATAAGATAGGAAACGTCACAATAGATTCAATCAAAATCAAAAGTATCATAAGAGAATACTATGAAAAAAAGTACTCTAAGAGATTTGAAAACAGAGGAAATGCACAAATTTCTAGATTCACATCACTTACCAAAATTATCAGAAAGAGAAGTAGAACAACTTAATAAACCCATCAAAAAGAAGATATTGAAAAAGTAATCAAAAAACTACCAGCTAAAAAAATTCCTGGGCCAGACAGCTTCACTGGAGAATTCTAACAATTTTTTAGAGAGGAGTGAATTCTAATACTACTGAACCTATTTCACAACACAGAAAAAGATGGAACATTCCCAAATTCGTTCTATGAGGCCAGCATAACCCTAATATCAAAGCTGATAAACATCCCACAAAAAAATGAAAATTACAAACCAATATCACTATGAATCTAGATACAGAAATCTTCAACAAAATCCCAGCCAACAGAATTCAACAACATATCAAGAAACTAATTTTCATGATGACCAAGTGGGGTTCATACCAGGAAAGTAGGGTTGGTTCAGCACCAGGAAAACAGCCAATGTGATCAACCACGTAAATAACACAAAGGATAAGAATCACCTGATTTTGTCAATTGATACAGAAAAGACATTTGACAAAGTCTAACATCCATTCATGTTAAAAACTCTGCAAAATAGGAATAGAAGGGAAATTCCTCGACAGAATAAGGGGCATCTACGCAAAGCCAACCACCTACATCATCCTGAATGGAGAGAAACTGAAAGAATTCCCTTTGAGAGTGGGAACTAGACAAGGAGACCCACTCTCACCACTTTTATTCATCATTGTGCTGGAGGTTCTGGTCAGAGGAATCAGGCTATACAAAGAAATATAGGGCATCTGCATTTGTAAAAAAGAAGTAAAAATATCCCTATTTAATGATAATATGAACATATACACAGAGATTCCTAAAGAATCTATAAATAAGCTACTGGAACTAATAGAAGAGTTCAGTAGAGTATCAGGATATGAGATAAACATAAATAAATCAATAGGATTCCTTACACCAACAAAGAGATCATCAAAGAAGAAATCACCAAATCAATATCATTTTCTATAGCTCTCAAGAAGATAAAATATCTAGGAATAAACCTAAACAGAGGTGTAAGAGAACTACACAGAGAAAATAACAAAACCTTATAGCAAGAAACCAAAAGAGAATTACTTAAGTGGAAAAATTTACCTTGTTCATGTAAAGAAAGACTAAACATTGTGAAAATGTCTATTCTATCCAAAGCAATCTACATATACAATTCAATCCCAATACAAATTCCAGTACCATCTTTTAATGAGATAAACAAATCACAAACTTTATTTGGAAAGAGAAGAAACCCCAGATAAGTAAAGCACTACTGAAGAAGTGGGAAGCCTCACACTACCTGACATTAGAAGCTACCACACTGCCACAGAAGTCAAAACAGCCTGGTACTGGTACAAACACAGATATATAGGCCAATGGAACAGAATAGAGAACCCAGAAATATCACCATCTTCCTATGAAGAGTTGACGCTCAGCAAAGGCCCAAAGGTTGTAAACTGGGTTAAAAATAGTCTAACAAATAGTGTTGACAAAAGAGGAAATCCATGTGCAAAAAAATTGTAAACAAAACCCATGTCTCACACCTTACATGGAAACTAACCCAAAATGGATGAAAGACCTAAATATCAAACCTAAAACGATAAAGATCAGGGAGGAAAAAAAAGGGATAGCAGTGGAAATTCTAATACACAGTTTAGACAGACTTCAAAATCTGAGAATCAAAGCAGGAACAACAGAAGAGATAGCAGATAAATGGGAACTTCTAAGAATCAAACACTTTTGCTCTTCCAAAGACTTTATCAAGAGAACTAAAAGACTATATACAAAATGGGAAAAAAGTAGTTGGCAACTACATATTGGATTGATGTCTGATTTCCAAGAGCAAGAACATCAAAGAAACAAGGGTAAAATGAGCCCATCAACTCAATTTCAACTCATATTACTGGGAGACTACAGCAGCAAGAGACCAGAAGAACAAGATGGTGCCTGGCCACCACCAAAGACAGCCTTGATAGGGGACACAATGTAGAGTCTCTGACATAGCATGAAAGAAAGAGGTGCGCAGCTCAAGAACTCTACTAAAAGACCGGAATCAATGGTCTAACAGCCTGGAGGGTCATCTGGAAACATGATCCCTTTACTTGCTGCTGGCCCAGACCTGAAACGAGTATACTGAGGTCAACACTTCAGAAAAAGAATGGACTGGACTGTGGCACACAGAGTGAGTATTTGGTGTGTGTACTTTATGGTTTGATACATTTATAGGAGGCTGTCCTACTAGTTTCTTTTTAGAGGGGAGGGGAGAAGGTAAAGAGGCGGGGACAGGTGCTCATTAAGAGGTTACTAGAAGAGTGAGGGGGAGGTGTTTGCTGTCACAGGGTGAGGAGAGTAGGCAGAGTTGTAGACAGGTGGGTATGCAAAATTGACTTGGATTGTATATTTCACTTAATCATCATAAAAAAAGAAAAAAAGAAAGAAAAGAAAAAAACCTGTTAATACCTTCAGACAATTTTGGAAAATTCTCAGACTTTATCTCTTCAAACACTGTGTTGGCCCAAGTTTTTCAACTCTCTCACCTTCTAACCCACTCCTTCTCACCTCCACTCCCCTCCCCTCCTTTTTATTTTTGTACTCTCTCTTCACTTCCCTCTCTCTTCTTTTATTCTACTCTGTCTCTTAGGACTCCAATTACATGTTAAGCTTTTTCTCCAATGTGCTGCGTATATTCATTTTAATGTCATCTAACATATTGTTTCTTTACAGTTAGTCTATGTATTTCATTGTCATACATTTTCTACTATATTTACTAGACAGTTAAACTTATCTATTTTGTCCTTAGTTTCAGTTATTTTATTTTTCAACTCTAGTATTTGATTTCCAGTTTGATTCTCAAATTTGATGTTAAATGTAGATTAAATGTTGAAAGTTTAAGTATAGATTATAAAAAATAAACTAACTGAATCTGATGCCGTCAACTCAGTTTCAACTCATACCAATTCTATGTAGAAGTCATGTTTAATATTGTATCCAAAGTTTCTTTATAATTATTAATTTAATATAAAAGAAATAAAGTCAATGTATCACATGAGTTGTAAAGATTACCGGAAGTCATGTATGGTAAATTTACTTAATACCTTTGCTCACATGTTTTCAAACACATTCTATGGTTTTACTATTGATTAAAATTATTATTTTAAGAAATACTTCTGTTTGTAAGTGTGTGTGCATTGATGCTTTGCCAAGCCTTATGCTGTAGGTGAAAGTTTAGGGAACAAATTAGTTTCTCATTCAAAGATAAATACAGAAGTTGTTTTGTGATGTTGGCTGCAATACTCACAATATATCAACATTCTCCCCTTCCCCACCTCAAGTTTTCTGTTTCCATCCATTCACTTTTCTTGTCCCTTCTTGCCTTCTCATCCTTACTTTTGGGGGAAGTGTTGCCCATTTAGACTTCTATACAAGCTTTAACTAGGAAGCATGTTCATTACATGTGTTATTGTTTGTTTTGTAGACCTGTATAGTCTTAGATTTAAGGGTGAATTTTGAAAATGATTGTAGTTCTGAGTTAAAAGAGTGCCAAGGGATTATAGTCACTGGTATTATTCTAGTGTTTGTCAGACCAGAGTTTGGGCCTTTGTCAAAAATCAACTGGACTGTAGGTTGATAGATTTATGTCTGGGTTCTCAATTCTGTCTGTTTGGTCTATGCATCTGTTGTTTTATCAGTGCCGGGTTGTTTTGAGAACTGTGCATGTATACTAGCTTCTGAGATGAACTCTCAGGATTAGTTCTTTGTCTTCGTTTTTTGTGTGGCTATAGTGTTTCTTGGTAACTTCTTCTGTGTTCTATCTTATATGGGGTTCAGTGAGTTTCTTGCATGGTCTACTTTTCATCTTTCTGGATGAAAGGAAAAGGAAGGGAGGGAAGGAGGAAGGACAAAAGGGAAGGAGGAAGGAAGGAAGGGAGGGATGAAGGAGGGACAAACGAATAGAATTGTCTCTTTCTTCCTCTCTCCTGACTTCCTTTCCTTTTGGAAAGCTTTCTGTCAACAAATCTTCAATAATCTCTGTATTTTCCATTGTCTCTCTTTGCTTCAAAACTTCAGTCACACACAGGTTTTTGCTCTTGATTGTTTTCCATATAATTCTTAGCTTTTCTTAATTTTTCATTATTATTTTCTCTGATTTTTACCTAAAGTACCATTCATGTATTTGCCTTCTATCTTGCTAATTCTGTTTTCTTCCCTTCCTTCCACAATTTCTCCCTCTTTCCCTTCTTTTTTTCCTCCCTCACTCCCTCCATTCCTCCCTCCCCCCTCTTTCCCTTCTTCCTTCTTTCCCTCTCTCCTTCCCTCCCTCCCTCCCTCCATCCCTCCCTTCCTCCCTCCTTTCTTACCTCCATCCTTTTGCTCCTGAAAAGTTTTATTAAGTTGTCCCTTTCTGATTTTTTTTTCTCTTTTTGGCTACTTTCTTTCTGTTTTTTTTGTAAGATTTCTAATTATTTGCTTATTTGGATATTTTGTTCTTATATTATTTTCTTGAATTCTATTGTCTGTCTTTTCTTTGATTTTTGCTGTTTTTGTTTGTGTTGTCTGTGTTTCCCAGGATTTTGTCTATTTTTTCCTTGGTTTAATCTGTGTTTGCCTTCATTTATCTCCTAATGTCCTGAAGAGTCCTAAAGATTAGTCTTTTGAATTCCAGATCAGGTTGTTCTGCTACCTTTTTCATAGTGAAAGGTAATATGATTATTTGGGTCATTTGATTGTGCCAACTTTTCTCCTTTTTTATGATTTAACATTGTCTGCTATCTCTGAGAGACTAAGGCATTTTTTTCTTTATTTATTGATTATATATTTGTTTCATCCTACTTTCTTGTCTAGCTTTGTTGTGTTAGGGTAGTGTACCAAGCATGTTTTGCTGCTTACTTGTCTTTGGGCATGATAGCTCTCACAACTTTGTTCAGGTTAGCAGGGAAGCAGCAAGCAAGACGAACCTGCTTCACTGGTTTGGTGATGTGCCTGAGAGTAGACTGGCTGGGTTGTCTGTCTCATCCTGATGTTGATCCAGGTGTGTGAGAACATTCACAGACCATCTCTAGTTAAGCAGGGTTGTTAGAAAGGATGTGGTAGGGGCTCACTTCTCACTGCTAATCAGCTGGTCAAATGGCAGAATGGGTGGAAGTGAAGATCTAGTAAAGCAGCAGACCTAGACATCAGAGATGCTGTAGCTATAGTGACACGTCAGGAGCTGGCACGAAGGGGAACGGCATATGGAATTAAGTCAAGGAGAGAAATAAAGGCGAGGAAAAAAGTGTTTAAGAAGGAAGACAGTGGGTGGGGGCAGAGTATGCCTGGTACTGGCAGGAAAAGGGGGCAGGCGACACATGAGGCTTGGTAAGGGATAGAAAGAAAAGAAAGCAAAAAAACAACATAAGTGGCAGCACCGTGGGGACTGGTCTGACCAGGGGCAGGGGAGGCTGGTGGTTCTTCCCTAGGTGCAGTGGAGTCTACCTGCTATGCAGAATGTGGCATATGGGACTTGAATGGAGGAAGAAGAAAAAGAAAGAAAAAGAAAATAAATATTAAATGAAGAAAGCTGGCAGCTCAGCTGAGGCCAGCAAGTGGGGTGGACTGACCCAGGAGCCAGCTGGAGGATGGGGATGTGATGTACAGAGCTAAGTAGAAGGGAGAAAGAAAAGGAAGAAAGAGAAGGAAATAAATAAAGAGTGCAGCAAAGTGGGAGCCAGCATGTGGAGGAGGAGAGGAACTGAGGTAGCAGGTATTCTCTAGCAGAGGTAG
The DNA here is from genome assembly GCA_028571685.1 of Heterohyrax brucei. Taxonomy (NCBI): domain Eukaryota; kingdom Metazoa; phylum Chordata; class Mammalia; order Hyracoidea; family Procaviidae; genus Heterohyrax; species Heterohyrax brucei. Next base: position 111,096,867 of record CM053148.1, read on the forward strand.
CAAGATATAGATAGCCTAACAAGGTTAGATTGAGGTAGCACATAGGGCTAAATGGGAGGAAGAAAGAAAATGAAGAAAGCAAAAAAGAGAGAAAAAACAATGGCACAGTGAGAGCCGGCAAGTAGGAGTAGGCTGGCCCAGAGCACCCATGACTGGTGGCCCTCTACCCAAGTGGTACACTGTGGCTTCTCAAGACTGGGGAGAGGCAGTACACAGGAATGGGTACGAGGGAAAAAGGAAAAAGGAAAAAAATGGCATTGTGGGAGTCTGTGAGTCAAGGCAGGGTGGACCCTCAGCAACCATGTGCCAGTGGCTCTCCAGTCAAGTGGCACAGAGTGGCCCATCGAGAAGGGATGAACATGGTGCACATAGCTAAAGAGGAGGGAGAAAGAAAAGGAGGAGAGAAACTAAAGAAAAAAATAAATGATCCAGTGAGAGCCAGCCTATTGAGGTGGGGCAGAAATAGAGGGGCATGGGACCAATCGCCCTCCAGCTGTGCTGAATGCTGTCACCAGTCAGTAAGGAATGGAGGTGACATATTAGGCTAGGTGGGAGGAAGAGAAAAAGTAAAAACTGGAAAGATAAAATAAATAACCAAGCAAATAGGTAAATGGCATGATGAGAGCTGGCCAACAGGGTGAGGAGGAACCCAGGTACCTGTAAGTCAGTGTCTCTCTAGCCAAGTGGCATGGCGTGGCCCACTGGTACACAGCAGAGGTGGCATACCAGACCCAATCTATTCATTTTCCTTTCTCCAGTGCATAACAATGGTTTTTGATTAACATTTCAATGGTGTTTGATTAACTTTTCAATTTCTCGGAAGCTATCAATATTTCTCTTTGAAAATACTGTCACCTTTATTGCTTATTGTATGCTTTTTCTCCTGACACCAAAATTTTCATAATTTTAAGTAAGTCTGTGATATCCTCTCTTCACTCTCCAGTATGTGGAAACTCTGGTGGTGAAGTCGTCAAGTGCTATGTATGCTAACCAAAAAGTCAGCAGTTCAGTTCCTCCAGGCACTCCTTGGAAACTCTATGGAGCAGTTCTGCTCTGACCCACAGGGTCACTACGAATTGAAATAGACTCAGCAGTAGTGAGTTTGGTTTGGTTTGCCTTCACTACATGTGTGTTGGTTTCGTTGTTTGCCAAGCTTTTCACACGGCATGCCCTCTTTTTTTCTTGCCTCAGTGTGACGTTGTATGTTATGTAACTCAATTCTATGAACACTTTAGGTTTCTTCCCTCTGTTTGCTGCCTATAGAAATGTATTCAGCCTTCTTAAAGCAGGAGCTTTAAATTTGTATGTAAGTATAAAATTTATTTTATTTATTTTTTGACTCCAGAACATGGAATCTTAACAATGTCATTTCAACTAGTAAATGATGTTAGAAAATGACCATGGGTTTCCTGAGATGTTCTTGATTAATTTTAATTAAAATAATCGTAAGTGCCAGTTGATACAGTTTTAATATTTATTTACCCAATAAAACAACATAAACAAAAAATAAAACAGAATGTTGCCATTGAGTTGATTCCAACCTTATAAAATAAATAAATACTGAAAATTAAATTATACAACATATTTTACTTTATTTTCAAATCATTTAAAGTAAGTTTGATGCTTTTCCTTAATTCTTTAATTCTTCTTTCAATACTGCTCTTCACTTTCACTGAATTTCTCTTACGACAATACCACAAACTTCAGTGCTTGCTTATCTATTATCTTGTTTGACCAATGTTAATTCTGTTAACTCATTATATTTGAAGACAGAAGGAACAATATGTTTTCTTTACTAATCTTAAAATAACTAAGTTCAAACCACAAGTATAGTAGGAGCTAAGTAATTCCTTGCAGATTTCAAAAAATTCTGGACTATAAATATTCTAGAAGATGAGGTATTAAAGTAGCTTTTGAGTTATTCAATTATAACCTTGGGAACAGTAGGAAGGTAGATGTGGAAAATGAATAAACAGTATTGGAATAAAAAACAAAAGATTTATTTAAAAAGAATAATTAGAGATCATGAAATCATTTTCTCTTGTCAGAATGTTTGGGATTAATGGCAAACATTAAAAAAGACAAAGAGAGTATTAAGATGGTAAGAACAATACAAAGCAATTTCGATTACAGAAAAGGAACATGAATTAGGTGACATAAAAAAAGGAAAATTGTGATGATACAAACAGGGTTACAAAAGGCATACAAAGAGCAGAACTCAAAAGAGCTTATACGAAGAGATAATAGGACAAATTGAAGGTCAAGTATCAGATAATGTTTTACCAATATTATGATTTGGACGGAGATGGAGATGAAGACAATAACAATAAGATCATTGTACCTTTAAAGCAAAACAGCTAATTAAAAGTAAAGAAAAGGAAAAGCCATAAATAATGAATATGTCTTTATGTATTAAAAATGGTAGTCAAAGAACACCAGGAAGGCATTTCAGTGTTCCCATAGGGTAATCAGCCCCACTGCTTGAGAAAACAAGAAAGAAAAAGAAAGTACACAGTGACAATAAATGTTTCTGACATAAACTACTTAATTTCTTAATTTAGCAAAGATATGAAAAAAATTTTTAACTATCCCAAGATTTAGATTTAAAAGTAAAAACTAACGGATTATGTTTCTTTATTTACATGAAGTAGAAGCAGCTCAAGCATAAGTGGTTTTTAAAACTATTGAAAACATTTTTCCATAATAATTTTATTGTACCAACCTTATATTTATAGTTATTTTTTAATTAAAAACTTACGTTTACACAATTATCTGCACTCTCTGTAATTTCCATGGTTGTTTAAGATAATCTTCCTGTTTATGTGAAAACATATTTTTGAGTAGGTGACTATCATTATTACTTAGATGCAACATATGATGATGCATAAGTACTTAAAATAGCATAAAAAAACCCAAAGGTATTAATAGCTATCTATAATAACTGACTATTGAAAATGGTATACTATAATAATCCACTAGATGTCACTCAAGTTAAGGTTTGGCCCTCTAATGTCCATAACTCTTCCTCATCTTTTATATATATGTATGTTTTTATTGTGATTAAGCGAAAGTATACAATCCAAATTAAATTTGCATGCCTGCCTATCTGCAGCTCCTTCTGCTCCCCTTATCTCATGACAGGACACTCCTACTTTTCATTCTATATATGTCATAGCCTCTTAATAGTCTGCTGTCCCCTCCTCTCCAACTTCTCTCCCTTCCAGTAAGAGGCCAGTAGGACAGCATCCTATAGATGCATAGAACTGTAAAGCACACACACCATATGATCACACTGTATCCCCAATTCTGTCAGTTTGTGCCCAAAGAGTTGACCTTAGAAATATTTTCTGGTCAAGGTTAGCAGAAGGTCTAGGTGCCGTGCTCACAGAGGAAGCTCAGGTTGCTGGACCATCAGTTGTGGTCTTCTAGTGGGGTTCTTGAGGTGCACTCCTCTTTTTCTCATGTTTCCACTTGGTCTTGACATTGCGTGCTGCATTATGGCTATCTTTAGTGGTAGCCAGGCACCATCTGGTGCTTCTGGTCACATGTTGATACAGTCACCCATTCACATGGGTCCTTATGTTTCCTGAGCTCTTTTTTCTTTGTTGTTCTTAGTGATTGTCTGTCATGGATAAGTTGGGACTGTTTTGTGTACTCAAAATGGCAGCTTGCTAGCTATTAAGAACCCAGACGCCACTGACCGATATGGAGTGCAGAAGGCTCTCTTAGCAATAAGCTAGTTATGCTAATTGGCCTCTATATTCCCGGACAGCATGGTCCCCAGACCCCTGCCCCTACTATTCTGTCCTTGCAATATTGGGTTAAGATTAGAAGAGTTTTCAGTTTATGTTGAAATGTGGTTAAGTTGTTCTTCTTTCTACTGTGTGCTGTGACTGTTTTCAGCCAAATATATTTCTATCAACTATCTAACCTATGACCAGTCCTCTCCATCCCTCCCCTCACTTGCAGCCATTAAAGAGTCTTTTCTAGACTTCAGTCGATGGTCCAGGGGCCTCCGAGTTCTCCTGAGAGCATGGCCCCTAGCCCTGATGCTGCCCCTGTCCATAAATAGTAATGGAGGTCAACTCTTCAGACAGGAATGGATTGGACTTGGCAACACAAAGTGACCATATCATGTGTGCACTTTATGGTTCTATGAATCTATGGGATGTCATCCTGCCAACCTCTTACTGGAGGTGGGGGAGTGGGTGGAGAGGAGGGGATAGTAGATTGTTAGGAGGATAAGACACGTATGGGGCAGAGAGGAAGGGAGTGCTGTCACCGGGCAGGGAGAGCAACGGGAGCTACATATAGGTCAGCACGCAAATTTATATGGGAATGCACAGTTTCATTCAATCACCATCATAATAATAAAAGTAAAAAAAAAAAAGAGTCTTTTCTTATGTACGTAAGTATTTTTTAAGTCTTTATAGTAGGAAACCCTAGTGGCTTAGTGGGTTAAGTGCTACATTTGCTAACCAAAAGGTTGGCATTCAAATCCACCAGGTGCTCCTTGGAAACTCTGTGGAACGGTTTTAGCCCGACCTCTAGGGTCACTGTGATTCAGATACGACTCAACTGCAGTGCATTTGATTTCAGTTTTTATACTGGTCTCTCCTTTGTGCCACTAACTGATTTCACTCAGCATAACATCTTTCATTTGAAATCAGATTCTTTCTAAAATCATTATTGTTCTTTATCATTGCATAGTATTCCATGGAGTATATGTACTGTAGTTTGTTTATCCATTCATCTGTTGTTGGACATGTGGTTTGATCCCATCTTTTAGCTAATGTGGACTGTGCTGCAATAAACATTCATGTGCATGTGTCTGTTCATGTGACTGCCCTTGATTCCGTAGGATGTATTCCAAGCAGTGGAATTACTGGATCAAAAGGTATATTTATTTCCAGCTTTCTAAGAAAGAGCCAGACTGCCTTCCAAGGAGGTTGCACCATTTTGCAATTCCACCAGCAATGCAGGAGAGTTTCAGTCTTTTCAGAGCCTCTCCAGCATTTGTTGTTTTGTGGTTTGGGGATCATGGCCAGTCTTGTTGGGGAGAGATGGCATCACGCTTTGGATTTGATTTGGATTTCTCTAATAGCTAATGATCGTCAGCATTTCCTCGTGTGTCTTTTGGCTGCCTGGATGTCCTCTTTAGTGAAGTGTCTGTCCATCTCCTTTGCCCAACACTTAATTGGGTTGCTTACCTTTTTCTTGTAGATATTTTGCAGTACCTTGTAGATTATGAAGATCAGACATTGGTCCAACATGTAGTAACCAAATATTTTTTTCTGATTCTGTAGGTGGTCTTTCAATTCTTTTGATAAAGTCTGAATGAGCAACAGTGTTTGATTCTTAGTAGTTTCCATTTATTTATTTTTCTCTTCTGTTAATTGTGCTTTGTCAAATTTTGAAGTCTGTCTAAGCTGTGTGTTAAAGCTTCCATTGTTGATCCTATTTTGTTTTCCATGATCTTTATCGTTTTAGTTTTGATATTTAGGTCTCTGATCCAGTTTGAGTTAGTTTTTGTGTAAGGTGTGAGATATGGGTCTTGTTTCAATTTTTTGCAGAGGGATACATAGTTTTGCCAGCATTATTTATTAAAAAGACTGTTTTTACCCCACTTTAAAATCTTAGAGCCTTTATCGAATATCAACTGTTCATAAGAGGACAGTGGCATCTCTGGGATCTCAACTCCATTCCATTGGTCGATATGTCTCCTTTTGTACAAGTACCAAGCTGTTTTGACTACTGTGGCAGTGTAATAGGTTCAGAGGTCAGGCAGTGTAAGGCCTCCACTATGTTCCTCTTCTTCATCAGTGCTGTACTTATCCAGGGAGGGCTTCTTACATTTCCAAACAAAGTTGGTGATTAGTTTGTGTATCTCATTAAAAAGTGTCACTGGAATTTGTATTGGGATTACATTGCATATGTAGATGTCTTTGGGTAAAACAGACATTTTCAGAATGTTAAGTCTTCCTATACATTAGCAGAGTAGGTTTCTCCATTTATCTGTCTCTCTTAGTTTCTTACAGTAAGGTCTTGTAGTTTGTATAGGTCTCTCATTTCTCTACTTACATTTATTCCTAGGTATTTTATCTTATTGGGGGCTATAGGAAAAGATAATTGATTTTGTGATTTCTGATGATCTCTTTGTTGGTGTAAAGAAATCTTCCTGATTTACTTATATTTATCTCATATCCTAAATACTTTGCTGAACTCTTCTATTAGTTCCAGTGGTTTACTTACGGATTCTTTAGGATTCTCTGCATATGTAATCATATCATCTGCAAATAGGGAGATTTTTACTTCTTTTTTGCCAATGCAGATGCCCTTTATTTCTTTGTCTTGTCCAATTGCTCTGGATAGAATGTCTAGTACATTGTTGAATAGAATTGGTGAGAGTGGGCATCCTTGTCTAGCTCCCATTCTCAAGGGGAATTGTTTCAATCTCACTTCGCTGAGAATAATGTAGGCAGTTGGCTTTGCTTTGATGGCCCTTATTGCGTTGAGGAATTTGCCTTCTATTCTATTTTGCTGAGACATTTTAGCATGGGTGGGTATTGGACTTTGTCAAATGCCTTTTCCTCACCAATTGACAAAATCAGGTAATTCCTGTTTTTGGTGTTCTTAATGTGGCTGAGCACATTAACTGTTTTTCTAATGTTGAACCAGGCTTGCATTCCTGGTATGAATCCAGCTTGGTCATGATGAATTATTTTTTGGATATGTTGTTGAATTCTATTGGCAAGGATTTTGTTGAAGATTTTTGCATCTGGGTTCAGGAGTGATATTGGTCTGTAGTTCTCCTTTTTTGTTGGGTCTTTCCCTGGCTTTTGTATCAGGGTTATGTTGGCTTTGTAGAATGAACTGGAGAGTATTGCATCCCTTTCTATGCTGTCAAATAGTCTCAGTAGTATTAGAGTTAACTCTTCTCTAAAAGTTTAGTAGAATTCTGTGATGAAGCCATCTGGATCAGCACTTTTTTTTTAATAATAAATAATTTTTTATTAAATAAAAATGAAAATGTACATACTCTATTCTTACACTACTGGGTTAAGAGAGAAGGAGTACACAAGTTGTGTCGAAGTCCCGTAATATTGATCTTCTTACTAATGTGTATTGTCACCAATTTCACCCAACCAAATTTATAATAAATATCTAATCTAAATCCTCACCCCTTGCCCTCCCACTCTCCCACTCTCCCCACTCTTGCAGCTGTCAAAGAGTCTTTTCTATTATGTATAGTATGCTTTTAAGTTTTTATCATAGGGGTCTTGTATAATAATTGTCCTTCTGTCGCTGACTAGTTTCACTCAATGTAATTTCCTCCAGTTGAGATCAAATTGAGAGATGTTTCCTGCGATCATCGTTGTTTTTTATCATTGTATAATACTCCATTGAGTATATATACCAAAGTTTACCCATCCATTCTTCTGTTGTTGGGCATCTGAGTTGATTCCAACTTCTTGATACCATGGACTGTGCTGAGGTGAACATTCATGTGCATGTATCAGTTGGTGTGAATGGCCTTGATTTTGTAGGATATATTCCAAGCAGAGGGATTACTCGGTCAAATGGTATATCTATACCCATTATTTTAAGGTAACGCCAAATTGCTTTCCAAAGCGGTTGCACCATTCTGCAGTCCCACCAACAGTGAATGAGAGTTCCAGTTTCTTCACAGCCTCTCCAACATTTATTGTTTTGCATTTTTTGGATCATGGCCAATCTTGTTGAGGTGAAATGGTATATCATTGTCATTTTGATTTGAATTTATTTAATAATTAATGATCATGAACATGTCCTCATGTGTTTTTTGGCTGCCTGGATCTCCTTTTTAGAGAAGTGTCTGTTCATCTCCTTGCCCATTACTTAATTGGATAATTTGTCTTTTTCTTATTGATATTCTGGAGAACCTTATAGATTATGGAGATCAGGTGTCAATCTGACAGAGTTGCCAAATATTTTTTCCCATTCTATAGGTTGTCTTTTAATTCTTTTGATGAAGCCTTTGGATGAGCAGAGGTATTTGATTCTTCTTAATTCCCATTTATCTATTTTCTCTTCTGATGAATATGTTTTGTTTGTCAGATTTTGAAGTCTGTCTATACTGGGTATTAAAACGTCCATTGTTGACCCTAGCTTATCTTGGATGAGCTTTATCGTTTTAGCTTTTATATTCAGGTCTTTTATCCAATTTGAGTTGATTTTTGTATAAGGTGTGAGATACGGGTCTTGTTTCAATTTTTTGCAGACAGATATTCGATTATGCCAGCACCATTTGTTAAAGAGACTGTTCTTAACCCAGTTCAAAATCTTAGGACCTTTGTCAAATATCAGCTGTTCATAGGAGGATGGTGGCATCTCTGGGCTCTCTACTTTGTTCCATTGGTCTATATGTCTCCTTTTGTACCAGTACCAGGCTGTTTTGACTACTGTGGCAGTGTAATAGGTTTTAAAGTCAGGTAGTTAGATGCCTCCCAGTATGTTCTTTTTCAATAGTGCTTTATTTATTCAGGGTTTCTTCCCTCTCCAAATAAAACTGATAATTTGTTTCCCCATCTCATTAAAAAATGTCACTGGAATTTGTATTGGGATTGCATTACATAAATAGAGTGCTTTGGGCAAAATATACATTTTCACAATATTGAGTCTTCCTATCCATGAGCAGGGCAGATTACTCCACTTATGTAAGTCTCTCCTAGTTTCTTGTAACAAGGTCTTGTAGTTTTTTCTCTTATTTCTCTAGTTTGATTTATTCCTAGGTATTTTATCTTCTTGAGGGCTATAGCAAATGGAATTGATTTGGTGATTTCTTCACTAGTAATTTCATTGTTGGTATAAAGGAATCCTATTGATTTAGTTATGTTTATCTTGTACCCGATACTTCCATTAGCTCTAATAGTTTACTTACGGATTTCTTTGGATTCCCTGTATAAACAATCATATCATCTGCAAAAGGGAAATCTTTACTTCTTCAGTGAAAAGTTCGGTAGAATTCTGTGATGAAACCTTCTGGATCAGCACATTTTTTTTGGTTGATATTTTTTTATGATTTTTCAATCTCTTCTTTTGGGATGGGTTTATTAAGTTGTTCTGCTTCTCCTTGTGATAATTTTGTAGGTGAAATGAATCTAGAAATTTGCCCTTTTCCTCTAAGTTTTCAGATCTGTTATAGTCTTTCACAGTATTCTGTTATGGTATTTTTTATTTCAGCTTGGTCAGTTGTGACATCTCCCATCTGATTTCTTATTCAGGTTATTTCTTTCCTCTCCTCTTTTCCTTTAGTAAGTTTAGCCAATGGTTTGTCAATTTTGTTGATCTTTTCAAACAACCAGCTTTTGGTTTTGTTAATTTTTTCAGTTGTACTTCTATTCTGTAATTCATTTAGCTCTGCTTAATCTTTATGATCTGTTCTTTTCTGGGGCCTGAGGGGTTCCTCTGCTGCTCTCTTTCTACTTGTTCAAGATGTAGAGCTAGTAATTCTTTGTTTCAGGTTCTTTCTTCCTTCCAGATGTGTGCATTTATAGAGATAAATTGACTTCTGAGCACTGTTTTGGCTATTTCCCATAGTGTCTGGTAGGATGCGTTTTTATTATTATTTGGTTTCATGAATTTCTGTATTTAATCCTTGATTTCTTCTGTAACCCATGGCTTTTTGAGCAAGATGTTGTTCAGTTTTCCTGAGTTCCGATTTCTATCTGTGTTTATTCTCCTATTGATTTTGACTTTTATGGCTTTTTGGTCTGAGAAAATGCTTTGCAGTAATTCATTGTTTTGGATTTTGTTGAGATTTTCTTTTTATGCGACCAGATAGTCTATTCTGGAAAATGTTCCATATACATTGAAGAAGAAGGTGTACTTATATGTTGCTGGATAAAATGCTCTGTACATGTTGATGATGAGGACTAATTGTTTAATTGCTGAAATAAAATCTTCCATGTCTTTACTGAAGTTTTTTCTGAATGATCTGTCCATTACTGAAAGTGGAGTACTCAACTCTCCAACTGTTACTGCAGAGTGATCTATTTCATTTTTTTCAATGTAGTCAGTGCTTCTTAGATGTATTTAGATGTTTTGGTATTAGGTGCATGAATATTTATATATTGTTAAGTCCTGCTTGTGCACTGAACATTTCAGCAACAAATAGTAACCATCCTTGTCCACTATGGTGGATTTTACATTAAAATCTATTTTATCTGAGATTAGTATTGCCACACTTGCTCTTCTTTGTATATAGTTAACTTGGTATATATTATTCCATCTTGTAATTGTCAGTTTTTTTTCATGTCTTTAAGTCTAAGGTGAGTTTCTTGTAAGCAACATATAGACAGGTCGTGTCTTTTGATCCATCATATCAATCATCTCTTTAAAAGAGAGTTCAGTCCATTTAAGTTCAATATAATTATTGATAGGTATGTGTTTAGTGCTATTGTTTTGATGTATTTATTTTTGTGTTGGTGTTTTCTATGTTGTTCTTAATATTCTGTTGTGGGTCATTCTTTATGGGTTGAGTTTTCATCTTTTTCAGTGTTGGTTTTGATTTTGTTGAGACTCCTATATTATGTTTCTTTTTCTGATGTGTTGCATTGTTGTTGTAGTTTGTGGCTACACCTATAATCCCCTTACTATTCTAAGTTTAAACCTAATTTTAACTTCTGCATATATTTTCAACTTCTTCTCCATCTGAAAGGACTATATCTAGTACATCCATCTTTTTAGTGTGATGGTGTCATAGTTTTCTTTACATGATCACTGATTCTCTTCTTTTAATGTTGTGGCTTAGATTGAGTTTTGTGCCTTCCCTAACTGAGTAGATTTCTGGATTTTGTGTCCTGCTTTGCCTCCTTAAATATGCACTTAATGGTTTTGTTTGCCCAAGCAAAAAGATTCTTTCAGTATTTCTTATAGTTTTGATTTGGTTTTTACAAAGTCTCTAAGCTTCCATTTATCTGAGAACGTCTTAATTTCATCTTTGTATTTGAGAGACAGTTTTGCAGGATATATAATTATTGATTGGAAGTTTTTCTCCTTAAGCTTTGAATGTGTCTTCCATTGCTTTCTTACCAAAATCATTTCTGCTGAGAAGTCAGATGAAAGCCTGCATAGTTTCCCTCTGAATGTTAACTTTCCTTTGAGCCTTGCTGCCTTCAAGAGTTTCTGCTTATGTTTCATTTTATTAAGCTTGATTATAATATAACTTGATGTCTTTCTTTTGGGGTGTACTTTTTGTGGTATTTGATACACATCTTGGATATCTATGTTATTCATTTTATAATTTCAAGGAAATTTCCTGTCAGCAACTCAACAATAATACTCTGTGTTTTCAGCTATCCCTCCCTGTTCAGGAACTCCAGTTAATCACAGAGTATTCCTTTTAATAGATTCCCACATGTTTCTTAATGTTTCTGGCCTCATAAATGCTGATTTCAGTTGCTCTATCTTCAAGGTCACTAAATCTGACTTCCACCTCCTCAGTTCTACTCTTTTGGCTTTGGATCCAATCTTCTGATTCTATAATTTTATTATTGATCTGCTACATTTCAGATCTTTAATGTTCCACCAGTTTGAAAAGCTTGCTTAATTTTTTGTTTCACTTTGCTGCATTTTGTTTAATATCTATGAGTGTTCCACATACAATTCTTTCATACTTGACCTCCAGTAGTTTCAGAAGTCCTCCTTCATCTAGGAAGTTTTTTGATTCTTTATTTTGAGAGTTTTCCAGAGCCACGATGGGCTCCTTCTTTAAATGGTTAGAGATGGATTGTGGCCTTCAGGCCATCTAGAGGCTTTTTAGTTTCTCTGGTGCTACCTCAATAGGAGCTGAAGCTTAGTTCCGAGACAGGAGTCGGTCACCTTTGTGTACTCTAGTGACTGGCCCCATTGGACCCTCCAGGGTGGCAAGCTCTACCTCCTTTCTGGTAAAGATAGTGCCCTACTTATGGCATCACTGGGGGGCCATCAACCAACCCTATGATGTGGGTCAGTAAAAGCTGGAAGAGACGCCCCTAGGTCATTCAGGTGTTATTTCTCCAGGCAGCCTTATTTTTAAAATTTAGGACCACTCCAGCAGCTGCCAAAATCAGTAAGGCTGTCAGGTGTGGCAGGGCCTACCTTCCAATGGACAATGGAAGGATTTCTTCAGCCATCCCAGATAGTGTAACATAGTTCAAAGTAGGGAGTGATTATGGCCTTGCTGCCATCCTCAGCCAGGCTCTAACCACAAGGTAACACTGTGCTAACCACAGCATTTCTGCTGGAAAAACACTTTCCAGACTGACACTGCTTCTCAGCTTGGGAAATATCCCCTGCTGAGTCCTCCACTTGGGTAACTCTGCCTCCTAGCTGACCAACATGGCATCCTGGCCAAGCAGCCTTCCCACTGCAAAACAGCAGAATCAATGGCAGAGCTCAGAAAAGAGAGGGTAGGCAGGTAGTAGTGTCCTCCATCAGGAGCCAGGATCTCAAAATGTGGCTTTCCCATGCACTGTCTCTGCTGCATTATACACTGCTCACTTATAGCACTGCACTTTAGTGTATTTGTCAGCTCATGCCATCCCTTGCCTCCTATATAAGATTAAAAAAAGAAAGAAAAAAGCATCAGTACCTGCAGTTCACCCAAGTGGCAAGTCAACAGGAGCAGGATTCAGCACACTCTACCTCATTAAAGGGAGGTAGTTTCGCATTTAGTGGCATGTAGTCCAATCTGACAACCCTATGGCACTCATCCTAGGGCTCCCTGAATGTCCAGAGTGTTCCATTCAATTATTAGTTCAAGCCCTAGTTTTCACAAGGAATTGAGGAGACATGTGTCTAGTGTGCTGTCTTGGCTCCACTTCCTGATCATCTTCATCTTTTTTTTTTTCTTTTGATTTATACTATTTTTGTTACTAGGAAACTCTGGTCATAGTGGTTAAACGCTACATTTGCTAACTAAAAGATCTGCAATTCAAATCCACCAGGTGCTCCGTAGAAGCTCTATAGGGCAGTGCTACTCTGTCTTATAGGGTCACTATGGGTTGGAATCAACTTTATGGTGGTTAGCACTGTTATTATTTTGGTGAAAACATATATAGAAATGAAGACAACATTTTGACAAATTCTACTTGTATGATTCAGAGACATTGTTTACATTCAAGGTTGTAACCATGCTCACTCTCCTTTTCCAACTTAATTCCATCATTAACGTAAACTCACTGCCACTTAAGCTTCCTCTCTAACCTTTTGTGATACTGTCGTCAATTTTATCACATATAGACAGTTATTTTAAAGAATCCAAAGCTCAAGGCAGGCATACTTTATTAAGTAAGCTAAACAACTGTTTGGTTCAAAAACAGATTCAGAGGATACTTTTACTTTGAGATTTAAAGTTTAATCTTATCTCAAGGCAATAATTTGGAGTGTTCATCCAGCCTGGATGCTCTCAAAGATCTGGATTTTGCTGAAAATTTGAAATTCTGTTTCACTTTATTCCTCATTTTGATCAGGATTCTTTTATAGAATCTTAGATCAAAACTTTCAGTGAGCATATCTTGGCACTATGCAGTTCTTCTGTTCTCATGGTATAAGGGACAGACACTCAGATGCATTGCTTTCCCTCTGACTCCTGATTCTCCGTTCAGTGCTATTCCAGGTGAATGGAAACCTGTTATTGTAAGTTGAATGGTTGCTCACAATGCTTTAAGACTCTTTTTTTAAAAGAAATACAGTGAAGTAAGAAATTATACTGCTAATTAACACATTATTTAGTGTTTGGGGAATTACTGGACAACATTTATGGCTTAGAAGCCCTGGTGATGCAGAGGTTAAACACTGAGCTGCTAACCAAAAGATCAGAAATTTGAACTTCTCTGCAGAAGAAAGACGTGACAGTCTGCTTCCCTGAAGATTTACACACTGGGAAATCTTATAGGTAAGTTCTGCTCTGTCTTATATGGGGTAACTATGAGTTGGAAGTGACTTGAGGGCAATGGGTTTGGTTTACTTATGGCTTTGTCAACTTAAATTTTATTTCCCTCTGTGAAATTTCCAATGCATGCTCCTATTGCATAGAGCAAAAAATGCATGGTTCAAAATGATCTTAAGTGTATATGAGGTATATGAAGTACTCCAGGAAAAGAAATGAAGGTCTGTATTAGGTCTTTGAGAAATCAAAAGACATATTGCATTGGGAAAATATGCCACAAATGATCTCTTTAAAGTGTTAAAAGATAAAGATGTCACTTTGAAGACTAGGGCATGCCTGACCCAAGCCATGGTGTTTTCAGTCACATCACATAAATGTGAAAGCTGGACTATGAATAAGGAAGACAAGAACTGACATCTTTGAATTGTGGTGCTGGAGAAGAATATTGAATGTACCCTGGGCTGCCAAAAGAACAAAGAGATCTGTTCTGGAAGAAGTACAACCAGAGAGCTCCTTGGAAGCAAAGATGGCGAGACTGGATCTTACATAATTTGGACACGTTGTCAAGAGGGACCAGTCCCTGGAGAAAGACATCATGCCTGGTAGAGTGGAGTGTCAGAGAAAGAGAGGAAAACCCTCAAAAGATGATCTGACACAGTTGTTGCAACAATGGGCTTCAGCATAAAAACAAATGTGGGCATGGCACAAGACCTGGCAGTGTTTCCTTCTGTTGTGCATGGGGTCACTATGAGTTGCCACTGACTCCACGGCATCTAACAACAGTAACAACACTGAGTCTTTGTCAGGGTGAATGGAATAGTTTATGGGCTTAGCTATAATACAGTTTTTAAATTCTTTTGGTTTATATTGATAGACGAATTGTATTATTATATAACTCACTATTTCATGTTTTGGCTCAAGTCTGTTTTTAAACAGAGATAATCTTAAAACATACTTCACAGATACTTTGTATTATCAAGAGATTATGCTATAGGTGTAGATTTACTTTCTCTTCACATGAAATGTACTTATAAGATTTTCCTTTAACATTTTAAAAGTTATTCTTTTTTTGGATTTCACAGTAAAGCATTGTACCTGTTCCTCAAGAAATAGGAGTCACACTCACAGCCTGGCTTGCTGGTGTGCAGCCAGGAGAGCTTCAATAATCATCAACAACACTTATTTTAAATTCCTGCTTTAAACTAAAATTGTATATTTGTCCCCCCCCCCCCCCCCGTTTGCAACTTACAGAAGTATTCTTAACAGTAAGTGTGGAAATAGTCAATTTTTTATTTTTATTTTTTACTTTTTTCTTTTTTTTTTTTAAATCTGAACAGCACCATGATTGATAAGTTTGTCACCATTATTCAAGAGATATCTCTTTGGGGAAGGTAAATACTTAGCATTGAGGGATTATTTTATCTCTGTGCTTTACAAACTTATTTTCCTGCCATGTTCCAATAGCAAAACATTTATTGATGTACCTTCTCCAAAATCATGGGTTAATACCTGTGGTCAAGTGAGTCACTTAAAAAATGTATTTTAAGGGCATCAAGCAAACGGAGTATTTCATTGAGTAAAATGGCATTTTAAGAACCAAGTGTGCCCTCCACATTGCTTAGCTTAATGAAAAGCCTAGTGCATCATTAATTGTAGCTATTTAACAGAGTTAAATTTTTAATAGGGAAATGTAAATTGGACAAATAACCTGATTTTACCCATAAATATTGTAATCATAACTCCAGAGAAAAAAGGACTCAAAAAGAAAGAACAGCTTATAGTCAACTGTCAATCTGGGGAAAATAGTTTGTTACCACTGAGACAACTACTGTATTAAATGAATTAAATTCTCTATAGTTGATAGTAAAAATATAGGATACAAGAAGTATGAATGTCTGCTAAAACTCAGGAAAAATGATCTCAGGTTATGATATATTAACCTATCCAAATCTTCAAACTCTTACCATACCCAGAACTTTTGAATTCTAAAATAAACATGCATAGGGGATTCTTATTTTAAGAATTGTCACAACCAGTTAACATTACTAGCATTCTGACCTCATTGTTCTGAGACATAAATTTCACATAATGTAAGATGGAGGCTGAAGGTTGATGACCTGTCTCCATGAAGATGGTTTGTGATTATGTAAAGCAGAGTTTGATATGATAATAGTTTTTGATCTTCCTTTTACTTCCACAGAGCAGGAGTTTTGATCTCAAAATTATTTCTGTACTCTCTGGAAGGCTCTATGGAGTAGTGGAGGATGAGTCAATCTTGGAAAAAAGTTATGGAGTTTGTTTTTCTGCTCCAGTATCATGGTCTTGTCAGTGGCCACTATTGTTTATTTCATTTTTGTTTATTTGATTTGGTTGACTTTGTTTTAACTTGTTTGATTAGAATCACATTCCCAGATTCAGCTTAATCTACCAGAGGCACTTCATTGGTTGCCTGTTAATTCAGTGAATTAATGTGATGAAATCATATACATAAAATGGCAAAGATATCATCCATGAAGAGACCAAGAGGTTATTAAAAAGGCAGGAAAGAAAGAAAAGAGCAAACTGGATGTCAGAAGAGACTCTGAAAGTTGCTCTCGAATATCGAGCAGCTAAAGCAAAAGGAAGAAATAGACTAAAGAGAAGATTTCAAAGGGCAGCTCGAGAAGATGAAATAAAGTATTATGACTACATGTGCAAAGAGCTGGAAATGAAAAACCAGAAGGGAAGAACATGTCCTGTATTTCTCAAGGTGAAAGAACTGAAGAAAAAATTCAGGCTTCAGGTGTCAATAGTGAACGATTCTGGAGGGAAAATATTAAATGAGTCAGGGAGCATCCAAAGATGCAAGGAATACATAGAGCCGTTATACAAGAAAGAACTGGTCGATGTTCAGCCATTTGAAGAGGTAGCACATAATCAGGAACTGATGGTACAGAAGGAAGAAGTCAAAGCTGCAATGAAGGCATTGGCAAGAAATAAGGCCCCAGGAATTGATGGAATATCAAATGAGGTATTTCAACAAATAGATGCAGTGCTGGAAGTGCTCGTCTATGCCAAGAAATTTGGAAGACAACTGTCTGACCAACTGACTAGAAGAGATCCATATTTATGCCCATTCCAAAGAAAGGTGATCCAACCGAACGTGGAAATTACCGAACAATATTGTTAGTATCACACACAAGTAAAATTTTCTCAAGATAATTCAAAAGTAACTGCAACAATGTATTACAAGGAACTTCCAGAAATTCAAGCTGGATTCACAAGAGGACATGGAACCAGGGATATTGTTGCTGATATCAGATGGAACTTGGCTGAAAGCAAAGAATACCAGAAAGAAGTTTACCTGTGCTTCATTGACTATGCAAAGGCATTCAACTGTGTGGACCATAAGAAATTATAGTTAGCACTGCGGTGATTGGGAATTTGAGAACTCTTCATTGTCCTCTTAAGGAATCTGTCTATGGATCAAGAAACAGTCATGAGAACCGAACACGCGGACACTGCGTGGTTTGAAGTCAGGAACAGTGTACATCAGAGCTGTATCCTTTCACCATACCTTTCCAATCTGTATGCTGACCAAATAATCTGAGAAACTGGATTCTACAAAGAGAAATGAGTCATCAGGATTGGAGGATAGCTCACTAACAACCTGTGTTATGCAGATAACACCTCATTACTTGTTGGAGGTGAAGAAGAATCGAAACACTTACTGATGAAGATCAAAGACCACAGCCTTCAGTATGGATTGCACCCCTACACCAAGAAAACAAAAATCCTCACAACTAGACCAGTAAGTAATATTGTCATAAATGGAGAAAGGATTGAGACTGTCATTTTGGGGGGGTCCGTAAGCAATGCACACAGATACAGCAGCCAAAAAATCAGAAGATGCATTGTGTTGGGAAAATCTGCTGCAAATGATCTCTTTTAACTACTGAAAAGTAAAAATGACACCTTGAAATACAAAGTGTGCCTGCCCCAAACCATGGTATTTTCAATCACATTATATGCATGTGAAAGTCAGACACTGAGCGAAGAAGACAGAATTGACACCTTTGGATTGTGGTACTGGAGAAGAATGTTGAATGTACCATGGACCATCAGAAGAATTAATAAATCTGTTCCTGAAGAAGTAAAACCAGAGTGTCCCTCGGAAGCAAAGATGGTTTGCATACTTTGAACATGTTGTCAGGAAAGGTCAGTCCCTGGAGAAAGATACCACTTTTGGTAAAGAGGAGAATCAGCGAAAAAGAAGACTGTCAGTGAGATCAATTGACGCAGTGGTTGTAACAGTGGGATTAAGCATAAAAACGACTGAGAACACGGTGCAAGACCAAGCAGAGTCTCGTTCCACTGTGCATAACGTCACTGAGTTAGAACACACTCCATGGCACCTAACAACAACAACAAAAGCAATATGATTTCCAATATTGTGTGATTGTCTACAATTTTGTCATTTGATAGGATTTCTCTATATGTTGCAAATCCTTTCTCAATGATGTTAATGAGGGGGATGGGTGGTATTGTGTTAGGAGGACTCAGTCTACAAGATTGGATTGTGTCTCAAGGCAATCTCTTTTGAGATACAAAAGAGAGAAGCAGGCAGAGAGTTGAGTGACCTCATATCACCAAGAAAGTAGTAACTGGTATAGAGCATGTTCTTTGGACCTGGAGTCCCTCCACTTCAGACTCTCCTTGACCTTATCCTTTGGACAAGGACCTTTCTCCATTGCCAAAGACAGAAAGCCTGACCCTGGAGATAGGGACCCCAATTTAGACTTTTAACCTACTTTACTGTAAGGAAATAAATTTCTTCTTAAAGCCATCTGCGAGTAGAATTTCTCTTACAGAAGCACTAGATAACTAAGATAGATGGTTTACATAAACTTGCCTACAGAGTGAAACCATTTAAACTAATCAATAAAAATGTAATAACCAATTAATGTAAAAGGAAATGTACTTATTTTTTTAGGATTAAAGAACAATTGAGAATAAAATTAAGCTTCAGGACTCCTCAAAAATCAGTAAACAATATAGTTAAATCAAAATGAACACAAGCAATGTAGTTTCTAGTTTACAATGAAAGTCAATGTGTTTCTAGCCTTGAACTTGGAGAGGAATTTTAACTCAAGATCAAGATCTATAAGTAAGATCTGCAGGAATGAGGGAAAAGGAGCCAATGTCTCTGCCTTCCTTGCTGATTTGTTCTCAGATAAAAATGAAGTAGCAGTAGTAGCAGAGAAGGTTAGAATGCTTAAGACATGACACTGCCGCAAACTACATTTGTAAAAGGTGAGCTAGGACAGCTTGTACCTTGGAGAAAGAGAAAATAATCAGTTAATTACATTTGCTTTGAGCCTTGGTGATGCAGTAGTTAATAGCTCAGCTGCTAAAAAAAAGGTCAGCAGTTGAAATCTACCAGTCATTCCCCAGAAACCCAGTCTATCCTATAGGGTAGCTACGAGTCAGAATTGATTTGATGGCAACGAGTTTGCTTTTTAATTAAAAAAAAAAGTTCTAAAATCTTATTAAAGCACATTTGTTCTTTAAAAAGTAAATTGAACAATAGCAATCTGATTTTTCTTCTTTTTATTTTGTGAAAGTAGAAAATCTCATACTCAGTTAGGTTGTCATTATTGTTAGGTACTCTTGAGCTGGTTCTGACTCATAGTGAACCTATGTACAACAGAATGAAACATTCCCTGGTCTTGTTCCACCCTCACAATCATTGCTGTTTTTGAGTCCATTGTTGCAACCACTGTGTATATCCACTTTCTTGAGGGTCTTCCTCTTTTTCACTGTCCCTCTGCTTTGCCAAGCATGATGTCCTTCTCCAGAGACTAGTTCCTTCTGATAATATGTCCAAATAATATGAGATGAAGTCTTGCTATCTTCACTTCTAAGGCGCATTCTGGCTGTACTTTTTCTGACATAGACCTATTCATTCTTCTGGCAGTCCGTGGTATGTTCAATATCCTTTTCCAACACCATAATTCAAATGTATTAATTCTTATTTGGTGTTCATTATTCATTGTCCTGTTTTTACATACATATGAAGCAACTAAAAGTACCTGAATTAGGTCAGGAGGACCTTAGTCCTTGAAATGATATCTTTGTTTTTTAATACCTTAAAGAGATCTTTTGCAGCAGACTTGCTGTATTTCTTAACTACTGTTTTCACGAGTGTTGATTGTGGATCCAAGTAAAATGAAATTCTTTGACAACTTTATTCTGTTCCTCTTTTATCATGATGCTGCTTATCAGTCCAATTGTGAGGATTTTTCTTATCTTTATATTGACCTGTAATCCATACTGAAGGCTGTAGTCTTTGGTCTTAATCAGTATTTCAAGTCCTCTTCACTTTCAGCAAGATTTTGTAATCTATATGTTGCAGGTTGTTAAAGAGTCTTCCTCCAGTCCTGCTGTTGTATTCTTCACTGTAACTTTTTAGTAGCAATAATTAAAATGGTGAGAAATATAAAGATTTAAAATATAGTAGCCATTTTTTCCATGGTCCATACAAAGAGGAAAAGTAATTACTTATAATACTAGCTAAGGAAGAAATAAAGTCATTGAAACAAGATACTACTCATTGTATGTGATTAACATAGGAGGTAATATTAACACTATTGTCAGAAATATATACAGAGTAACCAGATTTTATTTTATCACAGGTACCTTCTAAGGCTGCAGTGAGAATGTCAAGGGCCCCTCTATTTTGGTGTACTACTTTTCTCAGTGGGTGTGGTTAATTTGTGCCCAGGAAAGTGGAGAAATCTGGCTTCACCTTCCTGCTTCGGAAGTTAACGAATTAATCCTGTCCACTGTGTTGACAAGGACCTGCATTATAAAGAGTACTGTTTGTGCCTTCAACCTATCTTTGACTTCTTTCTTCAGTACTGCTGGTTCCTGATCATATGCCACACTTTGAAGTGATTTAACATCAACCAATACTTTTTGGTATAATGACGTGTGTATTCCTTCCATCTTCTTTTGTTGCTTCCTAAGTAGTATAATATTTTCCCTGTAGAAACCTTCAACTTGCCACTTGAGGCTTTGATTTTTTTCAGTTCTTTCAGCTTGAAAAATGTAGAGTATGTTATTCACTTTTGGCTACCTATAGCCAGGTCTTTGTACATGTCACTATAATGGTTTATTTTGTTTTCTCAAGCCACCCTTTGAAATTTTCAGTTCTTTTACTTCATCATTTCTTCCTTTTGCTTTAGTTAAATAATGTTCAAGAGCAAGTTTGAGAGTGTCTTCTGATATCCAGTTTGGTCTTTTCTTTCTTTCCCATCTTTTTAATGACCTTTTGCTTTCTTCATATGTGATGTCTCTGATGCCATTCCACACCCGGTCTGATCTTGGGTCATAAGTGTTCAACTCATTCTTGAGATGGTCTCTAAAATAAGGCGCAATGTACTCTGGCTGTCATGGACATATTCTAATTTTCCTCAGTTTCAGTTTCAGCTTGCATATGACCAGTTGATGATTTGTTCCACAGTCAGCATTTGGTTTTGTTCTGACTGATAATATGGAGTTTTCTAATCTCTTTTTCCACAGATGGAGCCTGTTTTGATTCCTGTGTATTCTATGCTGTGAAGTCCATGTGCATAGTTGCCATTTACATTGGTGAATAAAGGTATTTGCCTTGAAGAAGTCATGATCTTGCAAAATTCTATCATGCAGTCTCTATCACCAGGCCATATTTTCTAGCTAGCCAAGTAGCCAAGTGCCATAGAGTCGGATCCGACTCACGGCAACCCTAGGGGCCAGGGTAGAACTGATCCCCAGAGTATTCAAGGAGTGCCTGGTGAATTTGAACTGCTGACTGGTCTTTAGTTTCCAACTTTTTCATTCCAGTCACCAGCAATTATCAATGCATCCTGGTTGCATGTTCAATCATTTTTGGACTGCTGGCAAAAATATTCAGTTTCTTCATCTTCAGCCTTAGTGGTTGGTGCTTAAATCTGAATAACAGTTGTATTAACCAGCTTTCTTTCTTGGCATATAGATATTGTACTTTCACCAACAGGATTGTGCTTCATGACAGATCTTGAAATGTTCTTTTTCATGATAAATGCAGTGCCATACCTCTTCAAGTTGTCACTCCCACCATAGTAAGCCACATCATTGTTCTATTCAAAATGACCAATACCAGACCATTTCAGTTCACCAGTGCCTAGTATATCAATGTTTAAGTGCTCCGTTTCATTTTGGATCATTTCCAGTTTTCTTAGATTCATACTTCATACATTTCATGTTCCTATTTTTAATGGCTGAAGCTGCTGCTTCTCATGTTTGAGTCATGCCACATAAGCAAATGAAGGTCCCGAAAACTTGACTCTATCTGTGTTACTGAGATAAACTCTACTTTGAGGAGGCAGCTCTTCCCCAAGTCTTCTTTTGCGTGCCTTCCAACCAGGGGAGCTCATTTTCCAGTGCTATATTTGACAATATTATGCTATTTTTCATAAGGTTTTCATTGGCTAATTATTTTTCAGAGATAGACTGTCAGATTCTTATTCCTAGAATATCTTAGTCTGGAAGCTCAGTTAAAACCTATCTGCCGTGGGTGACCATTTAGGTATTTGAATATAGGTGGCATAGCTTCTAGTATCACAGCAACACAAGCCCCCAAAGTAAGACAAACTGGCAAACAAGTGAGGGGAGCAGAGAGTAGCTAGATTTAAATAGGCCACTGCATGTAGTTTAATGTTAGATGCAACCAGCAGGAGAACTTCACAAGACTTGAGCCTAGTTCCAGAAAAATTTGTCAAGGCAGATACAGCTTGAGGCACATACACATCTAAAATGTTTCCCAGCAGCACAGCTGCTGTGGCTTCCACTAGTTGGTCAGTAGTGCCGCAGCCCTGGTGCAGGGTGTGTATCCCATGGCTACAGGGTGAACTGCAGACTATAGGTCTTTGTTGTCCAAAAGGTTTCTGAGTTAGTACTCCCAAAGCATGCCCAGATGTTTGTGTACAAACAAAGGAAACATCTAGGTGATATTTAAGAAAACCTAGCGTGAACATGGAAACTCTGGTGGTGTAGTGGTTAAGTCCTACAGCTGCTAATCAGCAGGTAAGCAGTTCAAATCCATCATGTATTCCTTGGAAACTCTATAGGGCAGTTCTTTGCTGTCTATAAGGTCACTTTGAGTCAGAATCAACTCAGCAGCAGTGGTTCTTTTGGGGGGGAGCTGGTGTAGGTTTGTTCACCAAAGTCTCTTTCAGTTGATCTGTAGTCTCTCAATATCCTGGTGCAGTTTGAAATGAATCTAGCTCAGAGGCTATTAACACTTGCAAAGATCTGCAACCTAAAACAAGTTGAGATATTGGATAGTAATAAATGAAGTTTAGGATTTACTAGGAACCTAATAATAACAATATGTGTGACTGCAAACAAATCTTGAACAAATCTCCAGACCTTATTATTTGTCTTGGGAAAAAAAAAAAAAAACAAAACCTACCTAGTATAAGAGACAATCCTTTAAAAATGAAAGGTTTTGTAATGGAACATAGTTCTTCTTTTGCTTCTTGTTTGAGTGGATATATTAGAATTTTGAGATAAGGTCAGATAAATCTATTTGAATTCTAATCAGCTCAGCTAATATGAGTTGGAATTGACTTAGTGACCATGGTGACAAAACTCAATGTATATGTGCAGATGTGGTGGCTCATAAGTTTCAGAGGATGTCAGAAGAAAGAGAGAAAGGATGTCAGAAAGGAGAGGACTAGGCGGAAGTGACTTTTGGAGTGGCATGATGATTGCTTACATATAGCAAATGCCTTCTTTTTCCTTAATATTGTCTAATTCAGAGTCTGCCTCTGTTGAATTAGGGACATCAATCAGACTCAATAATATTTACCGCTTTTCATTTAATTGAAAATGGTAACTCCCAAAGGACACTTATCAGAAAGAAGTAAAGAGAAAAAAATTATAATTATAAATCTTCAATATTCCCAAAAGATATTGAAACATGTTGGAAATGAATCAATATTTGTTCTTAGTCAGTAACTTCCACTAATTCTGAGATTTTAGTACTCTGGGACAGGGGATTTTGTGAACGAGTGGGTTAGGTTAATAGCAAACATGGTGGATCCAGTGTCAACGATAAACTGATGAGGTTTACTGTTAATAGGAGCCCTGGATTTCTTTCATTTTCCATTAAATTTTAGGATTTTTTTAAAAAGAGACTATATCAATTTTTTTGTTTATTTTTTTAACTCACAGTATCCAATATCTGGATTTATTACAATGGTAACAAATATTTGCCTTTGTGCCTTTGTACAATTTAGCATTTTACTTTAGACTGGAGGATTGCAATTGTTACAACTGAAGGGCTATTGGTTTACTTTCTTTAGAATCGCTTTCAGCTTCAAGAGTCTGAAAATGGAGTTGCCTCCAAGTCTAATTGATGTGGCTTTACTAAGTCTGTGATCTCGTGTTTAAGACGAGATGTAAATCAGTTTTGAAAGTGTCAGAACCACCAGACATGGTCAAAGTGAGGCCAGTGTGCTTGAAAAACTTCTAGAGCAGCCAAGTCTGATGATCATAAACATTTTCTTCTTTACTTGGTTTATAGAAGTGAATTTTAGCTCAATCAATTAATGGAGGAAAGACCTTTGAGAGAGCTTTTTGCAATTTTATACTCATGGCCCAGGAGTCTTCCAACAGATCAGTGGCTGTTTTATTATTTAAGGCTAAACTATTCTTGGAATCTTTATATTCTGCCTGTTTTAGCCATGATTTGTCTTCCCTTGGGCCACTAAAAATGTGAACAACCTGATATAAATGATGTAGCTCAGGCTGTAGGCTTCAATAAGGATTTTAAATTCTTCAGAAAATGTGTGAAGTCCTACATAATTCTGAGTGTGTTCACAGGGCAAATGTGAAACAACAGGAATATTCGTCATCATTGCTAGGGCAAATGTTAAAGGACATTTCAGGTAAAGGTTTATATAAAAAGATAGCTACTGACAGGAAAGCTGAAATTCGGCATTGTAATTCTCTATTCTCCTTAGTTAATTTAGAGATGGTGTCCTGAAGGGAAGCGGTTTTACTGTCTTGCTGTCTTTTAGAGACCTCAATATACCAATCAAAACAGGCATTCCACTTGAACTTTTTAATCTAGGCGACTTGCTTTCCAATTTACAGCTCAGAAAATCTAATTCAGAAAGATCAAAAGAACACCAAAGTAGCCATTGACTTTTCAAACTATCTCAAGTGAGGTTATGCCACACAGACAAGAACATGTACGAAAAGGGGCCATAATGCTTATTTAGTAGTGAGCAGGAGTCCTAGACAGTGACTTCAAATTATCCTTAGAATGGCATTTCTCTTTTTATAATGAGCAGACATCCTGAATTTGAACGGGTAGCATACCGGACTGTGTAAGACTAAACCTTTCTTTGTTAAAGCCATCCACCTTGCGGTATTTCTGTTAGAGCAGCACTAGCTGAATAAAACAATGACCCCAATCCTTTCTCCATTTTTCATGATGTTGCTTACTTGTCCAGTTGTGAAGATTTTTGTATTCTTGGCGTTGAGGTACAATCCATACTGAAAGCTGTGGTCTTTGATCTTCATCAGTATTTCAAATGCAAGCTGTATCACCTACATAGTGTAGGCTGCTACTGAGTCTTCTTCCAATCATGATGCTTCTTTCTTCTTCATATAGTCCAGCCTCTCAGATTACTTGCTCAGCATACAGATGCAAAAGATATATTGAAAGAATACAACTCTGACCTACACTTTTACTGAATGTCATCAAAATGTCTTCCTTTCAATATTTGCTGTTATCTTCCGTTAAAGACAAAAGTCACTGGGGGTCAGATCAAGTGAGGAGGGAGGGTGTGCCAATATGGTTGTTTGTGTGCTGGCTAAAGCTCCCTCACAACTATACAGTTAAGTTCACGAACTTGCTACCATGCCACCGTGTGCAATAGCCATTCTAGAAAGAGTGCCAAAATTGCTTTCAACAGTGGACTAGGCACTGCCATTGGTGCGTATCTTTCCAACGGGAGAACTTCTAAGGTGATGGTAGTGACATTCAGCAATGAGGTATGCAGCAATTAGAACAAGTAAGTTCAGGACTTACTTGTCAGACCTCATGTGTTTTAGGGGGGACACCATTAAATCCAAGACCACCATTAAAGAAAAGTTAAAAAAATAAAAAATCAGCTGCCATGTAATCTATTCCAGCTCATGAGTTTTATTTGGTTTTCAATGGCTGTTTGATCTTCCAGAGGTAGGTCACCAGACCTCTGAGTAACAGCCAAATACTTAACAGTGTGTGCCACCTAGAAATTCCTAGAGAAATATTAGGATGAAATAACATGGTTTTGTGAAAATAGTAGTGAACAAATACTACATAGAGGGATTCCTGCGTATCATGTGCTGGCTGCCATATGGGAAGACAGATGATTAGACCAATTACTGTCTGGTTCTTTCTCTCCCACTCGGTGAGGAATTCTCTTTGTTTTCTCTTTTGCTGTTGATCAATCACTTATTACACGTATGATATTCACTCTCTAAATGCCTCATGTTCTCTACCTGTAATTATCTGTTTCAGTTTGGTGTTCTCAGTATTATCTATTACTGTTTTTACTATTGTTTTATCATTGTTTGAACTTGGCAATCAATGAATGTAACCTCCTACTTCAGAAATATGAAGTATTTTATTTATATTAACCATTAAAGAATATTCACTCTAAATTGGATGATCCAAGAGTTAGCAAAAATTTTGTTCAAAGGGCAATGAAAAGGATAGCACCTACCATTATTTAAAATGTTCTGAATGCTGAAACAAACTTAATGTTTTATTTTCAGCTAGTTTGTCAGTCCATCATACTGTTTAAAATGTCACCCTTTTAACTCAGCCAGCCAGCCACTGCTGTCAAATTGATTCTGATTCATGGAGACCTTATAAGACAGAGTGGAACTGCCCCATAAAGTTTCAAAGGAGCTTCTGGTGGATTTGAACTATCCACCTTTTGGTTAGCAGACGTAGTACTTAACCACGACATCAACAGGGTTTCTGACTTTTAACTAAGAGCCTCAAAATTACATGTGGCTTTTTTCAAAGTCATGTCTTTGGGCCTTGTCCTCAATGTACAAAATAATCTCTTGGAGTAGAGCCCCATAATGAATTTTTTGATGAATAATATGATTAGGAAATTTGATAAGCTATAGATCCAATCCTTGTCAATGTTTTTCAACTGGGTGTGTGTTTCAGGTATATGCATAAAGTAATTTTCTACCTAAATCTGTCATCCTGTGTTTTCTCAGAATAAAATTCATTTTGCAATCTAATTTGTCTCAAATAGTGTAGCACCCTCTCTTGCCATGTTCTCATCATCATGCAACTTCAAAAACGACTTGATGGTTGTCACCATCCAAAAGACTAAGACGAAGACTGAGTACCCCTGAGTCAGAACAGACAACGAAGAAATATATATGTCTTTATGACCAACAAAAATTTAAGAATGCTATATTGAATGCTGAAAGTACAATAAAAAGGCCAAGTTCATCAACAACATTCCTAATTCTTTAGATTAGTGGGTAAAATTTGAGCAGGAAGGCTACATAATGCTCCTGAATTTATCCTCTTTGCTTTTTTGTTTTTAAATTGGATTATTCGTTGAGATTAAAAAGTTTGGACATTGCTCCTAAAATTTCAAGTTTTCAACCTCTTTTTTTAAAAAATGTAGTGAATATAGAAAAAGTGGGTTCATGGAGCTACAACAGGACTGGTAATTGGCTTTCCTTTTTGTCGGTGGCTCACAATGAGGAAAGACATTTCAACACATCAGCCCCTGGCTGCGTGAATGTTTGTAAAGCTTACTACAGACATTTGATACAATAACCACCCCATACCAAAAACCTTAACTTAATAAATACCTGTTAAATTAATGCAAGAACAAATAAACTGGGAAAAGGAGTTGAATTTAAAACTCTACAATTGCTATTTTAAGATTAAATAAACACAATTTTAGTTAAGGGACACTAATTGCTGAGACACCTAATAATTAAATAACTAAGGGTCGCCATAATTCGGATCCGACTCGACGGCACTTGGCTTGGCTAAGACCATAAGTTTTTTTTTTATTTACTATAGGGTTTATTATGAAAATGGAACTCAACTTTTACTAAAATTGTTTTGTAGATATCAATTTTCCTACTGTCTTTCAGAAGGAAATTGGGTTAGAAATTTGCCTAGCCAAAATAAGAATCATCCTATAATCTTCAATTAATGTTCCTACTTACTTTTTCTTCTCTTGTATTTCCCCGGTTAGAAAAATGATAGTAGCAAGTTTATGTTTTGAGTCATCTTGTCTTTGGTTTGAGGTACAGGAAATTTTATTCTGCAATAATCTTGATTACGTCTCTATTCACTATTACAATTTGGCATTTCTTCAAATATAATCTAAGGAGACTGTTGGGAGGGTGAGACATGTATGGAGCAGAGAGGAATAGTGTGCTGTCACTGGGCAGGGAGAGCAGTGGAAGCTGCATATAGGTGGGCATGTAAATTTATACGGGAATGTACATTTTCACTCACTCATAATAAAAAATATATATATTTGTTATACTACTTCCTGGCTGTACTTCCTCCAATATACATTTGTTTGTCCTTCTGAAAGCCCATGGTATATTCTGTATTCTTCACCAACACCATAATTCAAATTCATCAACAGCCAAAATGCTCCTTAGAAAGAAGGATGATGAGATTTTTTTGTCTCACATACTTTGGACACTTCATTAGGAAGGAACAGTCCCTGGAGGAGGACATCACATTTGGTAAATCAGAGGTTAAAAAACAACAACAACAACAACTTTGCCTTCAAATCAGCTCTGACTCACACAGAACCCATAGGATAGACTAGAATTGCTCTATTGAATTTTCAGCAAACAACTGGTGAATTTGAAACTGCTGATCTTTTGGCTAGCAGCCTGAGCTGTTAACCACAAGACCACCACAGCATCAGCAAAAATGGGATGTGTTGACACAGTGTCTGCAACAGTGGGCTTAAATAAAGCAATGATTGCGAGGAAGGGCAGGACCAGGCCCTGTGGCATTCTGCTGCACTTAGGGTGCCAAATGAACTGAAGCTGACACAGTGGCACTTAACGTTTCATAACAAATGACTTCTATCTGCAAGACTTTTTTGATCATTTATTTTTATCTGTATATAACCTATCTTTAATTCTCGAAATAAGTGTCATAATTATCACCATCATTTTTAATCTTCAAAAAGAATTCAAGGTGAACTATAATGCTTATCAATATGAATTTGAAAACATAATAAAACAATGTCTTGCATGAGGATCTCCTCTTTGTTTCTGTTCATGAGGATACTCTAGCTCAAGTTCATAGAACGTGTAATTTTATTGAAATATATATTCTAGCAGAAGGACTGTATCTTATTTATTATTATTATTATTATTATTTTAGTTTTAAGCTTGCCAAATTTTACAGGATACATTTTCTAAGTTTTGATGATCCATCTAACATAGAATACTATTAGGTATGTAATTGGCCTAGACAGTTTCTAGGCTTGCAGCAGAAGATAATAAGAAAAAGCTTGAGAAAATAGGTCATGTTGTCTTAATCTTGTGTTTGTTCTTTTAGAGGATACAGACTAAGAATAAACAAAGCAGCAATACAGATACTTCTTCTATGAATCACAGTCCACACTGCAGACTGTCACATTCCAGGAATGTAAATGACTGCTATCCAAACTAATGTCTGGTATTTATCCAGGTTTTTTGTTGTTTTTTTTTAATGTGGTAGGAATGCAGCAAGCAAATGCACCAGAATTCTACCTGCATGTTCATTTGAGTTGTGTTCATTCAGTTCATTTTATTTCTTGACTCACTGGATTTATTATTCCAGGCATGCTTTGAAAATATGGCTAAACAAATTTATGAGTGGAAATTTCCAAATGCTAATTCTGGGCCCTAAACATATGACGCTATATAACTTGTAGAAAAAGTCGATCCCATAGCTCTCTTTCTTCCAAATCTCTGAGACACTTCCAAAACTGTGGAACAAATGTATTATTATATCAATTATTCCTAAAGATTCAAGTATGAATTTTATTGGGATTTCTAAATTTTTAAGGCAGTAGAAGCCAGTTC
Organism: Heterohyrax brucei; assembly: GCA_028571685.1. NCBI lineage: Eukaryota > Metazoa > Chordata > Mammalia > Hyracoidea > Procaviidae > Heterohyrax > Heterohyrax brucei. Next base: position 111,126,925 of record CM053148.1, read on the forward strand.
CACTTAATGTTTTCTTTTTAAGTATATTACTGTGATTGAGTGAAAGTATAGAATCCAAATTAAATTTGCATGCCCACCTATCTGTAGCTCCTTCTGTTCTCCTTGCCCAGGACAGCACACTCCCTTCCATTCTATAGATGTTATATTCTCTTAGCAAACTCCTGTCCCCTCCTCTCCACCCTCTCCTCTCCATTCCAGCAAGAGGACAGTAGGACAGCCTCCTGTAGATGCAGAGAACCAAAAAGTACACACACATTATAGTCACATTGTGTCCCCATGTCCAATCTATTCCTGTCCAAAGAATTGACCTCAAACTGTTTTCTGGTTAGGGGCAGCAGCAGGTCAAGGAGCCATACTCCCACTGGAACCCCCAGGCAGCGGGACCATCCATTGCAATCTCTTAGTAGAGTTTTTTAGCTTCATCCCTCTTTTTCCCATGTTGCTGCTGGGACTTAACATTGTATGGCTCATCATGGCTGTCTTTGGTGGTGGCCAGACACCATCTGTTCTGGTCACGTGTTGATACAGTCACCCATTCACATGGGTCCTTCTGTCTCCTGGGCTCCTTTTTCCTCATGTCTTTGTTCTTGGTGATCATCTGTTCTAAATGAGTTGGGACCATTTGATGTAGCTCAGATGGCAGCTTGCTAGATTTTAAGACCCCAGATGACATGAATATGGGGTGCAGAAGACCCTCTTAGCAATAGGCTAGTTATGTCAGTTGGCCTCTTTGTCCCCTGAGAGCATGGTTCCCAGAACCCCACCCCTGCTGCTCTATCCTTGCAATATCAGGTTAAGATTAGAAGAGTTTTCAGTTTATATTGAAGTCCAGTTAAGTTGAACTTCTTTCTACTGTGTGTTGTCACTGCTTTCATTCAATCAAATTTCTACCAACTGTCTAATGTATATTCACCCAGCATCCTCCCTCCCCATGCTTGCAGCTGTCAAAGAGTTCTTTCTTAGGTACATGAGTCTGTTTTGAAGTCCTTATAGTAAGTGTCTCATACAGTATTTGTCCTTTTGCCATTGACTGATTTCACTCAATATAACGACTTCCAATGAAACCAGATTATAAGATGCTTCCTAAAATCATCATTGTTCCTTACCATTGCATAGTGTTCCATTGAGTATATATACCATTTATATTCCATGTTAAGTATTGATAGGTATGTGTTTAGTCCTGTCATTTCGGTGTATTTATTTTTGTGTTGATGTTTTCTATGTTGTTCTTAACATTCTGTTCTAGATCAATCTTCTTTATGGACTGAATTTTCATCTTTTTCAGTGTAGGTTTTGTGTTTGTCGAGACTCTTGTATTACGTTTTTTGTTTTGATGTGTTGCATTTTTATTGCATTTTGTGGCTACCCCTATGCTCTCCCTTAATATTCTAAGATTAAACCCATTACTAACTTCTGCATATTTTTTAACTGTCTGAAAAGACTATAACTACTGTAGTCTATACCCTTTTTAATGTGATGCTGTCACAGCTTTCATTATATGATCACTGATTCCCTTCTTTTAATATTGTGGCTATGATTGAGTTCTGTGACTTCTCTAACTGAGTGGGATTCTGGATGCTGTGTCTTGCATTGCCTCTTTAAATGCACACTTATTGGTTTTGTTTTTGTTTTTTTCCTAAGCAAAAAGTTTCTTTCAGTATTTCTTATATTTGGTTTTCACAAGTCTCTCAGCTTCTGTTTATCTGCAAATGTCTTAATTTCATGTTCCTGTAAGAAAGACAGTTTTGAAGGATATATAATTCTTGGTTGGAAGACTTTGAAGGAGTCATCCCACTGCCTCCTTATCAACATCCTTTCTGCTGAGAAGTCAGGCAAAAGATGACAGGGCTTCCCTCTGCATGTTAGTTTTGCTTTGAGCCTAGCTGTCTTTAAGATTATCTGTTTAGCTTTCATTTTATTAAGCCTGATTATATTATCTCTTGATGTCTTTCTTTTGGAGTCTGGTTTTTTTGGCATTCAATACACGTCTTGGATATCGATGTTCTCTTCTTTTGTAATTTCAGGGAAGTTTTCTGTCAACAGTTCAACAACAATACTCTGTGTTTTCAGCTATCCCTCTCTGTTCATAAATTCCAGTTAATTGTAGATGATTCCTCTTAATAGAGCCCCACTTTTTTTTTTTTAATACCTCTTCAGTTTTCTTGTTTCTTTTCTCTGATTCTCCTCATAGATGCTGGTATCAGTTACTGTATCCTCAAGGTAGCTAACTTTGGATTTCGTCTCCTCAGTTCTGCTCTTTTGGTTTTGGATTGAACATTGTAATTCTGTAATTCTGTTATTGTTCTGCTGGATTTCAGACTGTTCTTGTCCCATGAGTTCAGATAGCTTGCTTAATTTTTCATTTTGCTCTGCTGCATTTTGTTTAATCTCTAGGAGGGTTCTACACATAATTATTTTGTTCTCAACCTCCAATAATTTCAGAAAGGTTTCTTCATCTGGAAAGCTTTTTTGGTTCTTTATTTTGGGAATTTTCTAGAGCCATGATGGACTGTTTCTTTAAACAGTTAGGAATGGTTTTTTGTCTTTTCGCAACCTAGAGGCTGCTTAGTTTCTCTGGTGTTACCGCAACAGAAGTGCAGGCATAGTTTTGAGAAGCGATTTGATCACCAGCAGTCTCTGTGTACTCCGGTGACTGGCTCCAGTGAACTTCTTGAGGTGGCAGGCTCTACCTCTTGGCTGGAAAAGATGGCTCCCTACTTTTGGAGTCAATGGGGGGCCATGAACTGCCCCTATGATGTGGGTCAGTAAGGGCTGGAAGAGATGTTGGCAGGCCACTCAGCAGTTATTTCTCCAGGTAGTCTTATTTTAAGAAGCTGGGAGCTGACAAACAGCTCAGTCAGGCCATCAGGTGTGACAATGGAAGCACCTCTTCTGCAGGCCACAGGTGGTATGATGTAGTTGAATTAGGGAGGGGTTATGGCCTTGCTGCCATCCTCAGCTGGGCCCTACCTTTAAGGTAACTGTTTTAGTCAGCTAGCACTGCTCTAACAGAAATACTACAGAGTAGATGGCTTCAACAAAAGAAGGTTTATTCTTACATAGTCCAGTAGGCTACAAGTCCATATTCAGGGTGTCCACTCCAGGGGATAGCTTTCCCCTTCTGGGCTCTGGAAGCAAGTCTGGTATTGCATCAGTCTTTGTCCAGGGAGCATTGTGGCACAGGAACCTCTGGGCTAAAGGATGTGCTCTTCTCCTGGTGCTTTTTGCTTGATAGTGTGAGGTTCCCAATTCTCTGCTTGCTTCTCTTTCCTTTTATGTCTTGTAGGATGAAAGGATTAAAGGTAGGGCAAGCCATACTCCAGAGAAACTCCCTTTACAGTGGAGCAGGGAGGTAATCTTATGAAGCGATTTATAGTCCCATCCTAATCCTTTAACATACAGCACATCAAAATTACAAAATGGAGGACAATCACAAAATACCGGGAATCATGGCTAAGCCACATGGCTACACATATTTTTTGGGGGGACACAATTCAATCCATGACAGTAACACTGTGCTAAATGCAGCCTCTCTGTTGGAAAAGTGCTTTCCAAACTGGCACTGCTTCTCAGCTTGGGAATTAAACACTGTTGGTCGGGTACCTCTGCCTCCCAGCCGACCAAGATGGCATCCCAAATGAGCTATCCTTCCCACTGCAAAACAGTGGGAATCTACAGTGGAGCTCAGAAAAGAGAGGGTGGAGGGGCAGTCGTACCCTTAGTCAGCAGCTGGGCTCTCAAAATGTGACTATCCCACACACTGTCTCTCTGCTGCACTATATGCTGTTTACTTTAGCACCACAGTTCAGCATATTTGCAGGCTCATGCCCATTCCCTGTCTCCTGGATAACAAAGATGGTGTCAGTACCTGCAGTCCTCCCAGGCAGTGAGTCAGCAGAAGCAGATCTCAGTGCACCCTGACTCATCAGAAAGAAGTAGTTTCCCATTAAGTGGCATGTAGTCCAATCTGACAACCCTATGCCATATCCTAGGTCTTCTTGGGTGTACAGAGTGCTCTGTTCAATCATTAATTGAGGCCTTAGTTGTCAGAGTGAATTGAGGAGATGTGTGTTTAGTCCACCGTCTTGGCCCCACCACCTCTAAATGTTTTCTTTATTGAGTCATTTGGTAAATGATAAAATGAATTTACATTATTATTTATCTCTCTTTAATTCTCTACAGATGTCATCATGCTTATTAACACCATTTTTACAAACCTCCAATGTAACACTCACTGAACATTTATTATTTTAAACACTAGAGCAACTTGTTTAGATAGGTATTATTGACCCAGTTTGTGGATAATGAAACTGAAGTTCAAATTACTAAATTTTTTCCAGAGTACACAGTGGAAGAAAATCTATTTTGTACCAAAGTTTAGAGCTAAGTGTAGCATATGTCTCATTACTCTAAAATATCATCATGTTAAAAATTAAAAGGCAAATAAGCAGGGAAGGCCTAACGTGTCTAATGAATATGTTAAAACTTCTATCATTACATCTTAAACTTTATGAAGAGCTTAGATTTGTTCTCCTGCTGATTGTGTATAAACTTACATCTGTTTTGTCAAACAAAAAGTCCTGCAGTTCACATTTACCAGGCGCTCCTTGGAAACACTATGGGACAGTTCTACTGTAGAATACCTGTGAGTTTGAATTGATTTGAGGGAAGTGAGTTTGGGTTGTTTTTTTGATTTTATCAAAGTACCTGTCTACATACATGTCCCCGTTATAACCACTGAAAAAGAAAGCAAAGTGTAGTTTTGCATTCTTAGAACAAGTTTTAGAAAATGGTTAATTGTAACTACACATTTTCTAAACAAAGAATCGTCTGGCAATGGTGAGAAGAAAACAATAGATAACAGCTAATGAAAGACAGTCAATGTCAAACTTGCCAAGTGGTATTGCAATATTAGCCATTTGATGAATGTTGGTGATTTTCACTGGAGTGTTTAAGTTAGCAAAGGAGAATATGTTGAAATAGCTTACATTGTGATATATATTTTTTAACCTAATATTAGAAATGATTTGAAGATAGCTATTTGTTCATTTCTCTCACAGAGTCATCCTGTATCTTTTCCACAGAAATTAAGAATTTTTTTCAAACTACTAACTCAAAAACTATTCAGTATCCTGCTTGAAGGTGTTTGTAACACCACCTGTATAAACAGCTCTCCTCTTTTTGCCTCAAGATTTTCGTCTTTCTGAGTAGGAGCTTTTATTTCTTTTCGCCAAATTACAGGGAAATAAACAAAGTTCCAACTTTCCCTGTCAGCATTTGAAAGGAGAGAATTTTAAGACTTAAGATCAAGGAAGTATTTCAATAAATTTTAATGGATTTGTATGTTAGCCTATAAACAGAATGGTAGAAACAAAAATAGTATTTAGATATACATCAAAAAATAGTTGATATAATACTAATGGTGCTATTACTGAAAGAACAAGTCCAAGCTGCTCTGAAGGCACTGGTGAAAAACAAGGCTCCAAGGAACTGAGGGAGTATCATGTGAGATGTTTCAAACAGATATAGCACTGGAAGTGCTCACTTGTTCATGCCAAGAAATTTGAAAGATAGCTACCTGGCCAACCAGCTAAAATAGATGCATATTTATGCTTATTCCCAAGAAAGGTTATCCAACCAAATGCATAAGTTATTAAACAGTATCAACAGTATCACATGCAAGTAAAATTTTCTGAAAGTTATCCAAAAGTGGCTGCAGCAGTGTAATGACAGGGAACTGGCAGAAATTCATGCTGAATTCAGAAGAGGATGTGGAACCAGGAATATCATTGCTGATGAGAGACAGATCTTGGCTGAAAAGAGAGAATACCAGAAAGATTATTACCTGTGTTTCATTAACTGTGCAAATGCATTTGATTATGGCATTCATAACAAATTAAGGATAACGCTACAGAGAAAGGGAATTACAGAACATTTAATTATGCTCACCAGGAATTTGCACATGGATCAAGAAGTAGTTATTTAAACTAAATAAGGGAACACTGAGCAGATTAACATCAGGAAAGGTGTGCATCAGTGTTGTACCCTTTCACTGTACCTATTCAACCTGTATGCAGAGCAAATAGTCTGAGACGCTTGGCTATATGAAGAGGAATGGGCATCAGGCTTGTAGGAAGACTCATTAATAATCTGAATTACACAGATGACACATCTTTGCTTCCTGGAAGTGAAGAGGACTTGAAATATTTACTGACGAAGATCTAAGACCACAGCCTTCAGTGTGATTTATACTTCAACCTAAAGAAAACAAAAATCCTCACAACTGGATTAAGTCACATCATGATAAATGCAGAAAGCACGGAGGTTATGAAGGATTTCATTCTACTTGGTTCCACAATCAATGTCCATGTAAAAAGCAGTCAAGAAATCAAAAGATGCATTGCATTGGGATACTCTTCTGCAAAGTACCTCTTTTAAGTATTGAAAAGTAAAGATGTCACCTTGAAGATTAAAGTGTGCCTGACCTACGCCTTGATACTTTCAGCTACATCACACACGTGCAAAACTGAACAATGAGTAAAGAACACGGAAGAAGAGTTGATGCCTTTGAACTGTGGTGCTGGGGAAGAATATTGCTCGTACCATGGACTGCCAAAAACCAAACAGATCTGTTCTGAAAGAGGTACAACCAGAGGGCTCCCTGGAAGCAAAGATAGTGTGACTGTGACTCACATATTTTGGACATGTTTTCAGGAAGGATCAGTCCATGGAGAAGCACATCGTTCTTGGTAGACTGGAGGGTCAGTAGGAAAGAGGAAGACCCTCAACAAGGTGGATTGATAATGGTTGCTGTAATGATGGGCTGAGGCATAAAAATGATTTGGGCATGGCACAGGAACAGGTAGTGTTTTCTTCTCTTGTGCTGAGGATCACTATGAACGAGAACTGAGTCGATGGCACCTAACAGGAATATTAAAGAAAACAAATGGTTAGTCACATGGCACGGCCCATAATGAAGTGCATGAAAACAAAATCCCTCAGTTTTTATGAAAAAGAGAAGTAATACACTCTAATGATTGCAAATATGCATATACATGCATAGGTATGTTTCCCACTGTCCCCCCCCCTTTTTTTCTTTCTTTTACTTAAAGAGCTGAAAGAATAAAAATATTCTTGAAACAGTACTCTTGGGAGCAACCTGTACAGTCCGCCTTAAAAAAAATACGTATACTTCGTATTAACAAAATCTGAATTCTTATTATCAGAACATTATGCCATCTGTTTTAGTCACCTGGTACCACTCCAACAGAAAATACCAAGAGTGGATGGCTTTATGAGAAGAAGCTTTACGGGCACAGCCCAGTCAGCCACAAATCTATTTACAAGTTGCAAGTCCATTCAATAAGATAAATTATCAAGGTCTGATAGGCTAAGTCCAAATTCAACGAGAACATCTTGGTGCAGGAGCCTCAGATCCAATGGAGGTGCTCTGCTCTCAGTGCTGCTTTCTTGGTGACGTGAGGTTCCCAGCTCTCTATGCTCACTTCTCTTCCTTATACCCCACAGCTGGTAACTTGAGTCCTGCCTCACCAGTACAACTGCTGCCCAGTCTCCATCATCAGTATCACAGAGGCAGGATTCACAACATACAGAAAGAATCACCCCCTACTGGGACTCATAGACAAGTCAAATCAATACATATATTTTTGGGGGGACACAATTCAATCCGTGACACCATCTGAGTATATATATGTATGCACTTAGTATGTAATCTAGGACTCAGTTCTTTAAACAATCTTCTTAATTATTTTAGTCTTAAAATACATATTTAATAACTTAGGCTGGTTAAGAAATCACAACAAAAGCAATTAAAATGTCTACTATTATTTTTACATAATCAATCCATCACCTAACTGTGACAATTTTTAATCCAGAGCAGTCAGAAATGATGTAAGAAAATAATAGCCTAAGCATTACACAAGGTAGAAATTTAATAAAAGGTCAGCCTTTCAAATGGAAAAGTGAGAACATGTCTAAGGAAGGAAGCAAGGCTTCCGATAGTTATTTTATGTAGTGTAATGGAAGACTTTCCAATATGACCTAAATCTATTTGGTAGGTTGTCATGTTTGAAACTTCTTCCTTCATACTTTTTATGAGTTTTTGTTGTAGTCATTGTTGCCCCTATCCTCACTGTATTTACCCCATAATACATACACCTATTTATTTTTTTCTATGCAGTTTTCTCAGAACAATGACTTTATTTTCTCTGCCATTCTTAGCTTAATTTTACAGTCAAGTGAAAAGGAAAATTATTATATATTTATTCAAATTACACATGTTTTATGATTTTTGTTTGTTTGTTTTTTAGACCAACCTTGCAACCCCCTCATGCATAGTCTTCCTAGGTGTGTAAAATTATAGTTCATCTATAAGGGAATCACTGTCAGCATGTTCAACAGAAAATCACAGGCTGTCTTTCTGATGCAATTTATACTCTTGTTTATCTTTCGTCTTAAAATTCCACTGTCTTTGTCTACTTTTAATCTTTTTTTTTTTTTTTTGTTACTTACCCTTCCCATCTAGATTTTTAGGGAAAAATAAATGGCTAACTGATTTGACCTGCGGGTCACAGTTGACTGATTGCTGACTTAGTGAATGAGAGCTGAATTTCTGAAATAAGATAATAGCAATTAAAAGGGTAAATGAAATTTTGGCAAGGTATCAGTTAAGCTCACAATCTGAAGTTTTAATTTTAACATTTTGTAATTGTTTGGGTATTGGACTCTAAAGAAGAGAATCTGAATGCTTCTCTGGTTTACTGTTTAGAGGCTTTATATTCCCTCCAACACAAAAAACTTGTGTAATATAGATTTGAGAAAGTAGTAAAATCTGTTTTCATTCATCTTCCTTCAATATTTCTAGAAATTTCCTGACTGCTTCATCTGAAATAAGCCTTTTACACTTTCTCTTCAATGGCACAGTCATCTCTTGAGTTTTCTATTGATTTCTGACTATAGCACAGGGACATGGTTTGAAACACATAACAGCTAAAGTCCTGTCCACATTTACTTAAAACTGAGTGAAACCAAAGGTAATCTAAAAGAGATAGTGTGTATACACAGTATTTTCCAGAAACTTGGCAAGGGCATAGGTGATACATAGAAAGCAAGTGTACTTCTAGTAACAAAAGACTAGACACCCATATAAACTTCTAATAAGCATACCTATTTGCTGGATAAAAGTAATAACAAAAGCCAGAAATAATCCAACAACAACAATAAAAAAATAAAAGAAAGGAAACAAACAACTTTCTTGACTCTATAAATAGCCTTGGTGGCACAGTAGTTAAGAGCTACAATAGTTATTCAAATGGTTAGCTCTTCAACTCCACCAGCTGTTCCTTTGAAACCCTCTAGGCAGTTCTGCTCTGTCCTATATGGTAATTGTGGGTCAAAATTGACTTGAAAACTGTCATTTTTACAAAAAATCAATGTAAGCCTGAGAAAATATCACATCCAAGATAAGTCTAAAAAGACAACTAAATGTGGCATCCTATATGGTATTATAGAACAGAGAAAGAGCATGACCTTACATACTGTTTCAGTCAGCTAGTGCTACTCTAACAGAAATACCACAGAGTCGATGGCTTTAACAAAGGAATGCTTATTCTTACACAGTCCAGAAGGAATGAGGAAAGTCCTTCTGCTGCATGAGTCTTTGTCCAGGGAGCATCTTGGTATAGGAACCTCAGGTCTGGTGGATGCACCTTTCTCCTGGTGCTGCTTTCTTGATGGCGTCAGGTTCCCAGTTCTTTGCTTGCTTCCCTCTTCTTTATCTCTTCTAGGATGAAAGGATTAAGGGTGGTGCAAGCCATACACCAGGGAAACTCCCTTTATAGTGGAGCAGGGAGATGATCTTATAAAGAGATTTACAGTTCCACTCTAATCCTTTAACACACAGCAAAATGGAGGACAATCATAAAATATTGGAAATTATGGCCCAGCCACATGGCTACACGTATTTTGGGGAGAACACAATTCAATCCACGGCAAATACTAAGAATTTTTTTTTTTTAAAAAAAAGAAATTCTCAGTATAGTATGGGCTTTGGTTAATAACAATGTGTAACTATTGATTCCCTGAGTGTGACAAATGCACTACATAATGTGAGATATTAATAATAGGGAAAACTGGGGGTTGGATATGTACAAACTCTTCGTACTGTCTTCGCAATTTTTCGGTAAAGATAAGGCTGTTCCAAAATAAAATGTTTACTATGAAAAGAGAAATGAGAATTTAACAAAAGAAATTGCTTTCGAACAGAAACAAACCTCATTAGTAAATAAATAAATAAATAAAAGCTTGTTGTTTTCCAGTCCATTCAAACTCACAGTAACTCCATGTGATACAGTGGACGAATGCGCTCCCTGGGGTTTTCTTGGCTGTACATGTTACATGTTACAGCAGCGGATCACCAGGCCTTCCTTCCATGCAGCCACTGCTAGCCCAGCACCAGCTGTTCGCACTGTCTAAGGACCTTATATAAAACAGTAAGGATTTTATTATTGACACCATAAGAAATTTAGAAACCAAATGCCACGACAAGAGAAAACATGAAGTAGACGTTATGGTGAGTAGAAGAGATCAAAAAGCATGGCATTTCATTAGCAGACATGGCATTGTACAGGCAACTTAATTACTCTTCGATGTGGTTCATCTATAACATATTGTGCATGATGCATTCCTTTGAATAATTTAGAAGTTATTTTTTTTTTGAAAAATCGTTATGAGAAGAGTAAATGAGCATAAAAAAATTCAGATTGGTATTACTGTTTTTGATTCCTACTGTTAATATTTTTAAAAACATTGATGGAAGCAATGGGTATTTGACAAGAGGAGCTGGTGGACAAAGATACTGGAGTACGGAAAGTTGAACAAGTGTGAAGGAAGGAGAGCTTAAAGAATGGTAATAAGTTTGTGTTTATTTCAGTTAGTCTGGTTGAAGCTATAAAATGAGGGTTTAACTTTATTAATTGATTTGTGTAAGTTTTACTAGGATTTTAATGTTTTGAAGTTAATTTATGCATATCGTGTATTATATTCATTCTTGGTGGTCACTCCAGCTGTTGTCAAGTACCTGAAGAATAAATAGAATACTGTCTCATTTCCGCAAACCTCTCCTTAATGGAATGATTGTCACAGTCATCAACTATCTCTGTATTTCTTCTTTTTAATTTTTCAACAGGTACTCTCTAGTACCTCTGGGAAATGCGTTCCCTTACCACAGCAATTTCTGAATAAATAGCCTTTGTTAATTTTGACTTGAATTTAGTTTTATCTTCATACAAATAAAACATGGTAAGAACATCAAGCAGGCTGTGTTGTATTTTTAATACGTTATTTTAATTTATCCAAGTCAATATTAGTACAAATTACTGAGTAATTATAGTCCGACTTGATGGCACTTGGCTTGGCTGGCTGTAGTCCTTTCTAGAAGTTTTTATTTTTCTAGGCTTAACATTGCTTCAGAGTTGTGATTTTGTTTGTTTTGTTTGTTTTTTAATTGTGTTTCAAGTGAAAGTTTGCAATTTGAATCAGTTTCTCATATATGTCACAATACTTTATTACATGTCCCTATCTGCTTTCCCTACACTGGGACAGCATACCCCTCCCTTCCATCCTAAATTTTCTGTGTCTATTCAACCAGTTCCTGTCTCCTTCTATTTTCTCTTCTCATGTCTGGACAGAAGCTCTTCAATTAGTCTACTTTATCTAGTCAAGCCAAGAAGCATGCTCTTCACTAGTATCATTTTATGTCTTATAGATCAGTTCAATCTTTGAGGAGCTGCCTTCTAGGGTAGTTTCACTTCTCAGCTAACAGAGAGTCAGAAGCTCATGTCTTCAGGGGACTCTCCATCATCACACCATCAAGTCATGTCTTTTTACTATGAGTTCTGTAGTTCACATTTCTCCCACTCCATTAGGGACTCTTGGTTGAGTTCCTCTAAGAGGAGTCATTTGTGGCAGCTGAGCATCACGTAGTTCTTCCAGTCTCACGTTTACATAGTCTCTGGTTTGCGTAGCCTTTCTGTCTCTTGGGCTCATGTTTTCCCTACGTTTTGGGTGTTCTTCATTCTCTTTTGCCCCACATAGTTTGAGACCAATTGTTTCTTAGAAGACTGCTTTTAACTTTTAAGACAGCAGACACCACTCACCAGAGTGGAATGCAGAACGTTTTCTTAATAAACTTTGTTATGCCAATTGACCTAGACATCTCCTAAAACCATGGTCCCCAGAACCCTGTCCCAGCTTCTCTGTCCTTTGCAGTGTTTGGTTGTATTTTGAAAACTTCTAAGCTCTTGGTTTGTCCAGTTGTGCTGACTTCTCCTCCATAGCGTGTTGCCTTCTCTTCACCTAAAATAATTTCTATCTATTATCAATTTAGTAAATACCTCTCTCTCTCTCCCTCCCTACCCTCAGAATCATCAAGGACTGTTTTCTTTTGTGTTTAAACTTTTTCTTGAGTCCTTATAGTAGTGGTGTCATGCAGTATTTGTAATTTTGTGACTGTCTAATTTTACACAGCATAATACCTTCCAGAATCCTCCAAGTTGTGACATGTTTCCCAAATTCATCATTTTTGTTTATCATTGTGTGAATATACAATAGTTTATCCGTTCATCATTTTGATATTACGGACAGAGCTGAAATAAACACTGGTGTGTATGTCTCTATTTGAATGACAGCTCTTACTTCTCTAGGATATATTCCAACATGTAGAATCGCTAAATCATGTGGTTTCTATTTCAACCTTTCAAGAAGATGTGAAATTGATTTCCAAAGTGGTTGTGCCATTTTACATTCCCACCAGCAATGTGTAAGTGTTCCAGTCTCTCTACAACATTTCTTATTTTGTGTTGTTCTTTGGAGTAATGTCAACTTTGCTGGGATGAGACAGTATCTCATTGTAGTTTTGATTTGGATTTCTTTAATGGATAATTATAGTTTGGGGAAGAAGACTGAGCACACCATGGGTTGAAAAAAGAACAACTATCTGTCCAGAAGAAGTAAAACCAGCCAGCCAAGCCAAGTGCCATCAAGTAAAACCAGAGTGCTCCTTAATAACAAGGTATCTTTCTCCACTTGATGTAGATTTTTTTGATTTCCTGCGGTAGTATCTTTTAGTTTTCTTTATATAGGTCTTTTGTGTCTGTGGTTAGATTTACTCCTAAGTATTTTACCATCTTGGGAGCTGTTTCAGATGATATTGATTCAGTGATTTCCTCTTTGAGATTCTCTCCGTTGGTGTAGAGTAACCCAACTGGTTATTGTTCATCTTGTATCCTGATACTTTCCTGAACCCTTCTATTAGTTCCAGTAGGATGTTTAGCTTTGTGTGTTGATTCTTTAAGGTTTTATGTGTATAACATTACATCATCTGCAAATAGAGATACTTTTCCTTCTTATCAATTTGGATGCCCTTCATTTCTTCAGGGAATCTGATTGCTCCAGCTAGAACCTCCAGCACAATGTTGAAGAAAAATGGTGGCGAAGACATCCTTGCCTGGCTCCTGTTCTTAAGGGGAATGATTTCATACTCTCCATTTAGAATGAAGTCTGTTGGCTTTATATAAATGCCTTTTATTGTGTTAGGAATTTCTCTTCTACTTCTGTTTTGCAGAGAGTTCTTAATACGAATGCATATTGGGCTCTGCTAAAAGCTTTTTCTGCATCAACTGATAAAACCAAGTGGTTCTTATCTGTTTTTTATTTATATGGTTGATTACATTGATTGTTTTTCTAATGTTGAACAGCCTTGCATGCCTGGTGTGAATCTCACTTGTTCATGGTGAATTATTATTATTTTATTTTGTTGAATTACATTGGCTAGAATTTTGTTGAGGATTTTTGCGTCTAAGTTCATAAGAGATATTGGTCTGTGATTTTCTGTTTTTGTGGTGTCTTTACATGGTTTTGGTATCAGGGTTATGCTGGCATCACAGATGAATTTGGGGGGTATTACATCATTCTCTGAGCTCTGAAATACCTTTTGCGATAGTGGTGTTAACTCTTCTCTGAAGTTTGAGAATCCAACTCAACGGCACTTGGCTGGCTAGAAGTTTGATAGGATTCTTCAGTGAAGCTGCTAGGACCTGGCATTTTTTTGGATGGGAGCTGTTGGGTTTTTTTGTTTTTTGTTTTTTTTAATCTTTTCAATTGCCTCTTTTGTTATGGGTTTATTTAATTGTTCTAATTCTGTTTGTGCTAGTTTAGGTAGTTTAATATGTTTCTAGAAATTTGTCCATTTCCTCTAGGAGTTCAGATTTGTTAGACTATAATTTTTCATAGTATTATTTTACGATTTTTCAATTTTCTGTCAGGTCTATCTTGATACCAACCATCTAATTTCTTAACTGGGATATTTGCTTCCATTACTGTTTTTCTTTTGTTCATTTGACCAACGTTTTATCAGTTTTGTTGATGGCGAAGGACTTCTGTTGCTGCTCACTGTCTACTTGTTTAAGGGTTGCTGCTTTGTTTTGGACATGTTCCTCATTTTGCATATATACAGTTATTGAAATAAATTGACCTCTGAGCACTGAGTTTGCTGTGTATCAAAGCTCCTGGTATGATGTATTGTCATTATTACTTGATTATGTGAATTTCTTTATTCTGTCCTTGATTTCTTCTATAACTCAAAACTTTTTGAGCAGGGTGTTTTTCAGTTTCCATGTGTTTGACTTTTTTTCCCCATGCTTTTCTTGTTATTGATTTCTACTTGTATGGATTTATGGTCTGAAAAGATGCTTTGCGATACTCCAACTTTTTTCTAAGGCTCGCTTTGTGGTGTAATACATGGTTTGTTCTGGAGAATTTTCCATATGCATTGAAAAAAGTGTATTTGGCTGCTGTTGGGTGTTCTGTATATACCTATGAAGTCAAGTTGTTTGATTGTGGCATTTAGATCTTTTGTGTCTTTTTTGAACTTCCCTTGGGACGTTCTGTCCTTCACCAAAAGTGGTGTGTTGGAATCTCCTACCATTATTGTGGAGTTATTTCTCTTTTCAATGCTGGGTTTGTTTTATGTATTCAAGGAGCTCTATTACTGGGTGTGTAAATACGTAATACAGTTACATTCTCCTGGTGTACTGACCTTTTGATAATTATTTATCCATTGCTGTAAATTTTACTTTAAAGTCTATTTTGTCAGAGATTAACATTGACACTCTTGCTCATTTTTGAATGCTGTTTCCCTGATATGTTTTTTCCGTCCTTTGAGTTTTCATTTGTTTTAATCTTTAAATCTAAGATATATCTCTTGTAGGTAGCATATAGATGGGAGTGTACCTTGTGGTGACCATATAAATGGGATCTTGTTTCCTTATCCATTCTGCTACTCTTTGTCTCTTTATTGGTGTATATAATCCATTTGAATTCAGTGTAATTATTGCTAGGTATGGGTTTAGTGCTGTCATTTTGATGCCTATTTTGTATGTTGTTGACAATTTCTGTGTTCAGCTGAAATTTCTATGCTGAATCAGTTTTTTTTTTTTTTAAATGTGTTTTCTTTATATCTCTTTCATTATGGTTTGTTTTGTATTTGCTGAAATTTCATGTTTCCTTTTTTTAATTATTATTTTTATATGTAGAACTCTTAAGTTCCCTTTGTGGTTAATGTAATATTTACAGCTATTTTTCTGAATTTAAACTTGTCTTTAATTTCTTTCTATTGTCTTGACTTCCTATCCATATGAAAGATCTGTGATTATATTTTTTTAGTTCCTAGTTTTGTCATAATGCTGCCATTTTTTACTTAATGATATTTCTGTTTCCCTATTTTCAGTGTTTTCACTTTCAATTAATTTCTGTAATTGTCCTACCTCGGTTGGTATCTGGTTGCTCTCTCCTACATTCTAATCATTGTTTGTTATCTGACAATATTGATTTTCTAACCAAAAGGCTTTTTTTAGTATTTCTTGTAATTTTGGTTTTGTTTCTGCACGTTCTCTAAACTTCTGTTTATTGGGAAATTGTACCAATTTCTCCATCATATTTGAGAAACAATTTTGCTGGATATGTAATTCTTGACTGGTATTTTTTCCCCCCTTCAAGGCTTAATGCATGTTGTCCTATTGCCTTCTTGTCTGCATGGTTTCCATCTAGTAGTATGAGCTTAGTCTTGTTGACTCTCCTTTGTAGATTATTTTTCTTTTTTTTTTATTTAATATGACTGAGTGAAAATGTACATTCCTGTATAAATTTACATGCCCACTTATATGCAGCTTCCACTGCTCTCCCTGTCCGGTGACAGCACACTATTCCTCTCTGCTCCATACATGTCTCATCTCTAGCTGCCTTTAAAATAATCTCACTATCTTTAGTTTTGCAAGTTTGATTATAGTATATCTCAGTGTCTTTCTTTTGAGGTCTACCTTGTATAGAATACAATGAGGATCTTCCATAAATACCTTTTCATCATCTATGATATCAAGGAAGTTTTCTGTCAATGAATTTTCAACAATTCTCTCTGCATTTTCTGTTATCTTCCCCCAGTCTCTCATAGATTGTTCATCTTGAAAGACTCAGAAATAATTCTTAGTGTTCATTTTCTGAAATTCTTTGATTTTCCCTCAAATATGTTGCTGACAAGTGTTTTATATTCAATTTTATTAATTATGGTTTTCACTGCCTCAACTCTGCTGCTTTGTCTTTCTATAGAGTTGCTTAATTCTGTAATTTTATCAATATTATGAATTTTCACATATTGTTTTTCTTTGCTTTTGTGCAGCCTGTTCAATTCGTCATTATGCACTGCAGCATTTTGTATGATCTCCTTCCTGATCTCTTCAAGAGTTCTAAATATTAATCCTTTGTGTTCTACCTCTGATAATAGCATGAAGTCCTATTCATCCAGAAAGTTTCTTGATTCTTTGTTTTGGGAGCTTTCTGAAGCCATTTTGTCTCCATCTTGAAGCAATTTGACATTACTTGTTGTCTTCGAGTCATCAGTAAAACAAATTTATTTTATGTTTGCTTACTATATTCTAGCTTCTAGTTTTGATTTGTTTTCTAATACCAAAATAAGCTGGCTGTGTAAGCTAATTTGATTGTTGCTGCTTTTGAACTCTAACATTCTATCACCACATGGTTAGAGCTCTTGCTGGGCAGGTGAGCCTAGACATCTGTTTACTTTTCTTGTAGTATTCAGCTCAGGGGCCCAGACTGTCAGTCACCAAGTGTGTGGTACAGCTTCTTTCTTACAGTCGTAGATGGGAAGGGGTGAATGATGTAGGCACAGGTGTCTGGCTGAATACCTTTAGAAAGGCAGGAGACTGACAGCCATCAGCAACTGTCTATGAGGAAGGTGTGTCCCCTTATGACTAAGAATATGCAAAGGAACTTTTTCTGCCCAGAGTGCCTGGATTTGAAGAGGCAGCCAATTATTTTATTTATTTATTTTTCCCTTTTGTTAAGTTGTTCTGTCTCTGAGACTAGGAGAATGGCTTTGGGTTCATGTAAGGATTCCTGCTTCTGGCTCTGGAAATGGTGTCAGACTCTAGATCCTGGAACAGTGCAGAGAAGGCAGGGGGAAGTACCGGAAAAAAGGTGACAGGTTTATCCTGAAGGAAAGCATTAGATCCTGGTTTGATAGATAAGATAAAATCTGTTGGGCTTTTGATGACTGAATGACATTTTTTCACTGATTCTGGATGTGTCAGTAGACTCTCTGCTGCTCCATCTCTCCTGCTGAAGAAGCTTTCTGAAAGCCACTGCACTGCTCACCAAGTTTACCATTGCCAGTCTGCCAGTCTGGGCAACAATTTCCACTGGGTCAGGTCTTGCAGCTCCTAGGTACTTCTGGATCTATTCTCCCTTCTCTGACAGTCTGATTTCTCATCTTTCCCTTTGATGTTCAGGGCTCCTAAAATGTCATATATGATCGATTCTTTTGTTGTGAGGGTCTTTGTTTTCAGAGGCATCACAGGAAGCATACAGCTAGCCTTGGCTCTGCCTCCTCTAGAGAAGATTTTGACAACACTTTAGGTAGGGCACATGTTATTATATATTCATTGATCTGCATTCCATGTGTCTATTACATATTGGATTAAGACTAAATTCACAGTTCTGTAATCATTTGCAAGACAGACAAAATATCATGGTGACATTTTCCTTCTGCTACATCCTGAGGCACCTGAGAATAATCGCTGGCACATTTTTAGCCTTTTGATGAGCCTTGTTACAGTCTCAGATAATGGCTTTCTTTTTGTCTAGAGATAGGTTTCCAGCTAAACCTTTAATTTTGTAGCAAATGAAAGGTTAACACCTTCTGTTAAACAACAGAAGAAGTATATTGTGATAATAAGAATCCATTGCACATCCACTGGGTAATGTCTAAATGTAAAGAACTTGGCACGTCAGAGTTACCTGGAGCAGAAGTTAATAAGAAGAAGTTTAACACACATTTATTTTCTTTGTTTTCCCTAGATTTTCAATTGTATCCCAAACACAAAACTGTTAACCTTTTAGGACCTAATCTATAATTCGTATTCTGGCCAACAGCACATTTAAAATTTCTGCTGATATAAGGAGCAAAGGATCAGGCCTCTAATGGATATACAACAAAAGGCTTAACTCCATGAATTTCAAACCATCTTGCATTAGAACAACTTACGATAAGTTCATAGCAGTAAAATGTCAAGATGTTAATAAGAATTGGCAGGTTTCCACATGATTAGATGATAAAATTACAACCTAAAATGTCACCTTGTTCTTGGAAACAGTGAGAAACTCACCAAAGAGATGTATCCAGAAAGATAACAACTGTAAAGACATCTGTCTGCATGCTAAGTATAAATTTTTCCTTATAAAGTCATCAGTTATTTATTTCTCTACAAGAAAATCTGAATCTGTTTTGCAAATAATGCAGAGAAGAGACTGAAGTAGTGATACAGTCTTTCCCATTTACTTTTTAATTGGAAAATAGAGGGTCTTGTTTTCAGATATTCAGCATTTTATTTATTTGTTAATTAGAGTTATTAAAACAGAAAATACCATTACATGCAACTCACATAGGGATGAACTGATTTTTAAGATGTCTTGTTTCTGTCAGCTTCTGTCAGGTCAGCCTCTGACTTCCAGCAACCCCAGGCACAATGAGTGAAATTCTGCTGTGCTCTGTATGAACTCCAAGATCTCTTGTGGTTGAGTGCGCGGTGATCCATAGGTATAAAGAAAACACTGTTATCAAATAATTTGAATAAATAATGGCATCTTGATTGTCTTCAGTGATTACACGTTTCAGCCTTTGACTTTGTCTCCACTGCTGTGCATTCAGTATTTACTGCTTTTAGGGTGGTGTCTTATTACTTCGTTAGATCGTAAGCCCCGTGCAGTCAGACATCCTGTCTTAGTCTCTGTTGTATCCCCGCAAAATCTAGCAGATGATTTAGTTCTTTAAATAAAAGGGAAGGAATAAATAATTACATAGATAAATAAAATAAGTCCCTTGCATTGTGATGCTCCATGTGTGTTCTTACTTATCTGTCTATATATGAAGCTTTTTATTATGTTCTTTTACTGGATTTTCACCACAGCATATTAGTTTTGGAAGATAATGCTTCAATCTGGAGCATAGATACGGCTACTTAATATCCAGCTAGTTGGCTTACAGAGAAAAAGAACTGATTGATTGATTGATTGATTTTTTTCCCCATCTACTTTTTAATTAACAAATTTAGAATCATGTGGAAACAATCTGATTGTGTTAACAGGTAAAAGAGCCGTCAAAAGAAGCGTAGTTAGGATCCAGAATTCTCCAAAGCCATGTGTGATGATTAGCACAAAACAGTTTGCTGCTGATATTGTCAAAGAGTCCCCTCTACCCCTCAACTCAATTTCTTGCTTCATTGCTCTAAACCCCTAAGAGGCAGCAGCATTTTAAGGGATGTCAACAGGAATAGTCTCGTTCTCTCGGGAGCTGAGTATAAGTGGATAAACAGCTACACAGCTGGAGCAACTAATAGGTATAGAAGTGTGTGACTTAAGTGTTTAATAAATGCATAAGCTTTTTATAAGGCCCGATGGGCCTACCTCAGAATTATTGAATTTGATTGATACCTGTGGGACTTACTAATGGTAATTTCAATATTTAAAAACAAAACAAAGTCAGGGAACTTTTTACTAAATATTAGAGACATGACAGACTTGATTAAGAATTCAGATATAGGGTTAGATTTTGTCAAATTATTCTGTTAACTATTTTTAAAAACTTGAAAAATTCAGAGAAATATTTTTTCTATTTTTTTTCTAATTATGTTATTTGTTATAAATAATGTCTATAAGTAGACTTGGGACAATAAGCAAACAGAAATCTCTATGTGAATAATCTGTAATCCTCCTCTTTGATATTTATTTGTTTGAACAAATAAATTTATCCAATATTATTTTGGTTCAGGGCTCTTCCTCTTTTGAAAAGTCTGATAGCAAAGCAACAATCTACCACATGATTGAGTTTAATGTCAGAAGAAACCAAGCAGGATGTAAGAAGGTAGACTTGGCATAAGAAGATTGATTAACTTGTGAGATGACATGAAATGGAAGAGACTATCCCAGGTATAGCCAGACCTTCTGTTGATAACAGACTCTCTACTGTAGGCAGTTCCAGCCTGCAGGCAAAACCACAGTGCTTTCCTAGATCTCTCTCCTTATCTATAGGAATTTCCTTTCTGCTTCTCCACATGCACGTAGTGCATTTAGTTCTCTGCGTGTTATATCTGCTTTAACACAAAACCAAGGTTTGTGCTTGATAATTCAGGTTGTATTCTTGATGTTAAGTATAGAGGGTCAATAGATTTCTGTAGAACACCACCTTTGATATATGCCTGCATGTGACCACCTTAGCTCAGATTCTAGGGTTCATCTGAACTCAGTGGGAAGGAATAAACAGTTGCCTGCCTTGGGTAAATGACTAGAGCGAAGTAGCATGGAGACTGGTAGGTTTTCTGTTTCTACCCTAATATATTACCAACTCCAATTTATCTGACCAGAGAGCACTTGTGCTCCTGCTAAATATGTATCAACTTGACTAGGCCATGATTTCAAGTATTGTGTTGCTGTCTGCCACTTGTGATCTTATGTAATGATCTCATGTGTTGTAAGTCCTAACATCTATGATGTTAATGAAGCAGGATTAGAGGCACCTGTGTGAGTGAGACAGGACTCTATCTGCAAAATTAGGTTGTGTTTTTGAATCAACCTCTTTTGAGAAAATTGAGCAGAGAGGTGAGGAACTTCCTACCACCAAGTAAGAAGTGCAGGTGTGACGGGCATCCATATGACCAAGGTCCCTGTGCCAAGAAAATCTTAGACCAGAGCAAGACTGATGGCAAGAACCTTCTCCCAGATCCAGCACAGACAGAAAGTCTTCCTGCAGAGCTGGCACCTTGAATTCGAACTTCTAGCCTCCTAAACTAAGAGAAAATAAATTTCTCTTTGTTAAAGCCATCCGCCTGTGCTATTTCTGTCATAGCGGCACAAACTAAGACAATGTCCAATCAAGTAACAGAAGTTTCTACTTGAACAAGTGATCTGAAAGAACATCACTATGGTTGCATTGCTATTTTTGCAACTTTCACACCGCTGATCAGGATCTTTCGGTTTAGGTTGGGCTTTGAGTTCTGGATCATGGCTGCTAGACCCATACACAGGCTCCTCTGGATATCTCATTACTTCAACTTCAATCAATATCACTTAGTTCTTGATTTATTTTTGAAGAAACAGTAATAAACTTATACTGAAAGTGCAGGAGATACAACTAACTGAAAAGCAGGTAAAAAATATCTCTTAGCTAGTGCTGCTTTAACAGAAATAACACAAGTAGATAGCTTTAAAAAGAAAAAATATTATTTTGTCACAGTCCAGTGTGTTAAAAGGCCAAATTCAGGATGTCGGCTGCATTGGAAGGCTTTCTTTGCTAGCTCTGGACGAAGGTCTTTATCATCAGTCTTCCCCTGGACTGAAAGTTTCTGAGGCACAGGGACCCTGATCCTTTCCGAAGGATGAACTTAGCTCTCCCAGCACTGCTTCTTAGTGGTATGAGGTCTCCAAATCTCTCTGCTAGCTTCTCTCCTTTATATCACAGGAGACTGCCCCAAGGCACAGAACAGTGTTACACAGTGAGTCCTACCCTACCAATACAACTGTTACCCATCAACCCTTATTAACATCATAGAGGCAGCATTTACAAAACAGAGGAACATAACACAATACCAGAAATCATGGCCTAGCCAAACTGCCACACACATTTTTTTTGTGGAACACAATTCCACCTATGACAAAATATAAGAATATATTCGGGAGGACTTGCCTTAGAGTACAACATTGACATGAAAAAATGAGCATGATTGTGTTTTACTACTCCTCCTAAAGCTGCTGAAACTCACTTTGAAAAATATAGCAGACTCAGAATAATTAGTTCCATGATATTAATGCCAAGTCATCTACTTATTCAATGCAGAGAAACAAATGGTTTCCTGAACTACAGCTTGTGAAT
This sequence comes from Heterohyrax brucei, assembly GCA_028571685.1. Taxonomy (NCBI): domain Eukaryota; kingdom Metazoa; phylum Chordata; class Mammalia; order Hyracoidea; family Procaviidae; genus Heterohyrax; species Heterohyrax brucei. The sequence goes on from CM053148.1 coordinate 111,149,438, forward strand.
GTTATGTAAATAGTGTTTTATACTAAATTAAATTCACCGGCAATAGTGGATTCAGTTTGCATTAGAAAATTTTATGAGATCAGGAGGAATTAGACCATGTATTTTTAGTTTCCTCAGTCTGTACATGCTGTTAACATTGTAGATGAAATCAGATAGCTTATGCCTAAAATACTTATGACAATCTACATATGACTTTGTTCATTAGTGTATAGGGGAAAAAAAAACTGAGTTTCCGATGCTAGAATTCACTCTAGATAAGTTTTAATTGGGTTGAGTACTGAAATCAGAAAACAGCCTACTATCAGCCTTAAGCAGTATTTTTGGAAATGTAAAGTTTGTCTTTCACTTGCCCTTCTCCTTTGCTGGTAACCCTTTCAATAGTTAGTTACAGATTTCCTTAGCTGTGTTCTAGTTTCAGTTCTGACCCCAGGTCTAATGTTCTATAAAGGCCTTCGTTTTCTGAAAGGGGCTCTCCTTTCTTCCCACTGTGATGGCTGAAATACAAGAACATTCTTACATCTTCAAAATATTTTTCAGTGACTCGGAAGAAAAGTCACTGAATTTGATCAACACATTTTAAAAGATGACTAGTCAATGTGTTTCATTAAAAAATCAAACTTCTTCCCCTCACAAATGACTTCTTGTTAATACTCATAATTATTGTTTTCATAGAGAGTTGAACTAAATGATGTCTTAACACCTCTTCTTCTTCCTCTGAGATACTAGAAAACAAAACAGGTATATCAGTGAAATGTTCTAGCAGATAGATATGGGGTTAGGCCTTTATCCAAAGGAGCCCAGGTGCACAGTGGTTGAGCCCTGAGCCACTAGCTGAAATGCTGGCAGCTCCAGCTCACTCAGAGGCTCCACAGGAGAAAGACCTGGCAATCGGCTTACGTGAAAACTATGGGAAAACCACAGGAAGCTCTGCAGAGGCCCTACTGCATCACATGGGGCTGCTAGGAGTGAAAATCAACTTGACAGCACTTAGCAATAGCAATGACCTTTACCTGTAAGTATCAATTACACATATGGCTATTCACCTCTTACAGAATCAGCCCTGCAGATACTATGGGATAAATAAATAATAGGACATGAAACAGAATCTGGTCAATTCTGGAATATCAAAAACCTTACCAAACCAACTGCTGTTCAGTCAATTCTGACTCACATCAACCCTATAGGACAGAGTGCAATGGCCCCATAGAGTTTCCAAGGAGCACTTGGGAGAGTTGAACTGCTAACCTTTTGGTTAGCAGACAAAGCACTTAACCATTGTACCATCAGAGTTTCCATCCTGGAATAGAAAATGAAAATAAGTAACAAAATTAATGAAAACTTAAGAAAATCAGTAGAGCTGTAAGAACACAGTCATTCTAGTTTAGGTCACTAAAGCTGTATTTTTATCAATGCTGTAAATTTAGATTCCAAAAGTGTTAGCTCAGTATGGAAATGATTACATTTATACCACATATATTACATTTAATCATTTATACATTTTTGCCCAAATAACTTGTGTCTTCTATGTTTGTTTACTAACTGTACCCTTCCCTGACCAGTGAGGTATTTTCATAAGGGCTGCTGTGTTAAATTTTAACATGTTGTGGTAGAAAATTAGCACAAAACGTTTACAAAAATACCTTGTGGGGATAGGGAATGACTGGCTAACAAATCTGGAAGCTGTGTGTTTTTTGCATGAAAATGTGGTATGCCCCTCAAAAATGTTAATATGATATAGCTATCATACTGTTCTCTGTGGTATACTTATGTTGTATTATGTAGTGTGGAGAGTGGTCCGGTTCAATATAATGTTAGTGGTAGACTAATGGCAGCTTAGTCTTCCTAAGGAAAGTATTTCATAGTAGGGAATCATCACAAATGAATTGGGGAAGAGGTAGAAATAAAAATATTGCTATTTACTAGCTTGTTATTTAACTCTCAGCCATTACAACACATACATACAAGAGAATAACAAAATTTTATGTTAGCCAATCTCCCACAAACTAGAAATACAAACAGTATGTTATTACTTTTTAAACATATGAAACAGCCAACACTTTAAAATTATTTATGAATTTTGTCACCAGATCACTGTCTTTCATATGAAATCCACAGTGGAATTGCTTTGTTATTGTATTTTCAAATCCTCCTAAATTCTCTCCCCTTCCATTGCTGGCCTGCCAAACAAAACACATACAGACTTAAATTACCATATAGCAAACGAATTCTGAAATTTAAAATCACAATTCACTTCAAACTCTATTAAAATTTGAAGTTAACAATAGTTTCCAGTGAAACATCTCATAAGCTAGAATCAACTAAAAGACGTTGCCAAGCCAAGTGCCGTCGAGTCGGATCCGACTCATGGCGACCATGAGTCCGAAAAGACATTACGCTGAGTGAAATCAGTCAGCTGCAAAAGGACAAGTATTGTACGAGACCACTAATGTAAGTACTTAAGAAAAGACTTGTGCACAGAAGAAAAGGCTCTGATGGCTGCAAAGCTGGGGAGGGAGGGAGAGGGTTACTCATAGATTAGATAGTCAATAGGAATTCAGTTAGGTGAAGCAAGGGATGGCACAAAGTACAAGACAGGTCAGCATGACCGGACTACATCATACGCTAAACGGTTTTCTAAATTCAACCCAACATTTCAAAGGACAGAGTAGCAGGATAGGAGTTTGCAGACCATGTTTTCAGGAGACACTGAGGTCAACTGGCATAACTAGACTTTTTCTAAGAGAGTCTTCATCATCCTACACTGGTGAGTGGAACCTGGGGTCTTAAAAGGCAGCAAGCTGACATCTAAGGAATGTCAACTGGTGTCAACCTATCTGGAGAATATCAAAGATATGAGGAAAAATGAGCCCAGGAGACAGAAGAATCCACATGAATGAGAGACAGTATCAGCTGCAGAATAGAATTGGCTGGTGCTCAGCCACCACCGAAGACAGTCATGACAGCGAGTAAACGTAGAGTCCCTGAGGTAGCATAAGAGAAAGGGCTGTGCAGATCTAAAATTCTATTGAAAGAGCAGACCTGTTGGTCCAGCATCCTCACGGGGCCCCTGGGAACATGGGCCCTAGTCTTGCTGCTAGCCCAAGAGCTGAAACCAGTACCGAAGCCAATGCTTCTGACAAAGAATGGAATGGACTTGGGGACACAGAGTGATGCAGGTGGTATGCGCACTTTGTGGTTTGATATATATGCCTATGAGGATATTCTACTGGTTTCTTTTTAGAGGGGAGAGGAGAGGGTGGAAAGGAAGGGATAAATGTTGGTTGAGTGGCGGACTTAAACTGCCAACTCACGGTTAACAGCTGAGCCCTTAACCAGGGAACCATCTGGGTTTCTTTAGCACCCTAGTGAGAATGAAATGGTATCTCATTATAGTTTTGATTGGCAGCTCTCTGAAGGCTACTGGCACTGAGAATATTTTCATGTTTGGTGACATTTTTAATGTTCTCTTTGAAGAAATGTCTACTCAGGTCTTTTGTGCATTTTAAGATTCAGTCGTCTTTTGGTTAAGTTGTTGAGATTTTATATATTTTTTGGTTATTAGATTCTTGTTGAATACATGGTTTTTGAAGGTAGTTTTCCACTTGGTAGCTTGTCTTTTTACTTTTTTGTTAAAATCTTCTCATGAAAAAAAGTTTTTAGTTTTCATGAGGTCTCATTTATTTATTTTGTCTCTTGCCATTTGTGTCTTTATTATTATATTAGACACTGCATATTTGAAAGCCATGCCTGACAGCACTGCTCCTGCTTATTGTCAGAATTTTATAGTTTGGGTTTACATATTTAAGTCCTTAATCTACTTTGTGTTTGTTTTGATGTATGGTATGAGGTATGGATGCTGTTTCACTTTTCTGTGTGTAGAAATTCAATTTTCTCAGAACCGTTTATTGAAGAGACTCTTCTTTCTCCATCAAATGGATTTAGCACCCTTGTTAAAACTGTTGACCATAGATGTTCAGATTTATTTCTCATTTGCAATTCTATTCCACTGGTTTATGGATCCATTGTTATACCAGTAGCAGTCTGTTTTAATTACTGTAGCTGTATTGTATATTTTAAAATCAGGAAGTGTGAGTCCTCTTGCTTTGTTCATCTCTTTAAACATTGTTCTAGCTATTTAAGGCCTTTTCCCATTCTATATATAAAGTGGAAGATTGATTTTTTCTGTTTCTGTAAAAAATGATGGCTGGAATTTTTATCAGAATTGCATTGAGTCTATAGATTGTTTTGTATTGTATTGACATCTCAACAATATTAAACATTCTAATAACATAGAACACCTTTTCATTTATTTAAGTTTAATCTCTTTCAGCAGTATTTTAGAGTTTTCATTGTACAAGTCCTTCACATCCCTGGGTATATATATTCCTACATGTTCTTTTAAATGAAATTGTTTCCTTAATTTCCCTGTCAGATTTTTTATGGCTGATTTATAGAAACCCATTTTTTTTTACCTCATACTCTGAGACTTGCTAAATTCCTCTACCAGCTCTTGAAGTTTTCTTGTTGACTCTCTAGAAATATATATATGTGTATATATAATTAAGTACCCAAACTTGCCACCTGTATATATATTTCTAGACATATATATATATATAGTCCTCATATATACATACCAAGTGCCATTGAGTCAGATTTGACTCATGGTGACCCAATATGTATATATATGAGGACTGCCAATTAAGTACATCAATTCACTCTAGAAAAAATGCTGCATTCCTAATTACTAAAAATCACTACAGTCACCTTCAAAGTATTCCCCTTGGGAAGCTATGCACCAATACCAGCACCTAGTCCACCCTTCAAGCAATTTTGGAACTCTTTCTGGAATGGCCATCAGAGTTTTGTCAGATTACTCTTGATGTCCTGAATGTCATCAAAATGTCTTTCTTCTGATATTTCCTTTAATTTTGGGTAAAGAGAAAAGTTACTGGAGGCCAGATCAGATGAGTAAGGAGGATGTTCCAATACAGTTATTTGTTTATTTACTGGCTAAAAACTCCTTCACTGACAACTATACAATTAAGTTCCCAAACTTGCCACCTTGCCACCTCGTGCAATGGACATTCCAGGAAGACTTTCAATATTGCTTTAAAGGGTAGACTAGCGCTGACATAGGTGCAGAGCTTCCCACGGGGAGTACTTTCAAGATGACCATAAGTGATATTCAGCAATGAAGTATGTAACACTCAGAACAATTAAGTTAGTGGACTTAATTGTCAAGGCTCAACTCTGGTAGAGCACTGGTTAAGTGCTACATCTGCTAACCAAAAGGTCAGAAGTTCGAATCCACCAGGTGTTCCTTGGAAACTCTGTGGAATAGTTCTACTGTGTCCTATAGAGTCACTGTGAATGAGAATTGACTCAACAACATAGTACCCAGTCCATATATATAGACAGATATGTAGATGGACCGTATCACCCATAAATAGAAATAATTTACTTCTGTTCCAACCTTGGTTCCTTTTTTTTTTCCTTAGGGTTTGACTAAAATTTCTAATACAATATTAAATAGAGAAGTGAGAGTGGACATCCTCATTTGGTTTCTGAATTTAAGAGGAAAACTCTCAGTCTTTTTCCATTAGGTATGTCGGCTGTTGGCTTTTCATACATGCTTTAAATCATATTGAAAAACTCCCCTTCTATTTCAATCTCTATTAGGGTTTTTATCAATAAAAGGTGTTGGGTTTTATCAAATGGTATTTCTGCATCCACAGAGATGATCATGTGGTTCTTTTCCTTTATTCTGTTGATGTGGTGTATTGTATTGACTGATTTTCTAATGCTGAACAATCCCTGAATTCTTAAAATAAATCCCACTTGGACATGGTGTATGACCTTTAATATGCTGTTGGATTCAGTCTCCTAGTATTTTCTTGAGAATTTTTGTATCTATATTCATAAGAAACTCATGGGTTGAATCCAGCTCGATGACATTTGGCTTGGCTATATTCATAAGAAATACTGGCCAATAGATTTATTTTCTTGTAGTGTCTTTACCTGGTTTGAGTATCAGGTTTATATTTGCTTCATAAAATGAATTGGGGAGTATTCTTTCCTTCATTGACCTCGATTGTTCTCTAAATGTTAGATACAATTCCCCAGTGAAGCCATCTGGTCCAGGACTTTTTATACCCTTGGCAGATTTTCAATCACTGATTAGAGATTTCTATTTGTTATTGACCTGTTCAGACTTTCTGCTTCCTCTTGAGTCAGTTTGGGTGGTATGTGCATTTTAGAAGTGTGTTCATTTTATCTAGATTATCTATTTTGTTACCAAACAGTTGTTCATAGTATTCTGTCATGAATCTATTTTATTAGATCAGTTGTACTATTCCCTCTTTCATTTTTTACTTTGCTAAATTGCACTGTTTCTTTGTGAATCTAGCTAAAAACATGTCAATTTTATTGATCTTTCCAAAGAATCAAACTTCTAAATTTGATTTGCTTTGTTGATTTTCTGTTTTGGATTTTACTTATTTCTGTTCTGATCTTTGTTATTTCACGTTTTCTGTCAGAGTTTGACTTACTTTGTGCTTCTCTTTCTAGTTTTTGGAGGAGCTGAGTTAGGCTGTTATTTGAGATATTTTTGTGTGTTTTTTTTCTTTTAATTGCGATTGAGTGAAAGTATACAATCCAATTTAAATTTGCATGTCCCTCTGTCTGCAACTCCTGCTCTCCTTGCCTGGTGACAGCACACTCCTCCTTTCTGTTCTATACATGTCCTATCCCCTTAACAATCTCCTGTCCCCTTCTCTCCACACTCTTCACTTCCCTCTGGTAAGAGGCTAGTAGGACACCACCCTATGGATGCATAGAAGCATAAAGTACACACAGGATATGGCCACTCTCTGTTCCCAAGTCCCATCCATTCCTGTCCAAAGATTTAACCTCAGTAATGATAATAAAATCACAGTTATCATAAAATCAGGGGCATCATGGTATAAAGGAATCCCACTGATATATGTATCCTGATATCTTACTGAACTCTTCTAATTAGTTTGAGTAGTTACTTATGGATTCTTTAGGATTCTGTATACAATCATATCATCTGCAATAAGGAGATTTTTTACTTGTTACTGGCTGATGTAGATGCCCCTTATTTCTTTGTCTTGTTTAATTGCTCTGGCCAGAACTTCTAGTACAATGTTGAACAGCAGAGGTGATAGTAGGCATCCTTGTCTAGTTCCCATTCTCAAAAGGAATTCTTTCCATTTCTCTCCATTCAGGATGATTTAGGCAGTTAGCTTTGCATAGATGGCCCTTAATGCATCAAAGAATTTGCCTTCTATTTCTATTTTGCTGAGAGTTTTCAGCATGAATGGGTGTTACACTTGTCAAATGCCTTTTTTCTGCATCAGTTGACAAAATCAAGTGATTCTTATCTTTTGTATTGTGTGGTTGATCACATTAATTGTTTTTCTGATGTTGAACTGGTCTTGCATCCCAGGCATGAATACAACTTGATCATGATGATTTATTTTTTGATATATTATTGAATTCTATTGGCAAGAATTTTGTTGAAAATCTTTGCATCTAAGTTCACGAGTGATATGGTTCTGTAATTCACCCTTTTGTTGGATCTTTCCCACGGTTTGGTATCAGGGTTATACTGGCTACATAGAAAGAAATTGGGAGTTTTCCAGCCCTTTCTGTGCTGTGAAATAGTTTCAATAGTATTGGAGTTAACTGTTCTTTAAAAGCTCGGTAGAGTTCTGCCGTGAAGCCATCTGAGCCAGGGCTTTTTTCAGTTGGTAGTTTTTGATAACTTTTTCAATCTCTTCCTTTGTAATGAGTTTATTGCATTGTTCTATGTCTCCTAGTAATAATTTTGGTAGGTGATATGAATCTAGGAATTTGTCCATTTCCTCTAGGTTTTCAAATCGGTTAGAGTACAGTCTTTCATAGTATTCTGTTACGATAATTTTGCTTTCTGTTGGATCTGTTGTGACATGTCCCATCTCATTTCATATTCAGGTTGTTTCCTTTCCTGTTCTTCTTTAGTAAGTTTGGCCAGTGGTTTGTCATTTTGTTGATCTTTTCAAAATACCAGCTTTTGGTTTTATCAAGTTTGTCAATTGTTCTTCTATTCTCTAATTCATTTAATTCTACTCTAATCTTTATGATCTGTTTTCTTCTGGTGTCTGAAGGGTTCTTCTGCTGCTCTCTTCTACCTGTTCAAGCTACAGGGTTAATTCTTTGGTTTGGGTCCTTTCTTCCTTCCAGATGTGTGCATTTATAGAGATCAGTTGACCTCTGAGCACTGCGTTGACTGTATGCTGTAGGTTCTGGTATGAAGTGTTTTCATTCTTTTTGGAATCCATCAATTTCTTTAGTTCATCCTTAATTTCTTCTACAACCCATGGCTTTTTGAGCAAGTTATTGTTCAGTTTCATGAGTTCCAATTTCTATCTGTGTTTTTTATGCTATTGATTTTGACTTTTATGGCTTTATGGTCTGAGAAGATGCTTTGTAATAATTCAGTGGTTTGCATTTTGTTGAGATTTGCTTTACATCCTAACACTTGATCTATTCTGGAAAATGTTCCATGTTCACTGGAGAAGAAAGTGTAGTTATCTGTTGATGGATAAAAAGTTCTGTATATGTCAATGAAGTCTAATTGGTTAACTGTGTCAGTAAGATCTTCTGTGTCTTTACTGAGCTTTTTTTCTAAAAGATCTGTCCAATACTGAAAGTGGAGTGTTGAAGTCTCCCACTATTATTGTGGAGTGATCTATCTCATTTTTCAAGGTAGTTAGTATTTCTTCAATGTATTTAGATTACTCTAGTTTGGGGTGCATAAATATTTAATATTGTTAAGTCCTGCTTGTGTATTGAACTTTCATCAGTAAATAATGACCATCCTTGTCCATGTTGGTGGATTTTAATTTTCTCTGAGATTAGTATAGGCACACTTGCCCTTCTTTGTATATTGTTAGTTTGGTATATATTCTTCCATCTTTTAATTGTCAGTTTGTTCATATCTTTAAGTCTAAGGTGAGTTTTTTGTAAGCAGCATATACATGGGTCTTGTCTTTTGATCCAAAAGGTCACGTGTTGTCCCCTTACTGGAGCATTCAGTCTGTTTACATTCAGTGTAATTGCTGATAGGTATTTTAGTGCTATCATTTTGATGTATTTATTTTTGTGTTGGTGTATTCTCTGTTGCTCTTAATTTTCTGTTCTTGGTCATTCTTCTCTATGGGTTAATTTTTCATCCTTTTCAGTGTTGGTTTTGTCTTTGTTGAGACTCATGTATTTTGTTTCTTGTTTTAATATGCTGCTTGTTTATTGTGCTTTGCAGCTACACCTATGATCTCCCTTAGTAATCTATGTTTAAACCCAATTTTAACTTCTATATATCTTACTAACTTCCTCTTCGTCTGGAAGGTCTATAACTACCGTGGTATATCCCTCTTTTTAATGTGATAGTATATTAGTTTTCATGATGTGATTACTGGGTCCCTTTTTTTAATATTATGACTTTGAGTTTTGTGCATTCTTTAACTGAGTATGTTTCTGGATGTTGTGTCCTGTGTTGCCACCTTAAATATACACTTAATGGTTTCACTCTTCTAAGCCAAGAGCTTCTTTCAGTATTTCTTAAGCTTTAGTTTGTTTTTTACAGTGTCTCTGAATTTCTGTTAATCTGCAAATGTCTTACTTTCATCTTCATATTTGAAAGACAGTCTTGTAGGATATATAATTATTGTTTGAAAATTTTTCTCCCTCAAGGCTTTGAATGTATCATCCCACTGCCTCCATGCCATCGTCACTTCTGCTGAGAAGTCAGACGCCAGCCTACAGGGCTTCCCTCTGAATTTTAGCTTTGCTTTGAGTCTCTCTGCCTTTAAGAGTTTCAGCTTATGTTTCATTTTGTTAAGGTTGATTACAATATGTCTTGATGTCTTTCTTTTGGTGTCTAGTTATGTGGTGTTCGATACACATCTTGGTTATCTATAGTGTCTTCTTTCATAATTTCAGGGAAATTTTCTGTCAGCAACTCAACAACTATATTTTCTGTGTTGTCAGGTATTCCTCCCTGTTGAGGAAATCCAGTTAATCATAGCTTGTTCCTCTTGATAGAGTCCTACATGTTTCCTAATGATTCTTAATTTTTTTTTGTTTCTTTTCTCTGATTTCTCCTCATAAATGCTGGTGTCAGGAACTCTATCTTCAAGATCACTGAGTCTAGTTTCCAGTTGTTCAATTCTGCTCTTTTGGCTTTTAACTGAATTGACTAATTCTGTAATTCTGTTATTGGACTTCAGCATGCTGATGTTCCATCAGTTTGAACAGCTTGCTTAATTTTTCATTTTGCTCAGCTGCATTTTGTGTAACTTCTAGGAGGGATCTCTATATAATTCTTTTGTACATGACCTCTGACAGTTTCAGAAAGACTTCTTCATCTGGGAATTTCTTTGATTATTTTTGTACTTTTCTGGAGCCATGGTTGAATGTTTTTTTAAATGTTTGGTTAGGGATTGTTGCTTATGGGACACCTACAGGCTGTTTAGTTTCTCTGGTTTTTTCCTGAACAGGAGCTCAGGTGCAGTTCTGAGAAGGAAGTTGATCACTAGCCACCTCTATGTACTCCAGTGAGTGGGCCAAGTGTAATCTCTGGGGTATCAGACTCTGCCTCCTGGCTGACAGAGACACAGCCCTACTTCCAGAGTCACTGGGAGGCCATCAGCCATTCCTATGATGTGGGCTGGTAAAGGTTGGAAGAGATGCCAGCAGGCTGCACAGCAGTTATTTCTCTAGACAGTTCTTATTTTAAAAGGTAAAAGCAATGTGACTACTTCCAAAATCAGTTAGGCTGTCAGGTACGGGAAATCCCTCCTCTAGCTGAGAATGGAGCCACCTATTCACCTGTCCCCAGATGCTGTGATATAGTCAAGGGACAGGCTACTGCCCTGCTGATGTCCCTTGTCAGGCACCACCTGTAATGCTACACTGTGTTAAACACAGCTTTTCTGCTGGAAAAGCGTTCCCCAGGATGGACTGCCTCCCAGCCTAGGGATTAGTCCTGCTGAGGCCTTTGGTTGAGTAACTCTGCCTCCTAGTTGAACAATGTGCATCCTGGTCGAGCACCATAGGGGTGACTGACAACCTCCCAGTGACTCTGTCAGTAGGACTGTGCCTCTGCCAGCCAGGTCACCCCAACAAAACAGCAGAATCTATGACAAAGGTTCAAAAAGAGAAGATGATGTACTGACTCCAGAGCTGAGCTCTCAAAATATGGCTGTTCTACCCTCTGATAACTTTAACACTGCAGCTCCGCTTACCTGTTAATTGAGCCCATCCCTCACCTGTCACCCAATGAAGAGAAAGTTAAAAATGCCAGTTACCTTCAGTCTGTGGTAGCCAGCTGATTCAACAAGAGCAGGGTTCAGCTAAAGACAAGAGATTTACCATTCAGAGTCATGTTGTCCAAACTGACAGCCCTATGATGTGTCCTAGGGCTCACTGGGTGTCCAGAAGGTTCCAACTAATTATCAGTCCAGGACTTACTTTTCAGAAAGAACTAAGGTGACTTGCAGCTAGTCTGCCGTTTTGACTCTGCCCCATCTTTTTTTTTAACTCAAGCATTTATTGCTATAATTTTCCCTCTGAGTACTGCCTTTGCTATATGTATCATATAAGTTTTGTTATGTTGTGTTTTCCCTTTTATTTGACTCTATGGAATTTGTGATTTCTTCTCTGACTCATTAGTAACTTAACAGTATGTCATTTAATTTCTATATGTCTGTGTATTTTCCATGTTTTTGTTTTGTTTTCTGGTATTGATTTCTAGCTTCACTGCATTGTAGTCAAGGAAAATAGTTTGTAAAACTTTAGTCTTTTAAAATTTATCAAGATTTGTTTTGTTAACTAAAATGTGGTCTATCCTGAAGAATGATCCATGTGCACAGCAGTAGAATGTGCATTTTGCTTTTGTTGGGTAGTGTTCTGTATCTGTCAGTTAAGGCTAGTTGGTGTATATTGTCATTCAGGTCCTCTGTTTCCTTGTTGCTCTCTTTTCTAGATACCCTTTCTGATACTGAAAGTTGTGAGTTGAAGTCTTCAGCTATTACTGTAGTACTGTTTCTCCCTTCAGTGTATCAGTTTTTTCCTTATACGTTTAGGTGCCTCAATGTTGATGCATTGTATTGGGAAAATCTGCAGCAAATGATCTCTTAAAGTGTTGAAAAATAAAGAGGTCCCCTTTAAGACTGAGGTGCATTTGACCCAGGACACGGTATTTTCAATCATGTCATGCGTATGTGAAATATTGACAATGAATAAGGGAGACAGAGGAAGAACTGACACATTTGAATCATAAAGTTGGAGAAAAATACTGAATATACTGTGCACTGCCAAAAGAACAAATATATCTGTCCCAGAAGAAGTACAACCAGAGTGCATCTTGGAAAAAAGAATGGTGAAATGCATCTTACATACCTTGGACATGTTGTCAGGAAGGGGATTAATCTCTCAAGAGAGTCATAATGCTTGGTAAAGTGAAGGGTCAGTAAAAAGAGAAAGATTCTCAAGGAAATGGATTGACACAGTGGCTGCAATAATGGGCTTACATATCAAAACGATTGTGGACATGGCACAGGACAAGGCAGTGCTTAGTTCTATTGCACATAGGATTGTCATGAGTTGGAATCGACTCAGTGGCACCTAAAACAACAATGTTGAGTGCACATGTACTTGTGATCATAAAATCGTCTTGATTAATTGACCCTTTTATCACTATATTTCCTTTTTAACTTTTTTATTTTTATTAATTACAGTAAAAGAATAAAATTTCTAACATCTATCAATTATCCCATCTATGATAAACCCTCAGCCCCCCACCCACCCATGTAGCCAACACAGTCATTTTCTTCTGTGGACAATTCTCTTGTTAAGTCCTTACAACAGGGGTCTCGTACAGAGTTTGTCCTTTTGATACTTATTGATTTCACTCAGCATGATCTCTTCCAAATGAAACCATGTTATGAGATGTTTTCTAAGACTGTCATTGTTTTTTATCATAGCATAGTGTTGAGTATATGTACCATAGTTTACATATCCATTCATCTGTTGATGGGGATTGGGGCTGATTCCAAATTTTTGCTATCATGGACTGTGTTGCAACAAACATTTGTGTACATGTGTCTGTTCATGTGACAACCTTTGTTTTTAAAGGATAAATTCTGAGCAGTGGAATTACAGGATCAAATGGTACATCTATCTCCAGCTTTTTAAGGAAGTGGAAAAATTGGATCACTGTATAATTTCTATCTTTATCTTCTTTGACAAATTTTGCCTTAAAGTCTACTTTGTCTGATATTAACATTACCACCTGAGCTTTGTTTTGGTTATTATTTTCATGGAAAAATTTTTCCATCCTTTCACTTCTTGAGCTTCCATTCTTGCTACTTTTCAGTGTCAAAATTTTAACTAACTTATTCTCTAATCCATCAGTGCTTTCTTCTACCTGATTAAATCTGTTAATAAATTCTATTGTGTTTCTCTTTTCAGTTACTGTCCCTTTCAATTGCAGTATCTCTTTTTTTAGATCTTCACTTTGTTCTTGCACTGTTTTTCTTATTTCATTTAGCTCTTTTTCTATATTTTCCATTAGCACTTTAATGTTTGATTCTGTTATATTTTTCTTTGTATTCCATTATTTGGTCACCCCAGAAGTGCTTTTACTCCCACTGTCATGTTAATTTAGATGGGCTATATTGTTTCTCAGTTGTTTGTATGTCTTGTGATTTTGTTGTTGTTGTTGTTGGGACATTGAAATTTCTGTTCACTAATGTCTTTTCACTGAGGATTTATATATCCCTTGACTTATTACACCTTAATCTTTAAAGTTAACACCAGCTCCGTTTTAGTGACTATCTAGTACGATTAAAATATTTAAAATAAATATACTCTCTAGACATAACTTGTAACACTTATCGAAATAGCAACTGGGAAGTCAGTTTTACAGTTTTCACCAGATAATGCTGAAAGATATTTCCTCCATGTTTTACTGCCTCTATTTGTTACATCATTGGAAAACCTCCCAATCAACTAGGGCCAGAAAGAAAAGTGAGGCCTAGATTCAGACACTGGGGCTGATGATTTGTTAACATCTTAGGATACAGAAACTATAAAAAATTTGGAAAGAAAAAACAAGATTTGAATTAGCTAAAAATGAGACTACCTACTTTTTGACAAGATTCATAGACTGTGTCTACACCTAGAGATTATGCAGTGGTGAGCTTATTAGTTATTTTGGATAATTAATGCAAAATAAATAAATAAAGGGAAGTGTGTTTTTATATTATGCTAGTTGATAAATTTTTCAACAATCCATCTGGAAATAAACATAAATATAGATCAATTTTAATGATTTATATACACTGTCTTTGAAGGCCAGCCAAAAGCCAAGTGCCGTCGAGTCGAATCCGACTCAACTTTATAATATATATCTAGCAATTTATAGGTTATATTAAATATGGCCAGTTTCTAAGATTTTCTTTTATCTTGACTTCAAGATTAATCATATTTACTGTCTATTTTTACTCAAAATAATATGTCAGAGATTGGCCAAAATACCCAACAGCTTTCCTCATTTTTTTACTTTTACATACATACTGTTATATGCATTCATCATTCCCTCACGCAGCTATCATTGACTTTTGAGTTACTAACCACAAAGGAAACTACTCTAACACAACTTTTTGCAACTGGTATGAAAACAAAATGTCTAAAGTTTTGTCATTTCTCAAATGTGCTCTCTAAGTCATTCAGCAGGCTTATCTCTCCACTTACTAAAAGCATCGTATTATACTGAATCCTATTTTGTGATTATAATGTAACAGAAATTAAAAAAAGAAAATCTCAAGCACTTAAAATCAAGTCTGTAATGTTTAGATGAAGATACTCTTGTAAATTACTCTAAATTAAAAACGTGTATACAAAATTGGAGCACTTGGAAAGCTCTTTGAGTCTTTATAAAAAGTAATGTCTTTGCCTTCAAGTTCCATCAACAAAAAGAAAATTTTTAGTGCAGGGTTTCTTTGTTTTTCTTTTCTTCAACTAGCAATTTTGGACTAGTGAATTTAAATGCACGATTTTACCTCACTTTGTCCTTGTGTACGGTCTTTTAGAAGACAAGAAGAAACTGTTTTTACTTTTTTTCTTTAATACTATCATCGTACCAGAGCCTGTATCTGGCTCAAACAAAATAAGCATTTGTGTACTAGCTGAATGTTTAGCTGTTTGAACTCATACAGATTTGCCTCAGAAGACAGGCCTGGTGATTCTATTTTGAAAGTTCACAGCTTTTAAAAGCCTGTAGAGCAGTTCTACTCCGGAAATATGGAGCTGCCATTACTTGGAGCAGATGTGATGGCAACTAACACCAACAACACCAATTGTCACACTGTGAAGCAGAGATTTTAAAGCAAAAATAATAATAATAGTAATAAAAGCCTATTATTTATGAAAAACAATAATTCTTGTAAGAGCCTAAAGCTTAGCAATGTGTAATAAAATCAGCTGTTATTAGAAAATCCTGTTCTTATTCTATATTCTCCATTTTTTGACTGCCACTGCATTAATAACGAAAATATTCAAATTGCAACATCTACAAAGTAGAACACAGTTCTAATAATTTATACAATACACATACCTTTGAAAAAGTTCAGTGTCAAACCAAAAGGATAAATTGCTAATTTTAAAAACATAGGAAGGTAAATGCTAGTTAAATACATATATATATATATGTAAGTTCATGTGTAATGCTCATAGTGATGACCCAAAAAATCAATTAGGTAAAACTGTCTTTCTGCATAAACATATTGCTCATCACAAAGTACACTTATCTAACATGAGTCCTTAAGCTGGCATGTCTGGTTAAGTGATGAACCAAACTAATTTTTTTATGGCATTTTCCTTTTCCTAAAAGATTCCTGAGCAAGTCATTGACACACTGCAAGGCTGACATACTTTACTCAAAATTCACATTGTCTCACCACCATATGCTGTGCATATGGGTTTAACACCCTCCCAAAAATGTGCTGAAATGTCCTGAAAAAAATGTACTTGGCTTTAGACACTTGTGGAAGACGGGGTCATGACAAGAGCTTGTGACAAGAATATAAACTAAAAGTATCTACTGTGGAACTTTAGCAAAGTTATTGTGAAATGCCAGAGACAGTAGAAAAAGTTTGTGTCTGTTTGCCTTCATAAAAAAAATAGAGGACTTATATAATGTGGCTCCTATAAATTATACCAAAGGGTTGATGTGGTGTCATTGAAAAGTAAACAATAATAATTAAGAATCACAGTGTTAAAGATAGAAAGAGAGATCACATTATCACCTCAAAATTAGTTACCATTTATTGATCACTGATTATTTTGTGGAAACCCTGGTGGCATAGTGATTAACTGCTAACAGCTGCTAACCAAAACGTCACCAGTTCTAATTCATCAGGTCCTCACTGGAAACTCTGTAGGACAGTTCTACTCATTCTATAGAGTTGCTATGAGTCGGAATTGACAACAGTGTGTTTGAGGGTTTTTTTTTTTTTTTTTGCATTATGTTCCAACAACGGTACAAAACACTACAGCTTTGTGTGAAAGAAATTTTGCAGAAGAAAACCTGAGGCTCATAAAAGCTAACATGTGATGTCCAAGGTGACATACCTGCTACAGAAGCAGGTAGGATTTAAATTTGGGGTTGATTCACCTCAAGTCTCATGTTAATAGCTCTTTTGCCTTTATGCTCAGTGTCACTCATGGGTTAACGTGCAGCTGATCTATCTGACTCATAAGTTAGTTTGTGCGACGATACAACTAATTTCCTCAAAAAGCTGAGGTAGAGGATATTAAAAAAAAAGAACACATTCTGGCTGTAAGCAGATACTATTTCACTTATTAAAAGCATATTTTAAAAATAATTGATATTATATACTAAAAATCATTTTCAATAGAAATCAAATACAGAAACACTTCCATCTCCTCTCCTCTGTATACAAACCTCTACATTTTGTCCCACTGATGGATGCCACTTTCTATTAAAATCAGTAACTTTCTCTCTTCTTCTTTGCAACAACAGCCTTGTGAATATTTTAAGAGACTCATAATATATCCAGGAAGGATAAAGTCTATTTCTTCCCTGCAAGTAGAAATGGTTCAGTTATTTTTCTGTCTTAGTTGAATGAGATGCAATCAGACTGACTCCCACTGGCAGTCAAGGAAACTGAGGCACTGAAATTCAAAGAGTTTCCAGCAACATTAAAAGTGATTTAGTCCAGCCACCTTATTTTATGGATGAAGAAACAAGTCCAGAGTGACTAAGTAATTTCTCTCAAGGTTACGGATGTTTTTAGTGATACAGTTATTGCGATAATGCACAACTCTTAACAGTCTCATTCTCTTTGCACGGAACTACACTGCCTTTATACAGCATAATAAATGCTTATAAGAAACCATACTTGGTTTGTATAATGAAAGACATAGAACTAGGATCCCAATCCAAACGGTGAGTTCGTTTAATCAACGAGCCATCTCTTTTTCCAAACTTCAGGGCTTGTAGGCAGCATCTCCAGGGTGAAACGGAGAGCCCTGGGTTGAAGTAAATGGGAAAATGTACATGGTAGATTAAGACAATGTGTTCTTGTCCCCAGGACCTGTCAGGCTAAGAAGTCATGATGTTTGAACTATGTTAACCTTCAGTTTAGAGGGAATGCTGCTGAAGGGACCATGTGCAATTACACACAAAGTACTTTGTCATGACGATTGCTCATCCAAAATTGCAAAAGATCTCAGTAAATCTTCCAAATTTGAGTCCATTAAAAAGTAAGACATGAAAAAATTGGATAAGTAGTACTTAGTAATAGTTACCAGCATCACTGAAATAACTATGCAGTTAATTCAAACTCACAAACAGCCCTTCAACCACAAGCAAATCTCAAGCTTGCATCTGACGTAATCTAGTAGCTGAGAACATTGTAATAATCCTACTAGTTAATGGACTGTAAAAAGCTTCCAGATGGCATAGACAAATACAGTTAATTATAGTCCATCATTAATCCTCGTATTTGGTACCTCCAGCACTCTGTGGGACAATCCTAAAATTTATATAGTTATAAATTATTATTTTGGCCATATGGATATTTAATTTTGATAGAATTGAACACTTAAAAGTTTATGAATTCAACAAGCACATATTTTCCAGAAGTTTTCTGTTTATAAAAATTGAAAAAAGTTATCAATTTCTAAACCAGAATGTTAATGGACTTTTTAATGCCCTTTCGTTAATTATTTATTCAAGAAAAAAAAAATTGTGCTGTACTTTGTAAATAAAGACCAAACAGCAGATCTGTTTAAAGAACAGTGTGCTCATAAAACAAAACAACCAGAAAAAAAGACAAAGCAATCTATTTGAATTTGCTTTCTATAAGATAAATTTTTTTCTTGATAACACTTGTTTCTCATGTTACATCAATAGCCATTGTTATTAATATACCAAAAAGTTGTATTCTTCTCCTAAAACTTGCTTCCCCAAAAGGATCTGTGGATTTCTTTGAGGAAAAGATATCTGTTAAATATATTTACCCTTATGTTTTTTTTTATTATTATAAAAATATTAACACTTGCCAATTTGACATTTTTCGTACATATGATTCAATAAAAACAATTATGTCAATCATGCGTTTCTCTACTTTTTAAATCATAGCCAACCAATTAAGAGTAAAGCAGTATCTCATTGTGGTTACCTCCCTTGTGGCTAATGATGAGCATCTTCTCATATACTTTTTTGGCTATACTTTCTTCAGTGAAATGTCTATTCAAGTTCTTTGTTAATTCTCGGATTGCATAGTTTGTGTTTTCTTGCTAAGTTGAATCAATTATTTTTATATTCTGCATATGAAATATTCATCATATATATGGTCATCAGAATTTTTCCCCAATTTGTAGCTTGTTTCTTCATTTTGTTGATGAAGTAGTTTGGAGTATGAAAGTTTTAACTTTTTATTAGACCACACATGTATATATGAGAACTGTCAATTAAGTTCACAAACTCATCCTAGAAAAAGTGCTACGTACCTCACTGCTGAATATCACTATGGTCACCTTCAGAGTACGCTACTTGGGAAGCTATGTACTGATGCCAGTGCCTACTCAAAGCAATTTTGGAACTCATTTTCTGGAATCACCACCAAAACTGTCCTTGTATTACCCTTGATGTCCAGACAGTCATCAAAATGTCTTCCTTTAGATATTTCCTTCATATTAGGGTAAATAAAAAAGTCATTGGGGGCCAGATCACATGAATAAGGAGGGTGTTCCAATGCAGCTATTTGTTTACTAGCTAAAAACTCCCTCCCAGACAAATTTACAGTTAAGTCGTGAACTTGCCGTGGTGCCACAGTGCACAATGGCCATTCCAGAAAGAGTTTCAAAATTGTTTCGAAGGGTGGACTAGGTGCTGGTGTCAGTTCATAGCTTCCCAAGGGAAGTACTTCGAAGGTGACTGTAGCGATACTCAGCAATGAGATATGTAACACTTAGAACAATTAAGTTTGCAGATTTAAGTGTCAGACCACGTATTTTGTCTTTAATATCTTCTTTGGCAATTTAGCCCTGATTAAGTAGAAATAGCGTGAGTGAATAGCTTTGACAAAGAAAAGTTTATTCTCTCATAGTAAAGTAGGCTAGAAGTCCAAATCCAGAGTGTCAGGTCCAGCTCCAGGGAAAGACTTTCTCTCTGTGTTATCTGGAGGAAGGTTTTTGTCTTCTCTTCGCCTGGTAGCATCTCAGCACAGGAACCTAAGGTACAAAGGACAAGCCTTGTTACCCGTGCTACTGTATTGGTGATATGATGTCTTCATTCTCTGCTTCCTTCCTTTTCCTTTTATCTCTTATAAAACTAAAGATGGTGCAGGCCAAACCCAGAGAAACTGCCTTTATATTGGATCAGGGATGTTACTCTAATAAGCGTGTTGCACTCTCACACTAATCTTCCTTAACATAATCAAATCTTGTCCCATTAACCACAGGCAGATATTAGGATTTACAACATTTAAGAGAATTTCAATCACAAAATAGACAACTAGACAATACTGAGAAACATGGCCTAACCAATTCAACAGATGTTTTTAGAGGATGTAATTCAATACATGACAGTATCTATGGGAATAGGATTGAGTGGTATAAAACAGATTTCTCATTTTTTGATAATCTCTACTGAATATTTTATACAACTGATCTGTAATACTTCATTGTTATGAGATAAGAAGTAAGACTGGATCAATTGCAACTATTTAAAAATACCAGTTGTGGTATTGATAGGCCATCTAATTGTAACATACAAATGGTATTAAATGCATTGTGTGTTTTATATGTGATTCCATTACCACTGGAAGACATGACCATAGGGAAAGGGTCTGCAAAGTAGTCACAAATAAGAATAAGTCATCAAATGCATCTTATGTGTTCAGATTCACACTCTTCTGCATTTTGATATGGCTCATTATGTCCAACTTCAGTATTTTAAATGATATTTGAGATAAACTCAATATTCATTTTAAAAAATCATACTTTGTAAATTCTCTCAGGCATAGAGTACAATCTGATCTTATTTAAAACTCGAGAAATGTTCACTGCGATGTCATCTTAACGTTAAGGTGCTTAAAATCAAGTGGTGGTAATTCGGTGTCATCTTCTGCCAGAATACATTTTAGTGTAGGAGACTGAGCATAAAATGAATCAAAAGGAAGAACGAGCAATAGCTTTAAAAAAAAGAAAAAAACTGCCAGCACTGAGTCCATTCTGACTCATAGCACCCTTACGGGACAGACTAGAATAGTCCCCCTAGGGTTTCTGAAGAGCAGCTAGTGGATTCAAACTACCAAATTTACAGTTAGCAGCTGAGTTCTTAACCACTACACCACTTTAGTTTCCAAACTAAGTAAGATAGCATTAAATAATGAGGTTCTAAAGTAATACGCAAATGAAACAGTCCTTATTAAAACTTACCATTGTGTAGGGACTGAAGGTGATAAAGGATGAAGACACAGTGTGAGGCAAAAATATCTCCAGTTATTTTAATAAAGTGTTCTGTGATGTTATTGACTAAAAATGGAAAGTCACTTAAAATAGTCCATTTGAGTTTGGCTATGGAATGAGGGGAGTTGGAGTTTACCAGATAAGGTATTCCGCTTAGATACTTTTTATTTATCTCTCTGTCTGTCCTTCTGTCTACCTATCTACCTGTCTGTCTACCTATCTATCTACCTACCTATCTATCTGTCTATCTACCTATCAATCTATCTACCCCCTATCTATTGTGATTGAGTTAAAGTGTTCAATCCGAATTAAATTTGCATACCTGCCTATGTGCAGCTCCTACTGCTCTGCTTGCCTGGTGACAGCACACTCTGCCTTTATGTCCTATACAAGTCATATCCTCTTAACAATCTTCTGTCCCCTTTTCTCCACCATCTCCACTCCCCTCTAGTAAGAGGCTAGTAGGATGACACTGTGCACACATGTTATGGTCCTTCTATGTCCTCGTGTCCAACCCATTCCTGTCTGAGGAATTGACCCCAGTAATGATTTATGATCGGGGCAGTATCAGGTCTAGGGTCCATGCTCCCAGGGGACCTCCTGGCCTTCGGACCATCAATTGGCAATCTTTTAGTGGAGTCCTCAGGGTGCACTCCTTATTATTCTCATATTGCCACTGGGACTCAACTTTGTGAGCCCCGTCATAGCTGTCACTGGAGATAGCCGGACACCATCTGGTTATTCCAGTCACATGTTGATGTAGCCACGCATTCACATGGGTCTTTCTCTCTTCTGGGTTCTCTTTCCCCCATGTCATTGTCCTTCGCGATAATCTGTTCCTGCTGAGTTAGGACCAGTTGGTGTAGGTCAGGTGACATCTTGCTAGCTTTTAAGATCCAAGATACCACTCAAAAATGTGGGGTGGAGAAAATTCCCTTAGAAATAGGCTAGTTGGCCTTGATGTCACTTGAGAGCATGGTCCACAGGATCCCACCCCCACTACTCTGTCCTTGCAATACTGAATTAAGACTGGAAGAGTTTTCAGTTTATGTTGTAGTCCAGTTAAATTGATTTTCTTTCTAATGTGTGCTGTCACTGATTTCACCCCACCAAATTTCTATAAGCCAAAGAGCCAAATGCTGTTGAGTCAGATCCACAAGTCAGAAATTTCTATAAACTATAACCAGCCCTCTCCCTCCTTTGCAGCCATCCCTTGCAGCCATCAAAGTGTCTTTTCTTTTATGCTTGAGTCTGTTTTCAAGTCCTAAAAGTAGGGGTCCCATACAATATTTGTCTTTATGGTGCTCACTGATTTCACTCAACATAATGTCTTCCAGTTGAAACGAACTTATAAGATGCTTCCTAAAATCGTCATTGTTTTTTATCATTGCATAGTATTCCATTGAGTATATATACCATCGTTTATCCATTCATCTGTTGTTGGGCATCTGGATTGAGTCCATCTTTTTGCTATTGTGCACTGAACTGCAATAAACATTTGTGTGCATGTGTCTGTTCTTGTGATTGCCCTGGATTCTGTAGATATACTCCAAGAAGTGGAATTACTGGATCAAATGGTATGTCTATTTCCAGCTTTTTCAGGAAGAGCCAGATTGTTTTCCAAAGAGGTTGTACCATCTTGCATTCCCACCAACAGTGGAGAACTGTTCCAATTTCTCCACAGGCTCTCAAATATTTGTTGTTTTGCATTTTGCGGGGGGGGATCATGGTCAACCTTGTTGGGGTGCGATGATATCTCATCATTGTTTTGATTTGAATTTCTTTAATAGCTAATGATCGTGAGCATTTCCACATGTGTCTTTTGGCTGCCTGGATGTCCTCTTGAGAGAAGTGCCTGTTTATATCCTTCACTCATCATTTAATTGGGTTATTTATCCTTGACTTGTTGATGTTTTGTAGTACCTTGTAGATTATGGAAGTCAGACATTGATCTGACATAAAGTTGCCATACACTTTTTTCCTGTTTTGTAGATGGTCTTTTAATTCTTTCAATATAGCCTTTCGGTGAGTAAAAGTGTTTGATTCTTAGTAGTTCCCATTTATCAATTTTCTCTTCTGTTGATCGTTCTTTGTCAGTTTTTAAGTCTGTCTATGTTGTGTATTAAAACTTCTGTTGTTGATCCTAGTTTTTTCTTGGATGAGATTTATTGTGTTAGATTTGGTATTTATGTATTTTATCCATTTTGAGTTTGTTTTTGGATGAGGTGCGAGATAAGGGTCTTGTTTCAGTGTTATGCAGATGGATATTAAATTTTGCCAGCACCATTTATTAAAGACACTAGTTTAAAATCTTGAGGCCTTTGTGGAATATCAACTACTCACAGGAGGATGGTGGCATCTCTGGGGTCTCATTGGTCTGTATGTCTCTTTTCGTACCAGTACCAGGCTGTTTTTACTATTGTGGCCATGTAATAGCTTCTAAAGTCAGGTAGTGAGAGGCCTCCCTGTGTGTTCTTCTTCAGTAGTGTTTTGCTTATCCAGGGTTTCTTCCCTTTCCAAACAAAGTTGGTGATTTATTTCTCCATCTCACTAAAATGTCACTGGAATTTTTGCTGTGATTGCTTTGGATAAAACAGACATTTTCACAATGTTAAGTCTTCCTATCTATGAGCAGGATAGATTTCTCCATTTATGTAAGTCTCTCTTAGTTTCTTATAGTAAGATCTTGTAGTTCTCTTTGTAAAGGTCTGTTATTTCTCTAGTTAGATTTACTCCTAGGAATTTTATCTTCTTGGAAGCTGTAGTAAATGATATTGATTTGGTGATTTCTTCTTGAATAATCTTTTTGTTGGTATAAAGGAATCCTACTGATATACTTATGTTCATCTTGCATCCTGAGACTTTGCCAAACTCTTTTATCAGTTTGAATAGTTTCCTTATGAATTCTTTAAGATTCTCCGCATATACAATCGTATGATCTGAAAATAGGGAGATTTTTACTTCTTCTTTGCCTGTGCAAATGGCCTTTATTTCTTGGTCTTGTCAAATTGCTCTGGCTAGAACTTCTAATACTATGTTGAACAGGACAGGTGAGAGTGGGTATTCTTGTCTAGTTCCCATTCTCAAAGGGAATTCTTTCAGTCTCTCTCCATTCAGGATGATTTAGGCAGTTGGCTTTGTATAAATGGCCCTTATTACATTGAGGAATTCACCATCTATTCCTATTCTTCTGAGGGTTTTTAGCACAAAGGGCTGTTGGACTTTGTCAAATGCCTTTTCTGAATCAACAAACAAGATCAAGTGATTCTTCTCTTTTGTGTTGTTTCTGTGGTTGGTCACATTGTTTTTCTGATGTTAAACCAGTTTTGCATCCTTGGTATGAATCCAACTTGGTCATGATGAATTAATTTTGATATGTTGTTGAATTCTGTTAGCAAGTATTTTGTTGAAGATTTTGGCATCTAGGTTCATGAGTGATGTAGATCTGTAGCTCTCCTTTATTGTTGGATTTTTCTCTGAGTTTGCTATCAGGGTTGTGCTGACTTCACAGAATGAATGTGGGAGCATTCCATTCACTTCTATGCTTTGAAACAGTCTCAGTAGCCTTAGAGTTAACTCTTCTCTAAGAGCTGAGTAGAATTCTGTGGTGAAGATAACTGGGCCAGAACTTTTTCTGGTTGCAGGTTTTTGGATGACTTTTTCAATCTCTTCCTTTGTGATGGGTTTTTTAAGTTGTCCTGCTTCACCTTGTGATAATTTTGGTAGGTGATATGAATCTAGGGATTTGTTCATTTCCCCTAGGTTTTTAAATCTGTTAAACTACAGTCTTTCATAGTATTCTGTTATGATGTTTTTGATTTCTGTTGGATCTGTCGTGACATCTTCCTTCTCATTTCTTATTTGGGTTATTTCTTTCCTCTCTTGTTTTTCTTTAGTAAGTTTAGCCAGTGGTTTGTCAATTTTATCTTTTCAAAATACCAGCTTTTGATCTTATCAAGTTTTTCAACCGTTCTTCTATTCTCTGCTTTATTTAAGTCTCTTCTAATCTTTATGATTTGTTTTATTCTGGTGTCTGAAGTGTTCCTCTGCTGCTCTCTTTCTACTTGTTCAAGCTGTAAGGTTAATTCTTTGATTTGGGTGCTTTCTTCCTTCCAGATGTGTGTGCTTATAGAGATAAACTGACCTCTGAGCACTGCTTTGGCTCTGTCCTGTAGGTTTTGGTAGGAAGCACTTTCATTCTTGTTGGAATCCATCAATTTCTTTATTTCATCCTTGATTTCTTCTATAACATGGCTTTTTGAGCAAGATGTTGTACAATTTCCATGAGTTCCAATTTCTACCTATGTTTTTTCCGCTATTGATTTTGATTTTGATGCCTTTATGCCCTGATAAGATGCTTTGCAATAATTCAGTAATTTTGGTTTTGTTGAGATTTACTTTGTGTCCTAACACATGGTCTATTCTGGAAAATGTTCCGTGTGCACTGGAGAAGAAGGTGTAGTTATCTGCTGATGGACAGAAAGTTGTGTATATATGTATATAGATGAGGTCTAGTTGGTTAATTGGCACAATAAGATCTTCTGTGTCTTTATTGTGCTTCTTTCTAGATGCTGTGTCCAGTACTGAAAGTGGAGTGTTGAAATCTCCCACTATTATTGTGGCATGATCTGTCTCATTTTTCAATGTAGTCAGTATTTCTTCAATGTATTTAGATGCTCTAGTATTGAGTGCATAAATATTTAATATTGTTATGTTCTGCTTGTGTACTGAACCTTTCAGCAATAAATAGTGTCCATCCTTGTCCGCAATCATAGATTTTACATTAAAATGTATTTTATCTGAGATTAATATTACCACACCTGCTCACCTTTGTATATTGTTAGCCTGGTATATATTCTTCCGTCCTTTAATTTCCAGTTTGCTTGTATCTTAAGTCTAAGGTGAGTTTCTTGTAAGCAGCATATAGACAGGTTGTGTCTTTTGTTCCAAGATGTCACTCATTGTCTTTTACTAGAACAGTCAATTTGCATTCAGTGTAATTATTGATAGGTATGTATTTAGCGATGTCATTTTGATGTGTTTATTTTTGTATTGATGTTTTCTCTATTGATCTAACTGTTCTGTCTGGGACATTCTTCTTTATGGGTTGATTTTTCACCATTTTCAGTGCTGGTTTTATGTTTGTTGAGATTCCTGTATTGTGTTTCTTCTTTTGGTATGTTGTATCTTTACTGTGTTTTGTGGCTACTCCTATGATCCCCCTTAGCAATCTCTGTTTAAAACCAATTTTAACTTCTACATACCATAATAATTTCCTCTCTATGTAGAAGGCCTATAACTGCTGTAGTATATATATCGCTCTTTTTAGTGTGATGGTATCATAGTTTTCATGATATCATCACTGAATCACTTCTTGTAATACTATAGCATTGGTTGAGTTTTGTGCATTCCCTAAATGGGTAGGTTTCTGGATGATGTGTCCTGTATTGTCTCCTAACACATAGAGTTAATGATTTTGTTCGTCTAAGCCAAGAACTTTTTTCAGTATTTCTTTAGCTTTCGTTTGGTTTTTACAGTGTCTCTGAATTTCTCTTTATCTGTGAATGTCTTAATTTCATCTTCATATTTGAAAGACAGTTTTGCAGGATATGTAATTCTTTGTTGAAACTTTTGCTCCTTCAAGTTTTTGAATGTGCCATCCCCCGCCTCTGTGCCATCATAGTTTCTGCTGAGAAGTCAGACGAAAGCTTACAAGGCTTCCTCTGAATGTTCGCTTTGCTTTGAGTCTTGCTGCCTTTAAGAGTTTCTGCTTATGTTTCATTTTGTTAAGCTTGATTATAATATGTCTTGGAGTCTTTCTTTGGGGGTCTTAATTGTGTGGCATTTGATATGCATGTTGGATACCTATGTTGTCTTCTCTCATAATTTCAGGGAAGTTTTCTGTCAGCAACTCAACAACAATACTCTCGGTGTTGTCAGATGTCCTTTCCTGTTCAGGAACTCCAAATAATTGTAGATTGTTCTTCTTGATACAGCCCCACATATTTCTTAATTCTTCTTCATTTTTCTTGTTTCTTTTCTCTGATTTCTCCTCATAAATGCTGGTGTCAGTAGTTCTGTCTTCCAAGTCAGAAAGTCTGCTTTCCATTTGTTCAATTCTGTTCCCTTGGCTTTGAATTGAGTTTTCTGATTCTTTAATTTTGTTATTGATCTGTTGGATTTCAGAATGTTGGTGTTCCATCAGTTTGAGCAGCTTTCTTACCTTTTCATTTTGCTCTGCTGCATTTTATATAATGTCTAGGAGGTTCTATACAAAATTTTTCTGTACTTGACCTCCAAAAGTTTCAGAAAGACTTCTTCATCTAGGAATTTCTTCAGTTCTTTGCTTTGGCAGCTTTCTGTAGTGACAGGTGGATTTTTCCCTAAATGTCTGGCCAAGGTCTGTTGCTTTTTGGGCATCTATCGGCTGTTTAGTTTCTCTAGTGATGCCTTAACAGGAGCTGAAGCAGACATTGATCAACAGCCACTTATATGCACTTCAGTGACTTGGCCCAGTGGAATCTCTGGGATAGCAGGCTCTGCCTCCTTTCTGGCAAAGACACGACCTAGCTTATGGAGTCACTGGGGGGACATCAGCAGACCCTATGTTGTAGATTAGTCAAGGTTGGAAGAGATGCTGTCAGGCTGCAACACATTTCTTTCTCTAGGTAGACTTATTTTGAAAAGTAAAAGCTATCTGACTGCTTCCAATAACAGCCATGCTGTCAGGTACACAAGCCCCTCTTTCTAGCTGGCAACAGAGGCACCTCTATATCCACCCCTAAATGCTGTGATCTATTCAAAGTACGGAAAGGCTACTGTCCTGGGAGGCACTGCCTCCCAGCCTTGGAATTAGTCCCTGCTGAGGCCTCCATTTGGGTAAATCCACCTCCCAGTTGAACAAGATGGTGTCCCACACAAGCTGTCCCACCCACTGTGAAGCAGCTGAATCAATGGCAGAGGTTCAGAAAGAAATGGTGAGGAGCTGTAGTAATCTAAGTCCAGAGCCACGCCTTCAAAGTGTGGTTATCCTACCCACTGATCACGTCAGCAGTGCTGTTGAACTTTACTGCCAGTTAAGCCAAATCACTGATGCTGGCTAGCAAAAACAGCAAAAAGTTAAAATCATCAGTTACCTTCAGTCTGCTAAGAGCCTGCCATCTAACGAGAGGGGGTATCAGCTAAACAGAAAAAGTTTCCCATTCAGTGGCATGTAATCCAAATTGACAGCCCTAAGCCATGTTCTAGGGACCACTGGGTGTCCAGAAGTAGCTGTTAATTATGAATCCAGGCCTTAGTTTTCAGAGGGAATTAAGGAGGCATGTGTCTATTCTGTCATCTTGACTCTGCTGCCCTTGATACTTTCTTTTTTACTCTTAATTTTTTCCTTCCTTCCACGGCTTAAAAACTTTTTTTTTTAATTGTGATTGACTGAAAATGTACAATACCATGTAAATTTGCACACCTCCCTATCTGCAGCTCCCACTGCTCTCCCTGCCTGGTTACAGTACACTCCTTCTCTTCATTCTGTACATGTCATGTCCTCCTAACAATCTCCTATCCACACACCCCTACCCTCTCTCCCACCTCCTTTAAGAGGTCAGCAGGACAACAACCTATGTATAGAACCATAAGGTGCACACACGATTGACCTCCATTATGGTTTATGCACATGGGCAGGATTAGGGCCTGGAGCCATACTCCCACGGGAACCCTGAGGCCCCTGGACCATCAATTGCAGTCTTTCAGTGGAGATCTCAGGGTGTACCCCTTTTTATTCTCATGTTACAAGTGAGACTTAACTTTGTGAGCCCCATCATGGCTATTACTGGTGGTGGCCAGGCTTCATCCAGTTCTTTCAGTCACATGTTATTGTAATCTCCCACTCAAGTGGGTCTCTCTGTCTTCTGGGTTCTCTTTCCCCCATGTTGTTTTGGTCCTTGGTGAACATCTGTCTCTGCTGAGTTGGGACCATTTGGTGTACCTCAGATAGCAGCTTAGCAGCTTTTAAGACCCCAGACGCCACTTACCAATGCTCTGTCCCTTTTGCAGGAGGTAGTGTTTCTGTTTGACCTCAGCTCCTTGCTCAAGATTATGACTCCAGAGGAGATCACATCTCTCCATGAAAGTTTTCCCATGTGTAACAAGCAGATTTATGAATAACTATCTAACCTCTTAGCCATTTGTTGGAGAAGAGGTATTGGAATGAATGAATAAGCACGAATGAGTTTGTTATTATCAGTGTTACCATTACAAGAGATGGAACTGATTGGTGAACAGCTAAGAACAGTCCACATATGCTAAAAATCAGGTAGAAAAAAAAAACTCACTATCCTAAGTTATCTAATTCCAAAATATTTCTTAACTCATTTCTATATATCTAGAAAAAAACACTGCACAAAACTCTAGTGTACTAATTTTGCCATCATTTTCACAATGTATTACTTTTATGAAAACCATGGTGGTGTATTGATTAAATGCTATGGCTGTTAACCAGAAGGTTGGCAGTTCAAATCCACTAGGAGCTCCTCCGAAATTCTGTGGGAGTGGTTCTACTCTGTTCTATAGCATCATATGAGTTGGAATTGACTTGACTGCAGTGGTTATTTTTAGTTTGATCAGTTTTATGACTGCTTTCTCCATTGTTTTTTTTAGATCCTTTTTCTCCAGCTTTATAGACCTAATTGCTATTTGTATTAATATAGTAGAAGGATGCACCTACTTATTGGGAGAAGGGGGGAAAATGACTGACTCTTAATATTTAAAAATGTTCTGAGTATGATGGTTTATTTTGGCTTGTAATTGTTAGAACACGCAATTTTGAAAGAACACACACATACACACACACACTTGGAAATACAACCCTCTTGTCACCGAGTATATGACAACACTATAGGAAGAGTGGAACGAACCAATAGTGTTTCCAAGGCTGTATTTTTTTCTGAAGCAGACTGTCACATCTTTCTCCCATGGAGCCACTGGTGGGTTCAAACAGCTGATCTTTCAATTAGCAGTCCAGCACTTAACTGCTGTGCCACCAGGATTCCTTTAGAAACATGTAAGCAAAACATACATACATTAAAGATGTGAGTGAAAGAATGCCTCCAATGGCATACTGTTCAAATTAACAAAGTAAAAATGAAAGTTCTGATTTGTTATTTCTTTAATTTGGATTGAAGTGGTTTGTAAATTTAGTTCATTGCAATGAGCTGGCTTTCTCCTTTAAAGCAATGGCTAAACTGTAATGCGTTTTACTGAGTTGACAGATGTTTACAATATGCATAAGTGGATATGTATATAAATATTTAGGACTCCTATAGATTTCAGAAACCCTGACGGTGAAGTAGTTAAGTGCTACTGCTGCTAAGCAGAAGGCTGGCAGTTCAAATCTCCCAGGCAATCCTTGGAAACTCTTTGGGACAGTTCTACTCTGGGTCACTATGCTAATATACTTAGTGGCATTGGGTTTTTTTTTATTTTTTTTATTTTTTTAATAGAGTCGTAACTTGGCTTGGCTGGCATAACAAGAACAGATGAGGAAAGAAAACGAAAAATAACAGATTACTTCTTAAATTCATCTAGAAAGGGCATGAATTATACAACTTTAGGGTGCCTTTGCCACTAGATTAATTGAAATTTATTCACAAAACTCCCCAAAAAAGAGATGAGCACATTCTATTTCTTGTTGTTCTTAGGTGCCATTGAGTTGGTTCTGACTCGTAACGACACTATAAACAACAGAATGAAACACTGCCTGGGCTTGTGCCATGTCCACAATTGCTATTATGCTTAAGCCCATTGTTGCAGTCACTGTATCAATCCGTCTCATGGAGGGTCTTCCTCTCTTTCTCTGACTCTCCGCTGTAATGAGCATGATGTCCCTCTCCTCTTACTGATCTTCCCTGACAACATGTCCAAAGTATGCAAGATGCAGTCTTGCCATCTTTGCTTCTGAAGAGCACTCTGGTTGTACTTCTTCCAGAACAGATATGTTTGTTGTTTTGCTGGTACATTGTATATTCAACATTCTTTTCCAACACCACAATTCAAAGGCATCAATTCTTCTTCTGTCTTCTTCATTCATAGTCCAGCTCTTGCATGCATACGATGTGACTGAAAATACCATGGCTCGGGTCAGGCTTGTTTTAGTCTTCAAGGTGGCATCCTTACTTTTGAATACTTTGAAGAGATTCTTTACAGCAGATTTTCCCAGTGCAATACATCTTTTGATTTCTTGACTGCTGCTTCCAAGGGCATTGAGCGTGGACTCAAGTAAAATGAAATGAAATCTTTGACAACCTCAATCCTTTCTCTATTTATAACAATGTTACTTACTTGTCCAGTTGTAAGGATTTTTGTTTTCCTCATGTTGAGGTGCAATCCATGCTGAAGGCTGTGGTCCCTGATCATCATCAGTAGCTGTCTCAAATCTTCTTCATTTCCAGCAAGTAAGGTGGCATCATCTGCGTAATGCAGGTTGTTAATAAGTCATCCTCCAACCCTGATGCCTCTTTCTTCTTTGTATAATCCAGCCTCTCAGATTATTTGCTCAGCATACAGAATAAAATGGTATGGTGAAGGTTACATCCCTGACTCACTCCTTTCCTGACTTTAAACCATGCAGTATTCCCTTGTTCTGTTCGCACGACTGCCTCTTGATCCACATACAGGTTCCTTAAGAGCACAATTAGGTGTTCTGGAATTCCCATTCTCCACAATGTTAGCCATAATTTAGTATGATCCACACAGTCGAATGCTTTTGCATAGTCAATGAAACACAAGTAGACATCTTGCTGGTATTCTTTGCTTTCAGCCAAGATCCACCAGACATCAGTAATGATATCCCTGGTTTCAAGTCCTCTTCTGAATCCACCTTGAATTTCTGGCAGTTCCTTGTCAACATATTGTTGTAGTTGCTTGAGCAGAGTTTTACTTGCATGTGATATCATCAATATTGTTTGGGAATTTCCACATTCTGTTGGATCACCTTTCTTTGGAATGGGTATAAATATGGATCTTTCCCAGTCAGTTGGCCAGCTAGCTGCCTTCCAAATTTCCTGGCATACACAAGTGAGTACTTTCAGTACTGCATCTGTTTGTTGAAATATCTCATTTGATATGCCATCAATTCCAGGAGCTTTGTTTTTTGCCAGTGCTTTCAGTGCAGCTTCAACTTCTTCTTTCAGTACTGTTGATTCCTGATCATATGCTACCTCTTCAAATGCCTGAATATTGACAAATTCTTTCTGGTATAATGACTCTGTATTCCTTCCATCTTCTTTTGATGCTCTGTGCGTCATTTAATAGTTTCCATGTAGAATCCTTCACTGTTGAAACTCAAAGCTTGAATTTTTTCTTCAGTTCTTTCAGTTTGAGAAATGCAGAACATGTTCTTCCCTTTTGGTTTTCCATTTCCAGCTCTTTGCACACATTATTATAATACTTCCTTTTGTCTTCTCAAGCTGTTCTCTGAAATCTTCTGTTTAGGTCTTTTACTTTGCCATTGCTTACTTTTGCTTTAGCTGCTCAATGTTCAAGAGCGAGTTTTGGAGTCTCTTCTGACATCCAATTTGGTCTTTTTTTTCCTGTCTTTTTAATGATCTCTTGCTCTCTTCATGGATATTTTTGATGTCATTTCACAATTTATCTGGTCTTTGGTCACTAGTGATCAATGCATCAAATCTGTTCTTCAGATGGTCTTTAAAGCCAGGAGGGAGATACTCAAGTTCATGTTTTGACTCTCATGGACTTGCTCTAATGTTCTTCAGTTTCAGTTTGAGTTTGCATATGTGCAACTGATGATCTGTGCCACAGTCAGCACCTGGTCTTGTTCTGACTGCCAATATGGAGCTTTTCCATCATCTTTTTTCCAGAAATGTAGTCAATTTGGTTCCTGTTTATTCCATCTGGTGAGATCCTTGTGTACAGTCACTGTTTGTGTTGGTTAAAAAGGTATTTACAATTAAAAAATTGTTAGTGTTGCAAAATTCTATCATGTGATCTCTGGTATTATTTCTGTCACCAAGGCCATATTTTCCAACTACTGATCACTCTTTTTCATTTCCAACTTTTGAATTCCAGTCATCAATAGTTATCAATGCATCCTGATTGTATGTTTGATCAATTTCAGACTGCAAAAGCTGGTAAAAATCTTCAATCTCCTCATCTTTGGCCTTAGTGGTTGGAGTGTAAATTTGAATAATAGTCGTATTAACTGGCTTTCATTGTAGGTGTATGGATATTACGCTATCACTGATAACATTGTAATTCAGGACAGATCTGGAATGTTCTTTTTGATGATGAACACAATGCCATTCCTCTTCAAGCTCTGGTTCCCCGCACAGTATGTTATATGTTTGTTAGATTTGAAATGGCCCAGACTGGTCCATTTCAGCTCACCAATGCCTAGGATGTCAATGTTTACGAGCTCCATTTCCTTTCTGGCAACTCCCAGGTTTCCCAGATTCGCACTTCATACATTCCATGTCCCGATTATTAGTGGATATTTGCAGCTGTTTCTTCTTGTTTTGAGTCTTGCCACATTGGCAAACTTACATTTCTTGTTTTATATATTATAAATTTATGCATGTCAGTAAGTTCTGTACTTGAAAGACCAGCAGTCAAGTTTCTAAAAGAAAAAATTATGATCTGCTGATATTATTTTGGTGTTCAGTTACATACAGAAGAAAAAAATGAAAATTAAAGATCCTTATATCAAATTCAGTTACCCTGCATGGAACAAAAGAAGCCATATTTGCTAAATTCTTGATGCAACAACTCTAATTTAGCTTTTGTTTTTTTTCTATTGAAAATACTACTTTTTTTTTTTTTTTGCTCCTCAAGCTGAAGAATTCTTTCACACCAATTCCACTAAATGTGAAACAACTCAAAGCCATACTGTAAAGACCACCTTGGTCATTTTCCCCTTAAGAGTTTTAAAACAACTCTAGCTTCCTTATGACTTTAGAATTATCTATAATACATTAGGAAAACCTTGTGGCATAGTGGTTAAGTGCTGCAGCTGCTAACAAAAGGTCACTAGTTCAAATCCACCAGGAACTCCTTGGAAACTCTATGGGGAAGTTCTGCTATGTTCAATAAGGTCACTATAAGTCAGAATTGACTCAACAATAGAGGATTATAATATAGTGACCATTACTTCTTTGTAGAAAGTTATCTAATATATTTTAAATAAACTCTTCAGATCTCAGTAACATTGTAAAGGAATCTTTGATGTACATAAACACAGTTGACATGAGACAAACTTATAATAAAAAATGTTTATGAGCATGTTTCTATTTTTTGAAAAAGATAGACAATCCTTTTACTTCAATTTGAGACACAAAATAACAAAAGCAAGAAGTTGATCTGAAAATCATGGAGAGATTCTATTGATCCTTACCTTTGCTGTGTGTCAGTTGCTAGTGTCTGATTCCAAAGAGATCAAATTATTGAATCTGATCTCCAGAATTAGAAAACAAATCACAAATTCTCACCAGTTACCTTTTAATATTGAGAGAAAGATGAGACATTGTGACCATTTCTTCTGTAAAATTAGTGTGAGGTAATCATCTCAGAAGAGCTCAAAATACATATGTGTTGTATGGAACCAGAACAATAACACTCTACAGTGACCCCTTAGAATGTACCTATCAAAGAAATCTTGAGCATAACCTTTCCTGTTCTCTGCCTAAAGCAGTTAAAACAAGGATATTGAAAACTTGAGCTGAAAAGCAGCCAAGTAATCAACGGCACTTGGCTTGGCAACTCAGTCACAAATTCACTCTGTGTGTCCCCATGCTGACTTTTTGACATAAAACAGGTTATTAACATACCATTATAATACCCATAGGGCAGGGACCCAGCATGCACTTTCTGTCCTCCCTAACAGCCAGCTTGAGTGGCAACAAGTCATCACCATCAGCACTGGACAATCAGCCTAACCCTAATTAACATAAGACACATCCCTCCGGACCAGAGCCAGTAGGACACAGGGGGAGAGGGCATTCATAAAAAAAAAAAACCTAACTGCCCCTACCAGCACAGTTAACAGTTTGTCCAGCCAGCTGTCACTATTGAAGTATTGCTGTCCTATTATGTAAATTTCCCTTTAACAGATAAACTCATGTATCTTGGATTGTCTCCTGGTCCATTTTTTGTTCTCTCAGCAAAGATATATTCAGAAGCATTTGCGTTGTTGGGAATAGATCCTAACAATCTAAACACATGTTAACAGAAATGCTTTTCTGAGCACCATTAGGTGGTTTCTTGGTAAGATTATTGTGTTGAAAACAGTTTTCTCAGGTGCTTCATTACACACTCGAATCCTCTCATTCTTTTATAGATTACACTAATAATTTAGAATTCACACATTAACATATATACATATGTATTCCTAGGAAGGAATGTCATAGATACAGTGCTGGGGAGCATATAAAATATTTTACCTGAACAAACTTTTTAATAGATTTCCCCTGAATTTTCCTGTTTCAGCAAGAATGTCTAAGTGAGTTTTACAAGCTAAAAATTTTCTTGAAAAATAATCAACAACGCTTGGAAGTTTCTCCTTGAATCAAGATGTTTTGACATTATTTGTGGAGAACATACTTATGTGCAAATAGACAAAAAAATTAAACTATGTTGTTTTGGTAACTACTTCAGTGTATTGTATGGCAATTGTGTTGTAACTGATGTATTATGTGGCAAGTGTTTTTCCCAAACATCTAAATATTTTCCATATATTTTTTTAAATGAAGACAGTTCAACAAAGTTTTAGAAATAAAAAAATGTGTAGTTAACCTCCAGATAAAACAATTTCATTCGTATTCAATAGCATGAACATAGAAAGAACAGACATCGGCTTATTTTCTGCATACCCTGACTTATTTTATGTGAATAAGAAATCATTTACAGGGGCAGAGTCATGACGGCAGACTAGACACACATCTCCTCAATTCCCTCTGACAACTAAAGCCTGGATTGATAATTAAGTGGAGCATTCTGAATGCCCAGTGAGCCCTAGGACACAGCATAGGGCTGTCAATTTGGACTACATGACACTGAACAGGAAGCTTCCTCTGTTTCACTGACCCTCACCCTCGTTGAATCCCAGCTCTTGCAGACGAGGATAACTTTTAAGACTTTTTTCTCTGTCTTAGCCAGCAGTCAGGGATCGGGCTTAACTGGCAACAAAGCTCAGCCATGCTGCTGATGAAACCAGCTGGTGGAATAACCACATTTTGACAGCCCAGCTTTAGACTCTGTACTTCTCAGCCCCTCCACCCTCTTTTTCTGAGAATCTGCCATAGAATCAGCTCTTTCACAGCAGGCAGGATAGTTTGTGTGGGATGCAATCTTGTTCAACTGGGAGGTGGAGTAAGCCTCAACAAGGACTAATTCCCAGGCTGGGAGGTAGTGCTAGCCCAGGGAGAGATTTTTCAACAGAAAAGCTGTGTTTAGCAAGTGTGATCTTACAGGTAGGGCCCAGCAGCAGATGACAGCAGGGCAGTAGCCTTTCCATACTTTCAACTGGTTTACAGCATCTGGGACTGGCTATAGAGGAGCTTACTTTGGCAGCTTGGAACAGGGGCTTGCACACCTGACAGCCTGACTGATTTTGTAAGCTGTTAGATACTTTTACCTTCCAATATAAGACTACCTAGAGAAATAACTGCAGTGCATCCTGATGGCATCTCTTCCAGGATTTACCGATCCACATCATAGGGCCAGCTGATGGCCCCCAAATGACTCCATAAGTAGAGATGTGTCTTTGCCAATCAGGAGATGGAGCCTGCTACCCCAGAGATTCCACTGGGCCCAGTTGCTGGTGTACATAGAGGTGACTGGTATCATCTTCCGTAACAGACTGTGCTTGAGATCCTATTAAAGTAACACCAGAGAAACTAAACAACTTTTAGATGCCCAGGAAGCAAAAATGTCAGACATAAACTTAAAGAAAAATTCACCTACGGCTTAGAAAGCACCCAAAAGGAAAAAAAAAAAAAAGAACTTCCCAGACAAAGATGCCTTTCTGAAACTATCAGAGGATGAGTACAAAAGGATTGTATGTGGAGTCCTCCTAGACATTATACAAAATGCAGCACAGTAAAATGAAAAATTAAGCAGCCTGTTTGATCTGATGAAACACAAGTATTCTGAAATCCAACAGATCAATAACAAAATCAAAGAAATAGAAAATTCAATTCAAACCCAAGAAAACAGAATTGAACCAATGACAAACAGACTTTCCAACTTGGAAGACAAAGCTACTGACTCAAAAATCTTTGAGAAGATAGCTGAGAAAAGAAACAAGAAAAATTAAGAAGCATGTAGGATTCTACCAAGAGGTGCAATATACAATTAATTGGAGTTCCTGAACAGGGAGGGAAATCTGAACACAGAGAGTATTGTTGTTGAGCTGCTGACAACAAACTTCCATGAAATTATGAAAGAAGCGAATATAGATATCCAAGATGCATATTGAACACCACTCAATACAGATCCCAAAAGACAGACTCCAAGACATATTATCATCAAACTTAATAAAATGAAACATAAGCAGAAACTCTTAAAGACAGTGAGACTCAAAACAAAGCTAACATTCAGAGGGAAACCCTGTAGGCTTTCATCGGGTTTCTCAGAAGAAACTATGATGGCACAGAGGCTGTGGGATGGCACATTCAAAAACTTGAAGGAGAAAAACTTTCAACAAAGTATTGTACATCCTGAAAAATATGAAAATGAAATTAAGACATTTTCAGATAAACAGAAATTCAGACACCTTATAAAAACCAAACCAAAGCTAAAGTAATACTGAAAGAAGCTCTTGGCTTAGAAGAACAAAACCATTAACTGTATATTTTAGGAAGCAACACAAGACACACCATCCTGAAACCTATTCTGTTAGGAAAAGCTCGAAACCCAATCAATGCTATAATATCAAAAGAAGTGATCCATTGATCATATCATGAAAATTATGATATCATCATATTAAAAAGAGGGACGTATTACAGTAGTTGTAGTCCTTCCAGATGGAAAGGAACTTGATAAGATATGTAAAAGTTAAAATTGGGTTTTAACATAGATTAATGGGGACCATAGGGGGAGCCCCAAAGCGCAAAAAAAAAAAATGCAGTATATCAAATCAAAAAACATGATGCAGGAGTCTCAACAAACACAAAACTAACACTGAAAAGGGGGAAAAATAAACACATAAAGAAGAATGTCCCAGAACAGAATAGTAAGAGCAACAGGAAAAAACATCAACACAAAAATAAACACATCACAATGATAGCACTAAACATATACTTATTGATAAATACACCAAATGTAAATGGACTGAACACTTTAGTAAAAAGACAACAAATGACATCATGGTTCAAAATACACAACCCGTCTATATGTTGCTTACAAGAAACTGACCTTAGACTTAAAGATATTAACAAATTGAAAATTAAAGGTTGGAAGAATATGTACCAGGCTAACAATATACAGAGAAAAGCAGATTTGGCAATACTTATCTCAGATAAAATAGATTTTAATGTAAAATCCATGATCATGGACAAAGATGGGTGCTATTTATTGCTGAAAAGTTCAGTGTGCAAGCAGGACTTAACAATATTAAATATCTATGCATCCAATACTACAGAATCTAAATACATTAAAGAAACACTGACTACACTCAAAAACAAGATCAATCATTCTGCAATAATAGTGGGAGACTTTAACATTTCTCTCTCAGTATTGGACAAATCTAGAAAAAAAAAGTTTAGTAAAGACACAGAAGATCTTATTGTGAAAGTTAATCAACTAGATCTCATCAACATATACACAACTTTCTGTCCATCAGCAGATAACCACATCTTCTTCTCCAGTGCACATGAAACATTTTCCAGAATAGACCATGTGTTTGCACATAAAGCAGATCTCAATCAAATCCATACCAGTGAATTATTGCAAAACATCTTCTCAGAACATAAAGCCACAAAAGTCAAAATCAATAGCAGAAAAAATGTAGGTAGAAATTGGAACTCATGGACACTGAACAGCATCTTGCTCAGAAAGCCATAGGTTGTAGAAGAAATCAAGGATAAAATAAATAAATTAATGGATTCCAATGAGAATGGAAACATTTCCTAAGAGAGTCTATGGGATACAGGCAACGCAGTGCCCAGGGTCAGTTTATCTCTATAAATGCACACATTCAAGAGGAAGAAAGAACACAAATTCAAAGAACTAACCCTACAGCTTGAACAAGTAGAGAGCAACACAGACATTCCTCAGGCACCAGAAGAAAGCAGATCATAAAGGTTAGAGGAGAACTAAATGAATTAGGAAATAGAAGAAGAAATGAAAAAATTGAAAAGACCACAAGCTGCTTTTTGAAAAGATTAACAAAATTGATAAACCATTGGCCAAGCTTACAAAAGAAAATCAGAAAATGAAACAAATGTCCAAATAAGAAATGAGAGAGGTGGTATCACAACAGATCCAACAGAAATAAAAAAACATCATAACAGATTACTATGATAGACTGT
The DNA here is from genome assembly GCA_028571685.1 of Heterohyrax brucei. NCBI lineage: Eukaryota > Metazoa > Chordata > Mammalia > Hyracoidea > Procaviidae > Heterohyrax > Heterohyrax brucei. Next base: position 111,189,037 of record CM053148.1, read on the forward strand.
ACTCTAACAAATTTGATAACCTAGAGGAAATGGACAAATTCCTAGATTCGTATCACCTACCAAAATTATCACAAGGTGAAACAGAACAACTTAATAAACCCATCACAAAGGAAGAGACTGAAAAAGTCATCCAAAAACTACCAACCAAAGAAAGCCCTGGCCCAAATGGCTTCACTGCAGAATTCTACACAACTTTTAGAGAAGAGTTAACTCCAACACTACTGAGAATATTTCACAACATAGAAAGGGATGGAATACTCCCAAATTCATTCTACAAAGCCCACATAACCCTGATATCAAAGTCAGGGAAAGGAGCCCTACAGATCAATATCACTCATAAACTTAGATGCAAAAATCTTCAACAAAATTCTAGCCAATAGAATACAACAACATATCAAAAAAATAATTCATCCAGACCAAGTTGGATTTACACCAGATACGTAAGGCTTGTCCAGCATCAGAAAAACAATTAATGTGATCAACCACATAAGTAACACAAAAGATAAGAATCACCTGATTTTGTCAATTGATGCCGAGAAGACATTTGACAAAGTCAAACACCCATTCATGCTAAAAATTCTCAGCAAAATAGAAATAGATGGCAAATTTCTTAATGCAATAGGTGACATTTATAGAAAGTCAACTGCTTGCATCATCCTGAATGGAGAGAGACTGCAACAATTCCCCTTGAGAGTATATACCAGGGGCCCACACTTACCTCTCCTATTCAACACTGTTGTAGAAGTTCTTGCCAGAGCACTTAGACAAGACCAAGAAATAAGGGGCAACTGCATCAAAAAAGAAGTCAAAATCTCCCTACTCGCAGATGATATGATTGTATACACAGAGAATACTAAAGAATCCATAAGAAAGCTACTCAATCTGATCGAAGAGTTCAGCAAAATATCAGGATACGTGATAAACATAAGTAAATCAATAGGATTCCTTTATACCAACAAAGAGATTATTAGAGAAGAAATCACCAAATCAATACCATTTACTATAGCCCCCAAGACAATAAAATACCTAGTAATAAATCTAACTAGAGAAATAACAGACCTTTACAAAGAGAACTACAAGATCTTACTACAAGAAAGTAAGAAAGACTTACATAAATGGAGAAACCTACCCTGCTCACGCATACAAAGACTTAAAATTGTGAAAATGTCTATTTTACCCAAAGCTATCTACTTATATAATGCAATCTAAATACAAATTCCAGTGACATTTTTTAATGAGATGGAGAAACAAATCACCAACTTTATTTGGAAAAGGAAGAAGCACCAGATAAGTAAAGCATAACTGAAGAGGAACATACTGGTAGGCCTCTCACTACCCAACTTTAGAACCTATTACACTGCCACAGTTGTCGAGACAGCCTGGTACTAGTACAAAAAGAGACAGATAGATCAATGGAACAGAATTGAGACCCCAGAGATGCCACCATCCTCCTATGAGTAGCTGATATTTGACAAAGGCATTAAGACTTTAAATTGTGGTAAAAGCAATCTCTTTAACAAATGGTGCTGGCATAATTGGATATCCATCCGCAAAAAACTGAAACAAGACCCATATCTCACACTTTATACAAAAACCAACTCAAACTGGATAAATGACCTAAATACCAAAACTAAAACGATAAAGCTCATCCATGAAAAAAATAGGATCAACAATGGAAGTTTTAATACACAATGTAGACAGACTTCGAAATCTGTCAAACAAAGCATGATCAACAGAAGAGAAAGTAGATAAATGGGAACTACTAGAAATCAAACACTTTTGCTTATCCAAAAACTTTATCAAAAGATCACCTATAGAATGGGAAGAAATATTTGGCAACTCTATGTCAGACTGATGTCTGATCACCATAATCTGTAGGATACTACAAAATATCAACAAGAAAAGGATAAACAATCCAATTAAGCAATGGGTGAAGGAGACAGACAGATACTTCTCTAAGGAGGATACCCAGGCAGCCAAAAGACATATGCGGAAATACGCACTAAAGAAATTCAAAACAGAACTACAATGAGATTTCATCTCATCCCAGCAAGGTTGGCCATGATAAAAAAAAAACACAAAACAACAAATGCTGGAGAGGCTGTGGAGAAATTGGAACTTTTCTACACTGCTGGTGGGATTGCAAAATGGTACAAGCTCGTTGGAAAGCAATCTGGTGATTCCTTAGAAAGCTGGAAATAAATACACCATTTGACCCAGTCACTCCACTGCCTGGAATATATCCTAAGAATCAAGGGCATTCACACCAACAGATACATGCACATGAATGTTTATTGCAGCACAGTCCACAACAGCAAAAAGTTAGAATCAACCCAGATACCCAACAAACAATGAATTGATAAATAAACTATGGTATACATACTCAATGGAACACTATGCAATGATAAAAAACAATGGTGACTTTAGGATGCATCTCATAACTTGCTTGCAATTGGAAGACATTATGTTGAGTGAAAGTAGTCAGTGGCAAAAGGACAAATACTGTATGAGACCCCTATGATAAGAACTTAAAAACAGACTCATGTATAGAAGAAAAGACTTTTTCATGGCTTCAAGGGAGGGGAAAAAGGGAGGGTAAGGTTTGGTTATAGACTAGATAGTTGATAGAAATTTATTTGGTTGGAATCAGTAGCAGCATGCGTTAGAAAGATCAATTTAACTGGACTTCAACGTAACATGAATTCTCCTCCAATCTTAACCCAATATTGCAAGGATAGAGTAGAAGGGGCGGGGGTCCAGGGACCATGCTCTCAAGGGACAGCAAGGCCAATCAGCATAACTAACGTGTTGCCAAGAGAGCTTTCTGCACCCCATATTGGTGAGTGGTGTCCAGGGTCTTAAAAGCTACTAAGCTGCCATCTGAGGTACACCAAATTGTCCCAAGTCAGAAGGAACAGATGATCACAAAGACCAAAATGACAGGAGCCAAAGAGAACCTAGAGACAGAGTGACCCACGTGAGTAGGTTACTACATCGACTTGTGACCAGAGGAACCAGATGGTGCCCAGCCACCACCAGGAATAGCCATGATGGGGCTCATAAAGTTGAGTCTTACTGGCAACACGAAAATAATAAAGGGTGCAACCTGAGAACCGCACTAAAAGACCACAATTGATGATCCAGTGGCCTTGGGGTTCCCGTGAGAATGTGGCCCCTGATCCTGATGCTGCTCTTGTCCATAAATCGTTGCAGAGGTCCACTCTTTGGACAGGAATGGATTGGACTCGGTGACATAGAGTGACCATAGCGTGTGTGCACTTTATGGTTCTATGCACCCATGGGATGTCGTCCTACTGGCCTCTTACTGGAGGAGGGAAGTGGGTGGAGAGGAGGGGACAGGAGATTGCTGGGAGTATATGACGTGTATAGAATGGATAGGAAGAGTGTGCTGTCACCGGGCAAGGAGAGCAGTGGTAACTGCTCATAGGTGAGCATGCAAATTTATACTGGATTGTGCACTTTAACTCAATCACAACAAATAATAATAAAAAAAATAAATAATTCACACATTCAAAATAGGTACAACTTTGTAAAATACTATAAGCTTTAACCAATAAATAAGAAAATACATTAACTAATAATTTACTGTCCTCCCACGGGGACAATATTACTATCTTCTTGAAAATAATCTTTTAGCTGAACTGTGTTGTTTAGTTAATAAATATCTTAAGAAAACTTTCACAAGCAGGCTCACAGACTTAAAACTTCATATAAAAATTCTTTGAGAACTACATATGATTCAGTTATTTATCTCTTTCTTAGATATAGGAAAGATCAAAAGATCAGAGAGTAACTTCATACCCTGTGATTTGATCTCCTGTTTGAAAGTCATAATTTTTAACTACACACAAAATGGAAAATGGTTCATGTGTAGGACAATGGAATGTATTCTCCCCATTAGACACATTACTTATAGGACCAAATGTACTAAACCAATTGTATATTCATGCACAGTGAGTAAGTGCTAACCAAAAGGTCAGCAGCTAAAATCTACAAGCTGCTTCTTGGAAACCCTACTCTGAACTATAAGGTTGCTTTGAATTGAAATCAACTCAAGGACCTTTTTTTTTTTTTTTAATAGAAAATTTTCAGGGAAAATAAGTCAATGCATTTGATTAGTCTTGCTAAGAACTTTGTTCAGGTTTGGAGAGAAAACACTCTTGACCTTCCTACACACTTTAACCAAAAGCCAAATAACATATGGGAAAAATTTGTTTTCCTAAAGAATTCTATTCTTTGAAGTCTAATTTAACTTGGAGGTTATGAAGTTTTTCTGCCAAATTTTCAAGCACGTAGTTTGTGTCATTTGATCATGAAGTAAAGCATGTACTAGGAGACTAAGTTTCATAACATGTTTAAAAATGTGCACAGATCCTCATAAGTCATCTACAGCTAACTTTCAGGGCTCAGTTGCATCAAACCTTTCATCTCTCATTTCATTTGTTAATAGTGTTGATTCAAGATACAGTGCATTCTTGAGTACTGACTTTGTAAAAACTCCTAAAACATGATTGCCACCAATTAGAGAGAAACAAGGTGTAGTTATGAATAATCCTCACCCACTGGAATGTGTGGAAATTTGAACTCACAGTGTCAGGGTTTTATCAAGAAAGAAAAATCTCAATTGAGAACATATCGTGTATTATCATGAAGTATTTATAAAGGGGTCTTCCTTGCACTTTCTGATACATCAGGAATCAAGGAGGATCCATGGAGTGTCTGTTACAAACTTCAATCCGTGTTGGGATCCTAACCTCTAACACCTGTGATAAGGAGCTCTGATGGCGTGGTGGTTAAGGGCTTGGTGGGCAACCCAAAGATTGGTGGTTCAAAACCACCAAGGGCTCCAAGAGAGAAAAGAACTGGAGATATACTTCCTCAAGATTCAAAAATCCTTGCTGTTGATTCAGACATATGGCAACTTTATAGGACAGAGTAAGACAGCCACATAAAATCTTGAAGGAGTGGCTGGTGGATCTGAACTGCAAACTTTTGGTTGATAGATGTGCTCTTAAGCACATCAAAAAAAAAAAAAAAAAAAAAGAAAGAAAGAAAAGAAAAGAAAAAAGCCAAATCCATTGCCATCAGCTCAGTTCCAGTTCTTGTCAACCATAAAGGACAAAGTAGCAATGCCCCTAGGGTTTCCAAGGAGCACCTAGGGAATTTAAATTGCTGACCTTTTGGTTAGCAGCCTTGCCTCTTAACCACTATGCCATGCTAACCACACAGCTGAACTCTTAATCACTGAGCTGCCAGGGCTTCTTTAAAGATTATAGCCTAGGAACCCTATGGGACAGTTCTACTGTCATGTAGAGTGATATGAGGTACAATTGAATCCACCCACAGAACAACAACAGTATCTGTGATATAATCTTATTGGGAAATAGAGTTAGTTTTGTAATGTTAGTGAGTCTGTGTAAGTCTACCACCAAAAATCTAAACTCATTATCACTGAGTCATTTGTGACTCACAGTGACCCCAGAGGACAAAGTAGAATGCTCCATAGGATTTCCAAGGAGTGCCTGGTAGATTTGAACCAATGACCTTTTGGGTAGCACCAGTAGCATTTAACCATTAGACCAGTGGAGTTTCCATGTAAGTGTACAGTATGTCTTAAACCTAACGCTTTTGAATTTTGAGCAGGTTAGCCACAGAAGCAAGCAAATACAAAGGGAAGACAGATGCTTCCTGGTGATGAAAGAGGCCAAGTCCGGGAACTCCAAGGATTGCTGGTGGTATAGTGATTCAGTTGTTAGCTGAGAGGTCCCTGGTTTGAACCTACCAGCCACTCGTTAGGTGCAAGATGTGGCAATCTGCTTCTGCAGAGTTTTCAGCCTTGGAAACCTTATGGGACAGTTCTACTCTGTCACACAGGGTCTCTGTGAGTTGGAATCAGCTGCACAGCATGCAAGTTAAAATAAGCAATAGATTTTTCCAAGTGCCATTCTCTGAGTTTAGACTTCCAGGCTCCCGAACTGTGAAAAAATAAATTCCTGTTCTTTAAAGTCACCTACTTAGGGTATTTGTGACACAAGCTGCAGCAGGAAACCAAATAGCACCCTTCTGGATAGAATATGCAAATTTAGCATCACGTGTTGAACAACAGATTCTAGTAAGAATAGAATACTGAGTTCAGAAAGGTAGAGAGTATCAGACATTTTTATGAAGTCATCAAGTTGGAGAACTACGTATAGGTCTGGCAATTAAGTTTGTGAATTCATCCTAGAAAAAGAGCTACATACCTCACTGCTAAATAACACTAAAGTCACCTTCAAGGCAATCAGCTTGGGGAACTACGCACTGAGTCCAGCACCTAGTCCATCCTTCAAAGCAATTTTGGAACTGTCTCTGGAATTGCCTTCAGAACTGTCCTCGTGTTACCCTTGACGTCCTGAATGTCCTCAAAATGTCTGCTTTTCAATACTTCCTTTATCTTCGAGTAAAGAAAAATGCCACTGTGGGTCAGATCAGGTGAGTGAGGAGGGTGTCCCAATACAGTTATTTGATGCCTAAAAACTCCCTCAGAGACAACTATACAATCAGGTTAGCAAACTTGACACAAGGCACTGTGAACCATGTCCATTCCTGAAACAGCTCCAAAATTGCTTCGAAGGGAAGACGACGCACTGGCCTCTATGTAAAGCTTCCCAAAGGGAATAATTCAAAGGTGATCATAGTGATTTTCGACAGTGAGGTATGTAACACTTATAACAAATAAGTGCATATAATTAACTGTTGGACCTCATATGTTGCTGTCCTTGAGTTCTGTCAAAGAGAAAAAAATAACAGACCTATTGTTTTGACATTAAGGCCTTCCTTACCCACAAAATCAGGTATTAACCATAAAAAAATTCTTAACCTCAAACTAATCCCATTAAAAACCCCCAAATGAAACCTACTGCCATGGAGTTAATTCCGACTGGTAGCAACTCTGTAGGACAGAGTAGAACTGCCGCATAGAGTTTCCAAGGGATGCCTGACTCATTTGAACGGCTGACCTTCCTGGTAGCACTTAATCACTACGCAACCAGGGTTTCCCTAATCTACTAGCGGATTTTATTCATCCACAGTTGCTAATCTTAGCCAGTGGTTGATCTTCTATGCTTTTTCCTCTTTATAATCGTAATCATAACTAGACTACTTTGAGTCATTTGGCATGTTTTTCTTTTTTTGAGCTGATCTCCCTATATGCATGTAGAAAAACTGCTCAAAATCACCTTTATGTTTCAGCTTGAGTTTTGATTATTTTTAACAGTTAAAGGACAGAATATTCAGCAAAGCCTTTTGGAAAGGGTTGACATAGTAAGGAATGTTTCTGAACTGAATTTTAAATTAAGAATTACTTGCTCTATCACACAGGCCAAATTAACTGCACAAATATGGTGGCTTTGAATGTTCAATGTTATATGTACGAGTGGGTGTGTTACTTTTGAGATAAATGAAAATTCCTTTAAAACATCATGTTTTCAACTGAATCAAGATCCATATCTTACACCTTATACAAAAACCAACTCCAACTGGATAAAAGACCTAAATATCAAACCTAAAACGATAAAGCTCATCTAAGAAAAGGTAGGAACAACAATGGAAGTTTTAATACACAATGAGGACAGACTCCAAAATCTGTCAAAGAAACCTCAATCAACAGAAGAGAAAGTAGATAAATGGGAACTATTAAGAATCAAACACTTTTGCTCATCCAAAGACTTTATTAATAGAATTAAAAGAACACCCACAGAGTGGGAAACAATATTTGGCAACTCTATGTCAGATCGACACCTGATCTCCATAATCTATAAGATACTACAAAATATCAATAAGAAGAAGATAAACCATCCAATTAAGCGATGGGCAAAGGAGATGGACAGATACTTCACTAAAGAGGAGATCCAGGCAGCCAAAAAACACATGCGGACATGTTCACGATCTTTAGTTATTAAAGAAATTAAAATCAAGACAACAATGAGATACCATCTCACCCCAACAAGATTGGCCATGATTCAGAAAACACAAAACAACAAATGCTGGAGAGGCTGTGGAGAAAGTGGAACCCTCCTACACTGTTGGTGGGGTTGCAAAATGGTCCAGCCTCTTTGGAAGGCAATCTGGCGCTTCCTTAAAAAAATGGATATTGATATACCATCTGACCCAGTAATTCCACTACTTGGAATATATCCTACAGATTCAAGGCCTTTCACACCAACGGACACATGCACCAGAAGGTTTATCACGGCGCAGTCCGCAATAGCAAAAAGGTGGAATCAACCCAGATGCCCAACAATAGAAGAATGGATAGGTAAACTGTGGTGCATATACTTAATGGAGCACTACGCAGTGATAAAGAATAACGATGATTCCAGGAAACATCTCCTAACCTGGTTTCAAATGGAAGACATTATGTTGAGTGAAAGTAGTCAGCGACAAAAGGACAAATACTGTATGAGACCTCTACGATAAGATCTCAAAAACAGACTTGTGTATAGAAGAAAAGACTCTTTGACAGCTGCAAGGGAGGGGAGGGAGGGAGGGAAGGCAAGGGGGGAGGGTTTAGTTTAGGTAGTTACTAGAAATCTAGTTGGGAGAAAGCGGTGACAGCACACATTAGGAACAAGAACAACATTAAGTGGACTTCAGCATAACTTGAGTACTCCTTCCATCTTAATACTGCAAGGATAGAGTAGCTGTGGCAGGGGACGGGGGACCATGCTCTTAGGCGAATTCCAGGCCAATTGGCACAACTAGCGTTTTGCTAAGAGAGCTCTCTGCACCCCACATTGGTGAGTGGCGTCTAGGGTCTTAAAAGCTGCCATGCTGCCATCCGAGGACACAGCAAATGGTCCCAACTCAGCAGGAACGGATGCTCACCGAGAGCCAAAATGGCATGCGGTAAAGACAACTGAGAAGACAGAGAGACCCACAAGAGTGGGTGCCTACATCGACCTGAGACCGGAAGAACCGGATGGTGCCCGGCCACCACCAGTGATAGCCATGACGGAGCGCACAGAGAGGAGCCTCACTGGCAAAACAAGAATAAAAAGAGGTGCATCATGAGATCTCCACTAAAAGACCTCAATTGATGGTCCAGCGGTTTTGGGGTTCCTCTGAGAGCATGGCCCCTGGCCCTGATGCTGCCCTTTCCCATAAATTATAACAAAGGTCCACTCTTTGGACAGGAATGGAATGGACTTGGCAATGCAGAGTAACCATATATTGGAAGCACTTTATGGTTCTATACATCTATAGGATATCATCTTGCTGACCTCTGGCTGGAGGAAGGGGAGTGGAAGGAGAGGAGGGGAAAGGAGACTGTTGGGAGGATGAGACATGTATGGAGCAGAGAGGAATAGTGTGTATTCACCGGACAGGGAGAGCAGTGGAAGCTGCATATGGGGGGGCATGTAAATTTACATGTGAATGTACATTTTCACTAAGTTATGTTAAATAAAAATAAAAAAAATAAAATAAAAAGATCATGTTTTCACCAATTCATCACCGGTCCCACCATTTCCTATTGTCTTATAAGAGCTCAGTTCACTAAATTACATTATTTATCAGCATATCAATTTACCTTTTTTAGTCCAATATCTACATAAACTATTCAATCTCCTATTTGAAATAACTGTTTGTGAAAATAATGTTCCACCCTAAAAATGAATTAGTGTTAATAAGTATTAAATTCTGAGGTACAATATTGTTTCTTCATCGTAACTTGTTTGTTTTTATAGTTAGGTCAATCACTCCCTTTAATTTCCATGCAGTGTCAAACAGAAAAATTAAGAACAGGTATCAGACTTTAAATTTAAATGTTTATTTTCCCCCTTAAAAAGCAAGATATTAACCATAAAAAGAAGCCTGACCCAAACTGTAACAGACAAGCTGCTTTAAAACACACACACACACACACACACACACACACACACACACACACACACACACAGAGTCACATCACACTCACACAATACCACTGCTGTCAAGTCAATTGTGACTCAGAGAGAACATATAGACAGAGTAGAACTAGACAACTAGAGTTTCTAAGGAACACTTGATGGATTTGAAGTGTCAGCCTTCTGGCTGGCAGGCATAGCCCTAACTGTTATACCAGGGTTTCCTGCTCTACAGCAGTGTAAATTTATCTTTTCCATCCAGACAAGGATAGTCAAAGACTGGAAGCTTACTTAATTTAAATTTCAAAAGATTTCATAGCTGCAGGGACAAATTTTTAGGAGTATGGCCAGAGACCACTTGGTGACCTGACATGTCAGTTGATTTCACTAAAGGGCAAGATCTAGTCTATTTCTGTAAAATTAGCTCATTTTCTATTCACTCTCCTTTTCTTTTTACAAGCGTCATTGTAACTTGCTTATTTCCAGCCATTTGCAGTTTTATTTTTATTTTTTATTAGTAATCAGAATGATCTCCCTATATACATGTAGAATGAAATTGCTCAGAAGAAGTCTTAGGTTTCAAATTCTTTTGAGTTTTGATTTTTTTTTTAATAACGACAGCATGATAATTAGGTTTTTAAGTACACTTACTCTTATTCTTTTAATATGTCACTTGTCAAGGAGAATAGGATTAAACTTGCTATCTGAACAATAAATGGAGCTAAAGAAAGCACATAGAAAAGGAGTAGTTTCTGGCTTGAGCACAAAAAAAGAGAACTATGTGAATTGCTTCATCATTTAAATGATAAAATGAAGCTATTACAATTAGACATTTATAGGTTTGACAATTTATGCGAAAGCATTCCTTTCCTCAACCTGGGATTGTGGCAAAAACTCCCTTCTTGTAAGCTTCCGATGCACCCAAAACAATCCTGTCTTGACCTGAAGGAGAGTCTCCTCTGACTATTTATGTTTCAACCCTTACAAAATTCAAGACAAATCACTGTCCGTCAAACTTCCTAATCATCTCCTCATTGGTAGCCACTGGCCCTTTGATCCAGCTAATCTATTACCTAAGAATTCTTACGTAATAGATACCAACGTGAGTAATAAAAACAGAAAAAGGAATTCATTAAAAGAGCATTGGATGATTCTAAAGCCATAGACTGGGCCTAAGAGACAGAGTGAGAATTCTGTAACTCTGAACTGTGTCCTAAATGCATACTGCACAGACTACGTCACTGCTGCCGGTGATTCCCGGGTTCTGAAGCGGTAACTACGCTCATCGCAGATCCTGGGTCCACCACCAGCGCTTGTGTCACTACTGTGTCCAAAACCTGCATTTACTAAAATTGATGTTCTCTCCAACAGGATCTCTTAGTAGCTCCTTTCTTTCCATCACTATCTTAAAATTCCAAGTCTGAACAGGTGATTCCCTTAGCAATACCTAGTCAGGTGTCTACAGCCTGCGCTAGAGAATGCTGGGAAGGCGCATACACGCCGCTTTCATAGTTCAGTTTGGAATTTCACAAGCGTAAGAAAGCAGTTTGAATGGGATACCCTAAAACACTGATATATGGACATTACCAAAAACAAAAAACCAAACCCAGTGCCGTTGAGTCAGTTCTGACTGGTAGCAAGCCGTAGGACAGGCGAGACTCGCCCCATCGAGCTTACAGGGCGCGCTTGGCGGATTTGTACTGCTACACTTTGGTTACCAACCATAGCGCTTAATCACCAAGCAACCATGGCTTGGGGGGCACCATAAACACCCATGTTTCTGTCCTAAAATTGAAAGCCAATTTAAGTTGCTGATAAAATTAGTGAACCCACTAAGAAATGTTTAATTTGTAAGTGGGAATGGAAGTTGTCCTTTAACCTCGCCTGAAGAGCACTGGTGGCGCAGTGGGTCAGTGCTTGGCCTCTAACAGAAATCTTGATCGTTCACATCTATCAGCTGTTCCACGGCAGTGAGATGTGGCAACCTGCTTTCATAAAGACCACAGGCTTAGAAGCCACGTAGAAAAGTTCTACCCTGCCCTGCAGGGTCACTGCAAGTCAGTATTGACTCAACAACAACGGGTTTAACCTCACCTGAAAAGCCAAATGTCTTTCATTATCTCCTATATGCTGTACTCTTGATTGTTTTCCCAGTGTTTATTTTCCCAATTTGCTAAATTAATAAAAGCTGAGACACAAAGAAGCAGAAAGGAGTTACTGAAGGGAAAAATGCAGTTGGTTAGAAATTGAGTTATTTTTATCCAAAAATTTCTATTCAGGGTATTGCTTACCTTCCTTAGACATGTCTTACTTATGCCTGATTTGCCTAGTGATTGCTGTTTCCAGTGTCCAAACTTTGAAATTTATGTAGTATCCTGCCATACTTTATTCCATGCTGTAATTTAGCTCCGTTCCACATCAGTCACTTTGTTGTATTGTAGTGTTTTTTGTGTGCTGTGATGCTGAAAGCTATGCCGCCACTGTTTCAGATATTGTCAGGTCACTCAGACTAGTGGAGCACCCAGACTAAGACAGACTTGAAAGAAAGGCCTGACAATCTACTTCCAAATAAGCCAGTAACTGATGGCAACACAACGTTGCCTGACACACTTGCTTTGGACACGTCGCGGGAGGGGAGGAAAATGTCATGACCAGCAAGCGCAAAAGAGACCCTTATTGAGATCACCAATATGACACTGAGTATAATAGCCACAATAACGGACCTGAAGATTCCAGCAATCATGTGAATGATGTAAGACTGGACAATGTTTTATTTCATCGTAAAGGATCTTCCAGTAAGGATGTCATACTTTTGACAGCTCACTGAGTGGTTTTTGTGAAGCTGTAGTGGCCATATTTACCACTTTTTAATCTTTTTTATTTTTTATGTTTTATTATGATTGAATAAAAATGTACATTTCAATGTAAATTTGCATGCTCACTTATATGCAGGTCCCACTGCTCATCCTGCCTGGTGACAGCACACTCTTTCTCTCTGCTCTATACATGTCTCATCCTCCCAATAATCTCCTATCCCCTCCTCTCCGCCCACTCCCCTGCCTCCTGTAAGAAGCCAGCAGGATGACATCCAGTGCTACAGAGTCAATTCAAACTCACAGCAACCCTATAGGACAGAATAGAACTGCTCCATGGAGTTTCCAAGGAGCACCTGGCAGATTCAAACTGCCTGCCTTTTGGTTAGCAGACATAGCACTTAGCCACTACGCCACCAGGGTTGTCTCTTGACAAATAGTCATGAAAATTACACAGCTCCACAATGCATAGGAATTGTTAAAGTTTATTATCAAAACAGCTATTCCATTCACCAAACATTCTGTGCCTTATATGAAATTTATGTTGCACATGGTATAATCAAAAAACTTTGAGACAACTGAGTCTGTTGCCAATCAAACAACACCTGTGCATTAGTCAGGGACAAGTTCCAATGAAAACATCACCACCATTGGTCCGAGTGTGGGTGAGAATCCACCCCAATCAATTTCTTGGAGAACATAAGAACTGGGCCTTCTATCAATCACAGTCTGGCTGATTTTGCATCTGAACTTGAAGCTTTACCATTATGAAATTCTTTTACCTGAAGAACTGAATGAAGTCCAATGATCACAGATTGCACCATACGCTTGCTGACTGGGCTCTGGAGCAAATGGAAGATGACTCTGCTTTTGACCCAAAAACCATCATCAGGGTTGAGGCCCATTTTTGGATAAGTGGTTTTGTTAACAAAACTGTCACATTTGGAGCAATGAGACTCAGTGGAGGTTTAAGGAAGTCTACTTCATCCCCCAAAAGGTACCATTTATTGTGGATTTTGGTTTGGTGAAATCACTGACCTTTACTTTTTCCAAGATGAGTGAAGAGAGGCTGTGACCGTCCATGGCCAAAGATATCAGGCTAAGATAACTGATTGTTTTTGGTCCCATTTGAAAGGTGCCATGGTGGCACCTAAAGTTCTTTTCCACACATAATGCCATCAAATGTACTTGAAAATAATAAAACAATTAAAACTGTATAATTTACATAACTTGTTTTGTTCAAGTTCAATGTCAGGACACCCTTATTTGAAGACCCCTTATATAATGTCTCCATGAGTCAGAGTAGGCTTGTTAGCAGCTATGTATCTATAATTTGCTTCCTTGGAAATAAGTGTTTAATTCTTGTAAAACAGTGCTTGAACTATAAAATAATAAGACAGCTGGTCATATAAACAAGGTTTTAATATCTGAGTCTGCAAATTACAAATATCATTGAATCTCAGCTAAGCGTATGAAGTATTTATTGCAGTAGGTCTAGAAACATTTGGTTTAGATTTATGGAAGTCAGTTGCTCATGGATACCCCTTGGACACCAAAAACTGAAAGAGTTTAACCACTTTGCTGGTTGGTACTGAAATACTTTATCAATGACTCCTGCTGTGAATGAAATTGACTCAGATTGCAAAATCTACAGTCACAGTAAGGGTCAAGAGTAAATCACGTTTCTGCAAGAGAGTGGTTACTGCTAGCTGAACACCAGCATGAAAAGAAAATAGAGAGAACTTGAGGGCAGAAGTTAAACAACAGTAATCTCCAAAACCTTAACTACAGCAAAACTTCTTATGTGCTCATAGCATTTAAATTCTGCCTCACTAGAGAGGTTCCTGATATTTAATTACAAACTAATTATAGCCAGATAAAGAATTAAGCCAAGTATCGCCGTGAGTCGGATCCGACTCGACGGCACTTGGCTTAATTCTTTATCTGGCTATAATTGCATTTGACCAGTTTTATAGAAACTTCAACATTTTTCTAACCTGAAAACTAATCCCTTAGCTAGCTTTCTGTATTTATTTCTTATAGTGAATTACCATTGAGTCATTTCAGACTCATAGCAACCCTATAAGTCAGAGTAGAACTGCCCCCTAGAGTTTCCAAGGAGATCATGGGAGATTTGAACTTCTGACTTTTTGGTTTGCAGAAGGAGCACCCGAGCCGTACACCACGAGGGTTTCTGAAGTAAGAATAGAGATCCACAAAGAAAATAGTGTCCTTTGTGGATAATACAACAAGCAGAAACACAAAGAATTGTAACAATGTACTTTCTAGAACTCCCATAGATTAATTCCTTATACACCATCCACATGTGCACACACACACACAAACACACACATTTTCATACATAATATTGGTCTTTATTTTTTATGAGTTTTAGTTAATAATTTTCTTACCTTCAAGATAAAAAAGTGCTGTCACTTCTCTAGCCAAGAATCAGATTGTATCTCTTTGGTATCTAATTTTTCTGAAACATTTCAGTACTATTTCCTAAAGGGTTGCCAAATCATATTTATCAGAACCTCACAGAATGCATCGTAACTTCTGGAATTAGAAGATTGGTAGTAAACACCCACACATAACTCTTACGTGAGAATCAAGAGTTTTATCTGTAAAATTCCATTTGGAACACCAAATGATAATAATGATAATTCTCTCACTCATTAATTGAAAATATGCATAATGAGAGAAAGTAGTAATACATTTTCAATTAAAATTTTAATGTTAATTTGTGACAAAATGTCTACTCTTTCATTTATTCAGTATCACTGTGACACTTGTCCCTTTATGAGTTAGAAATTACATTGCATAAATATATAAAATGCACACATTTTTCTGCACATAATAGTTGACATAACTCTGATTTCTTGAATCCTAACAAAACTTCTAATTCTCCCTTGCAGTTCCTTGAGTTATGGTTTGGTACCCATTACTCATAATTATCAACAGTACTTTTGCCTATACTGAACCAAATAAGAAAATTTATGCTTTTCTAATATTTCTATAAGCAATAATAGCTATTTAATGTTTGTGAAATAAAGAAGCAAAACATGTTCTAGAAAGTTTTCGTGTGTAGTTGCCCTAAAGCCTAAGAAAAAATTATGAGAACATATGAATTTTCCATTGCAATCATCAGCTGATAGAAACTTGTTTTGCTAAGAGTCATGCTGAATAAATAATTCTGGAGTCATAGATATACAAGGACATAAAAATCAAATGGCTCTGTTTTGGAAAAGTGTATTTGCGTGATTGATATTTTTTTAAATAAAACTATATATCCCCCGTGAAGTACCAATATATGTCCACTTGCCAGCCAATAGAGAAAATACAAGGCAGCCTCTGCCCCAAATAATAAAAAACAGTTACTGTTAAAGTGTAAAAATATTAAAGTTTTTGATATTACTTGGAAATTATTTTCCAATGGGTTTCTGCTCACATTCTGGAAGGTGATGTGACAATGTATATCAAAATCTTTAAACATACATGTGTATATATTTACTTAATATTTGTTATGTATAAATCTTGTAAGGTCCGGACCCAAGGTCTGCCACATCTCCAGAAAACCAAAAAAAAAAAAAAAAAGGACTCTAGAACTAGTAATCAAAATGTACAGTTTACTTACAGTGGCTTACATACAGGGTACTGAGCTAGAGGTTGGACACAGGCTGTGCTCCAGTATCGTTTAACAAAGCACTAAGTCTTAGATACCCTTCTGGAAGGCTGCTGCGGGTGGTGGGTGAGAGGGTAAGATTTACAGCTTTTCTTTCATGTCATTTGGTACTAGAATTCTCAGGGACTATTTGTCCAGGCCCATATCTTTCTCTTCTTGTTGACAGGGCATTCCTCGATCCCCCTGCACAACTCCAGTCCTTCTGTTCCTAACCTGGTATATTAAACCAGTTCACACAGCATCCAGCCCCAGTGTGTACTGGAGGAACTCAATTAGCTTCTTTACACTGTGATGCATACAGCTGAATAGCACTACCCTACAACATTGTATTTTCAAAAATTTTCATGTTATTACAGATTCGTTGTCACTAAAAATTAATGGCTGCATGACATCTCAAAGAGAATATTCTATCATAATTTACACAGTTTTAGGGTGATCAGTGACACTAAAACATAATTACATTGTTTACATTTTGAATTATTTCCTTAGCAAAATGTCTAAGAGTAGAATTATGTAGTCAAAAAATATAAAAATACTCAGGTTGCGGATACTACTAGGAAATTGCTTCCCAAATAATTTCTCCCTGTTTTCTGGAAGGCAGTGTGACAATATACCAGTAAGTTTAAAATAAAAGTCTTTGCTATTGAACTTGTATGTTAGGCATTTATTGTTAAAAAAAAAAAAAAAAGAAAGAAAGGATAGCCTAAAATTATCAGAGATGTCTACTGACCTTAAAAGGATAAATTCAACAATAACAGCTGATTACTTAAAGTTTATATATAAAAATATATAACATAAGATTTTATAGCCAATAAAATAATAACATTAAAATTGATTTAGGTAAAGTGTTAAGTGAAAACATGATTATGTGTATAAAGTTTGCAAATATTTTTAAATGGTATTCTTATACTTGTATATATTTGTGTATATGAAAAATATAAATACCTTAAGCAGAATCTGTAGTAGGTTGCATTGATACAAGTGTTGCGTGGGAAGGCCACTGTCCACATTTTCACAAGGCATGATTTTTCATGCTAAACATACTTCTAATTTGATGAATATTTTGAGCAGTGAGGTAAATTGTATACTTTAAATATGTTTTAAAAAGCAGTGTTGATGTTTGTCTTTGGCTGAGCCCTGCTCTGGTTGAACTGGCTGGCTACCGTGGATTGAAGGTAACTGGCGTTTTTAACTTTTTTTTTCTTTTTATTGGTCGGCAGGTGGGACAGCAGCTCATATAGCAGCTAGGCAGAATCACAGTGCTAAAGTGATCGGTGTATGGAGCAGCCACATTATGAAAGCCTGGCTCTGGACTCAGAGCACCACAGCCCCTCCACCCTCTTGTTTTGGACCACTGCCATAGATTCTGCTGTTTCACAGGAATGGGACCAATTGACCAGGACACCATCTTGTTTGACTGGGAGGTGGAAATATTCAACCAGAGGCCTCAGCAAGGTCTAATTCCCAAAGTGGGAGGCAGTCTCAGTCCATGGTCTGCTTTTAGAGGAGAAAAGCTTTGTTTAGCACAGTGTAGCCTTACAGGAGGGGCCTGGAAGTAGGTGATAGCAGACCAGCAGCCTGCCCTACTTTGAACTGTATCACGGTATCTGGGAACAGCTGATGAGGCCCCTCAGCTGTCAGCCAGGTGGTGGGGCTTACCACACCTGACAGCCTGACTATTCTGGAAGTGGTTAGTTAGGTTTTACCTTTTTAAAATAAGACTGCCTAGAAAAATAACTGTGGTGCAGACCAACAGCATCTCTTCTACTTTTATTGACCCACATTATAAGGTCGGCTGATGCCTTCCCCCCCAGTGACTCCCTAAGTAGACCTGTGTCTTTGCTAGCTAGGAGGTAGAGCCTGTTACCCTAGATATTCTATTGGGCCCACTCATTGGAGTACATAAAGGTGGCTGGTGATCAAATTCCTTCTCAGAACTTCACCTCAGATCTTGTTGAGGCAACATGAGAGAAAATCAACAGCAGTTAGATATCCAGAAAGCAACATACTCTAATGAAACACTTAAGGAAAGATTCATCCACAGATACAGAAAACTCACAAAATAAAGAATCAAAGAACTTTCTAGAGGAAGAAGCCTTTCTGAAACTATCAGAGGTCAAGCACAAAACAATTATATAGAGAACTCTCTTAGATATTATACAAAATGCAGCAGAACAGAACAAAAAATTAACCAAGCTGTTCAAACTGAGGCAACACCAGCATTCTGAAATCCGACAGATCAGCAACAAAATTAAAGAATTGGAAAACACAATCCAAATCCAAGAGAACAGAACTGAACAAATGGAAAATAGACTTTCAGACTTTGAAGACAGAGCTACTGACATCAGCATATATGATGAGAAATCAGAGAAAACAGACAAGAAAAATAAAGAACCATTAAGAAATATATGAGAGTCTAACAAGAGGATCAATCTATGATTAATTGGGGTTCCTGAACAGGGAGGGATACTTGAAAACACAGAGTATTGTTCCCGAGCTACTGACAGAAAAATTCCTTGAAATTGTGAATGAAGAGAACACAGATATCCAAGATGTGTATCAAATGCCACAAAAAACAGACCCCAAAAGAAAGACACAAAAAATATTATAATTAAGCTTAACAAAATGATACTTGATGGCACTTCGCTGGCTTAACAACATGAAACACAAGCAGAAGCTTTTAAACGCAGCAAGACCCAAAACAAAGCTAACGTTCAGAGGGAAGTCTCATAGGCTTTTGTTTGACTTCCTGGCAGAAATGACATTGGCACGGGGGCAGTAGGATGCCACATTCAATGACTTGAAGGAGAAAAGCTTCCAACCAAGAATTATATATCCTGCAAAACTATCTGTCAAATATGAAGGTGAAATTCAGATATTCACAGATGAACAGAAATTTAGAGAATTTGTAAAAAACAAACAAAAGCTACAAGAAATATTGAAAGAAGCTCTTGGCTTAAAAAGCAAAACCATTAAGTATATATTTAATTAAGCAATGCAGGACACGACACCCAGAAACATACTCAGAGAAGGCAGAAAACTCAATAAGAACATAACATTAAAAGAAGGGATCCAGTGATCATATCACAAAAACTAAGATACCATCACATTAAAAGGAAGAATATACAACAGTACTTATCGTCCTTTCAGATGGAGAGGAAGTTAGTACAATATTTAGAAGTTAAAACTGAATTTAAACTGAAATTATTAAGGGGAACCATAGGGGTAGCTGCAAAGCACAATAAGAAGCAGAACATCAAAACAAGAAATGTAACGCAGAAGTCTCAACAAACACAAAACCAACACTGAAAAGGATGAAAAATCAACCCACAAAGAAGAAAGATCCAGAACAGAAAATTGAGAGCAACAGAGAATATACTAACACAAAAATAAAAAACATCAAAATGGCAGTACTAAACCCATACCTATCAAAAATTACACTGAGTGTAAATGGACTGAAAGCTCCAATAAAGAGACAACGAGAGACATCTTGGATCAAAAGATACAATCTGTTTACATGCTGCTTACAATAAACTTGTCTATATTTTGTTTATCTGTCTATATGAAGCTTACAAGTCATCTTAGACTTAAAGATAAGAACAAACTGAAAATTAAAGGATGGAGGAATATATACCAAGTTAACAATATACAAAGAAGAGTAGGTGTGGCAGTATTAATCTCAGATAAAGCAGATTTTAATGTAAACTGCATCATGGACAAGGATGGACACTATTTATTGCTGAAAGGTTCAATACACAAGCAAGGCTTAAAAATCTTAAATATTTATATGCCCAGTACTAGAGCATCTAACTACATAGAAGATACACTGATTACATTCAAAAATGAGATAGATCACTCCACAATAATAGTGGGAGACTTCAACACTCCAATTTCTGTATTGGACAGATCTTCTAGAAAAAAGCTGAGAAAGAAACAGAAGATCTTATTGCCACAACTAACCAATTAGACCTTATTGACATACATAGAATTTTTATCCGTCAACAGATAACTACACCTTCTTCTCCAGTGCACATGGAACATTTTCCTGAATAGACCATGTGTTAGGATATAAAGCAAACCTCAATCAAATACAAACCATTGAATTATTGCAAAGCATCTTCTCAGACCATAAAGCCATAAAAGTCAAAATCAATAGCAGAAAAAACATAGGTAGAAACGGGAACTCATGGAAACTGAATGAACCCTCACTCAAAAAGCCATGGGTTACAGAGGAAACCAAGGATGACATAAAGAAATTCATGAATTCCAATGAGATTGAAAACACTTCATAACAGCCTACGGGATACAGCCAAAGTAGTGGTCAGGGATCAATTTATCTCCATAAATGCACACATCCGCAAGCAAGAGAGGACCCAAACCAAACAACCTTACAGCTTGAACGAGTAGAAAGAGAACAACACAGGAACCCCTCAGGCACCAGAAGAAAACAGATCATAAAAATTAGAGCAGAACTAAATGAATTAAAGAATAGAAGAACAATTGAAAAAACTGAAAAGACCACAGCTACTTTTTTGAAAAGATTAACAAAATTGGCAAACCACTGGCCAAACTTACTAAAGAAAAGCGGGAAAGGAAACAAATAGCCCAAATAAGAAACAAGGTGGGAGATGTCAGAACAGATCAGACAGAAATCAAAATTATCATAACAGAATACTACAAAAGACTGTACTCTAACCAATTTGAAAACAAATCTGGACAAATTTGTAGATTCATATCACCTTCAGTATTATCACAAGGAGAAACGGAATAACTTGATAAACCCATCAAAAAGGAACAGACTGAAAAAGTCATCAAAAAACTACCAACTAAAAAAGAGCCCTGGCCCAAATGGCTTCATGGCAGAATTCTACCAAGTTTTTAGGGAAGAGTTAACCCCAATACTACTGACTATTTCACAGCACACAAAGCAATGGAATACTCCCCAATTAATTTTATGAAGACAGCATAACCTTGATATCAAAGCCAGGGAAAGACCCAACAAAAGGAAAACTACAGACCAATATCACTCATGAATCTAGATGCAAAAATCTTCAACAAAATTCTTGCCAATAGAATACAACAACATATCCCAAAAATAATCCATCTTGACCAAGTTGGATTCATACCAGGGATGAAAGGCTGGTTCAACATCAGAAAAATAATTAATGAGATCAACCACATAAATACTACAAAAGACAAGAATCACCTGATCCTGTCTATTGATGCAGAAAAGGCATTTGATAAATTTCAACACCCATTCATGCTAAAAACTCACAGCAAAATAGGAATAGATGGCCAATTCCTCAGTGCAGAAAGGGCCACTTATACAAAGCCAACTGCCTATGTCATCCTGAATGGAGAGAGACTGAAACAGTTTCTTTTGAGAACAGGAACTAGACAAGGATGCCCTCTCTCACCTCTCCTATTCAACACTGTACTAGAAGTTCTAGCCAGAGGAATTAGACAAGACCAAGGAATAAAGGACATCTACATCACCACAGAAGAACTAAAAATCCCCCTATTTGCAGATGATGTGATTGTATATGCAGAGAATCCCAAAGAATCCACAAGGAAACTACTCGAACTGATAGAAGAGTTCATCAAAGTCTCAGGATACAAGAAACCAGTAAGATTCCTTTATACCAACAATGAGATTATTAAGGAAGAAATCACCTAGTGATTACTATAGCCCCTAAGAAGATAAAGTACCTAGGAATAAATTTAACCAGAGAAATAACAAACCTTTACAAAGAGAACTACAAACGCTTACTACAAGAAACTAAAAGAGACTTAGATAAATGGAGTAACCTACTCTGCTCATGGATAGGAAGACTTAACATTGTGAAAATGTCTATTTTACCCAAAGCAATCTACTTGTGTAATGCAATCCCAGTACAAGTTCCAGTGACATTTTTTTTAATGAGATGGAGGAACAAATTAACAACTTTATCTGGAAAAGGAAGAAGCCCTGAATAATAAAGCAGTACTAAAGAAGAAGAACACACTGGGAAGTCTCTCATTACCTGACCTGAGAACCTATTACACTGTCACAGTAGTCAAAACAGCCTGGTACTGGTACAAAAACAGACAGATAGATCAGTGGAACAGAATCAAGACCCCCGAGATGACATCATCTGCCTATGATCAGCTGATATTTGACAAAGGCCCTAAAACATTAAACTGCTGTGAAAACAATCTCTTCAAGAAATGGTGCTGGTGAAATTGGGTATCCATCTGCACTAAATTAAAAAAAGACCTGTATCTTACACCTCATACAAAAATCAACTCAAACTGGATAAAATACCTAAATATCAAATCTAAAACGATAAAGCTCATCCAAAAAAAAGTAGGAACAACAATGGAAGCTTTAATATACAATGTAGACAGACTTCAAAATCTGTCAAACAATCAACAAACAACAGAGAAAATAGATAAATGGGAACTACAAAGAATCAAACACTTTTGCTCATCCAAAGACTTTACTAATGGAATCAAAAGGCCATCTACAGAATGGGAAAAAATATTCGACAACTCTATGTCAGACCAACACCTGATCTCCATAATCTATAAGGTACTACAAAATATAAATAAGTAAAAGACAAATCATCCAATTAAACGATGGGCAAAAGAGATGGACAGACGCTTCTCTAAAGAGGAGATCCAGGCAGCCAAAAAACACATGTGGACATGCTCACGATTATTAGCTATTAAAGAAATTCAAATGAAAATGATAATAAGATGATCATCTCACCCAACAAAGTTGGTCATGATCCAAAAAACACAAAACACTAAATGCTGGAGAGGCTGTGGAGAGATTGGAACTCTCCTACACTGTTGGTGGGATTGCAAAATGATGCAAGCTCTTTGGAAAGCGATCTGGCACTACCTTAAAATAACAGATATAGATATACCATTTATGGTATATATACTCAGTGGAACACTACACGATGATGAAGAACAACGATGATAGCAGGAAACATCTCTTAACTTGGTTTCAACTGGAGGATATTACGTTGAGAAAAAGCAGTCAGCGACAGAAGGACAAATATTGTATGAGATCCCTACAATAAGAACTTAAAAGCAGACTCATGCATAACAGAAAAGACTCGGACAGCTGCAAGGGTGGAGAGGGCAGAGGGGGGAGGGGGGAGGGTTTAGATTAGATAGTTGTTAGAAATTTGGTTAGGTGAAATTGGTGACAGTACACATTAGTAAGAAGACCAATATTAACCGGACTTCAACACAACTTGCGTACTCCTCCCATCTTAACCCAATATTGCAAGGATAGAGTGGCTGGGGCAGGGGTCTGCAAACCGTGCTCTCAGGGAAAATCAAGGCCAACTGGCACAACTAGCATTTTGCTAGTGAGGACTCTCTGCACCCCACATCAGTGAGTGGCATCTAGGGTCTTAAAATCTGCCAAGCTGTCATCTGTGGGTACAGCAAATGGTCCCAACTTAGCAAGAATGAATGATCACCAAGGTCCACAACGACATGGGGGAAAGAGAATCCAGAAGACAGAGAGACCCTTGTGAGTGGATGTCTACATCGACTTGTGACCGGAAGAACCAGATGGTTCCTGGCCACCATCAGTGATAGCTATGATGGAACTCACGAAGTTGAGTCTCACTGGCAACAAGAGAATATATAGGGGTGCACCCTGAGATCTCCACAAAAGACCACAACTGATGGTCCAAGGACTTCAGGGTTCCCCTAGGAGTATGGGCCCTGGTCCTGATCCTACCCCTGTCTGTAAATCATAATGAAGGTCAACTTTTCAGACAGCAATGGATTGGACTTGGTGACCCAGAGTGACCATATTGTGCGAGCACTTTATGTTTCTAGGCACCTATAGGAGATTATACTGCTGACCTTATACTGGAGGAAGGGGAATGGGTGGAGAGGAGAAGACACTAGACTGTTGGGAAGATAACACATGTATGGAGCAGAGAGGAACAGTGTGCTGTCACCATTCAGGGAGAGCAGTGAAAGCTAAGCATGCAAATTTACATGGGAATATACATTTTCATTCAATCGTAATAAAAAAAATTAAGAAAAAAGAAATGCATTACTTTGTCTATGTATGTAGCTTATTTCTAAACCACTTGCACCTGCTTTCACTTGCGACCTCCTCTTCACTCAAGAAGGCAGCCTTTATCTCACACAGTGGAGCTTCAACACACAGCCAATGGTCATGGCATCCTGCCAAAGCATGGGCTTCGAAAATTACTTCAAATATTCTTTTGTCAGTTCATTTCTAATATTAGTGGTAAGACAACAGATACACAGGGATGCTCGATTTTATTCAAGATCGGTGCCACAACTTAATGAGCTCAAGTATGGAAAAGTACATGACACATGATAAGTGCTATATTATTACAAGTACTGAGATGCTATATGTAGATACTTAGGATGCAAAAACTGTATTATTTTTCATTTAGTTCCTGTGGTGCTTGATTTGAGAAATTATAGGTTTAGGACAGTAGTCATACTCAGCTTATTCTAACCTTGATGTATGTTCCATAAGAAGTAATGGAAGTCTTTAAAAACCTTGAAATTCTCTGAGAAAATAGAGTAATGTGTAAGGAATACACAGAATATCTTTTTTTAATTCACAAGTTTACATACATATACATTACACATGCATATATATATGTAGAGACCTGTAATTTTAGTCAACAGAAAGTTTTCAAAAGACTCTGAAAAAGACAAATTACTAAGTTCACCACAAGATGGCAGAAAAAGATCAGAAAATTTCCAATACAGACTCATGCTTTTAAAAAAAAGTGCAGTAAAAAGCCTTACACTCTATGGCTTCGCTATGAGTCGGAATCGACTCGACAGCAGTGGGTAGAACTGCTCCATACAGCTTCCAAGGCACACCTAGAGGATTTGAACTGCCAAACTTTCGGTTAGCAATTGTAGCATTTAACCACTACGCCACCAGTGTTTCTATGTAAATAACATATACAAATAAAGTTATGAATTCAATATATTCTTAATTATCAGATACATGTGCTTTAAAGTATTTTACTAATATGTCTTTTAATAAGGATTTTTGTATTTGATTTGTAACATATACATATATGGAAACCCTCGTTTCATAGTGGCTAAATGCTAAAGCTACTCACCTAAAGGTTGGCGTTGGAATCCACCAGCCACTCGCTGGAAACTCTATGGGGCAGCTCTAATCTTTCCCATAGGGTCTCTATGAGTCTCAATCGATTCAACGGTGATAGATTTGGATCTTGGGGGTTGGTGAAGTAGTTAAGGGCTACATCTGCTAACCAAAAAGCTGGTGGTTCTGTCAGTTCAGTTCTACCAGGTGCTCTTTGGAAACCCCATGGGGCTACTCTGTCCTACAGAGTTGCTATGAGTCGGAATCTACTCATTGGCAATGGGATTGGCTTATATAAGTGTATGCAATGTATGATACATTTGTGATATATATGCTAGGCATTTGTGTGTGTGTGTGCGCTAACAATTTAGCATCTTAATAGAACAAAATGTAAAAAAAAAAAGCAAAGTGTAAAGCAGTGCTATGACATCTTGCACACTTCCACTTTGTCTTTTCTGACTAGGCCTTATATTAATTCTTATTTTTATCATTCTAACAAGGCAAAATTCAATATAACTTTTACTGTTAGTATGACTACTAACACTGGACTTTCACATTATATGACTACATATATGTGAATGCATGTCTATCACTATATTTTATAATAAAATTTGCTATTCGTGGGCTACTTCTAAATGCTCTTTATTAATATTTACATTCCTTCTCTAGAGTGTTAGATAAACCACATATTCCAAGTATATGCTGATATTTAAGAGGATGTTCCTATTTCTATATTTGACGTATTTGGCCAATGAAAAGAATACTTCTTCTGTTAATCTTCCATCTTGACCTAATTCAGGGAAGCAAATCTTTGTCTAAACACAAAATTAATGAAAACATCAGACTAGGCTGGTACACAGGAGATACAGTGCTGCCGCCACAAAACTGCGATCTTTAGTGGACCAGCACGCAGCTAAATCGGTGGAAGGAATTTGGCAGCCACAAGGAAGAGAGAAAGCGATTTCATTAACAGGTGAGTGAATTTTTTTTTTGTAGTGTTCCAGTTTTGGAAAAGGCTTAGAGGAAATGGCCCAGTGATTCAGTTTCAGATTATTTTAATCCCATTTGTTTACTTCATAGCTGAGTTTTTCCAGAGTTCTCCTGCCTTTCCTTCTGGTAGGTTAGCCTTCCCTTGGTTGCTGCTCCACCAGCCTCTTACCACCTCTCCTTTCTCCTCTCTTGTTGTCTCCCCACCTCCCTTCTTCAATTGTTTAGGTGGATAAACTGGAACATAAACATGAGATCCAAAGGAATCAGAAAGTACCTGTTAGTGACACCTAGGCAACTGCCCACACCTGACTAGAATCCTCAAGCCGTCTCGTGATTCCCAGAAATTCTTAGGTTCCTATTTTGACAATTTAGCAACTACCATTGTTTATTCATGGGCCTGGAAATACCAATTAGATTTAAACAATCACATGTGAGTACTTTTAGTAGCCTCTGATTTCAGGCTATGTTAGAATTCCCTTACTTAGCTCTGGATCCAAAAATATGATCCAGATTGCTCATTTATGCCTATCAAACTATCTTATTTCTTTTCTCAACAGTCTTTGTGCTCTTCTCCCCTTAGAGATCTTTTCCTACCAATAGCAATCAGTATAAGCACAGGTTTTGCAAATCTGTGTGACTGCTAACCCAGCATTCATATGTGGACCCATGGATATTAAGACAGCTCCAATACAGACGGATGCTACGTGTAACAGAGCAAAATGTTGCCCAGTCCTGTGCATCCTGACGATAGGAGGTATATATGGGTCCTTTATTGCAGCCACTATCAATCCATGTTGTCAAAAATCTCCCTCTTTTTTTGTTGACCTTCAACTTTGCCAAATATGATGTCTTTCTCCAGGAACTGATCCCTCCTGATAATATGTCCAGAAACCCTGGTGGTGTAGAGGTTAAGGGCTACATCAGCTAACCAAAAGATCGACAGTTCAAATCGTGTTCCATGGAAACTCTATGGGTAGTTCTCTGATCTTTTGGATTTGCTTCCTTAATGTGTTTAGATGATTCCTATAATTGTTCTAGGAAAATTAATACTTATTGTATATTACTTTATATCTCTGTCTGTGCAGTGTTTAAGAGCTTATCTGCTAACCAAAAAGGTAAGTAGTTTGGATTCACCAGCCTCACCAGCCTCTCTTTAGGAACTCTATGGGGGTAGTTTTACTCTGTCCTGTAGGATCACTATGACCCAGGAACCACTGTATTGCAGCAGGTTTGGTTTGGTTATGTCAATTTACCATCAGCTGGGAAAATTCAGCACTGACTTATTTATCTCAAAGGAAGAGCTTTCAATGAAGGGGAATAATAGACAAAATCTAGTTAATCTTTTCTTACAAGATCTATTACCAGTGTTAATTTAATGAGAGAAATATCCACAATCCTCTAGGGGAAAAAAAAAATTCCCAGATAAAACAGATTTTGGAAGATTTGAAGAAAGTAGAAAGGGGGGAAAAAAGTCATTAAAGACATTCAGTAGCTTGTGTTACTTTCTTGCTAAACCTGAAGTATGTGTCTGCTCTGTCTTTATGTTTGAAGTTAGCAGGAACCAGGCACCTACAAAGGGGGCTTTTAAATATGGTTTTATTTAAGAAACTTCCTAATTTTCTATGCACTGATAGAATCATGAAATTAGAAATCTGTGTTCTTGGCATCAGTCAAACTTATGTTCTACCTGAAGAGTTTTGTTGTGGGCCTCTGAACACTCAACATCTGCTTATAATTAAAGTAATAATATGTGCAGGGGGTTATTAAGATGCTGAGGAAGATTGAAGAGAAATGATTTTTTCCCCTTAATACTCTATACCATTGTATGAAAGTATTTCCTTCCTTGCAATACAAACTGTTGCTCAGAAATACACTGCTTGGTGTCAAGACGAGTCTCAGTGTCATTCTTAGTTGATTATGGCACACTTGAGTCTTTACTTTCACAGTATATGCTGTTATTATTGTAAACAGCATCCCTGTATAGTTTCTCTTGGAAAACCTGATGTAGTAGGGCTAAGTTCTACATCTGCTCAAGGGAAGGTCAGCAATTTGAATCTACCAGACGCTCCTTGAAAACTCTATGAGACAGTTCTACTCTGTCCTCTAGGGCCACTACGAGACAGAATCAACTTGACAGTTCTGGTTTTGATTTTGACTTGGTTATAGCTTATCTCGGATTTATTTATTTCAGTTCAGCATTTTAGTTATACCTCATATTTTTTGGCTTTCAGGGAAGTTTCAAATTCTATTTAAATCTAAAATATATATAATGCTGTTTCAGTCATCTGGTACTACTCCAACAGAAAATGCCATAAGTGAATGGTTTCTTGAAGAGAAACTTTGTTGCCACAGTCTGGTAAGCCACAAATCCATTTACAAGTTATAAATCCATTCAATAAGAGAAATTATTATAGTCCAGTAGGTTGTGTCCAAATTCAAGGAGAGCATCTTGGCACACGAACCTCAGATACAAAGGACATGCACTGCTCTTGGTGATAGGAGGTTCCCAGTTTACTCTTCTCAGTTTTCTCCCTTATATCCCACACCTGGTAATTTGAGTCTGCCTCACCAACAAAACTGTTGTCCACTTTCTCTCATTAACAGCACAGAGGCAGGATTCACAACACATGGGAAGAATTGCACCATGTTAGAACTCATAGCCAAGCCAATCAATACATACATTTTTGGGAAGACACAATACAATAAATGACAGATGCTTACCAAGTGGTATGACCTGGTTACTAAGGGAAAAAAATCATCATAGTGACTTAATCCTCTAATTTTGTCTTAAGACTCAGTCAATGAGTCACTTGATGATGAATTATTAGCAATATATGTAGAGTCTTCTAGATGCTGGAGAGATCACAAAAAAGTTACAAGGCGAAGTCCTTCATAAAGCATTGAACAATTTCTCTATCGTCTTTATCACGCTGCTTGACTTCAGAGCAGTTTCTTGGGGCAGTACATAGAAAGAATTGTTGATCTCAAGCCTAACACCACTCTTAAACCTGAAGTACATGTGTCTGGTTGCTATAAGACTATGATATTTGCTGTCATTTAACTGGATTGTCTGTGAATGACTAGCCTTCTAGAAACTTTCTAGGCATCATAGCAATTGGTCTTACAACTACAATGACATGAAAGGAAAGGCCTGAAAATTTTTAAATATGAGAATTGTTAGGCATCTTTTTTGTCTTTTTCACCTAGGACACTATTGGCTCTTGAGAGAGGGACACGGAGAATCTCTTTCAGGCATTACATAACACTTAGCATCCCTAGCTTCTAGACAATGAAAGCAGGTATCTCTCTCTCAACAGTAACCACTAAACTTTTCCACTCTTATTAAAGTTGCTTGGAGTGGGAGAAACAATACCATCCCTGAGAACTGAATGTTTTGTTAACATAAAAAGGTGATAATGTACATGCTACAGATTACCACATTTGGTAAATTTATACAAAGTGAACCAAAGATACAAGGAAATACAAATTTCTATTATATTAGTTAAAATGCTCAGATTAAACATTTTATATCTCTGTTCATTCTTCAATGAGCTTGGGTGATATCTTGGAGATAAAGAGAATTACTTCATTTGTACAGATGCAAAGATCCTCAGAAATAATTGCTGACCCTTCTCTTTACCTCATAGATGCATCTAAGAAAAAAGTAAGTAGCAGTTGTGATGACATTTGAATCCTGAACTCCTGAAGGGAGGTATTCAAGGCCATTGTCACTTTAATGAAATGATTGGAACACTTTTAAGAAGCAGAAATTGAAAGCTTAGTATGCTTCTAAATGCATTCTAATCAACCACCCAACCTATTTTCTCACATATGGTTGTTTCAATGTTCTATGTAATTCTTAATAGAGAAAAAAATTGCTCTCGCTATTTCATTTGTACCCACATTCACTTTGTACTAACATCTATGTCTTTCCTCCAAAATGATGCAGAAATTCACCTGATAAACTTGCTTTCAGACCTTCTCTCTTATATCTTTCACTTTACACTTTTAATGTGAAAAGGAAAAAAAGAGAGTTAGGAAATCGTATGTAATACATTAGGTTTTCTCACTCCCCTCTTTTTCCTCTTCTAACATTAATTCACATTTAATCTCCCTAATCTCATTCCATCTTTCATTCTCAGCTGCCTCTTCAGATGAGCTGTGCACACTGGTAACAGATTGGCAGCTGGAGGAACAGAGAGATAGAGGGTTATCATTCTGTACTCAGACTTGAACTAAGGACACAAAATCATCCAATTATGTCTGAAAATCTAAAAACAGAAAACATCTTCTATTATTCTTGACTTACTGTAAGGCAGCCAAACTAGTTCTAGGAAGCTTAAAGAAAATCAGCCTGAGAAACAGCATGATGAATTTGAACTTAAAAGTTAATTTATTCTAAAGGTTAGAGAGCATTTGAAATTAGAGAATTTAAATAGCAAATGCCTTTTTTTGCTACCCTGTAGAATCATTGCAAGAAAAGTGAAACTGATAAGGAAATATGTCAGAAAGCAAATAGACATCCAACTAATTATAAATTCTGTTGGGGGAGGTAAATGTATGGAAATAAATGTATCTCTTTGTACCTGCTTTAGGCAGTCATTTCTCCAAAACTCTATTTTGAAATATGTCATCTGAGCAAATGCCCTTTCCAATTCTCTCAGTATAACTTGCACATGTGCATTTATTGTGTAGCATGAATTAAAATATTTTAAATCTTGTGGTGTTTAGAAATAACTTCCCCACCTTCCCACCCATTTTGATGTATTTTGAGGATGATGGGATATTCTATATTGGTTTACTCTTTATGTTTATTGGTTTATCTTTATGTTAAGCCACCACTCTGGAAGCAATCAGAATTTCTGGTTGTGCCAATACTTAAAAATTTCAAACGTTTATATAATTGGTATAGTATAATCTCATGGAGAAATTATGTCTTTACTTGCCCTTTCATACAAATAAATGTAAATATCTGATTTCCATTGGTAATGCAAAATCTTTTTGTTTCATAATTTGTTTATCTACTCCTTCATATGTTCACATATGCAGAAACAATACACATATGAGTTGAATGGAAACCAAAATAATCAGTTTAACATTGCAAATAGGTGCCAAATAAATGAGTTTCAAGGAAGAAGTAAGTTTCCAGACTTCAGATCCTGAGGTTAGGTATTTCTACAGGTTGTAAAAGTAGGTTCTAAAGAAAAATTCAAATTCCTAAGATTTTATTTTTCTTTTATCTTCTTTCCTTCTCATGAAAAAATAGATGCTGGAAATGACAATGCATACACACACTTAAAGTTCTAGTTTATATCATGGAAAACTGTCTAAAATCTATGGTGTCATGTTTTTTTAACATAAAAGAATAAAGAGAAAATATAGACACAATGATTAATCTTGTCTATGCCTATGCTTAGTTTGATGGCTGAGTGAAAACTCAAGAGTCCCGTAAATGTTGTCGCCTCCACTTCATAAACTTCATCCCCTTATCCTCCAAGAAGATCTTATTGTAATGATCCTTATTGTTAACTAGTTAATGCTGTGATGGCTAAGGCATTAAAGTAATACAATTTTAGTACAAAGTTAGGAAAAACTGTATAATAGAGATCCGTCCTTGTCTTTGTTTTTCCATGTGCAATATATTGAATTTTATTTCCGAAAGATAATTCAGTAAGTCTTACCTCAGTCTGCCTGTGATTTATTTTTATAAGTCAGTACTATTACTGTCTGCAGAAATTCTACCTTTCAGATCAGTTGAGGGACTAACGCAGACCTCAAGGCTGTAAGATTTAAAATATTTTCTAGACACAGCTTAATAATACAAATGTCATTTTACTAATTTAGATACAATAGCATAGCAATATTTTCCGATGTAAGAATATTTAGGTAAGGATTTCATTTATCTTCTCCATTTATTTCCAATCTGGGGCTCTAGATTTTGAAATCCTGGTGGTGTAGTGGTTAAGTGCTAGGTCTGCTAACCAAAACGTCTGCGGATGGAATCTGCCTGGGGATCCTTGAAAACTCTGTGGAACAAGTTCTGTTCTGTCCTTCAGCGTTGCCACGAGTTGGAATCAACTTGATGGCAGTGGGTTTGGGAGCACATTTACAAAATTACTTTGCTTGTTGCCACTGGCAGTAAAAATTGTTGTGACTGTTGAACGTCCTCTATATACGAGTTTCTTGTAGCCTGAACGGCTATGTTTTCTATATCCTTTGGATCTGAATAACTATATGCCTGTTATTATTGCTGGTAAGTATTAAGTATTATAAATAACTCTAAATCTATGTGCAGAAATATTTCTGTAACTTTCTGCTTTTTTTTTAGAAGGAGAAATCTCAGAAGAGTTATTGAAATAAACGGCTTTAACAGTGTCCCAAAAAGTTGTACCAAAGTCTCCTGCCATTTGCTGCCTCTCCTGTAATATACAATGGTCTTATTGAAGACACAATTTTTCAAATGGTTTGAAGAATTGGTAATTATTTTTTATGATAAGATTCAAAGAGAACTTATGTCTATATTTTATTTTTTAAAAAATAACAACAAACCCCAGAATTTCTTCCAACCGTGATTAATTTCTGCTTCCTAAAGGAAAGTATTCTAACTTGGACAATCAGTAAACTCTGCCTCAGGTTATTAAAGTTAATTATAACACAATTTGGGAGGGTATTAAAATATCAAATGTAGTTTACTCATTCATTATGCATTTAATTAAAATGTACTCAGTATATAGTCCTCAAAGTAAGACCTTACATGCAATGACTTTTGTATTAGAAGAAATTGTATGTCTCTAACTTATGAGTAAAATTAATGATACTACAAACACTATTAAATGTGACATTTGACTCTACTCACATAGTCAAATTATAAGACTTACAAAATGCTAGAACTTAGTGGAACTGAAGAATCATTAGTGTTAGTCTCATGATTTATTTTTATATAGAAGAAAAGTAAAGGCCTCAAATAACTACAGCAATATCAAAAGGGAAGAACAAAGCAGGAAGACTCACACCCCTTAGTGTGAAAACATATTGTATAGCTACAGTAATCAGAACAGACTGGCACTAATATAAGAGGGGACACTCAGACCAATGGAACAGAATGGAGTGTTCAGATAGAAACACATACATTTTTGGCCAACTAAATTGTATATGTAGAAACTGGAATTGGTGTATGTTTTCACCATGTATATTCACAATAGCAACAAACATAACTAAAATCAATTAATTTTAAAAAATGAAACCAGGACCTAGCAACACTGAAACATGAGCTAAATGCTAGATTACTCATTCTAGAAATGTTGGGAACAGAACAATAATGTTATAACTCCTGGTTTGTTGTATTTTCTGGACTGGATGATTGCTACAACAAAAAGGAGCCAATTATTTGGAAATATTAGGATATTTTGGTAGTATGAAAAATTATTTTACAAAGCATGTAAAATGACACCTGTATAATTTACCCACAGCCCGTAAGTTTGCTGTTATTCTTACACTGTGCTTGTTTCACCAATAGATGGCACACTTACTGCTTATAGTTTTATGGTTTAACAGTCTTTTCCTACAGAAAGACGCCATTCACTGAGACTTCAAGAAACCTGCCAGCAGTTTTAAACAATCTGTGTTATTATTACAAAATGTATATGCAAATTTCTTTACTGGTTGTTTAACAAAAAATCATCTCTTGTCGCTGATTACAGCAATACGCTGTAAGTAGAACAAATATTTATGCCAACCAGAAAGTAGAATTTCCTTCTCAGTATGTTCTGAGCAAGTCTTCCATATTTGTTAAGAGTGAAAATACTATATAACATCATATACAATCCCATTCTACATATTTGATTCTTCCCGATAAAACTTTTCATTCCAGGGCTGGCTTAACCTTTGGGCCAACCTTCGTACAATGCTGTTCGACCTGTTCATCAGTGCATCCATAATGCTGGAAACAGTTGTTTTCACCTATGATGCTAGAAATATAGGAATACGTTAGAATCCAATGGTATGTTGTAGCAGCATGAGTTTTTGTCCAGCAATCAAATTATTTTCATTAATATCCCCGATGACAAAAATACGTGGTCTCATAGCAACCTACAAAGTTGCTATATTGCTGAGTCAGACTCAACTTGATGGCAATAGATTTGTTTTGGGGGGGGGGCTTGGGCCTAATTATTTAAAGTATAAGAAAAAACTTCATAAGTATTTAGTGACTAGTGAATGAAATTGAATGGTATAGATTTTTCTAAATGTGATTTTAGTGTTCTGATGTTAATGCAAATATTAGTATGAATTCTCTTGTAAGAGTGTCAAAATGGGATATCATAGATCCTTTTATATCCCCTCTTCCTCCCTTAGAAGAAAACTGTTTAGTTTTGACTGTCATCTAGATCTTTAATTTTATGTTCATATCAGGCCTCTCTCTAATTCATAGCTTGGATAATTGGGTTTACTGTGTGATATGGGAACTTGGAAAACTGCAATTCTAGGAGTCCATTCCTTTCTGGCAGTCATCCAAAGAATCTGAAGTGTAAGTTATTCCCTGTCCCATGATGAAGCAACTGAGTATGCAAAGCTATAGAGGAAGAGAAATGGGTAGAGCACAGTTCTAACTTGTGAAGAAGTAAATCTTCAAACCATAACCCAGCTAATAAGTGAGTCGCCAATAAATCTTTAGGGGTAACTGCAAATGTGAAAGGTTGCAAAAGACATCCGTATTATTCTCAGACCCCTTACAGCTTTCATGCCTCTGGTTTTCCAAGACTTCATCATACCATCATTTAGGAAGAAGGCATTGTGAGAAATAATACAGATGTTTAGGGAGATGAGTACCTCTGTGAAATCATGAAAAGAAATAAGTAAATCAGATTGGGGTCATTTCAAGTGGAAAGAGTAACTGGATAAAAGGAATATCTGAGTAAGTAGGCTTGCAAAGTAACCTCTGAGTGCCCTCCAGCGAATTCCAACTCTAGGAAAGAATAGAACTGCCTTGTAGAGTTTCCAAGGAGTGCCTGGTGGATTTGAACTGCTGACCTTTTGGTTAGCAGCTGTAGCAATTAATCACTTTACCACTAGGATTTCCATGTGCAGAGTCTGTTCTATTCTAGAACTCAAAGGTGCTTGAAAATAAGCTGCTGAACAAGATGGTTTTTTCTTTATTAATGGAACACTACCTTCATTTATGACATGCCAAAAGGTTGGCAGTTCAAATCTACCATCCGCTCCTGGTAGACTCCATAGAGCAGTTCTACTTTGTCCTATAGGATCATTAAGAGTAGAGTTGACTTGACAGTGATGGGTTTGGTTTGGTTTACATTCATTCATTTATAAATTAAAGGGTGTATGTTACATCATGAAAAAGCCCTAATTTAGGAAATGATCAATTTTAAGTTGTAGAGGCTAAGAAGCATTAAGTTGCTCTCTAGACTGGAAAGATTTTCTCAGTGTTTTGCTTCGTTTGAAATAAATGTCTGCTAAATTCTCTTGCCTGATATATAACAGTCTACAAAGGGTAAGACTCCGCTGCAATCTTTAGCTGTAGACTACAATTCTAGAGGGTAAATACCAGTTCCAATAAATCAATGACCGTGAAGTGTACTCAAAGATTTTTTTAAATGTGATTTTAGGGCTCCGGTATCCCACATGATTTGCTCATTTATTATATACTTCTTTTAAGTAGCGTTCTATGCTTTTAAAAAATAATGTTGTATTTATTTTCACGATCTATAATCCTTTTTGGAAGTAGACAAAAAGTATAACAGCCTAACTAAGAACGTAAAGTTAAATTTGCGTTTCTACAGAATTAGTCTACCATGTCAGATAAGAATTTATGAGAAAGGAAATATGTCCCATAATAACAGTGATGTCATCATTACAGAAACCAAAGCCAGAATGTATTTCAATTTCCTGTGACAAGTTTCAGATTAAAAAAAAAAAATTCTGCCCGAATGTCTTCTATTTAAATATCATTTTTATTTTTATACTGTTTTATTCCCCTAATGGGAATGGCTATGCCATAAGTTGTTTTCCATTGGTTTTGCTTCCTGCTGTTGAATGAACAATCGGTGTTTACAGGTTAGCCGCAGTTGTAGTTTTCTGCCTTTCTACTCCTTTCGAAGTGACGAATGAGAAGCATTTTCTATTTGTTGTTCTGGCATTTTTAGAGTAGCTAAAACACTCACACTGCAAACCACTGTTATTCATACTGTTACAATTCCTCTGCAGTTAAGTCATTACTAGCAATCATAGCAGACTTGTAGTACAATACCTTATTTGGGAATGTCATGTGAGATGCCCACAGCAATACCAAAAATAAAGGCCAACTTGTCTGGCTGAGGAGGGATTTATTGTGAGCCCCCTGGCTCAGGGATCTTGTGGGAAGCATTACAGGCTTCTGTGGGGTGGTTCAAGGAAGCACAAAATAGGGCAGGTGCCCCGAGCCTCAAAGGGAAGGAGCTGGGAAAATCTAACCACATGTCATTGTTCTAGAATTTATCCAAGTCTGATTATATTTTCTCTACTTAAAAGAAAAAAACTTAACAGATATTGTTTTAATAATTAAAACATTAGCCAAAATGATTACAGAGAAGCGTGATTCACCAAGATCTTGTGTCTACTAGCTGTTCCCTCTCTGCTTAGAAGTAAGCTGAAAAGCAAGTTCACTTTTTTGACTACAACCGTTTGAGCAGCTGTGTTTTTCTCTGAGATATTGGATTTTGAAACAGTTATTTCAGGGTCAAAGTGGAATGAGGGCTGTAATTCATCAACCTCTGGGGTTGAGGAATTTAATTTATGCTGACTTAGGCAGAGTTTAACACCTAACCCTGCCCCAGACCTGAGCTCTACTTCAAAAAGGGACTTTGAATTTTTTAAAAAGTGACATGGTGTGAAGAAAAACACCAGAAGGAAAAGCACCAAACACAGAAGTTCTAGAACCATCTATTGAACTACTTGGCTTAATAAAGTCACTAATCTTTTCTGTATGTGTGTGTGTGTATGTGCGAGTGCCTTCAGTGCCTTAATTGAAAAGGGAAATAATAATACTTATCTTGTCTACAAAACTGTGGCAACATAGTGGTTAAGTGCTCTGGCAATCTGAATCCACCAGGCCCTCCTTGGAAACTCTATGAAGCAGTTCTGCTCTGTCTTACAGGGTCACTATGGATTAGAATCAACTTGATGGCTACAGCTTTTTTTTTTTTTCTTTTTGCTCACCTTATTGACATGGAATCCTAGTGATGAAGCATTTAAGAGCTTGTCTGCTCATCGCAAGGTTGGCAGCTTGAATCTACCAGTCCTTCCTTGGAAACCCAATGGGGCAGTTCTTCCCTGTCTTGGATTGTTACTAACACAGGCATTAAGAGAATAAAGCATTATTATTAACTGACATTTGTATAACATTTTATTGTTTATACAGTTATCAGAAATACATCTGACCCCAACACCCAAATGATGTGAAAAGATAAGAATCAATGTAAATGGGAAAACAAACCATACTAGTATTTAATTGCCTGAATTCGCATAACACAAACCATTACTATTAATTTTTCTTACTAGTCAGTGTTCTTTTCAATATATCTTGCACACAATATAAATTTTAAAGTTTATTTAAAAGACAAAAATGCTTGTCTAAGTACAAAGTTCTCATAAGTAATATTGCCTAAACCCTTGTGGCATAATGGTTAAATGTTATGACTGCTAATCAGAAAGCTGGCAGTTCAAATCCACTAAGTGTTCCTTGGAAACTCCACAAGATAGTCTACTGTCTATAGACTTGCTATAAGGATGAATCAATTCAATGACAGTTTTTTTTTTTTAAATGTCCTCTTAGTTACAAAAACTGAAAGATTTAGGAAAGCACCTTGCAATCACTAGGTATATAGAACAATCTAGACAACTGAAGAGATATTTTTGCAGACCTGAAGGGTGACAGATTGTTTCCAAATTCAGATAACTTTTAACATTCTTAATAAACAGAAAAAAATATATAAAACTAATCAATAAATAATGCTGACAGGAATTAGAACAATGATGCTGTGGTGCTGTGATTGTTAAGGTTGTATGCCCGCTTGGCTGGGCCGTGATTCTCAGTGGTTTGACAGTTGGGATGCACACTGACACTCATATGGGGGTGTAATCACCTCCGTTATGAGCTCTGATAGAATGTGATCACTTCCATGACGTGATCCGCTGTGAGTAGCCAATCAGTTGAAAGAAAGTATTCTTGGGGATATGACCTGCAACCAACATAGGTAGACTTTCAGGCAAGGCTTTTGCTTACTCCGGATCCTGCAGCTGACTCTTCACCTAATCCCAGATTCTTGGGACCTGAGCTACCAGCTGACCTGTAATCTTGCCTGCCAGTCTTGAGATTTACCCATCTTTGCAGCCTCTGAGTCAGAGCCCTGCTGTCTGACTTGTCAATCTCTGAGTGGCCAGTCCCTGAAGTTTCATGAATCAGAAGCCTGTAGTCTGACCCATACATTTGGGGCATTGCAGCCTCTGCAACCGTGTGAGCCATTCCGACTCGACGGCACTGGGCGTGGCTGGCCAGATGTATATTTGGAGCCCTGGTGGTATAGTGATTAAGAGCTCAGGCTGTTAACCAGATATCATGATTCAAATCCACCAAGCTTTAACGGTTTTGCCCCTTAGAGAACCCAGCCTAAGACAGATGCCAGCTATAATCATATATGGTTGGAGCTTTAACATGCCTTAATCTCACGCTATGTTTCTTTTCTGTGGTAGGCACAGTAATGTCTCCCAAAGGTGTCTGTGTACTAACCCTTGGAAACTGTGAATATGTTACCATATATGGCAAGAGGGACTTTGCAGATGTGATTAACCATAAAGACTTTGAGATGGGGAGATTATCATTCTCAGGGTTGACCCAATCTAATCATGAGTACTTAAAAAGCTGTAATCTTCTTAGTTCCATCAGAGACAGAG
This sequence comes from Heterohyrax brucei, assembly GCA_028571685.1. Taxonomy (NCBI): domain Eukaryota; kingdom Metazoa; phylum Chordata; class Mammalia; order Hyracoidea; family Procaviidae; genus Heterohyrax; species Heterohyrax brucei. The sequence continues at coordinate 111,228,490 of CM053148.1, forward strand.
ATGAGATAATGAAGAAGAATCAGAGGAATGGGAAATTTCAGACTTTGAAGATGGACGAAAGGAATGTGAATAGTCTTCAGAAACTGGAACCAGCAGGGAAATGGATTCTCCCCTGGAGCATACAAAAATGTGCCCCTGCCAACACGTCTATTTAGCTCAGTGTGATCCTTCTTGTGCTTCTGAACTACAGAGCTATGAAATAATAAAGTTGTTTTGTTTTGAGTCATTCCATATGTGGTAATCTGAGAAGCTGGACTACAGGAAGAAGAATGATACATTGGGGTTGGAGGAAGACTCATTAACAACCTGTGTTATGCAGATGACACAACTTGGCTTGCTAAAAGTGTGGATGATTTGAAACACTTACTGATGGAGACCAATGAGCCTTTAGTATGGAATGTACCTCAGTTTCAAGAGAGCAGAAATCTTCACACTTGGACCAGTAATCAACATCTTGACAAATGGAGAGAGGACTGAGGTTGTTAAGGATTTCATTTTATGTGGTTCCATGGAAGCAGGAGTCAAGAAATCAAAAGATGACTTGTATTGGGAAAATCTGCTGCAAAGTACTCTTTAAAGTATTGAGAAGAAAGATGGCACTCTGAAGACTAAGGGGCACCTGCCCCAAGCCATGGTGGGTTCAGTCACATCGTATGCATGCAAAAGTTGGACAATGAAGAAGGAAGACAGAAGAATTGACACCTTTGAACTGCTGTGTTGGAGAAGAATATTGAATGTACCATGGACTGCCAAAAGAACAAACAGATCTATTCCAGAAGAAGTACAACCAGAGTGCTCTTTGGAAGCAAAGATGGTGATCCTGTGTGTTACATACTTTGGAGATGTTGTCAGGAGGAATCAGTCCCTGAAGAAAGACATCATGCTTGGTAAACTAGAGGGTCAGCAAAAAACCGACCTTCAACAAGATGGATTAAAACAACGGCTATAACAATGGGCTTAAGCATTAAAACAATTGTGGGCATGGCAAAGGACCATAGTGTGTTACGTTATGTTGTGCGTAGGGTTGCTATGAGTCAGAACCCACTCAACAGTGACTAACAACAACATAGATGGCAATTTGTTATGGAAGACAATATCACATATAACTGTAGTTTAAGCCTCAGATTTTACTGATCTGAAACAGTAATGCCCTAAGTTATATTACATTACTTTGAGAGAATCCAGATATTTCATCAGGAAAATAACATAAAAGTTTATAGTAAACAGGTATAAAAAAAGTTACAAACAGGTTATGAACAGTTATCATAGACTGAAAGTAATTTTTTTCTTAAAGACTTGGTGACATACTTTCATAAAGATTACAGCCTATAAACCCTAAGGGACAGTTCTACTCTGTCTCATATGGTCCCTGTGAATCATAATCAACTGGTGGTACACACACAGCTATGCTTTAGTTGGGCTCCATGTGCAATTTTTGTGTCATCTCTGCTCTGAGGATTCAAAAATTTGATGGGATAAGTATTTTATTCACTTGATGGAAAACTTTCATTAGATTGTCTTCTTGTTGTTCATCAACTTGAATGAGTATATTTTCTTGAATAAATAACAATTTTGTATTCTGCAGCACATTTCACAATAGACTTATCTAAAGATACATTGAGAATATGAATAGATAATAATTTTATTTAACTGTCTAATATTATGGACTGCTATTTATAGATTCCAGAAAGCAGTGCTTCTTATGTAAGAATTTTGACAAAGAAGATTTACTTGTTAGTTTTTCTGTCTGAATTTTTGACATAACACTTGAGAAGAACATTGAAAATCATCAGTGAAATGGGCAGCTGAAGCTATGTTTATAGTTAATGTTGTGTATCACATTCAAAGATAGCTTTTCTATCTTCACATATACTTCACTTGGCTGGCTCAATCACTGATGACATATAATTCTTGATCCATTTCAATCTTGCTTCAAGACTATAATAAAGTGAACTTAAATATTTTACATCCTACATTCTCAGCAATATAAAAACACATGAAAGGGTTTGTTCCAAAGCATTGAAATACCACTCATATTCCTTATGTTGGCTCTTTACCATGAAAAACTTCATAAAACATATAGACATAGCCAACTACTCCTGGCAAACTTTATGGATTTAGACAATTATCATTTAATAAGTTATTCTTTCTTCCTTTTTTAACTAGCAATACTAAGGCATGGTCTATAGTCTCGATTTTAAAACAGTTCAGAAATTCCATTGGTATACTTGTTTTTCATGTTTCAAAAATTAAAATTGTTTTCAGTTCTCTAACGTACTCATTCCTTGGGGAATTATTTCATGGTAACTAAATTCATAAGTCTTTTCATTTATAAGTTAGAGTATATCATGGATTGAATTGTGCCCCCTCCACTCCCCAAATATGTGTCAATTTAATTAGGATGCGTTCCCTGCAGAAACCCTGGTGGTATAGTGGTTAAAGGCTGTGTCTGCTAATCACAAGTTTGGCAGTTCAAATCCTCTGAGCACTCCTTGGAAACTTTATGGGACAGTTCTTCTCTGTCCTATAGGGTCACTATGAGTCAGCGTGTATTACATGATTGTCCATTACTTTGTCATCTGTTGAGATTTTCCTATGTCTTGTAAATCCTGTCTCTGTGATGTTAATGAAGCAAGACTAGAGGCAATTACGTTAATGAATCAGGACTCAATCTACAAGATTAGGTCATTTTAAATCAATCTCTTTTGATACATAAAAGAGAGCAGCCAGAGGACAGATAAGGAGATCTCATACCGCTATGGAACACATCAGAATAATACATCTTTGGGACCTGGAGTCCCTGTGCTAAGAAGCTCCTCTGCTGGGAATGACTGAGGACAAGGACCTTACCTCAGAACCAACAGAGATACAAAGCCTTCCCCTGTAGCTGGCTCCCTGAATTTGGACTTCTTGCCTTCTAGACTTCAAGAGAGTAAATTTATCTTCATCAAATCCATCTATTTGTGATATTTCTGTTACAGCAGCACTAGATGAAGGTGACACTGTGTCAGTGAATTAATTCACTCTCAGAAAAGTGTTAGCTTACAAATCAATAATAACGGAACTGACTATTTAGGAGATTCTTATCTCTAAAGGATGAGATATCTGATTAGTGTAAGAAAGCACCTTTTGGTGAACACCGTTGAGTTTTCTGAAGTTAGGAAGCCACTGGAGATGTTTTGTTCTAACCCTGACTTTGACAAGAATCACTGTCTAAAGATGCTGAACCCAGAGTATTGAGGAAGGCTCAAGTAAACAATGTGGACATTAAATATTTGTCATAATTTTAATTGTTAGTATATAAATAACCAAGTGAATTCTCTATCTAGAATTAATGAAGAGTTGAACGAGAAAGAACTATTGTAAGAATACTGAAACTGATTTAGTGACTTCTCATAGAAACCCTGGTGGCCTCATAATTAAGTGCTGCTATAAATGCTAACTGAAAGGTCAGCAGTCTGGCTATCCCAGGCACTCTTTGAAAACTATGTGGCGTTTCTTCCCTGTTCTATAGGGTCGTTAGGAGTCAGAATCAACTTGATGGCAATGGGTCTGGATTTTTTTTTTAAATGGATAGTTCACTGAGCAAAGTGTGAATTCAGCATACTTTAAAAAGTATTTTCTCAGAGTAAAAGCTACTCAAATCCATCCTTATGATGGTGATCATGGTATTAATGATTACAAACACTAATTTTTATATATACAATTACTCATGATCTCATAACCAGCTAAACTGAATCTACATCTAGAATCTCTTTCAACTATGTCTAAAACATAACCGAACTGTTTTACAGTGCTGTTTTATAATACTGTTTGACAGCCTGCCATGTCTGTCTCCACCATGGATAGAAAAAAACCAAACCAAACCCATTGCCACTAATTTGTGTCCAACTCATAGTGACCCTGTAGGTGAGAGTATAACTGTCCCATAGTGTTTCCAAGGAGCACCTGGAGGATTTGAACCGCTGACCTTCAGGTTAGCAGATGTAGAACTTAACCCAATACACCACCAGGGTTTCTGCCTCCACTATGAAAATACAGTAAAAGTAAAGTGAAACTCTCTTAAACAGTATTGGGTGAACTAACTCTGATGAATTATTGTTCCAGGTTCTAGATTCAAAGACTATGTATTTCTGTTGTTGCAATAGTTTTAAATGGAATGTTATAATGAATTTGTTTATATCTTACATTAGTTATACTTATTCCTCTTATATGAGATTTTGAACAAAGTTCAACCAGTTATCTCAGCCTATTGTTAGTTATACCCCTTTAGAAGATAAAATTCTCATGTTCCTATTGCCTCTAAAGTCATTGAAAGGCCAAATTCCACTCTATCTTCACCACCTTGCTTTTGTAATAAAAGAACATCTCTGACAGCCACAAATATATTTTTTAATTTTATCTTTTTTATAGTTACATTGCAAAAATGAATATTTTATCAATGTAAAATTATACTATAAACCTGCACCGACATATGCCATTCTCCACCACCCTCATATTGAACATCCCTCTTGTTGGGAATCACTATAATTCCATCACAGAATTTGTTAAGTGGTCTAATTGTAGCAGCAACTTGCATGCCAGTATCAGAGACAGCTAGATAATAAGATCTTTTATCACACCTCACATTGTGTATGAAAAAGTTCACGTTTATTTATTTTATAGATGAGGACTATAAGGTTTAGAGATATTGAGCACTGGGTTCAAGCTACTAAACAATAGAATCAGTTTGGAACTCAGGAGACCAGACTCCAGCTTAAGACTCTAAATTTGTCCACACTTAAAAAGAAAGAAACCAAACCCAGTGCCATCAAGTCAATTGCAACTCACAGCAACCCTATAGGACAGATTAGAACTACTCCATAGAGTTTCCAAGGAGTGTCTGGTGGATTCGAACCACCAGCCTTTTGCTTAGCAGATATAGCACTTATCTACTACACAACCAGGATTTCGTTGTCCATTACCAACCTTAAATGACTCTGCTGTGGATACAAACAGGCACATTATAAGTCAATTCCCCTGAATTAAGACAACTGGCTCTTAAAAGTTCTCCTTTACCTATGTACACTAATTCAAAAATCATCCTTGCCAGAAGAACCGGATGATGCCCGGCCACTACCAGTGACAGCCGTGATGGAGCTCACTAAGGTGAGTCTCACTGGCAACACAAGAATAAAAAGGGGTACACCCTGAGATCCCCACTAAAAGACCTCAATTGATGGTTCAGCAGTTTCGGGGTTCCCCTGGGAGCATGGCCCCTGACCCTGATGCTGCCCTTGACCATAAATCATAACGGAGGTCTACTCTTCGGACAGGAATGGATTGGACTTGGCGATGCAGAGTGACCATATATTGGATGCACTTTATGGTTCTATACATCTATAGGATGTCATCCTGCTGACCTCTGGCTGGAGGAAGGGGAGTGGGTGGAGAGGAGAGGAAAGGAGACTGTTGGGAGGATGAGACATGTATGGAGCAGAGAGGAATAGTGTGCTGTCACTGGACAGGGAGAGCAGTGGAAGCTGCATATAGGTGGGCATGTAAATTTATACAGGAATGTACATCTTCACTCAGTTATATTAAATTAAAAAAAATCATCTGTGGCCATTTATTCCATATGCATTTTAATTCCCCACAATACAATCAAAAGCTTTACAACATTCATTTATACTATGTTTTCTAATGTTTTCATAAAGGGATCTTTACACTGATTCCCTTTTTATCATTATCTCAATATTCAGGAATCATCTGTTTACAGTGATATCACTTGTTTTCCATGCTGAAAACGAAAATGTCAATAAAAGTTGCTGCATTAACTTTCTGTTACCCATCTACCTGAGAATGTTTCTTTCAACTGTATTTGTTTTTGTTTTTTTTCAAGTGCCGACTCATGGGTTTATGTAAATTTGTTATCATCTAGTTGGTTCTGACTCATCAACACCCTTTAAGACAGAGTACAACTGCCCCATAGTGTTTCCAGAAATTCCTGGTGGATTCAAACTGCTGACCTTCTAGGTTTCAGCTGAACTTTTAACCAATGCATTACAAGGGTACAGGCACTACAAGTAGTTTACATAAAGAAAGTAAAAAGAGAATGCATAGATTGATCCACGTTGTTGAAAATAGACTTGACTGCTGTACTCTGTAGCCACAGAAACTCATGGGTAGTCATATAAGTGTATGTGACAACATCAGGAAAATCTGTGGCTAAAATGTTGAAAGAATCATAACAATAATTAAAATAAAATTCAAAGTAATACTTTAAAAACTCAATAAGGACATTGTAGGATTGGCCTTACAAATACCCAAAAGAAAATTCAAAGTATGTAGTTTTCTAAAGACAGTAACTTCTACTGTCCTCTGAAATATAGGTGTTTAGTCTATCTACAGAATTTTAAGCTTCTGTACTTTTCATACAAAATTGAAATAAGTCCTATGCATAGTAAAATGTTGAATATTACTGAGAGAAGTAAATAATTAGAATAAAAAAATACTTCCTTAAAAAATAAACTACTTCCATGTTTCTTCATTTGTATCCATTATTTATGGATAAAATTCACATATTTTATAACTACTTGAGATGCTGTAAATCTAAATACTGTCTCATGGAATGTCATCACAGGTGAAAGACTTGACTACTGAATGTGCCTTTGAAAAAAGGGGTATAAATCTGTTCCGGTCACCTTTAGTTAAAAATACAGCACCTAATATTCTTATCATGAGAACATAATTTATGTAGTTTATAGATTTTAATTTTATCACAGTGTGGAAAACTGTTATCAATCTGTTCAAATCAATTATCCATGAAGACTATAATAAATTAAATTTACATATTTGCTACCTTTAATCAAATGCTTGATATTCATTTGCTCATTTAGGAATCACATTTTGTGATAGCACTGCTAAAATGAGAAAAGAGACTAATTTTCTAAGAGGTAGACTGTATGAAATTTGAATAGAAATTCTAACTTGGACTTTTGGGAAGCCATTTGGGGTCCTTTTTCTTCATTCCCCGCCCCCCTCACTTAGTTTTCCTGTCTACTTATAACTGGTTAAAAAAAAAAAATGTTTCAGCAACAACAAAAAAATAATCTGGATAATCAAATCCAGAACTTGAGCAGTTCTGTGGCTTTCAATACCGTTCTTTGTATTTCTATAGCGTATGCTATACTTTTTTCCTTCTTTCTTTTTTTTATTCTTCATTTCAGGATGTACACAATGTTGGTTGACTCAATTCATGGGAATGACCTACATATATATCAAAAAGCCAAATTTAGCTTGGAGTAATGCTTCTACCAGCCTCATAGCAAAGTTAATAACTGATTAGATGCATTTGGTATAAGAAGTACTTTCTGAGCTTATTAGGCAATTTGACTTATGAGAGGACAATGGCAGGAATCCAACTCTGCTTACTGTATTTAGGGCAGGGTAAGTTCACTGGGTCCTTGTACACCAGTCCCCTGCATTAGTCTGAAAAGATTCTTGGGACAGATCCTAGAAATGAGGCATACAGGAGAATGTTAGTTATGCGGGGCCCTCACAAATGTATGCAATGCCACTCACTGACATGTACAAAGAGTCTATTTTATAAATCGTCAAAGAAGCCATTGTAGCAGATGGACAGCAGAGAAGAGCTGTCAATTCTATTATTAAATTGACATTCCACACATACTGCTTTCAGATTGAGGCCTTTAATTCCCTTCATCTTCCTTCCCTCCACCCATCCTGCACCATTTAATGTCTTTTTTCTTACATGATCTGTCAAATAGACATTAATGTTAAAATATCAGACAAATGAGCTTCGCAACAGGCCATCCTTCTGCTTCATTGACAACTATTTGAAACACCTAGTAGAACGTCTTCATGACATCTCTATTGATACAATTGCTACAGAAACTGACACCTCCCAGGGTACTGTCAATCAAGTACTTTAGGATAAAACAAAAACCACCACCAAAAAAAAAAAAAAAAGTGCCTTAAGTAAGACATCAAAAAGTACTGTAATTTGATTGGGGAAAAGGAAGAAGAGCAAGGCATAGTCTTAGTGAGACAGAACACTCAACTCTTTGACGTTTTTGACAGTGTAAAACAAAGAGCACGTGTTTAGACAAAACAAGGGTTTGATACAAGTGGGAAGTTAAGTCTCTTGGGGTTGCCATTGTTCTCTTATCTGCTGGAATCATGTGTGTCAAACAAGCATCCAGTGAAGACAGTGTCCTGCTATCCTTGTCCACTTGTTTAAAGCTGTTCATATTGTTCTACATCCCCCAGCCTGAATTTCCCAGGTAGCCTGCCTTGGTTTCCTGCCTGCTGCGAATTCTCTGTGAAGATGAAGGGCCTGAAGAGATGGCTAAGTTTTGCTCTCAGGGGAGTCTAGTTGTGAATATTCTGTGACTGACAGCTGTTGGGAAGAACAACAAGGAGAGTTTTACATCTCTTTACTGCTCTGAAGCATCCCCATTCCTTTCTACTTTGTCTATTGTAATTCATGGTAGAGCTAGAATTCCTATGCTTCCAGTGCAGACACCTGAGTACTATGAAGCTACAAGGCTACATTGTTTGAGAATTAAGAAGTAGATCAGTGTCATCACAAAGTGGAAAGCTACAGAAATTCAGTTTGTCATTAGGAGAAAAAAAATCCCTAACATTCTTAACAAGGCATTTTATCTTATATTATTTTTTGTCTGAAGAATAAAACTTACTGTGTATCTCAATACACTGTCAGTAAAATGAGAGTTAATTTAAAATGTTTTGAATTGTGATGTAACTATTTTAAACTTATTAAATTACTTATTAAAGATAGTATGTTAACTGAGTAGCATTAAGATTTCTCTGATGGTAAAATGACGAACTCACCTATAATTTCATATAATAAACTTAAAAAAATTTGTCACTCATCACTTCATTGTCATGCTTAGAATTTCATTGTTTATTGCCTGGCTGTCATTTAATGTTGCCTTACTTCAAATCTGAGAGAGGAATAATCTGAAGTTTAGATGAAACATCAGCACTGAAACTATATCACATAACATCTTTGCATAAACAAGCCAAATTGATGTAATTCTCATGCTCATCATATTACCTAAAACTTAAAAAGTAGCTTGTCACGGAATATAATTTACTCAATGTAAATGGTTCTATAATACTACTGAAAAACCCTTCTGCCTTTTACTGGCTTTAAGATGATGAGGACATCGAAGATTTTTACCAGCTTCTACAGTTCAAAATTGTTCAAACATGCAGTCAGGATGCATTGATAATTATTGATTACTGGACACTTGGGGTGAATGAAAAAGTTGGAAACAAAGAAGGATTGGTAATAAGAAAACACAGCGTTGGTAATAGAACTAACACCAGAAATCACATGATAGAACTTTGCAAGATTAACTACTTCTTCATTGCAAATATCCCTTTTTTAACAAACACAAACAGTGACTGTCCACATGTACCACACCAGATGGAATATACAGGAACCAAATTGACTACATCCATTGAAAAAGATGATGGAAAATCTCCGTATCAGCATCCAAGACAAGACCAAGTACTGACTTCAACACAGATCATGACAATTGCTCATATGAAAACTTGAATTGAAACTGAAGAAAATTACAAGTCCACAAGAGCCAAAGTATGACCTGAGTATATCCCTACTGAGTTTGGAGATAATTTCAAGAATAGATTTGATGTGTTGAGTACTAGTGACTGAAGACCAGATGAATTGTAGAATGACATCAAAGCTGTCATCCACGAAGAGAGTGAGTGATCATTAAAAAGACAGGAAAGACAGAAAAGACCAAACTGATGTCAGAAAAGACTCTGAAACTTGCTCTGGAAGGGCAAGCAGCCAAATAAAAAGGAAGGAATGGCGAAGTGAAAGAGCTGAACAATAGATTTCAAACAGCAACAAGAAGACAAAATAAAGTATTGTAATGACATTTGTAAAGAGCTGGAAAAGGAAAACTATAAGGCAAGAACGTGTTCTGCATTTCTCAAGCTGAAAGAATAGAAGAAAATATTCATCCTGGAAGTGCAATAGTGAAGAATTCTACAAGGAAAATATCAAATGATTCAAGAAACATCAAAAGAAGATGGAAGGAATACCCAGAATCATTATACGAGAAAGAACTGGTTGATGTTCAGCCACTTCAAGAGGTAACATATGATCAGGAACTGATGGTACTGAAGAAGTTGAAGCTGCATTGAAGGCAGTGGTGAAAAACTAGGCACCAGGAATTGATGGAATACCAAATGAGATAGTCAATAAACAGACACAGTGTTGTAAGTGCTCAGTTGCCTATGCCAAGAAATTTGGAGGACAGCTACCTGGTCATCTGACTGGAAGAGATCTATATTTATGCCCATTGCAAAGAAAGGTGATTCAATTGAATGAGAAAATTACTGAACAATATCATTTATATCACATGCAAGCAAAATTTTGCTAAAGGCTATTCAAAAGTGACTGCAACAATGTATTGATAAGGAATGGCTAGAAATTCAAGCTGGATTCAAAAGAGGGCATGGAACCAGGGATATCATTGCTGATATTGGATCACTCTCTGATGAAAGCAGAGAATACCAGAAAGATGTTTACCTATGTTTCATTGACTATGCAAAGGCATTTGACTGTGTGGGTCATGTGCTATTAAGGAATATGTACATGGATTAAGAGTCAGTTATGCAAACAACACAAGGGTATACTGCATGGTTTAAAGTCATGGAAGATGTGTGTCAGAGTTATACCATTTCAACATACACTTTCAATCTGTATGCTGAGCAAATAGTCTGAGAAGCTAGATTATATGAAGAGCAAGGTATCAGGATTATAGGATGACTCACTAACAACCTGCATTATGCAGACAAGTGATGAAGATTGGAAATACTGTTGAAGCTTAAGGACCACAGCTTTCAGTATGGATTGCCCCTCGATGTCAGGAAGACAAAAATCTTCATAACTGGACCAGTAAGCAACATCATCATAAATGGAGAAAGGATTGAGGTTGTTAAGGATTTCACTTTACTTGAGTCCACAATCAATGCCCATGGAAGCAGCAGTCAAAAAATCAAAAGACGTGTTGCATTGGAAAATCTGCTGCAAAGGATCTGTTTAAAAAATTGAAAAGTAAAGCTGTCACCTTGAAAGATAAAGTACATTTGACCCAAGCCATGATAATTTCAATTGCATCACATGTATGCGAAAGCTGGACAAAGAATAAGGAAGAGTGAACAAGAGTTGATGTCTTTAAATTGTGATGTTGGAGAAGAATGTTGAATGTACCATGGAATGCCAAAAGAACAAACAGATCTGTTCTAGAAAAAGTACAACCAGAGTACTCCTTGTAAACGAAGATTGCAATACTGCATCATACATACTTTGCACATGTTGTCAGGAGGCATCGGTCCATGGAGAAAGACATCATGCTTGGTAGAGTGGAGGGTCAGTGAAAAAGAGGAAGACCCTTGATGAATTAGACTGACAGAGTGCCTGCAATGATGGACTTACACTTAAAAATGATTGTGGGCATGGCACAAGGCTGGGCAATGTTTAATTCTGTTGTACATAGGGTTGCTGAGTTGGCACTGATTTGATGGCACCTAACAACAACAACAAAATGATGAGATCCTAAGCCTCTTGACCCAGAGCCTGTGTTTCACAGCCAAGATTAAAAGCCAACCCTGGACAACATGTTAGCTCAATAATGAAGTGACTCTTGAGGTTCACTCTTCATCCAAAGCTTAGCCAAGCCAAGTGCCGTCATCCAAAGCTTAGACAAACCCATAAAGCAAAGGAGACTAAAGAGACACACGAGCCCAAAGACAAGAATTAGAATGCTGGGGGAACAGGAAAGCTTGTAACAGCATTGAGAAGGGAGGGCATTGACATGTCATGGTATTGTTAGCCAATGCCCATATATTTGAACTGTTTGATAAGCAGTTAGATTGTTCTATAAACATTCACCTAAAATAAAATGAAAAACAAAAAGACACTAAACTTTGTTCTGTCATGTGACACCCCACACCCCAAAAAGACTAAAAGCCCAAACTGAAGTGCAATGGAAATTCACAGCTTAAAAAAGAAGAGTTACTGACCAGGAACCTAATAGAAGGCCCTAGATAGAATGGAAGGAAAAATGTAAAATGAAACTCCAAATCCTACAGAGAGCCAGACCTACCAGATCAATAACAGACTAGAGGAATCCCTCAAGTCTATCACTGTAAGATATCCTTTGAAATTGACATTGAAGCCACTCTTGGTGGTCACCTTTGAGCCAAATAATAGATTGGCTTAAAAAAACAAACAGCAATACCCTTGAGCAATATGTCCTTTAAACAATCAACTATATGAGATCAAATGGTCAACATTTACCACAAGCAACGATAAGAAGACAAAGAAGAAAAGGAAGCTAGAGGCATAAAGATATAATAAACAGTACGGAAATAATGAGAATGTTAACACATTGTCAAAATTGTAATGAATATTGCAAGAAATTTGGATATAAGATTTTAAATAGTCACCTAATTATAGAGCAAACTTTCACCCAAAATGCAGTAAAGTATTTTTTAAAAGATTAAGTATTGAGGCAGCTCCAAGATGGCAGAGTAGGCACATATCTCCTTAATTCCCTCTGAAAATTAAGGCCAAGATTGACAACTGAATGGAGAATTCTGGATACCCAGTGAGTCCTAGGATACAGTATAAAGTTGTCAGATTGGAAGTCATGCAACTAAATGGGAAACTTCTCTCTCACTGAGTCCTGCTCTTAATGACCCACAGTTTGTGTGGACTGCAGGTACTGGTACTTTTAATTTTATTTTCTTCTGTTGGCCAGTAGGTGTGGGTTGGGCATTAGCCAGCAGATACACTGCACTGCAGTGCTGATGTGAACAGAGTGTGGCACAGCAGAGAGACAATGTGTGGGATAGCCACATTTTGACAGGCTGGCAGGAGACTGAGTGCACCACAGCCTCTCCAACCTCTCTTTTCTAAGCTTCACCATAGATTCTGATATTTTGCTGTGGGCAGGACAGCTTGACCAGAACAACATCTTGGTAGGCGGTGAGGGGAAGTGGAGTCACCCAACCAGGGGCCTCAGTGAGGGCTAAATTTCCAGGTTGGGTGGCGGTGCCAACCCAAGGAGTGCTTTTCCAGCAGAAAGGCTGTGTTTCACACAGTGTTGCCTCACATGTAGGGCTCTGCTGAGGATGGTAGCAGGGCAGGAGCCCACCCCCCTGCTCTGAACAACACCATAGCATCTGGGGACAGCTGAATAAGTGCTTCCATCATCAGCTGGAAGGCATGGCTTGCCACACCTGACAGCCTGACTGATCTTGGAAGCTGTCAGATAGCTTTTAGTTTTTAAAATAGGATTGCCTGGAGAAATATCTGCTGAACAGCCTAATAGCATCTCCTCCAACCTTACTGATCCACATTATAGGGTTGGATGATGCCCCCCACCTCCTCGTGACTTCCTAAGTAGGGTAGTGTCATTGCGAGCCAGGAGGCAGAGACTGCGACCCCAGAGAGTCCACTGGGGCCAATCACTAGAGTACACAGAGGTGGCTGATGACCAACTCCCTTCTCAGAACTATGTTCCAGTTCCTGTTGAGGCTACACTAGAGAAAATAAACAGCCTCTAGAAAGCCCAAAGGCAACAAATGATTGCTAAGTGTTTAAAGAAACACCCCACTGTAGCTCTGGAAAACATCCAAAATAAAGAATCAAAAAGCTTCCCCGATGAAGATGCCTTTCTGAAACAATTGGAGATCAATTACAAAATAACTATATAGAGAGCCCTCCTAGAGATTAAAGAAAACTCTGCAGAGCAAAATGAAAAACTAAGAAAGCTATTTAAACTGATGGAACAACAATATTCTGAAATCTAGCAGATTAGTAACAAAGTTACAGAATTAGACAATTCAATCCAAAGCCAAAAGAACAGGATTCAGGAGATGTAAGTCATACTTAGTAACCTTGAAGAAAGAGAAACTGACACCAGCATTTACAATGAGAAATCAGAGAAAAGAAATAAGAAAAATAAAGAAGCATTAAGAAACATGTGGGGCTTCATTAAGAGGAAAAAAATCTATGGTTAATTGGAATTCCTGAACAATGAGGGGTACATGAAAACACAGAGAGTACTGTTATTGAGTAGCTGACAGAAAATTTATCTGAAATTGTGAAAAAACAGAACATAAATAGATATCCAAGATGTATACTGAATGCCAAAAAACTAGACCACAAAAGAAAGGCATCAAGACATACTATAATCAAGCACAATAAAATGGAACACGAGCAAAAATTCCTAAAGTTAGCAAGACTGAAAGCAAAGCCGACCTTCAGATGAAGCCCCCTAGGGTTTTATCTGACTTTTCAGCAGAAATGATGTCAACAAGGAGGAAGTGGGATGACAATTTCACAGCCTTAAAGGAGAAAAACTTCTAAACAAGAATTATATATCCTACAAAACTGTCTTTCAAATATGGAGATTAAATTAAGACATTCATGGATAAACAGAAGCTTACAGACTTTGTAAAAACCAAACCAAAACTACAAGAAATAGTGAAAGAAACTGCTTACTAGAACAAAACCGTTACGTGTATATCTAAGGAGGCAATGCAGGACACAACATCCAGAAGTTTACCCAGATAGGCAAGGCACAAAACTCAATCAAAGGTACAATATTAAAAGAAGAGAACTAGTGATTATATTCTGAAAACTATGACACCATCACAGTAGAAATATGGACATACTACAATAGTTATTATCCCTTCAGATAGAGAAGAAGTTAGAAAGATCTACAGAAGTTAATATTGGGTTTAAACTTAGAATATTAAGGGAGATGATAGGGTAAGCCACAAAGCACAATAGCAATGCAACCTATCAAAAAAAGAAACATAATATAGGCATCTCAGCAAACACAAAACCAACCCTGAAAAAGATGAAAATTCAACTCATAAAGAAGAATGATCCAGAACAGAATATTAAAAGCAACAGAGAAAACATCAACACAAAAACAAATTCATCAAAACAACAGGACTAAACACATATGTGTCAATAATTACGCTGAATGTAAATGGGTGGAAGTCTCCAATAAAGAGATAATGAGTGACATCTTGGATCAAAAGACACGACCCATCTACATGTTCTTACAAGAAGCACACCTTAGACTTAAAGACAGGAAAAAACTGAAAATCAAAGGATGGAATAAACATGTCAAACTAACAATATATGAAGAAGAGCAAATGTGACAACACTAAACTCAGATAAAATAGATTTTAATGAAAACTCCACCACTGTGGAGAAGAATGGTCACTATTGCTGAAAGAGTCAATACACAGGCAGAACTTAACAACATTAAACGATTATGTACCCAATACCAGAGCATCTAAATACATCAAAGAAACATTGACTACACTGAAACATGAGATAGATCACTCCACAGTAATACTTGGAGACTTCAACACTCCCCTTCAGCAATGGACAGATCATCTAGAAAAAAGCTCAGTAAAGACACAGAAGATCTTATTGCTACAATTAACTAATTAGATCAAATTGACAAACACAGAAATTTTTATCTGTAACAGGTAACTACAACTTCTTCTGCAATGCTCACATTTTACAGAATAGACCATGTGTTAGGACATAAAGCAAATCTCAACAAAATCCAAAACACTCAAGTATTGTGAAGTGTCTTCTCAGACCATAAACCCATAAAAGTCAAAGTCAGTAGAAGAAAAAAAAATAGAAATTGGAACTCATAGAAACTGAACAACACTTTGCTAAAAAGCTATGGATTATAGAAGTAATCAAGGATATGATAAAGCAATTTATGGATTCAAATGAGAATGCAAACACACTTTACCAGAACCTATAGGATACAGCCAAAGCAGCGCCCAGAGGTCAGCTTATCTCTATGAATGAACACATCCGGAAGAAAGCACCCAAACCGAGAATTAACACTACAGCTTGAATAAGTAGAAAGAGAGCAATACAGGAATCCCTCAGGCACCAGAAGAAAACAGATCATAAAGATTAGAGAAGAACTAAATGAATTAGAGACCAGAAGAACAACTGAAAAAAGTGACAAATCCAAAAGCTGGTGTTTTGAAAATATCAACAAAATTCACAAACTATCGGCTAAACATACAAAAGAAAATCAGGAAGGGAAACAAATAACCTAAATAAGAAATGAGATGGGAGATGTCACAACAGATGCAACTGAAGTTAAATAATATGAAAGATTGTATTCTAACAAATTTGAAAACCTAGAAGAAATGGATAAATTTGTAGATTCATATCACCTACCAAAAATACCACAAGGAGAAGTAGAACAATTTAATAAACCCGTCACAAAGGAGGAGATTGAAATGTGATCAAAAAACTAACAATCATTTCAAGAAAACTTAACTAAATACTACTGAGACTATTTCTCAGTACAGAAAGGGATGGAATACTCCCAAATACATTTTATGAAACTGGCATAACTCATACCAAAGCCATGGAAAGATCTCACAAAAAAAGAAAACTACAGACCAATATCACTCATGAACTTAGATACAAAAATCTTCAACAAAATCTTTGCCAACTGAATTCAACAACATATCAAAAAATAATTCAACACAACCAAGTTGGATTTGTAGCAGGGATGCAAGGCAGGTTCAATATCAGAAAAGCAATTAATGTGATCAACCACAAAAATAACACAAAAGGTGAGAGTCACCTGATTTTGTCAATTGATGCAAAAGAGGCATTTGACAAAATCCAACACTCATTCATGCTAAAAAAATGTCAGAAAAATAAGAACGGGGGGAAATTCCTCACTGCATTAAGGGGCATCTACACAAAGTCGACTGCATACATTGTCCTGAATGGAGAGAAACTGAAAGAATTGCCCTTGAGAAAGGAAACTAGACAAGGATGCCCACTTTCATCACTTTTAATCAACACTGCACTATAAGTTCTGGCCAGAGCAATTAGACAAAATAAAGAAACAAAGGGCACCTGCATTGCCCCGAAAGAAGAAAAAACCTTCCCATTTGCAGATGATATGATTGTATATGAAGAGAATCCTAAAGAATACATAAGTTAACTACTGGAACTAATAGATGAGTTCAGCAAAGTATTCAGGATATAAGATAAACATAAGTAAATCAGAAGGATTTCTTTATACTAACAAAGAGATCATTCAAGAAGAAATCACCAAATTAATACCATCTGCTATAGCCCTCAAGAAGATAAAATATCTAGGAATCAATCTAACTGGAGAAATAAGAGACCTGTACATAGAGAACTACAATATCTTACTGCAAGAAACCAAATACATAAAGGCAGATACCTACTCTGCTCATGGATGGGAAGACTTAATATTGGAAGAATGTATGTTTTACAAAAATCAATCTAAGTACACAACGCAACCCCAATACAAATTCCACGGACATATTTTAATGAGATTGAGAAACAAATGGCCAACTTTGTTTGGAAAGGGGGAAAAAAAAACAGATGAAGAAAGCACTACTAAAGACGAGGAACACAGTGGGAGACCTCACACTACTCGTCTTTATAACTGATTACACTGCTACAGTGTACTTGTATAAAGAGAGAAATATAGACCAGTTGAACAGAGTGCAGACCCCAGAGAAGCCACCATCCTCCTATGAATAGTAGATACTAGAAAAAGGCCATAAGATTGTAAACTTGGGAAAAACAGTCTCTTAAACAAACGGTGATGGCAAAATTGGATATCCATCTGCAAAACGTTGAAACAATACTCATACCTCACACCTTACACAAAAACTAACTCAAATTGCATCAAAGACCTAAATATCAAACCTAAAATGATAAATATCATGCAAATAAAAATAGGGTAAACAATGGAAGTCTTAATACGCAGCCTGGGAAGACTTCAAAATCTCACAAAGCTCAATCCACAGAAGAGAAAACAGATCAATGGGAACTACTCAGAATCAAACACTTTTGCTCATCCAAAGACTTTATCAAAAGAATTAAAAGACCACCTACAGAATGGGAAAAATCCTTGGCAACTAGATGTTAGACAAATGTGTGATCTCCGTAATCTACAAGGTACTACAAAGTATCAACAAGAAAAAGGTAAATAATCCAATTAAGTGATGGACAGAGAAGATGGACAGACACTTTACTGAAGAGGACATCCAGGCAGCCGAAAGACACATGAGGAAATCCTCACAATCACTAGCTATTAAAGAAACCCAAATCAAATTCACTATGAGATATCATCTCACCCCAACAAGTTTGGCCGTGATCCAATAAACACAAAGCCACAAATACTGGAGAGGCTGTGGAGAGACTGGAACTCCCCTACACTGCTGGTGGGATTGCAAAATAGTACAACCTCTTTGGAAAGCAAACTCATGCTTCCTTAAAAATCTAGAAATTGATATACCATTTGAACCAGTAATCACACTGCTTGGAATACACCCTACAGAATCAAGAGCAGTCACATGAACAAATACATGTATATGAATGTTTATTGCAGCACACTTCACAATAACTAAAAGATGGAATCAACCCTGATGCCCAACAACAGATGAATGGATAAACAAACTATGGTACATATACTCAGTGGGACACTATGTCATGATAAAGAATAATGATGATTTTAGGAAACATCTCATAACCTGGTTTCAATTGGAAATCATTATGCTGAGTGAAATAATCAGTGGCACAAGGACAAATATGGTATGAGACCCCTACTGTAAGTACTGAAAAGTAGACTCATGTACAGAAGAAAAGCCTTTTTGATGGCTGCGGGGAGGGGAGGAAGGGAGAGGGCTGCTCATACATTAGATAGCTGGTAGAAATTTGGTTGAGTGCAAGCAGTGACAGAACACATTAGAAAGATCAACTTAACTAGACTTTAGCATAAATTGAAAACTCTTCTAATCTTAACCCACTATTGCAAGGATAGAGTATCAGGGTTAGATATCTGAGGACCATGCTCTCAGGGGACATTGAGGCCAACTGGTACAACTAGCCTATTGCTAAGAGAGTTTTCTGCACCCCATATTGGTGAGTGGCACCAGGAGTCTTAAAAGCTAGCAAGCTGCCATCAGAGCTACACCAAATTGTCCCAACTCAGCCAGAACAGTTGAATGCCAAGGACAACAAAGACATGAGGAAAAAGAGCCCAGAGGGCAGAAGGACCCATGTGAATGGGTAACTGTGTCAATATGTGATCTGAAGAACCAGATGGTGCCCGGCCATCACCAAAGACATCTGTGATGGGGTACATAATGTTGAGTCCCATTGGCAACACAGGAAAAACAGGGGTGCACCTCAAGGACCCCATTGATGGTCCAATGGCATGGAGGTTTCCCTGGGAGCATGGCCCTACTGCTGTCCCTGACCAGAAAATATTACGGAGCTCAACTCTTCAGTCAGGAATGGATTGGACTTGGGAATATAATGTGACCATATGGTGTGTGTAGTTTAGGGTTCTATGAACATATAAGATGCTGTCCTAGTAGTTTCTTACTACAAGGGAGAGGAGAAGGTAGAGAGGAGTGGACAGGAGATTGTTAAGAGGATATGACATGTATATAATGGAAAGGAGGAATGTGTCATCACTGGCCAAGGAGAGCAGAAGGAGCAGCAGATTGGCAGTCATGCAAATTTAATTTGGATTGTGTACTTTCTCTTAATTACAAAAAGTAAAAAAGATCAAGTGTGAACTCTATTATAAAAAAGACAACAATATGCTATATAAATAAAATATATGTAAACTTTTATCTTAAAAGAAGAATAAATTATGGGTAGTCTAAAAGGGAATGGTATCTTCAGATGCAGAAGTATAAACTAAATGAATACACAATTTTCAAATATATAATTAAAAAAATGGAGTTTCAGATTGAGTACTTCTTGTTTTTTATTACATATATATGTAACATATACATATATATTTTCCTTCATGTTATTTAATAAAACTTACCTAAATCGTGTTATTTTGATTTAGATAAATAGAAATTTATATCACTTTAATATGACATTTATAGTTATTTTGAATTATTAGAACAGCTTTTTGTTGTTCTTGTTGTTAGGTGCCATCGAGTCAGTTCCAACTCGTGGTGATCCTATGCACAACAAAACGAAACATTGCCCTGTCTTGCACCGTGTCCGTGAATGTTTTTATACCTAAGCCCCTTGTTGCAGTCACTGCATCAATCCATTTCATTGAGGGTTTTCCTATTTTTTGCTGACCCTGCACACTACCAAGCATGACGCCCTTCTCCAGGGACTGATTCCTCCTGACAACATATCCAAAGTACGGAAGACAGTCTTGCTCTGTAGAATTCTGGGCAGATTGTATTGACTGGGTATCTTAGCTGATCGGAGGAGTAAAGATAGGGTGAGCAGCCCCTACTTGCCTGTTAGCCGAGGTTTGCTTGTTGCAGTGATGCTGGAAGCTATGCCACCGGTGTTTAGGTACCAGCAGGGTCCCCATCATAGACATGTTTCAGCTGAACTTCCAGGCTAAGACAGATTAGGAAGAAGGACCCAGTGGTCTAATTCCAAAAAGAATTAGCCAAGGAAAACCTTGTGAACAGCAGTGGAACATTGTCAGATACAGTGTTAGAAAATGAGACCCCAGGTTGAAAGTCACTCAGAAGACAACTGGGAAAGAGTTGGCTTCTCAAAGTAGAGGCAACCTTAGTTATATAGAAGGAGTAAAGCCTTTGGGACCATCATTTGCTGATGTGGCATAACTCAACATGAGAAGAAACAGCTGCAAACATCCATTAATAATCAGAACACGGAATGTAGGAAGCATGAATCTAGAAAAATTGGAAATCATCTAAAATGGAATGTGTAAGCAACAATGTCCTAAGCTTTCATGAGCAGAAACAGACTGGCATTGGCCATTTTGAGTCTAACAATCATATTGTCGACTATTCTGGGAACAAAAACTTGAATAGGAACAAGATTACATTCATCATCAAAAAGAACATTTCAAGATCTATCCTGAAGTACAATTCTGTCAGTGATAGTATAAAATCCGAATGTCTACAAGGAAGGCCAATTAATATAACTACTATTCAAATGTACACACCAGCCACTACAACCAAAGATGAAGAGACTGAAAATGTTAACCAGCTGCTGCAGTCTGAAATTGATTGAACATGCAATCAGAATTTATCAGCAATTACTGGTGAGTGGAAGGCAAATGTTGGAAACCAAGAAGAGGGCTTGGTAATTGGAAAATATGGCTTTGGTGACAGAAATAACACTGGAGATCACATGATAGAATTTTGCAAGACTAACAACTTCTTCTTTGCAGATACCATTTTTTAACCAACACAAATGGTGACTGTACACACGAGCCTCACCAAATGGAGTAGACAGGAACTAAATTGACTACACCTGTGGAAAAAGACTACGGAAAAGCTCCACGACAGCAGTCAGAGCAAGACCAGGTTATCAGAGCTGCACAGATCAGGAAGCATCGAAAGAAGATGGAAAGGATACAGAGAGTCATGATACCAGAACAAACTGGTCGATGTTCAGCCATTTGAAAAGTTAGCATATGATTAGGAACTGATGGTACTGAAGGAAGAAGTCGACGCTACATTGCAGGGATTGGCAAAAAAAACAAGGCTCCAGGAATTGACGGAATATAAACTGAGATATTTCAACAAGCAGATGCAGCACTGGAAGTGCTCACTAGTCTATTCCAGGAAATTTGGAGGACAGCTGTCTGAGCAGCTCACTGGAAGAGATCCATATTTATGTCCATTCCAAAGAAAGATGATCCAACTGAATGTGAAATTACCAAACAATATCATTAATATCACACACAAGTAAAATTTTGCTAAAGATCATTAGAAAGTGACTGCAACAGTATATTGAAAAGGAATGGCCAGAAATTCAAGGTGGATTCAGAAAAGGGCGTGAAACCAGAGATATCATTGTTGATGTCAGATGGATCTTGGCTGGAAGCAGAGAATATCAGAAAGATGTTTACCTGTGTTTCATTGATTATGCAAAGGCATTTGACTGTGTGGATCATGACAAATTATGGCTAACGTTGAATAAAATGGGAATTCCAGAACACTGAATTGTGCTCTTGAGGAATCTGTATATGGATCAAGAGGCAGTGATGCAACACAGCATGGTTTAAATCAGGAAGGGTGTGCCTCAGGGTTGTATCCTTTCACCATAACTTTACAATCGATATGCCGAGCAAATAACCCATGAAGCTGGATTATACAAAGAAGAACAAGGCATCTGGATTGGAGGACAACTCCTTAACAACCTGCATTATGCAGACGACACCACCTCACTTGCTGGTAGTGAAGACGATTTGAAGCACTTACTGATGAAGATCAAGGACCACAGCCTTTGATATGGGTTGTGCCTCAACATCAGGAAAACAAAAGTCCCCACAACCAGACCATGAAGCAACACTGTCATAAATGGAGAAAGCATCGAGGTTGTCCAGGATCCACTTTAGTTGGGTCCGGAATCAGCACCTGTGGAAGCATCAGTCAAGAAATCAAAAGACTTACTGCGCTGGGAAAATGTGCTGCAAAGAATGTCTTTAAAGTATTGAAAAGTGGCCACAGCAATGGGCTTAAGCATAAAAATGGTGGTGGACATGGCATAATACCTATGTTGTTCATTGGTCGCTATGAGTTGGAACTGACTCAATGGCACCTAACAACATCAATAACCCCTGGTGGCGTAGAGGTTAAACGTTACAGCTGCTAACCAGAGGGATGGCAGTTCAAATCCACTAGACACTCCTTGGAAGTTCTGTTAGGCTGTTCTACTCTGTCCTGTTGGATTACTATGAGTTGGAATCAACTCTACTCCACTGGGTTTGGTTTTGGTTTCGGTATCCCTGATTACTTGAAATAAAATCTCTGAATATCATTGAGAAATGTGAAGAAAATCCAACAATGTCATTGGAATGTCATCTATTATATAGGTACAAAAACTGTATGCTGAGATTATTAGCTTGAAAAACGTTTTTTAAAAAATTAAATTAACATGCAAACTATGATAACCCTCTGAGGAGTTCAATAATGTTGCCCTTTTTAAAGTAAATACATGAAAGCATAAAAAGTTTTCTTATATAACTTATAAATGTCTTAAAAGTATAATGGAAAAATAAGTAACCTTTAAAATAGAAAAATAGCACTCAACACCTACTGTTTAGGTTGTGTGTGAATAAAATACCAGAACTTTATTGAGGGGAATGAAGGAATAATTGAGTATATTGAAAACATGTCATTTCCTGGATTTCATAATTTAAGGAAATAAATTTAAATTTACTACAGAAAAAATTGAATAAAATATCCCTGAAGTTTTTGAAATATGCAATATTGAAAGAAAACATGTGAATGAGGATTTATTAAATGATAAAGTTGCATTTTTTTATCAGTGTCATGTAGGAAGACAGTTACATATATTTTTCTGATCATATTCCACTGATAGAAGGCAATCACGAAGGCAACACTGTGTGGGAAACTGTGTAGTTTTGAGTTATATTCTCAGATAAAAGACAAAATAGATTTGAAGACTGACTATCCAGTCTCTACACAAGTATACATGAAAATTTATTAAATGATAAAAATTGCTTTTTATTTCAGAGGAATGTGTGCATTATTCAGCAAATAATGCTTAAACAATTTATATTATCAACATATAATAATGGCAATATTTATTAACAGCACTTTCATGTTACATGTAGTTCTATTTGTTCCGTAAATTAGTGAGGTGGAAGCTATTATTGTACAAGAAACTGATGAGGTAGAGGCTATTATTGTCTCTGTTTTACGCATAAGAGAACTGGTGCATAAAGATACTAAATAATAGCATTCGGGTCACATGGCTAGTAAATTACGAGAACAGAATCAGCACCCAGGCTGACAACATTAGAGAGGAGATTTTTAATGTGGCACATAAAAGACAACAGTATCTGCCCTGATTAAGAAAAGGGAAAAACTAATCAAGATTTTACAGGCAAGAATGCAGAGGTAAAGGCAGTACCAAGGACTGAATTGCATCTCCACAAAAATGCAGGTAGCAATTTGGCTAGGCTTTGATTGTGTGATGTTCCTATATGTTGTAAAACATGCCTCTGTGATGTTAATGAGGGACAATAGGCAGTGCTTGTGTTAGTAAGGCAGGACTCCTAAGAGTATATTACGTCTTCAGGGAATCTCTTGGGATATAAAGCAATGAGAAGCAAGAAGAGATTTGAGCACCTCACGTCATCCTCAGGAAAGAAGCAGTACCTGGAGCAGAGCTCGTCCTTTGGATCTAAGGTTCCTGTGTCTCAGAAGTTCCCGGTCCAAGGGCAGATTAACAACAGGAACCTTCCTCGAGAGCCAATGGAGTGAGACTTCCCCAGGAGCTGGTGACCGGAATTTGGAATTTTAGCCTGGTGACAGTGGTTAAGTGCTAGGTCTAATAACTAAAAAGTTGACAGTTCAAATCCATCAGGCACTCCTTGAAAACTCTATGAGAGCAGTTCTACTCTGACCTACAGGGTCACTGTGAGTTGAAATAGACTTGATGGTTTTCTGCGGCAAAATTAATTTCTCTTTGTTAAAGCCATCTACTTGTGGTATTTCTGTTTCAGCAGCACTAGATGACTAAGATAGGCAGTAGATTTTAAGGAATGAGACCTTAAAATACATAGATGAGAGTTAAGAAAGCTGTATGAATTTCCTATTGCTGCTGTAATAAATGACCCCAAACTTAGTAGCTTTAGACAATGCAAATTTGTTCTCTTGTAACTCTGAAAGCCAGAAGTCTAAAATCAAGTTTTTGGCAGCATTCCTTCTGCAGGTTTCAGGAGAGAATCCATTTACTTGTCTTTTTCAGCTTCTAGAGCTGGTCCTTTCACCGCGCCCCGGCCTCTTTCTATTATCATCACATTTCCTTTTCTTTTTTGTTTTCACTTTGACTCTTACTTCCTTCTTATAATGGCTGTTATGATTATACCAGGCCCATCCAGAAAATCAGGGGTAATCACCGAATTACATTTTCAAAGTCATTATAAAATATAAACTAACATTCACAAGTTCTGGCAACTGGGAAGTAGACTTTTGAGACTAATAATCAGCCTACCACAAGAGGTGATATCAGACAGTTAACCTCCGGAAGTAATTAACATTCCTAGAACCGAAAAAGATAAAGGGAAGGAACAACCATAGAAAGTAGCTGATGCAGCAAGACTCCCCAGACAGACAAAAGAAAGCTTCCACTGGTAAAGACCTACCTAGCAGAGAAAGACCCAGGAAAAATTTCCAGCTCCCACTTCCCACATTGCCCCACCCCCTGTATTTAACCGCATCGTGGTGCTTTCCATCGGCTGAAACCCATTAGAAGGGATTATGAGTGATGTACTTTATGGAGTCAGCTCCCTCTGTGAAGCAAAATGAAAAAAGGTAGCAAGTCAACGTAAGACGACAACTGGAGAGTGTCCATCGTAGGATGCCACACTTTTCTCCTTACCGAGCCCATCCCTACCGAGGTTCTTTGTATCTCCTCACCAAGGGAATCACAGCCCAGGATATTCACTGAGCAACAGTTTGCTTCTGAGTCAGGCTACTATGATTTAAAGGCAGGCGATTAAGTTCCCACTCTTCTTCTCTTACCCTTTGTTTCTTGAGTCCACTTGGTAAGTAAACCCAAAATGTGTTGGCCAGCGTCCATGAAAATGTTACTCTGTTACTCTTTTAGAAGATGTAAGAATTAGTATGTTAGTTATGGAAGGCATTGCTCAGTTTATATTCATAGCTTAAAAACAGTAATATCCACAGTCAATCTAACATTTTATAATTATCAAGTATTTGTGATGGGTGTTGGAACCTACATTTCTTCTCCCTGACAAACTTGCTATCACAAATGAAAGCTAATGACAGACTGGATTCTGCCACAGAAACAATTATCAATTGGCAAATATAAGACTAGTTTTGCAAAGTTTTCTGTATGTGCGTGTTTTGTTCATTTGTTTAACATGTTCCAGAAGTATCTTCATAAGAAAGGTTATGCAAGTTAAAATATGACAATACTCTGTTATGTATTAAATCTTGTCCCTCAAAACTATGTTAACTTGCCTAGACCTTGGTTCTTTCATTTCGTGATTGATGAAATTTTCCTGTGTGTAGTAAATCCTAAACTCTGCCTGTGATTAATGAGACAAGATTAGATTGTGTTGAAGAGGATTATAGTGACACGTAACACCCTTAAAGGAAGTTTCCCTGGAATGTGGCTTGTATCACCTATTGTCTTATAGGAGATGAAGGGGAAGGCAAGGGGGCGAGAGTTTGGGGAACTCATACCACCAAGAAAGCAGTGCTGAGAGAAAAGCTGTCCTTTAGTCCTAGGATTCCTGCGGCAAGAAGCTCCTAGGTTAAGGAAAGACTGGTGACAAAGACCTTTTTCCAAAACTGATGCTGAAAGGAAGAATCTGCTTAGAGCAGGTGCTCTGAATTTGCACTTCTAGGGTAACAGATGGCAGTGGGTTTAGTTTTTAGCCTAACACGTTGTGAGAGAATAAACTTCGGTTTGTTAGAGCCACTTATGGTCTTTCTGTTACAGCAGTACTAGAAAACTAAAACGAAGTCTGATATCCACACATAACTTTTTAAATAATCTCTCCCTTAAATAAAAGAAAAAGATAACCAAACATATAGGAGACAAGTCAGTAGAATGGACTTTACACTAAAAGTAGCAAACCATTCTTCGAATAATTAGTGGCAATTTTTGACTCTTAGATTACAGCCTAGAAACTCTTATGGTAGTTCCAGTCTGTCATATATTGCCCCTATGTGTTGGAAGTGACTTGACAGCAAGCAACCACAACAGATTAGAGGTTACCTGATAGGCTCTTAAATGCACACACTCTCTAGACATCATATTTTGTATGTGAGATGATGAATGTAGATTAAAGACAACACTAGGGATAAGTATTGTTCTTCTTCTTTTTTTTTCTCTTTACCCTAAAGAAGGATGTCTTCATATTGACAAAAAGACTAACGACTTGACATAAAACATTGCATGTTCATTTCATTGAATTACATACCTGGGGTAGGCTGAAAAATGGCCCTCAAAAAGATAGCTAAATCCTAATTCCTGGAACCTGTAAAGGTAACTTATTTAGAAAAAGAAACTTCACAGAAAATTTAAGGATTTTGAGATGATAAGACTATTTTAGATTATCTCAGTTGACCCTAAATGCCATCACAATTCATAGAAAGCAGAGTGAGGGAGATTTCACAGACCTAAGAGGAATTGGAAAAATCACCATAGAGGCAGAAATAGAACAAGGAGGGTGTACAGCAAGGAATACTGACAGCCCTCAGAGGCTAGAAAAGAAAAGGAATGTAATTGCCTGACAGTCAATACCTTAATTTTGATCTACAGATACTAATTTCAATCTTTTGCTCTACAGAATTGGAGAGGATTTACTGTCTGCTGTTTTAAGCAACCATGTCTGTGGTAATTTGTTATAGCAGCCACAGAAACTCAGATGCCATATTAAAAAAAAAGACTTTGAATAATATTTAATGATTACAGTATTTTAAGCATGCTGATTTCAAAGGTTCTTACAAATTACTGATAAAAATATATAAATAGCTAGGTATATATATGCATATGTATAAGCATAGAGACAAAAACTGATACAAAAGAAAGGAATGTTAGAGTTATCTCAAGATGGTAGAATACTAAATAAATTCCCTTTCTTCTTTTTTATTGAGATTTAAGTGAAAGTTTAAAATTCAAGTCAGTTTGTTATATAAAACCTCACACATGCATTTTTCTGTGACCCTAGTTTCTCTTCCTGCAACGCGACAGCACACTCCTGCTCGCTACCACGTACCTACTGTGTCTATTCAATCCTTTGGCCTCCCCATCTCACCTCCAGACAGGAGATGCCCGTTGACTCTCATGTAGCTACTTGAGCCAAGAAGCATACTCCTCATCAGTATTATTTTATGTCCAGTCTAATGTTTGTCTGAATAGTTGGCTCCAGAAGTGGTTTTTATTTTGTTGTGTAGGATTGTTAGTTTCCTTTGTGGCTACCTTACTGTTTACCCCTACTTTTCTAAGTTTACAGCAGTCTTTTCTTTCTTTATACCACTTTGACTTCTTCTCCATATGAAAGATGTATGACTGTATCTTTTAGTCCCTCCTTTTTATTACAACATTGCCATATTTTACATAATGACATCTCTGTTTCCCTATTTTCAGTGTTTTAGCTTTCCTTTATTTTTATGACTTCTGTATCTCCATTGGTATTTGAATACTCTAATCTACCTTCTAATCATGGGCTGTTACTGAGTATTATCAATTTTCTGACTGGAGGATTCCACATAGTATTTCTTGTAATTTTGCTTTGGTTTTTGCAAATTCCCTAAACTTCTATTTATATGGAAACATCCTAATTTTGCCATCATTTTTGAGAGAGAGATTTTCTGGATATATAGTTCTTCACTGGCACTATTTTTACTTTAAGGTTTTATATATGACACTCCATTGCCTTCCCATCTGCGTGGTCTCTGTTGACCATTCTAAGCTTAGTTTTACTGAGTTTCTTTTGTAGACTATCTTTCGTTTATACCTAGACACTCTTGAAATTCTCTCTGTATCTTTGGTTTTGTTCAGTTTAATTATAATATGTCTTGGTGACTTTCTTTTGGGATTTACCTTGCATGAAGTTCAATGAGCATATTAGATAGATATTTTCCCATATTTAACAATATCCAGGAAACTTTCTGCAAATAAATCCTCAGCAATTCTCTGTGTTTTCTGTTATCCCCCTGTTCTGGTTCTCTGATAGCTCCTAGTTTACTCTTCTTGATACAGTCCCATAAAATTCCTATTGTTTCTTCTTTAAGGGAAAAAAAAATTATTTTTTATGTTTTCTTTAGATACAATAGTATCAAGTGTTTTTTTTTCAGTTTATCTAAACTCTGACTGTATTACTGCAATTCTGTTATGACATTCTACTGAGTTGTCTAATTCTGAATTTTATGGTGCACTTTCTAGATTTAATTGTGATTAACTGAAAGTATTCAATCCAAATTAAATTTGCATGCCCACCTATCTGCAGTTCCTTCCACTCTCTTTGCCAGTGACAGCACACTCCTCCTTTTTGTTCTGTATATGTCATGTCATCTTAACAATCTCCTGTCCCCTCCTCTCCACCCTCTCCTTTCCTTTTTAGTAAGAGGTCAGTAGAACACCATCCTACAGATGCCTAAAACCATAAAGCACACACACCACATGGTCACATTGTATCCCTGAATCCAGTCCATTCCTATCCTAAGACATGACCTCAGTAATGTTTTCTGGTCAGGGAAATCATCAGGTCAAAAGGCCATGATCCCAGTAGAACCTCCAGGCCTCCAGACCATCAATCGCAACATTTTAGAGGAGTTCTTGAGGTTCAATACTCTTTCATGTTGCCACTAGGACTCAACATTGTGTGCCCCATCACAGCTGTCTTTGGCGGTGACAGGGCACCATCTGGTTCTTCAAGTTGCTGACACAGTCACACATTCACATGGATTTTTCTGTCTCCTGGGCTCTTTTTTCCTTGTGTCTTTGTTGTTCTTGGTAATCATCTGTTCTGGAGGAGTTGGGACCATTTGGTGTAGCTCAGATGGCAGCTTGCTAGCTTTTAAGAATCCTGACACCACTCACCAATATGAGGTGCAGAAGATTCTCTTAGCAACAGGCTAGTTATGCCAACTGGCCTTGATGTCCCCTGAGAGCATGGCCCCCAGAATCCTACCCCTGCTACTCTATCCTTACAGTATTAGGTTAAAGTTAGAAGAACTTTCAGTTTATGTTGAAGTCCAGTTAAGCTTATCTTCTTTGTAATGTGTGCTGTCACTAGTTTCACCCAACCAAATTTCTATGAACTGTCTAATCTATGAGCAGCCTTCTTCCTCCCTCCCATCCTTTGCAGCTGTCAAAGAGTCTTTTCTTCTGGACATGAGGCTATTTTTAAGTGCTTAGAGTAGGGGTCTAATACAATATTTGTCCTTGTGCTGCTGACTGATTTCACTCAGTATAATGTCTTCCAACTGAAAACAGGTTATGAGGTGCTTCCTAAACTCATCATTGTTCTTTATCATTGTGTTGTGTTTGACTCAGTATATGTACCACAGTTTGTTTATCTATTCATCTGTTGTTGGTCATCTGAGTTGATTCCATCTTTTTGCTATTGTGGACTGTGTTGCAATAAACATTCATGTGCACGTATCTGTTCTTGTGACTGACCTTGATGCTGTAGGATATATTCCAAGCAGTGAGATTACTGGATCAAATGGTATCTATTTTAAGATTTTTGAGGAAACACCAAATTGCTTTCCAAAGAGGCTGTACCATTCTACAATCCCATCAGCAGGGTAGGAGAGCTCCAATGTCTCCACAGTGTCTCCAGCATTTGTTGTTTTGTGTTTTTTTGAATCATGGCCAATCTTGTTGGGGTAGGATGGTATCTCATTGTGGATTTGATTTGGATTTCTTTAATATCTAACAATCATCAGCATTTCCTCATGTTTCTTTTGGCTGCCTGGATGTCCTCTTCAGTAAAGTGTCTGTCCACTTTCTTTGCCAATCACTTAATTGGGTTATTTACCTTTTTCTTGTTGATGTTTTGCAGTACCTTGTAGATTATGGAGATCACACATCCATCTGACACGTAGTTGCCAAGTATTTTTTCTGGTTCTGCAGGCGGTCTTTTAATTCTTTTGATGAAGACTTTGGAAGATCAAGAGTGATTCTTAGCAGTTCCCATTGATACATTTTCTCTTCTGTTTATCAAGGTTTTCTTGAGAGATTTTGCAGTCTGCCTAAGCTGTATGTTAAAACTTCCATTGTTGACTCTATTTTTTCTTGCATGATCTGTATTGCTTTAGGTTTGATATTTAGGTCTCTGATCTAATTTGAATTAGTTTTTGTGTAAGGAGTGAGATATAGGTCTTGTTTCAAAGTTTTACAGATGGAGATCCAATTTTGCCAGTGCCGTTTGTTAAAGAGACTATTTTTACACCAGTTTACAGTCTTAGGGACTTTGTTGAATATCAGCTGTTCACATTGGGAGTTCTGAATTCTGTTCCACTGGTGTATATGTTTCTTTTTGCACCAGTGCTGTTTTGACTACTGTGGCAGTATAATAGTTCCAAAGGTCAGGTAGTATGAGGCCACTGTGTTCCTCTTCTTTAGTAGTACCTTACTTATCTGGGGCTTCTTCCCTTTCCAAACAAAGTTGGTGATTTGTTTCTCCATCTCATTAAACAGTGTCACTGAAATTAGTATTGGTATTGATTGCATTGTATATGTAGATCACTTTGGATAAAATGGACATTTTCACAATGTTGAGCCTTCCTATCCATGAGCAGGGTAGGTTTCTCCATTTATGTAAGTCTCTCTTGGTTTCTTCCAGTAAGGTCTTGTAGTTCTCTTCATAGAGGTCTCTTATTTGTCACTTAAATTGATTTCTAGATATTTTATCTTCTTGGGGGCTATAGAAAATGTTACTGATTTGGTGATTTCTTCTTTACTGGTCTCTCTGTTGCTATAAAGTAATCCTACTGATTTATTTATGCTTACCTTATATCTTGATACTTAGCTGAACTCTTCTATTAGTTTGAGTAGCTTACTTATGGATTTCTCAGGATTCTCTGCATATACAATCATATCATCTGCAAATATGGAGATTTTTACTTGTTTGCTGATGCAGATGCTATTTATTTCTTTGTCTTGTCTAATTGCTCTGAACCTCTAGCACAATATTGAATAGAATTGGTGATAGTCAGCACCCTTGCCTAGTTTCCTTTGTCAGGGGGAGTTGTTTCAGTCCATCTCTGGATGGATGTTCAGGATGATGTAAGCAGTTGGCTTTGCTTAGATGTTCCTTATTGCATTGAGGAATTTTCCTTCTATTCTTGTTTTGCAGAGAGTTTTTAGCATGAATGGGTGCTGGACCTTGTCAAATGCTTTTTCTGGGTCAATTGACAAAATCAGGTAATTTTTTATCTTTTATGTGATTTATGTGGTTTGATCATATTGTTTTTCTGATGTTGAACCAGCCTTGCATCCCGAGTATGAACCCAGCTTGGTCATGATGAATTATTTTCTGGATATGTCATTGAATTCTATTGGTTAGGATTTTGTTGACAATTTTTGCATCTAAGTTCATAAGTATATTGGTCTGTAATTTTCTTTTCTTGTGGGATGCTTCCCCAGCTTTAGTATCAGGGTTATGCTGGCTTCATAGGATGATCTGGGGAGTAGTCCATCCCATTCTATGCTATGGTATTGTCTCAATTGTATTGGAGTTAATTCTTCTCTAAAAGTTTGGTAGAATTCTGTGGTGAAGCCATTTGGACCAGGCCCTTTTATGATCAGTAGTTTTTTTACAACTTTTTCAACCTCTCCATTTGTGATGGGTTTATTAAGTTGTTCTACTTCTCACTGTGATAATTTTGGTGAGTGTTATGAATCTAGAGATTTGTCCATTTCTTCTAGGTTTTCAAATCTGTTACAGTGCAGTCTTACATACTATTCTGTTATGATACTTTTGAGTTCAGTTGGATCTTTTGTGACATCTTCCATCTTGTTTCTTATCCAGGTTATTTTTTTCCTCTCCTGTTCCTGTTTTGAAAGTTCATCCAATGATTTATCAATTTTGTTTATCTTTTCAAAAACCAGCTTTTAGTTTTGTTATTTTTTCCTGTTGTTCTTTTATTCTCTAATCCATTTTTTTTTTTTTCTGCTCTAATCTTTATGTTCTGCTTTCTTCTGTTGCCTGAGGGATCCTGTGTTGTTCTCTTTCTACTTGTTCAAGCTGTGGGTTTAATTCTTTTGGGGGTCCTTCCTTTCGGAAGTGTGCATTTATAGAACTAAATTGACCTCTGATCTCTGCTTTGGCTATATCCCATAGATTCTGGTATGATTCATTTTCGTTCTCATTTGATTCCGTGAATTTCTTTATTTTGTTCTTGATTTTTTCTATAACCCATGGCATTTAGCAAGGCATTGTTCAGTTTCCATGATTTTGAATTTCTGTCTATGGTTTTTCTGCTATTGATTTCAACTTTTATAGCTTTATGATCCAAGGAGATGCTTTGGAATAATTCAGTTGCTTGAAAGTTGTTGAGACTTGCTTTATGTTCTAACACATGGTCTATTCTGGAAAATGTTCCATGTGCATTGAAGAAGGCGTATTTATCTGTTGATGGATAAAAATGTCTGTACATGTCGATGAGGTTTAGTTGGTTAATTTTTGCCAAAAGATCTTCTGTATCTTTACTGAGCCTTTTTCTGAATGATCTGTCCATTAGCGCAAGTGTCCATTTACTGAAAATCTCCAACTATTATTGTGGAGAGACCTATCTCATTTTTCAGTGTAGTCATTGTTTGTTCAATTTATTTAGATGTTCTGGTATTGAGTGCATAAATATTTAATATTCTTAAGACCTCTAACATAATCCAGTCTGTTAACTACAGGCAGAGATTAGGATTACAGCATAAGAAAATTGCAAAATGGAAGGCAATCACAAAACACAGGGAATCTTGGCCCAGCCAAATTACTACACATGTACTTGCAGGAGACACAATTCAACCCATGACTGTAGGCTATAGTAAAACACCACATATGAAGATGCCAATGACTCAAATTTTGTAATTACTCTGAGTTTTAATACTTATATTTAAAAAAATTGTATGTCAATACAGGATACAGAAGGAGAAGCTCAATCGGAAACACTTGACAACTAACTCCTAACCACATGTATATGCCAATAATGTGTTTGTTGAATGACTGAGTGACAACATCAAGAGCCTACAGAGTACAATGAAAAAACATTAAAAAAAAGCTGCCTTGACTATCTATGGAGCTTATTGATTGAGATTCTGGACATTTTATTTGACTTCTGAGAATAAAAATAGAGTTCTTATAACGGTTAAGTGAGGTAATATACATAAAGTGCTTAGAACGCATAAAGTAATGTTATGGTTAGTCACTATTATGTGATCCTTTTTCCCAGTTTTAATATTATAATAACTACTTTATGATTTTTTTTCCTTAACTGTCCTATGGGAAAATATCTCCCTTAAACATATATATTCATATACACACATACATATGTAAAACTGCATATATGTGTATATATGTGTGTGTGTGTGTGTGTGTGTGTGTAAAACTAATTCTGTCAAGTCAACATAGTGTTGCTATAGGACAGAGTAAAACTGCTCTGTCGGGTTTCCAAGGCTGTAAATTAACAAAAGCAGACTGCACATCTTTCTCCTGTGGAGATACAGGTGTGACTGAACCAGTGACTGTTCAGTTAGTTGCTGAATATTTAACCATTGTGCCACTAGGGTTTTAGGTAGACTGTCAGACAGACAGACTGATTTATTTCAGTCTTAGAGGGAGTACAATCTGAACATCCCTTAGAAGTGAGGGTGGCAAGACTTCATCTTATTGGCTTTGTACTCCCCATCTGGAGGAACTAGTCACTGGAGAAGAACATTATACTTGTTGTAGGGTCAGTGAAAATGGAGAACTTCAGTAAGATAGATTTATACGACTCAACGGCACTTGGCTTGGCTATAACAACGAGCTGAAATGTAGCAACAATATGAGGAGGGCAGTACAGGACCAGACAACATTTAGTTTCTTGTACATAAAGTGTCTAAGTCAGAGCCAACCAAACAGTGATTAACAAAAATCAAACCCATTTCCAACTCATAGCAACCATGCAAGACAGAGTAGAGCTCTCCTACAGAGCTTCCAAAAAGTACCTGGTGGATTCAAACTGCTGACACTTTACGTAGCAGCTGTAGCCCTTGACCATGGCTCCACCAGAGTGTCCAACTCAATTAACAATTAAGTTCATGCACCGAACCCAGAAAAAGTGTTACATATTTTGTTCCTGAATATCACTATGGTCACCTTTGAAGTACTCCCCTTGGGAAGCTATGCACCTATGCCAGCACCTAGTCCACCCTCAAAGCAACTCTGAAACTCTTTTTCTGGAATCACCATCAGAACTGTTGTATTACCTTTGATGTCCTGAATGTCATCAAAATGTCTTCCTTTCAATATTTACTTTAGGTAAAGAAAAAAAGTCAGTCACTGGGGGCCAGATCAGGTGAGTAGGGAAGGTGTTCCAATACAGTTATTTGTTTATTGACTAAAAACTCTCTCACAGACAACTACACAATTAAGTTGGCAAACTTGCCGCTGTACCACTATGCACAAGGGACATTCCAGAAAGAGTTCCAAAATTGCTGTGAAAGGTAGACTAGGCACTGACACAGGTGCATAGCTTCCCAAAAGGAGTACTTTGAAGGTGATAGTAGTGATATTCAACAGTGAGGTATGTAGCACTTAGAACAGTTAAGTTTGTGGCCTTAATTGTCAGACATTGCACTTGTGTGTGTCTGTCTGTGTGTCTATGTGTGTGTCTGTGTGTCTATGTGTGTGTGTTTAGAGAGAGAGAGTTGAATATATATTATCTAAAAAGTTATTGGCCATCTTTGCTAGGTGCAAACTTTGACAAGACAGTAAGAAGCCCTGAAAGTGTTCTAATTGTAAAGAATTTCCCCAAAAGACAATTTGACATTAAAAGATGTTTCTCACTTGCCATACCGGACACAATCAATACCCATCAGACAAATATAACTATGGAAACAATGAGTAAAAGACTCCACTTTGTAAAACTCTCCCTTCAATTAAGGACACATCTAAAGCCCATTCATTACAATTTTCCTACAGTAAATCTATAACTACTTTTAATCTCTATACTCATACTGCTTACGGGGCCTCTGCTCCTTCTAGCATGACACTCCCTGTTCACAAACAGCTTCTTGCCCAAAAGTTGTTTCTAAATACCCAAACCAAACCAAATTCACTACTGTCAGGTCTATTCCAACTCATAGTGACCCTATAGACAGAGTAGAACTGCCCCATAGTTTCCAAGGACCACCTGGTGAATTTGAACCACCAAACTTCTGGTTAGTTGCTGTAGCATTTAATCACTATACCACCAAAGTTTCTGTTGTTTCTAAATAAACCCAGTTAATTCTAACTGACTCACTGATAAAATTATATAATGTTAAATTATAATTTTATTATATGTAAATATCTATTATAGAGAAATAAACATATTTGTATATAATATATAAATTTTTGAGCATCATCTTTTTTCACTTGAAGTGGACTGATTGCAGATGTTAACTCCATAGACAAAATGCCTTAAAAGCAACACCTGTATTAGTGTTTCATTAAGTAATGGGGCAGTTCTCCTCTGCCTTACAGGGATCCTGTGAATCAGAACTGACTCAAAAGCAATGTTTTTTGGGGGATAGCCAAACCTTGGTGAACTTGTGACTAAACATCAGAGGTGAACTGGAAAGAAATGAGATAAATACATTTTTGGGGAGATTTGCTACAGTAATGATAAGAAAATATAGAGTCAAGAAAAGTTATTTACAGTTCATGTGTCTTTGTAAGATGATAGAAATAACTCCACAGAAAAGGGAAATCTGATCACCACAGAAAGAAGTGAAAATTTCTGGAGTAACATGCAGGAATAACATGTGGCTGCTATTGTCATTGTCAAGTGCTGTCAAGTGAATTCTGAGTCACAGTGATCCTGTAGGACAGAGTAGAACTATCCCATAAAGTCTCCAAGGAATGAATGTTAACTACTGACATGTTGGTTAGCAGCCAAGCTCACGACTACGAATAAAACAGAAGGGTTCAAATCAAGTGCAAAAGTGAGAAGTTCCCTTTGAATAGCATAGCAGATAGCTTATCATAGTTACAGGATAAAAGAAGATTGTGTGGCATGCATGCTGGTGAGTGATAAAGTGGAGATAGCTTGAAGCAAGTCCATCAACTATGAATGAGTTTTAGAATGAGATGGTGGAGATTTGGGAACAAAAGAAAAGTTTTAACTTAGTAATAAGAAGTAATTAAAAGAGTAAGTTTAAAAGTTAGGAGTTTCAATTACAGAAGAAACAATCAGTGTGCTAGGCCATTCCTTTTTTTTTTTTTTTTTTTTTTTGCTTTTGACTATTTTTTTCCATCCTTGTTCCTCTAGGGTATTGTTTGGTTTTGTTTGTTTCTTTGCAACCACATTCATTAAAAGAATTCACGTACAGAAAAGGCAGGGTTGAGGTAAACTAGACTTTGGATTCTCTTAGGGGAGCATTTGAAAACAAGAGTAAGAGAGTTAAAGGAATTTGTGAGGGAATGACCATAATGATGGCTCTAAAATCTTTGCAAGAGAAGATACAAGGAAAGTGAGGAACAGTGAAAAGTTAGTTCAGTAGGTTATAAGTCCCAATGCAGTTGAAGAATAATAGGAGTTGGGACAATATGGTATTACCTAAAAAAACAACAGGAGATAAGAATGAGAGTAATAAGAAGTAACGAAAGAGTAAATTTGAGTCATGAGTTTAAATTACAGTGAAAACAGTCAACGTGCTTTAGAAAGAGCATTAGAAATCTCCCCCATCAAAAAACAAAAACCCCAAACCGACTACTGTCTAGTGAATTCCAACTCATAACAACCCTATAGCGCAGAGTAGAACTGCTCCAGAGAGTTTCCAAGGAGTGCCTTGTGGATTCAAACTGCGTACCTTTTGGTTGACAGACATAGCACTTAACAACTGTGCAACCAGCATTTCCAGTATGAGAGTAGGAGGGCTGAAATTGAAATTATTGACAATAATTCAAAGTTAGTATACCATCATGAGCATGAGTGGTTGAGTTAGGGTGGACGACAAGGTCATTTTTGTCTCAGAGAAACTCAAGTAACAGAATGCCTAGAGTATTAGAAGGGCAAGTGGCCTAGTTATTAACATTGCCAAGAACTATGACAAGCCTAGAGCTGGAGAATGACAGGAACTGATGTCTTCAAAGACTACAGGACATGACTAGGATAGTAGTCTCATTAGGTCAAACAATATTTCAGTAACTTTTTTCCCCCCATAACTAGTATTACTTATTTAGTCAAGGCACCTCGGTGGTGGGTAAAATAGTTTAAGTGCGCCTTGTTCCACATGGTCATTCAGGGAGTCAGGCTTCACAACGTTGAGGATGTTTGTTTCTAAACACTTAGGTCCATATTTAGACAGCAGGGGAGAGAGAAAGAAAGACTTGGCCAAGTCCCATATCTTTTGACAAACTCCATTGAGTAGAGGCAGTCACACGGCCTTATCTAACTAAAAGTGGGTGGGAAAAATATCAGAGCACATAGATATTTGGTGAGCAACAGAAGTCTCTGAGACACTTAGAGTATAATGACTGCTGTAAAGCCAGGTGATAGTTGGCAACGTTCTTCATATTTCTATTAAAATAATCATTCTAAAATGAAAACATTACTAAGTTCTTAGCCTACTGAGAATCATCCTGTGAGTGTATTTCACTGTATGTGAATCTTGCCTTAAGGAAGGAAAAAAAAAATCTCCTCTGTGGCTCTTTCTAAGTTTTAGGATAAAGTTTAAACTCCTTAGTTTAGCAAATAAGACCTTTTGTTATCTGGTCCTTGTCACCAATTTAAGGTCATGCTATTTCTCTGCTTTAGTTTATTGGGCTTGGAATAATCCTATCTCCTTTACATTTAACTGTTTCTTCCTGCTTCACAACTCAGTTCAAAGATAACTACTTGTAGGGAAACCTTCTTGTTCCCTTTTGCACTGCTCCAGTTTTTGCTAGATGTTTCTCATTTTGCGATACCACTGAACTCCAAACACTATCTTAAGTTATTGTTGACTTACTTCTCTCTACCTCCCACTAGCCACTACAAGGGCAGGGCCATGTGTAGTTTAACATTATACATCCAGTAATTAAAAGTTACTGGTACCAAGAGGAGGCAATTAATACACACTTGTTGAATGAATTTTCATCTGTCTTTATTACAGTTTGTTTTTTATTCATTTGACTTTTAGTGAAACGCATGTTTTTCTTACTCTAAACACATTCCTTTTTAAAGGATCAGTGTGGGTTGTTTTATCAAATATGATCTTTTATTCCAAGACATGTCCAACTCTCTGGGCATCCATTTTTCTTTTTGTAGAGCATCATCTATCTTTGAATAATTAGTATTAAAACTATTAAAATCTTCTTTTGGCAAATTGCCATGAAAATAATAAAACTACAAAAATGTCTTTTCCCTGGGCCTTAATAAAATATAATTAAAATTAAATAAAAGGTCTGAATTTCCATTTATCAAATTCTGCACATTCTGTGGGAGATAACAGCAGTATTACAACCAGATCAATTAAATAGCCAATTCTAACGAAACTCTTTAATTGACATAAAGGTGAATGTAATTCCATACTTACCATTCCGGGGTTGCCCATGGCTTTTTAGAATAGAACATCTATTTTTATTCAGTCCTGAATATAGTTCACTATGGAACAGAGGAAAGAGTTCTTTCTTTTTTATTTTTGATAAATATTGTAATGATGTTTATATCACACTGGTTGTCCATTTCTTTCAACAGATCAATAATCCACCCAAATGTCATCCAAGTGTCATTTTAAAACACATGATGCCTCACCACATTTAATTTAATGTTGTTCAATGTCATTGATGTCCCGGAGAAAAAAGAAAAAAAGGAAAAGAAAGACTCAGAAGTGAAATATAGATATTTAAATGGTTTACTTTTATTGACAATAAGTTCAAGAAGATGCAATATTTATAAAAAGCTAAATTATCCATGAAGGATTTCTGCAAAAACATACAAATATTTTCCTTTTATAAAATTTAAAAAATGTATTCTTTAAATAGTAACGAAAGTTGAACTAACATATGCCATGCTCATGTGGCATCTTTAAAAACTTGTTGAAGCCTGCTCTCATTTTATTGAGGGTAATCATACTACTTTGCCAGATATTTTAT
Organism: Heterohyrax brucei; assembly: GCA_028571685.1. NCBI lineage: Eukaryota > Metazoa > Chordata > Mammalia > Hyracoidea > Procaviidae > Heterohyrax > Heterohyrax brucei. The sequence goes on from CM053148.1 coordinate 111,268,410, forward strand.
GATACAGGCATCTCAATGTAAGCTGCTTTGGTAAACATACATATTTACATAAACTTGAATGTTTGTTATGTGTGTAAATCTGGACAGACTAATTCTGGCAACAGAGAATTTAAACAGAAAAATATAATAATATTTCTTTCCTCCATTACCCACTAGCTGGAAGTTTCTGAGAGAAAGTTGACAACCATACATATTCATTTTGTGGTTTGTTTTGATTAAATACTAAATAAACATTACTGATGCTTAATAATTATTTAGAATTCCAACATTAAGGATACTGTTCATATTTTCACTCTAATAAATCAGTTACAGTTATTAGCTGAGATGTTTATCTGACAGAGAGGACAGCAGAAACATAATGGGGACTTTTTAAAACAATTCTTTTTTTTTTTTTAAACATTTTCTGGCCAGGAAAAACAAAACTGGAGATTCTGAAGTATAATCTTCATAGAGGTACAGTGCAAATTTGCAGAGTAGAATTTTTAATTAGGAGTTATATACTTTGGTGGATTCTATATTGAAAATATACATTTTTCCCCTTTTTGTTATTGTAATAATCAGCGTTCTTATTCCTAGAAGAAGCAAGGGCTCAAAATATTTAAAAAACAATATAGGATATGTAACATGTACTTTTTTTAAAAAATCTTATAAAAATTACATGATTTTAATTTCTTCTCAGTACAGCTGGTGTTTAAACAATATTGTTGGCAGATGAATGCATCAGGGGAAAATCACTTATTATTCAGAAATTCATTAAAACATTGCTGTTCCTTGGGGGGTGGAGTCAAGACAGTGGACTAAACACACGTTTTCCTAAATCCTTCCAGAAACCAAGACCTGAACTAATAATTAAATGGAGCCTTCTGGATACCTAGTGAGCCCTGGTGCATGGCATAGGGCTGTTAAATTGGAATTCATGGCACTGAACACAAAATCTCCTGTCTTTTGCAGTCCCTCACCCTTGGTGAGTGGTGGCTTTCATGGACCGAAGGTAACTTGAGATATTAACTTTTTTTCCCTGTCTTAGATGGCAGGCAGACTTGGGACTTGACTAGCAGCTAATCTCAGACACACAGCTGGTGGGATCTCTGGGTGAAATTGCCACATTTTGAGAGCCTGGCTTTGGACTCTGCATCTCAAAGCCTTTGGCCTCTCTTTCAGCCTCTGCCTTTGGGTAGCTGGTATTGAGGCAGGTGGCAAGCTTCTGTGGGATGCCATCTTGTTGCACTGGGAGGTGGATATACCCATAAGGAGGCTTCATCTGGACCTACTTGCTTGGCTGAAAGGCAACACTTGCCCCCAAGGAGAGTGCTTTTCTGGCAGAAAAGCAGTATTTTGTACAGTGTCACCTATGGCTGGGGCCCAACAACACCAACCAACAGGGCAGTAGCCTTTCTGTATTTTGAAATACTTTATAACATCTGTCATTGGATATAGAGGTGCTTACTTTGCCAGCTAGGAAGAAGTACCTGTACACTTGAAAACCTGACTGATTTAGGAAGTTGTCACATACCTGTTACCTCTCAGTTTAAGATGGCCTGGAAAAACAACTGTGATCCATCCTCACAGCATTTCTTCCAGCCTTTATTGACTCACATGATGCCCCAAAAGCAACAAACTCTGGAGAAATGGATAACTAAGAAATCATCCATGGCTTCAGAAGGCCTCCAAAAGAAACAACCAAAGAACTTCCCACATGAAGAAACTTTTCTGAAACTATTGGAAGGTGAATACAAAAGGATTATATACAGAGCCTTCCTAGACCTTATACAAAATGCAGCAGAACAAAATGAAAAATCAAGCAAACTGTTCAATCTGATGGAACACCAGTACTCTGAAATCCAGCAGATTAAGAACAAAATCAAAGAGATTGAAAATTCAATTCAAAGCCAAGAAAACAATCAAACAAATGGAAAATAGACTTTCTGACTTGGAAGACAGAACTACTGACTCCAGCATCTATGAGGAGAAATCGGAAAAAAGAAACAAGAAAAATGAAGAAGGATTAAGAAACATGTGAGAGTCTATTGAGAGGAACGATCTGTGATTAACTGGAGTTGGTGAACAGGGTGAGACACCTGCACACACAGAGAGTATTGTTGCTGAGCTGCTGACAGAAAACTTCCCAAAAATTAGGAAAGAAGAGAATATAGATATCCAATATGCATATCGAATGCCACTCAATATAGATCTCAAAAAAAGACTCCAAGATATATCATAATCAAGCTTAACAAAATGAAGCATAAGCAGAAACTCTTAAAGGCAACAAGATTCAAAGCAAAGCTAACATTCAGAGGGAAACCCTGTAGGCTTTCATCAGATTTCTCAGCAGAAACAATTCTGGCATAGAGACAGTGGCATGATGCATTCAAAGCCTTGAAGGAGAAGAACTTCCAACCAAGAATTATATATCCTGAAAAACTATGTTTCAAATATGATAATGGAATTAAGACATTCCCAGATAAACAGAAACTCAGAGACTCTGTAAAAACCAACCAAAGCTACAAGAAATACTGATAGACTCTCTTGGCTTAGAAGAACAAAACCACTAACTTTATATTTTAGAAACAAATTCAGGACACATCACCCAGAAACCTACTCAGTTAGGGAAGGCTTCAAACTCAATCAAACCTATAATAGTGAAAGAAGTGATCCAGTGATTATATCATGAAAACTGTGATGTCATCATATTAAAAAGAGGGGTGTACTACAGTTATTATAGTCCTTCCAAATGGAGAGGAAGTTAATAAGACTGGTAGTAATTGAAATTGGATTTATACATAGTTTATTAAGGGGGACCATATGGGCAGCATAAAGCGTAATAAAGATGCAACACATCAAATCAAGAAACATAATACAAGCATCTCAGCAACCACAAAACCAATGCTGAAAAAGCTGAAAAATCAACTCACAAAGAAGAAAATCCCAGAACTGATTAATAAGAACAACAGAGAAAACATCAATGCCAAAATAAACATATCATAATGATAGCACTAAACACATACCTATCAATAATTACATTGAATGTGAATGGACTGAATGCTCCAGTAAAGAGATATTGAGTGACATCTCAGATCAAAAGACATGACCCATCCATATGTTGCCTAAAAGAAACTAACTTTAGACTTAAAGATATGGATAAACTGAAAATTAAAGGGTGGAAGAATATATGTCAAGCTAATAATACACAAAAAAGAGCAGATATGGCAATTCTAACCTCAGATAAAATAGATTTTAATGAAAAATCCACCATCATGGACAAGGATGGGCACACTTATTGTTGAAAGGTTCAATACACATCAGGACTTAACAATATTAAATATTTATATACCTAATATTGACCACACTTGGCCAATATTAGAGCACCTAAATAGATCTTAGAAACAGTGACTACACTCAAAATGAGACAGATCACTCCAAAATAATAGTGGGAGACTTCAGTACTACACTGTCAATATTGGACAGATCATCTAGAAGAAAGCTCAGTAAAGACACAGAAGACCTTATTGCCACAATTAACCAACCAGAACTCATCAATATATACAGAACATTATACCCATCGACAGACAACTACACCTTCTTCTCCAGTGCACTTAGAACTTCTCCAGAATAGACGATGTGTTAGAACATAAAGCAATTCTCAACAAAATCCATATCATTGAGTTAAAGCAAAGCATCTTCTCAGATCGCCAGGCCATAAAAGTCTAAATCAATAGCAAAAAAAAAAAAAAACATAGCTAGAGAGTGGAACACGTGTAAACTGAACAACATTTTGCTCTAAAAACCATGAGTTATAGAAGAAATCAAGAATGAAATAAACTGATGGATTCCGATGAGAATGAAAACACTTCCTACCAGAACCTATGGGATACAGCCAAAGCAGTGCACTGAGGTCAGTTTATCTTCATAAATGCACACATCTGGAAGGAAGAAAGAAACCAAACCAAAGAACTAACCCTACAGCTTGAACAAGTAGAGAAAGAACAACAGAGGAACCCATCAGGCACCAGAAGAAAACAGATCATGAAGATTAGAGCAGAACTGAATGATTTAGAGAATAGAAGAACAACTGAAAAATTTGAAAAGATCAAAAGCTAGTTTTTTGAAAAGATTGACAAAAGTGACAAATCACTGGCTAAACTTACTAAAGAAAAACAGGAAAGGAAACAAAGAACCCAAATAAGAAATGAGAGGGGAGTTGTCACAACAGATCCTACAGAAACCAAAAATATGATAACAGAATACTGTGAAAGTCTGTACTCTACCAAATTTGAAAACCTAGAGGAGATGGACAAATTCCTTGATTCATATCACCTACCAAAATTATCACAAGGGGAAGTAGAACAACTTAATAAACCCCTCACAAAGGCATAGATTGAAAAAGTCATCAAAAAACTACAAATGAAAAAAAGCCCAGACCCAGATGGCTTCACCACAGAATTCTACCAAGCTTTTGGAAAAGAATTGTCTCCAATACTACTGAGACTGTCTCTTCACAGTACAGAAAAGGATGAGGTACTCCCAAATTCACTCTATGAAGCCAGCATAACCCTGGTACCAAAGCCAGGGAAAGACCTAACGAAAAGGAGAACTACATATGGATATCACTCACGAATCTATATGCAAAAATCTTCAACAAAATTCTTGCCAACAGAATACAACAACATATCCAAAAAATAATCCAACATGACCAAGTTGGATTCACACCAGAGGTGCAAGTCTGGCTCAAAATCAGGAAAACAAATAATGTGATCAAAGACATAAATAACAAGAAAGGCCAGAATTACCTGATTTCATATATTGATGCAGAAAAGGGATTTGATAAAGTCCAACACCCACTCATGCTAAAAACTCTCAGTAAAGTAGGAGTAGATGGCAAATTCCTCAGAGCCATAAGGGACATTTATAGTAAACCACTTGCCAACGTCATCTTGAATGGAGAGAGACTGAAAGAATTTGCCTTGAGAATAAGAACTAGACAAGAAAGCCCACTCTCATCTCTCCTGTTCAACACTGGAGTAGAAGTTCTAGCCAGAACAATTAGACAAGATCAAGAAATAAAGGGCATCCGCATCGGCAAAGTCATAGTCTCCCTATTTGCAGATGATATGATTGCATATGTAGAGAATCCTAAAGAATTCATAAGCAAACTACTTAAACTGACAGAAGAGTTCAGCAAAGTCTTGGGATACAAGATAAACATAAGTAAATTGGTAAGATCCCTTTATACCAACAACGAGATTCTTAATGAAGAAATCGTCAAATCAAAACCATTTAGTATATCCCCTAATACAATGAAGTACCTAGGAATAAATCTAACCAGATAAATAACAGACTGTTACAAAGAGAACTGCAAGTTCTTAGTACAAGAAACTAAGAGAGATTTACATACATGGAGAAACCTACCCTGCTGATGGATAGGAAGACTTAACATTGTGGAAAATGTCCATTTTACCCAAAGCAATCTACTTACACAATGCAACCTGAGTAAAAATTCGAGTGACATTTTTTTACTGAGGTGGAGAAACAAATCACCAACTTTGTTTGGAAAGGGAAGAAGTCCCAGATGAGTAAATCACTACTGAAGAAGAAGAACACACTGTGAGGCTTTTCACTACCTGACTGTAGAAACTATCACATTGCCACAGTAGTCAAAACAGCCTGGCTGGTACAAAAAGAGAGAGGTAGATCAACGGAATAGACCTGAAACCCCAGGGATGACACCATCTTCCTATGAAGAGCTGATATTTGACAAAGGGCCTAAGACATTAAACTGGGATAAAAACAATCTCTTCAGCAAACAGTGCTGGCAAAATTTATATCCATCTGCAATAAACTGAAATGAGACCCATTTCTTACACATTATACAAAAACCAACTCAAACTGGATAAAGACCTAAATACCAAATCTAAAACCATAAAGCTCATCCAAGAAAAAGTAGGAACAACAATGGAAGTTTTAATTCAGAGCACAGACAGACTTCAAAATCTGTCAAACCAACCACAAACAACAGAAGAGAAAATAGATAAATGGAAACTACTAAGAATCAAACACTTCTGCTCACCCGAAGACTTCGTTAATAAAAGTAAAAGGCCACCTACAGAATTGGGAAAAAATATCTGGCAACTACACGTCAGACCGATGCTTGATCTTTATAATCTATGAGGTACAACAAAATATCAGTAAGAAAAAGATAAATCATCCAATTAAGTGATGGGCAAAGGAGATGGACAGACACTTTTCTAAAGAGGAGATCCAGGCAGCCAAAAAACACACGCAGACATGGTTACAATCATTAGCTGTTAAAGAAATTCAAATCAAATCTACAATGAGATACCATCTCATCCCAACAAGGTTAGCCATGATCCAAAAGATGCAAAACAACAAATGCTGGAGAGGCTGTCGAGAAACAGGAACTCTGCTACACTGTTGATAGGATTGCCAAATGGTCCAACCTCTTTGGGAAACAATCTGGTGCTTCCTTAAACAGCTGGATATAGATATACCATCTGACCCAGTAATTCCACTGCTTGGAATATACCTTACAGATTCCAGGCCATTCACACCAACTGATACATGCATGTGAATGTTTATTGCAGCACAGTTCACAGTAGCAAAAATTTGGAAACAATCCAGATGCCCAACAACAGTAGAATGGATAGGTAAACTATGGTATATATACACAGTGGAACCCTATGCAATGATAAAGAGCAGTGATGACTTTAGGAAACATCTTACAACCTGGTTTCAATTGGAGGACATTATGTTTAGCAAAAGTAGTCAGTGACAGAAGGACAAATATTGTATGAGACCCCCAGGATAAGAACTTAAAAACAGACTCATGCATAGAAGAAAAGACTCTGATGGCTGCAAGGGTGGGGAAGGTGGGAGAGTGAGGGGGGTGCGGTTTAGATTAGATAGTTTATAGAAATTTGGTAGGGTGAAATCTGTGGCAGCACACTTTAGAAAGAAGATCAATATTAACTGGACTTCAACATAACATGATTACTCCTCCCATCTTAACCCAATATTCAAAGGACACAGTAGTTGGGGTAGGGGACTGGGGACCATGCTCACAGGGGAAATTGAGGCTAAACTGGTACAACAAACATTTTGCTAAGAGAGCCCTCTGCACTCCACGTTGGTGACTGGCATCTGGGGTCTTAAAAGCTGCCAAGCTGCCACCTGAGGGCACAGCAAATGATCCCAACCCAGCAGGAATGGATGATCACCAAGGACCAAAATGACATGGGGGAAAGAGAACCCAGAAGACAGAGAACCCATGTGAGTGGGTGACTACATCGGCTTGTGACTGGAAGAACAGGATGGTGTCTGGCCACCATAAGTAATAGCCATGATGGAGCTCACAAAGTTGAGTCTCACTGGCAACAAAAGAATAAAAAGTGGTGCACCCTGAGATCTCCACTAAAAGACTGCAATTGATGGTCTAAGGGCCTCGGAGTTCTCCTGGGAGAATAGCCCCTGGCCCTGATGCTGCTCCTGTCCATAAATCATAATGGAGGTCAACTCTTCAGGGAGAAATGGATTGGACTTGGCGACACAGAGTGCCCATATCATGTGTACATTTTATGGTTCTGTGCATCTATAGGTTGTCATCCCACTGACATCTCACTGGAGGTGGGTAAGTGGATGGAGAGGAGAGGATAGGACATTGCTGCGAGGAGAAGACATGTATGGAGTGGAGAGGAAGAGTGTGCTGTCATTGCGGAGGGAGAGCAGTGGGAGCTGCATATAGGTGGGCATGCAAATTTAGATGTGAATGTACATTTTCATTTAGTCATAATAATAAAAAAAAAACCTAGCGCCATTGAGTCAATGCCGACTCATAGCGATCCTATAGGGCGGAAAAGAACTGCCCCATAGAGTTTCCAAGGAGCACCTGGCGGATTTGAACTGCTGACCTTTTGGTTAGCAGCTGTAGCACTTAACCACTAAGCCAATCATAATAAAGAAAAAGAAAAGAAAAGAAAAACATTGCTGTTCCTTAAACAGTCAATAAAGCAATTAAAACTACTTCACTTGCTTTTGTTTTTTACATTTGCTATTAAAACTTTCAAATGTTAATTCCAGAGAAAGGAAATATTATGACTTAACATTTGGTGTCTTGACATCTGACTAGGATTATGTTAGAGGTGATTTAACTATACCAACTAAATAATACCAGCTTTATTTTCACTCAGGCATTTGTACTTAATTACATGTGCTTACTTTTTCAACGTATACTAAAATTTCACTCTGCTTGTCTTGATATACATACCTCATCAACCATTTTTACTGAATCATCTGTATGTCTAGTTTGTGTGTTAATTGTCTTACAATCATTTAATTTTATGTTCTTTTAGGAATGAGACTTCATCAAAGCACTCCCATAAGTGACTATTTCTCCTTCTGGCCATGCCTCCATCGTGCCCTAAGAAATCTCTTGCACATAAATCTGTCCCAGGCTTATCTTCTAGGAACTCAACCAAAAACATAAGATTGTCCCACATGAAAAAATTATAAAACAGCTAGAGAACACACTAATGTTATTAACTATGACAGCTAACACTGACTACCTATTCAGCGCCAAGTACACGCAAAGAACTTTGCATTAATTATTCTCCCACTCTAACAATGACCATTGTCCTCACACTGAGAAACAGAGTCAGAAATTCTGAGTAGATAAGTGCTCCAGGGCTCCCCTGTAGCCAAGACTGAGATTCAGGCAGTCCAAACCCAGAGATTCTAGTTTAACTTCTCTGTAAATTCTGATCTAAATTGGTCTCTAATAGATGTAGATTCACATAGCACAGAGATTAAGAGGAACCAGAGTATCAAGGGGAGAAGTTAGGGTCTGACGGACTAACTAACCAAGAGGTGAAAACACAAAATACCTGACTGGCATTCCTAAGTAAATAAATAAATTAATTAATCATGGTCTTTAAGAAAAAGGAAAACCTGAGAAATTGTTCCATTCTAAGTCATCAGGACATATGACAACTAAATGCTCTGTTGTATCTAGGAAAGATCCTGAGACAGAAAAGGAGAATTAGGGAAACACTAATGGTATCTGAATAAAGTATGGACTTCAGGTAACATTAGTGTCTTAGTTGTAACACATGATCCATATTGATATAATATGCCAATAATGAGGACCTTCAGGGGCATATACGAACTTTTCTGTAAATCTAAAACTATTTTAATATAAATGCTTAATTTCTTTAAATAAAAGACTTAATAGCATGGAACAGGGGTCAAAATATAGACAAGATTTTCTTAAAGGAAGTCACTGTAAACTAAGAGAATGTAAAAGGCAACTAATAACCCAAATTAATTTGTACACATGTATGAATGCAAGCTCCTTAAAGGAGGTATCATTTTTGTTGTTTATTCTTTGTATTATTAATGATTTCTGAAATATCCAGCATTTAAGAAATACCTGTTGGAGAAATATTCAGAATGATATTTAAGATTTAACTAAACAAGAGGGGAAAGATGTGATACCACAGAAACTCAGAATTTAATAGTGCTCTCGTACCTATTTCATTTGATAGGTACAACTTTTAACTAAATGTAATAGAGATTAGTAGACTAACGTACTTCAAAAATAGGATTTTAATAGGTATATTTTCCTTTTAAAATTATACTTGCAAAGATTATAAAGGTTCTTTAAAAGTTGTCCTTGAAAATCATTAAATAAAAGAAAAATGTAATTTCTGTGCATCTGGAGATTTAAAAATTGTCAAATATTTAACGTAAATGTTACCTCAAGCCAATGAAATTCAGCTGAGTGTTTTTCTCTCTATGGATAAAAAGTAACTTTCTGAGTGAAAATTTAAATTCACATAGGAACTCATTGTAGAGCATGAAATATTACTTCTTAAAATAAAAAGTAGATATTCCGAAGAGTTTTGTGACTGTGTATGACCTTTAAGTTTGGATTTCCGTTCTCCATTTGAACAAAAATATTCTGGAAGAAGCTTTTACCACTGTCTGGGGGTCAGTTCTACCCTGGCCCTTAGGGTCGCCCTGAGTTGGATCCGACTTGACGGCACTTGACTTGGCTATGTAGTTTCATCCTAACTACAAAATATATTGAACAACACCCACCTTGCTCTCTGAACAGTTTTTCACAGGGTCTCCCTTCACAAACATCTGTTCACTGGGATACAATAATTGACACGTTTTCTTCTTTTATGGGAAGTTATGAAATCTTCCTTTTGTGGCAATATGCACAAGTTTAGAATTGTGAAAAAATGACATAGTTAGTGAACTGTATCTTGAGGAAAACACTACTTGTCGGTACTGAGAGTGACAAGATAATGCTGAGCGTTGTTTGGAGCTGGAATAGACTTGACCTTAATGGGTTTAGGGTAAGTACTGGTGGTACACTGAGCAGTTAAGTGCTCACTGCTAACTGAAAGATTCATTTTGTGGAAGAAAGATGTGGCAGTCTGGTTCCATAAAGTTTACAGCCTTGAAAACCCTGGGGGATTGCTCTATTCTGTCTGACAGGGTTGCTGTGAGCTACAGTAGACTCAAAGTCAGTGGGCTGAGTTATGATTCAAAATCAGCTAAACAGTAGAGGGTTTAGAGTCAATATGTTCCCTAAACGTTTCATGTTAGAGTTTTAAATCTATTTGAAATATATCTAATGTGATAACTATAACTAATAAAATGCATTGACCAAATACTATTTCCCAGACATTATTTTAAATCCTATGAAAACATTATCTAATTTAATTCTAAAAGTAACAATATAAAGATTATTATACCTATTAAAAAGAGAGAAAACTGAGGATTAAATAATTAAATTAAAACATTTAGATCATTATTCATGTAGCTACAACATAAAGAAGCTTGACTGTAGCACAGATGTCTCCTATCTTTGTAAATTTGAAAATGATCAGACAATCATCTTTTAGGGAGATACTGAGAATTAAACAGAAATCTTGCAGGTTTTTTGTTGTTGTTGTTCATTTTTTTTAATATGTACAGCTTATAGCACTTAATCGTGCTTCAACTCCAGTGGCATAGTAGTTAGTGCTACATCTGCTAACCAAAAAGTCAGCGTTTCAAAATCTGCCAGGCAATACTTGGAAACACTATGGGGCAGTTCTACTCTGTCTTATAGAGTCACTGTGAGCTGAAATTGACTTGATGGAATTGAGTTATATAGAACTAAACTGTACATAGTCCTGCAGGCAATTGTTTGAATAGAACAACAGGATACTATGTGGTTGAAAATCAGGAAAGTTGTGCATCCTTTTATCACACTTAATCTGTATGTTGTGTAAGTAATCAGAAAATGTGTACTATAGAAGAAGAATGCGGCTTCAGGAACAGAGGAGGACTCATTAACAAGTGGAAATATGTAGATAACACAACCTTAAGAGGACTTCTGAAGCATTTATGGCTGAAGAGTGAAGACACCAGCCTTCAGTATGAATTACACCTCAATTACAGAGGAAAATAAAATCCTCATGACTGTCAATAAGCAACATCATAAAAAATGAAAGAAATACTGAAGTTATCAAGGATTTTATTTTACTTGGATCCACAATCAGAAACCCTGGTGATGTAGTGAGTTAAGTGCTACATCTGCTAACTGAAAAGTCAGCAGTTCAAATCCACTAGGCACTCTTTCAGAATCCTATGGGGCAGTACTGCCCTGATCTCTAGGGTTACTATGAGTCTGACCCAACTCTACGGGAGTGGGTTTTGGATCAACCGTCATGCCCATGGAAGCAGCAGGTGAGAAATCAAACGACATACTGCTTCGTGAAAATCTTATGCAAAAGATCTCCTTAAAATATTAAAAAGCAGAGATGTTGCCATGAGGATTACTGTGAACCTGACTAAAGCCATGGTGTTTTCAATTACATTTTATGCATGTGCAAGCTGACAAGGAATAAGGAAGACCAAAGAAGAATAGTTGATTTTGAGTTATGGTGCTGGCAAGAACATGAATACACCATAGACTGCCAGAAGAATGAACAAGTGTGTCTTGGAAGAAGTATAGCTAGAAATGTTTATTAGAAGCGAGGATCACGAGTCTTTGCCTTGTGTACTTTGGACCTGTTATAAGGAAGGCCCAGTACCTGGAGAGGAACATCAGACTTAGCAAAACAGAGGGTCAGTGAAAAAGAAGAAGACCCTCAATGAGATGAACTGGAATAAAGTCTGCAACTATGTGATCAAATAGACCACAACTGTTAGGATGGCATAGGGCAGGGGAGTGTTTCACTCTATTGTACATAGGGTTCCTATGAGTTGGAACAAACCCCGCAGCACCCGACAACATCTACAAGTTTTAAATGTGTCAACCCCCACACTGTGGAAAAATCACTATGGAAATACTGTAAAAGACAACTAGAGGTGCTGGGAGAGTTGCCAGCCTGTTTTTCTGAGGAAAGGTTCTTATTTGCATAGGATTACTTTGAAGATGGTATAATGACTCATGATCTCCATTTTCTCCTTGGCTTTTCTTTCCTCTCCATTTATTTTGAGTTATAGGTTATTCTATTTTTGTTCTATATTTCCTGTTTCCATTTTCTTATATTCACTTCCTGTTTCCTTCCTTTGTCCATTGTTTCTCTGCATTACATCCCTTGACCATTAGTTCTAGAGACTGTCTCTCAGAAAGAACAGAAATCACCCCCAGAGCTCAAAGTTGGAAAAGGATGACCTAAATGAAACTTTTAGAAATACTCTTCAACATTCTTCTCCATTCCCTGTCACCATTACTGACTTCTATGCCAAAGTAATTTCTTCTGAATACTCCTTTGTCACTAAGCTAAAAACAAGAACAAATACCTCTCTTAGTTCTTTCTTACCCCAGATCTCTTACATTTTTTCTTAAGCAAAATATTGGAAATACAGAAATAATGCATTTATTTTCAATTAGATCAGAATTATTACTGTTTTCCTAGACTTTAGTAATCATTATGTCCTTCTGTTTTTATTTATTCATCAATGACAGTGTTAATTACCAGTTGATCATTTGCCAAGACTGCTTTAACTACATAAAATAAATCTTAGATGAAGTTTGTAGCACATGACTCTGATTTAGCCCATGGTTTATTCTACTCATTTAAAATATTTTATAGTTTTCATCCTGACGTTGCTTTTTCATTTCATATATAAAGACTGTTACTTTTGAAGTTGTATAAAAGGCCAAGACAGAAACTTTAATATAATTATCTCCCAAGGTAGAATATTAAAGGAGTCCTGATTGGACAGTAAGGGAATAATTATGTCTTGAGAAAATTTTAAATAAATCTTAAAGCAAGGCATCTGTTTTAGTCAGCTAAGTCTGTTCTATCAGAAATACCACCGAGTGGATGGCTTTAATGAAGAAAGGTTTCTTTTTATATAGTCTGGTAGGCTACAAGTCCAAATTCAGGATATCCGCTCTGGGGGAAGGTTTTCCCCCTTGTCGGCTCTGGAGGAAAGTCCAGTATTGCATCAGTCTTTGTCCAGGGAGCAGCCTGATGCAGGAATCTCACGTGTAAAGGACGCACTCTTCTCCTGGTGCTGCTTGCTTGATGGTGTGAGGTTTCCAATTCTCTGTTTACTTGTCTTTCCTTTTATGTCTTGTAGGACCAAGGGACTAAGAGTGGGGCAGGCCATACTCCAGGGAAAGTCCCTTTGCAGTGGAGCAGGGAGGCAATCCTATGAAGAGGTTTACAGGCCCACCCTAATCCTTTAACATATAGCATAGGAAAACCACAAAATGGAAGACAATCACAAGATACTGGTAATCATGGCCCAGCCACATGGCTACACATATATTTGGGGGGACACAATTCAATCTGTGACATCCTACCCTTTGGCACACCAAAAATCACATTGTTGAAACATGTAACACATTCATCTCATTATAGCAAAATCATGTCCATCCCATGTGATAGAAGTCTTAAAGCGGTTCCAGGTCCCAAATTTAAAAATTCCTTTAGATCTATGAAACCTAGAGTGCAAGTTCTCTGCTTCCAAAGGTACAGTGGGACAATGGGCACAAGTTAGACAGTCTATTACAAATGGGAGAAATTGCAGGCAAAGCAGACATTAATAGGCAACCAGTAAGTCAGCAGAACACGTTATATTAGCCCTCAAAGCTTTAAAAATAATCTTCCACTTTTTGAGACATTTTACACAAAGGCCTGGCCCTCCAGACTCTAGGTATTGGCCACACTCTTTGGATTCTGAGTGGAGACCTGCAGCCCTGTACTATAACTCTGCCTTCAAGGCCCACTTGGATGGAAACTCTGTCCCATTGGCTTTAGGTGTACCCTAAGCCCAACTGAGTGGCAGTTCCATCCTTACAAACACAGGATGCCATGGTTCCACCCTTTCAAACCCCAGAAGGTCACGGCCATACTTTTCGAGACTGAGGCAACTCAGCCTCTCACGTTTTTGTCTTTTCAGCTTCTGCTTCCTATGGCCACATGGCCTGGGCCTCAGGCCCACATCTGTCCTGCTGGGGCAAGTGTTCCAAAGCTCTGTAGTTCCACTGATTCAAGTGCCTGTAGGCATCCCACTCTTGCTAGAAAGCATCCTGCATAAGGGTGCTCAGCCCTCTCACTCTGTGGGTCAGCAAGGCTAGCTTCACTGATTCAAGGGCCCAGAGAACCCCATTCAGTGAGGAAAACTCTGTGTACAGGCACTTAGCTCTCTTGTTCCATGGGTTGGCTTCAGTGCTGCTTCTGATGTTGCCACCGCTGCTGCTGCTGCCACCAGTTTCCTGGTTCTTCTCACCATCTGTCCCTTCTTCATTTCTTCTGAATTTTCTATCCATTCACAGTTTCAAAATGGCTCCCACATTTTAGGTATTTGCCAGAGCAGCACCCAACTCTCACAGTACCTAATTCTGTTTTAGTTAGCTAGGGATGTTCTAACAGAAATGCCACAGAACGGATGGCTTTAACAAAGGAAGATTTATTCTTACACAGTCCGGTAGGCTACAAGTCCAAATTCAGGATGTCTGCTCCAGGGGAAGGCTTTCACCCTTGTTGACTCTGGAGGAAAGTCCAGCATTACATCAGACTTTGTCCAGGGAGCATCATGGCGCAGGAACCTCAGGTCTCAAGGATGTGCTCTTCTTCTGGTGCTGCTTTCTTGATGGTGTGAGGTTCCCAGTTCTCTGCTTGCTTCTCTTTCCTTTTATCTCTTATAGGACCAAAGGATTAATGGTGGGGCAGGCCATACTCCAGGGAAACTCCCTTTGCAGGGGAGCAGGGAGGTGATCCTAGGAAGAGATTTACAGCCACACCCTAATCCTTTAACGTATAGCATAGGAAACCATAAAACAGAGGACAATCACAAGCTACTGGCAATCATGGCCCAGCCACATGGCTACACATATTTTGGGGGGACACAATTCAGTCCATGACACCATCTTTACTCATAAATACCCAGAAATTTAAACATACATACATATAAACAATGCAAAATACATAAGTACATTCTCAATGATTTAGTACTCAGATCCTTTCTCAATAAAAGACTCATTGCCCTTGTTATTAGTGGAATATCAACAGTGTCTCTACAAAGCACTTGGGGGATAGGCTCAAACGTAGAACACCACTCTACAAGGTTACCGTCTTTCTTCTGAGTGAGTAGCTTATGTTTCTCAATGGCTTATCAATGTAGGCATGTAATAGTGTAGATATGGCCATCGTGGTCCAACCAAAGGCAATTCCTAAAGGAGTTCAAGCCTTACAGGTCAGCTGAAGATAGCTTAGTCTTGCATTGTTCTTGACGTCCTTTGCTCATTCTTACTTTCTTCCTCTCTCTACCATCTATACCGGTTCTAAGGCTCCTCAACAAACCTGCTCAATGCCTTCTCACTCTCTACTTTCTGGAAAGTTGTTGACTATTTCCTAATACCTGTATTATTTTCTATTTACTGAAATTTAAATGAATTATTTCCAAAAACTTACACACACTTTTAAAATTAAAGGTAACTTACCCAAACCACAAACTGCTGTTGAGTTGATAGTAATAATCAATTCCATGTCTTGAGCATTATTTGAAGAAGGAGGAACATTTGTGCATCCTAATAGAAGTCCATCTTCAAATATTGCTAAATGCACACCAGCACATAAGAATAATTTTACCAGGGGCGGAGTCAAGATGGCCAACTAAGCCCACGTCTCCTTATATCCCTCTGGAAACCAAGACCTGAATTGACAATCAAACAGAGCCTTCTGAGCACCTAATCAGCCTCAGGACACGGCACAGAGCTGTTAATTGGGACTTTATACCACTCAGCAAAAAATCTCCTCTCTTTCGCTGACTCCCACTCCTGGCTAGCCCCGGCTCTCACGGACTGAAGGTAAACGCACTGTTTTGACTTTTTTTTCCCCTCAGTCTCGGCTGGTGGGCGGGGCTGGGCCTTGCCCGGCAGCTGGACTCCAACGCGCTGCTGGGGGGATGGGCAGGCGAGGTTCCCATGTTCTGAGAGCCAGGCTCGGGACTCTGTTGGTCTGGACACTTTGAGCCTTTCGTTTTGTAGCTGCCTCAGTGGGGTTTGTGCGGAACTCCATGTTCAGAGTGCGGGACGCCATGTTGGTACCGAGATTTTAGCGGGACCTCGTTGTTAGACTGGGAGCCGGCGCCTGCGGGCGGGACAGCGCTTCTCCATCAGAGGGGTGGTGATTTTGCATAGTGCTGCCTACGTTGGGGGCCCTGCAGCAGAAGCAGAGGGGTCGCTGCCTCTGGGCACCTTTGGCCCCCCTGTCTGCTGCCTGTGTGGAGGACGCCATCTTGGGTACGGTGGCTGCAGCTGGACCTAATTCTTAGCTTGGGAGCCAGAGCCTGCCCACAAGAGAGCGCTTTTCTGTCACAAAACCAGTACTCGACGCAGTGTTGGATAAGGCTAGGCCCTGTCAGCAGAGGCCACCAGGGCACTAGCAGTGCTGTATTCTGAACTAGTTTGTTATCATCTGGGGTTGGATACAGTGGTGCTTACTTTGTCAGATGGGAAGAGGGACCTCTACACCTGAAAACCTAACTGACTTGTGAACTGGTCAGATACCTTTTGCTTTACATTTGAAGACAGCCTAGAGAAACATTTCAATCCATCCTCACAGTACCTCTTCCAGCCTCTATATACTCACATGGGACCCAAAAAGCAACAGACAATTGTGGCATACAAGCAATCACTCATGGCTTCAGAAGGTTCCCAAACAAAGCAACCAAGGAGTTTTCCAGATGAAGAAACTTTTATGAAAGCATCAGGAAGTAAATACAAATTGATTATATACAGGGCCCTTCTAGACCTTATACAAAATGCAGCCGAACAAAATGAAAAATTAAACAAGTTGTTCGATCTGATGGAACACCAGTACTCTGAAATCCAACAGATCAAGAAGAAAATCAAAGACATAGAAACTTCCATGCAAAGCCAAGAAAACAGAATGGAACAAATGGAAAAAAGAATTTCTGACTTGGAAGACAGAGCTACTGATGCCAGTGTCTATGAGCAGAAATCAGAAAAAAGAAACAAGAAAAATGAAGAAACATTAAGAAGCATGTGGGACTCTATTAAGAGGAACAACCTTCGATTAATTGGAGTCCCTGAACAGGGTGAGAAATCTGAGAACACAGAGAGTATTATCGCTGAGCTGCTGAAAGAAAACTTCCCAGAAATCATGAAGGAAGAGAACATAGACATCTCAGATGCATATCGTACGCCACCCAATATAGATCTCAAAAGAAAGACTCCAAGACATATTATAATCAAGCTTAACAAAATGAAACATAAGCAGCAACTCTTAAAGGCAGCAAGACTCAAGGCAAAGCTAACATTCAGAGGGAAATCCTGTAGGCTTTCATCAGATTTCTCAGCAGAAACCATGCTGGCACGGAGACAGTGGCATGACACATTCAAAGTCTTGAAGGAGAAGAACTTCCAACCAAGAATTATATATCCTGCAAAACTGTCTTTCAAACACGAAAATGAAAATAAGACATTTCCAGATAAACAGAAACTCAGAGACTTTGTAAAAACCAAACCCAAACTACAAGAAATACTGAAAGAAGTTCTTGGCTTTGGCTTAGAAGAACGAAACCACTAACTTTATATTTTAGAACGACACACAACTCAGTACTCTTTTAGGGAAGACTCCAAAGTCAATCACAGCTTTGAATTGGAAAGAAGCAATCCAGTGATCACTATAATAAAAGAGGGATGTACTACAGTCATTATAGTCCTTCCAGATGGAGAGGAAGATGACCAGACTGGTAGTAATTAAAATTGGGTTTATAAATAGTTTCTTAAGGGGGTTGATAGGGGCAGCTGTAAAGCACAACAAAGATGTATCATACCATTTCAAGAAATCTAACCCACGAGTCTCAACAACTATAAAACCAGCTCTGAAAAAGGTGAAAAATCAACTCACAAAAAGGAGTGTCTCAGAACAGACTAATAAGAACAACAGAGAAAAAACATCAACATAAAAATAAACATATCACAATGGCAGCAGTGAACACATACCTATCAATAATTACATTGAATGTGAATGGACTGAATGCTCCAGTAAAGAGACACCGAGTGTCATCTTGGATCAAAAGAATAATTTTACCTTAGAAAGTTAATAATAAAAAATGAATAAATGGAGAAGGAAAAAAAAAGTCAACAAAGAATATGTAACTTAAAAACAAATGCTTCAGTTAAAACAAAAATTAAGAGATGGTGCCAAGATGACAGACAAGATACATGTCGCCTCAATTCCCTCTGAGAACTAAGGCCTGGAATTCTAAGTGACTGGACAACTGGGAGCCCTAGAATTTGGCATAGTGTTGTCAGATTTGACTAGACACCATTAATGGACTGAATTACCCCACTCAAAAACGATCCAGTGACCACTAACCCAGACTCCTACTGACTCCTCTTTTTGGAGGATGGCAGATACCGATGTCTTCTTTGTTATCACAAAAGGTGGGACTGGGCATGAGTCAGCAAATATGCTGAACTGTGGCACTTAAGCAAACAGTGTGTAGCATAACAGGGAGACAGTACATGGGATAGACAAATACTGAGAGCCTGGCTGCTGACTGAGGACAGCACTACCTTTCCACTCTCTCTTTCTGAGCTGAGCTGTAGACTCTGTGGTTTCATGGCAGGAAACGCAGCTTGGCCAGGCTTTCACCTTGGTCAGCTGAGAGATGAAGTCACTTAACCAGGGGCCTGAGCTGCAGCTGATTCTCAAGTGGAGCAGTAGCCTGTCTGGCAAGTGCTTCTCCAGCAGAAAAGTATTGTTTGAGACAATTTGTGTCTACATTTATGAGTGGAGCTTGGTGGAGGACGGCAGGAAGGCCCTAACCTCTCCCTACTTTGAACCACATCACAGCATCTGAGGACAGCCTATGAGGTAATTTTGTTGTCAGCTGAAAGGCAGGGCCTGCCTCACCTGAGGGCCTGACTGTTTTCAGCAGTGGTTGGACAGCTCCTGGCTAAGAATTAAAGTACCCTTTTAAATAAGACCATCTGGTGGACAACTGACTGCTGAGAGGCCCAGTAGCATCTCCTCCATCCTTCACTGTTTGATATTATAGGGTCAGCTGATGACTCCCCTAAGTAGGACACTGTCTTTTCCAGCCAGGAAGCACAGTCTGCCATTCCAAAGAGTCCATCTGGGGCCAGTCACTAGAGTACATAGAGATGGCTGGTAACCAATTCCTCTGTTAGAACTATGCCTCATCTCTTGCTGAGGTAACACCAGAGAAATCACAGCTTCTAGATGGCACGCAGACAAGTCAATTGCTAACTACTGAAAGAGGCAGTCTTCCAGGGCTCCAGAAACCTCCAAAAATAAAAAACCAAAAAACCCTCCCAGATGAAGAAGCCATTCTGAAACTACCAGAGGTTGAGTACAAAATAATTACATATAGAGACCCCCTAGAGATTAAACAAAATGAAGTAGAACAAAATGAAAAATTAAGTAAGCTATTTGAACCGATGGAACATCAATGATCTGAAATCCAGCAGATCAAAAACAAAAATTACTGAATTAGACAGTTCAATCTGTGGTGGTCAGGATTATGCCACCTTGGCTACTCCAAGTTTGGCTGCTGTATCAAATGTCAGGGTGGGGTCTGTGGTGGCTTGCCACTCCTCTGCTCTCATCTCTCTGCTTTCTAACACCTACTGCTTGTCTGCTCATGTAGCCACCAGCTCCTGCTGTCTTATGGAGTCCAGTCCTTGGACCTGAACTAGCAGCTGTTGGATTCTTAAACCCTTAAAGCCACCACTTGACAGTCCTGTTCCCTGACCTGCTGATCCTGGTTCATCAGCCTCTGCAGCTCTATCTCACCACCAGCTTGGGATCTGCAGACCTACACAACTGCTGATCTAGAACTCTGGTCTCTGACCTGCTAAGCTTGGGTTCATCAGCTTCCATGGCCATGTGAGGCTTGTGCCAGGACTCTGGACATTCAGCTTCTGCAATTGCATGAGCTATTTCCTTTTTATATAAATCTTTCCTTGTACTTTGGCTTTTGGTTTCCCAGTTCTACCCTGGCCCCTAGGGTCGCCATGAGTCGGATCCGACTCGACGACACTTGGCTTGGCCTGTACTTTGTATATAAATCTTTCTTTGTACTTTGTATATAAATCTTTCCTTGTAGGTATACATGTTATTGGTTGTTCTTCCCGAGAAAACCCAGTCTAAGACACAATCCAAAGCCAAAAGAGGAGAATTGAGGAAATGGAAATCAGACTTAGTGAAGTTGAGGATAGAGCAACAGATACCATCATTTATGAGGAGAACTCAGAGAAAAGAAAAATGAAGATGCATTAAGAAACATGTGTGACTCTATTATGAGGAATAATCTACCAATAACTGGAGGTCCTGAAAAGGGAGGGATAGATGAAAACACAGAAAGCATTGTCATAGAGTTTCTGACAGAAAACTTCCCTGAAATTACAAAAGAAGAGAACATAGATCTCCAACACATATATCAACTGCCACAAAAACCAAACCCCAAAAGAAAGACATCAAGAAACCAGACCCCAAAAGAAAAGCATCAAGACATATTATCATCAGCCAAGCCAAGTGCTGTCCAGCTAAACAAAGTGAAACACAAGCAGATACTCTCAAAGGCAGTGAAGCTCAAACCAAAGCTAACATTCAGAGGGAAACACTGTAGGCTTTCATCTGACTTCTCCACAGAAAAGATGTTGGCAAGGGGGCAGTGGGATGACACATTCAAAGCCTTGAAGGTGAAAAACTTCCAACCAACAATTACACGTCCTTCAAAATTGTCTCTCAAATATGGCAGTGAAATTATGACATTTGCAGATAATCAGAAACTTAGAAACTTTGTGAAAACCAAAATAAAACTACAAAAAAAAAATGAAAAGAAGGTCCTTGCTTAGAAAAACAAAAAGATTAAGTGAATAATTAAGGAAGCAATGTATGACACAGCATCTAGGATCCTACTCACTTAGGAAAGTCAATAAGCTCAATCAAAATTACATTATTAAAAGAAGGGAACTATTGATCATAACATGAAAATTATGATATCATCACACTAAAAAGAGGGATATATTATAGTAGGTATACTCCTTTCAAATGGAAAGGAAATTAAAAAGATATGCATAAGTTAAAGTCTGGTTTAAACTTAGAATAGTAAAGGAGATCATAGGGGTAGCCACAAAGCAAAATAACAGTGTGACATATCAAAACAAGAAGCATATTACAGAAGTCTCAACAAACACAAAACCAACACTGAAAAAGATGAAAAGCTAACCTATAAAGAAGAATCTCCTAGAACAGTATATTAAGAAAAACATAGAAAACATCCACACATAAATAAATGTATCAAAAAGACAGCACTAAACACATCCCTATCAATAATTACACTGAATGTAAACAGACTGAATGTTCCCATAGAGAGACGATGAGTGACATAGTGGACCAAGAGACACAACCCGTCTACACACTGCTTACAAGAAACACATCTAAGACTCAAAGATATGAACGTACTGAAAATCAAAGGATGGAAAAATATGTACCAAGCCAAAAGCATACAAAGAAGAGCAAGTGTAGCAATACTAATCTCAGATAAAATAGAATTTAATGTAAGATCCACCACCATGGACAAGGATGGTCACTGTTGCTGAAAGATTCAATACATAAGAAGGAAATAACAATACTAAATATCAGAGCATCTAAATATATTGAACAAACACTGACAGCACTGAAAAATGAGGTAGATCACTCCACAATAATAGCTAGAGATTTAACACTCCACTTTCAGTAATGAACAGATTATCCAGAAAAGAGCTCAGTAAAGATACAGAAGATCTTATTGTGACAATTAACTAATTAGAACTCATGGACATATACAAAACTTTTAACCCATCAGCAAGTGAGTAAACCTTCTTCTCCAATGCACATGAAACAGTTTCCAGAATAGACCATGTGTTAGGACATAAAGCAAATCTCAACAAAATCCAAACCACTGAATTATTGCAAAGCATCTTTTTGGACCAAAAAGCCATAAAGGTCAAAATTAATAGCAGAAAAAAAACAGATAGAAATTGGAACTGATGGAAACTGAACAACAGTTTGCTAAAAAGCCATGGGGTAATAGAAGAAATCAAGAACAAAATAAAGAAATTTATGGAAGTAAATGAGAATGAAAACACATCCTACTAGCACCTATGGGATACAGCCAAAGCAGTGCTCAGAGGCAAATTTATCTCTATAAATGCACACATCTGGAAGGAAGAAAGCACACAAACCAAAGAATTAACCCTATAGCCTAAACAAGTAAGTAGAGAGAGAACACCTCAAACACGAGAAAAAAAAAAAAAAAAACAGATAGCAAAGATTAGGCTGGAATAAAATAAATTAGAGAATAGAAGCACAATTGAAAAAATTAAAGAGAACAAAGCTGTTTCTTTGAAAAGATTAACAAAATTGTTAAACTATTGGCTAAACATACAAAAGAAAAACAGGTGAGGCAATAACCTGAATAATAAATGAGATGGGAGATGTCACAACAGATCCAGCTGAAATTAAAAGTATCATAGCAGAATACTATGTCAGACTGTACTGTAACAGATTTGAAAACCTAGACAAAATGGACAAATGTTTAGATTCATATCACCTACCTGAATTACCACAAGAAGTGTAACAACTTTGTTACCCATCACAAAGGAAAAGATTGAAAAAATCAAAAAACTGTCAAACAAAAAAGCTCTGACCCAAGTGACTTCACCTCTGAGTTCTACCAACTTTTAGAGAAGAATTAACTCCAATATGACTGAGATTATTTCTCAACTTTGAAAGGCATGGAACACTCCCAAATTGATTCTATGAAGCCAGCATAACCCTGATACCAAAGTGTGGGAAAGATTCCCATACAAAAAAAGAAAATTACAGACCGATATCACTCAGAATTCAACATCATATCAAAAAATAATTCATCTTGACCAAATTACATTCGTACCAAGGATGAAAGGGCGTTCAACATCAGAAAAGCAATTAATGTGATTGACCACATAAATAGCACAAAAGATAAGAGTTACCCGATTTTGTCAACTGAAGCACAAAAGACATTTGACAAAGTATAACATGCACTCATGGTAAAAATTCTCAGCAAAATAGAATAGAGCCGAAATTCCTTGATGCAGTAAGGGGTATCTATGCAAAACCAACTGCCTACATCATCCTGAATGGAGAGAGAATGAAACAATTCCCTTGAGAACAGGAAGTGGACAAGGATGCCCTTTCTCACCTCTCCTGTTCAACATTGTACTAGAAGTTCTGGCCAGAGCAATTAGACAAGACAAATAAACAAAAAGCATCCACATCAACAAAGAAGAAGTAAAAATCTCCCCATTTGCAGATAGTATGATTGCATATACAGAGACTCCTAAAGAATCTGTAAGTAAACTACTGGAACTAATAGAGGAGTTCAGCAAAATATCATGACATAAGATAAACATAAGTAAATCCGTAGGATTCCTTTATACCAAAAAAGAGATCATCAAAGCATCGATAACACTTACTCTAGCCCCCAAGAAGATATAATACCTAAGAATAAATCTAACTAGTGAAATAAGAGACCTATACAAAGGGACCTATAATACTTTAGTGAAATAAACCAAGAGACTTACATAAATGGACAAACCTATCTTGCTCATGGATAGGAAGACTTAACATTGTGAAAATGTGTTTTACTCAAAGTGTTCTACATATACAGTACAATCTCAATACAGATTGCAGTGACACTTTTTAATGAGATGGAGAAACAAGTCACCAAGTTGGGAAAAGAAAGAAACCTCAGATAATTAAAGTACTACTGAACAAGAGGAATACAGTGGAAGGCCTCGTACTACTCAGCCTGAGAACTTATTACACTGCCACAGTAGTCAAAATAGCCAGGAACTGGTACAAAAAGAAACATAGGGATCAATGGAAGAGAGCTGAGACCCCAGAGATGCCATCATCCTCCTATGAACAGTTGATGTCCAACCAAGGCCCCGGGATTGTAGTCTGGACTATAAAATCAGTCTCTCTTACAAATGGTGCTGGCAAAATTAAATATCTACTTGCAAAACACCTTGTAGAAAAACTAACTTAGAATTGATCAGAGACATAAACATCAAACCTGAAAGTATAAAGACCATGCAAGAAAAAATAGAGTCAACAACAGAAGTTCTAATACACAGCTTAGACAGACTTCAATATCTGACAAACAAAGCTTAACCAACAGAAGAGAAAATAGATTAATGGGAACTCATCCAAAGACTTTGTCAAAAGAGTTAAAAGACTACCCACAGAACGGAAAAGAATATTTGACATCTGCATGTCAGACTGATGTCTAATCTCCATGATCTACAAGGTACAGCAAAATGTGAACAAGAAAAAGGTAAATAACCCAGTAAAGAGATGGACAAAGGAAATGGACAGGCACTTCACTAAAGAAGACATCCAGACAGCCAAAGGACAGATGAGAAAATGCTCACATTCATTAGCTATTAAAGAAATTCAGAACAAAATTACAATGAGACACCATCTCACCCCGACAGGGTTGACTGTGATACAGAAAACACAAAACAACAAATGCTGGAGAGGCTGTGGAGAGACTAGAACTCTGTTACACTGCTAGAGGGATTGCAAAATGGTACAACCTCTTTGGAAAACAGTCTGGCACTTGCACAAAAAGCTGGAAATAGATGTACTATTTGAGCCAGTAAATCCTCTGCTCATAATTTATTCTAGAGAAACAAAAGCTGTTACATGAACAGACACATGTACACAAAAGTTTACTTCAGCACAGTCCACAATAGCAAAAACATGGACTCCACCTAGATGCCCACCAACAGAAGAATTGACAGGCAAACTATAGTACATATACTCAACGGAACACTATACAATGATAAAAAAAAAATGATGATTTTAGGAAACATCTTATAACCTGGTTTCAACTGGGAGATACTACCCTGAATGAAATCAGTCAGCTGCAAAAGGACAAATATTGTATGAGAACCCAGCTACAAGGACTTAAAATTGACTTACGCACAGAAGAAAAGACTCTTTCAGATTAGTTGATGGGACAGCACACAGTAGAAAGTAGATCAACTTAACTGGACTTCACCATGAACTGAAGGGTCTTCTAATCTCAATCCAATATTGCAAGGATAGAATAGCAGGGGTAGGGCCTGGTAACCATGCTCTTGGAGAATGTTGAGATCGATTGGCATAGTTAGCCTATTGCTAAGAGAGTCTTCTGCACCTCATATTGGTGAGTGGCATCTGGGATCTTAAAAGCTAGCAAGCTACCATCTGAGGTACACCTGATGGTTTCAGCTCAGTCGGAACAGGTGATCACTGAGAACACCAAAGACACAAGGGAAAAAGAGCCCAGAAGACAGAAGCACAGGACTCATGAAATGAGAGACTGTATCAACATGTGACCTGAAGAACCAGATAGTGCCCCGTCACCACCAAAGACAACTGTGACGGGGCACACTATTTTGATTCCCTGCAGCAACATGAGAACAAGAGGGGTGCAGCTGTAGAACTCTACCAGAAGACCACCGTTGATTGTCCCACCGCCCAGGGCATCACCTGGCAGTATGACCCCAAGACCTGTTGCTGGCCCTATCTAGAAAATTCTACTGAGGTCAACTCAGTGAATGGACTAGACAAGGGGATCAAATGTTACCACATGGAGTTTGCACTTTATGGTTCTGTGCATTTATAGGAGGCCGTCCTGTTGGTGTGTTTGTATATGAGAGAGAAGAAGGTGGAAAGGAGGGGGCAGGATCTTGTTAGGAGGATACAACAAGTACAAATTGAAAAAGAGGCGGTCACTGTCACAGAGCAAGAAGAGCAAAGGTGGTATAAATAGGTGAGCATGTAAAGTTGATTTGGGTTGTATACTTTCACTTAAACACTGTAAAAGAAAAATGAAAATTATATTGAGCCAATGAAAATTTTAAGTACAATTTTGTACTCAAATTTGTGAAGGAGAAACATGGAGAAGGGATAAAGATGAAATATGCACTAGACAAAAGGAAAACAAATGAATTCCCGATGTCAGGAACTCTGTGACCTATGGTCCCTGACTTTCAGATTCAAACGAGTAGCAGCAAACGTTGACCCTCTCAGCATGCCTGAAGCAGGCAGCAGCTGTTTCAAAATAACATTGATTTGCCACAACACTGGAGATCATATAAATTTATCTTCAAAATAATTTTCAGAATCAAGTGATTGAAATTGTTTACTTCAGTTAGTGGGTCTAAAAATGAGGACCAATAAACAGAAAACAAAAACATGAGCAGAATGGGAACTAGATAGGAAAAGAGACCCATCTTGCTTAAACTAGGGAACTAGTTTCTTCTCTGCAATTTGAACACCATTCCAGTTCCCACTGTGACCTAACAAAAGCACTCCTATACTGAACTCCCTGGATATCTTTTTTGTTCTATCATCTATTATGACACTTGTGTCTATTTGGGATACCTAGGTATTTCCAGACTCGCTTAGAACTATGCTTACAACAACTATGGTAACAAATACAATTCTTGCAAGAAACATTAAGACACTGTATCTTTCAAGCATTTTTGCATTTGAAGTTCACCTTTACCATTAGCTCTTTCATTGCTATTTGCTTTCTTTTTGTGTGCATGATGAGGCATAGCACAGACAGCATTATAAGCAGTAAACACACTTGTAATAACTTCAAAACACGTCCCTGCTTAAAACCACTACAGTTATTGGTTTGACAAATGTTATTTTAAAAATCCTGAAGCATTTTGACATATCATATGAAATGATAATTAACCACTAGCACTAATAAAGATTTGAACTGAGATGAGATGTGAGAACAGAAAGTTCTCTGATTCATTACAATTATAGCACTTACCTCATTTCATGTTGAAGTATAACAAATAAGTTGATGTTTGATACAAATAGACTTCTCCTAGGTACAAAGTTAATGAAGCATTTGTTGCTGTTGTTTGTATGAGCACAAGCTACTCTGAATCTTCACATTAGTTCTTGCTCTGAAAAGAACCAGAAAGTTATACAATGTATTTAATAATAAGAAAACCTCTTGTCCATTGCTTTACGTTGCTAGACACTGAGAGATATTAATTATTAGAGTAGTTTTGAAACTGGGTCCATTTTTGGAGACTTTAAGAGTGCCTGTATCTACATAAAGAACATAGTTGTTGTTGTTAGTGTTGTTATGTGCCATTGAATCAGTTTGGACTCTTAGCAACCGTATGCACAATAGAACAAAACACTGCCCAGTCCGGCACGACACCCACATTCACTGTTACGCTTGAGTCTGTTGCAGCAGCCACCATATCAGTCCACCCCATTGAGGGTCTTCCTCTTTTTCACTGACCCTCTACTTTACCAAGCATGATGTCTCTCTCCAGGGACTGATCCCTCCTGACAACATGTCTGAAGTATGTAAGACATTGTCTTGTTATCTTGCTTCTAAGGAACACCCTGATTTTACTTCCTTCAAAACAGATCTGTTTGTTCTTTAGGCAATCCATGATATATTCAATATTCTCCTCCAGTACCACAATTCAGAGACATCAGTTCTTTTGTCTTCTTTCTTTATTGTGCAGCTTTTGCATGCATACATATGATATAACTCAACATTTTATGGCTTGGGTCAGGCACACCTTAGTCTTCAAGGTGACATCTTGGCTTTTCAACACTTTCAAGAGAACTTTTTCAGGTTTGCCAAATGCAAAGCAACTTCTGATTTCTTGACGACTGTTTCCATGGGAGTTGACTGTGAATCCGAATACAGTTACATCCTAACAACTTCAATCTCTTCTCAATTTATCATGATGTTGCTTAGAGGTCCAGTTGTTAGAATTTCTGTTTTCTTTATGTTGAGGTGTAGTTCATACTGAAGGCTATGGACTTTGACCTTCATCAGTGTTTCACGTCCTCTTTACTAGAATTTCACATTCTTTTGAAAATAATTAAGTTGTGGTATACACCAAATCCTTCACTAAGATTTTAAGGTCTCTTCTTCTGGGCATGTAAAAAAACTTGTCCTTGAAACATGACCACATAACTTAGTCTGGTCAATGAAATGTAAACAGAGATGTCCAAGAGCTGAGGGGTATGTAATTCCCCTTCCCGTCTTCCATGCAGTGCTGTCTGAGGCCCTGAATGAGAGCGTGATGTGGAAGGTCTGTTCTCAGTTTTCAGTAGACATTTGGTATTAACAACAACAAAATCTTTCTTGGTTAAACCACTAAGATTTTAGGGCTGTTTTTACCACAGCCTCATCTAATATTTCCTAATTATCTCATTATTTTTATGAAAAACTAAGGGAATCATGGTTGTGCAGTGGTTAGAGCTTGCCTGCTACCTGAAGGGCTGACATTTAATACCAACTAGCCACTCTGCAGAAGAAAGATGTGGCAAACCTGCTTCTATAGACATATAGCCTCGGAAAACCCGTAGGGCACCTCTACCTTGGGGTCTATAGGGTCTCAATGAGTAGGAATTGACTCAACAGTAGTGAGTTTTTGCCTTTTATCAAGGACTTGGTCTCTTTGCTGCTGTTTTCCTTTCTCATTTTTTTCTACAGAAATATTAACAGAGCATACTATACTGTTGTAAACTTTTTTCTAAATTAACCATTCAAGATAGAAGTAGATCATAGTTAATTGAATTCTAGTTCAAAAGATGATAGTTGAATTTTTTTTCCCCTAGGTCTCTTGCTTTTTTTTTTTTTTTCCAAATACATTTCTTGGTAATTTTCTCTTCTTTCCAGTGGCATCAGCACTTGATCTGCACTCACTTTCCAGTGACTTTTACCTGACCATGAAAGTCAGATAAAGAGAGAGGCAGAGAAAATAAGCAAAGAGAACTTGGTACAGAAAAAAAAAAAGATCTGAAATCTGAAATGGTTTTAGTCAGTATTAATAGTCTGATGGTAGTGCTGTCACCCAACAATAAAATAAATCAGTAAGTTATTTCTAATTTTTTGGTTGAGTTTACATTTTAAGATTATATATTTTTTTCCCTGTTTTAAGCATTGAAAATTCTCAAAAAAAATCATGGTATGAAAATTTGAAACTATTAAATGCAGAGGACAGAAGGAGGGAATTAAACGAATACTCTGAAATGTCTCCGGTATCAGGTTAATTTTGTGTAAATGCCATGCTAGATCACACTACTCATCAAGACACCACACATCTGGGTGATTTGTTGCTGTGCTTGCCTTCGCTACTGTCCCATCACTTAAAACTTAATTTGCACTAATTCCTATTCTTTTACACTGACTATTTGAGAAAGGCATCATTTTTTTTCTATCCTTATCAATTGCCCAAGGACAAATGTTTCTTTCTTTTTTTAAAAAAAAAGAAAGTCTCGGATCTGAAAATTGTTGAATTGTTTTAAAAATTAAGTGGTCAGTTCTAAAAACCCATTTAGATTTAAATGTTTACCATTGTTTGATATTCTCTACCCACAGAGTAAATACTTATTTTAATAGGCTTTAACATGTAAAATTAGAAAGCTTTATAAATGAGCACAAGCAGAGCTGACAAAGTTAAATGACTATTGTCAAATTAATTTTACATACTTTGCTCCTGGAACTCCTGGTGGCACAGTGGGTTAAGTGCTACATCTGCTAACCAAAAGGTTGGCAGTTCAAATCTGCCAGGCATTCCTTGGAAACTCTGTGGGGTGGTTTCACTCTGACTTCTAGGGACACTATGAGTGGGACCCGACTCGACAGCAGTGGGTACTTAGCTCTTTCTCCCACATGTCTGTCAGTTTGTGGAGGTCTGTGTGTTATTGTGATATGGGAAGCTATGACACTGATATTCAGAAATCACAGGGTTACTCCTGATGGACCAGTTTCAGCTGACCTTTCAGACTAAAACAGACTAGGAAGAAGGACCTGACAACCTACTTCTGAAAAGAATTAGCCAGTGAAAAACCTTACAAATAGCATTGGAACACTGTCTAAGGTAGTGCCAGAAGACAAACCCCCCAGGTTAGAAGACACCCAAAAGATGACTAGGAAAGAACAGCCTCCTCAAAGTAAAATTTTCCTTAATGACGTGATGGAGTAAAGCTTATGGAAACTTTCTCTGCTGTTGTGGCATGACTCAAAATGAGAAGAAATAGTCTCAAACATCCATTAGTAATTGGAATGTAGATGTATGAAGTATGAATCTAGAAAATTTGGAAATAGCCAAAAATGAAATGGAATGTATAAATATTGATGTTCTAGGCAATACTGAGCTGAAATGGATTGATACTGTCCATTTTGAATGGATGATCAATCACATGGTCTACTATGCTGGGAATCACAGCCTGAAGCTGAATAACAATGTACTCATTATCAAAAACAATATTTCAAGATCCATCCAGAAGTACAATGCTGTCAATGATAGAATAATATCCATATACCTACAAGAAAGACCGGTTAACCTGACTATTACTCATATTTATGCATCAATCACTAAGGCAAAAGATGAAGAAACTGAAGATTTTTACCAGCTTCTGTGGTCTGAAATTGATCAAACATGCAATCAGCATGCATTGATAATTATTGATAATTGGAATGCAAAACTTTGAAGCAAAGAAGGAGAATATGGTGTTGGTGATGGAAAAGATGTTGGAGATTACATGATGGAATTGATACAAGTTTACTAGATATAAATAGATACAGTTTAAACGTATTGAATCTTTGATTTTGGTTGGATATGATGTAAATGTTTAAATCAAGTGCTGTTACAAAGTGTGATTTTGAGGAAATTTCTCCAGATTTATTTTCTAATGGAAAATGTGAGGCATACATATTTTCTTTTCCACGGATATGTATATATACTTCAATTTATCTCTGGAATGTATCTCTGGAATATATTTCAATTTATCTCTGGAATGTCAGACTGTATGAAGTCTGACAGTTAAGCTTGCAAACTTAATTGTTCTAAGTGCTACATGCCTCATTGGCTGAATATCACTATGGTCACCTTTGAAGTACTCCCCTTGGGAAGATATGAACTGATGTCGGTGCCTAGTCTAACCTTCAAAGCAGTTTTGAAACTCTGGACTGGCCCTTGCACACAGTGGCATGATGGTAAATTCACAAACTCAGTGATACAGTTGTTGTGTGAGGGAGTTTTTAGCCAGTAAACAAATAACTGTATTGGAACATTCTCCCTACTCACCTGATCTGATCCCCAGTGACTTTTTTCTTTATCCAAAGGTAAAGGAAAAATTGAAAGGAAGACATTTGGATAACACGAGGACATCAAGGGTAATCCGAAAACAGCTCTGATGCCATTCCAGCGAAAGACTTCCAAAACGGCTTTGAAGGGTGGGCTGGGCGCTGGCATGAGTGCACAGCTTCCTAAGGGGAGTACTTTGAAGGGAACCATAATGGTATTCAGCAATGAGGTATGTAGCACTTTTTCTTGGATGAGTTTATGAACCTGTCAGTCATCGTATATATGTTATACACATATGTATGAAAATAAGAGTCAGGTGACTTGAGGACAACGTATTATCAACATGGTTCAGTAAGTATCTTTCACATAAAATACCTTGCAGTCCATTATCATCCTTAACTCAAAGGTGAGTATGTGTGTGTGTATGGGTGTGTGTGTGTGTACAGCTGTAAATTGTGTTCCAACTTCTAGAAACCACATGAATTTTAGAGTGGAATCTTGTTTTCCATAGCATTTTCATTTGCTGTGATCTTTGGAAGGTAGATTTCTGTACTTTCATTCAGACGTACCCTGGGTAGATTTGAACAGTTAACCTTTTGATTAGTATCTGAGTGCTTAACCATTTGTGTCACCTACATATAGATACATATGTATATACATAGCAAGTATGTGTGTGTGTATATATATGTGGACGAATGGATACATACGTCAATAAAGATATACAAATGGAGACCCAGTAGAGTTGTGGTTAAGGGCTTGGCTGTTAACCAAAAGGTTGGCAGTTTGAATCTACCAGCCATTCCTTGCTCTTTGACAGTATATTGCTGAGCTTAGGCTTACAAGTTGGGTTGAAAAACTAAAGTGATATTTTAATGGCTGTAATTGCTAATAGAGAGGCAAAGAGTTGTGTGAATTTGCAGCAAATTAGAAGACTTGAATGGATGTTTCAAGCTGCACTGCACATCCAACTTTAATCCCTGAAATAGAATCTCAAGTTTAATTATTTCAGAAGTAAGACTTCACATTTGAAAGCTTTGTAGTTTACACTCAGGCTTAGAGTCTGGCAATGAGGAGAAAATTCTTGATAACTTTAGGAAAAATAGATCCGAAGTTAATAAAATGATGCAAAGAATATGAGTAGATAGTGAAAATGTTATTAAGATTTGCTTAGGATTAAATTTATTTTCAGTTGATCCATAAATGAATGATTGAGTTACAAATCTGGGTCATGAAAAAACAAGTGAACTAAATCTTATTCACATACTGTTCTCTTTTAAGAGATAAGATCACAGTGAGTAACAACATTACCTCTAATTTTTGTAAATTCCTAACAGTGCAAAAGGAAAACCAAAGTTTACGACTTTTTCACTAAGTTAGCTGTATGTGAAACATAAAAACAAACAACAACTACAATAAAATGATAGGACGTACAGATTCAGAGTATAGACCCCAAATTGTCAGCAATGATTATTTCTACTGTGTTCATGTCTGTGATGTAATCCAAAAAGAAGAACGTTTGACATTTTTGTAGCAAGTGTCTCAAAATCTAACCAACTTTCCTAGAGTCAAGAACATACTGTGACCAAAAGGAAATATTCCCTCTAAACAAGTAAGTATTCTAAATCTTTAATTGGATTGTGTTTATAATTTGTGTGTTAGAGTTCTGGTCATACAGTGGTTAAGAGCTTGTCTGCTAACTGAAAGATTCATAGTTCGAATCTAACAGCTTCTCCTTGAATACCCTATGGAGCAGTTGTTTTCTGCATTATAAGGTTGTTATTGGTTGAAATTAACTGGATGGCAATAGGTTTGGTATATATTGTGTTAAGTAATGTCTATGTTAACAACACAAGGTCCCACGTTTTCAAAAAGAGCAATACACTATTTTTTCCTCCAATAATCCACTCTCTCACTTTGCTGACTGTAAGATGTTGAAATCTAGTTCTTTCTTCAGCATCTGGCATAAATCACCATCAGAGACAAAAAAGGAGGAGCAAATTCTGTGGTCTTCATGAGA
Source organism: Heterohyrax brucei (assembly GCA_028571685.1). NCBI lineage: Eukaryota > Metazoa > Chordata > Mammalia > Hyracoidea > Procaviidae > Heterohyrax > Heterohyrax brucei. Next base: position 111,302,117 of record CM053148.1, read on the forward strand.
ACAGCTTGACAGCTGCCAGTTTAATCCCTAGACAATGCAAAAATTTCATCAGGGAAGAAATCTCACTTAACATGCAAACAGACCCAATACATCTGTTCTCTTTCCATCTTAGTGATATTAATTAGGATGAAACAAAACAGCATTATTGTATTTTTCTTTTCATGAAAAATACAGTTAAAGTCATAAAAAGAGATTTTTGTACGTCAGCTTCTAAATGATTCACACTTACATAATAAATTTGGAATTGTATATTTGTACAGTGTCACTATTTGACATATTCATGACTGTGAAAATACTCTAAGCCTGTAATTCTGTAAAGGGAGCTCTGGCGATGCACTGGTTACCCACTGGGCTGCTAAATGAAAGGCTGGTTGTTTGAAATGACCAGCATCTAGAAAACACTATAGGGCTGGCTGCTTCACTCTGGTCTATGGGGTCACTATGAGTAGACAATGACTCAGCGGAGCCAGGTTTTTTTACTTTTGTGAAAATTTTGAAGAGTTCTTGAGACCAAGAACATGAGACAGGAAGAAGGAAGATGAGGCAGAAAGTATATAGATCATTTTTATGATTAACATTAGCTTTTTCCCCCCCTTGAAGGCAACCCATAACTTTCACCAGATAATGCTAGAAGTAGTTAGGAACCAATGACTTTGCCCGTGTTTTTGATTCTGGGTAGGATTTCATTTATTTCTGTGCTCTTCCAAAATTATATCTGTTTGTCCTTTTATAACATAGTCTATACCTCCAGTCGTCTTCAACAACATATTCCAGCAACTCACAAACCTTAAAATTTGTTACAGTCCAGGTGACACTCAATAGGACACAGTAAAATAGCCCTATAACGTTTCCAAGTAGGAGCTAGTAGCAGATTCAAACTGCCAATTTTTTAGTTAATAGCAGAGCTTCTAAGCACTGAGAACCCAGGGCTGAGATACTCCTAAGAGGAGACTCATGAAAGAACAACCAAGTATTATCCCTCATTTATTTTTCTGTTTTCCACTGGAGAAAGTGTGGCAAAATTATTTGACTCCTCTCTGCAGACAGCATCCCTGAGTACAATGGCTACAAAGGCCATTGTTCAAATCAGACAAAAATGATCCTGGTCTGAAATCACTGGAGAGGGTTTACATGCTACCTGATTCCATGAGGGGGAAAAAAAAGTGAAAAAATTGACCACTTCTGGTGCCCTCTTTGTGTTTCTAAAGCCAAAACAGAATTGACGTTATGCCTCATTTTAACTCATGGCATCAGATCTGCCTTGGGAACAATTAGAATCTCCTCTACTTTGAATCAACACCAAGTGGAAACTTTTGTTTACAACTCACACTTGTTTTACATCTCCTTAGCACTCCTTGGAAATCCTGGGGGCATAGTGGTTAAGTGCTACCTCTGCTAACCAAAAAGCTGGCAGTTCGAATCTGCCAGGCGCTGCTTAGAAAATCTATGGAACAGTTCTATTCTACCTGTAGGGTTGCTCTGAGTCAGAATAGAATTGATGGCACTGGGTTTGGGTTGAGTTCAGTATTGCTTAGAGTAAGAATGGCTAGCACACTAATTATTTTCATCTTTAAGTATTGTCCTAAATGCTTATAAACATTAACTTGTTGTTTAAGCACCTTGAATACCCTCTCAGATTTCCTTGGCAGACTATCTTTGTTTCAAGGTCAGCCCCTTACACTCTTTGTTTCATACTTGGATAAACAGCCATCCTGCAGGGTTTATTGAGGAATGACCAAAGAGCTGCATGAAATTTCAGGATAGCAAGCTTTCCACTGGCCAGTAGAAGACAAGAGCTGAGAAGGATCCAGACAGATCATTTTCCCCTCCTTTATCTTTTAACTGACTACTCAAAGCTCGACCTCATTGCAACCCTTCTAGATAATTCTTGTGTGCAAAATGTTTCCAAGATGCTGCCTGTATCCCTTTGTGGCTTATGAAACATCACTCACACTGTTTTATCACTTTAGTTACCTCGATTTGCTTTGCTCTCGCTCTTACCAATCTGGACTGGAACCACGTAAAAATAGTCCTTTAAATTTTGCCTTAGGTTTTGCTTCACAGAAAACCTGAAGTAAGTTACTTACTAAATCCTTGTAATCACCCTATGAGGTAGATACTGTTACTTTTGCCATTTTATAGATAAGAACACTGAGTCATAATAGATTAAGATATTTGGCTAAGTTAACACAGCTAGTGAGCAGCAGGTCAGAATTTAGATATAGGCAGCATGGGTCAAGAGTGCTGCATTTAAACCAACACTGTATGATGTTGTCTAGACGAAGAAGATAGTTTAAGACTAAATCTCTATGTCAACTTCACCATTATAAGCACAAAGAACGATCAGGAGCACAGAAAACACTGGAGTTATAATTGTCTTGGGTCGATGCCATGGAGTAGCTGCTATGTAAATAAACATAATTGTCAAGGATTGTTTGCTAACTGCTACCCAGTGAAAGGAAGCAGGTTGGCTGAGTTTTTAACACCACCAGTACCTGAATATTCTAAACCCACTGCCATCAACTTGATTCTAATTCATGGCTACCTGAATATTCTAGAACTACCAAAGAAAGTGTGAGTTACTAGACTATAACCATGTTACTAGATTGCTGTATTATTTTAAATATACACCAGGAAAAAAATTCTACATATATTCCCCCTTTTGTGTATTCTTCAAGTAATAATTTATGAGAAAATACTTTTATTTAATATTAAATAATGCATTTATCCATAATATAGGACTACGAATTTATCAATAACTATTTCAACAGCTTTCAACTCTGTCATTTATTACCAGAACTTCCTTTTAAAAGGAAATCTAATAATTTCACGAATTACTGCAGCAGTGCAATCAACAGCCAAACACAAAAAGCGGTTATCATAATAAAATTATAAAGCAGAGAAATAGATATCTGGCTGGAACTGTATAGAATTAATACATATTACTGTGGTTTAGAACTTGAAATGTCAACTCAAAACATTGGGAAATACAGGCATTTCATTCATAGTAACACTGTATCATTTATACACAATAATAACTGATGGCCTGATAATTATTACAGAATGAACCTTAGTCTGCCTTGAGTACATATACACAATTCTGTTCATTAATTAAAAAAAATTCTGTTATAGTTCTTACAGAAAATTCCAGGTAACTATCAAAATTAACTTGATTTATTTCTGGGAGTTTGAACTCTAGACTCCTTGGTCCTCAGGCCAATAATCTAAATAGGATTCTTTTGAATTGTCTATCCTCTACTTCCTACAATCTAACGTAAGAATTTACCAGTTCACTCATTGCAACATTTTCTCAACTTCAATACTTTTTGTTTTGTTTTTTCTATTCTTGCTTTCCATTCTTCAGGGTTGGGATACATTCTATTTTTAGTTTGTGTTTCAACCAATAGGACCACACACATTGCAGAAATTGTACTAACTACTTTGAATGATGTTAGGAAGCAGCATTTCCATCAATTACACAGTGAATTGAATCACCCCTACCAAGTTCTGGAATACAGCAGCTCAGTAGGTTACTAAATTACAGAAAATAGATTCTAACATCTATTAGTATTAGCCTGATTCTAGTTATGCCCTACCTTTTATCCTCTTTGATTAAAAAACCAATATATTGCTACTAAGTTGACTCTCATGCACCGTGCCCCCCCTTGTTGTACTCCCTGGGGTTTTCAATGGCTAAGTTTTTCTTTTTTCTTCTATAGTAGGTTGCCAAACATTTCTTTGGAGGCCTCCAGATGGCCTCAGACACCACCTTGTGGGTCAGCCACGAAGCAGGCTGTTTATGACACCCAAGGACTCTTTGTAGATTAATTTACTAATGAGGCTTATGTGTTTGAAATGAAATAATTTCCCATCTTAGAAACTCTTAATGATCCAGATTGTTTTTATCAAAATGTTCTTTATATTTGTCCTCTGTTAGTCCTCAGTTTATTTAAATGTATTCAATATTTCACTAAAGTCACAATTCTCCATTTGCTCAAGAATGTCTCTTCACATACAACCAGTTTTTAAGTGATTCTAAAAACCAATTTATGAAACATTTTTCTATGTTGTGCTTCCCATTCAGGATGTCAAGGCTCGTTCTTCTGTTGCTTTTCAGACTATATCATTTGAATCTTTCAGTAGAGAAAGAGATCCACAGAGAGTGATGTCCTTGCTAAATTCATTTGTGTGGTTCTCTTTTGCACATTCTGTTGGATTTTCTTAAGGGAATGTGATGTTTAAGGTTGTATGACAACTTGGCTGGACCACGATACCTAGTGTTTTGGCTCTTATGATGTTGCTGTGTAATGATGTATTGACCTCCATAATGAGATCTGAACTTATATAATCATGAGTTTCTTGAAATCTCTTATGAGCAGCCAATTAGTTGAAAGGCAGTTTCCTTCAGGACGTGACCTGCATCCAATGTAAATGGATGTTCTAGTGAAGTTCCTCGGCTTTTGCAGCTGTAGATACTGCAGCTAATTCTTGTTTATCTGACCCTTGGTTCTTGGCACACGAGCTAGCAGTTTACCTGCCAATTTGGGGATCTATAAGCCTCTGTAGCCTGTGAGCCAGGTGTCTGTTGTCTGATCCACGAATCTTAGGTTCACTAGCTCCTGTAAGGTAAGGAGGAAACAACATCAGGTACGTTGGGTAACAACATCAGGTAAGCAGGGTAACAGCATCAGGTAAGGGGGGTAACAGCATCACGTAAGGAAGGTAATAGCATCAGGTAAGGAGAGTAACAGCATCAGGTAAGGGGGGTAAAGATAGAGTGAGCAGACCCCACTTGTCTGTCAGTGGAGGTTTGCCTGTTGCCATGATAACGGAAGCTATGCCCCTGGTATTTACGTACCAGTAGGATCACCCACAGTAAACAGGTTTCAGCTGAGCTTCCAGACTAAGACAGACTAGGAACAAGGACCCAGCAGTCTAATTCTGAAAAGAATTAGCCAGGGAAAACCTTATGGATAGCAGCAGAATATTGTCAGATATAGTGACAGAAAATAAGTCCCCCTAGGTTGGAAGACACTCAGAAGACAACTGGGGAAGAGCTGCCTCCTCAAAGTAGAGGCAACCTTAATGATGTGAATGGAATGAAGCCTTCGGGATCTTTGTTTGGTGATGTGGCACAACTCAAAATGAGAAGAAACAGCTGAAACATCCATTGATAATCATAACATGGAATGTATGAAGTGTGAATATAGGAAAATTGGAAATCATCGAAAATGAAATGGAATGCATAAACATGATATCCTAGGCATTAGTGAGCAGAAATGAACGGGTATTTGCTGTTTTGAATCTGACAATCATATAGTCTACTACACTGGGGATGAAAACTTGAAGAGGAACTGTGTTGTGTTCATCATCCAAAAGAAAATTTCAGGATCTTGTCCTGAAGTACAACGCTATCAGTGATAGGATAATACACACACACCTACAAGGAAGGCCAGTTAATATGACTATTATTCAAATTTATGCACCATCCACTAAGGCCAAAGATGAAGAGACTGAGGATGTTTACCAGCTTCTGCAGTCTGAAACTGATCGAACATGAAATCAGGATACAGTGATAATTACTGGTGACTGGAATGCAAAATTGGAAACAAAGAAGGGTCAGTAATTGGAAAATAGCATCCTTGGTAATAGAAATAATGTTGGAGATCACATGACAGAGTTATGCAAGACTAGTATCTTCCTTTTTAACAACACAAGTGGTGACTATACACATGGACATCACGAGGTGGAGTACACAGGAACCAAATAGACTGCATCTGTGGTAAACAATGATCAAAAAACTCCGTTATCTGCAGTCAGAACAAGACCAGGTGCTGACTACGGCACAGAACATCAATTGCTCATATGCAAATTCAAGTTCAAACTGAAGAAAATTAGAACAAGTCTCCAAGAGGAAAAATGTGACCTAGAATATGCTCCCCTGAGTTTAAAGACTATCTCAAGAACAAATTTGATATGTTGAGCATTAATGACTGGAGATCAGACAAATTGTGGAATGACATCAAAGACTTCACCCATGAAGAGAGCAAGGGGTCATTAAAAAGATAGGAAAGAAAGAAAAGACCAAACTGGATGTCAGAAGAGATTCTGAAACTTACTCTTGAACATCGAGGAGCTGAAACAAAAGGAAGGAATGAAGAAGTAAAAGACCTAAACAGAAGATTTCAAAGAGCAGCTCGAGAAGACAAAACATGTGCAAAGAGATGGAAATTGAAAACTAGAAGGGAAAAGCATGTTCTGTATTTCTCAAGCTGAAAGAACTGAAGAAAAAATTCAAGCCTTGAGTTGCAACAGTAGAGGATTCTGCAGTGAAAATACTGAACAACTCAGGAAACATCAAAAAAATGATTTCAGGAATACAGAAAGAATTAGTCAGTGTTCAGCCATTTGAAGATCAGGAACTGATGGAACTTAAGGAAGAAGTCAAAGATACACTTAAGGCAGCGGAAAAAAAGCAAAGCTCCAGGAATTGGTGGAATATCAATTGAGATATTTCAACAAACAGATGCAACCCTGGAAGACCTCACTCATCTATGCTGAGAAATTTGGAAGATAACGCTACATGGACAAGTAACTGGGAAAGATCCATATTTACGTCCATTCCAAAGAAAGGTGATCCAACTAATTGTAGAAATTACTGAACAGTATCACTGATACCACACACGAGTAAAATTTTACTCAAGATCCTTCAAAAGCAACTGCAATAGTATACTGACTAGGAACTTCCAGAAATTCGAGCTGGATTCAGAAGAGGACATGGAACCAAGGATGTCATTGCTGATGTCACACTGATGTTGGCTGAAAATGGAAAGTATCAGAAAGAAGTTTACCTTTGTTTCATTGACTATTCAAAGGCATTTGACTGAATCATAACAAGTTATGGCTCACATTGCATAAAATAAAAAAGAATTACAGAACATTTAATTGTGATCTTAAAGGAATCTGTGTATGGATCAGGAGGCAGTCATGCAAACAGAGCAAAGGGACACTGTGGTTTAAAGTCAGGAAAGGTGTGAGTCAGGGCTATATCCTTTAACTATAGCTTTTCAACCTGTATGCCAATAAAATAACCCTAGAAGCTGGACTATACGAAGAAGAATGAGGCATCAGGATTGGAGGATGATTCATTAACAAACTGTGTTATGCAGATGACACCACCTTACTTGCTGCAAAAGAAGGGCCACAGCCTTCAGTATGGATGGCCCCTCAACATCAAAATAACTGGACCAGTAAACAGCATCATCATAAATGGAGAAAGGACTGAGGCTATCAAGGATTCCATTTTACTTGGATTGACAATCTATGACCACAGAAGCAGCAGTCAAGAAATCAAAAGACACTTTGCACTCAGAAAATCTGCTGCAAAGGATCTCTGTAAAGAATTGAAAAGTAAAGACATCACCTTAAAAGATAAAGTGCACCTGACTCAAGCCGCGATATTTTCAGTTGCATTGTATGCATTCAAAAGCTGGACAAATCAACCAGAAAGGCAAAAGAACTGATGTGTTTGAATTGTGGTGTCGGCGAAGAACGTTGAATGTACTATGGACTGCCAAAAGAACAAACAGATCTGTTCTGGAAGAAGTACAAGTAGAGCACTCCTTGGAAGCAAAGATGGCAAGACTGTGTCTTCCATAATTTAGACATACCAGGAGGGATCAGTACATGAAGAAGGACATCATGCCTGGTAAAAGAGGAGGGTCAGTGAAAAAGAGGAAGACCCATGACAAGGTGGATTGACACAGTGGCTGCAACAATGGGCTCAAGCATAAAAACAATTAGGGACACAGTACAAGACGGAGTAGAATCTCATCCTGTTTTGCATAGGGTCTTTGTAAGTTGCAAATGACTTGATGGCACCTAACAACAACAATAGCAACACCTGTAGCTACGTAAGTCAAGGGAAACGTCAAACCTAACCCACAGACTTGGGACTTTCCAGGCTATACAACCTAGTGAATCACTTCCTTTCCTTGATACAAATCTCCCTCTGTGTATATTTACATGCTTCACTGGTTTTGCTTCTCTAGAGAACCTGGTCTAAGACAGGATCTTTTTTTAATCCTATCAAGTTGCAATGAACATAGTGACTGTGCACATATCTATTGTTGTATTTTTTTCCAAGTGGCAGCAGCCAATACCCACTCCCTGATTAACCACTGGATGATTAACATTCTTGACAAACTGATGGCTTATATTTTTGGTCTGAGGGATGATTTCAAATGGCATAATAGAAACATGTTGTTATTTGTTGTCACTGAGTCAGACCCAGGTTTTGGTGACTTCTTATACAACACAATGAAACTTTATCCATTTTATATAAACCAAAACCAAACAAAATCCACTGCTGTTGAGTCCGACACACGGTGACCCTAGAGGTCAGAGGAGAACTTCCCATACTGTTCCCAAGGAGCACCTGGCATGTTTGAACTGCCTACCTTTTGGTGAGCAGACATAGTGTTTAACCTACCATGCCACCAGGGTTTCCATTTTATATATAAAGGATTAATAAAAGACCAGCTTTATAATCCTGATTTTTCTTTTCTTTTCTTTCTATTCTTTTTTTTAAATAAATATCTCCTGCTTTAAAATCAATGGGACTCACAAAAAAAAAAGCTACAAAACCACATTCCATTTTGTTGAGTTAAATGTCACAAGTCAGATCCGACTCGACAGCACTTGGCTTGGCTTGGCTTTGTTAACTTGCATGCAGTACCAGCTCATGTTAGAAATAAGGTTCACACTGCTTGATACTAGATTTTGATTCTATATGTTATAAGCTGGATTACCTTGGGAGAGACATAATCTCTCTACTTCTTAAATTTTTCAGGTATAAAATATCACTCATTATAACAGTATTAATAATAGAACCTTCTTCATAGGCTATCAGGAGAATTTAGTAAGTTAATAGTTGTAAAATGCTTAGAAAAGTAGCTTGTAGTTAGTAAGCCTTATAAAAAAATAAAAAACTATTGCTGCAGAGCTGAGTCAATTCTGACTCATAGCAGTCCTATAGGATAGAGTAGACCTGTTCCACATGGTGTCCACATAGCAGCTGGTAGAGTTCAACTGCCAATCTTTTTGGCTAGTAGCTGAGCTCTTAAACACTGAGCTGCCAGTGCTCTAATAAAGTATTATTTCTATTTTTAATTAAAAAGAAATAAAAATCAACTGTTCTGTGTTAAGTAGGGATATTTTCATCAGCTGTGAACTGACACTGACAACAAGAAAAACCAAGGAGGCTATTTCCACTACTTAATTTTTTCTTTTCAAATTTGCTTAAATATGAATTTTAAACAAATCAGAACAATGAGCTTGGGAGTGTTCAGTGACACCTTTTCTTTGTCAAAGACTTGTTTGTACCAGCAAGATAACGCAAGCCACTCAAGTTTAGTTGTCGGAGTATTTAATGGAAACCTTGCTGCATAGTGGGTAAGTACTGCAACTACTAACCAAAAGGTCAGCAATTCAAATCTATCAGGTGAAACTCTATGGGGCAGCTCTACTCTGTCCTGTAAAGCTGCTATGAGTCAGAATTGACTCAACAGCAATAGGTTTGGTTTTTGATTTTTGTGTGCTTAACACACACATACATACACACAGAGGAACAGATAATTTCTTGTTTTTGGTAAAGAAAGTAAGCAAGTATCAGTGAAATGGAAATTTAGGGTGTAAATTTAGATCTTTTGTATTATATATATAAAATAACTTCACTAGTTTTCTGTTTCCACTTTACATGCATTGATATCATGATACATTGATTCATGTTTACAAGAAATATTTGGGGAGAGAGTAGCAGTGAAGTTGGCTAACATCTTCTTTTGCTGTGTCTGATGCAGTACTGAGTTAGGTACCCAGTCTTTGTATTACTGAAGGCTGTATATGCCATTTATATGCTCTAGGAAAGACAATAAACCAGACCATGGTCAAATTTCTAATAATTATGTTAGATTGCCTTACGAACTTACAGATGTTTCAAAAATTTGAAATTTTTTTATGAGTTTTTCTAGTATCAAATGTTCTCTCTAAAGTAATTCCTACAGATAAATTCAATCTACTTTGCTAGGTCAAAAGACAAGAGAGCACATATCAATCTCCTCAGGCTTAGGAGGACAAGCTGAAGTTAACTAAGACTTGTATATCTTCAGTATTGCCACCGCATTCTCCCTCTGCTTGATCAGCAGTAGAGGTTGATGTCCGTTTCTAATTGCTGACTGGCCCCTTCAGCTCTCATACAGCAAGATATTGGGTCACAGTGACCCAAAGAGCAAAAACCTTAGGATAAGGTAGCTTGGCATTTCCACACAAGTGTATCCTCATCAACTTTATGTTAGAGGCTTGAGGTCTGATCCTACACTGAGTAGAACTTTTAGGTATCACACAGTGTACTAATTTCCATTACATTTGACTCTAATCTAGTTCGCTGGTCTACCCCTTCGTACCTTTCATACTTCCTTTTTAGTTAACTTATAAAATTTTATAGCGCATTTGCTGTCTGATAAAGCTAGTGTCATCAGGTTTACATTTTTTCTGTGTCTTTTGCATTTCCACATGATATTTATTCATATGTCTTTTTGAATCATTATTTTTTTAATTAAAATAATATTTGGATTTAATGTATCCCACAAGCTAATTTAGGGAGATTTAACAAATTTTATTAGTTTCCTTTTTAAGAACAATGTATAGCTCTCCAAATTTCATAATCTTCTTTTGTGTTCCATAGTAGACTTCAGAGTTTGGGTTACTTGTTTTCATATTGTTCTAAAGTAGTTTGTACTAAGGTAGCCTTAACATTTTTTCTGATAATATTTTGATTGTGTTTATAGATAGAAAAGCTGCTGAACGTATGTGTGGAAACATCAATAATAGTAACTAGTAACAACAAAAAATTATGTGTGAAAAATTTAATAATACCTTCTAGGTTTGTAAAAGAATAGTAGATCTATTTTATTTTCTATGTAAATAATATGTAGTGAACGCATTCAAAAAAGTTCTCAGACCTATTGTAAGATCTCCAATGTATATGAGCATGTAGAAGTCCATAAGTTTGTGAGTAGCTGCATCACGTGACTATTTCAATTAATTTTTACTGCATTAGTGCATACTTTGTATTGATAAAAATCTTTATAAAACTTATCAAAATACAATTGATTTCATTCTGACTATTTGAGAGCTGGATAAAATTGTAAATATTGTCTAGTTAAGTCAATTGGTTCCTGTCCTTCAAACTATACTAATGGGATAAAAAAAAAAGAAAAATGATGTTTTATTTTTAGCTTTTTATGAAATTTAGTCACCTTTATTTGATCAGATTGCTGGGCATTTGTAATATAAATAATATTTCAACTTTATGTAAAATAAGGAAAACAATAAAATAGAGAACAAAGCTTAAAATTTGAGAAATAGATTTTAGATACTTAACTGTAAATATTCGTTTTGAATGAAGTTATTCATTCATATACAGGAAAAAAACTGTATGCACATGACAGATTTTTTTTTTTCTTGTGATTAAGTGAACGTATACAATCCTAACTAATTTTGCATGCCTGGCTGTCTGCAGCTCCTTCTGCTTACCTTGCCCCATGACAGCACATTCCTCCTTTTCTTTCTACACTTGTCCTATCCTCTGAACAAGCTCCTGTCCCCTACTCTTCACCTTCTTTTCTCCCATGTAGAAAGAGACCAGTAGGACAGCATCCTTCAAATGCATAGAGCTATAAAGTGCACGAACCATATGGTCACACTGTGTTCCTGAGTCCAATCCATTTTTGTTGGAAGGGTTGAAATCAGTAGTGTTTTCTGGTCAGGGTCAGCAGCAGGTCTATGAGTCATGCCCCCAGGGAATCCCCGAGGCCATTGGACCATCAATTGTGGTCTTTTAGTAGAGTTCTTGAGCTACATCCCAGAATTTTTTTAATAGAAAAATCTTAGTTCGAGATCATAAAACCAAATATTTAAAGAAATTAGAGGCATGTAAATAGAGATGCAGTGAAGATTGTCACATCTAGAAGTACACATGGCATTGATGAAATTACATGTCATGTTGGTAGGTGAGATTTTTCAGAGTACAGAGGGCAAGAACCAGGCACTAGGGCAAGTAACAGAAATATACTATACTTATTTTTACTAGATAAAGCATTCATTAAAGTGGTGTTTGGTAACTCCTGTATTTTAAGACTATCTGTCACATTAGGCTTGGGAGAAGGCCAGGATCCCAAAGAGTTTAGATTACCAGAGACCAAACCCAAATCTCACCAGAGTAACTATCAGGGGTGGAGCCCTTTGCAATGGTTCTGAAATCTTAGGAGCATTAAGGATTGGTCCTTCTGTCACTGAGGAAATACTTGTGAAAAACAAAACAAAAAAAAAGCAGGAAATTACTTTTCTGTTTCCTGAATACAGAATATGTTTTCACTCGATGTCCTAAGTGAAAGTTCTGATTGAGAGACCTACAGCACATATATCCTCCTGATAACTCTTATCATCTCCTAAACTTCCAGAAAGATAAGTAAAAAGAGTTTTTGGCTTTCTGTGACTTCTAAAGTAGGAGCCGTGCAACACCAAGACTCACTTCCCAACATGGAAGACTTGTACTCTGAGTATTCAAAAATAACCAGTGTAGACTAAGAGGAGAGACAACCTCTGAAAGGCTTAATAGAAGATAATTAGTTAGCAAAGGAGATTAAGAAGAGTCAGCTACAAAGACTGGGTGTCACCGTGAAAAGAAAGATATAACAGAATCCAAGGAGAAAGAATGTTTCAAAAAAAAGGGTAGAAATCCACACTATTAAAAGATAAAGTGAGATGAGAATTATTGTTCCCTTATGATTTGATGGCTTGAAGTCACCGTTGATCTTACCATGACCTCCTCTTTTGCTGAAGATGTTCAGCTAGAGAACGTTTAGAAGTGAGTGACTAGCACAGAAATGGAATGAGAGTATGTAGGCCAACTCTACCAAGAGTGCTTGTTTTCAGATGAGAAAAATACATAAGCATGCTCAATGGGATCCTACAGGGGAGAGACTGAAGACGAGGGAGAAAAAATAATTCAAGTGTAATTTTCTTTAGAACTTAGTGCATCACCAGCACAGATAATGAAAGGACCAACATTAGACGGAACAACAAGAAATAAAATGAAAGGGTGGTATAGTTATGTACATGTTTGCAGGATTGGTGGCAATTTGAATGTTGCTATCTAATGATGATCTAAGACGGAAGAGAACAACATATCTATAGTGAGAGAATCATTGAACTAAAGTTTCTGATGAAGAAGATGAAAGTTCACAGTGGGACTAGTGAAGGATGAATTAGAATGAAGAAGACTGTGATTTGGTCTCTTTCAAAGTCTTCACTGAGTGAGGAGATTCACTGTAATAGCCAAAGTGGGAAAGCTCTTTGAAGAATATTGAATATGATTCAACTGGAATTGAAGTCTTGGTCTAAAATCTGGTCATTAGTTGCTATAATCATGTCTTTCCAAGAAGATGATTAGAAGAAGGAGATCAGAAGAAAGCCAGAAATGAGAGATGAAAGATAATTGGGTACCATGGTGGAAATCATAACATAGGAGGAGGTTTTATGAAAAATCCATGTAACAATTATCATGGGGCTGCAATGAAAGATTAATAACAAAACAAAACACCACTCCTGCCTCCTGACCGCCGGAAGTGGAGTTCAAGTGAGAAAGATACAGAGGACGGGTTTTCCTCAAGGAAGAGCTAGGTTCAGAAAAGAGAAATATAGGCCAACTATCTTTTGTATAATGTGTCACTGAGTTACTTTTACACCAATGGTTTCCTGGACATGAGTAATGAGACACTGAGAAAAGAGTATGTTTCAGCCTTCTTGGGATGTTATTTGGCAAGTAATAGTAGCCCTGTGAGAGGGTTACCCTGCTGGGACTATGTCAGCACTGGTCCACAAGGCTACTGTGGAAATGGACCAAATAGATACTGACGCAGATGAGAATCACATAGGAATAATCCTTTGCTCTAACACTCTGCTTATGTAGCAATATTCCAATAATTTGCCTTCTTGTACAGCTTGCCTACAAAAGGACAATATGCTTGACAAATGAATATGAATGTCTCCTCTTTCTGAATATAAATTAATGAATCCATATGTTTTGGTTTTATGTATCAGTCCTTCATGAGCAAGATCCCTATAGGATTATTTCTAGAATACTGAAAAGATGACTTTTCAGACATGGCTAGGATAGAAGCCAACCACAGATTTATTTTTAATTACTAAAAATCACTCTGCTACGTTGATTGAGTACTTCTATGATACCAAATGGAGAATTTCTATTACAGAAATACCTTTCTTACTATGAAAATTAATTATGTTGTTCATGTATGTCTTACTTACAGATTGCAAGGTTCTGAAGACAGAAAAGGTGCCTTATTTTCTTTTATATTCAGAGCTTCGAGTGCAGTGCCTGGTAGGTGTGAGGCAAATATTAAATGGTTTTTAAGCTGAATTGAACAGCTGTTAAACTGATGACTTTGTGAGTCACTAGAAAGCCCATTTCCATTGAACAAAACTATTACATTCACAGAATACAATTATTTTCTCTGGTATCTGTCTAAGTGGTTGTACTATGTGGTAGGTTGTATTATGTAGCCAGTCTGTGTGGCAGTCTGCACTATGTGGCTTTTCTGTGCAACAAGTTATACTATGTCACAGGCCTATGCAGAAGATACTGGCACTAGTCCTTTTCTGGGATGGGACCTTGAATTTGGGAAATAGCTGGGAGTCTTACACTTGACATAGTATGTATAGGTAGATGTCATCATAGCTGGCCACGCTCTTAGTGGATATCTTGAAACTGTTTTACTGACTGATTTGTTTAATACAGATTTAGTTTAAAGCTGTTTTTGTTTAAAACAGAACACTGTATGTATCAATGATATTGACAGCTTGACCAGCAGATGCTAAAATTTATTTAAAAGTTCTGTTATAAAAAGTTGTGTTATCACAACTGAACATTTTCCAGGGCAAGAAAAAGCATTTGAAAGGGGCCTTTTCAAATCAAAAAGCTTGTTTTTCCCCTGGACTCCAAGTAAACCAGGGAAAGAAGCAAATTAGTGTTTTTAAAGTTAATGGACGGATTACTGAATTTACCATAATACTCATTTCCATTAATTATTTTTAAAAAATTATGCATATAAAGTAAAAGCAAACTAAGAAATCTGTGTAAGACAGGAAATTGGGTTAGAGACTAGGAATTGTCCTTCTAAAATAGAAAGCCACAGAAACAAGTGCTGAAGGCTGCTCTACATTAGGGTCAAAACAAGGGGAGCTCAGGAACAGAGATTATAAACGTAAGGCCAGAAACATGGAGATGCGACTCTAAGAGCAAACGAAGGGGGAGATACAAATAAGCTGTTAACCACACAAAAATCAACCAGCTGGCCAAGTGCAAGTCTGAATTCAACCGTCTAGACAGGATTTATGAGTCCTACCTATCTTACACCCAACCATGAGCTAGTCTAAACTGAGGGATTTTAGAGAGAAAAACAGCATTCCCACTTTCAGAAAATATGACATCTAGTTTGGAAATGGGAGTGAGTAGTCAAAATTGAAGTATGTAAAACTGTTAAAATAGAACCAAATACTAATCTGGGAAATCAAAGAGCAATTACAGGTGGTCTCTGATTTATGACAATGCGGTTTTGTTTACTACTACTCTTCTGACATGAGCTGAATATCTCATTTTTTTTCTTTTCAGTTTCCATTGTTACTGACTTTTATTATCAGTATGTTTAGAAATCCAATCTTTGTCTTTGGGGGTTGGAAACATTGTATACAGACTTACACATATATTTTAACACATGCATGCATACACATTACATAAATTGTAAAAATTTAATCTGATGATGGTCAGTGTTTGTTTAAAACAGAACACTGTATGTAGCAACGATATTGACAGCTTGACCAGCAGATGCTGAAGTTTGTCCAAAAGTTCTATTATAAAAAGCTGTGTTTTCACAACTGAACATTTTCCAGGGCAAGGAAAAGTATTAGTGAGGGGCCTTTTCAAATCAAATGCTTGTTTTGAACAACTCTGGCATTTTCCAGTTGTTGTAGTAGCTTCACCTGTGGAATGTTCTGTATCATCTGGATTATCCCTGAGAGTATGGATGGTGTTTTCCATCAGAAATAAGTGAGTGATGTCTGTATGTTATTTTTCTATTTTTCTTCTTATGTTTCATGGTAACAGTACACTGCTTTCCAAATCTGCCTATTGATCTCAGCAATCAGAGTTTGGGTTTATGTTTTCAAGCAACTGAAGTCTCCAATCTAGTTTAGAGAAAACTTGAGCCAACCCAGTCACTGTAAATTTTTTACCTCTTTCCTTCTTCTTCCTCATTCCTTTTTCGCTCCTCAGCATTTCTTTCCTCTTTAAAATCTGCTAAGTCCTGATCTGCCTATTTCCCCACTTGTGTGTTTGCCACATTGGTCGTATTGACTTCTAAATTCAGCATTCTTGCCATGTGGATGATTTTTTTCACCAGTCTCTTTCACTGTCTATTAGCCCAGTTCAAGTACTTGGAACATGTCAAATAACTCAGCCTTTTTTTTTTTTTTTTTTCCATACCCCCTGCATGCATTTTCTCATACCTTCCTCCTCAAAAGATGAAATGTTCCAGATATGCTGATGGTTGTAATTGGGTTTCATCATAACTTGAATCTGTCATAAGCCAGGAACTAACATTATAAGATAATGTCAGAGAGAAGATAAAAATATATGTGAATTGAAGACAAAGTTTACAGACAAGAGGTTTCAGAACCTTGGCTACAAATTGGTAAGATTAGCATAGAAAAAAAAAAAAGAAGACTAAAGAACTGCTTTTTGCACACTATTTTACAAATTAATATATTTGTCATCAGTTACCTTATTTCCTCTGCAGTGTTCAGAGAAACAGTAGACAGCAGAATTGACTGGTTTAAGGTGGACGAATTCTGCTTGTGATGTAACTGTTACTGGGATTTTTAATAATTACCAAATTGTCATCATCAAACATTCCTTCTCCCTTTCTCTCTGGGCAGAGCTATCATTTAGAAGCAATCTTAAATATGATGAATTAGCCTGACTAGATAAATGACAATATACAGAGATTTATTAAAGAAGGCTTGTACACTTTTGTGTTAAAACATAAATTGAACCATTGTTAGATTTCAGGTTCACTGTAAATTTCGTCACATTTTCCTTTCTGAAATATTCTTGATTTTGATTTATCCAATATGTTGAAAACCTCATATTAAAGACAAATGAGTAGATCCTAAGCATATCTCATAAAACATACTTTGATGGATAAGAAACCTTTTTGGTTAACCACTCAGCAGGCTTTCAAAGGTTATTTTTTTTCCAGGCAAATTCAATTAGTTTTATAAATGTGAGTCAGTCATGTCCATTCAATTCCCAATATATCCTGATCCAATAGCATGTGGAGTTAGTGATAGGAATGTCAAAAATAGCAAAAATATCCTCAATTTTCTCCAGTCCATTCCACTTGGTGAAGATCAATTAACTAAAGAAGAAAATCTCAGTAACTTGAAGCAAAACATTGTTACCACTGAAGAAACTGATTGGAACACTGTAAGTTTTATTTGTAATTCAAGACAGATTTTTGTTGTGTTTTAACCTAGTAGACTTATTATTGCAATGTCTTTTTTTAATAATAACATCTTTTTTATAATAGATACTCATAAAATTTTAATAAAGAGAAACAACAAAAGTAAGAATAAACATTTATTACTAGTTTTGTGTAACAAATATCCTTTAAATGGCTTTTAATGTATTTTCTTATGCAATAAATTTCACATCTTACAAGCAAATATTCTCAAGTATAATTTACTAAGTTTTAATATTTTGACTACACAAGTATTCACTTGAGAAAAGCTATGATAGGTTCATAAAACTGTTCTGGTAAATAAAAAGGGTGTTTCTGGAGAAACTTGACTGATGTTAGTATTTTATAATAAAAACAGTATTTCATGCCATTCACTGAATAGAATTACTTTCCATAAAGATTTACAGGAAGCTATAGTTGTAAAAATTAGCAAGAGGGTCATTATGGTAGAAAAATGCCTAGAACTCTCACTTCTAATAGGTCAAGCTGCTTAGAAAAGCAAAAACAAAGAAAGTGTCCTGTTTATCATTCCACCACAATTTAACGTTGTCCAAGAAATGGGCTATGTATGGTCGTGTGACAGTGCAGTGTCTATTGTCAATCCTTGTCCTCCCCACACCCTGTCCTGCAGAAAGCACACATGGCCTGACAAAACTCCTCAAAACAGTGATCTCTTTGTGATGGTCCCCAACTCAGGCACTCATGCAACTGGATGATTGAGAAGCACAACACGCTCTGCAGATGTGGGGAGCGTGTCATTCTGAACTTCCTCCAGGAGAGAAGAATGAACTTTGATAGGCTGCAACTAAAGCTTCTCTAAAGGTGTAAAATAACCGTGAATTTCCTATTACTGTGGACAACTATTTCAGATATTTACAGCCAATTTAAGCGTGGCGGCTGACAGCTGTTCATAATATTATTGCCTTCAAGTACACACACCTACTACTAAGAATGAGGGGTATGTTTTTCATCCTTTTTGTTAAGAGGTTACAGCCACTTGGCTTTGTTTGCTATTTGTCTCACTAGT
The DNA here is from genome assembly GCA_028571685.1 of Heterohyrax brucei. Taxonomy (NCBI): domain Eukaryota; kingdom Metazoa; phylum Chordata; class Mammalia; order Hyracoidea; family Procaviidae; genus Heterohyrax; species Heterohyrax brucei. Next base: position 111,320,801 of record CM053148.1, read on the forward strand.
TTACTTGATTTGTAGAGATGTGCAAATGTTATGTGGACCTCCATTAAAGGGAAACTCTATGGGGCAGTTCTACTCTGTTCTATAGGGTTGCTATGAGTCAGAATCAACTCGAGAGCACTGGGATTGGTTTTGGTTGTTTTGGGTAGAACTTTATTCTTCTTTTATAAAAGCTGAACTGAACTTTGCCACAAAGATGCATTTGACTTTTAGTGGTTTCTAGAAATTTAACAAACATTTGCATTATTTGCAAAGTATGAGAAGGCTTCCAATTTTTCATAATTCAGATAAGAATGATAATGACTATATAGGTAACCATGCCCAGAGATGCTACCAGTGTACTAAAGCACTTTCCCAGTTTCACCTTTGTTATTATTATGTTTAATGAAATTTTAGTCCAAAGACAAAATTGCATACAACTGAAATGGAAAGCATATCAATAAGTACTGTCAGGCTTTTTTTTTGTTTGTTTTAATTGAAGGCGTAGCATTTTGAATATCCATACCCAAGGTCTCTCTTTCACCTATAAGGAAATTTCACAATAAACGTATTGAAGTCTGTTATTAATTTAGATCTCTGAAATTGACTTTTATTTGGTAAGTTTCAATGCCACAAAGCACAAAAGTCTAAAAAACAATATTTTGTATATGTTAATAAATGCCAGTAAATGACGGTGATGATGATGGTGGCAGTGGGCAGGGTGGCGGTGATGAAATTTGGGTTCTAGTCATACCTCTAACTCAATTTCTGGAAATGACAATAAAGTAGCGAGAGTATTTTTTTTCCCCCTGAAGCACATTAATCTTTCAGTGTGGAATCAAATTACTTTGGTTTCACGGAACAAATTGTACCCATGGCTACTGTATATTGGAAAAATATTTCTATACTTAAATAGATGACTGAGTCTTCTTGTGTACCCTGTAAATCATTTTGTAATCAGCAGTTCAGTTAATCACCCTTTATATCTGATGGAGCAAAACATGGAAACTGGGGCACTACATGTACCTTAGATAGTCTTTTATCTGGGAGCGGTTTAACTAACTTGCTTTGGGAACTCAACCTGAAGAAGTTCAAAAATATTATTTTCTTGGATTATGACGTTTCAATATCATCATGAAGGAGAATTAATATTTTATAAAACACATCTACTTACAAAGCACATAAACTAACAAAACATAAGATAAAAGCTTATGTTAACAGTTATAGTTATATTGCAGTTACAGTTATAGTTACAGTTACAGTTATATTAACTGTATGTACATTTCCAATCCATTTTCAAAGGTCATTTTGTTTTGTTTTGTTTTCCTAAAGGGAAAGTTTGCTAGTGAAAACAGAAAAGTCTTTAAAACACATTAACAGTGATAACTGATGAAAAAAGATAAAATATTTAGAAATATTGTAACACTGTAAAAATTATTTAGGTTTTGATCAATGTATATTAAGATGTACGTTTTATAGAGAACTGTTAATGTTGTTTAACATCATGAGAACTCATTGTACTTCTTCAAAAGTAACTTAATTTTTTATATGTTAAGCTTTATGTTTCTGAATTTTAACCAGCTTCAAAATTAATAGTGAAACAAAAATGAAATTGAATCCTACAATGTAGAATTATGTATGTTTTTAAATTGTGTTAATGATTCTACATTAACCCATTTTGGTAATTATAAAATTTCTCATTATTAAGTTTCTGTACAAAATTTTTATACTGTTTGGAACTAACCACATGATGTTACTTTCTTAAAATATTATACAGTGACTTTCCTCTTTAAAAGGAATTAAGATCATGAATCATAAGAGTTCCCAGACCTTTTACAAATTTATTACTGACCAGCTAGACAAAGCTTTTCTGCTTTTTCTAACCAAATTAAGAAAAAAAAAAACCTTCCACAACATGGTAATTCAAGTACTACTAAAGGTTTGACAATGGAAAATGTTTCCCTCCCATACTAGTTAACAATATTAGTAGTAATAATAACAGTAGTTAATAATTTTGCAATATAGCACTTTCTATTGGCCAGTCAATATTCTAAGCCACTTGGCTGGCTATGCACACGTATGATAATTGATTCAGAAAACCCTGTAGAATAGAGTAGAACTGCTCCACAAAATTTCCAATGGGAGGCTGGTACATTTAAACTACCGACATTCTGATTAGTCTCTGAGATCTTAACCACAGTGCCATCTATATACATTAACTAATCCTTACCTTATCCCTATATGAGAGTCCTCATTTCACAGAAGAGTAAACAAAAGCAAGAAAAGTTAAAAATTCGCTCAAACAACTATTAAGGGCTAGAGCCGGGATTTAAATTCAGTACTCTGATCCAGAGTCCATGCTCCTAGTCCTTACACTGACCTGCTGCCTCTCTAGCAGAGATGGATAGCTCGATGTGATGAGTAAATCCTCTTACAGGGAACAATTTTGTGTTGTTATAAATCACATGAGTGAAAACATCTAGGAAACTTCAACCATACTTTCCATTTCACTAGGGAACCAGTAAGTGGAAGGATGTGCTGTGGGTATTATGAATGTCTATGCATTCATAATGGAGTTCCGGGATGATGTAAATTGTTAATAAACTCAGGCTTTAGCTGAAAGACTGGAAGTTTGAACTCATCCAGAGATGCCTCAGAAGAAAAGCCTGGTGATCTACTTCTGAAAATCAGCCTTTGAAAACACTGTGCAGCACAGTTTTAAATGACACTCAGGGGCACTGTAAGTCACAGTTGACTGCGGCAATTGGTTATGCATTTATGCACATATCTTTGTAATGGCATTGATTTGTTCATGTTGGCTACCTTTGTAGGCATCACTTAATTATTCAACCGCAGAGGAATAAAGAGGCTAAAAGGATAAAATTATTCATATATTCCACTGTAGTGCCCTGGTAAACATATTCTTCAGGTTGAGGTCTATGCGGCTATCAAGCTCTACTATAGATAAATTGTTCAAAATTCTGATTTCAAGTCAACCATCATAATTTTATACACTGTAGGCATTTTAGAAGATGCTACAAAAATAGACATCAGAATTTGTCACACCCTAATCAGAAAGGCAATCAGAAAGGCAAGGGAAATGGCCATTTACATATTGCAAGATACAAGACAAATTGTTGTCAATTTTAGGATTGTTTGACAAAAGCTCTACATGTTACTGGACACTGAAGATTTGAATATCTGAATATACCTGAGATTGAATAAATGATGAAGTTGTCATGGAGGAGATGTTTTATAAAAAGAAATAAGTGACATTGTGTCGGGAGAGGGTAAGAAAAAGAATTTACGATGGCAATGGTTGCTGCAGACATTTTGCCTTTGGAGTAGCGGAAGAGGAAACTGAGAGATAAAACACACACACAGCAGTCATCCTGCAGAAAGTCGACAGTTCAAATCTGCCAGGCAATCCTTGGAAACTGTAAGGGGCAATTCTACTCTGTCCTACAGGGTCACTATGAGTCAGAACTGACTTGATGGCAGTGGTTTTAGTTTTGGGGACAGAGGAGCTGGGCTGTGACATGGTACAGAGGTCCTCTCTCAACAAACTTCCTTCTAAGCAATGAAGTGGTATTTTCAAGTTCTTCATTAGTTTGCTTCTGTTAGGAAGATCATTCCATTTACTGCCTTACAGATTTCTCTTTATTAGGTTAGTATCAACGTGATGGTATTCCTGTGTATGTTATAATTGATTACTTATCACAAAATCAAAACAAAATGTCTCATAATTATTAATGTTTTATGAAAGGTGTTATGCAAGACAAAAGGAGATATTTCTCTCTGTGCCTCTAGCATTTCTCTCTTTGTGACTTCAGTGACTCTGCTGGACTGTCTTCCCAGTTATCTGTCACTCTTTGGCTGACCCATCTCTGAGATCCCAGAGGTTACGAATCCAATAAAGTGTTGCCGACTTAATGTTATTCCTCCCTGGAGCACAATTTAGTGCATATATGAAATATCTTTATGATTTCCTAATTCTCCAAATACCACCACACTAACAAGTCATCAGGTGATAAAATTTAAATGAAAATAATATTTTGCTAAGATATTTAGCATGAGTAATCAGGCAGCCTCTCTGATTTGTTCCAGCAATGTGTACCTACTTGTATAATATCAAGTCCTGTATAATCAAAATTGCAAATTTATGAAGAGCTGAAATTTTGTACTAATTTGCTGGTAAAGAGATATGGCAGAGAAAGTATTGTAGTTTCATCTTTAAGGTGCATTTGGAGAGGAAATTTTAACAAAAGGGAAGAAAAATAACAGCATGAATAAAACAAGTTTTGAGTATTCTGTTAAAAAAAAAACTCTGATAAATTATGAAATGCTTTTTTCGTTGCTTCTTTACACTCTTTTCTAAATCCCATATTTGGAGGACAAATTACAAAAACAAGCAAAAAAAGTCTTCTATAGCTCAAAGAATGGATATTGTCACAAGACTAAAAGAAAAGCTTAATGGCAAGAAAACAAAAATCCAAAATTTATTTATTTATTATTATTATTTTAAGCAGGGAATCCACTTATATCAGAACACAGATTGGAATGTAAACCAATTCCTAGCAAATGAGTCAGTTAAGATTATGACATCATTTGTTTGTTGAAATCAGTGTTGCTTTGAAAATCAGTGCTGTTGCTACCATTCGCTTTAAAAACAGAATGAGTGGCCTAATTTATGAATAGTGGTTTATAACCCCAAAATGTAATATTAGAAAAAAAAAAAAACTTCATTTATTGAGTCTCTTTATAAATTAGCCTACTTTTAGGAACATGGAAAACAGGAAAATGCAGGAGCATGTAATCCTAAACTTATCCCTCATGCATTCTGAAGCTACAACCTTGATAAGTGTATATGAATAATCCTCATTTTCCAGGAACTTCTGACAATCTTATTCTACTTGCCATTATGCAAAATGGCCACCTAGACAAAAGTGGTAAAATTCTGGCTACAGTGAGTTCAGTGAGGCAATAGCATAGAAAAATTGATTTTAATTTTATTAATCACTGTAAAATTTTAAATAAAGACAATACAAAACACTCTTGTAAAAAGAAAAATTGAAATTCCACTAGTTAAATCTGCATAGAAATTGATAAAGTGTCTAGATCTACAGCATTAATTTAAAAATAAATAAAAGTAAAATACAAAAATTAGCATCTAGAATAGAGAGAGAGAGTAGTTGCTCCTATTTCCTGATAGAAATATTGTCATAAATTCTGAGGGCCACATTTGTCAGAACTCAAAAAAACAACTGGAGATTTACAGTAGTCAAGTAAAGGCTGAATCAAGAAAAAAGAAACCTCCAAATGGTAGGCAAGTTGTGTATGTGTATATGTATGTGTTTAATCTGTGTAGGCAGCATACTTTCCCAGGCTGGCAGAAATCTTGAAGATAGTAGTCTGTGGTCTAAGTTTGGGGCCTTTTATCCTTCTTCTGGAGAAAGAAGAACAGATCTTATTTGCAAATTACTGAGTTTATCTATTCTAACCAGTCTAAGGGCTACCCAAAGACTTACTAAAAACCAAACCTGAGCCCTCTGTCACTGAGTCATTTCTGACTCACATCAACCCTACAGAACAGGGTAGTACTGCTCCAAGGAGCACCATGTGGATTCTAACTGCCAACCTTTTGGTTAGCAGCCATAGCACATAACCAGTATGCCACCAGGGTTTCAGCTTACAAAAGAGTTCTGCTATACGGGAATACATAGGATATAAAAAGGGTGACCATTGCTTGAAAACACTGTAAGGCTGAGGATTACCCTGTAGCTACCTGCAGCATAAGTGTATAGTTAATATATGTGGTCGACGGCACTTGGCTTTTGGCTTGGCCACCTGATCTTTGGGAGGAAAATCTGGAAAGAGAGTTTCTTTAGGAAATTAGCACATGTGGAATCACCTGTGTATATGGCCAAGCCAAGTGCCGTCGAATAATTTATAAAACCACATTACATCCAGAAAAAGATGTATTCTCAGAAAAGGCCTGAGAAAACAATATTTTCACATTGAGCTGACCTCTAAGCTGAAGGTAAGCCTGGCTGAGTGTCAAGAAAATGCCTTGTTACAGAATCAATCTGCAAAACTGGGAAAGAATATATTTTTTGTCTGTCCGCCCCCCCCCCCAGTTTTTCTTTCTTTTTTTATAACTTGTAGCAATGAAAGAAATGTCTGTCAAAACACTAGCTGTACACAAACTAAAAGAACAGAGACTTCACTGATCATACACATCAAGAAAGTTTTTGCAAAAAAAAAAAAGGTCACTAACACAATAGACTAATAAGAGGAAGGCAAAAAGAAAAAAAAAATCAAATCATAGCCATCCAGTAGGTCCTGACTCAGAAAGATTCACTTGTTACAGATAGAATCACTTCGTAAGATCTGCTTGGTTGAAATTATCTTGGAAGCAGATTCCTAGGCTTTTCTGGGTAGGTTTGAATAGCCAGCCTTCAGTACCAAAACAAATTATCATTGAGTTGATTTCAACCCACAGTGATCTTATAGGGTAGAATAGAAGTGCTCTATAGGGTTTACAAGTCTGTGATCTTTATGCAAGCAGACTGCTACATCCTTTTTCAGTGTCTCATGCAAATGATTTGCACCATCAAGGTACCTTTAAAGGTTAAATATAGCCTTAAAATAAAGAAGCAAACCAAAAAACGAAAAGGAAAAATCTGAGGAAGAAGTATCTTATTTTCAGAATTACCGCCTTATAATATCCAAATATCCAGTTTTCAGCCAAAAGCACAAGGCATACAGAGAAATAGGAAAAACTAGTCTATTCAAAGGCAGAAACACCCTGAAGAAGTGTAGGCATTGGAGATATTAGACAGAGACTTTACAATAACTGTCTCAAAATGCTCAAAGATTTAAGGGAAATAATGAACAAAAAAGAAAGAAAAAGGAAAGAATGAGAATCGGGAAAACAATGCACATACAAAAGGAAAATACCAACAAAGAAATAGAAATTTTACAAAATAAACCAATGCTAATGCTGGAGCTGGAAACTACAATAACTGAATAAAACATTTATTGAAAGAAATCAACAAAAAGTTCAAGTAAGCAATGAATTAGCAAACTTGAAAACAGGCAATTGAAATTACCAAATAAGAACCAAAACCAAGCCCGCTACCATTGGGTCGATTCATAGGAGGAGGAAAATAAAAAAGTGAAGAAGAGTAAACACAGTCCAAGGGATGTACGGAACCCCACAAGCCAACAAAATACACATTTTGGGAAGATGAGGAAAAGAAAACAACAGAGAGAATACTTAAAGAAATTATGTCTAAAAATGTCCCCAATTTGACAAAAGATGAGAATCTACATATTTAAGCAGTTCAATAAATTCTAAAGAGGATACTTTCAAAGACATCCCCACTTAGATGCAATATAATCAAACAGTTAAAATCCAAATCCAAACAGTGAATCTTGAAAACAATAAGTAAGACGTGGCTTGTCACATACAAGGAATCTTCAATAAGATTAATAACTGGTTTCTCATCACAAACTATGCAAGCTAGAAGAAAAGAATATCATATTTTCAAAGTGCTAAAAGGAAAACAAAGCAAACAAATAAAACAACTGTCAACAGGGAATTCTCTATCTGGCAAACCACCCTTCAAAATGAGGCATTCCAGGTTGAAAACAGCAATATCAAACTCTGTCCAAAAATATCAGCAGAATACACATTCCTCTCAAGTGCACATGAATGTTCTCATTCATTCTTCAGGATATTCAGTCCACTGAGTCACAAATCAAGTCTCAATAAGTTTTTAAAAAATGAAATCATACAACCTATGTTTCCAAACCACAATGGAAAGAAGCTAGAAATCAATAATAGATGAAAACTTCAAAAGTCACAAATATATGGAAATTAAACAACATACAATTAAGCAATCAACAGATCAAAGAAGGAATTACATAGAAATTTAGAAAATAATTACAAAGGAAGTCAAAAACATAACATACCAAAATGTATGAGATGTCACAAAAAAAGTGTTCAAAAGGAAATTTATAGCTATAAATACCTACATTAGAAAAGAAAAATTTTAAGTCAGTAGCCTAATTTACTCAAAAAGTGAATGATGTTTCAACACTAGAAAATCAGTAAATGCAATAAACCACATTAACAGAATGAAGGAGAAAAACAAAAAGGTGATCATCTCAACTGATGTAGAAAAGATATTTGCCACATCCAATACCCTTTCATGATCAAATTTTTCAGAGATTAGAAGTGAACTCATCAACCTGATAAAGGTATTGAGGAAAAACTCATAGCTAATAACATATTTAATGGTGAAAGAAAGATTTCTGTCTAAGATCAGAAATAAGGCAAGGATGTCTGTCTTCACTACTGCTATTTAACATTGCACTGGAGATACTAGCCAGAGCAAGTAGGCAAGGAAAAAAAATCTAAATTTAAAGAGAAGACTTAAATCTACAATGATTCTCAGATGTCCTAGAGAAAGTCCCAAAGAATCCACAAAACAAAACAAACAATGAAAAACAACAAAAAGCTTATAGAGCTAAGAAACATATTCAGTAGTTTGAGTACAAGACCAATCCAAAAAGACAAACAAAATCAATCTGTTGTTTACATATCAGCAATGCATGATCTTAAAAGATTTCTAAAACAAAATAATTCCATGCAAAATGACATTTAAAAGAATAAAATGTCTAGGAATAAATTTAACAGAGAAGGTACAGAAAAGCACCGCATGTTCATGGATAGAAAGATGTAACAACGTTAAGATTCTAATAGTACTCTAAGTGATTTATAGATTCAACAAAATTTCTATCAAAAGTTCAATAGCTTTTTTTTTGCAAAAGTAGAAAAGCTGATTTTTAAGTTCCATGGAATCTTAATCAAAACAATCTTGAAAAGAAAAAAAGTTTGAAAATTGAAACTTCCATATTTCAAAACTTACTACAAAGCTGTAGAAATTAAACAATATGTTAAAGACATAAAAATAAACATGTAGACCAAATCTGTCTCTATACAATTTATTTTTAGCAAAGATGCCAAGTCCATTCAGTGGGGAAAAGATGATGTCTTCTGTAAATGATGCTGGCCCACTGAATCTCTACTTGGAAATGAAAGAAAGTGGAAATCTACCTCACACTGTGTATAAAAGTTAGCTCAATGATCTAAATATATGAGTTAAGGACTCAAAAACTCTTCAAACTCTTCATGACCCTGGATTTTGAAACAGCTTCTTGGATATGACTCTAAATGTAGGGAAAAAAATAGATGAATTGTGCTTTATCAAGACTAAACATTCTTTGTGCGTGAAAAGCCACTGAAAGTGAGGTATGCAAACAACTTACAGAGTATAGTAAAATATAGGAAAAACACTTGTGAGTATTTAATATAGTGAATACATGAAGAAGTCCTATAACTCAATAACAAAAAGATGAATAACGAAAGTCCACTTTTCGGACACGAATGGATTGGACATGGCAATGCAGGGTGACCATATATTGGATGCACTTTATGGTTCTATACATCTATAGGATATCATTCTGCTGATCTCTGGCTGGAAGAAGGAGAGTGGGTGGAGAGGAGGGGAAAGGAGACTGTTGGGAGGATGAGACATATATGGAGCAGAGAGGAATAGTGTGCTGTCACTGGACAGTGAGAGCAGTGGAAGCTGCATAGAGGTGGGCGTGTAAATTTATACGGGAATGTACATTTTCACTCAGTCATATTAAATAAAAAAATTTAAAAAAGATAAATAATCCAACCTAAAAATGAGAAAAAATTTGAATAGACAGATGACGACAACAAAAGAAAGAAAATAACAGATATTAACAATGATATGGAGACATCAGAAGCCCTTGTGCATTGCTGGTAAAGATGCAAAATCATGCAGCTGCTGTGGAAAAGTTTGGAGGTTCCTCAGAAATTATGTGTAGAATTAATATACATCCAAAGGAATTGCAATCAGGGACTCAGATATTTGTATACCAATGTTCACCAAAAGGTAGAAACTAAGCCAGTGTCTGTAAACAAAGAGATTAACAAAATCTGGTATATACAAACAATGGAATATCACTTGCCCATACAAAATAATGAAGTTCTGGTATATGCTACGACATGGAGGAACATTGAAAAACATTGCTAACAGAACAGAAGAGAACAAGCATTGGATGATTTCACTTACGTGAATTACCTTAAATTGGCAAATGCACAAAGATGAACTCAAGGTTATCAGTGACTGGAGAAAGAAGAGAATGACAAATTATTGCATAATGGGTACTGAGTTTCCTTGAGGTGATGAAAATTTTTGGAAATAAGAAGTGGTAACAGACCTATATTGTGATTGTGGTTAATGTCACTGAATTGGCACTTAAAAATAAAGTTGTTTCAGCTATCTATTATTGCTGTGACATAAATATCACAAGTAGATGTCTTCAAGAGAAACAGGAGTGTAGTCTAGTAGGTTAGAAGTCCAAATTCAGGGTGTCAGCTCTGGGGGAGTCTTTCTCTCTCTGTCAGCTTTGGAGGAAAGTCTTTGTCATCAATTCTGTCCCGGACTGAGAGTTTCTCCATTCGTAAACTCCAGGATCAAGGGATATGCTTTGCTCCTAGTGCTGCTTTTCCTGTAGTATGAAGCCTCTCTTGTGTATCAAAGGAGACTGGCTTAAAAAATAGCCTAATCTTGTAGACTGTATCCTGCTTCATTAGCACAAGTGCCTCTAATCCTGCCTTATTAACATGATAGAGGAAGGATTTACAGCACACAGGAAAATCGTATCAGATTGGTAGATATTTTTGAGAGACACAATTCATTCCAGAACAGGTGTGTTATATACATTTTGTATTTTAAAAAAAAATCTATAGAAACATACTAGTTTGGAAAGTTTATGTGAAAAATTAATTGACCAATAGCAAATAATAATTAGTCAATTTAGGATGAACTGTAATATGTTGAGAGAAACGCTTTGGAGTGAGATGTTTCCAAAGCCTGGATTCCCAGCTTGTCGCTATTTTTAGTCCAAGGGAATATTTTTGTCAGTCTTGCAATCTCCATCAACAAGGGGAGTGTTGTATAACTTACGTCACAGAACTCTGAAAATGACTATATGGTATAAGAGTACTACAAAGAGCTTGACATAACGGGGGCAGTCTCAATACAATTTTGTCAAATTTGTACATATGCATATGCAGACATCACTAATCGTTCCAATGCAGACATTGTTCATTGCTGTAATTCACAGTTGTGAAAAAAATGTGTAGCAGGAAATATTCTGAAAACTTTTCATATATTATTTAATCCTCAAACTTGCATGAGACTATTGCTATTTTACTGATAATTTTACAAAGATCGCACTGATTCACAGAATTTTCAGAACCAAAACCAGAGCCCGAATTCATCACTACTTACGGAAAAATAATTGCTACATTAAAAAAATAAATAAATCAAAAAATTGAAGAAAAAAATTCTGTTTCATGAACATGTAGTACAAATTGTACTGCAGTAAACAAAGAGCGTAAAGCCCAACTCCCTTTGTTAAGAAAGAATGAAAAATGTTACATAGTCTTTAAACCTAATTTGGACACCCATCAGTGCATATCATCAGATCTATTTTTAAAAGAACTTTTCAGTGCTTATTTTCATGAGGAATGTGGATGACACATGCAATTTTTCAAGCACCATGAGTAGTTTTGAGTGTAGCCTAGACTTTTAATTTTAGAATGCCTTAGCCCCATCAGTTCCAAGTATCCATTGGTAATTCCATGAGTACAGACAGACACAAATTACATGTAACTCAGAAAAAAATAAAAGCTGAATCCGTCTGGTACATGGCTAAAATGCTCAGATTCTCAGCATAAAAAAGTGTATTTTATTTTGCTGAAGTGATTTAGTGTGAGGATTTGAATAGGTCAAATATATATTATTTTAACACAAATTTTTTATTTTTTATTTAATATGAGTGAAAATGTACATTCCCATATAAATTTACATGCCCACCTATATGCAGCTTCCACTGCTCTCCCTGTCCTACTGGTAATCAAATGTTAATTTAAATGGAACCTGAGTCGTATAGTACATTAAATTGGTACAAAGTGTCTTGTCAGTTACTTATACATAAATTCAACCAACAAGATGAAATCATTATTTTTAGCTATGAAAAATGTTTACTACTAGGTGCCATTATCATTCCTACTTCTGGGATACAGGAAGAATAAGGAAAAAAATCATTTTCCTCTCTTTTCATAAATATGAGGAAAAATAACTCGTTAAATTTATTCAATAACATTACTGTCCATCGAAATGTTTTCTTTCCTTTCTCTTCTTGATGGAGCAAAGTAAACATTTCTGGATGATTGTATAGACATAATAATGAATTCAAATTACTTAATTCTGCTAAAGGCAGTGCTTTTGCTCAACTTACAGTGATGCTTTAGGACAGAGTAGAACTACCTCATAGAGTTTCTAAGGAGCACCTGGTGGATTTAAGTTGCCAGCCCTTTCTTTAGCAGCTGTGACACTTAACACTACACCATTAGGATCTCTCTTTTGTTTTTTTTCTAGAACAGTTTAGTTTTACAGAAAAATTGTGCAAAAGGAAAACAGTTCCCATATACTTCCTCTGTCCAAATGTGTAGATTGCCAAAATGTAATCCAAATAATCCATTCCTGTAAAACCACAATTTAAATTTTCATTTTGGGTTTCATCATTATTGTGATACAAACAAGATATTAAATATTAATCCTAAATTACATATTAAAGTTTTGGGTGTTGTGAAGTTGGAAAAATCTTTTCTCTATGCTTAAAAAATGTATAAATACTTAAAAAAAACCTATTTTAAGCCTTTAAATGTCTCTTCCTATACATAAAGCATCTGACGTTTAATGCTATAAAAAGTAAATTTCAGATGCAGTACATCTTAAAGATTGTCATTCTTAAGGCTTCTTCAATGATAATCATCATTTTATCTGTCTGTAAGGAAGCCTAGAAGGAACATTAACCATGTTGTCAGAGCCACTGCAGACCTAGGATGTCTGACTCAAGTTAGATCTCCACTCTTTGAACTTTTGTTTTTGCAAAATATACTTCAGGATTTATTTTGACACTGCTATTGTAATTCTCACTGGCAAGTAGCATTTAATACATTCAGTAAACTGTTAAGTCATAATGCTTCATAAACTTTGTATTGACAGGTTAAAAAATTTAAATGGCTTACCTGCATGCGATATTACAAAAGTCGCAGTTATTTAACCATCATCTGCATAGTAAGAAAAAGATTCTTATAAGTTATTCCTGGGAGATAGAATATATTCCCTGTGAATTAACAAAGGAATGCTTTTTGTCTTCTTGGTTTGGAATTACACTTGTCACTATACTAACAAGTTCAAAATGACTTAAATTCTTCCTAAATCCTATAAGTAAGTATATTCTTGCAAGTCAGCCTGGGTAATAGAATAACACTTATAGGTGATTCTCTGTGGTAGAATTTGTAAGGTTCATATGGATATTATAATACCATTTCAGACAACGTACCTCTATAACAAGAGAATAAGCCGGATGCTCCTTGGAAACTGTATCAAGCAGTTCTACTCACTCTTACAGGGTTGCTGTGAGTCAGGACAGCCTCAACGGCAATGGGTTTGGTTTTGTATTTTGTTGAATCATTTAAAAAAGTGAAAGACATTTTTTTGGCATTGTCATGTAATTTGGTCATATATTAAGTTTGCTATTACATTATTGTTTACAACTTCAGTTTTTTTTTCTTTAATTCCACCTCTAAATCACATTCCCACTTTGAAGGCTGAGACATGCATTTTGACCCTCAAATGTAACTAAGTACTGTATCAGTTAATGAAACAAGTGTGTTGCCACACATACAAAAGTAGCACACATACAATTTAGCCATGGAAAAAAATCACTAAAACAATACCCAAACCTGTTGTTCTTCAGTTGATTGAAACCCATAGCAACCCTGTAGAATACAATATAACTGCCCTGTAGGATTTTGAAGGAACAACTGGTAGATTTGAACAGCTGATCTTTTGGTTAGCAGCTGAGCTCTAAACCACTGTGCTACCAGGGTTCCAAAGAAAACATATAGCAGAGATAAATTTTATTACAGCTTTTACTCTAGAATTTAGAAATATGCATTACCAATAGTATAGCTTTTGTTTCATTTTTTGGTAGTACAGATTAAAAATTGATTTGTGAAATTTTTAATACAAGCTTCTATTTTATTCACTAAAATGCACACATCCTGAATAACATTGTACAAATTATACATATATGTATGTGTATATATGTAATATTTGAAAATTCAATCTAAATAATACGTCAGCACACAGAATGTTTAAAAAATCAGACCATGAGAGCAGAGCATGGACTGAAAGCACGATTCTCCATTTGCTGTTTATCCTTTTGCAGTCTGCAGTGTCTGACCAAGTTTTGAAATGCTTACCCTTAAAGTGAGATTTGACACAGGACCATTGTGAAGATTTAAGGATAAAACACACCTAAAGTATGGTACATAGTAAATATTTGCTACATGTTAACTGCTACTTTCAGTACTCTTCTCAGGTACCCACACTGACATGAGTTTGTAACTTTTTACTAATTTTCAAGGCTCTTTAATTTTTGCAAATTATGTAAAAGATTGCTTGCATAACACAGATGTATTTCTAATAATACTAGAATTAAAAAAATTGTCATTATGGAGTTGATTCTGACTCACAGAGACCCTAGAGGATAGAGTGGAACTGTCCCTGTAAGGTTTTCAAACCTGTAAATCTTTGTGGAAAAAAACTGTGACATCTTTCTCCAGTGGTACAGCTGGTAGGTTTGAACCAGTAATCTTTCTGTTAACAGCCAAGCAGATAATCATGGTGCCACTAGGGATCCTTAATAGCAGGATTATTTCACTTCTGTTAATTAAAAAAGAATATGGGTGGGATTTAAGATGGTGGATTAAACACACATCTCCCTAATCCCTCTGGAAACCAAGGCCTGAACTGATAATTAAACAAAGCCTTCTAGATACCTAGTGAGCCCTAGGATACGGCATAGGGCTGTCTATTTGGTCTCATACCACTGAATGGAAAAGTTCTTCTCTTGTGCTGAACCCCACCCTTGCTGAGTCCCAGCTCTCATGGACTGAGGGTAGATCACCATTTTGATTTTTTTTCTCTGTCTTGGCTGTCTAGAGGATCTTAGATGACTAGCATCAAGGCTCAGATACACTGCTGAAGAAATCAGTGAGCAGAGTCACCACATTTTGAGAGCCTGGCCTTAGAATCTGCAAATTGGTACTTCTAACCTCTCTGTTTGTGTCTCAGAACGTCTGGATCTCCACCACTGAATAGCCTTTTCCAAGGCGGGTGGGGGAGCTTGTACAGGATGCCATCTTGATACACTGGGAAGTGGATGTTCCTATACAGAGGCCTCAGCTGGACCTAAGTCCCAGGCTTGGAGGCAGTGCCTGCCCAGAGAGGGCTTTTCTGACAGTAAAGCAGTCTTTGATATAGAGGTGCATACTTTGACAGCTGGCAAGAGAGACTTTCACACCTGAAATCCTGACTAAATTTCAAAGCTTTCAGATATCTTTAACTTTACAATAGAGAAATAACTGCAGTGCATCTGGATGGCTTCTCTTCCAGGCTTTACTATCTGACATTATAGAGTCAGCTGATGGCTCCCCAGTGACTCTGTTAATGGGGTGGTTTCTTAGTCAATCAGGAGTTGCAGCCTGCAACCCCAGAGAGTCTACTGAGGCAAGACACTGGAGTACATAGAGATGTCTGGTGATCAACTTCCTTTTGAGACTGAGTTTGAACCCATTAAAGTAACAATGGAGAAACAAAACAACCTCCAGATGCCCAAAAAGGAACAAACTTTGGACTGGAACATTAGGAAGAATTTACCCATGGCTTCAGAAGACCCACAAAATAAAGATCCAAAGAACTTTCCAGACAAAGAAGCCTTTCTGAAACTATCAGACAGCAAGTACAAAAGGATTATTTATAGAGCCCTCCTAGATCTTATACAAAACACAACAGAGCAAAATGAAAAATTAAGCAAGCTGTTTGATCTGATAGAACATTAGTACTCTGAAATCCAACAGATGAATAACAAAATCAAAAAGACAGAAAATTCAGTTCAAGGCTGAAAAAACAGAACTGAACAAACAGAAAATAGACTTTCTGACTTGGAAGACAGAGCTACTGACTCCAGCATCTA
This sequence comes from Heterohyrax brucei, assembly GCA_028571685.1. Taxonomy (NCBI): domain Eukaryota; kingdom Metazoa; phylum Chordata; class Mammalia; order Hyracoidea; family Procaviidae; genus Heterohyrax; species Heterohyrax brucei. Next base: position 111,336,995 of record CM053148.1, read on the forward strand.
TGAGGAGAAATCAGAAAAAAGAAACAAGAAAAATGAAGAAGCATTAAGTATGTAGGCCTCTATTATGAGGAACAATCTATGATTAATTGGAGTTCCTGAAGAGAATAGTACACCTGAGAACACAGAGTATTGTGTCTGAGCTGCTAATAGGAAACTTCCCAGATACTATGAAAGAAGATAATACAGATATCCAAGACGCATATTGAATCCTACTCAATATAGATTCCAAAAGAAAGACTCCAAGACATGTTATAATCAAGCTTAACAAAATGAAACAGAAACAGAAACTCTTAAAGGCAGGCAGACTCAAAGCAAAGCTAACGTTAAGAGGGAAACTCTGCAGGATTTTGTCTGATTTCTGAACAGAAATGATGCTGGCACAGAGACAATGGGATGACACATTCAAAGCCTTGAAGGAGAAGAACTTCCAACCAAGAACTGTATATCCTGAAAAACTATCTTTCAAGTATGAAAATGGAATCAAGACATTCACAGATAAACAGAAACTCAGAGGCTTTGTAAAAACCAAACTAAAGCTACAAGAAATACTGAGAAAAGCTCTTGGCTTAAAAGAACAAAATCATTAATTTTATATTTTAGGAGGAAGTATCGGACACAGAAACCTACTCAGTTAGGGAAGAGTCCAAACTCAAAGCTGTAATATAAAAAGAAGTGATCGAGTGTTCATATCATGAAAACTATGATGTCATCATATTAAAAAGAGGGATGTGCTCTAGTTGTAATAGTCCTTCCAGGTGGAGAGGAAGTTAATAAGATTTGTAGTAGTTAAAATTGGGTTTAAACACAGACTTTTAAGGGGGATCACTGGGGCAGCCACAAAGCACAATAAAGATGCAACACATAGAATCAAGAAATGTAATACAGGAGTCTCAAAAACCACAAAACCTACACTGAAAAAGGTGAAAAATCAACTCACAAAGAAGAATATTCCAAAACAGAATAATAAGAACAACAGAGAAAACATCAACACAGAAATTAACATATCACAATGACAGTATTAAAAACATATCTATCAGTAATTACACTGACTCTGAATGGACTGAATGCTCCAGTAAAGAGACAACAAGTGGCATCTTGGATCAAAAGACATGACTCGTCCATATGTTGCTTACAAGAAACGCACATTAGACTTAAGGATGTGAACAAACCGAAAATTAAAGAATGGAGAAATACATATCAAGCTAACAAAACACAAATAAGCACAGGTGTGGCAATTCTAATCACAGATAAAATAGATTTTTTTGTAAAATCCACCATCATGGACAAAGATGGGCACTATTTATTGCTGAAAGGTTCAATACACAAGCAGGACTTAACAATATTAAATATTTGTGCACCCAATACTGCCAAGCCAGCCAAGTGCCATCGAGTCAGTTCTGAGCATCTAAATAAATTGAAGAAACACTGACTACACTAAAAAATGAGATAGATCACTCCACAATAACGGTGAAAGACTTCAACACTCCACTCTCAATATTGGACAGATCATCTAGAAGAAAGCTCAGTAAAGACACAGAAGAACTTATTGCCACAATTAACCAACTAGACCTCATCAACATATAAAGAACTTTCTATCCATCAGCAGATAACTAGACCTTTTTCTACAGTGCACATGAAACATTCACCAGAATAGGCCATGCGTTAGGACATAAAGCAAGTCTCAACAAAATCCATACCGCTGAGTTAACGCAAAGCATCTTCTCAGATCACAAAGCCATAAAAGTTGAAATCAACAGCAGAAAAAGCACAGACAGAAAGTGGAACTCATGGAAACTGAACAACATCTTGCTCAAAAAGCCATGGGTTATAGAAGAAATCAAGGATGAAATAAAGAAATTTATGGATTCCAACAAGAATGAAAACACTTTCTACCAGAACCTATGGGATACAGCCAAAGCAGTGCTCAGCAGTCAATTTTTCTCCATAAATGCATACATCTGGAAGCAAGAAAGAACCCAAACCAAATATTTAACCCTGCAGCTTGAACAAGTAGAGAGAGAGCAACAGAGGAACCCCTCAGGTACCAGAAGGAAACAGATCATGAAAGTTAGAGCAGAGCTAAATGAATTAGAGAATAGAAGAAAAATTGAAAAAAATTGTGAAGACTAAAAGTTGGTTTTTTGAAAAGATCAACAAAATTGACAAACCATTGGCTGAACTTACCAAAGAAAAACAGGAAAGTAAACAACCCAAATAAGAAATGAGAGGGGCGTTATCACTACAAATCCATCAGAAATCCAAAATATGACAGAATACTATGCAAGACTGTACTCTAACAAATTTGAAAACTGAGAGGAAATGGACAAATTCTTAGATTCATATCGCCTACTCAGATTATCACAAGGTAAAGCAGAACAACTTAATAAACCCATCACAAGGGAAGAGATTGAAAAAGCCATCCGAAAACTACCAACCAAAAAAAGCTCTCACCTAGATGTCTTCACCACAGAATTCTACCAAGCTTTTTGAGAAGAGTTATCTCCAATACTACTGAGACTATTTCACAGCATAGAAAGGGATGGAATATTCCCAAATTTATTCTATGAAGCCAGCATAATCCTGGTATCAAAGCCAGGGAAAAAAGCAAAAAAAAAAAAAAGGCAAACTACAGACTGATATCACTCATGAATCTAGATGCAAAATCTTCAACAAAATTCTTGCCAATAGAATACAACAACATATCAAAAAAATAATTCACCATGATCAAGTTGGATTTATACCAAGGATGCAAACCTGGTTGAACATTAGAAAAAGTGTGATCAACCACATAAATGACACAAAAGACAAGAATCACCTGATTTTGTCTATTGATGCAGAAAAGGCATTTGATAAAGTCCAATACCCATTCACACTAAAAACTCTCAGCAAAATAGAAATAGATGGCAAATTCCTCAGTGCAATAAGGGCCATTTAAACAAAGCCAACTGCCTATATCATCCTGAATGGAGAGAGAATGAAACAATTTTCCTATGAGAATGGGAACCAGACAAGGATACTTACTCTCACCTCTCCTATTCAACATTGTACTGGAAGTTCTAGCCAGAGCAATCAGACAAGACCAGGAAATAAAGGGCATCTGCATTGGCAAAGAGGAAGTGAAAACCTCCCTATTTGCAGAAGATGTGATTGTATACACAGTGAATCCTAAAGAATCCTTAAATAAACTACTCAGACTGATAGAAGAGCTCTGCAGTCTAAGGATATAAGATAAATATAAATATATCAGTAGGATTCCTTTACACAAACAATGAGATTATTAAGGAAGAAATCACCAAGTCTACCATTTACTATAGCTCCTAAGAAGATGAAATACCTAGGAATAAATAGAACCAGAGAAACAACAAACCTTCACAAAGAGGATTACAAGTCCTTACTGCAAGAAACTAAGAGAGACATAAATGGAGAAACCTACCCTGCTCATTAATAGGAATACCTAGTATTGTGAAAATCTGTATTTCACCTAAAGCCATCTACTTATATAATGCAATCTGAAAACAAATTCCACTGACATTTTTTTATTAGATGGAGAAACACATTACCAACTTTGTTTGGAAAGGGAAGAAGTGCCTGATAAGACGAAGAACACAATGGAAAGCCTCTCATTACCCGACTTTAGAAGTTATTACACTGCCATAGTACTCCAAGCAGCCTGGTACTAGTACAAAAAGAGATAGACAGATTCATGGAACATAAGTGAGACCCAAGAGAAGATGACACCATCTTCCTATGAACAGTTGATATTTGACAAAGACTCTAAGACATAAAACTGGGGTAAAAACAATCTCTTCAGCAAGTGGTGCTGGCAAAATTGGATATCCATCTGCAACAAACTGAAATAAGATCCATATCTTACACCTAATGCAAAAACAAGCTCAAACTGGATAAAAGAACTAAATATCAAATCTAAAATGATAAAGCTCATCCAAGGAAAAGTAGGAATGACAATGGAAGTTTTAATTCAGAGCATAGACAGACTTCAAAATCTGTCAAACCAACCACAAACAACAGAAGAGAAAATAGATAAATGGGAACTATTAAGAATCAAACAATTTTGCTTATCCAAAGACTTTATTAATAGAATTAAAAAGCTACCTACAGAATGGGAAAAAATATTGGCAACTCTATGTCAGATTGACACCTGATCTCTACAATCTATAAGGTACTAAAAAATAACAATAAGAAAAAGATAAATCATCCAAGTAAGCAATGGGCAAAGGTGATGGACAGACACTTCTCTAAAGAGGAGATCCAGGCAGTCAAAAAAACACATGCAGACATGCTCATGATCATTAGCTATTAAAGAAATTCAAATCAAAACTACAGTGAGATTCCATCTCACCACAACAAAGTTGTCCATGATCCAAAAAATACACAACAAGAAATTCTAGAGAGGCTATGGAGAAATTCGAACTTTCCTACACTGTTGGTAGAATTGCAAAATGGTGCAACCTCTTTGTAAAGCAATCTGGCACTTCCTCAAAAAGATGGAAATAGATATACCATTTGATCCAGTAATCCCACTACTCGGAATATATCCTACAGAATCAAGGCTATTCACACCAACTGATGCATGCACGTGAATGTTTATTGCAGCACAGTCCACAATAGCAAAAAGATGGAACCAACTCAGATGCCCAATAACTGATGAATGTATAGGTAAACTATGGTATATATACTCAACAGAACACTATGCAATGATCAAGAAAAATGATGATTTTAGGAAACATCTTATAACCTGGTTTCAATTGGAGGACATTATGTTGAGTGAAAGTAGTTCAGTGCCAGAAGGACAAATATTGTATGAGACCTCTATGATAAGAACTTAAAATTAGACTCATGCTTAGAAGAAAAGACTCCTTGATGGCTGCAAGTGTGGGGAGAGAAAAAGGAGTATAGATTAGATAGTTGATAGAAATTTAGTTGAGTGAAGTACACTTTAGAAAGAAGATCAGTTTCATCTGGACTTCAGCATAACATGATTACTCCTTCCATTTTAACCCGATATTTTAAGGACAGAGTAGCTGGGGCAGGGGACCAGATACCATGCTCTCGGGGGAAATCTAGGCCAAATTGGCACAACTAACATTTTGCTAAGAGAGTATTCTGCACCCCAAGCTGGTGAGTGGTGTCTGGGGTCCTAAAATCTGCTAAGCTGCTATCTGAGGTACATCAGATGGTCCCAACTCAGCAGGAATGGATGGATGATTTCCAAGGACCAAAATGACATGTGCCAAAGAGAACCTAGAAGACAGACACACCCACGTGAGCAGGTGACTACATCTACATGTGACCAGAAGAACTGAATGGTGCCTGGCTACCACCACTGATAGCTGTGTTGGGGCTCATAAAGTTGAGTCTCACAGGCAACACGAAAATAATAAGGGGTACACCCTGAGATCTCCATTAAAAGACCGTAATTGATGGTCCAGGGGCCTCGGGGTTCCCCTGGGAGCATGGCCCCTGGCTGTGATACTGCCCCTGTCCATAGGTCATAATGAAGTTCAACTCTTCAGGTAGAAATGGATTGGACTTGGTGACATGGAGTAACCATATCATTTGTGCACTTTACAGTTCTGTGCATCTGTAGGATGTCATTCAGCCTACCTCTTACTAGACACAGGAGAGAGGGTGGAGAGGAGGAGACAGGAGATTGTTAGACGGGTGTGAAATGTGCAGAATGGAGGAGTGTGCTGTCACCGGGTAGGGAGGTCAGTGGGAGCCACTCACTGGGGTTATGCAAACTTATATAGGATTGTGTGTTCTCATTCAATTGTAATAATGTACATATATATATGTATACATGTAAGAATTTAATACAGTGCATCTCAGGTTTATAACTTAATTCTGTAATGTATTCGTCCCTCAGATGTGTTTGAAAATCAAAATAAAATGCAATCAGTTTTAAAAGTCACTGGTTAAAAGTATGTGAATACTTTTCAGAAAACATTTCAGTTGGTTGTTGCACAGATAATAAGCGTCAGCATGTGGTTGTGAATTAAATGCAAAATAACATCAGGAGTCCTGCTTCAATAAATAATTAGGCCTTCTGCAGAGTCATTCAGTAAAATTACATTCTTTTGTTCAACTGAGAGGAATTGTATAGAACTGTATTAGTAAAATATAATTGCAAGGACAGCTAGTCTGGAAAAAGAAGAATCTTAATAATACATGTTGCTGAGGTAGGTGGCTATTTACTCCCTACTATGAGAGTGGTTCAGCACTTGGCTGGCTTCGCGTAAGAGTGGTTGATAAGAACAGTCATCATTGCATGAAAAAGAGAAATAATTCAGGAAAATAATGATGGAACTTCTTATGTAGTTTAACTGTATTTTATAGTGAAATGTATTGTTAACCATGAAAGTAACAAGCCTTGCGGATTCCAGCTCCTTGCTCCTCCTTCTGAGGCCTCAAGTCTTCTATATAGCCTTTCTCTGCTGGTTTCTTCTTTTATTTTCTTATCTTCAGTCTTGTAATGGAAACAGGGGAAAGACAAAGTGGTAGAAGAACAAAGGATGAATCTACAAAATAGCCTTACTCAATCTCCATAACAGAGTAGTGGTACTACTCTGAGATTTTATGAATAGAGTGATAATAATGTATTCATTTAAACCAAATGGGAAACCACTGCATGTTTTGCCTTTTTAAAGTTAATTTTGCTTCTACTTACAGACTTTCTCAGATTTTTTTTTATTATGACTGAGTGAAAATGTACATTCCCATATAAATTTACATGCCCACGTATATGCAGCTTCCACTGCTCTTCCTGCCCAGCAACAGCACACTCTTCCTCCACACGTCTCATCCTCCCAACGGTTTCCTTTCCCCTCCTCTCCACCCACTCCACTTACTCCAGCCAGAGGTCATCACGATGATATCCTACAGATGCATAGAACCATAAAGTGCATCCAATATATGGTCACTCTACATCTCCAAGTCCAATCCATTCATGTCCAAAAAGTGGACCTTCATTATGATTTATGGGCAAGGGCAGCATCAGGGCCAGGGGCCATGCTCCCAGGGGAACCCCAAAGCCACTGTACCATCAATTGCAGTCTTTTAGTGGAGACCTCAGGGTGCATCCCTTTTTATTCTTGTGTTGCCAGTGAGACTCAACTTGGTAAGTTCCATCGCGGCTGTCACTGGTGGTGATTTTTTGACTCTTTGTGAAATGTGACAATTGATTTTATCAACACAAGCTTTTAATGACATTGCAAACTCATACGCACTAAATGTCTTGAGATCCCAGAAGTCATGAATTGCACAGATTAGCAAATGAAATATGGGAGCTACTATTTCATATGCAATTTACTGTCATGTAAATTAAGCACAAATCCAAGAAAGGCAAAGAGAAATTTGTACTTGATTATTAATTCCAGAGAGACCTATTCTTCAAGTTTGAATACCATATTTAAAACTAGATTCATTTTTAAATGGCTTTTGGTTACACCAGCGAATGTAAAGCAAATATTTGTGGTATCATCCATGAAAAAAAAAACTAATCACTTTTTTGAAAGCTAAGTATCTTTAGACAATGTCATATTTTCTCTTTAAAAACATTGATATGGCTTGTATTTTTATTTGTGAAAAGAAAGTTTACATTTTAGAGATTAGAATATCTGAAAGTAGCATTACAGTTCTTCAGTTAATACTCATTAAGGCTACTATACGTCAGTAAACAAAACAAAAAACTTGTTGCTGTCCAGTCGATTCCAATTCATAGTGGTATGTTTGTAATTTGATTCTGTGATACATTATTCCCTCAGGTGTGTTTGAAAATCAAAATAAAATACAATTAGCTTTAAAAGTCACTGGTTAAAAGTACAAGAATACTTTTTAGAAAATATTTCAATTGGTTGTTGCACAGATAATAACCTTCAGCATATGATCATGAATTAAACACCGGGTGGATTGAAACTGCAGACTTTTTGTTTAGCAGCCTAGGTACCACTTAAGACTACTCCATTCACTTCTTCAACTAATACTTACTAAGGCTACTATGTATGAGTCACTCTTCTATGCAGTAAATAAAACTTACTAAGGAATTTGACACAGAGAAGTGATATGCCAAGGGGAGAGGCAGACAACATATATTTTATGAAATAAATAGCAATAAACTTAATGAAGAAAAATAAGGCAGATGAAAAATAGCAAAGAAGGGTGTTCCTCTCTAAGTGAGTTGGTCAAGGAAGGTTTCCTTGAGAACGTGGGATTTAAGCAGAGTACAAACTGTATTCTACATTTCTTTTTTCTTTTTTTAAGGATCCTTACTGAACTGAGACAAAGCTCCCAGAAATTTGTAGATATAGATCACTTAATTTCAATGTTTTAATCATGGGAAACCAAAACAGACCTCTTAGCTGAAGTGGACAGAAATGCTTTTATTGGCTTTACTATACGGAAAATGAGTCGGATCCGACTCAATGGCACTTGGCTGATACAGAAAATAAGAATTTAATTGAAGCAGTGGGAAATATTTTAAAGGTATCTTTAATTTATTAAATCTCATAGCTTTATGAGTTAAGAGCTCAGCTAGGCTATTCTGTTCCACATAGTTTTGCCTAAGCTATGTACTCTGTGGTATTCCTCAATATATGGGCTGCTCTGGGGAGTCGGATGATATAGTAGTTAAATGCTATAGCTATTAACCAAAAGTGCGGCAGTTCAAATTTAGCAGGCACCCCTTGGAAACTCTGTGGAATAATTCTACTCCATCCTGTAGGGTCTCTAGGAGGTGAAATCAACTCAACAGCAACTGATTTTTGTTTTAGTTTTGGTTTTGGTTTTCTGGAGAGCCCAGGTAGCTTCATTTACATCTCCGGCATTTGGGTGAGAATGGTCTAAGGCTGAGCTTGGCCAAATCTGTCAACTCAAGGGTTCCATGTCTCAGAATAGGTAGACTTCTTATGTGTGGCTCAGGGACAGCAGGGTGTTCCAAGGCACAAGAAGTAGAAGCTGACAGTTTATTAATGTCCAAATAGTCATAGTTTTCACTCAGATTCGAGACAGGGTACATCGACTCCAGCTCTTCACAGGAAGAGATAGTCAAAGGCTTCATAGCCGTCTTTAATCTGCTACCAAAGCAAACATTAAATGCATTGTCACCCAGGTGTTTCTGATTCAGAGTGACACTCATGTTAAAAACATGGGAAAATCTACTCAAAGACGATGAACATAATATCAATTTTACCTAATATATTTTGATACCAAAACCAAACCCATCGCTGTGGAATCAATTCTGAGTCTTAGAAACCCTGTAGAACAGAGTAGAACTATCCCATAAGGTTTCTAAGACTGTTATGGAAGCAAATCACTATATCTTTCTCGCACAAAGCAACTGGTGGATATGAATTGCTGACCTCTTTATTAGTAAACAAGCACTTATGAAATACCGGGGCTCCTCTGTATTTGGATAATTTTAAAAAATTTATAATGTGTGTGTGTGTACACGTGTGTGCATCACGCAGAATTTGAGCTAAACCTAAAATTATATAGCTGTCATGTGACTGTGTTAGGTGCCACAAAGTCAATCCCTACTTTTATGGACCCTGTGAACAAAGGAAGGGAACACTGCCCGGTCCTGTGTCACCCTCAGAATCAGAGCTTTGTTCTAGCCCATTATTGCAGCCACTAACGGCACTTGGCTACTTGGCTTGGCATGTCATTTCATCTCACTGAGGTTCTTCCTCTTTTTCACTGACCCTCTACCACAAATGATGTCCTTCCCCAGAGACTAGTCTTTCCTAATAACGTGTCCAAAGTGTGTGTGATGACATTTCTCCATCCTCACTCCTAAGGAGCATTCTGGCTATGTTTCTTCAGGGACAGATACGTTGTTTCTTCTGACCATCCACGGTATAGTTGATGTTCATAATTTAAAGCAACAATTTTTCAATCTTCCTTATTCATTGTGCAGCTTTTATATGTACACAGGGCAACTGATTATACTATGGCTTGGTCACGTATACCTTAGACCTCAAGTAGCTGTCCAGAAATATGGCATTTTCCCAATAATGTACTCTAGAACTCTTGAGTCAAAGATTCATTGATAATTGTATATTGAGGGTAGTGACCTGAGTTTATTAAATGCAAAAAAAGTTAATGTACTGTCTTATAGAGGTCTGACAATTACATCTTCTCCCTTAATTGTTATGAGTGCTACATACCTCATTGCTGAATACTATGGTCATCTTTGAAATACTCTCCTTGGAAGCTGTGCACCCATGCCAGCCCCTAATCTATCCTTCAAAACAATTTTGGAACTCTTTCTGGAATGGCCACTGTGCAAGGTGGCAAGGTGGGAAGTTTGCCAACTTAATTGTATAGTTGTCTGTGAGGGAGTTTTTAAGCCAGTAAACATATTGGAACATCTTCCCTACTCACCTGACCTAGCCCACAACGACTTTTTTCTTTACCAGAAGATAAAGGAAATATTGAAAAGAAGACATTTTGATGACATTCAGGACATCAAAGGTAACACAATGACAGCTCTGATAGAGATTCCAGAAAAAGAGTTCTAAAACAGCTTTGGAGGGTAGACTAGGTGCTGGCATCAGTGCAAACGTTCCCAAGGGATCACTGTGAAAATGACAATAGTGATATTCAGCAGTGAGGTATGGTAGCTCTTTTTCTAGGATGAGTTCATGACCTTCATTGTCAGACCTCATAGTTTTATTTTTATATTCATAATTATTTTGGCGTATTTTAATTCTTACCATAAAAAGTGTAATGACCACTAACCCCAAAATTTATGCTCTCTGCCTTTGAGTTGATTCCAATTCATAGCAATCCATAGGGTTTCCAAGGCTGTAATCTTTACAGAAGCAGGTTGTCACATCTGTCTCCTGTAGAACCTGTGGTGGTTTCAAACTTATGACATTTTGGTTAGCAGTTGATCTCTTTAGTAATAACAAACTTTTTCATCTTTACATTTCCTCTGTAAGTCATTACATAACACAGGTTTTCATATAATATCAAAATTATGGTGTAAGTTGTTCCACCCATGCCTATTTGCCTCAAAGCTTGAATGTGTCTGCATGAGAATGTAATGTCTCTGCTCCTGATGTCTGCTGTGACAGGTACTTATAAGTTCAGACAAATTATTCAACCAATAAGTTCAGGCAAATGACAGTAGCAATAAAACCATCCTTTAATTCTCCCTAATGGTGATTTATGTGCTGTCACTCACTAGCCTACTAGTTAGCAAAGGAAGAGAAAAGATCAGGTATAGAATATCTGCTATAGCTGTAGAAATTCTTCAAGCACAGTAACTGAGATCAAATTATACCTAGGGTTAATATTTTTAAATTATGAGTCAGATCCAACTCAACGGCATTTGACTGGCTTGGCATACATTAATTAAAAATGTTTAAATCACATTGTACATTAACTGCACGTATAAATGCTTTGCCTATGATGTTTAAGGAGTCCTAGTGGGATGGTAAGAGCTCTGGTGGCATGTTGGCTAAGAATTCAACTGCTAACCAAAAGATCAGCATTTCCTATCCAGTAGCTGCTCCTTGGAAACCATCTGAGGCAGTTCTACTCTGCCCTTTTAAGTCACTATGAGTTAGGATCAGTTTAATGGCAATGGGATTGTGATACTTAAATTGCCGCTAAGTTATCCTAAATAGAAGCGTGTAAAATTTTAACACAGTATTCAATACATTGTAACAGTTTTTCTGAATTATCCAAAGTAGTGGTCTGTGTGGAGAGCAAGATTTACAACTTTCCTGACTTCACTAGAGATTTAATGGGGATTCTGATTTCTGTATATTTAGCTTCATGCCAGTTTGAGGCTAGTTACGTCCTCCATAAACCTGGGAAAAACATAATTGCTTCAGGAATTTTGTTTTTTTATATCCGTTTGAAGTTCTTCAGATACTAGAAGTCATGGATTGAATTGTATCCCCAAAAACATACATATGAAAATTTGACTGGGCCATGATTCTCAGTATTCTGCAATTGTCCTCCATTTTGTGATTTTCTGGTGCTATGAATCCTAATCTCTGCCTGTGGTTAACACACTGGATTTATGTCAAGGAGAATTAGGCTGTGAATGCAAAATTCTTCCTAAGATCACTACCATTCTCCAATGTAAGGATAGTTTCCCTGGACTATGGCTTGTGTCACCTTTTAGCAATCAGGGAGTGGGGGAACCTCACTGCATCAAGAAAACAGCACCAGGGAGTAGAATGCGTCCTTCGGACTTGTTCCTGTACCAAGATTCTCCCTGACCAAAGACTAATGCAACACAAGGAACTTCCTTCAGAGTAGACAGAGGCAAAACTTTTCGCTGGAGAGGACATCCTGAATTTGGACTTGTAGCCTACTGGACTATATGAGAATAAACTTTTGTTTATTAAAGCCTTTGACTTGTGCTATTTCTGTTGGAGCAGTACCAGATGACTAAGACATTAGGTCTAACTAGCACCTGTTTTGATAGATAGGATCACTCAGAATGAACTTTTCATTCACCCCCCAAGAAGCCATAATTAAATTTTAAAGTAAAGAAACTGGAAATCATGCTTTTGCAAAGGTTGAAAATCCAAAATTTCCTTTTGTATTTTTACTAAATAAACATTTCCAACTTGCTCAGAAACTGAGCCAAGACGCCGTCAAATGAAATATGTTATAAAGGAAACTATTTCCCCTTCTGTGATGATCTCGTGGAGTAGGCTCATTCACTCTTCAAATATGCCTGGAAAGTTTTACCTTGGTCAGGAAGTTAAGAGACTATAATCAGAATCTGTGTTTGAAATAGGAGGGCTGGTGGGCTAACTTCCTTTCTTGCCGTCACTGTCTTAAGTTAGCTGTGCATTTAATTAATAGCTCCTTTAATTACTATAAGGTTTGTATGAGTTGAAATCGACTAAACGGCAGTGGTTCAGGCTGCTAACTGAAAGATTGGCAGTTCAAACACACCACCCTTTCTTGGAAACCCTATGGAGTTGGTCTACTCTATTCTACACTGTTGCTGTAAGTTGGAATTCACTTGACAGAAATGGGTTTTTCTTTGTTTTTGTTTAATTATCTCATTGAAAACTATAATGGAAAAGATATTCCAACCTTTAAGTGTCTAGCACATAATCTCCTAGAATAGACAGTACAAGTAAGTCTGCCTGACTTGATTTCATACTGTAGTTATATCTGGGTCCAGATATTTCAGTATAGCTGAAAACCTAACAACTTATTTTCAAATTCATTCTCTCTTTTACCTGAGCTTTTAGTATTATATGAACTTTACTAGGAATAATTTAATAACAAGTGCTTTCTATAGGATATACATTGTTGCTGCTAGGTGCCATCAAGTTGGTTCCAACACATACCAACACTGTACAACAGAACTAAACATTCTCCAGTCCTGCATTGTCATTGTCCTTGCAGTCACTTCTATGTTTGGGCCCAGTGTTGCAGCCATTGTGTCACGGCATCTTCCTTGTCTTTGTTGACCCTCTACATTGCCCAAACGATATCCTTCTCCAGGGCCTGCTCTCACCTGATACCGTGTCTAAAGTACATCAGACAAAGTCTCTCTATCCTCGTTTCTAAGGAACATTCTGACTATATACCTCTTCAAGGATAGACTTGGTCATCCTACCACTGTTGTTGCAATTAGGTGCCATTGAGCCAGGTCTGACTCCTAGTGGCCCTATACGCAACAGAATGAAATACCGTCTGGTCTTGCACCATGTCTACAATTGTTTTTATTCCTCTCAATATTATCCATAACTGGTTATGATCCACATCATCCAATCCCTTTGCATACTCAATGAAACACAGATCAACATCTTTCTGGTATTCTCTGCGTTCAGCCCTCTTCTGAATCTGGTTTGAATTTGTGTAATTTCCACTAGTACATGGTATATTCAGTATTCTTGGCCAACAACATAATTCAAAGACATTAATTCTTCTGTGGTCTTTTTATTCAATGTCCAGGTTTCACACACATATGAGACAATTGAAAATACCATGGCTTCTATCAGATAAATCTTAGTAGTCAAGGTGACGTCGCTGGTTTTTAACACTTCAGAAAGGTCTTCTGTAGCAGATTTGCCCAATTGTTTCATCTCTTGACTGATGGCTGCCATGGATGTTGTCTGTGAATCCAAGTTAAATTAAATACTTGACAACTTCAATATTGTTTCTATTTATTGAGATGTTGCTTATTGGTCCAGTTGTGGGAACTGTTGTCTTTATGGTGAGGGGTAATCTATGCTGATGGCTGTAATCTTTCATCTTCATCATTAAGTGCTTCAACTTCTCCTCACATAAAACCAGCTAGGTTGAGTCATCTGCGTATTGCCGGCCATTAATGAATCTTTCTCTAATTCTGATTCTTCTTCATGTGGTCCAACATCTCGGATTATTTGCTCAGCCTGCCTATTGAATAAACATGGGGCAAAGAAACAAACCTGATGCACAGTTTTCCTAATTTTAAACCATGTAGCACCCCTTTTTTTCTATTCAAACAGCTGCCTCTTGGTCTATATACTTGTTCTACATAAATGCAATTAAGTATTTTGAAATTACCATGCTTCTCAATATTATCCATAATTTGTTATGATTCACAGAGACCAATGCCCTTGTGTAATCAATAAAACACAGATTAACATCTTTCTGATAGTCTCTGCCTGCAGCCCTCCTCTGAATCTGGTTTGAATTTGTGTCAGTCTCCTGTTGAGATACTGCTGAAACTATTCTTAAAATATTTTCAGCAAAATTTTATTTGTGATATTAATGAAATTATTTGCTAATGTCTGCAGTTTGTTGGATCATCTTTCTTTGGAATGAGCACAAGTATGGATCTCTTCCAATAGGTTGACCATGTAGCTATCTTCTAAATTCCATGACATAGAAAAGAGAGTGCTTTCAGTGTTCACATTTGTTGAAACTTCTCAACCGGTATTCCATCATTTCCTGAAGCCTTGCTTTTTTGGCAACACATTCATTGCATCTTGGACTTCTTCCTTTGGTGCCATTGGTTCTTGATTGTATGTTATTTCCTGAATGGTTGAATGTCAACTTTTTTTTCCCTCCCCTTCAGTATTTCTGTATGTTATGAGTCATTCCATTTTGTCGCCAACAGAATCTCTCAGTGTTCCAACTGGAGGCTTGAATTTTTTCTTCATCTTGAGAAATGCTGAACATATTCTGCTTTTGTTTTGTAACTCCAGGTCTTTACATATTTCATTCCTTTTTTTTATAATTTTTTTTTTATTTAACATAACTGAGTGAAAATGTACATTCACGTATAAATTTACATGCCCACCTATATGCAGCTCCCACTGCTCTCCCTGTCCAGTGACTGCACACTATTCCTCTCTGCTCCATACATGTCTCATCCTCCCAACAGCCTCCTTTCTCCTCCTCTCTGTCCATTCCCCTTCCTCCAGCCAGAGGTCAGCCAGATGATATCCTATTGATGTATAGAACCACAAAGTGCTTCCAACATATGGTCACTCTGCATTGCCAAGTCCAATCCATTCCTGTCCAAAGAGTGGAGCTTTGTTATAATTTATGGGAAAGGGCAGCATCAGGGCCAGGGGCCATGCTCTCAGAGGAACCCCAAAACCGCTGGACCATCAGTTGAGGTCTTTTAGTGGAGATCTCATGATGCACCTTTTTATTCTTGTGTTGCCAGTGAGACTTCTCTCTGTGAGCTCCATCGTGGCTATCGCTGGTGGTGGCCGGGCACCATCCGATTCTTCCGGTCCCAAGTCGATGTAAGCACCCACTCTTGTGGGTCTCTCTGTCTTCTCAGTTGTCTTTACCACATGTTATTTTGGTCCTCGGTGAGCATCCATCCGTTCCTGTTGAGTTGGGACAATTTGCTGTGTCCTCGGATGGTAGCTTGGCAGCTTTTAAGACCCCAGACGCCACTCACCAATGTGGGGTGCAGAGAGGTCTCTTAGCAAAACGCTAGTTGTGCCAATTGGCCTGGAATTCGCCTAAGAGCATGGTCCCCCGCCCCTCGCCCCAGCTACTCTATCCTTGCAGTATTGAGTTAAGATGGAAGGACTACTCAAATTATGCTGAAGTCCACTTAATGTTGTTCTTGTTTCTAATGTGTGCTATCACTGCTTTCTCCCAACCAGATTTCTAGTAACTATCTAAACTAAACCCTACCCTCCTCACCCTCCCTCCCTCCCCTCCCTTGCAGCTGTCAAAGAATCTTTTCTTCTATACACAAGTCTGTTTTTGAGGTCTTACCGTGGAGTTCTCATATAGTATTTGTCCCTTTGTCGCTGACTACTTTCACTCAACATAGTGTCTTCCAGTTGAAACCAGGTTAGGAGATGTTTCCTGGAATCATCGTTATTCTTTATCATTGCGTAGTGCTCCATTGCGTATATGTACCACAGTTTACCTATCCATTCTTCTATTGTTGGGCATCTGGGTTGATTTCACCTTTTTGCTATTGTGGACTGTGCTTCAATAAACATTCTGGTGCATGTGTCCGTTGGTATGAAAGGCCTTGATTCTGTAGGATATATTCCAAGTAGTGGAATTACGGGGTCAAATGGTATATCGATATCCATTTTTTGAAGGAAGCGCCAGACTGCCTTCCAAAGAGGCTGGACAATTTTGCAACCCCACCAACAGTGTAGCAGGGGTCCACTTTCTCCACAGCCTCTCCAGCATTTGTTGTTTTGTGTTTTCTGGATCATGGCCAATCTTGTTAGAGTGAGATGGTATCTCATTGTTGTCTTGATTTGAATTTCTTTAATAACTAAAGATCGTGAACATGTCCGCATGTGTTTTTTGGCTGCCTGGATCTCCTCTTTAGTGAAGTGTCTGCCCATCTCCTTTGCCCATCGCTTAATTGGATGGATTATCTTCTTCTTATTGATATTTTGTAGTATCTTATAGATTATGGAGATCAGGCATCGGTCTGACATAGAGTTGCCAAATATTTTTTCCCATTCTGTGGGTGTTCTTTTAATTCTATTAATAAAGTCTTTGGATGAACAAAAGTGTTTGATTCTTAATAGTTCCCAATTATCTATTTTCTCTTCTGTTGATTGAGGTTTCTTTGACAGATTTTGGAGTCTGCCCTCACTGTGTACTAAAACTTTCATTGTTGTTCCTACCTTTTCTTGGATGAGCTTTATCGTTTTAGGTTTGATATTTAGGTCTTTTATCCAGTTGGAGTTGGTTTCTGTATAAGGTGTAAGATACAGATCTTGATTCAGTTTATTGCAGATGGATAACCAATTTTGCCAGCACCACTTGTTGAAGAGACTGTTTTTACCCCAGTTTAATGTCTTAGGGCCTTTGTCGAATATCAACTGTTCATAGGCAGATGGTGTCATCTCTGGGGTCTCAATTCTGTTCCATTGATCCATCTGACTGTTCTTGTACCAGTACCAGGCTGTTTTGACCACTGTGGCAGTGTAGTATGTTCTAAGGTCGGGTAATGAGAGGCCTTCCAGTGTGTTCTTCTTCTTTAGTAGTACCTTACTTATCCGGGGCTTCTTCCCTTTCCAAACAAAATTGGTGATTTGTTTCTCCATCTCATTAAAAAATGATGCTGGAACTTGTATTGGGATTGCATTATATAAATAAATTGCTTTGGGTAAAATAGACATTTTCACAATTTTAAGTCTTCCTGTCCATGAGCAGGGTAGGTTTTTCCATTTACCTAAGTCTCTCTTAGTTTCTTGTAGTAAGGGCTTGTAGTTCTCTTTGTAAAGGTCTGTTGTTTCTCTGGTTAGATTAATTCCTACGTACTTTATGTTCTTAGGGGCTATAGTAAATGGTATTGATTTAATAATTTCCTCCTTAACAGTCTCGTTGTTGGTATAAAGGAATCCTACTGATTTACTTATGTTTATCTTGTATCCTGAGACTTTGCTGAACTCTTCTATCAGTTTGAGTAGCTTACTTATAGATTCCTTGGGGTTCTCTGCATAGACAATCATATCATCTGCAAACAGGGAGATTTTAACTTCCTCTTTGCTGATGCAGACGTTCTTTATTTCTTCGTCTTGTCTAATTCTCTGGCTAGAACTTCTAGCACAATGTTGAAAAGGAGAGGTGACAGTGGGCATCCTTGTCTAGTTCCTGATCTCAAGGGAAAGTCTTTCAGTCTCTCTTCATTCAGGATGATGTAGGCAATTGGCTTTGTATAAATGGCCCTTATTGGGTTGAGGAATTTGCCGTCTATGCCCATTTTGCTAAGAGTTTTTAGCATGAATGGGTGTTGGACTTTATCAAATGCCTTTTCGGCATCAATGGACAAAATCAGGTGATTCTTGTCTTTTGTGTTATTTATGTGGTTAATCACATTAATTGTTTTCCTGATGTTGAACCAGCCTTGCATCCGTGGTCTGAATCCCACTTGGTCATGATGGATTATTCTCTTGATATGTTGTTGAATTCTGTTGGCAAGAATTTTGTTGAAGGTTTTTGCATCCAGATTCATGAGTGATATCGGTCTATAGTTCTCTGTCTTTGTTGGATCTTTCCCTGGCTTAGGTATCAGTGTTATGCTGGCTTCATAGAATGAGTTTGGGAGTACTCCATCACTTTCTATACTGTAAAATAGTCTCAGTAGTATTGGGGATAACTCTTCTCTAAATGCTTGGTAGAATTCTGCCGTGAAGCCATCTGGGCCCGGACTTTTTTGGGTTGGCAGTGTTTTGATGACCTTTTCAATCTCTTCCTTTGTGATGGGTTTATTAAGTTGTTATGCTTCACGTTGTGATAATTTGGTTAGGTGGTATGAGTCAAGGAATTGGTCCATTTCCACTAGGTTTTCAAATTTGTTAGAGTACAGTCTTTCATAGTATTCTGTTATGATATTTTTGATTTCTGTTGCATCTGTGGTACAACTCCCCTCTCATTTCTAATTTGGGTTATTTGTTTCCTTTCCTGTTTTTCTTTAGTAAGTTTAGCCAGTGGTTTATCAATTTTGTTAATCTTTTCAAAAAACCAGCTTTCGGTCTTTTGAATTTTATTCAATTGTTTTTCTATTCTCTAATTCATTTAGCTCTGCTCTAATCCTTATGATCTCATTTCTTCCAGTGCCCGAGGGGTCCTCTGTTGTTTTCTTTCTACTTGTTCAAGTCATAAGGTTAGTTCCTTGATTTGGTTTCTTTCTTCCTTCCAGATGTGTGCATTTATGGAGATAAACAGACCTTTGAGCACTGCTTTGGCTGTATCCCATAGGTCCTGGTAGGAAGTGTTTTCCTTCTCATTGGAATCCATGAATTTCTTCAATTCATCCTTGATTTCCTCTATAACCCATGTCTTTTTGAGCAAGATGTTGTTGAGTTTCCAAGAGTTCCACTTTCTTATCTATGTTTTTTCTGCTATTGATTTCAACTTTTATGGCTTTATGATCTGAGAAGTTGCTTTGCAGTAATTCAATGGTATGGATTTTGTTGAGCATTGCATTATGGTCTACCACGTGGTCAATTCTGGAGAATGTTCCATGTGCACTGGAGAAGAAGGTGTAGTTGTCTGCTGATGGGTGGAAAGTTCTGTATATATCAATGAGGGTTTAGTTGGTTAATTGTGTCAATGAGGTCTTCTGTATCTTTACTGAGCTTTTTTCTGGATGATCTGTCTAGTAATGAGAGCGGAGTGTTAAAGTCTCCCACTATTATTGTGGAGTCATCTAACTCTCTTTTGAGTGTAGTCAGTGTTTCTTTGACATATTTAAGTGCTCTCACATTAGCTGCATAAATATTTAATATTGTTAAGTCTTGCTTGTGTACTGAACCTTTCAGCAATAAATAGTGTCCATCTTTGTCCACGATGGTGGATTTGGCATTAAAATTGATTTTATCTGGGATTAGAATTAACACCCCTGCTCTTCTTTGTTCATTGTTAGCTTGATATATATTCTTCCATCCTTTAATTTTCAGTTTGTTCCTGTCTTTAGGTCTCAAGTGAGTTTCTTGTAGACAACATACGGATGGATCGTGTCTTTTGATCCAAGATGACACTCGGTGTCTCTTTACTGGAGCATTCAGTCCATTCACATTCAATGTAATTATTGATAGGTATGTGTTCACTGCTGCCATTGTGATATGTTTATTTTTATGTTGATGTTTTCTCTGTTGTTCTTATTAGTCTGTTCTGGGACACTCTTTTTTGTGAGTTGATTTTTCACCTTTTTCAGAGCTGGTTTTATAGTTGTTGAGAATTGTGTGTTAGATTTCTTGAAATGGTATGATACATCTTTGTTGTGCTTTACAGTTGCCCCTATGAACCCCCTTAAGAAACTATTTATAAACCCAATTTTAATTACTACCAGTCTTGTCATCTTCCTCTCCATCTGGAAGGACTGTAACGACTGTAGTACTTCCCTCTTTTTATTATGATGACACCATAGTTTTCATGATGATCACTGGATTGCTTCTTTCCAAATCAAAGCTGTGATTTACTTTGGAGCCTTCCCTAAATGAGTAGAGTATTGAGTAGTGTGTCGTTCTAAAATATAAAGTTAGTGGTTTCGTTCTTCTAAGCCAAAGCCAAGCACTTCTGTCAGTATTTCTTGTCATTTGGGTTTGGTTTTTACAAAGTCTCTGAGTTTGTTTATCTGGGAATGTCTTAATTTCATTTTCGTATTTGAAAGATAGTTTTGCAGGATATATAATTCTTGTTTGGAAGTTCTTCTCCTTCAAGACTTTGAATGTGTCGTGCCACTGTCTCCATGCCAGCATGGTTTCTGCTGAGAAATCTGACGAGAGCCTACAGGGTTTCCCTCTGTATGTCAGCTTTGCCTTGAGTCTTGCTGCCTTTAAGAGTTGCTGCTTATGTTTCATTTTGTTAAGCTTGATTATAATATGTCTTGGAGTCTTTCTTTTGAGATCTATATTGGGTGGCATACGATATGCATCTGAGATGTCTATATTCTCTTCCTTCATGATTTCTGGGAAGTTTTCTTTCAGCAGCTCAGCGATAATACTCTCTGTGTTCTCAGATTTCTCACCCTGTTCAGGGACTCCAATTAATTGAAGGTTGTTCCTCTTAATAGAGTCCCACATTCTTCTTAATGTTTCTTCATTTTTCTTGTTTCTTTTTTCTGATTTCTGCTCATAGACGCTGGCATCAGTAGCTCTGTCTTCCAAGTCAGAAATTCTTTTTTCCATTTGTTCCATTCTGTTTTCTTGGCTTTGCATGGAAGTTTCTATGTCTTTGATTTTGTTCTTGATCTGTTGGATTTCAGAGTACTCGTGTTCCATCAGATCGAACAAGTTGCTTCATTTTTCATTTTGTTCGGCTGCATTTTGTATAAGGTCTAGAAGGGCTCTGTATAGAATCAATTTGTATTCACTTCCTGATGCTTTCATAAAAGTTTCTTCATCTGGAAAACTCTTTGTTTGCTTTGTTTGGGAGCCTTCTGAAGCCATGAATGATTGCTTGTATGCCACAATTGTCTGTTGCTTTTTTGGTCCCATGTGAGTATATAGAGGCTAGAAGAGGTACTGTGGGGATGGATTGCAAATGTTTCTCTAGGCTGTCTTCAAATGTAAAGCAAAAGGTATCTGACCAGTTCACAAGTCAGTTAGGTTTTCAGGTGTAGAGGTCCCTCTTCTCATCTGACAAAGTAAGCACCCCTATATCCAACCCCAGATGATAACAAACTAGATCAGAATACAGCAATGCTACTGCCCTGTTGGCCTCTGCTGACAGGGCCTAGCCTTAGCCAACACTGCATCGAGTACTGGTTTTGTGATAGAAAAGCACTCTCTTGTGGGCAGGCTCTGGTTCCCAAGCTAAGAATTAAGTCCAGCTGCGGCCACCGTACCCAAGATGGCATCCTCCACACAGGCAGCAGACAGAGGGGCTAAAGGTGCTGAGAGGCAGTGATTCCACCGCTTCTGTTGCAGGGCCCCCATCGTAGGCAGCATTGTGCAAAATCACTACTTTTCTGAAGGAGAAGCGCTGTGCTGTTTGCAGACGCTAGCTCCCAGGCTAAGAATGAGGTCCCGCTAAAATCTCGGTACCAACATGGCGTCCCGCACCCTGACCGCGGAGCTCCGCACAAACCCCGCTGAGGCAGCTACAAAACGAAAGGCTCAAAGTGGCTAGATTAACAGAGTCCCGATCCTGGCTCTCAGAATATGGGAATTTCGCCTGCCTATCCCCCCAGCAGCGTGTCTGAGTCCAGCCACCAGGCAAGACCCAGCTCCGCCGGCCAGCCGAGACAGAGGAAAAAAAAAGTCAAACTGGTGCGTTTACCTTCGGTCCGTGAGAGCCGGGGCTAGCCAGGAGCGGGAGTCAGCGAAAGAGAGGAGGTTTTTCGCTGAGTGGTATGAAGTCCCAATTAACAGCTCTGCCATGTCCTCAGGCTGATTAGGTGATCAGAAGGCTCTGTTTGATTGTCAATTCAGGTCTTGGTTTCCAGAGGGATAGAAGGAGACGTGGGCTTAGTCCGCCATGTTGATTCCGCCCTCCCTTTACATATGTCATTCTAACACTTGACTTAGTCTCCTCAAGTTACGCTTTGACATCTTCTATTTGGGTCTTTTACCTCATCATTTCTTCCTTTCACTTTAGCTACTTTACATTCCAAAGCAAGTTTCTGAATCTCTATTAACATCCATTTTGGTCCTTGTTTTTCCTTTTTGCCTGTCCTTTCTTTCTAATGACTTTTTGTTTTCATCACATATGATGTCCTTGCACAACTTGTCCTGTGTTGGGTCAGTAGTGTCCAATGAGTTAAGCATAATTTTAAGATTATCTCTAAATTCATGTGGGATATACTCAAGGTAGTAATTTTAAATTTTTTCGGCTTCAATTTGAACTTTCATGTGAGCAATTGATAGTCTACTTCACAGTCAGCCACTGGCCTATTTTTGATGATGATTTTGAGTTTTGCCACCATTTCTTTCCACAGGTATAGTCAATTTGATTCCTATATATTCCATCCAGTGAGGTTCACATGTATAGTCAGTTCATGTAGTTACAACAGGTATTTCCAGTGAATAAATCAGTAGTTTGGTGAGATTTTGTCATGCGATTTCCCAAGTTGTTTTTGTCAAGTCCACATTTTCCAAGTACCGGTTTTTCTTCTTTGCTTCCAACTTTTACATTCCAATTACCACTAACTACTAATGCATCTTGGTTGTGTGTTTGACCAATTTCAGACTGTAGAATTTGGTTAAACTCTTCAGTTTATCTATAGCATTTGTGGTTTGTGGGTAAATCTGAATAACACTCATATTAACTGGTCTTTCCTTTAACCCCAAACCAAACCCAGTGCCGTTGAGTCAATTCCAACTCCTAGCAATCTTATACAACAGAGTAGAATTGCCTCATAAATTTTCCAAGAAGCACCTGGTAGATTCAAACAGCTGACATTTTGGTTAATAGACATAGCACTTAACCACTAAGCCACCGGTGTTTCCTGTCTTCCCTGTAGAGGTATGGATATTAACTTATCAATGACAGCATTGTAGTTCAAGATCGATCTTGAAATGTTCTTTTTTATGACGAATTTGATGCTATTCTTCAGTTGTCATTCTTGCCATAGTAGACCATTTGATGGTCCAATTGAAAATGATCAATATTAATGTCATTTTGTTGTAACATGCTAGCATGCATGTTGCCGTGATGCTAAAATTTATGCCACTGGTATTTCAAACGTGAGCAGGGTCACCCATGGTAGACAGGTTTTAGTGGAGCTTTCAGATTAAAACACACTGGGAAGGAAGAGCTGGAAACACACTTCTGAAAAAATTGGCCACTGAAAACTTGATGGATATCAGTGGAACATTGTCTGTTATAGTGTCAGAAGATAAACCCCTCATATTGGAAGGCACTTAAAATACAGCTAGGGAAGCACTGCCTTCTGAAAGTCAAATGTACCTTGATGATGTAGACAGAGTAAAGCTTTCAGGATTTTCATTTGTTTCTGTGACATAATTCAAAATGAGAAGAAACAGCTACAATCCTTCATTGATAATTGGAATGTATAAAATGTATAAAGTATGAATCTAAGAAAATTGGAAGTTATCAAAAATTATACACTTGAAGATCAATATGCTAGGTATTAATGAGCTGAAATAGAAATACTCAGTAGTGAGCAGTTCACAGGAAAGATTTGTAACAGGGTGTCCTTTTAGATTTTCCTGTTTTGTTTTGTAGGAGCCAGATATCCTTTATATGACCATGTGTCTAAGATTATTAAAAAATAAGAAGTTATTCTTACTGAGGGCTAATTCAAATCCCAGCACTACTCTAAGCACTTCTTTTTATATTAAGTCATTAATCTTCATGACTACCCTGTGGGGGAGATAATTTCTTTTTGGCTATCTCCATTTGCAGACGGGGATTCTGACTTGAAAAAGGTCACAAAGCCAATAAACATAAAATACAATTTGAACTTAGATTGTTTATCCCCTTTGGTCATAGTCTTAGCTATCTAGTGCTACTATAATAGAAATATCACAAGTGGATGGCTTTGACAAACAGAAATTTCTACTCTCACAATTTAGTAGACTACAAGTTTAAGTTCACTCTTCAGCTCAAGAGGGAGGCTTTCTTTCTCTGTTGGCTCTGGAAGAAGGTCCTTATCATCAATTTTCCTCTAGTCTAGAAGTTTCTCAGGGCAAGAATCACAGTCCAAAGGACACAGTCCATTCCAGGCATTTGTTTCTTGGTGTTACATGTCTCCCTGCTTACCTCTCTCTTTTACGTCTCAAAAGAGAGTGGCTTAACATACAACCTAAGCTTCTGACTGAGTCCTGCTTTCTTAACATAACTACTGCTAATCCCATCTCACTAATACTATGTTATTGTTGTCATCAGGTGTCATTGAATCAGTTCCTACTCATAGCAACCCTGTGTACAACAGAATGAAGCATTGCCTGATCCTGTGCCATGCCCACAATCATTTTTAATGCTTCAGCCCATTGTTGTACTCACTGTGTCAATCCACCTTTTTTTTTTTTTTTTTACTGTGATTAAGTGAAAGTACAAAATCCAAACTAAATCTGCATGCCCTTCTATCTGCTCATGGCAACCCTCCTCTATGGCACTTGGCTTTGGCTTCTATCTGCAGTTCCTTCTGCTCTCCTTGCCCTTTGACAGCACACTCCTTTCCATTCTATATATGTCATATCCTTTTAACAATCTCCGGTCCCCTCCTTTCTACCCTCTCCTCTCATTTCTAGTAAGAAGCCAGCAGGACAACATACTGTTGATGCAAAGAACTATAAAGTAGTTCACATGGTATTGGTCACATTGTGTCCCTGAGTTCAGTCTATTCCTGTCCAAAGAGTTGACCTCAATAATGTTTTCTGGTCAGCAGAAGCAGCAAGTCTAGAAACCATGCTACCATGGGAATCCCTGGGCCACTAGACCATTAACTGTGGTCTTTTAGTGGAGTTCTTTAGGCACACCCCTCTTGTTCTTATATTGCCACTGGGACTCAACATGGTGTACCCCATCATGGCTGTCTTTGGGGGTGGCCCAGCACCATTTGGTTCTTCTGGTCACATGCTTATACAGTTATGCATTCACATGTGTCCTCCTCTCTCTTGGGCTCTTTTTCCCTCATACCTTTGTTGTTCTTGGTGAATACGTTGGGAATTCTGAATACGTTGGGACTTTTCGATATACATTAGATGGCAGCTTGCTAACTTTAAGACCCCAGAAACCACTCAGCAGTATGGGTTGCAGAAGACTCACTTAGTAATAGGCTAGTTAAGCCAATTGGCCTTGATGCCCCCTGAGAGCATGGACCCCTGCCACTGCTACTCTATCCTTGCAATACTGGGTTAAGATTACAAGAGTTTACAGTTTATGTTGAAGACCAGTTAAATTTATCTTCTTTCTACTATGTGCTGTCACTGTTTTCACCGAACAAAATTTCTGTCAGCTGTCTGATCTATGAACAGCCCTTTCCCTCCCTCCCCTCTCTTGAAGCCATCAGAAAGTCTTTCATTCTGTTTTTAAGTCTTTATACTAGGGGTCTCATACATTGTTTGTCCTGTGTCACTGACTGACTTCACTCAGCATGATGTCTTCCAATTGAAACTAGGATGTGAGATGCTTCCTAAAATCATCATTGTTTTCTATCACTGCATAGTGTTCCATTGAGTATATGTACCATAGTTTGTTTATTGATTCATCTATTGTTGGGCATCTGGGTTGATTCCAAATTTAGCTATCATGGACTGTGCTGCAATAAATGTTTTTGTGCATGTAACTTTCCGGTCACCATGAATCCGATCCGACTCGATGGCACTTGGCTGGCTAACTTTTCGGGTGACTGCTCTTGCTTGTGTAGGATATTTTCTGAGCAGTGGGATTACTGGATCAAATGGTATATCTATTTCCAGATTTTAAGAAAGTGTCAGATTGCTTTCCAAGGAGGTTGTATCATTTTGCCATCCCACCAGCTGTGTGGGAGAATTCCAATTTCTCCACAGCCTCTCCAGTGTTTGTTGTTTTGTGTTTTTTGGATCATGATCAGGCTTGTTTGGCTGAGATGGTATCTTGTTGTCATTTTGATTTGGATTTCTCTAATAGCTAATGATTGTGAGCATTTCCTCATGTGTCTTTTGGCTGCTTGGATGTCCTCTTCAGTGAAGTGTCTGCACATCTCTTTTGCCCATCATTTAATTGTATTATTTGCAGTTTTCTTGTTGATATTTTGCAATGCCTTGTAGACGGCACTTGGCTTGGCTGTAGATTATGGAGATCACACGTGGATCTGACATGTAGTTGCCAAAGATTTTTTCTCATTCTATAAGTGGTCTTTTAATTCTTGTAGTAAAGTATTTGGATGAGAAGAAGTGTTTGATTCCTAGTAGTTCCTATTTATCTATTTTCTCTTCTGTTGAGAGTGCTTTGTTTGTCTGATTTTGAAGTCTGTCTAAGCAGTGTATTAAAGCTTCCACTGTTGGCTCTATTTTTTCTTGCATGGTCTTCATCATTTTAGGTTTGATATTTGGGTCTTTCATCCAATTAGTTTGTGTGTAAGGTGTGAGATATGGGTCTTGTTTCAATTTTTTGCAGACTGATATCCAAATTTTGCCAGCATCATTTGTTATTATTTGTTAAAGAGGCTGTTTTTACCCCAGTTTACAATCTTAGACCCTTTGTCAAATATCAACTGTTCATAGGAGGATGGTGGCATCTCTGGGGTCTCAACTCTGTTCCTTTGATCTATATGTCTCTTTCTGTACCAGAGCGAGGCTGTTTTGATTACTGCAGCAGTGTAACAGGTCCTAAGGTAGGGTAATGTAAGGCCTCCCACTGTGTTTCTTTGCTTCAGTAGTGCTTTGCTTATCTAGCAGTTCTTCCCTTTCCAATGTTGGTGATTTATTTATCCATCTCATTAAAAAATGACACAGGAATTTGTATTGGGATTGCGTTGTACATGTAGATCACCTTGAGTAAAATAGACATCTTCACAATGTTAAATCTTCCTATTCATGAGCAGGGTAGGTTTCTCCATTTATGTAAGTCTTTCTTGATTACTTGAAGTTAGGTCTTGTAGTTCTTTTTAGATAGCTCTCTTATTTCTCTATTTAGATTTAGTCTTAGGTGTTTTATCTTCTTGGAGGCTATAGTAAATGATATTGATTTGGTGATTTATTCTTTGATGCTTTCTTCACTGGTATAGAGGAATCCTATTGATTTACTTATGTTTATTGTATATCCAGATACTTTGCTGAACTCTTCTACTGGTTCCAGTAATTTACTTATAGATTTGTTATGATTCTCTGCATAGACAGTTACATCACCTGCGAATGTCAGGGGCCATGAAAAAAACTTCAGGCCCCAAAAAACAGGAGGTCTGGAAAGCCCCTGAAAATGCGCGTGCGCGAAAACTGCCCGCACGTCACTGCCCAGCGTCACTGTCCAGGCATGCTGCCTAACCAAGCATAAATCGCCAAGTGCCTCACACCAGATATCACCCGATTCTAAACCCCTCCCCTCCTCAGTGTGTATATATTCCGCTGTTGCAATAAAATTTTTTTGAGGCTTGATCAGAATTTTGTCTTGCCTCCATTTCTTCGCGTCTCGTGCCCCGTTTTCCTTTTCACAGGTTCCTCCCCGCTCCTCCGCTGATTTGCCCCGCGGGCCGGGGCATGTAAATAGGAAGATTTTAATTCTTCTTTGCTGGTTCAGATTCCCTGTAGTTCTTTGTCTTGTCTAATTGCTCTGGCCAGAATGTCTAGTACAATGTTGAACAGAAGTCATAAGGGTGGGCATCCTTGTCTAGTTCCTATTCTCAAGGGGAATTCTTTCAGTCTCTCTCTGATCAGGATGATGTAGGTCATTGTCTTTGTGTAGATGTCCCTTATTGTGTTCAGGAATGTCCCTTCTATATCAATTTTGCTAACAATTTTTAGCATGAATGGGTGTTGGACTTTGTCAAATGCCTTTTCTGCATCAATTGACAAAATCAGGTGATTCTTATCTTTTGTGTTATTTATGCGGTTGATAACATTAATTGCTTTTTCTGATGCTGAACCGGACTTGCATCCCAGTTATGAATCCAACTTGGTCACAATGAATTATTCTTATTATTTTTGGTATGCTGTTGAATTCCAATGGCAAGGATTTTGTTGACGATTTTTGTATCTAGATTCACGAGTGATGGTGATCTGTAATTTTCCATTTTGGAAGGATCTTTCCCCGGCTTTAGTATCAGGATTAAGCTGGCTTCATAGAATGAATTTGGAAATATTCCATCACTTTCTATTTTCTGAAATAGTCTCAGTAGTATTGAGAGTTAACTCTTCTCTAAAAGCTTGGTAAAATTCTCCAGTGAAGCCATCTGGGCCAGGACTTTTTTAACTGGTAGTATTGAGAAGACTTTTTCAATCTCTTCCTTTGTGATGGGTTTATTAAGTTGTTCTACTTCTCCTTGTGATAATTTTGGTAGGTGAAATGAATTTAGAAATTGGTCCATTTCCTCTAGGTTTTCAAATCTGTTACAGTAGTCTTACATAGTATTCTGTTATGATACTTTTAATTTTAGTTGAGTCTGTTGTGACATCTTCCATCTCATTTCTTATTCAAGTTATTTGCTTCCTCTCCTGTTTTTCTTTTGTGAATTTAGCCAGTGGTTTGCCAATTTTCTTGATTTTTTCAAAAAAATCAGCTTTTGGTTTTAATTTTGTTCAGTTGTTCTTCTATTCTCTAATTCATTTAATTCTGCTCTAATCTCAATAATTTGTTTCCTTCTGGTACCTGAGGGGTTCCTCTATTGCTCTCTTTCTACTTGTTCATACTGTAGGGTTTGGATCCTTTCTTCCTTCCAGACGTGTGCATTTATAGAGATAAAAGTGTCTCTGAGCACTGCTTTGGCTGTATTCCATAGGTTCTGGTAGAAATTTAAATCATTCAGATTTAAATCCATAAATTTATTTTGTCCTTGATTTCTTGTATAACCCATGGCTTTTTGGGTGAGGTGTTGTTCAGTTTCCATGAGTTCCAATTTTTGTCTATTTTTTTCTGCTACTGATTTTGTCTTTTACAGCTTTATGGTCTGAGAAGTAGCTTTGCAACAATTTTATGGTATGGATTTTGTTGAGATTTGCTTTATGTCTTAACACATGGTCTATTCTGAAAAATGTTCCATTTTACATCGGAGAAGAAGATGTACTTATCTGTTGGTAGATAAAATGTTCTGTACATGTTGACAAGGTTTAGTTGTTTGTCACAATAAGATATTCTGGGTCTTTACTGAGCTTTTTTCTAGACTGTCCATTACTGAAAATGGAGTGTTGAAGTGTCTCCAGCTATTACTGTGGAGTGATCTATTTTATTTTTCAGTGTAGTCAGAGGTTGTTCAATGTATTTAGCGCTCTGATATTGGGTGCATAAATATTTAATATTGTTTAGTCTTGTTTGTTATTGATCCTTCCAGCAATAAACAGTGACCATCCTTGTCCACGATGGTGGATTTTACATTAAAATCTATTTTATATGAGATTAGGATGTCCACATCCGCTCTTTGTATATTGCTAGCTTGATATATACTACTCTGTCCTTTAATTTTCAGTTTGTTCATCTCTTTAAATCTAAGGTCTGTTTCTTGTAAGGAACATATATACAGATCACATGTGTTGATACAGGATATCACTCACCGTCTCTTTATTGGAACATTCATTCCATTTAAATTCAGTGTAATTATTGATAGGTATGCGTTTAGTACCATCATTTGGTGTATTTATTTTTGTGCTGGTGTTTTCTATGTTGTTCTCCTTATTATTTTCTGGGTCATTCTTCTTTATGGTTTGACTTTTCATCTGTTCAGTGTTGGTTTTGTGTTTGTTGAGATACCTGTATTACATTTCTTGTTTTGATATCTTGCATTGTTGTTGTGCTTTGTGGCTACTCCTATGGTCTCCCCTTAATGTTCTACATTTAAACCAAATTTTAACTTGTGCATATCTTTTTAACTTCCTCTCCATCTGAAAGGACTATAACTACTGTATTATATCCCTCTTTTTACTGTAATAGTGTCATCATTTTCGTGAAATAATGACTGGCTCCCTTCTTTTAACATTGTAGCTTTGATTGAGTTTTGTGACTTCCCCAGCTGAGTAGGTTTCTGGATGCTGTGTCTTGCGTTGCCTCCTTAAATATACATTTAATAGTTTGTTTTTCTAAGAAAATGTCTTCTTTCAGTATTTCTTGTAGTTTTGGTTTTGTTTTTACAAAGTCTCTAAACTTCTATTTACCGGTGAAAGTCTTCATTTCATCTTCATATTTGAGAGACATATTTGCAGGATATATAATTCTTGGTTGGAAGTTTTCTCCTTCAAGGCTTTGAATGTGTCATCTCACTGCCTCCTTGCCAGCATCATTTCTGCCAAGAAATCAGTCAAAAGCTTAGAGGGTTTCCCTCTGAGTGTTAGCTTTGCTTCAAGCTCTGCTGACTTTAAGAGAACCTGTGTTTGATTTTATTAAGCTTGATTATAATATGTCTTGGTGTCTTTCTTTTGGGGTCTAGTTTTTGTGGTGTTTGAGACATATCTTGGATATCTGTTTTCTTCTTTCATAATTTCAGGGAAGTTTTCTGTCAGCAACTCAACTATAATGCTCACCCTATTTTTGGCTATCCCTCCCTGTTCAGGAACTTTAATTAATCATAGATTATTCCTCTTAATAGAGTCCTATACATTCCTTAATGCCTTTTCATTTTTCTTGTTTGTTTTCTCTGATTTCTCCTCATAAATGCTGATGTCAGTTGCTCTATCCTCAAGGTTACTATGTGTCACTTCCATCTCCTCATTTCTGCTCTTTTGGCTTTGGGTTGAAGAGTCTACTTCTGTAATTTTGTTATTGATCTGCTGGATTTCAGACTGTTGTTGTTCCGTCTGTTCAATTAGCTTGCTTAATTTTTCATTTTGCTGTGCTACATTTTGTGTAATCTCCAGAAGTGTTCTATATATTATTCTTTTGTAGTTAACCTCCAATAATTTCAGAAAGACTTCTTCATCTGGTAAGCTTTCTGATTCTTTATTTTAGGAGTTTTCCAGAGCCATGGTGGGCTGTTTCCTTAAATGGCTAGAGATGGATTGTTGCCTTCAGGACATCTATAAGTTGTTCAGTTTCCCTGGTGTTACTTCAACAGAAGCTGAGGCATAGTTCTGACAGCAGAGTTGGTCACCAGCTGCCTCTGTGTACTCTAATAATTGGTCACTGGAGACTCTCTAGAGTTGCATACTCTGCCTCCTATCTGGGAAATATGGTGCTCTATTCATGGAGTCACTGCAGGGGAATCAACCAACCTTATGAGGTGTGTCAGTAAAGGCTGGAAGAGATGTCTCTGGGCTGCTCAGCAGATATTTCTCTACGCAGTTTTATTTTTAAAAATTTAGGAGCTATTCAGTAGCTGCCAAAATCATTCAGGCTGTGAGGTGTGGCAAGTCCCATCTTCCAGCTAACAATGAAAGCATCTCTTTGGCTGTCCCCAGATGCTATGACATAATTCAAGGTAGAGAGTGGTTATGGCCTTTCTGCCATCCTTAGCCGCATCCTTACCTGTAAGGTAACACTGTGCTAAACACAAGCCTTTCTGCTGTAAAAGCACTTTCTGGACTGGCAATCTTTTCAGCTTGGGAATTATCTCCTGCTGAGGTCTCTGGTTGGGTAACTCCACCTCCCAGCCAACCAAGATAACATCCTGGCCAAACTGCCTTGCTGCTGCAAAACAGTAAAACCTATGGTGGAGCTCAGAAAAGAGACTATGGGGAGGCAGTGGTGCCATCAGTCAAGAGGTGGGTTCTCAAAATGTGGCTATCCCACACTGTCTGTCTGCTGCACTATATTCTGTTTACTTCAGCATTGCAGCTCAGTGTATTTGCTGGCTCATGCCATTCTCCAACCTCTTGGATAAGACAAAAAAAAAGAAAGAAAGAAAGACAGTAAATAGTGCCACTGCCCTCAGTTCACCCAAGTGGCAAGTCAGCAGGAGCAGGGCTCAGTGAGCTCTGTCTTGTCAGAGGGAGGTAGTTTACCATTTAGTGGAGTGTAGTCCAATCTGAAAACCTTGTGGCATATCCTAGGGCTCCCTGTGTGTCCACAGTGTTTTGCTCAGTTGTGAATCCAGACCTTAGTTTTCAGAGGGAGTGTGTGTCTGGACTGAAATCTTAGCTCTGCCCCAATTCATCTTGTTGAGAGTCTTCTTTTTTTTATCTGCTGACCCTCTCCTCTACCAAGTATGACATCATTCTCCAGGGACTGGTTCCTCCTGACAACATATCCAAAGTGTGTAAGGTACACTCTCACCATCCTTGCTTCCAAAAAGTATTTTAGTTGTGCTTCTTCCAAGACACAGAAATACTATAAGACAGGATTTACATCATATCAGATGACAAAATAGTGGACAATCACACAATGCTTGGAAACATAGACTAGCCAAATTGAAAGATATTTTTGGGAGACAAGTTGAATTCATTAGCATTCTTATCTACTATACTATACTATATATGTATATGCATATGTATATATGTATATATTTCCTTATAGAATTAAGAGTAATATTAAATATTTCAAACCAAATGAACAAGAACATAAGTTGCTGCTGAGTCAGTTCCTACTTCTGGTTACGCCATGTGTTACAGAATGGAACCATTCCAGAGGGTTTTCTTGGCTGTAATCTTTATGGAAACAGATCACTAGGACTTTTCTTTCACTGTGCTGTTGTGTTGGTCTGAACAACCACCTTCTTATTAGTAGATGAATGAAAACCTACTGCAATATCAAACCCATTGAAAGAATTCAATGGCCTTAATATAAGTCCTACCAGACTTTCAAAATTGCCTAGCATGAGACATTATGAAGTTCTTAAGTTCAGGCCTATGCATTTTATTTATGTTATACCTAATCAGAATTATGACCTAATCATAAATTTGTATGCTGATTGACACTCATCTGCATCACTTTTCATGAAAGAGAATTGGTTACCATTTGGACAAAAATGCATCTATTTTAAAAAAATATTCTTATTGTACTTTAAATAGATTTTTCCTTCTAAATTTCTTTTGTTCTGTGGAGTGTCTCAAATGAATAAAACAATGTGTCAAATTACATTTCAGAATTGATGTTTTCTGAATTAATGTTTTACCTGTAATGATCTCACCTAAATGTTCCAGAAAGTGAGGAAACAAGTTATAAAATGTTGAAAGTTTCACATGTTTTGATGTTCAATGGCATGTGCTGCTAAGAAACTGAAACACTATTTAAGAAATACAAATATCAGATGTTAAGGCAATAATTGGTTTTCTCATATTTATAACAGGTCATAATATTTAGCTGAACTTCAGATTCATGGATATATAAAACATACAGAATCAGAAGTAACTCACAATCTAAAGTTCAGGAGAGAAATCTACTAGGTTCAGTAATATTCTATAAAGCATCCTAGATTTGGAAAAAAAAATATTAAAAGTGGTAAAACATTCTTAAAATTGTTAGGTAGCTATGGACTGTGGAAAACAGTTCTTAAATAAAACAAAAAAACACCTTATTGTGGTTAGGAGCTGTCAAACCAGTTCCAACTCATGGAGACCCCATGCACAACCGAACAAACACTTCCCGGTCATGTGCCGTACAAACACTTCCCGGTCATGTGCCGTGCTCACAGTTGTCATGCTGAATCTCATTGTTGCAGTCACTGTGTCAATCCATCTCGTCTTTGTTCGTTGGTCTGGAAGCTCAGTTGAAACTTGCCCACCATGGGTGACCCTGCTAGTATCTGAATATCAGTGGCAAAGCATCAAGCATCACAGCAACTCAAAAGCCCCCACAGTACAACAAACTGGAATATCAATAAAAATATTTCACAGTGGCTGTTTGTTACACTTTAAGATGGAGCCTGTCTTACAAAATTAAAGAAATTTAACACTTTACGACAATATGCTTGGTAGCTTAAAGCATATCTGAAATGTCTAGCACATTTTACTCAAATTGCCATTATCCAGTGTGATTTTTCTGTTCTGACTATACAAATTTTGAATTCATTAAAGCATAAATTCAAGAAATATTTATTTGAAAAACATGACAATGGTGTCCTGAAAGAAGTCTTCTTTATGATCTTTTCTGAAGTGAATAGTATTTTCCAAATACCATTTAGTTTTAGCTTCAGCCAATGGATCAATTCATGTGAAAGTTACGAGCTTTTAAAAAATGATACAAGATGTAGATACAAAAGTCCATGAATTCAAGACAATATCTTAGCAGTGCTTGGTAAGAATGCTGTGAGTTCCTTGAGGCTGAGAGGGTATGTTTTTCCTTTTGTGTCTAGCACAATTTCTGACACATAGTAGGCAAGTAAAAGAATGCTTGTCCAATGGAAACATGATTAAATGTAATCAGCTGTTCTAGTAATCATTTACAAGGTATTCTTCAAGCTGTTAGAGTGATGAATATACTCATTGAAAACAGCAGCAAATATTTTCCTTTCACAAATCTCCAAGGACTTTGTATAGGTATGTTAGTTCCCCAGTGTGTCTAAAGCCCTAGTCACTGTTTTCCTTTTAATGAGAGTAATCTTAAAGGAGTTCAATTTGTACAGTTGTTCTTATTGTGAAAATGTTAACAATTTACAGGCTAACTTTTCTACTTTTTAGCATATTTTAATGGTTTTTTGTATGATGCCTTATGGTTATAGATGGCTTTCTTCTTTTTTTCTTAAATTAAGTCTACAAATTAAATAACATCTAAGATTTGTGTTATTATACATAAACTTCACAACAACACTAAGATGTAGGTATTAAAATCATTATTCCTATTACATTTGGCCTATGGGTTGCTAACCAAAAGACTAGTGGTTCAAATCCACATGCTACTCTGTAGAAAACTGATGGGACAGTTTTACTCTTTTCCACCCTTGAAAGACAGACTTCTTGATCTGCTTCAGAAAAGTCACAGCCTCAAAAACCCTATGGAGCTGTTGTACTCAGCACACATGGGGTCATCATGAGTCAGAACAGACTGGATGACAACTGACAAAAGAGTAACAGGAACAAAGATGTTAAAAAGAATTTGTCCCAGTTACTAGCTAGTAACAGAGGCAGAAGAAGAACTTGGTTTCATGAATAATAGATTCTAAACTTCTGCTAATATGCTATATTCTTTGGAAAAGCTATCTTTATATTGACAATGTAGTATGTGCACCAAATTCATTTTTATGTGCTTTTTAAATAAATTAGTTATGAGTTTATATATCTATATCATCCATCCATCCATCCATCCATCCATCCATCCATCCATCCATCCATCCATCCATCCATCCATCCATCCATCCATCCATCCATCCATCCATCCATCCATCCATCCATCCATCCATCCATCCATCCATCCATCCATCCATCCATCCATCCATCCATCCATCCATCCATCCATCCATCCATCCATCCATCCATCCATCCATCCATCCATCCATCCATCCATCCATCCATCCATCCATCCATCCATCCATCCATCCATCCATCCATCCATCCATCCATCCATCCATCCATCCATCCATCCATCCATCCATCCATCCATCCATCCATCCATCCATCCATCCATCCATCCATCCATCCATCCATCCATCCATCCATCCATCCATCCATCCATCCATCCATCCATCCATCCATCCATCCATCCATCCATCCATCCATCCATCCATCCATCCATCCATCCATCCATCCATCCATCCATCCATCCATCCATCCATCCATCCATCCATCCATCCATCCATCCATCCATCCATCCATCCATCCATCCATCCATCCATCCATCCATCCATCCATCCATCCATCCATCCATCCATCCATCCATCCATCCATCCATCCATCCATCCATCCATCCATCCATCCATCCATCCATCCATCCATCCATCCATCCATCCATCCATCCATCCATCCATCCATCCATCCATCCATCCATCCATCCATCCATCCATCCATCCATCCATCCATCCATCCATCCATCCATCCATCCATCCATCCATCCATCCATCCATCCATCCATCCATCCATCCATCCATCCATCCATCCATCCATCCATCCATCCATCCATCCATCCATCCATCCATCCATCCATCCATCCATCCATCCATCCATCCATCCATCCATCCATCCATCCATCCATCCATCCATCCATCCATCCATCCATCCATCCATCCATCCATCCATCCATCCATCCATCCATCCATCCATCCATCCATCCATCCATCCATCCATCCATCCATCCATCCATCCATCCATCCATCCATCCATCCATCCATCCATCCATCCATCCATCCATCCATCCATCCATCCATCCATCCATCCATCCATCCATCCATCCATCCATCCATCCATCCATCCATCCATCCATCCATCCATCCATCCATCCATCCATCCATCCATCCATCCATCCATCCATCCATCCATCCATCCATCCATCCATCCATCCATCCATCCATCCATCCATCCATCCATCCATCCATCCATCCATCCATCCATCCATCCATCCATCCATCCATCCATCCATCCATCCATCCATCCATCCATCCATCCATCCATCCATCCATCCATCCATCCATCCATCCATCCATCCATCCATCCATCCATCCATCCATCCATCCATCCATCCATCCATCCATCCATCCATCCATCCATCCATCCATCCATCCATCCATCCATCCATCCATCCATCCATCCATCCATCCATCCATCCATCCATCCATCCATCCATCCATCCATCCATCCATCCATCCATCCATCCATCCATCCATCCATCCATCCATCCATCCATCCATCCATCCATCCATCCATCCATCCATCCATCCATCCATCCATCCATCCATCCATCCATCCATCCATCCATCCATCCATCCATCCATCCATCCATCCATCCATCCATCCATCCATCCATCCATCCATCCATCCATCCATCCATCCATCCATCCATCCATCCATCCATCCATCCATCCATCCATCCATCCATCCATCCATCCATCCATCCATCC
The DNA here is from genome assembly GCA_028571685.1 of Heterohyrax brucei. Classification (NCBI taxonomy): domain Eukaryota; kingdom Metazoa; phylum Chordata; class Mammalia; order Hyracoidea; family Procaviidae; genus Heterohyrax; species Heterohyrax brucei. The sequence continues at coordinate 111,374,442 of CM053148.1, forward strand.
ATCCATCCATCCATCCATCCATCCATCCATCCATCCATCCATCCATCCATCCATCCATCCATCCATCCATCCATCCATCCATCCATCCATCCATCCATCCATCCATCCATCCATCCATCCATCCATCCATCCATCCATCCATCCATCCATCCATCCATCCATCCATCCATCCATCCATCCATCCATCCATCCATCCATCCATCCATCCATCCATCCATCCATCCATCCATCCATCCATCCATCCATCCATCCATCCATCCATCCATCCATCCATCCATCCATCCATCCATCCATCCATCCATCCATCCATCCATCCATCCATCCATCCATCCATCCATCCATCCATCCATCCATCCATCCATCCATCCATCCATCCATCCATCCATCCATCCATCCATCCATCCATCCATCCATCCATCCATCCATCCATCCATCCATCCATCCATCCATCCATCCATCCATCCATCCATCCATCCATCCATCCATCCATCCATCCATCCATCCATCCATCCATCCATCCATCCATCCATCCATCCATCCATCCATCCAATCTATCTAATCTATCTAATCTATCTAATCTATCTATCTATCTATCATCAGACTGCTTACAGTCCCAGTTTTATCAAATTAATCCCTTTAACCTGGATTCTGGAATACAAAGTATATGATTGGAAATAAAAATGTTTTCCAGAGTATATTATGCAACCAATGTGATTTATTTTTATGTTTTTTTTTAAAACATAGCATTTTGTTTTACTTTTCCTCATATTGAAGAGCATCTGCCTGAGAGATATACAACTTTGAAGGATAAAGACAAAACCTAGGCTGTTGGACCATCAGATTTGGTGTTTTAACAGAGTTCTTGAGCTGCACCCCTCTTTTTCTCATGTTGCCACAAGGACTCAACATTGTGTGCCCCATCACAGCTGTCTTTTCTGGTGGCCAGGCATCATCTTATTCTTGTGGTCACATGTTGATATAGTCTCCCATTCACATGATTCCTTCTGTCTCCTGGGCTTTTTACTTTGTGTCTTTGGTGTTCTCAGTGGATCATCTGTTCCAGATGAATTAGGACCATTTGGAGTACCTTAGATGGCAGCTTGCAAGTTTTTGAGATTCCAGGCAGAAGACTCTATTGCAGCCAGCCAGCCAAGTGTCATCGAGTTGGATCCGACTCAGGCTAATTATGCCAGTTGACCTCCATATCCCATAAGATTATGGTCCCCAGAATCCACCTCTGCTACTCTATCCTTGCAATACTGGATGGAAATTAGAAGATGTTTTAGTCAGCTAGGGCTGTTCTAACAGAAATACCAGAGTGGATGGCTTTAACAAAAGGTTTATTCTTACATTGTCTGGTAGGCTACAAGTCCAGATTTAAGACGGCCACTGCAGGCAAAAGTTTCCCCCCTTGTCGGCTCCGGAGGAAAGTCCAGTATTGTATCAGTCTTTGTCCAGGGAGCATCTTGGCACAGGAACCTCTGGTCTAAAGGACACACTCTTCTCTGGGTGCTGCTTTCTTAATGGTGTGAGGTTCTCTGATGGAGGTGACTCTTTGAGAGACATAACGGTATTCTTACTGTGCCATTTGGTTATCCTTAGCTGTTCGTGGATGAGTGAGCCACACTATACCCACAGAACAGACTGTTTCTTATCTAAAGCCAGAATACCATAAGATGTTTTTTTCCATAGAAAGAGAAGTAAAGTACTACAGTTTCCAGATATTTGCATTTTACAGCTTTCATAAATTGTTTCTTTTTCCATTGTTCACCACTCACTGGGGTGATTATCACTTATAAAGTAAAAGACATAGCTATACAATTCACAAGTTATTTTTATCACTATGTAAATGCAACAGCTGATTCAAGAGGCATTGACAAAAAGAAAATGTCAATTATATAATGCTCAGTATCCATGTTTTCATTTTTGACTGTATGTAGACAGATAAATAGTAAGCCCTGGTTACACAGTGGTTAAGTGCTATGACTGCCAGCCAAAAGTTGGCAGTTCAAATCTGCTAGGCATTTTTTAGAAACGCTATGGAGCAGTTCTACTCTGTCTTAATGGGTTGCTAAGAGTCAGAATTGACTCAGTGGCAGTGGATTTTTAGATGGATAAATGAAATGACCATTTTAATCAATACATGACTTTTGGTAAATCTATAAATTTAGATGAAGAGTTTCTTAGATCATGTATATATAGAAATAGTCAATCAGTCTCAGTTCACTTACATATTTTTTGTTTAAATAGGAGAATTAATAAGTGAATTGAACCTTTTCTAGCTGTAAGAAAAGCTAACTAGTGAGGCAGTGAGGGGGGAGAGGGAACTCATAGATGCCCATTGGAAAATTACAGTTTCTGAGATAGAGAGAAGACACACATTTAAACTAATTATTGGCATTTACTGACTCGATGGCACTTGGCTTGGCTTTGGCTCATTGTTATAATTCAAAGATTAGCAATTTAGGAGTCAGAAGCCTAACTTGTTGGTTCTTCCTTGCAGAGCTGTGTGAACTGTTGCCATTTATTTAACCATTTGGGGTGCTAATTTTCACCAGAAGACCATCACACTTCCTTGATTCACAGCTTTGTGAAAAGTGTCAAAAGACATAAGATACTGTATACAAAAGCCAGTGTAAACTATAAAAAGCCTTATTAATGGTTTATATTATAAATATGAAATTGAAATATCTCTGGAGTTGGCTTTATTTAGATAGAATCCTAGCACCCCCACAGTTTGTTCTTTTTTGAATCTTTGGAATTTTCCATGTCTACCCCAAGAATAGCAAATGGAAAATATCCTGGTAGGGTCTACAGATCATAAAGAGGAAGAAAGGAGCATGCACCTGTCATAGGATCAGATCACTAAACTGAACTGTGATTCCTCATTGCATAGGCATTTATGTGTACGTGTGTGTGCATGTAGAGATTTGCCTGTGGGGTTTTTTTTTTTTTTTTTTTTTGTGTGTGTGTGTGTGTGTGTATTTAAGGGTTATTTTCCCACCACTGCAAGATGTAAGTCTCCAACTCTTACATAAACCAATACGTGTAGGAACTCTTCTAAGCCAATAGTCCATGTCTTAGAGAAAATCAACACACTGAGAAAAACAGATTCCTTTTTCCCAAACAACTGCAGATCAGAAAGACATTTCATGAGAGAAACCAGCCAGCTCGTCCAAAAGAACAAGCCTTAAAAAGACACAAGTGTTATGTTGTCGTGTAGAAATGATGAACGATGCTCTTTATAAATGAGATCAGATTGCAGTAAAAGGAACACATCTGATGGCTGTAATATAGGGCCCAATTAGATGAAATGGGATAGTGGTGCCTAATGGGCAATGTACATCTGTCGTTGCAATGTAAAGGGCTTCAAGGAGTTTGAGAATTATGCAGGAAAGAGTAGGGGAATTTCCCACACTTGCACTTTGCTTGGAATTGGTCTATGGGCTACAAACACAGTATAAATCTGTTTCCACGGGAGAGTAGCTACACTCTCTGTAAAAACCTAAACATCGCTAAGTTAATGTCAAGACTTTAAAAATATTTTATTAAAAATTTGTTTTCTAATACTTAACTAAATATATATATACTATTTCTTTGTTGCACATGTACAGTCAGTGATGAAATATAAAATTTAGCAGCACAGATAGCAAAGAACTTGTTCATGACTGTACAGACAGGTACTTGTCTTTTGCTATTTAGAGAAGAGAGACATGTGAATGTTTGAGCTGGCCCAAGCTTCCAGCAATTGTGATTATATCTGTTAGTGTGATCACCTGTCTAATTATGTTGAAATATTGTTTTGGTGTGTGTTTGTGTGTGTGTGTGTGTGTGCGCGCGTGTGCGCGTGCGCGCGTGCATGTGTGTGCATGTGTGTGTGATTTGACAGCTCAGTGATCAAGATATCCAGCTTTAGACAGCTCACTGGAATGGAAGTTAACATAGATTATGATTTTTTAAAATACATGATTTATTTATATTTTTGTTAAATTGCTATAAACTGGGTTTTAACATTCATCTATATTGCTTAATTTCAAATGAGTCTATCGATTTTGCTTCTGGAGAAGTTTGACTAAAAAAGGAATTAATGCTACTTTATTGAATCAGGATGTTTAACACAAGAGACTTTGTACTCGCAGCCTGTTGTTTCAATGTAAACTACAGCACACTGAACAAATATGAAAACTGAGCACTAAATCTTTATTCTTTGATACTAGAAAGAAAGAAATAAAAATTTGAAAGTAAGATCTATGTCCAATACCATGTCGGCATATTTCTTTTGTGAACTTGGCAAGTTATGATCTCTAACGTGAAACCGATTTCTTAAAGGTGTTTTTCAGTGATTCCCATCATACTTTTTCTTTCCCCATCAGCATGTCTTCAAACTTCTCTAACTTATGCGTGCTATCAGGGGAAGAAAAACTCAATGAAATTTAGTTAATACTATTACAAGACTGTCTGCTTTTGGACTAGCTGATACTAGGGTGAGGGAGGAGGTCTTCAGATTAGCAATGGAAGAAGAATAATCTTTTCAGGTAAAAAAGGAGAGGCCTAGAGGACCAGTGCTTAAGTACTTGGGTACTAACCAAAATGTCAGTAGTTCAGACTCACCTAGTTGTTCTGCGGGAGAAAAGACCTGGCAATCTGGTCCCGTAAAGATTTACAAAAGGAGAAAAAAAAATCTGGTTGATTCTGACTCATAAAGAATGACCCTGCAGGACAAAGTAGAGGTGACTCTGAGGATTTCTAAGAAGCACTTGCTAAATTTGAACTGACAACCTTTTGATTAGTAGTCATAGCTCTTAACCACTATATGCCACCACAGCCTAGGAAACATTCTGGGACAGTGTTACTCCATCCCATAGGGTTGCAACGATGTGGTATTGACTTGCTGGCAAACAAGTTTTACTGTTCTAGATGTTGTTGCTGTTAGATGCCATCAAGTTAGTTCTGACTCATGGCGACCCTGCACACAACACAACACAATGAAAACACTGACCAGTTTTGCTCCATGCCCTCAATTGTTTTTATGCTTAAGCCCATTGTTGCAGCCTCTGTGTCAATCCATCTAATTGAGGAACTTCCTCTTCTTCACTGACCCTCCACTCTACCAAGCATGATATCCTTCTCCAGGGGTTGATCCCTCCTGACAACACGTCCAATGTATGTATGATACAGTCGCACCATCTTTGCTTCCAAGGAGCATTCTGGTTATGTTTCTTTCAGAACAGATCTGTTTGTTCTTTCAGCAGTTCATGGTACATTCAATATTCTCCAACACTGCAATTCAAAGGCGTTGATTCTTCTTCTGTCTTCCTTACTTATCCTCCAGCTTTCTCATTCTGGATGAGAAATGACTTGTTGGCAGAGGTAGACTAGAAACCAGCAGTAAGTAAGTGATGTTTTGGGATGTTTGTTTTCCATTAGTACATTAACTTCCAATGTATAGTCCCCACACCATTCCTTCACTAAGCCCAAGGCTGGATTCATGTTTATTTCCATTTTACTTCAGTTTAATCCCTGATAAACTTTTATGGTTGAACCCATATCCAGATCTAAGCCTCAGGATATATTTTTTCTACAGTAAGAACACTAACAACATGCATATGATGTAATTGAAAATGGTCAGGCACAGATTAGTCTTCAAGTGACATCTTTGATTTTAACACTTTAAAGAGTTCCTTTTTGGCAGATTTTCCCAATGCAATGTGTCTTTTGATTTATTGACTGCTGCTTTCATTGAGCCATGTAAAATGAAGTCCCTGACAATCTCAATCCTTTCTCCATTTATCAAGATGTTGCTTACTGGTCCAGTTGTGAGAATTTTTGTTTTCTTGATGTTGAAGTATAATCCATACTGAAGGTTTTGGTCTTCGATCTTCATCAGTAAGTGGTTCAAATCCTCTTCCAGCAAGCAGAGTTGTTTCATCTGCACAAATCATGTTCTTAATGAGTCTTCTCCCAATCCTGATACCTCATTCCTCTTTGTATAGTGCAGCTTCTCAGATTATTTGCTTGGCATACAAATTGAAAAGGGATAGTGAAACAATGTAACTCTGACACACACCTTTCCTGACTTTAAAGCACACACAGTCCCCTTGTTCTGTTCTCATAACTGCCTCTTGATCCATATACAGATTATTCACAAGCACAATTAAAGTCTCCTGGAATTCCCATTCTCTGCAAGGTTATGCATAAACTGTTGTGACCAATGTGGTCAAATGCCTTTGAATAGTCAATGAAACGCAGGTAAACATCTTTCTGCTATTCTCTGTTTTCAGCTAAGAGCCATCTGACATCAACGATGGTATCCCTGGTTCCACTTCCTCTTCTGAATCTGGCTGGAATTTCTGGCAGTTCTCTGTCAATATCCAGTTCAGCTGCTTTTGACTGATCTGCAACAAAATTTTACTTGTATGTAATAATAATGATATTGTTCGGTAATCAGCTGGATTGCCTTTCTTGGCAATGGGCGTAAATATAGATCTCTTCCAGTCAGCTGGCCAGGTAACTGTCCTCCAAATCTCTTGTCAGAGACAAGTGAGCACTTCCAGTGCTGTTTCCATTTGTTGAAATACTTCATTGGTATTCCACCAATTCCTGGACCCTTCTTTTTCAGCAATGCTTTCAACACAGTTTTGACTTTTTCCTTCAGCACTATTGGTTTCTGATCATATGCTACCTCTTGAAATGGTTGAACATCAGCCAGTTCTTTCTGGTATAATGACTCTATATTCCGTCCATGTTCTTTTGATGCTTCTCAAGTTGTTTAATATGTTGTGTGTAGAATCCTTCACTATTGCAGCTTGAGGCTAGAATATTTTCTTCAGTTCTTTCAGCTTGAGAAATGTATGTATTTTTCCATTTTGGTTTATTATTTCAGCCTTTTGCACATGTCATTATAATACTTTATTCTGTCTTCTCAAGATGCTCTTTGAAATCTTCTGTTACAGTTCTTTTATTTTGTTATTCCCTCCTTTTGCTTTAGCTGTTTGACCTTCAGGAGCAAGTTTCAGTCTCTTCTGACACCCATTTGGTATTTTCTTTCTTTCCTGTCTTTTTAATGACCTCTTGCTTTCTTCATGGATGACATTTTTAATTTTGTTCCCCAGTTTGTCTGGTCTTTGGTGATTAGATGTCAACACATTGAATCTGTTCTTGAGATTGTCTCTAAACTCAGGTGGGATATGCTCAAAGTTATAATTTGGCTGTGGGATATGCTCAAAGTTATAATTTGGCTGTCTCGGACACCTTCAAATTTCTTCAGTTTTAATTTGAACTTGCATATGAGCAGTTGATGGTGTCACAGTCAGCACCTCGTTTTGCTCTGATTGCTGCTGTTGAGCTTTTCCAATGTCCTCTTCCACAAATGTAGTTGACTTAATTCCTGTGTATTCCATCTGGTGAGGTCCATGTGTACAGACACTGTCTGCGTTGGTGAAAAAGGTAATTGAAACGAAGTAGTCTTTCATCTTGCAAAATTCTATCATGCTACCTCCAGCATCATTTCTATCACCAAGGCTGTCTCTTCCAACTATTGATTCCTCTTCTCTGTTTCCAACTTTTGCATTCCAATCATCAGTAATTATCCTGACTGCCTGTTTGGTCAATTTCTGACTGCAGACACTGGTAAAAATCTTCAATTTGTCCATCCTTTGCTTTGTATAAGTTTGAAGAATAGTTGTATTAACTGGCCTTCCCTGTAGGTGTATGGATATTATCCTATCACTGACAGTATTGTATTTCAGGATAGATCCTGAAATTTTTATTATTTATTATTGATGATGAATGCAATACCATTCCTTTTCAAGTTTTCACTCCTAGCATAGTAGACCATATTATTGTCTGACTCAAAATGGCCAACACCAGTCCATTTTAGCTCACTAACACATATTTCTATGTGTTCCGTTTCATTTTTGATGATTTCCAGTTTTTGCTAGGTTCATGCTTCTTACGTTCTGTGTTCCAATTATTAATGGATTTTTGCAGCTGTTTCTTCTCATTTTAAGTTATGCCACATCAGTGAATGAAGGGTCCCAAAGACTTTACTGCATCATTAAGTTCATTCTACTTTGAGGAGGCAGCTTTTCTCCAGTTGTCTTTTGAGTGCCTTCCAATCTGGGGAACTTATTTTCCAGCATTGTATCTGACAGTATTCCATTGCTATTCATAAGGTTTTCATTGACTGGTTCTTTTTGGAAGTAGACTCCTGGGTACTGCTTCTTATTCTTAGTCTGGAAGCTCAGCTGAAACCTGTCCACCATCAGTGACACTGCTGGGATAGCTTCCAGCATCACAGCAACATGCAAGCCCTCACAGTGCAAAAAACTGACAGATAAGTAGTTTACTGTGCTTAAATATGTTTGAATGAATTTAACATCAGCACAAGACACAATTTGTCTTTATGCTGTCTTTGTGGAATGAGGGCCCATTTTCAATGATAGTCTTCAGAATCTGGAGTATCTCCAAAAAATACATCAATTTATATGTAAAACCATATTTCAACAAGTCCTGGAGACTCTATATCAAACAAATTTAACTTTAAGATGATATGGCAAAGTAGTAACAAAGGGCTCACAGTTTCCCTCTTTGCCTTTTCATAATGATTCTTGTTTACAATCAATCACAACCAGCTTTCCCCCAAACACAGTAAACCTCATAATCTAGGTGACTGTTCTAATCCTTGTCAGCTGTGTATTTACAAATTAAATGTAAGCTCATTTGAAATGATGAAAGAGCAGTAATCTTGCTCTTTCATGGTGTCATGGATGTCATGGCGTCACGGTGTCATGGATTGAATTGTGTCCCCCCAGAAATGTGTGTGTTGATTTGACTTGGCTATGACTCCTGATATGGTGCTGTTCCTCCCATGTATTGTGAATCCTGCCTCTGTGATAACTTACAATGGAGAATGGGAAGCAGTTGTATTAGTGAGTCAGGACTGAAGCTACAAGCCTGTGGGATATAAGGGAGAGGAATGAGCAGAAGAAGTCGGGAACTTCACACCATTGAGAAAGCAGCCCTGAGAGCAGAGCACATCCTTTGGACCTGAGGTTCCTGTGCCGAGACACTCTCTTTGAATTTGGACCTAGCCTACCGGACTGTGATAAATTCCCTTTTTGAGTGAACTTGTATCTCATAAATGGATTTGTGGTTTACCCAACTGTGACAGTAAAAGTTTCCCTTTGTGAAGCTTCCACTTGTGGTATTTTCTGTTGAGCAGTACCAGGTGACTAAGACAGAGTATGGTACTGGGAGTGGGGTACTGCTCTAAGAAATACCTAAAATGTGGAAGTTTTTTTTTTTTGAAACTGTGAATGGATGGAAAAAACCACCCAAGAGAACTGCTATTACTTAAGAAGGCAGCAGATGGTGAGAAAAGCAGCAGCAGCAGCAAACTGACAGCAGCAGAACCAGGAGCCAACCCATGAAGTGAGAATGCTGAATACCTGTGCACAGGGGGCTTCCTGGCAGAGGGAAATTCCTCCTGACACTTTAATAGGTGATGCTAGGCTTGCTGACCCATAGAACAAGAGAGCTGAGTGCCTGTGTGTAGGAGGCTACTTGATGGAGTGGGGGGCCTCCAGGCATTTGAATCAGTGGAGCTATGGAGCTTTGTAACACTTGCCCCTGTAGGGCAGATGTGGGTTTGATGAGACAAGGTTGATGAGAGGCTGAGCTGCCTCAAGGTATGGTCGTGAAAGGGTAGAGCCAGGGTTTTCTGTGCTTGTGGGAGTAGAATTACCATCCAGTTGTGCTTAGGGTGCACCTAAAGCCAAGGGGGCAAAGTTGATGATCAAGTGGCCCTGGAAGGTGGAACTGAAGCCCAGTGGATTCCACTCAGAATTGGAGAGTATGGCCGATACCAAGAGTCTGAAAGAAGGTTATAGAATGTCTCAGAGTTTGCAGTGTTGTTTTTGAAGCCATGAAGGCTAACATAATGTGTTCTGATAATCTGCTTCGTGTATGCTATGCCTTTCCCTGCAATTTCTCCATTTGCAATGAACATGTGTAATTTGTGTCTGCCTGTTCTACCACTGTATTTTGGAAAGATAGCATGTGTTCTGCATTTCACAGTTGAGGAGAAATTTATGGATTTTTGACTTAAGATTGTTACTATGCTACCAAGGAATATATTTTGTATGTTCTAATGATGTGATTTTGGGGTGTCAAAGGGTTGGATGTCATGGATTGAATCATGTCCCCCCAAAAAATGTGTATGTCAATTTGATTTGGCTATGAGTCATAATATGGTGCCATTCCTCCCATGTGTTGTGAATCCTGCTTCTGTGATAACTTATGATGGAGAATGGGCAGCAGCTGTGTTAGTGAGGCAGGACTCCAGTTACAGACTTGTGGAACATAAGGGAGAGAAGTGAGCAGAGGAAGGTTGGAGCCTCATACCACCAAGAAAGCAGCCCCAAGAGTAGAGCACATCCCCTTGGACTTGAGGTTCCTGTGCCGAGATGTTCTCCTTGAATTTGGACTCAGCCTACCAGACTGTGACAAGTTCTCTTACCGAGTGGACTTGCAATTCACAAATGGATTTGTGGCTTACTAGACTGTAAAAATAAAAGTTTTTCCTTGTGAAGCACTCCGCTCATGCTATTTTCTGTTGGAGCAGTGCCAGGTGACTAAGACTTAAGGCTACCAGTTAAACGGTCTTTCACTAGCATTTTATAAATAAATTTGTAGGCACCTTGTACAAATATTGAAAAATGCAAAACAGAGTAAAAAAAGAAAATCAGTATCACCATCCACTCAGAGATCACCTACAAGAATAGCAAGACAGCCATTCCTACCCTGGTATTTCACATATAACAAACATTTTCCCTGGCAAATATTTTTGTGAACAACTTGTCTGGATGTGCAACACTCATTCACATATTTGTATTGTCAATCATTTAAAAAAAATGTCTATTGTGGAATCCAACTTGTTGGCACCATAAATGTCATGAAAATAAGTGTATTTATAAATAATTAGGGGAGAATTATTTAATACTTTGACACAGCTTATCAGAAAGCAAATTCCTGATCTAATGAGAATAAAAGATTTACGTCTCCTAAACACTTAGCTTTTCTTTTCAGGAAGGTCATATCAGTTTGCATTCTTAAGAACATTACGCAAGAATGGCCACTTCATTGCACTCCCCAAAACATTAAATAATATCACTGTTTAAAGTATTTAAAATAATATTTGTTTTTATGTTTGTTTTCTTTTTTATTATGACTGAGTGGAAATGTACATTCCCGTATAAATTTACATGCCCACCTACATGCAGCTTCCACTGCTCTCCCTGCCCGGTGACAGCACACTATTCCTCTCAGCTCCATACGTTTGTTTTTAATTATCCATAGAAGAAAATGGCTGTGTCGGCTATGTGGGTGGGTCGGGGCTGAGGGCTTATCATAGATGAGTTAATTGATATATATTAGAAATTTTATTCTTTTATTGTAATTAATAAAAAAATTAAAAATAATATTTATTTTTAACTTGATCGACGGCACCAGGCTTCGGCTTGGCTGCAAATATCATTAACTTATGATCATGACTGAAAATTTAGAAAATATAGCAGTAAATAGAAAATTCTACTGAACAATATTAACCACCTACATTGAACAGTTATTCCTTTTTCTCATCACAGCTTAATGAGTATCTATTACACACATATTACTTTTTTTTGTAAGGACAACACAGAATATACAGTTTCAAACTCTTTTTTTGTCTTTACTGTGTTATGAGTATTTTCTAATATTTCATTTTCTTTTTCTGTTCCTGTTTCAGACAGTCATCAATGCTTACCTTGACACTGTGGTCGGAAATTCATGGATCTCAACCCAGACCTGGTCTTTTCTCTTTTCTCCAACACCGATAGTATAGCAAGTCCAATTAGTCCACCTAAGCGGTGTTTTATTAGTCTTACCCTATTAGTACCTGTGTTTTAAATGCATAGTTTTCCATAATTAGCCACTTCAGGGAATGTCTTGCTTCTACTTGTTCATTTCATATGCAGTATGGAAACCCTGGTGATCTGGTGGGTTAAGTGCTACCTCTGCTAAACAAAACATTGGCAGTTCAAATCCAGCAGGCCCTCCTTGGAAACTCTATGGGACAGCTCTACTCTGACTTCTAGAGTGCTACAAGTCATACCTGAGTCACTGGCAGTGTGTTTGGTTTTGGCTTTTTACGTTCTTAAGATTCTGGCTAAATAAAAAGACATTATGAGGGCTGTGGCTCATAACAATTAATTTAAAAAAAAATGCTGTTGAGTGGATTTTGACTTGTGGTCACCTTATGTGAAAGACTAGAACTTTCCATCCAATAGGGTGTCTGAGGAGTGCCCAGCCAGTTCAAACTGCTGACCTTTTTGTTAGCAGCTGTAATCCTAACCACCAGAGTTTCAATAGCAATCAGCTAGGAACATGTAATATATAACTTTAAAAAGAGCCGAACTCCGGTGTTATCTCCTATTTTACTGCATTGGTTTCACGAAGAAAACCAGTAGCACACGTGATATAATTAATACAATGAAAATGAAATTAATCAATTGACAGATGGCAATATTTACGGAAATCATAGGTGTAGCAATTAGAACCAAGTACCATAAAAAACCATGAAAGAATACACACACACACACACACACACACACACACACACACACACACACACACACACACACACACACACACACAATCCCTGCCCTCAAGAATCTTGAGGATTTCTTGGGTTTCAGGACATACACCAGCTACAATGTTATTTAGAAATACATAAAAACCATTAACATTGTGTAATTCAGAGACTAAGCAAATTAAAACAATGAGCACCAATAGATATAAAACCTGTTGACACTGAGTATGTTTGGACTCGTGACCTCCGTGTATGTGTCAGAGGAGAACAATCCTCCATAACATTCTCAATAGTTGATGTTTTGTAAGTATATTGCCAGACCTGTCATCAGAGATGCCTCTGGGTAGACTCAAACATTCAACTTGACCAGCTCCGTTTCAGTAAGCAGTGTAATAAAGAGACAAAGCCATGAGATAAAACTGGCATCACAGGGTCTTTCATAACAGTAAATATTCCAGGAAGAGATGAACTTTAATTCATATTAATACAAAGACAAGCAAGGATTTAGAGAAGACTGAGGTATAAAGGAAACCCTGGTGGCACAGTGGTTAAGTACTGTGACTGCTACTCAAAAGATCAGCAGTTCAAATCTACCATGTGCTCCTTGGAAACTCTGTAAGGCAGTTATACTCTGTCTATAGCATTGCTGTGAGTCAGAATAAACTTGACGGCACTGTTTTGTTTTGTTTTGTTTTTAAGATGTATAAGTGGGATGAATAACACATTCACAGTGGTAAACGCAGAAGAAATAAGACTGGTGGACCAAAATGAAGCTTTGTAGAGGATGTAAAACATGTCAGATTTGTTCTGTCTGCCTGATAGTGCATCATAAAATGAAATAAATTTGAGTATACTACAGAATCTGGAAGTTTTATTTCCACACATGTCTGTAAATACAGATAAGTGAGGTAATAGTGTTATGTAAATGGCATTGTAATTTTTTTTTTTTTGGTGATTGAAATTTTCCAATAAAATTCAAACTGGCATGCCCGTCTATCTGCAGCTTCCTCTGCTTTTCTTCCTCATGACAGCACACTCCTCCTTTCTGTTGCATAAGTCATATCCTCTTAACTACCTTCTGTCCCCTCCTCTCCACCCTCTCCACTCCCTTTAGTAAGTGACCTGTATGACATCTTATAGATGCAGGAAACCATAAAGTGCGTGCACGATATGGTCACTCTGTGTCCCCAAGTCCATTCCAATACAAAGAAGTCCCTCAGTAATGATCTATGGTCAAGTACAGCACCAGGTCTAGGGCCCATTCTGCCAGGGGAACTCTCATGCCTTCAATCATTAATTGTGGTCTTTTAGTGGGGTACTTAGTGTGAACCCCTATTTTTCTTGTGTTGCCACTGGGACTCAACATTGTGATCCTCATCACAGTGTCATTGGTGGTGGCCAGGCACCATCTGGTTCTTCTAGTCACATGTTGATATATTCATCCATTCACATGGGTCTTTCTGTCTTCTGGGCTTTTTCCCTCATGTCATTGTTGACCTTGGTCATCATCAGTGCCAGCTGAGTTAGGAAAATTTGCTGTCCCTCAGATGGCAGCTTGCTAGATTTTAAGACCCCAGATGCCACTCAGCAATATGGGGTGCAGAAGACTCTCCAGCAGACTAGCAACAGACTAGTCTCCAAAGACTAGCAACAGGCTAGTTATGACACTTGGCCTGGATACCCCCTGAGAGCATGGTCCCCAGGCTTCTGCCCCTGCTACTCTATCCTTACAATATTGGGTTAAGTTTAGAAGAGTTTTCAGGTTCTGTTGAACTCCAGATAAACTGATCTTCTTTCTAATGTATATTGTGACTGATTTCAGCCAACTGAATTTCTAACTAATATCTAATCTGTAACCAACCCTCTGCCTCCCTTCTTCCCCTCCCTTGCAGCAGTCAGTCTTTTCTTCTGTATATGAGTCTGTTTTTAAGTCCATGAGTCTGTGATTAATTCGTTACAGTAGAGGTCTCATACAAAATTTGTCTTTGTGCCACTGACTGATTTCACTCAACATAACATCTTCCAATTAAAACCAAGTTATGAGACGCTTCCGAAAGTCATCTTTGTTCTTTATCATTACATAGTGTTCCAGTGAGTACATCTACCATAGTTTGTTTATCCATTCACGAGTTGCTGGACATCTGAGTTGATTCAATCTTTTTGCAATTGTAGATTGTGCTGCAATAAACATTCATGTGTATCTATCTGTTTATGTGACTGCTCTTGATTCTGTGGGATATATTCCAAGCAGTGGGATATCTATTTCCAGCTCTTTAAGGAAGCACCAGATTGCTTTACAAAGAGGTTATACCACTTTGCAATCCCACCAGCAGTGTAGGAGAGTTCCAGTTTCACCACAACCTCTCCGATATTTGCTGTTTTGTGTTTTTTTTTTTTTTTGGATCATGGCCAACCTTGATGGGCTGAGATGATATCTCATCATAGTTTTGATTTGAATTTGTTTAATAGCTAATGATCATTAGTATTTCCACAAGTGTCTTTTGGCTTCCTGGATCTCCTCTTTAGAGAAGTGTCTGTCCATCTCCTTTGCCCATCGCTTAAATGGGTTATCTATCTTTTTCTTGCTGCTATTTTGCAGTACCTTGTAGATCATGGAGATCAGACATCGGTCTGACATATAGCTGCCACATACGTTTTCCTATTCTGTAGGTGGTCATTTAATATTTTTGATAAAGTGTTTGGATGAGCGAAAGTGTTTGATTCTTAGTAGTTCCCATTTATCTGTTTTCTGTTCTGTTGATCATGCTTTGTTTGCCATGTTTTGAAGTCTATCTAAGTTGTGTATTAAAACTTCCATTGTTGATCCTATTTTTTTCTTTCATGACTTAACTACTTCAGGTTTGATACTTAAGTCTTTTATTCACTTAGACTTGGTTTTTGTGTACAGTGTGAGATATCGATCTTCTTTGCAGACGGATATCCAATTTTGCCATCACCGTTTGTTAAAGAGGCAGTTTTTATCCCAGTTTAAAGTCTTAGGGACTTTGTCGAATATTAGCTGTTCATAGGAGGATAGTAGCATCTCTGGGATCTCAACTCTGTTCCATTGGTGTATCTGTCTCTTTTTGTACCAGTACCAGGCTGTTTTGACTACTGTGGCAGTGTAATAGGTTCTAAAGTTGGGTAGGTGAGAGACCTCCCAGTGTGTTTTTCTTCTTCAATAGTGCTTTGCTTATCTGGGGTTTCTTCCCTTTCCAAACAAATTTGGTGATTTGTTTCTCTTTCTCATTAAAAAATGTCACTGGAATTTGTACTGGGATGGCATTGTACATGTAGATTGCTTTGGGTAAAAGAGACATGTTCACAATATTAAGTCTTCCTATCTATTAGCACAGTAGGTTTAGTTTCCTGCAGTAAAGTCTTGTAGTTATCTTTGTATACATCTCTTATCTCTCTAGTTAGATTTACTCCTAGATATTTTATCTTCTTGTGGGCTATAGTAAATGCTATTGATTTTGGTGATTTCTTCTTTAATAATCTTTTTGTATGAAGGAATCCTACTGATTTACTTGTGTTTATCTTGTATCCTGAAACTTTGCTGAATTCTTCTATTGGGTAGTTTATTTATGGATTCTTTAGAATTCTCTGTGGTATACAATCACATCATTTGCAAATAGGGAGACTTTTACTTCTTGTTTGCGATGTGGAAGTCCTTTATTTCTTTGTCTTGTCTAATTGCTCTGGCCAGAACTTCTAGAACAATGTTGAATAGGAGACGTGAGAGTGGGCATCCTTGTCTAGTTCCTGTTCTCAAGGGGAATTGTTTCAGTCTGTCTCCATTCAGGATGATGTAGGCTGTTGGCTTTGTAAAGATGGCCCTTATTGCATTGAGAAATTTACCTTCTATTCCTATTTTGCTGACAGTTTTTAGCATGACTGGGTGTTGGACTTTGTCAAACGCTTTTTCTGCATCAATTTACAAAATCAAGTGATTCTTATCTTTTGTGTTCTTTATGCAGTTGATCACATTATTTCTCTGATATTGAACTAGCCTTGCATCCCTGGTATGAACCCAGTTTAGTTGAGATGAATTATTCTTTAGCTCTGTTGTTAATTCTATTGGCAAGGATTTTGTTGAGGATTTTTCCATTTAGGTCCATCATTGACAGTGGTCTGTTAAGTCTGCTTCTTTGCTGGATCTTTTCCTGGGGTTGGTATTAGGGTTATGCTGGTTTTATATGAGAAATTTGAGAGTATTCCATTCCCTTCTGTGCTGTGAAATAGTATTATTGGAGCTAACTCTTCTCTAAATGTTTGATAGAATTATGCAGTGAAGCCTTCTGGGCCAGGGCTTTTTTTGGTTGGTAGTTTTTTGATAAATTTTTCAATCTCTTCCTCTGTGATGGGTTTATTACATTATTCTTCTCCTTGTGGTAATTTTGGTAGGTGATACGAACCTGGGAATTTGTCCATTTCCTGTAGGTTTTCAAATCTGTTAGAGTACAGTCTTTCATAGTATTGTTATATTTCTGATTTCTGCTGGATCTTTTGTGACATTTCCCATCTCATTTCTTATTCTAGTTATTTGTTTCCTTTCCTGTTTTTCTTTTGTAAATTCAGCCAAAGGTTTATCAGTGTCGTTGAGCCTTTTTTAAGAAAACAGATTTTAGTCTTACCAGTTTTTTCAATTGTTCTTCTATTCTCTCATTTGTTTAGTTTTGCTCTAATTTTTGCTCTCTGTTTTCTTCTGGTAACTGAGGGGTTCCTCTGTTGCTGTTTCTGCTTGTTCAAACTATAGGGTTAATGCTTTGGTTTGGGTCCTTTCTTCCTTCTGGATGTATGCATTTATAGTGATAAATTGACCTCTGAGTACTGCTTTCGCTGTATAAAAATGTTCCGATAGGAAGTGTTTTCATTTTCATTGAAATCCATAAATTTCTTTATTTCATCTTTGATTTCTTCTACAACTCATGGGTTTTTGAGCAAGGTATTCAGTCTCTCTGAGTCCCAATTTCTGTCTCTGTTTTTTCTGCTATTGATTTCAACTCTTATGGCATTATGGTCTGAGAAGATGCTTTGCAATAATTCAGTGGTTTAAATTTTGTTGAGATTTGCTTTATGGGCTAACCCATGATCTATTCAGGAAAATGTTCCATGTGCATTTAGAGGAGAAGAGGTACTTACCTGCTGATGGATAAAAGTTCACTATATGTCAGTGAGGTCTAATGGGTTGTCACAATAATATCTTCTCTGTCTGTTTTTTTCTAGATCTGTTCATTACGGAAAGCAGAGAGTTGAAGTCTCCCACTATTCCTGGGGAGTGACCTATCTCATTTTTCAATGTAGTCAGTATTTGTTTGACATATTTAGGTGCTCTAGTACTGGATGCTTAAGTATTTAATGTTGTTAAGTCTTGCTTATGTATTGAAACTTTCAGCAATAGTGTCCATCCTTGTCCATGACAGTAGAGTGTACATTAAAATCTCTTTTATCTGAGATTAGTGTTGCCATATTTGCTCTTCTTTGTATTTTGTTAACTTGGTATATATCATTCCATCCTCTAATTTTCAGTTTCTTCATATATTTAAGTCTAAGGTGAGTTTCTTGTAAGCAACATACAGATGGGTCATGTCTTTTGGCCCAAGATGTCACTCACTGTCTCTTTAGTAGAGCTTTCAATCCATTTACATTCAGTGCCATTATGGAGATGTATGTGTTTGGTGCTGTTATTTTGATGTATTTATTTTTGTATTGGTGTCTTTTCTGTTGCTGTTATTTTTCTGTTCTGAGTCATTCTTCTTTATGGGTTGATTTTTCACCCTTTTCAGTGTTTGTTTTGCATTTGTTGAGACTCATGTGTTACATTTCTTGTTTTGATATTCTGCTTCTTACTGTGCTTTGCAGCTATCCCTATGATCTCCTTTAATAATCTATGGTTAAACCCACTTTTAACCTCTACATATTTTATTAACTTCTTCTCCATCTGGAAAGAATATAACTACTGTAGTGTTTCCCCATTTTAATGTGATGATATCATAGTTTTCATGATATGATCACTGGATCCCTTCTTTTAATATTGGAGCTTTGACTGAGTTTTGTGCCTTCACAAACTGAGTTTCTGGATGTGCCCGCCTTGTCTCCTAAAATATAGAATTAACAGTTTTCTTTTTCTAAGCCAAGAGCTTCTTTCAGTGTTTCTTGTAGCTTTGGTTTTTTTTTTTTTTTTTTTTTAACAAAGTCTCTGTTTATCTGTGACTGTCTTAATTTAATTTTCATGTTTGAAAGACAATTTTGCAGGATTTGTAGTTCTCAGTTGGAAGTTTCTCTCCTTCAAGGCTTTGAATGTGTCAGCATCGTTTCTGCTGAGAAGTCAGACAAAAGCACTTCACTCTGAGTGTTAGCTTTGCTTTGAGTCTCACTGCCTTTAAGAGTTTCTGTTTCTGTTTCATTTTGTTAAGCTCGATTATAATATTTTTTGGTGTCATTTTTGGGTCTCTGTATTATGTGATGTTTAATATACATCTTGGGTATCCATGTTCTCTTCTTTCACAATTTCAGGGGGGTTTTCTGTCAGCAACTCCACAACAATACTCCATGTTTTCAGGTATTCCTTCCTGTACAGTAACTCCAATTAATCTTAGATTGTTCCTCTTGATAAAATCCCACATGTTTCTTAATTTTTTTTTCATTTTTCAAGCCCCCCCCCCGATTTCTCCTCATAAATGCGGTGTCAGTAGCTCTGTCTTCAAGGTCAGTAATTCTAGTGTTCAGTTGTTCAATTCTGCTCTTTTGGCTTTCAACTGAATTGTCTAATTCTGTAATTTTGTTACTGATCTGTCGGTTTTGAGAATGCTTATGTTACATCAGTTCAAACAGCTTGCTTAATTTTTCATTTTGCTCTACTGCATTTTGCATAATGCCTAGGAGAGCTCTATGAATAATTGTTTTTTACTCAACCTCTGATAGTTTCAGAAAGGCTTCTTCATCTGAGATATTCTTTGGTTCCTTCTTTTGGGAGTTTTCTGGAGCCATGGGTAGATTTTTCTTAAAATGTTTTGCCAGCGTTTCTTGCTTTCTGGACATTTATAGACTGTTTAGTTTCTCTGGTGTTGCCTTAGCAGGAGCTGAGGTGAAGTCCCAAGAAGGAAGTTGATCAGCAGCCACCTCTATGTACTCCAGTGACTGGGCCCAGTGAAATCTCTGGGATAGCAGGATCTGCGTCCAGGCTGGCAAAGACATGGCTCTACTTATGGAGTCACTGGGGGGCTGTCAGCCAACCCTATGGTGTGGGTCAGTAAAGGCTAGAAGAGATGTCATAGACTGCACTGCAGTTATTTCTCTAGGCAGTCTTATTTTGAAAGGTAGAAGCTATCTGAGAGCTTCCAAAATTAGTCAGGCTATCAAGTGTGCAATCCCCTCCTTCTGGCTGGCAATGGAGGCACCAGATTCTGTGTGTAGATCAAAGTATGGACAAGCTACTGTCCTGCTGTCATCCCCTGCTTGGCCTCACCTTTAAGGCTGCATTGTGCTAAACACAGCTTTCCTGCTGGCAAAGTCCTCCCCAGTCTGGCACTGCCTCCCAGCCGGGGAATTAGCCCCTGACGAGGCCTCTGTTTGGGTAACCCCACCTCCCATTTGAACAAGATAGCATCCCATACATGCTGTCTCACCCACTGTAAAAAAGTTGAATCTATGGAGGAGGTCAGAAAGAGAGAGTGGAGACACTGTGGTGTTCTCCATCTGGATCTGGTCTCCCAAAATGTTGCTATTCCACCGACTGATTACATCAGCAGTGCGGCTGAGCTTTGCTGCCAGTTAAGCCCATTCCCCGCCTGGCAGCTAAAAAAAAGAAAGAAAAGTTAAAAATGCTAGTTACCTTCCTTCCACGAGAACCAGCAATTTGACAAGGATGGGGGTCAGCAAGAGAGAAGTTGTTTCCTGATCAGTGGCATGTAGTCCAAATTGACAGCCCTATGCCATGTCCTAGGGTTCACTGGGTGTTCAGAAATCTCCATTTAATTATCAATCCAGGCCTTAGTTTTCAGAAAGAATCAAGGAGACATGTGTCTCATTTGCCATCTTGACTCTGCCTCTTGACTATAATTTTAAAACATAGATATTCTTAAAATAACATTACTTTTAAGTTAATATTTTAGAAGCAATAATAATTTATAAATATCACAGCAAGTATTGTAACTGACTATAATGATGAAATCATACAGATCCTGGGAGAAGCAAGAAATAGAGACAACTATAGCCTTTAGGTGGCACAAATGGTTAATTGCTCTACTACTAGCTAAAAGTTTGGCTATTTGAACCTATCCAGAGGTGCCTTGGAAGATAGACCTGCAGATTTGCTTCTGAAGGGCCATAGCCTTGAAAACCATACGGAGCAGTTCTGCTGTGCACACACGGAGTCAGCATAAGATGGAAATGACTGAAAGTCAGTTAAGAACAATCATAATAGATGTTCCAGATTACATTATTACATGTTTGCAAGCCAAAATACCAAGATATCTAATGTGAGTATACTAAAGAACATGCTATTCCTTTCTTAATAGAAAGAGTTCCAAAGGCGAGTAAATAATTCCCAAAATCTTTTTGGTTGTCAAGTCATTCTTACACAAAAGGAATTTGATGAGTTAAGTGTAAATGTATAAGTAACATGTGGATCACATTTTCTTTAAAAATACACAAGGGTTTAAAAATTAAGGACAAAAAGTGTTTGGCACAAGGCAATTTTGGTGATGCCAAACCAGAAACATTTGAGACAGCTTCACATTCTGGAATGACCTTCAGCCTTGCCTGTGTTCCTGTGCATTACATTAATCTAAAAATAAACCTAATCTTTAACTAGGAGTGCTAAAACAGTAAAACCTACACCAGTGTATGTATTTGAATAACGTTTTCTTAAGACTTTTTCTGTTACTTTGCATTTTCTTCTCTTTTAAATTATGTCCCATTCGGAGATATTCAAACAAATGTCCAGCATATGTTGTCAGGCTTTGTTTCCATTCCATGATTTCTTCATAAGGTTTCTGGTTCACACAGTAGGGGAGACAACATCTGAATATGTATTAGAAAGATGTCAGCTTTCTCTTATTGTCAGGATTTATTTCACTAAAAGTTCTGCAACTGGTTCAAACGTGTTCTTAACTTGAGTCATTTTTCACCATTAGATTCCTTCTAATCTCTCCCTACATATTTGTTGGAAATTCACTCTCTGAGAATAACATTTTGTTTCAGCAAATAGGCAAGAATTATAATACACTTTAAAAAGCTGGGTATTTAGAGATTTCCTGATATGTAAGTCAAGGTGACGGCACATATGTTGGCAAGCAACTGACATCCTGAGAACTTTCAGCAAAAGACAGAAAGAACAATGAAGCAGAGGTGCAAAAGCTGGCATTCTTACTGTTGTTTGTGGGCCAGGTGACTCTGTTTCTGTATTCAGAGATGACATCTCAGTGATTTAGAGGCCCTGCTTCACTCTTGGAAATCCTGGTGGCACAATGGCTAGTGTTACCACTGCTAACCAAACAATCAGTGGTTCAAATCCTCCAGGTGCTTCTTGGAAACTTTATGGGGCAGTTGTACTTCGTCCTGTAGGTTCACTATGAGTTGCAATTGACTCAGTGGCAGTGGGTTTGTTTGTTTTCTTTCTTTTTACTGTTTTTGACTTTGCTTTTCTTAAACTGGAGATACTGTAATGAGTATGTCACTGTTTCTTAAATTTTCCCAGTCATCATTTTTCTTACCCCATTTATCATCAGCACCCAGCTTTGTGAATATTCCTTAGTAACTTCCTGCAGAGTAATTCTGTTTTACTCCCATTGCCATTCACATGCCCATTTGACCTTCATATTTCCACCTTTAAACTTAAGTTATAAAACAAGGGAGAAATAATCAACTTTGTGTTTACTTAGAGGATGCCTCCATACCCTGTTGGTAGCAATTCAATATTTCTAAAGCACAGTTTTTATTCCACCACTTCACCCTCAGTAATCTTCAGACATCCCATTGTTCTAATGCTAAAATCCTAAATTTGAATACTGAAACAGTATTTACTTAATAAGTATATGTTTAAAAAAATGAATGTATTATTCTCGTTTGTGACTCCTAAAAATTTACCTCAAAACCACCTGTGTTACATTCTATTGCAAAAGGAACTTTGCTAATTATCCAAGACTATGAACCTTCGAAGATGGATAACAGTCTCAGTGATTCAGCTGAGCGGAATCTAATTAGATAAGCCCTTAAAAACAGACAATTTTCTCTGGCTAGAGGAAGGAAAGATGTGGTAGACAGACAGTGAAGCAAGAAAGATGTGCAAAAGTGAAAGTTATGGAGATTCAAAGTATGAGAAGATTTGAGGTCCTGAGATGCAAGGAACTGTATGTACAAGGGTCTGAAAAACCTTGAGGAAGTAAGGTGAGCCTCCCACAGAAAGACATCAAAGAAAAAGGAACCTCAGTCTTACAACCACAAGGACTAAATACTGCCAACTATGTGAGTACACTTGTAAGGATATTGTTCCCAGAGCCTCCTGATAAGAACCCAGCTGGATGGCATTGACTTCAGCCTTGCTCAACCTGGGGCAGAGAGACCAGCCAAATCAATAGAGCCTTGAGACAGCAAATTTGTGTAGTTTTAAGTCACTGAGTTCGTGGTGGTGAGTTACACAACAGCTACAAAAAATTCATAAATTCTCCAATTTATGCCACATGCATCATTGCCTCTTCTACTCTGATTGGTATAGTGTTTAGCTATTATTTGGAGAATGAGACATGTAAGGAGCAGAGCGGAATAGTGTGCTGTCACCGGACAGGGAGAGTAGTGGAAGCTGCATATAGGTGGACACGTAAATTTATACAGGAATGTACATTTCCACTCAGTCGTAATAAAAAAAATAAAAAGTAAAAAAAAAGTATAAGGCTCTTATTACTTCCCACTCCAAGCCTAATCTAGAGAAACTCCTTAAAAATAAAATAAAACAGCTGTTGTTAGTTAGGTTTTGAAAGAAAAGACACTTAGGAGAATCTCTGATTTCATTTCAAAGATCTAATACACGGAGAGGGTCTGTGATATAGTCTCGTTATTATGAATAATATTTTCTTGTTTGATTTATGAATATGAGCACTTAAGAGAGAAAAACAATTTAGTACTTAGCAAGCTTGAATGGACAGTTACAGCAACTGGGGAATGTGTTAAAATGCAGATTCTGTTTCAGTAAGTTTAGGGTGAGATGGGCTTTTTCATTTCTAGTGAGCTTTAATTGCTTTCTGTCACTTATTTTTTGTGTAATGGTTAATTTTGTGTGTCACCTTGGGCAGGTCATGGTAGACAGTTGTTTGGATACATATTAGTCTAGGTGGTGCTATGAAGATATTTACATATGACAGATAGGGCGCCCCGGTTATACAGTTGTTAAGGACTAGGCTGCTAACGGAAAGGCCAGTAATGTGAAATCACCAACTATTCCATGGGGAAAGACGTGGCAGTCTGCTTCCGTAAAGATTACTCTCCAAAAACCAAACCCAGTAACTTTGACTGGAGGTGAGTTGATTCCCACTTACAGCTTTTCAAGGAGTAGCAAATGGATTCAAACTGACAACCTCCTGTTTAGCTGCAAAGCTCTTAACCACTGAACCACCAGAGTTCCAAAAGATTAACCAAAAAAAATCACTGTTGAGTTGACTCCAACTCGTAGTGACCCTGTAGGAAAGACTAGAGCTGCTCCATGGAGTTTTCAAGGAGCACCAGGTTGATGTGAACTGCCCTGTAACAAACGGTTGGTGGATTCAAACTGCCAGCATTTTGGTTAGCAGTCAGCTGCTTAAGCACTTGCACCAACAGGGCTTGCGTTTTACTTGGCTTGATGATTCAATATATGGTTTCCTAAAAACATTAAATGAACTCTGTATATTATTTCTAGGGAAAAATTCTTCTGCTTGAGGGAGATGCTGATTTACTTCCAGGAATTTCAGATAATTGGAAAGGCTGATTATGATAAGACAATCTTTTAGTACTTCTGAAATATCTACACGTTTATCTTGTTTGGAACCCCTGGTGGCATAGTGGTTAAGTGCTACAGTTGCTAACCAAAAGGTTGGCGGTTCGAATCTACCAGGCGCTCCTTGGAAACTCGATAGGGCAGTTCTACTCTGTCCTATAGGGTCACTATAAGTCAAATTGACTAGATGGTTACAAGCTTGGATTTAGTTTGGGGTACCTTGTTTGACCATAAGGCTAGTCCTAATGCAATCTGATATTCTCTCTTTGATTGACAGTGAGGAACACTAGCTGTCAAGGTGTTATGAAAATGTTTTCAACACCTAACCAGTTTCCTAAGAAATATACATGGGTAAGACTTGCATTTGAAAACATACAAAGGCTTGATGAGCGAAGAACAGTAAAGTTGACTTCTATAATCCATTGATGTCTCCAACTGGTCGTTTTGCTAGAGTCAATGGAAACCCCGGTGGTTTAGTGGTTAAGTGGTATGGCTGCTAATCAAAATGCTAGCAGTTCAAATGCATCAGGCATTCCCTAGAAACTTGGTGGGGCAGTTGTACTCTGTCCTATAGGGTCACTACGAGTCAGAATCGACTGAGAGGCAGTGTTTTTTATTTTTTTCTTATTCTTCTATAGCTACAGGGTGACTAGGAGTTGGAATCCTTCTGACAGTAATGGGTTTGGCTTGATTTTTAGTACAGTATAATCACCATTTGCTTCATGGGAAAATGATGTGATGATCTGGTTCTGTAAGGATCACAGCACTAGAAATGCTCTAAAGCAATACTACTCTGCCCTTTTGGGTCACTATGGGTTGGAAGCAATTCCACAGTTTTTTGCTTTCAGAGAGTAATTACAGTGCCCTGCAGTTACCAGTGAAAAACATTGTAAATCACTATGTTCCATAGTCTCTAGCAAGTTAAATCAAATCTTTCGTATAAGTAAATTAAGAAAAATACTTAGAAAAATTCCTATAGAATAATTTGAATGTTTAGGTGGAAATAATACTCCCTTTAGTAAGGAGCATCAAAGGATGTATTGGATAATAGGGTTATTCAGATTTTGACTGGAAAGGCATATTTGCATTCATTAGATTTCATTTCTATAATTGCTAATATAATACAACACGATCTTTACCACCTGAATAAATGACAATTTATATAGTAACCATCAGTATATTTTTCTTTTTATAAACACTTTCGTTCTTTGGTTTTAAGTCTGCTTGACTATGATTTACTTCACAGTTGTAATCTGGCTATACACATTTTTGGAGTGACACAGTAGAATCCATGACAGTTTCCAAGAAGCAGCTGGTAAATTCAAATGGCAACCTTTTGGTTAGCTACTGAGCTCTTAACCACTCTACTACCAAGGAGATAGTATCTCCACTTCAGTTGATAATGTCTTCTGTATAAGTGACATAATAGACAAAAAAACATGGCCAGCTTACTCCATTGTATACTGTCTGTTTAGTCTCATTACTTCTTCTATAGTTGTATTTGTAATCTTGGGGTGCTCCTGAATGCCTTTTTTTCCTCAGATATAAGGACAGCTGTCTATAACCTCGAGAGAAATCATTGCTTCTCTGTTTGCTGTGCACCATAATCCCACCAAAATGACTTTCCTGAAGCAATGTGTTTTGAACTGTATAAGCCTAACATGGGCAAGTAAACCCGGGTACCATAGTGTTTAAGAGCTACAGCTGTTAACCAAAAACGGCAGCAGTTTGAATCCACTAAGTCCTCCTTGGAAACCTTATGATGCAATTCTATGCTGTCCTATAAGGTCGCTATCATTTGGAATCAATTTGAAAGTAATGGTTTGGTGTTCAACATAGACAATCCAAGAATAAAACTTTTGGTTGATTCAAAGGAACTTAGAGCTCAAACTTGGGAATTACAAAATTTTGCATTCAAGGTGACTGCTGTCTCATTGATTCCATTTAAAGCAGAACTATTTATTTCAATAAAATGAATTTTAATAAAATTATACATAGATGAGTGTGTGCATAGGCATCCTATGCTTTAATTGATATGAAACAAAATCATTTTATCTGACTACAAGGCCCAGTGAATAAATATTCACAGTTAAGAACTTTGATAAAATTTTCAAATAGATATTTTTTGTAAACTATTTCTGCATATATTAGATTTAAAGTCTCTAAGAAGAATCCTAGAATCACAGAACATTTGAAGAAGAGACCCTAGCATCTTATTCAGTTTTCTATCTTCTGTCCTACTTCTCAGTCAAGAATAGTAAGGTAGCATAAGGTAGCAAACTTGCAGAATTTAGGAACAAACTGCTGTGGTTCCAATCCTGGATATAGTAAAATTTTCTAATTTGTCAAATTCTCATCTGTGCAACGGAGGTAAGATTAAGAGTAACAAATTACATGATTATTGGAAGGTTATACGGAAATGCTTGTTGCACAGTGGTTAAATGCTATGTCTGCTAACCAGAAGTCTGGCAGTTCAGATCCACCAGGTGCTCCTTTGAAACTCTGTGGGGCAATTCTATTCTGTCCTGTAAGGTTGCTATGAGCTGGAATTGCGTCGACTGCACTGGGTTTAGTTTGGGCTTGGTTGGGGGATTATGTTAGTTAATTCATGAGATACTGTAAAAGAATTTGTCACAAAATAAAATCTCAATACATTTTACTTCTCCCCCTACTTCCTTTAGCAACTTTATTGAGCACCTACTATATGCAGTCATTGACAAGGACATGCTAAGATGGCTGCAATGGTTTCTACCTTCCAGATGCTCAGAAAATGTGATGAGATGAGCACAGGACCGCAAATGACAACACAATGGTGTGAATGAGTAGCTTTCCCTAAAGCAGTCTTTATAAATCACATATTTTAGCTACTTTTTGATGATCAAGAAAGAACTGTCCAGAAAATGGCTGCACTGCCACTGCTGTTGTTGCTGTTGATGATACCTGTGGTACCCATTGCCACTGAGTTGATTCCCATTCCTAGTGACCCTATATTATAAAAAAATAATAAATAACAATGTAACCATTAATGAATGGATAAAGCAGAATTTAGTGGTTTCTTAACTACATGTTAATTTCTGAAAAATATGTATTATTGTATTTATTCCTCATGAAGAGCCCATGAATTACATATTATTTTTATCCCTATTCTTGAACTCAGGAAACTGAGGCCCAGAGAAATTATGAAATCTCCCCAAAGTTAGCCAGGGAATAAATGGAAGAGCTGGAAAGTAACCATGGGAGAAATACATTTTAAATAGTGGAGCAAGCAGTGGAGAGCACATCTAAGTGTACAAAGCAAGGAATAGTATTAAATGAGACAAAATTCAGAGTGGCTCTAGCACTGAGTGTGTGCAGGTGTTGGTGACAAACTTTGAAGAATCTTGAATGCTCTGCTTAAAGGCGGACCTTGGATGAAGGAGATCCAGTGGAAAATGGGAAACCTGTGGAGGTTTACGTAGAGAGAGACATGAATAGCTGCTATTGTTTATGAAGAGGTTTACATTTATCCACTGCTCTTTAAAACCCTCTCAATAGCTCATGATATAAGTGATTACATTTTTGTTTATTTTTATAAACAAGAACACTGACATCTGGAAGGGTTAATCCCTTTCTCGATTTTTTTTAGATATTACTCTAGAGGCAACACACTTGTGACATATTTTCACTGGGGGAGAGAGAACAAGATGGGGAAGCAATGAAACCAAGAATGGCTGCAGTTTCCTGAGTAGACAACTATATAAAACATGATGTCATAAATGAGATTTATGGACAACTTGAAGGGGTAAATGAAGACATAGCAAATTTGCCGTTATTAACTGCACAGAGCTGGTCCCCGACCAGTGGTGACACTGTGCACAACGGAACAAAACACTGCCTGCTCTTTTGCCATCCCTATCATCTGTTGTAGATCAGAAAACCGTTGTCCTTTTTCTTCCACCCTTCATTGGGTTTTAATGGCTGATTTTTTAAAGAAGATCACAGGCTTTTCTAGTATGTCTTATTTTAGAAACTCGTAAAACCTTTTAACCAATCTGGCTACATACAAGGCTCCACTAACAGAGGAGTGCTGCCTGTGCGTGAGGTGCTTTCACACGGAAATAGAACTGAGTTTCCTCTCTGGAAAGCAATGAACCAACTGGAGGCCCATTAGTGAACTTGGAAACCCTGGTGCCATAGTAGTTAAGTGCTATATCTACTAACCAAAAGTTCAGCAGTTCAAATCTACCAGACACTCCTTGGAAACTCTATGGGGCAGTTCTACTCTGACCTATAGGGTCACTAGGAGTCAAAAATTGACTTGATGTCAGTAAGTTTGGTTTTGTTTATTGTGAATTTGTTTTATATAAACCTTCTGCATGGATTGCTGTACCTCCTAGTAGTAGTGATTTTTATTGAGCAGGTAAAAATAAGAATCTCAACTTAGAGGAGATGACAGGTAAGAAGAACAATGTAGCTAACAACTGGAGTAGTGTTACTGACCTTAATCATTTTACTTTTCTGCCGATATGACTATCTTACTCATTGACCTGAGATTCAGGGAGTTAGCTGTCATTGTAGATGGGAACATTAACATGGGCTTCAGAAGAAATACAAAGAGGTTCTTTATTTATCATGTCAATGTACAGAAAGACCCAAACAAATCAAATCTGTGGTCTTCAAGTTGTTTCCAGCTCACAGTAACCTTGTCGGATAGAGTAGAACTACACCACAGGGTTTCCAAGGAGGAGCTGATAGATTCAAACTGCCCACCTTTTGCTTAGCAGCCAAACTCTTAACCACTGCACCATCAGGGCTTTATATAGGAAGAAAATGGACTTAAATTCCAGCTGGGTAGAAAAATAAATATTGATTTGATTTTGTTAGTTCTCATGTAATATATGGAAGGATAAATTATGCACTTTTCCAAAGCTGGAGAAAGCAGCCATCTTGTCCTGTGGTTAAAATAGTAAAGGAGGTGGTAATAGGATAAATAAAATAATACCCTGACCCTGAAGATTGGTCAAGGAACAGAGTGGGCTAGAGAGAAGATTTGGACTCATGTCTCAGCAGCCTCTTTGTTGGTATGAGCCGGGGGTAGGGGAAATCTATTAGATTATTTGAAGAGTGCATCAAACTCAAATATTCACCTACTCTTTCAATTGAAATAATTTGAGAGTTGTAGCTAAGCATTGTGCTAACACAAAGCAGTTGAGTCTGCTCAAGGAGGTAAAGGGGCATGGTTGGCACTCCCTAGCTCCTGTCAAGAGGAACCCTAGTGGCACAGTGATTAAGTGCTTAGCTGCTAACCAAAATGTTGGTGGTTCAAACTCACCAGCAGCTCCCTGGCAGAAAGATGTGGCGGTTGGTTTCCATAAAGATTATATAGCCTTGGAAACCCTATATGGCATCTCCACTCTGTCCTTCAGTGGCACTAGGAGTTGGAAGCAATTCCATGGCAGTGGGAGCATCCCACTGTAATAGAATGAGGAAAGTTTGCAATAAGACCACAATCTTGGTCCTTGGTGGTCTGGCTGGAGGAAGGTAGTGGGTGGAGAGGAGGGGAAAGAAGACTATTGGGATGATGAGCCATATATGCAGCAGAGAGGAGTGGTGTGCTGTCACCAGGCAGGGAGAGCAGTGGAAGCTGCATATAGCTGGGCATGTAAGTTTATATGAGAATGTACATTTTCACTCAGTCATAATAAAAAAAAATACCACAATCTTTAAAAAAGTGTGATGCCAAAGGCAGACAGTTTTTACTAGTTCAATTAAATGACTGTTCGATTTTAAGAAAGCTTCAAGGGATATTTTTTAGTTTAAGTTTTAAAGATTATCTCAGGGCATTCAGCCCCTTTGGCTGCAGCAAGTCTGGAGTCATGGAGAATGTGAAACTTTGTTCTTCATTGTCCCTCTTTTGATCAGGACTCTTCTATAAAATCTTTGATCAAAATGTTCAATAATGGTAGCTGGCTACCATCCAGTTCTTCTGGTCTTGTGGTAAAGGAACCAGTTGTTTATGGAGGCAATTACACACACATTTCATATTCTTTTTCTATTCCTTCTTCCTCTGTAAAACAAAAACCCAAAAAACACCACTGCTGTCAAGTAATTTTGACTCATAGTGACCCCATAGGACAGAGTAGAACTGCCCCATAGAGTTTACAAAGCACATCTGGCAGATTTGAACTGCTGACCTTTTGGTTACCAGCTGTAACACTTAACCCCTAAGTGATAATAGATGTCAACAGTTATATTTCAACAGGCCACTTGCAAGCTTTTAAGACTCCAAGCACTATGCAACAGCTGATTATTATAACTGCTGTCAATAAAAAGTTGAATTGTCAGGGGGGTGGAGTCAAGATGGCGGACTAAGCACAGTCTCCTTATATCCCTCTGGAAACCAAGACCTGAATTGGCAATCAAACAGAGCCTTCTGATCACCTAATCAGCCTCAGGACACGGCACAGAGCTGTTAATTGGGACTTCATACCACTCAGCGAAAAACCTCCTCTCTTTCGCTGACTCCTGCTCCTGGCTAGCCCCGGCTCTCAAGGACGGAAGGTAAATGCACCAGTTTAACTTTTTTTTCCCCTCTGTCTCGGCTGGCGGGCAGACTGGAGTCCTGCCTGGCGGCTGGACTCGGACGCGCTGCTCCCATATTCTGAGAGCCAGACTCGGGACTCTGTTAATCTAGCCATTTTGAGCCTTTCATTCAGTAGCTGCCTCAGCGAGGTTTGTGCTGAGCTTCGCAGTCAGTATGAGGGACGCCGTGTTGGTACTGAGATTTTGGTGGGACCTTGTTCTTGGCCTGGGAGCCAGTGCCTGCAAACGGAACAGCGCTTCTTTGACAGAAAAGTGGTGATTTTGCGCAGTGCTGCCTACGTTGGGGGCCCTGCAACAGAAGCAGAGGAATCACTACCTCTCGGCACCTTTAGCCCCTCTGTCTGCTGCCTGTGTGGAGGACGCCATCTTGGATACGGTGGCCGCAGCTGGACCTAATTCTTAGCTTGGGAGCCAGAGCCTGCCCACAGGAGAGCGCTTTCCTGTCACAAAACCAGTACTCGACGCAGTGTTGGCTAAAGCTGGGCCATGTCAGCAGAGGCCAACAGGGCAGTAGCATTGCCATATTCTGAACTAGTTTGTTATCATCTGGGTTGGATATAGTGGCACTTATTTGTCAGATGAAAACCTAACACCTGAAAACCTAACTGACTTGTGAACTGGTCAGATACCTTTTGCTTTACATTTGAAGACAGCCTAGAGAAACACTTGCAATCCATCCTCACAGTACCTCTTCCAGCCTCTATATACTCACATGGGACCCAAAAAGCAACAGACAATTGTGGCATACAAGCAATCATTCATGGCTTCAGAAGGCTCCCAAACAAAGCAACCAAAGAGTTTTCCAGATGAAGAAACTTTTATGAAAGCATGAGGAAGTGAATACAAATTGATTATATACAGAGTCCTTCTAGACCTTATACAAAATGCAGCAGAACAAAGTGAAAAATTAAACAAGTTGTTCGATCTGATGGAACACCAGTACTCTGAAATCCAACAGATCAAGAACAAAATCAAAGACATAGAAACTTCCATGCAAAGCCAAGAAAACAGAATGGAACAAATGGAAAAAAGAATTTCTGACTTGGAAGACAGAGCTACTGATGCCAGCGTCTATGAGCAGAAATCAGAAAAAAGAAACAAGAAAAATGAAGAAACATTAAGAAGCATGTGGGACTCTATTAAGAGGAACAACCTTCAATTAATTGGAGTCCCTGAACAGGGTGAGACATCTGAGAACACAGAGAGTATTGTTGCTGAGCTGCTGAAAGAAAACTTCCCATAAATCATGAAGGAAGAGAATATAGACATCTCAGATGCATATCGTATGCTACCCAATATAGATCTCAAAAGAAAGACTCCAAGACATATTATAATCAAGCTTAACAAAATGAAATACAAGCAGCAACTCTTAAAGGCAGCAGGACTCAAGGCAAAGCTAACATTCAGAGGGAAACCCTGTAGGCTCTCGTCAGATTTCTCAGCAGAAACCATGCTGGCACAGAGACAGTGGCACGACACATTCAAAGTCTTGAAGGAGAAGAACTTCCAACCAAGAATTATATATCCTGCAAAACTATCTTTCAAATACGAAAATGAAATTAAGACATTCCCAGATAAACAGAAACTCAGAGACTTTGTAAAAACCAAACCCAAACGACAAGAAATACTGAAAGAAGTGCTTGGCTCTGGCTTAGAAGAACAAATCCACTAACTTTATATTTTAGAACAACAAACTACTCAATACTCATTTAGGGAAGGCTCCAAAGTAATTCATAGCTTTGATATGGAAAGAAGCAATCCAGTGATCATCATGAAAACTATGGTGTCATCATAATAAAAGAGGGATGTACTACAGTCATTATAGTCCTTCCAGATGGAGAGGAAGATGACAAGACTGGTAGTAATTAAAATTGGGTTTATAAATAGTTTATTAAGGGGGTTCATGGGGCAACTGTAAAGCACAACAAAGATGTATCATACCATTTCAAGAAATCTAACCCATGAGTCTCAAAAACTATAAAACCAGCTCTGAAAAAGGTGAAAAATCAACTCACAAAAAAGAGTGTCCCAGAACAGACTAATAAGATCAACAGAGAAAACACCAACATAAAAATAAACATATCACAATGGCAGCAGTGAACACATACCTATCAATAATTACATTGAAGTGAATGGACTGAATGCTCCAGTAAAGAGACACCGAGTGTCATCTTGGATCAAAAGACACGATCCATCCGTATGTTGTCTACAAGAAACTCACTTGAGACCTAAAGACAGGAACAAACTGAAAATTAAAGGATGGAAGAATATATATCAAGCTAACAATGAACAAAGAAGAGCAGGGGTGGCAATTCTAATCTCAGACAAAATCAATTTTAATGTCAAATCCACCATCGTGGACAAAGATGGTCACTATTTATTGCTGAAAAGTTGAGTACACAAGCAAGACTTAACTACATTAAATATTTATGCACCTAATGCCAGAGCACCTAAATATGTCGAAGAAACACTGACTACGCTCAAAAGACAGTTAGATGACTCCACAATAATAGTGGGAGACTATAACACTCCACTGTCATTACTAGACAGATCATCTAGAAAAAAGCTCAGTAAAGATACAGAAGACCTCATTGACACAATTAACCAACTAAACCTCATTGATATATACAGAACTTTCCACCCATCAGCAGACAACTACACCTTCTTCTCCAGTGCACATGGAACATTCTCCAGAATTGACCACGTGATAGGCCGTAATGCAATGCTCAACAAAATCCATACCATTGAATCTTCTCAGATCATAAAGCCATAAAAGTTGAAATCAATAGCAGAAAAAACAGAGATAGAAAGTGGAACTCTTGGAAACTGAACAACATCTTGCTCAAAAAAACACAGGTTATAGAGGAAATCAAGGATGAATTAAAGAAATTCATGAATTCCAATGAGAACGAAAACACTTCCTACCAGAACCTACGGGATACAGCCAAAGCAGTGCTCAGAGCTCTGTTTATCTCCATAATTGCACACATCTGGAAGGAAGAAAGAAACCAAATCAAGCAACTAACTCTTGAACAAGTAGAAAGAGAACAACAGAGGAACCCCTCGGGCACCAGAAGAAAGGAGATCATAAAGATTGCCAAGCCAAGTGCCGTCGATTAGAGCAGAGCTAAATGAATTAGAGAATAGAAAAACAATTGAAAAAAATTGAAAAGACCAAAAGCTGGTTTTTTGAAAAGATCAACAAAATTGATAAACCACTGGCTAAACTACTAAAGAAAAGCAGGAAAGGAAACAAATAACCCAAATTAGAAATGAGAGGGGAGTTATCACCACAGATGTGACAGAAATCAAAAATATCATAACAGAATACTGTGAATGACTGTACTATAACAAATTTGAAAACCTAGGGGAAATGGACCAACTCCTTGACTCATACCACCTACCCAAATTATCACAACATGAGGCAGAACAAATTAATAAACCCATCACAAAGGAAGAGATTGAAAAGGTCATCAAAACACTGCCAACCAAAAAAAGTCCAGGCCCAGATGGCTTCACGGCGGAATTCTACGAAGCATTTAGAGAAGAGTTATCCCCAATACTACTGAGACTATTTCACAGTATAGATAGGGATGGAGTACTCCCAAACTCATTCTATGAAGCCAGCATAACACTGATACCTAAGCCAGGGAAAGATCCAACAAAGACAGAGAACTACAGACCGATATCACTCATGAATCTGGATGCAAAAATCTTCAACAAAATTCTTGCCAACAGAATACAACGACATATCAAGAAAATAATCCATCATGACCAAGTGGGATTCATACCAGGGATGCAAGGCTGGTTCAACATCAGGAAAACAATTAATGTGATAAACCACATAAATAAAACAAAAGACAAGGATCACCTGATTTTGTCCATTGATGCTGAAAAGGCATTTGATAAAGTCCAACACCTTTTCTTGCTAAAAACTCTTAGCAAAATGGGCATAGACGGCAAATTCCTCAACACAATAAGGGCCATTTATACAAAGCCAGTTGCCCACATCATCCTGAATGGAGAGAGACTGAAAGACTTTCCCTTGAGATCAGGAACTAGACAAGGATGCCC
The DNA here is from genome assembly GCA_028571685.1 of Heterohyrax brucei. Taxonomy (NCBI): domain Eukaryota; kingdom Metazoa; phylum Chordata; class Mammalia; order Hyracoidea; family Procaviidae; genus Heterohyrax; species Heterohyrax brucei. The sequence continues at coordinate 111,409,700 of CM053148.1, forward strand.
ACTCTCAACTCTCCTTTTCAACACTGTGCTAGAAGTTCTAGCCAGAGGAATTAGACAAGACGAAGAAATAAAGGGCATCTGCACTGGCAAAGAGGAAGTTAAAATCTCCCTGTTTACAGATGATACGATTGTATACGCAGAGAAGCCCAAGGAATCTATAAGTAAGCTACTCAAACTGATAGAAGAGTTCAGCAAAGTCTCAGGATACAAGATAAACATAAGTAAATCAGTAGGATTCCTTTACACCAACAACGAGACTGTTAAGGAGGAAATTATCAAATCAATACCATTTATGATAGCCCCTAACAAGATAAAGTACGTAGGAATTAATCTAACCAGACAAACAACAGACCTTTATAAAGAGAACTAGAAGCCCTTACTACAAGAAACTAAAAGAGACTTACGTAAATGGAAAAACCTACCCTGCTCATGGATAGGAAGACTTAACATTGGGAAAATGTCTATTTTACCCAAAGCAATTTATTTATATAATGCAATCCCAATACAAGTTCCAGCATCATTTTTTAATGAGATGGAGAAACAATTCACCAATTTTGTTTGGAAAGGGAAGAAGCCCCGGATAAGTAAGGTACTACTAAAGAAGAAGAACACACTGGGAGGCCTCTCATTACCTGACCTTAGAACATACTACACTGCCACAGTGGTCAAAACAGCCTGGTACTGGTACAAGAACAGACAGATGGATCAATGGAACAGAATTGAGACCCCAGAGATGACATCATCTGCCTATGAACAGTTGATATTCGACAAAGGCCCTAAGACATTAAACTGGGGTAAAAACAGTCTCTTCAACAAATGGTGCTGGCAAAATTGGTTATCCATCTGCAATAACCTGAATCAAGATCCATATATTACAAAGAAACCTCAATCTACAGAAGAGAGAGTAGATAAATGGGAACTATTAAGAATCCAACACTTTTGCTCATCCAAAGACTTTATTAATAGAATTAAAAGAACACTCACAGAGTGGGAAAAAATATTTGGCAACTCTATGTCAGATGGATGCCTGATCTCCCTAATCTATAAGATACTACAAAATATCAATAAGAAGAAGATAATCCATCCAATTAAGCGATGGGCAAAGGAGATGGACAGACACTTCACTAAAGAGGAGATCCAGGCAGCCAAAAAGCATATGCTGACATGTTCACGATCTTTAGTTATTAAAGAAATTCAAATCAAGACAACAATGAGTTACCATCTCACCCCAACAAGATTGGCCATGATCCAGAAAACACAAAACAACAAATTCTGGAGAGGCTGTGGAGAAAGTGGAACCCTCCTACACTGTTGGTGGGGTTGCAAAATGGTCCAGCCTCTTTGGAAGGCAATCTGGTGCTTCCTTAAAAAAATGGATATCGATATACCATTTGACCCCGTAATTCCACTACTTGGAATATATCCTACAGATTCAAGGCCTTTCACACCAACAGACACATGCACCAGAATGTTTACCACAGCACAGTCCACGATAGCAAAAAGATGGAATCAACCCAGATGCCCAACAATGGAAGAATGGATAGGTAAACTATGTTACATATACTCAGTGGAGCACTACACAATGATAAAGAATAACGATGATTCCAGGAAACATCTCCTAACCTGGTTTCAACTGGAAGACATTATGTTGAGTGAAAGTAGTCAGCAACAAAGGGACAAATACTGTATGAGACCTCTATGATAAGACCTCAAAAACAGACTAGTGTATAGAAGAAAAGACTCTTTGACAGCTGCAAGGGAGGGGACGGAGGGAGGGGGGGAGGGTTTAGTTTAGATAGTTACTAGAAATCTAGTTGGGAGAAAGCAGTGATAGCACACATTAGAAACAAGAACAACATTAAGTGGACTTCAGCATAATTTGAGTAGTCCTTCCATCTTAACTCAATACTGCAAGGATAGAGTAGCTGGGGCAGGGGGCTGGGGACCATGCTCTTAGGCGAATTCCAGGCCAATTGGCACAACTAGCGTTTTGCTAAGAGAGCTCTCTGCACCCCACATTGGTGAGTGGCATCTGGGGTCTTAAAATCTGCCAAGCTGCCATCCGAGGACACAGCAAATGGTCCCAACTCAGCAGGAACGGATGCTCACCGAGGACCAAAGTGACATGCGGTAAAGACAACCGAGAAGACAGAGAGATCCACAAGAGTGGGTGCCTACATCAACTTGGGACCAGAAGAACCGGATGGTGCCCAGCTACCACCAGTGATAGCCATGATGGAGCTCACAGAGAGAAGTCTCACCGGTAACACAAGAATAAAAAGGGGTGCATCATGAGATCTCCACTATAAGACCTCAATTGATGGTCCAGCAGTTTGGGGGTTCCTCTGAGAGCATGGCCCCCGGCCTTGATGCTGCCCTTTCCCATAAATTATAACAAAGGTCCACTCTTTAGACAGGAATGGATTGGACTTGGCAATGCAGAGTGACCACATATTGGAAGCATTTTGTGGTTATATACATCTACAGGATATCATCTGGCTGACCTCTGGCTGGAGGAAGGGGAGTGGACGGAGAGGAGGGGAAAGGAGGTTGTTGGGAGGATGAGACATGTGTCGAGCAGAGAGGAACAATGTGCAGTCACCGGACAGGGAGAGCAGTGGAAGCTGCATATAGGTGGGCATGTAAATTTATACATGAATGTACATTTTCACTCAGTTATGTTAAATAATAAAAAAAAAAGTTGAATTGGCAAATGTTGTGTGATAGATCTATTTACAACAGTGGCAAAAAAGAATAAAAAGAGTACCTGGTGAGGATACTTATGTGCAACCAAATACCAGAAACCTCATGTGATTTGGTTCTTTTGTTTGAAGGTTTAGGGTCATGGTTTCATGGAACATTCCTTAATTGAACTCTATTGTATTTAGTACTTCTGTCCTGCTTCATAGAGGATTGGCTCTTTAGTTATCATGTCAATGATAATTTCAAGACTATGTCTTGGGACAGATGAAAAGTTTGTAGAAATACGCAGCCAACTTCACAGGTTTTTCAGATAACCGAAGGAAGAGAATCAGCAGGAAAAAGCAGGAGGAAAGAGAGAAGAAGCTGAGACAAGGAGGAAACAGTGAATTTCCTAAAAGAGCTGTCACCCAGATCCAGGGCTGTGGCACTGAAAGCAGTGGCGGTACCAGAAAAGGCAGTGGCACAGCCAGTGACATCAGACAGCAGGGCCCTGGAAAGCTGACACTACGAAGGCTGAAAGAATTCTGTCTGGAGTGGTCCAGGAAGAGTCTGTCCTCAAAGGAAGGCTTGCACAACCAAGTCTGTCCTCAAGAGAAGGCTTGCACAAAGAAGAGCTGAGACAACTGTCCTACGCTGAATAAAGAGGACTGCTTGCATGATTCCCAGTCCTGATCCTGAGTTGTAGCCTGCCTCTGATTCTGAACAGTACCCTTTTACTTCCTTAATAAACCACTTAACTATAAGTGGTCTACGAGTTCTGTGTGTGGCCACCGCAACAGATTATAGAACCCAGAAGAGACTTAGAATGTGCTAAGGGAAGGACGGCTGGGGTTAGAATTTGTAGAAGTTCGAGGGCATAGGTAGGTCTGACCTCCATGCTATAGACTGATTGTGATTTGCGTCATATCTGCTGAAGTTAGACAACTTCTTATACTATTGTTACCAAAAATTTGACAAAACTTTTTTCTGGAAATAGTACTAAAATAAAGTAAGAGAATTTATTTGCTTGTCTATATACATAGGGGAAATCCTAGTGGTGTTGTAGTTAAGAGACAGGGCTGCTAACCAAAAGGTCGACAGTTTGAATCCACCAGGATCTCCTTGGAAACACTTTAGGGCAGTTCTACTGTGTCCTTTAGGGTCACAGTGGGATGCAATAGGCTCAGTAGTAATGCTTTTGTTTTATTTCTATTCATACGGGCCTTATATATTTACTTGGGGGTCTTACCAGTATTTGCCTTTTCAGGAATTTAACAAGTGTTGATTTATCAGCCACAGTCTTTGCTGCTCTTTAGATACGTTTTCAAACAGAATTCTTTGTATCAAATTCATATGGATTAAAAGTGTACATTTGGACAAAAGATGCCGAGATTTTTCTGAAACTGCTGGCGGTAGCTAGAATAGTGGTAATAGAGAGCTAAGACCAGTGAGAACGTTTTCTTGAATTTGGGTGAGATTACCTAAAAGTAATAGACACAGTAATAGGAAATGCTCTATGACACGTTCTAAACATTTCACTCTTGTATTCACTGTTATGCTGTTGTTACGTGCTGATCCTGACTCATAGCGACCCTGTAGGTCAGAGTAGAACTGCCACATAGAGTTTCCAAGGATTGCCTGGTGGATTTCAATTGCTGACCTCTTGGTTCACAGCTGTGGAACTTCACCACTAGGCAGCCAGGGTTTCCGTATGCATACTAGGTAGACACTATCATCATCATCCACATTTTAGAGATGAGAAAACTAAAGACACAGTGGTCAAGATCATCAAACAACTTAGCGAGGCAGCCAGGATGAAACCAACCAGTCTGACTCCAGAATCATTACTGTTCTATAGTGTGCTATCACTCCTCTGATGTGAGGGCACTGTATTTGTACATGTATGTTTGAGGATCAGACAAAGCAGACAAGGGGTTTGAAGAAAAAGGAAACATTCCCCCTGCTGCAATACTTCAATCATCCGTGAATGGTGAGAGGGTGCACCACAGGGCAGCACCCCTGAGTACCCCAGCTACCCCCCGCGAATCGCAGTACAGTCGGCACTGCCCTTGTATTCCTCTCAAGCTGTTACTGTTAGTTCTGGTGGTGCTGTGGGGACCCACTCATTGACCCTCACACACTCCAAGAATCAAAGTATGGAGAGAGGGAAAAAAGTGTATGTTTATTTAAAATACCTATACTAATAAAGATAATTCTTGCTGCCTCTGCTAACTAAAAGGCTGGCAGTTTGAATCCACCAGATGCTCCTTGGAAACTCTATGGGGCAGTTCTACTCTGGCTTATAGGGTCACTATGAGTCCAAAAATACCCAATGGCAATAGACTTTTTTATTATTATTTATATTCCTAAATAATGACACTTACTATTGGAAATGTGGTCCTAAAAGCAGACTTTGAAATGATTCTGAATCAAAGCATCATAATACTAGACAGAACTTCTATGGAGCAAACATGTTTTTAAAATGTGTATTGGGTACATACAATGGAGAAAGTACCAAAGGAATGTGTCTATTTCTTAGCTTGTCAGATGATGGGAAGCTACAAAGATCTTAAAAAAAATAGGCTGAGGAAGCATTGGCTAGCGGGAATTCAGATCCGTCTGTTCTGAAAAGTATTACCAGAAATTGCAAATAATTTTGAAAGTTTCAACAATCTTAACTGAAAGCCAAAAATTTATGAAAATGGTTGAATCATTTCAAATGCCTCAGATTTTGCAACCATGCTGTCAAGAATCCAGAAATGTTTTTCAATCTTTCTGGGCAGTAAGTAGCAGGAACAGGTATAAAAGGGAACAAGTTTGTGATTTTTTTCTTTCTTTCCCTCCTTTAAACAGGCATCCATTTAACTCCCAAATGAAAAGACTGTTACTTGAAATACGAAGCCTCTTTTCAGCAGTGTTTCCTTTTGAAATTTAGATTTTAGCTGAAGGTACAGTCCTAGCAAAGGAGTTATTCTGAAAAGAGGTTCTAAAGAGAACCTTACACCTAATCAAAGTGAGTAGGAGCTTACAAAGTGTGAGACCCCAAGATCTTCATTAGGAATGCTGAGTAATAAAATAGCTTGAATTTATGCTTTCAAGGGTAAGATGTGAAGTTAAATAACATATAACAAATGTGTGTAATTTCATAACGACTTTTTAACATGGTAGCTCCTTTAAAAATGTCTATATTTAAGAGGACAGAAATCCTAGTGGTGTAGTGAATAAGAACTGTCTCCATTAACCCAAAGATTGGCAGTTCTCATCTGCTCTATAGAGCAGTTCTACTCTGGCACAGTGTTGCTATGAGTAAGAATCAACTTGATGGCAGTGGATTTTGTTGGGTTTTATGGATAAGACCAGCCCAGGTGGGGTGGTGGTTAAAAGCTTGACTGATAACCCAAGAGCAACAATTTCAATCCATCAGCTGCTCCTTGGAAACCCCATGAGACAGTTCTACTCTGTCTTATAGAGTTGCTGTGAGTCAGAATTGACTGGATAGCAACAGGTTTGGTTTGAGTTTTGATCGTATGTAAACCTGAATTTATTGATCATTTTAGAAATGGTAAACACAGACCTCAGTAAGTGCAGTATAAGAATGAAAATTTATTATAAATGTGATCCCGAGTTCAAGCCCACTTCTGCTTTTCAGAAAAATAAAAATAAAACTCTCAATTTTTCATTATTTTTTGCTCCCAACCAACCAAACATATTTTCTACGAATTCTTCAAGTACCCCCCAAAAATCCATTAACAACAAAATGTTGAGGACTGGCTTAATTTTTCATTTAAATTTTGAAACCACCACCAGTTCGTCAGTTTTCCATGATATGGTAGCTTGCGTGTTCCTATGATGAAACTCTGCTACTGATAATTTAAATCCCAGCCGGATCACCTGTGGTAGACAGGTTTCAGTGGTGATTCCAGACTAAGATGGACTAGGAAACAAGGTGTGTTGATTTACTTTAGGAAAAAAACAACTATTGAAACTCTGGGGAACACAGTTCTACTCTAGCACCCATGGGGTCACCATGAGTCAGACTAACTCAACAGCCACCCCTTATTGGCACCCAATAATTTGTTGTATTTCACCATCTCAATAGTCTTAATTATATCTGCAAAGTTACTTAGCTACGTAAAGGGTCATACCCACAGCTTTCTGGGATTAGGACATGGATATCTCCAGAGGACCATTAATCTGTTTATCACATCCTTTATTTGGTCCATTCTGCCTTTCTAGAATTCCTGCTGTGTAGATAGTAAACTTCCAGCCTTGATTGTCTATATCCCTAATACTGTTTTCTTATATTTTTATCTTTGTCTTTTTCACTATGTTCTAGTAATTTCCTAGATTTTTTCTTCAAGCTTAGTCTTAATGTTCTATACCAGAAATTACACATCAGTTTCATATGTGCCTGCTCATTTTTATGTTATAAAGTTTTCTTCAGTATTATCATGGAACTTGAGTGTTCTCTGTATGAATTTATCCTTCAGATAACTCCATCTGCGTTCCTTTACTCAGAAGTTAGGTAGATGTTTTGATGATTCCCTCACTTCAGGTAACATTTTTGTGAATTTGGTCATTTATACTTTTAAACTACCATTTCACTGGATTTTTAGAAATGAAGAAAAAGAAATACATGTACTTTTCAGTACAGCCTGAACTGTAAACTAAATAAGCCTGTAATTTAGTATAATGTTGCCCTACAAGTAGTTAAAAGTCTTCTCTAGCAGATGGAGGAAATGATAAAAAAAAAAAAAAGCAACTAATTTCTATAAAGAGAAACAAGCACCTTTGGAAAGAGACAAATCAGTCAGTAATAAGCACACAGAAATATGGAATATTTGAAAGAAAATAATTAACATCTGGAGGTTTTCAGGTGGCTTAAACAGATTGTGCTTGGCTACTAATCAAAAGCTTGGCAGTTTTAATTGACTGCATGGTAGAAGAAAAACCTGGCAATATGTTTCCATAAGGTTATAGCCACTGAAAATCCAATGGAGTAAAGTTCTATATTGACACGTATGGAGTTTTTAGGAGTCTGAAATGACTCTACGGAAATATCAGGGATGCAGGCTAAACTGACCTATTAATAAGAGGATGATAGGATAAGGCAGCACAATTTGAAATTATGATTATTGAGGTTTGAGGTGACCTGCTACTCATGGAGACCCCAAGTGCAACAGAATGAAACAGCGCCTGATCCTGGGACATCCTCTTAATTAGTTGTGAATCATATCATCATGATTCATGGAGACTTCACTGGCCCATTTTCAGAAGTAGATTGCAAGGCCTTTTGTATCAGTCTAGCCTAGTCTGAAAGCTCTGCTCAAATGTGTTCAGCATCACAGCAGCAGGTGAACTTCCGCTGATGAATGGTGGATGCTCATTAGATCCACTGGCTTGGAATTAAACCCTGGTCGCCTGAATGGAAGGTGAGAATTCTACCACTTAACCACCAACATCCCCTTGTATTTGGGCATACCAGAAAAACAAACCCTTTGCCACGGAGTCAATTCTGGCTCAGAAAGACCCTCTGTTTTGTTACTGAATGGAGAAGCAAATTTAGAGAATGAGCATATTTGACAGATGCAGCGGTCAATTTTTTTTTCTGTTTTGTAGGGTTGAAAGTATTCAATGATATAAATTTTAATCCAAATAAATTGCTTTGAGTTACATAATAGTTTATGCCCTATGTTGAATTTTCAACAAAATTCTAAGATACTGTCTTAGTTACGTGATGCTGCTCCAATAGGAAATACCACGAGTGGAAGTTTTCATGGAGAGAAGTTCTATGGACACAGTCCGGTAAAATGCAAATCCACTTATAAATTGTTAAGTCCATTCAGTAAGAGAATTTATCACAGTCCGGTAGGCTGAGTCCAAATCCAGAGAGAGCATCTCAGCACAGGAATCTCAGGTCCAAAGGACATGTTCTGCTCTTGGTGCTTCTCTCTTCGCGGTATGAGGTTCCCAACTTCATTGTCTCACTTCTCTCCCTTATAACCTACAAGCTTGTAGCTTGAGATCTGCCTCACCAACACAACTGTTGCCCATTCTCCATCATCAATCTCACAGAGGCAGGATTCACAACATGTGGGAGAAAGGGCACCATATTGGGACTCATAGCCAAATCACAACAACACATACACTTTTGGGGGGACACAATTCAGTGCATGACAGACATGAAACATGAATGTGGTAGATATTTATGCTGTCTAATAACCATAAGCAGTGTGGTGTTTCCTGCTAATAATGTTGATATGGAGTTTGTTCGAGGTAAGACATGGCTTTAACTTCACTCAGCGCTCTGTTCAATCCAGTGAATCCAGTGACGCCGTCTACAAAGAAATTCTACCCTCCTCCACCCCAAAAAATTCCACCTACTTGACTCCAACTCATTAGCCATAGTGTAGGACAGAACATCCCCATAGAGTTTCCAAGAAGTTCCTGGACAACCAACCTTTGGATTAGTAGCCATAGCACCTAACCACTATGCCACCAAGGTTTCAATACATCTTTTCTGAAAGTATATCAGAAATTCAGGTTGTAGAAGGGCCTCATGACAACACTAGAACCACAGTAATATAGGAGTCAAGGAAGTGGCAGGAGCTGTGTCTTCCTGGTGTTTTTCTGGGCAAGCATAGCCAATGGTACCCCAGTGGCTGGTGACAAGGGACCTCACTTACTATCTAGCAGGGACAGTAGGGGTACAACATCAAAATACACCCAAGCATAAGCTGCCTCATTCAGGACCAGCGAGAAGCCACTGAGTAACAAATGTACTGGTTGCCTGCTTTCATCAGCTGCTCTCAAACTGCAATAGTTCAATTCAGGCTTTGAATCAGTCCCAATCTGGCACAATCCTCGTATGAGAGGTGGTTTGTGAGTGGTTATGGGTTCAGTTCACGGATGAAGATTGTTTTTATCCTTGTTTCTCTCCTCACTGGCTGTGTGTGCACTCAGGTGTGTTGTTTAACTCTTCTGCGCCTAAATGTTTCATCTGAAACACCAGAATTGTAACACCACATTTCTCTTAAAGTTATCGTCACAATTAAGTGTCTCAATATAGGTAATGCCTTCAAAAAACTATCAATATGAGTAAGCACTAAAAAAAAGTATTATCTGTAGCTTGACAACTCCTTTCCTTCCAGGAATAAATGAAGGTTAACTATTCTCCATATCAATATATTCATATGAATAGCCCTTAGGTTAATAATTACTCTGCCTTTTCCTTTTGTAGTCATGAAGCTTACTGATCCTTGAAGTATTTCTATGATGCTCCTGGGCAGTCATCATCATCAAGTCACCCCCAACTCAAATGCCCTGATGGAGAAGGTCAGACCCTGCCTTACCATTCCTCTCTGAATTCTTCAACACAGAAATAGATCGGGACCCTGTGTGCCAATCACATATTTGAAGTCAACTGTAAGTTCAAATCCACCAGGCTCTCTTTGGAAACTCTATCGGGCTGTTCCACTCTGACATCTAGGGTTGCTATGAGTCACACCTGACTTAATGGCAGTAGATTAAAAAAAAAAGTTAGATTTTTGCAAGCTCTTTCAAGTTGGTTTTCCATTTTTGTCTGTCTACATTTCCAGTGGAGTCTCTGGGTGGTACAGGTGGTTAAGCACTTGACTACTAGCCAAAATATTGGCAGTTCAAAGTCAGCCAGAAGCACTTTGGAAGACATGCCTACATGCCTGGAAATCTGTTTCTTGCCATGAGTCAAAATATACCCACCTCATGGGCATCTAACAGCGTGCCCAGTGGTGACTTTTTACTTCCACAATTGTAAAAGTTAAATCATCTTCTCATTCTTGTTCCGTGGTCTTCATCACATTTCACCCTTATTTTGGAAAGGAGTTTTGCCATTAAATGAAAGGTAAATTTGAATACAACTTAGTCACGATAAAAGATGAAATAGGCACATAGCCTGTAAAGCTGTTGTCTTTGAACATATTTTTAATCTGACATCTTACAAATATTACCTGACATGATTTGTCTGCACCAACCTCTTTTAAACTGCTTTTCCATTCCAAATGGAACGTAGAAAACAGGACATCAAATTATCACCATCACTATCATTCATTGATTTCCTATTCCATATAAGGTGCTTTAAAAATATTATAAATACTGTGGAGTGTATCACAATATCTTTGCCACTGAGAGGTTATGAGTCTAGTAAGGAAACTGTCCAAGCACAGAAAAATAATTGTGCCTGGCAAGATTTATTGTGTGACTTTTAAGTGCAGTGGGGAATAGAGAGGTGAAAACGATTTTAAAGGGTCTTAAAATATGAGTAAGACTGGTACAAAAAAAGAATGTATCAGCATATCCTTGGGAGAAGGAATGTAGCAAACACACGTATGGAACTGGTAAGGCATGGAGTATGTCTATAAAACAGTAAGGAGACCAGCTTGGCCTCAGTGAGAAATTTTTATGTGGAATCATTTTTCTGACTAGTGAAAACTACAGAGCTCATCAGGATAGAGAAAAAGAACCCCCAAACAACAACTAAAACACAATATGAATGATGGCTGGTAGGTGATTATGCCTCTCGTTAATAAACAGGTATATCATTTGTATGCCGTTTATCCATTTCACTTTTTTTTTAAATGAGAACCTCATGTTCAAAGAACGCTTCTGAATGTAGCAAGATATTTGAGATACCAAGTGCAGCATCTTTGTTTATGTGATGCAGAGACTTGGAAAACCAAATAAATAAAGAAAAAGAAAAAGAAAAGAATGACTGGCACCTAAAGGAACCAGAAACTGAGAAGACCCTGGGTAGTGAACGGGCCTGCATCTCCAGAGGTGCCTTGCCTGAGTCAAGCTTGCCTCTCCTGTGGTGTTGTTGTTAGATGGAGTCAAGTCAATGTTGACTCACAGCAACCGCAAGTGAGGGAGCTGAACTGACATACAGTTTTCTTCGCATAATCCACGGAGCCACTGGATGCTATTGATCCTCCAACCTTTCCAACAGCAGTTTAGTACTTAACCACTGTGCTGCCAGTTTTCTTTGCCTCTGCTGCATACACCAGTTTAGTTTCAGTATCAAAACTTTCTCAGGTCCTGTGGTGTTACTGGCCTACTGTTTCTTATTGCCCTTCTCAGAATTCAGAAGAGTGGGAAAGATCGGGTGATGATCTCAGCAGGAAGAATGGGGTGTGGGAAGTGTGAGAGTTACATGCTTGGGGCCACAATTGGTTCTCTCCTTAAACATTCAACAGTCACAGAGACTGTAAAGAACGCTAATAACCTGGAGGAGAATCTGCAGCCCAGCCTCATGGAAACAGCAGTCTGCAAGAATGTATTCACTGCAGGGCTTACCCATGTGTTTGCCAAAAGAACCATTCAAGAGAAGGTTGCTCCTTTCCCCCAAGACTCCAGTTTTGTTCCCAGGATGTAGTATTCCCTGTTGTCATCAAGCCATTCGGAATTTCTCAAATACACCCTGACAGCTGCAGAAATTTTTGGTAACAGTCTTAATTTCATTTTCCCTTCCATCTGTCTGCAGATGGTTTCAATTTGACCCTGAGGCAAGGAGATAGATAACCTACAAGAGGCAATTACTGTGCCTACAGATTTTTTTAAATGGTAAGATTTTGATTTTCAAGCTTTCTTGTAATTGTGGATTATGTCAAGAGTTTGACACTCTTTCTGGACAAAGTGGTTTTAACATGATTTGGGGCTGGACTGCTAATACTAACTTTAGATTTATTCAAACTGTCAATCATGATGACATGAAAATAGTGAGAAATGTCAGTCATACACTTCAAAGGAAGTGGCCTTTTGAAACTGTTAGCATTGCTTTTGTTTTCTCTTTCAAAATGTCTTTCAACTACAATAGGATGATAAAACACCAGAACGTCTATTTATCATGCACCATCTGGATTTCCTTTATTAATTATATAATTCTTCTTTTTACTTGACACTTCTTCTGAGAATCGCAAAGTATTTTAAAGCACTTGTTTTAATAATTATTATGCTTTGAAGAGACTGTCACAGAATGAATAATAGGACCCAGCTAAAATCCCCCCAGTGCCCCCTGCTATCAAGTCCGGGCTGACTCATAGTGACCGTATAGGTCAGAATAGAACTGCCCCATAGAGTTTTCAACAAGTGCCTGTTTTCAACACATGGACTGTTGACCTTTTGGTCAGCAGGCATGGCACTTAATCCACAAGCTAAAATAGGAAAAATAAAAATGTGAACAAGTCTGTAGAATATTTCACAGAGTTAAGGTCTTGATAACTTGTCTTAGTCACCTAATGCTGCTATAACAGAAAAATCACAAGTGGGTAGCTTTTAACAAAAAGGAGACTTATTCTTTCATAGTCTTGTAGGCTACTAACACCAATTCAGTGTGCTGCCTCCGGGTGAAGGCTCTAGAGGAAGATTATCCTTATCAATCTTCCTGTGGACTAGGAGCTTTGTCTGCTCAGAAACCAAGGGCCCAGAGGATGTGCTGCACTCCCTGTGCTTCTCGGTGATGTGAAGATCTCAACACTTGGTTCTCTTTCCTTTCCTTTTATATAACGAGAGATAACAGGAGGTGTTGGCCACATGCCACAGAATCTCCCCTTAACACTGGATCAGAAATGCAACTAGGTAAGGAAGAAGAGTGTTGCAATCCCACCACAATCCTCTTTAGCATGTAATTATAATCCAAAGACGGAGAACAACCACACAGTAGTGAGAATCATGGCCCAGCCAAATTGTTGCACATATGTGTGGGGTGATAAAATTCAATCCATGAAAGGACTTAAAAGCTACTCTAATTCTCACCTTTTTTAGACATGGAAACTGGGTGCAGCAAAGTCTGACCCATCTTGTGTCACTTTCCTTGTTTGTCATTGAGCCAAAAGAAGATGCAATTCTGATGCCTAATTTAGTAGTTTTTTTACACATAAATATTTTTAGAAGCTCTAGTGATACAGTGTTGAGGAGCTTGGCTGCTAACCAAAGTTGGGAGTTTGAATCTTACAGCCTCTTCCTAGAAACCCTAGAGCACAGTTCTACTCTGTTCCCCTATAAATAGGTTCACTATGAGTCCAAAATGACTCTGTGGCAATGAGAAAACTTCTTTTAAGATTTACTTCTGGCACCTAAGTCCTATTTAAGTCTTCCTTCTTAAATACGTCCATTTTTTAAAATAAATGTTTCATTTCAGTCTAACTAATAAAGACTTTCGAAACAGAAAGAATTTTCTTTTAATATATCAAAGCAATACATTAGAGCACCTGCTTTCTGCACTGTGTTATAAAGCCTACGAAGAGCAGACATAGTCTCATATCATCTTCTAGGGGAATTTTCTTGGAGACCCATGGCCTATGCATATGAAGAGGTCATTAAGATTGTGAGAGTGCTGATGAGGAAAAATGGCGAGCACAGTGGAATAGGGAAGACTAGAACTTCTTGGCTTTCAGTAGATGATCAGCAAATACTTGCTGAGTTATATTCACTTGAGGAGCAGCTCAAAATAATGCATCTTTTTATTTCTTGACTGCTGCTTCCGTGGGGTTCATTGCAGATCCAAGTAAAACAAAAATCTTAGACAAATTCAATCTTTTCTCCAAGTATGATTATGTTGCTTATTGGTCCAGTTGTGAGAATTTTTTTTTTATTTATGTTGAGATGTATCCATAACGAAGACTGTGGTTTTTGATCTTCATCAGTGTTTCAAATCCTCTTCACATTTAGCAAGCAAAGTTGTGTTATCTGCATGATGCAGTTTGCTACTGAATCTTCCTCCAGTCCTGATTCCCTGTTCTTCTACATATAGTCCAGCTTTTCAGATTACTTTGTCAGCACACAGATTGAATAATATGGTGAAATACTGACACACACCTTTCCTGAGTTTAAATCATGTGGTGTCCCCTTATTCTCTTTGATCCATATTCAGATTCCTCACGAACACAATTAAGTGTTCTGGAATTCCCATTCTCTGCCATGTTATTCATATTTAGTTATGATCCACAGTCAAATACATTTGAATGGTCAATAAAACACAAAGTAAGCATCTGTCTTATATTCTCTGCTTTCAGAAAACCAGTATCTGTCTGACATCAGCAATGATATTTATCCCTGGTTCCATATCATCTTCTGAATCTGACTTGAATTCCTGACACTTCCCTGTCAATATACTTCCTCAGCTGCTTTTGAATGATCTTTAGCAAAATTTTACTTGCATGTAATACTGTTGTATAATTTCCACATTCCGTTGGAATAGGCATATATAAAGATCTTATCCCCTTGGTTGACCAGGTAGCTGTCTTCGGAATTTCTTGGCATAGACAAGTGAGCACTCCCAGAACTGCATCCATTTGTTGAAACATTTTGATGAATATTCCTTCAGTTCTTGGAGCCTTGTTTTCCACCAATATTTTCAATACAGCTTGACTTCTTCCTTCAGTACCATTAGTTCCTGATCATACCTATGCTACCTCTTCAAATGGTTGAATATCAACTAATTCTTTTTGGTATAGTGATCATGTATTCCTTCTGTTTTCTTTTGATATTCACTGTATCATTTAATATTTTTCTCGTAGAATCCTCACTCTTGCAATGAGAGGCTTGAATTTTCTTCTTCAGTTCTTTCATCCTGAGAAATGCACAGTGGGTTCTTTCCTTTTGGTTTTCTATCTCTTTGTATATGTATATCATCATAGTACTTTGTCTTCTCAAACTGCAGTGAAACCTTCTGTTCAGTTCTTTTACTTCATCATTTCTTTCTTTTGCTTTAGCTACTCAGTGTTCAAGAGCAAGTTTCAGAGTCTCTTTTGACACCCAATCTGGTCTTTTCTTTCTTTCCTGTCTTTTTAATGATCTCTTGCTTTCTTCATGGATGATGTCCTTGATGTCATTCCACAACTCGTCTGTTCTTTGATCATTAGTGTTTAATGCATTAAATTCATTCTTGAGATGGTCTCTAAAAGTCAGTTGGGATATACTGAAGGTCATAGTTTGAGCCTTGTGGAGTTTTTCTAATTTTCTACAGATTCAATTGGAACTTGCACATGAGCAATTAATAATCTGTGCCACAATCGGCACTTGGCCTTGCTCTGATTGATGATATTGAGCTTTTCCATCATCTTTTTCCACAGATGTAATCTCTATAGTTCCTGTGCATTCTACCCGATGAGGTCCACATGTATAGCTGTTCTTTATGTTGGTGAAAAAGGTGTTTGTAATAAAAAAGTCGTTGGTGTTGCAAAATTCTATCATGAGATTTTCAGTATTCTTTTTATCACCAAGGCTATATTTTTCAAGTACCAACCTGTCTTTGTTTCCAAGTTATGCATTTCAATCACTAGTAATTATCAGTACATCCTGAATGCATGTTTGATCAATTTCAGACTGCAGAAATTGGTAAAAATCTTCAGTTTATTCATCGTAGGCCTTAGGTTTAGTGCATAAATATGACTAATAATCACACTAACTGATCTTCCTTGTAACTGTATGGATTCTATCCTATTGATAGCACTGTACTTCAGGACAGATCTTGACATACTCTTTTTGACGATGAATACAACATCGTTCCTCTTCAAGGTGTCATTCCTGGCATAGGACACCATATGATTGTCTGATTGAAAATGGACAATAGTGGTCCATTTCAGCCCATTAATGCCTAGGATATCCATGTTTATGAATTCCATTTAATTTTTGACAATTTTCAATTTTCCTAGATTCATACATCGTACCTTCCATGCTCCAGTTGTTAATGGATATCTGCAGCTGTTTCTTTCCCATTTAGAGTCGTATCACATCAGCAAATGCAGGTCCTGCAAGCTTGATTCCATCCATGTCAGTCAGGTAGACTCTACTTTGAGGAGACAACTCTTCTCCTTCTGAGAACCTTCCAACCTGGGGATTCATCTTCTGGCACTGTGTCAGACAATGTTCTGCTGCTATTCACAAGGCTTTTTCTGGCTAGTTCTTTTCAGAAGTAAACCACTGGGTCCTTCTTCCTAGCCTGTCTTAGTTGGGGAGCTCAGCTGAACTCTGTCCACCATGGGTGACCCTGTTGATAAGTGAATATCGTTCCACAACTCATCTGGTCTTTGGTCATTAGTGGCAAAGCTTCCAGCATCATAGAACCAAGCAAGCCTCTTCAGTAAAACAGACTGCCAGACAGGGGAGGGTCTTTTCATTTGAGTGATTTTTTTTTTCCTTTTTATTTTCCTTTTAAATTGTGATTAAGTGAAAGTATACAATCCAAATCAATTTTGCATGCCCACCCATTTGCAGCTTAATCTTCTTTCCTCACCAAGTGACAGTATGATTCTCCCTTTTGCTCTGTATTTCTAGCGTCTTCTTAAGGAGTACCTGTCCCTTCCTTTCCACCTTCTTCTGTTCCATCTAGAAAGAAACCAGTAGGACGGCCTTCTATAAGTGTACACAACCATAAAATACACACCTCATATGGTCACACTGTGCCCATGATTCCAGTCCCTTGTCGTCTGAAGAGCTGACCTCAGTACTGGGGTGATTTCATTTTGTTTGAAGAAATGCTTCCGTGTTTTAGCTTATAGGCTTTCTGGAGAGAAACTAGAATTAGTATCTCCTTCTGGGTTCAGCTGTTTGCTTATTACTTTACACTTGTAAAGATACTCAGCAAATGTTTGTTATTATTTGTAACTGTGGCAGAGAAAATGCTCATCAAGTATTTCCCATCCACTTATCCCCAGTTCTTTTCAGTTAGACTGTGCCATGCGGGTGGTTTCAGCCAATTAACGATGAGCCATTTAACATGAATCCATTAAAAAAGAAAAAAAAAATCTGCTTTAGGAATAGAAAAGCCTAAGTGTTCCAGAGGCAGCAGCTTCGAGATGCAAAGCCTTCTTTACTCTGGGTTTCAGAGTGGCTAAGTCAGGTGGTCACATCATCTTTGGAGGAATGTGAAATAAACATTTTTTTTATCAAGCCCTTGAAATTTGGAGATCATAACACTTTTCTATCCTGCAATGTATCATGCTTACCTTTCAAGAACGATAATCAGTGACATCTCAAAAGCCTGGAGAGCTCAAACATGTACAGATAGTACTAATTACTATATGTAATTAGTATGCAAGCCGTACTCCAGGGAAACTCCCTTTAGTGGAGCAGGGAGGTAATCTTATGAAGGGATTTATAGTCCCACCCTACATCTTTAACATAGAGCATAGGAAAATCACAAAATGGAGAACAATCACAAAATATTGGGAATCATGGCCCATCCACATGGCTATACTTATTTTGGGGGGACACAATTCAATCCATGATAGTGTTTTGTCAGAATCTTAAAAAAATGGTTCTATGCATCTATAGGATATCATCCTGCTGACCTCTGGCTGGAGGAAGGAGAGTGGGTGGAGAGGAGGGAAAAGGAGACTGTTGGGAAGACGAGACATGTATGGAGCAGAGAGGAAGAGTGTGCTGTCACCGGACAGGGAGAGCAGTGGAAGCTTCATAGAGGTGGGCATGTAAACTTATGAGGGAATGTAAATTTTCACTCAGTCATAATAAAAAAATAAAATAAAAAAATAATCTTTCAATTACCTGAGTATTTAGATATTAGATTTTCTCTAGAATTAGGTTGAAAACAAATAGTTTCAGTTAACTCTGAAGATATGCAGATAAAATAACCATTCAAGTTCCAGTAAGATGATTTTTGTAATTTATACTGTTAATATATAGAACTATGACTAGGATATTTCAGAACACTAGATAATTGCTAATAGATATATAATATTTAACATCTTTACTATGTAAACAGAATATGTCACGTAAATAGTTGAAGTACTTGGATGCTAACTAAAAGTTTGGAGGCTTAAGTCCATCGAGAAGCACCTTAGAAGAAAGGGCTGGTTATTTATTTTTAAAAATCAGCTATTAAAAATCCTGTAGAGCACAGTTCTTCTCTGACACACACAGGGTCATCAAGAGTCCTAATGACTCAATGACATTTTTTTTTTTTTTGTCTAATACATAACCACATATTTTTTCATTGAAAGTTTGTATATCATTATTAAACCCCAAAACATGTATTTCTTTGACAATTTAGATGAAAATGCATTAGACTTAAGAAGAAAGGAAATTAAGAAATATGTCAATCCTTACACTTGTCAGAAATTCATATGCTTATTTATGTGTGTATGTATTTCTAAAAGTTACTCAATATTTTAATAAAAAATGTGCTCAAAGTAATTTATTAACCCAGGTTTGCAATAATCCACCTGCTTACAACTAGGTGTTTTCGATAAAGACTACCTTATATTAATGATAAAATTTGGACTAAGGGTCTAAAACATCATTTATAATTTAGAAGTGTTAAATTAAAAAGATATAATGTTGTCTTCATAAAATTTTTCATACCAATGCAAGCACAAGTGTCTTTACAAATGTAACGGAACAAGTAAAGCAAGTGAAACATAATGTGAAAAAAAAGTGAGATAAATAACACCAAAAATATTCTCAGATCATGTTTATGAAAAGATTCCGCAAATAAAATATCTATGACCATAAATTGGAAAGACCTAACCAAAAGGGAAATGTCTGATTTTAGAAACAAAAGCAAAAGCACAGATGGTTTGTGTAGGCACTACATGGGATGAGTTCTAGGTCAGGTACACTAATTAATTGGGTGGCAAGTTGACTATTCTACCTGGAAGTAAGATTAATGGCTTACATGTGCATAGCATTTTGATCCAACACATGGGATATGCATTAATTACTAATAAGGGAGACACATAATGAATAAACCCAGGACATGGTGGAAAACACCTGCAGATTTTAAATATCAATTACTTATGATCCTATCCTTAAAAGGTTAATGATGCAGTGTTAAGAGAAAACATATATGAAGTCTGCCAATTAAGTCCACGAGCTTGCCACAGAGCACTTACATTGACAACACTGTACAAACAACCTTGGCATGGTAGTGTCTCACAGTTGTGTTCATGTTACTGTATGGCACTGTCTTGCTGATTGGTATTCATTATTGCTGTTTTGTGTTTTTGTGTGCTGTTGTAAGAAAGCCAGAGCTTGAATTAGAGCAACAAACAAACAGTAAATTTCTTGTTGAATGTGTCAAGAGTGTATGTGAAATTAGGGCCATGTTAGTCCAAATTTATGGGGATAATGCCATGAAGAAAAGGGCAGTGTACAAATGGATTAAACATTTTTTCTGAGAGGAGAGTGTCACTGATGAAGAGAGGTCAGAGTGGCCGATAACAAGCAGAATTGATGAAAACATTGAAAAAATTCATCAAATTATGCGTTGAAATAGTCAACTGACTGTGAGAAGCAAAGCAGACCAAGTAAACACCAACAGAGAAACAGGGAAATCTTAACTAAAATCTTGGCATGATAAAGATGTGTACAAAATTGTCCTGAAGGAGCTCACTGATGAACAAAAGCAAAAGAGTCAAAGTTTACCACAACTTTTGGAGAGACAAGATGATGTTTTGGGCTATGTTATTGCTGGTGATGAAACATGCGTATACCAACCATGCTTGTACCAATATAAGCCTGAAACAAAATATGAAAATGCATGATGGAAGTCAGCCAATTCTCCACAACCAAAAAAGTCTAAATTGAGTCAAAAAAATGTTGCTAACATTTTTTGATATCAGAAGGATTGTTCATTATGAATTTGTACCAACTGAAGAAAGAGTTAACCAAGTTTACTAATTGGAAATGCTGAAAAGGCTGCATGCAAAGGTTAGGTGAGAATGACCTGATCTTTTCACCAACTCATGGCTCTTGCATCATGACAATGCACCAGCTCGCACGGCACTGTCTGTGAGGAAGTTTTTATCCTGTTAAACGAATAACGATATTGGAACATCCTCTCTATCTACCTGATCTGGCCCCCAATGAGTTTTTTCTTTACCCGAAGATAAAGAAAATATTCAAAGGAAGACATTTCAGGACATTGAGGGTAATAGTTCAACAGTTCTGATGGCCATTCTAGAAAGAGTTCAAAAGTTGCTTTGAAGTGTGGACTAGGTGCTGGCCTCAGTGCATGGCTTCGCAGTAGGAATACTTCAAAGGTTATTGTAGTGATATTCAGCAAGAAGGTATGTAACACTTTTTCTAGGGTGAATTTGTGAACTTACTTGCCAGACCTTGTGTGAAAATTAAAATATGTTCACCTTAAATGAAATACATACACCTTAAAGAGCTAGAATAGTATAATCTTAGGCATTCCTTAAAAAAAGGGGAGAAATTTTTTATGAACTGCTTTTACTCACATCCTTTTGATAAGACAAGGTTGATAGGTATTACAGATTGAATTGTTTCCCTCCCCACCCATACACACAAAAAAAAATGTGCTATGAACCTTAATTTCTCTATCTTTGTATGTAATCTCATTTGGGAATATGCTTTGGCTTTGGCTGTTATGTCATAAGGTCATATTAGCATAGGGTGTGTATTAAGTTTAACCACTTGGAGATTTCAAAGGAGCAAATTAGGAACAGAGAAAGCATGAAGAGGGGAAAAGTTTGATGGTTCATAGAGATCTACAAGGAAAATTGAGAAGAAATTTAGAGAATTTAAGAAAAAGATTATCCCTCAGAGCAGAGACAGAGAGTCATCCCCTAGAGATGATGTCCAGAATCAGACTTTCAGCCTCCAAAACAATAAGAAAATAAATTTTTGTTACTTAAGGCCATCAACTTGTGTTATTTTGTTACAGCAGCTCTAGATAAAAAGACAGCATGGTAAGCCAGTCCAGAGAGAAAAAAAGAAGGAATCAAACAATGTTTGGCATACCTGAGGAAGGACATCCAAGGCCATAAATAAATTAATAAATACAGGAGAGATAAAAAATAAGATACATAGGCAGATAGATACAAACACACATCTATATGGAAATTATGCCTAGTAAATCAAAATTATTATGACATGGAATCAGAGTAAGAGTCTACATAGCTAATTTAGTGTTACAAAAATGTACAAGAAAAATTAGCACTGTACGAAGGGCCGGTTGACTCAGGATGGCCTTAATCAACATCCTAAAATCTTGAGACCTTCTCTTACAGAGTGGTGAGTAAAAGTAACCACATCCAGGACTGTCGAAACGCCAACAGTCCGCCCTCTAATGAGCCTAAACAGAATAAGAAGAGTAGAGAAGGAAACATTTTGTAAATTTTGAGTTCGTTGGGGTACAGCCATGCCTAAATCATTTCTGTTCTCAGAACTTAGCAGAGCACAGAGGCTGACACAGACGGGGAAGCACTGCACCACCACACACTGTGCCCATGCTGTGTACCAACTGTACTGTGTCTTAGGTTCTCTATTGTTTAACCCCCTTTGCCATGTTGCTCTTGCCCTCAGCCTGTACCTCAGAAGGCCAGGTTTATTACCCACAGGATTGAGTAAACTTACATTTCCAAAGGGTCTGAGTCCCTGCCACCCTTCTGCTACCAACGCTGTATTTTCTTCCACTGATCTTCACTACAAAATACGGCAGCAATAAGATGCACCCTAGGAATCCCTGGGGTTCCATACGTATTTCTTCTTGCTGTTATTAGCAGTAGTCTATCTCCTTTGATTTTGTAACCACCATCCATCCCTCAAGGCTCAGTGATATAACCCAAACACCAAAAAAAAAAAAAAAAAAAACACTGCCATCGAGTCAATTCTGACTCCTAGTGACTCCATAGGACAGACTAAAACTGCTCTGTAGAGTTTGCAAGGAGTGTCTGGCAGATCTGAACTCCCACACTTTTGCTCAGCAGACATAGGACTTAACCACTATGTCGCCAGAGTTTCCCAGTGGCGTAAGAAACCTCCCTCTTTCTCCCCAAAAACCAGCTATTTGTCTCCATTGCCAGTTCATTGAAACAATCTTTGCATCTTATGGTGAAACTATTCCTTCCCTAGGAAGTCAGACCTCCAGAAAAGTAAAGCTTAAGTTTGCAGAAAGGTAGAACAAAACTTGAAAAGTGGGTTGTTTGTTGGAAGGGAATCACAAACAGATACCACAGCACCACACAGTGCAAATGCAGAGTTTATCAGAGGTAAAAAATACAATAGAGCAATAGTATTGTACACACCTTTCCCTGAACTCTCATAAGTCCACACCCTAGCCAGAGGTGGCATGCTAGCACCAGAAGTCTTGGAGTGCAACAGTGAGCACTCCAAGAGAAAGAATGAGTCTCATGCCCCAATTATATTATACATTCCTAGGTCAGCCTACGAAGGACTAAGGAACATCTAGTTTCTCCAAGTAATTAGAAACTTCCAAAGACTCTTTGAACCCAGGCACAACTTTTTAAGAGTTGCGTTAACGGTGTCCCAAGTCTGCATACTGAGCATCCCAGAAAAGCTTTGCATGTCAGGGACACAGCAGCCAAAGGCCTTTTCATCTTCTGTGGGCCTTTAGTCTATCTGAGGTAGCTGCAAATGTATCAAAAGAGGAAAGCAAATGAGCTTTCAAGGCCATTTGGATTTGTTTCCCATTAGAATGATAGATATAATAGTGAGAAGAGTCACTTCCACTTTCCTGACTTGGTTCTTGAACAAGTATATTTTGATTATGGAAGTGATAACATCACAGTCAGCCTCAGTTTCCGAGTAAGTGCGGCATCCTATAAGACTGCAAATCAACTTTAAAGAGTGCTAGCTTTCTGCTGACAACAAAACTAAATATTCAAACATTCTGTTTTTCCAACAGACCAAGCTGCGTTAAATAAATCTGATGAGCCTAGATTCACAGCTGCTCTTCTCTGGCTGTTAAGTGGAATTCCTAAGTCAGACTCTGTGTGGTCTAGAAACCACGACTGGGAGTAAGGCTCTCTGGATTTACACAGATAGCTTAGCTGGAGGAAGCAAGTTGCATAGACAAGACACACTCACTTCTGAAATGTGTATCTATTTCTATGAGGACAAATTTGGCTTGCCATGAATTGTTTCCCCTTCTTATAGGTATATTGTACAAACTAAAGCCGCTTGTATTTCATCTTAGAGAAAAATATCTCAGCATGTCTCAGATTATAAAACCCTTGGAAGACTCACTGACATAGTAGAAACTTTAATTTTTATGTGGATTTATCTCTTAATCTTTGCACACAAATTACTTTCTGGATATTTGGGATATTCTTGTTACTTCCTGCTCATCAGATGCAATCAATGTCAAAATCATAGGCCAGTTAGGTGTTCAGAAGAACGTCCAAGTTACCAAGGTCCTGAGGACTCTATTATGACAGAGAACCCCAAATGACTACTAGTTTCAACTCACAGTGACAGAGTAGAACTGCCCCACAGAGTTTGTTGTCTTTGATAGGTAAAAGCAAGCTGTTTCTATCTGTGCTTTCAAATTACTCAGGAGAGAGAGAAAAAATATCTCCCTCGTCAAATCAACAGCTCTGTAGTAAGTTACTAGGTGCTAAAGATACATGACTGAAACAGTATTTGCATTTGGAGTTACCCTCTGTTTAAATTTAAGACAGTTCACAATCATTTTCCAAGGTCCCTTCTGCTTTTTGCAGGTGAATTAAACAAAGAGGTGCTAGGAGGCACCATTTCTGTGTCCTTCAATCATTAGGTGGCATAACTCTTCTAGGGTCAGGCTT
This sequence comes from Heterohyrax brucei, assembly GCA_028571685.1. Lineage (NCBI taxonomy): Eukaryota > Metazoa > Chordata > Mammalia > Hyracoidea > Procaviidae > Heterohyrax > Heterohyrax brucei. The sequence goes on from CM053148.1 coordinate 111,433,945, forward strand.
TTACTTTTGATTGGTAAGTATGGACACTTCTTGGATTTAACAATTAGCCCTTTACTCATAATTGTCCATGTAGAGATTTTGTCAGTTCCCTAATATACCTGACACAGCTGTGCAATCCCAAACTGAGAAAATAACCTGAGGATGGTTCTGGAGACCCAAGAGCCCTCTCTGAGATGGGCTTAGGCCAAACTCTACTCATCACTCAACTCACAGCCCCAGTGAACAATGGTGGCATTTCAGATCCCTAGGAATTAGTGTTGACTAAGAGACAATACCAGTTTTAATTTCCCCAGTACACAGCCACAGGTAAATGCACAGTCATGGGTAAATGGTCACATGCTCTCTCAGGGAACGCTTGGAAAGACATTCATCGTATGTACGATGGTCCAACAATTCAATTTGCAAACGTATCCCAGAAAAGATGCTGCATACCTCGTTGTTGTATATCATTATGGTCACCTAGGAAGTATTCCCCTTGGGAAGCTATGCACTGATGCCAGGGCCTAGTCTTTCCTTAGAAACAATTTTGGAACTCTTTTTCTGGAATGGTCATCAGAGTTGTCAATGCATTACTATTGATGTCTTGAAGTCATCAAATGTCTTCCTTTTAATATTCTCTTTATTTTTAAGCTGGCTGGCTTTATCTTTAGGGACAGAAAAAAGTCACTAGGGGTCACATCAGGTGACTAGGGAGGGTTGTTCCAATACAGTTATTTGTTTACTGGCTAAAAACTCCCTCACCGACAGCTATACAATTAAGTTGGCAAAATTGCCACTGTGCCACCACATGCAGTGGCCATTCCAGGAAGAGTTTCAAAGTTGCTTTGAAGAGTGGACTAGGAGCTCATGTAAGTACATAGCTTCCCAAGGGGAGAACTTTGAAGGTGACCATAGTGATATTCAGCAACGAGGTATGTAGCACTTAGAACAGTTACGTTCACGGACTTAATTGTTGGACATTGTACTCATGTCAGTGTTTCAGGGCCTACCTTGAAGGGACCTGACCTACCCTTCAGTTAAAGGGTTCAGATTTGCAGATTAGACTGAGTGAATAAATAGAGTGAGCAATCATGACTTACATGGCAGTGACTCAAAATTTCTACTTCCCAGATCCAGTATATTTCCTGTAACGTAGATTGAACAACATTTTATGACTATTTATTTCATTCCTGTTATTGTTGTTGTTAGGTGTCATTGAATCAGTTTCCACTCATAGTTATCCCATGTGTCAGACAGTAATTTCCCCATATGGTTTTCTAGGAAGTAATCTTTAGGTGAGTAGTCTGCCAAGTTTTAAGACTCTATAATCAATTAACCATGTTCCAGATTACTGTAGGCTGAAACACTCTGATTGACATTCACCCTTGTGTCCAGTCACAACAAGTGACTTATTTAAGTACCTCTCTTCTTCTGCTCCGAGATTCCCATAATACCCATTAAAATCAGGGAGACAACTCCCTGACATCAGAGTGATGTCAACTCCCACCACCATTCCCAATCCTTGAATGACAGCCAAAGCCAAGTTTGCAAGAACACTGATACTGCCCTCCTAAAGCATTTCTCCGTGTCTTTATGATGAAACACTAGGTAACATTCAGGGTACATTTTATTAGAGGACAAGAGAGCAAATTGTAAGTAAGCATAAGGAAATCTGGCATCTGGACATCACTAAACATAGCCTTTTGTTGAATCCACACTTTAGTCAGTCAATGAAGCAAATTGTTAAAACCTTTTCAGGGCTGTTCAAGTTAGCACCTGAAATCCAACATCCTATCTTTATATGTCACCTCCTTAGTCTAACGTGGAAACCCTGGTGTGTAGTGTTTAAGTGCTACAGCTGCTAGCCAAGAGACTGGTAGTTCAAGCTTACCAGGTGATCCTTGGAAACTCTATGGGTCAGTTCTACTCCATGCTACACGGTTGTTACGAGTGGAAATTGTCTCAAAGGCAACAGAGTTTTAATGTGCAGTCTCCCAAAGTAGTGTTGTTGTTAGGTGCCCTCAAGCTGGTTCCAACACATAGCAACCCAATGAACAGAACGAAACACTGCCCAGTCTTGCTCCGTGTCCACAACCGTTTCTAGGCTTAGACCTATAGTTGCAGCCACTGTGTCAAGGGTCTTCCTCTTTTCTACTGACCCTCCACTCTATCAGACATGGCGTCCTTCTCCAGGGACTGATCCTTCCTGACAGCATGTCCAAAGTGCGTAAGATGAAGTCTTGCCATCTTTGCTTCTAAGGAGCACTCTGCTAGTACTTCTTCCAGGACAGATTCTTTATTTTATTTTATTTTATTTGGAGTTCCGTGGTACTTTCAACATTCTTCTCCAACACCACAACTCGAAGGCATCAATTCTTCTGTCTTCTTTGTTCATTGTCTGGCATTTGCATGCATATGATGTGATTGAAAATACCGTGACTTGGGACAGGCACATTTTAGTCTTCAAGGTGACATCTTTACTTCTGAATATTTTAAAGACATCCTTTGTAGCAAATTTATTTCCCAATGCAATGCATCTTTTGATGTTACTGTTCCCTCCTTGGGCACTGATAGTGGACCCAAGAAAAATGAAACTCTCGACAACCTCAATCCTTTCTCCACTTATGACGATGTTGCTTACTGGTCCACTTGTGAGGATTTTTGTTTCTTGATGCTGAGGTGCAATCCACACTGAAACCTGTGGTCCTTGATCTTCATCAGTAAGTGTTTCAACTCCTCTTCACTTCCAGCAAGGTAGTGTCATCTGCCTACCACAGGTTTTTAATGAGTTGTCCTCCAATCCTGATGCCTTGTTCTCCTTCATAAAATCCAATTTCTCAGATTATTCCCTCAGCATACAGATTGAAAAGGTAAGGTGAAAGGATACAACCCTGACACACACTTTTTGGGTGCATGCTAACCAGGTAAACCAAAACCACTCTGAGTACCTAAAACAGCCAACGTAATGAAGAAAATTTGTTATGCAACAATGAAAGAGACAGATAGTCTCACAGGAAGGGGATGGTGAAACAAACTGGAGATAAGCAATATCAGGAGGCTACAACAGACATTGAAGACAAGAAAGAGGAGCCCAGCGAAGGAGCACAGAGGCTGGCGAACTGCCAAGTGTTGGAGTCACAGACAAGGTCCTTGTCACCTATGAAGACACAGTAGCACAGCAGTTGCTCTGTCTAAAACAGAGAGGAGGAGGAGTTATAGCCTGGCTTTTTCTCTGCACCTGCCTTCAACCTCCAGTCTCCATCCTGTGCTGGGGAACAAACCTCTGATAACGCCAAGCACAACATCAGGAGGTCTCAGAAGAAATCTGAGAGAAAACACCCCAGGGCCTACAAAGAAACAAATGTAGTGTTTTATGAAACAGAGAAGTTTAGTCAGAAGAAGAAGTTATTCCTCCTTCTGCCTCAGAATGGATTTCTCTGACGACAGTGGGGAAAAGGCATTGCCCAGTGAGGAGAGCATAAGGCTTGACGGCCTTGAACTATGAATAAGTTCCTGTCGGGGTGAAAGCTGAGGTATGCCTTACGGTGCATTAGGATATTTACTAAGGAAGAAGACACTGAGGAGAAATAGGTGCTGATTTATGAGGAACGGAGGAAATGACTTGACTGATGTGGTGAAATTATTGGTAGAAAAGAATATGAAAAAAATCTGAACAGATAAAACAGCCAGACTCAAGAAGCTGGGAAGGATTTTAGGTCATAAGACTTTAGTGTTTTAACTAGCTTTGTCCAGAATACTGGATGGCATCAAGAGCAGATGGTAAATGCTTTTAGATTATGATGATCAATCATCCATCATAAAATGAAAGTGTGAATGACTGTAGATAATTACACGAAATATGGGCACAAGAAAATTAGATAGAAAATGTTCACTGATATCAAATTTTATCCAACTATTTGTTTCCCAGAGGAAATCACAGAAGCCAGCATTCATTGTTAAAATTAAGCCGGACATATCACAAGGATTTGTATATTTAAATAGAGGTAGAGTTGAGTAAGCAGGGAGTGAGGATGGAGCACCTGTTACGTCATTTGTGATATGTACCTAGAACTTTGTTTATCTGCTGTGCAGCACACAATTAGTAGCAAGAATATTGTAATTTTTTTAAATTCTATTACTTCTATTTTTCAGAATGCAATTATTCAAACCAGCACATATAACACACAAGACTAGCAAAAAAGTCTAAATCATGCACAGGTTTGAGTGTTGTCTCCTTAAACATTAAACTATGCTAAAAACACATGTTTCAGAATGTCATATCCCTACAAGAATCGTATCTATCTTGTTTCTGTTTCTTCAAATTTTGTAAACACGAATTGCATTTCTTACAAAGAGATTCTTTGGAATTTTTATTTATTCCACTTTGTACAGCACTGTCATTATTGACTTTTTATGGCTCATACTTCATTGACATCTGAAGGAGCTGTCAAATCGTCTTTTCTTATCGGGTTACAATTGTCAAACTGTTTTAGCCCCAGGAAAATATTAATTCCAATGTCTACAGCTGGTATGGTATTATATTTTTAAAACATACATATAGCATAACAGAACTTGTCAAACTACAAGAAGTCTTAGATAGTCTAGCTGTGTTGTCTCTGATTTGAAGATAAAGGGTCACACCAGGGAGTTGTAGGCAGATTTTTCAGGACCCTATAGGTTGGTAGTTACAGAACTGGGACAGAATTTTTTTTTTCCTGATAATCCAAGAAATAAGTCTTTTAATAGACTTCAATAATTTAAAAAGTAATCTAGTTCTGTTCAGGGGCCATACGCAATTAGAAACACCAGGCAGTTGTCTTTACTCTTAAAAAAAAAAACAAACAAAAACTGCTTCATCAAGGGAATCATTCATTCTTCAGTGTTCTCATCTTCAGGTTATTTGTGCACAAATTTTTCTTTTCAGAGTCATCTTACAAACTTCTTTTTTTTCCTTGTTTGTCCATGTTGACTGCCTTCCATAACTTTTTTTTAGCTTTCCTCTCTGCCTCCCTTTCCTGACTTGAAGTCTTTTTAATCTTAGCTCTTCAGTCTCTGGTTCCCCTATCATCTTTGGAGTTTGCCATGATTGAAACCAGAAAATTAAAAATGCAGAGTCACAAACCAATGTCCCCAAAAGTTCAGACTTCCTTTTATTAATACAAGGCATCTGTTAAAGTAGCATGTGCATAGGCAGATATGCTGTGAACCTAATTAGGCTAAAACTTCAGTAAACTCTTTTTTGTACAGATTTTTTCCAAAGTTCTGGGAGGGACTCAGGCTAGGTTCATAGCACCATGTTTTTGCAAAATTGACAAAAATCGTTTATTATGACTACAGTCATGTAAGAACACTGTAGCTTTCCTTTCAAAGATTCTTTCCATCACACATTCCTGTTTTCAGGTGGTAGGGCTCCAGAAAATGGAAAGTTGATTGGGAACATACACATGTGATTTGGATGTAATGGGATGCATTTGCAGCATTCTCAGGCACTTGCATGAATAGTTAACTTATCACAAGCCGTGCCCACTGTATGAAGTCTTCTAGTAATGCTCCTCCCCTGATGGAGCTGTGTCAAGGACCCAAGATCATACTGCTCCATAACAGTGTTCCAAGGAAGGTCAATTACCAAGCTAAGAGATTAATGAGAAATAAACAGATCTGAAATGTGCAGCTAAGTATTATTGCTGCTAACTGAAAGGTCAGTAGTTCAAATCCACCAGCTGGTCATGAGTAACCCTGCGGAGCCATTCTACTCTGTCCTGTAGGGTTGCTATGCATTGGAGTCAACTCAGTAGCAATGCGTTTGTTTGCTTTGGTTTGAAATGTGTAAAGAATAAAACCAGTTGTTTGAAAAGTGTTACGTCATAGAGGCATCTTAAGTAGTTAATAAATACATCACATTGTGTTTCTGAATTGTCTGCTTTTGGTTTTCATCAGCTTTTCAAAAGTAGTCAGTTGTGAGTCCTTTTGTTATTTTAAATAAATAATTTGGGTATAATTTAATATTTGTAATTTTGTGGTTTTTTTTTTTTCTTAGAGATCTACCCCTCACCCCAACTTTTATAAACTTCAGACCTCATAACACCTGGTTCTGCCTCTGAGTGACTAACTTTCCACAGTTAATTCTTTCAGGCAGTGATTATGGATTAAACTGTATCCCCACAAAATGTGTGTCTGCTTGACTATGCCACGATCCCCAGCACTGTGTGATTGTTTGCCATTTGGTCATCTCATGTGATTTTCTTGTGTTGTAAATCCTACCTCTGTTAATGAGACAAAGTTACAGGAAGTTATGTCAGTGAGACAGGACAACAGTAGGTTGTATCCTGGGTCAATCTCTTTCTGAAAGATAAAGAGAGACAGGGTGACCTTATACCACTAAGAAAGTAGTGCCGGGACAGGATGTCCTTATATTGAGACGTTTCAAGTCAGGGGAAGATAGATAAAAGAACCTTCCCCTACCCTAGAACAACAGAGAAAGCATTCACTCAAAGCTGGTACCCTGAATCTGAATTTCCAGCCTCTCTGAACGTGAGAGGATACGTTGCTCTTCGTCATAGTTACCACTTGTGGTATTTCTGTTATAGCGGCACTAGGTAACTAAGACATTTAGAGCTACCTGATTCTGGTTCACTCCAGCAACTAGAGGTCAGCAGGACTGGCTAGGAAGGACCTACTGTTGCTAATCAAAGAAGTAAAAGGCTGAAATCTTTCCTGGGGGTTGCAATAAAAATGACAACATCAGAGAAGTTGAATTTGGTTGACAAGTCGAAGGGTGTCTTCATTAGCCAGGAGTCACAGATAGAAATTTCAGAAGACTCACAGGCCCAGAAGCGGAGCAGTGACTAAGGACACGTGTTTGATCTGAGAATATTTCCAGTAAAACAATGGGCAAGTCTAAGACATGTTTGTGTGAACGTATACTGCCTGAAAAGAGGGCAGTTTGACCTATTTGAAATAGTAAAGATATTCTCCCATTGCAGTCCAATCAATCCTGGCTCATAGAGGCTCCACAGAGTTTCCAAGGCTATAAACCTTCAAGGAATCAGATTGCCATGTTTTTTAATGTGGAACTGCTAATGGTTTCAAACCACTGAACTTATGGTTAGCTGCTGAGCACATTAATCACTGTATCACCAGGGGTCCTTCTGAAAGACGCTACACCTCTGTGCAAATTCTCTAAGGAAGAAGATTAACAGCCATCAGACTTCAAGACTAGATTCCCTAGGGACTGAAATTACTACTCAGCTTTACTTGTATTAGTATTGTCAGCCTGCCCAGGTGCCCCAATAGAAAAGTCAAACAGAGAAGGAAAAAATACCGAAAAGGTATCGCATCCTCTCTTATTGTTGCATGTCTTGTTTTAACATCAGTTGTCGTGTCTGTCAAAAATGACATCATACTCAAACATAGTTTACTTGATAAATTAGTTATCTCGATGCCCATTAAGGCAAAAGTTCCGGGCGTGAAAATTGCCAGCATGAAAAAGGTCAATCATACATCTGTATGCGTATATATACATATACATACACACACACACACACACACACACACACACACACACACATATATGAGATACCTTGGTGGCACAGTGGTTAAGAGCTACAGCTGCTCATCAAAAATCAACAGTTCAAATGCACTGGATGCTCTTTGGAGAGCAGTGTCGGTCTTTATATTCTTTCATTATGTACATTTTTCAGTGTGAATGCGAGCAAATATTAGGCACTCAGAGTCACTGGTGAGAAGACTGTGGTGACTTCGGAGAGTGGAAAAGAAATGAAGTCAAAGGGACTGAGAATTCGAATCTTATTCTGCTTTAAGTAATCCATAGAACTTCTTTGCAACTCAGTTTTCTCATCTATAAGTTGGGAAGAAGTCATGTGGAGGATATAGTAAGGTAACTTTTTCATGATGCATAGCTGCAAGATACCTAGTAAATTGGGGCTATTTTTAATTGATATATGAAATCCTAAGTTTCTTATGAAATGTTCCTTCTGTAGATATTTATATATTACTTCATTAAATCCATATAAAAACAAAACAAAATCAGTTGCCATTGAGTCAATTCCAACTCACAGCAACCCTGTAGGACAGAGTAGAACTGCTCCATAGTTTCCAAGGACAGCCTGGTGGATTCAAATTGCTCATCTTCCGGTTAGCAACTCAAGCACTTAACCATTATGTTACCAGGGTTTCCATGAAATTTACATATCTATTCTAAAATGTAGATATTGCCATCTCTCTCTCTCTCTTTTTTCTGCTACTGGGGAAGACTGGAAACACTGGTGATGTAGTGGGTAAGCATTATGCCTGCTAACCAGAAGGTTGGCAATTCAAATCCATAAAGTGCTCCTTTGGAATTCTATGGAGCAGTTCCCCTCTGTCTATAGGGTTGCTATGAATTGCACTCGACTTGACAGTGGTGTGTTTTTTGTTTTTTAATGAAGAAGATACATTTTCTCAGGTAAAACAGCTGGCTACTAGGAGGTACAATGAAAACTGAATCTTCCTACAAGCCTCTCAGTCTGACAGAGAAGATGTAAATGGATGCTTTTTACCAGTTAGGATAACTGCATATTTTCAAGTGATTTCCTCCATCACTTTCAGTCCTGGCCCAGCACATACCCAGGGTGTGAGAAATGAAGGTACTTCACATTCATTACATATAAAAAACAATCAGAATCTAAATTCATTTTTTTTTTAGCACAGGAAACAAGATCTCGTCACTTGAGGAGATTAGGACATTGATGTTTTCAGATAAAAAGTAAGGTAAGATGTCAACACAGAGAAGCTACGTAATTCTTCACATTCATTGTTCACTATGTTGATGAGATCTGAGGTTCACCTGAGACAGGAAATAACTACAATCCTTCATACCAGAGGCAAGTACAGAACGAGTTGATTCTGTAGCCACTAGTTACAAACAGCCAGAGTTCTATGCTCACAAAACCAGTCACATCTCTAGGTGGCTCACCAAGTTCAGATTGCTCTTGCTTTCCCTAGTGTCTGCTCCCTTTGGGCCATTTTTAGTTCCTTCTTGGCTCCATTGATTCTAGTTGACTCAAAGATTCTTAAAGTCTGATCACAACAAATATATTCAGAATGGATAACAGCAACCACTCTGTGGGGACAAGGGAGTGGAGGGTTGTGTTCTAAGATTCTACCAGGGCTTAGACTTCAGTTTGAGTACTGACTGTGAGTGTCCTAGTCTAAGAGCTGATCTGCTGACATCCTCACTTCTTAAAACACAAGATTAATAAAAAGAAAAACATTAATACTGACCTAATGCTAAATGATTTATATTCCTTATTTAATCCTCACAACAACTTTATGAAGTAGTTGCTAAATAAACTGAGATTTAAAGAGATAAAGTAAATTTCCCAAGGACACACAGTTTTTCTAAGTAGTATTGCTGGAACTCAGAATTTTTTTTTTGTTGTTAAATATAGTAATAACATCTTCACAAATAATGTTTACTATTGCTGTTTGTGAGAACCACTTGAGGCAAAATCATATGATGGGTATAGCATTTATTTAAAAAATGAAAAAAAAGAAAACACCCATTGCCATCAAGCTGTTTTTGACTCATGGAGAAGCCATGTGTTACAGAGTAGAACTGTTCCATAAGTTTTTCTTGGCTGTAATCATTAAAGAAGCAGTTCACCAGGCCTTTCTTGTGTGGTGCCACTGGGCAGCTGTGAACTGCCACCTTTTAAGTTAGCCGTGAAGAGCAAACCCTTTGCACCCCCAGGTATCTTGGTATGTAAAAGACATTTAGTAAATATTCGTCCTTGCATCTTTGTATCTGTGTACTGTTTTTAGCTTTCCCAAAGCAAATTAAATTTATTTTATTTGATCTTCAAGATAAATTTCATCTAACAAATAAGGAAAATGAGGGAACAAATGATATCAACAAATTACCAATGGAGCAGATCATAGAGATTTCTTTGTTCACATTTACCATCTTCCCCTCTCCAAACCTTCAATCTGTCAAAATCTTATAAGCAGAAACTTCTGTGTTAACTTCTATAGGGTCCTCTCTTCCTTTTTTGGCTCCGAGCAGAAAGGCACAGGCTTATTTTCACAACCAGATGAGTGTCTTGAAGTTACGAAACCTGATAATGCATGCTTAAAATGAATACTCGATGTTCTTTGGGATGATCAGGGCAGGAAGGCCACTCTCTACAAGACTTTCCCTCCCCTTGCAGTGACAAGCCTTAATGGAATCTGGCCTGCAGAATGTCTGGGCTGTGTGCAAGGCTGGTGTCACAGCAAGTCCAAGCAAGTTTCCTGAAGAAGCTCAGCCTTTAAGAAGTCGTGTAACTTAAAACCATTCCTTCCAGCCACCACCCACCTTTCCCAGTGGGAATCTACTGAAATGACCCTTTGGAAGTATCAGGGAGGGTGTTAAGTATATGCCTTAGAAGAAGGAGACTGTTGGGAGGTGAGTGGGTGGAGACAAGGGGGAAAGAAAAATGACAAAGATGGAAAAAATAACCACCCCTGCCACCAAAATATTCAGCTCAAAGATGAGAGAGTACACCCTACAGCTGTTAGCACTGTTCAGCATTTTTTGCATATTTACATATTTCCAAACAGCCTTGTGTTTGTTTTAAAATCCCACACAGAAATCTCTGGTAAAGCTGTCACTGTGGAAAACTGGTTTCTTGCTGAAATTTGCAAAACTGTTTTCAAATTCTGTCTATATTCTACAAGCTGAGCAGAGGAGTCATGGCCATTGACTACAGTACAGTGAAATCTGGCAGTGCATTCATGGTCCAGAGTAAATAAAGTACCTGGTTGGCTACAGTCAATCTTTTCTTTTTTCTTAAGTTTTGGTAAATGCAAAATAAAACAGACGCTACCACCCAATGACACCTGGTTAGCTCTGAAATCACCTAAGTATGATTGCTTCTAAATTGCTAATGAGTCGTATTCTAATTCAACCTAGTATTTGACTTGAATGCATTTTCTTATTTAAAGGAAAAAGTAATCCTGAAACCCACTTCCCATGCTGCTACTTTCTTCTAGAAACATCCGACTGCACAAAACCTCACACTGCCCGTTTGAAAAAGGTTAGCGAAGTTCCAACAGAAGGGATAAAATAATTGAAAGCTCTTATTTTCTTTCCTCAAGATCCACAAGAAAAGAGTGTCATGCTTAAAGAGGAGCAGATTTTGTATATTTTGGCAAGATATTAAATCCTCTATTGCTATATTTGGCTCTGTGCAAATAGTCTCTTGTGCAAGTGCAAAGCAAAGATCAGTGCTGGTGTTCTTCATTCAGCCACAGCCAAACTTGGTATGGAAAGTAGAACACTTGTGCCTGAGCATTGTTTCCAACAGAGCCACGAAGCTCATTTATTGATCAGCAGCGTGCCAGAGCACGGAAATCTACTTAACACTTTAAAGGTATCAGAACAGTGTCTGTCTTCTCGTAACATTTTTTTCCACCACTTAACTCATAGCAGATGTAAATGATTTAATCTGGACAAAAGTATAAAATTTCTCATCAGTGTGATCATATATAGATATTTAGTCAGAAGAGCTTCGGCAGGTCAAATGATATGCTTGGGGACTTAAGACATCACAGGATGGGCATATGTTCCCAAAAAAGGAAGCAAAACAATTAAATGGTATTTGGTTGTCCCCAGAGAAAACCACACTTCAGCTTGGAAGAATCCACACCAGATGTCTCGCTCTCCACCCTCCTGAATGCCTGTCTTACATAAATAACACAGAACCCTTTGGATTCTGAGGCAACCTCATAACCACATGAAATGTTTGAAATAGTGACAGAAATTTTCTTCAAATGTAATTATTTTCATCAGTGAAGAAGAACCTCACATAAACATCCATGCACATATTATGCCTTGAATACTCCAGATAAAACATAAAAAGAGGTTGATAAAAACCGATGGAAGTCCAATAGTAACTGTGGTAGACAGAAAAATGGGAACCCATAATCTCCACATCCTAATCCCCATGAATGTTATCTTCCATGATATCACAAAACCAAAAAAAAAAAAAAAAACCCGTTGCCTTCAAGTTGATTTGAACTGATAGTGACCCTATAGGGAGGAGTAGAACTGCTCCATAGTGTCTCCAAGGAGCGCCTGGCAGATTCACACTGGCAATGTTTCAGTTAACAGACATAGCACTTAACCTCTATGCCACCAGGGTTTCCATGGCATCACAAAGATCTTTCAACATGGAAAAAGAAAGCAGAGGAGGTCAGACTAATACAACATAGAAAAGCTCTATCAGTCATTGCTGATTTTGAGGATGAAGACAGGGGGACCATGAGCCAAGGAATCTAGAAGCTGGAAAAAGCAAGGAAATAGATTCTCCTCCAGGGCCTCCAGAAGGAATGCAGCTGGCCTTTTGATTTTGGCCCAGTGAGACTTGTACAGAATGTCTGACCTGCAAAAACTGTAAGATAATAAATGTTTGTTGTTTTAAGCCATAAAGTTTGTTGTTGTTATTACTTCTTACAGCCACCACAGAAAATTAGTGCAGCAGTATAAACGTGACAGACTGTTAAGGAGCCAGTGCCAAGTTATTCCACCTATGATGCTGGGAAGTCAACTGATTTAAATATTCATTCCCAGGCTTTTGTACTTTCCCATTAAAGACTGACTGAAGAAGAAAATCGAGTTTCCATAGGGAAACTCCAGCTGCCTTCATCCTATGTAACAAGCTTGTGGAATCCTGCTTTCCAAGAGACTCCTTCACAATCAGTTAATTGTGGACACATTTTATTTTTTACAGTGCTTTTGGCAAGTAAGGAGCCCTGGTGGCAAAGCAATTAAGAGCTCAGGCTGCTAACAACAAGGCCAGTGGTTCATATCCACCAGCTACTCGTTAGAAATGCTACAGGACATTCTATTCTGTCCTGTAGGGTGGTGTGAATGGGCATTCACATGACGACACACAACAACAGCAACGACATGGCAAATCAAAGTACCAGTAAATGCATAAACAAAACAACAAAATGTGCTTCCCTTTAAAGAGACAACAGATAACTTTAAAGATGTTATAAATGTCTCAAGGCTCCTGCTTCTCTGTAATCAGTATTGCCCATTTCGTTTGCTCTTCCATTACAAATACTCGTTTACATCCTCCTTCTCACGGCAACATATACATTTCCTTGGCTACAGACATCAATCTCACATAAATTTCTGGAGATATTTATAAGCCTCTTAGTTTAATGAGAAGGAAACAAGAGAGTTTTAGTTAATTGTCAAGAATTACAGAACAAATCAAAATGTTACAGTAAAATGTAAACATTAAATTCACATTAAATTATTTATTGGATCAATTGAAAATAATGATATTTGTTTTTATTACAAAATTTTCCATCATCTTATATCATCAACATATAATCATAGAAGCTAGATTGGAAAAGTGGATAGAAATGAGAAAATACCCACCCCATCGCCGTTATCCAACAAAATAACAGAAAAAAAAATTTATAATTGTCTTGTAAGAACAGAAGTTTCATGAATTACATACTTTTGCCAATTCAGAAAGACATCATAGCTAAAATTAGCTTCTTTTTCTAGACAGGTAAAATTAAGCTAGCAGAGAATTGTTTATAGAACGAAAATATTTTCAATTTCATCACATTTCAACAAGATGATATTTCTATTACTGTTGAATTTGCTTAATCAAATGGGAAATATAAAGCTCACTGTACCATGTAATTCCTTTTTTATAAGAGTATTTCACCTTACCTAGATTTCTATGATGAAAATAAACTGAATTCATATCTTCCCTTGCAAATATACACAGTTAAAAACAATATGAATAAGTCAAGCAAGAATACTTCTCTATATTGCATATCCTGAAAAATGTATGGGATAGTATTTTTAAGCCAAATACAGTATTCAAGATTCTAAATAGCCTAAGAGATTAAATTGAGTGTGTAAATAATCAATATTAACTTTTGCCCTAACCACAGCATAGAAAAAATGGTACAACTATATTAGTATAAAGAGAAATGGTAAAAGTTCACATCAGGTGTTTACACCAAAAACACTAATTAAAGAATCCTGTGTCCTAAAAGAGTTATTCTTGTAATGAGATTTTGTATACACACAATGGAATTTGTAAATGATGCTAAAATCTATTAATGTCCCTTGAAACTTATAAAGGAAATTCAGGTACATTTATCGGAACAAATTAATTTGAATACAATCAAGAAAACACTAGTTTCTTCAATTTAAAACAATAGAAACATTTTGCAAACAAGCAAAAAATACAATGGACAGTAAGAGTTGTTTTAAAATCAAGATATTTTAACAATAATGATAAATTCTATAGGGTAGAAATGTGTATAGGGTAAATTTCTTGGAGAACACCAAAAAGAGAAAACTTACTGAAAAATTCCAGAAGTCTGCTCTGTGACCAATCTCCATGACCAAGTTATCAAGGTAACTGGCATCCTGAGGCTAAGAGGCTTCCTTAAGAACTTCACGCAAGGCCCCCACTCAACCCAAACTAAGCCTCTTTGATATGGTTTAGATTCATCTTCCACATACAGGTTTATTTGCCTAAAACTTTAGGTGGAGTTTTCAAAATACATCTTCATAATCATTTTGCTGCTTAGTAGTAATTTTTAAAATGCACTTGATTCATATTTTCAGAAACCAATTCTGATTTCCCTCTCAAATCAGCCCTTACTTTTGTGAAAGCTGGATGTCATTTAGCCTGAAGGGAAGGAAAAAAATGCGTTTTTAGGTTCCTGTTGAACCTATCAGTGGACTCATTTCAGTCTTAGCCTCATGTAGTCTCTGCTGGCCTTCTGTGGGCTGTGAAGGTGATCAGGCACATGACTTCTAACTGCCATCAGTATGCCTTTGTAACTGCGGTGATTCGTGTGAACTCTCTCCACCTTTAGTAACTGACACCGTGTCAACAGCTGCTTCCGATAAAATTGTTTCTTTTTTTCTGAGATGAAGTTGAACATGCTGACTGCGATTTTAAAGAGTTGGGTATTTTTCCTGCTTTTCATGTGGAAGATATTTTTTTCCATCCATATTTTGTAACTGCTCCTTCTAGGCAAGTAAAAATGTTGGATGACTTCAAAGGGAATGTGTTGATTTCAGAGGCCAAAGAAGCCCAAAATATAACTGCAAAATATGAACACTGGCGATTTAACAAAAAAATGCTGCCTTCATTTTAGAGAAAACAATACATAGGGTCCTGGATGAATACAATTTTGGAGTATGTACTTGGACTTACATACCACAGAGTGGTTAGTTTATTTTACTTCATAAATGATACTCTAAACAAGTCAGTTCTACTCTGGCCTCTAGGGTCGCCATGAGTCAGTTCCGACTCGATGGCACTTGGCTTGACAAACAAATCAGAATCAATTAAGAAATTCATATTTTGTCATCCAAATGTCTTTGCAACATTTCTTATGCAAAAGGACAAAGTTACATATCTACATAATTGATTGTTACAGAGATGGGTACAGAAAAGGAGAAGGAGCATTTGGGAACCCAGTTTTAAGATCTGCTCATTTAAGGGACAGACATTTGTGGCAGCTGTCTTTTACTGAGTACCTACTATGAGGCAGATACACACACATACACACATACACACACAGCCAGTCTGTCAATTAGATAGTATTGTAAAGTTTTCCTGATGAGAGAGAATGAACCCCCAAACCACACGTCTAATGAAGGCTAATTCAGAATTCAGAGAATAGCCTGATGTCCTAGCTAATATTCTTTTCCACTCATCCATTTTGCCTCTCTATCTACCCAGCCAGTCAGGACTCCAACACGCTTTCCTTTCCCACCATTTAATGACACTTCTCCATTGCCTTAATTCACCAAATACTAATAACAAAGGGACGCACAGTTTCTTGAAATAGTTTCTAATTGCCACTTTAAATGACAAATCTCAAATTAAATCAGATTACAAATCCAAATGCTAGTTTCCATCATATCTGCAGATTTTGGAACAGGAATGGCAGTTACAATCTGTACAATGAATATCAAGTTTCTCAAGAATTTATTTTGTGTCAGTGATTATAACTGGTGTCTTAAAAAAAAAGTTTATTCTAAAGAAATCATTCCTCACATATTTACAATCCACTAGTTCTCAGTTTGTAAATTTTAGAGTGATTCTTGCCATTTTTGCTTAAAATCAGAAAACTCACTGGTGTCAAATCAGGTCCAACTCATAGCAACCCCTGGGGGTCAGAGCTGAAACTGCCCCATAAAGTATCCGAGGAGTGCCTCGTGGATTTGAACTGCTGACTTTTTGGTTAGCAGACTTAGCACTTAATGCACTAAGCCACCAGGGTTTCCAAAGTCATTAAGAAAATCATTTTAACAAGAAAGAGAAAGGAGAAAAATTCCAGGAGAAAGTATGAGGAGGTGGCTAACATTCTTAAAAAGACAAGATTTTGTTTTGCTTTGTTTTCCTTTCTTAGTCTTTGAGGTTCTTTCCAAATAAAACATGACAGCCCAAATAATCTGTTAGGATCTTAACTTGTCAACCTTATGTTGTTTCTTACCTAGTGATAGCTTACTGTGGGAAGAATAGATTACATTTAAAATAAATGAGATTTTCTAGCGTCTAGTTTACAGATTTTTAGAAAGCTTGAATAAAGTCTATTTGCAAAATATTCAACAATGAAGTGGTTCTAACAGAAATGACAGAGGGAGGTGGTAGCTCTCAAAGTGGCAGCTTGAAAGCCTTTAGACTCAACACCGATGTGAGAAAACCAGACCTACAAAGTGGTAGTATTTTAACTGCTAAATAAACTCAAAACACTATGCTAACCTACAACTCAACCTCTTACTTCTGGTAGTAACACAGTCTGAGCAACCCAAAAACCCATTGCCATTGAGTCAATCTCAACTCATAGTGATCCTACAGGACAGAGTAGAACTGCCCCATAGAGTTTTCAGGGAGCACCCGGCAAATTTGAACTGCTGACCTTTTGTTCAGCAGACGTAGCACTTAACCACTACGTCACCAGGGTTTCCAGTCTTAGCAAAGGATGTCATAAAATTACTGAGAAATGCCTTCCATCTTCTTTCTACTTAGGTTTGATCTACTCTTTAGATGGTAGTCTGCCAACAATAGCTCGGTTTATTTTCCAAGGGAGAGATCATTTACAAACCATCTCTGTGCACGTCAGAATTCAGGTCTCGGTCTAACCTGGTGCACAGAGTCAAGGCTTTATTTGGTGGTTACCACAGACGACGTAAGGCACTCTAAATTCAGTGTGAACCCTCTGTATGGTCTCTCCCCGTCAATTGGCTTCGGTGAAGAATAAGGAAAGGAGTAAGCTTTTAGCACTCTCTCTTCTTCACTTCTGGAAGTCAACTGAATAATTTGAATCAATTCCAGTAAAACTTTTTTTTAAGGAGAAAACACAAAGAAAGGCAGTAAGTTCCAAGGGATGAGAAGACAAATATATAATCTTCAGTGACTCATCTCATGGGAATTTCTGAATAATTGCCTTGGAGAACTTGGAAGAACCCAAGATAAAGCCAATTTTACACATTTATTCAGCTTTTTGTTCCATATTTGGGCAAATTATGGATAAAATTCTGTATGGTAAATACTTGTCTGAATCAAGATATAGATAATTTAGCTAAACCAACACCTGGAAATTTAAATTCACAACAGTAGGTATAGAGAAGATACCTTAAGTTCAAAGCCCACATTAGGTAAAAATGTGCTTTTTAGGTTAGCAGAGCCTGGGTAAGAAGAAGTAGTGCATGGAGTCACAAAAATACAAGAGATTTTATAGATTTATCACTCACGGGGTGCACCAGAAGAGGAAAATAATAAATAAGATACAGCTAAGGCAATTTCTGAAAATGACCTGTGAAAACTCTACCTTGCTAAGAATGCAGTGTTGTTTAATATGTTTAAATGTTCACACATATAATATACTCAATTCAAGATGAAAAATGGCATTCCACTGAACATTGTATTTCACAGGGGTGAGGAGGCAGATTAGAGGGTAATCTGAGAAATTTCTTCATCAAGCTAAAATTTCTGTACAACACTGATTTTTTATCACGACCCATCTCTGGGAGCAGTTAAAACAAAAAATTGACTTTGTATCCAAAATCCTGAAAATATCAGCAACTGCTACTTGCATAATTTTTATTTATTTTTAACAGAATCTTAATCATGATTAAAACATCACCTTATTTACATCCTCATTTCTATGTCAAGTGGAATTCTCAGCTGTTTAATTTTTTAAATATTTCCATTCTTTGTGGCATCCATTCCAACTTAAATTTCATTACACTTTGTTTTTTTTCTTTAATAGAACTAAATGAACTAAAGCCAGACATAAATCAAAAAGTAAAGAGTTGCAAACCCCTACATTTCACATATTACATATAAGATATATTACTTTTACGTGTTTACGTCATGGGTGATATTACCAGGAACAGCCATTGATAAAGGCTTTGCAATGTATTGAGTACTTGCCAGATATTATCTTTTTAAATTATCTCTCCAAGAAAAAAGTGGACTTAAAATAATGACTTCTAACACTGCCATGAATGACTAATTAGAAACAAGGAACATGAGTCACTGGCATTCACAGGTAGCACAGTTAAATAATTTCTGTTTTCCAGTAGTTACTTATAAATGCTGGTTCTATTTATCAAAGTTGGATGGACTAGAAAGAATTATTATACTGCAGGCAAACTCTATCTGACTGACAGTTTACGCAAACTTTCTTCATAGCCAACTTCCACATACTCTTTGGGAGAAATCAAATGAATAAAAATTTCCTTACTTCTGCCCAGTCATTACAAAACTTCTTTTTTAAGCTATACATACAACTCACAGTTAAGTGAGCTATGCTGGAATTAAACATCCACTGAGATTATAATGTAAAAACAATACTGCATTGGCTTGGCAATGGTGCTAATTTTGCAAAAAGGAGAAAACACCAAACATTTGAGGTAATCTAGAAAGCATAGACAGAGCATATCACAGACATCTTGACAATCAGCATTTTAAACATTTTGCCAGTGCTTCTCTGAAAGCAAGTTCTTTAAACAGAACTTAACAATTTGTACAATTAAAAAAAAAAATACATCCCTTGAAAATAATCCATCAATTCTAAATCAAACTTTTGGTATTTCTACAAAAATAGATGCACATAAAGCTACAAAATTGTACTTCTGAAAGAATTAGCTTTTTCATTTGTGGCTTTTTTTTTTTTCCTGACAAGGTGTTTGGTTCTAAAAGAAAAAATCAATACAAAACAAAAAACTAAACCATGTAGTTAAAAAAGAGAGAGAGAGAGAAAGTTACACAGTTGGTAAAGGCTCAGATGAGGGAAAAGAAATAAAAATTGCTTTTCTTCAATTTCTAGAATGCACTCTGCTTTCTCAAGAAAAGGCTCAAAACAAACGTCAACTGGCTAACACTTCTTCTTCACCTTCCGTGTCTATTTTGTCCCATTGCGGAATGGAAAGTCCCAGAAGTATCTGGTCCCAGTGGCCCTTAGATTCATGCAGCAATCTGACTTGCTAATACTCTGTGTTTTAGTACCATGGTGACTCTTTGCTCTTGTCTTGATGCTGGAGACCTAGAAAAGGTGACAATGGGAAAAACAAAACAGCATTGGTAACATGTATCACTCAAAAATAGGTCTAACCTGCAATGCACTGGATATAGAAACCAAAAAGGACAATCTAGTCAGCTGTGAGATAGGATCTAATGACTACAGGCTCTCTGAGGAAATTCTGGGTTTGAGTTCCTAACTTTGAAAAAGCTAACCAATGCAATGTGTGACTAAAACTCTAAACTGCTGCAGTGCTGGAATCCAATCAACACTTGGGTATTTATACAGTGCAAAGAGTTTACATGATTTTTACTTTTTTGGAGTATGACTAAATACTAGATAAAATGAAATAAAATCAAGTGAGACTTTTTAAATTTTATAATTTCAAAAGGAGATAAAATTGGGGGAAAAAAGTATACTTAATCTTTGGGGCACTTAGGCCGTACTTCAGTCAATACTCATAGCAATGATCAGCATGTTTGAGACTAAAGTGCTAAATAAATGCTTTGGTTATTTCATTTCCCAATGGAAATGATATCAATTATAGTCAGTAACTGAATATCCTTAAAAACTCAGTTTAATGCCATAAGTAAAACAAACAATTCATTCACAATTAAGAGCGAAAACCTATGGAAAAACTGGTGACCTAGTGGTTAGGTGCCACAGCTGCTAATCGAAGGACTGGCAGTTCAGATTTGTCGGCTGCTCCCTGGAAACTGTAGGGCAGCTCTACCTGTCTGACAGGGTTGCTCAGAGTTGGAATTGACAGCAACAGGGCATTTTTTTTTAATGTTCCACTTATTAATTTTATTACTAATTTTTTCCATCATCTTCCCCAAAGTATGTAAGCTGGTTTACCAAAATCCATGCTGCTTACTACGGAAATAAAAATCACAGTTCAGTTTCATAAGACAAACAAAAGGAAAACAATTTAAACACACATTAATTCCATCTCAATGCTAAAATGATTCGGAAGAAGTTTCATAAAGAGGAACATTTCAAAATGTGATCCTGATATGTGTATAGTAGTGTCAACTGACTATTTTCTGATGTGGACAATGAGCATAGCACATGGAGTTTCCATCCACCTTGCTTTTTATTTTTTTGTACCTGAAGCATGAGTGTTTGAAAGAGGACTCAGAGTAACACTTTTGCTTCTTCAGTTGTTGAGAACAAAACAGCAAAATACTAAAGCAAAGCCATTTAAAGAAGTGAGCAGACAGACAATGTAGTTGCTGTTGTGTAGTTGCTGTGATCTCAGGCTGTCTTCCTGACGCTTGATCCAAAACTGTTTTTGGAAGCCTGGCTGACTGTCAGAAGCTGAATAATTAAACAAGTAAGTATGGTTTGAAATTTTAATTATTACCAAAACAGCTGCAGTGATTATGTTGCTTGTCTCTCAACTAGCTGAAGAATTTTATAAAACAATGGGTGTGATTACAAAAACAGGTACAGTTAGTTGTTGACAGCAGACACTGAGCATCGATAGAGCTAAGTGAGGGAGAGGAAACAAATAAAGGGAAATAAAGAAGCATCTTTTAAAATTGCAAGGCACTGCTCAAGTGTGTTCCTACTCTCGCATTTACGTACTAGAAAAGAGCAGCATTTCTTGAATGCAAAAAGACTCCTTCCAGCGTATGAGTATTATGCACAGTCAATCATTTTTTTTTTCCCATTTTAAAAGACAAGAGGAAGAGGAAGAGGAGGAGGAAGAAGAATTTTTTATTCCTTTTCTGGGGGATATCAATTCAATCTAAGTTTGCTTTATTCATCTTTGAGTCATTTTGTGGTCAGAATAATTTGCAACCTGACATAGTCTCTGCTGGGTAACTCTTATAATCTAAACCACCTTTACTGACAATCTGCTGACTCTATAAATATTTTTTTCATTATCAAAACGTCTCATCTTCTGAATGACTCATTATTTCCACACTTGAAGACTGCATATAAATCTATAGATTGTCAGCACTGCAAGTCATGAATATTGCTGTAATCATCAAGTGGTTTCAGAGTCTTTTTTTATCCCCTCTAAAGAGATGCAAGTCCATTGATCCAGTCCTCACTTCAGCTCCTTCCAGCATAAGTACCACTCAACTGCCAGTTAAATAAAACAATCTTCCAGTTTGTCTTGCAAAGACTATCACACCTTACGAATCACATTAGCCTCTTTCAGTGGATAAGTATTGCATTGCTGAAGATTGCTCCAAATTTTCCAACCAGAATAACAGAAGTCATTCTCTCACTTTCACAGCCACTCTCCAATTTTATCTTTCTTTATCCCTCTATCGCTTTGGTATAAATCTGCAAAAGTAATTCATCTGCAGCCTGAAACACATTACATATCTAATGTGATCTTTGTGGTTTAGCTTCTCTTTCATGATGGGACACGTATCAGACTTTTGCTTTAATTATAAAGCATTTGTACTTGTAGGTAAACCACAACAAAACACCACAAACAACTATTGTATAAGACCTGTTTGTATAAGACCTCATTAAAAGTTGTCACAGTAATTTCAGTCACATCATATGCTCGTGAAAGCTGGACAATGAATAAGGAAGACAGAAGAAGAACTGATGCCTTTGAGTTGTGATGCTGGAGAAGAATATTGACTGCTGAAAGAACAAATCAGTCTGCTTGGAAAGAAGTACAACCAGAGTGCTCCTCGAAAGCAAAGATGGTGAGACTACATCTTACATACTTTGGACATATTTGCAGGAGGGATCAGTCCCTAGAGAAGGTCAGCATGCTTGGTAGAGGGTCAACAAAACAGAGGAAGACACCCAACAGGGTAGATTGACATAGTGGCAGCGTCTATGGGCTTAAGTATAAAAGCAATTGTGGGTATGGTGCAGAACCGGGCAATGTTTCGTTCTGTTGTGCATTGCTATGAGTCAGAACCAACTTGACAACACCTAACAGCAAGTTGTGAAAGAAAATCAGCGATATGATTTTTCTCACAGGACAACTAGTGAGTGCGAAGATAGCTTAAGATATTTAAGACTCAGTTGGCATATTTAGCTGTCCCCAGTGAGAGGTCGGTGGTAAAACTGGTAATCCATAATAGCTTTGTGGTCTACATATATAGAGACAGCCAAGTGCCGAAAGGATTTCCCAAAATTTTCTTACCAAAACATAGACGTCATTGGGCTAGAAGTTTTCCTCCTATTTAGGCTTTTTTGCCTCCACACTTCCTTAACTCACACCTATACAAAATTGACTCACAACTTGCTGTTAAATTCCCCTCTAAACTGTCCCAAATCATCCACATTTAACTTCTTTTTTTAGTGATTCAATTATACGTCTATTGTTTAATCTGTGATATTTTAAGTACAAAGGAAGATAGACACACAAACGTTCATTAGCATTTTCTTTAAGGCTTCAGTGTTACAGATACTGTGCTAAATGTTTTACAGGAAATTTTTGTTTCACAGACGTAGTTTAAACCAAAAGAAGCACACAAAAAGAAATCCTACAGCCATGGAGTTGATTTCAAGCACTGCAACCCTACGGGACAAAGTAGAACTGTCTCATAAGGTTCCCAAGGTTGTAATCTATACAGAAGCAGACTGCCACATCTTTCTCCTGCAGAATGGCCGATAGATTCAAACTGCTGACCTTTTGGTTAACAGCTGAGTGCTTTATCCACTGCACTGCTACAGTTCCCTTTCTGTGTTTTACCCACTAAAACCCATTGCCATCAATTCCATTCAGACTCAACGCAGCCCCATAGGGTTTCCAAAACTGTAAATCTTTACAGAAGCAGATTGCTCCATCTTTCTCCCATAGAAATACTAGAGATTTCTGAAACCAATGCTTTTGGTTAGCAGTCCAGCACTTTAGCCACTCTGCCATCAGAGCTATGATTTAGGTGCCAGAAAAACATCCCTTTAATAACTGAGAAAATTAAGACTAAGAAAAATTATGTAAGTCTTAGGTAGTAGAGTCAGGATTTAACATGATGTGAGCCAATGTCAGTCAGTGGTCTTAGCCATTCATATATGCTGTTTTGTATCTGGGCTATCTTGGCTATACATTGTTATAAAAAAAAAAAAAAAACAGTAAAGCCAAACTCATTGCCACCAAGTCAACTCCAATGCATAGTGACCCTACAGGACAGAGTAGAACCACCGCCATAGGGTTTTCAAGGCTGAAAATCTTTACAGAAGCAGACAACTGTGTCTTCCTCTCACAGAGTGACTTATAGGTTAGAACTGCTGACTTCCTAGCTGACAGCAGACTGCACCAGGATCCTTATGTATTGTGCCATTAGCTTCCCATTGGACAACCCATCCAGTTGAATATTCTCATCAAAATTAATTCAAGGAAAATGTACTAGATTTTATATATTCCTTTCTGCACTATTCACAGCCTTATTTAACTGAGCTGATACCAAGATTAACAACATAGCTCCTAATAATTCCTTAAACAATGCACTTACAATGTTTTTCTGTAACCTACATTAAACAAATCTATAATAGTGTTATCCTCTGATGAAGACCACTTCAACAGTGTGAAAAGACATACCTTATAAACATTCTTTTTTGATATTCATCATTAATCTAACCTCCTTTCTGCAGTACTAATACAAGACAGCGGGGCCATACAGCTCATGAAGTGGTGGTCAGAAATGGACAGAAGAACAGAGACATCAAATTGTCAGCTACAGAGTTTGAGTGTCTGTGATTCTGATAGGACAAGATGCAAACTCACATGTTCAGTCCCTTACTTTATTTCGTTCCTACACCACTATCACTTAACTGGCAAAAGAAAAGAAACAAAAAGTAATGATACTACAGAAAGAAAGCAAAGGATGCTTTAAAAGTGAAATTTAGGAGAGGTTAGGAGCAGGAGACTGGTTTTAGTTTGGGTCAAGGAAGTAGATCATGATACTACTTATCTTCAAAATTTGGACCTTACAAATGGATTGGACTCAGGGACCCAGAGTGACCATATCATGTGTGCACTTTATGGTTCTATGAATCTATAGGATGTCGTCCTACTGGCCTCTTATTAGAAAAAGAGTGGAGAAGGTAGAGAGGAGGGGACAGGAGATTGTTAAGAGGATATGACATGGATAGAACTGAACGGAGGTGTGTGCTGTTAAAAAAAAGGAACATTACTATTAAAAACAAACAAACAAACTTGCCTTGTTTTCCCATTTTATAGCTAAGATTTTGGGAAACAGAATCTTCACGAATTCATTCCTTAGTAAATGGCTATTGGAATTGACAACAGAGTATGCATACGCATGCAAGGCCTGGAGAATTGCACCTCCCTTATCCAGTGAGCCCTGGTGGTGAATTTGTTAAGTGCTTGGCTGCTAACCAAAAGGTTGGAGTTCAAACACACCAACCATTCCACAGGACAGACATAGTAGTTTGCTTCTGCAAAGATTTACAGCCTTCGAAACCCTATAGAGCAGTTCTACTCTGACCTGTAGGGTTGCTTTGAGTTGAGCTCTGTCTGATGGCAAAGGGTTTTGGTGGGTCTTGTAAAAAAAATTCCAAAGTTTCTATGTACCATTCAGAAGGATACAGAAATTAGGTCAGAGAGAGTTCTGGTAAGTCTGCCTTTATGTGTGTCCAATAGCTATGATGAGGGTAACCATGGAAGAAGAAATAGAACGGGTCATACCAGCTAAGCATCTCAGAGGGATCTCAGCTTAACAGAAATAAGCCAAGTTAGTGTCTGCAGACCTCTGGTTGTCATTACTGGGGAGGGACTATAGTGTACAGAGAACTCATGAGAAGTAGACTGGGAGTAGTGGCTATGTTTAGAAACAAGGGCCAAGGTAGAGATGAAAGATAAGACAAAAAAACAGACAAGACAAAAAAGGTAGCAACCACCTATTTAACAACTTATATGATGTAGGTAACATTCTAGGACACAAGAAACAATCACAGAGAAAGATGCAATTCCAGAGTACAGGCAGAATCTGAGAAAAGATTTCAACTCTGAATGAAATGTTGTTTGAATCTGGGCACATCAGCAATATTGTTAAACAGGACCAATCAGGTTAAGTTCTCTGCCAATAGGTAGAAATAATAAATAGTGATTTCTGTTACGGAGAAAATTACACTCCCGTACACTTGAGTTTATGGGTCTGTTTGATGGTCAGACCTGAGTGGTACAAAGTGTTAGTGTGCTCACTGAGAGACTATAGGTTCAATCTACCTACTGATGCCTTCAAAGAGAGCCCTGGTGTGTTTCTGAAAAAAAAAAAAAACAGTCATTGAAAAACCTGTAAATACAGCACGGTTCTACTCTGATACACACAGTGTTGCTACGAGATGGAATCTATTCAGTGTTAACTAGCAGGATTGTCAGAGTCACAACCAATAGAAAAGCACAGACAAATTCTAAGGAAGGCTAATAACTGGGCAACACCATTGACCAGTCATAGTTCTCTAAGTGAGTTCAATATGCTTCCAATTAATTTCACTACTGGAGATAAAAGAGGTAGTATGGTAACATAAAATGGGAATACACTTTGATAAAAATAGAAGAGTAAATAGGAATGCAATGTATGAAACTGTGGATAGTAGATGTTATGATCTAAATGGAGCCCCGGTGGTGTAGTGGTTAGGATCTTGGCTGCTGTCCAAAAGGTCAACAGTTCTAATCTTGTAGCTGTTTCCTGGCAACTCCTTAGGGAAGTTCTACTCTGTACTACAAGGTCGCTGTCAGTTGGAATCAATTCTACAGCAATAGGTTTAATAATAAAGAAAGGGCTTAAGTGAGCCAATATAATTTTTCATAGATATTAAGATTCTGAAAATAATTTAGGCTCAGAATCATTGCAATAAGAAACTGGTAGATTGTTCTAAATATAAAAAAATTATGAATCCCTTCTTCACTCTTGCTGTGATAAATGTCATATTTAATTATACATCTAAATATTTGCAACTTTTTGTTAAATGTTATTATACTCAAACGTCACCAACAACTTACCATCTAACACTGACACATTAATAAACGATGAGAAACAAAGAGATGCAATAGCAATCCCGGGATTTTCTCCTACTATATGAAATTATTATTGTTATTGATTGTACAACTGCATTTGTCTGTGCCCAGAGGCAATCTGTTGTTAAATTAGTTCAAGATTTCCTGACAAGAGCTTTTTGGGGGTACCCCTTTAACATTGATTTGCAGAAAAATTAGAAGCAAGAAAATTATTCAACTTGGGAGCTGTTAATTTCAGGTTATGTGACAATCAAGACATTATATTTAATCATTATGGAGATTTCATTTTTTAAAGTTATGGTAAGTATATCTGCAACAAAATATTTGCCATTTCAGCATTCTTTTTACGTGTACAATTCAGTGGCATTAAACTGTGTTCCTCTTGTCATTCAAGCATCACTATTATCTATCTCCAAGTTTCTCCAACATCTTTAACATAAGCTTAGTATCCCTTAAGTAATAATTTTCATCCTTCCTTCATTTGTTAATCATTGGTCAGATGTTGCAAAACATCGTAGGTTACTTGCTTAAAATCATCTCAGGTAATACTGAAAAAGCAAAAGTTCCACAGCTACCCTCATCACCAGAAATCCATACTTATTACAGAGTATAATTTATAGTGAGCTGAGTGTTCTCAATTTGTGGCAATACTATCCAGGAAAGCCATTAAATTTCAGTGTACATAGATCTACTTAATTTTTTGCAAGGATGCACAACATTCTTTCCTCAGGATACAATGTTATTCATTTCTCTATAGCCAAGTACAGTCGAGTTGGATCCGACTCATGGTGACCCTAGGGGCCAGTTCTCTATAGATGCACCTAATTTAGACACACAGACACAAACTTGTTACTTGTGGAAATCAGACATAAACCCAAATTCCTGGAAATATAATGCTGAATCGAAGTATACATACATATCCACATTTATGTTGGCTAAATGCACCAAGAAAGTTTGTAAAATAAATATTCATAGTGTTTTAATATCCTATGGTTATTATATACTAAAAGTATATCAAATTGCATCAGTATATCTAATTGTTTAAATTTAAAGTGTTAAAAATCAAAACTGTCACTTATAGGATTCAGGTGCTCCTGACCCAAACCATGGTGTTTTCAATCACCTCATGTGTGTGAGAAAGCTGGATAGTGAATAAGGAAGACCAGAGAGGAGTTGATCCCTTTGAATTGTGGTGATGGCATTGAATATTAAATATAGGATGGACTTCTAGAAGAATGAACCAGTCTGTCTTGGAAGAAGCACAGCCAGAATCCTTCTAAGAAGGGTGGATCACAAGACTATGTCTCATCTGCTTTGGACACGTTATCAGGAAGGACCAGTTCCTGGAGAAGGACATCATGTGTGGCAAAGTGGAGCGCTGGCAGTAAAGAGGAAGCCTCTCAGTGAGGTGGACTGACACAGCAGCTGCAACAACGTGCTCAAATATAGCAATGATTGTGAAGACAGCACAGCACCCCAGAGTTTACTGGTCTGTTGCACACAGAGTCACTTTGAGTCAGAAGCAATTTGATTGTGCTTAACAATAACAACAGCAACTGTTTCCACTGACATTTATTTCAGTAATAGTGAAGCTGAATATGTTTTTTTGTGATTGTGGCATTTGTTCTTCCGTACATAGGTTTCATATTGGCAAATTTGTGTTTTGTTTTAATTTCATCATTGGTTTCTAAGTGCTTTTTATATATTAGCTCCATCAGCTTATTCCATGTTACAAGTTTTCTTTTGTCAGTTTGGTGACTTATACCTAGTGCTTAAATGTTTGACAGTAATTATTTCTTAGAAGTCATCATGACTAACAAGATGCCTTCTTCTCGAATCAAACCAAAGATGCAATAAATACATGATGGCACCTTGAGTTACAATCACCTTTTCTCATTACAACCCTCGCGCACTAAAATAATGGCTTTACAATACCTACTTGGAGCAGTGTAGTAATTAACTAGCAGAAGAAGATTTTTTTCCAGATACAGAGACATTTTTTGGAGGTACATTTAGAATTCACTTAAAACTTCCATATGTTATCACTGATAGAAACAATGAGGTGAAAACTGCCTGAACTTGTCAAAATGGATTTCAACTGGCATCCAAATAAGACACAGAAAGGTAAACCCTGCTGAACCTGATGTTACCAGGAGGCCATCACTTACGATGTTGTATGAAGCCCGGCACCCGCACACCTAAGGCAAACACTGCTGGTGACAAACAGTGCCCAGGTGTTCTGTGCTGTGCTTGTTTTCGCAAGCCCAGCCAGTCAGCAACCTACAGTAGCCTTCCTGCCCTCTCAGAACCTTCTGCACTTCAAAACCACAAGCTCTCCTATGAACAGAGTATCCTGTCTTTGCCTTGAGCCTCATCTGCTTCCTCAGACTTGCGCGCATGGAAAGACACAGCTAGAAGGTAAACTGGCAAGTACTTTAAGCATTAGGATATGGAGTTACAAATTAAAACCAGCCTTTTTAAAAACTGAACTTATGTGCAAATATAAAATATAAATCACAGAGTTAGGTGATTTTTCATCAAAGTAATTTATTTTGCTCAAAGTTGGAATGTCAGTGTGACAGACACCTTCTTGGATGAGAGGAGCAGGGAACCAGGAGGCACAGTATGGAATTTAGGCAGTGCTTAACCAACCCAGCGACCTCAATTTCAAAAGCAGATATAAAGCACCCTTGAAGAAAGACCCGAAGAATAAAATAAAAAGGGAGTGTGGAAGAGTGAAATGGAATCCCCTCTGTAGTTCCTCCTTGAGACTTTCCCCCAAAACTGGAGGGCAGCAAGATCAAAAAATGCTTGCATCAATTTATTGTAACTGAAACCACAAGTTACAGTACTCCCACGAGATTCTATCCAGACATCTGTTGAATAATAAATGCAGCCAAACATACATCTTTAAAGAGATTTCTAGGTTCTGCAGTGACAGCTTGACAATCTAGAAAATAGATAATCCAACAAGAAGAAGAGCTAATATGAACCCATTGCTTACCCATGAAAACATAATTAGGGACGCAACACCAACATGGGAAACACTATACCTGAGAGTACGAGTTATTTCAAGTCTCTGGCATTTGAAAAGTTATTTCCAAACTGCAGAAATACAGATATATATTTTTTAATGATCATTTGGCTTACATAATCAACCTCTTCATGAAAGGAAAACATACTGGAAAATACTAAGAAAGGGAAAAGTTACATCTATATCTATTCCCACATTGCCATCAGTAGTTTCTCAACTCACTTCCATGTCTCATGAACACAAGCTTGCCCTCTGGCATTTTCTGGCAGAATCTGTTAAATGAAGACAAACCTTAGCAGGTCCTCAGTGATTTTGAAGATGCCAATCTCCCCCCAAAAGTCTGTTGCCATCAAGTCGATTTTGATCCATAGCAGCCCTATAGGACAGGGTAGAACTGCCCTATAGAGTTTCCAAGGAGTGCCAAGAAGATGTGAACTGCTGACTTTTTGATTATGCTAAGTATCACCTAATACTGCTCCAGAAAAATAGCCATGGAAATAAAAGTTATAGCACTAGTTTGTGGCCAAACATATGCATACATACATACATAAAGTTAACTTCCAAAATATGAGGCTGTACCCAAAAGAAAATGGTATATTTTGCTTCTCATCAGTTCTTTTCAAGATTTTTTTCAGCCATCTTTTTTCCAAGGAATCCAAAACATATTGGCCACAGACAACTGTCACATGCTGGCCACAGAAATTGTTAGAGAAACTTTAAACAATAAGAGAAGAGGTAGGTAACTTGAATGGAAGAAAAAGATTCGGCAATTCTCAAAAACCACATAGCATTTTTTTGTATTTAATCTTTGTAGCATATGCGAAAAGCTAAAATTGTCTGGGGGAAATTTCTGAAACTGAGTTCTTCATTTCAGCTGTTCCTTTTAGATGCACCCCTATATGTAATTCCAGAAATAAACAAAAAACTAAGCCCACTGCCATTGAGTCAATCCAATAAATAGTGACCCTATAGGACAGTGCCCCCACAGAATTTCCAAGGAGCACCTGGCAGATTTGAACTGCCAACCTTTCGGTTAGCAAAGATAGCACTTAACCACTATACCAGCAGGGTTTCCGATACCAGAAATAGTAAAGCAGCACTGAAAAGATTGTTTGTTGACACAAAACCTATTGACCATTCACAGTAGTGGTTCTCTATTTAGAGTGACTCCAGAATGACCAGGAATTCTTTTTTTTTTAATCTAACCCTCTGCACTTCCTGTGAAATTATGATGTAGCTTTAAAATATCTCCAACTCCCACATACAGTTAGTTGAAGACAACTTCTTTCAAGATGTCAGTGAAAAAATGACGACATTTCCAAAAAGCAAGAGATACTACAAATTGGTATAATCATCAAAGGAATCTCCTTCACAAAATTAATACTGGAATGAAAATGGATGTCTTTAGTTCACAACTTTTAAATATTAGAATGTACTGATAGAGTTTGCCTTATTATAATTACATGCTTAGTCTAAATTACTAGTTCTACATGTCTTTTTTTTTTTTAATTTATATGAATGATGAAGAAAAATACTTCAAAAAGTGCACTTGCATCTTGGATTGTGTCTGTTTTCTGAGTGCCTTTCTGTTCCACATGGCAGAGTATTCTACACAGAGAAGCCAAAAGCCAAGCTAAGTGCCGTCGAGTTGGATCTGAGAAAGCTAAGCTAAAACAAGTCTCAGTGATATCTAAGTTGGTAATCCTGCAAATTCTTACCTCTTTTATCCTGTATTGGTCTCTATCACATGGCATATTCAATCAAAACAAAACCACCCGGTTTTCATTCTGTGGTAACTATTAGCAAAACACTGCTACTTTGAAACTTAGAATTATATAGCTTCAATGTATATTGTACTCAGCCTCAATAATTGAAAAGAAATAATTTAGAAACAGTCGTAAAAGTGACAGGAGCAATAAAGCTTGTATCTCCTTTATGTATGTCACATTTCCACTATAAATTTCTTTCTGTTTGAAATGCAACGTATTTCTTAAAATAAATCAGTGGTTTACTGCTGTATTGAGTGTTACAGTTTAGAAAGCTCTTTACTGGGCAGTAGTTTGCTGGAATCTCCTTTTCTATTAGAGTAGACAGTCTCATGTTCACCTTGTATTCTAAAAAGAGGAGAAGCTTAGAGGTTATGGGATTTGCTCAAGATAATACAGATAATGAGTGGTGGTATGGTTCCCAGAACTTACACTTTGCTCTTGTTTTTGTCATCTACATTTCTATATGCAAAATTTGAACCTGTAGCCCATTATCATGTAGCTGATTCCAACCAACATGTGTCATAGTAGAACTGTATTTCACAAGATTTTCAGAGCATGAAATCTTATGAAAGAATCCCTGGTAATGCCTTGGTTAAAGCACTCAATTGTCAACCTAACCATTGACACTTCAAACACAATAGCTATTACATAGGAGAAAGATATGACAGTCTGCTTCCATAAAGATTTAGAACCAAGCCAGAATAACTCTGATACCAAAGCCATGGAAAGATCCAACAAAAAAGAAGAAATACAGACAGATATCACTCATGAACCTAGATGCAAAAATCTTCAACAAGATACTTCCCAACAGAATTCAACAACATATCAAAAAAATAAATCATCATCATGACCAAGTTGGCTTCATACCCAGGATGCAAAGCTGGTTCAACATCAGAAAAACAATTAATGTAATCAACCACATAAATAACACAAAAGGTAAAAATCACCTGATTTTTCTCAATTGATGCAGAAAAGGCATTTGATAAAAGTCCAACACTGATTCATGCTACAAACTCTCAGCAAAGAATAGAAGGCAAATTCCTTAATGCAATCAGTGGCATCTATGCAAAGCCAACTGCCTACATCATTCCGAATGGAGAGAGACTGAAACAACTTCCCTGGAGAACAGGAACTAGACAAGGATGCCCACTCTCACCTCTCCTATAAGTTCTGGCCAGAGCAATTAGACAAGACAAAAAAAAAAAAAGACATCTGCATCGGCAAAGAAGAAGCAAAAATTTCTCTATTTGCAGACGATATGATTGTACACACAGAGAATTCTAAAGAATCCATAAGTAAATTATTGAAACTCATAGAATAGTTCACCAAAGTCTCAGGATAAAAGATAAACATAAATAAATCAGTAGGATTCCTTTATAGCAACAAAGAGATTATTAAAGAGGAAACCACCAAATCAAAACTATTTACTACAGACCTAAGAAGATAAAACACCTAGAATAAATCAAACTAAAGAAATAAGAGACCTTTACAAATAGAACTATAAGCCCTCACTACAATAAACTACAAGAGACTTACATAAATGGAGAAACCTACCCTGCCCATGGATAGGAAGAAATAACATTGTAAAAATGTCTATTTTACCCAAAGAGATTCACATATACAATGTAATACCAATACAAATTCCAGCGACATTTTTTAATGAGGTGGAGAAACAAATCACCAACTTTGTTTAGAAAGGGAAGAAACTCTAGATAAGCAAAGCACTTCTGAAGAAGAATACCCTGGGACACCTCTCACTATCTGACTTTAGAACCTATTATACTGCCACAGTAATCAAAACAGCCTGGTACTGGTACAAAAAGAGCCATATAGAGCAATGGAACAGAGTTGAGACCCAAGAGATATCACCACCTTCCTATGAATACCTGATATTTGACAGAGACCCTAAGATTGTAAACTGGGGTAAAAACAGTCTCTGTAACAAATGGTGCTGGAAAATTGGATATCCATCAGCAAAAAATTAAAACAGGACCCATCTCTCACACTTTACACACAAACCAACTCAAACTGGATAAAAGACCTAAATATCCAACCCAAAATGATAAAAGATCATCCAAGAAAAAATAAGATCAACAATGAACATTTTAAAACACAAGTTGGACAGACTTCAAAATCTGACAAAGCACAATAGACCAAAGAGAAAACAGATAAATGGTATCTACTAAGAATCAAACACTTTTGCTTATACAAACACGTTATCAAAAGAGTTAAATGACCACCAACAGAAGGGGAAAAAATATGTGGCAACTATATGTCAGACCAACGTCTGATCTCCATAATCTACAAGGTACTGCAAAATATCAACAATAAAAGGATAAATAACCCCATTAAGCAATGGGCAAAGGAAAGGTACAGACACTTCTCTAAAGAGGATAACAGACAGCCAAAAGACACAAGAGGAAATGCTCATGATCATTAGTTATTGAAGAAACTCATATTCAGAGTATCCCAAAGAATCCATAAGTAAACTATGCAAAATGATAGAAGAGTTCAACAAAGTCTCAGGATACAAGATACACATAAGTAAATCAGTAGGATTCCTTTATACCAACAACAAGATTATTAAGGAAGAACACAACAAATCAATATCATTTACTACAGCCCCCAAGAAAATAAATCTAACCAGAGAAATAACAGACCTTTACAAAGAGAACTACAAGACCTTGCTACAAGAAACTATGAGAGACTTACATAAATGGAGAGACCTACCCTTCTCATAGATGGGAAGACTTAACATTGTGAAAATGTCTATTTTAGACAAAGCAATCTACCTACATAATACAAGCCCAATACAAGTTCCATTGGCATTTTTTAATGAGATGGCAAAACAAATTACCAACTTTGTCTGGAAAAGGAAGAAGGCCCAGATAAGTAAAGCATTACTAAAGAAGAAGAACACACTGGGAGGCCTCTCATTACCCGACGTTAGAGCCTATTACACTGCCACAGTAGTCAAAACAGCCTGATACTAGTACAAAAAGAGACAGATCAATGGAACAGAATCAAGACCCCAGAGATGACACCATTTGCCTATGAACAGTTGATATTCGACAAAGGCCCTAAGACATTAAACGGGTAAAAACAATCTCTTCAACAAATAGTGCTAGCAAAATTGGATATCCACCTGCAATAAATTGAAACAAGACCCACACCTTACACTGTATACAAAAAACAACTCAAACTGGATAAAGGACCTAAATATCAAATCTAAAATGATAAAGTTCATCCAAGAAAAAGTAGGAACAGCAACAGAAGTTTTAACACACAACTTATACTTCAAAATTGTCAAACTGCAATCAACAAAAAAGAAAATAGGTAAATGGGTACTATTAAGAATCAAACACTTTTACATGTCCAAAGACTTTATTAATAGAATTAAAAGGCCACCTACAGAATGGGAAAAAACATTTGGTAACTATACATCAGACCAAAGCCTGACCTCCATAATCTATAAGGTACTACCAAATAACAATAAGAAAAAGATAAATCATCCAGTTAGGCAATGGATAAAGGAGATGGACAGACACTTCTCTAAAGAGGACCCAGGCAGCCAAAACAAAACACATGCGGACATGCTTACAATCATTAGCTATTAATGAAATTCAAATCAAAATGACAATGAGATACCATCTCACCCCGACAAGGTTGGCCATGATTCAAAAAATGCAAAACAACAAATGCTGGAGAGGCTGTGGAGAATTTGAAACCATCCTACACTGTTGCTGGGATTGCAAAATGGCGCAACCTCTTTGGAAAGCAATCCGACACTCCCTTAAAAAACTAGATATAGATATACCATGTGATCCAGTAATTCCACTGCTTGTAATATATCCTACAGAATCGAGGCCATTCACACCAACTGATACATGTACACGAATATTTATCACAGCACAGTCCACAATAGCAAAAAGATGGAATCAATCCAGATGCCCAACAACAGAGGAATGGATAGGTAAACTATGGTATATATACTCAATGGAACACTATGCAATGATAAAGAACAATGATGACTTCAGGAAACATCTCATAACCTGGAGGACATTATGTTGTGTGTCAGTAGTCAGCAACAAAAGGACAAATATTGCATGAGACCCCTATGATAAGAACTTAAAATCAGACTCATGCATAGACGAAAAGACTTTTTGATGGCTGCAAAGGTGGGGATGGAGGAAGGGTGGGGGGGGAGTGTTTAGATTAGATCTTAGAAATTTGATTGAGTGAAACTGGTGACAGCACACATATGTAAAAGACCAATATTAACTGGACTTCAACACAACTCAAGTACTCCTCCCATCTTAACGCAATATTGCAAGGACAGAGTTGCTAGGGTGGGGGGCCAGGGACCATGCTCTCAGGGGAAATCGAGGCCAACTGGCACAACTAGCACTTTGCTAATGAGTTCTCTCTGCACCCCTCATTGGTAAGTGACATGTGGGGTCTTAAAAACTGCCAAGCTGCCATCTGAGGGTACAGCAAATGGTCCCAACTCTGCAGAGATGGATGATCATCGAGGTCCATAATGACATGGGGGAAAAAGAACCCAGAAGACAGAAACCCATGAAGGTGGGTGTCTACATCAGCTTGTGACCAGAAGAACCAGATGGTGCCCATCACCACCAGTGATAACTGCAATGGAGCTCACAAAGTTGAGTCTCACTGACTACACAAGGATAAACAGGGATGCACCCTGAGATCTTCATTAAAAAACCACAATTGATGGTCCAGAGGCTTCAGGGTTCCCCTGGGAGCGTGGCCCCTGGCCCTGATGCTGCCCCTGTCCACAAATCATTATGAAGGTCAACTCTTCAAATAGGAATGCTTTGGACTTAGTGATGCAGAGTGACCACATTTTGTGGGCACATTATGGTTCTACGCATCTATAGGATATCATCCTGCTGACCTCTTACTGGAGGAAGGGGAGTGTGTGGAAAGCAGGGGATAGAGACTGTTGGGACATGTATGGAGCAGAAAGGAAGAGTGTGCTGTCCACCAGGCAGGGAGAGCAGTGGGAGGTGCCTATAGGTGAGCATGCAAATGTATATGGGAATGTACATTTTCATTCAATCATAATTTTAAAAAAAGATATTCGTATCAAAACTATGATGAGATATCATCTAACCCCAGTAAGTTGGCCTTGATCCAAAAAACACAAAACAATAAATGCTGGAGAGGCTGTGGAGAAATTGGAACGCTCTTACACTGCTGGTGGGATTGCCAAACGGTACAACCTCTTTTTAAAGCAACCCGGCTCTTCCTTAAAAAGCTATAAATAGATCAACCATTTGACCCAGTAATTCTACTGCTTGGAATATATCCTACAGAAACAAGGGCCGTCACACAGAGACATGCACACGAATGTTTATTGCAGCACAGTCCACAATAGCAAAAGGATGGAATCAACTCAGATGTCCAGCAACAGACAAATGGATAAATAAACTATGGCATGTATACTCAATGGAACACCATGCAATGATAACAACAATGATGATTTCAGGAAGCATCTCATAACTTGGTTTCAATCGGAAGACATTATGTTGAGTGAAGTGAGTCAGCGGCTCAAGGACATATATTGTATGAGAACCCTACTATAAGAACTTTTAACAAAGTCATCTACAAAACAAAAGACTGATAGCTGCAAGGGAGGAGAGGGAGGGATGGAGAGGGTCAGTTGTAGATTAGATAATTGATATAAATTTGGTTGGGTGAAATCAGTGGTAGCACATGTTAGAAAGAAGATCAGTTTAACTGGACTTCAATATAACATGAATATTCTTCCAATCTTAACCCCATATTGCAAAGACAGAGTATCAGGGCTGGGGTCTGGGGACCATCCTCTCAGGGGAATATTGAGGCCAACTGGCATAGCTAGCCTATTACTAAGACAGTCTTCTCCACCCCATATTGGTGGATGGTGTCTGGAGTCTGAAAAGCTAGCAAGGTGCCATCTGAGGTACACCACATTCTCCCAACTCAGCAGGAACAGATGATCACCAAGGACAAAAACAATATTGGGTAAGAGAACCCAGAAGACAGAAAGATTCATGTGAATGGCTGACTACATCAACATGGGACAGAAGAACCAGATGGTGCCCGGCCACCACCAGTGACAGTCATAATGGGGCTCACAAAGTTGAGCCCCAGTGGCAACTCAAGATTAAAAAGGGGTGCACCCTGAGAACTACACTAAAATACTGTAATTCACAGCCCGAAGGCCTTGGGGTTCCCCCGAGAGCATGGCTCCTAGACCTGATGCTGCTCCTGCTCCTAAATCACTGCTAAGGTCAACTACTCGGACAGGAATGGATTGGACTTGGCAATACAGAGTGACTGTATTGTGTGTGCTCTTTACAGTTCTATGCATCTATAGGATGTCATCCTACGGCCTCTTACTACAGGAGAGTGGAGAGGGTGGAGAAGAGGGGACTGGAGATTGTTAAGAGGATATGACATATATAGAACAGAAAGGAGGAGTGTGCTGTCACCAGGCAAGGAGAGCAGTAGGAGCTGCACATACATGGGCGTGCAAATTTAAACTGGATTGTACACTCTCACTCAATCACAATTAAAAAAAAAAAAAAGATTGAAATCTAAATCTTTAGTCTTTGAAAAGATCAACAAAGTTGAGAAACCACTGGCCAAACTTACAAAAGAAAACCAAGAGAGGACGCAAATAACCCAAATAAGAAATGAAATTAGAGATATTACAACAGACCCACCTGAAATTAAAAAAAAAAAAAAAAAAAACCCATAAGAATATACTATGAAAAACCATACTGCAACAAATTTGAAAACTTAGAAAAATGGAATGATTTCTAGGAACACTCTGCCTACCAGTGTTAACACAAAATAATGTGGAAAATATGAACAGACTCATAACAAGAGAAGAGATTGAAAAGGTAATTTAAAAAATTCCCAATATAAAATCCCCGGCCCTGATGGCTTCACTGGAGAATTCTACCAAACATCAGAGAAGAGCTTATAGCTCGT
Organism: Heterohyrax brucei; assembly: GCA_028571685.1. Classification (NCBI taxonomy): domain Eukaryota; kingdom Metazoa; phylum Chordata; class Mammalia; order Hyracoidea; family Procaviidae; genus Heterohyrax; species Heterohyrax brucei. The sequence continues at coordinate 111,472,268 of CM053148.1, forward strand.
TCTATGAAGGCAGATAATCTTGATAGCAAACCAGGTGAAAATATCCATAAAAAGAAAATTACAAATCAATATCCTCGTGAATAGAGATGCAAAAATTCTCAACAAAATTCTAGCCAACACAATTCAGCAGCCTATCAAAAAACGACCATACCACGATCAAGTGGGATTCATATCAGATATGCAAGGAAGGTTTAACACTAGAGAATGAATCAATATAATCCACTAGTAATCAAAGAATCACATGATCATCTCAATTGATGCAGAAAAGGCATTTGACAAAGTCCATAGCCATTTCTGATGAAAACTCTCAATAAAATAGGTATAGAAAGGAAATTTCTCAACATAATAAAGGGCATCTGTAGAAAACACAGCCAGCATCATTCTTAATTGAGAGAAGCTGAAAACATTCCCTTTGAGAACATCAACAAGACAAGGATGCTCTTATCACCACTTCTATTTAATATTTTTCTGAAATGTTAATCTTACCCCAACATCACTGGCAAAAATTATAATAATAAAGTAAAACACAGAATAACAAATGTTGGAGAGGCTGCAGAGAGACTGGAACTCTTATGTACTGCTAGTGGGAATGCAAAATAGTAGAATTGTTTTGGAAAGTCATATGGCACTGCCTTACAAAGCTAATAGAAATAATACATGATCCAATAATCCGACTCCTAGGAATATATCCTAGGGAAATAAGAATTGTCACACAAATGGACATGCACACCCATATTCACTGCAGCACTATTCACAATAGCAAAAAGATGGAAACAACTTAGATACCCATCAACAGTTTAGTGAATAAACACACACACAATAATAAAGAAAAATGAATTTGTGAAGCATCTCACAAGGATGAATCTTGAGGGCATTACGCTGAGTGAAATAAGTCAATCACAAAAGGACAAATATTGTATGAGACCACTACTGTAAAAATCCATGAAAATGTTTACAGACAAAAAGAAACAATCTTTGATGATTAGGAGGAAAGGGAGTGGTGGGGATGGAAAACCACTAAGTAGACAAAAGATAAGCGGTAACTTTGGTGAAGGGTAAGACAGCGCACAGTGCTAGGAAAGGCAGAACAACTTGTATAAGGCAATGACTTAGAAGCTCCATAGACAAATCCAAACTCCTTGAGGGGCTGAATTTCTGGGCTGGAGACTATGGGAACCACTGTCTCTGGGAACATCTACCTCAAACGAGGTAACATAGCTTATAAAGAAAATCATCTATATTCTTTTTTGGTAAGAGCATCTGGGGTCTTAAAAGCTTGGGAGCAGACATCTAACATACTTCACTGGTCTCACCCTGAATGGAGGAAGGGAGAATGAAGAAAACCAAACACAAAGAGAAAAATTAGTACAAAGGACTAATGAACCACAACCACCACATACACCACCCGGCTGAGCTCAGTACAACTAGATGGTACCCAGCTGCCGCCACTGACTGTTTTGACAGGGATCACAATAGAGCATCTTAGACACAGCTGGAGAAAAATGCAGAATAAAATTCTAACTTACAAAAAAAGGACCAGACTTACTGGCCTAACAAACACGGGAGAAACCCTGAGAGTATGGTCCCCCAATACTCTTTCAGTTCAGTAATGAAGTCACTCCTGAAGGTCACCTTTCAGTCAAAGATTGGATAGCCTATAGAACAAAAGAAAATGGGCATGTCACCCAGCGGCTAGGGCTAGAAGGCAGGAGGTGACAATAAGAAAAGCTACTAATAGGGAACCCAAGGTTGAGAAAGGAGAATGTGGACATTGCATGGAGTTGGTAACTGACGTCACAAAGCAATGTGTGTATCAACTGTTCAATGAGAAGCTAGTTTGTTCTATAAATTTTCACCTAAAATACAATAATAAAATGCAGAGTTACAGCCTTGGAAATCCTGTGGGGCAGTTCTATTCTATCCTCTATAGTTGTTGTGAGTCTGAATCCACTTGCCAGCAATGGTGTGGTTTGGGTTTTTTTAAGCTTCTGAAAGTAGATCAACTTAGTTCGACAGTGCTTTAGGTGGAGTCAGACAGCCAACTTTTCATTTACAAGGTGTGCGCAAACTATTCCCTAAACTGAACATTTTCCTAAGACTTCACAAGATTCAAAAGGAAAATCAATTACTAACAAAATCAGTATCTCTTGTCTGCTCTTCATCTCTCTCTCTCTGTCTCTCTCTCTCTCTCATCCCCAGCAGGGATATCGAACAAAGACTAAACCCATGGCTTTCAAACTGATTTCAGCTCATAGTGACCCTATGAACTGTCCCATAGATTTCCCAAGGAGCATCTGGCAGATTTGAACTGTGGACTTTTTGATTAGCCGATGTAGCACTTAACCACTACACCACCAGAGTTTCCTATCAGACACACATATCCTCGTTCTTCCCTTCTTCTAGGTCGCTCCCTCCTCTCAGTCAATTCAATTCGCTCCCTCCTCTCCTACACTATCAAAAGGAAACCCAAGATGATAGACTAGTTTTCTGTGCTCTCATTAAGTTATGAGCACATTCACATACTACTTAGACATACACATACAGGAGTTTTACCATTTATTTCTTAAAAGAAAGGCATAGATACACTTTTCTGTATCTTTTTTTTTTTAATCATCCAGTTAGGAATATCACATAAGACATAAGTCATCCTCTTCTTGATCAGGAGTCACTTCCACTGTTTTGCTTCTATGAACATGGTCAGAATACACTTTATTTTATCTCATTTTTTTAACACATGTCCTCAGATACTGGTATGTATACTGAGGAGACTTACAGGAGTGAGAACACTGGGCCAAGTTTGTGAGTATTTTTTAATTTTAAGATATTTCTACTTTACTTTTTAAAAAGGCTATAACCTTAAATTTCAACAATGTAGAACAACATTTTCTCTTTACCCAAGATGACTTGCTGTTAGCTGTTGTTGAGTCAATTATGTCTTATGGAGACCTCACGAGTGCAGAGTAGAAATACTCCATAGGTTTTGAAGGCTGTGATCTCCTCAAAAGCAGATTGACAGGCTTCTCTACCAAGGTGCCTCCAGGTAGGTCTGAATATTAACTTTTCAGCTACTAATCAAGTACCTAAACATTTGCACCAAGGGAATTAGCATTCAGATACATACAGTCATGCAATTATTTATAGTATCACTCAAATGCATCCTAAAACATTGATGATTCTCTCAGAAGTCTCCTGCACTGGCCCTACTAGGTGTGAGGGGTGTCCATAAGGCAAAATTCCCAGGCTTAAACTCTTGCGACATTATAACGCTATTTTATGGAGGGAGGCCCAGAAGAGAACATGGACCCATCTCCACTTGGCTGAAAGGGGTGGGCAGTGGGAGAGTTTCATTAGAATACAGAAATGGATACAGGAGACAACAGCACTCTAGAATGCATTTCTCCCCTTGGATTCACCATCCAATTACTCTTCAAGCAGATCTCACTATCTGGCTGCCATCTCCTGGCATTTCGCATGCATCTCGAGATGGTTTTCATTTCCTTCTGGTGACAAAACTGTCATTCTGGACATGTGCCCTATACAACTAACACCTTTCAAGAGTTTGTAAATATATCTTTTTATTTTTATTTTTTATTTAACATGACTGAGTGAAAATGTACATTCCTGTATAAATTTACATGCCCACCTATATGCAGCTTCCACTGCTCTCCCTGCCCGGTGACAGCACACTATTCCTCTCTGCTCCATACATGTCTCATCCTCCCAACAGCCTCCTTGCCCCTCCTCTGCACCCACTCTCCTTCCTCCAGCCAGAGGTCAGCAGGATGATATCCTATAGATGTATAGAACCATAAAGTGCATCCAATATACGGTCACTCTGCATCACCAAGTGCAATCCATTCCTGTCCAAAGAGTGGACCTTTGTTATAATTTATGAGTACTTTATTTTTCCCCCAGTGGAAAATAGGCTTGTGATATAAGCCTCCCCCTTCAAAAAAAAGTTTGCAGAAAAAGTGTGAAACAATCAATCATTCATTACTATTGTCAACAAATCATAATTAAAATAAAAAATTCCAGGGAAAAATATTTCCATTAGTTCATAAACATTCTTCCTAGTGTTTTTTTTCTCCCTCCCTCTCTCCCTCTTTTCCTTCCTCCTCCTTCCATCTTTTCTGCCCTCCCTCCTTCCCTCTCGTCCTCCCTTCCATTCTTTCTTCCTTCTCTCCCTCTCTTTCTTTTGTAATTTAGAACTATTGCCCTAACTGTTCAGTTTTAAGCACCCTAAGTGAGATTATACCCTCAGGGTAGATATCCAGAAATAAGTCAATCTTTACTGAACAGCAAAACTAATATTGAAAAATAACCAGGCCAACTTCTATACAGAAACACCATGAAATCTGTCCACTTTACCAAGATCAAATGAATAGAAAGGCTCTATGTTTGTCTATGTTTCAACGTCATTAAAGAAAATTTCATCTTTCCTCGGGTGTGCATAAAAATAACTAATGTTGTCAGGCAAGGTTTCAGTATACACCCAGTCTCCTTTTGTTTCAGTATTCTGATGTGTAATATATGCTCAATGAGAAGATGTGAGTTGAAAGGAGGAAAAACACTTTTAATTAAGTACCTGTGAAACATGTTGCTATGGTGCCTTTTATTCTGCAGGTGGAAAAACATGCTTCAGTATTTTAATACAAATCATGATTTCCTGTTAATAGGAGCCTTGGTGGTGCAGTGGTTAGGAACTACAGCTTCTAAGCAAAAGGTCAGCAGTTTGAATCTACCAGTCATTCCATGAAAACTCCCTGGGGTAGTTCTACTCAGTCTATAGGGTCATTTGGGGTTGGAATTTACTTGATGGCAATGAAATCCTTTTAATAATTATTCTTCTCCAAATTTACTGCATTCTCCATTGCAACGCCTGAAATTGGAGCATTACAATACCAAGTGAGCATTAGAGGGTCTTGGATCTATTTAGTCATTTTTGTGCATGTAAATATTTAGAGAAAGAAGCAATTTTTAAGAGGTTATTAGACAGATACAAAATTCTATATTTTAAGCCCCTCAAGGACCTCCATAGAACTCAAAACTTAGCAATATTTTAAAAAACAGGTGCTAAAATATTTTAACAGCTTATTCTGAGCTCTTTCATGCAATCACAATCTTTTTGTCCAAGTTTGCCTAGCATGAGACCACCTACAAGAAGGCATGGGTCCTGGGATGTGATGCAGACAGAGGTCAAAATGACAGGCTAGATGGAAAAGCCATTTGGTGTCCATCTCTGTTTCATGGAAACTGCCCATCCATTTGCTGTATGAATACATTTGCTCTTTTTCACTTTCCTTTATTATTATTTTTTAACTCCCTGTGTTTGATGAAAAGAAGATTCTACTAGTGAGTTTTATTGTACAGCATTTTCAGTGTCAGGTAAGACTGAGCCATGATTGGAACTGAACTAGCCTATTTCAAAGGGAACATTATATGACAATTTGGGACAATAATTATTATAGTTTAATATTTTTGAAACACAATTTTTGTCATTTCAAATGAGGTTTCTTTCACTGAGTAGTCACACTAGAGGTTTAGATTAAACCATAATATTAGAAAAAAGGTAGTTTACTGACTGTGCAGGGGCCAATAGTGTTCCTCCCGCAAAACTTTACATTTAGCCAGAACCTCAAAATGTGATCTTTTGTGGAAACAGGGTCTATGTAATTAGTAAGATGATGTCAAACTAGATCAGGAAAAAAATACGTATGTATATATTGTCTAGCCAATTCTGACTCATAGAAACCCTAGAGGACAGAGCAGAACTGTCCTATATTATTTCCAAGGAGCACCCAGTGGATCTGAGTTGCCAATCTTTTGGTGAGCAGCCATAGCTCCTAACCACTACACCACCAAGGTTTCCTACTTGATTAGACTGGGCTGAAGTCCAACCAGTGGCACCCTTATAAGAAGGGCTTGTGAAAACACAAAATCAGAGTCACACAAAGGGAAGCAACCATGCAAAAATGGCAACAGAGACAGGAGGGACGTAGCTACAAACCAACCACTGGCAAGGATTGCCGACAGCAATCAGAAGCTTGCAAGTGGCTTTGGTACAAAAGTTTATTTAGAAATAATCCAGTACATGCCTTAATATTGGAGAAAAAATCAGAAACATAGCTTCCTATATTTACAGAAAATTTTGCATCCTTCATTTGGAAAGTAATTTGCAAATCTGGCAGAAAGCTAAGTCTTTCTCCACTGGCAAAAAAGACACTTTTTTTAAAAAATAAGCAATCTTGATTTTACTTGATATTTGAGTATATATGAGTTATAAACCATGTAATGTTTAATATCTGACTATAATCATAATCTGGACAGGTACATACAATGATTTATTTTTCAAATTCACACTGAGCTGGCAATGTATGCAATGTTCTAGCTAACGCTCGTGAGTTTGTTGAGATAGATGACAGAAGATGTATCAACACATGTTAAGTCCCTTTTAGCTGCATATTTCATTTGTTACAGAATTATTATTTTGCTTTTTTAATATACATATCTACTACTAGGCTACCTAAATGCTAGTGGTATCCTAGCAAAAATAACATGTATATTTCATCTTTAATCTAACCATATTTTTGCTGGGTTTTGCAGACACCCCTCTAAATAAAAATATAAATTATTTTTTTAAAAATATAGCTAAAATCAGACAAGGGATAGTGAGAAAACTAAATCTGTAGATTTACAAAATAGAACAATCTCAGGCCATGAATAACTTGTGTGGACAGAGAAGTTTTACCACAAAGCATGACTTCTTTTCCTTTTGGTAAATTTAAACACAGTGGATGAAGCATAAATTATAAATAAAGTCAACTGCATGTCAGTAGAAGGCCTCATGAACTAATCTTTACTTGAAAAATTAGTTCAAAGTGGTTTGGATATATGAAGTCTAACTATTAGGTCCCCAGACTTAATTGTTCTAAGCACTAAGTACCTCATTGTTGAATATCATTACAGTCACCTTCAAAGTACTCCCCTTGCGGAGCTATGTACTGATGTCAGAGCCTAGCCCATCCTTCAAAGCAATTTTGGAACTCTTTCTGGCCATTGCTCAAGGTGGTATGGTGGCAAGTTAAACAAACTTAAATGTACAGTTGTCTGTGAGGGAGTTTTTACCCAGTAAACAAATAACTGTATTGCAACACTCTCCCGATTCACTTAAACTGGCCCTAAATGACTTTTTTCTTTACCTGAAGATAAAGGAAATATTGAAAGGAGGTCATTTTGATGACATTCAGAACATCAAGGGTAATATGACAACAGCTCTGATGGCCATTCCAGAAGAAGAATTCCGAAATTGCTTTGAAGGGTAGACGAGGTGCTGGCATCAGAGCACAGTTTCCCAAGGGGAGTACTTTGAAGGTGACTGTAGTGATATTCAGGAATGAAGTATGTATTACTTTTCCTAGGATGAGCTCACAAACAATTGTCTTACCATGTGTAATACTGTATGGCTTACATTAGTCAAACTATTAGCTACCAGGCAAAATAAAGATGATACAATATTTCAATGAAATGCATTGTACAGTTGTGATCACTAAAAGGTTAAAAAATCTCACAACCAACCCCACTGCCATCAAGCTTTTTCTGACTCACAGTGATACTATGGTGCGGAGTATAACTGCCCCCATAGAATATCCAACACTGGTGAGTGTTTTGGTTAGCAGGCACAGCTCTTAGCCACTATGCTTGTATCCATTATGCTACAAAAGTGACTAGATGGTCAGAATTTACTTAGTATCATTACACACAGAAAAAAAGATTGGAAATGGTAATAAGAGACATATTCTAGCATTCATATATGTATACATAGCAATAAATTGTATCACAGTTACAAACATTTTCACATTAACCTCTTCTTCCTAACACACAAAAGGACCCAATACAATACTCTGAGCTTGCTAGAGTTGCTTCTCCAAATCCTGTGATCTTTATTTCTTCATCTTCTCCATCTGGGCATTATCTTTGACCTCACAAAGCTTTCCTAATCTGTATCTCTTCATAACAGCTTCAAGTAGAGTGAAAAGGTATTTATAATCACAAAACAAAAAGAGTATCTGCTAAGGCTGCTTATGTAAAACTAAACACCTTATGGGATTTGATTCCTTGGTTTAGAGGTTTAAGGTCATAGTTTCACAGGACATCCCAGTTAACCGGACCAAAAACATGTTTTGTGTTTCTAGTCTACCTCCTAGTTTGTTGGGTAGTGTCTGGGGCCTCAAAATCTTGCAAACAGCCAACCAAGACACAACAACTGGTCTATATTCACATGGAGTAACACAGGAAGAGGCGAGTCAGGAACAGGAGGATATGAAATGTGTGGCTAATTGCCTCCATGAATTACAAACTCCTTTGCCATGAGCTCAGAACGCCTCCCTGAGACCAGAAGAAATGGATGGGGCCCAGCTACTATCACTGAACATTTTGGTCAAAGATTTCATAGAAGAATCCTGATCAAAAGGGGAAAAATGCACAATAGAGCTTCAAATTATCACAGACTATGAATTTTTAGGAGCCATGAATGCTGAATAAATCCCTGAAACTATTGTTCTGAGATAATCTTTAAACCTTAAACCAAAAATATTCCCTGAAGTCATCTTAAACTGAACAATAGCTTAGCTTAACTAGTAAAAAACGGTCTGTCTTGAGCATTATGCTCTTTTAAAAACCATATGGGATAAAATTGACAACAGTAACTCAAAAGATTAGATAGGAATTTTAGGGAGCAGTGAGTTTACATTAACAAGGGGGAAACAACTCAGAAAAGGAGGGTGAGAATGGTTGAACAACTCAAAGAATTGCACATGAAGAAACTACTGAACAGGTCTATGTTTTGTTGTGCACATTCTCAACAACAGCAAAGGCTGGAAAAAAGATACTGATAAAAGTTTAAAGAACAGCTTTCATTGTTGGTAAAAACTAAGCAAAATTACATTTCCCAAAGAAAATTCTATGAGAAGTTAGTAAGTATGCTATAAACAAAACATGTCCATCAGAAGATCAGTTTGAAAATTTTTCGATTAAACAAAATTTAAATGGGTTTCTTTACAGGAAAAAAATGTATAAAAGACTTTTATATGGTAAAGTCAACATGATCTCCAAGAAAGGTATATAGAAGACAATGTAATCAACTTTACTTCGTCATAATCCTTTTCTTTCTCTCCTTCCTTCCTTCCTTCCTTTCTTCTTCCCTCCCTCCTCCCTTCTTTCGTCTTTCCTTCCTTCCTTCCTACCTTTCTTCTTTTCTAAAAAAAATGTATCTATTATACCACATCCTGGAATTACTGTTACTATGGAACTCACACAACCCGGTTTTCAGATTGCTAAAAGAAAGCGAAGAAGCCTGAAGCAAGAAATGTGATAACTGGATTTCAGGTCAAGGGCATGTATAGATGTCCCACAATCTGATCAGCACAATGATCATTTCAAAGTATCTGTATGTTGTCTGTGTTCACCAGAGGGTGATAAGTGATAAGGAGGTCCACACCTGAATCAATCATAAAGGAAAGTAGAGCCCGGACTAGGATGACACTGGCAAGGCACCCAGAATGCAAATGCAAAATTTAAGAATGCATTTCCGTGACTCCATGAATGAGAACCTATTTAAATATTGTGCCCCACACACCTGACTCTCCTGATGCTGGTCTCTTCCCTCTTATGGAAAGACGTTTCCCATCAAACCTCAGAACTTTATTCTTATTATAAAATGTTAAGAGCATAACACTCCTTGGAAAAACATTCACATAATATAGATCTTTTTTTTTTTTTTAAAAAAAAAGTAAGGAATCCCAATCTAGCAATTCTGTTCCTAGGTATAACTTAAGATCTGAAAACATGTCCAACAAAACTTACCCACAAATAGTCATAGCAGCCTCACTGATAATGTCAATATCAAAAAGGAAATATTGAGAAGACAAAGCACCTGATAACTAACAATACATGCTTTACCATCCTCCGTCTTCTGCCTGCTGCTCTACCTCTATTACCTCCTAGCTAGCCGTGATGGCTCGGGCAGCATTTGCGCAGCTTAGATTCAGTCCACCTCTATCAGAGACAAGCTCCCAGCAGGACACAGATCACCCAGCAACCAGTAATATATGCTTTCCTAACCCCATCCTTTCCCAACCCCTCAGCTATTGTAACCTCATCCTTCCCCTACCCCTCAGCTTTCTTAGCTTCCCACTTGCCAGTCTCTTGGTCAAGAGGAAACTCCTTTGGCCCCAGCTGCTTGGATTGTCCCCCAGTGACCTGCTCCCTGAGTTCCATTTGTCTGTAGATGATGGTTTTCCCCCCATTTCTCTTGACTTATTTCCTGCTTCCTACCATCTCCTCTTCATTTCTCTCAAACACTTGACTCTAGACACCTCTTTGCCTCTTCCTGAAAGGCTGTGAGCTTAGCTAGGAAACCACTCCCCTGTACGATGAGGCCACATTGGTAGGCTTTATTTTTCTTTTTGCCTTTGTTTTGGTTTTTTTTTTCTTTGTTTTCTTGTTTGTTTTCCATTTCTTTTCATGGCTTGAGAGTTCCTTCTATTCAGACTATACTCCATGGTTTAGGACTCACATCTCCATGGGCATCTTTGTCAGTGGGATCCCAGAAACATTTTTTTTTCTCTTTTTTTGTTTTCTGTCTTTTCTTCATTTCCCAGTTCTGATTTCTGTACACTTATCCTCTTTGCCTGCCTCCTGAATACTTGACACTTTGTGACATCTATACCCCCTTTAGACAGGTTATACCACCCGGCCTAGGAGACACCTCCTTGGTCTACAAAACAGCACTGGTAGGACACATAGGAGCTTTATTTTTCCCAAATATTTAACTAGTTTTTAAAAACAAATTTTTTGTGTTTTGTTTTTCTCCATTCTTGGTTTCTCATCTCTCCCCTCCAATAGGAAGTTCCCTTAGCACCTTTTTGTTTTTTGTTTATCAGTGTTTGGCTTCTGTTTCTCTTTTTCCCCTCTCTTCTTTCCCATACCTTTTTAGGTCCAGATATCACAACTGCCCAACTCTTTTCCACGTAACTTTTCTGTGTGCTGAACATCACACCCATAAGCAACACAGACACACCCAACTGGAACCTGTCTAGCACTGATTCCTGGTCCACCCTGTTAGCCCTAGTACATGTCAAAACAACCCATCTCAGGCCTTCATCTTAAGGTGGACCTACCCTGCTGAACCACAGCTCAGTGACTGACCCAGTCCACTGGACAAGGCGGTAAAAAATATTGTGACAGGCATAAGCAAACAACAAAGAACACACAAACTGTCTGCTCTGACATGACCAAATAAAAAAGCAAGATGAAACCCACAGATTGAAAATTGATAAACAGAGATAATATCTACTGAATGGCCCAAAGACAGCAGACAATATCAAAACATACAGGAAAATGGGACAGGGTGGTTCCAACTGGTGTCCAAAGTAAAACACATGATGGCCTGCCAGTAGAAGAAAAGGTACTAGAATTACCCGACTGGGAATTAAAATTTCCAATATTCAGGGCTAGCCAAGAACAAACAAAACTGAAGAAAAAAATAGACAAATTCATGGAAAAAAAGACAGATTCATCAAAGGTTCATGAAAATAATACAGGAACAAAATGCCAAAACAAATTCATAATTAGAAATTATATAAAAAATGACAATTAGAAATATAAAAGGTAAACAATAAGAGTTCATAAATTGACAGTGTCATGTAACAAGTGAGGAGCAGACCTGAAACGGTGAAAGACAGGATCAGGGAAATTGAAGACAAACATGTTGTTGGATACAACATTGAGGAAAAATCAGAAGAAAAGAATGAAGAAACTTTGAGAATTACATGAGATACAATTCAGAGTAAAAATGTGTGCATGATCAGACTTCCAGAACTGAGGGAGGAAGAGGATAACAGAGAGATGATCACTAAAGAATTACCGACAGAAGACTTCCCTAATATCACAAAAGATGAAACACTGACTATTGAAAAAGCTCAACAAAATCCATATACAATAGACCCTAAAGGAAAATGACCAAGAAATATTATGATCACACTCACTGAAACTAAAGACAAAGGAAAAGTTCTGAGAGGAGCTTGAAAAAAACAAAAAACTTACATACAGAGGAGAACAACAAGATTAAACTTTGATCATTTGGCAGAAGTCATGCAAGCAAGAAGGCAAAGGGATGATATAAAGAACCTTGAAAGAAAAAAAATATGTCAACCAACACCCATTCATGCCAAAAACTCAGCAAAATAGGAAGAGAAGGCAAATGCCTCAATGCAATAAAGGCCATCTATGCAAAGCCAAATGCCTACATCACCCTGAATGGACAGCGACTGAAGGAATTCCCCTTAAGAACAGGAACTAGACAAGGATGCCCACTCTCACCTCTCCTATTCAACATTGTACCAGAACTCTGGCCAGAGCAATTAAACAAGACAAAGAATAAAAGGCATCCGCATTGGCAAAGAAGAATTAACATCTCCCTATTTGCAGATGATGTGATTGTGTATGCAGAGAATCCCAAAAAATCCATAAGTAAACTACGTGAACTAACAAAGTATTAGGATATAAGATAAATGTAAGTAAATCAGTGAGATTTCTTTATACCAACATGGAGATCATTCAAGAAGAAATCATGTAATCAATGCCATTTACTATATCCCCCAAGAAGATAAAATACCTAGGAATAAATTTAACTGGAGAAATAAGAGACATATACAAAGAGAACTACAAGATCTTACTGTGAGAAACTTAGAGAGACTTACATAAATGGAGAAACCTACCCTGTTCATGGGTAGGAAGACTGAACATTGTGAAAATGGTTATTTTACCCAAAGCAACCTATATACACAATACAATCCCAATATAAATTCCAGTGACAATTTTTAATGAGTGGAGAAACAAATCACCAACTTTGGAAAGGGAAGAAACCCTAGATAAGCAAAGCATTAATGAAGAACACAGTAAGATGACTTTCACTACCTGACCTTAGAATCTATTACACTGCCACAGTAGTCAAAACATCTTGGTATTGGTACAAAAGAGATATACAGACAAATGGAACAGAGTTGAGACTCGGGAGATGCCACTATCCTCCTATGAACAGTTAATAAACCCTGGTGGTGCAGTGGGTTAAGTTCTACCACTGCTAACCACAAGGTCGGCAGTTCAAACCCACCAGGAGGTCCTTGAATACTTTGGGGGTCAGTTCTACTCTGGCCCCTCGGGTCGCCATGAGTCAGATCTGACTCGACAGCACTTGGCTTGGCTTGGCTCCTAAGATTTTAAACTAGGGTAAAAACAGTCTCTTTAACAAATGGTGCTGGTAAAATTGGATATCTATCAGCAAAAAAATGGAAACAAAATCTATACTTCACACTTTACACAAAACCAACTCAAATTGGATAAAAGACCAAAATATCAAACCTAAAATGATAAAGACCATGTAAAAAAAGTAGGATCAACAATGGAAGTTTTAATACACAGTTTAGACAGACTTCAAAATCTACAAAGTACAATCAACAGAGGAGAAAATAGACAAATGGGAACTACCAAGAAACAAACACTTTTGCTCATCCAGAGACTTTATCAAAAGAATTAGAGGGGCACAGTTAACCTGGTGGAACAGACGCACATTTCCCAAATTCCCTCTGAAAACTAAGACTTGGACTGATAATTGAATGGAGCTTTCTGGACACCCAGCAACCCCCTAGGACACAGCATAGGCCTGTCACTCAGAAATATATACCACTAAGTTGGAAACTTCCTCTCTACCACTGATCCCTGATCTGGCTAGGTTGACAAAACAACATAGTGGAGAGGCTGTGGAGAGACTGGAACTCTCCTACACTGCTAGTTGGATTGCAAAATGATACAACCTCTTTGGAAAGCAATCTGATGCATCCTTAAAAAGCTGGAAATAGATATATTATTTGATCCAGTGATCCCACTGCTTGAAGTATATCCTACAGAATCAAGGGCAGTCACACGAACTGATACATGCACACAAAATGGGACATATAATGTCAAGTCTCAGTGGCAACATGAAAAAAAGAGAGGTGCACCTCGAGAACTCCACTAAAAGACTACAAGTGATGGTCCAAAGGCCTGAGAGTTCCCCTAGGAGCGTGGCCCTTAGACCTGCTGCTGCTCCCGATCATAAATCATTGCTGAGGTCAACTCTTCAGACAGGTATGGATTGGAACTCAGGGACACAATGTGACCAGGTGATTTGTACACTTTACAGTTCATGCATCTATAGGATGCTGTCCTACTGCCCTCTTGCTAGAAGGGAGAGAAGAAGGTGGAGAGGAGGGGAGAGGAAGACTGTTAAAAGGATATGACACATACAGAACAGAAAGGAGGAGTATGCCATCACTGGGCAAGGAGAGCAGAAAGAGCTGCAGATAGGTGGGCACGAAAATTTAACTTGGATTTTTTACTTTCACTCAATCACAATAAAAAAAGAAAATTTCGTGTCTTTTCCAAACTGCTCAAAATAGTTGGATTAATGTATTTACTTTCTGAGTATGTGAAAATGACCTACAACTCAGTGGCCTCAGAACCTGGAATTCAAGTTGTATACCTTCTTCACTTAACAATATCATTTAGGCACGTAGGTTTCCCTCATGGATTGCATTCTCTCCCCCTAAAAATGTATGTGTTGATTTGGCTTGGCTAAGAGTTCCAATATGAAGCAATTCATTCCCCGTGTTGTGAATCCTGCCTCTGTGATGTTGATGAGGGAAAATGGATAGTGGTTGTGTTGGTGAGGCAAGACTCAAGTTACCAACTGTGGGGTATAAGGGAGAGAAGTGAGCAGAGTAAGTTGGGAACTTCATGACACCAAGAAAGCAGCCCCAAGAGTACAACACATCCTTTGGACCCGAGGTTCCTGTGCTGAGACTCTTTCCTTGAATTTGGACTCAGCCTATCGGACTGTGATAAATCGTGTTGTTGAATAGACCTATAACTTGTAAATGGATTTGTGGCTTACTAGAATGTGACAGTAAAGCTTCTCTTCATGAAATCATCCACTCATTGTATTTTCTGTTGGAGCAGTACCAGAGGACTAAACCAGTTTCAAATAAGGAAATCAAGCTTTAGTATTCTCATGTGGGGAACCCTGATAGTGCAGTAGTTAAATGTTACAGCTGCTAACCAAAGGATATTAGTTTGTGTCCACCAGGTGCTCCTTGGGAACTCTATGGGGCAGTTCTACTCTGTCCTGCAGGGTCGCTATGTGTTGGAATCAACTCGACAGCCCTGAGTTTGGTTTTGTTTTTTATCCTCATCTGTAAAATAATCTAATAAAACCCATCTTTGATTTGATTTAAAGATTCAAAGCAAAACTAAAGCACCTCATACAACGCTTTATG
Organism: Heterohyrax brucei; assembly: GCA_028571685.1. Lineage (NCBI taxonomy): Eukaryota > Metazoa > Chordata > Mammalia > Hyracoidea > Procaviidae > Heterohyrax > Heterohyrax brucei. Next base: position 111,487,639 of record CM053148.1, read on the forward strand.
TCTCGTCATTAGCGGCTAATGAGTTGGCCCCAGATTCACGGTTACCTAGTGCACAATGGAAAGAAACACTGTCTTGTCCTACACCATCCCCACGATAGTCATGGACAGAATCTATGCTCCACAGAGTTTTCACTAGCTGATTTTCAGAAACAAGAAAGTCGCCAGGCTTTTCTTTGTTGTCTTAGTCTGGAGGCTCTGCTGAAACCTGTTCAGCCTCACAGCAACATCCAAGCTCCCACCAACAGTCAGGGGCCATGCGTGAGGTGCACTGACTGGGATCTGAACTCAGGGCTCCTCCTGTGTGAAAGACCGAGAATTCTACCACTGAACCACTACTGTCATTCAGCTCCCTGTATAATAAATAGGTGCTTAACTAGATGAATTGTCAACAACAATTATGTAATATAGGCAGGTAGTTCTCTTTAGGATTCCTAAAGACAGACTTGGGGAAAAAAAGGAAAAAAAAATCTTACACTTGACTACTTCCAAAAGGGGTGGGATCAATTTTCAGTCTCATGGATTATTTCACATTGAATTTCTGAATAATGAATTTATGATTTAGGCTCACACAAAATTACAAGTACAAAACCAAAACCAAACCCACTGCTGTCAAGTTGATACCGACTCATAATGACCCTGTAGGACAGAGTAGAACTGCCCCACAGAGGCTGCAAGGAGTACCTAGTAGATATTAACTGCCAACCTATTGGCTAGCAGACGTGGCACTTAACCAGTAGGCTGCCGGTGTTTCCTTACAAGTACAACAGTAGGCAAAAATTGACAGAGAATTGGAACAGACAGAAACTAAGAATCACATCTGTTTCCCCCATTTATGTGACAAAAATGCACAGAAGGGACAACATCTCCCTTGCCTACTTAGGGCATTGTGACTCTTGTCACACAGGTACCATCAAAGTGAGTAAAGGAAGATCCTCTAGCATCTGGAGGCCCTTGGTAGCAATCATCAAACTAGGACTCCAGCCAGATCCAACCCCTGGTCTCAGACAACCAAATTATCTTCATGCCGCTTCATGAATTATCTTCAAGCCTGTGAAGGCTAGCCCCACCATTCTCTCATACAGAGCCAAGAACCAGAGGTTGAAACTTGGTAAAGCAGAGCAATGACCGACAAAGAAAGCTCAATGGAAAATAGTTAACCAAGAATATCTCCCCAATGTCAATGCAACTTGATCCTGACCATTTATTACTCCAGACAGTTCTCTGCCAATGTATTAATATGAAAGATTCTTAATATCACAGAGAAATATAGAAGGAAGGAAGTTTCTTTAAACCTCTAAAGAGAAAGTTCTAGAACGTCACAAACTTTTCCAGGAAAAGAACCAGGTACTGAGGTAGATGACTATGGAACATAAAATGCTGCAATGTAATCACTCGTTTCTTTCTTTTCTTTTTTTAGACTCAGATGCCTGTGATTTTATGAACTCAGAGCTATTAATATAGCTCAAAAACCAAACTGAAGCATGCAAAATCACGACCTCTGGAGTACTGAATTCCAGAGAGCTGAAGGCTAGGTGAAGAAATATTTCCCTGAATATGAACTTCATCAAAACAAAAACCAAAGCCAGTGCTGCTGAGTCGATCCTGACTCATAGTGACACTTTAAGACAGAGTAGAACTGTTCCATGGAGTTTCCGCGGAGCATCTGGCAGCTTCAAACTGCCAACAGTCTGGTTGGCAGACACACCACTTAACCACCACACCACCAGCGTTTCCATAAGCTTCATAGTAGCCTTTTAAGTCTATTATTATTTAAATCAGAGAAACAGAAGTTGAAAGAGAGCTTCAGGGAGAGAGAGAAAGAAGAAAGAGAGCAGGAGACGAGCAGGAAGAGAAGACAAACCCATTTCTTAAAAACGTGTTTTAAATGTTTTCTTAAAATTCTCTTTTAAAGGTGGACTGTGGACTAGACTCTAGAACGCAGTTTGTTTTGTAGACAATACAAGACCTCATAAAAAAAAGTGAAAGAAAATTCTTGAAACAGAACTATTTCTGAACTCTCTAGTACTAAGCAAGAAACATGCAAGACTTAAAAGAATGTGTTCAATGCTTTGTATATACATGACACTAGATATTCCACTTCAAAGGAAAGATTGCTACCCTAAGACGTGGAAGCAAAGTTCGGAGTCCATTCTCAGGCTAGTCCTGAGCTAGTCATACCAATTTCCACAGAAACACAGAAATTTTTGCAAAACTGGTTAGGTTTTACAATCATATCGGTAAAACATAACTTGGTAAGTAAGAGAAAGATATTTCAAAGTATTTAACATGTCCCCAATCTTTGAAAAAAATATATATATTCCTTAACTTTTTCTTCTTTTTATGGGGAAGAAGAAACCCATCAGCTTACCTGTATCAAACCCCACACTTGGCACTATGTCAACTGTTCCATGAAAAGCCCCGGCCCACGCTGAGGTAGCAGTAGAGACTGTTGTCGGATCTGTCTTGGTGATGTCGCACTGAGGAGCAGGAATTCTGGCTGCACGCACCGGTGGCATTAACAGAGGCCCATATGGCGGGTCCAGGGTGGAGCCAGCAGCAGGGTGGTGGCGGTGGTGATGGTGGTGGTGGTGGCGGTGGTGCATGTGAGCGTGGGGGTGGGGATGGCGCAGGTACACGTCGTGCATACGGCTGTAGGATGGGCTCACCTGAGACGCCAAAGGGTAGTGCCAGGACTCGGACACAGGAGGGTGAGGGGCTGGGCTAGTCTGATGCAGGCTGTGTCCTGGCCAGGGGCTGGGATCGGCGGCAGTAAAGGGGCCAGGGGGTGCAGTGACCTGGAAGTCAGGATGAACGCCCCCCAAGCAGGGTGCAGGTGGGGGCTGGTAAGAGCTGGTCCAAAAAGAAGTTGGGAAACTACTCCGCTGGCTTGAGAGAGCTGAGCTGTCTAAGAAGACAGAGGGGGAAAAAAAAAGGAATTTACGTAAGATTCAATTCTGAGAGAGACTTGCCTTTACTTGTCCAATAGTATTTCACAAGCAGGCTAACTTGTGTTTTTTTCCTTTCCACACACAGGAGTGAGCTGATACCAGGTAAGCCTTGGGTTCTCAGGCCCCAAGTCAACACGCAGGGTTCAAAGTGGCGACTGAGTCATCCTCTTTTTTGTTTGGCTGTCACAGTCTATGTTGAGACGTGAAAGTCTTGGATTCAAAACCTTCATTTCCTCCCAGGAATCTTGTTGCCATCAGATCGGAGCAGAAGTCATCACTACACATTTCAAATGTAAAGAAACCCTATGCTATAGAAGTGGTTAACACAGGTTGGAAACAAAGACATTCTACTGTATCAAAAATATGCATAATATTTTCTGCCAGCTTCTTTAAAATACAAATAATAATTTTCATTTGAAGATGACACTTCAATGTAGAATGTACCAAATGGAGGTATGACCACACTGAGTTATACTCACCTGTATTCGTTTTCCATCAAGAAGATCATGCGCCAAGTTTTTTGTTTTTTTGTTTTTTTTGTATAGTGATCTAGGTAGTCTCTGAACTGAGAATAGTAACAGCTAACATTTAATAAGCATGAATCAAATGCTTCATAATAGGCCAAGGGCTGGTCATGGATGATCTCACTGAATCCTCACTCTAACCCTATGAAACAGTTACTGATATTAACCCCATTTTATAGATGAGGAAACTGAGGAACAGCAGTCCAAGTTTTTATAAGTAACAAGTACGTGACCTGGTAGCCTGCTTCCATGGCCAGCGCTCGTCATAGCTATGCCACAAGAGGGCACACTTGTAACTGTAACCTGAACACCTAGCATTTGAAAATCACGTGGGAATCAAAGTGCAGGAAATTCGCAGTGGTTAATGGATTTGAGAAAGTGATGGTAGGAGGGTAATACAAAAGTGGAGCAGTTGGAGACAAAAAAGGAAAAGGAAGAGTTCTCCTCAACTCAGCGACAACCCAGTCTCCCCACTCAATTACACAACATTTAAAGGTAGCCAAAATAATAATCAGAAAGAAAGAAAAAAAAAAAAAAAACCACTGCTGTCAAGTTCATTCCAACTCCTAGCGACCCCACAGGACTGAGCAGACCCACTCCATAGAGTTTCCAAAGAGTGAATGGTGGACTCAAACTGCCAGCCTCTTGGTTAGCAGATGTTATCACTTAACTACTATGCCACCAGGGATGTCTAATAGCACCAAAAATGAAAGATTCAGGGATGTCCAGACTGATGTGGTTTTTAGACACAGTCTGGTGGGAAACGACACCTAATAGACATAGACAAGGTGATATGGTATGTGCTTCCACAAGGAGAACAGAGACAGGGCACCAAGCCAACCACGTGAAGTGATAGCTAACCCAAAGCAGAGAGAATAAGATGGGGCTACACCTGTGAAGAAGCATGGAAGCTTATCTTAGGAAAAGAGAACAGCATTTAAAATAAAAAACAGACCATAAATGACAGAAAGAAAAATAAAACAAAACATGCACGATTTGAAGGATGAAAAAGTTCAGCAGGCAGAAGTACTAAAACCAGGAAACTGCAGAAGCTAGCAGGACCTACAGAAGTGGGACATTGCTGGTATTGAATATAGGCTCTATTCCAAGGGAGAATTTAACCTCCCTTGGAGGTGGCATAGTCAGATCTGTGTTTAGAATGACACATAGTTCTAGCTACGGTTTGCTGCCGACAGTAATATAACTGAATGAGCATTGGGCTGGGAGTCTAGAAATCTTAAGTCTGATGCTAGCTCTTGTCTTATTTCATTTTATGACCCCAAATGAATCTACTGATCTTTCTGAGCCTCAGTTTCTTCAACAAATGAGGCAGTTGAACTTAATTTAATTTCAGTTATCTTCCAGCCCCATACTTACATCACTCTGTGCAATGATCTATGGATTATTTCAATTTATAGATAGTGATTAGGGCACTAAAGACATTAGCCATGAACATACCATGAACTAGCACTTCCATACCAGGTTCCACGTAAAAGAGCCTTATCAGATCTTTGCACTGAATGAAGGCTATTCTAAGAAATACTGTGAAATAAAAGTATTCAAAAAGTCTCACAGAGCCATATTCTTACTTTGTAACTTTCCAGGACCTAGCTGTCTTACCTCAGGCAAGGTTACAGAATTTGAGTCAAAATCACATATGTCATTTGACCAGCACCACCAGGCTATCACTGTGATGTGTAAACATCTCCTTTCTCTTATGTCCCTGAAAGCTGTGAAACTAACACTATGAAACTCTTCCTCTTTAGCATTACACCAGAATCATCATCACTCACCCCACTGATTCTGTGGGCAAACAGCAAACCACAGTCTCAGACTCAAGTCTCTCCCTCACAGTGTCACGACGGATCTCAAAACCCCTGGGAAACCTAGGAAGGGATATTCTTCAGGAGCAAAGAACCACCAGGCACACAGTTCTCTGAGTCTTCAGATAGTCTCTGCAAACTTCTAATTGAATGATTTGATTAGATCGCAATCACAATCTATCAGAAAATCACACTTATAATTTACTGGCATTATGTTTTGTTTAACAACTGTCTTCCTCTGACACATGAAAATTGTCTGCTAAGGACAAGAAGGACCATTATATAATCTATGAAAAGAAATTTTAATTTTCCTGAAATGGTGGCCATTTGTAAAATATTTCTGTCACACCACATGGAAGGCTGTCACTGTTTCAACTTAAGCTCCTTCTAAGGCATTTATCAAGGATTCTTATACTGAACACGGCGGCACTGCCACCGCCCAACGGCTACTCTGCTCTCACTGCTCTGATCTTGAGACCAAACCTCTCAGTCTGCTCTTATAACTCCAACTCTTGATGGAGCTGGAGTCTCATTATGAAAATTGTTGAACCCCAACTTAGGAGTTTCTGCCAGAGATAAAGTCATCTGTATTAAAAATCCTTCATTAAAAATATCAAACATAATTATCGTGTCTCTGATGTTTGTTTTTCAATTTATATGTACACAGAACCAATCTTATTTTATAGATGCCTCAGCACTGTGGGTATGCAAGCTGAAATGTGAAGAACGGATAAATTCCTTAGCAAAAAGTGTAATTGTCCTATTTATGAGATACCGTTTTGTGATTAGTGAACACTTTATCATTGAAAGTGTAAACCTATTTTTAAAAATGCACTCCATAAAAATGAAATAAAACTTTAAAATGCTCCAGGGAAAAAACCAAATTAGAAGCAACTTAATATTTTCCTAGTCAGTGTATCTCCAGAGATTAATATAAAGCTTGCAGAAATCTATGCAGCATTTTTGGAAAACACTGTCGCATTTTTAAAAGTAAGTGAAACAATATTGAACAGAAAATATGTTTATGAATGCATCTATAGTTCAAAACCACTATTTGGTATCTTGTTAAAACAAAATCTTGATACAAAGAAACAGATGATACGCTTTGTTTCGTGCCTGGGAATCGTGTGCTTATTTCATATATATATAAATTTTTTCATTACATGACTCTTTGCTTAAGAGTACTTAATCACAGCCACATTTCTTGGATGAAAAAATATATGAAAAACTGTGCATGAAATATTTCCATGCAGTATTACTTTTCAGGTTAGTGGAGGCATTTTAAAACTGTATATTAATTCTCCATGATGACCTTGGTCTCAGTGGCACTCAATTTTTGGATAATGTTAACAGGGACAATCTAGCACCTACAAAACTCTAAGAACACTATGATTTCATGGAATTGGGATTAAAAATGACACACACATGCACACACACACCTTCATTTCTAAACAATAAAGAAACTGACAACATGGTTACATTGTCAAATACAACCCTCTCAAACTATGCTCAGTGATCTGATTGTCTGACAACTGATTTAAACCAGAAGAACATATCTCATAGACATGGAAGAGTCTGACATGAAACATCAAGTGGTTCATTCAATTTCTTCATAGCTGGGATGCTTTTTCCGTTAACTCTGTCACTCTGAGCAAATCTAAGGACAAACAATTTGATCAAGACAATTCAAAGCTAAATTTTAAAGTCAAGCATTTTGCCACTTAATCATTTTTGAAAAAAAACTAGAAGTATATTAAAATTAAAAAAAATAGGACAATAAAATGTTATAGAACCTCAAAACTCATCTTAAAAATCTTTAGAAGAAACATTCTTAGAATCAACATTGATTAACAGCACTAATTATGAGAAAGACTATATTTTAATCACCTCATTGAAAAGTTCTACTCAATGCCTAACCTAAAGATTCTTGCTGTAACTTAATTCCTATCCTCTTGTTTCGATTCCTGTGAAAATCAGTTGTTGGGCCAGAAGTGAAATCATCTGTGTTCCAATGTTTTCCATCATTCGGGAATTGTGCATGACTATTATGCCCAAAGACTGTCCCCTAGCTACTTTGTACTACAGTTGCCCAAAACGGCCTCATGACTTTAAAATGAAATTTCAAGAGATGATGTCAGAAGCCCATCCTCCTTGGAGGCTACAGGATGAGGTAAGTCAGACCTCACTTTGCTCCCATGCGTTTGTTCTAAAATTCTCAGTACAGATAACCCCTAGCGCCTGGTGAAGATTTAGCTGAAGTTCTTCCTTCCCAACATAAGCCAGTTTATGAAACAGACGCCTCTTGCTTTCCCTTTCCCCTTCTGCTGTTTTAAAGTTAGCACAAATTTGACAGGTCTTTCCTATGAGAAAGAGTTGCTGTGAGCAGACACTGTGTAAATCAGTCAAGCAACCTGGATTTGCAAGAAAAATAATAATATCAGTTAAACTTACTATCAAGCATTTTCATGTCAGTAATATTTTTGTTATGTCCTGACTTATCCACCTCCCTACTCTCTCTCTGTCTCACATACATACCTACACTTTCTATAACAATACACAGATGCTAAAATCAATGTGTATATATATACATACAAAATATATGATATATATACAAAATATATGATATATCTGTCTATAATATGAAAGCCTTGGTGAAATAATGGTTAGGTGCTACAGCTGCTAAACAAAAGTTCAGAAGTTCAAATATGTGAGGTACTCCATGGAAATTCTATGGGCAGTTCTACTCTATCCCATAGCATCACTATGAGTTGGAATCAACTCAACAGTGATGGTGGGTTTTATATATAATTTATATGCATGTGCCTTGGTGGTGCAGTGGTTAAGAGCTACAGTCACTAATCAAAAGGCTGGTAGCTGTAATCTACCAGCTGCTCCTTACAAATCCCGTTATACAGTTGCAGTCTGTCCTACAGGGTTACATTACATATACTTGAAGCCAATGTTCTCATTTCAATGAGAATAATGGCATAGTCAGATTCATCAGGTTTTCTCAACTGAGAGACTGTTAATCCCTGTTAACAGGAGGTAACAGCGGGATTAGAGATAGTTGACGATTCATTGCGCCAAAGAAAGTACAAACGTTTCCTACCATAAATTCTTCACCTAACAGTTTCAAAACATGTAGAAGAGGACTTCCCTAATGTCATGAAGAAAATATACATCCAAACATGATCATTAGTTGATACACTATCTTTTGTTGAGAGATTTACAGTAGAAATATATTCTGTAATGAAATAATTCAGTTTGAAACTCTTCTGTAGCATTATGATTAGTTCATGTCACAAACCAGACCCTTTCCTTGAATACAGCTGGTCTGCAGTCCCTGTATCAAGTGTCATTGTCACTGTCACCAGCATTATGAATAGCCTTGAGTACCTCCTATGTCTAAGACTGTCTAAGACTGTGCATTCTGTGCCACAAATGCAAAGTTCTAGGAAATAGTGTTTCTGGATGAAGACCTAAGGCTGGTTTTCTGAACGCCAAATGAGTAGAAACTTTATTAAGGAGGACTAAAGGCATCTGATGTCATTTCTCTGTGTCAGCCTGTGGGCTAAAATTCCTTATACACCAAGAACCAGTCCCAACTGTCAAATCGATTCCAACTAGAGACCTTACAAGACAGACCTGTCCTATAGTGTTTCCAAGGCAGTAAACCTATATGGAAGCCGACCACCACATCTTTCTCCCATAGAGTGGCCGCTGGGTTTGAACTTTTGATCTTTTGGTTAGTAGCCAAGGGTTTTAAAAACTGCTCCACCCAGAGCTCCTCAAAATTCCTTAAAAACTTCTTTACAGTTATAACTCCAGCAAATATGTATCAACAAACAGTTTACAGCTGAGTAAGTTTAGCTCAGAGAGATTTTAAATAATTAACCCAAGATCACATTGCAACACCAAGGGGACATAGCCCAGAACTGAACTCAAGATGATCAGAGTCCAAAGAAGTTGTCTTTTCCAAATTTATGTAGCTTTAGAATTTAATACAAAATGCTCACTAACTTTCCTAATTAGACATAGGACCCTTACTTTATTGTTCCTCTTTAAGATATTCTTTCAAATCTTTAATTGTATTTCACAGCACTTCTATGAATCCTGGAAACCCTGACGGCATATTGGTTACATGCTTCTTCTGCTAACCAAAAGATCAGGAGTTTGGATCCACCAGGTGCTTCTTGGAAACTCTATGAGGCAGTTCTACTCTGTCATATAGGGTTGCTATGAGTTGGAATAGACTTGACAGCAGTAGGTTTGGTTGAGTTTTCTTTTCTATGAATCATATCCATGTTTTGTCATCTTTCTCTGAAACTCACAAATTTGCAAATATAGATGACAGAAAACTTTTGTTCACAAATGACAAGTAAATAATATATTAGGACTTGCAGAAGTTTACAGGAGAAAAGGTTTCAAAAGTCACTTAATTAAATCCTTTTATGTTATAAATAAGAAAAATAGACCCAAAGATTTCAGGCAACTTATTATCCATACGTTCCCTATTTTACTAAAGGACTTTTTAATGTTTTCTAATCCCAGTTACGTGGCTTGAACTTGGTTGAGAAATTCAATCATTCCATCAATAATTTATTTCAGATTTCCATATATAAATACATTATCCTCAGCATCAGAGAAAATGATATAACTAACTACATCTGCAGACTTAGTGAGAGAAGCAGAAGTAGAAATGGAAGAGCATACTGTCATACTCCTGCCTGGGATACCTTTTTTTTTTTTCTTTTAAATTGTACTTTAGATGAAGGTTTACAGAACGAACTAGTTTCTCATTAAACAGTTAGTATACATATTGTTTTATGACACTAGTTAACGACCCCCTGACACGTCAACATTCTCCCTTCCTTCTCAACCTTGGGCTTTTTATTACCGGCTCCCTCTCCCCTCCTGTTTTCTCGTCCTTGCCCCTGGGCTGGTGTTCTCCTTTAGCCTCATGTGTTTTACAGACCTGCCCAGTCTTTGGCAAAAGAGTGAAACTCTGGAGTGATCTTGTCACCGAGCCATGCTTTCAGGGTTTCTCCAGTCTCTCTCAGGACAGCAAATCTAGTCTTCTTTTTCAGTTAGCATTTTATTCTACATTTTTTCTCTAGTTCTGTCCTGAATTCTCTATTGTGACTCCTGTCGAGCAGTCAGTGGTGGTAGCCGGGTACTACACAGCTGTACTGGACTCGGGATGGTGGAGGCCGTGGTAGACGTGATCCGTTAGCCCTTCAGATTAATCTTTCTGCCTGGGCTACTCTCATAAACGCAATCTGATCGAAAATAAAATCTGATATCCACCTACTGCTTTTTATTTCACTCCACTTTTGAACGCTCTTCACTCAGTGCTTCTTCGGCACCGTTGCACTGGTTGTTCCGTCTGTCTACAGCTGTTTTGCCCTAGTCACACAATGAGCATTCTTTCTTCCTTTAGGTGTCTGCTCAATTGTGACACCCTCAGAGAGGGCTTTCCATTATAACTCTAAGTAAAAAAATACCTACTATTGCATCCTGTATTAGCCATCTCTTCAACTAAAATCTCAGCTCCATGAGTGTAGAGGCTTCTGCTATCCTGTTCACTGACATAGTTCCAGTACTAGTCCAGTACTAGAACAGTGTCTCACACATTTTCCTGTTGTTAGCTGCTTTTGAGTCAGTCCTGGGCTCATGACAATACCACATACAGCGTGGACTAGACTATTGTGATCCATAGGTTTTTTGTTTTTTGTTTTTGTTGTGTGTGGGTGTGGGGGGCAGTGTGTGTGTGTTTGTTTTTAAAGCTGGTTATCAACTACTAGACTGTCAAGCCATTCTGCCTAGTCTGTCTTAGTCTGGACACTCCACTGAAACTTGTTTAGCACCACTGTTGTTAGGTGCCATCCAGTAAGTTCTGACTCACAGTGACTCACCATAAAACACAGAATGAAAAATACAAGGAGCACCTGCATTTTCAAGGTGACGTCTTTGCCTTTAAAGACTTTAAAGAGGTCTTTGGCAGCTGATTTGCCCAGTATAATAAATAATTTGAATTCTTGACTGCTGCTTCCCTGGGTACCGATTGCAGATCCAAGTAAAATGAAATTGTTGACAACATCAATCTCTTCTCCATTTATTATGATGTTGCTTGTGGTCCAGTTGTAAGGATTTTTGTTGTAGGTTGATGTACAATCAACACTGAAGCCACAGTTCTGGAATTTCTTCACAAAGTTCTTCAAATCCTCTTCACTTTCAGCAAGCAAGGTTGTGTCATTACATATCACAAGTTGCTAGCAAGTATTTCTCCAATTTTGGTGCAGAGTTATTCATATAGCCCAGGTTTTTGGATTACTTACTCAATATAAAGATTGAATAAGTACGATAAAAAGATAAAACTCTAATGAACAGTTTTTTTGACTTTGAGCCATGCACCATCCCATTGTTCTCATCCAGTCGTTGCCTATTTTGGCCTATACTGCAAAAGAAAAATTAAGTTTTCTAAAATTCCCATTCTTCACAATGCTGTCCATAATTTGTTACAGTCTACATAGTCAAATGCCTTTGTGTAGTCAATTAAACATAGGTAAACATCCTTCTGATATTCTCTGCTTTCAACTAAGATCCATCTCACATCAGAAATGATACCCCTTGTTCCATATTCTCTTCTGAATTTAGCTTGAACTTCTGGAAATTCTCTGTCAATGTAATGCTGTAATCATTTTAGACTTATCAGCAGAATTTTGCTTGCATATAACATTAGTGTATTGTTCAATAATTCCTGCATTCTGCTGGGGTACCTTGCTTTTGTATAGGCACAAATACAAAACTCTTCTAATTGTTCGACAAGAAGCTGTCTTTCAAATTTCTTGGTATGGACAAGTGAGTATTTCCAGAGTTACAATCATATGTTGAAACATCTTAAAGCCTTCAATTCAGATTGGACTTCTTCCTTCACTACTACTGATTCTTGAATATGTTACTACTTTCTGAAGTGATTTAAACATCAACCAATTCATTTATATATTAACTGTGTTTAATGACTCTGTATTCCTTCCTTTCCCCTTCCCCTTTTTTTGGTGCTTCCTGAGCCCCTCAACACTTTGCCCACAGTGTCCTTCAACATTTTTTTAACCTGAGGCTCGAATTTTTAATTTGGTTCTTTCAGCTTAAGAAATGACAAATATGTTCTTTTCAATATTTGACTTCAGGTCTTTGCACATTTCATTATAATACTTTGTCCACCAGAGCTGCCCTTTGAAATCTTTAATTTGGCTCTTTTATTTCATTATTTCTTCCATTTGCTTTGGATACTCCACATACAAGAGCAAGTTTCAGAGACTCCTCTGACATCCACTTTGGTCTTTCCTTTTTTTTTTTCTTGTCTTTTTAATGACTTTTTGAAATTGCTTATGAGCAAATGATGGTCTGTTCTGAAGCTAGCCCCTGTGCTTGTTCTGACAGATGATACTGAGCTTTTCTATTGTCTCTTTCCACAGATGTAAGCAATATGTTTCCTGGGTATTTCGTGTGGCAAGGTCCACATGTATGGTCACCATTTATGTTATTGAGAAAAGGTATTTCCAATAAACTGGTTGTTATCTTGCAAAATTCGATCATGGTATCTCCCACATTTTTTCTATCCCCAGGGCCATATTGTCCAATTATCAGTCTTTCTTCCTTGTTTCCAACCTTCGTAGTCCAATCACCAGTAACAATGCATCTTGATTACATATCTAATCAATTTCAGACTGCAGAAGTTGGTACAAATCCACAGTTTCTTCACCTTTTGGATTAGTGGTTGGTGCATAAAGTTAGGCAATTGTTAAATAAATTTGCCTTCCTTGTAGGCATGCAAAAATTATTCTATCACTAACAGTGTTGTACTTCAGGAAAAAACTTGAAATGCTCTTTTTGTCAGTAACTGTGATGCTGTTCCTCTTCAATCTGTTAATCTTAGCATAGTAGACCACATGATCGTCCAACTCAAAATGACCAACACCAATCCATTTTAGCTCACTAAACACCTAGGATATCAGTCTTCAAACATCCATCTCTTTTTTGACAATTACAATTTTCCTAGAGTCGGACTTTATGCATCCCACATTCATATCATTAGTGGAGGTTTGCAGCTCTTTCTTCTCATTTTCAGCCTTGCCATATCAGCAAATGAAGGTTCCAAATGCTTTATTTCATACTAGTCATTGATGTTGACTCTACCTTGAGGACCTTTTCACCTGTCATATTTTGAGAGCTTTCCTATGAGTCTCATATTTCAGCACTATACCACCTAATTTTCTGCTGCCTTCCATAATGTTTTTCACTGGCCAATTTCTTCAGACACAGATTGCTGGGTCTTTCTTCCCACTCCATCTCAGTTTGAAAGCTTTGCTGAAACCTGTTCACCATGAGTGACCCCGCTGGTATTTGAAATGTCAGTGGCCTAGCTTCCTGCATCACAGTAAACCACCAGTCACCATAGTATGAGAAACTGACAGACAAGTGTTTGATTTAACATCACAGCCCCACTGACAGATAGTTGGTGACTGAGTTGAAGCTGCAATGACTTCCAGCATGGAAGGCACTCATTCTACCACTGAATCTAACAGGAGCCTAACAAATATTTGCTGAAAAAATTTAAGATGCTACAAAAACAATTCTGATAACAGTTACTAAAACATTACCAGTATCCACCCTTTGTGTACCAAAATTTCATATTTGTTCAAGTCTTTCTTTACTCCATCATGCAGATTACAGGGAGGATGCTGGATTGTTGACGGATGTTCAAGCATACGCAGAACAGCACTTAAGTCTCCCCTGGTTATGATACTATGGGTAAGCATTCTCACAGCTAGCTGTACTTGCAGCCTCTAGTTTCTATTTTCCACATTAAATGGTCACTATGTTACACATGCCAGTATGCTAAAGGAAACAGATGTCATGTTCACTCTTCTCCTGGGGCTGATTATGCTCATAAGATTTGTTGTTGATATATAAAATTCTCGGAATCTGTTAATTCACTAATATTTTCCTACTTCTATTGCCCACGAATTACTGACAGTATTCATTCTGAGCACTTAACACAAGCATGTTAAACTTCAAGTTGTCAATTCCTGTAGGAAGTCCATAAGATTTACTAATCAAATAGCCAGTGTGCTTCTCAATTCATCTCATCAAGCTGTCTGTCCCTAGACATTATATTCTTCTTTCTCTTTTATAGTCACTGCTTATCTTAGCATTCATCATAGTTACTAAAACAGAAAAACAAAAACATTGTCTAGCCTTCAGGTATGACCCAGCAAAACCATTTGGCCAAATCTTTGGCAGCAGTGGAACAGTACTAATCTTCTGATGCTGAGAAAAAACCTCTATTCATTGCTTACCTGGCCCCTTCACCTGGTGTGGCCTAACACTGATAGCCAAACTTTACTCTTTTGAGTCACTTGTTAACAAGTGATGCTCAGGGCTTTCTCTGGGCAATTCTGATTCCATAGGTCAGAACTGTGTATGGGAGTGGATCAGGGGGATTGCAACTAACCTACATATTTAATAGCACTAGATCAAAGATCATCAAACTTAAGCCAATATCTGAATCACCAAGTTAAAACCTAGGTTGCTGAAACTCACACCAGATGTTCTTATCCAGTAGACACGCTGAGGGCAGGCCCACAAGCTCTCATGTGATGCTGACATTCCTGGTCCAGGGAAACAAGACTTTGAGAATCATTTTACTAGATATGTCTTACATCTGGGTGAGTCTGGAAGAAAACCTTTGTAACCCATCTCTCAGAAACTACTACTGGAATGATACATGACCTTATCTTTAACCTTATAATTATTCTGGCTATGATGTTGCCAATCATTTTCAGTGATCCAGAAATCAGATCCAAGCATCTCTCTATGACCTCTATACAGAGGCAAATAAAAAAGCAGATACAAGACCTACAGTTTTGCTTTACCTGGGAAAAAATTTCCTACATTCTATATTACAGAGTTAATATCACAAAAAAAGCAGGACACAGAAATCTACCAAAAGAATACAGAAGGCTTTCAGAGTCTGTGTTCCTGGGTCAGAGTCAGATCTCTGCTATGTCACCACGTAGAACCTAGTGGAATGAACAAGAGCTAATTTCTGAAAAGCTGATTCAGACACGCCTATTATTTAAGATCCAAATTGGGCCATCGGGGCTCCAAGAACGGTGTTTTGTAGCTTGATTCTGCCACTATAAACTCAGGCCAGTTGCATCACTACTTTCCATGAGGAATTTAAGGGGTGCGACTACATCCTTTCCAACCCTGCATTCCACATGTGACAAAACTGATCCAGCTGTTTGTCTGAAAGAAATTCCTTGCTGTCCCGAAAAATTAAAAAGCAAGTGGATATCCGTCCTCCATGGGCACGCTTCCAGCTGGAACCTGGTACAGGCGGTTGCGAAACAGAGACAGTGCCCTGGAGAGCATCTGCTTGTGAATTCTTACCTCGCCATAGGGGGGTTAGCCCCAACTTGCTTTTTGAAATGGCAGATTCTGGATGGAGGGTGCTGGCTTGGCCCAAAGCTCTTGAGAAGTGTTCATCCACTACTGACCCAATGTCTCCCTGGAAATAAGTGAAAAGGACACAGCGAGAGTTAAGGTACTCCATCTCGGCAGGCTGGTCTTTCTCCTCCTCCTCCTCCTCCTCCTCCTCCTCCTCTTGTTTGCTGGGAAGGGTGACTTCCAGAGAGTCCTGCATCTTGCTGTATACCGCTAACTTCTTCTGGGATGGAATAAACAAAACACAGTATCAAAGACAGTTTGTAAAAAAAAAAGCATACACGAGTTAATGTTTTACTTCTTAAAAAGATTCTAAATGTTAACATATGTTTGCAAACTGATTCTTCTTCATCTGTTTTATTCCATATTTATCCATCTTTCCCCTCCCCAAACCAGCCTTCTTCCCACACCATGGGGGGCAGGGGGGAATAGTCTGTTATTCCACATTTGGCACACACAAAAAAAGTCCATTGTAAAATGTTGCATTTTCAGAGTGTGTGACACAGGTTAGTTTGTTTGTTTTTAACGCAGATATATAGAAAGAAGAATGACTTTTCTTTTTTTTTTTAAATTAGTGATAGATTCCTTCTAGTTTTTCTCCTCCTATTTACTTACAGAAACATGACAATTTAGAGCAAAGCAGGGGAAGGAGACCGGTGGATAGGAGAACTAAGTGTCCGGAAATGGGGTGGAGAAGAAAAGAGCTTCTCATAAATGCAATAAACTAAAGTAAAAGCAGAAATGTAGCATCTTATAAAAGGATTTGGCAGATGTGCCAAGCTCATTTCTCAAAAATCAAACTAAAATGACAAAATAAGTCTGCGTGAAGATCCATTTTGCATGGAACACATTTTTCAGATGTTTCATTTACCACCATTATCATAGAGAAAAAAGAAAACAGAAACGGGTCAGGGGAGGTATTAGGGCCTTCTAAAAATGAGACAACACACTTGCAGTGGCTAACTTTTTCAGTAAATGAGAAGCATTTGAAAATTCAAAGAATTTTTTAAAATTTTACTTATTTATTTTTATTATGACTGAGTGAAAATGTACATTCCCATATAAATTTACGTGCCCACCTATATGCAGCTTCCACTGCTCTCCCTGCCCAGTGACAGCACGCTATTCCTCTCTGCTCCATACATGTCTCATCCTCCCACATCGCAGCTATAATAAAACCCGCTGCCTTTAAGTTGATTCCAACTCATAGCAACCCTATAAGACAGAGTTTCCGTGGAGTTTCCAAGGAGTGCCTGGGAGACCTGAACTGCTGACCTCCTGGCTAGCAGACATAGCACTTAACTATGACACTACTCGAGTTTCCAAACCATAATAAAAGCTGACATAAATTAACCCAGACACTCTTCAGAACAAGGTGACATGCACCGTCTCATGTAATCTTCATAATTTTGCAATATGCTTATTATTACAACCTATATTTTAAAAATGAAGAAACTGAGCCATAGAGAGTTAAGTAACTTGCCCAAAGTCACAAAGCAGGTAAATCGTGGACTCAGAATGATGATAAAAATATGTAGGCGTGCCTGTGCTTGTTAGCAGGGGTGGTGAGTGGGGTATTGAAAACTGAGAGAGTGTATTTCGTTTGGGGGAAAAAATCATTGCAATGTTTTTTTTTTTCCCCCTGTGTGGTATGTTTGCAGTTAATTGTCATTTTCTTATTCCCACTTTTTGATATTTCCAAATATTGAGCTAGACTACTTTTACTATCACTAATTTCAACTTGAATTGTATATAAGATAATATTACAGATTATAAAATGTGTTGTTCTGATAATAGGTCAACTTTTATTATCTGCCCATAAAACCTTATTAATCTTTTTCATACCATTTTTATTTCACAAAAAAATGCATAGTGAAAAATAAGTGTAAGTATAAAAAATAAATCATTCTAGAATACTGAGTAAGCACAGATTCCTAAATATTACCAACACACATAGACTACATTTCCAGTGTCATAAAGAGCTTTAAAATCTCAAACCTCAACTTATAAATACATCCTTTCATTAAACGAACCTTTTCTCTCTAGCAAGAAACTTGTTCTTCTTGTGTGAGGTGAATTCTGAATTATTGAGGCATATTAGAAACCAACAGTTATCTGACTCAACGGCACTTGGCTATTTACACATATGCATATTGCTTTTTATATAAACTTGTACCATCATGATTGTCACCTACTCATGAGGAGATACCTCATTCCATGGTAGTGGATACACCATGTTCATGAAAAGGTGATCATCATGACTGCGGAGTCATGTTTCTCACAATCTGCTTGTGCACAGACCTAAACATGTTTCTGGAGTCCTAGGGATGCAGCGGCTGCTAATCAAAAGGTCTGTAGTGTGAATTCACCGACTGCTCCTTGGAAACGCCATGGGGCATTTCCACTCTGCTATAGAATTGCTATCAATCAGAATCCACGCCATGGCAATGGGTTTGGTTTTGTTTGTTTTAACATGTTTATATTTAAGTGTAACCGTGAAAACATCACAGTAACATAGGTTGTGTCTGAAATGAGAGATGGAATTAGACAGCCTCTAAGAGTACTTCTGTCCTTTAAATTCCATTATCAGATTAAATGAATATTAGTGTTCATTAGTCAAATTATAGCATTATTTTTCTGTGTGTCTATTATTTAATCAAAGTGTATACCACTTTAAGCACAAATGTGCACATTTTCTGTCAAATATTCTGGCACATTTCAAGCAAGCACTGTTTTGATATGAAAAGAAAATTAGCACTGATCTACAAACTGGTTTCACTGTCACAAGTATTCATTATTATCTATGAAACACATTCCTTTTTCTGTTAATGTCCAGCTCAGCATCAGTCTCTGTGAGATGGGCTTTGCATATAATTGTTTCATTTGTTTAATTTTATTTAACATTCATCTTTTAAATGAAAGAGTGCTGCTGTGCTAATTATCCGAACAGAGGAAATGTTTCATTTTACCCAGAATTAACAGCAATTCATTTTTAGATGAAACAAAATCAAGTTAAATTACATATGTGTGTAAATATTTGAAAGTTGTAAACCCTGATAAAAGTACATAAAATAGTACTATGATCAATAACAATATCTTAAATTTTGAATTGATGGCAGTGGATTTTATGCTATAGATACTCAATTCATTGATGATCACAAAATATTTCTAAATGATTTGTCATTTTGTATTACTGCTTTCCTATTGACCCTTGGTTGGATACACGGAAATTAAAAGTCACACACTTTCCAACATGCAATGGCAAAGTAGTAAGTAGGATCTCTGTATCAGAATCACTAACATCAGTTTATTTTCTAAAATGTATTATTCTGTCAGTGGATGCATTGACTACTCATATACTTTTATTTCTTATACATTTACATAACAGACATAACAGATATTAATGTAAACAGTTAATGAAACTTTTGACATTGAAAACACCTGTGCTTCTATAAAATATCTGTGTTCACTCCTCTGTTTGTTTGCAATGATTATAAAGCATTTTTTTCTTCCTTTCTCTCCTTATGCTTTTTATTAATTAATAAATCTGTGTGGAGGTTATAAAAATAAAGTAACGTGAAAAAGAAGCCCTCAGTATACCTACCACTAACAGGTAGGATATAGGCATAGCTATCATCCCCACATACAATTTGTTCGGCTAAAATTAGATCCGTTTTCAGAAATTATAAGCACTGAATCAATTTATATATTTTAAATTGCTTCTGCTAGCAGAGAAGATTCATTATCTACAACCCACTAAAACACACACACACACACACACACACACACACACGTTTATACCCTCACCATCAATAACAAAAAAAAAAAAAAAAAAAAACAGACCCACAGCTGTCAAGTCAGTTCTGGCTCATAGCGACCCTACACGGCAGAGTAGAATTGCTCCACAGAGTTTCCAAGGAGCATCTAGTGGTTTTGGCCTGCCAACCTTTTGGTTAGCAGATGTTGCACTTAACCAGTATGCCATCAGGGTTTATCACTGATCAAAATAAGAACCCCAAAATATACAAATAGTCTGATAGCTAGCTAAAAGGCTAGGTTTGAATTCTCACATGTAGTTCAACATTCAGTGTAAGCATCAAGGTAGCAGGAATACAGAATTGAAACAGCAATTGATCAACATTCACGTCATCCTAATTTTCTTCTCTGCAGACTGTTGAGCCATAACTATTTTTAGACATGTTCTTTGGTGACTATGAATGAATTATTTACCTTCTTTTCTTTTTCTTTCTTTGCTTTTTTAACCGACATATAAGGCGCCCTGGTGGCACAATGCCCAAGTGCTTCGCTGCTAACAAAATGCTGGTGATGTAAACTTCAAACCCACCCTGCAGCTCCAAGGTAGACAGACCTGGTGACATGCTTCTGTGAAGATGACAGCCAGGAAAACCCTGTGGGGCAGCAGCACTCTGTCACATGCAGTTACTGTGACCTAGAATGGACTGACACCCGATGACAAACATGCTCATGTACCCTGTTGCCATATTCTCTACTCAGTTAGTGCTGGCTCCTTGGAATGAAATATCCCTAATGTTGCACACTTTCTTAGGGATAATCTGCACTAGTCCAAACATTGAGAACAAACCTCAAATAATCAGAACCTGTATTTCCTTAACAGAGGTCAAAAGGTAATCCAGTTCATGTATTTCTCAAGGTGCAAATTCATTTCCTAAAAATATCCACATCTGTCAGAAATATTCGTGCTTCTCTTATGAGACTCTGAAGAATTGTTAACAAAAAATGAAGCAGTTATTTAAAGGAACTTCAAAGACTACAAGTTGATTTACGTGATGTGCGTGAACTAGTTCACCCTACGTGCTCAGAGTAATGACCACTTTGCCCTGGGTAAAGTGAACCTTAAGCTGCTTAACCAGTGAACCAGTTAACAGCCGTGAAGTTGAAATCTCACACATGAAGAAGTTAAAGCAGAAATGTGAAGGCAGTTGGCTGAGGCTGTGCAAACCATACCCAGCCACCTCAAAGCCTGCCATAAGGAGCAACAGAAACAAACTTTTCACAGGAATGTGCAGAGGCGAGGATTTGTCTGACAAGAGAAAGACTTCCATGTCGGGAGCCAAATACCACTAACTCCCCAAGGCTTAAGCCTACAAA
Organism: Heterohyrax brucei; assembly: GCA_028571685.1. Taxonomy (NCBI): domain Eukaryota; kingdom Metazoa; phylum Chordata; class Mammalia; order Hyracoidea; family Procaviidae; genus Heterohyrax; species Heterohyrax brucei. The sequence continues at coordinate 111,508,576 of CM053148.1, forward strand.
ATGCCAAATGATTACTGTGCATATGTGGAAACTTTTCTTTCCCCTAAAATAAAAGGGGGAGAGGTATTTTAATGAATCACTGGCTATTGTTTTCTAGCTTTTTAAAATTTTTCCTTCAATATCTACAGACTGGCAATATTCTCTACATGCAATAATTTATTTTGTTAGGAACCACAAATGGTGCCTGTAAGAAAGAACCATTAGCCCAGGATAAATGATTTAAAATTGTAAAGCCCAATTAAAGGAGGATATTACTCTTCAATCATATTTGTCTTAATTTATTTGGGCAACAGAGTTTTTAAAAGATAGCTCAGAGACAGTCTGAAGTTTTAGTTCTCTGTCTATTTGGAAGATGAAGCCGTATCAGGTTAAGGGAGATATGTCCTAGACTCTTATATATTTTATTTCATGTACTCACACACATACCTACTGCCTTGAGTAGGGTCGGATACAAGTCATAGTGACCCTGTAATTCAGGTCTCATAGAGTTCTCAAGGAGCACCTGGTGAACTTGAACTGTCGACCTTTTGGTTGGCATATATAACACTTAAGCCACTACACCACCAGGGTTTCCTCACACATACCCAAACATTAATAAGTGATTGGAATAATTATTTCTAATTTACATACACAAAAGCTGATTTACTTATCCCTGGTCACCCACTAATAAATGGCAGAGATGAGATTATAACCTATTTCAACATAGGATGTGCCAAGAAAGCAGACTAAAGGAAACGAGCCACTGTATGAATTTTATTTTAATTGAATAATCAAATGTAAGTTGAGAGTTAGCATGACATCACATGCTAACTAAAGAAAACCTAAATTTATAACAAAAGTTATTAGAGATGTCAACATAGATATGGGCTAGTAAGTAATACAACAGTCTTAAAAATATATCTATATGTGGATGAAACTGAAATTCTATGTTTAGAAAGTATTATTTCTTTGGCAAGATACATATACAACTGCCCCTAAGTTTACCAGAAATCTTTGTCTAGGAAATGTGAGCAGAGCTATTTCTGGGACACAGTCACACCCCAAGATTTGTAATTTTTTTTTTTTTTTTTTTTTTTTTAGTGTGTGTGTATGTGTTTAATGTACGGAGAGGCGAACCAAAAATAATATTTAATATGATGAGTTATTTTAAGCACATTCTCCTTCAAATGATTCCTGTCATTATGAAAAATCAAACCTAGCCTCTTAAAGGATGAATTTTTTTCCAGTTTTCAGGGCATTCAGGAAAAATGCGCCACAGGCTTAGAGGCAATTTCAAAATTTGCATTCCCAAAATGTTTCAAGCAATGATCACATCATTTGAGCATGAGTTAATCTCTCAGACCAACTACTTTGAATGAAACAACACTTTCCAAAGTACAAATTCCTGGTTTGTTTGTATTATTTTATTACTAGACTTGAGGAATTATTTCTTTTTTTTAATTTTTTCTATTATTCATCCATTCATCAAAAGTAGGACTTAATTAACACTTTGTGTCAGTAATTTTGCAAAGACTTAGAGTCACTAAAAGGAAACACATAGCCTTTCTCTAAACTCAAAGTGCTGGTAACTAATAGGGAGAGCCTTGTAAGTGCAATGATAAACAAAGACAGCCTCATAATTACGGATATCCAACTTATTGTGTTATTTCTCCAAACAGCTAATCTTCTGAAATCAAAAAGGAAGAGGAGGGAGAAAGTAGCATTTCCTTCTATTCAAGAAAGCTCAGGCAGGAATGTAAGAGTACATACAAAGAGAACCAGAATGAGACAGAAGATTTAGCCAGAACTAGAGACCCTGGTGGCATAGTGCTTAAATGCTACAACTGCTAACCAAAATGTCAGCAAACTGAATCCACCAGGCGCTCCTTGGACACTCTATGGGGCAGTTCTGTAGGGTTGCTGTGAGTCAGGATCAACTTGAAGACAGTGGGTTTGTTTTTTTTTTTGAGTCTGTACAACTCACAGAAACTTCTGGCCTTCACTTCCTCTTCTGAAACTGAGGAATTTTGACTTGATTATTTCAGAAGTCTCTTCCAATTCTACATCCTAATAAGCAACATGCTGGAGCACTAGACAAATTCACACTTAATTTAGTTTCCTGCACTGGCCGCCTCTTCCATTTTTGCAGGACGTTAGCCAAAAAACCCTACAGACCATTGAAGACCAACTCATTTCAAGACATGGGTCATCGAGCCCAATTCCTCAGAATTAGTTATAGCCCTTCCTGCTTCTATCTTCATATTAATAAGAAAACCTGCATTCTTAGAGTTCCACTCACTCTGTGCCCCAAGGAGAAGTGTTTTGGTATACTCAAATGATACAGTTTAAGGGCAAAGACACCTGCTTCGTTTAGGTCATTATTTTTCTCTCTCAGTTTTAAAGTAGGAGACAAGTGAAAAATAATCCAGGTAGCCTGGATGGCATGAATGTGGCATCTGCTGTAAATATCCATTTATGAGTTGTCTCTCAGCAGCTATTTGGGTCTGTTTCATGGCTCAAAAAAAGAAAAAAAAAAATCCAAATCAGAGGCAGCCCACTGTTGCCAAGTTGATTCCCTGACTCATAGCAATTCTATAGAACAGAGTACAACTGCCCCAAAGAGTTTCCAAGGAGCACCTGGTGGATCTGTCAACCTTTTGATTAGCAGCCATAGCACTTAACCTTAAAACCAGTTGCCATGAATTCTTTCTAACTCACAGCAACTCTATATGTCTGTGAGTAGAACCTTGCTCCACAGAGTTCTCAAAAGCTGGTTTTTCAGACTCAGACCCATCACCTTTTGGTTAGCAGCTGAGTTCAGTAACCATTTACAGTACCCAGATTCTCCAAGGACATTCCTAGGGTCCCCCTGAATACATAGTTGATGCAGGAAAGCAGCTGCTTGGAGACGTGAGTCTTGAAAGACTCAGGGCAGAGCTCTGCTCCAAGTTTTTTGCTTCACTGTCTCCATGACTCAGTGGCAGTGGGTTTCTTTGATGGTCTTCATTCAAGCCTGAAATTGTGCTGTTAGAGAGCTATGTTTCTTGACTAAAAATGTTTTCTTGGAGAGGACGCCTTAGGTTATACTGCATGTATTAGTTTTGAGGATTTTTTCAAGTTATCTGGGAAAGGAGGCTGTGGGGATGGGAAACAACTTAAACACTTGGGTTTTAGAATGACAGTCAGCTCAACTTACAAGTTTGCTTTAGAGACTGTGAGCCAGAATCGACTCAACAACAACAGGTTTGGTTTGGTTTGGGGTTTAGGCATGGTGATTTTGTTTTTAAATTTCTCTCTGAAAATGCCCTTTGCAGAGGTAGATACAGCCAAGCCAAGTGGTAGATACAAGAGGAAAATATACACGTGGCCCAAGAAGGCCAGCTCAGCAGCCTTTAGCACTTAACCTTTCTTCAGTGGCTCCAGGTAACAGGGCACTGGAGGACTAGGCTCTATTCTCCGAATAACCTAACTTCCCTAAGTATAGGTCAGGTCCCTGTGATTTGCAACCTTGTGAATTGTCAGATTGCACTATGGGCTAGAGAGTTCAATGATAGAACTCTTCCCTTCCACGTGGGAAACCTGAGTTCTATTCCCGGCCAATGCACCCACCACATGCCCAGCCACTGCCTGTCTGTCAGCGGTGGTTTGCATGTTGCCATGATGCTGAACAGGTGTCAGGCAAGCTCTCAGACTAAGACTAAAGGAAAAAAAATACCTGGATCACAACACTCTGATCCCCAACTGGTCATAGGGGCAACAAAGGACTGAGTAGCACTTCATTCCATTGTGCATAGGGTCACTGTGAGTCTGAAGTGACATTGATAGTAGCAGCTAACAATAGGTCAAATAGTACTTCCCAAATAACCTTCATTTAGGTTTCTGAAATGTGCCTCCTTGTCATGGCTTTTGGCAACCTTGGTGGTACAGTGCTTAGGTGATACTCCTGCGGTGACTAACCAAAAGTACCCAGATGAAATCCACCAGGCACTCCTTGGAAACTCTACGGCAACAAGTTTTGGGTTTTGTCACGACTTTTGAGGTCTTGCTGAGAATATCCTTGCCATGCATTATTTTAGAGATTCCAGTTCCGTCCTTACCGTCATGATTGTAATCCCTGTCTGGTTGATTGCCAGAGGACACAGTTTAGTTTAGTTAGTTTAAGATTTAATTTTTCCTCTAGCTTTGAATTTCCTGAGTGGAAAGTTATAGAGAGCATGAAATTCTGGGGCACTTTAAGCTTCTAAGTCCCTGCAGTCAAGTTAATTTGTGTAGTAGAGAATTCCAGGGACTGTTACTTCTCAAAGAAATCCTGTATAAATTCTTATAAATCCACTTAAGTCTTTGCTTACAGTTGCAAGACTATTAAATCCTCAGTCTTAAATAATTTAACTGCATATTCAAACTATTTAGGGGAAAATTGTTTTCTTTCCTTTTAATGAATCTAAACTTACATTGGACTAGTAATGATACATGAGGCACTTAAAACTGACTGTTAATATCACTTCCTACATTTTATTTTAAAATAAATAAATGTTCATTTGTTAAGTGGCTATCCTGCCTCATCACCAAAAGATGAAACATGGATAGCAAAAGTCATTAGCATACTGCGAATGCTCGAAATGGCCTTTGGAAGGCCTAAACTTAAAAAGCGTGCCACCAAATACTTGGGGAGAATTTCACACTCTAAGGCCAAAGAACCTACTGCATATTAATCTTCTTTACCAAAGAAATTCATTTGGAGTACTAAAGTTAAAAAAAAAAAAAAAAGGTCTACAGTGAAATAGCATAGAAAAACTGGGGAGACTATCTGGGGTAAGATGCTACATTGGGGAGCTGGAGATCTCCCCCCAAACATCCACCAATTTGCTTTGACTAACATTTCAGCCCTATGAACATCAATTTTCCCATATGTAAAAAGAAGGGATGAGTTACGTTTTTTTCTAGAGTTTTGCCCAAACAGAATCTCTGAGCAGTTTTATGGCTTAACTTTGGTAGCAGAGCCTAGAGAAAGAGTTTGCAACAGCGTCTTACAAACTTGTAACTGGAGTTATAACTGCCTTCTAAGGAGATTTCATTACTTTAAGGGAAAGCATGTACAGATTCATCCAGCTGTTGCCCTTGAGGAGAGTAGGAGTAAATATGTTTTAACTTACATGAAGCCCAGAGGGTGACTGTTAAAATCACCTACGCACAACTGGAAAAGTGACGATTGTTCTCTGCTTTCACCATCGCACTTCTGAACTACACAAATCAGAAATCTTTGCTGTATTTTCGTAGTGCTATCATTTGGAATATGGAGGGGATTGCCACAACAGACTATCTGTATTTAAAATTAGAATCCACTGGATATGAAGAACATCTCTGAGTTCATATTATTCCCCTTCATGTTTTCCTGAAACCTATTTGCAAATGTTCTGTTGGTTCCTACTGTCACTCTTAGAATAGAAGTGCATTCCTTTCTGCACACGTTCTGCAGTGTCATCGTGCCTTTAGAGCACATGCTGGGGGCTTTTAGTCAAGCTTTCTTCTGAAGGAGATGCTGCAGACTGGAATATTCAGTTTATAAAGAGATGGTGGGCAGGAGGAAGAGGGAGCTTAGCACCCCTCAAAAATGCTTTTGCGCTCATACTGTAAGAATTATGCACAGTCACTCGATTGCTAGTAACTAGCATCAGAGACTAGAAAATTGACTCTTCAGACACATTCACAGATTCTCGTCAATCACGTAGCTTCCTGTATGCCTAAGTGGCAAATTCCCAGGACAACCTGGTACAAATGCAGTTAACTGAGCTTTTAAGATATTCCCCTATTATCTGTTTCGCAACAACTTTAATAGAAAACATCAAACGTGCAAGAGAAAAGCTGAGCATATCCCTGCTTGGAGTATGGAGTCCTATTATTTCAGAAAGAATGTTGGAAGTTATTTATGACCCTATAAAGAGGAAAAACATATCTGTGTTGAAAATCCATTATAATTAACCATTATCAGGTACTAATTTAAAAGTATTTCTTGAAGACTATAAACCCAAACCAAATGCACTGCTGATTCCAATTCATAGCGACCCTAAAGGCAGAGCAGAACCACCTCATAGTTTCCAAGGGGTACCTGGTAGATTTGTACCGCCAACCTTGCAGTTAGCAGCTGTAGCACTTAACCACTATCCCACCTGGGTTCAATTTGAATAGAAATCAGTTCAAAAACAAACTGCTAAATCAGAATATGGAAGTCATCCAAAACTTCTATGCTGTCTTTTGTAGCATTTTATAAATGTTCATAAAAGAGTCTTGAAAACATTTGTTACTTTTTTGGGTTTTTTTTTTTTTTCCTTTTTTCTGTCCCTCCAAAAAAAAAAATAGTAATTTTTCAAAGGCAGTAGGAATTGTAGCTCTTATTTTTGTCTCCCAGGCAATATTCTATTAAGAGTCACTTCCCATGTACGGAGAAAACAATCTTTATGGATAATAATGATAAAACCTTATGGAATGCAAAAACAACCAAAATATGTATTCTCAGATGACTGCATTAGAGCCAAGTGAATATTAGTCCCATTTCACCCACGCATCACATTAGTCTAAAAATGCTGTCAGCCTGATAAGAATTTCCTTTTTTCAATAGAAAATATAGGTCATCACAATAAACCTCGGACAGTGAAAGAGCAGTAGTTACACTGACAATCCTCTTGTCATTTTGCTGGCCAGATATGGGCAAATAGTTTTATTACTTGGCCAAAAAAAAAAAGCAATCTCAGATAAGGCATTTTAGCATAAGCAACATGAAAATTTCCAAACATACTTCTGAACTACATTGTATAGCCAGCTCGGCTGAACACTTAAGCCATGTCCACAGAAGCCCACAGGGTATGAGAAGCTGATCAGAAGTTAACACTATCAATGTGGCCAATTCAATAAAAAAAAAAAAAAAAAAAAGTCATTCTTCAGCTTGTTGATTGTTTGAACAAAAGAATGGAATTTAGGGGCTGAGTTTCACGGCTACTGTAACAGTCAGAAAACCGATGAGGGTCATTTCTTATTGAAAACTAAATTGGGTGGTTATTAATTTATATGTTCTCTGAATATTATTTTCCAGTTCAAAAAGTATTACAATACTACTTCCTCTCCCCCAGATTCATATTTTAATGGAATAACACACCTCTAGAAAATAAAATCTTATTGACAACTCCTTCATTTTTAAAGAGGAAAAGTCCCTTTCTGAATGTGTAGCAAAGTCTGACTTGAGCTTGTCTACATTCCATTTGATAATTGAAGGCCTTTCCAGTCCCAGAAGAAGTGCTGGTGGAGCAGCAATTAAGTACTCTGCTGCTAACTGAAAGACCAGTGGTTCAAATCCACCAGCCACTCTATGGCAGAAAGCAGCAGACTGCACATCTTTCTCCCATAGAGTGGAAGCTCCTAAAGATTAAAAAAAGAATAAGTGAAAGTGATAACAAGGAAGAGAGTGTCTTTCCTCTTCCTTCCTAGAAGACCTAGTCAATCTCTCGCTGTTTTAGGAGATGAATGTGGGGTATGTACTCTTCCAGACTCTGTCGAGCTTCCCAGCCCCTAAATTCTAAACAGAAGCTGTGATTCCTTCACAAAGAGTAGGGCTACAAGTCTAGCAAAGAAATCGAAATAGAAGTAGAAGAAATACAGGAATTAAAAATCAAAAATAAAGCCCGCGGCCATGAAGTCACTTCTGACTTATAGCGACCCCACGGGACAGAGCAGAACTGTCCTAGAGGGTTTCCAAAGCTATAAATCTTTACGGAAGAAAACTGTCACATCTTTGTCCTGTGAAGCCACCAGGTTCAAACCTCCAATCTTTTAGTTAGCAACCAAGCGCTTAACCACAGCGCCACCAAGACTCCCTACAAGAATTAAAATGTCAACTAAATCAAAGAGCTAAGCCCATACAGTCAATAAGACTTACTGTTCCTAAGAAACTAGAAAGACCAGATGAATAAATTCTGTGGATGGTTATTTCCTAACCTTATTTAGTTCCCTTAAAGAAGTCTCCACTTCAGAATGCATAAGTTGTAATTGTCAACTGCAAATCAGTCCACATCCTATTTGTGGACAGGCTCTTGCCACATATGCATATATGTGTTTTACGTAGAGGTATCTAACCCGTGACACAGTTTCCTTCTGGATAGGAATGTCCAGGGTACCCAGTGCCAAGTTTCCCCCAAACTCTAACTTCTAAACTACGTTATTTCCCCACTTTTGCCCCCATTTTACGACCCCAGCATTCTCAGTCACTCTTGGTATGGGGCAGACCCAGCCTGTAAAGATTTCTTGGCCAGTGAACGCACTTTCAACAGAACTAAACTCTTACAAGACCAAGCTCTGGTCTGTTGATGGCATTAGAAGACGAACGAGCAACTGTGGGATCAGTCCCAGACCGCTAAGTCACAGTCAAAAGAAGACAGGCTCTAGAGGCTTCTGGCAAAATTTGAGAGACCTTACAGACCTTGTTCCAACATAAAAGTCCTAGAAAAGCCATTCCATAAGATCACTTTCTAGGTGGCTTCCCCTACACTGTGGCATGCTTCATCTCCTTACTTGAGAAAACTCTACCTTTCCTAAAGAAAAAAAAAAAAAAATTCAAAGGAAGTTTACTCACATCCTCTTAAGACAGATGCACGTGGTGAGCTTCAGAGAACTGAGCCCTAGAGCCAGGTGACTGTGAGGACCAACCTCTGAGTGCGGGTGGCACAGGTCACAGAAGCCCCTAGTCAGGTATTGCCTCACATCCAATTCCCTCCCGTCAAGCCTGGCTGCCCTGCTCTTGCCTCTCTGAAGCCTCTCCTCCACGGCCTGACGGCTTTCTGCTCAAGGGCGCTCGCGCAGGTCTCCGAGCATCCTCTGCGGCACCCGTCCCTCCGGGACGTCGTCGGAGCCCCAGACCGATACTCCCGGTGCCCCTTGCCCCCGCCCCCGGCAGGCTGCCCGGTCGGTGACTCACCTGCTGGCCAGGTTGGGGCACCGGATGGTAGTAGGCTGTGGGGCAGGTTGCAGCTGCCACAGGGTTGGGCAGATACTGGGGCGCTCCATACGGCTGGGGGTGATACATCACCTCCGCACAACTCATGGCAGCCGGGGCAGCGGCGGCCCCCAAGCTGCCGCCGCCGCCTCTCCGCGCGCTGGCGCGAGGGGCGCCGCCACCGCCGCCGCCGCAGCTGTCGCCTCTGTCGCTGCTCCGGCTGCTACTGCGGCGAAGGCGGGTGGTAGGCAGCCTTGGGCTCCGCGCGAGGCGCGGGCTCGGGAGGGGTCGGCTGTCAGCAGGGGCCCATACGCGGGCACCTTCATCTTCAGCCCCTCCGGGTGCCCCCTTGCCCGCGCTTATACAGCGGCTTGGAGACGCAGCCGACCGCCGCGCGGAGAGGGCATGACAGCGCCCGGTTCCGGCGAGCGCCGCGTCGCCTCAGGCAGCGCCAGCCTCAGCCGCAGCCCCGGCCCCAACCCGACAGCCGAGGGCTCCCGGCTCTGGTTTGCTTGCACACAACGCGCGCTCGGCTCTCGTCCTATCACCAGCGCTGCTGGCTAGGCGGGGGCCGGAGGGTGGGGTAGGGACAGCGAGAGGGGGCGCTGGGGAGAGCGACCGCCTCGCCTCTTGGGGCTCGGACGCTGAGCTTTGCAAAGTTCCAGCAACTCAGCCCGCCGCAGGCGTGTCGCCCAGCAGGGAGACCCTGGGGAGGGTAGGCTGCGGATTGGAGCGAAGTTTGCAACCTTCTCCGCCTCCTAGCAGTGGGATCTCTGTGGGAGGGGAATGGTATGTGAGAGGCTCCGCGCCCTCAACCTCCCTGAGCTCCCTCCCTGCGTTTGTCACCTGGATGCCAGGGTGAGGCTTCCCGACTTTTTTTTTTTTTTTTTTTTTTTAATAGGGACCACTAACTCAGAGGCCGGGATCAAACGAAGATCAAAATGTACAAAAGCAGTAAAACAGAGAAGGCTCAAAATATAACTAAAAGTAAACAGAGATTAGGTCCTCCATTGAAAATTCTGCAACCACGAATGAAAGTTAACATCACTGTAACCGCGTATATGCCAAGAATGCAACACATTTTTTTCTACAAGCAATCTCAGCTTGAAGTTTATACATCGTCATGTTCATGGAATGACATTACTGTGGGACACAAACTTCTGGTTTTCTCAGCACGGTTTCCATAGAGCAATGTGGTTGTTGATGTTAGGTTCCATACAGTTGCTCCCAACTCACCCCTTCCCAGTCTGTGGACAGCAGACGGAAAGCCTGTCCCCTCGGTCTGATGCCCTTCTCCTAGTTGTTTCTATACGCAACGAGCTGCTTGTTGCAGCCACTGGGAGAATTCATCTCGTAAAGAGTCTTCCTCCTTTTTTGCTAACCGTCTACTTTACTAAGTATGATGTCCTTCCCCGGGAGCGGGTTCTGTCCTGATAACATGTCCAGAGTATGCAAGATGAAGGCTCACCGTCCTCCCTTCTAAGAAGCATTCTGGCTGTACTCCCTCCAAGACAGATTCGTTTGTTCTTTTGGAAGTCTATGGTATAATCAGTATTCTTTGACACCACAGTAATTCAAAAGCATCAATTCTTCAAAACTAAAAAGCCAAACTCTTTGCCATCAAGTAGATTCCAACTTAAGGTGACCCAACAGGACAAAGTAGAACTGCCCACATATGGTTTCCAAAGAAAGACTGATGTATTTGAACTACTGACTTTTTGGGGAAGCAGCCAAATGCTTAACCTCTGTGCCAAGAGAGCTGAGGCTCCTCTTCAGTCTTCCTTATTCATTGTTCACCTTTTGCATGCATATGAGGCAAAGGAAAGGACTGTGGCTTGGGTAAGGCACACACCTTGGTCTTCAAAATGATATTTTTGCTTTTTAACACTTTAGAGAGTTCTTCTGCAGTAGATTTGCCCATTGCAATACCTCCTTCAATTTCTTGACTACTGCTTTAGTGAGCATGGATTGTGAATCCAAGTAAAATGAAATTTATGACAACTGTGATATTTTCTACACGTATTATAGCGATGCTCATTGGTTCAGATACAAGGATTTTTGTTTTCTTCATCCTAAGGTGTAGTCCATACTGAAGGCTGTAGTATTTGATCTTCATGAGTAAATCCTCTTACTTTCACCAAGTAAAGTTGTGTCATCTGCATATCAAAGGTTGTTAGTGAATCATGTTCCAAATTCTGATGCGTTGTTCTTATCCAGAATAAGTATGGTGAAAGATACAACCTTGAGGCACAGAGCTGTCTTGATTTTAAACCATGCAATATCCCCATGTCTGTCTCAATGACTGCCAATTTTGGCCTGTAGAGCATAAGCACAGTTAAATGTTCTTCTTAGTGTTATCTGTAATTTGTTACAACCCAACCCACACAATGGAATGTCTTCATAATATCGCGGGGGGGGGACCCACAAGTAACACAAGTAAGCACCTTTCTGATATTCTCTCTTCCAATCAAAATCCATCTGACATCAACAATGACCTCTCCCAATCCACATCCTCTTCTGAATTCATCTTGAATTTCTGGAGTTCACGGCCAATGTACTACCGCAGCTGTTTTTGAATTATCTTTAGCAAAATTTTACTTGTGTGTGATATTAAAGACACTGTTTGATACTTTTCACTTTCTGTTGGAGCACCTTCCTTTGGAATGGGCACATATATGGATCACTTCTAGTAGGTTGACCAGGTAGCCTGTTTTCCGAATTTCGTGGCCTGCATGATTGTGTGCTTCCTGCTTTGCATTCTTCTGTTGAAATATCTCAGTTGGTATTGTGTCAGTTCCTGGAGCCTTTATTTTGACCAGTGTCTTCAGTGCAGCTTGGACTTCTTCTTTCAATACCCTCAGTTCTTGATTACATGCTACCTCCTCAAACAGTTCATTATGCACCAGTTCTTTGTGCTGCCGTGACTGTGTGTTCCTTTCATCTTGTTTTGATGTTTCCTGCATTGTTCAATACTTCACCCATAGAATCCTTCAACGCTGCAACTCAAGGACTGAATTATTTTTCTTTAGTTCTTTCAGCTTGGTAAATGCTGAGGGCATTTTTACCTTCTCTAACTGTAGGTTTTGGGACAAGTCACTACAGTACTTTGTCTTCCTGACCAATCCTTTCAAATCTTCCTTTTGGTCCTTTTATTTCATCGTTTCTTCTATTCACTTTGATGCTGTCATTGTTGGGGGCCATCAAGTCAGTTCCAACTCACAATGACTCTATGAATAACAGAGCAAAACATTGCCCTGTCTTGCGCCATGTCCACAATCATTTTTATGCTTAAGCCCATTGTTGTGTCCACTGTGTCAATCCATCTCATCAAGGGTCTTCCTCTTTTTTGTGGACCCTCCATTCTACCAAGCGTGATGTCCTTCTCCAGGGATTGATCCTTCCTAACAACGTGTCCAAAATACATAAGACCCAGTCTTGCCATCTTTGCTTCCAAGGAGCACTCTGGCTGTACTTCTTCCAGAACAGATCTGTTTATTCTTTTGGCAGTCCATGGTGCATTCAACATTCTTCTCCAATACCTCAATGCAAAGGCGTCAATTCTTCTTCTGTCTTCCTTATTCATTGTCCAAATTTGCATGCATAGGATGTGACTGAAATTACCATGTCTGGGGTCAGGTGCACTTTAGTGTTTAAGGTGACATCTTTACTTTTCAATACCTTAAAGAGATCCTTTGTAGCAGATTTTTCCAATGTAATGAGTCTTTTGATTCCTTGACTGCTGCTTCCATGGGCGTAGACTGTGGACCCAAGTAAAATGAAATCCTTGACAACCTCAAACCTTTCTCTATTTATGATGATGTTGCTTACCAGTCTAGTTGTGAGGATTTTTGTTTTCTTGATGTTGAGGTACAATCCACGCTGAAGGTTGTGGTCCTCAATTTTCATCAGTAAGTGTTCCAAACTTCTTCACTTCTAGCAAGTAAGGTGGTGTCGTCTGCATAGTGCAAGTTGTTGGTCAGTCATCTGCCAGCCCTGATGCCTCATTCTTCTTGGTAGAATCCAGCTTCTCAGATTATTTGCTTGGCACACAGATTGAAAAGTTGTGGTGAAAGGATACAACTCTGATGCACACCTTTGCTGACTTTAAACCATGCAGTGTCCCCATGGTCTGTTCACACAACTGTCTCTTGATCTATATACAGATTCCTTAGGAAAACAATTAGATGTTCTGGAATTCTTGTTCTCCACAGTGTTAGCCATATATTTTTTATGATCCACACAGTCAAACCCCTTTGCATATTCAATGAAACACAGGTGAACATCTTTCTGGTATTCTCTGCTTTCAGCCAAGATCCATCTGATATCAGTAATGATATCCCTGGTTACACACCCTCTTCTGAAATGAGCTTTAGCTACTCTAAAAAGAGCAAATTTCAGAGCCTCTTCTGATACCTAAATTTCATCTTTTCTTTCTTTACTTTCTTTTTAATGACTTTTTGCTTTCTTCATGCAAGATCTCTTTTATGTCACCATGCTTTGGTCATTAGCAATAATAATTGATTAAAACTATGCAACTATTAACTTATGTTTGTTTATTTACAATTGTTTTATAACCTCCAAATGAAGGGGAGGGGCTATCTGTAGGAATACCATTGTATAATCACATAGAGTAGAAAAGAATTAGACTTATTATAAAAATGAGAATACCCTACTTCTGACTTTTAACAAAGAATGCTCTTCTTTTAAATTGGTATCTTTTTATGACACAAACAATATCTCTTTTATTTTAGTAGATTCTCTCTTTTGTCAGATGAAAATTCAGTCTGAGTTTCTAATTGTCTCTTTCTATGTACTGTACTAATACATTATAAACTTTTATATAAATGTATGAATATTTGCATATGCATAAACTCACAGGCAGATTCACATACATACATTCATCCAGAAAAACTATAGTAGTTGGATAGCAAGTCTTTGTCACCATATCCAAAACCAAACCAGGTCCTTGGACTTGATTCCAACCCATGGCAACTCCCCATGTGTCAGAGTAAAACTGTGTCCCTCAGGATTTTCAATGGCTGTGCCAGGCTTTTCTTCCAAAGTACCTGGGGTGGATTCGAACTACCAACCTTATAGTTGATAGCAAAACACTTAACCATTTACACCACTCAAGGACTTCCTGGCAACATTATAGTAGTTCTCATTTAGTTCTTCATTCTTTCATCCACTGAATATTTTTTAAAAATTATGTTTAGTAAACTAAAATAAAAGGAAAGAAGAACTACTGCGATTGAGGAAATTCTGACTCAGAGAGAGCTCATAGGACAGAGTACGACTGCTCCATGGTTTCCAAGGAGCACCCAGCGAATTTGAACTGCCAATCTCATGTTTTGCAGACATAGCACTTAACCACTGCACCACGAGCATTTTCCTATTTAGTAAGGGCTTATATAATTATGCTCTTTATTTGGGGGGAGTTGTGCTATCACTGAGATATGTAAGAATTTATGCTAAATGTTTATTACTGCCTTTTCCCAAATCTGTCCTTGGATAGCACAAACATTTAGCACACTAGGCTGCTAAGTGAAAGGTTGGAGGTGGAAACTCACCCAGAGGCACCTTTGAAGAAAAGCCTGGTGATCTACTTCTGAAAACTCAGTTCTTGGAAACCCTGTGGAGCACAGTTCTATTGTTCTACTGTGGCACGCATGAGTCAGAGTCAACTGGATATCAACTGTTCTTGTTTATTTGTTTTTTCTCTGAATCTTCATCTTCTGCTCAGACTTCATTCCTGCATTCCAGACATACCTACTCACTATCTTTCTAGATAGTTCCACATGACTATCCCATAGGAACTTCAGCTATAAGAGAACTGTTTTTCTCCCTATATGCAAGACCTTTTCTTTAAATCTCTAACCCAGATATTGAAATTTCCACCTGTGTCTGCAGCTAGAAACCTGGAAATTATCCATCACTCTTGTCTCTGGTCATGGAGTCCAACTAACACCAACTTTTACACTTCTGTTGACTTTTTTTTTTTTACCTGTATCTCTTACCCAGACTTTTACAAGAAGTTTCCACATGATCTCTGGGCCCTGTATTGTACTCTTTTCTGATGCATTCTTTACAATTTCTCCACCTTTTCTGTGCCAGCTACTGCATATCCAACAGTGTAACTTGCTGGACTGTGAGAATAAACAACTCTTTGTTAAAGCTATCTCCTTGTGGTATTTCTGTTATAGCAGCAGCATGTAACCAACACATAAATAGCCGAGAGTAAGATGAAAAACCTGAATCTATTATTTTCTGACTTAGTCTATATTCCTGCAGCTTTCCTTGTGTTTCTCATATCATATGTACATCTTGACAACTTGAGTATGATTTTAATATTTAAAGAGTAGCTTTTATTCTGTTTTTGATGATGTGACTCCTGACCAGCAATATAGATATAGATCTCCTCACAGAAATCCAATCCAGTACAGATCCCCTCACAGAAATCATCCTAACTTTTATGAATGAACAAACCATGACTTACACCTTTGGTGAGTTATTTTCTCTCCACTCTGTCTATTCATCTTCTAAATTCAAATTCTGGGCATAATTTTTCATTGCTTTCTTATTTTCATCCATCAGTAAAACATAGAAACAAGGACAGTTATCAGAAAAAATACAGTATGGTGGGGGAAGATTTTGTTAGATATTCAAACTTTTGTGTCATGATACTGTTGCTGTGGGCTGTTGACTAGATTCTTATTCATAGCCCTGGGGATGCTGCAGTTAATCACTGCGCTGCTAGACAGAAGGTCAGTGGTTGGAGCCCACCAGAATGTTCCAGTTCCAGGACAAAGTTGTCTTTTTCTCTTCACTTTGGAGGAAGGTCCTTGTCCTCAAACTTCTCTGGGTCTAGAAGTTTCTTGGTGCAGATACCCTAGGTCCAAAGTATACACATTTCTCCTAGCTCCTGTTTCTTGGTGGTGTGTGGTCCCCAAGTCTCTGATTTATTCTTTCTTTTATATCTCAAAAGAAATTGACTTAAGACACAACCTACACTGAATCCTGCCATATTAACGTAACTGTTGGTAATCTTACCTTATTATCACCATAGAGATAGGATTCACAACACAACACAGATGAAAAAGTGGTAGCCTGACCCACAATATTTGGAATTACAGTCTATCCAAGTTGACACACATTTTTGGGGGACGGAGGAGGAGGACACAATTCAATCATAGCATCCCACCTTTGGCCCACAAAAATTCTTGTCCTTGTGACGTGTAAAATACATTCACACAATTAATACCATAGCAAAAGCCTTAAGTCAACTCCAACTCCACCTCCAAAATCCAAAAATTCCTCTTCATCTGTAAAATTGAGAATATTAGTTATTTGCTTCCACAACAGGCATAACAGGCACAAGCTAGACATCTCCATCACAGAGGGGAGAAACTGGAGAAAAAGCAGGGATAGCAGCCACAAAGTAAGTCAGTGAAACCATTATATTAGCTTTTAAGGCTTAAAAATAATCCTCTGAGATCACTGAGGCAATAGCCCTGCCCTCCAAACTCTAGGTATTGGCTGTGCGTTCTAGATTATTAGCAGAGGGCCCTGAGGTATGGGCTTCAGCTCCACCTTCCAGACCCTCTGAAAAGAAAACTCTGCTCCTCAGATTTGGGCAGCCTCATTCTCCTAGTCCATTTGAGTGTCAACTCTACCCTTCGAGACCTCAGAGGTCTTGGCCCTACCCTTTCAGCTAAGGTAGCTCCAGTTCCTGTGTTCCTGGTCTTTTCAGTTCCTGCTTCCTGGTTCCTCGGCCTCTGGGGCCCTGGAGATTCACCACTAACATCCTCCTCACTGGGACAAGTTTTCCAAAGCTCTGCGTCTCTACCGTTAAGTGCCTGAAGGCACCCCACTCCACTAGTAAACTTTGTCCATCCCGGAGGCACTCAGCCCTCTTGCCTCCTGGTTGGACAAGGCTAGCCCCACAAATAAGTGTCCGGAGGCACCCCACTCTGCCAGGAAGCTTCCTTCACAAAAGACACTCTGCTTTCTTGTCCCATAGGTTGGCGCCAGTGGTATCGCAGTCTCCTGGTCCTGCTGCTGCCACTCTGTGCTGCTGCTTTTTGCTGTCTGCACCATCTGTAGTATAGCAGCCCTATTCGTTTCCTTCTGAGGCCTCAGCCTAATTGTCTTTGATGGCTGAAATCCCAACAACAGTACCTTCAAGACAATCTAGGCTTTTACTATTAAGCACTTTAAAATTCCTTCAGCCTTTATCTATTCACAGTTTGACAGCAGCCTCCATGCTTTAGGTATCTGTGTCAGAGCAGTGCCATACGTGTAACATTAATTTCTGTCATAGTCATGCAGTGTTGCTATAACAGAAATACCACAAGTAGGTGGCTATAAAGAAAAAATTATTCTCTCACAGTCTTGGATGCCAGAATTCTGAATTCAGGATGCTACCTCCACCAGAAGACTTTTTCTATCTATCAACTCTGAAGGAAGATATTTGTCATCAGCCGTCTCCTGGTCTAGGAGATTCTCAGCAAAGGCTCTTCAGGTCTAAAGGACACACTCCTCTCCTAGCTCTATTTTCTTGGTAGTATGAAGTCCTCACGTCTCTCTCTTCTTTTCTTGCTTTTATGTCTCGAAAGAGATTGATTTAAACAACAAGCAGATCTTGTATATTAAGTACTGCCTCCTTAACATGGCCAAGCCACATAGGTGCTACTGATTCCACCACACTAACATCATAGAGGTAGGAATAACAGAACATAGAAAAATTGTCAGATTAAAAAATTATGTACAATCACACAATATTGGGAATCGTGGCCTAACCAAGTTGACACACATTTTGAGGGCAGACATAATTCAACCTATAGTAAGTCAAGTGGTAAATATAGCCCTTTTGTTGTAAATTCTTTCTCTCTCTCTTTGCCAGATACCTTCCATAAGAACCCACTTAATTCTTCCTTTCCACTCTATAAATTCTGTTTGCAGCACACCTTTATATGCTCATCCATTCACTGACTTCAGTGTGTTTAACTCTCTTCCTCAGGATCTTTCCATATGCTATTTATCTGGAAAATTCTTTCCCTGCTCTATCTGGCTACCACCTAGGCCTTAAGTTAAACATGTTTTCCCAAAGATATTTTCCAGTTTAAAGTATTTAGTACCCCATGGACACACACACTCTTTTTTCTCTACAAAAGCAGTTTAATCTTTTGCTTCCTCATATTTACCGCAATTTGAAATACAAAGTTTTTGTCAACACTTTTTCCTTTCTCCCCATAATAACCCATGAAGGCAAAACAAAACAGACAAACAAGAAACATGTGTCCTCTATTCACTACTGTATGCTAGAACCTAATAGGTATTCAGAGTTCAGATAGTTCAGAGGTTAGAAACTCAGCTGCTAATTAAATGTTCAGCAGCCCAAATCCACCAGGCACTTCCTTGGAGACTCTATGGAGCAGTTTCTACTTTGTCCTACAGTGTTGTTATGAGTTGTAATAGAATTGATGGCAGTGAGTTTGAGGTATAAGGATTAGATGTCTATAGTATTTTCATAGTGAAGATGACAATAAAGGAAACTCACATTTTTAAGGCTCTTTAATGGACTAAGTGAGCTAATGGGCTAAGATTTTATAGCTCTCACCCATTTACATCTTACAATAGCTCAATGAGGTAGTTGCTACCAATATTTTAGATACAAAGAAGATGAAGTTCAGATAAAATAGATACTTTTAAAAAGACCATTTAGCTGGTGAGGCACTGAGCCAGGATTTGACCTCAGGTCTAACTCCAAAGCTCTAGTGTGTGTTTTTTAATTAATAGTTTACCATATTACTTACTAATAACTAGATATTATACATGGGGTTGCCATGAGTCAGAATCCACTAGATGGCAACTAACAACAGCAACAATATCTAATGAAGGCATCTCTGGGTGGCTCAAATGGTTTACATACTTGGCTGCTTGTCAAAAATTTGGAGATTTGAGTCCATCCAACAGCCCTTGGAAGAAAGGCCTTGCAATCTCCTTTTGAAAAAATCACCCATGAAAATCCTATGGAGCACAGTTCTATTCTGGCATTCACATGGTCTCCATGAGTTGGAATTGACTCTGTAGCAATTGGTTTGGGTTTTTTATTTAAGTCTATTGAAATGGCATGTATATCGATTTAGATTTACATATTTCTATACAGGAGAGAAAACAGACTAACAAAACGATGCCCAAACTGAGAAAAATCTTACTAGAATAATTATTTGGCTAATGGGTCAATTCAATGAAAATTTCATGTTGTGTCTATTGTTCTGGTTTTCAGAACTAGTTTGGAGAGTGGTGAGTGGGGAGCTTCTGAAAATTCTCAAGTTCAAAGGAGAAACTAAGAGCAAACATTTGTAGAGGAAGCTTCAAAATTTTCTTTTAGATAGAATTGAGAACTTTTCTCTTAAAAGATCTTTACTGTTTAATTTTTTCTCTTCTTTTTGCTTTCTTTCATAACCTGTTAGAGCTTGACTGCTAACTAAAAGATTAGCTCTTCGAATCATCCAGAGACTCCACAGGAGAAAGATATAGCAGTCTGCTTCTGTAAAGATTTATAGCTCTGAAAGCCTTATGTGGCAGCTCTACTCAGTACTATAGGTTTATTATGAGTCAGAATCTACTTCACAGCAGTGGGTTCAGTTAGATTTCATAACCTATTACATGTTGAATAGCCTTTGATTATAATTTATTATGAGGAATTTGACCTTAATTTCAGAAAACAAGGACTCAGAATAGAGTAACAGGGAGCTGTCATAATCTACACGGACAGGCAGGAAACCACATAGGAAAGACAGTTGGAGAGCTCAGTAGAATGTAGTCATCCTTGCCAGGAAAGCAGAGGGATGAGCTCTGAGAAGACTAGGAAAAGCAGGATCGTGATGGAAGCTAGCATACTCACACGAATGGGGAAAAGGGCACTAACCTTTGATCTGCAGTCTTATCTGGGTTAATAGGGAAGGAACAATCCAGGAAAGGAGAGTGAGAACGGTTGTACAACCCAGAGAACGTAATCAACGTCACTGAACTGTGAACTGGTGCATGGTCTGTTATGTACATTCTCAACAGCAACAAAATTTTAAAAAATCATAGAATTTCTGTGAAGATTAATAAACAACACATATAAAGCGCACAGAATGGAAAAAGGAACATGTTGAGCTTCCAAGTACTAACGTATTTCCCTGTCATAAACCTACCTCAGCAAGTTGTGGAGCAGATAACAATGAGGAACAAGACCTATCATAAGACAACTGAAAACTTTATTTGAAGCATAATTTGGAGCTCTTTTTAAGAGTTCTGATCTAAAAATTCACAAGCCAAACTTCTGGCCCTCTAACACAAAAGGTGATCCGAGTGGAACATGAGGCAGTTATGCATCGCACAGGCCTCTTGTGTTTTGTTGTGCTAGACTCACTTCAGCCTGAGAAGATTTAATGAGTAAGCTTATAACTGTTTTAAAAATATCCATGCAAGGATTTCTTAAATATTTCAGATATTTTATTGGTATTGTAATTCAAGATGCTATTTTTTTCCTATCATTTTTTGGCATCTAGTAAAGTGGTCCTTTCTTCCAGTTGGTTATGCCTATTGACTATCACATTAATGAGGCTGGGACTTTGTCTATCAGCAGCTAATAATCAGGATAGTTTTCATTCTTATGTTTGACTTCATTTGATGAAAGTGAGATTTTAATTCTTTCTGGTTGACCAAGTAAAGACACAGTAGATAGCAACACCTGCTTCACAATGGTTCCTCAGGGGTGAGGACCCACTCCGAGGTTTTTTTGTATGCTCCTCTCCTATCATTGTTGCTATTACCTGCCATCACACTGGCCTGGATGCATGGCATCCTCATGAGTGGTCTTAGGCCATCTGCATGATCCTAGGAAAGTCTGAGTCTGTTGCAGCTATTGTGTCAATCCATCTCACAGGGTTTCCCTCGTTTTCACTTTATCAGACATGATGTCCTTTTCTGACTACTAGTTTTCCTGGTGATGACATGTCCAAAGAAAGTGAGCCAAAGCCTCTCTGTGTTTGCTGCTAAGAAATATTCTTGTTGTAGATCTTCTCTCAGTATCTCTTATTACCATTAAGACATAGTCCTGTGTGTTCTCTTTGTAGAGACATTTTCTGTTTCTTTTTCTGGTTTTTCCTTACACAATTTCAGCTGAAGTTGCAGAATTTCATACTACTCCTGAACTGAATTATTTTATACATGTTTAATAAAGGAAATTTAAGTTGGGAAGCAGTGTAGTTTGAGATAAGGTAAAAAGATACCAAGCTGTTTCTTAACCTGTGTTCAAAAGTCATCAAAGAATATGCTATAATCATATAGCCAAGTTCTCTGTCCTTATGGAGGACGATGACTATGGATTCATAGTTCAGCATGACTCTTCAGTTTGTTGTTTGTTCCTTTGCTAGATTTTCTAATAGCAATGACAGATGTAGCCTAATCCAAATCCAGCCTCTCTCTCAGCCTCTGACAAGTGGAATACATTCGCATGAAGTCCAGCCTGGGTTTGGTTTACCTAGTGGGTTTCTAGGCCAATTTGATAAATCGTGTGCATAAAACTTACATACAAATGCTTAATTTGTTTTAGTTTCTATTTGGTTTTGAAAGAGACCAAAAAGAAGGCATTCGTAGAAGAATAATTCTACAACCTTTACAGATTATAGGGAGAGTGTTATTCAAATTTAGTTGAGCAGCTTTACTGCCCAGTTCCACTCATGGAATTGAGTAAAGCTAAGTAGACTGGGGGGATAAAACGCTTGGTCTTGGCACCATTAGCACTGTGTTCCAACCCACTGGTCTAACTAGTCGCAGACAGAGACCAATTGGGCTAATAAATCACAGCAGCCAGCACAATCTGATTTGCATTTTGTTTTTCATTTTTCATTTGATTTAAATATTTTTGGATAAATGAAGCCAAAGGCCTATGTTACTGTTATTTAGGAGAGTGAAAACGGAGAGAAAAAGCTATCCCACATGAATCTCCAGCAATTACTAGACACAAAGAAGCAGCGTGGGTGTGCCTTCACTTTGTACCAGAGGTGTCAGCCTGGAATGTTTGAGAGTAAATCACAGTTCTTATAAACAACTTATGTTTAATAAGCATGAAAGAGCTTCGGATTTACTAAAACCTTTTTAAATTTTGACCACATTGAAGATCAAAATAAAAATAATTCTTTTCTTTTCTCCCCTAAGTTTCATGTTTTGTATTTGATCCAAAAATCAAGAATGCATGTATCTCCAAATGTTAAAAGTAATTAGGTTGCATCCCACCTGCCCACTTAATTCTCATTTTATAAGTAGAACACTGCAAAGCTGTCTCAATACTATTGCTCTTTCGGCTTTCAATGTCTGGAACATGTCAAAAATCCAAGATCCACCATCAGTAGCATCTCATATAGGAAGAATATCTTAAAAATTAAAAATTAGCTTTTTCTATACCATTGAAATTTTTAGTGCCTGCACCTCATATTTGGAACATAATTGTATGCAATTATTATTATCCTTTATTTTGCTGTGATTATTTCAATGATCATAACTGCCTCCCTTATGAAAAGAGAAATTCCATGAGAGAAAAGATAGAGTTAAAATATTCTTTTGGTGACTCACACAGCACAAAACATAAAATTAGGTACAGACAGTAAAGCTGCTGAACTAAATTTGAATAACACTCTCCCTATAATCTGTAAAGGTTGTAGAATTATTCTTCTACGAATGTCTTCGTTTGGGTCTCTTTCAAAACCAAATAGAAACTAAAGCAAATTAAGCATTTGTATGTAAGTTTTATGCACATGATATATCAAATTGGCCTAGAAACCCACTAGGTAAACCAAAAGCCAAGTACATTTTAATGGCATCGTGTATCATAGCTGAAGAGTGATATTTCCAAGAGGTGTCATAGCCAAATTGCCTTAATATAATGGAGCTCAATTCTGAGACATAATTATAAATATTTAATATTCAAAAAATTAAAAAAGTCTTTGACCTACTGAGTCTCTTAGGTGAAAATTACATGTCTTCAAATACATCTTTCTTTTCAAATTAATCTATAGAACAATGTCAAAATGTAAGATAGAGTAATACTTTCAAAGGCACTTTTTTGCTTTTCTGAGGATTTTAGCTACAGAAACCTCCATAATATAACAGAAAAATATAAAATCCTTTGAGATTTTAGGAGGTGCATATTTTCTCCAAAAACAATAACGGATAGTAGCTCATCCACAGACATTTGTATAAAGAGGGTTTGAGAAATCGCATCCACCCTAGTGGTCTGGTAATGAAAGCAAAAAATCCAAACCTGCTGCCATAAATCAATTCCAACTCACAGCAGCCTTACGGAACAGAGTTGAACTGCCCCTTAGGGTTACTGAAGAATGCCTGGTGGATTCCAGCTGCCAAGCTGTAGAGGAGTAGCCCAGATCTTAACCACTGCATCACCAGGGCTTCTAGATAGGGTCAGACTTCCTGAAATTGTTTAACCAATAACTGAAACCTGATTAAGATAAGAGAATGAAATAACAGTAATAATAATGACAAGGATAATTCCACATAGTGCTTACTATGAACCACATACATACGTAGAGCTGGAAGACAGACCCCTTCGGCTGGAAGGGACTCAAAATGCAGCGTGGCCACAGCAATGAGCACAAGCACACCAGCCATGACGCAGGGCGCACAAGATAAAGCAACGTTTTGTTCTGCTGTACGTCAGATTGTTATGAGTCAGAGTCAAATCAACATCAGTTAACAACAACAATGTATGTCAGGCAGGGTCCTAAATCCTTTTCATGTGGTTGTTGTTAGGTGCTATTGAGTCAGCTCTAATTCACAGCAACTTTATATTATACACAAATGAAGGAGTAGAGCAAGTGGTTAAAAGGCCTGCTCAACATTATTCACCCAGGCAATCTGTTTCCAGAGCCTAACTTTTAAACACTGTGCATACTGTGTCTCAAAGAGAGATGAACAGGGTGGATGTGCAATTTTGAGATTCTGGATTATTTTCCTAGTTCTTCCACTGAAATAAGAAACCCTGGTGGCATAATGGTTACATACTATGGCTGCTAACCCAAAGGTCAGTAGTTTGAATCCACCAGGCACTTCTTGGAAACCCTACAGGACAGTTCTACTCTTACAGGGTTGTATGAGGCAGAATCAACTCAACGGCAATGGGGTTTTCACAGGAATAATTGGTAGCCTTCTGGCTACATTATCTTAACACCTGAACAGCTACTGTCATCTCTAATGTCTGTGATGATGTTCTATACTCTAGACAGTGACAGTCTTCACCAAAGGGATAAAACTTTGGGTGATAAGAACCTGTTCCCTACACATCCCACCTTCAAGGAGCCAGAGACCCAAAAAAAGAAAATAGTAGTACTTCTGTGTTAATACTTATCCAGTTTTTTGTTTTGTTTTTTAACACAAGCATAGCAACCAAATATAACTTTTGTTCTTTCTTAAATGCAAATAACTGAAATAATGTTACGTATGCTGCCAACTTTGTGGGCTTAACTCTTACAAATCCTCGAGGACTAAGCTGTTTGTTTACACTTCCCCTGGAAGCACACTCTGTTCTGCATGAGTAGTAACAACAGCGACAGCACCACACTAAAAAGTAGTTTCAAAGCATTTAATAATCAGGTCACTGCATTTCCAACTTCAGATATGCTGAGAAAATGAAGAACTTGATGGTAGATGGAAAGAAACACAGAAGCTATTCTTGGGTAACATGAGATGCGGTGTTGTATACTAAGTGATCTCAAAATCAGGAAGCATGTGAAACTTCATCATTAACTAGAGCATTGTTACTCAAAGTGTGATCAGCGGTCCGATAGGATCACATCATTTGGGAGCTTATTAGAAACGGAAAAATCTCAGGTCTCAACCTAAATCTGCTCAATCTGAATCTGCATTTCAATGAGATCCACCAGGTAATTTCCATGTCCCTTATTTGAGAAACAGTGAATATATCTGTACACCCAATATCTAAATTTAAGACTGCACCACTTACATTAATTTTAGTCCAGTTTTCTGACCAGAGCCAACTGGAAGGATTACAGTGATGGTGATAGAAAATACTTGTCATTTTAAATATTATAACACCCTTTTTCTAGACATTTCTTCTTTTAATCACCCCCTTTTGCCTATATGGAGTAGTGGTTAAGTGCTATGGTTGCTAACCAAAATGTTGGCAGTTCAAATCCACCAGGTGCTCCTTAGAAACTTTATGTGGCAGTTCTACTGTGACCTATAAGGTCCCTACGAGTCAGAATGGACTTGATGGCTGTGGTTTTGTTTTGTTTTCAGCTGATGAGGAAGGTAGACATGATTGACTATTACTGCAGAAAGAAACTATCATGGGGACACATATAAACTACTGGTAATTTTAACTTACAACTTTTAAATACAAATCTAGTACCTTTCCCATTATGAGCAAATCATCTCTAGTTGTCAGAATATTTTCAAGCTTTGTTAGTGGAATACTGAAAGGCTGACAGCTTTTCTTTTTCTAAGACAACTTATTCGCTTTATAGCATCATTCTTCCTGAAGGCAAAAGTCTAACCTTAGTTAAATCCAGGAAAACTTTACTTTGCTTCCAGATTTTCTTGACTTTTGCAAGAGAATCTATGATTCAGGGTCGAACTAAACGTATCAGATATTCCTCTTCCCCACCGGCTTCAGATACTGGGCCGTTTGGTGATGGCGGTGGCTCTTTCCCGGCACTGCAGTGTAGGCTCCTCAGGTTCTGACTTCTGACAACCCACATACTCCAGACACTTCCTGCATCATGGTAGCATCTTTGGGAGGCTGCTACTTCCCGGCATGCCCAGCACAGAGCATAGGGACGGTATTCCATCCCTCTACAGCTGACTTTTATTTCTCTATTCCCTTTGCAGTTGCTAATCTCAAGGATATCGATCATAGGGAGAGTGTACAGGGCTCAGGAATCCCAAATATAAGCCTTTGCCAAGCCTAACTCGCCAGCTTTCTTTAATTCTTCTCTAATTCTTCCAACAAAAGAAGTTCTTATCTCTTCAAAGGCAGGAAACGTTGATCTTCAAGTACTCTCATGTGAACTTCTTTGGAAGGTTAGAAGCCAGGAATTTGTTGTTTTTTTCCTCGTTTCCATAGTTGTCACTCCCCACTTAAGACAACGCCCACCTAAAGTCTAGTGGCATAAATGGTGGAGAAATGACAGGGTAAAATGGAATGTGAGTGGCAAGCAACAGATAATACTTAAAAAGGTTTTCTGTCCCTCAAGTCCTGTAATTATCACAAGGCAGTAAATATGCAAGGCTGGAGCCTTCACGGAGCAGTGGTTAAGAGTTCAGCTATGAATCAAAAGGTCAGCAGTTCAAATCCACCAACCGTTACTTGGAAACTCTATGGGGCAGTTCTATTTTGTCTATAGGGTTTCTATGAATCAGAATCGACTCAACAGTTATGGTTAATACAAAAGTGTAGAAGCATTTGAGTTTTCTCAAGTTTAGATCATGAGAAATGATGTTCTTTACAATTTACATTTGCCCAGGAATATCAGAGGGGTTGCCAGTTTTCACTGCCTCTTTTAGAAATGCCACTGACAATTTACAAGATTATTCACAGGAAAATATATATATATATATATATGAAGAAGTCTGAAAACAATTGTATGTGAGGCATGGTTACGTGATTTATAATCATTTAGACTAGAGAAGAAGAAATTAAGGTAAATATTTGAATAGCTATTGATAATATTAGAAGCCCTGATGGTGCAATGGTTAAGCCCTCAGCTGCTAATTGAGAGGATGGTGATACAAGCCCACCAGCTTTTCTAAGAGAGCAAAATCCTGACAATCTAACTTTTGCAAAGTTCACAGCCCACAAAATCCTATGGGCAGTTCTACTACGTCACATCAGGGTACTACAAGTAGGAATCGATCTAACGGCACACAACAACAGCACTGACAATACTCAACTTGGTCCGAGTCTCGTGATACCAGAAAAGGGGAAACAGCAATCTCCAAAAAAATTGTCCCTCTCCTTCATGATCCAGAAATGACTCATCTCATGTGACCTAGCTAAGACGCACAGGTGTCCTCTTTTGTTTGCCTATGACAAGTCTAGACACAGAGACTCAAAACTTCTACTCCTTATCTCATAAAAGATTGGTTGAACGTTTGTAACAGTGATCAGTCTGAGAAAAATACAAGCTACCTTGACTGTACAAAAATTTAGTTAAGCTTTCCTCCTTTCCCCAGGCCTCTGAACTTTGACCATCCCCCTCAGCCTGAGCTGGTGCACAAACCTTTAACAGCCTCACCCAAGAACAGACTGACTTCAGAATAAAAAGTTCCTTGATCTTCTGTGGATCTGTTCATCCCACTTCCCCACACTCATTTCTGTGGTTCCTTCCCAGTTTGTTCACTCTTATTCTCTAAAAAAGACAAAACTCTTGTTTCCCTGATCTTTGAGAGACTTGCAAATCTCATGGCGAGAGTGTTCTCCCTATTGTAATACTCCCTTTCCCTCCTTTCGCAATAATCCTTTCAAATAAAGTCTCTCATTATCTAAGTCTGGATTTTTAACTTTTCATGTAGAAAAGAGGGTAAACTTACTGTCTTTTCTGTTCCAAGTTAGAGCTGGAATCAAAGCATCAAGAACAAGAAGTAAAATTTTTAGTTCAAAGAAGTATTCAAAGCCATCTGAGCAGACCACAGAAGATTGCATTTCTTAGTTCTCTTGCTTCTGCACGGACTCATGTGTTTGGTTCTGGCCAATGGAATATAAATGATATTGTACCATCTTTTATATATGCTTGTCGTTCCTCTGCCCTCCTCCATCTGTGTCACTGAAAGCAAAGAATTTCTGTGTGACGCAACCTGAAGAAAAAGCCCTAATTCTTGGGACATCACTTAAAGAAAAAAGTCACAGAGCTCCCTAAGCCATACTGAATCATTACATGTGAGAGAGAAAAAGATTCTATGTGTAATGCCATTTGCTAGTATAAATACAGATACAGATATCTATTAGATATAGGTGTCTGCACCTGTATCCGTTTATATTAGCAAATGACTTCTACTTTGACTAATACAGTAAGAAAAAACTCCCAAAGAAAAACTTTCAGCACGATTGAACATTCCATGCAGAAGAATCTTCCCTATCATGGAAATTGTTGAGGAGAAAAATGAATATGCTTAATTTACTCCTTCGTAAGTGTATTAAAACATAAATTTGTTAAGTATATACTGATGTACTGGTTATCCGGGAAATAAGTCGGAGACAAAAGCCAGCATGGCCTGTCAACATTGGCTCATAGATTTGATTAGGTAATTCTTATGCTCGTTTTTGATTCTATGTTTCTTAGAATCAATTCAATAAATTAACAGAACATTGTTACTCATGTACCTTCCTATATGCAATGAAATCCCTGGAACACTTCACCATGTTCATGCTTTTCTATATACATGAGTGTATTTGTATATGCATATTTGTGTTTACATATATATTGTTTATACATATACATGGTTTACACAATAATTGCCAGGAATTGTGAAAAATCTGAAATTTTTATCTTAAAACAAAAACCTGACCCACTGCCATCAAACCAGTTCTGACTCATAGCAACTCAGTAGCACAGCGGAGAACTGACCCATGGTTTTCAAGGAGCACATGGTGGACTTGAGCAGTTGACCTTTTGATTAACAGATGTAGTATTTAACCACGATTCAACCAGGGTTTCCCCAGTGAGTCAGAGTAGAACAGTCCCATAGAGTTTTCAAGGAGGACCTGGTGGATTTAAACTTCTGACTTTTTGATGAGCAGACTTAGCACTTAACAACTAAAACACCATCAGTGGCAAGCTGGTAAGTTAGCCTGACACAGTATCTTGGAAGCTAGAAGATAGCAAGAGACTCACGGTCCAGAAACAAAGAAAAGTTTCTCACAGCGATTGTAGTTAGGTGCCCTCCAGTCAGCTCTGATGCATAGTGATCTTTTGTATAACAGAACAAAACATTGTTTGATCCTTTGCCATCCTCACAATCCTTGCTGTGTTTGAGTACATTGTTACAGCTAAAATGTGAATCCATTTCATTAGGGGTGCCTTTCTTTTCTGCTCGCTGTCTAGATATTAGAGATTAGTCTCTTGATGAGGTATCCAGTGCCCAAATCATTAGCATTTACAGTAGTTCTCTGAATATCGCTTCTTACAAGAGAATGTACAGTGGCCAACTGTTGCCGGCTAAATGCAATATATGTGTTCCAGGAAAAGAATCGTAAGTTTTAGGAAACCCCAAGAAAGGGCTGCATCATGCCTGTCCAAGGCAGAGGAAGATGTTATCATTTCTGTAGTAGACAAACAAACCTGCCCTTTTCTCTGAGTGAGAAACTATCTCTGTCTTTCAAGGCTGTTCTCTACACATAAAACAAAACCAAACCTTTTGCCATCTAGTTGATTCTGACTCATAGCTACCCTACAGGACAGAATAGAATAGAACTGCTGCATAGCATTTTGACTAGAAATCTATATAGAAGCAGAATGCTGCATCTTCTCCCACAGAGGGGTTGGTGGATTTGAGTGGCTGGACTTGTTTAGCAGCCACTGCATCATCACTGGAAAGACAGAGCAAAGGCTGTCAGTGCTTCTGCTCACAAGGCATGCAGAAATGCTCAAGGTCCATGGGGAACTGTCAGAGAGCAATGCCATCCATTAGATTTTAAGGTAGCATAAACCAAAATTATTCTTTTGCTACTTTACTTCAAAATCTTAACACAGTACAATAAATGACAACAGTACTCACTGAGGTCTTATTTATATAGGCGTCCTGGTGACATGGTGGTTGAAAACTTAGCCACTAAACCCAGACAATTGGAATCCACTAGCAACTCCTTCAAGACCCTGTCCTACAGTGTGACCATGAGTTGGAATCCACCCAACAGCAATGGGTTTAGTTTTGGTTTAATCATATGCTAGAACTTTTACTTGCTTGATCTTAACAGCTACTACAATGTGTTTACAAATATTACCTGCACGTTATACATGAAACCGAAGCCCCAAAATACTTAAGTAACTGATCCAAAGTTTCACACCTAATCAATGGTGGAATATAAATAAACATTTTTTAAACAAGTGAATTAAATGAAAGGAATGAATGAATAATTATGCAACAGAACAGAAATATCTGTGATTATATGCATCGGGCTATGTACCAGACTGTGAATACCAGCTTGAGCATAGTGCACTTCTCTCCCCAGAACTCGCATACTAAAAATAAAATCAAATGAAATCAAAGGATAATTGATACTGTTGGATTATCTATGGATCTCTGTAACTAAAATCTGCTCAGGAACTATAAAGATAAGTTTGTGCTCTAGCTTTTCTGAGACTTTCC
The DNA here is from genome assembly GCA_028571685.1 of Heterohyrax brucei. Taxonomy (NCBI): domain Eukaryota; kingdom Metazoa; phylum Chordata; class Mammalia; order Hyracoidea; family Procaviidae; genus Heterohyrax; species Heterohyrax brucei. Next base: position 111,538,928 of record CM053148.1, read on the forward strand.
TCTCTAGGTTTAACATGCCTGACTTGGCCAAGCTTTGTGGCCAAAGACTAATTCTCTGGAAAAAAAAAAAAGAGAATTTATTTCATACTTATTGTTCTTAGCAGTATGTTCATTGGCAGAACATTAAAAACAAGTTGAGTTGTTCTGTTTTATTAGCTGTGGAATAAATGCACAATGGAAAAACCAGCTCATGACTAAAGCAGGGAAAAGTCATTTCTGTGCTATGTAGCTGTCCTTGTGTGTGGAGAGCCCTGCAGCTACACAAAGTACATGCCACTCTGACTGGGTCTTGATTTTTGTTTTCCAGAAATGGTAGTGAGTTTATTTATTTCTAGTTTCACTCTTTATGGAGTAATCACCTTTGCTCAGATTGCAAATATAAAGTGATTGGCATAGGGCTAGAACAAGACTTAAAAACATGTATTGCTGTATATAAACTGGATTTATGCAGAAAAGACAAGGATTCCCAAAATCAGCAAAAAGAAATAAAACAATCCAACGTAGAAGACGCTATCGTATTAATTTTGTATACACTCTTCAGGAATTTTGTTTTAACTGTTATCACCAAATTCACATAGTACATGTTTACCAAGCATCTACTATAAGCCTTATATGTAATTGGGGGTATATAGAAACAAAAGCCCACTGCCATTGAGTCAATTCTACTCTTTTTTTTTTTATTATGACTGAGTGAAAATGTGCATTCCCATATAAATTTACGTGCCCACCTATATGCAGCTTCCACTGCTCTCTGTGCCTGGTGACGGCACACTATTCCTCTCTGCTCCATGCATGTCTCATCCTCCCAACAGTCTCCTTTCTTCTCCTCTCAACCCACTATTCTTCCTCCAGCCAGAGGTCAGTAGAGACTCTTAATGACTCTGTAAGACAGAGTAGAACTGTCCCATAGAGTTTTCAAGGAGTGATTGGTGGACTTGAACTGCTGACCTTTTGATTAGCACTTAACCACTATGCCAGGATTTCCAACATACAGGAAAGTACAAATATGCCTGCTAGTATAAAGATTATGTTCTAAAGATCTTTTTTCTTTTTTTTTTTAAATAATGTCTGAATTTCCTTTGGCTTGGCTGAATTTCCTAGGGCTTCCACAACAAGATACCACAAAATGGGTGCATCTACAGAATAGGAATTTATTGTTTCAGGGTTCTGGAGGTTACAAGTTCAAATCCAAGTATAGGCCATGTGGGCTCCTTCAGAGAGCTTTGAGAGAGATGTTCCATGTCTCTCTCCTAGCTTCTAATGGCTATTGTTTAATCCACAGTGTTTCTTTGTGCTTTTTGATAAACCTTCACAAGCCATCCTCTCCCTGTATGTACCCCTCCACGTCTGTTCTCCTCTTCTAAGACACTTTTAAGAAGTGATCAGCACTACAGCTTACTCTACTCTGACATGACTTAACTGATGATGTCTTCAAAGAAAGGCCCTATGTCTCCAAACAACATCGCACCCGCTGGTACTATTGTTAAGACTTCAACAGATCTTTGAGGGTGGCACAATTCAATTACTAATAGAGAGTATACAAGGACAGACAATTAAGTTTGTGAATTCATTCTAGAAAAAGTACCATATAGCTCATTGCTGAATATAGCTCTGGTCATCTTTGAAGTGCTCCCCCTGGAAAGTTATATATACCCCAACGCCAGCGCCGAGTCCACCCTTCAAAGCAATTTTAGAACTCTTTCTCTGGAATAGCTATCACAGCTGTCATGGTATTACCCTAGGTGACCTGAATGTCATCAAAATGTCTTCCTTTCAATATTTTCTTTATCACTTGGCTTGGCTTTGGCTCAGGGAAAGACAAAAGTCACTGTGGGACAAATCAGGTGAGTAGGAGGGTGTTTTCCAATACAGTTATTTGTTTACTGGCTAAAAACTCCCTCACAGATGACTATACAATTAAGTTCATAATCTTGCCACCATGTGCAATGGCCATTCCAGAAAGATTTCCAAAATTACTTTGAAGAGTGGACTAGGTACTGGTGTAGGTGCATAGCTTCCCAAGGGGAGTACTTGGAAGGTGATCTTAGTGATATTCAACAGTGAGATATGTAGCACTTAAAACAATTAAGTTTGCAAACTTAATTGTTGGACCTCTTTATACCAAATTTTTAACTCTGTTATTTAAACTTATTATATACATTTTCCCATGTTACTGTTTGGCTTTGATAGCCATTGGCTTTGTTGTTGTTTTTCTGCATATGTTGTTTCATTTTTTAAAATGATACTTTGTTGTGTTTTCAGTGAAAGTTTATGCTACAAATTAGTGTCCCATTTGACAATTTTGACACAAATTTTTCTGGTGACTTTAATTACATTTTACACAAAACGTTAACATTCTCTTTAACTGTGTCCTGCTTGTTTCCTTTCCAGTACTCTAACTTCCCTGCCCTTTATCTTCCTTTCTTCAGAGCAATTGCTGACCTTTCGGTCTCATGCGGAGGTTTTTTGTTTGTGTTTTTGTTTTTTTCATTTTTTAGTGGAGCACTGTGCTCATGAATGATAACCTTTATTTTGTGTGTCAGTCTGTTGATTCACTAACAAGTGACCTCCAGGAATAGTTTCAGTTTTAGGTTTCAAGTGTATCTCAGGGCAATAGTCTCAGAGAGTCAGTCTTCCAGTCTCAACTGGTCTGTTAAGTCTGGACTTTTAAAGAAACTGAATTGTGTCTGTCTTGCATGTTTCACCTGTTCTTGCACGGTCTGTCTAGTGTGGCCCTGATGAGAAGAGTTGGCAGCGGTAACTGGGCATCATCTAGTTATTGTGGTATCCAGACAGATGAACCAGTGGCTCCTGCAGGCTATCAGGCCCGCAGGCCAGCTTTTTCTCTGAGACTCTAGCTCCCTTCTTTCTCTTCTGCCCCCAATGCGTAGATACTAGTAGTTACGTTTTAGATGGAACTATTAAGATCCCAGATGCTGCTCACCTTGCAAGGATGGAGAATGTGAACTGAGTTATCCCATGCACAACCATCACTTTTAAAGACTTAATTATAAGTCAACCAGGTATATGCTTGATATATTTGTTTTATTAATTTATTTAGCAAATAACCATGTAATGAATATCTTCACAGCTGACATTTTTCCCTCCATATTTTACACAAGCATGTTCTTTCATTCATATTTTCCCTAGACTTGAAAATGTCATCTCTGGATACTCTTGTTTTAGAGTCTGAGTATTACATTATGGACCCTGAGTGTTAATATGTCAAATTTTCTGCCACGAGAAATATCATTGGATAATTTCAGATTTGCCAAGGAGTAATGTTTCCCAAATCTCCTTATCCATAGCTGATTCTTGAAATTTCCGAATTAGAGTTCCATCTTCACTGTCTATTAAAATTAACATATCACTGGGGTACTAATATGTTTTATTGTTATAAGCTTCCATACCTTTGTAAGAACATAGAAGAAGAGAATGGACCTTGATAGGGCATAAGAACAAAGGTGGAAGCCAGTAGCATCTATCCATATTATCCTATGCATAAAGTTCAGAGAAGTATTTTCATATAGATATCAGTGTTATTTCTTTTTTCATCACTATTGTGGAATACTTAGCACGAGATTATCTGATATGAAAGAACTCTTCCCAGGTGTTAGTATGAGTGTATTGGGTAAAGAGAGCAGGTGTAACTCTCATTAGCTCAACATTTTAGTTTTCTGGAGTCAATAAATAGTGATAAATTATAAACTATCAGGCTATTTTAATGCTTAAAGATAAGAAAATGTTAATGTGAAGGCAGTTTCATGGAATGGCAGAATTATAATAATTTCTAATGTAATTTACTTGGTTTGGCTAATGTAATTATCTTATTTTCAGACAAAGCAGTTGAGAACTAAAGAAACTGAAGAACTTGATTAAAATAAACACACAAAAAAGTACAATATGTCCATTCTAATCTTCTTTCCAAGAAGCCCTGATGTTGCAGTACAAAAGCATTCAGCTGTTAGTGGAATGGTCAGAGGTGTAAACCAACTGCTGCTCCATAGAAAGAATCCCAGGTGGCATAGTGATTAAGTGCTACAATTGCTAACAAAAAGTCTGCAGTTCAGACCCACCAGGTGCTCGTTGGAATCTTTGTGGGGCAGTTCTACTCTGTCCTATAGGGTCACTGTGAGTCAGAATTGTGGGTTTGATATTATAGTTTACTCCACAGGAGAAAGATGGGCAATCTCTTCTGTAAAGATTACAGCCTTAGAAGTCTATGGAGCAATTCTGTCATTTCCTATAGGATTGTTACGAGTCAGAAAGGATGAAGACAGTACTTTGTGAAAGTACCTTATCATTTCCATTCCTTCGAGAGCTTACAGATATTTTGAAGTGGCCTTGCGTGTAAATTTATGTGGGAATGTACATTTTCACTCAGTCATATTACATTAAAAAAAAAAACTAAACTTTTCTACCTTTCTGGAGGGAAGAGGAAATCAGAAGATGCTCTTTTTATATTTCCTCTTGAAATGGAAACTAGATGATCTTTCTACGTTGCTTTATGGATACATTTTATGGAAATATGGAATAGGAAGAGAAAAGCAGAAAAAAGAATAAAAAACAGAAAAAATGAAACAATCTGGAAGGAAACTGTACGAAATAAAGCTTTCTTCTTTAACTTATTACAGTATATAAAACTTCCACTTGTCTTTTTGACCTAAAAATTCAAGTCTTCTTTACAACCGTTACATTAGAAAGAAACTTTCAAGCTTTCTTTTGGGGGATGTAATTTCAAGAGTGAAATGAAGCTGATTTTTGTCTATCGTGAGAAGAAAATAAGCAGAAAAGGAATTAGTATGTTTGGTAGTGAGCAAGATGGAGTGAGTAAAACTTTGGGGGGCAACTTCGATCTCAGTCAGATTAATCAGAAGTGTGCAAGAACCGATTCCTGTGACAAGCAGATGGAGACAAAGACCTTAAGAGAAGCATTCTTCTATTGCCCAGAAACTGTGCTGGACCCGAAACCTGACTCCAGCCAACTCTGTAGTCATTACATTAGTGGAAATGTCTCCTTTTCCTTCTCTCCACTGTTCTAGGCTTATGGTGATTGGTAGCGCAATGACTTGCAAACATTATTCCAATCTTCTCAGACTTTGTCTGGTTACTCCATGATTTCCCTCCAAAGTCCAGGATATTCACATAACAGTGGATTATGAATTACTTATCATTGAGAAGATATTTGGGTCTGTTGGGGACAGAACAGGATATAATAAACAGGACTGGATGACTCTAAGTGAATCTCATCACTCACTTTTTGCTGAAGTTCGCATTTTACTAAAATTTTTTATGGATAAATGCTTGAATAAAAATGGAATTTTGATGAGTCTAAATAAATTTCTTATTAACTCCTCTGGTTCTCGAAGGATTTGGGATTCAAGGAGGGAAGGTGAAAAATACAATACTGTCTGCTAATTCACATTTTACTAAACATGAAATGATTGGTAATGTCGCTTGACAAGGATCTCTACCACCAGTTGCCAACAAGTCACTCCCAATTCACGGTGACCCCGTACATATCCAAATAGACGTGTGTTCCACAGGTTTTCAGTTGGTGGCTCTTTAGAAGTAGATCACTAGCCCTTTGTTCTGAGATATCTCTGCGTGGACACAGACCTACAAATTCTTGGTTCATAGCCGAGCATGTTAACCATTTATACCACCCAGGAGCTCTCTAGATTCCCTAGGAAATGTTTACTGATTAGACAGGAAGGGTGATGATGCTACACCAGTTGCAAATCTGTTTTAGATTCACGTTTCAAACAGGAAAAGTCTCTTCCCACCAAAAGATGTTTGAAACTCCGCACCTGATAGCTGAATTGACACAGGGTAGCCAAAACATAAAATACATTCCCTCTGACTGATCCAAACCCCAGCGATCAAGAGATACAGAGTAGTGGTATTATTGCATTGTCCTAGAGTTCACACTGAGAGGCTGAGAATCCTAATTAACAAGTTCTTTACGTAAAATGACGAAGAGTAGAACAGACCGCATGAGAGGGCTTAGTACATGGTAATACAAGAGTCTAACATGTAGCTCACCCTCACAGAAAATGCCATAATGAGCAATCAATTTGGTAATTTGATTTCTTTTGTTTTAAAACATTTAGGCAAAAATTAGTCTAGACATTTGTCTTAATTTACCAGTTCTTCAACTGAATTTCTTAAACCATCTAAAACTTTACTTCAGGCAGAAACAAATATTTCCCTCACACTACTATAGTTTTTTCTATTATTATTGTTAAAAAAAAAAAAAAAAAAAAAGACTGGTTATGTGATCATATAATGAAATAATCTTTTCCCTCTTTTCTGTATTTACTATTATTTTGAACTGAGAGATACACAAAGAGAGAGGGAGAATGAGAGAGACAGCTATTATATTTCCCTCTTTGTTCTCTCTTCATCTCTCTGGAAAATTATTTGTTCTTGAATAATGCATGCCAGTCAAATTTGCATATGTCCACATAATTTATAAACTGCTAGAGTAGTTTTGTTGAACTACCAAATTAAAATACTATGTCCATTAAAATGTAGCATTCTTTATTTAGAGTATGCTGTATTTCTTAGGGAATGGGAATGACTCAGAAGCACTTCATAATTATTTACTGAAATCCACTTCTCTAGTAAGATACATAAGCCATAAAAAGAGTGTAGACATTATATTTTAAGGGTTATTTCCTTAAAGAGACACTAAGGCTTAAAATTCTTAATTCTAAAATTGTCACACTTAAGTAGGGTTTATCATAAGCTGCATCTTAATTTAGATATATATTTTTTTAATTACCATCCAGTAGATTGCTACTCATGATGACTCCATATGTGTCAGATTAAAACAGTGCTCCATAGGATTTTCTGCTCTCAAAAAAATAAAACATAAAAATAAATTATATGTAAGTGGATGTTTTGTTTTGTCTCTATTAGTTTGGTTTTTAAGTAATTGTTAGTACTTGAAGTGCACATTCACTAGCTTATATATTAAGTAATAATTTCTGTAAATAAACAATGCTTCTCTTTTTCTAAAGTCGTGCTTATTGAGGTGTAATTTATGCTCAGCAAAGTTTATCCTGTTTAGGGTTACAGTTCTGTGTATTTTGACAATCACAGATAGTTGTGCAACCATCACAACAGTCAAACTACAGAATATTTTCATCATCCTAAAATAATTCCCTTGTTCTAGTTTTCAGCCAATGTTCTCCATCACCCCCATTGGTCTATTCTCTGTTCTTGTTGTTTTGCCTTCATCTAGAATGTCGCATAAACAGAATAATGTCTCATGTAACCATCTGAGTCTGACTTGTTTCACTTAGTGAAATGGTTTTGATATTCATCCACGCTGTTAATTGTCTCATCAGTAGTTTACTCTGTGTCATTGCTGAGTATTATTCTGTATGACAGACTGCAATTCGTTTTTACATTGGCTGATCGATGGGCATTGAGGAGTTGTTTACAATTCCGCTGATTATGAGTACATCAGCTATAAACATTTGCATATGGATTTTGTATAGTCCTGCCTTAAGTTCTCTTGCGTAAATACTAGCAGTGGGATTGCTGAGTTATAGGGCTGATGTACGTTTAACTTCATAAGAAGTCACCAAACTGTCCTCCAAAGTGGTTCTACAGTTTTGCATTCCTACTAGCAGTGCATGAGAGTTGCAGCTGCTGTACACCCAGGCCAGCACCTAATACTCTCCTTTTAAGCTATTTTTATGAATGTGTTGACTTCTATCTCAACAAGTGCATAGTCTTATAAACATTAAAAATTTATAAGGTCTAGCCTAATGTCATAAATATTGTTTGAAAACTTAACAATTTTGACCTCATTCGTCAATGTTTCACTCCATTTACCACATACTTTGTTAGTTATAAAGCAATGCTGTTATTTCATTATAGCATATACCAGACATCTGAAAGCCTTAAATAATATTTATTATGTCAGTCTACCTTAAGAAATGAGAAGGAGTTTCATTTCCACCTAATAATCTCTAGTAATTCTCAATTATTTGCTTCTTCACCTTATACTTGTCTTCCTTTGGTGTCAGTGTTCTCTACACGAGTTACTTTAACCAAAAAAATGTGAACAAAAGTTAAATGCTCTGTTTCTGAATAGAAACTTTAAAAAGCAATATGTTATTATCCTTATAGATTTCCCTCTGCTGAGATTACAAGCATGTTTCAGTCCAGAACTGAGAATGAAGAAAACACAGAATGGGAATATAGTTAAATCTTCACTGACTAAGCATTACTTACAGGGTGATCTGGTCTTTTTACCTATGTTTGCCACATCCCGTAAGTTGTTACCTACACAAATATCTTCCTTTCCTCTACTGAATTAACACAGTCTTCTAACTGTACTGCTATACTCTTTGTTCCAGAATTCACAATAGACATGTCTATCTTTTTTGCATCCTTTTTCTTTCTGTCATTTTAAATTTCTTTAAGATTTACCTTCAATTCCATTATTCTCAGGAAAATTTTCCACTGCTTTCATTCAGAGTTACCTTTGACTCTTCCAAGCCTTTCTCCAGAAAGCCTCTCAAATGCCTATTTAGAAACATCCATCCTGTCATCCCTTGTCACCACCCGACTCCCTTCACTCTTTCCCTTTCCAATCACAGTGATTCTTTTTCTGGTCCCTTGGATACCATGTTCACTCCAGATCTGGAATATCTGGTTTGCTCTTTTCTCTTCTCAGAATGCTAATCTGGCCTCTCTTTCCCAAGTTAACTCTTTTTTACACTTCAGATCTCAACTCTATTATAACTTTTTCAGAGAAGTCTTCCCTGACCACTCTGACCATGTCCAAACTTACTGTAAAGTTTTTACTAGGTAGTGTTTTCCCTTCAGATTATAAATAGACAGCTTTGTGCCAGAATTCCTCCACTCTTTGTCACCTAACCTACAGATGTATGGGTATAAGACTCATGAGGTCTTCAGCCTGTGACCTGACCCACAGATTTTGAATTCAACAAACCCCATAACCATGTTAACCAATTTTTTAAAATAAATCTCCTTTCTCTCTTTATATCTCTTTCTTTATCTCTCTTTGTCTCTTTATATATATATATATACATACATATGCATATAGAGAGAAAGATACAGCTATACTTATAAGTATATACATACTTAGACAGGGATGAGAATCCTTGGTTGATGCAAATGGTTAACACACTCAACTGTTAACTGAATGGTCAGAGGTTCAAATCCACCCACAGATTCCTCAGAAGAAAGACTTAATAATGTACTTATAAGGCATCAGCCATTGAAAACCCTATGGACTGCCATTCTACTTTGACACACATAGGGCCACTATGAATTCAAATCAACTCAATAGGAGCTGATTCAACTGGTTTTCTCTATCATCTTGTGTGTAATGTATGTAGCTTACTGGTTCTGTTTCTACCCAGAACCGTTTTTAGCCTAGGTACTCCGGAGGTGCAAAACCAGTGAAACATACATATATACATAAATAGACAGAGAGAGACAGAGATTTATTTCAAGGAAATAGGTCTCACAGTTGTGTAGACTGGTAAGTCCTAAATCCAGTTATAAGGCATCAGGCTGGTAGCTTCTGCTGATTCATTTGGTTGCAAGCACTGATGAATCCCAAACCCACCAGTCAGGTAGCAAGTTCACGTCCCAAGAACCAGAGGTCAGAGTGTAATGATTCAGGTGCAGGCTTGAGAGAGAGTGAACTTTGTGAGAATATTGGCATATACTCTCTGCAGGCTACACCTCCAAGGCCACTCCCCTTTCACTACATTGGTTGCTCACATCAAATCACAAAATGGAGAACGATTACATAATATCTGCAAATCACTGTGAGTCATGGCCTAGACAAATGGACACATAACCTTAAGCATCACACAAACCTTAGCTAAGAAATAGACACAATTATACATTTATTTGTGTGATTATTACATCATCTACATATGTGGGCAATAGCCTTGAGGAAATACCCCATCCAGGGGACTATACCAGCAATGTTAGAGACCTTCAACGCGTGTATGTTGTATGTTCTCAAAGATTTATAGCCCATGGTGACTGCACCATCTTTCTGCATCATTCTTCTGAGGCACATTACCATACTGGTTAATCTTGTACTGATTTGCAGTTTAGATCTTCACCACTTTATATTGTCATTTTCTTTGTTTGCATGTCTTATCCCTATACCAACAAACATTGGCACTTAGTAAGTGCTATGCTATTAGATAAATAAATGAATTACTTGTCTTTATTCTCTTATGGGGATACTCTTAAAGATTAATTAAGATAGCAAAATTTACATTTTACAGGCACTCATGTGAAGCACTGTAAAAAAGTTTTGCTTTATAGTTTTATTAACATATCTTTCAAACAAAAATTGTCGAGTGCCTACTTTTATAACATTATGATTAATGTTGCTATATAAAAATTTCAGCAAGGCATGAAAATTAAGTTCACAAACTTAGTTGTTCTAAGTGCTACATACCTCATTGCTGAATGCCACTGCAATGGCCTTCAATATACTCCCCTTGGGAAACTATGCACCAACACCATTGCCTAGTCCGCAGTTCAAAGCAATTTTGGAACCGTTTCTGGAATGGCCATTGTGCATAGTGGCAAGGCAGAGTGTTTGAGAATTTAGTTGTATAGTTGTCTGTGAGGATGTTTTTAACCAGTAAAGAAAGAACTGCACTAGAATATCTTCCCTATTCACCTAATCTGGCCCCCAGTGACCATTTACTCTGCCTGAAAATAAAGGAAATATTGTAAAGAAGATGTCTTGATGACATTCATGGCATTAAGGGTAATACAATGACAGCTCTGATGGCCATTTCAGAAAAAGTGTTCCAAAATTGCTTTGAAGTGTGACATGATAGCAGTGTTGAAGATACCCAAGTGGTATACTTTGAAGGTGACTCTGGTATTATTCAGCAGTGAGGTACGCATGACTTTCTCTGGAATGAATTTATGAACTTTTCAGTCTTCGTGTGTGTGTGTGCGTGTGTGTGTACAGGTTTTTGTTTTTTGCTGTATATCCCAAACACTGCTGAAGATATGCTGAAGAATTATCCGTGGTTTATCTGAAACTTAAGTTTAACTGGGTGTTCTTTATTTTATTTCTTATTTCTATGATGCTCTTTGTAATAATGGTCTTCTTTATTGAGTGATGACCATGAGCTACACATTGTACTAAGTCCCGTCTGTGGATTCTTTAATTATATCCTTAGAACCACATAGTCATCTCCAGTAATTATTCATTATTAAACTGGCACACAGAATAAAGTTTTCAGAGTCATATAATTATTATGTAGCATACACGAGATGTTATAAGGTACCTAAGAACTCAGAGTTCTCACTCCTAACCACCATGATATACCAGCTAATCTAATACAAATTGCTTAGGTAGGTAATACTACATACCTACTAGACAACTAAGGTAGAGAACTTAGGTAGATGTTACCTACCTAAGCAATTTGTCTTAATTCTCTAATGCTGTTATAACAGAAATACCAAAAATGGATGCCTTTAACAAACAGAAATTTGTTCTCTCACAGTCCAGCAGGCTATAAGCCTAAATTCATGGTACCAGCTCCCAGGGAAAGCTTTTTCTCTCTATCAGCTCTGGGAGAAGGTGTTTGTCATCAATCTCCCCCTAATCTGGAGAAGGCCCTTCAGCACAATGACTAAGAGTCCAAAAGACACACTATACTCCTAGCACTTCATTCTTAATACTATGAAGTCCTTGTCTTCTCTTCTGTCTTCTATATCTCAAAAGAGATTGACTCAAGATTTAACCTAATTCTGTAGAGTCTTGCCTTATTAACATAATTGCCTCTAATCTTGTCTCAACAATATCTGAACATAACCAACACAGTAGAGTCTATTTCAACTAATATATAACCTCATAGGACACAGTAGAACTGCCTCATAGGGTTTCCAAGGAGTGGCTGGTGGATTTGAACTGTAGACCTTTTTGTCAGCAATGAAGATCTTAACCGATGTGTTACCAGGGCTCCATTAATGTGATAGAGGTTAAGATTTACAATACATGAGACAGTCACATCAGATTTCAAAATGGAGCAGAACCACTCAATACTGGGAATCATGGTCTAGTCGAGTTGAAACACATTTTGAGGGAACACAATCCAATCCTTAACACAGCTATTCATGCTCTTAGCCAACTTCCAAAGGTATTTTGTCATCAAACACACTGAATATCTTAATAATGGTAATCCAGAATCTCAATGTAAAAGCCAACATTGGATTTGTGAAAGAACAAATGAGTTTTTGGCACTCTCTCAGGAATTTCAGGAAGCCCTGGTTGCACAGTGATTAAGTGTTACTACTGCTAACTAGAAGGTTGGCAGTTCAAATCCTCCAAGTGCTCCTTGGAAAGTTTATAGGGCAGTTCTATTCTCTCTACAGGGTTACTATGACTCAGAATTAACTTGATGACAGTTGTTCAGGGAATTTCAGGTCTTTTAAGCACAGTATGGATTCTTATTTAACCAAAGTGTGCTACAATATTACCATCTTTGTCAGTTACAAACTTGGATCTGTAGTTGTACACACACCAACTGTTCGCAAACTTTCTACCATTTAAAAGAAATCCAGACAATGTTCATAGTCCTTGATCCACGTAATAAATAGCTCCCATGGTGACAAAAACATCTTCAAGATTAAGTGTTCTTGGAGGATTTAAAACAATTCACTGTATTCATCATTTTATTCCATTGGGAACCTTCAACATTAGCAGTTCATGCAGAGAGCTCCACTGTAATCACGTAAATATCTTTTGATTATGTTCATTGTTCAGGAATGCTATTAGTTTTGAATCTCTTTTGTAGGTGTTAAGTATAACTTCTGTCTTTTTAAATTGAACTATTGGAGGACAGAAAATAGTTCCTAAGTTCTCTCCAAAAGGTACACTGAGAACAGTAATAGACTAAGTGATTCTTGTGTAGAGTGTAAATATCAGCTTCAAAGACTTTAAGAAGGAAAAATTAAGGTATATCATATATTTTGAAGATGTTGGACATTCAGTCATCCATTTATAAACTTCTGTCAAAAAAAACAAAAAACAGGGGCAAAGTGAAGATGGTGGACTAGACACACATCTCATTAATTCCCTCTGAAAACTAAGGCCTGATTTGATAACTGAATGAAGGTCTCTGGACACCCAGTGAGCCCTAGGATACTGCACAGGTCTGTCAGTTTGGACTACATGCCACTAAATGAGAAACTTCCTCTCTCTCACTGCCCCCCACCTCTGCTGAAGGGCTACTCACGTGGGCTAAAGTTATTGGCACTTTTAACTTTTTTTTTTGTTTCTGTTGGCTGGTAAGGGAGATGGGCACGAGCAAGCAGATACACTGAGCTATCAGATAGCTTTTAGATTTTTAAAATAAGACTACCTGGAGAAATAACTGCTGTGCAGCTCAATGACATCTCTTTCAGCCTTTACTGACACACATGATAGGGTGAGCTGAGAGCCCCCCAGTGACTCCTTAAGTAGGGTAGCGTCTTTGCCGTCTGGGGGGTAGAAACTGCCTCTCCAGAGAGTCCATGGAGCCAGTCACTAGAGTACACAGAGGTGTCTGGTGACCAACACCCTTCTCAGAACTATGTCTTAGCTCCTGCTGAGGCAGCACCAGAGAAAATAAACAGCCTTTAGATGTCCTGAAAGCAACAGACCATTGCCAACTCATAGCAACCCTATAGGATAGAGTAGAAATTCCTTGTAGGGTTTCCAAGGCTGTAAATCTTTACAGCAATAGACTGCCATGTCTTTCTCTCTCAGAAGTGTCTGGTGAATTTGAATCACAGACCCACCACTCACCTTTCTGGTAGACAAAAGCATTAACCACTGTATCACCAGAGTTCCTTTGCCAACCTTAACATATATACTATATAATATAATATACTATGTATATCATATAATATAATAATATGTAATGAATATAATATACATAAGATACAGTATATTGTTGTTGTTAATCACCTCAACAGAAATTTTGTTAGCTCTATGATGTAATAAATGAATTTGAAACAGTATTTTTTTCCTGTCTCTTTTTCTTCAGATATCTTTGTTTATAGTATCTCATTCTTTTTGTTGTTGCTTTCAGGTGCTGTTGAGTCAGTTCCAACTCATAGCAACCCTATAAGTCAGAGTAGAACTTCCCCGTAGAGTTTCTGAGGCGTGCCTGGTGGATTTGAACTGCTGACTTCTTGGACAATCACTCTTAGAACTCATAAGTCTGACACAGCGATTAACAGCTCAGCCGATAACCCAAAAGTTGGCAGTACAAATCCACCAGCCACTCTTTAGAAATGCTATGGGACAGTTATACTCTGCCCTATAGGGTCATTAAGAATGAGAATTAACTCAGCAGCAATGGTTTTGGCTTTTTTTGGTAGTACATTGTGGCTGTCTGCCTTATTTTTCACTATACTTAGACATCCATGTAGCCCACACACCAGGAAACTTCTCAAAAATCCGTACATCCATACTCTTTAGTTAAAGTTTGATATTTCTATATCTTAAAACATTTATTAGTGTTTTGTTTAACAGATTTTTTGTAACAAAATAAACATGATATCATCATGTTTGTCATGGTTCCTAAAGCTGATTACAGATCCAGTGGTGGCAATGAGTCAGAATGGACTCAGTGGCAACGGACTTGGTATTTTGGTTCAGTAAATACTAGAAGGATTGAAGAAATGATGAAGTGAAAAAGCAAATTAGAACATTTCAAAGGACAGCTTGAGAAGACAAAGAGAAGAATGAGAATTAGAAAACCGAAAGAAAGAACATGCTTGACATTTCTCAAGCTGAAAGGAATGAAGAAAAGATTCAAGGGTTATTGAAGATTCTATGGGCAAAATATTGAATGATATAAGAAGCATCAAAGAGGAACATACAGAAAGCCACTTAACTAATGCAAGTGCCAAAATGGATTGATCAGTGTTTTACCGTTTCAGTAGGCAGCGTATAATCAAGAACTGGTGGCGCTGAAGGAAGAAGTCTAAGCTGCACTGGAGGCACTCGTGAAGAACAAGTTTCCAGGAATTCACGGAATGACAACTGAGATGTTTCAAAAACAAAACAAAACAGACACAATGCTAAAAATTCATTTACACCAAAAAATTTGGAAGAAATCTACATGGTCCACTGATTGAAAGAAATCTGTATCTGTATGCATTCTAAAGAAAGTTGATCCAGAAGAAGGAGAAAATACAGACTAATGTTAGTGTCACATAAAAGTAACATTGTGTTGAAGGTAACAAATAGTTACATCAGTACATAGACAGGAAATGCCAGAAATTCAAGCCAGATTCAGAAAAAGGACATGGACAGAGATGATGTCACATGGATCTTGCCTGAAAGAAGAGAATACTAGAAAAATATTTAACTGTGTTTTATTGACCATGAAAAGGCATTTGACTGTGTGGGTCATAACAAATTATAAACAATATTGCAAAAGAATGAGAATTCCAGAAAATTTAACTGTTCTCATGCACCACCTGTACATAGACAAAGAGGCAGTCACTCATACACAACGAGGGAATATGGTATGTGTTAGGATTGCGTTCTTTCACTATACCTATTCAGTCTGTAAGCTGTGAAAATAATCAAAGGGTTTGGACCGCATGAAGAGGAAGACAGCATAAGGATTACAGGAAGACTCATTAACAATATTTGATAGGCAGATGATACAACCTCACTTTCTGAAAGAGAACTTGATGCATTTCCTGATGAAGATCAAAGACTATACCTTTTAGTATGTATTAAACCTCACCATAAGCAAAGCAAAAATCCTCGTAACAGGGCCAATAAACAACATCATGATAATTGGAGAAAACATTGAAGCTGTCAAGGATTTATTTTTACTTGGATCCATTGTCAATGCCCGTGGAAGTAGCAGTAAAGAAATCAAACAACATATCTCATTTGGTAAATCTGCCTCAAAAACCTGTTTAAAGTGTTAAAATGTAAACATGTTACTTTGAGAACTAAGGTGTGCCTGACCCAAATCGTGGTGTTCTCAATTACCTCATATGCATGCAAAAACACAATGAATAAGAAAGACCAAAGAAGAATAGATGATTTTCAAGTATGGCATTGGAAACGAATACTGAATATACCATTGACTGCCAGAAGAAAGAACAAGCACATCTTGGGACAAGTTCACCCAGAAAGTTCCTTAGAAAGGAGGATGGTGAAGCTTCATCTCATGCACTTTGGACACACAACTACGAAAGACCTGTCCTTGGAGAAGGACGTAACACTTGGTAAAGTAGGTGATCAGGAAAAAAGAGGAAGACCCTCAGTGACACAGATTGATGATGTGACTGCAATAATGAGATTGAAAAGTAACGACTGAGAAGATGTCACAGGACAAGACAGTGTTCCATTCTGCTGTGCATACAGTGCCTATGAGTCAGAATCAATAGGATGGCATCTAACAACACTAGCTACTTAGCAGGTTTGCAAAAATGTCTCCGTGTTTGTTCAGACTTTATCATAAATGCTGTTCTTAGAAGACAATAATTACCTGCTGAAGCATACTTGTGATAAAAAATCAATAGTTTTTGAGAAAGTTGTACTAATGTTATTATAGTATACATTTTATATAAAAAATAATGCACAAATCTTTTCTGCCAAAACTTTCTGCTGAATATTTGAAAAAAACTGGAAAAACTAGTATGTGTACTGGACACCCAATTTCTATACTTATTTATTCAATAAACATTTTTTTAAGAGACTACTATGTTTCCAGCTCTGAAGAGAGCACTAGGGACAGAGTAGTGAACAACAGCAACAACAAAAACTTACCCTAGACCCTACTTTCATGTAGTTTGCATTGCAAATAAGAAGACACATTTTAATTAAAGATTTAGTTTTCCCATTTATGGTAAGTCTATGAAGATTTATTTGGTTCTATGGAAACCTTGGTGGTGTACTGTTAAGTGCAATATCTGCTAACCCCAAGGTCAGCAGTTCAAATCCTCCAGGTGTTTCTTGGAAACTGTGGAGCAGTTCTGTGCCCTGTAGGGTTGCAATGAGTCAGAATCAACTCTTTGGTACTGATTTGGTTTTTTTGGTTATGAGAACATCTAGTGAATTCGTTGAAGAATGTTGGTAAATCAGGGAAATCTAAAGATGTGGAATTCTCATTTCAAATAATGGAAGAATTACCAGATAATTATTTGTTCTGTTGTTCCACTTAAATAAAAATGGATTGTTCATGTGTGTTTACTTAAGTAACTTATCTTACAGACAATGTTGGAATATTGGGGCAACCTCTGTTCTTCACGGATTAAGCCAGAATACTCCTTGAAGGAAAATTTTGTTTTCTAAAATGTGCTATTTTCATTAATCTGAGGTAGAGGGCCTATGTCTAAAATTTATAGGTAAGTGAATGAGAATGTATGACTTTATATACCAATTCCCTGTTAAGTTTCTTTGGCTGCAGCTTCATCTGATTTGTGATTTCTTTGTAGTGATATTACAGTTATGATCAAAGAGTGCTTGTGTCTGAAAGTTACTATGTGTAATGGATAAAGAATCTCGTTCATAAATTCACGAGATTTAATAAATTCTTTGGATAAGGTCTAACTTTCGGATTTGTAAAGTTAGTGACTAATTTTCTTTGGGGGGTTGTGGATCAGAGACACTTTCTCTAAGAATGGTATTTTGAGTTAGGATTTTAAGGTTGAGAGGAGCCCTGGTGGTGTAGTGGTTAAGAGCTCGCGTGTTAACCATTGGAAATCGTATGGGGTGGTTCTACTCATCTTACAGAGTCACTGTAAGTTGGGAGTGAATTTGTGGCAACAGGCTTGACTTTTCTGTTTTAAATAGAGGGAAGGGAGATGAACATTATAAGATTACGGAACAGGTTGATCAAATACATGGAGGTTTTAGGGAACATTGCATGTGTGGGAATAGGGAAAACAGAATGAATGATCCTGATAATGACACGGGGACAGACAGTACAACATTTTGGGTGCTATACTAATTCGTTTAGGTTTTATTTCTCTGCAGCTGTAAAATCAACATAATTTCCAGTTTGCAGAGAGATCAGGTTTGTGGTTCATAAAGCTTTCTCTAGTGTTAGTGTACACTGTGACCTAATAATTTGGCAACCCCCCATGGAACAAACACACAACTGCAGCAATAATCTAGCTAAGAGTTGAACTCACTATATGTAATTCAAAGTTTAGGATTATTATAACCCTAATACAGCTATACCTAATGTGAAATTTAACAACATATATATTAAAATAAGAGATTCTGAGATTATATTTAGGGCCAATAAAACATATTTAAACAGACGAGGTCCGACTATTAAGTCCACAAACTTAATTGTTCGAAGTGCTAGGTCACATTGCTAAATATCTCTACAGCCACGTTGGAAGTACTACCCATGGAGAGCTGTGCACCTACAGCAGAGCCTAGTCTATACTTAAAAGCAATTTTCCAACTCTTTCTGGAATATCAGTTGCGCCTGGTGGTACGGGGGTAAGTTCGCAAACTTAATTGTATGGTTGTCTATGAGGGAGCTTTTAGCCAGTAAACAAATAACTGTATCGAACCCAACCCTCCCGACACCTGATCCAGCTCCCAGTGGCTTTTTCCTTTACCGGAAGGTAAAGAGAATGCTGAAAGGAAGGCATTTTGATGACATTCAGGACATTAAGAGTAACATGATGATAGGTCTGATGGCCATTCCAGAAAAACTGTTCCAAAATTGCTTTGAAGCATGGACTAGGTGCTGGCTTCAGTCTGCAGCTGCCCAAGGGGAGTTCTTCGAAGGTGACGATAGTGATATTTAGCAGTGAGTTTTGTAGCACTTTTTCTAGAATGAATTCGCAAACTTAATTGGTAGTCTTCGTAGTGTCAACTTGACTGTTGTAAGTTGATGCTGTGGGTAGACAGTTTCTTATCAGCGAGACAAGAAGTTGGGGCACGCAGGGCTTGTCCCCTCTGAGCAACGTGAGTTGTGATCTTATACTTAAATAATGAAAGTCGGGACTCTTTATATATTTTTTTACTCACAAACAGCAGCTAAATATTTGGATTTATTTACCATTCTTTTCAAAGCCTCCATGGAAGACTTGCAATTCTATGTTTCTTCCATGCTGTGGTCACTAACCTGAGTTTCTTCACAGGGGCATCTGGTGGGATCTCAAGTTGCTGGGTGACTTCTCTGTTTTGGGTTTATAAGCAACGTACTTTGCATGTGGTCAGAGTTAGTTTGTTGTAATCCAGAGGGTTTGGGCTGTGGCCAAAAGGCTTTTGTTTAAATTTTCAAGTTTGCTTAATAACATTTTGTCATTAAATGCGTAAATGGCTTACCAATAGGGAAGAAATAAACCTGAAAGTAAATGAAGTCTAAAAAGATACTTTCTGAAGATTGATCTGTGCAGAGAGTCAGATTTACTAACGATGTATTTGGAACTGATTTTCCTACTTCTCTAACTTTTCTACACATTGCTTTGCTCTGTTAGTGAAGAAACTCAGTAATATCCTCCCAGGCACAGGATTGGATAACATATTAGGGTAAATGAGGAGAGTCTGTTTTTAATGTGCTGGTTTTTTTTTTTTTTTTTAATTCAGCTGCATTCATACCCATTAGAAGAAAATCCAGTCCTATTCCTCTTCTGTCATCAAGTTGGAGAGAGAAACCTCCTAAACACATACTAAGTGTATGCGTGTCTTTTCTTCTGCTCTGGAATGCAGTAGAGCCTGCAAAGCCTGTAGAACAGTCTCAGGGTTGTCCATTCCCACTCTGCTGAATCCTGTTTGGGTACTGAGAATCTGGCCCTTCTGAATACTTGTTTCTTCCAGTATGTGAAACACCAGACAATCTAGTTCATGAAGGATGGTGATTCAGCCTCCACCCTTCTTGCCCCAAACACATGCAACAGAACATCTTCTTTGAAACAGCTTTCTTCCTTGTGGAAAACTGGGTCATTAACCTATATACTGGAGCTCTGGTGGAGTAGTGGTTAAGAGCTCAGCTACTAACCGAAAGGTTGGCAGTTCGAATCTACAGCTATCCCTTGGAAAGTTCATGGGATGGTTCTGCTATGTCCTATATGGTTGCTATGAATCAGAATTGACTCAGTGGGTAACAAGTTTTAACCTACACACTATATTTGGTAGCAATATGGAATTTTGAAAAATTGTTGGACTGGAAATCAAAAGATAGCCTTCTTCTCTGATCCAGGAAATGACCACATAAGTTCAAGTATTTTCTCTCACATAGGTTTACTTTTTTTTTGGTTGACTAAACCAAAAAGATCAAAACTAAACTCATTGCGGTCAACTCGTGTCTGGCTCATAGCTACCCTCAAGGTTAGAGTAGAACTGCCCTGTAGAGTTTCCAAGGAGTGCCTGGCAGATATGAACCACTGACCTTTTGGTTAGCAGATGTAACATTTAATCCACTATGCCACCAGGGTTTCCTCTAGTTGACTGGACCCCTGTTAATACCTGTGGTACAACCCTGCTAAGCTATGAGTGACTGCTGAAACATACTGCGGTTTCATGCTTTTAATTCCCATTTGCCTACTTAGAGGTACTCTTTTCTTCCTACTTTTCTCCTCAGACTTGTCCAAGATGTTATCCTGAAGTACCTCCTCTGTGAAATTAACCTATAGGTATTACTGCTTCCTGTTTCTCATTACATTTTGTTTTTATGTGTTTGCATGTCTGTATCCTCTCCTTCCTATGAACATCTTATTCCCCTTTATTGCTAAGAGTCTGTCCCAGAGCTGACACATGGAAGCTATTTAATACATATCTTCAGCATGAATAAAATAAACCCCAGTTATAACCATTGTTTTTAATTAATTGTTACATGATTTTTGAGAAAATATCCTCCTTTCACTAGGAATAAGCTTTCAAATCTGTAAAACGAGTATGAACTAGATTTTTTGTATGATCCTTCACTAAGGCTGTACATAAATATTCTGGCATTTCACTCCGTTTTGAGATGGAGTAGTGCATCCTGATGGCCTGTGCTGGAAAACTGCATGAGTGAAAAAAATGTTGTTTCTTGGATTTGGACTTGATTTATTATCACAGTATAACATAACTATCCTGACAAACATATCTTTCAGCATTTCATGATTCTATTTTATTTAAGAGAAGATGCCCACTTCAGTTACAAGTCTAATATGAGGCCACAAATGTTATGGTTTCCAAAAATCTACATTAGTATGTAATATTACTATATCCAAGAAGCTGGACTATATAAAGAAGAAGGCAGCATCAAGATTGGAGGAAACCTCATTAACAGCCTGTGATATACGGATGATACAAGCTTGCTTGCAGAAAGTGAAGAGAACTTTAAATAATTACTGATGAACATCAGAGACTACAGCTTTTAGTATGGATTATACCTCAACATAAAGGAAACAAAAATCATCACAGTTAGACCGATAAGCAACTTCATGATAAACAGAGAAAAGACTGAAGTTGTCAAGGATTTCATTTTACTTGGATCTGTAATCAGTGCCGCTGGAAGCAGCAGTCAAGAAATAAAAAGCAGTATCGTATTGGTCAAATCCACTGCAAAAGTTCTATTTGAAGTTTTGAAAAAGCAAAAATGTCACTTTGAGGTTTGAAGTACACCTGTACCAAGCCATGATATTTTCTGTCATCTCATATGCCGTGTGAAAATTGGACAATGAATAAGGAAGACTGAAGGACAATCGATGCCTTTAATTTACAGTTGGCAGAGAATGCTGATGATGCCGCGGACTGCCGGGAGAGTGAACAGATTTACTTTGGAAGAAGTAAAGCCAAAATGCTCCTTAGAGGGGAAAACAGTGAGACTTTGTTTCACACACTTTGGAAATGTTTTCAGGAGGGTGCAGTCCCTGGAGGAGGACACCACTGTTTAGTAAAGTAGAGGATCAGCAAAAAAAAACAGGAAGACCTTCAATGTCATGGATAGACACAGCGACTACCTTCAAACAGCGATGATTATGAGGATGGCGCCACACCAGGCAGTGTTTTGTTTTGTTGTACATAGGGCCTCTGTGAGTCAAAAGCAGCTGGATGTCACCTAACAACAACAGCAACGGCAATAGGAAAAACAATATATGGATTGTTTTTAAAACTATCAACAACACTTGAAGCATTAAAATGTGTTTCTATTTAATGCCAATAAGCAACTACAATAAAATAAAAACAATCAAATTACTTTTATATAAACCATAATGAGAACTGGGGTGGGATAGGAACTGTTTTATTCTTCTGTATTTAATTTACATCAAGAAATGATAGTTCAGCTTCTATAGTTTAGAAAACAGTGCTGCACATGGACTTAATTTTACAAAAACGCAATGTTCGTGTATGTTTTATTAAAAATGCAGTGTTAGTTGATATTGCCAAGTCATCCTCTTTCCAAGAAATATGGCTATTTTTTTCCCTTTGTGCTGTGATTGACTTTTTCATAATTTATTTGGTAGTACTTCTAAATATTTAAGAAATTTCTAAAAAAAAAAAAAAAATTCTCTCCAATGGTGAAGTTACAACCAAGAAGTTAAACCAATGTAAAAATTTTTTCAGTAAAAATAATCAAACGAACAAAAAAACCCAGGCATCCAAACATTCCTAATTTCACAGACTGATTATTGAATAGACCTGCAAATCAAAAGATTGCTTATTGTTTTACATTTTACTAAGAAATTTCATGATACCAAATTGATTAATTTATCTCAAATTTTATTGAAAATCAGTACATTTTTAAGGAGTAAATTCCTTTAGTGCATTTTCAATGAATCATACTCTCACACTTAGTCATAAAACCTCTACTTTTGCTGATCCAAACTCCGCATAGATGTAAAATGAAAACACTATTTGTTTTTTGACTGTCAATATTTATTAAAGACATTTCAGGTCACCACTAGAGTAAGTGTAATAAAAACACATCTTCATTCGGAATTTTGAATCACATTGTAACAATATACACTAAGATTTTGTAAACCCTAAGATCTTAGGAATTGACTTATGGCGTGACAGTATGACTTCAGACTTGTGACGATCAACCAACCAATGCAGTAGCCTTGAAGAATTACTGTCTCAAAGCTTCAATTTCCATTTTGAGAAAATGTAGATAACAATAGTTGTCTCATACATGTATTATGAAACATAAATGGGTTATGGAACTTAATTTGGAGCTGCAAGTCTCATAAAAATGTTTGGTTTTGTTTGCCTCTGTACCCCAAGTGATAATCATGCAGTACACAGAAGAAGCCTTATAAAATATTTGAGTCCATGATTGAATAAACATTTAATGGATCAAATGGATCAGACGGCCGAATGAAGAATTTGTGTAATGCTTGATATATTGCACTCATCTCATAGTTTATAGATATTGGCTGGCATTGTTATTCTGTGATGCATTATCCACTTTCATCCTTAAGTGATGGCAGTTCAAATCCACCAGGCGCTCCTTGAATACTCTGGGGGTCAGTTCTACCCCGGCCCCTAGGGTTGCCATGAGTCGGATCCGACTCAACGGCACTTGGCTGGCTTGGCATCAAGATTTTTATGATTTGACATTTTTAAGAAAATATTTTGATCAGTTATCATAATTACAATTAATAAAACTGTTGTAACCTGAAATGTATGTCTAGGGTAGAGAAAATTTTCATACTACAATTCTCATGAAAAACCATTCATACATTTTACTATGTTACATTAGCTGGAAAAGACTTTAATATTCTTTGATCTCATACTTTAATTTACTTAAGAAATGCCCATTTAATTACTTTCAATGAAAATTTAAAGGCTGATAACTATAATTTACCTTTTGCAAGATATTTTTAGACACACATTTTCCAGATTTCTCTTACGTTTTCTCTCCGTACTCTTAATCAAACATTTTTCCCAACATGCACCATGTGGATATATACGTAATCTTCCCCCATCTCTCTCTGTCTTGGTTTTCTTTCTTTCTCTCTGCCTTGCTTAAAAATCTCTTATAGAGACGGTGGTGGTTTGGCCAATACCATGCTATAGAAAAGGCATCCATACATCACACTTGTTGCCTATTTCTTGGTACTGGCCATTTTACTTGTGGACTATAAAGACTTAACACTGAACACCACTCTCCTCCTGGGATTAACCTCTTTTGTCCGCTGGACTGCTTGGCTCAGGAATTTTGCTCTTCCAAACAAACTCTTACTATAAGCCAAAAAAGCAATGAGCAGAATTTTGAAATCCCTTCTGGGTCAGGCAAACTGAGGATAACAGAACTAAGTCAACACTTTGGGATACATGTCAAGTCCAGAAACCTGTGCCTTTCCCTACAGGAAAGAGTAGAGCTACTTCATAGAGTAAACCTGGTGGTATAATAGATAGGTGATACAGCTGCTAACCAAACGATCAGCAGTTCAAATCCACCAAGCATTCCTTGGAAACTCTATGGGGCAGTTGTACTCTGTCCGATAGGATCACTATGAGTCGAAATTGACTCAACAACAGTGAGTTTGGTTTTCTGGAGTTTTGTGTGCAAGAGTATAGTGTTTAAACATTATGAGATATCAAGTCTCATCCAGAATGTTGTTCCATGTTTTAATGCAACTCACTCTTTCCACATTGTAATATTATGCCGCACGAGTGAGGAAGAATGTCTATTGGGGAGGGGGAGGTGCTGCTATTATTAGAGGAAATAGTTGTAGAAAAATTAGAAAGTTAATGTTGAGCTCTTCCAGTGAGAAGCTATCACCATTGTTTTTAAAGGAAATATCAAGAAGAGTGTGTAGCCATACGAATACCGCCCCTCCCCCACCAAAGATGTCTACACCCCTGAAACCTGTGAATGGGTCACCTTACATTAAAAAAAGGGGGGAATTTACAAGTGTGACCAAGGTTATGTGGGTGCTTCCAATGTAATCACAAAGATCCTTGTAACAAAGATGCAAGAGAATTAGAAACAAAGAAGGAGATACAACCATGGAAGCTGCATCAGAGAAAAATGTGAAGACTTTATGCAGCTGGTTTAAAGACAGAGAAAAGGGCTACGAGCCAAGAAATACAAGTTCTTTCTAGAATCTGGAAAAGGCAAGGAACAAATTCTCCCAAAGAACCTCAGATGAAATGTAACCCTTGATTTTAATGCCCATTAAACTACTTCAGATTTCTGACCTTCAGATATATAAAAATATGAATTCTATGTTGTTTTCAGCCTTGAAGGTTTTGGTAGTTTTTACAGAAGCAATAGGAATGGACATTGTATGTTGAATAAAAGTGAAGTTTCTGGAGCTGAACTCCTTGGGTTTGAATCTTCACTGATGTATAACATGGATTTATTTAATCATTCTGTTTTTAGTCTCTTCATCTGTAGAACAGTAGTGATGATAATAATAATTACTTCATATGGTTGAGGCAAGAATTAAATAAATTAATAATATGCAGAGCATTTAGAAAAGAGCCCAGGACAAAGTTTAAAAACTGATCACTGTGTATGCACTAGCTATCGTTAGAAGTATTAAAGAAGTACACACATCTAGCATTTAATTGATTTAACCTATCTATCTCTCTCCAGCTCAGCTGGTGATTGCTCACTTGCGTGGTCCATTGACCAGATTTTCTGTCTATGGTGTGCAGAAAGATGTTGTCTGCTAGTCTATTACTTTCCTATTTTGCTCCAATGGTTCATGGCCCATTTCTTTCCACAAAGTTGGACAAGGTCATTTGAAAGCATCCTAAGACAATAATTAAAGGGGTTATGGTCAAGATTTACAACAAAATCAACAGAAAGAAAATTCACTTGAAAAAAAAAGAGAGAGAGAAAGAGAAAAGATCTGGATCAAACACATGGCTAGAGTCACAGGAGATGTCCAATCAGAGCAGCATTGAAAATATCACATTCAGTTGTCTGACCCAAGAGTGAAAAAAGAAGATAACAGAGATACAGGCAATGTGTAGCAAAAACTATAGGCACTTAGAAAATCTGAGGAAATTTACTTATTTCATATTTTGTGGTCATAGTTTTCCTAACCTGCTGTTAGTTCAAAAATTGTTTCAAAGACCCAGACATCTCCAACAGTCAGCTAGTCCTTGTTACATAGCCACCCTTTCACCCCCGCCACCCCACAGTCCTTACCTTGCTTGATTAATGATACCAACATTCCACTCAGAAACTGGGAGCTAACATCAACCTCTCCCTTATAGCTAACATAGAATTTCCCAGAACCTGTCAATTCTACATGTCAATAAAATCTCCATCAGCCTTCTATCTCTAACCCCGCAGTTTAAGCTCTAACAATTTCTCATCACTTTCTTCACTTTTGAGGTCTTTCTACCTTGATTCTCATCACTGTTTAAATAATCCTACACACTCTGCCAGAGTTACTTTTATGAAAATCAGAATCGCTTAAGCTGCACCACTGTTTGAGATGCATAACATCTTCTCCATCTTTCCTTCCTCCTAAAAGCTTTCTGGTGGCTTAAAGGTTAACTGCTGGGTCTGCGAACCAAAAGGTCGGCAGCTCGAATCTGCTCGGTGCTTCTTGGAAACTCTATGGGACAGTTCTACTCTTTCCTATACAGTCACTATGAGTTGGAATCAACTCCATGGCAATGGATTTTCATAGGGTCGCTATGAGTTGGAATCTACTCAGCGGCAGTGGGTTTGGTTTGGTCGGTTTGGTATAAGGTTGCTATAAGTCAGAATTGACAGGACGACAGCAAGTATGGTTTTTTGGTTGACCTGAAGGAGTGTGTTTTCAGTTGAGTGGGAAGGTGGGAAAAGAAATCATTTTGCCTTTTAGGTATCTATATCTTGTAAGCTCTTTATTCCTTCAAGGGGTTATGTAACCGAACACTAATCTATAAAGAAGTGCAAGTGTTTTCTTTTTAAAATTGGAACTGTTTTGTATGTTACTATCGTTGTGGTGGTTGTTGTATTTCTGTTCTGGCATTTTCCTTCTGGAAACAGGGACAGAGCAGTCTAATCTACTGCACTGGGGAGGGAAAAATGAATAGCATTGATTCTGCTATTTACACTGTAGTTAAAAATGTAAAGGGAATGAATGCAGGTGGGATAGAAAAAACAGAAATACAAAAACAAATATCTTTACAATGTTGTCCTCTCTCATTATCACAGCAGAGACAGGATACAGACATAGGGAGAAGAGGCCACAAATACTGTTTTCAAGTAAAGCTGCTTTAGGTCAAATTTGACGTGGAAGAAGACGGCCGTTGGACATCATATTCTCACTCATTTATCACTTCATCAATTCTTCCTTCTTTT
Organism: Heterohyrax brucei; assembly: GCA_028571685.1. Taxonomy (NCBI): domain Eukaryota; kingdom Metazoa; phylum Chordata; class Mammalia; order Hyracoidea; family Procaviidae; genus Heterohyrax; species Heterohyrax brucei. Next base: position 111,566,191 of record CM053148.1, read on the forward strand.
CGTTTTAATTCATTAGCTTCCTCCTGAATCTGCCAAAGTGCTTCCACGAAAGACTGTGTTAATAGTCATTGACCATTAAATGTGAAAAAATATTAACAACTGGTAAGTCCAAGAGTTGAGTTTTTTTTTTTTTTTAATTTTAATCTCTTTATGCACATGTTATAAATGATAGTCATGAGCAAAAAGTGGTAGAGGGAATGTAGCACATACATTTAAAGCCAAACATACGCTCCTCCTGATTATAAAGAAAAAGAGTAAAACTGTCTTTTTCCATGGCGCTTCCAGGGTTCCAGGCCAGGAAACTGGTTTAGAAAACAGGCATCTATGAACCTCTACCAACCACAAATGCTGTTATCTGCTTGTAGGCAATCAGAAAACTGAATTGTTTATAAAATTCTTCCTTTGACTTGTCATCCAGTTTTGCCAGGGGCCGCTTTGAGTTCAGTTACTCATCGAAATTTACAAGGATGACTTTCTGGACCTTTTCTAACTGCCAAGCTCAAGCTGCCAGACTTCATTTGCATTACAGAGGATGAAGTCATCTTTTGTTGTTATTTCCATATAAGTGTTTATATGTAAACACTCTTTTTTAAACTATATTGCTCCCATGATAAAGCTTAAATACACTGAGATTACTTTTATTTTTAACTGCAGTGTAAATAGAACTAAAACAAAATCTGTTTTGCTCAATTAGTTCCAACACATAGCAACCTTATAGGACAGTGTGGAACAGCTCCCTGGGTTTCCAAGTAGTGGCTGGGTGAATTTTAACTACTAACTATTTTGTAGTTAAAATCTACCATGCTCCTCACTGCTGTACCACTAAGGCTCTGTAGAGTAGAATGGTGTATCAAAGAAATTTCAACTTTCAGGCAAAATAGTTTGTCTGAAGATGTGATTGCAAATAACAGCCAGACTTGAGACAAAATTTTTCTTTTCTAGTAAAGAACAAAATACGCCTAATATCCAGTAATGTATATAGTTCTAATCCTTTGTTAAATTGATAAATATTAAATACTTTAAAAATACAGCCTAATATAATATACACCAATGAAGCACTTATGTTTTTGAAAGTTTTAAACCGCCATTCCCAAATATAGAAGTCAAGGGCAACTCACTGGTTCACGCAGAGTAAGGCCAAGAACAAAACCTTGAAATAGACCCAAACCATTTGCTTCTGCAGCTGTGCATTCTAGAGAAGTCTACAGATATCTAACAGTTTACATTTTACAGACTTTACTGAAAGGATTTTTTTTTTTTTTTTTTAGGATAGAAGATTATTTTTGTTAAATATAGATGTAAATGAAACCAGAAGGTATACTTCAGTGTTTAGCTGAAGGCGAATTTTTTATCTATGCACAGTTCAATTATTCTTTTCTGATTTTTCACTCCAATGTTCTTAGAATTAATGTATTCTTTGCCTGGCCCACCCAAATTATTTAATAAGCAAATACGTTAGTTGGTTTCATTTAATTCAGAAGGTAAGTTGTCTGTAATAAAAACAAATCGACTTATTCTTTTGTAGTTTCTTTCATTGCTTGACATTGGCCAACAAAGATTATGTTTATCACAAGGCTACGCAATGTCATCAAAATACATGCAATATGTGTTGTCAAGGTCATTTCTCAGTGTGTTTATGTTCCAAAATTGTGAATGTTGATTACTTGGAAGTCATTAGGAATACAAAAGATAAGTAAATATTGGATTTAATTTTCTGTGAGACTGAGGTTTTCAAAGCAAACTTTAGAGTTTTCTGCTTTCATAAGACAGTTAATATAAAACAATAAAAATTAGTGATTGCAATTACTGTTTCAGGGGGGAATTCGAAGAAGAAAACATCTTATTGAGTCTCTTTTGACATATATGTAGTAGTGCCTACATATGTGTTGACAAAGAATATTGAGTATGCAATGGACTGCCAGAAGAATGAACAAGACTGTCCAGGAAAAGCACAACCAGAAAGCTCCTTGGAAGCTAGGATGGCAAGATTTTATCTCAAGTATTTGAACGCATTATCAGGAAGGACCAGTCCACGGAGAAGGACATCATGTTTGATAAAGTAGAAGGTCAGTGAAAAAGAGGGTGGCCGTTAACGAGTCAGACTGACACAGCGACTACAGCAATGAGCTCAAACCTAGCAGGGATTGCAAGGATGAGCTCGAACTCAGCAGTATTTCATTCTATGAATTGGAACTGACTCAATGACAATGCACAACAACGACTTGTCTCTCTCTCTAAAAAAAAAAACCAAACTCACTGCCGTCTGATCGGGTCGGACTCATAGCAACCCTAGCGGTCACAGTAGAACTGCCTCCTAGAGTTTCCAAGCAGCGCCTGGTGAATTTGAACTACTGACTTTCTCATAGCACATGTAGCATTTAGCCCGCTATGCCACCAGGGTTTCCACTGCTTGCCTCTATACATGCACATAAATAAGGTAAAACTTGGTTATTGTGCAATACAGTATCTTGTCCACTAGGTGGGTCTCGCCTTCATATTGTTCAAAATAAAGCAAAAAGCAAAACAGAAAAACACCAAATCCATTGGTGTCGAATCTGTTCCAACTCATAGCAACCCTATAGAAGAGGGGAACTCACCCCGTAGGGTCTCCAAGGAGCATATGGTGGATTTGAACTGCTGACCTTTTGAACTGGTAACTACTACAACGCCAGGGTTTGCTGTTTAAAATAAGACACTTTTCTGTGTTTACTCAGATTGACCTAAGAAAGCTACGTGTTAGAGTTAAGTACTCGAGCAACAATTTTCAAAAGTACCAAGGTCATAAATCACAATAGTAATAATACAAATGACAATAATTACAGAAGACCAAGGAACTGTTTTTAGCTGGAAGACATTAATAGCAACTGCAAGCCTGGATTGCAAATGGAAGCCAGAATCTAGCCCTGGACAGAATAAGAGATGTTAGTAGAACAGCTTGTAAAATTAGAATAAGGTCTGTAGCTTATTTATTAGTATATATAAGTGTTAATTTCCTTATTTTGATAAGTGTGCTGTGGTTATGTTAGTTGTTATAGTTCCTGGAAGCAAAGTGAGGGCTATGTAGAAATACTGTACTAAATTTGCAAGTTTTTTGTGAGTCTAGAATAAGTTCAAACTTTAAAAAAATAAATAAATAACTGGATATTAAGGTATTTAAGATGAAATAAATGACAAAATAGGAAAAAAAATCAATACCATAAAGGCTCTGCTTTGTGTAAAGTAAATGATGCTAAATAAATTATGATTCTGGAAAATGTTTAGTTTTTTCTTTTTAAGTCTGCAGAAAAGTATATTTTTCTTGTGATTTAAGGTATAGTCCTAATAAGATACAAAGATCACAACTGTTAGATGAGTTCTCCAACGAAAAAGTAATTAACTGAAAAATTCAAGTAATATGGGTAGGCCTCACGTAGTCCTTTCATCACAAGATTTGGGACTTCTTTTCTTGTAAGTTATTAGTCAGTGAATACATTTAAGATTTTTTTTCAGAAAATATACTAACTTAATACTTCTACTAGCTTAATAATGACTTAGTTTTTACTTATGAGTAAATGTTTGAATCCACTGGCGATTATCAACATACATCTTGTGCTCAAATTTCTGTCTTTTCCTTCTCTATAGTTACAAATTGTCTTTTTCCTGCCTACATGATTTTAGGGGTCTATCTTTATCATGGGTGGTTTATAGAATGTTGTTAGTATGTATCTAGTATACATAGGTTTTTGTTATTATTGTTGGCATAATATTAACAAGACCAATTGCTGCTCAGTGGATTCCAACTCCTAGAGACCCTGTAAGACAGAGTAGAACTGCCAAGTTTTGTAGGGGCTCCTGGTGGACTTAAACTGCCAGTGTTTGACTTTGCAGATGTAGTGCTTGACCACAATGTCACCAGGGTTTCCAATATTAATAATGGGCACTTTTAATCTGAAGTTTTAGTCCATGAAGTATTTTATTTGCTTATGTTTTGCTCTGCTTTATTCTTTGGTGACATTATTTTTACATCAGAACCACAATCTTTATCCTTCTTATCTGTTAACATATGTCCACAGTCTTCTTCTTTTCCTTTCTTCCTTTTTGACCTCTCTCTTTCTCTGACTCTGTATGTATCTATCTATCTTCATGTCTTTATCTTTTATTATATCTAGTTTTTTCCTATGAACTCTCCATAATTTCTTTTCCTTTTTACTTTATTACTAATTTGTATCACTTAGATTATACAATTGTTAATGTATTATGTGTGTATTTTTATTTGGTGGTAGCATTTTGAGTATTTCACTGCTTTTCTACTCTGATTCAGCACGTTGTCGTTTCTTGTACCTAAATGAGACTGCAGGGCTTTCGGCAGTTCTTGTTAACTTTCATCGGAAACATTTTCTAAATTCTTTTGTAGATTGTAACTCTCTGTTTGCAACATAGCTGAGGGTAAAAATAGTCACCTCAAAGGAGATATTGACAAACTGCAAAACGTTCAGATGCTAACAGAGGAGAGCAGAGGTCTTCAAACTGCACTATGTGAGGAGGAGAGAAAGGTTTGAGAATAAAACAGAGAAGCCTCTTCAGCATCTTGACTGTGGTGATGGGTACACAAACACACCCAGGTGATAAACTTGCATGGAACTTAACACAGACACATACACGCACAGGCAGAGATGAGCACAAGTAAAACTGGGAAAATTTAAATAAGATGTGTGGATGGATCACTGCCAATATTCTGGTTGTCGTATTATACTATAAAACCCAAAACCAAACCTGTTGCTGTCAAGTCCTACTTAGTGAAACTCTATAGGACACAGTAGGATTTCAAAGAACAGCTTGTAAATTTGAACTTTCGACCTTATGGTGAACAGCGGAGCTATAAACGACTCCACCATCAGAGGTCCATATTATACTAAAGTTTTGCAGAACGTTGCCATTCAGAGAAACTGGGCAAAATGTACAGGGAACAGCTCTGTATTGATTCTTACAATAAAAAAGCGAAGGCCAAACAAATATATCTCCCTATTTAGAAACATGAAGAGTGAGTGAGAAAGGAAGAGCGAATGGATGGAGATATTTGGTATTCTATCAGGAGGAAAAGGAAACCAATTTATTTTGTGTGATTGTGAAGGAGTCAGCAAGCATACTTTTTCTATGAAGAGCCAGATGGTAAATACTTTAAACTTTGTGGGCTACTTGTTCTCTGTGGCACTACTCAGCTTCGACACTGTTGCATAAAAGAAGTTGTAATCTATGTGTAAACTGACAATCATGGCTGTGTCTCAATGAAACTTAATAGATGTTGAACTTTGAATTTCATGTAATCTTCATGTATCATGAAATATTATTATCCTTTTAATTTTCTTCTCAACCATTTCAAAATGTAAAACTTATTCACACCTTGCTGATCATACAAAAACAAGTGGAAGGGCCAGATGTGACCCAGGAGCTACAGAGTGCTTACCTCCCTCTTATATTGAAACAGATTTGGGAGTTGAAAGCAATTCAGATGCTTACAACAGCAAAACTGAAGCTAGACAGTCTCTCCGTTAAGATGGCAAAGAAGTTTCTCACAAAAGAGGTGAGCAACTGAAATTACTGGCCTGCAAAATCTTCTAGTTTGAAGATTCTGTGCATATGTGGTCTTGTTTTGTCCCAAGACACAGTAATTTAATGAGTAAAAGAGATTTTGTAAGTTACTTAAACATAATTCTTCTTTCACTTGGCCCAAGAAACTTTTTCCCCCCTATTGTGCTCAAGCAAAATTTGGCTTCTTGCATTTCCTGAACATGAAAGTTACCTTCCAGTCACGACTGCTTTACATTCTGATTTATATCTTTCAGTTACTTCCTGGTATGTTTGCTTAACGTTTGTAGTGGAAGCCACATTTCAGCAAAAGGTTGTGGTACTTCTTAAGTGTTCATTGAATGCTAACTATTCTTGTCATGGGCACTGTTATTTACTAATTTTGTACAAATATAATAAGTGCTAGCCGTGCCAAGAAACAACTCAGAAGGCAAAATTCCTTATGTAAATTGGGTCCACTGGGACATCAATGTATAGAAAAACCACAAAACCAAACTCATTGTCACTGAATTGATTCTGAATGACAGTGACTCTATATGACAGAGTAGAACCGTCCCATAGAGTTTCCAAGGTGGATTCAAACTGCCAACCTTTTGATTAGCAGCTGTAACTCGTAACCACTGCTGTAGCAAGGTTTCCTCAACGTATAAAGGCAGAAATATTTTATTTCAAGTTTTTTATTTCACGAGTTGTTATTCCTAATTGTCCTATATGTGAAATTCTGTCTTGATAGTTTAATTTCTTTAATTTGAGACTTTGGAACCAATGTAAATTCCAGCACCACTCAGGGGACTGCTAGACTCAACTGCTATAAGATGAGACTGAGGAAGGTTTTGTAGGGTCAAAAACGTTCTTTCAGATAATCAATACTCAGTTGCAAAGAAAAATTAGGAGTGGGCTCTGGAAGCAGGAGTCTATAAATTTTGAGTTTTCTGAATTTCATGGTAAATTCACCTCAGTAATCAGATTCTTTATTAAGAATCTTTTAAATCAAGAAAGGGACAATATCTAGCTAAAGAAAAATTGTGTTTTTGTGGGTAGTGAGGTTTTCAGCATAATTTGTCGTGCTAGAAAGTGAGTGAAACCAATGTTGCCAAAGACAGACTTCCCCTAAGTCACAATTTAACCTTTGCCACATTCCACACATGGCCTCTTCCTTACTGGTGATATGAAGAAGGCAATATTATTCAATCCCCTATGAATATAACATCCCAGCCTCAACAACTAAAAAGCCAAATAAACTCAAATGACCCTTGAAAACATGTCTTGAAGTAAACAGATGTGGATGTCAATAAAGAAAGAGTATTTTACTTTATGAAATACAGTTACCCGTATTGCCATTGAGCCAGTTCTGACTCATAGTGGCCCAATAGGAACCTGTAAGACAGACTAGAACTACCCCGTAGGGTTTCCAAAGGGCTTCTGGTAGATTCAAACTGTGACATGCTTCTTATAGGGACTAAAACCCAAGCCCACTACCAGTGAGTTGATTCCAACTCATAGTGATCTTAAAGAACAGAGTAGAACTGTCCCATAGTGTTTCCAAGGAATGTCTAGTGGATTCGAGCTACCAGACTTTTGGTTAGCAGCCCCAAGTTACAACATATTCAAGTTATGTACTGTACCTAGAACCTTCCATTTCTTTTTGTTGTTTGTTTATCTTATTGTTAGTAGTATGTATGCCATACGATATTACATTGTGTAATTTGTTGGTGTTGTAGCTTTCAGATGTAATGCTTCCAATTTCCAAAGACAAATAATGATTGGATTTATAAAGATACCAATAATAAAAGGCAATAATAATGAAAACTGAAAAAGCAAGATGATCAACTTATGTTAGAATCGATTTACCATTGACTAGTCACAGAACAGAACTCTGTCGTAAGTTGGAGATCACTTGTAGTGATGCAACCGATAAGAATATCCTTAGGAAAGGCATCATCTTCTAAAATAGTCAAAGCTTTAGATAGGACCTAGGAAAGTATGGATCTCAGAGCCAGTAGTCTCGCATTCTCTGAGGCAGTTTTGGCTTCCGTTCTCTTTGTCAGTAAGCACACACACTGGAGCATGTAATTATATCAGCATGCTGAGAGTTGAACTGCTGGTACATGAGCATATGTCTTTTCCTAAATGCCCTCTGAGCAATAGCTGATCAATGAACATGTCTTTGCAGTTCATGCCAGTGTTTTTGACAAAGGACTGTCAAGTGTAATTGAATCTTTTGAATCTCTCCTGAATATTAGAATTTTATCCAGATGGATAGAAAGAATCACACCTACATTTAGCTGGGTAAAATTTCATCAGAGACATAGAAGTGGGGGATTTGAGGCACGACCTTGCCAAAGCCCCATGCATGTGAATGTGTGGCTATCTACAGCATCAAAGGCAGACCTATTATCTATTTTTTTAAAGACTATGGTGTTGCTGCAGTTGTAACACAGAGTTCAAATCATTTTTTCAAAAAACAGCAGAGTACAAAATATATGCTTAATCTTAAAAATTATACTAGTTTTGAGAGAACCTACAAAGCATATCTGTTTCATACACTACATTATTAGATGTTTTCTCCCGCCACGCCCCCTCCCCCGCCGAAAAGGGATAGAATTATAGCAACTCAGCCATCCTCCCAAAAAAGGGGTAGAGTTATAGCAACTGAGCCGTAGACTGTGCATGCCCCAAATATTGGGAAAGTCTAAATAGCTACTTTCATTGTTCACTTAATCATTAACTGTTTTTGCAATGACTCATCTGAAAACAATGGTGTTCTTATTTGATACATCCAACAATCCACATACCATATAGCAAATAGGAATGTCTTCCTCCATGAGTAATTCAGTGCAGGAAGTTGGAGAAACACTGTCATAGAGAATCTGAGGGCGGGTTCCTGACATCTGCAAATCCATACATGTGCATGTACTGCCTAAAGAGGATATAAACTGTATCTCACACATATCTTTGCCATATGTTTTCAATATGCAAGTACTTTTGAAGGAGCCCTGGTGGTGCAGTAGTTAAGCACTCAGCTTCTAACTGAAAGTTTGATGGTCCTAATCCCCAGGTAGCTCTACAAGAGAAAGACCTGGCCAATCTGTTCCCCCCAAAATTATGACCTAGAAAACCCAGTGGGGCAATTCTACTCTGTCACATAGGGTCACTACAAGTCAAAATCACCTCAATGTCATATTACAATAATGAATGCTTTGAATTAACATGACGTTTCAAAAGTTTTTCTGAAGTCAAAGTAGATTGTTGGCTTTATGTTTTGTCATAATTAGTGGGCACTTATCACGCAGTTACTGCCGCACGAAGGTTTGTAAAATATTTTAGTGTTCTTAGAAGTGTCACATGAAAAGAATATCAATTAATGGAATTTGTCAAAGTCAGGGTCAGTAATTATGTGATAATACTACCCCTCCCATGAGTCTTTTTAGGTCCTGCCAGGATCCTGGACTGGAGAACTGGACTTTGTAGGGAATACGTCTACATTAGAAGCTCACAGATTCAAACTATATTTTGCCCCCTATTCTCCTTATTTTATGAATTTGAAATCATTCTCTTTTACCATTGCTAATGAAATTGTGTTTCCTTCAACAAGATTTGTGAGCCAAATCTTTACACAAAATCTAATGAGTCCTTAAAGCCCCTAAGAGTGTCTAGCCTAAATCTGTGGCCAAAGGTTGTTCCCTTTCACCTGTATATTCCGTCACTGGTAACTAGCTCATTTTAATGTTCTTTGACTGAAAACCATTGTGATCGATAGAGCAGAGGTAATAGCTCCATTTAGGATCCTCCTGTTATTAACAGCACAGCATGAGAGCTCTTGGACAGCAGTTTATCAGCAGTGAATGTTACGGAGCAACTGTGATGCATCCCAAGAGCCACAGCCCACCATCTTTTAATGTGTCAAATGAAAGAACATTGCACAAATACACATCTGAAGGGTTTCATGAAACCAATTATATTCATTTCGCTAATCCAACATTTTTTTTTTAACCACAGTGCGTACATTTTGACTACTACTGTATTTGGATAAGTCTTATTTAAATAGGACATTTTTGGATATGTCCTATTTAATCAAAAGGAGCATTAGTGAGAAATTTATTCATGTATTCATAAAACATTCCTGTGCTTCACTTAAATGCTGACTAAAATTTTAAAAATATATTTTTCTCTTAATTACAGTAAAACCCACGAACCCCACAAACTGTGCATAACAGAAACCTGTGAAAGAAGGAAATTCAAAAGCAAAACAAGGTAGAATTCTTACTAGAGTGTGGTAAATCGATGGCTAGACTGCATCTTGTCACCAGTGAAAAATTTGCAAGAGCTGGAAGAAGGAGGCAGGCTTGTCAAATCTGGCTCCCACAGATCTCACTGTTTCTTTGTTGTTTCATCTCCATGTTTTCAGTTAAAGAATAGCCTTTCTTTCTACTATTGAAATTCAGTGACTTTTAAAAGAAAAGTAAATGACACTTTAGAGGAAAATAAATATTCTGTTTTCCTTTTAAAAAGTTTTAGATATGTGACAAGTCTTGTCTGTCTGTCTTTACTGTAGCGGCTTGCTCACAGCTGTGAAGCTGGGTGCTGTGCCCCTGGTATCTCAAATACTAGCAGAGTCACCAATGGTGGATGAGTTTCAGTGGAAAAGAGACAAGGAAGAAGGACCTGGCAATCTACTTCTGAAAGAACCAGCCAGTGATGTCATTTTGAGTACTGAAGTGTGCCTGACCCAAGCAATGGTATTTTCATTCACCTTATATGCATGCAAAAGATGGGCAATGAATAAGCAAGATGGAAGAGGAACTGATGCCTTTGGATTATGGTGTTGGTGAAGAACAGTGAGTATATGATGGGCTTGCAGGAGAATGAACAAATCACTCTTGGAAGAAGTATAGACATAACGCTCCTTAGAAGGGAGGCTAATGAGACTTCATCTCATGTACTTTGGCCATGTTAGCAGGAGGGACCAGTCCTTTGAGAAGGATATCATGCTTGGTAAAACAGAGGATCACAGAAAGAGAAGAAGACTCTCAGTAAGACAGCTGGACACAGGCACTACAATAGCGGACTCATATATAGCAGTGATTGTACAGATGTCGCAGGACTGCACAGCACTTTGTTCTGCTGAGCAGGTGGTTCCTGTGAGGTGGAACCAACTCAACACCACCTAACAACAATAACAACAACACAGCCAGTAACGTATCTAGTACATCTCAAAGCCAAGCCGAGTGCCGCCGAGTCGGATCTGGCTCCTGTATATCTCAAAAGGCAAAACAAATCATCCGATCTTGCTGCATATCTGTACAGTCATCCAGTGAAGGAATATTTGAGATTAATAGTTTAGTGCTGTCTGGAAACACCATGCAGTGCTTGTTAAGTGCTCTAACTCATAGTGAGCCTTGATACAGTAGGGTGAGACACTGCCTGTTCCTGCTGCATTCCCACAACCGTTGTTGAAGTCACTACAGCAATCCCGCTTATCGAGGGCCTTCCTCTTTTTCTCTGACCCTCTAATTTACCAAGCCTGATGTCCTTCTCCAGGGACTGATCCCTCCTGATGGCATGTCCAGAGTATATATGACAAAGTCTTCCTATCCTTGCTTCTAAAGAGTGCTCTGATTGTACTTCTTCTAGACATTGAAACATCATTGAGATCTGTTTTTTTGAAAATCTATACTTTAGGCCTCCATAAACGAGTCTTCCAAGTTATTATGTGTAATGTTCTCCTCAAACAGCTCCTGAGAGCTGAATGGTTCTCCAAGAATGATTTAGTTAATTTTATCAGTAATGTAACTTCAGATGAGAGAAGTGATTTCTCCAAGGTCATGCCACGATCATGGCATACCTTTAATACGCCCTTCATTATCACATTCTGCTTCTCCTTTCCACTTAGCACCGGGGAAAAGAGGTATCTGAATAATAGTTATAACCAGTCTCCTTCATTGTAATCTTTCCGCTTTTCAGTTTTCCCAAAGTAGAAAATTACTTACTCTGAAGTTTTTGACTCAAAGTCAAACAACATTTTGGCAGTAACTCTAATTTTTCCAGGATTCTTTCATTTGTAATATGCTAAAATGGTAAAACCTGAATCAGCAGTAATCAAGCCTAAAAAATGCTTTGTCTTGATTCCCTCTGAATCAACTGGAAAAACTGGACAAAAACATCTCTAGGGATGCTGTAGAGGAGACTAGGATACCAGGGTATTTCAGGCCATTGAGAAGAGTATGTAACATACAAGAACAACTCATCGGGCATGCTTACCTTTGCCTCAGAATCCTATAACAAGCAAGTTTTGAAGAGGAAATGTGATAGAGATAAATGAGATAAGAAATGTATATTTTTCCTGAGCTCAAGAAGGCATGAGTTAGTCTTTTGCTAAATGTGAAAGTTATAAATCAAGCTTCTAAAGACCAGTACTGTTTAAATTACTATTCACGGAAACCAACCAAAGAGTTTCAGAAATATTACAACCACCGGGTTGCTAAGCATCGTTCTAATATACACAGACGAAGACTAAAGACACAGGCCAAGACTATTCAAATAGATGCATTGCAAATTATCCTGAAAGCAATGTGATCTGAATGCTTCCAGATTCTAATAGGGTGGGTTCTGCCGGTGTAGACTTGCACATAAAAATGCTGTACAGCGGCCTTTCAGTGATTTCACTGAATTTACTGCTGGTTTCACTTATAAAGAAGTTAGTTTATCATTGTAGAATTATTATGAATACATAATTAGACAACTGAAAGTAAGAGGACTTGCATAAAAGTAGGACACTATGAAGTAAAAATAGTTACTTTGAAAAGATTGCAATTTAAATAATGTCCTATTTTTGTGTTATACAAAAATACAGCCCTATATTTCTTAAACTAAAATTTTATTTGCTGTGTTGTTTTTACTACCACATAGCAAAACGTAAACTAACATATAGACTAAACAGAGTTGGCTAAATACACAAAAACACAGGTTTTATAGCACCACTCATTCTTAAACAATTCATTCAATGATTGGCCGTCATATCTGAGTGCATATATGTGTAATATGCTTAAAATGATCACAAGGTTTAAGCTGCATAGTTTCAATTTCAAACAGGAAAACCTCAAAATGAAAAGATTGTCACTTATTTAAAACCAAACCTTAACTTCATGACCCTTGGATATGCTGAGCCTTGACAAATTATTGTGCAAGAATTTAAATTGTTTAGAGGGAAATTAAAAAGCCAGAGATTCCACCAAGAGAGTTTTTCAGTTTCATTCATTCTTCTATCATTCCACAGAATTTGCTTCAAAAAAAAAAAAAAAAATACATCACCAGTTATGACAATTTTTGCTGAGTAGATCTTTTTAGTGACTTACCCTTCATGACAACTTTCCACATAGTTGGTTTCTCCTTCCTAAAAACTCTGTCTTAGCTTCATTAACACTAAGTCTTCCTGCCTTTTCTCCTTTCTTCTTTGGTCACTATTTTACAATTTTCCTGCATCTCATCCTAGATTAATGTACAGCTCTCAGTGTCACTTTAACATGGAACGATAGTCTCCACCACTGCAATCCCCATACAGTTTTCTTTCTATTTTCACTGCTGGTGGACAGACAGTCTGGTAAAACTGAATAAAGGTGACAAAAGGCTTCATTAAACTTAACCTGCATTGTTATTCATGGAATAAGAAGTAAATGTGGGTTACTCTTCAGGCCAAAGGATCTTATAGACCTAAATATCATTCTAAACACTAGAAAGATTCTATCAGGATATTGCTAAAATTCGCTGTGTTCAATGGCTTTGAGGACCTCAAACAACTAGGTAGGTGCTGGAGAACAGACCACTTCAAAGTGTTGAAAGACCAGGGGAATCTGACAGTTGAAAAGAAAACTTTGGGAAATCATAACAGAAACTGTTTGCTCTATGAGTAACTTTTTGTTTGTTGGTTCTTTTTCCTGATAAATGGCTATGTATGCTACTATACCCGTTATTTAAGAGGTCATTAATGAGTTATGTCAATGCCCAGGTCTCCTGGCTTTTTCTCTCTTGTAAGCACATCTCCTTTGAATGTCACACCTTCATGCTGAGTCAGATCTTTAATCACACTGTTGTTCACGCGGAAAAATCTAAAAGTAATCACTAAACCAAAATCAGTCTCTAGCAAATTGATTCCGCCTCTTGGGGACACTATACGTGTCAGAGCAGAGTTATGCCTTATACTGTTTTTTAATGATTAATTTTTCAGAAGAAGATCATTAGGCCTTTACTCTGAGGTACCTATGGGTGTATTCGAACATCCAGCCTCTCAGTTGGCAGTTGGGTACATTAATTACTTGCACCTCCTGGGACTCCAAAAGTTATTGCTAGCACATCTCTATTCCTCAACCTCCACATCAAACTACATTTCTGCTATCACCATCCTAGTCTAAGCTGCCAGCTTCTTTTGTCTGAACTATTCAATAGGCATTTGCTATATTTAATTATGTTTTATTAAAGTATTATCAAATTGTACATGCATTCTACATAGTTTAAAGAGTCAAACATCTTTACAAGTTTTTGGTTCTCATAGAAAGACATACACATAAGGTATTCCAGCATCCTCATCATTTCACATCTCCAGAAATAACCATTTTCAAATCCTTTGGTATTTATGTCTATATTTATACAAAATAAATATTGTTACCTTTTACTTCAGAGTGGAATATTGATTCCCTGCAAAATATTTTGTATTCACTAGAGTTCTTGTGACAGTTGTTAAGAAATAAGCCTGCTAAAGTTTAGCAGCCTAGTTACCACTTGGAAACCCGCTCTGCCTTTAGGGTGACTATGAGTTAGAGTCAACTCAGTGGCAATGGGTTTGGTTTTGGCTGCGTTTTCGGTATGGAGTTGACAATGGCCTACTTTTTGTTTTAGTTGGTTGATTGGTTGGGGTTTTCTTTCACTATCATTGTCATTTTTGTGTACTTTCCTTTGGATTTCAGTCTTTGCCAGTTGTCTAGCTGTACCCTCATTTGGTTTGATGTATCAGGTTTTCCTTCAGTTTCTGCTTCCTGAAGAGTCTGTCCCACAGTTTCGCTCACTCCAATCAGATCTCCCTTTTCTACCTTCTTTGGATTCCTTTCATTGCTCTCCTGTATTTCCCTTTTCCTGCTTTTTGTCCTGCAGCTCATTCCCTTGTCTGGGTAGAGTTCTTCCTCCAAAGGCTACCTGAGGAATCACGATTACAACAACAACAAAGGAAAAAAAACAGCTGCCATTGAGTCGATTCTGTTCTGGAAACCCTATTTGCATTGTGGTTAAGAGCTACAGCTGCTAATCAAATGTTGGCAGTTCAAATCCACCAGGCATTCCTGGAAAATTCTCTGGAGTGGTTCTACCCTGTCCTACAGGGTCACTATGAGTTAGAATTGTGAATAGGAGATGAATTGGGGCACCTTGAACGTCCCAACATGTTTTATTCTGCTATGACAGTTTATTGATAGTGACAGAGTATGACATTCTAGGTTGAAAGTACTTTTCTCTTAAAGTTAGAACATAGTAAGCCAATCTCTATGTTTCCAGGACTACTGTTAAGAACTTGGTACCCACTCTGGTTCCCAATCTCTCATTTGTACCCAGTCTCCTTGTTGGTGGTGAACACATGTTTGTTCACTTCCTCCTTTTTACCCCCTTGGGAGTTTGTAAGTTTTTCATTTGTTACTCTGAAATTTCCTAATGGAGTGGTCTAGGAGCACCTGGTGGAAATTCGTAATCTGGAAGCGTCTATTACCGCCTTTTGGAATTCTCCTGAATTCTTTTATTTTTCCTGTTCTATGTTTAGAATAATGTATATTATTTGAGTGGAGTCCTGGTGGCAAATGGTAACAAGCTCAGCTTGTAACCAAAAGGTCAACAGTTCAAATCCACCACGCATTCCTTGGAAATTCTGTGTAGCAGTTCTACTCTGTCCTATAGGGTCTCTGAGTTGGAGTCAACTCACCAGCAGTGGGTTTAGTTTTGGGTTTGGTTGTTTATTATTTGGATAGTGATTTTCCTGGTCAGCTCTTCTAATTTTCTTACATGTTGTCTCTTATTTTTAAACACTTCATATTTTTACTTCTAATATTTAGAATGTATTCCCTACTTTATTTTTTTTGAGCCTGTCATTTAGTTTTTCAGTTCTCCTATGTTTTTTTATTCTGCTTTCACAAGCTCTTTTGTAAAATATGTACTCAGAATATTTATGTCACCCTTTAATAACATCTTCTTGTTTTGGGTTTGCTGTATATTTTTGTCTCTGAAGATAATAATGGTAGCTTTCATTTCATTTATAAGCTTTGTTTTCCCTGCATAACTTTGTTGTTTTCCATATTATTCTTGTTTGTTGGTTTGGTTTCATTTTCAGCAGCTATTTCTCAAATTAAGAGGCTTTCCTCAGATGCTAGATAATCCTTAACTGACTTCCCATATATAGAAATGGAATACTACAAATACTTTTGTGTTTCTGAAAATGTGGGTAGGGCTCTGACAATCCGGGCTTTAACAGAGTGCTCTGTTGCACTACACCTTTCAAACATTCCCCTCTCCAACACACACATGAACACACTCACTATTTTTAGGTCTTTCATCTGCATTTTGTTAAATTCCTTAGGAAACCTTAGCTAGCTGCAGTACCATTAACAGAACTCTGAAAGCCAAGTTAGTAAAAGAGAGTGAGATTTTTGACTTCCAATATGTTTTTGTTTGTTTTATTGCTTTCCTTTTAGCATAGATTTGTACCTTCTCTACCCACCCCTGAAACTACACATGATATCTCCCCCTAAGAATTTTTGTGTTTACTTTTCAAGAAATCAAAAATTCCTGTATTTTTGCTCTTATGGAAGGAGATGCAGAGATACAGCTCTAAACAGCTTACAATCCTTTTACTTTATTTTCATCCCCACCCACTTATTCCTGCTTTCATGGATACTTTCTCAGTTCTTAGTTCTCTTAGTGCTGACTTTATATCTAACTTTCTTCATTCTGCTTGAGTTTCCTTCTTTTCGTCTGCTTCCTAGCTTCAAAACTCCTTTTGCTTGTTCTCTGCTACCTCATTTGCCCTGACTTTATGAGTTTTGTACATAAAACAAAATTATTGTCAGTGTTCTTTCTTCCATTTCTATTCGTGGATCACCAAACAGTTTATTTGTACCCTACCTCCATGAAGCCCGTTCTTTACGTAACAAATACAATTATCTTTTAAAAATAAAAATTGTATCTGTCTTTGCTTAATAGCCCCAAATCCCTTTCTCCTTCCCTCACAATTAAAACAATTATTAAGAATATAGTCTTAGTAAACTTTATAAGACCCAGCTCGTGTCGTCCTTCTTTGTCGTCTGCCTTTCCACTTCCTCTTGCTTATTGCACTCTAGTCTGACTACCTGAATCAGTGAGTAAAAATATTACTTAAGACACTCTTACACAGTGAAAATTTTTATTTTTGAACTGAAATTCACATTTAACCGGGCCTTTGTCTTAGTTTCTTAATCTTTTTGTTGGTATTTGTTCGGTATCTCCATGTGACATCTCTTTCCTCAGTTTGACCTTTTGTCTCAAAAACTAATGTGCTTCTTTTATATTTTAGAAGTGAGTAGGATTTATACATTCTCTACACTGAGATGGTCTCATTAATATAGCAAAGAAATCTTGCTCCTACATGAGATTATATTTACAGGTGCAGAGGTTAAGATTCCAATGCACATTTGGGGGGGAATACAGTCATAGCTCTGAATTTTTTCAAGCCCTCATCAGAGTGGACTGCAGTGTTCAAAGATCTGCTAGCATTGTCTTCAAGGCCAACAAGAGCCTTACAATGAAACACATCAAAATTCCTCCAGCCTCTACCCATTACTGAATTCTAAAAGTATTCCTATATTTTAGGCATTTGTTAGAGCAGCACCGCATTCCCAGCCCCGAAGTGTATTAGGTTATTAATGCTCTTGTAAAAAATGACATGGTACTAGTGTCTGACCTCCTCTACCTTCACAAGGGAGAAGGAGAATCAAGTCTAACATCTCAACTGGAAACTGGACGGCAGTTCTGCTCTGTTCTACAGGGTCGCTCTGAGTCTGAAATTACTTGTTTAGTGCCTATGAACTCTTTTTTCTCTCCATCTTTTTTTTTTCACTTATAATGGAATAATTTACGTTTGTTCAACTGCTGTACTTTGGACAAAGTTAATTTGTATTCTAGCTGGCTTGGCAGATTTCATAGATTCACAATGAACAAGAAGTTTATTTGAAGATGAGAACATCCTGAGGTCCACTTGGTGCAGACAGTTCAGAAAATGAGAATTTAGACTAACAGTTTTTGATAGAATGGGATGAAATTTTTGGAATGATGTGATTGGGTGAACCTGTTTTACATGTGGGAAGAGCATGAATGTTGGGGAGGCAAAGGGTTGATCTTTTGGTTAGCAGCCTATAACTTTTTAAAATCCTGATGGCAAACTAATAACAATGAAGTAGCTATAGCTTTGATGTAAATTCATGGAGACTCCTTGTCTGCAGAGTAGAACTATACTGCATTCGATTTTCAAGGCTGAGATCTATTGGAGACAGATCACCCACCCTTTCCTCTACACCATTTGTGAGCTTGTTCAACTTTCAATTTTTCAGTTAGACACTTAACTGTTTGTGTCATTCAGGGATTCTGAAACCACTCAAATAAATTTTGCACATTCATAAATCCTTAATCTATTATTTTACTTCAAACCTGGAAATGCCAAGCCAAGTGCCATTGAGTCGGATCCGAATCGTGGCACTTCTGCTATTTCTCTTTCTTTCTTTTTTTTTTTAAATTAGTTAAAAGTTAATTATACTGAGTTACATATTTATCAGGGTATGCTAACAAATAGGAAGAAAATGAAACAAAGTATAATACAGGAAATAGAGAGGAGTGGGAGATTCTACTTTAGACACTGAAGCCAGCAGAAATCAGATGGAAGTTTGCGTGCAAACTATAAGAATATCTGGTTGCACACACTTTTGTACACACACAGACACACATGCTATTTATCAGGATAGGTGTTAGGAGTGACAGTACAGCCAAAAACTGTAAGAGAACAAATGCTTTTCCCATTTTGTAATTATGGGACATATACCCCATAGTTTGCAACATACTTCTTTTGTCACAGATTTAGCACTACCATCAATATGGTAAGCAACAATTTGTTCTCTTTTTTTCTATATTCAGCTTCCAAGTTGTGAACTTTGAAACCCACCAAGCATACAGATAGGACCCATGCTGGCCTACGTACCCATTATTACACAAAGAGGAGCTTTGAGGTAACTGTGCCAATAGAATCACAACTACGTTTTATTTGTTTGTTTGTTTTTTATTTTAACCAGTAGTGCTCAATCACTTATTTATTTGCTGGCTAGAAGGAACTTGGCTTATTCTTTCAGCCACATTTATAGAGGGAATGCAGAAGTAGTTTGATGGTAGAGGCTCCCAGGAATCACTGAGGGTAATTCAAAACTAGAACAAAAACATGGTTCTGTCAGCAGTCTTCCCCCCTGTTTTTAGGTCCAAACCTCAAGAAGGTCCTGAGGTTTTGATTTTACATGATTCCTTGAGTATGTTGCATGCAGACAATAAACTTTATTTCCATATGTACTTATATTCTTCATCCTTGAATTGAAGTCCTCGAGAGACAGAGACAAACCCCAATACACATTTGAAATGTCAGAGCACAAACAGTATGCAACAAATAACATCAGTTTGTTGCATCTTAAACACACTTTTAGTATTTTAGCTACAATATGAACTTTTTATTGTATGGGAAAAAAACTAGCTTTCCATAATGTAAAATAATTTCCTACCATAAATATAGAATCCTGGTGGCCAGCCAGCCAAGCCAAGTGTCATCAAGTTGGATCGAACTCATGGCGACCCTAGATCAGAAAACTGAGATTACAAGTAATTTGTACAAAGTTGCAGAGCTTGTAAGCATCAAGACCTCAGTTCAAACCCAAACTCTGCTGATACAAAGCCGTATTCTAGACAACTAATCATTACTCTATTTTGCCCCTAACTTCCTCTTAGTTACTTTTTTTAACTAGCATCTCCCTCAATCCTGTTAAGATCAGCCAGTGGTTGATCTTTGGTATTTCTCCTCTTCTCTTCATAAACCTTGTAGTACCTAGCTTCTTCAAGACATTTGCTTTTTCTAGAATCAAAATGGTCCCCCTGTACGCATACAGAATACTCAGAATAAAACTTATGTTCAGATTCATTGAGTTTTGATTATTTTTAACAACTCTAGGAGTTTGCCACAGAACATCATGTTGACAATTATACCATTTATGGATATTGGGAATCAGCTTCTTTGGATACCATCTTAATTCTGAAATAAATGTGGACTAACAAGATAATCAAATACATAATAATTGACTCAATGCATTCTTTCCATTTCTGACATTAGTTTTCATTTCATATTCATAATAAAATCTGAGAATAACTCTGCATTCAAATTACTTAATTAATATTTTCTATCCAGGTAGCAATGTTACGAGCATTTGATACATTCATCTTGTCAATCTCTTTACTTTTTTTCTCTCTATATATAATAATCATAATGGGAAATTATTAAGCCGAGAGTTGAAAGTGGTAACTTTGTAAAACTTAAACATGAACTCACTAGACATTTACATAGACTGTTCAAGTTTTAGAAACAGTAAAAGAATATTTAAATGAGAAAAAAGTTATTCAAGTGAGGGAATGTTTTGTGAAAACTATCCAGCTGATAGAGCCCTGGTAGCATGGTGGTGAAGAGCTCAGTTGTTAATCAAATGGCAGCAGTTTGAAGCCTCCAGTTGCTCCTTGAAAATCATATGGAGCAGTTCCTACTATGTTCTGTAGGGTCCCTATGAGTTAGAATCCATCTGACAGCAACAGCTTTGCTAGATTTTGTTTGTTTATTTACGATGAAGGCAACTTTTCTTATCTCAGTCCAAACATAAATTCTGACTTCTGTGAATTTAGGCTAAGTTACTTATTCTATCCATGGACATGGAAATGCTGAATTAGTTTATTCAAAGAGATTCATTACTACACAGAAATTCTTATGTCACAAAAAATATTATCATATGAGAAAAATCAAGTGGTAAATAGAGGTGGCCTTTTTTTCAAAATTGATGATTAAAATCAGATGGCTCTGAACAGGGGAGGAAAAAGACATGTATTCAAATGCCATGAGAATTGAAATTGTTCTGAAACAGAAAATGAGCTGTTTTTTAAAAAAGTAAAACTAGCCTCTCTGATCAGCCCCACACCTCCACCCATTATTGACTTCATGGGATTGCTAAAGTCTTACTCATTCTTTTAAAAAAAACTCCTGGATGACTAAACCAAAACTCAAACCAAACCAAACCCACTGCTTTGGAGTCTATTTCAACTCCTAGCTACTCTACAAGACAGAAGAGAACTACCACATAGAGTTTCCAAGAAGCACCTGGTAGATTTGAACTGCCTATCTTTTTTTAGCAACCATAGCACGTAACCACTAGATATGCTTTACGAAGTAGCTCTAAGTCTTTTAAAAACCACACATACACAAAACTGTAATTTCCTCACCACCAAGTACTTTTTCAAAAGTTTTTAAAGTGCTGTTGACAGGGTTGCTCTTGGCTACTAACTAAGCATATTTGGTTACTACTAAGCTCTTGGTTACTACCTGAGCACACTTTCAGGAAGCCCAGGTTTGTTCTAGACCAGTTGTTCTCAGCTTTGAAAGCTCATAG
This sequence comes from Heterohyrax brucei, assembly GCA_028571685.1. Classification (NCBI taxonomy): domain Eukaryota; kingdom Metazoa; phylum Chordata; class Mammalia; order Hyracoidea; family Procaviidae; genus Heterohyrax; species Heterohyrax brucei. The sequence goes on from CM053148.1 coordinate 111,587,496, forward strand.
GAATCACCTAGGGAGTTTTAACAATCTTGATGACTAGTCATCCCCACCCCGAGACAGTCTACTTTAATAGGTCTTGCAGGGGCCTGAGCACTGAGATTTTTAAAAGTTCCCAGGGAGTTCTAACAGGCAGCCAATCTTGAGAATTCTGCATAGAGTTCTTGAAAGGTGGGAGAAATCAGATTGTGACTTGCTTAAAATACTGTGTTTACCATTCAGGATCTGTCACCCTGCATTACTCCGGATTTATTCTGAGTTAAAAGACACACCATACACTATCCATTTCTGGCTGTAAGAAAAGTCAGCTATTTTAAAAGAAAGGAAAATGACTGCTGATGTTTCTACAGACTACAGAATTCCTCTTAGGTAGAAAATGATTCCATTCTTTAGAAAAAGATTTATTTTCTTTATGAAAGGCAAAACATAAGGAATAGTTTCAACGAAAAAACAGATAAGCATAATTAACTGTTTTATATACTACACCTAATGATTGTTCTTGCTGGTGTAGAAAGGTTATTTTAATGTAAAATAATTTTAGCTTTGAACATACGGCCCCAGAGGCATGAATTGTTTGCTTATTTGTTTGCCTGTTTGCAGTTTTAGCAGTTGGAGGGTACATTTGTTTCCCAGGGCTGTCATAACTTATTATTATATACTATAGGGAGCCTAGAAACCCTGATGCTGTGGTGATTAAGTACTACAGCTGATAACCAAAAGATTGGCAGTTCAAATTCACCAGGCACTCCTTGGAATCTATACAGCAGTTCTGTCTTATAGAGTTGCTATGAGTCAGAAATCAACTGAACTGCAATGTGTTTGATGTGTGTGTGTGTGTGTGTGTGTGTGTGTGTGTGTCTGTCTGTCTGTCTGTCTGTCTGTCTGTCTGTCTGTCTGTCTGTCTGTCTGTCTGTCTGTCTGTCTGTCTGTCTGTCTGTTTTGGTATAGGGAGCACTGTTGGTATAGCGGTTAACTGGTATGCCTGCTAACCAAAAGGTGAGCAGTTCAAGCCTACCAGCCACTTCTTAGAAACCCTATGGGCAGTTCTGTTCTGTCCTACAGGGTCACTATGAACTGGAATCTACTCTGTGAAAATGGGTTTTGATGTCACTTCAAACAACTGAATTCTGTTGCCTCATAGTTCTGGAGGCTGGAAGTCCAAACTCAGGGGGCCAGCAGAGCCATGGTCACTTTGAAGGCTCTAGGCGAAATCTTTCTTGTTGCACCCGGATTCTGGTGGCTCCTAGCATTCCTTGGCTTGTGGTAGCATAACTTTGATCTCTACCTCCATCTTCTCATGGCCTTCTCCTTTGTGTGAGTGTCTCTGTTTCTGTATGTCTTCTCTTCTTCTTTTAAGGACACCAGTCACGTTGGATCTTGGGACTACTTTCCTTTAAGTAGGAACCTGGGTGATAACAGTTGTTAACAGCAGGGTAGCTAACTAAACATTTGACAATTCACATGCCATCAGCTGCTTCTTGCTGACCAGTTCTGCTCTGTTCTACAGCGTCGTTACAAGTCTGAACTGACTTGAAGGCAGTGTGTTTTGTTGTTGTTGTTGTTTTCTACTCTAGTATGATCCCATTTTAACTTACCTAGCGACATTTATAGAAGGGCTATTTCCAAATATGCCAATGTATTGGGGGGTAGGACCTGTACGTATTATTTTGGAGGACACAATTAAAACCACACAGAGAATGTGGGAACATGGTGTGCCCAGAGATGGGACACAGAGGGACAAAGTAGGAGAAGAAAACTTAAAAAAAAAGTGAACCCCAGTAACATGGGTGAAGATCAAAGTCCATAGAAAATTATGGCCATTAATAAACTATTTGGAAACCCTGGTGTTACAGCTGCTAACCTAAAGGTTGGCAGTTTGAATCCACCAGGCACTCCTTGGAAACTCTATAGGGCGGTTCTACTCTGTCCTCTGGGGTTACTATGAGTTGGAATCTACTCAATGGCAATGGGTTTGTTTGGATTTATTCATCAGATAATGTGTGATTGACAGTGTTGGGAAGAGCACTTTCTTGTTCTTTGCTATGATTTCCATAAACCCATCCTTCTCTGAGTCTATAATATAGCTTTATCAATGATTAACTCAGTTCTGTTATTCTTGCTTTGGGGGTGGGGGAGGCTATATAGCATTTTCAGGTGAGGTGAAGCCAACAGGAAAGCCTGGAGAAAAATGTGAGCGTGGTAGGGACATGGTCCGAATGGTGAAAAGGAAGCTAGCTAAAATCAGGAATTTGGCACAAGAGCTGACAAGTAACTACCAGGACATGTAAGTACAATTTCCAGGCATCCTCTAAAATATTTGGGAGGAGAATGGATTTCTTAGAGTCTAAAATATGATTGGAATTCAATTTATTTAATTTATAAGTTAAAGAAATATTCACTCCACTGAAGGTCAGAAGATACAAATTTGTTCATGAAAGATTCAGAACCCCTAATATACATGCTATAACGGAGAATAATAAATTACATACACTGCCTATTGAATGTCTATCACCTTGAGGGAACCCTTGGTTTCCAGGTAACATTCTTGACCTCTTTGAGCACAAAAAATATAGTTTTGGGGAAATCAAAATAACTTTTTATCTGAAGTTATGGTTGTTTCTTGAAGTGGTTGTACGATGAAAGTTTTATCAAGAAAAGATCAAAAGCTATAAATTGTTCAATATTAAGGCAATTACAAAGCACTAAATAGTTTGCAAGTCTGTAAACCAGACATACATTATTGAATTACTAGTACATTGTATTTAGATGATATCTTTCTTTTACAGCCTTTAACTGCAACATGCTTATATTTTCTGTAATGTCTAATTTTACCAGGTTTATAGAAAATTCTTATGATCTCTCTTTTTCTTAGCTGTTATTGTATTTTTTAATAGTAATTCTAGTGTAATTCCTAGTCCAGTATTACCAAAGTTACATATACAGAAAAATAAGTAAAATATAAAAACACTTAGTCAGCTATTCAGTGACTCATTAAAAACACAGATGCCAGAGAGGTGGGCCTAAGATGGTAGAATAGACAGATGATTGCTTTGACCCCTCTAACAACAAAGACCCAAAAGAACAAATAAATCCAGTTAGTATGACATCCCAGGAGCCCTGAACATCAAAGGCAAAGTTGAGCAATTGGAAGGAGCAAAGTGGAAAAAAAGAACACTGCCAGAAGCACATAGGACTTCATAGATCTGACCTGCTGGGAGGCAGTTATGGCTACAGCAGGGAGGTTGGTGGGCATTCCCCTCCACGGATGTGACTAGAGGATCTACTTGCACCTCCTGAGCCAGTGAGAACAGCACCAGATCACTCTCAAATGCTAAATCTTTGTGTGTAACCTATCATGCATGGATCTGAATATTTTCTTAGATAAGGCCCGTCTATCTTTTCCTGACACTCCCCATTCCTACTCTGAGTTCCACCAAGTGTTGAAATCTGATGCTATTAACTGAGCAAGAAGTAGAAGTCTTCAAGCCTGCCGTGAGCAGTTCTCCCCTTCCCTTCTTTGTACTGTGCCTGGCTCTGGAGAGTGATGTCATTAACCGAGCTGAAAGTAGGACTCATTAAGTCTGCCCTGAGTCATTCTCTGAGACTCTGAGACTTCCACAGGTTTGGCACACTTGGGGAAGAAAGGAAAAAGAAAAAAAGAAATCTGCTGACTCCTCTAAGACTTAAAAATCAAGGCAGAGACTATTCCTTTAATTAGCTTCAGACATAAGGGAATATGCCACCCTCACAGATACTCAGGGACAGCTGTGAACCCCTTGCCTTTCTCTGCAGTGGCAACCAGACATCTGTGAATATACCAATCACCTCTGCCCATCTAGAAGGGAAAGTGAGAGCCTGTACCACACACTAGATAACTGACCACCTGGACAACTGAGTAGAATTCACACCCTCAATTTACTGATAGCTTGGAAACAGCAGTCCATATCAAAACACTTACAGGGATGGATCAAGTTGTCTCCAGAAAGCTCTTGAAACAAACACTCAGATTTTCCAGGGGAAGAGAACTTCCTGGAATTAGCAGAGATGGAAGGCAAGAGATTAATATTTAGAACTCTTCAAGAGATGAGGAAGGAGACGAGGCAAAAATCCAGTAGAGCATAAGGACAAATTGAACAAGCTGCAAGAAAGCACTGAGTGGCAAAAATTAGAAATTCAGAAAATTACTAATAAAATACAGAATTAGACAATTCAATAGAAAGTCAAAGGAGCAGAACTGAGGCAATAAAAGACCAAATTAGTGAGATTGACATGACATCAAAAGATTTGAGAAAAATCAGATATATATATATGTGTGTATATATATATATATATATATATATATTTAAATCAAGAAACACCAAGTATTACACGGGGCTTGATGAAAAAGAAAATCTGCAAGTGAGTGAAGTCCCAGAATAGGAGGTGGGAATGGATACCTGAAGACACAGAATTGTCCAAGATTTTCTGGCAGAAAATATCCCTGATATCATGAAGTATGAGTAGACATCTATCCAAGATGATAATCAAAACTCCACACAATGTAAATCCCAAAAGGAAGACACCAAGACGTATTATAATTAAACTTTCCTGAACTAAAGATAAAGAGACACTTTTAAAAGTGGCTATAGATAAACAAAAAATAACCTGCAAAGTGGAATCAATAAGGCTAAGCTCAGACTATTCACCAGAAACCAAGCAGAAAAGAAGGCAGTGAGATGACATATACAAAGCCTTGAAGGAAAATAATTGCCAGCCAAGAATTATATACCCTGAAACATTGACTCTTAAATGTGATAGTTAAATTAGGACACTTCTAGATAAATGGAAATCTAAGGAATTTTCAAAAACCAAACTGAAATTACAAGAGATACTAAAGGGACTCCATTAGTTAGAAAACCAATAGCACCAGCTAACAACCCAAGAGCAGAACACAGAACACTGCAACAGGATATCAATCCAAATATGGGAATCATAAAAATAAATCATGAGCAGAACACTGAAAATAGAGAAACAGAGATGTCATTATATAAACATTATTTAAAAAAAAAAAAAAAAAAGGGGGGGATCTCCAAAGAAAACATAGTCATAGATTTTCTATATGGAGGAGAAGGCAAGGCAATATAAAGAAGTTAAAAGACTAGCTTAAATTTAGAAAAATAAGGGTAAAAATTAAGGTAGCCACAAAGGAAACTGTCAAAATAAAATACATGTCAAAGTAAAAAACAAGAAAAACATGAAGTCTCAGCAAGTATGAAACCACCAAGACTGAAAAAGATGAAAACACATACAGAAAAAACAGCTCGCACAAAAAATTAAATGGAACAAAAGAATTGTCTACAATACACACAAAAAAGACATCAAAATGAGAGCACTAAGTTCATACCTATAGAAATAAGGGTTGTTGCACAAACAGATACATGCATACAAATGTTTACTGCAGCACGGCCCACATTAACAAAAGCATGAAGTCAGCCTGAATGCCTGTCAGCAGACGGATGGATGAGCAGACTGTGGTATATTCACACAATGGAATACTGTGCAGTGGTAAAGAACAACAATGATCTTAGGAAACATAACACGGAATCATGTGGAAGCCCTGCTGAGTGAAATTAGTCAGTTGGCAAAAGGACAAATATTGTATGAGACCACCATTCTAAGGACTTAAGAAGAGGTTTAAGCACAAAATAAAACAGCCTTTAATGGTTACAAGGAGCAAAAGGTAAGGAGAGGGGTATTCATAGATTAGACAGTAGATAGGAAATGGGTTAGCTGAAGGGAATCACAATACACAGTGTAGGGGAGGCCTCGCACAACTGGACTACCCCAAAATCTAAAAGGTTTCCTAAATACAACCCAACATTTTGAAAGACAGAGCAGCAGGGACAGTTGTCTGGGGACCACAGTTTCGGGTGACATTTAGGTTAACTGGCATAACTGTTTTTAAGAAAATGCTCTGCATACTACTTTGATGAGTGGCACCTGGGGTCTTAAAAGCTAGCAAGCAGCCACCTAAGTAGCATCAGTTAATATCAATCCACTTGGAGCAGAGAAGAATGAAGGACATCAAAGACATGAGAAAAATGCAAGGTGCAATTAAAACACAAAAAGGTGCAATTTAATCCAGAGACTACATCAGCATGAGACCAGAAGATCTAAATGGTGCCCAGCCACCACTAATGATTGCTCTGATAGGGAACACGGAGTTAAGTCCGTTAGGTAGCAGAAGAAAAACGGGTGTGCAGAACTAGAACTCTATTGAAAGACTGCATTTGATGGTCATCAGATGGGAGGGTCCCCTGAGGTCATGGCCCCGGACTCTGTTAGCCTAGAGCTGAAACCAGGAGCAAAACCAACTCTTCAGACAAAGATTGGACTGGACCATAAGACACAGAGTAATGCTGGTGAAGAATATACTTCTCGACTTAAATATATACGTGAGACTGTCTGAGCAGCTCTTGTCTAAAGGTGAGATGACAGGGTGGAGAGGGACAGGTGTTGGCTGAATGGATGTAAGAAGTATAGGGTGGAAAGGAGGAGTGTACTACTGGGGGGAGGTAGGGAGGTGGGTGTAGTTACAGTAGCATAGGGGTGTGGGTGCAGGGTTTAATATGGCGAATCGATTTGGATTGTAAAATACCACTTAAAGCACAATAAAATTAAAAAAAAAAATGCGGATGCCATGGCTTCACTTGCAATGAGATAGGGATGAGGAGAAGAAAACTGTTTTTCTAGAAAAATCATGGAGCAATCAATTTTGAAAAACATTCGTCTGTTAAGATGATAGACTCATCAAACCATCTACTGTTCTGGTCTTTAAATAGCTTTTGCTACTGAGAGTAAATACATGTATTCTGCTATGTCATGTGATAATATTCTTAGTTTTAAAATTTATCTTTCCAAGTTCTTCTCTGCTTTCTCTTCTTCCTCCTTATTATTCTTTTTCTCCTCTTTCATCTCCACAGCTCATTCCCAGCAATTTTTGCTCTCACTTTCTCAATAAGTTTCATAGATAATTTACTACAGAACATTTCAGATAGAGACACTGAAAAGACAAACTTAAAGAAAAATGAAATAACATCCAAGAGATTGAGTATACTTATTCGAAGGGAAACATTCCAAAAAACATTTTGTAAAATGTGATGTGCTACATTCTGTTGCTCGTATATGTTCAGTTTCCAGGAACTGGCACACATCTGATCCTTAAGAAATATTGGTTGAATGAGTGAGTGAAGGATCAAGATTAGAAAATCGGTAAAGTATAGACGCTAATAGAAACGTCTCTGGAGTCATCCAGACAGCGATGTATCAAGTAACTACATTGTTTAATCTCTTGATTCATTGTACTTTTTGGATACATTACTAGAATTTTGAAGAGTCGTATACAAAAGTAAAATTTTAAGGAGATCGCCTAAAGAAGTCTTTGTAGCACTGAGGCTAATTTAAGAACACCACATAACTTCTAATCACATGAAAAATTTTGGTAAGTATCAGGGGGAAAAAAGTCATTGGTTGGTGTGTAACATATACTGTTGTATCTTAATCTATTCCTTTGTATTCCCAGATACTGTATTAAACATTAAAAAATTGCTACTAAATAAAGCTTTATTTGTTTACTTTTCCTTTCATTATAAAATTTTCCCTACTGATACCATACTGGAAACTATTTTTAAGCCATCACCTTTATTGTCTCATTTAAGATTCATAATTTATAATGATGATCATTCTTGTTATTTCCTCATCATTTTGGAAAACAGTATGTTGATAGGTAAATAATTACAAACACAAAAAAGATGTTCAATGAAAAATGAGTATTTTATTATCTAGAATCTCTTACTGAGCTAGAATAATTAAGAAATTTCTAAAACTTTATTCTCTTTCTATTCAGTATTACACAAATAAAGATATAAATGTTACTGAACAGAGTGAGTGTGCTGTTCCTCAGAGGCATGGAAGGAGGATAAATTCTGGAATCAGAAAAGCAAATTCAGATGGTTGCTTTATCATTTGCTCTAAGTATATAGCAGAGGAGTCATAGGATCTAGAATGTGGCTTTTAAACTGAAACCTAAATGAAGAATAGGAGCCAAATAAGGAATGTCTGAGAAAAGATCATTCTAAGCTGAAGAAATAGTGGATATGGCGGAATAGGCAGAACAAGTCTGATGTCTTAGAGAACACGAAGAAGCCATGCTTGGCTGAGTTGAGAAAGTCCAGCGGAGGGGATTGAAAAACTTAAGTTTCCAAGTCATAGGCACAGGCAACAGTCAGATTATGTATGGCTTTGTAGGCTGTGGTAAGAGCTTAGATTTTATCTTAATTACAATAAAAATAGTTTTTAAAAAAGTTATTTACAGTATATTTAATTACAATATTTAATAACAACAAAAAGGTATTTTTTATTATAAGTAAAACACCAAAAAAGTTATTAATAGTTAGAAAAGCTGTTCTACAGGAAATTTTCAGAATATTACTATGGCTGCTTTGTGATCAAACATGAAAAACCAGCTAAGAAACTGTAACAGGAACAGAAGAATGAGACAAGGGTGTTATGAACTGAACTGTGTCCTCCACCTAATCCTTAGCCTCAGTTACCCAGTGCTGCTGTAACACAAATGCCACAAGACGAGTCTCTCAATCTGGTCGGTTAGAAGCCCAAATTTAGGCCTTCAGCTCAGGGGAAGCTTTTCTATGTCAACTCTGTAGGTAAGTCCATGTCAACACTCTTCCTTTGGTCTAAAAATTTCTCACCACAGGGACCTCAAGTTTAATGGACATGCTCTGCTCCTAGCACTGCTTTTATGGTCATATGAGTTTCCCAAGTTTCTCCGCTACTTCTCTCTTTTACATTTCAAGAGACAATTGGCTTAAAAAGCCATATAATTATGTGGATCTCATCAAAATACCTGGCAGTAATCCATTTCATTAATATCATAGTGATAAGATTTACAACACATAAGAACATATATCAGTTCTGGAATCAACTTGATAGCAGTGAGTTGTTTTTTTTGGAAACTGTGAGACAATAAATTCTGTTTGTTAAAGCCACCCACTTACAGTGGGTTCCCCACCCACTTTCTGTCACAGCAGAGCTAGACAGTTAAGATACCGATGGCGGCAACTGGACTTGGAGTAACCACGAAAATGAAACTCACTGTCATGAAGTCAATTCTGACACATAGCTACCCTATAGGACAGACTAGAGCGGCTCCAAGCGGTTTCCAAGCAGAGCCTGGAGGATTTGAACTGCTGACTTTTTGGTTAGCAGAACACAGCCTTTAACCACTACCGACCAGCATTTCCATGAAAAGGACAGGATAGGTGCCAGTTATTCAGTACTGTCCACATCATTCTGTTATCTTCCTTGTACTACAGGTGCCACATAAAAACAACTGTATTTTCCCAAACCCCTCACCAGTAGGTTTCCAGTTTGGATTTTGCCTATTTTAGCCACTCTCATATGATTTGTAAGGACAAAAAAGAACGAATTCATTCTGTCCTGGGCAATAGTGCTGATAGCACTGTTTTTTCCTGGGTGATAGTGCTAGCAGGATGGGTGGTGGTAGTGATTTTATGCAACTTTTTAAAAAGAAATCCAATATCCACTGTTAGTATCCTGCTTCCCAGGCATGCGGTAAGTTTAGCATGTGCTTTCTGGAGTTTTAAATCCTTTAGGTAGCATCTCCCTACTCTGCCATTTACTCCTCTATCCTTCCAAACTTACTGCAAACACTCTATTGTACTAAGTATTTCTGCTTAAAATACATAGATTGATTTTTCTTTCTTTAACTTCACTCTGGCTGATACACTACTTCTCTTTGTCCAGGAGTATTTCCAAACAACAGTCCTTCAAAGATGGGCATCTGGAAGTAACTATCTGTTCTAGCTGGGTTTGAACACAGCGATGACTTCATATCCAGGAGAAAGTGGTGTCCCGGTCACATACGACTCTCAGACAATGCAGCTGTTAGGGAGCGAGGGATGATGCAAGGCCTCTGTAGTGGATTATTTACTTCTGATTATGCTGGCAAGATAGCAGAAAGAAGTCATTGACTTCAGAACTCTAAATTCTCTGTTCATAAAATAAGCAAGGAACTAGAGAATTCAATGGTTGCCCTAAAACAGAAAAAGAAAAAAACCTCACATTCTCTTATAGACAGGAGATAAGAAAACCAACAGAGGCAAGTAGCAGATCCAAAATTTAATCTTATAGGTTTAAAAAATTACAAGGAAAGTTGAATCCAGCACATTAATGGAACATTATGTTTTAAAATTTTTGGCATTGAACAAAAGGAATATGAGCTCAAGAACCATGATAGGGACATTTTGGCTGGCTTAGACGAAACTGAGAAATTTAAAACTTCTAAGTCCCACTTTGCGTCTTAGAAGAAGCAACTCCTTCCTTTAATAAAGGAACAGCCTCTTTTAGTTGAAATAGTTGGTCCAAACCCTTCAAAATATAGGCATCAGCCTTATTGTCTCTGAAACAGTAATCTAGAATCAGACATGTGTGGCCTGGTCATAACAGAACACATTAAACACCAAAATAACCAACTTTCTTGTTAACTTTCATTTGCAGAATTACAGAAAAATGTATTCAGAGATAAACTATCTGGTGCTGTGTCAGGAAAGAAGAAACTTTTCACTGGTTTCAGCTAGGTTTATTGACATAGGTGCCTACATTCACTGAGAAGGCTCAAGGAACTAGAAGCTAGAAAAGCTAAAAGGATCTCCAACAGTTGGCTCGGGTTATTGAAACACTGGGTCAAGAGAGTCCTAAATGAAGTCTCGGGTGACAAAAATGTATTCTTATAGGCACTTGGCTTGGCTCAATGTAAAGGAAAGGATTTGACAGTTTAAGAAGAAAGGAATGTTAGAGTGGATTTATCATGTCTCACTCGTTTACATATTCTCACACTATGACTCCTACAAAGTGCCAGAGGACACTGCCTTCACCAAGATTTTGAGGCAGGAAAACAGTGATTCAATGTGTCTTAATTATCTAGTATTGCTGCAGGAAACCCTAGTGGCATAGAGGTTAAGTGCGATGCTTGCTAATCAAAAGATGAGCAGTTTGAATCAGCTATGTGCTCCTTGGAAACTCTACGGAGCAGTTCTACTCTAGCCTTTTGGGTTGCTATGAGTGAGAATCAACTCTATGGCAGTGTTTGTTTGTTTAGCTGTTAGGTGCAGTAGAAAAATTGCAAATGTATGACTTTAACAAGGATTTATTTTCTCGTAGTCTATGAGACTAAATGGTCACATTTAGGGTGCTGGTTCCGAGGGAAGTCTTTCACTCACTTTTGGCTGTTGGGGAAGGTCCTAGCCATCAATTTTCCGCTGGCCTAAATGCTTTACAGCACAGGGACCTTGGGTTGGAAGGATATGTTCCCCTCCTGGTTCTACATGCTTGGTGGTAGGAAGTCTCATTGTCTCTTTGCTTGTTTCTCTCTTTTATAGGTCAAAAGAGATGGACCCTCAAGATACAACCTAACCTTACAGATTGAATCCTGACTCTTTAACATAACTGCCTCTAATCTTGCCTCATCAACATCATAGAGTTAGAACTTACAACACACAGGAAAATCACATCAGATGACAAAACGAGACAATTACATAATACTGGGAATCACAGCCTAGCCAAGTTGACACACATATTTTGGAGGAACATAATTCAATCCATAGCGTTCCACCCTGTGGCCTCCCACAGTTCATGTTCTGCCACATGTACAATACGTTCTATGCACCACATTATAGCAAAATTCTTAAATCATCTCCGAGTCCACAATCCAAAAATTTCACTTTATCTGTGAAATTCAAAATTCAAGTTATCCACTTCCAAAGTACAATAGTAGAACAAGCACCAGCTAGAATTCCCATTATAGATGGGAAAAATTAGAAGGAAAGAAGGGATAACAAGCACAAAGCAAGTCCGCAGAAAACATTACATTAGTCCTTAAGGCTTGAAAATAATCTGTTCTTTGACACCATTTAGGCAATGGTCCTGCCCTCCAGACTCTGGATATTGGCCACACTCTCCAGATTCTGAGTGGAGGTATCTGGGCCCTGGACTTCAGCTTCCAGGCCCACTGAAAAGGTACCTCTGCCCCATCGAATTTGGAAGGCCCCATTTTCCTAGTCCATCTGAGTGGTGATTCCACCCTTTGAGATCCCAGATGTCGCGTCCCTACCCTTTGATACTGAGGCAGCTCTGTTTCTTCTGCTTCTTGTCTCGTCAGCTTCAGCTTCTGGTTCCTTCGCCTCTCAACCCCTCAGGCCTCACCACCAGCATCTACCCTACTGGGGCAAGTGTTTCAAAGCTTTGTAGTTCCACCAATAAGTGCCTGGAATCACCCTACTCCTACGGTAAACATCAGCTGGAAGGCACTCAGCTCTCTTGCTCCACCTATGCCTAGAGGCATCCCATTCCACCAGTAAGTCTCCTGTGCAAAGGCATTCAACTCTCTCACTCCATGGGTCACCTCCGGCACTGTTCCACACTAGTCTCTTCATTCTGCTGCTGCTGTTTCTCTGCTGCTGTCATTTTTTCATGCCATCTGTGCCATCTACAGTGTAACAGCTTTCCATAGCGGATTCTGAGTCCTCACCAGAATTGTCTTTGAAGCCCATAATTCTACCGACAGCCTCTTCGGGGCAACCAAGGCTTTTACTATTAGGCACTTTAAAATTTCTAGGCTCTGTTGGTTCACAGTTTCAAAACTGCTTCCACATTTTAAGTATTTCTTAGAGAGGCACACATTCCCAGTAACAAATTCCATCTTAGTTATCTAGTACTGCTGTAACAGAAATACCAAAAGCAGATGGCTTTAACAAAGAGAAATTTAGTCTCTCAAAGTCTAGCAGGCTGGATATTCAAATTCTGGGTGTCAGCTCCAGGAAGGGCTTTCTCTCTCTTTTGGTTCTAGAGGAAAACCCTTGTGATTAATCTTCCCCTGGTCTATGAGCTTCTCAGCACTGCGATCCTGAGTCCAGGGATGTGTTCCCCTCCTGATTTTGCATTCTTGGAGGGAGGAGACCCCCTTCTCTCTCTACTTGCTTCTCTTTTTTATCTCAAAAGAGATTTACTTGAGAAACAGCCTGATTTTGTAGACTGAGTCCTACCTCATTAACGTAGCTGACTCTAAGCCTCTCTCATTAACTTCACAGAGGTAGGATTTATAGCACATAGGAAAGTCACATGAGATGACAAAACGGTGGGCATTGATACAGCACGGGCTTGAATCACAGCCTAGCCAAGCTGACACATGTATTTTTGGGGGACACAATTGAATCCACAACATAGTGCATCTGAGAAAATATCTATACTTCCTAAACTTTTCATGTGGATGGTACTGTCTGATGCTGCTATCAGAATGCTTTTCTGATTTTACTAGTATGTAATCTAAGAAAGGCAGCAATTAAGTACCTGAGACTAGTTTGGCAAGACTAACAAAACACCTTGAACAGCTGTCATAGTAATTGAAATGTTTTTATCTATAAAAAGTTTTCACAGTGGTTAAGTGATCATGGGACACTCTATGGAAGTATCAGTTGATACTTTTAACAAAAACCCTCTAGGTCTGGTAAATAGAACCTGACTTGAATTAACAAAATGGAAGTTCTCAGCCTCTCCCTGAGGTATTAGACCTCATCAAGTTCATGTACCTGGAGTTCTTTGAATGAAGGACCCTCAGAAATTGATAGAAATGTTTATTATTGTTATTATTGTTATTATAGTCCTAGCCTTCCCCAGAAGGACCCTCAACTATTTGCCAGGGTCATTCTTCAGGTGTAGGAGGATTATTGGGCTCTGGCTCTAATGCTATTTCTGGGGGAAGACAGGCCTCTATGATCTGCTATTTAGAAAGAAGACTTACAATGGTCAGATAATATATGAAAATTTAACTCAGATGTATAAAAGCTAGACCCAGTTGGTCTGTTTCTTTCAAGTCTTTAATTGACCTTTTTTTAGAGATGTAGTATATTTATTTATTTATGATAGTTTTGTTTGGGACATGTGATCAGATGTCTCTTAGTCATATCTACTATAATGACCTTAATTTTATTAGCTTTGAACTGAGGAACAATACCAGATAATTGAAACAATGTCTTATTTATTTTCCTCTTTGGTCCATTAAAAGACAGACTATTCATAGAAAATGGCAGCAAATTGCTTTAAATTTACAATGGTGGTCAGACAAACTTAAAGTGATGTTCCAGGTGTGATCTTTTGCTATAGCAAATTAATGTATCCACACTGTACAGGTGTGTAGACTTTGATCTAGCAAGTGCTTCCTTTGCCTCCAGTTCTAATTAATGAAGATCTGCATGATCAAATATTCTCATACCAATTATTCTATTCTGTTAAACATCTAATTATTAAACGTTACTTGTCAAAGGCAGTGATAATACTTTATTCCTGTTCTTCAGAAGAATGTCAAAACTTTGATTATCTGTCATAATCTAATGCAGGGGAACTTGAACATTGCACCACCCCACATAACATTATACTGACACACAACAATGACAATATCATGATGATTCAACCCTGTGAGCAAGAAGCAAAAACATCTTAAATGTGATGATTATTCATATGAATGCCATAGGGAAGACATAAACTCAATGAAAATTAGATTGATTATTTTTCTCATATATATATATGTTATCTTATATATATATATATTTCCCGTGTGTGTATATATGTTCTTACATACACACACAAATATATACACACACATATATACAAAATGTCTCCTGCAGATAGCAATATTGATAGGCAATCTGGGAAACCCTGATAAGAGACTCTTAAGGGAGACTCCAAGAGTTTGGGAATACAGCTAGGCATTCTTACATGAATAATGTATTCATATTTTGAGAAATGTTCCTGGTATTGCTACTTGGCTCTGCTGGAGACTGAATGTCTGGCCAGGAACACTAAGAGAACATGTAATCTAATCTGCACATTTTTTAAATAGTTGTTATCTCATCCACAAAAAATAAATTTGTGTATTGTAGCAATATTCTATCACAATCCTGACATGTCTGTTAATTTGTCACACTGTGGGAGCTGGGGCATTGCCGTGATGCTGGAAGCTATACCAGCAATATTCAGATACAGCAGGTTCATCCATGGTGGACAGGTTTCATTTGAGTTTCCAGACTAATACAGACTAGGAAGAAGGACTCAGTAGAGTCTAACTCTGAAAAGCATTAGCTAACAAAAACCTTACGAATAGCAGCAGAACGTTGTCTGTCACAGTGCTGGAAGATGAGCTCCCCGTCTTGGAAGACACTCAAAAGATGACTGGGGAACAGCTGTCTCCTCAAAGCAAAGTCAATCTTACTGATAGGGATGGAGTGGAGTTTTCAGATACTTCATTTGCTGATATGGCACAACTCAAACTGAAAAAGATACAGCTGCAGACATCCACTGACAACTGGAATGTGGAATGTATAAAGCATGAATCTAGGAAACTTGGAAATTGTTAAAAATGAAAGGGAACACATAAACACCAATATCCTAGGCATTAGGATCTAAACTGGTGTTGGCCATTTTGAATCAGACAGTCATATGATCTATGTCATGGATTGAATGTGCTCCCCCTCCCAATTACATGTAGCCACGTGGCTGGGTCATGATTCCCAATATTTTATGATTGTCCTTCATTTTGTGATTTTCCTATGCTGTATGTTAAAGGATTATGGTGGGACTGTAAATCCCTTCGTAGGATCATCTTCCTGCTCCACTATAAAGGGAGTTCCCCAGGAACAAAACTCTCACCCCCCTTTATCTTTTCATCCTACAAGAGATAAAAGGAAAGGGAGAGAACATAGACTGGGGAACCTCATACCATCAAGAAAGCAGCACCAAGAGAAAAAATGCATCCTTCAGACCTGAGGTTCCGATGTCAAGACGCTCCCTGAACAAAGACTGATGCAACACAAGGACTTTTCTCCAGAGCCAACAAGGGAGAAAGCCTTCCCCTGGAGCAGACATCCTGAATTTGGACTTGTAGCCTACAGGACTGCATAAAAATAAACATTTCTCTTTTTAAAGCTACACACTTTGTGGTATTTCTGTGAGAGCAGCAGTAGCTGACTAAAACAGTACACTATGCCAAGAATGACAACTTGAAGAGGAATGGTGTGACATTCATCATCAAAAAGAACATTTCAAGATCTCTCCTGAAGTACGATGCCATCAGTTGTAGAATAACATCCATATACCTACAAGAAAAACTAGTTAATGTGACTATTATTCAAATTTATGGACCAACGACTAAGGCCAATGATGATGAGTTGAAGGTTTTCACTAACTTCTGAAGTCTGAAATTGATCAAACATGTGGTCAGGTGCACTGGTAACAACTAGCGATTGGAATGCAAAAGTTAGAAACAACGAAGGACTGGTAGATGGAAAATGTGGCTTTGGTGACAGAGATGATGCCGGAGATCACATGATAGAATTTTGCAAGACCAACAACTTCTTCATTACAAATACCTTTTTTTCACCAACATAGATGGAGACTATACTCACGGACTTTGCCAGGCAGAATACACGAGAACCAAATCAACTACATCTGTGGAAACTGATGATGAAAAAGCTCAGTATCTTCAGTTAAAACACGGTTAGGTGCTGACTGTAGCATAGATCATCACTTGCCCTTATTCAAGTGCAAACTGAAACTGAAGAAAATAAGAAAAAGCCCATGAGAGCCAAGGTATGACCTTGAGTATAAACCCACCAGAGTTCAGAGATTATCTCAAGAATATATCTGATAGATGGAACACCAATGACACAAGGCCACATGAGTTGTGCAATGACATCAAAGACATCATACACAAAGAAAGCAACAAATTATTAAAAAGACAGGAAACAAAGAAAAGAACAAATTGGATGTCAGAAGAGTCTCTGAAACTGGCTCTTGAACATCAGACACCTAAAGTAAAAGGAAGAAATGATAA
The DNA here is from genome assembly GCA_028571685.1 of Heterohyrax brucei. Classification (NCBI taxonomy): domain Eukaryota; kingdom Metazoa; phylum Chordata; class Mammalia; order Hyracoidea; family Procaviidae; genus Heterohyrax; species Heterohyrax brucei. The sequence continues at coordinate 111,604,450 of CM053148.1, forward strand.
AGTAAAAAAATGGAAGATTTCCAAGGGCAACTGGAGGAGATGAAGTGTTTTATAACAACATGTGCAAAAAGCTGGACATAGAAAACCAAAAGGGAAGAGCACACTCAGTGTTTCTCAAGCTGAAAGAACCCCAATAAAAATTCAGGCCTCTAGTTGTGATAGTTAGAAGGCAGTCATTTGAACAGGACAAGGAGACACTGCATGGTTTAAAGTCATGAAAGGTGTGTATCAGGGCTGTTTAGCCTGTATGTTGAGCAAATAATGACGAACTAGACTATATGAAGAATAGGGCATCAGGATGGAGGAAGACTCATTAACTACTTGTGTTATACATATGATACCCTGCTTGCTGACAATGAAAAAGGCTTGAAATACTGATAAAGACCAAAGACCACAGCCTTCAGTATGTATGGGTTGCATCTCAGCAGCAAGAAAACAAAAATCCTCACAAACAGATCAACAAGCAACATCACAGTGATTGGAGAAAAGACTGGGTTTGTTAAGAATTTTGTTTCACTTGGATCCACAACGGGTACCCATGGAAGCAGCAATCAAGAAATCCAAAGATGTATTGTACTAAGAATATATGCTGCAAAAGACTTCTTTAAGAATTGAAAAGTAAAGGTGTTACCTTAAAGACTAAGGTCTGCTTGACCCAAGACACGCTATTTTCAGTCACATCATATACATGTAAAAGCTGGACAATGAATAAGGAAAACACAAGAACTGATTACTGTGAATTGTGGTGTTGGAGAACACTGAATGTACTGTGGACTGCCACAAGGATGAACATATCTGTCCTGGCAGAAGTATAACCAGAGTGCTTCTCAGAAACAAGGATGGTGAGATTATATCTTATATACTTTGGGCATGTTGCCAGGAGGGTTCAGTCCTTGGAGAAAGACATCAGGCTTGTGTAAGTAGAGGGTCAAGGAAAAAAAAAGAACTCTCAATGGGATGGATTCACTCAATGGCTGCAACAACAGACTTATACAGCATAGTGACAAACATAGGCATTGATGCAGGACCAGACAGTGTTTTGTTCTGGTTGTATAGAGTCTCTCTGAGTCAGAACCAACTTCAGGGCACCTAACAACAGCAGCATTCCATCTTCAAGTGAAATTAGTGCATATGAGGCCAGGCTTCTGGAAACTCTGTTAGTTAAGTTCCATGGCTGCTAATCAAAAGAACAGCAGTTTGAATCCACTAGATGCTCCTCAGAAACTCTAGCGCAGTTCTACCACGTCCAATAGGAATGCTACGAATTGCAATGTTGTTTTTTTAAAGGTCAGACTTTGGAGCCCTAGTGGCATAGTTGTTAAGAGTTTATCCGCTAACCAAAAAGCCAGCAGCTCATATCCACCAACTGCTCCTTGGAAACCCTGTGGGTCAGTTCTACACTGTCCTGTAGGGTTTCTATGAGTCAGGATTGACTGGATGGCACCTAATAACAACAATACCAGGTTAGGCTTTCGGCATACCTGAGGACATAAGTGCATTACATCTGTGTTTGTGTCAGAGTCTCTCAACACCGACTCCTCCTGCATTGTCACCTCTGTGTCAACCTTCACCACTTGGTAAGTCTACCATGAGTACTGACTGGCAAAAAATCTACAGTTAGATTCACCAGTACTCACCAAAGATATTTACTGCAAAGGAGGATCTTGATGATCAGGTAGATACTATAATCAACTGAGTCTGTATCACTCAGCTTCTTTTCCCAGTTCATAGGAGAAAAAGTACATACAGTCCTTTGGTCTGATCCTAGACATATTTTCATGATTTTGTGACTGTATTAAACTATGTCTAGGCTCAGAAAGGAAACTTGGGTGGTGTCGTAGTTAACTGCTGCATTTGCTAATCGAAAGACTGGCAGTTTTAATCCACCAGCCCTTCCTTGGAAACTCTCTGGGACAGTTTTACTCTGACCAATAGGGTTACTATGAGTCAGAATTGACTTGACGGCAGTGAATTTGGTTTTCTGGGGGTTTAGGTTCAGAAAGGCCTGGTGATATATGGCCAAAAGATCACAAACATTATGGTGCAGTTATTCTCTGCACAAATGGCGTTGCCATAAATTAGAATCTACTACAATTAAAAACAACAGCAACAGACTCAACAATATGATATTCTTTTCAGTAAACTTTATCTGATTACTGTATCTGCTGTTTCCAGGCTACCCACCACAGAGGTCCCAGCTGAGTATCAGATACCTTAAAGGACTAGCCAGCCATCTGGTGCCAGAATAATTATAATGGACTCCTTACAACACAACCAAAAGAAAAAAAGAGAGAGAAAGAGAGAGAGAGAAACCCGTTGCTGTCGAGTCAATTCTGACTCATAGCAACCCTGTAAGACAGGGTAAAACTGCCCTTATAGAGTTTCCAAGGAGTGCCTGGTAGATTTGAGCTCTTAACTGCCAGAGTTTCCCCTGTGCTATGGAGAAGCAAAACTTTATCTTTACTTCACCATGTGCTTATTCTGGATATAGATACTCCTAGCTACTTCACAATGCCTCTCGCAGCACCGCTATCCATTGCCTCATTTACATTGATGTTATACCACCCAACATTGTTTCTACTGAAGAAATTTGTTTTTCTGCAAAGCAAGTGAGGCAGCAGGCATCCCAGTTTTGACATATATCCCATCACGAAGAAGCAGCTTGCCTTATGAAATATTGGAATCACAGTTATAAGGTCGTTTGTGAAAAAAACATGTGAATTTGAGGTGCTACCCTCCAAGATAAGAAATAGGCTTTGAACCTTATTTTGATCCTGCGGTGCTTTCTTCCTAAACCAGAATAAGAGAAGCTAGGAGCTAAGAAGTGGAAGAGGGTGAGGTGGCTCCAATCACTATTATTTCTAGTAAGCCTCCAAAAAATTTGTTTCCTGTTCTGAGAAATTTGGATGCCAATACATGAAAGGATCCAGCTATCAGGAAAGGTGACCAGGTGTGTAAGTGGTTTGACCTCATTTGTTAGCCAAAAGCTGAAAATTGGAACCTACCTACAGGTGCAGCCAAGGAAACCCTGGTGGCGTAGTGGTTAAGTGCTATGGCTGCGATCCAAAAGGCTGGCAGTTTGAACTCATCAGGTAGTCCTTGGAAGCTCTATGGGACGTTTCTACTGTGTCCTATAGAGTTGCTCTGCGTCAGAAACGACTCCATGCAGTGAGGTTTGTTTTTGTTTTAGTGGTGCTGCCAAAGGCCTGGTGATCTTCTCCCATAAAAATTGTGGCCAAGAAAGCCTATGGAGTAGTTCTACTCTGTACCACAAGGGGTTGCCATAAGTCAAAATCAGCTTCATACCAAAGGACTTGACTTTTTTTTCCCCCTTAATTATCAAGAAAGTAGTGTTCACACCAGGGAATAGAACAATGTTTTCATTGACATAAACTCTGCACATTGCTCAGTGAATGTCCTTCTCCTTGCTTCTGCCACTGGCTTTCCCTTTTCTTTGTCATACAACAGGGCATGTCTCATCATCAAGCCTATATTTATGTCATAGTTGCAATGAGACATGAACATTAAATTTCTATATTTTTCAACTGTAAGTTCTTAGGAAAGTAAATCTGATTGTGCCTTATGGGAACAGATTCTAAACCTGGTCCAATTAGCAGGGACCAGAGAGCTAGTGACAAAGACCAGAGGCCAGAGAGGAAAAGGCACCATCACTGTCGATGCATACGGTCTAAGATATGCCTTGATACTCAGGAGGTCATGTCTGTTATCTCATTAAATGCTGAAGTCAAATGCTAAAGATGTTCAGTGAGGACTTCTTGTCCCTTGAGCTATAAATAAGACTGAATAGAAGTCCCAATTACGTGTACTATAGAGGTTCATTTTTCTCACGAAAAATGCCGCTGTATTCCCAAGAGGCTTATCTTCTCCATCTCCAGGGTTCTGCTTCCATGTATGTGTTTCTGCTCCATGCCACTCTATTCCAAACATGAACTCAACCACTTATTAAATTCCCAATAAAGCAAAATAACAACAAAAACATACAAACAAAACTATTCATGTATGCTGCACATCATACTAACAAGTCTGGATTATAGAAAAGAATCACAGTACCTCTAAACATTAACAAAAGCCACTGAACTCGTTCTTGTCAAATTTTTAATATGTCATGATTGACCCCCCAGTTTATGCATTGCTGGCTTGTCTCTGGTCAATTTCCACTCAAAAAGCAGAAAATTGCAACACAGTCTTCACATTCTCTTATGTTGTAAAATTTTACTTTCCTTCAACTATAAGCCTAGAAATATTACCTATTAATTCATTGCAGCTTCTCCCAAGACACGGTCTGGTTTTTAAAAGTCTGTCAAGTATTATATGATAGGTGATTATGATAATTTTTTCCAATAATAAACTATTAAAAAGATAAAATTTCACATACTTAAATGATTATAAAGTTAGAATGATTATCCTTGTTTTAAAAAGAGACAATATGAGCACAAGCAATGTTAAGTTGAATGTCATATTAATAACAGATGGGATTTTAACTCTACTGGTTTCATTTCAGAGTCCCCAGGTGGTGATGCCAGTGGTGAACACACTAGACTGGTAAGAGGAAAATCGGAGGTTCGCGTCTCTCCGGAGGTGAAAGATCTGGTGATCTACTTCGAAAACTTAGCCATTGTCACACATGTGGTTGACGCTGATCCCACAGCAATTGGTTACTGGTTAATGTTTTATTCCAAATTCATATTGTTCCCACGATACCAGACATTCTTCCAAATGTTTCTCGAAGACTTGCTGTATGCCAAAGATGCCATTCATTCATTCTTTTTTACAACTTTTTCAAGTCAGTAGTTAGAATAATCTAAAATTTGGCTTCTCCTCAAGAATATTCTAACTAGCTATGAATATATGTGTATGTGTGTATATATATAGTGATGAAGTGGAAGTATACAATCCAAATCAATTTTGCATGCCCGTCTATCTGCAGCTCCTTCTTCTCTCCTTGCCCCGTGACAGCACATTCCTCCTTTTCATTTTCTGCTTGTCATATCCTGTTACCAAACTCCTGTGACAATACCTTGAGCCTCAGTTTCTCCACTAGTCGAATGAAGTGCTTGGACACAATAACTAATGCGACCCCTTTTTATGCTAACTCTGTAAGACCATCTCATGTTTTCTAATTGTCACTCTTCCACACTGTCTGCAGCAGCAACTTGATTCATTGTCTTAAAATTAAAAGACAGTTAGTTTATCACACGTCCCACATATTGGAGTTAACTCGCCATGTGCATGTCTGTCAGCCAGTTATATTCTGGACGGCAAGCCAAATATTACTCATTTTTATGTTTCCAATACTTATATACAGTAAAGGTTTAATAAACACTTGTTGGTTAACAAGTAAGGAATACATGCACTCTAACATATAATCCGTATCTGTTTACAGGAAATGATTCATGTTCATTAGCAGGTCAATGTGATAAACTTCATTTATGTTGAGTGCAATTACATTAAAAACACTCCCCTTTAACTTGGCAGATTTTATTTTAAGTATTGAAACACATATTCATAAAAATCAATTTCTAGTTAAAAGTGAGTTTGCTTGTTAATGAAGAGTATGTTGTTTATTTATATTGAAGCAAGAATATAAAAAATACTATTACATTCTAGCTGTCCGGTCATTGTCTTAATTTGCATGTTATCCCATTGTGAATGCTTTTATCCATGTTTTTCAGGCATTTTTGAACATGTAAGTTACTGTGGCTTTGAAATATAAGAATAAAAGCTGATTTTTGTAGACATGACAATGCACCTGCCCGTAATGGGTTCTCTGGAAAAAGAAATACTTAAATCACTTAATTTTGCTATTAGTTATTTGGACACCCTGAAGGCATAGTCGTTAAGAGCTGTGGTAAGCAAAGGGTCAGCAGTTTGAATCCACCGGAGGCTCTTTGGAAACACAGTGGGGCAAGTCTACTGTGTCCTGTAAGGTGATTATAAGTTAGAATACCCTTGATATCAATGAATTTGTTTTGTTGTTATTGTTTTTTAATATTCTTTTTTTATTTTTGGTTAATTATTTATAGGATTCATATATATGCCTATTTGTACCACCTACTCTTGCGTGAAGAAAAAAAAAGTTTAAATTTGTGAGCTTTATGTGAAACTTTTATTTAAAAAAATTTGAATCGTAATTTTTCCTTGTTCTGCTCTGCTACATTGAACAAACGTCTCCTGAGCGTGGGCTACTGTAAGGCCCCGTGCTCAGCTATGGAACACGGATGATATTTCAAAGTCACTCACCTGCCTCTTTGCAGATGAACCAATTAATTTGCATGTCTGAGTGCATAAAAGCTTAAGGTGCATCTTCATTTCCTTTAATCAAAAAATTTAAAATAAATAAATAGGATTAAAAAAAAATGTGTTCCTCTTGTTAGCCATTGAGCTTTTAAGTTGTATTATAATGGAATGTTTTAGATGTAAATGTTATTGGCAATTAGGTTTGCTTATTTGTCTTTCTTGTCTTCTTCCATCAGAAGCGTTATCTTATAGATAACATTATTTCAGGGTGCTACCTGGAAATGCAAATTTCAGCAGCTAACGTGATTAGTGGAGATCTGTAATTGCCTGCCTATTTACTTTGAAGCTGCCATTTAATGAAGTGGTTCTAACTAACACTCTAATGAAGAAAAAAAATCTTAATTTCTTTTTAATATTTCCTTCTGTTTCAAAACGTAATTTAAAATAATTTAAATGTTGATTGCTGAAGTATATTCTTTCCCACTAGCACATCAAGTTGTTTCTCTGTTTACTGACAACAAAACAGATCATTCGAGATGTTACACAAAATATACTGCCAATCATTAGGAGTTAATCATAAAAAGATCAACTGTCAATTCTTAAGCTCTTAACTTAATTTAAATGTTTTCATTTCCAATGCTCTTAATATATTTATTCAAAAAGATCATTAATTCTCCTTATTTTCTACATTACAGATTATGATATTATGTATAAACAAGTTCCTCATTATTATATCAAATGGAGTTTTATGGTTGGTACATTTAGATTTCCCCATTAAAAATACCTGTTGAACTGGGGGAGTAAAGCCAATCTCAAAAGATCACCTGTTGTATAATTCCATTTATATAAAATTAGAAACAGAGAAGAGCCTAGCCATTGTCATGTATTAGGCACCATGAAAGAATAGGTACCGTACAGAGAATGGAATGGTGGCCACAGGAATCCTCACATATGAGGAAGTCACACAGAAACTGTACGCTCACATTGTGCCATTGCTAACCTCTGCTCCTGATACTGCTCTCTATTTATGTAAACATTGATGGAAACCGGGTAAAGGGTACATGAGACTTCTGTGCTATTTTTACAGCTTCCTGTGGATCTGTAATTATTTCAAAACAAAAGTTTGTAAAAGATGTCTACTGAGATAGTACTGCAAAGTAGCTAAATTCATAGAGACATCATCAGATTTGAACTCCTGATTTTATCTTTACCAGCTGGTTTTGCCTCTTACCAGTTATATGATCTTGAGCAAATCCAGAAAATTGCATTTATCCTTACCTGCAAAAGAGAACACAATAATGATTCCGGTCTCACATGTAGGACCCGCCTGCCTCAATCATTAAGCTCTCAACTGCTAACTGGAAGCGTCAACCACTCAAGTCACCAAGAGATCCATGGGAGAAAGCTGTCACAGCAATTCGCTTTTGTAAACATTCCTTTTGCCACTGAGGCAATTCCAGATCATGGTGATGGTATAGGACAAACTAAAACTGTCACATAGTACTTCTAAGAAATGGTTGCTAACAGTTACTAGGGATAAACAAAACATAACCACAAAGGAGAATCAGTAAGACTAAGTTTGCAGTATTCAGCAGAAACCATGCAGAAAAGAAAGCAATGGGACTTCAACTGCTAACCTTTTGGTTGAGCAGCCTGAGCTTTTAACTGTTGTGCAATCGGGGCTCCCCATAAAGATTCTAGCCTGGAAAACCTTATGCAACAGTTCTGCCCTGTCTGGGGAGTTGAAGTTGACTCCACGGCATGAAACAGTAATGATAACCTCATACATAAATAATCTAAAACATGGTCTTTCCTACAGTATTATTAGTGTTTTCTCTCCCTGTCATGATTTCCTTCATCACCAAGATTATACGTTCTATGATTTGTGGAATCACCGAGTCACATCATGCTTTAAAATTAGAGTCCTACTTTGCCGAAAATAGTAACTGCTTAACCCCAAAATACTAACCCCACTGCCATCAAGTTGATGCCAACTCAGGGAAACCCTATCAGACAGGGTACAACTGCCCCACAGAGTGTCCAAGGAGTGCCTGACAGATTTGAAGTGCCAGTCTTTATGGTTAGCAGCCATAGCACTTAACCACTACACACCAGGGTTTCTACAAGTAATTGCTCAGGACTTTTGTTTTATAACCTACTTACTAATATTTTATTTTACTCTCAAATGTGTCCTTTTGAGATTATAGAAGATATGGTCACTTTATTTAAAACTAGATCATACTAAACTTGGATCCAAGACATGTTCGTCCACTACACTACCCCAATCTATGTTGATTGAAATCTGTCTGAAAACAGTCAGTGGTAAAACATTTAGTATCTGATACATCCATCTACTGTGTTTTTAAAACAACAAAACAAAACGAGCAACAACAACAACAAAGACCTAGTGCCATCAAGTCAATTCTGACTCATAGAGACTCTGACACAGTGGAACTGCTCCACAGAGTTTCCATGAAGCACCCGGTAGATTTGAACTTCAAACTTTCTAGTTGGTAGCCTTAGCACTTAACCACTATACCACCAGGGTTTCCACTATCTTCTTAGGTAATTCTAAAAGGTGGGAAGTTCTCCCTTTGTTTGGGCTGAAACGTGACTCTTTAAAACGCCCCCTCAACTTCTCTAAGCTTAATGTGTCCTCTGGTGTTATACAAATAAGGCTAATTTCTCTTCCATGTTGCAAATTCTCCTTGTAACATATTTTAGATCTCTGAAGCTAAGAACACTCACCACATGCTCAGTTCTGCTTCCTCCCTGCTCCTCTTCTCAGAATTATTTTCTGTTAGGCTTAACATCTTTCACTCCATCTATGATTCTAATAAGTAGGTACCATATATTCTCAGAAACTTGTCTTGGAATCATTACAGTTTGTCAATGTTTCTTCTAAAATGTCATGTCTGGAGCCAACACCCACCCAGATGTGATCTGCTCTGTGTAATATAGCGTGAGACTACTGCCTGCCTTATTTCAAACTTTGGATGAGTTTGTTAAATGTGGTTTAATATCACTTTAACTTCATTGGCAGCAGTGCCACTGCACTGTGTAATTAAGTCTTGAACCTGGATACTATGACTTTCTTGGAATATCCCACAATACATACCAGAATAATTTTCCTGATGTCAATGATTTGACTGTAGTTGGTCAGATTACACATTTCATAGCAGCAACAATACAATAATATAATTGAGAAAATAGTTTCGTGTTGCATAATGTTCACTGAAATGTAAATGAATATAGTACACACAACTTTGGTTTAGGGAGAGTAAAAACATCTTCCAAGAAAACTACTCTAAGCTTCTATCCTGAAAATAATAACATGTAAATTTGGAGAACACGATTCTATTGATAGTAAAGAAAATTTATTTATCAAAGCTAGTTACTGTATCATAATGTAAACAGGTTCTACTACTTATAATTCACACTATCACCTTCTAGTCATAAAATATCCCAATGTACTTCCCACAGTTAGCTATGTTTTATTAGTACCAGCCTGTAACAACTTATGTGGAGACATCTTTGTCACTGTTTCACATTAAGATGGAGCTGAGGTCTACATTAAAGTGTCTTGGAATTAGGTAGTTAAATCATACCTGGGAAGATTTACTACATAGCAATTCATTCTTTGCAATGCAAAGAAATCCTGGTGAAAGGAAAGAATAACTGTGTCAAATTGACTTAAAAAATTACATATACTATGTAAAATTATATATAGAATAGAAATTTATTAACTTTATTAACAGAAAAAGAAGAAGCACATGTCTTTATGTATGCATATGTGGTAAATAACAGCTTATGACTGCATACTTATTAAAATATTTTAGTAACACTATAAGCTGTGATTTGGGCATACAGCTTTTAAATTTCTAGCCTGGCAGACTGGTCTTCAGAAATAACTGCCACAGCACTGGGAACCCTGACCAAATCCTCTAATAAAAATGATAGATATGAACTGAGGCTGTTGAGACCCCTTTCTATCAGTTGAAGTCTCAGAATTCTATAGAAAACTCAGATACTCAAAAATCACCCTGATTCTGTCACAACTAACTACTCAGTCTGAGGAAGTGTTTTAATTTACTGTGCTTTAGTACAGCCAATAACCACAGATTACAAAATAACTTTAAAAAAAAGCCACTGCTTCTGAGTCCATTCTGACTCATAGCAACCCTACAGGACAGGGTAGAACTGCCCCATAGAGTTTCCAAGGAGCAGATAGCGGATTCAAACTTGTGACCATATGTTTACCAGACGTAGCACTTAAGCATTCTGCTACTGCAGTTTGGTAAGTGTGAAATACTTTGATACTTTTGAAAAACTATGAGGTCCTTATGGAATAACAAGTTGATTGAAAATGAAACATTGAAGTCGTGGAAAAATAACTGGCAGATCAATTGTCCAAGAGTCAGAAGATAGAGACTCAATTGCCATCATTTCCCGTGATGTAACTTAATCTCTCTGGAATTTGGGTCCCTTGTCATAATAATGAAGTTGAATCAGTTGATCAATAAATTTATCTTCAAATCCACAGCCTGATAAATCACGGATAGATAATTGAGCAAATTTGCGTAGAAGGAGGCTTCAAATTGCTACTGTAAGTAAGTGTATCATGGGAAACAGTAAAAAGAAAAGAGTTATAAACAAAACATGCAGGTGAGAGGAGAAACTCACATAGGAAATATAGAAAGAATGATTAGAGTAGCAAGTGGGAAGGCCAAACATATATTGACAAGTAGGTGAGAAAGAAAAATTCTACTTTTTGTCTCTACCTTGTTCCCATTAGGCAGCTGATAAGATCTCTTATATGCTGTATTTAATTTCCCCCTCACAATAAAACTGTGAAGTGCATTTTTAGTACTAATATTTCATCCATGAGTAACGTAAGTCCTGAAAGCCTAAGTCAGAAGGAGAAGAACTACAATTAAAATTCTGGTGCAGGTTCTACTACATCTGCCTCAAACTTGCCTGGATAAGTCACTTGAGAGGAAGTGACTAAGAGGAAAACACATTCAAAGAAGGGTTTTGGTGAATAAAATAATGGAGTCAGAAGATTTACTAGATCACAGGCACACATATACCACCTACTACCACGTATAAACACAGATCATACTGTTTCAGAAATATGGGAAACTTTTGCCATTCCGAAAGGCAGATGTTGAAGAGTTGTGGAGCTGAAGGCAGCAAACTCAAAACTGAAGACAGAAACATTAGATAAGATGAAGGTGTGGGACATCAGCAGGACTGCCTTGGTTACATAGCAGTGCTGTAACAGAAATACCACAAGTGGATGGCTTTAACAAACAAAAACTGATTTCCTCACAGTAAAACAGTCTAAGGGTCCTCATTCAGGGCATCTACTCCAGAGGAAGGCTTTCTATCTTTGTTAGCTCTGGAGGAAGTTATTTGTCATCAATCTTTCCCTGGATTGGGAATTTCTCAGGCACAGGGGCCTTGGGACCAAAGGACAAACTTTGTTCCCATTGCTTCTTTCCCGGTGCTATGACATTCCCCTATCTCTCTGCTCACTTATGTCTTTGATATCTCAACAGATTTCCTCAAGACATAATCCAATGTCTTAGACTGAGCCCTGTCTCACCAACACAAGCACTCATTCACTAACATCATAGAGGCGATATTTACAGCATATGAGAAAAATAACACAATATGGGGAATCATGGCCCAGCCAAACTGATTATGTTTCTTTGGTGAAACATAATTTAATTTACGACAAGATAATTTAGTTTACGACAAGGACAAATGGGGAGATTAAGCCTGGAAAGACAAGAGGACAAATTTTCCTCACCCCTTATCAGTGAATTTAGGGTACATATCCCAGGTTTCAATAAAGGAGATTTTGAGGAAGATGGGGAAAAAGGGAAATAATACTTGAGTTGAATGAACAAATATGGCAAAAATCAACATGGGAAATCAGGTTGAGGATAAGCAGAAATAAATCACAATTACTAACAATAAAGAGAATCTAGTTGACATGAGAAAGCGTGAGATTCCAGTTGCTCCATTTGGACCACTGCGTTGTTCGTCTAAGGCGGAGAAACAGATGGTGTGCCATCACTCACACTTTAATGATGCTCCTAGAAAAATCAGAGAAGATGTAAGAACAGGCAGCAGTAAAATGGTAGACCTTAGATTCTTGGCTAGGTAGGCATCAAAAAAGGTGTAACGGACTGAGAGTTTTCATAAATAAACCACACCAAAGAACTTATTTCTGAAAGACATTTTATGTTACTTTTCTTTCAGACCCACAATCATTGGCCCTTATTGTTTGACTAAAGTATTTCAGACCCTTTACCAGCAGATTCTCCACCGATTTTTCTCACAGACTTCTCACACAGCCCGTTAATATTCAGATTGTGTTAGTTCTTTAGCTAATTTTTTCAAGTAGATATCCAGATCTTTCTTCCTATTTTGTCTTAGTTTGGAAAACTAGCTGAAATCTGTCCACCATAAGTAATCCTGCTGGTATTTGAAATACCAGTGGCATATTTCGACAGTCATAGAAACACAGAGCCACCATAACTGGCAGGTGGTGATTTTGGAATCTAAAGATATACAGTGTGTTGAACTGAACTGCACTGAATTGTTAGTCAGTAAATCAATATTGTGCAAGCATAACCAAATAAAAAATGTATACATTAGGATTGGACAAAATATGAGCTCTATTTCTGTCCTTATTTTCTACTGAGTAAAGACAACTCAAAAACAGATCAAAAAAAAAGCACTCAATTTCTTTACTCTCCTTATTCTTTTAGAAAAAAGGATGAATTTTTTTTGACATAAGAATTCATTGTGTCTCCTTATAGGTCCTTTGCAAAAATGTGTGGTATAAATTTTAAGTTATTTCAAAAGTTTATCAGTGTTCTTCTTTTCTTTAGTTAAGACTATTTTAATATGAAATTGTCTTTATTGCCACTACTGTAACTAGACTTTTTGTTTTCCACTTCTGATGAGAATAACATGCTAACTTTCCTTTCTGCTACTTTCTTCTTCCAGTCTTGCCTCCCCCTCACTAATCTAATAAGCAAAAGCCTTTCTTTCCAAAGCCAGCTTAAGAGACACTTTTTCTTTGAAACTCTCTTTACATCTGCCAATAAACATCCCAGGAAGAACTAAGCACTCTTTACAGTGCACCAAAGGAGGCAGATGCTATGGTACTAGTTGTCAGAAGAAAAAATCTTAAGCCAAGCTACCATCAATATCTGACTTGCTAGTGTGGCAAGACTCAAAATAAGAAGAACATGGTTCCAAACATCCATGAATAATGAGAACATGATATGTATGAAATATGAATCTAAGAAAATTGGAAGTCATAAAAAACAAACTGGAACATATAAACATTGATATTCTGGGCACTGGTGAGCTGAAATGGAGTTGTATAGGTCATTCTGAGTTATACAATCACGTGCTCTGGGACTGACAAATTGATGAGGAGTGGCTTTGCATTCATTAAAAAAATAATAATAATAATTCAAGATCTATCCTGAAGTACAAAGCTGTCAATGATAGGATAATACCCATGAATCTACAAGGAAGACTAGTTAATACTGATATTATTTGAATTTATGTACCAAGCCCTGATGCCAAAGATAAGGAAGTTGTAGATTTTTTACCAACTTATGTGGTCTGAAATTTATCAAACATGTAAAATATATTCACTGATAATTACTGGTGATTGAATATTAAGTTGGGAACAAAGGACTCAAAAAATCCCAACTCCATTGCCATCAAGTCAATTCTGATTAATCATATCTCTATATGACAGAGTAGAACTGCCACATACAGTTTCCAAGGAGTGCCTGGCAGAATCAAACTACTGACCTTTTTGATTAGCAGCCAGAACTCTTAACCATTATACCATCAGAAGGACTGGTGCTTGCAAAATATGGCCTTGGTGATAGAAACAATACTGGAAATCACATGATAGAATTTTGCAAAACCAGTGACTTCATTGCAAACACTTTTTTTCCTACAATATAGTGATAAAAAGTGACTACATACAGAGACCTGGCCAGATGAAATACACATGAATTAAATCTACTGCATTTGCGGAAACAGATGATGGAGAAGCTCAGAATCATCAGTCAGAACAAAGACAGGAATCGACTTTGGAACATACTGTCAGTTGTTCATATGTAAGTCCAAACTGAATGAAAGGTAAGAAGATTGGAGCAAGTCCACAAGAGCTAAAATATGACCTTAAGTATATCCCACCTGATTTAAGAGACCATCTCAAGAACAGATTCGATTCCCACCTGAATTAAGAGACCATCTCAAGAACAGATTTGATGAACTGAACAGTAATGACCAAAAACTAGACAAGTTGTGGAATGACATCAAAGACATCATACATGAAGAAAGCAAAAGGTCATCAAAAAAAAAGGAAAGGTCAAAATATATGTCAGAGGAGACTTGGAAACTTACTCTTGAGCACACAGTAGCTGAGGTACACAGAAGACATTAAGAATAAGAGATGAACAGGAAATTTCAAACGTCAGGTCCAGAAGACAAAATTATTATAATAGCATGTACAAAGATCCACAGTTAGAAAACCAAAATAGAAAAACACATTTGGCACTTATCAAGCTGAAAAGAGTGAAGGAAAAATTCAAGCTTTATGTTGCAACATTAAAAGATTCTACAGGTAAAATATTGAATGGCACAGGAATCACTGAAGAAGATGAAAGGAATGTGAAGTTACTGTACCAAAAAGAATTGATCGGCTTTCAACCATATCAAGCCCACTCAAAAGCCAAATCCATTGCCATAGACTGATTCCGACTCATAAAAAACATACAGGGCAGAGCAGAATTGTCCTATAATATTTCCAAGGACTATCTGGTGGATTTGAGCTGCTGAACTTTTGGTTAGCAACCATAGTACTTAACCACTACCTACTAGGGGTTTCCAAGTTATAAACAGTATTTAGTAAATATTTCTAGTTTTATTACATAATATGCATGCAGGAAAAAAGTTAGAACAAAACTATGTAAACCAAGATATGCTATAAATCAATTATACGATTTAGTAACTTTTTGTTGCTCATGTCATTCCACAAGGTATTTTATTTCTACTATTGCCTTATTCTGAGTGTATGAATTGACCTTTAGTTCCAAGATAGCTGAGTAAGTTCAAATCTTAACAAAATAAAGTTTCCCCATCTCTTAACCCCCTCCCCACCCTTTTGGTAGCACTGAAAGCAGGAGCCAATAATGAAAAGAGAGCGAAATTAACTAATAATATCCATAATACTGGTTTTTAACTGCTTCATGTTCCAGTCTTATTTTCTATGAATACTCCATAGTGATAGATTAAGAATGCATAATAAATCTCGGACTGTATAAAACTGTATGCTTTATGGTCTATCTTATTTCCTGTTTCTGTTTGCCAAAAACTGATTCCTTGTGTTATGTGTGTGCTTTTCCATTGAGGAGGTTAAGAGTGACCTCTTCTGGCAATGGTATTTTCTTTTCACCTGTACTTTGAAAGGGAGAAAACTGGCTTCAGTGATTTTTCCATATCCTAAGAATAATAGAGACATGGTTCAAGATCAGTCATAATTAGTTTTGTGCAAGTAAATGTTAAACAACCAGATGTCTGGGAAGAAAATGAAAGAACTTTGACTTCAGCATTTGCCGATTTCTGTGGTGTAAATACTTATGAGAAGCTTATTTCAAAATACATATGAGATGTTGCTGCTGAATCCCGAACTCAGAAATTGGAAAAAGATGATTACAATCATTTCTTGCCAGGGAATATGCACTGGTTCCAGCACACCCTGGTTGAAATATTTTGTTGACACTTGCTAGCCTTTTATCCAATAGACATTCAATGCAAGCCAAATGCAAAACTGAGGGGCACTGAGAGCTGGGAGTTTTCCAGTAAGAATGGCAAGACTTCATCTCAAACACTTTAGGCACATTATTAGGAAGGATCAGACCTTGGAGAAGAACATCATGCTCAGTAAAACATAGGGTAGGCGAAAAACAGGAAGACCCTTGACAAGATGAACCGGCGCACTGGCTGCAACAGTTGGCTCAGGCATTAGCAATGATGGTGAGGATGGTGCAGGATCAAGCAGTGCTCCATTCTACTGCACGTAGGATCTCTCTGAGGCAGAACTGACTCGGTGGCACCTAACAACAACAAGATTGTAGACAGGGTGAGGCCTCCAGAGAAAAGACTAGCTAGACAGTTAAAGACTGTACAATTAAACTGAATTTCAGGTAAAACAGCATTCTGTTTTGTATAAATACATCTCAACTATTGTATGAAACATAATTATACTAAAACATCATTTGTTGTTTACAAAATTCAAATTTAACTGAGGTCTCCATGACTTTATTTGATAACTCTGGCAGTCTTACCAGGGTCACAGAATGAAAAGCTTATTCAAGAGAAAATAGAGCAACCACCTACAAATCTTCCAAGTCACTGCTTCACAGTTGGCAGAACATCCCAACCAGTATCACTGGATGGCTTACAGGTGTAGCAAACATTGGTTTACTTAGACCCCTGGGCATCCCTGTTTATGTTGTTGGCATCCGATGAAGGTTAGAAGGTTCTGTCCTGTTCCTCCACCCTTTGCCCACCTACAGCGAAAGCTGCCTTGACTGCTAAACACTGATGTTGTTTCAGGTCAAACGCTCACAGGTTTTCTGTAGCCTACAACAGCGAACAAGGTCCTGACAGCCTAATGTGACTCATTTATAGCCTCTGGGACCACAGAGGACCTATTGATAGCTACAGCACTCTGCTTCCTGTTGGTCCTGGAGAGACTGACCAGGTGGGGGCAGTGCTTCAAGGAACCTCATAGACTTCTGAAACTCTGCAGCACATCTTCTATATATTTACATGAAGAATTTAGAGGAAATCAAACAACTTTTATGGAAGTCAACCTCAGTAACACTTCATCAGAAGTACCGAAACTGGAGGCCACTGATAAATACCTGCCAAAGCCAAGTGACTTTTAAATTTATTTGGGTTTAACACAGACCTGTAGAAAAAGACTGAAGGAAGAAAATCTTAAACTTTTAGATCAAGTGGAGATGATAATAAAAGTAACAAGAGGATTTAATCTTTAAAAAATGTGTTAAAATGTGTATGATTTCAAGTGGCTGCAACTAAAATTCTCTTCATTTTCCATCAGAAGAATGAAGCACAGCTTCAGACGACAAGTCAGCAATCCTTGCCAGAAAGTTCATCTGTGTTTGATGCAGGCAATATCCTCAAGGAAAATCTGACTGACTACCCACAGCAGACACCAGCATGAAATTGATCACATTATATCAGCTTCCATCATGGATGTGATTGCATCATAATATGTTGTAATATCATAACAGCCAAACCACTGAGAATCACGGTCCAGCCAAATTGACACACAACTTTAACCATAACGCAAGGTGACCCTTTTGAGAAGGAGCAAGAGGGCAGAGTTAGAGAGAAAGATGCAGCAATAAAAACAGAGGTTATGCAATCACAAGCTGAGGAATTCAGACATATTCTAGAAGCTGAAAAAGGAAGAGATTCTCCTCTAGGGCCTCCAGAAGGAATACTGCCCTAACCACGTCACGATTTTAGGCCAGTGAAACTGATTTTGGACTTTGGACCTCCCAAAATGTAAAACAATAAATTTGTTCTGTTTAGGCCCCTATATTTGGAGTAATTTATTGCAGCAGCAATACAAAACTAGCATACTTAGAAACTCTTGAAGTAAAAAGAATGTACATTAAATTAGCTGACAAAGATAAAATAAGCAATGTACTTAAAGACCATATTAAAAGTTTATAGACTGAGGAAAAAAATGTCACAGTTGGAAAACCAAAGTTAGAAAAGGAAAGCCAAAGGCTCTGGCAGAAACTTTGAGTAGTTTTTGAACTACATTGAAAAAGAAATGTATTTTCATGAAACAGTCAATTTAGAGTAAATTTATCAAGAAGAAAAAATAGAGGAGAATCTTTCTGAAGTAATTAGATGGTCAGCCACTCATGAAAAGCACTCTCTGTGTTGACAAGTTGCTTCTGACTCACAGTGATCCTATAAGACAGAGTTAAACTGTCTCATAGAGTTTCATAGGTACAAGTGGTGAATTTAAACTGCCAGCCTTTTGGTTAGCAGCCACAGCACTTAACAATAACACCACCAGGGTTTCCATGGGAAGTATCAGGCATTTATAAAGCCACGTGCCGTCGATCCGACTCATGCAAGCCAAAATCATGCAGAAAAGTTGGAAATAATCACTGGCTATGTCTGCTAACCAAAAGATTGACAGTTCAAATCCGCCAGGTGCTCCTTGGAAACTCTTTGGGGCAGCTCCACTTTGACCTCTAGGATGGCTATGAGTTGGCCCCAACTCTATGGCAGTTGGTTTTTTGTTTATCAATGTCAGAGTGTTCACCTTAAAATAAAACCCATGATAACAGATTTAGAGTGCTGGTGATTGAGAATAATGGAAACTTCAATACAAAAATTTGCTGAGAACATGTATAAATGTGAACATTTTGAAAAGTATCTTTATTTTCCTTATGTTCTACACTGGACATTTGTCAGACTCCAGAGAAGACCATCAGGGAATACTCTTGATGATCCTGAAAAAAATACAAATACTGTTTTTCAGTGATTCAAGGCCCCAGGCTCCAGTGTTTGCTATGGACCAGATGATACCCCATGGGACCAAGACCCCAGAAGAAGAATCCCTTCATCAGCTCAACTCCATCCCCACTCTGTAGCCCCCTTATCAAGGAAAGACAGATTTTATCCTGGTGTTCCTTGCACTAGCAGTTCCTTAGGACTTCTGATCACTCCACCTACATGGAGGACCAGATACCGGTCCTGCAGCTCTTGCTTCTATCAGGGCAAAGTTCATATGGTACAGAAGAATCACAGCCACCATTTACTGAGAGAAAGACCCTTGTCCACTCGTTTTTGGAAAGCTAGGACAAACCTGCACATAAATCTCTTTCAAGGGAATTCCCTGGCTGAGAGCATCGTCTACTGACAAAAAGAAATGTTTCTGTACCAAGCACTGAGTTCAATCTTGTGGTGTTCACGCAACCTGAAAATAAGTGCTTTCAATTCCTGCTATGAAGCCGTAAGTCTGCAAACCAGGGCACCAGCTCCAGGGAAAGGCTTCGTGTCACTATCAGCTCTAAGAGAAGGGCTTTGTCTCTTTGGTTTCTGTTTCCTGGTTCACTGGATATCTCTGTGTGGTTTGGCACCTATCTGCCCCCGACTCTGATTGGTTAATCTGCAGCATTTATATTTTGTAAGAGATTAGTTCAATATATACCTACACTTCATTAGCTTAACAAAGACAACCCATTCCCAAATGGAATTAGAGACTTATAGGTTAGGATTTGCAGCACATATTTCTGAGGGATGCAATTCAATCTATATAACATACAGAAATTGTAATTCTTAGGGTAAAAACAAAAAATCAAACCTGCTGAGGTTGACTCTGACTCATGACAACCCTACAGGACAAAGTAGACCTGCCCCATTAAGTTTCCAAGGAAAACCTGATGGATTCAAACTTTATGCAAATACAATTTATTTAAAAGTAAATTTATGAGTTAATTTCTTCCTTTTTTTGTTTTCCTATTTCTGCACAGTCTAGGCATAGTATTTTCCCTGAAGTATTTAAAATTCGACCATCACACAAACTATAGTGTCACATTTGGGGATATTAATGTCCATTTGTATATACCAAAGGATGGCACTTGGCTTAGCAAGGATGAGTTTATTCTAGCCATCAAGACAATTCCTACTCATAGTGACCCTACAGGACAGAGTAGAACTGTTCCCATAGAGTTCCTAAGAAAAGTACCTGGCGGATTTGAACTGCCACCTTTTTGGGTAGCAGATGTAGCACTTAACCACTATACCACCGGGATTTCCATCGCTGAGAACAAATATGTTAGCCAAAATACTTTTTAGATTAGGTAAAACGCTCATTTACCTTTGTCATTGTGACTAACACAAAATCCAGACTCCCACACTGTGGGCCACAGGGTTCTGTGCAGGCTCGCTACTGATCCTGTCTTGTTCCCCTGATCCTGTCTTGTTTTCGCTCTCCTCCAGCTATTCTCGCCTCCAGCCTGGGCCTCAAGCCTTGTCTTTCTTTTTGGCTCATTCTTTCTTCTGCCTGAGATGTAGTTTATTTGGGGTTTTGTGTTTTCCTTATTCCCTCGTTACCTCTTGTTCTTTGTGTTTTAAATGGTATGTCCTTAAAGAAGCTTTCACTGATTTCACAGTTAAAGTTACTCTTCTTGTCCTTGTTCTCCTTCACATCCTGTGCTTTTCATATTTTCCGTGCTAACACTCTGGGCAATGCACAAATATATAGTTAGGTATGTGATTATATGTTGAATGTGCATAAACACCCTATGTCTCCATGCAGTCAATGATTAACTCCACTTTTGTTGTTTGTTTGTTTACTATATACAGTGATTTTAGTGTCAAAAATGAAGGGCACTTATTTGGACAGGATAATTCCTCCTTGTGTGAGAGTATCACAGAGGTTTTTCTGCAGTAACAATGCAAAATAAATATCCTCACTTCAGGGGGTTACAGCAACAAACTTTAATGTCTAAACCACAGTGGGTTTGTTCTCCTGGGTGCAGCTAGGCTTGAGTTTCAAGTCTATTCCATTCATTCCATTCTGTTTCTCATTCAGGGGTTCAGTCTGAGGGAGAAGTAGCTACACCAGTATCTTCTTCTTATGGCAGATGTCCCAAGCATAGAAGCATACGTCTTAAACCGTCATCTCAGAAGTGACACACCTTCATGTCTGCCCACATTCCATTTGTCAAAAATAAAGCAACCTGAACTCACTGCAGTTGAGT
Organism: Heterohyrax brucei; assembly: GCA_028571685.1. NCBI lineage: Eukaryota > Metazoa > Chordata > Mammalia > Hyracoidea > Procaviidae > Heterohyrax > Heterohyrax brucei. Next base: position 111,625,578 of record CM053148.1, read on the forward strand.
CGATTCCAACTCATAATGACCCTAAAGGACAGAGTAGGACTGCCCTCGTAGAGTTTCCAAGGAGCACCTGACAGATTTGAACTGCCAAACTTTGGGTTAGCAGATGTAGCACTAAACCATTATACCAGCGGGGTTTCCTGCCCATCAACAAGTGCTAGAAGATTCGGGCTCCTCAGTGAAATAACAAGGACTGTAGTCAAAGCAAGTTTTGTGGCCAACTTTAATGAATGGTATTGGGCCCTGCAGTTTCTGCCCATTTAACCTCTTTCAGAAGACCCAGCAAAGAGATTTCTCCCAGCTACATAAACATATGCGTATGTTGTTGCTATTGCTGTCATTTCAGTTATGACTTAGTTGTGACCTCATGTGTGAAGAGTAGAACGGCTGCCAGAAGCTTTTCGAAGGTGTGAACTTTTAGAAGCAGAGTACCAGGCCTGTCTTCTGAGCATCTCTAGGTGGGTTTCAACCACCAACCTGTCAGTTAGTAGTTGAACACTTAATCTTTCATGCCACCTATGGACTCCTAGGTGCACACACCACACACAGAGAAACACTGACAGCAAATGAGAAGCTCAGGCAATGTATTGCCTGTATATTCATGCATCCATCCATTTACTCATTCACCATGTAATTACCGAGTACCTACTCTGTGCCCAGCACTGAGCTAAATACTCAATCCAGCCAATCGGACGAAGAAAACTATGTTTTTATGTAAATAATGCACTCCTTCTATGGTTATTTGCCAATTACTACCACCTCCCCTAGGAGGTAGTTTTGTAAGCAGGCTATGCTAATTATTTTTTTACAAGAACATGCAAAAAATAAAATGAAATAAAATTACTGGCACAGCAGCACTTATGAAAACACCTCACGGGGGAGGGAGCAGCTGGCAAACAAATGTACAAATGTGTATTTGTGTAAAATACGACTGACGCTAAATCCAGGTGGTTATTTTACCAGCTTATCCTCATTCAAGAATGTCCTGAGTTCATTAAGTTTCATAATGAGTTCCTGACATTTCTGAGTGCTTCAAAATTATAATTGCTTTTACATATTTTAATACTATTTTATTTATTTGCCTCCATATGGAACAATTACTCAGTAAGGAAATAACGGTGTTTATATTTCTTTCCTAAGTTTTACATGTAGCCATCTTTCAAAGTGAACATCTAAAGTCAAATTTTATTCTTAAGACTAATTTCTTGAACTAGCCTTGACTGTAGCTTAAATTTTTTTTCCTTATTTCAGGAAGATGAATATATTTAATATACTTTAAATTGCATATCATATTTTACAATGTCTCAAGGGATCCATTCTCATATGAACCAAACATCATTGCATAATTATTGCTTCAGATACTTTAAATGATGATAACTAATTAAATATACATATAATGCATTTATCAGTGATAAAATTGTAATAACTCAGTTTCTGTTCCCTCCTGAAAATGCCTATCTCTCCTCTGTAGAATAAGTTTTAAAAAGGAGCAAGCATTGCAGCAACTGAGAAGACAGCTTAGCATTAATATTTCATGGTGCAATTGAGGTGCATGCTAACTGGAGATATGCCACCATCATCCTTACAATAAGTGTAACTGTTAATCTCGCTAACATTTATGTGGAAGGTTTTTGTATGTGTATGTATAGTTTATTTATGGTAAAATTTACTGTATCCTTAATTTAAAGTATTAAAGGAATTAAATAAGTCTATCCACCTCTCCTTTCTTCACTAAAATTACAAACTACACAATCAACTCAAGCCAAATCCACGGCCATCAAGTCATTTCCAACTTGTAGTGACGGTAAGACAGATTAGAACTACCCAGTGGAGTTTCCGAGGCTGTGATCATTATGGGGAAAATCATGACATAATGGCTAAGTGCAACAGCTGCTAACCAGAAGGTTGGCAGTTTGAATCCACCAGCTGCTCCTTCGAAACTCTATGGGGCAGTTCCCTACTCTGTCTTACAAGGCTGCTATGAGTCGGAATTGACTCAATGGTAGTCGGTTTGGTTTGGTTTGATTTAATCTTTAGAGAGGCAGACTGCTGTATCTTTCTTCCACACAGCTGCTGGCATGTTCCAGCCACTGACCTTTTGGTTAGTAGATGAGCATTTAACCTCTCTGACACCAAGACTGTTCAAACTATACAAGTTCTGTTTAATTCTGGTGTGCATTGCTTCACTTCTAAGGAAAATCAAAACTCTTATCTATATACGTTATCCCCAAACTATGACCCACAGCGAAGTTTTCACCGGTCAGTAGGAATAATCCATCTGGAAAACACAAACAGATGAGCAACAAACAGGTAAAAAGTAACAGCCATCCCTTAATGTTCTTACATAGTCTGAGAATGGTAGCAATTTACAGATAAATCCTGAGATAGTTTGTTAGCAGATCTGTAGAACTGTACTTTAGCAGAGATTTGCCCTCCCTACATTTTTATTATGAGGCACTGGTGGTTCTTGTAGAATTCTTGTCTTCTATGTGGGAAATCTTGTTTGATTCCTAGAGAATACATCCAGCCACCACCCATCTGCCACTGGGAGCTTGGGTGTTGCTATGACACTGAACAGGTTTTAGCAGAGCATGCAGTCAAAGATGCACTAGGAAGAAAACCTGGCAACCTATTTGCAAAAATCAGCCAATAAAAATCCTGTAGATTACAATGATCCCATCTGCAACTGGTTATGGAGATGGTTGGGGGACCAGGCAGTGATTGTTTCCAGTTGCATGTGATTGTCATGTGTCAGAGCCTGTTCTACTGCAATTAAAAACAGCAACAATCAATTTTTGTTAACATGTCATTTTCTTTTATAGAAATAATAGCAATTGTTTTTGGAAATCACAGTAACTATTGCTTATTTATCAAACACATGTCCTTTGACTCAACTAGTTGTTGGTACTACATGTCCCTTTTTGTGGGGGAAGGAGGTAGTCATTTATTCATCTATGAAATATCAAGATCTGAGAATTTATGGGTGTGTGGGAGGCAAATGTTTTGCTCTTGAAAGTCATTTAACAACAAAAAAAATTAAAAAATCTCAAACAGGATGTACCTTGTCAGGTTAGCATGCAAAGCACATGGGAAAAGAGTTCACATAGATGGCTACATAGTGCTGCTTCTGTAGCTTTGTGGGGCAAAGACTATTTGAAAAGTACTGTTGATTAGTTTTCCTACACAATATTCCTTCAGGAAAGGGTGGAATAGTGGCTTTTTCTGGGTTTCACTAGAGACTAATTTACGCAGCAGTCTCATGCAAAACAAAGCTTGTTTTTATGCAAGTCTTTGTATCTTTAACTACAAGAACCTCAGAGTTCCTGGCTATCTAAAATGTTTAGAGGATTCAAACTCTGAGTTTGACTCCTTTTCAAATTATTTCTTCTTATAAGTTTATCTAAGCCAGTGCCTAAGGCAAAAGCTTTGTAGTATATTAATGTCCACAATTTAAAAATAATTTTCTATCGTTTCCAGACAATTGTTCACAAATAACAAGCCATTCTTGGAAAACAACACAAAATGGAACAGCAACAGAAATACTAGAAATCCCTGCTGGCCTCTGGTTGGAGGAAAGAGAGTGGGTGGAGAGGAGGGGAAAGGAGACTATTGGGAGGATGAGACCTGTATGAAGTAGAGAAGAATAGTGTGCTGTCACCGGGCAGGGAGAGCAGTGGAAGCTGCATAGAGGTGGGCATGTAAATTTATACGGGAATGTACATTTTCACTCAGTCATATTAAATTAAAAAAAAAAAGACATAAAAAACAGAAATCCCTCAAACACAGCAAAGGCTTTCAAATTCTCTTGCTTTGTATATTTTTATTACTAGTCAGGGAAGTCTGTTACTTTTATTGATGCCCTTTTGACCTTCCCTCTGTATGTTTTTTCCCTCAGAAACAAAAGACAAAGAAATCGTAGTCTTACTATTTCTGAAAGAACTAGGCACCAGGCACCTGCTTTACATAAGTGCTATCCACATGCCTAGGGACCCACTGCAGACTAGAAAGTATATCGCAGTGTTGTTGGCTCAGTGAACTGTTAATAGCTAATAAAGTAGGTTGTCATAGAAAAAAAATTAGGAGTTACTCTCTTCCCTTAATCCATCAAAACGACCTGTTGCTGTTGAATCCATCTAATAGCTGACTGTTTCGGGTAGAAATCCCACCATGATGTTTCCAAGGGGCACCTGGTGGATTTGAACTGCTGATTTTCAAGTTAGCAGATGCAGTTCTTAACCATCATGCCACCAAGGCTTCCTTCAAACCATGTGTGACGGAATTATCTTTTATATTTTATTAGCAGTGCTGGATCATCTCCCTCCGTTTGTAATCATGCACCCTACACTGGCAGGGGTGCCAGAATATGTTGGAGTCACACTGAACACTTCAAGCCCCACTCAGAGAAGCCATTTGTCACATTGGGGCAGGCAATACCTGCTCATAATCAACAAGGGATGTTCCATCCAAATGGACCTAGGCATCCCCGGCATACTGGTACAAAGGTAGGTTTGAATTAGTATGCCACTTCCTTCCCATTGTTCGCTATTAATAATCAAGGCCAAAACAAAAATTTTACAAATTATACTATGATCCAACTCGACGGCATTTGGCTTTGGCATACTAATCAAATAGGAAAAGCTTATCAGATAGTAGATTTGATTGTCTATTACCAGGTAACCATAACTCCAAATAACAAAATGTAGGGTATTAAAGAATAAGCAAACACACTGTTTCTAAGCAATAATCAGCTGCCACTGAGTTTATTTCAGCTGACAGTAACCCCATGTATGTCATAGTAGAACTGTGCTCCACAGAGTTTTCAATGACTGATTTTTTTTTTAGAGTAGATTGCCAGGCCTTTCTTCTGAGACAACTCTGGGTGGACTTGAATCATCGGCTTTTCCCTTAGCACCCATTTACACTTACCCAAGGACAAATGAGGATAGACTGTTTTGCCATGCACATTAGACCGGTATCAGCAGGATACCTGTTACAAATGTAGAATCTGAGGGCCTACCTCACATACAGAAACACTGGTGGCATACTGGTGAAGTGCTGTGACTGCCAGCCAAGAGGCTGGCAGTTTACATCCACCAGGCACTCCCTAGAAGGTCTAGAAGCTCTGTAGGGCAACCCTACTCTGACCTAATGGGTCACTATGAGTAAGAGCCAACTCAATGGCATCTAACAATGACAACAGCACATCAAACACCTGAATCACAATTTTCCTTTTAACAAGATCCCTAGGTAACTGATAGGCACATTAAATATTGGGGCATAAATAGAGGATTATAGCAGGTTTGGCCTGAAATCCACACTTGGTTAGGTGGAGTACCTTGCTCATTCCATTTCAAATTAGTGCCATCCACTTAAGTTGCCTGTATCTAAGGGAGATGCTAAATTGTAAGAAAGAAATTATGTTGTCCACACATATTATATCCATGTTCTGTTATCTCCAGTGAAATGCATTGCTTTCATCTACTCTGTACTTTTTAAATATTGTATAACAAACAGGCATAAAATTAACTAAACAGTAGAAACATTTTCCTTGAAACAAGCTATATCCATTGTCTAAATATCTAAACCATCACTTAAAATAATTAAAACTTGAATATTTCAATCTTACTCAGAGGTGACACTATTTATAATAATATTTTTTAACTTTTAAAAATAATCCTAATTTAAATTAAAAACGATTTTTAGTGTCCATCATATATAAAACTTTCAGAAAGAAAAAGGATTGCAATATCCTCTACACACACATAAATTTGCTTTGAAATAACTCTTCTATCTTTACCGAATAATGAGAAGTAGAAACATTGAGTGATTTTCTATGGCGTTTTCAAATATAAACCCAAGATATTACAAAAAATCATTATTATAATTAGTCATGAATAGGCTGTTTCTGAAGTCTGATGGTTCTAATGGATTTCTGTTGCATGGTTTGCTTCTTTGCTATTGCCAAAAGAGATGGTCCAAAGAAGAGTCATTTTAGTTAATTTTGATTAAAAGCCCTTGCTTCTTTACAAAGCTGGATTATAAGAGCACAGATGGATATTCAACAACAAAAATAAACAAAGATTAACTTGGTTAATGCAAGAGACTTTCAACAGAATTATTTAGACAAGAGAGCTTGGAAGAAAAGAGACTGTTTTAATGTCTGTACATAATGTCATATAGAGAGTAAATAAGTAATGCATCAATCCAAAGGATTTTGTAGAATTGCATGGAAAGAAAGAATCAACACTATCTTGGGGACGAATCTATATGCAAATAATAATAATAATCTGTACAATAATTTATTACAAGTAACTGGTTTTTAAGAAAGGGAAGATGTCAAAGCAAAAGCATTTTGTATTATCATGCCGTTACTTTGCCCTCCAAGTCATGGTTGAACTTCTTCATGATTTTCTTTCTTACCATTACATTCATAGGTTAGAACTCACATTGCCTTGGCTAAACTCTATAAATTTTTCTGCAACAATTCTACATAGAGAAAACCAAGGATTATTTGCCCAAGTTAAGTAACAGTCACATACAGTTCATCTCCTCTATGGCTAGACATACACAACCACAAGAAAAGACTTGCATCTAAAGCTTCACTGACTTGTTTTCTAGGTTGTGAGTATTAATATTGAATGGTATTTCAAGTTCAATAAATTGTTTTGTCTTCAAAATTCATTTGTATATGAATTAGAGAAATATGGATAACAACTTTTTCGAACTAGTTCACTTATTGTTTTCATTATTTCAGGCAATCTATTAAATACTTTTCTTTCATTACCTCACATTAAAAAAACAATTGCCATCAAGTTGATTCTGACACATAGTGACTTTAAAGGACAGAGTAGAATTGTCTCAAGAACTTTTCAAGAAGCAACTGGTAGATTCAAACACCTGACTTCTTGATTAGCAGCCAAACACTTAACCAATATACCACCAGGGTTACTGACCTCACGTAGTGCTTACAAAAATTCCTTTGATTAACTTGTATTTCTATCTCAAGTTTTCAAATCAGGAAAACAAAGTACTCAGAGAGTAAATTGGTAATCCAAATTTACAGTTAGAATATGGTTGATTTCAAAGGAAACAGTAAAGTATAAATATAAATACTTCTCACTTATAAATACATCTAGTTAAATTTTAAGTCTAGGTTAAATTCTGAGCATTTTTGTGTGCTTTGTCCTTATTAATTTTTCTAAAATTAAATTATGTTTTCAAAAAAATTTTAAAAGTTTATTCTGCTTCCAAAATATATTTAATTTGACTTCTTTCTGTGACTACACTGATTGTTTCTTTGCGAGATTGTCGTTACCTAGAGAGAAGAGGTAGGCTGCAGGGGGTTAAATAAAATAAGCACAAAGAAGCCTCCCCTATGATTATTATTAGAGCATTTATGGTGAGAACAGAGTCTGGGCTGTATAAAGCTGGCAGGAGAAGGTAACACTTATAGACTATGAGTATTCCCTGATAGGAAGCTGGAAGCAGTAATTTAGAGATCAGCTTAGTTCCAAGATTAGAGATAGGTTAGTTCCTTCTGTCTCATTTTCTTTATTCAGCATGTAGACTTACCATTCATTGATTAAAAGAAAGACAAATTGTGGAAGTTGAGGTTTTGGAGACATCAAAAATATAAGACAAAATTAAACAAAAAATATATAGCTAGAAAGTAAAAGGTGTGAAGTAGGGCATAGGTACAGGTTTTAGACCTGGGCAAGAGATATATCTGATTTCTGTTGAGCCTGGAGTCATAATAATAATTTTTAAAAAGATGGCAATGGGAGATACCCAAGAATCACTGCCTTTGGAAGTGATGAGAAGATGCTATCAACTGGACAAAACTGAATATATAAGAAACTTTGGAAAACTGAGGAAAACAACCAATCTTTAAAGTGACCTCAAAACTGGAATGGGTATTTCACCGAAGAGGATACAAGAATGATAAATCAACATGGGGGGCGGAGTTGAATATCATTCGCTATTAGAACAACACAAATTAAAATCATAAGATACCTATTAGAATGACTAAACATAATGGTTAAAAATTCTAACGATAGATCTGTCAAGGACATAGAGCAACTAGAACCTTGGTACATTCCTGATGGGATTCCAAAAGTCATGCAGTCACTCTGGAAAACAGTGCAGCAAGTTTTGTTTGTATGTGTGTTTGTTTTGCTAAAATTAAGCATACAGTTACCAACAGTCTTAATTCTTGTTATTTACAGAATAAAATGTATGTTCACACAAAAGCCTCTAAAGACATTTTCATAGCAACTGTTTTTTTTCACAATCACTACAAACTGAAGACAACTCAAATACCCTTCCTCATACAAACTGGTAAATGAACTGTAGTACCTCTACACAATGAAACGTCATTTAACAATAAAGAGAATCAAACTATTGACATATGAAACAACTGGGATGAATTTCAATTCATTATGATGAATAAAAGAAGCAAATCTCAAAAATATATATTCCATGATTCCAAAGTCATATTGATCTCACTTTGATTATCAAGGTATACCTTACTCAAGACATTGGCTTCTCAGTTGTATCATGTGGTTTCAAAATTGGACAATTAGATAAACCATTGGCCAAACTGACAAAAGAAAATCAGAAGAGAAAGAGAATAGCTCAAATAGGAAATGAGATGGGTGATATCAAAACATCTCCAACTGAAATTAAAAGGATCACGACAAAATGCTATGAAAAAATGTACTCTTAAAAATTTGAAAACCTGGAGAAAATGGACAAATTTCTAGAAACACATCACCTACCAAAACTAGCATCATCAAAAGTAGAACAACTCATTAAACTCATTACTAAGAAGAGACTGAAAAGGTGATTTAAAAAAAAAAAAAAACTCCCAAATAGAAAAACCTAGCCATATTCTTTCACTAGCCAGGTATTTCAAAGCACAGAAAAGGATGAGATACTACCAAGCTCATTCTATGATGTCAGTATAACCCTGATACCAAAACCAGGTAAAGACACCACAAAAAGGGAAAATTACAGACTAGTATCTCTCATGAACTTCTATGTAAAACTTCTCAAGAAAATTCCAATCGAATTCAACAATGCATCACAAAAATAATTCACCATGGCCAAGTGAAATTCATACTACATGCACAGAGATGGTTCAACATTGGAGAAACAATGTAATTAACATAAATAAATCCAAAGAAAAGAACCAGTTGATTTTATCAACTGATGCAGAGAATCGTATGACAAATTTCAACAGCTATACATGTTAAAATCTCTCAGAAAATAGGAACAGACAAGAAATTCCTCAACATAACAAAAGATATCTATGCAAAGTCAACAGCAAACATCACACTAAATGAACAGAGTCTGATAGCATTCCCCTTAAGAACAGATACCATACAGGAATGCCCTTTATCAACACTCTTACTCAATATTGTGCTGAAGTTTCTAGCTAGAGCAATGAGGTAAGATAAAAAATAAAAATGAAGAGCATACAAATTAGTAAGGAAGAGGTAAGAGTATCTTTATTTGTAGGTGATATGATGTTATGCACAGAAGACCCTAAAGAATCTACAAAATAACCTCTGGAACTAATAGTTCAGCAAAGTATCAGTAAACAAGACAAACATTTATAGATCAGTTGGATACCTTTACACCAAAAAAGAGACCTTCGAAGAGGAAATTAGCAAATCAATACTACTTATAATATGAAGAAGATAAAATACCCAAGAATAAATCTAACCAGAGATTTAAAACTCCTATACAAAGCAAATTAAAAGACTTTACTGTAAGAAACCAAAAGAGGCCTACACAAGTGGTGAAACTTACTTGCTCATGGATAGGAAGACTTAACATCATAAAAATGTCTATTCTAGCCAAAGTGATCTAAAGATACAATTTAATCCTAAAACAAATTCCAGTGAGATTTTCTAATGAGATGGAAAAAATAAATCACCAACTTCATATGGAAAGGGAAAAAGCCTTGCATAAGTAAATCATTACTGAAGAAGAACAACAAAGTGGGAGGCCTCACACTACTTGTCTTCAGAACCTATTACACTTCCATGATAGAACACCTTGGTACAAAGACAGATACATAGATCAACAGAACAGATCTGAGAATCCAGATATAACATCATCCACATATGAAAAGTTAATATTTGACAAAGGTCTAAGGTCTGTAAAATAGTGAAAGGATAGTCTCTTTAACAAATAGTGTTTACATAACTGGATATCCATCTGCAAAAAAATGAAAGAAAGCAAGCAAGCAAGCAAGCAAGCAAGCGAGCAAGCGAGCAAGCGAGCGAGCAAGAGAGCAAGCGAGCAAGCGAGCAAGCGAGCAAGCGAGAAAGAGAGAAAGAGAGAAAGAGAGAAAGAGAGAAAGAAAGCGAGCGAGCGAGCGAGCGAGCAAGCGAGCGAGCGAGCAAGCGAGCAAGCGAGCAAGCGAGCAAGCGAGCAAGCGAGCAAGCGAGAAAGAGAGAAAGAGAGAAAGAGAGAAAGAGAGAAAGAAAGAAGTAGCATATCTCACATTATGGGCAAAATCTAACTCAAAATGGACCAAAGACCTAAATGTAAAAATATACAGTGGGGTGATAGGGACAAGATGGACTAGACACACATTTCCTTAATTCCCTCTGAAAACTAAGGCCTGGATCAATAATTGAATAGAGATTTCTGGATACCCACTGGGTCCTTGGGCTCATCATAGAGCTGTCAGTTTGGACCACATGCCACTAAATGGGAAACTGCCCCTCTCTCGTTGAGCCCTATTTGCACGTACTGAAGGTATTGGCACTTTTAATTTTTTAATCTTTTGGTTGGCTGATAGCTATGGGATGGACATGAAACAGCACATACACTGAAAAGAAGTGAGTCAGTGAACAGCATGTGCTGCAGCAGAGAGACAGTGTGTGGAATAGCCACATTTTGAGAGCCTGGAGGTGAACTGAGGGCACCACAGCTCTTCTACCCTCTCTTTTCTGAGCTCTGCAATAGATTTGTTTAGTGGTGGGAGGGGCAGCTCAGCCGGGACGCCATCTTAGTTGGCTGGGAGATTGAGTTACTCCTCCAGAGGCCTCAGCAGGGCTAATTCCCAGGCTGGGAGGTAGTGTCAGTCCAGGGAGTGCTTTTCCAGTGGGTAAGACCCAGTGGGGGATGATATCAAGAAAGTAGCCACTCCCTACTTTGAGCTAGCATCTGAGGATGGCTGAAGAGGTATGTTTGTTGTCAGCCAGAAGGTGGGGCCAGCCATATTTGATGGCCTAAGTGATTTGGGAAGCTGTCAGATAGCATTTAGCAATAGTTATACTCCTTTGAGATGAAGAGGGAAGTAATAAGATATGCAGAAGTTAAAATTGAGTTTGAACTTGCAATATTAAGGGAGCTCATAAGGGTATCCCAAAGCACAACAATCCAACGTATCAAAACCAGAAACATAATACAGGAGTCTCAACAAACACAAAACCAACAATGAAAAAGATGATAAGTCAACCTGTAAAGAAGAATGACCCAGGACAGAATATCAACAGCAACACAGAAAACACCAACACAAAAATAAGTGCATCAAAATGACATTGTTAAACATATACCTATCAATAACTACACTGAATGTAAGCAGGCTGAACACTCCAGTAAAGAGATATCGAGTGACTTCTTGGATCAAAAGTCATGACTCATCTATGTGTTGCTTACCAGAAACACACCTTAAAGATAGGAACAAACGGACAATTAAAGAATGGAATAAGGTATACCTAGCTGACAATATACAAAGAAGAGCAGGTGTAGCAATACGAGTTTCAGATAAAATAGATTTTCATGTAAAATCCACCATTGCGGACAAGGATGTTCACTATTGCTGAAAGGTTCAATACACAAGCAGGATGCAACAATATTAAATATTTATCCACTCAGTACTAAAGCAATACATTGAACAAACACTGACTACATTGAAAAATTGAGATAGATAATTCTACAATAATAGTGGGACACTTCAATACTCCACTCTCAATATTTGACAGATCGTCTAGAAAAAAGCTCAGTAAAGACACAGAAAACCTTATCGCCATAATTAACCAACTAGACGTCATAGACATATACAGAACTTTCTCTCCAACAGCGGATAACTACACCTACTTCTCCAGTGCACATGGAACATTCTCCGGAATAGACCATGTCTTAGGACATAAAACAATTCTCAACAAAATCCATACATTGAATTAATGCAAAGCATCTTCTCAGATCATAAAGCCATAAAAGTCAAAATCAATAGCAGAAAAAAACAGAGATACAAAGTGCAACTCATGAAAACTTGACATCTTGCTCAAAAAGTCATGAGTTATAGAAGACATCGTAGATGAAATAAAGAAATATACAGATTCCAAAGAGAATGGAAACACTTCCTATCAGAATTTATGGGATACAGCCAAAGCAGTGCTCAGAGGGCAGTTTATCTCTATTAATGTACATATCTGGAAGGAAGAAAGAAACCAAACCAAAGAACTAACCCTACGGCTTGAACAAGTAGAGAGAGAACAACAGAGGAACCCATCAGGCACCAGAAGAAAACAGATCATAAAGATTAAAGCAGAACTAAATAAATTAGAGAATAGAACAATTGAAAAAGCTAAAAGCTGACTTTTTTGAAAATATCAACAGAATTGGCAAACCATTGGCTAAAGTTACTAAAGAAAAACAGTAAACAAACAACCCAAATAAGAAATGAGAGGGGAGTCATCATAACAGATTCAAAAGAAATAAAAAATATCATAATAGAATGCTATGAAATACTGTACTCTTAAAAAATTTGAAAACCTAGAGGAAATGGACAAATTCCTTGATTCATATTACCTATCAAAATTACCACAAGGTGAAGAAGAACAACTTAATAAACCCATCACAAAGAAAGAGATTGAAAAAGTCATCAAAAAACTACCAACTAAAAAAAGCTCGGACCCAGATGGCTTCACTGCAGAATTCTATCAAGCTTTTAGAGAAGAATTATCTCAATACTACTGAGACTATTTGACAGTATAGAAAGAAATGGAATACTCCCAAATTCATTCTATGAAGCCAACATAACCCTGATACCAAGACCAGGGAAAGACCCACCAAAAATGGAGAACTACAGATGATATCACTCATGAATCTAGCTACAAAAACCTTCAACAAAATTCTTGCCAATGGACTATAACAATATATCAAAAAAATAATCATTCATAACAAAGTTGGATTCATACCAGGGATGCAGGGTTGGTTCAAAACCAGAAAAACAATTAATGTAATCAACCACATAAATACCACAAGAGACAAGAATCACCTGATTTTGTCTATTGATGCAGAAAAGGCATTTGGTAAGGTCCAACACCCGTTCATGCTAAAAACTCTCAGCAAAATAGGAATAAATGGCAAATTCCTCAATATGGCAGTAAGGGTCATTTATACAAAGCCAACTGCCTACGTCATCCTGAATGGAGAGAGACTGAAACAGTTTCCCTTGAGAATGGGAACTAGACAAGGATGCCCATTCTCACCTCTCCTATTCAACATTGTACTAGAAGTTCTAGCCAGAGCAATTAGACAAGACCAAAAAATAAAGGGCACCTGCATCAGCAAACAAGAAGTAGAAATCTCCCTATTTGCAGATGATATGATTGTATATGCAGAGAATCCTAAAGAATCCATAAGGAAACTACTCAGATTGATAGAAGAGTTCATCAAAGTCTCAGGATACAAGATAAACACAAGTAAATCAGTAGGATTCTTGTATACCAACAACAAGACCACTAACGAAGAAATCATCAAATCAAAACCATTTACTATAACCCCTAAGAAGATAAACTACCAAGGAATTAATGCAACCAGAGAAATAACAGACCTTTACAAAGAGAACTACAAGTCCTTACACAAATGGAAAAATCTACCCTGCTCATGGATAGAAAGACTTAACACTGTGAAAATGTCTATGTTGCCCAAAGCAATCAACTTATATAATGCAATCCCAATTCAAATTCCAGTGACATTTTTTAAAGAGATGGAGAAACAAGTCACCAACTTTGTTCAGAAAGGGAAGAAGCCCCAGATAAGTCAAGCACTACTGAAGAAGAAGAACACACTGGGAGGCCTCTAACTACCTGACTTCATAACCTATTACACTGCCACAGTAGTCAAAACAGCCTGGTACTGGTACAGAAAGAGACAGATCAATCAATACAACAGAATTGAGACCCTAGAGATGACACCATCATCCTGTGAACAGTTGAAATTCGATAATGGCCCTAAGACATTAAAGTGGGGTAAAAACAGTCTCTTCAACAAGTGCTGGCAAAATTAGATACCCATCTTCCAAAAATTGAAACAAGACTCATATCTTACACCTTATACAAAAACCAATTCCAAATGGATAAAAGACCTAAATATCAAATCTGAAATGATACAGCTCATCCAAGGAAAAGCAGGAACAACAATGGAGGTGTTAATACACAACGTAGACAGACTTTAAAATCTGTCAAACCAACCACGAACAACAGAAGAAAAAATAGATAAATGGGAACTATTAAGAATCAAACACTTTTGCTCATCCAAAGACTTATTAATAGAATTGAAATGCCACCTACAGAATGGGAAAAAATATTTGGCTACTGTATGTCAGGCTGACATCTGATCTCCATAATCTATAAGGTACTACAAAATATCAATAAGAAGATAAGTCATCCAATGAAGCTATGGGCAAAGGAGATGGACAGACACTTCTCTAAAAAGGAGATCCAGGCAGCCAAAAAACACATGTGGACACATTCACGATCATTAGCTATTAAAGAAATTCAAATCAAAACTACAGTAAGATAGCATCTCTCCCCAACAAGGTTGGCCATGATCCAAAAAAAAAAAAAAAAAAATGCAACACAACAAATGCTGGAGAGGCTGGAGAGAAATTGAAACTCTCCTACACTGTTGATGGCATTGCAAAATGGTGCAACCTCTCTGGTAAGCAATCTGGTTCTTCCTTAAAAAGCTGGATATAGATATATCATTTGACCCAGTAATTCCACTGCTAGGAATATATTCTGCAGAATCAAGGCCATTCACACCAACTGATGCATGCACATGAATGTCTATCACAGCACAGTCCACAATAGCAAAAAGATGGAATCAACTCAGATGTCCAACAACAGAGGAGTGGATAGGTAAACTACAATATACGTACTCAGTGGAACACCATGCAATGATAAAGAACAGCAATGATAACAGGAAACATCTCATAACCTGGTTTCAGTTGGAGGACATTATGCTGAGTGAAAGTAATCAGCAACAAAGACAAATATTGTATAAGACCACTACAATAAGAACTTCAAAACAGACTCGTGCATAGAAGAAAAGACTTTTTGATGGCTGCAAGGGTGTGGAGGGGGTAGGGAGAGGGTTGTTTATAGATTAGACAGTTGATAGAAATTTGGTTGGATGAACTCTGTGACAGCACACACTAGAAATAAGATCAATATTAACTGGACTTCAACATAACATGATTACTCTTCCCATATTAACCCAATATTTCAAGGACAGAGTAGCTGGAGCAGGAGCCAGGGAGCATGCCCTCAAGGGATATCGAGTTCACTTGGCACAACCAGTATTTTGCTAAGAGAACCTTCTGCACCCCACATTGGTGAGTGGCGTCTGGGGTCTTAAAAGCTGCCAAGCTGCCACCTGAGGGTACAGCTAATGGTTCCAACTCAGCAGGAACGACAAAATGACATGGAGTAAAGGGAACCCAGAAGACAGAGAGACTGACTTTTGACTAGAAGGACCAGATAGTGCCCAGCCACCACCAACGATAGCCGTGGTAGAACTCACAAAGTTGAGTCTCACAGCAATACAAGAATAAAAAGGGGTGCACTCTGAGATCGCCACTAAAAGACCTCAACTGATGACCCAGGGGCCTCAGAGTTCTCCTGGGAGCATGGCCCCTGCCCCCGATGCTGCCCCTGTCCGTAAATCATAATACAGATCAACTCTCTGGACAGGAATGGATTTGACTTAGTGACACAGAGTGACCATATCTTGTGTGCATTTTATGGTTCTGTGCAGCTATAGGATGTCATCCTGCTGACCTCTTACCAGAGGCAGAGTTTGGGTGTAGAGAAGGAGATAGGAGATTGTTGGGAGGATAATACATGTATGGAGCAGAGAGGAAGAGTGTGCTGTCACCAGGCAGGGAGAGCATTGGGAGCTGCATATAGGTGGGCATACAAATTTATATGGGAATGTACACTTTCATCCAATCATAATTAAAAAAAAAAAGAAAAATTCTGTATACCACTTTGGTGAGTGGCATCTGGGGTCTTAAAACTAGCAAGTGGCTAAGTAGCATCCATTGATCTTGATACACCTGGAACAGAGAAGAATTCAGGACTTCAGAAATATGAGGAAACTATGAGGCCCGCAAAAAGAAGGTGCCTTATGTTCCAGAGACTATATCAGCATGAGATCAGAAGAGTTAGACTGTGTCCGGCCACCGCCAATGACTGCTGTGAGAGGGAACCCAACATAAAGTCCCCGATGTAGCGGGAGAAGAATCGCTGTGCAGAACTGGAACTCTACTAAAAGGCCCACCCTTAATGGTCCGTCAAACAGGAGGGTCATCTGAGGATGCGCCCCTCAGACTCACTGTTAACCCAAAGCTGAAACCAGTGCTGAAGTCAAATCTGCAGACAAGGATCAAATGACTATAAGACACAGGGTGATGCTGACAAAGAATGTGTTTTTTGGCTTAAATATACACTGGAGACTGACCTAGCAGTTCTAGTCCAAAGAAGAGGTGAGAGAGTGGAGGAGGACAGGTGTTTGTTGGATGGATACAGCAAGTAGAGTGTGGAAAGGAACACTGCGCTGTCACAGGGGAGGAAAAGCAGTCAGAATTACATTAGTCATGTGAGTACACGGTGTCACATGGCAAATTGACTTGGATTGTAAACTTTCACTCAAAGCACAATAAAATATGTATCTTTAAAAAGGATAATTAAAAAACGATAAGTTGAAATAGTGATGTTGTGGAAGGAGATTGAATGCACCATGGGCTGCCGGAAGAATGAACCTATCAGTCTTAGAAGAACTACAACCAGAATGCTTCCCAGAAGTGAGGATGGCAAGACTTCATCATGCTTATTTTGGACACATCCTCAGGAAAGACTAATCACTAGAAAAGGACATGCTTCATAATACACAGGGCCAGCAAAAATGCAAAAAACACTTAATAATAAGGATTCACATGGTAACCTTAACAGTGGCCTCAAACTTATCAAATAGCATGAAGACAGGGTAGAACTAGGCAACATTTCCTTCTGTTAACTTTGCATTGCTGTGAGTCAGAACCGAATGGGTGTCCACTAGCAACATGAGTCCACTTACGTGACATTCTTGAAAAGACAAAACTGAATGAAAGAATCAATGGTTGCTAGGTCTTAAGGGTGGAAGACTGTGTCAATAAAATGACAGCATGTGAGAGATTTTGGGGGATATGGAACTGTTGAATTGTGGGCTGGTT
Source organism: Heterohyrax brucei (assembly GCA_028571685.1). NCBI lineage: Eukaryota > Metazoa > Chordata > Mammalia > Hyracoidea > Procaviidae > Heterohyrax > Heterohyrax brucei. The sequence continues at coordinate 111,643,096 of CM053148.1, forward strand.
GCAGTTACATAAATACATAATGTGTTAGTCATAGAAATGTATACCTCATTCAATAAAAGTGAAGTTTTACTGAATTATTTTATATATATATATGTATATGTATATTTCAGAGACAGTCTAGATGAAAAAGAATAAAACAAAGTGAGAATTTAATTGCTTTATATGACATATATATGTTTCAGAGCTGGTAGATGAAAAAGAATAAAGCAAAGTATGTAATTGCTTTATATAATACAATAATTGGAATTATGGAGTTGTCTTCTGACTGCACAAAGAAAAACTTGGGGAGACTTAGAAAAGGATATGGGAGAAGGAAAGAGGTCAAAAAAGTCAGAAACCTGGGACAGGGCAAGATCTAGAAAAAAATCAGCTCAGAGATAAATTTCCTACTGCTGGAGCACCCAAGGAAGAGAAACATTTCAGCCTGTATATTTCTTTGTCTTTTATGTAATGAGCTCTCCTCCTTGTTCCACTCAAATTTTCATAGAAAATTCTGTTTTTATAGAAGTTTTGTGTCAGAATTTGCTTTGGTGAATGCAGGTGAAATGGTCTCTGCTCATTTACAGCAGTTTCTAGAACTATGTGCAGAGAGGACAGAGCTGAAGGAAATGAGAGGGTGAAGGAAGAGAGTTGGGAATCCAGAATCATATAAGCAAGGCACGGAAAGACAATCTTCCTCTTACTGAAACTTCAGCAATATTGTGATGGGTCCTTGGCAGCATTTGAGTTCCTACCCAATGCAGTAAAGTCGATTCTGGCTCGTAGTACCCTTGTAGGACAGAGTAGAACTTCCCTATTGAGTTTCCAGGGAGCCCTTGGTGGATTTGAACTGTGAGCTTTTTGGTTACCAGCCATAGCACTTACCCACTACACCACCAACATACAATTGGCTTAACAAACAGCGCAACCTACTGCCATTGAGTTGGTGGCAATTACTTATTTCCCAATCCACTTATTTCCCTCATGAGTCAGTTCCATAGCAATCCTATACATCAAAGTAGAACTGCCCCACAGAGTTTCCAAAGAGTTACACGGACACAAATAGAAAAGCTGGCTCTGACATACTCTGTCTGCGTCAAACCAGTGACAATCACTGGGAATTTTGCAAGTACGATTTCCACAATTCAAATTATTTACAGAAAATTTTTCCGTATAATCAAATATGCCTTACTGGGGTGCAAATGTCAGTAGATCTGATTCTAGCAACTGGATTATTTCTTTATCCACAACTTTGCAATTCTCAAACTCACCATTTTACTACAGTGTTCTTTTTAACATTCCCTAAAAATTCACTTGAACATCTGATATGTGATAGAAGGTAGTCATTCCATGTAGTATCTGGCCATACAGCTAGAGTCCCTGGGTTCCTTGTGATCTCCCGGGAACCAGCCCTTCTCTGAACCAGTATCAGCCCCAGAATGTGTTATGAACATTAATGCTGTTCTCAAATACTCTTCATTGCAGCGTCTCAACCCAAAAGAAAAGGGTAGTGTTATTTGCAGGCAGGTGACCACCAACAAAGAAGTATGCTGGCTATTGAAAAGCTCCGTGAAATGTGAGCAGAGAAGCCCTTGGTTTTACTATGGATTTTAGTGAAACAGGCAGTAACCCAGAGCACGCTGATCTTATTATTATCTTGGCAAGGATATAGCTTTTACCTTAATTTGGCCCTAAGTTCACTTTTATTCACTTATTTTGAAACTAAGTATTTTCCCCTCCATCCTTGCCCCTCTTCACTCCCATTTTGTTTTTGTTAGGAAAAAAAAAAAATCCTTGTTCTCCTGTCAAATAACCTATTTAAATAGATTGCTCCTATTTAATCCTTTTAGGTTTTGTGTTGCTTCACTTCATTATTTGATGGAGTAATTTGCACCAAGGCAGAATCCACTTGTTCCTCTGCATGAAGGTCTCTTTTGCTAAAAATGTCTATTTCTTTTCTTCAGTATAATTATGCCCTAAAGGACCCTCAAATCTTTTCCCAGTGATTTAGGAAATCAGTTGCTCTCTGAGTTGCTAAATTGAATTACTTGGCTCTTTAATGTTTCTGATTTAAAATCAATAAAATGTGGAAAGAAATGTGCACCAGTTAATTTCCTCACGCAGAGAGAGACGTGAGAAAGGACTGCTGTCAAGGATGTATTCTGAAGGATCTAGCAGCACAGCAAACACTGAGATATGTGCACGGTTAAAGAGAAGGAAATATATATTGTGCAAAGGCAAAAGGAAAAGAAAGAAAGATAGCACAGAAATCCCAACGTACGGGTTAACTAATTAGTTGAAAATACTGTAACAGCTCATTGGGCAATTTTGTAATCAGATGAGCCCAAGGGATGAATATGATCAGGTTTATAACAGTTCATTTTCTTTGAATGCAGCTGTATACATTGCCCCAGGAGATTCTAGAAGCAATGAAACTACAGCGACTCTTTTGATTAATAACATATTCAATCCCTAAAATCCATGAACAGAAACACATACTGTTTTGCCTGGAAGGGGACTCACAGACACTACAGAAGTCTTTCTAGAGAAAGAAGAAAGTAGCACAAAACCTTAAGAAAGGCCATCTTAATTGCATTTTCCTCTTAAAGATCATCTTTAAAAGTTTTTGTTTGTTTGTTTTTTGTGTGTGTGTCTTTATTTATTCTTTGTATCTAAGTTCACAGGGTTGATACATACTGGGATTGCTGTTATTGCAATTTCTCCCCAGTGATTTTATAGCTAACCAGGAGACATGAGCACCCACTCATTTCTGGTGGAAAACACCTATTTAAAGATACTTCCGTTGAATTTCTTTTTTTCGTTTTAAATGTTCCTCACCATTACGCATTAGGGAGAAATTTGCATCAAGGAAGAACTGGTGCTTTCAAAGCTTTCACTTGCCTCTTCATTTAGTCTTCCCAGAAAGTGTAAGCCTCTGTTGATAGCAGCCCAGATGGGTGTTCTGAAAACAATTAAGATTAAGAACATGATGGGACTGCAGAGAGCTGTAGGACGTCTGTAAATATCTAAGACTCTTGCGACAGGCTTAAGCCCACACTCATTATATGACTTTTGTCTGGGTGTTGTCTACATCAGGAATAATTAGATCATCAAAGACATATAGGAAACAAGTCCCTTGAACAGGACACAGGCATAGTTTGAGTCAGCTATTTGAACATTATTTGTTAAAGTTTAGCTAGACACAGAAATATCTGATGACATCTAACAATTCTTTTCCCTTCTGTTGAAGGAGCCTAAAATTCAAAGAACGTCATAAACAAATCAAGCTAACAGTATAATTTTGTTTAGCAGTGTCTGGCATCAGCATACAAGGTCTGACAAGTCTGTGAATTTAGTTTTTCTAAGTGATATATACATCACTGCTGAATATTACTGGCTTGGCTGGCTGAATATCACTATGGTCAACTTTGAAGTACTCCCCTTGAGAAACTATGCACGGACACCAGCACTTAGTTGGCAGTTCAAAACGATTACGGAACTCTTTCTGGAATGGCCATTGCGATGGGATGCTGGCAAGTTTGCGACTTTAATTGTATAGTTGTTTGTGAGAAAGTGTTTAGCCAATAAACAACTGTATTGAAACATCCTTCCTACTCACATGATCAGGCCCCCAATAACTTTGTTCTTTACCTGAAAATAAAGGAAATATTGATAGGAAGACATGTGGATGACTTCAGGACATCAAGGGTCATACGAGGACAGCTCTGACCGTCATTCCACAAAAACAATTCCGAAATTGCTTTGAAGGGTAGACCAGTGCATAGCTCCCCAACAGTAGTACTTCGAAGGTGACCATAGTGATATTCAGCAATGAGGTACATAAGCACTTTTTCTAGTATGAGTTTAATTGACAGGCCTCATATAAAATAAATGCAATTTCCCTTCTCTTCCATTCTTTCTTTCTAAAGCCTTGCGTGTATCACTTAGGGAGGAGAGAAAAACCAGCACAATTCCATGTGACATTATGAGTAATTTTTAAAAAATACTAAACAAATCTCTTTTTTTCCCCAATTATTTTGAAAGTTAGGTGGTATGAATGATTAACTCACTTACTGCTAACCAAAACTTTGAAGATCTGAGTCTACTCAGAGGTAATTCAGCAGAGAGTCCTGGCAAGCCACTTCTGACAAAAAAGATCAACTACGGACACCTCCATGGAGCACACTTCTACTCCGGTGCTCATGAATTTTCCATAAATCGCAGTCGACTCAACAGTAACTCTCAACAAAGTAAGGTAAAATTAAGCGGTTAAAGAACAGTGAGTATCTTAGGAAATACAGTTTATTTTTTTGAATCTAGGTTGTCATAACTATTTGAGAGTTTTTATTGTGTGAAAAGTTGATAATAATTGTATCTTATTGGCTATTAGGTGGTGTGAATCATAAAATGAACTGTTTTCCCAGGTCTAGAGAATTCTCGGAAGAAAGATAGCTAAAGGACAAGGAAGTTGAGATCAACAGTGGCTAAAGAATTAATTAGTAAATAACTATAAAACAAATAACTGTTCAGAAAACAATCAAAGAAATGCCAAATCAAACCAAACTCATCACCATCAAGCCGATTCAACTGACAGCAACCCTAAAGAACAAATCAGAACTGCCCGGCAGGGTTTCCAAAGACAGTCTAGTGGGCTGGGACCGCCCACCTTTTAGTTAGCATCGAGCTCTTAGACACGCATTATCAGACCTTCACAGAAATAGCAGAAAATATAAAAGAACAAAGGAAGTGGCATGGTAATAGTATGTTGTAATAGCATTGTGTGTGTGTGTACGGGGAGGTGGAGTTCTGATTTCCATAAATGCTGCAGTTACTACACAACTTTTCAACACTGGAGCAGCTCAATGTCACAGCTCTTCGATATAGAGCAATGCTAGGTTGTTGGCAAAACTTTGAAAACTTACAGAGCATCATTTATTGCAGAACAGTACCAGGAAATAACTTGGTGGATATAAAAATCATGAGCAAATTCTCTTTAAGAAAAGATCAGATATGCACAGCATCAAAAAAAAATCATATTTGGTGAATATTTGAACTACCAAAGTGAGGTAAACAGTTCTTTCAGGACTCAGAAGACTGGACTGTATATGGTTGAAGGGACTGGAAGTTCACATGATACAATATTACATGGTCTGCTTCTTAAAAACAGGAAGAGAATAGGGAAGAATTTTCCAACAAGCACAGAAATAAGGGTAGTGATGTTGGAAAGTAAGTGATTGCTAACGTATTGGGGTAATTACACAGAAAGGAGGCCTAGCAGAGATAAGGCTAAAACCAAAGGCAAGTGCCAGAATATGTAGGGTTTTCAGCCTTTCCTTTTCCCTTCTCTGCCCTTCCCTTCCCTCCTACTCTCTCCTCAGCTTTTCCCTTCCTTTTCCTTTTCTTGATGTTGTTGTATTTGCAATTAGGATTTTTCCACTTAAAATTGTAGTACAGAAAGCTAACTCAAAAATACTTGCTTAATACAGTAAATTTATTATGCTGGTAGATTTTGAAGGTCAGTAATTCATGGAATAAATTGCATGTTTCTGCTCCATGATGTCTAGGGCCTCATGAGAGATCTCAAAGGCCGGGGTGATGCCACAGTTTGGAAGCATTTGAAGGTTTCTTCATTCATGTGTGTAACAACTGGACTAGAATGACTCAAAAGAATAGGACTGTGACTGGAACACCTATTTGTGGCTTGGGGGACTCTAGGTAGTTGCACTTTTTACACAATGGCTTCAGAGCTCTAGATGTAACTATTTCAGCAAGCAAATTGGAGGCTACATCACCTTTTTCTGATCCAGCCTCATAAGCCCTGTGGAGTTCCTGCCACTGGGATCTACTTACTGAAGCAGTTCTATACCTGCTTGGATTCAGCAGGAGACGCAATTAATATTTTAAGACGTTCTTTTTTTTTAACCTCCCCGCTTCTTCTTTTCTTATATTGGGCTAATCTGCTGTAAAATCCCTCTTTTAATTTATTTATTTTTCATAGTGTTTTAAGCACGTTTAAAATACAAGTTAGTTTCTTATGCAAAAACTTATACATATTTGTTATGTGACCCTAGCTGCTCTTCCCACAGGATAACAGCACGCTCTTCCTTCTCTACCCTGTATTTCCTGTGTCCATTTAACCAGCAGCTGTAGCCCTCAGCCTTCTCGTTTCACCTAAGGACAAGAGCTAGCGCATTAGTCTCCTATGTCTACTTAAGCCAAGAAACACACTCTTCACCAGTGTCATTTTATGTCTTATAGACCAGTTAAAGCTTTGTCTGAGGAGTTGGCTATGGGAATAGTTTACTTTTAAGCTAAGAGAGAATCCGGAGCTGTGTCTTCTAGGGACTCTCCAGTCTGCCAGACCATCAGGTCTGGGTTTTTTGTTGGATTTCAAGTTTTGTACCCCATAACTTCCCTATTCCTTCACTGTTTTAGTTATCTAGTACTGCTGTGACAGAGATACCACAGAGTGGATGGCTTTAGCAAGGAAAAGTTTATTCTTACATAGTCCAGTAGGCTGCAAGTCCGTATTCACGGTGTCCTCTCCAGTGGAAGGCTTTGCCTCTTTGTTGGTGGTGGAGGAAGGTCTTTGTGTGTTCCATCTCTTTGGACAGGGAGCATCCTGGCTCTTTGGTCAGGGAGCATCTTGGCTCTTTGTTCAGAGGGGATCTTGGCTCAGGAACCTCAGACTTGAAGGACACACTCTTCTCCCAGTGCTGCTTTCTTGACAGTTCCCAACTCTCTGTTTCCTTCTCTTCCTTTTTATCTCTTGTAGGATAAATGGATAAAAAGTGGTACAAGCCACAATCTAGGGAAATTCCCTTTACAATGGAGTAGGAAGGTCACCTTAGGGAGGGGATTTACAGTCTCACCCTAATCCTCTTTAACATACAGCATAGGGAAATTATAGAATGGAGGACAATCATAAAATATCAGGAATCATGGTCCAGCCAAATGGCTACACACATTTTGGGGAGAACACAGCTCAATCCATGACAAGAAAGGACTCTTTGTTGAGTTCCTTCTAAGGGCAGTTGTTGGTGGTAGCAGAGCACAATCGAGTTCTTCCAGTCTCGTGCTGATATAGTCTTTGGTTTATGTATCCCTTTCTGATAGTTGGGTTTATATTTTCCTTTTGTTGCTGATGTTCTTCATTGTCCTTTGAGCCACATGAACTGGGATTGATTGATACTTTTTAGATGGCCACTTGCTAGCTTTCCCATTCACCAAAGTGGGACATAGAACATTTTCTCAATTAGTTTTGTTCTGCCAATTGACCCAATTACCCCTGAAGCCATGGTCCCATGACCACTGCCCCTGCTACCCTGTCCCTTATAAGTATTTGATTGCATTTAGGGAACCTCTTATCTTTTGGTTCAGTCCAGTTGTGCTGAATTCTCCTCTCCTGTATGTTCTCCCTCCAATTAACTTAATTTTTATCTGCCATCTAAGTAATGAATACTCCTCTCTCTCCCTTCCCACACTTGCAACCATCAAAGACTGGTTTCTTCTGTATTTTAACCTTTTCTTGAGTCCTTATAATAGTATGCTCATACAATATTTATCCTTTTGTAATTGACTAATTTCACTCAGCCTAATGCCTTCCAATTCCTCCATGTTAAGAGATATTTCCCAAGTTCATGATTGTTCTTTATCATTTCAAAACATTCCATTGTGTGAATACACCACAGCGTGTTTATCCAGTCATCCATTGATGGTCACCTAGGTTTATTCAATCTTTTTGCTATTGTGGACAGCACTGTGATGAACATTAGTATACATATATTTCTTTTTGTGACAGCCCTTATTACTCTAGGATGTAGTCAATGAAGTGGGATTACCAGATCATATGATATTTCTATTTCTAGCATTTTAAGAAAGTGTCAAATAAATTTCCAAAGTGATTGTACCACTTGACATTTCTGCCAGCACAGTATAAGTGTTTCAGTCTCTCCACAGCCTCTCCAATATTTATTATTTTCTGTTTTTTGGATTAATATCAGCCTTCTTGGAGTGAGATTGTACCTCACTGAATTTTTGAATTGCATTTCTCTAATGACTCATAATTGTAAGCAGTTCCTCATGTATGTATTAGCCATCTGCATGTCTTATTTGGTGTCATACCAGTTCATATGCTTTGCCATTTTTTGGTTGGTTTACTTGTCTTTTTGCTGTCGAGGTTTTACATTATCTTCAGATTTTAGAGATTAGACTCTGATTAGACTCGTTGTATCCTAAAATGTTTTCCCAGTCTGTAGATTGTCTTTTTACTCCTTTGGTGAAGTCTTTAGATGATTTTAATTTGTGTTTGATTTTTAAGAATTTCTAGTTATTTATTTTGTCTTCTAGAGTTTGTGCATTGTTACTAATGTTTTGCATATACTTATGCCATGTATTTGGTTTCAGTGTGTTGTCCCATTTTTTTTGTCCCTGATCTTTATCATTTTAGATTTTATATTTAGGTGTCTGATCCATTTTGAGTTAGTTTTTGTACATGGTGTGAGAACATAGCTCTTATTTTCTTTTGCATATGAATACCCAATTTTGCCAACACCATTTATTGAACTGAGTGTTTTGTCCTTAGTTCACAGACATCAGCTGCTTGTAGGTGGACAATGTTATATACAGATTCTGTATTCTCTTTCAGTGGTCTATGTGTCTGTTTTTGTACCAGTACCGGGCTGTTTTGACTACTGTGGCAGTAAAGTAGGTTCTAAAGTTAGGTAGTGTGAGGCCTCCCGCTTTGTTCTTCTTCTTCAGTAATGCTTTACTTGTTCAAGTCTTTTTCTCTTTCCATGTGAAGTTGGTGACTTATTCTTTCAATTCATTAAAAACTGCTTTTGGAATTTGGATCAGAATTGCATTGATCTCTAGATGGTTTGGGGTAGAATACATATTTTCAAAATGTTGGGTGTATTCACAAGCAAGGTAGGTTTCTGCACCTTATATAGGTGTTTTTGGTTTCTTGCAGTAGAGTCTTCGGGGGTTTTTTTTTGTATAGATCTTTTACATTTCTAAGTATATTTATTCCTAAGTTATTTGTCTTCTTGGAGACTGTTGTAAATGGTATTGATTCCACATTTCCCTCTTTGATGTTCTCTTTGTTGGTGTAGGTGAATCCAACTTTTTGTATGTTTATCTTGTATCCTGATTCTTTGTTGAACTTGTCTACTAGTTCCGGTAGTTTTCTTGTGTGTTCTTCAAGGTTCTATGTGTATAAGATCATATCATGTGCAAATATAGATGCTTTTATTTCTTTCTTATCAATCTGGATGCCTTGTTTTCTTGCCTGACTCATCTGGCTAGAACCTCTGACACAATGTTGACTAGAAATGGTGACAGGTGACAATGGGCTCCCTTCTCTGGTTCTTGTTCTCAAGAGAAATGCTTTCAGATTCTCTTCATTTACGCCAATATTGGCTGTTGGCTTTGAACATTGTTGATGTTGCTAGGTGCTGTCGAGTCAGTTCTGACTCACAGCAACCTTATGCACAACAGAAACACTGCCCAGTCTTGTGCCATGTCCACAATTGTTGCAGCCAGTGTTTTCAATTCATCTCGTCGAGGGTCTTCCTCTTTTTCACTGACCTGACACTCTACCAACCATGATGTCCTTCTTCAGGGACAGATCCCTGCAAACAACATGTCAGAAATAAGTAACAGGCAGTCTTACCATCTTTGCTTTCAAGGAGCAGTCTTGTACTTCTTCTAGGACAGACATATTTGTTCTTCTGGCAGCCCGTGGTACATCCAATATTCTTCTCCAGCATCATAATTCAGAGGCGTCAATTTTTCTTCTGTCTTCTTTATTCATTGTCCAGCTTGTGCATGCATATGATAAGGAAAAAGAATAACATGGCTTAGGTCAGGTGTGGCTTAGTTTTCAAGGTGACATCTTTACTTTTCAATACTTCAGAGAGGCCCTTAGCAGCAGATTTTCTCAATGCAATGCATCTTTTAATTTCTTGATTGCTGCTTCCATGGGCATTGACTGTGAAACAAAGTAAAATGAAATTCTTGACAATCTCAATTCTTTCTCCTTTTGTCATGATGTTATTTACTGGTCTAGTTGTGAGGATTTTTGTTTTCTTGACGTTGAGGTGCAATCCATACTAAAGGCTGATCTTCATCAGTAAGTATTTCAGATCCTCTTCACTTTCAGCAAGAAAGGTGATGTCATCTGCATAATGCAGGTTATTAATGAGTCTTTCTCTAATCCTGATGCCTCATTCTTCTTCATGTAGTCCAGCATCTCAAATGACCCTCTCAGCATACAGATTTTTAAGGTATGGTGAAAAGATACAACCCTGGCACACACCTTTTTTCTCTTTAAACCATGCAGTGGCCCCTCGTTCTGTTCTCATGACTGCCTCTTGATCCATGTACAGATTCCTTAAAAGCACAATTAAATGTTCTGGAATTCCCATTCCCTGCAATGTTAGCCAGATTTGTTATGATCCACATAGTCAATGAAATACAGATAAACATCTTGCCAGCATTCTTTGCTTTCAGCCAAGATCTAGCTGACAAAAGCAATGATATCCTGGTTCCACCTCCTCTTCTGAATCCAGGTTGAATATCTGGCAGTTCCTTGTCAATATGCTGTAGCTTCATATAAATGCATATTATTATGTTGAGGAGTTTCTCTTCTGTTTTTACTTTGCTGAGAGTTTTTAACATGAAAGAGTATTGGACTTTTTCAAATGTGTTTTCTACAACAGTTGATAAAATTAAATGGTAGTTGTCTTTTGTTATATTTATGTGGTTCATTACATTAATTATTTTTATGATGTTGAATCATCTCTGCATCCCTGGTATGGTGAATTATTATTATTATTTTGATATATATTGAATTCTATTGGCCAGAATTTTTCTGAAGATTTTTACATCCAAGTTCGTGAGTGGTATTAGTCCATAATTTTCCCCTTTTTGTGGTGTCTTTACCTGGCTTTGGTATCAGGGTTATACTACCTTCATAAAATTAATTTGACTGTATTCCATCCTTTTCTATGCTCTAATACACCTTTAGTAATAGTGGTGTTACCACTTCTCTGAAAGTTGGGTAGAATTCTCCAGGGAAGCTCTCTGGGCCAGGGCTTTTTTGTCATGGTGGTTGGGATTTTTTTTTTTTTTTTTTTTTTTTTCCTTTTCAGTCTCTTCTTTTGTTACAGGTTTATTTAGTTTTTGTACCTCTCTTTGAGTTAGTTTAGCTAGGTAACCTGTTTCTAGAATTTTTTCTGTTCGCCTCTAGGTTTTCAAATTTGTTATAGCGCAGCTTTTCACAGTGTTCTGTTAATGTTTTTTTTGTTTTGTTTTAATTTCATTTGGGTCTGTTGTAATGTCACTCATCTCAATTCTTATTCAGGTTATTTGATTCCTCCTTTGTTTTTCTTTTGTCAGTTTGGCCAACGGTTTCTAAATTTCATTGATCTTTTCAAAGAACCAGTTTTAGGTCTTGCTAAGTCTTTCAATCATTTTTCTATTCTGTAATTCATTTATTTTTCTTAATAATATATATATATATATTTTGCTTTCTTCTGGTGTCTGAGGGCTTCTTTGCTACTCCCTTTTCACTTGTTTGAGTTGTAGGGTTAATGCTTTGATTTGGGCCTATTCTTCTTTTTGGACATATGCTTTGTTGAAATACATTGACCTCTGTGCACCCCTTTTGCTGTGTCCCAAAGGATCTGCTAGGATGTGCTTTCATTCTCATTTGATTTTGTGAATTTCTTTATTCCATCTTTAATTTCTCTATAACTCAGTAGTTTTTGAGCAAGGTGTTCTGCAGTTTCCATGTGGTTGATTTTTTTCCTTTGCTTTTTCTGTTGTTGATTTCTACTTTTATGGCTTTAAGTTCTGAAAAGATGTTTTGCAATATTCCAATGGTTTGTGTTTTGTTAAAACTTGCTTTATGACCTGATATGTGGTTTATTCTGGATAATGTTCCATTTACTTGAGAAGAAAATTTATTTGGCTGCTGTTAGGTGCAGTGCTCTGTATATATTTATGAGACATTTAGATCTTCTGTGTCTTTATTGAGCTTCTTTCTGAATGTTTAGTCCTTCATTGAGTGTAGTATGTTAAAGTCTCCTGCTGTTATTGTGGGGCTGCCTGTTTCTCTTTTCAGTACATTTAGAGTTTACATATTTAGGAGCCCTATCATAAGGTGAATGGAAACCCTGGTGGCATAGTGGTTAAATGCTATGGCTGCTAACCTAAAGGCCAACAGTTCAAATCTGCAAGGCATTCCTTGGACACTCTACGGGAAGTTCTACTCTGATGTATAGAGTTGCTATGAGATGAAATTGACTTGACAGCAGTGGGTTTTGGTACCATAGAGTGTGTAAATATATAATATGGTTATGCTCTTCTAGTGTATTGACATTTCAATGATTGTACAATTTCCTTCCTTATCCATTTTTGTGTATTTTACTTTAAACTCTGTTTTTTCTGAACTTGATATTACCACTCCTGTTCTTTTTTGAATATTCTTAGCCTGATGTGTTTTCTTCATCCTTTGAGTTTTAGTTAATTTGTTTCTCTAAATCTAAGATGTGTTGTCCCTTGTAGGCGGTATTTAGATGGATCGTATTTTTTAATCCATCCTACCACTCTGTCTCTTTCTTGGTGCATTTAATTCATTTACATTCAGTGTTATTATTGATAGATGTGAGTTTAGTGCTGTCATGTTGACGTCTTAGTGTGTGTGTGTGCATGTGTGTGTGTATATGTAGACAATTTCTTGGTTCCACTTAATTTTCTGTGCTGAGTCATTGTTCTTGGTGTTTTCATATTCTTCATTGTCGTTGGTTTTGTATTATCTGAGACTTCATGTTTTTCTTTTCTTTTTTAATTTGATGTGCAAGATTATTAATTTCCTTTGTGGTTACCTCAGTATTTACCCTCATATTTTCTCAACTTAAGCCAGTCTTTCATTTCACATAAAAGATCAATGACTACCTTTTTTTAATATTCCTTTTCTATAAAAATGTTTTCATCTTTTATGTAATGACATCTCTGTTTCACTGTTTTCAGCATTTAAGCTTTTTTTTTATTTATTTGTTTCTTTCTCTCTGTTCCATCTGGATTGGTATCTGTTCACTCTGTCCTGCATTATAGTCTTGGGGTGTTGTCCAGTGCTGCTAATTTTCTAACAGAAGGACTCCTTTTATTGTTTCTTGTAATTTTGGCTGTGTTTTTCAAATTTCCTAAACTTTTGGGGGTTTCTTTTCCCCTCCTTTTTGGAAGTGTCTTAATTTCACCATCACACTTAAGAGACAGTTTTCCTGGATATATAATTTTTTTTTACTTCATTTTATTTTATTTTATTACGATTGAGTGAAAGTTTATAATACATTCAAATTTCTATGTCCACCCATCTGCATCTCCTTCTGCTCTCCTTTCCAGGTGACAGCACACTCCTCCTTTTTGTTGCATACATGTCATATCCTCTTAACAATCTCCACTCTATCAACTCTCCTCTAGTAAAAGGGCAGTAGGATGATATCCTGTAGATGCAAAGAACCATAAAGTACACAGGCGATATGATCACTCTGTGTCCCTGAGTACATTCTATTCCTATCCATAGAGTTAACCTCGCTAATGATCTATGATCAGGGCAGCATAAAGTCTAGGAGCCACTCTCCCAGAGGAGCTCTCAGGCCTTCGGCCATGAATTGTAGTTTTTTAGTGGAGTTCATAGTGAGCACTCCTATTTTTCTGGTGTTGTTACTGGGACTCAACATTGTGAGCTCCCATCACAGCTGTCATTGGTGGTCGCTGGGCACCATCTGATTCATCTGATCACATGTTGATATAATCACCAATTCATGTGCCTCTTTCTGTCCTCTGTGTTATTTTTCCCTCATGTCATTGTTGCCCTTGTTGATCATCTGTTCCAGCTGAGTTGTGACCACTTGCTCTACCTCAGATGACAGCTTGCTAGCTTTTAAGAACCCAGACACCACTCACCAGAATAGAGTACAGAAGACTCCCTTAGCAATAGGCTAGTTATGTCAACTGGCCTTGAAGTCCCCTGAGAGCATGGCCCCCAGGTCCCCACCCCTGTTACTCTATCCTTGCAATATTGGGTTCAAACTGGAAACATTTTCAGGTTATGTTGAAGTCCAGTTAAATTGATCTACTTTCTAATGTGTGCTGTCACTGCTTTCACACAACCAAATTTCTATCAACTAAACCATAACCAACATTCTCCCTCTCTCCCTCCCTCCCTTACAACTGTAGAAAAGTCTTCTCTTCTGTACATGACTCTGTTTCGAAGTCCTTATAGTAGGAGTCTCATACAATATTTGTCTTTGTGCCATTGAATGATTTTACACAACATAATGTCTTGCAATTGAAAACAGGTTATGAGATGCTTCGTAAAGTCACCATTGCATGGTGTGCCACTGAGTATATGTGCCATAGTTTCTTTATCTATTCATCTGTTGTTAGGCATCTGGGTTGATCCCATCTTTTTGCTATTGTGGACTCTGCTGCAATAAACATTCATGTGCATGTCTCTGTTCATGTGACTGACCTTGATTCAGTAGGATATATTCCAAGCAGTGGGATTACTGGGTCAAATGGCATAGCTATTTCCAGCTTTTAAAGGAAACACCAGATTGCTTTACAAAGAGGTTGTACCATTTTGCATTCCCACCAGCAGTGTAGCAGAGTTCCAGTTTCTCCACAGCCTCTCTAGCATTTGCTGTTTTGTGTTTTTTGGATCATGGCCAACCTTGTTGGAGTGAGATGATATCTCTTCTTAGTTTAGATTTGGATTTCTTTAACAGCTAATGATTGTGAACATTTCCTCATGTGTCTATTGGCTGCCTGGATAACCTCTTTTGAGAAGTGCCTGTCCATCTGTTTGCCCATCACCTAATTGGGTTATTTATCCTTTTCTTGTTGATATTTTGCAGTACGTAGTAGATTATGGAGATCAGCTATCAGTCTGAAATACAGTGACCAAGTGTTTTTTCCCATTCTGTTGGTGATGTTTGATTTTTAGTAGTTCCCATTTATCTATTTTTTCTTCTGTTGATCTTGCTGTGTCAGATTTTGAAGTCTGTCTACACTGTGTATTAAAACTTCCATTGCTAATCCTACTTTTTCTTGCACAAGCTTTATCATTTGAGGTTTTATATTTAGGTCTTCTACCCAGTTGGACTTCGTTTTTGTGTAAGGTGTGAGATATGGGTCTTGTTTCAATTTTTTGCAGATAGATATCCAATTTTGCCAGCACCATTTGTTAAAGAAACTGTTTTTATACCAGTTTACAATCTTAGGGTCTTTGTCAAATATCAGCTGTTCATAAGAGACTGGTGGCATCTTTGGGTTCTCAACTCTGTTCCATTGGTCTACATGTTCCCTGTCTCATTTGGTAACAGTACCAGGTTGTTTTGACAACGGTGGCAGTGTAATAGGTTCTAAAGTTGGGTAATGAGAAGCCTCTTACTATCTTCTTCTTCTTCAGTAGTGCTTTGCTTATCTGGGGTTTCTTCTTCTTCCAAAAAAAAATGATTTGTTTCTCCATCTCATTGAAAAGTGTCACAGAAATTTGTATTGGGATTGCATTGTATAAGTAGGTTGCTTTAGATAAAATAGTGGTTTTCACAATGTTAAGTCTTTCTATCCATGAGTGGGGTACTTTTCTTCATTCATGTAAGTCTCCTAGTTTCTTGAAGCAAGGTCTTGTAGTTCTCTTTTTATAAGTCTCTTATTTCTCTAACTGGATTTATTACTAGGTATTTTGCCTTGTTGGGGGCTATAATAAATGGCATTGGTTTGGTGATTTCCTCTTTAATGATCTCTTTTTTGGTATAAAGGAATCCTACTAATTTCCTTTTGTTTATCTTGTATCCTGATACTTCCTTGAACTGTTCTATTAGTTTGAGTAGTTTACTTATGGATTCTTCAGGATTCTCTGTGTATACAATTATATCATCTGCAGAAGGGAGATTTTTACATTTTCTTTGCCAATGCAGATGCCCTTTATTTCTTGGTCTTGTCTAATTGCTCTGGCCAGAACTTCTAGTACAGTGTTAAATAGGAGGGGTGAAAGTGGGCATCCTTGTCTAGTTCCCACTCTCAGGGGAAATTCTTTCAGTCTCTCTCCATTCAGAATAATATAGGCAGTTGGCTTTGTATAAATGGCCCTTATTGTGTTGAGGAATTTGCTTTCTATTCCTATTTTGCTGAGAATTTTTAGCATGACTGGGTGTTGGACTTTGTCAAACGCCTTTTCTGCATCAGTTGACAAAATCAGGTGATTCTTATGCTTGGTGTTACTTATGTGGTTGATCACATTAATTGTTTTTCTGATGCTGAACCAGACTTGCATCCCTGGTGTGAATCCAACTTGGTCGTGATGAATTATTTTTTGGATATGTTGTTGAATTCTATTGGCAACAATTTTGTTGAAGATTTTTGCATCTAGGTTCATGAGTGGTACTAGTCTGTAGTTCTTTTTTATCGGCTCTTTCCCTGGCTCTGGTATCAGTGTTATGCTGGCTTCCTAGAATGAATTTCTAAGTATTCCATCCACTTCTATGCTGTGAAGTAATCTCAGTAGTACTGGAGTTAACTCTTCCATAAAAGCTTGGTAGATTTCTGCGGTGAAGCCATCTGGCCTAGGGCTTTTTTTTTTTTGGTTGGTAGTTTTTGGATACTTTTTCAATCTCTTCCTTTGTGATGGGTTTATTAAATTGTTCGACTTGTCCTTGTGAGATTTTGATAGGTGATATGAATCTAGAAATTTACACATTTCCTTTTGGTTTTCAAATCTATTAGAATACAGTCTTTTTTAGTATTCTGTTATACTTTTGATTTCTGTTAGATGTGTTGTGTTATCTCCCATCCCATTTCTTATTTGAGTTATTTGCTTCCTTTTCTGTTTTTGTTTAGTAAGTTTAGCCAATGGTTTCTCAATTTGTTGATTTTCTCAAGAAATCAGCTTTGGGTCTTATCAATTTTTTCAATCATTCTTCGGTTCTCTAACTCATTTAGTTCTGCTCTAATCTTTTTCACGAGTCAGATCCGACTCAACAGCACTTGGCTTTGGCTGGCTAATCTTTTTTTATCTGTTTTCTTCTGGTGACTGAGGGATTCCTCTGTTGCTCTCTTTCTACTTATTCAAGCTGTGGGGTTAGTTCTTTGGTTCAGGGCCTTTCTTCCTTCTGGTTGTGTGCATTTATAGAGAAAAATTGACCTCTGAGCATTTCTTTGGCTGTATCTAATAGGTTCTGGTAGGAAGTGTTTTCATTATCATTGGAATCTATAAATTTCTTTATTTCATCCTTGATTTCTTCTTTAACACAAGGCTTTTTGAGCAAGACGTGGCTCAATTCCATGAGTTCCAATTTCTATCTCTGTTTTTTATGATGTTGATTTTGACTTTTATGGCTTTATTGTGTGAGAAGGTGCTTTGCAAAAATTCAATAGTTTGGATTTTATTGAGAATTGTTTTATGTCCTGACACATGGTCTATTCTGGAAAACGTTCCATGTGCACTGGAGAGAAGGTGTAGCTATCTGTTGATGAATAAAAATTTCTGTATATGTCAATGAGATATAACCAGTTAATTGTGGCAATAAGTTCTTTTGTGTCTTTGTGAGCTTTTTCTAGAAGATCTTTTTAATATTGACAGTGGAGAAGGGAAGTCCCCCACTATTATTGTGGAATGATCTATCTTATTTTTCAATGTAGTCAGTGTTTGTTCAATGTATATAGATCTCTAGTACTGAGTGCATAAATATTTAATATTGTTAAGTCCTGCTTGTGTATTGAAATTTTCCCCAATAAGTAGTGACCACCCTTGTCCATGATGGTGGATTTTACGTTAAAATCTATTTTATCTGGGATGACTATTGCCACACCTGCTCTTCTTCGTATATTGCTAGGTTAGTAGATTTTATTCCATCCTTTAATTTTCAGTTTGTTTATATCTTTAAGTCTAAAGTGAGTTCCTTGTAAGCAATGTGTAGATGGGTCACGTCTTTTGATCCAAGATGTCACTTATTGTCTCTTTACTGGAACATTCATTCTATTTACATTCAGTGTATTTATGGATAGATATTGTTTAGTGCTGTCATTTTGATGTATTTGTATTTGAGTTGGTGTATTCTTTGTTGCTTTTAATATTTTGATCTTGATCATTCTTTATGGGTTGATTTGTCCCCCTTTTCAGTATTGTTTTTGTGTTTGTTGAGACTCTTGTGTTACATTTCTTGTTTTGATATGCTGCATCTTTATCGTGCTTTCTGGCTACCCACATCATCCTCCTTAATATTCTAAGTTAAAACTTAGTTTTAACTTCTACATAGCTTATTAACTTCTTCATCTGTAAGGACTATAACTAATGTAGTACATTGCTCTGTTTAATGTGATGGTCTCCTAGTTTTCACGATATAATCAATACTTCTCTTCTTTTAATATAATAGTTTTGGTTGAATTTGGTTCCTTCCATAACTTGGTATGTTTCTGGATATTGTGTGCTGCATTGGCTTCTAAAATATAGAGTCAGTGGTTTTGTTTTTCTAAATGAAGAGCTTCTCTCAGGATTTCTTATAGCTTTGATTTGTTTTTAACAAAGTCTATAAGTTTTTGTTTATCTGTAAATGTGTTAATTTCATTTTCATATTTGAAGACAGTTCTTCAGTACATATAATTCTTGGTTGGAAGCTTTTCTCCTTCAAGGCTTTGAATGTGTCAGCCCACTGACTCTGTGCCAACATCGTTTCTGCTGAGAAGTCAGCTGAAAGCCTCCAGGGCTTTCCTCTGTAGCTTTGATTTAAGTCTTTCTCTCTGTAAGAATTTCTGTTTATGTTTCATTTTCTTAAGCCTGGTTGTAATGGTTGTTGGTGTCTTTCTTTTGGGGTCTATATTATGTGGTGTTCAATACACAGCTTGGATATCTGTGGTCTCTTCTTTCATAATTTCAGGGAAGTTTTCTGTCAACAACTGAACAGCAATACTCTCTGAGTTTTCAGCTATCCCTCCCTGTTCAGGAACTCCAACTAATCATAGATTGCTCCTTTTGAAAGGGTTCTACATGTTTCTTAATGCTTCTTCATTGATGTTGTTTCTTTTCCCAGATTTCTCCTCATAAATGCTGGTGTTAGTAGCTCTGTCTTCAAGGTCAGTATGTCTAGTTTCCAGTTGTTCAGTTCTGCTCTTTTGGCTTTAAATTGACTTGTCTAATTCTGCAGTTCTCGTTAATGATCTGATGGATTTCAGAATGCTGATGCTCTATCAGATTGAACTGCTTGCTTAAATTTTCATATTGCTTTGCTGCATTTTGTATCTTCTGTAGGAGATCTTTCCATATAATTGTTTTGTACTTGACCTCTGATAGTTTCACAAAAGCTTCTTCATCTGGGAAGTTTTTTTGTTCTTTCTTTTGGGAGTTCTGGAGCCATGGGTCAATTTTTCTTTAAACGTTTGGCCAAAGTTTGTTGATTTCTGGACATGTAGTGAATGTTTAGTTTATCTAGTGTCAGCTTTGCAGGAGCTGAGTTGCAGTTCTGAGTGGGAAGTTGATCACTAGCCACCTCTACTGCAGTTACTGGGCCCATTGGAATCTTGGAGTATCAGCTCCACCTTCTGGCTGGCAAAGACATGGCCCTACTCATGGAGTCACTGGAGGGCTGTCAACTGACTCTGTGATGTGGATCAGTAAAGGCTGGAATAGATGCCATTGGGCTGCACCACAGTTATGTCTCTATTCAGTCTTATTTTGAAAGGTAAAAGTTATCTGACAGCTTCCAAAATCAGTCAGGCTATCACATGTATAAGCCACTCCTTCTGGCTGGCAATGGTCGTACCTCCACAAATGTCCCCAGATGGTGTGATGTAGACCAAAGTATGGACAGACTGTTGCCCTGCTGCCATCCTCTGTTGGGTCCCATTTATAAGGCTACACTCTGCTAAACACAGCCTTTCTGCTGGCAAAGTGCTCTCCAGGCTGGCACTGCCTCCTAGCCTGGGAATTAGCCCCTGCTGAGGCCTCTGTTTGAGTAACTCTGCCTCCCAGTCAAAAAAGATGGCATCCGGATAAATTGTCCCGCCTTCTGCAAAAAAGCCAAATCTGTGGTGGAGGTCCAGAAAGAGAGGGTGGAGGGGCTGTGGTGCTCTGAGTCCAGTGTCAGATTCTCAAATATGGCTTTTCCACCTGTTGATCATGTCAGCAGTGTGGCTGAGCTTTACTGTCAATTAAGCCCATCCCCTGCCTGCCAGGTAACGAAGAGAAAAAAAGTTAAATAGATCAGTTATCTTCAGTCCACAAGAGCCAGCAATTCAGCAAGGGCATGGTTGGTGAAAAAAAAGAAATTTCCATTCAGTGGCACATAGTCCAAACTGACAGCCTATCCCATGTCCTCAGACTCACCAGGTGTCCAGAAAGCTCCATTAAATTATCAGTCCAGGCTTTAGCTTTCAGATTGAATTAAGGAGTTGTGTGTCTAGTCTGCTATCTTGATTGTGATTTCTGGGTATGCAATTCTGGGGTGGCATTTTTTTTTTTTTTTTTTTTTTTTGCCTTCAAGGCTTTGTAAATGTCTCCCCATTGTCTTCTTGCCCTCATGATTTCTGCTTGCAGTCTGAGCTTAGTCTTATTGATTCCCCTTTGTAGATTACTTTTTGCTTATCCTTAAAATAAGATCTTTATCTTTGGTTTTGGTAAAATTTATTATATCTTGTTGTGTTTCTTTTGGGATCTTCCTTGTGTAGAGTTCAATGAGCATCATGAATACATACGTTTTCATCTTTTTGTGATATGAAAGAAAGTTTCTATCAACAAATCTCTCTGTATTTTGGTTGTCTCACTCATTCTGGTATTCTAACCACTCGTAGATTATTGATCTTGATAAAGTCCCATGTAATTCTTTGTGTTTCTTTGTTTTTATAATTCTTTTTTTCTGATTGTTTTCAACCACGTTGGTGTCAAATGCTATATCTTCAGTCTCACTAATTCTTATTTTTATTGCCTCAATCCTTCTTTGACTTTCTATTGAATTGTGTAACTCTATAATTTTATTATTAAACTTCTGAATTTTTGATTGTTGTATCTCTATGATTTCCTACACCTTGTCCAATTCATCATTAAACTCTGCTGCATTTTGACTCATCTCCTTCCTGATCTCTTGAAAAGTTCTATATATTAATCTTTTATATTCTACCTCTGATTAATCCTGGAAGTTACCTTCATCTGGAAAATTTCTTGATTCTTTTTTTGGGGGAGCTTTCTGGAGCCATCATAGTCTGCCACTTTATGTGATTTGCTATTGACTGTTTTCTCCTGAGCCATCAGTAATTTGCTGTATTTATTTATCTTATGTTTGGTTATTGTATTTTAACTTCTTGGTTTTGTTTGTTTGTTTGCCTTGCATGTTTGCTTTTATTGTTATTATATTATTTATTTTTTATTATGATTGAAATAAAAAAGAATATGAACTTGCATGCTCACCTATACGTGATTCATGCCATGAGTCAGATGCGACTCGACGGCACTTGGCTTGGCTGGCTTGGCTCACCTATATGCAGCTCCCACTGATCTCCCAGCCCAGTGACAGCACACCCCTCCTCTCTGCTCCGTACATGTCTTATCCTTCCAGCAGTGTCCTATCCCCTCCTCTCCACCCACTTCCCTTCCTCCAGCAAGAGGTCAGCAGGATGACATCCTATAGATGTATAGAACAATAAAATTCCCACAAGATACGGTCACTTTGCATCACCAAATCCAATCCACTGAAGTCTGAAAAGTTGACTTTCATTATGATTTATGGACAGGGGCAGCATCAGGGCCAGGGGCCATGCTTCCAGGGGAACCCTGATGCTCCCAGACCATCAACTGTGGTCTTTTATTGGAGATCTCAGGGCGAACCCCTTTTTATTCTTGCATTGCCAATGAGACTCAACTTTGTGAGCTCCATCATGGCTAACACTGGTGGTGGCCAGGCACCATCCACTTCATCTGGTGACAAGTCAATATAGAGACCCACTCACATAGATTCTCTTTTCCCCGTGTTGTTCTTGTCCTTGGTGATCATCCATTCCTGTTGAGTTGGGACCATTTGCTGGACCCTCAGATGGCAGCTTGGCAGCTTTTAAGACCCCAGATGCCACTCATCGATGTGGGTTGCACAGAATCCTCATTAGCAAAACACTAGCTGTGCCAATTGGCCTCAATTTCACATGAGATCATGGTCCCCAACCCCCCACCCCAGCTACTCTGTCCTTGCAATATTGGGTTAAGATGGGAAGAGTACTCAAATTATGTTGAAGTCCAGTTGCTATTGATCTTCTTTCTAATGTGTGCTGTCACTGATTTCACCCAACCACATTTCTATTAACCAGATGCATATTATAAGCTCTTCCCTATAGTCTTAGATGAGCAGAGATGATTGGCATAGGCATAGGTTATCTGTCTGCATCTGTTGAGAGAGTCAGGGAGCTGACACCCATTCTTGATTGTCTGTGAGGAAAGTGTGTCCTTGTTCATTAAATTGTTCAGGTGGATATGTTTTGCTCCTGAACTATGGATGCTCAATGCTCTGTGCAGACGTGAGAGACATTCAAGATTCATGGAACCCTTATTCTTGTAACTAGGCAAAGAAAATGTTTCTGCCCTGAGTTCCCATTTAAGACAGCTAGTAGATTAATGTCCTGTCCGGATTATTCCTTGCCACCCCCCTGTTTGCTACACTGTTCACTCTGCAAGTCTGAGAGAATGGCTCAGAGTACAAGCCTAAGGGCTCCTACTTCTGTCAGACATACCAGTCTCTGGAGCTGTCTAGGGTGCCTTGTAGAGAAGGAAGTGGTAAGAACAGTTAAGGGAAAGGGATACTTCCTGAAAGAACAGTTTCAGTAGTGTAGTAAGTTAGGCACAAGCTACTTAGTCTTTGAAGATCAAATGTCATTTTTCACTGATTCTGGAGGCAAGAGTGTGTTCTCTGCCATTCACTTTGTCTCTCTTGCTATGTAGGACTTTCTGAATGCCGCTGCTCCCCTCACCACACTCACTAACACAAATCTGCCTGTGGGGTGCCAGTTGCCTCCATGCCAGGTCTGGCCAGTCGTAGGTACTTTTGGACGTACTCTTTTTCTCCTTTTCACTTAGTCTGATTTCTCAACTTTTCCTTTGATGCTTGGGCTCTTAGAATATCATATATAATCAATCCATTCATTTTGTTGGGGGTCTCTGCTGTTAAAGGGATCACAGGAAACATAGAAGTTTCTGACTACTGTATGTTAGCCCCACCTTATATCTTAAGACATTCTTAGGCATTGTTTTAAAATCCTCACACGAATGAATGCTCAATAGATAATTATTGATGAATCAGTTATTTAGATATTACTCAGAAATATACACTGGGAATCAGTATCAGAGTTAAGCACTATTTGGATTTGGGTAAGAAGTAAAATTTAACACAAACTTAGGATGCTATAAGACCCTCTCTAATCTAAAAACAAGTAATGTGCTAGGTAGTTTTCAAATTGTATTTCTAATTCTTAAATCATATCAACTCTACAAGGTGAGTTTTCTATGTCAGATGGTACAGACAATAAAATATGCTATTTTTTTGAGGTTTAGGGCATCTTTGAAAGAAAGATACCTATTTCAGAGAGGAAAAATAAAAGTTCATAAAAATAAATAGACTTGCTCAAAGTCATACAACCAATGAATGGCAGAGACCCAATGTTCCATCAAGTTTATCTTGCAAAAGTATTGCTTTTGTTTCTTCTATTCACTGCAGTGGTAAAGGAAAAGAAGGATTCACTTAAAAGCATGCTGTATGTTAATACAGATTATTATTGTTGTTAGGTGATGTAAAGTTGGTTCTGACTCGTAGAGAAACTATACACAACAGAAGAAAACACTGCCCAGTCCTGTGCCATACCCACAATCATTTTTACACCTAAGTCCACTGTTAGATCTTGTTCAGGAGCTTCCTCTTTTTTACTGACTCTCTACTTTACCAAGCATGTTGTCTTTCTCTAGAGACTGATCCCTTCTCAGAATATGACCAACATATATAAGACACAGTTTCACCATCCTTGCTTCTAAGGAGACCTGTGGTTGCACTTCTTCCAGGACAGATCTATTTGTTCTTTTGGAAGGCCATGATATAGTCAATATTCTTCTCTAGTACCACAATTCAAAGATGTCAATTCTTCTGCCTTCCTTTTTCATAGTCCAGTTTTTGCATGTACATGTTGTAATTGAAAATACCGAGGCTTTGGTCAGGCACCCCATTACCTTCAAGGTGACATCTTTATTTTCAACATTTTGAAGAGGTCTTTTGCTGCAGATTTTCCCAGTGCAGTGTGTCTGTTGATGTCTTTACTTCTGCTTCCATGGATGTTGATTGTGGAACCAAGTAAAATGAAATCTCTGACCACCCCAATCCCTTCTCCATTTATCATGGTGCTGCTTACCAGTCTAGTTGTGAGGATTTTTGTTTTCTTGATGTTGAGGTGTAATCCATACTGAAGGCTGTGATCTTTGAACTTCATCAGTGTTTCAAAGCCACTTCGCTTTCAGCAAGCAGGTTGTGCCATCTGTATAATACAGGTTGTTGCTGGGCCTTCCTCTAATCCTGATGTCTCATTCTTCTTCAATAGTCCAGCTTCTTGGATTATATGCTCAGTGTACAGATTTTAAAGGTATGATGAAAGGATACAACCCTGATGCATACCTTTCTTGAATTTAAACCGTGCAGTGTCTCCTTGATCTGTTCAAGTGACTGTTTCTTGTTCCATGTACAGATTCCTCATGGGCACATTAGGTGTTCTGCAATTACCATTATCTAAGTTGAGATCTGTCTACACTTGTATCTTTAGATAGGACTTCACAAACAATTCGATATGAGAGAACAGAGAGAGGCAAAGTTCCAAATTAAACCTTTTTTCCATCACTGCACGGTAAGGTAGATACTGATGTCACTGTTCACAAACAGAAGTCGTAGAAGGAACAGGCTTGTATTGGTTATTAGGAGAAAATAAAGAAGTAAGATTAGCAATGCAATTTGTTTGGCCCAGTTTAAAATGAAAATAAATAACCCTTGGTCAAATTCTTTCTAAGATATGAGACAATAACAGCATAAAATTAAATTAAGCTTGGGAGCCCTTTGTAAAATCACAGATCACATGTCTATGAAACCAGTCCTGAGAAGAAACAGTTTAGTTTGGGATGTGTTACATTTTAGGTAATAAAGATGCAGCAAATATGAACTTACAAAACAGGACAGGAAGAGTTATATAGTTCTTTACAGATCAGAAAGAATAAGGACATTGTAAAATATGTCAGATAAGGTTGTCTATATCATATTCAAGGTCAAATTCATTTTTTAAAAAAGAGTGACAATAGTTACACTACTGTCAGTTTAACTGTCTCTGATTTGTGGTTCTTTAGAACAATCCTCCTTCAAGGAGAGGAAAGAAGAAGTCATGTACTCAGAAGCCAGTGCTGATTTGGAGATGAAGAGAATATTCTGGAACTGCTCTTTCAGACACTGGGACTCCACCACTAACAAGCTGAGTAGTCTTTAACAAAATATTTCACCTTACTTGGTCTCAAAATATTTCACCGTATGTGGTCTCGAGTGGTAGCTTGGGCTAGATTTACTCACTTTACAAATATTTGTTGAGTTTCTATTTTCTTCTAAGTATCAAAGTTTGCAGTAAACACTAGTGAATAAAACAAAGTTCCTGATCTCATGTAGCTCTCAGTCAGCTACTGTCTATAAAATGCTGAGATTTAAATACAAAAATTAAAGAAAACAACAGTGACATAAAAGAAATAGTGTAGTGTGTCAATCCTAAGTGAGGATATCAAATCTCACTCTTTGTGTTAATTGGGTCAAATGCTTTAACCTGTCTGCCTTTCAGTTTTAATCTGTAGTTTGAGGACAATAATACTAATTACAAAAGAATATGTTGAGATCTAAGTATATTCATGTATATAAAGAGCTTGGTACATAAAAACCAAACCCTTTGCCACCCAGTAGATTCCAACTCTTAACAATTCTATAGATTTCCAAGGCCATGATATTTATGGAAAGATGTTGTCCTGAAGGGCACCTGGTGGGTTCCAACTGATCACCTTTGAGTTAGCAACCACAGTCTTAATTATTTTGTCACCTGGACTCCTGGCACATGAACAAACAAACAGAATATTGCCATTGAGTTGATTTCAACTCACAGTGATACTATAGGACACATTAGAACTACCCCAAAGAGTTTCTAAGGAGTGCCTGGTAGATCAAACTGCCAGTGTTTTAGTGAGAAGCTGTAGCACTAAACCACCATTTCATCCGGGTTTCCTTTTAGCATATTCCAGCCAAGCCAAGTGCTGTTGAGTAAGATATAGTACTTATTAAATAAATGTTTATGACATTTCTCACTCTCTAACTCCTAACTCCCCATCAGAATATGTATTTCAGATTCTCAGGCATAGTTAGATCATCCATTAACATAGCTTTCAGATCACATTCTAAGGGAATTTCTTAATACCGTTTAGAGAGCCTTCTATAAAATGATTTTTAGACACACAAAATGCAAATTTGGGCCAATTCTTCAAGATAGGAGTTTGGAGTTCTTTTACTCTTGATGTACTTGCTGATTTGTTGTTGTTTACTTTCTGGTTGATGAATCTCTTTGAGAAAGTAATTAAAGTTAAACACTTTCCGTAGAAAACTGAATAGACACACTAAACCAAATACACACCGTGTTCCTGAGCTCCTTGTTCCCCTCACACCAAGCCATTCCAGGCTGAGAACTCTAAAGTAATCCTCAGCTATAATTACTAGCAACATAAGATTCAGGTTTCAATTTGAAATTCATGAATTCCAAGTGCTTATAGAGTTCGATAAATCATCCTTTACCATTGCTAATACTGTAAGGGGGAAAACTCTGAATCAGTTTGATTTCACAGGCCAGGTGTGAATATTGATTTCAGCCCTGCCACATAGCCTTTCTGCATACTGAGTGAAGAGACTGTTCCTCCAGAAGTTCAAGGCAAGGCTCATTAGTCCCGGGATAAATATCAAAAATGAGGCATGTGTGATTTGACCATCTCAAACCACAAGCATGGCCTGCTGAGATAGGAGTCCAAAAGATTAGCTAAGCAATGTTGATCCTTCTGCAAGTGGCAATCATTCCTTTATTTCCACAGAGTTGAAACTAGAAGTTATACGAAGTTTTCAAATCCACATTAAAGGGCAGATGATTCTGAAGGCTTCATGATTTTGACTCTTTATGCATAAAAATCCTTAAATGTTTAGCTCTAGGATTGCAATAGTGTATTTGTTCATAAGTGCAAATTATGTAAAAAGCCTCTGCTCTGCTGACTTTATCAATACAATGATTTTTTTTTCTGTTTGCATAGTACATAAATCCTCTCTATTCTTGGATGAGTCAGATCTGACTCTATGGCACTTGGCTTGGCTAACATATTTATGGAGTATCTTTAGCGAGTTGGTTCATATTCAGATTGCCTATAAGACTGTTGTTGTGCGATGTTGGGTTGATTCAATTTCTACTCTCTGAAAACCCATAGTGACTCCAACAGACTATTTTTACTAAACACGATTACTTAATCTGTTTAATTTGCACATTCAGAAGTCACTCTTATTCCACAGGTATCACTGAGTCTGAATCAATTTCTTACGGTGTGTAACTATTCACAAAAACCACAAAAATCATTTTAAGATGTTCCCTGTAATTTTATTCATAATTTGTCTTCCAAATGCTAATTTTAGGACTGTTATATTTCAAAATGTCTGTTAAAAAAAGAAAAATTTGGCTTAATTTTCTGTGAGAGCTTGAAGTTTTGATTCTTGGTATATAAAAACAAAATGAAGTGTCTTCCACATACATCTCTTTAGAGATTGTTCTAAGGATAAGCATTTAACTGAAAAATAATCTGTTGTATCAAAGATTTCATTTAAAAACTTGAAAGAAAGTTAGAGGTAGAGGTAGTTGAAATATTTAAGTCCTTTGACATCAGTACCCTG
Organism: Heterohyrax brucei; assembly: GCA_028571685.1. Taxonomy (NCBI): domain Eukaryota; kingdom Metazoa; phylum Chordata; class Mammalia; order Hyracoidea; family Procaviidae; genus Heterohyrax; species Heterohyrax brucei. The sequence continues at coordinate 111,671,091 of CM053148.1, forward strand.
ATGTTGTATGTTCAAAAACAATGCTTCTTGTCACACAAGAAAATAATTTGAATATTACTCTTCCAACAAACATCAGTTTGAAACCTTTAAATTTACAAATTTCAAATATGAATTATTACACTACACCAGAGTGAAGCACATATGCTATTGAATTTCAAAATTAAATAAAAAATGAAACAGTGTTTTTTTTTTTTAATATGTATTTCGTACTTCAGAAAGAAAAACTTCAAAAATCAACACATGAAATTTCTTCATTCTGTTTAAATGACAATAGCTGGTCTGTTACAGTGTTCCTGTTTAAATACTAGATTCTTTTGATTTAAAATAAGTGTAGTTCACATTTACTGACAGCATACATAGCCTTCAGTGAATAGCTATTGACTGATGTTTTAGTTATTGATGTAATGTGTTATAATCTCCATACTCAAATGGAACCATGAAGCAAGTGATATGGTTCTTTTACAGATGAAGAAGGTAAGACTCTGAAGCTTGGTAACTCACAGCATGGGCCAAAGGGAGATTTGAAGCTGTATCCTCCTGACTGACGCCTAATTCTGCACTCTTTCCCATATCAATGACAACCATCTTATCTTCCTTAGCCTACACTTTGCAGATTGTTGCACAAAATTTTAAAATGTTGGTATCTTGCTATGTAAAGGCATCATAACACTGTAGTTACAGGTGTAGCCTGTGGAACAAGACTGTCTAGATTTGATTCCAGATCCTGTCATGGTCCAAGTTACTTAAATTTTCTGGCCTCCAAGTTGCTTAAACTGTTCTTCATTTCCCACACATGCAAAATCATCATCATCAGAACCCAACTTTGGAGACTTCTGGGACTAAAATCCAATCTACCATACATGAAGATGGCTAAAAAGATCCTTGCCACATAACAAATATTTAAGATATGTTAGATATTAGTATGATAACTATTTTTATCAACTGATATTTGCTTTATACGTTTTATGTTTCCCTGCAAAGAATGAAAATTTTTGTGAGGTGCAGATCACATTTTATTTTTCTTTCCACTATTGTGCAATTGATTCCTGGTATATGAAACTAAAGATTTAGGTCACCTTTAACCTCACTCTCCGAGGCAACCAACTCTGTATATGCATGTATGTATATATATATATAGGCTTTTTTTTCCCTCTGCAAATGAGCATTTAGTATTGAAAGATATTCTATTATATGAAAAATCCAGGTAAGGACTAACATTCCAACAAGAAACAAGAGAAAGGAAAAGAAAATAAGTAAAATCCTGGAAGCTGGTCAGTAACATTACCTCTAAGAGTGAAAATAATAATGCCTCCTTCGGAGAGTCACTGCCAACACCTTTTCCTGTATACTGGGTGTACCAAGCTGCTTACCATATGGGTGTTATTTAGCCATTTCAGTTGTCCAGGACTGAACTGAATAGCACCCACATACACACAAATGTCCACACATTTTGTGCCTTGAAAATTGAATAATAGTTATTAATATTCTGGATGAAAGACAAATGTTTTACCTTTTCATTTAATATTCTAACATTAGGCAGCAAAGTTCTTCAGACTGTTTCTTCAGTTACTCACAATATTCATCTTAACAGTTTTTTCTTAGTTTTTAAGAAAAGAAGTATTTTCCTCTGTCATGGTGTTTTCTTCTTTCAATAAGTGATTTCATTTTTTTTAAGTTAATATTGTTATTTGAAATTTTATAAAATATTTTGGTAGTTGGCTAGTCAAAGCTCATTGCTTTTGAGTCAATTCTGACTCATAGCAACCTTATAGGGCAGAGTAGAACTGCCCCTTAGAATTTCCAAGGATCAGATGGCAGATTTGACATGCTAATCTTTTGGTCTGCAACCAAATGCTGATTTAAATTTAATTTAGTTAATTTTCTAAGAAAGTAAATTTATGTTATATAAATGGTTTGTGATCATACTTCTAACCTATATCCACCTGTAGAGTAAGACAACTCAAACCAAATCCAAATCCACTGCCATCAAGTGGATTCCAACTCATAGCAACCCTATAGGACAGAGTAAAACTGCCCCACAGAATTTCCAAGGAACACTTGGCAGATTAGAACTGCCAATCTTTTGGTTACTAGCCATAGCACTGAACCACTAGGCAACCCAGGTTTCCAGAGTAAGAAAGTTATCTTGTTAATCTAGGCACTCAATAACTTTAGCATACTAAACTTCCAATAATTAATAATAATGGAATGTAAAAATGTGATGGGAATAAGGTAATGGATAAAATGTAATTATTTCAAATGCATTAACCTTAACTTGAAAAGAGAATGTCTCAAATTCATTTGCAAACTTTTTATCTTGAATCAGTTAAACGTCTTCTTTAAAAGAACCATAGACGCCTTAACTAGGAGAGGACCACATAATGTATATAGTTCAGTCATTCCCAATGCCAAAAATTATCTTTTCATACCTGCAGTTTTTGCCCTATATTTAAACACATGAATAGCAGAGCAGAAAGAATTCTGAACTGAAAGGAATAGTGACCACTGTCTCTAAGTTAGGTAAATCCTTTCACCTTTTCAGCCTCTGCTTATACTTTTGTAAAACAAAAGGATTGAGATGATAATTTGAATCTCTTGAAACTTCTAGGTTTTTAACTTTATACTTCAAAGAGTATGAAATCCAACACACTTTTCTTTAGCTTGCTAGGAAGCTCAAATTTTGAGACTATTTGTAGCTCTCTGTGACTTTTATCCATTGATTTAACTTCTACCAGTGACTCATAAATACTAGATTTACTCTCTCTCCATTGCATTTTACATATATTGAAGCTGCTCTTATGTTCTTCTCTGTTCTAAGCTAAAAGGGGGAAAAAGGGGTAAAAATGCAATACACATCTATTTTAAGGAGAACACATGGGCTGCACTCCGTGAGTTACTGAATTTCAGATGTTGAGCATTTGGGCTCTAAAATTCTCAGGGCTATGTTTAGGTACCCCCCCAAATGACCATTTATTCAAATAACTTATTTTCTTCAAACACATGCTCCACACAGTTTACAGCATAACTATTAAAAAAATACACACTGACCAGTTATCCTCTTCATGTATTTTCTTTTTACCATTCCAACCCCTTTGGATAAAATCATAGGTCCCTAACATTTTACAGAAGGACTGGATGATGTGACTTCAGCTCATGGCTCTTGTTGCTCACTCTCAATTTTTGGACAGGCCCTGAATTGCCTCTGGCTTCTCAATCAAAAGTTGCTTTGTCTTAGTTCCATTTCCTGGTTAAACTTGCCACTTATTCATGAAACATTCTTCATCTTCTTCACCAGACTTATTTATACTCATTCTTTAAGTTCAATTAAAGTATTGGCCCTCAAGAAGTCTTCTCCTGCTTATTCAGTGCTCTAGGATAAGATAGAGGTCCCTTTTTGTGGCCCCATATTATCCTATGCAGACACTGTGTAGCTGAACTTAACAGGGTAGTTTATAAATATGCTCTCATAGATTCTTCTTTGCTAGATTATGAACTACTTGTAAGCAAGAATTCTGTATTACTCATCTCTATATTCTTCACATTTGGTACAATGCTTGGCATGTAGCAAGCTGTTAATAAGTGTCGGATGAACACATGGGTGAGTAATAAAGTGTGTCCTACATAGGGCAAATTGCCAGTACGTGGTAGATATTTGATGGCTCCTTGTAAGAAATACCATTGATCTGTGCAGAAACTGTACTAAGAGCATTGAAACAATAAAAAATAGGCACCTATTTATATTGCCGGGTAATTTGACACTTAATTTGAAGGAATATGGTGACACATGGAGGATGTTTACCACAGTTATGTAGAATGTTCCAGTTTCAAAGAGCATCACAAGTGAACTTGAAAGTGGGAGGAAAGCTGCACATCCCTGAAGCTCCCTCCTGGGCTCTGCTGTTGAAAGGGAGTGGAAAAGGAGGAGGAAGCGCATAGATGGCATGCACACTTGCCAGGGTAGCTGTGTTCAGCTTCTCTTGAGTCCTGCCAAAGTGGAGGTGGTGCATAGAGCATGGTCTACAAAACAGCAGATGAGGTTGGTTTGGTCCCCATGGAAACCAGCTCTCCCATGGAGAGTAAACACATTGGATACTTTTGTAATCAAAACCAACAAGAAGTAAAAAACAATTCATTTTATTGTGTTCATATTGTCTTGAGAGAATAGATATTTTAAGTCAGACTTACAGGAGTATTCTTTCAGTTCTACTGCAGAACTTTATCAAATGTCTGAGGTAACTCATGCCTTAGTTTCACCATGAATACAATAGATTAAAGGAAGCTCACTTAGCATTGAGGCCTCAACCTTATAGAAATCTGAAAACTTTTTTTTGTTCTATCATTTTATCAGAAATAAAACATGGTAAAATTACTGTAACAGCTGAAGTATAGATCTAGGTATGTCATTGTTCACTCTGGATCTCCGCATCTCAGTATCACAGGCTTTTACAATGAAATCAATATAATGAAATTACATAAATGATGGCCTGGTCATATAGTATATGACATCTTTTCAAGAAACCATTAGAATATATTTGTCTTATTTCCGAATAAACAGATGAGAAGGAACAGTTGTATTCTAATCATTTCTAACTTATGCTGAACCTCATCTTGATAAAGCAGTTTTTAAGAAATATTTGGGAAATTGTTCAGTCTTGATACTTGTCATTCTTACCCTAAACGTTACATTTTAATCTCTTCAAATGACATAGACTCGTAAATATAAGCATCAGAATTGGAGTGTAATTGATAGGAAAAGAAGATACAAAAAAAAAATAATTGAGTCAATTCTGAATCATAGCAAATGTGTAAGACAGAGTAGAACTGCTTCATAGGGTTTCCAAGGAGTGCAACTGATGCATTTAAACTGCTGCTCTTTCGGTTCACAGCTGAACCATTAATCCCTACACCACCATGGCTCAGTAGCAACAAACATCCAGTATCTAGAAAAATCTGCCTCATGTCCTGCTACAAGAAGAATTTTATCATTTTTATGTGTAGAAGTAATTTGACTTCTTGTAATTTTTGGAAAACTAAAACTTTCTATTACTGATACATATATTCAGAAGGCTAAAGCACTGATACACCAAGTGAAAGGTCAGCTCATTAATTAGATGTTAAAGTCTAAGTGATGTTAAACACAGGATATTTGACACATACTAGACAAAGAATTGAAATTATTTTAATACCCCATTTTTAATAGACATCTTTAAAACTTGCCTAGAAAAAAAATACAAACCCCATAAATGTGGAGCACTTTCTCTTAATAAACTTACATGTCAAGACACAAAAATTGCTATTCCTAGAATTTAGCAGATATGTCTTTTCTAATTTATTCCAGCAAACTTGCCAGTCTTATGTAGGATATTTTCAACACATCACTGACAGAAATTGGGCTCTGTGTATTGCTAATAGCTCAAACCCTCCCCACCCCCAAATGCTTACTACTTTCTGTTAGATTGGGGTAATTTTTTAAAGGATGTACTCCAGTAATTCATACTGTCATGATTAGTGGTGACATTATAAAAAAGTTTGTTAATAACATTTTGTATCATGTTCCAGTTTTTAATAAAAGTTCAAATTTATTGCAAATGTCCTAACATACTTAAAAAAGAATAAAAGATTGAAAAGGTAACTATTGCACAGGTAAGCATTTTTCATGGATATACACTGTTGAAGAGCAGAGTCTTTCAAATTTGGTCCATGAAACAAGGACAAAACTTCAGCAGCTACAGCTTTTGACCTTGCTCTTTTCTAGAGGTGAAGGGGTCCCGGGAAGGAAAAGAGTTTTTGCAGCCTACTTGTCCAAGTTATTTAAAATGACTTTCCTAATGCACTGTTCTACTGTAGCACCTCGACCTACCAAGGTTTCAGCCAATAACATATTCCAATGCTCTTCTCTAACTCATAACTCATTCCTTTACCTTCTATTCTTTAGAATGTGCCATTCTTTTCAGGGAGCACTTCGCTTACCAGAAAGGGGTATAACAAAATTAATAAACTAATGCCAATGTCACAGAATCTCAGTGCAGCAAGCTATCAAAATTGTCATCCAATTCAATGACCTTTCAAAGTGAAGAACCATCCCCCCCCCTCAACAACAGGACCATGTAGTAACCCCTAACCTGTACTAGAACAATTAGGTAATGGGGAATTTTGCTCCTTCCTTATCAGTCCATTTAGGGTTGATATTTAAAAATAAATTCTTTCCCATCACAAAAATTTATTCTAACTTCAATTCATTAGTCCTCTGAAGAAAAGCAAACCAAGTCCTTTTCTTCTCTTATTCCTGTTTTAAATGTTTTAACATTAAATAGACACCTCTTTGTTTCAGTTGTGATAGGTATATGGATGCTTTCTATATTTGGCTCCTTTATGCAAAGAGAGCGAGAACTGAAAGCGGTTTCCCAGCTGGCCAAAATCTTGGTGTCATGGATTTTAGAAATGCATGAAATTAATTGTACTCCCTGATTTAAAAAGCCCAGTCATTTGCTATTTAACCATTTCATAATTGCTTTCTGTTGTGACTTATAGAAACCCTGGTGGTGCAGTGGTTAAATGCTATGTCTGCTAACCAAAAGTTGGTTATACAGATGTGCCAGTCACTCCTGGAAAACTCTGTGGGGCAGTTCCACCCTGTCTACAGAGTCACTATGTATTAGAATTGACCTGACGGCAGTGGGTAGGGAGTGGGTCACTTGTCACATTGGACAGGGTCCAGTGAAGGACCAGAAACCTCATCAGTGACTCCAACAGAGATAATTTAATATAAAAGTACTAATACACATAAAACTGATAAAGGTATACAGGAAAAAGTGACCACAGAGGTAGAAGTTGCAGGAAGCAACTACCACCTTCAGGGCTAGAGAGACAGAAGAAACTGAGATTATTCAAATTTACAGCCTGGAGGAGAAGACCCTGAGCGGGTGCTAATTCATAGCTCAGGGAAACAAACTTGGGGGGTAAAACTCAGAACTCTGAGGAGTGGGCACATTCCATTGGTTTAAGTATCTTTGAGGAAACACAAATAGAATGATTTTGTAGGTGTCATCTAGAGCTACTATAACAGAAATATCACACTGAATGACTTTAACAAACTGAAATTTATTCTCTAATACTTCAGGAGGCTTGAAGTCTGAATTCAGAGCAACACCTCTAGGGTTCCCTCTGTGTTGGCTTTGGGGGAAGGCCCTTGTCTCCTTTCAAAATCTGTGGACCTGGCGTTCCTTGGAGACTTCCACGTGTCTTAGCATCAATCTTCCCTTGGTGATACTGGGTTCTCAAGGCAGTCCTCCTGGCCCTTCTTTCTTGGTGGCAAGAGGCTGCTCTCTCTCTGCTTCTCTCTGTTTTTGCCTCTTCATATTGCAGTGAAGAACAGTGACTCAAGATACCTCCCACCCTAACCCTACTGCATTAACTAAACAAACATATTCTAATCCTCATTAACCCTAACTAATGCTACCTCATTAACATAATTGACAGCCCACTCCTGAGACATAGCCACTTGCATAAAGGCCAGGTTTAACAATTCACAAAACGGAGGATAATCAGATGACAAAATGCAAGATAACCACATAATTACGGGAATTATGGCCTAGCCAATCGGATACATATGTGGGGGCAGGAGAAACACAATTCAACCTATGACACATGGTTAATATGCAATTTATATTAATTCATGATAACTATTATTGTTCGATAAATCAATTGTTCTGATTTGTTTTGTATTTTTTTCCTAAAATATAATGTTCTGTCTATTGTTTATCACTCTTAGTTTCTGGATAATCTACAAATTTGATGTGTATTAGCTATTAATATTAATATCAATTCTTCGATGCACAATCAAAGCCAATGGAAGCAGTAGTCAAGAAATCAAATGAAATGTTACATTGGCATATCTGTTGCAAAGACTTTCCTTAAATTTTTCTAAAAGCAAAAATGTCCCCGGGAGGACTAAGGAGCACCCATGTTATTTACAGTGGACTCCCATGCTTGCAAAAGCTGGACAATAAATAAGGAAGAACAAAGAAGAATTGATGCCTTTGAATTATAGCGTTAGGAAAGAATGTTGAATATACCATGGTCTTCCAGAAGAACAAATACATTTGTTCTGGAAGAAGTGCACCCAGGATGCTCCTTAGAAACAAGGATGAGGAGACTGCAAACCCTCCATGAGATGGATTGACACAACAGCGGCCGCAACAGTAGGTCAAGTATAAGGACTGTGAGGATGGTGCAGGACTGAGCAGTGTTTTGTTTTGTTGCATATTGGGTCGCTTGGAGTGGGAACAAACTTGAGAGCACCTAACAACTTATTTACACAAATAATTGATGTGCAATATTTTTTTCAAAGGACTTTTCGAGATTTAGAGGACTTAAGGACCACTTAGAGGACTTGTTAAACACAGATTCCTGGGTCCCTACCCCAGAGATGTGATGCAGTAGCCCGGGATAAGTCCAATAACTTGCATTTCTAACAAGCTCATTAGCATGCTGATGCTGTCCACTCAGTGGTCCACAATTTTAGTCACACTCCTTTAATAAAAGGTCAGAATCCAACTCACTTTTTAAATGGCTTTACAGTTTAATTTAACAAAAAATGTATTGGGCACATGGTATGTATAAATCATTCTGTTGGCAGCTATAAGGAATCCAGCCATACTTTAAATACAGCATTTCCCCTTAAGGAGTTTTGTTGTTTAATAATTGAGTATAATAATTAGAACCAGGAAGTGGGAACTAAAAACAGTGTAAGTAAGTTTCTTTGAGAAACACAGAAGAGTGTGATCATTAGAAATAAAGGGATTGTTTGCTTGTTTGTTTCAAATGCTATGAGAATCCGATCATAAATTGTGTTCATTTTTGATTTTTACTTAAGTGATGGATAATTTAATGAGAGTATTCTACTGCAGATCAGTGTTAGTTATCTTTGAATACCCCTTTTGTATTCTGTCTCCATCACTGAAGTTATTTGAGAGCCTACTCTGCATCTCAAACTCATTTTTAAATATTTTTCTGAACAGAGAAGAGAACAAAAGACACCAACATAATCAAAACATGGCACAGAAGTAGGGATAAATTTTTAAAAGTGGAATGAAGGAGAAAGTGAGCAGCTCGAAAGCAAAAGAGTTGAGGATCTCTCTCTTCATCCTTGTCTTTATCCAATGCCAGAATACTTTCATCAGGTATTTGCCAACTAGTACGTACAAAAGTCACATATAAGGCAAATAGGTGACATTTTCTTAGACGACCTCAAGTTTGCCAAGGATTTGGGCTGAGAATCATCTGTTAAAAATTCAAGTTATGCTAGAATCATAGTTAGTGATCTTATCTTCACAAACTGTATTAAACATAGCCAAAGTGTTGGTTCAGAAAGAGCATGGAGGGAAATGATGAGGAAGAAGTAGGTCACACTGTCTCCTGTCATTAGTAATGAGGGAAGTATTAGGTTAAAGGCATTGCTATAGGCCCATAGCTTTAGGCCTCCTCTCCTTAGATCCAAATCTTGGATCCCTTAACTTTTAGTTGAGTCATAGATTAGTAATACAAATACTTCATGCCTCAATTTCTTTATCTATAAATGGAAATTAATACAGTATCTATTTTGTAGGATTATTTTGAGGATTTAATTAATTGAAGTAAAGCACTAACCCTGCTGACATAGTGGTTAAGCTCTATTCTTACTAACCAAAAGGTCAGCAGTTCAAATCCTGCAGGGGCACTTTGGAAAAGCTATGGGGGCAGTTCAGCTCTATTCTATAGTGTCGCTATGAGTCAGAATCGATTTGACAGCAATGGGTTTTTTTTTGTTTGTAAAGCACCAAAAAGTATTTGAGAGATAGTAGACACTCAAAATGTCTTAGTTGTTACAATATTATCCTACAGATGGGTTAATAATCTTCATATGTATAACTTGCCTCCTTACAAGAAGGAAATTTTAAGATCAATGTTTTAATGTAATTATGCATATATTTTTTTAGATATGACTGGAAAAATACATAATCTTTCAACATATTGTACCATCTGGCTGAAAAATAATTTTATCTCCATTTGTGTGTGTGTGTGTGTGTCTGCATGTCTGTGTGTCTGTGTGTGTTTTAATCATAGGAGGAAAGATGAAATAAATGACCTTATTAACAGTTTAAGAGAAGATATTTGGGTAAATAGTTTCATAGGTTACAGAAGTTTACCAAAATTTCATGCAGCATAAAAAATAGTATAAGAAATGTTCTATGTCAGTTTACAATAATATATAGTATGTCAACAATTTGTGCATTATAGAACAAATTTTCAAATGTTTATTCTTTGCTTATACTGTATCTTTAATCTTTTAGTATCTATTATTCTAAGCACAACAAAAAGTATTTAAAAAAGCTAACATAACCTAGAATCTTTCCATCTGACAACTGACTATAACTGAAGCATGATAAAAATGGTTCCAGCAACAGTAAGTACTATAATTCTAATGCAAGCTGGAAAGTTATAATGATCTAGATTTGGTCTGAAAGCAGAGAAAGTACAAGTCAAAGTCTTTCTTTAAAAATTATTTTGTATATTTGATGACTGTGCTGACAAAGTAATTTTCATAACATCTTCAATGAAAAGGCATTATCTTACAAATATGGTGTCTAGGGACACTTATATTATATACTTATATTATACACCCTTTCTCATTACATAATTTGGTGATGTGTAAACTTAAAACATAAAAGCAGGGCAGATTATGCCATAAGCAAAGTAAGCATAGACTTAACTGTGCTTGTTTACTGATCTGTAGTGAACAATTTCATATGAGTCTCACCACATCTTTGAAATTGTTCACTGCAGATTAGTAAGCACAAGTGAGCCTGTGCTTATCTTGTTTACAGGATCATCTATGTAAGTCAGCAGTTGTAAATATTGAAAGACGCTTTGATTCTATAGAAAGGTGCTGTGGGGTTGGGAGAGAGACAGAGGCCAGCCATATCTAGAAGAAGAATCTTTGATGGGGTGAAAAAATGTGAAATTGTTCACTACAGATGATCTGGAAAGCACTGTACTTACCTTGCTTATTGGATGATCCACCACTGCACACAAGTATGTGGTGTATGTGTGTATTTATGTGCGTGTGTGTGTATTTTCCCATCATGATACCCTACTTCTTCCATCCATATATCTAGATGTTTTTACATGAGAGCATATTCTCCTTTTTTTTTTTTTTTTACTCTTCTAGTACCTAATTGGAAATGCTGGTGGCTTAGTGGTTAAGCACTATGGCTGTTAACCAAGAGGTCAGTAGTTCAAAGACATCAGGTTCTCCTTGGAAACTATGGGGCAGTTCTGTTCTGTCCTATAGGACCACTGTTAGTCGGAATCAACTCAGTGGCAGTTGGTTTGGGCTTTTGTTTTTTTTCCTGGTTTTGGGAATAAGAAGACTTACATAGTTTGTAAAAATTTTCCCCAGTTATTATAAAATTTAGCCAAGTTAGGAAACATTGGTTCAAATTCATGACTAGGTACATTCTCATATCACTATCTTCTTACCATGGTTATATCCAATCATTTTAAACTGGATCCTTCCATTTTCGAATTAAGACACCCCATTGACTTCATCACAAAATAAAACATAAAAATCCATTACCATTGTGTCAATTCCAACTCATAATGACTCTATAAGGCAGAATAGAATTGTCCCATAGAGAAGCCCTGGTGGATTCAAACTGCCGATCTTCTGGGTTGCAGCAGTAGCACTTAACTACTATGCCACCAGAGTTCATTGGTCACAATAAAAAGAATTTTCACAATAGTTGCTGTTGTTGTTAGGTGCCATGGAGTTGGTCCTTTGTACACAGAACGAAGCATTGCCTTGTCCTTTGCCATCCTCACAATGTTCACTATACGTGAGCCCACTGTTGCAACCACTGAGCCAGATCCCCCTCATAGGGGGTCCTTCTCTTTTTCACTGTAGCGTCTAACGTGTTCGGGGAATTTCAACATAAGTCAAATGAATTAATATCTATTTGTGCCAACTACGTATAAGGGGAAATCTTGATGGCCTAGTGGTTAAGTGCTGTTGATGCTGTTTTAGTCAGCTAGGGCTGCTCTAACAGAAATAGCACAGAGTGGATGGCTTTAACGAAGGAAGGTTTATTCTTACACAGTCTGGTAGGCTACAAGTCCGAATTCAGGGTGTCTGCTCCAGGGGAAGGCTTTCCCACTAGTTGGCTCTGGATGAAAGTCTGGTATTGCATCCATCTTTGTCCAGGAAGTGTCTTGGCACAGGAACCTCAGCTCTAAAGGACACACTCTTCTCCCAGTGCTGCTTACTCATAGTATGAGGTTCCCAATTCTCAGCCTATTTCCCTTTCCTTTTATCTCTTACAGGCTGAAAGCATTAAGGGTGGGGCTAGCCTCACTCCAGGGAAACCTCTTTACAGTGGAGCAGGGAGGTGATCCTATAGGGGGATTTACAGTCCCACCCTAATCCTTTAACAAACAGCATAGGAAAACCACAAAAAGGAGGACAGTCACAAGACACTGGGAATTACGGCCCAGCCACATGGCTACACATATTTTTGGGGGGACACAATTCAATTCATGATGGATGCTACCTAAAAGGTCTGCACCAGGCACCCCTTGGAAACTCTATGGGACAGTTGTACTCTGTCCTCTAAGGCTGCTGAGTCGGACTCAACTTGACAGCAGTGTTTTTGTTTTTGTTTTTGTTTTTAATGTTTAAGGCATTATCCTAGGTTTCACTGGAAATGCAAACATGAATTAGATATAATATTTGTTATTAAAGAGCTTGAAATTTATGGAACAAGATAAACACACTACAAAGATTTCTGATGTCAAGAAGACATTAACACTGCTGTCTCAACATTAACTGTGTGTTTGAATTGATTGGAGAGCTCATAAATTATACTGATACCCAGCTCCACTCCCCAAAATTGCCAGTTTAAATCTGGACTGAGTCAAATTTTTTGAAGTGCTTCCTAGGCACGTGAGTTTCACGCATATTTGAAGTTGAGAACCACTACTTTGCTGTGTACACTCAAAAAATAAAAACAAAAAGTTCTGTGACAATGGAGAAGGGAAAGGCTTTGAGGAAGAGACAGTGCTTAATATCAATGAAGTGTTTATCATAAAGGTACTTTATGCCAGACTCTTTACATGAATTAACTCATTCAGCTATCACAGTGATCCTTGAAATGGATGCTACTATATTCTCCATTTTTTCCCAACTGAGTAAACTGAGTCACAAAAAAAATTAGGTAATTTATCCAAGGACAAATGTATGATGGAGCCATAACAGAACATTAACAGTCTGAATTCAAAACCTGTTCTCCCAGCTATTACACTATTCTTCCTTAAATACGGGAATTTGGAAAGTAGATAAAATTGCTTTGCAGAAGAAAGAGCAGAATGATCAGTACAGACAGGTGTTTATAAGCCAAACTTGCGTCCTTCAAGTCCTAGCTCTAATAATAACTACCCACATTACCCATCTTCTCTGTGCCTCAGTTTCCTCTTACGTATGATTGAAACAATAAGAGTGTTTCACACAGTTGTTGTAAGGATGAAATAAGTTAATAATTAGTACTTAGCTATCATAAGTACTGTTTTTATAGAAAAGAATTACTACCAGGGAAGTTGAAACTCATGGCTGCAGAATGATGAGGAAATCAGCATGCTCAATTATTGGTTGCAGGTGACCTAGAGGTAGCATAACCTGATTTCTTCTTGGAGCCCTGGTGATGCAGTGGTTAAGAGGTTGGCTGCTAACCAAAAGGCCAGTAGTTGGGTCCTCCAGCTACTACTATTATGGGATAGTTCTACTCCTGTCCAACAGGGTTGCTGTGAGTCAGAATCACTTTGATGGAAATGGGGTTCAATTCCTGGCTTGCCTTTATCCTTAGTGTTTGGGATAACAAATAATCTATCATAGCTAGATCAATATTTAACAGCCCAAGTGAAGGGCTTACAGAAAGAATTGCTGATTAAATTTGAGCCAAATAGTGCCATAATAAGAGAAAAATAAGATCTGTGCTTTATAAAATAACTGAAGCAGCAGTATGTTGGATTGCCTGCAAATTTGTGAAAACTGACAATTCCCAAATGGAAAACAGTGTAAACACACACTTTAAAAGATAGAATGGGCACTTGGGGAAGTAAATCAAGAGTAGAAAAGTTGGGAATGGGATGTATCCTAGTGAGATTGAATTTTTAATCATTGAAAAGCAGAGATCAAGCCAGGAATTGTTTCATTATTAAAGCCATGTGTGCCCCACAACACATGAAAAGAAATAAGTTCGGTCAAATCGCCAGTGGTGTGTGAGTTTAGATCTTTCTTACTGCAGGAAATAATAGCAATTCAGGCCAGGGTAGAAAACTGTGTCAGATCTCAGTTTTTATGAACCATGACCTGGGAGTCAATGGATGAGAACTCAACTGTGTGTTAATAGAAGGAAGGGAGAAAAGAAACAAGGGATGGAGGATGCTGTTGGATCTCATAAAAAGTTAAGTTCCATTCATCTGAAGGAGCAGAGGGTGCAGCTCTTGTTAAATGCCATCATTTCCCTTACCTTGGCTATTTTCGTGTGGGTAGGGTTTCTCAATCCAAGAACCTTTTAAAGAACATGTCTCCTCTCCCATAGCATTCCAGAAACACAGCAAATAACAAGTGTGCCTGGGAAGTGAACCTACGCCCGGCAACGGAAGCCAGAATTTCTGCATTCCTTGCAAGTACCCATAGTTCCCTTAATTATATGCAGGTCTTGTAAACAGGAAAGTGGTTCACAGATGCAGGGAACCCAAGACGTAAGCCAAAAAATAAAATAAATGGATGGTCTGGCAAAACCCAGCCAGATTACAGCAAGATGAGTTACTGAAGAAGAGGGATATATGATAAGATAGTAGCAGTGATCCAGTCAGGAGCAAGATGCAAATTATTTGGAAAAGCTCAGTGATCGAGCAGGAGGTCATCAGTTCTGACTAACACGCCAAAGAAATAAAAAATAGAATGAGCAGGAATATTTGTCTAAAAGTTACACACTTAAGGACACAAAAATTCCCTTACTTTCTTCACATAGTCTGTTTCTCAATTTTCCTTATCCTTCTGAGATTGAAGGCAGAGGGGAGAGGAAGAAAACGAGGGAAGAAAGGAGAGGCTGGTAACTTTCCTTGTTATCCTTGCCCATTACTTCTGTGATGATTACTGCAAATAATATTTGCACAACTCTTCAAAGTATATTTCTTCTATTAAATAGCTTCATCTTGTTTTACTACTTCATGTTTGTCTAAATTCTGATATTTTGCAGACTCTAACCTTGCATTTTTCTTAGCTGGATTTCCATCTATGTAATATTATGAAGTTTCACATGCCAAAAATGAATCTTATATACTTTGGTAGAAAAATCAGACCCACAATTCAAGAGGAAACTTTCAGAGAAAGTTCAGCTATGTTTGGAAACATTTTCCAAGGACTCTGTCTCAACCCACCACCCTCAGCATCTAGAAGATACACGTGAATTTCATCAGTCATTAGGCGTGAAGTATTTCAATCAAAATTATTACAAAAGAAAAAGTAAGAATTTGTTCCACTCATAAGCAATTAAAATGTGACTTTTATCGCTTAATTCATTAGCACACTTGTGTGAATGCCTCAAAAGCGTTATCTAATTTGCTTTCCCAGAATTCCTCTCACCACTCACGTCCCTGGCTAGAAGTCACTTAAGTGACATCTGTTTCTTGTAGAGCTATCAAGAACGATAAGCAGCTTCTTAGTCGCTTAAGTCAGGGATTTTTCCTCTTTTTTCCGACAACTAATATGCTTTTTTCCTGACATATGGAAAAGAGAAATACCAGAACTTAAAAGATCAGAATAAAGGACAAGGAAGTAAGAATGAAACTCTTTGAACACTGACCACAGAGTACTACTTACAAAACATGCTCAAAGGTGCTGGAATTTTTCTGTTATTATTGTTCTAAGTTAGTGACAATATACATACATATATACCTATACATATATACATATGAACTAGTGACAATCTGCCTTTTTTCACTCTGTTAAATATTCAAATAGACACAGTTAAAACCCTACCTTGTTTCTACTTATTTTACTGCTGTAAAATAAGGTAACCCAAAACTTAGTGGTTTAAAATAACATTTTATTATTATCTCTTAGGACTCTACAGTTTGACCGAGTTCAGCTAGGTGGTTCTTTGTTTATGACACACTTGCAGTGAGCGATCTGCTGGAGCTGCAGTCGTCTGAAAGCCCAGCTGGACCAGAGGACTGCGATGGCTCATTTCTACGGCTGGCAGTCAGTGAAGGTCATTGATGGAAAAGCTCAGCTCTCGATTTCCTTTTGAGACTGTCAGTTTTAGCGCTTACTTCCATCAGTCTCTCTGCATGAACTGGCCTTTTATGGGACTGGCAGCTGAGTTTCATGACGATGTGTCCCGGGAGAAAAAAATCCAAAATAGCCAGGGTACAATGCAAGAGTTCATACGACCCATAATCCGCAGACATACGCCATCACTTCTGTCACGTTGTATGTTTCAGAAAGTCAATCACAGGTGTTATCTCCGTGTAAATAAAAAAGACCATCCAAAGACCTGACTATCAAAAGTCATATCTCATTAAGTATAGCTACCAGGCTCCAAATAAAACTCTTATGTGGAAAGTCAGAGAGAAACACTTGCTGTTGTTAGGTACCATCAAGTCTCTTCTGTCTCGCGGTGGTCCTGTGTGCAACAGAATGGAACACTGTCTGGTCCTTCGCCATCATCATAATCATGCTTGTGTCCAATTACTTCAGCCACTGTGACAATCCATCTCATTAATGATCTTCTTCCCTTTATCCACCAAGTGCTCCTTGGAAACTTTATGGGGCAGTTTTACTCTGACCTATAGAGTTCCTATGAGTCAGAATCAGTTTGACAGCATAGGCTTGGATTTGGTTTCCTTTTTGCTGACCCTCTAATTTACCAAGCACTGTGTCCAAAACCTTCTTGTTTTTGCTTCTAATGAAACTGTTCTTCTTCCAAGACAGATTTGTTCATTCTTCTTGCAGTCCATGTTATATTCGATATTCTTCACCAACACCATAATTCAAAAGTGTCAATTCTTTGGTCTTATTCCTTGTCTGGAAATTGTAGCCATAATGGTTTAATCAAACAGTTGGCAGCACAAATCTGCTGGACACTACTTGGAACTCTATGGGGCAGCTCTACTCTGATCTATAGGGTCACCATGAGTTGGAATCAACTCAGAAGTCTTTTGGGGGGGGATTATTCCTTGTCCAGCTTCCACATGCATGTGAGGCAATTGAAAATGGCTTGGGTTAGGTTCACCTTAGTCTTCAAAGTGACATCTTTGCTTTTGAACACTTTAAAGAGATCTTTTGCAGAAGATTTGCCCAATGCAATAACTCTTTGATTTTTTAACTGCTGTTTTTATGGACATTGATTTTAGATCCAAGTAAAATGAAATTTTTGACAACTTCAATATTTTGTCCATTTACTGTCATACTTTTTTTTGGCCTATTTGTGAACATTCTTGTTTTCTTTAGCTTGAGGTTTAATTCTTACTAAAGGCTGAAGTCTTTCATCTTCACCAGTAAGTGCTTCAGGTCCTCTCCACCTTCGGCAAGCAAGGTTGTGGCACTTGAGTAACTCAGGTTATTAAATGGATTTTCTTTAAATCTTGATGCCGCATTCTTCTTCATACAGCCTAGCTTCTCAAATTACTTGCCGAGAGAAAAGCAATGTATAAAAAATGCTCAAACCTAAAGAATATATAAATACATATATATACGTTTACATGGGGCCCAATTTTATATAAAATATCTAATTTCATTCAGTGGCAATAATTATATAATATTCAACTGTATTGGGTTTATCTTCACTATCACATATCAACATAAATATAATTAGTTAATGAGGTTTCAAATCATTCCTATGGCTGCAATATTTATATTTTAGATACAAATTTTCCACCTTTTTCAGTGTTAATCATTTCAAAAAAAAATAACAATTAAGCATTTACTGAGCACTAACTGTGTTACAGGAACCCTCATGGTGTAGTGGTTAACTGCCATGTCTGCTAAGCAACAGGTTGTAGTTCAAATCTGCCAGATGCTTGTTGGAAACTAATAGAGCCACTATATTCTGACTTATACGGTCGCTGTGAGTCAGAATCGACAAGATAGCAGTGGGTTTAGGGTAACTATGTTGTATAAATTGTCTTTTTTTGTGTACGAAAACTGTTTCATATCGTAACGCCAAGTGTCATCGAGTCGGATCCGACTCGTGGGGACATACCAAAAAAAAATAACAAGCAAAAAAAAAAACCTTGCTGCCATCGAGTTGATTCTGACTCGTAACAACCCTGTAGGACAGAGCAGAAATGCCCCATATAGTTTCCAAAGAGCACCTGGGGTGGATTCAAACTATCAACCTTTTGGTTAGCAGCTGTAGTGCTTAACCACTACACCATCAGGCTTCTGCTACTGTAAAAATACACTATTATCCCTATTTTGTGGAAGAATGAACTGAAGTTGAGACATTAGAATTTGTCAGTGGTAGAGCTGAAACTTGACCCTACAGAATCTGGTTCCAGAATTCATGCTCTTAATCATAAGAGATGCTGGTATTCCCATTTAGTTTCATATACACAGTTGAGCCATATGTATTATTGTTTGTTTTATGTCCTAATTTTTGAAGCTCAGGAGTGACTTCAGTACCGAGTTAAAAGTAGGAGGGGGCGTACTCCAGGTTTCTCCAGTCTCTGCCAAACTAGTAAGTCTGGTCTTTTTTTGTGTGAGCTTGAATTTTGTTCTACATTTTTCTCCAGCTCTATCCTTATTATTATGTTTTGTAGAAAAATTTTTATTCAAAAGGAACCATCTGTATTTTTTCATGGAATTAAAGGGAAAAAAATTCATTTCTTGATACTAATTTAATGTTAATTAAGCATATCTTTTAATATTCACATTAAGCTGCTGATTTTACATAATTGCTGTGGCTTCATTTCCTATAGTCTTTATATGAAACTAGACATGCTGAGAGGTTAACATGATATGTAAGATTCGTAGGAATTATGTTCCATGTTTATTGTTGACAAAATAATAAAACCAAATAAAACTATACTTTTCCCTCACTCAGTCACCTTGGTTGAGTAAAATGTCATTAAGATACATGACAGATACCTTAGCATTCTCTAGCAAATTTATACGGGAATGTACATTTTCACTTAGTCATATTAAATTAAAAAAATCAAAAAAAGAAAAAAAATTGATTATACACACAAATACTTTCACAATAGAAAGAGAGAGATTTTTGAGTAATTTACTCACATGACTGTGGGGATTCACAAGTTCAAACTGCAGATCAGGTGACAAGCTGGAAACTCCTTTGTCCCTGAATTGGAATATAAGGCAGCAACGAGAAAGAGGAGGAGTTATGGTAAGACGTCTATGTGTAATGTAGAGGCAGAATATCTCTTGGAAAACCTCTTTGGTCTTTAAGTTTTCACTGATTTAGACAATACTCACCTGCATTACGCAAATCAAACTTTGCTGAAGATCATTCGGAAGTGGCAGCACATCTACAGGGAATGCCAGAAATTCAAGCCAGATTCAGAACAGGATGTGGAACAAAGAATATCATTGCTGATGTCAGAGGGATCTTGAATGAAAGCAGAGAATAACAGAAGGATGTTTACCTGTGTTATCTTGACTATGCAAAAGCATTTGACTATGTGGATCATAAGAAATTACAAATAATATCGTGAAGGAGTTCCAGAAAACTGGGCCTGTGAGGAATCTGTACGTAGACCAAGTGGTGGTTTTTTGAACACAACGAGGTTTAAAAACCATGAAATGGTTTAAAAACCATGAAATGTGTGCATCAAGGCTGTACCCTTTTGCAATACTTATTCAATCTTTATGCTGCACAAATAATCCACGAAGCTGGACTGTATGAAGAACAGGGTATTAAGATTGGAGGAAGACTCATTAAAACCTGTGTCTTTCAGATGACTCAACCTTGCTTGCTGAAAACAAAGAAGACTTGAAACACTTGCAAAGATCCGAGACAACAACCTTCAGTGTGGATTAAACCTCAATATAATGAAAACAAAAATCCTCACAACTGGACCAGTAAGCAACATTATGATAAATACAGAAAAGATTGATGTTGTCAAAGATTTAACTTTGCTTAGATTTACAGTCAACATTCATGGAAGCAGTAGTCAAGAAATACACAGACACATTGCACTGGAAAAAATTGGCTGCAAAAAAACCTCTTTAAATCACGAGAAAATGAAGATGTCACCCCGAAGATTAAGGTGCATCTGATCCAAGCCATGGTGTTTTCAGTTGCTTCATGTGAATGCAAAAGCTGGACAATGAATAAGGAAAACCAAAGAAGAAGGATGCATTTGAATTACTGTGTTGGCGAACAATATTAACTATACCATGGATTACGAGAAGAACAAACAAGTCTGTCTTGGAAGAAATACAGCCAGAATGATCCTTGGAAGTGAGGACGGCAAGATATCATCTCACACACCTTGGGCATGATATCAGGGGGGACTAATTCCTGAAAAGGAATACTGTGCTTCAGAAAATAGAGGGTCAGAGAGAAAGAGGAAGACCTTCAACGAGATAGGCTGACGCAGTGGCTGCAACAACAGGCTTAAGCAACAAAGATTGTGTGAATGGTGCAGGACTGGGGACTGTTTTTGTTATATGTAGCAACACTGCGAGGTAGAATGGGGCTCAATGGCACCTAACACCAACAACACCTACATTATAGAGAGTGATTTGCTTTACTTAAGGTCAACTGATTTAATCAATGTAAATATTTCATAACAACATCTAGTGTGGTATTTGATCAAAAAAGTGGGTGCCATAGACTTGCCAAATTGACTCTTAACAACTAACCATCACAACAGGGTACAGACAACTGGACAGGATACCCTTTATCACTTGTTGTAAGTCAGTGTGCTAACTCATGTGTATATGAATTACCTTAGTGAAAAAGAAAACAATTGAAATTCATAGTTTCAAGAATGTTCTAGGTCTTATTTCTCTGAATCTATATTTTTATTCATATATCAAGACAGTTGAGTCTTCAACTCTTTTACTTGAGGTAAATGCCTGCCCTCAGTAACCACTAAAATCTGACATATTACTCTATCATTATTTTTATTTGTGTGCCTCTGCCACTAGACTACAGACTTTTCAAGGATAGGGTCATTCATCTTTTGACCTCAGTGCCTCAATATCTGGCACCTAATGGGTGCTCAAAAAATCTCGCTAAGTGAATAAATGAATGAATGAGTGAATGAATGGTTTTTAGTCTCCAATCATGGATAAGCTGGTTCAATAAGGATTGTATTCCTCATAATTAACAAGATCATTGTACTATGAGTACTGCGATTGAATGCCATGAAAGCATATTTTAAAACAACCACTTTATATTGAAAATAAAATATTCTCTAATTTGTATATAGCTTACTAATCTTTGATGTGAAGTTCCATCTTTTTGTTGTTGTTATTATTATGAAAACAAGAAGTTTTTTAAAGATTTTTTTTGTTTTCATTTTGGAATTTGTTTTAGAAAATATAAAACAGGTGTGGATCATCTGAAGCTGTTTTAAAAAGAAACTTAGGAATGATTTTTTGAGTGTATATTTTAGAAAACACATGCAGTTAGTTTAATTTCCAATGCAAACAAAACAAATATTGACATTTATAAGTACCACATTAAAAGTATTTTGGATTAATATCAAAACTTAAAAAAATGAACTTCAATGCCTAGAGTGCTAAGAGCAATCTTGTTAATTCAGAGGTATTTGTGCCTATATATTTCTCATTAAGCAACACCGCATAGTGTTATTCAGGGAAAATTCACTATACTGCTTTTCAGATCAGACCTTGCAAACAAGTATTTTTGTTTCCTTGATTAACAGGTCGAAATTTTGCAGTTTGCTTTGTTTTATTCACTCATTCCATTGTTAAACTGAGCTGAAAATATTAACGCAAATTACCACCAATCATTCAAGTTGTGCCAATCAATAATGATTGCATGAATTGTAACACTGATTAGACTCACTGTTCCATCACTGGATTGGAGGAAGCCAATCAGGATTTACTGTATTACACCCCATCATATTACATTGTGTTGTTTCATGCCATCCAGTCAATGGTGACTTACACCTGCTCTGCAGGACAGAAGAGAACTTCCCTATAGAACTTCCTAGGCTATAATCATGGAAACAGATAACGAAGTCCTTTTCCTGCAGAGTCACTGGGTAGATTCAGACTGCCGACCTTTTGGTTACCAGCACAGTGCATAATCATTGATCTAACAGGTCTCCTTAATCCCGATATACGGTGTGCGTAAAGCAGATCTTTTAGAGCTCCTTTACTGTGAAGAGGAAACCTTGGTGATTGTAGTGGTTATGTGCTACATCTATTAACCAAAAGGTTGGCAGTTCAAATACCCCAAGTGCTTCTTGGAAACTCTGTGCGGCAGTCCTTCTCTGTTCTACAGGGTCACTATGAGTCGTGGTCTACTTGATTGCAGTAGATTTTTTTTTCCAGTACTACGAAGAGAGACACATAAGAAGAAGATATCCAAGGAAGAGTCGTTTTTCTTCACTAAAGAGGAATTTTCCTCATAAATGCTATGTGCTAGAGCTGCAGTCGACCCAGTCATTGAAATACAATTAACTTAATTTACAACTCAGAGTAGCAGAGAAATTAACACAATGGTTGCATAAGACATTTAAAATTAATTTAGACAATTAACAACAGTGAAATATTAATGTAATCATTGCTAATAATAAAATTAATAAGTAAGCTGTCTGAAATACTGATGGTTGAAACCCACCCAGCCATGGATCTGCTTCCATAAGCTTTATATCCTAGAAAACTCTATGAGAAATTTCTGCTTTGTCACATGGAGTCACTATAGTCAGAATCAACTACTCTATTACTGTTCTGTGCTTTGGGAGTCAGACTTCCCTGTTTCAATCCAGCTCTGCCATTTGATAGGTGGGCAAACTTGGCTATGTTATATAACCTCTATAGGCCTCAGTTTCTTCTTTTATTAAAATAGGAATAATAATCTTTGTGAGATTAAGTGGGTTAATATAATGCAGTATTTAGAACAGTGCTGACACAAAGTAAGAGCTCAATAACTGTTAGCTGCTAACATTGTCAGGCACAGTCATGGATTGAATTGTGTCCCTCAAAACTACATGTAGTAATTTGGCTGGGCCAGAATTCCCTATGTTCTATAATTTCCCTCCAGTTTGCAATTTTCTGACGCTGTAAATCTCAATCTCTGCCTGTGGTTAGCAGAGTGGATTATGTTAGAGAAGATTGAGGTGGGAACGTAAATCCCTTCATAAATTCACTTCCCTGCTCTACTATAAAGGGAGTTTCCCGGGAGTGTGGCTTTCACTACCCTTTGTCCTTTCAATTTACAAGAGATAAAAGGAAAGGGAAGCAAGCAGAGAACTGGGAACTTCACACCATCAAGAAAGCAGCACTGGGAATAGAGCATCCTTAAGACTTGAGATTCCTTCCCCAAGTCACTCCCTGAGCAAAGACTGATGTAATCCAAGGACTTTCCTACAGAGCCGACAATGGGGAAAGTCTTCCACTGGAGTAGATATTCTGAATTTGGACTTGTAACCTACTGGAATGTGTAAGAATAAACTTTCCTTTGAAAGCCATCCATTCTGTGGTATTTCTGTTAGAGCAATACCAGCTGACTGAAACAGGGACATACTGGCAATTTCACATTGAATTCATGCCTGAAGTTCTTTTCATTAAGTTCAATAGGATTTGTATACACGAATGTGTTTATTTCCTGGTTTCTTCCGGCAGAAGTTAAGGTGGCATCTGTCAATATTTGAGAGATGAAATTCTCCTAAAGATAACAAATAGTAACTTTGGGTTCTGTTTCGACTGTGGAGTTTTAAGATTTAGTAGCACGATAGCAGAATAATCAGTAGACACTTCATCCTTAGTAGAATAATTTGTAAAATGTCCCATTTATATTTTGCGGTCTCTCTACTTCTGCTTGGAGCTCTGTTAACACAGTGGTTAAGAGCTTGGCTGCTAACATGAAGGTCAGCTGTTTGAATCTACCAGCTGCTCTTTGAAAACCCAGTGAAGCGGTTCTACTCTCTCCTAAAGGGTTACTATGAGTCAGCATTAGCTCAATGGCAGTAGGATTTTTGTTGTTGTTGGCTTGGCTGGCTGTTGTTGTTGTTTGTTTGTTTGGCACTGGTGCTTAGAGCACCGGTGACTCGGTGGTTAACGACTTAGATACTAATTAAAAGGTCAGCAGTTCAAATCCACAGTAGCTCCTTGGAAATCCTATGGGGCAGTTCTTTTTTTTGTCTTACAGTGTTGCTATGAGTTGGAATGCACTCAACAGCAAGAGGTTGTAGCAGTAGTAGTAATGTGCCTCTATAAAATTACTGTGGTCCATAAAAAAGCGTGCCATTCTTTTAGCTCTAGTTTACAAAATAAAAAATAAAAAATAAATAAGACATGGGCAATTATGACATGTCCCTAACAGTTAAAGAAATAAAATTGCTGAAGTGTTTGCTTTCTTTTACTTGAAACTCAAAATAACTCTTATTATGTATAATTAAATAACATACTGTGTAACCCTGGTAGCACAGTGGCTAAGAGCTGCTGCTACTAACCAAAAGATCGGCAGTTTGAACCTGCTTGCTAATTCTGTGGAGTAGATCTACTCTGTTCTCTCAGTTCACTGTCAGTCAGGATCAACTCAGCAGCATCAAGTTTAGTTCTTGGTTTTTGGTTTAAAATAAATGAATTAATTTTGTCTTTCAACTTTGGAGTTTTAGAGACCTCATAGTTCCTAATTTTCTATAAAAAAAACAACTACATTGGATGTTTAAATGCATTTTCTTGGCTTTTTTTTTATTTGTAAAACTAGTTATCAATAGAGAAAAAAACAGAAAATCACTAAATCTGCTTTAAAATCATAAAAATTAAAGATCAAAAACCACAAGTTATAAATTTTGTATTTCCCCCAATACCGAGCAATGGTGTCTTCTGTAAATTATTTGTTATTAATTGTGAGAAATTTTGATAGTTTATCAGAGTATTTGTATAGCTTAAGATATATCTATTCTGTTCTGGTACACACACAGACATCACCCTAATATATTTAAAAGAAGAATTCAGCAAGACAATGGAAAGAAACCATTACAAATGTGAATTATGCGTGTGAAATTTCTTTCAGCAAATTTCCTATCATTTTGATTCACCTGATGTTTGCGTCTATAGAGTCCTGAAGAAAATCCAACTTGGAGTGAAATTTAGGAAGGCAGAACAAACCAGGCAAAACAGATTGATGAAAGCTGTCACTAGTTCTGCCTTGAATCAAATTGGCACCTTTAGTTTGGCTCTGGTCACAGGTGGAACATAATTTTGATGGCTTTATTGACAATTCCCCTGAGCATTTTTCTCCACATTATGGGAATCAAATTGAACTCAGTCTGACAGATGGATATTCAGTTTGTAGAAATGTGGGAACCCCGCAACTCAGAATTCAGAGAACCACTACCCCCAGTCTTCCTGGGAACTGAGATTAAAAAATCACTAAGTTGTGTGAGGATCCCAGGTGGTGCAATAGTTAAGCACTCAGCTGATAACCAAAAGTTTGGAGGGAGAAAGATGTGGCATTCTGTTTCCACATAAAGACTGACAGCTTTGGAAACCCTATGGGGTTTCCATAGGACCTATCTTATAGGTCCCCTGTAACTTAGAAAAGATCAGCAGCAGTGTTTTTGTTTTGTTTTGAAGTTGTGATGCATACATATCTGTGTGAATTTTCTCTTTCTGCTCATATGCATGCTGTGCACAAACCATAGGACACCAGTATGCATGGCCCCTTGCAGATAATTTTTTTTCTCTCTCTCTAATACCATATTTTGATTTAGATAAAAGTTTGTAGACCAGATTAATGTCTCATTCAACAATTTATACATAGCGTGAGGGTTGCAATCACAATCACCTCAGGGTGGTAGCACTCTCCTCCCTTCCGCCTTGGGTTCCTTGTTTTCATTCATCCAACTTTTCTACTCCTACCTGCCTTCCAAACTTTGCTGCTGGGCAAATAAATGGTGGCTGTTTTAGTCAGCTAGTGCTGCTCTAACAGAAATACCACAAAGCAGATGGCTTTAACAAAGGAAAGTTTATTCTTATACAGTCTGATAGGCTACAAGGCCAAATTCAAGATGTTCCCTCCAGGACAAGGCTTTCCCTGTTGCTGGCTCTGGAGGAAATTCCTTGTGCTGCATCAGTCTATGTCCAGGGAGCATCGTGGCACAGGAACCTGAGGTCTTAAGGGCGCCCTCTTCTCCCAGGGCTGCTTTCTTGATGATGTGAGGTTCCCAACTCTCTGCTGGCTTCCCTTTCCTTTTATCTCTTATAGGATGAAAGGATAAAGGGGGGTGCAAACCATACTCCAGGGAAACTCTCTTTACAGTGGAGCAGGGAGGTGACCATATGAAGAGATTTACAGCCCCACCCTAATTCTTTAACACACAGCGCAGGAAAATCACAAAATGAAGGGCAATCATAAAATATTGGGAATCATGGCCCAGCCACATGGCTACACATGTTTTTGGAGGAACACAATTTAATCCACGACAGAGCCTTTTTGGTCTCCTATAGTTGCTCGTTCTGAGATACACAGTCCTCTGGGTTATTAGTGCTCACTTTATAGTCCTGTCAACAGTTTGGCTATAACTTAATCTCTAGGAGGAGATCCAGCTCCAAGTTTGAAGGGTAGCTAAGAGCCATAGTTTCAAGGATCCTACCAGGGGCTATAGACATTACATGTATATATTATATATGTTATATATACAATGTATACTATACATTGGCAACAAAAAGCTATTTTTGGATAAACAGAAATTAACAGAATTTGTAAATACTAGACCAACTTTAGGAAATGCTGATGGTATACTGGTTAAGTGCTAACACTGCTAACCAAAAAGTTGGCAGTTCAAATCCACCAGGTGCTCCTTGGAAACTCTATAGGTCTGCTCTGTCCTGTAGAGCCACTGTGAGTTGGAATTGACTTAACGTAAATGAGGTTGTCTTTTTTGTTTTTCAGTTAGACCAACTTTACAAGAAATAATAGAGCCCAGATACCAACCCAGATAAAGTATTATCAAAAATAAAATAAAGCTACAAGATTGAAAACAAAGAACAAGAGATGTCCATCTATAAAGGATGACATCTTCAAAACAAAAAGGGGAAATAAATGGTGTAGTTACAGAACTTCCATGTGGTAAGGAAGCCAAAGTGGTATCAAGATATACAGGCTGTTTTAAACTTACGAAGATAAAAGTAAATTTCAAGGTAACTTTAAAAAAATTAATAAACCTACTGTCATGGATTGAATTACATCCTCAAAAGAAAATGTGTGTATCAGCTAGGGCAGGGTACATGCAGGCACTTTCTCTGGCAGGGGCAAGTTGGGATAGGCAGTCAAGGAGTCTTAGGCACTGTCTCTGACAGCAAAGGTCCTGTAGGAGAAGGGATAGTATACAAGAAGTGAAGGGAAGGTCCCTGGTGGTCCTGGTGGTAGGAATGGTGTGGTTCATGCTTCTAACCATCAAGAGGGTCACTTACATTTGCCAAGCAATGATCCCTGGGCACTTATCATTGGGTGCAGCCAGCAGTCAGTACTTGGCCCCTATGAAATGCAAGGAATAGGGTGCTGTCTGCAGTGTTTCTGATGGAGAATTTCCCACAGATGCTCTATGGATCTCTTACTCCATGTATGCTACCAGTCCTACCGACCAGGGACCACCACTGGTGAGTCACCTTAGCTCCTGATCATGTCTTCTTCCCTTCTCTGCATATGTCAGGATCCTAAAAGTTGTTGTCCTCCTTCCTGCACTTGCCAGTTCAGATTCCATTCACCTTGTCATACTCTGGATGTATCTATATGCTTTCTCTGACTGCTGTTGGAACTTCCATGATACTGCCTTCCTCTGTTCCTAGTTGGATTGCTGCTGGTCTTGTTTCAAGATGTACACACTGTGTTGGGCCAGCTGGAAGGGCACTTCCACCTCATTTCTTTCCTCATTCTCACTCAGGGTCTTCTTACATTTGGTGTTGGATTTCATTCTTTATCCTTTGGTTTTATGCTCTGGGTTCCAGTTTTGTCATACACATCTGTTTCACTTTGTTTCTTGAATCTTTGCTGTCGAGGGACAGTGTGGTACATCTGACTGGACTACCATCTTGGCTCCTCCTTCATGTTATGCTTTGGAAGCTTAAATGTGAAAGAACATGAAAGGAAGAAGCAGGTGAGTTGTAGGAATAAGTGTAGAATTTATTTAATTTCTTTTTAAATCATTTTACCTAGTGTAGTAAGTATGACAGCTCTGTAGGTTCAATGTCACTAAGATATATATGGGGCCTTATGATAGTTCTCCATGATCAACTAAAAGGCTTAATGTTCACAAAAGTGATGCTTGACAGTTACTTTTGAGATATGTGCAGTTTTTATTCAGCATTTCAGGAAGCCAGCAAGTGAAATCACGAATATCACAAAATCATATTTTTTCCCTTCCTTTTGTGCTATCTCCTTGTAAATTCAGTTTTCTCTCTATATATTTGGAAATGCAAGACCCAACAGGCTGGTTACAATGATATGATGATATCTTGAGTATTGAATTACCTTTCCAGTCCATTTTGTAATCCAATTTGGCTGTATTTTTTAGACTGCTAAGGATTGAATTTGTGTCCCAAAGAGATATATTTGTAGTGGTTAAGTGCTATGTCTGCTAACTAAACAGTTGACACTTCAAACTCACCAGCCACTCCTTGCAAACTCTATGGGGCAGTTGTACTCTGACCTATAGAGTCTCTATGAGTTGGGTTTTACTCAATGAAAATGGCTTTGTCTTTAACTTTTTAAGAAATATATTGAAGTCTTAACTCTTGTACCTGTGAATGCAACCTTAACTGCAAATAGAGCTTTTCATATTAAGTATGTGGTCCCAATCCCAATGTCTTTTGAGTAGTGTTTAACAAAAAGAGAGACATATACGCTGAGGAAAGCCAGCATGTGAGGCTCCCTCTATAGGCCAGAAAACACCAAGAAACACTTGGGTCTGTCAGAGCTGAAACAGACAAGGAAAGATCTTCACTAGAGCTAACAGAGAGAGACTGTAGCCTGGTAGACTCTGTGAATTCCACTCTGTAGCCTCTGGAGTTGGGAGAAAATTATTTCTGTTCTTTAAAGCTTACTCCTATGTGCTGTTTTGTTATAGCAGCCCTAGGAAACTAAAATGCTGACAATCTATGTGAATATGAGTGGATGATTTTTCAGTTTTTGTTCTTATCCTCACTCTGGCTACATGTGACCCAGTAAAAGAAAGTACTCTTTGTTCACAGCTTCTATTGAAGGACTGGTAGTTGGTAACTTTGCAGTACTTGGACTTTCTGTGAAATATTTTCTCCTATCCCAAATATATTTCTCTCACTGGATCTCTTTTTCTTCTCAAAAGTTTGTCCTCATAACTCATCACCAGTGACTTATTTCTATTTATGTTGTCTCTCTTCCTTTGGAATGTAAGCTACATCAGAATAGGTACTTCTGGAGGTGGGGTCAAGATGGCAGACTAAGCAACATCTCCCTAAATCCCTCTGGAAATCAAGAACTGAACTGATAATCAAACAGAGCCTTCTGGTCACCTGGTGAGCCCCAGCACATGGCACAGGGCTGTTAATTTGGACTTCATACCACTGAACAAAAAACCTCCTCTCTTTCACTGACTCCACTCCTGGCTAGTCCTGGCTCCCAGGGACTGGAAGTAATTCACCATTTTGACTTTTTTTCCCTGTCTTGGCCAGTGGACAGAGCTGGGTCTTGCCTAGTGGCTAGTCTCAGAAGCACTGATGGTGATATAGGCAGCCAAAATTGCCATATTTTGAGAGCCAGGCTTACGACTCTGTGCGTCTCATCAAATGTGGCCTGTCTTTCTGCCTCTGCCACAGTGTAGTTTGTATGGAAGAGGCAGGGCCCTTGTGGGACACCATCTTGGACACAGAGATTTTTAGCTGGACCTAATTCTTAGCCTGGGAGCTAGCACCTGCCCACAGTAGAGCGCTTTTCTGACAGAAACGCAGTAGTTTATACAGTGTCGTGTATGCCCGGGGCCCAGCAACAGAGGCTGAGGACTCACTGCATCTCAGCACCTTTGGCCCCTCTTTCTGTCTCTGTCATGGTGTAGTGTGTATGGAAGCAGCAGAAACCTTGTGCAGGCCACCTTCTTAGATACAGTGGCAGTGTCAGGACCTAATTCTTAGCCTGGGAGCCAGCGCCTTACCACACGAGAGCACTTTTCTGCCAGAAAGGCAGTAGTTTATGCAGTGTCACCTACAGCTGGGACCTGTCAGCAGATGCCAACAGGACAGTAGCATTGCTGTATTTTGAACTAGTTTGTATCATCTGCAGTTGGCTATAGAGGTACTTACTTCACGAGATGAGAAGAGGGACCTCGACACCTGAAAAGATGACTGATTTGGGAAGTAGTTTGATATCTTTCATTTTTCATTTTAAGACAGCCTAGATTGGAAGAGAAACCTCTGTGGTTGATCCTCACAATATCTCTCCCAGCCTTTATCAACTCACATGAAGCCCAAAAAGCAACAGATCCTTGAGAAAATGGTAAACAAGAAATGATTCATGGCTTCAGAAGGCCCTCAAAAGAAACAACCAATGGATTGGTTTATATATATATATATATATATATACATATGTATATATATTATACATATATATACATATGTATATATATATTTTAGAGAGAGAGAGAGAGAGAGAGAGAGAGAGAACAAAATTAAAGACATAGAAACTTCAATTCAAAGCCAAGAAAACAGAATGGAACAAGTGGAAAAGAGACTTTCTGACTTGGAAGACAGAGCTATTGACTCCTGCATCTGTGAGCAGAAATCAGAAACAAAGAAACAAGAAAAATGAAGAAGCATTAAGAATCATGTGGGACTCTACTAAGAAGAATAATCTACAATTCATTGGAATTCCTGAACAGGGAGAGACACCTGAGAACACAGAGAGTATTGTTGCTGAGATGCTGACAGAAAACTTGCCAGAAATCATGAAGGAAGAGAATATATGTATCCAAGATGCATACCAAAAGCTTCTCAATATAGATCTGAAAAGAAAGACTCCAAGACATATCCTAATCAAGCTTAACAAAATGAAACATAAGCAGAAACTCTTAAAGGCAGCAAGACTCAAAGCAAAGCTAACACTCAGAGGGAAACCCTATAGGCTTTCATCAGATTTCTCTGCAGAAACCATGCTGGCATAGAAACAGTGGTATGACACATTGAAAGCCTTGAAGGAGAAGAACTTACAACCAAGAACTATATATCTGCAAAACTATCTTTCAAATGTGAAAATGAAATTAAGACATTCCCAGATAAACAGAAACTCAGAGATTTTGTAAAAACCAAACCAAAGCTACAAGAATACTGAAAGAATCTCTTGGTTTTGGCTTAGAAGTAAAAACCACTAACTTCATATTTCAGAAGGGCACATCATCCAGAAACCTACTCAGTTAGGGAAGGCTCCAAACTCAATCAAAGCTTTAATACTGAAAGAAGTAATCCAGTGATTATCATGAAAATTATGGTGCCATCATATTAAAAAGAGGTATGTACCACAGTTGTTATAATCCTTCCAGATGGAGAGGAAGTTGACAAGACTGGTAGTAATAGGATCATAGGGGCAGCCATAAAACACAACAAAGATACAATATACCATGTCAAGAAATGTAACACAGGAGTCTCAACAACCACAAAACCAACCTGAAAAAGGTGAAAAATCAACTCACAAAGAACAAAGTCCCAGAACAGATTAATAAGAACAAAAGAGAAAATATCAACACAAAAATAAAGATATCACAATAGCAGAACTGAACACATACCTAACAATAATTGCATTGAATGTGAATGAACTGAATGCTCCAGTAAAGAGAATCAAGTGACATCTTGGATCAAAAGACATGACCCATCCATGTGTTGCTTACAAGAAACTCACCTTAGACTTAAATGTTGGAACAAACTGAAAATTAAAGGGTAGAAGCATATGTATCAAGCTACCAATACACAAAGAAGAGCAGGTGTGGCAATTCTGATCTCGTATAAAATTGATTTTAATGTAAAATCCACTTTTGTGGGCAAGGATGGACACTATTTATTGCTGAAAGGTTCAGTACAAAAAACAGGCCTAAACAATACTAAATATTTATGCATTCAATACTGGAGCACCCAGATACATCAAAGAAAGCCTAACTGCACTCCAAAAGGAGATAGAACACTCCGCAATAATAGTGGGAGACTTCAACACCCAACTCTCAGTGTTGAATGGATCATTTAGAAAAAAGACCAATAAAGATACAGAGGACCTTATTGCCAGAATTAACCACCTAGACCTCATTGACATATACAGAACTTACTACCATCAGCAGACAACTACACCTTCTTCTCCAGTGCACATGGACATTCTCCAGAATAGACCATGCATTAGGACATAAAGCAATTCTCAACAAAATCCCTACCATTGAATTAATGCAAAGCATCTTTTCAGATTATAAATCCATAAAAGTCAAAATCAATAGCAGGAAAAAAAATAGATAAAAAGTGGAACTCTTGGAAACTGAACAACATCTTGCTCAAAAAAACATGGATTATAGAAGAAATCAAGGATGAAATAAAGAAATTCATGGATTCCAAAGAGAATGAAAACACTTCCTACCAGAACCTATGGGATACAGCCAAAGCAGTGCTCAGAGGTAAATTTATCTCCATAAATACACACATCTAGAATGAAGAAAGAAGCCAAATAAAAAGACTAACCCTACAGCTTGAACAAGTTGAGAGAGAGCAACCGAGGAACCCCTAAGGCACCAGAAGAAACCAGATCATAAAGATTAGAGCAGAATTAAATGAATTAGAGAATAGAAAAACAATTGAGAAAGTTGAAAAGACCAAAAGCTGGTGTTTTGGAAAAATCAACAAAGTTTGGCTAAACTTACTGAAGAGAATCAGCAAAGGAAACAAATTACCCAAATTAGAAATGAGAGGGGAGTTGTCACAACAAATCCAACAGAAATCAAAAATATCATAACAGAATACTATGAAAGACTGTACTCTAACAAATTTGAAAACCTAGAGGAAATGGACAAACTCTTAGTTCATATCACCTACTAAAATTATCCCAAGGTGAAGCAAAGCAACCGAATAAAGCCATCACAGAGGAAGAGATTGAAAAAGTCATCAAAACACTGCCAACTAAAAAAAAGTCCGGGCCCAGATGGCTTTACCACAGAATTCTACCAAGCCTTTAGAGAAGACTTATCTCCAGTACTACTAAGACTATTTCACAGTATAGAAAGTGATAGAACACTCCCAAATTCATTCTATCAAGCCAGCATAAACCTGATACCAAAGCCAGGGAAAGACCCAGCAAAAAAGGAGAACTACAGACTGATATCACTCCTGAATCTAGATGCAAAAATCTTCAACAAAATTCTTGCCAATAGAGTACAACAGCATATCAAAAACATAATCCATCATGATCAGCTTGGATTCATACCAGGGATGCAAGGCTGGTTCAGCATTAGAAAAACAATTAATGCAATTAACCACATAAATATCACAAAAGACAAGAATCACCTGATTTTGTCCATTGATGCAGAAAAGGCATTTGATAAAGTCCAATACCCATTCATGCTAAAAACTCTCAGCAAAACAGGAATAGATGGAAAATTCCTCAGTGCAATAAGGACCATTTATACAAAGCCAACTGCGTACATCATCCTGAATGGAGAGAGACTGAAACACTTTCCCTTGAGAACAGAAACTAGACAAGGATGCCCACTCTCACCTCTCCTATTCAACATTGTACTAGAAGTCCTAGCTGGAGCAATTAAATAAGACCAAGAAATAAGAGGCATTGGCATCGACAAAGAAGAAGTCAAAATCTCCCTGTTTGCAAATGATATGACTGTATGTGCAGAGAGTTCCAAAGAATCTGTAAGTAGACTACTCAAACTGATAGAAGAGTTCAGCAGTCTCACGATATAAGATAAACACAAGTAAATTGGTAGGATTCCTTTATACAAACAACGAGACTGTTAATGAAGAAATCATTAAATCAATACCATTTACTATAGTGCCGAAGAAGATAAAGTACCTAGGAATTAACGTAACCAGAGAAATAACAGACCTTTATGAAAAGAACAACAAGACTTTACTACAAGAAACTAAAAGAGACTTACATAAATGGAGAAGCCTACCCTGCTCGTGGATAGGAAGGCTTAATAACATTGTGAAAATGTCTATTTTACCCAAAGGAATCTACTTACATAATGCATTCCCAGTACAAGTTCCAGTGTCATTTTTTAGTGAGATGGAGAAACAAATCACCAGTTTTGTTTGGAAATGGAAGAAGCCCCAGATAGGTAAAGCACTACTATGGAAGAACACACTGGGAGCCTCTCATTACCCAACCTTAGAACCTATTACACTGCCACAGTAGTCCAAAGAGCCTGGTACTGGTACAAAAAGTGACAGATAGATCAATAGAACAAAATCGAGACCCCAGAGATGACACCACTTGCCTGTGAACAGTTGATATCCCATAAAGGCCCTAAGACATTAAAGTGAGGTAAAAACAGTCTCTTCAACAAACGGTGCTGGAAAAATTGGATATCCACCTGCAATAAATTGAAACAAGACCTGTATCTTACACCTTATACAAAAAACAACTCAAACTGGATAAAAGACCTAAATATCGAATCTAAAACAATAAAGCTCATCCAAGAAAAAGTAGGAACAACAATGGAAGTTTTAATACACGAGCAGACAGACTTCAAAATCTATCAAACAAACCACAATCAATAGAAGAGAAAATAGATAAATGAGAACTATTAAGAATCAAACACTTTTGCTCATCCAAAGACTTTATTAATAGAATTAAAAGGCCACCTATGGAATGGGAAAAAAATATTTGGCAACTATACATCAGACTGATGCTTAATCTCCATAGTCTACGAGGTACTACAAAATATCAATAAGAAGATAAAGAATCTAATCAAGGGATGGGCAAAGGAGATGGACAGACCCTTCTCTAAAGAGGAGATTCAGGCAGCCAAAAAACACATGTGGACACGCTATTAAAGAAATTCAAAGCAAAATTACAATGAGATACCATCTCACACCAACAATGTTGGCCGTGATCCAAAAAACCCAAAACAACAAATGATGGAGAAGCTGTGGAGAAAGTGGAACTCTCCTACACTGTTGGTGGAATTGCAAAGTGGTCCAACCTCTTTGGAAAGTAATCTCACACTCCCTTAAAAAAATGGATATAGATATGCTATTTGACCCAGTAATTCCACTACTTGGAATATATCCTACAGAATCGAGGCCATTCATACCAACTGATACGTGCACATGAATGTTTATCACAGCACAGTCCACAACAGCAAAAAGATGAAATCAACTCAGATGCCCAACACCGGAGGAATGGATAGGTAAACTATGATATATATATATACTGAATGGAACACTATGAAATGATAAAGAACAATGATGATTTCAGGAAACATCTCATAACTTGGTTTCAACTGGAGGACATTATGCTGAGTGAAAGTAGCCAGTGACAAAAGGACAAATATTGTACGAGACCCCTGAGATAAGAACTCAAAAAAAGACTTATACATAGAAGAAAAGTCTCTTGGACAGCTGCAAGGGAGGGAAGGAAGGGAGGGTGAGTGGGGGAGAGTTTAGATTAGATAGTTAATAGAAATTTGGTTAGGTGAAATCAGTGACAGCACACATTAGAAAGAAGAACAATATTAAGTGGACTTCAACATTACTCCTTCCATCTTAAATCATTATTGCAAGGACAGAGTAGCTGGGGTGGGGGGCTGGGGACCACACTCTCAGGCAAAATGGAGACCAATTGGCACAACCAGCATTTTGCTAAGCGGGCTCTCTGCATCCCACATTGGTGACTGGCACCTGGGGTCTTAAAAGCTGCCAAACTGCCATCTCAGGGTACAGCAAATGGTCACAACTCAGCAGGAACGGATGATCACAGAGGATCGAAATGACGTGGGGTAAAGAGAACGCAGAAGACAGAGAGACCCACGTGAGTGGGTGACTTCATTGATTTGTGACCAGAAGAACCGGATGGTGCCTGGCCACCACCAGAGATAACTGTGGCGGAGCTGACAAAGTTGAGTCTCTCTGGCAACACAAGAAAAAGGGTGCACCCTGAGATCTCCACTAAAAGACAGCATCAGATTTCCATTGGGAGCATGGGCCCTGTCCATAAATCATAATGGAGGTCAACTCTTCCAACAGGAATGGATTGGACTTGGTGACACAGAGTGACCATATCTTGGGTGCACTTTATAGTTCTATGCATCTATAGAATATCATCCCGCAGACCTCTTACTGGAGGAAAGGGAGTGGGTGGAGAGGAGAGGAAAGGAGATTGCTGGCAGGATGGGACATGTATGGAGCAGAGAGGAAGAGTGTGCTGTCACCAAACAGAGAGAGCAGTCGAAGCTGCATATAGATGGGCATGCAAATTTACATGGGCATGTACATTTTCATTCAATCATAATAATAAAAAATAAAGAACAAATACTTCTATTTTGTTTTATTTACAATGTTGTATATATGTGCCTGGATGATAAAAATGGTTGATGCACTCAGTTGCTAACTGGAAGTTTTCAGGTCCAAATCCATGTAGAAGTACTTTGGAAGAAAGAACTGGTGATCTACTAACAAAAAAATCAGCCATTGAAAATCCTGTGACATACAGTTCTCCTCTGAGACACACAGGCTTACCATAGCTTGAAGTCAGCTTGATAGCAACTGCTTTTTGTTTTCATATCGGTTCCTAGAACAGTGTCCTGCATAGATTAGTCTTTCAAGAAATATTTGTTCAACTGATGGGATTAGATTGGTGTCATAGATTGTATTGTGTCCCCCTGAAAACATGGATAGCCATTTGACTGGGTTATCATTCCCAATATTTTGTGATTTTCCTATGCTAATCATCCTAATCTCTGCCTGATTATATTAAAAAAGGATTAGGATGGGACTGCAAAACCCTTGCTAAGGGAGTTTCCATGGAGTGTGGTTTGCATCACCCTTTATCTTTTCATCCTACGAGAGATAAAAAGAGAGAAGCAAGTAGAGAATTGGGAACCTCGCACCATGAAAAAAGCAGCACCAGGAGAAGAGTGTTTCCTTCAGACTTGAGGTTTATACACCAAGATGCTCTCTGAACAAAGACTGCTGTAACAGTCCATAGCTGCCAAAGGAAAGCCCTTCCCCTGGAGTGGACAGATTGAATTAGGACTTGTAACCCACTGGAAGGTGTAAGAATAAACTATTCTCTGCTAAAGCCATTCATTTGTGGTATCTCTGTTAGAGCAGCACTACATGACTAAAACGATTGGTTTCAGAAAAAAATGAACTAAATTAAATCTGAGAGCTTCTGAGATTTCCCTGCATGTAACTCTCCCCTTGAATCTTCTTTCTTTTTAGTAACCTGTTTCCAATAAAAACAAAGAGGTTCTAAGATCTGTAAGGATTTTAGATATTTATCTGCCTATATTTAGGGAAGGATCATGGTTCAAAGCAAAAACTGCTAGAAAGACATTTGTGTTTTATTGACTGTGCAAAAGCCTTCCTCTATGTGGACTGTAACAAACTATGGCTAACATTGGGAAGAAGGCAAATTTCAGAACACTAGCTGCTCATAAGGAACTCATGCATATGAGGTCCGACAATTAAGTCTGTGAACTTAACTGTTCTAAGTGCTACACACCTCACTGCTGAATATCATGATGGCCGTCCTCAAAGTACTCCCCTTTGGAAGCTATACATCAATGCCAACACCTAGTCCACATTTCAGAGCAGTTTTAGAACTCTTTGTGGAATCACCATTGCACATGCTGGCGTGAAGGCAAGTTTGCAAACTTAATTGTGTGTTTGTCTGTGAGTGAGTTTTTAGCCAGTAAACCAATAACTGTATTGGAACACCCTCCCTACTTACTGGCCCCCAATGACTTTGTTCTTTACCAGAAGATAAAGGGAATATTGGGAGGAAGATATTTTGATGACAGGACATCACGGATAATACAATGACAGCTCTGATGCCCATTCCAGAAAAAGAATTCCAAAATTGCTTCAAAAGGCGGGTGCATAGCTTCCCAAGGTGAGTACTTTGAAGGTGATTGTTGCGATATCAGCAATTAGCTTTGTAACACTTTTTCCCAGATGAGTTTTCAAACTTAATTGTCAGTCTGCATAGTTCAGGAGACAGTCATTCAAACAGAACAAGAAGATGCTTTGTGTTTTCAATTAAGAAACGTATACATCAAGGTTGTATTCTTTCATCATATTTACTCAATCTGCTTTCTGAGCAAATAATCTAAAAAGCTGGACTATATGAAGAAGAACAGTACATCAGGATTGGTAGATGATACATTAGTACCCTGCAGTAAGTTGATCTACTAATAGGCAGATAACACAACCTTGCTTGCTGAAAGCGAAGAGGACTTGAAGCATTTACTGATGAAGAATAAAGACTACAGTCTTTAGTATGAGTTACTCCTCAACATATAGAAAACAAGGATCCTCACCACTGGACCAATAAGCAATATCATGATAAGCAGGGAAAAGATTGAAATTATCAAAGATTTTTATTTTACTTGTATCTACAACCAACATCCATGGAAGTAAAGTAACCAGCAGTAAAGTAATCAAAAGACACACTGTAGTGGACAAATCTGATGCAAAAGACCTATCTAAAATGTTAAAAGGTAAAGATGTCACGTTCAGGACTAAAGTGCATCTGACTTGAGCTGTGGTATTTTCAGTGGCCTCGTATGCACATGAAAGCTGGACAATGAATAAGAAAGATCAGGAAAAAAGTTGATTCTTTTAAATACATGGCTGAGGAAGAATACTGAATACACCATAACTTGCCAGGAAAATGAACAAATCAGCCTTAGAAGAAGTATAGCTGGAACACTCATTAGAAACAAGGGTGGTGAGAGAGGAGTCAAGATGGCAGACTAGACACACTCTCTGTAATTCCCTCTGAAAACTAAGGCCTGGACTGATAACTGAGTGGAGCTTTCTGGACACCCAGTGAGCCCTAGGACACTGCATAGGGCTGTTGGTTTGGACTGCATGCCACTGAACAGGAAACTGCTTGTCTTTGGCAGAGCCCCACTTGCCAGCTACCACAGAGAGGGTAACTGGTGTTTTTAACTTTTTTCTTTTTGTTGAGTGGCAGGTGGGAAAGTACCTCAAAGAGCAGCTATGTGGACCCACAAAACTAAAGTGATCAGTGGATGGGATAGCCACTTTTTTGAGAGCCAAGCTCTGGACTCAGAGCACAACAACCCCTCCACCCTCTCTTTTTGGACCTCCGCCATAGATTCTGTTCTTCTGTGGGAGAGGAACAGACTAACCAGGAAGCAATCTGGCTTGACTGGGAGGCAGAAATACTCAAGCAAAGGCCTCAGCAGGAGCTAATTCCCAGGCTGGGAGGCAGTCTCAGTCTGGGGAACAATTTGCCAGCAGAAAAGTTGTGTTGAGCACAGTGTAGCCTTATGTGAGGGGCCCAGAAAGGGATGGCAGCAGATCAGTAACCTATTCCATTTTGAACTATATCACAGTCTCTAAGAACAGCAGCTGATGAGGACCCACCATTCTCAGACAGAAGGAGGGACTTACCACACCTGAAAGCCTGACTGATTTTGGAAGCAGTCAGATAGCTTTTACCTTTTAAAATACAATGCCCTAGAGAAATAACTGCAGTGCAGCCTGACAGCATCTCTTCCAACCTTTATCAACCTACATCATAGGGACAGCTGATGGTGCCCAGGTGACTCCATAAGTAGGGCCATGTCTTCCCCAGAAAGAAGGTGGAGCCTACTACCCTAGAGATTTCACTGGGCCTAGTCACACTGGAGTACCTACAGGTGGCTGGTGATCAACTTCCCTCTCAGAACTGTGCCTCTAGATATCCCTCAAGCAACAAATCATAACTAAACACTTCAAAAAATCTGTGCATGGCTCCAGAAACTTCCCAAAATAAACAAA
This sequence comes from Heterohyrax brucei, assembly GCA_028571685.1. Classification (NCBI taxonomy): domain Eukaryota; kingdom Metazoa; phylum Chordata; class Mammalia; order Hyracoidea; family Procaviidae; genus Heterohyrax; species Heterohyrax brucei. Next base: position 111,711,322 of record CM053148.1, read on the forward strand.
GAACTTCCCAGATGAAGAAGCCTTTCTGAAACTATATCAGTGGTTGAATACAAAAGAATTATATAGAAAGACCTCCTAGACATTACACAAAATGCAGCAAAGCAAAATGAAAAATTAAGCAAGAAGTTTGATCTGATAGAACATCTGAAATCTGACAGACCAATAACAAAATTACAGAGCTAGACAATTCCATTCAAAGCAAAAAGAGCAGAATTGAACAACTGGAAACTACACTTTCTGACTCTGAAGATAGAGCTACTGACAGCAGCATATATGAGTACAAATCTTTGAAATGAAACAAGAAAAATGAAGAAGCATTAAGGAACATGGGGGACTCTATCAAGAGAAACAATATACAATTAATCAGTTCCTGAACAGAGAGATACCTGGAAGCACAGACAGTATGGTTGTTGAGTTGCTGACAGAATACATCCCTGAAATTATGAAAGAGAACATAGATATCCAAGATGTGTACCTAATGCCACATAAAACTAACTCCAAAAGGAAGACACCAAGACATATTATAATTAAGCTTAACAAAATGAAACATGAGAAGAAACTCTTAAAGGCAGCGAGACTCAAAACAAAGCTAACATTCATAGGGAAGCCCTATAGGCTTTCTTCTCAGCAGAAATGATGTTGGCATGGAGGCAGTGGGCTGACACATTCAAAGCCTAGAAGAATAAAAACATCCAAACCAGAGTTATATATCCTGCAAAACTGTCTTTCAAATATGAAGATGAAAGGAAGACATTTGCAGGTAAACAGAAACTTAGAGACTTTGTAAAAACCAAGCCAAAACTACAAGAAATACTGGAAGAAGCTCTTTGCTTAGAAAAACAAAACCATTAAGTCTATATTTAAGGAGGCAATGCAGGACACAACTTCCAGAAATGTACTCAATCAGAGAAGGCACAAAACTCAGTCAAATCTATAATGCTAAAAGAATGGATCCAGTGCTCATATCTTGAAAACTAACATACCATCACATTAAAACAAGGGAAAACTACAGTAGTTATAATCCTTTCAGCTGGAGAAGAAGTTAACATGATATGCAGAAGTTAAAATTGGGTTTAAACTTAGATTATTACGGAGGATAGTCAGGGTAGCCACAAAGAGCAATAAAGATGCAGCATTTCAAAACAAGAAATGTAACATAAGAACGTCAACAAACACAAATCCAACAAAGAAACAGATGAAAAATCAAACCATAAAGAATGATCAAAACAGAAAATTAAGAGCAACAGAGTAAACACTAACACCAAAATAAGTACATCATAATGACAGCACTAAACCCATACCTATCAATAATTACACTGAAGGTTAACAGACTGAATGCTCCAGTGAAGAGACAAGTGACATCTTGGATTAAAAGACACAACCCATCTATATGTTGCTTACAAGAAACTCACTTTAGACTTAAAGACATGAACAAACTGAAAATTAAAGGATGGAATAACATATACCAAGCTAACAATAGACAAGAAAGAGCAGGCGTGGCAATAATAATCTCAAAGAATAGATTTTAATGTAAAATCCACCATGGTGGACAAAAGTGGTCACTATTTAGTGCTGTAAGGTTCAGTACACAAATAGGACTTATCAATGCTAAATATTTAGGCACCCAATACTAGAACATCTAAATACATTGAAGAAACACTGACTTTATTGAAAAATGAGACAGATCGTTCCACGATAATAGCAGGAGATTTCAACACTCCATTTTCAGAATTGGACAGATCTTCTAGAAAAAAGCTCGGTAAAAACACAGAGGATTTTATTTCCACAGCTAACCAATTAGACTTCACTGATTTATACAGAACTTTTTGTCCGTTAACAGATAACTACACTGTCTTCTCCAGTGCACATGGAACATTTTCCAGAATAAACCATGTGTTAGGACATAAAGTAAATCTCAAGAAAATCCAAACCACTGATTTACTGCAAAGCATCTTCTGACATCATAAAGCCATAAAAGTCAAAATCAATAGCAGAAAAAACATAGAAATTGAAACTCATGAAAACTCAACAACACTTTGTTCAAAAATCCATGGGTTACAGAAGAAACCAAGGGTGAGATAAAGAACTTTATGGATTGAAATAAGAATGAAAACACCTCCTACCAGAACCTGTGGTATGCAGCCAAAGCAATGCTCAGAGGTCACTTTATCTTTATAAATGCAGACATCTGGAAGGAAGAAAGGACCTGAACCAAAGAATTAACCTATATCTTGAACAAGTAGAAAGAGAGAAACAGAAGAATCTCTCAGGTACCAGAAGAAAACAGAACATAAAGATTAAAGCAGAACTAAATGAATTGGGGAAAAGAAGAAACAATGAAAAATTGATAAGACCCAAAGTTGGTTTTTGAAAAGATTAACCAAATCGAGAAGCCACTGGCTAAACCTACTAAAGGAAAACAGGAAAGGAAACAAATAACCCAGTTAAGAAATAAGATGGGAGATATCACAACAGATCCAACAGATATAAAAACTATCATAACAGAATACTACAAAAGACTGTACTCTAACAGATTTGAAAACCTAGAGGAAATGGATAAATTCCTAGATTCATATCACCTACCAAAATTATCACAAGGAGAAACAGAACAAATAAATAAGGAAGAGATTGAAAAAGTCATTCGAAAACTATCAGCCAAAAATGGCCTGGCACAGATGACTTCACTGCAGAATTCTACCAAGCATTGGGAGAAGATTTAATCCAATACTACCAAAATTATTTCACAGCATTAACAGGGATGAAATCCTCCCAAATTCATTCTGTGAAGTTAGCATAATGCTGATACTAAATCCAGGGAAGATTCAACAAAAAGAACTACAGACCAATATCACTCAGGAACCTACATGCAAAAATCTTCAACAAAATCCTTGCCAACAGAATTCAACAACATTTCAAAAAATGATACCTCAACAAAAGGACAAATATTGTATGAGACCCCTATGATAAGATCTCAAAACCAGACTTATGTATAGAAGAAAAGACTTTGATGGCTGTAAAGAAGAGGAGGGAGGGAGGGCGAGGGGGGGGATGGTTTAGATTAGACAATTGGTAGAAATTTGGTCAGGTGAAATCAGTGATAGCACATGTTAGAAACAAGAACAATATTAAGTGGACTTCAGCGTAACTTAAATACTCCTTCCATCTTAAGGCAATAGTGCAAGGACAGAGTAGCTGGGACAGGGGGAAGGAGACCATGACCTTAGGCGAAAGCGAGGTCGACTGGCACAACTAGCATTTTGCTAAGAGGGTTCTCTGCACCCCACATTGGTGAGTGGCGTCTAGGGTCTTAAAAGCTGCCGAGCTGCCATCCGAGGGCACAGCAAATGGTCCCAGCTCAGCAGGAACGGATGCTCACTGAGGACCAAAATGATATGTGGTAAAGACAACCCAGAAGATAGAGAGACTCACATGAGTGGGTACCTACATCGACTTGGGACCGGAAGAACCAGATGGTGCCCAGCCACCACCAGGGATAGTCGTGATGGAGCTATGTTGAGTCTCACTGGCAACACAAGAATAAAAATGGGTGCACCCTGAAATCTCCATAAAAGATCGCAATTGATGGTCCAGTGGCTTCAGGGTTCCCCTGGGAGCATGGCCCCTGGCCCCGATGTTGCCCTTGCCCATAAATCATAACGAAGGTCCACTCTTCAGACAGGAATGGATTGGACTTGGCAATGCAGAGTGACCATATATTGGATGCACTTGATGGTTCTATGCATCTATAGGATATCATCCTGATGACCACTGGCTGGAGGAAGGGGAGTGGATGGAGAGGAAGGGAAAGGATACTGTTAGGAGGATGAGACATGTATGGAACAGAGAGGAATAGTGTGCTGTCAACGGGCAGGGAGAGCAGTGGAAGCAGCATATAGGTGGGCATGTAAATTTACTCGACGACACTTGGCTATACATTTGCACTCAGTCATAATAAAAAAAGAAAAAAAAATACCTCACAACCAAGGTGAATTCATACCAGGGATTCAAGGCTGCTTCAGCATCAGAAAAACAATTAATGTGATCAACCACATAAGTAACGCAAATGATAAGAATGACCTGATTTTAACGGTTGGTGCAGAAAAGACATATGACAAAGTCCTACACTGATTCATGCTAAAAATTCTCAGCAAAATAAGGATAGAAGGCAAATAAGGAGCATCTATGCAAAGCAAACCACCTACATCATCCTGAATGGAGATAGACTGAAAGAATTTCCCTTGAGAATGGGAGCTAGACAACAATGCCCACTCTCACCTCTCCTATTCAGTGTTGTACTAGAAGTTCTGGCCAGAGTAATTAGACTAGAGAAAGAATTAAAGAGCATCTGCATTGGAAAAGAAGTAAAAAAAAATCTCCCTACGTACATGCAGAGAATCCTAAAAAATCCATAAATCACTCAAACTAATAGAAGAGTTCAGCAAAGTATCAGGATACAAGATAAACAAAGTAAATCAGTAGGATTCATTTATACCAACAAAGAGATTATTCAAGAGGAAGTCACCAAATCAATACCATTTACTATAGCACCCGAGAAGGTAAAATATGTAGGAATGAACCTAACTAGAGAAACGAGAGCTCTATTCAAAGAGAACAATGAGACCTTACTGCAAGAAACTGAGAAAGACTTACATAAATGGAAAAACCTACCCTACTCATGGATAGGAACACTTAACATTGTGCAATTGTCTATTTTACCCAAACCAGTCTACATATATAATGCAATCTCGATACAAATTCCAGTGACATTCTTCAATGAGATGGAAAAACAAATCACCAAGTTGATTTGGAATGAGAAGAAACCCCAGATAAGCAAAGCACTACTTAAGAAGACACTAGTAGGCCTCTCACTACCCAACTTTAGAACCTATTACACTGCCACACTAGTCAAAACTGCTTGGTACTGACACAAAAAAGAGCCATGTAGACCAATGGAATAGAGTTGAAACCCCAGAGATGCCACCATCCTCTTTGGAACAGTTGATATTCGACAAAGGCCCTAGGATTGCGAACTGGGGTTAAAAAAAAGTCTCTTTAACAAATGGTGCTGGCTAAATTGAATCACCTGCAAAAAAACTGAAACAAGATCCATATCTCACATCTTACACAAAAATCAACTCAAACTGGATAAAAAACCTAAATATCAAACCTAAAATGATAAAGATCATCCAAGAAAAAATGGGGTCAACAATGAAAGTTATAATACACAACGGAGACAGACTTCAAAATCTGGCAAACAAAGCACAACCAATGGAGGAGAAAACAGGCAAATAAGAACTGCTGAGAATCAAACACTTTTGCTCATCCAAAAACTATCAGAAGAATTAAAAGACCACCTGCAGAATGAGAAAAGTATTTGGCAACTATACGTCAGACCGAAGTGTAAGCTCCATAGTCTACAAGGTATTGCCAAATATCAACAAGAGAAAATAGGTAACCCAATTAAGCATTGGACAAAGGAGATGGACAGACATTTCTCTAAAGAGGATACCCAGGCAGCCAAAATACCCATGTGGAAATGCTCAAGATCGTTAGCCTTTAAAGAAATCCAAATCTAAATGACAATGAGATACCATCTCACCCCAACAAGGTTGGTGATGATCCAAAAAACACAAAACAACAAATGCTGGAGAGGCTGTGGAGAAATTGGAACTCTTCTACACAGCTGGTGGGATTGGAAAATGGCACAACTTCTTTGGAAAGCAATCTGTCGCTTCCTTAAAAAGCTGGAAATAGATGTTCCTTTTTACTGAGTAATCCCACTCTGCTTGGAATATACTCTACAGGAGCAAGGGCAGTCACACAAACACACACACACAAGAATGTTTATTGCAGCAGGGTCCACACCAGCTAAAAGATGGAATCAACCCAGATGCCAAACAACAGATGAACAGATAAACAAACTATGGTATGTATATTCGATGGATCACTACGCAATGATAAAGAACAATGATGATTTTAGGAAGCATGTCACAACCTGGTTTCAATTGGAAGACATGTTGAGCGAAATTAGTCAGCAGCACAAGAGCAAATATTGTATGAGACCACTACTATAAGGACTTAAAAACAGACTCATGCCTGGAAGAAAAGAATCTTTGATGGCTGCAAGGGAGGGGATGGAGAGCAGGATAGTGGTGGTTATTAGATTAGATAATTGATAGAAATTTAGTTGGGTGAAATCAGTGACAGCATGAATTACAAAGAATATAACTGGACTCCAACATAACTTGAAAATTCTTCCAGTCTTAACCCAATTTTGCAAGGACAGAGAAACACAAGCAAGGGTCCAAGGACCATGTTCTCAGGGGACATTGAGACCAAATGGCATAATTAGTCTATTGCCAAGAGAGTCTTCTCCACCCCATAGTAGCGAGTTGCATCTGGGGTCTTAAAAGCTAGCAAGCTGCTGTCTGAGGTACACCAAATTGTCCCAACTCAGATGAAACAGATGATCACCAAGGACAACAATGACCCACATGAATGGGTGACTACATCAACATGTGACCAGAAGAACCAGATGGTGCCCAGCTACTACCAATGACAGCTGTGATGAGTCTCACAATGTTGAGTCCCAGTGGCAACGTGAGAAATCAAAGGGGTGCACCCTGAGAACTCCACTAAAATCCTTCAGCTGATGGTCCAAAGGCCTGAGGGTTCCCCTGGGAGCATGCTAGACCTGATGCTGCCCCAGTTCACAAATCATTACTGAGGTCAACTCTTAGAACAGGAATGGGTTGGACCTGGGGACACAGAGGGACCATATGGTGTGTGCACTTTATGGTTGTATACATCTATAGGATGTCATCCTACTGGGCTCTTACTGGAGGGGAGTGGAGAGGGTAGAGAGGAGGGGACAGGAAATTGTTAAGAGGATATGACATGTATAGAATGGAAAGAAGGAGTGTGCTGTCACCGGGCAAGAAGAACAGAAGGAGGTGCAGATAGGCAGGCATGCAAATTTATACTGGATTGTACATTTTCACTCAATCACAATAAAAAAGGGGGGGAGGGAGATTTCCCCGGTTAAAAAAAGAAAAGAAATAAGGGTGGTGAGGCTTCATGTCACGTATTTCTGACATTTTTTTTTTATCAAGAGGGACCAGTCCTCGGAAAAGGACATCATACTTGGTAAAACAGAGGGTCAGGAAATAGAGTAAGACCCTCACTGAGATGGACTGATACAGTGGCTGCAACAATGGGCTCAAGCATAGCAATGATTGTGAAAATGGTACAGGATTGAGCAGTGTTTTTTCTGTCATATGTAGGGTCACTATGAGACCAGAACCAACTCGATGGCACCTAGTAACAGCAGCGTACTTAAAACCAAAAATGAAACCTAGTGCTGTCAAGTCGATTTTGACTCGTAGAGACTCTACAGACCAGAGTAGAACTGCCCATTGAGCTTCCAAGGAGTGCCTGGTGAATTCAAACTGCCGAACGTTTGGTTATCAGCCGTAGTTCTTAACCAGTACACCACTACGGTTTTCACAACATACTTAAAACTAAAAACTAAACCTACTGTCAGAGAGTCAATTCCAACAAGTAGAGACACTGTAAGACCCAGCAGAACTGCTCCATAGAGTTTCCAAGGAGCACCTGGCAGACTTGAACTGCCGATCTTTTTGTTAGCAGACATAGCATTTAACCACTACACCACCATGGTTTCCACAGCATACTTCCAAACCAAACCAAATCCATTGCTGTCCAGTCCATATGGACTCATAGAAACCTTATAGAGTAGAGTAGAACTGCTCTATAGAGTTTCCAAGGTGTGCCTGACGGTTTGGTTAGCAAACATTGCACTTAACCATTATGCCACCTGGGTTTCCACAGCACACTCAGGGGAAGATAAAATCAAGCCAGGGATGGATGCACCTGCTACATATTTATTACTGGAAGCAGTTACTGGGAAGAGAAGAGAGTTTTTCATAATCCATTTCTTTTTCCTTTTAGTCTTATTATCTGCTCTGAAAAAAATATCTCTCAGTAAGTTCCATTTTCAGAACCTCCGCTCTCCATTACCTCATAGAGTTTGTCCTTGAACAGTTTGTTGGGTAGGAGAGTAGGATTGCTGAAAAACAGCTCCACTTTCTTCTCTGTACAGGTTGTCTCTTTTGCCCTGACCTCAGAACCCACCAAATTCCCCAGTATTTTTGATATCGTTTTATTTTAAGTATTTTCTCCTCTGAAACCTGATTTATGCCCAGCTTTCTTTCTTCATCCCTGGTTCCATCTTTCTTTCTCTGATGTTTTTCTATCTATATTTTTGCCTTCATATTAAAAATGGAATTGCTTGCACTTAACAGCATACGGTTGCCAAGTTGTTCCCCTAGCTCTCCTAACACAAACTCCACTGCTGCCATAACTGATTACCTGCTTCCCAATGGCCAGATCAGAACGTCCCTTGACACAGAAAAACAATGAAAAATTTGAGACAGAAAGGAATGAGATATACCCATCCAAGTCTATCAATGAGATCATGGGGAATCATGTCCCAAACAAATGTTTGTGATGATATCTTTTCATCTTTCGCTGAAGGGAATCAGCAAAGAAACTATATAGGGAGTGTCTCTTTTCAGGAGAAGTAAAGTGTACGGACTTGAATTTCAGCATATTTGTTAGGATGAAATTTATGTAATTAGTCAGAAATAAGAGCTTTGAGTTTCAGAGTTAAACCAGAACCAGAACACGAACATATGTACATGCTTTCTAAGCATCCTAAACATATTCTGTAACACATATGTTTTAGTCAGCTAGGGCTGCTCTAACAGAAATATCACAGAGTGGATGGCTTTAACACAGGAAGGTTTATTCTTATACAGTCCGGTAGGTTGCAAGTCCATATTCAGGGTAATTACACAGTCCGGTAGGTTGCAAGTCCATATTCAGGGTGACCGCTCCAGGGAAGACTTTCCCCTTGTCGGCTCTGGAGGAAAGTCTGGCATTACATCAGTCTTTGTCCAGGGAGCGTCCCGGCGCAGGAACCTCAGGTCTGAAGGACGCGCTCCTCTCTGTGCTGCTCTCTTGATGGTAGCTGCTCTCTTGATGGTAACAAGGCCCCCAATTCTCCTTGTTTCTTTTTCCCTTTTTATCTCTTGCAGGGTGAAAGCATTAAGGGTGGGGCAAGACATACTCCAGGGAAACTCCCCCTGCAGCAAAGCAAGAAAGTAATCCTATGCAGGAATTCACAGCCCCGCCCCAATCCTTCAACATACAGTTTAGGGAAACCACACAACGGAGGACAGTCCCAAGATACTGGGAACCATATTCCAGCCACGTGGCTACATATATTTTTGGGGGGACATAGTTCAACTCATGACAGCATAATTGAAGTCACTTGAGATGCTTGTTTTCTAATTTTTTAAACCAGTACTTTAGCAACATAGTTTTATTTGGTCCTCAGAGAAAATATACTGTTAGATCCATTATCATTGAGTACAACTCCTCTTTGTGCTTAACTATGTATACATAAACTCGGTTATATTAGTTTAATTTGCTATAGAAAAGCTCACCCAATAGATCATCATTACATTCTATTGTATGTGTGTACGTGTGTGTGTGTTTCCCAAACAACGATTTTATTAGTTGAGGAATCTGTTCCTTCTCTTGACCAGAAAACTAAGTCAAATTCACCTCTGTTACAGTACAGTTCATTTATGAAGCATGAGCAATCACAGATAAATTTTTTCACATTGGAAGCATCTAGATACTTTATTAGAAGGGGCCTAAGTAATATTAATTTGTCCCTCAAAAGTGTTTTACAAGCAAGTTCAAAAATGAAAAGGACACCACACCTATCCAAAACACACAAATATTAGTACTTGTTTTTTTATTATTATTATTATGACTGAGTGAAAAGGTATGTTCCCATATAAATTTACATGCCCACCTATATGCAGCTTCCACTGCTCTCCCTGCCCAGGGACAGCACACTATTCCTCTCTGCTCCATATTATGTCTCATCCTCCCAACAGTCTCCTTTACCCTCTTCTCCATCCACTCTCCTTTCACCAGCCAGAGGTCAGCAGGATGATATCCTATAGATGCATAGAACCATAAAGTGCATCCAATGTGGTCACTCTGCATTGCCAAGTCCAATCCATTCGTGTCCGAAGAGTGGACCTTCATTATGATTTATGGGCAAGGGCAGCATCAGGACCCGGGGCCATGCTCCCAGGGGAACCCCAAAGCCGGTGAACCATCAGTTGCAGTCTTGTGGAGATCTCAGGGTGCACCACTTCTTTATTCCTGTGTTGCCAGTGAGACTCAACTTAGTGAGCTCCATCACGGCTATCACTGGTAGTGGCCGGGCACCATCCAGTTCTTCCGGTCCTAAGTCTATGTAGGCACCCACTCACGTGGGCCTCTCTATCTTCTGGGTTGTCTTTACCCCATGTCATTTTGGTCCTCGGTGAGCATCCGTTCCTGCTGAGCTGGGACCATTTGCTGTGCCCTCGGATGGCAGCTTAGCAGCTTTTAAGACCCGACCAGATGCCATTCACCAATGTGGGGTGCAGAGAACCCTCTTAGCAAACCACTAGTTGTGCCAATTGATCTCGATTTCGCCTGAGAGTATGGTCTCCTGCTCCCCTCCCCAGCTACTCTGTCCTTGCAATATTGGCTTAAGATGGAAGGAATATTCAAGTTATGCTGAAGCCCACTTAATACTGTTCTTGTTTCTAATGTGTGCTATCACCGATTTCACCCAACCAAATTTCTACCAACTATCTAATCAAAACCCTACCCCCCTCGACCTCTCTCCCTCCCATCCCTTCCAGCCGTCAAAGAGTCTTTTCTTCTGTATTCTGTTTTTGAGATCTTATCGTAGGGGTCTCATACAATATTTGTCCTTTTGTTGCTGACTACTTTCACTCAACATAATGTCTTCCAGTTGAAACCGGGTTACGAGATGTTTCCTGGAATCATCATTATTCTTTATCATTGCATTATCATTGCAAGCTGGGTTGATTCCATCTTTTGGCTATCGTGGACTGGGCTGCAATAAACATTCTTGTGTATGCATCCATTGGTGTGAAAGGCCTTGATTCTGTAGGATATATTCCAAGTAGCGGAATTACTGGGTCAAATGGTATATCTATATCCATTTTTATAAGGAAGTGCCAGATTGCTTTCCAAAGAGGCTGGACCATTTTGCAACCCCACCAACAATAGATCATCTCTTAGCAACCAAAAGAAAATAAAATCTGCTCCAAAAATGCAAGTAAGATGGCATCTTAGTTTCCTAGTTCTGCTGTAACACAAATATCAAAAGTGAATAACTTTACAGAACAGAAATTTGTTTTCACACTGTTCTGGAAACTAGAAGTCCAAGTCAGGAGCTTAGTCATTGATTCCTTTCTTGTCAGTAGCCCTTGCTGCTCCTTGGTCACTGGTAATCCTCACATGGCATCTGTCTTCCACAGTGTTTGCCTGGCTCTATGTCTAATCCTCCCTTTCTATAATTTAGAACTAATTATATTTTAACACAGCATACATTATTGACTTCTTTAACATTAAAGTATATATATGATGTATATATGGCACTTGGCTTTGGCATATGAAGTAAGATTACATTCACAGGTAGAAGGGATAGGCTTTGAATACATATTTTGTGAGAACACAATTCAATTCTTAACAAGACAGTAAGCTAAAAATCAAAACTCTGTAGGGATAAAGAAGATGGGGCAATAACAGAAAAAAAATCACTATCAATGAAGACTATAATGGCTTATGGAACTGATCCTTAGTGAAATGCCAATCTTGACCCTTTCCTGTACACCAGGAAGCCTGCAGATAAGAGACTAATACTCATCTAGCCTTTAATTACAATGCCTACCCCTCTACCTATTCCATCTATTGTGTACCTTGCTTCTAAAGAGATATTAGTGCTCCCAACAATGAAGATTAGAGGAAACTAAGAAACAAACCCAAAGCCATTGCCATCAATTGATTCTGATTCCAAGTGGTCATATAGGACAGAGTAGAAGTCCTTTATAGGTTTTCCAAGGGTATGAATATTTGTGAAAACAGTTTGCCCACATCTTCTTTCTGAGTAAAAACTGATGGGTTCAAATCACTGGCCTTTCACTTAACAGTTGAACACTTTAAATATTGTGCCACCACAGCTCCTAGAGGAAACTAGACAAAAGGAAAAAATGAGGATAGAAAAACAATAAAAATAGAGATTGGGTTAGTACACAAAGTGCATGCGGTAAGATCTGGTAGATTTTCTGGAGAAAATCCATCCACAGTTTTGCCCTAAAAGCTCTCTAGAAGCCAAGGCAAAGTGGAAAACATAATAAATTATATGATTCACTTGTACACAAGATAAAATTGAACTAGTTACTCAGTATTTTTCCAGGGACTGAGCCCTGAGAAAAATATTTCCCATCAATAAGATTCCATGTAGTGTCACAAATAGTGTTTTCTCAAAAACAGACCTTATAGTACAGGTATTTCACAGCACTGTTTCTTTTAATATGCTGATGACATGATAAACCATGAAAAGAAAATCTATAAACAGCCAAAAGAAGCGTCTTGCCTGACTGATTTAATAAAAGGTGTTGAATAGGTAAATGAGATAGTATTTGTTTTCTCTAGAGTTTTTGGTCACTTTCAGTAATTTGACTTCAAAGGACACTCTGAGAATTTTAAGAAATTCAGATATTACACATGCTTGTGACATGCACACTCCTATACTTTGACATTCAGTCATACTATGAAAAAACTTGACAGGTACTCTTTAATGTTGAGTGAGTTAGTGATGAAACAGGCCTTGTTAGACTCACTTTTTATAAATTATTTTATTTGAATTTTTAAATAGAATTTGCTTCAAAATAATATTTATGAAAGATAATCTATTAATTCCCTTTACTGAACTTTTAACTCAAACTTTTGTTGTTTTTGTTGTTAGGTGTTGTCGAGTCAATTTCAACACATGATGACCCCTTGTACCACAGAATGAAACACTGTCTGTCCCAGTGCCATGCTTTCAATAACTGTTACGTTTGACACCCATGCTGTAGCCACTGTGTCAGTCCGTATCACTGAGAGTCTTCCTTCTTCTCTGACCCTGTACTTTTCCAAGTATGATGTCCTACTCCAGGCACTGATCTCTCCTGACAACATAGCCTCACTTCTAAGGGGTGTTCTAGTTGTACTTTCTCCAAGACAGCTTTGGCCATTCTTTTGGCAATCCACGGTATATTCGACATTATTCGCCAAAACTGCAATTCAAAGGCATCAATTCTTCTTCAGTCTTTCTTATCAATTGTGGAGTTTTCACATGCATATCATGTGATTGAAAATATCATGGCTCAGCATAGTCTTCAAGGTGAATCAGTGCTTTTTAAAATTTTAAAGAGGTCTCCTACAGCAGATTTGCCCAAAACACGGTATTTTTTAATATTTTAACTGCTACCTTCATAGGTGTTATTGTGGATGCAAATAAAATGAAATATTTGACTTTAGTGTTTTCTCTCTTTATCATGATGTTGCTTACGGGTCCACTTGTGAGGATTACAGTTTTCTTCATGTTTAGGTTTAATCCATAGCGAAGACTGTTGCCTTTGATTTTCAATCACTAAGTGCTTTAAGTCTTATTCACTTTCAGTAAGCAAGGTTGCATCATTTGCATTAAGCAGGATGTTAATAGCTCTTCCTCAAACAATGATATCCTGTTCTTCTTAATATAGTCCATCTTAGATTATTTGCTCAGTATACAAATTCAGTCAGTACGTACGGCAAAAGTAATTACCCTGGTGTGCATTTATCCTGATTTTAAACCCTAAAGTATTCCCTTGTTTCATTCGAACCACTGTATTTTTGTTTATGTACAACAAGTGCTCTGAAATTTCCATTCATTGAAATGTTATGCATAATTTGTTATGATTCACATAGTCAAATGTCTTTGTGTAGTCAATAAGACACTGGTAAACACACTATGGTATTCTCTGCTTTCAAAAAGCTACATCTGAGATTAGCAGTGCTATCCCTGGTCCCAAGTTCTCTTCTGAATCCTGCCTGAATTTCTGGCATTTCCCTGTCAATATACTGCTGCATCTCATTTTTAATGACCCTCACCAAAATTTGGCTTGCACTTGGCTTGGCTAATATTAATGATATTGTTCAGTAATTTCTACATTGGAGCAGAGACAAAATGGCAGATTAGACACATGTCTCCTTAATTCCCTCTGAAAACTAAGGCCTAGATTGATAATTAAATGGTGCTTTTTGGATACCCCGGTGAGCCCTAGGACATGGCATACAGCTGTCAGTTTGGACTACATGCCTCTGAACAGGAAACTTCTTGTCTTTCACTGAGCCCTACCCTGATTGAATTGGCTGGTACCCACAAACTAAAGGTAACTGACATTTTTAACTTTTTGTTCTTTTCATTGGTGGGACAGGTGGGGGACGGGCTTAACCAGAAGCTATGCTGCACTGCAGTGCTAAAGTGGTCAGCAGGTGGAATAGCCACATTTTGAGAGCCTAGTTCCAGACTCAGAGCACTACAGCCCCTCCACTCTCTCTTTTTGAACCTCAACCAGAGATTCTGTTGTTTCATGGTGAGTAGGATAGCTTGACTGGAACACCATCTTGTTTAATTGGGCGGTGAAATCATTCAACCAGAGGCCTCAGCAGGGGCTAATTCTCAGGCTAGGAGGCAGGCCCAGCCAGGAGAGTTCTTTTCCAGCTGAAAATATCAGCACAGTGTAGCTGTACAGGTAGGGCCCGAAGGGGATGACAGCAGGACAATAGACTGTCCATACTTTGAACTATATCACAGCATCTGGGGACAGCAGAAGTGGTGCCCCCACTGTCAGCTGGAAAGGAGGGGCTTGTCACACCTGAAAACCTGACCGATTTTGGAAGCAGTCAGGTAGCTTTTACCTCTTAAAATAAGAGTGCTTAGAGAAATCACTGCAGTGCAGCCTGATGACATCTCTTTTAGCCTTTAATAACCCACATCATAGGGTTGGCTAACCACTCCCCAGTGACTCCATAAGTAGGGCTGTGACTCTGCCAGCCAGAAGGCAGAGCCTTCTATCCCAGAGATTTCACTGGACCCACTCACTGGTGTACATACAGGTGGCTGCTGAGCAACTTCCTTCTCAGAACTATGACTCAGCTCCTGTTAAGGTGATACCACAGAGACTGAACAACATCTATGTGTCCAGAAAGCAAAAAATCCTAGGCAAACATTTAAAGAAATATCTACACATGGCTCCAGAAAACACCAAAAAGAAAGAACCAAAGAACTTCCCAGATAAAGAAGCCTTTCTGAAACTATAAGAGGTTGAGTACAAAAGAATTATATAGAGAGGCCTCCTAGACATTATGCAAAATGCAGCAGAGCAAAATGGAAAAATTAAGCAAACTGTTTGAACTGATGGAACACCAGCATCCTGAAATCCAATGCATCAATAATAAAATTACAGAATTAGACCATTCAATTCAAAGCTGAAAGAGCAGAATTGAGCAACTGGAAACCAGACTTACTAACCTTTAAGATAGAGCTACTGACACCAGCATTTATGAGGAGAAATCAGAGAAAAGAAACAAGAAAAATTAAAAAGCATTAAGAAACATGTGGGACTCTATCAAGAGGAACAATCTATGATTAATTGGAGTTCCTAAGCAAGGAGGAATAGCTGAAAACACAGAGAGCATGTTTGTTGAGTTCTGACAGAAAACTTCCCAGAAATTATGAAAGAAGACAATATAGATCTCCAACACGTGTATTGAATGCCACATAACACTGACCCCAAAAGAAAGACAGCAAGACATTCTATAATCAAGCTTAACAAAATGAAACATCAGCAGAAACTCTTAAAGGCAACAAGATTCAAAGTAAAACTAGCATTCAGAAAGAAGCCCTCTAGGCTTTCGTTTGACTTAGCAGAAACGATGTTGGCATGGGGGTAGTGGGATGACACATTCAAAGCCTAGAAGGAGAAAAACTTTCAACCAAGAATTATATATCCTGAAAAACTGTCTTTCATATATGAATGAAACGAAGGCATTTGCAGATAAACAGAAACTTAGAGACTTTGTAAAAAACAAACCAAAGCTATAAGAAATACTGGAAGAAGTTCTTTGCTTAGAAAAACAAAGCCATTAAGTCTATATTTTAGGAGGCAATGCAGGACACAACATCCAGAAATGTACTCAATCTGAGAAGGCACAAAACTCAATCAAATCTGTAATATTAAAAGAAGGGATCCAGTGCTTATACCACAAAAACTAAGGTACTATCACATTGAAAAGGATAGACTAAGATAGTTATAGTCCTTTCAGATGCAGAGAAAGTTAATATGATACGTAGAAGTTAAAATTGGGTTTAAACTTAGATTATTAAGGGGGATTATTGGGGTTCCCACAAAGCACAATAAAAATGCAGCATATCAAAACAGGAAACATACCACAGGAGTCTCAACAAACACAAAACCAACATTGTAAAGGATGAAAAATCAACCCATAAAGAATGACCCAGAACAGTACACTGAGAGCAGCAGAGAATATATCAACACAAAAGTAAATACATCATAATGACAGCACTAAACCCATGCCTATCAATAATTACACTGAATGTAAACAGATTGAACGCGCCAGTGAAGAGACAATGAGTGACATCTTGGATCAAAAGACATGACCCATCTATATGTTGCTTACAAGAAACTCACCTTAAACTTAAAAATATGAACAAACTGAAAATTAAAGGATGGAATAATATATACTAACCTGAAAATAAACAAAGAGATTTTAATGTAAAATCAACCATCATGGACAAGGTTGGTCACTATTTATTGCTGAAAGTTTCAATACACAAGCAGGGCTTACCAATTTTGAATATTTGTGCACCCAATGCTAGAGCATCTGAATACATCAAAGAAACACTGACTACATTAAAAAATGAGACCAATCACTCCACAATAACAGTGGGTGACTTCAACACTCCACTTCCAGTATTGGACAGATCTTCTAGAGAAAGCTCCAGTCACTAATAATTATCAACCATCCTGATTATATGTTCTGTCAATTTTGGACTGCAGAAGCTGCTAAAAGTCTTTAATTTCTTCATCTTTGCCTTCAGTGTTTGTTCCCTAAACCTGACTAGTTGTATTGACTGATCTTCCTTGTAGGCCTGTGGGTGTTATCCTATTACTGACAGCACTGTACTTCAGGGTAGGTATTGAAAGTTTCTTTTTGACAATATATACAACGTCATTCATAATCAAATTGTCATTCCTGGCATAGTCGACCATATAGCTTTCTCATTCAAAATGGCCAATACCAATCCATTTTAGCTCATTGATGCCTGAGACATTGATGTTCCTGTGTTTCATTTCATTTGTAATTAACTCCAATTTTCCTCCATTCTTATTTTGTGCATTCTGTGTTCCAGTTATTCATGAATGTTTGCAGCTCTTTCTTCTTACTTTGAGTCATGCCACATCAGCAAATGGAGGTCCTAAAAGCTTGACTCCATCCATGTCATTAAGGTCAACCCTACTTTAAGGAGGCAGCTCTTCTCCAGCAGTCTTTCAAGTGTTTTCCAACCTGGGGCTCATCTTCTGGCACTACGGTAGACTACGTTCCACTGCTATTTGTAGAGTATTAACTGGTTAATTCTTGTCTGCATAGTCTGGATACTCAGCTGAAACTTGTCCACCATAGGTGGCCCCACGGGAATATTAATACCAGTGGCATACCATCCAGTATGACAAACTGACACACATGTCAACACAAACATTACAGTAAATGTAACAGACAAATGTGAGTTTAACTTTGAATGCTAAGTTGGCTTCATGAAGGGAGTTTGTAATGTCTCGCTATGCATGACTAGATCAATATATCATTTTTGCTATTGAAAATCTGTCCCCTATGATTAGGAAAAGGACCTCTGATAGTCAGTGGATAAAGCACTCAGATACTATCCAAAAGTTAGCGGTTTGAACCCACTAGATGCTCTGCAGGAGAAAGATGCAGAGGTCTGCTTCCGTAAAGATTTGTAATGTCGGAAACTCTAAGGGGCAGTTCTACTCCAATCTATAGGGTGTCTATGAGTCAGCACTGACTTGATGACGATGGCTTTGATTTGGTTTGTTCTTAGAAGTCACTGAGTAGTGTGAATTATTAAGCATTCAACTACTGACTTAAAGGTTGGTCACTCAAATCTACCTAGATGTACCTGGGAAAAAAGGCCTGGTGATGTGTTTCTGTAAAGTCACAGCCTTGAAAACCCTACTGAGCACTTCTGCTGCTACAAGTGGTGACTCCATGAGTTGCAATAAACTCTATGGCAAGAGGGCTGGCTTGGTTTGGTTTGGTTTGGTTTGTTACTTACTGAGTGTTCAGTTACAATACTACCAGTCCTGTAGTTCTGACAGTAAGTCAAGATGCACTCTCTTTCCTTTCCATGTATACTTCCTTTCCCTTAATTTTGCAGTTTTTCTCTTCTGTAGCTGCACATTCTAGACAGCATAGTATATCTCTGCTGAGGCTGCTTCTTTCTTTTGAGCTCTTCTTTCTGTGTATTTAGTTTTCATCATGCCATCTTTGTTTTTCAATATCCTTTTGATGCCACCTATCCTGCCACTCATGCTTATTCTTCACTGACAGTTGTCCCCAACAGGAAAGTCTGAAGCTACTGATCCCCTTCAGTGTTCTGACCTTTGGTAGACCCTTTCTGTTTGTATCTTTTCTTTGCTTTTCTTTGTAGAAGAACTTCAGTGTTCATAGATGAAGTCTCTGAATTCTTGGTGAGAGACACGAAGAAGACTAGTGTCCACTCCCTGGGCATCCAAACAACTCTCATACATGCCACTTTCCTTTTTTCATCCACTCAAAATGCTTGTGTTAGATCTATAAGGTAAAATGGAAGCAGCTGTCTATCTCTAGAGCTGTGCAGACTTCAGAGCAACTTTGATATTTAACATCAGCTCCATCCATATTACACATGAATCTTCTCAGTTTCAAGAGGGAAATACTCAGAAACACACATAGGAAAGAATTCTTGATTGGAGATTCTCTCAAGGTAGCACAGATTCATCATCCATATTCCCAGAGTCCTCAATCTGTCAAAGGAATAAATTACCCTTAGCAAGAGTGCACTCATGAGAAATCACTCTTTTGAGAACACCTGAGGAACTTCTTTTTCAAACAATCTTGGCAATCAATTTTATAATCTCAGAAGTTTCTCTCTCCATCAATACTGCTATAACAGATTTCATTTTAAGAAAGGGGCAAACTGGATGGTACCTGGCTACTACCAATTACTTCACTTACAGGGAACTCAACAAAGAGTGCCTGATGGAGCAGAAAAAATGTGGGGTGCAAAACTTGAATGCTAGCAAAAAGACAAGACTTGATGGTCTGGCAGACTGGCAGGTCCCAGAAGACCTGGCCTTTGGACTTTCTGTTACCACAGAACTGAAACCATTCCAGAAATCAACTCCTTAGAGAAAGATTGAACTGTTCTATAAGACATAAAATGATACTAGTGAATAGTGTGCTTCTTGGCAAAGCATATCGAACACTAACAGAGTAGATCCTGTCCAGAGATGAGATGGGAAGATAGAAGGGAACAGGGACTGGTAGAATAGATGTGGGAAATACTGGGTAGAGGGGAGGAGTGTGCTGTCACAGTGTGGAGAGGGCAACTGGGGTCACATAACAAACCATGTATAAGTTTTTGTATAAGAAACTGACTCAAAATATAAAACTTCACTTAAAAGACAATAAAAAAATAAATAACTTTAAAAGAAAAAGAAGAGGAAATCTTTAAAGCGTCTACCCCCTGAAGCAGCCTGAAAAAAATAGTTAATAGGATACCTACTAAAATATGCAGGAAGTACTGTACTATTTTCACTATTACTATTGATTATGTATATTGATCACCCGGTACACAGAATGTTTTATTGACACATGCTGTCAAAAATGACAGCAATATTGGCTCACTCTTGTCCTTTATTTCAGCTCTGAACAATGTTCTGATAAGGAATGTAACTGCTTAAATGTCAATCTGAAACACATGGGTAATTCTTTCACATGTTTATGGCACATGGGTACTAATTGTTTTGCTGAGAGTACAGTAACTCTATGGATAATTACTTTCAGCTTCCAAAAGTATCTGGCACCCAGAAAGTAGCTCACACACTGGAAAAGCAAGATCATGTAATTAGGGTAAGGCCTATAAAACAAGCCGGAGAAAAATGGTACCATAACCCCATCAAAAACCTGAAACCATCACAAAATGACAATTCAGTCCTAGAAACAGAATTCAAAATTGATAGCTATGGTAAGAATAGCAAGTAACTATGGATTTTTTTTTGAAAAAAGGAATTATGATTAATAACATGCATATGTTGTTTTTCTTTCCAAGTGCTTTAAAAATAGTAAGTGCTATAATTTTCACAAGTTCTCATGAGGTTAATTCATTGTTATTATTTCCATTTTACAAATGATCAGATTCAGGCAGAGAGAGGTTAAGTAAACGTTCTAGTGCATTGTCTGAGGGTGCACCTGAAGGAAGTGGCACAGCTGAGTTTGAACTTGGTAGTCTGAATCTTGAATTTGTGTACTTTTTTGCTATGCTACAAGTTTTATTAAAAAGAAAACAGAAAATAAGAAATACAGCCTAACAGTCACAAGTTGCATGTGACTCTGAACAAGTCATAGTTTTTATCTATTAACATTTATGAAGTTAGGAAACATTCATGATGAACAGTAATAGTGGCTCAGGTAACTCAGTACCTCAGTGGCTCAGGTAATTGAATTGAGTATTCTTTTTATATCCTTTCTAACTGCAATAATGATCTTTCAAAGCAATTAGGTGATATACTTACATATACACAAAGAACTTTAGAGAAGTAAGTCAGTTGCTTATGGTTTTATAGACAGTATATGGCATCATTTGGGTTTAAAGCCAGATCTTTCTTGGTTCTATGATCTTACGTACTCAGTGCTAGGGTCCCTCTCATTTTAGACTTAAGGCTGATAAAAAGAATAAATGGAGTCTTAGTACAGCACCACTACACAAGTTTGTCAATTAGATTTGGAAATAAACATGATGTTAAAAGAGAAGAAAAGAAAAAGCAAGAAAATGAAAAAAAGGATAAGGATTTTCATTTAAGATGCAAGAACCTTTAGTCAGCATGGACCAGTTAAATGAGTAAGAATTGACCCACCATTGTAATTTCAACTAATGTCATATTTCTTTAAGAATAACTTCCAGATGCTGGCTTGGAAGTCCATTTCGTTATTTCTGGCAAAGTAAACATTTTTGCATCTTGCCAGCCTGAAAAAGCAGAATCTATTAATCGATGCCAGCCATGATTTGTTCTTTCAGCATAAAAGCTCAGGCCTTTTCTTCAGAATGCTTCTAGTTATAGTCATCTTTTTTTCTATTTCTGCCCTCAAAGATGAACGTTTGTATTTCCACAGAGAGCTGTGGAAGACTGTAGTACTAGGCTTCTAATTGATTTAATTGTGATAAATCAATGAGTGGCATACTGCTTGGGGAACACGGCAGTCCTTCTAAGGCAAAGCTTCTCAGACTCTGGTATGTATCAGAACCACCTGGACAGTTAGTGATGCTCACAGAAGCTCGAGCTTGCTGAAGTAAATAAGCCCTGGGTGTTGGCGTTTTTACCAAGATACCAAGTTATTCTAAGTGAAGTTTGAGCACTACTATCCTGAGATTCACTTCAGACTTTAGTTGATTCTCAAAGCGGAGACAATCAAGTTTCTTACATTCACCTCTCCAACTTCCACCCAGATCCTGAACTGAAACAATGGTATTCAATGGAAGTCACCCTTCCAGATCCAAATGGCCCCTGTGCTAGCTCTTGTGTCACAACTTCTCCCTGTCCATGTACCCAGTTCCCAGTCCCAAGCTTAGCTTCTCATTTCCTTAGTTTTATTGGAAGTCATCCAGACTTGGTGACTTCTATGTCCTTCTGTACAACAGCAGTTCTATAGCCAGAGTTCAACCTTGTTCTGGTTAGTCCTCTTGCGTAGGTCCTGAAATATATTCGGTGAAGTCTATTACCACACAGAAATCTCTTAATGATCCAACCAGCCCATTTGTTGTTTGAATGCTACATAATACAGTGGTTTTCATAGTTTGGTTAGATTGATAAGTAGCCTCTAAAATGGCTCCTGGGTTCCTGCATTTATATAAGTCCTTTACTCTGAGCAAGAGCTGGAATCAGTGATTTGCTTCTGATGAATAAAAACCAGTAGAAGTAATGAGACTAGTAAGTGATGGGAAGATAACTTGCTGGATGAGGTTATTCAAAGACAATCACTTTCATCTTGGTTACATTCTCTCTCAGTGTTTATTGGATCACTCACCGTGGGAACATACAACCGCCACGTCTGGAGGCAGCCCTATGGAAAGGCATTCTTAGTGAATAGGAACTTCCACAAAAGAAGTTGTCGTAAGAAATAAGTTTTATGTTAACATAAAAATCCCATTGGACAAGTGAAGCCAAGAGTTAAGCCAACAGGCTCAATGAGAAGCACTCACCTCTAGTTCTCGTTTACCAAAAGAGATGTCCAAAAGAAAGTATCCTATTAAATTTATGGTAACTGCCCAAAAATCAAGTTGTTAGAAAAAAATAAGATAAACCTTATGGGGGCATATAACTCCATTATATTTATCTGCTGAGACCTCTTCTGGCTTGTTCTTAAAGACTGCCAACTCTCTAATTTCATACAAAAGACCTTCCTTGGTTGAAAACAGGGAACCGAGAGTGAAAATACTGAAACGCTGTCTTTCCGAGAAGTTATTGAAGTTCATTTGGCACCCATGTGTCTTGGAACTAGACAGCAATGTTAAAACCGTGACCACACAGAACGGACTGTAGAATAAAAATAAAGTATAACATATTGGGAATTATAATAATTGAGCCACAAACTTACCAGAGCATGAAAGTAAGTTTCAAATTTGTGATGATATTGTACAGAACTCAGATTGTGGTTTCTAAGAAAAACACCCTAACTTTTTTCATGTGTAACCAACTTTATCGTCAAGTAATCTCTAAAGCCTAAACCTGTTGCCACCAAGTCGATTTCAACTCTTGAGTGACCATGTAAGACAGAGTACAACTGTTCCATAGGTTTCCAAAACTATAAATCTTTATGGAAGTAGACTACCACACTGCTGACCTTTGAGTAAGCAGCGAAGCTCTTAACCGCTGTGACACCAGGGAATCACAAGTCATCTCCAAACCTCACAATATTGTAAATTTTAGACTAACATATTTTAAATACGTGTATGCATGCATATATGCACATGTCTGGAAAGCCTTGTTTCATAGTGGTTAGAGCTATCTACGGCTCCTAACCTAAAGGTCAGCAGTACAAATCCACCAGGCGCTCCTTGGAAACTCTATGGAATTTGACTCTGTCCTATAGGGTCTCTATGAGCCATAATAATTCCACAGCAATAGGTTTGATTTGAGCTTTATTTATTTTAAAAATGTGTTTTCTCAGTTTTCATATATTTAAGAAATAAGCGGTCTTATTAAGAAGATACCAGCTAGTACGGTATTATTTGTTTCCATGTATAAAAGCTAAACTTTACAGAAAAAACATTTTCTCATTTCCTAGCTGAATCCCACGCATCTTCTTGAGAACAGAGCAGTATCATTTTGGGTCCTCCTCACTTCTGAATGTCAAGACACCCCAACTAGTCATCTACAAATGGATCTGAAATGACCACTGTAGAAAAATCCTTTCTGAGTTAGTGGATCACTTTAAGAAACCCATGAGATGTTTTTAGAAATGGCTTTGATTTATTTAATCCACAAGAGCACAATATGGGGACTATAATTCCATTGCTCTTCACATTTGGTTTATAATCTCAGTTTTTCTATACTCACAGATTGTTTTTAATTAATGAGATGCTATTGAAAAAACAGAAGTCCCAGTGGCATAGTGGTGAAGTGCTACATCTGTTAACCAAAAAGTCAGCAGTTTAAGTCCACAAGGCTGTCCTTGGAAACTCCATGGAGCAGCTCTACTCTGTCCTATAGGATCACTATGAATTAAAATCAACTCAACAACAGTGGGTTTTGTTTGGGTATTGTAAAGACTGTTTTTAAACTGCTGTTCTTCTCTTTCATATATATCTCATGTCTTTCCATGTCATTAAATGTATGATATTTCATTATCAGAATGTCTTATTATTTACTTAAACTGTTTCTGCCTCTTGAACATAACTTCTAATTTTTCAACAAGATAAACTCCAGTAAACATCCTCATGGATAAATCTGTCTACACATCTGTAATTACTTCTTTAAATAAACATCTGTAAATAGAGTTGGTCAACCAAAGGCAAGGACGTTTATCAGACCTTTATACACATTGCCAAAGGAACTTCCACACCATGCTTAGTAATTTACATCCCTATCAGTGGTCTAGAGGAATGCCCTTTCTTCACACCTTAGCTAACAGTAATTTGTTGATGACATGGTATCTTAGGCTGGGTTTTCTAGGGAAGTAAAACTAGTAACACGTGTAGGTACAAGGAAAGATTTATAATATAGATAGATACAGATATAGGAAACTGCTCACATAATCACAGAAGCTGAATGTCCCAAGCTCTGGCACAAGCCTCACATGGCCACGGAAGCTGAGGAACCCAAAGTCAGCAAGTCAGAGACCAGAGTTCTAGATTACCGGTTGTGTAGGTCAGTGGATCCCAAGCTAGTGGCCAGACTGAGCGCCAGAGGCTGCTGAACCCAGGATTGGCAGGTCAGGGAGCAGGAGCAGCAGAGGCTGGTGAACCCAGGATCGGCAGGTCAGGGAGCAGGACTCTCAAGTGCCAACTGTAAGGACTGATGAGTCCAGCAGCTGCTAGTTCAAGTCCTAGAACCAGACGCTGGAAGAAGAGAGCAGGAGCTCCTGGCCATGTGAGCGACCACCGGCCTTAGTAAAAGGTGCCAGAGCCGAGGGGCAGGGAGCCACCACAAACCCCGCCCTGCCACTTAATACAGCAGCCAAATATGGAGTAGCCAAATTGACATAATCCTGACCACCACACATGGCATGCTGGTTTTCTTTGATTTAGGCTAATTTAACAGAAAAAAAAAATTAAATGTTATTAGTTAATATTTCTCAAATTCTCAGTAATCTGCAGCATTTAAAAATTACAAACATCATTTTTATTGGCTCCATATTATCCTGTCCTAAAAATGTACCAAAATTATTCTGGCATTCTCTGTTTTTTTAACTTCAGATTTCTTCTAAATAGTCCCTATGGTAACGCTACAGTTAACCTTTTGACAAAGCTGCAGTTTTAAATTATGTTTATTCTCAGAGTAGATTTCCAGATAAGAAATAAATAGAGCAAATCAAAAAAAAGCTGACTGCTGTGGAGTTGATTCCAACTCAAAGTGACCCTGTAGGACAGAGTCCTCAGCTTTCCAAGACTGTGACTCTAGTGGGGCACACAATCACATGTGTCTTTTGAGTAATGGCTAATAGGTTTCAACAGCCAAACTCCCAGGTAGCAGCTGAGCACCTTAACCACTGCACTACCGCGGTCCTAGATAGAAAAAAAGGGGGGGGACAGAGTACTGTTATTTTTAGAAAGACTATTAATTTATCAGCATGAGGTAGCTTTATTTTAAAAATATCTGGTAATTTAAAAGACAAGAATGATATTTAACTCCTCTGATTTTCACTGAAGTTAATTTTTTAAATTTACATTAGCGATAGACATTTAGTTCCTCTTCTGTGAAAACTTTTACTATTTCCTACACTTTGCTTTATTTACTATAACTTCATTGTTGTTTGGAAACCCTGGTGGCGCAGTGGTTGAGCACTACAGTTGCTCATCAGAAGGTCGGCAGTTCAAAATCGCCAGGAGCTCCTTGGAAACTCTATGGGGCAGTTCTACTCTGACCTCTAGGGTCTCTATGGGTCAGAATTGACTCTATGGCAGTAGATTTCATGTTGAGTTAGTGTTATTTAAATCATTCTTCTGAGAATATCACTTCTCTGTCACATTTATTACGTTCTCATTTTGTTTTTAGTTTCAATTAGTCGCTAAATAGACTATATAAAGAGCAATCATTTTATACTGCTTATAAAATATTTTCTTCATAAAATACAGACTATGAAATCAGAAACAAATGTATTGACACATTTTCCTTATTGGATGATTGTAGCATGGGATCTTCTGATAATTACATCTGAATTATATCAAAAATCTAACCAAAAGCCATCTATTAAGGCGGAGAAAGCAGTGAAAGAACTGTATATGTAGCTTTATTCTGCAGAAGGACAGGTTAGAAATAGAGTATATTTTCTATTATCATAAATCATCATATTCCTCAGGAGACGATTTATTACTCTCAAACAGGTAATATGAAGACAGAGTGCCACGAAACACAACAGAATAAGAAGTTATGTAATTAAAAACAAGATCGTCAAAAACTGATCGCATTAATTCTCATGAAAGAGAGCAAGGAACACTTTAGAAATTTTGAGGAATAGGAATATTTTTAGAGGACCAAATAGCAATGTTTTGTGATGAAGAGAGGGAACCAAAGCTAAGACACACAAGATCTGGAGGAGTTATAGTGGTGTCAGAATCCCGTCTCCATGATAAAAACAGAAGTCTGTGATGATAATCACTGTGGGAACTTCTGAGATAAGGATTTATCTCCAAGAAAAGCAATAAAAAGCTGACAAGTACAACTTAATTATGACAGAGTAGGTCTTGAATGACTGTAAATCTACCGCTGGAGTCCATATAAAAATTAAGATGCAGGAGTATATGTTTTAATTTATAGGATTCTTCTTTGGACTACCTATAAATCAAAAGAATAGTAGAAATTTCAAGGACAAAACATATGTTCTACTCCATTTCTGCAGTCTTGTTAAAGTGGGTCAGATTTTTTTCTGTGATTCCACTAAACCACCCAGTCAGAATTCTACGGCTGACTCATTTCTGTTATTTGTTTCACCCACATTCACTAAGGTCTTGTAAACTGCTCTCACAGTGCGGTGACATGGCAGACACTCCTAAGACATTTAGCTGCAAAGTTTGTGAAAAGCATATTGCAAAACTACTTAATAAATAGCACTTAATATGGAAAATAGTACTGTTATAGGTTAAATTTTGTCTCCCAAAAATTGTGTTATAAATTAAATCTTCAGCCTTACACTATGGAGGTAATCCTATTTTTGTATAGGGATTTCTTTGTTAAGTCCATGAGGCCATGTCGCATAGAGTGTGTCTTAATCCAATCATTTTGAAACATAAAAGAGCAGGTTAGGCACAGAAGAAAGTAAGTACAAATGGAGATGATTGATACTAAAAGAAAATCACCAAAAAAAAAAAAAAAAAACAAGCAGAAAAGCAGAAAGAGACAAGGATTTACCCTCAGAACAGTCAAAGAACAATTTCCCCTAAAGTCAGTGCCCTGAAATCAGACTTCCAGCTTCCTAAACCATTTGTTATAGCTGCACTAAGAGACTAAGACAAATATGTAAGCAAGTATGAGCTGATAGTTATTCTGTGATGCACTACTGAATTATCTTATTTAAAGCTTCACAATTATAAGAAGTAGATCTTATTATGATCTCTCTATTCTTTGTAACCAATAAAGACACTGATCTTTCTTGACATAAAGACAATTAAAAAATAAACAATTTACTTTCTTCCTCTTCAAATAAAATGGTCAATATAAAGGTCCGATGACAGCTAATGATTTTCTTAGGTTACATTTGAAATGATTCCTTGAATATGAACACCATCATATTTCAATCTAGACAAATACTAATAGAAATGACAGTCTAGTCCTAATTCTTTTTCCTCACCTCATAAAAGTCTTCCAAATATTTTTCTGTGGTAATAAAATAGCTGTGATGTGAGATTATGTTAATACAAGAGCCTAAGGAGAGTCTATATAATAAAAAAGAGGGTTAAGGGTTTGACGTATGCAGAAGACAAATTAGGATGGCTTCCTGATTTTCAGAAACTTGAGGATTTGATTTTCCTTCCCATCTCACCTCATTATTCTGCTCCATGTAATAAAATCCTGTATTTCTGATTGCAGTGATCGGCTTAAGGTTGTTGTGGATTGAACTGTCTTCACCCAAAAAAATGTGCTAGAATCCTAACCTCTAATCCTATGTGGCAATAAGAGTCTATAAGTTGGAATGGACTCAATAGCAGTTGGTTTGTTTGGGTTGTTGTGTTAATGAGGTTATTTTAATGCAGGATATATAAACCTAATCACTTCTAGGGAGTACAGACACAAAGACAAGCTTGCACTAATGAGGGGAGATGGAAGTCACAGATCACCAAGAAATCAAGGAAAGCCAGAGCTTAAAAAGCTGAGATAGGGATCTTCGCCAGAGCAGACAGAGAGACAACAGAGAACCGTGTCAGACTGGAGCAGTTGTTAAAGAACTAAAAGTGTGTGAGTTTTGTTACGAATCACATTTGTGCAACTGCTAGTAGTAAATATTTTGTTCTAACAAAAGTGTCAGGAGCCACTTCTAGGGTACAAGTTGACCCTGGAAGAGTGAAGTTTGGACCTAGGTTCCTATTATCATCCTGTCTCTTCTTCTGACCTGATATTAGGGCCACACCACAAGTCCCTTCCCCTTCCTGAAGGGTGTGTGTGTGTGTGTGTGTGTGTGTGTGTGTGTGTGTGTGTCTAGAGAGAGAGGGTGCCTCTGGAAGTAGGAGGGACTTCTATACCAGAGGAGGGAAACACTGGTGGTGTAGTGAGTTAAGTGCTATGTCTGCTAACCAAAAGGTCAGCAGTTCAAATCACCCAGGTGCTTCTTAGAAACTCTATGGGACAGTTCTACTCTGACCTCTAGGGTCACTGTGAGTCAGACCTGACTCAATGGCAGTGAGTTTGTTTTGTGTACACCAGAGGAGGAAACACTGATGGTGTCGTGGTTTATTGCTGCTGTCTCCTAATCAAAAGGTTAGCAGTTCAAATCCACCAAGCACTTCTTGGAAACTCCATGGGGTAGTTCTATTCTGACCTGTAGGGTCCCTGTTAAGTTGGAATGGACTCAAGAGCAATGGGTTTGGTTTTGGCTTCATTATAACAAGAGATTGATCCCTAAATTCCACATACAAACTGAATGGCCTCAACCTCAAGGTCTTGAATGCCATGATTCCAGGCTCTTTTTTAAGGCAAGCAAAATACTCTTGTACACATTCCTTTTGGGACCAGTTTGGCTGTTCTAGCCAAGCCAAGTGTCATCGAGACGTAATTAATAAGGGTCGTAACAATCTAGTCAAAGGCGACCTGTCTGGGTGTATGCTGAGAGCAGGCTTCTTTCCATGAAGAGAACATGAGTTACTTTATGATAAGGTGTTTTTATAAGAAAAGTCCCTGTCTCAATACAGTTTCATGTTGTTAGCAAATGATACATCATTAAACATCCCTTTCAACTGCACTTTCCAATATGTTGGCTTTTGTCAATTCTGTGATGCAAAGATAATCATTTTAGTAGTGTGTTTTAAGTCATATAAAATTATACTGCTTGTCCTGGAGATAGAGTCTGGGAGAAAAGAAGACCCCCCAGGGACAGCTGGCACACTCACCAAAAATTCATTTTCTGTAATCCATCCCTCTCCTTTTTACCCATGTTTTCTTCCACCTGTTTTTGCCAAATGACCTTATAGGACTAAGGCAGTCTTGCACCACCTGGAACTGTTCAGGCAGTGGAATAAGACAAACTAAACTTTGAGATCCTGGATGATCAGGCTAAGATGTCTCCTTGTTTCACAATGATATAAACACCCCGTCCCCAAAAAAGAAAGAAAAAGAAACGAGCCATATTGTTATCTAATCAATTACAACTCACAGCAACACTGTATGGCAAACCAGAACTGTCCCGAGAATCTCCAAGAAGCAACTGGTAGATTTGAACTGCTGACCTTTTGGTAAACAGCCTAGCAATCAACCACTATGCTACCAGATTTTCCAGTGTAGGCACAAAGAGGATGAAAAGCCACTCCAGACGGTGCTACTTTAGGGCAAGACTCTGTGCTAACAATTCTGCTCACTGTGCTCTGGTAACAAGTTACAAAGAAGATAAGAGTGTTTTGCTTTAAAGCTCATTTTCTCTGCGTGATGAAGCCTGAAATTCAAGGCCATGTGCTTTTCTGAAGTGAATTAGATTTTATATTTCTTTTAACAAATTAAACAAAAATCCTCTTAATAATTTCAGATTAATTGGGCTTACGTGCAATTAGAATAAAAGCATCTATTATTAGCTGGCACTGAATAAGGAGCTATATATTTTTTTCATGGTATTCTATAACACTTTTTCCACCCCAAAGGGAAAAAAAAAAATAGGAAATGAGAGAGGAAGATCTCATTTTACCTCACCCTACTTCATTTTCTGTGTTGCCTTTTTTCCCATAATTACCCTCAATTTTATTTTTTTTTCAAATTGCCATTATAAATGTTAAGTTGACAGTGTAGCTAAAATCTTACATCTTTAATAAATATGCTGTACTTACAAATTCTTTGGCATGGCAAACAGCTTTAAATTCAAGTTCATTGGCAGCAACAAACTTGTATGTACCACAAGTACCATTTCTCTTTAAAAATGTTTTTTGAATCTTGTTCATTAAGATAATAAGCCTTGTGTTCTCATTCAGTAAGTATAAAAAGAATGCCAATATGAAAACATTGTTGAGCTAGTTTCTAAGGCAAAGGAAATTTTAAGACACACAGAGCATTGCTATCTTTGACAAAAAATTTCCATGGAAATTGTACATGGAAAATTATTGCTTCCTCTGTTCCCTTTCTCAATCCATATCCATGTAGGGGAATCATGGTACCTGCGGGACTTAAAGGTAAAGCTATGAAAGAAATGTGCTTAAGAGCAAAAGACCTTAATTGCCCTGAGTAACACCATTATAGAACAGATGATGTAAATAATAACAAAATTGATATAAGTTCCTTGACCCAGTTTTTACATGCATAATCAAAATAGTCTACATTTTGCTTAAAAGTAAGAATTTAAAATTCATCAATCTCCCCTCTTTTGGCTGCATATCAAAATATATAACTAGAGATAGCTTTAGGTCTATCTACATATATGCACACAGCTTTTCCTTTTTTCCTCTTGAGGTTGTCACATAATATTCAATCTTAAATGCATTCTGCAGCGTCCTTGTCCTCCATTAAAATTCTCTTTAATTTTCCTGATCTGGACTGTAAATTTTTCTTCCCTATAAACAAGGGAAATTATGAACTTGTAATAAGCTTGTTCTTAATAACTTATTTCAAGTTTTTGTTTTTTAATTTAATAATTAGTTTACAAAACAAGAAAATTTGCTTACGTGCATGGCTTAATTTAGTGAAATAATTCCCCATACATTTAGAAATAACTGAAGGATTTTATTTAATTATCTTTAGAGTATATGTTGATCAAGTGGCACAAATTTTTAGAAGGACTGGAGAAGTCTACATTTGACTTAACAGTAACTCTATGGTTCACCACCACACAGTTGGTGGTGCAGTGGATAAAGTGCTCAGCTACTAACCAAATGGTCTGCACACCAACCAACTGCTCTGTAGGTCAGTGTCTGTGAACGTTTAAAGTCTTGGAGGCCCTACGGGGAAGTTCTACTCTGTCCTATAGAGTCTCTATGAGCCAGGGACTACACAGCAATGGGTTTATACAATTGATTAAGTAGCCCTGGTGTCACAACAGTTAAGCACTTAGCGACTAACCAAAAGGTCAAAGTTCCAACCCACAAGCTGCTCCTCAGGGTGAAGATGTGGGTGTCTTATAAACACTTACAGCCTTGGAAATCTATAGGACAGTTCTATTCTGTCCAACAGTGTCATTAAGAGTTACTATCTACTTGAACTCAATCAGTTTGTGTTTTGGTTTATGGTTAACTCATCACAGTAAACTAAATGAATAATTAAAATGCTGAACTCACTGTACTCCAACACTAGACAAACCAATGATACGACTATAAAAAATTAAGGAAACTAGCCAACCAAAGACCAAGATGACTCATGAAACAAAATGTATGTTTCAGAAACTGGGAATCCCCAAGATCTCTAAAATTTGTAGCAGGGGCTTTGCAATGTAGTTTGGCAGCCAAACCTCTGAAACCAGTAATTGTCCTCCTCGGTTAAATAGATTTAAATAATTACACTTAGCTGTAAGTATGGTGCCCTTACAAGAACAAACAAATGAAATCTTTATGGACTTCTATTTCAAAGAGAAGACTTCCATTTTGGGAATCAATGTCCATATTTTGAAAATCAAAAATATCAAGTCCTCATTGATCCATTCTGCTTTTTCTCATCTTTTAAATAGTAGTTTGCTTTTGTGATTATGGTTTCATTTGATCTCTTCTCAAACTATATTATGACTTGTCACTTTAAGGTCCTGCTTTTTTTATACAAAAAAATATTCTGAGAATATTAACTAGTAATGCTGGTTTATCATATTATCCTTCCTAGGCGATAGATATATGAGCGACAACTTCTGAGAATGCGAGTTTTGGGAGACTTTAGTGCTAATATCAAACATAATAAATTTAACAGTAGGATTTTAGATACAAGGATAAAATAGTAGAAAGGTACTTTTTTTGTTTAGAAAAACCATCAGTTTCAGAATTACTTCATGTAGACTGCAAGTTACTTCACATTTATTTCTTGACTTGGTCGTAATATCAACAGGATAATGGCTCATAGATCCCTGATATCTTTGTAAAAGGAATTGTGGAAGAGTTTTCCTCTTACTCTAACATTCTCTAGCACTTTATTTCATATCTTAAAATTTATTGTTACTATCTTTTTATTTAAAAGCAACTAGTGAAAATGGTCAATGGGTTTGTCTGCTAACTGAAAAAGTTGGTAGTCTGAGTGCAGCCAGAGGCTGCTCTGAAGAATGACATGATGGTCTACTTCCAGTAAATTAGCCACTAAAAATCTAAGGAAAGTAGTTCCATTCTGACACACATAGGGCTGTCATGAGTGGGATCAACTCAAAGCAATTGTTTGAAGCTGAAATATCTTAATAATATCCTAGACAGAATATATGGATCAAAATCCACGGGATAAAACCTCAAGTAATTCACTTGTTGGCCTTTGGTCTTTCCAACGTTTTGTTTAACGATAATAACAGATGCACACGTTAGGGTTGTTGTAAAAATTCAAATGAGGCTCTGTATATTAATACATTTATAAATCATGAGGACCATAAAAGTGATTGTTTATCATTATAGCCAAGACTTTAACATTATACTTAATGTATTATTAATCTATTTTTACTGTTGTTTCTGTGACAATTCTCCTTTATAAAAATTTTGGCTATCAGCCCTCTGCAGCTAATTTCCCATTTCTTTAATAATTAAACTTTTTATTTTCAGATAATTACAGAGTCACACAGAATTGTGGGAAATAATACAGAGAGAGCTTGTGTATCCTCACCCAGTTTCCCACAATGATAACACAATAGCACAAAATTACAACAGGATATTGTCATAGATATAATCCACCAATCTTAGTTAGATTTCTCTGGTTTTATTTGTACGTGTGTGTGTGTGTATATTTATCTTTATACAGTTTAACCACATGTGTAGGTTCATTTATCCACCACTACTTCAAATCTACCAGGGGCTCCTTGGAAACTCTATGGGGGCAGTTCTACCCAGACCTATAGGGTTGCTATGAGTCAGACAAGACTCAACAGCAACAGGTTTACAGTCAAGACACAGAACAGTCTGTCACCAAAAGAATTCCTCCTATTATCTCTTCATAATTACATGCATCCTGCTTCCTCCCTTTCCACAACCTCTGCCAACCATTCTTCTGTTCTTTGTTTCTAAAATTCGATCCTTTAAAAAACTTTCATGTAAATGAAATCTTATGGTATGTACCCTTTGGGATGTGACTGTGTGGGGACAATATGGAGGGTGTTTTGCTCAGGCTTTCCTGACTCTGTACAGGCCTTCTGCATAAAAGTGATTCATCAGTATGACACACCTTGTTTATTCCCAGCTTGGCCTTGAGGTCTCACATCTGGCACCCAGCCACTTTTATGTAACACTGATACAGAAGAACACTGCTCCACCAGGCGCAGTCTCCTGTCCGCTGTTGCGAGCCACTCAGGGCTGCCTGAGATGCTGTGCTGCCTTGCTGTGCCTTTGCACCAGTAAGCCTGCCATGACCACACCAGCTGAGGCTCCATCATTACTGGGTCTGCCAGAATCTCAAACCTGCATTCCTGACCTTCAACATTTACTTCCTGACAGACTTTTTTGCACTTAGTGTAAGTCTCTGGAAATTCATCCAAGTTGTGTGTATCAATATGTTATTGTATCCTTTTTCGTTGCTGAGCAACGTTCCATGGTGTGGATATATCAAGTCTGTTCACCCCTTCCCCCACTAAAGAATAACTGGGTTGTTCCTAGTTTCGGGCTGTTACAAATAAAGCAGCTGTACAAGCTTGTGCACAGGTTTTGGTTTAGACATGCATTTCTTTTTCTCTAGGGTAAATGAATAAAAGTGTAATTCTCAGGCAAATTGATTAGTTTTATAAGAAATTGCTAAAATGTTTTCCAAAATGGCTGTACCATTTTATATTCCCATGTATGAGTGGGAATATGATTGGCATCCCTGCTGACATTTGATGTCATCACCATTTTTTATTTTATTGTAGTTATTACACACATACACACAGACACACACACACAATATTATTTTAGCCATTCTGGTAGATAGATAATAATGACACATTGTAGTTCTAATTTCTATTTCCTTAATAGCTATCATGGATTGAATTGTGTACCCCCCAAATTGTGGGGGAATTGGCTTAGCTGTGATTCTCAGTATTGTGTGATGTTCCTCCATGTTGTAAATTCTGCATCTGTGATGTTAATGATGGAGGATAGGCTGAAGTTGTGTTCGTGGGGCAGGACTCAATGTGTAAGTTTGTTTTCTGCCTTGAAGCAATCTCTTGGGATATAAAGGAAGGGGAAGCGAGCAGAGAGTTGGGGACCTCATACCACCCAGAATCAGCGCTGGAAGCAGAGTGCATCCTTTGGAAAGGACCTGGGATACCTACAACAAGGATCTTCCTCCAGAGCCAGCAGAGAAAGCCTTCTCCTGGCGCTGATGCCCTGAATTTGCACTCTTAGCCTGCTTTATCTTTGTTAAAGCCATCCATTAATGGTATTTCTGTTATGGCAGACTAGATGACCTAAAACAATGGCCACTGATGCTGAACATCTTTTCATGTATTATTTGTCATCTGCATGTCCTCCTTAGAGAAATGTTTGCACCATTTATGCATATCTAAGTGGATTGCTGCTTTTTTTTGTACTTTCAGTTGTGAAAGCTCTGTGTATTCTAGATACTACTACTGTTTCAGATAAATGGTTTTCAAATACATTTTTTTCCTCCTCTGTCGTTTGTATTAATATTTTCTTGTCTTTTCCAGGACAAAAGTTTTTGTCTTTGATGAGGCCCAATTTGTTAATTTTCTTATGGGTCACGCTTTTGGTCTGCCTATTCCCATATCCCCAAGATTTTCACCAGTGTTCTTCGGAACATGCTATAGTTTTAAAATTTATAGTTAAGTCCTCAGTCGTTCTGATTTTATTTTGTATCAGATGTGAGGTTTAAAGTTTGCTTTTTTGCCCATGAATGTTCAGTTACTCCAGTATCAGTTGTTGAAAAGATCATTCTGCCTTCTTTAAAGTGTTCAGCACTTTTTTCAAAAATCAGCTGAGCATATTTCCGTGGGTCTATTTCTTGGTCCTCTCTTTTGTTATATGCATTTATAAGTCTATTCCTTCCATCAAGACCACGCTATCTGGATTACTCGAAGTATATAGTAAGCCTTAATATCAGAGTGATTCCTCACACTTTATTTTCATTTTTTAAGATTGTTTTAGCACCTGTACCTTTCCATGAAAATTTTAGAATACACTTATCTATGTCTACAAAAAAGTTAGTAGAATTTTTCCAGGAATTGTATTTAGCTATAGATCTACTTGGAGGAAAATTGATATCTTTGTTGTGCTGAATCATCCAATCCATGTTTCTACATTTATTTAGGTCTCTGATTTATTTCATCATTATTTTGTATCTTCAAGTATATTCTTTTTCTTTTTTAGATTAGTACCTAAGTATTTTGTTTTATTTGGAGTGATTATAATTGATAGTATGTTTTTAATTTTGATTTCCATGTATTCATTGTTGGTATATTGAAACATGATTTTTGTGTGTGTGTTGATCTTGTATCCTGCAGCCTTGCTGAACTCACTTATCACTTCTAGGAGTGTTTTTATGATTTCTTGAGATTCTTTACATAGACAACCATGGCATCTGCACATAGGTTTAGTTTTGTTCCTTGTGCTCTAATCTCCACACTTTCTATTTATTTTTCTTGCTTTATTGTAATGGTTAGAACTTCCAGCACTGTATCAAGTAACTATGGTAAAGGTGGTCATCCTTGTCTTGTTCATGATTTAAGGGAAGGCATTCAGGTTTTTCATCAACCTGTTGTGAAATATCCATAGACACAAGGGTGAGTATAAGAGTTTCTATGTCACTGTTTGCAATTCTGACTTAAGAGTCTGAAAGCAAAAGCAGCCTCCAAGACAGGTGAGTGAATGAAACTATGGCAAATGCAGTAAACAAAACCATGAGCTCTAAGCAGCAGTTAGAGGAGGTATCGATGACAGAATGTGTCAAGGTGAACTATAACAATGATTTTGGTGACTATGGGAGAGAGTGAAATGTGCAATGAATATGCATCTAACTGTATTAATGATATTCTGAGCTTAAGTTGAAGACTACCAGGTAAATTATGACATGCATAGATGAGATAATTATGTGGTAGCCGTTAAATAGAAAAGTTTTACAATAAATGTTAATAATCATGAAACACATATAAATATGCAAATACACACACATGCATTTCTTTACAGAATTTATACTACGAGTGTACTGAGGATGAAGAGGTTTTCTTTTCTTTTTTTGGTATGACTTCATCTGAAACTGCATGAGAAAAAAAATTAAAATGCAATTCTACCAAATAATATATAGAAGGAAGGGGTATGATCAGACAGTAGTAGATATAATCACGTGAAGACTTACAAATAAATGGAATACATACTCTTGGGAATTCTGTAGATGGAAACACACTAGATATCCTTGCCTGCATGTCACAGATTGAATCATGTCCCTCTCAAAATGTGTATCAGTATGATTCCTAGTATCATATAATTGACCACCATTTTGTCATTTAGTGGGATTTTCCTGTGTGTTGTAATTTCTATCACTATGATTTAATAAGATTGATTAGCGGTAGTATTATTGAGACATCTACAAGATTGGACAGTGTATTAAGCCAATCTCTTTTGAGGTATAAAAGACAAAATTGATCAGAGAAACAGGGGAACTCATAGAACCAAGAAATATTCCCGGTAAGCATAGTGTGTCCTGTGAATCTGAGGTTCCTGCACTGAGATGTTAGCAGACCAAAGGAAGACTGATGTAACACAAGGACATTTGACAGGGAGAGACTGCCTTGCCCTGGAACAGGCACTCTAAATTTGAACTTGAAGCCTCAGAGAATAAACTTTTCTTTGTCGAAATCATCCACCCATGGTATTTCAATCACAGCATTACTAGGTAACTAAAGGAAACCCGTTTAGCATAGTGGTGAAGTGCTATGGATGTGAACCAAGAGGGCGGCAGTTCAAATCCACCAGGTGCTCCTTGGAAATTCTACGGGACAGTTCTACTCTGACTTACAGGGTCCCTATGAGTCGGAACCAACTCCACGACACCTAACAACAACAAATGATGACTAAAGGAAACCCTGGTGGTGCAGCGGTTAAGTTCTACAGCTGCTAACCAGAAGGTCTGAAGTTCAAATCCACCAGGTGCTCCTTGGAAACTCTTTGGGCCAGTTCTACTCTGTCTACAGGGTCCTATGAATCGAAATCAACTGGATGGCAGTGGCTTTGGTTTGGATTAGATAACCAAGACAGTGCACAACCGCTCTGAATATTTGCTCTTGATGGGGATTGGTAAAACGATTCACTTTGGCTCATTGGTAAACATGTGTAACTGTCAAAACTCTGAATTCTCCTTTTTAGTTTCTTTGCTATGTGCTGTTGAGTTGATTCAGACACATAGCAACCCTACAGGACACAGCAGAATTGCCCTACAGCGTTTCTAAGGAGCAGCTGGTGGACTGAACCACCAACATGTTGGTGGTCAGACTGCGCTCGTAATCACTTTGCTACCTTTTTTTACTTTAAAGCAATGCGTTTTCAGTGTCGGTGAAATACACAAATGTGTAAAATACAAATCATGTGTGTTGGAATTAAGACAGTCACAGTCTCCTAGTCTTTTGCCTGAATTACATAAACATGTACTTGGTAAGTAACAAGTCTCCTTAATACAGGGCTATATTTTATAACAGTGATTAAGTAGTCCACTGTTCAAAGAGTGAGATAGCGTTTTAAAATCAGTCAGGAACTCAAGGTAGCTAGAACAAATTAATGACTGTTCCTAGAAGGATCTTAGGAGCAAGTTAGTTTCAATTTTCAGATAACTTCATGAAGGATAAAAGGGACTGCTGCTGCCATCTCTTGGTCAAATAAAACAGTATCAGTTGTGGTTAACTGACAACCTTGCTACTAGAATACCCTTCCCAAGGGATACAGGTAACAGTGCTAGTTCTGTGTAATCTTCACATTCCCTTAAAATACCAAGTAAAAGGCTCTTATAAAACTTCTCCTCTCTACCCAGTACATCGCTTCTTCTTAGTGTTTCCTAATTAAAGATCAGGAGACTTTTCTTGTCTTGATACACATCAAAAGATCTGCAAAGCAATTCGTCTCAGAGCTGATGTGAGAATTGTTCTCTCTCTCTCTTTTACTGTATGTGTGTGTGCGTGTGTGAAAGAAAAGAGGAAAAGAAAGAGAAATGGGTGGTGGAAAAGAAGAGAAGAACAAAAAAAAAAGGAATGATCTCATAAATAATCCAGTTTAGGGGAGCACATAATTTCAAAAAACCGTTTTTTCGCTTTTGAATGAGAGTATTATCTTCAGAAAATGACCTTTAACTGGAAGAACAGGATTCTAGCTCCTTGTTATCCAAGGTGTGAACCACAAACCAGCACAACTGTTACTACCAGATTGCTTACTAAAAGTGTGGAATCTCAAACTCAACCCCAAATTCTGAATCTAATTCAGAAACTGATTTTTCTGAATTTCAATCTGCATTTTAGTAATATACACAAAACTTCATATATATTTAAGTTTAAGAAAGAATATTCCAATTTGCTCCTATTAATGCACTAAATCAGGTTGTTTGAACTGATTGCTTATCACACTTACTGATTCAAACATGCACATTCATTTGTGGGTTAAAATCTTTGAAACTGGGATTTATATTGCCAACTACAATGTCTGATAGTTTAACTAGAAGTGGTATTTTTTTTTCTTTTAGTGGTAACAGCAGTGATGAATCTTGTAACTGACAGAAGGTTAAACCAAAAAACCAAAACCCATTGCCACAAAGTCGATCCCAATCCATTGCAACCCTGCAGAACAGAGTGGAACTGCCACAAAAGGTCTCCTAGCCTGTAATCTTCAGAGGGCAGGCTGCCACAGCTTTCTTCCACGGAGAGGCTGGTGAGTTCAACATGCTGAACTTTCACTTAGCAGCTGAGTGCTTAACCACTGTGTTCCCAGAGTTTCCAGCAGTATGTGAAAGTATAGGAGGCACGCTTGTTAAGTAGAGAAGAAATCTAGTGGAATGAGACATAAAACAGGTCAAATACAAAGAACTAACATTTACTGAACACTTATTCATGCTAGACATTCTGCTACTACATGCCTTCTCAAAGTAAATAATAACCAAAAGAAATTAAATCATAAAAGGCATTATAATCAACTCTATGTATGGAAACTAAAACTTCAGTTAAGTAATTTCCCAGGCCATCACACTGACTGTAAATATTAGATCCAAAATTTGAACTCAGGTCTTGGTGATTCCAAGCATTGTGCTCCTTAACTGTTAGGCCTACTGAGTTTTTGTTAGGACAAGATAGGGGTCAGGAAAGACCAGACATGGGCAAAAATGAAGTAGAAGCTTATCAGAGAGACAGATGGCTAGGTTGATACATTGCCATAGATTTCATATTTAGTAATTATTTGAGCTAGAAGTATAGTATATGAAAAGTGTGTATCAAAACTGCCAGTATAGAAAGAATTTTCAAACCCAGGAGTTTTAGAAACAGCAAAAAAGGGTAGGTCAAAGCTAAGCCTGAGCTGAGTAGTAACTGAGCAGCTAGGAGTGGAAATAATCTGCTGGAATTGGTGAGGAGGAGGTCATTGTGATGTGCTTACATGAAACCAGTTGCCATTGAGTCGGTTCTGTCTCTGGCACCTCCATTTGTTTTAGAATAAAATTAGACTCCAGAGAGTTTTTAATGGCTGATTTTGGGGGAGTAGATTGTTAGAGTACTCTTTTGAGTCACCTTAGAGTGGATTCTAACTGTCAACCTTTTGGTTCACACCTGAAAGAGCTAACCATTTGCACCAGCCTGCGACTCTGTTTATACCTAATATGTCACTAAGATCCAACTTTTTACAGGTATTAGAAAGTTCAAGTGTAGTGAAAGTATAGGGAAAAGCAGTGGAAATTGACAAATGTCATATCTAGTATCTGGTTGGGGCTTATTATGTAGCTACTATTATTTATCTGTAATGCTACACAAATATAGGAATGTTCTCTGAGGTAATCTGGTACTGATTTTGCCTTCTACCTCTCAGCCAAACAAATGCCTTGATTGCCACTTTCATAAATTATGTTGCTCAAAGAGAGAACTGCTAACTCCAGCTTGGAGATCCTCAAGATGTAGTGATAACAACACTATCATAAACTGACTCAGCCTGTTGTCAATTCCAATTCATAGTGACTCTTTAGGATAGAGTAGAATTGCCACATTGATTTTCCCAAGAAGCAGCTAGTAGATTCAGACTAACAAGCTTTTGGTTGGCAGCTGAGCTCTTAGCTGCTAAGCCACTAAGCTTCAACCATAGATTAAGCATTTACTATGTTCTCTGTGGGAACACAGTGGTCAAGTGCTGCTATCTATGGCTGCTAACCAAAAGGGCAGCAGTTCAAATCCACCAAGTGCTCCTTGGAAACTCTATGCGTCAGTTCTACTCTGTCCTGTAGAGTTGTTACAAGTTGGAATTGACTTGATGGCAGTGTTTGTGTTTGTTTATATCCTCTGGGCACTGTGACCAGCCCACTGTATGCAACAACAGCCCTATTTTAAAACATACTCTCATTTTAACTATGAGGAAAGAGTACAGTCATTTTAACTGTGAGGAAAGTGATCCTTAAAGGACTTGCTATTATACAACCAGGAAGTGGTGGAGCTGAAATTTCCTGATTTAGAGTCACATGGTTCTCTAGTAGGGAAGCTAAAAAAATTAGTGTTTATGCGATTCCTTCACAGATAACAGGGACAACTTATTTGTATGAAGGTTTAGAGACATAGTGGTTAAGTGCTATGTCTGCTAACCAAAAGGTCAGCAATCCAAATGTGCCCTGCACTCCTTGGAAACTCTGTGGAGCAGTTCTACTTTGTCTGATACAGTTGGTGTGAGTCAGAATTGACTTGACAGTTGTGGATTTGGTTTTTCTGTTTGGTTCTTGTGGTTGTCTCCTAAGTTAATTATTAACCCTTTGTTCTTTCAACATTGTTCTGGTTGGAGATCCTCAATTGCATGGTCAACTTCTAGGCATTTGATGCAATCATGACAAATCATGAACAATCAGAATTAGTTCCCATCTTCACTTAGATTGGGCAATTCATAAATAGTGGGTCCCACTCTGTTTGTTTTGTGTGGATTTCAGTCAAGTAACTGGTTATTGGATGCCTAAGTCCAAAAGATAGAAAAGTACTTGAGAAACTTGGCCCAGTATGCAAATGCAGTTTCTAACGAACACCAGCATCCTTCAGCTAGATCCTCAGGGAAAGACTCTGCTTATACCAGTTCAGAAATAAGCATG
The DNA here is from genome assembly GCA_028571685.1 of Heterohyrax brucei. Classification (NCBI taxonomy): domain Eukaryota; kingdom Metazoa; phylum Chordata; class Mammalia; order Hyracoidea; family Procaviidae; genus Heterohyrax; species Heterohyrax brucei. Next base: position 111,753,420 of record CM053148.1, read on the forward strand.
TTTATTACATTATGTAATTATTACTACTAATAATATTGGTAGTATCTTCCCTTCGAAGACTGTAACCATTGATGTTTAACCCTCTTACTGCTGGTGCATTGAATCCAGGTTAAGTCAAGTATGCCAAATGAGAAATAGAAAGTAAATACAACTGTAAAGTCATCATGGCAAAAAGCCATGCGCTATTGTCACTAGGAGCCCTGGTAACACAGTGGGTAAGAGCTGAGCTGCTCATCAAAAGGAGAGCAGTTTGAATGCAGCAGCCACACCTTGGAAACCCTATGGGGCAATTCTGTTCCATCCTACAGAATCACTGAGTTGAAATCAAAGTAACATCAACCAGTCTGAGTTTTGGCTTATCATCTCTAAGTATTTTAATAACATAACAAAAACATGCCTTAGAGATTTGATGTTTCACAATGTATATTTTCTTTCACAATTGGAAAATTCATTAACTATATAGCCTGTCATCTTAACCGTATGAAAGCGTGACTAAGTCCTGAGCAGAACACATTCCCTTAGGCATGCTTAGTAGATTTGTTCAGCTTTCATGCTGGCTAGCAGCAGAGCTCTCTCTGTTCTAATCAGTTTATTTCTGCAAGCCTAGAAATATTTCCCATATTTTCATCATATTCTCCGCCGCGTTATTTGAATACATGGTGAAGAAGCATAGTTATCAAGGGAATTTTTTTAAGAGTATGCCATCAGTGAAATGATATTTCCAAAAAGAGCAGAGAAATAACAGTAGAATTATCACTGAACAAAACTGGGAGGAAAAAGTAATGATGACACAAAATGATCTCATTCATATCAAAAGCAAAGTCCAATATAAAATATTTCTAACTTTTTTTATGGAATTTTGATTCTGAAGGCCCAACGAGAATCTTTGATTTTGCCACCCAAAATTTATTTTAAGGAAGCATATTACAAAACCAAAACTCTTCAGTCAAGACAATTAATAATGTTCAATCTGTTCTTCTCACTCATTGGTGTAAATTTTGCTTCACTTTTCAAAGAAGTGTTCTCATATATTCCTTATATAGCCACAATCTCAGTATCTATCTTTAACATGAAAAAAAGGGGGAAAGAATCTTAAACCAGTAAAAAAGATTTAAAAAAATTGTTGCTGAGTCATTTCCAACTCATAGTGACCTTTAAAACACAGTAGAACTGCCCCATAGGGTTTCCAAAGAATGGCTGGTGGATTTGAACTGTGGATCCTTTGTTTAACACCCATAACTCTTATCTACTGTGCCATCAGGGATGCCGAGGTTAGGAGGAAAAAGATGCATGATTGTCTAGAATTTTTCATTTGTATGCGAACAATAACAACAGAAGGATTACCTTTTTCCTGAAGTGAGTCTTTAACGTTGAATGTCATAGTTGACTTTCTACTATTCTGTTTTAATCATGTAACTTCTTCTGTTTTCTTTTTGATTGTATTAGTAGGATTATTTGCCAGTGATTTGTCCATATTCTTGTTAGATCATTACAATCATCTCTATGAACAAAGTTATTAACTTTTTTGTTGTAGAAATTGAAATTAACCATAATGAGAAATTTTGCTTAGGTCATATATAAGGCAATTAATTACAGTATGGATTTAAGTATGTGTCTCTGTAATTAAAAACTCATAATAAAAATTATCACATCTTTAAACCTACCATGTACCATACACTGTGTAAGTTATCTCACCCAAGCTACAAATTATCACCACCATTGTACAAATGAAAAATTTAAGAGTCAGCTAAATTAAGTGATATGTTGAAGGCCATTGTATGGAGTTTGGGCTTAAACTAATACCTGTATGGTGCAAAGTTTGCACTTTTTCCACTGTATCAATTTTGTGGTAATTGATCACTTGGAGGAAACAAATCCCACTTGTCACATCAAACTGTAAAGATAACTCAAATCAGTTTAACTCAGCTATCCCACTTATGGTCTGACACCAGATGCTCATCTAGGACTTCTTCCTCTGGCCCTAAACTCCTGAAGTTAAATCAGACCCCATGAGTTAAAGTTAATTTTCCAGTCTGTCAAGGCTGCCCAAGAACCTAGATGTCAGCCACGAGCTTGGGAGTCCCTGCAATATCCTCACTTTTTTCCTACCATATCTCACTATTCTTTCAGGTTTGATAATTTACTGGAATTTTCAGAACTCAGGAAAGCCAGCCAACCAAGTGCCATTGAGTCAGATCCAACTCATGGTGACTCAGGAAAGTAGAATATTCATTATTATGGTTTTATTACAGCAAAAAGGATGCCAATCAAGAAGCATAGAGGGCACGGTTTAAGAAAGTCCCCAGTGCAGCCCTTCTGTATTCTGAAAGTAGAAGTTACACCTGTTCTTTCACCAGACGGGACGCCTGTGGGAGTATCACCAGAATCATCTCAGTCACCTCATTAGCATACCTGTGGTCTGGAGTCCTCATTAATCAGAGGGATATTCCAAGGTTTTAGATGTTATCTCTCAAGAAGTCTTGGCGTAAACCACATTTGTTCGTTAGTCTAATCAGTTATACAAAACACAATATTGACTGTGCTGTTTCAGGCTTGGAAAAAATAAGTTGTGCAAACTAGTTGCCACTAAAGGAAAATTGATAGTTTGCTAGGGTAGAAAACAGACAAAAATGAGGACCAAATGTGGCAATTAGCAAGTGTCAATCTAGATAACAGGCACCGTTTAACTACTTAGAAATTCTGTGGAAACATGGAATTCTTACTTTAGAGAAATCACATAACCAAGTCTTTACTTATTGATTACCTTGTTATTCAACGTTTTGAATTTACAACCATAAAAAAAATCTACTTTCTGATTACTTTGCTTATTAACAATGTTCGTCTGCCAGTAATGAACACCAAGGTTTGAGGCAAGAGTTAACACTTGGCTGGGCCATGATTCTCAGTGGTTTTATAACTGCATAATGATGTAATTTGGTAGTTATGTAATGATGTGATTATCCTCCACTTGTGATCTGCTGTGATCATCCTCCGTTTTCATTTACTGCCAATTTTTGTATAAAGACCTGGTTTTTTGAACCTAACTATGTCGGTAAGTGACAAGTAGGTATATGTGATTTAAATTTCCTGTCTTCAACGAAAAAAGAATTTGCTCTGTTAGAGAAAACTAAACTCATGAACACCAGTTAAATACCTTTATCTCTCATCAATCAAGAAACTAGTTAATTGATGCCTATTACTTAAAAGCCAATTTACTCCACTTTATCCTTAGTTTCTATTTGGAAAAAAAATCACAGCAGTTTTGTTGTCGCTTCTGTTTTGTTCGCTGTCATTGAGTCTGCTCTGATTAAAAGGGACCCCCCCCCATATAATAGCAGAAAACATTACTTGGTCCTATGCTATCTTCATAATCATTACTAGGTTTAAGCATATTGTGGTAGCCACTGTGTTAATTCATCTCATTCAGGGTCTCTCTTACGCGCTGATCCTCTAACTTACCGAACACAACGCCCTTCTCCAGCTATTGGTCCCTTCTGTTGACATGTTCAAAGTAAGTGAGATGAAATCGGCTGTCCTTGCTTCTCAGGAGCATTCATCAAACATAAAAAATATGAAATTCATCTCTACATTGAAATATTTCTTTGTTGTTTCCTTTCTCTCTACACATTTTTTTCCAAGACAATAAGAAAATCAAATAATACATTTATAGAATAAAAATGAAAGGAAGAGTTGAAGTCCATATCCTTTATATGTAAACTCCTTCTGCCACAAGGGTGTCAGGGAGGAGAGAGAAGCTAATTAATAGATTGGCTTTTGTATTAGTTAAAAACACTGTATAAGTGCTCATCTTTCCTTTGCCTTTAGCTATAAGAAGGAGAGAAAAAAAAGTTAATTTTACTAGTAAATTCTCACACTTATTCTACTTTTGAATTTGGTGACATTCAATCATTTTAACACATGGAAGGAATTGTATTTAGTCCTGAGACCCTGAGATATTTTCTCAGCACATGGTGGACAGAGAACTCTATTTACGCATTTAGGTCATGTTTTTATTTATGCCTTAGTAAGTTTCAAAATACTAGACCCAATTTTAAGTTAATCCATGATGCCTTCTGCAGAACTGTGTGGGCATTAAACCACAAATACTGTGTTGATGTTGCTTTGCCCCACCCTTTGGTTGTCCCTCTATCCTTGATTTACTGGGGCTGAGTCTCCTGGGTACCAGTGAAGCAGTGGCACCACATTCATTTCTCATTGCTGCCTACTTGAGACCTTTCTTTCAGTTGCCTTTCTTTGGCATGAAACAGCAAATTAGTGCACAAATGTGCATCCAATCAATTTGAGAAATAAGATGTGTCAGACTCAAGCCATGGTGTTTTTATTGGCATCATATGGATGGGAAAACTGGACAATATATAAAGAAGATGGAAGAACAGTTGCTTTTGAATTATGGTATTGGTGAAGATTATTGAATATACCATGGACTGCCAGAAGAATGAACAAACCTATCCTGGAAGAAGTACAGCAAGAATGCTCCTTCAAAACATGCATGGCAAGACTTAGTCTCAGATACTTCGAGCGTGTTATTAGAAGAGACCTCACAAGTGGTTATGTCCCTGGAGAAGAATGTTATGTTTGGTAAAGTAGAAGATCAGTGAAAAATACAGACTCAATGAGATGGACTAGCACAGTGGCTGCAAACACAGCAGTAACCAAGAGGATGATGTAGGACTGAGCAATGCTTCATTCTGTTGTTCATGATGTCACTGAATTGGAACCAGCTCTAGGACCCCTTTCAACAGTCATTGGCAGTGCCCAGGACTGTGATGGTGCAGACTGCTGATTTGGCAGTGTGTCTGTGGTCTCTGAACTATCATCTCTCTATGTATGTTCTTTGGCCTGTGTTATAAATGCGTTAAGCTTCATGTACCCAGAGGACAGGAGCAGTGTATCACAGTGGAGAGAGGTCACCTCATTCTCCCCAAAAATTCTCGTTGAAATAGTCAAATGCTTTTCTGTTCAGGTGTTCTCTGGAGCTATAGAATGTAGTTTATGGCTACATGTTCATTTCTGTAATGTCTTCACCTGCTGGAATCACAGCACACTTTTGTTTGCCTACAGACCTGGGTACTTGACAAGATTCAGATGTTTTCAGAAGAATGCCAGATACTCATAAATACTCATGAGCTCAGAATTGTTGTTGTTAGGTGTTGATGAGTCAGTTTGGACTCACCGTGACCCTATGTACAGCAGAACAGAACACTGCCTGGTCTCCCACCATTCTCACAGTGCTTGCTATGCTACAGCCCACTGTTACAGCCGTTGTGTCAATCCACCACACTGAACACCTTCCTTTTTTTTTGCTGACCCTCCGCTCTACCAAGCATGAGGTCCTTCTCCAGGAACTGATCCTGACACAGACAAAGTATATAAGATATAGTCTCGTTGTCTGTGCTTCTAAGACAAATCCGTTCATTCTTTTCAAAGTCCATGGTTGATTTACTGTTCCTCTCCAACACCACAATTCATGTGTGTCAATTCCTTTTCTGTCTTCCTTTTTCATTGTCTAGCTTTGACATACACATGATGCGATCAAAAATATCATGGCTTGAATCAGGTGCACCTTAATTGTTAAGCTGACATCTTTGATTTTCAACACTTTAAAGAGGTCGTTTGCAGTAGATTTCTCCAGTGCAATTGATTTCTTGACTGCAGCTTTCATGGACATTATCTTAGTCATCTGGTACTGCTCCAACAGAAATACAATGAGTGGACGGCTTTAACAAAGAAAAGTTTATTCTTACACAATCCAGTAGGCTACAAGTCCAAATTTAGGATGCTGGCTCAAGAGAACACACTCTCTGTGGGCTCTGGAGGAAACTCTTTCTGTCACATCAGTGTTTCTTTGGTCCAAGGGAATCCCTGCACAAGAACCTCAGATCCAAAGGATGCATTCTGCTCTTGGTGGTGCCCTCCAGTGATATAAGCTCCTCAACTCTCTGTCTGCTACTCCTTCTTTCTATTTCTTGTAGGATAAAATAATAAAACATAGTGCAAGCCACACTTCAGGGAAATTTCCTTTATATTGGAGTAGGGAGGTGACTTTAAGGAGGGTGTGATAGTCCCAACCTAAGCCTCTTCAACATAATCCAATGTATTAACCACAGACAGTGACTAGAATTCATGGCAAAGGAAAATCACAAAATGGAAGACACTCACAAAATACTGGAAATCACGGCCCCATCAAATTGTTAGACATATGGGGGTGGGGTGCTGCGCACATCCATTTCAGACAATGATTGTGAATCCCAGTAAAATGAAATCCTTGGCAACTACAATTTTTTCTCCATTTATCATGATGTTGCTTATTGGTCTAGTTGCAAGAGTTTTCGTTTTCCTGATGTAGAGATGTCATCCACACTGAAGGATGTATAGTCGTAGATCTTTATCAGTGTTTCAGGTTCTCTTCACTTTCCGCATGTAAGATTGTGTCATCTGCATGACATAGGTTATTAACGAGTCTTCCTCCAATCCTGAGGACCTGGACTTCACATAGTCCAGATTCTGTATGCAGAATTATTTGCTCTGCATACAGATTGAGTAAGTATGGTGAAAGGGTACAACCTTGACATATACCATTTCTTACTTTAAATCATGCAGTGCCCGCTTGTTCTGTTCACATGACTGCTGCTTGATCCATGCACTGATTCCTCATGAGCACAATTAATTGCTCTTTTTGTCCCATTCTTTCTAATGTTACCCATAATTTGTTATGATCCACACAATCGAATGGCTTTGTATAGATTAACCTCCTTTTGCTTTCAGCCAAAATCTATCTAACGTCAACAATGAGACCCTTGTTCCACGTCCTTTTCTGAATCCATTCTGAATTCCTGGCAGTTCCCTACCAACACGCTTCTGCAGCCACTTTGGAGTGATCTTCAGAAAAATTCTACTTGCATGTGATAGTGATGATATTGTTTGATAATTTCTGCATTCAGTTGTTCATCTTTCTTGGGGATAGGCATAAATACAAATCTCTTCCAGTCAGTTGGCCAGGTAGCTGTTTTCCAAATTTCTTGGCATAGACGAGTGAGCACTTCCAGTGCTGTGTCTGTTTCTTGAAACATCTCAAATGATATTCTATCAGTTCCTGGAGCCTTATTTTTCTCCGGTGCCTTCAGTGCAGCTTTGACTTCTCCCTTCGGTACCATTGGTTCCTGATCATATACTGCTTCTTGAAGTGGCTGAATGTTCACCAACTTTTGGGATTGCGGTGGGTGGTAAATTACTTTATGTATTCTTCCCATCTTCTTCTGATGCTTCTCAGTCACTTAATATTTTTCTCAGAGAAACCTTCATTGTTGCAACTTGAACTTTGAATTTTTTCTTCAGTTTCGTCAACTTGAGAGGTGCCAGGCATGTACTTCCGTTTTGGTTTTCTGGCTCCAGCTCTTTGCACACGTCATTGTAATAACTTTACTTTCTTCTTGAGCTGCCTTTAAAATCATCTGTTCAATTCTTTCACTTTATTGTTTCTTCCTTTTCCTTTAGGTACTCGACATTCAAGACTGTTTCAGAGTCTCTTCTAACATCTATTTTGGTCTTATATTTTTAAAGACCTTTTGCTTTCTTTATGCATGATATTCTTGATGTCATTCCATAATTTGTCTGGTCTTTGGTCTTTGTGTTCAGCATATCAAATGAATTCTTGAGACGGTTTGTAAACCCAGGTGGGAGATTCTCAAAGTTATACTTTGGCTCTCATGAACTTGTTCTAATTTTCTTCAGTTTCAATCTGAACTTGCATACGAGCAATCGATGGTCTACTCTGCAATCAGTCCTTGGGTTTGTTCTGACTGATGATATTGAGGTTGTCCATCATCTCTTTCCACAGATGTTGATTTCATCCCTGTGTACTCCATGTGGTGAAGTCCATGTAAAACGAGAAAGAAAGATTGTTTGTAATCTAATTGTGGTGATAAGAACTACATATAAAAACATGAGATATGCAAAGATAATTAAAATATAAGAAAACTGGCAGAAACTATGAAGAGACTTACACAGAAAGTAGAAATCACTCAGGCTTCATAGTTAGGCAAGGTTTGGTACACCATTTAACACTAAAGAGTGACCAGGGTTCGCAGGATAGTGAAATTAGATTATTAGCATCAACTGACATCTACCTTGTACTTTTTTATATGTGGAAAACCTATTTGCATAATGGTTAAGTGCTACACCTGCTAACCAGAAGGTGGGCAATTCATATTCACCAGGTGCTCCTTGGAAACTCTTTGGGGCAGTTCTACTCTGTCTGTAGGGTCACCCTGAGTCAGAATTGACTCAACAGCAGTGTTTGTTTGTTTGTGTGTTTGTTTGTTTCCTCGGGGTTGGGAGTTCTTTTACTTGCAAAAAGTGCTATGTGGCTGTATGGAAGTCAATGCATAGTACTCACAATTACTGCACCGGCTGCTAACAAAAGGCTCTGGATCCAGTCCACCCAAAGCTGCCTGGGAAAAAATTCTGTGGTGATCTTCTAAAATTTAGACATTGAAAATCCAGTGGAACATAGTTTTACTGTAACACATACGCTGTTGCCAAGAGCTAGTACCAGCTTGATGACAATTGGTGTTTTTTTATGTGATTGCACAGGATGTTGAGAAACAAAGTGTTATAAAATAATTGCTTTTTTCACTGATCATGCAATCTAATCAAAAATGCGTATCAACAGAAGAATAAACAGCAAGACAAGCTGAATTTTAATGCAAAAAAAGTGGTTCTGATTGCAAGTGTTATGTGGTTAAATAACTAAGCAACTAGGAACGGATGCGTAAGGGAGGTGAAATTTAAAATAGACTTTGACAGGCTGGTCTTGAGTAAGTAAAACATACTCCAAATATGTTTTATGTCCAATGCGTGTATCAATTAAACTACAACAAAGAAGTTTGTGCCAAATAATAGGCAAAGTTAAGGACAAAAGATCATGAATTTTGAAGGTCCTAGAACATCATCCAGTTCAAATGTAGCAATTGCTTCCACAACCGTGGGATGTCTCTAAGCACACTTACAGTGCCTGATAGAAGGTACACTGTGAAGTAAGCCGGGGTTGCGTAAGACCTTTAAGGGAGCAACCTTTGGAGTCAACTGGGAGACATTTAGCCTTTGAGTAAAAGAAAGTAGAATTCACTACAAGCCTATCAAGTAAGGAGCTGGGAGACTAAGTCTCAAATCCAACTCCTCGAGGTTATGGTCTCTAGGGTAATTACAGGGTTTGGATTTGGGAAGTTATGCTTAATTCACGAAGTTTCTAGGAAGAGGAGGGCAATTTCAGGAACTAGTTGCCATTTGTAGGGGAAAGTCGGTTGCAATATGCTCTCTGAGGGCTATGACACATGAACTTGATCTAAGGCCAGCTTTGCCACTTACTGCTCATATCTGAAACAGGAGGAGGAGGAGCAGCTGACTAGTAGTGAAGTGGTCTTGAGCAGAGAACGCAGTAAGACAACCTTGTGCTGTTACACAGACAATACAGAAATGCCTTCTTAGGAGCTCAGAGAGCCAGGCTGGGATAGAAGGAGGTGGGGGAAGAGTTTAACCCCATCAGTTACTTTTCAGAAGGGGTAACAGTTTAACCTTGTTAGCTACAATTGTTAGAATTAAGGGAGGTTTAAGAAAATGCTGGTTTAGTGGGAAGGATGTTCGGTTCAGCTGAAGCATGCTGACACTGAACGAGACAGAAAAGACATTTAGCATTAAGGTAGAAATACATTACAGGCGTCTTCTAGTACTACTCCAGACAGAGAAGCAAGATTGTCACCCTTTGGATGCCATTAGCTTGAACATAGAGTAAGTCCTTCATTCTGGGTAGTAATGGGAACAAATACTGGATACATAAAAATAAGTTAGATTTATTAAAAAAATGAAAAAAATAATCTAAATCTTTGTCAATGTAAAACTCACAAGCTATTAATTTATTTTCCTTGCCACATACTACAAATTGTTTCAGTTTCATCTAATGTCCTTTTGAGTGGTAAAAGTGCCACCTCCATCTTTTCTTCCGTTGCTATCTGAGGATTGGCCGCCATTATGAATGACACAGTCACTGTCTAGATCAGGAAGTTCATGACCAACCTATGACTAGCAGAAAACAATGGTTGTTGATGTCTTTCACCCTGGGAAGGCAGCAGTACCTAAGACTGAAGTTTGGGAAAAACTAGCCAGAATACACAAAACCACATCAGATGCTATCTTTTTGTTTGGATTCACAATCCGTTTTGTTGGTGGCAAGACTTCTGGCTTTGGCATGACTTATGACTCTTTGGATAATGCAAAGAAAATGAACACAAACACAAACTTGCAAGATGTGACTCGTACAAGAAGAAAAAGACCACAGGGAAACAGCACAGAACAGAATAAAAAAGGCAGGGAGATTGACTGCAAAGGCCGAGTGGTGGTGGGAAAAAGTGAGTGAGCTGGAGATTGAATAACAGAAGCAATAAAGATTCTTCATGACTCAATCTGTGATGATTATGTGGATTTTTCACCAGAGGACTAATAAACTATAAAAACTGTTGTTAAAAAAATGCAACTAGAACTGTGTCTTTATGCTGGTGTCTTATTTCCTGTATGTCTCAGATGCTCATAACAATGTTGCTCCTTTGTTAAACTTAGAGCAGCAGCAGAAACATTTACATATGGTCCTTCCTTGCAAATAACAAGCAGCTTTAACTTCTATTCCTCTCCTGCCTCCTATTGCCTTCCAAGCACTAAGCAAAGAAACAAAAGAAAGACATAAATAGTAAGGCTCCCTTCACTACCTAATTTCTGTGTCCAGATGAATACCAAAAAAGTTGATGCGATAGTTGGCTAAAGATGAACATAAAGTCAATAAGTAGAGAGATCAATAAACAATATGGTCAAATCCATTCTTTGGAATACTTTTATTGCACCATATTGAATTAATAGAAATGCCCTTGGTACAAATGCAAAATTATTTATGAAACAATAAAAAATCTGCTTTTAAGCAGAAAATGCACTACATATGATTTCAGTGAAAAGAAGAAACAGATGTTACACATATTTAAAACATACACACACTCATCCCATATGCAGTTACCCATGAAATATTCAACACATACACAAGTTTAGAGTTTACTGGCTTGATTTCTCTCCGCTCTCTCACCTTCATGCTAATCCTCCACAAGTCAGCATCTCTTTGGAATCAGGGTGTGTTACCAACGCAGAGTGTAGCAGAGCCAGCTGAGGACTGGATCCAGCTGAAATATTTGTCTAGTGCCCAGGGATGTCCTCAGTCATAAAAGGAAAAAGACATAGTCACTGCATGTTGGGAACCCAGGCCTGTGGGCAGCACTGTACAATGGCTGCCTGTAGAATCAGAGACGGGTTGACCTCTGCAAAAGAAGTTCATAACTAAGCAGTGGATGTCTTAGTCCTGCTCTAACAGAAATACTGCAAGGTGATGGCTTTAACCAACAAAAATTTATTCTTACATAGTCCAGTAGGCTACAAGTCAGAATTTGACATGCCTACTCCAGGAGGAGGCTTTCCCTCTTTGTTATCTCTGGAGGAAAGTTCTTGTGCTGCATTAGTCTGTCTTTGCTCTGAGAGCATCTTGGCACAGGTACTTCAGGTCCAAACGACATGATCTACTCCTGGTGCTGCTGTCTTGATGGTACAAGGTCCCCAACTCTCCGTTTACTTCCCTTTCCTTTTGTCTCTTGTAAGATGAAAGGATAGAAGGTTGTATGAGCCACACTCCAGGGAAACTCTCTTTACATTGGAGCTGGGAGGTGACCTTAGGTAAGGTATCACAAGCCCACCCTAATCCTTCCTAACGCAACCCACTCTGTCAACCACAGGCAGAGATTAGAATTTATAGCATAGAAAAATCACACAGTAGAGGACAGTCACAAAATATTGGGTTTGACGGCCCAGGAAAATTGCTACACACATTTTTGGGAGAACACAGTTCAATTGAGGACAATGGGTAAGTGGGAAAAGGGGTTATTTAAATAGTTCTGAGTATTATATTAATTAAAGGTGAAAAGGTATTTTTCAAATTATCAGTTAAATTTCCATTACAAAGAGTAACCAGCAATATCTCAATCATAAAATCAAGACTTTGAGTCTGATTCTGGTATTCTAATTGAAATTAAATTTATAAACCAAAGTTTAAAAGAGGAAAGAAAAAGACAACATCGAATAAAATGCACTTAACTATACCCAGCAAATATCTGCCTACCTCTTTGTTGTTTTGCTCAAGTGACACTAGAAGCCCAAGGAACTTCTTAGGGTTGATATTTTGTTGTTGTTTATTGTGCTTCAGATGAACATTTACAGAATAAATTAAGTCCTCATTAAACAGCTAATACACATACTGTTTTCTGACATTGGGTGCCCACTCCACAACATATCAACACCCCCTCCTTCTCATCTATAGGTCCCTTTTTCTATTCATTTGGCTTTCCTGCCTTCTCAGCCTTCTTGCTGGGCTCCTGTGCCCATTTAGTTTCACATAACATGGTTTAAGTACATGTACTATTATTTGTTTTATGGACCTATCTAATCTTTGGCTGAAAGGTGAAATATGTTTAGTATTTTGGTTAGCTCTGCTTTTCTAACTTTGGTCTTAGACTTTGACACTGACACTGATTTTGATTTTTTTCCCCCACATATTTCGATCAGGTGTATTTTGAAGCACAGAACCATTATTAAGAGATGAACAGATATTCCATCATCCCTTCAAACATGCAAAAACATATACATTGGGAGTCCTTGGGTGACACAAAAAGTGAAACACTTGGATATCTGCCAAAGATTGGCATGTTTAACCCACCTAGAAGCACTTCTGAAGAAAAACTGTCTATCTAATTCCAAAAGATCATAGCCTTGAAAACCTTATGGAGTATATAGTTCTACTCTAAACCCAAGAGATCACTATGATCAACTTAATAGCATCTAACATGTATATGCATACCTTTATAGATGCAAAAATATTAAAGTTATCTGATATCTGGGAGAAGCCTGACTTTGATTGTTTAATTATAATTAAATAGAAATAATTTCTTTAACAAAACAGAAAAATCAATAAGGGGATTTTAGTTTCCTTTTATTGTTATTAAATATAATGCCAGATATAGCCCACACTACTTCCAGATTTCTAATTGAAAATAGGAGTGAGTCCCTCTACAGAGACTCTCAAAACTCCAGATCTCATCACTTTCAAAGAGCACTAGAGGCTGACAGTTTTTGCTTAGACCTATAGTTAAATCCCTAAAAGCAAGATTGGATATTGCAATGGGGAAGTGGATGTTCTAAGAATTATTATTGCTATTTCACTAAGGATGAAAATATATCAGTCACCATCCCTTTTTATTATTAGAACATTGTTAGACAAGCTTTCCCAAATATATCTTAAAACATACATAAACAACATTCTTTAAAAAATATGAATTACTTATCCAGGTGTCTAGAATTCATTTATTAACAAAGACAGAAAGAGTCCATGACATCAGTAGAGTAACCACACTGAGACGATGTAGATCTAGAAGTGGATGTGTATGTGGATATAGTGCAGGGACACTGGATGATATCAAATAAGCAAAGCTGGGGACAAGATGTGGCTGTGAATGGCAAAATACAGACCAAGGGAAGATAGAGCCAAAATTTGGTATTTGAAATATCCCAGAAGGCTCAGATGTATGCTCTGACTGTACTTGGCTATTATTAAAAAAAAAAGCTCTTTGCTTTCAAATAGATTCCAACTCATAATGACCCTATAAGACAGATAGAACTGCCCCCGTAGGGTTTCCAAGGCTATAAACCTTTATAGAAACAGATTGCTGCATTTTTTTTTTTTTTCCCACAGAGCAGCTGGTAGGTTGGAACTGCAGACATTTTGGTTAGCAATCCAGCACTTAACCACCAGACCACCAGTGTTCTTCCGCTGGCTGTTATTAGTACTTGCTCATGGTTAACAGCTTGACTACTAGCCAAAAGACTGGTGGTTCAGACCCACCCAGAAGTGCCTCAGAAGACAGGCCTGGTGATCTGCTTCAGAGAGATCACAGCCTTGTAAACACTATGGAGTGTAGCTCTGCTCTGCAGCACACAGGGTCATCCTGAGCTGAACTGAATCTGGGCATCTGTCCTATAGTTCAGTTTTAGCAAATAAGCCAGATCTGTGAAGCAACAGAGTCAAAGAGCAAAGTTTAGCATGGGGTGGTGCAAATAGAGAGGCCAAAGCCAATCTGTGATGAGTAGACAAGTAACGTTGAGAAGATAGAAAGAAGATAACCCATGAAAAAGCAAAACATGAGGTGCTAAAATATTTTCTTTTTAAAATTAAATACACATTTGTACATACAAAGCAGAAGCAAAGATGGCAAGGCTATGTCTCATATACTGTGGACATGTTATTGGGAGGGACCAGTCTTCGGAGAATGGCATCACACTTGTAAAGTAGAAGGTCAGGAAAAAAGAGGAAAATCCTCAATGATATGGATGGATACAGTGGCTGCAGCAATGGGCTTAAGCATAACCGTGATTGTGGGGATAGCACAGAGCTGGGCAGTGTTTCGTTCTGTCGTACACAGCATCACTATGAGATGGAACTGGCATGGTGGCACTTAACAGCAAGGGAGACAAACCATGAGAGGCAGCAAGCCAGGGTCAAATGCTGAAGATGCAAGCTAGCAAGCTATTTCTCAAATAATTTCCTGGGATACAACTTACTTTTTTCCCTAGAATTCCATGAGAGGATTTAGTGTCTGCCATTTCAATTTGTCTTCAGAGATTCTGAAAATGCAGATTGTAGCATATCCTGCCCGTTAAGTAAACATGGCCTTAGTAATTCTCATCACGGTGAAATCACTATCTCTTTTGAACAGCCCTTTCAACTACCCTGATGTTTTCTCATTTGGCCTCAGTATTACACTCTGGAGATAATAACACTGAAGTATAGTTGGTAATAAGCAGAGGAAAAAAACGTGTTTTTTTCTTTTTCTCATGTAAAAGCCTTGAATTTATGCCCTAAGTTTTAAACTGTCCAATTTAGGGCAACCAACTATTGTTATTACCACTTGTTCCTTTTGATTGGTAATTTTCTCAAATATTGAATTGAATTATCAAACTTATGGGCAAATGGTTCTATTTAAACAATAGTAAAAAAAACTACTAATAGAGGAAGGAATATGTGCATTTTAAAAAATCAAAATATTTAAAAGGGTTGAATTGAAAAGAGATCTCGTTGCTAGCATCAACTTCTGCTAGCAATTGTTTCTTAGATTTTGAAAACCTGAAATATACTGCTATTTTACAAAGAACACAATTTTATGTAGAAATAATATAAAATTAAAACAATAGCTCATTGTTAAATTTCCTTTCTAAGGATACCAAGCATAAATGTGTTACATTAACTCACAGGAAATAGGACCCAGTGGTCACATCCTGATTACCATTCTCAATTAACACTGCTACATTTTTTAATGCCTATGTTTAATGCCAAAGCATTAAGAGGCTTCCAGGATAAGACATTTATCAATGTATCAAAAATATGTTCCAAACCGGACTAGAAACAGAATGAAACCATATGTCATTTGCACTAACATGATAATTTCAGCAACATGAATTAATCAAGTTTCTCAAGGGAAGGCTATAATTTAAAATAAAACAAAACAAAAGTAAAGGAACTCAGTGTTGAATACCAGGTTGAATCAGCTTACTTAAGACACAAAACAAGAAGTCAGGAAAGATTCATGAGATGTTGCATGTGAGAGAGAGGGAGACTGTTTCCATATTCTTTTGTCAAGTAGATCTATTCAAATCAAATGATGGCTTTTCCCTTCATTCTTGCTTAACACTAACGTGTCTCATGGGCCTGGCAAAAAGTGTGCACTCAATACATCGTTCTTGAATTAATGATAAATGGAAAGAAAATTATCAGAGGAAAAAAAAATCTCAAAAACTTAGGATTGCAGTATGAAGAAGACAGAAACAACACAATCTCAATACAGCGTCTGGTTCTGACCTTGCCTTTAGTTGTGTGTATAATTATGAGCAAATTGTTTGGCACTCAATTATGACATCTATATGTTTGAATTCCTGGGTCGCTAAAATCCCTCCCAACTCTTCATGCTACCACCAGAGCTATGGCATAGTTTTAAAAAATATTGGCCACAAAATATCCCACAAGTTGAGACAAAGAGAGAAACTATGGAAAATGGCCAAAAATTAGTAACGGTAGACAACTTGAAAGATTGTGTTTGTTTTTAAGATTGGAACCATCTGAATAAAACTAGATGAGAATAACCCCTTGGGGTCTGAACATACTTAAACAAAAACAACCAATCTAAAATACAAAGAATACATGTTAGAAGAAAATAGGCAAAATTTACAAATGGAAAAGATTAATATCAGAAGTTGTTCATTTATGCATTCAGTCAACAAACATGTATTAAATGTTTTCTTATGTCAGCTACTCTACTAAACACAGAGGGTTTATGGACAAAGAAGAGTATCCCTACTCCCTAGGCAGTAACAGCTGGGCGACAAATATACAATCCAGTCTAGAAACGCAACTTTAGAAATTAAAACAATGACCAAAGAAACTTAGACAACTGTAGCACAGTCCTCAGATTATAATTTGTATATACGTATACAATCAAAACCCAAACCAAACCTAGTGCTGTCAAGTGGGTTCTGGCTCACGGCGACCCTGTGGGGCAAAGTAGAACCCCTCCGTAGAGTTTCCCAGGTGTACCTGGCCGATTCGACCTGCTGACCTTCTGATAAGCAGACAGAGCTCTTAAACGCTATGCCACCAGGATTTCCACATGTGTATGTATGTATGCATGTATACATATGTAACATACAAATAAAAATAATTATCAGTTTTACCATTATTTGTTATAAAAATCAAGTTAATTGACTTGAATGACAAGTTGAATGAGTATAAATAAGCCCAAAACAGGTTGAACAGGATGCTGCATTGTCGTTCTGAAATAAAAGTATTCTCTAAAATGAACTCTTTTTATTAGGATGTTTAATACACATATACTGAAACTCATTTTGTTTTGTTTCTTCTCAAAGAAGACATTTGTAAAAACTGGAATTACTGGTTAAAACAGTCTTTTGTTTAATTTTTAAACACAGGGAATGATTTCCTTTTAACGTCATTTATTTTGTTGTCATAGTTGAGACTATATACACAGCAAAACGTGTACCAATTCATGAGTTTCTGTGCATACCATTTAGGGGCATTGATTACACACTTCAAGGTGTGTAGCCAGTCTCACCCTCATTTTCTGAGTGTTCCTCTCCTGTTAACACAACATTCAGTGTCCCTGAAGTTTCTTATGTGGCTTTTGATCTGATCCCATTTATACAGATCTTTAAAAGCATGATGCAATTTTTTTTTTTTTTAGTTCACCTAAATTTTGGTCTTCTTTTAAGAAGACTTCAGGAGATATATTTTATTTCAGGATGGAAGATTATCTCAAGGAGGCAACAGTTTCAGGGGTTCATCCAAACTTCTTGGCTCCAGGAAGTGTTGAGTTCGTGAGAATTTGAAATTCTGTTCTACATCCTCCCCTAACCTCTTTTTTTTGTAACTGCACTTCGGATGAAGATTTACAGAAAAAAATTAGCTTCCCATTAAACAATCAGTACACACCAAAAAATATATATATAAATATATATTATAAATAATATATATTACTTTCTATATTAATAATGCAATGTGATATATTATAATTATATATTTTATATTATATAATAATATTTTATTGTGTTTGGGGTGAAAGTTTATACATTAAATTGGGATCCCACTTAGCGATACATATACATACTGTTCAGTAACATTGGTCACATTTTCCACAATGTATCAGGTGTCTCATTATTTCTATTAATCTAGCTATTCATCAGACTAGCATGTAGAATGTTATCTTTACACCAAGTGATTGAGAATTCCCTGATTTTAAAAAATATTATATTGCAATGCATAATATCAAATTTTTGCATTACAATATAAGCTATACATAATTTGCTTATAGACAAAATATGCAATTTAAGTGCTGCTGTCAAAAAACTTGCTGATGACAGTTAAAATAAAATTTTAAAAAATGCTGCAGCCTGGCTGAACTATCAATAGCGTTAATGGCAAAATATAATAATAACACAAGTACTATCTGTAACTAAGTTCTATTTGGAACCCTGGTAGCACAGTGACTAAGAGCTGCACCTGCTAACCAAGAGACTGGTAGTTCAAATTCTCCAGCCACTCTGTGGGAACTCTGGGAGACAGTCCTAATCTGTCCTATGCAGCTGCTATAAGTTGAAATCAACTTCATAAGCAATGGGGTTTTGTGTTTGTGTGTGTGTGTGTGCGCGCATGCGTGTGTGTGTAGGCGTATGTGTGTAAAGATTTATATAAATTTTTTTCTGAGACAGTATTCAGTATTTCCTATGCATATTTGACCATAGACTTCTTTTTCTAGAAGCCTAGAAATCTATGGATATGTTGAATGATATTGGATCATAGGTTTGTACAACAGCCCTACATGAGAAGGGCATTTACAAGAACAGATTATTAGAGCAGACCAACTTAAGTCTCCAAACCAAACCCAAAGCCAAACCCAGTGCCATCGAGTTGACTTCAACTCATAGCAACCCTACCAAACAGGGTAGATCTGCTCCATAGAGTTTCCAAGGAGTGCCTAGCAGATTCAAACTGCTGACCTTTTGGTTAACAGCTGTAGCACTTAGCCATCACACCACCAGAATTTCCACTAAAATCTTCAGTGCTTTCCGATCATGGCCCTTCCTAGGCAGTACATAGAAGCTCCTTTTTAATATAACCATGCACCCAGACTCTTGGTGTATTTATATAGAGGTAACTTTTCCTAGAGGAAGAAACTCAGAAGAGACACAGAACTGAGAAAAGGGAAATGTTTATCAATGCATGATACTTTACGAGCAATGTTCAAGAGCCAGATACTTTTCCAAGTCTGGGGATAAGAAGCTTAAATACGCAGGAAAAGACATCTTTAAGTAAATAATCATAATAAATTACAATAGGCTTGGAAATTGTTACATTATTTTGGTGGTGGTCTGGGACACAGAGAAAGAACATGCAAAGCATGATCAGGCAGTGTGAGAAAAAAGGATTGATGGAGAAGGGTGTTTCTTTATCTGAATCTTAGAAACCGAGCTGTAGTTCATTAAGCTTAACAGCTGGTGTTGCACATTCTAGGAAATGTAATAAGCTCAGTAGAAGCACAGAGACGTCAAGAGATGTAGGTTGTTTGGGAAAGCAAGTGACTTAGCAGAGGGCAGGTAGGCGAAACGGGACACAAAACTGAAAAAGCAGGCAGAGACTAGATTATAACAGACTTGTTTGTTAACTGAAAACTCTGTGGCATAGTGGTTAAGTGCTGCAGCTGCTAACCAAAATATCAGCAGTTCAATTCCACCAGACACTTCTTGGAAACTCTGTGGAGCAATTCCAGCTGTGTCCTACATGGTCAAAACAGGTTTGGTTTGCTACATGAAGATTATCCCGGAGGTAATTAGAATCCTTTGAAGAATTTCAGGAAGAGAAGTGACATGAACAGATGAGTCTTTCCAAAAGAACATCATTAAAAGGGGTTAGAGATGGGTGGGAAAGGGTGGGGATCTATCAAGGAGCTGTTGTTGTCCTTAGGTGCTTTGAATCAATTCCAACTCATAGCAACCCCGTGTACAATAGAATAAATGAAACACTACTCAGACCTATCGCACCCTCACAGTCTCTGCTGTGCTTAAGCCCGTTGTTGTAAGCACTGTGTCAACCCATCTGGTCAAGGGTCTTACTCTCTTTTGATGACCTTCTACTTTACCAATCATGATACCCTTTCCAGGGGCTTGTCTCTACTGATAATAGTATGTGGGACAAAGTCCCACTGTCCTTGCTTCTAAGGAGCCTTCTGTCTGTTCCTCTTCCAAGACAGATTTGTTCCGTCTTCTGGTAGTCCATGGTATATTCTTCAACAACTCTGTAATTCAAAGGCATTAATTCTTTTGTCTTCTGTATTTATTGTCCAACTTCAACATTCGTAAGAGATGATTGTTAGTCTTCAAAGTGTTGTCTTTTCTTTTAGCACTTAAAAGAAGTCTTTTGCAGATTCATCCAGTGCAGTGGAGGGTAAACCAAAAATCAAAACAAACCTTTTGCTGTCGAGTTCACTCTGATTTATAGTGACCCTGTAGGACAGAGTAGAACTGCCTCACAGGGTTTCCAATGCTGCAGTCTTTAAGGGGTTAACCAAAAGATCAGCCATTCAAATCGGTCAGCTGTTCCTTGGAAACATAAGTCAGTTCTACTGTCTTCCATAGGGTCCCTAGGTGTTGGAATGGACTTGATGACAGCAAATTTTAATCTTCCTGGAAGCAGACTGCCATTATCTTGCTCCCCAGTGAGGACTGGTGGGTTCAAACCGCCAGGTTTTCCGTAAGCAGCACTTAATCACCCACTGTGCCACCAGGGCTACTCTGGCAAGGAGAATAGCTAAGAGGAAATAAGCCAGTGAGGAAGACTGAAGACCTGGACTTGTGCTAAAAGCAGAAGATACAGTGGGAAGAGGATAAAGCAGGGAGCTATTTAGAAGGTTAGGACAAGACTTGGCGACATGTTGGCTGTGAATGGCTAGGACGAAGGAGGAACTGAAGGTGAAAGCAGTTTCATGGGAACTGCAACTAGAGTGTTTGTTTTCCTTTTAAACCGATTTAGGATCACTGTGTGTTCTTACCATAAATGTCAGAAAACTGCGTAGTCTAGGATAAAAGACCTATCTGTAATATTTTCATTGACATCCCTTTGTTCTCTTTATAAAAATAATATAAGCTTACACACACACACACACACACACACACACACAAAAGGAAACCCTGGTGGTGTAGTGGTTAAGTGCTAAGTCTGCTCACCAAAAGGTCAGCAGGTTGAATCTGCCGGGGGCTCCTTGGAAACTGAGTGAGACAGTTCTCCTCTGTCCTATAGGGTCACTATGAATTAGAATTGACTCAGTGGCAGTGGGTTTGGATTTTTTTTTATTTTACAAGAAAATATTTCACAGCATATATTTTCAGAGATGTATATATATATATTTAGTTTTTTTTCTAAGTGTACAGGGTAGTGACATTGAGCATGTAAATATATCTGTGTCTGTATACGGTGGAAATACAATTTTTATATCTTACTGCAGCCTGCTTCTCTGATGAAAATTACATCGCAAACATTTTCTCATCACTAGACATTTCTCAGTGTCATCAAAATTTACTTTTAAAAGTTATGTTCTTTTACTGTTATCTTGCAATTAATGTAATCCTTTTTTTTTTTTGGCCCTCTTGATATTTAGGTTGTTTCTTTATCTTTTCCTATTTTTTTTTTAAATTTACAAGGCAGTGCTTTAATGAGTATCTTTTTACCTAATGTTTATTTTGAGACATTTCTGATTACTTAACACAAATTCCTTACAATGAAATTACTTTGCCAGAGACTATAAATATTTTATGAATATTGAAAATAATTTTTCGGAAAATTTGAGCCACCATGTTATGTATTTAATTAACCTCATAACTTTTATTTAGTGTAGCATAGATATATCCTTCAGTTCTATTTTCTTGATGTGTAATTAGTTTAATTTCACTAGTTTTAAATTTTTAAAATATTAGCTAGAGGTTAAAGAGACATGATTACATATTCAACTTATATAATGTAAGTGGCTGTGAGTCAGAACTGACTCAAAGGCACTTAGCAACAAACCGAACTTTGTGCTAAACGTTTTACACATAGTATGTCATTTGACACAAAAGCACTATTTTCTAGCCACCATTATTGTACCCAGCTGTTAGATACAGACTGCGAGCTTTCAAGAGGTTACATTGATAAAATGTCACATGATAGTCAATTCAATGATTTTAATTCTTGTAGGTGCCCAGGCACCCTGCCCACAGATGGCATGTTTCTAACCACTACACAGATGCATCACAATGCCTTAAGCAGAACATAATTGTTTAAACTTAGTAACATTTAAAAGTCCTTTCTTGAATTCCCAACTGCTCCAATTTATTAGCATTTATTAAAACACTGCCTTTTTGGTTGGTTTGTTTTCGATAATACCATTTTTCTGCTCTTTTAATGCTGTGATGTTAATTATGATAAATAAAAATTAGGCTCCTTTCTGATGAATATCTTAGATTTGATTGCCATAGTGAATATATTATGTCAGATGAATGATTATTTTTAAGACTGCCAATTCAAAGTAAGCGAATTACCCTTGTCTAAAAGGTGTGGTTGGTGGTTATCATTGATGGTTCAGTGGTAGAACTCTCAACCCAAGTTTCGTTTTTAGCCAATATGCTTTAAGCACAGCCGCCAGCCCTCTCCGAGTGGAGGCATGGGGGTTGCTACGGTGTTAACACATTATAGCAAAGCTTGCAGACAATGAGAGACTAGGAAGAAACACCTGGCAACCTACTTTTGAAAATAAATTGCTAAAAACTCTGTGGTCACAATGGTACCACCAGCAAGTGATCATGGTGTTGCAGGAACACTGAGCAGCATTTCCTTCTGTGTGCGTCCGGTCACTGTGAGTGGGGGCCAACTTGATGGCTGCTAACAACAACAAACTCTCTAAGCGTTGTGGTCTATGACACTTCATAGGAGCCCACAATCTTTTTGGTGATGGGACCCATTTAGACTCTTAAAACTTATTCAGGACCTAAGCAAGTTTTTGTCTCTGTGAGTTATAGCTACCTATATTTACCATATTGGAAATTAATGCTAAAGGAAAAAAAAAAGAATGAACATTAGAATACACAAGCATGCATTCTCTTATTTAAAAGTGATGACTCATCACATGTCAACCTCTGGAAAACTCTACAGTACACTTGTGGGACAATGGAGACAAAAAGGGTAATCAGCATGTTCCTGTATGTTGTCAACCAGATTTCAATTCAGAGCAACTCCGTATGACAAAGTAGAATTGCCCCATAAAGTTTACTAATCTGCTAACTCTACAGGAGCAGATCCTCAGGACTTCTCTCCAATAGAGCAGCTAGTGGGTTCAAATCACAAGGTTCTTAACCATTGCCATTACAAAAATAGTTTGACATTGAGGTTTCTCTGAAATTTTTTGGAGATTCCATCATTTCCTGGACTACTTTGAGAACCACTACCATAACATGCACTACCATAACATAGCATTTTTATATTCCATTTAAAAAATGTTTCCATTTTTAACAAAGAATATCCTTCTTCTTTTAATTTCTATTATTTGGATCACTTGTACTTGAATCTCCCATTTTCTTATGTGATTTCCTTGTCTTGTGTTTTTCCTAATTGTTTTCTTTAAAATGTTTCTTCAGATTTTCACTGTGAATATAGATATTATCGCTACTTTGCTTTTCATTTTCTTTCCAGTGCGTTGCAACAAATATTGCTTGTTATATTAATGCTCTGCCAGCCTTAAGCTCATAAACTCTCAGAATAAGTCCCCTGCCTTCATAAGCACTGCAGCTGATCCTTGTGTACACTCTAGATACCTCAGGAAAAGAGATTGCTGCCCTAAAACACAGTCATCTGTTTCTGTTCTCTCTGAAAATTTGTGATGCATAATCTCCCAGATGGAAAACAAGCTTCTCATTCTTTCTTCTCTCCTCATTCTCTTCTTAGTCAAGGGTCAGGAGAGAAGTCGTAGAACAAGACAGGAGACTCGTAGGTCACCTTGCCACACAGAGCAGAAAAGATGCACCTACTTTCATCTACTCTCACTGAGCCACCCAGTTTGCTCCTTTGTACTCTTAACTTTTACCCAGTTGGTCTTGCAACACTTGTTGCTACCCAAACCAAAAACAAACCCGTTGCTGCCAAGTTGATTCCGACTCATACTGGCCCTACAGGATGGAGTAGAACTGCCCCATAGGAGCACCTGGTAGATTTGAGCTGTGGACCTTTTGGTGAGCAGCCACAGCACTCAACCACTACTTCATCAGTATTATAAAATGTTCAATAATATATGTCACTGCTTTTGCTGCTAAAGTTTATCCTCTGGACTTGAAAATTTATTAGTTCTAAATGGTGCCGACATTTATAATTCGAGCCGTCATCTGGCCACATTTTCCACTTTAACATATACCATCTGGATGTCTCCTTAATAGAATATCCCAGAAATTATGTTGTTTTAAATCACGTTGTTTTAAATGCAGTTGTTGTGTCTAGAGATTAGTCGTATTTCCTCCTACCAAACACGATTTCCTATGTTAAAAAGAGCTCATCTGATTTTTTTCCGCCATAAAGTTGAATTTATCTTAAAATGAAAACAACCTTGAGGCATTTAGGTTTACAGAAATTATGTTCTGTCAAAATATTTTATAATGGCAGCATTGAATATTGCCCCCAAGCAAAAATCTAGCTAAAAGTTGACTGAGGAATAATATGTTGGTACTATGCCACATTAGAATAACATTTTTTTTTTTATTTCCTGGAGATAATATTTTATGACCATACTTTTGAAAGAGAATCTCTATTTGCCCACAAAGTCGAGTATTTAAATGGGAAAGTTAAGGATTCATGATGCATTGATAAATTATGAATTCGACTGCTACGTCCATACATTTCTGTTCATAAAAGCCCCATTTCCGCTTTAGACTAAATGAAGTGGTTAATAGCTTGGGCAGAGTACTTAGCTTCTGAAAATAGCCTGCAGATAAAGGATGCCATTGGTGATAAATATAATCTACTGCTGGTGATTTACATACAGTGCCGGTGCATACAGTAGTCCAGAGTAATTAGCAAGCACCCCTGGCGAATCTCTGCATCCTCCCCTCCGTCTGTTGCTGCACTTCGGTTTCAGGCACCTAGAATAACTGAGCATTTGGAATGCTTTTCAGAGCTGTGAAAGTTTTAAAACTTTAGATATGCAAACACACACGTAAATAACCTACAACATATACTGAAATATTATTAAATTAGTTTTAAAATATAATATATATTTATATAAGGGAAACCCTGGTGGTACAGCGAAGTGTTAGATGTGCTCATCAAAAGGTTAACATATCAACTCTGCAGGGCACTCCTTGGAAGTTTTCTGGGGCAATTCTGCTCTGACCTATAGGGTCCCTACAAGTCAGAATCAACTCAACAGCAGCGGCTTGTTTATATAACATTTATCATTGGTAATACAACACGTGATTGTACCATCTGTTACATTTTAATTATATGTGTTATCTGTACACAGTTATATAGAATATTAGTAAACATGTCTTTAATATTACTGAGTCAAGTACTAAAGAACTTCTGTATCCGGCATTGTTTGGGTTAAATATCAACATATTTTTAAAGACATTTTCAGCATTTATCTGGGTATTTACCATCTGTTTAAATGTTTTTCCTTTAAAATTTTTGCTGTCCAGTCAATTCTGACTCATAATGGCCTTATCCATCTGACCTTGTGTGAGTCTCTTTACCCTTCTGCCTTAATTTTTTCTCTTCTTGCTTTGTTTTTCACTCATGAAATGAACACAGCAATGTGTTCATGTAGACATGTTACAGGATTAAATGAGCTACTATTCACAAACGCTCATAATAGTTTCTACTACAAAGTAAATTATGTGTTTGCTAAATGAATCAAAGCACATAAAATCCTCCATGTTTACTTTATTGTTGCTCACTTTATCCCTGAAACTGCAAACTCTGCCCAAGGATGTGCTTATGCTAATTAATCATAATATTCTTACTGCATCCACATTATTCTTTCAAAAATAATTTTATCATTTATTAATAACGTCATGATAGGGTGAACTTAATTATATTCTATCCACAGTTTCATTGTGAATAATTTTAGGGGGAAAAATGTTTTTATTTGAAAGATACGTATTGTAACACCTATCACTGCTTTTTTGAAGTCATCCAAATGGGATTTATTTCAACTGATACTAAGTAACTGTGCTTAGTAGACAATGTACCTTTTTAAAAAAAAAGAAAAAAAAGCCATGGAGAATCTTTGAGTGACAAGTGAATGTTTTTAATTGAACAAGAGACCATAACTAAAACCCTGGAGGTACAGATTAGATAATTAGTCACAGTGTGCTCTCTGCTGATTCCAGCACAAATTATCTAGATCTAAACCACTAACAACAGGCAGTATAACAGGAGACTAAATAGTGAGCCTGCTACTCTTCATGAGTTAATCTTTTTTTTTTTTTTACTTTTTAAAAATATACATACTTTCCTTAATCTTGAATTAAATATATTTAATTTTAGGATGCAAAGTTTGATCATGTAACTGTTATTAGCAGTAGAATAATAACTCAGTATAGACAAAAAAAATTCTTAACTTTCTCATATTTTTTAAATAAATTCTAACATGAAAGACAAACATGAAGATAACTACCTTTTGGTTCCTGCTTTTTATAATATTAATACAGTAGTATTCATTATCAGTCAAATAATCTTTCAAAGATTCTAAAGTTAGACAGTAACACCCCAATATTTACGTATCATACCTACACAATATACCTGTTGCATCGAGTCAGTTCTAACTTACGGCAACCCTACAAGATGGAGTAGAATTGTCCCACAGGGTCTCCAAGGAGCAGCTGGTGGATTTGAACTACAGACTTTTTGGCTAGCAGCCAAATGCTTAACCCCTTTGGCACCCAAGTGCCCAGCACAGAATTTTATGCACACACACACACACACACACACACACACACACACTAGTAAAAATAAAATAAAGAAAAAGACACACACACACTAGTAAAAATTAAATACAGGAAAAGCATATTGTAGTCCAACTCTGTTTTATTGTTATCTATGATGTCTAGTACATTAAACACAGACTCATACAGTTGTCATTTAGATACATAGCAAGATCCATTCTGAGTGTCTCAGAAAGTAGTACATTTGGGCAAACTAAGCTATCCTATCAGTTAGTTTTTGTTATGTTACAACCATTGCAAAACAGAAGCATTTATTATTATGATATGAGTTTACAGGTTGGCTGTGTGGTTCTGTTGTTTAGAGCCAAGTTTGTCTGATCTTAGCTGGGTTCCAACATGTATATCTGTGATAACTGCTGTTATAGCTGGGTCCTGGCCACCTGAGAGAACCTCATTCATGCATCTGAATGTCAGCCAGCTGACATCTGGTCAACAAAGTTAACCAGACCACTTCCATCATCTAGCAGGTTAGCACACGCTTGTTCACATAACAGTAAAAAGTCAGACAGGAAGTAAACACCCAATTCCTCTTGAGGCTGGGGCTCCCAACCTGTACATGACCTCTGCAACATTCTATCACAAGGCCAGTCCAGATTCAAGAGATGAAGAAATAGACTTCAGCTCTTTAGAGAAAGTACTTCAAGGAATTATGGCCATTTCTGTAAGCTTCACTGTCACTTTGGGTAATTTAGGAATAAACCACTTTTTTTCAGCTGAGCTAAGTCTTAATCTAAGTATAGGGTACAGGTAAGCACTGTAATGAACAAACTGACATTTTCCCCCAGCCTCTCTGGGACTATGTCTATAAATATTAACCAGAAAATGAAAGCATTAAAAAAGGAGGGGGAGGGGAGTCTGAGTCAAGACGGTGGACTAGACACACATCTTAATGCCCTCTGAAAACTAAGGACTAGGTTGATAATTAAAGGGAGCTTTCTGGACACCCAATGAGCCCCAGTACATGGCATAGGGCTGCCAATTTGGGCTGATTCCCAGGCTGGGAGGCAGTACTAGACCAGGAAGTACTTTTGTAAAAGAAAAGCTGTTTAGCACAGTGTAGCCTTATGGGTGGGGCCTGGCAGAGGATGACAGCAGGGTAGTAGCCTGTCACAGTAGTCAAAACAGCCTGGTACAGATATAAAAAGAGATATTTAGATGACTGGAACAGAGTTAAAGCCCAGAGATGCCACCATTCTCCTATGAACACTTGGTATCCTGATACTTTGCTGAACTTTGCTACACTAAGATTTTAAACTGGGTAAAAACAGCCTCTTTAACCTTTGGTGTTGGCACAACTGGCTACCTATCTGCAAAAAAATTGAAACAAGAGCCATATCTCACACTTATACAAAAACAATTCAAACTGAATAAAAGACCTAAATATCAAACCTAAAACAATAAAGATTGTCCACAAAAAGAAAATAGGATCAACAATGGAAGTAATAATACACAACATAGACAGACTTCAAAATCTGACAAAGCATGATAAACAGAAGAGAAATTAGATAAATGGGAACTATAAAGAAACAAACACTTTTGTTCATCCAAAGACTTTATCAAAAGAATTAAAATACCACCTACAGAGTGGGAAAATTATTTGGCATTCTATGTCAGACCGAAATCTGATCTCTATAATCTACAAGGTACTGCAAAATATCAACAAGAAAAGGATAAATAACCCAATTAAGTGATGGGCAAAGAAGAGAGACAGACACTTCACTAAAGAGGGTATCCAGGCAGCTAAAAGACACATGTGGAAGTGCTCATAATCATTAGTTATTAAAGAAACCCAAAGCAAAACAACAATGGGATGCCATCTCACCCCAACAACATTGACTGTGGTCTAAAACACTCTAAACAACAAATGCTGGAAAGGCTGTGGAGAAATTGGAAAGCTCATACAGTGCTGGTGAGATTGCAAAATGATATAAGCTGTTTGGAAAGCAATCTGATGTTTCCATAAAAAGCTGGAAATAGATCCACCCTTTGGCCCAGAAATCTCACTTCTTGGAATATATCCTACAGAAACAAGGGCAATCGCACAAACAGATACGTGTACACAAATGCTTATTGCAGCACAGTCCACAATAGCAAAATGGTGGAATCAATCCAGATGACCAACAACAGATGAATGAATAAACAAACTATAGTATATATACTCTATGGAGCACTAGGCAGTGATCAAGAACAATGATGATTTTAGGAAGCATCTCATAACTTGCTTTCAATTGGAACACTTTATGTTGCGTGAAATTAGTCAGTGGCACAAGGACAAATATTGTATGAGACCCCTACTCTAAGGACTTAAAATTAGACTCACATACAGAAGAAAACACTCTTCCATGGCTGCAAGGGAGTAGTGGTAGGAAGGGAAAGTGTTGGTTATAGATTAGTTGATAGAAATTTGATTGGGTAAAATCAATGACAGCACACTTCAGAAAGATTAATTTAACTGGACTTCATTATAACCTGAAAACTCTTCCAATCTTAACCCAATATTGCAAGTATCAGTGGTGGACTTCTGTGGACTGTGCTCTCAGGGGACATCTAGGCCAGTTGGTATAACCAGCCTATTGCCAAGAGACTCTTCTGTACACCATATTGGTAAGTGGCATCTGGGGTCTTAAAAGCTAGCAAGCTATCGTCTGAGGTGTACCAAATTGTCCCACCTCAGCTGGAACAGATGTTCACCAAGGACAACAATGACATAAGGGAAAAAGAGCCCAGAAGATAGAAGAACTCTCAGGAATGGATGAGTATATCAACATGTGACCAGAAGAACCAGATGGTGCTTGGCCACCACCAATGACAGCTGTGAGGGGGCTCACAAAGTTGAGTCCTTTTGGAAACCGGAGAAAAACAGATGTGCTCTCTAAGAACTCCCTAAAAGACTAAACTGATGGATGGTCTGAAGGTCTGGGAGTCCCCCAGGGAACATGGCCCCTAGAGCTGATGCTGCCCCTGGTCATAAATCCTTACTGAGGTCCACTCTTTGGACAGGAATGGATTGGACTCAGGGACACAGAGGGACTATATCGTGTGTGCAGTTCATGGTTCTATGCATCCGTAGGTTGTCATCCTACTGGCCTCTGACTAAAAGCGAGTGGACAGGTGGAAAGAAGGGGACGGGAGATTGTTAAGAGGGTATAACATGTATGTAACAGAAAGGAGGAGTGTGCTGTCACTGGGCAAGGAGAGTAGAAGGAGCTGCAGATAGGCAAGTATGAAGATTTAACTTGGATTGTACACTTTCGCTCAATCATAATTAAAAAGAAAAACAATCTACTTGGGTTCAGAAAACCCTGAAACATTTTAGCTACAGTTCAACCATTTATTTGTTTATTCATAAGATTTCCAGGCTAAAGTCTCTTAATTTCAGGTCAGTGATTCAAATTTTAAGTAAGCTTAATGAGTACAATCAATATGTAAGTGGATAAAGTGTATTCCTTTAGACGTATGTGTTCCATAGAACCTAGCTGAGTTAGCCTTGCCAACTCCAGCATAATAGCATATAGAGCAAGTGTTTCAGGTGCGGAATTCCTGGCTGATGCGAACAGTTAATGTAGTTGGCTGCTATCTTGGAGTTTGGAGGTTTACATTCACACAGATGTGTCTCAGAAGAGAGGTGTGGTGATCAAATTCTGAAAAATCAGCTATTGAAAACTGTATGGACCACAGTTCAACTCTGACACCCATGGAGCCACTATGAGTCAGAATCCACTTGAAGGAGACTGGTTATTTCAGCTAAGACCTACAGAGACCTATACTCCCTAACTGCAAGTGTCTTTGGTAACAATCTAAGGGCAATAGTCCCTTCACTTGTGGAAATACACAAACGATGCCTATTATTTGTTTTTCTCTGTACTAAGTACCAGAATCTTTCCTGCAGTTTGCCAGTGAAGGTCTTGATTTGTGTATTTCTTGCTGAAAGAGTCTTTCACCTTCAGTCATCATGAAGGCAGCAGAAATGGCTGAGAGAAGTGACACTCTATACATTTAATGTGAATTTGGACGATCCTGCATACATGTGTGGAAGACTTGATGGCGTGGCAGTAAAGGGCTAGAGCTGCTAACCAAAACTGCAGTAGTCCAAATCCACCAGAATTTCCTTAGAAACTCTACAGGCAGTTCTAGTCTGTCCTGTAGGGTCATTATGAGTCAGACTCAATTAGACGGCAATGGGTTTGATTTTTGGTGCGGCACTCATGCATAGAGGTAAATATCTGTAAATATGTATAAATGTGTAACTGATAGCATCCTGGCCCATCGTTTTTCCCCCGAGCCTGCTCCTCTACCTATAGTCCCTGTCTCAATTAGCGGCACTGCTTTCTACATTGCCACTTAAGCCGGAAACTTGAAATTCTTCGTTGATGTCTCCTCCCCTTTAACTCATGTATGTAGTGAGTAATCAAGACTACCAGACTTCATCTTCCTTGATACCTTTGCAGTCTGACCTCACCTAAGCATTCTGATATTGTCATACTTCAAACCTGACTGCTTCTTACATAAGTTCCTACAACTGTGTTCCAGTCTGTGTTACTGAAATCAGCCCCTTATCTTTCACTCTGCTTCCTATACTAATGTTGGAGTTTCTTCCCAACCCATCACTCTATTTATTTTAACCACCTACCTGCAAATCTGTAGTGATTCTCTATGGCCTTCTGGATAAAATCCAAACTTTCATAAATGTGCAAAAGGATTTTAAAATGTAACTCTTTCAGCTATTTGGCTCTTCCAGTTAAGACATGGAATAAAACAATAGGCTTTTCTGTCCCCACTTTTCAAACTGTATATGCTATTGTCTATGTAGAGTTGCTAAGAGAGTGAAACTGGATTTGGGACTCACCTGGTATTACTCATCCTAGACTGAGGCTGCAGAGATTTTGGAATGAGTTAGCATCCATTCCTCTCCATTATCACACTCACACCCACAGACACACATGCCCACATATACACTGAGGAAAGAAAAGGGGGTGTTCCCATCTTGTCCTAATCTCAGTAACAAGATCCTTAAGCAAAATACTTAAACCAGTTGCTGTTTAGCTGCTTCTGACTCATGATGACTCCATCACTGCCGGAGTAGAACTGTGCTCCATGGGATTTTCAGTGGCTGATTTTTTTGGAACTAAATTGCTAGCTCTTTCTTCTGTGCTTTCATGAGGTACATGAAACTGGTACCAAACTGAAACCTGATGAGGTCTGTAAGAGAGGGACTAGATGGCATAGTAAAGAGGCTACAAAGGCACAATTTACACTGAAGGCAGGGCAAAGATGTGTTTTGCTTTGTGAGCAAGATGTATATCACCTGAAGGCCGAAGTCCTTTTCAGTTTTACCCTAGATGATGGCCTAGAGTGTGTGATGGTACCAATCATGAGGTGATATGACCCCAATAGGAGAGTGGGCTCCTGGATGCCCAGGGGCCTGAAGGAAGGATCATAATTGGGGTGGAGAAGGGCAGGATTTCCCACTTAAAGGCAGGACAACGAAAAGCCCCACAAGACATTTGCCTGAAGAGCCAGAAGCATCCACCCAACAAGGAGTGTCAGTGCTAGCAAACTACCTCATTCACAGGGCAACAGCGCTAGATTACACTTGAGACCACAAATAAACTCCTTCCGTTTCTTCTTCTTGTTCCAAACCCACTGTCATTGAGTCGATTGTGAGTCTTAGCGAGCCTACAGGTCAGAGTAGAACTGCCCCATAGAGTTTCCAAGGAGCCCCTGGCAGACTTGAACTGCCCACCCTTTGGTTAGCAGATGTAACACTGAACCCCCTACACCACCAAGGTTTCCTTCTTGTTGTTAGGTGTCAAGTCTATTTGTACCCATAGCAACCTCACAGGAAAGTAGAAATGCCTCACAGGGTTTTTCCTATACAATAATCTCCATGGGAACAGATTGGCAGATCTTTCTCCCAGGAGCTACAAGGTGGGTTCGAACAACCCACCTTTCGTCTAGCAACATCTCCCCAGTTCTGGTGATCAATCCTTAAAGGAAGCCAGAGACAGCCTGGCTTAAAACATGGGAGCGGTGGATAAAAACGGAGGTGGGACGGAACAAAAGATGTTCTTAGCCCTAGATAAATCGCCCTATTCCTGGCAAAGGAATTGGAATTAGCATTGTGACAAGTGAGAATGAGAAGTGAAGTTGGGTTTTGGAATCAGGCAAAGATACTACAACCACTTGTTTTAATATGAACTTGTCTAACAATCAACTGAAAAAAAAAAAAAACTCCTGGAGGAGATATTTACATACAATATTCTGAGATTTAATTGTTTTCGATTAAAAAAATCTGTTGATATGTATTTACGACATTTTTCTTCACCTAGAAAACAAATATGCTTTGAGTCATAAAATACTACACATTTGGATCCAGTAACATCCGGTGCCACCGAGCAGATTCCAACTCATAGCAACCCTATAGGACAGAGTAGAACTGTCCCATAGAATTTTCTGGAGCACCTGGCGGATTTACACTGCCGACCAAAAGCTTAGCAGACGTAGCACTTAACCACTTCGCCGCTAAGGATTTCTACACATTTAGACAGGAATATAAAATTTCCTAGTCATGCTTAGGAGGGGAAAGAAAACAAAGAAAACCTTTGAGAACTTTCCTCAACCAATAAATAAATTGTTTATAACACAAAAGGAACTTTCCAATTAATGGAATTTAAGAACCTGGGGAAATATTCGTCAGTAACTCCCCCGGCACCATTTTAATTATAATGCAACGAGTCCAATCTACTAGAATATGAGCAACAATCTCTCAATGACAGCACATTAAGAAATCCAAATATCTGGAATAGGTCGTATCTCATTAGCAATTGTTGATTAAAACAATAACAGAGTAAGATAGATGGTCCTCCTTTTTTTTTTTTTTTTTAAATCACTGCACTTCTGTCTGAGATGGTTCTGAAGGAAAACTAATACTTGAATAGGTATAATTTTCTGAATTTTAATCCTAAGAAATTCAGTTTGAGAACTATTATTCTGAGTGTATTTTTAATGGTGACATAGAAAGACTCTATTAGCAATACAGTGTATTGAAAAGGTCGCTTTCACCGTGCCGTCATAACATGACAAAGTGTGCCCTCTTAAATTACAGAAGAATGGAATCCTCCGTTTGTAGTCTGAGATGATTTTACAGCCATTGTCATAAACGAACTCCAGTTTCTCTTCCTTCTCTGTGAATAATAAAACATGGTATTTGAAGGATAATACGGAGCACGTCATAGACATGCAGAGAAGCGCCAGGCAGCGGTATAACTGAGCCTGTCCCAGGCTTGCCACCCCTGCCTGGTGCCACCCACACATGCATTTCGTGTTGGCTACAGGACTTTTCTCATTCTTATTCAAATCGCAGTTGTCAGTTCTTTTCTGTGAGATTAAAGATTTCTCAGACTCCTGTTGGTATTTCATTAGTTCCACTTTTCATATAAAACAAAATCTTGAAAAGACAGATTATTTATGCATATAGGAAGTGATTTTCCCTGAAGGGCCTTTTCTCCATCTTTATCCAGTGTATTTTTAAATGTCTCAAGTGATCAGATGGGCTCTTCAGCCAAGTTCAGGAACACACTTTTTCCAACTCATTGTCTATCACCTGCTGTGTCTCTCTGCTGATAATCTATCATCTAACGAGAGCCAGGGTGACTTTAAACCACAGAAGCAAAGAGCGGCCACGGACTCAGCTTACAAAGAGATTTATACATTAAATGCCACACACACAAAAAAATAGATTTAACTCAATATTTTCTGTCTTGAGTTATAGATAATATTCCTTTAACCTCTCCACCCACTATCTAAGTTTGGAAACTTAGATAGCAAAATAACCAGACATTAAATAAAAGAGAAGCTTCTAGAATGAATGAATCCAAAGTGTTCAGCAGCCTCTCAAAATTAATTTAAGGATACTGTCTTTTCAATGGAAAATTAATTATTATTTTCTGCACATAACTAGAAACCAGAAAGGATGTCCTACTGAAGGACTCTCTCCTGTGTGTCCTTATTCTTCTTTCATTATGCTATCTGTGTTCCCAGGATAGCAACATTAATTTGACATGGCTGAGTTATGCTGCCTACTGTTTCCTGTACAGCACATTCAGTGCCTCGGGCTGGGTTTCCCGCTTTGGGGATAGGGGTCAGAAAGACATTTTTAACTCCACTGTAGTACAAGAAGCAATTAAGCTACAAGTTGCTTAGCTGTAAACAGTTAACCTCACAAACCGAATAAATTATTTGATTATGTGGCACTTTGAACTTTTTTTGTAAACAAAGTTGGGACAGCAAAATTTGTGTTGTTTTCTTTGCTTTTGCCACTCAGTTATTTTAAGATCTCACCTCTTATTCTATGCTTGGGGATGCACAAAGAGCAAACAGGACAGATATGCGTGATCTCTCATTGCCAGATGATCTGATTGCATTGTCTTTGCCACTGCTATTATTGGTTATTTTAGTTGAGGATTCCATCGTTTTATTTCTACACATGAGAGAAAGCAGTGCATTCTTGTCCCCTCTCCTCAGTTAGAAAACAAACAGGCGTAAAAGTCTTTATAGACACTAATGAACCCAAAATAGTCTGTAATTAATTTCAAATTCACTACTAGCTTCAGAATTAGCTAACACTGCAAATTGCACTGACCATGATAGGCTCCTAGTAATAGGGCCTATTGTGTAAAATGCACAAGTCAGCAGAAATACAAATGAAAATCTTTTGGCTTTGAACACTCTACTAGCATAAAAATCTGACAAAGCAAGATGAAATCTGAATAACAACAAAATCTTTAAGCAACTATGTCTTATATCAGCTGTGTTAAGAAAACACTTGAAACACTCTTTTTCGTGCATTCATTTTCTGTAGGTCAACCTTTCAGAGATACTGAAAGAGCACAATGTTATCCTTTCTTCTAGAACCTCCTGATAGTACATCAGGCAGCCTTAGCAGGCCATCTATAAGCATTCATAATAAAAATGTATGCCAGTGACTTTACATTTATTGTGAAAATTAATTTGAAAATATGTGAAATTAATATTAGCTGGCAGTATTATTCAAACTATCATCAAGAAAGAAGAAAATGTAGCATTACTATTCTACAGCTGAAAAATTCCTTAATCCTGTGTTTATCAATTCCTGAGGAAAGTCCAGTAGCGTAGTGTTTAAGTGGTTAAGTCTGCTAACCAAAACGTCGGCAGTTTGCATCAGCCAGGCACTCTTTGGAAACTTGGTGGAGTACTTCCACTCTGACTGATGGGGTTGCTATGAGTTGGAATCGACTTGATGGCACTGGGTTTGGTTTTATATATTCAATGTAATGTTGAGCACGGCAGTAATTTTATACATACATACTTATTGTTGTTCACCTATTTACTTCTAAAGCAATGCAACTTTCAGCTGTGGTTTTGGAAATAATCCAAATAACCTTCCAAATCACAGCCCATCCACCAGTTTATTCCACCCTGGGTTTGACTTCCAGGCTCATCTTTCAAACCATTCGTCAAATAAAGGAAATTGCTAAATATATTTAATACTTGTCTGTGTGCCATATGATAGGAATTGCTACCTATTCATAGGAGTAGAAAGTGCGGAAACAATTGATAGAGCTGCATCAGGAATCCAGAGAAGATCCTTTTCGCCTTTATGGTCAGTCCAGACTCCCCCAACTTCATGACCTTCCCTCCCTCAAGCCTCACTGGCAGCTCGGCAACTTCGGACCGAGTTTTCTGCTCTTTGCCAGTCCTCATCATGTATCCGCTCCAATCCTCTCACTCTGAAGAGCTCTCTTTTCCCGCCTCACTGAATCGCTCATTCGTGAGTATTCTTTACTTTCTCATATCTTCTGAAAAATCGCATTTCAATTTCTTAATGATGTCCCCAACAAAAGAAAGGCAGGTGCTCCCCCAGAAACTACAGATGTTGTACAACGTTTGACACCACACACTGCTGATCTTACATAAACTCAAGATTCAAGGTTTTCTCACTTTAAAATTTTTTTTCTGTATCACATTGTTCTGCTTATGAGTGTTATACATATAGTCAATTATCCAAGCTAATGGAGACGAGCTGGGGGAGAGATAATTAAGCCAATAATCTACCCTGCTATTAGTGCAGGTGTCAGTAAAGAGGCTGGCCTGGGACATCGTTGTAGGGTTAGTGTGATGAGGAGAGAGGAAGGTTGTAGTCACAGTCTTTGCAAGTGTTGGGGAGATGCCACTAAGGAGGGACGGCGAGATTAAGCTTTGAGGGGAAGAAAACGTTAAGGCAGATGATCGCTGGTTAATTTAAATGTTGCGGATAATCTGAAACTTGTTGTAATCTATATATTTACAAGTTTGAAAGCATATACTTAATCTAAAGTAATATATTTAAATTAAAGCTGGTACAGTTTCCCTGTGGGTTCTATTTTAATGGCCAGACCTTGCCGTCACCCAGAAGTTAGTCTGACAATTGCACCCTAGTGCTCAGTAAAGGGTCTGAGAATTCATCATCAAGGCTGGCAAATCATCCAGCATACGTATTCAAGGGTCATCACTGCTAACTTTGTGCAGAAAAGCCAGGAATTATACCTAAAATTATGATCCACTGGTTTTTAATCAGTTTGGTCTTCAGCACTGTTTCAAATACCCTGTTTACAAGTGCAAGAATAGGCAAGAATATTTTTACTGGTTCCTCAGCTATGAAATAAAAGCCTGTTATACAGTTTCTTGTCCTAATATAATTTATGTAGTAGTGATGCTGTAAATATGCAGAAGGCAATACTCTCTATGTCATAAATGTGTATTAGACATTTCAATAATACAGAATAGAATCATTATTGACTAATGAAAATTAAAAATAAATACTAATGAGGAAATAGCAAGAGTAGGGCAAAACTGACTTAGCGGTCAAAAACAAAAAAGAGCAGATAATAACAATTCCTGGGGAAACCAAGTGTATCTAACACTTTAACAAGCAATGGCTTCAAAGGAAGACTAGAGGAGCAGATGTAACCCTTTCAATTTATAACTGTCTTCCCCATAGTTTCACTCTGTGGTCTCCTTTGAGGAGCAACACTCTAAGGTCTCCACTATTGTTGTTTTCAATTACTGATACTATCCTTCCCTGATGGATAGGAAGTGATAAAACAACAAGTAAGAAATCATTTTTCATAATCCTTCAGAGTGCAATCTAGCTTTAAAGCTGCTTCACTTGCAGACCATTCAGGGCCTGGAAGCTGACCGTCTGTGGATTCTTCAGCCTTTGAGTGGACTCCTTTCACATATTTTTCAGCAGATTAGTCTCTGGAGTATTTCTTTTTTATTCTCCAAATCTAGTAAAAGAGAGTATAGCCTGGAAGCATTCTCACAGAAGAGACATAAATATCATACAAAATAGTATTAAAACAACCCTGCTTCCCAATATTTCAAACAATATTAGTTTATTGTAATAAACATCTCAATCCTTTTTTCCCTAACTGCCTGGAGAAGTCTGAAATATTTAGTTTAGGGACTCAGTACATAAAATTGCAGGTGATCTGTGTGACAAGAATTATGAAAATCGTAAGATTTCTTTGCATAAAAGAGACTTGAATATCCAAGGAAATAAAATTGCAGTATTTTATAAAAGTATTTCTTTCAAAAAAAAGAATCAGTAATCTCTTCAATTATTAAAAAAGTAATCTAAGCAGTCCATTTGGATTGGGTATACTTTTGAAGGTAGATAGATATTAACTTTCATTTTTATATTTCCTTGTTAATGACTCAAAGATCTATTGTTTCAAGGGTTTTCCTGAGGCGCACGATGCTAAGGTTGAAAGCAGTTAAGTGTGTCTGAATTCCTTTACAAGCCTATTATAAGCCAATATTCAATCAAAACGATTATTGCTAGCCATTAAAAAATCCACTAAGTATCAAGGGTAATAACTCTTGCATGTTATTACTGGGAATTCCTACAAAGCAAAAGGCTTTTGTGTCGCTTCTTGCAAAGACTGCTTGATTTATTTGACATCCTTGGGAAAAAAGAAAAAAAACTATATATATATATAACTATATATATATATATGCTGCTCAACCAGAAAAAAAAAAAAATAGTTTTGTCCCCGTTATCTCTGAATAAGAAGTGTCACAAAGCTCCAGGCTAGAATTAACATGAGATAGGCTATTATAGTTGTAAGAGCATTTAACGGGCTTCCCCACTGACTTCAGGGCTGTAATACATACGGCCACATGTAATCTGTCTCTTTCTCTGCTATTCTTTATTTGCCTCTCTCTCTCTACTTCTTTACTAATTTTCCTGCCTTATTATAAATCATCATAAGAAGTAAACTGTAACATTTTTCTGCTAAGGAGACACCATTGAGTGGAATTTTTTTTACCTTGGGCAAAGTCATATAAAGAATCACTGATTATATGGAACAATTTTTTATATAGTTAATCATAACCTTCAAGTATAGGAATACTCCACAACTTGTACTGTAGAAAGGAAACTATATCCTGTATACTTTTCCCTAGAAAGTTCTTTACACATATTATTAATTTGTACAGATAGGAAATACAAATACAGTCAAAATGAAGCTTAAGAAAATATCATTTAGACAGTTGTATCATAGATTATGAAATAATATATGGTAGTGCTAATGAGGGAAGAATGTATCTTGATGTTTCAGAATATCCACAATTATTACTGTAAATAATACTATTTATCTGGTATTGGGAAACCCAACGCCATTGAATATGGTACAAAGCACATTTAAACTAAGGTAGCGTCCCTGACATTTATGAGATAGAATGTACCAGAAGTGATGTCTGAGCACCCTTAGGTCTTGATTTTTCTCCAGGTGTTTCTAGCTTATTTTCTATTAAATTGATATTAATTCCTTTGAAATTAAAAACATAAAGCATAACAAAAGATACAAATGTCATTAAACATTTTTAAATGCTTAGGCATCATAACATCCAACAGATAGAATTTAGTTTCCAGGCAAGTTCCTCTAAGGATTTTTCCATCTCAGCACCGCTGACGTTTGTTCTTGTTGTTGTTAGCTGCCTTTGAGTCAGTTCCCACTCATAGCAGCCCTGTGTGCAAGAGAATGAAACACCGCCTGGCCTGAAACATCCTTACAATTGTTATGCTTGAGACCCTTGTTGCAGTCATTTAGGACTGGATAACGTTTTGCCGTGAAAGACTGTCCAACAGCCTGGGAGCCTACACACTAGGAAAATAAAATTTGGCTATGACATAATTAACAAGAATCTAATCTTCAAGATCTGTAAGATACTGTAACACCTTGATAATAAAAAGAAAAAATAATCCTATTAAAAAACAGGCAAAAGATATGAACAGATACTTCACCAAAGAAGACATCCAGGTGGCTAACAGACATATGAGGAAATGCTCATGATCATTAGTCATTAGAGAAAGGCAAATTAAAACTGCAGTGAGATATCATCACATCCTGACATTATTGGAACTAATTGTAAAACACAGAGAACAGCAAATATTGAAGAAGTTGTGGAGAGATTTGAACTCTTAGGCTCTGCTAGAGGGAATATAAAATGATACAGCATTTCCTTAAAAAGAAAAAAATAGAAATGCTGTATGATCCAGCAATCCCACCCCTAGGACTATATCCTAGAAACATGAAAGTTGTTACATGAATACACATACGCAAAACCATGTTCATTACAGTATTATTCACAATAGCAAAATGATGGAAACAACCTAAGTGCCCATCAACAGATACATAAATAAACAGGGGTGAGTGCACACAAAGAATGCTACAAGTGATAAAGCACAGTAACGAATTTGCAAAACATCTGACAACATGGTTGAATCACAAAAGGACAAATACTGTGTGAGACTGCTATTATAAAAACTCGAGGAAAGGATTATACATATGAAGAAATAATCTTTGATGGTTGTGAGGAGAAATCACAAACTAGAGGGTAGAGAGTGAAGAGAAAGATAATATACATTATAGGGGATGTCAGCACAGCATGACCAAGGCAAAGTCACAGAAATTTCATAGACACATCTAAACACTCTGAGAAACAGAGTTATTGGGCTGGGGGCTGGGGACCATGATTTTGGTGGTGTGTATGTCAACTGGAGTAGCATTTTTCATAAAGGCAATGTTCTGCATCTGACTGTGGTGAGGAGTATCTTGGGCTCTTAAAAAGCTTGTGAGCCATCAAGTAAGATATAGAGATTGCTTCCATATCGTCCAAGGCAAAGGAGAATGAAGAAAACCAAGGACATGTGGGAAATGTTAGTCCAAAGCAATGATGGACCTCAACTACCACAGCCTCCGTCAGCAAGAGCCCAGAACAGCTAGATGGTGCCTGGCTACAATCCACTGACCACACTTAGAGAACCCATGATAGAGAGCCATAGACAAAGTAGGAGAAAAATGTGGAACAAAATTCAAATTCGCATAAAAAGATCAGACTTACTGGTCTGATGGAGAGCAGGAGAATTCTGAGACTACAGTCTGTAAACATCCTTTTAACTCTTCATATAACAAATGAAATGCTTCCTGGTCCTGGACAATTCTCATAATTGTTGCTAGGTTGGAGTCCATTGTTGCACCCACAGTGTCAAACAGTTTTGTTAAGTGTGGTCCTCTTTTTTGTTCATTCTCTAATTTACCTAGAACTATATTCTTCTCCAGAGACTGATCCCTCCTAATAACACACCCAAAGTAAGTGAAGTCTCAGCATCCTCGTTTCTAAGAATAATTCCGGCTACACTTCTGCTAAGACAGATTTGTTTATTCTTTTGGAAGCTCATAGTATTTTTAATGTGCTTCACCAGCACTGTAATTCAAATACATCAACTCTTCTTCAGTGGTTTTTATCCATTGTCCACTTTTCACATACATGTGAAGCAATTGAAAACACCACAATTTGGATCAGGCACACTCTTTAGTTCTCTAAGTGGCAGTTTTGCTTTTTAACATTTTAAAGAAATTTCTTGCAACAGATTTGCCCAGTGCAACATATCCTTGGATTTCTTGACTATTTTCCTCCATGGGTGTTTATGGTAGATCCAAGTAAAATGAAACCTTTGACAACTTCAATATTTCCTCATTTACCAAGATGTTGCCTGCCCTGACAGGAAACAGTACCCAGAATCCCTGACTCAGGGGGAGAAGAATGGGGGTGCAGATTTATAACTCTATTAAGAGCTGATGGTCACATGTCCTGGAAGGTCCCAGGAGAACATGGCCCATGGACTCAGTTAGTCCAGAGGTCAAGTCCGTACCAAAGCCAACCCTCCAGACAAAAATTGGACTGGACTGTAAGACATAGAATGATGCTGCTGTTGCGTGTACTTTGGGGCTTAAATATATATATATATATATATATATATATATATATATATATATATATGTGAAGCTGGTAGAGCAGCTCCTCTCTAGAGGCAAGGTGGGAACAAGGAGTCAAGAGGGGCCAGGAATTGTTTGAAAGAATATGGCAAGTACACAGTGGAAAGGAAGAGTGTGCTGTCACAGGGTGGGGAGAATGACTAGAGTTGCACAGAGGTGTGTGTGCAGATTTTACATGGAAATTTGACTTAGACTGTAAACTTTCACTGAACCACAATAAAATATTGTTTTTAAAAAATATTCTGCATATTGGCTCAGCTGTGAAGATTTTTGTTTCCTTTATGTTGAAGTGTGAGCCATGCTGAAGGCTATAGTCTTGAATCTTCATCAAGATTCAAGTGCATCATGTTATGTCATCTACATATAACAGGTCTTAATGAGTCTTCTTCCCATCCTGATGCCCTGTTCTTCTTCATGTAGTCCAGCATCTCAGATTGTATTTGCTCAGCATACAAACTGAATAAGTATGTAAAAGGATACAATGCTGACACACATCTTCCAATTTTTAAACCAGTCAGTATTCCCTTGTTCTGTTTGAAGTTCTGCCTGTAGGTCTATGTACAAGTTCCTCACAAACACAACTAAGTCTTCTGGAATTCCCATCCTGTGCAATGTTATCTGTAATTTGTTATGACCTACACAGTGAAATGCCTTTGCATAGTCAATAAAACACAGGTGAACATCTTTCTGGCTTTTCTTCTAGCCAAGATCCATTTGACATCAGCAGTGATATCCTTTGTCCACCACCCTCTTCTGAATCCAGCTTGAATATCAGGCATTTCCTTGTTGGTGTATTGCTGTAATCATTT
The DNA here is from genome assembly GCA_028571685.1 of Heterohyrax brucei. NCBI lineage: Eukaryota > Metazoa > Chordata > Mammalia > Hyracoidea > Procaviidae > Heterohyrax > Heterohyrax brucei. The sequence goes on from CM053148.1 coordinate 111,796,327, forward strand.
TTAAATTATCTTTGGCGCAATTTCGAGTGTGTTATTAATGATGTTGTTCAATAATTTTCACATTCTGTTGGATTAATTCTCTTTGTAATGGCAAACATGTATACCTCTTGCAGTTAGTTGGCCAGGTAGCTATCTTCCTAATTTCTGGGCATAGATGAGTATCTCTAGCATTGCATCTATTTGTTGAAACATTTCAGTTGGTTTTCTGTGAATTCCTGGAGCCTCATTTTTGTCAGTGCCTTCATTGTAGCTTAGACTTCTTACTTTAGTACTATTAGATCATGATCACATGCTACCTCTTGAAGAGATTGAGTAGCTACTTTTTTTTTTTTTTTTTTAGTACAATGACTATACATATTCTTTCCATCTTCTTTGGATGCTTCCTGTATGATTCGATTTTTGCCCGTGGAATCCTTCAGTACTGCAACCTGACTTTTGAATGTTTTCAATTCTTTCAGCTTGAAAAATGTTGAGTGAGTTCTTCCCTTCTGCTTTTCTGACTCCATGTCTTTGTTCATTTCATTATGATGTCTTCTTGAATCTTGTTTAGCAACTTAACTTCATCATTTCTTCCTTCTGTTTTAGGACTCTATACTCAAAAGCAAGTTTAAGTCTCTTCTGAGGTGCATTTTGATCCTTTTTTTCCTTTCCTTTCTTTTTAATGACCTTTCGATGTCTTCATGTAGGACGTTCTTGACTTCATCTCCCAGTTTGCCTACTCTTCAGTCATTAGCGTTCAATGTTTCAAGTCTATTCTTTAAAGTCACGTAATTAATGACATTAATTCTGTCTGCAAATTTCATCCACCTTGCCACATATAGCAACATATTCACAGGCTCCAGATTAAGCTGTGGCCATCTTTGGGGAGTCATTATTTTACTTCTTATATATTAAAAACAAACAGACAAAAATCCATTGCTGCCAAATTGATTCCAAATCGCAGTGACTCTGTAGACAGGGTAGAACTATCCCATAGAGTTTTCAGGAAGCACATGGTGGAGCTGAAGTGCAGCTGTAGCACTTAACCACGATGCCACCACAGTTTCTCTCTCATACATGCAAATGTTTAAATCAAGTATAAATCATTGGCCCTGCATAGTCTGCTTTAGGCTATTCCAGTTGCATACTCTTTCACTGATGGCACCTAATGTTTCCCTTAAGGTTATAAAGGACACTTTTGACTTACTGACATGAATATACTATTTGCTGTGTCTGTGCATTATTGTTGCTGTTAATGCTATGAGTCAACTATGACTCACAGTGACACTATATAACAGAGTAGAACTGCCTAATACACTGTGCTAAGGTGCAATCTTGTTATAGTAATAGACTATATGGTTTGTTCTCTCATGGAGTGGCTGGTAGATACAAACTACCGGCCTTTCAGTTAGCATCTAAGTGTACCAGATGGTGTTAACATTGTTTACCTGTTTGTCGTTTGACAAGGGTGTTCTCAGATCAATCTTAACAGAGCTCCATAAAAGGGAATAAACGATATTTGGACAATTGCTCACACCAAAGTTTTCACTGGAACAAACTTCGTTAAACCTGTGTCCCAAATTCTGCTTTATGAACATAATGTATTAGTATTTAGTTGAATTTTTATTTAATTGATATTTCATTTCAGAGTTAAACTGCATTCATAGTATTAATCATCAGCATATTTTCAATATTTGAATAATTCCCTACCATTTATCCTCTACATACATCTGACACAGTTTTCAAGCTGAAACAGTACAAATGGATACATTTAGCTCAAAATTAAAATACACTGAAACAATATGTATTCAAGTAATATTACCCAATGTTATCTTAAGAAAAACAGACTTGTCAGAACTAAACAAAAATCTCAGTAATTTTATTCAGTCAATTTATTCATTTGTTTATTTACTTGTGCTAGAATTTTAGAAGTGAAAGAGTCCCTGGAGGTCATTTCTCCCAAGTCCTTCATTTTACAGATAACAAGCCAAAGCCAAGTGCCGTCGAGTCGGATCCGACAGATAACAAGATTTGGCTAAACCTCACTATCAGTCTTCAGAAGGTCTACAAGTGGGAATCCAGATTACCGATCTCTAAAGCCAATCGTTTTCCTGGTTCATAGACCTGACACAATAAAGAAGAGGGGTAAGGACCTGGAAGGCAGTCCCTGAAAAGTACGCAGGTGCCATTGATCAATTCAGACATTTCGGCCTGTCAAGATACGATTGGATGTTCCTGTCACCCACCACTACCCAGAGTATACTTTGTGCAGTTAATGGAGGCTTGTGGTGTAAATATCAGAGGCCAGAACCTTGAGATCTCTGCTTCTCCTTCTATCAGGTACATTGAAACTAAAAATTGTTTTTAGAAAATGGTTTCTGTCATTCCATGTCGCAATTCAACAAAGCATTCAGTATTTTTATAAAGATAATCTGTTTCTAATGAAGACAGATAATTGTTTTATGTCAGGAGTATAAATTGGCACAGATAGTTTCAGTCTCCAAAAAGAATAAAGGAAAAATGGTGCAGGATAGCAGAGATGGGATTTTCTGAACCCCTATCTGCAATGTACTAAGAAAATTAGAAAGCAATAAAGGTACCTACTATGAATGAGTCAAGAAATACACATGCACTCAGATCGTCTTCCAATTTCTATACCATCAAAACTCATTCTTAATTCTCACAGCTCACTCAAACTCTACTTGAGGTTATCCTGGCTGGGGTGATAGGGTGAGAACTAGGAGAAAGAGCTAGTGTTTCTGTGGGACCACCTCTGCATTACAGAAGAAAAACACTCAACAATAAAAAGAACAGATATTTTTATCTCCATTAAAATGATAGAAATTCAGTATCTTCTAAGATAGTTTCAAATTAAAAGTTAATTTACAGCAGGTTTTATGTCAAAAAATAAAGTCAGTGACAGAAGAGACTTTCCTAAAATGCAAACAGAAATAATTGACTCAATCATAAGAAGTTATGTGAATACAAGTATGTGTTGTGGTTAATCTTAATCATTTTAGTAATATTTGACATTACAAATGGGTGTAGAGTCCTCTTTTACATTTTGCACATGCCGCATTATGTAGTGAAGCAGAATCAGCACAGGGCTGTGTTACCAAGGGAAGTCGGGGACTCTCTCCTTGAGGGGCATAAATATAGTTTCCCATCTGCCTGAAACTGCTTAGGTGAAACATGCCTGAAGTCAGGGGCTGGATCAGACAATCTCTGGGGGTCTCTTCCAGCCTTTTGAGTATTTGAGAGACATTTCTAATCAGCATGCTAATGAGTACTTTAAATTTGTATTCTGGTTTCCTGGAAGATAATTAGGAGAAACACAAAGTGAAGAACAGCATTTCTAAGTGCCTGTTTAAAAGAAGGAGACACAAAAGAAGCCTATAAAAGTGGTAACAAAATGTGACCCACTTGATATAAGAGAAGGCAGTTACCTGGGGAGGCAATATGGTTCAGTGCTCTTGTTAATGTCTGAGAAGGTCCAAGGTCAGTGGTTCTATTCCCCGTCTTCACGATGTCTTGCTGTGTGACCCAGGGCAAGTTACTTGACCTGAGTTTCCTCCTCTGAAAACACACAAGCCTAGGAGTTGTGCTTGATTACCTCGGTAATATCAAGCTACAGGAATTACAGGAAGAATGCAATTTCATTTGGAGCTCCATCATTGCTGTAGCAATGACAGCTGGGAATCATGTGAAGTAGGTCGGCCTTACACTTCACTAACTGACATGAAAAATGACATGGATGGCAAACTGGACTTTAAAAATGCCTTAGGAAATCTTAAGTTTAGACATAAATAATAAACATCAAAAAGATTTATTTTAATTTCTGCATTAAATTAATTGTGCTAGTATTCCATGTTATTTCAAGGAAGCTCTGGTGGCATAAGCGTTTAAGTGTTAGGTCTGCTAGCTAAAAGTCAGCAATTTGAATCTCTCAGGCTCTCTTTGGAAACTCTACAGGGTAGTTCTACTCTGACCTATAGGGTCACTAGGAGTCAGCATAGACTTCAAGGCAGTGGGTTGTTTTTTGTTTGTTTGTTTTTAATTACTCCAAAATTAATCCTAGAAGAGGAAAAAAAAGAAAATGTACTAGATTAGTCCAATATCATTTCTACCTGTACTTGGTTTGGGGGGGTGATATTTTTATTGACACTGATTTATAGCTGCTTTATAAATAAGAACAAACATCTATCAGTCTAAATCATTTTTCTCACTAAGATTTTTACTTTCTTTATCAATAGTAAAATAAATTCTATTTGAATTTTCATGTGCTTCTTAACACAAAATGTGATTTACCTGGTGTAACTAACCTGGCTGTTTTCCAGAGTTGGCACACAGGGTTAAATGCTGAGATCTATGCTATTTTCAACAGAATATTATTTTTCAGAAATCACTGCTTGGTTAAATAAACATGCCCTAAACAAGAAATCAAATGAAAAAGGAAATGAACATATGCATAACACATCCAATAATTCTTTTTAAAATCAGCTGAAATAACGTTTCTGACCACAGTCTTTAGAGAAGGCCAATAACCCAAAATACAGAGAGTGGTTAAAGATGAATTGACATTATGTTTGTGACCAAGCTTGGAAAATTCAAACATCTGTAAAAGTTAGGAGCTCTGAGTACTATTAATAATCCTTACCCACATTTTTAATATACTATATAGTCCCATTAAAGTCAAAATCCAAAACCATTCTCAAAAAGTATTTGACATTTTGATTAGAGAGTGAAATTACATGCGGCTTTTTGCTCACAAACAGTAGAGGGATATCACAGGAAATACTGCTCTACATGTGGTTTGGGGAACCATAAATTCTAGTTCTGACTCTGCTATTCAGCTCTTAGATGGCATTATACCTTAATCCCACCATCTGTACAGTATGAATAATCCTATTTCGCTAATTCACAGGTGTATTGTAAAGAATAGACAATAAAAAGTAACTCAGAACATAGAATTCTTAGAGCCCAGATGATAAAGAAAACAAATGGTTAAGAGAAACAAAGCAGGTAGGTTACACTTTCTCACAAAATTTTATAACACTCACACTTAACCCAATAAAAACATTTCTTGTCAAATATCCCCATTTTCTACAAAAATTTTCATCAGACTTAATTTTTCTGTATCTAAGAGAGACAAAACACATCCTGTTCTGACAAACGTGATTTGGTAGACCTTACATAAGGGATCTGCTACTGATAGATTCCTGCTATACTTCATGCAGTATATAACTTATACCTTTAATTTATATTAAATTACACATTTAATTAAGGATTGATCAGTATACTTTATGCTGAAAGGTAAACACTAGGGCAATTGTTGGAACATCAGCAACAGAGTTCATGGATATTTTTCTTTTTCTCCTGAATATTGACATGTATCAATGTGGACACACTTAAAATGACCCACAAGATTTTTTTTATCTCTTTCCAAATTTCAAATTCCAAGGATACTAAGTCTGTATTCCAGTTTGAGCCAGATATCTGTCCATGCTCCCTAAGATGTGTCAAGCATAGAAAAGTCATAGCACAGATATCACTCTGGCACCTACTTTTGTGTGTTAATAAAAGCTGTTTCCAGGGATGGGAAAAATCACTGTGAACCAAGTAACCATCCCAGATGATAAATTTTAAATAATTATTTCTAATTATCTGTAATCCTTTGACAAATTTACAAAAGACAACACACTTTCTTTACTTTAAGCTTAAAAGAATACTTCCTAACATCTACTGCCTGAGAACCCACCTTTTCTAATTAGCCCCTTCCTCCTCTATAGCACAAAATCAGAGTTGACCCATAGGTTGGAAAGTTGTATGTTTACAAATTCTTTCTTTGTATAATTTTCTGAAATGAGTTGCTCTGAAAATACTACATTATTTTACAAAAACCCTTACATTCCTTTTGTAAAACATGAGCTCCTTACTGAAAAAATAATAATGGGCCTGGCTTAGTTTAGAAAATGTCATGGTTTGAATTGTGTCCCCCCAAAAATGTGTGCAGCCACGTGGCTGGGATATGGTTCCCAGTATCTTGGGACTGTCCTCCATTGTGTGGTTTTTCTAACCTGTATGTTAAAGGATGAGGGTGGGGCTGTAAATTCCTGCTGTAGGGGGAGTTTCCCTGGAGTATGGCTTGCCCCACCCTTAATGCTTTTAGCTTGTAAGGACTAAAAGGTAAAAGAAACAAAGGACAATTTGAGAACCTTGCTACCATCAAGCAGGCAACACCGGGAGCAGAGCATGTCCTTCAGACCAGAGGTTCTTGCGTCAGGACGCTCCCTGGACAAAGACTGATGCAATACCGGACTTTCCTCCAGAGCCAACAAGCGGAAAGCCTTCCCCTGGAGCAGACAACCTGAATATGGACTTGCAACCTACCAGACTGTGTAAGAATAAATCTTGCTTTGTTAAAGCCATCCACTCTGTGGTATTTCTGTTAGAGCAGCCCTAGCTGACTAAAACAGGAAAGTAGAAAGAAAACAGTTTCACGGATGAACAGTGGGGGGTGGATTCAAGATGGCAGACTAAACATACTTCTCCCTAAATCCTTCTGGAAACCAAGACCTCAGCTGATAATTAAATGGAGCCTTCTGGACACCTATGAACCCTAGGACAACAGCATAGGGCTGTTAATTTGGCCTTCATACCACTGAACCCAAAACCTCCTCTCTTTTGCTGGCCCTGCTCTTCACAAGAGCTGTGTTTCACAGACAAAAGGTAACTTACCATTTCTACTTTTTTTCTCTCTCTGTCTTAGCCAGTGCATAGAGCTGGGACTTGACTAGCAGCTAACCTCAGACACACTGCTGTTGGGATTGGTAGGCAAAATTGTCATATTTTGAGAGGCCAGCTTTGGACTCTGTGCATTTTGGCACTTTTGGCCTCTCTTTCCACATAGCAGGTGCTGAGCTTGTGTGGAATGCCATCTTGTTTCATTGGGAGGTGGAACACCCATACAGAGGCCCTAGCTGGACCTATTTCCTAGGGCTGGGAGGCAGCGCCTGCCCGGAGGAGAGCACTTTTCCAACAGAAAAGCAGTATTTTACACAATATTGCCTACAGCTGGGACCTGGCAACAGAGGCCGTGGATTCTGTGCATCTTGGCAACTTTGGTCTCTCTGCCTCTGACAGAGAATAGCCAGTTCCAAGGCAGGGGTGAACTTGTATGGGACATCATCTTGTTCCACCAGGAGGTGGATATTCCCATACAGAGGACTCAGCTGGATCTAATTCCTGGGCTGAGAGGCAGCACCTGCCTGGAACAGAGCACTTTTCCAGCAAAAAGTAGTATTCTACACAGTCACCTACAGCTGGGGCCTGACAGCAGAGGCCAGCAGGGCAGTAGCCTTTCTGTATTTTGAGCTAGTTTATAACATCTGGGGCTTGATACACAGGTGCTTACTTTGTCAGCTGGAAAGATGGACCTATACATCTGAAAACCTGACTGACTTTGGGAGTTGTCAGATACCTTTTGTCTTCCATGTTAAGACGACGTAGAGAAACAACTGCAGTCCATCCTAACAGCATCTCTCCCAGAGTCTACTGATTCACATGATAGTCAAAAAGCAAGAATTTCCAGATAAAACTGAAACCAAGAAATCACCCAAGGCTTCAGAAAGCACCCAAAAGAAAGCATCACAAAATTTCCCAGACAAAGAAATGTTTCTGAAATTACCAGAAGGTGAATACAAAAAGATTATGCATAGAGCCCTCCTAGACCTTGTACAAAATATAGCAGAGCAAAATGAACAATTAAGCAAGCTGTTCAGTCTGCTGGAACACTGGTACTCTGAAATCCAACAGATTAAGAACAAAATCAAAGACATAGAAACTTCAATTCAAAGCCAAGAAAACAGAATGGAACAAAAGGAAAATAGACTTTCTGATTGGGAAGACAGACTACTTACTCCAGCATCTATGATGAAAAATCAGAAAAAATAAACAGGAAAAATGAAGAAGCATTTGGAACTCTATTAAGAGGAACAATCTATGATTAATTGGAGTTCCTGAACAGGACGAGACATCTGAGGACACAGAGAGCATTGTTGCTGAGTTGCTTACAGAAAACTTTCCAGAAATTATGAAAGAAGAGAATATAGATATTCAACATGCATATCAAATGCCCCTCAAAATAGGACTTAAAAGAAAGACTCCAAGACATATTATAATCAAGCTCAACAAAATGAAACATCAGCAGACTCTTAAAGGCAGCAAGACTCAAAGCAAAGATAACATGCAGAGGAAAACCCTGTAGACTTTCATCAGATTTCTTGGCAGAAACAATACTGGCACATAGACAGTGGCATGACACATTCAACTCCTTGAAGGAGATGAAGTTCCAGTCAAGAATTATATATCCTGCAAAACTATCTTTCAAATACAAAAATGAAATTAAGACATTTTCAGACAAACAGAAACTCAGGGACTTTGTAAAAACCAAACCAAAGCTACAAGAAAAAATGAAAGTCTCTTATCTTAGAAGAACAAAACCACTAACTTTATATTTTAGAAGCAAACACAGGACACACCACCCAGAATCCTACTCAGTTAGGGAAGGCTCCAAACTCAATCAAAGCTATAATAGTGAAAGAAACAATCCAGTGATAGTATCATGAAAACTATGATGTCATCACATTAAAAAGAGGGATGTACCACAGTTGTTATAGTCCTTCCAGATAGAGAGGAAGTTAACAAGAATGGTAGCAAACAAAACTGGGTTTATATATAGTTTATTAAGGGAGATCATAGGGGCAGCTGTGAAGCACAAAAACGATGCAGCATATCAAATCAATAAACGTACAACAGGAGTCTCAACAACCACAAAACCAACCCTGAAAAAGGTGAAAAATCAACTCACAAATAAGAATGTCACAGAACAGATTAAAAAGAACAACAAAGACAATATCAATACAAAAATAAACATATCACAATGGCAGCACTGAACACATGCCTATCAATAGTTACATTGAATGTGAATGGACTCAATGCTCCAGTAAGGAGACATCGAATGACTTCTTGGATCAAAAGACACAACCCATCCGTATGCTGCTTACAAGTAACTCACCATAGACTTAAACAGAGGAACAAACTGAACATTAAAGAATGGAAGAATACATATTTAGCTACCAATACACAAAGAAGAGCAAGTGTGGCAATTCTAATCTCAGATAAAATAGATTTTAATGTAAAATCCACCATCGTGGGCAAGGATGGACAATATTTATTGCTGAAAGGTTCAATATACAAACAGGACTTAACAATATTAAGTATTTTTGCACCTGATATTAGAGTGCCGAAATATGTCTAAGAAGCACTGACTACACTCAAAAATGAGATAGATCACTCCACAATAATAGTGGGAGACTTCAACACTCCACTCTCAATATTGAATAGATCTTCTAGAAAAAAGCTCCGTAAAGACACAGAAGACCTTATTGCCACAATTAGCCAACTAAACCTCATAGACATATACAGAACTTTCTATCCATCAGTGTACAACTACACCTTCTTCTCCAGTGCACGTGGAACATTCTCCAGAATAGACCATGTGTTAGAACATAATACCATTCTCAACAAAATCCATGCCATCAAAATAATACAAAGCATCTTCTCAGATCATAAAGCCATAAAAGTCTAAATTAATGGCAGAAAAAACATACATAGAAAGTTCACCTCATGGAAACTGAACAATATCTTGCTCAAAATGCCATGAGTTGTAGAAAAAATCAAGGATGAATTAAAGAAATTTATGGATTCAAATGAGAATGAAAATACTTCCTACCATAATCTATGGGATACAGCCAAAGCAGTGCTCAGAGGTCTGTTTATCTCCATAAATGCACACATCTGGAAGGAAGAAAGAAACCAACCAAAGAACTAACCCCACAGCTTGAACAAGTAGAGAGAGAACAACAGAGGAACCCCTCAGGCACCAAAAGAAAATAGATCATAAAGATTAGAGCAGAACTAAATGCATTAGAGAATAGAAGAACAAGTGAAAAAACTGAAAAGACCAAAAGCTGGTTTTTTGAAAAGATCAACAGAATTGGCAAGCCATTGGCTAAACTTACTAAGGAAAAACAGGAAACAAATAACACACATAAGAAGTAAGAGGGGAGTTGTCACAACAGATCCAATGAAAATCAAAAATATCATAACAATACTATGAAAGACTGTACTCTAACAAATTTGAAAACCTAGAGGAAATGGACAAATTCCTTGGTTCATATCACCTACCCAAATTATCATAAGGTGAAGCAGAACAAAGAGACTGGAAAAGTCATCAAAAAACTGCCAACCAAAAAACGCCCAGGCCCAGATGGCTTCACTGAAGAATTCTACCAAGCTTTTAAAGAAGGGTTACCTCCAGTACTACTGAGACTATTTCACAGTATAGAAAGGGATGGAATACTCTCAAATTCATTCTATGAAGCCAGCATAATCCTGGTACCAGAGCCAGGGAAAGACCCAACCAAACAGGAGAACTACAGACCAATATCACTGATGAATCTGGATGCAGAAATATTCAATAAAATTCTTGCCAATAGAATACAACAACATATCCAAAAAATAATCCATCATGACCAAGTTGGATTCCTACCAGGGATGCAAGGCTGCTTCAGCATCAGAAAAACAATTAATGTGATCAACCACATAAATAATACAAAAGATAAGAATTACCTGATTTTGTCTTTTGATGCAGAGAAGGCATTTGATAAATTCCAACACCCACTTGTGCTATAAACTCTCAGCAAAATAGGAATAGACCGCAAATTCCTCAATGTGGCAATAAGGGCCATTTGTACAAAGCCAACTGCCTACATCATCCTGAATGGAGACAGATTGAAACAGTTTCCCTTGAGAACAGGAACTAGACAAGGATGCCCACTCTCACTTCTCCTACTCAAAATTATACTAGAAGTTCTAGCCAGAGCAACTAGACAAGACCTAGAAATAAAGGGCATCTGCAACAGCAAAGAAGAAGCCAAAATCTCCCTATTTGCAGATGGTATGATTGTATGTCTCTAAAATCCTAAAGAATCTATAAGGAAAGTACTTATACTGATAGAAGAGCTCAGCAAAGTCTCAGGATGTAAGATAAACTAAGTAAATCAGTAAGATTCCTCTATATCAACTACAAGATAACTAAGGAAGAAATCACCAAATCAATACCATTTACTATAGCCCCTAAGAAGATAAAGTACCTAGGAATAAATCTAACCAGTGAAATAACAGACCTTACAAGGAGAACAGCAAGTCTTTACTACAAGAAACTAACAGAGATTTACATAAGTGGAAAAACCTACCCTGCTCATGGATAGGAAAACTTAACATTGTGAAAAATGTCTATTTTGCCCAAAGCAATCTACTTATATAATGCAATCCTAATACAAATTCCAATAACATTTTCTAATGAGATGGAAAAACAAATTACCAACTTTGTGTGGAAAGGGAAGAAGCCCCACATAAGTAAAGCACTACTGAAGAAGAAGAACACACTGGGAGGTCTCTTACTACCCAACTTTAGAATCTATTACACTACCACATGCTCAAAACAGCCTGGTCCAAGCCAACAGCCTGGTACTGGTACAAAAAGAGACAGACAGATCAATGGAACAGAACTGAGACCCCAAAGATGACACCACTTTCCTAAGAACAGTTGATATTTGACAAAGGCCCTAAGACATTAAACTGGGGTAAAAACAATCCCTTCAACAAACGGTGCTGGCAAAATTGTACATCCAGCTGCAATAAATTGAAACAAGACTCATATCTTACACCTTATACAAAAAAAAGAAACTCAAACTGGATAAAAGACTTAAATATCAAATCTAAAATGATAAAGCTCATCCAAGAAAAAGTAGGAACAACAATCGAAGTTTTAATACACAACATAGACATACTTCAAAGTCTGTCAAACAAACAAACCACAAACAACAGAAGATAGATCAATGGGAACTACTAAGAACCAAACACTTTTGCTTATCCAAAGACTTTATTAATAGAATTAAAAAGACATCTCCAGAATGGAAAAAAATATTTGGCAACTATATGTCAGACCAACACCTGATCCCCATAATCTATAAGGTACTACAAAAATATCAATAAGAAAAAGATAAATAACCGAATTAAGTGATGAGCAAAAAAGATAGACAGACACTTCTCTAAAGAGGAGATCCAGACAACCAGAAAACGCAGGCAGACATGCTCACAATCATTAGCTATTAAAGAAATACAAATCAAAACAAAAATGAGATACCATCAGTTGGCCATGATCCAAAAAACCCTAAACAACAAATGCTGGAGAGGCTGGGGAGGAATTGGAACACTCCTACACTGTTGGTAGGATTGCAAAATGGTGCAACCTCTTTGGAAAACAATCTGGCACTTCCTTAAAAAGCTAGATCTAGCTATACCATTTGACCCCATAATTTCACTGTTCGGAATATATCCTACAGGCTCAAGGGCATTCACACCAACTGATACATGCACAGGAAGGTTTATTGCAGCAGGGTCCACAATAGTAAAAAGATGGAATCAACCCAGATCCCCAATAACAGAGAAATGGATAGGTAAACTATGGTATACATACTCAGTGGAACACTGTGCAATGATAAAGAACAACGATGATTTTATTAAACATCTCATAACCTGGCTTCAATTGGAAGACATTATATTGAGTGAAAGTGGTCAGTGACAAAAGGACAAATAAAGTATGAGACTCCTACTATAGAAGAAGAGACTCTTTGATGGCTGCAAGGGTGGGAAGGGAGTGAGAGTGAGGCGGGGAGGGTTTAGATTAGATAGCTGATAGAAATTTGGTTAGGTAAAATCTGTGACAGCCCACGTTAGAAAGAAGATAGATACTAACTGGACTTCAACATAACATGAGTACTCCTCCCATCTTAACTCAATGTTGCAAGGACAGAGTAGCTGGAACTGGGGGCAAGGAACCATGCTCTCAGGGGAAATCAAGGCCACTTGGCACAACTAGAATTTTACTAAGTGTGCCTTCTGCACCCCACATTGGTGAGTGGTGTCTGTGTTCTTAAAAGCTGCCAATCTGCCAACCTGCCATTTGAGGATATAGCAAATGGTCTCAACTCAGCAGGAACAGGTGATCACCAAACACCGAAACGACATGGAGGAAAGAGAACCCAGTGCTGTGGGTTGGGAGCTACTATGTCCTAGCCCCCTTGGCCTCTCCACTCCCTGTCCCTGTGTTTGTACTTCTCTGCTTGGCACCTTGAAACTGTTTGCAGAACAATAAGCTCAGGCTAAACTATTTCCTTGCTCCTGTCCTTTGAAGACAAGACCTCTGTGTGCTCTGTAACCAATCAAAAAACATGCTACAAAGATCATGAGCATTTTTGGCAGTGTATGCCACCCTGTTGTCTTCTTACCTGTTAAGCGTATAAATAAAGCTTGTAAAAGAGGATCGGCGGCCAGTGTTCTCCATTAGAGACCTTGGTCACACCTGGTCTCAACTTTATCTTGTGTGAAGTGTTTCTTGTGTGAGATTTAGTATCCCCTTTCCTGTTCCTCTGGGCCTCAGAACCTTCCCAGAGCTGGTTGCTGGGATGTTGGATGCAGCAACCCAGAAGACAGAGAGACCCCTGTGAGTGGGTGAGTACATGCCTGGCCACCACCAGTGATAGCCATGAAGGAGCTCACAATGTTGCATCTCACTGGCAGCACAAGAATAAAAAGGGGTGCATGCACCCTGAGATCTCCACTAAAAGACCACAGTTGATGGTCCAGGGCTTCAGGGTTCCCCTTAGAGAACAGCCCCTGGCCCTGATGCTGCCCCTGTCCATAAATCATAATGAAGGTCAACTCTTCGGACAGCAATGGGTTGAACTTGGCTACATGAGTGTGCACTTTATGGTTCCATGCATCTACAGGATGTCATCCTGCTCACCTCTTACTGGAGGAAGGGGAGTGGGTAGAGAGGAAGGAATAGAAGATTGCTGGGAGGATAGGACATGCATGGAACAGAGAGGAAGAGTATGCTGTCAGTGGGCAGGGAGAGCAGTGGGAGCTGCATATAGGTGGTCATGCAAATTTACAAGGGAATGTACATTTTCATTCAATCATCATAATGATATATATATATATATAAAGGATGAACAGTCAAAATTACTAAAATCATGAACAGTGAGTGAAAAGTGTGGGACAGATAAGCAATTTGTTGTGATTATCACTGGCGATCTTCAAAATGCAGCCTCATAGTGTAGGGACACAAGGTCAAACTATACTAAGGAAGAGGGTATGTAACATTGAGAAAGGGAGTGACGTCAGTAATATAGAGCATAGTCAAAAGCCAAAACCACTGCTGTCTAGTTGATTCCGATTGATGGTGACCCTATAGGTAAGAGTAGAATGGCCCCATAAAGCTTCCAAGGAGTCCCTGGCAGATTTGAACTGCAGTCCTTTATGGTTAGCAAACCTAGTGTTTTAACAAATATGCCACTGGGATTTCCATAAGGACACTCTGAAAATTTGAGAGTGAAACGAAAGAAAATAGATTATTTTCAAGGTACTTGAAAAATCGCCTCACCATTATGCCTCACAATGTTTGGCAGTGTGTGTGTGGGTCCAGGAACACATTTACTGACTCATGGGTTCACACTTGCACAGTTTATGGAGAAAGGTGAAAAACATCCATGGATTTCACCGGGTGCTTCCTTTAGTACATGTCCTAAGAAGTACCTTTGTATCTTTATTCTTCAGCCTCATCTCGTTTTTCACATTTCTTTCTATTCTTCTCCCCCTCAAAGGATCAAGATCAATAGGGAAACTTGCAGATACGGCAAGTGATACTGCTGCTTTAGGGGACTCCAACCTGTCCTCCATTAGGAACAAAAACCAAAATCAAACCCACTTCTATCGAGTCAGATCTGGCTCATAGTGACCCTATAGGACAGAGTAGAACTGCCCCATAGAGTTTCTAAAGAGTGCCTGGCAGATTTGAATTGCTGACCTTTTGGCTAGCAGACATAGCATTTAACCACTACGCCACCAGGGTTTCACCATTTGGAATAATTTACAGAATTTAGATTCTTTGATGTGTAGCATCTATAAGATAAACATTTCTCTGTTAATATTGACCATAGTAAAGGAAGAAAGTGCACAAGATTATCAAGAACCTTTTAATACCCCTATAAACTGGTTTCCACTGAATCAGCTCAAACTCATAGCAACCCTACAGGACAGAGCAGAAGTGTCCCACAGGATTTCCCAGCAGCAGTTGGTGGATTTGAAGTGCTAACAATTTGGTTAACAGCTGAGCTCTTACCCACTGCACCACAAGGGGTTCTGTTAGGTTTATTTATATTTGCATGAAAACAATCAGTAGAAAAGTAACGACTAAAGATTTTAGCACTAATTTTTCAAGCTGGCCTGCAGACCACTTACAATACTATCACCTGAGGTCTTTATCTATGTAAACAAATTCTTCAAGCAAAGAGCAAAAGAAATTTTATCCTTAGAAAATGAAAACAATGTCTTTCCTTCTGAATTTTGAGCAAAGGAAAAGGTGCTCAATAAGCTTTATAAAGAAGTAGAGTCAAGAGCATGTGAAGTGGGTGAATTGTGACACCTCTATTCACTAAAAAATATAGGAAACACAGTCAACTATCAAAAAAGAAATAAATAGGTGGAATTGCAAGTGAGGAAAAAATAGAGAAGTTTTGGAATAGTCACTTTGCTGAATTCTGTAGAAATCAATGGTATTTTTTTTTAAAGGTTTTTATCTCCTCTTCACATTTTAACAGCTGATGGAAACTGTCTTGATGGTTAAGTGTCTTAATGTAATTGCTATTTCCAGCATATGTGGGAACTCAGTCATGCTATTCATATTGTCACTTAAATTGAGTTATGTGCATTGCTGAAAATGTCATCAAAAAGATTACTCTGTGGTTCAGCACTGAAACAATAAGTTGTTTTGTACTCAGAAAGGCTTGGAAAAACAGAGCAACGGGACATAGATTTGATATTAATGAGGCAAATATTCATCAGAGGAGAGAAAAGCACAATTCTATAATTTCTTGCAAAGGGCAACCAAAAGATTAAATGGTATTCAAGAATATAAAATATTCACATATTGACCACTCAGATGTTTGTAAAAGGATTGGCTGTCACACAGCAAGCAATGCAATGGAAGGCAAGGGAAATTGTGAAATTTTAAAGTAATGAGAAGCTGATATGAGCAATTCAAATGTAGGACAGGGTTATTTTTAAGGTGGTTGGCATTCATTTGTCAGAAACTCCCACCTAAAGCAATAAAAGCATTTCTACTTCCAGTAATATGTGACTCAATTGAGAAAAAGTGAATAAACATGAATTTTATTCAAATAAGATTAGTCAATAAATTTTGTAGCTCTTTGGCCTGCCTGAACAATATGTCTACACTAAAACTACTAAAAATGTGAAGATCACGAGCATGGGTGAAGAAACTCTATTTTGCCATAAATCTACACATAATTGCTAATGACCAAATATTTTCTCTATGTTGAGTTTTAACCTCAAAACAATTCTGAAAAATAAAGTAAAAAATCCACTGCCATCAAATCAAATTGCATTCACAGTGGCCGCATGGAACAGAGAACTACTCTCAAGGGGTTTCCAAGGCTGTAAATCTTTAAGAAAGGAAACTGCCACATCTTTCTCCTGAAAAGCGGCTAGTGGGTTCAAATCACCAATCTTTCAGTTAACAGCCAATAAATATTTCCCCCAAAATGTTACTCTGTACTTGCATGCACACATGGGCATCCCCTCCCCCACACACAGATAGACGGTGGTTGAGCTGATAGACTGTCTATACTGATTATCTGAAACAGACACCTAGTACCCCTTCTTAATAAGTGCCAACATTTTCTGAACAGTCATTAGTTTATGGACATGCACCTGATCAGTTTAAAAATGAATCTTGCCACACTCTATAATCACTAGGAGCCCTGGTAGTGCAGTGGTTAAGCTTTTGACTGCTAACCAAAAGGTTGACATTTTGAATCCACGACCTGCCCCTTAGAAACATTATGAGTAGTTCTACTCTGTCTATAGAGTCACTATGAATCAGAATACACTTAATGGCAATGGTTTGGTTGGATTTGCAATGACTTACTTGTTGCTGCTCCCAGTATGAGTGGACAACTGTCACCTCACAATTTTCAACCAAGGAATGATGTAAGGACCATGTGAGGAAGACTAAGTCCTTATTGTGGACACAAAGCCATCTGGTGATATTTTGTGATCTATTCAAGAAGTGACAGCTATCAAATCCTGAAGAGTCAGAGTCTAGATCTTGAAGAGAATAGTGAAATCATAAGAAATCTCAATGTATCAAAAGTACTGTTAGAAGCACAGAGGATGATAACTGGTGAAAAAGAACATGGTCTCTGATGAGGGACTTGAATAGAAACCTAAAGGATTTTAGTTGTGTGTATATTTGTTCAATTCTACAACATTAAAATAAAAACCTACAAAGATTACACAATTTGTCCAAGATGATAGTCTGTTTATATTTTTATTTATATACATAAAAATTATATTTAAAAACACTGATGTGTCTAAATAAACCAGAGAGCTCTTTCAATAAGCACGGAATTTTAAGAAAATATAAGTTATAAGAAAGCATTATACCACAGCTTAACTGACGTAGGTTTGCCCTCTCTATTAATTATGAAATAATGTTGTTTCTGAGAATTAATGATAACTTAGATTAACTTAAATACCACAATAAAAAAATTTACAGACGTACTTTCCACTACTGCTTTTCATTTGTTCTCACATTCATCAATTTGTGCAAACTATAAGAAGTATCAACTTTGTTTCAGGAATTATATTAAAAACTGAAGATACAATGGATAATGAAAAACAATTTTTCACTCAATGTGTTTGAAGTCTAGGACCCAAAAACCCAAACCTGTTGCCACTGAATCAATTTTGATTCATAGTGAACCTATGAGACAGAGTAGAACTGCCCCATAGAGTTTCCAAGGAACATCTGGTGGATTCAAATTGCTAACCTTTTGGTTATTAGCTGTGGCACTTAACCACTACATTACCAGGTTTTCCTGAAATCTAGTGAAGAACAATTGAAACAAATAATTTTTCATGTAAATGTATATATGCACTGTAGTAAATGTATATACAGAATGCTATTATTGATATACTTACAAGGAAGTTACTGTCTATGTCTAAGAGAGCCAGAGAAAACAATAGAAAAAAGATTAGAGATTTTAGAGTCCATTAAACAAAGAAAAATAACATATTTTAAATAGAGAAAAAACATATATTTAAGGGCCCAGGAGTGGTGAAAATTCCTAAAATACTTAACAAATATTCCAAAAGTTAGAAAGAGACGTAACAGAGGAGCATAGAAGAGTAAAGTAGAATCAGATTTCCAGTGTCTTGTTTGTCCTGATAAGGTGGTTATAGAAATTATTTTTCCCAGCATTTTTTTTTGGAAGATAATTCATGGAAGATAAACTAGAATGCAAGACCACTATATAGCAGATAAAATAGATATTTCGAGTGAGATATGGTAGGGCCAAAATTAGAATTGGGAGCTAATAGATAAAGGAAATTAGAACAAACTTTGCGAGAGAAGGATTATCTGAGTGGAATACACATGAGTGCCATCATAGACATATTATGTTACATATGTATATGAGACATCTGTGTGAACTCAACCGGTACACAAATGGAAATACAGCTGGAGCTCTGGAAAGATGTGGAGCTAGAGTAGTTAGTATTGTTCAAGTGAACTTGCCCAAGGAAAGTGAGGAAAATAGAATCAAGTATGGAATCTTGATGAGACCCAGCATTTTAAGAGCTCAAGTCATGGTCTTTTTAATTGCTTCGCATGCATATGGAAAGTGGACAATGAAAAAGGTAAGCAAAAGTATTGGTGCGTTAGAATTGTGGTCTTGGTGAAGACTTTTTTATTTTATTTTTTATTGTGATTAAGTGAAAGTGCATAATCCAAGTCAATTTCCTAAAACACTCTCTCTGCAACTCTATCTGCATTCCTGACCCCATGACAGCACAATTTTCTTTTTCACTCTTTACTTCCAGTATCCACTTAACCAGAACTTGTCCCCCTTCTCTCTTCTCTTCTCTCTCTTCTCCCTTCTAGAAAGAAACCAGTAGGATAGCCTCACATGTACAGATGCGTACACATACATATGTGTGCACATATGTATCTACACAGAAACCCATAAAGGAGATAAATGTTAAATACGTTGTGGACTGCCCCCAAAATGAGAAAATTAGCCTTAGAAGAAATACAAATGTAATGCTCCTTAGAAATGAA
Organism: Heterohyrax brucei; assembly: GCA_028571685.1. Lineage (NCBI taxonomy): Eukaryota > Metazoa > Chordata > Mammalia > Hyracoidea > Procaviidae > Heterohyrax > Heterohyrax brucei. The sequence goes on from CM053148.1 coordinate 111,815,636, forward strand.
GATGGAAGGACTTTGGTTCACTTACTTTGAAAAAGTCCTTGGGAATGAAAAATCTCTAGAAACACACAACACATTTGGTAAAGTAGACAGTCAGTGAAAACAAGGAAAATCCTCAATGACATGTCCTGACACATAGCCAAAACAGGAACTCAAATATACTAATGATTTTGAAGACGGACTGGTGGGGCGGAGGAAAGATGGTGGACAAGACACACATCTACTTAATTTGCTCTGAAAACTAAGGCCTGGATTGATAATTAAAGGGACATTTCTGGAGACCTAGTGAACCAGAGGACATGGCATAGAGCTGTCAATTTGGACTGTGTGCCACTGACAAGAAACGTCTTTTCCTTCACTGACCACCACCCTTGTTAAATGGCTGACTCTCATGGACTGAAGGTAATTGGTATTTTTAACTTTTTTCTTCTGTCTTAGCTGTCAGATGTGGGCTTAACTGGCAGCAAAGCTCAGCCACACTGCTAATGTGAAGAGCAGGTGAAATAGTCAGGTTTCAAGAGCCTGGTTCTGGACTCTAACCACCTCAGCCCCTCCACCCTCTTTTTCCGAACCTCTGCCACTGAGTCGGCTATTTCGTGGTGGGTGAGAGAGCTTGTGTGGGATGCCGTCTTGTTCAACTGGGAGGTGGAGTTACCCAAACAGAGGGCTCAGTGGGGGCTAATTTCCAGGCTGGAAGGCAATGCCAGTCTGGGGAGCCTTTTCCCATCAGTAAAGCTGTGTTTAACACAGTGTAGCCTTACAGGTAGGGCCCAGAAGTGGATAACAGCAGGGCAGTATAGTGTTTATACTTTGAACTAGATTATAGCATCTGGGGATGGATATGGAGGTGCCTCCATTGCCAGCTGGAAAGAGGGGCTTGCAAAGGTTACAGCCTAACTGATTTTGGAAGCTGTCAGATAGCTTTCATCTTTCAAAATAAGACTACCTAGAGAAATAACTGTGGTGCATCCTAACAGCATTTCTTCCAGCCTTTCCTAATCCACATCATAGGGTCAGTTGATGGCCTCCCAGTGATTCCGTAAGTAGCGTTGTGTCTTCACCATCCAGGAGGTGGAGCCTGCTACCCCAGAGATTCCAGTGAGCCCAGTCACTGAAGTACATAAAGATGACTGGTGATCATCTTCCTTCTCAGACTGTGCCTCAGATTCTGTTAAGGGAACACTGTAGAAACTAAGCAACCTGTAGATGCCCAAAAAACAATCCCTGGTCAGACACTTAAAGAAAAATCCACCTATGGCTCCAGAAAGCTCCCCAAAGAAAGAACCAAAGAACTTCCCAGATGAAGAAGCATTTCTGAAACCATCGGAGGTTGAGTACAAAAGAATTATATATAGAGACCTCCTAGACATTATACAAAATACAGCAGAGCAAAATGAAAAATGAAGCAAGCTGTTCGGACTGATGGGACACCAGCATTCTGAAATCTGACAGATCAGTAACAAAATTAAAGAATTAGACAATTCAATTCAAAGCCAGGAAAACAGAATTCAACAACTGGAAAATAGACTTTCAGAGCTATGGACACCAGCATTTAAGAGGAGAAATCTGAGAAAAGAAACAAGAAAAATGAAGAAATATTTAGAAACATGTGGGACTCTATCAAAAGGAACAATCTATGATCAACTGGAGTTCCTAGACAGGGAAGGATACCTGAAAACACAGAGAGTATTGCTGTTCAGCTGTTGACAGAAAACTTCCCTGAAATTATGAAAGAAGAGAACACAAATATCTAATATGTGTATCAAATGCCACACAATTTAGACCTTAAAAGAAAGACAACAAGACATATCATAACAAGCTTAACAAGATGAAACATAAGCAGAAACTCTTACAGGCAGTGAGACTCAAAGCAAAGCTAACATTCAGAGGGAAGTCCTTTAGGCTTTTGTCTGACTTCTTAGCAGACATGATGCTGGCATGAAGTCAGTGGGACGACACCTTCAAAGCCGAGAAGGAGAGAAACTTCCAACCAAGAATTACATGTCCTGCAAAAGAAATATGAAAATGAAATTAAGATGCTTACAGATAAACAGAAACTCCAAGACTTCATAAAAACCAAACCAAAACTACAAGAAATACTAAAAGAATCTCTTAGCTTAGAAAAACAAAACCATTGACTCTGTATTTTAGGAGGTAATACAGGACACATCGTCCAGAAACTTACTCAGGGAAGGAAAAAAACTCAAAGGTATAATATTAAAAGAAAAGATCCAGTGATCACATCATGAAAACTATGATATCATCACATTACAAAGAGGGATATACTACAGTAGTTATAGTCCTTTCAGGTAGAGAAGAAGTTAATAAGATATGTAGAAGTTAAAATTGGGTTTAAACATAGGTTATTAAGGGGGATCATAGGGGCAGCCCACAAAGCAAAATAAAGATGCAACATATCAAATGAAGAAACACAATGCAAGAGTCTCAATAAACACAACACCAACACTGAAAAGGGTGAAAAAACAACCATAAAGAAGAATGTCCTGGAACAGAGTATTAGCAGCAACAGAGAAAACATCAACACGAACATAAATATGTCAAAATGACAGCATTAAACACATACCTATAAATAATTACGTTAAATGTAAATGGATCGAAAGCTGTAGTAAACAGGCAAAGACTCACATCCTGGATCAAAAGATATGACCTCTCTATATGTTCTTACAAAAAACTTCCCTTAGACTTAAAGATACGAACAAACTGAAAATTAAAGGAGGGAATAATATATACCAAGCTAACAATAGACAAAGAACAGCAGGTGTGGTAACACTAACCTCAGATAAAATAGAATTCAATGTAAAATCCACCATTATGGACAACAACAGACACTATTTATTGCTGAAAGTTTCTTTACGCAAGCAAGACTTAACAATATTAAACATTTATGGATCCAATACTAGAGCATCTAAATACATCAAAGAAACGCTGACTACATTAATAAATGAGATAGATTACTCAATATTAGTGGGAGACTTCAACACTCCACTGTCAGTATTGGACAGACCTTCTAGAAAAAAGCTGAGTAAAGACACAGAAAACCTTATTGCCACAATTAACCAACTAGATTGCATTGACATAGACAGAACTTTCTGTCCATCAGTAGATAAGCACACCTTCTTCTCCAGTGCACATGCAATATTTTCCAGAATAGACCGTGTGTTAGGGCATAAAGCAAATCTCTACAAAATACACACCATCGAATTATTGCAAAGTATCCCCTCAGACCATAAAGCCGTAAAAGTCAAAATCAATAACACAGAAAGCATAAATAGAAACTGGAACTCATAAAAACTGAACAACATCTTGCTCAATAAGCCATGGGGTATAGAAGAAATCAAGGATGAAAAAAGAAATTTATGGATTCAAAAGAGAATGGAAACACTTTCTACCAGAACCTATAGGATACAGCCCAAGCAGTGCTCAGGGATAAGTTTATCTGTATAAATGCGCACATCTGGAAGGAAGAAAGCACCCAAACCAAAGAATTAACCCTACAGCTTGAATAAGTAGAAAGAGAGCAACAGAGGAACCCCTCAGGCACCAGAAGAAAAGAGATTATAAAGATTAGAGCAGAACTAAATGAACTAGAGAACAGAAGACAATTGAAAAAATTGTTGAGACCAAAAACTGATTTTTGAAAAGATCAACAAGATTGACAAACTATTGGCTAAACTTACTACGGAAAAACAGAAAACAAATAACCCACCTAAGAAATAAGAGGGAAGTTGTCACAACAGATCTGATGAAAATCAAAAATATCACAACAGAATACTAACAACGACTGTACCCTAATGAATTTGTAAACCTAAAGGAAATGGACAAACTCCTAGATTCATATCACCTACCAAAATTATCACGAGGTGAAGTAGAACAACTTAAAAAATTCCATCACAAAGGAAAAGATTGAAAAAATCACCCAAAAGCTACCAACCAAAAAAAGCCATGGCCCAGATGGCTTCACCACAGAATTCTACCAAGCTTTTAGAGAAGTGTTGACTCCAATACTACTGAGACTATTTCACAGCATAGAAAGGGATGGAATACTCCCAAATTCATTCTACGAAGCCAGCAGAACCCTGTCATCAAAGCCAGGGAAAGACCCAACGAAAAAAGAACCACAGACCAATATCACTCATGAACTTAGTTGCAAAAATCTTCAACAAAATCCTAGCCAATAGATTTCAACAACATATCCAAAAAATAATTCAACACAACAAAGTTAGATTCAAACCAGGGATGCTAGCCTGGTTCAACATCAGAGAAACAATTAATGTGATCAACACATAAATAACACAAAAGACAAGAATCACCTAATTTTGTCAACTGATGCAGAAAAGGCATTTGACAAAGTCCAACACCCATTCATACTAACAATTCTTAGCAAAATAGGAATAGACAGAAAATTTCTCAATGCAGTAAGTGCCATTTATACAAAGCCAACCACCCTACATCATCTTGAACGGAGAGAGATTGAAAGAATTCCTCTTGAGAATGGGAACTAGACAAGGATGCCCACTCTGACCTCTCCTGTTCAACATTGCACTAGAAGTTTAAGCCAGAGCAATTAGACAAGACAAAGAAATAAAGGGCATCTGCATCGCCAAAGAAGAAATAAAAATCTCCCTATTTGCAGAAGATATGATCTATACACAGAGAATCCTAAAGAAAATATTCAAACTTATAGAAGAGTTGAGTAAGGCATCAGGATACAAGATAAATGTAAGTAAATCAGTAGGATTCCTCTATACCAACAAAGAGATTGTTAAAGAAGAAATCACCAAATCAGTACCATTTACTATAGCCCCCAAGAAGATAAAATACCTGGCAATACATTGAACTAGAGAAAGGAGACCTTTACAAAAGAACTACAAGATCTTACTGCAAGAAACTAAGAGAGGCTTACATAAACAGAAAAACCTACCTTACTCATGGACAGGAAGACTTAACATTGTGAAAATGTCTATTGTACCCAAAGCAATCTACTTCTTTAATGCAATCCCAATACAAATTCCAGTGACATCTTTTAATGAGATGGAGAAACAAATTACCAACTTTGTCAGAAAGGGAAGAAGCCCCAAATAACTAAAGCACTACTGAAGAAGAACACACTGGGAGACCTCTCACTACCCAACTTTAGAACCTATTACACTGTCATAGTCGTCAAAACACTCTGGGATTGGTACAAAAAGAGACATAGAGACCAATGGAATAGAGTTGAGACCCCAGAGATGCCACAATCCTCCTATGAACAGTTGATATTCAACAAAGGCCCTAAGATGTTAAACTGGGGTAAAAACAATCTCTTCAACAAATGGTGCTGGAAAAATTGGATATCCATCTACCAAAAATTGAAACAAGACCCATATCTCACACCTTATACAAAAACCAATTCTAGTTGGATAAAAGACCTAAACATCAAATCTAAAATGATAAAGCTCATCAAAGAAAAAGTAGGATCAACAATTAAAGTTTTAATACACAACGTAGATGGACTTCAAAATCTAACAAATCAAGATCAACAAAAGAGAAAACAGATCAATAGGAACGACTAAGAATCAAACACTTTTCTCATTCAAAGACTTTATTAATAGAATTAAAAGACCACCTACAGAATGGGAAAAGATATTTGTCAACTATATGTTAGACCAGTGTCTGATTTCCATCATCAACAAGGGACTACAAAATATCAACAAGAAAAGGACAAATAATCCAATTAAGCAATGGGTGAAGTTGATGGACAGACATTTCTTTAAAGAGGATATCCAGACAACCAAAAGACATATGCAGAAATGCTCATGATCATTAACTATTAAAGAAATTCAAATGAAAGCTAGGATGAGATGGGCCATGATCCAAAAAATGCAAAACAACAAATGCTGGAGAGACTGTGGAGAAATTTGAACCCTCGTAGACTGCTGACGGGATTGTCAAATGGTACAAACTCTTTGGAAAGCAATCTGGAGCTTCCCTAAAAAGCTGGAAATAGATCTGCCATTTGACCCAGTAATACCAACCCTAGAATATATCCTACAGAAGCAAAGGCAGTCACACAAACAGATACATGCACACGAATGTTTATTGCAGCACAGTCCACAGTAGCAAAAAGATGGAGTCAACCCATATGCCCAGCAACAGATGAATGGATAAACAAACTATGGTATATACACTCAATGGAACACTATGCAGTGATCAAGAACAATGATGATTTTAGAAAGCATCTCATAACTTGGCTTCATTTAGAAGACATTATGTTGAGTGAAATTAGTCAGTGGCACAAGGCCAAATATTGTATCAGACCCCTAATATAAGGACTTAAAAACAGCCTCATGTGTAGAAGAAAAGACTGTTTGAGGGCTGCAAGGGAAGGAGAGAGGTAGAGGGCCAGTTATAGATTAGATAGTTGATAGAAATTTGGTTGGGTAAAATCAGTGACAACACACTTTAGAAAGATCAATTCAACCGGACTGCAACGTTATCTGAATACTCTTTCAATCTTAACCCAATATTGCAAGGACAGAGTAGCAGGAGCAGGGGTCCAGGGACCATGCTATTAGGAGACACTGAGGCCAACTAGTGTAACTAGCATATCGCTAAGGGTCTTCTCCATCCCGTAGTGGTGAGTGGCATCTGGGGTCAAAGAAGCTAGCAAGCTGCCACCTAAGGTACATCAAATGGTCCCAACTCACCAGGAACAGATGATCATCAAGGACAGCAACAACATGAGGGAAAGAGAAACCAGAAGACAGAAAGACTCACATGAATGGGTGACTACATCAACATGAGGCCAGAAAAACCAGATGGTTCCTGGCCACCACCAGTGACAGCCGTGATGGGGCTCACAAAGTTGAGTCTCAGTGGCAGCACGAGAACTCGAGTAAAAGACTGCAACTGATGGTCCAAAGCCCTCGAGGTTCCCCTGGGAGCATGGCCCCTAGACCTGATGCTGCCTCTGTCCATAAATCATTACTGAGGTCAACTCCTCGGAGAGCAGTAGATCGGACTCAGCGATACAGAGTGACCATGTTGTGTGTGTACTTTGTGGTTCTGTGTATCTATGGGATGTCGTCCTACTGGCCTCTTGCTAGAGGGTAATGGAGAGGGTGGTGAGGAGGGGCAGGAGATCTTTAAGCGGATATGACGTATAGAACAGAAAATAGGAATGTGCAGTCATGGGGCAAGGACAGCAGTAGGAGCTGCACAAAGGCAGGCATGCAAATTTAAACAGGATTGTACACTGTCACGCAATCACAATAAATAAATAAAATATATTCTGTGGCAGTAAAGAAAAAAAAAAAGAAGATTGCCCAGGACAAGGCAATGTTTACCACTGTTAAACACAAGAGCACTGAGAGCCATTCTGACGGGCTTATGAAAACAGCAACCATCACAAGCAAGACCCAACAAAGGAGACCATGGGAAATAGCATAGAGAAAGACTAATACAGTTAGATATTGTGAAATAAGGCAAGTATTCCAAGAGGTGAGAGCATCTAGCAGCATCAAATATTAATACTTTGGCAGTGTGGGAACTTTTAAATTGCTCATAGAATTTGACAGTTAGGAAGTTACTGATGATTCCATTATTGTTGTTAGCTACTACTGGGTCCACTCTGACTCACAGTGATCTTACATGGAGCAGCACAAATCATTGCTTTCTTGCACCAATCTCACGACTGTCACATATTCAAGTCCACCAGTTTTCTATTATGGCAGGCCTTCTCACCTTAGGTCTCTTCCACCTTCCTCAGCTTTCTACTTAACCAAGCATGATGTCCTACTTCAGTAACTGAGCCCTCCTGATGACATTGGCGACTTTAGCAAGGTCTGTTTAATAGCATGAAGAGCCTTGGTGGCACTGCGGTTAAGTGTTTGACTGCTAACGGAAGATCAAACCCAAGCTTCTCCCCGCCAGAAAGACGTGGCAGTCTACTCTGTAAGGATTTAAACTATGAGTCAGAATCGACTTCATGGCAATGAAGTTTTGTATATCTTTTATTGGTTTCTGAATTTTGTAGTATTGGGGACAAGGTTATAGATAGATATAGATTATAATGGGATGAATAACAGCAGTGGAAATAATGAGAATAATGAGAGAGAATATTCAAGGAGCACTTACTTAGGGCCAGGCCTTGTGTCAAACTTTTTGTAATATTATACCATTCAATTATTTGACTAGCCTTGTAGAGTAGATATCAGCTTTCTATAGATTAGGAAATTGAGACTTAGAAAAGATAGATGACCTTCCCAAAGACACATACCAAAACAAAAACCAAACCCATTGCCATAATTTCAAGTGGTCCTATAGGACAGAGTAGAACTGTCTCATGTGGTTTCCAGGAAGTGCCCAGTGGATTTGAATTGCAGACTTTGGGGTTAGCAGCCATAGCTCTTAACCACTGTGCAACCTGCGTTTCCAAGAGAACATAGTCTTCTATAATATGAGATGGACAGGATCCATCCATCAGGGTGTAGCTATCTATCCTACAAACTGCTGAAAAAGAGGAAGTGAAAATTCAGGATAGGAACAGAAGTAAGACTAAGGAATTGTTATAAAAAGTTTGACAACAAAGGAAGGTAAGAGGGAAACTGAAGGAGGTGGTTATATTGAAACAGAGTTTCTTTGGGGAAAGTGATTAGAAGTTGGCTTGCTTTTCAGCTGAAGCAGATTTTAACTAATTTTAACTAGCTAAGTAAAAGAGAAAGGAGGAGTAATAAGATCACAGAAAAAGAAAGAAAAGAATTTCCAGTTTATGATCTGAAAGTCTACTGTCTTAGACGAAGAAATCACATTTAAGAAATAGAGGAAAAAGAAAGAACAACGTGTGCGTTCTATATAGGTAACTAAGTGTGGTAGGGAAGCTAGAGACATAGTTTTTGCCCGACAAGCTTCTTTTCTAAGAGTGGTTAGGGGTTTGAAGAGTATAGTGAAGACATGGAACAAAGTTCTCAAGGAATTGAAACCCACTGCCCTCCGTCGAGTCTGACTCATAGCGACCCTAGAGGTCAGGGTAGAATTGCTCCATAGAATTTCCCAGGGGCATCTGGTGGACTTGAACTGCTGACCTTTCAATTAGCAGATTTGGCCCTTAACTCACTATGCCATCAAGAGAAGCTAATTATATTAGTAAGCACCCTTGATTGGTGCAGTTTAAGTGATATTTAAGTGACAAATCATAGATTTGTGCCAATGCCCAAAGGCATTGTCATATGGCTTATTTTTACCAGTGCTTGAAATACTGACAATAAAAGAGGGTTGAAGGAGGTGCATTGGAGCCATGGGTAGCAGTTGTGCTAGAGATACAATGGAAAGATAAGAAAGAGAGAGAATTTAAGAAAATGTTGAAATGTTAGTGCATGTGTAGTTAATTATCAAATTGCTAGCTAAGGTCATAGAAGAAATGTGTGTAAAAAAGGCAACAGAAACAGGAAATGGTAGACGGTTATGAGTAAAACACCAAGCTTTCAGAGTTTCAGATTTCAGGAACACTCCTGGACAGTGACCAGTTTGAGTTTAAAAAACTGGAATTATGCCAGGGAAACCAAGCAAGAGAAAAATAATTTTGAAATTTTAATCTTGATTGAATAGTTAGTCCAGTATATCATTCTGCAGTTGCTTTTCCTGTGGAAAGTGAGTCTCAAGAGCATGATTTCATCAGAAAAAGGTTGGAGACTAGCTTTTCATGTCATTAAAATTCATCCTTTCATTTATGATGATTGACAATTTAGCAATGGATTGGTGATTGCTGCAAACATGATCAGTGTAATTGATTACCTTGAATTGTACAAGAAAAGGTTGTATTGACCAATTTTGTACTTTATATATATACAGACAGGAGAACTGCTAGTATCACAAACTCATCCTAGGAAAAGTCCTACATACATCTGTGCCGAATATCATTATAATCGCCTTCGAAGTATTCCTCTTGGGAAGCTATGCACTGATGCTGGCTTCCAGTCAACCCTTCAGAACAATTTTGGAACACTTTTACTGGTATGGCCATCAAAGCTCTCATCGTATTACCCTTAATGTCCTGTCTGTCATCAAACTGTCTTCCTTCCAATATTTGCTTTATCTTTGGGTAAAGAAAAAAGTCATTGGGGGCCAGATCAGTGAGTAGGCAGGGTGTTTCAACACAGTTATTTAGTTACTGGCTAAAAACTCTCTCACAGACGACTATACAGTTAAGTTCTCAAACTTCCCACCTTGCCACCATGAACAATGGCAATTACAGAAAGAGTTCCAAAATTACCCTGAGGGGGGACCAGGCCCTGGCTTCAATGCATAGCTACCTAAGGGGAGTACTTCTAAGGTAACCATAGTGATATTCAGCAATGAGGTATGGAGCACTTAGAACAATTATGTTCACAGACTTAACTTTCAGATCGTGTGTACATTTTACAATAATTAAAAATGAAAAAAAATAATGTTTGTCAATATTCTCTGAAACAGACCCTCTACTAGTTCATAGTGTCTGAGAGCAGTTTCTCCTTGATTCCAAGTTCCTTTAGTTTGGTTATTTACTGCTACTAGTCTGTTTCTAGGAACCTGTACTTCCCTCAGGGTTAAATCCTTGACCTATGAGAACCTCGACCATTACAGTTTTCAGGGGTTGAGTTTTGTATTCATTAGCAGTCACTGATGATTAGCAATTGTTTTGGAGAAAATTTGTTCAAGCTTTCCCATCTCTTTATTTCTAAAACCATGCTTAAGTATTTGCATAGTATCAATTTGCATAATGTACTTCATCAGCATTTAAGTGACATTTTATTTCATGTCTTCTGTTGCCTTCTAACCCATTGCCTTTGTCATATAGTAAAAAAAAGAGAGCTTATTTCCATGACAAAGGCAACAATAGCTACAGCATAAACTAATACAGTATACATACCTAAGACAGTATTCATACCTATAGTATTCATAACTATTACTATTTTAGGTGAAGCTCTAGATACTAAGGAAGGAGGAAGGAGTTTTTACTTACTTGTATCTTGTTTGTATTTTCATCTTAGTCAAGAAATACAATGGCTACATGAAAACCAAATGTATATACAACCAGGTGAGCTGTAGTTACCAATTTTCTTTAAAGCGAACTTGCCTTATGGTAACTCAAATATAACAATATAGACCATTAGTATGTTTCTGGGTCCTTGATGGCAGTGTTTAAGAGCTATGGTGCATTACACCTGCTAACTGTAAAGGTCAGCACTCTTTGGGAACCTTGTGAGGCAACTGTACAGTGTCCTATAGGTCTCTATGAGTCAGAAATGGCTTGATTGCACTTAATGATAACAACCATGCTTCCTCACCCAATTCAAATACTGCCTTATCTCAAAAACATTCGTGACTTCCCTTGGCACAGGAAATTACTTCCTTGTCTATGTTCTCAAAACTCTGTCCCTATGTGTCATTTACTGCTTATCACATGGTATGCAATTTGTTTACTTGTTTGAGTCTTTTCTTTTAGACTTTGACCCACTGGAGAATTCAGGCTATATTATTCTTCTTTTAATTGACAAAGGAAGTAAATATGTGACTCATGAAAGATATTACTTAATTGAAGACTTTGTGAACATTTTTGTTAAGAGTATAAAGTATACGAAGACAGGTATATCAATCCTAAATATGCAACTTGATGAATTCCAAGTGTATCTGCTTGGGTCATTGAAATAGAGCATTAACAGCAGTTATTCTCATGACCACTTATTCTTTCCCCCAGAAAAACGGAACCACAGACTAGACTTTAAACACTATAGTTTTACCTGCATTTATAATCCTGTGTAATTTTTATGTAAATAATTTTGCACCTTCTTAATTTTTCTCTTTATTGTATAACATATAAACAAAATGAGCTGATATCAAAATTATCTATACAATGAAGATATCAAATGGTATTAATAATGTTTAACTAATCTGAACACACAATGAATACACGCATGATAAACTAAAACCCATTACCAAATGAATGTATTCTGACCCACAGTGACTCTGCTTGACAGAAAAGAACAGCCCCATAGCATTTCCAAAACTGTAATCTCTATAGAGAACACTAGTGGTATAGTGGTTAAGTGTTATGACTGCTAATGGCTGTTCAAATCTACCAGGTGCTCCTTGGAAACTCTACAGTTCTGCTTTGACCTATAGAGTCGCAATGAGTTGACACTGACTTCACAGCAGTGGGTTTTTCTTTTAATCTCCAAAGAAGCAGACTGTGGTGTCTTTTTCTCACGAATGACTGGAGGCTCCAACCACTGACTTCTAGGTTAGCAGTCAAATGCTTAACCAATGTCCCACTGAGGTTCCTTGATGTACTAAAAAGTAGCTAACATCACTTAGCTCTTATTCTTCCAGAAACATAGAAACATATTTTTACTTTTAATGTCAACCCACATTGAATTTCTAAGCTAGACATGTAACAAAACTAGATGAGTCATTCAAGTTGTTGAAATTTCGACCGTAAACTTTTTGCGTATTTATAATATTATTTCAATTTCCCAGAATGTGTACAGGAAATGTATGCAAAGCCCAGCTGTCTTGCCAGAGTTAGTATGTGTACTGGCTTTTAAAGAAATTGAATGTCACCACTCTGAGTTTGGTTTTTAGTAGTAACAATGACAATATCTAATTTACATTAAAGTAGAACTTTTCAAGGGAAGAGTTTCCCACTAGTGACCTTTGGTGATGTTTACAGATGTTTTTGGTTGTCACGGGTCATGATGTGCATGTGTGGCTGGGGAAAGAGAAGCACCAACAGAATCTAGTAGGTAGATGTCGTGATGCTAAACATCTTCCAACAACTTTTCACTCTTTTGATAAAGTCTTTTGATAGTCTTTTGATGAGCACAATTGTCAGGAAACTGCAGTTATTTAGTGTATCTTCTAGTGTCTGTGCATTGTTACTTATAGTTTGTATCCTATTTATGCCATATATGAGGGCCTCTAGTGTTGTCTCCTTTTTTTTCTTCTATGATCTTTGTAGTTTTGGGTTTTATATTTAGGTTTTTGATCTTAAATAGATCAAATGCTGTGTGGTATGGACTCTTTTTTTTTACAGATGCCCATCTAGTGTTCTAGCACCATTTGCTAAAAAGACTCTCTTTTCCCCATTTAATGAACACTTGGCTTTCATCAAAGATCAATTGACTATGTCCAGGTTCTCAGTTGTCTTCCATTGGTCTATATATCTGTCATTGTACTGGCACCAGGCTGCTTTGATAACCATGGCTAAATAGCAGGTTCCGGGATCAAATAGTGTGGGGCCTCCTCTTTTGTTCTTCTTCAAAAGGGCTTTACTTACCAGAAACTGTGGAAACCCTGGTGATGTAGGAGTTAAGTGCTACCTCTGCTAACCAAAAGGTCTGCAGTTTGAATCTGCCAAGCACTCCATGGAAACTCTATGGAGTAGTTCTCTGCTGTCCTGTAAGGTCACTATGAGTCAGACACGATGGCAGTAAGTTTGCTGGTTTCGATCAAAAGTATCTTGCCTTTCCACATAAAGTTAATGATTAGTTTCTCATCTCATGAAAGAATGGTCTTGGTATTTGGATCTGGATTGCATTATTTCTGTAACTCCCTTTGTGATACTGACATGTTTACTATGTTGAGTCTTCCTATTTCATCCATGTCATATGTTTTTGCCTTTATATAGATCTCCTTTCTTGCAGTAGTGTTTTGTGGTTTTCTTAATGTATGTCTTTTACTCATATATCTCTTGTTAGATTTGTTTGTACGTATTTTGCCTTTAGTGTGGTGCTATTATAAGTGGTATTGTTTCACTTATTTCTTTTTCATTGGTGTGTTTGTTGGTATATAGGAATTAAACTGATTTTGTATGCTGCTTTGATTCTCTTGTTCTATCAATGTGGGGAATAACCTTGATTGATTTTCTAGACATTGAACTATCCTTGAGTATCTAGTATGAATCCTGCTTAGTCGTAGTGTATTATTTTTTGATATGATACTTAACTCTACTGGTTAGAATTTTATTGAGAAATTTTCATCTGAAATTTTCTTTTATATTGTATCACAATAATGCTGGCTTCATAGAATGAATTCAAGGGTATCTCTTCTTTATGCTCTGAAATATTTTGACCACCAGTACTGATGTAAGTTCTTCTCTGAATAATTGGTAGAATTCTTGACTAAAATCATTTGGACTACGGTTTCTTTTGTTTTCGTTGGGAGTTTTCATTATTATTATACTTTTAATCTCTTCTCTTATTATAGATCTGATGAAATGTTATACTTCAGTTTCTGTTAGTTTGGGTAGGTAGTGTATTTCTAGAAAGCTGACCATTTCCTCTATGTTTTCAAGTTTGTATAATTTTTGATAGTACTCTGCAGTGATCCTTTTTTGCTTCAGTTAGATCTGTTCTACTGTCCCCTATCTCATGTTATTTGGATGATCTGCCTGATCTCCTGTTTTTCCTTTGTCAGTCTGGCCAGTAGTTTGTTTTTTTCACTGATCTTTTAAAGGACAAACTTCCAACTTTGCTGGTTCCTTCTATTGTTTTTTTGTTCTCTATTCATTTATTCTTGCTCTGCTCTTTATTATTTCTTTTCCTCTTCTCCTTCTACTTGTTCTAGTTATAGGGAAAATTTTCTGACTTTGTCCCTTTTTCATTCTGGATATGTGTACCAAAAGAGGACATGGAACCATTGCTGATATCAGATGGATTTTGGTTGAAAGCAGTGACTACCAGAAACATGTTTACCTATATTTTATTGACTAGGTGAAGATGTTTCACTCTGTGTGTCATAAAAAAGTATGGATAACATTGCAGAGAATGGAAATTCGAGAACACTTAATTGTGCTCATGAGGAATCTGTATGTGGATCAAGAGGCAGTTGTTCAAATAGAACAAGAGGTCACTACATAGTTTAAAGTCAGGAAAGGTGTCTGTCAGGCATGTAGCTTTTCATCATGCCTGTTCAAGCTGTATACTAAGCAAATAACGTGAGAAGCTGGACTATATGAAGAAGAACAAGGCTTTAGGGCTAGAAGAAGACTCGTTAACAAACTGTGTTATGCAGATGAGACAATCTTGCTTGCTGAAAGTGACAAGGACTTTAAATACTGATAAGGATCAAAGACCACAGCCTTCAGTATGGATTACACCTCAACATCAAGAAAACAAAAATCCTCACAACCAGACCAGTAGGAAATCCCATGGTAAGTGGAGAAAAGATTGAAGCTGTCAAAGATTTCATTTTAGTGTTTCTGCAATCAACACCCATGAAAGTAGTAAAGAAATCAAAAGACATATTTTATTGGGAAAATCTGCCATGAAAGACCTCTTTAAAAGTGTTGAAAAGTAGAGATGTCGTCTTAAAGAATAAAATGCGCCTGACTCAAGCCATGGTCTTTTCAGTGACATGCTATGAATGCGAAAGCTGGACAATGAATAAGGAAGACAGGAGAGCAGACAGCTTTGAATTGTGGCGTTAGAGGAGAATATTGAATATACCATGGACTGCCAAGAGAATGAATAGATCAGTCCTGGAAAAAGTGCAACCAGATTGCTCCTTAGAAGCAAGGATGATGAGACTATACCTTACATACTTCGCACTTACTGTCAGGAGGTATCAATCCATGAAGAAGGGCATCACACGTGGTAAAGTAGAGAATCAGCAAAAAAGGAGACCCTGAACAAGATAGATTGATGCAATGGGGACAACCTTTGGGCTTAAGCATAACAATAATTGTGGGCATGGTGCAGGGCAGGACAGTGTTCGATTCTATTGTACACTGGATGGCCATGAGTTGCAACCAGCTTGATGGCACTTAACAACAACAACAAATACTAGTCTTGAATTCTATGTCAGGTAATTTCACTGCTTTTGCTTCTGCCAGAAGCTCGCCCATGTCTTTATTTTGGTCACTTTTGGAGCTATCTTCTCCTGATTTCTTTGTATGTTTTGCACTTATTTGCTGTCTCCAGACATTCAAGTATTTTTGTTTGTTGTTTACTGATGGTACATTTGTCTGTTTCAACTTAATTGTTTGTTTTGTTTTGGTATATCTGGTCTGCTAGCAGGTTGCTAGTACTTTGTTGCTTGCGTATCTATGATTATGATAGTTGTCAGCATCATACTAAGATGTGAAGTTTACAGGTCTTGATTGAATGGGCATGAGAATTTCTGCATGATAAAGGGGAGTAGGCTGTGATGGGAGGGGAGAGCAGCTAGAGTAGAAGAGTGATGTGAGTTCCAAATGTTAAATGGCAGATTGGAATGGATTGATTACTTGTACTTAAACCACAATAAAATTTATTAGAAAAATAAACAAATAATCCAAGGGACCTGTGACAAACAAGGCCATCAGGTTTCCTCTGTGAATTCTGGGATAGAGGCTTTCGCAGACTCTGAGATCGTGAGCTGTGGGTTTACTGTGTAAGCCTGAAGCTACTAGAGAAGGAAGAAGGAAAGGGGCAAGAGAGGGGAAGAGAAACAGAGAGAAAGGCAGAGCTAGCAAGCACGTGGAGCCAGCTATGACCGAGGGAAGATCTGTCTTTGTGCTCTCCAATTAAGTGAAACAATAAACTCCTTTTTTGAAAAAATACTAAAAAATAAAAAAATATGGAGTTTAGGTTGGTCAGCTGGGGATACAGTGGGGAGAAAGGGGATGGGCTGGGGTGATGGGGTGCAGGACAGTGGTGCAGAGCTGGCAGGGAGAAAAGGAGGGATGTGGGCTGTGATGCTCAGCTGTAGGCAAGCTATGTCCGTCCAGGTTATTCCACTGTGATGCCCTGGACAGGTTGTCAGGGAGCAAGGTGTGCAGTCGGGTTGCTAGTCTGCAGTACAGCAGGCTGCAGCTACTGGGAAGCAAGAGGTGGGATGAGGTGAAAGGGACTTAATGGGTCTAGATTGGGAAGAAACAAGAGGAGTTTGTTCTGTGGTCTCTGGTAGCTGGGGCTGCTGGGATGAGGTGGTTCTCACTTGCCAGAAGGGTGGAAGATGTACGAGTGTGCTCTTCCGGTTACCGTGTGAGAATGGGCACTTCACATGTCTGCAGTCAGCAAATGGGACCTAACTTCCCTCTGGATATATCTGTGCTGTTCCTTTATATTCTGTTGGGAGTTTAGTGCCTTTCTGTGCTCTTTGTGTGGGATTTTTCACTTTACTCAAGATGGTTGCAGTGTGCTATGCCAGTTAGTGGGAACTTCTATATCTCCACTGGTTTGTTATTTCTGATCATCTTCTTCTCAGTGGCTTCCAATCTAATATGTTATCTCTCATTTGAAAGTCAGAGTTCCAGGACTGATGTTTGTATTTATTCTGCTTATATTTTGGGGTCTCTGTTGCAGAGAGATGGCTTGGTTCCCATGACTAGTTCATCATGTTGCTCTGCCTCTCCAATAATTTTTGCATCAAGAATACCTAAAATTGTTTTAAAAATTGCTTGACTTTTTCATCTATTCTGAAGCACTGTAAAAATTCGAGCTTCTAAATCATTTCTTTGGATATAAGAAAAACAAATTTAAGGGAAGGCATTTTTCAAGTGAAAATGTATTTCTGAATAGTACACTAGCTGTAGCTCAACTTTCTGAAAGGTTTGCATGCGTAAAATTTTTTATCATGAATTCAATTAACTACATCATTTTTTTTGCAATTCCTAGCTGTGTGACCATATACCATGACTTGTAACTTATTTCCTGACATATCTCTAATATCTTTACTGAACAAAATTCATATCTAGTTAACATTTTGATCCCTAGGAGTGACTATTCAGAAGTGGATACTTCATATAGTAGGTGCTCTATGATTTGCTACATTTGAATAAAACAATTAAGAGACGGCCACTTAACTGTAGCTTGAAATGGGTATCATCATTAAAAAGCCACTTTATTTGTATAGAAAATGCAGTGCAATTATTTTAGCAAATTCTTCATACCTCGTAATTTACCAGCATCTGACATCCAAAGCCTCTCTTAATTTCAATTCATTTAAAATAGAAAGTGAGATAGCTATTAAGGTTTTATTTTATTGGAGAAAAATATCCATTACCCCCACATTTAAGTTCATTGCTATTTTGTATGGTAGTAGCTCCACACACTAGAATCCTTACTGAATTGAACAGCAAATACATACATATGCTCTGTTGTGCCAGAGGGCACAAATTCTGTCTTGATTTACTCATGTGCAACTCCTAATAACGCTGGCAAGAATTCAGGGCAAAGTTTATTTTTCACAAAAGGATCATGTTACTACATATTCCAATAACACAAGAACTACTTTAGACTATAAAACCAATGATGTGCAGCCACACACATTCAGAGTACCCATTTAGTTTTCTCTTTGACTAAGTGTCCGAATAGTCATTCATTCTGTATGGGATATGCTTTTAAAAGCAAGAGCTGACAAAAGGAGAAATAGGGTGAATTTCTTGAACTGTTAAGCCATGAGTAAAGAAATTATGGGAAAAAAAACAAATCTTAAGGCTTGTATTCTGAAACACAGAATAGTGCTGTGTACATTTTGTTTGAAATAAACCAAAATTACACATGTATTAGCTAGCCTTGTGTATTTAGGTGTTGATTTTCAAACAAGTAGAATAAATTCTGACTACTCTGAATTCTGAGTACAAAGGAGTTGAGAGAAGGGCATCCAACTATCCAACTGTAATTATGGAGGTGTGACGACGGGATGGGAATATGTCAGGATTTCCCTTGCCAGCTCACGCTGCCTTGAAACCAAGCCAGGCAATCCTTTGTGAATGGATGTTGGACGCAGCAATCTTAGGCAAGTCCACTCATACTATCTGTGGTCCTCTCCCCTCGGGACACCCAACCTACCTAGACAGTCACAAGGAACCTGACTATATAGTTTCCAGGGACTGATTTTTCAGACATAGATTCTGAGGTCATACTTCTAAAATGACTCTGGGTGGAGTCAAACCAGCAACCTCTGTGTTAGCAGCTGAGCACATTATCATTTGCAATATCAGGGACTCTTCTCAGCACCTTACTAGCTATATAACTTGAAGAAGTTACTTCTCTGGTTGTCGTTTATCTCTTACAAAGAATTCAGGGCTTCAAAATAGTTTATTTCAGTTTGAATCTTTGCTGAAAATTTGCATTTCCAACAAAGTCCCAGGAAATTAATTATACATAAGAATCATGTAGGGATCTTCTTAAAATGAATTCTGATTCAGTAAATCAGGAGTACAAATATAAGCTCTCAGCAGGGGTTTAAATTAGAATGAACCAGTTCAAAGTCTTAAAGGAATGAAAGATTTCCAGTTTTGAAAATGACTCTGCCCTAAACTTCTATGACTGTGAGAAATACTTAAAATGTTATATAGGTAGGCATGTTACTTATAATTTTGTTTAGGGATAGTCATGTTTCATGCTATACCATTATTAAATGTAAGATAGGATATGGTGTTAGGTAGATTTTTAAGCAGCAAAATGGCTTGCAGTATGCATAAATTTAAACCTGATTAAAATAGGAAACAAAAAAAGTAGTATACATTAAATCTTTACCTGAAGACGACAATTGTTTATTGTTTACATACTTCTAGAATTCCTAGAAGTATGTAATTTACAGAGATGAATAATGCTGCCTGCCATTTAGATATGTGGAATTTGAATGTGCTAAGCCAATATAAATGTATTAAATATACTGTGTATAATTTTAAACCCTGGTAGCATTTTGGGTTAAGTGCTACATCTGCTAACCAAAAGGCTGACAATTCAAATCTGCCAGGTGCTCCTTGGAAACTCTATGGGGCAGTTGTACCCTGACTTCTGGTTTTGCTATGAGTTGGACTCAACTTGATGGCAGTGCATTTGGAGGTATACAATTTTGGCATTAAAAATATTGAGACACATAGGTGGCATATAAATGTTATTGCAAAGTTTCTACTAAATATATTTATATTCCAATAAGAAAATGATTGAAGAATAGGACAAGATATGTCCTTTATTCCCAAGGAGTTTAGAATCTAGAGCTGAGGAGCTAAGACTAACACAAATAAACCTGTAATGAATGATGATTTTAACACAATAAACAATCCAGTGTTAGATACTGCAATAGTTAAAATTGTGTGTTAACTTGGCTGTGCCAAGATAGTGTTTTGGCAGTCATACAATATTATCATCACTTCCGTGTTGAGATATGATATCTGATTACCCACATGATGAATCTACTGAGAATAGCCAGTCAGTTGAAGGGGAGTTTCTTTGGTTTTGTGGTTTGCATTAAGTGTGGGCGGACATTCTGGAAAGGTTCAGGCACTTATGATTGTTCTGGCTCCTGCAGCACCTGGCTCCTGTTCACTTGACCACTGGTTCTTGGAACTTGAGCTTGTAGCTTAGCTGCTGCCTTGCCTGCCTATCTTAGGATTCTTCCATCTTTGATAGCTTCTGAGCAACAGTTATGCTCTGGATCCAATCTGCTCATCTTGGGTTTGCCAGCCCCTGTCGCTACATAAATCAGAAGCCTCTACCCTGACCAATGACATTCCAGCTTCTCCAAAGGTATGAGCCATTTTTTTTGATATAAAATTTCCCCTATACATTTACTTATACACACTACTGGTTTTGCTTCTTTAGAGAACCCAGTCTAAAACAGACATTCATTCCTATAATAACTTCTACATTACAAAATTTATCTTTATTTGTTGCAAATATACATAGCAAACACATGAAGTTTCTGTGTGTACAATATCTCTACGTTGATTGCACTCTTCAGTATGTGCCACTATTCTCATTTTCTTTTCCTGAGTTGTTCCTCTCCCTTTAACTTGAAATTGACGATCCCTAAGGCCATGGCCTATTTTTAATCAAGGAGAAAGAAATGGGCTAATTGGGACTCAGAGAGTGAAAATAATGGAGATCAGAATCTGAAAACATAAATCTTCACTTTTTCTTTTCTCTATTATGGAAGAAAATAATTCCAAAGTGCAGAGATTACTATTGAGAACATACTAAAAGTGTTGATACCATTTTAGGACTTCTGCATCAGACACTATTCTGAGTGTCTTCTGTACAGAAACCCACTTAATTCTTGTAGAAGGTAAACAAAGTTAATGTTACTATTTCTGTCCTACAGTGAGGAAATGGGCATGCAGCAATTCAGGGGCTTGGCCCAGGTCTATTAGCTAGAAAGTGGCAGAACTGGTTATAGAACCAGGCTATCTGTTTCCAGAGTCAACACTCTCAACGTTGATGAGGAATACCCTCAAGAGTAGGAGAGAGTATCCAGTTGTTTTAATGCTATGCATCCATTCAAACTTTATCCCACACCACCAAAAGACTGTAAAATATCAAATATTCCATTGTCAGAGGAAGAACTATGTTATTACTTTTAAAACCCTTCAGACATATGCCAATTCACTCATTTTTTATGCCTCTAGAGTTCTTTTCATCAGCAGATTTGGTTTTATGGAGGAGTGTGGTGTAAGATGTTTTGGAAAGAAGGTAGCCTGGTTTTAACATGTTTAGCCTCAAGCCAGGAACCTTTTGAAATGCATGAAAATTAACAGCCCTCACTTGGAGCTGCATTTCTGTGTAGATTGAACAATGCCCTAGGTGACACCTTCTCCATGTCTGAACTTTCTGGATTTTTGACAGACTTGCCTTTATTTCTGTGACATAATCCTCCTAACTCTTTTCTAGTTACTGTGTTATCTTGAAAATGGATTTATCAAGGAAATTAGAGATTGCCAGTCTTCATTCAGTCACAGTGGCCATTTTCTCCCAGTACCATTCCGAGTTTCCAGTGTTACTGGCTCCCTGATTTTCTAGTGTCTTAACAATAAATGTGCCTTTATAATAAGGAATGATGCATGGCAGTTATACTTAATCAAGACATTGGAACTTCTGTAGGTTATTCTTGCCCTGCACTCAATCTTAAGGACCAATCATTGTTTCCTCATGTAACTAGTGGAATACACTGTTGTGAGGCATTCTGCGGTATTCAGGGCAACTGATTCTGCTTCTTAGTTGTTAGTATTGCTTTTGTTATAACAAAGTATACATAGTGAGGGTACTGTTCCGGAGATTCAAATTCCTTTAGATTTATTTATTTGGCCTGTCAGTAATTGCTTTAGCAGTAATGAAGAATGTACTTTAGTGGTAATTTTTCTGAGATAAAAAAAAAGTGTTATTTATTTGGGCTGTAAGTTGTTCTTTTGCAATAAGGAAGAATACACTGTATCATGTCTTGAAAAGTTTCACGAAAAAAAATAAAGGATAAGAAGAATAGAACAAAATTTGTTTTGTAATCCCCCGTTGCTTTGTTTTGCAAATTTTCAAGAAATAAAATACAATACACTAAAAAAAAAAAGAAAGAAAAGATTTTATCATTAACTCACGTCGGATCCAACTCGACGGCACTTGACTTTGGCTTTGGTCTAAGACACGCTGTGACATACATGATCCCAAATAATGGGTATAAAAACTCATAATCCAAATTCTAAATTGGTCCTTTAATCATCAGGCATTCATTAGTGGAAGTACACAGTATCAACAAAAAATTCAAGGGGAAAATAACAGTCTTCAAAGGGTTAGGTAAAACTTCAGAAGATAATCTTAAATATATTGCTATGGTTTTTTTTAATAATTGAAAAAACAAACGCTGATAATGTGGATTGGATAGTTTCTATTATAAAAAAAAACTCCTTTTATTATTATGGTTCCTACAACTGATAAATTAAAAATATAGAACAGATATTTTGTATCTTGATTTCAGCAAGAAAGTCCTACTGTTTTTAAAGGCAAAGTAGTTAAAAAGACTTTAAAAATAAAATAAAATCTTGGTTACTTAATATGAATGAATTCCTAGTTTTTACAATGCCTCAAAAATGTTTACAAATAAATCAATGTAGCAAAGACACATGAAAAGCTCTATATTTGGACTAAAATTATACATTATTTAAATGTACAATGAGAAGGATGGAGTAAAAATTCATGTTAAAATGCTAAAAAGATTAGTTTAATAAAAATAGGATACCATTCAAAGAACATGACTGTTAGGAATGGTAATATTGTAAAGTGTGCCATCAGAAATACAGTATACAGATCAAGGGAGGTAACAGGTGCCATAATTCAAACAGTACATCTAAAAATTATGTCCTATCTAGGGAAATAATTATCAGGACAATCTCCCTGGTAGAATTTTGAATGATTTAATCAATGAATACGGGGAGGTGGGGACCTCATTGCAGTCAAACCAATTGCAACTCACAGAAACAATACAGGATAGAGTAAAACTGCCCCAAAGGGTTTCCAAGTTTGTAAATCTACAAGGAGGCATACTGCCACATCCTTCTCCCAATGAGTGGCTACTGGGTTCAAACTGTAGACCTTCTGCTTAGCATCGAAGTGCTTAATCACTGTGCTACTGGGGCTCCCTATTGAATGAATAACAAAAGCTGAATCTGTAAAACAGACACATGCATTAGTGGTCCAGTCAAACATATTTAGAATGTGTTGATGTCTTTTTTAGGAAAGCAGAATAACATGATTTCATTTCACATTTTAATAGGCTGACTCTTCCTGCTACACTGAAATAAGAAGCAGCAAGGTAAGTATGAAATAAGAAGGACCAGGTAAGTGATATTATAATAACCCAGAGCAGGGATGAAGGTTGTTAGAATCAGATGATTTAAAAAGTGAGACATTATATTTTATAGGCTTCACTATCTTTTTTAAAAAAAAAAAAAAAAAAGGCAAAATAAAGCCAACAAAATTTCATGGCATTATATGCATCGTGTGAAACACCAAAGCATTTGGCCTGAGCTCTGTTATATTCCTAATTAAAATTTCAGATTTGAAAGGAACTTTAGAGAATGTCTAATCAAGCCTATTTCTACAAAGGAATTCTGTTTTTTTTTTTAAAAAAATTTACTCATGCTTGAATAGTTTAATAACAAAGAACTCACTATCTACATGCTATCCATTTCATTTTAGAATGGCTGTTTTCAAGAGCTTATTTTTCCTTTATACTATGCCAAAAAACCTGTGTCTATAATAGACAAATGTGTGGGAAAAAATGGAAAAACTGGTAGGAAATAGGTAAGAAAAACAAGGAGACATCTGTGTTAGTTTTCTCCGTTGGTTTCTGCCTACCACATATCATGGTGCCCATCATTGTTGTTGCTGTTGTTAGGTGCCATTGAATTGGTTCCAAATCACAGCGACCCTATGAACAACAGAATGAAATACTGCCCGGTCTTGTACCAGGTCCACAATCATTTTTATATTTAAGCCCATTATTGTGGCCACTGTGTCAATCCATGTCATCGAGGGTCTTTCTCTTCTTTGTTGACCTTCTACCACACATGATGTCCTTCTCCAGGGACTGATCCTTCCTGACAACATGTCCAAAGTATGTAAAACACAGCCTTGCCATCTTTGCTTCCAAGGAGCACTCTGGTTGTATTTCTTCCAGAACAGATTTGTTTGTTCTTTTGGCAGTCCATGGTACATTCCACATTCTTCTCCAATACCACAGTTCAAAGGCGTCAATTCTTCTTCTGTCTTCTGTCTTCTTTGTTCATTGTCCAGCTTTTGCATGCATATGATGCAAGTGAAAATATCATGGCTTGGGTCAGGTGCATTGTAGTCTTCAAGGTGACAGCTTTACTTCTGAATACTTTAAAGAGGAGAATACTTACAGATGTCCTTCACAGTAGAGTTTCCCAATGCCATGCATCTTTTGATTTCATGACTGCTGCTTCCATGGGCGTTGATTGTGGACCCAAATAAAGTGAAATCCTTGACAATTTGAAAATCTAGAGGAAGTGGATAAATTCCTAGATTCA
This sequence comes from Heterohyrax brucei, assembly GCA_028571685.1. Taxonomy (NCBI): domain Eukaryota; kingdom Metazoa; phylum Chordata; class Mammalia; order Hyracoidea; family Procaviidae; genus Heterohyrax; species Heterohyrax brucei. Next base: position 111,840,417 of record CM053148.1, read on the forward strand.
TATCACTGGCCTAAATTATCACAAGGGGAAGGAGAACAATTTTAAAAAACCATCACAAAGGAAGAGATTGTAAATGTCATCCAAAACTACCAACAATAAAAGCCCTGGCCCAAATGGCTTCACCACCAAATTCTATCAAACTTTTACAGAAGAGGTAACTCCAGTACTACTGAGACTATTTCACAGAATAGAAAGGGATAGAATACTTCCAAGTTCATTCTACGAAACCAGCATAACCCTAATAGCAAAGCCAGGGAAAGATCTCACAGCAAAGGAGAACTACAGAGCAATATCACTCACGAATCTAGATGCAAAACTCTTAAACAAAATTCTTGCCAATAGTATTCAACAACACATCAAAAAAATAATTCATCATGACCAAGGTGGATTCACACCAGGGATGCAAGGCAGATTAAACATCAGAGAAACAATTAATGTGATCAACCACAAAGATAATACAAACAATAAGAATGACCTGATTTTGTCAATTGATGTACAAAAGGCATTTGACAAAGTCACTCCACGGCACTTGGCTGGCTGGCAACACCCATTTATGCTAAAAACTCTCAACAAAATAGGAACAGAAGGTCAATTCCTCAACACAATAAGAGCCATCTATACAAAGCCAACTACCTGCCTCATCCTGAATGGAGAGGGATTGAAAGAATTTCCCTTGAGAATGGGAACTAGATAAGGATGCCTACTCTCACCTTTCCTATTCAACATTGTACTAGAAGTTCTTGCCAAAGCAATCACACGAGACAAAGCAATAAATGGCATTTGCATTGACAAAGAAAAAAATCTCCCTATTTGCAGATGATACAATTGTATATTCAGAGAATCCTAAAGAATCTACAATTAAACTACACAAACTAACAGAAGAGTTCAGCAAAGTATCAAGATACAAAATAAACATAAGTAAATCAGTAGGATTCCTTTATACAAACAGATTATTAAAGTAGAAATCACCAAATCAGTACCATTTACTACAGCCCCCAAGAAGATAAAATACCTAGGAATAAATCAAACTAGAGAAATAAGAAACCTTTACAAAGAGAACTACAAGATCTTACTACAAAAAACTAAAAGACACTTAAATAAATGGAGATACTTACCATGCTCAAGAATAGGAAAACTTAACATTGTGAAAAATGTCTGTTTTACCCAAAGCAATCTATATATGTAATGTAATCCCAATACAAATGCCCGTGATATGTTTAATGAAATAGAAAAGCAAATCACCAACCTTGTTTGGAAAGGGAAGAAACCGCAGATAAGCAAAGCACCGCTGAAGAAGAACATACTGGTAGGCCTCTCACTTCCCAACTTTAGAACCTATTACACTTCCACAGCTGTCAAAACAGCCTGGTACTGGTAGAAAAAGAGGCAGATAGACCAATGGAACAGAGTGGAGACCCCAGAGATGCCACCATCCTCCCATGAATAGCTGATACTCGACAAAGGCCCTAAGATTGTGAATTGGGGTAAAAACAGTCTCTTTAACAAATGAGACTGGCAAAATTGGATAGCCATCTGCAAAAAATTCAAACAAGATCTATATCTCACATCTTACAGAAAAAACAACTCAAATTGGATAAAAAGGCTAAATATCAAATTTAAAATCATAAAGATCATCCAGGAAAAAAACAGGATCAACAAAAGAAGTTTTAATACACAACAAAGACAGACTTCAAAATCTGACTAACTAAGCATGATCAACAGAAAAGAGATCAATTGATAACTACTAAGGACCGAACACTTTTGCTCATCCAAAGACTTTGTCAAAAGAATTAAAAGACCACCTATGGAATTGGAAAAAATATTTGGCAACTATATGTCAGACCGATGTCTGATCTTCATAATCTGGAAGATACTGCAAAATATCAACAACGATAAATAATCCAATTAACTGATGGGCAAAGGGATGGACAGATACAGGGGATGGCAGCCAAAAGACACTTACAGAAATGCTCATGATCATTAGTGTTTAAAGAAATCCAAATCAAAACAATGGTGAGACATCATCCACCCCAACAAGGTTATCTATGATCCAAAAAATACAAAACAAATGCTGGAGAGGCTGTGGAGAAATTGGAACTCTCCTGTGCTGTTGGCTGGATTGTAAACCGTCACAAGCTCTTTGGAAAGCAATCTGGTGCTTCCTTCAAAAGCTGGAAATAGATCTACCATTTGACCCAGTAATCCCATTGCTTGGAATATATCCTACAAAAGCAAGGGCAGTCATACAAACAGATACATGCACATGAATGTTTATTGCAGCACAGTCCACAATGCAAAAAGAAGGAATCAACTCAGATGTCCAACAGAAGATGAATGGATAAACAAACTATGGTATATATACTCAATGGAACACTATGCAATGATAAAGAACAATGACTTTAGGAAGCATCTCATAACCTGGTTTCAACTGGAAAACATGTTGAGTAAAATCACTCATCAGCACAAGGACAAATATTATATGAGACCCCTACTCTAAGGACTTCAAAACAGACTCATGTACAGAAGAAAAGACTCTTTGATGGCTGCAAGGGAAGGGAAGGAAGGAGGCAGAGAGTTGGTTATAGAGTAGATAGTTGATAGAAATTTGGTTGGGTGAAAGCAGTGACAGCACACGTTAGAAAGAAGGTCCATTTAACTGGACTTCATCATAACTTGAAAACTCTTCTAATCTTAACCCAATATTGCAAGCATAGAGTAACAGGGGCTGGGGCCAGGTGACCGTGCTCTCAGCAGACATCAAGGTGAGTTGGCAAAACTAGCCTACTGCTAAGAGAGTCTTCAGCACCCCATATAGCTGAGTGGTGTCTGGGGTCTTCAAAGCTAGCAAGCTGCCATCTGAGGAACACCAAATGGTCCCAGCTCGGCTGGAACTGATGATCACCAAGGACAACAACATGGGGGAAAAGAGCCCAGAAGACAGAAAGACTGACATGAATGGCTGACTGTATCAACATGTGTCAAGACAAACCACCTGGTGCCCAGCCACTACCAAAGACAGCCGAGATCGTGCTCACAGTGTTGAGACCCAGTGGCAACATGAGAAAAAGAAGAGTGCACCCTAAAAACTCCACTAAAAGACTGTAACTGATGGTCAAAGGCCTGGGAGTTCCCCGGGGACCATGGCTCCTATACCTGATGCTGCCCCTGATAACAGATCATTGCTGAGGTCAACTCTTTGGATAGGAATGGAATGGACTCAGGGACACAGAGTGACTTATCATGTGCGCATTTTATGGTGCTGTGCGTCTACAGGATGTCGTCCTACTGGCCTTTACTAGGGGGAAGTGGAACGGGTGGAGAGGAGGGGGCAGGAGATTTTTAAGAGGCCACGACATGTATAGAATGGAAAGGAGGAGTGTGGTGTCATAGGAAGGAGAGCAGAGGGAGCCGCAGACAGGTGGGCATACATATTTGAACTGTATTGTAAATTTTCACTCAATCACAATAACATAGATAAACAAACAAATAAATAACTGAATAAATGAAATCCTTGATAACCTCAACTTTTTCTTCATTTATGACCATATCACTTACTGGTCCAGTTGCGAGGCTTTTTGTTTTCCTGACATTGAGGTACAATCCATACTGAAGTCTGTGGTCCTTGATCTTCCTCAGTGTCTCAAATCTTCATTTCCAGGAAATAAGGTGGTGTCCTCTGCATAACGCAGACTGTTGATGAGTCATCCTGCAATCCTGATGCTTTGTTCTTCTTTGTATAATCCATCTTCTCAGATTATTTGCTTGGCATACAGATTAAAAAGGTGAAAGGACACAATCCTGACACACATCTTTCCTGACTTTAAATCATGCAGTGTGCCCTTGTTCTGTTCACATGACTGTCTATTGATCCATATACAGATTCCTTAAGAGCACAATTACATGTTCCGGAATTCTCCACAATGTTAGCCATAATTTAGTACAATCCACATAGTTGAATGCTTTTGTGTAGGCAATGAAACATAAGTAAACATCTTTCTGGTATTCTCTGCTTTCAGCTAAGATCCATCCGACATCAGCAATGATATCCCTGGTTCCACGTCCTCTTCTGAATCCAGCTTGAATTTCTGGCAGTTCCTTGTCAATATACTCTTGCAGTCACTTTTGAATGATCTTGAGCAAAATTTTACTTGCATGTGATAGCAACGACATTGTTCAGTAATTTCCACATTCAGTTGGATCATCTTTCTTTGCAATGGGCATAAATATGGCTCTCTTCCAGTCAGTTGGCCAGGTAGCTGTCCTCCAAATTCCTTGACATACACAAGTGGCATTTCCAGAGCTGCATCTGTTGAAACATCTCAGTTGACATTCCATCAGTCCCTGGAGTCTTATTTTTTGCCAATGCCTTCAATGCAGCTTCCTTCACTACCATTGGTTCCTGATCATATGCTACCTCTTCAAATGGCTGAACATCAGCCAATTCTTTCTGGTATAATGACTCTGTGTATTCCTTCCATCTTCTTTTGATGCTCCCTGATTCATTTAATGCAGCCCATCGTTATATAAGGAATATTTTTCACTTTATGAACTTGGAAAGAGAGCGTTGAGTTATAACAATGAGACCATAACATTATTTTCTTTCTTAATAAAAATCAAAATAATATTTTTTTTTCTCCTCTATGCTTACATAATGTAGCTCTGGTGATGTGGTTAAGAGTTCAACCAGCGAACGAAAATGTTCAGCAGTTCCAGTTTACCAGTCACTCTTTGGAAACCCTATCAGGTAGCTTTATTGGTTATCAGGTAGAAACCCAAGGTTCTTACTTTACATGACGAGTACTGGCCAATAAACTGGAGATCGAGGTCAGAGAATACCTTTATTTTGTTGTATAAGGAAACAGAGACAGTTGGTGCTTACTGTTGCAAAGACTGCTTGCCAAAGGTGGGCAGGCAGGTTACTTTTAAAGGTGTTTACAAGTAGGTAGTTCTTACAAGTTACTTCAGCAACTTTCCTGGTCCAACTATGCAGACACCTTGGGATTTACACATGGACTCCAAAGAAAACAGCAAAACAAACTCACTGCCATCAGGTAGATGCCAAATGTCGACCCTATAGGTCAGAACAGAACTGCTCCATTGTTTCCAAGGTGTGCCTGGTGTGTATTTGAACTGCCAACTTTTTGGTTTGTAGAAATAGTACTTAACCAGTAAGTTAGGAAGGTTTCCCTCTAAGCAAAAGCAGGATTCAAATGCAAAACTGATGGGTGGGGGATGGAGAGGGAGTCCAGCAAAAGAAATGATTTTGCAACACATTATAGCGGAGGAAGCCAGGTACAGATTACAACATCATGGGGGTTCTGTCTCATACTCTCCTATTGGGTCCCTGTGAGGGTTGCCATGAGTCAGATCTGACTCGATGGCACTTGCCTATGAGTCAGAATGAACTCTACAGTAGTGGGCTTTTTTTTATGCTCAAATATGTATTTTGCTGATTTAGTGGGTTTATGTGTGATAATGGTAGTTGCCAACAAATGAAGAATATCACTGTATTCTAGCTTAGATTGTTGGTGTTCCCAGATATCACCTATAGTTAAGTCTAGATGGCCTCCAAATATGAAGTGACATGTAAAACAGGTCCTGGTACAGTTCAGCCACCAACTTATCAGAATAGAAGGCTGCCATCCTGGTACACATCACTGAATATAAGCCACTATGGAAGAATCAAGCTATTACAGTGCTTGATTTAAATAGTACTTATTTGTTTTGTCTTTATGGTGATGAACAAGCCCTGTCTTAAGCTCCCGCTGTGCACTTTTGGAGGGTCTTCCATATGGTTGCTGCTAAGTATTTTGGCATTTTCCCAACTGTTACAATTGGGTCAGTGGGGGGGATTGTGTAGCAGTAATAAAACAAGGGTTGACTGCAGCAGGGAGGAGTAGATTACTACACACATAACAGCTTATTGCCTCTCAGGCATTCAAGCACAGCTCTATGCCATTTTATTATAACAGGCAGCCAGGGCAAACCACCTTTTTTGCCATAGAGCTGACCCAGGAAAGCAAACCTTGGATGCAGGGACTGTATTCCTCATTTGCACTTTTCCTACTATTTCCTTACTTTACCTCCCCACAATATCTAGAATAACCTGAGGAGTAAGACAACTATAACTTGCACATTACTACAAGTCATTAGAAAGTTTTTCATGAGCAGACTCTTAGCCAGATTTTAGCAACAGCAGTATTACTGGTGGCTCTGTTATTCAGGCTCACTATAGGAAAAAAAAAATGGGGAAGAGAAATCTGATTATCTCCATTACGTAAAAAAAAGCTTGAGACATGATTTATAAATCCAGAAGTAACTGACAGTATTGACATCATTACTGGAAGTCTCCGTCCATACATACTATTTTTACCCTTTGGAACGCAGTGTTTTTTTAAAGCACCAATAAACTGACGTGAGAAAGTTCTAAGGAGCATTAAGATTCTAAGTAATGAAATATTTGACCACGGATATACGTATACACACCCACACACCCAGACGATGAACTGAAACTATTGATCCAGAAACTGTTTTTTCTCCCTATACATACGCTTACAAACACAATGATCATTTAAGTAATTAATTGTGCTTTTTCTTTAGCATGATGTAGAGTGCTTATCACATTAAACCCCCAACACACAGCTGTGTGGCATTCTAATGGGTTCACAGAACACTCATGAATTTTTCTTAGAAAGTAATTACAAGAAATCAAGACTCTAAAGTGACTTTTAAAACAGTATACACATTTTTTTTCCCCGTGCTTCCGGCTAAAAACACTACACGAAAACTGGTCCATTACGGAAATTGCTCCCCGTTCCCTTCTGTCCCGCCACCCCCAACACTAGACACTGGGTCCCCGGAGACCTCCTGAGGCAACCCTGTGGCCCAGGACTGCAGGTGACAGAGGGGAAAGGTGCCTGAACTCCTAATACCGAATCCACATTAACAGACTCTTCACTTATTCCTATAAAGACGGTAAAAACGTAGCTAACGACAGGACTGTCGTAAGTCAAGTCAGACGGGGGGCCCACGCGGTTACAGGACTATCGATATCTGTTCTCGGATTCTGGAGACCCCCAGTTACAACCTCCCTCCTCGGGTGAACTGGAAAGCACTAAGCAAGGGTCTTCTCAGTCAGCAATCGGAACCGCATCCTCGAACCGATTCACCCGAACACTGCCCGCTGCCTCCCACGTTATTGTAACAGCTAAAGCTCCTGATAGCCCACTCGCGACACCGTGCGCCTAAGCTGCGGGCGGCGGAGGAGGTGAGGGTAGTGGCGGCGACTTCATCAGCCCTAGTGCGCAGGCGCGTGCGCATAGCGCGCAGGCGCCGCCGAGAAGTGACTTCTCCAAAAAGTGTCTTAGTTCCCGGTCACCTGAGCTCCCGGCGACGCTGCTGCAGTAGTTTCGCGAACACCCACCCTCCTCAGGACCTTTGTTGCCACCCCCTCCTTTGTTCCGGCCCATCCATTCTACCACTCGGAAACCTCCAAGGGCTTGCCCTTCGCCTCCTGCCGTTTCCCAGTTGCGGGCCGGACCGGGCCGAGTCGGGCCGTTCGGGCGCGGTCTCTGACCATGGCGTCCCTCTTCAAGAAGAAAACCGTGGATGGTGAGTCCCACGCTGGGCCGCAGGAGCGCAACTTTGCGTTTCCGTGGGGGCTTTGGGGGCTTTGGGGGCTTTGGGGCTAGGAGCTTGCTGCTGTCCCAGGGGGCGGAGCTGGATCGAGTGGCCCCACAGGTGAACGCCCTCGCCGCGTCAACCAGCTCCCCCATCTCCCCTGACTCCCGGCGCAGCCTCACCTGGGCAGCCTCGCTTTTTCCCTTCGACACCCTCGGACACCCCTCCACCCTCGCCCCGGTACTTTATTTAATGGAATCCGGAGCATTTGGGGCGAGGTAGGGTGTGCTGGACCTTGAATGTCATTAGACTTGGTGATTCGATGAAATTTCTCGTTGGTTTCTGTCACTTGGTTTATTGCTCAGTCACTTCGGCGCTCTACTAGTTATAGGTATCCGAGCAGGAAGTGTGGTGTTGGGTACGGGGGTGGTGATGGAGGCAGGTGGAAGGCTCCAGTAACAAAATGAACTTGACTGTGGGCTGATCATGCCTAGAGAACACTCAGTCAGTAGGAATGTGAAACAAATACTTCTTGACTGACCCCACTTGCAAAAGAAAGGAAAACCCAAGGGAAGTTACTGAATTTTGTTTTATAATGGATTTTTCTCTCTTACAATTATCTTTTGCTAATTAGCATAAGAGATGTGGCATGTACTATTTGCATGGAAGTTTATATTTTAAAGATACTTGGATTATTTCAGACATGTAGCTCACTATCTTAAAAGAAAATGGAATGTATGGGAATGTACAAGTTGTGTGTACATTGTGTATCTGTAATGTATTGTAGCACCAGTTACTTAGTCATGATAGTTTCCTTGGCACTATCAGGGACTGTATTTACTCATGTAATTTTTAAAAATCTAGTGTCCCATTACGTGTTGAATACAGATTGTTGATGCTGAAGCAAAGAATTGCTTCTTTGTAAGGATCTGACTGCCACAAAAGGAGCAATGGTCGCTAGATAGCGATTGGTACAGGCAGGGGGCTCAGTCCAGACCCGGGGATAACTCCTTCATTCCTTTGTATTGAACTATCCCAGTGCCACCAAAACTGTTTTGAGGGAGACAACAAAGACATCACCCTTACCTTACCACTCCACCCTTCAGTGTAACACACAGTTTGTTTTGTAATTTTCTTTATCACCCAACACTATCCTTTATTGCTTATCCTGAGTGGTTAAAAACAATTTCTTTTTTTTTTTTTTGTCTTTCTTGACTTGAGTAAATGAGAAATACTATTTTATAATACCTGGAAAAACTATCAGTTTGGTACATGATTATATGAGGTGAGAGGTTGTGTGTGTGTGTGTACATATATCCTTGTGTGTTTCTTGACAGTGCTGTGTAATCTACCATGGCACTTTATTTTTTCACTCTTTCAGTATCAGTATTCTGATCTTCAGTGATTATATGTAGTACTTCAGGAAAAAAAATTCTCCATGTAAGTATGAAGTGAGAATTTACTAAAGAAGAAGAAAAAGGGTAGCATATTACTGTGATGTTGCAACTTGAATTTTAAAACTTCTTTTCATACTAACTGCCAAAACATCTTAAGTATTAAATATTTCCCAAGACATAGATCTCAAGTTTTATGTTTTCTTTAGTGATTTTTGTGGTTCCTTTGGTAATATAATGACTGTTGTACTTCAAGTGTGTAGTGGAGCCAAAAAAAAAAAGACAGTGAGACTGTGTGGAGTTAACAGTGTATTCTTAGTTGTAGTTGAGTTTTTCAAAGAAATAATGTTTTTGTTAAATAAAATTATTTGTGAAGAAATGTTAAAGACTTTGCTAAGTCAATTCTGCTAAATAAAGGTCTGTTTGAAATATTTGAATTCAAATATGACCATCGTGTATACTTAACTATAAATGCCGGGCTGCACACTTAATAGCATGTTTACTTAAAGACTGATGTTGATTCCAGTCACCTATGATAGGACATCTTAATTGTGAATCTGTGTTTTCATTATTTTGATATAGAGCTTTACAGATGTTTCTCCTTGTTTTATTAAAAGGAAGGCTTTTTGTTTTTTTTTAAAGGGAACAGTATTCAGCTTAGCAGTAATGAGGCTGTGTATTATGAAATTTAATGTATTTTTATGCGTTTCCCCTGGATCCTTGGATTTGCTGATTATTGATCATAAGATCTTTTACTATGTGCTGTCTTTTTATCTTTGTAGGCAGTAATGAAATTCTGATATATAAGGGGAATGTGCAGCTGCTTATAGATCTAGGGAATAATTGAATCTTTTTGTCTTTGCATTGGGTAGAAGAGTTATATACGCCATCATTAAAGACTACTGCACATGTAAATTAAAAAGAGAGACAACATTATGGCACTTATTACTACTCAAAGTTATGTGTAATTCATTTTTGACACAAAGATGAACAAGTCTGCAGTATGTGATGTACCTTAATGCATAGAAAAGGATTCTTTTGAATTGGAAATCAATTTTTTAAAAAAATTGATTTTGACTTGCGTTACACATGTATACACACAGGCAGTGGAGTTCCTGGATGGTGCAAATATTAACCACTGAAAAAGTTGATGGTTCAAACCTACCCAGAGTTGCCTCAACAAACAGCCCAGGTGAACTGCTTCCAAAAAGGCACAGCTTTGAAAACCGTGTGGTGCAGTTCAACTCTGAACACATGCAGTTGTCATGAATCAGAATTGACTCAATAACAACTAGTAACAGCAACAGTAACCAAAAAAACACACACACACATGTTTATATAAGTCAAACCTGTTGTCTAGTTGATTCTGACTTATGGTGACCCCATGTGTTACAGAATTTAACTGCTCCATAGTATTTTCTTTATGATTTTTATGGAAGCAGTTTTCCAGTCCTTTCTTCCACAGTCGGTTCAGTCTGCCCTCCTTTAGGTTAGCAACCCATCCACACCAAACCTACAGCCATTGAGTCGATTCCACCTCATAGTGACTGTCCTGTAGTACTGGGTACAAATACCCCATAGAGTTTTCAAGGAGTACCTGGCCGATACAAACTGCCAACCTTTTGATTAGCAGCCATAACATTAACCACTGTGACCATGGTTTCCTTAGGTGAGCAGTCCAGAGCAATCCAGTACAAATCATTCGTGCCACCGAGGGACCTTTATCATGTATACATATATTGACATGTGTTGTGTGTTGACATATATTATAATACATACAAATATATTGTGATATACATGTATATCTGTTGGGTGGCACAGGTGATTAAGCACTTGACTGCTAGCTGAAAGGTTGGCAGTGTGAACCCATGCTGAAATGCGTGGGAAAATCCAGCCAGCAACCAGCCAGTGCCGTCAGGTCAGTTCTGACTCACAGCAGCCCTAGAGGTCAGAGTAGAACTGCCGCATGCAGTTTCAAGGAGCGCCTGGCAGATTTGAACGGCTAACCTTTTGGTTAGCAGACATAGCACTTAATCCACTATGGCACCAGGGTTTCATCAGAAAACAGATCTGGCCAATTTATATGATTAGCCTATTGCTAAGAGAGTCTTCTGCACCCCATATTGGTGAGTGGTGTCTGGAGTCTTAAAAGCTAGCAAGCTGCCTTCTGAGGTACACCAAATGGCCCCAACTCAGCTGGAACAGATGATCACCAAGAACACCAAAGACGTGAAGACAAAAGAGCCCAGGAGATAGAAGGACCCATATGAATGGGGGACTATCAACATGTGACTAGAAGAACCAGATGGTGCCTGGCCATCATTAAAGACAGCCATGTTGGGACCCACTGTGGTGAGTCCCTGTGGCAGCACAAGAAAAAGACGGGTGCAGCTCAACTCTTTGGACAAAAATGGACTAGGGGACATGACGTGACCATATGGTGTGTTTACCTTATGGTTCTGTGCATTTGCAGGAGGCTGTCCTACTGATCAATTTCTAGGTGGGAGGGAGGAGGGGGGAGGAGCGTGTTAAGAGGAAACAACAAGTATAAAATGAAAAGGAGGAGTGTGCTGTCATGGGGCAAAGAGAGCAGATGAGCTGTAGATAGGTGTACATGCAAGATCGACTTGTATTGTGTTCTTTCACTTAATCACAATAAAAAAAGAAAGAAAGACAGAAAATAGACGTGGCAATCTGCTTCTGAAAAGTCACAGCTTTGCAAGCCCTGTGGAACAGTTCTGCACATACAGGGTCACCCTGAGTCGGAATGAACTCAACAGCAAGTAACAACATATGTCATACATACATATGTATATATTTGTGTATGTATACATACACATACACACACAGACATGCACTGTTGTTTGTCCTCCTTGGGTTGATAGTGACCTGTATGTTGGAAGTAATTACAAACCTGTAGATCAGGATGAGTATTTGTCATGAATGCACAACTAAACATAGCCCTGTGGCATTCCGTAAGTGCTGTATACATTTTTTTGTTATCATTAAAAACAGATTTGAGATCTTTAAGCCAGCACTATGCTAGACTTCTTACATACCGTATCTTATTTAAGTCGGAGGAAACCTGTGAGATAGGTACTATTATTAGGCACATTTTATGGATGAGAAAATTGAGGCTTACAGGACCAAAGAGCTTCCTGAAATTCAGCTACTAATTGGAAGAACCAAGATTTCATCCTTTTGGTTATTATTATTTCTAATTAGTAATTCCATAGCACACTTTAATTTTGCTTTTCTTATTAAGTAAATGAAATTCTCAGCTTTTGTTTGTCTTTGAGCTAATTTTTTTTTCCTGTTGCAGTTAGTAGTAGAACTCAAGTCTCTGTTGGGTGATTGAATTAGGAATGACTGTACTTTCCTGACTCTTCTTTACCATGCATTTCTTAGGAATCTAGTCCAATTTCTTTTTTGCTCTTTAGTTTGTCAAATCCAGTGTCCCCCTTTCTTCCCCTCCCACCCCCTGTCCCCAGTCTCTTGGGCCTGCCTTTTACATCTGACTGTGATTCTTCCTTGCAGTTCTCTGTCTTGGTTTCCATGATCCATCATGCTGTTAGTTCTCTTTAGACTAACTACTCCATTTCTTTTTCTTTTTTCTTCTGTTTTAATCTTTTTTCCTTTATTTTGTCCTTCTTCCTCCCCTCCTACCCTTCTCACTTTCTTTTTTAAAAACTACAGCAACCCTTACTGTAATTGCGTCTGATATACTGATGGATTCCAAATTTGTATCTCTAGATAATTTTTTCTGGGTTTCAGACCAGTATAGCTAACATTTGCTGAGTCTCTTTTAGAAGTCCCGAAACCAAACCCGCTACCATCAAGTTAATTTCCAACCCACAGCAGCCATATGTAAGAGAATAGAACTGCACCATAGAGTTTCCAGGGAGTACCTAGTGGATTTGAACTGCCAACCTTTTGGTTAGTAGTGATAGCTCTTAACCAATTTGCCACCAGGGATGTCCCATAGTACCTCAAATTAAAGAGATGGCCAGGAGTTTATAACCACCTTGTTTAAATCAGTTCCTTTCCTGTGCTGGCGGTACCAGATCCTTTTGCTTCTTAAGTGTTTGGCACATATGTTCACAGTTTGCCTGCAACTCCTTGATCGTAATTCTGGTTCTATTTACCTTGCACTTTGTTGCGTTTTTTTTTTTTTTTTTTTTTTTTTGGTTGTGGTCTCATAGCCTCAAATCCATCATCCACAAAATTGCCTGTGTGATTGATCTACCTCAGACTGAAATCTGACTGTACCACTCCTCAGTGTAAAACCGTTTATTGCAGCTCTGTTACTTGTAGGATCACGGGCAAGCTCTTCAGTAAGGCACATGTGACCCTGTTTATTTGATCTCTGCTTTTCTCTGAAATCATGTCTCTGGACACTTTACTGTCAGGCAGTGCAGTTATTTTTACTATCTTAAATATATACCATATTTTTGCTCACACCTGGCATACTTTGTTTATGACACGCTTCTGCCTAGAATTCTCTTCTGCCTGTAGGTAACCTGAACTCTTTTTTTTTTTTTTTTTTTTTTTACTTTCTTTAGGAAGTCTTTTCCAATGCATCTCAAATTGTGTTACGTCCCTCTCCTGAGTTCCCAGTTTTCAGCATCTACTTCCTGCCTTGTCCTTTTGGTTTCACATAGCTATTGAGGAATGTATTTGAATGTATTTGACAGTTATTTGCAGTAGTTTTTGTCAGTGGAAATTCTGTAGTAACTCCAAAGTTGAATTCTTCCTTATTCTGTCTCTCCTGTGTTCTGTGCTTGTAAGGTATTAGGGAATCTTCAGAAATCATGAAATGTCTTTGAGGCAGTTGATAATTCAGAGGTCAATCCTCTAAAACAATGGCATTTATTAAACAAAAGTAATGTTACTAGTGTGAGACCAAAGTATAGTCTACATGTATGTGATTGTTGCATACACTGAAGCCTAGTACCAGGTTTAGCGATAATTTGAAGAATAATACAGATAGAAGAGAAATGCAATTTCTTGGTTTCGGCCTCGTCAGGGTAACACCAGTGTATACTAACTTGTTTCCACAGTTCGGATTCAGTGAATTTTTGACTAATCGTAACTTGTCAGGTTGTCATCTGAGATGCCATTTTCCTGTATCATAAGAAGAAATAAAACTCGCTATTTTATAACCAATTCTTCTCCCTAAATCTGTATGCTTTCTTCCAAAATAGGATACATTTGAATGGTATAACCTACAGTACCCATGTCTCTCCTATGATGTTGTGTGCTCCTTCACTTCTATTATCTAAGTATTTAAAAACTCAAGTTTTACTTTCCATTTGAGTCCTACATTTTTTTGTTATTGTCTTTTTTGAAAATTGTACATTAGACAGAGATTTCAAAGCAAATTAGGTGCTTATTAAACAGTTAATACACATACTGTTTTGTGACCTTGGTTGCCAACCCTATTTTGTGTCAACCCATTTCCCTTTTCTGCCTTGGGTTCCATGTTACCAGCTTTCATGTCCCCTCCTACCTCCTTGTCCTTGCCCCCAAGCTGATGTGCCCATTTAGTCTCATTTCTTTAATGGGCCTGTCTAATCGTTGGCTGAAGTGTGAGTTCTGTCCTGATGTAAAAGGGTGTACAGGGGCCCTATTCTTGGGTTTTCACTAGTGTCATTCAGACCAATAAGTGTGATCTTATTTTGTGTGTTACAGTTTTGTTCTGCATTTTTCTTCAGCTCTGTCCAGGGCTCTCTGTTTTAATCCCTGTCAGAGCAGTTGGTGATGCTAACTGGGTACCATCTAATTGTGCTGGGCTCAGTCTAGTGGAAACTGTGGTAGTTTTCGTCTTAATCCTTTAGACTCATCTTTCCCTTGTGTGTCTGGTTTTCTTTTTTCTCCCTTGCTTCAAAGGGGAGGGATGAGTGGAGTATTTTAGATGTACCCTGTCATGGATTGCATGTGTGCCCTCAAAAATGTGTGTATTGATTTGACTCGGCTATGGGTCTCAGCTATGTGATTCTTCTCATGCGTTGTGAATCCTACCTCTGTGATATTGATGATAGAGAATGGGCAGCAGTTGTATTGATGAGGCAGAACTCAAGTTACCAAGCTTGTGGGATAGAGAGAAGTGAGGAGAATAAATTGAGAACTTGGTACTACCAAGAAGGCAGAACTCAGAGCAGAGCGTGTCCTTTGGATCTGAGGTTCCTGTGCGAAGATGCTCTCTTTGAATTTAGACTCAGCCACCAGACTGTGATAACTTCTCTTGTTGAATAGACTTGTAACTTGTAAATAGATGTGGCTTACTAGACTGTGGTGATAAAAGTTTCCCTTCATGAAGCCTTCCACTCCTGATATTTTCTATTGGAGCAGTACCAGGTGACTAAAACAGAATTTGGTACCGAGAGTGGGGTACTGTTCTAACAAATACCTAAAATGTGGAAGCTTTTTTGAGACTAAACAGATGAAGAAAGAACCCAAGAGACTTGCTAGCATCTGAGAAGGTAGCAGATAGTGAGAAAAGCAGCAGCAGAACCAAAAGCCAACCCACAGAGTGAGAATGCTGAATGTCTGTGTACAGGAGGCCTCCTGGCAGAGTGGGGTGCTTCCAGGCACTTGAAGAGGTGGAGTGAGAGAGCTGAGTAACTGTGTGCAGGAGGCTACTTGATGGAGTAGGGAGCCTCAAGGCACTTGAATTGGTAGAGCTACAGAGGTTTGGAACACTTGCCTCTGCAGAGCAGATGTGGGTTTGATTCCCAGGCCATGAGGCCATAGGAAGCAGAAGCTGATGAGACAAGGTTGATGAGAAGCTGAGTTGCCTCAGTCTCAAAAAGTGTGGCCATAAAAGGGTGGAGCCAGGGCATTCTGTGTTTATAAGGGTGGAATTGCCACTCAGTTGGGCTTAAGATGCACCCTAAAGCCCACGCAGTAGAGTTGCTGTCCAAGTGGACCTGGAATGTGGAGCTGAAGCCCAGGGGCCTCCACTCAGAATCTAGAGAGTGTGGTCAATACCTGGAGTCTGAAGGGAAAGGTTATAAAATATCTGAGTCTAGAAGTATTGTTTTTAAAACCATGAAGGCTAATGTAATGTGTTCTGATAATTTACTTGGTGTCTGTTATGCCTTTCCCTGCAGTTTGTCCATTTTTAATGAAAATGTGTAATTTGTGCCTGGCCGTCTACCATTGTATTTTGGAAAGATAGCATGTGTTCTAGATTTCACAGTTGAAGAAGAGTTTATGGATTTTGGACCTGGGCTTAAGACCTTTTGTGTGCTACAAATGAATGTATTTTACTTGTTCTAATGGTGTAATTTGGGGGGAGCTAAAGAGTGGCGTGTCATGGATTACATTGTATCTTCCAAAAAATGTATGTATTGATTTGACTCGGCTGTGAGTCCCAATATGGTGCGGTTCCTCCCATGTGTTGTGAATCCTGCCTCAGTCATACAGGTGACAGAGAATAGGCTGCAGTTGTGTTAGTTAGGCAGGACTCAAGCTACCAGCTTGTGAGATATAAGGGAGAGAAGTGAGCAGAGTGAGTTCAGAATCTGATACCACCAAGAAGGCAGCACCAAGAGTAGAGCATGTCCTTTGGGACCTGAGGTTCCTGTGCTGAGAGGCTCTCCTTGAATCTGAACTCAGCCCACCAGACTGTGATAACTTCTGTTGTTGAATGGACTTGTAACTTGTAAATGGATTTGTGGCTTAGAGGACTGTGATAATAAAAGTTTCTCCTCATGGAGCCTTCCACTCATGGTATTTTCTGGCACTGGGTGACTAAAACAGCCCCTCGCCGTTTTTAACACCCCAGATGCTGCTTGTCAAAGTAGGATATAGCACATTTCTTTACATTACATGTGAGGCCAGTTGGACTAGGTGTTCCCAGTCCTCAGGCCAGTGATGTGATACCACAGTGAGTTTGGTTGTAGCTGTTTGGCTCCTACAGTGTCATACCAATGCAGAATTATTGATGAGGGACTTAGAGTGAAGCAGTCTCTTGTGAGAAGTCTCCATATTTTTATAATAGCTGTTCTCTAAGAAAATATCTCTGTGTCTCTCTTCCCAACATTATACTAAAGACTAGTGTTTCTCTTCTTGCTACCATTTAATTTTTATCTTTAGGTCCATATGTATGTGAAACTTTTCTTTCAGGTAAACTTTCTTTCTTATTTCCTTTTATAAGCTGAAAAATGTCAGAAGCAGTGAGCCAGTAGGGGCTGGCATTTGCCTGTTTCACAGTCTAACGTGTGAAGATGTCCTCTCCCCAAAACATGCTCTCTCACCAGTCCAGGAAGCCCATGTATTTCTGTGCTGAGGGGCTATTGCTGGCTTCATTGCACATTGCAAAGCCAAAATTAAGTGAATCAATGACTGTGTGTAATTGATTACATCACATCCCATTTCTTACCTGAGATTATTTGCCAGGTGTCATTTTGGGGCTTCCTGTGCATTTGTACATTTCTGTGTTTCCTGTAGGTAGGTCAGGAGGCAGTCTTTCAAACAGAATGGTGGGATACTGCATGGTTTCAAGTGAGGAAAGCTGTGCATCAGCATTATATCTTTTTATGATACCTATATGATCTGTGTACTTAGCAAATAAAGGAGGTGGACTATATGAAGAAGAAGGAGGCTTCAGGACTGGAGAAAGACTCCTTAACAACCTGTGTTATACAGATGACACAATGTTGCTAGCTGAAAGTGAAGGAGGTTTGAAGCACTCATGAAGATCAAAGACCACAGCCTTCCCTACATATTATACCTCAACATAAAGAAAACAAACCTCACAACTGGACCAAGAAGCAACATCAACATTGACATAGTCAAGGATTTCATTCTACTTCTACCCACACTCTTCAGAAGAAGCAGTCAAGAAATCAAAAGGCGTGCTACCTTGGGCAAATTGGCAGGGAAAAAAAAAAAGGAATAGCCAAACTCTTTGCTGTCAAGTCCTTTTACAACTTGTAGTGACTGTAGGATGGAGTAGAACTGCCCCATAGGGTTTCCATGGAGCACATTTTGGCTTTGAACTGCTAACTTTTTGGTTATCAGCTGAGTTCCTAACCACTCTTTAAAGTACTGAAAAGCAAAGAAATCTCTCACCTTGGAGTGTAACTGACCCAAGCCTAGAGTTTTCAGTTACTTTATGTGAAAGGTGGACAGTGAATAAGGAAGATTGAAGAAGAATTGAAGCCTTTAAATTGTGGTGTTGGTGAAGAATATTGAATATAATAAGGCTGCAGAAAGAGCGAACAAATCTGTCTCTGTCTGTGGAGAAATGCAACCAGAATGCTCCTTAGAACCAAGGATGGCAAGACAGCATCTTAAATACTTTGGGTATGATATCAAGAAGAATTAGTCAGTCCCTGGAGAAGCACATCATGCTTGGAAAGAGGAAGACCCTTAGTGTGATGCACTGACACCGTGGCTGCAACAGTGACCCAGGCCTATAACAGTGACTGTGAGGATGGCACAGGGCCAGGCGGTGTTTTATTCTGTTATACATAGGGCCACTATCAACCAGAATCTACATGATGGTACCTGTCACCAGCAACATGTATCTGGCTATTTGAGGAGACAAAGGGATCTTGATTGCTCCAGAAATTTCAAGGGCTGTGTTTCAGGAACCAAAGACAAAGACCAAATCTATGTCTTTGTATTATAGTTAGATTTAGAATCACCAACAGTTTAAAAAAAATTGTAGAAGGGATTTTTTTTGTGAAAAATAATACATTTAAAAGCAAGCAATATGGTTTATTAGATTAAAAAATCATACCCTTTTAGTAAAACAGTGTAGTGGAGTGAGTACATGCTGGCTAGGAGACCAGTTTCGGTCCTGCTGTACCATATGATGTGTTTGTCTTCCTGAGATGGTGAAGCTGAACTGCCTTGTAAGCTTGATTGACACAGACACCCACCCTCCAAAATAAGTAAATAAAGGACTCTTTAGTGCTTTCATGACCCTGTTATTTTTTGAATTTTTTGTTTTTACCATGTGTTTTCAGCATGCTGAGTGGTTGAACATGTGTAAATTTTTGCCTGGTATTATAGATTTTGGAAAATACATTAAAAGATGTGATTTGGGGAGCCCTTCTGGCCCACTGGTCTTGGGGTCCACTTAGGTGCTTGGGACACGTCTGGTTTTGCCTAATACCGCAGCTAGTTGGCTTCACTTAATGCTTCTTAGAGCTTTCACCATTATACAAGTCTCCACTGGATAGAAGCAGATACTTTCAGCAGGAAAAGTGTGTACTCTCAACTCCAAAGGCATAAAAAGTGAGTGGGTTGCTGTATATTCCACAAGTCATGATAGTCACTATTACATATTAATGAAATCCATATTTATAGTTGTCATTACTTTTTGCTTTAATCCTCAGATGTGTAAATTGTATGTAAATAGGCAGGCACAAATAGAACAGCCATAATTTAAGTTAAGGCTTGGCCTCAAACCAAGGTAGAAAACTATTCTGGACCACAAGGGAGACCTTTCTTTTTGTTTATTTACTTACTTTATTTTTTTTCTCTTGATTTTTCCTTTTGTAAGTAGGTAGACCTTAATGACCTGGAACCAAAAAAAGGCACAAAGACCTATTCCTGTACAGCTTGGCAGATCCCAAACCAAGTCTGTCATCTTACCATTCTACTGCAAGCAAGTGTATTTTTTGGTCAATATGAAAGGCTGAGACCAGGGTCTCAGTGCTCATCATGAAGTTCACTCACTCACTCACTGTGGCCTTCCCTAAGTCTTATACTGGATATGAGTAAGAAGTTGATAGGTGGGCAGCCTCCAGGCCCATTTTACCTCACTAAATGATACCAAGGAAACCCTGGTAGCATGGTGGTGAAGTGTTATGACTGCTAACCAAAAGGTCAGTAGTTCACATCCACCAGGCGCTCTTTGGAAACTGTGGAGCAGTTCTTCTCTGTCCTATAGGGTCACTCTGAGTCAGAATCAACTCCACAGCAGTAAGTTTGGGTTTTAAATGGTACCAGAGGAAACCTGATGGTACAGTGATTAAGCATTCAGCTGTTAACCAAAAGGTTGGCAGTTTAAATCCATCAGCCCTTTCTTGGAAACCCTATGGGACGGTTCTCTTGTGTCCTATAGGGTCACTGTGAGTCAGAACTGACTTAGTGGCAGTGGGTGTGATTTTTTTTTGATTGAGATAGTACCAGAGAGAGCATAGTCATAGTTACGCATCTTTGATATATTGATTTGAAAGCTCCACCTATTACTATTGTCTATTATGGAGTGACAGAATATAAACCATTCAGGACACATTCATTAGAAAGAAGCAAGGTATAGACAGGAGCCAAAGGTTTTAGCTCTCCTAGACGTGAAGAATATCCTGTACATGTCTATCATTGTCTTGACTCAACTGAAAGCAGGGTAAGGCAGACAGTTATAATGCAGATACCTGATTATTTTAATGCTCCCATTGTTCCACTGAAGAAAGATTTCCTTCATAGTTCATATTTTAATATTGTTAAATTATGAACCGTCTTTCTTGGTAACCAGCATACGTTGTTATACATCTTAAAGGAATGTGTTAAACATGTCTGTAAAACAAATTCTTTTGCATGTCAGTGTATGTGTTTGTACTCTTAGATTACTGTTAAGTGTATTAGGTATATTAGGATGGTCTTACAGTGAAGTGGAATGAAAAATGAATAAAATACATGTATTTTTTGCACTTAAAAGGCTTG
The DNA here is from genome assembly GCA_028571685.1 of Heterohyrax brucei. Classification (NCBI taxonomy): domain Eukaryota; kingdom Metazoa; phylum Chordata; class Mammalia; order Hyracoidea; family Procaviidae; genus Heterohyrax; species Heterohyrax brucei. The sequence goes on from CM053148.1 coordinate 111,861,113, forward strand.
TAATCTTCTACAAGATAAGACCTCAGAAGAAATTTGTAAAATGGAAAATAACCTTGACCTTAAAAACAGTGTCTCAGAACCTTTCTCGTTTTATTCCTTGTAAATCACCTAGAAATCAAATTATTAAACATGGGTTTAATATAGAACTGTTTGTTTTGGATAGACCTATTGTTTTGTATGAAAGGGTGTTTCACTGCCTTTTTTATTTACTATGATATGTTTTAAAGTGTTATGACATTGTTTTAGTATCTAACATTAGATGCTCTCAGTTTATAGCTTAGAACTGTTTAAATATTAATAGGTCTATTAACCAACTATAAGACTGTGGAATATGCAGTAGTTAATTTTCTTTATTTTTCTTTCTCTAAAGTACAGTGATGATTATGGTACACATAGTTAATAAAACTAAGCAGAGCATTGTTTCCATAATTGTGTTTTATTTAAATCTTGCAGTATTTGTTTTCCAACAAAGATAGCTATGCCTAGTAATGAAAGCAATAGAATTCTGGATCTTACCAATCAAAGTTTTCAGCAGTTTGCACCTTGCGCCAATTTTTGTCTGTAATTAAACTTAGCAGTGTGGTAATGTCTCTGGTAGCCAGTGCTGCTGTAGCATCACGTCTCATTACTGCTTCTTACAGAGTTGGGTTTAGGGAGTCTTTACAACACAAAGGCATTGTACTCCAGGAGTTCATTTATAATTTCATGATTTTAGATGTAAATACATTTTCTGTTGAAACAGTGCGGGGAGTGGTGAATATTTTCACATCAGTTCATTGGCTATGGCAAGATATGGAACCAAGTCCAAAAGAAGAAGAGTGCTCCAGTTTTGAGAAAAGGCCAATGATTGTTTTGAAAGAGGAAAAGGAAAGCTTTCTTTGCTGTTTTTTTTTAAGGCCAGTTTACAGGTGTCTGAGAAAAGATTCCATGTTGTTTTACGATACACTTCCCAAACAGTGCTCCATGGAACATTGATATCTCAGAGATGTTAAAAGATATATAAAAGTCATCCTTGTTTTAATAATAATGGGGAAATAATTCGTAATATATTCTCCCTTTATGGTTTGACAATACATAGTCGTATGTTGACAGTCCTTAGAAATCTTGAAACAAATCTGTTTCCTTTTTCAGTTTCAGCAGTACCCAGATACTTGGCTGCAGAACATCCTCTCCTTCTCTGTGAAATAAATGGCGAGTTTCCTATTCAGCCCTGGCCAGGGGAGGAAGAGGGGCCAGGGGCTGGGGAGAGGGAGAGAGCTTCCTCTTTCCATCTCCCTTAACTAATTTTTCATATTCCTTTATTTAAGGGACATTTACAGTCCGTCCTCAGTAGATCCTTAGCATTAGGTGTCCACCAATATGACTTAATTGAGAAGTAGTAAATAAACAAGGGAAAATATGTGACTTGTGTATAGGATATAAGAACTTTGATGTTTTAACTTCTGTTCAGAAAAATCATTGTTGTTGAACACTTGTATTTTATATGATCACGTGAAATGTTTTTCTCAGTTGAAGGTTGTATTTTTCTATTGATAGGACTCTATAGGAATGTCTCTTACAGCTTTATTTTGTGTTTGCCTGAAGGGCATAAGTAAAAACAAAAAGCTGCCGTGGAGTCAATTCCGACTCGTAACAATGTTATAAGACAGGATAGAACTGTCCTATAGGGTTTCAAAGGAGCAGCTGGTGGAGTTGAGCTGCCAGCCTTTGGGTTAATAGCCAAACTGTTAACTACTGACTCACCAAGACTTTGAAAAACATAATATATTGCTAAAAACTAAAGGGTTTTGCATCATACTGCCTGGGTAGGTTATGAATCCTGGCCCCACCATCACAGATTTCCCTTGAGGAAGTTATTTGCCTCACCAACCCTAGATTCACTTCCCTGAAGGAAAAATAAAAAGTATGCAAGTACCTACCTTAAGAGTTTGTTTTGAGGAATTTATAGAGCCTGTTAGGTGCACTGTAAATTGAAGAAGTGGGTGAAATTCCCAGTTCAGGAGTCAGAACACCTGGGTCTACATCTGGCATTACTGGTCACTGCTTATATAGTCTTGGACAAGTAATTTAATCTTAACACTCAATCTTCTTATGTATAGAGTAGTAGAAAAAACTACTGTCATGCATTGTTATTGTAAATACTAAATTCTGTAACACTTCACAATACTCCTGACAGTAAGCGTTCACTGTTAGCAAGAATTGCTGTTGATCTCGAGAATCTTTTGAAAGAATCACTACCAGTAACAACTAACCCAAATCATGAAGGTCTCTAGGGAGCTGAAACTGTTTACGCCCAAATGCTAAACTCAAGTTGGAACTTAGAACCCAGTCAACGATACTGCAGAAGAAAACACTGGGCAATCAACCCCCGTTGAGAACATAGCCAAGAAAACCCCACAGAGCAGTTTTACTCTGTGACACAGGAGGTTACTACTAGTCATAATCAGCAGCTAACAACAGCAAGCCGAATCACAGTCCTAACTAACCTGAGTTGCTGTGCGTTAGATCCAGAGTTGAGTCTTGGTAATGTAGTAGGCTATGCGTTTAGCTGATAACCAAAAGGTTGGCAGTTTGACTCCACCAGCTGCTCCTTGCAGACACTGGGATTTAGTTCTCCTCTGAGCTGTAGGGTTATTGTGAATCAGAATTGTCTCAACAGCAGTGAATTAGGCACAGACTAAATCCATAGAAAGACACTGCCATTGAGTTGATTCTGACTTACAGAAACTCTGTAGTACCGAATAGGCCTACCCCATAGAGTTTCCAAGGAGCACTAGGCAGATTTAAACTGCTAACCCTTTGGTTAGCAGCTGTAGCACTTGCCACTATGCCATCAGGATTTTCAAGCACAGAGTTAATACCTTACTCTTTCAAAAGGTAAGATTGATGGATCCTTATGTATTTAGGAGAAACCCTGGTAGCACAGTGTATTCTGATAAATTAGAAAGACATTGAGGGTCGCCATGAGTCGGATCCGACTCGACGGCACTTGGCTTGGCCGAGAAATTTAGATTTAGTGGACGCTTACACTGTATCAGAGCATCAAGTAGGTTATTTATTCCTCACAAAAAAATCCAATTTTTTGAATAAGAAACCTGAGATTCGTAGAGTTAAGTAACTTTTCTGTCATATGATGATAAAATTATAGAGGTAGAATTCAAACAAAGGCAGCCTCACTGCAGAGGTCTGCTGTTCTTGTACTGTGGTGACTTACTGTGCACAAAAAGATTTAATAAACACATAACTTGTCATCCTGAAATTTTATGCAGTAATGGAATAAAAAGAGATGAAAAGGGTGTGTGGGGGTGTGTGGGGGTGTGGGTGTGTATGCATGCTCATGGCATAAATATGTGCCCACATACTTTTTGCTAATCAATTCTCTAATGGACTGTTTCACTGATTTATATATAGTCTGGTTAAACCTCAGAACATAGCATATTTGCACATGTTACTTCAATTCATTGTCAATATTTATATTTATTCATGTATTTAGGTTAATTTCTATTATATTTATATAAATACTATATTTTTATACTCCTGATTTTATATGTAAGTTGTAGTAGGTTAATTTGAAAGAAAAAAATTAAACGTCTGATCGATTTTTTTTTAAGTTATTTGCATTCAGTATTTTCAGTGGTGTGGAAGAAAATTTTATAACCCATAAATTTAGGTTTCTTTTGTGATTCTCTTAGATGTGATAAAGGAACAGAACCGAGAGTTACGAGGTACACAGAGAGCTATAATCAGAGATCGAGCAGCTTTGGAGAAACAGGAAAAACAGCTGGTAAGTAGAACATTAAATTTCAGTTTAACTTTTCAGACAAATTTGGAAATTAGTGTTGGCATAATTAGCTAACCAGGAAAAATGCACATGGCAGGTGGTAAGTGATTTACTTGATGAAGAAGTGGTGTTTAACGCCTTCCTACATTTTTCTGCCTACCTTTGTTTATTGTGTCATTTTGCTGACTTTTATCAGCATTCTATGAATTCTGATTTTAGAATCAAATTATTCTTCAGTATGTGCAAGTCATAAATGCCTAGGATGAAATGTAATTGCACAAAATATGGACACATGTTCTTTTCAGCTGACAGCAAAGATAAAATAATCATGGAAAACAGGAAAAGGTTATAGGAAAATGACATCCTTAGTACTTTAAAGATCGCTGTGTGACAATGAGTATAATTTTCTTTTAAGAAAGATGTTTCATCTTTGCGTGTTTTTTATGCTGTTTTTACATATATGCCAGCTCAAATCTTTTTAAAAACCACAGCTTAATTGAGGTATAATTGACATGCAATAAAATGCATATAATTAAAGTATAAAATTTGGTGCATTTTGACATATGTGTGTACTTATGAAATTGTTACCACAACCAAGATACTGACATACTCATCATTCACAGACATTTCCTCATGTCCTTTGTAATTCCTCATACCTGTCCCTCTTTGTCTGTCCCATCCTGAGCAAGGCTGGCACTGTACTGTCAATGTAGATTAATTTGCATATTCTAGAATTTTATATAAATGGAATCATGCAGTATGAACTTTTTTCTTTTTTTTTTTTTGATATGACTCTTCACTCAGCATAATTATTTTGAGGTTAATCAAAGTTGTTGCATGTGTCAGTTCATCCCTTTTCATAAAAGATGGCTGTACCATTATGTGGATATACCACAATTTGTTTATCCGTTCACCAGCCAATAGACATTTGAGTTGATCCAGTTTTTGAGTGTTTTGAATAAAGTTGCTTATGACCATCAAGTGAAGCCTGTGTGGACATACATTTTTATTTCTCTTGAGTGTATTCACAAGAAGGAGATTTTTAGGTGATGGGGTAAGTGTATGTTTGACTATATAGGAAACTGCTGCATAGTTTGCAAAGTGGCTTTTGTATTTCTATTCTCAGTAGTACATGATAGCCACAGTTGCTCCACATCCTCGCCAGCAGTTCTTCCACATCCTGGCCAGTACTTATAACTGACAGTCTTCACAATACCTGAAATTGACAGTTTTTCAGTCATTCCAGTGAGTGTGTCCCTCACTTACCTGTCAACTTGCTGTGACTCAAACAGCAACAACTGAAGGTGATGCAAGACCGAGCAGTGTTTCACTGCATTGTACATAGTCTCATTGTGAGTGGGAACTGACTAGACAGCACCTAGTAACAACAGTAGGTGTGTGGTGGTAACTTACTGTAATTTTAAATTTTTTTCTCTAATTACTAAGGGATTGGACATCTTTTCTTGTATCTGTTTGCCATTAGCATATCTTCTTTGCCAAGGTGCCTGTTCAAATATTTTAGACATTTCTACAAAGAAAGATCAAATTTTTATTGCAATTGCGCTGACTATGTTGACCAATTTGGGGAGAACTAACATCTTAACAATATTGACTGTCGATCCATGAACATATTATCTCACTTTATTTATTTACGTGTTCATTAATTTATTCTCTGCAGTGCTTTATAGATGCAGTTGTACAGGGCTTGCACATCTTTGATCAGATTAATCACTAAGTAGTTCTTGTTTTTTTAATGCTATTATAAATGATATTCTTCAGACAGTTCATGCTATATTCAGATAATTCTTCACCATCACCATAATTCAAAGACATCAATTCTTTATCTTTCTGATTACTTGATAGCTGTGTATGCATAGGAAGTGATTTAAAATATCATAGCTTGTTAACTGCACCTTAGTCCTCAAAGGGACGTCTTTGCTTTGCAGTATGTCATTTGATGTATTGACTGCTGCTTCCATGGGTGTCGATTGTACACACAAGAAAAATGAAATCCTTGACAATTTCAATCTTTTCTGATATATTTCTTCTTGTGTTTATATTATTTTTGCTTGTTTTATTTGTTCTCCTTTTTCTACCTTCTTTATTCCCTCCTAATCTAAGCTATTACTTCTGTAAATTTCCCTTTTAAAAAAATCTATTTTAACAGTCTACACATTTTGATATTCTGAGGATTTTTTTGTCTTCTTAAAGTTCAAACTGTTACCTAATTCCTTTGATATTTTTCTCAACGCATGATTTATTTAGAACTGTGTAGTTTTAATTTCTTCTTATTTGGTGATTTTTCCATCTATATTTCTTTTGTTGATTTCTGACTTAATTTCATTGTGGTCAGCGAACATAGCTTATATGATTTCAGTCCTTGTAAATTTATTGAGTGTTGCTCATTTTGTGGCACCAGGATATGGAAATCTTGGTGATTGTTTAGTATGTACACTTAAGAGAATGTGCATTCTCTGTTGGTGGTGGAGTATAAGTGTCACGTCAAGCTGGTTGATAGTGCTTTTGATATCTTTATGGATTTTTGTAGCATACTTTAAGAGAGGAGTTGTTGAGATCCCTCGTGGTAATTGTGTGTTTGTGTGTTTCTCCTTTTTCTTCTATCAGTTTTGCTTCATATATTTTGGAACACTGCTAATAGTTGCATAAATATTTGAGTTTTTGTGCCACTTGTGTGAATTGTTTCCTTTATCATTATGAAATGCCTCTTTGTTTCTGATACTGTTCGTTATATTCGTTATCTGGTATATTAATGCAGACATTAATAATTTGGTGTATTAATGTTAAGTATTTTTACAGTGTAACTTTTTATTTGTAACCTAGTCCCCTCCTTTTTTAAAGAAATTTTTTATGTTGGTTTTTTGAGATAGCATGTAGTTGAGTTTGCTTTGCTATCTAGTTTGACAGTCTGCCTTTCAGTTACAGTATTAGGTGAAACATTTAATGTTATTGTATGTAAGTGGCTTTAAAAAATTTATCACCTTGCTCTTTATCAGTTTTTTTAAATTTTCTTCTAGGTTCTATGTGTGTGCTCTTTGGTAGAATTGCTCTGTCTTTGTGGATGAAGGTGGTTTTTGTGGTGTTGGGTGCCATCGAGTCGATTCTGACTCATAGCAACCCTGTGTTACAACAGAACAGAAGACTGCCTGGCCCTGCGCCATGCCCACAATCGTATTTATGCTTAAACGCATTGTTACAGCCACTGTGTCAATACATCTTGTTGAGGGTCTTACCCTTTTTCACTGATCGTCTGCATTACCAAGTTAGTAGATTTTGCTTCTCCCTCCCATGTAAACATGTGAAACAAATTACTACCTTCTAACTGCTCTTTGCCTTCATGACTTTTATAAAGGTCTCTTCCTTTTTTATGACTAGGAAGAAGTGGGTGTTTTATGTAACCACCTAAGTGACCCATGAGTTGCCTTCAAGTACATTGTAACTGATGATGACCCTCTGATAATAAGCTAGATGATTCTTGAGAAATAAATCACTCAGTACTATCCTGTAGGAATTGTTTTATTTGTTTCTCTTTATTTTCTCTTTTAGGAATTAGAAATTAAGAAAATGGCCAAGATTGGTAATAAAGAAGCTTGTAGAGTTTTAGCCAAACAGCTTGTTCATCTGCGGAAACAGAAAACAAGAACCTTTGCTGTAAGTTCGAAAGTCACTTCTATGTCCACACAAACAAAGGTGATGAATTCCCAGATGAAGATGGCTGGAGCAATGTCTACTACAGCCAAAGTAAGTAGTAGCCTTTCTTTCTGTAGATTTACAGTTTTACCAAAGATATGTAAATACTGATTTTTAAGTCAAAACTACTTCCTATCATTATCTGTATATAACGCTTAATCTCTGTAACTTTGACTGAAATGAAAGAAAATACTGGATAACCCAAGTACTTCTTTCTAGATTCTGGTTTGATTTTTAGTTTTTTAATTGTTTTAGAACATTTTCATTTTCCGAAGATCACTTATGCCAAGTGCCAACTGCTGTTGAGTCAGATCCGACTCATGGCTTCTAAATTTATAAAATTGTCTTAATAAAGGGTTTGCTTTTTTCTCTTAAATTTCCAGAAGAGTTTTGAGCGTCTTATTTCATTAAGCTGTAAATTCCTACTATTTTTGAGTAATAATTTCCTCTTGGTTCATTTTCAGTTCATGTTCACCAGGAACTGTTATGTATGTAAATAAGATTTTTACTGTGGAGTTGAAGAATAGTGAGTCTTTCAGTCGTATAACAAAAAATCAGCTGCTTGTTAGATGTCGTGCACTGGGAGGAACTAGAAGAAGTTTAAAACAAAAGGCCCTGTCCTTAAGCATCTTATGGTTCAATTGACAAAATTAAGATATATTTGAAAAGGCAGCTACCCCTCCTCCTTAGTCAGTGCTAAGCTTTGTTGAATTGCAGAGCTCTTTGAACAGTTTGATCTGAAAGACTTTGCAGAACACCTAGGTTGTACGAGGATAGTAGCAGTAAGAAGAGCAAAAGACAGAAAAGCCACAGAAGAGAGAAATGATGAGAGTTATATGAATAAAGTGGTATGTACTCACTTTTTAGACTGCCAGACACATGGAAGCAGCAGGCATTCATGTTAGCAGGGTCAGCGAGTACACAGTGGCACACTGTTTTCTTTAAAAAATAAAATGTCAGTATAAGTTTTGTTCTGTCAGTGAACTTACTCTTGATTTTTTTTTTTAAGGGCAGATCCTTTTGGTTTTCTTTTTTAGACATAACTGGCTTGGAAACAAGATTGTGCAAATCGTGATAAACTTTCAGTAATGGTGAGGAGGGTGACTTAGCTATTTTTGTTATTTTCTACAAGTGTAGGCTTTGAAAACACACTGCCATTGAGTCTCTTCCAACTCATAGTGACCCAGTAGGACAGAGTAGAATTGCCCCATAGTTTCTAAGGAGCACCTGGTAGGTTTGAACTGCTGACCTTGCTAGCAGCCATAGCTCTTAATGCTATACTCTTTGACACTGACTCGATTCCAACTTATAGTGACCTTATAGGACAGAGGTGAACTGCTATGTAGGGTTTCCAAGGAGTGCCTGGTAGATTCGAACTGCCAGTCTTTTGGTTAGCAACCAAGCTTTTAACCACTGTGGCAGTAGAGCATCATCCGGCATATACCAGTCAAAACCAAACCCACTGTCATCGAGCTGACCCTATACACAGAGTAGAAGTGCCCCACAGAGTTTCCAAGGAGCACCTGGTAGATTTGGACTGCCAGACTTTTGGTTAGCAGACATAGCATTTAACCACTACCAGGATTTCCATCCTACATATAACCAAAAACCTACTGCCATCAAGTCCATTCCAAATCATGGTGACCCTAGGACAGAGTATAACTGCTCCATAGTTTCCAAGGAGCGCCTGGTGGATTCGAACTGCTGACCTTTTGGTTAGCAGCCATAACACTTAACCAGTACACCACCCGAGTTTCCATCACTACATATGCCAAGTGCCGTTAATGCAGCAACTCTTTGCTTAGGTAGTCTAGGCGGGAACTGTAACAAGTAATGAGGGTGAAATAGAAAGCCACCAGACAAGTATGTAGGCTTAACTGAGCTTACAGTCTATTTAAGAAGCAATCTACTTAGAGGTAGTTTGTTCACTGGTTAAGAACATAACACTCTGGAACCAGACTACCTAGATTTTAGTCTCATTTCTACGTAGTAGTTGTTTGATCTTGGGCTAGTTAATTAGCTTTTCTGTGCCTTTATTCCCAATTTGTAAAATATGGGAAAGAGTAGTACTTATCAGAAAAAGCATTTGTCAAGATTAAATGTAACTTGTCTTTAATATTAGTATGTGTAAACTACTTAGAACAGTGTCTGGCATGTAGTAAGATTATATAGGTATTACCTGCTCTTTTAATAGTAGAACTACCCTTATTGTTATTGGTATTATTTACAATTATAGTAGTACAGTTTACACCAATAAATATAAACTTTCAATTATGGCAAGGTTTAAACAGATACATATTCTAATGTAGCAAATTGGAGACTGCTTGACTAAGGAAGCACATATAAACTGAAATCTGAAGTGTTTGATAGTGAAAGCAGGTGGAGAAGAGCATTCCAGGTAAAGGACTAGCTTATGCAACAGTCCTGTGGCAGGAGAGAGGATAGCATGTTTAGGGAATGAAAGATCAATGCGTCTAGACTGCAGTAGTGCGAAACGAGACAGAGTTGAGTTAAATAGAGTTGAGTTCATGTTATATTTCTTCTGCCAAATTACAGAATTTGGCTTTTAATGCTAAGAGCAGTGGAAAGCCAGTTGAGACTTAGGTGTGTGGAGAGGCATAAGAGTGGTGGGTGAGGTACAGTGCTATATTGGAAAATATTCTCTTGGCTGTAGCATTGCATACACATTCTCTTTTTGCTTCATATCTTTGAAAACTGACTTTTGTATGGTTTCTGTTAATATACAAAACTTGCTATATCTGTGTGTGTTTAATGTAAGCCAACTTGCTTGGTGGTGGTTGCCATTGAGTCCATGGTGACTCATAGCAACTCCACATATGCAGAGTAGACCTGTTCCATAGTACTTTCAAGGCCGTGACCTTGCAGAAGTAGAAGGCTAGGACTGTCTTCCAGGGCACCTGTAGGTAGGTGTTCACCACCATTGTTCAGCTGCTAGTCTTGTGCATGACTGTTTACACTACCCAGGGACTCCTGTGTGCCCAGCTAGATAGTGATAGTTCTTTTAATGAAATAAGTTGTGAATGTATAGTCTAACAGTTCTCTTCATATGATTTTGTAAAACACATTTTTTCTTTAAACCACTTTTAAAACTTACTGATAGATTAAATATTGTGTCATTGTATTCTATAATTCTTTTTGAAATTTAGACCTTAAAGGAAAAAAAAAACCTACGTGCTACTTAATAGGTAAATTTAATTTTGCCATTTGAATTGCAGTGGATTTTATATTAACAGTGTCTTTTATCACATAACTTTTTGCCTGCTGTTCAGGTGATGATGTTCATACTGCTCTTACCATACAGATGTTAAGCAGATGGCTTCCAAATGAGCTCTTCAGTTTTTCTAGAAAACTTATAATTTGTGTGTTTTATTGTGGTGGGATGGATATCTTTTTAAAACCTGTCTCCATTTGATGTCTTCCCTGTGGACTTACTGTATAGTAAAAGTTTTATAATTACATAGTTCACACAGGTTTTTTTCCTATATTTAAAGACAATGCAGGCAGTGAACAAGAAGATGGATCCACAAAAGACGTTACAGACGATGCAGAATTTCCAGAAGGAAAACATGAAAATGGAAATGACTGAAGAAATGAGTAAGTTTAATAAGTTGTAATGAAATTGACTGCTTTCTCATGTTTGAATTAGCAACGTTTATTTACTAGGAGCCTCATATTTTCACCCCTGAAGGCACACATGATGAAAGGAGAAATGATACTGTACCATTGTAGATAGGCATGAAATTTTAACTTCAATGCAGTTTTAAGTTGGCAATTTATTGGGCTAGGAAATAAAAAGTCTATTAATATTTATCTGAAGAAAGTAGTAAAATACACAATATTTTCTGACACATTGATCCTAATTGTTTTGTATTTTGATTAGTGGACCAGAACAGATTTGGGAGGAACATAGCTCTTCTCAGTAGCTCTTCTCAGTGTGTATTAGGTTTAATGTTTCAAAATTATGTTGGGTCTTTCATCCTAGAGAAAATTGACTTGTATTAGAGGTAGGAGATAATGGAAGCCTGTTTTGGTTGTCTTTTTCTTTTTCCTTTCTAGTCATTTTAAAATTTAAAATGTACTTTTAGATTTTGTATTATTAAATATAGACTATATCTTGTGGTGGAAACGTGGAAAAGACAAAGAAATCAAGCACATAAAAAACATCTGTCATACCACCTACATATAGTGACTGTTGATGTTATATATTTCTTGCCTGTATTTTCCCGTATTTTATAAAAATGAGATTGCATTGGAAACCAGGGCAACGAAACAATTTGGCTATTATCAGTTTCATGAGAAACTAATTTGTTAGGTAAATTTTCACCTAAATCTGAAAAAATAAAATGAGATCATATGTATTAGAGTTTGAATTACATCTTGCTTTTTAAATATATAGTTTAATGACCTTATATCCCTGATCTTGTGTACCCTGATCTTGTGTCTCGTTTAGTGTTATGGGCCTGTCTGATCTTTGGCTGAAGGGTGACCCTCTGGAATGACTTCATCACTGAGCTAAAAGGGTGTCCAGAGACAGTTCTAGGATCCCTCCAGTCTTAGACCCAACTGGTCTCTCTCTCTCTCTCTCTGCCCCCCTCTCTCCCTTTCTCTCTCTTTTTTTTTTCTTTTTTTTTTTTGATGAATTAAAATTTTTGTCTACATTGTTCTCCAGCTCTCCCTGAAGCTCTCTATTGAAGTCCCCATCAGAGCGGTCAGTGGTGATAGCCGGACTTCACCTGGTTGTACATGACTTAGTCTGGTGGGGGCTGTAGGAGTTGTGGTCAGTTAGTCCTTTGGACTAACCTTTCACTGTGTCTTAGGTTTTCTTCATTCGCCCTTATTCCAAATGGATTGAGACCAGTGGAGTATCTTAGATGGTCACTTAAGTTTTTAAGACTCCAGATGCTACTCATTAAAGTAGAATATAGAACATTTTCTTTGTAATTATGTTATGCCAATTTAGCTAGATATTTCTGAAGCCCATTGTGTTGTCCCCACAGCTCTAAGAATGACTATTTTGATATTGCATCACATCAGTATACTCTAATTGATTGAATTATTATTATTGGCCAGTAAGGTTGTTTCAAAATCTTTAATGTTTTTGATAATGATAAATATATTTGTATATATTTTTTTGTCTAAACTTCTGAAATTTCCTTAGAGTATTAATTTTTGGAAGGCTTTTGATTCATACTACCAAATTCTTCCCAGAAAGACCTTTTTTATTTAAATTTCACTGGCAATAAATGAGTGACCTTACATAATACCCTGGTCAACAGTAAAGTATTACTTAGATGTCAGACACTGGCATAGTTGTCATTGCTTTGCAAAGGTATTTTCTAATTGTTTCAAAACTATGGAATATACCAGCTTAGTCCTGTTTACATGCTGCATTTCATTTTAGCAGCATTCATACCAGTCAGTATGAAATAACATCTGATTAAATTATCAAGATTGCTGAACTAACCATCCTTGTAGTTTACTTCAGACTAATTCATTTCTAGGTTTCAGTGAAAGTGTATGTCTATCTTGAAAAATTCTGCAAGTTCTTTGTTTTCATTTTTACTTTAAGCCCATTAGACACTGTTTTCTTCAATGCCTTTGAAACATGAGTGACTTTTTAATGACTTAGAGAATTCTGACTAATATAGTGATCATAGAAGCCTTCATAGCCTGTTAGTGAAAATGCTTAGCTGCCTGGGGTCACCATGAGTCAGATCCGACTCCATGGCACTTGGCTGGCCAGTTGAAAGGTCAGCAGTTTGAACTCACCCGCTATTCGTTGAAAGAAAGATGTGACAGTTCTTCCTGAAAGATTTGTAACCTTGGAAACACTATAGGGCAGTTCTCTGTTCCTGTAGGGTTGCTGTTCATCAGAATTGACTGATGGCAGTGGAAACAGAATGGTAAATCGAGCCTAATTCTTATTTTTAACCTGTTTAATGATGTAACTTTGACTTGCTTATAATATTCTTCCTACATCTCAAGTGTAAATTTAAGAAGGCTGAAAATGAGGTTACAAATATAAAAACAGTGAGTTGTCTCCCACATATTAATAGGATATTTGATTCTTGCATTTTCTCCCTGATTGAGTTTTAACAGTTACCAGCTCAACAGCTAAGAGTTTTTGGAATAATAGTAAAAACTTTTAAGTTTGTAGCTATGCAATCATGAAGTTATTAGCTGTTGCAGATATTTTTAAAAATTATCACAGATTTGTTTCATTATAGGATACTTTGTGTTGAGTTAAACATTATTCCCAGTTTTGTGCCTCAAAATGTATTCACTGTGATTTGAAAGTGACCTTTGTAGTTTTTTGATTCACCTAGATTTGCTCTTCTGTACTGTATTGAATACATATACATAGTTGGGTTATCCCTAAAACTATAAATCTAATCTCAAATTCATTTGAAGGTAACGATTTGTTTTCTCTTCAAGTCAATGATACGCTTGATGACATCTTTGATGCCTCTGATGATGAAGAAGAAAGCCAGGATATTGTGAATCAAGTTCTTGATGAAATTGGAATCGAAATCTCTGGAAAGGTATAAATCTTCTCTGCTCAGTCAGGAATAGCTTCTGTCATGTTTGTCATGTAATTATTTTAAATGATCCTTTCCTATTGGGGCACTCTTGTAGCGCAGTGGTTAAGATCTCTGCTGCTAAACAAAAAGCTGGCAGTTTGAATCCAACAAGCACTCTTGGAGACCTTATGGGGCAGTTCTACTCTGTCCTCTTGGGTCACTATGAGTTGGAATTGACTGGGAGACAATGGATTGTTTGGTTTCGTGTTAAGTGCGTATTTTTATGTTTGTTTGAGAAATAAACTTCTTCAAGGCACATCCTGTTTTGTTATTGTTCTTCGTTGCCTTGACCCTAACTCTTGGCATGTTCCAGTCCAAATGTTTTGTAATACATCTTTTTTTTTGCCTTCTCCTTTCTTTCATATAGATGGCTAAAGCTCCGTCAGCTGCCCGAAGTTTACCGTCTGCCTCCACTTCAAAGGCAACAATCTCTGATGAAGAGATTGAAAGGCAACTCAAAGCTTTAGGAGTAGATTAGACAACAAAGTCATGATATTTTTGCTTATTTAATATTGTTTAGTATAAACCAGACACAGTGCAGAGTTCTTGTGCAGAACTGAAGACCATGAGTGAACAGATGTTTCCTAACTGATGGCTATTTTGAATCTTTTGCCAAAGAATGACAATGATGCAAAAATGAGACAGTTTGGATTTTAAGTACAACTATTTTGGAGTCATGATGTGTAAAAAGTTGACTTGTTTTCTGCATGGCAGTAGAGAAATTCATTACTTAGTGTCAGTTTACATGTTCTAAATCTTTTTACACTGGATGTAAAAAATCGTCTTAATTGCCACTAGGCATCAACGTAAAAGACATGTAAAAGTATTAAAAGTCTATCATTAAGTCTGTAACTGTTGCTTGTCCTTTTTAAGCGATTATGTGTTATGACCATAGGCAGTTCAGCTGCCAAATTATTTTTAAATGGCCTAAAAGTAAAGTACTATTTAGACGTCTGTCAAAAAAAGAAAAAAAACAGTCATCATCTGTTTTATTTTATTTTATTTTTTCCTTTGGGAGAACATTTGCTCGGTAAGTTTATTACCTTTTAAAATGTGCTTGGCACTTGCCTTAAACAGCACAAACATATTGTGCACATCTTTTAATTATTTTAACTGGCAGAAAAGAATTACATTTTAAACTGAAATTAAGGCCTCAGAAAAATTAAAATTCTCTTTTATAAAACTTAAGAAAGTAAATTGGGTGTGATTAGCAAAAAAACAAACTGAGTAACATTTTGTAAGTAGTAAGACAGCATATTTTCATCTTTCTTCCAAGAATTAAAGATATTTTCTCCATGTAAATGATAATTTAATCTCTGTTTAATTTTGAACTGGATTACATTAAATCCTATGTATATTGACTGTCTATACTGAACCCTCCAAATGGAGTTACTATGTTCAGTTAAGGACTAGTACTATACCATAACAATACTTTAACCTAAATTTTTAATAAAATCAACATTTTTTCCTTGGTAAATAAACTGCAACTTTGTCAAAAGTGACAGCCTGTATGTGTATTAATGTTTTAGTGTTTTTTAAGGTAAAGATGCGTTGGTGTTAAACGTACAGAGAATGAGAAAATAGGAAGGGAAATGGAAGGTGAGGCAGAAGCAGAATTTAGAGTTAAGGTTGTTTTGAAAAATGACTATGTGATGTGTGAGTTCAGCTCATCCCACCATAAAAACTGGCAGGAATTCAGATGAAAGCTGGTTACTTTGGGATGCTAAACATCTTGGACTAATGATGATAAACCATCAGTACATGTTTAGAGCAGGAGCCACGTGATGTAGGGATTGGTGGAGGAGTGAAAAGCCAAGCTGTATAATTTGTCATTTTGTAATGTTCAGACATTAGGTTTCCTTATTGACAGTACTGAATCCAGAGTTTCTCCAGGTATTAGTGGGTTGCAAAATTTTACTGTATTATGGAATATTAATCCAGAACATTTTTTTTGATTCTCAGCTGTATATAAGGATGCCAGGCAATGTTATTTTCTTTCTTGTTTACTTGTGGGGCTTTTGTTTCTACAGATTGTTTTACTTTAAAAAACAATGCCAATAAAATCTATTGCTGTTACGCTTTTTAAAAAGTTTTTAATACGTCTTCTACTCTATTTTTGTCTCTGCTGACATTAAAGATTTTTGTTTTTATAGAAGTTTTTTTTTTTTCCCCTATAAGGAAAATTAGATAACTGTAGCAAGGCTGATATTTGTGAGTGGAGTACACTGAAGTGACAGTGGGTTCATGTGAATTTGACCTGATAATGCCTTTCCTAGACCCTCTGGGGATAAACATTTTGGCCTTGTTTTTAAACATTTGTTGTTATCTGCTATTGAGGTGCGTGTGACTCACGGTGACTGGGATCGGACTGTTTCGATCCAGAGAGTTGTCACTGGCTGATTTTTGAAAGTAGATTGCCAGCCCTTTCTTCGTAGACTTTCTTAGTCTGGAAGCTCTTCTGAAATCTCTTCAGTGTAACAGTAACACAGGCCTCCACTAACAGACAGGTTACGGCTGTGCCTGAAGTGCATTGGTTGAGAATTGAACCCAGATCTCCTGCACGGAAGATGAGAATTCTGCCAGTAAACCACCACTGCCCCTTTGGTCTCTTAAGTCTTAGTCATTTCTTTCGTGTTAGTCAGACATGGATACCACAGAAGACTTTGGGACCCAATAGAGAGAATAATGTAATTCTGATATGGCTGCCTTTATAAAATATTGTGGTAACAGTTCTCCCTAGTGCTGTAAATTCATAATGTTACTTGATTCTCTGCTAAAAAAAATGATTGTTAAAGGTTTCTTAAAGATTAGGAAATAAGAGTTCCTATACATTGAACAAGACAGTATTATTTTTTTTGTCTTTTTCATGAACGTGCTTTCCCCCCTTTGTAGTAAAATAGGGGAAATAATTTGGTAAAATGATTTATTTTACTTAGTAAACCCATTGTCATGGAATTGATTCTGACTCAGTATGACCCTGTAACACAGAGTAGAACTGCCCCATGGTGTTTTCGAGGCTGTAATTCCCTACAGAAGCAGACTGCTGTGTCTTTCCCTGCAGACCTGCTTGGGCTAAAACTGCCTGCCTTTCGGTGATCAGCTGAGCACTTTTGTATTTTGTTGTCACCAAGGCTTCTAGAAAGAGAGCAGTGTAGTGACATCACTGTTACTGCAAATGAGGCATCCCGGTGTCTCGTCTTGTTACCAGAATCAACAGAGATTTCATAGTAGCAGAGTAGAATGTCACTGGAAAATGCCAGTGATGATAATACCTGGTCTCAGAAAACATGAAGTGGCCATCTATCAGATAATCACATCCCGTAGTCTGCTGTGCACGAGCACCTGGGTATATGTGGAAAGAGGCCTGAGATAGAATCTGGCCAGCTGCAGGCTTTCAGTTGTTTGCCTTGCAAATTGTGTTTATGATTTGCATCCTAATACCCTCTAGAAGAAACCACTCTCCCTTTGATCACATGCACAGTCTGATCTGGTCCCTAGACACACATTCTTGTTTTCGACATCCTTACGTTAAAATGGGAATCCTAGTGGTGTAGGTTAAGTGCTATGTCTGCTAACCTTAATATTGGCAGTTCAGATCTGCCAGTGCTCCTTGGAAACCATAGAGCAGTTCTGCTCTGTCCTAACAGGGTCTCTTAAAGTCAAAATTGACTCGATGGCAGTGGGTTTGATGGGGGGGGGGGCTATGTTAAAATGGAACCTTATTGGCATAGTGGTTAAGAGATATAGCTGCAAGCCAAAAAGATCAGAGGTTCAAATCCATCAGGTAGCTCCTTGGAAACCTTTTCGGGCAGTTCTACTCTGTCCTCCTGTGGAGTGGGTCACTGTGAGTCAGGATTGACTTGACAGCAACAGTTTTTTTTAATTTTATTTACTTTTATAATGTTAAAATTTTATTTCCTGGGTGGTACAAACAGTTCACACACTTCACTGCTAACCTCTGATGGGCTGGAAGTGTAAGCTGACCCAGAGTCACCCCAAAAGAGGAACCTGGTGGTCTACCTCTAAAATATCAGCAGTTGAAAAACTGTGATGTGTAGTTCTACTGTAAACACATGGGCTTCCCATGAATCTGAGTCAACTGGACAGCTACTTGTTCGGTTTATGTTCAAAGGAGGTGTGTTGTGAATTCTGAAAGAGACCCAGAATAACTTCTTTGATGTCAATACTCAGCATGAATAGCATTTCACAGCTACACAGAAACAGAGCAACTTTCCAGTGTCTGCTACGGAAGTTGAGTGGCAAAAGAAGGTTCTTCTAAACCTAGTTCCTTTAAGAGTTCATTGGGTTGAATTTATCCTAGAGAATACCTAGGGATTATCAATCCTGATTTCAGTCACCCTATTTTCTATAACGTCCACTCCTTACCCCAAGAACCTGCAAATACATGTCCCATTCCCAATCAGTGTTGACAATATTTCTTTTCTTTTCACTGACAAATCCTTTAAACACTTAGAGATGGAAAGGTAAACATATAAATAACTGAAAATCACTTCCATGTCTTTTTAAGGGGCGAATCTAGTGAAACTCTGTAAGGCTTACCTTTAAAGAGAGACTCAAAGATGTGAGATGGAAAGACTGGATAACTCAAGTCAGCCTTCGATGTTTATTCCCAAAAGAAGGAACACGTAGATAATACACACTAAATTACATTTGTCATTTATGTCTATGTTTAATCATTTTTCAAAACAGCATGTTTTAAAAATGTCAGTCAATTCCTACGAAAACAGCCTCAGTGTAGTTGGAAATTATAGCTTCAAAACTCATTAAGACAAATAAGCTAAGAGTAAATACCAGTGTATTGAAAATTAACTCTTGAACACTAAGGAATAGTTATGTCAATGTTAACTATTGATGCAATATAATTCCTTTGAGGGGGAAAAACTGATTCCCAATACTGGCTGTATCTAAACTTGAAAAGAATGACCTTATGAATACCTGATAATATTGATTGTGATCTGAACATATACATGTTGGTTATAACCAAAGCATATGTACATGTTTGTTTTCTAAAATATGATAAACATCTGCATATTCATATTCTACATGCAATGAAGTCACTATTCTAGATTTGCATAACAGGTTGCTCCTATTTGCAAAGAAGTGCATTCCCGCAAATTTAAATAAATATTCTTTGCAACACAAATCCCTGAACTGAAAATCTCGATAGTACAGTGAACTGCTTATTAATAAAGCAGATTCTACCTAAGCAAGTTATAACTGTAACAGAATCTCACTGTATTATCTTGAAAAGTAGATTATGCTGTGAAATTAGGCACCCTTCAAGTCTGAAGCCACTGTTAACAGTATACCCATTCATTCACTTCACAGATACTGCATGCCTACTTGGAGCAAACAGTTTGTAGGGCACTGAGCAAACACAGCGGTCATGCCAGACAGGGCGCTTGGCCTGCTGCAATTTATGGTGGTTTGAATGCGAAGAATCCGCACAGCTTGTTTTCTAAACACCAACAGATTCAATGTCTGGGGAGAATAAAAAGTTCATAAATTAATATTTCAACAAATCTCTTTGAAAATACTTCTTTGGATTCTATGCTTTAAATATTAGCTTCAAAGGAGTCCACTCCGATTGTGGTTCATTCCTAAATTCACTCATCAGGCACCTCCGGCTCTAAACTTCCAGGCTTTGTCAATTTGAAGGAGCTGTTAGAGTTGATGGTAAGCAGGTCAGTGGTTAATGAATTTTCTTAAATGCATCTTCCCTGGAGGGAGGTACTCGTTAACTCTGTGATCTGATGCATAGGCAGGCCTGTGTGTGTCTGTGTGTGTGGAGATGAGTGGAGAGAAACGTTTTATTCCTATTAGTATCTCAGGCTGAACATACACGATGTGATTTCTCCGCCTACTTAAATTTTCATGACTAACTCATGAGTACAATTTACAGTGTAGGGGAGAGTTTCTGACAATGCCAGTCCATATTGTGAAGCCAATCCAATAACAAACTTCTAGTTTTGTTGGGGGTAGGAATGAATAACAGACAAAAAGGCTTTTATTACACGATAAGATCTTATCTGCACTCAAGGTGCTCCTTAGAAACAGTAAATAAACTCTGGCTTAGACTTGTTTTCACCCGTTTTTCTCTCTGCCTTCGGTTGCAAAACCAAACTCTCACTACTTCTTTCTCAAGATTCAGTTCTTCAGCCATCCGCATGATCTCTTGAGAAGAAGGCTTGTTCTGTTCTCCAAAGTGTCTTTCCAGGGCATCTTTAGCAGCAATACTGGAAGGAGAGATGGAATTGTTTTCAGTACCTTTTTTTTTTTTTGACGTCTCAAAATTAAGGTTGATTGAAATTCCTAAATTTTAACATGAAAAAGAAGCTTAGAGACTGTGGAAACACTTTGGGGACGTTTCAGCAAAGACATATGTAACTTGCTAAGCATCAGAAGCTTGTGTTATGTAGGGTAAATTCACAGGAGTCACGAGGCTTAATGAAGCAGAAACCCCAGACTTTGACTATTCCACTTTGTGCCACAAGAGGGCACTCAGTTCCCATAAAGGAAAGGAACATTTCTACAGGCATTTCTAATGTTCGAAGACGTTTAGATTCTTGGCGATAAATGAACTGTCTACTAACAAACTAAACCAAAATAAATTGTTTTAGTAGTTCCTATGCGCATAGGAGGAATTCTGGTGGAGCAGTGGTTAAGCACTTAGCTGCTAACCGAAGGGTAGGTGGCTTGAACTTGCTTCAAGGGCAGCCCGCTTGCCTATAGATTACAGCCTTGGAAACTCTATGGGACTGCACTACTCTGTCCTAAAGGACTTCTGCGTGTCAAATCGACTCGACTTAAATGTATTTTGGTTGGTTGGTTGGTTATGTGCACGGGGTCGCCTTGAGCCACGGGCAAACGGCAAGGTACTAACAATGTGTACCTGATCCTATAGAGTTTCCGAAGAGCGTCTGGTGGATTCCAGTTGCAGACTTCTTTGGTTAGCAGCCGTAGCACTTAACCACTGAGCGAAAACCAAACCCACAGCCATAGAGTCCAGTTCAACTCACAGCTACTCCACAGGACAGAGTAAAACAGCTCCATAGAACGTCCAAGGAGCGCCTGGTAGATTTGAACTGCCCACCTTTTGGTTAGCAGACATGGCCCTTAAGCACTACGCCGAGATGGTTTTCGTGTACCCAATAGGAACTATTAAGAGATGAGTCCCTCTGTGTTGGAATGCAGAGGATCATGTTAAACTGTTAAAGAAACTGAAATGCTTATTAATAGTATTGTTATTTTTTAGCAATTTCAATACTCTATTGCCAGAGCAAGAATTGACATTTACAAGGACAGCAGTCATGCCACTTTCTAAGGAGTAATACTTGAATTTCTGTCTTTATCCAAAATTTGTGGTGCAAAAGTCATTTTGTATCAAACAACACCTACTTTCCATTAAACATTAAAAATGCCCAGCTCTCTATTCCTATGTGATAAGTTAGTAAATCACGCTTCTTCTTTCTTTCCCCCCAGCGTGTTTCCTCCGTCGATTTTATTCACATTATGTTTATATATGATGTTGTATGTGTATTACACCCAAATGTTCATTCTAATCATATGATTTCTTTTTTTCCTCTAGTAAGTTTTAATGTTTCAAAAAGATACCTTATGGTTGTTCTCCGTTTCCTTTTTCTTTCATTTGCTCCCATTTTTTCATTGTACAATGCTGTAATAGGGAAAATATAGGCAATGATTTTTAAAATGTATTTTTTTATTATCAAATTTAGGGTTCACACTTCCTTAATACAGCAGTGAAAAACTAAAATTGCTATAAATGTTTGCAGAGTAGGTTATTTTATGTTACAAGCCTTAAAGAAAAAACAACTAAGGCAGAAAGAAATAGTAACTTTGCAAAGACAGCCAATTATAAATAATATAGCTACACTATTTTTGCTGGAGCACCAGTTCTAAATGTTCTTAAACCATTCCCTTTATTGATATTGGTATGAATAGAGAATTTCATCCCTGTAAATTCTCATCTAGGGATTGCTTATGTTACTCATTTGGTAGGCTGATGTGTTCAGATGCTTTGGTTACACTCATAATAAGTTATATGTATGATTTACATAGAGCTGCTTACCATGGTATATATAGCACAGAGGCCAAACATCTGGATGTGTTCAAAAATAAAATATTCACCAGTTCATGCCCATACTACATAACTAGAAAGCGTTCCTTGTGTGTCTCCTTTTCTCACTACTTTCTCAGTAATTTTATTACATTTGTATTGGCTCTATATATATATTTTTAAGGAGTAGGAGATAATGTTTCTTCATAAGTTCATTAAATAAACTTTCAACCTGGGACAGCTTTGGTATTAATCATGCTGATTGAAGGTGTTACTTTCAGATTAATAACATAGCATCAAATTCAGAAACATAGTTTTAGTACCTCCTACTTGCTCAGCTTCCTCTAACCATTTGGATAATATGGCTTTCAGTTTGCACGCATTTTTAAAGCTGAGCTGCAGGTTTTCAAATCGGCAGATCGTTGTTTGACTGAATTCTGAGCCATGCACAGCTGCTAGAGCTTGCCCCACGTTTGTTTGGGTATATCCTGGAAAGGACAATCAAAACAGTTACCTCCAGTTTTTCAACAAGTGTTCTTTGGGGTCGATTATACCACAATTTGTGTATCTATCTTGGTGAATTAAGTATAGTTTTACAATTGTATCTTTGCTGGGGATTTAAAATTCGATAGTGAAATCTAATGTAGGATATTTCTCCAATACTTCAAACACAAATCTCTTTAGTTCATAAACTGCTTTTTCTTGAAGCCAAAAAAATTAGCATGAGAGCATCTCTCATTGGTAATATTTAACCAAACTGGATAGGTGTGTCATAAGTACTTTCTAAAACACTTAAAGAACACTTATTCTTTTTATCATTAATGTTAAATACCCAATAGAATCTGCTAAAACTCTTGTCATTGAGTAGATTCCAACTCATAGTGATTGTATAAGAAACAGTAGAACTGCCCCATAGGGTTTCCAAGGAGTGTCTGATGAATTCAAGCTGCTGACCTTTTGGTTCGCAGCCACAGCTCTCACTCACTGCATCATGAGGGGTTCCAAATGTCTACTAAGTAATCTGTAATTTACTTAACATAATACAAAAAATACATGGTGATCTATCAGAAGCCAAGCCAAGTGCCATCAATATTTTAATTTCAGTTTTAAGAGTGAAAAATTTAATTACCTTGTTGAAGGTACCAAACCAAACTAAAAATCACACTGACTTTCCTGAAAAGTATATTTAGGGAAATGTTTTATTACAAGACTGTAATCACCGTGTTTTACGTACACTTCTGAGCACATGTATCGCATCAGTTGTAATGTGTCTAGCTCCAGGCAAAAGATACGTATTGATTGTCCCATGTTTTTATTTTGATGTAAACCATCAACATCTAATTTGAAACATCCAGGCAATAAAATAGCACACTGAAAATGAACGTTATAAAAATGGCCACTGCTTTGTTCATTATATATAGTAACTGCATACGCCTATATTTATAAAATGATGACATATGATACTTGGCAATGAATGTCATTATGAAGTAGTCACCTGTGGTCTATTGCATTGGTGCCGAGGTTTGAACTATCATTTCAGTCTAGTTTTTAGAAATTCACAATACTGTATGTATTTAACAGAAGCTAATTGTTATAGTTATGTGAAAAACACTGGTAAATAGAAAATGAGGAAAACCTATAAACAGTTCACAGAAATGGAAATATAAATAACTGTCAAACACACAAATGAATGCTCTTCACTCATAATAACAGAAATTTTTAAAATGAAATTAGAATGAAACGCCACTTTATCCAATTTGCAAAAATTCATTACTTTTTCACTTATTCTATGTTCCAGTCACTGTTCTAAGGGCAAGAGTTACACCACTGAAGTGAAAAACAAAAAGAAACAAATTAAGCTTGCAAGCAAACAAACAAAAAGCTCCTGCTTTCCTGGAGTTTGCATTCTGAGGAAAATCAAAAGAGAAATTCATGAACTGCTGCTGGTAATAATATTGGATACAATTTCTATAGAGAACAATTGGACAACATCTATCACAATTACAGAAACTCTGGTAGAGTGGTTAAGTGCTACAGCTGCTATACAAAGGGTGAGCACCAGGTGTTCCATGGCAACTCTTCTATTCTGTCCTATAGCATTGCTAGGAGCTGTAATCTATTCAGAGGCAATCAGTTGGTTGGCTGGTTGGTTGGTTTTTAAATCACAGTTACTTATATACATATTCTTTCGTTAAGAAATTCTAACACCTTCCTTCTGCATCTATTTACAAGGAATGCCAGTTAAGTCTGAGAACTCATCCTAGAAGAACAGCTACATATCTCCCTGCTAAACATCACCACAGTCACCTTTGGATTACTCCTCCTGGGAAGCTATGCACAGATGCCAGAACCTAGCACACCCTTCAAAGAAATTTTGGAACTCTTTTTCAGGAATGGCGATTACAGCTGTCATCATATTACTCTTGATACCCCGAATGTCATCAAAATGTCTTCCTTTCAATATTTCCTTCATCTTTGGAGAAAGAAAAAAAAAAGTCAATGGGGGCAAGATCAGGTGAGTAGGGAGGATTTTCCAATACAGTTATTTGTTTCCTGGCTAAAACCTCCCTCACAGACAACTATACAGTTAAGTTCATAAACTTGCCACAGTACTACTGTGTGCAACGGCCATTCCAAAAAGAGTTCCAAAATTTCTTTGAAGGGTGAATTAGGCCCTGGTGTCAGTGCATAGCTTTCCAAGAGGAGTACTTCGAAGGTGACAGTGGTGATATTCAGCAACAAGGTATGTGGCACTTAGAATAATTAAACTTGCAAACTTAATCGTCAGACCTCTTAGGTAGGTACAAGTGAAATTTGTAAGTGTAGTAATCTCGGTGGCATTATTTTGAACAGAAAAAGATTGGAAACAATCTGAAGTCCATTAGTAGGGAGCTGGTTAAATGAATTGTGGTATGTCCATAAAACAGACTGTGACAGAGTGGCGTAGGGTATCTCTGGAAGGATACACACATATACGTACAAATTAACAACACTAAGGAAAGGGAAAGCAAAGAAAAGCAGAAGAGAGACATTGCATGGTCTAGCCTTTTATGCTTCTGAACAGTGTAAATGTAATCTGCAATTAATATACAAATCAGTATTTTCGGCTGTTAAGAATTCACAAAGTGTTGTGAATTGAACTATGTCCCCCCAAAATGTGTGTATCCATTTGGCCAGGCCATGATACCTGCCACTGTGTGATGCTCCTATGTGCTGTAAACCCTGCCTCTATGGTTTAATGAGGGCAAACGGGCAGTAGTTGTGTTGGTGGTACAGGACTCAATGTGTTGCGCATCAGGCAATCTCTTGGGATACAAAGGAAAGGGAAGCAAGCAGAGAGTTGGGGACCTCACGCCACCAAAAAGCAGTGCCAGGAGCAGAGCAAGCCCTCTGCAAAGGACTTGGGGTCCCCAGGAAGATTGACAACAAGGACTCCCCTCCACAGCCAGCAGAGAAAGCCTTGCCCTGGAGCTGATGAGCTGAAGTTGGCCTTGTAGCCCACTGAACTGTAACAGAATAAGTTTTTTCTTTTAAAGAGAAGCCATTCACTTGTGGATTTCTGTTACAGCAGCACTAGATGACTAAGACACAAGAACTAAAGATTTTGTTTGGTTTTCATAATCTGACTTCCTGAATTCCACAGTACAGATGTAAAATGAGAACTGTCTGGGACTTTCGAGCAGATTATAAGAAATTTAAGAGAAATAGAGTTTGTTGACAAGATATTTGCCCCACCACCCCCAAATAAGCACATACCTAACTTAATTCTTCTCACTTTAAATTCATTGGCAAATTTTTCAAGTTCTCGAATTTCTGGAGAATCCATGTCTATTGGCTCTTCAACCAATTTACTTTTCCGTCTAAGTTCCTGCTTGAAATCAGCAACGGCTGGGTCCTCTGTCAGGAGAGGTTGGTGCATGGAAGGAAATCCATGACTCAAGGTGTGATCAGGAAACTTATAAAGGCAAGGGGTTAGGCTGCCTATAAATAAACCAAGAAAGAAGAGAGTCACATGTAATTATCCCTCATTTCTACCCAACAAGCAAGGGTCCCTGCTCTTTAGCTCCCTTTATTCTGCTACAAGCCAAAAAAAAAAAAAAAAAAAAAACGTACTGATTTCAAGTCCATTCTGATTCATAGTGACCCCATAGCACAGGTCAGAAGTGCCCCTGTAGAATTTCTAAGTCTGTGATATTTGCAGAAGCAGAGTGTTACATCTTTCTCTCATGGAGTGGCTGGAGGGTTTGAACCAATGACCTTTTGGCTAGCAGCCAAGCACTTAACTAATGAGCTACCAGTTCTGCCTTGTTCTGCTACCAAAACTAAAATGAAACTCGCTACCATAAGTTATTTCCGACTCATAGCTGCCTTATAGGACAGAAGAGAACTGAAAAAATATAAAATAAAAGGGAATCACTTCTTCATGGTTATGTAAGCCACCACTGTTGATTTCAACTCATAGTGATACTGTAAGATGGTTATTTAAAGAGAAGCAAAAAAAGAAAATGAAAAAATGCCCACAAGAAAGGAAAGGGCACAATTCAAAATACGCTAAGTACTCCTCCACCTGAGGAGCTCTGCTGGAGCTCTGGTTAAGAGCTACACAAGCTGTGACTGCTTACCGAAAGGTTGGCAGTTGGAATCTACCAGCCTGCTCCTTGGAAACCCTATGGGTTTCCAACAGCAACAGGTTTGATTTAACCCACCCTTAAATATAAAGCATTAACTCTATTGAGTGGGTTTAAACAATGAACACCATAAACAGAAAACAAAGCAAAATGGTAGAAACAAAAAGTGCTTCTGTGCTTTATTCTTTATTAGGAAAGTCCATCTCACTTCGGCAATATGGGTGAGATGATGGCACTTAAGCCAAAGTCCAACACGTTTTGCTCATAGATTCTTCATCAGTGTATTATGGTTTCTGTTGGTGGAGATTTCACTTCAAATTATGTTTAATGACACATTGTACAACCAAGACATTGTGATCTAAACAAAATATTGAGTAATTAATCATTTTTCTTGGGTATGAATAAATATTTAAAGTAAAAATAAATTGCTACCAAAACTCAAACCCATTGCTGTTGAGTTGATTCTGACACATAGCGACCCTATGGAGAATATATATAGCGATTATTTTGAGAAACTTATTCAAAAATACATGATGGCTATCTCTCCATAAATACTTCCATAAATCAAATACATGAGTAATAATATGTTATGCCAGAATCTTTATCTTCCATAAATATATGAATACGTAATGAGCAAAGAATAGTGTAAGACAGCAAATCGTTGAGTTATATTACTCATATAAGTATACATAATTAAAAAGTGCACACCATCTAGTAGACTATGTAATTCTTCTGAAACAAAGTAAACATGAAAATAAGAGGTGAAATAAAATTGGGTGCTTCTCAGGTGTGAAAAAGATTTAAAGGAAACTACTCTTATACTGGAAACCCTAGTGGCATAGTGGGTTAAGTGCTATGGCTGCTAACCAGAAAGTCAGCAGTTCAAATCTGCCAGGTGCTCCTTAGAAACTTAAAAGAAAAAGGCCCTTGTAAGAGCCCTTTAAAATGATTGAAAGCCTAGCTTTTTGACCATCAAAATAGTTATACTAATATTTGAAGGTGTCATATCCTTAAAATAAAATTGCCATGTACTTTGTCAATGAGAGAAAAAACTTTCTGATCAGATCAACTGACCACACGCCAAAACACAACGTGTACAGTTAACTGTTTTTTTTGTTTTTTTTTTTTTTTTTAAGTACAACTGGCTGACTGGTTTGTGAAAGTATCTTGAGGCAGTTCTACTCTGACCTGTAGGGTTGCTGTAAGTAGGACTGGACTCAGCAGCAGTGTGTTATTTTTCTACTCTTACATTTCCATGACACTTTCACAAACCAGTCATCCAGTTGTACTTAAAAAAAAAAAATCGATTAACTGTACACGTTGTGCTTTGGCGTGTGGTAGGTTGATCTGATCAGAAAGTTTTTTCTCTCGTTGACCAAGTATATGGCAATTTTATTTTAAAGATCTAAGTGACACCTTCAAATATTAGTATAATTATTTTGATGGTCACAAAGCTAGGCTTTCAATCATTTCAAAGAGCTCTTATAAAAGCTCTGTTCCTTTAAACTGGTGTGAGGTAGTACTTCATGGGAGAGGATTTGCTGAGTGTGTGCTTGAGGGAACTTGTGTCAGCAAAATCTGAGCTGCATGTTGATTCTCAGTGTGAACACGGACCTGGTGACTCCAGGCCAGGAATTTGGAAAAGATACTAGAATTCTCAGACCAGCTGAAAATTTATTCATTGAGCAGCACTCACCTTGATTTGGTGTGCAGGACAGTGGTAGCAAAAACATCTTAAGGTGTTACAGCAAATGATTACTGGCCACTAGCCATTCCTTGGAATCCCTGTGGGGCAATTTTCTTTCCTATAGGGTCTCTATGAGTCAGAATCGGTACCAGCGGGGTGGTCCACAACTGGTTTTACGTTTGTGCTATTTAATCAATGGGTCATGGTTGCCTCTGTGCAGGCTTAAGAAAACTCAAAATAAAACCCATTGATATGGAGCCAATTCTGACACATAACAATCCTGTCAGACAGAGTAGAACTGCCTTACAGTTCCCAAGGAATGGCTGGTGGATTTGAACTGCCAACCTCTTCATTAGTAGCAGAACTTAACCACTACACTACCAGGGCTCTGAGTGAGGCTAACCATGTTCTTTGTTCAAGGGGATGGCCTTAAATAACCAGCGATGCCTGTCCGCCTGGGAAAGGTAGCATACAGCTGTGTGCTTGGCATTCTTCGTGGATGTAATCAGAATGCAGAGATGATGACAAGCATCCGCTTGAACTTTCAGTGGTTACAATACACACTGTTGTATTTTTTATAATGAAAGTAACCCATTAACCATGAATTTGAATTAACTAAGTGGCCAGCTTTCAAAGAAGAATAAAAAGTGTGGCTTTTCTTATTTTTTTAATTAAAGAGAAATCACAGTTTACAGGCAATCATTAAAAACATCAGTCTTCTCTTGACCATAAATGTAGGAAATCATAGTTTATTCAGAAAGCTGAATTTTTAATGGTATAAGTCAATATTTTTCTGGAATATCATTTTATAGTTTTAAATGTTTTTATACTAAAAGGAGAAATTTAAGAAATGAAAAACACAAGAATGAATTTCTTTGTTCAATTTTACTTCCAAATTATATGCATAAATCAACATTTATTTTCAGTGCTGATTATGGTTAACAGAATACAAGTCAGTAGGAAAAGATTTCCTTAATGTCTGATTCCTTCATCCAAAGTTTCTCTGTCAGTATCATACATGTGATACACACACACTCTCTCACTGACAGGTCCACATACTTGTAGTAGCATACTGTCATTCAAAATAGTCTCCTCATTTCTGCAGTAATTGGAAGCAATCAAAGAAGTTATAGGGGAAAAAAACAAAAACTGTGCCCAACAAAACTCTCTTTTATTAATCATTAATCTTTTTTATCTGGCTATACTCTGAAATTAAGCACCAAGTTGTGTGATGAGTGCATCACTTAGGCCAGATTTCGTCCTTCTTTAAGTGTTGTATTGTCAGTGACTTCATGTAATTGTCAATAAATAAGTAGCTACATTTGGTATAGTGATGATTCATTTTTCTAAAGGAGAAACTCGGTAGCATTGTTAAGCTCTCAGTCACGATTCAAAAGCTGCCAGAGATGCAAACCGATGTTATTAAAGCCTGCAAATCACTCTCAGCCTGCCTTCTCTCCCAATCGCTCTCAGCCTGTGTTCTCTCCCAGTCGCTCTCAGCCTGCGTTCTCTCACAATCACTCTCAGCCTGCCTTCTCTCCCAATCGCTCTCAGCCTGCCTTCTCTCCCAATCGCTCTCAGCCTGTGTTCTCTCCCAGTCGCTCTCAGCCTGCGTTCTCTCACAATCACTCTCAGCCT
Organism: Heterohyrax brucei; assembly: GCA_028571685.1. Taxonomy (NCBI): domain Eukaryota; kingdom Metazoa; phylum Chordata; class Mammalia; order Hyracoidea; family Procaviidae; genus Heterohyrax; species Heterohyrax brucei. The sequence goes on from CM053148.1 coordinate 111,891,255, forward strand.
GCCTTCTCTCCCAATCGCTCTCAGCCTGTGTTCTCTCCCAATCGCTCTCAGCCTGTGTTCTCTCCCAATCGCTCTCAGCCTGTGTTCTCTCCCAGTCGCTCTCAGCCTGTGTTCTCTCCCAATCGCTCTCAGCCTGTGTTCTCTCCCAATCGCTCTCAGCCTGTGTTCTCTCCCAGTCGCTCTCAGCCTGTGTTCTCTCCCAATCGCTCTCAGCCTGTGTTCTCTCCCAGTCGCTCTCAGCCTGTATTCTCTCACAATCACTCTCAGCCTGTATTCTCTTGCAATCACTTTCTGCATTCTCTCACGGGATCTTCATAGACCGGTTGTCCAAAAGAAGTGCTGTAAAGGTACACACAGCCTACCAACGCACTCTGTCTGGTGTAGCAGCCACATGCGGCTATGAGCCTTTAAAATGGGGCTGGCGCAACTGAACAACCAAATTTTAAATTTAGGTAGTTTATTTAAATTTAATAGCCAAAGGTGGTGAATGGCTACCATATTATTACTGGAGGCAAGCCCGACCACAGCACCAAGAAGCTAGACTAGCAATCTGACATGCAAAGCAAGCAGCCCTTCGGCGGGCTGTGCAGGCAGTCAGCTATAACCACTGTGGTCTCTGGGGGCACCAGAGATCAGAGAAAATCTCGATACGTGATTATTTTACAAGATATTTCCAAGGTTAAGAGAGAAGTATTTCAAGACACTCTGTTCGTGATTCCGGCAGGCCCAGGATCTCCATCTAAATATTCCCAATACAATCTCACTTATAAAGAACTTTTTTCTTACCTGCCATCACTCCATAAGTTGATGCCTGGTTTCCATAATGGCAAGAAGGAACAGAATAATGAAGCCCTGTTGCTGTGTTTCCCAAGGTTGTCACCAAGAAATTTATGCACAAACATTTAGGAGTTTGGATCAAAGACAAAATAGATGCAACTGGTAAGAAAATGCATGAGGATTGAAGACACATTCATTTCACTTAAGAAATATATACATTCATGTGATGTTTAATGTTACACGCTAACTTTAGGAGAAACATCGTCTGATGAGTAGGTTAAAATTTGGGATCAAGATTTGTCTGAAGTAATAAATCATAAACCACAAACCATTCTTTTGTCCCATGAAGATGCTGGAGGAATACCTCTTAAAATTCTTATACAATACAATAATATGAAATAGTCTTTTTCTTGAAGATTTAGTACATTAGTCTTTTATTTATTTACTTTTTTACTTTTATTTATTTTCCTAAAACAATCTTCAGCCAAAGAGAAAATGGCAGAGTATCTAATCTCCTTTTGGATAGAAGCATAAACACTTCACTATATTTAAGGTGCTACGACACACCTGTGACAGTGTATGTGTATTTTTGTTGTTGGTTAAACCATGAAAAGTTTTCCGCATGCACACAATCTATTGAACAATTTAAATTAGAGAGCTCATTAAAAATAAATTGTTGAGTGACTTGACTTGCATAAAAGCTGAAGCAAATATATGAATATAATCACACTGAAGAGTAGCCATACGTCTCTTAGAATCAATGTACATTTTGAAAGTAAATTTGAATTAACGAACTTTCATTAAACTTAAGCACTGATTTCCAAGTTGGCTAAGACTTCTGTGGACTACTAGTGATGAAATGACAAGTCAGTGTTTTGTTATTTTTCCTCCGTGGCCTGCGTATGGTGTTCAATATTTGCTAATAAAACATAATTATTTCTTTTTGAACAAATACAGGCAATATTATAATTTATAAAATTAGAATTCTTTGGGAAACCTTGGTCACATAGTTATTAAGAACTACAGCTGTTAACCAAAAGATCAATAGTTTGAGTCCCCCAGTCCCTCCTTGGAGACTCTACGGGGTAGTTCTACTCAGTCCTATAAAGTCGCTATGGAATCCACCGGATGGCAACGGGTTTCGTTTTGTTTTTGGGGGGAAATTTACCTATTCTAGAGATTATATAATCTACTACTTAAAGACACGAAATCGCTTCAGAAACTAAAACATATTTTTGCTAAATATAGAAAATTTTTTACTATTTTTAAATAGCCAGCTTAAATATCTGCATAAATTTTCATTTTATAACTGGTATGTGGAAAGAACTGAAGTCATTTTACTTTATAATTATTACATTACTCCTTCCAAAGTTAAGCAACTAAACTTGAAACATATTTAGTATCCAAATGTTCTTCTTATGGTAACCAATATTTTTTTAACTATTGGACAATTAGAAGTACATGAGTGTTTTACAGAAAAATTATAAATCAATGTTGTCATCATTTAAGACATATTTAGATATTTTATACGGAGCATTATTCTTTACTTGCAAAGTTAGAGTAATTTTTGTTGTGCTGATTTGGGGAAGGTAGATAAAGGACAGACTAACTTTCCTAATAAGCAAACTATTTAGTTTTAAATAATTTCAAGCCTAAACTTGCTAGCGCATTGCCTCAATTCTGTATTTAATTTTCTTGATAACCATATTTTTTCATACATAGTAGATTAGACAAATGGTGTATCTTCCTCCACATCCTCAATCTATATATAGCAAGGTAATTCAATTATTTAAAATGGTCCCTGAAGACACAATAGTTAAAGTTTGACTGCCAGCAGAAAGGTCAACAGTTTGAGTCCACCAGCCACTTAGCAAAAGAACAATGTGGCAGTCTGTTTGTTCTGTAAACGTTATACCCTTGGGAACCCTGTGGGGCAAGTTCTATCCTGTTCTATAGCATTGCTGAGTCAGAATCGACTCAGCAACAATGAGTTTGGTTTGGTGGTATTATTTAAAATGCACTTCAATTATTTAAATAATAATTTTAATTGTTTAGACCTATTAACACATTTTTTTTTTATAAAAAGCTATCGTATTTTTAAAAAGTATATTTTATGGAATAAAGCAGGAAATTTTTTTCATTATCACCTTTTAGCTAAATTACAAGAACTTCTAACGGATGAACAAAAAAAGTCTCTGCTTTCATGATTTCATTGGGACCAGATATCTGATCTCTAGATTCTTAAAAATTCAGCTCAAAGACTCCTGTAATACATGTATGTTTGGACACTGCTTAATTGCTATAAATGATAGAGCATGTATCTCTGAAATCAGAATAAAAATGTAGCACCTCGAATTTTTATTTCTATATGTTTAAAATGTTGTTTCTAAATGTGAGGTAGATTCCACTTAAAGTAAATGGTAAGTAAACAGTATATTGGTACTTTAACGGAGAGTATTTACTCAATTTAATGTTTCGATCCATTTGCAAATGAATTTTAAAACACTGTTATTGCAGGGTTAAACATAGTATACTTTAGCAAAATATACCTGTTTGGTTGATTCTGTTGGGGTATTATACTTGAATTCTCAAGTTTAAATTTTATTTAAGTAGGTTATGTAAGCCAGATATTGGAACTTTGTTAAAAGTACAAATTTCTTCAGAGCAAAATCTTGAGAACATTTAACTCAATTCTTGGACTCTAAATAGCATATTGCTTCAAGCTTTGATTTTTGAGCTTTCCATTTTGAAACCCGTTATTGATGGTTTTGGCCATTATTCAATTGTGTTTACTAATGTTTATGGTTATTTTTAGATACCATAGCATAGGTGATTGGAATCGAAAAAGATAAATAAATGTATAAAATAAAGAAGTGGATCTTTTAAGCATAAAATTATTTTTTAAAAAAAACAAAATTCGCACTGTACCCAAAACTGTTAGCAGTAAAATGATTTCCAGATTAAGAAATCCAAACTCAATTAATTTCTGATGTGCAAAACAGATTTTCTTTTGAATAAAACAAGCAATAATATACAGTGCCATGCTTACTAATACTTCTTGAACATTTTCTTAGGTATTTTGTTATCTTTAACATCCTTAATATAAAACAAATTATATTGAATGAAAAAAAAAAAGAGAAGTCAAGAATTTCTAGACTAACGAGACTCAAACCATCTATTCTGGAATCTTTGGGCCCAGTCCGTATAAATTGCTATTAGAGTCAGTACCTGTAGACATCACATTGGTGGCATGATTGGAGACTGGTAGGCACTCGGCAGCACTGTGATGCATTATGAGAGGCAACGTTGCAGAAGAGTCAGAATTCAGAGGTATAAAGGTGTCAGCTGAAGTAAAAGGTTGGCAACTCATTCCCGCAAGAGAGCAGGAAAATACAGAGGACCACTGCTTCCCAAATGAGAGTCTTATTATATTACCTTCCCAAAGGGCCGTTTCACTTCTCACTACCTGCATATATACATCAGCAGGGCTCTGCAGCAGCAGGAGAGCACATGCAGGTATTTATACCAAAGGGAAATCCCTTCATACATGTTAACAGTCTTTTCCCAGGAGTATTGCTTTATCAATCTGACCTGCCTTCTTTTTTACCCAAACATATTCCATATCTAACAGGGGACCTGGTTTGGGGGTATAGTCCTAGACTGAGGTGAAGACAGAAATCTGAAACTTTATTTCACAACTTTGGTAATTCAGGCCTTTTAGAAAATAATGCAGAGTTTTGAATGAAGTGCCCATCTAAGAAATAACACTGGAATGAATTGAAAAAAAACGTAGATGTCTTTTTGCTACAGCTACAAACTTACATAAGAGATGCTTTTCTTTTTGGTATCTTTTCATTAAAATTACATAATTACATGAAATAAAAGAATTGCATGTTAGTATAGAGTAAAGCCTGTGAAACCTGGAATCTGTGTAAGGCAGGAACTTGTCAGGAAAGGAAAACTCACATATTTTTGAATGGTGGTGGCATCGTTTCCAAAAAGGGCAATAGAGGAGACCTGGAAAACCAAGGCAATCCTATTGACTTTTAGCTCTCACAGCCTTCACTGTACATAATTTTAAGAAACTTAATAAAATCATATCTTTATTACATCTATGAGGGAAGATGGGTGGCAATTGTGTAGGTCGATCAGGGCATAAATCTGTAAGATTGTATTATGCCTTGAAGCAATTTCTTGAGCTATAAAAGAAAGAAGCTAGCAGAGAGATTGGGAGATGTCCTGTCACCAAGAAGTAGTGCCAGGAGCAGAGTGCCTGAGGGTCTCTGCACCTCAGAAACTTCCAGCTCAGGGGAAAACTGAGGACAAGAACTTTCCTCCATAGCCAACAGAGGAAAATCTTCCAACAGAGACAGCTGATGCTCTGAATTTGGGCTTGTGTGACAGAATAAATTTCTCTTTTTAAAGCCATCTACCTGTGGTATTTCTGTTACAGCAGCGCTAGATGACTAAGACAGAAGCAAACAAGACTAACCATGCATGAATGTATTATTAACTATCGATGAGCAGTTCTGAGAAATTATGACAGTCAATTTACATGACAAATGGAAAAATATTGCATGAAATTGTAATGATGTGCAGAGAAGATGAACGTACATGATAGGATTTTTTCATGGCGTTTGGTAAACTCATGGAGGACTAACATTCAGTTAGCTCTTAATAAATGCCAGTGCTATTCTAGGCACTTTCTGCAATTATATCATGCAAATTTCAAAAGACCTCCATGAGTTGTATACTCTACCATCCTTGCTAAGTTAGTCTGCACCAGTGCCTTTGATTTTCACCTTTCAGCCATGGAGTCTGCATGAAGCATGATAGCACTGCATGAAAATGTTCTGCACGGAACATATTGACACTATATGAGAATAAAAAAATAAAAAAATAAAAAAAATCACTGCAAGTGATTCAGTGATAAATAGTATCAAGATTTTAAAATGATCATGATTTCTACATACAAATAAGTGAATACCAAACTCTTTTTAGCAAGTATACTAGAGCAGTATAAAACCAAACCAAACTCACCGCCTTTGAGTCGATTCAGACTCATAGAAACTCTATGAGACAAAGCAGAACTGCCCTGTAGAGTTTCCAAGGAGTGCCTGGTGAATTTCAATTGCCAGGCTTTTGGTTAGCAGCTATAGCTCTTAATCACCATGCCACCAGTTTTCTAGGGTAGTATAGTAAACAGAATTAATCTGACAGGCACAGACATCAAAGACATAATTATGTCTCATTTTACTCTGACTTTCTGTTCTATGGAATGTTTCAAGATAACTTGGAATTGGTTGCTTTGTACTAAATTTAATGTTAATGTTGACCAACACCAAACCAAATCATTGGCAGCAAGAGGATTCTGGCTTACAGTGTACCTGTAGTATAGAGGAGAACTGTCACCGAAGATTTCTAATAAGTGATAGTGGATTTGAACTGCTGAACTTTCGGTTAGCAGCCATAGCCTTTAACTACTACACCACCAGTGCTCCTTAGTTTGCTAAGATACATTTTGTTGTTTTTTTTTTTAATTGAAATTTGAACAAATCAATATTAATAGGCAACTGATAGTTTGGAGAAAAATATAAATTTTCTCAAATCTCATATTTCACAGTTTCAAAGTCTATAACTTTCAGGTTGTATTACTCTGCTCTATTGAGAGAACAAGGTTTTGGGGACTCAAAAATACTTACTACACTTCTGCAGAATTCTTATACTTTTCAAGTGTTACGTACACAAAAAGCAGCTTTTCGAAGTGTTAAAGGAATTTTGTAAGTAAATAAAAATTTTATTGAGAATAACATTAAAAATTAAGCAAAAAATATCAGCATGCAACCCAAAGAACCAGATGGCACACAGCCACCACCAAACAGAGCCAAATGGGGGACACAATGTAGAGTTTTCTCTCAAGGAGAGAAAGAGGAGCGCAGCTGAAGAACTCTACTGAAAGACCACAATTAATGGTCTTACAACCTGGAGGATGCCCTGAGAATATGGCTCATAGACCTGCTGCTGGCCCTGACTAGAAACAGGTAACGAGGTCAACTCTTCAGACAAGAATGGACTTGACTCGGGGACAGAGTGTGACCGTATGGTGTGTGTACTTTATGGTTCTATACATTTATAAATGTATTTCTATACATTTATAAATGTCTTTCTAGACGGGAGAGAAGGTAGTAGAGAGGAGGAGGCAGATGCTCATTAAGAGGATTCTAGAAATCTAGAGTGAAAGGGAGAATATGCTGTCACTGGGTGAGGGCAGCAGATGGAACTGCAGATAGGGAGGCATGCAAAACTGATCTGGATTGTATACTTTCATTTAATCACAATTTAAAAAATGCAAAAAATGTTCCCTGAATTCTTCTTAACACTTCTCCCCAATCTCCCCTCTCAAAAAGCTTAGTTTACCCAGAAAAGAAAGTTAGCCTTGAGCATTATTCTGTTCTAAGATCTCTCTATATGGAACCAAACTGATAATGGCAACTCAAAAGGTTAGATAAGAACCTTCGGGGGGGTAAGTAAATTTATGTTAATGAGGAAGGAAGGACTCAGAAAAGAAGGATGAGAATGGTTACAACTTAAAAAATATAATCAATGTCACTAAACTGTACATGTAGAAGTTGTAGAACTGATGCATGTTTTGCTGTCGCTATGGTCAACAACAAATAGATTTTATTATTTATTTATTTTATTGTGGTAAGTGAAAGTATACAATCTAAATTAATTTTGCATGCCCACGTATTTGTAACTCTTTCTGCTGTCCTTGCCCGGTGACAGCACATTCTTCCTTTTCATTCTATAGTTGTAGCATTCTCTGAACAAGTTCTTGTCCACTCCTCTCTGACCTCTTCTCTCCCATCTAGAAAGAGACCAGTTTACAGCCTCCTGTAAATGCATAGAACCATAAAGTCTGCACATCATATGGTGACATCATGTCCCCAAGTCTAGTCCATATTTGTCCAAAGAGTTGACCTCACTAATGTTTTCTGGTCAGGGCAGCCGCAGGTCTAGAGGCCATGCTTCCAGGGGATACTCCAGGCCATCAGACCACCAGCTGTGGTCTTTTAGTAGCACCCTTCTTTTTCTCGTGTTGCCACAGGTACTCAACTTTGTGTGCCCCATCACAGGTGTCTTTGGTGATGGCCAGGCACCAGCTGTTTCTTAAGGTCACATGTTGATACAGTCTCCCATTCACATGGGTCTTTCTGTCTCCTGAGCTTTTTTCCATGTGTATTTGTTGTTATTGGTGACCATCTGTTCCAGATGAGTTGGGACAATTTGGTATACCTCAGATGGTAGCTTGGTAGCTTTCAGGACCCCAGATGCCACTCACTAATAAAGGATGCAGAAGGCTCTATTTGCAATAGGCTAGTTATGCCAATTGTCCTCAACGTCCCCTGTGAGCATGGTCCACAGACCCCACCCCTGCTACTCTTATCCTTGCAATACTGGATTGAGATTAGAAGAGCTTTCAGTGCATGGTGAAGTCCAGTTAAGAAAGCTAATTATTTTTTTAAAGGTGAGGGGTGTATAGAGCAAACAAGATTTAAAAACGCCCCCGAATAATTTTGTTATTGGTTTTCAGTCATTGGAATATATTTGTAAAGTATATTAAACAAATGATAGATATTGAAGCTGAACAACACTACAAAACTTTGCAAGTATTTTGTCATGGTATCTAGAATTATAATTTCTTTATACATTTTTAATAATTCAAATTAAAAAATAAAATATGTGTTGTCACCATGAAGTGCAAACCAGAATGTTACAGTTAAAATAGGGGTAAAGTCATGTTTCCATTACAGTCTTTTCACTTAATACAATAAAATACTCTTTACCAATTTGGTTACCAGGTTTTTAGCTTGCACAGTGTTGCACCATAAAGACTGTTATAATTTAATGATTTCTTTATTGTTTAGTATTTGCTTTTTGTTTTTCACTTTTATAAAAGCAATGTAAATAATATTTTTGTCGAAAATGCCTTTTTTAATATATAATGTGTTTTTGTAAAATATTCATAAAATGTTCTGAGTGTCCCTCTTCCCCCCACAGATTCTCAGAAGCAGGAACACTACGTTTCAGGCTTATGAAATTTTATTTATTTGTTTATTTTTGTTACGTTTAAGGGAAAGTTTACAATCCACATCAGTGTTCCGTATAAAACCCTGGGTACCTACATCTCTGCTGCTCTGTCTGTTCTCCTCACCCTGTTCCTTTTCACTCTTCCAATATCCACTCAACTAACACTATTCCCTCTTCTCCACCCTCTCCTCTCTCCTCTAAAAAGAAACCAGCAGGACAGCCTCGTATATGTATTAAACCATTAAGAACACACACCACCTGCATTACTATGTCACCAAGTCAGTTCATTCCTTATCTGAAATGCTGGCTTCAGTACTGGTTTCATCTCTTGGCCAGCAACAAGTCTAGGGACCATGTTCTCAAGGGACCCTCCAGGTTGTCAAACCATCAAGTCAGTCTTTTAATAGTGTTCTTGATCTGCATATCTCTTTTTTCTAGCTTATGAATGTTTTAAGGCTCTTGAAAACATTCTCGGATTGCTTTTTCAAGTAATTTGTTCCATCATAATTTTGAGAAATAAGAGGTTATTATCAGAGACATAAAAGGACTTCTTGGAACTCACAGATAAGAAAGAAGCAAGTCTATAGAGAGGAGTGAGCAGGAAATTGAAGACCATCGGATGTGTTTCTCCAACTCTCCTATTTTGCTTTCTTTGGTGAGTCTCTCACTCTTCTCACCCTCTAGAAAATAGATAAATCTTGTTCTCCATCTCTGACCACTTCACAGATCTCTAGACCACTCCTGAAAGTTTCAGCATACCAGGAGACTAGCTTGTTTCCTCTCATTCTACATTTACAGAAGAATAAATTCTGAGTTGTCATGGTTATCAGTGTGTTCTAGAAGGTCAAGCATGGTTCCTGGTGCCCCGCACCTGTGGGTGGATGGGTTTGGCCTGGGGCATTCAGGCATTTGTAGAACAGAAAAAGGAGCCTGCTGTCTGGTAAGGAAGACACCCTTAAGATACTGCAGATACAAATACGCTATTGCACTGAGCATAAGTAGTACAAAATTCACTTTTTCCATGCATCCTCAATACCATTAATAAACTCTAAACATTTAGGCTTTATTGTTTTGTTTGGACAACATTATTTTATTGCTTTAATTTGTTCTTTTGATTATTAATATGTTGCTTTCACATGCTATTGTTATTTTTAGTCATCAATTTTAAATAAACAGAATCTACACTTTGTACTTTTATCTAATGCAGTTTAGTTATTTGTCCACTTTTATTTAAGGCATTTTAGTTATGTATCCACTTATGTGTATTTTTAAATGGTATTATGAATATTTAATTTACTTGCATTACTTTGCAGTTAAAGTGTTTTCTAATTTCTACTATGTCTTTTAAATTTACATTGAACATTGACATAATATTTTAATCTGATGGAGCTAAATGTGCTGGATTTTTCTTTTGTTAGTTCCTTAACGATTTTAAGTTTCAACTTTTCTCATTATCCAGAGGCTTAATTTGTTTTGTTTATCTTGGAATGTTAAAATGCATTCTTCTCGACATTTTAAGCTGCCATAATTATGCTTCTAGAGCTCATTTATGATTGCTTAGATTCTAATGAAAATTGTAGTACAGTTTGAAAACTATCAAATAAATAGTGAATAAAAGCCACCAGTTTGATGCACTAATGATGAATAGCAGAAGTCTTGATCAGGTATATTTGTCCCTGGTTTATCGCTTGTAGTTTATCTCAAAATAATCACCAAACCAACTGCTGTCCAGTCATTTCTGATTCATAGTGGCCTTATAAGATAGAGTAGAACTGCCCCCAAAAGGTTTCCAAGGCTGTAATCTTTATGGAAGCAGACTGCCACATTTTTTGATAGCCTGATCACATCTTGGGGAAAATATATAAGCCTAAGAAAAATAATATTAAGAAATAATATTTAAATTCATTAATTCCACAGGGACTAGAGCTAAAGAAGAGCTGTGGTTTAAGGGCTCTGCTGCCAGCTGAAAGGTCAACAGTCTAAACCCAGCTACACTCCACAAGAGAAAGATGTGGCAGTGTACTTCTGCAAAGATGACAGCCTTGGAAACTCTTTAGGGTAGCTCTGCTCTGTCTGCCAGTGTCGCTACAAGTTGAAATAGACTCAATGACAGTAAATTTGGATTTCTGGTTAGCAGAATTAGAGTTGTTTTCTTATTCATATCCATATTTTCTTATTTTCTACAATTTGCCTAAGTTGAGAGACAGTATAGACAGATTCTGAAGTGAAACTATCCAGACTTAAATCCAAGGTTTACCCCATAATGGAAAAACCCGTCTCCATGGAGTCAATTCCAACTCACAGCACCCTTGTAACCTTACTTTCAGTGTTTGGATTTTTCTTATCTGTAAAATGAAGACCATAGTAATACTTTACTCTAACAATGCCAGCATGTAATACATTCTTAATAAATGTTATCAACTATTAATATGTACTAATATAATAATAATTGTTTTTGCTTATTGAGTTCTTCATGCTTTATATTTGATCTTCACAATTACCTATCGAGGTGGGCACCGTTTTATAGAATGGGAAATTGAGACATAGAAAAGTTAAGTACCTATGAAAAATCACATAGTAAGTGGAGAAGCTGCTATAGGAATACAAGCAGCTTGAAGCCTAGTAAGCTACTGTTTATTACCTTCTGACAGAGCCCTGAAGGCTTGGTGGTTAAGAGTTATGGCTGCTCACCAAAAAGTCACCAGTTTGAATCCACCAGTAGCTTCTGGTAAAAACTCTATGGGGCAGTTCTACTCTGTCCTACAAGGTCACTATGAGTTCCAGCCAATTCAACAGTAAGGGTTTTTTGTTTTGTTTGGGTAGTGTGTCAGTAAGATCTATATTAATGTGGCATTTGTCTAAGTTTAGTTTCATACTTTTATGCTTTCCCTATATCGACCTTCTGTTTGTTACATTGCTCCAGAGAGAAGACATGAAAAGGTCATTCTCTAAAAGACATAGTGCTCTCAAATCCTTTCAGCATCTGCGTCTCTACGTAAGCCAGTGTTAGTACCAACTTACATTATGTAAGAAGCCCTGACGGCAGAGTGCTGAAGAGTTCAACACCTAATCAACAAGTTAGCAGTTCAAATTCACCAGCCACTCCTTTGAAAATTTATCGGACAGTTCCACTCTGTCCTATGGGATTGCTGTGAGTTGGAATGGACTCAACAGCAGCATTCATTTATTTTTTATTACATAACTAATATGGGTGTTATTTCTTGTGAAGCAATTGACTGGCGTTTCAGAATGATTTAACTTTGTCAACTATGTGTTCAGCTGATAGTGACAATTCTTTTTTCACCAACTTGCAATTCATGTTACTTTGACATTACAGGTGTGGATATTTTTGAACAAAATAAAAAGAGAGGGATGGAAGGACAGAGGAAAAATGGAAGGGATGAGGGGGTAGGGAGGGAGTGTTGGAGACAGGGAAGGAAAGAGGGAGGGAGAAAGAAAAGAAGAAACGGGGAGAGTGAAGAAGGGACGGAGGGAGGGAGGAAGGAAGGAAAAGCGAAGGAATTAAGATGGAGAACTATCAGTGGGATAAGGCAATGAACCTAAATTAGTTTATTCAGTTAGCCTAAGTGGTAATAAGATGCAGTATTCCCACAACTCATAACTTTTCAAAAGATGATGAATTTGACTCAAATCAGTTCTTAAAGCAACAATTATACAGCCATATGGCTTGAGAAGGAATTCTGTCACATTGGAGACTAGCATTATTTAAAGCATGTATCCGTCATGTGTGTCACAGTTGGCCTTTTATGGATTATAAAAACAGTAATGAATGTGTACATTTTGCAGTTTATTCTTAATTAACATCTTTCATATACAGAAATCAACATTCTTCATTGCCCAGGAAAGAGATAATGTCAATGACTTGCAAACTTACTGAAGATGAATGCTTTCCTAATGCTATCTAAAGGGTGAGCTTATTATTTATGCAAAATAAACGTCAGAGTGAGACATTGACTCAAGGATGATGCTCCCCCATAAGGAACATATCCTTGTTTTCCTATCGCCCACAGAAAAATTTGCCATTTGTTTGACTCACTTAAATACAGTGAGCCTTGTCTAAATAATTCGCTACTGTGCCTGAATCAATTTAGTTGAAAATCTCTTTGCTCTTGAGTTACATTACACAGCATTAATAGATGATGTATAGAGGTACTTTCTGGAGTGAATCTTTCACAAGAGACATGTTTGCTATTTGAACTTCAATAAGAAGTAGGATTATCATTCCTTAAACACATGATGTAAAAAAAAAAAAAGATTACCTCCTCAGTAGTCTTACTAGATGACACAAGGCTATCATATGGTGTAACAAGAAATGAGTACAGAACAGAGTAAATTAATTGACACTGTGCCGAGTGAGTTTGATTCCTTTTTTCATTTAGGCATCTTTGAAGATGAAAGAAGCAGAATACTTCCCTTAGTTACTGCAACGAGATTATTCAATTACAATCATCTGGCTCTGGCTTAGTTCATGACACAAAATAATCTAACACAGGGATTACAGAAAGGAGACAAGGCAAATAGGGCTGCAAAATGGGAGAAAGAAAGGTGTTTCATTTCCTCTGATAGAGATCAAAGGCTATATTTGATTGTTTTGGATGTCCTCAATGTGTTGTTTTGTTTTGTTTTGTTTTGTTTTTGAGGAGGCCTGAGCTATATCAGTGAAAAAAACTCAGTTACTTACCTGTATTGTTGAGGTTAAAAAAAAAAAAGATATTCAAGTCATTTCTATATAGTTCACAATGTTTGTTAAATCTGGTTCATCCAAGACTTAACACAAAGCTGGATGAAGAATTAAAAGGCTTTGAAAAAACAAGATAAGTTATATTGATATGTGTTTTCTTCTGCTTGTCCTTTTTAAACTTTTGCTGCCGCACTTAAATGTGTAATTTCTGTTATTTTCTTCATTTCTACTAAGTGTAGAATTTTGTATCCAATGAAGTGTTCATATATTGCTGTATGATCAGCTGAGGAACGTATCTAAGAACCTAAACTTCCGTACATTTATACTATTTGAAATCATTAGATATTCAATTTATGACTCAAGAGTTAAAAAGTGAGTACTCTGATGGATGTAGAGTATCAAAAGGACAACATAAGCAAACACGTGACAAGCCCCACTGACCAGGGATTTATTTAAGAATCTTAGTAGGACGGCAGTTCCTGGTTCATAGCACACGGTATTGGTCAGTGCCTAATTATTAACAATGATTTTGTTTTTCAAAGAAGAAATTTTTTTCCTGAATTCCAATTTATATTCAGCTAGTGTTTATTGAACATTTGTTCTGTGGTCCTTTTGTGCTAAGGGTACTGGAACATATTATGTCATTTATTCCTACATTATTTAGCCAGCCAACTTAAGCAAATGTAATTTTACTGGTTTCTAAATTGATTTTATGGTAAGTCTCTGTCTGATATTTTCGTAACATTGTTGAGTATATGGATTACTAAATTGAAAATTTGTTATTTGCTTTTTGTTGTTGAAAAATAACCTATTCCTTTTATGTTTCTTTTAGTGGTATTGTCACAGAGCTATCCAAATATTCTCGCTTGTGTTTAATTTGAAAATCCTGATCTTTCCACATACATCTTCATCAGGTACTGGAATTCATTCATTACAGCAGGTGATGAAACCTGTGGAGGTGAAATCAAATGTATTTCTTCAGAGGCGTGTTGAACAAGTGGAGTGTATGTCTCAGTGAAGAAAAATAGAGAGAACAATTAAAACAGTTTATCAGAGAATAATTCAGCATGCACTAAACAATGGCAATGAACTCAAAATTAATAGAAACGTAAGCATATAAAAATATGTATATTATCAACAAGCTGTTTCTATCTTAAGACTCTGAATAAAAATATGTGTATAATTACTCTTACAAGAGCCTAGAAGTTCAAGTACAAAAAACTGAAGGGCTTAATAAAGGCCAAATAAAATTATTTCTTTCTCTCTGAGATGCCTGCTAGATTGATTCTGCAAATGAAAACCACTCTGCTTTACAATACGGAAGGAACTATCTCTGGACCTGAAAGCTATACTTCCCACACTTCTCAGAGAAAGTTTAGCCTGTAAATAAGGCCCTCTGACAGAATTTTTTAAAGCTAGATCAGCTAAATTCTGAATTTTAAAAGGTGATAAATCATCAGCATAAAGTAATGAACTGACTTGAAAATGTTTGTAACCAATAAGGTCAAACACATAAAATAAAAGACAACCAATGATACTGATTTGCTTGCGATATTAGATAAAAATGAAAAGTCAGAAGTGAGTTTTAATGGAGTCATTCAAATTAAACATAAAATTGAATCTAACCAGAATCATCTAATTGCATCACTCTGTGAAATAAGATTATCTTAAGACATATATTAAATATCATGATTATATTTCTGATAAAATACTGAATCAATGTTTTAGAAGTTGTAAATGTGGATGATTAAAACACTGATAATATCTACATAATATAAAAAACACATGGCAATTATTTTGAAAACTGTTTCCGTCTAAAATACATGTTCATTAGTTAATACACTGTGATATGTTGACTAGCTAATACATTGTGATATGAATATATTTTACCTTACGTTAACCCTACATAGTTTCCAAGAGATTAAACTGGAGAGGGTGAAAGGACAGGAGAAAGGGCTGGACAGGAAGGTGAGACAGGGAAAGGGAGCTGAAAGGACCACAGAGGTTTGCTGTCATATTAAGGATCCAAAAGACTTGTGCGTTCTAGTACTATGGTGGGTAGGGCATACCACAAAGGACATCTACGGGAAAAGATGTTATTCGTGTTTCACACATTACCTGTTGAAAAGCAAAATATAACACTTCATCTGAGTCAGTTCATTTCAATAAAAATACCAAGCTCACAGTAAAAGTTTACAAAGATTTTTTTTTTCTTCTTAAATTATTCTTCTTAGTATCCCTTCTATCTGTACTTGATATCGATAATCTGGACAGAAGTTTTAGGGAGACGAGAGGGATGAAAACATAGTGAGTACAACAAGTTCCTAGAATTAGCTAGTTACGCAAGCTTGTAAAGCTGACTACACAAACGAAGCTTTAAAAATGGTTAGTAATGAGGACAAAAGTGCTTCAGAGTTCAGAGGACTTTGTAATATTTTAATTGCTTCTTTTATGCTGAAGAACAAAATACAAACTGTAATGGTATTGAGGAACGATGACCTAATGGAGATTAACATGTAAGCACCTAGAAAATCGATTTCATTTTTATTCATACCTGAACTTTGGACACATACTTCTATTTAATGAATATTAGTGTATTAGGTAGGAAAACATCATCTGTTCAAACACAGTTGGTAGTCTAAGGTTTCATTTTTCTATCAAACATCTTGCAAGCCAAGTGATTTCATCAGCATATTCAAATCAATGCACAGCACTGTTAAAGGTCACTTGTAACACTTTGAAACATGAGATTGAGTAGGCAAGATTTCACCTAAAAAATTACAAAGTAGTTTTTAACACTTCATATTTACATCAATTTATCAAATTCTACTAGTAATTTATAAACTACATATACAAGTCTCAATATGAAAATTTAGTTTTTCATGAGAGATATCTTTATGTACCAGTATAAAAAGAAAGCACTATTTAATAAATGATACTGTGACATTTTGCTTGTTTCTGTAAAACAAAGAAGATAAAGAACTTTATTTCTGACCACATGTCAAATCAATAAGGAATTAAAATGTCTTCATTAAAAAAAGGAGTCATAAAAGTAGAATTTACAGTAGAGTATCTTATGATGGTACTTCCTTATAAAGAAATAAAAATAAAGAATTTCCTTAGAAAATACATATAGATCTGTTTCTGTGTGTGTGTGTGTGTGTGCACACATGCATGTGCGTTTATGTATGTATATATACTAAAAGCACACTACTTTTCATACTTCCAATTATGGCAAGTGACATTTATATAAGCTAAAAATCTTTCCATAGCAAATAAGAACATTACAGAGTATAAAATATTTTTATGTATAGCTGAGCTCATACACAAACACACACCTACAAAACAGAAGGGGGAAAAAAGGACAAGATGCTAAAAAGAAAGAAGAGTAAATTTAGTGCTAAATCCGTATCAGTTCTGGGTTGCTGGTATGGGCAAAATGAATGTCAGGCTTAGTAGCTGGCAGAACTTTTTTTTTTTTTTTTAAATATATGTCATGGAATTTCTTTCCAATGTCTAATTAAAACATATATATATATATATACATATACATATATATATATTGTGCTTTAGGTGAAAGTTTATAGCTCAAGCTAATTTCTCATTTGAAAGTTTATATACGCATTGATTTATGACACTGGTTGCAATCCTTACAATGTGACAGCATGGTCCCCTTCCACTCCACTTTCAGTTTCCTGTGTTTATTCATCCATTTACCATCACTTTCTGCCTCCTTGTCTTGCTTTTGAGAGTAGTTGCCCCTTTGATCTCATATATTTGAATGAACTAAAAACTACATTCCTCATGGGTGTTATTTTTTTGTCAGATCTTTGCCTGAAAATAGACTTTGAAAAAAACCTTATGTCTTAATGCCTTGTTATTGCTTGTATAGGAGAAAAAGGCACAAGACCATAAAGTTGGGAAGACAGAATTTGAGACACTTCCACTATACTGTAATCTTCTAAGGGCTGCACTCTTAGTGGAACAAAGACTATCCAATTATGTTAAAGAAAGATGACTAAAAAGCTTATCTCTGATTGAACACAAAAACTAAAGTTTGCATGAAGAAAATTTTTTTTAAAAAAAACCTGTCATTTCAAGAAATGCCCATAAAAACTATTATTCCTTTGAGAGTTAGCTTCAAGTCCCTGTGACAGCTAATAAGACCTACTCACAGTGCTGCCCAAGTGGGATTCAATCAATTCCACCATAACCATTACCACTGAAAATAAGTTCAGATAATACAAATATTGTCTGTAATAAACTATAAAATCAATATACCTACTCCTCACTGAAAATTCATTATCCAAATTTGGCAGTAGTGAAAAACTACAACTATTTTGTTCATTAACAGTGTACATCTGGCGGTAATGAACACCAAGTTATGGGACAAGAGTAATTCTGGCTGTGATGGTTAAGGTTATATGTCAACTTGGCAGTGATTTTCAGTGGTTTGTCAGTTGTTAGTGATTTAACTTGAGGGTTATGCAGTGATGTAATGTGACGGTTCCATAATGATGTGGTCATCCTCTGCATTGTGATTTCATATGATCATACTCTGTTTTTGCATGAAGTTGATTTTCGCATAACAACCTAGTGTTTGGAACTCAACCATGTCATGAAGTAAGGAATAAGCATAATAAAACACTCAAAAAATTAAAACTATAAGAGAAAAACAAGGCACCAGAGTAAAGAATAAATTCAAATGTAACCAATTTGAAATTCTAGAAATGAAAAATGAAATAATTGAAATAACAAGATAAATTTTCAGCTGAACCAAACACCTCTAAAGAATTAAAGAAATATTAACTGTATCTGTTGAAATCACTCTTAAGTGCAGAGTAACATAGATGTTAAATGAGTTAAGAAATTTAACAAAGTATATTACAGTGTCCATTAAAAAAGAACATGAAGTCTGGGAGGAGTAATATTCAAAGCAATAGTTGAGTAATGTCTAGAATTGTTGACAGATATGAATGTTCATAGTCAAGAGAGGAAATAGGCCCAAAGCAGACAAACACAATGAAATAAATTTATAAATCCATAGAACTTTGTAGTAAATCTGAATAAACTAAAAAAAAATTCCCAGAAGCAAATGAAAAGGGAAAATAAGAAGGAAAACAAAAAAGAAACATTTGGATTCAATGAATGTTTCTAAACAGCACCTTCAAAGTTTTAAGATGACAATTAGTAAGCTTCTATAACTATATCATTATCAGAAAAAGTGGACTTTAAGACAAGGAGTATCTCAGAACAAAAAAGTTTTTGTTTGTGTGCTGTCTAGATAATTTAGACTCAAAGTTATCTATAGGATAATATGGTTCCAACATCAAGATGACAAGAGATGTTGAAATTATCTGGTAAGAGTTTAAAGCAACTGTCATAAAAATGCTTTAAGGAGCCAAGCCAGCCAAGTGCCATTGAGTCAGATCCGACTCACTATTATGAATATAGCTACAAGTGAAAAACAGAAACCTCATCAAAGAAGGAAAAGATATAAAGAAGAACAAATGAAAATTACAGAACTAAAAAAACACAGTTTAAAAAGTCTGCAGACATGTTGATCAGTAGTATAGAGCAGATGAAGAGAGAATCAATGAATCTGAAAGTAGAACAACAGAAATGATGCAATCTGAAAAACATAAAGACTGAAATAAAAGTGAACATAACCTCAGAGATTTGTGGGACTATAAAAAGGGGTAAAATTCATGTCATTGGAATGCTAAAAAGAGAGGAGGAAGAAGACAGAGCTAAAAAAGTATTTCAAGAAATAACAGCAGATATTTATGGGGGGCGGAGTCAACATGGCAGACTAAGTACATGTCTGCCTAAATCCCTCTGGAAACCAAGACCTGAACTGATAATTAAACAGAGTATTTTGGACACCTAGTGAGCCCCAGGACATGGCATAAGACTATTAATTTGAATTTCATACCACTGAGCACCAAAGCTCCTCTCTTTCTCTGACCCTGCTCTTGGTGAGAGCTGACTTACACAGACCAAAGTTAACTCACCATTTTAATTTTTTTTCCTCTGTTTTAGCTGGCAAGCGGAACTGAGACTTGACTAGCCGCTAGTCTCAGACGCACTGCTGGTGAGATCAGCAAGTGCAATTGCCATATTCCAATAGCACGACCTTGGACTTTGTGCATCTCAGCACCTTTGGCCTATCTTTCTACCTCTGCCATATAGTAGCTATACAGAGGCAGTGGCAAGCTTGGGTGGGATGCCATCTTAGTCCATTGGGAGATGGATACACCCATACAGAGGCCCAAGCTGGACTTAGTTCATAGGCTGGGAGGCAGAACCTGCCGAGGGGAGAGTGCTTTTCTGGCAGAGATGTGGTGTTTTGCACAGTGTCGCCTGCACTGGGGCCCAGCAACAGAGGATGTGGACTCTGAGTATCTTGGCACCTTTAGCCTCCCTTTCCGCCAGTAGCCTGGCCCAGCCAGGTGGCAAGCTTCTGCAGGACACCATCTTGTTCCAATGGAAGGTGGATATATCCATATGGAAACCTCAGCTGGCCCTAATTCCTATGCTGGGAGGCAGCACTTGCCCATAACAGAGCACTTTTCCAGTACAAAAGCAGAATTCTACACAGTATCACCTACGGTTGGGTCCTATAGCACAGGCCAGCAGGGCAGTAGCCTTTCTGCATTTTGAGCTAGTTTATAACATCTGGGGTTTGATATAGAGGTGCTTACTTTGCCAGCTGGGAAGAGGAACCTATACACCTGAAAACCAGACTGACTTTGGAAGTTATCAGATACTTTTTACCTCTCTTTTTAAGGTGACCTAGAGAAACAACTGTGGTCCATCCTCACAGCATCTCTCCCAGCCTCTATTGACTCACATGATGTCCCAAAAGCAACAAACTCTGGAGAAAACCATAACCAAGAAATCACCCATGACTTCAGAGGGCCCCAGAAGAAACCACCTCTGAACTTACCAGATGAAGAAGCTTTTCTGAAACTATCGGAAGGTGAATACAAAAGGATTATACAGAGAGCCCTTCTAGACCTTATACTAAATGCAGCAGACCAAAATGAAAAATAAAGCAAGCTGTTCGATCTGATGGAACACCAGTGTTCTGAAATCCAATGCATTAAGAGCAAAATCAAAGACATAGAAACTTCAATTCAAAGCTAAAAAAAGAATGGAACAAATGGAAAATAGACTGACTTGGAAGACAGAGCTACTGACTCCAGCATCTATGAGGAGAAATCAGAAAAAAGGAACAAGAAAAATGAAGAAGCATTAAGAAGTATGTGGGACTCTATTAAGAGGAACAATGCATGATTAATTGGAGGCCTCAAACAGGGCAAGACACTTGAGAACACAGAGAGTACTGTTGCTGAGCTGCTGACAGAAAACATCCCAGAAATTATGAAAGAAGAGAATATAGATATCCAAGATACATATCAAATATCATTCAATATAGATCTTAAAAGAAAGACTCCAAGACATATTCTAATCAAGCTTAACAAAATGAAACATAAGCAGAAACTCTTAAAGGCAGCAAGACTCAAAGCAAAGCTAACACTCAGAGGGAAATCCTGTGGGATTTCATTAGACTTCTCAGCAGAAATGATGCTAGCATGGAGAGAGTGGCATGACACATTGAAAGCCTTGAATGAGAAGAGCTTCCAACCAAGAATTGTATATCTTGCAAAACTATCTTTCAAATATGAAAATGAAATTAAGACATTCACAAATAAACAGAAACTCAGAGACTTTGAAAAACCAAACCAAAGCTACAAGAAATACTCAAAGAATCTCTTGGCTTAGAAGAACAAAATCATTAATTTTATATTTTAACTAATTACAGGACACATCAGCCAGAATCCTACTCAGTTAGGGAAGGCTCCAAACTCAATCAAAGCTATAATGGTGGAAGAAATAACCCAGTGATTATATCATATGATATCATATGATGATGCTATCATACGAAAAAGTGGGATGTACGACAGTTGTTATAGTCCTTCCAGATGGAAAGGAAGGTGATAAGAATGGTAGTAACTGAAATTGGGTTTATACATAGTTTATTAAGGGGGATCTTAGGGGCCGCCATAAAGCACAATAAAGATTAAGCATATCAAATCAAGAAACGTAATGCACAAAACCACCACTGAAAAAGGTGAAAAATCAACTCACAAAGAAGAATGTCCCAGAACAGATAAAAGAGAGCAACAGAGAAAACATCAACACAAAAATAAGCATATCACAATGGCAGCACTGAACACATACCTATCAATAATTATGTTGAATGTAAATGGACTGAACACTTCAGTAAAGAGGCATCCAGTGATGTCTTGGATCAAAAGACATGACCCATCCATACGTTGCCTATAAAAAACTCACCTTAGACTTAAAGATATGAACAAACTGAAAATTAAAGGATGGAAGAATATATATCAAGCTAACAATGAACAAAGAAGAGCAGCTATGCTATTTGTTGCTAAAAAGTTCAATACACAAACAGGACTTAACAATATTAAATATTTATGGACCTAATATTATAGCACTGAATGACACTGAGTACACTCAAAAAGGAGACAGATCACTCCACAATAATAGTGAGAGACTTCAACACTCTACTCTTAATATAGGACAGATTGCCTAGGAAAAAAGCTCAGTAAAGACACAGAAGACCTCATTGCTACAATTAACCAACTAGACCTCATCAGCACATACAGAACTTTTTATACATCAGCAGACAACTACACCTTCTTCTCCAGTGTACCTGGAACATTCTCCAGAATAGACTATGTGTTAGGACATAAAGCAATTCTCAACAAAATACCCACCACTGAATATATGTAAAGCATCTTCTCAGATAATAAAGCCATAAAAGTCAACAGCAATAGCAGAAAAAACATAGAAAGTGGAAGTCATGGAAACTGAACAACATTTTGCTCAAAAAACCACAGGTTATAGAAGGAATCAAGGATGAATTAAAGAAATTTACGGATTCCAATGAGAATGAAAACACTTCTACCAGAACCTATGGCTACAGCCAAAGCAGTGCTCAGAGGTCAGTTTATCTCCATAAATGCACACATCTGGAAAGAAGGAAGAAATCAAATCAAAGAACTAACCCTACAGCTTGAACAAGCAGAGACAGAACAACAGAGGAACCCCTCAGGCACCAGAGGAAAACAGATCATAATGTTTAGAGCAGAACTAAATGAGTTAGAGAATAGAAGAACAAATGAAAAAATTGAAAACACCAAAAGCTGGTTTTTTGAAAAGATCAACCAAATTGACAAGCCACTGGCTAAACGTACTAAGGAAAAGCAGGAACGGAAACAAATAACCCAAATAATAAGTGAGAGGGGAGTTGTCAAAACAGATCCAACAGGATACTATGAAAGACCGTACTCTAACAAGTTTGAAAACCTAGAGGAAATGTACAAATTCCTTGATTCATATCACCTACCCAAACTATCACAAGATGAAGCAGAATACCTTAATACAATATCACAAAGGAAGAGATTGAAAAAGTCATCAAAAAACTACCAACCAAAAAAAAACTTGGTCCCAGATGGCTTCACCACAGAATTCTACCAAGCTTTTAGAGAAGAGTTAGCTCCAATACTACTGAGACTATTTCACAGTATAGAAAGGGATGGAATACTCCAAAATTCATTCTATGAAGCCAACATAACCTTATTTTCTGGCTGCCTGGATATTTAGTGTCTGTCCATCTCCTTTGCCAAATGCTTAAGTGGGTTATTTATTCTTTTTTGTTGTTGTTGATGTTTTGCAGGACCTTGTAGAATGTGGAGATCAGATGTTAGTCTGACACATAGTTGTCAAATATTTTTTCCCATGTTGTAGGTGGTCTTTTAATTCTTTTGATAAAGTCTTTGGATGAGCAAAAGTGTTTGATTCTTAGTAGTTCCCATTGATCTATTTTCTGTTTTGTCGATCATCTTTTGTTTGTGAGAGTTTGAAGTCTAAGTTATGTATTAAAACTACCATTGTTGATCCTGTTTCCCCCCACTTGCATGATTTTTATCATTTTAGGTTTGATATTTAGGTTTTTGATCCAGTTTGAGTTGGCCTTTGTGTAAGGTGTGAGACATAGATCTTGTTTCAATTTTTTGCAGATGTATATCCAATTTTGCCATCACCATTTGTTAAAGAAACTGTTTATACCCCAGTTTACAATCTTAGGGCCTTTGTTATATATCAACTGTTCATAGGAGGATGGTGGCATCTCTGGGGTCTTCACTCTATTCCATTGGTCTATATGTCTCTTTTTGTACCTGTACCAGGCTGTTTTGACTACTGTGGCAGTGTAATAGGTTCTAAAGTTGAACAGTGGGAGGCTTCTTAGTGTGTTCTTCTTCAGTAGTACTTTGCTTATCTGAGTTTCTTCCTTTTCCAAACAAAGTTGGTGATTTGTTTCTCCATCTGATTAAAGAATGTCACTGGGATTTATATTGGGATTGCATTATACATGTAGATGGCTTTGGGTAAAATAGACATTTTTGCAGTGTTAACTCTTCCTATCCATGAGCAGGATAGGTTTCTCCCTTTATGTAAGTCTCTTTTAGTTTCTTGCAGTAAGTCTTGTCGTTCTGTTTGTATAGGTCCCTTATTTCTCTAGTTAGATTTATTCCTAGGTTATTTTGTCTTCTTGGGGGGCTGTAGTAAATGACATTGATTTGGTGATTTCTTCTTTAATGATCTCTGTTGGTATAAGACTTACAATCTTAATCACTGTGACCCCTGATGACGTAATCAGGTAGCCTGTCTGATTACTGTTAAGGTGCTTTTTTGTTTGTTTATTTGTTTTCCCCACAGACAGTCACTTCAAACTCCTGTTGTTACATCTCTCCATAGCTGCAACAACAAATCTCTGGCACACAGCTCTGGATATAGAGTGAGCCTCCTTAGTCATGTTTGTGCTGTATCTGAGGCCTTTCAACGCTGCCAGACAGTTGTGTCTAAGGTCCCTCAGCTTCAGGTACCAACACTGCCCTGCTCTCTCAGTCTGAAGAATTTGAAGGCTGATGTCTTCATCTCTTCAAGTTCTTTATCAGATTGATTTAGACTTTTGTGTAAAATATTGTGCAAGAAGCCTTGTCACAGAAGTCATGGATGGACTTGAAAAAGGAAAAGGCAGAGAATACAGAGGAGGACATGTAAATTATTATCTCCAGAAAGTGTTCTACCCTAAATGCTCACTTTTATTTTAAGGAGATTACATATATACAGAATACACCTGGTTCAAGTTCAAGTCATTGTGAAACTAATTTATGAAGGGTGGGAGACTAGATTCAATCTTAAAGAATGGGTAGTAATCAACCTGGAGACATGGAAGTGGAAGGAGATTCTAGATTGACAGAAATGCAGAAACTAGTTAGAAAAATCACAGAATTAGGTTGGAGGAAAAGTATTAGGCAGTTGGGAGCACTTTTCTACCTGCCTTGGTAGCCACTATAGTGATATTCTAATTCCACAATCATTTTCTAAAATTGGCTGTTTAAAACATGATCCAAACCTGACTTTATTAAAATAAAAAAATTACAGAAAAAACAGTATCATTATTACATAACCCTTATAAAATTTCTTCATTTGTGCTTCTCTCCAGAATAATGGTTATCTCTACGTTTTTCTTACGAATTACATCTTAGAGACAAGTAAGAATCATATCTGTTTCCACTTACTCCCTGCCTCGTCTGTGTGATTTGGAAGGGCTGGATCCTGGCAAAGTGCAAAAGGGACAGATTGCGTTATGTGCGCTTGTTGGTTTTAAATGGTTGTTTGCAATGCTGTCT
This sequence comes from Heterohyrax brucei, assembly GCA_028571685.1. NCBI lineage: Eukaryota > Metazoa > Chordata > Mammalia > Hyracoidea > Procaviidae > Heterohyrax > Heterohyrax brucei. Next base: position 111,916,614 of record CM053148.1, read on the forward strand.
TATTCTGTATACTGAAAGCATAGCTTGGAAGAAACAATCTCTCCACCCTCTTCAATTAGTATTTAGTATATAAACCTCAAAGATTATATTTGAAAATTAAATGAATAATTTCATGAAAGGTTTCAAAAAGTGAACTTAACCCCTTTGACTAGAAGGAACCAAGCTTCTTATGAAGACACAGAATAAATTTTAATAGCAATGAAATGCAAATAAATGTCATAATAATTCAAAAATAGAAGCAATCTAATTAGATGTTCAAAAAGAAGCACACTTCATAAGAAAGTTTTACCATATTTTGTCTTTCAGTGAGTTAAGATATGTAATTTATTAAATTATACAATCCCTTTTTGGTAAGTAGTGTGGGAGATAACAGCTCTGGTTTACAAATGAAGAAATAAAAGATCAAAAAGTTATTTTCACCAGTGATGAAAACTGAATGAGTGAATGATCATAATATACAATTTAATATCTGATGGTATGTCCGTAGTAGAACTACTGTTACATGAAAACTAGTAACTGCTTATGCAACACAAATAAATACATCTTTCTTATCTCCAATAATATTTCTACTGATGGATGTTTGTTCCATGATTATAGATCCGAAAAAACCCAGGGCTATAGAGTCAATTTCAACCTATAGCTACTATATAGGGCAGAGGAGAACTGCTTCACTGAGTTTCCAAGGAGCGCCTGGCACATTCAAACTGCTAACATTTTGGTTAGCAGGCATAGCACTTAACCACTATGTTGATGCTTATCTCTTTCTGAAATGAGTCCCTTTCTCTTACAGTTAGGGTTACCATATTGTTTACCATCTGAATATTGACAGCTTATAGAATGAAAACCAGTTGCTGTTGAGGTCTCATAGTGATCCATGTGTATCATTCCAGTACTGTGCTCTGCAGGGTTTTCAATGGCTGATTTTTTGGAAGCAGATTTCCAGGCCATTCTTTCAAGGCACTTTTGGATGGACATGAACTTCAGTCTCTCAGTTAGCACCCAAGTATGTTAGCCATTTGCACCACCCGGAGACTCCTTTAGCATTTAAATGGGTACTATTTAAACTACATGGGATAATGTATGACTGTGTCGCCATGAGTCGGATCCGACATGACAGCACTTGGCTGCTACCTACACATATCTGCCCTTAGATGCTTGGGTAAATATAACTGGGATCCATCATAGCCATAATTTGTAAGTTTTATACAGTATGGAACAGAACCCCAAGTACATATACAACAGATGTATTTGACTGGGAATTAAGGACTAGATGGTGGGACACATGACTTGTGTGTCCTAGTGGGACAGTTTATAATTCTGAGAACTTAGAAGGACATACAAAGCATGGAGGAGAACAATTATACTTTCTAAGTGCTCTTATGAAGGAAATAAAACATGTTTATCCACAACCCAGATCTGCCCAAGGGTACCTTGGGCAAGGAGGTTTTTGTTTTTGTTTTTGCTTAATGCTTTCTGATCAAAAGTCACATATGTTTCATCATTGTATTAATTAGATTGTGATAACTATGTAAAGGTTTATCACATTTAGTATTTTAGTACATTTCACAGTTGCAATAAATGAATTTATGATAGCACAAACTTAAGCCAAAATATAACACTGTTCGAAAAAAAGATTTTAAGCAAAAAGTAGCCAGCTGCCAATATTATGGTGCAATCCTACAACACGAGTCTGTAAAAGTAGTACCTACGACGAAACATTCTCTGAAATTTAATCTGAACACTTAATCCTGTTTCATAAACCAGCCCTGACTCAGGTCACATACATGTTTGGTTGTCACATTTTTTCAACTTCCCCTTAAATTACAATTGCTGTCAAACCACTGCCACGTGTCAAATGTGACCAGGGAAAGGTCCACTTTTTTGGATGGATGAGATGTCAGAGAGTGAATAAATATATTTATAGAATGGATAGTTACTGTTTTAGAGATGAATATTACCACCGTTCCATTTCTACATCTTATAAAGTATTGTATTCAGATTTTTAGAAATAGCTATTAATAAGAAAACTGTTTAACTTACTTTCATGGTAAAATTACAATTTTTAGTATAACCTTTTTTATGATATCTGGCTTCATCTGTTTACGAAATACAACATCCTTACAGCATACATGAGTGATTCCAGCCACGATGCAAGAATTTTAAAATTCTCTTTGTCCATTAACTTCTGAACAGGAAAAAGATAAAATTCAGGTGGAAAGTAGGAACTATTGGCCTTGGAAATTATTTCTTCATTTTATGTTTGATCATTTTTAAGTTATTTTGTTTTCAAATATCTGGCTATACGTTGGTAACTGTAAAGGTTACAGACTAGCTGTATGCCATTTGTATTGTATTCTTACCTTTTTTTTTCCAGAACATATTCTTATGTCTTCCAGTTTTAAAAGGGTTTGTGTCAAGAGGGTCGCCATGAGTCGGATCCGACTCGACGGCACTTGGCTTGGCTTGGCTGTGTCAAGAGCATGTTGAGCAGTCCAGCTGGGTTTCTTTGATGGTATCTGAAGGTCCTTTATGTGAGTTCCTTTTAGTATTCTTTGTATGAGAACCTAGTTCTTAGAACACTCTGGCTCTTAGGAACTGCTGTGCTGGTGTTTAAAAACATAAAATAAACATCTTTGGAAACAGAGGGAGTTCCTTCCTGTGCAAAACTGATGTTAAATTTTCCTCTCCTTCAAGCCCCACCTTAGAAAACATCTGCTGGAGTTCCACCCTTCCCTGCCTTCACTTGGCCAGGCACCATCCCCAGTGCCCTGGAGCATGGTAAGGCATCTGCTGAACCGCACCCGTCAGGGTTCCTGTCCAGCTGGAGAACTGAGTCCTTCAACTGGCCTTGAATGTGTGCCTCACCCCAGCCAAACCCGAGTCCTGTTACTGTGCGTAACCCCAGTAAGGTGGAGGTGCTTGCCCTCCAAAGAGGGTAGTTGGGCCCCTGATAACGACAGTGTTCCCTTCCAGGTGCTGCTATATCGCTTTATTTTTCCGCTTGCCTCTGTTTCCCTTATTTGGTCAAAGACAGACCATAGTTATATTTTGCTAACATTTTTATGTGATTTTGAGGAGTCAGTGTATAGTTTATAAGGATGCCACTACCCTTAAAATTAAAATGGGGATGTACATAGCTATGTTGACAATGCCTTCTTATTTTGTGTATTTTAGCAACATTCACTTTTTAAAAATTAAAACTATATGGGGTTTTTTCTTCTCCCCTGTAATACGCTTTCTGGCCTTGGTGGTTCAGTGGTTAAGTGTTACATTGCTAATCAAAAGGTTGGCAGTCCAAATCCACCAGCTACTCCTTGTAAACTGTATGAGACTACCCTACCCTGTCCTGTAGGGTGCTAGGAGTTGGGATCTACTAGACAGCAATGGATTTAAGACTATTTCTAAGGTTTACCCTTTTTTTTATTCTACTTTAAATAAAGGTTTATAGAATAAACTGGTTTCTCGCCAAACAAGTAATACACATATTGTTTCGTGACATAGTTGCCAACCCTGTATCATGGAGACACTCTCCACTACCCATGCTGGGCTCCCTATTGCCAGTTTCTCTGCCCTTTTCTGCTTTCTTGTTCCTACCCCTGGGCTAAGGTGCCCATTTAGTCTCATTTTATTTCATGAATCTGTCTGATGTTCAGCTGAAGGGTGAAACCTCAGAAGTGACTTCATCACTGAGCTATAACGGTGACCAGGGACCATACACCAGGGATAATTTTTAATACTCTTTGTTATTTTCCAAGGTGGACTGTCAGTTTTAAGCATCAAATACCTAGATGAGAAAACATACAATTTCAAAATCAAGGGTTGTTTACCACAATATCATAAACTGCTTTGAAGTTGAATGAGTCTGTATTTGACCATAATCTCAATATCAGGTACACGAAGTTGCTCTGAAATCATTTCCAATTCATGACAACCCCACGAGTGTCAGAGTACAACTGTGCTCCACAGAGCTTTCAATGGCTGACTTTTCAGAAGCTGATCACCAGGCATTTTTTCAATGTACCTCTAGGTGGACTCCAAACTCTAACCTTGCTGCTAGCAGCGGTTTGATTACTCACAGACTCTCGTGTGGTTGTTAGGCGTCAAGCTGATTTTGACTACTAGCAACTCCATGAGACATAGTAGAACTGCCCCAGCTGACATAATTTTATAGAACCATACCATTAGATCTTTCTCTCTTGGAGCTGCTGCATGGGTTTGAACTGCCAGGCTTTGGGTTAGCAACTGACCCCCTTAACTGTTATGTCACCAGAGCTCTTCTGGGAACTCCTCAAGAATGTTAAGCCTTTAAGTGCCAAACGTTGTTGTGTGCTTTTGAGCCAATTCTGACTCATCACCTGCCTGTAGGATGGAGCAGAACTGCCTCATAGGTTTTCCAAGGCTGTAACATTTATAGGAGCAGAGCACCAGGCTTCTTTTCTTTCTGTCACATAGCAATTGATGAAGTCAAACCACCAATCTATCAGTTAGCAACCAAACACTTAACTAATCATTGCATTCCTAGGACTCCTTGAAATAATCAGTAAATCTCTAGGATAAAAAATTATGTAAGCACTGACCTTAGTTTAGATAGGATAGTGGCCCTACACTGGTTCCTTGTATTTCCTACAGGATCTTCATGACTCAAGAAATAGTGTTTTTTCCCAAAATCTGCAAGTCAAGAATTTGACCGTCAGGGTATGTACCTGGCCTTCACATTCATTGCTATTGTAAGTACTATCAGACTTAAAGCAACTTACAACCACACCTTACAGACTATAAATTAGTCTATGATCATTAGTTAGAATAGATTAATAAGAAAAAGTCAGAAAACATTGTCCTACAGCAAACAGTCTTCTATCATATTAAAAAAAAAGTCATGGATTGAATGGTGTACCCCTATAAATCTGTGTAACAATTTGGCTAGACCGTGATTCCCAGTATTTTATAATTGTTCTCCATGTTGTGATTTTCCTGTACTGTAAAGCCTAATCACTGCCCACGGCTAATAGACAGGATTATGTTAAAGAGGGTTAGAGTGGAACTATAACACCCTTCCTAAGGTTACCTTCTTGCTCTAATGTGAAGGAAGTTTCCCTGGAGTGAGGCTTGCACCATCTTTTATCCCTTTATCTTACAAAAAGTAAAAGAAAAGGGAAGCAAGCAGAGAGTTGAGAACCTCATACCATCAAGAAAGTAGCACCAAGAGCAGCGTGTATCCTTCAGACCTGAGATTGCTGGCCCAAGATGCGCTCAAGGAAAGACTGATACAAAACAAGGACCTTCTGTCAGAGCCAAGAGAAAGAATGTATTCCCCCTGGAGGTAGCAACTTAAATTTGGAGGACTGTGTGATATTTTCTTTGTTAAAGCCATCCACTTGTAGTATTTCTGTTACAACAGTACTGGATAACTAAGACATCATTTCCTTTGAGTCCATTCTGACTCACAGTGACACTACAAGACACAGTAGAACTGCCCATGGAGTTTCCAAGGAGTGTCTGGTGGACACAAACGTCTGACCTTTTAGTTAGCAGATGTAGCACTTAATTACTATGCCACCAGGATTTCTTCTGTCATATAAGCATTCACTTTTCTTTAAATCATTTTCCTTAAATGTCATTGTATCAACTCAATGGCAAAGAGCTTGTTTGGAAACCTTGGTGGCCTAGTGGTTAGGCATTCAGCTGCTCACCAAAAAGTTGACAGTTTGAATCTACCAGGTGCTTCTTGGAAACCCTACAGGGCAGACCTACTATGTCCTATAGGGTCTCTATGAGACACAGTAGACTTGGTGGGTTTTAGCTCATGGTAATCCATTCACCTTGCCAAAACAGCTAATTTACTAGGTAAGGAGTACTTTATTCACTAGAGATTCTACACTGCATGGTGTCAGGAATATAGGCAGTCTCCAAATGCAGATTTATCATTTTAAGTGTGATAAGAATTTTATTTTGTTCATGCAGGCTGAAAGTATGTCTAGAAGTAGTTGTGTAGAGATATGAGACACTTTTGGTGTTCTTAGCTGAACAGGAAAATTGTATTAGAAAATAATTTGCTGAGCCAACTCAAATCCTCAACAAACAAGCACCAAATGTAATTAGTTATATTTCTATTGCTCATTCAACAAGAGGACCAACACTGACCATCATTTAATGATAAAGCAACACAGAACAACAATATAAATTACTGTAAAAGAAGTAATACTGTATATCAAAGTGTTTTCTGTGATAGAAGTATAACAACTTATGGCTGCCACGTAAGGGTGAGAGTAGACCTGTATTCTGCAGGATTTTCATGGCTGACTTCTCAAAAGTAGATCAGAGCAGGCAATGTGTTTCTAAATGTCTCTACAGAGACGTATGATAAAATAAGGATTTGCCACATCTTGATAGAGTAGATAAGCATCACAACCTATTAAATATCTTTGCTATAGAAGTTCTGATAGATTTGCTTTATATGGCCCACAAAAGTTTTAGAGTTTGTTTCTTTGTTTTCCGAAAGAGAGAAAAGATGCAAAGAGAAACTAAGGTGAAAGCTGTCCTATTGTCTTTACTATTCAAGTTCCACGAAGGTGGCTCTGGTTTCTGATGGCAAAACCATAAATGCAGGGTCCCATAATACCATGAATGTTTTTTTGAAACTCACCACTCATCTATTAGGCAAATAAAATGTTCACATTCATATTACTTCTTTTGGTTTAGGCAATATGTTTTCAAAAAGGCTTATCATGCAAATTCTACTCCAGGAATAGTTATACATTAAGTCACTAGAAATATTTTTCAGAAAACAGTCTTTGGGGGCAGGGAGGTGCCTATGTAACAGGTATGTATTTATTGAATTTGTCTCTGCTTTATATCCAGACTGTTCTTAGAATTTTAGGTTGCTTATGGGGGGGGAAAAATAAACCTTAAAATTTTTAAATAAAAACTAAATTAAAAAAAGTATCAAAACCCAAGTAAGCCCAAGGGACACAGAGATGACATCGTGATTTGTGTTGCAGGTAAGCTACGTTGCTGACTACGTTAAGGATATAATGTGTAGTATTTTAGTAGATGCTAACGAAAGGATGGATGCTGGAAGGGGTTCTAACGCTGGGAAGGCTAAGGCGAGGGAACTACCAAGTTTATGTTAAATCTGCCTACTACCCAATTTCACCATCAGCCTGCATCTACTTTGTCATTTCTCCTCTACTTATTTTTTTCTGCCCCTGGTAAAGAGCAGAAAACCATTATCCAAAAGATGTTAGAAGGAGAGGATGAATGGAGGTTGAAATCAGTCAGTCTGTTAGTCTCTGAGACTTAATACATGATGTTAAAATATTTGGTTCATTTGGTCATTTAAAAAGAAAGAGACAGAGAAACAGACGAGAAAGGAAGGGAGGGGGGAAGAAGGGAGGAGAGAGAGAGAGAAAGAAAGACAAAAACAAAGGGAAACCTTCTAAGTCTTCTCTCTTTTTTTTCTTCCACAAACACCGTAGCATTAAATTCTGTTTTTTGCAAACTGCTACTATGACTTCTATTCCGATTATTGAAAAAAAATTATTTTAGAAAACAGTCTAAATTTTGTTAATTTAGATGGCGTCTAAGAATATCAAAACAAAACAAACAAACGAATAATAAACTCATTGCTACTGAGTCAATTCTGATGAAGAGCGACCATGTAAGTCAGAGTAGAACTGTCCCGTAGTTTCCAGGGAGCACCTGGTGGATTCAAACATCTGACCTTTTGGTTAGCAGCCATAGTACTTAACCACTAGACCACCAGGGTTTCCCTAAGAATACTAGAGGCTAGAAAAATAAAATCAGAATGAGATTATAGGGGCTTTGAGATGCTTAGTGTGAAGTGTCGATAGACAGGAATTGTGAATGAAGAAGTTTGTTAAGAGGCCTGGATGGATAATTTTACTTCATTTTAGAATGAATATTTATAAAAATAAATTAAAAATTTGGCAAATTAACTTTATGTGTTTTGAATAGTGTTCAGCATCATTTAATTTTCTAGCTCCTAACGCCTCACTTTTTGTTATGTGCAAAATACAGCTTGCTTTTTTTTTTTAATCAAATGCCAATATTTGCTTTAACCCGACCAGCAGGTGGCACTATCACACATCTAAAGCGAAGTCAACAATTTATTTGGAAATAATCATTTATTGTCAGAAACTTTCCTCTGGAATAGAATTTAACTTGACTGTTTTTTAAAAAATAGCACCTGTAAATAAAAAGCCAAGGCTTTGAATTCTTGTTTCTTTCATGAAAGATATAAAAACAATTAAAGGTATACACACGCATATACGCAGATACGGAACCAAAAACGAAACCCACAACCTTCCAGTCGATTCTGAATGATAACAATACAAATACATAAACAGATTTTTTTTTTCAAAAATACAGGACCATAGAAAAGAAGACCAATTAACCAAGGATACACATTTGTGCGTGTATAAAAGCAACACAATGGAGGCAGATGTGCCAAGTTTGGCCTGGGATCAACCCTTCCATTGACACGTATTTGGGAGATTCCTCGATATACTTAGTGAATCATAACAACAACAACAACAAATTGTTCCATGATTAAATTGTTTATAATAATTCTGGATAAAGTTAAATGTCTATTATTTGTTTCAATTATTAAGACAAATGACAATCATTTATTTTATAATCAAAACAATTGTACCAACAAAATAAGACACGTGTAGAAATAAAATAATATATCTCAGATTTAAAAAAAAAAAACCTAATGTACTGCAAAGTATTCTCAAGTTTTAAAATACCAAAGCCTATTTTCAACTGAGTCTGTTTCTGTAAAAGTTGCTGAAGATCAGAAAATATGTGAGAAAAAGAAACTATGCTGAGAGAATAGTGGTTTACTCACCTTATATTCCTAAATTCAAGTAAAATAAGTTATATATTTTTAGTTTACTATTTCCTTACTGACAGTCTAAATTTGGGTAGGTCAATCTAGTCTACAACCGGATTTGGTAAAGAAAGCGTTATTGGAAGCAGAGACGTTCATTTTTTTACATATTGTCTATGGAACCTATCACATTACACCAACTTGTTTCACTGCTTATGACAGAGATTAGCATAAGCCACAAAGTCTAAATATTTATTATCTGATTATTTTAAAATTTTACTGGAAGAAAAAAGTGCAATAAATATCTAGTAAACACTTTGTAGTTCCTGCCTGCCATTCAATACACACATACATTCGTGAAGTCTCAAAATGAATTTGTATGTATTCTTAATAATGTCTAATGGGTACCATGTGAATACTAGAGAATGAAAATAGGTATGATGCCTAGTTTCTAACTGAATTCATAGCACTGTGGGAAAGAAGATCCATGTATATGTATACACACATAGATACGTATATATTTAAAATGTACTTTGAGATGGAAGTTTACAGAGCAAGTTAAATCAAAGTCGAATCCATTGCCACTGAGTCGCTTTCACCTCAAAGCAACATTATAAAACCAAGCCAAACCCACTGCTGTCAGTTCTGATTCATGGTGATCTTACAGGATAGAGGAGAACCCTCCACACTCTCCAAGGAGCACTTTGAGGATTCGAACTGCTGACCATTCAATTAGCAATAGCTCTTTACCACTGTGCAACCAAGGTGGGTCAGAGTGTAATTGTGACATGGCGTTTCCAGGAGTGGGTGGTGGATTTGAACTACTGACTTTCTCGTTAACAGAGAGAACAGAGTAAATTTGTTTCTAATTAAACAATTAAGACACACACTGTGTTGTGACATTGGCTGCCAAGCCCACATATCAACACTCTCCCTTTCTTGACCCTGGGTTCCCCATTTCCATTCACCCAGCTTTCATGTCCCTTCCTGCCTTCTCAGCTTGGTTTTGGGGCTGCTGTGCCCATTTAGTCTCATGTGCACGACTAAACTCCACGTGTTATTTTTTGTTTCATAGGCCCATCTCATCTTTGAGTGAGCTTTGGGTGAACTTCAGGAGAGACTCAGTACTGAGTTAAAAAAGGGTTTCCAGGAGTCATACTCTCAGTTTCTCTGGTCTCTATCAGACCTGTCAAGTCTGGTCTTTTGTGAGTTTAAACTTGGTTGTAATGCATTTTTTGAGCTCTGGCAAGGACCCTCCTTTACGATCCCAGCCAGAGCAGACAGTGGTCACAGGCAGGCACCAGCTAGCTGTGCCAGACTCAGTCCGGTGGAGGCGTGGTAGTTGCCGTGTGGTAGTTGCAGTCCATCGGTCCTATGGACTAATGCTTCCCTTGTGTCTTTGCTTTCCGTCATTCTTCCTTGCCCTAGAGACCATGGTAGTAGTCAACCCAGATGGCTGCTCACAGGCTTTTGAGACACTGGACTCTACTCACCAAAGTAGGGTATAAAACATTTTCTTTATAAACTATGCTATGCTAAATGAGCTAGACGCCCCCAGAGACTGTGGTCCCCAGCACTCAGTCCCCTAATTCAATCCATCGGGGAGGTTGAATGTGTCCATGAAGCCTCCATGACCTTGCCCTGGTCAGTTTGTGCTTTCCTCCCCAGTGTTGTGCACTGTCTTACACTTCTCCAGGTTACCCCTTATCTATTGTCTAGTTAGTGTTTTCCTTCCTATACCCCACTCCTCCAAAGTCATCAAAGGTTGTTTCTATGTGTAAACTTTTGAAGGAGTTTTTCTAACAATGGTCTCATATAATGTTGTCTTTTTGTGGTTGACTGATTTCACTCAGCATAATACCCTTCAGGTATATCCACTTAGTGAGATGTTTTGCAGACTGATCATTGTTCTTTGTCACTGTGTAGAATGCCATTGTGTGTATATACCCCAGTTTGTTTATTCATTGTCTATATGTGGGCACTTAGACTGTTTCCACCTTTTTGCCGTTGAGTATAATGCTGCAGTGAATATGAAGTCTGACAATTATGTCCACGAACTTAATTTTTCTAAGTGCTACGTAGCTCATTTCTGAATATCACTATGGTCACCTTCAAAGTACTCCCCTTGGGAAGCTATGCACCAATGTCAGCTCCTAGTGCACTCCTAAAAACTGGTTTGGAACTCTTTTCGGAATGGCCATTGTACACGGTGGCAAGGTAGCAAGTTTATGAAACTAACCACATAGTTGTCTGTGAGAGAGGTTTTAGCCAGTAAACAAATAAGTGTATTGGAACACCCACCCTACTCACCTGATCTGGCCCCCATTGACTTTTCAATTTACCTGAAGATAAAGAAAATATTGAAAGGAAGACATTTTGATGACATTCAGAACATCAAGGTAATCTGATGGCAGCTCTGTAGGGCCCTTCCTTCTGGAGGAAGGTTCTTGTCAGTCTTCCTCTAGACTGGCAGTTCCTGAGGCACAGTGGCCCTGCACCCTTTCCAAAGGACATGCTCCACTCCCTGCCTTACTTCTTGGTGGTGTGAGCTGCTCTAACACATTATACTGAGTGAAATAAATCAATCTCCAAAAGAGAAATATTGTACGAGGCCATTGTTAGAAAAACTCATGCAGAGATTTACTTGTAGAAACCTTTGATGACTATGGGGGGGGATATAGGGAAGGAAAACACTGACTGGACAACAGGTAAGTGGTAATTTAGAGAGGCATACGCATATGCAATACTGGGGAAGTAAGCACAAATTGACCAGGGTAAGGTCACAGATGCTGTACAAACACATTCAGTCTCCCTGATGGATTGATTTAGCAGAGGCAGAGTTTACAGCACATAGGAACACCACACAATACTGGGAATGCCTACACACATTTGGGGCGGTGGAGCAGGGACACAATTCAGTCCATTGGATATGGTATTTTTATTTCTTTTTAAGGGTATCATTTTCCAAAATAGTTGCAGCATTTTGCATTCCTACCAACAGTACATATGAGTTTCAATCTTTCTGCAGCCTCTCAAACAGGTATTATTTTCTGTTTTTTGCTTAGTACCAGTAATGTTGGGGTGAAATGGTCTAGTAATTTCAAGCATTACCTCCTATGCCTGTTAAACCAAAAACAAACCCACTGCCATCGAGTTGATTCAGAGTCATAGCGACTCTATAGGACACAGTAGAACTGCTCCATAGAGTTTCCAAGGAGCAACTGGTGGATTTGAACTGACAGTCTTTTGGTCAGTGGACATAACATTTAACCACTATGCCACCAAGGTTTTCCTCTTCCTGTTAACCATCTGAATACCATCTTTGGTGAAGTGTCTGTTCATATTCTTATATTATTTTTTTAAATTTGATTTATGTCTTTTTCTTGTAGAGACGTTGAAGTTTCCTACAGAATTCAGAGATTAGACCTTTATTGGATATATCATAGTCAAGTTTTTTTTCTCCTCTGCAGGTTTTCTATTTCCTCTTTGATGAAATCTTTTGATGAACATAACTTTTCATTTTTAGAAGATCCCAGTTAATCTAGCTTCTGGTGTTTTTATATTATTATTTGTGGTTTAAACCCCCAAATCTAAACCCACTGCAGTCAAGTTGATTCTGACTCATAGCTACTCAATAGCACACTGTGGAAGTGTCTCAAAAGTGTTTCCTAGGCTGTAATTTTTATAGAAGCTGACTACATTTACAGAAGCTGACTGCATTTTTCTCCCACAGCATGACTATTAGGTTTGAGCCACTGACCTTCAGGTTAGCAGCCAAATATTTAGCTACTGTATCACAAGTGTGCCATGATCTTTATAGTTTTTTGTTGTATGTTTGAATCTTTGGTCTGTTTTGAATTCGTTTCTGTAAATAATGTGAGGGATGGGTTGTATTTCTACTGTGCTGAGTTCTTTTTGTGTTTGGATTTTCTTTTTGTTTCTTCTGTTTTTGTAGATTTTATGTTTAAAATCTTTTTTTGTTTTGATGAGTAGATAATGTTAACTCTTTTTGTAGTTACCTTGAAATATAATCCAACATTACTAAGTCTGAACTAGTCTTTTATTGCTTAGTATTGCCAGATTTCTTCTCCATCTAAATGTTCTATACCTACATCATTTATTCCCCCTTTTATTGTTCTGATGTTGTTATTTACAGACTGATATCTTTTGTTCCCCATTCTAAGTGTTTTAGTTCTGTATTATGCTTGAGAGTTCATTTTCTAGGTTTTTATCTGACTGATACTGTCCAGTGTCTTAGATTCTGGTTACTGTCTGATACTGTTTTTCTCTAACTAATGAACTCTCTTTAACATTGCTTGTAAGTATAGTTTGGTTTTTGCAAATTTCTTTAATTTTGGCTCATCTGGAAGTGTCCTAATTTCACCATCGTATTTGAATGAGAGTTTTGCAAGATATATTCTTCTTGCTTAGCAATTTTTGTTTCTTTTGAGGTTTTGTGTGTGTGTGTGTGTGTGTGCGCGCGTGTGTATTTTTCCATTGCCTTCTTGCATCCATGGTTTCTGCTGAGTAATCAGAGCTAGCTCTTATTGCTTCTCCTTTGCATGTCACTTTTCTTTCTTTTTCTCTTTTTTTTTTTTTTTTTGATTCTTTCTCAGTGGAGGTGGTGTGTAGGGCAGAAGGTTAGAGTGTGGGAAAGTGTGTACCCCTGATTATTGGGTGCTCTATTTCTTGTTGGGGGGGTCAGTGAAGTGGCCTTTCCATAATCTATGTCCATGGTCATTGGTACCTATAATTGAAGATGGTAAAGTTATACCACATTAGACCTACTGTATTGCTCTGTTCTTTGTCAGTGTCTTTTACTATTTAATGTTTGATCTAATTCTTTTTTCCTTCATTTGAGGTTAAGGATTCCATGATGGATGTTTGTATATTTTACTTAGTTTATCAAATTCTCACTGTGGAGGGCCAGCATGGAGCTTCTGTCTATAGCACTGTCTTCATGCTACTTCCTTCAGAAAGATAAATACTGTGCTGTGATTTTGGTGAAAGTTTACACAGCAAATTAGATTCCCTTTTATTTATTTATTTTTTGTAAAACCTGTACTATGTCACTGGTTACAATTTTTACAAGTTGTCATCATTTATACTATTTCCATTCTATTTTTTTACATTTGCTTTGATCTAGCTTCCCTTCTCCTTGCCTTTTAACCTTTGCTATTCAGTACATGCTAACTATTTATTCTCATCTAGTCAATTATTTAAAGGAACACATTATTTATGGGTGATATTGTTTACTTATAAATCAATCTGTTACTTGGTTAAAAGGTGACTTGCAGAAATACTTTCAGTTCCAAGTTTGAAAGTTATCTAGGGGTGATAGAGTCAAGGATTACTCTAGTCTGTATTGATCCAGTAGTAGTTCTGGCTTTTATTAGGAATTTGAGTTTCTCTCTCTACTTTTTTTCCACTCTATCTGCAAACTTCTTTTGAGTCACTGGTCAGAAGATGTTGCAATGAACACACGTGTATTGGTAGTGGCAGCTATTTACCATCTAGTTTTATGTTTTCAAGTTAGAAAAAGTTGTGGTTTGTGTGGGTTATTTGTCTCATAGACTGGTTTCTTCCTCAAACTTTGATTTCTTTCATTCTCTTTTGCTACATATGAATATACACCAAGAGCTTTATTTTAGATGGCTGCCTGTAAGCTTTTAAGGTCCCAGATATTACTTACCAAACTATGATACAAAATGGCATCTTTATGGACTATATAACAACAGTTGATTAGGTTATCTCCTAAGACTATAGTCCCAAACCTTTTAACCCCATAAAACAATCCCATAAGTTGTTTGGACATGCATAGGGAAGTCTCCATAACTCTTCCCCCTGTATGTGTTGTAGCATATGTGGATTTATAAGCAACACACACAAATATGAATATAAATATGCCACCACATACACCCATACATGCATGGGCATTTCCGTGCATACACCTTTCTATACCCGTGTCTACATCCATATCTATACCTACGTGACCACATGCAAATTTTATGATTGTTTTTAGTTTTGTTGTGATGTTGTGTGGCATAGCATTTACTAGAGTTGTCCTCTTTTCTCATGTACTTCTTAGCATCTTTATTTACCTTGGTAGAGCTGTACTGACTATGTTATTTGGTCTTGTCTTTCCCATTAACAAATGTAACAAGTATCTACTATCTTGTAAGTGATTTCCTCTTCTTCTTCCTTTCATCCCTGGAAAATCATTACAGAACTTTGCTTTCTGTGTGTATATCTATTCTTGACTTTTATAGTAGTGGGATCATACAATATTAATCTTTTCGATTGAATTATTTCATGCAGCATAATATCTTTCAGATTCATCCACATTATAAGGGGTTTTGGAGATTCCTAGCACTTCTTTGTAGTTTTTTAGTATTCCATTGCATGTATATACCACACTTGTTTATTTGTTCATCTGTTAACAAGCACTAACACTTCCATCTTTTTGCTATTGTGAAAGATGTTACAATGACCACAGGTGTGAATATGTCTCTTTGTGTCCCTGCTCCTACATCTCTAGGATGTATACCTGTGAGTGGAATTGCTGAACCATAAGGTGTTTCTACTTCTAACTTTTTGAGGAAATGTCACACTCTTTTCCATGATTGTATTATTTTACAAGCTCACCAGCAATGTATGTGTTCCAAAAGCCCCCCTAACAATCTCACCAACATTTGCTGTATTCATAGGGACAAGATGTTATCTCAATGTGTTTTGATTTGCATCTCTCTAATAATCATGAACATCTCCTCATGATCTTTTCAGCTGCCTGAATGTCTTCTTAGGTGAAGTGTCAGTTCATATCCTTTGCCTCATTTTTTGATTGGATTGTTTGTCTTATAGTTGTTGAGTTGTTGAAGTTTTCTACATATTTTAGAGATTACACCTTTACCATATATGTCTTTACCAAATATTTTCCCCAGACCGTAGATCATCTTCTTACTCTCTTAATAGTCTTTTTCTGAACCCAAGTATTTATTTTCTTTTAAAGAGATCCCAGTTATCTAACTTACCTCCTGTCATTTGTGCATTTTTAGTTTTGTTTGATAGGCTGTCCATACCAAAAACTAGGTGTCCTAGTTTTGACTCCACGTTATCTTCCAGGAACATCACAGTTTTAGCTTTAATGTTTGGGTCTTTGTTCCAGTTTGAGATAGTTTTTGTGTATGATACAAAGTATAAGTCTTCTTTATTTTTTTGGCAAGCAAATGCCCCATTTTGCTGATACCATTTGTTAAAGAGACTCTTCATCCTCATTCAATGGACTTTGACACTTTATTGAAGATCCGCTGCCAGTAGCTGTGTGGACTTATTTCTGAGTTCTCAATTCTATTCCATTGCTCTATGCACCTGTTGTTTAACTGGTACCAAGTTATTTTGATTATTGTGCTGTCTGCTTAGATTAGAGATCAGGAAATGTGAGGCCTCCTACTTTGTTCTTCTTCAATATTGCTTTAGTTATTCAGGACCTTTTTCCTTTCCATAAAAACGGGAGATTAATTTTTCCCTTTCATCAAAGAATGTTGTTGGGATTTGTACTAGGATTGCATTGTATCTATAGATTGCTTTTGGTAGTATGTATTCACAATGGTAAGTCTTCCAGTTCACAAGCATTGAACACTTTTCCATTTCATAGATCTACACATACATTTTTGTGGCTAGTTCTCTGAGTCATCTTTGACTCATTACAACTTCAAGTATAACAAAATAAAAAATTGTCTAGTCCTGCATTGTCTTCCTGATTGTTTGTATGTTTGAGTCAGTATTTGTGGCTGTTGTGTCCATTAATCTCATTTAGGGTTTCCCTTATTTTTTCATGCATTCTCTGCTGTGCAAAACCTAATGTGCTTTTCTAATGATTGGTCCTTCCTGATGATATGTCTAAAAAAATAAACCAAAGTCTCACCATTTTTATCTCTATAGTGTTCTGGTTGTATTTCTGTTAAGACATATTTGTTTATTCTTCTGAATATATATTCAGTATGTTCATAGTATATTCAGTATTCTTTGCCAAGACCACAATTCAAAAGGCAAATCTTCCTCTGTTTTCCTTTTCATTCTTCAACTTTCACATGCATATGAGGGAACTGAACTTAAGGTTTGTGTACCACAGTCATCAGAGTGACATCTTTCTATTTTAAAACACTGAAGAGGTCTTTTGCAGCAGAATTAATCAATGCAATATGTATTTTGATTTCTTGACTACAGTTTCCTTGACATTTATTATTGATCCATGTAGAATGAAATTCTTGAAACTTCAATTTCATCTCCAAACAGGGTAAAATAAATGCTAGTTCAATTTTTAAAAAAAAGATTAGCCATGTTACAAACTAAAAGGTGAGGAAACATGTTTTAAAAACTCATGAAACATTGTTTCAGTATAATAGAAACCATTTTCTCTTGACTGGAAGCCCTAGGCAGTTACAACTGATTGTAGTTTGCCTATATATTAGAACATGTTGTCTTGAATTGCCTTCAATTAAACTGAAATTGAAAATAACTTATTAGAATTTACCTCTTCTACAGCCTCAAAGTAAATGTAGATGAAAATCTGAAAGATATGATTTTGGCATACAGAAATAGTCAGTACACTAAATATATGTTAGCCTTAAGCAAGGTATTGAAGGAAGGGAATTACAGTTAAATACAACCCCCCAAACCCCAAACTCGCTGCCAATAGGTCAGTTCTGATTCACAGCAACTATAAACTTATAGGACACAGTAGAACTGCTCCACTAGGTTTCCAAAGAGCAGTTGCTGGATTCAAACCTCTGAACTTTTGGTTAGCTGAGTTCTTAACCACCATTCCAGGGCACCATAGTTAAGTACAGTAACAAATAAATTATTTGACATATATTTAGAATATATATATATCATATGTTTAGCAGAAATGAATTTTCTGTGACATTAGAGATAATCCCTTTAAGTGATAAAACATTTAAATGCATCCAGTTTTGCTGAGGTACTTCCTAAACTATATCATAAAAAACTCTTGAATGTTATGAGATGTTTTCTGAATGATCCAAGATCGTTATAATGAACATCAGTTTTCTTCATCTTATTAGGCATCAGTAGTTCTATTTTTCTTTCCAGTTAGAACTATCAATACTAATTGTGGTAGATGGGGATATTATTTGCAACTATTTCCTTCCCCTGCCATGTGACCATTAATAAAACTGGTGATATACATTTCCCATCCATGTTAGGCTTAATCAAATGACCCACTTTGGCCATTTTGTGAGTTTCTGATTGCTTTTTTTATGCTCTTGCCATTAATAAAATATATACTGGCCGCAGGTGTATATACCACTTGCTGGTCCCAGAATGAGACCTATGGAGCATATCTGAATTCATCCCTGAGCTTGAATCCAAGTCCACCTGACTCGCTGACTAAAGCAGAGTTGCCCTAACTGCCCTACACATCTGTGAGCAAGAAAAATAAATGGTTATTGCTATTCATATAAGCCACTGAATTTCAGGAATCATTCTCTAATATGCTTTGAGGAAAGACTCTTAAAGAGACGGCCCGGCAGAGCGGCTGCAGCAATGGGAACAAGCTCAGCAACAGGAGTGACTATGGTGCACATCCAGGCCGTGTTTCGTTCTACTGTACACAGGGTTGCTATGAGTTGGAACTGTCTTGACAGCACCTACCAACAAACAGCAACACCAGATGTTAACACATGGAGACTGTAGAACAGAGTTGTTATTATAGAACTTCATGAGTCTTTTCTAGATGAAGCTGGAATAATAAATATCATGAAAAATAACAAGCCATTTTTTTAAGCCATTAAGACCTAAAAAAATAGCAGAAATTGTATTTAATGAAATTATACTGTCAAAAATTTTGTAGGAATCGAAACTGAAAAGATCAGAAAGGACTGAAATGGAGACAGAGAAAGGGCTTAGATTCTAAACCTGGAGAATCTGCAGCTGCAATTTACTTTCTTCAAAGTTTATTTTGGTGATATTCAGAGGAAGTTTCCCAGAAAGAAAAGCAAGTCTTACCCATGTCAGCATTTGGGTTTCCGAGTCTTGCACGATGTAGAATTAGATAGTCTTAACTCTGCTTTTGCTATAAGATTTTTTAGTGTCATAAATTCAAATTTCCGTGTAACGTGAAAAGCGCAAAAAAAAAACAGTAACTAACCTCCTTTCATTTGGCCAGCAGTCCACATGAAACGGTGTGGCTAACATCCGATTAGATCTGAGTAGGAGAAACGCTGGACTAGAGCGCTCGATTTTCCAGGTCATTCGGCTTTATGCAGAATATCTTGTTCTAAAGGTGAAAACATAAGCGTCAATGGATCTGTAAGCAGATCTCAAAATAGGATTCAACATGCCTGTTTTTCTCAGCAGTTTGGCTATTAGCACTTGAAAAACATGAATTAACCATAGACAAAAATGTGTTTTTTTTAAAAAAAAGGGGGGGGTGAAAAAGACAATGTGTTTTTTTAAAAAAAAAAATGTCAGGTATCTGTAGCTGGCATTCCTTTATTTTATTTTAATTTTTAAATTAAATCTGAGTGTTGCTACAGTATGCATGCTTGTAGCTTACTGGAAACCAAATTGAATTGCATATATGTTATACAAACTTAGACTAATTGAAATTTGAAATACCTAAATAGATTTTTTATTTCTTTTTGCCGTAGGAATTCAGAATTAATCTACCACTTTTCCCTGTGGTAACAGAAATTGAAAAGAAAAAAAGAACTCTTAGATGTTGCTGAGCAGATTAACCATGCAGGAAAGCTTTGGTAGGGGTCTGAAAAATGGCAGTGATAGAGGCAGCGGTTAGGTTAGGAGTTAAGTTGAAGTTAAAAAGTTAAATAAGAAGAAGAATTAAGAATACTTAGGCATTATTTACCTCCCCATGAATACTGGAAAAGGGAAAAGCTAGCCCACTGTAGTGAATCAATAAACAAAAGCATTGGGAGACAATTAGAGGCTTTTAGAAGAAAAGTAACACGAATACACTCATGTTTTAGAAACACTTTTTTGCCCACAGTGTGAAGAATGGGTAGGAAACAGACACAAATCCAAACTAGAAATGAAGTCCAGCTCCACTTTTTTTAACTTCATCCTAGACACAGGTTCTGCCTACCACGCATGCTCTTGTATTCAGTACAAAGGACTCATTCTCTTACTTAACGATCTTGGCTCAAATGTCACTTTATTAGAAAGACTTACTCTGCCTGTCCAATCAAATAGTTCAGCTACCCTTCTTGCCTTCAGACTCTGCCCCTTCATTCCACTTTATTTTTCCTAGTACAAATCCACTTATTTTTTGTGGATCCCCAGACCTTATTTCTAATCTCCATGAATGCAAACTCCAAGATGGCAGAGATTTTGTTGTATGGTTGTCCTATCAAGTCAGAGACTATTGCTGGGCATGTAATAATTCTTCAATAAAAGATTTTTAAAAAAGAAAGAAAGAAAGAACACGTGAAGGAATAAAATTTTCTTTGTCCTGAAGTTTCTGGGTTATCGCTTGTAATTGACATTTAACTATAATGGTTTTCTTTTAATTCATTATGACTGGTTTATCTTTCAACTGTTGTATTTAGTTCATCCATATTTACAGTATTGATGTTGTATGTAGAGGTGTATCTATTCTCTGATAAAACTCCATTGACTTCAAGTCTATTCCAACTCATAACAGCCCTACTGAACAGAGTTGAATTGTTCCATAGAGTTTCCTAGGCTGTAGTATTCACAGGAGCAGACTATCACATCTTTCTCCCTCGACTAGATGGCAGATCTGGTCCAGTCATAACCAGTGATCAGGGCTAGAGCTCCATTTCTTTGCTTCTTTTACTTTTTCCCTTCCTTGGTTTTTAACTGAATTGCTGACTTTTCCTCATTCCCAGTTTTCTTCTATATTGATTCAGAAATTTCATATATCAGCCTCAGAAACATAGTCAATCTACCTATTGCTGTCAAGTAGATTCCCACTCAGGGCAACACCATGTGTGACAGAGAACTGAGATCTATAGGTTTTTTTTTTTTTTTCTGTTTCTTCCTTTTTAGGCTGTAATTTTTACAGGCCTTTCTTCTGTGATGCTGCTAGATAGGTTCAAATTGCCAACTTTTCAGTTAGCAGCTGAATTCAAACAGTTTTTACCACCCACTGGCCTATAACTGAACCAAACCCAGAGCCGTCAAGTTAGTGCTGACTCATAGCAACCCTATAGGACAAAGTAGAACTACCCTATAGAGTTTCCAAGGAGTGCCAGGCAGATCTGAACTGCTGACCTGTGGTGAGCAGACATGGCACTTAACCACTGTACCATCAGGGTTTCCCACACCACTAGGGTTTCCATTGACCTGTAGCTAGTCTGTTCTCATAATTTGCTAGTCTACGAAGAAAGTTCTTTATTATTATTATTAACAATCAAAGAAAGCAGCTTTAAGCTCCTGCATTTACTCCTTCTGCACAAAGGAGAAATTTGAACATAAAGTCTCCTAATTATGTAGTTAAAGAACACCATCGTTACTTTTGTACAATCTGATTGCACAGAGGAATCACCTGCAGAACTTTCAAGCAAATACTGGTTTCCAAGCTCCATTCCAAACCAATTGCATCATAATGTTGGGAAGTGGGGACAGCCAGGGTCACAGGTAATTCTAACACGTAGTCTGCTACTTCCCTAGAGGAAACTGGTAAAACATAGTATTTTACATCCTAATATCTTGATAGAAACCCTGATTGCAGAATGGTTAACCACTACATCTGCTAACCAAAAGGTTGGCAGTTGGAATCCACCAAGCACTCCTTGAAAACTCTATGGGCCAGTTCTAGTCTGTCCTATAGGGTCACTATGAGTTGGAGTTGACTCAGCAGCAATTTGTGCATGCATGTGTGTGTATTTCTTTTTTTTAATTGTGATTAAGTGAAAGTCCAAACCAATTTTGCATGCCTGCCTATTTGCAGCTCCATCTGCTCTCCTCACCCAGTGACAGCATAGACTTCCTTTTCACTCTATCTAGTATCCTCTTAATGAGCACCTGTCCCCTCCTCTCGACCCTTTTCTGTCTTATCTAGAAAGAAACCAGTAGGACAGCCTCCTATAAATGTATAGAACCATTGAATACACGCATCATATGGTCACACTGTGTCCCCAAGTCCTGTCCATTCTTGTCTGAAGAGTTGATCTTAGTACTGGTTTCCAGTCAGGGCCAGGGGTTTGCTTTCTTGGAGCACCTTCATAATAGTTTCAATCTCTGACTTTATGCTTATATTAGATAAAATTTCACAGCATTCTAATGTTCTACAAGATTCCTTCTCAATATTTGAAATACCTACTCATTAGAGACTTGAATTCACACGTGTTTTATATTATAACACAGAAATTGTAAGAGACATAAGCAGTGGTATACTGGAAAGTGCTTAATAGTCACCTTTCTAGGAAAATAAAAATAACCTAGTTTGCAGTGTTTGCAAATTTCCCCTGTGTAAATGCTTCCACTGTGATCAATTGCAATCTACCAAACTGCTCTCATTGAAACTGGAGTTGGGAAGAGATGTGCATGATAGGCCTCTGTGAGATGATATGAGCCGATTTTAGGACACCACTGATTATGAGGCTATCAATCATTCTTTATAAAATGATAAATCCACCACGTCGTATTATAAATTCATGCTATAAGAGGTTTAAGTGACTTATTCTAAATTAAACCACTAGCTAGTAAAATAATACCTGTAATTTATATTGAAGCAGTATGTGAGAAGAAACTCTAAAATTTATGTGTAAATACACATGTACACACACAAACACACACACAAAACATGTTAATAAATAAGCCAAGCCAAGTGCCGTTGAGTCAGATCTGACTCATGGCAACCCAATGAACCTCACACTGTATACAGACTTTTTTCTGCTGATTTATTAAATGCTTATATATAATAAGATGTGTTACTGATTTATCTAACAGTATGTTCTTTTTTTTGGTACTCATTTGTGGACTAAAATTCATTTTAGTACCTTTTATTAAATTCTGCCTCAATACTTTCCCCTTGGAAATAGGGCATGGTTATATTTTACATGTTCTTCTAGATTTCTTTGAAGTTTTTTTTTTAATTTTCCCCCCAAAAATCATTGGTAGTTTTTATTGAAGTGGATCAATTAAATTTATAATGAAAGTAAAAGTAAGCTTAGTTTAAAATTAAGTATAAGTATCTGTAGAATTTTAACAGTTTTAAGCAGAAAGGTGCTGCATATTTGTCTTCGAGTTATTCTTGGATGACTTATTGTCTTTGTTGTCACTATGAATGACATTTCTTCATGTTGACAAACTTATTACAGAAAACATAATTGTTTTATTCTTATGCTAAGACTGTTTTCCTTGGGAAGACTGTAAATTCTCTAATCTAGGTACTAAAGCCTGAATATCATAAACAATGACACATAGATGTACGTATACTCATGTGTGCATGTAGGTATATGCTAGTTTGTGTGTGTGTGTATGTGCTTTAAAAGAAAGAAACATTACCTAGAGTTCCACAATTGCTATACAGCCATAATAATTTTTGTTTATATATTTCAACATATATTTTATAGAGTTTAGATAGTGGGTTTTATGCACTTTACATATGTATGTACATACATACACACATACACATGCACATGTAATGTATGTGTGTGTGTGCTTCCCTCTATAAAGAAAAAATAACATTCAAGGCAACTTGTGGTTTTCTTACACGCTTTCAGAGATTCTCCTTGTTCACATGATGTTAAAATCACAAGCAAGCGACACTCAGCACAGGCGTATGTGGTCCTCCTTACAGAGGTTCATTCAGGAGAAGAGTTGTTGCCTTCTCGTCGTCTCTGCCGGACTCTGAGATTTGACCTTCAGCCATAGTTCCCTTTATCTACAGTTTACACATTGCTACTCATTATGCTCAGACTGCACTAGTTTTCACATGTGCCTTTTAAGAGTAAGTGGAGCATCGCCTAGTAAACTATTGTTCCCGTCTATGGACGCCATCAATGCCTGCAATACTCACCTGCCCTGAGCATCTATAAAATTTGCATTTAACTAACACCCAATGTGGCATTTTTTTCAAGGCATTTTGAATGTCCCTGTAGTACTATTTGTTGCAGGCACTTTGTCAGTGACTTCAATTCATAACATTTGCACAGAATGTGACATAGAGACAGACAATAAATTAGAGAATGGAGTTTGGAAAAAGCCACTAGAGGCAAGTTTAGAATTTTTCTCTTGGATGGAAAATAATGATGTTATTTATTCTCATTACTGATTGACAATCTATACGTACATATACTGTAATCTTCAGTGTGATCTATAATATTTTGGAGACCAACCAAACTTTAATGAATTACTGCAGCTCCAGGACAACAATAAACTATTTTAACCAATATTTAAACTCTCTACAACTATCACGTCAACTGCTCTTTCCAGTTTTTTCTTTGCCTTAGTAGGAGGCAATGCTTTGTAATTGGTGGTATGATGGAATACGTTTAACAATAGCTTTCTGGAGAAGAGAAAGGGGAATCCTGATTTTTAGTGTTTGCCGATTTCTATGCAATAAATATTCCACCCATGGCTGATTTCAAGCATGCTTTTTAGGATGACCTATTCATAATCAGTTTGGAATTGGGTGCAAACTGTCTCCAGTCCACCCTTGGGTGTACTAGAATCAGTCTCAAGCCTTGTTCTACTATTTATTATTTCTCTGACTGGGATCAAGCTGCTAATTTTTTTATTATCTCATATGTAAAACAAAACCACGTAGGGAGATTTGAGAAATAGAGATGTTATATGCAAAACAATGTGCGTCTTAGCAGATAACAGATCTTCAGTGAAGAGTATATATTATTACTACATTCCTACATTCCTGCACAACTCTGAATATTTTCTAGGTTTTTCTCTATATGTTTGCAGTTTCTCAAAGCTTTCTTTGCTTTGTTTGTGCTATTTTCCCAATTATATGGCACAGTAATAGACAAGCTCACGTTGTTACATCTCAATCTATCTAAGCTTCTTCCAGATACATGTTCCCAACCATCCCAAAAAGAAGAATCGCTGCTCTCTTGAGCACTTGAAACGTTTTCATTATGTCTTTTCTCTAATATTTGTACTTCTCAGCCAAATGATATTTAATAGTTTATTAATTCTAGGATGTCAGTTTTCCATTTACCCTAACATCCTTGAAATTCAGTGCTATGATCTTAAGTCTAAATATAGGAAATGCCCTATTGATTAAAAATGCTTTCATAACATCTCTTACCATTGGCTATTGTTAATAATGTGATGTTGAAATATTCCTTTATATACCTGTCATGCTAGTATTCTCTTAAATCTCAGTATAGATACTTTAAAAAATTAAATTGAAAGTATATCTACAGATATGAATTATTCCTCATATGTGAAATTTCTAGTTTTATATCTCTTTATTCTGCAACAGCTTGTTATCTAATAGATATCTATTCTTATTCAACAGCTTGCAAATCAGACATCAGCTCTTGGGGACAAATCTAAAATGAAGCTGAAATGAGTAAGAATCTCTGCACTATGATTTTTAAATTGTATTGTGATTTTCAAACTAAAAGCTGAAGAAACAATTTAAACGAGCTGAAAGGAGAAGGCAATTTATGTTAAATATATTTAACAGTTACAGTTTTCCAAATGGCAAACTCATGAAAATAATAAACATTTATCAAGTGAGATGTAACCAGTTCAAAACGCATTGGAAGAGTCATATATGTAGTAATGCTAGGGTGAGGACAGCCAGTGACGCTAGCAGCTGCGTAGTCATTATCAAGCAAGGACTTCAGAGACAGTGCTTTTCCTGTGTGGATCGGTTAGCAGCCGCTCAGCTGTTACCAAACAGAAACTGCCCCCTCCTGTCCGTTGACCTCACCCAGGATGGTTGCGGGGCTTAATTCCTGCCTCGTGTCCATCAAAGCCAGTCCACTAATCTTAAAATTATAAGCTTTCCAACCAGGTGACACCGACATTTTCTCTACATATTAAGAGGGAAAAGTGCAATTTGTCTTACTGTACCTGTACGCTATGATAACCTAAGTATTCATGATGTTTGTACATACTTCCCTGTGAAAGACGCTGTAAAAGTTTCTGCCTCTCTTTTTTTCCGGGAGCTCGATCTGAGGGATGCACTTCCTCACTCCGTGCCTTCGGCGTTGCCGTAAATGTTTATCCCCTCTCTTTACCACAGGGTGTCTTTATGGACAAAGATGTCACACGGAGCAAATCTACTTACGGTAATAACAAGATTACTGGATTTACTATAAACCTCATTGGCATAGCAGTTAAGAGCTTGGCTACCAAAGAAAAGCTGGCAAATTGAATCCACTAGCAACTCCTTGGAAATCCTATGTGACAGTTCTACTCTGTCCTATAGGGTCACTGTGAGTTGGAATTAACTCAGTGGCAATGGGTTTGGTTGTTTTTTGGTTTTTTTTTGTAGGGAGTGTTAGTGTATTAGAACAGGCAATAACTATTGTGTTTTTCTTTTTTTATCCTCAGGAAAAAAAAATCGCAACTGTTCTGGAAAAAACAACTTAACAGCTCTCCATACACAGTAATGAAATAGGCAATAACTATATTGCCAAAATTCAGAAATGCCTAGGAGAATTTCCAGTAATCATTTTTTGGCTCTTTCTAAGTTTTGGATAGTTCTCGTAATACCCATTTAGCTTCAAGAAGAATTTGAGTTTGTCACCTTTGGTTCAAATGAAAACACAAATCAGTTCCTGTCAAGTCACTTCCAACTCGTAACAACTGCACAGTACGAAGCAGAAGTGCCCCACAGTCTTTCCAAGGAGTGGCTGGTGGATTCAGACTACTGATCTTTTAGTTAGCAGCTGAACTCTTACCCAGAACCAGGGCTCTACCATTGGTCCAGTGGTTGCAAATAGTTGCTAAAAATAGAATTGGTTGTAAAAACATTCCTTTTTCCCTTCTTTCTTCACTTCTCCTTTATTAATCCTTCTAGAAATTGACAGTGAAATGTT
Source organism: Heterohyrax brucei (assembly GCA_028571685.1). NCBI lineage: Eukaryota > Metazoa > Chordata > Mammalia > Hyracoidea > Procaviidae > Heterohyrax > Heterohyrax brucei. The sequence goes on from CM053148.1 coordinate 111,943,482, forward strand.
ACAGAAACTTTTTTAGGGACTTCCTTTGGGGTGATTATTTCTTCAAGGCCACTGTCCATAGCGTGGTACCAAGAAATGGGAATCAAGGAGCAGAACAATATCCCAGCTAGATGAAAATAAAGAAATCAAAGACAATGTTCACTTCAAGATTTTAAATGAAATCTTTTGTTTTAAAAGACAAGTTCAGTGATAAGAACTGAAGAATTACAAGGCCTCTACAGTTGAGTGTTCAAATTCTCTAAGAAGAACAACTAGTTTCACTTTTGTATTTATTTGTAGACAGTGTGTCCTACTCATAGATACATGTCTCAGTACGCATGCCAAGTACACTACTGAAGCCACATGCAATGCACTAAGTGAGTGTGACAACATCGAATCTCTGCTCAAATAGATGCATGAACTGATGACGCACTTGATGTCACTGCAGTGACAAACTGCTGTAATATTCTCCACTTGGACAATATTACATTTTGCTTACTTAACATTTCTGAACTTCTGTTGTCATATCCCAGTAACAAGCGGCAGGCAACACTTACAGAAAGCAACACTTTGAGTAGCACCACTGTATTTCGGGCAGCTCTGACATTCTGCATCTTTCCTTCTCCTTCTGCCTAATTATTTGCTCGGCTGTTTTTTGGCTCTTTTCTCAAGAACATTGCTGCCTCAGGCTTTAAAATTTAGTCCACAGTGCAACTAATAAATGAAGTTTTCCCAAGAAAACTAAGACTTGGGAATAAATATTCTGAAAGAAAAGCGTGACTAATTTTATCTCAGATTTTCTGTTTAGCAGTTGAATCAAAATGAAGGATTTCTAAATTAGTTGAAAATTAAGGTTTCACCACAATATTCATGGTACTTCTTTCTTAGGCCTGCTATTTGTTAGACTATGTGATCAGATTTTGAATTTATTTAAATATCCATCAAGTGGACAGCTTGACTTGCAGTTTAAGGTAAGGAAGAAATGACTTAACTCACCAGCAATTTCCACTTAGTACCTTTAGAAAGTTAATAAAAGTGGAAAGTGCTTTAAATTCAAGTATTAGCATTTGCTGACCTTGAACGGTTTAATTGCTCTTCTCTTAGAGCGTGAAGGAGACTCCCTGGTACAGTTGTTGAAGCATTTGGCCAATTACCGAAAAGTCAGTAGTGGAAATGTATCAGTTGCTTCTTGGAAACCCTGTGGGCAGATCTATGTTGTCTTACAGCATTGCTGTGAGTCAGATGAAGCATAGTAGTTACTGCCAAAAGGTAAATGCTTTATTTCAGTTTTTGTCCTTGGATAATTATCTTTAGGGTTGCATTTTATAAAAACATACTATGGATTAAAAGGACTGAGAAATTAGTCCAGAGACTGATTGAAACACATTCACCAGTGAATAAATCAAACAAAAATCTTAAGAGAGCTCTGATTCTGTGGATTGGTGGTAGGGGGCAGATTATAAATGACAAACAGAATAAATAACTGATATAGTATGCTTGAAAATAACAATTGCTAAGGAAAAATGAAGTCACATAGAAAAGACTTTGGTATACTGGGGAAAAGTATGGAACATGAGTAAGAGGATAGAGGATACTTTGTGTTACTAATGAGGATGGTTAGTGTCTTAGTCATCTAGTGCTGCCATAGCAGAAATACCACAAGTGGATGGCTTTAAAAAGAGAAATTTTATTCTGTCAAAGTCCAGTAAGTTAAAAGTCCACATTTAGCGCATCAGTTCCAGGGAAAGGCTTTCCCTGTTGGTTTTGGATGAAGCTCCCTGTCATCAACCTTCCCCTGGACTGGAACCTTCTGAAACACGGAGATACCCTGCCTCCCATCCTCCCTCATTAACATCATAGAGGCAGGTTTACAGCATACAGGGACATCAGACAATATCAGGAGTCCAGGCCTTGCTAAACAGCTACATACATTTGGGGGGGACACCAATTCAATCCGTGACAGTATCTGCCTTCTTGAGTAGGTGAAGTCTGAGCAAGGACTTGAAGACTTGCTGTCTGGGCAAAGAGCACTCCACACAATAAAACAATGGAAGCAAAAACCCTAGGGTACGGTAGTATCTAGTATATTCAAGGAGCAGAAAAGAGGAGGGAAAATAGTAGAAGAATTAAGAGGAGTATTGTATGGAGGGTTGTGGGTGGGGGTCTGGATGGACATTTTTATGTCTAGTCTTTTCCTTTTGGCTGGTCCACGCTGCTTCAATCAATTAAGTAGGGCATGACAAGACTCGGCCTCAGTGGCACTGTGCACTCTGGGCTGCCTTTGTAGCAAGTACGCCTGTGGGAAATGGCTCTGCTCTGCTTGCTCTTGAACAAGCCCAGAAGCAGGGAGATAACACCCAAGGAACAGGCCATGACCAATGCAGGATGCTTACCAGTGAATAAAGTTTCTCCTGTCACGTCTTGGTACAGAATACCTACTACCTCAGAAGGTCTTGAGAGAATCAAGCTGCACAGAAGTAACCACTCAATAACAAGTCCTGGGACCAGTTTCTTGTCTCCACCACCTTCTCTAGTTCTTCCACTACTCTTCCTTGGGATTGCTTTCCAAAGTAAATGTCTGCTTTGGGTAGCAATCTAAGAGAAAACAGGAGGTGGGCGACCAGACCTCGCCTAAACCACTGAAAACCTTGCAAGAATTTTGGATTTTGCTTGAGTGCCAGGTTTGGGGTCAAAAAGTAAGGTGACCTGACTCAAAAAACAGAAGCTGAGGTGTCAGGGGCCGTGAGGAAGCCTCAGGCCCCTAACAAACAGGAAGTCTGGATAGTCCCTGAAAACGCGCGCCCGTTCTCAAACCACCCCCCACGTCACTGCCTAATGTCAACTGTACAGGCATACTGTGTGCCCAATCATAGAACGCCAACTGTCTCATACCAGCTATCTTCTGGTCCTAAGCCCTTCCCCTCCCCAACTTCTATATATACTACTCTGCTACAATAAAACCTCGAGGCTTGATCAGAATTTTGTCTTGCCTCCATTTCTTCGCATCCCTTGCTCCACTTTCATTTTCACAGGCTCCCCCTCGTCCCTCCGTTGATTCACCCCGCGGGTGGGGGCAAAACTGGCGCCCAGCGTGGGGGACCGAGGTACGGAGCTGCTGAAAAGACCCGCTTGAAAAGCCCTGGCCAGGCACCCCTTGAGCCTCCATGAGGTGTGAGTTTGGCTCATCCTGAGTTACCGCGCGGTATTGACCGTTGAGAAGACTCATTCCTGATCACCGCTGGACTAGCCGCCCTGCGAGATTGATCTGTTAGAGGTAAGTGGGTAAAAAGCATGGGGCAAGAATTGAGTTCACATGAGCTTTTTCTCACTGGAATCAAAGATTCCTTCAAGATGCGAAGGATTAAGGCTAAGAAAAAAGATCTCACACAATTCTTTATATTTTTGTCTGATGTCTGCCCTTAGTTTGCCCAACAGGAAACAATAGACTCTTAAGTGTTGGAGTAGAGTTGGAGATTGCTTAAATGATTATTATAGAGCCTTTGGATCTGAGAAGGTCCCTGTAACTGCCTTTTCATATTGGAAATTGATTAATGATGTGTTACAAATCTCCCTTAAAGACCCAGATGTTCAAAAACTTGCTCACATTGGGGAGATGGTCCTTTGAAATAGCTCTCGCCCCCCCTCCACTTGCCCATCGGTTTCTATAAATATTTCAGAGGAGCCTCAGACAGCTGATATAAAAGAAATCCCCCAAACAAATCCTGACCCACCTAGCCTGATTTACCCATCTTTAAAACCCTTTAGGGACAATTCCAATGCGGGCCAGTTGTCCCCCGAAGACCGGGAAATATTAGAAAGTCAGGCTGCACAATATCAGGGCAGCGGCGACCGTTGGGCTTTCACCGCCTCTGCCTTCCGCGGTCCCCCTAATGAAACTCTACAACCTCCTCCATATCTCCAGGGTTCCTCAGCTCCCCTCACCTCACCCCTTAACCCAGAGCACAGCACAATCATGGTTTCAGACCCCATACGGCAGGCTAAAATGTCCCTCACTCAAGAAGTTTCCACCTTAAGAGAACTGCTGACTCAGAAATGCGAACACCTAAAGCTTATCAAAGAAATCCGAGCCCTTGAGGTGGAGCTTGCTTCCACAACGCTCAGCCAGGTTTCAAAGAAAGCCCCCCAGGGCTCAAGTCCCAAAGGCCCCCTTTTCACATTTCCCGTAACCCGCAATCAAAGGCCTCAACATGATACTGAAGAAGAGGAAGTAAGTAGCGAGCCTGGTGAAGGCCCAGGCTCGGGGGGAGAGGCTTCTGACAAAGAAAACCCCGCCCCGGAAGAGAGTAGTTCAGACAGACGAAAATACTGCCGCCTAAACCTCAAACATTTAAAAGACTTAAAGGCAGCTGTTAATAATTATGGCCCTACTGCCCCCTACAGCCTGGCCATACTGGAAAGCCTAAGTGAGCAATGGCTAACCCCTAATGATTGGCATTTCTTGGCACGAGCCACCTTATCCGGGGGTGATTTCGTACTCTGGCGCACCGATTTTGCAGAAAACTGCTGCGAGACCGCCCAGCGTAATAGTGAAAGCAGGATGTCCCGCTCTTGGACAAGAGATAAACTCTTGGGGCGAATTATGATACTAGTGATACCTATGATACTAATGAGAAACAGGCAAATTTTCCCCCTGGTTTATTAGCACAAATACAAAACGCCAGCCTCAAGGCCTGGAGGCATCTTCCCGCAAAGGATTCAGCCACCACCTCCTCAGCTAAAATCTGTCAAGGCCCTGATGAGTCCTACAGTAGCTTTGTCAGCCTCCTAACTGACGCTGCTGAGCGTTTGGTGGGGGAAGGAGAAACCGATAGTGCTTTCATTAAACATCTTGCCTTTGAAAATGCTAATCCTTTTTGTCAACAGGCTCTAAGACCCCACTGCAGTGGTAGCCTTTCTGATTATGTTAAACTTTGTTCAGGAATAGGAGCTTCTCATGCCATTGGTATAGCTATAGGGGCCGCTCTCAAAGGTCTTGACCATGATAAACAACAAAAAACTTGCTTCAATTGCAAATGGCCCAGACATTATATACGCGAGTGTCCCACAGGTAAACAGAATCGGGGACCTCCTACTTCAGTGTGCCCTCGATGTAAGAAGGGCAAACATTGGGCCTCAGATTGTTTTTCTAAAACTGACATCAACGGTCAGCCTCTCCCCCCAAAACAGGGAAACTCCCAGCGGGGCCAGCCCCTGGCCCCACCCTTGGGACAGAACCTAGGGGCAGTCAGGTTCATCCCCCAGAAACAGACACAAAGACAAGTATCAGCTCCCTCTGCCGTGCCACCCCTGGAAGTGCAGGGTTGGACCTCTGTTCCGCCACTGATACAATATTAGTGCCCGATCAGGGTGTTCAGCTCATCCCTACAGGGGTCTATGGGCCGCTACCCCCGGGAATGTTTGGTTTGATCTTAGGGCGTGGCAGTTCCTCACTGGCCAGCCTTCATGCCATCCCTGGGGTCATTGATAATGACTACACAGGACAAATTACTCTTTTGGCCTTGGCTCCGTTGGGGCCCCTGTCTGTTCCAAAAGGAAAGAGAATAGCACAACTTATATTACTTCCCTTAGATTCCACACCCACCAAACACATACAGTCCATTAGGTTGAATTCTGCCTTTGGGTCTTCCGACACCTATTGGGTGCAACCAGTAACCCCTGATAGGCCAAGACTCACCCTCCAATTAGATGGTAAGGCCTTTGAAGGGATAGTGGATACAGGGGCAGATGCCACAGTAATTTCAGCTAAATATTGGCCTTCCAACTGGCCCTGTGAGGCCTCAATAACTCATCTTGAAGGCATTGGCCAGTCTGTCAACCCTAAACAAAGCTCAAAAATTCTTACTTGGAAGGACTCTGAGGGTAACTCAGGACAGATTCAACCTTACATTGTTCCGGGTTTACCTGTTAATCTATGGGGTCGTGATGTCTTATCCCAGCTGGGGGTCATCATGTGTAGCCCAAATGAGATAATTACCCAACAGATGCTTAACCTAGGCTTCCTACCTGGACAAGGACTGGTAAAAAATAATCAAGGTATAAAGCAGCCTCTTCCTGTAACGCCTAAAAATAATCGTTCAGGCTTGGGAAGTGAAAATTTTCCTTAGCGGTCATTGACTCCCCTGCACCCCACGCTGATAAGACTAAGTGGAAATATGAGTCTCCAGTGTGGGTAGATCAATGGCCCTTGACTGAACAAAAACTCGCAGCTGCCACAGCTTTAGTGCAGGAACAGCTGGCTGCTGGACATTTAGAACCAACCACCTCTCCCTGGAATACTCCTATATTTGTGATCAAAAAGAAAAATGGATCATGGCGACTCCTTCAGGACCTCAGAGAAATTAATAAAACCGTGTTTACAATGGGGGCTCTCCAACCTGGACTCCCCTCCCCTGTTGCCATTCCAGCTAACTATTTTAAAATCATTATTGATCTCAAAGATTGCTTCTTTACCATCCCTCTTCACCCACTTGATAGAGAATGCTTCGCGTTTAGCCTCCCAGTTATTAATTTTAAAGGACCAATGCAGCGCTATCAGTGGAAAGTTCTCCCTCAGGGCATGGCCAATGTTTTAGTCAGCTAGGCTGCTCTAACAGAATTACCACAGAGTGGATGGCTTTAACAAAGAAAGATTTATTCTTACACAGTCCGGTAGGTTGCAAGTCCATATTCAGGGTGTCCGCTCCAGGGAAAGACTTTCTCCTTGACAGCTCTGGAGGAAAGTCCAGTATTGCATCAGTCATTGTCCAGGGAGCGTCCTAACGCAAGAACCTCTGGTCTGAACGACGTGTTCTGCTCCCGGTGCTGCTTGCTTGATGGTAGCGAGGTTCTCAAATTGTCCTTGGTTCTTTTTCCTTTTATTCCTTGCAAGCTAAAAGCATTAAGGGTGGGGCAAGCCATACTCCAGGGAAACTTCCCCCATAGCAGGAATTCACAGCCCCACCCTAATCCTTTAACATACAGGTTAGCAAAACCGCACAATGGAGGACATTTCCAAGATACTGGGAACCATATCCCAGCCACATGGCTGCACACATTTTTGGGGGGACACAATTCAAACCATGACATCCCACCCTTTGACAACCCAAAAATCACATCACAAAACATTTAACACATTCATCTCACCATAGCAAAATTATGTCCATCCATATAACAGAAGTCTTAAATCAGTTCCAAGTCCAAAATACAAAAATTCTTCTACATCTGTGAAACTTAGAAGGCATTAACAGGCAACAGGCAAGTCAACAGAACACATTACATTAACCCTCAAAGCTTTGGAAATACTCTTACATTTTCTAAGACATTCTACACAACAGCAATGCTCTCCAGACTCTAGGTATCGGCCACACTCTCTGGTTTCTGAGTGGAGACCTCCAGCCCCGTGCTACAACTCTGCCTTCAAGGCCCACTTGGACAGAAACTCTGTCCCATCAGCTTTAGGAGCACCCTAAGCCCAACTGAGTGGCAATTCCACCCTTACGAACACAGGACACCATGGTTCCACCCTTTCAAACCCCTGAAGTCATGGCCATACCTCTTGAGACTGAGGCAGCTCAGCTTCTCACGCTATCTGCCTCTTCAGCTTCAGCTTCCTATGGCCTCATGGCCCGGGCCTCAGGCCCACATCTGCCCTGCCGGGCAAGTGTTCCAAAGCTCTGTAGCTCCACTGGTTTAAGTGCCCGGAGGCACCCCACTCTTGCTGGAAAGCGTCCTGCCCAAAGGCACTCAACTCTCTCACTCCGTGGGTCAGCAAGGCCAGCTCACCGATTCAAGTGCCCAGAGGCACCCCGTTCCGCGAGGAAAGCTCTGCGCAGGCACTGACCTCTCTCGCTCCACGGGTCGGCTCCAGCGCTGCCTCTGGTTCTGCTGCTGCCGCTGCTGCTACTGCTGCCAGTCCTCTGTTGTTTCTCACCATCTGCGCCTTCTTCGTTCCTTCTGAATCTTCTATCCATTCGCAGTTTCAAAGTGGCTTCCACATTTTAGGTATTTGCTAGGGCAGCACCCCACTTCCATGGTACCAATTCTGTTTTAGTCAGCTAGGCTGCTCTAACAGAATTACCACAGAGTGGATGGCTTTAACAAAGAAAGATTTATTCTTACACAGTCCGGTAGGTTGCAAGTCCATATTCAGGGTGTCTGCTCCAGGGAAAGACTTTCCCCTTGACGGCTCTGGAGGAAAGTCCAGTATTGCATCAGTCATTGTCCAGGGAGCATCCTAACGCAAGAACCTCTGGTCTGAACGACGCGTTCTGCTCCCGGTGCTGCTTGCTTGATGGTAGCGAGGTTCTCAAATTGTCCTTGGTTCTTTTTCCTTTTATTCCTTGCAAGCTAAAAGCATTAAGGGTGGGGCAAGCCATACTCCAGGGAAACTTCCCCCATAGCAGGAATTCACAGCCCCACCCTAATCCTTTAACATACAGGTTAGCAAAACCGCACAACGGAGGACATTTCCAAGATACTGGGAACCATATCCCAGCCACATGGCTGCACACATTTTTGGGGGGACACAATTCAAACCATGACAGCCAATAGTCCCACTCTGTGTCAAAAATTTGTTGCTCAGGCTGTAGACCCTCTTAGGCGTCAGTGGTCTTCCATTTATATCATTCATTACATGGATGATATTTTACTGGTGGGGGCCTCCAGTTTAGAGGTACTTAAGTGCAGCCAGGACCTAACTTGCTAACTAACTTCCCTTGGACTTCAAATTGCCCCGAACAAAATACAGCTTACTGACACTTATTAGTACCTTGGTTTTGAATTAAATAATAATCAAATCACCACTCAAAAACTTAACCTAAAAACCTCTCATCTACACACACTTAATGATTTTCAAAAGTTCCTGGGAGATATTAATTGGCTCCGACCATACCTCAAACTTACAACAGGGGAATTAAAACCATTGTTTGATACTCTTCATGGAGATGCCAGCCCCCTCTCTCCCTGTCACCTTAACCCTGAGGCAAAAAGGGCCCTTCACATTGTTGAAAAGGCCATACAACAACAACAGGTTACCTTCATAACTTATGAGCAGCCCTTTGCCCTTATTGTCTGTGCCACACAACATACACCCACGGGGGTTTTTTGGCAGAATGGCCCCCTCTTGTGGATACATCTATCCTCCACCCCAACTTAAGTTCTCCTCACCTATCCCTCCCTAGTGGCCAAACTTATAAGACTGTGCCGAGAAAAGAGCCGCCAACATTTCAGCAGGGACCCTGACCAACTTATCCTTCCTTACACCAAGGAACAAATAGACTGGCTTTCCCAAAATGATGATGATTGGATAATAACCCTATCCACGTTTCTAGGTACGGTTGATAACCACTATCCATCCCATAAACTCCTTCAGTTCGCGTGGCTACATCCTTTTACCTTCCCCAAAATAACTTCTTTAAGTCCTTTGAAAGAAGCCTCTCTGGTCTTCTCAGATGGATCCTCCTCTGGCATTGCGGCATGGGTCATAAATTCACAGCCTTACAGTGCCCAATCTCCCTTTAAGTCAGCCCAGCTTGTGGAACTTTTCGCTATCTTACAGGTCTTCACAATATTACATGATGTCCCCTTCAATCTTTACACCGACAGTGCTTACATAGCTCTCTCAGTCCCAGTGTTAGAGACAGTTCCTTATATCAAACCATCTTCCAATGCTGTGTCTCTTTTTCAACAACTCCTCTACACTTTCATCCAGTAACTGTAGCCTCAGCCCACCTTTTCGAACACAGCCTGTTGGCTTTAATTCTTCCCATTGCTACCAAGGGTCATTCCAAAATAACAGCTTTGATCTAGATGTTGGATTTATAACATTTAATAATTGTACCAATACCACCAACCATACAGAGCCCCTCTGTCCAGCCCCTGGACAGGTTTTGATATGTGGAAATAACTTAGCCTATACAGCCTTACCCAGAAACTGGACAGGACTCTGTGTTCAGGCTAACCTCCTCCCAGATATTTCTGTCATATCAGGAGACACCCCTGTCCCTGTCCCCAGTTTTGATTACATAGCCGGACGATCAAAACGAGCCCTCCAATTCATACCCCTTCTTGTGGGCCTGGGAGTTGCCGGGGCTACAGCCACCGGCTCTGCCGGCCTGGGCATCGCCATAGACAAATACAATAAGTTATCCCATCAATTAATAGACGATGTCCAAACCCTCTCCGGTACTATCAATGATTTACAAGATCAAATTGACTCCTTAGCTGAGGTAGCCTTACAAAATTGAAGGGGCTTAGACCTTCTTACTGCAGAAAAAGGCGATATCTGTTTAGTTTTACAGGAACACTGCTGCTTCTATGCCAATAAATCCGGGATTATCTGAAACAAGATAAAAGATTTACAGGACAGGAAGATCTACAAAACAGACGAAGAAAACTACAAGAAAATCCATTTTGGACTGGACTGAACAGATTCCTTCCCTATCTCCTCCCCATCCTCAGCCCCCTTCTCGGTTTAATGTTAATTCTGTCTTTTGGCCCTTGGGCTTTCTAAAGGCTTACAAGCTTTATCAAACAATAAATAGATTCAGCATTGGCTAAACCTATCCAAGTCCATTACCACCGCCTGGCAGTTGACGATGAATACGCCACTAAAAATGGGTACTCCAACTTCTTCCCCAAGGGGACAGCATGAAAAGCAGAGGCATGCTTACCTCCTTGCCAACGTGGGAAGAGAGGTATGGGTATCGGGAGGAGTGCGAAGCAAAGCATCGCAAGGGAAAGTTATCATTAACTCCTCTACATTTCCCTGGAGCATACCTGGCTTGCATAGAGGTTGGTATCTATCCTAAAAGCATTAAAACGGCTCTGCCTCTCCTCCCCAAAAGATACCAAGAGCCAATACTATAACAGGAGGAGCCAGGTCACTACTTCCTCTCCCGGTTAAAGCCCACCTCCCAAAACAAAACAAAAAGGGAGGAGATGTCAGGGGCCATGAGGAAGCCTCAGGCCCCTAACAAACAGGAAGTCTGGATAGTCCCTGAGAACGCGCGCCCGTTCTCAAACCACCCCCCCGCCCCCCCCGCGTCACTGCCTAATGTCAACTGTACAGGCATACTGTCTGCCCAATCATATAACGCTAACTGTCTCATACCAGCTATCTTCCGGTCCTAAGCCCTTCCCCTCCCCAACTTCTATATATACTACTCTGCTACAATAAAACCTCGAGGCTTGATCAGAATTTTGTCTTGCCTCCATTTCTTCGCATCCCTTGCTCCACTTTCATTTTCACAGGCTCCCCCTCGTCCCTCCGTTGATTCGCCCCGCTGGTCGGGGCACTGAGGGGAAAAAGAGACAGTTCTCTACCAACTGAACAGAATGACTTTAGGTGACAAGGTAGTAGCTGTTCACCCCCGCATACAAAAGTATAAACTCAAAGTCTTTAGTCTTGATCATCTCAGGGGAAAGTTTGAAGTTAGATTCACAGCAGCCATTCTTAAGTCTCTTCTTTATTGTGGAGAAGAAGAAACATAGCCTGGTATTAATCTTACATTCCAAGCCGATTAGGAAGAAAACTAAGTAGACTCTTGGAGATCTGTAAAAATGCATGAGAAATCAAACTGACTGTAAATGAGACTACTTATTTCTCTCACCTCTGAATATTGCTACCATTCATAGAAAAAGAAAGCATTTTAAATACATAGAACATGCAACTGATTCAATACAATTATGTTAACACCTAGAGGTTAGGTTTTTACTTGATGTTTCTAGTAAAAATTTTAAGAGAATGACTGTTATTTAAGGCTTAATTCTTTAAAAATCTGTTAATAGAAGAATAAGTCTGAATTGATTGCCTGAAGAAATAAAGGAATTTATCTTGACGCCTATTACATTATCCTTCAAATTCTGTATCACTTTTTTGTGTTCATCATGATCCGACTCGATGGCACTTGGCTATTATTATTATTATTTCACGGAGTATAATGCTAAAATGTAGCGGAGATTGGTTTCTGACACCACTAAAAGAAAACGCGCTATGTCTGTCAGATACAATTTCAAATGATCCTTTTTAAGAATACATTTAAAAAATAATTTGGATGGTAAATGGTTGTTCTTTTTCCCAATGGACAATTTGATCATCTGCAATATTTAACTTTGAATGTCAAAACGTTACATATTATTTAATTTTTTAAATTAAATGTCTGTATAACATTTTTATTAAGTCTTTCGTGCAATTTATGCGTCAAGACTCAGTAAGAGATTTTACCATACTTGGAACAATTTACCCTACTACTTTCATGGATACTGGCAGAAGATATGAGACTCTTGGGTTAGAGACAAAAGACTTTTTACTTACGGCATAGCGAGCAACATGAACTTTATGTTCAAGTAAATGTCTTTTGTTCCCTCCTCCTCAAGTCTCATGGGATTCAGGTGGAGGTGATTACAGACGGATGCTGTACACACCGTGTGTGTCACAGCTGAGGCGTCCTAGTATGGAAACGCCAGTGTTTTATAAGGCACAACTGCAAGCAAACTTGAAGAAACTCTGCACAGTTACAGAAATGCTAGAAGGCATACCAGGAAGCTACAACAAGAAAACCACTGCAACTGAACATAAAATTTGACTGAGATCCCTAACAGCTAAAGGAAAAAGAAAGCACAGTTGGTGATTTCCTATCTACTCTTTTATAAAGGAAATCACTTCAATTCTTTAGGAAATACACTTTGTTTACTTTTTTGATGGTGGTTTTCCAGTCTTAACTAAGCCTCTAGGCTATATGCCATTACAGAACATATATGTTAGAAAAATCTAATTTTAATTTTAAAGACTAGAAATTTTTAATTTAGGAAGATAAAGAAATACACCTCTGATCCAGGCAGAGATAAGAATATTTTGTTAGATGATGCAGAACTATTTTCTTATGTGACTGCTTTTTTATTTTACACTATTGAAATTATAATCTATGAAGTCTTACCTAGATAACATGAGAGAGTCTTCATTTCTAGCTTGCATTTATGTGAGCATAAACTTTAAAAATGGAAGGAAGAGCTACTGTACATCCACTTCAACTTATGTTTCTCAAAAATAAACTTGGCTATAAATTTTATCTGGAATTAATGGCTGTTGCCATTATCAAGTAAGACAATGAATCTCTCAGTATCTGGAGTTCAAGTATTTTGTGTTGTTGATTAAAGTGACAGCCATGTCCCACATATTTAACATCCACATTATAAAAAAAAATTAGAGAAGCTTCTTTGTATTGTTGCTTTCTATGGAGTGAAAGGTAACCCTAGTGGTATAGTGGTTAAGTGCTACAGCTGCTAACCAAAAGGTCAGCAACTCAAATTCACCAGGTACTCCCTGGAACTCCATGGGGGCAGTTCTACTCTGTCCTATAAGGTTGCTATGAGTAAGAGCTGACTAAACAGCAGAGGGTTTGGTTTGGGTTATCGAGCGAAATGGAAGACATGATACCCGTGAAAAGAGAAAATAATGATAACATCAAGAGTAAAAACGTGGACATAATGAGAAGTGGGTGCATACTACCCAAATATTAGCCTTAAAACTTATTAAGGAGAACCCATGAGAAATGTTTTGAGTTCATTTGTTTATAAGATACAAAATCCAATTTGGTAGAAAATACTGGTACCGCATTCCTGATTTCTGGGAAATAACATTTGAGTGATGAAAGAAAAAATGATATATGCTGATCTGAATCTTATCCAGCTTCATGCATAGTTAGCTTTTTTATTTTCTTTCTCTAGTAGCACATTAAACTCCATCTGAGTGCCTTAAAGAAAGGTCTGAGATTTTGAAGGGTGTTGAAGGAAAGCAACAGTTTCCTTTCTCTTTGACAGATAATATTACTTTCCTATTATTGCTTACTGCCCAAAAGTCAAGATCACAGAGCTGCTTTGTCTAAAGGCCCAGTGTAATCAAAGCCACTGCAGATAAACTGAAACATTTCACTATAACCTTCAATTTTCAAATGATGTCTTGATTAAATGGTTGATCACACAAAGGCACAAGCTTCCAAGGATGATTGTGGTCTATATGTGGACAGATGAAGGAAACTAGAGAAATGTAATTCCGAGCTAAGCAAAAAATCAGTTATTGAGCAAATATAATAAAAGGGTAACAATGCAGGATAAATGTGAAAAAAGGTGAGAGTGAGATGGATAGATAGATCAAGATTAGGCATGACCTTCATTGACAATATCGTATTAACAATAATGAAAGGTGAAGAGAAACAAGGATTTGGATTTTAATATGCAGGGAGTGGGTCAAAACAATTGCTGCAAGAATTATTAAAGTATGGAATGATATTAAAATGCTTACAAAATGAGAAACAACTTAGAACAACCCTATATTGGGACAAAATTGATGAGAAGTCTTTTTGTGCTTTAAGAGATTAAAGGATGAAAATAGAGTTAGAAAATGAAAATATAAGATCTGTAAAACTGTACTTACATGTGCACCCAAAATCAGAAAATACAGGTGTAAAAATAAGTATCCAGAAACATACATGTTCCATGTAATAATCTATTTCACATAAACAGTAGAATAGAATGTTTGTATGCATGTATTATATATGTGTACACATGGAGACATGTACATAGATAGCCAAGCCAAGTGCCGTCTAGTCGGATTCATAGATACTTATTTTTTATTTCACTGTTATTTGTATTAACAAAATTAGAAACAAACTGAAAAACCCACTACTGTCAATTCTGACATTGTCATTATTCATATTTTTAAATAAATTGTACCACACGTTGGCCCCTGGTAGCTCAGTGATTAAGAGCTTGGCTGCTAACCAAAAAAAAGTCAGCAGTTCAAGTCCATCAACTGCTCCTTGCAAATCCTATGAGGTAGTTCTACTTTGTCCTATAGGATTGCAGTGACAGTGGGTTTTATGGACACTGCAAGTAATAAATAAGTTTTATATGAAACAATAAGTTATGCTGTTACGTAATAAGATGTGTGACAGGTTTCATCTGAGCTTTCAGACTAAGGAAGACATCTAGCAGTCTAGTTCTGAAAAGAATTAGCCAGTAAAAACCTCATAAATGCCAGTGGAACGTCGTCTGATATAGTGCTAAGGGATGAATCTCCCAAATTGTAAGGCATTCAAAATACTCAAAGGGAGTTGACCTTAATGACGTGGATAGAGTCAAGCTTTTGGGACCTTTATTTGGGACTGATGTGGCACAATTCAACACAAGAAGAAACAGCTGCAAACATCCATTAACAAACGGAACCTGGAAGATAAGAAGTATGAATCCAGGAAAGCTAAACACTGTTGAAATGGACTGCATAAACATTGATATCCTAGATATCAGTGAGCTGAAAAGGACTGAATATTGGTCATTTTGAATTGGACAATCATATGATCTACTACGCTGAAAATGACAGCTTGAAGAGGAATGGTATTGCATTCATCATCAAAAAGAACATTTCAAGATCTATCTGAAAGTACAACACAGTCAGTAATAGAATAATATCCTCACACCTACAAGGAAAATCAGTTAATATGACTATTATTCAAATTTACGCACCAACCACTAAGGCCAAAGATGAAGGAAATAACAGTTGTTGCCAACTGTTACCAGTGTGAAATTGATAGAACATGCAATTGGAATGCATCAGTAATTATGGGTGATTGGAGTATGAAACTTGGAAACAAAGAAAGACCAGTAGTTGGAAAATATGGCCTTGGTGATAGAAATGATAGTGAAGATCACATGATTGAATTTTGCAAGACCAATGACTTCACTGAGAATTTCTTTTTTCACCAACATAAATAGGGACTACACGTGGACCTCACCAGATAGAATACACCGGAATGAAATCCACTACATCTGTTGAGAAACACAACAAAAAAGCTCAGCATCATCAGTCAGAACAAAGCCAGGGTCAGATTGCAGATCAGATCATCAAGTACTCATATGCAAAATCAAGTTGAAACTGAAGAAACTTAGAACAAGTCCACAAGAGCCAAAGTATGAATGTAAGTACATCCCACCTGAATTTAGAGACCATCTCAAGAACATTTTGACATGTTGAACACTAATGACCAAAGATCAGACAAGTTGTGGAAGGACATCATATATGAAAAAAGCAAAAAGTCATTAAAAAGACAGGAAAGAAAGAAAAGACCTAAAGAAGAGACTCTCACACTTGCTTTTGAAAGCCAAGTAGCTAAAGTAAAACTAAAAAATGATGATGTAAAAGAACTAAGCAGGTTTTAAAGGGTGGCTCGAGAAGACAAAGTGATGTATTATGATGACATGTACTAGAGACAGAAAACCAAAAGGGAAGAACATAGACAGCATTTCTCAAACTGAAAAAGCTGAAGAGAAAATTCAAGCCTTGAGCTGCAACACTGAAGGAATCTACAGGGAAAATAGTAAATGTCCCAGGAAACATCAAAAGAAGAAGAAATTCACAGAGTCATTATACCGAAAAGAACTGGTCAGTGTTTAGCCATCTCAGGAGGTAACATACAAGTGCGATCCAACGGTAACAAAGGAAGAAGTCCAACCTACCTTGAAGGCTTTGGGGAAAAACAAGGCTTCTGGAATTGACAGAGTATCAGTTGAGATGTTTCAACAAAAGGATGCAGTGCTACAAGTGCTCATTTAGCTATAACAAGAAAGTTGGAAGGCAGATACCTGGCCAACTGACTGGAAGAAATTCATATTTTTTCATGTTTACGAGAAAAGTGACCTAACCAAACATGGAGATTCTTAAATAATATCATTAACATCATATGCTGGGAAAATTTTGCTGATGATCATTCAAAAGTGGCTGCAGCAATACATCAACAGGAATCTGCCAGAAATTCAAGCTAGATTTAGAAGAGGGGTTGGAATCAGGGATATCACTGTTAATATCACATGAATTCTGGCTAAAAGCAGAGAACATCAGAAAGGTGTTTACCTGTGTTTTATTGACTAGGCAAAGATATTCAACTATGCAGATCATAATAAATTATGGGTAACATTGTGAAGAATGGAGATTTGGGAACACCGGAAACACCTACTTAGCTCCTGAACAATCTACATGGATCAAGAGGTAGTCACTTGAACAAAATAAGGATATATACTACAAGGTTTAAATTAGAAGTGGTGTGGGTCAGAGTTATATCCGTTCATCATACCTATTCAGTCTGTACGCTGAGCCAATAATATGAGAAACTGGACTATAGGAAGAACAAATCATCAAGACTGGAGGAAGACCCATTAACACCCTGCTTTACGCAGATGACACAAACTTGTTTGCTGAAAGCAAAAAGACTTGAAACACTTGCTAATGAAATTCAAAGACCACAGCTTTTGATTACACCTCGACATAAAGAAAACAAATGTTTTCACAGCTGGCCCAATAAAGAACATCATTATAAGCAGTCAAAAAATTAAAAGATGCATTGTTGTGGGCAAATCAGCTGTAGAAACTCTATTTAAAGTGCTGAAAAGCAAAGCTGCCAGCTTGAGGACTAAAGTGTTCCCAACACAAGAAATAGTGTTTTCAACCACTTCTTATGCATGCAAAAGCTGGATGATGAATAAGTAAGACAGAAAAAGAATTGATGCCTTTGAATCATGTTGGTAAAGAATATGGAATGCACTGTGTACTACTGAAAAGATTAACAAATCTGTCTTGGACTGGCAATGCTATGTCTCATATACTTTGCACATGACATCAGGAGGGATTTGTCCCTGGAGAAGGAGATCATCTTTGGTAAAGTAAGGATCAGCAAAAAAGAGGAAGACCCTCAACAAGATGAACTGACCTAGTAGCTGCAACAACGAGCTCAAGCATAGCAACAATTACGAGGACGGTACAGGACAGGGCATCATTTCATTCTGTTGTGCGTGCAGTTGCTGTGAGCCAGAGACAACGTGACAGCACCAAACAACAGTGCAGGTATAGACAGACATGTAAACATTTAGAGAGAGACGGGAAAAACATAAATTAATGCATGGAAAAAAACAAAAACTGTTGCTATCGAGTCAGTTCTATTTCACATTGGCTGTATAGGGCAGAGTGCAACTGCCCCATGGGGTTGCCAAGGCTATGGCCTTTATCGAAGTCAGCCAACGCACCTTCCTCCCATGGAGTGGCTGATGGGATTCAACAGCTGGCCCTTCAGTTAGCTGCCAAGTGGTTAACCAGTGTGCCACCAGGGCTCTGCAATGTATAAGGCAGATGGGAAGATGTAAAAGTCAATTCATATGGCCAAGCATATTGCTCTGTCTGTATAAATAGAGGAAAAGTGAGAAAGGATGCAGACCTCTCACTGGTTGTTATCTTGGAGCATGGGACTGCAGGGGTGAAAGGAAGATCTTTCATTTCCTTAAGTAGTGTTCAAGAGTGTTAACATGGTAGATATACATGGATAACTATTTCTATTTAATAACTTTATTTTTCTAATCTAAAATATTTTTTGTTGTGAACCCAACTCTACATTAGTAACTGATGGTTTCCAGTGATAGACTTATCTTAGAGATATCTTTTTTTTTTCTAATTATTTTATGAGACAAATTTAGGTAACATATTTCCCTAGAGGAAGGAAAGCCAGGATTTTTATCAATGTATAATTTTGAGATTTTTATGATTTAATAAGAATATGACAGGAAAGACCAGGAATTCAGACACAATTGCTGAATCCTACAGACTATAAGATTAGTAGATATGTAATTATTTCTTAAAATTATTAGAAAGTAGAGAAAAAGAATGGGGATTAAATGCACAGGCACTAAAAGGAAAGAACAGAAAATTCACATTCAGGATATGTCAGAAGGTTCATTGAATTATTTAGACCATATCTGAAGAAGTGATCAGAGGATTTGTTGAATTATTGAAATAGGCTGTCATGAAATTGATGAAGGGCAAGTCCAGTTATATGTTTGCATGTGGACAATCAAAAACAAAAGCTATAAAGAAAACAAAGATAAAGGGCCCTGTAAAATCAATATATAGTAGGATGAAAAGATACTGGCCCAAAGAAAATAAGGGTAGGTCCACACACATATGATTCTACTTGGCAAAGGATGAAAAAGACAAGCGTCAAGCAGTAGCAACACAGAAGTTTTGCCTAAAGAAAAAACAAAGGAGGAAGTAAACAGCATCAGAATCTGATGATCCAAAAGCAAGAAAAGAGACTGGTGCTAAATGTGAATAGATGTAAAAAAGTTGCGCAGGGAATAAACCATCACACTCCTCATCAAGACAAGATGCAACCACAAAAAATAAAATAATAATAACAATTCACTTATTTTTTAATCAGCTTTTTTAAAAAAAACTCACTTGTAAAGGAAAAAGAAGAAAATTTTATTATTTAAGGAGAAACTATTTTAAGAACATCTCTGAATTGCTATAAGCCTGTAGTTATCCGTAAAGACTCTATCATATATCATAAAAATTATATTAATGGGGAACTAAGAAAGACATACTCATAAAAAATTGCTATTTCCTACTCAGTCTGGCCTTACTGTTTTTGAGTGCCATTGGATCTATTTTTGAATCACAGTGACCCATGTGACAGAGTACAACTGCCCCATAGTGTATCCTAGGTGGTATTATTTATAGGTTTTCACTGGTTAATTCTTCTCAGAAGTAGACTGCTGGGTTCTTCTTCCTAGTCTGTTTGAGCCTGGAAGCTCAGCTGAAACGTGTCCACCACAGGTGACCCTGCGGGTATCTGAATACCAGGGGCTCAGCTTCCAGCATCACAGCAACACGTGCACACCACAGTGGGACAAACAGCAGACAAATGGGGGTAGCCAAGATGGCGAGACTGTGTCTTACATACCTTAGACATGTTGTCAGGAGGGATCAGTCCCTGGTGAAGGACATAATGCTTGGTAGAGTGCAGGGTCAATGGAAAAGAGGAAAACCTCAACAAGATGGGTTGACATAGTAATTGCAACGATAGGCTTAAACACAAAAATAATCGTGGGCATGGTGCAAGATCAGGCAGAACTTCCTTCAGTTGTGCGTAAGGTTGCTATGAGTCGGAACCAGCTTGGTGGCACCTAATAGCAATATTCTTCATGGGATGAAATCGTCAGGTCTTTTCCTCTGGGGCATTGTTGGACAGGTTCAGATCACCATCTCTTGGTACTGAGTGTTTATCATTGCTCCCCCAGAGCTCGTCTGCATTCTGGCCCATTTGCCTTCATTTTTCTGTTTCATTTGTGGCTTTGGATAACTATGCTTCATTTCTTCAACTCCCTCAATTACATTCTTCATAAAATATTTTACCATTTTCTTCATTATGTTTGCAGGCAATTTATATTTAGGTTTTCCTAATTAAAATAACTATAGAGAATTAAAAAAAAAAAGCCCACTGCCTTAGTCAGAATATAGCTGAATAACTTCATCATCTCAGTGATGGGTGGAAATTGAAAAGAAAAAAGTTGCTAGCATTTCAAAATAGTGTTGGTTAACTGTAGTCATGAGAGTTTCACAAATGAAATAATTTTTAATAAAAACTAGTGACTAGTGGCAGATGCAATGACAATATTTTTCTGATAATTCATGATTTACCAAGAGGGAGATGATCTTGGTTCTGAAAAAAGGAAAAGCATATCGAAACAGGAAATTAAGAAGTGACTTGTGACAGAGTTTCCATAGCTTCTGATAACTTCTAGCAACAGTTGCTGCTGAGTCATTGCTGACTCATGGCGACCTTATGTACAACAGAAGGAAGATTGTCCCTTCCTAACCCATCTTCACAATTGTTGGTATATTTGAGGTCATTGTTACAGCCACCTTGTCAACCTTTTTCACGGAGTGTTTTGCTGATCCTCTACCAAACACGATGTCCTTTGTTAAAGAACTTTTGCTATCGTTAAAGAACCTCAGTTTTTGCTCTCCTTTGCACAGCCCTATTCCAGTTTACTGGAATGGAATGAGTGAAAAGAATGAGGCAGGGTAAATGTGTGTCTGAAAAACATAATAAAGACATCATCTTAAATGGATATACACCCAATTAGAATGTATATGCACTATGTATTATTCCATACATTATGGACATGAACTGAATCAACAGACTTTCACAAAGCTTTCAGAGTCTTGTGGAGAGAAAACTGTAAAGAGATAACTATAATGCAATGCAGAATGGTAAAACAATCTTTATCAAGGAAGTATGATGGAGACATCTATTATCTCCTTTGAATCTAGTCTTGTAATCCCATCATTCTACAGGATTTGATTTTCTTGCTTATCTAAACTGTATGGTATTCTTGGACATCACACGTTTTGAGAAGTAATTTCCTCTATGAATTATTCAGCCATCATTGGTTTTCCTTTAGGTCTCTATATCGATCCAGCTACCCTGGTTGTCCCTCCTCCCCTTCTACCCATTAATTATAAGACTGTAATGGTTTTGAGCAGGATACATTTGAGGTAAAGAAGAACATTGAAGGAACACCAATCTGAAAGCAAATGCAGAAGTCCAGAGATGGTATCTCAGAAGCACTGCATGGAGATCTTTCACTAAACTAGCTCTTGAAACAGAATTTCAACAGGAAGAAACCCTCTCTTTTCACTGATTTCATGTTTTGTGAAAAACATATTTTTAAAAAAACCCACATACAAATTGTAATTAGGTCAGAGGTGATTAATATGTTTTTAAATTGAACTGCACAATGCACATTTGAAAGATTACAGAATTGCATTTACTTGAATCTTATCTATTATTTTATTGGTTATTACAAACTATTTACTTCTCATTCTCAAGGGGAATTCTTTCAGTCTCTCTCAATTCAAGGTGATATAGGCAGTTGGCTTTGTGTGGATGGCCCTTATTGCATTGAAGAATTTGTCTTCTATTGCTGCTTTGCTGAGAGTTCTTAGTGTGAATGGGTGTTGGACTTGATCAAATGTCTTTTCAGCATCAGTTGACAAATCAGGTGATTCTCATCTTTTGTGTTATCTATGTGGTTGAACACACTAACTATTTTCTAATTTCCAACCAGCCTTGCATCCGTGATATGAATCCAACTTGGTTGTGAAGGATTATTTTGGGGATATGTTGTTGAATTCTATGGGCAATGATTTTGCTGAAGGTTTTTGTATGTAGGTTCATGAGTGAGATTGGTCTGTAATTCTCCTGTTCTGTTGGATCTTTCCCTGGCTTCAGTATCAGAGTTATGCTGGCTTCATAGAATGAACTGGGGCATATTCCATCCCTTTCTGTGCTGTGAAATAGTGTTCGTAGTATTGGAGTTAACTCTTCACTAAAAGCATGGTAGAGTTCTGTGGTGAAGCCACCTGGGCCAGGGTTTTTTTGTTTTTTGTTTTTTGGTATTTTTTTTGATGACTGAATCTCTTCCTTTGTTATGTATTTATTAAGATGTTTTTCTCCTTGTGATAATTCTGGTAGGTGATATAAATCTAGGAATTTGTCCATTTCCTCTAGGTTTTCAAATCTGTTAGAGTACAGTCATTCAAAGTATTCTGTTATACTTTTGATTTCTGTTGGATCTGTTGTGACGTCTCCCATCTCATTGCTCATTTGGTTTATTTGTTTCATTTCCTGTTTTTCTTTTGTAAGTTTAGCATATGGTTTCTCAATTTTGTTGATCTTTTCAAAAAACACCTTTTGGTCTTATCAGTTTTGTTCAGTTGCTCTTCTTTTCTCAATTCATTTAGTTATTCTCTAATCTTTATGATCTCTTTTCTTCTGGTAGCTGAGGGGTTCCTCTGTTGCTCTCTTTTTACTTGTTCAAGCTGCACAGTTAATGCTTTGTTTGGGGTCTTTTCTTCCTTCCCATGTGTGTATTTATAGAGATAAATTGACCTCTGAGCACTGCTTTGGCTCTTTTCTACAGTTTCTGGTAGGAAGTGTTTTCATTCTCATTTGATTCCATAGATTTCTTTATTTCATCCTTGATTTCTTCTATAACCTGAGGCTTTTTGAGCAAGGTGTTGTTTAGTTTCTGTAAGTTCCAATTTCTATCTTTTGTTGTTCTGCTATTGATTTTGACTCTTATGGGTTTATGGTGTGAGAAGATGCTTTGTAATAATTCAGTGGTTTGGAGTTTGTTGAGATTTGCTTTACGTCCTAACACACGGTCTATTCTAGAAAACATTCCACGTGCACTGGAAAAGGTGTAGTTATCTGTTGATGGATTAAAAGTTCTGTATATGTCTATGAGGCCTATTTGGTTAGTTGTGGCAATAAGATTTTCTGCATCTTTATTAAGCTTTTTTCTAGAAGCTCTGTCCATTAGTGAAAGTGGAGTGTTGAAGTCTCCCACTATTATTGTGGAGTGATCTATCTCATTTTTCAGTGTAGTCAATGTTTCTTTGATGTATTTAGATGCTCTAGTATTGGGTGCATAAATAGTTAATATTGTTAAGTCTTGCTTGTATATTGAACCTTTCAGCAATAAATAGTGGCTATCCTTGTCCACAGTGGTGGAGTTTACATTAAAATCTATTTTATCTGAGATTAATATTGCCACAGCTGCCCTTCTTTGTGTGTTGTTAGCTTGGTA
Organism: Heterohyrax brucei; assembly: GCA_028571685.1. Lineage (NCBI taxonomy): Eukaryota > Metazoa > Chordata > Mammalia > Hyracoidea > Procaviidae > Heterohyrax > Heterohyrax brucei. Next base: position 111,966,933 of record CM053148.1, read on the forward strand.
TATATTATTCCATCCTTTAATTTTCAGTTTGTTTGTATCTTTAAGTCTAAGGTGTGTTTCTTCTAAGGAACATATAGACAAGTAGTGTCTTTTGATCCAAGATGTCACTGGTTGTCTCTTTACTGGAGAATTCAGTCCATTTATATTCAGTGTAATTATTGATAGGTGTGTGTTTACTGCTGTCATTTTGATGTTTTTATTTTTGTGTTGATGTTTTCTTTGTTGCTCTTACACTCTTATTATAATAATCCTAGAATATCTAATCTTTATAATAATCCTAGAATATCTAATAATACTTGTACTAGAATTATACCTAACAGATTAATAACTTTGAAATTTCTTCATTTCATTCTGTAATCAAATATTGTTAATAATCCTGATTGATTTTAAGATAGATATTTAAGCAGTCTATCTGGGAATTTTGACTAAAACAGAATCTGGTACTGTGAGAGTCGGGTGCTGCTTTAACAAATACTTTTAAGATATGGAAGCCGTTTTGAAACTGTGAGTGGACAGAAGATTCATAAGGAATCGAAGAAAGCACAGACGGTGAGAAACAAGCAGCAGAGGACTAGCAGCAGCAGAACCAGAGGCAGCTCTAGTGCTGACCCATGCAGCAAGAGAGCTAAGTGCCTGTGCACAGACTTTTTCCCATGGAGCAAGGTTCCTCTGGGCACTTGAATCAGTGGAGCCAGCCTTGCTGACCCACGGAGCAGAGAGCTGAGTGCCTTTGTGCAGGAGACTTCCTAGCTGGATGGGGTACTTCTGGGCACTTGAATTAGTAGAACTACAGAGCTTTGGAACACTTGCTCCAGCAGGGCAGATGTGGGCCTGAGCCCTGGGCCATGTGGCCATAAGAAGCAGTAGCTGAAGAGACAAAGAGCTTGAGAAGCTGTGCTGCCTCAGTCTCAAAAGTTGTGGCCATCATCTCAGGGGTCTGAAAGGGTGGAGCCAGAGCTTCCTGTGTTTGTAAGGGTGGAAATGCCACTCACTTGGGCTTAGGGTGCACCTAAAGCCAACGGGGCAGAGTTTCTGTCCAAGTGAGCCTTGAAGGCAGAGTTGTAGCACTGGACTGGGGGTCTCCACTCAGAATCCAGAGAGTATGGCTATTTTAGTCAGCTAGTGCTACTCTAACACAAAATATCACAGAGTGGATGTCTTTAACAAAGGAAAGTTTATTCCTACACAGTCCAGTAGGTTACAAGTCCAAATTCAGGATGTCCATTCCAGGGGAAGGTTTTCCCCCTTGTCAGCTCTGGAGGGATGTCCGGTATTGCATCAGTCTTTGTCCAGGGAACATCTTGGCAAAGACACCTCAGGTCTGAAGGACATGCTCTTCTCCTCGTGTTTCTTTCTTGATGGTGTGAGGTTCTCAATTCTCTGCCTACTTCCATTTCCTTTTATCTTGTACAGTATGAAAGGATTAAGAGTGGGGCAAGCCATACTCTAGGGAAACTCCCTTTATAGTGGAGCAAGGAGGTGATCTTATAAAGGGATATATATTCCCACCCTAATCTTTTAACATACAGCACAACAAAATCACAAAATGGAGGACAATCACAGAAAATAGGGAATCATGGTCACATGGCTACACCTATTTTGGGGGGGACACAATTCTGTCCATGACAGTGGCCAATACCTAGAGTCTAGAGGGCAGGGCCATTGTATAGAATGTCACCAAAAATGTAAGTTATTTCTAAAGCTTTAAGGGCTAATGTAACGAGTTCTACTGACTTGCCGGTTGCCTGTTAATGCCTTCTTTCCCTGCAGTTTCTACCATTTGTAATGCAAACTCTAACTTGTGCCTGTTCTGTCACTGTGCCTTTGGAAACAGATAGCTTGTATTCTAGGAATTTTTAAATTTTGGACTAGGAACTGATTTAAGACTTCTATCATATGGAATGGACATGGTTTTGCTATGATGGGATGAATGTGTTACACATTTCAGTGATGTAATTTGGGGGGTGACAAAGGGTGGGATGTCATGGATTGAATTGTATCCCCCTAAAAATATGTGTAGCCATGTGGCTGGGCCATGATTCCCTGTATTCTATGATTGTCCTCCATTTTGTGATTTTTTTCCTATGCTATACGCTAAAGCTTTAGGGTGGAACTGTAAATCCCTTTATAAGATCACCTCCCTGCTCCATCGTAAAGGGAGTTTCCCTGGAATATGTCTTGCCCCACCCTTAATAGTTTCATGCTACAAGAAATAAAAGGAAAGGGAAGCAAGCAGAAAATTGGGAATCATGGCCCAGCCACATGGCTACATATATTTTGCGGGGGACACAATTCAATCCCATGACTTCACAGTCCAATAGGTTACAATTTTCAGAATGCCCTCTCTAGGGGAAGGTTTCCCCCTGTCGGCTCTGCAGGAAAGTCCAATATTGCATCAGTCTTTGTCCAGAGAGCATCTTGGTGCAGGAACCTCAGGTCTGAAGGACACGCTCGTCTCCTGGTGCTGCTTGCTTGATTGTGTGAGGTTCCCAATTCTCTCCTTGTTTCCTTTTCCTTTTATGTCTTGTAAAATGAAAGGATTAAGGGTAGGCCAAGCCATACCCCAGGGAAACTCCCTTTACAGTGGAGCAGGGAGGTAATCCTATGAATGGATTTACAGTCCCACCCTAATCTTCTAACATACAGCACAGGAAAATCACAAAATGAAGGAATCATAAAATATTGGGTGTCATGTCTCAGGCACATGGCTACACCTATTTTGGGGTGACACAATTCAATTCATGACTTATACCTAACGGAATAACTTCGAAATCTCTTCACTTCATTCTGTAATCAAATATTGTTAATAATCCTCATTGACTGTAAGATAGAAATCAAAGCAATTGATCTGTAAATTTTAGATGTTATTCATTTTTCCTAGTTAATCTGCCTCTGTTTAGTAGTTAAGATGACAGCACATTAGGATCAGAGAACTAGTCTCAAGCACTGGTCCACCACTGTCTTGGTTTGTGATCCACAGAAAGTTACTTAATCTCTAAATCTCACATTCCTCCTTTCTTTACAAGGCTGTGGGTATCCTTCAGATAGGGTTATTCTAAAGGTATATTAAATTACTTATGTTTCAAAGTTTCTACCACTGAAAATGCAATAAGAAATAATTGTTATCATCATTAATATACTATCTCGTTAGATTCCTTTATACTGATTTAGAGTGTTCTTCATTTGGTCTCCTATGTATACCAATTCAACTCGTATGAATATTCACTCAAAAGAAGTTAACTTTTCTGGAGTCCTGCTTCACTCCTAGTATATCCAACTATATCAAGACTTATCTGCAATAAAGCCCCTTCCTGACTTGTCCTTCTGAACTTCAAAGCAGAATTGTCATACGTAGCTTTTGTTCTGTTATTCAAATATTTTTTTGTACATATAATTCTTTCATCCATGCTGATGTTTTCTCTGCAGCATGTTTTCCAAATGCAAGATCTATTGATGGATCATGAAGACAATAGAGATGGTTGTGATCAGCACTGAGCAGATAAGTAAAACAAAACGATAAATAAAAGGGAGAAATGAAATTTAAACTCTCAACGTATAATGCACTGTAATGTATGAGTATTGTTGATCAAGTTAAAGTTGGTTTTGTGGATGTGCATGTACATATATGTGTATGTGTGTGTATATCTGTGTGGTGTGTGTGTGTCTATATGTGTATATATATACTTATACATATATATATATGTATATATATGAATGTCCACAGATTGGTATGTGAGGCCTCTATCTAGAGTATTCAACAAGTGTTCATTTTCTTGTCTTAATTAGTGCCCACTGAACTGCAATAGTTCTGAGTCATTCTGTTCTGCTCTGTAGAGTAGCATAAAGAAATCAAAGTTCCTGAGTGGTGATCCAAGAGACTGCCAATGAAACAGAACGAAAATGTTTGTACTATATTCAAGTGGAAACCTTGCTGGTGTAGTGGTTAAGCACTGTGTCTGCTAACCAAAAGGTCGGCTTTTGGAACTCGCCAGGGGCTGCTTGGAAACTATGGAACAATTCTACTCTGTCCTTTAGGGTGACTATGAGTTGGAATAGACTTGACAGTAGTGGATTTGAGCTTCTTTGGTTTATATTAAAGTGGATAATAAAGCTATCATTTGGGAAACAGGCTAGAACATTTAAATGCCATGCAACCATTTCAAAAGACTTTGAGGATTCGTATTTAAGATGTAGCCAGATTATAGCATCATACTAACTGATTACCAAGGCAATTACCAAAAAACGCAATCCATTTCTTACTTCGAAGTGTCTATTGTAACTACCGTTTTTTTTTCATTTTATTCAGTACCAGCCTTAGACTGTTTTACGCTTATGCCCAGATTATTGACTGTATCTAAAAGTTTATGTTATCGTTTTGCAAATAACCATTTTAAATAAAATAATTTCTATTTCAAAAAAAAATGAGAGGCTTAAAGGACATAATACGAGTGGTTTTAATTTTATTTTACAGTAAGAGATAATAAAAAAGAAAAACAGAATTAAGTCAAACAGGATACTAAATAATAGAAATAAAAAGATGCTTAACATTTGGCATTTAGGGCATGACTATACATGAATCGGAAACCCTAGTGGCTTAATAGTTAAGTTCTATGGCTAATCAAAAGGTTGGCAGTTAGAATCCACCGCGTGCTGCTTGGAAACTCTGTAGGGTAGTTCTACTCTGTCCTATAGGGTCGCTATGAGTTGGAATCAACTCAATAGCAGTGGGTTTGGTTTGGTTTGGTTATACATGAATAGTGTATCACTCGCCATTTGGCCCCTATAGATTTATTTTATTTCAATATTTACATCAGCTGTGATTTCTTGATGTTTGCCTCTCTGTGTGTTCCTTCCTTACCATCATTCCTCATTACCCTACGTTAGAAATTCCACACAGGTGTCTCCTCTCCTGGAAAGTCTGATTTGACCATTACATACGACTAAAGGCCTCTCCTCTGTGACTCCTTTCACTATACCGATCACATTGTATTGGTACTACGAGTACATAACTCCACTAACAAACTAAGAATTCTTCTAAGACAGTATTTCTTATCTATTTTTACATCTCCAGACACCGAACACTTGATTAACTGCTTAATTAAATTTAAGTACCACCAAGGTTCTAAACATCAGCAGATATTTATGAGTGTGCAGATGAATTTGTTCCCCAGTAGATGTCACTCTTAATTACCATGATGTCCTCGGCTAAGTCCCCAAAACCTTATGTGCAATTTTGAAATCAAGCTCAGAAAACCAAGAGTTACTTTAGCATATTTAGAAGAGCAAAGCCTGACCAGAACTGAACTTATTTTATGGCAAAACCTGACCTGATCAGAGTATATACTATTTTTAGTCTTTCTTTTCCCTGCAGTAAATAGCAGTACGATTGATTAGAGAATGCTGCTCAAACTCTGCCGGGAAGGCTTTGTAATATTTAAAAAAAAATACTTAACATTATCTTTCTAAATACAACGGAAACCCTGGTGGCGCAATGGTTAAGTGTTATGTCTGCTAACCAAAAGATCAGCAGTCCTAGTCTTCCAGGTGCTCCTTGGAAACTCTACGGGGCCAATTCTACTCTGATCTCTAGGGTCACTATCAGCTGGACCCAACTAGACAGCAGTGGGTTTTTCTTTTTTTTCTAAATACAACAAGTTATGATTTCTGAAAAACCTCTGTCCCAAGAGACTTTGAGAACTGATTCTTGTCCTGCTCAGCAATCTCCTTGTTATTTCAGGAACATGTTAATTAAATTCATAATTAAAAGCATTCATTAAATACTACTCAACTATCTACGGAACCCTGGTGACACCATGGTTAAGAGCGTTGCTGCTAACCAAAAGGTCAGCAGTTCCAGTCAACCAGCCACTCCTTGTAAGCCCTATGGGGCAGTTCTACTCCATCATGTAGGGTTGCTATGAGTCAGAATGAGCTCAACAGCTACAGGTTTTAAAGTATCTGTGATAACTTTGGAAACCCTGGTGGCTTAGGGGTTAACTATATCTGCCAATCTAAAGGTCTGTAGTTCAAATCTACCAGGCAGCTCTCAGAAACTCTATGGAGCAGTTCTACTCTGTTGTATAGGGTCATTTATGAGTAAGATTAGACTGGATGGCAGTGGGTTGGGTTGGGTTGCATTTATGATAGCTTTAATCCCTATTGTACCTTTACACATTGTCTCTGCATCCAATTCTGTTACCTTAAACTTTACTCTTAGCTTCTACAATATGTGGCAAGATAAGAATTAAACTTTGAGAGTATAAATACCTTTTGCTAAATTGCAGCTATTCACAAAATATGTGACCTCTGTACAAAGATGCATCTTAAGTTTTCCTTTTTAAATCTTGTTTAGTTATTAAGTTCTAGTATAGCTGATAGGTCAATTTGAACTTCTTCATTGCTCACATCTTTCATGGTACATTTAAATCATATGTAAATAAGCTACTGGCATGTATATATGTGCATTTATAATTGTAGAAGTATATTTATAGCCCTTATCACTGTCTTAGTTTAACATATCTTAACCATACATGATAAAATGACAGAAAGGAAATATAAATGATAGCTTTTAATAATGTTGCTATTCCATTCTTCCAGGCCCCCAGTTGTATGTATTTGTTTTGAAAGTGATCCTCTATAAAATCTACAAAGTACTGAACTCAAATTTTTAAAATTCCCCTTGGTCAGATGATCAAGAGATATTTATTTAAGCCCGTCATCTCCTTTGTTTCTTGACACCTGGCATCACTTCTTAGGTGTCCTTTGTTCCTGTCATATCAACTGCGTTATTTCTTGATTTACAATGATTCTCTCCATTTATAAACAAGGAGGGAATCCACTGGATGGAATAGGAAGATTACGTGAATCAGAAGACTAGCTCTTAATCTCAGGTCATTTTCAGATTAGCTTTATCAGCATATCTGCCTGCCTTAATCTCTTGGATTTATTATAGAACGTAGATTTTTGTGTCTGCCATGCCCATATTGCATTCTCATAATAACTAAGAAGAGACACTCTGCTTGCTTCCTCCTTAACTATAATGCTTAGCTACATTGTTGGAGAAATTACTGGGTAGATTTTCCTACTGTGAAGCCTACACTGAATAACTGGATGAAACCAGAAACCCCAGTGAGAAGCATGAATACCCCTCTGTACTCTGCATGTAGTCTCAGCTCATACATCTTGGGATGTTTTGATTGTCATTCTCATTCTCTGTCAAGCTATATATTCTGGCTTTCGTCTGTCAAAAAAATTAATAACAGACATCTTACTTTGATCTTAAGGTTTTCTTCTTACTCACGAACTCAAATACAAACCATAAAAATTCTTGACCATAAATTCTTGACTCCCAATTAATCCTGCCTGCAGTTTCTCTGGAAACCTTGGTGATTTTTTTTTTTCACCTAAAGTTTTTCATTAGCTTTTCTTTCCTCTTTGCAAAACAGTTACTGGCAAAATTATTAGCAGCCAGGCCAGGGATCACTCAGTAATCCGATATGAACTGATCTCAGTAAAACGAGGGGACAAAGGTAAATGAATCATGAGGACATTTACCAGTGGTGATGTATTCTTCTTCCTCCTCTGTATATGAGTCATCTTAATTCAGATTGAAGGAAGACTCATTAACAATGTGAGGTATGCTGATGACACAACCTTTCTTGCTGAAAGTAAATAGGATGTGCAGGACTTCATGATGAAGATCAAAGACTACAGCCTTCCATGTGGATTGTACCTCAACGTAAAGTAACAGAAATTCTCACAAATAACATCACGACGAGTAGAGAAAATATTGAAATTGTCAAGGACTTTATTTTACTTGACTCCACAGTCAACGCCTATAGAAACAGAAGGCGAGACATATTTCATTGGGCAAATCTGCTGCAAAAGGCCTTGTTAAAGTGTTAAAAAGCAAAGATACCACTTTGAGAACTGAAGTGCACCTGACTCAAGTTATAGTATTTTCAGTGTCCTTATATGCCTGCAAAAACTAGACAATGAATAAAGGAGACTGAGGAAGAATTGATGTCTTTGACTTATGGAGTTGGCAAGCATTATTGAATACATCATGGACTGCCAGAAGAACAAACAAATCCTTCTAGAAGGAAGTACAACCAGAATAATCTTTAGAAATAAAGATAGTGCAACTTCATCTCATTTTATTGGGAGTGATCAGTCCTTGGAGAAGGACATTATTCTTGATAAAGTGGAAGGTCAGTGAAAAAGAGAAAGACCCTTAACAAGAATGATTAATACCATGGCTACAATGAGTTCAAGCATAATGATGATTGAGAAGGTGGCACAGGACCAGGCAGTGTGTGGTTCTGTTATACACAGAATCACTATGAGTTGAAAACAACAACTAGCCTACATAGAGTGATTCTATTTTTTTTTTTTTGAAGCAGACTAGTTTCCTTATATGTACTTTGAATAACCATTCATAATAAACTTTATGTTTCAATGTCTTTGAGACTTGATTATTTTTAACACTTCCAAAGAACTCTAGCATGGTTTTGTTCCTTAATAAAAAAAACTTCAAAATGTACAATGTACTTTGCACGTGGAAGTCACAGGACAGTTGGGGGAATGTATATGATGGTGATTAAGATCATAAACTCTGAAGTCAGAGTACTCATTCTAAGTTCTGTCTCTATACTGGCCTTGACAGGAATCACAACAACATGCTGCTCATAATTTATCTAACATATTTGCCACATTTATAACTGTGTTGGCCCATAATAAATGCCAAAATAAATATTACCTATTGTTTTATCATAAAATGAAATAGTAACATAAATGCTATCAACACGAGCTTTGAAATGGAACTGTCTGGACTGAAATCAAGGCTAGCTATACAACCTTGAATATATCAGACTTTCTCTGTTTTGATTTATTAATCTATTTTTTTTAAAAAAAAGGCAACAAAATCTCCTGCCATCATAGCCATGTTTTGGGACAAAGAAGAACTACCCTACAGAGTTTCAAGGAGCAGCTGGTGGATCTGAACTGCCACTCTTTCGGTTAGTAGCCATACGCTTAACCACAGCACCACCTGCAATTGGAAGAAGTAGGCTAATACTGGTATCTAACTCATAAGTGGATTATGAGGATTAAATAATTATTGTTTATAATGAACATATGCTACATTGTTCATATATGCATTCAACAGATATTGCTACTGCTAATGGGCAGGAATTAGAGAATCTCAAATTGTCTCTTAGAATTCTGGTAAGAGATACTGGGTTTATACTGATTTGATTTCATGGAATACTTAAGACTAAGAAAATGAACAAGTAATTTGAGTACAGGTTAAGTATAAGGTGCCCTTTCAGATGGAGGTTTGAAATGGGGTATGAATGTGAACCCAAAAAAAGTAGCCTGAACTAAAGTTAAAATTTTGAGTGTTGTGATAATTAAGGTTGTATGTCAACTTGGCAAGAGCATGATTCTCAGTGGTTTGGCAATTATGATGCGGTTTGTCAGTCATATAACAATGTAATCACCTCCATGATGGAATCTGCTGAGTCCCAATCAGCTGAAAGGGAATTTCCTTGAAAGTGTAGCCTGCATCAAATATAGGTGGACTTTCTGGCAATGTCCATGGACTTTTGCTCACTCTGGACCCTGCAGTTGGCTCCTGTTCATTTGGCCATCAGTACTTGGGACTCCAGCCAGCAGCTTCCCTGCCATCTTACTGCTGATCTTAGGGTTCATCAGTCTCCACAGCCTGCAACTAGAGGCCTGCTCTCTGACCTGGTGATTTTGGATTCATCAGCTTCTCCAACTAAGTGACTCAGAAGCCTCTAGCCTGACCTACAGCCCTGAGACTCTCCAGTCTCTACAACCTCATGAGCCATTTCCTGGGTATAAATCTTTATATATGTATTTGGAAAACCTGGTGGCATAGTGGCTAAATGCTTCAACTGCTAACCAAAGAGTCACCAGTTCAAATCTACTGGATGCTCCTTGGAAACTCTATGAGGGAGTTCTATTCTGCCCTATAGAGGTGTTATGAGTCAGGATTGACTCAAAGGCAATGGGTTTGGTTTTAATCATACATGTATTTATACACTTCCCTGGTTTTGCTTCTCTAGAGAACCCAGCCTAAGATATTGTCATCACTGTAGAGATAATACTTAAAGCCATAAAAACCAAAACCAAACTCGACTCAGTTCCTATTCATAATGTCCCTACAGCTGGAACTGACTCCACACAACAAGTTTGGTTTGGGTTTTGACTTGTATTGTAAACTTTCACTTAATCACAATCAAAAAAAAATATTTTCTAAAAGTTTCAAGTAGAGTGGTGAATATGGACATTAGTTTGAAATAGACTAGAAAGTCAGAAAGTGGATATAGTAAGGTTAGCCAATTGGGCCGGAGGATTAGATTTGCTTTAAAAAAGCAAATAAGTTCAGGAAAATTCAAGATAGAAATTTAGGACTAAGGAAGTGCTTCTGAAAGAAACTTTAATAGAGTCTGATTACATTATGAACCATGTATATAAGAACTTAAAAATTAAAATAATACTTTATTAAGAAAAGCAGAAGGGATAGCATACAAATGGCATATGGAAGGTTCTGCCATTAATAGGAGCAGAGGCAATTTCTTTATTTAACAAGAGAAGAGAAGTTGGATTGAGATTCAAGAAGTTTCTAGATCTGATGATGACTCTATAAGGGAACTCCCATCTAGAGGTTTGTATTAGGGAAATATTGTATGTGTAAGAGTATGTGTAAGAAAAAGAGAAATTTCTTCAGTGGGTTTTAGCAGAATAAACAGAATTCTGGAAATAGGTTATGCGGGTGGTGAAGGAGCTGAGTGCCCATGCAGACACTGTAAGGAAATTCAGCGATTATGGACAGCACAGCTTCCTATCAGTCTTAGATTGGAAAGTCAGATGGAAGAGGAACTATTCCTATCCCAAGGGCTGAGGTTATCCTTTGGAAGCTTAGCCTGGCCAATGAGAGCAGGGGCAGGAGGTGACGCAGCTGCTGCCAGAGATGCTGTTAATGCAGGGATGGAGGAGGAAAAAAGCGCAGACTTTTTTCCTGTCATCTTACAATCTTCCACTAGTGCCCTCAGTGGAATCCTCTACAGGCAACCAGTGAAGGAGAGAGCCAGGCAAACTCAGGTTTCAGGTGTTATTTTTTGCCACTGAGACCAGAGTAAGAATGAAGGACAGAAATGCAGCTGAGAGCAAGCATAGCCAGAGTACTCACGAGTGTGAAATGATCCCATCCATCTAAGGTGAGAAAGAGAGATGAGGAGGGTTAGGAGTCTGGTTTAAGAGTAAGGAAAAGGTCTAATATAGCCACAGATAGTAAGAAAGGGAACTTGGCAAAGAAACAGAAATAAGTTTAAATCATGAAATTTCTACAGTTGTAGGTCAAAAAACAAAAAATATCTGCTATTGGCAATTTCATATTATTAAAACTAATGATAGCTTTCTATTTTAATGTAAGGAAAATAACTGCAAAACTGTTGCAGGCATTAATGAATAATTTGTACAATATGCTATACTGCATGGTTAGTGTTTTTGTAACTGTTAGTCCAGACTCATGGCAACACTGTGTACAATAGAACTAAACATTGCTCAGCACTGTGACATTTTCATGATCAGCATTATGTGGAAATGTATTTTTGTGGCTACCTACTATGCATTTCGTGTGCCTTCCAATCTAGGGGGTTCATCTTCCAGGACTGTGTTGGGCAGTATTCTTTTGTGACCCATCAGGTTTTCACTGCCTAATCTTTGGAAGTAGATTGACACATCCTTCTGCCTAGATTGAAGCCTGTTCACCATGCAAGACCCTGCCAGCATTTGAAACACTGGCGGCATGGCTTCTAGCATCACAGCAATATGCAAACAATCAGACTATGACAAACTGACAAGTATGTGGTCATATACTACATAATGCATTGTGCTTGTCATAAAGATTTGACAGAACGTCATACAGTTATGCTAGGATATATTTCTGGGACAAAACAACTCAGTAAATCTTCAAGAATGATGTTATTGTTCTAAATTTACCAAGGATTAAGATACAACGCTCATCCCTGTAGGGTGGGAAATGGAACTTCTATCAGTATGTCTAGAAATAAATAACTTGGCTGTTAAGGACAAACCGAGGATTATTATGTTCACTTGATACTGGTGTATAATTAATACCTAGTGATGTTTTCAGTAGTTTATAATGGAGACTGGCCCTTTTCAATCATTGGATTGCTCACTTGTGATCAGATCAGAAATTTGTACAACTCTTACAAAACATGAGTCGCATCCGACTCAGTGGCTCTTGGCTTGGCTTACAAACATGCAATTAGAACAAAGGTAAATACATTGCCTTGTGGGTTATTTATCAAAGCCAAGAGGAAAGCTGAAGAACTACCCTTATTCCTCCACGGTGAAGTCCTCTTCTGTAACATAGTTTCCTACGTCCCCAAAGTCTCGGCACCACTGCAGCCCACGTCTGTTCCTCTCCACCACGTTTTATCTTGTTGACACTATTTTTCTTGTTACTCTTCCTTTTAATATAACACTGATTGAATTAGAGCTGTAAAAATATTTTATGTCCATGATTTGAGCCTTTATTATAGATCAAAGATTTTTGTTATTCTTCATTTTTCAAAAGTCAGTTACACTCTACTTATTTCTAAACTCTTGGAGGATGGGTAGTGAGACAGAAGGCAGGCCAGTAACTTTTACCTTCATGTGCCATAAATAAATATTTTTTGCTAGAATGATTACATAGAAATTAAGAGCTGTGATCCTAAGTGTACGTGTATGCATAAATATACATGTATGGTTATAAACCAAAGCAAAACCTATTGCCATCAGCTTGATTCCAACTCACAGTGACCCTATAAGGTAGGGTAGAACTACCCTGTGGGGTTTTCAAGGAGCAGCTGGTGGATTTGATCTACCAACCTCTTAGCCACTGTACCACCAGGGCTCTATGTATCTATATAAAAACCCTACCAAACCTGTTACCATTAAGTCAACTCCAAGTCATAGTGATCCTACAGGACAGAGTAGAACTGCCCAGTACTCCAAGGAAAACCTGGTATACAGGAATGATACATAGTGTGTGTGTATGTGTGTGTGCTATGTGTGTATAAAACATTTAGAAACAATGATAGGTAGATCTGTCATAGATAAGTTGGAGATGTCTCCTTTTCAATGATTCAATGCAGTGCTCTAACTTGTTTAATAATCATATTTTTGCTCTGCAGTGAACAAAAGCATTTTTTAAAATATTATTTTGATTCATTTCCAGAATTAAAATGATTGTCAATATTGTACAGTGGAGTAGAATATGGTTAAGCTACTATCACACATATGGCTGCTACAATAAAAGGACATACAGTTTGCCTCAGTAAAAAAAAAAATCCCCATAAACTCAGGCCCAGCTATACAATAAAGGGAACTAGCTATTTTTAGTTCTCTCATCTCTTCAGATCATCACCTTGCAATCTATTTCTCAGCAAATTTAAGCAGCTATAAAGACACAAAGTAGCTTTTCAACAACCAAAAGATCTCCTTGATCAAGCTTTTCTTTCCAAGCTATTGAGCACAGAAATTTAATGGAAAGAGTCCAGTGAAATTGGAATTGAAGAAAAGATCCAATCATAATTTTTGAAACCAGGAGAATGTTAGAATAGAGCTTTTGAGTATGGTTTATAGCTTTTTTATTGTGGAAGGCCTTATCGTTTAGACCAAGAAAATAGTGGCTCAGTATAAAGAGAATGGCTTTTTAAGATGGTTAATTTTCACCTTTTAGTGTCTCTCAGCAAATTGAGAAGATGGAGTTACATAAAATTTTTTTTTAGTTAATAATTCAAAGTAAAAAATGAATAAGAAAATAACATCTGTATCAATGCCATATATTTCTATGAGAATTATTGTCTTAAAATCATCCTGAAGTACATTTTCCAGGGAACTTATATAACTTAACGAGTGATTTATTGGCCCAAACATTTAGGAGAGTTTCTTAATAATTTTAAAAGCAATTTACAAATAGAAGAACTTTTAATATTACATAGAACAAGTAAAATGACTAAGGAGCAATTCAACAATCCTTGTAGTAACCATTCCCTTCTGGCTAAAATTCAGTCTCTACCTGGCATTTTAGATTCTCCAAAGTCACAAAGCTGAAGATAAAACCAAAAGTAAACCTGTTACAGTCAGGATGATTCCAATTCACAGCCCTGACAAAGGAGTGTTATTGTCTTATAAACTTGTTGGCTATTTGAAGTACATTCCACAAACTTTAAAGCTCACCATTTCTATGAAAAACAGTTAATTTAGTGAGTATGTATTTAAAATAAATAATAAGTTTTATATTTACTTAACTTCTTTCAAAAAATAGTGAAAGCTTTTTGTAACTAACAAAGAAGCTTAGAGCTGTTTAGAACTAGTACTAGTCATACTGCATTCGTCTTACATTAGATCACCAGGGATACAACTAGTTTTGGAAAATGAAAAGAAAAATAATCATGAACTATGTAACTGAATTTACCAGTTACCAGTTGCCATGGAGTGATTCTAACTCATGATAACCCCTGTGTGTCGGGGTAGAACTATGCTCCATAGGATTTTCAACATCTGATTCTTTGGAAGTTGATAGCCAGGCCTTTCCTTTGAGGCACATCTGGGTAAACTGGAACCTCCAGTGTATCCATCAGCAGCAGAGTGAGATAACTGTTATACCACACGAAGACTCCATATGTCATCGAGTAATAAACAGTAAGAAGTACTCCCTGAGAATCGGATTGTTATCTAGTGAAAGCTGTGTGGAGTATATCATGGAATCTCTTCTTCCATGTATTTTTTTCAAGAAATTTTGTAGTGATTATGTGCCAGTGAGTATTAGATAAAAAAAATAAATCATACATACTTGGATCCTGATCTTATAGTCTACTCAGGATATAACTTGGCCATAAATAACCAGAATAAAAGCCACAGAGAGACAAGACAGGTTTCTGCCTAATTCTTGGCACTATAAAAGCAGTCGGCTTTCCTCAAACTCATTTTACAAAGAGCACATAGAAGTCAGCAATAGACAGCAATTGCCCTGACTGCACTTACCTGATACTTGCTCTGAGCTCTCCTCATTCCTGGCCCTAAATGTAGATTTTAAATAACTTGTTCTGGCTCGGCTTTTTGAGACATCCTCTTTCCTTCACTGACTTACTGTGTTTGTCAGTCTTCTTACTTCTGGCTTGGTTTGTTTCTTTGATTTGCTTTCTCCCAGAACTCTGTTAATAATACTTCTTTTACTTACCCAGGACATTTAAGCATGATTTGATGTGCAGTGGAGGTGATTCAGAGAGACAATTACTGGAAATTGAAACAGGAAACTGGAAGGAAGAGAAATCAGAGGAAGCAGCCTAGTAAGTGTAGTTTATGTTCAGGGTAGTGAAGTCTGGGTAGACTTCCACGGAAACAGTTGAGAAAGGAGGACATTTAGCAAGAAACGATGATATCCATAAAGGTGTGGACTTGGGAAGGCCTATGACTAGAGATCTCACAGAGCAGAGATGGGAAATAAAAATGCAAAGTCAAGCTGCCACTAGAAAACAGAAGTTTGCGGAATTTGGATTTAGTTCTTAAGCCGAAAGTTTCAAACCGTGTGTGCGTGTGTGTGTGTGTGTGTGTGTGTGTGTGTGCATGAGCACACACAAGCCCTCGTATTCAGAATGTTTTCTTTATCCAAAGATTCCTTAAGAATCCAGCCTTATGATGTATACAAACAGGAACGGCTCGCATTACAGAAAATGTGGTAATTCTGTACTAGTCATGATCTAACCAGGAAAAATAAACTTACTCCAAGTATTTGTAACAGAGTGAAACCAGTACAAGGATTTGGCATTCACGCAATAGAAAATCTGAGATTCAAAGAGGTATTTTGAGAAACCTGGAAGCCAAGACCACCTCTAGGAGAAAAGAGCTTGAGAGGAAGGGAAGAAGGTGGTATTGGAGACGGTGAGCCAGCACCACCTGAATCTGAAACTAAATGGGCCTGTCCTATGGGACTTGGAATTAGCAAAAGACGTGGGCTTCATAGTAGACTCTGTCCATTCTAGAAGATCTTGCTGGTGCCTCTTCTAGGCTGAACACTGACAGAAGCAGGGGACTTCAGAGCCTGGGAACTGCTTGCTTCCCATGCTGTGGTGGTGGGATTGAGTGTGGAAGCCAGCAGAACAAAGGAACAGAGGTGAGTCAGTCAACCCAGAGACCAAGAGTGGAGTCTAAAAATAAATACATGCACCATTTGCCTTCCATGTGAATATAGTTTGAGAAATTCTACATTAAGAAATGTAGAGTCACTAACATATTTTACTATATAATATAACATGTTTCATCGATCTCATGCTAAAGTAATGTGATAAAATATTAAAGGAAATTTATGTTTTTATATTGAGGAATCCAGAGTCAGAAATTTAAGTCATGGTCTAGTCTGTCAAAAGCCACCTTGTGTCAGTTACTCTCAAAGTTCAGGGAAAAAACACAAAAAAATTAAATGCATTCAACCAAAAAGGGTAGGTGTTGATTGATTACATTTTATTAAAGTATTAGAAGTTCAAGTTTCAAAATATCAAGCCAGGTAAAGCTGTGAACATTATTGCAGTAGTCTTTTCTTGATTATAAATGTACAATTTAACTGTCTTTATCACATCTCTTGTATTGGATAAAGATTGCTTAGCTTTTGTAATTTATCATATGTCAAAAGAGCTTTTCCTAATATAGTATTTTTGTCATGTCTACAAAATATATATTTATTTTCTGCCCATAGGTCCTCCCCCATAGGCTTTAAAAATAGAAAGATTATTCCAAATGTAATTTGTAAGTATTTTTCCTTGAAGCAAGACTAGAAAGTTCTCATTTTAAGTTAGTGTTACAAATATAGACACTTTAAAACTGACTTTTTGATTCTTCTTAAGTGCATATTGTATTTTTGATGGCTTTCTTCAATAATGACAAAGACTGCCTCTTGTCAGCTTCAGCTTTGAATTCCCCGTTTCCAACTTTCCCATCCCTTATCTCTATTTTCACGCAACCACCAAAGCCGTTCCAGCAGAGTTGATTCCAGCTCATGGCAACCCCACAAGTGTCAGGGTAGGACTGTGCTCCATAAGATTTTCCTGGCAGTGACCTTTCAAAAGCATTTCATACATATCTCTGAGTTAGTAGCCAAGCACTTAACCATTGCTATCACCCAGGAACTCCTATCCATGGATAGAACTTAATGATAATCTTCACAAGAGCCCTTTGATTAACTACCACTTTAATAATTAAATTTCCAATATCAGCCCACTGACCTACTGGCCAAATGACAGACTTAAAACAATTACAATAATATTGCATGATTTAATGTACCATTTATTTTCAATTCCTGAGGAAGCAGATCAGAGTGTCTGAAGATTAGCAACAATCATAGCTCTGATTTTTTAATCTCCTGTCAAACCTCATTTACTTAGTTGGAAATCTTACAAATTTTAATTGAATTTTTTTGAGGGGCCACTGCAGTGTAGGAACTACACTGACTGGAAGTTACAGTAGGAGGCAGCTTGGTGAGTCTCACTGGTAATGGTCTTGCACATGATTGTTACTTTCTTTGGGACAATGTGGGTTTATTATAAAACTAGAAAGCAAACTGAGGTTCATTTAGTTGAATAAATATTAATAAACTCAAACTAGATGAATTTAGGTAAAAATTAAGACTGATCTCTCAAACAAATGTTCTTTCTGATTTAAAGCACTGCCTTTTATATGTTTTTATCTGATTGCATAAATCGCATTGAATGAGGTTTTTTTTTTTCATTTATCAGTTGTTTAGAGCATAAATATCAGTGATGCTAAGGGTGAAATATGACCAACTTTCAACTTAGTGTATCCCAACCAACTTGGCTTTCATTTTTACATAGGCGTGGAGTACTATCTTGCTCACTTTGCCTCAAGCCTAGCCTTTGACATACCACCCTTATAGTAGTTAATATGTCTGAAATTTGATCTGTTTCAGGTGTTCATACATCCTGGAGGTTTTTGTTTGTTTGTTTGTTTTTTAAATTGTGCTTTAGGTGAAAGTTTACAGAGCAAGTTAGTTTCCCCTTAAACAATTAATACACATACTGCTTTGTGACATTGGTTTCCAGCACCTTGATGTGTCAGCATTCTCCTTTTTCTGAGCTTTGAATTCCCCGTTTCCAACTTTCCCATCCCTTTTTGCCTCCTCCTCTGCACTTTGGTGATGGTGTGACCATTTAGTCTGCTTAATTTCGTGGGACTATCCAGCCTTTGGCTGAAGAGTGAACCAAAGGAGTGACTCACGTAATGAGTTAAAAGGATATTTCGGGGCCGTGTTCTTGGGGTGTCTGGTCTATGTCAGACTTGTGTTGGTTTGTGTATGTATGTATGTGTGTGTATTTGAGTTTTGTTTTGCATTTTCCCCCTGCTTTGTTGAGGACCACCGATAGTGATCCCTGTCAGAGTAGTCAGTGGCGGCAGCCAAGCACAGTCTAGTTGTGCTGAACTCAGTCTGGTGGAGGCTGTGACACTTGTCGTCCATTAATCCTTTGGACTGATCTTTCACCTTTGTTTTTGACTTTCTTCATTTCCCTTTGCCCCAGTGTGGGACCAGTAGATGTATCTTAGATGGACCCTCACTAGCTTTTAAGACCCCATATAGCGCTCATCAAGGTAGGATGTAGAACATTTTCTTTATAAACTATGTTATGCCAGTTGAGCTACTTATTTCTTGAGACCATGTTGTCCAGCCCTCGGCGCAGTAATTTTGTCCCTCAAGGAGTTTGAATGTGTTTATGAAGCTTCCATGACCTTGCCTTGGTCAAGTTGTGCTGACTTTCTCAGTATTGTATACTGTCTTATCTTTCACTGAAGTTACCATTTATCTGCTCTCTAGTTAGTGTTTTTCCCTCTCTGCCCTTATCCTCTCCTGTAATCATCAAAGATTGTTTATTTCTGGGTGGAAACCTTTTTGGAGTTTTTATGACAGTAGTCTCATAAAATATCTGTACTTTTTCTGGTTGACTTATTTCACTCAGCGTAATGCCCTCTAGATTCACTCACGTTGTGGGATGTTTCGCAGATTCCCCGTTGTTCTTTACCATCGCATAGCATTTCATTGTGTGTATCATAGTTTGCTTTTCTATTCATCTGTTTATTGGGTTAATTGGGATGTTTTCATTTTTTTTGTTATTGTAAACAGTGTTACAATGAACATGGGTTTCTGGCTATCTGTGTGATGGCTTTTATTTCTCTAGGATGCATTTCTAGAAGTGAGATCACTAGATCATGTGGTATTTCTATTTCTAACTTTGAAAGGAAGTACCGTATCATTTCCCAAAATAGTTGTACCATTTTGCATTTCCATCAGCCATGGGTAAGAGTTTCACTTTCCCTACAACCTCTACCATATCTCTTATTTTCTGTTTTTATGAACAGAAAATGACAAAATGGTATCCCATAATTTTGATTCGCTTTGCTGTGATGGTTAGTTGTTGCAAGCATTTCTAAATGTATCTGTTAGCTACCTGAATATCTTCCTTGGTGAAATGGCTGCTTCTATCCTTTGCCATTTTTTAATTGAATTACTTCTCTCTGTCTTTTTGTAGTGTTCTAGTATCTTACAGATTTTAGAGATTATATCCTTGTTGGATATATTTAGCCAAATTTTTTCAATTTTTAATCCTTTTGGTGAACTCCTTCACTAAGTATTAAGTGCTTAATTTTTAGAAGATCACAGTTTTACAGCTTATCTTCTAGTGTTTGTGTATTGTTAGTTATGGGTTGCATCCTATTTACGCCATATATGAGGGTCCTTAGGATTGACCCAGTTTTTTTCCACGATCTTTTTACTTTTTGGTTTTATATTTAGGCCTTTGATGCATTTTGAGTTCATTTTTGTGTGTGGTCTGAGGTATGGGTCTTGTTTCATTGTTTTACAGAAGGATATCCAGTTTTGTCAACATCAGTTATTAAAAGATGGTCTTTACCCCATTTAATGGACTTTGGGCCTTTTTCAAAGATCAAATGACTGTAGATGGGTGGATTTACATCTTTGTCCCAATTCTGTTCTGCTGATCAATGTGTCTGTCATTGTACCAGTATAAGGCTGTTTTAATTACCATGGCTATACAGTAGATTCTACTGTCAGGTACTTTACTTCATTCTTCTCCAATAATGCTTTACTTGTTTTCACCTTCTTTCCTTTCCATATGAAGTTAATGATTATCTTTACTATCTCATTAAAGAATGCTGTTGGTACTTGGATTGGGATTGCATTGTATTTGTGGATTGCTTCGGACAGAATCGACATTTCATACTGCTGACTCTTTTGCTACCCATGAGCATGGTATACTTCCATTTACACATGTCTCTTGTTTTCCCGCAGTGATCTTTTCTAGTTTTCTTGGTATAGGATTTTACATCCTTGGTTATATTTATACCTAAAGTATTTTATTTTTTAGGGGCTGTTATAAATTGTATTGTTTTCTTAATTTCCTTCTCAGAAGTCCTTTACAATTTATAGCAATCCAACCTTTTTTTTGACATTCATCTTGTATCCTATACTCTGTTGAATCTTTCTATTAGTTCCAGTAGTTTCTTTGCATGTAGATCTTTGTGGTTCTGGATGTACAGTAACCTATCACTTACAACTAGGGATAGTCTTACTTCTTTCTTAAAAATTTAGATGCCCTTTGTTTTTCTTGCCTTCTATTGCTGTAACTGGAACTTCCACAACAATGCTAAATAGAAGAGGTAATGAAAGACATCTCATTTTTAGGAGAAATGTTTTCAGCTTGTCTCCTTTGAGAATCATGTTGTCTGTTGGTTTTGCATAGATGACCCTTATTATGTTGAGGAATTTCTTTTCTATTCCTATCTTATTGAGAGTTTTTTTTTTTTAAATTAGGAATAGGTGTTAAACTTTACCAAATGCCTTTTCTGAGTCAGTTGAAATGATTACATGATTCTTTTGTTTAATTTTTGTGGCCACTTTGATTGATTTTCTGATGCTGAATCATCCTTGCATATCTATATGAATCCTACTTGGTCCAGGTGTACTTTTGCTATTGTTGTTATTGCAATTCTAGTTTTTTGCAGTGTCTTTGCCTGTATTTGGTATCAGGGTTATGGTGTTTTCATAAAATGACTTCAGATTTCCTTTCCTTTTCTATGTTCTGAAATGGTTTGAGTAGTGCAAGTGTGAGTTCTGAGCACTTGGTAGAATTCTTCAGTGAAGCCATCTGGGTCAGTTCTTTTTATTGTTGGGAGTTTCTTTTAATTACATTTTCAATCTCTTCTTTGTTATGGGTCTGTTCAGATTTTCTGCCTTAGTCTGAACTAGTTTAGGCAAGTTTCTAGAAGTTTGCCCGTGTCTTACAGTTTTTCAAATCTATAACCTTAATAGTCTTTCATAGCACCCTATCATGACCCTTTTTATTTCAGCTGGATGTGTTGTAATGTCTCACATTTCTTTCCTTATGAAGGTTAAACATATTCCTTCTCCTGTTGGTTTTTTGTCAGTTTGGCTGATAGTCTGTTGATCCTCTCAAAGAACTAACTTTTTTTTTTTTGATGTTTGAGAGTATTTAAATGTACTTCCATCTGAACACAAATCTACGAGTTAGACATATTTTTAATAGTTAAATCTTTGAAATGAAGTGATATACTGGGCAATTCTCTAGGATGTATTATAAACACCCAGCTATACAACTTATAAGATTTTTGTTTCCAATATTCAGTTAGAAAGCACTAAATATTAATATCACACTTCATTTTCATCTGTTTAGACATTATCATATTCTATCATATTACAGTCTTGTTAGGAAGACTGGATCTGGGCACGGGATAGTAATCCATTACCAGAATTAGGCAGAGTATATACCAATATGGAAACCCTGGTGGTATAGTGGTTACACGCTATGACTACTAACCAAAAGGTCAGCAGTTCAAATCTTCCAGTCACTGCTTGGAAACTCTATGGAGCAGTTCTACTGTGTACTATAGGGTCACTATGAGTTGGAATTGACTCAACAGAAGTGGGTGGTTTTCAATACAAATATTGGTGTTGACTTTTTATTGGCTAGAAAGATTACTAGGGTAAGCTTTTAACTAATTATGGTTATTTTTTTATATTTTATTTATTTATTGTGATTGAGTCCTTGCCCAGTGACAGCACACTCTTCCTTTCTGTTCTATACATGTTGTATCTTCTTAAGAATCCTCTGTCCCCTCTTCTCCACCCACTCTACTTCCCTCTAATAAGAGGCCAGTAGGACGACATCCTATAGATGCATGGAAGCGCAAAGTGCACGCATGATATGGTCACTCTGTATTGCTGAGTTCAATCCATTCCTATCCAAGGAGTCGACCTCACTAACATTTTATGAACAGGGGCAGCATCAGGTCTAGGGACCATGCTCCCAAGGGAACCCCAAGGCCTTTGGACCATCAATTGCAGTCTTTAGTGGAGTTCTCAGGGTGCACCCCTTTTATTCTCATATTGCCACTGGGACTCAACTTTGTGAACCCCATCAGAGATGTCACTGGTGGTGGCCTGACCATTTGGTTCTTCTGGTGACATGTTGTTATTTATTTATTTTTTTAATTCAGTTTGCTATGCTGTAAAGTATGCCATGGATATTTCAAATACTGCCAGGGCTACCCATGGTGGACAGATTTCAGCAGAGCTTCCAGACTTGGACAAACTAGGGAGAAGGAGCTGAGCATCTACTTAAAAAGAAAGAAAGCCAGTGAAGAGTTTATTATAGAAGAGGAACTATGAAAGTGCTGGAAGATGAGTCTTTCGTGTTGGAAAGCACTCAAAATATGACTGAGCAAGAGCTACCTCCTTGAAGCAGTCAAAGAGAATGGAGTAAGTCTTTTGTGGCTTTCATTTACTGATGTGGCATGACACCAAGTGAGAAGAAACAGCTGCAAACATCCATTAGTAGTCAGAACATGGAATGTATGATGTACGAAAGTCAGGAGTCATCAAAAATGAAATGAAACACTTGAAGATTGATATCCTAGGCATTAGTAAGCTGAAATGGAGTGGTATTGACCATTTTGAATGTGACATTCATATGATCCACAGCGCCAGGTGTCACAGATTCAATTGTGACCTCAGTCAAATAATGTGTTTGAAATTCTAATGTATGTCAATTGTCATAATTCCATTTGTAAATGGGTTGTCCTTATTATATTAATAAAATAGGATTAATATAGTATGAGTCTTGTGTCAGTATCTTGAGAAATAAGAGGTTAAACCTGCAGAAAAGCAAGCAGAGATTGACAAAGGAGATGCCAAGCCACATGAAAATTACCCAGGAGTAGAAGCTCAAAAAGGCAAAGATTTTTACCTAGAGACTTCACCCTGATTTCAAGCTTTGAGTCTCCTACATTGAGACAATAAACTTATGTTGGTTAAAATCACCCATCTTTGGCATTTCTGTTATACCAGCTGCCTGCAAGGAAGACCAGCTAATATGACTATTTTTCAAATTTATGCAAAAACTATTAATGCCAAAGATGTAGAAATTGAAGACTTTCAATCACTTCTACAGTCTGAGACTGATCCAACATGCAATAAAAAAACATTAGTAACTATTGTGATTGAAATGGGAAACTTGGAAACAAAGAAATAGGGTCAGAAGTTAGAAAATGTCACTTTGAGACTGAAATGACACTAGGGATTGTATGACAGAATTTTGCAAAACCAGTGACTTATTCACTGGAAATACGTTTTTTTCCAAAATGTAAACAGCAAATATGTAGTTGGACTTCATAAGACAGAATATGTAGGAATTATATCAACCTTCTATGTAGAAAGAGATGCTGGAGAAACTCAGTATCATCAGCCAAGAACAAAGTCAGGGGCCGACTACAGAACAGTCTATTAATTGCTCATATGCAAACTCAGGTTGAAACTGAAGAAAATTAGAACAAGTCTATAAAAGCCAAAGTATGATCTTGAGTGTATCCCACCTGGATTTAGAGATCATCTCAAGAATTAATTTGACGTATTGAACACTAATGTGCCTCTTCTTCAGATGAGATGTGGGATGACATCAAAAACATATATGAAGAAAGCAAAAGGTTATTAAAATGTCAGAAAAGAGAAAACCAAAACCGGATCCAAAACAGACTCTGAAACTTGCCCTTGAACACAGAATAGCTAAAGCAATAAAGGAAATGATGGAATAAAAACACTGAACAGGAGATTACAAAAGGCAGCTCAAGAAGACAAAGTTAAATATAATAAAATGTGTAAAGATTTGAAAGTCAGAAAATCAGAAGGAAAGAACTCACTTGATGTTTCTCAAGCTGACAGAACTGAAGGAAAAAATCAAGACGAGATGCAATATTGATGGAGTCTCTAGACAAAATTTTGAGTAGCACAAGAAGCATCAAAAGAAGATGGAGAGAATACACAAAATCGCTGTCACAAAAATAGTTGTTTGATATTCAAACAGTTCAGGAAGTAGTATATGATCTATTACTAATGGTACTAAAGGAAGAATTCAAGTTGCAGTGAAAGCAGTGGTGGGAAAAGAAAAAGCTTCTGGAACTTGACGGGACATCAACTGAGATGTTTCAACAAAGAATGCAATGCTGAAAGCACTCACTCATGTCTGACAAGAAATTTGGAAGACAACTACCAGTCAAAGTGAATGAAAGATCCATATTTGTGCCTATTGCAAAGAAAGGTGCAGCAACAGAATGTGGACATTATTGAACAATATAATTAGCACACACACAGATGTGGGCTCAGACAGAACAGCAATTGTGAGAATAGCACAGGACTGAGCACTGTTTCCTTCTATTGTGAATAAGTTCACTACGAGTTGGAACTGATTCAACAGTACCTAGTAATAACAACAACTGAAGCTGGGAAGGCATGAAGTACTGAATAAGTGCCTAATTGCCCTTATAACAAGTTATCATAAACTAACTGGTTTTAAACAACACAAATCAGTTCTGTTGAAGTTATGGAGGTAATAAGACTAAAGTCAAGGTGTCCGCACTGGGCTGGTTCCTTCTACAGGTTCCTGGAGAGAATTACTTACTTATTTTTTCATTTTCATTTTCATTTTATTGCATTTTCTGTTTCTCAGGGATTCAAGCATTCCTTGGCTTGTGGCTGCATTACTCCAGTATGATTGTGTGGTCATAACACTTTCTATTCTTCAACCTACCACCAGACTCATGGCCATTAAGTTGATTGCAGCTCATAGAGACTCCATCGAACTTCCAAGGTTGCAAGTCTCAATGAGAGCAGGCCAGGCTGCCACATCTTTCTCCCAAGGAGCTGCTGCTAGTTTTGAACCTCAGCCTCTAGGTTAGCAGTTGATTGCTTTAACCACTGTGCTACCAGGGCTTCTTTTACCATACCACAGGTAATGTATATTATTGAAAGAGTTTGCTGAAAATGTACCTGCAGTTATATATATGTTGATCGATTGATGCCAACATTTAAATATTTGTTTGAAAAATGTCTGTGGGATGCAGAATAATGGTCCCTAAAGCTCTCTGTTACCCTAATCCTTGGAACTCATAAAGATGCTTCCTACCTGACCTGTTGCTGTAAGGTTAAGGACCTCGAGATGCAGTGATTATCCTAGTTTATACGAGTCGGCCCAAAGTGAAGGACTGTTCTGGCTGTAAGAGAAACAGCAGCATGCGATGGATTTGGTTTCCTGTTGCTGGTTCTGAAATGTAGGAGACTGGAGAAACCAAAAGAAACTAAACTCAGTGTTGTCAAGCCAGCTACAGGACACAGTAGAACTGTTCCATAGCGCTTCCTAGGAGTTCCTGATGGATTTGAACTGCTGACCTTTTGGTTAGTAGATGTATTGCTTAACAACTATGCCAGCAGGGTTTCCAGGAGGCTGGAAAGAGGTCTCTAAAATCTAGAAATGAGAAGGAAGCAGATTCTTCCCTTAAGTCGTCTGAAAGACAGCTTCGTTGACATCTAGATTTTAGATTTGTGAGACCCACGTAGGACTACTTATGACCTATAGAAGTATAAGATCATAAAGATTTACTCTTTTAAGTCACTAAATTTGTGGTAATTTGTTATGACAGCCATGAAAACTAACACAATGACAGAAGTTTATGGCTAATTCATTTCTTCATGCTTACATGAAAAATGGAAATTTTAAAATATTTAGGACCATGTTCTACCATTTTAAAAATAAATAATAAATAAAACCAAAAAGGCTGAAGGAGATTAAAGGAGAAAACCTCTTCTAGAACACAGGTCACCTAATATCTAATCCTTTATGCCCATATTCTCTCAACTGTATCCTTCTATCTTTATATAGCTTGAAACATTGAGCTATTTTCATGCAGGAAATTATTATTCTCAAGTGAGACAGGAAGTTGTGGCTATAGATTTGTTTCTGGTGGCAGGAAGCCAAGACTTTGTAATCACTATTTATTACACTTCACTGCAGTTCTGTATTTGCTTCTGTTCTTTCCTGTTAAACTTTCATTTCATGAAGGTCAGCCTGGCTTTCTCATCCTTCACTTAACTACCCTCTTGCTCCTCGACTCCTACATCTAACACAGTTCCTGTAACACAGAAGGCACTCACTGTGTATTTGTTAAGTAAAAAAGAAAGGTACTGCAAATAACTTTTTTAAGGAAGACAATGACTTCATCTAACATTCCAAAAATAACCTCTATTAATATTTGGGTGGTAGCTCTCTATTTATAAACTGAAAACCAAATCTGAAGATATCCACCTGATGGTGGATCAAGATCAGACAGCCTTGCCCTGTCTTAGGGTGGGTCCTGCCAGGCATAATCCTTTCAAGTCAAGTGAGAGATACCAGACCTTTGAAAAAGAGAAAGTGTATTTTATTGCAAGCTGGTCAAGCAAGGAGTTTAGAGACTGACTCTCAAATCACACTTCTTGAAGTTGGGGATTCTAGGGTAGTTATAGGATTCAGGATAGGGAACTTATGCATAATTCATGAAGTTTCTGAGAATAGGTGGGCAATTTCAGGAACATATATAAGGGTGTGGGGGGGGACTGCAATATAGCCACTGGGAAGTATTGTTTTTTTCAGCTCAGGGTATGATGAATGAAGTTTATCTAACGATAGCCATTCTACTAATTGCTGCTGTGCAAATGGAGGGGGTAGGTGGGCGGTGGGTAGTTAAGCAGCCTCGACCAGGGGAACACTAAGACCTAGGACTGTTAGAATGTCTTCTCAGGAACTCACTGGACTTGGGTATAAAGAGAGTGTTTGGGTGAGGGAGTGTTCCTTTTACCCAATCTTGTGATCTGTGAGTCTCATGCACATAAAATCAGAATGAGTTATTGGCAAAACTTGGTCTTAAAAAATTGTTGTAAGATGCCTCTTAGAAATAGGAGATTATAAATCCTAGGGTGGCCTGATATTAGTTGGACACTGATGGCAATAATCTTAGGGCTGTAAGTATCTGAGTTGTCTAAAGTCAGAAAGAAGTTTTTAAAAAAGTGGAGAGATACTTGTTCCTGGAGACAGTGTCATGCCAAGAGTACTGAGGAAGACAAAACCAAAGAAATGCAACTAACAGGAAACGTTGAGAAGTTAAGCTTGGAAATCTGAATTTTATAAATGTATTTTCAGAGGAAAGACGGTTAATACATTTTATTATGGCTCAGAAATCCTTGGTGACACAAACATTTATCATTTCGCAGTCTGAATCCATTCAGAGGTGCCTCAGAATAAAGTCAAGGTTATTAACTTGTGAAAGTTCACAATCATTTAAATCCCTACAAGTGCAGTGTACATGCCTTGCTAATAATCAGTGTAGGATTGCGACAGAAAAAGAGTGGTTAAGAGGAAATCTTAACAGAACGTCCAGTATTTGTACAAAGAGCTGGCCTTGTTTTAAGGTTAATTCTAGCAATGAACTTGTGAAAAACAGCAGGAAGATATACTGCATTGTGGAGGCATGGCATGGTACTGGTTAGATTAGACTAGAAACAATTTTATCCACTTTGGTTTCTGAGAACCCCTTGAAGTGGGAAGCTGTTAAATATATTATTGTAGACAATGGGTCATCTTTAGCACATCTGATTGACTCTGTGTGACACTGGGGTGAATGCACATGATATGAAAAAAAGGTATCTCTCCACTTGCAGTAAGGTAGTACATCCTAGAAGAAGTGGTGACCCGTATTAAAGGAATGAGAGATAAATGGAAAGCCCACATACATACAATCAGGGAGGGGGAAAAGAAAATCCCAGAGAAGATCTCGCTATCCTGCAATTCCTTCATCTAAATATCCTAAGGGATAAGCTCTTTCTAAGATTTCATCTAGGTAGAAAACATTAGCTGCATACAAATTGACAACACCAAGAAAACTCTAAAGAAAAGTAATCATTAAAAGTAATCATCTAAGACCTTCTGTGCAGCCAGGACAATTCCGGAAAAATGTGGCCAACTAGGAATTTCTGACAATACCTTTTTTCAGAAAGGACAGGGGTCACAAATCTTCAAAGACTTACTATTTACCCAAATGAAGTACTATCATTTCTTGAAAACTCCAAGTAAACAGTGAGAACCATATGTACTGTAGCTTTCGTGGGACATAAAATGAGGTAGTTAGATAAAAACTTATATGTATGTTATGGTAAATCTTTTAGTATAATCTTTACAGGTGTTCTTCAGCACAGGGTGTAGTCTCAGTAGGGTCACTATTCCAATTTAAGGAAAAATACATCTACAGACCTATGTAACTATCATGTTTCATATCCTTAAGTCCAGGCAACTGTTTGATTTTAGGGATTTTGTTTTCTAATGCAAGGAAGGTATTTATGAAATATCAGAATTGATTAAAGAAATGAAAAAAAAAAAGAAGACTGCACTGATTCACAATGTTCTCCCAAATGCAAATAGCCCATTTTGTGAGGTAGAGCATCTCAAAATATATTATCAGGAAATAGTCAAAGTTGTCCCTGTTGAAGTCAAAATTGTCATTCTGGGGAATGTTCTGTAGTCAATGTGTCTTTCCCTATTCTGTAGAATAGGAACATAATTTAGCCAGGAAGAATAAAATGTGAATGTTAGAGACTGAATTGTGTATCAACTTGGCCAGGCTATGATACCCTGTATCTTGTGCTTGTCCACCACTTCATGATCTTATATAATTATGCTTTGTGCTGTAAATCCTAACCTTATTATGTTAACGAGGCAAGATTGGAGTCAGTTATGTTAATGAGGCAGGACGCAACCTATAGAATTAGATTGTGTTTTGAGGCAATCTCTTTCAAGGTACAAAAGAGAGAAGCAAGGAGAGAGGAGGGGAAGTCATACTACAAAGAAAGAAACACTGGGACTGGATCATGTCCTTTGAACCCAGGGTTCCTGCACTGAAAAACTCCTAGATCAAGGGAAGATGAATGACAAAGACCTCCCACCAAAACCAATATAGACAGAAAGACTTACTCTGGGCTTAGCAGCCTGAATTTAGAGTTCTCGCCTCCTAAATTGTAAGAGAATAAATTCCTCTTTGTTAAAATCACCCTCTTGTGATATCTCTGTTACAGCAACACTGGATAACTAAGACAGAACTTGGTAGCAGAAGAATGGGGTGGTGCCTTAATGGATGTCTAAAATGTAGAAGTAGTTTTGAACTTGAGTAGGTAGAGGCTATAGAAATTTTAAGGTGGCTAAAAAACCAAAACCAAACCCAGTGCTGTTGAGTTGATTCTGACTCATAGCGTCTCTATAGAACAGAGTAGAACTCCCCCATAGAGTTTCCAAAGACAGCCTGGTTAATAGTAAAATGTTACATTGCCTTGAGACTGTTGTGCAATTACAGACAGCGAGTGCAATTCCAGTGAGGATTCAGAAGGAAATGAGGAAAGCTGTGACACCAGAGACATTGCTGATGGTAAGAAGCAGCAGCAGAGAAACAGTAGAGCACCGGAACCAAAATATTGGTACCATGTGATGTGGGAGCCAACCTACAGAGGAGGAAAGCTAAGGAGTGTTGTGCAAAAGGATTCCTAGTGGAATGGGAAACCTCTGAGCACTTACTGGTGAAGCTAGGCTTGCTGACCAACAAAGCGAGTTCAGTGGCCTCGGACCAGGGTGCCTCCAGGCATTATCAGTATTGTTAAAGAGCTTTGGAAGACTTGCCTAAGCTGGGCAGACACTAGATTGTTTCAAGAGCCCTCAGAGTCCAAAAGGCCAAGGAACTAAGAAGCAGAAGCTGAAGAGACAAGGAATGCAGGAAGCAGAGCTTTCTCAGTCTCAAAAGGTAAAGCCATGACACCTGAGGTCTCAAAGTATAGAGCCATGGCCTCTGGAGTTTCAAAGAGTGGGCCCATAGCCTTCTAGGATTCCAAGTCAGATCGTCACCAACTCAGTTCACTCACGGTGGGAAGGCTCAGTTCTCTGCTGGCTGCTGGCCAGAGTGTTCAGTTTCTTGAAGGAAGGAGTACAGAATTAGCCAGGTGACACTCACAATTTACAGTTCATTGTATCATTGTTGGAACTATTCTTCCTTTGAAATTATGGGTTTTTTGCTTGCTTTTTTTTTGAGCAAGACTTAAAGTAGCAGGGACAGGAAACAAAGTTGTTTGTAGTGAATCACTGAGATTAATCACGAGAAAAGGAAATTCTATTTCTACTTTTGTTTCTAGACTTGTGAATCCTAGCTTTGGAGATAGTCCTTAGTAGATACTGCACTTTTAAGTATGGATCACAAAATTGCCTTGTGACCTGAACTTCCAAGCAAGACCTCAGTGTTATCTGTCCCTCCAAGCCAGAAAATTTGGTGTTGCCATCAAGGGAGATATAAATTAAATGCATGGAGAAGGGTTTAAGAGTAAAGTTTTAAACTTTTTCGGGTTGAGGCATCTGTTAAATCTCTATGCTAGTGTGTCAAGTAGGAATTTGAATACGTAAGTCTGAAATTTGAGTAAAAGTTCTAAGGCTGAGACATATACATGAAATTTTTGGTAAATAATTAATATTTAAAGCCTTAAGATTTGACAAGATCATTAAATGTGAGGACAGAAAAAGGAAAATCTGAGTCATAGGATGCTCCAAATTTAAGAGGCAGAAAAAAGACACAGTACCAGGAAATGGAACTGAAAATGAGCAGTCGGTGGAGTGGCATGAAACCCAAGAGATTTTGCTACCTTGGAGATCAAATGAAGAAAGTACATCAAAGAAAAAGGAGGGATCAATTGGGTCAGAGGCTGTTGATTCGATAAATTCTGATAGCATAAGTGCTTTGCCTAGATTTATATTAAGCTGAGATTGATTTCTAATATGATACTATTCTCTCTGGTCTCAAGGTCCACTGGAGAGAATGGCAAAGACTTAAAAGGGGAATCTGACATGCAACATCTTTTCAGAAAAGGAAGACTTTCAAGGCTCTGTATTTGATAAAGTATGTTTCCATTAAGAAAAATGATGGGAGCAAGAAGGATGGCTTTATGCCGAGTTCACTTAGCACATGAGCTGCATCAGAGCAAAGAGTATGATAAGAATATTAAATCTACTCTTGGTCTTCTATTGCCAAGCCACCAAGCCAAGTGCCGTCGATTCAGATCCAACTCATGGCAACCCTAGGGGCCAGGTCTTCTATTATCAAAGTATTAAATGGTACTCAAAATCAGTAAGTCTTAACTACAGGATAAACTAAGAAAAAAGAACACTGATCATGGAATCATGTGATGAGAACTCCAGCTTTTTCAATCCCAGAAATCCTGATTTAATTGATCTCAGGTGGTGTTACTGGACAAAACTCCATATTCTCATTTCCTGCCTTCCCACAAATAGCCAATCTCTGAGACAGGTGTTTGGGTGAGTGATCAAGACTTTAGTAACCATGTTTGCTGGCAAATAAACATGGGGAATTGATATATTTGAATCTCCAAGCCTGTCCGAATTGGGTAGACGTGACCAGGGGTTTTTAGGGGAAGGTAGTGCTGGGTATAGGTCACAGTAACAATGAGAGTAGTTGGGAGAGATTTCTGTCTGAGAACAATTGGAAGGGGTTTTGTGTGAGAGCAGTTGGAACAGGCCCTTATCCTGGACCAAGCTGGATGAATATATATATTAAAAGCTGGTGGTTTGGGCTGTGTCCTGGGGCAATCTTGGGGCCAGAGCCTGCCTCACTGGGTCCCCCATCTCAGCAGCCTCAACCTGGTTAGTTGTGCCTAAAAAAAGCTGTAAAAACAGCAAAGATGACTATCTCGGTGGCTCCTGACAGCTAATGAATGGTCTTTGTGGAAGACTAGAGTATATCTAAAAACTAACTGAGGAGTAGTGGAAACAATTGCTAAATGTCATGGTTGTTTTGCATTTTAAGCATACAGCATGCAGGTACAACAGTGAAAAAATACAGAAAAAAATATTTTTACATTTAATGACTGTTATCTCCTAAAAATTAGACTAAAATCCACGAGTTTGGGGCCTGCAATCTATCAATTTTGTATTATCAGTGTCTAAATCAAAAGATGTTGTCTCCACTAAGCCACAGCATCCTTCAGTGATGCAAAAGCTTAATCCATCAGCTACCGACCAAAAAATTTGGAGGTTTGAGTCCATCCAGAGACTCCTACGGAAGAAAGGCCTGAAGATCTACGACGACTGTCAGTTAAGCTCAGGAGCTCATCCTGGAAGAAGTGCTGCATACCTCATTGCTGAATATCACTATGGTCACCGTCAAAGTACTCCCCCGGGAAACTATGCACCAACGCCAGAGCCTAGTCCACCATTCAAAGCAATTTTGGAACTCTTTTTCTATGATAGCTGTCAGAGATGTCCTCACATTACCCTTGATATCCTGAATGTCTTAAAATGTCTTCCTTTCAACATTTCCTTTCTCTTTGGCTAAAGAAAAGGTCACTGGTATCCAGATCAGATGAGTAGGGAGGATGTTCCAATACAGTTATCTGTTTACTAGCTAAAAACTCTCTCAAAGACGACTATACAATTAAATTGGCAAACTTGCCACTGTGCCACTGTGCACAATGGCTGTTCCAGGAAGAGTTCCAAAATTACTGCGAAGGGTGGACTGAGGGCTGGCACCAGTTTTCAAAGATGACCATGGTGATGTTCAGCAATGTGCTATGCAAAACTTAGAACAACTAAGTCTGCAGACTTATCGGCCTCACACTTTTGAAAAATCAGCCACTGAAAACTCTGTGGAATGTAGGTTTCTCTGACACACATGGGACTGCCACAAATCAGTGTCACTCAACAGCCACTGTTTTTGGTTTGTTTTCACAGAAGATTGACAACACTGTCATGCTCACTTTTTATAGCTTTGCTTCCTGACGGTTTCTTTTGGCCCTCTTGCCTCCACAATCCCTGCTCCTGACTCTAAATTAGCTGCTAAATGCAGACTTTCTAAGAAGCTCCATTGTCCCGCGTATGGCATGGGTCACTTCACAGTCAGATCTTCATAGGCACAATATCAGTGTTATAACTGATGGCTTGCTTGTAACGTTGCTTAAAAAAAAAAAGTTCTTTAAGTGACAGACTTCATCCTTACTGCTTTATTTCCTAAGTGCTGGTCACTCTTCTATGAGGATTTACAGGAGATTGCTTCATAATCAGCCCAATGATTCTTTTTATATGGTAGCATTTAGCATTGCATAATTACCAATTACTTAGTACATAAACTAATTCTCCAGTTCAGGTTATCTATAGGTTAGTAGATTCTTACTGCCATGTATTTGAGTTATGCTTTATAATTTTTAAATACTTTAAAATAATATTAATACTTTAAAGTCATATCATTTAGATAATTAGCTCTGTTTTAGATAATAAAGTCAACATAAAAACATCCACACCTGCTTCTTTCTTTTTATAAATGTGTGTGGTACTACTCTTCCCTTTTTAAAAAGTATTTTCATATACACAATTTGAAAACTGACTGAATAAGATTTTATTGAATTTCAGATGCATAGTGTACCTTGTATAAGAAACTTGATTGGGTACAATTAAATTCTTTAATGTGAAACTCTTTAGTGGGAGCTGCACGAACTCACAGATAGTAACGTGATCAGAAATCTAGTTTTGAACAAAAGAGATATGCAATCTTAACAATCATGGCACCATTAAAAGTGATGCAGGACTCAACAGACAGCAGTCACTTAACAAAAATTGTGAAATAACTGCTCTGTGACATCTTTAGCAGCCAATGGAAAGTATCTGTTTATATTTTGTCCACAGCTCCTTCCTCTTCTTTCAAAAAGCTTTTTTTGGGTGGTATTGTTTGCACATAGACCGCTGCTACTACTATACCCCTTATACAGCCGTTGCTTTTGCTTTTGCTTTTGAAATTTGATGTGTACATTTAAGTAACTCAGGATGCCAGGCAGTTTCAGCCTCCCTCTTCGTCAAGTCTGACCTCAACATTACATACTATTTCCATTCCCAGCATTCTCTCAGACAATTGAAAAATGCATTTTCATTTTGCTTCATGCCTTTTTTATACCTTCGTGTGCTGTCATGCATTCTCCCCATCTCAGAAGTGCCCTCCTTCTAGGAGGACAGGCAGCTAATGTTGCTTAGCCACTGGCTTTACTACTGTGTCTTAGAGCATTCTGTTGGAATTTAGGTGACTAGGCTTTCTAAATAAGAGGAAAATCATAGGATTTCATTGTGCCTCTGTTCTC
The DNA here is from genome assembly GCA_028571685.1 of Heterohyrax brucei. Taxonomy (NCBI): domain Eukaryota; kingdom Metazoa; phylum Chordata; class Mammalia; order Hyracoidea; family Procaviidae; genus Heterohyrax; species Heterohyrax brucei. The sequence goes on from CM053148.1 coordinate 112,001,602, forward strand.
CTTAGAATAGTGGAATATTCTCTTATCTGTCATTGAAAAAAAAAGAAAAAAGGAAAATGAAAGAAAGAAATGACAGTTTTCTGTGCTGTTAGCTCTAGGTTTGCCTCCCGCAGTACTGCTTGATGGCCCTATGATAGTTGCAGAGCGTTAGCTGTTCCATTTGGGAATATCTTACAGTTACAAATTCACCTGATGTCTACGCTTAGCTCATTTTGAACTGGCTTAAATGTAGACTATTTCTCTCCACAGTGTCAGGACTTTTTAGGGAACACTTTTCTTTCAAGGGATAGCTTTGTATCTACATAGACCTCCTCTCTGGATTTCTAATGAGAGAATTAAAAAATGATTTTTTACCAGTAAACATAAAAACCAGGAAAATTAGATGTGGAGAAAAAATAGTTCTCTTAATGTCCTTCTATTGTTTTAGTCCAGACTTTGAAAATGAAAAACAAAATCATCTACTCTAGAAAACCAGCTACTTTTATGTCTGTGTGTATGTACCCCATAATCAATAATGACGATACTGAAAGAAGAAGCCCAGGCTTCACTAAACCAATAAACAAACCAAACCATTCCAATGAAGTCAATTCTGACTCAAAGCAACCCTGTAGGACAGAGGAAGATGGTTCCATTGGGTTTTTAAACAGCAGCTGGTAGACTCAAACTGCTCACCTTTTGATTATCTGCCAACCTCCTAAATACTGAACTAAGACTCTGGTCTCTAGGAATTGACAGAATATCAACTGGAATGTTTCAACAAGTGGATGCAATGCCAGAAACACTCAGTCTTCTATGCCGAGAAATTTGGAAGACAGCTACCTGGCTAACTGACTGGAAGAGATCCATATATGTGCATATTCCAAAGAAAAGTGATTCAACTAAATGTGGATATTATTGAACAATATCATTATTACCACACACAAGGTTGAACTGAAGTTAATTCAAAAATTGTTGTAGTGGTGTTTTGACAGGGAACTGACAAAAATTCTACCTAGATTCAGAAGTCATGGAATGAGGCGTATCATTGTTAACATTAGATAAATCTTGGCAGAAAGATGTTTATACGTGTTTTATTAACCATGAAAAGGCATTCAACTGTGTGGGTCATAACAAATTTTTAATAATACTGCAGCCTCTCCACCACTTCTACTGCTAATCAGGGTCAAGTACTGCTAACAGTATGGTGATTCTTGTTTCTTCCTGCTGATTCCTAAAACAAACAAAAAAACCACTGACTTTGAGTCTGTTCTGACACATAGCAACCCTAGAGGCAAGAGTAAAACAGCCTCATAGAGGTTTCAAAGAGCACCTGAAGGATTTGAACTGCCAACCTTTTGGTTAGCAGGCATAGCACTTAACCCATTATGCCAACAGGTTTCTTGTTGATTCCTAGGTTCATAAAATCCAAAATGCCCTATTGGTGGCATAACCTGTACTTCAGTAAGACCTCACTGTTTCCTCCAGAAAGAGAGAATCCCCTTTGGGACAAAGCTTCTGGCAGTGAAGAGCCTGAAATGATCAGGACAGGAAGCATAAATTCCTCAAGGGCTCATTGGGAATGACAGTAAGCAAGATACTCTCATTTCCATCCCTCAGTTCTTGAAATCATGTTTTATTCCTATTTGAGAAACAGTAGCACATACAGATCTTTTATCTGATCCATTCTAAATGATGACATCTCATCCTAACTTAGTGCTACTGTTGAGCTAGTGTTTTAGCTCTGCCTTTAAAAGGCTCCATACATCCAGATGTTGCTATATGTGTTACAGTATGGTCATAGATTCTCTCTCATACCTCTTTCCTTATGCTGAATTCCATCCCTGTGAGTCAGGAACTCCGTAAACCCCTGATGAAGTTTTAGGGGCAGAAAAAGAAAGCCCTTAACTGCAATAGGTATCTATCGCTTTGACAATGAACTTTTGGCTCTTCCAGGATGTAAACCTTTCCATATAGTTGACTTGCCTTCCAATGGACAGTTGGTTTACCTGGAAATCGTGTCATATGCAGGGTTCAATACGCAGTTGGTCTCCATTGCTGACATGCTGGGCATTCATAGGTAGGATCAGCTAGATTAGTCTTGGTAAGAAGAAGTTCATGCTGCTGGGCTCATAATATCCTCTGTGTCTGCTACCATCATGCCAGTTTTGGAGTGGCTGCTGATGAAGGCTGGCTAACTCAACTGAATGATGTGATTATTCTGTGCCTCTTCAGTGGTAGATGTTTTCTGGTGGGTGATAACATGTGAAACCAAAATTTCACTTTTAATGACCACCATATATGTACTTCCAAATGACTCTACCATAGATCCTCTTCTGTACAATATTCATGTCTTTTCCAAGCCCCTAACCAGGAACTGATGCGTGTTCTGATCTTGGGCCACTTCTTCAGCCAAAATGGATGACTGAGTGCACATTCTGGCTCTGCCCATTGGCTAAGATTCCCTCTCTCTTTCTACTATCATTCAGGAATACTCTTGGCTGTGACTATGATGCAGCACTTGCCTATTTTCATCTTGCAACCACATACCAACTCAATCCATCAAGCCTGGGGCTTCTCCTCTTCTTCGGCTGCTCTTATAGAGAGCAGTCTTTAAGATATGTGCCTTCGGTGTAAACAGAGTGTTTTAGTCAGCTAGTGCTGCTCTAACAGAAATACCACAGAGTGGATGGCTTTAACAAAGGAAGGTTTATTCTTATACAGTCCAGTAGGTTGCAAGCCCATATTCAGGGTGTCCGCTCCAAGGAAAGGCTTTCCCCTTGTCGGTTCTGGAGGAAAGTCCAGTATTGCATCAGTCTGTCCAGGGGGCGTCTTGGTACAGGAACCTCCGGTCTGAAGGACACACTCTTTTCCCAGTGCAGATTTCTTGATGGTATGAGGTTCCCAATTCTCCTTGTTTCTCTTTCCTTTTATCTCTTGCAGGCTGAAAGGAATAAGGGCGGGGCAAGCCATACTCCAGGGAAACTCCCCCTACAGCAGAGCAGGGAAGTAAACCTATGCAGGAATTTACAGCCCCACCCTAAATCTTTAACATACAGTTTAGTGAAACCACACATTTTTGGGGGGGACACAATTCAACCCATGACACAAAGTGACACATTTTAGAACACAGCAGCCATGATCATCAATGATCTTTCTTGTAGTTGGAGATCTGGTAGTTACTGACATTAACCTAAAGTCAATAAAAATAACTATGAAAAAAATACGCTAATGATTCTTCAAGATAAAATGGATAAAGCAGGCCATGAAATTTCAGGATATTTGAAAGGTATAGATGAATTTAAAAAGTCCTAATTTTGAAAAAAAAGCAATATCTAAAATTAAAAAAAAGATCATTATGCTTCTATGAATCTATAGGATGCTGTCCTACTGACCTCTTACTAGAAGGGAGAGGAGGTAGTGAAGAGGAGGGGACAGGAGATTGTTATGAGGATATGACATATACAGTATGGAAAGGAAGAATGTGCTGTCACCAGACAAGGAGAGCAGAAGGAACTACAGATAAGCAGTTGGATTGTATGCTTTCACTCAACCAACATTTAAAAAAGGGAGATCATTGAATAATATGCATACCATAAGGGACACAATAAAAAAAAAAAATCAGTGGTTGTAACAAAATTTGGTGCCAAGAAGTGGGAGTGGTCCCCCAACAATTATTTAAAATGTGAAAGTGGCTTTGGAACCGAGTAAAGGGTGGAGGCTGGAAGAGTACCTAACAGTAAAACCTGGAGCCCTGGTAACACAGTGGCTAAGAGCTTGGCTTGGCAGCTAACCAAAAGGTCAACAGTTCAAATCTACCAGCCACTGCTTGCAAATCTGTAGGAAATGATTCTGCTCTATCCTATAGAGTGCCTGTGAGTTATACATTTCTGTTTTCAATCGTAAAAGTCTAGATTGCCTTCAAGACACTGTCGGCACAATTAGTGGTGTAAAAGGCAATTCTAATAAGGACTCAGAAGCAAATAAGAGACGTATAGAAACACATTTATGATTAAATACGTGATTCAGACTAATAATAGTAGTCCAGAAAAAAAAAGACTTTCGATAATCAGAGAAGTTTCAGAGAGGCTTGAGGTTCATACAACACCTGGAAGATTGTTCAGAGTCCTGTTGCTTCATTTACATTTCCAGGTGATTGCTAATACAACTGAACTAGTTACAGATATTATGGACTTGAAAATGAACAAAATAAAGATCTTACCTGGTAACACTTATAGACTTATAGTATGTTGGGGAAAATATTTCTATAAACAGAATGAAAACTTGGAAATGAATGCAGTCACCACTCTTTTATAACAATCACTCTATGTATAGTAGTCTCTTCCCAAGAAATGCAATTTCTCCTTTTCTTTAGGCCTTCTCTGCAACAAAGAAACTTGTCCCCAAACTCCAAGAATTTCCTTGATTCAAAGAAGCAAGTTAGCTACAAAATCCAAGTGCAAAAAAAGAGAGAGTAAAAGAGACAGTGTGCCAAGAGGAAAGAAAGAGAGGACAGTGGGGGAAGTCCGATCAGTGTACTAGCATCCCTGTCTGTATGTGTGTGTGTGACAGAGAGAGAAAGGTAGGACGTCTGACTACTGTACTAGCATCAGTGCGTGAGGCTTCAAGGTTTTCCTTCAAAGCCTGGCTCTAGAGACACAGACAGATTGTTTCTGTGACATCTGTATTGCCTGGGATTCCCTGTTAATACCAAATAGCATCTCGTACTGGGCTCCCAGACTGAATTTTTAAAAATTATAATTAGCACCCGTCCATTGCCCCTGATGCAGAAAATGCCAGTATGATTGATTTCAGAATTATCCCAGCCCCAGCTGCAGCTTCCGGTGCTTGTGAGTGGAGGGCACTCCCTCTTTTTTTCTGGTGAGTTCGCCCTTTAGAGCCCTCGGTTCCTTTTCTGGTCGGGGACACTAGTCAGGTCACTGTCGCCCATCTCAGGCTGTGTCCCTATTATGAATCTCAGGGAGATTGTTTCTATGCTCCTTACACAAATAGGTCCTCAACTTTTCCCATTTCCAAGCATCCCACAAAGTAACAAGTTTCATCAAAAGAGGAAGTGTTTCACATTTCCACAAGGAAACTGGGTACCCACACTGTAAATAAAACAGTTTCAATCATTTTACCAGCTAATAATAATAATGGGTTCCAAGGAAGGCTGCTACCTCAAGAACTTAGAAGCTGCCAAAAAGATTAAAATTCAACTCCGTTACTCAATGGTTGTAAGAATAATTGCTTCATAATGCACTAGGTGTTAAGACAGTGATATTTACATTGCACTAGAATATAAGAAAGAGTAGTTACACTTACTATTTGTAAAAGGTGGAAAAGAAATTTCCAGGAAGGGATACAATCTATATTTGGACCCACAGTTTTAGTTCTGATATTTCTTGAACGTATTTTCCAGTTTCGCTTCAAATTCACTGCTAAGCCAAACCATCTTCCAATACATCAAATCCAAACCATATGTATGCATAGGTCATTTCTCCAACTTATCATCAGTTTTCTGGATATCATCTTCTGTCCCCTCTTACAACTGCAGTTTCTCCTTAAATTTCAATCAGCAATACATTTTTCTATTTTCCTGTATTTACCTGTCTTGTAATTTTTACCATTTTCTTTTTGTTTGAACCTTCGTCAATAAATCCAAGAATGCTGGCTTTGATCAATATACAAAATAATCACAAACATACTTCTTCAAAACCAACTTAAAATTTCCCTTCTAGTAGAAGCTTCTCTCATCTGAGTTCCTGCTATCTTGTTAAACAGAAGGTGGTTAAAATAGGACACTTTACATTCTCACTGGCTTCTTCTATATTGACTTGGCATTTTGGTTGTGTTTTCTTCATGCAAAATGAAGTCAAAAACCTGGTTTCTCCAGGAAATTTCTTTAAAGCATACAGGAACTCTACTTGAGTTTGGAGGCTTTTCATTCTAGGTGTTTTATTCAGGAGCATTTTGTTCGCAGGAGGGTGGTTACCTCAAGAAATTTTATTATCACAATGTTAGTAGAGTGGGCAGCTTCTGAATCTGGTTAATCAAATCTTTGCTTTTAGAATTTACCAGAAGAAAACATTCATCTCATGGGAATCAAAAAGAAAGATCAAAACAGATTTAGGGTACTGGAATTGGTTCGTTATTCTGGATTCAAGGCAATTCTTCATTCTAGTGTACCTGAGACTTTCTGTGTTTACTTCTGCAATGGAGTTGCTGGCTTACTCACCTTTTCCTGTATATTTTTCTCTACAACAGTGTTTCTTCTTCCTCTTGATTTTTTGTTTAGCCATGAACTCCTACAATTTGACAGAATTCATGAACTCCCATAAATGGGGCTAACTCATACATTCTCATAGCTTGAGCTAATTCTTGAGTTCTCACAGAGTTTATTTCCTAGGCTCTCTGACCATTCTTTCAGCTTTAGCTACGCCTGCCATTCACCCAGATCTCTCCAATTTCCTTCCACTAAATTCTGAAACAAGTATTTGATTGTCTATGCTGGACCAGCTTCCCACTTCTACTCAATTATGTCTGGTTTTCTTGGGCTTACTCACTAAAAAAGGCTTGATTAGAGAAAGGGCCACGCTATCACGGAAACCCGGATAGCATAGTGGTTAAGAACTATAGTAGTTCAGATCCAACAAGCACTCCTTAGAAACTCAGTAGGACAGTTCTACTGTGACCTATAGGGTTGTTGTGAGCCAGAATTAACCCTATGGTAATGGAGTTAGCTTCAGTTGTTTTTTCTGATAACCCAAAGTGGCTGAGGTAAAGCGTAAACTACGACAGAGAATTTTAAAAGGAAATAACAGATATTTTCATCTTAAATTTAAATATATAGAATTCCTTAAACCACATGGAAACTATTTAAGATAAACACTACAGGTGTATTTAAAAGTATATTTGTCAACTTCTCTTGTCTTTTTGGAATTTTCTGTCATCTGTTTTGCCTATTTTTCCTTTCCCACCTTCTGTTAATTAATATTTTCTGTGATTCTTCATGTACTACCATTAAAATATAAGTTACAAAATATTTATATGTGCTAAAAATGTCATATAGGGTGTCACAATATTGTGCTTGTGTGTGAACTTGGGACTCAGGTAACTCCAAGCTACATGGGCTGGGAATGCAGCCACTCTCATCATCATACAAAATTGAAACTCTAAGAGCCACGACTGGAAGGATGATGCGGATTCAGATTCCCCTTAGACTTTGATTCTACATTTTACTGCTGGAATTCCTGAAGGAACCATGCTTCTTCAGCATCCCTTCTTGTACATCCCAAAAGGTTTTCTAAAGAAATGTCTAATAAGTTAGGATTGGCCCATGATAACATTCAAAATAGGCTATCATAAACTGGGGATATCTGGGCAGGGATGGAGGGAGAAGTTTAACTAATTTGGTGGTTTTGCCAGTCTCGTTAATCTATTGGTGAGTCTTTAACTGTGCATTTGATGACAACTTGATACCAAATAGCCTTTGTTTTTAATGTCAATGACCCTGAGATGTAGCATACATTTGTCTTTTGTCAAATCTTCCAATTTTAAGATTCCCAAATGGTCACAAGAGGCATTTATAGCAAGTGTCAGTGAACAGTCCGAAATTCTGTTTTGTTTAAAGAGAACATGAAGAGATTTCTGCCATATAATAGATTTTAAACTATTATATTAAACTATACTATAAAATTACAATAATTAAAACAATGTAATACTAACCTGTGATCAAAAAATTAAAAAATCGATGATACAAACCAAGGCTTATACAAATATTTTAATAGATAATGTACTAAAGCTGTTGCTGTTGACTTGATTTTGACTCATAGTGACACTACAGGACAGAGTAGAATGGCCCCATAGTTTCCAAGGAGGATCCAGTAGGTTTGAACTGCTAGCCTTTTGGTTAGCAGCCACAGCTCTTAGTCACTATGCTACCAGGGTTGCTGACAGATAACATGCTAAGGCAAGTAATATTATGGAAACTTCTTTAATTATTTTTTGGAGAAAATTGTTAGTCTAACATCCTTGTACAAATACATTTATAATGAATTTAAATTTTTAATGTAAAACAATAAAATAACAGCATAAGGACACACAAATAATATATTTTAGAGGAAAATTTCTTTCACAGTGTACATAGGAACCAAAGAAACACTTTACTACATTCCTAATGTTTATACCATTTTGCCTTAAAATAGACATAAAATTGTATACATACAAATGATATATACATGTGCCGTTTTGACTCATGGAAATTTCTTATGTGATGAGTAGAACTGCTCAGAGGATTTTTAAGGCTGTGATCTTATGGAAACAAATCACTAGGGCTGTCTTCTGAGGTGCCCATCGGTGGGTTTGAGCTACAGATCTTTCAGCTAATAGTTGAGTGCTTAACTGTTTGTTTCATACTAAGACTCCTCTCTCTCTCTCACTCGTTTTTCTATCTACTTATCTACTGTTCTCTATCTGTATTTCCAGGAAGAAAAAATATACAACAAATATCAACGATTGTTCTCTCCTAATGAAGGAAGTAACAATTTTTTCCCCCTTTTGGTTTATTCCTATTTTCTATTTTTCTATAATTAGTAAATCTTATTTGATAAAACTGATGTTTGTGGAAAAAAATAGGCTAACAGGATGTATTAATACTTTGCATATAGAAGCATTCAAATATTTTTCCACATAAAAAAAGGATTATTTGTAGATTCATATTGAAATTGTTTCTTAAGCATGGGTGTTCTTTTAATCTTCATCAATCAACACAGTTTGATAAAGAATCCAATTTTAATCTACAGCTTTCCATTGATGCCACTTCAATGATGATACATTTTATTAAAGAATCTATATCTAATAATGTCAAGCAGTATCCAGTGTATTTTCTTTGAAACTTCATTGCCCACAAAGTAATTTTAAATAATTCTGCTAGAAGCTTTGTATCTACCATTCAGTTTAAATTTACACAGAGGTAAGAAGCCTTCAGAGGAATTTTTCTACTACTTTACTCCTGAGCCTTTGAAACTGTGATTACAAAAAAGCTATCTTTGCCTCCTACTAGTGCAAATACATACTAAGCAGTAGTAAGACAACCTTCGATTATGTAGTACAAGTAATACAGGCAATTTTCTGCCTAAAACCCACTATCTCTGGAGTGGTTGATATTCCTTCTACCTTTTATTTCTTTGCCTTATTTCATACTAAGATTTTTAATGTGACAACAATCAGGAAATTTAGTAATGTGTGATGAATGGTGAAGTTCAGGTGACACAGTTTGCCAACTGAAATTTCAGCAGTTTGAACACATCAGCCACTCTGCAGGGGACAGATTTGGCAGTCTGTTTTCATAAAAGTTTCCAGGCTTGGAAACCCTGTATGGCAGTTTTACTGTGTCCTACAGGATGGCTATCAGTCAAAATCAACTCACCAGCAAGTGGTCAGGTTTTGGTATGAAAACTGTAATCATTATTTGGTGTAGAAGAAACTGTAAGATGTCAATATTTCTGCTACTCTGCTAACTTCAGGCAGGATTTCAATAAAAATATATAGGAAATTCCTTAATGTCAAACTGTATCCATTATACAGTTCTTTTGATTTTTTCTAATATGTTAGAGGAAAAAAATAAGCATCAATAATAAAATGTCAGTTGGGGGCGGAGTCAAGCTGGTGGACTAAGCCCACGTCTTCTTATATCCCTCTGGAAACCAAGACCTGAATTGACAATCAAACAGAGCCTTCTGATCACCTAATCAGCCTCAGGACACAGCACAGGGCTGTTAATTGGGACTTTATACCACTCAGCGAAAAACCTCCTCTCTTTCACTGACTCCCGCGCCTAGCTAGCCCCGGCTCTCACGGACGGAAGGTAAACGCACCAGTTTGACTTTTTTTTTTCCTCTGTCTTGGCTGGCGGGCGGAGCTGGGTCCTGCCTGGCAGCTGGACTCAGACGTGCTGCTGAGGGGGATAGGCAGGCGAAATTCCCATATTCTGAGACCCAGGCTCGGGACTCTGTTAATCTAGCCATTTTGAGCCTTTCCTTTTGTAGCTGCCTCAGCGGGGTTTGTGCGGAGCTTCGCGGTCCGTGTGCACGATGCCACGTTTGTACCGAGATTTTAGCGGGACCTCGTTCTTAGCCTGGGAGACAGCACCTGCAAATGGGTGCTTCTCCGACAGACAAGTAGTAATTTTGCACAGTGCTGCCTACGTTGTGGGCCCCGCAACAGAAGCAGAGGAATCACAACCTCTCAGCACCTTTAGCCCGTCTGTCTGCTGCCTGTGTGGAGGACGCCAGCTTGGATACGGTGGCCGCACCTGGCCCTAATTCTTAGCTTGGGAGCCAGAGCCTGCCCACAAGAGAGCGTTTTCTATCACAAAAGTGGTACTCGACACAGTGTCGCCTAAGGCTAGGCCGTCAGCAGAAGCCAGTAGGGTAGTAGCATTGCTGTGTCCTGAACTAGTTTGTTATCATCTGGGGTTGGATATAGTGGCGCTTACTTTGTCAGTTGAGAAGAGGGACCTCTACACTTCAAAACCTAACTGACTTGGGAAGTGCTCAAATACATCCTTTTGCTTTACCTTTTAAGACAGCCTAGAGAAACATTTGCAATCCATGCTCACAGTACCTCTTCCAGCCTCTACATACTCACATGGGACACAAAAGCAACAGACAATTGTGGCATACAAGAAATCACCCATGGCTTCAGAAGGCACCCAAACAAAGCAACCAAGGAGTTTTCCAGATGAAGAAACTTTTATGAAAGCATCAGAAAGTGAATACAAAATGATTATATACATAGCCCTTCTAGACCTTATACAAAATGCAGCAGAACAAAACGAAAAATTAAGCAAGCTGTTCAATCTGATGGAACACCAGCACTCCGAAATCCAACAGATCAAGAACAAAATCAAAGACATAGAAACTTCCATGCAAAGCCAAGAAAACAGAATGGAACAAATGGAAAAAAGAATTTCTGACTTGGAAGACAGAGCTACTGATGCCAGCGTCTATGAGCAGAAATCAGAAAAAAGAAACAAGAAAAATGAAGGAACATTAAGAAGCATGTGGGACTCTATTAAGAGGAACAACCTTCCGTTAACTGGAGTCCCTGAACAGGGTGAGACATCTGAGAACACAGAGAGTATTATTGCTGAGCTGCTGAAAGAAAACTTCCCAGAAGTCATGAAGGAAGAGAATATAGACATCTCAGATGCATATAGTATGCCCACCAATATAGATCTCAAAAGAAAGACTCCAATATATATTATAATCAAGCTCAACAAAATGAAACATAAGCAGCAACTCTCAAAGGCAGCAAGACTCAAAGCAAAGCTAACATTCAGAGGGAATCCCTGTAGGCTCTCTTCAGATTTCTCAGCAGAAACCATGCTGGCATGGAGACAGTGGCATGACACATTCAAAGCCTTGAAGGAGAAGAACTTCCAACCAAGAATTATATATCCTGCAAAACTGTGTTTCAAATACGAAAATGAAATTAAGACATTCCCAGATAAACAGAAACTCAGAGACTTTGTAAAAACCAAACCTAAACTACAAGAAATACTGAAAGCAGTTCTTGGCTTTGGCTTAGAAGAATGAAACCACTAACTTTATATTTTAGAATGACATACTACTCAATACTCTACTCTTTTAGGGAAGGCTCCAAGGTCAATCACAGCTTTGATACAGAAAGAAGCAATCCAGTAATCATCATGAAAACTATGGTGTCATCCTAATAAAAAGAGGGATGTACCACAGTTGTTACAGTCATTCCAGATGGAGAGGAAGATGACAAGACTGATAGTAATTAAAATTGAGTTTATATATAGTTTATTAAGGGGGATCATAGTGGCAACTGTAAAGCACAACAAAGATGTATCATACCATTTCAAGAAATGTAATACATGAGTCTCAACAACTACAAAACCAGCTCTGAAAAAGGTGAAAAATCAACTCACAACTCACAAAAAAGGACAGACTAATAAGAACAACAGAGAAAACATCAACATAAAAATAAATGTATCACAATGGCAGCAGTGAACACATACCTATCAATAATTACACTGAATCTGAATGGACTGAATACTCCAGTAAAGAAACACCAAGTGTCATCTTGGATCAAAAGACATGACCCATCCATATGTTGTCTACAAGAAACTCACTTGAGACCTAAAGATAGGAACAAGCTGAAAATTAAGGGATGGAAGAATATATATCAAGCTAACAATGAACAAAGAAGAGCAGGGATGGCATTTCTAATCTCAGACAAAATCAACTTTAATGTCAAATCCACCATCGTGGACAAAGATGGACACTATTTATTGCTGAAAGGTTCAGTACACAAGCAAGACTTAACTATATTAAATATTTATGAACCTCATATCAGAGCACTTAAATACGTCGAAGAAACACTGGCAATGCTTTTTTTTTTCTCTGTTGTAGACGACTCCATAATAATAGTGGGAGACTTTAACACTCCACTCTCATTACTAGACAGATCATCTAGAAAAAAGCTCAGTAAAGATACAGAAGACTTCACTGACACAATTAACCAACTAAACCTCATTAATATATACAGAACTTTCCACCCATCAGCAGACAACTACACCTTCTTCTCCAGTGCACATGGAACATTCTCCAGAATTGACCATGTGACAGGCCATAATGCAATGCTCAACAAAATCCATACCATTGAACTACTGCAAAGCATCTTCTCAGATCATAAAGCCATAAAAGTTGAAATCAATAGCATAAAAACCATAGATAGAAAGTGGAACTCTTGGAAACTGAACAACATCTTGCTCAAAAAAAAAAAAAAAAAAACATGGGTTATAGAGGAAATCAAGGATGAAATAAAGAAATTCATGGCTTCCAATGAGAATGAAAACACTTTCTACCAGAACCTATGGGATACAGCCAAAGCAATGCTCAGAGGTCTGTTTATCTCCATAAATGCACACATCTGGAAGGAAGAAAGAAACTAAATCAAGGAACTAACTCTACAGCTTGAACAAGTAAAAAGAGAACAACAGAGGAACCCCTAGGGCACAGAAGAAATGAGATCATAAAGATTAGAGCACAGCTAAATGAATTAGAGAATAGAAAAACAACTGAAAAAATTGACAAGACCAAAAGCTGGTTTTTTGAAAAGATCAACAAAATTCATAAACCACTGGCTAAACTTACTAAAGAAAAGCAGGAAAGGAAACAAATAACCCAAATTAGAAATGAGAGGGGTGTTGTCATCACAGATGCAACAGAAATCAAAACTATCACAACAAAATACTATGAAAAACCATACTGTAACAAATTTGAAAACCTAGGGGAAATGGACCAATTCCTTGACTCATACCATCTACCCAAATTATCACAACGTGAAGCAGAACATCTTAACAAACCCATCACAAAGGAAGAGATTGAAAAGGTCATCAAAACACTGCCAACCAAAAAAAGTCCAGGCCCAGATGGCTTCACTGCAGAATTCTACCAAGAATTTAGAGAAGAGTTATCTCCAATACTACTAAGACTAATTCACAGTACAGAAAGGGTTGGTGTATTCCCAAACTCATTCTATGAAGTCAGCATAGCCCTGATACCTAAGCCAGGGAAAGACCCAACAAAGAAGGAAAACTACAGACCGATATCACTCATAAGTCTAGATGCAAAAATCGTCAACAAAATTCTTGCCAACAGAATACAATAACATATCAAGAAAATAATCCATCATGACCAAGTGGGATTCATACCAGGGATGCAAGGCTGGTTCAACATCAGAAAAACAATCAACGTGATTAACAACATAAATAACCCAGAAGACAAGGATCACCTGATTTTGTCCATTGATGCTGAAAAGGCATTTGATAAAGTCCAACATCCATTCATGCTAAAAACTCTTAGCAAAATGGGCATAGACGGCAAATTCCTCAACACAGTAAGGGCCATTTATACAAAGCCAATTGCCCACATCATCCAGAATGGAGAGAGACTGAAAGACTTTCCCTTGAGATCAGCAACTAGACAAGGATGCCCACTCTCACCTCTCTTATTCAACATTGTGCTAGAAGTTCTAGCCAGAGCAATTAGACAAGACCAAGAAATAAAGGGCATCTGCATCGGCAAAGAGGACGTTAAAATCTCCCTGTTTGCAGATGATATGATTGTATATGCAGAGAACCCCAAGGAATCTATAAGTAAGATACTCAAACTGATAGAAGAGTTCAGCAAAGTCTCAGGATACAAGATAAACATAAGTAAATCAGTAGGATTCCTTTATACCAACAATGAGACTGTTAAGGAAGAAATTATCAAGTCAATACCATTTACGATAGCCCCTAAGAAGATAAGGTACCTAGGAATTAATCTAACCAGAGAAACAACAGACCTTTACAAAGAGAACTACAAGCCCTTACTAGAAGAAACTAAGAGAGACTTAGATAAATGGAAAAACCTACCCTGCTCATGGATAGGAAGACTTAACATTGTGAAAATGTCTATTTTACCCAAAGCAATTTATTTACATAATGCAATCCCAGTACAACTTCCAGGGTCATTTTTTTATGAGATGGAAAAACAAATCACCAATTTTGTTTGGAAAGGGAAGAAGCCCCAGATAAGTAAGGTATTACTAAAGAAGAAGAACACACTGGAAGGACTCTCATTAGCTGACTTTAGAACATACTACACTGCCACAGTGGTCAAAACAGCCTGGTACTGGTACAAGTACAGACAGATCGATCAATGGAACAGAATTGAGACCCCAGAGATGACTGCCTATGAACAGCTGATATTCAACAAAGGCCCTAAGACATTAAACTGGGGTAAAAACAGTATCTTCAACAAATAGTCCTGGCAAAATTGGTTATCCATCTGCAATAAACTGAATCACGATCCATATCTTACACCTTACACAAAAACCAACTCCAACTGGATAAAAGACCTAAATATCAAACCTAAAACGATAAAGCTCATCCAAGAAAAGGTAGGAACAACAATGGAAGTTTTAATACACAATGAGGAGAGACTCCAAAATCTGTCAAGGAAACCACAATCAACAGAAGAGAAAATAGATAAATGGGAACTATTAAGAATCAAACACTTTTGCTCATCCAAAGACTTTATTAATAGAATTAAAAGAACACCCACAGAATGGGAAAAAATATTTGGCAACTCTATGTCAGACCAACACATGATCTCCCTAATCTATAAGATACTACAAAATATCAATAAGAAGAAGATAACCCATCTAATTAAGCGATGAGCAAAGGAGACGGACAGACATTTCATTAAAGAGGAGATCCAGGCAGCCAAAAAACACATGCAGACAAGTTCACAATCTTTAGTTATTAAAGAAATTCAAATCAAGACAACAATGAGATACCATCTCACCCCAACAAGATTGGCCATGATCCAGAAAACACAAAACAACAATTGCTTGAGAGGCTGTGGAGAAAGTGGAACCCTCCTACACTGTTAGTGGGGTTGCAAAATGGTCCAGCCTCTTTGGAAATCAATCTGGCACTTCCTTAAAAACATGGATATAGATATACCATCTGACCCAGTAATTCCACTACTTGGAATATATCCTACAGATTCAAGGCCTTTCACACCAATGGACACATGCACAAGAATGTTTATCACAGCACAGTCCACAATAGTGAAAAGATGGAATCAACCCAGATGCCTAACAATAGAAGAATAGATAGGTAAACTATGGTACATATACTCAATGGAGTGCTACGCAATGATAAAGAATAATGATGATTCCAGGAAACATCTCCTAACCTGGTTTCAACTGGAAGACATTATGTTGAGTGAAAGTAGTCAGCGACAAAAGGACAAATACTGTATGAGACCTCTACAGTAAGATCTCAAAAGCAGACTTGTGTATAGAAGAAAAGACTCTTTGACAGCTGCAAGGGAGGAGAGGGAGGGAGGGTGAGGGGAAGAGGCTTTAGTTTAGATAGTTGCTAGAAATCTGGTTGGGAGAAAGCAGTGATAGCATACATTAGAAACAAGAATAACATTAAGTGGTCTTCAGCGTAACTTCAGTACTCCTTCCATCTTAATGCAATATTGCAAGAATAGAGTGGCTGGGGCAGGAGTCAGGGGACCATGCTTTTAGGTGAAATCGAGGCCAACTGGCACAACTATCATTTTGCTATGAGAGCTCTCTGCACCCCACATTGGTTAGTGGCATCTGGGGTCTTAAAAGCTGCCAAGCTGCCATCTGAGGACACAGCAAATTGTCCCAACTCAGCAGGAACGGATGCTCACCGAAGACCAAAATGACATGCGGTAAAGACAACCTAGAAGACAGAGAGACCCACAAGAGTGGGTGCCTACATTGACTTGGGACCCGAAGAACCGTATGGTGCCTGGCCACCACCAGCGATAGCCATGATGGAGTTCACTAGGTTGCGTCTGACTGGCAACACGAGAATAAAAGGGGTGCATCCTGAGATCTCCACTAAAAGATCTCAATTGATGGTCCAGCAGTTTCGGGGTTCCCCTGAGATCATGGCCCCTGGCCATGATCCTGTCCTTACCCATAAATTATAACGAAGTCCACTCTTTGGACAGGAATCGATTGGACTTGGCAATGCAGAGTGACCATATATTGGTTGCACTTTATGGTTCTATACATCTATAGTATATCATCCTGCTGACCTCTGGCTGGAGGAAGGAGAGTGGGTGGAGAAGAGTGGAAAGGAGGCTGTTGGGAGGATGAGACATGTATGGAGCAGAGAGGAACAGTGTGCTGTCACCGGACAGGGAGAGCAGTAGAAGCTGCATATAGGTGGGCATGTAAATTTATATGGGAATGTACATTTTCACTCAGTCATGTTAAATTAAAAAAAAAAAGTGAGTTGGTAGGTTTAAAAGATGTCTTACTCGACGGTACTTGGCTAGCTGGCTATTTTAAACATCATTTCCTATCTGCCTAAATATTCTAAGTGGAATTTCAGTGATTGTTAAGTTCACCAAATAATAATAATAATAATACTCGAATAAAGAATTCTTCCAAGATTTGAAAATAATTTAAATTTTGTCTCTTGATTAATAAATAAATAAATAAATGATATGTTCTAGCCTGTAGTGTCCAAAAGCATTGCTATGGGACTGACATTTCAAAGTGAATTTGCTCCAAGGAAACAATTTTCTCTTATAAACAAATGTATATATGTCTTCTCTCCTTGAGGCGAATTCTAAGCACTATTCTATATGCTAACTTGCTTTCATCTAGTTTGTGTATTCATGTTAATAGGCTCTATTTTTCTTCACTTTAAGTACAAAATTTCATTTTGCTTCATGCCCCTATAGGCTTTCATTTAGTCATTAATGCAGAGGATAGTGATTTCTGTTACAACTTTGCACTTCCAAAAGCATAATTCTTTCTTAATACATGTTCATGGCAGGTAAGGCCAAGATGGCAGACTAGACACTCTTCTTCTTAATTCCCTGTGAGAATTAAGGCCTGGAATGACAATCGAATGAAGCAGTGGACCTCAGGAAGCCCTAGGATCTGGCATAGTGTTGTCAGATTTGACTAGGCATCAGTAACAGACTGAACAATCCCTCTGAAAGATGAACCAGCAGCTGCCACTCCTACCGACTCACTATTTCGGAAGACTACAGGAAGGGTAGCTCAGCCAGGAGGCCATCTTGGTTGTCTGGGAGGTGAACTCACCCAGTAAAGGGGCCTTAGCTGGGGCTGATTCTTAGTGGAGTGCCAGCCCATCTGGCAAGTGCTTCTCCAGAAGAAAAACGGCATTTGAGACAATTTGTGTCAGGATTTACAGGTGGGTCCTTGCATAGGATGTCAGGAAGGCCCTATCCTGTCCCTACTTTGAACCACATCATAGCATCTGGGGATGACCTATGAGTTACTTTTGTTGTCAGCTGAAAGGCAGGGCCTACCACACCTCAGGGACAGACTGTTTTTGGCAGCTGCTTCATAGCTCCCTGCTCAGAAGTAAAGTGCCCTTTTAAATAAGACTGCCTGGAAAACTGAATACTGAGAAGCCCAGCAGCATTTCCTCTATCTTTCACTGATCCACATCACAGCATTGACTGATGGGCCCCTAGTGATTCCATAAGTAAGGAGGTGACTTTGCCAGCCAGGAAGCAGAGTTGCCACCCCAGATAGTCCACCTGAGGTCACTAGAGTACACAAAGATAACTAGTGACCAACTTCACTCTTAGAACTATGCCTCAACTCCTGTTGTGGTAACACCAGAGAAATCAAATAGCTCCTAAATGGCATGCAGACAACAGTCCATAGCTACCCATTTAAGGACATAGTCCACCA
This sequence comes from Heterohyrax brucei, assembly GCA_028571685.1. Taxonomy (NCBI): domain Eukaryota; kingdom Metazoa; phylum Chordata; class Mammalia; order Hyracoidea; family Procaviidae; genus Heterohyrax; species Heterohyrax brucei. The sequence goes on from CM053148.1 coordinate 112,019,887, forward strand.
TGGCTCTGGAAAACTCCCAAAATAATCAAAAAATTTCCCAGATGCAGAAGCCTTTCTGAAACTGTTGCAGGTTGAGTGCAAAAGTCTTATATACAGAGCCATTGTAGAGATTAAACAAAATGCAGCAGTACGAAATGAAAAATTAAGTAAACTATCTGAACTCATAGAACATCACTGATCTGAAATACAGTAGATTAATAACAAAATTACACAATTAGACAATTCAATCCAAAGCCAAAAGAGCAGAATTGAGGAAATAGAAGTCAGACTTAGTGACCTTGAGGAGAGAGCAACTGATACCAGCATTTATAAGGAGAAATCAGAGACAAGAAAAAAGAAAAATGAAAAGCATTAAGAAACATGTGGAATGCTACTAAGAGGAATAATCTATTTACAACTGGAGTTCCTGAACAGAGAGGGATAGATGAAAACACAGAAAGAATTGCTGTAGAGTTGCTGACAGAAAACTTCCCTGAAATTATGAAAGAAGAAAACATAGTTATCCAAAATGTGTATCAAATGCCACAAAAGCTAGACCCCAAAAGAAAGAAATGAAGACATGTTATAATCAAGCTTAATAAAATGAATCAAACATGTTCTTTTAAAGGCAGTAAGACTCAAAACAAAGCTAATATTCAGAGGGAAAACCTGTAGGATTTCATTTGACTTCTCGGCAGAAATGATGTTGGAAAGAAAGCAGTGGGATGACATATTCAAAACCTTGAAGAAGAAAAACTTCCAAGAATTACATATCCTGCAAAGTTGTCTCTCAAATATAATGGTGATTAAGACATTTGCAGATAAACGGAGGCCTAGAGACTTTGTAAAAATAAATCCAAAACTACCAGAAATACTGAAAGAAGTTCTTTGGTTAGAAAAACAAAAATATTAAGTGAACAATTAAAGAGGCAATCCAGGACACTGTATTTAGAATCCTAGTCACATAGGGAAGTCTATTATAAGCTAAACCTAAATTACACTATTAAAACAAAGGAACCAGTGATCATAACATGAAAACTATGACATCACCACACTAAAAAGAGGAATATATTATACAACAGGCATGACCCTTTCGGATGGAGAGGAAATTAAAGAGATGTGCAGAAGTTAAAGACTGGTTTAAACTTAGAATAGTAAGGGGAATCATAGGGGTAGCCACAAAGCAAAATAACAATGTGACATATCAAAATAAGAAGCATAATACAGGAGTCTCAACAAACAAAAAACCAGCATAGAAAAAGATGAAAAGTCAATCTATAAAAGAAGAATGACCCAGAACAGAATAACATAGAAAACATGAGCAACACAAAATGACAACGCTAAACACATACCTGTCTATAATTATACTGAAGGTAAATGCAATGAACACTCCAATGAAGAGATAACCATTGAAATCCTGGATCAAGAGACATGACCCATCTATATGTTGCTTACAAGAAACACAACTTAGACTAAAAGATACAAACAAACAGAAAATCAAAGGATGGAAATACATATACCAAGCCAACAACAGACAAAGAAGAACAGGAGTAGCAATGCTAATCTCAGATAAAATAGACTTTAATGTAAGATCCAGTATGATAGGGAAGGATAGTCACTACTTATTGCTGAAAGATTCAATACATAAGTCAAACACAACAATATTAAATATTTAAATACCAGAGCATCTAAATATATTGAACAAACACTGACTACTTTGAAAATGAGACAGATCCCTCCACAGTAACAGTGGGAGACTTCAACACTCCACTTTCAGTAATAGATAGATCATCCAGGAAAAAACTCAGTAAAGATACAGAAGATTTTATTGCAGCACTTAACCAAAAAGATTTTATCAACAGATACAGAACTTTTTACCCAGAACAGATAAGTACAGCTTCTTCACCAATGCACATGGAACATTTTACAGAACAGATCATGTGTTACGACCTAAAGCAAATCTCAACAACATTCGGATCATTGAATTATTACCAAGCATATATTCAGACCATAAAGCCATTAAAGATGAAATCAATAGCAGAAAAAATCATAGGTGGAAATTCAAACTCATGGAAACACCTTGCTCAAAAATCCATGGGTTAAAGAAGAAATCAAGGATGAAATAAAGAAATTTATGGACTCAAATGACAATGACAACACATCTGACGAGAACCTATAGGATACAGCAAAAGAAGTGCTCTTTGGTCAGTTTATCTCTATAGATGTACACATCTGAAATATAAAAAGGATCCAAAACAAAGAATTAACCTTACAACTTGAACAAGCAAAAAGAGAGCAACAGACCAATCCCTCAGGCACCAGAAGAAAGCAGATCATAAAGATTAGAACAGAACTAAATGAATTAGAGAATAGAAGAACGACTGAAAAAAAAAATAACAAAACCAAAAGCTTGTTCTTTGAAAAGATCAACAAAATTGATAAACCACTAGCTAAGCTTACAAAAGAAAAACAGAAGAGGAAACCAATAACCCGAATAAGAAATGAGACAGGGGGACGGAGTTAGCATGGTAGAGTAGACACACGTCCCCTGAATTCCCTCTGAAAACTATGACTTGGACTGATAATTGAATGGAGCTGTTTGGACACCCAGTGACCCTCTAGTACATGGCATAAGACCATCACTGATTTTAAGTTCTATTATATCAAGGTTAAGGTTATGGATTACCTTGGTTTTGCCATGATCCTCAGTAATTTCACAGTTATGTAATGATGTAATCATCCTTCATTTTGTGATCTGATTTGGTCATCCTTCATTTTTGCATAATGTGAATTTTTGCCTAACAACCTGATGTTTGGAACCTAAACATGTTGATAAGAGAGGAGAAAGTATGATAATAAAATTGTCAGCTAGAGCTACTTGAAATAAAGTTCCCTTTCAAGTTTAGGTATTACGGGTTCGTGACAGTAGTGAGGAAGTCATGAAGAATTCCAGGACTATGGGTTAAGAATCATATGCTTCTAATAGGAATGTAGTTTAACAGAAGTCTCTTCTGATAAACTTAACTTAATAAATTCTCATCTTTTACTCTGTAATCTTCGTGTTATTATTGTTTTTGTCATGTGCTATTGAGTCGATTCCAACTCGTAGTAACCTTATATGACAGAGTAGAACTACTTGATGGAGTTTTATAGGCTGTGACCTTCATGGAAGCATATTGCCGGGTCTTTCCTTCCACAGTGTGGTTGGTGAGTTTGAACTGTCCACAGTTTGGTTAGCATTAGGCTTTCATAATTATACATTTTAATATATTTTTAATATTTTATATTTACATATAAAGATTATTAAATTTCTACAGAAAGTTTTTAAAAAGATATTTCAAAAACTTCTGTTAACACTAAAAAGAAAACAAATCCTCTGCCATCGAGTAGATTTTGACTCATAGTGACCCTACAGAGTCATCATGAAACTTCTTCTAGATATTTTAGAGAATTGTCTTAACACAAAATTAAAAAAAGGTGACCTGAAAAAATAGTAGCAAATGTCTCGTGATATGTACTTCTTAAGAGCACCTCAATTAGTACCATATGGACACTATCTAACATACAGCTATAAGATTTTCTATCTGTACCTTTAGCCCAGAATAAATTAATAGAAAACAGGTAGATCTGGATAGAATTAGCAACAATCATACCAAAGTGACAACTAACTACCTGACAAAGACACAGGTGAGAGAAAACTAACAACTGGGACAAAATTGTTGATTTACACAGTACAAACTGTAGTTTCTTAGATGAATCATGTGGAAACAGTAAGAAATGTGTTCAGTATACTCATGTTGAAAATACAGCAAAGGTCATGAACAGTTTTCAAAATATTTTAATTTCACTCAGATAATTTGCATATGTATGTACATATATAAAAAGCATGTAATAAAATAATATTTGAAAAAAGAAAACTGTTGCCATCAAGTCTATCCTAACTCATAGCAACCTTACAGGACAAGGTAGAATGGCCCCATAGAGTTTCCAAGGAGTACCTGCTGGCTATGAACAGCCAGACTTTCAGTTAGCAGCTGTCAACTACTATGCCACCTGGGTTTCCCTAATATATATATATATATATATATATATATATATATATATATATATACACAGCATATATATATATATATATATATACCTCAATTATTTGGAAAATTTTATTTGCTTAAGGCATCTTAAATTTCTTTATGGATGAAATACTATTGAGTTTTAAATGCAAAACTGTATGCAATTAAAAAAAAGTTGAGGAATGGTTAGTTAAAACAGTCATTTCAATTCTTAGTCAACTTGGCTATTCGTCTTCTTCCTCCTTCCTCTTTGGGTAGTATTTAAGTTCCAACTAGGGTAGGACTTCTTACATAGAGTAACTACATTGTAGGAGATGATTCTCCTTCTGTTATTCTGTCATCTTCATTGGTATTTGAGAGATTTACATTGTCCTACAAATTCTTGAAACTCTTCACCTCTCCACACTGGCATCTAATTGAAAGAGTAGGAATCCCACCTGTTTATACTGGAAAGCCCTACACTGCTTTCTGCCACACCATCCCTTTACCATATCTATGACACTTCCTTATGTACACTGGTTTATCACAATCATGGGAAGAACCTAATGCGCTTTCTCACTGCACTGAAGACAGACAATTGGTGGCTTTCTCAGGCATTCTCAGGTTAAACTCATCATTTATATTTCCACAGAGGCAGCTGAAACTTGGTCAATACCAATCACTCTCAGGTCTCTAATCTACTCTTAGATATTGTCTTAGGCTGGGTTCTCTAGAGAAGCAGAACAGGGACAGAGAGAGTGCCCTGATGGCACAGGAGCTAAGGGCCATTGCTGCTGTCTTAGTCACCTGGTACTGCTCTAACAAAAATACCACAAGTAGATGGCTTTAACAAAGAAAATGTATTCTTACTTAGTCCACTAAGCTACAAGTCCAAATTCAGGGTTCCAGCTCCAAGGAATGCACTCTCTCTGTAGAGCATCTTGGCACAGGAACCTCAGATCCAAAGCACAAACTCTGCTCTGGGTTGCTTTCTTGATGGTATGAGGTCCCCAACTCTCTACTTCCTACCCTTTCCTTTTATTTCTTATAGGATGAAAAGATAAAAGGTGGTCCAAACCACACTTTAGGGAAACTTCCTTTAGACTTTTGTAGGAGGGTGACCTTAGGAAGAGTGTTACAGTCCCACCCTAATCCTCTTTAACATAACCCAATCCATTAGTCACAGGCAGAGATTAGGATTTACAGCATAGAAAAATCACAAAACAGGAGACAATCACAAAATACTGGGAATCATAGCTCAGCCAAATTACTACACATGTTTTTCAGGTACAAAATTCAGTCTGTAACAGCTGCTAACGAAAAGATCAGCAGTTTGAATCTATCAACTGCTTCTTGGAAACTCTGTGGACAGTTCTACTCTGTTTTATGGGTTGCTACGAGTAGGAATTGTCTCAGTGGCAACATATTTCGTTTCTTTGATTTGCAGAGATGTGTATGAAGAGAGACAGAGAGATTTATCTCAAGGAAATGAAGCATATCATTGTAGATAATGGCGAGTCCCAAGTTCGTGGGTCAACTGTCAGGATTCTCCTGACTCATAGCCGCTGAGCTTGATGGACCCAAGGTCCCAAGGTTAGACGGCAGGTACTAGCTCATGGGTTGTAGAAGCTGACAAATCTAAAGTTGGCGGTCCACTGGCTCAAGACCCAAGAACCAGAGGAGAGATGACCGTGAGCTAGACACAGGATCCAGAGCGAGCAAAAGCCAGTGAGCTTTTCTAGATCCATATATACTGGATGTGGGTCACACTCCTGAGGCAACTCCCCTTACAACTGTTGACTGATCACATCAAATCCCATCATGAAGGTGATTGCATTATATCACAAAATGGGAGATAACTATATCGTTACATAATTGACAAATTACTTCATTACGCAACTGCCAAACTACTGCATTACATAGGTACCAAACCACTGAGCATCATGGCCCAATCAAGTTCACACACAACTTTAATCATCACGAGTACTGAATACCAAACTTAAATGTCTCCTCTTTCGAAGCCAAGCATCGTTAGTTGGACAATTAGTCCCTTGGGTTCTTTCTTAGAAATATTTATAGGCATCTAATGCTTCTGACTTTTTCTTTTTAAAAGTATACTCCCTTTCTTCCACACTAAAGAATCTCCCTCTCTCTATGTTTTTATAAACGGAGGGGGAAAATCTCTATTTGTCCCTTTTTTTTTTTTTTTTTTTGGTCTTAAATAAGAATATAAATGTGTCTTAAACGTAATTTTGATGTTATGTAAGAAGAATTTACCAATGGCTTTACAGGATCCTCTGTGACAGTTCATCCTTGAGTTAGTGATAGTTTCATATCTATTGATATAAATGGAGATGCAGGATTAAACAAAAGAGGAAGGTGGGAGAACGAGAAAGGAGAACATCTTTTGTTAATACTTTTATGATGGAACCCCTGGGCAAAGTGATTAGTGCTACAGCTGCTAACCATCTAGTCCGCCAGGTGCTCTTGGAAACTCTTCAGAGAAGTTCTGCTCTCTTCTGTAGGGTTGCTGTGAGTTGGAACTGACTTGATGGCAGTGGGTTTGGTTTGGAATACTTTATGATAGCCATTTTGTCCCATATGTAAAAAGATATCAACAATGGAAAGTGCACATGTTACAAAGGATTTTACTTTGAAATGAAACGTCTTCTCTGACATATGTTAAAGCATGAAAAAAAAACTTTCTGACACAGAATATTGACTTTTCTGTAATACAGACTCATCACAAACGTATTTCTTTTTCCCTTGAATGAATATTTTACTTTTTCTTATCAATACTCTAAAGACAGAGGTTAAGAGTAAAGTTTAATTCTCTCTGCTATAAAATGAAATTAATTAACTCAACAGCTGAATTTATAGGCAGGATCTGTAAGCATGTTGACTAATTTGCCAATCCAATTTTTAGTCACTAAATAAATAGACTGCTCTTCTACCTTATAATTAATTTTCCACATAAAAATATAATTTCCCTTCTGCATATGTGTTATCTCCAGTTGCAGTAAGTAGTCAAATACAATGTTATTATTAGACACATAATGCATTCCAGAATAAAGAAGTTTACAACATTAAACTGGGCAAAACATTTCTGAGTTTTTAAAGGTATACACTGATCTTTTGAAATATTTAAGGACAAATAAATTTAACTTAATTAGAAAATGAAAATATTAATTCCTTACTTTATGGAAGTCTACGTACTCTGTTGACAACAAAGGCTACTCCCTCACTCAAAGTCACCTGTCCTATGAAGTTCTACAGCTACCGTTGTTCAGTAGTTCATTTCTCCTCATCTCCAAAAGGATAACCATTCAGAAATTCTCTGCTTTCTCACCTGTATCATTTTACTTTCTGTCTTTCTGGAATCTTTCCAATCAGAAAACCAGCATAGCACAACTCCCCTTAAATATAAAACTCTGCATTTTACTCTAGCTATCAGCCTTTGCAAAAAGAACCTTTGCAAGAAGAACCCTCGAATACTGTCTGTGTTTTCTATCTTCTCTCATTCTTTCTCTACCCTATTCCATGTAGGTATTGTCTTCTGCCGCCCAATTAGACGGCCTTCATAAAAACCAACAGTGACCTGCTTGAAGAAATTCAGTGGTCAATTCTCAGTCTTCACCTTGCTTGATCCATCAGTATCATTTTTCTAAATAAATCACTGTCTCCTAGTATTTGCTTCCTATGGTTGTTCCTCCCGCCACAACCCCGATCCTACACTCTCTTGGTTTTCCTGCGCCCTCTCCAGTTTATCCTTCTCAATTTGTTTAATTATTCCTCTTCATATTCTTAGCTTTTAAACAGTAAATACTGTCAAGCTCAGTTTGGGGCCTCTTTTTGTCCTACATCCATTCTCCTGGTCATGGGTTCTCAAACTTTAGCTTCTTTAGTATCACCTGGATGATTTAGAAAAGCACAGAGTGCTGGGCTCTGCCCTTGGAGTTTTGAGTTAAAAAGACAAGGATGGGATTCGACTTTACAGTTCTAACAAGTTCCTAAGTGATGTCAGTGCTGCTGGTTCTGGGACCACACATTGAGCGACACTACTCTTGCTGATTTCATCTACGTCATTGTTTTGAATGCTCAAAAGTCATTGTTTTACATGCTCAAAAGCCGAAATACGTTGTCATCAATTCTGACTCATGATGACCCCATTTGTTATAGAGTAGAACTGTTTTTCATAGAATTTCTTGACTGAATATTTACAGAAGCAGTTCACAAAGACTTTCTTTCATAGCACAGCTGGGTAGGCTTGAACCATCAGCCTTGAGATTAGCCTCCAATACAAATCACTTGCATCATCCAGGAACTTCTAACTACATTCTTAGTGTTTTTTTCAAATTATGGCTGAAGACAAGAGTTCTCTCCTAGAGTTCAGATTTCTGCATTCAACTGCTGAGTTGATTAGTTGATTCTTCCACTTGAATGTTTAGTGTTCAGCTCATACTTAATGTGCCATACACTGAGCTACTGATATTACTCACAAACAGCTCCTCTAGAATTACTGTTGTCTTTGTAAATGATCATTTCATTCTTCCAATACTCAAATGAAAGACCCTGGAAACATGCTTCACGCCATTCCCTATTTTATACCACATATTGAAGCCAGGTACAGACTTTATCAACTATTTCTTATATCTACATCTAGAATGGTACAATTTTTCATCACTTCTTATATTATCATTTATGTCCAAAGCACCATATCTTTCATTTTGACTATTGTAATTGTTTTCAGGCTGGTTTCCCAGCTTCAGCTCTTGATATTCCTTGTGCTACTCAGTCTATTCTTCCCAAATTACACCAATCCTCTATTACAAATCCTTCAATTGCTTCCTTTATAAAGGTTCTTACAGTGACCCCAGAGCCCATACAATCTCACTTTCTGACATCTTTTTCACAACTCGAATCCTTGTATTCACACCCTTCTCACCACACAGGGATACACTGTTTTTGTAACATGTCACTTTCATGCTCTGCCCTGTATGACATTTCTCTTTGCAAGTAAATGTCACCACTGCAAAAAACAAGTGTTTTACTAATTTGTTTATTTTGTCTCTAGAGCAAGAGACTCATGAGACAAAGGACACTTTTAATCTGTTTTTGCTCACTGCTGTATCCTCAGAGTTCAAATTAATAACTTTATTTTATAAACTCAGTAAATAACTATTTGTTATAGAAAAAAATGAATAGTGCCTTATAACAAATGAAAAAGGTCAAATCAGTAGTATCAAAAGGAATTGGAATTTTTGTTCCTTCTTTGAAAGGCAGTATTGCAAAATGTTTAACAGCATGGAAATTTGAATTCAGACTGCCTAGATTCCTTATCTTATCACTTATTCTACCTTACATATGCTATTTAATAGCTCTTAGCCTCAATAGATTCATCTATAGAAAGAAAACAAAAGTGCCTACTCTACAAAGGCTCAATTATCATTAAACAAGTTAGTATTTATATAAAGCACTTTAATGAATTCTGGAACACAGAACGTTCTATATAAGTTCCTTTTGTCTAGAACACGGAAAGTTCTATATAAGTTCTTTTTGTCTTTCAGAAGCAGACTTATTAGTGCCAAATAATTTAAAAGAAGATCTTCATTTTTGGACATAGAAAATTGTGTGACTATTATGTTTGGCATAGCGTATTTTTAGTTCAATACTAACTCATTAGAAAACAACAAATGTCTCTTTGCTCAGTACCAGGCTCTGCTGGCATCAAAAACGTGATGACAGCCTTGCTAATTGACATGATATTATGTTTTTTGGTATGTGTTCACACTGTACTATCACAGGGTTGTTGTAAGTTGGGATTGACTCAATAGCAATGGGTTTCGTTTATTGGTTTGAGCACTAGAGAATTAATATTTCCTTTTGGGACACACACTAGATGCAATAAAGGAACTGGAGGATCTAGAAATCTATTAGATAGTATAGGGGCATGGTATTGGGAAACCTCAGTCTGATGCTATGCTCCATCAAGTCACCACTGCCTATCTAATTCAGTGTTTCTCAACTCAAGCTATACACTAGAATCATAAAGGAAGCTCTTAAAAATGCCCCAAAGCAAGTAAATAAAATTCTTTGTTGGACTGAGACATCTACCATTAACACCAGTTGCCCTCCAGTTCACTCCAACTTATGGCAACCCAATATACATCAGAGTAGAATTGTGCTCTGTAGGGTTCCCAGAGGTTGACTTTTAAGAGGTAGATTGACAAAAGCCAAAGCCACTGCTGCCAAGTCGATTCTGACTCATAGTGACCCTGTAGGTCAGAGGAGAACTGTTGTATAGAGTTTCCAAGGAGCTCATGAGATTTGAACTGCCAGCATTTAGGTTAGCAGACATAACACTTAACCACTACACCACTAAGGTTTCCAGGGACAACTCATCAGTAGATTACTAGCCCTTTTTTCTGAGGCAGCTCTGGGAGAACTCTAACTTTCAACCCACTGGCTATTAGCTGAGTGTATTAACTATTTATAGCACCTAGAGTCCTATCTGAGGTATAGGTACTTTCAAAAAGTTCTCTAGGTGATTCTAATGTATATCTAAGTTTGAGAACCACAGAGTTAGAAAAGCCTCATGGCTGTTAGCTGCTGCCACTGACTTTTGGGTTTACATTAGAATACAGGAGGGTACGATCAATAATTAAAAACCACCTTTCCATTAAATAGAATGGGAATTTTCCTTTATTGCAGAAACTAGAAAGGGCCCTGGCATTTTGAATGGGATTACTTGAAGAGATACACAGTTCACTAAGGGTAGAGGACATGATACTTGAACCTGCAGCTTGGAATGAAAACATTTCCACTGGAAAATACTCTTTCAGTGGGTAGTTTTGCTAGACCCAAGAGAAAGTCTAAGTAGTTAAATATTTACCTTTCCTCCTACATAAAGTCACCATCTGAGCCTATGTTATTTCCTCAGTCAAAAATTCATATGCACCTGCAGAGTTTGGGTGCTGCAAATAGTTCATCCTCGACTATTGAATATTTTAAAGTCAGGAGAAGTGTGTATCAGAGTTTTATTCTTTCACTATACTTTTTGAATCTATACTCCAAGCAAATAATCTGACATGCTGTGCTGTATGAAGAACACAGCACCAGGATTAGAGGAAGACTCACCAACAACCTGTAATATGTAGATGACACAACTTTGCTAGCTGAAAGTGAAGAGCACCTGAAGCATTTACTGATGAAGATCAAAAGCCACAGACTTCAGTATGGATTACAACTCAACACAGAGAAAACAAAAGTCTTCACAACTGGGGCAATAAGCTACATCATCATAAATGGAGAAAAGACTGAAGTTGTCCAGGATTTCATTTTACTTGGTTACACGATCAATGCCTATGGAAGTGCCAGTAAAGAAAATAAATGATGCATTGCTTTGGAGAAAATTGCTGCAAAAGATCTCTTGAAAGTGTTCAAAAGGAAAGATGTCGGCTTGAAGACCTAGGTTTGCCTGACACAACCGTGGAATTTTCAATCACTTCATATGGATGCAAAAGGTAGAGAATGAATAAAGAATGCCAAAGAACTGATACTTTTGAATTAGAGTGTTGGTGAAAAATGCTGAGTATACCATGGACTGCCAGATGAACAAACAAATCTATCTCAGAAGAAATATGACCAGAATGCTCCTTATCAGCAAGGATGCTGAGCCTACGCCTCACATACCTTGGACATGTTATTAAGGCAGATCAGTCCGTGGAGAAGAACATCATGCTTAGTAAAGAAGAGAGTCAATGAAAAAGTGGAAAATCCTCAATGAGATGGATTGACACAGTAGTTGTAACACTGAGGTCAAACATAACAATGATTATGAGGATGACCCAGGACCAGACAGTGTTTTATTCCGTTGTACGTAGGATCATTTTGAGTCAGAGCACACTGGACAACAGCTAACAGCAGCAAGACTAAACTAAAGCTTCATGGTTCAAACTTACTCTATGTCATAGCAGAAGAAACATCTGGAGATCTGCTTCCACAAAGATTACAGTCAAGAACCCCTATAGAGTAGTTATGCTCTGTAACACACGGGATCATCATCAGTCAGAATCAATTCAGTGGAAACTGATTGGCTCTGGTTTTGCAGAATCCCAATTCTGGCAAGGAAAATGATGTCTGTGTAATGCTAGCTCATTCCTGGATCTGGAAAATGAGGGAGTTCGTGTGATGAATATGTAGATTATTTCTTGAAATTCCACAGTGATCAAGAGAACCAAAGGGTTCTTGTGAAAGATTCATGAAACTATGTGAGTCCACCTGTTTGGGAAAGAGAAAAATGAGAGGGAAGAAGCAATTTCAAAGCTGTCAGTTGCTGTCATCTGTATTATAGATAATCTCACTTGGATGAGGAAGAAAAAATCACTGCAAATACATGGATTTCATAATGTAAGATTTGTTCAAAATCATTTTGCCCACAAAATGAAAAAAAATGATTAAATCAGATGTTAATTTTAAAATTATACTAGTAAGGCAAGAAAGACATAGTTGGTAGATGTTCTTAGGCTGCTTTAAATTTTCACATTTCCTTATTTTTATTTATTATTTTTTTTAATTGTGCTTTAGGTGAAAGTTTACAGAGCAAATTAAATTTCCATTCTATAGTTTGTACATAAAGTGTTGCATGACCTTGGTTTCAGTCCCTTCGATATGACAGCACTCTCTTCATTTCCCCCTCAGTTTTCCCGTTCTTTCATCTTGACCATCTACCTTTCCCTGCCTTCTCATCTTTTTATTTGATTGACCTAAGGACTATATTCCTCTTGGGTGTATTGCTTGTCTTCGTGCATTTCTGTTGTTTTGAGGGAAAGGTGATCTTCAGAAGTGGCTTTATTTCCAAATCAGCAGAGCCATTGTCTTGGGGGTTCCTCCAGTCTCTGACAGGCCGGCAAGCCTGGTCTTCTTTGTGAATTCTATTTTTGTGTTCTACCATTTTCTCCCACACTGTCCAGGACCCTCTGTTGTGATTCCAGTCAGGGCAATTAGTAGCGGTAGAAGGGCACCATCTCTTCTTCCAGTCTCAGCGTCAGAACAGGCTTTGGTTCATGTGGTCCATTAGTCCTTTAGACCAATTGTTACCGACTCTTTGGTGTCCTCCACTTCCCCTCACTCTGAATGGAAAGAGATCAGTAGTTGTACCTTAAATGGCCACTCACAAGCTTTTAAAACCTCAAGTGCTACCCACCAAATGAAGATACTGAACATTATTAACTTCACGTACCACATTGTGCAAGCTGACGTAAATGTTTCTGAAGTCTAAAGTGCTTTATATTTTACTCCAGAAACTTCATCTTCAAGGTGTTTGGTTATGTCTAAGAAGTTTCTTTGACTTTACCCTTTTCGTACTCTACACAAACTGTGCCTACAACCACGTATGTAGAAATATCCAAGACCAAACCTGTATTTGGTCGGGGAGATGTGTTCCCTTACATTCTCCCACATTTGGAGGCATATCTACCTATTGCTGCATGTTTAATAATTTTAACAATTTAGTAATCACTGCAGGATTATCTAAGCTATCATAGTTATTGTAGTTGCTCTTTATTGTTATGCTCCTCTCAAGTTTCCTTAAATTTCAGAAAGAGTTAACCAATGCCTTTAGCCTGATATCATTGTAATGAATCAAGTTGATGCTTTATTTTCAGTGGATTAAAGAATCTTAAAGTACTTGTCATAAGATGGACAATCAAAGTCTATGTCTTGCCCTACTCCCACTATTTTCTCCACATTTTTCTATAAGAAATCTGGAGCTTAGTTCATCCAAACTTGACATTGCTTCTATGAGAGGTCCTTAAACCCAGACCAAACCTACTGCCTTGGATTGGATGCCAACGTATAGTGATCCTATAGGACAGAGTGGAACTACCCCATAGAATTTCCAAGGAGGGCCTTATGGATTTGAACTGCCAACCTTTTGGTGGGTAAAGGTAGCACTTAACTACTACACCACCAGAGTTTCCTTAAAGCCAGCCAAGTGCTGTTGAGTCGGATCCGACTCATGCAACCCTAGGGGCCAGGGTAGAACTGACCCCCAGTGTATTCAAGGAGCGCCTAGTGGATTTGAACTGCCGACCTTGTGGTTAGCAGTGGTAGCACTTAACCCACAAGGGTGACCTAATCTAGTAATTACAATTTATTTAATTTATTCTTAATTTGTGCCTATGAGTTTCATTTTGTTTAAACCAAAATCTTCTCAACGTGCATATGTAAGTGACTTATCTTTGTCATTCACAAAATTAACCCATCTTAAAGTACCTTGAAATTGCCTTTTTTTCAACACTGAGAAACACTTTTTCTTTCCTTTTTGTTTTAGTCATTCACCTTGCTATAACTGAAAATACTCAATACATTTTAAATTTTCTCGTGATGGGTTTCCATATTAGTCATTAAATATTGGAAGAAGATATTTTTCCACAATGACCCACATTGTGCTCAGTCATTTTAATTTATTTAGACACAAATTTATAGACTTGTCCTGAAAGAAACTGTGTAGTCTCTGTAGTGACAAATGCATCCCTGATGGAATCATTCGTGGGAGCATTCATGCAGCAGCCACGATTTTATTAGCAGTGTGTTACAGTCCCTGTCCTACAGTCATGAGAACCATTTGATGTTACCACTCCTGAGCACAGAAGATTATTATGAGGTTATAAAGTCCCAGTTGCTTCAGTCAGAAAGGCTAACTTTAGACATTAGTTTATCGTTCACCTGTCAGTTACCATGTGATGTTCACTTAAGTATTTCCATTTCTGATAGACATAAATATCCTTTGACAAGCTTCCTCTCTTTTATTCTCTGACAAAGACTTCACAGTTTCCCCTTGGATTTAGATGTCACTGTTCACACTAGTATCTTAATGTACATTTTATTACATTTTCACGAACTTTCATTTTATTTCCCATATTATTAGCAATGCTCTGGGGCTATAAAATATGAGTTTCATCTAAAGAAAATAAAGTTTTAGTCATCTTTCAGTGCAATTTATATAGACTTTAAAAGCCAACAGTGGTTTATAGATATTGATAGCTTTTCACACTACTCCACCTCAGGAAAGTTGAGATTTACTGATGCATCCCTTGTTTATAGTTCTGTACAGGCAAACATTTGAATTTAACCATGAATGATAGCCGAGGTATTTTAATAGCTCTATATCCATATGTCAGGCCTACACTGGTGCTAACAGTTTTAGTTATTAAGTCCATAGGTCATTCCTTTTTTAAAGCCTATCTTTTTAAAGATTTGACTGCAAGCATTTGACTTCTTAGTAAATATATGTTTGATTAGATAAAATTCTCTGTTTTTGTGAGAGATCCCTAGACTCATGACCTTCTTTGAGTCTCTGAAAAAGTTATACGAAGTCAGAAATAGGTCACTGAGAATTTTACCTTCAAAATTCCCCTACTTGAAAATATTGCCAAAAATGGGCCTTTTTTAATGTCCCATTTCCTCCTTAGTGAGTAGTATAAAATAGCTTCTAGGAAACAGATAAGTTGTCTTTACAGCTTCCCCAATTCTGTGTAGATACAGTCTACTGGGAGAGAAAGACCTAGAAGTTTGTGGAATATTAACTGTGACAGGAAGAATAAGCAGTATGTTTCTTGGCCGATGAATAATCAAGTATGAGTCCTTTCTCTGCATTAAACTGATATGACTTAAGCAAGGGCACATTAAGCCTGGACCTGTTTTCTTTGAGTTGTTCCATGCTCAGTAATTGGCTGTCTTAAGTTATCTTCTGTGGTATACATTGTCAAGTTTCATCTGTAACATGTAACATTAAGTAACCACAGTACACACAGACTTGACAGACTAAAATTCAACTTGATGTGATCTGGTTTCTCTGTACTTGACAAGAAGCTCTTTATCTTAACCATTGCAGAAGAGTTTATCTGTGCTCCATTGAGCATAGAGTGTAGTGTATCTGAGGATATTATTCTGGTACCTTACATTCATTCACATATATTATTGTCCCAGAAGATTGAACAGAAAAGAAGAAAAAGAAGAACAGCAAACAGTGGAGTTACAGACTGCAGAGATGATGATTAAGAGTGACATAGTGATGAGCATTCTGCAAAGCTGATATTGTAATACCAAAATAGGCACCTCTGCAGAGGCAGGCTAGAAATAGTCACGCCATGTGGAAGACAAAGAACCATCTTTACCATGAGGGTCTCCAAGCACATCTCCTTATAAAACCAAATTAATATCAATTTAAGACTTTTGAATTGCCTAAGATTGACAGGATTAAATGAAAAAAGTATTAAAAACACTATGAATTTTTATTTCAATAAATGGACATGAAATTGCACAGTTCATTTAATGCTTGCCTGTGATGACAGCATATCAATCAACACATTGACAGCAATGAAGACAGAGCAGGGCAAACAGGCATTCACTCTGGTGAATCAAAAGTTTAATCAATAATGAAAAATTCAGATTTTTCAAATTTTATTGTGTTGTTATATGTTGTTGCTGCTAGCTGCTACGGAGTCACCTTCAATTCATGGAAATTCCAGGCCCAAGCCATTCATGTGATCTGTCGACAATCTGGTTGCTGTTTTCAACAGGGTTTTCATTGCCTGGTTTTCAGCAATAGATTCACTAGCCTGACTTCCTAAGGAAAGCTTCAGACAGGTCTAAGAAAGTTTAAAATGTTCATGAATTAATGACAGTTTCCTCCTTATATCAAAGACTTAATTGTGTGTTTTATAAACAGAATAAGAATGCAGCATAGTTGTTTCTTAACTATGTTAGAGAGATAGCCTCACCAGAAATTTAAGCATTTGGTGACAAAAAAATTACTATACTAGAAAATTCACAAATGCCTCCTATTTACTTATAAAACTCTGCTTATATACAAATAATTTCTTTATCTATCTTTTTTCCCAATTTAAGTGAAAGAAGGAATTTGAACTCTTATTTTGAAGAAAAAAAGCCCCAAACTTGAGGTCATCAAATAAATTTCCACTCACAGCAACCCTAGAGCATAGTGTAAAACTAGCTTATAGAGTTTCTAAGGAGTACCTGGTGGATTGGAACTGCTGAACTTTTGGTTAGCAATCAAACTATTAGCCACTGCACCACAAGGGCTCCATTCTGGAAAGACTTATTTAAGAGTAGCAGGGCAGTTCTATTTGTCAAATATTCAGAAACGCGATTGGCATTTGGAGATGTATTTATTTTTGATCAGCCGGTAGTGTTTCAATATTGCAGTTTCGATTCTGTTTACCAGTAGTGCAAGTTTGGTTTGCTTGTAATGGACTTTAGTTGGAAATAAGGTACGTAGAGAAACCTTACTGAGAAATAAGATCAACACTTGTGGAAGAGAAGGAAAGGGAAGGCATCAGGACTGGGCCAGAACTTAAATCCTAATGCTGTCATAGCAAACGTCTCAGTGGAACCAGTGAGGAGTTCTGAAGCTAAGACAATCCTTCACACAGAAGTAGAATTGGTACAAAGAGGCCTTTAGCCCTCACCTCCATTGGTTATTCACTGAAGACTGTTCTGGGAAGAAGGATGTGACTAGAACGAGGTAGATCTTCTCAGCTGAGGAAGTCCTCTGGAAGGACTAACACAGTAGACTGTTGTTGGCAGCAGTGTCAGCAGCTTGGAAGGAGAGTAGAATTTTGTTCTTCATTCCTGAAGGGAATTATAGGTGATACATCAAAGCACCTATCAGACCCAGAGTATGAAATGTTATTAAGAAATGATTTTGTTAATTGTTGTTGGGTGTTAGCTGTTAGAACTGACTGTGACTGATGGTGATTTTATGTACAGTAGAATGAAGTGTTAACTGATCCTACATCATTTTCACAATTATCTGCATGTTTAAGTCCATCTTTTTGTCTTATTGTGCCAATCCATCTCAATGGGTGCCTCCCATATCCTTGTGAACCTTGTACTTCACCAAACATGAAGTCATTCTGTAACAAATATTCCCTTCTGATGACATGTCCAAAACAAGCGATTTGGACAGTGTTCTGTTGCAATTTATGAGGCTTTATTTAGTTCATTTTCTGAAGTAGCTCACCAAGCATTTCTTCCTAGTCTGTCTTAGTCTGGAAATCCCCCTGAAGCTTGTGCACCATGGAAGATCCTCCAGCTACTTGAAATGATAGTGGCAGAGCTTCCAGTGTTACAGCAATACATAAAGCATCATAGTACAACAAACTGACAGGTAGTGGAATTAAACAAGAGTGTGAATTTATTACATAAGCTCACTATAGGAATTTTATTATTACTGAAACATGTAAAATAGTATTTTTTTTTATTTAACATAACTGAGTAAAAATGTACATTCACATGTAAATTTACATGCCCCCCTATATGCAGCTTCCACTGCTCTCCCTGTCCGGTGACTGCACACTATTCCTCTCTGCTCCATACATGTCTCATCCTCCCAATAGTCTCCTTTCCCCTCCTCTCCGTCCACTCCCCTTCCTCCAGCCAGAGGTCAGCAAGATGATCTCCTATAGATGTATAGAACCATAAAGTGCTTCCAACATATGGTTACTCTGCATTGCCAAGTCCATTCCATTCCTGTCCAAAGAGTGGACCTTTGTTATAATTTATGGGAACGGGCAGCATCAGGGCCGGGGGCCATGCTCTCAGAGGAACCCCAAAACCGCTGGACCATCAATTGAGGTCTTTTAGTGGAGGTCTCATGATACACCCCTTTTTATTCTTGTGTTGCCAGTGAGGCTCCTCTCTGTGAGCTCCGTCATGGCTATCACTGGTGGTGGCCGTGCACCATCGGGTTCTTCCGGTCCCAGGTTGATATAGGCACCCACTCTTGTGGGTCTCTCTGTCTTCTCGGTTGTCTTTACCACATGCCATTTTGGCCCTCGGTGAGCATCCATTCCTGCTGAGTTGGGACCATTTGCTGTGTCCTCGGATGGCAGCTTGACAGCTTTTAAGACCCCAGATGCCACTCACCAATGTGGGGTGCAGAGAGCTCTCTTAGCAAAACACTAGTTGTGCCAATTGGCCTGGAATTCGCCTAAGAGCATGGTCCCCCGCCCCCTGCCCCAGCTTCTCTATCCTTGCAGTATTGAGTTAAGATGGAAGGAGTTCTCAAGTTATGCTGAAGTCCACTTAATGTTGTTCTTGTTCCTAATGTGTGCTGTCACCGCTTTCTCCCAACTAGTTTTCTAGTAACTACCTAAACTAAACCCTCCCCCCTTGCCCTTCCTCCCTCCCTCCCCTCCCTTGCAGCTGTCAAAGAGTCTTTTCTTCTATACACAAGTCTGTTTTTGAGATCTTATCGTAGAGGTCTCATACAGTATTTGTCCTTTTGTCGCTGACTACTCTCACTCAATATAATGTCTTCCAGTTGAAACCAGGTTAGGAGATGTTTCCTGGAATCATCGTTATTCTTTATCATTGCGTAGTGCTCCATTGAGTATATGTACCACAGTTTACCTATCCATTCTTCTATTGTTGGGCATCTAGGTTGATTCCACCTTTTTGCTATTGTGGACTGTGCTGCGATAAACATTCTGGTGCATGTGTCCGTTGGTGTGAAAGGCCTTGAATCTGTAGGATATATTCCAAGTAGTGGAATTACTGGGTCAAATGGTATATCTATATCCATTTTTTTAAGGAAGTGCCAGATTGCCTTCCAAAGAGGCTGGACCATTTTGCAACCCCACCAACAGTGTAGGAGGGTTCCACTTTCTCCACAGCCTCTCCAGCATTTGTTGTTTTGTGTTTTCTGGATCATGGCCAATCTTGTTGGGGTGAGATGGTATCTCATTGTTGTCTTGATTTGAATTTCTTTAATAGTTTTACAAAAATTTGCATTTTGACCTGTTAGGAAAATGAGAAGCCTGTGGATTACGTACACTAACAGCAAGCAAACACCACAGCATGACCAGAGCCTTCCGACTGCTCCCAACAGATAGGTTCCGAAATTTACATAACTGTCCGAAACATGTAAAATAGTATTTTTAATGATGTTGCAGCTAGAAATGTTGTTAGAAGGAGAGACAGTCAGTTAGTATGAAATTACAAGTAAGAAAACACCCAGTCTGAGGAGCAGAGTTAACACTGCAGACTAGACACACATCTCCTTGATTCCCTCTGAAAATTAAGACTTGGATTGATAACTGAGTGGAGCTTTATGGATACCCAGTGACCCCCCCTCCCCCCCGGATACGGCTTAGGACTGTCACTCTACAATTATGCCACTAAGTGGAAACTTCCTCTCTACTACTGAATTCTACTCTGGCTGAGAGGATGCTTCCCATGACCCAAAGGTATTTGGTGCTGTTAACTTTTTTTTCTTTTTTTGGCCGGCTGGCAGTGGAGGGTCTCAGGCCAGAGCTACTCTAAAACACAATCCTGAAGTGAACTGGATGCCCCACAGCAGAGAGACAGTGAGTGAGATAACCACATTTTGAAAGCCCGGCAGTGGGGACACTATAGCCCTCCACCAACCATTTTTGGAGCCCTACCATAGATTCCTCTCTGTCGGTGGACGGGTGGCTTAACTGGGATGCTAGCTTGTTCTCCTGAGAGGTGGAGTTACCCAATTGGAGGCCTCAGCAAAAACTGATTCCCAGGCCAGGAGACAGTGCCAGCCCAGGGAGCACTTTCTTAGCAAAGGGGCTGTGTTTAGCATCGTGTTGCCTAGCAGGTGACACTGAGGCAGCATTTGGGGCACAGTGGCATGTCCCTGTTGTGATCTACACTATAGCATCTCCAGATGGCTAAGGAGCAGCCACTCTTGTGGGATGGTGGGAGGGGCCTGACACATCTGGCAGCCTCATTGACTTTGGTTAACAGACAAGTAGCTTTTAACTTTTAAAATAAAACTGCCTGGAGAAATAGTTGCTGTGTAGCCTGACAACATTTCTTCCAGCCTTTACTGACCCATATCATAGGGTCAGCTGACAGCCCCCCAGTGTCTCCATAAGAAGGATTGTATCTCTGCCAGCAAGGAAACAGAGCCTACCACCTGAGAGAGTCAACTGGGCACAGTCACAAAGAGGTGGCTGGAGATCAACTGCCTTCTCAGAACTATGACTCAGTTCCTCTTAAGGCAACACCAGAGAAACTAAACAGCCTCATGATGGCCCTAAACCAACAGACCATCACTTGGCATTTAAAGAAATATCCTAACATGAGGTGAGAAAACTCCCAAAATAAAGACTAAAAAAACTTCCCAGATGAAGAAGCCTTTCTAAAACTATTGGAGGTTGAGTACAAAAGATTTGTATATAAAACCCTCCTAGAGATTAAACAAAATGCAGCAGAACAAAATGAAGAATTAAGCAAGCTATTCAAATTGAAGGAACATCAACATTCTGAAATCTGACAAATCAATAACAAAACTTCAGAATTAGACAGTTCAGTTCAAAGCCAAAAGAACAACTTAATGGATTAGAAATTAGAATTAGTGGTGTTGAAGCTAAAGCCACTGACATTAGCATTTATGAAGAGAAGTCAGAGAAAAGAAATAAAAATGAAGAAGCACTAAGAAACATGTGGGACTCTATCAAAAGGAATAATCTGTGATTAATTGGAATCCCTGAAAACACAGAGTATTGTTGTTGAGTTGCTGACAGAAAACTTCCCTGAAATCATGAAAGAAGAGAACATAGATATCCAAGATGGATATTGAACACCACAGAAAGTTACCACTAAAAGAAAGACACAAAGATATATTATAATCAAACTCAATAAAATGAAACTTAAGCAGAAACTCTTAAAGGTAGAGAGACTCAAAACAAAGCTAACATTCAGAAGGAATCCCTGTAGGCTTTCATCTGACTTCTTGGCAAAGACGATGTTGGCATGGAGGCAGTAGGATGACACATAGAAAGCCTTGAAGTAGGAAAACTTCCAAACAAGAATTATATATCATGCAAAACTTCCTTTCAAATATGAAGATGAAATTAAGACATTCGCAAATAAACAGATGCTCAGAGACTTTGCAAAAACCAAATCAAAATGACAAGAAATACTGAAAGAAGCTCTCTGCTGAGAAAAACAAAAACACAAAGTGCATATTTAAGGAGGCAAACTAAGGCACAAGATACAGAAACCTACCCAGTTAGGAAAGGCACAAAATTCTATCAGAGCTGCAACATTAAAAGAAGGGAACTAGTGAACTTATCATGAAAACTAAGATATCATCACAATAAAAAGAGGGATATACTACAGTAGTTATAGTCCTTCCAGATGGAGATGAAGTTAATAAGATTTGTAGAAACTAAAACTGGGTTTAAACTCACATTATTAAGGAGGATTATAGGGGAAGCCACAAAGCACAATAACAATGCAACATCAAAATAAGAACTGCAATACAGGGGTCTTACCGAACACAAACCTAACACTGAAAAGCATGAAAATTCAATGCATACAGAAGAATGACCTAGAACAGAATATTAAGAGTAACAGAGAAAATATCAACATAAAAATAATCACATCAAAATGACAGCACTGAAAACATACCTGTCAATAATTACACTGAATGTAAATAGTCTCAGTGCTCCAGTAAAGAGATAATAAGTGAAATCTTGGATCTAAAGACACAACCTGTCTATATGTTGCTCACAAGAAACACACATCAGAATTAAAGAACTGAAAATTAAAAGGTAGAACAATATATGCCAAGCTAACAATATACAGAGAAGAGCAGGTATGGGAATATTAATCTCAGATAAAACAGATTTTAATGTAAAATCCACCATCATGGACAAGGATGTTCATTGTTTATTGCTAAAGATTCAATACACAAGCAATTTTTAACAATAATAAAAATTTATGCACTCAATACCAGAACATCTAAATACATTGAACAAACATTGACCACACTGAAAAATGAAATAGATCACACCACAACAAAAAGCAGGGGACTTCAATACTTCACTTTCAGTAATGGACAGATCATCTAGAAAAAAGCTCAGCAAAGACAGAGAAGACCTTATTGTGACAGTTAACCAAACAGACCTCACTGACATACACAGAACTTTTTATCCATCAACAGACAAGTACACCTTCTTCTCCAATGCACCTGGAATATTTTCCAGAATTGACCATTTGTCAGCACATGAAACAAATCTCAACAAAGTGCAAACTGTTGAATTAATGCAAAGCATCTTCTCAGACCATAAAGCCATAAAAATCTAAATCAAAACAGAAAAAAAGATTTGATAGAAATTTGAACTGATGAAAACTGAACAATACTTTGCTCAAAAAGCCTGTGGGATACAGCCAAAACAGTGCATGTAGGTCGATTTATCCCTATAAGTGCACATATCTGGAAGGAAGAAAGCACCCACACCAAAGAACTAACCATACAGCTTGAACAAACAGAAAGAGAGCAACAAAGGAACCCTTCAGTCACCAGAAGAAAACAGATCATAAAGATTAGAGCAGAACTAAATGAATTAGAGAACAGAAGAAAAATTGAAAAAAACTGATAAAACCAAAAGCTAGTTGTTTGGAAAGATCAACAAAATTGAAGAACCATTGGCCAAGCTTACCAAAGAAACATAGGAAATAAAATCTGACTCTATGGCACTTGGCTTGGCTTGGCTTGGCTTGGCTTGGCAAAGGAAATGGGCAGACACTTCACTAAAGAAGACATCCAGGAAGCCAAAAGACACATGGTGAAATGCTCACAATCATTAGCATTTAAAGAAATCCAAATCTAAACTACAATGAGATGTCATCACACTGCAACAGAATTGGCTATGATCCAAAAATCACAAAACAGCAAATGATGGAGAGGCTGTGGAGAAATTGAAACTCTTTTACGCTACTGGTGGGATTCCAAAACAGTACAACCTCTTTGGAAAGTAATCTGATACTTCCTAAAAAAGTTGGATGCGTAGAACCATAAAGTGCACACACAATATTGTCACTCTATGTCGCCGAGTCCAATCCATTCCTGTCCGAGGACTTGATCCCAGTAATGATTTATGATCAGGGGCAACATCAGGTCTAGGAGCCATTCTCCCAGGGGAACGCAGAGGCCTTCAGACCATCAGTTGTAGGCTTATAGTGGAGTTCTGAGGGTGCACCCCTTCTTATTCTTGTATTGCCATTGGAAGTTAACATTGTAAGCCCTGTCACAGCTGTGAATGGAGGTAGCTGGGCACCATCTTGTTTTTCTGGTCACATGTTGAAGTAGTCACCCATTCATGTGGGTCTCTGTGTCTTCTGGGTCCTCTTTCCTCCCTGTTATTTTTGTCCTTGGTGATCATCTGTTCCTGCTGAACTGAGACCATTTTGTGTACCTCAGATGGCAGCTTGCTAGCTTTTAAAAACCCAGATACCACTCACCAATGTGGGCTGGATAAGACTCCCTTAGCTATAGACTAGTTATACCAATTGGTCTCAATGTCCACTGAGAGCACAGTCCCCAGACTCCTGCCCTTGCTACTCTGTCCTTGCTGTATTGGGTTAAGATTGGAAGAGTTTTCAGGTTATGTTAAAGCCTACTTAAATTGATCTTCTTTCTAATGTGCTGTCACTGATTTCACCCAACCAAATTTCTATCAACTATCTAATCTATAACCAACCTTCTCCCTCTGTTCTCTCCCTTGAGGCTGTCAAAGAGTCTTTTCTTCTGTTCATGAGTCTGTTTTGAAGTCCTTGTATTAGGGGTCTCATAAGTTTGTCCTTGTGCTGCTGACTAATTTCACTCACCATAATGTCTTCCAACTGAAACCAGGTTACGAGACACGTTCTAAAATCATCATTGGTCTTTACCATTGCATAGTGTTGCATTGAGTATGTATATCATAGTTTATTTATCCACTCATCTGTTGTTGGGCATCTGAGTTGATTTCATCTTTTTGCTATTGTGGACTGTGCTGCAGTAAACATTCACATGCATGTATCTGTTTGTGTGATTGCAGTTGCTTCTGTAGGATATATTCCAAGCAGTGGGATTACTGGGTCAAAACGTAAATCTATTTCCAGCTTTTTAAGGAAGTGCCAGATTCCTTTCCAAAGTGTTTGTACCCTTTTGCAATTCCATCAGCAATGTAAAAGAGTTCCAATTTCTCCACATCCTTTCCAACATTTGTTGTTTTGTGTTTTCTGGATCATGGCTAACCTTGCTGGGGTGAGATGGTATCTCATTGTCATTTTGATTTGAATTTCTTTAACAGCTAGCAATCTTGAACATTTCTGAATTTGTCTTTTGGCCACCCAGATATCTTCTTTAAAAAAGTGTCTATCTATCTCCTTTGCCCAATGATAAACATTTATCCTTTTCTTGTTGATATTTTGCAGTACCTTACAGATTATGAAGATCAGATGTCGGTCTGACATAGTTGCCAAATATTTTTCTCATTCTGTAGGTGGTCTTTTAATTCTGTTGATAAAGTCTTTGGATGAGCAAAAGTGTTTGATTCTTAGCAATTCCCACTGACCTATTTTCTCTTCTGTTGATTGTGCATTATTTATCACATTTTGAAGTCTGCCTAAATTGTGTATTAAAACTTCCATTGTTGACTCTATTTTTTCTTGCAAGATCTTTATTGTTTTAGTTTTGATATTTAGGTCTTTTATTCCACTTGGGTTAGGCTTTGTGTAAATGTAAAGTGTGAGATATGGGTCTTGTTTCAATTTTTTTGCAGATGGATATCCAATTCTACCAGAACCATTTATTAGAGACTATTTTTACCCCAGTTTACTATCTAAAGGCCTTTGTTGAATATTAACTATCCATAAGAGTATGGTGGCATCTCTGGGGTCTCGATTCTATTCTGTTGATCTCTATGTCTCTTTTTGTAGCAGTACCAGGCAGTTTTGACTACTGTGGCAGTGTAATAGGTTCTAAAGTTAGGTAATAAGAGGCCTCCTAGTGTGTTCTTCTTCAGTAGTGCTTTGCTTATCTGGAGTTTCTTCCTTTTCCAAGCAAAGTTGGTGATTTGTTTCTCCATCTCATTAAAATATGTGACACGAATTTTTATTGGGATTGCATTGTATATGTAGATTCCTTTGGGTAAAAAAGACATTTTCACAATATTAAGTCTTTCTATCAATGAACAAGGTAGGTTTCTCCACTTATGTAAGCCTCTGTTAGTTTTTATTCATAAAGTCTTGTAGTTCTCTTTGTATTGGTCTCTTGTTTCTCTAGTTAGATTTATTCCTAAGTATTTTCCCTTCTTGGGGCTGTAGTGAAAGCTACTGATTTGTTTTATTTCTTCTTTAATGATCTCTTTGTTGATTAAGGGGAAATCCATAAGTTTATTTTGTCTTTGATTTCTTTTATAACGCACGGCTTTTTGAGAAAGGTGTTATTCAGTTTCCATGAGCTCGTTTTTTTCTCTGTTTCTTCTGCTATTGATTTCAACATGTATGGATTTATGGTCTGAAAAGATGCTTTGCAATAATTCAGTGGTTTGGATTTTATTGAGATTTGTTTTATGCCCTAACACATGGTCTATTCCAGAAAATGTTCCATGTGCACTGAAGAAGAAAGTGTAGTTAACTCTTGATGGGTAAAAAGTTCTGTATATGCTAATGAGGTCTAATTGGTTAATTGTGCAATAAAATCTGTGCCTTTACTGAGTTTTTCTAGAAGATCTGTCCAATACTGAAAGTGGAGTGTTGAAGTCTCCCACTGTTACTGTAGAGTGATCTATCTCATTTTTCAATGTAGTCAGTGTTTCTTTGATGTATTTAGATGCCAACTCAATGGCACTTGGCGTTTAGAGGCTGTATATTTTCTCTGTTGTTGCCTTAATAGGAGCTGCAGCACAGGTCTGAGAAGAAAGTTCATCACCAGCCACCTCTATGTACTCCAGTGAGTGGGCCCAATGGAATCTCTGGGGTAGCAGGTTCTACCTCCTAGCTGGCACAGACAGGGCCCTACTTATGGAGTCTCTGGGGTCCACCAGCCAACCCTATAATGTAGGTCAGTAAAGGCTGGAAGAGATGCCATCTGGCTGCACTGCAGTTATTTTTCTAGACAATCTTATTTTAAAAAGCTAAAAGCTATTTGACCTCTTCCAAAGTCAGTCGACTGTCAGGTGTGGTAAACCCCTCCTTCCAGCCAACAAAAGAGGTACCTCAACAGCTTTGATACAGTTCAAAGAAGGATAGGCTACTGGTCTGCTTTCTTCCCCTTCCAGTCCCCTCCTGTAAGGCTACATGTGCTAAACACAGCTTTTCTGCTGCCAAAGTGCTCCCCAGATGGGGACTGACCTCCACCCTTAGAATTAACCCCTTGTGAGGCCTCTGGTTGGGTATTTCTGCCTCCCAGTCAAACAATATGGTGCCTTGGTCAATCTATTCTACCCCCATGAAACAGCAGGATCTGTTTCAGATCCTAGACAGCGGAGGTCTAAAAAGAGATAGTGGAGGAAATGTGGTGCTCTGAGTCCAGAGCCAGGCTCCCAAACTGTGGCTATTCCACCCTTGGATCACTTTACCACTTCAAGTCTGCATAACTGCTGTTGGAGCTACACCCCCACCTGCTAGCCAACAGAAAGAAAAAGAAGTTAAAAAAGCAAGCTACCTTCAGTCTGTGGTAGCCAGCTGATTCAACCAGAGCAGGGCTCAGCCAAAGACAAGCAATTTCCCATTCAGTGGCATGCAGTCCAAACCGACAGCCATATGCTGTGTCTTAGTGCTCAGTGGGTGTCCAGAAAGCTTTGTTCAATTATCAATCCAGGCCTTAGTTTTCAGAAGGAATTAAGGAGACATGTGTCTATTCATCTATCTTGACTCTACCCCCTGAGTCTTTTGATTTCTTGACTGCTGCTTCCATGGATGTTGATTGTGGATCCCAGTTAAATGAAATCCTTACCAACATCAATCTTTTCTCCATCTGTCATGATGTTGCTTTTTGGTCCAGTTGTAACAATTTTTTTTTTCTTCTTTTATGTTGTGGCATAATCCATTCTGATGATTGTGGTCTTTGGTCTTCATCAGTAAGTGCTGCAATTCTTCCTCGCTTTCAATAAACAAGATAGTGTCATCTGCATATCACAGGTTTGTTAATGAGTCTTTCTCCAATCCTGATGCCCTTTTCTTCTTAATATAGTCTAGCTTCTTGGATTATTTGCTCAGCATACAGATTGAATAGATATGATGAAATTATACAACTCTGATGCACATCTTTTTTT
The DNA here is from genome assembly GCA_028571685.1 of Heterohyrax brucei. Classification (NCBI taxonomy): domain Eukaryota; kingdom Metazoa; phylum Chordata; class Mammalia; order Hyracoidea; family Procaviidae; genus Heterohyrax; species Heterohyrax brucei. Next base: position 112,048,025 of record CM053148.1, read on the forward strand.
TAATTAATTTTTTATTTAATATAACTGAGTGAAAATGTACATTCCCGTATAAATTTACATACGCACCTATATGCAGCTTCCACTGCTCTCCCTACCTGGTGACAGCACACTATTCCTCTCTGTTCCATACATGTCTCATTCTCCCAACAGTCTCTTTTTCCCTTCCTCTCCACCCACTCTCCTTCCTCCAGCCAGAGGTCAGCAGGATGACATCCTACAGATGTATAGAACCATAAAGTGCATCCAATATATGATCACTGCATCACCAAGTCCAATCCATTCCTGTCCGAAGAGTGGACCTTCGTTATGATTTATGGTCAAGGGCAGCATCAGGGTGAGGGGCCATGCTCCCAGGGGAACCCCGAAACCGCTGGACCATCAATTGAGGTCTTTTAGTGGGGATCTCAGGGGGCACCCCTTTTTATTCTTGTGTTGCCAGTGAGACGCAACCTAGTGAGCTCCATCGCGGCTATCACTGGTGGTGGCCAGGCACCATCCGGTTCTTCCAGTCCCAAGTCGATGTAGGCACCCACTGATGTGAGTCTCTTTATCTTCTGGGTTGTCTTTCCCCCATGTCATTTTGGTCCTCGGTGAGCATCCGTTCCTGCTGAGTTGGGACCATTTGCTGTGCCCTCAGATGGCAGCTTGGCAGCTTTTAAGACCCCAGATGCCACTCACCAATGTGGGGTGCAGAGAGCCCTCTTAGCAAAATGCTAGTTCTGCCAATTGGCCTCACTTTCACCTAAGAGCATGGTCCCCTGCCCCCTGCCCCAGCTATTCTATCCTTGCAATATTGGGTTAAGATGGAAGGAATACTCATGCTATGCTTAAGTCCACTTAATACTGTTCTTGTTTCTAATGTGTGCTGTCACCGATTTCACCCAACCAAACTTCTATCAGCTATCTAATCTAAACCCTCTCCCCTCCCCACCTCCCTTGCAGCTGCCAAAGACTCTTTTCTTCTATACACAAGTCTGTTTTTGAGATCTTATCGTAGAGGTCTCATACAGTATTTGTCCTTTTGTCGCTGACTGCTTTCACTCAACATAATGTCTTCCAGTTGAAACCAGGTCATGAGATGTTTCCTGGAGTCATCGTTGTTCTTTATCATTGCATAGTGCTCCATTGAGTATATATACCATAGTTTACCTATCCATTCTTCTGTTGTTGGGCATCTGGCTTGATTCCATCTTTTTGCTATCATGGACTGTGCTGCGATAAACATTCTGGTGCATGTGTCCATTTGTGTGAAAGGCCTTGATTCTGTAGGATATATTCCAAGTAGTGGAATTACTGGGTCAAATGGTATATCTATATCCATGTTTTTAAGGAAGCGCCAGATTGCTTTCCAAAGAGGCTGGACCATTTTGCAATGCCACCAATAGTGTAGGAGGGTTCCTCTTTCTCCACAGCCTCTCCAGCATTTGTTGTTTTGTGTTTTTTTGGATCATGGCCAACCTTGTTGGAGTGAGACAGTATCTCATTGTTGTCTTGATTTGAATTTCTTTAATAGCTAAAGATCATGAACATGTCCGCATGTGTTTTTTGGCTGCCTGGATCTCTTCTTTAGTAAAATGTCTGTCCATCTCCTTTGCCCATCACTTAATTGGGTGATTTGTCATCTTCTTGTTGATATCTTGTAGTATCTTATAGATTATGGAGATCAGGAGTTGGTCTGACATGGAGTTGCCAAATATTTTTTCCCATTCTGTAGGTGTTCTTTCAATTTTATTAATAAAGTCTTTGGATGAGCAAAAGTGTTTGATTCTTAATAGTTCCCATTTATCTATTTTCTCTTCTGATGATTGTGGTTTGTTTGACAGATTTTGGAGTCTGTCCACATTGTGTATTAAAACTTCCATTGTTGTTCCTACCTTTTCTTGGATGAGCTTTATCGTTTTAGGTTTGATATTTAGGTCTTTTATCCAGTTGGAGTTGGTTTTTAGATGCACATCTTTCAAATGGAATTTCTCATGTTCTATTTTTCTATATGCCTGGCTGCGTGCAGAGCACCTCTAGAAATAGGAGTTGATAGACACAAAATTGCAACTGGCCAGGTTCTTGCCTTGTCACAAGGAAGACCACCTGCTGACCAGGATTGCATGTATTCAACTAATGCCTGAAAAGTGCATGCCTGTTATGTGAAATATAAAAGAATACAAATGCAAGGATCTACTTGTTATCACCAAACTTGCTAGTTTGCAGACTCCACAGTGACTAGCATGCTGTGAGTCCAGAATAAATGTTCATTGATTTAGTGTATCAATTCAATGAACTAAAGCTAAATATTTATGTACTTGTCTTAGAAGAGTAAGTCATTTATATATCAGTGCATAGTAGAAAGAATTACAGTGATCCCTTCATGACCCTAAGTCTATCTTTATTGAAGGATACCCTTTTTTTAATAAGCAGCCTCAGTGGTGAAATGGTTGAGAACTCAGGTGCTAACCAAAATATTGACAGTTCAAACCTACCCAGAGGCTCTGAAAGATCAGTCAGTTCCTGTAAAGATTACATGGGGTCACCATGAGTCAGAATCTACTCAATGGGACCCAAAGTCAATGATAGTAAGATGTGTTGTGAGAAAGCAGGATGAGAGAACTGTAATTTCATCAGGGAAGATGAAATCTGAAAGAACATACTCTATAGCCTTTCTGCAAATATTCTGTTACAGATTAATAGTTTTTCCTTAAGGTTTTGCCCCATGAAAATGCATGTTATCATTTTAACAACTGAGTGTATAATTGAATGAATAACCTGGTTTCTTAGTGTTTTAGAGAGTGACTTTCTACTTTTAAAAAGCGGGAAAGAAAATTAATATTCTTTTAGGAGAAGAGAAAATAAAGGACTGGAAAACAGATTTCTTCCCTTTTTAGAATTTTTAATCCTTTATAGAGTTCTACCTATGTGGAATCTGAGGGGTTGGTAATTCTGATATTTGTGGAGTAAAAACAAACAACAAAAAAGTTGTTGTCAAGTTGACTATGACTCACTGAGACCCCATGTGTGTCAAGGTAGAACAGCGCTCTGTAGAGTATTCAGGGGCTGACTTTTCAGAAGGTGATTCATCATTTTGTAAGCAGCACGCACATTAACCACTTGTACTACCCAAGGACTCTGTCTGTAGAACAGAAAGACTTTTAAAATAAAAGACAACGATAATAATAAAATTAAAGATGGGAGAATGATGATGACAAACTTTAGTTCTTTATAATTATTCACAAATATAACCAAATTCTTAGCCCTCAAAATAAGTCCTCTAATATATTTATTTTAAATTAAAAATTAATAAGCTCTTCAAGTACTTTTTCATTAAACTTAAAGAAACTTTTTACATATTTCTTGAAACTGAAAGGCTGAAGTTTAAACATGCCGTTGAAAAGTAGCATTTTATGTTGAATAAGACAATATAAGCTCTCCTTAAGAAATGCAAAATATTCTTAAAGTTTTTCTAATTTCCTAAATTTTCATACATACTTAAAACAATCTCCTTACTTTTATAAAAAATTGTGGTGAGAATATATACACCAAAGTATTCCTAACACAACTTCTGTATTTATAATTCTATGATTTCAGTTAGATGTTTCTTGTTGTACCACCATTATTGCTATCCTTTTCCAAAATAATCTGTAACCATTACCGTAAACTCAGTGTCCTCCCCAAGCCTGGTAGCTATCAATTATCCTTGGTTCCTATATATATATATATTTTAATTTTTTATTTTTTTTTACTATGACTGAGTGACAATGTACATTCTCTTATAAATTTACACGCCCACCCACATGCAGCTTCCACTGCTCTCCCTGCCTGGTGACAGCACACTATTCCTCTCTTCAATGTAAGCGAGAGTATACAGTATTTGTCTTTTTTGATAGACTTGTTTCATTGAGTATAATGGTTTCAACGTTTATCCATGTTGTGTCATGCATCAGAATTTCATTTCTCTCCATAGCTGCATAATACTCTATCGTGTGAATATAGCATATTTTGTTTATCAATTCATTTGTTAATGGATGAAAATTTTGGTTGTTGCCACCTTTTGACTATTGTGAAAAGTGCTGTAATCAACATTGGTATATACTTTCTCTTTGAGTTTCTCCCTCCACTACTTCTGCTTATATAGGAAGGCTGCCTTTTAAGTTCTCACAAACTCATCCTAGAATAAGTGCAACATACTCATGGCTAAATATCACTATGGTCTCCTTTGAAGTACTCCCCTTGGAAAGCTATACACAAATGCTAGTGCTTAGTCCATCCTTCAAAGCAATTTTGGGGCTCTTTTCCTGGAATGGCCATCAGAGCTGTCTCATTAAGCTTGATAGACTGAATGTCACCAAAATGTCTTCCTTTCAACATTTCCTTTATCTTCAGGTAAAGAAAAGAGTAATGGGGACAGGGGCATAGCAGGTGACTAGGGATTGTATTCCAATACAGGCTAAAAATTCCCTCACAGACAACTATACAATTAAGTTCAGGAACTTGTCACCTTGCCACTGTGAGCAATGACCATTCCAGAAAGAGTTCCAAAATTGCTTTGAAGGGTGAACTAGGCACTGGCATCGGCGCATACCTTCCCAAAGAGAGTGCTTATTTCCCTATCATGAATAAATTGTATAGATTCTTGCATACCTCTTTCTCATGATTTGGAAAAATGAAAACAAACACACACACATACACACAAATCCAGGTTTTATATATAGCAAACCCCAGATTTTATATTTTGTCCCTCACTTCTTGATCTTTTTTGAGCAAGTGGCCATAATTTAAGTTTTGACATGGTAATCGTTAACAGGTGCTATGAAAATAATAATAAATATAATAGTGAGTATTCAAATTGTTGGAAACTCTGGTGGCATAGTGGTTAAGTGCTATGGCTGCTAACCACAAGGTCAGCAGTTCAAATCTGCCAGGCACTCCTTGGAAACTCTGTGGAGCAGTTATACTCTGATCTAAAGGGTTGCTGTGAGTCAGAATCAACTTGATGTCAGTGGATTTGAGTTTTGGTATTTGGGTTGTCAACATTAGCTCTGTCGTTGACCTTCCCTATGAAAACAATCAAGCAGTTTAATCTCTCTGGTCCCAGTTGTCCATCCTTTGATAGAGATCATTTTTCTGGCCTACGTCAAGGGTCCTTATAAAACTGAAAAGAGTATTATGTAAAAGCACTATGAATGTAGCTATTTGTTTACTGGTTAAAAATTCCCTCACAGACAACTATACAATTAAGTTTGCAAGCTTGCCACTGTGCCGCCATGCACAACAAACATTCTAGAAAGAGTTCCAAAACTGTTTTGAAAGGTGGACAAGGTACTGGCATCAGTGCATAGCTACCCAAAGGGAGTACTTCCAAGGTGAAGTGTGTGTATACATACTTCATTGGTCTTGCTCCTCTAAAGAACCCAGGCTTCGATGCTGCCTATGCCAACAGTAGTACCTACTATATCTTTTCTGGATTTTTTTATAGTCAATAATAATTGTCCATTTATATTTTTCTTTTTAAGGCCCTCAAAAGATACTAGCTATAGTAAACAGTAATAGAGAGAGCACATTTCATTTCTTCGAGGTATTTTGTAGTCCTCATAATCTTTGTTCTTTTTCCCTGCCTGGATATTTTTACTCAAATAACTGTCAGCAGTGTTTGTTAAAATTGTCATTAATAATTACTGTTTTCTTTCTAGGCCTCTTGTTTAGCATTGTGGGAAACCCTAGTGGCATAGTGGGTTAAGTGCTATGTCTGCTAACCAAAAGGTTGGCAGTTCAAATCTGCCAGGCACTCCTTAGAACCTCTATGGGGCAGCTCTTCTCAGACCTCCAGGATCGCTGTGAGTTGGACCAGACTTGATGCCAGTAGGTTTTGGGGTTTAGAATTGCTATCAACCGTCATGATTCTATGCATTGCTGATCAGAGCATTCAATACTAGCAGTAGGCTAATGTATTGCTTCTTTTACAAATTAACTGCACTGAACTCTGTATCTGAATATTCATTATCATAAATAGTGAATGCTTTAAGATTATATAATAAATTCTTTAGAACAGCAAGATTTTATTTAAAATATGTTGATAAATAAATACATTGAAGTAATTGATATTTTCTCTATTGAAACCCTGGAAGCATAATGGTTAAGTGATACAGCTGTTAACCAAAAGATTAGCAGTTCAAATCTGCCAAGCGCTCCTTGGAAACTCTTACGGGGTAGCTCTAATCTATCCATATGGTTTTTATGAGTCAAAATCTACTTAACAGCAGTGGATTTGTTTTATTTATTTTCATTTATTTTTTTAAATTTTCTGTAGGTACAAGAATTCACACTTTTTACAAAGTTTGAAACTGATCCAGATTATTCAATAACATATTTCAGTGGAATTTAACAAGGCGGAAAGATAATCTATCTCTTAGAAAGAATGTCTTACTTGAGAGTAATAAAAAAATTATAAGCTGACATATTTCTCATAAGAGTTTAAGAATAATATTTAGAAATGTTCCATACAACTTTTTTTCTAGATACCATAGCCAGACAATATTAAACACTGCTCAGACAAGATGATCCTGTGTGTTCAGGTTTTACTTTGCAAAGGAAGCTGACAGATGAAACTGTCACTTTGTCCTAATAGTTAATTTGTAAATTTCACAAAAGCCAGCCAGAAAATACGGACTGGAAAGATGTTGTTCTGCACACCCACTCAATGGTAGTTCTAAAATGTCAAAAAGAAGAAAAACAACTCAAAAATGTTCACTTCTTCAAGGTCTGTTTACTGAACCACTAGAAGCGTTTTGTTTCTCGCCTCTTCCACTTTCATTATCGCTATTTAGAATTGTTACCTGGACAGGTCAAGACAACTCAGTATTTCCAGTGTTGCTTCTTTGTATGTTGATCCTGCCTGTTTTCACTACTACACTGACTAATTAATGTTCTAACAGAGGACAATATGCTGTTCTTTCTTTTGACTTGATGTGATTATTTGTTTCATCGTGTCTATTCTTATCTTAAACTTTTTAATAAAGTTATTTGTGTGGATTTCTCAGATGCCAATTTGGAAATTTATACTTAAAGTTAATAATTGTGTTCTTGATTGCTCTAATTTTGGGGAATAGGGTACTGTAAATATCTTCACTGAAATCATACCACACTTGGGATAGTCACACACATCAAGTTATAGAGCCAAATATTGTTTAAGAAAACTATTCCCAAGTGGAAGAGTCACCATATGTGAAATACACATATATTAACACAAAGGTAAAATAAGGAAATAGAGGTAAAAATAAAGAAATATAAACACTAAAATGGCTAATCAGGTGCTAAATAAATTCATACAAATAAAACTACAATCATTAACACATGTCTGGTTTCACTTAAATATAGTGTATTTTGCAATATAGCTATGCCATTTTGTAGTTAAATTTATAAAATTCTCAGTTAAATGAAATGCTGAATTCATTAAAATAAGAGTATCACATGTGTGCTGTATTACTTAAGATAAAGAAATGACTGCAACCATCAATTTAAATCAGTTTAATAATATATTTCTCTCTCAGTAAATAAATTATATTTAATTTTTCATTGCATTTTAAGTGAAAGTTTTTACAATTTCAGTCAGTTTTCTTTTTCTTATACAAAAATGTATACCTTCTCTTTCGTGACCCTCTCTCTCCCCTCACACTGTGATACACACTCCTCTTCACCTTGTATTTCTCACGTCCATTCAACCAGCTGCTCTCAGAGCTCTCTGTCCTCTCATCTTGCCTCCAGACAGGAGCTCTCCAGTTAGTCTACCATATCTACGTAAGCCAAGAAGCAAACTATTCACCAGCACCATTGTATGTCTTATAGACCAATTCAGTCTTTGTCCTAGCAGTTGGCTTCCAGAATGGTTTCAGTTCTGGCTAACAGAATCTGAGGGCCATGTCTTCCTAGGAACCTCCATCCTCTGACCCACTGGTTCTAGGATTTTTAGTAGAGTTCAAGTTTTGTATCCCATATTTCTCCCACTCCATCAGGACTTTCTGTAAGGACAATCAGTGGCAGTAGCTGGCAATATCTAGTTCTTCCGGTCTCGTATTTGTGCGTTGTCTGGTTTATGTGACTCTTTCTGTCTCTTGGACTCGTATTTTCCTCATGTCTTGGTGTTCTTTATTCTCCTTTGCTCCAGATAGGTTGAGACCATTTGATGTTTATTTGATGGCTGCTTGCCAGCTTTTAAGACTTCAGACATCACTCACCAAAATGACATGCAGAATATTTTCTTAATAAACTTTGTGAAGTCAATTATCTAGATGACCCCAGAAACTAGTCTCCAGAACTCTATGAGGATCCCTGTTACTCTGTCCGTCAAAGTGTTTTTGGGTATTTAGGAAATTTCTTGGCTGTTGTTTAGTCCAGTTGTGCTGACTTCTCCTCTACCGTATATTGTCCCTCCGTTCACCTAAAATAATTCTGATCTACTATCTAATTAGTGAATACCCTTCTCATTCCCTCCATACACTCATAGCCATCAAAACTGCTTTCTTCTGTGTTTAAACTTTTTCTCAAGTTCTTAAAATAGAAGTCCCATACAATACTTGCCCTTACACAACTAAATTCACTCAGCATAATGCCTTCCAGATTCCTCCGTGTGATGAGAAATTTCCCAAATTCATTATGTTCTTTATCATGCCATAGTATCCCATTGTATTAATATATATCACAGTTTGTTTATCCATTCATCTGTTGATGGACATCTAGGTTAACTCTATTATTTTTGCTTTGTTAGCAGTAACATTGGTGTTCATGGATCTATTTTTGTGGCAGCTCTTATTTCTCTAAGATATATTCCAAGAAGTGGAATTGCTGTGTCATACAGTCTTTTTATTTCTAGCCTTTTAAGAGAGCACCAAATCAATTTCCAAAATGGTTTCACCACTTTATACTCCTGTCAGCTGTGTAAAAGTGTTCCAGTCTCTCCACAGCTTCTTTAATGTTTATTATTTTGTATTTGGGGGATTAATGCCAGCCTTGTTAGGGTGAGATCGTATTCATGGTAGTTTGGATTTGGATTTCTCTAGTGGCTAATGATTGTGAGCATTTCTTCACACACCTATTAGCATTCTGATTGTCTTCTTTGGTGAAGTGTCTGTTCATATGCTTTGCCTATTTTTTAATTGAGTTATTTGTCTTTTTCTTGTTGAGGTTTTGTGGTATCTTATACATTTTAGGGCTTAAATGCTGAACAGATTTGCCAATAGCCAAAATTTTTTTCCCAAACTGTAGATTGTGTTTTTACTCTTTTGATGAAATATTTGGATGAGCATAAGTGTTTGGTTTTTAGGAATTCCCAAGCACTCCCAGCATTGTCTTGTTTTTTCCTTCCATGATTTTTACCTTTTTGGATTTTACATTCAGGTCCTTGATCCATTTCTCAGTTAGTTTTTGTCATGGTCTGAGATGTTAGTCTTGTTTCATTTTTCTGCAGGATGATATCCAGTTATGTCAACACCATTTGTTAAAGTGATTGCCTTTTCCACAATTAATGGACTTTGAGCCTTTGTCAAATAGAAGTGCTTATAGGTGGATTATTTTATGCTTGCATTGTCAGTTCTGTTCCATTAATCTTTGTAACTGTTTTTGTTACCAGCACTGGACTATTTTGACTACTGTGGTAGTGTAATAGGTTCTAAAGTTAGATAGTATGAGGCCCCGCACTTTGTTCTTCCTCTTTAATAATGCTTTACTTATCCCAGCTTCTTCACTTTCCATATGAAGTTGGTGACTTTTTTCTCTGTGTCATTAAAAATGTCACTGAAATTTGGGTTGAGCTTGCATTGTATCTATAGACTACTTACAATGCTGAGTCTTCCAACCGATGAACCAGGTACACTTCTCCACTCGTGTATGTCTCTTTCAGTTTCTTGCAGCAGTGTTTTATAGCTTTCTTTTTATACATCTTTTACATCTCTGATTATATTTATTCGTAAGTACTTTGAGAGTTCTTGTAAATGGTTTAAATAAATTTTAAAGACAAGTGAGGTAGGGCTACTACACAACTTGAGTCCTTAAAAAAAGTCAGCTTCCAACTCAAGACTCCCCATTCCTAGGATGCCACCCTTCTAGTGACCTAAGATAGTGGTTTCTTAATTTGTTGCAGCAGAGTAGTACAAGGGAAGAAGAAAACTGTCATGGTTACATACAGTTTATGGAAAGATTCTACATAAAACTTCTGCTTAAATCTCATTATCCAGAAAATAGTTATATGGCCTGATTTAGAGGCAAACAGATTTTCAGAAATACTATACTTATACTGGATCACTGAAGGTACAGTAGTGAATCATCTGGCTGCTAACCAAAAGATCAGCTGCTTCTTGGAAACCCTGTGGGGCAACTCTACTCCATCCTTTAGGATCTCTATGAATCAGAATAAACTTGATAGAAATGAGTTGTTGTTGTTTTATAGTTATACTAGGAGTTCCTGGGTGGCTCATATAGTTAGACGCAGGGCTTTTAACTGAAAAGTTGATGGTTCCAATCTACCCAAATGCATCTTGGAAGACAGCCTTGGCAATTTGTTCCCCAAAGGTCACAACTTTCAAAACCATGTGAAACACTTCTACTCTACACACAGAGGGTCCCAAAGAGTCAGAATCAACTAGATGTGAACCAAAAAAAAAAAAGAAATACTTATACTGGGTGTATGTGAGCTCAGATAACCCAGAGTTAATACTACAAGAGGAAAAAAAATTCAAAAAAGAATAAATTTGGGGGAAAAGAAGAATCTGCTGGACACAATTTAAATTTAATACTTTTAGAATCTGCATTAAGCAGTTTTTCCTATTTCATATTTCAGAAACTGTTAAACTAACACAAAACTTTATTCAAATCACAATTAAAGAGTTTTTTACTCAGTCAAAAAATTTTAAAGGTAACAGTTACATTCTACAGATAGAACTCTGATTGCTTTTTATTTGGTGAGTTCATCACCTGTTATATAGTATAGAAAAACTTTAATAGGTTATCAAATTGAATGTTGATTAATGATTATTTCAATATTACAACATGCTGGAGGAGAACCCTTAGGGAACATCAAAATTATACCAGGTTGTACCCTCTTTTTGTAAAGTTAACCAAAGATGCTGCAGAAGTATAAAGTCTTTACATTATGTAGGGAGCTGTTGTTGTTAGATACTGTTGAGTCAGTTCCAACTCATGGCAACCCTGTGTACAACAAAATGAAACACTGCCTGGTCCTGCACTATCCTCACAAACATTGCTACACATTGGTCCCGTGTTGCAGCCAAGGTCTCTATTCATCTCCTTGAGTGTTTTCCTCTCTTTCATTGTCCTTCTGCTTTACCAACCATGCTGTCCTTCTCCAGGGAATGGTCCCTTCTGGTAATATGTCCAAAGTATACGAGATGAACTCTCACCATCCTTGCTTATAAGGAGAGGAGTCTTCCGGCTTTACTTCTTCCAAGATAGTTTTGTTTGTTCTCTTGGCAGTCCAGTGTGTATTCAGAATTCTTTGCCAGCACCATAATTCAAATGCATTGATTTTTCTTGTATCTTCCTTATTCACTGTCCAGCTTTTGCATGCATATGAGGCAAACGAAAATGCCATGGCTTGGGTCAGATCACCTTAGTTCTTAAAGTGGCATCTTTGTTTTGTGTGTGTGGCAATCTGAATGACACAGGTTGTTAGTGAGTTTTTCTTCTATCCTAATATGCTGTTCTTCATACAGTCTGGCATTTGAGATTATTTGTTCAGTTTAGTTTACAGACTGAATAAGTATTATGAAAGGACACAACCTTGATATATCACTCTCTTGAATTAAACCATGTAGTGTCCCCTTATTCTGTTCAAATGACTGTGTCTTAATCTATGTACATGCTCCTCATGAGCACAGTTAAATGTTTAGAATTTCCATTCTTTGTAATGTTATCCATAATTTATTATGACCTACACAGCTAAGTGCCTTTGCATAGACAATAGAATACATGTAAAGCTTTTGGGGGCATTCTCTGCTTTTAGCCCAAAATAGCCCAGTTTCATTTATTTTGAGTTTGTATAGTGTGAGTTTCACTTTTGTGTTGTATGTGACATTTTAACCCAAGTAAAACTATAAGAATTTTCATCAACTTCACAATTGTTGTTTTCATTGTTAGATTCCATTGATTTGTTTCTGACTCATATCCACCTGTATGTAGCAAAACAAAACATTGTCCAGTTCTGCACCATCTTCATAATTGATGAGGCTTTTGTTGTGACTACTGTATATTTTGTTGTTGTTGTTGTTAGGTGCCATCAAGTCATTTCTGACTCACAGTAACCCCATGCACAACAGAACAAAACACAGCCTGATCTTGTGCCGTGTACACAATTGTTTCTATGCTTAAGCCCATTCGTCTCCAACACCACTGTTCAAAGACATCAATTGTTCTTCTGTCTTCTTTGTTCATTGTCTGTCTTTGACAAGCATATGATGCAATTGAAAATACTATGACTTGGTTCAGACTCACTGTAGTCTTCAAGGTGATTTCTTTACTTTTGAATGTTTTAAAGAGATCCTTTTTAGCAGATTTTCACAATACAATGCATTTTTTGATTTGTTGACTGCTGCTTCCATTGGCATTGACTGTGGACCCAAGTAAAGTTAAATCCACGATGAACTCAGTCCTTCTCCATTTATGACGATGTTGCTTACTGGTCTACTTGTGAGCATTTTTGTTTTCTTGGTGGTGAAGTGCAGTCCATACTGAAGGCTACGGTCCTTGATTTTCACCAGTAAGTGATAGAAGGGAGCCTCCACAAGGCTAGGGAGGAAACAAGGAGAGTCTGGTGATAGCATAGTGACTGAGGTACAATAAGTGGTACATGGAATTCGGTCCACAGTGTTCTTGTTTCCTACCTCTACTCCTGAAGGTTAAACCTCAAGTACACTAAAAGGGAAGCTGGGTTGCACCTCTTGTGAAAGCGTTAAATAGTTTTATAAAGAAACTCAGAGCACTGGAAATAGTGGATCACTGTCTCAATCGGTAAAATGTAGTTTGCCCCATGTCCATCATGATATGATACTGATACAGCTGCCTCGTTGGAAGAGACACCTAAATTTTCCCAGTCATGTGGTAGCCACTGGTGATACATTATTGGAGAAGAATATTGTATATACCATGGACTGCCAAAAGAACAAATAGATCTATTCCAGAAGAAGTACAACCAGAATGCTCCTTGGAAGCAAAGATGGCAAGACTGAGCCTTACATACTTTGGACATGTTTTCAGGAAGGATCAGTCCCTGCAGATCTATGCTTGGTTGAGCGGAGGGTCAGCAAAAAAGAGGAAGACTCTTGAAGAGATAGGCTAGCACAGTGGCCGCAACAATGGGCTTAAGCATAAAAATGATTGTGGACATGGCACAAGACTGGGCAGTGTTTTGTTCTGTTTTTCATAGGGTTGCTATGAATCTGAACCAACTAGCTGTACCTAACAAGTGACATATGGCTATGGAGCACTTGAAGTGAGGCTAGTCCAAATTAATATGGAGTATTTGGAAACCCTGGTGTTGTAGTGGTTAAGTGCTACATCTGCTAACCAGAAAGTTGGGAGTTCAAATCCATCAGGTGCTCCTTGGAAATTCTATGAGGCAGTTCTACTCTGTTCTACAGGATTGCTATGAGTCAGCATTGACTCAGTGGTACTGGGTTTGGTTTTGTTGTTATTGTTTATGCTAAAATACACTCTACATTCTGATTCCTGAAACCAAACTCATTGCAAGTGAGTTCGTTTCAATTCATAGTGAGCCCGTTGTGTCACAGCACAGCACTGAACGCTATAGAGTTTTCTTGGTTGTAAAATTCACAGAAACAGATCACCAAATCTTTGTCTGGTGGGGGTACTCAGTAGGTTTGAACTGCTAACCTTTCCAGTGGCAGTCTAGCTCAAACTGCTTGCCCACTTACAGACCTTATGTTCTGAATACTTAGTAAGAAATAAATAAATAAGATAAACTAGCTCATTAACAATTTTTGTATTGATTACTGTTAAATTGGGTAATATTTTGGCCATATTGGAAAAAATAAACCGTTTAAATTAACATCACTTGTTTCATTTTACTGCTTCTCAATCTAGCTGTTAGACATTTTAAAATAATGTATGTGGCTCACATTTGTGGATTGTGTTATAGTTCTAAGAGAGAGCACTAGATAAAATGTCCTTTCTGAGTAACACTTTCCCATATGCTACATGCAGGACAGAAATTTCTCAGTACCATGACGGGTTCTTATGTAGAAATTACAAATAAATAGGCAAAAAAGGCAGAAGTCTTAGATAGAAAACATTAACAAAGGCATTTCTCAAGACTGAAAGCAATGGTTAGGCCACTGGCCAAATCCAAAACAAGGAATAAAACCTCGTAGTCCGAACACCAAAATGGGGTTCTTACTTTATCACCACATTCAGCAAGGAGACAAGCTGATGTGAAGAGGCAAACAGAGTAGAATCCACCAGAGGCCAGATGGATCTCCAACACAACCTCAAACTTGCACATCCAGGTCTAAGCCTTTCTTTCTCTTGCTGCCATGAGGTTTGAAGTTTAACTCGTTGAAACTCCTTAACCAAATAACAGAAATATTTTAACATAAGTATTATGAAAAATGTGAAAAACAAAAAGAACTATCTTTTTCTTTTTAAGTTTTATGGTGTTTTAGGTGAAAGTTTACAGTGCAAATTAGTTTCTCATTCAAAAATCTAAACACAAACTGTTTTGTGACATTGGTTGCAATCCTCACAATACGTCAGCACTCCTCCTCCCCCTTTCCTTTTAAACCTGGAGCTCTCTGTGTTCACTCTGCCGGTTTCCTGTCACTCCCTGCCTTCTCTTTGCTCTTGGGCAGGGGTTTCCCATTTGGTCTTACATACCTGAGTGAACTAAGTAGCCTGTTCCTCACTTATGTTACTATTTGATTTAAAGATCTATCTAATCTTTGACTGAAAGGTGGAATTCAGGAGTCGCTTCATTTCTGAATTAGCCATAGTCTTTTAATCTCTGTCAGACCAATGAATCTGACAGAAAATTTTGGAGTTTGTTATACACTGTTTCTCCTTCTCCATCTGGAACCCTCTAACGTGATCCCCACCAGAACAGTCTTTAGTAGAAGACAGGAACCATCTAGTTGTTCTGGGCTCAGGCTTGCGGCGGCTGCGATTCTTGTAGTATGTTAGTCCCATGGATTGATATTTTCCTTGTGTCTTTGATTTTCTTCATTCTGCTTTGCTCTGAGCTTGATGAAACTCACAGATGTATTTTGCACAGCCACAGATTTTAAGACTCTATACATTATTGACTAAAGTAGAATTTAGAATATTTTCTTTATGAACTGTGTTATGCCAATTGACTTGTATGTTCCCTGAGACCATTGTCTCCAGTCCTCAACCTCAGTAACTTGGTCACTAAAGGTGTTTGGATGTGTCTAGGAAGGTTCTATTACTTTGTTTTGGTCAGCTTATGCTAACTTATCCTATATTGTGTGTTCTCTTTCCTCTCATTCAAGTTAGCACTTACCTATTATCCAACTAATCACCTCCTCTTCCCACCCTGCCCCGCCTCCTAAGTGTCGAAGTTTTTGTTTTTGCTTTTATTTTTCTGTGCATAAACTTTTTCTTGGATTCTTACAATAGTGAGCACTCTCACAGAATATTTTTCCTTTGTGATTGACTCATTTCACTTAGTATGATACCATTCAGATTCATCCATGTTGTGAGACATTTCACAGATTCATCATTGTTCTTTACATTGTGCAGTTTTCCATTGTGTGAGGGCGGGAGATGACAAATGGGATTATGTATGAGAGGAAGAAAAGGAAGAAAGGGAAAAAAGACTTTAAAAAATGGCTTAGAAGGAGTCAGCAGGCGGGGTAGGGTGCACTCGAGGTGCTACAAACCCAGCAGCCCTCTAGCCAAATGTGTGGCATCGCCTGAGGGGAAATGGTAAGAGTTGTACAGAGCTAGGTAGGAAGGAGAAAGTAAAGGGAGAAAGGGAAAAAAGCAAATAAATAAGTGGTCTGGCAGGAGCCCGTGTGTAAGGAGGGAGTAGACTTGGCCTGGTGGTAGGCATGGAGCCCTCTAGCTAAACATGCGGTGTGGTCCACCAGGAAGGGGTGTGGGTGGAGGCAGCATCCAGGGCAGAGAAGGGTTAGAAAGCATGTTTCTCTTGTTTACTAGATACTCTGTCTTCTCTCGAGAGCTCCCCGTGAGGCGGCTTGTCTGTACTCCGGCCCACGGCCATGACTATCTATGTTCCAAGCTGGCAATGCTGTGTTATATTAGTTGGCAGGGAACCTCCACTCTGTGTCTCTCTTTGTTTTTTGTTTTCCTTCAGTTTCTTCTTTCATTTGTTATTTTATCTAGTTTTTTATCCCTTCCTTTGACCTTTTCAGGTGCCAGGATTGGTACTTGTATGTTTCACTTAGTTTTTTGAGGCTTTTACAGAGATAGAGCATGATACATCTGTCTAGGGAGCCATGTTGATTCTACCTTCTGAAATATCTTTAAATTGCCTGCAACCATACTGTCATCTTACGAATTTTGAAACAAATTGAGATACGAACTAAAACAACTCAAGGTTTCTGGGTCAGGACTTACAGAGCTAATAAAGAAACCAGTTGCCAATGTGGTGGCAAGAATTCACAAGATGTAGATTTTGTTTACTAATCTTAGCTTCAAGGTGGGAAATGAGAGCATGGACCAAATCAAAGCAATTTCAAGGTAAGGTATTTTGGCATTTATTCATGCAAATATATTCTACATCAATGCAGCATGGAATGAAAATTTTTGATGCCCTAGGCAAAGAGCTACTTTACTTGTTATTCTGCGTATCTCTTCCACTGAACATGTTTCAAAAAAATTGAGATAAATTTTGGGTGAGCATGGAAGTAAGTAACCCTTGTTAAAACCTTGAAAACTGCATACTTTTAAATTAATCATTCAAATTTCTATAATTACATTAATTAGAAAAAAAATGTGATCACTTGTAAGAAGTACCCAACTTGCAGTTGGCTGAATTTTTGTGTGTTTGTGTGTGTGTGTGTGTGTGTGTGTGTGTGTGTGTGTGTGTGTGTGTAAATAGGATTGTCAAACTACTGTGATAGGAATCCAGTCTCAGTATTAACTATGGCTGTTCTCATATTTTCAGTCCTTGAATCATAGCTGTTGGTAGTAAAAGCAAGGATTTATTTTTCAGCTTTACAACCTAAGGATGTAAGAATAATGTTTTATGAATTCTAAGATGTTCTACCTTCTTTCTGCACAAGAAAGAAACTTCTGAAATAGTTCCAGGAAATTTTTATTTAAATTTCAATATATGTTGATACAAAGTAAAAATGCTTAAGCTCTGGAAAGATATGGCACTACAAATTATTTCAAGCTATAAACATAAGAATTTAAGATTACATACATGTTATTTACTAGACAGAGCGAAAAAGCCCAGTATGTTGTTTCAGAAGTTTTGTTGTTGTTTTTTTAAATAAGGATGCACTCCTGTAAGACTTCAAATATTTCTCAAAGAAAAATTCTGTGTTAATCAGTCTCCCTTTTATCTCCTTGAGGTGAAAGATGAGCTGCAGACCCCCAAATTCCCTGTCACAATGCCATTGATGTCTGGCTTCTACTGCACTCCCCGCCTTTCCGTTATTCTGAGACAGCAGGAAAAAATCCAAAACACTGGATTTAATGATCTTTTCCACTAGCTTTTTTCCATTGTCCAAACTTGCCCTGTGGAATCCGAGACTGTGTACGTATGTGACTTCAAACAAAAATAGATTTTAGGTTAAAGAGAAACTTCTACAAACTTAAAAAGTTTCCAAACATGAATTGTGCAGTTGGTATTTCTGTTTCTTTGTATTAGCTGTTTCTTTGTATTATCTTTTGGGTAGTCTTCCATTTTTTCTTCCATTTTTTTTTTTTTTTTAAAATTCAGTATATCTGAAGTTAAGCTAACGCTGCCCCTACTTTGAAAAAAAAGAAAAATGATAACCAAAAGATTCTCTTTTTTGATTTCATGTTCTGTTAATTTAAGCTTAATTCCTCCAAGAATTTGTGATTTAAAACTCAGCATCACTGTTGACAGTCTTTCCCTGAGACCTCTGTCTCCCTTGACATATCTCTCCCAATGTCATTGGTTGATTCTTCTTTACCTTGATTTGGTAGAACACCTACTAAACTATGCTTCGATTATAAAGTACTCGATACTAACACATCTTCATTTCTTGTCCCTCCAATTTCCTGTGAAATATTATCAAACCTCATGGCAACAGGCTTGTTTTCTTGTTTAGTTGTTATCAAACTTCTATTTGCAATTTAATATTTTCCAGATCACTTTCCCACTTGATTTTCACTTTTTATGAAATATAATTTAAGCTGCATAATCTGACTCTTAACAATTCTGATAATGATCAAATGTTCTTCCTTCCTATCAGTTTTCCAAAACACGTTTTTCCACTTCAAGCCAATTTTGCTTTAACACAGATAGTCCCAGTTCACCAAAGTCAGGCTCCAGTACAGCCTGTAGTTATGAATCATGAGCTTATGTAAAGCCCATCAAGAAGAAACTAGCTCGGTGTTCAAACCCCGGAATCTCACAATAGGTCAATCTTCCCCTAAAGTTTCAGGCAGTACACAGGGTTGCTGGCAGAGAGCAGACTCTTACCTATGGAGCACCCTACCACAGCCCACAGCAGCCAAAGGAGAGTCCGAATGCACCAGTCTCTTTCAGACAATAGAAAGGATCAGTCTCACATTCCAAATACACCAAGCACCACAATTCCACTGGGCATGGCAGGCCTGCAGGTCGTAGGAGCTCTTTGGCTAGGATGTGGGCACCTCTATGTGTTCTCTGGGTGCAATCAGTCACAGCTCTATGCCGGGCACACAGACCTTCCCGGCACCTCCCTGACACAGCACAGTCCCACCCCATCCTGCTGAGCCCTCCACACTGTGCAGCCTAGGACCATTGCAGCATTTCCGTGGGGTTCCATTTCCTCTGCTTTATTCATGTGGGATTTCACTATTGCAGTGGTTCTTGGGCTTTTGATAGCAGGAGGTAAGGGATGCAGTTGCACATTCCTGACCTTTTTATGTCCATATGATCTCTAGGGGTCCTGGAGAACCTTGGACTTAAGTTTCCCTAAGTGTCTGTTTCCAACTGTCTGGTCCCAGGCTTACTCTCAGCACATCTCCAGCAGTATTATATCCTTTCTATCCCAAGGCAATGAAATAGCCTCACAGTTAGTGCATGGTATTGACAGGTCCAGTGAGGAAGAGATGGGGGGCACCCGTCTGGCCCTAGCACCATCTTACCCATGTCCTCAACCCTCCCTGCTTCTGCTGAGGAAGGTTCATAACCCAGCAGCAACACAGACTCATGGTACGATATTTTTTCCAACAGTAAAGTACCTAATTGGTCTCAAAGATTTTACAAAACATAGTCTTTGAAGTGTGTTGAGTAATGTTTGCCCTATAGGTATATCTTCAACTGTGGAGAAGCTACTTACAATGGTTCATAATAACAACATGTAATACTTTGTAGCTTGCATCAAAACATCATTGTTATGACTATGCTGTATGTACGTTGCTCTATAGATGATGTTCTGGTGTCTCTGCAAGTGTTTCTTTAACGTTTTTATGCAAATAAAACTATGCTATATGCTAAGACAAACATTTGACTAACTGGCATTAGATACAAAGCTTACCTAACTGTTTTGATTTATGTGTAAATTCAACTTAAAGACATATTTAGGAACTGAACTTGTTGGTAACCCAGGGACTGCCTGTGATACTACACTCTCATTTGACGTCTCCCAGTTTTGATCTCAACAAAGTACTCTGCTTTTTCTTACTTACATTTTTTTGTCACCTAAGATTTTAATCACATACGTCAGTCAATATGCCAAATTTGAAACAAAATGAAAATCACTCCTTAACTTTGCATTGTAGAAATCATTAAAAAACAACCACAGACTAGAAAACTCAAAGGATATGACCTCAAAGAACAAGTCAGAGGCGTTTTCTATACAATTAGTGTCTTAGGCTGGGTTATCTAAAGGAGCGAAATCAGCGAAGAGCATAGGTGTGGATATAGACAACTTAGACATGCAGACACAGATGTGCTGTTGTTGTTAGGTGCCATCAAGTTCCCTCCAACCCACAGTGACCCCACACACACCAGAATGAGACGTTGCCCCAATCCTGCGCTACTCTTGTTGCCCTGCTTGAGCACATGACTGCCGCCAATGTGTCAGTTCATCTTGCTGAGGATAGTTCCCTTCGCTGCTGACCCTGTGTTTTACCAAGCATGATGTCATTCTCCAGGGACTGAGTCTTCCTTATACCATGTTCAAAGTATGCGTGACATAGTCTGGCCATCCTTTTTTCTAAGGAATATTCTGATTGTATTTCTTCCAAAGCAGATTTGTTCTTTTTTTTTTTTTCAATCCATGTTGTATTCAATATTCATTTTTAGCACTTGAAAGACATCTCTTATAGACAATTTGCCTAATACAATTCATGTTTTGATTTCTTGACTGCTACTTCCATGGGTGCTGGTAGTAGATCTAAGTAAAATGAAATTTCTTTTAAAAAAAAAATTATGACTGAGTGAAAATGTACATTGCCATATAAATTTACATGCCCACCTATATGCAGTTTCCACTGCTCTCCTTGCTCGGTGACAGCACACTATTCCTCTCTGCTCCATACATGTCTCATCCTCCCAACAGTCTCCTTTCCTCTCCTCTCCACCCACTCTCCTTCCTCCAGCCAGAGGTCAGCAGGATGATATCCTATAGATGCATAGAACCATACAACTTCAATCTTTTCTCCATCTATCATAACATTGCTTGCTGGTCAGTTACAAGGATTTTTTTTCCTTGGTGTTGAGGTACAATCCATACTGAAGGCTGTGGTTTTTAATCTCCATCAGTAAGAAATTCAAATCCCTTCTCTTTCAGCAAGCAAGGTTGTGTTATCTTCGTAACTCAGGGTGTTAAGTCTTCTTCCAATTCTGATGCCCGGATCTTCATATAGTACAACCTTTCAGATTATTTGCACAGAATACAAATTGAATAGATATGGTGAATGGATACAACCATAAAATACACCCTTCCTGACTTTAAACCACACAGTATTCCCTTGAATACTTGAAAGCTCTCCTTGAAAGACTGCCTCTTCATCCATGTACAGAATCCTCATGAGGACAATTAAATGTTCTGGAGTTCCTAGTCTCCAAGGTGTTGTCCACAGTTTGTTATGATTCACATGATCAAATGTCTTTTCATAGTGAATAAAACACAGGTTAACATCATGCTGCTATTCTCTGCTTTCAGCCAAGGTCCATCTGACATCAACAGTGATATCCCTGGTTCCACATCCTACTCTAAATCTAGCTTGAATTTCTGGCAGTTTGCTGTCAATAAACTACTAAGGCTGCTTGTAAATGATGTTCAGCAAAATTTTGCTTGCATGTGATAATCAATGATATGGTTTGATAATTTCCACATTTACAAATTATGTACATATATGTATTTATATACAGAGAGATTTATATCAAAGAAATTTCTCAGGTTATTGCAGAGGCTAGAAAGGCCCAAATCCATCAGTCAGGTTGGAGCCCTCTGAGTCATACAGCTGAAGGGTCTGGCAAACCCAGGATCAGCAGACCAGACAAGAAGCCTCTGGCACACAGACTGCAGAGGGTGATGACTCCCAGGACTGGCGGTAAGCAGCTAGCTAGAATTCTAAGAACTGGAGGTCAGATACAGGATGCAGAGTGAGCAAAACCCAGAGAGCTTTGCCAGGAAGTCCATGTATGCAGACCCTAGTCCCAGGAAACTCTCTTTTACCTGATCGGCTGCTCATGGCAGGTCTCTTCATAGTGATGATTATGTTATATCACATTCTGTTACAAAAATGCTTATATAATTACATAGCTGCCAAACTGCATCATAACTACCAGACGACTGAGAATCATGACCCAGTCAAATTAACGGACAACCTTAAACATTACAATTGTGACAAATTATTCTACTCAGTCAATTCAATTTTGCTCATCTTTAAATGAGGTAGAATTAGGTTATACCTATTTTTAGTCTTCTAATAAGTTTATTAATATATTGTGTTCTCTTTTATGAATTTTTTTCTGAATAACCTGTAAAAAATTGCTAATAATCTTCAAATTCTACTGTGTCATGGATTGAACAGTGGCCCCAAAAAATGCATAGTTATGTGACTGGGCTATGATTCCCAGTAGCTCTGATTGTCTTCCTTTTTGTGATTTTTCCTATGCTGTATGTTAGAGGATTAATGTGGGATTGTAAATCCCTTCACAAGATCACCTCCCTGCTCCACAGTAAAGGGAGTTTCCTTGGAGCATGACTTGCACCACCCTTTACCCTTTTATCCTACATGAGATGAAAGGAAAGAGAAGTAAGCAGAGAATTGGGAAACTCACACCATCAAGAAAGCAACATTGGGAGAATTGATATGATAATTGGTTATCTTAAATGCACATGCATTTTTTTAACCGTACTGCAGATGAAGCCTTACCAGAGCAAACCAGTTTGTCTTTAAAACATTTTTACACATAATTGTTTTGTGACAATGGTTGTCAACCCCAAGACATGTCACTACTGTCTCTTTTTCAATCTTGGGTTCCCTACTATAAGCTTTCTTGTTCCCTCCTGTCTTCTAGCGCCCTGGGCTGGTGTGCGCATTTAGTTTTCTTTTGTTTTACAGGCCTGTCTAATCTTCAGCTGAAAAGTGAACCTCAGAAGTGACTTCATTACTGAGTTGAAAGGGTGTCCAGATGGCATACTCTTGGAGTTTCTTCAGTCTTTGTCAGATTGTAACTGAACCCTGCTCAGGTTCTTATCCTGTCTTATTAGCTGATTGAAATAAAATAGACACCAGTTGCAAGGGAAACAAAAAATGTCCAGCTTACTGTCTGAGAAGACAAGTAGCAACGTGGTCGAGCTACCTACCATCATGCCTGGGCTGGTGGTCTGAGGGGGAGGGGAAGCCTTTTATTCGTAACTGCATTCAGGAGTTGGGTTTGATACCAGAGCTCTCTGCCCTTAGCTCTCCCATGTCCATATTGGGAGGCCCAGATATTAGAACATCTTCCACCGGATGTCAGTGTGATAGGACCCCTCACTTCCCAGATGGCACTGGGAGAAAGTGTGGGCTAGCACGTATCTTCCTTTCCAGCGATAATTGCGTCTAGGGTCTGAGGAAAGACACATGCTCCGGGGTCTAGGTTGGGCTGATGCAGTGGACAGAGCTACTTACCCGTTGTGACTTATGAAAAGACTGCTCGAAACGAGCTCCTGGTTACCAAAACAAAGAAAGGAAGATAAGAGGTGTTGATTGGGAGTCTCATGTGTCATAATTTTTTTTATTATTATTATTTTTATTTTTCTCCAGCCTGTTCAAGACTCTCTACCACGATCTCTTTCCAAAAAATTGGTAGTGGTAGCCAGGTAACATCTAACTGTGCTAGACTCCAGCTGGTAAGGCGCTGTAGTATGTATGGTCCAGTAGTCATTTTCACCAGTCTTTCCTTTGTGTCTTCAGTTTTCTTCACTGTCCATTGCTCCTGATTGTATGAGGCTAGTGGATTACCTTAGATGGCCACTCACAAGCTTTTAAGACTCCAGAGACTATGCAGCAAAGTAGATGTAAAACATTTTCTTTACAAACTATGTTATGCCAGTTGAGTTACAAGTTTCCTGAGTCCATGGTCCCCGGAGCCCTCAGCCCAGTAATTCGGTCCCTCAGTTTGGTTATGTCTATGGAGCTACCGTGAACTTACATGCATTTTTGAAATAACATACATCTTGTTGTTTTTCTCTCCAACTCAGCCTAGAATAAAAACACTAAAGCACCTAATGAGCAAAAGTAGAAGAAGCAAATGAACTCAGAAGAGTACATGAGATATTAGATTCTACAAATCAAAGAAAGGCTCTAAAATAGGAAGCCAATAGCAGCTCCAGTCAAAACTACCAAATTGAAGGCTGAGGGAAAGATTGGACATTAAAGGATAAAACAGTCCACAACAAAAAGAGAAAATAGTTCAAAGTATCTAACTCAAGTTGAAGACTAGAGTGAAAAATAAGTCACATAAGTGATCCTTGTCCCTTACTATTGCTTTAGTTAGTGCGCCACTGCTTCCCTCAGGATGAAAAATGCAGCACTTAAATGTAGTATATTCTCAATAAACACCACCAAATTGAATTTTACAAAAAGCAGGCACTTCCAAAAACTAAATAGAAATGAAAGTTCCAAGAATGAAAAATAAGTTAGAAGTTCTCAATATATTTAAATCCATGAGTCGCTGATTAGCTAGATTCTGTCTCATCACAAACTCAACTTGGGTTGCACTGAGGAATCTATGGAGCTACCGTGAACTTACATGTATTTTTGAAATAACATATATCTTCTTGTTTTTCTCTCCAACTCAGCCTAGAATAAAAAAACTAAAGCACCTAATGAGCAAAAGTAGAAGAAGCAAATGAACTCAGAAGAGTACATGAGATATTAGATATTAGATATTAGATTCTACAAATCTAATTTTAGGTGCAAACACCTAAATGCCTTATGAACACATCTGAAGAAATTTCTGATATATGCAATAGTCCCTAGGTGCAGCAAATAGTTTTTGCTACACCTGTAACATAAAGGTTGGCGTTTCAAATCCACCCAACAGTAACACCAGAGAAAAGGCCTGGCAAGCTGCTTCTGTTAAGATTACAACCAAGAAAACTTCATGAAGCAATTCTGATACGTAACTCATGGGATCACCATAAGTAGGATTTGACTCAACAGCAACGAAGAACAACACGCAAGTTTCAGCATTTTAGCAGAAATCCTGAAATTAACATCATAAACTATTCCAGACAAATATTTTTTGCCAAAAAGTTGAAAGATAAATGAAGTAACTAAATCTTTTATTACTCAAAGTTGAAGCTTGATTACTATTTGTGTAACTAATGTGTATGCACACTATGTGTTTAATATCAATTTCAAATAATTATCTTGAAGAATATTTAAATCTGAACCTAGGTTCTGCTTTGTTTCCTCTTTATGTGAAATTCAAAGGTACATAAACAGGGGATGTCCACATTATTTTCATGAACATTCACTGCTGATAAAAATACATGTACATGACAGTTTCAAGGGAGGTCACTACTCCATATACATACGTAATCACACAGCAACCCTACAGGATGGAGTAGAACTGATCCACAGAGTTTCCAAGGAGCACCTGGTAGATTCAAAACACTGATCTTTTGGTTAGCAGCTGTAGCACTTAACCATTAGGCAACCACTAAGCCACTGCCATTTAGTCGATTCTGACTCACAGTGACTCTATGTCATCAGGGTTTCCATAAATAATCACTACTATAAGACTCGACAGCACTTGGCTAGCTCTCTAAGAATGCATGTGCATGACAGTTTTAAGGGAGGTCACTACTCTATATATTTAGGAGAATAAACAATAGACATTGTGGCGAAAATTATATTTTTGGTTATATGAATTGTAAAGATAATTTTAATACTGATTTTAAAAGGTTAGGCTTTATAATTTATTATTTTATTTTGAGTCTTTTCGTCTCAGCTGTTCCTTTATTATATGACTGAATGATTCCAAATGTTACCGGATTAGGTAGGCCAGAGACAAGCCTAAACAGGTCAAAAAATTAGTTAGCTTTCTTTACTTTTAATGAAGCCTTAGGAATTTTGAACATTTGCACTGTAGTTTATTTCAAAGAAGACTATAAGCAAGTTCAGTGTCCTAAAGGAGAGTTAGTAGTAGCTTTTGTCTTTGAAGGGTCATATTTTCTCATAAAGAGCATAATAGTTGGTGCTTTATTAGGAATTGAAAACACTTATAGTCATAGGTTATTACAAACATTATTCAAAAGTTATCTTTCTTTATTGTGATTGAGTGAAAGTGTACCATCCAGATTAAACTTACATGCCTGCCTAACTGCACCTCCTTCTGCACTCCTTGCCCTGTGACAGCTCACTCCTTTTCATTCTGTACATGTTATATCCTCTTAACAATCTCCTGTGGCTTCCTCTCCACCCTTTCCTCTCCCTTCCAGTAAGAGGCCAGTAGGACAGCATCCTATAGATGCATAGAACTGTAAAGCACACACACCATATGATTACATTCCATCCCTGAGTCTGCTCCATTCCTGTCCAAAGAGTTGACTTCATTAATGCTTTCTGAGCAGGGGCTGCAGCAGGTCT
Organism: Heterohyrax brucei; assembly: GCA_028571685.1. NCBI lineage: Eukaryota > Metazoa > Chordata > Mammalia > Hyracoidea > Procaviidae > Heterohyrax > Heterohyrax brucei. Next base: position 112,074,293 of record CM053148.1, read on the forward strand.
CAGAGCCACGCTCCCAGGGGAACTCCCAGGCCTTCAGACTGTCAGTTGCAGACTTTTAGTGGAGTTCTTGAGGTGCATCCCTCTTTTTCTCACGTTGCCACCGTGACCTGACATCGTGTGCCCCATCATGACTATCATTGTCGGTGGCCGGACACCACTTGCTTCTTCCAGGCACATGTTGATACAATCGCCCATTCACACGGGTCCTTCTGTCTGGGCTCTTTTTTCCTCATGTCTTTATTGTCCTCGGTGATCACCTGCTCCAGCTGAGTTGGAATCATTTGTTGTACCTTAAATGGCAGCTTGCTAGCTTGTAAGACCCCTGACAACAGTCACCAACATAGGGTGCAGAAGACCCCCTTAGCAATAGCCTAGTTACCCCAATTGGCCTTGATGCCCCCGGAGAGCATGGTTCCCGGACCCCCACCCCTACAACTCTATCCTTGCAGTATTGGGTTAAAATTAGAAGAGTTTTCATTTTATGTTGAAGTCCAATTAAGCTGATCTCTCCACTGTGTGCTGCCACTGCTTTCACCCAACCAAATTTCTATCAAGTATCTAATCTATGATCAGCCCTGTCCCTCCCTCCCTTCCATTGCAGCAAAGAGTCTTTTCTTCTGTATATGAGTCTATTTTTAAGTCCTTATAGTAGGAGTCTCATACAGTGTTTGTCCTAGTACTGCTGACTGACTTCACTCAGCATAGTGGCTTCCAACTAAAACCAGGCTGCGAGATATTTCCTAAAATCATCACTGCTTTATCATTGCATAGTGATCCACTGAGTGTATGTACTACAGTTTGTTAATCCATTCATCTGTTGTTGGGCGTCTAGATTGATTCCATCTTTTAGCTACTGTGGACTGGGCTACAACAAACATTCACATGCATGTATCTATTCGTGTGACTGCCCTTGATTCTGTAGGATATATTCTGAGCAGTGAGATTACTGGATCAAAGGGTATATGTATATCCAGATTTTTAAGGAAGCACCGGATTGCTTTCCATAGAGGTGGTATCCTTTCGCATTGCCACCAGCAGCGTAGGAGGGTTCCAATTTCTCCACAGCCTCTCCGGCATTTGTTGCTTTGTGTTTTTTGAATCATGGCCAACCTTGTTGGAGTGAGATGGTATCTGTAGTAGTTTTGATTTGTATTTTTTTAATAGTTAATGGTCATGAGCATTTCCTCAGGTGTCTTTTGGCTGTCTGGATGCCCTCTTTGGTGAAGTGTCTGTCCATTTCCTTTGCCCATCACTTACTCTGGTTATTTTCCCTTTTCTTGTTAAAATTTTGCAGTACCTTCTAAATTATGGTGATCAGACATCAGTCCAACATGTAACTGTCAAATAATTTTCCTATTCTGTTGATGGTCCTTTAATTCTTTTGATAAACTCTTTGGATGAACAAAAGTGTTTGATTCTCAGTAGCTCTCACTGATTTATTTTCTCTTCTGTTGATCATGCTTTGTCAGATTTTGAAGTCAGTCTAAGCTGTGTATTAAAACTTCCAATGTTGATCCTATTTTTTCTTGCATTATCTTTTACTTTTAGGTTTGATATTTACGTTTTTTATCCCGTTTGAGTTAGTTTTTGTGTAAGGTGTGAGATATGGTGCTTGTTTCTTCAGTTTTCTGCAGATGGATAGCCAATTGTACCAGCACTATTTGTTAAAGAGACTGTTGTTATCCCAGTTTACAATCTCAGGGCCTTAGTCAAATATGAACGTTCATAAGAGGATGGAGACATCTCTGGGGTCTCAACTCTATTCCATTTGTCTATGTGTCTTTCTTTGTACTAGTACTATGCTGTTTTGACTACTGTGGCAGTGCAGTCGTTTCTAAGGTCAGGTAGTGTCAGGCCTCCCACTGCATTCTTCTTCTTCAGTAGTGCTTTGTTTATCCGAGGTTTCTTTCCTTCCCAGACAAAGTTGGTGATGTGTTTCTCCATCTCATTAAAAAATGTCACTGGAATTTGTATTGGGATTGCATTATATAAGTAGATTGCTTTGAGTAAAAGAAGACATTTTCACAATGTTAAGTCTTCCTATCCATGAGCAGGGTAGATTTCTCTGTTTATGTAAGTCTCTCAGTTTCTTACAGTAAGGTCTTATAGTTCTCTTTGTATAAGTCTCTTATTTCTCAAGTTAGATTTATTCCTAGGTATTTTATCTTCTTGGGGGCTATAGTAAATGGTATTGATTTGATGATTTCTTCTTTAATGATTGCTTTGTTAGTATAAAGGAATCCTACTGATTTACTTATGTTTATTTTATAATGTGATACTTTGCTGAACTCCTCTATTAGTTTAAGTGGTTTACTTATGAATTCTTTAGGATTCTCTGCATATACAATCATATCATCTGCAAATAGGAAGATGTTTGTCCATTCTTTGCCAGTGCAGATACTCTTAATTTCTTTGTCTCATCTAATTGCTCTGGCCAGAACTTCTAATACAATGCTGAAGAGAAGTAGTGAGAATGGGTATCTTTGTGTTGTTCTTGTTCTCAACGGGGATTCTTTCTGTCTCTCTCCATTCAAGATGATGTAGGCAGTTGGCTTTGTGTAGATGGCCATTATTGCATTGAGGAATTTTCCTTCTATTCCTATTTTGCTGAGAATTTTTAGCATGAATCAGTGTTGGGCTTTGTTAAACACTCTTTCTGAATCAATTGACAAAATCAGATGATTGCCACCTTTTGTGTTATTTATGTGGTTGATCACATTGTTTTTTGGATGTTGAACCAGTCTTGCATCCCTAGTATGAATCCAACTTGGTCATGACGAATTATTTTTTGGATATGTTGTTGAATTCAATCAGCAAGCATTTTGTTGAAGATTTTTTTATCTAAGTTCATGAGTGATATTGGTCTGTAATTTTCCTTTTCTGTGGGATCTTTCCGTCTTTGGTATCAGGGTTATGCCAACTTCACAGAATGAAATTGGGAGCATTCCATGCATGGCTGTGTTGTGAAATAGTCTCAGTAGTATCAGAATTAACTCTTCTCTGAAAGCTTGGTAGAATTCTATGGTGAAGCCATAGTTTGGGGATGACTTTTTCAGTCTCTTCCTTTGTGATGGGTTTATTAAGTTGTTCTATTTCACCTTGTGATAATTTTGGTATGTGACACGAATCTAGTAATTTGTCCATTTCCTCTAGGTTTTCAAATCTGTTAGAGTACAGTCTTTTGTAGTATTCTGTCACAGTACTTTTGATTTCAGTTGGGACTGTTGTGACATCTCCCATCTCATTTCTTATTTGGGTTACTGATTTCCTCTCCTGTTTTTGTTTAGTAAATTTAGCCAATGGTTTGTCAATTTTGTTGGTCTTTTCAAAAAACCAGCTTTGGTTTTGCTAATTTTTTCAATTGTTCTTCTATTCTCTAATTTATTTAGTTCTGCTCTAATCTTTACGATCTATTCTCCTCTGGTGCCTAACGGGTTCCCCTGTGGTCCTCTTTCTACTTGTTCAAGCTGTTGGTTGTTTCTTTGGTTGGGTCCTTTCTTCCTTCCATTATATGCATTTATAGAGATAAACTGAGCTCTGAGCACTGCTTTGACTCTAGCCCGTAGGTTCTGGTAGGATGTGTTGTCATTCTCATTTGAATCTATAGATTTCTTTACTTAATCCGTGATTTTTTCTATAATCCGTGGCTTTCTGAGCAAGGTGTGGTTCAGTTTCCACGAGTTCCACCTTGTATCAATGTTTTTCTGCTATTGATTTTGACTTTTATATTCTGAGAAGATGCTTTACGATAATTCAGTGGTTTGGTTTTTGTTGAGATTTGCTTTATGTCCTAACACATAGCCTGTTCTGGAAAATGTTCCATGTGTGTGGGAGAAGAAGGTGTACTTTTCTGTTGATTGATAAAAAGCTCTGTATGTGTCAATGGGGTCTAACTGGTTAATTGTCGCAATAAGATTTTCTGTAAATTTACTGAGCTTTTTACTAGATGATCTGTCAATTACTGAAAGTGGAGTGTTGAAGTCTCTAACTATTGTTGTGGAGTGATCTATCTCATTTTTTAATGTAGTCAGTGTTTGTTCCATGTATTTAGGTGCTCTGGCATTGGGTGCATAAATATCTAATATTGTTAAGTCCTGCTTGTTGTATTGAACCTTTCAGCAATAGTGATCATCTTTGTCTGCGATTAAATCATCCTTCTCCTGCAATTAAAATCTACTTATCTGAAATGAGTATTGCCACACCTGCTCTTCTTTGTATATTGTTAGCTTCGTATATATTAATCCATCCTTTAATTTTCAGTTTGTCTGTATCTTTAAGTCTAAGGTGTGTTTCTTGTAAGCAACATATAGACAGGTCATGTCTTTTGATACAGGATTTCATTCACTGTGTCTTTACTGAAGTGTTCAGTGTAATTATTGATAAGTATGTGTTTACTGCTGCCATTCTGATGTATTTATTTTTATGTTGGTGCTTTCTCTGTTGCTCTTAATATTCTGTTGTGGGACATTCTTCTTTATGGGTTGATTTTTTCATCTTTTTCAGTTTGGTTTTGAGTTTGTTGAGTCTCCTATATTACGTTTCTTGTTTTGATATGTTGCATTGTTACTGTGTTCTGCATCTTCTCCTACAATTCCCCTTAATATTCTAAGTTTAAACCCAATTTTAACTTCTGCATATCTTTTTAACTTCCCCTCCATTTCAAAAGACTACAGCTGCTGTAGTATATCCCTCTTTATAGTGTAATGGTGTCATAGTTTTCATGATATGATTCCTGGATCTCTTCTTTTAGTATTGTAGCTTTCATTGAGTTCTGTGCCTTCCCTAGCTGAGTAGGATTCTAGAAATCTTGTCCTGCATTGCCTCCTTAAATATACATTTAATGGTTTTGTTTTTCTAAGCAAATATCTTCTTTCAGTATTTCTTGTAGTTTCTCTAAGCTTCAGTTTATCTGTGAACATCTTAATTTCATCTTCATATTTGAAAGACAGTTTTTCAGGGCATATAATTCTTGGTTGGAAGTTTTTCTCCTTCAAGGCTTTGAATGTGTCATCCCACTGCCTCTTTGCCCAAATTGTTTCTTCCAAGAAGTCGGATGAAAGCCTGAAATTTAGAAAGTGGGCTCTTAAGGTCTTGCTGACCGTGTAGAAGTTATGAAGGAGAGAGAAGCCTGAGAAATAACATGTAGGTTTCTGGTTTGTCAGTAGTATCCAAAACAGAGAAAAAACAATGCAACAACAAAAAAAAAAAAAACCTTGTACTCATTGTCAAGTCACTTTCAATTCTTAGTGACTCTATAGGAGAGAGTAGGACTGCCCCAAGGGGTTCCCAAGGAACAGCTAGTGGATTTGAACTGCTGACCTTTTGGTTAACAGTCAAGTTTTGAGCTCCAAGACAAGTAGAGGAACTATAAAAGGATGAGAAAATGTGAGGGAGTTATATGTGGTGGTAAATTTTATCTTGAATATGTTAAGACAGATATTCCCATGGGATGTTTCTGCTCTGTAAACAGAAATAAGTGTTTGAAGAAAAGGAGATCAACTTGACTCCGATGACCTTTAAGATTTTCCAGTCTCCAGTATTCTCAGACACTGTTATTTGGTCATTTCATGTTTCATTGCGATAGGGCTTCCCTACTATATTTTGAGGTGGAGATAGATTTAAAAAATACCGAAAATCTTCTCATTATTATACCTTCTTCTATTGAAGGAATTTCAATTCTCTAGGCCTTCCTATTTGAGTTTATATAGTTCTGCCAGCCCACCAAAAATATGTAGACAATAGAACTGATGAAAATAAGTTGGAACAATAAAAAGCAACATAAAATCTTAACATGATGCAAGTTTAAAGTCATTCTCTGGAGGAGGATAAGAAAGAAAATATGTTTTGGAAAATTACCATAAAACCTTGCAAAGAAAATAAAGATGTTTTTGATGAAGCTTCAAGGAATGATCACATGTTCTTACTTAAGGTAGGATTCTGTAAATTCTTACTTGACTACATTATTCTATTTTATTTCGAAGACTGAGCACTGCACAAATATCTGTAACTTTTTAAAAATTTTGATTACTGTCCAAGAGCTTTTACTACCATAATATTTATCTATTTATTAGACATTTGACAAATATCTAGATTATGAATCTGCCACCTCTGAAGTGGCTGACGATTTCCCCGGTAGTACAAACAGAAATGTCTAAGCTACTAACTGAAAGTCTGGAGGTTCGAATCTACTCAAAGGTGCCTCAGAAGTTAGGCACAGTGAGCTACTTCTGAAAAACACAAAAGTTGCATTGAAAAGCACATGGAGTACAGTTCTCCTCTGGCACACAAGGTCGTCATAAGTCTGCATCAACTCAGCGGCGAGTGTTTTGTTTTTTCTAAGCTGGATGAAAAACATCTGAAGTTAATGAAGAGCACCAATAGGTGAACTATATTTTGATGTAAGACTACAGAACTCAAACCATCTTGTGTAGGAAAATGACCTTCACTGAGGAAAGACAGTTGCACACATGATCTGACACTCTTCCCTCCAAATGGAGAGCAGTGACCCCCTCAGATGGCTCTCGGGACCTCCGTGAGCTGTTCTTTTCCCAAGCACAAAATTTATGATGTAGTCAGGTGACAATGCTGATTTCTTAACATTTTAGCACCAGAAAGATGGCAGCATGCATATTTACCAGCCAAGTAAATCAGCTAATTAAATCACACAAAGTGATTTTATAGTTTTGGAAAAAACAGAGATAAAAATATACTGCTAGCAATGCAACACTTTAAAATGATAGTCATAGCAATGAAATCACTTGTATTGTGTTTACCTTAAGAAAAAAAGCATAATCCTCTCTCTCAACTCATGTAACATTGCAGGGAACACTTAAGCCTGCCCTAGTCCTGTGGTAACACAGATCCCCTGTTGTGAGGAATAATTAAACTTGAGCAAATCACTCTAAAAGCTTATGGAAGCAAACACCAAAAGCCTATAAAGAAGGATTGTGACTATCAAAAAAAATGGGAGTGCGGAGCACTTGCTGGGGTTGATTTAAAAGCTACTGTAGTTAAATTAGATGACTTACAATGGAAATTTTAGCTACTTCCCCATTCAATATTATTTCACCGTGTAATTACTTTAATCATTTTCAATTAATGTAAGTGAATGGTGCCCCACAAACCAATTTTATTCACACAGGGTATGTCTTGTTTAATGCACACCAAAGACAAAATCTTGCTTAAGATATAAAATACTTTGAAAGAATATCACTGGCATCCCCAGGACTTTTTCAGAGTGTACGTGCTTCCTGAAATGCCTCCTGGAACATGCCTTTCACTACCTAGAATCTGAAACAAATTTGAGGAGGGAGCTATTACATATGGGAAGATGTAGAGGTAGTTGAGTTGACAGTTGTTTATAGCTTACAGCTCTGACAGGAATCACAATAGAGAGTCCAGTTCTGAAGTGACTTCTGCAGGTCACCCTTAAGGCAAAGATTAGATTTGCCATAAAACAAAATTAACTAAATGGGCACATCAGCCTAAGGGTAAAGAAGAGAAGGCAAGAGTGAATAGAAAAGCTGGTAATGCAGAACCCAAGGTCAAGAAGAAGGGGAGAGTGTTAATATGTTGTGACATTGGCAACCACTATCGAAAAACAATATGGATATTAGCTGTTTAATGAGAAATTAAGTTGTTCTGTAAGCTTTCTTCTAAAGCTCTATTTTAAAAAACAATAAGTAAATTGATGTTTCAGAACCTTAATTTCTGGCTTTATGATAATTACCAATTAAGTAAACTGATAATAAAGGTTGCTGAATGTTTGGAAAAATCTCATCAAGCAAAGAAGAGATTTGGCTTTGAAAATAAAATAATAAATCCAATATAGAGAAAGGTAGGTAGGTAGACATTTATGTCCAAACTAATTTCAGACTTCTACTTGTGTAAAGGGAATACAGGCACCCTGGGGAGAGCAAATAGTTAAAGCATTTGGCTGCTAACTGAAAGATGGAATGTCCATGCAGTGATGCTTCAGATAAGAAGGCCTGGTCATCTACTTTTGAAAAATCAGCCACTGAAGACCCGATGGAATACAGCTATACTTTGACACCAGGGGTTGGAATTAACAGTAACTAGCACTTGTAACATGAGAATTATATAGCCATTCACATGATGGACCAATCCTCTAATTCCAACTGCACCTTCACACTCCACACTTACTCCAAATTTCATGCTTTTGTTGAAGTATAATAATGTAATAACAGATTTAAAATTGTCACTTGAAACCAAAAACAGATTTGTTATGAAGCAAACAGCATTCTACCACCAGCATTAGTGTTATGGAAAAACCTTAGGAATTCTTCCAGAATTAAAAGTACAAAATACACAGTATTGAGAAGTGCAAATGGTAGCAAAGATTATAAAAAAAAAAAAATACATTCCTTAGGAAACAACCAGAAGTCCCTGAGTGGCATAAATTGTTAAGGGTCAACTACTAGCTGAGAGGTTGGGGTTTGAACATATCCAGAGATGCCTCAGAACATAAGCCTGTTTATGTTTCCCAAAGGTCACACAGTCTTGATACGCCAAGGAGAAAATCCACTGTGCACACCTGGAGTTGGAGTTGCCAAGAATTAGAATCAGCTGGACAGCAGTTAACAACAATAACAAAATGAAACAATCAGAATAAGTAGGAGTTTATTCAATGACAAAATACTTGAAAGCATGTCTAAAGTAAAGCAAGATCTGAGTCAAAATTGTTCAGAAAAGGATTCTACGTGAGGTATACATGGCATAGATTCCAGCAGATGTCTGCTCTACTGAAAACTGGGCTCCCCGTCACAAATAAAGGCCGAGCAGAGGCTGACTGAGCATTGCCTGCTCTGTGATTCAGCCCCAATCCATTTGGATTCAAGATAATCAGCCTCAACTATCTCTGCCTGAGAGAACTTCTCCTGAAGAAATAGCATTTTTAGTATCTACAATTTTAGACACCATTTAATGCATTTAAGAAAAGAAAAAAACAAACAAACAAACAAACTACTAGGCTTGTCAAGAGAGAGTGCCATATAACCAAAAACCAAGAGAAAGAAAATGGGAGGTAAAATTCATGAACAGAAACCATCATGATATTTTTTATTTTGTAAAAATAAAATTGAATTCTGGAAAAAAAATACAATTTTTCAAGTTCCAAATGTATTAGATAGGTTTTCCAGATGTTAAGATTAATGCACTGGAATACATCATGATAGAAAATGTTTGAGGTATTTTCTGAGAAATGATGAAACATTTAAGGGTGTTGAAGAGAAAATATAATATGAAACATAGATGTTTTCAAACAAGAGTTGATTTTAGAATCAACAGATACGCACTAAAATACTGAAAAAAGTTCCTATGACATAAGGAAAACTATCTCAGATAGAAAATTAGAATGTAAGAGAGAATAAAGTCAGAAGGAAGAGAAATTTGTGAACTAGAATAAATAAATGCATTCATAAATAATTTAAAATATAGATAGTGTGTATTAAATAAATCTTAGATTTACTTCTTTTGGGAGAAAATGGAGGACTCATTAATAAACTAACTCAGTCTTAGAGTGAGGACTATCTATGCACAGTAAAATATGAAGAAGTTACAAAAAAATAAATAGGTTACCTACACAAAGATTAATTTTTGGCACAAAAACTTCATAACCAAATCCATAAGTTTTCAGGCAATCAGTATCAATGCATATGACAGAAAAATGCAGTTCCTAAGGGAAAAAAAACACAATTGACCAATGAATAAGTATTTGCAAGTATGTTTAATCTCAAAATGAAAAGTAAAACTGCCAAATGAAAATAAAAGAGATTCTTTTTTTCACTCTCATACTGTCAATGATTAACAAAAATAGTTCCTAAAATTCACTTTTGGTAAGGGTGTTAAGGAACTTGAATATCACTATATATTAATTTGGGGCTTTAATTAGAATGACATTGAACCAAAACCCCAAGTCCATTGTCATCATGTGGATTCTGACTCATAGCAATTCTATAGGACAGAATAAAACCAACCCATACGGTTTCCAAGGCTGTGATCTTTACAGAGCAGACTGCTGCATCTTTGTCCCTAGGAGTAACTAATCACTTTCAACTGCTGACCTTTCTGTTAACAGCTGAGCTTTTAACTACTGTGCCATGAGGGCTCCTTAGTGCCACGCTATTGGAGGGAAACGTCCATCAAAACAATCTTTTTAGTACTAATTCTGTTGATTCCCCAAATTCTCTTTCTAAAAATGATTCCAGTCTTTTTACAGAAATGCTTGTTCCAGTGTATAGGCTCATATCTAAGTGATAGATATAATGTTTAAAGCAACATAATTTAGAAATCTTTTCAGAGCTACAAATACTATAAATAGAAAATCTCCTTTAGGGTCGCCATGAGTCGGATCCGACTCGACGGCACTTGGCTTTGGCCTTTATGGTAAGCTGATCCAAAGATAGATTATTACATAATAAAAAAGGAAAAAAGTGGAATTGTAATGAAAATCATGTGAAATAAAATTAAGGTACTGAATGATGCGTGTAACATGAATATGTAGCTATGTTTATCTTTGTTGAATTTCTGACTCAATGAGAAACTGTTGAAGGTATTTACCTCTTGTGGTGAAACCAGCAGCTAGCAGTGAAAGTTGGGGCTGAGGGAAACTGAGAAACTACCATTCACTCTTCATTTTAAATGCTTTTGTATTATTTTAAAACCACATATTACCTTAGAAATACCAATTTTGACCACAACAAAAAAGGAAAGGAAAATAAATGAAAAAATGTAAGAAATTGATGAAACACTGTGTCACACTGGAGTTTTTTGCTGGACAGTGTGGTGATGAACTTTTGAAGCATTTCCTCAGTGGTACCACAACTTGAACTAGCTGAGATGCCTACTAACATGGCTTATTCAAGAGAAATGAGCTGTCCTACCGTAGGATGGCCTAAACAAAGGTCAGTCTTAAGATGTCCCCTAACTCCCTCAAGTAACTGTTTTAGTTCATCTCAGTGCATCAGCCTGAAGGTTTACACAGAGACATAACCATCACTGACACGCACACTGGTTGTGAAGCGATCAAAAGAACACAGAAGAACTCTAATGCATTCTTCATACGTGGTAATGCAGTTTTGGCTTGGGTCTTGTCCTCATATCTTCCTACATTATAACACACAATAACTTAAGATAGCATTAAAACGTTTCACAGAGAGAGGCAGTTGTGTAATGCTGAGAAATGTATTTGACCGTGAAATTATGCCATTACCTTAAAACAGAACTGTCTGTAGTTAATTAGGTGTTAAATAGCTTCTCCCCTCCCCCGCATCTGCAATTACTGGTTTACATGTTACACAAGAAAGAAGGACTTTGTGTGGAAGTCAGCCATTACAACGTGTCCCTTGTTTTCACATTCCAAAGACCCAAAGGCAAGATGAGAAAATGTCACTACTGGAAATGTGAATGAACATTAAAATGAGTGATCCAATAAAAACTTCTGAAGTTACCGGTTTTTATTTTTTTTTCCATTTCCATTTTTGAAATGGGCCCAAACCAAAACAAACAAAAAATTATACATTACATATCAAGAAGAGAACTAACACCCTCATGACAAACTGATAATCTGTGAATATCAATTTATTTGACATTTAAATTCTAAGGGATAAAGATTAGAACATGAAATGTCAAGCACTTTACTTTGGTGATAGAGGAACAACAATCCGTCCTGTCTTTCTTCCCTTTAGAAACAGTCGTTTCTGAACTACAGAGGAAACCCAAAATAAGATGAAAAAGAAGTAACAATCGTGAATAAGGAGTACTCTGTGATGGGACTTTAAATTTAAGCGGTTCCTTTTACTTGACAAGGGTTGGCGTGCATCTCAAAGTAGCAAGAAACTGACTACTAAATACCTAACCTATATTCAAGAAAATGAGATAAAGAGGCCTACTGGATTTCTTTTTTTTTTTCTTTAGTTTGTCCAATCCTGATCATCAGACTGAGAAAGTGACAAAAGCGTAGCACTAAGGAAACATAAATGCACATGTATAAGATAATTTCTTTTCCTTATCAATACCTTGTCCTCACCTAAGTCAATTCCCCATCTTGTGTAAGTGAGATTTTGATAATCCACTTAGAGTAAGATCTCTGAGATTCAAGAAGCACTCTTACGTGACAGCGATTGCTTCCTGCAGGAGTCACTAGTGACTCTTAAGTGGGGTAGGACTGGTACCCACGGTTTACTGAGTAAAGAAGGTAAGGCAGGGCAGAGTACAATGATTCAAGACCAGGAGCAATTTTAAACTCTGTGGAAGGGAAGTGTTACCACATAGAAACTCAACTTCTTGCTCAGCCTAACCCTTATTGGCCAACAAATGATACAACAATGGTACAATGAAAGACCACCAAGTAAACAGAAAAGGTACCTTTACTCCAGCTGACCAGGAAAATGGAGAGAAGAGGAGCTTACTGGTTCCAAGGACTGGAGGGCAGATTGTCTTTAAAGGAGTTTACAACTAAGAAATTCATACAGGTTGTGTATCAGCAACATTCTGAATCATACTATGCAGACACAGTGTGGTTTACACATGAGGACTGCAAATTAAGATTGCAAACTATCCTAGAAAAAGTGCTACATACCTCAGTGCTGAATATCACTGTGGTCACCTTCCAAGTACTCCCCTTGGGCAGCTATGCACCAATGCCAGCACCTAGTCCACCCTTCAAAGAAATTTTGGAACTGTTTTTCCAGAATGGTCATCAGAGCTGTAGTATTGCCTTCATGTCCTGAATGTCGTCAAAATGTCTTCTTTTCAATATTTCCTCTGTCTTGGAGTAAAGAAAAAAGTCATTGGTGGCTAGATCACATGAGTAGGAAGGATGTTCCAATACAGTTATCTATTTATTGGCTAAAAATTCCCTGACAGACAACTACGCAATTAAGTTTGTGAACTTGCCTCCACGCCACTGTGCACAATAGCTGTCCCAGAAAGAGTTCCAAAATTGCTTTGAAGGGCAGACAACGCACTGGCATTGGTTTATAGCTTCCCATGGGGAGTACTTCAAAGGTGACTGTAGTGATATTTAGCAATGAGGTTTGTAGCACTTAGAACAAGTAAGTTCTCAGACTTAATTGTCGGACATTGTATAACCTCTAAGCAAAAGCAGGACTCAAAGGCAAAGCTGGGTCGGGAGAGGAGAGGACCTCAAAGGAAAGAATTTTGTAATATAATGCTATAGAGGAGGACACCAAGAAAATAATACAGCACTCTAGCGTTTTTATCTCAAGAGGAAGGAGAGATGAACAGGGTGGCTGTTAAACTTGAGACAAAGATTTATGGTACTGAGGGAGCATATTAAGTTTTGCTTTTGGACATGAGGTGAAATTTCACTGTGATGGCCCTTTCTGAAAACTCCTTCAAATCTATGTTATTAGCTAGTGTGTTACAGCATCAGAGCTAATTCCAAGCTTCTGAATAGATTATCGAGGTGGCTTGGAGTAAAGGGGACAGCATCGATGTGACTGTGGCCACATTTTAGCTGTAAAGTGCAGAAAGTGCTGTTCAGGAAAACACATGGCTGGTGCTTTCCCGCTCCTCCTCGTCCCAGATACAGAGGGTCTTGCTTTTCAGCCCTCTTCCTGTCAGAAGTTGCTCTAAGAATGGATCTGATATTTATCAGCTCAGCATAATATGAATAAAACATAGTATGCTCGCCCCAACATGTCACTTAAAATGTTATTTGGACTTTGAGACAACTTATTCTTACCCGTTAAACATGGCTACAGATATCAATGAGGTAGGCAGTCCTTTAGATAGAACTCTTTACATTAGACTAAAAATCAGTAGACATTGTCTATTTTATTTCCAATGAAACAATTTCAGATAGTTTATTATTGAAATTTTAATAACTCAACATAGTCTATCAGTACAATAGCGATGACTGGGTAAAAGGCTGACATTGTTTGAGGAGCATTTTATGTGGCCCTTCAGCACACTCCTTGACCTAAAGGCCTGGTATAAAATTGACTCCTACGTGAGAGGCTCCCCGTTGCATAGGGTCGGCTCTCAATAGACCACCAGTCAGCCTGCAGACTACCATACTTCAAATGTGTGTTGTGCCCTTCCCAACTAGGAATGTTGCATTATTTTGGACTTCAGAACTCTTATTTCATACCTGAATCCCACTCCTCTATGACCCAGTCCCAGAGAGGCTATTTTGAAACAAACTGAATTTTCTTCCCTTGTAAAATTCTTCCCTTCTAAGGCAAAGTGGAAAACCAGTACCAACCAACCAACCAACGAAACAGAACCTGAGTATTACCACTAGTGAGTGCCTCAGACTCCACAGACATGAAAGGGTCCTTGTCTTTTTTCTCATAAGAACACACAGAGAACATAGAATTGGGGGTACAGCTGTAGCAAGTTTATTTTACTGAAGAGAAGTAGTCAGTGGGGGCTCATGCCGCTACTAAGAACTGACTGATGATTGGTTCAACTGCAAGAGGTTTTGCAGCTTAGCAAGGGATGATTTATTCATAGCTTTTCCTAGAAAAGGAGGATGTGTTATAATTAGGTACGTGTGCACACATTCATCCTTCAAGTTGGGCTCACTTTGGCCAACGTTGAGCAGGTGCAGGATCACCTTTCATGGGCTTCTATTTCAGTGGCCTGACTTCTTCTGCAGGCTGGATTCAAGCTGGGTTCCGTCATCTTCTGCGCATGCTTTGCACAGCACATGTTGTCCAACTCACACACCAAAAGGTAGTACCAGTCATGTGGTATAAGGAGAGTAGCGTCATCTCTGTCTGTGATAATTAACAGTAATAAGGAGGGCCATGTTGTACTTTCCTTCTCTCGGTTGCCAGGAGTGACTGAGATCCGAGCTTGAAGGACACCTTCTAAATTTTCTTGATTGCTCAACACTGTCTCACTAAAGACAGATGACTATTTCACAAATGAAACATCCAAAAGACGCAAATCCTGTTCACTGAAAAAGACCTTAAATTTTCATTGTTTTTCTCCCTGCCTTTGAAAATAGTAAAACAAATGGTAAAAAGGCATGCATTTTATAATTCGAAAGTTCCTGTTCCCAAAACACCCAAGAAAATGGAAATTCAATCATCAGTGCACCCCAAGATATTCTTCTGTTTTCTATCAGGGGATTAATCAAATCCAAGCAGATATTTGAATTTATATTTTGATAAAGCTAAATCCATTTGCTAAAATGTTAACTATCCTCAAGACAAAACAGCAAAAAACGAAATTAGAAACAGAATGGCTTTTAGTCAAACAGATGGCAAATTGTTTATAAATTCCACTTAAAGTTATTATTTAGTCTTAAAATGTTCAAGTAGGACATTTAGATAACCCATTTTATGGTCTGGAAAACCTTACTAGTTTTGATTTTAAGGAGATTTTTTGTTATATCCATTGTGCAAGAACTCATGGCAAGCCAGCCAAGTGCCATCGAGTCAAATCCAACTCATAGGCTTGCTTCTGTATCTAGTTGTAAAAATGAGGTAAATAACTGTTGGCAAATTTTTACCGAAGTCCACACACACACACACACACACACACACAGACAGTCAGCTAAATTATAGCTATATTTCTAGGATTCTCTGGAGCTTCTTGAGAGAAAGATCCAAGGTGACACTGAGTCAAATCAGTGAACAAAATGGCAGCAATGCTGACATTTACAGAAAGCTAGAAATTACAGGGAAATGTGTTTTAATTGTACAATTCATAAAACTGGCACGAATCATTTTGAAGGAGTCTGAGCTATAAGAAATAATCAAAAGTGAAATGTTGAAGTATAATTAATTATATTGAAAATTATATTACAAATACCAGCATAGCTTATGTTTTAGTGCGCCAGGGCTGCTCTAACAGAAATACCACCAAGTGGATGGCTTTAACAAAGGAAGGTTTATTCTTACACAGTCTGGTAGGCTGCAAGTCCATGTTCAGGGTGTCCTCTCCAGGGGAAGGCTTTCCCCTTGTAGGCTCTGAAGGAAAAGTCCAGTATTGCATCAGTCTTTGTCCAGGGAGCATCTTGGCGCAGGAACCTCAGGTCTGAAGGATGCACTCTTCTCCTGGTGCTGCTTCCTTGATGGTATGAGGTTTCCAATTCTCTGCCTGCTTCTCTTGCCTTTTATCTCTTGAGGGATGAAAGGATTAACGGTGGGGCAAGCCATACTCCAGGGAAACTCCCTTTACAGTGGAGCAGGGAGGTGATCTTATAAAGGGATTTACAGTCCCACCCTAATCCTTTAACATACAGCATAGGAAAGCCTCAAAGCAGGGGATAGTCACAAGATACTGAGAATCATGGCCCAGCCACAAGGCCACGCATATTTTTGAGGGGACACAATTCAACTCATGATGGCTTAGATTAGTGGCTAATTTTATCGGTGGTTATACCTTATGCTTCAGGAAATACTTATAAATTGTTGTTTCTAGGTACCGTTTAGTCAATTCCAATTCATAGCAACCCCATACGACAAAGTACAACTGTCCCATAGTGTTTTCTAAGCATTAATCCTTATGCGCAGACCTGCAGGTCTTTCTCCTGCTGAGTCTCTGGAGGGTTTGAGCTAATAAGCTTTTGGTCAACAACTGAGTGCTTATTCATTCCCCAGCAGTGCCATACACCTATTAACTAATCAGTAGGAATTACATTATGTCATATACTTTAAAAAAAAATACTTCAAAAAATAATATATTTTATTCTAGCACCATCTTTGTTAATTTTTGTAGAGATTCTTGGAACAAGTTTTATTATATATGTACATTCATGATTTTAGGATGAATCCATTCAAAGCCATTTTATGATTTCTCATGATGTTTTAGTTAATGTTACCTGAGATTTCTTTCCAAGACTGACCCAATGACAATGAGTTTATCTAGAAATTAGATTATAACACATGCATCAAGCATACTGGCATTCAGTTTTATTATGTTCAATGACTCCTTCAGTTGACACTGTGCTATGAAGACCTCTTCCAATTTAAGCTTCAAAATTCTGAACTGGTTCTGCATCGAACTACTAATGATAAAACAACAACAAAAAAAAAAATCATTGCCATCTAGTTAATTTTTACTCACAGCAACCTTATAGAACAGAGTAGAACTGTCCCACAAGGTGTCCGAGGAGGGCGGTGGCTCAAAGTGATGACCTTTTGGTTGGTAACCATAGTTCTTGACTTCCGTGCCACCAGGCCTCCACCAATGATAATAACCCCTAAAATATCATTAGAGAAGTGAGTCCTCCACACTGTCTTTGTCATATACACATGAGGATTCAGAAGTAATTCAAGACAATCCTAGCAAGGCTGGAAAGTTTACTGTCTCACAGCATTTGATACTCTGTGATTTTTTTTTTTGTCTTTCCGAATTTATGCAGCTACTTCCTCAGAGTGGCAAAAGTATGATCATTCATAGTAGTATTTGAAAATTATCCCAAATCTATTTTTGCTTTACAGTCAGAAAAACAAGTATGAATAAATTATTGCACATTTACATACACTAATTGGTACTCCATTTGATTTTTTAATTGCCGTATCTGTTACGCTCAAATTTTCTTCTCACCTTTGTTTGCATTATAGTGATTCAAAACATATCCATAAACACCTACTCCAAGAGTCACCAAATATTTCAGTATAGTTGGAAGAAAAGAAAAATGAAAATGTAAACCCAAAGGGAACACAGAAATGTACTGAAGTACAGACTCAAGCACTCTACTTAAATGAACATTACTAAATTACTCATTGTGTGAGGTCAAAAATATGGACATTTTCCTGCATCTATTTCCAGAAATTATTAATGAATAAGTCTGACCTAGGATTTGCAGTACTCATCTAAATGGTTGCCTATGTGCTAGTAGCTCTGTGTAGTCTGTCTTTCCAGCCAAATGAACCAAAAGCGTCATGATGGGATTCAGCTCTATTGTCTTCTTTTTGCTTACTCACCCCTTAGCAGTGTACATACGATCTACAGTTCAGCCTTACTCAGTAAACCTGCAGCTAAGCACTGAAAAATTATGTAAGTAGATGATTCAGTTTCATTTCTCTCAACAGCTTAGGTATTTGTACTGAAACAAAGGTTAAATATATGCATATTGAATTAATTTCGCTTGACTTCTAAAATGATTTCCAATATATTTCCACTGAGGGAAACATTGACACCCATATATTAAATAATTATCTCCAATTTAACACTTCAAAACACTCAAGAATTTAATTGAATATATCAAGTACATGGTAATTACATTGTTCTTTAGAAACTGTATTTATGTTACCACATTACAGTTTCTATTCCATAAGAAACTCTCAGCTATCTAAGGACATTACATTGAAGCACACCTGTGATCATGTCAACTCTTGTACACCACTAAATGGAAATGTTTTGTAAAAACTTCAGTTCTTAACAGAAATCAAAGATGTGAAACATCTGATTTGTATTCTAAAGTAATTTTGCTTACTTTGAATGAGATTATTTTATCAGTTCAGGGACTGAAGTTCAAAGTTTGGATGAAGTTTAACTATCAGCATCCTAGCCAAGGAATGTATACAGATTTCTCAAGGTTAGAAAGAAAAAGAATGCCAAAACTGAGACAAGAACCCAAGTTTTCTGCCTTATCATCGTGAGTTCTTTTTAACACAGAAATTATTTTTTTTAAGGCACAAAACTTACTGATGGTAAAACAACAGCAAAATGATAAACACAGGGCAATGATATCATCAGAACTACAACTAAACTAAATTTACTGAATTACAGACTCAAGCATTCCAATTAAATGAAAGTTACTAAATACTAGTTGTGTGAGGTTAAAAATATGAAGACATTTTCCTGCTTCTTTTTCCAGAAATTATTAATCAATAAGCCTGGCCTAGGATTCATCTAAATGATTGCACCCTGTACCCAAGGAGTTACAGGAGATGGACAAGATGAGAGGCATCCTCTGGAATTTAGAAGGCAAGAGGTTAACTTTGAGATAGAAGAGATAAATAAGCAGGTTTTTGTTCAAGTGTTTGCTCATCCACACAAAGGGAAAACAGAAAAGCTCAAATAAGAGTTGAATACAGCTGACCTGTGGTGGGCAGGCATAGCAGAGTCGTTTAGTTGTTAGTTTTAGTTAAGACTTTGATTTCTGAAGAGAAAAAGAGTTAGTACTGTATCTAGGCACACTTTTAAACTAAGCAAAATTTTATCTCTGAGGATCATTTCCTCATATAATGTATTCTACATGCTATGCTCTCTCTTCTTGACACCTTTGCCACATCTAACTACAGCCCACAACTGATGTTCTCTATTTCTTCTAATTCATCTTTCAGTATCTCCCTGCTCTGCTCCATCCCATTAAGCCTCCATAACAATAAACAAATAGACAAACCAAAAACATTGTCATCAAGTCAATCCCAACTCTAAGTGGCCTAATAAAACAGAGTCGAACTGCCTCATAGGATTTCCAGGAAGTAGCTGGTGGATTCAAACTGCCGCCTTTTGGTTAGCAGCTGGACTCTTAACCACTGCTTCACCCAGGCTCCAAACCCCTATATGCCAGTGTTTTTTTTGTTTGTTTTTCACATCAAAATCAACATAACTTACCTTAGGCTTCAAGGTATCTTCAGTTTCTCCTAAACTATTCAGAAGGTTTTTGTCCCACTGAACTCTGAATGCTGCTTTCTAAATCCATACTAAAGGACCTTGAATGACACAAGCAGTTTACACTCAGCTGCTAACCCACCTAGGGGCTCCATGGAGGAAAGATTTGGTGAACTACTTGTACAAAGGTGACAACCATGAAAACACTAGGAAGCAGTTCTACCTTTGCACATGGGGTTGTCAAGTGTTATGGGCCAACTCACAGACAACTGACGATGTCAACAAAGCCATACTGGGGAAAAGAACAGGGATGAGTTCTTGTGAGGTGTAATCCAGTTGATTTGGGCTCATAGTGACTCACTCTCAAGGATTGAATGTGTGTATCAGTTTGGCTAGGCCATGATTCCAGATATTGTGTGGTTTTCCTATATGCTGTAAATCCTGCTTCTGTGATGGAAATAAGGGAGGCTGGGCAGCAGTTGTGTGCGGAGGCAGGACCCAATCAAAGACATTGAATTGTGTCTTGAGGCAATTTCTTGACATGTAAAAGACATAAGTAGAGAGACAGGGAAACTTCATACCACCAGCAAAGGAGCACAAGGAACAGAGTGTATCCTTTGGACTTAAGGTTTCTGCACTTGAGAAGCTCCCAGTGTAGGGGAAGACTGATGACAAAAACCTTCCTCCTTGTCTATCTTTGAAGTCATTAGAAGATTTTTAACTCCTCAGATGCTCTTCCAGAGCCAACAGAGAAAACCTTCTGGAGCTTATGCCCTGGATTCGGACTTTTAGCCTACTTTTCTGTGACAAAATAGATTTCTCTTTGTTAAAGCACTCCAGTTGTGCTATTTTTGCTATAGCACTAGATGACTAAGATAACCACTTCTGTCTCTCAAATCACAGTGTATAGTGAGTAAAATGACTCAGTGTGCATAAAAGGAACAACAGGCAAGCAGGCAAATGACAAAGGTTCCATTTTCCTCTTCCCAAGGATAAATTATAAATCACAAATATTTATGATTGCTAACACTTATTTGAAGTATAAAACTATTAAGCATATTCACTCTGTCATCCAGTCACTTAGTAAATATTTATTTTGTAACAAAAAAAGGACAGAATCTTTGCTACATACTCTCAGAGAAATTGATGCATGTAATGTATGGGGAAACTAACATGACTGATATATATGATTAATATTCAGTTAATTCAGTTATGTTTGAAAATACAAAATTAAATTTTATTTAAATATATACTTGCTGTTCACATGCTTTTTTGCTTTGAAATGTATCATGGCCATATTTGTACAAATAAAAAATAAAATGCTGTATTACACCTAGTATCTCTCCTCCAACCTAAGATCTTTAAGATTTTCAAATTCGCTACATAAATATTTATCATGATTTCTAAAGATGTAGAAACTCATTAGGAAAGTATTTGGTAGCAGGGCCATCTTTGTGTCACCCTGGACCACGTGCTTAAAATATGGTCCCTAAACCAGCAACGGTATCATCTGGAAGCTTCTTATAAATTCAGAATCCCAAACCAGATTAGTAAATCAGAATCAGATTTTATCTAATCCCCCAGGGGGTTGGTGTCACATCCAAGAAACACTCACCAAAGATGAAAACTCGAACGGCTGTGTCTTCTCATCACATGGTACAAAAGTTGTCCTGTATACTTCAGAACAGAAAATCAAAATTATATCTTACCTAAATGGAACCCCGGGGGTGTGATGATGAAGAGCTCAGGCTGCTAACCTAAAGGCAGGCAGTTGGGATCCACCAACTGCAACTTGGAAACTACTAGGTAGTTCTACTCTGTCTTACAGGGTCTCTGTGAGTCAGAATTGACTCCACAGCAATGGGTTTGGTTTTTTGTTTGTTTTTCTTTTATCTTAATGTTGATTTTAAAAAATAAACCCTTAATTTTTTAGAATGTGGAAACTCTGGTGGCATTGTGGTCAAGTTCTACATCTGCTAACCAAAAGGTCTGCAGCTAAAATTAGCCAGACTCTCCATGGAAACTCAACAGGGCAGTTCTACTCTGACCTATAGGGTCACTATGAGTTAGAATCGACTTGATGACAGGCTTATTTTAATGTTTGTTAACTCAGTGTAGCATGTTCAGAAACACTAAGACTAAAATTTCAGGGGACTTGCAGGAGTTTCTGGTGTTTGGAATCTATCCTGGGCACCAAGTGACTTATGCACACAGAGGGCTTCACATCTCTTTGAATTCATCAGAGGGTCACTGCGATTTGGAAAACATTTGATAGCAAAGGGTTTTTTGGTTGGAAGCTTCAGCTGAAACAAACCCTGATTCATCCTAGCTCTCTAAGAGTTGATGTGAGTTACCTAACAATTTCCCTTAATATATATTTTTGTATGTTTCAATCACCACAGCCTCAAAGGAGAGATGAGAGAGCGGTGGCAAGCTCCCAAACTTGCCTGCTCTCAAGCCTGACCTGAGGTTAACCATACAGATTTCTGTGTCTGCTTCCACATACCACAGACCTAACTAAGGATGGCTTTCAAAGTCCTTTCTTTCTTTCTCCTATACTGTGACCTCTTTCTATTTTTATCTTTTTCTTTATTACTGTCCATAAAAAAATGAAATGGTATTTCTCAGCTCTCATAGCCATGCTCAGGCCCTTAGAATAGCATGAAATCATAACATTAATGTAATAAATTCTCTTAAGAACATTCAAGCCAGAATATAATTCTTCTTTACTGTTTTTCTTAGACAATATTCTTTCCCATCTGTTCTGAGTTTCCAGCCAAAGCTTCCTCCGGATAAATTTAGCATCTGTGGGAATGTATGTACATGTAGGAGTTCAAAGATCACCTCCTGGATAGGTTCTCTGTAGCCGAGAAATTTGGAAAAGCTTTTTTTTTACCCACTGTAAGAAGGAACAAAACAGAAACACACACTAACAAAAACATCTGTCTATGGAATGCCAAAAATGACTTTATAGAGTATGGTGCCTTCGCAGGGCTTCATATTCTCCTTTCTTAGGATGAACTCCAAGGACTGAGTCTTCTTTAATTTTTTCACAGTATTTATAATAACCCATTTCTCCCAAAACTTGTCTCCAGAAAGTACATCTGGATGTGTTTTCCATACCAATGTCACTGCACCACCACATTCTAAAAAAGAAATTTTATGGCTATTTCCAAGGACAAAGATACAGGCATTTTTTCTATTTTAAGAGCTTTGTGGCAATCTCTTATAGCATTTTCTACAGTAAAATAAAAAAACATAAAAATGTTGAGCATTTTACAAGGTTCTTGATCTGTGGTCATTTGTCCCCTCCAAAACAGAAAACAGAAGCCCCATATGTCTTCCACCTCCCACTTTTATGTTCTTGAGGTAGATTCTTAATTAATATTTCATGGCCTTATGTTTCCTCCATGGTACTTTCTTCCCATTCCAAGAATGATACGAAGTAGGAAAATATTTTTTGCATTCATTGCAGTAAGTAATTCTCTGAGTTTCCCAACTGTTTGGCAGACAATTCATTTATCATTTATTCTGTTCAAAGAGGTTTGTTTTGTGTAAAACAATGTGCTGCATGATTCTAGATGGTTTATAATTAAACACTAAATACAGTGAGGAAATATAACTTCAAGTTAGCGAGAAAATAGAAACAGAAAATTAGGGAAAAAATGACATTGTCAATGAAATTAATCCAAAATTGCTTTCCATGAATAACTTCTTTCATTTTCATATGGATTGTTTTCTTTTCAAGAAACTGTCCCACTTGGGCTAATTCAAGTAAAACAAAAAAACTTTACTTTGTTATATTAAAAGGAAAGGGAAGCAAGCAGAGAACTAGGAGCCTCACACCACCAAGCAAGCAGCGACAGCAGCAGGGTATATCCTTTAGAGATGAGGTTCCTGCGCCAAGATACTCCCTGACCACAGAAAGACTGATGCTACACAAGCACTTTCTTCCATGTAGACTGGAAAATTGTTAGGAACTGAAGCTGCTGTACAGACTGCTACTTAAATTTACCAAGTCATAACATATCTTCATATTTTTTGTAGTGTCTCTGTTTTATTGTAATTGTTGCTTTTTACCCTCCTCTGAGAAGCCTATTTCCTCTCATTTTTTTCTGCTTACTTGTATTTGTTATTCTCTCATTATCTATCTGGCTCTATCTCTACCCGATTTCTTCTCTTGTTAACAACTGTGGCTTCTGCTGATCCTTTATCTGACTCCACACTTCGATAACTGTCGTAGTGTTTCCACATTTCCCAGGAGGGAAAACATTACTGGAAGAATGTCTCTTACTGATCCAGTTCATGTTTTCAGATTTTCTAATGGTAATATCTCTCTAGCTAGCCAGTGAATTGCTAACTTGGAATCTAAAAGACACTGCTGATATAATCACTTGGAATGCATGTAGGACCATACGGTTAAATTGAAAAACAAACAAAAAAACTAACTTTCTAAAATAAGGCATTATTAGAAAGATTCTCTTAAAATATGACTTAGAGAGGACAAGTGTCATGATATACATACCATATTTTAAGCCCTAGCATCACTTACCTTTTTCAGATAGGTAGAAACACAAAGATGCCTCCTGTATGTAATACACATGTAACATTCTATATGCAAACTGTATATGTAGAATATTACATGTGTATGATCCCCCAGGCTGAAAGGCACTCAAAAGATAACTGGGGAAAAGTTGCCTCCTCAACATAGCGTCATCATTAACAACATGGATGGAGTCAACCTTTTGGGACCTTCATTTGCTAATGTGGCATGACTCAAATGAGAAGAAACAGCTGCAAGCATTCATTAATAATTAATACAGGGAGTATCAGGAAAATTGGAAATCATCAAAAGTGAAATGGAATACAAAAACATTGATATGGTAGGCATTTGTGAGCCAAAATAAACTGATATTGGCCATTTTGATCAATCAATCATATGATCCACTATGCTTGAAATAGCAGCTTGAAGAGGAATGGTGTTGCAGCCACATCCAAAAGAATGCTTCAAGATTTATCTATGCTGTCAGTGACAAGATAATATCCATATGCCTACAAAGAAGACGAGTTAATTCAACTATTATTCACTGATCACTAAGGCCAAAGATGAAGAAATTTAAGAATTTTACCAGCTCCTGCAGTCTGAAATTTGTTAAACATGCAATCAGAATGTGTTGATAATTACTTGTGACTGGAATGCAAAAGTTGGAAACAAAGAAGAAGGACTGATATTTGTAAAATATGACCTTGGTGATAAAAACGCGGCTGGAGATCACATGATAGAATTTTACAAGACCAATGACTTCTTTATTGTAAATAACCTTTTTTTCCTTTTTTCACCAACATAAGTGGTAGCTATGCACATGGAACTTGCCAGATGGAATAGAGAGAACTCAAATCAACCACATTTATGGGAAGAGATGATGGAAAAATTCAATATCAGCAGTCAAAACAAAGCCAGGGGCTGATTGTGGCATAGACCATTAATTTCTCATACGTAAGTTCAAATTGAAACTGAAAAAAAGTATTAAAGTCCATGAGAGTCAAAATATAGAGTAGTATATGCCACCTGAGTTTAGAGACCATCTCAAGAATAGGTTTGATGCATTGAACACTAACCAGATGATTGTGGAATGACATCAAGAACATCACACATGAAGAAAGCAAGAGATCATTAAAAAGACAGAAAAAAAGGCCAAATCACATGTCAGAAGAGACTCTGAAACTTGCTCTCAAACATCACATAACTAAAGAAAAAGGAAGAAATCATGAAGTGAAAGAACTGAAGAGTTCAGAGCGTGGCTTGAGAAGAGAGAGTATTATAAAAATATGTGAAAGAGCTGGAGATAGAAAACCAAAAGGGAAGAACATGTTCTCCATTTCTCAAGCTGAAAGAACTGAAAAAAAAATTCAAGCCCTGAGCTGCAATAGTGAAGGATTCTACAAGGAAAATATTAAATGATGCAGAAAGCACCAAAAGAGAATGGAAGCAGTATATAGTCACTATACCAAGAAGAAATGGTTCACCTTTAACTACTTCAAGAGATAACATACCATATAGTATCCCCTTCTGTTCAAACACAGTGTCTTGATCCATGTACAGACTCCTCAAAAGCAAAATTAAGTGTTGTGGAATTCCCATTCTCTGCAGTGTTATACATAATTTGTTATGATCCACACAGTCAAATGCCTTTACATAGCCTCGGTGCCAAAGAAGCCAAAAACCGAGAAACAGCAATAGGCACAGACAAAAAAAAAAAAAAAAAAAAAAGCTCAAAGAAAAACTTGCTGTCTCTAGTCAAAGGACCAGGAAGGGTGCATGCTACCAAGACAGAACAATTTTAGATAATAAATTCTCTATTCCAACTAAACACCACAGAAAAAAAGTGTGCTTTCATATGAGAAATAATCTGCTAATCTGCTGTCATTTGAATTGTTTCCCCGTACCCTCACCGTTGGGTGTTAATTCTCTCATGCTGCTTTCGTTAATTTTCTGATGTTAGACTGTTATAAGACTTTCATATGAATTTGTTTAGATGTATTCTGTTGAGGGTTTTTTCGTATTTTTTTTAGTATGTAGGTTTCCATCTTTGCCAAGTTTAGAAAATTTTCTACCTATTTCCTCAAATATTTCGTCAAATAGACCTGCTCTTTTTCTTTTGCCCTTCTGGGATTCTGAAGATGTGAATGCTTCATTTTTTGACATGGTAAAAGTGTCACTGAAGCTCTGTGTGTGTTTTTTTTTAAAATCCATTTCCTTTCTGTTGTTTTAGTTGGGTGATGTCTATCACTCTGTATTTATGCTCGCTGACATTTCCTCTCTCCGTTCTGCTTTTGAGTCCTTCCACTGAGGTTTTTATTTTGGTTACCATATCTTTTGTTCTGAAAATTTCCATCTGGTTCTTCTTATGTCTTTTGTTTCTTTGCTGAGACTTTCTATTTCCTTGTTTCAAGCGTGTTTCAATTTGCTTTTCTACATGACTCTAAAATTTACACAGAATGGTGAAGAAACTAGAAGATTAAAACAATTTCAACAGAAAAAAATAAATGAGAAGAAATTATTCTTTCTGATTTCAAGATTTATTACATAGCAGCAGTGATCAAAACTATATGATATTGGCAAAGGGATAGAAATGGAATTGAACAGAGGAACCTAAAAGTAGGCCTAAACAAATATACTCAAATGATACTTGAAAAAGGTACATAATCAATTCAATGGCCTTGTTGGAAGACAAGTGATTATGGAACTGGTGGAAATTGGTAGCAAAAAAAAAAAAAAGAAAGAATGAACATTTGCCACAGTCTCATATGTTACACAAAAGTTAACTCCAAATGGATCACAGGCTAAAAAGGAAAATGTGAAACTATGAAACTTGTGGGAAAAAAAAACATTTGGAATTTAAGGCCAGCTGAAGAGTTGACACTAAATGCACAATCCATAAAAGGAAAATTGATAAATTGAACTTCATTTAAAATATTTTTAAATTTTCTTTCTGAAAGATTCACTTAAGACAAGCTATCTACTGTGAGAAAATAAATACAAACTACATACCTGACAAATAATGGTAGTAAAAATATAAAAAGAACCCTTATAGCTCAAGAATAAAATAAAGAAATCCAATTATAAAATGGGCAAAAGGCAAGAAGAGACATTTAACCAAAGGAAAATTACAGCTGAAAAATAAATAAGTGGGAAGTTGACTAACATAATCAGCAATTTATATATGAAGTTTTTTCATTTCTTCATCCCTGCAGCATCTATGGTATTGTGTTTTATGACTAATTTTTAAAAATTTTCCTCTCCTTAATTTTTTCACAGTTGTTAGTTGAATGTACCTTTTCAAAATTTCTATTGTCAATTCTATTGATAATCTTACTTTATTTCATTACTTTGAGTTTTTTTGTTCAATATAATCTTCCAACTAATGGCTTTAATTTGTTTCCCAGCTTTAGCAGATCATGGATTCTCAGCTTTTATTCCCTTTTCTTTCTTTTTCTTCCTTTCTCTCTCTCTTTCTTTTCTTTCTTTTTTTTTATTGTGATTGAATGGAAGTATACTATCCAAATTAAATTTGCATGCCCACCTATGTGCAGGCCCTGCTGGCCTTACCTGGTGACAGCACACTCCGCCTTTTCTTTCTGTATGTGTCATACCCTCTTAACAATCTCCTGTCCCTCTCCTCTCCATCCTGTCCTCTCCCTTCTGGTAAGAGGCCTTTTATTCTTTTTAATACTTAAAGCTAAAGCTTTTCTTTTTTGCATTTTTTTTAATAATCATTCAATTTTGAATGCATCCCGAAACTCACTAGGAATTTTTCTTTTCATGAAATGATATTTGGATAAGTTTCTCTCTCTGTGTGTCTGTCTCTGTCTCTTTCTCTATGTGTGTACGTGTAACTGTTTTTGTTCTTCGTGTCTGACTTAATACCTTTCTGATCAGAGAACATTAGGTTGATGATAAACACTGTTTTAAAATTTTTCGAACTTGCTTCATAGTACAGTATATGGACAATGTTTGTAAATGTTGTTTTTGTGATTGAAAATAATGTTTACCTGCATGTTAAAGTGATGAGTTCAATATAAGCTAATTATATCAAGCTTGTTAATTAGCCCTCCAAATTTTCTTAAACTTGCTGTTTTTATTTCTGTCTGCCGTCCTATCAAACACTGAGAGAGGCATGTGCAAATACTCCTCAGATATGCTAAATACACTTATTGCAATAAATGTAATGTGAAATACTTGGGATTTTTAGGACAAATTCTCCTTGGATAAATTTGAAAACCTCAGGAAATATGATAACAAACTGGGGGGAAGGCAATAAAACTGACTGAGTGTCGTTAGCAAGGAAGAGCAATCAGAGACCTGACATGAATTTAAGTTCCATGTACAGGAAACACAAACCTCCATTTACATTCTTAATCACACAAGCAGCACCCAGGCCTTATCAGTGGTCTCTTAGAGTCTGCGCACTAAGTGACGACTTTAATCTACTTTCACCTTTAAACTGCCAAACTACCTTAAACTCTATGAGAGTCACTGAGACACCAACAAGACTCAGCCAAAGGGGCTGCCAGAACTAAATTAATAAGCATGGATATAGGTATAGCAAACCATTGATACCCAAGTCCTTTTCCAATGCTATGTTGAAAACCTGGTCCAGATCATAGGGAATGGTGTCTGGGTCACAGGAAGTGATGTTCCAGTGGTGGGATCATAGATGTGAGGTTTGATGGCCTGGGGAGCCTCAAGACCTCAGGATAAGTCCCAGAAGGAGCAGTGACATAGATAACTGGAAACAAGGACCAGGCACCAGGTAGCTATTAATGGGATGTTAAAGCACCTGTCCTGCAAACCCTGATGGTGTAGTGGTTAAGTGCTGTGGCTGCTAACCAAAAAGTCAGCAGTTTAAATCTGCCTGGTGCTCCTTGGAAACTCTATGGGGCCATTCTACGTTGTCTAAAGGGTCACTGTGAGTCAGAGTTCCCTCGACAGCAGTGGCGGGGGGGCACTGTGAGTCGGAATCCACTCGACAGTAGTGGTGTGTGTTTGCATGTACGTGTGTACAGCACCAGTCAACCACATGACTCAGGCAGAGCATCACGTAAGTTACTGTCCCCGTCAAACATGCGGAGTGACCAGGTTATTGAGATCCTGGTAGTTCTGGTGACACATGTTGCACCAGCTTGCTCCAAAAAAGCAGGGCTCTGTTGCTGTTCTTAGTGGGTTTTTATACACAAAGTAAACACGTTGTTTTTCTCCTTGCTCTGTCCTTATCCAGTCTAGATAGGGCGTCACTCTGTTCTTACCCATTCCAGATGTGGAGTCACTGGTTACGCCCAACTAGTTTTTCTTATTTCTTCCACGCTACTTTACTTGCGACATTACAGAAGCCACTTAATATCCTCATTACACTGCATTCATCAAGTCTTAGTCAAAACCAGAAAAACAAACCCACTGCCATCAAGTCGATTCTGACTCAAGGCAACCATATAGACAGAGTAAGACTGCTGCATAGAATTTCCAAGGAGCACCTGGTGGATTTGAATTGCTGAACTGCTGGAATAGATGTAGCACTTAATAACTAAGTCACCAAGGTTTCCAAGTCTCAACCAGTCAGCAAATGATATATAGCATCCACTATATATAAGGCATTGTACTATCTATTGTAAGAATTTAAGAGCAAATCCAATGAGGTTTCTCTAAAATATCTCAGTGTATAAAAGAGAAAATAAAGTGTACATCAAATTTAGATAAAAGTATTGGATAAAAGTTTTATAAGTGAGATAAACTGAAGTCCTAAGAGAAGAGCTCACTTCTAACCAGGCTGGTCAACTCTAACACCTGTAGGAAGATGACAAGTCTTAAAAGAAGTGTAAAGTCATGATACAGCAAAGCGAGACAGACAATATGTTTTGCAAAGATAAACATAAAACAATAAACAATAAAATATAGCCTTCTTCAGGAAAAGGGAGGTTTCTCAACTCACTTGGAATATTTGCTGCTAGTTAGAGAACTTGGACATAAGCTTCACATGAATTCTGACTCATGAAGACCTGGTGTGTGCAGGAACTACTCCATGGGGTTTTGAGGCTGTAAGAGGTCGTAAACAGATCACTATTTTAGTCTTCTGAGGCACCTCCAAGCCAAAGCCAAGTGCCATCGAATCATAGGTTCAAACTACCAGCTTTTCAGCTAGTAGAGCTCTTAATCATTTACAACTTCCAGGGAATATAGGTTTTGTAACATGTTTGGAAATCCTGGTGGCATAGTGGTTAAGAGCTATGGCTGCTGTTGACCAAAAGATCAACAGTTCAAATCCACCTGTCAGTAGTTCAAATCCACAAGCTGCTCCTTGGAAATTCTAGGGGGAGGCTCTATTCTGTCCCATAGGGTTACTATGAGTCAGAACTGATTCTATGACTGTGGGGTTTTTTCTTTACTTTTTGGTTTAATGTGCCTAAGTAGTGATCATATTTCAAGGTAGAGTGATGTAACAGAAAAAGAAATTGAGCCCATTAACCGTCACACATGTGTTTTAGAGCATTAACTGTTATTCTCAATCTCAGGTCATCACAGCACCATGTAAAAAAAATTAGCATAGCACACCAGCTAGAATACCTTATAGGGGAGGCTGCAGCTGACAAAAATATTTAAAAGTACATACAACATGACTATTTGCATACTAATTACATTATTAATCTGAGAACTTTCAATAGTCGGTCCTTGTCATGTCCATTCTTTTCACACTCCATTTCCCCATTAGGCAGATGGCTTCAGAGCCCAACCCTTCTTTGAATGATCTGTTGTAGGAAACCCTGGTGGTGTAGTGGTTAGGTACTATGTTACTAACCTGAACGGTGGCAGTTCCAGTCCCCCAAGCACTCTCTGGAAATTCTGTGGGGCATGTCTATTCTGTTCTGTAGGGTCACCACAGTTGGAGTTGACTTGGCAGCAATAGTTTTAATTATTTATTTTAACTTATCCTCCTACACTAAGCAGACTAGATCCTACATTCTCTTCAGTTATCCTTGACAAGAGAACCACAGAATGGACCTTAGGATAGCTAGCCTCAACTGGTATTAGCAGGTTTTCAACACCATCTTGGAATTTCAAGTAACCTGTCAGAGCACCAGGAAACCGTGGTGGTGTAATGGTTAAGCACTACACCTGCTAAAAAATGTTGGCAGTTTGAATCTGCCAGGCACTCCTTGGGAATTCTATGGGGCATTTCTACTCTGTTCTGTAGGGTCACTGTGAGCTGGAATTGACTTGATGACACTGGATTTGTTGTTTGTTTTTTTGTTGTTGTTATCAGCTCATTAAGTGAGAAATATATATAAATACCCCACTTCTGGGTGGAGACTTAAGATGCTAATGAAGGAAAATTGATGTCTTCATCACAGCTTGGAGATGGAAGCCTTATCTAAAGAAGATGCCTAGTCATCTCCAATATCTAGGTGCCTGCAGTGAAAGTTGATCCTGAATATTCATAATAAATTTGTATTTCCTTGTCTGCTCTATAAAAACCTGCCTACCCAAACTGCTTGTGAGCAGCCTTGGAGGCAACGGCTTCAACTCTTCCTGTCCTTATACAACAAAGAAAGCCACCTTTCTTGTCTCTCACTTCAGCTTCTTCTTGATTGCCTGTAAGGAGTTGTGCCAAGCAGAATCTGAGATCTCCATCTGGCAATGAGTACATAACAGTCTTAAATGTTGTTGTTGCTGTTAGGCATCACCATGTTGGTTCTGACTCATAGCAACCCTATAAACAACACAATGCAACCCTGCCCAGCCTTGTGCCATGCCCATAATTGTTTTTATGCTTCAGTTCACTGTTGCATCCACTGTGCCAATCCATCTCCTTGGTGGTCTTTCTCTTTTTCACTGACCCTCTACTTTACCTAGCAAGATGTCCTTCTCCAAGGACTGATATCTCCTGACAACATTTCTAAAGTATGTAAGACACAGTTGCACCATCCTTCCTGCCGCTATCTGTAGCTGTACCTCTTCCAGAAAAGACTGGTTTGTTCTTTTGGCAATCCCTGGTTGTTGCATAGACATCTCCAACACCACAGTTCAAAGATGTCAATTCTTCTGTCTTCCTTATTCATTGTCCAGCCTTTGCAGGCATATAATGCAACTGCAAATACCATGACTTTGGTCAGGCACACCTTTGTCTTCATCTTTAGTTTTCAACACTTTAAAGAGGGCTTTTGCAGCAGATTTTCCCAGTGCAATGCATCTTTTTAATTTCATCAGTGTTCACTCTAAATGTTAAAGCCCTTGAAAACCAGCTTCACTGCAACCAGATTAAGAAAAGTTCACAAATCTCTCTACATGAGAAAACTGAACTAATAATGTGGAAACTATGAAAAATATAAATATTGACACATTTACTTATGGAATTATGACATAATTTCTAATTGCATAAGATAAAATACAAGGTGATGATAACTATGCAGATTGCTTTTTGAAGGAAATTTGCTTTGTTCTTGCTAGGGAGAGTGAAAGCTTTTTGTTGTGAATTCAGTTGTGTCTCCCAAGAGGTTTTGTTGAGGTTCTAACTCCTGTACCTATGAATGTGACTGCTTGGAAATAGGCGTTTTTCTTTTGTTGTGTTAATTTACTTATATTGGAGTAAAGTCCAGATTTCAATTCATGGCAATTCCATATGTTACACAGTAGAAGTACCCCATAGGATTTTCTTTGCTGTAATCTTCATAGCAGCCTGTCACCTGACTTTTCTTCTGTGTTATCACTAGGTAACCACCAACCCATTTCTGTCTAGTTGGTTTGACTCATAGCAACCCCAAGACAGAGTGGAACTGTTCAATAGGGTTTCCAAGAGCAGCTGATGGATTTGGGCTTCCAACCTTTTGGTTAGAAACCAAGCTTCTTAAGTACTGCACCACGAGGACTTAATTAGGTTAGCAGTAGAACACAAACTATTTACACTACCCCAGGCTAGTCTCTTTCTGAGTGATAACTTATATGAAGTGAGACAATTAATAACTCATCTTAGAAAAAGTGATACGTACTTCACTGTTGAATACTATGTTCACCTTCAAAGAACTCCCCTTGGGAATTTATACATAAAGGCCAGCGCCTAGTCCACCCTTCAAAACAATTTCAGTACTCTTTTTCTGGAATGGCCATCAGAGTTGTAGTCATGTTACTCTGCCTCGAATGTCTTCAAAATATCTTCCTTTTGATATTTACGTTACGTTTGGGTAAAGAAAAAAGTCATTTGGGGTCAGGTCAGTCATTGGGTTGTTCCGATAAAGTTCTTTGTTTATTGTCTAAAAACTGCCTCACAGACAGTGCCATGTAGCTGGCGCATTGTTGTGATGCTGGAGCATGAGTTGTTGGCAAAAAGTTAGGCCATTTTCATTTTCACACAGCATTCTTCAGCACTTCCAAATAGTAAACTTGGTTAACTCTTTGTCCAGCTGGTACAAATTCACAATGAATAATCCCCCTGATACCAAAAAAATTAGCAACATTATTTTGACTCTTGATCTGGACTGACAGAACTTTTTTGGTCATGGAGAATTGGCTGACTTCCATTGTGTACTTTGACACTTTGTTTCAGGGTCATATTGGTACACCTGTGTTTCATCACCAGTGATAACATGACCCAAAACACAGCCTTGCTCTTCCAAAAGATCTTGTCAGACTTCAACTCTTTTTGTTCATTGATGAGTTCCTTCTGGACCATTTTTGCACACATCTTTCTCATGCCAAGATTTTCAGTTAAGATTTTCCTAGATGTTCACCTATGTTTACTTGGTCTGCTATGACTCGACGGCACTTGGTTTGGCTTGGCTATGCTTCTCGATGGCACTTGGCTTGACTTGACTATGCTTCTCACAGTCAGCCAACAATTTCAATACACAATTCAACAAATTTTTGCAATGTTTTCATCAGTTCTGCTCATTACTGGCTGCTCTGACCTCCATTCATCCGTGACACTTTCTCTCCTGTCAGAAAGAGGTTTAATCCATTTGTGCACTGCCATTTTCTTCATGGCATTATCCCCATAAACCTGGACTAACATGTCCCTGATTTCACTTCCACTGTTGCCAAGTTTACCAAGAAATTTAATGTTTGTTTACTGCTCTAATTCAAACTCCGACATTCTTGTGATAGCACACAAAATCATGCAACAGTAATGACTGCCACTTAGCAAGACACTACCACACCTTGACATGAACACAGCTGTGAGACACTGATATACCAAGGTTACGAAAACTTGCCATGTAGTTTGTACAGAGCTGTCACTGTAAACGGACAGTGACAAGTTTGCAAACTTAACTGTCAGAACTTGTAAAAAGACTGCAGTAGATAAGAGACACAAGTAAGAGAAGACTCCATGTGGGGATCTACCTAGAAGCCAAGAAATGCCTAGCGCTGCAAGAAGCTAAGAGACAAAAAACAATCTTCTACAGTAGAGAGAGCAGAGCCTTGAGGATGCACTAAATTTAGACTCCCAGCCTCCAAATTGTGAGAAAACTTCAGTTCTTTAAAACCATGCATTTGTTTCAGTAGTGCTGAAAGCTAAGACACTCTTTTACCTGCCATGTATCAATTAAGGTCCACTTAACCATGCTCCGGGATAAGCAGCAACATTGTATTCATCTCCCTAATATTTCAAAACCCTCGTGGCATAGTGGTTAAGTGCTGTAGCTGCTAACCAAGAGGTTGGCATTTCAAATCCATCATGCACTCCTTGGACACTTTATGGAACAATTCTACTCTGTCCCACAGGGTTGCTACGTGTCAGAACCAACTCAACAGCAGTGTGTTTAGTTTTGAGTTTATCATTGGTTGAACCATTTGGATTTGATGTCACATCTATAAAAAGTGCATTATACTCAAATACAGGTAGCATGTCAGCCAGAACTTCCTCACCGTAGCTAAGCTTTGAGTTCAAATAATGTACCTGCTAACTTTATATTCTTCTTAGCTTCTAGGGGTTCTAAGTTGTGAATAACTTTGCCTAAGCTATGGAAAATGAAACTGAACTCACTGCTATTTAGTAAATTCTGATTTGTACTGACCCTGTAGGACAGAGTAGAACTGCCCTTTAGGATTTCTGAGGAGCCGGCTGGTGAATTTGAACTGCTGACCTTCTTGTTAGCCACATGAGCTCTTAACTACTGTGCCACCAGAGCTCCTGAAGCGCTACCTTAACTAGTGTTTTTATTAGATGTTGCTGTTAATTGTGAATGTCCTCTTTGTCTCTAGAAGACTGAGTCATTTATTGAAAGACTGAAGATGGGCCTCTGGTTTCTGCTTCATTTCTCATACTAGTGTCGTGTTCTGCAAAAAGGTCATGTTGTATAAATATTCAGAACATAAATTATAGACACAATATGTCATAAACATCCATTATATTTTTAGAAACTAACTGAATAAGTAATGAATAAAAGGAACCCAAACATGGATCAGTGACAAGAATATGTCATATGCAAGGCTTATAATCAGTTCAATGATGTACTTGACATTGACATAGGACAGAAAAAAATTAGAGAGATGTTTCAAGTTCACTCATACACCAATAAAACTTCAACTCCTTATCATACTAATAAAACTGGCAAGGATATAACTGAAGCACTTAGTTTGTTGGAACAGTCACATGAAAAAAGTCATATTGAATATTGATTCTGTCATGTTGTCTCCTGCTCTTAAATGTTATAGAACAAAGAAAGCTTTAAACAGTAAATCTTTCTTAAAATATGTAGATGTACAAAATTGAAGACTGAGAATATTCAAAGCATTGAATTGATAAAAGACAGTTTTTATACTTTGTGATATTCTCTTTAAAAAATTTTGTTGTGAAATGATTGATGAGATACAGAAATTCTACTTTCAGTAGAGAAGAAGTCAAAAGATGTATTTGAATGCAGAAATGTTTCTGAACTTGTTCCAAAAGAGATACAGAAAAGAAAATGCTTAGGGTGTGTCTGTGTGTCTGTGTGTTTCTGGGTGTGTGTGTGTGTGTGTGTGTGTGTGTGCACGTGCACACACACGTGCACATGCATGCGGCTAATCCAAACCACCAGGCACTCCTTGGAAACCCTATGGGGCAGTTCTACTCTATAGGTCTACTATGAGTCAGAATTGACTGGACAGCAATGGATTTGGTTTGACATATTTTATGCGTACGTGTGTGTTTACGTATTCAGTGCTTTAACAGATTACAGAAAACTTTTTTTTTTTTTGGCATAGCTAAATTAGGTTTTTCAGTCAGGTTGTTAAAACCTTTCTCAGCCGATAGAGATCTATTTGATTTACATACTGAAGGCTTTAGATTCTTATTGAGGAACAAAGAAATTCAACACAAATTGTGAGCAAACGAAAATCATTTAATTTGTGTCTTGGCAAATATTTGTTATCATTATCATCAATAGCAAATGTCTTTCAAGAACCTACTATGAGTAACTTTTAAAATAATTCATCAGATTTTAGATTTTAAATCAAGGTAAGTTTCTCATCTGCTGACAAAACAATAGTCTGCATAATTTTAAGTCAAATGATTTGTTAAAAGATATTGGAAAACTCACAGCACTGCAGAAAGGTCATAGGGTACACTTTCAGAAATCATCCCAGATGAGACTGCAGAACTTGCCTGGCAGTAAAGATACTGCTTCCGAGGAGAATAAACATACTCAGTCTCTGCCTACACGTGGCCGCAGGAAAGAATATCTGACAAAGCTCATCCCTAATTCAAACTCTGGTGCAAGTGTGTCTATATCACAGGAACCTAAGTTAACACATTCTAAGGTTCATATAGGATCACTATGAGTTGGAATCAAGTCAATGGCAACGGGTTTGGTTTTTAATTTGCGGTTTTTTTAAGTCACATATCCAATCACTGGAACTAACACTTTATAAAAAAGTACTTAAAAGCTTTTGGGTGGCCACAGATGACAGATGTCTATGTCCATAGAGTGACAACCTATATTTTGTTATTATTGCCAGATTTTCTTTTTCTAAGTACTTTCCCTAATAATGTGAATTCTATCTACACTTCTACAATGATTATCATCTGTACTGTTAAGAAAGTAAGATATGTCCAGAATGCTAAGGAATTGTAGTCTAGGGAGAAGGTCATGAAATATGTTTTCTATTACACTTGAATTTACTTCCTCCCTCTCACTAAAGTGCTAATGCTGCTCCTAGACAGTTCAAGGCAGAAGAGAGAATGATCTAGTGAGTTATCTTTTTTAAGCATCCATTATTATAATTTCCAGGATAGTAAGAAAATATCTGTATAAATATTGACAGTGTTTGCTTTTCTTGCAAAGGAAATAAAGTGGCCATCATCGCTTGGTAACTTCCAGAAGGTCTCTATCACCATTATTCTCCTCTAATTGTATTTTTTAACTGAATCAAAAGGGATAAACAAATGTTTATTTGAGCAGAGGGATAATTTTAAACACTATTTGAGAAACGAGATTTGCTAAACACTGCTTTCAATTGTTCTCTCTCTGGATCATTCTGGATGGTGTCCTTTAGGAGAACTTGCAATATAAGAAGATAATCAAACTTACAAAAAGAGCTGATCATTCAGGAAACAGTAGCTTTCCTATTCTTCCTAGTTTAAGTACACAAGAAGTGCCTAACAAACATACATATCACTATATGTACTATACAGGATAACATACCTACAGTTAATGTGACTCAGTTGTGGTCTAATTATTTTTTCTTTTAGAATTTTTTGTTGATACTATGTGTTTTCAGTAGTTGAGGGTATGTTGAAGTGTATCTGAATTTTGGGCAGGTAATATGGTTTTGTTTTATGCCTTATGTCACAAATTGTACCCTTAGAGTCCAGAAGTGTACCCCATATAAACACAAATTCTGCCTTCAGAGTCCCAAATACATATGTGTGCCAGAAAACTTCAAAATTTCCTTTTTTCTACAAAAAAGTCATCAAGCAACACCTTATGGAAAACCAAAACCAAACCCAGAGCCATAGACTCATATTTTCTAATGCCACCCCATGAAAACAGTAATTTGCAACACTTACCCTCCCCCCTCATTTCAAACTGCTAAACAGGGCCCTGTGTGCCAGCACCACATACTGCCAGTGGGACAGGAGCTTCCCAGGGAAGCCCCAAAAACCTAGTCAGGTTCATTAAAATTGAGTTGATTCTATAGGACAGAATAGAACTGTACTGTATTGTTTCCAAGGAGCACCTGGTAGATTCAAACTGCTGACTTCTTGGTTAGCAGCTATAGCACTTATCCACTATGCCACCAAGGTTTCTGATAAACCCAAGAGTACAAAAATAAGTGGTAGATATGCAGGAAACCCTGATAGCATAGTAGTTAAGTTTCGAAGCCTCTTTGGAGACTCTATGGGGCAGTTCTACTCTGCTCTAATAGGGTCACCATGAATTGGAATTCACTCGACTACAGTGAGTTTGTTTATTTTGGGGCTATGTAGAACATCAGTCCTAAAAGAGTTAAATTTGGTATTGAACATACAACTAGCTTTAAGGAGGTTTAGCGATGAGGAGAGAAGAGGAGAAAGTAAAGAATTGTTTCAAAGAAACGTAGCAGAGAAAAAGAAGACACAAGTGATAGAAAAATATATAGGAAAAGAACAGATTATCTTGTTCATTAACGAAATGGAAACTGACATCACTTCTGACTGCAAAACTGAAAGGCAAGAATACCAAGGAAAAGCTTTGTTGCTAAGACAGTGAGCAAAGTAAGTTTGGGATTTTTTTTTTTTTTTTTTAAACAGGTATTTGCTTCTTAACTCTAAGAGTGTTTTTTCCCCTCTGAAATTTGTGGCGCTTCATGGTTATCTCTTCTGTTATTGAAAAGTAAGTTCTGCAGGTCCTTATGAGATATGACATTAAGTGACCCAAAAGCCTTGTTAATATTTTTAAGGATGTTCTCGAAGTGTTTTTGTTACTTGTCATGTCCTGTGTCACCATGTGTAGTCAAAAGATTTGTATACACAACTGCAAGAGAGCTACTGGCAAAGTCTACTATTGAAGTAATCCCTTCAACCCTGGAGTTGTGCTTTGTTCATTGTGCATAACTGTAACACGGTGGCCTTCGGGCTCCTGTGTCAAACTTCCTTTCCCAACTTTAGTGTGATCACCTCCGTCCATATTACCATACATCACTCACGCAACCTCTGTTCTGGCTTGTCCATTACCTGCCCAGCTGTGGACACATTCTCTTCCTTCTGACCTCTAGAAGCAA
Organism: Heterohyrax brucei; assembly: GCA_028571685.1. Classification (NCBI taxonomy): domain Eukaryota; kingdom Metazoa; phylum Chordata; class Mammalia; order Hyracoidea; family Procaviidae; genus Heterohyrax; species Heterohyrax brucei. The sequence goes on from CM053148.1 coordinate 112,113,585, forward strand.
GTAAACATCGGCTGCAATGTTAAAAATCTTTTACAATGAAATTCTCTCTCATTCTTTTTCTCTGTTTCTCACATACACAAACACAACTTAAAACTCTATAGCAGTAACATGCCCACTATTCATGAAGTTCATTCTGTTTGCTTTACAAATGAGGCTACTCCAAACTTTCAGCCTCTTAAATAAAACGAATAAACAAAATAATTATAACAACACATGCTATCTATAATATAATAATTTCTGGTAGACATTGCTCCAGGAAAGTTACCTGGTAAGTTAGAAAGTTGTGAATTCAAGGGTCAAAACTGTGTTGTTAGTTATGAGTCCAATGTGACTTCAGAAAGTACTGATAATGTTTATTTATTCAGAATTCTAAGTTTATTGTAAAGTCCAAGCCTTAGTGTCAGACTTGGAATTTGTGAGAGTGAATTTCTGGAAGAAACCCAGAAATCCTGGTTGATCTCAGGCTACCTTGGAGGAAACTTGGGCAAACAGAGCTAGACAAGGACATGTAGATAGGAGCAACTCAGATTATTCCCAGAGACTTGATAGTAAGCTTAGAAGTCTGAATGACTAAATATTGTTAGCTATACTTTATCTTATCTCATCTTTTCCACTGGACAAGAAGAAGAGAAATTAAGGGCATAGACACAGACAAATTGAAATGGAAAAGTTGAAAGCATCTGAATATTATGTATGCACAGCCCACTCATCTATAGCCCAGATTTGAGTAAGTCTTGCCAGGTGGTCTGTGATTCTAAGTTCCAGACTCAGTAGAGAGGGAGTCTATACTGTTGACCATTAATGGAGTTTGTGTTACAAATAAGAGAAATTCATTTGTCTGTGAGTAAAATGCTTTGTGTACCTCCACTTTGTGATCCTAAAATACTTTCTCCATTAGATTTAACAAAAGCAATGTAGCTTGAAGAAATAAATGCCTACAGAAGAGGGAAGGTTAAGGAAATGGATTATAACCTCATATTTTGGTAATCACAACTCTGGAATGCGAATAAACCAACTCACTGTTGGAGGCTAGTTAGTTGTAAACAGCAGGCTTTCGCCATCTGCTACCCCCACAGAAAAAGAGGTCTGCTTCCCCCTGCTGGAAACATTGATAGCTGCACTGGATCCATGAATTCTTTTCCATATCATCAACAAAGATTGTATGAGCTAACTTTTATTGTGTACTAACTTAATAACTAATTACTTCAAGCTGCATTTCTTCTGTTAAATCTAATGCAGGAAATAAATATTTTAGGATCAGCAAATAGAGATACACAAAGCATTTGAAAAATAATATTTCCAAGACAATTTTACATGAAATCGACCAAAATAAATTTACCAAGCTTCCCAAGGTATGTATGATGTACTCTATTTCATAGACATGGCTTGGAAAATGTCACCTTTTAACTTAAGTTAGCAGACATATAGTGATTGTGAATAGGTACCAAAGCTTCTGAAAAAATGTCGTACCATAATTATGGCTGGTAGTTATTTGGATGTTTTCCAATAGTCATCAGGAAATAAGGTATATCCCCAGGAAGATAATTAAAAGAAAATTATAATATAATTTTCTAGTGCAGTAATAAATGCTCACTGATAATGAATGCTGAAGATGAATTGGAGTTTTGCAATTAAGTTGGTTTTCCAAGTACAGTTTGTGTCAGAGAAGAGGGTTCATTGTGGAAAGTGAAATCTCTAAGATGGAACTGAATACTGAAGGTCCGTGGCAGATGGCAAAAAGAAGACTATTCTCAGTTTTGAGATTTAGATAGACTCCTATCAAATGCTGGAAACCCTGGTGGGGTTGTGGTAAAGTGTTTGCCTGCTCACCAGACGGTCATCAGTTTAAGTCCACCAGGTGCTCCTTGGAAATTCTGTGGGGCAATTCTGCTGTCTTATAGGGTCACAATGAATCAAAATAGACTCCATAGCAATGGACTTTAGTATTAAACAAGGAACAATTCATTACAAAAACTGCAGTTCCAAATTTTCGAAGTCTGAGATGAAGACAGTTGTTTGTTTTTTGCTTTTTTTTTTTTTTTTGAGTAAAGATAGGGTCTGCCTGAAGGAAAACTTGTGAGAATAATATTTTGTCTAGTTTGAGCACTTCTTGGTCAGAGCACTTCCTAGTTTGAGCACTTCCTAGTTTTTTCCTATAAATAGAACTCTTTGTTGGTGACCTTGAACTTGACTTTCTAATCTTCACAATGCAACATATTAATTTTCACAGATTCAAAGTATATAAGGCTTTAATATTGAGTGATCATGATCTAAAATCAAGAAATAAAATGAAGGCATATACAGGAGAGTTGGGTTCTCCTCCATGAGATTTTCAGCCCTGATATATTTATAAATTATAGCTCTATTTTAACTTCAGTCAGAGCTTGATATAAACCAGCAGAGATCTTTTGTGGGCTTTGTTTTGGAATAACTTGGCAATTAATACTGTTCAGCAGATAATGACACAAATAATTCTTAAAGAGTCCAAACCCATTGCTGTCAAGTCAATGCCCAACTAACAGCAACCTTGTCCAGAGTTCACCAAATTCCCTAAGAACAGGTATTTTTATTTATATGTTCACCTCGCATTTTGTGTTCCTTTATAGTCAGTATATTCAAAGATGATTATTTCTATATCTGAGAAATATTTACATTGTTTTCACTTTTAACAAATCATTTTAACTTTTAACGAGCTGGATTAATGACAAGTGGGAAGTGTTTAAAACAGCTAACAGAAAATCAAGGCTAAGATATGCAGTATATATAACTTAAGGAAAATGGATTTAGTGTCTATATTATCAGGAAAATACAGCTTTTTTTTCACTACTTAAAATAAAATTAAAAGTGTTGGGGAAATTTACCACTATTTTCTGTAACAAAATCCAATTTTGTTTGTTTTTTTAACATTTACGAGTTATTTGGATATTATATCAATTAAAATGATCAAGCTGCTTCCTAAAAAGAAATAATCAATGTGACACACTATAGACATTGTTCATGTTTGGGAAGTACTGTATTCATATATAAATATCAGTGTTAAAAATGTAAAACAGAAAGTCTTAAACTACTATGTGGTACCTTATTTTCCTAGCTAGAGATATTTTTAACTGTGATTCTGTGCCAACTTATTTAGTAAATAGTGGCATGTATGTGACTACAAGAAACTGCGCAGCATGACGTTTGGTAATAAGCACCAATTCACCATTTGGGCTAATATAGTAACTTCTTGAAACAGTTGTTGCTCCTCACTGTTTCCATTGCTTCACTTCTTACACATAACTGGATTTCTTAAGTACCGCTTTCCTGGGAAGACCTGCACGGCGTGGCCTGGGTGTTGCTCTCCTTGTTGCTGTGCCCGGTGCGCACCCCGTTCATGTCTGTCTTCCTCTCAGAACCTTGAGAAGGTGTTACCTGCTCCCTCTTTCATGAAACAACTTTTCTTTTTTTTTTTTTTTAACTTTGCTTTCTTGATACCACAAACTCCTGGCTTTCTTCAGGTTCATGTTTTCTTCTCTTCTTATTTTTACCTTCCTCTTAATGATTGCATGAACATTTTGCATATATTTTCTGACTTCACTTAAAACTAAGCCAAGAGTTCCTCTTGAACTTCAGATCTGTAACTGGGTATCTCCATGACTCTGTTCCACTGGCAGCTGCTGCTTACCTTGTTCAGAAATGATGTTTTCCGGCCCTTGTCTTGTGTCATGCATGTCAGCATCAGTGTGACTCTTGACTCCCTCGTGACTCCCACAATTAATGTATCATGAATCATTGCGCAACTGTTTCTTATGTAACTCTTGAATCATACAATTCTCTACAATGTCAGTGCCATTTCCCCAGATGGACCATCTCCCATGTCTTATTTGAAATCAAATCAATTATGTTCCATGTGATCCTTCTGCTTTTATCCTCAAACTCTAATACCCATTTTCCAAACTGAACCCTGATTTTTCCATAATAAAATACAATAATGCAACTTTCTTGCCTAACAAACTTGAATGACTACACGTAATTCTTTATAATCAAGTCCTTAAACCTTAATGTTGTTCACCAAGTCTACCATTTCAACTTTTCTTAAAATATGTATCTACCATATATCATAGAACTTTGGTGATGCAGTGATTAACAGCTTGGCTGTTAACCAAAAGGTTGGCAGTTTGAAACTCTGTGGGGTAGTTATGCCCTGTGCTACATGGTTGTTACAGCTTGAAACACAACCGATGGCAACAAATTTTAGCTTTTTGATACATATTTTGACCTAATCACTGACTCTTAACCAAAAAAGAAAAAAAAAAACCCTCTTAAAAAAACAGAGATTTTAAGATAAAAATTAAGTGTGCTTCCCATGATATCTTAAATGTCTCTGACTAGACCTAGACACATTATGACAAATACAATGGAAAATTTTGTTTTAACATAAGGAAATTTCTTTCCATAATTGTTTATAACTTATGATGAAGGAAGGCGTTAAATGATTCAAAATAATTTTCTATACTAGTCTGCAGCAGAAGAGAAAGAAGGAAACAAAGGACTCAAAGAAGAAACTAGTCAATAGGCCGAATTACCTACATGAACCACAACCTCACCTACTCTGAGACCAGAAGAGCTATAAAGTGTCCAGCTACCACTACCAACAATAGAATTATAGAACAATCAACCGAGATGTCAACAACAGAGGAATGGATAGGTAAACTATGGCATATATACTCTACGAAACACCGTGCGATGATAAAGAACAATGATGATTTTAGGAAACATCTCATAGGCTGGTTTCAATTGGAGGATGTTTTGCTGAGTGAAAGTAGTCAGCAACAAAAGGACAAATATCGTATGAGACCCCTATGATAAGAACTTAAAAACAGACTCATACATAGAAGAAAAGACTTTGATGGCTGAAATGGTGGGAGGGAGGGAGCTCAAGGTGGGGAGGGTTTAGATTAGATAGTTGATAGAAATTTGGTTGGATGAAATCTGTGACAGCACACATTAGAAAGAAGATGGATTTTAAGCGGACTTCAACGTAACATGATTACTCCTCCCGCCTTAACCCAAGATAGAAAGGACAGAGTAGCTGGGGCAGGAGGCCAGGGACTGTGCTCTCAGGGGAAATCTAGGCATGTTGGCACAACTAGCGTTTTGCTAAGAGAGCCTTCTGTACCCTACATTGGTGAGTGGCATCTGGGGTCTTAAAAGCTGCCAAGCTCCTTCCGAGGATACAGCAAATGGCCCCAATTCAGCAGAAACAGATGATCACTAAGGACCAAAACGACATGGGGGAAAGGGAACCCAGAAGACAGACAGGCCCACGTGAGTGGGTGACTACATGGACTTGTGACCAGAAGAACCAGATGGTGCCTGGCCACCACCAGTGATAGCTGTGATGGAGCTCACCAAGTTAAGTCTCACTTGCAACACAAGAATAAAAAGGGATGCACTCTGAGATCTCAAGGGGAAGACCACAATTGATGGTCCAGTGGCCTTGGAGTTCCCCTCAGAGCATGGCCCCTGGCCCTAATGCTGCCCTTGTCCATAAACCATAATGGAGATCAACTCTTTGGACAGGAATGGATTGGACTTGGAGACACAGAGTGACCATATTATGTGTGCCCTTTATGGTTCTATGCATCCTTAGAATGTCATTCTGCGGACCTCTTACTGGAGGCAGGGGAGTGGGTGGAGAGGAGGGGATAGGAGATTGTTGGGAGGATAAGACATGTATAGAGCAGACAGGAAGGGTGTGCTGTCACTGGGCAGGGAGAGCAGTGCAAGCTGCATTAGGTGGGCATGCAAATTTATATGGGAATGCACATTTTCACTCAAGCAGAATAATAAAAAAAAGAATTACAGAACAAAATTCAAATTCTTAAAAAAAAGGGGGGGGGCAGAGTAGCTGGCCTGATAGAGATCTAGGGGGGAACGTCTGAGATTATTGCCCTAAAATATCCTTTAAATTTTGAACTAAAACCACTTTGAAAGAGCACCTTTCAGCTAAATAATAGATAGGCTCATAAAACAAACAGTATCATCCCTGAATGCTATGCTCCTTAAAAAAAAAAAAAATCATCTGTATGAGACCAAATGGTCAACATTTATGCTAAAGAAAGATAAAAAGCTTGGGGGAGGGGCAGGGAAGATGGATAATGGAAAAAGAACAAGAAGAACTGATATAATGATGATGTTGACACAATGTGGAAAGTATGACCAATGTCGCTGAACAATAATATACAGAAATTGTTAAATAAGAAGCCAATTTGCTGTGTCAACTTTCTTCAGAAACCAATAAAACATTTAAAGAAAAGAATAAGAAAAGTGACCCTGATTAAAAATAAATAAATAAAAGGACCCCAGACTAGTAAATATAGTTCTTATTTTTTTATTGAGATTAAGTGAAAGTATATAGTCTGAATTGAATTTGCATGCCTACCTATCTGCACCTCCTTCTGCTCTCCTTGCTCAATGACAGCACACTCCTCTTCGTGCTATATGTGTCATATCCTCTTAACAATCTCCTGTCCCCTCCTTTCTGCCCTCTCCTCTGCCTTCTAGTAAGAGGCCAGTAGGACAACATCCTATAGATGCATAGAACGATGAAGTACACACACCATATGATCATATTGTGCCCCCAAGTCGATTCCATTCCTGTCCAAAGAGTTGACCTCAATGATATTTTCTCCTCAGGGTTACCAACAGGTATACAGGCCATGCTCCCAGGGGAACTCACAGGCTTGCAGATCACCAACTGCAATCTTTTACTGGAGTTCTTGAGGTGTACCCCTCTTTTTCTCATGTTACCACTGGGGCTTCACATTGTGCGCCATACCACAGCTGTCTGTGGTGGTGGCCAGGCACCATCTAGTTCTTCCAGTCACATGTTCATACAGTCATCCATTCATATGAGTCCTTCCCCCTGGGCTCTGTTTTCCTTGTGTCTTTGTTGTCAGTGTTGATTGTCTGTTCCAGATGAGTTGGGACCACTTCGTGTACCTCAGATATCAGCTTGCTAGCTTTTAAGATCCCAGACACGACTCATCAATATGAGGTGCAGAAGACTCTCTTAGCAACAGGCTAGATATACCAGTTGGTCTCCATTTCTCTTCAGAACATGGTACCCAGACTCCTGCAACTGCTACTCTATCCTAGCAATATTGGGTTAAGACAAGAAAAGTTTTTAGTTTATGATGAAGTCCAGTTAAGTTGATCTTCCTTCTATAGTGCACTGTCACTTCTTTCATCCAATCAAATTTCTATCAACCGTCTAATCTATGGCTAGCCTTATCTCTGACTCCCTCTCTTCCCTTGGAGCCATCAGAGTCTTTTCTTCTGTATGTTAGTCTATTTTTAAGTCCTTATAGTAGGGGTCTTATACAGTATTTGTCTTTGTGCTGCTGACTGATTTCACTCAACATAATGTCTTCCAACTGAAACTAGTATGAGATGCCTCCTAAAATCATCTGTTCTTCATTGCTGCATTGTGTTCCATTGAGTATACCTCTACTATAGTTTGTTTATCCTGTCATCTGTTCTTGGGCATCTGGGTGTATTTCATCTTTTTACTATTGTAAACTATACTGCAATAAATGTTTGTGTGCATGTATCTGTGCAACTGCCCTTGATTCTGTAGGATATATTCAGAGCAGTGGCATTACTACACCAAATGGTAATCTATTTACAGCTTTTAAAAGTGCCAGATTGCTTTCCAAAGAGGTTGTACCATTTTGCAATCTCACCAACAGTGTAGAAGAGTTCCAGTCTCTCCACAGGCTTTCCAGCATTTACTGATTTGTTTTTTTGAATCATGGCCAACCTTGTTGAGGTGAGATGGTATCTCATTGTAATTTTGATTTGGATTTCTCTAATAGCTAATGCTAGTGAGCATTTTCTCACGTGTCTTTTGGCTGCCTGGATGTCTTCTTTGGAGTGTCTGCCCATCTCTTTTGCCCACCACTTAATGGGTTTATTTACCCTTTTCTTGTTGATATTTTGAAGTACCTTGTAGATTATGATGATCAAATAACTATCTGACATATAGTTGCTGAATATTTTTCGCATTCTGTAGGTGGTCTTTTAATTTTTTTGATAGTCTTTGGATGAGCAAAACTGTTGGATTCTTAGTAGTTCCTATTTATTTATTTTCTCTTCTGTTGATCATGCTTTGTTTACCAGATTTTGAATTCTGCCTAAGCTGTGTATCAAAACTTCTATTATTGACCTTATTTTTTCTTGCATGATCTTTATTATTTTAGGTTTGATATTTAGGTCTTTTATCCAATTTGAGTTTTTTTGTAGGTGTGAGGTGTGTGTCCTGGTTCAATGTTTTGCAGATGTATACCCAATTTTGCCAGCACTATTTGTTAGAAAGACTTTTTATAACCGTGACCACTCTCAGGGACTTTGTTGAGTATCAGTTGTTCACAAGAGGGTGGGGGCATCTCTGGACTCTCAACTCAGTTCTGTTAATCTGTATGTCTTTTTTTGTACAAGGACCAGGCTCTTTTGACTGCTGTGGCTGTATAATATATTCTGACTTCAGGTAATGTGAGGCCTACCACTGTGTTCCTCTTTTTTAGTAGTGCTTTTTTTATCTGGGGTTTCTTCCTTTTCCAAATAAAGGTGGTATTTTGTTTTTCCATCTGATTAAAAAATGCACTGGAACTTCTATTGGAATTGCATTGTATGTGTACATGGTTTTGAGTAAAATAGACATTTTCACAATGTTAAGTCTTATCCAAGAGCAGAATAGGTTTCTCCATTTATGTCTGTCTCTCTTGCATTCCTGCAGTAAGGTCTTGTAGTTCTCTTTGTATAGATCTCTTATTTCTCTAGTTAGATTTATTCCTAAGTATTTTACCTTCTTGGGGGCTATAGGAAATAGTAGCAATTTGGTGATTTTTTTCTTTAATGATCTCTTTGTTGGTACAAAGGAATCCTACTGATTTACTTATGTTTATCTTACATGCTGACACTTTGCTGAACTCACCTATTCAAGTAGTTTACATATGACTTCTTTAGGATTCTCTGCATATATAATCATATCACCTGCAAATAGAGAGAGTTTTACTTCTTTGCTGATGTGGATGCCCTTTATTAATTTGTCTTGTCTAACGGCTCTGGCCAGAACTTCTAATACAATGTTGAATAGAAGTGGTGTGAGTGGGCATCCTTGTGTAGTTCCCTTTCTCAGGAGAATTCTTTCAGTCTCTCTCATTCAGGATGATGTAGGCAGTTGGCTTTGCCTAGATGCCCCTTATTGCCTTGAGGAATTTGCCTTCTTTTCCTATTTTGCTGAGAGTTTTGAGCACCAATGGTGTTGGACTTTGCCCGATGCATTTTCTGCATCAATTGGCAAAATCAGGTGATTCTTCTCTTTCATGTTATTTATGTGGTTGATCACATTAATTGTTTTTCTGATGCTGAAACATCCTTGCATCCTGGTTTGAATACACCTAGTTCCTCAGGAATTCTTTTTTTGATAAGCTGTTGACTTCTATTGGCAAGGAATTTCTTGAAGATTTTTGCATCCAGGTTCATGAGTGATATTGGTCTGTAATTTCCCTTTTTTGTGGGATATTCCCCCCACTTTAGTATCAGGGTTATACTGGCTTCGTAGAATTAATTTGGGAGTATTACATCCTGTTTTAGTCAGCTAGGGCTATTCTAACAGAAATACCGCTGAGTGGATGGCTTTAACAAAAGAAGGTTTATTCTTACACAGTCTGGTAGGCTACAAGTCTGAATTCAGGATGTCTGCCCCGGGGGAAGGCTTTCCCCCTTGTCGGCTCTGGAGGAAAGTCCGGTATTGCATCAGCCTTTGTCTAGGGAGCATCTTGACGCAGGAAGCTCAGGTCTGAAGGATGTACTCTTCTCCTGGTGCAGCTTTTTTGGTGGCGTCAGGTGCCCAATTCTCTGCCTGCTTCTCTGTCCTTTTATCTCTAGTAGTATGAAAGGATTAAGGATGGGGCAAGCCATATTCCAGGGTAACTCCCTTTACAATGGAGCAGGGAGGTAATCCTATGGAGAGATTTACAGCCCCACCCTAATCCTTTAACATACTGCTTAGGAAAACCACAAAATGGAGGACAGTCACAAGATACTGGGAATCGTGGCCCAGCCACATGGCCACACACATTTTGGGGGGCACACAGTTCAATCCATGACACATCCCTTTCTGTGTGAAATAGTCTCAGTAGTATTGGAGTTAACTCTTCTCTAATAGCTTGGTAGAATCCTGCAGTGAAGCCACCTGGGCCAGGGCTGTTTTTCGTTAGTAGTTTGGGGATGACTTTTTCAATCTCTTCCTTTGTGATGCATTTGTTAAGTTGTTCCACTTCACCTTGTGATAGTTTTGGTAGGTGAAATGAATCTAGGAATTTGTCTATTTCCTCTAGGTTTTCAAATCTGTTAGAGTACAGTCTTTTGCAGTATTTTGTTATGTTGTTTTTGATTTCTGTTGGATTTGTTGTGATATCTCCCATATCATTTCTTACTTGGGTTATTTGCTTCCTTTCCTGTTTTTCTTTAGTAAGTCCAGCCAATGATTAGTCAAATTTTGTTGTTCTTTAAAAAAAACCAGCTTTTGGTCTTATCAGTTTTTTCAATTGTCTTCTATTCTCTAATTCATTTAATTCTGCTCTGACATTTATGATCTGTTTTCTTCTGGTGCTTGAGGGATTCCTCTGTTGGTCTCTTTCTCCTTTTTCAAGTGTAGGGTTAATTCTTTGATGTGGGTGCTTTCTTCCTTCCAGATGTGTGCATTTATACAGATAAACTGATGTCTGAGCGCTGCTTCAGCTGTATCGCATAAGTTCTGGTAGGAAGTGTCTTTATTCTCATTTGAATCCATAAATTTCTTTATTTCATCCTTGATTTCTTCTATAACTCATGGCTTTGTGACCAAGACATTGTTCAGTTTCTGTGACTTCCAGTTTCTATGTTTTTTTCTGCTATTAATTTTAACTTCTATGGCTTTATGTTCTGAGAAGATGCTTTGCAATAATTCAGTGTTATTGATTTTGTTGAGATTTGCTTTATGTGCTAACACATGATCTATTCTGGAAAATGTTCCATGTGCACTGGAGAAGAAGGTGGAGTTATCTGCTGATGGGTAGAAAGCTCTGTATATTTTGATGGGGTCTTGTTGGTTAATTGTTGCAATCAGCTCTTGTGTGTCTTTACTGAGCTTTTTCTCTAGAAGATCTGTACAATATTGAAAGTGGAGTGTTGAAGTCTCCCATTTATTATTGTGGAATGACCTATCTCATTTTTTTAATGTAGTCAGTGTTTCTTTTATGTATTTAGATGCTCCAGTATTGGGTGCATAAATATTTAATATTGCTAAGTCTTGCTCATGTATTGAACCTTCCAGCCTTAAATGGTGACCATCCTTGCCTCTGATGGTGGATTTTACATTAAAATCTATTTTATCTGAGATTAGTATTGCCACACTTGATCTTCTTTGTGTATTGTTACCTTGGTATATATTATTCCATCCTTTAATTTTCAGTTTGTTCATATCTTTAACTCTAAGGTGAGTTTCCTGTAAGCAGCATGTAGACAGGTTGTGTCTTCTGATCTAAGAAGTCATTCGTTGTCTCTTTACTGGAGCATTCAGTCCGTTTACATTCAATGTAATTATTGATAGGTATGTGTTTAGTGGTTTCGCTTTGATGTGTTTATTCTTGTGCTGATTTTTTCTCTGTTGCTCTTTATATTCTCCTCTGGGACATTCTTCTTTACAGATTGATCTTTCACCCCTTTCATTGTTGGTTAGGTGTTTGTTGAGACTCCTATGTTGCATTTCTTTTTTTGATAGTTTGCATCTTTGTTGTGTTTTGTGACTACCTCTATGATCCCCCTTAATAATCTATGTTTAAACATAATTTTAACTTCTATATATCTTATTAACTTCCTCTCCATCTGGAGGGACTGTAAGTACTGTAGTATATCCCTCTTTTTAATGTGATGATATGATAGTTTTCATGACATGATCACTGGATCACTTCTTTTAATATTATAGCTTTGATTGAGATTTGTATCTTCCCTAACTGAGTAGGTTCCTGGATGATGTGTCCTGTATTGTCTCCTAAAATATAGAGTTAATGGTTTTGTTTTTCTAAGCCAGGAACTTCTTCCAGTATTTCTTCTAGCTTTGGTTTGGTTTTTACAAAGTCTCTGAGTTTCTGTTTATCTGTGAATGTCTTAATTTCATTTTCATATTTGAAAGACAGTTTTGCAAGATATATAATTCTTGGTTCAAAGTTTTTCTCCTTCAAGGTTTTGAATGTGTCATCCCAATACCTCTGTATCAGCATCATTTCTGCTGAGAAGTCAGACAAAAGCCTGCAGAGCTTCCCTCTGAATGTTAACTTTGCTTTGAGTCTTGCTGCCTTGAAGAGTTTCTCCTTATGTTTCATTTTGTTCAGTTTGATTATAATATGTCTTGGTGTCTTTTTCTTTTGAGGTTTACATTGTGTTGTGTTTGATATGTATCTTGGATACCTATGTTCTCTTTTTTCACAATTTCAGGGGAAGTTTCTGTCTACAACTCAACAACAATATTCTGTGTTTTCAGGTGTCACTCCCTGTTCAGAAACTCCAATTATTCATAGATTGTTCCTCTTGATAGAGTTCCACATTTTTTTAATGCTTCTTCATTTCTCTTATTTCTGATGTCTCCTCGTAAATGCCAGTGTCAGTAGCTCTGTCTTCGAAGTCAGAAAGTCTGTTTTCCAGTTGTTCATTTCTGTTCTCTTAGCTTTGAATTGAATTGTCTAAATCTTTAATTTTGTTATTAATCTGTAGGATTTCAGAATGCTGGTGTTGCATCAGTTTGAACAGCTTGCTTCACTTTTCATTTTGCTCTGCTGCATTTTGTATAAGGCCTAGGAGGGCTGTATATATAATCCTTTTGTACTTGACCTCCGGTAGTTTCAGAAAGCCTTCTTCATCTGGGGAGTTCTTTGGTTTTTTCTTTCAGGAGCTTTCGGGAGCCATTGGTGGATTTTTCTTTAAGTGTCTAGACAGGGATTGTTGCTTTTGGGGCATCTAGAAGTTGTCTAATTTCTCTGATGTTGCCTTAACAGGATCTGAGTCACCTTCTGAGAAGTAAACTGATCAGCAGTCACCTCTGTGTACTCCAGTGACTGGGCCCAGTGGAATCTCTGGGGTAGCAGGCTCCATCTCCTGGTTTTCAAGGACATAGCCCTACATATGGAGTCACTTGGGAGCTGTCAGCTGACCCTATGATGTGGATCAGTAAAGGCTGGAAGAGAAGACGTCAGGATGCACCACAGTTATTCCTCTGGTTATTCCTCTACCTTATTTTGAAACATAAAAGGCATTTGACAGCTGTCAGGTATGCAAGTCCCTCTTTCCAGCTGGCAAAGAAGGCACCTCTATATCCATCCCCAGATGCTGTACTCTAGTTCAAAGTACAGATGGGCTACTGCCATGCTGTCATCTGCTGCCAGGCCCCACCCATAAGGCTACACTGTGCTAAACACAGCTTTTCTACTGGGAAAGTGCTCCCCATGCTGGTACTGCCTCCCAGCCTGGGAATTAGCCCCTGCTGAGGCCTCCATTTGGGCAAATCCACCTCCGAGTCAAACAAGATGGTATCCCTCACAAGCTCTCCCACCCACTGTGAAATAACCGAATCAATGACAGAGGTTCAGAAAGAGACGGTGGAGGAGCCGAGGTGGTTAGAGTCCAGAGCTGGGCTCTCAAAATGTGGCCATTCCGCCTGCTGATCACATCAGTAGTGCAGCTGAGCTCTGCTTCCATTTAAGCCCATGCCTGCCGGCTAAGACAAAGGAAAAAGGTTTAAAGTAACAGTTACCTTGCAAGGTTGAGGGTCAGCAAGAGAGAAGTTTCTCACTCGGTGTGTAGTCCAAATCGACAGCACTATGCCATGTCCTAGCTTTCACTGGGTGTCCAGAAGACTCCATTTAATTATCAATCTAGGCCTTAGTTTTCAGAGGAAATTAAGGAGATGTTTGTCTCATCTTCCATCTTGACTCCACCTCCCCTCTTTTTTTTTAAATTGTACTTTAGGAGAAGGTTTACCAAGAATTAATTTCTAATTAAGCAATTAATACACAAATTGTTCTGTGACATTGGCTGACAACTCCATGATATGTCAACAGTCTCCACCTTCTTGATCTCATTTGAGTTCCCTGTTATCAGCTTTCCTGTCTCCCTTCTGCTTTCTTGTCCCTGCCCCTGAGCCAGTGTGCCCATTTAGTTTCATTTTGTTTTAGGATCCTGTCCAATCTTTGCCTGAGGGTGAACCTCAGGAGTGACTTCAGTACTGAGTAAAAAGGATGTCCAGGAGTCACACATTCAAGTTTTTGTCAGTCTATGTCAGACCAGAACTTTTTTTGTGAGTTAGACTTTCATGTTACATTTTTCTCCAGCTCTCTGTCCAGCCACTCTTCTGTGATTTCTGTCAAGACCTGTTAGTTGTGGTAGCTGGGCACCATCTAGTTGTGCTGGACTCAGTCTGGTGGGTGCTGTGCTTGTTGTGGTCCAGTATTACTTTAGATAAGCCTTTATGTCTTTGGTTTTCTTCATTCTTCCTTGCTCCAGAGGGTATGGGACCGGTGGAGTACCTTAGATGGTTGGTTACTCACAAGCTTTAAGACTCCAAACACTGCTCACCAAAATAGGATGTAGAACATAGTTTTTATAAACTGCTTTGCAATTGAGCTATTTACTGAGATCAGGGTCTGCAGCCCTCAGTGGAGTAATTTAGTCTCTCAGGAAGTGTGAATGTATCTATGATGCTTTCACAACCCGTCTGTGGTTAAGTTGTGCTGACTTCTTCAGCATTGTGTACTATATTACCCTTCACCAAAGTTACACATCTCTATTGTCTATTTAGTGTTTTCCCCTCTTACCCCTGCATCATGGATTGAACTGTGTACCCCCAAAATGCATGTAGACTTTTGTCTGGGTCATCATTCCCAATATTTTGTGATTGTCCTGTTATACATACTGTCTTAGGCTGGGTTTTCTAGGGAAGCAAAACCAGTAACACATGTAGGTACAAGGAAAGATTTATAATATATAGATAGATAGAAATATAGGAAACAGCTCACGTAATCACAGAAGCTGAATGTCCCAAGCTCTGGCACAAGCCTCATGTGTCCACGGAAGCTGAGGAACCCAAGGTCAGCAAGTCAGAGACCAGAGTTCTAAATCACCAGTTGTGTAGGTCAGTGGATCCCAAGCTGGTGGCAAGACGAAGCAACAGAGGCTGGCAAAACCAGGATCGCAGGTCAGGGAGCAGGAGTGGGCAGAGCCTGGCGAACCCAGGATTGGCAGGTCAAGGAACAGGACTCTTAAGTGTCGACTGTAAGGACTGATGAGTCCAACGGCTGCTAGCTCAAGTCCCGGAACCAGATGCTGGAAGAAGAGAGCAGGAGCTCCTGGCCACATGAGCAACCAGCCGCTATAGTGAAAGGTCACGAGATGAGAGCCAAGGGGCAGGGAGCCACCACAAACCTTGCCCTGACACTTAATACAGCAGCCAAATATGGAGTAGCCAAGTTGACGGCACTTGGCTTGGCTTGGCTTTAAGTTGACATAATCCTGACCACCACACATTCTAATCTCTGGCTATGGATAATAGGTAGGATGATTATGTTAAAAGAGGATTAGGGTGGGACTGCAACACCCTTGCTAAGGGAGTTTCCCTGGAGTGTGGCTTGCACCACCTTTTATCCTTTCATCCTACGGGAGATAAAAAGAGAGGAAAGCAAGCAAGTAATTGGGAACCTCACACCATCAAAAATGCAGCACTGGGAGTACAGCACATCCTTCAGACCTGAGGTTCCTACCCCAAGTTGCTCCCTGACCAAAGACAGATGCAACTTAAGGATCTTCCTCCAGAGCAGACAGAGGGACAGTCTTCCCCTGGAGTGGAATTCAGACTTATAGCCTACTAGACTGTGTAAGAACAACTTACCTTTGTTAAAGCAATCTGCTTTGTGGTATTTCTGTTAGAGCAGCACTACATGAGAAAAACACCCTCCTTTTTCTGCTAGCCATCAAAGACAGTTTATGTTTATAAATCTTTTCATGAGGTTTTGTAATAGTGGTCTCACACAGTGTTTGCCCTTTTGTGTTTGACTTAATTTTACTCAGTATACTGTCCTCCAGATTCACCCATGTTGTGAAATTCTTTGCAGATTCATCATTGTTCTTTATCATTGCATGGCAAGCATTCCATTGTATGTACCACAGTATGTTTTTCTATTCATCTTTTAATATGTACTTAGCTTGTTTTCATCTTTTGCTATTGAAATTAATGCTGTAGTAAATATCACCTGTGTATGTCTGTCCATGTGATGGCTCTTCTTTCTCTAGAATATAGTCTTAGGAGTGGTGTTTCTGACTCATATGGTATTTCCATTTCCAGCTTTCTAAGACTTTTGAAGACTACAATGCATCTGACCCAATCCATGATATTTTCAGTTGCATCATATGCATGCAAAAGCTGGACCATGAACAAAGAAGACAGGAGAAGAATTGATTCCTTTGAATTGTGGTGTTACAATGACAAATGTACCATAGACCACCAATAGAACAAATTGATCTGTTCTGGGAGAAGTACAACTAGAGTGCTCTTGGGAAGCAAAGATGGCAAGACTGCTTCTTACATACTTTGGACATGTTGTCAGGAAGGATCAGTCCCTGGAGAAGGACACAATGTTTGGTAGAGTGGAGAGTCAGTAAGAAAGAGGAAAACACTTGATGAGATGGATTGCCATGGTGGCCGCAATAATGGGCTTAAGCATAAAGAAGATTGTGGACATGGTACAAGATCAGGCAGTGTTTCGTTCTGTTGTTCATAGGGTCACTGTGAGTTGGAATCAACTTGACAGCACCTAACAACAACAAGCTTTTTAAGGAAATGCTACATTGTTTTCCAAAATGGTTGTACCATTTTACGTTCCTGCCAGCAGTACACAGAAGTTCCAAACTCCTTGCAGCCTCTCTGACATTTGTTCTTTTCTGTTTTTTTTGATTTGTACCAGCAATGTTGGGGTGAAATGGGATCTCACTGTTGTTTGGTATTGCATTTCTCTAATTGCTGGTGATCTCCAGAGTTTCCTCATCCATATATTACTCAGGTAAGTTTCTTGAGCCAATCTTTAAGATAAATAGCAAATTTCACATTGTTTCCCAGGTTTTGGCTAAGGTCTACATTTCCTTGTTAAATCCTTACCTTTCTGGGGGTGGAAAAAGGAGTGAAACAAAGGAGGTACTTCTTTCTTTTGCAATCTACTCATTATACTCTTAGTACACTTATTAGTCTCAAGATGGAATTATCTACTTTTTGTTAGTTTTATTCATTCACATGTAGTACTACAGTTAATAATTGTAGTATTCTGAAACTTTTAAAACTTAACTTTGCTCTATTTTTAAAGGCAAACTCCAAATCTATCAACTCTTTGCAATTCTGATTTTCCTAGTAAAGAGTGCTAATTCTAGATTTAATTCCACCTCTCACAAAATAGAGTATATATTAAGATAGACAGTGTTAATTTTTTGGCATGATTTTTTTTCCTTTCACAAGTTTTCAAGCTTTCATTTTAAAAATACACAATGTCATCACCCTAGTTCTGATGTGACAAGACAAAAGTAACACTGTTATTATGATCAACCATAAACCTGCCAAGTATTTTTTAGGTGTTTTGATATCTGAGGATCTTTTATTTATTTATTTATTTTTGCACAGCCCGTGGGTGTATCTTCATTTCAACCTAAACTGTCAAAGTGTCATAAACACCGTTATTGTTTGTTGAAAAAGAGATTTCTACAGCTGCAACCACCATGATTTTCCACTCTCTAAAAATAAAATGTGGGACATACAACTACTTATTTGAAATGCAAATGAATTTTTTCTCTCTTATAAAATGGAAAATCAAATTAACCTATGTCTAATTTTCAATATTTTTTCTCTGTGTTGGAAATTCTTGGGTTAGGAAATTGGTAAAATTCCACTGGAGCAATTTTTTTCTATGAAAGCATTTATAATGTCTCCAAACACAGTTGCTGTCTCCCCCTGGGCAGCCAGCAAATTCTCAGGAAGTGAAACTAGAACACTGATGTTCTAATAGCCTCTTTGTGGACTACTGATAAGATTGCTTTTTTACGTTATCCTTTGAGGTTCTGCCATAATGCCTTTTAAAAATACGAATTTGTTCCAATGCAGTTGAGAGAGTAATTTGAGCATAATGAGAATTTCAAATTTGCTTATATTTAATTTCACCCGAGAGAAATTTTAGGCAAAAGAAAAATTGTACCTTCTGAACACAAAATACACACATCTCACACATGTGCCAGCTACCTAACTGTCCTGTGATATGCACTCTACACAACTATATCTGGTGTTATGACTTTCTGTTCTGTTTCAAACAACCTTCCTCCTACCATTTCTCAATAATTCACGAACTGCAATCCACCTGAGGCCCACTTCCAAAAACAAACATCACAAAGTATCTGACTTATTGTAATTTTTATGTGTGTCTCAAACATTTAGCATATGGAAAACTCTACTAGCACTTTTATTAGGTTTATAATTTTATTTAAAATGTCACTAATGAAATTTTTGAATGTTTTTTTGCAAATCCATACTTTTCATAAGGTCTGGGGATTTTGTTCCCAGATTTTGAATACAGCAGTGACTTGTTGTAGTGATGTATATTTCACATTACAGCAGAATTATCTGCTTACATATGCAATGAAATTGGTAGTTTAGTAGTTACATATTGGGTGAAATATAGTTTTTTTCTACTTATCAAAAGAAAAAAACAGAATATTGAGTACAGCAGATTTAAAATGATCATAAAGTATTTGATATTTCCCACTAAAAGATGGCGTCTACTTCCCGATCCCTCTAATCTGAGTTAACCATGTCTCTTGTTTACATCAATATAATGCAACGGTTGGGATAAAAACACATCTCTTATATTACTGAATGAAAGTGTGGAGGCTCAGAAACAGGTATCACTTATCCTCCCACTTTTCCCCAGCTCTTCCTGTGTCATAGCTATCCTCTGTATAGTGATACATGAAAGCATGGCATGCACACATGTGCCCACTCATTACAAACTATAAATAAACTCACCATTACAACAAGAATGACCCATACTTTGCCTGTTAAAAATCTAGCCCAAAGAGCAATATAATCATAGTTAAGAGATTTTTTAACACACAGTATTTTTTAAAATACATCTCTCTCTTTTATTGGCTTTTAATGATGTATTATTATGCACTCCAATGTATCTTACTGTATACTTTTGAATTATATTTAGTATGTCACACTCATTTCTATGACTACACAATTTGAATAAAGTTTCTTGTGTGTACAATGTGTGGAGGAAACGAATAGAAATGGTGATGAAACTGGAACAAATCTATATCATTTTTGTTCTCAGGCAGTAATACAATGATTGGAGTCCTGGTTGCACAGTGGTTAAGAGCCCAGCTGCTAACCAGAAGTGGGCAGTACAAATCTATCAGCCACTCCTTAGAAACTCTACGAGACAATTCTGTTCTCTCTTAAAGGAGTGCTATGAGTTGCAGTCAACTCAATGGTAATGAGTCAATATAATGACAAGGAAAAGAGTAGTTGCAATAAATAGAGGGAGAAAGCTATAGAAGCTAGAAATGCAGTGTACAATTGGTTCTATCGAGTGAGATGAAATAGGAAGGAGTAAAAAGATATTCAGTTATAAGGCAGTGTGACATACAAAATAATTTGTAGTTTAGCTATTATTTTAGTTATCTAGTGCTATGAGTCAGAATCGACCTGATGGCACTGGGTTTCTGGAGTGCTGTTCTAACAGCAATACCACACATAGATGGGTTTAGCAAAGAACATTTTATTCTTAACACAGTCCAGTAGGTTTCAAATCTGAATTCAGGATGTCTACTCCAGGGGAAGGTTTTCCCTCTGTCATCTTCAGAGGAAAGCCCTTGTTTTGCATCAGTCTTTGGTCAGGGAGAATCTTCACACAGGAACCTGAGTTCTGAAGGACACACTCTTCTCCTGTTGCTGCATTTGTTATGGTGCAAGTTTCCCAATTCTCTACTTGCTTACCTCTCTTTTTATCTCCTCTAGGATGAAAGGATAAAGGCCATACTCCATGGAAACTCCCTCAGCAAAGGTATTGCAGTCCCACCCTAATCTTCTTTTAACATAATCATCTTATCTATTAGCCACAGGCAGAGATTAGGATGTATAGCATAGGAAGATCACAAAAATATTGGCAATAATAGTCCAGCCAAATGGCTACATACATTTTTGAGGGACACAGTTCAATTCATGACATTCCACCCTTTGGCTCTGTCTTGGTCACCTGGTACTGCTCCAACAGAAAATACCACAAGTGGAAGTCCTTATGAAGAGAAATTTTATTGTCACAGCCTGGTAAGCCACAACTCTAATTATGAGTTGCAAGTCCCTTCAATAAGAGAAGTTATCACAGTCCTGTAGTTACAAGTCAGCTCAACAAGAGAACTTATCACAGTTTGGTGGGCTGAGTCTAAATTCAAGAAGAGCATCTCGGCACAGGAACCTCAGGTCCAAATTGAAGTGCCTGCCGACTCGATGGCACTTGGCTGGCTCTTGGTCATGCTTTCTTGGTTATATGAGGTCCCCAACTTCATCTACTCATTTCACCCCCTTATATCCCACAAGCTTGTAACCTAAATCCTGCCTCGCTAACAAACTGTAGCCCATTCTCCATCATCAGTATTACAGAGGCAGGATTCACAACCCATGGGAGGATTGGCACCATACTATGACTCATAGCCTAGTCAATACATACATTTGGGAGGGACACAATTCAATCCATGACAGGTCCCCCCAAATCACATCTGTGAAACATGCAACACATTCATTCCATCATACGAAAGCTATAACAAAAACATGTTAATCCTACATGATGTCAAAAATCTTAAATCAGTTCCAAGTCCAAAATACAAAAATTTCTCTACATCTGTGAAGTCAAGAATACAAGTTATGTGCTTCCAAAGACAGAACAGGCACAAGTTAGACATTGTCTTTACAAATGAGAAGGAAGGCAAAACAGGCAACAAATAAGTCAGCAAAACACAATACATTACCCTTCAAAGTTTTGAAAATAATCCTCTGGTCTCTGAGACAATTTACATATTAGCCTTGCCCTCCAGTCTCTGGATATTGACCACACTCTCCAAATTATGAGTGGAAACTCTGGTCCTGTGCTACAACTCTGCCTTCTGGTCCTGTGCTATAACTCTGCCTTCTAAGCCTACTGGAACAACAACTCTGCCCTTTCAGCTTTAGGTGTACCCTAAACTTAACTGAGTAGCAATTCCACATTTACAGACACAGGAAGTCATGGCTCCACCCTTTCAAACTTCTGAGGTCATGGCCATACCTTTCAAGACTGAGGGAGCTCAGTTTCTCATGTTCTTTGTCTCTTCAGCTTCTGCTTCCTATGGCTTCATTGCCCAGGCCTCAGGCTCACGTCTGTACTTCTGGGGCAAATGCTCCAAAGCTCTGCAAGTCCACTGACTCAAGCACCTGGAGTCACCCCACTCTGCTGGGCACTCAGTTCCCTCACTCTGTAGGTCAGCAAGCCTAGCTCCATTGATTCAAGTGCCTGGAAGTATTCCAGTCTGACAGAAAACCTCTGTATAGAGGCTCTGAACTCTCTTACTCCATGGGTTGGCTCCAGCACTGTCTCATGCTGGTCTGTTTCTGCTGCTACCACTTGTTCTCTGCTGTTTCTTACTATCTGCACTTCTTCGGTATTAACAGTTCTCCTTGGTTACTACTGAGTCTTCTATCCATTTTCAGTTGCAAAGTCACTTCCACATTTTGCGTATTTGTTAGAGCACCCAACTCCCTCAGTATTAAATATGTTTTAATTATCTAGTGCTGTTCTAACAGAAATACCACCTGTAGATGGCTTTAGCAAAGAAAATTTTATTCCTACATAGTCCAGCAGGTTACAAGTCTGAATTCAGGGTATGCACTCCAGGGGAAGACTCGCCCTCTGTCAGCTTCAGAGGAAAGTTCTTGTGTTGCACCAGTGTTTGGTCAGGGAGTATCTTGGCACAGCAACCTCAGCTCTGAAGGGTGTACTCGTCTCCCAGTGCTGCATTTTTTACAGTATGAGGTTCCCAACTCTCTGCTTGCTTCCCTCTCTTTTATCTCCTATAGTATGAAAGGATAAAAGCCACACTCCAGGAAAACTCCGTTAGCAAGAGTGCTGCAGTCCAGTCCTAATCCTCTCTTAACATAACTGTTCTATCTATTAGCCACAGGCACAGATTAGGATATATAGCATAAGAAAATCACAAAATATCAGGAATGATAGCCCAGCCAAATGTTTACACACGTTTTGAAGGGGGCGGGAGAGCACAGTTCAGTACACGACAGCTATCATGTGAGATGATGTTGCACTTTGCCTTTGGGTGAATAACTTGCTTGAAATACAATTGCCATTAAGATATTTAAACTTAGAAAATGCACAGTACAGAAGTAGAGTCCCATTAGTTATCCTCATACATATGATCACCTACTTAAAAACAGATGAACTCTTTACAGAGGAGAATGTAAACCAGAAGAGCAGAGAATCAACACTTCTACCAGCAGAATATGTAACAGTCAACTACAGCATATCTAAACTGTACTGTCATTGGTATTTCACACAAAGGTCTGAGTTCTGCAATTTCTTCTTACTGCATCAACCATCTATTTTAAATCTTTAAAGCAGCAAGATAAAAATGGCATCACTTTCAGAATTTTGTAGACAATGAGTCTGCTTGTGATGTTCCTTTATACGTACTCTATTTGGAGTTTCTTGAGCTTGTTGATGTGTAGATTATTGTATTACAGTACTTGGAAACTTTTCAGCCATTATTTCTTTGAATATTTTTTCTGCTCTTTTCTGTCTCTTCTTCTTCAGGTACTACCATTACATATTTCTCTGAGGTTGTGCTTATTTTCTTCATTCTTTCTTCTCCTTGCTCTTTAACTTACATAACTGCTTATGAATCTATCTTCAAGGTCACTAATTCTTTTTTTCTTTTTTGCCAGTTCAAATCTACCATTGAATCCCTCCAGTAAAATTTTTATTCTGGTTATTGAACATTTCAATCCATTTCCATTTTTTTAATTTACAATTTCTATTTCTTTACTGATTTTCTTAATTTGGTATATTTTCATCATGCCTTCCTTTACTTCTTTACTCCTGCTTTCCTTCAGTTATGTGAAAATATTTATAATAACTACTTTAATGAGAAACACTAAATTCTTGTTCATCTCAGGAAGAAAACCTGCCAGCTGAAAGGTGTGAGGAGAGCAAGCCCTATGTCCTTAACTGTAGTAGCTTCTAATAAACTTTCTAACTTAATGAGTTGATAGTGAAGAGTGGGAGTAGTCTTGTTTCAAATACAGCAGACTTCGCCTCTCTTACTGAATTTGTATATATTTTCTTGAACAGATGTCTCTTCATTTTCTCTTCACCTTCGAGAGAATATCCAGAAACTTTAAATGGTTGTTGACATAAGGAGTAAGCAAGCTATTTCATGAGAAAATCAGTCTCCTCAAAACAATGAATTATTTGGAAATAACAGCCATTTATGGAAAATAAAAAAGCATTGGCAAGATAGTGTCTTAACAACAAAGACTCAGGCTATGTTTCTCTTTCTCCCTCTCTACCTTTCTGTCTTTCTCTGTAAGTGTCCCATAACAAAGGGTTCTGTAAAAAAGAAAAGTTTTTATTTTTTATTTTTAGAACTGTATGGCTAGCTTTAATGCATTTATCTTCATTCACTCACTCAAAATTTAAAAAACAAAATTAAGTTTAAATATTAGAAAGAGTATGCTTTAATTTTATGCCTTACATCAATAATTTGTAAATTATACTTTCATAGTGCTTTGAGAATGACACAAGTGTAAGAATGGTGCCCACCTTTACTCATGACAGAAACCCTAGTGATGTAGTGGTTAACCACTATGTCTACTAACCAAAAGGTCAGCAGTTTGAAACACCAAGCGCTCCTTGGAAACTCTATGGGGCAGTTCTACTCTGACCTATAGGGTTGCTATGAGTTGGAATCAACTCAACAGCAGTGCATCTTACTCATAACAGCAGAGCTAAAACTACTATCCTAAAACTTGCTAATAGATCATAAAATATACAGTAAACATACTTAGCCAAAAAGTCCAGCAATTAGGCTATTCAACCTACCTGAAATTCAACGTGCAGTTTCTTGCCTCTTTTCCTTTCCTATACTTTGGTAGTATTTCCTGACATCTCATTGTAGAATTTCTCCTGAAACATTCTTTTCTTTCCAAAGGGCTTCCTTTGTTTCCCCACCCCTAAGTACAAAGCTGACTGTCTGAGATCATGTAGTACATTTGCTACTAATTTCATCTTGAGTCATCTAGCATTGTCAGCACAAACTAGGAACCTTTTTTAATGCAGGTATATGAGGGAAGGTTTTCTTTCATCAGTGTATTAAGGTAGAAGGTTAGCATATTACTCAACATCTGTCTTCTTTTTTTAATATAGAGCTGTATAATTGAGTCAAATCTGTGTCAAATTAATCTGTAAGTTTTTAATGTTATGATTGGTAAAAGGTCAGCAAAAAAGAGAAATCCCCTCAACAAGGAGGGTTTGACACAGTGGCTGCAACAACGGGCTCAATCACAGCAATGACTGTGAGAATGGCGTACAATTGGGCAGTGTTTCACTGGGTTGTCATGAGTCAACAGCACCTAACAACAACCACATTTAATGTCAGCGTGGGTGCATTTTTCCTTATGATCAATTTAAGTTGCAATTAACTATATGACTATGCAATGATAATAAACTGAGATAACTAGTAGGTATTCTAGTTCACCTTGAAAGTATTTAGAGACATTAGAGAAATTAAAGTAAGTTAAAAAAGAATTTCTGGTCAACACACAGCAGTTTGTTTTACACAATACTGTATACAAATACATTGTTTGTATCTTCTCACACATAAATATTTGTGTTTCATAACAATTATTTCATAAAAAATTAAAAGTGTAGTAAAAATTGTCAAATATGGTCAAAATTTTTAATTACAATTTAAAAATCAACATTTGGAGCTTTAAATCATATTGACATGTAGGTTGTTTTGTATGCATATGTATAAGCCCATTGCTGTCAACTTGATTCCAACCCATAGGAAAGGGGAGAACTGTCCATGAAGGAATACCTGATGGATTTGAACTGTTGACCTCGTGGTTTGCAGGTGAACTCTTAACCACTATATATAATAGATATATGGTTGTGTGTGTGTGTTTATAGATACAGATACATGTTCTCATTGCTATGAAGTCAATTGTAACTCGTAGTGACCCTATGGGACAGAGTAGAAGGGCACCAAAGAGTCTCCAAGGAGCAGCTGGTATATTTGACCTGCTGACCTTTTGATTAACAGCCAGGCCCTAACCACTGTGCGATCAGGGCTCCATAGGTTTGTATAAAACTCTCCCACCTCCCAACATGGAGCAACTAATGTGTTTGAACTGTCAATCTTTCTCTTAGTAGCTGAGCACTTAAATGCTGTGCCATTAGGGCTTCTCCCTTATTTGTAGGTACAAAAAAAACAAAGCCTCACTTATAGTGACCCTGTAGAACAGAGAAGAACTGCCCCCACAGAGTTTCCAAGGAGCCCTTGGTGGATTGGAACTGCTGACATTTTTGTTAACAGGCAACTACACTTAACAACCAGGCCACCAGGCTTCCATTTATAGGTACAGGGTTAGGATTTCAACACATGTATTTGGGGAATATAGTTCAATCCATAATAATAAGCACTTGGTTTGAAGTCTTCTTTTTTCATCTGCCTAATCAGTTTACAGGTGAAAAATAGGGCAATTATGTCAAGAATAAGGAGCCCTAGCACTACATCTGCTAACCAGAAGGTTGGCAGTTCAAATCCTCCAGGCACTTCTTCGAAATTCTATGGGGCAGTTCTACTCTGACATCTAGGGTCGCTGTGAGTCAGACCTGACTCAGCGGCATTGCATTGCATTGCAGTGGTGTGTAGTTAAGACAAGGTTGATGGTTTAATCCTATCAGCTGCTCTGTAAGAGACAGGTGTGGCTGGCTGCTTCAGTAAGGATTCAAAAAACTAATTCACTGCAGTAAAATTGATTTGGACTTAGAGTGACCCTATAGGATAGGATAGAACTGACCCCAATAATATCCAATAATCTGAATGGATTAAATTCTCCAGGGTCAACCTAGTCTCAAAGAGCCATTTGTATTTCCACTGTTTGAAATTATTGGGTCGCTATGAATCAGACTTGACTTTATGGCAGTTGTTTGTTTGTTTGAGATTAAGATTTGGCTGGTCTCGAATACTGAGGACGATCTGAGAAAACAGATCAGAGCCAAATGATGACAGCTGAAAGGAAGGATAAAGAAAAATCAGAAAACAGATTGGTGTCTCATGGATCCCATCTAATGTAGACATTCTCTTTTGGTTCTTGTTATCACAGCTTTATGGAACTCAGTATTTGTAAGTCAGAAAATTCAGAATACTTTTAACTGCAAATATTAAAAAAATAAGAACTACCCATTAGATGTTTGTATATTGAAGTCCTTAATTGTTATAAGTTATACATTTGACAATTTTTATTGAGAAGTTAAAAAGGTGGGAGTCATATTCTCAGTCTCATCAAAAATATTTTTTATCTTTTATTCTTATCAAATTATTCTTCACCATGATTTCACTTTTAGGTTCCTATGTCCTCCCAGAGAAATATCAACATTTTTTTAAGTGATAAATATCCTTCCTTCAAATGGATAGATTAATTTTTGAAAACAGCATCTACTTTGATTTGTTTTAGTAATTGATTCCATTGAGTCTTAATGACACCTATGTAGTGTTTACTTTCTTGGATTAAAATTGTATGGATCATTTATTCTGTTATCTATACTTATTGCCAGTAGTATGCAGGCATTTGAAACTGTAAATATGTTTCTAATTCACCTCCCATTTTCTCCAAAATGCTTGTTCACTATTATCCTTCTGTCCTTGTCATATAGTTTCTCCTCCACTTACCTTCTTTAAAATATGTCCAGGAACTTCTTTTGCTCTACTTCAAATATCTAGTTAAAACACTTTGCTTGAGAGAAATCACAGATGCGATTGAGAAGTCATAAACTTTGGAAACAAAGAATGCCTATCATTCAAAATGCTGGCTTTGCCACTTACCAGTTGTGTGACCACCGAAGTTCCTTTCTGTGCCTCTGTTTTCTTTCTGGCACATAACATACATGTCCATTTTCACAAGTTAGTCATGCAGAGTACCAAAATCAAAACACACTGCCACTGAGTCAATTCAGACTCAGTGATCTTACAGGATAGAGTAGAAGTGCCAAGTACAGTATATATTATTTTTAATACTAAAATTAAATGCTGTGAATTCCACTTCCCTATGCAAACCATTTGCCTATTTCTACTGCACGATGTTCTATTATTATAAGGGGGAAAAACTGTTAATGGCTTCAATTTTTAGAACAAAAATCAATCTTAGTTTTTATCATCTCATGCAAGGGCAAGTCTTGGCAATTTCAGTAAACTCACATCTGTTCTGTTGTAGCTCTCTGCTGCAACATGTTATTACAATCTACATTATCCTCTGTTGTGGTATGCCTCACAAGTAGCCAGTACTTATTTGTCAGTGAGTAGAAAAGGAATAGTATCTTCCTGGGTCATACATTGGGAAACCCTGGTAGCATAGTGGTTAAGTGCTATATCTGCCAATCAGAAGGTTGGCAGTTCAAATTCACCAGGCAGTCCTTGAAACTCTATGGAGCAGTTTTACTCTGTCCCATAGTGTCGCCATGAGTTGGAATCAACTCCAACACAATAGGTTTTGTTTGATTTGGGTTATATCTATGCATTACAAACTTGTAGGTCCGAGCTCCAGTGTTATAGATATCATACCCATATCACAGGACATATTCTGGCTTGCCAAAGCTTCTTTCCACTTTCCTCTTTTGTTTTGTTATAGATATTATGTCATAGGTCTGAGCCTCAATGTCACAGAGAGTTTTCACACACATTGGACTTAAATAGCCATCCTCTCTAACATCCTAACCTGACCACCACCACCACCACCACCCCATAAAATGCATCAAGAAAGACATTACTTGGGTCAGACACACATGTGCTGTATGCAACTATTCTTTCTTTATGACCCAGATCCTGTTGTTGAGTCCAAATATTTCCTGAATGTCCCCTCTGTTTGAGTGAGAAGGTGGGTGGGAATTTTGTTGAATTCACCACCACCACCAGTTACCGTGGACTCAGTTTCAAGTCATCACAGCTCCAGGTATGTCAGAAAAGAACTGTCCTCCGTGAGGTTTTCAGCAGCTCTTGAAACATAAATAGATCACCAGGCCTTTTTCGCAGTGGCACGAACTTCCAAACTCTGAGTTACCAGGATCTCTTGATGTCGAATCAGTCAGAAATGTATTAAAGCATGGGAAGAATTTCTGTTGCAGTAGATGCCAAAGGAAAAGGAATAAAGCTTTTAACATGTTCTCTCATTCCTCCTAGAACAGTTTGTCACACACATGTAAATTTCCTTTTATTCTCCTCGGGAACAACCAAAACACAAAACAAGGTGGAAAGTGGAGAGAAGCTTTGGCAAGCCAAAATATGTTCTCTTACATGCTATGGTTCCCCATTATGATGAATGTATATTTGCTAGAAGCCAAGGACTTTTAACCCTACCTAAGGTTAATTAACAGCCAAGCCAAGCGCTAACAAGCTTAGCTAACAAATCCCTGTCCTAGAGATGCTCTCAGCTTTTTTCTAAGATAAATGCCTACTTTAAATACCTAACAGCAATTAATTTAATATTACTTAACAAAAATTAAAACTCACAGCAGTTAAAGCTTCCCAAGAGAAAATTTACTACAAATAAAAAAGCATCCTGACTATAGAGTCATATTCTGTTGATAACATTATGAAATGTAACAATGGAAATAAATAATGGGACTCTATCATAATTTGATGTACATTTTCCTCCTTCTATTTTCTCCTTGTCTTTTATCTCACTCAAGCAAGCATCCTATCTCCTATTTTGTTACTCAGAGGGAATGTAGGGAGACGGAATATACAAGTAGTGTTAAGAATCATTTTTTTTAACTCATTTTAAGCACTTAGAAGAATTTGGTAATCAAAATAAAGGGGAGAAAGTGCTGCTTGTGTAAAGATTGTGTCCTGGGGAAGCAAGAAAGAAAGTGGGATGCCCTGACCCTAACATGAAAGAAATACTTCAAACACTGGAAAAAAGAGATGTCTTTACGGTGCAAACGCAAAGGAAGCCCGTGCTCTACTTGACAGTGCACTTCAAGACTGGATACTTGACAGAGATATTTGCATTGTGCATGAAAACTTAGAAACAGAGGCAGGAGTCCTCAAAGTTTGTTTCTTTTAAGGAAATAGAATGTGCTGGTATTGACGAACCAACCACACAGGCAAGGATCATTAGACTCCAGTGTTAACTTGAGTGGGCCTGATACAAGAGATGAATCTCACTCAAGGTATTTTCCGTGCTGTGAACAACAGCTACAATCCCAAAAGAGGACATCAAAGCCTCAGGAAGAACTGAGGTTAAGATTCACATTGGCCTAGACTAATAGGCATAGCTTCCAGTATCACAGACGTGCAAGCCCCCACAGTATGACAAGATACACCACTGATATTCAGATACCAGCAAGGTCACCCGTGGTGGACAGGTTTCAGCTGAGATTCCAGACTAAGACAGACTAGAAAGAAAGACTCAGTAGTCTATTTCTGAGAAAAACTAACCAGCAAAAATCTTATGAATAGTGGTGGCACATTTTCTGATATACTGCAGGAAAAAAACCTCCCAGATTAAAAGCCACTCCAAAGAAAACTGGGGAAGAGCAGTTCCTCAAAGTAGAGTCAACCTTAATGATATGGATGGAGTCAAGCTTTTGGGAACTTCATTTTCTGGTGTGGCATGACTCAAAATGAGAATAAACAGCTGCAAATGTCTATTAATAATCATAAAAAGGGATGCACAAAGTATGAATCTAGGAAAAGTGGAAATCATGAAAAATGAAATGGGACGCATAAATGATGTTAGTGAGCTGAAATGGACTGGTAGTGGTCTTTTGAGTCGTGTAATCATGAAGTCTACTCTGCCAGGAATGGCACTGCATTATTGCAATCATCATCAAAAAGAACATTTCAAGATCTATCCTGAAGTACAATACAGTCAAGGCCTATAAGGAAGACAGTTAATATGACTGTTGCTCAAATTCACACATCAAACATGAAGGCCAAAGATGAAGAAACTAAAGACTTTACCTGCCTCTGTAATCTGAAATTGATCAAACATGCAATCAAGATGCACTGATAATTACTGTGACTGAAATGTCAAACTTGAAAACAAAGCAGGGGGATCGGTAGCTGGGAAACTTGGTCTAGGTGACAGAAACAATGCCAGAAATTGAATGACAGGATTTTGCAAGACTAATAATTACATTGCAAATACCTTTTTTCACCAACTTAAACAACAACTATACACATGGATATTATCCTATCCCTGACAGCATTGTACTTCAGGTGAGATCTTTTATTTTTATTTTACTGCAATTGAGTTAAAGTGGTATACAAACAAGTTAAATTTGCCTGCCCACCTATCAACAGTTCCTTCGGGTCTCCTAGCCTGGTGACAGCACACTCTTCCTTTCCATTCTATGCCTGTCATAATGTGCTAATAATCTTCTATCCCCTCCTCTCCACCCTCTTCTCTCCCTTCTAGTAAGAGGCCAGTAGGACGGCATCCTGTAGATACTAGAACCATAAAGTAGACACACCATTTAGTCACCTTATGTCTCCGAGTCCAGTCAATTCCTGTCCAAAAAGTTGACCTTAGTAATAAATAACGATCAGGGGCAGTAGCAGGTCTGGGGGCCATGCTCCCAAGGGAAGTCCCAGGCCATTAGACCATCGATTGCAGTCTTTAAGTGGAGTTCTTGAGATGTATCCCTCTTCTTTGTGTGTTGCCACTTGGACCCAACATTGTGTGCCCCATCATGGCTGTCACTGGTGGTCGCCAGACACCATCTGGTTCTTCTGATCCAATGTTGATATAGTCATCCATACACCTGGGTCCTTCTGTCCTCTGGGCTCTTTTTCTGTTATGTCTTTGTTGTCCTTAGTGATCATCTGATTCAGATGTGATGGGATTATTTGGTGTACCTCAGATAGCAGCTTGTTAGCTTTTAAGACCCCAGATGTCACTCACCAATATGGGTTGGAGAAGACTCCCTTAGCAATAGGCTAGTTGTGCTAATTGGCCTGGATGTCCCCTGAGAACATGGTCCCTGGATCCCTGCCCCTGCTGCTCTATGCTTGCGATATTAAGCTAGGAATAGAAGAATTTTCAGTATATGTTGAACTTCAGTGAAGATGATCTTCTTTCTGGTGTGTGCTGTCACTGCTTTTACCCAACCAAATTTCTGTGTACTATCTAATCTATGACCAGCCGTCTCCTTTCTTCATCTCTCTCCCTCCCCTCCCTTGTCTTTTCTTCTGTACATAAGTCTCTTTTTAAGTTCTTGTAGTAGGGGTCTCACACAATGTTTGTCCTTGGGCCAATAACTGATGTCACTCAAGATAATGTCTTCCAATTGAAACCAGTTTATGAGATGCTTCCTGAAATCTTCATTGTTCTTTATCATTGCAGTGTTCCATTGAGTCTATGTACCATGCTTTGCTCATCCGTACATCTGTTGTTGGGCATCTGGGTTGATTCTATCTTTTTGCTATTGTGCATATGCAGCAATAAACATTTCTGTGCATGTGTCTGTTCATGTGCCTGCCCTCGCTTCTATAGGATATGTTCCAAGCAGTGGGATTACTGGATCAAGTGCTAAGTCTATTTACAGCTTTTTAAGGAAGCACCAAGTTACTTTCCAAAGAGGTTGTACCACTTTGCAATCCCACCAGCAGTGTAGGAGAGTTCCAATTTCTCCACAGCCTCTCCAGCATTTGTTGTTCTGTGTTTTTTGGATAACGGCCAACTTTGTTGGAGTGAGATGATATCTCATTGCAATTTTGATTTGAATTTCTTTAATAGTTAATGATCCTGAGTATTTTCTTACATGTGTTTTGGCCACCTGGAAGTTCTTTAGTGAAGTGTTTGCCCATCTCTTTTGCCCATCACTTAATTGGGTTATTTACCTTTTTCTTGTTGATATTTTGCAGTACCTTATAGATTATGGAGATCAAATGTCAATAAAATATATAGTTGCCAAATATTTTTCCCATTTTGTAGATGGTCTTTTAATTGTTTTGATAAAGACTTAGATGAGCAAAAGTGCTTGATTCTTAGTAATTGTCATTTATCCATTTTCTCTTCTGTTGATCGAGTTTTGTTTGTTAGATTTCGAAGTGTGTCTAAATTGTACATTAATCCTTCTATTGTTGACTATTTTTTATTGCATAATTTTTATCATTTTCAGTTTGGTGTTTGGGTCTTTAATCCAATTTGAGTTTTTTTTGTGTGTAAGGAGTGAGATATGAGTCTTGTTTCAATCTTTTGGAGATGGATAACCAATTTTGACAATATAATTTGTTAAAGAGATTGTTTTTACTCCAGTTTAGAGTCATAGGACCTTTGTCAAATATCAAGTGTTCATAGGAGGAAGATGGCATCTCTGGGGTCTCAACTCTATTCCATTGGCCTATATGTCTCTTTTTGTACCAGTACCAGACTGTTTTGACTACTATGACAGTGTAACAGTTTCTAAAATTGACTAGTGAGAGGCTTCCCGCATTGTTCTTCTTCAGTAGTGCTTTGCTGGATCCAGGGTTTCTTTCCTGTCCAAACAAAGGTGGTGACTTTTTTCTCCGTCTTATTAAAGAACGTCACTGCAATTTGAATTGGTGTTGCATTGTATATGTAAGTGGCTTCTGGCTTCTTGGATACCTATGTTCTCTTTCATAATTTCAACAAAGTTTTCTGACATCAACTCAACAACAGTAGTCTCCGTGTTTTCAGCTATTCCTTCCTGTTCAGGAATTCCTATTAATCGTAGAATGTTGCGTTTGGTAGAGTCCCACAAATTTCTTAGTGCTTCTTCATTTTTCTTATTTCTTTTCTCTGATTTCTCTTCACAAACGCTGGCATCCATAGCTTTATCTTCAATATCACTAAATCTAATTTGCAATGTGTCAAGTCTTTCCTTTTGGCTCTGCACTGGATTGTCTAATTCTGAAATTTTGTTATTGATCTGTTGGATTTCAGAATGTTGATGTTCCACCAGTTTGAGTAGCTTGCTTAATTTTTCATTTTGTTCTGCTGTGTTTTGTTTAATCCAAGGAGGGTTCTATAAATAAGTCTTTCGTACTTGACCTCTGATAGCTTCAGAACGATTTCTTCACCTGAGAAGTTTTTTGAACCTGAATTTTGGGAGTTTTCTGGGTCCAGGTTAGTATATTTCTTTAAATGCAGGGCAATAGTCTGTTGCTTTCATGACATTTGGAGGCTGTTTAGTTTCTCTGGGTATGCCCTAATAGAAGCCACCTCTTTGTGCTCTTGTGACTGGGCCTGGAGGACTTTCTGTGGTGGCAGGCTCTGCCTACTGGCTGGTAAAGACGTGGCCCTACTTACGGAGACACTTGAGTGGGGGGCGGGTGTGTCAGCCAACCCTGTGATGTAAGTCATTGAAAACTGGAAAAGATGCAGTCTGGCTGTAGAGCACATATTTCTCCAGGCAGTTTTATTTTTAAAAGCTGAAAGCTTTGTGCCTGTTAACCAGAGTCAGTGAGGCTGCCTATTGTGGCACGCCCCACCTTCAGGCTGAGAACAGTGGCTGTTCACCAGCCCCCAGTGAAGATGCCAGGCATGGCAGGCCCCTCCTTCAGGCTGAGAACAACGGCTGCTGGCCAGCTCCCAGTGAGGCCTCCAGGTATGGGAGAGCACTCCTGCAGGCTGAGAATGGCAGCTGTTGGCTGGCCCTCAGTGAGGCCACCAGGTGTGGCAGGCCTCTCCTTCCGGCTGAGAACGTGGCTGCTCCCTAGCCATCCGGAGATGCTATAGTGCAGACCACAACAGGGATGGGCCACTGCGCCGAAAATGCCACCCAGTAACACCCACAAGCCAACACTGTACTAAACACAG
The DNA here is from genome assembly GCA_028571685.1 of Heterohyrax brucei. Lineage (NCBI taxonomy): Eukaryota > Metazoa > Chordata > Mammalia > Hyracoidea > Procaviidae > Heterohyrax > Heterohyrax brucei. The sequence goes on from CM053148.1 coordinate 112,147,804, forward strand.
CCCTTCCACTGGGAAAGCGTTCTCTAGGCTGGCACTGCCTTCCAGCTTGGGAATCAGCCCCTGGTGAGGCCTCCAACTGGGCAACTTTGCCTCCCAGGTGATCAAGTTAGCTCCCAGTTAGGCTATCTCTCCCAATCCAACTTGACGGCACTTGGCTTGGCCCACTGACAAGGAGGCAAATCTATGGTGAGGCTCCAAAAAGGGAGGGTACAGGGGCTGTGGTCTCCCAACGGCCAATTTCTCAAAATGTGGGTAACCCACACACTGTACTGTCTGTCTGCTGCAAGACACACAGTTCATTTTGGATTGCATTTCAGGATAGCCCTGGCACATGCCCCTCCTTTATCTGTCAGCCAACACAAAGAAAAAAAAGTTAAAAGCACCAAGTACCTTTGAAACAGCAGAGGCTTGGCATCCTCTCCACTGGAGCAGAATGCAGAGGTAGAGAGAAAGTTTCATGCTTAGTGGCATATATTCTAGTGTAACAGTCCTATGCCATGTCCCAGAGGGTCACTGGGTGTCCAGAAAGCTCAGTTCAATTATCATTTCAAGTCTTAGTTTGCGGAGGGAATCAGGGAGATGTGTTTCTAGCCTGACATGTTAACTCTGCCCCCTCCAGGTCAGATCTTGAATTGCTCTTTTTGACAAAGAATGCAACACCATTCCTCTTCAAGTTTTCATTCCCAGCATAGCAGACCATATGACTGTCTGATTCAAAATGGCCAATACTAGTCCGTTTCTGCTCACTAATGCCTAGGATATCTATGTTTATGCATTCCATTTCATTTTTGATGATTTCCAACTTTCCTAGATTCATACTTCTTACACTGAGTATTCCAAGTTCTAATGGGTGTTTGTAGCTGCTTCTTCTCATTTTGAGTCATGCCACATCAGCACATGAAGTTCCCAAAGGGTTTGCTCCATCCATGTCATTAAGGTTGACTCTACTTTGAAGAGGCAGCTTTTCCCAGCCATTTTGTGAGTGCCTTCCAACTTGGGAGACTTGTTTTCCAGCACTATTTCTGGCAATGTTCTGCTGCTATTCATAAGGTTTCACTACCTAATTCTTTTCATAAGTAGACTGCCAAGGCATTCTTTCTAGTCTGTCTTAGTCGAGAAGTTCAGCTGAACCTGTCCACCATGGATGGCCCTGCTGGCATCTGAAAACCAGTGACATAGCTTCCAGCATCACAGTAACACTGAAGCCCCCACAGTACAACAAACTGACAGACAAGTCAAGGGACAGACAAATGGATTAGTAAGCAACATCTTGATAAATGGAGAAAGGATTCAGGCTATCAAGGATTTCATTTTACTTGGCTTCCTAATCAATGCTCGTGGAAGCAGCAGTCAAGAAATCAAAAGACACATTGCATTGGGAAAATCTGATGCAAAGAACCTCTTTAAAGTATTGAAAAGTAAGATGTCAGCTTGAAGACTAAGGAGCACCAGATCCAAGCCATGGCATTTTTAGTGACATCATATCAAGTGAAAGCTGTACAATGAATAAGGAAGACAGAAGAATTGACACCTTTAAATGGTGGTGTAGGGGAAGAATATAGAACACAAATAGCATGGGCTGCCAACAGAACAAACAGATCTGTTTTGGAAAAAGCACAACCAGAGTGCTCCTTGGAAGCAAAGACAGAGACTGTGTCTCACATACTTCAGACATGTTGTCAGGAGGGATGAGTCCCTGGATAAGGACATCATGCTTGGTAGAGTGGAGGGTCAGCAAAAAAGAGAAAGATGCTCAACAAGATAGATTGACACAGGGACTGAAACAATGGGGTTAAGCATAAAAACAGTTGTGGACATGGTACAAGACTTGGCAGTATTTCATTCAGCTGTGCATAGTGTCACCATGAGTCAGCACTGACTCTGCAGCACCTAATAACAACAGAACATACATGTGGACCTTCTGTGGAACACATATGAATCAAATCAACTGCATCTGTGGAAAATGACAATGGAAAAGCTCAATATCATTAGTCAGAACAAGGCCGTGTACCAATTGTGTCACAGACCATCAACTGGTCATATGGAAGTTGAAATTAAAACTGAAAAAATTAGCAAAATTCAGAAGAGCCAAAGTACAACCTTAAGTACATCCCACCTGAGTTTAGAAAACATTTTAAGAATAGATTTAATGCACTGAACACTAATGACTAAAGAGCAAATGAGTTATGGAATGACATCAAAGACATCATCCATGAAGAAAGCAAGAAGTTGTCAATAAGACAGGAAAAAAAGACCAACAGTGATGTCAGAAGGGGCTCTGAAACATGCTTCTGAAAGTAGAATAGATGAAGAAGGAAGAAATAATGAAGTAAAAGACTTCAAGAAATAATGAAGTAAAAGGATAGCTCAAGAAGCCAAAGCAGTATAATGACATTCTATATAAAGCATTATAATGATATTTTAGCTCAAGCAAAGAGATATCAAATGATACAGGAAGCATCAAAAGAAGATGGAAGGAACACACAGAGTCATTATACAAAAAAGAATTGGTTGGTGTTGAAATCATTTCAAGAGGTAGCATACTATATGGAACCAACAGTACTGCAAGAAGAAGTCCAAGTTGTATTGAAGGCCTTGCTGTAAAACAAGCCTTCAGGAACTGATAGAATGTCAACAGATGTTTCAAGAAGTGGATGCAGTGCTGGAAGTGCTCATTCATCTATAAGAAGGAATTTGAAAGTCAGCTACTTGACCAAGCAACTAGAAGAGATCTATATGTCTGTGGTTATTCCCAAGAAAGGTGATCCAACCAAATGTGGAAATTATTGAGCAGTATCATTAATATCACATGCAAGTAAAATTTTGCTGATCATTCAAAATTGGCTAGAACAGTACATTGACATAGAACTGCCAGAAGTTCAAGCCGCATTCAGAAGTGGATGTGAAACCAGGGATACCATTACTGATGTCAGATGGATTTTGGCTGAAAGCAGAGAATACCAGAGGATGTTTACCTGTGTTTTACCAACTATGCAAAGGCATTTGGCTGTGTGGAACATAACAAATTATAGATAACTTTGTGGAGAATGAGAATTCCAGAACACTTAACTGTGCTTGTGGGGAATCTATACATGAATCAACAGGCAGTCACTTGAACAAAACGCAGAACCATTGCATGGTTTAAAACAAGGAAAGGCATGCATCAGCATTGTATACTGTCACCATACCGACTCAGTTTGTATGCTGAAAAAATAATCTGAGAAAGTGGGATACATGATGAAGAACAGCATCCAAGGGTTGGAGGAAGACTCATTAGCAACCTGCATTACACAGACATCACAACCTTGCTTGCTGAAAGAGAAGAGGATTTGAAACATTGGTGAATACTGAAGACCACAGTCTTCAGTATGGATTACACCTCAATATGGAGAAAACAAAATCCTCACAACTGGACCAATGGCAGCATTATGATAAACAGAGGACAGTTTGAGGTTATCAAGGATTTCCTTTCAATGTTCATGGAAGCAACAGTCAAGATATCAAAAAATGAATTGCCTCAGGAAAATCTGCTGCAAAAGACCTCTTTACAGCACTGAAAGGCATGGTATCACCTTGAAGACTAAGGTGAGCCTGATCCAAGCTATGGTATTTTCATTCATACCACATGTTAAAGTTAGATAATAAATGAGGCAGACAGAAGAAGAAGTGACACCTTTGAATTGTAGTGCTGGAGAAGAATATTGAACACACCATAGACTGCCAAAAGAACAAACAAATTTGTCTTGGAGTAAGTAAAACCAGAGTGTTCCTTAGAAGCAAGGATGGTGAGACAACATCTTACATACTTTGGACATGTGGTCGGAAGGAACCAATCCCTGGAGAAGGACATCGTGCTTGGTAAAGTAGAGAGTGAGTGAAAAAGAAGAAGACCCAGAAAGATGGGTTGACATAGTGGCTGCAACAATGGGCTCAGGTACTGCAGTGACTGTGTATGTCCCAGGACTGTCCAGTATTTTGTTCTGTTGTACACTGTGGTCGTTATGAGTCAGAGCTGACCTGATGGCACCTAACGACAACAGCAACAGAGGTATGGGTGCTGCATTTAGAAATTAACTTAGTTTATGGAAAGAAACTAATGTTTATTGTACACCTAATCTATTAATGGAGATTATTACAACTTACATTTTGTAGAGGGAATCTGGGTGGACCCAGCCTTTTGCAATTGTTTGGGGTAGGTCCAACCCACTCAGTACTTCCATGAAAGAAAGTCCTGTTGATCTGCTGCTGTAAAGCTACAACCAAGAAAACCTTATTAAGCATTTCTATTTTGTCACATATCAAGTGGCCATGAGTCGAGAACCAGCAAGATGGCAGCTAACAACAACATATCTTGTAGAAATAATTAACACAATGTAAGATTGACAACACTTAAGGTTGTACATAGCAAACCTATAAATGCCTAAAAATTGAATGCCTTGAATAATTTTACATCTTTCAGATTTACCCAAGAATGTTGGACTTGAGGGAAATAATGAGAATGAAATAAAACACATCAGCAGAAACAATGAACAGAGTTGATAGGGATCAAGTAATCTTTGAAGAAATACACAAAAATAATATGTAAAATTATTAGAAAGAAGATCAATATTAAATGGACTTCAACGTAACTTGAGTACTTTTCCCATCTCAACCCAATATTTCAAGGACAGAGTGGCTGGGGCAGAGGCCGGGGACCATGTTCTCAGGCGAAATTGAGGCCAATTGGCACAACCAGCATTTTGCTAATCAGGGCTCGCTGCACCCCACATTGGTGAAGGGCGTCTGGGATCTTAAAATCTGCCTAGCTGTCATCTGAGGGTACAGCAAATGGTCCCAACTCAACAGGATAAGATGATCTCCAAGGACCAAAACGACATGGGGAAAAGAGAATCCAGAAGACAGAGACCCATGTGACTGGGTCTGTACTTTGACTCGGGACCAGAAGAACCAGATGATGCCTGGCCACCGCCAATGATAGCCACAATAGAGCTCAGAAAATTGAGTCTCACTGACACCACAAGAATGAATAGAGGTGCACCCTGAGACCTCCACTAAAAGTCCACAATTGATGGTCCAGGGGCCTCGGAGTTCCGCTGGGAGCACGACCTCTGATCCTGATGCTGCCCCATCCATAAATCATAATGAAGATCAACTGTTCGATGGAGTAGACGTGGCAACACAGAGTGACCATACCTTGTGGGCACTTTATGGTTCTGTACATCTATAGGATATCATCCTGCTGGCCTCTTCCTGAAGGAAGGGTAGTGGGTGGAGAGGAGGGGATAGAAGACTATTGGGAGGTTAGGTCATGTATTGAGTAGAGAGGAGGAGTCTGCTGTCACCAGAGACGGACAGCAGGGGGAGCTGTATATAGGTGAGCATGCTAATTTATATGGGAGTGTATATTTTCATTCTGGCTTGGCTTGGCTTGGCACAATAAAAAATAAATAAATAATATGTAAAATTAGAATTTAAAAAAATGGGAAGTAGTTCAACTTTGTTATGTTGAAAATGGGATAAGTGACTAAATTTACTTAGCATACATTTAGAAAATATTTCTGTGATCAGAATGCACCAATGTTCCTATAATTCAAACATTTAAAAATCTATGTTTATTAACTCTGAATAAAAAGATTATTAGGATTAAAATTAAGTTCAGGATGGTATTGCTTAAAGTTCATTCATTCTGGCTTGCTTTCTATTTACCTGATTAAAACAGACTTGTCAAATTACTTCCAGAACAAGGAAGATGAATTCCATAACAATTTTTTTCTTTCTACCTTTCAATGCACAAGTTTATCAAATTATAAATTATTTATTTTATTCACTAGAAAATAGACAAAAAAAGAAAGAGCTACTGGGAAGAAAGAAGTAAAATTGTATAGAGAAGAAAACAAGAAAATAGGTCTGTATATGGACATGCTCTGACAGGCAGTTAGGTATGGACTCTGATTTTTTCTGAGAGTAATTTTGATACCACTGTTGGAGTGAGAATCAGACTGAAATTATTTGGAAGTAAATGAAGTTGAGAAAGTAAAAACTTAGAGTGTGGACTGTTATTCTAAAGCCTTATTCTGAAGGAAAACCATCAAAACCACTGCTCAGTTCTACATCTGTTTTATAAAGATGCGTTTTGAACTATCTTTTCACTCTCTGTTTTCCTTTACTCTTCAATTTTGGCTTAATAATTATTTTTTAGTTTGTCATCTCATCAACACTTTCAGGCAGTTTTTTTTTTTTGTTTTTTTTTTTTAATTTCATCTGGATTTTTTTTTTTTTTTTTTTAAGTGTGATTCTGGTCCAAATAAACTATCTGTTCATTTTTAGTTGAAACAAATTTATCTACCGAATCACCTACTTATTTTTGCATTTGTTCAGTTTTTTTTCTTCCTAAATAAGTAACTCAGTCGTGACTTTGGTTATGTACATACACACACACACACACACACACACACACATACACAGTGACTTTTTATACTTCATCAAACCAAGTTTATAGTATTTAACTCAACTGGGTTATATTGAAACTCTAATAATTCTTAGTCATAATCAAAGGATAAATCAAGTATTTAACTCAACTGGGTTATATTGAAACTAATAATTCTTAGTCTTAATCAAAGGATAAATCAAGTATTGACTTTTAGTTCTGGAAAATTTTGTGATACTGTGATTTCAATGGCTTTTACTTCAAGTTTGACTTTTACAGTGTGAACATAAAGAGGAACATTTTGCAGAAATTTTCCATTGCTTCATCTATTTTCTCCCAGGCCACCTTTAGTCATTACTTATTTAAATAATACTCTTAAAGTACCTATTATATCATCATTCTTGCCAATTTTCTCTTCTTAAGTTTGTAGAGTCATCAGTTGCAGACTTTAGTTAGGTGACCTTTGCTATAAAATGTAAATTGCAATTATATTCAATAAGAAGATAGACGGACAAGACAGCCTAGAGAATTTAAGTGATATGTGTAGACTGCCCCTCTAACTGTGTGAAGGAAGAATTGCTTATAAAATATTTAAGTTCCTCTGTTGATAAAGAGACTAGAAACTAGAAAACAATGATGCTGTTGAAATTTATCCAGTTGACTTAAAGGTCTCAGGAAAGATCAGAGCTATGGAAACGTTGTTCTAGAATAAAAGAAACCAAAGAAACATTAACAATTTAACAAAAAAGGGAGAGCTATATGTATCCTGTTGTTAGTTTTCAAATTTACAGCACTCCTTCCTATGTTTACTCACAGTTAATGAAAAGAAATATAAATGCCTGCCTATCAAGTCTTGTGTATATATATTATAAACCAAAAAGCTTGTGATAGTTTGGCCACATAGCTTGCAAAGCATATTCATTATAGAAAATTACATTTTAACTGATACCAAAACAAAACCAGTTGCTGTCTAGTCATAGCAACCCTGCAGGACAGAGTAGAATAGCCTCATAGGGTTTCCAAGACTAGAATCTTTACAGAAGCTGACTGCCACACACCTTTCTCTGTCGAGCTGCTGGTGGCTTTGAACTGCAGACCTTGCATCCAAGTGCATAACCATTGTGCTGGCAGAGCTTCTATTAAGTTACAAGGAGCAGAAATCTGCTAGACTTGCTCACCGTTTTTAAGCTGCCAATATTGTTCAACATGTTTTGAGAAAATTTTAACTAGCTTTACTTTAGCTTTGGAAATTAATATTGTCTCCAACAGACTAAATCCAAATACAATGTGAAGCTGAATGTCTTTGACAAAACACTCATTTCTTCCTCATTTATCTATTTCTTTAAATGTAATTCAAAGAGTTCTAAAATATCATTTTACTGGATTTCATTAAGCACTATTTCATGATAATTTGCAATTTCACTTCATAATCATTTTCCAGCATATTTGCATTACATGATTATATCTGTGTAAACTCAGAATTTTAAAATATTCAAGATTTGAAAGTTAACACTTCAGGACAGATGTAGACATTATTGCTAAATGAAGAGGAGGAATTTCAAGTGATCAGTGGTGATAAGTTACAGCCTCTTAAGCAGATGCATTAACTAGGGGTCTCAGACTATGAATATTCAAATAATAAAATTTCCCCTAAGGTTTTTTTTCTTCTCTGTAATCTGTTTTGTTGATATGTATAGCAGTTTTAACAACATCCTCTCTCTGTTGGCCTATGATACACTTTTAATCCAGAAGACAAGGTCCTTGGATGTCACAAGTAGTTTGTACTTGGCAGGTACTCAAAAGGGTGGTTGTTGGAATCCACCCAGTGGCTACACAGGAGAAAGACCTGGCAATCGGCTTCTGTAGGAATTGTAGCCTAGGAAACAACATAGGACAGTTAGTTCTACCCTGTTCATCAATACGTCCTCAGTCACAGGTCATAAACAAAGACAAAATCTACAAAACAAGTACAACCTCCTCTGTATTTTTAAAATTGTCCTTCTGTTATCTTCTAAACAATCTTTACATAAAATTCACAAGTCGTGAATAACAATCTAACTTTGAATTTTTCCATAAAGAACAATTCAGTAACCAAAAAAGATGAGAAGGCAACTAGATAAGAAGGTACTTTGTTTTTACATTTAATTTTCTTTCCCAGAAAACAACCAAGGTCAACATAGCGTTATGGGAGTCAAAATAATGTAATGGTTAAGAACACAGACTAAGGACTATAGCCAGTAGCTCCTTGGCCCAATAATAATTAGCTTTGTGATTTGGATAAGGTATATAATTGCTTCTAGCTCACTTTTTCTGTCTATAAAATGGGAATACCAGTACCTACTTAATATAGTAGCTGTGAAAGCTAAAAGAGTTTACATATTTAAGATGCTTAGAATAGTGTCTGGTACATAATAAACATGACGTAATTATAATTTTTTGTCACTATTTCTCCTGTTAAAAAAATGAAACAAGACACTGCCTCTGAGTCAATACAGACTCACAGCAACCCTACGAGACAGACTAGAACTTCCCATAGTGTTTCTAAGGAACAGCTGGTGGATTCAAACTGCCAACATTTTGGTTAGTAGCCGTAGCTCTTAACCACTGTGTGACCAGCATCCATAATTGATTTCCCTTCTTAGGATTAATCAACTATTGTTCTTCAGAAAGATGAAGAAACAGACCCTATATTTTGTATTTGGTTGTGTTGTGTTTGTTTCACAACATCACACACATGAATGTTGACTTTTACGACTTTCTGTGTTGAGACCTAGAAATCTGAAAGCAGTGCACGATGTGACAAAGACCCCAATATCCTAAAACCTAGGACATGCTAGAGGTTGGAAAACCAGTTGTGCCAGTTCATCACTCATTTCCAAGTTTACGTGAGTGAAGGAAAACAATTGACTAGACATATGAGGTTGAAGAAGCTGATAAAGAGAATCATAATTGATAAAGCTGTTGGAATGCTCTGGAATTGTGACTTCTCCTTACCCCAGGTCAAGTGAAGCAAACCAGCCAGAAACTGGAGGAAGATTGTTTCAAGTCAGGAAGCACCTGACTTGGATTTGGACACAGAGAGGTCTACTTTGAATATATTTTGTACGCCATAAACATCAGCAATATATGTTGTGCTGAGACTAGGCATAAATATATTAAAAGGGAGCTATCTGTGGGTCATCTTAAAAAGTATCCCATTCAAGATAAGTAGCTAGTGAGCAAAGGGCCCCCAACACAGCACTGACTTTTTAAGTTCCAGAGGCTGAGTTTAAATTTGAAAGCAGTCAGCCAAAGTAGACTGCATTCCTAGACCTGTAGTAGAAGGATCTCCAGGGAAACACAAAATTATCCCACAAGTGAAATTCACTGGTTGGCAATCACTATGCCTAGAGACTCCAAGGATAAATTCAACCAGCACCAGTGAAGAAGTCTTTACTGTGAAGAAGATAGTCTTTCTCCATGTCTCCACTGCCTCTCTCCATTCCACTCCTGGAATATTGAGAAGAAATTACAAGAGTGAGAAATAGGAGTGAAAAATAAGAAGAGACACTTCCCATACTGTAGCAGATCCTATAGAAAACAACGAACTTTTAAAGTGACTTTTTGAGTTGAATGCTTATTAGGCTTTATATTTGCATGAGGCTTGAACAAATATATATAAATCACTTAAGTGCAGAGAAATTAAAGAGTCCTCATAGCACAGTGTTTAAGAGCTCAGCTACTAACGCAAAAGTCAGCAGTTCTAATTCACCAGCTACTCCTTGGCAACCCAAGTAGGCCATTTCTACTTTGTCTTATACAGCCAAGGACAATGGAAAAGTATAGGGAAAGAAGCTCAGTCTCATTCAGTTTAGCATAAAATCAAATAGAGACTACAGGAAACTTTCATTTTTAATTATTAAATTGGCAAAGATAAAAAATTATAACCCACTGAGCTGGAGAAAATTCATAGAAACAGGCATACTTACTCATCAATTGTGGAAGTATAAACTGGAAAATGTGAGTGTGATCTATCAAAATCTAAAATTCACATATCTATTTCCCAGCCAAACTGAGTCCAGTAATGTTTCCTGCATATAAATGGCACATGTATAAAGTAAATTAATGTAGAAAGATTTAAATTGCAACATGGTTTCTGTATATAGGCTATTGAAAACTCACTGAATGTCTAGTAAAGAGCTGGGTTTAAAAAATGTATAATGTACCTTCATCCAAGGGAACACTATGCCATCAGCAAAAATATTAAAGAAGCTATATAGGTACAAGTATGAAAAATAATCCAAGATACTTTAAGTGAAATAAAGCACAGACCTACATGTATATTTGACAATCACTAGCAGGCAAAAATGTATATATATACATCTTATTTACATATAAATGCTTTTAATATCTATTACAGATAATAGTAATTGTCTTTGATGGGCTCTTACCATCTAGAGATGGGAAAAACAAAGAGACTATATTATTGAGTAATTATACTTTAAAATTTGCATCTAGTAAATGCACCAGTTATTCACATAATAAATAAGACAAAAATAACCCTCCAAAATTCTGCAAATGGAAAAAACAAAACTTGGAAAAGCACTGAAGTGCTGAGTAATACCAATTAGCAACTGTAATATAAATCAGATTTGAGGGTATTCTTAATGACTCACCAGCTATAAACAATGACAAAGAAAATCTTTTTGTTTGAAAAGGGAATACACCCACAATAATGACTAGCAGTGACTCAAAACTGCTGTCACTTTTTGACGAAAAAAACATGAGTGTTTGAAGGTAGCAAAAAAGAAAAGGAAAAGAAAAAAATATATGAGATCATGACTAGTCAATCAAAAGGCATACTTGGAGACGGCATCTGGAGTTGCCAGCTGGCTATGTCTCAGAGCCTCTGAAACTAGCAAACATGACCACAGCTCTGATGTCCACCCCCCTAAAAACATCACTTTCTGACAAAAGTAAAACTGTGACATTCTTTAATTTAGTGTTTTTATTTATAGATTTATTTTGTCTATCAGCAGCCTAATAGACCAGCTCATAATGAAACTCTGGAGTGGATAAAAAAAGTAAATTCACTCACCTGTTTCTGAGAAAAACATCTAATTGCAAGAAGGAAACCTAGACTTCTATCACTTTAAAGAACACAGCCTGATGGTGACCTGATCCGGAGTCAGTCATAGACTGGTCCAGGAAGCACCAGGATGAGATTATTAAATGAGCCAGAAAGACAGTATAGGAAGAGGGATAACGACATAAGCCAACAAATAAAGGTGAAGACAAGTTGTTGTTATTATTTTAGGTGTTGTTGACTCAGTTCCAACTCATAGTGACTCTATGCACAAAAGAATGAAACACTGCCTGGCCCTGAGCCATGCCCACAATCATTTTTATGCTTAAGCCTGTTGTAGTCACTGTGTCAGTCCACCTTGTTGAGGGTCTTCTTCTTTTTCACTGACCCTCCACTCTACCAAGCACGAGGTCCTTCTCTAGGGACTGATCCCTTCTGACAACTTGTCCAAATTGAGATACAGTCTCACTGTCTTTACTTGCAAGGAGCACTATTGTTGTACTTCTTCCAGAAGAGACCTGTTTGTTCATTTGTCAATCCATGGTACATTCAATATTTCTCCCTAACACCACAATTCAAAGGCATCAATTCTTCTTCTATCTTCCTTATTGATTGTCCAGCTTTCACATGTATATGAGTATGATGTGATTGAAAATACCATGGCTTGTAATAGGTGCTCTTTAGTCTTCAAGATGACTGTGATTGTCCTCCATTCTGTGATTTTTCTGTGCTGTATGTTAAAGGATCAGGGGGGGACTGTAAATCCCTTCAGAGGATTACCTCCCTGCTCCACTGTAAAGGGAGTTTCCCTGGAGTATGGCTTGCCCCGTCCTTAATCCTTTCATCCTACAAGAGATAAAAGGAAAGAGAAGCAAGCAGAGAGCTGGGAACCTCACACCATCAACAAAGCAGCACCAGGAGAAGAGCATGGCCTTCAGACCTGAGGTTCCTGTGCCAAGACGCTCCCTGGACAAAGACTGATGCAATACTGGAGTTTCCTCCAGAGCTGACAAGGGTGAAAGCTTTCCCCTGGAGTAGACATTCTGAATTTGGACTTGGAGTCTACTGGACTGTGTAAGAATAAATCTTCCTTTGTCAAAGCCATCCACTCTGTGGTATTTCTGTTAGAGCAGCACTAGCTGACAAAAACAATGACATCTTTACTTTTTAAAACTTTAAAAAAGTTCTTTGCAGCAGATTTTCCAAATGCAATGTTTCTTGCTTGACTGTTGCTTCCGTGGGAGTTGATTGTGGAACGAAGTAAAGTGAAACCCTTCACAATCATAATCATGATGTTGCTTACTGGTCCAGCTGTGAGGACTTTTGTTCCCTTGTTGTTGAGGTGCCATCCACACTGAAGTCTGTGGTCTTTGATCTTCATCAGTAAGTGTTTCAAATCCTCTTCACTTCCAGCAAGCAAAGTTGTGTCATCTGCATGATGCAAGTTGTTAATGAGTCTTCCTCCAATTCTGATGCCTCATACTTCTTCACATAGGCCAGCTTCTCAGATGATTTGTTTGGCATACAGATTGAAACAGTATGATGAAAGGATATAACCCTGATGTACATCTTTTCTGACGATAACCCATGCAGTGGTCCTTTGTTCTGTTCTCACGACTGCCTCTTGATCCATACACAGATTCCTTGAGAGCACAATGAAGTGTTCTGGATTCTAATTTTATGCAAAGTTATCCATAATGTTTTATGATCCACACAACTGAATGTCTTTGCATAGTCAATGAAATACAGGTAGACATCTTTCTGGTATTCCCTGCTTTCAGCCAAGATCCTTCTAACATCCACAGTAATACCCCTAGTTGTAAGACCTCTTCTTAATCTGGCTTTAATTTCTGACAGTTCCCTATCAATACACTGTTGCAGTCATTTTTTAATGATCTTGAGCAAAATCTTACTTGTGTCATTTCCACATTACATTGGATCACTTTCCTTAGGAAAAGACATAAATATAGATCTCTTCCAGTTAGTTGGTCAGGTAGCTGTCCTCTAAATTTCGTGGCATAGACGAGTGAGCCCTTTCAGCGCTGCCTCTGTTGGTTGAAAAATCTCAGTTGATTTTTTGTCCATTCCTGGAGCCTTGTTTTTCACCAATGCCTTCAGTGAAGCTTCAACTTCTTCCTTTGTTACCTTTGGTTCCTAATCACATGCTGCCTCTTGAAATGGTTGAATGTCGATGATTTCTTTCTGATATAATGACTCTGTGTAGTCCTTTCATCTTGTTTCATGCTTCCTGTGTCGCTTAATATTTTCCCTTCAGAATCCTTCACTACTGCAACTCGCGACTTGAATATTTTCTTCAGTTCTTTCAGCTTGAGAAATACAGAGCTGGTCTACTATTTCCAGCCCTTTGTACATGTCATTATAATACTTTACTTTGTCTTCCTGAGCCATCCTTTGAAATCTTCTGCTCAGTTCTTTTACTTTGTCATTCCTTCCTTTATTTTCCCAACTCTAGATTTGGAAATGGTTCACTCTACCTTTTTATTTTCTAATTTGTCTTATGTAGAAAAAAAAATTACAGTGAACCAATTCTAAACCTAAAGTTGGAAAAATAAAATAATAATTAAAAAAACAAAAGCCTTCAATGTTTTCAATTTTGAATTAGATAGAATTTACTGAAAACTTGCACTCCAACAGTTTCTTCTGTCTGTAATGGGACAGCAGTAAGATTTGGAGTTTTCTTAAGATGTTTCTCAGTATTCAAGAATCTCTTGAACATCTGTTGTGAACTCTGAATTGTTTTTGTCATCATTTTGAAAGTTTCCACTTCTTTCAAGGGTTCATAAAATCATTTGTCTTAATTATACCATCTTTCCATAGTGAAACTTACACCAAATCGAGGTTTAGACACAGTTCCTTTGAAAAATGTTTCTTGCTCATTTATAATTAAAAAAAACAAACAGCAACACTAACTGCAGAAAATTGAAAGAAATTATCCAAAAGTTAGATAATAGGAAGCAAGATGAAATTCTTCACCACTGACAAGAACTGCAGACACACATAAAATTTTCAATAAGTCTCAAGATTGTTCACATGACAATAATAATCTACAGCAAAACATCTCCTTCTACTCTCTTTTGCTGATGGGTAGTTGCTCCTTTCTACTCTATAAGACACCTTTCCCCTCATCCATTGTCATGGATTGAATTGTGTTCCCCAGAAATGTGTATCAGTTTTGCTGGGCCATGATTCACAATATTGTGTGATTTTCATATACGTTGTAAATCCTGTTTCTTACATGTTAATGAGGGAGGATGGCGGCTGTTGTATTTGTGAGGAAGGACTCAGTCTATAAGATTGTATTGTATCTTGGGAGATCAGAAGAAAAGGGAAAGAAGCAGAGATCTTATATTACCAAGAAAGCAGCAAGTAGAGCATGTCTTTTGGATGGGGGGTCCCTGCACCCGAGAAGCTCCTCTATCAGGAAAATTGAAGATGAAGACCTTCCTCCAGTGCCAACAGAGACAGAAAGCTTTGTCTTGGAGCTGATGGCCTGAATTTGGACTTTCAGCCTACTTTACTGTGAGGAAATGAATATCTCTTTGTGAAAGCCTTCCACTTGTGGTATTTTCTATTGTAGCAGCATTAGATGACTAAGATACCAATCTACTCACCTGAGAGAGGTTTCCCTCAAGCATCATGGGCATGTCCACTACTCCTTTCAGGAGCACTGACGTATGTTGTTTTCATTAAAACTATTCTCTCTCCTTTTGCCCCACAGATTGTTACTGATTTTTTACTTTTATCATTCTTAATTCAACAAAGTTTGGCAAATTTAATACCTTTTCAAGTGACTAAAAATCATAAAAGTTACTTTCCTTACATATATTTTAAAGGGCTCTAGTTAGAGTCAAATGATTAGAATAGTCCACATTGAAAATTAAAGTAATTGTAACACAAAATAGTAGACTTTTCAGCCTATCCCATTTAGAGATTTAAAAAAGTAGGATGAACTATTATCAAAACTAATAATGTATATACTAGTTAAGATAGACAACCTAACGAGAATACATGTAGAAATATAAGTTGTTAAGAGCTCAGCTGCAGGGATTTGTCAACAGACTGTGCAATTAAAGTGAGTTGTAACTCAGACACGCTTACTATGTAAATGAAGTGTCTGTAGCATCCTGAAAAGAGATTGGTCAGTTCACGGACATGTTTGGAATGCTATGCCTTGCAAATGACAAGGAATTGTATATTTAAGCAGCCAGCCCCAGAAAAAGAAGCCAGCAAGAGAAGCAAAAAGAAGAAAGTAAAAGAAGCAAGAGAGAGAGAGAGGAAGCAAGGAACCTCCTAAAAGAGCTGTATCACGGGGCTGTAACAGTTAAGACAATGAGAGGCCTGAAAAGGGCCCAGTGGCAAAGCAGTGGTGACAGACAGCACAGCCAAGAGGAGCCTGCCCTGAGGGGACTAACAGGAGGCCTAGCCTACTGTGAGAAGCTGAGAGAGCTGTCCTGCAATGAAGAAGGAAGGCTTTGCCTGTGTTCTTCCTGGTCCTGATCCTGATCCTGAGTTGTAGCCTGTTGATCCCAGGTTGCACCCTGTTCCTTAATAAACCAGTGAAATGTAATTTCAGTCAGTGAGGTATGAGTGGCCATTGCAATGGTTTATCAAATTTAGCAGAGAAATAGTGTTGTAGTAGGGATGGCTGGTATCAGAATTACTAAGAAGGTTAAGAGTGGAGTCATAACTGACATCCACTTCGTAGGTTTTTGGGCTGATCTTGATTCACATTATGCTCCCTTACTTTATACAAGTTCTAGTAACTCTTTTACTGTGCCTGCCATTTTATACTACCCCAGCTATCAACAACAGTGGGGTTTTTAGCTACCAATAGCAGTGTTTGTTTGTTTGTCTGTTTGTCTGTTTGTCTGTTTGTCTGTTTCTGGTCGGCCAGTCGGCCGGTCGTCCAGTCGGCTGGTCGGTTGGTTTTTAGCTGAGAATCAGATGATTAAAATGTGAAAAATAGACACAAGGAAAAAACTGAGGAATTATAAAATACAGAACCACCTGAGGACAGTTTGTATAACAAGGAAGTCTTACCATGCACAGAGCACTGCTTTGAAACCTAACAGTGATTCATACACTGTTCTTGGGGTGAAGGGAGACTCAAAGCGACCCTGTGTACAACAGAAAGAAGCACTGCCTGGTCCTGCTCCAGCCTCACGATTGTAATATCTGAGCCCGTTGTTAGAGTCATTGTGTCAGTCACCCAGAGTCTTTCTCTTTTTTGCTGACATTTTACTTTAACAAGCATGATATCCTCCTCCAGGGACTAGTCCTTTCTGGTAACATGTCCAAAGTATGTGAGATGAAGTCTCACCATCCTTGCAGCTAAGGAACATGCTGGCTGTACTTCTTCCAGAACAGATTTGTTCATTCTTTTGGCAGTCCAAGATCTTATATTCAATATTCTGCAGCACCACCATAATCCTTTGGTTTTTCAGACTCATTGTGCAGCTTTCACAAAGAAAAAAAATTGTTTCTATCAAGTTGATTTTGCCTCATAAGGACCCTCTAGGATAGAGTGGAACTGCCCTGTAGAGTTTCCAAGTTTCACCTGATAGATTTGAACTGCCAACCTTTTGGTTAGCAGCCTTTGTACTTATAATGTTTCCAAGGGAGAGAGTTAGTGGGAAATAATCAACATTATTCAATACATTCATCAAAAATACAGAAAAATAAGGATTATGCATTAGAAGGCATTGCATTAGTTGTAAAATGAACTACATTATAGAGAAAAATAGAATTAGGTCCCACTTACTTAAAGACTCATTTCTTGGTAAATCAACTGAGGTCAATTCAACTTAAAACATACTTTTGAACCCCTATTACTTGCCAGAAATTGCCAAATTTATGAGATGCCTCTGTAATGGGAAATTTTAATTAATTCTAAAATTTATGTAATGAAGAAATCTTCAGTAAAGCATAGTTTGATGAAATCATCCAAATACACAAGCAACTGAGATGCAAAAAATCTCATTAGATGTATTTAGAGAAGATGAAAAGACTGGAGAGCTATAAAGGGCCAGTTCTTCAAAGGGGCAAGGATTATAACAAATATTCTGTAAGAATGGCCCACTACTCACAAACAGAATAATGGCTCTGCCCAGAAGGATCCGAAGCAAATATTAACATCTTACATATAGCCCCAACATGGACTTTCAATCAAGTGATCATGACATAATTTAGCAAGAGATGTTACCTTCTCATTTTAAAAGAAAAAAAAATCAACTGCTAAAACAGAAGCTGAAATAGCAACAGTCAAGCTATACATACAACTGTACATAAAATTTATATATATATTCAGAACGTTAAGGCTCTTTGACATTTATTTAGTCCAATCTCTTACCCTTCAGTTAAGATAATGACTTTTGCTTGAGGCTATTTATTCTCAGATAAAGCTTGGAACCCTGCTTTCCTAACTGCCATTCACAATTTAATTCTATCAAATAAATTAAATAAAAAGATTTGTTCTTGATTCATGATGTGATGCTTACATATGTTGGTAGATGATTATCAAATTAAAAATTATATATACTGTCAGTTTAGTATGTTGCTCTTGTCAGGTGCCATCAAGTTGATTCTGACTCAAAGTGATTCTAGGTACAACAGATAAAACACTGCCTGGTCCCTCTCCAGTCTCACAGTTGTAATATCTGAGCCCATTGTTGCAGTCACTGTGTCAATCGTCCAGAGTCTTTCTCTTTTTTGCTGGCCCTTTACAAATTAAGATGTCCCCCTGCCGAGGCCCGTCACCTACAAAGGCCTTTGTGAACAAAGTTACAGGTCTATGTGACAGCGGGTGGAGGCATTTCACCCGTGACATATTTCTGGCCATACTGTCCTTGATAATATTTTGCCCTAACTGCACATCCCCCTTCTTCCTGTACCTCCTGACCTTGAAGCACAGAGCTAGTTGAGCTCAAGGTCAGGCCATTACCTAGAAGGCCCTAGTGATTAGCATGTAAAGAGACCACTTGTTCCAGGCCATTATCTGGAAGGTCCTAATGATTAATATGTAAAAATACCACTTGTCTTGGGCTGTTATTCAGAAGGCCCTAATAATTAACATGAAAAAAAAGAGACCATGAGGTATAGGATTCAAGTTAGCCAACAGCTTGTGTGGTCAGGGGACAGGGTGAAAATCACATGACCTCAAGTTAGCCAATAGCTTGTGTGGTCAGGGGGCAGGGTGAAAATCACATCACCTCAACTATAAAAAATAAAGGAAGACAGAACTCGGGGGGGGGGCTGCCATTTTTCTCCAAAACTCCTTCCAGTCTCTCTCAATTCATTTTCCTGCCAACACTGTTTCCCTCCGTCCGTGGGGCCCTGTAAAAGTTGTCGGGGCTAGTTCCCGGCACCCTCCTCCAAAAACCAACCTCCTCTGATAAAATGCCCAGAGCATGTGAGATGAAGTCTTGTCCTCTGTCTTAGGCTGGGTTTTCTAGGGAAGCAAAACCAGTAACACGTGTAGGTACAAGGAAAGATTTATAATATATATATATACATATATATAGACAGATAGATAGATACAAATATAGGAAACAGCTCACGTAATCACAGAAGCTGAATGTCCCAAGCTCTGGCACAAGCCTCACATGTCCACGGAAGCTGAGGAACCCAAGGTCAGCAAGTCAGAGACCAGAATTGCAGATCACCGGTTGTGTAGGTCAGTGGATCCCAAGCTGGTGGCGAGACGAAGTGACAGAGGCTGGCGAACCCAGGATTGGCAGGTCAGGGAGCAGGACTCTCACGTGCCGACTGTAAGGACTGATGAGCCCAACAGCTGCTAGCTCAAGTCCTGGAACCAGCCGCTGGAACAAGAGAGCAGGAGCTCCTGGCCACGTGAGCGATCAGCAGCCGTAGTCCAGGGTCACGAGATGAGAGCCAAGGGGCAGAGAGCCACCACAAACCCCGCCCTGCCACTTAATACAGCAGCCAAATAGGTAGTAGCCAAGTTGACATAATCCTGACCACCACATCATCCTTGCATCTAAGGAGCATTCTGGTATACTTTTACTAAGACAAATCTGTTGGTTCTTTCGGCACTCCATGGTATAGTCAATATTCTTCGGCAGCACCATAATCTTTCAGTCTTTCTTATTCATTGTACAGCCTTCACATGTATGTGATGTGATTGAAAGCACCATGACTTGGGTCCGGTACACCTAATGCTCGCAATGGCATCTTGCTTTTTAACACTTTCAAGTGATCTTTTACAGCACAGTTGCCCAATGCAATGTACCACTTGATTTCCTCACTACTACTTCTATGAATGTTGCTTGTGGTTTTTATTTATTTATTTTTAATTTGGTATTTTTAAGCTTAAAAAGAAACAGTAAATGCCTTAATCATAAATTCTACTGACCATGTGACGTTCTAGCAAGACAATGCAATTTAGCATAATGAAGGAGAAAAATTACCTCTAAAGGCTTTGTTGTTCTTTTGACAGTACTAGGATACATTTCTAAAGCCATAGACCACAGGACACCCACAGAGAACTGGAGTTAGTCTGATGTCCACAGTGTATTTTATTGACAACTTAATTGGAATAGAAATACATGTGAAATATCTCTTCACTTTAGAGAAGAATAAATTTTTAAAATTTTATTCTTACAACAGTAGGGTAAAAATAAATCCATTGCAATTGACAGCAGGTTTTTGGATATAATATTATATTTTTCAAAGAATCTTAAGACTAAAGCTATATTCTAAAGTACATTTAAATTTTTAATTCACTGTCATAAATAAGATTTATTTAAATTCTGAAACTACTATTTCTGCTTTAGAAAATAGTGAAGTCATGTTTTAAATACATTCATAGTGTTTTCAGAGTTAGATGAGAAGACTTGGGCTTGGGAACCAAAAAAGTTTAATTGGTATGCACTTTAACAACTCAGCTCTCTCTAAAAACTGCTTTCATAGTTTGTTTTTCTGCCAAACAAGATAGTATCATCTCCAGAGGCTTTGTAAAGTTTAAATAAAATTTACATATGAAGGTGTGGTGGTCAGGATTATGTCAACTTGGCTACTACCTATTTGGCTGCTGTATTAAGTGGCAGGGCGGGGTTTGTGGTGGCTCCCTGCCCCTCGGCTCTCATCTCGTGACCCTGGACTACGGCTGTTGATCACTCACGTGGCCAGGAGCTCCTGCTCTCTTGTTCCAGTGGCTGGTTCCAGGACTTGAGCTAGCAGCTGTTGGGCTCATCAGTCCTTACAGTCGGCACTTGAGAGTCCTGCTCCCTGACCTGCCAATCCTGGGTTCGCCAGCCTCTGTCACTTCGTCTCACCACCAGCTTGGGATCCACTGACCTACACAACCGGTGATCTGCAACTCTGGTCTCTGACTTGCTGACCTTGGGTTCCTCAGCTTCTGTGGACACGTGAGGCTTGTGCCAGAGCTTGGGACATTCAGCTTCTGTGATTATGTGAGCTGTTTCCTATATTTGTATCTATCTATCTGTCTATATATATATATATTATAAATCTTTCCTTGTACCTACATGTGTTACTGGTTTTGCTTCCCTAGAAAACCCAGCCTAAGACAATTTGGTACCCGTTCTGTGGGATAATGGCTTTACATCTCCAGAGGCTTTATAAAGTTTAAATAAAATTTACATATGAAGGTTTTGAATTTTGACTTTTAAGTCCATGTACTCTTTGATATGTTACTAGTTTATACTCAGACTGCCTATGAAGAGAGGACTCATTCTTGTGGTTCTTAACATTCTTTCTATAAAACAACTAGCTCAGTCTGGCACATAGACAAGAATAAGAGGCATAAACTATTGCATTACCATATTTCTGAAAAATGACTTCCGTATGTTTTCATGAATAGAAATTCAAAACTGTTATACCTATCAAAAATCAGAAAACCCAGTGTCATCTAGTTAATTTCAACTCATGGTGACCCTATAGGTCAGAGTAGAACTGACCCTAGAGTTTCCATGGAGCACCTGGCAGATTTGAACTCCTGACCTTTTTGATTAGCAGATGTAGCACTTAACTACTATGCCACCAGGGTTTCCATTATGCCTATAGACCTCACTACCAAAATAAAATAACATAATTAGAATATGGGAGAATACTTGAAGTGTATTCATTATTACTTTTATCTAAAAACCAGTTGCCATGATATTTATTCCTGCTCATGGTGACTCCATGTATGTCACAGTAGAATTATGCTCCACAGGGTTTTAAGTGGCTGATTTTTCAAAGGTAGATCACTGAGCCTGTCTTCCAAAATGCCTCTGGATGGACTCAAGTTAGTTAACAGCTGAGCATAGCTTACAAAAAGCTCTACTATTCTGCTTCTAATACCTAAGAGAAATGAGGGCACATGTCCACCAAAAGATAAGTAAAAAATATTCATAGAAGATATATTTACTAGAAACAACCTAAAGATCTATTAACAGAAGAATAAACAAATAATTGTATACAGCATAATGATATGCTTCAAAAGAAAGAATAAAATCTGATACAAGTAAAAATATAGATGAATCTCACAAATATTCTGCTAGGCAAAAGCTAGTCACAAAGACATTCATCCTGTACAACTGCATTTATAGAAAGTTGGGAAAAAAAAACCTGTCTTTGATGATTGAAGTCAAAAGTTAGTGCAAGTGGGATATTGACAGATAAAAACACTAAACTATGTCATTGGTGGGAAGATGACAGGTGATGGAAGGCAGAAAGTAGAAGGGTTTTGAAGAAAGTGTTAACAAACACTGGAAGGCAAGTAAGGAAAATTTTATTGGAAACTAGAGAAAAGTGGTTTTGTTTAAGTACTGGTAGAACAATTAACAAAATTCTAGCCTGAAATAACATGAAGGACAGAAAGTGGTTGCATCAGCCAGATTGAGAGGACAAGTTCACTGAGAAGAGACATGAAAAACTTTCTGAGGTTAAGGAAATCTTCATTACACTGTCATGGGTACTCTGGTGTAAACATTTGTTAAACTTCATCAACTTCTGTACTCATAGTCAGTACTTATTGTTGCAGGTACATGGTATCTCAATTTAAAAAATTAGAAATAAACTAAGGTGGTTAAAGAATATATTAATAATATCAAAACAAAACAAATAAATAAACAAATAACAACAAAAATCTGTAACCTATGAATGGATTCTGACTCACAGGTAACAACCCAAAAGACAAGAATCACCTGATTTTCTCTATTGATGCAGAAAAGATATCTGATAAAGTCCAGCATCTATTCATGCTAAAAACTCTCAACAAAATAGGAATATGGCAAATTTCTCAATGCAATAAGGGCCATTTATACAAAGCCAACTGCCTACATCATCCTGAATGGAGAGAGACTGAAACAGTTTCCCTTGAGAACAGGAACTAGAAAAGGATGCCCACTCTCACCTCTCTTATTCAAAATTGTACTAGAAGTTCTAGCCAGAGCAATTAGACAAGACCAAGAAATAAAAGGCATCTCCGTCAGCAAAGAAGAACTAAAACTCTCCCTACTTGCAGATGATATGATTGTATATGCAGAGAATTCCAAAGAATCCATAAGTGAATTACTCATATTGATAGAAGAGTTCAGTAAAGTCTCAGGATACAAGATAAATATAAGTAAATCAGTGGCATTCCTTTATACCAACAGTGAGATTATTAAAGAAGAAATCACCAAATCAGTACCATTTCCTATAGCCCCTAAGAAGATAAATTACCTAGGAATAAATCTAAGCAGAGAAATAACAGACCTTTACAAAGAGAACTACAAGTCTTTACTACAAGAAACTAACAGAGACTAACACAAATGGAGAAACTTACCCTGCTCGTGGATAGGAAAACTTAACAGTGTGAAAATATCTATTTCACCCTAAGTAATCTACTTATATAATGCAATCCCAATACAAATTCCAGCAACATTTTTTAATGAGAGGGAGAAAAAAATTACCAACTTCATATGGAAAGGGAAGAAGCCCTAGATAAGTAAAGCACTACTGAAGAAGAACACATTGGGAGGCCTCTCAGTACCTGACTTTAGAACCTATTACACTGCCACAGTAGTCAAAACAGCCTGGTACTGGCACAAAAAGAGACAGATAAATCAATATAACAGAATGGAGACCACAGAGATGACACCATCTACATATGAACAGTTGATATTCAACAAAGGCCATAAGACATTAAACTGGGGTAAAAACAATCAATTCAACAAATGGTGCTGGTGAAACTGGATATCCATCTGCAAAAATTGAAACAAAATCCATATCTTACACCTTATACAACAACCAACTCAAACTGGATAAAAGACCTAAATATCAAATCTAGAACGATAAAGTTCATCCAAGAAAAAGTAGGAACAATAATGGAAGTTTTAATACACAATGTAGACAGACTTTAAAATCTGTCAAACAAACCACAAACAACAAAGAGAAAGTAGATAAATGGGAACTACTAAGAATCAAACACTTTTCCTCATCCAAAGACTTTATTGATAGAACTAAAAGGCCACATACGGAATGGGAAAAAATATTTCACAACTCCATGTCAGACCAATGCCTGATCTCCATAATCTATAAGGTACTAAAAAATATCAATAAGTAAAAGATAAATCATCCAATTAAGTGATGGGTAAGGAGATGGACAGACATTTTTCTAAAGAGGAGATCCAGGCAGCCAAAAAATACATGCGGACATGCTTACAGTCATTAGCTGTTAAAGCAACCCAAATCAAAACTACAATGAGATATCATCTCAACCCAACAAGGTTGGCCAAGATCCAAAAAACTCAGAACAACAAATACTGGAGAGGCTGTGGGGAAACTGGAACTCTCCTACACTGTTAGTGCGACTGCAAAATGGTGCAAAGTCTTTGGAAAGCAATCTAATGCTTCCTTGAAAAACTGGATATAGATAGACCATTTGACCCAGTAATTCCACTTCTTGTAATATATCCTATAGAATCAAGGCCATTCACACTAAATGATGCATGCACATGAATATTTATCACAGCACGGTCCACAACAGCAAAAAGATGGAATCAACCCAGATGCCTTACAACAGAGGAATGGATAGATAAACTATGGTATATATACTCAGTGAACACTGCACAATGATAAAGAACAACGATGGTTTTAGAAAACATCTCATAACCTGGTTTCAATTAGAAGACATTATGTTGAGGGAAAGTAGTCAGCAACAAAATGAGAAATATTGCTGGAGACCCCCACAATAAGAACTGAAAAACAGACTCATGCATAGAAGACTCTTTGATGGCTGCAAGGGTGGGGAAAGAGGGAGAGCAAGGGAGGGAAGGTTTAGATTAGATAGTTGATAGAAATTTGGTTGGGTGAAATCTGTGACAGTCCACATTAGAAAGAAGACTAATATTAACTGGACTTCAACATAACATAATTACTCCTCCCATCTTAACCCAATATTGCAAGGGCGGAATAGATGGGGCAGGGGGCCAGGGATCATGCTTTCAGCCAAAATCAAGGTCAATTGGCACAACTAGCATTTTGCTAAGAGAGTCCTCTGCACGCCACATTGGTGAGTGGCATCTGGGTTCCTAAAAGCTGCTAAGCTGCCATCTGAGGATACAGCAAATCGTCCCAACTCAGCAGAAACAGATGGTCATCAAGGACCACAATCACATGGAGGAAACAGAACCCAGAAGACAGATAGACCCACGTGAGTGAGTGACTACATCACCTTGTAACTAGAAGAACTGGATGGTGCCTGGCCACCACCAGTGACAGCTGTGACTGAGCTCACAAAGTTGAGTTTCACTGGACACAAGAATTAAAAGGGGGGCACTCTGAGATCTCCTCTGAAAGACTGTAATTGATAGTCCAGGGGCTTCAGAGTTCCCCTGGGAGCATGGCCCCTGGCCCTGATGTTGCCTCTGTCTATAAATCATAATGGAGGTCAACTCTTTGGACAGGAATGGACTGGACTTGGCGACACAGAGTGACCATATCATGTGTGCACTTTATGGTTTTATGCATCTATAGGATGTCGTCCTGTTGACTTCTTAGTAGAGGAAAGGGAGTGGGTGGAGAGAAGGGGATAGGAGATTACTAGGAGGATAAGACATGTATGGATCACAGAGCAAGAGTGTGCTGTCACCAGACAGGGAGAGCAACGGGAGCTGCATATAGCTGGCCGTGCAAATTTATACTGGAATGCACATTTTCATTCAATCAAAGTAATAAAAAACGAAATGTATTTATTTATTACATAATAGCTTCAAAGTTAAGAGTTCATGCTTGTGGGGAAGCACTGCCTCTCTTTCTTCATTCAGAAACTCAGGTTCTTGCAACTTACTACTCTTTCAGCAGAATGTGATTAGAGTGAATGCTTGGAGGCTTCCACATCTTTGGTGTGGCTGCAAAAAGAGAAAAGAGAGTCGGAAGAGTGCTTACCCAGTATTTTAAGACCAAGAACTAAAAGTGGTGATATGACTTTTTGTTCATATCCCATTGATTGAACTCAGCGAGGCACACTTGGATGCAAATAAGGCTGGAAAAACAGTCTCCAGCTGGATGATCATCTTTCTGCATACCTTAAACTGTGCCAAGGTGTGGGGTAGTTCTAAAAGTTCAGAAATAAGGAAATTATGATAACAGAGAGGGAAGTGATTAGCCATCCCTGCTTCTCTGCTTTTAGTATTGCTTGGTCTTGAGAAAGAAAGCAGGAATATAGGTAAATAGTGAGGTCAGATCTGTTCTTTAAAAAACAAAGTTAGTCAAAAGCAGTAAGGCATTCAATTTAAAGAATCTGATGACTGTTTGGGACAGCAGTAGCCAAGTATCTGTCTCAGAAACTCAACACTATGTTTTAAGAATATCTTGGTTTAATTTTCCCAAGAAAAGTGTAAAAAAAAGTAAAAATAAAACGTATACATCATAAACTACATTTGCTTGTGAAGGAAAATTGATTTAGGGGAATAATACAGTCTACTCTTCTGTACTGTAACTGTAATTTAAACTTATTATTCAGTCCTGTATGCTAATTTACTTTATGTTATCGTTGTTGTTATAGATGCCATCTAGCTGGTTCCAACTCATAACGACCCTATGTAAAATAGAACAAAATGCTGCCCAGTCCTTCCTGACAAGACCTCTGATTTGTAACGGAAATGTTTACTTTGTTTCTGTTCTACCATTATACATTGGAGGCAGATAATTTGTGTTCTGGATTTTACAGATTCACAGATGAAGAGGAATTTTGCTCCAGGATGGAGTACTCCTAAAATCTCACTTGCATTTGGTATAGATGATTAGGAAGATGAGATTTGGGATCTGGAGTTTAAGACTTCTAGGGGTGATGTGACAGAGTGAACGTGTTTTGCTTGTAGTCAGGACATGAATTTGAAGGGAATAGTGGGTGGAAACCCTGGTGGTGTAGTGGAGAAGTGTTATGTCTGCTAACCAAACAGTTGGCAGTTCAAATTCCCCATGCACTTCTTGGAAACTATAGAGCAGTTCTACCTTATCCTATAGCATTGCTGTGAGTCAGAATTGACTGAAGAGCAGTGGGTTTGATATGTTTTTTAAATATATCGTGGACAGAATTATGTTCCCCCCAAATATATGTTGTATATCCTAATATCAATAATCACAGTTGGGAAGGAGTTTAATGTTCTTTTAATGAACTGGATTAGTGTAGAATGTGTCTTCAGTCAGCCTGTTGTAAGAGAAAAAGGAAAAGATTTTTTAAGCAGTGATGGGAGGAGGATTGATGTCAGTACACATAGAGCACTCCAAGGAACCAAGATATAGAAGCTGAAGAGACATGGGCCTTTCTGAAGAGCCAACAGACAAAGAATGACTTCTAGAGCTGGCACCCGAATTCAGGCTTCTAGCCTCCTAAACCATAAGGAAATAAATTTCTGTTTGCTAAAGCCACTAAGTTGTGATATTTCTGTTACAGCAGTACTATGTAACTAAGACAGAATTTTATAGACCCAGAATATTGCTCCATAACTGAGGTTACATATTTCCTTGCTCCAAAGTCAATAGACAGGGTAGCTTGATAAAGCTGGTAATTTAGCTGTCTCTTAGCAATTCAAACTACATTGCTGAATCTCAGAGAAGAGGATGGTAATTGTCTGGGGTACGGGAGTCAATTGTTTCAACTTTCCCTATTTGTTAGAAGGTAGCATTTGGAGCTTTTAGCAGATACTCTTTAGTGTTATAAAGAACTTGGCATAGTTCCTATTCTTTGAATTTCACATGAGAAAAAACTTCACTTCTCTTAACTCATTGCCATGCAATTGATTTTCACTCATAGCAACTGTGTGGGACAGAATTGAACTGCCCCATAGGGTTTCCAAGCCTGTAGTCTTTAGGAAAACAGAGTGCAGAGCAGATGATGGGTTTGAACCACCAACCTTTCAGTTAGCAGTCTAGTTCTTAACCACTATGCACAACCAGGGCTCCTAATTCACTTTGGTTAAAAATCTCTTCGAATAGACAATGATGTTTATAACATTCCATTTTCTCCTGTAGTATATTCTCTCATTTATGGAGGGTGTGAATTAATCAAATCCTATCTCCTTTAACAGAGGAAAGATAGTTATAAGGCAGGTAGATCCAACAACCTTTGAACAGGGGCTAGAAGTTCAAGTAGGTCATGGACTATTTTTTGGAAAAGCAAAAACTACTCTGCAATCCTGACTGAAACAAACAAAAAAAATTACAAAACCAGATATGCTCAAATTTAAGAAAAATATTCTAGGCTGCAATGAAGGACAGGAAATCCTGGTGGCCTAGTAGTTAAGTGTTAGGTCTGCTAAACCAAAGGTCAACAGTTCAAGTCTGCCAGGCACTCCTGTATGGGTCAATACTACTCTAACCTCTAGGATCGCTATGAGTTGGACCCAACTCAAAAGCAGAGGTTTGGCGAAAGGACATTGCTGATAAATAATTTGGAATATTATGGAATAGAGTTAGTTAATGTAGACGACTTAGTTAAAAGGAGAGTTAGTTAAAGAGGTAAAACTGCAGCCATCAAATTCTTCCCAACTTACAGCAGCCCTGTAGCACAGAGTAGAACTGTCCACTGAGTTTAAAAGGAGTGGCTGATGAATTTGAACAACTGGCCTTCTAGTTAGCATCCAAGCTCTTAACCACTGAGAAACCAGTCTCTAAAACAACATACAGTTAACAAAATTTGATTTAAAATATTTCCATTGTTGTCTTTATTTCTTACTAACAAATTATCTTAATTTCACCAGTTTTTAATTCTATTGAATGAACTATTACAATTAGAAAATGTAAGCTTTTCAAGTAAAAAAATTACCCAGAAAACAAACAAAATCTATCTGAGTACAATCTGAAAGCATCTCTTTTCTCTCTATGCTGCTCTCTTTTAATATCAAAGTGAAGGCAAATCATTTCATACAATCAGTAGTATAGATTGTTATCAGTAATTATTTACAATTTTTTTAAACAGATTGTTTTCTCTTTAGTGTCTTACTGTTTACTTCCTGTGTTCACCAGTTGTATTAGTTTTCTGTTGCTACCATAACCAGTCACTGCAATTCAGCAGCTTAAAATAATGCCACTGATTATCTTACAGTTATGTAAGTAGGAAAGCCAGGTATAGAATGGCTCAACTGAGTCCTTAGCTTAAAGTCTTACAAAGCCAAAAACAAGTGTCAGCAAGGCTGTGTTCCTTTCCAGAGGTTCTGGGGACATGTCTGCTTACAGGTTCACTCAGGTTGCTCCCCTAATTCACTTCCTGTGGTTTTATGACGGAAGCCCTTCTTTCCTTTCTGGCTCTAAGTTAGGGATTTGACTTCCTCCTAGAAGTTGCTGAATTTCTTCTTGTGCTTTCAGTGTAGCCCCCTTTCTGGCAGGCTGGGTTGAACTCCTCTCGTGTTTCCAATCTGTCCAAGTTCTTTTGCTCCATCTTTATGAGTCCTGCCAGAGAGTTTTCTAGTTTATAGAGTAGACTGGAACAGCTCAGAGGGAAATTTGGGTAACCTTCCTATTTTACAGCCCATAATCTTAATTATCTGTGTTTTATTGACTATGTAAAGACATTTGACAGTGTGATTAATAACAAGTTATGAACAACATTGCAAAAAATGGGAATTCCAGGCAGTCATTCTTATGGAGCAAGAGGATACTGTGTGGTTTAAAATCAGGAAATTTGTGCATCAGGTTGTATCCTTCATCATATTTACTCAATCTGTATGCTGACCAAATAATCTAAGAAGCTGTACCATATGAAATAATAACATGGCATCCAGATTGGAGAAATTACACCTCATCCTAAAACAAAAGTCATCATAACTGTGCAAATGAGCAATGTCATGATAAATGGAGAAAATATTGAAGTTGTCAACAATTTAATTTTACTTGATCAACCATCAACAGTCATGGAAGCAGCAGATAAGAAATCAACATATCATATTGGAAAAATTAGTTGCAAAAGACCTCTATAAAATGTCACTTTGAGGACTAAGGTGTGCCTGACAGAGTATTTTCAATTGTCTCATACACATGCAAAAACTTGACAATGAATAAACAAGACTGAAGAATTGGCAAAGTTGAATTATAGTGTTGGTAAAGACAATTGAATATTCTGGACTTCTAGAAGAACAAACAAATTTGTCTTGGAAGATGTACAGCCAGAATGCTCTCTAGCTGGGAGAATGGCCAGACTATGTTATGATAAAAACATCATACTCAGTAGAGTTGAGAACAAGGGAAGAAGAGAAAGACCTTCAACAAGATGGCTGGGTGCACTGTCTGCAACAGTGGGTTTAGGATTAACAACTATTGTGAGGATGGCACCGGACCTGGCAGTGTACATAAGGCATATAAGGCGGCTATGAATCAGAACTGACTGAAAGCCCCTAGTAACAAAAAAATAGCTATCTTAATTACATCTTCAAGGACCCTTTTGCCATGTAATACAACATACCTCATATTCAGAATTTCCTGAAATTAGGATGTAGGGAGGAGATAGAATTCTGCTTCCACATCATTAGTAATATATTTATACTAGATGTCAAAACAAAAACAAAAACATGGTGTTTTGTATGTTTCTGTATTTCTCTCTAAGAAAATTTAGTACTAGAAAATAGAAGTATATGAAGTATGTTGTCAACAAACTGTAAGTTGGCTTTGTCACCAATGTGCTGTGATAAAAAGAAAACGTAGCATATTGTTAAATCTCTTGAGATATTAACTAAATCATAAACAACCTAAGAAGTGTGATAGATAGTTAAATCTGTGTAAGGTGGTCTTGAGGCGTTAAGTAAGTTATAAACAACCTCCTTCGTTCCTAAAGAAAAGATGCTCACTATAGTTAATCTCTGACCTTGGAAAGAATATATATTTTAGTCATTATTAGGTGGAAGCAGAGTCAAGATGAAAGACGTGACATGTGTCTCCTTAATTCCCTCTGAAAACTGAAGCCTGGATTGATAATTCAACAGAGCTTTCTGGATACTCAGTGAGCCCTAAGACACGGCCTAGGGCTGTCAGTTTGGAATACATGCCACTAAATGGGAAAATTCCTCTGTCTCTCTCTCTGAGCCCTTCTCCTTCTAAAGGCCTGTGTGCACTGACTGAAGGTACTGGGGCTTTTAATTTTTTTTTTTTGTTTGGTTGGTTGGATGGCCATGAACCAGCACACACTCTGAGCCACAGTACAGAAGGGAAGAGCATGTGCCACAGCAGAGAGACAGTGTGCGGAATACCCATGTTTTCAGAGCCCAGCAGTGGACTGGGGGCACCATAGCCCCTCCACCTTCTCTTTCCTAAGCTCTGGCATAGATTTAGCTGTTTCACAGTGGGAGGGGTAGCTTCACTGGGACACACCTTGTTCAACTGGGAGGTGGAGTTACCTAACCAGTGGCCTCAGCAGGGGCGAATTCCCAGGCAATGCGAATCTGAGGAGTGCTTTTCCAGCAGAAAGGCTGTGTCTAGTACAGTGTTGTCTTACAGGTAGGGCCTGGTGGGCGATGGCAGCAGGGCAATAGCCCCTACCAAATTTGAACTACACCATACCATCTGGGGACAGCCAAAGAGGTGCCTCTGTTGTCAGCTGGAAGGAGGGGCCTGTCACACCTGACTGACTGATTTTGGAAGCTGTCAGATAGCTTTTAGCTTTTTAAAATAAGACTGCTTAGAGAAATAACTGCTGTGCAGCCCAAAGGCATCTCTGAAAGATGCTTACATCACCTTTACTGACTCACATCATAGGGTTGGTTGACAGTCACCCAGTGACTCCGTAAGTAGGACTGTGTCTTTGCCAGCCAGGAGGCAGAGTCTGCCACACCTGAGAGTCCACTGGGGCCAGTCACTAGAGTACACAGAGGTGGCTGGTGACCAATGAACTATGTTTCAGTTCCTGTTGAGGCAACACCAGAGAAACTAAATAGCCGCTAGATGTCCCAAAAGCAGCAGATTATTGTCAACCATTTAAAGAAATGACCAACTGTGGCTCCAGAAAACTCTCAAAATAAAGAATCAAAAAACTTCCCAGATAAAGATGCCTTTCTGAAACTATCGGAGGTTGAGTACAAAAGAATTGTATAGAAAGCCCTCTTAGAGGTTAAACAAAATGCAGCAGAGCAAAGTTAAAAATTAAGCAACATATTCGAACTGATGAAACATCAACATTCTGAAATCTAACAGATCAGTAACAAAATTACAAAATTAGACAATTGAATTCAAAGCCAAAAGAGCACAATTGGAGAACTGGAAGTCAAATGTAGTGACCCTGAAGATAGAGCAAATGACACCAGCATTTTTGAGGAGAAAGCAGGGAAAAGAAATACGACCAATGAAGAAAGATTACGAAATATGTGGGACTCTGTCAAGAGGAATAATCTACAATTAATTAGAGTTCCTAAACACAGGCAGATACTTGAAAACAGAGTATTGTTGTTACATTGCTGACAGAAAACTTCCCTGAAATTATGAAAGAAGAAAATATAGATATCCAAGATGTGTATCAAGCACCACAAAAAGCAGATCCCAAAAGACAAACACCAATTGTCATGGATTGAATTGTTTCCCCCCAAAAATATGTGTAGCCATGTGGCTGGGCCATGATTCCCATTATCTTGTAACTGTCCTCCATTTTGTGGTTTTCCTATGCTGTATGTTAAAGGACTATGGCAGGACCCTAAATCCCTTTGTAAGATCACCTCCCTGCTCCACTGTAAAGGGAGTTTCCCTGGAGTATGGCTTGCCCCACTCTTAATCCTTTCATCCTGTAAGAGATAAAAGGAAAGAAAAGCAGGCAGAGAATTGAGAGTCTCACACCATCAAGCAAGCAGCACCGGGAGAAGAGCATGCCCTTCAGACCTGAGGTTCCTGTGCCAAGAAAATCCCTGGACAAAGACTGATGCAATACTGAACTTTCCTCCAGAGCTGATGAGGGCAAAAACCTTCCCCTGGAGCGGACATCCTGAATTTGGACTCTTAGCCTACTGGACTATGAAAGAATAAACCTTACTTTGTGAAAGCCATCCACTATTTGGTATTTCTGTTAGAGCAGCACTAGCTGACTAAAACACCAATACATATTATAATCAAGCTGAATAAAATGAAACATAAGCAGAAACTCTTAGAGGCAACAAGATTCAAAGCAAAGATGACATTCAGAGGGAAGTCCTGTAGGCTTTTATCTGACTTCTCAGCAGAAATGATGCTGGCACAGAGGCAGTAGGAAGACACATTCAAAGCACTGAAGGAGAAAAACTTCCAATCAAGAATTATATATCCTGCAAAATTGTCTTTCCAATATGAAGATGAAATTGACATTCACAGATAAACATAAGCTTAGAGACTTTGTAAAACTAAAACCCAAACCAAAGCTACAAGAAATACTAAAAGAAGCTCTTTGCTTAGAAAAACAAAACCAGTAAGTGTATATTTAAGGAGGCAATAGAGGACAAAACATCTAGAAACCTACTCAGTTGATGAAGGCACAAAACTCAATCATAGCTACAGTATTAAAAGAAGGGAACCAGTGATCATATCAAGAAAACTAGGATACTATCACATTAAAAAGAAGGATACACTAGAGTAGTTATATTCCTTTCAAATGGAGATTAAGTTCATGAGATGTAGAAATCAAAATTGGGTTTAAACTTAGAATATTAAGGGGGAGGACAGGGCTAGCTGCAAAGCACAATAACAATGCAACATATCAAAACAAGAAATGTAATACAAGAGTCTCAACAAACACAAAACCAACACTGAAAAAGATGAAAAGTCAACTGATAAAGAAAAATGACCCACAACAGAATGTCAAGAGCAAGATAGAAAACACAAACACAAAAATAAATACATCAAAATGATAGCATTAAACACATACTATCAATAATTACACTGAACGTAAATAAACTGAATGCTTCAATAGACAATAAGCGACATCTTGGATCAAAAGACATGACCCATCTATATGTTGCTTTCAAGAAACACACCTTAGACTTAAAGATAGGAACAAACTGAAAATTAAAAGATGGAATAATATGTACCAACCTAACAATACACAAAGAAGAGCAGGTGTGGCAATGCTAATCTTAGATAAAATAGATTTTAATGGAAAATCCACCACTGTGGACAAAGATGGTCACTATCTATTGCTGATACATTCAGTACACAAGAAGCACTTAATAATATTAAATATTTATGCACCCAATACCAAGCATCTAAATACATCAAACCAACAACTACATTGAAAAATGGGATAGATCTATCCACAATAATAGGGCGAGACTTCAACACTCCATTTTCAGTAATGGACAGATTGTCTAGAAAAAAGATCAGTAAAGACACAGATGATCTTATTGCCACAGTTAACCAGTTAGACTTCATCAACATATATAGAATTTTTTACACACCAACAGATGCATAAATCTTCTTCTCCAATGCACATGGAACATTTTTCAGGACACATCATGTGTTAGGACACAAAGCAAATCTCAAAATCCAAACCATTACATTATTGCAAAGTACCTTCTCATACCATAAAGCCATAAAAGTCTAAAAAAGTAGCAGAAAAAGTATACATAGAAATTGGTACTTATAGAAACTGAACAACACCTTGCTCAAAAAGCCATGCATTATAGAAGAAATCAAGGACAAAATAAAGACATTTATGGATTCAAATGAGAATGAAAACATATCCTACCAGATCCTATGGGATATAGCCAAAGCGTTGCTCAGAGGTCAATTTATCTTTACAAATGCAGACATCTAGAAGGAAGAAACCAAACCAAAAGATTAACCCTACACCTTGAAAAAGTAGAAAGAGAGGAACAAAGGAACCCCTCAGGCACCAGAAGAGAACAGATCGTGAAGATTAGAGCAGAACTAAATGAATTAGAGAATAGAAGAACACTTGAAAAAACTGATAAAAACAAAGCTATTTTTTAAAAAAGATTAACAAAATTCTCAAACTGCTGGCTAATCTTACTAAAGAAAAACATGAAAGGAAACAAATAACCCAAATAAGAAACAAGATGGAAGATGTCACAAAAGATCCAACAGAAATCAAAAACGTCATAACAAAATACTACAAAAGACTGTACTCTAACAGATTTGAAAACTTAGAGGAAATAGACAAATTCCTAGACTCAAGTCACTACGAAAATTATCACAAGGAGAACTAGAACAAGTTAATAAAGCCATCAAAAAGAAACAGATCAAAAAGTCATGAAAACACTACCAAACAAAAAAAGCTCTGGCCCAGATGGCTTCACTGCAGAATTCTACCAACTTTTAGAGAAGAGTTAACTCTGATACTACTGAGGCTATTTCACAGCATAGGATGGAACACTCCAGAATTCATTCTATGGAGCCAGCATAAGCCTGATACAAAAGCCAGGGAAAGATCCCACCAAAAAAGAAAAAGAAAATTATAGACCAATATCACTCTTGATGGCACTTGGCTTGGCTTGGCTTGGCTGGCATCACTCGTGAGTCAGATCTTACTCAACAGCACTTGGCTGGCATCATTCATGAACCTAGATGCAAAAATCTTCAATAAAATTCTATCCAAAATAGCTCGACAGCATATAAAAAAAGGAATACATCATGACCATGTTGGATTCATAACAGGAATGCAAGGTTGGTTCAACATCAGAAAAACGATTAATGTGATCAACCACATAAATAACACAAAACATCAGAATCACTTGATTTTGTCAAATGATGCAGACAAGGCATTGGACAATGTCCAACACCATTCACACTAGAAATTCTGAGCAAAATAGGAAAAGAAGGCAAATTCCTCAATTTAATAAGGGTCATGTAGGCAAAGCCAACTGCCTACGTCATCTTGAATGGAGAGAGACTGAAAGAATTCCCTTGAGAACAGGAACCAGGCAAGGATGCCCACTCTCACCTCTGCTATTCAACATTGTACTAGAAGTACTGGCCAGAGCCATTAGACAAGACAAATTAATAAAGGGCATCCGCATCGGCAAAGAAGAAGTAAAAATCTCCCTATTTGCAGATGATATAATTGAATACATAGAGAATCCTAAAGAATCCATAAGTGAACTACTGGAACTAATAGAAGAGCTCAGCAAAGTATCAGCATATAAGATAAATATCAGGAAATCAGTAGGGTTCCTCTATACCAACAAAGAGATAGTTAAAGAAGAAATCACCAAATCAATTCCATTTAACATAGACCCAAGAAGATAAAATACCTAGGAATCAACCTAACTAGGAAAATAAGAGACCTATTTGCCCATAAATCATAACGAAGTTCCACTTTTTGGACATGAATGGATTGGACTTGGTGGTGCAGAGTGACCATATATTGGATGCACTTTATGCATCTATAGGATATCATCCTGCTGACCTCTAGCTGGAGTAAGGGGAGTGGGTGGAGATGAGGGAAAAGGAGACTGTTGGGAGGATAAGACATGTATGGAGCAGAGAGAAATAGTGTGCTGTCACCAGGAAGGGAGAGCAGTGGAAGTCGCATATAGGTGGGCATGTAAATTTATATGGGAATGTACATTTTCACTCAGTCATAAAAAAAAAAAAGAGAGAACTATAAGACCTTACTGCAAGAAGCCAAGAGAGATGTACATAAATGGAGAAACCTACCCTGCTCATGGATAGGAAGACTTAATATTACGAAAATGGCTATTTTACCCAAAGCAATCTACATATGCAAAACAATCTCCATACAAATTGCAGTGACATTTTTTAATAAGACACAGAAACATATCACCAACTTTTTAAAGGGAAGAAATCCCAGATAAGCAAATCACTACTGAAGAAGAGAAACACAGTGGGAGGCATCTCACTACCCAACTTTAGAACCTATTATACTGACACAGTAGTCAAAACAGCCTGGTACTGGTGCAAAAAGAGACATATAGACCAATGGATCACAGTTGAGACCCCAGAGATGCCATCATCCTTCTATGAACAGTTGATATTCCACAAAGGCCCTAAAATTGTAAACTAGGGTAAAAAACTCTCTTTAACAAGTGGCGCCAGCAAAATTGGATATGCATCTGCAAAAAAACTGAAACAAGACCCATATCTCACACCTTATACAAAAAACAACTGAAACTGGATAAGAGACCTAAATGTCAAACATAAAATGATAAAGATCACACAAGAAAATATAGGGTCAACAATGGAAGCTTTAATACATAGCTTAGACAGACTTCAAAGTCTGACAAAGCATGATCAACAGAAGAGAAAATAGATCAGTGGGAACTACTAAGAAGCAAACACTTTGTTCACACAAAGACTTTATCAGAAGAATAAAGACTACTACAGAATGGGAAAAAATATTTGGCATCTATGTGTCAGATCAACATATGATCTCCATAATCTACAAGGTACTGCAAAATATCAGTAAAAGCCAAGCCAAGTGGGTAAATAACCTAATTAAGCATTGGACAATTGAGATGGACAGACACTTCACTTAAGAGGACATCTAGGCAGCCAAAGGACACATGAGAAAGTGCTCATGATTATTAGCTATTAAAGAAATCAAAATCAAAATTACAATGAGATGCCATCTCACCCCAACAAAGTTGGCCATGATCCAAAAAACACAAAATAACAAATACTAGAGAGGCTGTGGAGAAATTGCTACTCTTTTACATGGTTGGTGGGATTGCAAAATGATACAACTTCTTTGGAAAGCTTTGAGGCTTCCTTAAAAAGCTGGAAATAAATATACCATTTGACCCAGTAATCCCGCTGCTCAGAATATATCCTACAGAATCAAGGGCAGTCACACAAACAGATACATGCATACGAATGTTTGTCATAGTGCAGTCCACAATAGCAAAAAGATGGAACAAACACAGATGCCGAACAACAGATGAATGGATAAACAAACTATGGTACATATACTCAATGTAACACTAAGCAATGATGAACAATGATGATTTTAGGAGGCATCTCATAACCTGGTTTCAGCTGGAAGACATTATGCTGAGTGAAATCAATCAGCGGCACAAGGACAAGTATTGTATGAGACATCTACCATAAACACTTATAAACAGACTCATGTACAGAAAAAAGATTATTTGATGGCTGCAAGGGAGGAGAGGGAGAGAAGGAAAGGGCTGGCTACAGATTGGATAGTTGATAGAAATTTGGTTGGGTGAAATCAGTGACAGCACAGGTTAGAAAGAAGATCAACTAAACTGGACTTCGACATAAACTGAAAACTCTTCTAATCTTAACCCAGTATTGCAAGGATAGAGTAGCAGGGGTGGGGGTCTGGGGATGATGCTCTCAGGAGACACTGAGGCCAATAGGCATAACTGGCCTATTGCTAAGAGAGTCTTCTGCACTCCATATTGGTGAGTGACATCTGGGGTCTTAAAAGCTAGCAAGCTACCATCTGAGGTACACCAGATGGTCCCAACTTAGCCAGGACAGATGATCACCAAGGACAACAAAGACATGAGGGAAAACAAAGCCCAGAAGACAGAAAGACCCACATGAATGGGTGACTGTATGAACAAATGACCAAAAGAACCAGATGGTGCCTGGCCACCATCAATGACAGCCATGATATGGCAGACAATGTCAAGTTCCAGTGGCAGTATGAGAAAAAGAGGGGTGCACCTCAAGAATTCCACTAAAAAACCACAACTGATGGTCTGAAGGCCTTGGAGTTCCCTTGGAAGCATGACTCCAAGATCTACTGCTGCCCCTGATCATAAATCATTACTGAGGTCAACTATTCAGACAAGAATGGATTGGACTCTGGGATACAATGTGACCATACAGTGTGTGTACTCTTTATGGTTCCATACATCTATAGGATTCTGTCCTACTGGCCTCTTCCTAGAAAGGAGAAGAGAGGCTGGAGAGCAGAGGACAGTAGATTGTTAAGAGGATATGACATTTATAGAATGGAAGGGAGGAGCTTGCATTTACCAGGCAAGGAGAACAGCAGGAGCTGCAGATAAGTTGGCATGCAAATTTAAGTAGCATTGTATACTTTCACTCAATCACCATTTAATATACATACTATACACACACACACACACACACACACACACACATACACACACACACATGACACCCTTATGGTTTGGAGTAAGGTGTAAAGTAAGGTGTAAAGATCACATATAAACCCCGCACTTTGGTTCACTCAGTGAGAGAGGGCAGAGGTAGAGTGTCATGGATTGAACTATTACCCCCCAAAATATGCGTCAACTTGATTAGGCCTGATCTCCCATATGATGTGGTTGATCTCCATTCTGCAATTGTTATTTTATGTTAAAAAAAGATTGGGGTGAGATTATGACACCTTTACCCAGGTAACGTCCCTGATCCAACGCAAAAAGAGTTTCCCTGGAGTGTGGTCTGTACCACCTTTTATCTCTCAAGAGATACAGAGGAAAGGGAAGTGAGCAGAGAAGAGGGACCTTGTACCACTAAGAAAGCAATGCCAGGAGCAGACCACATCCTTTGGACATGTTGTCATTGCATGGAGAAGCTGCTACTTTTCTAGGGGAAGACTCATAAGAAAGCCAACAAAGAAAGCAAGCCCTCCCCTTGGGCTGATGCCCTGAATTTGAACTTTTAGCCCACTTTACTGTGAAGAAATAAATTCCTGTTATAACAGTGTTAGATGACTAAAACATAGCATATAACTCTCTAGAATTTGACACTCTTCAAAGAAGAAACTTTTGACAAAAAGAAGGTTGAGACTTTGACTGTCAGTACCATTTGGACCCTGCTGTAAGGGACTTCAGCCAAGCAACAGCTACAGCTGAACTTTCCTTCTAAGATCACATGTTAAATGTAAAATCCTGAAAGGCTAATCATTTGAACACTAACCACTAAATGACCTTATACTGTCGTGATTATCCAGTTATAAATGAATGTCTTCTGGCCTTATTTGTATGCTCTGCCATGTGGACTGTCTAAGTTATCCAGTGCTGCTGTAACAGAAATAGCAAAAGTGGATGGCTTTAACAAAGAAAAATTTGTAGTTGACCACCATTTTGTAACTGTTGTTGTGCATTAAAGAGGACTCAGGTGGGACTGTGACACCTTTACCCAGGTCACGTCCCTAATTCAAAGTAAAAGGAGTGTGGTCTGTACTACCTTTTATCTCTCAACAAACAAAAATTGAAGGGAAGCCAAAACAACAAATGCTGGAGAGGCTGTGGAGAAAGTGGAACCCTCCTACACTGTTGGTGGGGTTGCAAAATGGTCCAGCCTCTTCGGAAGGCAATCTGGCACTTCCTTAAAAAAATGGATATCGATATACTGTTTGAGCCAGTAATTCCACTACTTGGAATATATCCTACAGAATCAAGGCGTTTCACACCAACGGACACATGCACCAGAATGTTTATTGCAGCACAGTCCATGATAGCAAAAAGATGGAATCAACCCAGATGCCCAACAACAGAAGAATGGATAGGTAACCTATGGTACATATACTCAGTGGAGCACTACGCAATGATAAAGAACAATGATGACTCCAGGAAACAGCTCATGACCTGGTTTCAACTGGAAGACATTATGTTGAGTGAAAGCAGTCAGCGACAAAAGGACAAATATGGTATGAGACCTCTACGATAAGATCTCAAAAACAGTCTTGTGTATAGAAGAAAAGACTCTTTGACAGCTGCAAGGGAGGGGAGGGATGGAGGGAGGGGTGAGGTTTTAGGTTAGATAGTTGCTAGGTATCTGGTTGGGTAAAATTGGTGACAGCACACATTAGAAACAAGAACAATATTAAGTGGACTTAAACATAACATGAGTACTCCTTCCATCTTAACCCAATATTGCAAGGATAGAGTAGCTGGGGCGGGGGGGGGACCGTGCTCTTAGGTGAAATCGAGGCCAATTGGCACAACTAGCATTTTGCTAAGAGGGCTTTCTGTACCCCACCTTGGTGAGTGGCGTCTGGGGTCTTAAAAGCTGCCAAGCTGCCATCCAAGGGCACAGCAAATGGTCCCAAGTCAGCAGGAACGGATGCTCACCGAGGACCAAAACGACATGGGGGAAAGACAACCCAGAAGACAAAGAGACCCACATCAGTGGGTGCCTACATCGACTTGGGACTGGAAAAACTGGATGGTGCCTGGCCACCACCAGTGATAGCCACGATGGAGCTCACAGAGAGGAGTCTCACTGGCAACACAAGACTAAAATGGGGTGCACCCTGAGATCCCCACTAAAAGACCTCAATTGATGGTCCAGTGGTTTCGGGGTTCCCCTGGGAGCATGGCCCCTCGCCCTGATGCTGCCCTTGACCATAAATCATAACGAAGTTCCACGCTTCGGACAGGAATGGATTGGACTTGGCGATGCAGAGTGACCATATATTTATTGGATGCATTTTATGGTTCTATACATCTATAGGATGTCATCCTGCTGACCTCTGGCTGGAGGAAGGAGAGTGGGTGGAGAGGAGGGAGAAAAGAGACTGCTGGGAGAATGAGACATGAATGGAGCAGAGAGGAACAGTGTGCTGTCACCGGGCAGGGAGAGCAGTGGAAGCCGCATATAGGTGCGTATGTAAATTTATACGGGAATGTACATTTTCACTCAGTTATATGAAATAAAAAATTAAAAAAAAAAAAACTAAAGGGAAGCAAGCAGACAAGAGGGATCTTATACCACCAAGAAAGCAGTGTCTGGAGCAGAGCACATCCTTATAGCACAGTAGGCTAGAAGTCCAAACTTAGGGAACCAGCTCCAAGAGAAGGC
Organism: Heterohyrax brucei; assembly: GCA_028571685.1. Classification (NCBI taxonomy): domain Eukaryota; kingdom Metazoa; phylum Chordata; class Mammalia; order Hyracoidea; family Procaviidae; genus Heterohyrax; species Heterohyrax brucei. Next base: position 112,189,491 of record CM053148.1, read on the forward strand.
TTTCCTTGTCTGTCATCTGTGGAGGAAGATCCTTGTGATGTATCAGTCTTCCTTTGGTCTGGGAACATCTCAGTGCAGGGACCTCAGGTCCAAAGGAAACACTTTGCTACCGACACTGCTTTCTTGCTGGTATGAGGTGCCCCTGTCTGTCTGCTCACTCTTCTCTTTTATATCTCAAAACAGACTGGCATAAGACACTCTCTAATTGTGTATACTTCAACAGTATAACTGCCATTAATCCATCTCATTTCATCAAAGTGATCAAGGATTTAGAGCACACGAGGAAATCACATAAAATGGTGCAAAATCACACAATACTGGGACGTATGACCCAGCTAATTTGACAGATATTTTGGGAGGACACAGTTCAATCCAATGACAACTACCTGGCAATGAACTGAGTTTGCACATGATAAATGAGTATTTCTTTATTTTAAAATTAAATCACATAAAGCACACAGCACTTTGAAATTCCTCCTCTTTTTGTTTGTTGTTGCTTTTAGCTACAGTTAAGTTGCTCCAGCTCATGATGATCGTTGTTTTTTGTTTGTTTGTTTTGTCAGCTGTTACCTTTATGAAAGCAGTTTACTAGGTCTTTGTCCCATAGAGCTGCTAACCACAAAAACTTGCCACCAAGTCAATTCCAACTCACAACAGCCCTATAGGACGGAATAGAACTGCCTCATAGATCCAAGGAGCACCTGATGGATTTGAACTACCAGCCTTTAGGTTAGCAGCCATAGCGCTTAAACACTACACCACCAGAGTTTCAACAGAGTTGATAGGCAGATTCAAACTGCCTATTTTGGGGTTAAGAGCTGTTCTCAAACCATTTATATCAACCAGGTTCCCTCCTTTTTTGTTCACAGGCTTTCTCTATAAATTTAAGAGTTTTCTTTTAAATTTAGAAGATTCTCCTTTCTTTTCTTTTTTGATGCACAGCAAGGGCCTTCAATTAAAATTGAAAAAGACAGGTCATTAAAAGGATGGTAAAACTTATCAAACAGTAGGGTTACAGATTTTATAATAATCTTTTGAAATTTCAACATTAAAAAGATTGCTTAGTTACCTTTCTACCTTACCTTACATTCCTAATTTTTCACTACTCTGTAATCAGTGTTTCACACATTCTGCACAACTTACCACAGCAAACTTCTCCAGAGCAAGGTACACAAGTCAAAAATCTCCTTCCCTTCCTCACTTTGCGAGATGAGATAAGAAGGCTGCCTAAATTGCCAAGATATAAGATGTAGAGATGCATTTTCTTGGGAAAGCCACTGAGAATATAAGAGAAAAGGCATCAAAATAAATATTTTGGATGGCTTCTTTAAATGTAGAATTTCTATATTAAAATACTCATTTCTTAATAGCCTGTTGGTTTTTCTCAGTACACACATTTTTAAAAAGCATTTTCTGTTGAATCCATTCTGGCTGGTGGCAACCGTATGTGTGTCAGAGTAGAGCTGTCCTCCATAGGGTTGTGAGTGTGTGTGTGTGTGTGTGTGTGTATGCATGTGTGTGCACACACAAGCTTTAGGTAAAAGTTTACAACTCAAGTTAATTTTTCTTTCAAAAATTTATACACATACTGTTTTGTGACATTGACTACAACTTCCGCAATGTGACAGCATGCTCCTGATTTCCACTCCAGATTCCCTGTGTCCATTTGTTCAGTTTCTGTCCCTTCCTGCTTTCTCGTCCTGCTTTTGGACAGGAGCTGTCCACATAGTCTCATATATTTGATTAAACTAAGAGGCACATTCCTCACGTATATTACTTTTGTTTTACAGACCTGTTTAATTTTTGACTGAAAAGTGAACTTAAAGAACAGTTTCAGTTTGGGATAAACAAAGTATCTAGGGGCTACAGTTTCAGGGGTTACTCCAGTCTCTATCAGACTAGTAAAGTCTTGGTTTTCTAAGTGAATGTGAATTCTGTTCTACGTTTTTCTCTTGCTCTCTCTGGGACCCTCTGTTATAACACTTGTCAGGACAGTCATTGGTGGCAGCCAGGCACCATCCTGATCTTCTGATCTAAGGCTGGTGGAGTCTCTAGTTTATGTGATTCTGTAGTCCTTCTAGCTAGCATTTTCCTTGTATCTTTGGTATTCCTCATTCTCATTTGCTCTGGGTGGGATGGAACCAATAGATGTGTTTTGAATCATTACTTGTAGTCTTTTAAGATCCTAGGCGCTACTCACCAAAGTAGAATGCAGACGTATTCTTTACAGACAATGTCATGTCAATTGATGCACGTGTCCTTCAGGACTATGGCTCCCAGGCTCCAGATCCAGCTAGTTGTTCTCTCAGACTGTTGGGATGCATCTAAGAAACTTCTGTTTTAACTTATGTCCAATCGTGCTGACTTCCTTTGTATTACATGTTGTCCTGGCTTCACTGAAGTTGACTTTTGTCTACTGTCTGTCAGTGTTTTCTCTTTCCTTTCTGTCCCCACCCTCATAACCATGAAAGAATGATTTTCTCTGTAAATGAACTTTTCCATGAGTTCTTACAGTAATAGTCTCATACAATATGTATCCTTCCGTGACTGACTTATTTCACTCAATGTAATGCCCTCCATGTTCATCCACGTTGTGAGATATTTTGTAGATTCATCATTGTTCTTTATTGTTGCTTAACCTTCTATTGTGTGTATGTCCTATTACTTGTTTGTACATTCTTCTGTTGATGGCCACCAGCAGTGCATAAGAGTTCCAACCTTCCCACAAGCTTTCCAGCATTTGTTATTTTGTGCTTTTTGACTAGTGTTAGTTGCACTAAAGTAAGGTAGTATCTCAAAGTAGTTTTAATTTATATTCTGTAACAGCTAATGATCATGAGCATTTCCTTACGTGCCTTTTAGTTGCCTAACGCCTTCTTAGGAGAAATGTCTGTTCATATCTTTTGCCCATTTTTTCACTGAATTATTTGTCTTTTTGTTGTTGAGGTGTTGCGCTATCTTGCAGATTTTAGAGATTAGACTCTTATCAGATACTTCATAGCGAAAAGTTTCTCCCAGTCTGTAGATTCTCTTTTCACTCTTTTAGGTGATGTCTTCTGGAGCATAAATACTTGACTTTTAGGAGCTTCCAGTTACCTGGTTTATTTTGGGGGACTGTGCAGTGTTAGTTACAGTTTGTATCCGATTTAGGCCATGTGTTAGAACCCCTAGTGTTGTCCCTATCTTGTCTTCCACAATCTTTATCATTTTACATTTTATATTTAGATCTTTGGTTTGTTTTGTTAGTTTTTGTTTGTTGTGTGATGTATGGGTTCTCTTTCATTCTGTAGATGGCATACAGACGGATCATACTTATTTAATCCATTCTGCCTTTCTGTCTCTCTACCGGTATATTTAAAGAGTTCACGTTCAGTATAAATGTTAACAGGTAAGAGTTTACTTCTGTAATTTTTATGTATTTTTTGTGTGTGAGTGTGTGCATGTGTGATGTTGACAGTTTCTTTGTTCTGCTTAATATTCTGTGCTGAGTATTTTCTGTGTATTGAGTCAAGCTTTTAGAGTCTTAATTTGCTCATGCTGATGACTTAAAATGAGAAAAAACAGCTTCAATCATCCATTAAAAAATCAAAAGTTGGAATGTAGAAAGTAAAAATCAAGGAAAATTGGAAGTCATCCAAAACCAAAGAGAACACATAAAGATCAGTAGCCTAGGCATTAATGAATTGAAATGGACTAGTATTGGCTATTTTGACTCAGACAGTCTTATGGTCTGCTATGCTGAGAATGACAAATTGAAGAGGAATGACATCGTGTTCAGCATCAAGAAAAAATTTCAGGTTCTATTCTTAAGTAAAACACTGCCAGTGTTAGGATATTATCCATATGTCTACATGGAAGACAACTTAATACAACTAGCTTTCCAATTTATGCACCAAACACTCATGCTAAAGATGAAAGCACTGAAGATTTTTACAAACTTCTGCAGTCTGAAATTCATCAAATAGGAAATCAAAATGCATTGATGATTACTCGTGACTGGAATGCAAAACCTGGAAAATAGAAGAATTAGTAGTTGTAAAATATTACCTTGGTGATATAAAAGATACCAGGAATAACATGATTCAATTTTTCAAGAAAATTTAGTCATTGGAAATACCTCCTTCCTCCTTCCCTTCTTCCTTCCCTCCCTCCCTCCATCCCTCCCTCCCTCCCTGTCTCGTTCCCTCCCTCCCTGTCTCGTTCCCTCCCTCCCTGTCTCGTTCCCTCCCTCCCTGTCTCGTTCCCTCTCTCCCTCCATTCCTTCCTTCCTGAAAGAAAACAGGTATATTCCTCTGACTTATGTGTGGAAATGTTGATGCCACCATGGCTGAAGATTTTTTTTATCTTTTATTTATTAATCACGTAAAAGAATAAAATTACTAACATCTATCAATTATTTCATCTATGATAAACCCTCACCTCCCACCCAGTCTTGTAGCCAACATAGTTATTTTCTTCTGTAGATAATTCTATTTTTAAGTCCTGATAACAGGGATCTCATATATTTGTCCTTTCGACACTGACTGATTTCACTCAGTATGATGTCTTCCAAGAGAGACCGCATTATGAGATGTTTTCTAAAATTGTCATTGTTTTTATCATAACATAGCATTCCATTGAGTATATGTACCATAGTTTATCCAAGCATCTGGGTTGATTCCGTCTTTTAGCTATTGTGTACCGTGCTGCAACAAACATTCACGTGCATGTGTTTGTTCATGTGACAATTTTTGTTTCTGAAGGATAAATTCCAAGCAGTGGAATTACAGGATCAAATAGTATATCTATTTCCATCTTTTTAAGGAAGCAACAGATTGCTTTCCAAAGAGGTTGTACCATTTTACAGTCCTACCAGCAGTGGAGGAGAGCTCCAATATCTCCCCAGCCTCTCCAGCATTTGTTGTTCTGTGTTTTTTGTATCATGGCCAACCTTGTCACTGTGAGGTGGTATCTCACTGTAGTTTTGATTTGAATTTCTTTACTAGCTAATGATTGTGAGCAATTCCAAATATGTCTTTTTGCTGCCTGGATATCTTCTTTAGGGAAGAATATGCCCATCTCTTTCACCCATCTCTTAATTCGATCATTTATCCTTTTCTTGTTGATGTTTTGTAGTACCTTGTAGATTATAGAGATCAGACATTGGTCTGACATACAGTTGCCAAATATTTTTTCTCATTCTATAGGTGGCCTTCTAATTCTTTCGATAAAGTCTTTGGATGAGCAAAAGTGTTTGATTCTTACTAGTTCCCACTGATCTATCTTCTCTTCTGTTGATCACGCTTTGTTTGTCAGATTTTGAAGTCTGTCTACATTGTATATTAAAACTTCCATTGTTAGTCCTATTTTATCTTAGATGAGCTTCATTGTTTTAGATTTTATATTTAGGTCTTTTATCTAATTTGAGTTGGGTTTTGCAGAAGGTGTGAGATACTAGTCATCTCAATTTTTTGCAGATGGATATCCAATTTTGCCAGCACCATTTGTTAAAGAAACTGTTTTTACCCCAGTTTAAAATCTTAGGGCCTTTGTCAAATATCAGCTGTTCATAGGAGGATGGTGGCATCTCTGGGGTCTCAACTATGGTCCATTGGTCTATATGTCTCTTTACGTACAAATACCAGGCTGTTTTGACAACTGTGGCAGTGTAATAGTTTCTAAAGTTGGGTAGTGAGAGACCTCACAGTGTGTTCTTCTTCAGTAGTGCTTTGCTTATCTGAGGTTTCTTCCATTTCCAAACAAAGTTGGTGATTTGTTTCTCCATCTCATTAAAAAATGTCACTGGAATTTGTATTGGGATTGCATTATATAAGTAGATTGCTTTGGGTAAAATACACATTTTCACAATGTTGAGTCTTCCTATCCATGAGCAGGGTAGATTATTCCATTTATGTAAGTCTCACTTAGTATCTTGTAGTCAGGTCTCGTAGTTCTCTTTGTAAAAGTCTCTTATCTCTCTAGTTAGATTTATTCCTAGCTATTTTATCTTCTTGGGAGCTATAGTAAATGGTATTGATTCAGTAATTTCTTCTTTAATAACCTCATTGTTGGTATAAAAGAGTCCTGCTGACTTATTTATGTTTATCTTGTATCCCGATATTTTGCTAAACTCCTCTATTAATTCTGACAGTTTTCTTATTTCTTCCTTTGGGTTCTCGGTGTATACAATCATATCATCTGCAAATACAGAGATGTTGACTTCGTCATTGCCAATACGGATGCCCTTTATTTCTTTGTTTTGTCTAATTACTCTGGCTAGAACTTCTAGTACAATGTTGAATAGGAGAGGTGAGAGTGCGCATCCTTGTCTAGTTCCTATTCTCAGGGGGAGTTCTTTCAGTCTTTTACCACTCAGGACAATGAAGGCAGTTGGCTTTGCATAGCTGCTATTGATTGCATTGAGGCATTTCCCTTCTATTTCTATTTTTCTGAGAGTTTTTATCATGAATGGGTGTTGGACTTTGTCAAATGCCTTTTCAGCATCAATTGACAACAATTAGGTAATTCTTATCTTTTGTGCTATTAATGTGGTTGATTGTGTTAATTGTTTTGCTGATGATGAAGCAGCCTTGTAACTCTGGAGTGAAGCCAAATTGATCACAATGAATTATTTTTTTTTATATGTTGTTCAATTCTATTGGCTAGAATTTCGTTGAAGATTTTTGCATACTGGTTCATGAGCGACATTGGTCTGTAATTTTCGTTTTTTGTGAGATCTTTCCACAGCCTTGGTGTTAGGGTTATTATGCTGGTTTCATAGAACGAATTTGGGAGTATTCCATCCCTTACTATGGTGTGAAATAGCCTCAATAGTACTGGAGTTAACTCTTCTCTAAAAGTTTGGTAGAATTCTCTGATGAAGTGACCTGGGCCAGTACTTTTTTTGGTTAGTAGAATTTTGATGACTTTTTAAATCTCTTCCTTTGTGATAGATTTGTGTGATAATCTTGGTGGGTGACATGAATCTAGAAATTTGTCCATTTCCTCTAGGTTTTCAAATCTGTTAGAGTACAGACTTTCGTAGTATTCTGTCATGATACTTTTGATTTTAGCTGGGTCTGTTGTAATATGTCCCATCTCATTTCTTAATTGGGTTATTTGTATCTTCTGCCGTTTTTCTTTAGTAGGGTTAACCACTGGTTTATCAATTTTGTTGATCTTTTAAAAGAACCAGCTCTTGGTTTTGTTAATTTTTTTATTTGTTTTTCTGTTCTCTAATTCATTTAGTTCTGCTCTAATCCCTATAATCTGTTTTCTTCTGGTGACTGTAAGATCAATTCTTTAACTTGGACTTTTTCTTTCCAGATGTGTGCAGTTACAGAGATAAACTGACCTCTGAGCACTGCTTTTGCTGTATCCCATAGATTCTGGTAGGATGTGTTTTCATTCTCATTAGATTTAACAAATTTCTTTATTTTGTCCTTGATTTCTTCCATAACCCAAGACTTTCTGAGCAAAGTATTGTTCAGTTTCCATGCATTTGAATTTCTACCTGTGATTTCAACATTTATGGCTCTACAGTCCGACAAGATACTTTGTGGTGAATCAGTGGTTTGGATTTTATGGAGAATTGCTTTATAACCTAACACGTGGTCTATTCTGGAGAATGTTCCATGTGCATTAGAGAACGTGTATTTACCCACTGATGATGAAAAGATCTGTATGTGTTGATAAGGACAAGTTGGTTGATTGTTGCAATAAGATCTGTGTCTTTCCTGAGCTTTTTTTCTGAATGTTCTAGCCATAACTGAAAGTGGAGTATTGAACTTTCCAACTATTATGGTGGAATGATCTATCTCATTTTTCAGTGTTGTCATTGTTCAATGTATTTAGATGCTCTGGTATTGGGTGAATAAATATTTAATATTGTTAAGTCCTGCTTGAGTACTGAACCTTTTAGCAATAAATAGTGACCATCCTCATCCACAATAGTGGATTTTACATTAACATTTATTTTATCTGAAATTAATATTGCCACACCTGCTCTTTGTATGTTGTTAGCTTGGTATATATTATTCCATCCTTTAATTTTCAGTTTGTTCATACCTTTAAGTCTAAGGTACATTTCTTATAAGCAACATATAGACGGTTCATGTCTTTTGATCCAGGATGTCACTTGCTGTCTCTTTACTGGAGCATTCAGTCCATTTACATTCATTATAGTTTTCATAGGCATGTGCTTAGTGCCATCATTTTGATGTAATTATTTTTATTTTTATGTTTATGTTTTCTATATTGCTCTTAATGTTCTGTTCTGGGTCATTCTTCCTTATGGGTTGATTTTTCAATGTTGGTTTTGTGTTTATCAAGACTCCTACATTGTGTTTCTTGTTTTGATATGTTGCATAGGGTCGCCATGATTCAGATGCGACTCAATGGCACTTGGCTTTATTGTTAATTTGCTTTATGGCTATACTTATTAACTCCCTTAACATACTAAGATTAAACCCAATTTTAACTACTGTGTAACTGTTTAACTTCCTCTCCATCCGGCATGACTATAACTACTGTAGCGCATACCTCTTTAAATATGATGGTGTCATAGTTGTCATGATATGATCACAGACTCCCTCATTTTAATATTGTAGCTTTGATTATGTTTTGTGTTTTCCCTAACTGATTAGAATTCTGGATGATGTGTCCTGCATTGTGACCTTAAATATACATTTAATGGTTTTGTTTTTCCAAGCAAAGAGTTTCCTTCAATATTTCATGTAGTTTTGATTTAGTGTTTATGAAGTCTCTAAGCTTCTCTTTATCTGCAAAAGTCTTAATTTCACCATCATATCTGACAGACGATTCTGCAGGTTATATAATTCTTGGTCGGAAGCTTTTCTCCATTAGGGATTTAAATGTGTCATCCCACTGTTTTCAAGCCAGCATTGTTTCTTCAGAGAAGTCAGACAAAAGCCTGCAGAATTTCCCTGCTGCTTTGCTTTGAGCCTTGCTTCCTTCAGAAGCATCTCTTTATGTTTCATTTTATTAAGCTTGATTATAATATGGCTTGGTGTCTTTATTTTGGGGGCTAGCTTTTGGATATCTATGTTCTCTTTGCTCATAATCTCAGGAAAGTTTTCTGTGGGCATCTCTACAGCAAAACTCTCTATATTTTCATCTATCCCCCTGTGTTCAGGAACTCCTATTAAACATAAATTATTCCTCCTAATGGAGTCCCACGTGTTTCCTAAAGCTTCTTCATTTTTCTTTTCTCCAATTTCTCCTCATAAATGCTGGTGTCAGTTGCTCTGTCCTTAAGGTCTCTGAGTCTAACTTCTATCTGTCCAATCTTACTCTTTTGGTTTTTTATTGAATTTTCTAATTCTATAATTTTGTTATTGATCTGATGTATTTCAGATCACTGATGTTCCTCTCTAGGAGGGTTCTATATATAATTCTTTTGTACTCGACCTCTAATAGATTCGGAAAGGCTTCTACATCTGGGATTTTTTTTAATCTTTATTTTTGGTGTTTTCTGGAGCATTTGCATTTGAAGGCTGCTTCTTTAAATGATTAATTATATCTGCTGCCTGCGTGCCATCTAGATACTGTTTGACTTCTCTGGTATTAGATCTAAGAGAATTGTTGGTCACCAGCTGTATCTAATACTCTAGTGATTTGCCCCAGGTAGACTCTCTGGGGTGGAAGTCTCTGCTTATTTGGTGGAAAAGATGCTGCCCTACTTACAAAGAAACCGGAGGCTGTCAGCCAACCTTACAATGTGGGTCAGAGAAGGGTAGGAGGAAAAGCTACCGGGACTCTCAACAGAGAGATCTCCAGGCCAATACATAGGCCTCTCAGCCTGAAAAGTAAACTTCACTTCTATATGGAGAACTGTCCAGGTGTTGAACTAGGAGCTGTCCAATGTTCTGGTTGAAAACAGGCCATCAAGAGCAGCAGACTCAGTCTTCCAGTTGATAATGAAAGTACGTTACCAGCCATTCACAGAAGCTGCAGATCTCTGATACCGTGAAACAGCAGAAGCAGATGTCAGACAGCCACTGGCTTGTTTTTGAGAGGGGAAGATTAGCCTGATACTGGTTTCTAGTCAAATATGCTAGGTCCTAGGTCTCCCCAAATGTTCAGTGCTCCATACAAATATCATTCCAGGTGTTAGTTCTCAGAGGGAAATGAGGCAACATGTGTCTAGTCAGTCATCTTTTAAAGGAATTTGGAAATACCTTTTTTCAACAACATAAATAACTATTCCATCTGAATCTCACCAGATGGAATACACAGGAATCAGATTGACTACATCTTTTGGAAGAGATAATAAAGAAGCTCAGTATCATCAGTCAGAACAAGGCCAGGGGTGACTGCTTAACAAATCATCAACCACTTATTTGCAAGTTCAAGTTGAAGCTGAATAAAATAAAGCACATCCACAATGAGCCAATTAATATATCCTTCCTAAAGTTAGAGATCATCTCAAGAATAGAACTGACTGCTTGCTCACTAGTGCCTAAAAAGCAGGTCAGTTGTGGAATGATTTCAAGCACATCATGTATGGAAAAAGCAAGAGGTCATTAAAAACTCAAGAAAGGAAAGACAAAACCAGATGTCAGAAGAGATGGAAACTTTCTCTTGAACATGGAGAAGTTAAAATAAACAGAAGAAATGATGAAGTAAAATTGCTGAACAGAAACTTTCAAAGGGCAGCTCAAGAAGACAAAAGATTATAATGAAACATGCAAAGAAGACCATCTCAACATAAAGAAAACATAACACATCGTCATAAACACAGAAAACATTGAAATTGTCAAGGATTGCATTTTATGTGGGTCCACAAACAATACACACGGAAGCAGTAATCAAGAAACCAAACAACATACTGCATTGGGAAAATCTGCTGCATAATACCTCTTTAAAGTGTTAAAAAGTAAAGATATCATTTTATGGATGAAGGTACACCGGCCCCAAGCCATGGTATATTAAATTGCCTCCTATGCATGCAAAAGCAGAACAATAAATAAGAAAACTGAAGAAGAACTGAAGCATTCAGATTATGGTGTTGGCAATGAATGTTGAATATCCTATAGACTGTCAAAGAATTAAGAAATTTATCTGGGAGGAATTACAGCCAGAATGTTCCTTGCAAATGAGAATGGCAAGACTTCATCTGCCTCACAGTGGCCATCTAGTCCCTGAAGAAAAATATCACTCTGAGTAAAGTACAGAATCAGCAAAAAGAGAAAGATCCTAGACAAGATGGACTGACACATTGGTTATAACGGTGGATTCAAACATAACAATGATTGTAAGGACGGTATAGGACAGGGCAGCATTTCATTTTATTGTACACAGAGTTGCTAAGAGTTGAAACCAATCAGGTGACACCCTGCGACAACAGCAGCTAATTAATTGAATGCCTATTAGCTGTCAGGCACTAAGCTAAGTAATTTACACAGATTACTTCATTTATTTACACATAATAAATATTCTGATATACACAAATATTATTCACATTTCTGAGATGCTGAAACTGACTTTAGGAAGGTGAGTGATTTGTCCAAAGTCAAAGAATTGATGTGGCAGAGACTGAACTGTTTCTTATTTCAAAGAATTAGGTCCTTTTCTAACTTAGTCTACTGATTAACCTAAAGTTTCTAAATTCAGCTGCGTGAATAACAGCTCTTTATCGAAAATATTGCTACCTGTTGAACATACAGGAAAATAGCAATAAAAATATAAATGGTTTTGTCAAATCAAACCTAAAATATTTTATATTCAAAACCAAAGCAAGCAAAAAACAAAAAACAGTTGCCATTGAGCCAGTTCCAGCTAATAGTGTCCCCATGTGTGTCAGACCAGAACTTCACATTGTTAACGGATTTTTCAAAAGTAGGTCATCAGGTCTTTCTTCCAAGATGCCTCTGGGTGGTTTCAAACCTCCAACCTTTTGGAAGTTGCCAAGAGAATAACTATTTACATCACTTAAGGGCTACATCCAAAAGCACAAAGTGACTGTTACTATCCTTGCCTTCTGACACAGTTACTGAAATAGACATGTTGAGTTGGTAGCAGAGAGTAGCATGGCTGAGAAAACAAAAACAAAATCTGACGTAATAGATCATCAGGTAACTGATTAATAGAACAACACTGGATAGTATACAAGATTATAAAAAAGGATATCCAGAATATCTAGTGGTCATTTTCATAAGAAAATGGGATTTTAATTTTTTAGCATTAAAAAATCATATAGAATTTGTATTCATTCTAAGAGATCTCTCTATAAAGTAGCATTTATAAAATACACAGTTGATCATTTTTATATCAATATTTATTTACATTATTGTATCAATGGGGAATTACTTAAAAAAAGCAATTTGGCATTTTGGTCCTGGATCTGTAGCCTAGTCCAGGAACAGATCTTTACTCAAACTGGTTAGGAATCTTGTCTGTTAACCATCCTTGAGTCAGATCCGACTCGAGGGCACTTGGCTTGGCTTACCCAGATTGGCTGGAGTACCCCACCCAGTAGTTGACCTTTACCAGGATTGGATGGTGGCCACACTCAGATCATCCCAAACCAGAATTGAACGAGAGGCCCCACCCTATACTTATAGCTGATATTTACATTGGTTGACTGGGCACTTACTGTGGTTAAGCTTTGGAAGGATTGTTTGGGGAGGACTCACCAGTGACAGATGACAGAGGGCTAGATTTTTGAAGCAGTGAGAGACAGAAGAGACAGGAAAGGAGTGCATCCTGAGACTTACTCATCAATTTTAGGGGTCACATAATGGGGATTTACACTATATAAATCCTCACATCTAAACCAGTTAGATGTCCAAGCAGAAATTATGAAGTTAATTAATTTAAAAAAGATAAACATCTGTATTATATTTGTTGATCATACAGAAATAGCAAAAGGTTAAACTCACAAGAGGATAAAATGTCTTTCTCATTGGAAGTGAAAAGATATTCTTTTCAATGATTCTGGGCTATCAATTACATAGAAATTAATGATAATGAGCATAGTACGTGTCAAACCCTAACAGGATGCTGCCAGTAGATAATAATGCTTAGCCTAGAGGGTGTTTTTTAAGAATTTGCTCACTAGCACCTATAGTAGACAGACTGAAAGAAAAACACAAATGAAGTATTTAATTAGATCAAGGTTTAGAGCACAACAGTTAAGGTTAGCAGTTCAAATCCACAAGTTATTCCTTTGAAGCTCTATGGGGCAGTTCTACTCTGCCTTACAGGGTGACTGTGAGTCAGAATTGACTAGATAGCAATGGCTTTGGTTTGGAGGTTAGTTAGACATCTGGGGTCAGAACTCAAAGCCCACTGCCATCCAGTGGGTTCCAACTCATAGTGACCCTATAGCATAGGGTAGAACTGCCCCATAGCGTTTCCATGGAGTGCCTGGTAGATTTGAACTGCCAACCTTTTGGTTAGCAGCCGTAGCTTTTTATCACAACATCTGGGGAGGGGAGGTAAAATATATTTGAAAAGAATTCAAGATATAAGTATAAATTAACAAAAGAGGAAATTAAAATCAAAGGACTGAATCTTTGAAAATATAAATACTATCCACTGTCTTTGCAAAGTCTAAACAACAAAAATTGGAGACACTAAAATAACACTAGAAATAATGAATGGTGCTGAAGCAAGATGATAAATGCAATACTACAAAGTTTTAAGTCTTGAAACAAAAGATTTTTCTAGCAAAACAGAAATTGACAAAACTGATTCAAGCAGTGATTGAACATTTGAGCTCAATAAATATAGCCAGCCAGCCAAGTGCCATCGAATCGAATAAATATAAAGGAAATATTAAAATTAATAAAAAAACAGTTTCATCAATGAATTCTACCAAATTTATAACTAACATGAATTATTAATGTTTTCTTTTTTTTCAAACAATTATAAAATATTAGGAAGATACTCAATTTGTCCAGACAATTGTAAACTTATTTCCCACATGGACTGAAAGAAGCTGGAAATTTTTTTTTACTTCAGTAATCTTTCTTCTACCATCAATCCTACAACTGAAAAAGGGAGCACAGGAAAGAAGGGATATCTCAGTCTTCCTTTTGATTACAAGTATAAACATCCGTATACATTACAAACACAAAGGCTGGACACGAGAACTTGGGGGACTGTTTGGATTCAATATGACTAAAAGTTTTTGTGGGATAGGGACATTTCTCTTGATGAAGTTTCATGGGCAGGAAGTGTATAATATTGATAATCAGTTACTATGCTCCCAGGAATCTAAAATTGAGTCAGCTAATGTGACAGCCTGATGAAGTGGAAGGTCAGCAAATAAATGGAAGACCCTCAACAAGTGGCTGCAGTGATGGGCTTAAGCATAAAAATGATTGTGGGCATAGTGCAGGACTGGACAGCACTTTGTTCTGTTGTGCCTCAGGTGGCTATGAGTTGGAACCAAGGTGATGGCACCTAACCACAACAACAATGTAACTGCTGATAGTGATGACTTGCCATACACATAATAGATACATATATAAGTTCCAAATCAGAATGCACAAGAGTATATTCTATAAATTTAGTTATTTACTATATACATACTAACCCTCAAATGTGTCATATCTCTAAAATGATACTTTCATGAAGTTCTAATAAAAATATTTAACTCCTCTTCATTCTGTATACTGTATATTTCCTAGGCACTTAAAACTCAGCATGCCCCAGAGTGAGTATATTAACTATACATCAAAAACCTTGTGTGTATATATATTTAAATACATAGATACTTATGTATTTAAATATATTTTACATATATTATATATTTATATTATAATATATATTAAATACATTTTTTGTATATTAAATGTATATACTATATGCAGTACATACTATATAATACTATTATATTTAACTATATATAAATATTTATATATATATACAAGGCCTGACAATTGGGTTGATAAAGTCATTCTAGAAAAAGTGCTAGTACCTCATTACTGAATATCACTACAGTCACCTTTGAAGCACTCCCTTTGGGAAGCTATGCATCAACACCAGCACCTAGTCCACCCTTCAGAGCAACTTTGGAACTCTTTCTGGAATGACTAGCAGAGCTGTGGTCATACTACTCTTGACATCCTGAATGTCATCAAAATGTCTTCCTTTCAATATTTATTTTAACTTCAGGTAAAGAAAACAGTCACTGGACGTCAGATCAAGTGAGCAGGGGGAGTGTTCCAATACTGCTGTTTAATGACTAAAAAATCCCCCATCGGCAGTGCTGCGTGAGCTGGTGCACTGTCATAATGCAAGAGCCAAGAGTTGTTGACAAAAAGTTCAGATTGTTTTCTCTAACATTTTCAGGCAATCTTCTCAGCACCTTGAAATTGTAAACTTGGTTAACTGCGTGTACAACTGGTACAAATTCATAATGAATAATCCCTCTGGATATCAAAAAAAAGAATATCATTTAGACTCTTGATTTGGACTGACAGAACTTTTTTGGTCATGGAGAATTGGCACTTCCACTGTGTATTTAGACATTTTGCTTCAGTGTTATATTGATCACCCATGTTTCATCACGAGTGATAGCACAGCCCCAAACATCATCTTCCTCCTCAATGAGTTCTTGGCCAACTTCCACTCTCCACTGTTTCTGTTCATCAGTGAGCCAGTTTGAGACCATTTTTACACACACCTATCTCATGCCAAAATTTTCAGTTAAGACTTTCATGTGTCTCTATTGATGTTTACTTGATTCTCTATCTTCTCACAGTCAGCCAATGATTTTGACAAATAAATTGTTGAATTTTTCAATGTTTTTGTCAGTTCTGCTCATTACCGGCCGCCCTGACCTCTCTTTATCAATGATGATTTCTCTCCCCTCAGAAAAATATTTAATCCATTTATGCACTGATCTTTTCTTTGTGTCATTATCCTCATAAACATGGATTAACATTTCCTGGATTTCCATTCCCATCAAGTTTAACAAGAAATTTAGTTTGCTTATTGCTCTAATTCAAACTCCTACACTCTCTCAACGGCGCACAAAAACACACAACAGTAATGAATGCCACTCAGCAAGACACAGCCACATGTTGACCTGAACACAGCTGTAAGATACTGGTATGCCAAGGTTATGAAACTTTACTGAGTTTTTTGCATAGTGCTACCAATGTAAGCACACAGTGGCAAATTCATGAACTTAATTGTCACGCTTTGTATATAAGTAATCAATGGCACTTGACTTGGCTATGTATATTTATAGAGAGATATCCAAAGGATAACCTATTAGTCTGGATTCTGAAGAGGAGCAAAACCTGTGAAATACATGTAAATATGTGTATAGAGAAATTTACTTCAAGGAAATGGCTAATGTCATTGTGAAGAAATGTCTCATGTAATTACAGAAGCTGATAAGTTCCAAACTGCCAATCAGATGGCAGGCTGAAGCCCTCCACTAGCTCTGGTGGTTGGCTGCAAGGGCTGAAACCTCCAAAATCTGTAGTTCAGGCAGCAAACTGAAGGCCTCTGCTGGCTCACAGGTTTGTAAGGGTTAGTGACTCTAGAATCTGCAGATCAGGTGGCAGACTAGACTTTTGCAGACGTATGTCCCAATAAGTAAAGATCAGATGATAAGAAGAGTTCAGGGTCTACAGAGAGAGCAAGTTTTGCTGGACATCCATTTACATACTGGAGGCAGGCCACACCCCCAAGGAAAATTCACTTTTGACTAATTGGCTGCTCACATCAGATTACAAAATGGGAGGTGATTACATAGTGTCTGCCCAACCACAGAGAAGCATAGCCTTGCCAAGTAGACCCATAACATCAGCAAACACACTTACGGAAGGGAAATCCCTTGATTTAAAATATCTAGAACAGGGAATATAGTATAGGATAATAGGAATTAAAACTTACCTGATAAGTTCTTGGATTAAAACCCAAACCCACTGCCATCGAATCGATTCTGACTCACAGTGACCCTATAGAACAGAGTAGAACCGCCTCGTAGAGTTTCTATGGAGTGTCTGGAAGATATGAACTGCCGACCTTTGGGTTAGCAACTGTAGCACTGAACCACTACAGTGCCAGAGTTTCCAATTTCTTGGATAGTTTGGTTAAAATAAATCTATACTAAAACTAACATGTAACATAGGTATATATATAGGTATATATATAGGTAAAATATAGGTATACTCTATAGAAAATCACCAGAGACCGATGCATGTTGGTGTTCTAGGGGTTGGAGTCAGCGACCTCAACCCTTGTCTAGAGTTAATCTTCAACGAGAGGTAGACAAATGAAGAAAGGAATATCACCGTTCTGTCAAAACCAAGGGCCATGCTCTTCCTTTCCTAGTCTAGACTTTGAAACAGCCATATCAAGGGCAACTTTGATTTTGGAGAGCAGATTTTTTACTGAATATTACTGCCTTGGTAGTTTTACTTGGTAAATATTGGTATTTACTTGGTAAATATTACTGGTTCCTGAGGAGGAGAGCACAAATATAATGAATTCCCTCCTTACAGACTCTGAATGGATTACTTTCACCTGATTGAAAAAATATACACTGATAGCAGTTAATGGTCCTGTGAGTATCTCATTCTATCTCTGTGAAAATAGAATAAAGAGGGGACAGTTAGGAAAAGTAAAAATGCCTTCCCTAAACAGAGACGTGTGGAATAAGCCTCCTTCCAACAGTACGCAACAAGCAAGCCCTGGCTCCAGGAATCTCTCCTGTACAGGTGGCTTCCATCAAGAGCACTAGAAAGCTAGATGAGTTGCTGAACAAGGAATAGTATGTTTGCACAGATTCAGTTAACTTAATGACTTTTAAGAGCCTATGTGGTTAAGTGTTGTCTGCTAACCAAAAGTCAGCAGTTCAAATCCTCCGGGTGCTCCCTGGAAACTCTATGGGGCAGTTCTACCCTGCATATAGGGTCACTATGAGTTGACATCAACCAGATGGCACTGGATTTGAGGTTTGGTATAGATAATTTCAGAGCCCTGGTGGTGCAGTAGTTGAGTACTCCTGCTAACTAAAAAGGTTGGCAGTTCAAGTTTAGCAGCCATTCCTTGGAGTCCCTGTAGGGTAGTTCTACTCTGTCCTTAGAATCACTATGAGTTGAACTCAACTATACAGCAAAAGGTTTGGTAGGTTTGTTTTGGTATAGGTAATTTGGGGAGAAAGATCTGGTGATCTACTCCCTTAAATATTACAGCCGAAGAAACACTATGGGGCAGTTCAATTCTGTCACATGCGGTCACAGTGAGTCTGAATCAGTGAACTGGCACACAATAATAATAGGTATTTCAGTTTAAACGACAAGTGGTACTTTCTTAAGATGAAACCCAATACCACAATTTTGCTAAACATCATTAAAGAAAGATAACAATGTATTTTTTAAGAGGGTCATGTACTCTTCTACTTAAGAGTTAAGTATAATTTTAAAAGTGTCCACAATCACCCACTGCTGTTCAATTCATAGTGATCCCAGAGAGTTTCCAAGGCTGTAAATCTCTACAGAAGCAGACTGCCACATCTTTCTCCCTCAGAGTCATTGGTAGTTTCAAACTCCTGACCTTTCTGTTAGCAGTGAATCACTTTAACCAGGGCTGTTTTTTAAAACTCTAGATAGTATTAAGGTGCACTAGTATCAATGCATCAAAGATAAAGTAAAAGGCAACTCAACTTCATAGGAAACAAAACAAATTATGAAGAGGTAACTAATGAGTTCTCTGTTTCACTTACTCGTGGATCTGCAGCACAAGAGGCCTTTCCTGTGACATTCTTCTCTTGGTCCCCTGAATTGGTCACGCCCCTCAGAAAAACACACCCCTAGTAGTTTTTAATCCCATTTAGCCTTCTTCCATTAAGTGTTTTGATGCCCTCGTATGACATTGTAAGTTTCTTTTCCTTATTTTAATAAGAGAACCGTGCATATTTCATGATCCTGGTGCTACTTACCGAGTATGAGTCATCAGGAGCTGGCTGCCAAAAGTGACTCTAACTATGACAGCAATACAATGTCACTGAATGTTGATATGGAGGATACTATAAAACCAGCCAGAAAAGCTGGGGAAGGGGAAAATAGGTCAAGAAAAGAGGAATCTTCTCTAAAACTGTCATTTCACAAGAGTACAGTAGGGCAAGGCCAGTATAAAATTGACAAGGATAATCAGGACTTACAAAGAAAGTCTTATTGTGAATTTCTCGTGCGAGAAAAGAGAGAAAGAATGGCATTTAAGGAATATTACAAAGTTAATGATGTAGGTGAGAAACAGAAAAATAGAGGTAGAACTAAAAGGACTGTGCAGATTTCTGAGTTCACATGAAACTTCAAAGCACTAAAACGAGAGCAGAGTTGACTTCCTAACAAAAGATTACATTCCAATCCAATCCCACTGCTGTTGAGTCAGGTCCAACTCGTAGTGACACTATAAGCCCCATAAAGTTTCCAAGGAGTGCCTGGCGGATTTGAACTGCCTACATTTTGGTTATCAGATATAGCACTTAACCCACTACACCACCAGGGTTTAACAACAGGTTAGAAGTGAACACTGTATACAATGATTAGACAATTAAGCTTGCGATCTTAGTTTTTCTAAGTGCTACATACCTCACTGCTGAGCACCACTATGGTCGTCTTTGAAGTACTCCTCTGGGAAGCTATGCATTGATGTGAGTGTCTAGCATGCCCTTCAAAGCATAGTGGCAAGGTAGCAAGTTCATGAACTTGATTGTATAGTTGTCTGTGAGGGAGTTTTTAGTAAATAAGTAACTGTATTGGAACACCTTCCCTATTCATCTGATCTGGCCCCCAGCAACTTTTTTCTTTACTTGAAGTTAAAGCAAATATTGAAAGGAAGACATTTTGATGACATTCAGAACATCAAGGGAAATACAATGACAGCTCTGCTGGCCATTCCAAAAAAAGAATTCCAAAATTGTTTTGAAGGGTGGACCAGACACTGGCATTGGTGAGTAGTTTTCCAAGAGAGTACTTCGAAGGTGACCGTAGTGATGTGCAGCAAAGAGGTATGTAGCACTATTTCTAGGATGAGATTGCAAACTTAATTGGCAGTCCTCATTTGTCAAATATGATTCTATGTATATTTGATGTGAATTATTTAATAAAATGTTTGGGCTGTTATGCCCATTCTAAATTAGACATAGTATACAACTTGATGTAAATTAAAAATCACTTGATGTAATTCTCCTGATGACTCACTTCCTTGCACTTTTTGAATATGAGAGAAATCAAACACTGAACTACTGCAGTAAAGTATCACTGTCTACATTCTATCAAGCCCTGGGATTTCGAAGATCAGAAGCTGATCTGACTGTGTTACAGGCTTTTACCACACTCAGAAGGTATGAACACCTGGGACTTGAACAAAAACTCAACAAAGGAGGAGAGTCTCTTAGTTGATAGAGTATAGGATTCTCTGTCTAAGCTCTCTTCAGCAAAGCTTTGGGTGAACATAATAGGTAACACTTAGTTTAAACCAGGAGTATTGGCACAAAGGGAACTGTGTGCTTATTAGCAATTGGAGTCAGCCTTCATACCTGAACACATACCCCACACCTAGCCACCACTCACGTTGATGTGATTACTTATTCTCAGATACGGAGGTCATGTAAAGGTATTTCAAACCAACTTCCTCTGAGCTTTCAGAAAAGACTGAACAAGATGTGAAACTGTCCAATACCGAGTATTCAAGAAAATATTTAGCTAAGAGTTTAAATCCTTGCTATACACTGTGAGTTCCTAGGAAGAAGAGCATCCGCCTCACTAGAGAACTTTTTAGAAATGCAGCTCAAGCTATACCCTTGATGTACTGAATCAAAGTTTGTATTTTAACAAGATCCCCAGGGGATTCCTAAGCACATTAAAGAAAAAGCATTCTAAATTTCATGTGAAAGAAAATTTTCAGCTATTCATTGCTCTTACCTTAGAGTTTAGTGCCTAGTGGAATTCATTGCCATTTGCTGGAAGAATGAATATATAAATCAATTGGTAGATTCTTTTTGAACTATAGCTTAATAACATTAATAAGATATTAGTCTCTTATTAAAAATAAATTGTAAAAAAAGTGGGTGGGTGGGGGCTGAGGGTTTATCATAGATAAGTTAATTGATAGATGTTAGAAATTTTATTATTTTATTGTAATTAATAAAAAATGTTTGTTAAATGAAAATAAAAACTTAAAAAATTGTAAATATTGCTCAAGGTTAACAAAATGAATGTTCAGTACTTAACCTAGTTATTATACTGGGCTTCATGGCTGTTATAAATCAAATTTTGCCTTCTTCCAAAATACATATTGGAATCCTAACCTCTGTACTTCTGAATATAATCCTATTGGGAAAGAACTTTCTTGTTATGTTAAGGAGGCCATATCAGTGTCAAGTGGGTCCTAGACCTAATAATTTCTAAGTTATAAAAAGAATTGATTAGACACAGAGGTAAGCATGTACAGTTTATAACAGATAGTGTGTAAAGATCACCATGGAACCAAGTAATGTCTGGGGTGCTGACAAGGAAAGACTCATGAAGCTACACTTTAATTTGGAATATTATCCTCCAGAACTGTGAGAAAATAAATTTCTGGATCCTTTTACTATTTCTGTTAAAGCATCACTGGGAGAGTAAAATAAAGGCTAAGAAGTAATATAATTATTTTAAGAATATCAGTATATGCCAAGAAACACATTATACTTAAGAATACATGATAAATATATTTAAATTTATGCACAATAAATAAGCAAAAAAGAAAGCACTCAATGCACACTGAATTACAAGGAAAATAATTTCTACTGGAGTTCAGAATAAGAAATCATGTATTGCCAGATAACTGTAGTAATAAAAACAGTAGCAATGTTTATCATATGTTTAGCAGGTACACTCCAGTGGTGGAGCAGAGAAGTCAAGATTCAGCGACTGTTAGCAATAAAAATAATAGCCCATATTACCATAGATATTTACTATATATACTAAGTAGAATCAGTGTACTAAAAGAGATCAGTCAATGTTCAATCATTTCGGCAGTGGAATATGAGAAAGAATTGATGATAGTGAACCAAGAAGTTCATGTTGCATGAAGACATTGGCAAAAACAAGGCTCCAGGAATAATGTACAGATTACCAACTGAGATGTTTCAACAAAGGGATGCAATTCTGGAAGGGTTCATTCATCTATATCAAGAAATTTGGAAGATAGCTACTTGGGTAACAGACTGGAAGAGATCCATATCTGCACCCATTCCAAAGAAAAGGGATCCAACAAAATGCAGAAATTATTGAACAAGGTCATTCCAAAGGAAACCCTGGTGGCATAGTGTAAGTGCTATGTCTTATAACCAAAAGGTGGCCATTCAAATCCAACAGGAACTCCTTGGAAACCCTAAGGGGTAGTTCTACCCTGATCTATAGGGTCACTATGAGTCAGACCTGACTTGATGGCAGTGGGTTGGGTCAATCAAAAGGGGTACCAGCAGTATGCTAACAAGGAACTGTTAGGAACTCAAGCTGGGTTTAGAAGAGGACATAGAACAAGGGATATTGTGGGTATTGTCAGACGGATCTTATCTGAAAACACAGAATACCAGGAAAATGTTAAATTGCCTGTTATTGACTATGCAAAGGCACTCAGTTGTGTGGGCCATAACAAGTTATGGATACCAAAAAAACCAAACCCACTGCCATTGAGTCAATTCCAACCCATAGCAACCCTACAGGACAGAGTAGAACTGCTCCACAGAGTTTTCAAGGAGTACCAAGCATATTCATATTGCCAACTTTTTGTTTAGGAGCTGTAGCAGTTAACCACTATACTACCAGCATATCCAAATTACGGATAACATTGCAAAAAAATGGGAGTCCCAGAACACTTAACTGTGCTCATGAGAAATTTGTTCATAAACTAAGAGGCAGTCAGTAGAATGTAACAAGAGGATGTTGAGTGGTTTAAAATGAGGAAAGGTGTGCATCAGGATTGTATCATTTCACCATATGTGTTCCATTTGTATGCTGAGCAAATAATCTGAGAAGCCAGACTACATAAATAATGCAACACATAGTTTGAAGGAAGAATCATTAACAAATGTTATGTGCAGATGCCACATCTTTGCTTCTAGAAAGAGAGAAGGACTTGATGCATCAAAGACTACAGCCTCCAGTTTGGACAATATCTGAATATAAAGAAAGCAAATATCCTCACAACTGGACCTATAAGCAACATTGCAATAAACAGGGAAAAGACTGAAGTTGCCTAAGATTTCATTGGACTTGGATCCACACCAATCAAGAAATTGAACACGATATTGCATTGGGCAAGTCTCCTACAAAAGACCTCTTTAAAGTGTAAAAAAAAAAAAAAAGAAAAAAGCAAAGATGTCCCTTTGTGGACTAAGATGTTCCTGACTCAAGTCATGTGTTTTCAACCACCTCATGTGTATAAGGAAGCTGGACGATGAAAAAGGAAGACCAAAGAATTATATCCCTTTGAATTAGGTTGTTGGTAAGACTGTTAGAATAACAAACAAATCTGTCTTAAAAGTATAAGAATGTTCCTTAGAAACAAGGATGGTGAGACTTTGTCCCACTTAATCAGGATGTGCTATCGGAGAAGACTGATCCCTAGAGGGGGACATCATGATTGATTAGGCATATGGTCAGGGAGAAAAAGAGGAAAACCATGGGACAAGATGGACTGACACTGCGGCTACAACAAAAGGCTCTAGCGTAACAGTAGTAAGGATGGTGTAGGATCAGGCAACGTTTCCTTCTGCTATGCATAGCGCCATTACGAGTTGGAAGAGGTCATTAAAAAGACAGGAAAGAAAGAAAAGACAAAATTGAATGTCAGAAGAGACTCTGAAACTTGCTTTTGAACATCGAGTTGCTGAAGCAAAAGGAAGGAATGAAGAAGTAAAAGAACTGAACAGAAGATTTCAAATGGTGGCTCAAGACCAAATAAAGTATTATAAAGACATGTGCAAAGAACTGGAAATAGAAAACCAAAAGGGAAGAACATACTCTGCGTTTCTTAAGCTGAAAGAACTGAAGAAAAAATTTAAGCCTCAAATTGCAACAGTGAAGGATTCTACAGGGAAAACATTAAATGACGCAGGAAGCATCAAAAGAAGAAGGAAGGAACACACAGTCATTATATCAGAAAGAACCGGTCAACGTTCAGCCACATCAAGAGGCAGCATACGATTAGGAACCAACAGCACTGAAGGAATAAGTCGAAGCTGCTTTGAAGGTATTGGCAAAACACAAGGATCCAGGAATTGACGGAATGTCAACTGAGATGTTTCAATAAATGGATGCCACACTGCAGGTGCTGACTCATCTACTTCAAGAAATCTGGAGGACAGTTACAGGGCCAGCCAATCAAAAGAGATCTATATTTTTACCTGTTCTCAGGAAAGATAATCCAAATGAATGAGGAAAACATCAAACAATATCACTGATATTCCATGCAGGTAAAATTTTGTTAAAGATCATGCAAATGTGGCTGCAACAGTATACTGACAAGGGACTGCCCAAAATTCCAGTGGGATACATAAGAGAATGTGGAACAGGGACATTATTGCTGATGGTCAGATGGATCTTGGCTGAAAGCAAAGAAAACCAGGAAGATGTTTTCCTGTGTTTTTTGACTATGCAAAGGCATTTCACTGTGTGGATTGTAACCAAACGGATAACACTGCAGTAAATGGAAATTCCAGAATACTTAATTGTGTCCATGAGGGCTCCGTACACGGATCAAGAGGCAGTTGTGCAAACAAAACAAAGGAACACTGAAAGGTTTAAAGTCGTGTTTCACCACACATTTTCAGTCTGTATGTCAAACAAATAATCTAAGAAGCTGGATAATATGAAGAAGAATGAGGCATCAGGATTGGAAGAAGACTCACTAACAATGTGTGTTATACATTTGGTACAACCTTGCTTGCTAAAAGTGAAGAGGTATTAAAACACTGATGAAGATCAATGACCACAGCCTTCAGTATGGATTGCACCTCATCAAGAAAGAAACATCAAGAAAACAAAAATCCTCACAACTGATCAGTAAGCAACATTGTGATAAATGGAGAAAGCACGAAGGTTGTCAAGGATTTCATTTTATTTGGTCCCACAATCAATGTCCACAGAAGCAGCAGTCAAGGAATCAAAAGACACATTGTATTGGAAGAATCTGCTGCAAAGGACCACTATAAAGTATTAAAAAGCAAAGACGTCACCTTGAAGACTAAGGTGCACCTGATTCAAGCTATGGTATTTTCAATCGTATCATATGCTTCCAAAAGCCAGATGAAGACTAAGGAAGACAGAAGAAGAACCGATGCCTTTGAACTGTGGTGTTGCAGAAGAATATTGAGTGTACCATGGACTGCCAAAAGGACAAACAGATCTGTTCTGGAAGAAGTAAAACCAGAGTGCTCCTTAGAAGCAAAGACAGAGACTGTGTCTCACATACTTCAGACATGTTGTCAGGAGGCATCAATCCTTGGAGAAGAATGTCATGTTTGGTAAAGTAGAAATCAAAAAAGCCAATCCCGCTGCTGTTGAGTCTGACTCACAGTGACCCTATAAGACCGAGTAGAACTGCCCCATTGAGTTTCCAAGGAACACCTGACAGACTTGACTATGGATTTGAACTTCTGGTCCTGTGGTTAGCAGCCGTAGCACTTAACCCACTAAACCACCACGGTTTCTGGTGGAGCATCAGCTAAAAAGAAGAAGACACTGGAAGAGATGGATTGACATAGTGGCTGCAACAATGGGCTTAAGCATGAAAATGATTGCAGGCACAGCAGGACTGGGCAGAGTTTCGTTCCATTGTGAGTTAGAACTGACTCAAGGACACCCACCTAACAATAACATGAGCTAAGATCGATGGAGTGGTACCACACAACCGTCAGAGGAGGGATGCGTATTGCTGCGATGACGAACAGGTTTTAGCGAAGCCTCTATAAGAAGAACAAAGAAGAAAGGTGTAGTGATCTACTTCTGAAAATCAACAAATGAAAACCTCCTACAATGAAATAGTCTAATCCACAACCAATCATGGAGACAGCACAGGACTAGGAAGTGTCTTATTTTGTTGTGTGTGGGGTCACCAGCAGTCAGGGGCTGACTCAAAGGCAGCTAACAAACACTGTTACAAATATTTTACATGTATTAATGCAATTGATTAATTAGCATAACATCTTTTTTTTTATTTAACATAACTGAGTGAAAATGTACATTCACATATAAATTTACATGCCCACCTATATGCAGCTTCCACTGCTCTCCCTGTCCGGTGACTTCACACTATTCCTCTCTGCTCCATACATGTCTCATCCTCCCAACAGCCTCCTGTCCCCTCCTCTCCGTACACTCCCCTTCCTCCAGCCGGAGGTCAGCAAGATGATATCCTATAGATGTATAGAACCATAAAGTGCAACCAATAGATTGTCACTCTGCATTGCCAAGTCCAATCCATTCCTGTCCAAAGAGTGGAACTTTGTTATGATTTATGGGAAAGGACAGCATCAGGGCTGGGGGCCATGCTCTCAGAGGAACCCCAAAACCGCTGGACCATCAATTGAGGTCTTTTAGTGGAGATCTCATAATGCACCCCTTTTTATTCTTGTGTTGCCAGTGAGACTCCTCTCTGTGAGCTCCATCGTGGCTATCGCTGGGGGTGGCCGGGCACTATCCGGTTCTTCCGGTCACAAGTCAATGTAGGCACCCACTCTTGTGGGTCTCTCTGTCTTCTTGGTTGTCTTTACCGCATGTCATTTTGGTCCTCGGTGACCATCCGTTCCTGCTGACTTGGGACCATTTGCTGTGTCCTCGGATGGCAGCTTGGCAGCTTTTAAGACCCCAGACGCCACTCACCAATGTGGGGTGCAAAGAGCTCTCTTAGCAAAATGCTAGTTGTGCCAATTGGCCTGGAATTCACCTAAGAGCATGGTCCCCCACGCCCTGCCCCAGCTACTCTATCCTTGCAGTGTTGAGTTAAGATGGAAGGAGTACTCAAGTTATGCTGAAGTCCACTTAATGTTGTTCTTGTTTCTAATGTATACTATCACCGCTTTCTCCCAACTAGATTTCTAGTAACTATCTAAACTAAACTCTCCCCCCTCCCTCTCCCTCCCTTCCCTCCCTTGCAGCTGTCAAAGAGTCTTTTCTTCTATACACAAGTCTGTTTCTGAGGTCTTATCGTAGAGGTCTCATGCAGTATTTGTCCTTTTGTCGTTGACTACTTTCACTCAACATAATGTCTTCCAGTTGAAACCAGGTTAGGAGATGTTTCCTGGAATCATCATTATTCTTTATCATTGCGTAGTGCTCCATTGAGTATATGTACCATAGTTTACCTATCCATTCTTCTATTGTTGGGCATCTCGGTTGATTCCATCTTTCTGCTATCGTGGACTGTGCTGCGGTAAACATTCTGGTGCAGGTGTCCATTGGTGTGAAAGGCCTTGAATCTGTAGGATATATTCCAAGTAGTGGAATTACTGGGTCAAATGGTATATCTATATCCATTTTTTTAAGGAAGCGCCAGATTGCCTTCCAAAGAGGCTGGACCATTTTGCAACGCCACGAACAGTGTAGGAGGGTTCCACTTTCTCCACAGCCTCTCCAGCATTTGTTGTTTTGTGTTTTCTGGATCATGGCCAATCTTGTTGGGGTGAGATGGTATCTCATTGTTGTCTTGATTTGAATTTCTTTAATAACTAAAGATCATGAACACGTCCGCATATGCTTTTTGGCTGCCTGGATCTCCTCTTTAGTGAAGTATCTGTCCATCTCCTTTGCCCATCGCTTAATTGGATGGATTATCTTCTTCTTATTGATATTTTGTAGTATCTTATAGATTAGGGAGATCAGGCGTCGATCTGACATAGACTTGCCAAATATTTTTTCCCACTCTGTGGGTGTTCTTTTAATTCTATTAATAAAGTCTTTGGATGAGCAAAAGTGTTTGATTCTTAATAGTTCCCATTTATCTACTTTCTCTTCTGTTAACTGAGGTTTCTTTGACAGATTTTGGAGTCTGTCCTCATTGTGTATTAAAACTTCCATTGTTGTTCCTACCTTTTCTTGGATGAGCTTTATCGTTTTAGGTTTGATATTTAGGTCTTTTATCCAGTTGGAGCTGGTTTTTGTATAAGGTGTAAGATATGGATCTTCATTCAGTTTATTGCACATGGATAACCAATTTTGCCAGCACCATTTGTTGAAGATACTGTTTTTATCCCAGTTTAATGTCTTAGGGGCTTTGTCGAATATCAACTGTTCATAGGCAGATAGTGTCATCTCTGGGGTCTCAATTCTGTTCCATTGATCCATCTGTCTGTTCTTGTACCAGTACCAGTACCAGGCTGTTTTGACCACTGTGGCAGTGTAGTATGTTCTAAGGTCGGGTAATGAGAGGCCTCCCAGTGTGTTCTTTTTCTTTACTAGTACCTTACTTATTCGGGGCTTCTTCCCTTTCCAAACAAAATTGGTGATTTGTTTCTCCATCTCATTAAAAAATGATGCTGGAACTTGTATTGGGATTGCATTGTATAAATAAATTGCTTTGGGTAAAATAGACATTTTCCCAATGTTAAGTCTTCCTATCCATGAGCAGGGTAGGTTTTTCCATTTATCTAAGTCTCTTTTAGTTTCTTGTAGTAAGGGCTTGTAGTTCTCTTTGTAAAGGTCTGTTGTTTCTCTGGTTAGATTGATTCCTAGGTACTTTATCTTCTTAGGGGCTATCGTAAATGGTATTGATTTCATAATTTCCTCCTTAACAGTCTCGTTGTTGGTGTAAAGGAATCCTACTGATTTACTTATGTTTATCTTGTATCCTGAGACTTTGCTGAACTCTTGTATCAGTTTGAGTAGCTTACTTATAGATTCCTTGGAGTTCTCTGCATATACAATCATATCATCTGCAAACAGGGAGACTTTAACTTCCTCTTTGCCGATGCAGATGCCCTTTATTTCTTCGTCTTGTCTAATTGCTCTGGCTAGAACTTCTAGCACAATGTTGAAAAGGAGAGGTGACAGTGGGCATCCTTGTCTAGTTCCTGATCTCAAGGGAAAGTCTTTCAGTCTCTCTCCACTCAGGATGATGTGGGCAACTGGCTTTGTATAAATGGCCTTTATTGTGTTGAGGAATTTGCCATCCATGCCCATTTTGCTAAGAGTTTTTAGCATAATGGGTGTTGGACTTTGTCAAATGCCTTTTCTGCATCAATGGACAAAATCAGGTGATCTTTGCCTTTTGTGTTATTTATGTGGTTAATCACATTAATTGTTTTCCTGATGTTGAACTGGCCTTGCATCGCTGGTATGAATCCCACTTGGTCGTGATGGATTATTTTCTTGATATGTTGTTGTATTCTGTTGGCAAGAATTTTGTTGAAGATTTTTGCATCTAGGTTCATGAGTGATATCGGTCTGTAGTTCTCTGTCTTTGTTGGATCTTTCCTTGGCTTAGGTATCAGGGTTATGCTGGCTTCATAGAATGAGTTTGGGAGTACTCCATCCCTTCTATACTGTGAAATAGTCTCAGTAGTATTGCAGATAACTCTTCCTTTTGGCTAGCTTCTCTAAATACTTGGTAGAATTCTGCCGTGAAGCCATCTGGGCCTGGACTTTTTTTGGTTGGCAGTGTTTTGATGACCTTTTCAATCTCTTCCTTTGTGATGGGTTTATTAAGTTGTTCTGCCTCATGTTGTGATAATTTGGGTAGGTGGTATGAGTCAAGGAATTGGTCCATTTCCCCTAGGTTTTCAAATATGTTAGAGTACAGTCTTTCATAGTATTCTGTTATGATATTTTTGATTTCTGTTGCATCTGTGGTGACAACTCCCCTCTCATTTCTAATTTGGGTTATTTGTTTCCTTTCCTGCTTTTCTTTAGTAGTTTAGCCAGTGGTTTATCAATTTTGTTGATCTTTTCAAAAAACCAGCTTTTGGTCTTTTCAATTTTTTTCAATTGTTTTTCTATTCTCTAATTCATTTAGCTCTGCTCTAATCTTTATGATCTCCTTTCTTCTGGTGCCCGAGGGGTTCCTCTGTTGTTCTCTTTCTACTTGTTCAAGCTGTAGAGTTAGTTCCTTGATTTGGTTTCTTTCTTCCTTCCAGATGTGTGCATTTATGGAGATAAACAGACCTCTGAGCACTGCTTTGGCTGTATCCCATAGGTTCTGGTAGGAAATGTTTTCGTTCTCATTGGAATCCATGAATTTCTTTAATTCATCCTTGATTTCCTCTATAATCCATGTTTTTTTGAGCAAGATGTTGTTCAGTTTCCAAGAGTTCCACTTTCTATCTCTATTTTTTCTGCTATTTATTTCAACTTTTATGGCTTTATGATCTGAGAAGATGCTTTGCAGTAATTCAATGGTATGGATTTTGTTGAGCATTGCCTTATGGCCTATCACGTGGTCAATTCTGGAGAATGTTCCATGTGCACTGGAGAAGAAGGTGTAGTTGTCTGCTGATGGGTGGAAGGTTATGTATATATCAATGAGGTTTAGTTGGTTAATTGTGTCAATGAGGTCTTCTGTATCTTTACTGAGCTTTTTTCTAGATGATCTGTCTAGTAATGAGAGTGGAGTGTTAAAGTCTCCCACTATTATTGTGGAATCATCTAACTCTCTTTTGAGTGTAGTCAGTGTTTCTTTGACATATTTAGGTGCTCTGGCATTAGGTGCATAAATATTTAATATAGTTAAGTCTTGCTTGTGTACTGAACCTTTCAGCAATAAATAGTGACCATCTTTGTCCACGATGGTGGATTTGACATTAAAATTGATTTTGTCTGAGATTAGAATTGCCACCCCTGCTCTTCTTTGTTCATTGTTAGCTTGATACATATTCTTCCATCCTTTAATTTTCAGTTTGTTCCTGTCTTTAGGTCTCAAGTGAGTTTCTTGTAGACAACATATGGATGGGTCGTGTCTTTTAATCCAAGATGACACTCGGTGTCTCTTTACTGGAGCATTCAGTCCATTAACATTCAATGTGTTATTGATAGGTATGTGTTCACTGCTGCCATTGTGATATGTTTATTTTTATGTTGATGTTTTCTCTGTTGTTCTTATTAGTCTGTTCTGGGACACTCTTTTTTGTGAGTTGATTTTTCACCTTTTTCAGAGCTGGTTTTATAGTTGTTGAGACTCGTGTGTTAGACTTCTTGAAATGGTATGATACATCTTTGTTGTGCTTTACAGCTGCCCCTATGAACCCCCTTAATAAACTATTTATAAAGCCAATTTTGTATTCACTTCCTGATGCTTTCATAAAAGTTTCTTCATCTGGAAAACTCCTTGGTTGCTTTGTTTGGGAACCTTATGAAGCCATGAGTGATTGCTTGTATGCCACAATTGTCTGTTGCTTTTTGGGTTCCATATGAGTATGTAGAGGCTGGAAGAGGTACTGTGAGGATGGATTGCAAATGTTTCTCTAGGCTGTCTTCAAATGTAAAGCAAAAGGTACCTGACCAGTTCACAAGTCAGTTAGGTTTTCAGGTGTAGAGGTCCCTCTTCTCACCTGACAAAGTAAGCACCACTATATCCAACCCCAGATGATAACAAACTAGTTCAGAATACAGCAATGCTACTGCCCTGTTGGCCTCTGCTGACAGGGCCTAGCCTTATCCAACACTGCATCGAGTACTGGTTTTCTCATAGAAAAGCACTCTCTTGTGGGCAGGCTCTGGCTCCCAAGCTAAGAATTAAGTCCAGCTGCGGCCACCGTACCCAAGATGGCGTCCTCCACACAGGCAGCAGACAGGGGGGCTAAAGGTGCCCAGAGGCAGCGATTCCTCTGCTTCTGTTGCAGGGCCCCCAATGTAGGCAGCACTGTGCAAAATCACTACTTTTCTGTTGGAGAAGCGCTGTCCCGTTTGCAGACGCTGGCTCCCAGGCTAAGAACGAGGTCCCGCTAAAATTTCGGTACCAACATGGCGTCCCGCACCCTGACTGCGGAGCTCTGCACAAACCCCACTGAGGCAGCTACAAAACGCAAGGCTCAAAGTGTCAAGATTAACAGAGTCCTAAGCCTGGCTCTCAGAATATGGGAATTTTGCCTGCCTATCCCCTCAGCAGCGCGTCTGAGTCCAGCCGCCAGGTAGGACCCAGCTTCGCCCGCCAGCCGGAACAGAGGAAAAAAAAAAGTCAAACTGGTGCGTTTACCTTCCATCCGTGAGAGCCGGGGCTAGCCAGGAGCGGGAGTCAGCTAAAGAGAGGAAGTTTTTCGCTGAGTGGTATGAAGTCCCAATTAACAGCTCTGTGCCGTGTCCTGAGGCTGATTAGGTGATCAGAAGGCTCCGTTGATTGTTAATTCAGGTCTTGGTTTCCAGAGGGATATAACGAGACGTGGGCTTAGCCCGCCATCTTGACTCCGCCCCCTAGCATAACATCTTTAGCTATAGGATAATTACCACTGAGAATTTGTAGATTAAAAACTTAGTTGTGGAGTTGTTTTACTAGTGGGTTGAAGGCTTCAGAGCTGGAAAGTGATTGAAAACTGACTGAATGTGAACAATGTCACTCTGGTGCTCATTCAAAATAATCAAGCTTGTCCAGTAGATGTTATTAAATGGAAATCCCGGTGGCAATAGTCATTAAAAGCTACAGTTGCTACAAAAGGTTGGCAGTTTGAATCTACCAGGTGCTCCTTGGAAACTCACTGGGACGGCTCTACTCATGTCTATAGAGCTGCTATGAGTCAAAATTGACTCAACAAGAACGGGTTAGGGTTTTTTTGGTATCTCTGATAGAAGATCTGACTCGACGGCACTTGGCTTGGCTTGGCGACAGACAGATGAGATTTTGGAGGGGGAAGGAGTAAATC
The DNA here is from genome assembly GCA_028571685.1 of Heterohyrax brucei. Classification (NCBI taxonomy): domain Eukaryota; kingdom Metazoa; phylum Chordata; class Mammalia; order Hyracoidea; family Procaviidae; genus Heterohyrax; species Heterohyrax brucei. The sequence continues at coordinate 112,222,294 of CM053148.1, forward strand.
TGAATGAACTGGAAGGTAAACAAAACAACATTGCAAATTCAGTATACTGCAATAACATAGTGAATGTGAACTACACCAAACATAATAAATCAGTGCACTGGACTTGGGTAAATCAGAGAAAAGCAGATGATTCAGCATAAAGACAGACGGTGACTCTCAGCCAAACTACCTTTGTCTTGCTCATCTACCAACTAGCAATGTCCAACATCTAACTTCTCTAACTCTATCACTGCAAATATCTCATAAACTGTGCACAAAATTGAGCTAAGTATCGCACACGTACTCAAAAGTTAAAATTGTTTTATCAGAATTATATTACTAGCCACAAAATATTCTGTGAGTTGGCAAAATCACAAAATTTAACTCACTTTAATGGGCTCACTACATTTCATCTCTGACAAAGGTGACTCAGTTATACAACCGAACATATTGTTGTAACGGGATTACAGCAAAATAAGCCAAAGCCTCTTAGTCTACCCTCAACTAAGTAACATTTCAATTGAAATTTTGCCTTTTAATTATTTGAACCAATATTGATAAAAGCTATGTTTGCTCAGAAACACAAATAAAACTAAAAGGCTCTCCACCCCCACCATGACTCTTTGCACATCCTTATAAACTTGTATATGGAGTGACAATAAGTGTACGATAATTATGTCGTGCATACGCTTCAGAACTATTATAGTGACATTTTGGAGGCAGTGTTTTCAGAGCATTTTCCTATAAAGTCAGTGCAAGTTAAATGTAGAACTCCAGATTGGCTCCAAATAGATTATGGCGTTGGTCGGTGATGGAGATAAAATTACACTTCGAGGTCTCACTGACATTATAAGGACTGAAACTGTAAAGGACATTCTCACACTGAATAACAGGTGTCCCAGAGTCTTCATGTTGCTTACAGAGCTGAACCCAAATCACAAGTTTCAAAATAAACCCTAAGAAGCCTGAGTGAATTACTGCAGTTGTCTAATAAATTTCCCATTTGCTAGTATGGAGAGCAACCTTTTGACAGAATCTAGCTCATTAAGTGATGATTATATTTTCTGTGATCTAAATGTGAGGTCTAAACTTGCATCTGCATTTCGTTTTAATGTTTTCTTAGTCTTAATTTAATAAATCTCACATTGTGAAATGAAATTTGTGTCATAGTTAGGCATTTCCTTTAATTTCCTTATAATATAGAAATACTTTCAACTAGAAATCACTCACATTCTGGAAAAAAAAATACGTCCATTAGTAACGATTCTCCTAATTTATCCTAACTAGGTTGAGATACTACTCATGATTGTTTTTAAGAAAATTAAGAGATCATACAATTATTACTGGAAATACTGACATCAAGTGCTTGACTTAAAGTGCTTAGGGCAAATTTTCTTATGATTGGAACAAATCACAACATGAGTGAAGTATAGGCTTTATCTACACACCTCCAAGAACCAGAGAAGTAATCAGCTTTAAAGGAGACAAAATGATGTTCTCATTATATCATTTTGTCAATGAAAATGCATGAAAGCAAAATATTAAAACATTTTAAATACCAAAAATACCAGAAACTATTGTAGGTAAATAGATAAACTCTGTTCACATGTTTCAAGGATTAAAAAAATCGGAAAGGAAGGGATATTAGAAAAGGAATAACTGATCACAAACCAGTTTTTGGAAGGTTTATCATTTGTTTCTAAAGTTTTTGCCTATTAGAACAAGAAATCACTCCAATAAAAAAGAGAAGATATAGACACCTCCATATATAAAGTATCTTAATGACTAACTGCTGTGGAATGAATCATGTTGTGTGCGTGCAAGCAGTGATCCCCCAACCCCCAGCGGTCCAACCCCCCTCCCCCACTCACACCCCCGAACCCCTGCCCAAATATGTGTTGTAAATCCTAACCTCTGTTTTTGTGGTTATAATTTCATTCAGAAATGAGTTGTGTTTGTTCTGTTAATGAGGCAAGACTACTATAGAGTTTATCTTGAGACAATCTCTTCTGAGATATAAAAGAGATTAAACAAGCAAACAGAAGAGACGTGGGGTAAAATAGATACCAAGATAAATAGAGAACTCCAAGGAACCTAGAAGTGGAAGCTGAAGAAACAAGAATGTTCCTTTAGAGCTGAAGGGGACAGAAGCTACCCCTAGAGTCCTGAATCTAGGCTTCAAGCCTTCCAAACTGTGAGAAAATAAATTTGTTTATTACAGTCACCCGTTTGTGGTATTTCTGTTACAGCAGCACTAGATAGCTAAGATACTAAAATAAAAATCAAATCATCTAATTAAAAAAAAGAATTGATTTTTCAATGAAAATCTTGTTAAGTAGGGAGGATATTTAGCATTCTGGGAAAGAGCATTTAATGGTGCTAAATTTATTATATATATAAGGTTAATTATCTATCTTTTTAATTTACACTCAGAATTAAAATGATGTTTACATGTACAGCACTAGCCACTTGCAGTCTCTGAAAGCAAATAGGCAAAGCACTATTCTTGTAATAGATTGGGATGCTAACCCAAAAAACCAAACTCATTGCCATCATGCCAATTCCAGCTCCTAACAACCCTGTAGGGCAGAATGGAACTACCCCGTGGAGTTTCCAAGGAACACCTGGTGGATTCCAGCTGCAGATGTTGTGGTTAGCGGCAGATCCCTTAACCACTGTACCTCTAGGGCTCCCCAAAAATTGGAAGGGACAACGAACGTTGCAGAAATTCTTAGGTTTTCTCAGTATTCAACATGGGGACACAAATCCACGTATAGTCTGTATAATTTCAGAGACTTATCTTCAACAAGAATAGTTTTTCTGTGTGTCACAAAGTTTGTATGACATAACACGCATATGGCCTTCAAAACAGTAGCATTAATTATTTTGGCCTATTTCACAGGTCCTTTGAAGTTACTATTACAATATTTTATTCTTTACCCCCTTATCCAATTTTTTTTTGCTACAAAAAAATTACATCTGGGTTTTTGTCTTTTTTTTTTTTTCCTTCTTTTTTTAGCATTCTCTTATCCTGACAGGGGAACAAAAGGAAGACACAAATTCTCTAACTACACTCCTTTATGAAATATACCTTAATCTACCAAGATTTTGGAAGCTGACAAATGACTTTTGTGGGGAATGGAGAGCTACACCTTAATGGGCACAGAGTTTCTGTTTTGGATGATTAAAAAAAAATTGCAAACAAACAGTTGCAAAACATTGTGAATACAATTAATGCCACCTTATTGTGTAGAGGAGCCCAGGTGGTAGAATTGTCAAGAACTTAGGTGCTAACCAGAAGGTTGATAGTTTGTATCTACCAGTCAGCTTTTGAAAATCCTATGGGACATTCTACTCTGTCCTACATGATCACAAGGAGTTGAAATCTATTCAACAACAGTGATTTGTTTTTGTTTTTGTTTTTAATATTGTATAGAATTGCATACTTGAAAATGGTTAAGATGGCAAATTTTATCGTCTATGTATTTTACCACAACAAAAAAATTTAAAAGCTTAATATTCGGGTCTTTGTTCATATTTAAATTACTCACATACTTAGAAGTTATATATAAGTCTGAAATATTTCAACCTGGTTCTTATAGGTCCGATTGTCTCACTTCCCACTTACATTGCTAATTTCTCTACAGCATCCTTGTCTCAGATCTACAAATACACTTCACATGATTTAAAAGAGTTAACATTCTGGAGCAAGATTGTATTACTGTTCTCAAATATTCCTATCCTCTCTTGCCTTTGAGTAACCTTCCCTGTCTACTGTCAGACTTGGCCATATAAATTGGTACAATTAATGAAATATCAGCAAATAATATACAATACATCCTTATGAATGGTACCTTTAAATCTGACTTCATGGCTCTGCTTAGCCTCTTTAATTTCTGCCCTCTGCCATGAAAATTCAAATCCATACTCATTGCCACAGAGTCAGTTCCAACTCATGATGACCCCCTAGCAAGAGTAGAACTGCTCTACCGGCTTTCTAAGGAGTGCCTGGTAGATTCGAGCTGTTAACCTTTTAGTTAGCAGCGAAGCTCTTAATCACTATATCACCAGGACTCTACCATGAAAACACTATAACCCGAATAAGTATTGTTCCTTCAACATAAGTTCTTGAATGAGAAAATATACAAAGCTAACTGCTGTTCTCATACAGCCCGAAACAATACTCATTACTGATGAGTCAGCTCTAACTCATGGTCACCCTAAGTGTTATAGAGTAGAACTGAACTACATAGCATTTTACTGGCTACAGTCTTTACAGAAGATTGTCACTTCTTTTCTGCAACGCTACTAGGTGGGTTTGAATAGCTAACTTTTCAGTTAGTAGCTGAACACAAACCATTTGCATTACCAGAGACCTTCATATAAGGACATAGAGAAATGTTTGTTCTTGCAAGCCACTGATATTTTGGATTTATTAGTTACAACAGCAAATCTCTTGAAGTGGTAGCTGAAACTGGACATTTCCTACTGAAAAATTAAAAAGCGATGCCGGTCCACAAGCTGTAATCACGGCCTGAAAAAAAAATGTCAGTTGTTATTATGCAGTGGTATTTAGTAAGATTTCTTCCTATGATAATTTGGCTTAATAAACTTGTAACTTTGGGCAAAGAATTTAGACACAGACTGTTGCTAACACTGATATGCAGCTGATGAACTCAGAAACTCAGAAAAGAATCACCCTGTTTGCAAATAGTCATGAAAGAAAAAATCTTGCCCAGACATTCTGAGACAAACTGTTTGGAAATAGAAGCATTTCTTATCTACAGTCAGAGAAAAATACAAGAAAGAAAAAGGCTTTGGGTTATTTGATCTGACTAGGACACTTCTTAAGGGAGCCTCAGGCTCAAAGAAAAGGTCTTTTGTCAACACCTCCAAATCTATTAAGAATTCCAGTGAAAGCTTTCAGTTAAATAAAAATCTCAGGGACAGGGTCTCAAACTGATTCATTTCGATTCCAGCCCTGCTGAGAATTTGTGTTTCTTTCCGAGATAGAATGAATCAGAACCTACATTTTAACAAGATCCCCAGGGGATTCTTGTGTATAACATCCTGAGAACTTGTTAAAATGCAAATTCTCAATAGGAAACTTGCTAGAAATGCAGATTAATACAAAAAGAGATAACATACCAAGACTCAGAGAAATCAAATGTTAGAAGTTGGATTAGTATATTGAATCATGTCTTGAGAGCCAGGTAATTATCAAAGAAAAAAAAATGTGGCTGTTGGCACATGGCACTAGATGGATTCATTGCTTCCTTGCTTGCTTATTTGTAAAGCATTTTAGGGGTTTACATTGGCAAAAATGCCATCAGGCGGGGTGAAAAGAGACTGATTGACTGAAGGTGTATTTCTCAATGTCTGCATCAGATGTGGCCAAAAAGGAAAATGAAAATAGAGAATTTTTAAGTGTGGATCTAGATGTTATGGAAAACTATGGCCCAGGGAGCTGTTCCCAGGGAAAAAAATTTGGCCCAAACAGAGAACATCTCCTACCATCAGGGTATGCAACCCTTTCGTTGTTTATACAATGTGACTACTGTTCTTTCCTGTTCTGAATGGAAGAGTTCACCACAGTTGTCTCATTACTGTTCTATTGTTATACATTGGGTAGGGGGACCAGATAATTTGTCCTTTAATAGACTTGGGAATTTTCATTCTCATCTTAGATAGACTTCAAGATCCTGAATTTTAGTTTGTTTGCTTTTGTGTGTGCAGTAGAGAAGTGAATACACGTAAATAAGAGGGTGGTTTATATTCACACTTCCCTCTTCCTCTTTCCATTTTCAGGCTTAGCAATGTGATTTGTTTGGCCAATAATGAACAGACACAATAGATGGCATCCAAATAGCGTAAGTGCAATGGTCTGATTCATGCTCTACAATTTTTGCACTCTATATGAGACTAGTATGTTCCATTTAGGGGCTGGTTCAGGAATGAGAAGACATATGGCTTACAGCTGCACTTGGCTTGTGTACCCATCCACTGACAATTTAGAACTTGTTACTACAACCACTGCTAACACACACATTTAGCGACCAACAATTAAGACATGTTGTTTTATTTAACAACAAAATGTTTCTGATTTAAAACTTTTTATATGCGAGTTCATTATATTTTTAGCAATACTAACAATAATTAGTCAATCAGATAAAAATAAATCTCTAAGAAGATATAGGAAATATATATTCTAGGGAATCTAATTACAAAAATTCTATTAACGTTAGGGAAGTTTTCCAAGTCCCATTGGTACCTTGTAAGTTTTAGCTAAAAACAAACTTAATTTTAATTATTACATTATTTTCTTTTATAACAATTTGATTCTAAAGTAGACATCTTTAAGGGATCCAGACCAACGTAATTCAGATTTACATGTTCTTGACATTTTTTAAAGTCCTTCCCAATATTTTTAGAGTTTCCCAAGTTTACTAATACCCAAAGCAGTTATAGAGAAATCACAGAGCAAGGGAATACGTGATGAAAATCCTTTTCAAATATCCAACTTGGGACATGGCATGTTTTCTGTTAACCTCCTATTTACCTAATGCAGATAGAGACCCACCTAAGACAAGACAAAATTTACCTGTGTCCCATAGTCCAGAGGGTTTCAGTGTAAGTCTTCCTTTAATGCTATGCCTGCTGTTTTTGACTGCAACTTATACTCTTCAAAAAAGATTACTTCTGTGATGGTTGCTTTCTTAGCATACATACAACTTTAGATATCGTATACTTTCATAGTATTTAGAATTCCCTTTTTGTATCTTCTCCATCCTTAAGCACAAACTTGTATTTATCCACATTACTATATTTCATTATAGTAAATTTACTTCAGTTTCACTTTTTCCTTTTTGATGTTGGTATCTGTGTAATATAATTACATAGAAAATAATTTTTCACATTCCACATGTGTAACAGTTCAAATTAAATTAAATTTTAAATTTAATACAGGTTCTGGAATGTAGTAAAACTGAATGCACATAAATTTTCTAACTTTAAGCAGAATAGAATGTTAGACAATGTAAAGTGTATGGAATGATGTCTTGTGCTTTTCCAAGTTATGATCTAGAAGCAAGATCTTAATTAAAATCTCTGTCACTGTGCCTCTCCAGGTCGTGTAAGCTATGAAAGCTTACCATATATACGAGGTGCGTCAAGTTCACAAACTTACTACCTCATTGCCGAATGTCGCTAAAATGAACTTCAAGTACTTCATTTGGAAAGGCATGCACCTATGCCAGCACCTAGGCCACCTTTCAAAGCAATTTTGGATATCTTTGTAGAATGGCCATTGCACAAGATGGCACAGTGTCAAGTTTGCAAACTTAATTGTGTAGTTGTTTAGCCAGTAAACAAATAGCTGTATTGGTACATCTTCCCTATTCACCTGATATGCCCTCCAATTACTTTTTTCTTTCCCTGAAGATAAAAGAAATATTGAAAGGAAGACAGTTCGATGAAATTCAGGACATTAAAGGTAATACTACGACAGCTCTGATGGCCATTTCAGAAAGAGCATTCCAAAATTGTTTTGAAAGGTAGACTAGGTGCTGGCATCAGTTGATAGCTTCCCAAGGGGAGTACTTCAAAGGTGACCCTAGTGATATGGGCAATGAGGTACGTAGCACTTTTTCTAGGACGAGTTCCCAAACTTAGTTGGTAGTCTCTGTAGACACTGTGTAGATGTGCAATGTCTTAAAAAATTTTACTTGTCAGATTTAGTGCTGTCTTTTTTTAGCAACTTTATAATCACAATCATAAATAAAATATCTATCAAGCAGTCACCATATACAGTCAAACAGAGTCTACAGAAATTCTCTCATTTACTTATCAAATTGATCTTATAGTTGTTAGTGTTACACTGTTTCACTGATTGGGAAAATGAGGTATCTAAAGGTTAAACAACACGGATAAAATCTCTTTGCACAGTTCCATATAATCATTCTGAAGAGCAAAGTTGAAGGCACAGTTGTAGCACTTTTGAGTCAAATATCCAAAAATAAAATTTCAAGAAATGATCAGCTATTTTTAAGTATTACCAAGTATGAAGTCTGTATATAGTCTACTTCTGTGTTCTTCTTGTCCATTCTTTGCTTCGTTTCTAGGTGTTCCTTAAACAAACAAAAATAACAATGACCAAAAAATGATGACCTGTTGCCCTTGAGTCAAGCCCAATTTATGATGACCCCATGTGTGCAGTGTAGAACTGCTCTATAGGGTTTTCAAGGCTATGCTTTTCAGAGCAGATTGCCAGGTCTAGCTCCCGAGTTGTCTCTGGGTGAATTCAAACTGTCAACCATATGTTAGGTATCAAGCTAGTTGTTGTTGCTGTTAGATGCTGTCACACTGACTGCAATTCATAGTGATCCTACATACAACATAATGAAACACTGCCTGTCCTGTGACATCCTCACAATCATAAATATGCTTATGCCTGTTGTTACAGCCACTGTATCAATCCATCTCATTAAGAGGCTTGCTCTTTTTCTCTATTTTAGCAGGCATGATGTCCTTCTTTAGGGAGTGATTTCTCCTGATGACATTCTCAAAATAAATGAGGCATAGTGATGCCATCTTTTCTTCAAACAAGCACTCTCATTGTACTTTGTCCAGGGAAGATTTGTTTGTCCTTTTGGAAGTTCATGGTATATCCAATATTCTTTGCCAACATAATTCAAAGTTATAAGGCCAGTAGTCATGCTCGTAACCATTTGGATCACCCAGAGACTCCTTTTTACGTAAAAACTCTTTATGTGTCAGCCATTTTCAAGTCCTCTCTTTTTTGTCCCCATTATTCTCACAAAGTGTAGTTTCTCACCCTCTACTGCTGGTGTGCTTTTGCTTCTTAATGTCTGCAAAATGTAGGAAACAAAGGCATTAAAGCAAATTAAAGAATACAATACCTTGGGATACAAATTATATTTGTATGATGCCAGCTTGATTGCTAGCTCAAGTATATCTGTCAAGGGTCTCTTATATTCAGTAGACACAAGAACAGTACCCAGCAATTGTTTACTCTGCTGGTAGGTGTGGGGAACATTATTGTACATTTTCAAAATTATTTTTTCCATTACTTTTTTTTTTAGTCAACCCAAAACAACTTGTTAAACAATTATAAAAGAATAGCAAGGTTAGTGGCTAAGACTTTTGACCTTTTTATTTGTCTTGGTGGCCTCTCTCTTTCAATCCAGTCTCTCCTTGGAGAAGTGGCAATAGAAGAAAAAAACAAAATTACTAACAAAATTACACTTCAAAATGTGGCTTGTTTCTAGTCCAGTAAGTAATATACAAAATCAGCTTTATACATTTATTTGTTGATTCCTGAGTTGCATCCAAGTTATAATTCTTTGTTGCTAAACTTTACTATCTTTGGTTGTATGTGAGGCTAGCAGAGACTCTTGAAAATGAAGTTCAAGTGAATTTTAGTGTCCTCAGTCTTACTGTCTACAAGATTTTTCCTATTTTCTTAGCCTAATGGTTTTCATTTTACAGTTTTAGCCTATTTTACTATTTTTATTTTTTTCCACTTAATGTAAGAACTATTGTAGCTCTTGTTACATTAAAACGGCAGGCCCAGCAAAAGTACACCATAATTCACTGACAGTTATTTTCCTATTTAAAAACAGTAGTCAAATTATTATAAAAAATCATTTTAATTTTATTTTACTCACGTATTTAGCTTAAGTTTAAACTGTTCATTGATATTTTATATGTAATTTATTAAATAGTCTTAATTATATTTAGTCTACTGAATTATAATTTTTTTTTCAATGTAACAGATTTGAGTTAGTTTGGTCCTCAAAGAGACCTATACAGATTAGCTATCACTAATAGCTCTTAAAGAATATAGTTGCTAGGACCAAAATGACATGGGGTAAAGACAACCCAGAAGATAGAGAGACCCACACAAGTGGGTGCCTACATAGACTTGGGACTGGAAAAACCAGATGACGCCCGGCCACCACCAGCGATAGCCGCGATGGCTCTCACTAAGTTGAGTCTCACTGGCAACACAAGAATAAAAAGGGGTGCACTCTGAGATATCCACTGAAAGGCCACAACTGACGGTCCAGCAGTTTCGTGGTTCCCCTGGGAGCATGACCCCTGGCCCTGATGCTGCCCTTGCCCATAAATCATAATGAAGATCCCGTCTTCAGACACGAGTGGATTGGACTTGGTGAAGCAGAGTGGCCATATATTGGATGCACTTTATGGTTCTATGCATCTATAGGATATCATCCTGATGCCCTCTGTCTGGAGTAAGGAGAGTGGGTGGAGAGCAGGGAAAAGGAGACTGTTGGGAGGATGAGACATGTATGGAGCACAGAGGAATAGTGTGCTGTCACTGGGCAGGGAGAGCAGTGGAAGTTGCATATAGGTGGACATGTAAATTATCTGGGAATGTACATTTTCACTCAGTCATAATAAAAATAATGTAGTTGCTAATGTTGACATTCATCAGTATAATTCAGATTCTGTAGTAAATGACAAAGACAAAATTTCTTCTTAAGTATAGAACCAAATGTCATGAAGTTAAAAGAATGAATACTAGGATGAGCTTTTTCATATGGAAACCTGACTGGGGATATGAAATGTCTTGGGGGCATTAGAATTTGCATTGTTTTTAAAAATTCAAATAACTGAACAGTAACCATGAGCAACTAAAGAAAGGAGATTGTACACCCAACTTAAAAATTATGAAACCTGACTTTTGGCCCAGATGACACCAAAGACAGAAGCACCATCCCATCCCTCCACAGCGAAGACCTAAAATACTGAACAAAATATCAACCCTGGAATCAGAAGTGTCAGATGAAGAGACAAAGATCTCAGCCACACAGTGAATAGAAAAAGAAACTGACAGAGATCAGAGAGTGAGAAGAGATATAAATGGAAGCCCCTATCATCTAACCTAGCATAGATTCACCACCTCGGACTACTTTGAGAGATCAGCAGACAATGACCATGGGAAAGAAAATTCATGGAAATCTCAGAAGACAAAGTACCTGGTAAACATTCCTACTCCACCACTATCTTCTCACCTTTGCTGTACCTCTGATGCCTCCTAGCTACCTTCAGTTGCTTAGCTAGCTGGGAGGTACAGCATCTGTGTCATCTGAATTTACCTCACCCACATCAGAGAATGGCTGATGGGGACATACATGACAGCATTTTAAGGAGCTCCCACCAGGACACAGACCACCCAGTCTCTTGGCACTCTTCCTCATACCCCTTTCTTTTGGGGGGGGGTGTTTTATGGTTCCTATTTCTCTCTCCCCTCTCTTCTCTTTTCCATACCCATCTTAGCTCCACACACCACAATCTTCATGGCATAGGCATGGACTACTAGAATCTTTAGAACACTGATTGCTGGCTGTTTTAGTCATTTGGTACCTCTCTGACAGAAATACCACAAGTGGGTGGCTTTAACAAAGAAAAGTTTATTCTTATACAGTCCAGTAGACTACTAGTCTAAATTCAGGATGTCCACACCAGGAGAAGGTTTTCCTTCTTTGTTGTCTCTGGACGGAAGTCCCCGTGTTGCATCAGTCTTTGGACAGTGAGCATCTTGGCACAGGAACCTCAGGTCTGAAGGATGTGCTCTACTCCTGGTGCTGCTTTCTTGACAGTATGAGGTTCCCAGATGTATCTGCTAGCTCCTCTCCTTTATATTTCAAGAGACCACCTCAAGGCGCAAAACAAACTAACACATTGAGTCTTGCTCTACCAACACAACTGCTGCCTATTAATGCTCATGAACATCACAGAGACAGGAATCCCAACATGGAGAAACATCACACAATACCAGGAATTATGGCCCAGTCATATTGCTACAGATTTTTTAGGGAGCACAATTCAACCCATGACAATGGCCCCACCTGTTGGTCATAGCACAAGCTTCAAACAACCATCCCAATCCCTCACCTTCAGCTGGACCTTCCTTGAAGCATAATACTGGTGCAGGGCAGTGGTGATCCTTCCTATTGGACAGGAAGGTGAGAAGTATCATGACCACAGACAAGCAAACAACAAAGAAAACACAGTCTGCCTGCTCTGATGTAACGAAATAAAACAAAAAAGCAGCATAAAACAAACTGATTTACAATCAATAAGTAAAGAAAATAACTACAGATTGGCCCAAAGAGCAGACAGTATCCATCATAGAAGTAAGAAACAGAACAATATGATTCCAGTAACTGTCTAAAATAAAACACGAGATAATTTTCCTGTAGAAGCAAAGACATTAGAATTACCTGATAGATGATTCAAATCTCAAATATTCAGCACTATCCAAAAATTGAATTTTAAAAAAAAGACAAAAATGGGAAAAAAGTAGGCAAATTTGTGGACAAACTTGTAAAAATAATATAGCAACACAATGCCAAAATAAGTTCATGACTAGAAATCATACAAAAACAACACTTGGAAATCCAAAAGGCAAACAACAAGATTTCAGAAAGAGACAATGTCACAGAGGGGCTGAGGAGCAGGTTTGAAATGATGGAAGACAGGATCAATGAAATTGAAGACAAATATTTGGATACACTTCTGTCGGATCCGGCTTGACAGCACTTGGCTCAGCTCTGTTTTAGGAAAAATCAGAAAAAAATGAATAAAGAAATCCTGAGAATTATGTGAGACACAATCAAAAGCAAACATTTGTGAGTGATCAGAGTTCCAGAGATGAGAGAGGAACATAAAACACAGAGAGGATCATTGAAAAATTACTAATGGAAAATTCCCTAATATCATAAAAGATGAAAAACTGACCATCCAAGAAGCTCAATAAACCCCACATACAACACATGCTGAAATAAAATCATCAAGACATAACATAACCACATTTGCTAAGACCAAAGACTAAGAAAAATTTCTGAGAGCAGCTCGAGAAAAGCAGAAAGTCACATACAGAGGAGAAAAAATAAATCTAAGCTCTGATCATTCAGCAGAGGCCATGCAGGCAAGAAGGCAATAGAAGGATACATATGTAAAACCTTGAAAGAAAGAAAAAATGCAAACCAAGAACAACATATTCTGCAAAACTCTCATTCGAATATGATAGTGAAGTTAGGACATTTCTAGGTTAAAAGAAATTAAAGAAATATGCAAAAACCAAACCAAATTTAAAAGAACTATTAAAGGGAGTCCCTCAATCTGAGGACAAACAGCATCAGACCACAGCCTGAACCTAGGACACGTTATTGTACCAGTCAGATACTAGCCCAGGAAATGAACTCTCAAGACCAACCAAAACGAAAAGATTACAACAGGGAACCAGACACAATAATCTGTAAATTACAACAAAGTCAGGACAATAAAAGAGAGGATAAACGTTGTACATATAGAACTTTCTAACATAGTGGAAGGCAAGGAGATGTCTAATACACTGATTCAAACCTAGAATGATAAGCGTAAATTTCAAGGTGACCAAATGAAAGTTAACAAAACTACTTACCAAAATAAAGAAAACATAAAGTTTCAGCAAAGAAAAAGCATATAGGAACAAAGGAAATGAAAAAGAAATCCACAAACCAAAGGAATTCAGTACAGGAGTGTAAAAGGAAGAAAGAAAATGGCAGGACCACAAAAAAGAAAAAGGAAGTCAGGGAGGGAAGGAGGTGAGGAGGGACAGAGGAGAGAGAGGGAAAAGGGGAAAGAAGGAATGGAGGGAGGAAGAAAGGAAGGACTACAAAATTACAGAAATACACTCACTCCTATCAATAATTGCACTCATTGGAAATAGCCTAAATGCACCCATAAAGAGACTGAGCATGACAGAATGGATAAAAACACAGGACCCGTCAATATGGTGTTTATAAGACAAACACCTTAGGAAAAAAAGACACATGGTATTGATGGTACAACAGTGGTACAACAGATACATCAGCCAGAGGAACAGAATTGAGAATCCAGAGGTATATCCATCTACCTGTGGTCACCTGATCTTCAACCAGGACCCCAAATCCATTAAGTGAGGAAATGACAGTCTTTTTAACATATGGTGCTGGCAAAACTGAATGTCGTCTCAGAACATGGAGGAAACTGGAAGACATTATGCTGAGTGCAATGTCAACCACAAAATGCCAAATACTGTATGAGTTCACTACTGTAAAAACTCATGAAAAGGTTTACACGTAAAAGAAATAATCTTTAATGGTGCCAGGGAAGGCAGAGGTGGGGATGCAAAAACACTAAATAGACAACAGATAGTAATAATTTTGATGAAGGATAAGACAGTACACACTACTGAGGAAGCCAGCACAACTTGTACTAGGCAAGATATGAAAGCTTCATAGCATATCCAAACTCTCAAAGGGCGGCTGGCCTGAGGGCTGTGGGGACCATGGTTCCTGGGAACATCTAGCTCAATTGGCAGAATACAGTTTATAAAGATGTCATGGATTGAACTGTGTCCCCCCAAAAATGTAGTGCTGATTTGACTTGGTTTGGAGTTCCAACATGGTGCCCTTCCTCCCATGTGTTGTGAATCCTGCCTCTGTGATATGATGATGGAGAATGGTTTTCAGTTGTGTTGGTGAGGTAGGACACAAGCTACAAGCTTGTGGAATATAAGGGAGACAAGTGAGCTGAGGAAGTTGGGAACCTCATTCCACTGAGAGAGAAGCACTGAGAGCGGAGCACGTCCTTTGGACCCGAGGTTCCTGTGCCGAGATGCTCTCACTGGATGTGGACTCAGCCTACTGGACTGTGATGATTTCTCATTCTGAATGGACTTACAACTTTTTACCAGATTTGCAGTTTACCAGACTGTGACAATAAAGCTTCTCTTCTTGAAATCTTCCACTCGTGGTATTTTTCTGTTAGAGCAGTACCTGGTGACTAAGACAAAAGATGTTCTACATTCTACTTTGGTGAGTAGTGTCTGGGATCTTAAAAGCCTGTGAGTGACTATCTAGGATACTCCACTGGTCTTACTCTTCTGGAGCAAGAAATAATGAAGAAAACTAAAGAAACAAGAGAAAGATTAGTCCAAAGGACTGATGGACCACATCTACAACGACCTCCAGCAGACTGAATCCAGTCCAACTAGATGGTGCTGGGCTGACACCACTGACTGCTCTCCCAAGGATCACAACAAAGAGTCCTGAACAGAGCTGGAGACAAACATAGAACAAAATTCTACGCAAAAAAAAAAAGACCAGACTTGCCGCCTGACAGCATTTGGAGATACTCTGAGAGTATGCCCTTCAGACACTCTGTCATCTAAGTAATGCAGTCACTCCTGACGATCACATTTCACCAAAGATTGAACAAGCCCCTAAAACAAAAGGAGACTAAAGGAGCACACCAGCCCAGGGCCAAAGACTAGGAGACAGGAGAGCACAGAAAAGCTGCTTATGGGGAACCCAAGGTTAAGAAGAAAGAGTGTTAACCAGTTGTGGGGTTGTTAATTGATGTCACAAAACAAAATGTGTACTATTTGAGGAGAAACTAGTTTGTTCTGTAAACCATCATCTAAAGTCCAAAAACAACAAAAAAATTATGAAATGCTCTACTCTGTTCCAGATGCTACACTAAGCACTAGGGAAATAAAATGAGTAATAACTGATTTTCACCTGCAAAGCTCACAACCCAGAAGAGACCCTACCAGTAATTTCACTCTATGTTGATACATGCAATCAGGAAGAAAACTCAAGTCTTTGAAAGTGAGAAAGAAGGGTTCCTAATTTTGTGTGTGTCATTGGAGACAGGGAGGACAGTGAAGACAGGGGCAACTATAAGTAAAGCATGTGTAACCCAAAATATGTGCAGCATTGCTACGCTTCTTAAATGCATTGGTAATTCTTGGTCTGTTTTGTTCATTACTCTATGTTCAGTGTCTAGAACAGCTCCTTCTTGAAAAATAGTTGGTGAACAAAGTAAATAAATTAATTTTCCTCTCATTCCTGTAATACTTAGTCATTTTTAGGACTTCATTCACATACTAATATTACAAACTATGGAATCTGCATAGTTGTTTACTGGAATGGGAAAAGTTCTAAATATTTTTAATAATCTAAACAGCCAGTGGGTTTTGAAAACCTTACCTCACAAAGCACAAGATATTCCTGAGACGTTACTGTGTTAGTCCCATGAAAGAATACATTGATATGTTATAACACAACACCAGGTTCTTTTGGGTATGTAGCTAAGGCATTAACTAGATCAAGATAAAAACAACCATGAGCTCCCCTTGCAATTACAAGCTGGGTCAAGATCAGAGAGGCCCCCAAGTCAAAACAAAAGGCCAAAGATATTAACCACTCAACTTGCTATTCCTTTATATTCATTTTATCAACTGTTTTGTGCTAGCGGTGGAGTCAAGATGGTGGACTAGACACACATCTCCTTAATTCCCTCTGAAAACTAAGGCCTGGATTGATCATTAAATGGAGGTTTCTGGACACCCAGTGAACCCTAGGACATGGCATAAGGCTGTCATTTTGGACTACATGCCACTGAACAGGAAACTGCTTGTCTTTTGTCAAATCCCACTCTGGCTGAATTGGCTGGCCACTGTGGACTGAAGGTAACTGGTATTTTTAACTTTTTTTTCTTTTTGTTGGCTGGCAGGCAGGGGATGGGCTTAACCAGTAGCTACACAGACCCACAGTGCTAAAGTGATTAGCAGGTGGAAAAGTCACACTGTGAGAGCCCATGCCAGGCTCAGAGCACCACAGCCCCTCCACCCTCTCTTTTCAGACCACCTCCATAAATTCTGCTGTTTCGTGATGGTGGGACAGCTTGACGGGTATGCCATCTTGTTTGACTGGGAGGTAGAAAAACCCAACTGGGGGCCTCATCAGGGATTAATTCCCAGGCTGGGAGGCAGTCCCAGTCTGGGGAGTGCTTTTCCAACAGAAAAATTGTGTTGAGCACAGTGTAGCCTTATGGCAGGGGCCTGGAAGGGGATGACAGCAGCAGCCTGTCCTATTTTGAACTATATCACTGCATCTGGGAACAGCTGATCAGGTCCCTCTGTAGTCAGCCAGAAGGAGGGGCTTACCATACCTGACAAACTGACTGATTTTGGAAGTGGTCAGGTAGCTTTCACATTTTAAGATAAGACTGCTTAGAGAAACAGCTGTGGTGCAGCCTGACAGAATCTCTTCCAGCCTTTACTGACCCTCTTCATAAGGTGGGCTGATGGCTCTCCAATGACTCCATCAGTAGGTCCATGTCTTTGCCAGCCTGGAGGCAGAGCCTGCTACCCCAGAGATTCCACTGGGCCCAGTCACTGGAGGACATAGAGGTAGCTGGTGATCAACCTCCTTCTCAGAATTGCACCTCACCTTCTGTTAAATCAACACCAGAGAATCTAAACAGCCTCTAGATGTCCCAAAAGTAGCAAATCATAATCACTCACTCAGAAAAAAAAAAAAAATCCACCCATGGATTCAGAAAACTCTCAAAATAAGGAACCAAAGAACTTTCCAGATGCAGAAGCCTTTCTGAAACTATTGGAGGTCAAGTACAAAAGAATTACATAGAAAGCCCTCCTAGACATTGCACAAAATGCATAATAGCAAATGAAAAAATAAGCAGGCTGCTCAAACTGATGGAACACCAGCATTCTCAAATCCAACACATCAATAACAAAATTAGGCAATTCAATTCAAAGCCAAAAGAGCACAATTCAACAACTAAAAACTAGACTTTCTAACCTTGAAGATAGAGCTAGTGACACCAGCATCTATGAGGAGGAATCAGAGAAAAGAAACAAGAAAAATGAAGAAGCATTAAGAAACATGTAGGACTCTATTAAGAGGAATAATCTACGATTAATTGGAGTCCCTGAACAGGGAGGGATACCTGAAAACACTAACAGTATTGCTGTTGGGTTACTGACAGAAATTATGAGAGAACATAGATATCCAAGACATATATCAAATGCCGCAAAATGTAGACAAGAAAGACACCAAGGTGTATTATAATCAAACTTAACAAAATGAAACATAATCAGAAACTGTTAAAGGCAGTGAGACTCAAAGCAAAGCTAACATTCAGAGGGAAACCCTTTAGGCTTTTATCTGACTTCCGAGCGGAAATGATGTTAGTACAGAGGCAGTCGAATGAGCCATTCAAAGACTTGAAGGAGACAAACTTCCAAGAATTATATATCCTCCAAAACTGTCTTTGAAATATGAAGATGAAATTGCTTTTTTGTTAATAAAAATGAGAAAGGAAAAGACAACTTTGAAAAATGTTTCCCCTACAGGACAGGAGAGCAAACAATTGCTGAATACACCCCCATCACCACTGACAAAAGAGGATCCTAACGGAAGTATTAAAGCCATCAATCAAGCTATTATTTTATAAATATTAAAAACAAACAAACAAACACACAAAAAGCCAAATTATTGAGAGGCAAGAAAAGATAAGATAATCAGATAGCTTTCCATTAATAAATATATTTATCTTATTGGTGGTACAATGGCTAAAAGCTTGGCTGCCAACCAAAAGGCCAGCAGTTCAAATCCTCCAGCCACTCCTTGGAAACCCTATGAGGCCATTCTACTCAGTCTTACGGGGTCACTATGAGTTTGAAATCTACTCAACAACAAATCTGTTTACTCATGTTAAGCCTTTGGGCCTGAATTAGCTAATCATGACTTTAAAAAACTCTGTTATGTGTGTCTCTCTGCTTGAGTTTAGAAATTTCAAGTATTTGCCCTGCTTGCATATGTTATTCACACATCTTTTTTCCTCATTATTCCCTTTTTATCTACATCAGATTTACTTAGTTTTCAAAGTATCACACAAAACTGTGATAACCACCTTTAAGATAACATTTCTAATTAAACATTGAAACAGAATTTAAGGTGGAAAATATTCTTCTATGACTAGGTTCTTGGTATACTCCTAGCACTTTTGAAACTAAAACTGGAATAACTCCAGTGTCTTATCAGTCATATGCTTAGTAATACAATCTATTAAATTATTTAATAACCCATGGTTTTTTGAGCAAGATGTTCAGTTTCCAAGAGTTCCACTTTCTATCTATGTTTTTTCTGCTATTGATTTTGACTTTTACAGCTTTATGATCTGAGAAGATGCTTTGCAGTAATTCAACAGTATGAATTTTGTTGAGAATTGCATTGTGTTCTAACACATGGTCAATTCTGGAGAATGTTCCATGTACACTGGAGAAAAAGGTGTAATTGTTCGCTGATGGGTAGAAAGTTCTGTATATATCAGTGAAGTTTAATCGAGTAAGGAGAGCAGTAAAAGCTTCATATAGCTGGGCTTGTAAATTTGTATGGGAACGTACATTTTCACTCAGTCATAATTAAAAAAATTATTTTAAAGAAAATGTGCACAATAAATCCCATTTACTGGTGAATATATTGCTTTTCATCTAAACTGAAAAAATCCCACTGCCTTCGACTCCTAATGACACTATAGCACAGAGTAGAACTATTTTGTAGAGTTTCCAAGAGGTGCCTAGCAGATTTGAACTGTCAATTTTTGGTTAGGAGACAATAGCAAATAACCACTGTGTCACCAGGATTTCCTTCTAAAGGCAAAAATTTTCATATGCTCATGTATTCTGTGTGACCACTCACTCATTACAGGATTTCCCAGGGGTATATACAAATCATGATCAGTGAAGTTTGGCTTCGAACAATTATCCTAATTGTAAATATGACAATAATTGCTAAGTTTTCATAAAAATTCTTTGGTTTGGTGAATTTTTGATATTTTGTCTTTACCAAAAAAAAAAAAAAAATTACACCCTACATGTTACAAACTTATTTAACTTGTAATTCTCTCCTAAAAATTCTTCAGTGACTCAGTTAACTTTTATCTGCTCGGATTTCACTTCACCATCTAATTAGAGAAATCCTAGCTATAGGTCATCCCGCTAGAGACAATAAAAGCTGTTTTCAGCCTTCTGTAGTCAGCTAAAGTCATTTTTTCAGTCCTTTAATAAACCAATTTCTCTAAATGAGCAAACACTTTATGTTTAATCTATGGTCGGTGATGAGACTTCATTTGTATCAGAAGTCAAAAAAGTACATGGTGAAAAAATTATCTTGAGGTATATGATTCTTTCAAACACGGAGAATACAGCTGGTCTAGGCCTCATGGACAATACATAGAAAGAAGTCTCCATTGTGGTATCTACTTAGGCCAGAGTAGTCCGAAACGGAACGAGAAGGTACTTTAGAAAATGACTCCTGGGACCAGCTTCTGGCATATTAATTTTTTTTTTCCATTTGCCTGAGAGAAAGAAGAAAAGATTTTACAACCAAATGATTTGGGAATAGATTCAAATGCAGCAATCTTTCATTATTACCAGCTTCCAAATTCCTACTCCTTTCTCTCTCTGACTTACTTAGTCTCAACATCTTCATGACTAAAATATATTCTGACTTCAACTCTGATGAAACCTTAATCTTCACCAGATGTCTGTTCTCTTACTGAGTGATCTGTCCTAGATTGTCTGCTTCTCAGCTCTTTTGCTAGTTTTTTTACAACTGTAAAATTATTGAATTTTTTACCTGAACCTGTCTCCTTGTGGTTTTCACATAGCATTAAGTCCATCTCATTTTGATTTTTGTTCCGTTTCTTGCCTGGTGTCATTTTTCCCTTGCCCTCCTGGTTACATTTCTTTCAACAAATTAGGCATAGTATTGACCAAGGGACAGTACATTGCATTTTGATTCTTTTCTCTCATCCTTTCAACAGGTGACATTGGGCTAACGATCTCTGCCAGATTTTTGACATGGACTTATCTTCCCTGCTTTGCCAAGATTATGAGGATATGAATGATTCATGCACGCTTTCCCTCACTCAGGCAATTATATTGTTTTAAATAACATTATTTTAAAATATTTAGTGATATGTAAAAGCAAAACTTTCAATTGATGTTTTAAGATATAAGCCACAATTTGAAGCACTGAAAGATTTTCTTTTTAACTCAAGTTGGGTTTAATCTGATGTGTTAGAGCTCACTATGCAGTTCTACAAGGGAAGAAAAATAAGGTCATCTCACCAGAAATAAAAAACGAAATACACTTCAATACATATGATGTCTATTTTTAAGTAGCAAGTGATGAAAGTAACTAATGCATCATGAGTAATAGTGTCACTAAAGCACTGATGGGCTAGACTAACTCCTTCCTTTGTGCATACTCTGCAGAGTTTATTGTGCTTAGTGTTGCTTCCCACCACTGACTGAACATATAACACTGGACAAGGAAGACCAATTAATGTGACTATTATTCAAATTTGTGCTCCAACCACTAAGTCCAAAGACAAAGAAACTGAAAATTTTCACCAGCTTCAGTAGTCTGCAATTGATGAAACATGCTATCAGAATGTATTGATAGTTACCAGTGATTAGAATGCAAAAGTTGGAAAGAAAGAAAAGACCAAAATGGATATCAGAAGAGACTCTGGACAATTTTATCATAAATGTTATCAGTTGCAGAAAGAAGTATGTGAAAATGACTGGGAGAAATCTATCACATCTGTTAAAATATTGAAGTACTTGCAGTCACCCTACAGATGAAGTATGGCACGGGTGTTTTGTACACAAATAGAAGTTTTATTTCAGATTCATCTATATTCTTGGGAACTACTGTCTCTGCTGTTACAACAGCCTTTCCCTTCTATGTGATATATCAATGTCAAAAATGTTAAAAAATATTCATGAATATAAATTTATCTGGTGTACTGAAACTAAATTTAAATTTTTCAAATAATTCCATTTGATCAATTGCTGTATGTTATTAAAAATTTTATTCAACAATTTTAGCTAACACCAGTAAGAAACCCCAGGAAGTGAAATTTAAAACACATGGTTATTTCATGAATACAGCTAAACGGCAGAATTTAGAGAAGTAGATCTTTTCCAGTTGGGTCTCCATCGACTTAGCAGCAGTGGACTTCATAAAATGATTAAGGTTAACACATATGTCACTATCAGGAAAAGCTCTTTTAAAAGAAATTTCTCTGAGTCTAAATATCCTGAAGAGAAATTTTCAATATTTAGGAGTCAGAAAAGAAAAAAGAAATATTAAGGCAAAATATGAAAGTGTATCTGTAAAAACCTGTTCCTTAGCAACACCTTAGTTTTCATAGTCATTTTCATATTTGTCATTGCCTCTGTTTTTACTTTTGCAATATCTTGGTTTTAAACAATAAAAGGAATATAATTGATAATTCAGCAATTTTATTTCCTATTTAAGAAAGTATTTTACTACCTAAAAAAGCCTAAGTTAGTAAAAGCATGCTTTGCAAACAACTTTTACTATCTTCTCTCCTTTTTTACAATTAAAACTAACAAAATGGTAACATGAGGGCAAAATCACACATTGATTTTGACCAAATTTTCTAAATCCATTTCAATCACCAAAGGAATAAAAAAGATATGCTTCTGAAATACACGAAACACTTTGTTGTCGCACCATTTTTTTTTTTATTTAAGGACAATGGAATTTTGAGTGAGAACACCTCACTCCAAAGTTATGTGTCAAAAACCATGACTTCCAGTCTGAGCTACAAAATTTAAACCTTAGGTGATAAATACATTGAAATTTCGAGGAGAGGATTGAAGAAGAATTAATTTCAAAGAATTAATCCCCCATGTGTGTGCCTTTCTAACTTATGGTAGTCTCATTTGTTGCAGTACAGTCATGGTCCATAGGGTATTTAAGGCTGTGACCAGTCAAAAGCCCAAAGTCTCTCCCTCAAAAGCCCCTGGATGAGTTCCAGCCACCAACCTCTTAGTTAGCAGCCAAGTACTTAAGAGTTGTGCCTCTCTAAACCAAAACCTGTTGCCATGCAGTCAATTCCAACTCACAATATCTACACTTAAGGAGACATGGAACAACATTAACTCCCTCGGAGCCCTGGTGGCATAGGGTTAAGAGCTTGGCTACTAACCAAAAAGCTGGCAGTTCAAATCTACCAGCTGCTCTTTGGAAACCCTATGGGGCAGTCCTATTCTGTGATATAGGGCCACTATATGTTCGAATCAACTCAGTGGCAACAGACTTAGGTTTTGGGGTTTCTTGTTGCTATTGCTGTTTTGTGGAGAGTTGTGATACTAAACCCAAAATCAAACCAAACTCACTGTTATTGAGGAGTTAAAAGTTGTTCTGTGTCCTCTTGAGGGTAAAGATTATATTCTAGTTTACACCTTCCTATCCCACTCATCTCCAACACATCATACATAAGAGAGCTCATCAAATGCTAGCTGTATTGACTTGAATGAACTTTCCGAGTTATGAATGACTAACAATGTGTTTAGAGCTTTCCTCTACCCAACCATTGTCCCATAGCTGGTTGTCAAGCGTTAGTCTCAGTTTTGTTTCATTTTTACATCATCATTCTTGTTGTTAGTTTGCTTATGGAATACATTTGATTGGCCTTATCAATACAGAAAGGAATAAAAGCAGAGGAAATACGACAAGGACTTCTTCAAAACTGCTTTAAACATGGAAATTCATCAAATTTTAGAGCTGGAAGGTCTTTGGATTCTATCTAGTCCAACTCCTTCATTTTATATGTAGTTAAACTCAGAGATGCTGTGACTTACCAAAAGACACATCTAGTCAAAATTAAAAATAGAAACCATGTCTCTGACATCTAATTCAGAAAACATTCCTTTATACTCATGCTATTTTCCAATTTGCATATTTTTTTAAACAAAAGCAAGTCATCACCACTAGCTTAAAAACTGTAGAATCTGCAATGTAGAAAGTCTTTGATTTCTATTCCACTTACTTCACCATATTTATCACTAAAAAGTTTAATATTTATTCTTGACCAATTCTTGCATTGTTACATATAATTCTAAAAATTTGACTTTAAAATCTTTCATAATTGCAGAATTAACTTGAAAGTTGTTATAGAATCAATTGGTGCATTTTTATTTCAGATTTTTTATGTGTTTGAATCAAATTTGGATATATATGTGGGGTCCTTGGGTTTGGATTTTTTATATTATATACATATAAGTGTGTATTGAAAAAAAATAGATATTATTTGAACTGATTAAAGGCTTCCTTCTTTTAGTCATGAACATGTAAACTTTGAATTTTTGGAAATCATCAAAGATGCATTTATAATCCAAGTGCATATTTACTCATGTTTTGGGTTATAATAAATAACTTAAAAATTGTTATTTCTGCTGTATAATGAGAAATGAGATTCTGTATGTATATAGGACTGTGCTGGCACAGTGGTTAAAGTGCTCTGCTGTAGCTGAAAGTTTAGCTGTTGGAGCCCATCTACCCATATAGCAGACTGCTATATCTTTCTCCTATTAATCACACTTCCTTAGTCTGTAGTGCTGCCAAGCAAAAATGCCACGGATAGATGTCTTTTAAGAAGATAAATTTATTCTCTGACAGTCTAGCGGGCTAGTTTAGGTGTCAGCTCCAGGGGCAGACTTTTTCTCTTTTGTCAGCTTTGGGGAAAGGTCTGTCATCAATTTATTCTGTCATAAATTTATTCTCTGACAGTCTCCTGTGGAGAAAGATATAGCAGTCTGCTTCCTTAGAGATTTACAGCCTTGGAAATCCCATGGGGAAGTTCTATTCTGTCCTATAGGGTCGCTATGAGTTAGAATTGACTTGAAGGCAATGGATTTTTTTTTCTTTTTTTAGTTTTGGCATACATATGAATTCTCCTTTTTCGAATGTCTTCTCTCACGTACACTTAAACTGAAAATCCTCTCTTTGGAGAAAACAGAGGCAGGCTGAGAACAAAAACACTTTCTCAAAGGGATATATTCAATGTAGCCATTTTTGATGTATTTTTCCCAGTGAGCTAGGTTAAAGAAGCCAAATTAGCTTATAGGAATTATCTTGAGTATTTTTCTCCTCCCCGGTCTATTTCACTGACAGTAGATGACATTTATGATATCATACATATTGTGGTTTCAGATTATATTTGATTCTAAACTTACAGCTGTTGCTTGCCATTGTACTAATTCATCTAAACTGAAACAATAGTTTGGAGACTACATACTGTATAATGCCACATTTCTGTTTTTGTTTTACCCCATAGCCCCAAGAGTTCATTGCATATTCACTATTTCAACTGCTCTCTTACACCTCAGAAAAACAACAGTGACTGATTTCCTTCTGGTCCTCTGCTAGAAAGAAAGGAGTTTTATGTAACACATTTACCTAATGACTTCATCCAGTAGAAAAGCTCTCCTTGCATGACTCTTCTAGCAAATAATAAGAATCAACAAAATGCTGGGAAGAGATGAAAACTCTGTATTTGAACTTTCTCTAGTTCAAATTCTCTCTTGGCTCTTACACAGTGTCTAATAATGCGTTGGCTCACACCTACTTACAAAATCTAACAAGAAATTCACGTAAATGTCATAGTGTTTTATTAACATCACTGTTTTATTCACCATGCAATGACATTTTGCAGTATAGTGCCCAAGGAATTTTCACTGAAGTGTTTACTTTATAGGAATTTATAATTTATAGGAAATGACAAACATTCCCTTAGAGATGTGTAGTTATTACACTCTAATTTCACATTTGTCCTTACAGTGAATTGTTCTAGCCTATTTTAACTTACTATATATTAAAAGGGCTTTTATCCATGTCAGAGACAGAGAAACATGAAATCTGACTAGAAAGAGTCTAAGAAGTTAAATAAATGACACACATAGAGATAAATTTTTCAGTAAGTAGAGACATTAAAAGACAGAGTATTGAATTTTTATTTTATGAAAAGATTGAACTTTTTAACATTCAAGTAAATCTTAAGATCAGAGCACCTTGTGCAAGGTGGACAACTCATGGTAACTCTCCAATGTTCACGGAGGATGCCCTGCTGTGAATACTATTGAATAAAGTAGACGAGGCCTGGGCGACAGGTCTCTTATCCACTTCACTTTTCACCCTGTATAATTAAAGCTACAGTAGTGTATGTAAGAAACAAAAGCTGAAATTGAACAACTGATTATAAAGTTTTTAAAATGTAAAACTGATGTTCTCAGCACTCTGTGAATGATTCAGAGCCGAGTTTTATGGTGTCACATGCATTTAAAATTGAAACTTAAATTTATTTTACAAATAATAGCTTGTATGTAAGTATGTGGATTCATTCTGAAGTTTAAACAAGGGCCAAAATCTGAAGAACAGATATGACATTTCACATGAATGTCTTCAATTAAAACATTTACCCTTTTCTATGGATATTTGTAAATATACCATCATTGCTCTGTTCTTTAAGATTTTCTCCCTAAAATAACTGCATATTGTCGTCTCTTCAACAGTCACTTCTCTGCTGACTCAGTCCTGTCACTGACTGAAACCACATTTTCTAATTCCAGACGCTAAATAGGCTGTTCACTCGTCTCCATTTGCTGCCTCAGTGTTACCTCAAAGGCAACAGACCTAAAATTTTCTTCCACTCTGGCTTCTAGCCAGAGAAGTCTCATAAACACTCTCTTAATACCCAGGCTTGAAACTTCAGGGTCATCTACAACTTAATTACAGTGGGTGAAACAACGGGCTGAAACGGAGCAGTGATTGTGAGGACCATGCAAAACCAGGTAGCATTTTGTTCTCTTGTACACAGTGTTGCTATCAGTTGGAACTGACTGGAAAGTACCTAACAACAAACAACATAAATCAATCCACTTATCAGCATCCAGACAATAAAACGTAACTGGTGATTGCTCTTTCATAAGATCTATCAATTCTTCCAACTACTGTCTTAGGTTCATTTCCAGAAAAGCAAAACCTGAAACAGGGACTTGGGCATAGGTGATTTACCAAATATGTAGGTGAATATATAACGAGGTCTGACTACTATGTTCGCTAACTCATTCTCTAAAAAGTGCTACTTACCTCATCGCTGACTACCACTGTGGTCACTTTTGAAGTATTCCCCTCGGGAGGCTATACACTGAGACCAGCACCTAGTCGACCCTTCTAAGCAATTTTGGAACTCTTTTCCTGGAATGGCAGTCAGAGCTGTTGTCATATGATCCTTGATGTCCTGAATGTCATCCAAATGTCTTCCTTTGGATATTTCCTTTACCTTCGGGAGTCAGGTCAGGTGAGTAGGGAGGGTGTTCTGATACAGTTATTTGGGGTTATTTGGGGCTAAAACCTCCCTCACAGACAGTGCTGTGGGAGGTGGTACACTGTTGTGATGCAAGAGCCAAGAGTTGTTGGTGAAAAGTTCAGGTCGTTTTCATCTAACTTTTTCATGCAGTCTTTTTGGCATTTCCGAATAGTAAACTTGGTTAACTGCTAGTCCAGTTGGTACAAATTCATAATGAACAATCCCTCTGATATCAAAAAAGTTTAGCAACATCGTTTTAACTCTTGATTTGGACTGACAGAACTGTTTGGATCATGGAATATTGACTGACTTCCATTGTACTTGTTGACACTTTGTTTCAGGGTTGTATTGCTACACCCATGTTTCATCAACATTGATAACATGGCCAAAAACATTGCCTTCCTTCTCCAAAAGGACTCGGCAAACTTCAATTTTCCTTTGCAGTTTTGCTCATTGGTAAGTTCCTTTGGGATCATTTTCATACATCCTTTTCTCATGCCATGATTTTCAGTTATAATTTTTCTGTTTTTCTAATGATGTCTATTTTGTACACTATGCTTCTTATGGTCAGCTGATGATTTTGATGCACAATTCAATGAATTTTTGCAATGTTTTCATCAGTTCTGCTCAGTTGCTGGCCACCATGATGTATCTTCTTCAGTGATGCTTTCTCTCTCCTCAGAAAAACATTTAATCTCTTTGTACACTGTCATTTCTTCATGGAATTATTCCTATAAACAAGGACTAACATGTCCTGATTCACTTCCACTCTTGCAAAGTTTAATAAAAAAATTCATGTTTGTTTGTTGCTCTAACTGAAGCTCTGACATTCTCATGATGGCACACAAAAACACACAACAATAATGAATGTCATTCAGCAAGACACTGCCACACTTTGACATAAACACAGTTGTGAGACACTCATATACCAATATTATAAAACCTTACTAAGTTGTTTGTACAGTGATGCCAATGTAAGTAAACAGTGGCAAGTTTGCAAACTCAATTATAAGACCTTGTATGATGGGACCTCTGAAGGGAAACAAGCATGCCGTTAAAAGAGGAGAAGTCACTAAGCAAGAATGAGGTTTTATGTGTGTTCTAATTCAGCCTGACTTCATGAGGGTTCTCGAACTACACCAAAGTGGCCCCATACTGAAGTAAGAGGCCAGTCAACAATGACTTGTGGTGAAGAGCCCATAAACTCCAGGACAGAAAGCTTCCATTTGGCCATGATCAACTCTTCACAAGTCAACGGTTGTGAGTCCTTAGCAGCTAACACTCCTAGTAGATAGTGGATGGGTACATCCGTTCTGTACAATGTCTACTATAATATCCAAGTGTTCACTACAATATTGCTGCATGTGGTTGAGTCTGTTCTAACTAATAGTAACCCTATGTGACACAGAAAAGTCACCTGAAAGACTTTCCTAGGCTGTAGTATTTACAAGAAAACCCTGGTGGCATATTGGTTAAGCACTACATCTGCTAACCAGAAAGTCTACAGTTTGCTTCACCAGGTGTTCCTTGGAGTCTCTGTGTGGCAGTTCTACTCTATCTAGAGGGTCACTGTAAGTCTGAATCAACTCAATGTTTTGCTTTTTTTAAAGAATATTTATAGAAACATAACCAAGACTTTTTTTCTACAGAGCCACTGATGGGTTTGAACCAGTGTCCTTTTGTTAGCGGCCAAGTGATACTCACTGATATTTTAAGAAATTCAGAGATTTAATTATATCCAGAAAAATAAAATTAATAATGGTTTTAAAACCCATTTCTCCTGTTCCTCTATAGTACATTTGCAAAGTTCAGTAATTATTTATAGAATTTGTTTTTTCTGTGACGTAACATGCATGGCAGTGTCAAATACAACCATGAATAACTAATGACGTTTTATCGCTAACAGCATAGTGCAAATTATTCTCTGGATTCTGAGTTTTGGCAGATAAAACTTTTCTTCACACAAACTCAAACACATACATGCAGGCATGTAGTGCCACTGTGTTGGTTCTAACTCATAGCAACAGAATGAAACACTGCCAGGCCCTACACTATCTCCACAGTTTTTGCTATGCTCGAGCTCATTATTACAGACACTGTGTCAATCCATCACCTTGAGGGTATTCTTTGTCACTGACCCTCAACTTTACCAAGCATGGTGTTCTTCTCCAGGAACTGTCCCCACCCATAGCATATCCAAAGCATGGGAGAGGACATCTCACCATCCACCCTTCTAAGGACCATTTTGGCTGTGTCTTTTTTAAGGCAGATTTGTTTATTCTTTGAAAGTTCATGGTATAGTCAATATTCTTCCTCATGCCATAACTCAAAGACATCAATACTTCTTTGGTCTTCCTTATTCGCCACTCAGCTTTTGCTAACACTAAAGAACAGAGTAGAACTGCTCTAAAGAGTTTCCAGGAAGTACCTGGTGGATTCAAACTGCCAACATTTTGGTTAGCAGACATAGCACTTAACCACTATACCACCAGGGTTTCCGCACAAGGTGTATGAAAATACTGTGGTTTGGGTCAGGCGCACCTTAGTCCTCAAAGTGATATTTGCTTTTTAACACTTAAAGAGGTCTTTTGAAGCAAAACATTGCAATATGTTGTTGATTTCTTCACTACTGTGTCCTCGATTACTTCAATATTTTCTCTAATTGTCATGATGTTCCTTACTGGTCAGATTATGAGAATTTTTGCTTTATGTTGAGATATGATCCACACTGAAGGCTGTGGTTTTGATCTTGATCAGTTAGAGCTTCAAGTCCTTGTCCCTGTCAACAACCAAGGCTATATCATCTTCATACCTCAGATTGTTAATGAATCTTCCTCCAGTCTTCATACCATGGCCTTCTTTATATATTCCAATTTCTTGGATTATTTGCTCAACATACAGATTAAATAAGTATGATGAAGCACACCTTTCCTTATTTTAAACCATGTAATATCCCCTTGTTCTGTTCCAACAACTGTCTCTTGGTGCGTGCATAGGTTTCACAGAAGCACATTCTTTACAATATTATCCATAAGTTGCTATTATCCCCAGAGCTGAATGCCTTTTTATAGCCAATAAAATACAGGTAAACATCTTTCTAGTATTTTCTGCTTTTAGACGAGATCCATCTGACATCGATAATGACATTCCTCATTTGACTGTCTAAATCCAGCTTGATTTCTGGCAGCTCCCTGTTGATGTAGTACTGTATTGCTGTTTTTGAATAATCTTCAGCAATATTTTACCTGTAAGTGATATTAGTGATACTGTTCCATAATTCCTGCATTCTGTTGGACCACCTTTCTTTGGAATGGACAGGAATAGGCGTTTCTTTCAGTTGGCTTGTCAAGTAGCTAACTCCAAATTTCTTCGCATTAAGTGAGCGCTTTTAGTGTTGCATCTGCTTGTTGAAGCATCTCCTTTGGCAGTCTGTTAGTTCCTGGAGCCTTGATTTTCACCAGTACGTTCAGAGTAGCTTGGACTTTTTCCTTCCCTGTCATCAGTTACTGGTCATATGCTATCTCTGGAAACAGTTGAATGAATCTCAATCATTTCTTTATGATATGGTGACTGTGTATTTTTCCATCTTCTGTTGATGCTTCCTGTGTCATTCAATATTTTGCCCAAAAAATCCTTCAGTACTGCAATTTCAGGCTTCAATTTTTTTCATCAGTTCCATTAAATTAAAAAGTGCCTATTATGCGTATTATTTTTGGTTCTCAAACTCAAAGTCTTCATACATGTCATTGTAATACTTTGTTTATGAAGCTGCCCTTTGAAATCTTTTGTTCAGCTCTTTACTTCACCATTTCTCCATTTACTTTAACACTCTACCTTCAAGAGCAAGTTTCAGAGTCTCTTCTAACACCCATTTTGATCTCTTCTTTTCCTATCTTTTTAATGACCTTTTCCTTTCTTCACATGTGATGTCCTTGATGTCATTTCACAACTGATCTGGTCTTTGGCCATTAGTGTTCAATTCATCAAATCTATTCTTGAGATGGTACCTAAATTCAAGTGAGATAAATTCAAGGTCATACTTTGGCTCATGTGCACTCATTTTAATTTTCAACCTCAATTTCAACTTGCATATGAGCAACTGAAGGTGTGTTCCACAGGTGGTCCCTCGCCTCAGTCATCTGGTTATAAAGATGTAATTGAGTTTATTTTTGCATTCGTCTGTTGAAGTTTACAAGTATAAGTCTATGTTTATGCTTTGGGGGAAAAAAAAAACAAGACCATTTTCAGCAAGAAGCTGTTGGTCTGTCAAAATTCTATCTTGTGATCTCTAGAGTAGTTTCTATCAACAAGTCTGTATTTTGCAACTATGGATTCTTCATCTTTGTTTCCAACTTTCACA
The DNA here is from genome assembly GCA_028571685.1 of Heterohyrax brucei. Classification (NCBI taxonomy): domain Eukaryota; kingdom Metazoa; phylum Chordata; class Mammalia; order Hyracoidea; family Procaviidae; genus Heterohyrax; species Heterohyrax brucei. The sequence goes on from CM053148.1 coordinate 112,253,705, forward strand.
TTCCAATCATCAGTAATTATCAATGCATACTGACTGCATATTTGGTCAGTTGCAGACTGCAGTTTCTTCATCTGTGCAATTAGAGGTTGGTGAGTAAATTTTAATAACAGTTGTTTTTAACTGGTCTTCCTTGTAGGTCTGTGGATATTATCCTATCGCTGACATGGTTGTACTTCAGGATCAATGTTGAAATGTTCTTTTTAACAATGAATGTGATGCCGTTCCTCTTCAATTTTTCATTTCCTATGTCATTGATTGAATTATGTCCCCTCCAAAATATGTATAGCATTATGACTGAGTTGTGATTCCCAGTATTGTGTAGTTACCCTCTATTTTGTGACTGGGATTTTGTATAAATTATAAATCCTAACTTCTGCTTGTGGTTAATGGGGCAAGATTGGATTATGTTAAAGAGAATTGGAGTGAAGGTCACATCCCTAATCTAATAAAAAGGAGTTTCTCTGGCAAGTGATAAAAGGAAAGGGAAATAAGCAGTGAGTTGGGGGCCTCATACCTTCAAGAAAGCAGAGTGCCTCCTTTGGGGCCTGAGGCTTCTTCACTGAGATGCTCCCAGACTGAGGGAAGATTGATACATCACAAACATCTTCCTCCAGAACCAACAGAGAGAGAAAGCCTTCCCCCAGAGCAGTGCCCTCAATTTGGACTTCTAACCTACTGGACTGTAAAATAATAAACTTCTCTTTGTTAAAGCCATCCACTTGTGGTAGTTCTTTCATAGCAGCACTAGATGACTAAGATATCCCGAACATTAGACTATGATTGCTTGATTCAAATGGCCAGTACCAGTTCATTTAGGCTCACTGATACCCTGAATATCAATTTTTTCTCGTTCCCTTTCATTTTCAGTGACTTCTGATTTTTCCAGGGTCAAGTTTGTACATTCCATGTTTTGATTATTAACGGTTGTTTGCGGTTGCTGCTTCTCATTTTGAGTTGTGCTACAATAACAAATGAAGTCCTGAAATCTCTACTCCATCCACACTACTAAAGTTGACTCTACTTTGAGGAGGAAGCTCTTCCTCAGTCATATTTTGAGTGTCTTTCAACCTAAGGGGCTCATCTCCTGCTACTATATCAGGCAATGTTCTGTTGCTATTCATAAACTGTTTACTGGCCTTTTTTTTTTTGGAAGTAGTCTACCAGATCTTTCTTTCTAATCTATCACAGACAGACAAGTAGGGGATGCATGCATAGATACAAACTCAAACAATCATGCATACATACCAAGAACTGGTTTTGACACAAAACTTGTGGGACTACCTGCATAGCCATCAAATATTGATACACAAAATGGAAGCAGAGGGGAGTTTTTAGATATCGTCAATGATTGAGGCAAAATTTTTCTCCTCAAACATTATCCTTAACTTTCAATACAGAAAAATACAATAGATAATATAATAACTAGTTATGTGCTTTTCAGACAAAATAAAGGTCACATTTTGTCATCCTTCAATGAGACTATTTTAAAAACTACAAATAGTGCTGTAGCTCACATTTTCCCCTGCTAGTCTCTTTCCTTTCCTTCTTTCTCCTGAAGTGAACTCTAACAAAATTCTAGTTTGTGTACATAGGTTCTACATTTATGGCTTTCCTAGTAACTTTTAATATTATTTTGTGGCTATTTTAAAATATTCATAAATTATGTCATATTGCATGCCTTTTTATCCAATTGCCTTTTTCTTTTTTCTTTATCTTATTTTGAAGATGCAAGATGACACATATTGATCAAGTTTATATATTTTAATTTCTGGATATCTCACCAAAGGGACATACTATGATATTTAATCCATTTAATTTTTTTTCTTTTACAAGCCATGATGTAGTAAACATATTTATGTATTTCTTCTTTGCAAGAATAATTTAAGATATATCTTGAGGTGAGATTCCTGGGGCAGTCAGCAAAAACTGTCAAATTGCTTACCAAGATAATCTATGTTTTAGGTTGAACCTGTCAAAAGTTATTTCATTAAATCACAATATCTAAGTTTTTAAAATACATTTTACATTTTAAAAATTACTAATGTAGACATTTCAAGAGTTCCTACGTTTAACATATCGTGCAACTTTATTTTTAGTGACCTCATGTAATAAGAACCTAACCACTACAAGCACAAATAATTACTGTTGTATTAGTCTTAAAGTCTCTTTCCTTTACACACTGAGTCCACCAATCTCAGGGAGGTTGACTATGGCAGCTTTTTCTGGTGATCCACAAGGTCTCGTATGTCAATGTGAATCCTGTCTTGTCAAAAAGTAAATCCAGTCCCAGCTCAGCTGGAACAGATGATCACCAAGGACAACAAAGACATGAGGGAAAAAAAAAAGCCCAGAAGACAGAAGGATCCATGTGAGTGGGAGACTGTATCAACATGTGACCAGAAGAACCAGATGGTGCTTGGCCACCACCAAAGACAGCAGTGATGGGGCACACAATGTAGAATCCCAGTGGCAACATGAGCAAAAAAGGGCACACCTCAAGAATGTCACTAAAAGACTGCAATTAATGGTCCAAAGATCTGGGAGTTCCCCTGGGAGCATGACCCTTAGAGCTGCTGATGTTCCTGAGCAGGAAACATTACTGAGGTCAACCCTTTGGACAGGAATGGGTTGCACTTGGGTGTGCAATGTGACCACATGGTGTGTACACTTCATGGTTCTATGCACCTATAGGACGTAGTTCTCCCGGTCTCTTACTAGAAGGGAGAGAAGAAGGTGGAGAGCAGGGGATAGGAGATTTCTGAGAGGATACGACATGTATAGAATGGAAAGGAGGAGTAGACTGTCACTGGGCAAGGAGAACAGAAGAAGCTGCAGACAGGCAGGCATGCAAATTTAATTGGGATTGTGTACATTTACTCAATCACAATTTAAAAAAAGGGAAATCCTAAAAATTGTGGTATTTGTGGATTTTTTCAATTATTTTGAAAGCAAGAAGTATTTTTCTTAGAACTCTTGAGTATACCAAAATTAATACTGAATATTTATGTAAAATTATTGGTGTTAAATAAATAAATTTTTCACCAACTAAAACAGTACCTCTGTCATGTGGCTTTCTCTTCTAGTATCTGAGGTTGCTCAGCATTTGAAAACTTTGTTTTAACAATTGAAATAAAGCAATAAGAAACTCAAAATGAATCATAGCCTTTTAAATCCACTGTATAACTATTATCATTTAATATGAAAAATAGCTGACATTATTGATGCTTAGACAACTCTGTGCTAAATACATTACAAGTTGTCACTGATTACATTTTCTACAGATACCAACAATATCTCCTTTCCTACAAGCATTTCTACAATACCTTGTAAAATTTTGTCACGTCTATCAAGAGTTAGTGTCCAAAGCATTTCTCCTTGAATAGGAGGTGCCTTATAGCTGGTCATTCAACTTTTGGCTTACTTGAAAGCTATCCACTCTAGAACATCATGCTATGAGAAAACTGAGGCACAAGAAAATGCCACATACAGGCTCTCTAGTCAGCAGTCCTGGTCATCCAGTCATTCCAGTCTCCCCATTGGTCATCAGTTCATCCCTGGAGTTTGGGTCTGCCCCCCTGCAGCCACTGGGAAGCAGAGACAAGTCTTTCTCCCTGTGACCTGTTCAAAGTTCTGGCTCAGACTATCTATGAACATAGTAACATAACTGCTTTAAACCAATGATTTTTGGAATAATTTGCTACGTGACAATAAAAAAATTGGCCACAACCTGTTACTTTGTCATACTGTGGGGTTTTGTGAGTTGCTGTGATACTGGAAGTCACTCCACTGATATTCAAATAATGGCAAGGCCTCCCATGGTTGACAGGTTTCAGTGAAGCTTCCAGACTAAGACAGCCTAGGAAAAAGCCAAAATGATCTGCTTCTGAAAAAAAAAAAAAAAAAGTCAATGAAAACCTTATGGATAACAACAGCATAGTGCTGGAGGATGAGCACCTTAGACTAGTAAGCATTAAAAATATAATTGAGGAAGAGCTGCCTCCTCTAAATGGAGTCAACCATAATAACATGGATGGAATAATGCTTTTCACCTCAACATAAAGAAAATAAAAATCCTTACAAATGCACAAATAAGCATCATCATGATAAACAGAGAAAACACTAAGTTGTCAAGAAAATTTCATTTTGCTTGGATCAGTAATCAACACCCATGGAAGCAACACTCAGGAGATTATTTGGTTTCTAGTAACTATTTCATTGGGAAATTCTGCTGCAAAAGACCTCTTTAAAATCTTTAAAAGCAAAGATGACACTTAGATGACTAAGTTGTACCTGGACCAAGTCATGGTCTTTTCAATAGTCTCTTATGTATATAAACTGGACAATGAAAAATGACTTGATACATTTGCATGATGCTGTTGACAAGGAATGATGAATATACCATAGGCTTCCAGAAGAACCAGTGAACCTGCCCTGGAAGTAGTACAGCAAGAACGCTCCTTGGTTTGGACAAGTTATCCGGAGGACTCAGTCCCTGAAGGGGGGCATCATGCTTGGTAAGGTAAAGGATCAGTGAAAAAGGGTAAGACCTTCAGTGAGATGGATTGACACAGTGTCTGAAACCCTGGACTCAAACATACCTCTTATTTTGAGGATGGTGCAGGTTTGAACAATCTTTTGTTCTGCTATACATAAGGTTGTTATGAGGCAGAGCTGACTGTAGGCCTTCTAACAACAACAAAAAAAAAATTAGAATGCATGTGGTAAGTTTTTAAATTCTTATCACAGTTTCTTAGGTGTATTATTAATCCCATTCAACCAACGGACAAATGATGCTTGTTAATGGTTTCTAGTAATTAGTAAACTAGAAATTAGTTGTCTAGCAAATATCATCACTGTAAATGTTTCCATTGCATTCACAGCCTTCTAGTAGGGCTTGGGAGGAAGAAGAAGTATGTGCTAATTCAAAAATATTCATGAAAAATGTCCCATATCCAATTTTACATTCTATGAAGAGATCCTTAGTTCTGTCAGTTCTCTCAAGAGAAAACAAATTTTAAGCAATACAGCAGAAAGTACATTTGGAAAAGGTCAAAACTTTCCAAACTAGTTAATACCTTTGCCTTTCAAGCAGTTTGTACCCAATCCCCTTAGCTGCATCTTGGATTAGATAATTCTTATTGAAATTCACACTTGGGAGAAAAAATCATTGTTGTAAACCTGCCCCTTAGGATAAATCACACATTATAGTACACATTTTTTTCTAACTGGCAAAATATGTTCTAGTATTTTTGTTAATCAAATCTACTAAATATTGGTAAGTGACATTTAATAATAATAGATTGGTATTCAAATCATCACTTCCAATACTGACTATATCCCCGGCTAGATTTATTCCTAAGTTTGTTAGAGACATTTTTCTAGGCATCACGATCTAATATAACCTTCCTCGGTCACACCTCAGTTACCTGTTTTTATACAAATGCTGCACACCATCTACCTTTGGGTGCCATCTGTGCCCTCCCCGACGAGTTGTGTTCGTGAATATGCTATGCTGATTTTTTTTTTTTTGCAGCAAAATGTAAAAAATTAAAAAAAGAAAAATAGCATAGCAGCACTTTAGAAGATATCTCACAGGAGAAGGAGCAGGTAGCACACAACATTATTTGTATAAAAATACAGTAATTTTCTATCAAGACAGTTTTTAATCACTAACTGAAATTGTACTACTAATTAATTTATCTCTTTATTGTTTCCTTCCAGGAGAATAGATGCTGAGTCAGAGCAAGACCTTTTTCTAACTTCTCCCCAATGATGCATAATCATTCATTCAGCGAATTAATGATTTAAAATAAAAAATTAAAAAGCTGATTCTAAGAGTCTGTGGACATTCATATTGCAAAAATTCATTAGCAAACTTCAGATTTGATTATACCGATGACAGTGGCATAAGCAACCAAATATTCACTTATACTAGGAAGTAAAACTTGCACCCATATCAGCCTAAAACAATCACGACATTTAAAATGCCTCTCTTCCTTAAAGCCAGGAACTGTTATAATGGTTTACTTTTATCTCTGTACTTTCAACTTTAAATAAGGACAAAAAATTTTTTCAAGAGAAGAATAAAGAAAATATCATTGAACTTTGTATGTATATGTACAAACATTTAAAAATATGCTTCAAAAGAAAATACTATGATGTATTTCCGGAACAGCATCCATAAAAAAGAAAGGAATAGAACTGAATCCTAAACTGAAAAGATTAGGTCCAACAATAACTCAGTAGACTCTGTTCTCTGTTATTATATCAGGAAAAGTGATTTTGGGAGAATGAGATCACACATAAAATGCATTTTTATTTGTTTCGAATTTTAGATCTTTTTTGTATTCTGATTGTTCACATGTTTTTTCATGCCAATCTTTTATAAATATTCTAGCATGATCTTTTATTTCTAGAGAACTCCTGGTCATGAAAAGGCCTTATCACCTCTTTTCCTCATCCCTCAGCGACAAAGGAATCATATACTTAGAACACAAAAGGAGAACACTGAGTAATAGAAGTGGATTTTCCTTCAGAGCCTAATTAAGCAAAGTGAAATAATATGACAGATATTTGACTTATTATTTACCTGAATAAAATGCAAATACTTCTGATTGGCTCTAATAGCTGAATTTTCTACTGCTCAAAGAATAATTATTCGACTTAGATCTAGATTTTTAGACCTTTACCAAAAATCTTAGTATGTAAGTATATTGTGGATAGCATAACAAACTGCGACAAAGTTAGTGGATTAAAACAAGAGAAATTCATTTCCTCATAGTTCTAGAGGCCAGAAGCCTGGGATTAAGGCGTCTGCAAGGGCACTTTCCCTCTTGAAGGCCCTCGGGGAGAATACATCGCCTCTTCAGCGGTTGTGGCTTTCCTTAATGAGAAGCCGTGATACTCCAATCTCTGCCTCTGTGAGTACTCTGCCTTCTCCCCTTTTGTTTATATCTTTTACAAGAAGGCTTGTCATTGGAATTAGAGTCCACCTAGATAATCTAAGATGGTCTCCTCATCTCTAAATTATTGGTTATATCTACAAAAAACTTTTTGCAAATAAGGTTACATCCTACACAGGTGCCAGATATGTGGGTGTGGACATATCTTTGGAGGGATAATTCAGTCCGTTACATTTAAATTCCATTATACTCAAGAAATCATCTCTAATCTGTCAATCAGACATAGTGATGTTTTACTCATCTTTCAGATGCTAACTTTTAAGTGAAAATATTTTGCACCTGTGTCCTGTAATGCATTATCAGTTAGCAACAGTTGTTTCACATTTCAGTTCTAATTAGCAAAACCCAATCCATTGTCACTGAGTCAATTCTGACTCATATTGACCCCGTAGGGCAGAGTAGAGTTGTCCCATAAGGTTCCTAGTCTGCAATCTTTACCAAAGCAGTCCGCCACATCTTTTTCCCATGGTGCAGTTGGTGGCTTCAAACAATGGATTTTTTTCTGGATATTTCAAGTTGGCAACTGTGCACTTAACTGTTGTACTACCAGGGTACTCTCCAGTTAGGAAAATGGGCAGAAATAACTGTTATCAGTCAAATAAATAGTTGGGACTACACGTAAAGGAAAACAAATACACCTTTAGCCTTGCAATTACAATCTGAATGCTATTTTTTTACAGAAAGCCTATGAATAACTAAAATTAAAACAGATTCTGAAACTAAAAATCTCTATCAGAATATGTGGAAGAAATGACTCTTACACCTTCAGCTACACTGACAGAATGATTTTTTCCAAACAAAACTACAATTCATTTTTCCAATACTTTATTTATATTATTTCACTTCATTATATAATTAGGTCATATCTATTTTATTTTCTCCTATAAAGCACAAAGATCTGCTCCTCTCTGATTCCTTATCTGGGTTATTGACATCGTTATCCAAAAAAAAAAAAAACACCAAAATCTTTATTGCTGAGTGAATTCTGACTCATGGCAACCCCGTGTGGTACACAGCAGATCTGCTTTACATGGTTTTCTGAGCTGCTATCTTCTTGGAAGCTGATCGTGGGGCCATTATTCCACGGCATTGCTATGTGAGATCAAGATTAGTAGCCAACTGCAAACAACTTGCCACCCAAAGACCTCAATATTATCAATAAAAACTTAACAATCTGTCATTTCATTCCCCTCCTTTTACCTGGAGAACATCCAGTTAGTAACAGAATCCCATAGATCTTACTTTCTAAATCTTCAATTCATTGCATTCTCTTCATCTTCTCCACCACTTCTTCCATTTCTTTGGCTTAGATACTTATCACCTCTCATTTAATTGACTACAAACGACATCCTTGTATTTCTAGGTCTCTTAACTTCTATTTCTTTCTGCACATTACTTTCTATTACTGGCCCCTTTTCAGAATATCAGTTTAATTCACTCTCCTGTTTAAAAACCTCCAACAATTCCAAACTCATGTGCTGAAATTGAAATTATCCTCGATGCCATGCAAACCTGTGTACAATCTTGTCTAACAGCCTGCAACCATACCACACACTCAGCAAAACTGAAGTTTACACCATTCCTCAAGCATATCAGACTATGCCATTCATGGGTTTTAGACAAAGAAAATACAGCACTATCCAGCTATCTTTGTTCAGTGTTCAATGATAAGCTCCCATTTGCTTTCCAATAAAGCAGCCACACATCTCACGTTCTCATAACACTTGCCTCCGTCAGTCCTTATTAGTAACTGTGGCAGTTTTATGTACAAAAAATAGGGCTAACATTCATCTATTACTCTCCCATGTGAGCTATTGTGAAGATGTTGGAATTATTTCTCTCCAGTTGTATTATGTAAGCAATGACCTGAGTTCCTGTCATGGATTGAATTGTGACAACCCCACCCCAACCAAAAAAAAATTGTGCATCACTTTGACTGGGCTATGATTGCAAGTACTGTGTGATTTTTCTGCATGTTGTGAATCCTGCCTCTATGATGCTAATGGGGAGGATGAGTGGCATTTGTTTTGGTGAGACAGGGTACAGTGATATCTCTGGTTCCACATCCTCTTCTGAATCCAGCTTGAATTGCAGGCAGTTCCTCGTCAATACACTGTTGCAGTCACTTCTGAATGATCTTCAGCAAAATTTTACTTGCATGTGATATTAACGATGTTGCTCAACGACTGCTGCATTCTGTTGGATCACCTTTCTTTGAGTTGGGAACATGTGTGGATGTCTTCCAGTTGGCTGGTCAAGTAGCTGTCTTGCAAATTTCCTTGCATAGATGAATAAGCACTTCAAGGGCTGCATCCATTTGTTAAAACATCTCAGTTGGTATTCTGTCAATTCCTGGGGGCTTGTTTGTTTGGTTTTCTTTTTTTTTTTCAGTGCCGTCCGGGCAGCTTGGACTACTCTCAGTACTGTTGGTTTCTGATCATACTCGTATGTTACTTCCTGAAATGGTTAAGAAAAACCTGCTGGCATACTGGTTAACAGCTATAAGACTATGGCTGTTAACAAAAAGGCTGTCACTTCAAATATACCAGATGCTCCTTGGAAACTCTATGGGGCAGTCCTATAGATCATTCAGAATTGACTCAGTGGCAGTGGGCTTTGCTTGTTTGTTTCTTGGGTGGTGGTTTTAAAATGGTTGAATGTTGACTAATTTTTTTCCTACCGTGACTGCGTATTTCCTACATTTACTTTTGATGCTTCCTGCATTGTTTAATATTTTCCCGGTAGTATCCCAAGATTTGAATTTTTTTCAGTCCTTTCAGCTTGAGAAATACCAAATTCCCCTTCTTTTTCCAACTCCAGGTCTTCACACATTTCATTACATTGCTTTACTTTGTCTTCTCAAGCCACCCTCCTAAACCTTTTCAACTCTCCTACATCCTCATTTCTTCTTTCCCTTTAGTTCTTCTGTGTTAAAAGGCAAGTTCTGGGGTCTCTTCTGACATCCATTTTGGTCTTTCCTGTCTTTCAATGACCTCTTGTTCTTTTCACATGTGATGCCCTTGATGTCAATTCCATAACTCATGTAGTTTTTGGTTGTTAGTATTCAAGGCATCAAGTCTGTTCTTGAAATGGTCTCTAAATTCAGGTGGGATTTAGTCAAGACTGTATGCATACTCTAGTAAACTTGTTTTTATATGCTTCCAGTTTACTTTGAACTTTCATATGAGCAACTAATATTTTTTTCCTCAATTGGCACCTGGCATGTTCTGACTGATGATATTGAGCTTTTCCATAGTCTTTCCACAAATGTAGTTGATTGATTTCTATATATTCTATTCAATGAGGTCCATGTGTATAGTTGCTGTTTATGTCACTGGAAAAAAAGTATTTGCAAGTCATTGGTCTTGCAAAATTCTCCCATGAGATTTCCAGCATCATTTCTATCGCCCAGGCTGTATTTACCAACCAGTGTTCCTTCTTTGTTCCCAACTTTCACATTCCAATAACCAGTAATTATCAACACATCATGATTGCATGTTTGATCAATTTCAGGCTGCAGAATTTGATTAAAAAAAAATCTTTAGTTTCTTCATCTTTGGGCTTAGTAGTCATGGGGGATGCACAATGCTTATGGCCGAAGGAAACAAAATTAAGCTTCATATGCCAGACCCTTACATCTGTAGGACTAAAAAAGAGAAGTACCTTTTGATGTGAAGTTTAAACAGCATTACTTGATGCGTTTTATTGTTTCCTTCAAGACTGTTTTAAATATAAAAGCTCTTTTTTCCCTTTTATCTCAAAGCCCTGCCAATGTACTACTACCTGTTACAGATAAATGGGAACTATTGCTGAGTAATAAGTAGTAGTCTTGCAGAAACTGGTAGTACTTCAAAAGCATATCAAATTGGTACACTGAAAACACTTTTATGAGGATTTTTTGAGTTTTGGCAGAGCTCAAATTTAAACAAGAAGCCAGAGAAATCTAAATTTAATAAGATCTTAGGAAACTTGAAATTTAATGCTATTATTATTCAAGAGAAATAAAGATAGCATATTTTTTTTCTTACAAGGTCATATTAAGAAATAAGGAAGTTAGAATAAAAAGAGACATGTGTTCATATATTCTAAAACCAGCAGTCTAAGTTGAATGTTACTGAATTAGCTCTGTATAACTTTTCATGAAACGGAAATAATTGTCAATATTTGATATATTTGACAATGAAAGAAAATATATCTGTTAGGGTAAAAATAATCATGTATGCTACATGTAATAATGTTTGTATAATTTACATTTTTAAACATCTTTGTATAACATAAGTATAATTTTATTTATATGCATGCATTCATTTGCTGAGTTCTGAAAATTAAAGTTGGTTCACATAAGCTAAAATGTTCTAGAGACCAAAATTCTGAATTCAGATTACAAAATTATTCCTATATAGTTTGTAATGTGCAGACTCTTAACATTTAGTATATATACATAAACTCTCCTGATAATGCTATAATTATGTAATTTATATAAGAGTAAAAGATATTAACACATTTCAAATGATACTAAATTACAATACTCTTTGAAAAATGGGACCAGATGGTAAGTCTCCATCCTTAAAAAATACTTCTGAAAAAGATAAATTGTAGAGGTAACAAATGTATTGAGGGACATCTAATATAATTTGGTTTGCTTCTTTTTAAAGAAGATATTAATTGCATACTAATGTCAATTCAATCGGAAGACAGTTACTTTTTTGCTGTCCATAGAACACCCGATTAGCTGGTAGTAAATGGACAATGGTAAATTGATTATAAAACTATCACTACAGCAAATGACTATTTAAGAGATAAGATGCAAAAATAAATCAGAATTAAAAACTTTTTAAAAGGACTTGAAGGTCATAGAATTTGATCAGCTTTTTTCAACGGCACTGGGCTTGGTTTTATAATGCAGAAGTATTTCACTCTGAACACAAATACAACTTACAGAATGAATAGATATAGGCATGTAGTTATATAATTGATTTGGACTTTTGTAACATATATGTGTTTGCTTACACATATGTAGATATTTTAAAAATAGTCTTAAGGTAAAAATTTTATGCTTTTAGGAAGCACTCCAGAAAGAATGTAAGAACAATACAACACAGGAGAAAACATGTTTTGTTTTGCTTTACTTTTTATTTCTCCTCAAAAGAAAGCTCTTTTAAAAACAAAAGTAGCTAGCTATGTTTTACTATGATAAGACAAAGAAACCCTATGTCTGGAACTTAAGGAAAAACTAATTCTAACTTAACTTCACATCAAGAGTCACCCTAGCTTTGCTCTGATTATCACTCACAGTCCCTAAATTGCAGAGTCACCCTAACTTTAGGAAGTAGTCAGCTAAATACAGGATTAGAGTTGTGCCTGCCCGCAGTGATGATTCCTTAAACAGGCATTACTTAAGAGGCACTCTAGCTTTGCTCTGATTATCACTCACAGTCCCTAAATTACGGAGGAAAGGACAACGAAAAGTTAAATTTAGCAACTCAGTAATTGGAATTGAGTTGCTTTAACATCAAACTCAAATAGAATACAAATGAAAAAGGAATACGCTCACTCCTTGAGGAGGTTTGCTCTTCTAACTGGAGACTCTACAAAGCTTATAAAAATGTCATTTTTTCCTGATCAGGATTTAATTTAAATAGCAAGTATGTCAATTTATAATTCACATAGATAAGACCATCGCATTTCTCAGAGCATCACTAAGTGTGAAATGAAGAAACTAATATTAACTATACTGGACCCCTAAAGGAATGGTGATTAAGAGCTTAGGCTGCTAACCAAGAGGTTGGCAACTCCAATACATCAGTGTCTCCTTGGAAATCCTTTGAGACAATTCTACTCTGCCCTATAGGATGGCTATAAGTCAGAATCAACTTGATGGCAAAGGGTTTTGTTTGGTTTTAGTTTTTTGGTTTAGATACATAATATTAAATTACCAAAATAATTCACAAAATATCCTTTTTCTTTATATGCATAATATGCCACATCCCAACAACTGGGACTTTATTTATGTGTCCAAGACTTAGTGTAGTGCCCACAATTACAGTACTCTTAAGTAACGGCTGTCTAGTGAATCAATATGGCATGCAGACACAATTCTAATCCTGTATTTAGCTGTATGTTTCCAAAACCAAAACCAAACCCACTGCCATGGAGTCAGTTCTGACTCATGTCAACCCTATAGGACAAAGCAGAACTGTCTGATAGAGTTTCCAAGGAGCACCTGGTATATTTCAACTGCTAACCTTTAGATGAGCAGATGTAGCACTTAACCACTATACCACCAGGGTTTTCTATACATTTACTAGTATCTAAACTAAGAGTCAAGTCTATATTTTGCAGGAAGAGCACAAAAGATGTGGAAATACTGAAAAATATCCGGAAATCACAGAGAAGTCTTATTAAAAATAACAGCCCAAAGCCTACCTAGAGCAGTGATGATTAGTAGGACTACAGTGAACTAGGGTGTGTTCATCTTTAATAATAGCCCCAGGTGAACTTGAGGTCACTAGAAAAGTGGCCCAAATCAAACATTCAGCTGAAAGAATTATAATGCATCACTCATCACCTTAATGAAGAACAGAGTACATGTCAAATACAGTCACTGAAATGAAGTTCTGTTGGCCTTACTAGATTTTATATTTTGTGCATGAGTGTATATAAATTAACATTTAAAGTGAATTTCAGTTATTCTAAATTATTAAGTTCAAAATGCATTTTTATAATTAAGAGAAAACTTTAGGTCTAAAAACAGCATTTTTTTTTTTTAATTTCCCTTCAATTCAGTTCCAGCTTACGGTGAATCCATGTGCATCAAAGCAGAACTTTGCTCCATAGGGTTTTCAGTGTCAGTTCTTCCAGAAGTGGATTGGCAGATCTTTATTCTGAAGTGCCCCTGAGTAGACTCCAATTGCCAGTTAGCAGTTGAACATAATTACCATTGAGCACATACATTACCATTTTCTCCATTCAGGGACTTCATGATCAAAATACAAATTTTATATTTTACTGAAAGCTCACATATTAAGAACAGAAAGTTGTTGTATTCAATTAGTTGAATCTACAACCTAGTAGAGAGATAAGAATTGTAAATCAGACACCTGAACTGATGGACACTATTTTAGTCATCTGGTACTACTCTGACAGAAATACAACTGGATAGCTTTAACAAGGAAAAATTTATTCTTATAACAGTTCAGTAGGTTACAATTCTGCATTCAGGGTGTCCACTCTAGGAGGACTTTGCCTCTGTCAGCTCTGGAGAGAAGTTCTTGTGTTGCACCAGTCTTTGGTTAAGGAGCATCTTGGCACAGGAACCATAGGTCTGAAGGACATACTTTTTTCCTCGTACTGCTGTCTTGATTGTGTGAGGTTCCCAACTCTCTGCTTGCTTCCCTCTCTTTTTACATCCCATAGGATGAAAGGATAGAGTGGTACAAGCACTCCAGGGAAACTCCCTTAGCAAGGGTGTTGCAGTCACACCCTAATCCTCTTTCAGCATAATCATCCTATGCTGATGGATAGGAAAATTACTAAATATAGGGACTGATGGCTCAGCCAAATGGCTACACACATTTTCAGGGTGACACAATTCAAACCATGGCAAACACTTGTCAGAACATCTATCAAAGTGCTGTACACATGAGGAAACCCTGGTGGCAAAGTAGTTTAGTGCTATGGCTGCTAACTGGAAGGTTGGTAGTTCAAATCCGCCAGACACTCCTTCAAAACTATAGGGCAATTCTACTCCAAACTATAGGGTCACTATGAGTTGGAATCAACTCAAAGGCCCTGGGTTTGGTTTTAGGTTCTGTACACGTAAGAAGTCTGGAATCCAGGGGCAAGGCCAAGGTGGAGGACTAGACACATGTCTCCTTGATTCCCTTTGAGAACTAAGGCCTGGAATAACTGAACAGAGCAGCATGGACATGGAGAGAGTCCTAGAATCTGACATAGCATTATCCAATTGTACTACATGCCAGTAAATGGGAAACTACCTCTCTCTAACACAAGGCAACTGCATGCTGAGTCTTGTTCTTGCTGACTCACCACTGGGGAGGACTACAAGTACTGATGTCTTCTTTGTTGTCTAGGAGGTCGGCACTGGGCATGAGCTGGCAAATCTCTGAACTGCAGTGCTTAAGCAAACAGTATACAGCACAACAGAGAGATAGTGCTTGGGACAGCCACATTTTGAGAGCTCAGCTGCTGATTGAGGAAACAACTGCTCTTCTACCCTCTTGTTTCTGAGATGCACCATAGATTCTGCTGTTTCATGGCAGGAAGGACAGCTTGGACAGGACACAGTCTTAGTCAGTTGGGAGGTGGAGTCACCCATCCTGAAGTCTTAGCTAGGGCCAATGTTCACCCTGAGAAGCAGGGCCTGTCTGGAAAGTACTTCTCCAGCAGAAAATCTGTGTTTAGGACAGTGGTGTCCAGAGTGATGGATGTGGCCTGGCAGAGGATAGCAGCAAGGCCATAACCCCTCCCTACTTTGAACCACATCATAGCATCTGGGTATGGCCTAAGATGAGTTTCTGTTGTCAGCCAGAAGGCGGGTCCTTCTTTATCTGAGGCCTGACTGATTTTGGCAGCTATTAGACAACTCCTTGCCCAGCAGTAAGTAGCTTTTTAAAATAAGATGACCTGGAGAACTGACTGCTGAGTGGCCTGGCAACATTTCCTCCTCCTGTCCTTCACTGATCGACATCACAGCATCATCTGATGGCCTTCCAGTGTCTCCAGCCAGAAGGCAGAGTCTGTCATCCCAGAGAGTCCACCTGGGCCCAGTCACTAAAGTATACAGAGGTGGCTGGAGACCAACTATGCTCTTAGAACTATGTATCAGCTCCTACTGAGATAACACCATAGAAACCAAACAGCTTCTAGGTGGCATGAAGGCAACAATTAATAGCTAATGAACTAAAGAAGTAGTCTACCATAGCTCCAAAAAACTCCCAAAATAAAGAATTAACTTCCCCAATGAAGAAGACTTTAGGAAGCTATTGGAGGTCAAATACAAAAGAATTATATATAAAGCCCTCCTAGAGATTAAACAAAATGAATCAGAATAAAATGAAAAATTAAGTAAGCTATTTGAACTGACAGAACATTAAATGATCTCAAATCCAGCAGATCAAAAATCAAATTCAATTCAAAGCCAAAAGAGCAGAATTGAGGATATAAAAGCCAGAGTTAGTGAACTTGAGGATAGAGCAACTGACACCAGAATTTATGAGGAAAAATCAGAGAAAAGAAATAAGAAAAATGAAGAAGCATTAAGAAATTACATGGGACTCTATTAAAAGGAATACTCTAGGAATAATTGAAGTTCCTGAACAGGGAGGGACAGATGAAAATACAGACAGCATTGCTGTAGAGTTGTTGACAGAAAACTTCCCTGAAATTATGAAAGAAGAGAACACAGATATCCAAGATACTTATCAAAGGCCACAAAAACTAAACCAGAAAAGAAAGACACCTAGACATATTATAATCAGGTTTAATAAAATGAATCATAAACAGAGGTGTTAAAGATAGTGAGGCCTAAAGCAAAGCTAACATACAGAAGGAAGCCCTGTAGGATTTTGTCTAACTTCTCAGCAGAAGTTAGAGCAAGAAGGCAGTGAGATGACATATTCAAAGCCTTGAAGGAGAAAAACTTCTAACCAAGAATTATGTATCCTGCAAACTTGTCTCTCAAATATAACAGTGAAATTAAGGCATTCCCAGATAAACAGAATCTTAGAGACTTGTAAAAACCAAACCAAACTACTAGAAATACTGAAAAAAGCTGTTTACTTAGAAAAACAAAAACATCAACTGTATACTTAAGGAGACAATGCAGGACACAGTATCCAGAATCCTACTCAGTTAGGGAAGTCACAAAGATCAATCAGAGCTACAATATTAAAAGAAAGGAACCAGTGATCAGAACATGAAAATTATGACATCAGCACACTAAAAAGAGGGATATATTACACTAGGTATAACCCTTTCAGATGGAAAGGAAATTAAAAAAATATGCAGAAGTCAAAGTCTAGGTTAAACTTAGAATTCTGAAAAGGATTATTGAGGTAAACACAAAGTGAAAAAACAGTGCAACACATCAAAACAAGAAATACACACACGAGTCTCAACAAACACAAAATCGACACTGAAAAAAGATAAAAAATCAACCCATAAAGAATAACCCAGGATAGAATATCAACAGCAACATAGAAAACAACAACACAAAAATAAATGCATCAAAATGACAGCATTAAAAACATACCTATCAATAATTACACAGAATGTAAATGGACTGAATGCTTGAATAAAGAGACAGCAAGTGACATCCTGGATCAACAGACAAAATCCATCATATGCTGCTTACAAGGAACACATCTTAGCCTCAAAGATATGAAGAAACTGAAAATCAAAGAATGGAAAAATATATACCAGGCCAACAATATACAAAGAAGGGCAGGATTTTCAATATTAATCTCAGATAAAATAGACTTTAATGTAAAATCTATCATCATGGACAAGGAAGGTCACTATTTTTGGCCAAAAGATACATAAGCAGGGCATAACAATGTGATATACTTATGCAACCAATACTAGAGCATCTAAATACATCAAACAAACATTGACAACATTGAAAAATAAGACAGATCACTCCACAATAATAGCTGGAGACTTCAACACTCCGTCTTCAGTAATAGACAGATCATCTAGAAAAAAATCTTAGTAAAGATACAGAAGAACTTATTGCAACAATTAACTAACAACACTTCCTCAACATATACAGAACTTTCTACCTATCAACAGATAAGTACACTTTCTTCTCCAATGCACATGGAACGTTCTCCAGAAGAGACCATGTATTAGGACATGAAGCAAGTCTCAACAAAATCCAAACCACTAAATTATTGCAAAACATCTTCTCAGGCCATAGAAGTTGAAATCAATAGCATAAAAATTATAGGTATAAATTTGAACTCATGGAGACCAAACAACACTTTGCTCAAAAATCTATAGGTTACAGGACAAATAAAAAATGAAACAAAGAAATTTATGGAATCAAATGAGGATGAAAACACATCCTACCAGCACCTACAAGAGACTGCAAAAGCAGTGCTCAGGGATCAATTTATGTCTATAAATGCACTCATCCAGACTGAAGAAAGGACCCAAATCATAGGATTAGCCCTACAGCTTGAAGATGTAGAAAAAGAGCAACACAGGAACCTCTCAGTCACAGGAAAAAAAAACAGAGAATAAAGATTAAAGCAGAACTAACTGAATTAAAGAACAACAATTAAAAAAAATTAACAAAACTAAAATCTGATTCTTTGAAAAGATCAACAAAATCGATAAACCATTGGCTAAACTTACAAAAGAAAAGCAGGAGAGGAAACAAATAACCTGAAAAAGAAATGAGATGGGAGATGTAACAATAGACCCAACTGAAATCAAAAGTATCATAACACAATACTACAAAAGACTGTACTCTAACAGCTTTGAAAACCTAAAGTCCAACACCCATTCAAGCTAAAAATTCTCAGCAAAACAGGAAAAGAAGGCCAATTCCACAACACAGCAAGGGGCATCTACACAAAGCCAACTGCCTGCATCATCCTGAATGGAGAGAGACTGAAAGAATTCCCCTTCAGAATGAGAACTATACAAGGATTCACTCTCACCACTTTATTCAACATTGTACTAGAGGTTCTAGCCAGAGCAACTAGACAAGACAAAGAAATAAAGAGTATCCGCATCAGCAAAGAAGAAATAAAAATCTCCCTATTGGCAAATGATATGATTGTATATAAGAAAAATCCTAAAGAATCCTTAAGTTAACTACTGAAACTAATAGAGGAGTTCAGCAAAGTATCAGGATATAAGATAAACATGAGGAAATTGGTTGGATTCATTTATACCAACAAAGAGACAATCAAAGAAGAAATCATCAATTCAATATCATTTCTTATAGCCCCCAAGAAGATAAAATGCCTAGGAATTAATCTAACTAGAGCAATAAAAGACCTGTACAAAGAGAACTACAAGACCTTACTGCAAGAAAACAAAAGACATGTAAATGGAGAAACCTACCTTGTTCATGGATAGGAAGACTTAACATTGTGAAAATGTCTGTTATACCCAAAGTAGTCTGCTTATACAATGCAATCCCAATACAAATTCCAGTGTCATATTTTAATGAGATAGAGAAATAAATCACCAACTTTGTTTGGAAAGGGAAGAAATCTTGGATAAGCAAAGCACTACTGAAGAAGAGAAACAGAGTAGGAGGCCTCACATTCCCTGACCTTAGAACCCATTACACCACCACAGTAGTCAAAACAGCCTGGTACTGGTACAAAAAGAGACATACAGACCAATGGAATAGAACTGAGACCCCAGAGACGCCACCATCCTCTTATGAACAGTTGATATTCAACAAAGGCCCTAAGATTGCAAAATGATATTAAAACAGTCTTTAACAAATGGTGTTCACAAAAAAAACTAAACAAGACCTGTATCTCATACCTCACACACAAACTAACTCAAAATGGATCAAAGACATAAATATCAATCCTAAGGCGACAGAGACCATGCAAGAAAAGATAGGTAAACAATGGAAGTTCTAACACACAGCTTAGACAGACCTCAAAGTCTGACAAACAAAGCACAATCAACAGGAGAGAAAATAGGTAAGTGGGAACTTCTAAGAATAAAACACTTTGGCTCATCCAAAGACTTTATCAGAAGACTTAAAAGACCACCTACAGAATAGAAAAAAATATTCGGCAATTACATGTTGGACCAACATCTGATCTCCTTAATCTACAAGATTCTGTAAAATATCAACAAGAAAAAGGTAAATAGCCCAATTAAGAAATGGGCAAAGCAGACGGACAGATACTTCACGAAACAGGACATCCAGGCATCCAAAAGACATAAGGAAATGCTCACAGTCATTAGCCATCAGAGAAATCCAAATCAAAGCTACAGTGAGATACCATCTCACACCAACAAGGTTGGCCATGATCCAAAAAACACAAAACAAATGCTAGTGGGACTGTAAAATAGTGCAACTTCTCTGGAAAGCAATCTAGCACTCCTTTAAAAAGCTAGAAATAGATACACCATTTGATGCAGTAATCTCACTCCTCAGAATATATCCTACAGAAACAAAGCCTGAACAGATACATGCACTTGAGTGTTTACTTCAGCATAGTCCACAATAGCAAAAAGATGGAATCAACCTAGATGCCAATCAACACATTAATAGATACATAAACTATGGTACATAGACTCAATGGAACACTGTGCAAGGATAAAGAACAATGATTATTTTAGGAAGCCTCTCATAACCTAGTTTCAATTGGGAGACGTTATGCTAAGTGAAATCAGTCAGGGGCAAAAGGACAAATATTGCATGACATCCTTGCTATAAGGACTTAAAAATAGACTTAGGCACACAAGAAAAGACTCTCTGATGGCTACAACGGTGGGGAGGGAGGGTGTGACAGGACTGGCCATAGATTAGATAGTTGATAGAAATTTGGTTAGGTGAAAGCAGTGACAGCATAAAGTAGAAAATAGATCAACTTAACTGCACTTCACCATAGACTGAAAGCTCTTCTAATCTCAACCCCATATTACAATGATAGAGAAGCAAGGGTAGGGTCTGGGGACTCTGCTCTCAGGGGACATCGAGGCTAATTGGAATAACTAGCCTATTGCTGAGAGAGTCTTCTGCACCCCATATTGGTGAGTAATGTCTGGGGTCTTAAAAGCTAGCAAGCTGCCACCTGAGAGGTACACCAAATGGTACCAACTCATACAGAACAGATGATCACTGAGAACAACAAAGACAGGAGGAAGAAAGAGCTCAGAAGACAGAATGATCTGTGTGAATGGGAGACTATATCCACATGTGACCAGAAGAACCACATGGTGCATGGCCACTGAAGACAACTGTTAGGGGACACACAATGTTGAGTCCCTGTGGCAACATGAGAGAAAGAGGGGTGAGGCTCAAGAGCTCTACTAAAAGACTGCAATTGATGGTCCAGTGGCCTGGGGGAACCCCTGGGAGCACAGCCCCTAGACCTGCTGCTGCCGCTGACCAGAAAACACTACTGAGGTCAACTTTTTGGACAAAAATTGACTGGACTCAGGGACACAATGTGACCACATGATATGTGTACTTTACAGCTCTATGCAGTTATAGGATGCTGTCCTACTGCTCTCTTTCTAGATGGAAGAGAAGAGGGCAGAGAGGAGGGGACAGGAGCTTGTTAAGAAGATAAATATAGAATGAAAAGGAGGAATATGCTGTCACAGGGCAAGGAGAGTAGAAGGAGCTGCAAACAGGTGGCATGTAAAATTAATTTGGATGTATACTTTCACTTAATCACAACAAAACAAAGAAGATGTCTGGAATCCTCAGGTTTCTTTCTTAGGCATTTTCATATACCCTTCTACATCACAGAGAATATACTCATGGAAATGGAGAAATTACTAACATTGCCCTAAGATTAGCTCAGTTTGAGAGGGAAGTGTGTACAGAGAAAAGGCAGTTTATCCATTCAACTGTTGATGGGCATCTAGGTTGATTCTATCTTTTCACGATTGTGTGCGGTGCTGCAACGAACATTGGTTGGCCTCTATCTATTTGTGTGGTAGCCCCTTTTTCTCTGGGAGACATTCCAAGAAGAGGGATTACTGGATTACGTGGCCTTTCTATTTCTAGTTTTTTAAGAAAGCACCATATTGATTTCCAAAGTGGTTGTACCATTTTACATTTCCATAGGTAATTTTTAAGTGTTCCAATCTTTTCATGCATCTCCAATATTTATTGTTTTGTGGTTTTTGGATTAATGCCAGCCTTGTTGGGGTGAGGTGATATCTCATTGAAGTTCTAATTTGCATTTCCCTATTGATTCATGATGGTGAGCATTTCCTCATCTATGTTAGTCACCTGAATGTCTTCTTTAAAGAAATGCTTGTTCATATCCTTTGTCTATGTTTTATTTTATCTGTCTTTTTGTTACTGAGGTTTTAAAGTATCTTGTAGATTTTAGATATTAGATGCTACTCGATGGCACTTGGCTTTTGGCTAAGATTTGGTGTAGCTATTTTTTTTTCTCCAGTCAGTAGGTAGTCTTTTTACTTTTTTCATGACGTCTTCGGATGAGCATGAGTGCTTGATTTTTAGGAGTTGTCAGTTACCTATTTTCTCTCCTGGTGTTTATGCACTATTATTAATGTTTTGTATTCTGTTGATGCCATGTATTAGGTCTCCAGACTGCTGTCCTTAGTTTTTCATCCATAATCTTTATCCTTGTAAATTTTACATTTAGGTTTCTGATCCATTTTGAGTTAGTTTTTGTACATGGTGAGAGATGTGGGTCTTGTTTCAGTCTTTTTTGCAGATGGACATCCAGCTATATCAATATCATTTACTAACAAAACTGTCTTTCCCCCTATTTATAGACTTTGGGCTTTTGTCAAGTATCAGCTGCTCATAGGTAGATGACTTTATGTCTAGATTCTCAATTCTATTCTATTGGTCTATGTATCTGTGATTGTAGCAGGCTGTTTTGAATGCTATGACTGTAACATGGGTTCTAGGAACAGATAGTGTGAAACTTCCTACTTTGTTCTTCAGTAATGCTTTACTTACCTGGGGCTTCTTTTTTTTTCCATGTGAAGATGGTGATTTGTTTCTCTAGCTCCTTTAGAAAAAATGGCATGGGAATTTGGATCTGGATTGCATTGTACATGTATAGATTGCTTTGGGTAGAACAGATATTTGCACAATTTTGAGTCTTTCTATTCTTAAGAAAGGGAAGTTTCTCTACTTATGTAGTCTCTTTTGACTTCTTGCAGTAGTGTCTTGTGGTTTTCTTTGTATAGGTCATCTACAGTTTCCGTTAGATTTATTTCTAAGTATTTTATTTTCTTCAGAGCTATAGTAAATGGTATTGATTTGGTGATTTCCTCTTTGATAATCTCTTCTTGGTGTAAAGGAATCCAACTGATTAGTGTATATTTATCTTATATCCTGATACTTTGCTGAACTCAGTAGTATTTTCGTGGATTCTTTAGGATTTTCTATGTATAAGATCATATCATCTCCAAATAGAAATACTTTGATTTCTTCCTTTCCAACTGGGCTGCCCTTTATTTTCTAAGCGGATGGCTCTAACTATAACCACCAGCACAGCACTGCATAAAAGTAGTGACAAAGGGTACTCTTGTCTGGTTATGGTTCTCAGGGGAATGCTTTCAGACACCCTCCATTTAGGATGATGTTGGCTGTTGCCTTTGTAAAAATGCTCTTTCTTTATACTGAAGAATTTCCTTCCTATTACTATTTAGATGTGAGTTTTTTGCTTCATGAATTGTTGTTGAACTTTTATCAAATGCCTTTTCTGCATTAATTGATAAAATCAAGTGGTTCTTATGTTTTGTTTTATTTAAGTGTTTGGTTAGATTGATTGTTTTTCTAATATTGAAACATCCCTGCTTACCTTTTGTGAATCTCATTTGGTGATGGTGAATTATTTTTTTGATAAGTTGTTGAATTCTACTGGCTAGAATTTTGCTGAGGAATTTTGCATCTAAGTTCATGAGAGATACTGCTCTGCAATTTTAATATTTTTGTGCTGTCTTAATCTGGTTTTGGTATCAGGGTTATGCTGGCTTCATATCATGAGGCTGGCAGTATTCCATCCTTTTCTATGTTCTGAAATACTTTACTAATTGTGGTATTCACTCTTTTCAAAAGTTTAGTAGATTCTCCTGGGAAACTGTCAGCCCCAGGGCTTTGCGGGGGTGGGGGGGGGAAACAATTTTTTAATTACCTTTCAATCTCTTCTTTTGTTAGTAGTTTATTTAGTTCTTTTATTTGTACTAATTTCTGTTTGCAGTATGTTTCTAGAAATTTTTTCATTTTCTCTAGGTTCTACTCTGTCCTATAGGGTCATTATGAGCCATAATTAACTTGATGACACTGGGTTGTTGTTTTATTGTTCCAGGGTTTTAAATTTATTGGACTACAATTTTTCATAGTATTTTGTTATGATTTTTTTGAATTTCAGTTGGATCTGTTGTAATATTACCCATCTTCTTATTCAGGCTATTTTCTTCCTCTTCTGTCTTCCTTTGTTAGTTTAACCAGTAGTTTATCAATTTTGTTGATCTTGTCAAAGATCTAGCTTTTGGTCTTTTAACTCTTTTCATAATTTTTCTATTTTCTTATTCACTGTGTTCTGTTCTAATTTTTAGTATTTGTTTTTTCCTGGTGCCCGGGAGCTTCTTCATTGCTCTCTTACTACATGTTCCAGTTGTCAGGTTAAAGTTCTGAATTGGGCCCTTCTCTTTCTGATGTGTGCATTCATTGAAATAAATTATCCTCTGAGCACTGCTTTTTCCTGTGTTCTAAAGGTTCTGGTAGAATGCATTTTCGTTCTCATTTTGATTCTATGAATTTCTTTATTCTGTCCTTGATTTCTTTTGTTGTCCAGTAGTTTTTGAGGAAGGTGTTGTTCAGTTTCACCTTTCTTTTCTTTGGGGGCAGGGGTCTGTTATTCATTTCTTTTTTTTCGACTCTATGGTGAAAAGATGCTCTGCAGTATTTCACAGCTTCAGATTTTTAAGGCTTGCTTTACAGACTAATATGTGATCTATTCTTGAGAATGTTCCACACACTTTGGAAAAGAAAACATGTCAGCTGCTGCTGAGGGGAGTGTTCTGCATATATCTATAAAGTCAAGTTGACTGCTCATGCCATTTATATCTCCTATGTCTTTATTGAACTTCTTTCTGGATATTCTGTCTTTCACTGAAAGTGGTGTGTTGAAACCTCCTGTTATTGTTGAGCTCTCTATTTCTCTTTTTATGCTGAGTTTGTTTTATGTATTTATGGTCCTATTATTAAGTGTACAAATATTTAATACACTTATATCCTACTGATGTATTGACTTTTTAATAATTTTAGAATATCTGTTCTTGTCCACTGTGGTAGATTTTACTTTGAAGTTTACTTTTCAGAAATTATATTGCCACTCCTGTTTTTTGAATGTAGTACTGGGTATATTTTTTTCAATTTATCAAGTGTTAATTTGTGTCTTTAAGTCTAAGATGTGTGTCTTGTAGTCAACATATACACTGTGCTTTCTTTTTTCCTTTCTTTTTTGCCCATTCTGCCACTCTGTCTCTTTATTGATACGTTTAATCCATTTACCTTCAGTGTAGTTAATGGTAGGTTTGAGTTTAGTGCTGTGACTTTGATACCTACTTTTGTGTGCTGTTGACAGTTTCTTTGTTCCACTTATTTATTTTTCATATATGTGCTGAGTTGTTTTTCTTTATGTGCTTTCTTTTCATCTTTTTCAGTGTTACTGGCTTTGCATTTGCTGAAAATTTGTTTGTCTCAATTTTTATTTTGATGTGTAGAATTGTTGATTTTCTTTCTGATTACCTTAATGTTTACCCCAATTTTTAAAATTTTCACCAGTCTTTTATATTTTTATATAACGTTGACTTGCTCTGCATAATAAAAACCTATGACCACATTTTTTATTCACTGTTTTTTTGTTGTAATGTTGTCATCTTTTACATATTGATATCTCTTTTCCCCTATTTTTGTTGTTTTATCTTTGATTTCATTTTGTAATTTCACTACCTGAGTTGATATCTAGTAGCTCTGTCCTGTGTTCTAGCCCTGGCTTGTTACCTGATGTTACTGGTTTTCTAACCAAAGGACTCTTGCTGGTATTTCTTATAATGTTTGTTTGGTTTTTGCAATTGCTATATAATTCCATTTATCTGGAAATTCCTAATTTCATTCTCCTATTTGTGAGAGAGTTTTGTTGGATATATAATTCTTGGCTGGCACTTTTTTTTCCTTCAAGGCTTTTATATATCATCCCATTGCCTCCTTGCCTGCATGATTTCTGCTGAGCAGTCTCAGTTTAGTCTCATTGACTGTCTTTTTGCAGATTATTTTTCATTTGTTCTAGGTGATTTTAAAATTTTCTCCTTATCTTGGCATGCAGACAACAGACCATAGTTAGTCACTTAAAGAAGCAGTCCAACTTGGCTCCAGATAACTCCCAAATTAAAGAATCAAAAATCTTCCCAGAGGAAGGAGACTTTCTAAAACTATCAGAGGTCAAGTATAAAAGAATTATATATAGAACCCTCCTAGAGACTAAACAAAATGCAGCAGAAAAAAAATGAAAAATTAAGTAAGCTATTTGGACTGATAGAACATTAATGATCTGAAATACAGCAGATCAATAACAAAATTACAGAATTAGACAATTCAATCCAAAGCCAAAAGAGCAGAATTGAGGAGATGAAAGTCAGACTTAGTGGCCTTGAGGGCAGAACAACTGACACCAACATTTATGAGGAGGAATCAGAGAAAAGAAATAAGAATAATGAAGAAACATTAAGAAATACATAGGACTCTATTAAAAGGAATAATTTACAAATAATTGGAGTTCCTGAACTTGGGGGGATAGATGAAAATACAGAGAGTATTGTTGTTGAGTTGCTGACAGAAAACATCCCTGAATATTTGAAAGAGAACATAGATATCCAAGATGCATATTGAATGCCATGAAAATCAGACCCCAAATGAAAGATATCGAGACATATTATAATCAAGCTGAGTAAAAATGAAACATAAACAGATTCTTTTAAAGGCAGTGAGGTTCAAAGCAAAGCTAACAGGCTTTCATCTGAATTCTCTGCAGAAATGATGTTAGCAAGAAAGCAACGGGATGATACATTCAAAGTTTTAAAACCAATCAATAATTATACATGACGCAAAATTGTCTAGTAAGTCTGACAGCGAAATTAAGACATTCACAGATAAACGGAAGCTTAGAGACTTTGTAAAAACTAAACCAAAATGGTAATAAATATTGAAAGAAGCTCTTTACTTAAAAAAAAAAAAAAATTAGGTGTATACTCGAGGAGGCAATGTATGACACAGCATCCTGAATCCTACTTACTAAGGGAAATCGATAAGCCAAATCAAGACTACATTATTAAAAGAAGGGAATCAGTGATCAGAACATGAAAATCACGACATCACCACACTAAAAAGAGGGATATGTTACAGTAAGTATAGCCCATTCAGACGGAGAGGAAATTAAAAAGTATGCAGAAGTTAAAGGCTGGTTTAAACTTAGAATAGTAAGGGGGACTTCAGCAGTAGCTGCAAAGCAAAATAACACAACATATCAAAACAAGAAGCCTAATAGAAGGGTCTCAACAAATACAAAACCAACACTCAAAAAGATAATAATAAACCTATAAAGAAGAATTACACCAAACAGAATATTAAGAAAAACATAGAAAACATCAACAAAACAAAAAATGAATGCATCAAAATGACAGTACTAAATACATACTTGTCAATAATTACACTACCTGTAAATGGACTGCATCCTCAAATAGACGAGTGACATTGTTGATCAGAAGACATGACCTGTCTATATGATGCTTACAAGAAACAACCCTAAGACTCAAAGATATAAATGAACAAAATTAAAGGATGGAAAAATATACATCAAGCCAACAAAATACAAAGAAGAGCCAGCCAAGCCAAGTGCCATCAAGTTAGATCCAAGGAAGAGCAGGAGTGGCAATACTAATCTCAGATAATTAGACTTTAATGTAAGGTCCGCCACTGTGGACAAGGATGGTCACTACTGCTGAAAGAGTCAATACATAAGTAGGACATAACAGTATTAAATATCTATGCATCCAGTACCAGAGCATCTAAATACATTGAAAAAATACTGACAACACTGAAAAATGAGATAGGTCATTTCACAATAATAGTCTGAGACTTTAACACTCCACCTTCAGTAATGGACAGATCATCTAGGGAAAAAAAAAACTCAGTAAAGATACAGAAGATCTTATTGCATAGGTAGTTGACAGAGATTAGAAATTTTGTTCATCTACTGTATCCTCAGTGGGGGGGAAGTATCCAACTATAAATTTGTTCAAAGTGGAGACCTTGAAAGTGTACTAAACCTATATTTCCACTGCAGAAATTTCTGCTATATTTTAAATTGAGTCTTTGGAAATGAAATATTTCTTTACAGTTGTAATTCTCTTTAATCTTGTCATTTATGACATACCTGCTTATGTTTTTGTAAAGATATATGTAGTATACTTATATATTCATTTTATCAAAAATTAAAAATATATATTAATAAAAAACAAAATTTTCTCCTTATCTTTAGTGTTAGCAAGTTTGATAATAATGTTTTGGTGTCTTTATTTTGGGATCTACCCTGTGCGGAGTTCAATGAGCATCTTGGACAGATACATTCTCATCTTTCATGATATCAGGGAAGTTTTCTGTTAACAAATCTTTAATAGTTCTCTGTATTTTCTGTTATCTCCTCCCAGGTTCTGACATTCTAATCATTCATATGTTAACCTTTTGATAGAGTCTCACAGAATTCTTAGTGTTTCTTCATTTTTTTTAATCTTTTGCTTGATTTTTCCTCAAATATGTCAGTGTCAAGTGTTTTGCCTTCAATCTCACTAAGCCTGCCTTCCATCACCTCAGTTGTGCTCCTTTGACCTTTTATCTAGTTGTCTAATTCCATAATTTTATTATTAGTCTTCTGAATCTCTGCATGAGGTTTCTGTATGCTTTCTTGTAGCCTTTGAATTCATCATCGTGCTCTGATACATTTCATCTCATCTCCTTCTTGATCTCTTAAAAAATTCTAAATATTAATCTTTTTTGTATTCAACCTCCAAAAATTCCAGACAGTTTTCTTCATCTGGAAAATTTCTTGATTTTTTTGTTTTGGGAGCTTTCTGAAGACATTGTTGTCTGCCTCTTCAGATGATTTGATGTTGACTGTTGTCTCTGAGCCATAAGAGTGTTGTTGTATTCATTTACTTAATATTTGCTTACTGTGTTCTAGCTTCTTGCTTTGATTTGTTCTGCCCAAATAGGCAGGTCCTGTGAACCAGTTCGATTATCAGCACCTTTGAGGCTCTAATGTCCTGTCACCAGGTGATTAGAGTTATTACTAGACTTGAGAGCCCAGGTAGTTGGTCACCAACAGTGTGAGTGTAGGCTCTTTCTTACAGTCTTAGAACAGCATAGGTGATTGGTGTAGGCACAGTTATCTGGCTATATGCACTGAGAAAGGCCAGGGGCTGGTAGTCATACATGAGTGTCTGTGAGAAAGGTGTGTTCCCATTTCTTAAAGCACATGGGTAGACAGGCTTTGCTGTAGAACTATGGATGCTGCATTTTATATGCAGAGGTAAGAGGTATTCAAGTTCCTTGGACTCCTCAGGTCTGTATCTCAGCAAAGGAATTATTTCTGTCCTGAGTTCCCAGCTTGCTGGTTTGCTTTTTCTCTTTCTTCCTTTCTTTCTGTCTCTTGTTTTCTTCCTTCCTTTTCTCTCTCTCTTTCTCCCTTCCTTCCTTTTCTCTCTTTCTCCCTTTGTTCCTTCCTTCCTTTTTTCCTTTCTTCCTTTTTTTCCTTCCTTCCTTTCTCCTTTCTTCCTTTCTCTTATCTCTCCCTCTCTCTCTTTATTTCCCCCTGTTCATTAAATTGTTCCCTCTCCAAGTCTGGGAGAATGGCTCAGGGAATGTATAAGGGATCCTACTTCCTGCCCAGGGAAGGCATGAGTCTCTGGAGCTTGCTCCAGCACTATTCAGAGAATGGAGGGGGAAGCTCTGGGAAAAGGAGAGGGGTTTATGCCTAAGAAAAGTTTTAGATCTGCATGTGGTAGGTTAGATGCAAGCTACTTAGCTTTTGTTGATCTAATGCAACTTTTCAGTGATTCTTGAGGCATGAGTGACCTCTGGGTCTCTCCTGCTGAGAAAGATGCTTTCTAAACACCACTGCTCCCCAAACTACACTTGCTGCTGCAAATCTACCTACAAGGTGGCGATTCCTAAAGGGTCAGTTTAGCCCTTCTTAAGTTCTTCTAGAGCTACTCTCCTTTTCCTGTTGCTCAGTCCAATTTTTCCACTTTCCGTTTGATGTTCAGGACTCCTAGAATGTCATATATAATGGATTCATTTGTTTTGGCGGGGGGGTCTTTATTGTTAAAGTGATTACAAGAAGCATCTGACTACTCTGGTATCTTAACATTGGCCTCTTTTCAGGTTCTCAAATGTGCAGATCCCTGTGCCCTAGGCAACCTCGTGAGTAAAAGTTTTTGCTGTGGGATCAAAGGTACTATCACTGAAATGAGTACTCACGATGATTCTCATGTATTCTTAGGAGTTTTGTGGTTATATAGGCAAGCTAGGAATTTTTCTGAGACCCAAGTTCTTAAACACTACTATGGAGATAATAATAATTCCTCATTCACAGAGTTGGTGTGACAGTTAAATAATTGAATACTGTTTGTGAGATTTAGAATAGTGCATGACACAGGATCATATAAACACATAGGTAGAAATATTATTGGATTTTCTATGTTCAGGAATTATACACAAGAATCTTAAGGGATAATAGGGAAAAAAAAAACCCACTTTGGCTTTTAAGTGTGTCCAAGTCTCTTTGAAGCTCATTTAAACACATTTCCAAAACATTAACTGAACTTGATACTCAAGGAAGATATATCACATTCACCCTTCTGAACTCTTCATAAAAGAAGGATGAAACTAGAAACAGTGTTTTCACGATATGGCTTATAGCTACCTTTCCAGCTGTGTCCCATGTCACATGCCCACACTTGACTTTTTAACTGAACTACTTGCACTATATACTACATTCTGGAACCTTAATATCATTGCACCATCTGTCTATAACACTTCTCTCCTGATAAAACTTTCCAGTGATTGCTGACTCATTGTTCAAATTCATTTCACTGCCATTTGGTGACTTAAGACTGACTACATCATAAGTCTTTTTTCCTCTGCATCCTAAATCATTTTGTCTACAATGCCTTTTAAACACATAGTACTTGCTAATACTTATTTACATGTTGTTCTTCCTCTCTTACAAGGAAAACTTAAGAGTAGGAATGTAGTCTGCCATTTGCTTTATGTATGGTTGTTAAATTTGTAACAATGAAAAATACGCAAACAAGAATTTTTAAATATGTGCTAAAAACTATGAACATTTTATTTTCTAAAATGTGATGTTTTGCTAACAGGATTTGAGTTTCAACAGCTGAAAATCTTACAAGTTACTCCTACAGAGGTCAGAAGTAATGCTGAAAAAACAATTGTAGGGTACGATCACATGACTAGGAATGTGAGGGAAGAGTGTTGTAAATGTGAGAGAAATGGGATAGTATACCATGAAAAACAAAAATCAAACAAGTTGCCATCAAGTCAGACCCCATGTATTTCAGAATAGAGTTGTATTCCATAAGAATTCCAAGACTCTGACCTATGCAGACGCAGATTACCAGATCTTTCTTCCAACGTTTCTCTGGAAGGATTCAAAGTGCCAAGTAGTAAAGGGCATAACAATTTGAGCAGCCTAAGGACTACAGTATACCTTGAAGCTTCTGCAAATACCTATTGCACACAATCCCACAGCTTCAGTTTCTCAACTAAAAACATAGCACTATATTCCATTTCCTTGATAAAGAGGTAACAAAAGTTATTTAAACCTAAAATAGTTTAATCATGTGGTAAAGGAATAATAACCAAATAAACCTGTTTGCATATAGAGTGATTAGACAAAACAATTTCTTAGTGAGCATGTTTCTGTACCCTTAACTGGATGGTTTAAGAATTACCAGGAAGCACGTAGTGAGTTACACATAGCACCCTATCAACCATACGGTCCATCTGCCATTCGTCCATTATTTTTGATGACAGCACAGAATCTATGTATGCTAACTGCATGCTGCTAATTTATGTTTAGCATCTTTGAGACAGTTTGCTGGGATTTTAGAATAGATAATAACAGAACTGAGTCTTACACCAGTGAGTTTTCCTTTTTATCAGATACAAAATGATTACCTTGGGTGAAGTAAAAAAATAGCAAAAAGGCTTAAATTTATCAAGAAAAAAAAATTATTGCTGCTGAGTCAGTTCTGACTCATAGCAATCCAATAGGACAGTATGTAGAGTTTCCAAAGACAGTCTGGTAGATTTGAACTGCCAACGTTTTGGTTAACAACCATAGCGCTTAATCAGTATGCCGTCAGGATTTCCTATTAGGAAAAGGTCTTTAATAACTCATTAATTTTGAGCATTAAATCCATAATGTAGTCATTTTATGTATCAATATCTTATTATTTCATTTTTAAGAAGAGTAGCATTTTAATCTTTTTTCAGATAAATGAAATATTCAGTAAAAGTTGATTTTCTATAAAGCTGAAATCAATCAATTTTTACTCTTACAAATCTTTTATTTTAACCATGTTGGTGGTCATTCTAATACATGATGAGTAGCACTAACCCAAGAAAAAAAGGCAGTAAAATTAAGTGAAGTTGCTAGTTTAAATTATTACATGTCTTTGTAGTACTACATAGGTAATTATTGTACATGTACTACTAATGAAAATGAAACATAAAAATTTCCCATATTGATCAAGATCCCAGGGCTATGATGGTCAAAAGCTAGGATGCTAACCAAAAGATCAGTAGTTCAAATCCACCAGTTGTTCCATAGAAACCCCATGTTGTAATTGTACTATGTTTTATAGGGTCTCTATGAGTTGGAATTGACTTGACAACAATGAATTTGTTTGGGTTTTGGTTTAGATCTTTTTTTTGTATGCATATTAATCAGCAAAATATATGAAAACTAGGGAAACTAAGAAGGTATTCCAGCACTTTCATGATTATAAAGTGGAGCAAGCCATGAACACAACTAAAGAATGACTGAGTTAAAAAGTGCACAGCAATCAACCTGAACATCTCCTTAACTAAGTTATATTCCCTTGTTCAGGACATTCATAACTTCATTCAAGACCTCTCTTCTTATCCCCAGACCACATATGAAATTGCCTACTGATACGTCCACTTGGATGTCACCGTGGTTGGTGTTTGGTGTCATCTAGTCAGTTTCTACTCATAGTGACCATATGCACAATAGAACAAAACACTGACCAGTCCTGCACCATCCTCACAAATGTTGCCATGTTTGAGCCCACTGTTGCAGCACCGTGCCAGTCCATCTCATTGAGGGTTTTCCTCTTCTTTGCTGACCCTCTACTTTACCAGGCACTATGTCCTTCCTCAAATACTGCTCACTCCTGATAAAAAGTACAAAGTATGTGAGATGAAGTTTCATCATCCTTCCTTCTAAGGAGGATTCTGGCTGTACTTTTTCCAAGACACCTTTGTAGATTCTTTCAGCCATATATGGTATATTCAACATTTTTGTTAAAACCACAATTCAAAGACATTAATTCTTCTTTTGACTTTCATACTTAGTGTCTAGCTTTCACATAAATATACAAAGATTAAAAATACCATGGCTTGTTGGGTAAGGTGCACTGTAGTTCTCAAAGTGACATCTTTGCTTTCTAACATTTTAAAGGAGTCTTTGCAGCAGATTTGCTCAGTGAAATGCGTATTCTCATTCTTTGACTGTTACTTCTTTGGGCCTTGATTGTGGATCCATGTAAAATGAAATCCTGAACTCCATCTAAGTCAATAAAGTTGACTCTACTTTGAGGAGGCAGCTCTTCCCCAGTCATATTTTGGTGCCTTCTAACCTGAGGAGTTCATCCTCCAAAAATATATCAGACAGTGTTCCACTGTGATTCATCAAGTTTTCTCTGGCCAGTTTTTTTTAGCAGTAGACAGCCATGTCCTTCTTCCTAGCCTGTGTTGGTCTGAAAGTTCCACTGAATCCTGTCTACCATGGGTGACTAGCCAAGCCAAGTGCTGTCGAATCGGATCTGACTCATGGTGACCCTAGGGTCCAGGGTAGAACTGACCCGGAGAGTATCATGGGTGACTATTACGTATTAAATTGTGTCTCCCCCAAATATCCCAGAATTGAGGAATTATCCATCTAATCTCTAATTACTCAGAATAAATCATACAGGATGGAAGATAATGGGATGAGATATACAAAGCCTCGAAGGAAACAAATTGCCAGCCAAAAATATATCCAGTAGAGCAATCTCTCAAATACAGTGATGAAATGAGGGCATTTCCAGATAAACAGAAGTTAAGGAAATACTTAAAAACAGAAATTAAGAGAAACACTAAAGGGACGCCTTGGGTTAAAGAACCAACAATATCAGATAAAAAACCAAGACTAGAACACAGGACAGAAAAATCAGATATCAAATCAAACAGGGAAGTCACAAAGATAAGTCAAAGATAAAACACTGAAACTAAGGAGACAGAGATGTCAACATGTAAATGATAACAACATTAAGGCAAAATACAAAGACAGAATAGTATGGTTGTACATAGCATTTTCACATGGAAAGGAAGTAAAAGGCACTATCAAGATATAAACGATTGCTTAAACTTAGAAAATTAGGGTAAATTTTAAGGTAACCACAAAGGAAACTAACAATTCTACCCATCAAAGTAAAAAAGAAGAAAAACATAAAGACTTAGCAACTACAAAATCAACAACAAAAGAGATGAAAAATATATGTATACATAAAGAGAATTAGCACAGAAAATTAAGTGGAACAAGAAAACTGTGAAACACCATTCACACAGATTGCACAAAAAAAATATCAAAATGACAACACTAAAATCATATCTATCAATAATTACATTGATGTAAATGTACTAAATGCACCAATAAAGGCACAGTAAGTGGTAGATGGATAAAAATCATGATCCACCTCTATATTGCCTAGAAGAGACACATCTTAGAGTCAAAGACAGAAACAAACTAGACCTCAAAAGATGGGGGAAAATTATCAAGCAAACAACAATCAAAAAAGAGCAGGAATAGCAATATTAATCTCTGACATAATAGACTTTAAAGCAAGATCCACTGCAAAAGATAAGGAAGGACACTATATAATGATTACAGGTCCAATACACCAGGAGGAAGTAACCATAATAAACATATACACACCAAACAACATGGCTCCAAAATACATAGGCAAACTCTGACTGCATTGTTCCACAATAACAGTAGGAAATTCCAACACTGCTGGTGAAAGACAGAACACCTAGAAAGAAATTCAACAAAGGCATGGGAAGATCAAAATGCCACATTCAACCAGCTTGACCTCATAGATATATACTTCAACAGCTTCAACAGCAGCCAAGTGTACTCATGAACGAGTATGGAACATTGTCAAGAATAGACCACATTTTAGGCCATAAAGCAACCTTAACAATATCCAGAAAATATTGCAAAGCCTTTTCTGACCATCACCAAGCCAAGTGCCGTCGAGTCAGATCCGACTCATCTGACCATAAAGACATAAAAATTGAAACCAATAACAGCAAAAGTGAGGGAAAAAAATCAAATATGTGGAAACTGAACTGCAGCACCTTGCTTCAAAAACTACTGGACTGAAATTCATTGAATCAAATGGGAATGAAAACATCCTACCGAGACTTACAGGACACAGCAAAAGCTATGCTCAGAGGTCAGTTTATGTCTATAAACATACTAATTCAAAAATAAGAAAGAGCCAAAATCTAAACATTAACCCTATCACTCAAACAAATAGAAAGAGAACAGCAAAAGCAGCCTAGAAAAAAGGAAATAATCAAGATGCAAGTATAATGAAATACTTGACAACTTCAATCTTTTCTATTTATCATAATGTTACTTATAGATTCAGTTGTAAGGATTTTTGGGTTTCTGTGTGTTGAGGTGTTTCATGGATTAAACTGTGTTCCCCCGAAAATATATGTGATGACTCGGCTGGGCCATGATTCCCAGTATTGTATGAGGTTCCTATATGCTTTAAACCCTGCCTCTGTGATGTTAATAAGGGAGGATGGGTGACAGTTAAGTGGTGGGGCAGGACTCACTGTGTGGGATGGTATTGTGCCCCGAGGAAATCTTTGGGGATATAGAAGAAAGAAGCTAGCAGAGAGATTTCGGGACCTCAAGTGCTACGCCTGCTAACCAAAATATCAGCAGTTCAAATCCACCAGGTGCTCCTTGGAAACTCTATGAAACAGTTCTACTCTGCTCTATAGGGTCACTATGAGTTGGAATTGATTTGATGACACTGGGTTTGGTTTTTGATATACCACTAAGGAGTGCCAGAAGCTGAGTACACTTTTTGGTAAGGACTGGGTTCCCTGTGCCTCAGAAGTTTCCAGTCCAGTGGAAGATTGATGACAAGGACCTTACTCCACAGCCAGCAGAGTAAATCTTCCCCACGGGGTGATATCCCAACTTTGGGCTTTTAATCTGCAGGATTGTGACAAAACAAAATTTCTCTTTTTAAAGCCATACACTTGTGGCATCTCTGTTACAGCAACACTAAATGACTACGATAGAACTTAGTACTGAGTGAGATTTTACTTTAATAGATAACCTAAGATTCAGAAGTGGTTTTGAAACTCAGAAGGAACCAGAAGAACTGTTAACACTGAAGAATGCACAGATGATGAGAAATAAGTAGCAGAGGACCAAGAACAGGAGAACAAGACCAGTGTGAGATAGTGCTGTAGCCAACCCATGGAGCAAGAGAGTTGAATACCTGTGCACAGGAGGCTTCCTGGCAGAGTGGGGTACCTCCAGGCAGTAAGTGGTGGAGCTAGGCTTGCTGATGCACAAAGTGTAAGTGCCTGTGTACAGGAGGCTTCCTGGTGAAATGAGGTAGCTTCAAGCACTTAAACTGGTGAACAATTGCCCCAGCAGGGCAGAAGCGAGTATGAGGCCCAGGCCATGAGGCAGCAGGAAGCAGAAGCTAAAGAGACAAGGAGCACAAGAAGCTGAGCTGCCTCACTCTCAAAATGCATGGCCACAATCTCAGGGGTTTTAAAAGGTGGAGCCATGGACCCTGATGTTCCCAAGGGTGGAGTTGCCACTCAGATGGACTAGGAAAGCTGTGCCCCTGAAGCCAAGGGAGCAGAGTTGCTATTCCAGTGGGCCTGGAAGGTAGAGCTGTAGCACAGGGCTAGACGTGTCCACTAAGAATCCAGATACTGTGACCTATACCTTGAGTCTGGAGGGCAGGGCCATTGTATAGAATGTCTCAGAAAAGGGAAAATTATTTTCAAAGCTTTGAGAGCTAATGCAATGTGTTTTTTCTGACTTGCTTGTTGCCTGTTTTGCTTCTTTCTTCCATTTTTAATGGAAATGTCTAAATTGTGCCTCCCTGTTCAGCCATTGTACTTTGGAAGCAGATAACTTACATTCTAGATTTCACAGCTCAAGAAGCATTTCTGGATTTTGGACTCAAACTTAAGACTTTTGCTATGATGGGGTGACTATGTTTCACATGTTAAAAGATATGTTTGCTTTTTTTTTTAGGAAATAAAGAATGGAATGGCATAGAATTTAACTGTGTGGCCATTTGGCTGGGCCATGGTTCCCAGTATTGTACAACGTTACTGTATGTTGTAAATCCTGCCTCTGTGATAGGTGGAAGTTGAAGTGATGGGGCAGGACTCAAAGTGTGGGGCTGTATTGTGCTTGAGGCAATCTTCTGTGACCTAAAGAAGATAGCAGACAGATTTGAGGACCTCATACCACCAAGAAGGAGTGCCGAGAGCTGAGCATCTCCTTTGCAAACAGTCAGGGTCCCTGTGCCTCAGAAGTTTCCAGTCCAGGAGAAGATTGACAACAAAGACTTTACGCCAGAGCCAGCAGAGAAAGTGGAGCTGACACCTTGAATTTGGACTTTTAACCCACTGGACTATAACAAAATACAATTTCTCTTTTTAAACCATCCACTGTGGCATCTCTATTATAGCAGCACTAGATGACTAAGACAAAGTGTAATTCATGCTGAAGGCTGTGGTCTTTGATCTTCATCAGTAAGTGTTTCAAGTCTTCTTCACTTTCACCAAACAAGGTTGTGTCATCTGCATAATACAGGGTGTTAATGAGTGTTCCTCTAATCCCCTTTTCTGATGCCCCATTCCTGTACAGACAGTCCAGTTTCTTGGAATATTTGCTCAGCATACAGACTGAACAGAAATGGTGAAAGAATACAACTCTGATGTACACATTTCCTGACTTTAAACTATGCACTGTCCCAACTGCTCTATTCAAATGACTGCCTCTTTATTCATGCACAGATTCCTCATGAGCACAATTATGTGTTCTGGATCCTATTCTCTGCAGTGTTATCCATAATTTGTTGTGATGCACATAGTCAAATGTCTTTGCATAGTCAAAAACCACAGGAAAACATCTTTTTAGTATTCTCTGCTTTCAGTCAAGATCCATCTAACATCAGCAATGATATTCGTCATTCCACATCATCTTCTGAATTTGATCTGAACTTCTGACAGTTCACTGTCAATATATTGTTGCAGCTGCTTTTGAATGATCTTTAGCAAAATTTTGCTTACATGTGATATTAATGACATTGTTTGATAATTGCCACATTTGGTTGGATCATCTTTCTTGGGAATAGGCACAAATAGGGACATCTTCCAGTGGGTTGGCCAGGTAACTGTCCTCCAAACTCTTGGCATGGACAAGCGAACACTTCCAGAGCTGCATCTGTTTGTTGAAACATCTCAAATGATATTCCATCAATTTCTGGAGCCTTGCTTTTTTGCCAATGCCTTCAGTGCAACTTTAACTTCTTCTTTCAGTACCATAAGTTCTGGATCACCTGCTACCTCTTGAAATGCTGGAACTTTGACCAGTCGTTTTTGGTATAAAGATGCTGTGTATTCCTTGTATGCTCTTTTGATGTTTCTACTGTCATTTAATATTTTGCCCACAGAATCCCTCATTACTGCAGCTCAAGTCTTGAATTTTCACTTCAGTTCTTTCAGCTTGAGAAACGCAGTGTTCCTCCCTTTTGGTTTTCTATCTCCAGTCCTCTGTACATATCAATACAATACTTTGTCTTCTTGAGCTACCCTTTGAAAACTTCAGTTCTTTTACTTCATCCTCTTGCTTTAGCTACTTAACATTCAAGAGCAAATTTCAGAATCTCTTGCGATATTTGATTTGGTCTTTCTTTCTTGTCTTTTTAATGACCTCTTGCTTTTTTCATGTATGGTATCATTCCACAGCTCATCTGGCCATCGCTCACTAGTGTTCAACGCATCAAAATCTATTCTTGAGATGGTCTCTGAACTTGGGTAAGACATACTCATCATTGTATTTTGGCTTGTGGACTTTTCCTAATTTTCTTAGTTTCAATTTGAACTTGCATATTCACAGTTGGCTGATGATACTGAGCTTTCTCACTGTCTCTTTCCACAGATGTAGTAGATCTGATTCCTCTGTATTTGCTGAGAAAAGGTGTCTTCAATGAAGAAGTCATTGGTGTTGCAAATCATCATGCCATCTCCAGCATTGTTTCTATCACCAAGGCCATATTTTCCAATTACCTAGCCTTCTTCATTTCTAACTTTTGCCTTCCAATCACCAATAATTACAAACGCATCCTGAGTGCATGTTCAATCAATTTCAAATGGCAGAAACTGACAAAAATAAATTTATTCACCTTTACCATTAGTGGTTGGTACATAAATTTGAATAATACTAGTATTAACTGGACTTCCTTGTAGGCACGTGGATATTATCCTATCACTGTACTTCAGGATGGATCCTGAGATGTTCTTTTTGATGATGAATGTAGCACCATTCCTCTTCAAGCTGTCATTTCTGGCATAGTAAAGCGTATGATTGTCCAATTCAGAATGGTCAGTTTCAATCCGTTCCAGCTTCTTAATGCCTAAGATATTTAGTTTATGCATTCTATTTCATTTTTGACAATTTCACATTTTCCTAGATTCATACTCTGTACCATGTTTTCATTCCTAGATTCATACTCTGTTCCATGTTCTGATTATTAACAGATATTCACCACTGCTTCTTCTCATTTTCAGTCATGACATTTCAGCAAATGAAGGTCTCAAAAGCTATCCAAGTCATTAAGGTTGAATCTACTTTGAAGAGGCAGCTGTTCTCCGGTTTTTTTTTTTTTTTGAGTGCCTTCCATCCTGAGGAGTGCATCTTCTGGTACTATATCAGACAACACTCTGCTGCTATTCATGAGGAAATAAGGAAATGCTCATTGTCATTAGCCATTTGAAACTACAAATCAAAACTACATTGAGATAGCGTGTAGCTCCAGGGATAGTGACAGTAATCCAAAAATTTTTATTTATTTATTTTAATTTATTGTGATTTTTTTTAAAAAAAAAGCAAAAGCAAAAACAAAGTAACTAACGTTGGAGAGGTGGTGGAGAGACTGAAGGAACACTTATGTCGAGCTGGTGGGAATGTGAAATAGTTTAACCACTTTGGAAAATGATTAGTACTTCCAAAAAAATCAGGAATAGAAGTACCATGTGATCCAGAAATCTGATTCATCATAATACATCCTAGAGAAATAAGAGTTGCCAAATGATTGGATATATGCCCACCCATGTTCACTGCAGCAGTGTTCACAAGAGCAAAAAGATCGAAATAAACTAGGTGCCCATCTACACAATGGTATATACACACAATGGAATAATACGAAATCACAAAGAACAAGGATAAGTCTTTGAAACAGCTCATAACATAGATTAATCTGGAGTGCATTATGATTAGTGAAATTAGTCAGTGGCAAAAGGAAAAATATTGTATCAGACTACTATTATAAGAACTCAAGAAACAGTGTCGACTGAGAAAAAGACAGTCTTTGATACCGTTTTAGTCCCCTGGCACTGCTCCAACAGAAAATACTATGAGTGGATGGTTTCATGAAGAGAAACTTTTATTGTTATAGTCTGGTAAGCCACAAATGCATTAACAAGTTGCAAGACCACTCAATGAGTGAAATTATTACAGTCCAGTAGGTTGAGTCCAAACTCATTGATAGCATCTCAGCACAGGAACCTCAGGTTCTAAGGGACATGCTCTGCTCTAGGTGCTGCCTAGAGCAGATACGAGGTTCCCAACTTCCTGTGCTCACTTCTCTCCCTTATATCCCACAGCGGTAGCTTCAGTCCTGCCAAACCAGCACAACTGCTGCCCATTCTCCCACATCAACCTTACAGAGGCAGGATTTACAACACATGGGACAAACTGCACCATATTGGGACACAAAACCAAGTCCAATCAATACATACAGTTTTGGTGGGGACACAATACAATCCATGACAGATTGTTTTGAGAGTGGGGAGGGAGGTAGAGAGGAATTCTCTAACTATACAGTAGACAAGAACCATCTTAGGGGAAGGGAAGGACAACACACAGTATAGGGAAAGTCAGCACAACTGGACCAAAGCAAAACCTGAGACATTGTCTGAACACAGCCAAACACTTTGAGAGACAGAGTGGCTGGAACTGGGGCCTGGGGACCACGGTTTGGGGGGACATTTAGGTCAATTACTATGACAAAGTTTATTAAGAAATGTTTGCATCTTATTTTGGTGAGTGGTATCTTGAGTCTTTAAAGTTTGCAAGGAGCTATCTCGGATGCTTCAGTTGGCCCCACCTGGAGTAAAGGAGAATGAAGAACACCAAAGGCAAGTATCAATCCAAGGAGAAAGGACCACATAAACCAGAGACTCCATCAGACTGAGATCAGAAGAACTGGACGGTGCTTGGCTACCATCAATGACCTGATGCTACTAAAGTCACAGAACAATATGTGTATAAATTTTCATATGAAACATTAACCAGAACTGTAAAATTTCACCTAAAACAATGGAAAAAAAAAAAGGAAAACTCTGGGGGTGTGGGGAACCTTCTATTCTGTCACACGTGTGGTCCCCATGAGTGGAATTAGACTCAACTACACCTAACAACAATATTTTCTGTGCAGTGCTATCTCACTGTGATTTTAATTGGTATTTTCTTAATTCTTAATTATCAATGATGTGTATTTTCTCACATGCTTTTTGGTATCTTCTTTGGTAAGTGTCTGTTCAAATATTTTCCCATTTAAACAGATTTTCTAAATTATACTACCATTGCTTTAAAGGAGATGAATGCACACACACTGGGTATGAGCTCTTTGATAAATATAAGTTTCAAAAACATTTCATTTTTTGTCTAGTCTGTCCCTTTAATGGTGATTTTTGACAACTAGACACTGGATTTTGAGGAAATTCAAATTCTCTTTCTCTCTCTTTGCTTTTATGACTATTGTTTTCTGTATGTTGTTTAAGAAGTCTTTGCTAAATTGTAAGAAATTCTCCTATGGTTGCTTTTGAAAAGCTTTATAATTTTACTTTTATGGTTATGTATAATTCATTCCAAATTAATACTTATTTATGGTAGAGGATAATATTTATTTCCTCCATATGGATACCTAATTGTTGCAGCACCATTTTTGCAAATGAATTTTCTTTCACCATTGAATTATTTTGGCATCTTTGTTAACAAACAATAGACCATATAATTGTGATTCTATTTCTCTGCACCTTATTCTGATCCTTTATCAATTTGTTATCATTACGCCAATATTATGCTGTCCGGAGTACTCAGTTTATTATTGAGGGGTGTTCTAACCCTTATCAACATCTATATTTACATTCTGGATTTATGTTGGGAAATGCATGAAATCAATAGATTAGCGTGGGGGAACTGACTTCTCAACAAACATTAAAACTTGCACACCATGAAAATGGCATTTTACTTCCCTTCATTCTCTCTATGTGTACCAAAACCAAAACCACTGCTATCAATTTGGGTCTGACTCACAGTAGCCTTAGAGATCAGAGTAGAACTAACCCATAGAGTTTCCAAGGAGCACCTAGTGGATTTGAACAGCTGACTTTTTGGTTAGCAGATGTAACACTTAAGCCACTCTGCCCCAGGGTTTCCTGTATGTATACACATAACTATATATGCACTGGTTAAGTAATACCTCTGCTATGGGATGCTTCTTTTCTGTCCTATAGGGTCACTATGGGTCAGAACTGACTCAGTGGCAGTAGGTTTATATCTATATATCAATACAGATGTTTAGACCTTTCTAATCCTCTCAACTATTTGTGTAGTTTTATTTTAAATGATTTGTACCTTTATTCCTTAATATTTTGTTGATTTGATGTCCTTACAATTGTTTTGTTTGTTCATTGGTTTTCATTTTCTAATTGTTTACTACAACATTAAGGTATGCAATTAACTTTATGTATTGACCTTGAGTCTTGAAACCTCCCTAAACTCATGCATTGGTTCCAAAAATTATTTGCTGTTATTCTGTGTAACTGTCCATGTAAAAATACGTCTGACCCAAGCTGTGATACTTTCAATCACATCACAGGTGTGTAAAAGCTGGACAATGACTAAGGAACACAGAAGAAGAATTGAGACCTTTGAATTGTGGTTTTGGAGAAGAATGATGACTGTCAAAAGGATGAAAAAAATCTGTCTCGGAAGAATTAGAACGAGAACATTCCATAAGAGCAAAGATGGCAAGATTATGTCTTACATACTTTGGGCATATTTTTGGGAGGAATCAGTCCCTGGAGAAGGACATCATGCTTGGTAAAACAGAGGGTCAGCAAGAAAGAAGAAGACCCTCAATGAGATGGACTCATGCTAGGGCTGCAACAGAACGGACTCAAAAGCATCTGAGAACAACAATAATTCACATTAAAAAATGCCATATTAATAGGGACAATTATTTTTTCATTTTACATCTTTATGTTTCTTACCTCTTGTTCTTCTTAATCTTTCATTGTTGCCCAAGATGGGACTACGAATAGCATGTTGGACAGGAATGATGAGATCAGGTATCTTTGCCTTGCTTTTATTCTTATGTGGAAACTGTTCATTCTTTACTATCATGTATGGCATTACCTGGAAGTAATCTTTTGTTTTGTTTTAGAAAGTTTTTTTTTATTCCTAGATAGATGAGATGTTTTTCATTTTGTTTTGTCTTTTGTTTTTTAAATGAATAATGGGTTGTGAACTGTGTCATATGATTTTCAGGATTTGTTAAGATGCTCACGTGGTTTTCTACTAGACCCTATAGGGCAGAATAGAACTGTAGACCTGCCCATAGGGTTTCCAAGGAGTATCGCACATGTTTGAACAGCCAATCTTTAGGTTAGCAGCCACAGCTCTTAGTCACTATGCCACTAAGGTTTCCAAACTCAATTGCTCGTGATATATTGCAC
Organism: Heterohyrax brucei; assembly: GCA_028571685.1. Lineage (NCBI taxonomy): Eukaryota > Metazoa > Chordata > Mammalia > Hyracoidea > Procaviidae > Heterohyrax > Heterohyrax brucei. The sequence goes on from CM053148.1 coordinate 112,297,844, forward strand.
TATTTACTAAATACATATTTATATATATATTGCAGACTACTAAAATTTTAAGTAATTTTGAATATCTATTGAGAGATAATTTGTATACAAATTTCTTACCTTGTCATATTTTGTCTACTTTCAGTATCAAGATAATATTAACCTCATAAAATGAGCTGAGAAGTATTCCTCTATTTTCTGTAAGCTTTTGCCTGAAATTGTTATGATTTCTTTCTAAAATACTTACAATTCACTAGTGCCTGGAGCTTTCCCTATGAGACAGTGTTAGTAACAAAGTAGTTTCTTTGTTATGTTACTGCTGTGGAATGACTCTGAGTCAATTTTGACTCACAGTGAGCATAAGGACAGAGTAGAAATGCCTCAGCAGGTTTCCTCTCCTGCATTGGTAATGTTTACAAGAGAAGTCTGCCAGATCTTTTACCCCAGGGAGCAGCTAGTGGATTCAAATTGCTTACCTGTCAGTTAGAACTTGAACTCTTAACATTTGCACCCCCGCCCGCAGAGCTCCTACTAATATTTTGTTTCATCTTCTATCAATTCTGTCTTTAAAGGAATTTTTCTATGTCATCTAAGTTGTGGAATTTTCTGGAAATAAATTCTTCCACAGTGTATCTTTTTTAATCACTTTTACAATTTGATAAAAGCATATTCTCTTAAATTTCTGATAGTGATACCTTATGTCTTCTCTGTTTGTTTTTAATTACCTTAATCAGTCTTACTAGGAGTTTAGCTATTTTATTAAACTTTTCAAAGAAACAACATCTGGTTGTGTCAATTCTCTTATTTTTCTTTTACTATTTCCATTGCTGTTTAATATCTATTAATTCTTTAAATACTTGAGTATGTCTGTGATATTTATAATAGTTATTTTAATGTCCTTGCTTGTTAATTCCATTATCTCTGTCTTTTTGGTGTCTGTTCTACTAACTTATATTTCTCCTGATTATAAACCATACTCTTCTGCTTCTTCTTATCTCTAGAACTTGTGGGGGTTTTTTTTGTTTTTTTTTTTTTTTTGGACGCTAGATACTGGGCATTTTGTGTTATCAACTGCTGTATTGTTTTTTTCCCCCTTAATAATCCTTTTAAGGCTTTCTTTAAGGCTTTTCTTTCCCAAGACTTTTAAATTAAGTTTTATTTTCTATATTTGCTGAATTTTTTTTTGTTTTGTACTTTAGGTGAAGTTTTGCAGAACAAACTAGCTGCTTATGAGATGGTTAGTATACATATTGCTTTATGACACCAGTTAACAACCCCACAGTAGATCAAGACTCTCCTTTTCCAAACTTGGGTTTGCGATTATCAACTTTCCTGTTCCCTCCTGCCTTCTTGTCCTTGACCCTGGGCATGCGCCCCTTTAGTTTTGTTTTCTTTCATAGGTCTGTCTAATCTTTGGCTGAAGTGTGAACCTCAGGAGCAACTTCATTACTGAGCTAAAAGGATTTCTAGGGGCCATACTCTTGAGGTTTCTCCAGTCTCTGTCAGGTCAGTAAATCTGGTATTGTGAGTTAGAATTTTGTTCTACATTTTTTTCCAACTCTGTCCAGGACCTCTGCTGTGATCCCTGTCAGAGCAGTTAGTGGTAGCAGCCAGGCACCATCTAGTTGTACGGGACTCAGTCTGGTGGAGGCTGTGGTCATTGTGATCCATTAGTCCTCTGGACTAATATTTCCCTTGCGTCTTTACTTTTCTTCATTTTCCCTTCCTCCTCAAGTGATGAGACCACTGGAAGTTCTTAAATGGTCATTCACAGACTTCTAGGACCCCCGATTCATTAAAGCAGAACATATAATATTTTCTTCTTAAACTAGGACAACTGAGCTAGATAGTTCATGAGACTATGGTTCCCATAGCTCTCCACCAAGTAATTCAGTCTCTCGGGCAGTTTGCATGTGTCTGTGCAGCTTCCATGACCCTGCCTTGTATAAGCTGTGCTAGTTTCCCCAGTACTGTGTACTGTCTGATCCTTCACCAAATTCATCGCTTATTATTGTCTATTTAGTGTTTTTCAATCTCCAACCCTTCGCTCCCTCACAACCATCAATTCTCACTCACAGTGACCCTATAACAGGGCAGAACTTTAGAACTGCTCCAAAGGGATTCCAAGGAGCACCTGCTTGATTGAACTGCAGCCGTAGCACTTAACCACTATATCACCAGGGTTCCCATCTCATGTACAAACAGTACAAATTCCAGGGAGTCTTGCTTAAACACTATAATTAAACAATTTAATATTTTTTCCAATTTAAAGTTCAGATAATGATCTTTTTCTTATATTTCAGAAATTGTTATTTCTGTTGATTTACTACATCAATAATCTGAGTTCAGTAAAGAAAATGCTTTGCATTCTGGAAGTGTTTTTCCACCCAAAACTCCAAGCACAAATAGAACAATGTTGAGAACAAAACCTTAGGGCACATTTAAACTTGAAATGTTATTTAACAGCACAGTTGAAGTTCCATGTTAATATATTTTACTTCCTTCTTCTATGAGGAAAAAGTGGAAGGAAAAAAAGGTAGACAAACACTATTTTATTCTGAAAGGACAGAAATAAGGGTAACAAACAGAGATAGAGCTTCATTTTAGCAGAAATTCACATTATCTTTTTCATTATTTTCCAGTTGTAAATTTTCTATTAGAAACCTTCATTTGGACTGTATGTGTACATAGATCACGAAGCATATGAAAAAAAGAGAATATACTAATATTAACAATTCTGACCTGTAAAGCATCATTTCCTTAATGTGTCTGTCACATCTTAGGAAAAAAATAACACTGCTATAATGATTTCTTGCTCTTCTTTTTTTTTTCCCCCTGCTTTTCTTTTTCTTTTGTTTTTTCCTTTTTAGGCATGTTCTATGTTAACACAAAAATCTTATTAAGCCAATAATAGAAGTTGATTGAAGTATTTAATACAGAACTTGCAAGCTGGGCTACCATTTCAACTAGAGTCAAAAAGCATTCTGAAGATGAGAGAACTTTGAAAAATTCTCACACCAAATCTTATCAGCATTACAATGGAGAAAAGGAACTGAATAAAATTGATAAACAAATCTGGGGTCAGGAAGGATTTTCATATAGCATTGTCTTGAATGACTAAAATAGTTTACTGCTTTACCCTAAGCATACCTCCGAGTCTGATCCTTGGAATCTGTTTACTGAAACTGACTGAATTACTCAAAACACCAAGCCCAAGGAGTTTTACTAATTTATCTAGACCATTGTTTGACTCAGTGGTAACCCCAGGAACCAGTTTCTCAAAGGCTCAATGTTGACAAGGACACTCAAGGACACATGGTTTGTGTAGGTCACTCCAACTCCATGGACACAGAAATCTGGATTCCAGAAGAATTAAAATATTTCTCAGCAGCCTTCACTTAATCTAATGAACTACATTTACTCATTTTATTTACCAGATATTTATAAAACGCCTACTATGTGCTTATCATTACCCTTACTCCACTACCTTAACCTACCAAAAACCTACTGTGTTGGGTCCATTCTGACTCATAGCGACCCTGCAAGACTGAGTAGAACTGCCGCATAGAGTTTCTAAGGAATGCCTGGTGGATTTGAACTGCCAACCTTTGGGTTAGCAGCCATAGCACTTAACCACTGTACCACCAGGGTTTCCATCTTGGTGACATATTATTGGAGTTCAAAATGCTAAGACTAATGCAAATAACAATACTCCCGATACTGTGCCCATTGTCATGGAGTCCGACCCAACTCATTGTGACAAAGTAGAACTGTCCCGTAAGTTTGTAAAGAGCACCTTGTGGATTTGACCTGCTGACTTCTTGAAGAACAGATGCAGCTCTCAACCACTGTACCTTCAGGGTTTCCAAACTGCAACAGATTGATAGGCAAACCCCAAAACTGAGTAATTTAAAATTAAGTAATAGACCAAACACTCGGTGGCCTGCTAGCACTTTCTTCTGCAGTAGACAAGTAGAGAGTCCCAATGGCAAAGTAATTAAACACTTGGCTGCTAATCAAAAGGTCAGCAGGGCAAATTGACTATCCATTCCCTGGAAACCCAGTAGGGCAGTTCTACTCTGTCTTACACAGTCACTGTGAGTCAGAATCAACTCAGCGGCAATGGATTTGGTTTTTGTTTTGTTGTTTTAGTGAAAGAAGTCTTATCAGGTAGACCCTAATGTATCTGCTCTGGTCTGTCAGAGCAACTCTTTCTATTGATTGTGGTGCAGACTAAGGTACAGACACTCCTTGATGCTCATATTGCTTATTGCAAACCACATACTTGGGATGAGATGTAGGGAATGGCTCATCTAGTTTAAATTGCTTCTCCTATCAACCTGTTAAAATGAGTGACTTCGCAAAGCAGACCTATGAGTTTTTTCTTCTTCTTTTTTAATGTTATTGAGTGAAAGTACACAATCCAAGTTAAATTTGCATGTCTCCCTATCTGCAGCTACTTTTGCTCTTCTTGCCCGGTGACAGCGCACTCCTCCTTTCTGTTCTATATGTGTTATACCCACTTAGCAATCTCCTGTCCCCTCCTCCCCAAGCTCTCCTCTCCCTTCTAGTAAGAGGTTAGTAGGACAGCATCATATAGATGCATAGAACCATAAAATGCACACATCATACGGTCACATTATGTACCCAAGTCCAATCCATTCCTGTCTGAAGAGTTGACCTTAGTAATGACTTCTGGTCAGGGGCAGCAGCAGGTCTAGGGGCCATGCACAACTCCCAGGCCTTCAGAACATCAGTTATGGTCTTTTAGTGCAGTCCTTGAGGTGCACCCCTCTTTTTTTGTATTGTCATTGGGACTCGACATTGTGTGTCCCATCACAGCTGGGCACCATCTGGTTCTTCTGGTCACATATTGATACAGTTACTCATTCACGTGGGTCCTGTCTTCTGGGCTCTTTTTCCCTCACGTCTTTGTTGTCCTTAGTGATCATCTGTTCTGGCTGAGTTGGGACCATGTGGTGTACCTCAGATGGCAGCTTGCTAGCTTTGAGGATCTCAGATACCACTCACCAATATGGGGTGCAGAATACTCTCTTAGCAATAGGTTAGTTATGCCAATTGGCCTCGATGTCCCCTGAGAACATGGTCTCCAGATCTCTATGCCTGCTACTTACCCTTGCAATATCAGGTTAAGACTGGAAGAGCTTTCAGTTTATGTTGAAGTCCAGTGAAGTTGATCTTCTTTCTAATGCATGCTGTCACTGCTTTTACCCAAACAAATTTCTATCAGCTTTCTGATCTATAGCCAGCCCTCTCCCTCCCTTGCAGCCATCAGAGTCTTTTCTTCTGTACGTGAGTCTGTTTAAATCCTTATAGTAGGGGTCTCATACAATACTTGTCCTTATGTCACTGACTGATTTCACTCAACATAATGTCTTCCAGTTGAAACCAGGTCATGAGATGCTACCTAAAATCATCATTGTTTTTTTACCATTGCATAGTGTTCCATTGAGTATATGTACTATGGTTTGTTTATCCATTCATCTGTTGATGGGCATCTAGGTTGATTCCATTTTTGGCTATTGTGGACTGTGCTGCAATAAACATTCATGTGCATGTGTCTGTTTATGTGACAGCCTTTGTTTCTCTAGGATATATTCTGAACAGTGGGATTACTGGATCAAATGGTATATCTATTTCCAGCTTTTTAAGGAAGCATCAAATTGCTTTCCAAATGGGTTGTACATTTTAAAATCCCACCAGCAGTGTAGGAAAGTTCTGATCTCTCCACAGCCTCTGCAGCATTTGTTGTTCTGTGTTTTTCGGATCATGGCCAACTTTGTTGGGGTGAGATGGTATTTCACTGTAGTTTTGATTTGGACTTCTCGAACAGCAAATGATCATAAGCATGTGTCTTTTCGCTGCCTGGATATCCTCATAGTAAAGTGTCTGCCTCTCTCCTTTGTCCATCACTTAACTGGGTTATTTATCTTTTTCTCATTGATATTTTGCAGCCCCTTGTAGGTTAAGGAGATCAGACGTCGGTCCGACATGTAGTTACCAAATATTTTCTCCCCATTTCGTAGGTGGTCTTTTAACTCTTTTGATAAAGTCTTTGGATGAACAAGTGTTTGATTATTTGTAGTTCCCTTTGATCTATTTTTTCTTCTGTTGATCGTGTTTTGGAGATTTTGAAGTCTGTCTAAGCCATGTATTAGAGCTTCCACTGTTGACCCTATTTTTCTTGCATGATCTTTATCATTTCTGGTTTGATATTTAGGCATTTGATCCATTTTGAGTTGATTTTTGTGTAAGGTGTGAGATATAGGTCTTGTTTCAGTTTTTTGTGGATATCCTATTTTGTCAACACGATTTGTTAAAGAGACTGTTTTTACCCCCGTTTACAATCTTAGGGCCTTTGTGGAATATCAGCTGTTGTTAGAGGATGTTGGCATCTCTAGGGTCTCAACTCTCTAGGGTCTCAACTCTATGTGCTTCATTGGTCTATATGCTTCTTCTTGTACCAGTACCAGGCTCTTTTGACTACCAAAGAAACATTTTTTGATGATTAACATGTTTGGGAGGAGTGCGAAGGAAAATCACTAAATACATAGTAAACCAAAAACCAAACTTGTTGTCACTGAGTCAATTCCAACTCATAGTGAATCTCTAGGACAGAGTCGAACTGCCTCATAGAGTTTCCAAGGAATGTCTGGTGGATTTGAAGTGCTGACCTTTTGGTTAGCAGCCATAGCACTTAACCGCTATGCCATTAGGGTTTGATTCTGATGTTATTATACATGTTAATTAGTAGATGCTCTAATTCTTGCCAATGGAAAGGCAACATGGGTGAGGTTGAAGTCACAATGGAAGAAATCAAGAGGTACACAAGAATATGCGACAACTGTGATAAATGCTACTAACATACAATCCTGCAAAAACAGTAATAATAAGTAATAATTTATGAGTAACTATATAAGCAGATACACGTGATAAACAGATGCAAGAAGTTGTACAGGAACATGCCCATGCACATATATAGATATGATTATAGATGGTTCTACACACATTTGTATGTATTGCATGTATATTTATACACATAATACAGCACATGGGGGCACAGTTTTGGATACTTCTTAGACATAACCAAACACCTCATGGGATTGAGCTGCTGGACTTAAGGCTAAGGACCATAGTCTCAGGGGACATAACTATGTCACCTAGCATAACATAGTTCATACAGCTAATGTTCTACATCCTGGATTGGCAAGTAGTATCTGGGGTCTTAAAAGCTTGTGAGCCGTCATCTAAGATACAACTATTTGTCTCCTCCTGTCTGGAACAAAGGAGAATGAAGAAAACTAAAGGCTCAATTAAACAATTAGTCCAAAGGACTAACATCCAGCATGAACAACAGCCTTCTCTAGCCTGAGACCAGAAATATCATGCCTGGCTATCACTGTTCTGACCAGGACATAATAGAAATTTCCAGCTAGAATAGGTTAAAAACGTAGAGTAGAATTCAGATTTTGATAGAAGACTAGACTTACTGGTTTGATAAAGACTAAAGGAAACCCTGAGACTATGACCCTAAAATACCCTTCAGACCTGTAAATGAAGCCACTTTTGGAGGCCAGCTTTCAGCCAAATAATAGAGTGGCCTATAAAATAAACAATAACACATCTGAGGAATAAGTTCCATAGAACAGTCAATTATTCAAAATCAAAAGGGCAACATTTGCCCCAAAGCAAAGATGATAAAACAAGGAAGTGCAATGCAAGGCAAGAGGAAGATAATAAATAAGGAACACAGGGTTGAAATGGGTAGAGTCCTGGCACATTGCTGAGATGGCAACCAACGTCACAGAACAATCTGAGTGTGAATGATTGAATGGAAAACTAATTTGTTGTGTAAACTTGTACCTAAAGCACAGTATGTTCAAAATGACATTGAGAGAGGGAGAAAAAGCTTTTAATAAGATACCACTTAAATTCCAGAAGTCCTGGATGTGAGGCTTGTGAGCCTGTGAATGAGTGAATGTAAATGGCCACAAACAGCTGGAATGCATGACATCAGACCCTTGCAAAAAATGGGTCTGGCCTGCTGAATGTGACCTTTATACCCACGCGCAAGCCTACATACATTCCTCCTAGAGAGGTGAATTCACCTGAGGAAGCACCCTTTGTTATGCTGTTTGGATAAGAAGACACCGGTTTGCTTTCTGAGGAACTTCCCAAACCCTATTGGAATCAATGCCTGCTTTACTACATGTATACCTGTTCTGTTCACTAAATAAAAATGAGCTGCCTGATGCCTAAATTAGAGTTGGGGTGTCAGAGATACAAGCTTCCCTCCTCCCCACATAGAAGTTTTAAGATAAGCCCAGTTTCTAAGGAAAAGGTAAAAGTCCAGATGCCTCTCTCTGGCACCAGCCTGAGGACGCTACTTCCACCCCCATAGAAGTCCTTGAGATAAGCCTAGTTTCTAAAAATAGGATAGCTTCTTCCCATGTAACTTAATACTAACTGCTTATCTAGTGCCTGTTTAAGTATACTGTACCAATGAGAATGCAATATGGAAATCTGTATACCTGTAGTTGCGAATTAGAGGATGTATAGAAATTCTTCTGTCTGCTTTCTTGGAGAAATGTATGTATAGATATGTCTGATAACAGGACACGGTGCACAGCTGTTTTTTGGACTTGAATCCATCCGCTGCACCGCCAGCTAATAAACACCTCTACCTCTACAAAGTGGTGTTTGAGGAGCTTTCTGCTCTGTGGGATGAACTTATCTTTTTTGCTGCTACAACACTACCTTTCTGAAAAGTTTAAAGAATTTAAAAAATATGTAAAGAAGAGGTAAACACTAAGAAATAAAAACATAGGCAACATAAGTGAAACAGAGGTAAGAAGATGAAAGGACAAAAGAAAAACTTGGAATTTCCATTCTGATAACCTGCATTCAACATCCTTACAAATCAAGCAAATCCTTTAAAGAGTATGGAATGGAAATACCTCCATCTTATTTGAAGTTCATTTACTCATTTCACTAAATTTTAAAAGGTTGAAATATGTTTTTTGAAAAAAAATGCAACCATTGTCCTTCTGTCAGAAAATTATTATCTAAAGGTGGTAATCTGCCACACTAGTGATAAACAACCTCTTGTTACTCAGTTTAGATATGGTGAGTACAGACTGTTTATAAGTACTGTAACTTAAATGACTTTAACCAAACACTCATCAGAAAGTGATCTAATTAAGCCTAATTCTAGGATGTAATTACTAGCACCACTTTAATAGCAAAACAAATTCTAATCCCAAAAATCTCTGAAAAATCCAATACACAGTAAAAAAATTCTATCATGACAAAACCAATAAAAAGCCAAACCCACTGCCAATGAGTCAATTCAGACTCATACAGACCCTAGAGGACAGAATAGAACCATCCCACAGGGTTGCCAAAGAACAGTTGTTGGATTCAAACTGTTGACCTTTTGGTCAGTAAGCAAATGCTTAACCATTGCAACACCAGATCCCTGGTGTAATAGGTAGATCTTTTGTTGTGAATGTGAGTAGCAAACTCTAAATAAAGTTCTAAAATGCCGTTCATCCTGTTCATAAGCCCCACTTCCACCCCCAATTTAGAAAAAAAATACATTTGTTTTTCTGTTCTTCATCTTTGTGAAGAAATGTGATGATATGATTATCTGCACATTCATCCTTAAATATTTAATAAAACATCTTTCAAAGTAATATTTTGGAGTAAATCTATTCTCTTTTGGATAAGAAGGATGTGTTTCTCTAACGAATCATTGTAGGTTCAGTTATTTAGTTGTTACTCTTAAATACCAAAAGAAGTTTCAAGAAGTGATTAAAAAAAAAGAAAATCTCCAATGAGTCCCTTAGAATATGACCTAATTTTATAGTCACTCAGAATTTATCCCATGTTTGGTATCCTTCCTTTAACAAACAGTAAAATAGCTTATAGACTTATTGCTTTTGATTTTCTAAATTGAAAGGAAAGGCTCTTATTAAATTATTAACTTAAATAACTACTTTTTCAATAATAGGCTAATTGTTGTGTGTGACAGCCAAGCCAGCCAAGTGCCGTCGAGTCGGATCCAACTCATGGCAACCCTAGGGGCCAGGGTGTGACAGGTATACCAAATTCTCAAGTTATACCCAGTTTTAATGAGAAACATTTTTAACGACAGATTTGTTAGCTAAATAATTCAAATGAAACAAGATAGATTCGCATAGAAAAACATTTTCTTACAATAAAGAAATCAAAATAGTTTCTTTCAATGGTTGCAGCTTTCTTTGTTCTGTGGGGAATAAACAACAATTAGGAAAGTGCCAGAAGAACTGGTGGATTCTCACAAATCACACCTCTGATTTCAGCTGCCCCAGGTCAATTGCAGGCACTCACTGAAATCACAGAAACTATGAAACTGTGGCCTGCCATGCTCAAGTTTAAGGCCTTCACAGTCCAGACCAGTGCAGCAGGAGTTAACCATTTGCATCTCAGTTTGTAGCTACTGCTACCAGATAAAATCCCGAAACCCACTGTCTTCTTGAGTGGATTCCAACTCATGTTACCAGATAAAAAGCCTTAATATTTTGACACCTCTTGGAATTTTTGTTCTTATTTTTCATTGGCGTGGCACGGCGAATGATGACTGCCTTTATCTGAGCACTCATTATATCTGAGACATACTTTACTCATTGCCGTCAAGTTAATTCCACCTCCCAGCAACCGCGTAAGTTTTCCAAGGGGCTCCTGGTGGATTTGAACCACAGATGTTTACCGTTAGCAGCCACAGCTCTTAACCACTTCTCCACCGGAGCTCCCAGGCATTATACTGGGTGTTTGATAAGGTGTTTATGTTTTCCAGGTGAAGAAATTGAGGTTCACAGGAGATAATCTGTGAAAATCTTCAGTCTTTACTCATCTACACAGGGAATTGAAATAGCCTGTTAGATCTGAAACCACCTTGTACTACAATCTTTCCCACAAAATATCATCCCCCAGACTAGCAGCAATAGTGTCACTTGGGAGCTTGTAAGAAATGCAAAATCTCAGACCCCACCCCAGAAACAGATCAAATTTTCATTTTAATAAGTTCCTCAATTATTGTTGGATGTCCTTGAGTCCATTTCAATTGATAGCAACTCTCTAGGACACAGTAGAACCATCCCATAGGGTTTCCTAGACTGTAATCTTCACAAGAGTATATTGCCAGGTATTTCTCCAAGATCCTCAATACCCAAGCTAAATTTAAGAAGCATTGTACAATATTCCATTTCATTAAAAAAAAAAGATTCCGGTGATTCTTATGGAAACTGTTCACCACTGATTTAAAATCAGTGCCTTACTTAGAAATAAGTCACTGCTGTGGAACTCATTCTGACTCATAGTGTCCTACAGGTCAGAGTACAACTGCCCCATAGAGTTTCCAAGGTGGGCCTGGTGGATTAAAACTGCCATCCTTTTGGTTAGTAGATACAGCACTTAACCACTATACCACCAGGGTTTCCATTTACTTGTAAATACTTACAAAAAATTTCAATATTCACATTTTGAGATACAAGTAAAATTCAAATTAAGGGACGGTGCTTAAGGGAAATTAAGAAACAGAAGTATATTAAGAGCACTGATAGAAAGCAAAGGAGAATAGATTTCCAAGACTTGTCGTAATTCAGTACCTTAATTTCAACACCATGATTTTTCCAGCATAATTACAGCTGTTGTCATATCTTATTTGAAATTAATTAAATTTATTCATTATTTGTTTATCCAAACATACATCCATTCAACAAATATTTGCTGAATGTTTTAGAATAGCAGTTCTCAAATGTTATGTAATGTCAGAATCTCTGGGAAAACTTGTTAAAACAGAATTCCTGAGTTTAGCACTTTTCCAACAGAAATCCAAGTGATGCTGATGGTTGCAACTCCAGGGTCTGCATTTTGGAAACATGGGCTTTGAAGATTCCAAGTATCATATTAGATATTTGGGAGATTATACAGATGAATCAAATACTACTATTTGTTTCTCCTAGAAACCTGTACATTTGTTAGGCAATTACCGTGAGTTCACAGATATGTGTAAAGTAGAAGCAATAATCAAGGAAAGTTACAGAACAAATACTACAGTTATTCAAAACCAAACTACACTACTTCAGACTGGAAGACTGAAGTGGAATTTTGAGAGCAAATGATGCTTGTGCTTCTAATAAATTTTGGGTAAAAACTGAACTATTAGAATTTTAAGAAAACAGGCATAGTTGGACTAAAACAAAAAAAAAGCATGAGTTATACACTAAAACAAATAAGCAAGCAAAAGCCAAGCCTACTGCCTTTGAGTTGATTGCACTTCATAGCTGCTCTGTAAAACAGAGTAGAACTGTCGCTGCAAGGTTTCCAAAGCCCTAAATCTTTACAGAAGCATCTTTCTTCCATACACAGACTGATGGGTTTGAACCATCAACCTGTTAGAGCAGTACTTTAACTACTGTACCACCAGGGCTCCTGGGTATACACTAAGATACAGATATATAAAATTGTAAGATGAATAGAGACCAGCTGTTGAGTCAACAAATTTTGAGAATGGAAAAATGGGAAATAAGAATGGAAAATAGGTTACAGACAGTGAAGGATGAAACCAAGTTGACTGAACATTTATTATAAGAAACAAGTGTTACAAGGCCAATTTGTAGGCTACAGATTTTTTGCTGACTTAGTGTCCATTAATTTCTCATAGTTGCTTTCTCACCTAGCTTCTGATACAGCCACTTCTTTCTCTGTACATAGTCTCTCAACAGCTCTAGTTCTGAGCTGGCCCTCCTGGTCATGCCCCATCTAGTTGATAAGAACTGATTACTTTCTTATACAGCTGCTGTAGCCATAGTTACTCCTTGCCCCTCCCATCCATGTCTTGTATGTCCTCTATTTCCCACACAAATACCCTAAAAATCTTTCAACTGACCAATAAAACTTCAGCATGCACTAACCCTGAGACTCTACTCTGCTTACCCTACATAAACCCACTCCTCCTGTTCCGGTTTGTTGTTGCCTTTTGCCTGGCTGCAACCCTCTGTATGGGCCTGTGTCAAGGTGTGCTGTGATTTTCTCTCTGGGACCAGTGAGTACACAATAAATTGAGTTCACCTTGTGGCCCTTTTGCCCAAGCCTCGTTTCTTCAGACTGAACCTGACAGGCCATCCAACTTAACCCTTTACACACACACACCTGCTCTGGTTGAGTCAGAAGTAAAACAACTGGGTGTTAGTTAAGTGTTTTAACAGAGCAGAGACAAAATCAGTTCTGTGTTTTAGGAAGTGTAACCTAGAAACTACTTTGCCTAAATTCCAACAGTAAACAAGTTCCAGTGGTGGGAGTCTAACCACAGACCTTTCTGTCTCCCCAACATTTGGTCCTCTTTTGGGAAAGGGAAAAAAGTTGTAGCTGAATACAGCAAATTCAGGGGAAGTGTAGATATATAGGTAGGTGGACAGATGGACAGACAGATCAGCAGATGGATAGATGGATGCACAGATGATAGATAAAACAGAAAGGAGAGTGAAAGGGAGGAAGGGAAGAAAGGAGGAAGGGAGAGAGCAATTAAAAAGATACAGGAGATTACATTTGTAAATTGAAGAGAAGAAAACGAAAAGGAAAATTTTAGAAGGACAACTTGATGGCACATAGTACTTAAAACAGAGATGAGAAGGAAGAAGACAGTACACAAGTGTCTGGCTGAACTATGGAAAAGAAAGCAATTTAATCTCACACATCAGTGGGAGGCATGCAGAAGAAGATTAGTGAAGATACAGATCATCTTTCTGCTGTAAAAGATACAGAATACAAAGACACAAAAACTTGAGATAAGGATGTTTATCTCAAAAGGTCTTCTTAACCTCGACAAAATACAACAGAAGGATACTTGGAAAGGGTAAACAGGCAAACATAAAGATTAAAACATTAAGGAAATTGGATAATTTAGAATAGAAATACTTCTGTAGAAAAGGCCAACTGGGACTTAGTCCATTGGTTTTATACTCTGAACAATGAGTTATGCTCTTATAATTTAGATATTAGTTCAATCATCACCTGCTTGGAGATGTTTCTATTCTCTGGACACACTCAAGACAAAACTGGATGACTACGTGCTGAGCTTGTTGAAGACAATTCATGCATCTATAAAGAAGGGGAGACCTGGTGTGGCACAGTGATTAAGAGTTTGACTGCTGACCAAAAGGTTGGCAGTGGGAATCTACCAGTAGCTCTTTGAAAACCCAGGGGGGGCAGTTCTCTTCTCTCTTCTATGGTAGCTATGAGTCATAAGTGACTCAACAGCTACAAGTTTGGCCTGATTGCTAAGGCATCTCCCAGTTTTGAAAATAAATGATTCTAAAAGCTTTTACTCTATATTCCACCCACTGTAGATAAATACTTAAAATGAAATTTCATCAAATATGCTTTTTTTACTCCAAAATAATTTTTTTTTATTCAAATTGCAGTTGTCCTTGCTAGTTAGGAGCCCACAAGTGAGGAGCTGAGCTAAACTGCTCTTAAATCACTGATATAAAGGTAAAACCGCCATAGATGTCACTTTTATCTATGTTGTCTTCTCCTTTGCAAGAAAATCTGTGCAGTGGCTTGAGTTTTTTTCATTTCAAAATTTGTTAGAAAATAAAAACAGAAGAAAAAGAACAACTATAAGAGTCCATGAGAAAAGAAGAAATGGAGCTAAATAAACACAAAAATATCAATCTTACCTGCAAGTCAGAAACAAGTTTCCCAGTTTTCAGGACCTCATCTAACTTGTATTGGGAGTTTGATTAGGATGACCTGCCAGCAAATATTGGTTGACTGTCCCAAAAATGTCTGTTTAAGATTCTTACCAGCTTTCCAGATGATCTCCACCACCACTAGATGAAGCATCCCTGACAGCCTCATCAGCCTAACCAGAAACAACATAAACAAGTGGCAAATTACATTTCTTAATGAATTCTCCGAGCAGGGAAAACCAGAGAGAGCAGTTATGTGACACTGACATCGGTGGCCAGAGGCTGCTGGCAGCGAGGGAGGCAGACCTCTAGAGAGATGGGAATTACAGGTTGGAAGTGTCAGGTGGGAATAGATACAGGGCAAGTGTGCTAATGAATGATCTAACAACAGACAGACTAAGACTAGACCATAGACAAGAAGCTAACAACTTGACCATAAAATCTTCGTTAGGGTTAACAGTTCGGGTAAGTAGATCGACCGTACTATGAAGTTTCACTGTTAGATAATTTTAATCTAGTTGTTCTGTCAACCTGTGGTCAGAAAGACATGATTCTAAAACAGTTCCAGTAGCTCAGATTTACCAAATCTAAAACATCCAAATGACCTGGAGCTGTCACTAGTTGTATTTAAGAGGACAACTATATCCTGATACAGTGTTTGAGGACTGAGTTCACCAGAAACAAAGCATCGAAGTGCACAATGAAAGTCAGCCAATTCTCGACAACCAAAAATTTCTGTCATTCTAAATCAAGAGTCAAAATGACATGACATTGCTAATCTTTTTTGATATCAGAGAGATTGTTCATTATGAATTTGTACCAACTGGACAAACAGTTAACCAAGTTTACTATTTGGAAGTGCTGAAGAGGCTGCATAAGAAAACTAGACAAAACAACTTGTGCTTTTCACCAGCAATCCGTGGTTCTTGCATCACAACAATGCACCAGCTCACATGGCACTAGCCAGTAAACAAGTAACTGTACTGGGCCACCCTCCCTTCTCACCTGATCTGGCCCCTAGTAATTTTTCTCTGTAGAGAAAAGGAAAGGAAAGGAAATATTGAAAGGAAGACATTTTGATGACATTCAGGACATCAAAGGTAATACAATGACAGCTCTGATGGCCATTCCAGAGAAAGAGTTCCAAAATCACTTTAAAAGGTAGATTAGGGGCTGGTGTTGGTGCATACCTTCCCAAGGGGAATACTTCAAAGCTGGCCATAGTAAGTATGTAGCTCTTTTTCTAGGACAAGTTCACAAACCGAATTTTCAGCCCTCCTATGTACAAAATTCTACTCTCTACTATAGGGTTACTGTGAGCTGGAATCAACTCAATGGCAACAGATTTGGTTTTGAATTTAGATATGGTCATTGTCACTCAGAGTGAACTCAATGGCAACCAACAACATCCATCTGTCTCTCTCTATACCTGTACCTCTATCAACGGCACTCACGTGGCTTGGCTATACAGATATAGATATGTAAAAAGAGAGATAGAGAGCCCCAGAGGGGCTTACACTGAGTAAGTGCTCTACTACTAACCAAAAAGTTGGTAATTTGAACCTACCATGCTCTGTGGGAAAAAGATCTGGCAGCCTTCTTCTGTAAAGATTTTTAACATTGTAAACCAAATAAAGCACTCCACTCTATAGCATTGCTATCTCAACAGCAATGTATATATGTATATATACATATATATACATACACACACACATAAATGAGGCATTGTATCTTATGAGGCCAAGCAAAGAAGAATTGTAAAATAATAAAAATAAAAAGCTGACAAAAAAATATATTAATATCCAAAAGTTCATACAAGTACAAAGGAAAACCTTAACATTTAGGCATGAATCTACATACCTACACACACATGTGCGTATAATCAGATGATCTTATCAAAAGAGATATTCATCACCTTATTTCATAATTTAAGAAATAATGACAATGATATTTATCTCACATTTTTCTTCAAACTGATAGGAGAAGTTCCAGTATTCAGATTCATTTATCCTAAGTTTTTACAGCCCATGTTACATTGGACATGAAATGATTTATCAGAGCATCCTGTACTACTGTGCCCATGAAAGATATTTAAAAGAATCATAGATGAGGAATGGTATTAATCACAAGTTCACTTGAATAAGGCATTGTTTTGCCCTCCAAAACTAAGATACCCTCCTATAAGACAGTATACAGTCCTGCTCAAAATCTTGATGAACATAAAAAAAAAAAAGACTCTGTGCAATGTCCATCAGACCTTTTTCAAAGCAAATTAAAAGGAACACACAAATGTCCTCTGTGTTTCTGTGATAACATTCTGGTATTTCATTTGAACTTTAAATTTCTGAATTAAATGACACATATAATGTCAAGTTCTCCTGAAAATCCAATAAATCTACACTAAAAGAATTGTTTAGAAGATGAACTGGTAGCCATAGAAGGAGCAGCAAAGGGTACTGTAAAAGACAAAGGTGAGAATTGGAGATTGACAAGTCTATTCAAGAATACAAAGCCTTAATTCAGCAAGTGAGAGAAGTTGAGAAATAATCCAGTTTATACCCCAAAAAACTCAGTAGCTATCTCTGGAACTAGAGAAATGGGGAGAAAAAAAGGATGATTGAATGAAGTCAGTCTGAGGTGGATTTAGAACCCTATTTTGTAATCCTGGCTAAAGCTGCTTACTTTCCAATACTTTTGCTATATCAGTCTTTGTGATAGATTAAGCGAGATAAAATTGAGAATTAGAGCTATATACCGAAAACAGAGAAACAAGCAAATGTATACGACATGAATGCTAAACTCTGAAGACCCCTAGATATCTTCTGCCATTTAACTCTCAAAAGTCTCATAGTGAAACTGTTGACCTTCATTTAGCATATCGGGAAAAAAATTATCTGGGAAAATCTGACAAACATAAGGAAAAAAGGGACTTAAAAGTAAAGACACCTAAGTTAGCTTTATAACAAAGTTTCTCAGCAATGATACTACTAAAATTTTTGATAAGGTAATTCTTTGTTGTAAGGCGATACTCTTGTTTTACGGGATTTGTAATGGTATTCCTGGCTTCTGCCTACTAAATGCCATAGCAGCACCTCAGGATGTGACAACAGAAAATGTCTTGATACACGGGCAAAGGTCTCTGAGAGGTAACAATCACTCCTAGTTCAAAGTGCAACTTAGGCATGATACTCCAAGTACCATCTCTTATGTCCAGCACTCTCACCATGTAACAATCTCCAGATAGCTGAAGAAAATCTCTATCCTAGAAGACAGGGACCAAAACAAACAAATAAAAGATAACTTGGAGTAAATATTGTGTGAGAAGAAAATTTCTAAATACATCATTAACATTATTTTAGAGATTAGAAAAGCTACCTATTAATGGTTAATGTGTGTCAGCTTGGCTGGGTCATGATTCTCCATTGTTTGATAATTCTATGATGGTGTGACCACTTTCATGATGAGATTTGATATGGGATGACCTCCATTAAAGGGATCTGCTGTGAGTAGCCAACAGCTGAAAGGAAATTTCCTTGAGGATGTGGCATGCACTGAATCTAAGTGGAGATTCTGGCAAGGCTTGTGGGATTTTGTTCATTCTGGATCCTCCAGCTGGCTCGCATTCATCTCATCTCCAGTTCATGGGACTTGAACTAGCAGCTTAGCTCTAATTTTGCCTGCCAATGCCTGGAATTCATCTATCTTCACAGCCTGTGAACAAGAGCCCTGCTTTCAGACCTGCCATCTGCATCAGGAGAAGCCTCCAGCTTCTATGACCAAGTAAGCCATTTCCTTGGTATAAATCTCTCCGTGTATATCTTTATATACTTTACTAGTTTTACTTCACTAAAGAACCCAGCCTAAGACATTATTGCATCAGTAAAACCAATCACATAGTTTTTCACAAGGATTACTGAGAAAGTAAAAGTGAGTCTTCAAAAAAGCAGACGGGTTGGAAGACAAAGTTTAAGAAACAAACAAAAAACTAAAAAAAAAAAAAAAAAAGAGTGCAAGAGCAAAGATAAAGACAGTGATGGAGAAAGGATAGTAAAATTAGAGGAACAGTCTTTCAGGTACAATATATAAATAATAGGAGCATCTCAAAAAGATAGAGAAAATGAGGAGGAGAAAATTATCAAGCAAATGTCCCAGATAATCTTCAAGAAAATACAAGAACAGTCCAGCAAATAAGGTCATGAGCTTCCAGAACAGAAAGACCAACTTGAGTTCCCAGGATAATGGATTAAAACAAATCCAAGTCAAGGCACATCACCACAAACTCTGAGAAAACCAGTACTATAATGAGTGTCAGTGGGAAGGCTGAATCTTATAAGAAAAAGAGGATACTGAATGCCTTCAGATTCTCCACAGAAACATAGTGAGCTAGAATACAATGGCAAAATTCCTTTAAATCTCTAAAAAGTAATAATTTTCAACTTAGAATTTTTAAATCACTTAAGCAGTGGGTTAAGTGCTACCACTGCTAACCACAAGGTCAGCAGTTCAACTCCACCAGGCGTTCCATGAATACCCTGGGTGTCAGTTCTACCCTGGCCCCTAGGGTCACCATCAGTTGGATCTGACTTGACGGCACTTGGCTGGCTAAACTATGCATCAAGTGGAAGAGTGGATAACGCATATTTTCAAAAAATTTACTCGTCACCTAACCACAAAAGTCAAATCTATCTTGCCTTCCACCATTTACTGTTTTATCACTGTGCTGGTGTTCTATCATACAACTCTCACAATCTAACCAAAAGTAAATAAATAAGTAAAATAACGATTCACCTATGATAACTTAAAGACATACAGAAGTAAAAGGTTAGTTTTTTTTTTAAAGAAAGAAAGAAAAAAAAAGATTCTGATCATTGTGAAAGTACTCAACTACCACACTAGAAGTTTGAAGACATGGAATAATATTTATAGTCTATTGAAAGGAAGAGTTTCATTCCAAAGAGCCTAAGCACAACCAAGGTAGGAGGAAGAACTCTCAGGAGGAAAGAAAACATCATTTTCATGCATGGATTAGATATTCTTGACCTGTATACCTAATCTGAGTAAACTAAGAAATGAATTAGTTTTACTACATAAAATTTGACTTATTTATTTTTTACTAAGAAGGAAGAAATTAGACAAAAATATCATAATAAAAGAATCTTGCTGTATAGTGTTAATTTGAAAGAGATGTAGGTAATGTGATCACATGTCTGTATTGTAAGATTTAAATAAATGAGTGTAGCATTATTACTGGAAACCCTAGAGGCGTAGCAGTTAAGTACTACATCTGCTAACCCAAAGGTTGGCAGTTTAAATCCACTAGGTGCTCCTTGTAAACTCTACTGGGGAGTTCTACTCTGTCCTATAGGGTTATTATGAGTCAGAATTGAGTCAAAGGCACTGAGTCTGGGTTTTTTGAGCATTATTACTATTCACTAATATCTAGTTCTCTTCCCTTTTTGAATACTCAGAAAAACTGTTTCTCAGTACAGTGTGGCCGTGTGACTTGCTTTGGAAGCCAAGATATGTGATCACAAATGACTTATATCACTGTAATGGGGAAGCACTTAATTGCCATACTCTGGTTATACTGCATTCCTTCCCTCCTTTAATGGGAAAATGAAAGCATGTGCTGAGATAAGATACAGCATTTCAAATGGAGGCTAGCTGCCCTGGAGAGCTACCTTGATGTGCAGTGGATAATTCTTGAGAAACAAATAAGCATGTGTTGTTTTAAACCTCTGATACTTGTTACTACCACATAACCTGGTTTTCTTTAACTGCTAGGGTAATACTTCCTATAATCAATGAACTCGAAAAGGGGAAAAAAAGCAGCTACTAATAGCTTAGAATTTAAAGTTTTAAACCCTCTCAGTCAGTGAAATCCTGGATAAGTGAGCCAAGCCAAGTGCCGTTGAGTCAGATCCGACTCATGGCAACCCTGAAAGGATAACAAATTTGGCATATCCATATAGTACAAGAATACAAGTGAATGATTCATATGGTCTAGAATATGGAGTATCTTACACATAAGCAAACAGAATTCTAATGTATATTTTATTTTCAGAATTTTAGAAGCTAAATTGCCTATCAATGGAAAAAGAAAAAGTGTTTTAAGACTATGTTACAAATGTTGCTTATTGTGAAAGGGGACATTTCATGCTCATCCTATCGCCCTTCCTTCTGATACTTGAATGAATATTGCATTTAGGACCAGATGTGTGAACCAGGCTTCTTGAAAGGAATAAGAGCATGTGCTGACTCATTTTCTGAAACATCTTAATCCCACATACATTCCATAACAGATACTAGTCTATCAGAAAATTCCTTTCCTCCTGTCCTGAGCACATCATTATTCCCAGAACTACTCAGCAAAACATGTACATAACATGGCATTTGGCTAGCCCCAGTTCTGTAGCTGTTCCAAGTGAGGAGGAAATGAGGTCTCCTTTCTACAGCATAAGACTGGTCACACTTGGCTTGGGTTGGCTAAGATTGGTGCATTAAGAGAGACAGAACTAAGATGGCAGAGTAGCCACAGGTATTTTCTGATCTCTCTAACAACAAAGAACCAAAACACAACTGAAGGGATTTTACAGGACATTCTAGTATCCCTGAATATCAGGCAAAAAGCTTAGAAATCAGACTGTATAGCAGGGAGGAAAGAACAAGTCCATATGGAATGACTTCCACCAAGTTTAAATTCACACCCTGCAAAAGGACCCACTTCAGCCAGCCAAGTGGAACTGGCACTGCAGCAGCCAGCAGCAGAACAGAGCAGCAAAGCACATCTTTCTCAGTGCAGGGAAGCTTAGCTTTGGACAGCTGTACCTACAAAACTGCAGAGGATTTTTACCTGAGTATGGTAAGCTGAATGCTTGCAAACTTTTGGATTCAAAATCTTTCCTATGTGCTGATTTCTGTCCATTTATCCAGTGTTTTCCCCTCTCTTCTCTGCTCTGCATTGATCACTAAACTCGGACACACCTGGCCCAGAAGTGGGACATCTTATGTGCATTCCTTGAGCTATTCTCCTGGAGAATAAGAAAGAGATAGGAGAAAAAGAAATGAGATGGGAGATGTCATAACAGATCCAACAGAAATCAAAAGTATCATAACAGAATACTATGAAAGACTGTAACAGATTTGAAAACCTAGAGGAAATGAACAAATTCCTTGATTCATATCACCTACGAAAATTATCATAAGGTAAAGCAAAACAGCTTAATAAACTCATCACAAAGCAAGAGATTGAAAAAGTCATCCAAAAACTACCAACCAAAAAAGCCTTGGCTCAGACGGTTTTAGTGTAGAATTCTAACAGGTTTTAGAAAAGAGATAACTCCAATGCTACCCAGACTATTTCAGAGAGTGGAAAGGGGTGGAATATCCCCAGATTCATCCTGTGAAGCCAGCAGATCCCTGGTACCAGAGCCAGGGAAAGATCCAACAAAAAAGGAGAATTACAAACTGATATCACTCATGAGCCTAGATGCAAAAATCTTCAACAAAATCCTTGTCAATAGAATTCAACAACATATCCAAAAAATAATTCTTCATGACCAAGTGGGATTCATACCAGGGATACAAGGTTGGTTCAACATCAGAAAAACAATTAAGATGATCGACCACATAAATAAAACAAAAGACAAGAATCACCTGATTTTATCTATTGATGCAGAAAAGGCATTTGATAAAGTCCATCACCCATTCATGCTAAAAACTCTCAGCAAAAGAGGAATAGACAGCAAATTCCTCAATATAATAAGGGCCACTTATACAAAGCCAACCACCTACATCATCTTGAATGGAGAGAAAATGAAACAATTCCCCTTGAGAAAGGAAACCAGACAAGGATGCCCACTCTCACCTCTCCTATTCAACATTGTACTAGAAGTTCTAGCTGGAGCAATCAAACAAGACAAAGAAATAAAGGGCGTTTGCATTGGCCAAGAAGAAGTAAAAATCTTTGTATTTGCAGATGACACAATTGTATACACAGAGAATGCTAAACAATCCATAAGTACACTGCTCAAACTGATAGAAAAGTTCAGCAAAGTACCAGGATACAAGGCAAACACAAGTAAATCAGTAGGATTTCTTTATACCAAGAA
This sequence comes from Heterohyrax brucei, assembly GCA_028571685.1. Taxonomy (NCBI): domain Eukaryota; kingdom Metazoa; phylum Chordata; class Mammalia; order Hyracoidea; family Procaviidae; genus Heterohyrax; species Heterohyrax brucei. The sequence continues at coordinate 112,320,690 of CM053148.1, forward strand.
AGAGATTATTAAAGAAGAAATCACCAAAACGATACCATTTACCACAGCCCTCAAGAAGATAAAATACCTAGAAATAAATCTAACTAGCGAAATAAGACACTTTTACAAAGAGAACTACAAGTTCTTACTACAAGCAACTAAGAGAGACTTACAAAAATGGAGAAACCTACCCTGCTCATGGATAGGAAGACTTAACACTGTGAAAACGTATGTTTTACCCAAAGCAATCTACTCATATAATACAATCCCAATACAAATTCTTGTGACTTTTTTAATGAGATGGAGACACAAATAGCCCACTTTATTTGGAAAAGCAAGAAACCTTGGATAAGTAAAGCACTATTGAAGAAGAAGAACACTGTTGGAGCCCTCTCACTAACCGACTTCAGAAACTATTACACTGCCACAGAAGCCAAAACAGCCTGGTACTGTTACACAAAGAGACATATAGACCAATGGAACAGAGTTGAGACCCCAGAGATGCCACCATCCTCCTATGAACGGTTGATAGCCAACTAAGCCTGTAAGATTTTAAACTGGGGTAAAAGCAGTCTCTTTCACAAATAGTGCTGGCAAAATTGGATATTCATCTGCAGAAAACTGAAATAAGACCCATATCTTACTCCTTATACAAAAACCAACTCAAATTGGATAAAAGGCCTAAATATCAAATCTAAAATGATAAAGCTCATCCAAGAAAAAGTAGCATCAAAAATGGAAGTTAATACACAACACAGATAGACTTCAAAATCTGACAAAACACGATCAACAGAAGAGGAAATAGATAAATGGAAACTACCAAGAATCAAACACTTTTGCTCATCCAAAGACTTTATCAAAAGAATTACAAGATCACCTACAGAATGGGAAAAAATATTTGGCAACTGTATGTCAGACTTATGTCTGATCTCCATAATTTATAAAGTACTACAAAATATCAACAAGAAAAGGATAAATAATCCAAGTAAGCCATGGGTGAAGGAGACGGACACACACTTTTCTAAAGAGGATATCCATGCAGCAAAAAGACACACATGGACTTGCTCACGATCATTAGCTATTAAAGGAATTCAATCAAAACTACGATGAGATATCATCTTACCCCAACAAGATTGGCCGTGATCAAAACAACACAAAACAACAAATACAAGAGAGGCATTTGGAGAAACTGAAACTCTCCTGTACTGCTGGTGGGATTGCAAAATAGTACAACTTCTTTGGAAAGCAATCTGGCACTTCCTTAAAAAGCTGGAAATAGATCTATCATTTGACCCAGTAATTCCACTGCTTGGAATATATCCTACAGAACCAAGGGCATTCACACAAACATATGCATGCACACAAGTGTTTCTTGCAGCACAGTCCACAATAGCAAAAAGATAGAATCAACCCAGATGCCTAACAACAGATGAATGGATAAACAAACTATGGTATGTATGCTCAATGAACACTATGCAATGATAAAGACCAGTGATGATTTTAGGAATGATCTCATAAGTTGGTTTCAACAGTAAGACACTATATTGAGTGAAATCAGTCAGTGGCACAAAGACAAATATTGTATGAGACCCCTAGAATAAGGACTTAAAAACAGACTTATTGTAGAAGAAAAGACTCTTTGGCTGCTGCAAGGGAGGGTAGGGAGAGAGGGAGAGGTCTGGTGATAGATTAGATGCCAAGCCAGCCAAGTGCTGTCAAGTGGGATAGAAAATCAGTTGAGTGAAATCAGTGACAGCACACATTAGAAAGAAGATCAGTTTAACAGGACTTCAACATAACATGAATATTCTTCCAATCTTAACCCAATATAGCAAGGACACAGTAGCAGGGCAGGAGTCTGGGGATCATGCTCTCAGGGGACATCAGGCCAGTTGGCATAACTAGAGTATTGCTAAGAGAGTCTTCTGCACCCTTATTGGTGAGTAGCATCTGGGGTCTTAAAAGCTAGCAAGCTGCCATCTGAGATACACCAAATGGTCTCAGTTCAGCAGGAACAGATGACCACCAAGGACTAAAACAACAGGGGGGAAAGAGAAAGACCCACATGAATGGCTGACTACATCAACACGTGACCAGAAGAACCAGATGGTACCTGGCCATCGCGCGTGATGGCGCTCAGAAAGTTGAGTCTCAGTGACAACATGAGAATAAAAGGGGTGCAGCCTGAAAATGCCACTGCAGTTGATGGTCTGAAGGCCTTGGTTTCCCCTGGGAGCATGGCCCGTAGTCTTGATGCTGCCCTGTCCATAAATAATTACTGAGGTCAACTCATCAGACAGGAACAGATTGCACTCAGCGACACAGAGTGACCCTATCATGTGTGCACTTCACGGTTCAATGCACCTATAGGATGTCATCCCACTGGCCTCTTACTAGAGGGGAGGGAAATGATGGAGAAGAGGGGACAGGAGATTGTTTAGAGGATATGAAATGTATAGAACAGAAAGGAGGAATGTACTGTCACTGGGCAAGGAGAGCAGTAGGAGATGCACATAGGGCATGCAAATTTAAACTGGATTGTTGCTATGAATTGGAGTCAACTCAACAACAGTTGGCTAGGCTTAAATAAAAAAAATAACACACAAAGAAGAGTTGTTAAGACTGAGCTCAGCAGAAACTATGCTGCCAAAGGCAATGAGATGACATATACAAAGCCTTGAAGGAAGAAAACTACCAACCAAGCATTACATATCCTGCAAAGTTGCTTCTCAAATATGACAGTAAAATAAGGACATTCCTAGCTAAACAGAAGTTTAGAGAATTTGCAAAAACCAAACTCAAATTAGAAGAAACACTGACAGAAGTTCTTCAACTAGGAAATCAATAACATCACACATACACTCAAGAATATAACACAGGACAGAGCATCCAGATATCAACATGGATAGGGAATTCACAGATACAAATTAAAGCTAAAACACTAAAAATAAGGAAACAGATCTCGGTATGTAAGTGATGACAGCATTATAGCAAAAAAGAGACATATTGATGTAGTCATAGATCTTTCAGATAGAAAGGAAGTCAAAGTAATACAAAGAAATTAAAACTGTTTTAAACTTAGAACACTGGGAGTAAATATCAAGATAACCACAAAGAAAATTAAGAATCTATACATGAAAACAAGAAACAAAATCAAGAAGTCTCAACAGATATAAAACCAACAACAATGAAAAGAAAACTCAAAGAAAAATGAGTCAACACAGAAAATTAAGTGGAACAAAGAAGCTGCCAGCAACACACAAAAAAGCACCAAATGACAGCACTAAATTTATCTTTATTAATAATTACATTGAATTTAAATGAGGTGAAAGTACCAACAAAGAGATGAAGAGTAGCAGAATGGCCAAAAAAGTATGATCCAATTAAACACTGCTTATGAGAGACATATCTTAGACTTAAAGATACAAACAAACTGAAACTCAAAAGATAGAAAAATATACACAAAGCTAACAGCATTCAAAAAAGAGCAGGAGAGACAATATTAATTTCCATTAGAATACAGCACAATGGACAAGAAGGTCAATATAAAATCTTTATTGCTTACAGGGTAAATACTTCAGAAGGACATAACTATATTAAATATTATACATCCAATGATAGAGGAGCACAGGGTGGAGTGATAGAGAGTCTAAATATGTCAAATGAACTCTAACAGTACTGAAAAGTGAGATAGACAGCTCCACAATAATAGCAGGAGACTTCAACATAACACATTTGGTTATGGACAGAACATCCAGAAAGAAGCTCGGTAAAGACACCAAACCAAAAAACCAAACCGAGGGCTATCAATTCCAACTCATAGCAACCATCTCAATGCTACAATCAACCAACTTGACCTCATGTACATATATAGAACACCTCATCCAATGACTGACAGGTATACCTTCTTTTCCAATGAACATGGAACATTCTGCAGAATAGACCACATATTGGGCCATAAAGCAAGTCTTAACAAAATCAAGCCAAAGCCAAAAAAGCCAAGCGCCATCGAGTCAGATCCGACTCATTCAAAATCAAAGCACTGAAATATTACAAAGCATCTTCTCAGACTATAAAGCCATAAAAGTCTGAATCAATAGCAGAAAAAGTAAGGGTAAAATATAAAACACAAAGGAATTGAATACCACCTTGCTCAAAAACTTTTAGGTTACAGAAGAAATCTAGGACGGAAGAAAGCAATTCATAGAATCAGATGAGAACGATAACACATCCTACCAGAAGCCATGGGGCAGCAAAAGCAATGCTCAGAGGTCACTCTATCTCAGTATACACATATATCTAAAAAGAAGGGTCCAAATCAAAGAATTAAGGCACACCTCAAATAAGTGTAAAGAGAGCAACAAAAGAAACCCTGAAGCATCAGAATAAAACAGAAAGTAAAAATTAGAGCAGAACTAAATGAATTCAAGAACAGAAAACCAATTGAAAGAGTTAATCATACTAAAATCTGTTTTTTTTAAAAAAAAAAAAAAAAAAGATCAACAAAATCAACAAACCACTGGCCAAAGTAACAAAAGAAGAACAGGAGAAGAAGAAAATAACTTGAATAAGAAATGTACTGGCTGATATCACAACAGACATAATTGAAATTAAAAGAATCATAACAGAATACTGTAAAAAATTGTACTCCAATAAATTTGAAAACCTAAAGGAAATGGATAAATTTCTAGAAACATACTACCTACTCAAACTAACATAAACAGAAGGTGAACAACTCAAACTTATCACAAAAGAGATAGAAAAAGTAAAAAAAAAAAAGAGCTTCAATTAAAAAAAGTTCTGGTCCAGACAGCCTCTCTGGACAATTCTATCAGACACTTAGAAAAGAGTTAATACCATCACTAGAGGTATTTCAGAGCATAGAAAAGGATGGAATAAGCCCAAACTCAATGAAGCCAGAATAAACCCTGATACCAACACCGGGTAAAAATAACATGAAAAAAAAAAATTAAAGACTAGTATGGCTAGCATCTGTCATGAACTTAGATCCAAAATTCATCAATAAAATTCTAGCCAATGGAATTCAACATATCAAAAAAATAATTCATCATGATCAAGTAGGATTCATATTAGGGATGCAAGGATGTTTCAACATTAGAAAAACAATTAATGTAGACAACCACATAAATAAAATAAAATAAAAGAATCACTAGATTTACCAACTGATGCATAAAAGGCATTTGGCAAATTCCAGTACCAATTCATGTTAAAAACTCTCAGCAAAATAGGAATAGAAGGGAAATTCCTCAACAAGATAAGGGGCATCCATGTAAAGCCAACAGCCAACATCATCCTAAATGAAGACTGAAAGCATTCCCCTTGACAAAGGGACCCAGACAAGGGTGCCCACTATCACCACTTTTATTAAACATTGTGCTGAAGGTTCTAACTAGAGCAGTCAGACAAGATAGAGACACGAAGGACAGCCAAATTGGTAAGGAAGAAGTCAAAGTATCTCTATGTGCAGATGATATGATTTTATACATTTTATACATATGATTTTTTTATACATATGATTTTATACATTTTATACATATGATTTTTATACAGACAGCCCTATAGAATCCAAAAAACAACTACTGGAACTAACAGAAGAGTTCAGCAAAGTATCAGGATACAAGAAAAACATACATAAATTAGTGGGATTCCTTTACACCAACAGAGAGATCAACAAAGAGGAAATCACCAAATCACTCCCATTTACAATAGCCTGCAAGAAGATAAAATGTTTAGGAATGAGTCTAACCAGAAATGTAAAAGACCTATACAAAGAAAATTAGAAGACTATACTGTCAGAAACCAAAAGAGACCTATGTAAGTGAAAAAACTTACCTTGCTCGTGGATAGGAAAACTCAACATCAAGAAAAGTTCTGTCCTTCTCAAAGAAATTTGTAGATACAATACAATCCTAGTACAAATTCCAATGCCATTTTCTAATGAAATAGAAAAACAAATCACCAACTTCATACAAAAAGGGAAAAAGCTCCAGATAAGTAAAGCATGACTGAAGAAGAACAAAGTAGGAGGCCTCATATTATCTAACTTTAGAATCTATCACACTGCCACAGTAGTCAAAATAGCCTAGTACTTGTACAAAATAAATACATAGACCAATGGAACAGAATAAAGAATCCAGATATAACACCATTCACCTATGAGCAGCATAACTGACACAGTCCGTGAACCAGGGGAAAAAAGTCTTCACCAAATGGTGTTGGCAAAACAGGATATCCATGTGGAAAAAAAATGAAACAAGACCCATAGCTCACACTATGCAAAAAACTAACTCAAAATGTATCAAAGACCTAAATGTAAAATCTAAAATGATAAAGATCACAGAAGAAACAATAGACACGACACTGGGAGCCCTAATACATGGCATAAACAGACTGTGAAATATTATCAACTTTGCACAAACACCAGAAGAAAAAAATTGGTAAATGGGAACTACTAAAAATCAAACACTTATGCTCATCCAAAGTCTTCACCAAAAGAGTAAAAAGATTACTTACAGATTGGGAAATTTTTTGAAAGCCATGAATCTGATCAGTTTCTAATCTCCATATTCTACAATGGTGGGACTGCAACACCCTTACTAGGGAGTCTTCTTACAGTGTGGCTTGTACCACCTTTTATCCTGCAAGAGATAAAGGGAAAGGGAAGCAAACAGACAGTGGAAATGTCATACCATCAAGAAAGCAGCACTGTGAGTAGAGTGTGTCCTTCTTACCTGAGGTTTCTGTGCCAAGTTGCTCTCTGGCCAAAGACTGATAAAATACAAGGACCTTGCTCTAGAGCCTCTGGAGTGGAGACCATGAATTTGCATTTGTAGCCTACGACTATGTATGAATAAATATTTCTTCACTAAAGCCATCCACAAGTGGTATTCTGTTAGGGCAGTACTCAGACGACTAAAACAGATGGTGGGTAGGAATTAGGTTAAGTGTTGGAAGTGATAGCATGCAGTAGAAGGGAGATTAACAGTGCTGGATTACGGCAAAAGCTAAGAGGTTTCCTGAATACAACATTTTGAAGGTCAGAGCATCAGGGGCAGGATCTGGGGACCACAGTTTGGGATATCTAAGTCCACTGGCATAGCTAAGTTTTTGCTTTTGTTTTTAAAGAAAATGTTCTGTATCCCATTTTGGTGAATGTTGTCTAGGGGTCTTTAAAGCCAGCAAGCCACTTAAGGAGCATCAGTGGGCCCCAATCTACCTGGAACAGAAGCAAAGAAGGACATCAAAGACATAAGGAAAATACGATCACAGGAGATAGAAGGGACCATATAATCCAGAGACTGCATCAACACAAAACCAGAAAAACTAGATGGTGCCCAGCTACCACCAATGATTTCCCTGACAGGGAGCACAACATTGAGTCCATGATGTAGTGGGAGAAAAATGGGGTGCAGATTTAGAACTCTATTAAAAGGCCAGACTTGATGGTCTAGCCTTCTGGAGGGTCCACCTGAGAATTTGGCTCCTGGACTCACTGCTAGCCCAGAGCTGAAACCAGTATTGAAGCCAACTCTCCAGACAAAGCTTGGACTGGACTGTAAGATACAGAGCAGCAGCCAAGAAATCAAAAGCCCCATTACATTGGGAAAGTCTACTGTAAAAGACTTCTTTAAAGTGTTAAAAAGAAAACATGCCTCTGTGAAGACTAAAGTGCACTTAACCCAAACCATAGTATTTTAAATCGCATGATATACATGTGAAAACTGGAAATAAGGAAGACAGAAGAAAAACTGATACCTGTGAACTGTGGTGTTGGAGAAGAATACTGAACGTACCGTGGACTGCCAAAAGAACAAACAAATCTGTACTGGAAGAAGTACAAACAGAATGCACCTTGGAAGCAAAGATGGAGAGACTGCGTCTTACATAGTTTGGACAGGTTACGAGGAGGGATCAATCCCTGGAGAAGAACATCATGCCTGGTAGAGCGGACGGTCAGCAAAAAAGAGGAAGACCCTCACCAAGAAGGACTGACACAGTGGCTGCAACAATGGGCTTAAAAAGAATGGACATGGTGCACAACCGGGCAGTGTTTTGTTTTGTTCTGTATAGGGTCGCTATTAGTCAGAATCAACCCTACAGCACCTAACAACAACAAAAACAACATAGTGGTGAAGTTTGTGCTTCTTGGCTTAAATATATACATTAGGTTGTCAGAGCAGTTCCTCTCTAGAAGCTAGATGGCAAGGTGCAAAGGAGGGAACGAAAATGGGAAGTATAGGATAGAAAGTAGGAGTGTGCTGTTATGGGGGTGGGAGAGTAGCGAGGGTTGCACAGAGGTATGTGTGTGGAGTTCTACATGGCAAACTGATTTGGACTGTAAACTTTAGCTTGAACTACAATAAAATATTAAACGAAAAGAAAGAGTGGTGCATGGAAACCATCATACCTGTGTCAGTAGCTACAAGGAGTGACTTGCTAGCCATGGGGACTGATGTCCACTACTGAAGCTGACCTAGCTCTGTATCTACGTGGGTATAAAGTATTGTTCCCATGTGTGTAAACCGTATCTTTGTTAGTGACCTTGGATCTTTGCTCCATGCTCATCATTTTTATAGCATGCCTAATTTTTAAGATAAATGAACAGTGTTATGCAGCTCTGAGGTACTACGTGTGATGGCTAGTTCACCTACACCACACACTCCAGGTAACTTGGATCCTAAATAGCACAAATAAACAGGACTTGGAAAAGGTAGACCCCATGCCCCCATTATTCAAATCTACCAGTTACTCTTTAGGAACTCTACTGAGCAGTTCTACTTTGTTCTACAGGATTGCTGTGAATCAAACCCAGCTGAATGGCAGCATGTTTGGGTTTTGGAGGTTATGCCAGTTGGGGAGATTCCGGCAAAGAGAAAGAAACAGGAGTTTTGTCTAATGATTATTATTTACTTGAAAATTTATTCCACTGAACTGAATACAGAAATTCTGTGAAACTTAGTAAAATATATTAAATGTGTTGTTAGCCAAAAATTGTAAGAATTTATCTTTTTAAACGAGGAGGAAGAAACCAGTTGATAATCAGTGACCAAAATCTGCCTAAATGCTCACTCCTTTGAAATGCCCCCCTTAACTATTTCTGTTAAAGTCTTGAAAAGTTTGAAGACTTTCTCTTTGGTACATTTATTAAAGAACTATTAAAGAACTAGAATTGCAACATCAGAAGATCAATTTACTTACTATTCACACCATTAACACCATTACAGTACAACAGGTTTTTATTTATATACAGTCTTCCTGACCCTGAGTTCATAGGTCTGCCAAGACATTTCACTAGTCACAAAACTTCAAAGGTACTGTGTTGCTTACTACACAGAATAGGTACATAAAACCCTTACGAAGACTGGACAGCTTACTGTGTACGTAAGTTACATGAAACTTCCATAGGGACTGGCTGATTACTAAGCAAATTAGGTGACAGTGGCCTACGGCAATTATGGTTATGATATGTTGGGCTCTTTAAAATTTAGGACCCATACTGAGCACCCCTCCTGCCCAGTTTTCAAAACTATACTGAGGATAATATTAATTAAAGAATAAAATTATATGTTCATTGTTTATCAAGATTTCTAAAAGACATTATCAAATTATTGTGTAATTAAAAAAGAAACTGTGAACAAGATAAAGATTACTTGATTTAACTAGACAGTATGAGAAACAAGAATCTTGTTGAATAACTAACATTTATTACATATACTAGTGAGCTACCACTAGAAGAAAATAAGGTAGTAAAAAACAACAATTATCATTAAGGTTTTACATTTAATCATAAAATTACATGTTTTGAATTGAGGGAAAACATGGAGGCTCAAAATTTGATATTAGACAATAATTTAAAAGTAGGACTGTGTAATGTAATCTATAAATGAAAACTAATGATAATAAGAGGCCTGGTGGCTAAATGGTTAAGAGCTAGGCTGCTAACCTAAAGGTCAGCAGTTCAAATTCATCAGCTGCTCCTTGAAAACCCTATAGGGCAATTCTACTCTGTCCTATAGGGTTGCTAAAAGTCAGAACTGATTCAACAGCAAAGGTTAATGATAACATAACTCTTATCAACTCAGGACAGAGATAAAGAAGTAAAACTTGAATATGGGAATGCAAGGGTTCATGATTTATGGCTAGAACTGAAGAATACAACTAGGAGATAAAAAGAAGGATCAAGTTCACTGAATAGAGTCACTTACTCATCTTCAAAACAATATCAGACAAAAATTAAAATATTCCTAGAGAACTTAGATAAAGTGCCTGAGAGACTTATTTTTCTTTTCCTCCCTAGCTTCCAATTTTAAAAAAGAGAAGAAAACAAATCTACTCAGTAGTCTTCTTTATATTAACTGTCTAAATAGAGCAAAATTTTCACAGATACTGACCTAAAATGGAAGAGGAACAGTGGCAAAATTCTTGCATTCAACATGTAGTAAAGATGAAAGGCTATGATCTGAAACAAGAAAAACAGTATCAGGATATCCATTTCATTTGAACAACACCTAAAAAAATGCAATCTTTTTATTCTCTCCTTCAAATTCTACTTGAACAAAGCACTCATGGTAGAACATTCATAGCAGAATTACTCTGGGTTCTTTTGTTTTGTTTCAAGCAGCTCTAATGGTCACTTAGCAGGAAGGAAAGTAGTCCTTGCTTTCTAATGAAAAGAATTTTTTTTTTTGAGAATTTTTGTGAAATGTACACAACAAAAAGAAACCCTGGTGGTGTAATGGTTAAGTGCTACCTCTGCCAACCAGAGAGTCAGCAGTTCAAATCTTTCAGGCGCTCCTTGGGACCTCCATAAGGCAGTTCTGCTCTGTGTTACAGGGTCGTTGTAAGTCTCAATTGATGTGACGGCAGTGAGTTTGATTTCTTTTATGCAACAGAATGTATGAGTCTCTTGAAAATCATCCTTTAAATATGTTATAGTAAGGATTATTAACTTCAAGTCACATTTTTTCTCTAATATTTAGCAGTCTGGTTTCTAATGTCTTTGTTCTAGGTCATTTGTTGAGAACCAGTTTTTGCTACCTTTGGTTATATAGGTGGAACTGATAAATCCTGCACTGAAAGAATTCACTGTGTCAAGGGAAAGGGAAAAGAAATCCTGCTAATCTGTAAGTGGCCCAACTACTAGTTGTGCGGTCTTGAGTAAGTTAGTTATCTATATTTGCCTCAGTTGCTTAACCTTAGCAATCTAAATTACCATAATCATAGAATGGTAGTCTTTTTGTACAAAACAAACTTTAAAATTTCAATGTCTTATACCATGGGACTCATAAATAATATATTTATAATTTAGCGTGATTTTGAATTCAAGGTTGATGATTAAGATGACATATAAGATGTTTTGTGCAACACAAGTTGTTAGGAACTAATGAAACATTCAAAAACATAAAAGGGGGTTTCTTCCTTTGAAAGTGAGCCAGTATTTAGATGAAAGAAATCCAGAATACATTAATCAAAATATCATAGACACAGCTTGAAATATAAACAGGAAACTTTTCTTCTCCAAAGGATGTTTATAATTGCATTTTTCTCAAAATTATTCTGATCGAAGAAATATAATCCATTTCTCAAAAGTTAAAGTGACTTCTGTGTGCCAGGCATATGTAAGCACTTCATTTATTTTATCTGAATTAGTCCTCAGAAGCTTTCTGAGGAGGAAACCAGTATTTCAATGGTATAATAAGAAAATTAGACATAGGGAAGCTACATAGCTTGCCCCAAACTGGAGAGTATATGGCAGCATAGACATTCAGACCGAGAACAGTCTCATGTCAGTATTTGAATTCTTAGATACTCTATTTTATGGCTTTCTCCAGCAGATAGATTTGGAGCACATTCTCCTTTTCAAAGTGGATCCTGAATGAATAAGGTAACTACACTGAGTTATGCCCTGAAAGCTTCATAAGCTTTTTCTTCTTCACTTATGGCCATTCTCCTCCTGTATTCCCAATGATTTTTTTTTTCCTAGTATTTGGTTGATTCAACAGACAATATTGGGATCTCACTATCTGGTACATGTGCCATGATTCAGTGAGTCATTACAACTCAAAACACTAAAATATCTGACATTTTCTTTTTCCACACACTACCATCAGTTGCACTCATTATTCTATGCTGTCTTACCACAAGCTGCTCAACTGTCAGCTAATGCCAGTTTTATATCTGTTAATTTTGTTGTTTTCTTATTTGTACCATATTTGAGTACAGTAACCCCCCCTTAACCCACCCATCTCACCTGTTCTCATTTTCCAATAGAAAAGAACTTCAACATATGAAATATGTTGAAGAACATTATATACATGCCAGCTTTAACAACAAGGGTAATGTTGATTCATGTCTGAGCTATCCAGAGCCTAAGGATTATATGCTCTTCTACCCACTCAGTTCTCTGTTTCTATTTCATGTACACCTCAAGATTAATATCTCCTAAATTGAACTCTTTATCTTTTCTACTCATGAAGACTGCTGTTTTCTACTCTACGATTGAGAGAGCTGAAAGAAGGAGCTTCAGCTCTAAAAGTAGTAATATTAACCACATAAGAAATGCTGACTAACTTCACATTTATGACATTTTTCAAACCTATTGAAGAAGACAGGTCACAGAGTATCCAACTGGCCCAAAATTCAAAGAGGCAAATACACACAGAGAGAGGAGACGTGAGCACTGAATTACCTGAATGGTAATAATCAAGTACTATTACAACTCTAAGGAGTCACAGTGGCAAAATAGTTAAGCTCTTAGACGCTAATACAAAAGCTTGTAGTTCAAATCCAGCAGCAGTTCCATGGTAGAAAAGACCCAAAGATCTGCTCCCATAGATGACAGCCTAGGAAACTGTATGGGACAGCTCTAGTCTGTCCTATATGGTCACTATGAGCCAGAATTGGCTTGAGAGCACACACAACAGCAACAACGTCTCATCTCTACCAGCGGGGATGGTAGATGAACCCTAGCAAAACGCAGAAGACTGGAACTATTTTGGAAAACTTAGTGGCACAGTAGTTCAAATCCACCAGGCGCTCCTTGAATACTCTGGGGGTCAGTTCTACCCTGGCCCCTAGGGTCGCCATGAGTCGGATCCGACTTGATGGCACTTGGCTGGCTTGGCAGTTAAAAACTTCTGTTGCCAACCAAAAGGTAGGCAGTTTGAATCCACCAGGTGCTCCTTGGAAATCCTACAGGGAAGTTCTACGCTGTTCTATAGGGTAGCTGTGAGTCAGAATTTACTTGACAGCAACATGTTTTGTTTTTCGTTTGGAGAACTATGTTGAGTATTTATAGTCTTCCTTCAGCATTTAAGGAAAACATGTTGTCCTTGACCCCTCTACATCCAGCAAAAATGGGTCCCAACACACTCTTTTACTCTATGGGCATTAGGGACAAGCATGTACCCTGCTTGAGATTCCTACTTGGTCTTTTATATTGAATGACCTACAGATAGCTAGCTTTGAGTGGAGCCCAAGTCGAAAGATATCTCAGTTATCTAATGCTGCTGTAACAGAAATACTGCAGGTGGATGACTTCAACAAAGGAAAATTTATTCTCTTAGAATCTAATAGGCTAGAAATCCAAATTTAAGGCATCATCCCCAGGAGAAGCCTTCTCTTTCTTCTCTGGAGGAAGGTCTTTGTCATCAATCTTTCCCTGGTGGGAGACCACCTCAGTGCAGGGACCCCAGGTTCAAAGGATGAGTTATGCTCCCTGCACTGCTTTGGGGGGCATGTGAGGTCCCCATATCTGTCTGCTAACTTCTCTCAAAAAAGATTGGCTTAAGACAGAATCTAGTCATGTAGATCTCGTTAGCATAATTACCATTAATCCATCTCATTAACATCATCATGACAGCACTTGCAACACACAGGAATATCTTATCAGATGATAAAGTGGTGGACAATCACACAATACCGGAAATTGTGGCACAGACAAGTGGACAGAGATTTGGGGAAGACACATTTCAATCTATGACAAAGGGCTTCATTGGAAATGGCCCAGCAGATTTTAACATCCTGTCTGTCTTTGGGTCTCATGATTCTAACACCCCTCTGAGCTGCAGATTTCTGTGACAAATAATTTTGTCTATTGAAGTCTCCCCTTTGGAGCTTTGGAATCATTACATTCCTGACACAGCTACAAAGCATGACAATTTTTAAATAAAACAACTCTTTGTTTATCATTGGGCTTTTTTCAAAACTGGCACCTTACCCAGAGAAAACTTGTGACTCTCCAACGTGAAACTCCCATTTGGGGATGGGCTAACTCATGACCAACCAGAAAGGGCAGGCCCAACAGGCCTCACTTGTCAGACGGAAATGGCTAATTCAAATATGGAGCCATCCTGGCCTCACCTGCATTTTATGTTATCGGGAAAAAGCAACAACCCTGTAGGGGACTATTATGTACTGAATTATGTACCCCCAAAATGTATATTTTGGGCCAACTTGGCTGGGCCATGATTCCCAGTATTGTATGACTGCCTACGATTTTGTCGTTTGATGGCATTTTCCTATGCATTGTAAATTCTATCACTATAATTTAATAAGATGGATTAGCAACAGTTTTATTAATGAGAACAACAAGATTGGATAGTGTTTTAAGCCAATCTCTTTTGAGATACAAAAGAGAGAAGTAAGCTCAGAGACATGGGAACCTCATACCACTAAGAAAACAGCACTGGGAGCACAACATATCCTTCAAACAGGAGGTTCCTGTGCTGAGATTTTTCCCAGATAAGGAAAATACAGAGAGAAAGTCTTCATCTGAAGCTTGTACCCTGAATTTGGAGTTCCAGCCTCTCAGACTGTGAAAAAAGAAACTCCTTTTTGTTAAAGTCATCCTGCAGTGGTATTTTTGTTACAGCAACTCTAGATAGCTAAGACAGAATCCTAGTGGACCACATATGAACCAACCCAGGCCACCAGTTAAGGGACCACCTAGGGATCCAGGGCGTAGCTAACAAAACTTTTTCTTTGCTTGAGGTGTACTCTCTGCTAAAGATGATCTAGATACCCTCAGCATTAGTGGTAGTTTGTTGAGGGTTGAAAAATTCTGGGTCTTAGCTGTCTTTTGTTTTTTCCACTGAAGATATTTATACTCTGGTAGCCATATATCAATGAATTAATTCTTCCCGGAGACTCTGAGTCTAGTTACAGTAAGAAAATCTTTAAAACCAACCTCTAGTAAGTTTATTATTAAGATTCCTACTGAATATCAAGTTATAAGTAAATACAAGAAAAGAAAAAAACAATACCTTCATAATGCTTCATCTTCTTAAAGTTCAAATAATTCTGAAGTTTTCTTCGAAAAAGTAAAAAAAAAGTCAAAAACTGAAGTTTGCAATTACATAAGCTTAAAAAACCTACCAGACGAAAAATCCAACATATATAAATTATGTTTATGTAGAAGAAATTGCAATGTAATTATTTTATGAAAAGATTTTTTTTTTTTTTTTTGCTTAAGATGGATTACCTTCATTGACTTCACAAATGTTTACTGAGCACTTAATGATGTACCAGGCCCAATTCATGCTTTGCATGAGTGAACAGAACAAATATTCCTCTGCTCATGGAGGTGACTTTCTGTCCAAGGATTTTTAAAATGAAAGAGTTCCATGAATTTCAAATGAGTCATTCACTAATTCAGTACATAGATAGTTACTGAAAGTTATGAAAGCACCATGCAGACTGTCTTAGGCTGGGTTATCTAGAGAATAAAAGCAGTAAAGCATACAAATATCTATCAAGAGAGATTTATATTAAGGAAATGACTCATGCAATTATAGATTCATGGATGGAATATCCCAAATCCATGGATCAGGATGGAAGCTTCTCTTGATTTATGCAACTGCAGGGGCTACTGATCCCAAGATCAGCATGTAGCGGAGCAAGGCTCCTGCTGCCAGGCTGTGAAGAACCTTGAATTCCAAGATTTGCAAATAACCTGATAGCTCAAGTCTCAAGGGTTGGAGGTCAGATAAACAGGAGGCATCTACAGGATCTAGAGCAAGAAAAAAGCCAGAATGTCTGCTTATATATGAATGCAGACTATGGCACCAAGGAAATTCGCATTAAACTGATAAGCTACTCATAGCAGATGCATTCATGAGAGTAATCACATATAAATACTGAAAGTCATGGCCCAGCCAATTTGCCACACAATCCTAACCATTACAGGGAAATTTTATCCCCCACTACACTGCTCAAAGTAAAGCTGTCTGCTCAGTGAGTCCTCAGTTCACTGAGATTCCTCAGATTACCTGGGCTTGGTTTGCTGCTGACCCTGCAGAACTGACCCTTGATGGGGTGTACGGGATTGCTACAGGTGTTTAGCCTCCTCTCCAAAGTGAAAATAGCCTTGGTAGTTCCATGCAGTGGGCAGACTTCAAACCGTTTTCTTAACTCTGGCAAATATTCTGTTCAATGAATCACCATGTAGATGGACATGATAAAGATCCGTTCTCTGATGAGACTGACTGGAATCATACCGCACAATCCAGATTGCCACTATCACTGCCTGATTGCATCACCATATGGGATGTGGCAAGCCATCCACCATCACTGACTAGGCACAAAGAAAAGGACTTCTTGTTTCTGATGTGGAGCCTGCCACATGCCAGACTTAAGACTTGGCCTGTGGGCTCAAAGTAGGAGGTACCACTTTGTAACTTTAGGGGACATGGCCTTGTCCATTCCTTGCAGATTGGCTTTTTGAAACATCTTACTCTCTCTCAGAGGTACTGATGGTGATTCACTGCTGGGAGCATGTTTTTAGATTATGATATTGACTCTATGGTTCTTGACACTCTGTATTCCATGTTTAGCTTTTTCAACCTTTTGCAGCCTGCAGTAGCACCCCATTTACCACAAATAACACTGAACAGCGTGTTGATAACCAAGATATTTAGTGGACTTTCCAAACTGCCTGCCATCCCAGACATTGATATTGCTGAGCATTGGGAAGAGCTCCTCAAAAATCAGCTCAGAAGATGGCTGACTCCGTCTCCCCGGCCTCATCCTGGTCCATGCCCCTGAGGACAGCAGTTTCATCCTTAATGGACAGCTACCGATTAAGGTGAAAGAGGTGGCAGCTTATGTTGACCTATTTTGAAAATCTGGGATTCAGTCTTGAACTAAATAACCATTGCTCTGCTCTAAATGCCTATGTTAAAAAGTGTCTTTTTGATTATTACTAGACAGAACTAAAATATCCCGACAAAGACATTGAAATGTATTTTCTTAAAAATTTGGAAGTGTGGTCTTTTAACAATGCATTACCTATACACTTATCTTCTTGAGTGAACTACATTAACCACATATGCAGTAATTAGAACCACTATTGTGCTCACTAAATATTACAGTGTGTTTTATTACTGAACAGTTTTTAAAACCTTCATGCTTGATGATTTTAGATCAAAAGCTTCCAAAATATAGCAACACCATTACAAATTCAATGTGAACTCTTTTATTTTTAAAAATGACATTGGAAAATCAGTTGTTCAAATTTTATTGCTCTTTTTCAACTTGAGACAAGGAATGTATTTACCAGGTAGCTCTATTTAAATATACCTTCTCTAAGCTTTCCTACATTATTAAATTTATTCATAGATACAACTCACGTTTCACATCATTATCCAACACTTTGGTATTGTTAAGTATATACAGGAAACAGTGACAGGGCTCCAAGATACCAGGCTGACATGAGATTCTGAAAGGTGTTAGGTCCCTGTCAGTGAAATCAGTGTGCTCTGAGCACTATCCTAGCTCACTGCCAGATCGGGCTTCATGAACAGATTTTTACAAATTAATTCTTCCAAGCAGGAAGAGTGTTCTGGCAATTCGTTACAGACACAGAGCCAAGGAATAAAATTATTGTCTAGGTAGGAGCTTTTGGAAGAAAAAAAAAAAAGCGGTATACTACATCATTGAAGCCCATTATCTCAATATTTATTATTCAGATACATTCAGAAGCAGCTAATCATGTTTCTTAAAACAAAATATGTAATTGCCATTAGTGTAACAATTGAGAAACTACCAAGGATGGCGCACCATTTGCCAATGCTACCTATTTTTACATGCATAATTCAGTGGTGCCAACTACATCAATCATGTTGTGCAACCAAAGATTTGTTTTTAAACAGAAAATTTTAAAGTCATAAAGGTAACCAACACTGTATTATTAATCATGTGCGGGAAGATAATTGCTTATGAATAGTTTCTATTTATGCAGCATCTTTCTTACAGAGCTCAAGGCCTTATGTTGCTCGCATCTGCTCAGAGCGAGTTAAGTAACACCACTGAATGAACTGTCCATTTCAATAGTCTATTTGGTCCTCTTTTTGGAGAAATACAACTGTGCCTTCCCAGCTACCTGCCCATATGAAATAGAACTATTTCTTCCTCTAAAGCAAAGTGGTGAAATTATTTGCCTGTACTTTAAAAGTATCTCTAAAGAGTACTTGATTTATTTCTGGAAGATCAGAGTATTTTCATGCCATTTTAATGAAAAATGTCCACCAAAGAGATCAAAGAAGGCATGTAATCAAAAACAATTATGTTTCTGTCTTCTCTGTTTTTATATGTTAATATTCTTTGAAAGACATTTGAAGGGTAACTGTATGCATGCTGGGTTGATGGTAGTAGTTTGTCTTCCACAGAAACAGCACTATCAGTATGTTGCTGGGGATCAATAAGGACTTGAGAACTTGACTGCAGTGTTCTAGACTTCCTAATTTAAGTTTTAGAATTCTTAAGTATTCTGAAAATAGATATATTACTTTCTCTAGGAGAAGGCTTAAAATGTTATTTTCAGTGTAGATACTACAGAGATTTCATTATGTCAAGGCAGTTACTAATATGATATTTACTTTGTTTCTTTCCTTTGAATTCTAGTCACTACTCCACAGTTCTGGCTACTTTTCCCCACTTGTGCCACCCAAAAGTTTCTGAAACCTTCTTTCATAATTTACTTTCTCTGCAGAAAGACTACTGTCTCTGCTATCTATCAATTCATTGAGCTTTGCTTGTCATGTGCAAACATTAAGAGGCATTTCTGAAACAGATTCAACAGAGTCTAATGATATTGGGAGCAAGGTAGATGGCTGCACTTAGATAATCAGAATCTGAAGATTTCAGTTCCCAGGGAAATTGTAGCCGTATTTTCATTTATTCTTACAAGTGGGAAGTGACAATCACCTACTGCCCAGTTGCCTTGCAGAAAAGCTTGCTGTTAGCTTGAGTCCCAGGGTACTTATGGGGAATTCTGCTGCCTTCCCTGGGCACTCAAGAAACTCAGAGTGAGAAATGTCAGCTTTCCTAACTACTCATTCAGATTCCCATCTGTTTCCACCTGGCTTTCCTCTTTGACTGCTAAAATAGTTTACAACTTTTCTCTCTGTGCCACCTCACCTGAAATTTACGTCTTTCCTACAGATCTTAGGTGTACTCTTGAAACTGAGAACTTGTAGTCTTTTTGCTGAGAAATACGTTCTCCTTTGAAATATTCATGTGCCCTAAATTGTTGAAGGTAGAGGCATTCCTTGTCCCTCATCTGAGCCCAACCTGTCACCAAACATTGTATTACGTACCTGAGACCCCCAGGTGACTCAGCAAAGCTCCCTGACCCCAAAGCCTTAAAATTTAGATGAAGAAAGAAATGTCACACAATAAATAAGTGTGTGGTAAAAAGGAAAGTAGAAGACACCCAGAGAGAACTGGCAAATATAAGAACAACTGTGAGGATGGTACAAGACTGGGCAGTGTTTTATTTTACATGTGGTTGCTATGAGTCAGAAAAATCTTGATATTACCTAACCACACACATGTACTGTCTTAGGCTGGGTTTTCTAGGGAAGCAAAACCAGTAACACGTGTGGCTACAAGGAAAGATTTATAATGTAGATAGATAGATAGATACAGATACAGATATAGGAAACAGCTCACGCAATCACAGAAGCTGAATGTCCAAAGTTCTGACACAAGCCTCACGTGGCCATGGAAGCTGAGGAACCCAAAGTCAGCAGGTCAGAGACCAGAGTTCTAGATCACTAGGTGTGTAGGTCAGTGGATCCCAAGCTGGTGGCGAGACGGAGCGGCAGACGCTGCTGAACCCAGGATTGGAAGGTCAGGGAACAGGAGCGGCAGAGGCTGGTGAACCCGGGGTCAGCAGGTCAGGGAGCAGGACTCTCAAGTGCCGACTGTAAGGACTGATGAATCCAACAGCTGCTAGCTCAAGTCCAGGAACTAGCCACCAGAAGAAGAGAGCAGGAGCTCCTGGCTATATGAGCAGACCAGCAGTTGTAGGAGGAGGTGGAGAGATGATAGCTGAGGGGTGGGAAGCCCCCACAAACCCTGCCCTGCCACTTAATACAGCAGCCAAATATGGAATAGCCAAGTTGACATAATCCTGACCACCACACTCCACCCCTTGTCAACTGGGCATCTGCACACATCTCACCTTACCATCCACAGTCTCTGAAGAAATACAGTTACAAAGTCATACTTATGTCTAACATGATATAACTAACACATGTACAACTGAAAATGCATTAGGCCATTTACATCTTATGTTCCATAAGTAAACAAAATATCCAATACACACATACAAAGCAGGAATACTCATACAATTACAGTCCTCATTTCTGCAACTGGTCACATGGCTGTAACTGATATTTAGAACTACCTTCTTCTACAACCCATTCTGTATTCCCCTTGCCCTCAGTAAGTACCTCAGGTGGTCATGGTTCCTTGCCTGGTGAGGTGACCCAAACCTTCATTCCTGAAGGGTCTGAGCTATTATCACTCATTTTGGAGTTGGGTTGCTGTAGTTTTCCATTGACCTAATCACAGGACACGGTAGTACTAGGAGGCATCCTAAGGGATCTCCTGCATTCCAAACATACTCTTCTTTACCTCTGCTTTGTAATGTCAGTCCAATTCCATCTTCATAGTAGGGATCAATCATACTAGCCAGTATTGTAACTCCCTTCTTTGTCTGTTGATCCAGAGGCACAAAGAGCCCAAAATGGCCTGGTGGCAATTTTAGCTTCCAGTTCAGTAGAATTGTTGATGTGTCTCCAGGTGGCAGCACTCCTCCCTTCGGAACTAAGACATTTAATCCTGCAGAGCATAAGATCATGGGGACAGGAAGCAAAAATCTTGCAAGTGGGTCACTAGGGGTAACAGTGAGTGGTGCCACTCCCATTTCCATCCCTTGATTCCTGGACCCATGAATCCTGGCAATAGGAAAAACAGCATTGTATATTGGATGCGGGTTTAGAGCATACACAACCTCCTGGAGAACACTTCCCCAACTCTGCAAGGTATTGCCACCTAGCTGGCAGCATAATTGTGTCTTCAGGAGGCCATTCCATCATTCTATGAAGCCAGCTGCTTCAGGATGATGGGGAACGTGGTAAGACCAGTGAATTTCATGAGCATGGGCCCACTGCCGCACTTCATTTGCCGTGCAGTGAGTCCCTTGATCAGAGGCAATGCTGTGTGGGGTTGCATGACAGTGGATGAGGCATTCTGTAAGTCCATGGATGGTAGTTTTGGCAGAAGCTGTCATGCCGGGTAGGCAAATCCATATCCAGAGTAAGTATCTGTTCCAGTAAGGACCAAACATTTTCCTTTCCACGATGGAAGCGGTCCAACATAATTAACTTGCCACTATGTTGCCGGCTGATCACCTTGAGGAATAGCGTCATATCGAGGACTCAGGTTGGTCTCTGCTGCTGGCTGATTGGGCACTCAGCAGTGGCTGTAGCCAAGTCAGCCTTGGTGAGCGGCAATCCATGTTGCTGGGCCCATGCATAACCACTGTCCCTGCCACCATGACCACTTTGCTCATGGGCCCACTGAGCAATGACAGAGGCAGACAGAGAAAGAGGATGATTGGTTCCCAAAGAACATGTCATCCTATTCACTCGATTGTTAAACTCATCCTCTGCGGAGGTCACTCTTTGATGAGCATTCACATGAGACACAAATATTTTCACTTCTTTGGCCCATTCAGAGAGGTCTATCCACATACCTCTCCCCCATAAATCCTTGTCTCCAATCTTCCATTCATGTTCCTTCCAAGTCTCTGACCAACTGGTCAAGCTATGGCCACAGCCCGTGAATCAGTATACAGCTGCACATCTGGCCACCTCTCCTTCCAAGCAAAGTGAACAACCATACGCACCTGTTGAAGTTCTGCCCACTGGGAGGATTTGCTTTCACCACTGTCCCTGAGAGAGGTCCCAGAAACAGGCTGTAGTGCTGCTGCTCTCCACTTTCGAGTGGTGCCAGCATATCACACAGAACCATCTGTAAACCAAGCACAAGTTTTCTCTGCCTCAGTCAGCTAGTCATAAGGAATTCCCCATGAGGCCATAGGTGCAAACTGAGAGATGGGAGGTAATGTTACAGCAGTGGAGACCACGGGCATTTGGGCCACTTCCTCATGCAACTTACTTGTGCTTTCAGGTCCTAAACGGGCCCGATCTCGTATATACCACTTCCATTTAATGATGGAATGCTGCTGTGCCCATCCAACTTTATGACTCTGTGAGTCAGACAACACCCAGTTCACGATAGGCAGCTCAGGATGCATGTGACTTGGTGTGCCATGAGTAAGTTTTCAGTCTTTACAAAGGTCCAGTAACAAGCCAAAAGCTGTTTTTCAAAATGAGAGTAGTTATCTGCAGAGGATGGCAGAACTTTGCTCCCAAATCCTAAAGATCTGTGCTCTGATTCACCAACAGGTTCCTGACAAAGGCTACAAACAGCATCTCTGTCTGCCATGGACACTTCAAACACCATTGGATCAGCTGGATCGTATGGCCCAAGTGGTAGAGCAGCCTGCACAGTAGCCTGAACCTGTTGCAGAGCCTTCTCTTGTTCTGGGCCCCACTCAAAAGTAGCAGCCTTTCGAGTCACATGATAAATAGACCGAAGTAGCACACCCAAATGAGAAATACGTTGCCTCCAAAATCCAAAGAGATTCACCAGGCATTGTGCCTCTTTTTAGTTGTCACAGCAGCCAGGTGCAATAACTTATCCTTCACGTTAGAAGGAATATCACGACATGCTCCACACCACTGGACCCCTAGGAATTTCACTGAGCTGGAAGGTGTCTGAATTTTTGTGGGATTAATTTCCCACCCTCTAGCATGCAAATGTTTAACTTGTAAGTCCAGAGTCACTGATATTTCTTCCTTACTAGGTCCAATCAGTATAACGTCATCTGTATAATGGACCAGTGTCACATCTTGTGGAAGAGAGAGGCAATCAAGGCCCCTGCGGACTAAATTATGACATAGGGCTGGAGAGTTAATGTAGCCCTGAGGCAGGCAAGTGAAAAGTGTACTGCTGGCCTTGCCAGCTGAATGCAAACTGCTTCTGATCGTCATTGGAAACAGATGTGGAGAAGACAGCATTAGCCAGATCAATAGCTGCATACCAAGTACCAGGAGATGTATTAATTTGCTCAAGCAATGAAACTAAATCTGGAACAGCAGTTGCAATGGAGGTTACCACCTCGTTAAGTTTGCGATAATCTACTGTCATTCTCCAAGATCCATCTGTTTTTTGCACAGGCCAAATAGGCGAGTTGAATGGGGATGTGGTGGGAATCACTACTCCTGCATCCTTCAAGTCCTTAATGGTGGCAGTAATTTCAGCAATCCCTCCAGGAATAAGATACTGCTTTTGGTTCACTGTTTTCCTAGGCAGTGGCAGTTCTAGCAGCTTCCATTTGGCTCTTCCAACCATAATAGTCCTCACTCCACTTGTCAGGGATCCAGTGTGAGAATTCTGCCAATTGCTGAGTATATCTATTCCCATTATGCATTCTGGAACTGGGGAAATCACTACAGGATGGGCTCGGGGACCCACTGGACCTACTGTGAGACGAACATGAGCCAAGACTCCATTGACAACATCACCTCCATATGCCCCCACTCTGACTGGTGGACCACAATGATGTTTTGGGTCTCCTGGAATTAGTGTCAGTTCAGAGCCAGTATCCAATAGTCCCCCAAAAGTCTGATTACTTCCTTTTCCCCAGTGAACAGTCACTCTCGCAAAAGGCCATAGATCCCTTTGGGGAAGGGCAGGAGAAAGATTAACAGTATAAATTTTTGGCAGGGTATCAGAATTCTTCCTCAAAGAGACCTGGCCTCCCCGTCATTCAAGGAGTTGTGGGTCCTTAAACTTGCTCAAGTCTGGGAATTAATTGCAGGACTGCAACTCTCTCTTCTGGCGATTTTAGACTGCTATCCTAGAATTCATCCTTTCATACATATCAGGTAAATATTTAGTAGGCTGATTATCTATTGCACTGCCAGGGACACCATGACTAAGTAGCCAGTTCCATGTGTCCATACGAGTCAGATTATTATGATTACTATTTTGCCTCTGCTGTCCATTACTGTAAGCACACCCACCTCGTCTTTGTCAATTGAGTGCAGCCACTTGACCCTTACCACCAGGGGGTCCAGTCAGCCCCATTGTAGTTAGGTGTTTTAATTCAGCTAGGGCAGCTCCCACTATCATATCTGATTTACTTAAAATGGCAATCACAGCCGTCTTCAAGGATCCCGGAGCTCCCTTCACAAATTCGTTTCTCACAGTTGTGGTAAAAGTTGTGTCCTCTGGACATGCTATGTGTGGATTTGAAGGCCTAACCGAATAAATCCACTCTAGCTTGCCAATTTCCCTAAGCCTTTGGATACCCTCTTCTACAGTACCCCAAGACAAGTCTGGCAATTCAACTTGATTTAGTGTAGGCCACCGCATCAGCCATGCTTCAGCAATCCAGCCAAACAAACTATTAGGTCCTTTCCTGACTTCTCAAGCTGAAACATTGAATGAAGAGTCTGTGCTCAGTGGACCCAGGTCAAGAAATTGAGACTGATCCAGCTTTATGTTCCTTGCACCATTATCCCACACCCTTAACAACCATTCCCAAGTGTATTTCCCAGGTTTCTGTTTGTATGTATTAGAAAAGCCAAGTAGTTCCTTTGGAGTATAGCGTATCTCCTCCTGGGTCACACTTTGTACTTCACCTTTTGGGTCTTGCTTGGACTTAAGTCTAGTTACAGGTCTAGAAGCCAAAATCGGCAGTGCTGAAGTGTTCTTAGAATCTTCAGCATGCTTTCATAAAGCACCTGCCTTACGCCGTGCCCCAGGCAATGGCTCCGGCAAGCTCTCTTCAGAGGCAGCTGGGCTACAGCTAATCTCATTACATTGGAGCGGAGGGGATAATGGCTTTACTGGGCGGGGCGGTTTCACAGACAAACAGGAAGTAATCTCTTCACATGGGTGTGGTTCAGCTGGCAGGAATGATTCACTGGAAATGAGGGGCTCAGTGTCCCCAGCTTCCATATCATCCTCCCATATGTCTCCATTCCAAGTTACAGGATCCCAGTTTTTCCTAGTCAATGTCCTCACTTTAATTTCAGATACTTCTCGAGATTGGCAATTGAGCTAATGTTGCAATTCCGCCATTCTAATGATAAGCATCTGGGTTTGGCTTTCAGCAGTATCAGCTCTGTTATCACAGGTAATGAGGTTTTCTTTTAAAGCAAAAGTAGAAGCTCTGAGGTCTCTTACACAACATGAGAGTTTTGGTTCCAAGGCCCTGAGCTCATCTTTTTCCTTCACCAGTTTATCTAGTGCAAGTAGGACCAGCCAACCCACTTCCTTATACTGTTCATCCGCACATAATTTCAAAAAGTTATCACACATGTTTTCACCCTGAGCATCACCTTTCACCAATATCTGATCTATTATTGGTGGGGCTATTTTGCGGATACTGTGACCTCAGCCCATGGACTAGCACGGCACTCTTTACCGGTAGCAACAGAGTTAGCAACAGTGTTACTATTAGCCAGACTCAAGAACCACTTGAAAGGATTCATTTTTACAATTTTGTTTCCCTAGAAACACTCCCATACCAAATTGTCTTAGGCTAGGTTTTCTAGGGAAGCAAAACTAGTAACATTTAGCTACAAGGAAAGATTTATAATATATAGATACATAGATACAGATATAGGAAACAGCTCACACAATCACAGAAGCTGAATGTCCCAAGTTCTGGCACAAGCCTCACATGGCCACGGAAGCTGAGGAACCCAAAGTCAGCAGGTCAGAGACCAGAGTTCTAGATCACCGGGTGTGTAGGTCGGTGGATCCCAAGCTGGTGGAGAGACAGAGCGACAGAGGCTGGCGAACCCGGGGTCAGCAGGTCAGTGAGCAGGACTCTCAAGAGCCTACTGTAAGGACTGATGACTCCAACAGCTACTAGCTCAAGTCCAGGAACCAGCCACCAGAAGAAGAGAGCAGGAGCTCCTGGCTATATGAGCGGACCAGCAGTAGTAGTGGGAGGTGGAGAGATGAGAGCTAAGGGGCAGGCAGCCACCACAAACCCTGCCCTGACACTTAATACATCAGCCAAATATGGAATAGCCAAGTTAACATAATCCTGACCACCACACACACACACACAGACAAATTGTCAGCAATCCTATATCCAGTAAAAATAGCTTTAAAAAATTAAGGCAAAATAAAGATGTTCCCCAAAAACAGAGATGTCAATGCTAGACAATCCATCTCAGGAAAAAACTAAAAGAACTTTTGAGGCTGAATGCAAGTAACTGCAGACTAACTCAAATCCAGTGAAAAAAAAAACCAGGAAAGATATTATGCAATTATTATAACTTATGTAACGTGTGTTAAGTTACATAATAATTTTAACTAAATTCTATATTCTTTTATAATGAAAGATGCATAAGTTCATATTTGTCCTTTTGACTGCTTTAAAAATCAGCTGTATTAAAAGTGTATATAATTTTATCACTGGGTCTATAACACATGCAAATGCAAAATATTTCATAATAACACACAAAACAGAGACATGGGAGTAAAACTATATTGGAGTAAGAAAATGACATCAGATATTAGATCTAATTGACAAGATGAATGAAGAGAGTCAGATACAATAAATTAGAAGGTTAACAAACACTATAAATACATTTTCTTCTCTTCTCTCAGTTTCTTTGAACAGTAAATTTATATACAGTAATCATTATAATGGAAACCCTGGTGGCATAGTGGTTAAGGGCTATGTCTGCTAATCAAAAGGTCAGCAATTCAAATCCTCCAGGTGGTCCTTGGAAACTCTGTGGTGCAGTTCTCTTCTGTCATATAGGGTCGCTATGAGTTGGAATTGACTCTGCAGCACTGGGGTTTTTAATCAATGTAAGAATATATTGTTGGAATTCTATATGCAACAATAACACTGCAATTAAAGGTATGATGTAGCAGGGCCTATATGTTATAAGCTGCCACCCCCAAAACTAATTGCCACTGTGTTGATTATAAAATTTCTATATTTCACTTAATCAACTTGCTATAAATCTGAAGTTGATTCTGTTAAGATATATGCAGTAAGACCTAGAATAGTCACTAAAAAAAAAATAGTCACTAAAAAAATTCAGGAAAGCAATTAAAATGTTAATCTAGAAATATTAATGAAACAGTTAACAGTAAAGGAATAGGGGCAAGGTGAAAACCTTAAGACAGAAAATGATAGATTTGAATATAAATATATCATTACATGTACATTTTTGTGTGTTCATTAAAAATATTAATTTTGAATATATTAAATAATTCAAACAAAAGGCAAAAATTGTAAAAGTTGATAGAAAACAAAATCCAACTGTATATTATATACAACAGTCACACTTCAGGTGCAGAAATAAAAATAAGTTGAATGTAAAATAACATATCATGCAAACAAAAACCACCAGAAAATCTAGGAGATCTTGCTAGTATCAGATAAAATAGACTTTAAAACAACAACAACATTACTAGCCAAGCCAAGCCAACTAGAAATAAGCCAAAAGCCAAGTGCCGTCGAGTCAGAAGAGGGACATTTTATAATAATAAAAGGCTCAATTCATCAAAAAGATGTAACAATTACAAACATACATGTACGCCATAACAGACCACCAACATACACGAAGCAAAAACTGACAGATAGGAAGGGAGAAATATAAAGCATAAAATAATATTAGGAAACAAAAATAATCCACTTCCAATAACTGATAGAAAAAATAGGAAGAAAATGAATAAGGAAATAGAGTCCTTAGCACTATAAACAAACTGAACTTAACAACCTATAGAACACTCCATCCAGCAACAGAAGTATATGCATTCTTCTCACACACACAGAACAGTTTTCAGGACAGGTGATGTTTTAGTCACCTGGTACTGCTTCAACAGAAAATACCATGAGTGGGTGGTTTCAGGAAGAGAAACCGTATTGTCACAGTCTGGTAAGCTGCAAATCCGTTTATGAGTTACAAGTGCACTCAGTAAGAGCAAAATCACAGTCCAGTAGGTTGAGCTCAAATTTAACGAGAGCATCTTGGCACATCAACCTTAGGTCCAAAGGATGTGCTCTGCTCTTGGTGATAGTTTCTTGATGGTATGTGGTTACCAACTTACTCTGCTCACTTCTCTTCCTCATATTCCAGAAGCTGGTTACTTGAGTCCTGCCTCACCAACACAACTGCTGTCTATTTTCCTTCATCAACATCACAGAAGCAGGAATCACAGCACATGGAAGGGATTGCACTGTATTGGTACTCACAGCCAAGTCAAATCAATACATACACTTTTGGGGGGGACACGGTGCAATCCCATAAAACAAAACTAAACTAAATAAATTTAGAAGGATTGAAATCTACAAACTATATTCTCCTAACACAGTGAAGTTAAATTCTAAATCAAAAAACAGAAAGAAGCTTGGGGAATTCACAAATAAGTGTAAATTAAATAGCACACTCCTAATAGCCAGAAAGTTAAAGAAGAAATCACAAGGGATATGAGAACACACTAAGATGAATGAAAATGGAGACTCAACAAATCAAATCTTAGAGGATGCAGCTAAAATAATACTTAGAGGAACATATAGAGCTATGCTGAAAAGAAGAAAATTCAGAAATCAGTAAGATATTAAAAGAAAAGGAAAAAAAAAGAACAAACTTAACATAAGCAAGAGGAAGGAAAGAAGTAATAAAGATTAGACCGGAAATCAGTGAGTTGGAGAATAGAAAACAATATCGAAAAGCAATAAACCCAAAAGATGGTCTTTTGAAAAGATCAACAACTTTGACAAACCTTTAGTTAGAATGATAAGAAAAGAGTCAGAAATTAAATAGGATATTATTACCAAGCTTACAGGAATAAAATGGATTATAAGGGAGCACTATGAACATACCTAGAACAGAAAAAACTTACACTGTTACCGGAGAAAGCTCCAGAGCTCTCGCTCCGTTCCACTAAACAGCCAATCGTAGAGACAGCTACTTGGGTGAAGTGATCAAAAGTTTTATTTTCTTTGTGCTAGCAACACAGGAAACAGGCAACATTTTCATTCTCAAAGCCTGTTCCAAGTCTGCAGACAGGCTTGCGGCTTTTAAAGGGCAGCGGGGAAGGGCGGGCGGAGGCTAGAAGTAGATGTAGGTGTAAGTGCAGGAGCCAGGAAAACAAGGTGCGCTATGGGGACGGGAGCTTCAGGGGCCATTGCGAGATATGCATTCAACTGACTGACGTCCAGGCAGGGTGTCTCCGAAATGATCCCTCTTCTTGGCCCCTCCACTGGTTTGATGTTCCTAAGAAACTGCAAAAAGCTGTAGAGATTTTCTCTCTGTGGCTCCTATCTTAAAGCTTTAACCCTCCCCCTTCCTATTCCTTTACTGTTAACTATTTCATTAAGTGAATATTCTAGATTAACATTTTAATTGCCTGAGCCAGGCACTGAAGAAAAGACTTGACAATCTGCTCTGTAAAGATTATATTCTCCTAAACCCTGACTCGAAGGCACTTGGCTTGGCTAAACCCTATGGGTAGGTTCCACTCTGTCCCATACGGTCACAATGAGTTGGAATGACTTGGGGACACACAACAAAAATAATTCTATTAATATGAAATTTCCAGAATAGATCAATCTACAAAGACAGCAGGTAGATTAGTGATTGTCTAGGACAGCAGATAAAGAGCCCTGATAGGGCAGTGGTTAAGTGCTTGACTGCTAACCAACAGGCTAGCAGATCAAACACACCAGCCACTCAGGGAAGAAAAA
Organism: Heterohyrax brucei; assembly: GCA_028571685.1. NCBI lineage: Eukaryota > Metazoa > Chordata > Mammalia > Hyracoidea > Procaviidae > Heterohyrax > Heterohyrax brucei. Next base: position 112,350,835 of record CM053148.1, read on the forward strand.
AGCTGCATCTCCCTCTGAGTCGCTATCATTTGGAATCGACTAGACAACAACAGATTTTTGGTTTAGAATGAGAGTTTGAGGATGAAGGAAAATAGAAAAAGGCTGCTAATGGATGTGAGGTTTCTTTCAGGGGGATGAATATGCTTTGAATGTGATTGTGTTGAAGGTGGCAAAATGCTGAATATACTAAATACCACTGAGCATTTACTGATAAGCTTTCAATAGGTAAATTTTATGGCATATGAACTACATCTCAATTAAAACTTTTAAACAAAAATTTATACTTAATATATGAGTTTGTGCTAGTGGAAGAGCAAAGGATCTGGGAGGAGGTAGAAGGGAGAGAAAAGGCTTAGGCCTGTGGGCAGGGTCCAGTGCAAAATAAGAGCCTAGAGTCTGAGGTAGCGGGATTTTCCTAGAAACTTAAAAAAAAAATCAGACTTTAAAAAATACTTATTTTACAGGGCCATGTAACTGCGCTTATTTTGACTATTTTAAAATTAGGTCAATATAGGCAACTTTTATGTTAATGGTGGTTTTGGAGGTTCAGCAATCCATACTTCAGATTCAGCGGTAACAGTATATGACTTACTAGCTATTTGACCCTAGAAAAATTACTTAACTGTTCTAAGACTCAATTTCTCCATCTGTTAAATGGGTACATGGATACTTCCCTTATATTTTCAAAATGTATGTAAAGTCCTTTTGCCTGGCATTGTATTGATCTCAATAAATGACGGATGTTAACAGATGTAATAATAATAATAGTTATTATTCACAATGACAATTGCTACAAATTTGTCATAGTCTACTGAAAGTTCTACCAGAGTATAATACAAGCCTGGTTGCTTACTAGACTTTTGTTGCTAGGCCCTACAGGAGGACATAGACAGAGTGTACTTAGAAAATTTCCATTCACAGGAAATAGGAGACTAGTAGAAACAAAAGACTCTTAAAAGAAGGAGAAGAGCAAAAAAAAGCAAATGAGAGTAAATAATGATTATTATTCTATCAAGTTAAATAATACAGTTACAGGTATAGCAATAATATATAAAATGCAAAGAGACAAAAATATACTGTAATATTATATTTTAGCGTAAAATCAAAAACCAAACTTGCTGCTATCAAGTCAATTCTGAGTCACAGCAACCATATAGGAGAGAGTCAAACTGCCCCACAGAATTTCCATGGAGCACCTGGAGGATTCTAACTATCACCCTTTTGGTTAGCAGCTGTACACCACATAACTACTGTGCGACCAGGGTTGCCAACTGTAGCATAGCATAGTATAATGCGTGATAAGGGGGAAAAAAATTGCACAGGGTACTTAAAACACAAGCTATTGCAAAAAGCTGAAGCCCTGTTAGTGCAGTGGTTTTAAGAGTTCAGCTGCCAGCCAAAAGGTCAGCAGTCAAGTCCACTGGTCTGTCCTTGGAAACCTATGGGGCAGTTCTACTGCATCCTGTAGGGTTGCGATGAGTCATCGTTGAGTCAACAGGAGTGGAAACACCAGGCTGAAAACACCTGTGCCGGCTTTAAGCCTCATATCCCTAGTGGAAAACCACAGATTCCTAGGTATCATGTTCACGCTTTGTTACCAGGGGAAAACTTTTCTACCCTCATCCCAGGAGAGAGACTATAGATTTATTCCCTGGGAAAATTGCCTCAGAGGTATTTTGCACTGAAAACATCAAGCAAAAACTACAGCATAAGGGAAGTAACGAAAGCCACATAATGTAGGGTGGGATCTCCAATTCCATTCCCTCTTCCTGCTCCTGGAACATCTCCAAGAAAGAGACTGAGAGATTCTTCTCTGTATTTATCAAATAGACCCCACTGAAAAGATTCTTTGCTTTCAATGGACTGTCTCACTCGCCAGCTGATTTTCAAGAAGTCCACTCCCGGGAAAGTGCACTCTGGGACACTGAGATTCTTTTCCCAGTTTTAAAATATTCATGAATACCCAAACACCACCAAACCTTTAAAAATACATCCAAAATGAGAAATAACAAAAGGGGAAGAGAAGAAGAGAGGAATGATTGTGTGATATTGTAAAGGGTATTGACTAAATGCACCATTCAACTACGACACATCCACCAAATTTGTCATACTACCATGGCGTGCATGTTGCCGTGATAATGAAAGCTACGCTGCCAGGAGTGTCATCCTTCGTGGACAAATTACTGTGTCGCTTCCAGACTAGGAAGAAGGACCTAGAGGTCTACTTCTGAAAAAAACTGTCCAAGGAAGTTGTTTTAGTCAGCTAGGGCTGCTCTAACAGAAATACCATAGAGTGGATGGCCTCAACAAAGGAAGGTTTATTCTTACCTAGTCTGGTAGGCTGCAAGTCCATATCCAGGGTGTCCACTCCAGGGGAAGGTTTTACCCTTGTTGGCTCTGGAGGAAAGTCCAGTATTGCATCAGTCTTTGTCCATGGAGCGTCTTGGCACAGGAACCTCAGGTCTGAAGGACGCACTCTTCTCCTGGTGCTGCTTTCTTGATGATACGAGGTTCCCAGTTCTCTGACTGCTTCTCTGTCCTTATGAGTGATGAAGGTTTGAAGGAATGAAGGTTTGGGTCACCTCACCAGGCAAGGAACCACGACCAGCTGAGGTGCTTACTGAGGGCAAGGGGAATACAGAATGGGTTGTAGAAGAAGACAGTTCTAAATATCAGTTACAGCCATGTGACCAGTTGCAGAAATGAGGACTGTAATTGTTATGAGTATTCCTACTTTGTATGTGTGTATTGGATATTTTGTTTACTTATGGAACATAAGATGTAAATGGCCTAATGCATTTTCAGTTGTACGTGTGTTAGTTATGTTAAACATAAGTATGACTTTGTAACTGTATTCCTTCAGAGACTGTGGATGGTAAGGTGAGATGTGTGCAGATGCCCAGTTGACAAGGGATGGAGTGTGGTGGTCAGGATTATGTCAACTTGGCTATTCCATATTTGGCTGCTGTATTAAGTGGCAGGGCAGGGGTTTGTGGGGGCTTCCCGCCCCTCAGCTATCATCTCTCCACCTCCTCCTACTACTGCTGGTCTGCTCATATAGCCAGGAGCTCCTGCTCTCTTCTTCTGGTGGCTAGTTCCTGGACTTGAACTAGCAGCTGTTGGATTCATCAATCCTTACAGTTGGCACTTGAGAGTCCTGCTCCCTGATCTGCAGATCCTGGGTTCGCCAGCCTCTGCCGCTCTGTCTCACCACCAGCTTGGGATCCACCAACCTACACATCCAGTGATCTAGAACTCTGGTCTCTGACCTGCTGACTTTGGGTTCCTCAGCTTCTGTGGCCACATGAGGTAGGACTTGGAACATTCAGCTTCTGCAATTGCATGAACTGTTTCATATATCTATCTATCTATATATTATAAATATTTGCTTGTACCTACACATGTTACTGGTTTTGCTTCCCTAGAAAACCCAGCCTAAGACAGAAGTCTTATGAATACCAGCAGCATATTGTCTGATAAGGTGCCAGAGTAAGAGCATCTCAGGATGAAAGTCACCCAAGATATGACTGGGGAAGAAATGCCTCCTCAAAGTAGAGTCAGTCTTAATGATGTGCATAGCTTAACGCTTTAGAGACTGTCGTTTCCTGACATGGGAAAACGCAAAGTGAAAAGAAACATCTAAAAGTATCCACTAATATGAGGAATATAGAATGTATGAAGTATCTATTTAGGAAAACTGGAAGTCACAAGAAAGAAAGTAGAATGCATAAAGACCAATATCCTAGGTATTAGTGAGTTGAAATGGATGGGTATTGGCTATTTTGAATCAGACAAACATAAGGTCTATTACACCAGAAATGACAAATTGAAGATGAATGACTTCACATTCATTGAGGGGAAAAAAAATCAAGATCTGTCCTAAAGTACAATGCTGTCAGTGATAGGATAATATTCATAGGCCTACAAGGAAGACAAGTTAATATGATTATTATTCAAAATTAGGGACCAACAAATAATGTCAAAGATGAGGAAATTAAAGACTTTGACCAACTTCAGCAGTCTGAAATTGATCAGGCATAGAATCAAGACGTCTTTTAATCATGATACTAGCAAAGAATATTGTCTCTACCATGGACTTTCAGAAGAACAAACAAATATGTCTTGGAGGAAGTCCAGCCACAATGATCCTTAGAAAGGAGGATGGTGAGACTTGACCTCACCTACTTTGGACACATTTTTAGGAGGGACTGGTCCCTAGAGAAGGACATTATGTTTGGTAAGGTAAAGTCAGTGACAAACAGGAAAACCTTCAGCGAGATGGATGGATGCAGTGGCTGCAACAGTGGATTCAAATATAGCAATAATAATGAGGATGGCACAGAACCATGTGATATTTCCTTATGCTGAACATGTCACTGTGATTTGGGGCCAACTCCCTGGAAACTAACCAACTGTCTTAGTCACTTGGTACTGCTCTAACAGAAAATACCACAAGTGGAAGGTTTCATGAGGAAAAGCTTTTATTGTGACAGTCCGGTAAGCTGCCAATCCATTTATAAATTGTAACTCCACTCAATAAGAATTCATCACAGTGCAGTAGGCTGAGTGCAAATCCAGTGAGAGCATCTCGGCACAGGAAACTTGGGTCCAAAGGACGTGCTCTGCTCTCGGTGCTTCTCTCTTGGCGGTATGAGGTTCCCAGCTTCCTCAGCTCATTTCTCTCCCTTATATTCCACAAGCTTGTATCTTGGGTCCTGCCTCACTAACACAACTGCAAACCATCCCCCTCATCAGTATCACAGAGGCAGGATTCACCACACATGGGAGGAAGGGCACCATATAGGGACACACAGCCAAATCAAATCAACAGGCATTTTGGGGGGGACACAATTCAACCGATGACACCACCACCAACATTCTATAAATACCCTTTTGGAAAAGAGAAGTTATTAAGTTTCCTTTAATATAAAAGTTAAAAACATGAATTTGCTACATTTGTTAATGCATAAATTAAAACAATTGTTGAGCATCTTCTAATTCTAGCTATCTGGCAAATCACTAACAGTAAGCAAAGAATGAAATGATTCCTCCAAGTAGCTCAGAGTCTACAAGTGAAGAGACATAAATGCATGAACACACAAAAAAAATGCAAAATGTGATAAATGATAAAATAATACAATAGACACAGTTTAAGGCATCACAGAGAAAAATATAATTACTAAGTGTCTCCTATATCTATCCCAAAGCAGTATTAAAACATAATTTTAAACAAACTTACTGACACCATTACATATGCGAATACATGTATCTGTTAAGGTAATATAAGAAAAGAAAATTTAAATGTTGAGAATTTTTCTGTCTTTGAAAACTAAAAGTCTTACATGTGAATCCTGCTTCAAGTAAACTGTCTCCTTCTTTACATGTTCATACCAAAAACTAAAATAAATCCACTGCTGTGGAGTCCATTCAAACTCAGCAGTCCTATAGGGCAGAGTAGTATTACTCTATAGTGTTTCCAAGGAGCACCAGGCAGATTTGAACTGCTGACCTTTTGGTTAGCCTATGCCCCACTTAACTACTACAACACTAGGTTTCCAGATTCACATGTTCATAATAAGACTCTAATTTTATCAGCAGAGTTTACTCAGTTTAATTTACATTAATCTGCATCGGGCTATTTGCAACTTGGGCTATTACTGTGAAGGCATTCTAAGTAGTCACAGATGTGGTACAAAGATTTAAGCAAACTGTATTAAAAGCCATTGAGAACTGTACTTAATTAAACATTATTAGCATACCGGCATCTTTACCAAGTTGTTAGTAAACTAATCTCATTTCACTTTCCTAGGAAGCATCCATATAAAGATATAATAAACATATCAAATTTGTTCTCCATCAAGGGCACATATTAATCAGTCTCCTAAATACTAACTTTGGGAGAATTTTGTTATTAAACACTTGGACTCTGCTTGTTTGTCCTACCAAATTCCAAGAGAAAACATTAATTACAGCAGTGCCTATTTTACATTAGTATTAAGAACTGGCAGCAATCCGGGGTAGGGTTTTACCTTGATTTTTCAAGAGAATTTTTATTTTTGTTGATATTATCATGACGGAACACTCACTTTCTGTACAAGAGATCCAGGTGCAATTCCTGGCAAATGCTGCTACCACCTGTCTGTCAGTGGAGTCTTGCATGTTGCTATGATGCAAAACAAGTTTCAGTGGAGCTTCCAGACTCGCAGAGATTAGGAAGAAAGGCCTGGCCTCCTGTTGCTGAAAACCCAGCAAATGAAATAGCTTATAGATCATGATAAACCAATCCCATTGTGCATGAGATTCTCATAGTTGGTGATCAACTTGACGGCAGCTAACAACAGCAATGTAGCAACATACCCAATTATTTCTATAAAACTGTGTAGCTTTTAAGAAATCTAAATAGGCACGAAACATTTGTACATTGAAAATACAAAAGATTAGGCAAAGAAAATATGTGTACCATATTTCAGTTACTGTGGTAAGGGGGTGTAGTAGCTAGAAAGCAATATTAGAGTTCAGAATCCCTGGGACTGAGTCCCAACTCTGGCTCTACTAGCTCAATACCTGGATTAAATAATGAACTCCTTGAGTCTTGGCGTTCTGATCTGTAAAATAAGCAACTTGGGTAACTGAACTCTGAATATTTCTATGACATATATTCACTTTACAATTTGGTTTGTGTGTGTTGATACAAAAGTCTGATCAAAAGAGTATCAGTCCGAAAGACATCTCACTAAATGTCAAAACTTGATGGTTTTGTTCTGACTTCATTGCTAGTTCTCTTCACATAAATTAGTCTTATATTACTGAATAACTTAGCCTTTCTTTAAAAGGTCATACATTATATCTTAGTATGTTCGGGGAGAATTTGGGAGATAGAATTGGCATTATTCCCACATTAAATTTTAAGAAGCTGAAACTGGGAGAGATTAAATCACTTCCTTAATGGCTGCATGAAATTAAAAGCCAAGTTAGTCCAATTGAAATACAAGTTTCCTTCATGGCCTTTTTGTCTAATTTTCAGATGAATGCCAGATATGCTGCAATTTCTCTTTTGCCTTCTCAAATGAAGAATAAATAAGAAATTGTGAAAAGGGATGAACAGTGTTGGGATTAAGACAGACAAGTCATAAAACTTAGTGTCGTCAAGTCAATGTTGATTTATTGTGACCCTAGAGGTCAGAGTAGAAGTGCCCCATACAGTTTCCAAGGAGCACCTAGAAGATTCGAACTGCCGACCCTTTGGTTAGTCACTGTAGCATTCAATGACTACACCACCAGGGTTTCCCAAGCAACACTCATAGGTAAATATATATTTATAATATAATGTAACTGATATTAGCATCAAAATTATTGAGACATGAATATAATGGTACTATCTCTTGAAGTTGCTGGGATTTTAGCTGGATGTTTACATTTCAGTAGTGTACATTTCAGCAATAGAGCCAATGAAACATACTTCAAATCAGAAAGAGTGAGAGAGTTTACATAGCAAGTATCCAGCAGTTGATCCAACAGTAATACAGGCTGTCGCTATGGAGTCCCAAGAGGAAATTTTACATTACTGCTTATGTATCTAACAAAGGTTAGAAGTGTCTTTGTAGCCCACAAATGGCATGACTAGAGGAGTCATTCACTATTCATTACAAGATAATGACAAGAGAGTCTGTATGAACAAAGAGATATATGCCAGACAGCTCCTAATCGTGCTAAAGATACATGTATCAGATATCTGGGCTCTAATTTCCTTGTGGGGGTCCTAAGTCACAGGTGGTTGAATAGGAGAAAGAAAGTCAGTTGCATCTGGTCAGAAAAAGAAGTTATTCACCTGAGATCAAAACAAATTCCTTAACAAAGGTATGAAAAAAGGAGAAAGAGAGCAGAGGAGGGAGAAAAACTTATAGGTTCAGCACGGCATTAGCTGTCCACCCTCTCAATAGCCCATTTCGAAAAGCAGAAAATATGCAGGAGAGTATTAGCATCACAGTAATGAAGTATAATGGATACATAGCAGTTTTAGAATTCAGACGATGCTGTTGGTATCTACTTTAACTGGATTTTATCAACTACTCTTTTTCTATCATAACATCATAGTAGACTTAATAACTCTTTTTCACACATCATATACTCTTCCATATTTTTGCCCGGTCATATTATACATTATAAAATGCAAAAAAAAAAAAAAAATTGTGCTACAGTTGCTTCAGTTAGAGAGGCAAAGAACAATGTGCCAACAGATAAGAACGTCATTTAACTGCTCATGTTCATCTTGATCTTGACTCCCTCCCAGTTTTAGCAGAGAGATGTGGCCCAATCCACTCTAGATTCGATTAGATGCCCTAGTGATAGTCTAAGAATGTGCCAGTACAAGTGGTCTTTCTGTTATATTACACTGCAAAGCCATTTGGAAGATGACTAATTAGCAAACTACGATGAAAATTTTAATGACTTATGTAGGACAACCCATCTAAATTGTGAAACAAATATTTCTTTTGGTGCTTTAAATACGATAGCATTCTCTAGAGATTAAAAACAAAAAAACCACTGCCGTTGAGTTGGGTCCAACTGAAAGCCACCCTAGAGGTCAGAGTAGAACTGCCCCAAAGAGTTTCCAAGGAAAGCCTGGAGGATTTGAACTGCTGACCACTTAACCCACTATACCACCAGAGTTTCCAGCTCTAGAGATTAGCATGGGTATATATTTTTTCAAATGAGAAGAAATTGAGCATTATCATGTAATAGGGATTATTGTCAGTCTAGTCTTCTTCTGAATATTGTTGTTGGGCTCTGTCCAGGCAGTTTGACTCAAAGCAACTCTATTACAGAACAAAACACTGCTCTGTCCTGGGCTATCTCACAGTTGTTGCTGTTTGAATGCATTGTTGCAGCCGCTGTGTCAATCCATCTTGTTGAGGGTGTTCACCTTTTTCAGAAGTCCCCTACCTTACCAAACACAATGTCCTTCTCCAGGGACCAGTTCCTCTTAATAACACATCCAAAGTACGTAAAACAAAAATCTTGCCATCCTTACTTCTAAGGAGATTTCCGGCTGCATTCTTCCAAGACATATTTGTCTTCTGACAGTCCATGGCGCCAGCGACCCCTTGCTGGGCAGACTGAGCCGCAGCCCGAGCACAGAGCGGCGGCGGGCGCTTCTGCCCTTTACCTCCGTGATTCGTATCCGCGGGAAATCAACTTGGAAAACTGCGATCAGCTTCCGATCTAGCGCTCCCCTTGGTTCTTCATATTTATTACATCGCTTCTCCCGAGTTTTCCCCAGATCCCACCAAGGAAAGGATTCGAGGACTCTTTCGGTCCCCACAATCCCGCATTTTGGTCTGCGCGCTCTTTCCATCCGCCAGGCAGCAAGCGCCGGGAGCCTGTTCCCAAAAGAGGTATCGCCGGCTCGCACCTGACCCAAGACAACAATTATATTTTCAGTTGCATCATATGCATGCAAAAGCTGGGCAATGAATAAAGGAGAACTGACTCCTTTGAATTGTGGTCTTGGGGAAGACTATTGAATGTCATTCACCATGGACTGCCAGAAGAACAAATCTATCTGTTCTAGAATAAGTATGACCAGAATGCTCCTTGGAAGCAAGGATGGCGAGACTGTGTTTTACATACTTTGGATATGTTGTCAGGAGGGATCAATCCCTGTAGAAGGACATCATGTTTAGCAGAGGATCAGGGACGAAGAGGAAGACCCTCAAAAGACGGAGTGACACAGTGGCTGCAACAATGGTCTTAAGCATAAAAATGACTGTGGGCATGATCAAGGACCAGCCAGTGTTTTGTTCAGCTGTGCATAGGTTCCCTGTGAGTCAGAAACGACTTGGCTGCACCTAACAACAACAGCAGTTAGGAAACTGGAAACCTTGGTGCCATGGTGGTTAAGTGCTATGATTGCTAATCAAAAAGGTCAACAGTTCACATCCACCAGGCGCTCCTTGGAAACTCTATGGAGCAGTTCTCCTTTGGCCTATAGGATCACTATGAGTCATAATTCACTCAATAACAACAGTTTGGGTTTTTGATGCTTTATTATGAAACTGGAAACCCTCGCAGTGTAATGGTAAGAGCTACTGCTGGTAACCTAAAGGTTGTTAGACAATCTACCAACTGCTTCTTGGAAACCATATAAAACGGTTCTATTTTGTTCTATAGGTTCTCTATGAATCAGAATCCACTCAATAAGCAATGGGTTTCATTTGGTTTAGTTTTTTTTTTAATGAAACTTATTATTTATTGTGAAAGTTGGACTATCAATAAGGAAGACCAAAGAACTGATGTCTTTGAATTATGGTGTTGGCAAAAAATACTGAATATACCATTGACTGTCAAAAGAACAAACAAATCTGTCTTGGAAGAAGTGCTTCTTAGAAAGCAAAGATGGCTACACTATATCTTACATACTTTGGACATGTTATCAGAAGGAGTCAGTTCTTAGAAAAGGATGTCATGCTTGGTAAAGTAGAGCATCAGTAAAACAAAACAAGAAACAGAAGACCCTCAATGAGAAGGATTGATGGGAGTGCAACAACGGGCTCAAGTATAACCACTGTGAGGATGGCCTAGGACCAGGCAGTGTTTTCTACTGTTTTACATAGGGCTGATAATTCTCCTGTTTTACATAGGGCTCATATGAGTTGGAACTGACTCAGTGGCTCCTAACAACAATAACATGAAACTTTTGGGGGAAAAAAAAGCCAGTCATTGAAAATGCTGTGGAGCACAGATCTAATCTGACATAAGTGAAGTTACCAATAACTGGAATCAACTCCATGGCAAATGTTTGGTTTATTATTGAAGTTATAAATCTTGGCTCCCTCTAGGAACATTTTCGGTATAATTTCCTGCAAAAGAGGTTATAACCACACAGTTGTAAATTTATAGGGTAAACATCATGGCAGTACTGAGGTTTAAGAATTCTGTGAAGGAATGAGAACATGAAATAAATTTTGATAGTTATCTCTAGCCATTACCCATAATAATTCAAGTAACATTAATTGAGTATTCAATACAAAGAATTTTGTTTAGTGTTTTTTTTATATACAGCAAACAAACAATAAACTCCACACTGTCAAGTCATTTCTGACTTACAGGAACGCTATAGGACAGAGTAGAACTGCCCATAAGGCTTCCAAAGGTTGCAAAGTAGACTGAAACTGCCGACCCTTTGGTTAACAGCTATAGCATTTACTACTACATCATGAGTGCTTCCTTTATACACAGTATCTCATTTAAATTGATGCTGCCAAGGACAACGTAACCAATAGAAAGCAGATGGGCTGGGAAATAGAGATTTATTCTATAAAGAAAATTTACATAAGAAACCATCTTTGGAAGGTAGGCAATGTTCAGAGGCGGGAGAGCAGGCAGAAAGTTATTTTTTCAGTAACAGGAGTTTCTTTCCACGAAAAACTCTCTCGACAGTTAGGTACAATGTAAAATGAAATCCTGGGTGAGTCAACCTGTGAGCTGTGGGAATCGTGCTCTACACAAAAAAATTTGGCCCCATCTTTGTTTGTAGTATTGGAGATTTGTGTCATCCTCTAAGAACTGCTCAAGTTTCTGAAGTCACTGAGAGATGGTGTGGAGAGTTCCTGAGAGGCTGCAGCTAAAGGCACTATGTTCACAGGGCTGTAAAACTTCGGTTTGCAATAAAGATTTAGGATCAGGAACAGGCAAGGTCAGGTATTTCTCTCAAGGTGAAACTCAGGTCAAAACAGTGGAGATGTACCCTAAGACATCTCCAGGGTCAACCACTGGCCTCCTATAGAATACAGCCAACGGTAAACTATGACCCCATGACCTTTTCTGTCTCTCTTCTTCTTGCCCCCAAGGCAGAGGCTTTGTTCAGAATCAGGCCTGCTTTGTGAAATCTTGGGTCAACTGATCTCGGAGCTACCCAGTGGCTAGCTCACAAGCCCACTTCTCTTGGCAGCTCCAGTAACTCTTTGCTTCGCTTCTTCTGCCTGACTTCACCTCCCGCCTAGCCACCCAGTCGAACAAAAAAGTCAGTGGAAAGCAGATGTAAATGAGACGAAAAAGGAGACCAAGTCTCCTTGACGTGCTTCCACAAAGGTGGTTCCGTCATTTCCAGATATCGCGAACAGAAAATCTCCAAGGTTTCACACAAGTTAAAGTGAGGGGGCTCTTTCTGTCTCCCGCCCTTCTAACACGCCTTAGGGGAAGAGGAGGGAGGAGGCGGAGGAGATTAGACAGTGGGAGGGGAAAAAGTGACAGGAGCCAGACGCACAAGGAGTGTGGAAGGAGGGAAGAGGTGAAGGCCAGAAGACAAGACTGCTAGAGGTGCTGGAGAGCCCCCGGTGCCCGCCCCGCGCACTACGGATCAGACCCGACGCTGCGTCGGAGTGCCACAGCGTTCAGCCATCTCGGCGACCCCTAGGCTCGCCAGGACGCGCAGCACTCCGTCCAGCCACAGCCGGCGCGCCGAGGACAGCCCCTGCCCGCCGGCGCCCGGAGCTTGAGACACCTCTGTCGCTCGTAACAGCTGCAGGGGAGCGCTTCGGGTGAGTGTGCGGGTCTGCGCCCAGCCGTGGAGAGCGCGTCGGGCCCGAGCCAGGCGCGCAGGCAGGGAAGGGGAGCGCTTGCTCTGCCCAGATGGCCGGAAGCCCTGTGGATCTGGCGCCGAATTCCTTTCTAGACGCTTCTCTGGGGAGAACGAGTAGCCCTGAAATTCCGAAATTGCCCTTTTCCACTTCTTCTGTAACCTCTGCTCCCTGAGGTGGTCCAGGCTGGGAGGAAGGGTCCCAGGCTCGGCTAAGGGCGCAGGGAGCTCTGCGAGCCGGCGATACCTCTTTTGGGAACAGGCTCCCGGCGCTTACTGCCTGGCGGATGGAAAGAGCGCGCAGACCAAAATGCGGGATTGTGGGGACCGAAAGAGTCCTCGAATCCATTCCTTGGTGGGATCTGGGGAAAACTCGGGAGAAGCGATGTAATAAATATGAAGAACCAAGGGGAGCGCTAGATCGGAAGCTGATCGCAGTTTTCCAAGTTGATTTCCCGTGGAAACGAATCACGGAGGTAAAGGGCAGAAGCGCCCGCCGCCGCTCTGTGCTCGGGCTGCGGCTCAGTCTGCCCAGCGAGGGGTCGCTGGCGCCTTCCTATTTACCGGGGCGGTTGTGGAAAGGAGAAGGGCGCTTAGGGGTCAGCAGGGCTGGGATTCCACCTCAGTTAAATGGGAGTGGGATTCTCGTCTCCAAAGGGGCCGAGAGAGCCGCATCTCTGTGTTTAGAAAGTTCAGGAAGGAAGTAAAGGAGATGAAGAGAAAGGATACACTGAGATTGCCATCTTGTATGTCTTAAAATACTGGAGTTGGTTGGTTTGGAGGAGGATTTCAGTTTGCACAGAAGACCCCCTAGTGGGTCAGTGAACCCGTATAGCATGTGCATTAACGCATTCTGAGGAAGGCTGCGCTGGAAGAAACCTTGAATGTGAACTATGTCTCAGACGCCTGGACAGTTGCAATAGGCCGATTTGTTAAGTAAACATTTAATGTGGCATAAGCAAGTAGCAAACACCCCCGCCTCCACTCCACACTTTTTTTTTTTCCTGTAATATCTATGTAATCCTTGTAGTTTCATTAAATTTTCGTGGGCTGTCTCAAAAATGAAGTTTGGTTGGAGCAGTGTTGAGAGTCGTTGGCTGCTAACTGAGAGGTCGTCAGTTCAACCCACCGCTCTCTGTGGGACAAAGAAGTGGTAGTCTGCTTCCTAAAGAAGCGTTAGAAACGCTATGGGTATTTCTGCTCTGTCCTATAGGGTTGCTAAACTCCGCTGCAGTGAGTTGGTTTTTTATGCTCCAAACCAGGAAAAGGAAACAAACTCAAAAAGGGGTTTCCTCTAGTTCCATTTAAAATTCTTTGAATTTCCACTTAGTAATTAATAATCTAATGATACTTCAGTTTTATTGGTTGCATTTGTCTGTGGCAGGAGATGAACTTGACTGAGCTGCCTTTTATTCCTGCAGTGGTGTCCAACAGCCAAGCAAACCTAAGGACAAGTAGTGATAGCCATCCCCTCCTTATTTCACAGATGCTGTTCCTCCTCCTTTCCCCTGTCTCCCTCTCTTCAAACTCACAAGCAGGTCCAAGAGTCACTTTCTGTTTCCTACAAAGGAAAGTGCAGTTCTTGCCACTGCCCTCCGCATTCAATCCTGTACAAGATCAATCTTGATAATGGAAGTGGTAATTGAATGTTTCCAGTCAGAAATTGTCTTCTCTGTTTTGAGTATATTGCTCATTAAGGAACAAACAGGGATGTTTCTAGAATACGTGTTATGCTTACATAGTATAGCTTAGGACTTACCAGATATAAAAATGCTTATTTTTATTCAAGAAATTATAGTATACTTTCCACATTCCCTTTAGTTATTATGACCCTTTTTTTTTTAAGAGTCAGCCTAGGCTAATTAACAGAGGTAACAGGCTTGAGTTATATTCAGGGGTCGTTCTTTCACAGCAGTATGCAAAGATCTCTATTTATTGGAAGAATAATGTAGTTTTTGCCACCTTGCCACATTATCTGAGTTTTGTAGGTGACTGACTTGAGAAACAACATCCTTGTATAGATAGCTTTCTCATTTATTTTTATTTTATTGTGATTAAGTGAAAGTATACAATCCAAATCTGTTGTGCATGCCCACCTATTTGCAGCTCCCTCTGCTCTCCCCACCCAGTGACAACAAAATCCTCCTTTCCTTTTCACTCTATATATCTAGGACCCTTTTAACAAGCATCTGCCCTCCCTTCTTCATTCTCTTCTCTTCTATCTAGAAAGAGACCAGTAGGACTTTTTTTTTTTTTTAATACAAATAAATGTTTTGCTTGACTAGCTTTATAAAGTACTTAGGCTGATGCTTCTTATACAGACTACCACAAAGCTGCTAGTGAAAACAACATATCAAACCTGTCTCATGAAAAATTTTTAAAATTTAAAATCAGATACATGTTTTTTCTTTCAGAACCTCCCCAGATCATTACTTAATTCTTAACTGAAAATGAGAGATGTGATAGTTGAATTTTCTTATCTAGTAAATGTGATTTCTTTTGAATTCGTCTGTTAGCAAAATCATTCCAAGGAGTTTTGAAGAACATGGTAGTATTTGAGAAGTCATGACAGAATTCCAGTTTTCAATATTAAGTTAAGAGGTGAGCAGGATGCTGTTTGAGGCTTCCTGATTGCTATTAATTAAAAGTATTGTTCATTGATGATGAGTCCAGAGCCTACTGGGGAAGCATCTGGAGTGACTCTGCCTAGGAAGACGGCTTCTATAGCTGAAATGGGAGATTGTGCTTTTCTATAACCTCAGCCTTAAATTAGATAAGCAAGAAATGCCAATATCTGCTGTAAGGGTGAAGAAACCTCAAATTCACTAAGGAAACTCAGAATTGGCATCTGTGACAGCACTTATTCCACTTGAAAAAATATAAAGAGAAATATTTCAGAACTTAGGAGTGAACATAAATAGGCAAAGATTATATCAATGAGTGCACCATGAGTATTAAAAAGAAAGGACTGCATTGATCTGATACTCTAATTCCTTGGTGGTACTTTTTCTCTCAGAAGTAATTTTAAAGTAGGTAATAATTACAGATGAAAGGTTATAGCCTCCTTAAAATCACCCAGGATCTGCTCCACATTAAAAGTTTCTAAAGTATTGCAGTTGATGACCTTGTCCACTTTTTTTTGGCTTCCTCACACCCTTCTTACTCTGTCTTCCGCTGCTCAGCCTCAGGAGATCCAAGCTGTAGTCTCTCAGTGTAACTCACTCTTCCTAGCCTCATTGCCATCCTCACACCTTTCTTTATCCAGTCTGGAGCAGATCATGTTGTCGTTAATTGTTGTGGAATTCATTCTGACTCACGGTAAAACTTCTCCGTAGAGTTTTCAAGGCTGTGATCTTTCAGAAGCATTTTGACAACCATATTATATAAAATCTTACCATTCATGTAATTATAAAAATCTCACCAACACCTCCAAAATGTTTTCCCTAGATTCTTCCTATTCATTCACTTAACAAGCATTTATTGAGGGTCTTTTTCTGTCAGGCAGTGTTCCAGGTCCCAGAAATAAAATACGAAATATAACAGCTACTGCCCATGGAGTCGATATTCAATAAACAAGCAGATAAATAGTCAAATAATTTCTTATGAGTTCTATGGAAAAAGTTGAAAAGAGTAGTGTGAATCAAAGAAAGTTATGTGGTGGAAATGACTTTAAAATACTCCAGGTAGACTGAGGAAATGACATATAAGTTGAAACCTAAATGATGAGAAAACTCAGCTCTGGAAATGTGAGGAAAGAAGTTGTCATGGATTGAATCCTGTCTTCCAAAAAAAAAAAAAAAATGCATGTAGCATCAGGCTAAGCTGTGATTCCTGGTATTGTGTGGTGTTCTTCAGGTTGTGAACTGTGCTTTTGTGATGTTAATGAAGAAGGTTGGGCCAGCACTTGTATCAGTGGGGCGGGACTCAGTGTATAAGATTATACTGAGGCAGTCTCTTGGGATATAAAGGCTAGGGAAGCAAGCAGAGTTTTGGAGACCTCATGCCATCAAGAAAGCAGTATCAGGTGCAGAGCACATCTTTTGGAAAAGACAAGGGTCCCTGTACCTCAGAATTTCCCAGTCCAGGGGTAGGTGGATGACAAGGACCTTCCTCCAGAGACAGGAGAGAAAGAAAGTCTTACCCTAGAGCTGATGCCCTGAATCTGGACTTGTAGCCTACTGGACTATGACAGAATAAAATTTCTCTTTGTAAAGAGAAAAAAAAAAAAATTTCTTTGTAAAGCCATCTATTTGTGGTATTTTTGTTACTGTAGCATTAGATGACTAAGACAGAAGTGTTTCAGTCAAAGAGAGCAACAAGCGAGAAGGCCCTGCAGCAAAAATAGATTTAGAGAATTTAGGAAACAAATAATAGATTGATACAGCAGTGGTAAATGAGGTACAGAGTAGAACAAGTTGAAGTCAGAGAAATATGACCTTTTAAACCATATTTCAGAGTTTCCGTTCTGTGTACAATGGGAAGCCATGAAAATGTTTTCCAGCAGGGAAATGTTTTACAGAGATCCATCTTGTTGTTGTCAAGATTAGCTGTTGAAGACAGGAAGGGAGCAAAGAGGCTATTAGGAAGCTACTCGGCTTAATTAACCTAGATTTTAAGCACATCATAGCAGTGGGAATAGTGAGAAGTGGCTGAATTCTGGATATATTTGGAGGTAAGGGTGATCAGATGTGGCTGCTGGTAGAAATGAATCAAGATTCATACCTATATTTATGATCAGAGTGGAAGAACCGAGTTACCACCACTTGATGTGGTGGAGACTAGGAAGTAACATGAAATTTTGGACAGCCTGTTAGATGGCCAGGTACATGTATCACATGGAAGTTGGGTTACAGCTCAGGGGAAAAGTCAAACTTAGAGAAAGAAATGTGCAGGTCATCAGTATATAGATGTTTTTTGAACAATGAGGCTTTATGAGATGACATTAAGAGAGAGTGTAGATAACCAATCAGACTGACAAAAGAACTCTAGAATTGTCCAAACTTGGGACACTGAAAAAGAGTAAGAGCTGGAAAAGGAAAATGAGAGGGAGCAATCTGTGCAATAGATCTATTGTTGCTGTGTGCCATCAAGTGAATTCCAGTTCATCCCAAATGTATAGGACAGAGTAGAAGTGCTCTATAGGGTTACCTAGGCTGAAATCTACAGATGCGGATGACCAGGTCTGCATCCTTGGAGTGTTGGTGAGTTTAAACCCCTGACCTGTTCACCACCAAACTTTCAGCGAGCAACAAGATGCTTAGCCATTGTGCCATCAGGGTCCCCAGCATTAGGGCTGGGAGGGTGTGCTGTCATGGAAACCAACAGAAGAAAGTCTTTTAAGAAAGAGAACGTGATGAGCTGCTCTATATAATCCTCATACAGTGACAGCTGATGAGACATGAGCAGTCAGTTTGGAATTCTATGTAATCTGTAAAACAGCTATTTCAGTGAGGTGGTGGTAAAATTAAGCCTGATTAGTAAGACTTGAATAGATTGGTAATCTAGTGATTGCAATAGTTGCTGTAGTTGGAATGACATGACCATATATATAACAATGAAATGTTGCCTTTCCCTGTGTCGTTTTCATGATCATTGATATTTCTGAGTCCATTTGTTGCTTCTGTTTTGTAGTGCTTTCCAACCTAAAGAGCTCATCTTTCTGGCACTGTATTGGACAGTATTCTGTTGTGATTCATAACATTTTCATTGGTTTCTTTTTGGAGGTAAATCACCAGGCCTTTCTTCATAGTCTGCCTTGCTCTGGAAGCACCGCTGAAACCTGACCAGCATGGGTGATATTTGAAATACCAGTGACATACCTTCCAGTGTCACAGCAACATGCAAGGCACCACAGTACAGCAAACTCGCGAAAGGATGGGGATTACAGTGTCAGGGATTTATTCTGCAGATATATTTGGATTTAGGTAAATTAATGCATGTTGAAGGTTATTTTTTGCAGCTTTATATGTAAACAAACTGTTGAAAACAACATAAACAGTTGTCAATAGAAAATAAATAATATAAATTATGTACATCTATCTAATGAGATACTAGCCAACTGCGAAAATGACTAAGGTGGCTTTCTATGTACTAAAACATAAAAAAAATCTTTAAAGTGTCTTAAACAAGAAGAGGAAGTACCAGTGGGGTGTGCATAGTATATGATCATTAACTAAAACGAAAAAGAAACTATACATATATTTGCTTGGCTATGAATAAAATGTCAGGGGAAGTATATATGAGACAAAACAAGAATCAGATCATAGTAACTCCCCACAGGGAGAGAAACTGATGTCTAGGGCACAGGAGTGAAACAAGATCAACTCTTTTTCTGAAATTTTATTGGCAGTCTTCTGAATTTCTGTTAGTTGGTTATCTGGATTCTTGGAGCCTATTGAATTTGTCATCATGCTCTTCTCTAATCTTCTTAGTGGCATAGTGGATAAGGGCTACTGCTGCTAACTAAAAGGTCAGCAGTTCAAATCTACCAGGCGCTCCTTGGAAAATCTGTGGAGCAGTTCTGCTCTGTCCTGTAGGGTCACTGTGAGTCAGAATTGACTCAATGGCAGTGGGTAATCTTAAGTGCCTCTGTTGATTTGTCTGTGTGCTTTTTGGTCTTTTCTGCATTTTGCCTGATTTCCTTTCTGATCTCTTGAAAAGTTCCGCATATTAATCTTTTGTATTCTGCTTCAGACAATTCCAGGAAGTTCTCTTCATCTGTAAGATTTCATGATTCTTTGTTTTGGGAGTTTGTTTAAGTCATCATGGTCTTCCTATTTATGTGATCTGATACTGACTATTGTTTCCAAGCCATCAGTAAGTTATTCTGTTTATTTTATGTTTGCTTACTGTGTCCCTGCTTCTTGTTTTGACATGCCCAAATAAGCTGTTCATGTAAGCTGGTTTTACTACTTGGATGTTTGAAGCTGTAACAGTGTTATCTGGTGGTTTGAGATGTTTCTAGGCAGATGAGTCCAGGAGTCCATTTATTTTTCTCATATGGATTCAGCCCAAGTATCCATGCAGTCAGTCACCAAGTGTGTGGTGCAGGTTCTCACCTACAGACCTGAATGGGCGTGATCAGTATAGGCCCAGGTATCTGGCTGCTGTAGGAGGAGTCTCACACCGAGCCAAGCAGGGGACTGACAGCTGCCCCTGAATGTCTGCGAGGAAATTATGTCCCTGTTACCTTGAGCGCCTGGACGGGTGGTTTTTGCAGGCACTGTTGGCACTCAGTGTTGTTGGCTGTAAGGACTGGGAGGCATCACTTATTTTTAGACCCCTGTCACAGGTGGCTAGGTGGCATGAGTGGAGCCACCAATCCTTAGCCTTGTGATATAGGTAGGCGAGGACCCTGCTTAATAGACAAAACAGTGTCAAATGTCACAAACCTGCTTCTCCACCATTTAGCTGCAGCAGTGAAATTAGACTTCAGGTATATACTTTGTCATACTATGCTAATGAAAGCCTGTTCTTGTCAGGATGGGCCCATATACTTTTCTGCAGAGGCGAAAGGCTTTCAAAGTCCGTGGACTTATTATGCCCATGCCTAGGCAACAGAACTGTTTCTGCCCTGAGTTCTTGCTTAGGGGAGCTAGAAGATTGTTCTTTCCCTTTTTGTTAGTTTCTTCCCTCTCTAAGGCTGGGAGAATGGCCCAGGGTGTGTGACAGGTCCTACTTGTGGCATGGTGGATGAGGCAATCTCTGAAACTGGCTCAGACCCAGGGCAGGGCAATGGGAGAAGGGCGCAGATAGGTGGGAGAGAGGTTTTGTTCCAAAGAGGTGTCTTGTCATCTGAGCGGTAGGTTAGATACATGTACTTGTATTTTGTTGATTGAGCACCAATTTTCACTGATTCTATAGGCACAAGTACACTCCGCCTCTGGATGTCTGCAGATGTGGCAATGCATCCTGAATGCCACTGCTTGCCTCTCCACTGGTGTCAGCCAGTCCCACCCTGCCGAGTGCTGGTTCTTCCTGAGTCATGTCTGACAACTCTCTGCTTCTTCCAAACCATCTCTCCCTCCCCCGTCACTCAGTCTGATTTCTCAGTTTTGCCTTTTATGTTCAGGGGACCTAGATTGTCATATATAACTGACTGACAGGTTGTTAACTGATTTGGGTCTGTGCCCTGGAGCAGTCGAGCCAAGGAAACATACTCCAAGTTGGAAAGAGGAAGAAGGTTTATTAGGAGGTATGATACCACCGAAGACTCGACAGCCGGCAGGATCTTCTTCATGGAGTCTCAAAAGAAAAGTTTTACATCAGAGTTCATGTATAGTTTCAGCAGGCAATACTTCATATTTTTAAGCATGTAGCCCACAGAAATAACCACAAGAAACACTTCATTAAACTACAGATACGTATGTCAGACACCTGGACTCTAATCTGCATGTTTGTAACAGACAAAAACAAAATTCATGTGCAAGTTCCTCAGCTAGTGAAACTAGCTTGCCAAGTCCACTCTGACTGAGATAAGGAGCAAGAAAGAACGTTGTGGATATGAAAAATTCCAGGCAGCCTTCCTACTGCTGTTTTCCAGGCTGAAGGCTGTTTCTCAGGAGAGCAAAGAAAAAGAAGGAGACCAAGATCACAGGAGCTGAGGGGGCTCTGGGCTCGTTTGGAAAGAGGCCAGTGCAGAGGCTGGAGTAGCTGGTGCATTAAAAAATACTTACAGATTATTTAGAGTATCATTATGGCCTTAGTTATGGGAATCTCTCAGTTACCCATTTTGAAAAGGAGAAAACGTGTTGCAAGGTATTAGGGTTACAAGTTTTCTTCAGATCTTTTTTGTAAGAGAGACCACAGGAGGCATCTGCCTATAGCACTGTCTTGACCTCACTTCTACAAAATCAACTCTTGCATATATTTTTATATTTCTGAATTTTGTACATGTGCATTACCTATTTGAAATGATAAATACAATTCCATATATAAATCTAAAGGAAAAGATATGTATTTTTCCTTTCCTTTAGAAAGGAAAGAATGGAAGGTGAAGAAATACTTCTCTGTGTAAAATGGTTATTTCAAGAAGTTTTCAAGGAGAGAATCGAAGATAAAGTTCTGTGTTCCATTTTCTGCCGCTTCCCCTGGGACCGTTTGTTGTTTTCCCTCTCCAGGCAGTCATTTGTGATAACCAGGCACCGTCTAGCTTTTCCATTCTCATGCTGACGAAGTCTCAGGTTTATGTGGCTCTTTCTGTCTCTTACCCACTGCTGTCAAGTCAGGTCAGACTCATAATGACCCTAGAGGTCAGAGTACAACTGCCCTATAGAGTTTCCAAGGAGTGCCTGGCAGATTTGAACTGCTGGCATTTGATTAGCAGATGTTCTGTCTCTTGGACTCATGTTTTCCTTATGTCTTTGGTCTTCTTCATTCCCATTTGTTCCAGAGGGTTTGGGACGAATCAATACTTCTTAGATGGCTGCTTATTAGCTTTTAAGATTTCAGACACCACTCCCCAAAGTGAGATGCATTACATTTTCTTAATAAACTTTGTTATGCAGGTTGACTTAGATTTCCTCAGGGGGTATACTTTTAAAATGGGAACTATTAATGCTTGAATTAGACTGCTAGGTGTGAACCAGATGGAAGGAAAACTGGATTTAAAGTAAGAGAGAAGACAGCTATAAGAACAAAATTCTTTACTGAGTTTGTTGTTCTTAGCTGCTTTTGAATCAGTCCAACTCCTGGTTACCCTACATGTGCAGAATAGAACTGCTTCATCGGGTGTTCTAGGCTGTGACCTTTCAGAAGCAGATTGCCAGCCCTGTCTTTGAGGCTCCTTTGAGTAGATTTGAGCTGTCAGCATTTTGCCATTTAGCAGTTTTCCCTACACTTATAAAACCTGTTGCAGTCTAGTCATTTCTAACTCATAGTGACAACTTATGGACTCTAATATATGCTCAATACTGAGATTGTTGGTACTAGTGAAGAAATTAATTAGCAAGGCTAGGACTAAGAGTGGAAATGGAGAAGGTGGCTTTTTCCTGCAAACCCCTAGATGTGTCTTAGTCCTTTGGTGTGCCTCCTACATTCCTGAAGTGAAGCGTTATGTGGGATGTTTGTACAAATTGTTCTGATTGATGCTTCTGCAAAAACAGGCTACCTAATTTCACTTGGACTCTCAGCCTCTCATCAAATCTTTTCTTACTCTGGATCAGCATCCTATCCAGTCTCCCTTAGCAGCTGTTGGTCATACAGCTTGCCAGCCTGCTGAAACCTCCCCTGGCCCTGCCCCTTCCCTCACAGGATGATGCTTCTTCATGGGGAATTCAGATGCTTTCAGGAATAAAGCTGTCTCACTACTTCTGGCTCCTGGTATTTAGCTGTTTAGGTACTTGCCTTCCCTCCAGCCCTGTATTCATGCTGATCTCTCTCTGCCTGGGATCCCACAACTGCCCCACTTTGCTGTGAATCTTGATTCATAAATCATACCCTTCAACTCCTGCAGCCTTAACCTCATCTTTATAGCATGACTCCATTACTTTAGTTTATTACTGAGATCACATCACTCCCATCCTTCAAACGAGCTGGTCAGTAGAAAAACCCCATTTTAGCTAGTATCCTAGTCTCTCTTTTCTTTCTCAGGTAGCTTCTAGGAAAAACAAAACAAAACCTAACTCATATTTCTTAACACTGTCTCCTTTCCCATTAATTCTGTAGTCTGTATTCTGTAGTCTGTAGTCTGGCTCTCCCTATCCACCACCACCACCCCCCTCCTGCCCCACCCCATGAAACTGCTTTGGCAGTGGTCACCAAATCATCAAGTCAGAGGTGCCTGCCTTTTGCAGCATTTGACAGACCTGTTGCCCTTGAGTTGATTTTGGTAATGTCATGTGTTACAGAGTAGAACTCTATCAGGTTGTTTTCTTGGCTGTAATATGTATGGACACAGATCACCAGGCACTTCTTCCATGATGTCACTGGGTGAGTTTGAACCACCAACCTTTAGGTTAGTAGTCACCCAGGGATCTTAGCATTTGTCAAAGTTAACCATTAGTCACTCATACCTTCTCTTCCCATGAATTGAAATGTCTATCTTGCTCTTAAAGCTTGTGGCAGCCATCTCCTGATGCACTTCTTTGTCTTTGGATTTTACTTTTCTATTCATACTGTCTCTGTCTTCTGTCTTCTCCATCCATTTGCATTCTTCTTCTCTTTTGGTCAAAGATCCTTTTGAGAATTATTAAAAAAAAAAAGAAAACCTATGTCTTTCCAGGAAAATAAAAAGCACAGAGATACATACAAATTTTTATAGACAATTTTAGGCAAATAATAGACTAACTGAAGCATATCTGTGGGACTTACGAATCCTTCCTAGAATTTCTCAGAATTTCATCAACTTTCTGATTCCAGTTACCCCAAATGTAATGAAAAATCCCAGTTTCAGCTACTCCAAGTCTCAGTTCTAGCACTGCCTGTTAATGGTCCTCCTCTGATGTGTTCAAGTCCCAATGTCACACCTTCATGATTTTTTCCATTCCTGCTCAACACCTTGTTTCTTATTCACATAAAAAAGCCACTGCCATCAAGTCAGTTCTGATCCATAGAGACCCTACAGGACAGAGGAGAACTGCCCCACTTAACCACTATACCACGAGGGCTTCCACAGATTCTCTTAAATCAGATTATTTTTTAAAATTTAAATAAATAAATAAAAATTTTAATGGTAAATCAGTATGAAAAATAAAGGGCAGATTTTAAAAGAGAATATGGCACAAATGAAAGGCAACTATAGAAGAGAATATAGCACAGATATAGTGATGTTATAAAATTTTAATTCAATATTTATTGTCATTTGATAGCCTTGAGCCTGAGGCTGATTTTTCCTTTGTTTGAAAAGAAGAATGGCAGAAGTGAAAAACAAATTTTCACCAAACTGAAACTATCCCAATGGATTAAGCCAGAGGGAAAGAATATTGAAAGAAGAATAAAATCCTCCCGATGTGATGCAGTGTTAGTTAAATCCACGACTTCATGTAAGTAGAGTCATGACAAGGTGCATTTTAACCACCTATCACCTGCTTTAATTTAGTATGTCTGGCCTCGACTCTTTTTTGACCTTCCAAGCCCATCTCCCTGAATCTAGCTTCGCCACTGTAGACCACTGCACCCTAAAGACACCCTTCCAACTCAGTACTGAAGTCACTTCTGAGGTTCACTCTTCAGACAAAGACTAGACAGGCCCATGAAATAAGCAATAATAATATAGCTCAATCAAGTATATGAGGCTAAATGGGCACAACAGCCCAGGGGCAAGGACAAGAAGCCAAGGAGGACAAGACAGTTGGACAAAAGCTTGAGGAAAAGCTCAGTTGAATCAGGGGAGTGAAGAAGAGGAGAGTGTTGAGATGTTATAGAGTTAGCAACCCACATCATGAAACTATACGTGTTTTGATTGTCTAGAGAGAAACTAATATGCTCTGAACATCTTCATCTAAAGCACAATAAAAAATAATTTTTCTCATATTGCCGCCAAATTAATTTTAAGGATTAGTTCTGTGCCATATTTAAAATTCTTCCAGGGCTCCCCATTTCCTGTGGGAACTAGCCGTGCCCTGTAGCTGACACCGTTCCAGGCCCTGCTTTACGTGGACTTGGGTGGCAGCTTCACTTTCTGCCTCTCTACCTGCCCTTCTGCCACATGAGCTGTCCTTCAGCAAGGGGGAACAACTCATACTTTTCTGAACACATGGGATTTTCCTCCCTGTTATTCACTGAACTCTGAATGTCCCTTCTTTCTGGTCTGCCTTGTATTTTGTTCCCCCCGCCCCCCAAAAATCACTCACTCCACTTGACTAGCTATGAACATTTTTCAATCTTCCAGGCTGTGCTCAACCCATTCTTTATATTTTGTTTATTTACCTATTTCTTCTCTCCAGTTAAGCTGGTAAGTCCTTGGAGGCTGGAATTAAGTGTTACTCATCTCTGTATCCCCAGAATGAATCAACCATTGTGCTTGGCTTGGGCGGAGCACCTGTAAAGAAGCCATGTCGTTGAACACTTTGCACATACTTTTATGTGGAAGTGATTCTCTGAAAATCAGCTTAAAAATTGCTGTATGCAGTGATGGCTCTCCCTGTGACACTTCAATCTTTTAAAATTTTTCATAAAATAAAAAGCCAAAAAACCCAGAGACGCTCCTTAACACAATCTTGTATACCCACAATATCCAAGATAGATGGCTATTCATCATACATATTTTTTTAAAGGCCTCAAAGGAAAAAAAATTATGTAACCTTAGTAAGCCATTTTTGTGTTCAATTGCCCTTATTATTACTATTTTTAACATAATATAAATTGACAATGCTGTAGTGATTTCTGTTCTTTTTTTGAAATGGACAATATGTGATTACCATCTGTCTTGTGTCTTTGATCTGTTTCAAAACAATGCCAACTAATGTTTAATGAAAATTATTAAATAATTAAATTGGGAGTTATTGCTGTCTGTTCATCATTTGCAACTGGTTAACTAGTAACTTTATTGGATATTGGCTCCAATTTAGTTTGTATCTTCCTTTCTTCTCTTTCTATATTAATCCCTCATCTTGAAAGTAAGTGCACTTGAATGTATTAGCAGTATATATGTTAAAACAGTCAAAATTATATGTAAATAACTAGCTCCCCAAGCCTTTGACTTTGTTCTTGAATAAAAGTTTACATCGTATACTTCATCTTTTTGGAGGCAGTTGTGACACGTGGAAAATACATGAAGTGTGATTTTGTGTTCTAATTACCATGAAAAGCAAGCTTCCTGATGAGTGCAGTAATAGTAATTCCATGAAAAGACTAATTTGCCTCATGCTTATTAACAAGAGTTGCTCAGTCACATGATACAAGTATATAATGAATAGAATAGTCATATATTTTCATACCTTTTTTATTAAGGTTTGAAATAATAGTAAGTACCTTACTTGAAAACTGATCATTTCAGTGTTGTGTGGGCATATCACCAGTGCAGCTACCCTAGTGAGGCACTAATAATTCTACGCATCTTTTGTTTCTTCCTAAGAATCCCAGCAGTGGTGCTTCGCAAGCCAAGAGCCCCTCAATCTTTGTGATTCTGGGTGAAATAAAAGTAACAGGCTCTCTATTGTTACCTTTCATAACTAAAGTGTAGTTTTTATGATTAGGAGCCTTTGTGTTTTGAAAAAAAAAGGAACCTGGATTTCAAATGCTCAAAGAACAATTTTCTCTTAAATTCACCTATGAGTATTTCTTTCTTTTCCCTCTTAGGTTCAGTTACCACCATTAGATCTAGAGTATATTAGAAAAAAAGGAAATAATATTCTTCTCCTCATTAATCATAATCTCAGAAAAAAAACTTTCAAAGAAATGGGTTAAAATCCTGACCTCTTTTGTCCTAAAGAAGTTAATCATGAGTTTGCTCAATTGTATACAGTTTTTCTTCTAAGCATATTTTCACATCTTATCTTAATTATGTTTAATGGAGAGTGAAGGGAATTTGTTAAAAAGTATAAAATTTTAGTTACAGAAATATTCCATATAAAACTCCCCAAAACAAAATCTGTTGCTGCTGAGTCAATTCCAACTCATGTTAAACCTATGGCACAGAGTAGAGCTTCTCCCCTAGGGTTACCAAGGAGTGCTTGGTAGATTCTAACTGCCTACCTTTTGGGTAGCAGCCAAGCTCTTAACCACTGCACCACCAGGACTGCTTATAGAGATACAGACACAAATACATGTAAAGCGTCAGTTACTGGGTGGTAGGAACAGTTAAGCACTAACTTGCTAATCAGATGGTTAATGGTCTGAAGTCATCCAGAAGCACTCAGAAGAAAGTCTTGAGACTATTATAAGATGGTGGACTAGACACACATCTCCTCAATTCCCTCTGAGAAATAAGGCCTGGAATGATACTTATATAGAGCACTGGACATTCAGCGAACCCTTAGGACATGCCATATTTCACTAAGTACCAGTGTCAGGCTAAGCTTTCCCTCTCAAAGATGATCCAGCAGCTGCTCACCTCTGCTCCTGCTGTCTCACTGTATCAGAGAACTGCAGTTTCTGCAAACAGCCTATAACGTACTTTCATTGTCAGCTGGAAGGCAGTGTCTGCTGCTCATGAGGGCCTGACTGCTTTTGGCAGCATTTGGGCAGCTACTCACTTCATAGTTCTCCACTTTTCAGCAATTGAACAGTTCTCAGCACAGAAGTAAAGTTGACTTATAGGGTTGAGAGGCCTAAGTATTTGACCAGAGATCTGCCTGCTGAGAGGCCTAGCATCTTTTCACCTCACCCTTCAGTGACCCACATCATGAGGTTGGCTAACAGCCCCCAGCATCTCCATAAGTAGGGCACCATATTTGTCACCCGGTAGGCAGAGACTTCCACCCCAGAGAGTCCACCTTGGGTCCATCACTAGAGTACATAGAGACAGCTGGTGACCAGCTCCTCTCTTACAACTATGCCTCAGCTCCTGTTGAGGTAACATCAGAGAAATCAAACAGCTTCTAGATGGCATGCAGACAGCAGGCCACGGTTAATCAATTAAAGAAGCAGTTTACCTTGACTCCAGAAAATTTCCAAAATAAAGAATCAAGAAACCTCCTTGATGAAGAAGGTTTTCTAAAATTATCAGAGGTTGAGTACAAAAGAATTATATATAGAACCCTCCTAGAAATTAAACAAAATGCAGCAAAACAAGACAAAAAACTAAATAAGCTCTTTCAACTTATGGAACATCAATGATCTGAAATAGAGCGTATCAATAACAAAATTACAGAATTAGACAATTCAATCTAAAGTCAAAAGAGAATTGAGATGAAAGTCAGACTTAGTAACTTTGAGGACAAAGCAACTGACATCAGCATTTATGTGGAGAAATGAGAGAAAAGAAATACAAATCAAGAAGCATTAAGAAACACGTGGGACTCTGTTAGCCAGCCAGCCAGCCAGCCAAGTGCTGTCAAGTTGGACTCTGTGAAGAGGAGTAATTTATGATTAATTGGGGTTCCTGAACAAGGAGGAATAGATGAAAATACAGTGAGCATTGCTGTTGAGTTGCTGATAGAAAACTTCCCTGAAATTATGAATGAAGAGAACATAGATAACCAAGATGTATATTGAATGCCACAAAAACTAGACCCCAAAAGAAAGACTCCAAGATGTAATAAAGCTCAATAAAATGAAAGATAAAAAAGATGCTTTTAAAGGCAGCAAGACTCAAAGCAAAGCTAACATTCAGAGGGAAACCTTGTAGGCTTTTGTCTGACTTCTCTGCAGAAACAGTGTTGGCTAGAAAGCAATAGGATGACACATTCAAAGCCCTGAAGGAGAAACACCTCCAACCATGAATTACATATCCTGCAAAACTGTCTATCAGACATGACAGTGAAATTAAGACATTTTCAGATAAAGAGAAGCATAGAGACTTTGTAAAAACTAAACCAAAACTATGAAAAATACTGAAAGAAGCTCTTTGCTTAGAAAAAAACAAAAATATTAAATGTATATTTAAGAAGCCAGTGCAGGACAGAGCATCCAGAACCCTGCTCAGTTAGGGAAGTCACCAAACTCAATTAAAGCTATAATATTTAAAGGCAGGAACTAATGATCATATCATGAAAACTATGACACCATCACACTAAAAAGAGGGATATACTACAGTGCTTATAGTTCTTTCAGATAGAGAGGAAGTTAAAAAGATAGGCAGAAGTTAAAATTGGGTTTAAATTTAGAATACTAAGAGGGATTATAGGGATAGCTGCAAAGCACGTTAACAATGCAGCATATCAAAACAAGAAACACAATACAAGTCTCGACAGACACAAAACCTGCACTGAAAAGTCAACCCATAAAGAAGAGTGACCCAGAATAGAATGTTAAGAGCTACATAAAAAACATCAACACAAAAATAAAGGCATCAAAATGACAGCACTAAACACATATTTATCAATAATCACACTGAGTGTAACTGGACTGAACACTCTGATAAAGAGACAATGAGTGACATCCTGGATTAAAAGACATAACCTGGCTATATGTTGCTTACAAGAAATACGCCTTAGACTTAAAGATACAAACAAGCTGAAAATTCAAGGATGGAAGAACATACACCGAGCTAGCAATATACAAAGAAGAGCAGGTGTGGCAATACTAATCTCAGATAAAATAGATTCTAATGTAGAATCCACCATTGTGGACAAGGATGATCACTATTTATCACTGAACTTTTCAATACACACGCAGGACTTAACAATATTAAATATTTATACACTGTATACCATAGTGTCTAAATACATTGAACAAACACTGACAACATTAAAAACTGAGATGGATCACTCTACAATAATAGTTGGAGACTTCAACACTTCCTTTTCAGTAATAGACAGATCATCCAGAAGAAAGCTCTGTAAAGATATAGAAGATCTTAATGCAGCAGACAGCCAACTTGACCTTGTCGACATATGCAGATCTTTTTAACCCATCAACACATAAGTACACCTTCTTCTCCAGTGTACATGGAACATTCTCCAGAATAGACCATGTGTTAGGTCATAAAGCAATTCTCTACAAAATCCAAAGTATTGATTTATTGTAAAGCATCTTCTCAGACCATAAAGTCACAAAAGTTAAAATCAATAGCAGAAAAATCATAGGTAGAAATTGGAACTCAGGGAAACTGAACAACACCTTGCTCAAAAAGCCATGGGTTATAGAAGAAATGAGGAACAAAATAAATTTATGGAATGAAATGAGAATGAAAATATATCCTATCAGAATCTGTGGGATACAACAAAAGTGGTGCTGAGAGGTCAGTTTATCTCTGTAACTGCACACATCCAGAAGGAAGAAACAATCCAAACCAAAGAACCCTACAGCTTGAACAAATAGAAAGAGAGCAACAGAGGAACTCCTCAGGCAACGGAGGAACTCTTCAGGCACCAGAAGAAAACAGATAGTAAAAATTAGAGCTGAACTAACTCAATTAGAGAATAGAGTAACTATTGAAAAATTAACAAAACCAAAAGCTGGTTCTTTGAAAAGATCAACAAAAGTGATAAACCTTTGGCTAAACTTACAAAAGAAAAACAGCAGAAGATACAAATAACACAATTAAGAAATGAGATGGGAGATATTACAACAGACCCAGCTGAAATCAAAAGTATCATAACAATACTACTAAAGTCTGTACTCTAACAGATGTGAAAACCTAGAAGAAATGGATGAAATTTCTAGATTCATATCACCCACAGAAATTATCACAACGAGAAGTAGATCAACTTAATAAACCTATGACAAAGGAAGAGATTGAAAAAGACATTCAAAAACTGCCAACCAAAAAAGTCCTGTCCAAGATGGCTTCACCAGCAAATTCTACCAAACTTTTAAAGAAGAGTTAACTCCAATACTATTGAGGCTATTTCATGGCATAGAAAGGGATGGAATACTCCCAAATCCATTCTATGAAGCCAGCATAACCCTGACATCAATGCCATGGAAAGATTCCACAAAAAAAAGTTATAAATCGGTATCACTCATGAACTTAGGTACAAAAAAATCATAAACAAAATCCTAGCCAATAAAATTCAACAGCATATCAAAAAATTCATCATGACTAAGTTGGTTTAATTCCAGGCTGATTCAACATCAGAAAAACAATTGCTGTGATCAACCACTTAAATAGCACAAAAAGATAAGAATCACCTGATTTCTGTCAGTTGATGAAGACAAGGAAGGCCTTTGGCAAAGTCTGACTCCCATTCATGCTAAAAACTCTCAGCAAAACAAGAATAGAGGGGAAATTTATCAACTCAAATGGTGGCATCTATGGAAAGCCAACTGCCTTCATTGTCCTGAATGGTGAAAGACTGAAAGAATTCCCCCTGAGAACGGGAACTAGGCAAGGATGCCAACTCTCACCACTTTTATTCCAGCATTGTACTGGAAGTTCTAGCCAGAGCAATTAGACAAGACAAAGAAATAAAAGGCATCCATATGGGCAATGAAGAAGCAAAAATCTCCCTATTTGCAGATAATATGATTGTATATCTAGAGAATCCTCAGGAATCCATAAGTAAACTACTGGAACTAATAGAGGAGTTCAGCAAAGTGTCAGGATGCAAGACAAACATAAGGAAACCAGTAAGATTCCTTTATACCAAAAAAGAGATCATTAAAGAAAAAATCACCAAGAAAATAAGCCCACAAGAAAATAAAATACCTAGGAATAAATCTAACTAGAGAAATAAGAGACCTGTACAGAGAGAACTATGAGGCCTTACCTACCCTGCTCATGGATAGGAACAATTAACATTGTGAAAATGTCTGTTCTACCCAAAGCAATCTACTTATACAGTGCAATCCCAATACAAATTCCGGTGTCATTTTTTAATGAGATGGAGAAACATATCACCATCTTTATTTGGAAGGGGAAGAAACCCCAGATAAGTAAAGCACTACTGAAGAAGAGGAACGCAATGGGAGGCCTCACATTACCTGACCTTAGAACCTATTACACTGCCACAGTAGTCAAAACAGCATGGTACTGGTACAAAAAGAGACATACAGACCAGTGGAATAGAGTGGAGATTCCAGAAATGCCACCATCCTCTCATGACCAGTTGACATTTCACAAAGGCCCAAATATTGTAAACTGGAGTAAAAACAGTCTTTTTTAACAAATGGTGCTGGCATAATTGGGTATTCATCTGAAAAAAACTAAAACCAGACCCATATTGCACACTTTACTCAAAAACTAGTTCCGAATGGATCAAAGACCTAATTACCAAACCTAAAATGATAAATATCATGCAAGAAAAAATAGGATCAATGATAGATGTTCTAATACACAAATCTAACAAAGCACAATGAACAGAAGGGAAAATAGATAAATGGGAACTACTAAGAATCCAACACTTTTGCTCATCCAAAGACTTTATCAAAAGAGTTAAAAGACCACCTACAGAATATGAAAAAATATTCAGCAACTACATGTCAGACGGTTGTCTGATCTGCATAATCTACAAGATTCTGTAAAACATCAACAATAAAAACATAAATAACACAATTAAGTGATGGGCAAAGGAGATGGGCAGACACTTCACTAGAGAGAACATTCAGGCAGTTGAAAGACACATGAAGAAATGCTCATGATCATTAGCTATCAAAGAAATCCAAATCAAAACTACAATGAGATACCATCTAATCCCAACAAGGTTGGCCGTGATGCAACAAACACAAAACAACAAATGCTGGAGAGGCTGTGAAGAGATTGGAACTCTCCTACACTACTAGTGGGATTGTAAATTGGTATAACCTCTTTGGAAAGAAATTTGGCACTTCCTTAAACAACTGGAAATAGATACAACCATTTGATCTGGTAATTTCTCCGCTTGGAGTTTATCCTTCAGAAACAAACGCTGTCACATGAACAGACATGTGTGCAAGAATGTTTGTCGCAGCACAGTCCACAATAGCAAAGAGATGGAATCATCCCAGATGCCCAACAACAGAAGAATGGATAAACTATGATACATATACTCAGTGGAACACTATGCTATGATAAAAAACAATGATGATTTTAGAAAACATCTCATAGCATGGTTTCAATTGGAAGATATTATGATGAGTGAAATCATTCAATGGCAAAAAACCAAATATTTGTATTAAGCCAAAGGCAAGTGCCGTTGAGTCGGATCCTAGGGTTGCCATGAGTTGAAATATTTGTATTAGACTGCTGTTATAAAGACTTAAAAGTGGAATTATGTACAGAAGAAAAAACTCTGACAGCTACAAATATGGAGGGGGGAGGGTTTATCACAGATGAGATAGTTGATAGGTGTTAGAAATTTTATTCATTTATTGTAAGAAATAAATTATTTAATAAAAAAAGAAGAAGAAGAAAGTCCTAAGGATATGCTTCCAAAAGGTCACAGCCCTGAAAACACAATGGAGGAGTTCTACTTTGTACACCAGAGGTTGCCATGAGTTGGAATCAACTCATGAATAGCAATGTATCATTCTTGTTAATATTGCTAACCAAGTAGTATATCATTGATTTGAATGTTCCTCTGTTTCAAAAGTTATTTTAAAAATGTTATTTTAAAAATGTTATTTTAAGTTTCAAAGTCTTAACGTTTTGCGTTTAAATATTTTCAGTGATGCTTAGTTTTATTGTCTTGTGGACAGAAAATGTGACCAGCTTCATATCTATCTGAGATTCTTATGTAAGGCTTTTCTTTCTGGCTTATCACATGCTTAATTGGTGTTACATTCTACTGCATACTTTAAAAACAATGAATCCTGTGCCGCTTAAAATGTATAGTGGTGTTTTCAACATTTCTGTATTCTCGTTTTATATGATTGATCTACTGTTAATTTTCAGAGATGCATTAATGTCTCCTTCTACAACTATATCTATTTTTCATTGGATTGGATAACCACTTTGTGACTCATGTATTCTAAGGCTTGGGTATTGAACAATTTAAAGTATATGGTTGTCAGGGCCTCATTTGCAGCATGTACAGTGTTTTATCCTTTTGTATTGAATTCATCTTACCTAATAGTAGCCTGTAAAACCTGGTGGTGTAGTTGTTAAGTGCTATGGCTACTAACCAAAAGCTTGGCAGTTTGAATCTGTCAGGTGCTCCTTGGAAACCCTATGGGACACTTCTCGGTCCTGTAGTACTGCTATGGGTCAGAATTGACTCAATGGCACTGGGTTTGGTTTTGGTTTAGTAATATTAGCCTGGACACCCTGGTGGCATAGTAGTTATTAAGTATTATGGCTGCTACCCAGAAGACTGGCAGTTCAGATCCACCAGGTAGGCACTATCACTGGATTTTTATTTTAACCAATCTGAGACTCAATCTGGATATTTTGTTTCTTAATAGAAGAGTTCATAATATTTTATAAATTGATTACTGTAGATATCAGGTTCCATTTTAGTTGATCCAAAATATTTTCCATGTTTTTGTTTGTTAGTTTTTTGTTTCTGTCATCCCTTTTTTTTCACTGCCCTTTTTCATTCATGTGGTAATTTCTTGGCTGGTTCATACTTTTGGAGAAAAATCCATATTTACTAAATTTTGACTCATGGATGACTGTGAGTTGACACAAATTCTCTTAGAAATTGGTAAAGGGCACTGTTTGAATTCCTTCTCATTTCCAATCTTCTTTCATCAAAATGTGGTCATGCACTTCACTTTATGATGCTGTCTTTGCCACAAGAAACTTCATTAGTACCCGGTTCTATGCTTGGCCAGACCGCATATTTTTGAATGCTAGTATGCCTCCCGACTCATAGCAGGCAACAGAAGTGGGAGATAGTATTTCCTGCTGCTACTCAAACTTTTTTTTTTTTTTTTTTTGCTGCCATTCATTGCTCTGTTTATTTAGGACATGACATTTTGAGTCTGTCGGCATCATCTTTACTCCCAGATACACAGTTTTCTCAAGAAGACCTTGAACATTGATGTATTTTCACCCTGTGTGCCTTCTGTCTACCACTTATGTGTCAGTTTGTTGTACGGGTGGCTTGTGTGTTGCTGTGATGCTGAACGCTATGCACCAGTATTTCAAATACCATGTCAATGCCTTCTTTCCCTGCAGTTTCTCCCATTTGTAATGGAGTGTCTAACTTGTGGCTGTTCTGCCATTGTACCTTTGGAAGCAGATAGCTTGCACTCTAGGTTTCATAGATGTAAAGAATTTTTTGGATTTTGGACTTGGAACTGATTTAAGACTTCTGTCCTATGGGATGGACATGATTTTGCTATGATGGGATGAATGTGTTACATGTTTCAGTGATGTGATTTTTGGGGTGCCAAAGGGTGGGATGTCATGGGTTGAATTGTTTCCCCAAAAAAATATGTTTAGCCATGTGGCTGGGCCATGATTCCCAGTATCTTGTGACTGTCCTCTATTTTGTGGTTTTCCTATGCTGTATGTTTAAGGACTAGAGTAGGGCTGTAAATCCCTTCATAGGATAACCTCCCTGCTCCACTGTGAAGAGAGTTTCCCTGCAGTATGGCTTGCCCCACCCTTAATCCTTTCATCTTGCAAGTGATAAAAGGAAAGAGAAGCAGGCAGAGAATTGGGAACCTCACACCATCAAGAAAGCTGCACCGGGAGAAGAGCGCGTCCTTCAGACCTGAGGTTCCTGCGCCAAGACGATCCCTGGACAAAGACTGATGCAATACCGGACTTTCCTCCAGAGCCGACAAGGGGGAAAACCTTCTCCTGGAGCAGACACCCTTAGTATGGACTTGTAGCCTATCAGACTGTGTAAGAGTAAACCTTCCTTTATTAAAGCCATTCACTCTGTGATATTTCTGTTAGAGCAGCCCTAGCTGACTAAAACATACCAGCAAACTCACTTAAGGTAGACAGGACTCAGTGGGCATTCCAGATTAACACAGGCTAGGAATGAGAACCTAGTGATCTACTTCTGAAAAAAATTGGCCAACAAAAATTATATGAATAGGAGCAAAATTCTGTGTGATATTGTGCTGGAAGATGAGCTCCTCAGGTTGGAAGGCACTTAAATATGCCAGGCAGCATTTCGCTGTGTTGTACATAAGGTTGCTATGAGTCAGGACTAACTTGATGGCACCTAATAGCAACAACACATCTTCCATCAAATTGATTCACACTACCTAGTAGAAATTACCAAAACTTTTCCCTGGAAGATGTTTGGTGTCACAATGGCTCAGTCTTTTCTTCCTCTATAGTTTTCTAAAGAATTTGAGTATAAACCCAGTGCTTGAGAAACTATACAAATTTACAGAGGTGCGAGTTTTGATCCAGTGTATGTATTCCATGAATGATAAATAGTAACTTTACATACTCATCATATGCAGAAAAAATAAGTGAATGTATTATCTGAAATCAAGACTTCATACTGAACCAGTTGCTGTGGAGTCAGTTCAGACTCATGACAACCCCCCATCATGTGTCAGAATAGAACGGTGCTCCGTAGAGTTTTTCAACAGCTGATTTTTCAGAAGTAGATTGCCAAATCTTTCTTCTATGGTGCCTCTAGGTGGAACAGAACTTCCAACTTTTCAGGTACCAGACAAGTTCATTAACTGTTTATCATTAACTGGTATATGATAAACAAAGTCAAATCACTTGGGTGAAAATGAAAGTTTTCCTATTCTAAGATTATAAGAGCTGAAAGATCTGTGTTGTAGAGAAAGTGAATACAAGCTAGGCATATGTTGGCCACGTGCCTCTTAAAATTAATAATTTGTCCAGTAATCTGAATCATCAGCTGCTTTAAGTGATTCCTCATAGAGCTACTGTTATTGTTCAGTTATTTTCAGGGCATTCAGTAAAGTTCCTTTGTGAAAAGAAGCATTTCTGCTTATAAGCACTCAGATTATTTGAATGCAATAGTTCTTGGCATGACTACACATTGAAATTGCAGTTTTGCAAAGGGGCAAAGAAGGACAATAATAAGGAGGAGGAAAAAAAAGAAACTGCTGAATTTTATTTTTTAATAATAGGATGCCCTTGATGTATAAAAGATATGGCAAGGTTGTTTCACATGTCAGCAGATGAAAGCTCAGCTCTAAAAGTTATCTGTAAATGCAAAGGAAGAGATTAGTGTTAAAATTACAAAAATATGCTATTAAATGCTATGAAAGTGTTTTAGCTAGTGGTATGCTGGTAAATGGTAAATGTTTAACAACCAGATGGGGAAGCAGATAAAGGGCTCTGGTTTGTAGAGTGCTAATTTTCGTGGTGTAAATTCTCCCAAGATGATTAGATTTAAGCTGTGATGTGAAGTCAGTGGACACAGGGTTGAGAAGAAATGTCCCTAACAACTCTCATGAGCTAGTGAGAGCTGGCTCAAACATTCTACTGATACGGCCTTTATAAGAATTCTTTGCAGTGATCACCAGACTATGTGAGATCTAATTGGTATACAGAGATAGTTAAGGATATTCTTTTGGTGGTATATACTTTAACATAAAGTAATGAATGAGATAGTTTGGTACAGTTTGAAGTGTTTGATGCCATGGAATCAGATACTCCTGAGTTTGTTTTTTGGTCATCTGGTACTGCTCTATCAAAAATGCTACAACGTCGGTGGCTTTAACAAAGAAAAGTTTTATTCTTGCATAGTCTGGTAGGTTTGAAGTCCAAATTCAGAGTGTCTGCTCCAGGGAAGGCTTTCCTTCCTCGTCAGCTCTGGAGGAAGGTCCTTGTGTCACATCAGTCTTTGGTTGGAAAGCGTCTCGGCATGGGAACCTCGGAAGAATGTGCTCTACTCCCAGTGCTGTTTTCTTGATGGAATGAGGTTCCTAATTCTGCTTGCTTCTTTCTCTCTCTATCTCTAGTATGAAAGGATGAAGGGTGGTGCAAGCCACACTCCAGGGAAACTCCCTTAGCAAGAGTGTTGCAGTCCCACCCTAATCCACGTTTGATATAATTGTCCTATCTACAAGCCACCAGCAGAGATTACGATTTACAGCATCAGAAAATCACAAAATGGAGGGCAATCACATAATACAGGGAATCCTGGCCCAGCCAAATTATTGCACACATTTAGGGGGGGCACAATTCAATCTATGACAGTTTGAATCTTGGAACTACCACTTATTGTATAGTTGTAGCAGTTACCTCATTTACATGAGCTTTAATTTATTCATCTGTAAATGTTTTCAAAATGAGAGCTATTTTACAGACATCTTGCTAAGATTAAAAGATAAAATAAATATCAAATATACTTGGTACATAAATCCCCCGTGTGTCTGTCAGTTTGTCCGACTGTGGTGTTTACGTGTTGCTGTGATGCTGGACAAAGACAAACTAGCAGAAGGAATTTTGGAAAGAATTAGCCAGAAAAAACCCTATGAACAACAGAGAAGCATTGTCAGATGTTGTGCCAGAAGATGCCCCAGGTTGGAAGGCACTGAAAAGAAGTCTGGGAAAGATCTGCTTCCTCAAAATAGAGTGAATCTTAATGACATGAAAGGAGTGAAGCTTCTGGAGTTTTCATTTGCAGATGTGGCATGACTCACAATGAGAAGAAACAGCTACAAATATCCATTAATAATTGGAATGTGGAATGTATGAAGCAGGATTCTAGGAAAATTAGGAATCATAAGAAATGAAATGGAATGCATAAACATTAATATCTTAGGCATTAGTAACCTGAAATGGATTGGTATTGGCCATTTTAGATTGGGCAGTCATGTGGTCTACTATGCTAGGAGTATCAGTTTGAAAACTCATATTGCATTCATCACCAAAAGGAACATTTCCAGATCCGTCTGGAAGTATAATGCTGTCAGTGATAGGATAATCAACATACACCTACAAGGACACTCAGTTAATACGACTATTATTATAAATTTACCCACCAACCACTAAAGCCAAATATGAAGAGAATAAATATTTTTACCAGCTACTGCAGTTTGAAATGGATCAAACACACAATCAGGATGCATTGATAATTACTAGTGATTGAAGTGAAAAAGTTGGAAACAAATAAGAAGGATTGGTAGTTGGAAAATATGACCTTGGTGATAGAAATGATGCTGGAGGTAGCGTGATAGAGTTTTGTAACACCAGTGACTTCTTCACCAGTGTCTTTTATTACCAGTGTGAATAGCAACTATAGACATGGAAGTCACCAGATGAAATACACAAGAGTCACATCAACTACACCTATGGAAAGAGGCAATAAAAAAGCTCAGTGTCGTGTATCAGAACAAGGTCAGGTGCTGATTATGGTACAGACCACCCGTTGCTTATATGCAAGTTCAAACTGAAACTGAAGAAAATTAGAACAAGTCCATTAGAGTAAAAATACAATGTTGAGTACATCCTGAATTTAGAGACCATCTCAGGAATAGATTTGAGGCATTGAACTCTAATGATTGAAAACCGGATGAGTGGTGGAATGACATCAGGGACATCATCCATGAAGAAAGCAAGAGATCATAAAAAGACAGGAAAGAAAGTAAAGATCAAACTGCATGTCAGAAGAGGCCCTGGAACTTTCTCTTAAACATTCAGTATCTAAAGTAAAAGGTTCAGCAAAAGAACTGAACAGAAAAGTTCAAAGAGTGGCATGAGAAAACAAAGTAAATACTATAATGACATGAGCAAAGAGGGGGATATAGAAAACCAAAAGGGAGGAACACAGCATTTCTCAAGCTGAAAGAACTGAAGAAAAATTCAAACTTTGAGTTGCAGTAGTGAAGGATCCTATAGAGAAAACACTAAATGAAGCAGAAAGCATCAAAAAAAAAAAAAAGAAGATGAAAGGAGTACACAAAGTCATTATACCTAGAAGAAGAGGTTGATGTTCACCCATTTCAACAGGTAGCATGTAATCAAGAACCGATGGTACTGAAGGAAGAAGCCAAAGCTGCAGTGAAGGCACTGTTGAAAAATAAGGCTCCAGGAATTAATGGAATATCCATTCAGATGTTTCAACAAATGGATACAGCACTGGAAGTTCTCACTTATCTATGCCAAGAAATTTGGAAGTCAACTACCTGGCTAACCAACTGAATGTGATCCATATTTATGTCTGTTCCCAAGACAGGTGGTCCAACAAAAATGCAGAAATTAGTTAACGCTAACATTAACACCACATGCAAGTAAAGTTTTGTCAAAGATCATCCAAAAGCAGCTGCAGCAGTGTATTGACAGGGCATTGCCAGAAATTTCTGCAACCAAGAATATCATTGCTGGGGTCAGGTGGATTTTGGCTGAAGGCAACAAATACCAGAAAGGTGTTTACTTTTTTTTTATTGACTATACAAAGGTGGATATGTAGACCATAACAAATTATGGATAACGTTGGGAAGAATGAGAATTCCAGAACACTTTAATTGTTCTCATGAGGAATCTGCACGTGGATCAAGAGGTAGTTGCTTGAACAGAACAAGGGGACACTGCATGGTTTAAAGTCAGGACAGGTGTAAATCAGAATTGTATCCTTTCACCATGCCTATTCAGTCTGTATGCAGAGCAAATAATCTGAGAAGGTGGACTATATGAAGAAAAATGGGACATCAGGATTGGAGGAATAACAACCTGTGTTATGTAGGTGACACAACTGTGCTTGATAAAAAGTGAAGAGGACTTGAAACACTGACTGCTAAAGATCAAAGACCTTCAGTATGGATTACACTTCAATATAAAGAAAACAAAAACTCTTACAACTGAATAATTAAGCAGCATCATGA
This sequence comes from Heterohyrax brucei, assembly GCA_028571685.1. Taxonomy (NCBI): domain Eukaryota; kingdom Metazoa; phylum Chordata; class Mammalia; order Hyracoidea; family Procaviidae; genus Heterohyrax; species Heterohyrax brucei. The sequence goes on from CM053148.1 coordinate 112,391,594, forward strand.
TAAACAGAGAGGAGACTGAGGTTTTTGAAGGTTTTCTTTCTACTTGGATCCATAATCAATACTCACGTAAGTAGCAGTCAAGAAATCAAAAGACACATTGCGTTGGACAAATATGCCTCAAAAGACCCCTTTTAAAGTGTTAAAAAGCAAAGATATTTCCTAGAAGACTAAGGTGCACTTGACCTATGCCACGGTATTTTCACTTGCATTGTATAAATGTAAAAATTGGACAGTGAATAAGGAAGATGGAAGAATAATTGATGCCTTTGAATGGTGGTGGTAGAGTAGAATGGACTGACAAAAGCTGAACAGATTTCTCTTAGAAGAAGTACAACCAGAGTGCTCCGTGGAAGCAAGGATGATGAAACTACATCTTACATGCTTTGGACATATTGTCAGGGTCGTTCGGTCTCTGGAGAATGCCATCATGCTTGGTAGAGGGTCAGTGAAAAAGAGGAAGACCCTCAATGTGTTGGACTGACAATCTAACAGTGTCCTCAGGTACAACAGTGATTGTGGGCATGGCACAGGACCGGACAGTGTTTCCTTCTGTTGTACATAGGGTCATTGTGAGACAAAACTCCCTGTACGGCACCTAACAACAGTCTATAAATGTATTCTAAATAATAATTATTTTTCTTCCAGCTTTTATAATGGGTGATTCCTTTTTCTTGCACTTACAAGAAGAAGTAAAATGAGGTCACAGTTGATGTATAATTACTAAGGACTGGGCAGTGGTAGTTCAGTGGTAGAATTCTTCCTTCACATGGGTGAGACACGGGTTCACTTCCCAGTCAATGCATGCCACTTGCAGCCACTGTCTCTCCATGGTGACATCTGTATTGCTTGATGCTGAATAGGTTGAGGTTGTCATGGAATTTCCAGAGGAAGACAGGTAGGAAAAAGACCTGGTGATCTACTTTCAAAAATCTGCTGAAGAAAATCCTGTGGATCACAATAATCTAATCCCACTGTGTATAAGTTATAGGTTGGCTCCATGGCAGCTAACAGCAGATACTAAGGAGAAGATATCAGGACTCTAGTGTTCACATAACCATGCAGCTACAAAAATTACTCCTGTATGGGGGAGGCATTCATGAGAAATGGCAAACACCACAGGAGCCATTGGGTACCAATAGTTTTCATTTCTATTTTGGAAGTGTCAAAATAAGACAAACTCAAAACTTTGAAGAAGCTATGGGTATGTGCATAATTTTTGTTAACTGATTTTATCATCACTTTTTAGCCTCTGATAGAGGAAAAAGAAGGCAGAGAACATGGAAGCAATATTGAGTTAGCCAACTGTTACCTAATTTGGATCCATGCCCTGGAGCAGTCAAGCGAATGAAAAATACTCCAAGTTAGAAAGAGGAAGGTTAGTTAGGAGGCATACCATCAGAGACTCAACCACAACGCACGCTCTTCTCCCTGGAGTCTCAAAGATAATTTTTACATCAGAGTGTTAGATGTCATTTTTGCAAGGATTACTTCATGTTTTCAAGCACATAGCTCACAGACAATTGTATATATCACAAAATAAACACAAGAAATTCTCTATTAAAATATGGACATGTATGTCAGATACCTGGACTCTATATGTTCGTAATAGGCAAAAACAAAACTTATATAAAAATTCCTTGGCTAGTGGAACTAGCCTGCCAAGTCCACTCTAACTGAGATAAGGAGCAAGAAAGAAAGTTGTAGATACAAAAAAATGCCAGACAGCCTTCCTGGTTCAAGGCCATTTCTCAGGAGAGCGAAGAAGATGGAAGAGACCAAGGCTGCAGGAGCCAATGTGCTCTTCATCTCTTTAAAAAAGAGGTCATGGTTGCTGGTGCAATAAAAAAACACTTCCAGGTTATTTGGAGAACCATTATGGCATTAATTATGTCATGCTTTTCTCAGTTACTTATTTTGAAAAGGAGAAGACATGTTGCAAGGTATTAGGGGAACACAACCTATGGTGTTTGCTGCAGAAATACGATTCTTGAAGAAGTATAAGCAGGATGCCATTGTGTTTCATAGAAGAGAATAAACAGGGAAGACTTTAAAGCTTGGCATCTGAAATGGTCTTCATGGGACTTTGATAGGCAAAGATGCTCAGAGTTAGAATATTTTGAGAGAACTGTAAACAACACATGCTGGCCAAGTAGTAGAAAAGATTACAGATTTTAAAAACATAGTGAAGAGTCTAGTATATTCCAAAAGCAAAGTAAACCCTGCATAAGATTCAGAGATAGACTATAAAAGTAGCTTGCCGTGTCAGGTGCCCTCAAGTCAGTTCCAACTCATAGTGACTCTTTTGAACAAAGGAATGGCAAACTGCCTGGTCCAGTATCACGCCCACAGTCATTTTTATGCTTAAGCCCATTGTTGCAGCCACTGTGTCAATCCATCTCATTTAGGATCTTCCTCTCTTTCCCTGACTCTCCTCTTAATCAAGCATGTTATCCATCTGTAGGGACTGATCCCTCCTGACAACATGTTCGAAGTATGTAAGACACAGTCTTGTCATCCTTGCTTCCAAGGAGCGCTCTGTTTGTACTTCTTCCAGGAACAGATATGCTTGTTCTTTTGTTGCTGCACTGTATGTTTGATATTCTTCTCCAGTGCCATAATGCAAAGGTGTCAGTTATTCTGTCTTCCTTATTCACTGTCCAGCTTTTGCATGCGTATGATGCAATAGTGTGCTGTCACTGGGCAGGGAGGGCAGTGGAAGCTGCATATAGGTGGGTATGTAAATTTATATGGGAATGTACATTTTCTCTCAGTCATAATAATAAAAAAATAAAATAAATATAAAAGAAAATACCATGGCTTGGTTCAGGCACACCTTAGTTTTTAAAGTGACATCTTTTTTTTAACACTTTAAAGAGGTCTTTTGTAGCAGATTTGCCTAATGTAATGCATCTTTTTTGTTTTTTGTCTGCTGCTTCCATGGGCCGCGATTATGGAACTAAGTAAAGTGAAATACTTGACAACCTCAATCCTTTCTCCCTTTATCACATTGTTAGGACTTTTGTTTTCTTGATGTTGAGGTGCAACCCATAGTGAAGGCTGTGGTCTTTGATCTTCATCAGTGTTTCAAATCCTCTTTACTTTCAGCAAGGAAGGTAGTGTCATCTGGATAACTCAGGTTGTTAATGGGTCTTCCTCCACTTCTGCTGCCTCATTCTTCTTCGTACAGTCCAGTTTCTCAGATTATTTGCTCAGTGTGCAAACTGAAAAGGTATGGTGAAAGGATACAGCCTTGACACACATCTTTCCTGACTTTAAACTATGCACGGTCCTCTTGTTCTCTTTGCATGGCTACCTCTTGATCCATTCCTCATGAGCAAAATTAAGTGTTCTGAAATTCCCATTCTCCACAATGTCATCCATAACTTGTTATTATCCACACAGTCGAATGCCTTTGCGTAGTCAATGAAACACAAGTAAACATCTTTCTGATATTCCCTGAGATCCAGTTGACATCAGCAATATTATCCCTGCTTCCATTTCCTGTTCTGAATCTGGCAGCTCCCTGTCAAAATACTGTTGTAGCTGCTTTTGAATGATCTTGAGCAATATTTTACTTGTGTGTGATACCGGTGATATTGTTTGCTAATTTCTGCATTTGATTGATTCACCTTTCATGGTAATACGCTTAAATATGCATCTCTTCCAGTCAGCTGGCCAAGTAGCTATCTTCCAAATTTCTTGGCATAGATAACGCACACTTTCAGCATTGCAACCATGTGTTGAAACTTCTCAATTGATATTTTATCAATTCTTGGTGCGTTATTTTTCATCAATGCCTTCAATGCAACGTTGACATCTTCTTTCTGTACTGTTGGTTCCTGATCGTATGCTACTCCTTATAATGGTTGAACATTGAACACTTCTTTTTGGAATAATGACTCTGTGTGTTACTTCTGTATTCTTTGGATGTATCCTCCTGGGAACCAGTTTAATAAAAGAACTTCAAAGTTTGTGTTTTATTTGTTACGTAGTTCACATATTCTAGGTGGTACAGCAAGCACACACTGTGTTGGCTGCTCTGTATAGGATTTTAATTAATTCCTAAGCCAGTACTAAAAAGAAAACACTGTCCATTTATAGAAAGGAAATCAATGGCCAGTTGTACATGTATCAGCTGAGAGTAATTTAGTAACACAGGAGTAACAGGAAATAAGTGTTAAGTTCTTGCAGTTATTTGACATTTGCTAATTAAAATTCTTAACCACTTCTAAGCTGAAGACAAAAGGGTAAGTTATTGTTACAGACTCCAAAGGGCTGTTCTTCATGAAACAGAAGGTGATGAAAGTGAGTAGTGGCCTTTGCCTTTCACTTAATTCTTTGCAACTTATTGTTGAAGGAACTTTTGCCCTTTCTGGCATATGAAACAAAAGTTATTTACGTAATTAAAAAAAAATTGTATCCAAGTTTCCACTGAGGAGTAAGTTAGTCCATCTACACTCATAGAATGCATTCGTTTAGATAACTTTTCAGTTTCCTTTGCAAAGAACTGGACCTTAGAAAAACTTGAGACATGACAGGAAAATGTGGTGAAGGCAAGAATGAAGTTTACAAAAATGATTCTAGGAAAGAAGATGGACTTAGCCGAGTGCCTAAGGGCACACTATTCTCATGAAATTGTTCTTACCCAAATGAATAGTGACCTGCAAACTCATAAATCCAAAAAGCAGTCTTCCACCCTCATCCTCTCTCTGAGCATATTGTACTCAAAATTTACATCTGAGCTGCACAGCTGCAGTGTGAATTCACCTGTGCTGCTGGCATTCTTTCAGATTACATAAAGGAAAATACATAAAGACTACAGAAAGGAAATTCAGATTACATAAAGGAAATTCAAGTTTAAAAAGTTAAGGAAGACAAACAGATTACTGAGCAGTTTGAAATGTATGTTAAAATTTTCATGATTCCTTGGTTTTGCAGATGCACCTTGGTGCTGTTGCTCTTGTTACTAAGAAGCCATGCTATATAAAGCGCACTCTGTCAGATTCAGGAGGCTTAGCAGAAGGATGTACTTTGTCAGAGATGGAATTGACAAGTATGCATTCTGTGAAGACTGTTTGATAACCTTCAGAAATAGTACTTTTGTAGGAACTCAAAGAGACATCATTATCAGGTAGGAAAATACAAGTTCTTGGCACTTTTTTCTTGGCTGCTGTAAATCAGTGTAACTTTGGGAGTCCTATAGATATTTATTTGCATTGCGTTGAAAGTGCTCTCAACAGATAGGTGTTGGGTAAGATGTAAACTACCTTTTGAATGAATCAAAGAACCTCTGAAAGGCTTCACTGAAATGCACTTACAGGTCTGACACTTAAGTTTGTGAACTCATCCTAGAAAAAGTGCCACATATGTCATTGCTGTATATTGCTGTGGTCACCTGGGAAGTACTCCCCTTGGGAAGCTGTGCTGAAAAGCCAGCAGCTAGTCCACCCTTCAAAGCCATTTTAGAACTCTTTTACTGGCATGATCATCAGAGCTATCATTGTATTATTCTTGATGTCCTGAATGTCATCCAAATGTCTTCCTTTCAATATTTCCTTTATCTTTGGGTAAAGAAAAAGCCATTGGGGGCCAGATCAGATGAGTAGGGAGGGTGTTCCAGTATAGTTATTTGTTTACTGGCTAAAAACTCCCTTACAGACAATGTCATGTGAACTGGTACATTGCCATGAGTTGTTGGCAAAAAGTTCAGGCTATTTTCATCTTTTTCACCGGGACTTCTCAGCACTTCCAAATAGTAAATTCATAGTGAACAATCCCTCTGATATCAAGAAACGTTAGCAACGTCGTTTTGACTCATAGTTTGGACTGATGGAATTTTTTCGGCTGAATTCCATTGTGCACTTTGATGCTTTGTTTTAGGGTCCTGTATGTATACCCATGTTTCATCACTGGTTATAACACAGCTGAAAACATCATTTTGCTTCTCCAGACTCGACGGCACTTGACTTGGCTTGGCAAAGGTCCTGGCAAACAGGACCTCCTATGCTTTTGTTTATCGGTGAGGTCCTGTGGGACATTTTTGCACACACCATTCTAATGCCATGATTTTCAGTTAAGATTTTCCTGTTTCTCTATCAATGTTAACTTGTCTGCTATGCTTGTTGCAGTCTGCAGATGGTTTTAACACACGATCTGATGAATTTTTGCAATGTTTTCATCAGTTCTGCTCATTACTGGCTGCCCTTACCTCTCTTCATCAGTGATGCTTTTTCTCCCCTCAGGAAAACATTTAATCTATTTGTACACTGCCCTTTTCTTCATGGCATTATCTCCCTACACTTGGACTAATGTGTCCATGATTTCACTTCCACTCTTGCCAAGTTTAACAAGGAATTTAATGTTTGTTCATTGCTCCAGTCCAAGCTCTGACATTATTGCAATGGCAGACACACACACACACACACACACACACACACACACACAAATAGTAATGAATGCCACTCAGCAAGACACTGCCATGTGTCAACACAAAACAGCTGTGAGACACTGATATGTCAAAGTTATGTATACTTACTAAATTGTTTGTACAGTGCTGCCAAAGTAAGCCCACATTAGCAAGTTCATGAATATAATTGTCTGATCTCGTGTCTGTTTTTCCAGTATTGGGGCACAATGACTTAGCAGAGAGTTGTGACAGGATTTTTTTTTAAAAAATAATCCATGTACAAGGGAGTGTGGTTGAAGGAAGGGTGGTGGTAGAGAAACTTCATGCTCACTATTTGGACAGAACAGCATAGTTTTTGCATATACTGTTAGAATCACACAAGTGTCTCCTTACTTTTTGCATCCTAAACACCTCACTGAAGTCCTTGAGTGATACAAATTGTTAACATGTTTAACTGCTAATAGAAAGGTTGGCTGTTGACGTCCATCCAGAAGTACCTTGAAAGAAAGACCTGGTAATCTACTTCTAAAAAATCAGCTCTTCAAAGCGTTGTGGAGCACAGTTCTACTGTGACACACATGGGAGGGCCGTGAGTTGGAATCTACTTGATGTAACTGGTGTAGGAGCTTGACTGTCTCACCCTAGTCCTGGTGGTAAGGTTAGGGTATGTTGATAATAAAATGGCTTTTGAATCCTCTCCTTAATCTCTGCAGAAGCTAAACTGGCCTCAATAACTAGAAGTTTACTGGTGGAGTTATACACTAAAGCATATAGTTGTGCTCCCTGTCTGTGGATTCCACATCTGCAGATTCAGCAACTGCTGGTAAAATATACATGGAAAAAAGAATTCTAAAAAGCTTACAAAGACTAAGAAAGCACTAACAGCTGTTTACATAGCATTTACATTGTATTAGATATTACAAGTAACGTAGAGATGATTTAAAGTATGGGGGGCTGTGCATAGGTTATATGCAAAAATGACACCATTTTACATAAGGGACTTGAGCATCGCAGGGACTGGGTGGGAGACAGGCTGTATTCTGGGACCACTCCTCTCAGTGGATGCTGGGAGAAGTTGTTGTCTTCTTTCTTCAACTTTGGACCGAAATTCTGGGAAGCAATAAAAATAATCTTTGACTTCCCTTTACATGTAGAACAATGGAGAATTTTCTTCCAGTTTTTCACTGTTATAAATCGCTCTGAGATTTGTATCATGTGCATACTGTCTTACTTCATGTAAATTATTTTTACACAATAAATATTTAGCAATGGGATTGCTGGTCAAATGACATGAATGTTTTTTTGGACTGTATTACTTCTTGCCAAAGTGCTATTAAAAAAGTAAAAAAAAAAATGTATCTGGCATTACCATAAATATGCCAGGCTTTGTAGATTTCCCCTCAGCTGGGGATGCATGCATGCATCTTAGTGGATAAAGCAGTTGGTATGAGGATAAGATTTTTTGCTTAACTCAAATATTTGTTACATAATTGTGTCAACTGTTTTACCATTTGGTTATTTTTAAGAGGCAGTTTTGTTTTACATGTACTTTATGTAATTGCATTGACAAAATTCATATAATAGTGTTAGAAGAATTTTCGTTAATTCAGTAAATGAAATAGACTCCATAATATTTTCTCTCTTGCTTTTTATTTCTTTTGACACCGTCTTTATGCTGCTGTTTATTTCAAAAAACTTCTTTCACATTTGGCTTCCAGTTTTATATTCATGTTGGCATTTTTTAAGTTGTGTGAAAAAATAAATGTGGGAAATATGAATAAATTGCTAAAGAATGAACTTTGTAATTGAACAATAGCTCCATTGCACCAACATATAAGATTATAAAAATGAATATGGTAAAACAGTAGAACATTAGCTAGCGTGAAATGGAAACATTTTTATAATTTGTGAATTACAGAAGAGATTAAATATTAGTTAGTATTTTGACCAAAAATGTATGCTTATTATTGACAAGCTATTGGCTTTAATAAAACTGAGAAAAATTAAATATTAAATGTCAGTAATTTAATTCTTAAATTTATTGAGCCTGCTTTTAAGGATATTTCACTGATATTCCATATAATTTTAATTTACTAACTTTTATATTCTGCCTTCTCACATTTCTGTATGATATTTGCATTTCTTTCTAAGGAATGTAAACTCTTTAACTCAACTTTTTAAGGTAGTAATAATGAGCAAGCCTAAGTCTTAAAATATGATGGCAAAGTTGAAAGAAATAGGCATGATGAAACATTTTATTACACTAGTTTCCTAGAGTTACGAGCCATTGTAGCATGATTTATGCTCCTATACAGAGAAGTATGTCATCTGCTTGAGAAATGTGAAACAGGATAAACCTAAAAGTTTTTTTACAAACCATAAAAGATGCAATTAGATATTTAGGAATGGTCTACTATTTTGTTTTAGAATAATTGTCGAGTGACACTGATAAAATGATTAATTATTTTCGCTTGTTATAAATTGAAGGGGAAAATTTAAGTATCAAATTTGAAAATTTATATTGGTGTATGTGTTTAAAATCAGTTAAATAAATTTACTCTGATTATCATTACTAGTTTGTTTTATTAAAAGGCAAAGACTGGTCCTCAATTAGAGTGTCAAAAGATTTACAGGGTCAGCCAGAAGTTGGCATTTACAACCCTATTTATTTTAGATAAAGTTCTGCATTGTCATTTGAATACCAACTGAGGTAAATCAAATTTTAAATCTGCCTTAAGCTGTGCTAAATAAAATCAAATGAAAAGTCAGTGCAAGCATTCATGACCATATCAAATACTTTTGCTTGAAATATTTTATTGTGCTTTAAGTGACAGTTTACAATCCAAGTCAATTTGCCATATAAAACCCCACACTCACACCATTAGGCAACTCTAGCTGCTCTTCTCACCCTGTGACAGTTACACTCCAACTTTCTATCCTGAACTTCTATCCATTCAACCAACTCTTGTGCCCCTCCCCCCCTTCTCTATCCTCTGGACAAAAGCTGCTCAGACAGCCTTATGTATACACTAAAGCCAAGAAGCACATTCTTTACCAGGATCATTCTGTGTCTTATAAGTCTAGCCCAGTCTTTGTCTGAAGAGTTGACTTCAGTACTGTTTTAAGTTCTAGGCTAACAGAGTCTGGGGCCGTGTTTTCAGGGGACCCTCATGTCTAGCATACCATCTAGTGAGATTTTTTAATAGAGTTCTAGATCTACACACCCATTTTTCTCTCACTACGTCAGGAACTTCATGTTCTGTTCCCTGTCAAAACAGTCATAGGTGGTGGCCTGGCACCATCTAGTTCTTCTAGTCCCATGCTGATGTAGTACTTGAATCACATGGCACCTTCTTTCTCTTAGGCTCATATTTTCCTCATATATTTGATGTCTTTCATTCTCCTCTGCTCCAAGTGGATTGAGACTTATCAATGCTACTTAGATGGCTGCTTGCTATATTTTAAGATCCCAGATGCCACTTACCAAAGATGCCTGAATGTCTTCTTTAGTGAAGTGCCTATTCATATCCTCTGCCCATTGTTTAACTTGGTTATTTGTCTTTTTCTTGTTGAGGTTTTGCAGTACCTTGTAGATTATTGAGATTAGACTCCAGTCAGATTCCTGGTAACCAAAGATGCTTTCCCAGTTTGTAAGCAGTCTTTTAGCTCATTTGGTAAAGTCTTTGGATGAGCATAAGTGTTTGATTTTTAGGAGTTCCCATTTATTTATTTTCTCTTCTGGCGTTTGTGCACTCTTAGCAATATTTTGTCTGTTTATGCCATGTGTTAGGGCTCCCAGCATTGTCCCTATTTTTTTCTTTCATCACTGTCATTGTTTTAGATTTTATATTTAGGTCTTTGATCCATTTTGAGTTAATTTTTGTGCATGGTATGAGATATAGGTCTTCTTTCTTTTTGCAGGTGGGTATTGAGTCATGCCAATGTTATTTGATAGACTGTCCTTTCTGCAGTTTAGACTTTGGGCCTTTGACAATTATCAGCTGTTAAATAGACAGAAGATGTTACATCTGGATTCTCTATTCTGTTTCTTTGGTCAATGCATATATTTTTGTACCTGTCCTATTACCATAGGAGTGTAATAGGTTCTAAAGTGAGGTAGTATGAGGCCTCCCACTTTGTTCTTCAGTAATGCTTTACTTAACTGTGGATTCTTCCTTTTCCATGTGAAGTTAGTGATTTGTTTCCCCATCTCATTAGAAAATGCCATTGGGATTGCAGTGTAAGCTACAGATCACTTTGGGTAGAATAGACATTTTCATAATGTGAAGTCTTCCTATCCGTGAGCAAGGTAGGTTTCTCCACTTATGTAGGTCTCTTTTGGTGTCTTACAGTACAGTCTTGTAGTTTTCCTTGTATAGGTCTTTTATATCTCTGGTTAGATTCTTTTTCCTAGGTATTTTGTCTTCTTGGGGGCTACCGTAAATGGTATTGATTTGGTGATTTCCTCTTTGATGTTCTTTTTGTTGGTGAAAAGAAATCCAACTGATTTATGTATGTTTATTTTATATCGCGGTACTTCGCTGAACTCTTATGTTAGTTCCAGTAGGGTTATTTTTTGGGTGTGTGGGGGTGTGTGTGTGTGTATTCCTTAGGATTTTTTGTGTATAAGGTCATGTCATCTGCGAATAGAGGTATCTTTACTTCTTTACCAGTTTGGATGCCCTTTATTTCTTTATCTTTCCTGATTGCTCTAGCTAGAACTTCCAAGACAGTATTGAATAAAGGTGGTGACAATGGGCAACCTTGTCTGGTTCCTGCTGTCACTGAGAATGCTTTCAGACTCTCTCCATTTAGCATGAAATTGGCTGTTGGCTTTGCATAGATGCTCCATATTATGTTGAGGAATCTCCATTCTAGTCTTATTTTGCTAAGAATTTTCAACATGAATTGGTGTTTGGCCCCGTCAGATGCCTTTTCTGCATCAACTGATAAAATCAAGTTGTTCTTTGTATGTAGTTGATTACGTTAATTATTTTTCTAATGTTGAACCATCCCTGCGTCCCCAGTATGAGTTGTTGTTTCAGTCAATGGGCTAGAATTTTTTTTTTTTTTCAGGATTTTTGCAAGTAAGTCATGAGATACTGGTCTGCAATTTTCTTTTTTTGTGCTATCTTTATTTGGTTTTGCTATCAGGTTATGCTGGCGTCACAATATGAGCTTGGGAGTATTCCAGCCTTTTCTACACTCTGCAATACTTTTAGTAATAGTGGTACTAATTCTTCTCTAAAAATTTGGTAGAATTGTACAGTGAAGCTGTCAGGGCCAGAGCTTTTCTCAGTTGGGAATTTTTTAATGACATTTTCAATCTCTTCTTGTGTGATGTGTTTATTTACTTGTTCCACTTCTGTTCGTGCTGGTTTTGGTTGGTAGTGTGTTTCTAGAAATTTGTCCATTTCCTCTCAGTTTTCAAATGTATTAGAGAACAGTTTTTGATAATGTTCTGTTGAGTCTTTTAATTTCAGTTAAGTCCGTCCTGGTATGGCCTATTTGACTTATCATTAAATTTATTACTTCCTTTCCTATTTTCTTTTGTCCATTTGGCTAATAGATTATTAATTTTGTTGATCTTTTCAAACAACTGGCTTTTGGTCTTGTTAACTCTTTCAATAATTTTTTTACTCTCTAATTCATTTAGTTCCACTTTAATTTTTATTGTTTGCATGCTTCTGGTGCCCAAGCTGTTCTTTTGCTGCTCTGTTTCTACTTGTTTGTGTTTCAGGGTTAATTCTTTGATTTGAGATCTTTCTCCTTTTTCATTGTGTGCATTTATTGAGATAAATTGACCTCTGACCACTGCTTTTGCTCTGTCCTGTAGGTTCTGGTAGGATGTGTTTTCATTCTCATTTGAGCCTATAAATTTCGTTTCACTTTTGAAAGCCATTTTTGAAAGCCAGTCAATTTTGGCAAGGTATCATTCAGTCTCCATATGTTTGATTTTTTGTCTTTAAAATTTTTTTTATTACTGTAAAAGAATAAAATTTCTAACATCTGTCAAGTATCTCATCTATGATAAACCCTCGGCTCACCCTTGTAGCCAACGCAGTCATTTTCTTCTGTGCATAAGTCTATTTTGAGTCCTTATAATAGGGATCTCATGCAAAACTTGTCTTTTTCACACTGATAGATTTCACTCAGCATGATGTCTTCCAAACGAGAACATGTTATGAGGTGTTTTCTAAAATCCTCATTGTTTTTTATCATAGCATAGTGTTCCATTGAGTATCTGTACCACAGTTTGTTTATCCATTCATCTATTGATGGGCACTGGGATTGATTCCATCTTTTTGCTCTTGTGGACTGTGCTGCAACAAACATTTGTGTACATGTGTCTGTTTGTGTGACAACCTTTGTTCCTGAAGGATAAATTCCAAGCGGTGGAATTACAGGATCAAATAGTATATCAATTTCCAGCTTTTTAAGGAAGCACCAAAATATTTTTCAAAGGGGTTGTACATTTTACAATCCCACCAGCAGTGTAGGAGAGTTCCAGTTTTTCCACAGCCTCCCCAGCATTTGTTGTTTTGTGTTTTTTGGATCATGGCCAACCTTGTTGGGGTGAGATGATATCTCATTGTAGTTTTGATTTGAATTTCTTTAATAGTTGATGATAGTAAGCACTTCCACATGTGTCTTTTAGCTGCCTGAATATCCTCTACAGAGAAGTGCCTGTCTATCTCCTTCACTTGTTGCTTAATTGGATTATTTATCTTTTTCTTATTGATACTTTGTAGTACCTTATAGATTATAGAGACCAAATGCTGGTCTGACATAGAGTTGCTAAATATTTTTTCCCATTCTGTAGGTGGTCTTTTAATTCTTTTGATGAAGTCTTTGGATGAGCGTAAGTGTTGATTCTTACTGGTTCTTATTTATCTGTTTTCTTTTCTGTTGATCATACTTTCTCAGATTTTGATGCCTGTCTTCATTGTGTATTAAAACTTCTATTGTTGATCCTATGTTATCTTGGATGAGCTTTATTCATTTTAGATTTTATATTTAGGTCTTTCATCCAATTTGAGTTTGTTTTTGTATAAGGTGTAAGATATGGGTCTTGTTTCAGTTTTTGCAGATACATATCCAGTTTTGCCAGCACCATTTGTTAAAGAGACTGTTTTTAACCCAGTTTAAAATCTTAGGGCCTTTGTCGAATATTGTTTAATTTTTTTCCTTCCTTTTTTCTGTTATTGATATCTATTTTTATGGCTTTTATGGTCTGAAAAGATGGGTTTTGAGTGTTTTTAAGGATTGCTTTGTGTCCTAATATGTGGTCAATTCTTGAGAAAGTTGTGTGTGTGTTGAAAAATAAAATATATTTGGCTGCTGTTGGGTGGAGTATTCTGTATTCATCTATGAGGTCAAGTTGATTGATTTTGGCATTTAGATCTTCCTTGTCTTTATTGAGTTTTTTTCTAGGTGTTCTGTCCTTCACTGAATGTGCTGTATTGGAGTCTCCTACTATTATTGTGGAACTGTTTCTCTTTTCAGTTCAGTTTTTTTTTTTCTTTAATGCATTTTGGAGCCCTGAATCTGGGTGCATAGATATTTAATATGATTATGGGCTCCTGGAGTATTAATCTTTTATTCATCATGTAATGTCCTACCTTATCTAATGTGGTAAATTTTACTTTAAAGTCTATTTTATCAAAGATTAATATTGCCACTCTTGTTCTTTTTCAAATGATGTTAGCTTGATATATTTTTTTCTATCCTTTGAGGCTTAGTTTGTTCACGTCTTTGAGTCTTAAGTGTGTCTCCTGTAGGCCACTTATAGATAGATCATGTTTTTTTTTTTTTAATTCAACATGCTACTCTCTGTCTTTTTATTGTTGCATTTAGTTCATTTTCATTAAGCACCATTATTGATAAATATTGAGCTTAATGCTGTCATTTTGATATATTTTGTGTGTATGTTGTAGACAATTCCTTTGTTCTATTTAATTTTGTGCCGATTCTTTTTTCTTTTCATCTTTTTCAATGTTGATGATTTTATATTTGCTAAGAAACCATGTATTTCTTCGTTTTAATTTTTTTTACTGTGATTAACTGCAAGTTTACAATCTAAGCCAATTTGCTAAAGTAACCCCCAAACACCTGCCTCTGTTTAACTCTATCTGCTCTCTTTACCCAGTGACAGCATACATCTTGTTTTTTATTTTGATGCACAGGATAGAGAGATTTCCTTTGTGATTGCCTGAATAAGTGAAATAATAAGATAAATTCTTGCAACATATATGGGGTTTAAAGCCGATGCTGTGTGCTGTAGGGTCACTATGAGTTGGAATCAACTTGATAGCCCACAACAACATGGTATGCTGTATCATGTAAGCTACAGGTCCAAAGCTAGAAGTATCTGTTTAATAAATTAAGTATGTTTAATGAAATGGATAGCTGTAAAGTTATTGTCTGTGAATAATGTTATTAACAGTTTATACCAATCTGTAATTCTCAACATGAGACATAAACCCACTTTCTGTAATGCTCTCTTTATAAAGATTTTATTTTCCTCTTGAATTGATTCATTTTTGTGATAGAGAATATCAACAGTTTATAAGCTGTAGTGGGTCCCTGGGTGTTGCAGATTATTTACATTCTTGGCTGCTAACCAACAAGTTAGAAGTGCGTATCCATCCAGAGACACCTCAGAAGAAAGCTCTAGAGATCGGCTTCTGAAAACTCAGCCGTTGAAAACCCTACGGAGCATGATTCCAGTCTCAGATATCTGGGATTGCCATGAGTCAGTTATCAGCTTCACAGCAAATGACTTGGTGGATAGTTAGTTTGAGTTGGAAAGGAGAGAAGTAATGAGGAACTCTGATTAAAGACCCTCTTACTCATCTCTAGCTTGCAACTCATCCTCCTTTCCAGGACCTCTAAATGTTGAAACACTCCAGCATTCTCTTCTTTATTCACACTTATTCCCTAGATTGTTTCAACCTATCCCATGGTTTAAAATAACTTAGAAATACAGAAGTCTTTTAGATTTATGACTCTAGCTCTGAATCCTCCATGACCTTTAGATTTAGCAAAGACAGTGCTTTGTGCATCTAATCTGCATTCTCAAATTAACGTGCCCTAGAACCCTCTCTCATTTTCTATCAAAACCCCCATGCCCCCAAGCGTTTCTATTTTGTTGTAACACCACTAACCCCCAAGTTGTTTAGGCCAAACATACAGCATCAGTTCTGACTTTTGTTTCCTCTCACTCCCATACAATTCATCAGCAGGTAATGTTGGTTCTGCCTCCATATATACTAAATGAACTTATTCCTGGCCACTTTTGAAAGCTTATCTACATAAAACAGACCCTTCCACTTATCACTCCTCGTAACACATTTCCTTCCTGGAAATTATATCTGTTTATTTGCTTATTTTCTGTCTCACCTGTGATGGAAAAGTCTCTTTCAGTTTTATTCCGAGATTGATACTTAGAATGGTGCCTTGCACATTACAGATACTCAGTTATTTCGGAGTTAATAAATTCACAGCCATAATATGAATCCCTCAATAGAAACAGTCTTGGAAATGATGGAAATCAGACTGATAGCAGTCTGTGACCACCAGTGTGCTGAATTAGGATGTCGCTGGATTAGGCATAGATGTGTTTTCATACACATATTCTTGGTTACTGAAATATATTCTTGGTATTCTTTTTATGTGTGGAAAGCCACAAATGGCACATTGATTCAAAGAAATGATTCTACCTATTCACTTGCCAAAAGGTTGGCAGTTCGAATCCACCAGCGGTTCCTTGAAACTCTTTGCTCTAACAGCTTATAGACAATAGCCATCATAAATGAATTTTCCAGTGTGATTTGCATGTCTTTCATTAGAAAATTATCATCTGTTCCAGGGACTAAATTTATATTTGATTTATTAGATGATCCTAAATAATAACCTTCTGAGCTGTCCCAGGCTAACTGATGATTTCATAGTCCACAGTATTGCTTGGTCTTGGAATCAGTTACCAGAGTATATAAAGTATGCTGTTATATAATCATTGGTTTCTCTCTCTTGAATGTATTTTAATAATTACCAAATTATATGCTATTGCTTCTTGACCAAAATCATCTCGTAACTTCTCCTGTATTCTGTGTGTTGGTTGATAATACTGTCTTTCATCCATTTTCTCAAGGGAAAAGAGTCTTTCCTTAATGCCTGCTTCTCCTTTATTTTGTATATCAAACAGGTCACAAGATATTCTCAGTTATGCTTTAAAAATAATCTGTCATCTGTTCTCTCCAGAACCATAGTCTTTTCCTTCATTAAGGCCTTTGCTTTTAAAGATTAACCCACTGCAGCATCAGAGGCATGCATTTACTCAGCCTCCGACTTCATGGCCTCTTCCCCCAAAAGGGGTTAGCTCAGAATTATATTGCAAAACCTGTCTCACAGGTTGTCAGGCTTGGAAGCGGTGGTCTTGTTATTGTGTACCCAACCACAGAGATGCTACCTGAAGTAGAAAATTCTATTGGAAGAGTGTAGGTTGTGATACCAAGCAGGCATAATTTCAGATCCTATCTGTGCCCTCTACTTGTGCTAGAATTTTAGGCAAGTTCACCTCTCTGTCACTCACTTTAACTATATATCATGTTAATACTTCATTATTTCATGGAGTTGCTGTGAAGATCAAGTGAGATCATGTATATTAAATTTATGTTCTGACACATATTGTTTACTCAGTAGAAGTTAGTTACATTTCCATATTCTTCTGTCACTTCTAGGTGCCATCAGATGGTACCCAGAACACATCTGTGGAAAAAGCACGCCTGACTTCCTGGCCAACTTGTACTCAAATTGAGGTATTTACATGTACATTTGCAATAGAAAATATCTCAGTTATGTGACTAACACATCAGTTTTTCTTGTTTAAGTTTTCAATCCAAAAATAGTCTTTAGCTTAACATAGCAAATTATTCTGTAAATTTAAGCAAAGTTCATCTTTAGTACTATGTACAAAATAAACTGAGTCTTATTATTTTACCTGAATTTCTTTTTAATTTTAAAATAATTTAGTGGAGCATAAAAATAAATTCCCCTTGGACAATTAAATATTTAATGAAGACACATTATATGGAACACATTTGTTACTCTAGAACACGAGGTCCAACAATTAAGTCTACAAATTTAATTGTTTTAACTGCTACATACCTCTTTGCTGAACATCACTATGGTCACCTTTGAAATACTCCCTTTGGGAAGCTATGCACCAACACCAGCACCTAGTCCACCCTTCAAAGCAGTTTTAAAACTCTTCCTAGAATGGCCACGGCACACAATGGCACAGTGGCAAGTTCGTGAACTTAATTGTATAGCTGTCTGTGAGGGAGTTTTTAGCTGGTAAACAGATAAGTGTATTGGAACACACCCCTGCTCACACCCCCAAATGACTTTTTTCTTTACCTGAAGATAAAGGAAATATTGAAAGGAAGGCATTTTGATGACATTCAGGACATCAAGGGGAATATAACAAGAGCCCTGATGGCCATTGCAGAAAAATCCTTCCAAAATTGCTTTAAAGGGTGAACTAGGCACTGGCATCAGTGCATAGCTTCCCAAGAGAAGTAGTTCAAAGGTGACCATAGTGATATTCAGCAATGAGCTTTGTAGCACTTTTTCTAGGGTGAATGTGTGAACTTAATTGTCATACCTTGTATGCTTCTCACAGGGTCTACGAATCCCTTGGAATTACATGCATAAAAAGGTATGTGTCCTTGTGTATATAACTTTAGGAGAAGAGTTGAAGCCACGTTCCTCAGAAACATGGTATAAAGTGAAATCTATTAATTGTGTGTGAATTCCTGTATGCATGTGTATTTTTTAATACTGAAAATATCCACATGCATGGAGTCAGTGAAGTATATGAAGGATACTGATGAATCCATCAGCATTTGCCAGTGACTCTATGTTTAGAACAATAGGAATATTCTTCGTCAAAACATGAATGCTGTATTATTAAGATAATGATTTATTATTTATAAGCTCATTCTATTATTCTGCACATTGTGATCATTCAGACGTTAATCTCTTGGCTTTGTTGTTATTGTTCACTATATGGGAAAAAATTTTCTTAACTATAAAAATAAATACCATAAATATTTTGCAATCAATGGCAGCAGAATACATTTGACAGTACATCTGTTTGATGTGTATTAAGAAACATCTTACTGAATTTTGATTACTCTATTTTTAAATGTAAGAAAAGTATTTTGGATTTTTAAATGATTAAGGTGCTGAGTTCAGAGAGCTGTGACTGTGTGTGTCGACCTGATGGCCTTCTATTGGCACCTGTATTACTATGTAGGAGAAACTGATGGACTTGCTCCAGGCACTTTATGTCATGTGAGAAGTTCCTGGGTAAAAATTAATATCAGTTAAGAAAATACTTTGCCTTAGATTCTTTTTCTAATCAGTGCTTCTGGTACATACAGCAACATTTGGAGTGAAAATGAGTTTTAAACAATGCAACGTACTTTATTAAGATGCAGAATGTGAACTTTGTGCACTGTATTATCCCAAATGACTAAGTTGTACCATGAGACCAAGATCCTCAGCCCTTTAAGAAATCAATTTCATACAGTGTTTGGTTGTATCTGAGAGGGGTCCATAATTGTCTCTTCTCTTACACATATATATGGATACTTCTGTCTGTGCCCACATAAAGGTTCTGTTCTGTTCATGTCCTTTGCCAATTTTGTGATTGGGTTGTTTATCGTTTTGTTGTAGAGTACTTGAAGTTTCCTATAGCTTTTGAAATTAGACTTTTTAGATAAGTTGTTTCTGAAGACATTTTCCTGGTCTGTAAGTTGCTTATTTACTCTTCAGTAAGTTTTTAGTTTTTATGTTGTCTATTTTGTCTTGTATCTGTGCATTTGCTGTAGTATATTTTATCTTATATTTATAAAAGGTTAGGTCTCATAGTTTTCTTCCTGAATGCCTTCCATAAATTTTATGGTTTTAAGTTAAACATTTAGAACCTTGATCATTTTGAGTTAGCTTTTGTGTGTGATGTAAAGTATGAGTCCTGTTTTATTTTTTACAGGTGGGTATCCAATTTTTTGGCACTGTTTTTTAAAGAGCCTGTTTCTGCTGCGCTGAGCAGATTTTGATTTCTTCTCGAAAATCACTTGTCCCTAGATATCTGAGTTTAAATTCTCAGTTCTGTTCCTCTGTTCTTTGTGTCTGTTATTGAACCAATATCAGATTGTTTTGATTACAGTGGCTTTGTAGTATGATTTGATAAGGAATGTGAGACCTCCACTTTTAGTCATTTTTACATTGTTGCTTTGACTATTTGGAGTTTCTTTGCTTTCTGTATCAAGTTGATCCTTAGTTTTTCCATTTCAGTGAAGAACGTTGGGATCTTTATCAGGATTGCTTTGTATCTGTAGATCACTTTAGGTAGAATTGACATTTTCTCCATGTTAAGTTTTTCAACCCGTGAGTTTGGGTGTCTTTCCATTTTTTGTGGGTCTCTTAGTAGAGTGATATAATTTTCATTATGTATTTTAAGTATAGGTATTCATTGGTATTCTATTGATCTGGGGGTTATTGTAAGTGGTATTTTTCTTTTTTTCCTTGATTACCTTTTAGGAATAGATTTTGTTAACATAGAGAAACCAAAGTGATTTTGTATGTTGATCTTGTACCCTGAAATGTTGCTAAATTTTTCTGTTAGTTCTAACAGTTTTCTTGTGAAATTTTTAAGGTACTGTATGAGTATTGTAATCTCTGTAAACAGAGATTATTTTATTTCTTCCTTTCTGATTTGAATACGTTTGATTCTGGGTTTTGGGAGTGGGGGATCTTATTGTTCTGGCTAGTACTTCCAGTACAATATTGAATAAGTGATGGTAATGGGAATCATTTTCTCATTCCTGTGCTTGAAGAGAAGGTTCTCACCCTTTGTCCGTTGAATATAGTGTTAGCTGTTGGTTTTGCATATATATCCTTGATCACATAGAGAAAATTCCCTTCTGTTCCTATTTTGCTGAGAATTTTTATCAGGAAAGAGTGTTGAATTTTATCAAATGCCATTTATGCGTCAGTTGACATGACCATATGGTTCCTTTCCTTTGTTTTATTTATGTGATGAATTGTATTAACTCGTTGTCAAACATTGAATCACCCTTGTAATGCTGCCTTTAATCCTTCTTCATCATGGTGCATGTTTTTTTCCCATATAGTACCAAAGCCTGTTGGCTGTGATTTTGTTGAAAAATTTTTCATCTAAGGTCATAAGGAATATTTATCTGTAATTTTCTTTTTTTGTAATGTCTTTACCTGGTTTAGATATCAGGGCTACTCTAGCTTCATTGAAAGAGGTCAGTAGTGTTCCTTCCTCTTCTCTCTTTTTAATAAGATTTGTGTTAACTCTTCTCTGAGTGTTTGATAGAATTCTCCAGTGTAGCCATCTGGTCCTAGGTTTTCTGTTGTTGTTGGCAGTCGTTTTTGTTTGTTTGCTTTTGTTGTTTTAAATGAAACCTTCAATCTCTTTTTTTGTGATATACCTCTTTATATTTTTTATCTCAATTTGTGGTTTTTTTTGGATAGGTAATGTGTTTCTAGAAGTTTATCCATTTCATCTAAGTTTGCATATTTGTTGGAGTACAGGTTTTTTTGTACTTATGAGCTATGGTTTCTTTATCTCTGTTGGATTGGTTGTCACCAATTTTGTTTCTTAGTTTGGTTATTTTCCTCTTAGGATTTTTTTTACCTTTAGTCAATCTAACCAGCAGTTTCTCTATTTCATAGATCCTGCTAAGAGTCAGAATCGACTCAGTGGCACTGGATTTGATTTTGATTTTTCTAAAGAACCAACTTCTGGTTTTGTTGATTTTTTTTTCTATTGTTTTTATATTTCATTTATTTTTACACAGATCTTTATTATTTTTTTCTGGTAGACTTTGGTTTGTTTTGCTCTTTTTAATGTAGGCATGTATTGCTGTAAATTTTCCTCTAGTACCGTACTTCTTTGATATGTTGTGTTTTCATTTTCCTATAAGTCTAAGAATTTTTTTTTATTTCACTTTTGTTTTCTTCTGTAGCCTGAAAGTCTTTAGTAGTGTATTATTTAGTTTCTATCTGAGGATTGCCAATTAAGTTCACAAACTCATCCTAGAGAAACTGCTACATACTTCATTGCTGAATATCACTACAGTCACCTTCAATATAATCCCCTTGCGAAGCTGAGCACTGACGCCAGCTCCTAGTCCACCCTTCAAAACAATTTTGGAACTCTTTTTTTGTAACAGCCATCACAGCTGTCATCATATTACCCTTGATGTCCTGAAGGTGAGTAGAGAAGGTGTTCCAACACAGTTATTTACTGGTTAAAAACTCCCTCACAGACAGCTACACAATTAAGTTCTCAAACTTGCCACTGTGCTACCATGCGCAGTGGTCATTCCAAAAAGAGTTCCAAAATTACTTTGAAGTGTGGACTATGCTAGTATCAGTGCATAGCTTCACAAGAGGAGTAATTCATAGGTGACTGTAGTGATATTCAGCAGTGAGGTATTTAGCACTTAAAACAATTAAGTTCACAGACAATTTTTGGACCTCGTGTACATATATATATGTATTTTTTTTCCCTTATTCTTACTGTTGTTGATTTCTAGCTTCATGCCATTATGATCAGAAGAGATGATTTATATGATTTCAGTCTTTTAAATTTTGTTGAAACTTATTTTGTGTCCTAGCATATGGACTGTTCTGAAAAGTGCTCCATGTGTGCTGGAGAAGAATATATATTGTTATGATGCTGAGTAAAGTGTTCTGTTTTTGTCCATTAAGTTAAATTGGCTTATAATTTTATTTAAGTTCTCCATGTCCTTAGTCATCCTTTTCTTAGGTGTTTTGTCTATATTAAAAGTGAAGTGTTGAAGTACAATACTATTATTATGGAGTTGTCTATTTATTCTTTCATATTAATCTGTTTTTTTTCACATATTTTGATGCATTACTGTTAAATGCATCTGTAATTGTTATACCTTCTTGCTGGATTGACCTTTTTTATTATGCAGTGTCTTCTTGATCTCTTATAACAGATTTTCATTTAAAATCTCCTTTATATAAGTATGGCCACCCTGCTCATTTTTGTTTACTTGTTGCACAAAATATTTTTCTTCATCCTTTTATTTTCAGTCTGTTTGTGCCCTTATGTATAAGATGTGTTTCTTGTAGATAGCAAAAGATTGGCTCGTGTTTTTATATCTAGTCTGCCACTCTCTGCCTTTGCCTGCAGCATTTAGATTATTTACATTTAACATTATTACTAGAACACAGTGTCTACTTCACTCATGTTGCTATTTGTTTCTGTTTTGTTTTTATTCTGATTTTTCTGTTTTGTTAGTATCCTTTTGTTCCCCACACTCCTGGCCCAGCTCCTCAGTCCTTCAAATTTTAGGAAACTTCTGAGCTTTTTGTTTAGCATGATTGTGCTGACTTCTCCTCTACTGTGTATTATACCTCTGTTTGCCTGTGTGAATTGTCAGCTATCTAATTAATAAATATCCTTTCCCTCCTCCCCACCCCTGTAACCATCATAGACTGTTTTCTTCTGTGTTTAAACCTTTTCTTGATATCCTTATACAATATTTGTCCTTTCACAGCTGGCTAATTTCAGTTAGCATGATGCCTTCTGGATTCCTCCATCTTCTGTTTCTCAAGTTCATCATTGTTCTTTATCATTGCATAGTATTCCGTTGTGTATATAGACCATAGTTTATCCATTCATTTGTTGATCAGCACCTAGGTTGATTCCATCTTTTTGCTATTGTAGACAGTGCTGCAAAAAACATTGGTGTGCGAGTTTCTATTTGTATAGCAGCACTTATTTCTCTAGGATATATTCCAAAAAGTGGGATTTCTGGATCACATGATATTTGTATTTCTAGCCTTTTAAGAAAGTGCCAAATTGATTTCCAAAGTGGTTATATCATTTCATATTCCCACCAGCAGTGTTTCAAGTGTTCCAGTCTTGCCACAGCCTCTCCAACTATTATTATTATTATTATTATTATTATTTGACTAATGTCAGCCTTATTAGGGTGAGATGGTATCTCATTGTAGTTTTTATTTGGATTCCTTTAGTGGCTAATGACTGTGAACATTTCCTCCTGTGTCTTTTAGCTGCCTAGATGTCTTCTTTGGAG
The DNA here is from genome assembly GCA_028571685.1 of Heterohyrax brucei. Lineage (NCBI taxonomy): Eukaryota > Metazoa > Chordata > Mammalia > Hyracoidea > Procaviidae > Heterohyrax > Heterohyrax brucei. Next base: position 112,415,174 of record CM053148.1, read on the forward strand.
AAGTGCCTGTTCACATCCTTTGCTCATTTTTTAATTGGGTTGTTTGTATTTTTGCTGTTCAGATTTTGCAGTATCTGGTACATTTTGGAGACTGGATACTGATCAGATATATTGTAGCCCAATTTTTTTCCTCAGTCTTTATGTTGTCAGTTTACTCTTCTGGTGTAGTGTTGGGATGAGCATAAGTGTTTGGTTTTTAGGAGTTCCCAGTTACCTAGTTTATCTTGTGATGTTTGTGCATTGTTAATAATGTTTTGTATTCTGTTTATTTTGTGTATTAGGGCTCCCAGTGTCATCCCTGTTTTTTCTTCTATAATCTTTATTGCTTTAGATTTTATAGTTAGGTCTTTGGTCCATTTTGAGTTATTTTTTGTGCATGGTGTGAGATATGGATCCTGTTTTAGTTTTTTTGCAGGTAGATACCTAGTTAGCCAACTTCATTTGTTAAAGTGACTATCTTTTCCCCAGTTTGTGCACTTTGGGCCTTTGCCAAGTATCAGCTATGCATAGATGGATGATTTTATGTCTACACTCTCAATTCTGTTTCATTGGTTATGTATCTGTTTTTGTACCAGTACCAGGCTGTTTTGACTACCACAGCAGTATAATAGATTCTAAAGTCACTTAGTGTAAGGCCTGCCACTTTGTTCTTCTTCTTCAGGAATGTATTACTTATCTGGGGCTTCTTCTCTTTTCATAAGAAGTTTGTTTGTTTTTTCACCTCATTAAAAAATGTCTTTGGAGTTTGTATTGGTATTACATTGTGTCTATAGATCACTTTGGGTAGGATAGACATTTTCACAATGTTGAGTCTTCCTATCCATGAGAAAAGTAGTTATCTCCAAATATGTAGGTCTTTTTTGGTTTCTTGCAGTAGTATCTGGTAATTTCCTTTGTATAGGTCTTTTATGTTAGATGCATTCTTAAGTACCTTATCTTCTTGGAGGCTGTCATGGTTGGAATTGTGCCCCCCCAAAAATGTGTGCAGCCACATGGCTGGGATATGGTTCCCAGTATCTTGGGACTGTCCTCCATTGTGTGGTTTTGCTAACCTGTATGTTAAAGGATTAGGGTGGGGCTGTGAATTCCTGCTGTGGGGGGAGTTTCCCTGGAGTATGGCTTGCCCCGCCCTTAATGCTTTTAGCTTGCAAGGAATAAAAGGAAAAAGAAACAAAGGACAATTTGAGAACCTCGCTACCATCAAGCAAGCAGCACTGGGAGCAGAGCGCGTCCTTCAGACCAGAGGTTCTTGCGTGAGGACGCTCCCTGGACAAAGACTGATGCAATACCGGACTTTCCTCCAGAGCCGACAAGGGGAAAGTCTTTCCCTGGAGCGGACACCCTGAATATGGACTTGCAACCTACCGGACTGTGTAAGAATAAATCTTTCTTTGTTAAAGCCATCCACTCTGTGGTATTTCTGTTAGAGCAGCACTAGCCGACTAAAACAGAGGCTATTGTAAATGGCATTCATTAGGTGATTTCCTCTTTAACGTTCCCTTTGTTTGTGTAAAAGAATCCACTAATTTTCATGTATTTATCTTGAGTCTTGATTCTTCAGTGAACTCTTCTATTTGTTGCAATAGTTTCTTTTTGTGGATTCTTTAGGCTTTTGCGTATATAAGATCATATTGTCTAGAAATAGAAATACTTTTGAGTGGGATCCGACTCAATGGCACTTGGCTTTTGGCTGGCTTACCAATTTGGCTGGCCTTTGTTTCTTTCTCATGCCTGGTTACTCTGTCTAGAATGTCCAGGACAAAGAGCATCCTTGTCTAGATCCCATTCTCAAGGGGAATGGTGTCAGACTCTCTCCATTTGTATAAATGCCCTTTAGTATGTTAAAGAACTTGCCTTCTGTTCCTGTTTGACTGACAGTTTTTAATACGAATGGGTGTTGGACTTTGTCAAATGCCTTTTCTGCATCAATTAATAAAAATCAGGTAGTCCTTGTCTTTTGCTCCTTATATGGATGATTACATTGATTGTTTTTCTACTGTTGAACCATCTCTGCGTCCCTTTTATGAATCCTTGTTGGTCATGGTGAATAATTTTTTTTGATATATAGTTGAATTCTATTGGCTGGAATTTTGTTAATTGGTCTTGAATTTTCCTTTTTTGTGTTATCTTTACTTGGTTTTGATATCAGGGTTATACAGGCTTTATAGAATTAGCTTGACAGTATTCCATCCTTTGCTATGCTTTGCAGTATCTTGGGTGATCTTGGTGTTAACTCTTCTCCAAAAGTTTGGTAGACTTCTCCAGTGAAGCTGTCAAGGCCAGAGCTTTTATTTGTTGAGAGTTTTTAAATAACATTTTCAAACTCTTCTTTTGTAATGGGTTTATTTGGTTGTTCTACCTTTGTGTTAGTTTAAGTAGGTAGTGTGTCTCTAGAAATTTGTCCACTTTAGGTTTTCCAATTTGTTTGAGGACAATTTTTCGTACTATTGTTATAACTGTTTTCATTTCATTTTATTCTCTTGTAATATCACCCCTCTCATTTCTTATTCTATTTATTTGCTTTCTTTCTTGTTTTTGTTTAGTTAGTGTGGCCCATGGTTTATCACTTGTGTTGACCTTTACAAAGAATCAGCCTTTGGTCTCTTTTAACTCTTTCTGTCATTTTTTTCTATTATCTAATTCATTTAGTTCTGCTCTAATTTTTATTATCTGTTTTCTTCTGGTGCTTGAAGGGTTCTTCTGTCACTCTTTCTACTTTTTCAAGTTGAAGTGTTAATTCTTTGATTTGGGCCCTGACTTATTTCTTGGTATTTGCATTTGTTGAGATAAATTGGCCTCTGAACACTACTTTTTTTGTGTCTCAAGTGTTCTACTGGAATGTATTTTTGTTCCCATTTCATTTTGTGAATTTCTTTATTCTGTCTTTTACTTCTTCTATAACCAAGTTTAAAGTATTGTTCAGTTGTCACATGTTTGAGGGTTTTTTCCCCTTGCTTTTTGTCCCACTTTTATCCTTATTCATTTCTTCTTTTATGACTTTATGGTCTGGAAATGTGTTTTCTAATAATTTGATGTTTTGTTAAGTTCTGCTTTATGACCTAACATGTAGTCTATTCTGAGAATGTCCCATACGCCATGGAAAAAAAAGTATATGTGGCTGCCATTGGGTAGAGTGTTGGGTATATGTTTGTGAGGTCAAGTTGGTTGATTGTGGCATTTAGATAGATCTTCATTTATTAAGGTTTTTTCTGGATGTTCTGTCCTTCCCTGAAAGTGGTATGTTGAAGACTCATGCTATTATTGTGGAGCTGTGCATTTTTCTCTTCAATGCAGTTAGAGTTTATTTTATGTATTTTGGAAGCTGGTCATTGGGTGTGTAAACATTTGATATAGTTGTGTCCTCCTAGAGTATTAACCCTTTAATCATTGTTTAGTGTACTTTCTTATTTAATGTGATGGATTTTAAAGTCTATTTTATAAGAGATTGATATTGTGGTTCCTACTCTTTTTTGAATGTTTTTTGCTTAATATATATTTTTTCATCTTTTGAATTCTTCTTTGTTTACCTCTGTAAGCTTAAGGTGTGTCTCCTATAGGTAGCATATAGATGGACCAGATTTCTTTATCCAGTCATTTGTTTACTTTCATCTTTTTCATTGTAGTTGATTTTATATTTGCTGAGACTTCACATTTTTCTTGTTGTTTATTTTGATGTGTAAGATTGTTAATTTCATTTGTGGTTAACTTAATATTTACCCCTGTTTTTCTAAAGTGTAACTAGTCCTTAACTTCTTAGTATCACCTTGACTTCCTCTGTATATGAAAGTTATGAGTACATTTTTTTAAGTCCCTCTTTTTTTGTTATAATGTTGTCATCTTTTACACAATGATACTGTATTTTCAGTGTTTTGCCTTTGATTTATTTTTGTGATTTTTCTATCAAGTTTGACATCTGGTTCTATCCTGCGTTCTAGTTTTGGGTTGTTATCTTTTGTTGAAGGTTTTCTAACCAACGACTCCCTTTAGTATTTGTCATGGATTGAATTGTGTACCCCGAGAGTATGTGTAGTAATTTGACTGGGCCAAGATTCCCTGTATTCTCTGATTGCCCTCCATTTTTAATTATCTGATGCTGTGAACCTATTATCTGCCTGTGGTTAACAGAGTATCACGTTAGAGAGGATTAGGGAGGAAAGGTAAATCCCTTCATAAGATTAGCTCTATGCTCTGCTGTAGAGGAAGTTTCCTTGGAATATGGCTTGTCCCACCTTTATCCTTTCATCCTACAAGAGATAAAAGGAAAGGGAAGCAAGCAGAGAATTGGGAATCTCACACCATCAAGAAGAGCACCAGGAAAAGAGTGCACCCTTCAGACCTGTGATTCCTGCACCAAGATGCTACCTGATCAAAGACTGATACAATGTAAGGACTTTCCTTCAGAGCTGATGGAGGCAAAGCCCTCCCCCTGGAACAGACACTCCAAATGTGGACTTGTAACCTGCTGAGCTATGTAAGAATAAGCTTTTCAAAACCATGTACTCTGTAGTATTTCTTTCATAATTTCAGGGAAGCTTTCTGTCAGCAAGTCAACAACAATACTCTCTGTGTTTTCAGGTGTCCCTTTCCTGTTCAGGAACTCCAATTAATCGTAGATTGTTCCTCTTGATAGTGTCCCACATGTTTCTTAATGCTTCTTCACTTTTCTTTTTTCTCTGATTTCTCCTCATAAATGTTGGTGTCAGTAGTTTTGTCTGCCAAGTTGGAGAGTCTATTTTCCATTTGTTCAATTCTGTTCTCTTGGCTTTGAATCGAGTTTTCTAATTCTTTAATTTTGTTATTGATCTGTCAGATTTCAGAGTCCTGGTGGTCTACCAGTTTGAACAGCTGGCTTAATTTTTCATTTTGCTTTGCTGAATTTTGTATAATGTTTGAGATGGCTCTCTATATAATTCTTTTGTTCTCAAACTCTGAAAATTTTAGAAAGGCTTCTTCACCTGGGAAGTTTTTTGGTTATTTCTTTTGGGAGCTTTCTGGAGCCATGGGTTGGATTTCTCTCTAAGTGTCTGGCCAAGGTCTGTTATTTTTAGGCAGTTAGAGGTTGTTTAGTTTCTTTGGTGTTGCCTTAACAGGAGCTGAAGCAGAAGTTGATCACCAGTCACCTCTATGTACTCCATTGACTGGGCCCAGTGGAATCTCTGGGGTAGCAGTTTCTACCTCTGGCTGGCAAAGACATGGCCCTACTTGAGTCACTACAGGGCCATCAGCTGACCTTATGTTGTGGGACAGTCAAGGCTGGAAGAGATGCCGTCAGGCTGCTCCACAGTTGTTTCTCTAGGTAGTCTTATTTTGAAAGGTAAAAGCTGACAGCTTCCAAAAACAGTCAGGCTGTCAGGTGTGCAAGCCCCTCTTTCCAGCTGGCAATGGAGGCACCTCTATATTCATCTCCCAGATGCTGTGATCTAATTCAAAGTATGGAAAGGCTACCATCCTGCTGTCGTATGCTACTGGGCCCCACTCGTAAGGCTACATTGTGCTAAACACAGCTTTTCTTCTAGGAGAGCATTCCATAGGCTAGCACTGCCTCCTAGCCTGGGAATTATCCCCTACTGAGGCCTCCGTTTGGGTAACTCCACCTCCCGGTCAATCAAGAAGGTGTCCCACACAAGCTCTGCTGCCCACTGTGAAATAGCTGAGTCAATGGCAGAGCTTCAGAAAAGAGGGTGGAGGGGCTGTGATGCTCTAAGTCCAGAGCCAGGCTCTCAAAGTATAGCTATTTTGCCCACCGATCACGTCAGCAGTGTGGCTGAGCTTTGCTGACAGTTAAATGCAATTGCCGCCGCCAGCTAACAAAGAGAAATAAAAGTTAAAAATGGCAGGTACCTTTAGTCTGTGAGAGCTGGCCATTCAGCAAGGGTGGGGATCAGCAAAAGAGAAGTTTCCCATTCAGTGGCATGTAGTCCAAATTGACAGCCACATGCCATGTCCTAGGGCTCACTAGGTGTCCAGAAGGCTCCATTTAATTATAAATCCAGGCCTTAGTTTTCAAAGTAAATTAAGGAGACGTATGTCTTGTCTGCCGTCTTGACTCTGCCCTCTATTTTGTGTTATTTCTGTTAGAGCAGCACTAGCTGACTAAAGCAGTATTTCTTGAAATTTTGGGTTGGTTTTTGGAAATTCCCTCATCTTCTGCTTATCTGGAAATGTTGTAATTTCACCATCATATCTGAGAGACAGTTCTGCTGGATACATAATTCTTGGCTGACAATTTTTTACTGTAAGGGGTTTTTGTATGTCATTCCATTGCTTTCTTTTCCTGCATGGTTTCTGCTCAGTAGTCAGAGCTTAGTCTATTGACTCTCTGTAGATTAGTTTTTCATTTATACCTAAAAACCCATCATTATTAAGTCATTTCTGACTCACACTGACCCTGTAGAGCAGAATAGAACTTCACCATTGGGTTTCCAAAGAGAAGCTAGTAAATTTGAACTGTTGGGCTTTTAGTTTGGAGACATAACACTTAACCACTATACCACCAGAATTTCCATGTTTGTTGCTAGCCACTTTTAGAATTGTCTCCTTATCTTTAGTTTTGGTAAGTTTGAGTATAATATGCCTTGGTGTCTTTCTTTTGGGTTTTACCTTGTGTAGAGTCAATAGAGTCTTAGACAGATATCTTCTCGTCTTTTATGCTGTTAAAGAAGTTTTCTGTTAACAAATTTTCAACAATTCTCTGTATTTTCTGTTATTCCCTCTGTTCTGTTACTCCAGTCACTCTACAAGATTACTTCTCTTGATAGAGTCCCACATAATTCTTAGTGTTTCTTGGTATTTTTATTCTTTTCTCTAAGTTATCCTTAAATATATTGGTGTCACATGGCTTATCTTCAGCCTCACTAATTTGGCCTTATGTTTCCTCATTTGTGCTTCTGTGAGTTTCTACTGAGTTGTCTAATTATATAATTTTATTGTTGATTTTCTGTTTCTGCTTCCTGTCTCTGTATGCTTTCTTGCAGCCTATTCAGTTTGTCATTATGCTCTGTCTGACTCGATGGCACTTGTCTTGGCTCTTCCTAATCTCTTGAAGGGCTGTAAATATTAATCATTAATATTCTACCTCTGATAATTCTGCACAGTTTTCTTCATCTAGCTTCATCAGCTTCATCAGCTAGTGTTGCTCTAAAAGAAATGCCACAAAGTGAATAGCTTTAAAAAGAGAAATGTTTATTCTCACACAGTCCAGTAGGCTACAAGTCCAAATTCAGGATGTCTGCTCCAGGGAAAGGCTTTCCACCTTCTCAGCTCTGGAGGAAAGTCCCAGTGCTGCATTCTTGATGATGTGGGGTTCCCAATTCTCTCTGCCAGATTTCTTCCTTTATATCTCAAGAGAATGCCTCAAGGCACAAAACAAACTTACATATTGAACCTTGCTCTACCAACACAACTGCTGCCCATCTACCCTCATTAGCATCATAGAGGCAGAAATTCCAACATGGAGGAACATCATTCAATATCAGCAATTAGAGTACAGCCAAATTGGTATAGATTTTTTTAGGGAACACAATCCATGATATTGTTTTGGGGAGCTTTCTGAAACTGTCATGGCCTGACTGTTGTCTCCAGTATTTATTTATTTTATATTTACTTGCTATGTTCTAGCTTGTTTTGGTTTGCTTTGTTTTGAAATGTCCAGATAGGCTGGTTGTGTGTGTTAGTTTGGTTATTGGTGCCTTTGAAGCCCTAGTAGCCTGTCACCTGCTACTTAATGCTGCTACTAGACATGTAAGCCTGGAATTCATTTGTTTTTATTGTATGTATTCACCTCAGGTGTCTATGTAGTCAGTTACCAAGAGTGTGTTGCAGGCTTTCCCCTGTTATCATAGAAGAGCAGGGGTGATTGGTATAGGCACAGGTATTTGGCTGCTCATGCTGAGAAAAGGTTAACAGCTATCCCTGAGTGCCTATGAGAAAGACGTGCCCCTTACTCCTGATCCTAGGTAAAGGAACTGCTTCTACCATGAATGTTTGGCTCAGGAAAGTCAGCTGATTTGTCCCCCTTCTCTCTGTTTGTTGAATTGTTTCATCTCCAAGTCTAGGAGATTGGTTCAACAGATTAGGAGATTCCTACTTTGACTCAGGTAATAATGTTACATTCTGGAGCTGGGCACGCACAGAGCTGAGAAGGGGGTAGAATGCTGGGAAAAGTGAGAAAGGTTTATCTCCAAGGAAGGATTTAAATCTGCATGTAGTTTTTTAGATGCAAGCCAGTTAGCTTTTGATAAGCAAGTGACACTTTCCACTGTCTTTAAAGGCAGGAAGGTACTCTCTGTTTCTCCATCCCTTCTAATGAGGACGGCATCCTCCGACCAAATACTTACACTGCACTGGCTGCCACTGATTCCTGGTAAGTAAGTTTTGGCCAATCCTAGATACTTCTCGGCATCTTTTTCTTTCCCCATTGTTCTGACTTATTTCTCAACTTCAGCATTGATGGTCGGAGTGCTTATAATGTCATATATAGTGGATTCATTTGTTCTTTTGGGTCTTTGTCTTTGAAGGAATCACAGGAATTTTCTGACTACTCTGGCATCTTGGTTTCATCCCCCAGGAAACTGATTTTTTAACATATTTTAGTTAAAAAAATCAGTACCTTCTGGTTGATTCTGACTCATAGTAACCCTATAGGACAGAGTACGATCCCCCATAGAGTTTCCAAGGAGCACCTAGTGGATTCAAACTGCTGACCTTTTGGTTAGCAGCTATAGCGTTTAACCTCTACACCACCAGGGTTTCCACATATTTTATTAGTCATTTTTAATTCTCTAAATTTAGTGAGTATTCCTTTGTTTAATTATATTACATAGAAGGCTTTTTTAGTTATAAGTATTAGTAATCTAGTCAACATAGCTTCTGTTAATAAAGAAAAAAAGGAATTTTCTCTTAATACCAAGCAGGCCAGCATTCAGTCTCATATGGCATCCTAAAGATTCAGCTTTTCTCTGTGTTTTCAGCTATGCTTTCCTATGTGTTTATCAAGATGAGACAGTCATCAGTAATACCAGGGTTATATTTTACTAGCTTAAAATGACAGCAGAACAGAGCACCTCTTTTCAGTTACTTCCAGCAAAAATATTGGAATTCAGTATTACTGCCATTCTTTGATGTTTCAAAGTTGGTTTGCAATCCAGAAGCTGAAAGTGGCCAATATCACATGAGCTACGGATGAAAAGAGTATAGACGAGTGAGTGGCTACCTAAGGAAAATCAGGGTGATACCACTTGAAGAGAGGAGAATGGATTCTCTACAGGTAGTAATCATTATGCTTACTACTGAGAAAAGTGCTCCATAATTTAACATAAAATTTTATTCATGGAAATAAATGAATCTTAAAAAGTCCCCAAATACGACTTTATCATTTATTACTAGATTATTTTCAAACCATGTTATATACTTGTGTGACAGTTTTCTAAATTCTTGACTCATTTTTCTTTTGGAAATTTAAACTATTTTTAAAGAGAAAGATACTTAACCCATTAAAAAAACCTGTTGCCATCCAGTTGATTCTGGTTCACAGTGACCTTAAAGAACAGAGTAGAACTGCCCCATAGGGTCTCATAGGCTGTAATCTTTATGGAAGCAGATTACCACATCTTTATCCCACAGAGAAGTTGGTGGCTTCAAACTGCTGACCTGTCAATTAGGAACTAAGTACTTAACCACTGCACTACTAGGGCTACTTACTTAACCCATTATGCTACATTATATAACATTGAAGATATTCAGTCCTTGCCTTCACTTAAGGTAGATAAAATGTTATTTTCACCATGTAATAGTGATCACCTTAAAGGAAAATTTTTGTTTTATTTGGTTCAAAAATGAATTGTGTTTCTGCTTGCTTATTAATGTTTTCCATAAACTTGTCTGTGAGAATACTATCTAGAAAAGATTATAGGGATTACTGAACAATTTCAGAAAGAAGGAATTATTTGCTTTGAGATCTTTGGAAAGAAGCTAGCTCAAAATTAAAAAAAATAAAGGCCTACTCATTACAGAATAAAGAGAACAAATATGAATTATACTATGTTTCCTAGCAGAAATTTATAATTAGGGAGGGAAGGTATTCAGGTCTGAGTTAACTAGATGTATTAGGCTGGATTTTTAGGGAAGCAAAATCAGTAACATATATGCACAAGGAAAAATTTACATACAAAGTACAAGGTAAGATTTATATATAAAGGAAATAGTTCACACAATTGTAGAAGCTCAGCGTCCCAAGTCCTGGCACAAGCCTCACGTGGCCACGGGTGCTGGTGAACCGAAGGTCAGCAGGTCACAGATCAGAGTTCTAGATCACCGGTTGCATAGGTAAGCAGATCCCAAGCTGGCGGTGAAATAGAGCTGCAGAGGCTGGCAAACCCAGGATCAGAACATGAGTCTCAAGTACCAGCTGTAAGGGTTGATGGATCTAACAACTGCTAGTTCAGGTCCAGGAACCAGATGCTAGAAGAGAGCAGAAGCTGCTGGCTATGTGAGCAGACCAGCAATAGCCAGTGGGAGGCAGAGAGATAAGATCTGAGGGGTCCCACCATGCCACCTGATACAGCAGCCAAACATGGAGTAGCCAAATTGACATAATCCTGACCACCACAATCCACCCCTTGTCAACTTGGCATCTGCACACATCTCACCTTACCATCCATTGTCTCTGACAGAATAAAAGTCATACTTACGTCTAACATGACATAACTAACACATGTACAACTGAAAATGCATTAGTCCATTTACATCTTATGTTTCATAAGTAAACAAAAATGTCTCATACACACATACAAAGCAAAAGTACTCATAAAAATTACTTTCTTCATTTCTGCAACTGGTCACATGGGCGTAACTGGTATTTAAAACTTTCTTATTCTACAACCCATTCTATATTCCCTTTGCCCTCAGCAAGAACCTCAGCTGGTCATGGTTCCCTGCCTAGTGAGGTGACCCAAACCTTCATTCCTGGAGGGTCTACGCTGTTAGCAGTCATTTTGAAATTGGGTTGCTGTAGTTTTCCATTGACCTTAATCACAGAACATGGTAGAACTAGGAGGCATCCTAAGGGATCTCCTGCATTCCAAACATCTCTACCTCTGTTATGTAATATCAGTCCAGTTTCATCTTCATAGTTAGGATCAATCACACCAGCTAGTATTGTAACTCCTTTCTTTGTTGATCCAGAGGTACAAGGAGCCCAAAATGGCTGGTGGCAATTTTAGCTTCCAGTTCAGTAGAATTGTTGATGTGTCTCCAGGTGGCAGCATTCCTCCCTTTGGAACTAAGACATTTAACCCTGCAGAGCATAAGGTCATGGGGACAGGAAGCAAAAGTCTTGCAAGTGGGTCACTAGGGATAATAGTGAATAGTGCCACTCCTGTTTCCACCCCTTGATTCCTGGACCCATGAATCCTGGCTGTTAGAGAAACAGCACCATATATTGGTTGCTGGTTTAGAGCATACGCAGCCTCCTGGAGAACATTTCCTCAACCCTGCAAAATATTGTCACCTAGCTGGCAGTGTAATTGTGTCTCCAGGCAACTGTTCCATCATTCTGTCAAGCCAGCTGCTTCAGGATGATGGGGAACGTGGTAAGACCAGTGAATTCCATGAACATGGGCTCACTGCCATACTTCATTTGCTGTGAAGTGAGTCCCTTGATCAGAGGCAATGCTGTGTGTGATACCATGACGGTTGATAAGGCATTCTGTAAGTCCATGGATGGTAGTTTTGGGAGAAGCATGTTGTGCCAGGAAGGCAAATCCATATCTGAAGTAAATACCTATTCTAGTAAGGACAAAACACTTTCCTTTCCAGGGTAGAAGAACTTGCCACCAGGTTGCCAGCTGATCACCTCGAGGAACAGTGCCATATCGAGGACTCAGTGTTGGTCTCTGCTGCTGGCAGATTGGGCACTCAGCAGTGTCTGTAGCCAAGTCAGCCTTGGTGAGCGGGAGCCCATGTTGCTGGGCCCATACATAACCACTGTCCCTGCCACCATGGTCACTTTGTTCATGAGCCCATTTGGCAATTACAGCGGAAGCCGAGTGTCATGGTTGGAATTGTGTCCCCCCAAAATTGTGTGCAGCCACGTGGCTGGGATATGGTTCCCAGTATCTTGGGACTGTCCTCCATTGTGTGGTTTTTCTAACCTGTATGTTAAATGATTAGGGTGGGGCTGCAAATTCCCGCTGTAGGGGGAGTTTCCCTGGAGTATGGCTTGCCCCACCCTTAATGCTTTTAGCTTGCAAGGAATAAAAGGAAAAAGAAACAAAGGACAATTTGAGAACCTCGCTACCATCAAGCAAGCAGCACCAGGAGCAGAGCGCGTCCTTCAGACCAGAGGTTCTTGCGTGAGGGCGCTCCCTGGACAAAGACTGATGCAATACCGGACTTTCCTCCAGAGCCGACAAGGGGAAAGTCTTTCCCTGGAGCGGACACCCTGAATATGGACTTGCAACCTACCGGACTGTGTAAGAATAAATCTTTCTTTGTTAAAGCCATCCACTCTGTGGTATTTCTGTTAGAGCAGCCTAGCTGACTAAAACAGAATTTGTACTGTGGGAGTGGGGTGCTGCTCTAGCAAATACCTAAAATGTGGAAGCCACTTTGAAACTGCAAATGGATAGAAGATTCAGAAGGAACGTAGAAGGCGCAGATGGTGAGAAACAACAGAAGACTGGCAGCAGTGGCAGCAGCAGCAGCAGAACCAGAGGCAGCGCTGGAGCCGACCCGTGGAGCGAGAGAGGTCAGTGCCTGCGCAGAGTTTTCCTTGCGGAACGGGGTGCCTCTGGGCACTTGAATCGGTGGAGCTGGCCTTGCTGACCCACGGAGTGAGAGAGTTGAGTGCCTTTGGGCAGGATGCTTTCCAGCAAGAGTGGGGTGCCTCCAGGCACTTAAACCAGTGGAGCTACAAAGCTTTGGAACACTTGCCTGGCAGGGCAGATGTGGGCCTGAGGCCCGGGCCATGCGGCCATAGGAAGCTGAAGCTGAAGAGACAAATAGCATGAGAAGCTGAGCTGCCTCAGTCTCAAGAGATATGGCCATGACCTCAGGGGTTTGAAAGGGTGGAACCATGGCGTGCTGGGTTCGTAAAGGTGGAATTGCCACTCAGTTGGGCTTAGGGTGCTCCTAAAACCGATGGGACAGAGTTTCTGTCCAAGTGGGCCTTGAAGGCAGAGTCGTAGCACGGGGCTGGAGGTCTCCACTCAGAAACCCGAGTGTGGCCGATACCTAGAGTCTGGAGAGCATTGCTGTTGTGTAGAATGTCTCAGAAAACGTAACAGTATTTCCAAAGCTTTGAGAGCTAATGTAATGTGTTCTGTTGACTTGCCTGTTGCCTGTTAATGCCTTCTAAGTTTCACAGATGTAGAAGAGTTTTTGTATTTTGGACTTGGAACTGATTTAAGACTTCTGTTATATGGATGGACATAATTTTGCTATGATGAGATGAATGTGTTAAATGTTTTGTGATGTGATTTTTGGGTTGTCAAAGGGTGGGATGTCATGGTTTGAATTGTGTCCCCCCAAAAATGTGTGCAGCCACGTGGCTGGGATATGGTTCCCAGTATCTTGGGACTGTCCTCCATTGTGTGGTTTTGCTAACCTGTATGTTAAAGGATTAGGGTGGGGCTGTGAATTCCTGCTGTGGGGGGAGTTTCCCTGGAGTATGGCTTGCCCCACCCTTAATGCTTTTAGCTTGCAAGGAATAAAAGGAAAAAGAAACAACGGACAATTTGAGAACCTCGCTACCATCAAGCAAGCAGCACCGGGAGCAGAGCGCGTCCTTCTGACCAGAGGTTCTTGCGTGAGGACGCTCCCTGGACAAAGACTGATGCAATACCGGACTTTCCTCCAGAGCCGACAAGGGGAAAGTCTTTCCCTGGAGCGGACACCCTGAATATGGGCTTGCAACCTACCGGACTGTGTAAGAATAAATCTTTCTTTGTTAAAGCCATCCACTCTGTGGTATTTCTGTTAGAGCAGCCTAGCTGACTAAAACACCGAGGAAAGAGGATGATTGGTTTCCACAGAACACGTCATCTTATCCACTTGATTGTTAAACTCATCCTCTGCTGAGGTCACTCTTTGATAAGCATTTACATAAGACACAAATATCTTCACTTCTTTGGCCCATTCAGAGAGGTCTATCCACATACCTCTTCCCCATAAATCCTTGTCTCCAATCTTCCCATCATGTTACTTTCAAGCCCCTGACCAACCTGCCAAGCTATGGCCACAGCCCGTGAATCAGTATACAGCTGCACATCTGGCCATCTCTCCTTCCAAGCAGAATGAACCACCAGATGCATTGCTCAAAGTTCTACCCATTGGGAGGATTTGCTTTCACCGCTGTCCTTGAGGAAGGTCCCAGAACGGGGCCGTAGTGCTGCCGCTGTCCAGTCCCCAGTGGTGCCAGCATGTCACGAGAATCATCTGTAAACCAGGTGCGAGTTTTCTCTTCCTTGGTCAGCTGTTCATAAGGAACTCCTCATGAGGCCATAGATGCAAAGTGGGAAGTGGAAGATAATGTTACAGGAGTGGAGACCATGGGCATTTGGGCCGCTTCCTCATGCAACTTACTTGTGCCTTCAGGTCCTGCACGGGCCCGATCTCGTATATACCACTTCCATTTAATGATGGAGTGCTGCTGTGCTCGTCCAACTTGATGACTCTGTGGGTCAGACAATACCCAGTTCATGATAGGCAGCGCAGGATGCATGTGACTTGGTGTCCTATGGTTAAGCATTCAATCTTTACTAAGGCCCAGTAACAAGCCAAAAGCTGTTTTTCAAAATGAGAGTAGTTATCTGCAGAGGATGGCAGAGCTTTGCTCCCAAATCCTAAAAATCTGTGCTGTGATTCACCAATAGGGGCCTGCCAAAGGCTACAAACAGCATCTCTGTCTGCCACGGACACCTCAAGCACCACTGGATCAGCTGGATCGTGTGGCCCAAGTGGCAGATCAGCCTGCACAGCAGCCTGAACCTGTTGCACAGCCTTCTCTTGTTCTAGACCCCACTCAAAAGTAGCAGCCTTTTGAGTCACATGATAAATAGGCCAAAGTAGCACACCCAAATGAGGAATATATTGCCTCCAAAATCCAAAGAGACCCACTAGGCACTGTGCCTCTTTTTCAGTTATTGGACCAGCCAGGTACAGTAACTCGCCCTTCACTTTAGAAGAAATATCGTGACATGCCCCACACCGCTGGACCCCTAGGAATTTCACTGAGTTGGAAGGTGCCTCAATGTTTGTGAAATTAAGTGCCTACCCTTTAACACACCTAATAAGTCCAGAGTCACTGACACTTCTTCCTTACTAGGTCCAATCAGCATAATGTCATCTATGTGATGGACCAGTATCACATCTGGTGGCAGAGAGAAACAATCAAGGTCCTTGTGGACTAAATTAAGACATAGGGCTGGAGAGTTAATGTAGCCTTGAGGTAGGCAAGTGATAGTATACCAGGAGATGTATTAATTTGCTCAAGCAATGAAACTGCATCTGGAACAGCAGCTGCAGTGGGGGTCCCCACCTCATTAAGTTTGTGGTAATCCGCGGTCATTCTCCAAGATCCATCTGGTTTTTCACAGGCCAAACAGGTGAACTGAATGGGAATGTGGTAGGAATCCGCACCTCTGCTTCCTTCACGTCCTTCCTTGATGGTGGCAGTAATTTTTGTAATCCTTCCAGGAATGCGATATTGCTTCTGGTTCACTATTTTCCTAGGCAGTGGCAGTTCTAGTGGCTTCCATTTGGCTCTTCCCACCATAATAGCCCTCACTCCATTTGTCAGGAATCCAATGTAGAGGTTCTGCCAATTGCTGAATATATCTTTTCCATTTATGCATTCTGGAACTGGGGAAATCACTACAGGATGGGTTTGGGGACCCACTGGACCTACGGTGAGATGAACATGGGCCAAGACTCCACTGACAACATGACCTCCATATGCCACCACTGTGACTGGTGGGCTACAGTGATGTTTTGGGTCTCCTGGAATTAGTGTCAGTTCAGAGCCGGTATTCAGTAGTCCCCCAAAAGTCTGATTATTTCCTTTACCCCAGTGGACAGTCACTCTCGTAAAAGGCCTTAGATCCCTTTAGGGAAGGGCAGGAGAAAGGTTAACAGTGTAAGTTTTCAGCAGGGTATTAGAATTCTTCCTCAGAGGGACCTGGCCTTGTAAGTCCTTAAACTCTTCCAAGTCTGGGAATTGACTGAGGGACTGTGACTCTCTATTCTGGCGATTTGAGATAGACTGCTGTTCGCCTGACCTAGAATTCATCTGTTCATACAGATCAAGTAAACATTTAGTAGGCTTATTATCTGTTTCACTCCTAGGGACACCATGACTAAGTAGCCAACTCCATATGTCCATAACTGTTAGAATTACCTCTACTGTAAGCACACCCACCGTGTCTTTGTCGACTGAGTGCAGCCACTTGACCCCTACCACCACAGGGTCCAGTCAGCCCCATTGTAGTTAGGTGTCTTAATTCAGCTAGGGCAGCTCCCACTGTCATAACTGATTTACATAAAATGGTAATCACAGCCGTCTTCAAGGATCCTGAAGCTCCCTTCACAAATTTGTTTCTCACAGTTGTGGTAAAAGGTATGTGTCCTCTGGACATTCTATGTGTGGATTTGAAGGTCTAACCGAATAAATCCACTCTAGCATGCCAATTTCCCTAAGTCTTTGGATACCCTCTTCCACAGTACACCAATACAGGTCTGGCCATTTGACTTGATTTAATGTAGGCCACCACATCATCCATGCTTCAGCAATTCAGCCAAACTATTAGGTCCTGTACTAACTTCTTGAGCTGAAACATTGAATGAAAAATCTGTGCTCAGTGGACCTATGTCAAGAAATTCAGACTGAACTATCTTTATGTTCCTTGTACCATTATCCCGCACCCTTAGCAGCCATTCCCATGCATGTTCCCCAGGTTTCTGTTTGTTTAAGTATGAGAAAAGTCAACTAGTTCCTTTGGAGTATAGCATTTATCTCCTCCTGGGTCACACTTTGTAGTTCACCTTTCTGGGCTAGCCAGGACTTAAGTCTAGTTATAGGTCTAGAAGCCAAAATTGGTGGTGCAGAAGTGTTTCTAGAACCTTGAGCATGGTCTCCTAAAGCATCTGTCTCAGGCCATGCCCGAGGCAATGACTCAGGCAGGGGCTCTTGGGAGACAGCTGGGCTACAACTATTCTTATTAGATTGGAGTGGAAGGGATAATGGCTTTCCGGGGCAGGGTGGTTTAGCAGACATACATGAAGTAATACCTTCACATGGGTGTGATTCTCCTGGCAGGAGTGATTCATTGGACGTTAGGGGATCAGTGTCTCCAGCTTCCTTATAATCTGCCTACATGTGTCCAATCCACGTTTCAGGGCCCCATTTTTTTCTAATCAGTGCCCTCACTTTAACTTCGGAAACCTCTCAAGATTGGCAATTGAGCTGGCATTGCAATTCCACAACTCTAATGACAAGCATCTGGGTTTGGCTTTCGGTAGTAACGGCTCTGCCATTACAGGTAATGAGATTTTCTCTTAAAGCACAAGTGGAAGCTTTGAGGTCTCTTACACGACACTTGAGCGTTGTTTCCAAAGCCCTGAGCTCATCTCTTTCTTTCACCAGTTTGTCTCATGCAAGTACGACCAGCCAACCAACTTCCTCATGAGACAGAAAAGCCTGAAGAATTATAGCCTTTCCTAAAATACGAGAACCCTGAAGGTTTCAAACCAGAAGAGTTATAGCCTTGTTAAAAGCACCAGGAGCCTGGAAGCCTGGCAGAAGAAAAACAAGTGCTTCCTGTGAGTGGTTCCACCCCAGAGAAAGGAGGGCCCCCTCCTCCAAGCTAAGAAGTTGCTTATCTTTATCCTTGTAACCATGTTAACACCAGTTAGAAGGTAGAATGATAATTTGTAAAACTACTAATACCAATAGGAATGCTGTATGAACATTTCTTTGTCTGAACTTTCTGTGAAGTATATATAAACTCCGAAATTTAGTGGGATGAGGAATGCAGCCGTTTTTGGATTCAGTCCACTGTGCTCCCCAGCTGGAATTAAAGACCCTTCCTCTAACAACTAACTGTGTTTGGAGTGATCCTTGCTTCCCAGATCTTTGTTTAATGGTTATTTGTAAACTCCTGCAACACTTATACTTCTCATCCTCACATATTTTCAAAAAGTTATCACACATTTTCACCCTGAGCATCAGTTTTTACCGATATCCAATCTATTGGTGGTGCTATTTTGTGGACTAGCACAGCACTCTTTACTGGTAGAAGCAGGATTATCAATGGGGTTAATATCAGCTAGACTCGAGAACCACCTGAAAAGATTCATTCTTACAGTTCTGTTTCCCTAGAACCACTCCCGGTACCAAATTGTCTTAAGCTGAGTTTTCTAGGGAAGCGAAATCAGTAACATGCAGATATACAAGGAAAGATTTATATATAAAGGAAACAGCTGATGCAATTGCAGAAGCTGAACGTCCCAAGTCCTGGCACAAGCCTCACGTGGCCACAGGAGCTTGTGAACCCAAGGTCAGCAGGTCAGAGACCAGAGTTCTAGATCACCAATTGTGTAGGTTGGTAGGTCTGG
This sequence comes from Heterohyrax brucei, assembly GCA_028571685.1. Taxonomy (NCBI): domain Eukaryota; kingdom Metazoa; phylum Chordata; class Mammalia; order Hyracoidea; family Procaviidae; genus Heterohyrax; species Heterohyrax brucei. The sequence continues at coordinate 112,433,783 of CM053148.1, forward strand.
TGGTGAGATGGAGCTGCAGAGGCTGGTGAACTCAGGAGTGGCAGGTCAGGGAACAGGAGGCTCAAGCTATGTGAGCAGACTGGCCATAGGTGGTGGAAGGCAGAGAGACGAGATCTGAGGGGCAGAAAGCCACCACGGGCCCTGCCCTGCCACTTGATACAGCCGCCAAACATGGAGTAGCAAAATTGACCTAATCCTGACCACCACACTGGATAAAATGACATAGTAGGCTGCTGCTAGTCAAAACAACGTACCTGTAATTTTCCATCCCTGAATGGACAAAGGACCTTCTTAGTGCCAAGTGAGACGTTTCTCCTTTGCTCTGTATTCTGTCCCTTCCTGCCACTTGAGAGACTTTAATCCACCAACTGTCCTCCACATCTCTCACCAAGATCCTTCCACCTCTCTGCATGATAACCCCTCTTCAATCTCATAAAATCTGCCTCTAACTACTGCCCTCTTTCACCTTTCTTTGTCAACCATAATTCTGAGAACTGTTTTTATTTTTCTCCACTTTTTCATCTTTAATTTATTCCTCAACTGTTACTGCTTAACTCCAATTGCTTTACGAAGTCTGGTTAGAAGTGAGGCAGTGAGATTTTGTCTCACTCACTTTGGACACATTATCAGGAGCAACCAATCGCTATAGAAACAAGTCATTCTTGGTAAAGTAGAGGGTCAGTGAAAAAGAGGGGGACACTCCCCCCAGACAGGTGGACTGACATAGTGGTTACAACAATGGGAAGGACATAGCAGTGATTGTGAGGGTGTCACAAGACTGGGCATTGTTTCATGTTGTTACACATAAGGTAGCTATGAGTTGGAGCCAGTTTGACAGAGCCTAACAATAACAACAGCTATTTGCCACTTCCCATGAAAGCTGTGAATCTTTGCACTTATTTGGACTATATGGATATTTGGTTCTTTAAAGTGACCGTTCTTGTATCCTTGAGTTGCCTTTCACCCTTGATTTCCGTAAACAAGAACTTGACTGTCTCTGACTTACTTCATTTTCTTGTCTCTACACCCTTGGTGTAGTGGTCAAGTGTATGGCACTAAGCAAAAGGTGGGCAGTTCAGATCCTCTAGGCACACCTTGGAAACTCTATGGGGCAGTTCTACTCTGTCTACAGGTACAGGATCACTATGAGCCAGAATCAATTCAACTGCAGTGGGTTTGTTTTTTTGGTTTTGTACATCCTTCAGACCACTCTAACCTGGCTCCTATTGAAGCTACTTCACTATAACAGATTGAGTGACTGGGCTAACATATCATGAAGTCAGAACTTGAATGCTCTTCTGCTAGTCCAAGACCCACAACATTTTAATTACATATCCTACTGAAAATATAATATTACATTTCCCCATTTTAAATCCTCTATCTAGATAGAGGCTTGAGAACAGAAGGTATATTGTTGGTAGTCCTTTCACTGAATAAAACACAGATTGGAGTTTTTAGAAACCTATAGCAGAAAAACATGGTAAAAACCTATTGAAGCTACTGTGATTCTCCCTCCCTTTTCATTCTGACACTTCCTACATCATTTTGGCTGGTACATTTATTAGAATGAGTTTTCTTGAATTCTGATTCTTGCCTTTACATTTCAAAAGTTTTAACTTGTTACTAAAATATAATATGCAGGGGAGGTGATTGAACACAAAAGAGAGATGTCTTTGTGAAAGATTTCAGGGCTTTAAATTTGGTTTTATTTGCTGTCTGTAATACATGACAGAATATTTAAAGATCTATTTTGAATTAAAATAGATCTTTGAATTCACTGGTGAGAGTTTAAAGTGATTCATAGTCCTTTATTTGGTAATAATGATTGTTTTTATAATTTTTCTTTATTTTGAAATAACTTTATATTCACGAAAACCAAACCCATCACCATCTAGTCTGTTGTCCCATAGGGTTCATAGAAAACCCTAAGGGACAGAGTGAAACTGCTCCAGAGGCTTTCCAAAGAGCGCCTCTTGATTTGAACTGCTGACTTTTTGGTTAGCAGCCATAGCACTTGACCACTATACCACTAGGGTTTGCATAAATTCAGAGAAAGCTATGGAATATTGTGCAGAGGCTCTGTGTGCCTCTTTACTCTGTTATCTCCAGTAGCTTATTTTACATCAGAACTAGAAAGTTAGCATTGGTATACTGTGCCTATATGTTTCTTTGTCTGTTTGTCACATGTGTTGATTCCTGTGACCACCACCACAAACAACACACAGAACTATTTCATCCCCACAGATGTCTCCCTCATGCTGCACCTTTTTAGTCACAGCCACACACTTCCTCACCAATCCTAGCCCCTGACAGCTGCTACTCCATTTTCTGTCTCCACAATTTAGGCATTTTTGAGAATGTTACATAATGAATTCATATAGTTTGTGAACTTCTGAGATTCACTTTCTTTCCACTTAACACAATACCCCTGAGATCCTACCCAATTTACCATAGTCTATTCCATTTTATTGCTGTGATTGTCTTTTGTTGCTTTGTAGTTGAAGAGATTTACATTTTAACTGTTACAATATCTCTCAATAATGGACTAACATGAAAACCACCTGAACTATACACATACACTATGGAAATAATGGATAGAAAATGAAACAATTGAAATCTAACAATATCTGATGGCGAATTCTAGAAGGAGAACCGAACTTTGCTTTGTCAAGTGTGGATGGATCCTGCATGCTATAGTTTGACTGCGTCTGAAAGCTTCCTTTGTTAAATAACAGTTGTCAAAGTTTGCCATATTCCTTCAGCTTTTTTTTTTTTTAACTTTATTCTACTTTAGGTTAAAATTAGTTTCTCATTAAAGAATTTATTCACAGATTGTTTTGTGGTGTTACTTATAATACCATTGTGTTAACTGTCTTCTCCTTTTCCTTTTCACTCTAGGTTCTCTGTGTCCATTTGACCAGTTTTTGCATCCCTTCCTGCCTTCTCATCATTGCTTCTAGATAGATGTTGCCCAGTTAATTGCATATAGTCAGTTGAACTTGAAGAAGCCCATTCCTCATGTGTGTTATTTTTTGTTTTACAGCCCCGTCTAACCTTTGGCTGAAAGGTGGAAATCAGGAGTGACTTCACTTTTTATTCAGCAGAGTGTCCAAGGCCATAGCCTCAGCAGTTCTTCCAGTCTCTGTAAGAACAGTAAGTCTAGTCTTTATTTGTAATTTCAATTTTTTCTACATTTTCCTTTTTTAAAAATGAAAGTTTACAATTCAGTCAGTTTGTTTCACAGAAACTTAGTGTTCTACTTTTTTCAGGCGCTCTGTCTGGGATTCTCCACTGTGATTCCTGTCATTGTACCATCTAGCTCTGGGCTCAGGCTAACAGAGGCTTTAGCTCATGTGTTCCATTAGTCTTTTGGACTCGTGTTTTCCTTCTGTCTTTGGTGTTCTTCATTCTCCTTTACTTCAAATTTGGTGGAACCAGTCGATATATTTTAGATGGCCGCTTAAAAGCATTTAAGATCGTACATGCTACTCACCAAAGTAGCATGTAGAACATTTCTTTTTGAATTATGTTATGCTACTTGACCTAGATGTCCACCGAAACAATGGTCCCCAGCCCTCAGTCACAGTCACTTGGTCCCTCAAGGTGTCTGCATGTGTTTAGGAAGCTTCTCTGGCTTTGGTTTGGACATGTTGTGCTGGCTTTCACTGTGTTGTGTATTGCTTTCCTTTCAGCAGAGTTAACACTGGTGATGAAAACTCTTTTTTATTTGCAATTGTATGTTTGAAAGGGCCAGGAAGAATTAAAATGTTAATTTGTCATCTTAATTATAGTAGTTGTACTATTAGTTGGATTAACAAAAGAATGAAAAGTGCAGGAGAGGTTGAGAATCCTGGTCCGTAGAGTGAGGCTACTTAAAGAAAACACGTTCCATGTGTGTTGTTTGAAATGCTAGACTTCTATGAAGTTCAACATCCCAGAAAACTAAAATAACACAAATTTAACCTTTCATTGAAGATTTCCAAAGAATGCTACTCACGCCTCACTCACTACTGGTCACTTTTTTTTTTCATTTTCCACTCCCCAAATCAAAGTTGATTAGATTAGGACAGAACTTCTGTAATCCCATTCAGGTTACACTGTATATTCTCTTTTCCAGAAAAGGATGAATATTAACTATTCACCAACTCACAACAGTAGTTTTTACAAAGAGACAACCTATTGCAATGAGTTATTCAACCCCAGATGGGCTAGAACAGAAGCTTAAATGCCTAGGATTTTATTTGAATAAGATCATTTCCCCCAAAAAACCCATAAAATAATTATACTTACTAAATTATTGAAGTCAGAGAAATCATAGTAAAATATTACCACATACTGATGAGAACATTAAAGTCTTACTCTAAAATTTCCATAGCAGAACAGTGTCTAGATTCTTTGTATAGAGGAGACACAACAGGCTGGAAAACTTTACAGACTGCAAATCTAAAAGCTTTGTATTATAAAACCAAGTTTTGACGTAGTCTCTAGTGCAGAAAGTCTCTGCCCCAGAAAGAAATAGATTTTTGTCTATCAGAGATCATACTCAAGTTATTTTTAAAGCCTAAAAAATCCTCTAGAACTAAAAGGCAACCAGTACGGAACCTCAGAATTGAAAGAACAAGCTGCATTCCGGTCTTATTAAAGGAGAACGGTGTGATCAAGGTTCCCGAGAACAGATAAACCTGTATGATCCTCTCCTTCCAAAGCCCAGCTGATAGACAGCATTACTCTATGTGAACTTGTGTAACTGAAGCCCCTGAGGTTTTATTTCAATCTGTGTATGTGGAACAATACTCTCTTCTAAGTGTAGTTGTAATTTGTACTCTCTCAAGTACAATCTCAGAAACAAAATATAAAATAAAAAATGAAGATAATTTGTACAAAAAAGGAAAAGTAACCTGTTAAATTTTTGTTTGTACTCATGGTCTAGGCTAAAATTATTCTAACATCTTAACTTAAAGCAATAGTCATGTGTTTAGTTGAATTCTGGCCCTAAAGTCATTTCTAAAGTATGTCATATTTTTAATACCAAGATGTTTTTCTTCCAGAATGTACTTTGTAAATATTTCTGATGTTTGCAGCATGTGTGTTGGAGTACCCTGTTATCAAATGCAGTAAATTTGATGCCATTGATGTGACATGAATGTGTCAGTGAGTCTTCACCACCATCCATCCCCACTTTCTTTTTCAAACAAGGTGAGAACATGGCTTATGCTGTCTGACAACTAAGTCCGTGAACTTAATTGTTCTACATACTTGATTGCTGAATATCACAATGGTCACTGTCAAAGTACTCCCCTTGGGAAGCCATGCACTGATGCCAGTACCTAGTCCACCCTTCAAAGCAGTTTGGGAACTCTTTCTGGAATGGCCATTGTGCACGGTGACACAGTGGCAAGTTCACAAACTTAAGTGCATAATTGTCTGTCAGGGAGTTTTTAGCCAGTAAACAAAGAACTGTATTTGAAACACCCTCCCTACTCACCTGATCTGGCCCCCGATGACTTTTTTGTTTACCCAAAGATAAAGGAAATATTGAAAGGAAGACATTTGGATGCCATTCAGTTCCAGAAAAAAAGTTCCAAAGTTGTGTTGAAGGGTGGACTAGGCGCTGGTGTCAGTGCATAGTTTCCCAAGATGAGTAATCAAAGGTGACAGTAGTGCTGTTCACCAATGACATATGTAGGACTTCTTCTAGCATGAGTTTGCAAACTTAGTTGACTGTCCTGGTAAGTCTTTTTTTACCAAAAACAAAATAAAATTTCCTGGAATTACTGATAACACTGTGCATGGCTGAAATTCTAATTATTTGAATTAAAATATTTTTCAGACTGTTTGGGCATTTTGTACTTCAATTTTTAAGTCTCAATTTTTTATTTGGAGACAGAATATCTTCTCTATTCTGAAAGGATTATTTTTGCAGTTTTGCTCAGTCATCTATCCATTGGATTAAAACTTCTTTAGGAGTATGGGTTTTTCTCATCAGCAGATCTCCAGCACTTAGCAGGCAGCAGGCAGCCACTTCTTTCAAAACCTTTTTAAGGAGCACTCAGTCTGTGCTTGCCCTGTTACAGGCACTGAGGACAAACTCAACGTCCTGGTTCTTGTGGAGCTGACATTTCTCGGGAAGCAGACAGATGGTAAACAGATAATCAAATTAACATGTAAAAGCAAGTACCAAAAACACTGCTGTCAAATTGATTCCAGCTCATAGCAACCATAAGCAACAGCGTGAAACTGCCTCCACAGTGTTTCCAGGGAGTGGCTGGTGGATTTGAACTGCTGACATTTGGATTAGCAGTCAAACATTTAACCACTGTGCCACCAGGGATCCAATAAACACATGGTGAATTATAAAAAGACTAGCTTGAAGACAAAGAATAATAAGTGAAGGAGAATGCCAACTTTAAACATCTTTGTAATTTAATAAAGGAGAAAAAGTATAGCTCTGAAAGGACCAAGTATTTTCCCAAATTACCCAACTATACTGTAGCAGTAAGAATGTCTACTATTTTTTTTTTCAAACTACGAAGCTAGTATCAATCCCGCTATAATGCCCAGCTTTTAATGTTAGAGATGGGAGGAAAACACGATTCTATAGCATTTCAAGCTCCTTTTCATGAGTTTGAATCTTTGAATGCAGACCTCCCATTTTAAATGTGTATTCTTCAAGCTTAATTGTGTCTTAACTACACAAATTAGATTTATTACTTTGAAAATGAAATTCCAAGTTTTTCACTTGGGAATGGAATTTTATGGAAGTTTTGTAGGAATTTTCCAGAGGAAAGTAATTTTTCTGTTTAGGACAAATTACTTTGCTGATTTTCTTTCAGCAAAATTTAATTTCATGTTAAGCGTAACCAGAAACTTGAAAGAAATCTTTTGCTGTGGATTTGCCCTGTGCAGTGAGCTGTCAGATCTCTTGACTGCTGCTTCCAAAGGTGTTGATTGTAAATTGAAGTAAAATGAAATCCCTAACAAACATCCCTCTTTTTTTCGTTTATCACCGTGATGTTGCTTATTGGTCCATTTGTGAGGAATTTTGTTTGCTTTATGTTGAGTTGTCTGTAATATGTTTGTGTAAACCAAAACCAGACTCTTTGCCTTCAAGCCAGTTCTGACTAATAGTGACCCTCATGGAGTAGAACTGCCGCATAGGGTTTCCAAGGCTGTAATTATTTTTGTTACTGTTTTTGAGACTACACCTAGCAAAACATGTACTTCTGCATATGCAATTCAGTGATACTGACCACATTCCATTTGTGCAACGATTCTTACCCTTCTTTTCAGAGTTGTTTCTCAATTAGCATAAAGAGTGGTTTCCCATTACCATAAACTCTCTGCCCCTATGGTTTATATCTAACCTTCGAGTTACTCTTGTCATCTTGATTGCACATAGATCTTAGAAAAACATAATGCTCAAAGTGAATTTTTTTTTTTTACTGGTTAAACTAAAATATTATTTGGTTTTAAGAAGATAAGGGAATATAACAGGTATAATGATTAAAGATTATCTCAGGGTAATAGTTTCAGAAGTTTATCTACCCTCCATGATTCTAGAAAGTCTGGATGCAGTGAATGAGAAGTTGAAATTTTCTTCTGCATTTTCTCCCTTTCAATCAGGATTCTTCAGTAGGAACTTGAATCAGAACATTTAGTAATTTTAGCCCGGCACTAACCAGATTTTCTGGTCTCTTGGCAGCCAGGCCAAGTGCCGTCGAGTCAGATCGGAAACCATTGTTCATGGAGGGAAATAGACACACATTCTATATTTTCCTCCTATTCCTGACTCTTGCTCTGTTGCTATAAGCAAGTAGACACTTACTCGGCCTTGGTTGGCTGCTAGCAAGCTTTTAAGACCCCAGGCCCTACTCAACAAACTAGGAGGTAGAACAGAAGCCTTAAACACATTATTAGGCTAAGTAACTGGGATGTCCCATGAAACCATGACCCAAAAACTCCAAACCAAATTCCATAAGCAGCCTCATCAGTTACTCTGTTTGTCAGTGTTGTAAACGTATCTGTTACACAACTTTTGCCAATTCAACTTTTTATGGGTGTACAAATTATCAACAGCAATTAAAGTAATTGGTGGTTCAGCCCTCCACATTAATCAATACAATCTTGCCATCGCCATTAATTCCTCTTTCCTTGCTTCCTCCCACACCTGGTAACTTCTAATAGTTTGGTCTTTGTACATTTGTCCTTTTATTGTCTTTTTATATGAATAAAGTCATACAATATTTTTGTTATTGACTTATTTCACTCAGCATAATGTCTTCAAGCTCCATCCACACTGTGGCATGTGTTAAGATTTCATTTCTCTTACTGGCTAAGTAGTATTCCATTGTATATATTTACCATGTTTTGTTTATCCATTCATCTCTGAGCATTTAGGTTGGTTCCACATTTTGACTATTGTGAATACTGCTGCAGTCAAGATTAATGCATAATTCTATGTTTGAGTCTCTGTTCAAGTTTTATGAGCACATACATATGAGTAGAATTACTGCTTTATATCTTAGTTTTGGCAACCCTGGTGCCATAACATTTAAGTACTACATCTGCTAATCCAAAGGTTGGCAGTTTGAATTCACCAGGCACTCCTTGGTAACTTTATTGAGCAGTTCTGCAGTGACCTATAGGGTTACTATAAGTAGAAATCAACTCTGATAGCAGTGGGTTGGGTTTGGTTTGTGGTAGTTCTATTTTTAGTCTTCTGAGGAACTGATACACTGTTTTCCACACTGGCTGTACCATTTTGTATTTCTACTAGCTGTAGCTAGGGGTTCCGACTTCTGCACATCCTTGACAACATTTTCCATGTTTCTTCTTGCTTTTTATCTTAATCTTTCTAGTCATGATGAAATGGTATCTCATTGTGGGTTTGATTCGCAATCTTGTGATGGCTGATGACACTGAACATTGTTTCATGTTTTTGGTGGTCATTTATATGCCATCTTTAGTGAACTGTCTGTTCAAGTCCTTTGCCCATTTTATGACTGGGCAGCCTTTTTGTTAAGTTGTCGAAGTTTTACATATATTTTGGTTAGTACAGTCATATGAAATATATGATTTCCAAAGGTATTCTATTGATAGTTTGTCTCTTTTTTTTTGGCATCTGTTTTGATGAGCAGAATTGTTAAGTTTTTACAGGATGCCACTTTTTAGTTTCTTCTCATATTTATGTTATTGTTTTTATATAAATAATCCATTGTTAAAAGCTAGGCCTGACAGTGTTGACTCTGCATTTTCTTCTAAGAATTTTGTGGCTTTAGATTGCACAATTAGGTCCTTAATTCATTTTGAATTTCTTTTTGTGTGTGGTGTGAGGCATGGATCCTCCTTTATTTTTCTGCATGTGGAAATCTAGTTTTCCCAAGACCATTTATGACAGTTAAAATTGTGTGTCACCTTAGCTGGGCCATGATTCTCAGTGTTTTGGCAGTTGCATAGCATTGTGGTCACCTCCGTGATAGAATGAGCTGAATGGTACTGGTGGGGGTGGGGCCTGTGGTGGCTCACTGCCCTCTCAGCCTTCATCTTTCAGCCTTCAACTGCCTATTTCCTTCCTGCTAACCTCACCAAAGTTTTCAATTTGTTGTGGATCCAGCAGCTACCTCTTCCTTGTTTTCTGGGTGTCCAGTTCTTGGGACTGGAGCTAGTAGCTTACCTTGTTTATCTTGGAATTCATCAATCGCCACAGCCTGCAAGTAAGAGTCCTTTTCCCTGACTTGCTGATCTTGAGTTTCCCTGCCCCTGCAGTTCTGTGAATCAAGGAAAACCTTGCAGTCTTGCCTGCCATCTTGGGATTTGCTGACCTTCACAGCCTATGAACAGGAACTCTGCTCTCTGACCTGGAGTCCTTGGATCTGCTAGCTTCTACAACTGCATAGGGCTTGTATCCTGATCCACAGCTTGAAATAGTTCAACCTCTAGAATTATGTGATCTGTTTCCTTGATTTAAATCTTTCTCTCTATATATTTAGACTTTTCACTGGTTTTTCTACTCTAAAGAACCTAGCCTAAGACATTGAGAGATTCTTCTTTCTTAATGGACTTAGCACCCTTGTTGAAAAATCAGCTTACCATGTATATATAGATTCATTTCTGGACTCTCAGTTTTATTCCATTGGTCTGTATATCTGTTGTAATAACAGTACCAAGCTGTTTTGATTACTGTAGCTGTATAATATGTTTTAACATCAGAAAATGTGAGTCTTTCTACTTTGTTCTTCTCTTTCAGCATTGCTTTAGTTATTTGGAGCCTCTTTCCATTCTGTATAAAGTTGGGAATGGTTTTGCTATTTCCGTAAAGAAAGCTATTGGGATTTTGATCAGGATTGCATTGAATCTGTAGATCACTTTGGGTACTACTGACATCTCAACAAGATTAAGTCTTTCTATCCATGAACATGGAACCTCTTTCTATATACTTCACTGTTCTTTAATCCATTTGGTAGTCTTTTCCAAGACTCTAAACTTTATGGACACAGAGTGCCACACCCTTGCAAGCAGCTCATGAATTTGAACTTACGGCCTTTTGTTAGCAGCCGTGTTCTTAACCATTGCTTCACCAGAGCCCCTTTGTGTTAACAGTCCTATAATGTATCTTCCCACATTTTCTCCTAGTTGCTACTCTGTTTCTAATTTCTTTTTACTAAAACAAAATTTTATTATGCACTTATTTTGTTGTTTTTTCTTTCATTTAACAGTATATTTTCATCTTCTGATAAATACAAAACCCACTGCTGTTAAGTCAGTTATGACTCATAGCAACCCAATAGGTCAAAGTAGAACTACCACATAGAGTTTTCAAGGAGTGCCTGGAAATTTGAACCGCCAACCTGTTGGTTAGCAGTCATAGCTTTTAATAACCATGCCACCATGACTTCCCATCTGATGAACATGTAACTGTAGTTCCATATTATTGTTCAAATTCCATTACACAAGTATCATACAAACACGTATGATTTTACTTAAATGGAGGATGTCTTGCTGGTTTATTTTTTTCTACTAGTTTTTTTTTTTAACTTCTCCGTAAATCCTTGTCCAGAAATTTCATTCTAAACCCCAGATAGTGGTCTATTAAAATCTACTTATGCAACTGTCCACATGTAGAGGGAGTCTATGGGTGGTTTAAATGGTTCAGCACTGGACTACTAATTGAAAGGTTGGCTGTTGCAGCCCACCTGGAGGCACCTTGGAAGAAAAGTCTGGCAACCTACTTTCAAAAGTCCACAGCCATAAAAACTTTATGGGGCAGTTCTGCTCTACACACTTAATACTGCCATGAGTTAGGACTAGTTTGTTTTTAATAGAGAGTATTATTAGATTTTTTTTTAAATGTGCACTTATTTGCATTTGACTTTTATTGCTTCATATTGCTTCATGAGGATCCCTCAGGTCTACTAAGCTAATTCACTCATTCTAAGGATAGCTTAATAACCCATGTTGTTGTTGTGTTATAATTAATCCAGCCATTCTTCTATGACATTTTTGTAATAGTGATATAGTGAACATCCCTAATGAATTATTCTTTAATTTCTGTAGGCTATGTATACAGAAGTTATACTGTAAGATCTAAAGACATACAACATTTAAATTTAAGTAGCTATTACTAGATTCCTCTTCCAAAGAATTAAAAAACTGACAATTTACATTCCTATAAACAATAGAAAGAGTATATTTTCCCAACATTCCGCTAGCAATAAAGGATTATTGCAAGTCTCTGATAGAGGTGAAATAGTAATTTATTGTAACTCTCCTGTACATGCCTTTGACTAACAGTTTCATCCTATTTTTGTGTTCATTGGACTGTGAATTTTTTCTAGTATGAGTTGTCTATAGTTTATTTCTCAATGTTCTGTTACATTTTGCCCTCTTGTTGTCAATTAAGTATTTTTATTGGATTTAACCTTTAAACTATCATCTTCATTACAAATTTTGTAGTAAAAATTTTGTTTGCTTTATATATTTTCTTTTCATCTTTTTCTTTTGGCTTTGTGTTTAGTGTTTACTAAGTCTTTATGTTTTTCTTTTTTTTATATTGATGTGTAGAATTGTTAGTTTCCTTTGTGGTTACCTTAGTATTTACTTGTATTTTTCTAAGTTTTAACTAGTCTTTTATTTCTTTATATTGCCTTAACTTCTTCTCTGTATGAAAACTATTTTTTTTTAGTCCTTTTTTGTTCAAGTATTGTCATCTTTTATGTAATGACATCTCCTTTCCCCTATTTTCAATGTCTTAGCTTTGATTTATTTTTGTGATTTCCATGTCTGGATTGGTATTTGCTCTGTCCCATGTTATACTCTTTGATTGTCATCTGATGTTATTGATTATCTAACCAAAGGACTTTATTTAGCATTTCTTGCAATTTTTGGTTTGGTTTTTGTAAGCTTTCCAAACTTCCATTTACCTGGAAGTCCTAATCTCATCATCATATTTGAAAGACAGTTTTGCTGGATATACGATTGTTGGCTGACAACTTTTTTCCATCAGTGCTTTTACATATCATCCTATTGCCTTCTTGCCTGCACAGTTTCTACTGAGTACTCCAAGCTTAGTCTTGTTAACTCTCATTTGTAGATCATTTTTTGTTATCCCTAGCTGCTTTTAAAGTTTTCTCTTTATTTTTGATTTTGGCTAGTTTAGTTATAATATATCTTAGTGACTTTCTTTTGGGATCTACCTTGTGTGAAATTTGATTAGTATCTTGAATAGATATCTTCCCATCTTTCATAGTATCAGGGAAGTATTCTCAACAGTTGTCCCTATATTTTATCTTATCTGTCCCAGTTCTGGTATTCCAATCACTTATAGATTATTCATCTTGATAGAGTACTGAATAATTCTTAGAGTTTCTTCATTTTTTTAAAGTTCTTCTATCTGATTTTTCCTCAAATATATTGGTATCAATTGCTGTATCTTCAGTCTCACTGATTCTGATTTCTATTGTATCAGTTCTTCTTCTTTGACTTTCTGTATGGTTGTGTAACTCTGAAATTTTATTGTTAATGATATGAATGTCTATTTGATGTTTTTCTATAGATTCTTGAAGCCTGTTCAGTTGGTCATTATGTTCTATTCTAAACTTCCTAATTTACTCAATTTCTGTGCCTGTGTCTTTCTCAACTTCTTCTGCATTTTGCCTGATGTCCTTCCTGATCTCTCGAAGAGCTGTATGTCTTAATCTTTTCTGTTCTACATCCAGTATTTCCAGGAAGTTGTCTTCAGCTGGATAGTTTCTTGATTCTTTGTTTGGGAGATTGGTGAAGTCATCGTGGTATACTTCTTTATGTGATCTAATGTTGAGCATTGTTTCTGAGTCATCAATGCCAAAAAAGTAATAAGTTACTGAAATTTTTATTGTGATTAAGTAAAAGTATACAATCCAAATCAGTTTTGCGTGCCCTCTTATCTGCAGCTTCTTCTGCTCTCTGTGCCCGGTGACAGCACATTCCTCCCTTTCATTCTATAGTTGTCGTATCTTCCCAACAATCTCCTGTTACCTCACTTCCACCCTTTTCTCTCCTAGCTAGAAAGAGACCAGTAGGACAGCATCCTTTAAATGCAGGACTATAAAGTACATAAACCATATGTTGTGTCCCTGAGTCTAGTCCATTTTTGTAAAAAGAGTGGACTTCAGTAGTATTTTCTGGTCAGGGACAGCAGCAGGTCTAGGGACCATGCTCCCAGGGGATCCCTGCAGGCTGTCAAGCCATCAGTTGTGGTCTTTTAGGAGAGTGCTTGAGCTGCACCACTATTTTTCTCATGTTGCCACAGAGCCTCAACATTGTGTCCCCCACCACAGCTGTCTTTGGCCAGGCACCATCTGGTTCTTCTGGTCACATGTTGATAAAATGTCCCATTCACATTGGTCCTTCTGTCACGTGAGATCTTCTTCCTCATGTCTTTGTTTTTCTTGGGATCATCTGTTCCAGATGATTTGGGACACCTCAGATGGCAGCTTGCTAGCTTATAAGACTCCAGATGCCACTCATCCATGTGGGCTGCAGAAGACTCCTTTAGCAATAGGCTAGTTTGTGGCATGGGTGTCCACAAAGAGAATGGTCCCCATACCCTGCCTGTACTACTCTGTTCTTACAGTATTGGGTTAAGATTAGATGAGTTTTTAGTGTATGGTGAAGTCTAGTTAAGTTGATCTACATTCTATTGTCTGCTGTCACTGCTTTCAAATTTCTGTCAACTATTGAATCTATGACCAACACTCTCCCTGCTTCCCACCCCGGTAGTCATGACAGAGTTTTTTATTCTGCACATAATTCAGTTTTTAAGTCCTCACAAGGGGGCTCATACAATATTTGTCCTTCTGCCACTGACTGATTTCACTAAACATAATGTCTTCCAATTGAAAACAGGTTATGAGATGCTTCCTAAAATCATTATTGTTTTTTGTTATTACATTAGTGTTCCATTGAATAAATGTACCATAGTTCCTTTCTGCATTCATCTGTTGATGGGCATCTGGGTTCATTCCATCTTTGCTATTGTGGACTGTGCTGCAGTTAAACATTTGTTTGCATCTATCTGTTCATGTAACAGCTTTTGTTTCTGTAGGATATCTTCAGAGCCATGGGATTACTGAATCAAATGGTATATCTATTTCTAGCTTTTAAAGCAAGTGCCAAATTGCTTTCCATAGAGGTTGTACCAATTTGCAATCCCATCAACAGTGTAGGAGAATGCTAATCTCTCCAAGGCTTCTCCAACATTTGTTGTTTTGTGTTTTTTGTATCATGGCCAACCTTGTTGAGTTGAAATGGTATCTCATTGTAGTTTTGATTTGGATTTCTTTAATAGCTAATGATTGTAAGCATTTCTTCATATGTCTTTTGGCTGCCTGGATGTCCTCTTTAGTGAAGTATCTGTCCATGTCCTTTGCCTATTGCTTAATTGGGTTATTTACCTTTTTCTTGTTGATATTTTGTAGTACCTTGTAGATTATGAAGATCAAACATTGATCCAGCATGTAGTTACCAAATATTTATTCCCATTCTGTAGGACGTCTTTTAATTCTGTTGATGAAATCTTTGGATGAGCAAAAATGTTTGATTCTTTGTAGTTACCACTTACCTGTTTTCTCTTCTGTTGAATGTGCTTTGTTTATCAGATTTTGAAGTCTGTCTAAGGTGTGTATTAGAACTTCTATTGTTGACCCTAATTTTTCTTGTATGATCTTTATTGTTTTAGGTTTGGTATTTAGGTCTTTGATCCAGTTTCAGTTAGTTTTTGTGTAAGGTGTGAGATATGGGTTTTGTTTCAGTTTTTTGTAGATGGATATCCAATTGTGCAAACACCATTTGTTAAATAGACTGTTTTAACCCAAGTTTACAATCTTAGGGGTTTCGTCAAATGTCAACTGTTCATAAGAAGATAGTGGCATCTCTGGGATCTCAATTCTTTTCCATTGGTCTATATGTCTCTTTTTGTACAAGTACTAGGCTGTTTTGACTACTGTGGTAGTGTAGTAGGTTCTAAAGTCGGTTAGTGAGAGGGCTCCAACTGTGTTCCTTATCTTCAGTAGTGCTTTACTTATCCAAGGTCTCTTCCTTTTCCAGATAAAGTTGGTGATTTGTTTCTCCATCTCATTAAAAAAATGTCACTGGAATTTGTATTGGGATTGCATTGTATATCTAGATGGCTTTAGATCAGATAGACATTTTCACAATGTTTAGTGTTCCTATCCATGAGCAGGATTGATTTCTCCATTTATGTAAGTCTCTTTTTGGTAAGGTCTTGTAGTTCTCTTTGTATAGGTTGTCTTATTTCTCTAGTTAGATTTATTCCTGGGTGTTTTATCTTCTTAGGGGTTATTGTAAATGGTATTGATTTGGTGATTTCTTCTTTGGTGATCTCTTTGCTGATATAAAAGAATCCTACTGATTTACTTATGTTTATCTTATATCCCGATATTTTGCTGAACTCTTCTGTTAGTTCCAAAAGTTTACTTGTGAATTCTTTAGGATTCTCTGTGTATACAATCATATCAACTGCAAATAGGGAGATTTTTACTTCTTCTTTGCAAGTGCAGATGCCCTTCATTTCTTTGTCTTGTCTAATTGCTCTGGCTAGAACCTCTAGTGCAGTGCTGAATGGAAGTGGTGAAAGTGGGCATCCTTGTTTAGTTTCTGTTCTCAGAGGGAATTCTTTTAGTTTCTGTCCACTGAGGATGATGTAGGCAGTTGGCTTTGTGTAGAGGTCCCTTATTGTGTTGAGGAATTTCCCCTCTTCCTATTTTGCTGACAGTTTTAACATGAATGTGTATTGGACTTTGTCAAATGCCTTTTCTGCATCAATTGACAAAATCAGGTGATTCTTAAATTTTGTGTTATTTGTGTGGTTGATCACCTTAATTGTTTTTGTGATGTTTAACCAGGCTTGTGTCTATGGTGTGAATCCAACTTGCTCATGATGAATTATTTTTTTGATAGGTTGTTGAATTCTATTGGTAAGGATTTTGTTGAAGATTTTTGCATCTAGGTTCATGAGTGATGTTGATCTGTAATTCCTGTTTTTTTATGCTATTTTTCTCTTGATTTGGCAGTGAGATTTTTCTGGCTCCATAGAATGAATCTGGGAGTAATCCATCCCTTTCTATGCTGTGAGATAGTCTCAGTAGTATTGGAGTTAATTTTTCTCTAAAAGTTTGGTAGAATTCTCAGGTGAAGCCATATGAGCCAGGATTTTTGGTTGGTGGTTTTATCTATCTATCTGTCTGTCTGTCTGTCTGTCTGTCTACCTGTCATCCTGTCTATCTATCATCTATCTATCTGTCTATCTATATCTATCTATCTACCTACTTATTGTGATTGAGTGAAAGTGTACAATCCAGTTTAAATTTGCGTGCCCACCTATATGCAGCTTCTACTGCTCTCCTTGCCTGGTGACAGCACACACCCCTTTTCTGTTCTATACAAGTTGTGTCCTCTTAACAATCTCCTATCCACTCTTCTCCACCCTCTCCACTCGAGGCCGGTAGGACAACATCCTATAGATGCATAGAATCATAAAATGCAGTATTTTGAAAACTTTTTCAATGTCTTCCTTTGTGATGGGTTTATGAAGTTCTGTCTCTCCTTGTGATAATTTTGGTAGGTGATATGAATCTAGGAATCTGTCCATTTCCTCCAGGTTTTCAAATCTGTTAGAGTACAGTCTTTCGTAGTATTGTGTTATTATGATACATTTGATTTGAGTTGGGTCTGTTGTGACATCTCCCACCTCATTTATTATTTTTTATTTTTGGTAAGTTTAGCCAAAGGTTTATTAATTTTGTTGATCTTTTCAAGGAAGCAGCTTCTTGTTTTAAGTTTTTCAATTGTTCTTCTATGCGCTAATTCATTTAATTCTGCTCTCATCTTTATCCGACTCGATGGCACTTGGCTTTGGCTGGCTAATCTTTATTATCTGTTTTCCTCTGGTGCCTGAAGAGTTACTCTGTTTCTTTCTACTTGTTCAAACTGTAGGGTTAATTCTTTGGTTTGGGTCCTTTCTTCCTTCCATATGTGTGTATTTGTAGAGCTAAACTGACCTCTGAGCACCACTTTTGCTGTAATCCATAGGTTCTGGTAGGATGTGTTTTCATTTTCATTTGATTCCATAAATTTCTTAATTTCATCCTTTATTTCTTCTATAACCCATTGCTTCCTGAGCAAGCTGTTGTTCAGTTTCCATGATTTCAAATTTCTACCTATTTTTTATTTGCTGTTGATTTCAACTTTTATGACTTTATGGTCCAAGAAGATGCTTTGCGATATTTCACTGGTTTGGATTTTCTTGAGACTTGCTTTATGTCCCAATACATGGTCTATTCGCAGAATGTTCCTTGTGCATTGGAGAAGAAGGTGTACTTATCTCTCTGTGGGTAAATGGTTCTGCATATGTTGATGAAGTCTAGATGGTTAATTGTCACAATAAGATCTTCTGTATCTTTACTGAGCTTTTTTCTAGATAATCTGTCCACTACTGAAAGTGTAATGTTGAAGTCTCCAACAATTATTGTGGAGTAATCTATCTCATTTTTTCAATGTAGTCAGTGTTTGATGTATTTAGATGTTCTGTTATTGCCAAGTCAAAGCCATTCTGATATTAGATGCATAAATATTTAATATTCTTATGTCCTGCTTATGTATTGAACCTTTCAGCAAATAGATAGTGGTCATCCTTGTCCACAATGGTAGATTTTACATTAAAGTCTATTTTATGTGAGGTTAGTATTGCCACTCCTGCTCTTCTTTGTATGTTGTTGGCTTTGTGTATAATTTTCCATCCTTTAGTTTTCAGTTTGTTACTTCTTGTAGGCAACATACAGATAGATCATTTCTTTTGATACAGGATGTCACTCACTGTCTCTGTATTGGAGCATTGTATCCATTTACATTCAGTATAATTATTGATAAGTATGTGTTTAGTGCTGTGTTGGTGCATTAATGTGAACAGATACTTGCACACGAATGTTTATTGCAGCACAGTCCACAATAGAAAAAAGATGGAATCAACCCAGATGCCCAACAACTTATGAATAACTAAGCAAACTATAGTATACTCAGTGGAACACTATGCAATGATAAAGAACAATGATGATTTTAGGAAGCATCTCATAACTGGTTTCAATTGGAAGACCTTGTGTTGAGTGAAATCAGTCAGTGTGACAAGGACAAATATTGTATGGGAACCCTACTGTAAGGACTTAAAAACAGAGTGATGCATAGAAGAAAACACTCTTTGATGACTGCAAGGGAGGGGAGGGAGGGAAGGAAAGTGTTGGTTATATATTAGATAGTTGATAGAAATTTGGTTGGGTGAAATCAGTGGCAAATTAGAAAGCAGATGAATTTAACTGGACTTCAACATAAACTGAAAACTCTTCCAATCTTAACCCAATATTGCAAAGATAGAGTAGCAGGAGTGGGAGTCTTGGGACCATTCTCTCACAGAATATCGAGGCCAACTGGCATAACTAGCCTATTGCTAAGAGAGTCTTCTCCACCCCATATTGGTGAGTGGCATCTTGGGTCTCAAAAGCTATCAAGCTGCCACCTGAGGTATTGCCCCAACTCAACTGAAACAGTTGATCACCAGTAACAACAATGACATGAGGGAAAAAGAACCCAGAAGACAAAGACCCACATGAATTGGTAAGTATATCAGCATGTGACCAGAAGACCCATATGGTTCCCAGCCACCAGCAGTGACAACGTGCTGGGGCTTACAATGTTGAGTCCCAGTGGCAACACAAGAAAAAAAGGGATGCACTCAAAGAACTCCACTAATAGACTGCAAGTGGTGGTCCAAAGGCCTGGAAGTTCCCCTGGGAGCATGGTCCCTAGACCTGATGCTGCCCCTGATTATATATCACTACTTAGATCAACTCTTTGGATAGGAATAGATTGGACTTGGGGACACAGAGTGACCATATCATATGTGCACTTTATCATTCTATGCTTCTATAGGATGTTGTCCTACTGGCCTCTTACTAGAAGGGTGTGGAGGGAGAAGAGGAGAGGACAGCATATGGAACTGAAAGGAGGAGTGCGCTGTTACTGGGCAGAGAGAGCAGAGGGAGCTGCAGATAGGTGTGTATGCAAATTGAAATTGTAAACTTTCACTCAACACACAATAAAAAATAAAATAATAATAATTATGGATATCAGAGCTATATGGTGCCATAGCTTTTCCTGGTTTGCATTCATTTTGGTTTAAAGGGTTTAGCTTTGTATTAATTTCTTTAAAATTTTAGTAACCATTTTGATTTCCTCTTCAAATTATCTTCAGTAGTCCTTCTTAGTTTCTCAGTAGTAAAGATTTAAAAGGAATGCCATTTGTTTATTTTTCTATTTTATTTAATAAGAAAAACATTTATTTGCAATATACAGAACTGAACTTGCTGACTGTGTTATTTGTTTACATTTTTTCTATAGTTTGAGATGTTCTTTCTGTTTAAATTCCAAACTACTTGATCTTCTTTTCAGTTATCTACTATGGTTGGTTTTTGTTGTGTGTGTGTTTTTTTTTTTTTTGTTTGTTTTTTTATGTTTATAAATCTTAGGTTTGTAGTTGTAGAAGTAAATTTTAGGGTTTTTTTTTTAATGTTTTAAGCATTTTTTGGTTTGGTTTGTGGTTCATGTCTCCTCAAGCACCTCTAGTGGGAATCATTCCTAATTGGTGTCTCTCTGTCAGTGTCTCTCTCACTTTTTGCTGCTATCTACCTCTTTAAGTATGTTATGTTTTTTAACTGTTCTGTAGAGTTCTATTCTGTCTCGTGGAATTTCTGCAGTGCTGGAAGTGCCAAGAATGATGGGTAACACTGTGGTTAGCACTATGGTCCTTTTTCTTATAGACACTGGTATGGCAGTAGCAGTCAGTCAAATTGTTAGTCTCCCAGGCATCTAGAAGTAGCTCTCTGCTCTTCAGCCCCTTCTACTTTCCAACCATTAGGAGTAGAGAGAATTTAGCCCACCTGATTAGCTGCTTCTTGGTCCTATGAGGCAAAACCGTGCAAACCTTATAAACTCTTACTTTAAATATCAGTCTTCATCTTTTCCTGATGTTACAGCTCTTCCTAAAATCAGCTTTGGTTAAATCTTTAGTATCTACCAAAGCAGTTATTGAGACTTTTTTCCAAAACATACAGTGAAAGTCCTGCAATTCCTTTTTTTTTCCCTCTTAATTGCCTAGCAAATATTAACAACTGATTCGGAAAAAGAAATATATTTGATCTGATATTCACAATAGAAAGAAAATGAGGTGCTTTAGGTTTCCGTCTTTCTAGAATGCCTTTCTGCAACTCACTGCATTATTTGATAAGCAAGATAAGGAATCATTTAAAACTCAAGTCTGTAAAAGTAGTTGTATTTGAACATGTTTGTAAGTATAAAGCATTCAAAGAAACAGTCCATACTTACTTATCTGTTGCTGCCTAACTGTCTGCCAGCGGAAAGAAGACAGGACACACGGATACGAGCCACCTTGCAAGTTACTTGCTTTATTCTTCTTCTTTTATTTCCTGGTGCTTGCTCAATCTATATCCTAGTTTCCTCCAACCTTCATGTGCCACGCTCTCCCAAAACGGAGGCCCACAATAGGCTAGCGGGAAGCCACTGCCCGCAGGCATGCGCCATGAAAGCCCTAGGTCTGGTAAACAGGGGTGTGGTCGGGGTGCGGTTCTGGCCCTGGGCGCCATCTCGGGCCGCTGCGTCCCGCTTACCACACTTATATAGATTTGACATTTATACGTGTTCATTGTGGCATGCTCGAAACAAACTGCTTCCTTCAAATAATTTCTTCCAACATAACTAAGGAACACATATCTCAAATCAGTTGTTAGTACAGTTATTAAAGCAAAAAGGATTAAAGAAAAACAACTTTCAGAATATGCAGCAATTTTCTCCTAAATATCCAACAGTGTAAATATGTGCATTTATCAAACTGCAATATTGTAGAAAAATGTGTAGCTTGCATCCATACTTGTAAAAGTAAGTTTCACGTAAGTGGTTCTTACAAAGTTCAATCTGTAGGCCCCACATTAAGTTTTTAAACTCTGAAAATCTCAGAAGAGAGTTCTTCAGACATTATTAGTAAAGATGGTATTGGCTTCTGTTTGATCCTTTCATTAGAATTACAGCCTATGTTGCCCTTTTATTTCTCCAGACTCATTTGTGCTTTTATGTCTTGTTCTATTCCTTTGTGATATTGTTTTATGTGGGACTATTCTGAGAAGCCAAGAACTATTTTGTCATGTTCACATTTCCGCCCTGAAAAGCACACTGAATATGAGGCAAAATGGAGACAAGCAGAAGAAAATTGCCCCTGGAGTTTTAGAAATGCAACTTGGCCAATATAGTTATGGCAGATCAAACTGAAATATTTCTCAATAAAAAGAAAATTCTAGGTACACTTCTCTAGTTCTGATAAGAATGAATTCAAGTTACTAAGTCATCATAAGTTATTATTTAAAACCAGATTGTAATGCGTAGAAAGAATATTAAACATATATTCCTTGTTTGGAATTATTTTCCCTATGTAGAGTCAACTATGCATATATATAAAACCCATTTCCATCAAGTCATTTCTGACTCAGCTATCCTATGGGACAAAGTAGAATAGCCCCATACAGTTTCCAGGGAGTGTTTGGTGGATTCAAACTTCTGACATTTTGATTAACAACAGCAATGCTTAACTACTACACATCAGGGTTTCCTTACACACACACATCACACAGACACACATGTGTGTGTGTGTGTGTAAAACATATTCCAATTATCTTCCAAAATAAATCTTCAAAATCTGACAAACTACAATCAACAGATGAAAAAATAGATAAATGGGAACTATTAAGAATCAAACACTTTTCCTCATCCAAAGACTTTATCAATAGAATTAAAAGAACACCTACAGAATGGGAAAACATGTGTGGCAACTATGTGTCAGACTGATGCCTGATTTACATAATCTGTAACGTACTACATAATGTCGATAAGAAAAAGATAAATAATCCAATTAAGCAATGGACAAAGGAGATGGACAGACGCTTCTCTAAAGAGGAGATCTAGGCAGCCAAAATACACATGCGAACATGCTCACGATCATTAGCTATTAAAGAAATTCGAATCAAAACTACAACGAGATATCATCTCACCCCAACACAGTTGGCCATGATCCAAAAAAACGCAAAACAACAAATACTGGAAAGGTTGTGGAGAAATTGGAACTCTCCTACACTGTTGGTGGGATTGCAAAATGGTACAACCTCTTTGGAAAACAATCTGGCACTTCAATAAAAGAATGGATATAGATACACCATTTGACCCAGTAATTCCACTGCTTGGAATATATCCTACAGAATCAAAGCCATTCACACCAACTGATACATGCACATGAATGTTTATTGCAGCACAGTCCACAATGGCAAAAAGATGGAACCAAACCGGATGCCCAACAACAGAGGAACTATGGTATATATATTCAATGGAACACTATGCAATGATAAAGAACAAAGATGATTTTAGGAAACATAACCTAGTTTTAATTGGAGGACATTATGTTGAATGAAAGTAATCAGCAACAAAAGGACAAATATTGTATGAGACCCGTAAGACAGGAACTTAAAAACAGACTCATGCATAGAAGAACAAACTCTTTGACGGCTGCAGGGGTGATGAGGGAGGGAGGGAGAGGGTGGGGTATAGATTAGATAGTTCTTAGAAATTTTGTTGGGTGAAATTAGTGACAGCGCACATTGGAAAGATGATCAATTTTAAGTGGACTTTAGCATAACATGATTACTCTTCACATTTTAACCCAACTGGGGCGGGGGCCTGGGGGTCATGGTAACAGGGGAAATCAAGGCCAATTGGCACAACTAGCATTTTGCTAAGAGAGTCTTCTGCATTCCAAATTGGTCAGTGGCCTCTAGGTTCTTAAAAGCTGCTAACCTGCCATCTGAGGTACACCAAATGGTCCCTACTCAGCAGGAAGAGATAATCTCCAAGGACCAAAACGACATGGGGCAAATAGAACCCAGAAGACAGAGGGACCAGCATGAACAGATGACTAGAACAACATGTGACCGGAAGAACTGGATGGTGCCCAGCCACCACCAATGATAGCCGTGATGGGGCTCACAGAGTTGAGTCTCACAGGCAACACGAAAATAAAAAGGGGTGCACCCTGAGTTCTCCACTTAAAGACTGCAGTTGATGGTCCAGGGGGCTTGGAGTTCCCCTGGGAGCGTGGCCCCTGGCCCTGATGTGCCCCTATCTGTAAATCATAGTGGCAGTCAACACTTCCGGCAGAAATAGATTGGACTTGGTAACACAGAGCGACCATATCACTCATGCACTTTATGGTTCTATGCATCCATAGAATGTCATCCAGCTGACCTCTCACTGGATGTGGAGGAGAGGGAGGAGAGGAAGGGTAGGAGATTGTTAGGAGGATATGACATGTATAGAACAGAGAAGAGGAGTGTGCTGTCACGAGGCAGGGAGAGCAGTGGGAGCCCCTCATTGGCAGATATTCAGATTTATATGGGATTGTATATTCTCACTCAGTCATAATAAAAAATATATATATTAAATGGAAAGAGAAAAAAAAGTAACAGAGGGGATGACAAATTTTGAAAAAGGCATTTTAGTATGCCTTTAAATGTCCATGATCTCCCTTCCATCATAGCAAGGTAGCAGAATTCTTTAAAGCCTTCCAAAATGCCTTTAATAGAATGAGACATCTTGGGCTTTGAACTTCAGAGTCAAGCATGCATGATTACAAATCACGACTCTGTCAGTATCTCTAAAACTTTGTCTCTCCCTGTCCTCTACTCCATTATAATTGGAAGGGGGTTCTTTGAGGGGATCCTTTTCCCTTGGTTCCCAAAATATAAAAAAATAGACATTGCTGTGATTCAGTTCTAACTCATAGCAAAGCTATGGGACAAAGTACAACTTCCCCATAGAGTTTCCAAGGAGCACCTAGTAGATTTGAACTGCTGACCTTATGGCTAGCAGCTGAAGCACTTAACCTCTGCACCACCAGGGTTTCCCTTGGTATTCTCTCACTGTATTTAACAATGATTTCCAAATAAATTTCTCAATTTGGCCTGCTTTCTCTGTTCAAGCTCCATGTATCTAATGGATATCTCAGCATTCATCTCACTCAGTATGTCCAAGAGAACTCATAATGTTTTGAAGACCTCCTGAAGCATTGCTCATCTCAGCAGGCTGCACTGTGTTCCTAGTTTCCAAGCCTGAATTTTGATACCATTTTCTGGACTCCAAATTTCCTGCACCAAGCAAACACCCCAAAATTAAAATGCACTGCTGCTGAGTCAATTCTGATTCATAGTGACCCCATAGAACAGAATAGAACTACCCCACAGAGTTTCCAAGGAGCACCTGGTTGGTTTGAACTACCCACCTTTTGGTTAATAGCTATAGCACTTAACAACAATGCCACCAGCGCCAATCCTAAATATCTCGGAAATATATCAGTTTCTCTCCATTCTCCTTTCTGTCATTTTCTTGCTCTATCGATGTGGCCCTTTTATTGGTCTGGAAGACTCCACACTATCTTCTTTCTAATCCATTTAAATTCTTGTAACCAGAGGAATAATTTCACTTTGTTGTTTTTTTAAATCAGTCCTTACTAAGTTACACTCTAGCTTAAAAGCTTTCAATGATTTTTCCTTATTCTTAAGATAAGGTGCAGGGAACACTGTGTGCCCACCTCTCCAGCCCCACCACACCTTTTCTTCCCTTACTCCAGTCATTCTAAACTTGTTTTAGTTTCTCAAGTATTCCATACTTGAATTTACCCCTGGACCTTTCTATAAGGTGTTCCTCGCCTACCCAAGAAAGCTACTCCCCTAACCAACTTCCCCCACTTTATCTAACTTTTTTTTAAATTGTACTTTAGGTGGAAATTTACGTTCGAGTTAATTTCTCATTTAAAAATATAAACATAACATTTGGTGACATTGGCTGCATTCCTCAAAACATGACAGCATCTCCCCTTTGTTTTTAATGGTAGATTGTTCCTTCTCACACTTTTTTTTAAAATTTTTTATTTAATATAACTGAGTGAAAATATACATTCATGTGTAAATTTACATACCCACCTATATGCAGCTTCCACTTCTCTCTTTGCCCAGTGACAGCTCCATACATGTCTCTGCTCCATACATGTCTCATTCTCCCAACAGTCTCTTTTTTCCCTCCTCTCCACCCACTCTCCTTCCTCCAGCCAGAGGTCAGCAGGATGACATACTATAGATGTATAGAACCATAAAGTGCATCCAATATATAGTCACTGCATTGTCAAGTCCAATCCATTCCTGTCCGAAGCGTGGACCTTTGTTATGATTTATGGTCAAGGGCAGCATCAGGGCGAGGGGCCATGCTCCCAGGGGAACCCCGAAACCACTGGACCATCAATTGAGGTCTTTTAGTGGGGATCTCAGGGTACACCCCATTTTATTCTTGTGTTGCCAGTGAGACTCAACTTAGTGAGCTCCATCACGGCTATCACTGGTGGTGGCCGGGCACCATCCAGTTCTTCCGGTCCCAAGTCGATGTAGGCACCCACTGATGTGGGTCTCTTTGTCTTCTGGGTTGTCTTTCCCCCATGTCATTTTGGACCTCAGTGAGCATCCGTTCCTGCTGAGTTGAGACCATTTGCTGTGCCCTTGGATGGCAGCTTAGCAGCTTTTAAGACCCCAGATGCCACTCACCAACGTGGGGTGTAGAGAGCCCTCTTAGCAAAACGCTAGTTGTGTGAATTGGCCTCGCTTTTGCCTAAGAGCATGATCCCCCGCCCCCTGCCCCAGCTACTCTATCCTTGCAATATTGGCTTAAGATGGAAGGAGTACTCAAGTTATGCTGAAGTCCACTTAATATTGTTCTTGTTTCTAATGTGTGCTATCACCGATTTCACCCAACCAGATTTCTAGCAACTGTCTAATCTAAGCCCTCCCCACCCCCCTGCAGCTGTCAAAGAGTCTTTTCTTCTATACACAAGTCTGTTTTTGAGATCTTATCGTAGAGGTCTCATACAATATTTGTCCTTTTGTCCTTTCTCACACTTTAAATGTCTTCTACTTCTGCCTCACTTTTCAACACAACTGGGAAAAGTTCATCATTTCTAAGAATTCATTTGTTTGGAATGAGCCGACTCAGGTAATCCTGAAAATATTCTCTTCTCAAGGTATATACCTTTAAATAAACCAAAAAGAAAACAAAATCCTTTGCCAGCTAGTTGATTCTAACTCATGGTGGCCCTGTAGGACAGAGTAGAACTGCCCCAAAGGATTTCCAAGGAGTGGCTGATAGATTCAAACTGCTTTTAACCATTACACCACCAGAGTTTCTTTTGCTGTATTTGATAATATATTCACTGGTTTTGAGTAGGACATGGACTTCTTGTATGACTTATTAGTCTGTCTTCTACAAGATTTAATGAAATCATCATTATTTTAATTATTATGAAAATAGTTTTTTTCCATATTCTATTCCTATAAAGTAAAAATTGTAAAATGTGCTGCCGCTCCATTTGTCCTTTAGTAAGGGATGCTATTGTGAAAGGAAGTCACATTCTTTTCTCTACTCAGCACCCCAAATCCAGCTTTTATTCTAATTCAGTAAATTTCAAGATGCTGTTTGTAGACGAAGAAGGTTAAAAATTCATCCTGTCATATCAATTCAAACTCATAAAGCAGATTAATCCAAAACCCAAACCCATTATCACTGAGTCAGTTCTGACTCATAGTGACCCTTTAGAAGGCTAAAGCTTCATAAGTAAGTACCCAATCCACAGAGTGAAGGTGAGTTCACAACTTTGACTGAGTAAAACTATGTGGGCAGCACTGCTGAACTCTGTGACCCTCAAGCACGTGGTCAAACTGAATAGAATGATCCCACAGTGACCTGTGATATTCCATGGATGTCTGCTCTGTCCCAGCTGTGACTATACTGGCAATAAAAACTTCACCCTCAGTCAGCACATCCTATTAGTTGACCTGGAAAGACAGTATTGTCTTGCATGCAATTCTGCCTCCTGGGCTTGCCACCCTACTGACATTAATTACATTCCACACTAATGCAAGTTTTTGCCTATCCGATATTACAGATGTGTTTCTACTCCTTGTTTACCATGAAGTCTTTTTTGAAAATGATTGCTAAAATTTGACCTACTGTGTTTGTAGATGTTGATTCAGTCTTTTCAAGAACCTGCAGTTGTTTGTAGCATTTATTTCATCTGGGGAAAAAATATTGTATGTTTCATGTTTTTAACAATAATAGACTATGAAAGGACTTTCATTCATAGCCTCTGTTTCACTAAAACGAACGTATCTCTAGTGAGAGTGTTAAAAAGATGTTTTACAATAAAAATCAGCACTTAACCTTGTAATGAGTCAAACTGCTTCACTTTGCAAATCCATTCTACAAAAATCACAAGTCTAAAACAAGTGTTTGAAGCTTTTTTTTGTATATTTCTTTCTTCAATACTGCAGTTCCTTCACTGAACTTAAAAAAAATTGTCACAGAAACTTATCAGAGCTGCTTGTCACTGGAGCATACGCATCTCAAGTAAGTGGTCTACTGCACTAAAGGAATACTGTGGACTGCTAAGTGCTGTGATGCAGGTTTCGAGAGATCAACCAACCAAACCAGCAGTTGGTTTCTGAGTATGCAAGAGAAGTGACACAAATAGTTATGCACTCTACAAGTAGCCAAAATCCCCACTTGTCTGTTGGTTTGTCGTATTGTCAGGGCTTGTGTTTTGCTGTGATACTGGAAGCTGTACCACCAATATTCAGATACTAGCAGGGTCATCCATGGTGGACAGGTTTCAGCTGAACTTCCAAACTAAGACAGAGCAGGAAGTAGGAATCAAGCTCTACAGAAGGACATCATGCTTGGTAGAGTGAAGGATCACCCAGAAAGAGGAAGATTCTTGACGTCTGCAACAATGGGTTTAAGCATAAAAACAATGTGGGCATGGTACAAGACAGGGCAGTCTTTTGTTCTGTTGTGCACAGGGTTGCTGTGAGTCAGAACCAATTCAACAGCACCAAACAACAAGTAGCTGAAAGGTTGGTAATTTGAACCTAGTCAGAGACATTTCAGAAGAAAGGCCTGACATTCTACTTCTGAAAAGTCAGCCTTGAAAAGCCTATGGGACATAGTTCTACTCTGCACACATGACCAATGAGTCAGAATTGACTCTGTGGCAACTAACAGAAACTACTAGTGTTGTTTCCACTGATTTCAAGTGTATCCTCTGCTAGTACACGAAGCAGGGTCTCACCTATAGTTGATTAGTGCATGTAGTTGACATAATTCCCTTACATATAGTTAAGTTTATCATGATTTTAAATTTATATGGTAAATAGTATCTAGCCAAACCAAGACCACACCCACTGTCACTGAGTTGAAGCCAACTCATAGCAACCCTATAGGACAGAATAGAATTGCCCCATAGAGTTTCCAAGAAGCAGCTGGTAGATTTGAACTGCAACTTTTTGGTTAGCAGCCATAGCATTTGACCACTGTCGTACCAGGGTTTCCTACTACCATGCAAGCGTAATAGTTCTCTTTGGTTGGGAAGTAGCTGGGATACTTAGATTGTCTCATTTCATCTTTGAGGGGTAAGGTCAAGGTGGCAGATTAGACACACATCTCCTTAATTCCCTCTGAAAACTAAGGCCTGGATTGATAATTGAACAGCGGTTTCTAGATACCTAGTGAGCCCTAGGACACTGCATAGGATGGCCAATTTGGACTATGTGCCACAAAATGGGAAACTTCCTCTCTCTTGCTGAGCCCCACTCTTGATGAATGGCCGGCTCATGTGGACTGAAGGTACTGGCATTTTTGTTGGCCAGTATGCAGGGCATGGACATGAGCTGGCAGCTACATGGAGCCACAGTGCTGAAGTGAACAGTGTGCTACAGCGGAGAGACAGTGTGTGGGATAACCACATTTTCAGACCATGGCAGTGGACTGAGGGCACCACAGTACCTCCACCCTCTCTTTTCAAATCTCCACCATAGATTCAGCTGTTTTGCAGTAGGAGGGGTAGCTTGACTGGGATGCCATCTTATTCAGCTGGGAGATGGAATTACCCAACCAGAGGCCTAGCAGGGGCTAATTCCCAGGTTGGGAGGCATTGCCAATCCAGGGAGTGCTTTTCCAGCAGAAAGGCTGTGTCACTTTACAAGTAGTGCCCAGAGGGCAATGGGAGCAGTGCAGTAGCCCCTCCTACTTTGAACTACAGTGTCTGGGGACAGTCAAAGAGGTACCTCTGTTGTCAGCCGAAAGAGGGACCTGCCACACCTGATGGCATGACTGATTTTGGAAGCTCTTAGATAGCTTTTAGGTTTTTGAAATAAGACTGCCTGGAGAAACAACTACTGTGAAGCCCGATGGCATCCTTTCCAGCCTTTATTTACCCAACATCATAGGGTCAGTTGATGGTCCACCAGTGACTCCATAAGTAGGGTGATGTCTTTGCCAGCCAGCAGGCAGAACCTGCCACCCCAGAGAGTCCACTGGGGCCAGTCACTAGAGTACACAGAGGTGACTGGTGACCAACCCCTTCTCAAAACTGCCTCAGCTCCTGTGGAGGCAGCACCAGAGAAACAAAACTGCCTCTAGATATCCTAAAAGCAACAGACCATCACCAAGCATTTAAAGAAACAAGCTCCAGAGAACTCCCAAAGTAAAGAATCAAAAAAACTTTCTAGATGAAGAAACTTTTCTGAAACTATTGGAGGTTAAGTGCAAAAGAATTATATATACAGCCCTCCTAGAGAATAAAGAAAATACAGAAGAGCAAAATGAAAGATGAAGCAAGCTCTTTGAACTGATGGAACGTCAGCATTCTGAAATCCAACAGATCAATAACAAAAAGAATTAGACAATTCAATTCAAAGCCAAAAGAGCAGAACTGAGGAACTGAAAGTCAGACTTAGTGACCTTAATGATAGAGCAACTGATACCAGCATTTGAGGAGAAATCAGAAAGAAGAAATAAGAAAAATGAAGAAGTATTAAGAAACATATGGGACTCTATCAAGAAGAATAATCTATGATTAATTGGAGTTTCTGAACAGGGAGGGATAACTAAAAATACAAAGAGTATTGTTGTTGAGTTGCTGGCAGAAAACTTCCCTGAATGTATGATAGAAGAGAACATAGATATCCAAGACGTGTATTGAATGCCACAAAAGCCAGACCCCAAAAGAAAGACCCCAAGACATATTAAAATCAATCTTAATAAAATGAAACATAAGCAGAAACTCTTAAAGGCAGCGAGACTCAAAGCAGTGCTGACATTCAGAGGGAAGCCCTCTAGGCTTTTGTCTGACTTCTTAGCAGAAACACTGTTGGCACAGAGGTAGTGGGATGACACATTCAATGCCTTGAAGGAGTAAAACTTCCAACCAAGAATTATATATCCTGCAAAACTGTCTTTCAAATATGAAGATAAAATTAAGACATTTGTGATAAACAAAAACTTAGAGACTTTGTGAAACCACAACTACAAGAAATACTGAAAGAATGCTGAAAGAAGCTCTTTGTTTAGAAAAACAAAACCATTAAGTGTATATTTAAGAAGGCAATGCGGGACACAACATCCAAAAACCTACTCAGTTAGGGTAGACACAAAACTGAAATCATTTCATCTTTGAGTACCCCAGCATATTTTGCCTGTAGTGAAGTACTTACTATTTACCAAATCAAATTTTATGCAACTACTCAATTGAAATATATTGACTAAACTCTGACATACTTGAAGAAATAAACTAACACTAGTTTTCTGTTCTTGGAGCAGCCGGGCACACTTCTTTGTGATGCAGCAGTGCTCAGTGAATTAAAAAGGGCTTTCAAGTGTGTCACCCAGGATGGCAAATGCGTGAGAAGTACAGGGTTTCCTAGGAAGAGCACTTTGCTGTCTACTGTGGTGCTGCCTGCCTCTCACTGTATTCACAAGGGCACACAGACTGAGCTTTCATTTAATGCAGCCAGCTTCAGCCATATTCTGATGCAAGCAAACACTGAGTTGTAATTGGATCAGCTCAATCTCTACTACTGATTCCAAGCCTGGCCCTAATAAAACTAAAAAAAAGTAGTTAACTCCCTCCTGTATTTATCCTCACCACAGGACCAAACGCATGCATATTTATAAAGCACTATCCTATGTTGACAACTCATAACAAAGCCAGAAATAGAGGAGTACGAACATTGACTTTTCCCTAAGGATGTTAACTTTCAGAGTGTTTATTTGTATAAAACAATATGTATTTGACACTAAAGATAATTTTGACAATTTTAGAATGCACTGCATAGGTAACAGCATTTTGCTGAGAAATGTGCATTGCAATAGTTTATCTGAATATATTATTTCCCAGTAATAACATTTTGTGAAACCTTTTTTTAAGTGAAAAATGGAAAAGTTTTATAAAATATAGGTGGTTCTGAAGTCCACTCTTCTGCCTAGGATGAAAATAATAACCATACTTTTTACTCCCTGTACCAATAATAAGTACTAATGAGTGCTTCTACAATTGTAGCTGCATGTGTGCCATTGAAATACTGAGTTGTGGTTTTTGTTTTTTAAGGTGTAACATGCATGAGTTTTTAGAGAACATTTGGTTCTCTTAGGAATTCTTTCACTGGTCTTTCTTGGTGGAGCCCTTCCATTAGGCTGCATCTATATTCAGACATGCCTTGTTCTTTAGTATTTGCCCTTCTTCTATCTAGGAAATAATTGGTATTATTTCCCAGATTCTGGCTGTTTTCAAAAAACTAATTTGTGGACTGATTTTATATTAAGCACTCATCATAACTGATATAAAAGTGCATAGAGTCAGGCATCCATTTTTTCACTTTTAAGTACCAGGTTTGGAATCAGAACAGGAAATTAAGTTTATCTCAATCACAGTTCATTCTTTGGCTGTTTTCATAAGGACATGGCGTAATAATTGGAAAACTTGCATTTTGTGTTCAGAAGCTTCTGGACTCATTGTTGGTGACAAATTTAATTACTGCGGAAGACAATAATGAAGTGGTTTACCTTGAATCATATGTAAAGGACTATTACCAACTCACAATGGATTGTATCTGATAAAAGTATGAAATGTTGGCTTTTACTTGTGGGTAAAAATATTGAGAAGGTAGCTGCACTGATTGTACAGGTCCACGCATTAAGAAGAGCATTTTTTCACTATTCCAGTCACTGTGCACACTAAATCCATTTTGCATGTAGCCAAAATCATTAAATTATGAAATGGAGCTGCACATTTTAGGATGAAGAGTTTTATCCCCTGGATGTGACAAGTTTCCTTAATCCTCAGTTAAAAGACCAGATCAAAATGATTACCACCTACATTCTATGCATTGATAACACCTACATTTGCATAAGTATATCAATAGTAATTACTGCCTTTTGCCTAAATAGCTATACAAGCCATTCTCTGCCCTTATGTAGATTAGCAATATTCAGTATGCCTTACATTCTTTGTTATACCTGATTTAAATTTCTCTTACTGGAGGTTAAGGCCATGAGAGCTCATATATATTTTGAATACACAAAAAATAGCTCTTTCCTATTGTACTTTGAAAATTAAATGGTGATGCCTTTCTGTAGCTCCTTTTTGTTTTCTTTATTGTGACTTACTGAAAGTATACAATCCAAATTAAATTTGCATGCCCTCCTATCTGCAGCTCCTTCTGCTCTCTTTGCCCAGTGACAGTACACTCCTCCTTTCCATTCTATAGTGTCATATCCTCTTAACAATCTCCTGTCCCCTACTCCACCCTTTCCCTTCTAGTAAGAGGCTAGTAGAACAGCATCATGTAGATGCATAGTACCATAAAGTTCACACACCATATGGTCACATTTTGTGACACTTCCATTAAAAAGCTGGAATCGATATACTATTTGATCTAGTAATCCCACTGCTCAGAATATATGCTGCAGAATCAAGGGGAGTAAAATAGATATTTTCACAATGTTAATTCTTCCTATTCATGAGCAGGATAGGTTTCTCCATTTGTGTAAGTCTCTCTTAGTTTCTTGCAGTAAGGTCTTGTAGTTCTCTTTGTATAGGTCTCTTATTTCTCTAGTTAGATTGATTCTTAGGTATTTTATCTTCTTGGGGGCTATCAGAAATGGTATTGATTTGGTGACTTCTCATTGAATGATCTCTTTTTTGGTATAAAGGAATCCTACTGATTCCGTTTATCTTATATCCTGATACTTTGCTGAACTCTTCTATTAGTTTGAGTAGTTTACTTATGGATTCTTTAGGATTCTCAGTGTATACAATCGTATCAACTGCAAATAGGTAGATTTTTACTTCTTTGATGATGTGGTTGCCTTTTATTTCTTTGTGTTGTCTAATTGCTCTTGCTAGAACTTTTAGTACAGTGTTGAATGGAAGTGGTGAGAATGGACATCTTTGTCTAGTTCCCCTTCTCAAGGGGAATTCTTTCAGTCTGTATCCATTCAGGATGATGGAGGTGGTTGACTTTGCCTAGATACCCCTTATTGCATTGAAGAATTTGCCCTCTTCCTATTTTGCTGAGAATTTCTTACATTAATGGGTGTTGGACTTGGTCAAATGAGTTTTTTGCATCAACTGACAAAATCAGGCAATTCTTATCTTTTGGGTTATTTGTGTGGTTGATCACATTAATTGTTTTACTGATGTTGAAGCAAGCTTGCATCCCTGGTATGAATTCAACTTGGTCATGATTAGTTTTTTAAATATGTTTTTGAATTGAATTAGCAAGGATTTTGTTGAAGATTTTTGCTTCTAGGTTCATGAGTGATGTTGGTCTGTCATTTTCCTTTTTTGTGGGAACTTGCCCTGGCTTGGTTTTTGGGGTTATGCTGGCTTCATGGGATGCATTTGGGAGTATTCCAGCCCTGTATGTGCTGTGAAATAGTCTTAGTGGTATTGGAGTTAACTCTTCTCTAAAAGCTTGGTACAATTCCACACTGAAGCTATCTGGGCCAGGGTTTTTTTTTTTTTTGGTTGGTAGTTTTCAGATTACTGTTTAAATCTCTTCCTTTGTGATGGGTTTACTAAGTTGTTCTACTTCCCCTTGTGATAATTTTGGTAGGTGAGATGACTGTAGGAGTTTGTGCATTGCATTTAGGCTTTCAAATCTGTTAGAATACAGTCTTTTGTCATATTCTATTAATGATACTTTTGATTTCAGTTGGGTCTGCTGTGACATTTCCCATCTCATTTCTTGTTTGGTTTATTTGTTTCCTCCCCTGTTTTTCTTTAGTAAGTTTACCCAATGGTTTGTCAATTTTGTTGATCTTTTTTTTTTCTCTAAAAAAAAAAAAAACAGCTTTCAGTTTTGTCTGTTTTTTTCAGTTGTCATTCTGTTCTCTAACTCATTTAATTCTGCTCTACTCTTTATTATCTTTTCTTCTGCTGCCTGAGGGATTCCTCTGTTGCTCTCTTTCTACATGTTCAAGCTGTCAGTTACTTCTTTAGTTTGAGTCCTTTCTTTATTCCAGATGTGTGCATTTATAGAGATACACTGACCTCTGTGCACTGCTTTGGCTCTGGTAAGATGTGTTTTCATTCTCATTTGAATCCATAAATTTCTTTATAGGTTGACTTCATCTTTTTCAGTGTTCGTTTTCTGTTTGTTGAGACTCCCTTATGATGTTTCTTCTTTTGATATGTTGCATTGATATTTTGCTTTGCAACTACCCCTACAATTGATCTCCTTACTGTTATAAATTTACATCCAATTTTACTTGTACATATCCTTTTATCTTCCTCTCCATCTGAAACAACTCTAACTATGGTAATATATTCCTCTTTTTAATGTTTCATGATATTATCGCTGGTTCCCTTTTTTTTAGTATTGTAAATTTGATTTATTTTTGTGCCTTCCCTAACTCAGTAGGTTTCTGGATGTTTTATGCTTCATTGCCACCTTAAATATGCACTTAATGGTTTCATTTTTCTAAGTAAAGAGCTTCTTTCAGTGTTTCTTGTAGTTTAAGTTTGGTTTTTACAAAGTCTCTAAGCTTCTGTCTATCTGCAAGTGTCTTAATTTCATCTTCATATTTGAAAGACAGTTTTGCAGTATATATCATTCTTGGTTGGAAGTTTCACTCCAAGGCTTTGAATGTGTCATCCCACTACCTCTGTGCCAACAGTGTTTCTGCTGAGAAGTCAGATGAAAACCTACCGGGCTTCCCTCTGAATGTTAGCATTGCTTTGAATCTCTCTGCCTTTAAGAGTTTCTGCTTATGTTTCATTTTATTAAGATTGATTATAGTATATCTTGGTGTCTTTCTTTTGGGGTCTGGTTTTTGTGGCATTCGATACACATCTTGAATATCTATGTTCTCTTCTTTCATAATTTATGGGAAGTTTTCTGTTCATAACTCTACAACAATACTCTGCGTTTTCAGCTATCCCTCCCTGTTCAGGAATCTCAATTATTCATAGATTATTCATAGATTATTCCTCTTAATAGAGTCCCATGTGTTTCTTAATGTTTCTTCTCTTTTCGCATTTCTTTTCTCTGATTTCTCATAAATGCTGGTGTCAGTTGCTCTCTCATGAAGGTCACTAAGTCTGACTTCCAGTTCCTCAGTTCTGCTGTTTTGGCTTTGAGTTGAATTGTCTAATTCTGTAATTTTGTTATTGGTCTGTTGGATTTCAGAACATTGATGTTCTATCAGTTCAGCATGCTTGCTTCATTTTTCATTTTGCTCCTCTGCATTTTGTTTAATTTCTAGGAGGGCTGTGTATATAATTCTTCTATACTCAACCTCCAATAGTTTCAGAAAGGCTTCTTCATCTGAGAAACTTTTGATTCTTTATTTTGGAAGTTTTCTGGAGCTATGGTGGGCTGTTTCTTTAAATCCTCAGCTATGGTTTGTTGCCGATGGACCATCTGAGGCTGTTTAGTTTCTCTGGTGTTGCCTCCACAGGAGCTGAGGTGTGGTTTTGAGAAGGGAGTTGCTCAACAGCCACCTCTGTGTATTCTAGTGACTGGCCCCAGTGGACTCTCTTGGGTGTCAGGCTCTGCCTCCTGTCTGGCAAAGACACAGCCCTACTTATGGAATCACTGGGGAGCCATCAACTGGTAACTAAAGTCTGGAAGAGATGCTACTGGGTTGCACAATA
Organism: Heterohyrax brucei; assembly: GCA_028571685.1. Taxonomy (NCBI): domain Eukaryota; kingdom Metazoa; phylum Chordata; class Mammalia; order Hyracoidea; family Procaviidae; genus Heterohyrax; species Heterohyrax brucei. The sequence continues at coordinate 112,470,474 of CM053148.1, forward strand.
GTTATTTTTCCATACAGTCTTATTTTAAAAAGCTAAAAGCTGTCTGACAGCTTCCAAAATGAGTCAGGCTGTCAAATATGGCAGGCCTCACCTTCTGGCTGATAACAGAAGCACTTTTTTGGCCATACCCAGATGCTATGATGTAGTTCAAAGTGAGGAGGGGCTATGGGCCTGGTGCCATCCTCTGCCTGACCCTACCCATAAGGCAACACTGTGTTAAACACAGCCTTTCTGCTGGAAAAATACTCCCTGTATTGACACTGGCTCCCAGCCTGGGAATTAGCCTCTGCTGAGGCCTGCAGTTGGGTGACTCCACCTCCCAGCCGACAACAATGGCATCCTGCTCAATCTGCCCTTCCCACAATGATACAGAAGAATCTATGGTGGATGTCAGAAAAGAGACATTGGAGGGGCTGTGCTGCCCTCAGTCTTCCACCAGGCTCTCAATACATGGCTATCCCACACACTGTCTCTCCACTGCAGCACATGCTGTTCACTTCAGCACTGCAGCTCAGCCTATCTGCTGGCTCATGCCCTTCCCCTGCCTATCAGCTAACAAAAAGAAAAAAAATAATTAAAAGCACCAGTACCTTCAGTTTGCCAAAGCTGCAAGTCAACAGGTGTGGGGCTCAGCCAGAGAGAGAAAGTTTCCCATTTAGTGGTATGCCATGTCCTAGGGCCCACTGGGTGTCCAGAAAGCTCCATTCAATTATCAACCCAGGCCATAGTTTTCACAGGAAATTAAGGAGACGTGTGTCTAGTCCACCATCTTGGTTCCACCCCCATGTAGCTCCTTTAATCCTAAGCTTTGTTGATATTCTCTCTCTCAGTTTTTTAAGGTATACTTTTTTGAATTATTTTAGTTGAATATTCTGGAGATTATATCCATAACTTTTCACATTCCAGTTAGAGAAAATATTTTACTGCTTTGTATAAAATATAAAAACTATGTCTTATGTACTAAGTTATGTCCTCCCAAATGATAAATTAAGTCTTCACCTCTTGTGAATAAGAAGCCTTGCTTTAGCAGTGGCTAAGTACTTGACTGCTAACTGGAAGACTGGTGGTTCAGAGTGTTCCCAGATGTCTCAAGGAAGAAAATGTATGGCAATCTGCTTCTGTAAAGATTGACAGCCTTGGAAACTCTTTGACAGTTCTGCTCTGTCCTATAAGGTCACTATAAGTAAGAATCTACTTGAAGGCAACCTTTTTAAAAAACTTATCAGTGTCACATTGTTAAGTAAAATAGGAATTTCCTTTGCAGATGTTGTCAGTTTAATAGAGGTCATATAAGAGTAGCATTGCCCTGGTCTTAATTCCTTCTGCCTGGGATCTTATAAAAGAAAGTCACTCATGGGGAAGACAGACGCTATGTGACAGCAGAGGCAAATGCATCTATAAACAGCAAGAGAAAGTCAAGGATTTCTAGCAGCTACTGGAAACCAGGAGAGGGACATGTAACAATTCCTCTTTCAAAACTGTCAGAAGCAGTCAACATGGCCGTGGTACCCTGATTGGGACTTCTAGACTAAAAAACTGTGAGAAAATAAATTCATATTTTCTTTAAAACCACATATTTTATGGTATTTTGTTCAGCAGTCTAGGAAATGGAAACACCATGTGACCTTGGAGGTCCATTTATTACCTTACCCTTTGTTCTGTTTAAATGGGTTGAATCTCGTATGTTGTAAATGCCACAATGCAATTTTATTATTTTCCTTTAAAAAATTGACTTTTTAAGTGTTAAGATGAGAAAGAATGTCTTGTATTTACAGTCATATTTATCATTTCTGATATGTATTATAGTTCTCTGAAAATTTAAGTTTCTATCCACTGTTCTCTGCCATTTGCCAGAAAAACTGTTTAGCATTTTCTGTAATGCAGGTCTCTTGGGATGAATGTTTTTAGTTTCTTTTTACATGAAAATGCCTTTAGTTTGCCTTCATATGTTAATGTTTTTTTCTGGATGTAGAATGTTTGCTAGACAGATATTTTTTTTGCCCTAGCACTTGAAAAATGTTGTTCCACCTCTTCTGGTCTACATTATCTCTGATATGAAAAAATACGCACTCATTTAAGATGTTATCCTTCTGTACGTAATGTAGAACTTTCTTCTGGAGGCTTTGGAGAGTTTCCCCGTATTTTTGGTTTGCAGCAGTTTGACTATGGTGAATATAACATTGATACTTTTGTATTTATCCTGCTTGGAGTCCTCTAAGATTCTTGAGTCTATAAATGTATGTCTTTTATCAAAACAAGTTAATTTTTAACCACTATTTCTTCAAAATGTATGTGAAAAAAATAAATAATCTGCTCCCAAAATACACAGAATGACAGTTTAGACATCCTCATCAAGAAGGGATAAAATAGAAATTTGAAAAAAAAAAAAGGAGTTACCAGTCGCCACCAGTTTTGAAATCTAATTGGGCAAGCTCCATTTGATGTCAAAGGTCTGCAAATCGTTTTGTGTCATTCAGGAGTCCACATTCTAGGACAGTGGCTCTGTCTTCTGAATCACTCTTCTATTTGTCATGAAAGATAGTGTTTGTTTGCAGCTGAGTGGTTTTACTAGACTATAGAATTTGGAAACCCAGTAGTCTTTTACTCATACACTTTCTGACCTTTTCAGTCCAAATTAGCAGTTCTTCTGCTGGTAAAAATTCTCAGGAATTTTGTTGATCTCCCATATGTATTGCGGATGACTTCCCTCCATTAAATGAGAAGCTCCTCAATAGAGCTTTTCTAGGTACCACAATCTCTAGTTTCATCTTCTCCAGAAATGACTGAAGGGATCTACGAATGACATACTTCATCTTTTCAATGATCCTTTACGTGACTAAATATGTGGTGTGACAGTTAAATCCACAGACTTAATTGTTCTAAGTGCTACACACCTCATTGCTGAATACCACTAAAGTCACCTTTGAAGTGCTGCCTTTGGGGAGCTACACATTGATGACAGTGCCCAGTCCCCCCTGAAAGCAATTTTGGAACTCTTTTTGGAATGGGCACTGTGTACAATGGCAAGGTGGCAAGTGCATGAACTTAAGTGCATAGTTGTCTGTGGGGGAGTTTTAGGCAGTAAACAACTGTACTGGAGCACACTCCCTACTCAACCGATCTGGCCCCTAATAACTTCTTTCTTTACCCAAAGAGAAAGGAGATATTGAAAAGAAGACATTTTGATTACATTCAGGACATCAAAGGTAATATAATGATGGCCATTTGAGAAAAAGAGTTTCAAAGCTGCTTTGAAGGGTGGACTAGGTGGTGGCATCAGTGCATAGCTTCCCAAGGGGAGCACTTCAAAGGTGATCATAGAGATATTCAACAATGAGGTTTGTAGCACTTTTTCTAGAATGAGTTCATGAACTTAATTGGGAGTCCTTGTATTTTGACTGATCTTTATAAAGCATTTGATATTTATGTGACCTTCTGATCTTTATGATGTCTAGCTATCCTCAGTCTTCTCTCCAGAGTAGTCTCTGGACAGTGAACTTCTTAATTTTGTGTCTTTTGAAATCTGGATACTCTGATTTTTTTGTTGTTGTTTAATTACTAAGTCCTGTCCCCCTATTTTGTGGGTTCTTCCATTATTTTATCTCCTTCTGCTTGCATTTTTACCATAAGTAGCAAGAAGAAGCGAAGTCACACCTTCCACATTTTGCTTAAAAATCTTCTCAGCTAAATATCCAAGAAATTTGCTTACAAGTTCTAATTTAACACGTAACTGTGGAACACAATTCTGCTAAGTTATCTGCCACTGTATAACAAGGAGCTTTCTTTTTCTAGTTTCTAGTACCATGTGCCTTATCTACTTCTGCACTGTTACCAAGACTCCTTTAACATCCATGTTTCTACAGTCTTCTCAAGGCAATGTAGGTTTTCTCTATCATATTACTCAAAATTCTTTCAGCCATGCCCAGTGCCCAATTTCAGGCCACAGCCACGTTTTTCTCTGTATATTACAGCATCACCATAATTCTGGTGCCAAAATATGTGTTAGTTTTCTATGGCTGCTCTAACAAATTACTACAGATTGTAGTGGTTTAAAATGATGCAAATATATTATCTTACAGTTCTGGATATCACAAGTCTTAAGTGGGTCTCACTGGGCTAAAATTAAGGGGTTGGCAAAGCTATGCTCCTTTCTGGAAGCTCTAGGGGAGAATATATTTTCTTGCCCTTCATAATTTCTAGAAACCTAGTGGTATAGTGATGAAGGTCAGCAGTTCAAACCTGCCAGGACCTCCCTGGAAACTCTATAGGGCAGTTCTACTCGGTCCTATAGGGCCACTATGAGTCAGAAGTGACTCGATGGCACTGGGGTTGGTTTGGTTTTTAGAAGCTACCCACATTCCTTGGCTCCTGGCCACGAAGCCATCAATGCCTGATCGATCTTTCTTACATCACGAGTCAGATACTGACTCTTTTGCTTCCTTCTTCCTCATTTAAGGACCCTCCAGTATCTTTCTACTTTGAGCCACTATAGTTGCTTTGGGTAATTGTCTTTGTGTTTAATATTTTCTTCAGGAATAAAATATAGTTGTTCTTGGAGGAAGAGTTGGTTTGAAGGTTGGCCTGAGGCTACTTAGTTTCTCTAGAATGAGTTTGTGAGCTTAATTGGCAGTCCTTGTACTGTGACTTTTTGATCTTTATAAAGACCCTCACAGTCGTGGCTATATTTGAGCCCATTGTTGGCAGCCTCCCTGTCAGTTCATATCTGAGGATCTTCCTCTTTTTTGCTGACTTTCTACTAATTATGATGTCCTTCTCTGGGGACTGGTCTCTCTTGATAACATGTACAAAATACATGAGGTGAAGTCTTACCATCCTAATGGTAAGGACCATTTTAAGGACCTTAAGGACCTTTTAAGGGACCATTTTAAGGACCATTCTGGCTGCACTTCTTCCAGGACAGATTTTTCATTCTTCTGACAGTCCACAATATGTTCAAAATGAGAACTAAGAACAATTTTTAAAAATAGCCTCAATGAGTCAATGATCTGGTATCCTGAATGAGTATCAAATAATTGTTCATTGTTTTTAACTATGAAAACCGTGATAAACGTACACATTAAGAGCTATGTCAGCAACCCAAAAAGTTGCCAGTTTGAATCTACCAGGTGCTCCTTGGAAACTCCATAGGGCAGTTCTACTCTGTCCTGTAGAGTCTCCATGTGTCAACACCAGTGATTTTTGTGTGAGTGTGTGCATGTTTTTATTTATGACTATAAACTGTGACAGCCAAAACTACCTTATTTTTCCAGGTCTCACCTAGACAGGGTGTAGTCTTACCACTTCTCTATTTTATTGGAAAATATTTGAAATTTCCTTCTCTGACAGTTTTCTGCCTTATACATGTTCCAACTGTCATAGGTTTTATTGTAGAATACTCAAAATAAGAGGCTCAAGTGTAGTGGTGGAAATTTTGTGCAGAGATCTAGTGAATGAAAGTCCCAGCTAAAGTAGGGTCTAGTGTTTATGCAGCTGGGTAGAGTTACAGCTACTAGTCAGAACGTGACTGGGAAGAGGCTTGTCCAGGCTGTAATATATTACTGTTGGTTCTTACCCGGTATTTGCTCAGTCTCATATGTATCAAAGTCAAATATAGAGGATATACTTACAGAGAGACTATCCAGGAGATACGTTTTCTCACAAATTATTAAGCCTGAAGCCCTGAACATGTTTTATTAGATATAGTATTCTCAATAGGCAGCCGGAGAAGCTGAAAAAGAGGATGAGTTCACTGTATAATACTCCATCTTCAGTCCTTTCTTTGAGGAAACAAGGGGTAAGAGACCAGGATTAGATTTAGGTTTACATATGGGTACAGCATAAAGTTAGTGAATTATGGGTCAAATCAAGAGGTAAAAGAAAGCTAATAGGGCAGAAAACTTCTAGAAGCTAATTGTATTCTGTAGATGTATTCCTTTTTTCTTAGGGTTCTACAATACTAAAGGGTTTTTTGTTTTTGTTTGTTTTTGTTTTTGTTTGAGCTGAAAATTAAAAAAAAAATTAAACAACTCTTTTTTACATAAATTGAAAAAATAAAATTAACAATTTCAGAATACATAAAACACCGTGATACACTTGGGTGGGAACATTTTCTTCTTCAATGCTAGACCAACTGGATTAGCATTCTGAAGCCAGTAGCAGTCTCTCTTGGCTGTAATGTTTTCACATACTCAGGCCTGGCTGATAGAATGAAATGCAGTTCCTGGAATACGTGCCTAATTTTTTTTAGTAAGTTATAACAAGAGTGAGAGCAAAGGAAAGATAGAGAGAGATTCATTTCAGTACAGTTAGAAATTAGAAAATGTAGTACTTCTATGTATTTGGTTTGTTTTTTTTTTTTTTTTGCTAGTACATTCCCCCTGAAGGGGGAAAAAAAATCACCTTTGAATGTTTTATTCATTGGCTATTTTACCATTAAGCACTTTTTAAAGATAGTATTCATAGGCAAAATCATAAATATTTTGAATAAAAGGCAACCATTTTAGAATGCCTTTTGAACGTACTTAGATAGGTCCTTAACTGCTCAACAGGGCATCACTGATTTTACCCTGTGTTATGAGTTTCACCTTCTAAGTTAGCTGAGAAATTCATACAGAGCACAGCTTCAGAAAACAGTGTTTATTGGCTTGTGATTTTTTTCATTTTATTGTTTCTGGTAGCCAGGACCTCTCTTCGTACTTGTTTTTTTCTATAAAATACATAAGTTTGATTTCTTACCATTATTCATCATGGTTCTGCATAGGCCAGTGAGCTGCAAAGTGTGGGGAAATCATTTGTGTTAGGATTCCAGAGGCATATACAAGCACACGTAATTGAGTGTGTGTATGTATATGTGTGTGTGTGTGTGTGTGTGTTCTCAGGAAGCACAGTTGTCAAAGGTGAAAAGATGGGAGCATAGTATCACTTGTCCTATTTCTCTGCCCCCACCCTGATTAGTAAATATTTCTATAAATAGAAGTGAAAGTCTGCTAAGTCACTTCAGTTTATAAACAAAATATTGATGCAGTGTGACTAACACAGGTAGTTGAATTGAAAAGGAGTGCTTTAATATAGAATATAATAACAGCAACAACAACAAAAACACCATTTCAATATGAGCTTATGATGTGTCAAATATTTTTTTTAAAGACAAGGTAGAATCATTTTCTGTACCTCACCAGGAAGTTTCCTTTTGCTAGCTTGCCTGTTGTAGCACACTAGCACAGCTTTTGTGTGGGCCTCTGACAGTGCTTTACTTTAACATTTTTACCTTGATGTGAATGTGCTAGCTATAGCAGCAGATTCTTAGAAAATGTAGAACTACCCATTTTTCCGGTTTCTCACTGTACACTGAAATGGGTCACTGTCACTGACTCACCCACCCCTTCTCTCTCTTTTCCTTCCATGGCAGTCCCTCCTTCCGTCGCACGCACTCCTTCCCGTCACGTGCACTCCGTCTTCCACACATTCACATATAAATCTAGAGAATATTAAAAGAGAAAAAAAATGGTACTCTGGTATTTTACTTCTTGTGTAGAATAAAATATTTTCAAGAGACAAAAATTGCAAACTTCCAAAACTCTCAGTCTAAAATAGCTGACCCAGGTAGATGAATATTTTCTGCCTCTGAGTAACCTGAGAAAACCAGTGTAGATAATTTTATGCCCATGAGGAATATAGATTCCTGACTATAAAAAGTTGGGTATATACTGTCCCGTAAACATCTGATAATTCTTCTGTGCAACTTGGAGTTTTCTTGCTGAAGTAATATGAAATTATACTGTATTCATATTACTGTATTATATAAATTCTAATTCCATTCAGTGGAATAAAACGCAGTATGGCTGAGATTTAAAATGATACTACTTAATATTTTTAAAAATGGGCCTTGATTTATAGTTCTATGAGAAAAATTCTCCCTATCTAGATTTGATTTCATAACTTATGCTTCTTGCCTAAATTCTTAATTAAAAGCTTATGTTGAAATGATGATTCTGCTACACAAAGGGAATAAACATACATAGGTAGATGATTTTGCTGTTTTATTAACTAATTTCCTTGTAAGTTGGATTAGTTGTCTTCCTCTTGATTTTTCCTTCCTGGTATTTCTTATGATGCTGCTAACGTTTGCCTCACTCATCTCATCGTACAGGGTTGGTCAACCACATCAATGCATCAAGTAAAATATGTACAACTTTTGACACTCTCTTTTGAAGATGAGTTTGTTGCCATGGTGGCTTTTAGCTTGGAGGTTTTTGACATTTGCTAGATCTCATTAACTCTTCTAGAACTTTTTTTTTAAAAAAATAAGGAAGTAAATGAATTTGCTCAGATAGTTTAAGTGATTCGTAGAAAAATTATCAAAGCTGATTGGATTAATTCTGTATGTTTTTGTTTTGGTGTGACTTGGGTTAGTATGTGATTTTCCTTTATATATCCTTAGGAAAAAATTAATGCAATTCAAATCTTAGTAGCAGGTATTCTTGAATATATATATACTTTGCTTTCAGTTAGTATTTCTAATTACATTCTGTTTTCTTGTGAAATGTTGTCTGTCAAAATTAACATAAAATGAATAAAATGTCTCAAAGCTTTAGGAAAAATCATAATATGTGTTCTAAGTAAGGGGTATATCAAGTGAAACTTCAATATTACCTTATCAGAGAGTTTAGAGAGAAAAGCACTTTCTGGTTTTTAGCTTTATGCCTGTAAAGCACAAAGAATTTATCATTATTATTTCACTCCATTTTAATAATGCGCAAGTCAATTAAATACTTTTCAAAGTTCAGTATTCCTTTGAAGATTTTACAGTTAGCTTTATTGTAGTATCACTACATATTTGCTTATTACAGTCACTTGGGTCCACCTTCAGAACCTTATGAAGTACTGCCTTTTAAACTGTAGCAAGCAAGAAGAATACACACAATTTCATGTTTTTTTTGTTTAAATTTTTTATTTAATATAACTGAGTGAAAATGTACATTCCCATACAAATTTACATACCCACCTGTATGCAGCTTCCACTGCTCTCCCTGCCCGGTGACAGCACACTATTCCTCTCTGCTCCATACATGTCTCGTTCTCCCAACAGTCTCTTTTTTCCCTCCTCTCCACCCACTCTCCTTCCTCCAGCCAGGGTCAGCAGGATGACATCCTGTAGATGTATAGAAGCATAAAGTGCATCCAATATATGGTCACTGCATTGCCAAGTCCAATCTATTCTTGTCCGAAGCGTGGACCTTCGTTGTGATTTGTGGAAAAGGGCAGCATCAGGGCGAGGGGCCATGCTCCCAGGGGAACCCTGAAACCACTGAACCATCAATTGAGGTCTTTTAGTGGGGATCTCAGGGTACACCCCTTTTTATTCTTGTGTTGCCAGTGAGACTCAACTTAGTGAGCTCCATCATGGCTATCACTGGTGGTGGCCGGGCACCATCCAGTTTTTCCGGTCCCAAGTCGATGTAGGCACCCACTGATGTGGGTCTCTTTGTCTTCTGGGTTGTCTTTCCCCCATGTGATTTTGGTCCTCGGTGAGCATCCGTTCCTGCTGAGTTGGGACCATTTGCTGTGCCCTTGGATGGCAGCTTGGCAGCTTTTAAGACCCCAGACACCACTCACCAGCGTGGGGTGCAGAGAGCCCTCTTAGCAAAATGCTGGTTCATGTTTTTTTAAAGTGAAACTATTAGCTATATAATAGAAAGATAAATTAAAATAGCATCAACCTCAAGAATTTTTCCAATGTTGAAATTTACTGTATATGCTGTCTTGTATGAGCAAATAATAGTAAAGTAACAAGGGAAAAAAAAAAGCAAGATTTGCCCTTCTTTTCTTTACCTTCTCCAAAGATAGATCACCTTGCTCATCTTTTGATGAACTTCTTTTCTATAAAAATCTGTAATTGTGACCATTTTCTATCTGTAGTGTAGTAAATACTCAGGAAACCTAGCAATTGTCAAGATCACTCAAGGTCAGCTATGTTAAATAAAACACATAGTGTTAAATAAAACACTATACTACAGACATGAACTAGATTTTAGTTGACAGTGTTGCTTCCTTAAACCTTACTGTTGCCAGGACCCAAGAGACTTACTAAAAATTTGCTATGTGCAATTGCAGTACATAAATTGAGTGGTTTTTGTAACACTGATGAACTACTGAAACAAAATATCACTTATTGTAAATGTATAGTATAATAGTTCTTGACTAATTTGAAAAATCTGTCTCAAGTATGTCATACTCTATTCATCACGAACATTCTTTTAGGGCTCTTTGTCCTTCAGTGTAGATGGCTGTTAGATAAGAAGAAAATATTTCCATTGTAATTCATAGCATATTTGCTACAACGAGAGTCAGCTTTCATTGTGCTGATCTATCACAGGGGCATGCGTAGTTCAGTGGTAGAATTCTCATCTGACATGAAGGAATTCTGGGTTCAGTTCCCAGACAGTGTACCTCAAGTGCCACCACTCTTCTAGCAGTGAAGCCTTGTGTGTACTCTACTGCTTAACAGGTTTCAGCACAGCTTTCACAACAGACTAGGAATACGGGTCTGGTGATCTACTTCCAAAACCAGCCAGTGAAAACCCTGTGGATCTGTAGTTGATCATGAGATGATGTAGGACCAGGTAGTCAAAGACTGACGAAACAGCAGCTAACAACCACCTGTATAATGGTGCAGTACTGAAAGTATTTATAAACTTAAGTGTTTTTAGTGATGCTACATAGGAAATGAGATGAAACATTCACATTGAGACTATCTCTTGAAGGAGAAGGAATCTAACATTTGGTACCCACTATGTAACAGAAACCTGCTGGCACAGTAGTTAAGTGCTATAGCTGCTAGTTAAAAGGTTGGCACTTTGAATCCACCAGACACCCCTAGAAACTCTATGCAGGAGTTCTACTGTCCTGTAGAATTGCTATGAGTTGGAATCAAGTTGACAACAATGGAGTTTTTTGCAGTGCTGTGTAACAGTCATTGTGTATCACTGCATAAAATAAAAGGTACACACAATCCATCACTGAGTTTCCTACAACAATTGTAATAACGAGAATAGGATCTGTGTTCTTAGTAAGATGAGTGTAAGATTCATTGTCAAAACTTACCCCACAACTTATTATTATATTTCAGGCACTATTCTCAGAGTTCTCCAGATTTTGTGTCAAGTTCTCAAAAGTAGTTTCAGGCCCAAGAATGTTAAATATATGGCCTGTAGAGTTATTTAGACAGCGCCATCCTTTTCTGGTAGTGTCAGTTCTTTTATTTTGGCTAAAATAGAGAAGCAGTATGCTAGCAAAGAAGGAATGGAGAATTTGAAGTGAGTTAAAATCTCAGGAAAGGGATTATAGCGTTACCATTTAATATCCTGAGACATTAACCAAATCGTATTGTCTTCAAAGCCATATTTTTTACTTGTAGTTATAATAATAAGTATTACTTATCACATTGTATATTATGGGGCTTAAATGAAATAATGTCCTTGAAATAACTAGCCTATCATCTAACTGCAGTAGAAAATGAAATTTTCCCTCCCATTTCATTTCAATTCACTAAAAACTGATTGAATACACGCTCACACACAGTAGTGAGAAAAACATTCCAAAAACATAGCTGATTTTTTTTTTTAAGTTACGTAACAAACTTTTTAAGAAAATAGTAATTTTAAAGTAATGGGTAATTATGATTAAGTTATTAAATTGTGCCAGGCACTTTATGTGCGTTATAGTCTTATATCATCCTGACAACAAATACAGAGAGTGCAATACTATTATCATTCGCATTTTACAAATAATGATCTTGCCATTTAGAGAATATAAGTAACTTATTCAAGGCACTGGCTAGTAAGAGGCAGAGCCTGGAACTCTGAGCCTGACTCTAAAGCTCAAATTCCAGACCATACTATTTATTTTTATAGAGGTGGCACAGAGTGGTTAAGTGCTCAGCTGCTAACCAAGAGGTCGGCAGTTTGACTCTACCTGTGACTCCTTGGAAATGCTATGGTCCGTTCCATCCTGTAAGACTGCTGCTGTGCATAGGAACTGAGTGGATCACAATCAGTACAGCGCAGTACAGCTCAAACGCTCAAAGCAGGCTTGCATGGAAAAAGAAAGAAACTGAATGTGGAAATTCCCGGGACAGAGTTAGAGAGAGGGAGAATGGAGGAGGGGGAACTAGCGATGCCACTTCCTTTCTTTTACATGTGTGAACTGGCATCTCTTCTGAAATTTCAATTTTCAAATCAAATTAATTTTATAAAATGTCCACCCAGCTTCTCTTTCAGTTTTAGTATTTTGATCATCAGATTTTCTACAAATGCTTTGTAAATGAGAAAATAACCTATACTCTGAAGGTTGATATTGACTAATGGAGGAAAGAGACCTTGAAATGTGGGCTAAGTTTGAACAGGCTAAAAATATAGAAGATTCCAGAGTAGCAATGAACAGGAATTATTTTTTGTGAATAGTAAGATTAGGCATTTGTAAGTTGAAACATGTAAGAAGTCTAATGTGTTGTTTTAGACCACTCTTGACCCAGGAAGTTGGTTATCAAGCCACACTGAAGAAAAATAGATACTCTTTCAGACTCAGTTATAGTGGCGTAGGTGTTCTGAGCCACACTCCCAGAAGGAGCCCGGTAGACATGTCAAAAATAAACAAAGAAACAAACAAAATTACCAAACCCTTTGAAGTTAAGTCAATTCCAACCTGTAGTGACCCTGCAGGACAGGGTAGAACTGCCCTGATAAATCAGGTGACTCTTGTGAAACTGCTAATGGAACAAGAAATGTTGAGAAGAATGATTTCTAGCAAGAAAATAAGAGAAAAAAATAAAAGTTTTGCCCTTTCAACTAAATTAGACTCTCATTTTGGCTAATAATTTTGTTTCTCTGAAAAGCAGGAGGCAAAAGTAGTATCTTTTATCAATGTGTCCATTGTGTCTCTGAGTAGAAGTAAAACAGCCTGCTTTCAGATCTGTTATATTGTATTGACTTGGGTCTTTTCATAAACACACACATATAATTAATTATTTACTTTTGAAAACAGAGAGTAGACAGAAAAATAAAACAAAGAAAATGTTGCAAGTCAAAGTTATTTCCTGCTGGTTGGTTTTGTATCTTGCCCTAGATCTTATCTTGAACTTGACTGACTAAAAGTATATCAGCAGTAGCTTGTTAGTGCTCTGAAACACAGCAGGAAGTCTGTTACTGTTTTCATCCTTCAGTAGAAATACATAATTAACTCAAAACTGATTTTTATTTATATATATAAATATTTTTATGTATAAAGGGCAGAATTCTTATCTTTTTTAAGTATGTGTGTAGTGATCGCATAGAACTTTTTGAAATGATGTACTATGAATATTTCCTTGGTTACCTGTGGATCTCAGCAGAACTGTTTCTGTCTTTTAATTTAAAAATATAGTGAAAGTCAAGCAGTATGGAATTACCTGGAATGTAGATAGAAATGTGGTTAAAATGTTAAACAGTGTTGAGCAGAATTGCAATTTGACTTCTCACAACAATCTTTTCTCTATATTCTCAATTAAAATATTCACTCTTGAGAGTTATAATGTATGTATATTCAATAGTCTTCTCCAACACAATAACTCACAGTCATCAATTTTTATTTCTTATTTGTTGCCCAGCTTTTATATACATATGAGGAGACTGAAAGTACCATGGCTAGGTCAGATGCATTTAGTCCTTAAAGTAACATTTTTGTTTTTTAATGCTTTAAAAGAGCCTTTGCAGATTTGTTCAATGTAATGTGTCATTTGATTTCTTGGCTGCTGCTTTCTTGGATGTGGATTGTGGATCCCAATAAAATGAAATCCTTGACAACTTCAGTCTTTTCTCTTTATCATAATATTGCTTGTTGGTCATTTTTGAGAATTTTTGTTTTCTTTATGTTGAAGTGTAATCCATACTGAAGGCTGTAGTCTTTGATCTTCTTCAGTGAGTATGTCAAATTCTCTTCACTTTTACCAGGCAAGGTTGTGTTATCTGCATATTGCATATTGTTAACCTTCCTCCAGTCCTGATGCCCCATTCTTCTCCATATAGTCCAGCTTATTTGCTCAGCATACAAGCTGAATAACTATGGTAGAAGGATGCAACCTTGATGCACACTTTCCTCAGCTTAAACCATGAGTATTTTCTTACTCTGTTCAAATAATTGCCTTTTGCTGTATATACAGTTTTCTTATGTGCACAATTAAGTGTTCTGGAATTCCCCTTCTCCACAATGTTATTCATAATTTGTTATCCACACAGTCAGTTGCCTTTGCATAGTCAATAAAACAGAGGCGAACATCTTTCAGGTACTCTCTGCTTTCAGCCAGGATCCATCTGACATCAGCTATGATAGTCCCTAGTTGCACATTCATTTCTGAATCCGGTTTGAATTTCTGGCAATTCCCAATTAATGTACCACTGCAACCAGTTTTGAATGATCTTCAGCAAAATTTTACTTACATGTGATATTAAAGTTATTGGATTTCCACATTTGGTAGGATCTGATTCTTTGTAACAGATATCAATGTAGATTTCTTCCAGTCGATTGGCCAGGTGGCTGCCTGCCAGATTTCTTGGAGTACAGTGAGCAGTTCTAGTGCTGTGTCTATTTGTTGAAATATCTCAGTTGGTATTCTTTCAATTCCTGGACCTTGTTTTACACCAGTGTCTTCAGTGTAGCTTGAACTTCTTTCTTCATTACCACTGGATCTTGGTCATCTAATACCTCATGAAATGACTGACCACCAGCCAATCCTTTTTAGTATAGTGACTCTGTATTACTTCCATATCTTTTTTGATGTTTCCTAGATTATTTAGTATGTTGTTCATAGAATCCTTCACTATTACAACTCAAAGATTGAGGATTTTTTCCTTTCTCAGTTCTTGCATCTTGAGAAATGCTGACCCTGTTTCCCCCTTCTGGTTTTGTAACTGCAAGTCTTTGCTTGCCACTATAATACTTTACTTTGTCTTCTTGAGTTGCGTTTTGAAATCTTCTGTTCAGTTCTTTTACTTCATCGTTTCTTCCTTTTGCTTTAGCTGTTCGGTGTTCAAGAGCAGCTTTCAGAGTCTCTTCTGGTATCCAGTTTGTTCTTTATTGTCTTTCTTAATGACCTCGTGCTTTCCCCATGGATGATGTTCTTCCAAAGCTTGTTTGTTCTTCAGTAATTAGTGTTCAGTGCCTCAAGTCTGTCTCTAAAATGGTCTCTAAATTCAGGTGAGATACACTCAAGGTTGTACTTTGGCTCATATGGACTTTTCTAATTTTCTTCAGTTTCAGTTTCAACGTGCATGTGAGTAGTTGATGATCTGTTCCACAGTTAACCTTGACGTCGTTCTGACTGAGGATGGTGGGCTTTTTCCATTGTCTTGTTTCACCTATATAGTCAATTTTATTCCTGTACATTCCATGTGGCAAGGTTCAAGTATATAGTTACTGTTTATGTTGTTGAAAAGATCTTCAATGAAGAAGTCGTTAGTCTTAGAAAATTCTGTCATGTGATTTCTAGCATTATTCCTGTCACCAAGGCCGTATTTTTGAACTGCTTGATCCTCCTCTGTTTCCAGCTTTCTCATTCCAATCACCAGTAGTTGTCAATTCATCCTGATTATGCATTCAGTGAATTTTAGACTACTAAAGTTGGTAAAAATTTGTAATTTCTTCATTTCTTGGTATGTAAATTTGAATGATATACCTGTGTTAACTGATTTTCTTTGGAGGTATATGGATATTATCCTGTCGCTGACAGTATTATATCTCAAGATTGATCTTGAAATGTTCTTTTTGAAGATAAATGAAGCACTATTACTCTACATGTTGTCGTTCCCAACATAGTAGACCATATGATTGTCCAAATCCAGAAGGGCTAATACAGTCCATTTCAATTCACCAATTCCTGTGATATCAAAGTTTGTGCATTCTGTTTCATGGGTGATAATTTTCAGTTTTCCTAGATTTATGCTTGATACATTTCACATGCTGGTCAGTAATGGATGTTTTCAGCTGTTTCTTCTGATTTGTGTCGTGCCGCATCAACAGATGAAGGTACTAGAAGAAACCTGGCTCTGTCCAAATCATTTTATCTCCTTCCTTTTTTTTTTGGACAACAGCTCCAAATAATGGACCCCACCAAAAATATCAGGCCTGAGAGATAGTGTGGCTAGGAGTGAATGTCTAGACAGTGGTGGATGTGTTCTCATGGTAGTCACCCACTCCACTCACTCTGCAAGAATGTCCTGGGCCTCTGCTGTGTACACAATGTTCAGTTAGTTCCAAATTTGTTTATGTAACAGACACAAGTGCTTGCTGTGCACCAGTCACTGTTCCAAGTGCTTTACAAATGTTAACACATTTAATCCTTGTCACACAACCCTGTGAACACATGTAATCATTGCCTTCCTTTTTCGAATTAGAAAACTGAGGCTCAGAAAACCTAAGTAACTTTCCTAGTATCACACAGTTCCAACGCATGGAACCAGAATTCTCACCCAAGCAGTCTGGTTCTGTTCTGTGCTCTCAACCACTATGCTTTCTGTTTTGGAGAACCTTTCCTTGTAACTGGGACAATGATAGGGTATAGTAATGGTTGTTTATTGCTTGCTTCTTCAGTTTTCATTCAACTTTTCTTGGCAACAGTGCCCTTATTCTGGCTTGAGGAATTCATCTTTGCTCTACATGGTAGCTTTGACCACTTCCCAGCTCCAGGAGTGATTGTTTTAGGCCAGTCAACATATCTCAGCCACTCTGCTTGGTCAGGAGCAAACACATGGCACAGAGAGGGAATCCTGGGGATTCTGAGGGAGCTGCCTGGGGATACTCTCTTGTACATAATAGTGTAGTGTGAGAATGAGCTTCTGAGTGGGAATGACCACGACGTACAGCCTAGGGATGGACAAAGCATAGAGACAGAGAGTCAAATCAAATTTTTTAAGCTGCTAGATCAAACTTTGCCTCAAGCTAACTTGGGTTCCAGACTTTACAGTCATCTGGCATTGGTAAGTGCTCAATAAATATATGTTGAATACATGAGTCAATAAAAGCTCCTTACTGGTTAAGCCAGTTTAAGTTGGTTTTCCTGTCACATATACACCAATACCAAAATAAACATTTTTTTTAAAGTATATATATGTAGTACATACATATGTAGAACATTCCCATAATGTAGTACAGAAGTTAGTCATATTAGAACATTTTATAATACAGGACATGGGGGTTTTGCCCACATTAGCCAGCAGTATTTTCATTTAAAGGAGCCCCGACAGTGCAATGATTAAACACTCAGATGTGCCAGAAAAGTTGGAAGCTCAAACTCATCATCCTCAAAGAAAGAAAACACCAAGTGATCTTCTGCCATAAAGATTATGGCCTGGGAAACCCAATGGAGCACGTTTACTCTGTCCTGTTTGCTGAGTCAGAATCATCTTGATGCACAACAACATCTTGATTCTAACAGACATGATCCACTGGAGTCTGGGTGATTATTTATAACAGTAGAAGTCTTTTTTTTTTTAAGTTTTTTTGAAAGTGACGAAAGGATTTGTGAGTGGTAAGTGAGCCCATTCACATCATTAAGGTGAACTCTGGTTTGAGGAGGCAGCTCTTTCCCAGTCATCGGAGTGCCTTCCAAC
Organism: Heterohyrax brucei; assembly: GCA_028571685.1. Classification (NCBI taxonomy): domain Eukaryota; kingdom Metazoa; phylum Chordata; class Mammalia; order Hyracoidea; family Procaviidae; genus Heterohyrax; species Heterohyrax brucei. Next base: position 112,488,113 of record CM053148.1, read on the forward strand.
CTGAGGGACTCATCTTCCAGTACTCTATCAGACAACATTCTGCTGCTATTCATAATGTTTTCACTGGCTAATTTTTTTTTTTCAGATGTATACCACCAGATCCTTCTTCTTATCTGTAAGCTCAGCCGAAACCTGTCCCCTCCATTGGTGACCCTTCTAGCATCAAAATAACATGCAAGTGGGTACAACAGGCATGTAGGTACAAATTATCTTTACTATGTTTTTTTTTAAAAAAAAAAACCTTAATAATAAAAATATACAGGTTATTATGAGGCTTATAAAGCCTATTCCTAAACATAACATAAATATAAGCCAAACTTCCATATTTCCTTTTAGGTGCTATCTGTACATTTCCACCTTTGCAAAGATGTTAAAAAGCTACCAGAAGCCCAAAGCTACCTGAGATAAGATTCAGAGTGTTGATAAGGCAGCAGGAGATGAGAATCTAGGTTCATCTTCCAGGATGATTTAACAGGAACATTTTTCATAAAGGTTCTTTACAATTATAGACTTTCCAAACACTCTTCTCTTCTTGCAAAAGCCCTAAATGACTTAAATGGCCAAATAGATTGTGTCCCTTACACACACTGCAGAAAACTTGTTTACTGCCTGCTTTCTGAGCTGCCTTTATATTTTGTTTTCTTAACCTGCCAGATCCACCATCACTTCAAGATATTTTTTTGGTACTTTGTTGCTTCTCAGTGTATTTCGATTAATCTCTTTTTCATGAAGGAATGCCCAGCAAATTGCCTCTTCCAGTTTCCAGTTATATTTCATGCCATGTCTTTCAAATTCTTTGTTCCGTTCATTAATATACATAATTATTTCAGATAATTTTCAACTCAGTTATCAACTATACAGTCATCGTTGTTTTCAGTTTATCCCTTTGATGACCATTTTATGCCAAGGGATGGGAGCAGGGGGAAGCTTAATTTCTGTTGTATTGCTAACTCAACACATTGTTTCTGACTCTGCCGCACCTTGTCATTTCACCTTCCCTGGGTCCTGAAACATGAGTACCTTAACTCCCTTCCTGGAGTGAACATGCTTGCTACTTCTCAGAATCCATCAGTAGTTCAGTGATTTTGGTTCTGGTGTTTGGTGATGAATCATTTCACTGATAGCATTATACTTAATTTCCATAAATAAGTTAAAGACTTGTCATCTGCATGATGTTGCTATGATGCGGTGAAGAATTTGTTTAAAAGTATTGAAAACAATATGACTCCAAATAGCTAAGGTTAGCTTAATTTTTTATTGACATTTTCCTTAGCAGATTTAAATGCCTAGTCTCTTCCATTTAACATTCCTGTTCCCAATGATGACTGTAGTTTTCCACATCCACTGTAATGTTGGCTTGCTTTATGTTTACCACAAGAGCAGCAAGATAGTGGAAAGAACTTGGGCTACAACATCAGAGACACTTGTGTTCAAATTCCAGCTCTGTTTACTTTTCTGTTCATTTTCTCATCTTGAACATGGTGTTGAAAGCTGGACTGAATGAGGTGATATCTGTAAAGCCAGCTCAGTCCAATTTCTGGTTGTTGTTAGGTGTCATAGAGTTGGCTACAACCCCATGACTCATAACCAAAGAACTAAACTCATTGCTGCAGAGTTGATTTCAACTCTTAGAGACTCTGTAGGATAGAATGGGGTTTTCAAGGAACAGCTAGTGGGTACAAACTGTCAAGTGTTTGGTTAGCAGCCAAACTGTTAACTACCATACCACCAGAGCTTCTGAAGACCTTATGTATAGCAGAATGAAACACTGCCCAGGTCTGTGCCATCCTCACCGTCATTGCCATGTCAGAGCCCACTGTTGTAGCCACTGTGTCATTCCCTCTCATCAAGGGTCTCTGTCCTCTTTGCAAACCCTCTACCAAGCATGCATATGAGGCTGTTGAAAAGACTATAGCTTAATTCAGGAACACCTTTGTCATTCAAGTGACATCTTTGCTTTTTGACCCTTTAAATAGTGTTTTGCAGCAAATTCACTCAGGTCACTTCATCATTTGATTTCTTGGCTGCCAGCTGCTTCATGGGTCTCAGTTTCTAATTCAAGAAGAATGAAATCCTGGACAACTTCAGTTCTTCACTACTTATCATGATGTTGTTTACTGGTCCAATTGTAAGGATTTTCCGTGTCGTTCTGTTCAGGTGTGTTTTCAGTTGCTAGTACACAGCACCTTTTCTGGAAATGGTAGTACCTTTTTTCCATGTTGTTTTTCAACTTAGTAAATGTGCTTGTGGTTTTAATTTCTGTAGAAAATGCAGCATTTTCAGGTGCAACATTTCAAATGAAGCAAAAATAATTCTGTTTTTTACAATGGATAATGGCATGTAACTTTTTTTTAACCTTTTTTAATGTAGTGTAGTGAAGAGCAGTTAGTTTGTATCTAGATCTGTTGATCAGAGTTGAAAATATGATGAATGTTTAGTAGATGATGACTATTATCACCTTTTGCAATCATCTTTGTGAAAAGTATTTTGTTTTTTGTAAGTAAGTGATTAATCCTAAAAAACAAGGGTCACAGAGAGACAGAGAAAGAAAAAGAAAGGCTACCATCATCTTTATCACAGTTTTTAGATGTCTAAAAAATGCTACAGATTTTTCTAGAAAGCAAAATTACTTAGAGATTTTGCAAGCCAAAGCCAAAGGCAAGTGCAAAGGTTTTGTTAAAGGTTTTCCAACTTAGAGATTTTACTAAAGAATAGACTAGGAATTAGAAATATGGCATAACTCTTCATATATAAGGCAAATCGAGGGACTGAACCCAGAATGCCTGAATCTAATTTGACTCTGTACACATAAAACCATGTAGCCTTGATGAGACATGTGCTTCATCATTTCCTCAACCAGAATTGTTCTGAGTAGTAAACATCTAATAGCTCTTTGAACTCCAGACCTTCCTAAACCAAATACTTTCTGATGTCCAGTTATCCAAGTAGGTGACTCAAGCCTCAAATGTAATTTCAGATATATCTTTAATTTGGTTTGATAGTAAAAAGTATTCACCTCTCAAGAAAGATTTTGAAACAAAGACACAAAATGCTGAGTTAGAATAGCCACATCATTTTCTCATTTTTTAAAAGAATAAATATCTCAGGAGGCATTTTTTTTCCTATCAACAGTGAATAATAATTAGGATGTTTGATTCCAGTGTTCTGGTACCAGCTCTTCTGCTTAAAAACAAAAAAATAAAAAGTAAAAACTCATCGCCATTGATTCTGACTCATAGCAACCTTTTAGAACACTCAAATGATCTCATAGACATTTCAAGGATCTCCTGGTGGATTTGAACTGCTGGCTCTTTGGTTAGCAGCAGTAGCACATAGCTCTTCTACTATTAAAAAACAAAGAAATAAGTAAACTGCTGCTGAGTCAAGTCTGACTTATAGTGACCCTATAGAACACAGTAGAAATGACCCCATAGAGTTTCCAAGGAGCACTGAGCAGATTTGAATTGCTGACCTTCTGGTTAGCAGCTGTAGCACTTAACCACTCTCCCACCAGAGTTTCCTCTTCTACTATAGTAACAAAATAAATTAGTCTACGCATGTCCATGCCTTCTCAAAAAATCTACTCTAACAGCCCACCTGAGGGACTAAGAGGCCTCTGGACAACCGGATCCCAGGCTATGGACCATCTAACCAGAATCTCACGTCTCTGTATTTGAATTTGGAACACAATTATGATTAGACCATATTTGACCCAGAAGGTGAAACAGCACTTGGGCAAGGATAGCTGCATTTATATTCATGCTGAAACAAACACAATCAACAGAGAGGAAATGAAGGAGATGTGCTGAGAGAAACCAAGTCAAGAAACCGTGCTATTCTGAGAGAAATGTGATGAGCTGGCTTGGATCCCATGACACTTCAGCTCCTGACTCTCTCCAGGACTCAGGCTAGTATGAATTCCTTCCTGAATGCCGTGAGATTTCATTTTGTCCTCTGCATCTATTACTTTCATTATCCCAATCCATTCTCTTTCATGCTTAAGGTTGCTTAAGTGAATTTTGCTTATTTGTTTGGAATCAAATGATTCCTGGGTCAATCACTAACTTGCTATATCACTTTGGAATAAATTGTCTGCTGTCTCCCTTAATTTTCTAATAATGTCTAACATTGCTACCTCAGTGACAAAAGGCAGGCTTTATATAAATGTGTTATGGTGATTTTCAGTGTAAATTAGTATGTTATTATAGAAGCTTAAATATAATTTTGAGAAATTAAGATTACATTAAGAGAACAAATACATAGGTGTTAGAACCTTGCTGTTCTAGGTGTGGTTAAGCTACTGGTGTCATTGGCAACATCTAGGAGCTTGTAGGAAGTACAGAATCTCAGACACCCTACCGGATCTACTGGATAGGAGTATATACTTTACCAAGATCCTCAGGTTTTACATATGGACCTTAAAGTTTAAAAATATTATTTTGGAAATTATGCAAACTATTGCCTAATCAAATATAGATATATAGTAAATTACTGATCATTTTGTCAATAACTTGGTCCATCTCAGGTTATTTTAATGACTTTTTAATTACTGGCTCATTAACAATTTATGTAAGTGAAAGTTGTTGTTTTTAGCTGCCATTAAGTCTATTTGCAATTCATGGTGTCTTCTGTGCACAATGGCATCTGACAATTATGATCCATAGGTTTTCATTGGCTGATTTTTTTAAAAGTATACTTCCAATTCTTTCTTCCTAATTGGTTGTAGTCTGGGAACCTGATCAGCATCATAGGAACGAGCAAGTGTTCACTGACAGGCAGGTGTGGCTGCCCTGGGGCACATTGGCCAGAAACTGAACACAAGTTTCCTACACTGAAGGTGAGGATTCTGCTGTTAAACCACCATTGGTGCTTTATAAACTAATAAGTTGTTGACAAAAGAATTGTAAATTTTTAGAATGTTATTTAATTTTTTTTTTGCTTGAATACATAGCTTTACTGACATCTTGCTTTTCTTATTAATGACTTATGAATACCTTTTGCACCCCAGCTATTTTTCAAGTCATTATAAATATGTGGTTGAAATTATAATGTCTACATCATCATTTGACTTGTAATTCATTAACATCAATAATACAAACATTTTGTGACCCAGGGATTCTGTTAAAAACACCTTCAGTCCTGGAACTGTACATTTAAGTAGGTGCATCCAAATCTGTTTTGTGTGGCTTAAAATTCCCTAAGTGTCTCATTAAAATGAATAAATTAAATGAGTTGGTTGTGTTCATCTATAAAAACAGCATTAAGATTCTATAAGCAAAGCCAAGCATCCAGGAATGTTACTACGCTCGGAGATTCTTGATGGTAATACATTATGTCTGCTTTATTTTAAATGTAGAATAGTTTTCTATAGTATGAATTAAAATACTAGTAATATGGCTGTTGATATTTTTTAATTAATAAGAGACAGTTGACTAAAAATATAAACATATTTTGATCTAGATGCTGTATTACTGTCTCTAGTCCAGTTGACTGTGCATCTCAGAAGTGGATTGCATATACACAAACACTGATAGCGTTTTTACCTGAAATTGCTTTTTTGAAATCCTGAACCTATTGAGCATAATTAAAAGAACTAGGAAGGCCTCTGAAAAGCCAAAATTGTTGTGATTCACAAGCGTTAGTTTTAGGATATATGTATGCGTCGGTTCATATTTTCAGCATTTCCTAAAAAGGTATGGTTATTATCCTTAATTCATAATAACATAATTCAAGCAAATTATTAATTCTTTATAAAGCAAAAAACCTCAAAGAATCCAAAGACTAAATCCTTATACCCTAGAATTTTGTAGATTCCTATTTCAGGAACATTAACCAATTGAGTCATCCTTTTAGCACTCCAGTATAGCAAATTAGGAGGTTCTAGGCTTAGGCACAAGATCAGCAGCAACAAGTCACTGCGCAAATGCATGACCACAAGTCTTAATAGCTAGCAAACTGCCATCTGTGGTATGCCAAATGATCCCATCTCAACTGAATCAGATGATCACTAAGGTCAACAAAGACATACGAGAAAAAGAGCCCAGAGGACAGAAGAACCCATGTATATGTATGACTGTACCAGCATGTGATCAGAAGAACCAGATGATGCCCAGCTACCACCAATGACAGCTGTGATGGGGCACACAATGTTAGGTCCCAGTAGCAACACAATAAAAGAGGGGTGCAGCTTAAGAACTTCACTAAAAGACTGCAACTGATGGATCAGTGCCCCGGGACTTCCCCTGGGAGCATGGCCTCTAGACCTGTTGGTGCCTCAGAGCATTATGCATTACTGAGGTCAACTCTTTGGACAGGAATGGATTAGACTTGGAGATATAGGTTGAACATATGGAGTGTCCACTTTTGGTTCTGTGTATCTACAGGATGCCATTTTACTGGCCTCTTGCCAGAAGGCAGAGAAGAGGGGGAAGGGAGGGGATAGGAGATTCTTAGCAGGATGTGACATGTATATAGAATGGAAAGGAAGAGTGTGCTGTCACTGCACAAGGAGAATAGAGGTTACTGCAGAAAGGTAAGCATGCAAATTTAACTTGGATTGTAACTACTTTCACTCATCCACAATAAAAAGGAAAAACAATGTGTGACCTCAAGGAATAAGATGTTTTAAAAGATGGTGGCCTGACCCCAGAGATGCCGCCATCATCCTATGAACAGTTGATATTTGACAAGATTGTAAACTGGGGTAAAAACAGTCTCTTTAACAAATGGTGCTGGGAAGATTGGATATCCATCTGCAAAAACCTGAAACAAGACCCGTTTCTCACATCTGACACAAAAACCAATTCAAATAGGATAAAAGACCTAAATATCAAACATAAAATGATAAAAATCATACAAGAAAAAAATAGAATTAACAATGGAAGTTTTAATACACAGCTTAGACAAACTTCAAAATCTGACAAAGCATTATCAACAGAAAATAATTAAATGGAAACTACTAAGAATCAAACACTTTGCTCCTCCAAAGACTTTATCAATAAAATTAAAAGATTACCTACAGAATGGGAAAAAATATTTGGCAGCTATATATCAAACTGATGTCTGATCTCTGTAATCTATAAGGTACAATAAAATATCAATAAGAAAAAGATAAATCATCCAGTTAAGCCATGGGTGAAGGAGAGGGACAGATACTTTTCTAAACAGGATATCAGGGTAGCCAAAAGACACGTGCAGAAATACTCACGATCACTAGCTATTAAAGAAATTCAAATCAATCAAAACTACAAGATGCCATCTCACCCCAGCAAGGTTGGCCATGATCCAGAAAACACAAAACAACAAATGCTGGAGAGGCTCATGGTTTAGACTCAGTATTACTATTACTACTGTAAATCAAATATAGTCAATTAAGTATTACTCCTAAAGGATTAACAGGAGTGAAATAGTTATCAAAATTCAATAACTGTTTTCAAGACTCTTCAGACACATAAGCAGCTGAAGTCAAAAGGGCACAGACTTGATGTCAAATAGATATGGGTTTGCCTTTCACTGGGTGTATAGCACTGACCAGGCTATGTCAGTTACCTGTTGATAAAATTGGAGCCCTGGTGGCACAGAGGTTAAGAGCTTGGTTGCTCACCAAAAGGTTGGCCGTTTGAATCTACCACGCCCTCCTTCAAATCCCTGTGAGCAGTTTTGCTCTGTCCTGTCCTGTTGTTATGAGTCAGAATTGACTCAACAGCAACAGATATTGATAAATTTAAGCTAAACACCTATCTTGTTATTTTCTTGTGAGAACCAAATAAGATGACTTGAAAGGTCTGTCAGAAAGCTGGTGTATCAACAGTGTTACCTCCTTTTCTTTCAAAAGAATTGGTATGACTGTTGGGACTTGTTTCCCCGTCATACAGAATGTACCTTTGGATGTTACCAGAGCAAGTTGGTAGCAAAACTTGCTATCAAATTAATAGCAAGTTCAGTTTGTAGGAGAAAAGGAGCTGAGTTCAACTGAGTGATTTCTGCTGTCATAGTTTTTAACCCTGGTGGCATAGTGGTTAAGTGTTCTGGCTGCTAACCAAAAGATCAGCATTTCAAATCTACCAGGTGCTGCTTGGAAACTCTATGGGGCAGTTCTATCTTGTCCTACAGGGTCTCTATGAGCTGGAGTTGACTTGATGACAGTGGATTTTTTGGTTTGGGTATCCTCTTCTAATTACATGTTATTTTTTCCAGATTAAATGAGTAAATATGGTACTTATAGGTAAAAGGGTTTTCATTTAGTGATAGTCATTCTTTTTTGAAAAAATGCCTTAAAATGAAATTAAGACTTTGGTGAATTTGCAGCCTCTTTCTAATAGTAGATAAAATTTGGTAGAGGTAAGATATGCATTAATAGCTTTGGCACTAGAAAAGAGAGAAATGGGAGGAGAGAGACATTGGCAGGGGCCGTGATGATGAGTAGAGGATTTATGGTAGTGATGAATGGGAGTCCCTCCAAAGGACATATTTACCAGATAAGTGCTTGAAAATGTCAGCTATACTGCTGAATAATAAATACTTAAATAATAAAGACAATGGGAAAGAAAACTGCAGTAAGTTATTGATTTCCTTCACTTTGGGACAGTGACAGGTGGCCTTTTGGTGTCTCTTGCTGGGACCCATCTATTTACCGGGAAATCTGTTACTCTTACCTTCTCCAGAAGTGTTAACTAAATGGGGCTTTACCTGTTCAGTGCTTATGTTAATGGTCAGGGCAGCAACCTGGGCACCCTTCTGTAGAGAGTGCTAAGGAAGTGGGATGCTAGCCAGCTTCAAGGATTAGTGTATTGTTATTGCTTAATACCTGCCAACAACTTTGCTTGATGTTCATTGTCACATCAGTGTGTTAGGCTGCACCAGCTTGCAGGTTCATTGCAATTAATTAGTTAATGAAACACTAAGTGATTTAAATTTCAAAGTAGGTCTACCCATCTTAAATGTTTGGCTTCTGTAAGTGGACTAAAAAAATTGAAAAATTCTTGGCATCAGAATTGTGATTACTATGTAATCTATTCTGTCCTTTCCATTAAATGTTTAAAATATGGTACTCCATTGTTAGAAATAGGTTAGTCATTTGAAAATAATCTTAAAAGCTTTGTGTAATCAACAAGAGATTTTGTCTAAATTGAGTTGCCTTTGCTGGTTCATATTGATGGATGTTTGCTATCATTTTTAATTAAGCAAAGAATTTGTATTCTGCTATTAAGTTTCCAGTTTCTTATTTTGATAGCAAATAATGGTGAACACCCTCTAGGGAAATTTTAATCAAAATTGACATAGGCAAAGCTTTGTTACACAGAGGACTCAATAGAATGGCAGTGTTGCTGAAATTGAAGAAAGCTACAAAGCTTAAATTCTCTGAAATTTTATTAAGCTGAAGTTTCAACTTTTAATATGCCCCTTTTGGGTAATTAAAAAATTTTTAGCTTTACCTGAAATTGGCAGTAGTTTCACTTGTATTTATTATTAAGTCAATACAATATTGTTGGTATAAAAAATACAAATTTTATAAAACTAGTTGCTGCCAAGTCACTTCTGACCCTTGTTGACTCCTTAGGTGTAACTGTACCCCATAGAGTTCTCAATGGCTGATGTTTTGGAAGTACATAGCCACACTTTTCCTTAGGTGCCTGGGGGTGGACTCAGACTGACAATGTTTTGGTTGGCAGATGAGCGTGTTAATCCTTTGTCCCTCCTAGAAACTGTGAGTGTTGTAAGAATGTATACATGTGAATGTAACCCACCCACCACCAAACCTACTGCTCTATAGGGCAGGGTAAAACTGCTCCATAGGGTTTCCAGAGCTGTAAATTTCTACAGAAGCACACTGTCAAATGTGGAGCAGCTCATAGGTTCCAACCAACAACCTTTCATTTAGAAGTTGAGCACTTAACAAGTGAGCTACCAGGGAACCTATGGGTGCAACCAAAAAATAAAAATAAAAAATAACAAACTCATTGCTGGTAAGTGAATGCCTACTCATAGTGACATTTTAGGACACAGTAGAAGTGGATTCTTAGGGTTTCCAAGGAGACGCTGGTTAAGTTTGTACCACTAACCACTCGTTAGCCACTAAACACTTAGCGGTGCTTCAACAGGCCACTTACGAATATGGGTTCCCTGTAACTCCACCCCCACAAACAGGGCCATTGTTAAGCACAGTTCCCCATTTTAAGTGTTTTTTGTTTTTTTTTTTTCAGACAAGAAACTTGCTCAGTTTAGTGTGAAATTAAAAATGTCCTCTAGGTGGTTTCCTCACTTTCAGTTAATCTTCTGCTAAAATTTATCTTTAATAACAGCGCCTAAGTGATCATACCATTTTTTTTTCTTTTTTAATGTTTCAGTGTCTTTCTGTACCTTGTATAACCTGAAATAAGGTAGCATAGGCATATATGATCTGATGGAAACAATTTTTCCTACTACTTCTCTCTTTGCTATACCTCCCCATGCACCCTCTCTCTCTCAGAAATCACAAATTTTCTTCAGACATTAAAATTACATACAGCTCATTATGTTCTTTCCCATCTGTGCACATGCCATTCCTTATCTTCCTTTTGTCTTCTCACATCATCTTGAAACTTTTCTTTGTACCTTTATGGAAGGTTTTCCCTGTATATTTTTAAACAAAATTGTGATGCGTTCAATTTTATGCAATTTTATATTGTGATGCATACAAATTTACACAATTTTATATCACTCTCAGTATAATTGGCTCATCTGTATATCTTCGTAGCTATGTAAGCATAGCATAGACAATTGCTAGATAATTAATGAACTGATGGATGGATGGATCAAAGAATGAATGATGGATGATCAAAGAATGGTTGGATAGATGAATAGAGAGATGGAAAATAGATGGAAAATGACCCGGTGAAGAGAAGGATTACTAACCAGGTGGATGCAGGGCTGGAAGACACAGTGGAACTATCCAGAACAAAGAAACACCATTTATTCTAAAGATGCAGAGCTTTGCTCTCTAGATAGCAAAGAATGCATAGAACGATTCATGATGATCAAACGTTTCATAATATCTGAAAAAAGTGAACATTTATCCTAATCTTTGCCTTGTAGAGTTTTTTTAAAAAGTCATTGTCTTTAAGTTATTTATGTGAACGGCTTCCCACTTGTACCTAATTGTCATTCAAGAAAATGTTATTATTACATGTCTTAAAGAATCTGTCAGATTAATTTTTGTATATTTTATTAAAGTTCAAAACAGCATTCTTATGTACTGAGTGCCTATCATTTTTATTATGGTATCATATTTTATATTAAGATATACTGTACTGTTAGGTTATTGGAGCCCTCATGGCACAGTTGAAATTCACCAACAAATCCTAGCAAACCTATGGAGATGTTGTATTCTATACTATAGGGTCACTATGAGAATCAACTCTGTGGGAATTACATTATGATTACTGGGAATGTAATCTACACCCTGCATCATCCTAAATGGCATACTTGGGCTTTAAGAATGAGTCATTATTTCTAGTCAATCCAGTGACCTCAGCGTATCAAAAAGTACACTTTTACCATACTCCTCTACACTGTTGTAACCTGCCCTGAAATACCTAGAATCTTAGTCATCTGGTGCTGCTTTAACAGAAATACCACAAGTGAATGGCTTTAAAAAGAGAAAGTTTATTTTGTCACAGTCCAGTATGTGTCAGCTCCAGAGGAAGTCTGTCTCTGCTGGATCTGCAGCAGGGTCTTTGTCACTAGTCTTCCTGTGGACTGGAAGCTTCTGAAGCACTGGGACCTGGGTATTTTTCAAAGGATGTAGCTTAGCTTCCGTCACTGCTCCTTGGTGGTATGAGGTTCCCAAATCTCTTGACTGGCTTCTTTTTTTATATCTCAAAAGACTGCTTGAAGGCACAGAACAATCTTACGGGTTGAGTCCTACCCCGCCAACACAACTGCTGCCCGTCTCTCCTCGTTAGCATCATAGAGGCAGGATTTACAACATGGACACAATACCCAAAATCATGGCCTAGCTCAATTACTACGCAGATTTTGGTAGGAACACACTTCAATCCATGACACCTAGTAAAATGTTTTTTAGTAGCATCATCTATGTTATGTTTGTTGGGGACTCAATTCTGAGTCTTAGTGACCCCGTGTGACAGAGTAGAACTACCTCCCAGGATTTTCTTGGCTTGTATCCTTACAGAAGCAGTTCACCAGGTCTTTCTCCCTCAAGAGACATTGGGTAGATTCAAACTGCCAACCTTTAGGCTAGCAGGTGAGCTCTTAGCTGATGTGCCAGTAGGGCACGTTAGTTAAAAGGAATAAATAAAATATTACAGTTTAGGAGTGTAAATAACATACTGTGCTACAAAAATGAGTCACTGATTAATACTCGTTACATACAAGATACTGTGTCAGGTACTGGAAACACAGAAGCATCAGATTCTGCTCTTACCTTTTATGTGCTCACGGCCTGAAGGAGAATTTGATAAGAGGAAGAGAAGAAAATCTGCTGTCTAGTCAATTTGGACTCACAGTGACAATATAGGACAGAGTAGAACCACCCATAGGTTTCCAGGGAGCAACTGGTGGATTTGAACTGCAGACTTTTGGTTAGTAGCTGTAGTTTTTAACCACTGAGCCATCAGGATTACTATTATTGGTAAAATAAATTGCTTTAATTCTTTCTCATGGAATAAAATGGTCCAAAAATGAAATAATAAGTAGAAGACCCAAATTACAATACAGTATGATAAAAACTGTGAAAGAAATGAACATGTATCTGTTCAGGGAATGTTAATTGTGGAATGATAGGGTCTGGAATTAATCTTAGGTCTTCCAGTTCTGTCCTCTATTTTTACAGATGTGAAAATGAGACCCAGAAAGATTAAATCACTTGAGGCCTTGGGTCACTCAGGTTTTTCACATGCCAATGGATTTCCTACAGGCACAAGAAGAATGGGTAGAAATAAAGCATATGTCTTAAAGCAAAATCTGAACATATGTCTCATGAGCTTTGTTGTTAAGATTAATATTGCATGTTATCAAATATGAAAACACTGGTGGCGTAACGGTTAAGTGCTGTGGCTGGTAAACAGAAGGTCAGCAGTTTAAATCCACCAAGTGCTCCTTGGAAACTCTACGGGGCGATTCTGTGTATTGGGTCGCTGTGAGTTGGAATCAACTTGACAGCAGTGATTTTTTGGTTTGTATCACGTATAATGTAGTTCTTTAACAGTCTGGGCTTTATTAGAAAAAAATTAATTTGATATGGAAAATTTTTTTTTTTTTTATTTAAAGAATACAGAACACCTAACATATGCTGAACTAGCTGACACAACTAGCCAGGTATGATAACTGACCACCTTCTCTTTTTTTTCTCTTGAGGACTGTTTCTTTTGCCCATCTGTTTTTTAATGTTTTCAATTTTCATATATATTGTTATTTATTCCTCTGACTTAGAATTACTTGCCTACTGAGATTATTCCTATAAAAATTTGCTTATTAATGTTTTGAGGCAATTCCAAACATATTTTAAAAATAGATGTTTGTGTATTTGAAAGCCAAATTTAGCAATTATTATTGAGATAAAACATGTGTTTACTTTTGTTGTGTTTTTCCCTTCCTGAGAATTATCAGTTATTTCCATTACAACAGAAATTTCTTTTTTCTGAAATTGTAACAGGATTGATGTGTGAGAAACTAAACATGAACTATACTTAAGACATTCCAGGAAGTAAGCACTGACATTAAAATTTCCGTGACAGAACAAATTGTATCTTCTCTAGCCTGCTTGTATCCTTATGAATTTTTCATTTCTCAAAATTCATATAAACAACATAAGTTAGCATTACTCTCTGGCAGTGCTAGTCAAGCTAAATAATGTATTCATAAATAAGATACTTTTAAAATGAATATTTTTTTTCCAAAGCAACTTACTTTCTTAATCTAAGACACAAAGGGGACAGTCTTCTCAGTATTTTGTGTCATGAAATTGTTAATATACCATGCTGTATTTTACATTCAATTTCTCAGTCTTAAAACAAAATTACACATCTTTGATTGCAACAAATACTACTAGAATTCTTTCATTAATATAGCTTTTCTAAAATGTCTACATTATCCTACTGTTATTAGCCAAATTCTTAATTTTTATTTCACTTGCAGTATATACCTGTTAATTGACAGAGGACTTACTTGTAAGTTTTTAAGACTTAAAAGCTCAGTGCAAAAGTTAAGTCATCTTATAATTTTCTAAAAGAAGCACTTCAGTTTAAAATAGCCTAGTCTGAATGTTTTAAATAAAACTTAACATATCATTTTTAGGCATGGGGGTTGCATCCTTTACTCAGACTGATAACTCTGATCACATAGACCCTGCTATGCATGTGCAGGAAAACAGAGATAAAACTAAACAAATAAGCTCATTGTATGGTATTTTAAATGGTAATAAGTGGTTTGTAAATTGAAGAGAGAGAGAGAAAGAGGAGGGAGGCAGGCAGGCAGGCAATAGTGCTCTGTTGGTATTTTTAACAACCCAGTCAAAAAGTGCATCACTCAGAGTGTGCCATTTGAATAAAGTTCTGAAACTGGTAATAAATGTTAAGTGATACAGATAACCTAGAGAAAGAGCTGTTAAGCCAAGGGGATCAAAAAGTCCCTTTCTTTCTCTGTTCAAGGAGTAAAAAGAAGGCTAGAATAGCTGGATCAGAGTGCATAATGGGGAGAGGAGTTAGAGATGAGGGCACACAAGTATTTGAGGACTAGATCTTGTAGAGCAATATACATACATTTGAGTAAGATAAGATGCAGAATGGAATGACATGATCCGACTTGTGCTTCCAGAGGAGCATTCCATGCTGTACTGAGAAAGTTAGAAGGGTCAAAGCAGGAGAAACAGCAGAACAGACTATAATCTAGGCAGGAAATGATAGAGGCTTGGGCCAGAGATATTCTAGAAGAGGTGGAATTAGAGATGCATGTTAGACAGCCACTGAGAGATTGTCAGTGAGTGGTTGTGTTTACAATCATTGGATTCTAGGGAAAGGTCTGGAAATTTAAAAGTCATCAGTATGTAAAGCTAAGTGGGAAGAAAAGCTGTGAAACTGTATGATCATCAAGAGAATGAACCCACTTAGAAAAGAAAGAGGCCCCAAAACTGGGCCAGGGACAGACACTCGGGTGGAAGGAAAGAGAGGAAATGCTCACTGTGAAATATGACTTTGCATGAAAGCACTTTTCTTCACAATAGTTAGTACACTGACAGGTTTTAAAAGATAAGCATTCTGTTGCTTTCTTTGTTTTCATAATTTTAAAAAATATGACAAGATACCATAAAAATGAGTAGTGGCCTAAGATGTTTCTAAATTTCTAATCAGGCTTACTTTTGGTTCTAGCTTTCTATGATAATAAAATTAAGACAGATGTGCAGAATAGATGTAAGACAGCTACTTAAATGAATGTGTGTTAGATATGATTGCTCTGTAAACAGTTACAATGTAATTGACACGTACACATCAAAAATACACGAAAAAGTCTCTTTCAGTAATCTAAGAGAGTAACTGGTTATATAACAACATGCAAAGTTTTCTCAATTATTTTTTTCCCTGTCAAGAATGACTTGTGATTCATTCTATTTAAATTCAAGTGGGCTGGATTCAAAAAACACCCAGTACTTATGGTTAAATCTCACAAAAGATCAGCAAGACCTCTACAAAATAACTGGCAGACTTTGTCAGAGGTAAATTAAAGCAGACTCAGGTAAATGAAGTGATAGGCTATACTTATGAGTAGTAATCTTCACTGTGTTAAAAATATTAATTCTTTAAATTAATCAGTGTAATGTCAGTCAAAATCAGGTTCTTGCTAAAACTAATTTTAAAATTTGTACAAAAATGCAACGCAACCTTGAATAATAGTAAGTGGAATTTAAACTACCATTTAGAAAACTGCAGTAATTGAGTAGTTTGCTATTTTTGTAATGATAGAAAAAATAGAACACAAGAACACAACATAAATACAGATAGGCAGATGATTGGTAGATAGGTAGGTGGATGGATGGATGGATGGATAGATAAATTCTGCTGATTTATAACCAAGATGCCCTTGCAATGCCGGAGAAAAATGGTCATTCTAAGAATGGTTCTGAGTCATTTTTCTTGTAAGTCAATATAGATAAACTACTGTCTCAAATATTTTTTAAAAAGTGGGCAATAAATCCTGTAGAAGTTAATATAGAAGACTATGACTGTGGGGTACACCAGAATTTTAAACAGGACACAAAGAATAGACTCATATGGAAAAATATTGATAAATATAGACTTAGTTACAGTTAAGAATTTTTATTGATCCAAGAAGCATGAAGAAAGCAAAAGGTAAGTCAAAGAGTGAGTTGCAATATACCTATCTAATGAATATTCTGTATCTAGAACATATCAAAGATCTCTACTAACAAATAAGAGATAGAAAATCTGGTTATAACAAAGCAAACGAAATCAACGTTTCATGAAGGAGAATAGCCAGTGGCCAAAAAATAAGAAAAAGTGTTTGACTTCATCAAAAAAAAACAAAAACAGACCCACTATCATCGAGCTGATTCTAACTCATAGTGAACCTAGAGAGAGAGCAGAACTGCCTCGTAGGCTTTCCAAGGAGTGCCTGGCAGATTTAAACTACTATCCTTGTGGTTAGCAGACATAGCACTTAACCACTACAACCACCAGGGTTTTGTGGACCTCTTTAGTCAACAGAAAAATACAGATTAAACCACAGTGAGATACTGTTGCATATCCATTTACCAATATGACTAAAATTTAACAGATATTTAACAATATCAAGAGTAAGTAAGAATACCTAGCACTGGACATCTTAAAAAGATAGTCCTTGACTTATAGCATATTTGAGTTATGAACCCCACTTACAATCATCTGCTTTTTGTTTTTGTTTTGTTCATCTTATTGTTAATGATATTTACTACATACAGTGTTGCAGTACATAACTTGCTGATGTTATCATTCTCAAATATTCACTACCAGATGTCCAGTGTTATAATTTACTGCTCAAAACACTTCCATACAGCAGACTGTGTCCTGGCCTGTAACAAAGTTGGTGTAGGTGTCAGTGTTGGAAGTCATAAGGGATAGAAAGTCGGACAGTGTTCAACTGTAAGGACATACAGCAATGACCTGTGCACACACACAACAGTGAGACTTGATAACACTCCAGACCATCCTCCTCATGTAGATGATCTAATCAAGATATGACAATAGTGTATCTACCTCCCAATATGACAACTGTGATTCAGCCTCCAGATGAAGGTGCAGTTGCTGGCCTTCAAGGCATGCTATCTACAGGCTATGTTTGCTCAGGCAGTAGCTGCAGCAGATGGGGGCATGGTGACATTACACAATTTCTGGGAGAATTACAATATACTTCAGTGTATCCAAAATACTGCTTTTTCCTGAGGGCGAAGCTTTGGAAAAATACATGAAAGGAATAAGGAATAAAGTGCTGAGTAATGTGAACAGTATCCAAGCATTTGATTGGGATAATATGATGGAAGAGGTCAGTGGGAAAATTGTCCATGTGGCAAGAATGCTGAGTTTAGAACTTGGTATTGACAATGTAGACTGGCTCATAGATCACAGCAAAGGGAAACTGACAGGTCAGAACTGAATGGATTTGGGAAAAGAAAAAAACAATGAGAAAGAGGAAGGAATGAACTTACCAAAAACTTTACAATATAAAATGTATAAAATATAAAAAAACTGAAGTTTTTTCTAAACCAAATGAGAAGTTTTAGTTGCTTGAAAATACAGACACAAACACTGATGGCTTTGTTAAAGTCAATTGACAAGAGTCAGGAAAATGTTACCACAAAATAAATGAAGGAAAAACAAAAAAGACCATACAGACAACTCTCAAAATCCACATTTCTGGGAATAATCCAGATGATCTAGAACCTTCCACAAGTGGAGTTATTACCTTAACTGCATATCCATATATTCTCCAAAATACAAATAGAAGAATGGCTATCACAGCTTTGTTTACAGTGGTTCAAAGACAAATGAAATGTCCATCAATAGTAGGAAATATAAATTACGGTGTACCATACAGTAGAATAATAGCAGTGAAAAACAGCTAACCACTATCACATACAGCACTATCTCACAATTAAAATGTCAAGAAAAAAAAAAGACAAACTTCACAGAGTACATACATATTATGTGATTCCATTTATATAAATTTCAAATCCTGGCAAACTAACCTGTGGTGATGGAAGTTAGAATAGTGGTTACCTTCTCTGAGGGATGGGATGATAATATCCGGTAGGAGACATGAAGGAGCCTTCTAGGATTCTTACGCTGTTCTACATACTGGTCCGAGAGGTGGTTTTATGGTGTGGTCATTTCATAAAAATATATAAAGCTGTACGCTTGTGATTTTCACACTTTTGCTATAATTTTATTATTCAGTAATTATGTCAAAGAGAAATAAATTAGTGCCACTTAATGACTGGACTATGCGCATATAGTATTCCCTACTCAGAACTTAAGTTTTTTCTCTGTCCACAGTCCCTTGCTTTTTAAAGCATGCATGCTTCCTTTTTCCTCATGGATATATAGGCTAAAGTAATTGGTAGTGACAGAATTTCTGCATGCTCTGCACAAAGAAATAAGTGCTATAAATATGAATTGTTTTAAAAAAAAAGTAGTTGCCTCCTATGACAGTACTGACTGTCCTTGAAACAGATTGTTTGAAATGACTTTCTTCTAAAAAAAATGCGATTATTAATTTTATCTATTTTATGTGAGTAGGAGAGATATAAATTCCATCCAAGTGACAAAGATATAACCTTTTCTTATTTTAAATATTTTCCACTTGGAGGGTACAAAACCTGTGATGTCAGTGTTCCCTCTGAGAAACTGACACAAACAGAATTTTTAAAATTTTGAAATAAAATGCTTAAAGTCCAAACTAGGGCACACCTTGAGATGCACATTTGTGTGACCAGCGATAAAGTAACACAGGAATGTAGTTCCTTTTTTTTTTCTTCTTCTTCTTTTTATTGTGAATAAAGAACAATTTTATAGTCTATATCATGTTGCCATATAACACCCAGAACTTTCACCTCTATTACGGTCCAGCTCTGCCAACGCTGTCCCCTTCCCTCCCAACCCTCCCCACCCCACCCATGTGACAGCACACTTTCCCTTTTGTTTGGAACTTCTTGTGACCTTTTGATAAAGTTCTGGCCATTATCACCCAATCAACTCAGCTCCAGAAAAGTGTCCCTCAGACAAGTCTCTGTACATTTTTAAAGTGTGTTCGCCTCCAGTATCACTCTATGTTTTGTAACTTCCAGGTCGGTCTTGAGGGAGCTCACCCCGGTGCTGGATGCAGTTTGAGGCTGGAGAGTCCAGGGACACGCTCCCAGGGGGCCCTCCATTCAGAAGGACCGTGAGGTGTGATCTTTTGGTAGAGTTCTAGCTCTGCCCTCTGCACCATCACCTGCTGTGTCCAGAGCTCTGTTCCGCATACTCCATCCCGACTGTCATCGCTGGTGGCCAGGCACCACGCATTTCTGCTAGTCCCATGTTGAAGCAGGCTATGGCTCACATGGCCTCTTCCATCTGGTGGGCTCATATTTTTTTCCTGTCCTAATGTCCTCCATCTGCCTCGGGTCTTGGTGGATTGGGATCGTTAGGTGCTATTTAAATGGTAGCTTGCTAGCTTTTAAGACCCCAGTTGCCACTCACCCAGGTGGTATGTGGGGCGATATGTTGAGAGAGGGAGAGAGAAAAACCTTGGGCATCCCTGTTAGTCTGGCTGTCCCCTGAGAGCATTGCCCTCCTGATGCCATACCCCATTTCTCTGTTCTTCCAAAGAAGTGGACCACATTAAGGGGACAATATGGTTTTGAAGTTGAGTTGTGGGATCCCAATCCATTCTAGTGAGTACTGTCACATCCTATACCCATCCCTAATCCTAAACACTATCTAATTTGTAAAACAAAAATCCCTCTCCCCCTCTACCCTCTGCCTCTGTAACCATCAAATATTGATTGCTACTATGCTGAAATGACTAGTTGCATCCTTATAATAGTGGTCTCATACAGAATGTGTCCTTTGTGTCTAGCTAATTTTGCTCAGCATAATTTCCTCTGGATGGTTCCACGTTAACAGGTATTTCTCTAAGTCATCATTGTTTCTTATCACTGGGTAGTATTCCATTGTATGAATAAACCACAGTTGGTGTTTTAGTCAGCTAGGCTGCTCTAACAGAAATACCACAGAGTGGATGGCTTTAACAAAGAAAGATTTATTCTTACACAGTCCGGTAGGTTGCAAGTCCATATTCAGGGTGTCCGTTCCAGGGAAAGACTTTCCCCTTGTCGGCTCTGGAGGAAAGTCCGGTATTGCATCAGTCTTTGTCCAGGGAGCGTCCTCACGCAAGAACCTCTGGTCTGAAGGACGCGCTCTGCTCCCGGTGCTGCTTGCTTGATGGTAGCGAGGTTCTCAAATTGTCCTTTGTTTCTTTTTCCTTTTATTCCTTGCAAGCTAAAAGCATTAAGGGTGGGGCAAGCCATACTCCAGGGAAACTGCCCCCACAGCAGGAATTCACAGCCCCACCCTAATCCTTTAACATACAGGTTAGAAAAACCACACAATGGAGGACAGTCCCAAGATACTGGGAACCATATCCCAGCCACGTGGCTGCACACATTTTTGGGGGGACACAATTCCAACCATGACAGTTGGTTTAACCATTTGTCTGTTTATGGTCATCTAGGTTGTTTCCAACTTTTGCTATTGTGGAGAGAGCTGCAATAAACATTGGCATGCAAGTATCTGTTTGAGGTAATCATTGTTTCTTTGGGATATATTCCAAAGAGTGGTATACCTGTCTTATATGGTATTTCTATTTCTAGTTTTCTAAGAAGGCCAAAGCGATTTCCATAGTGATTGAACCATTTTGCACTCCCGCTAAAAGTGTAGAAGAGTTCCAATCTCTCCACATCCTCTCCAGCATCTATTATTCTGTTTTTTTGGATTAGTGCCATCGTTGTTGGGGTGAGATAATATCTCACTGTGATTTTGATTTGCATTTCTTGGCTGGTGACTAGTGTCATGGATTGAATGGTATCCCCCCAAAAATGTATGTGTTGATTTGGCTTGGCTATGGGTCCCAATATGGTGCCTTTCCTCCCATGTGTTGTGAATCCTGCCTCTGTGATAATTGATGATGGAGAAAAGGGCAACAGTTGTGTTGGTCAGGCAGGACTCAGGCTACAAGCCGTAGAATATAAGGGAGAGAAGTGAGCAGAGGAAGTTGGGAACCTCATACCACCAAGAGAGAGCACCAAGAGCAGAGCAAGTCCTTTGGACCCAAGGTTCCTGCGCTGAGATGCACTCATTGGATTTGGACTCAGCCTACCAGACTGTGTGATAAATTCTCTTACTGCATGGACTTAAAATTTATAAATGGATTTGCAGCTTACAAGACTGTGTCGATAAAGCTTCTCTTCATGAAATCTTCCACTCATGATATTTTCTGTTAGAGCAGTACTAGGTAACCAAGACAGCTAGTCATTTTGAACATTTCCTCATATATCTGTTGGCATCCTGTATGTCTTCTTTGGTGAAGTGCATGTTCATGTCATTTGCCCATTTTTCACTTGGGCTGTTTGTCTTTTTCATGTTGAGGTTTTGCAATATCTTGTAGATTACAGAGACTAGACAGCAGTAGGAAGCATGGTGGGCAAATATTCGTTCCCACTCTGTAGGCAGTCTTTTTAGTCTTTTGATGAAGGCTTTGGATGAGCATAAGTGTTTAATTTTTAAGAGTTTCCAATTACCTATTTTTGTTTCTGATGAGTGAAGGTTTTTGGTGGGTTTTGGTAGACTGTTGGTGCCATGAATTAATGCTTCCATCATGTTCCCAATTTTTCCTTCCAAGAGTTTTATTGCTTTAGCTTTTATATCTAGGTCTTTGACCATTTTGAGTTAGTTTCTACGCATGCTGTGAAATAAGGGTCTTGTTTCAGTTTTTTGCAGGTAGATATCCAATTATGCCAACACCATTTGTTGAAAAGACTATCTTTACCCCAATTCACTGTCTTTGAGCCTTTATCAAATATCAGCTGTTCAAGTGGATAAAGTTATATTTGGATTTTCAATTCTGTTCCATTGGTCTGTGCATCTATTTTTGTGCCAATACCAGGCTGTCTTGACTACTGTAGCAGTACAGTAGGTTTTAAGGTTAGGAAGGGTGAGACCTCCCACTTTGTTACTCTACTTTAGTAATAATTTACTTATCCGTGGCTTCCATCCTTTCCATATGAAGTTGATGATTTGTTTATCCATCTCATTAAAAAATGCCACTCAAAGTTGAATTGGGATTGCAATGCATGTATAGATTGCTTTGGGTAGTATAGACATTTTCACAATGTTAAGTCTTCCTATACAGGAGCAAGGTAGATTTCTCCACTTGTGTAAGTCATTTTTCATCTCTTGCAGTAGTGACTTGTAGTTTTCTTTGTATAGGTCTGTTACATCTCTGGTTAGATTTATCCCCAGGTATTTTTATCATCTTAGGGCCTATAGTAAAGGGTAATGATCCAGTTATTTCCTCTTTGGTTGTCTTCTGGTTGGTGTAAAGGAATCTCACTGATTTATGTATGTTTATCTTGTATCCTGATACTTTGCTGAAGTCTTCTATTAGATCCAGTCATTTTTTGGTGCATTTTTTAGGGTTTTCTGTGTATAAGACCAAGTACACTGTGGTCATCAAAGTGGTAGCTACCTTAAAGAGATCTTTTTGTAGCAGATTTTCCAAATATTATGTTTTTATTTCTTGACTGCTGCTTCCATGGGCCTTGATTATGGTCCTAGTAGAATGAAATTCCTGACAATTTCAATTGTCACAGAAAAAATTTAAAAAAAAATACTGCTGTAGAATCAATTCCAACTCATAGTGACCCTCTAGAACAGAGTAGAGCTGCCCCCATAAAGTTTCCAAGGAGTACCTGATGGATTTGAAATGCTGAACTTTTGGTTAGCTGCTATAGTACTTAACCACTATAGCATCAGGATTTCCAAGGAACAATAGTGACAGTTTATTCTAGAAACACTCATACTATATCTATCATGAGAATTCACTATTTTAGGTCAAAACATCTGCAAGATGGTTATTGCTCTTAAAAATCTTTTGTTTAAAATAATCAAGCATGTACTAATTAAGTAGATCAAAGAAAGATAGTAAAATAAAATCATAATATTAAAAATAAGTATAGGTAAATACTGTGTTATCTGAATAGGGAGAGATTTAGCACTCAAATAATGGAAGAAAATGAAAAGATACAGAATCACTTTTTGCCTAAAAATTTTAAAGCAAAGTAAAATTAATAGGCTGATATAAATTTATTTATATTACATGCAAAGATTAATACATTGTGTCATGGATTGAATTGTGTCCTCCCAAAAATAAGTGTAGCCATGTGGCTGGGCCATGATTCCCAGTATCTTGTGACTGTCCTACATTTTGTGGTTTTCTATGCTGTATGTTAAAAGATTAGGGTGAGACTGTAAATCCCTTTATAAGATCACCTCCCTGCTCCACTGTAAAGGGACTTTCCCTGGAGTATGGCTTGTCCCACCCTTAATCCTTTCACCCTGCAAGAGTTAAAAGGAAAGGGAAACAAGCAGAGAACTAGAAACCTCATACCATCAAGAAAGCAGCACAGGGAGTAGAGCGCGTCCTTCCGACCTGAAGTTCCTGTGCAAAGATGCTCCCTGGACAACGACTGATACAATACTGGACTTTCCTCCAGTGCCAACAAAGGGGAAAACCTTCCCGTGGAGCAGACATCCTGAATTTGGACTTATAGCTTACCAGACTGTGTAAGAATAAACTTTCCTTTGTTAAAGCCAGCCATTCTGTGGTATTTCTCTTAGAGCAGTCCTAGCTAACTAAAACAAGTTGAATATATGAAAAATTCACACAAATCAGTAATGAAAAGCTAACTTCAATACGTAACTAGTCATTGAAGATGAATGTTAACTCAAAGAAGGAAAATACATGCTTAGTGAACTTTTGAGGAAAAAAATATATGTATTCATAGGTGCGTTTTTTTTTTTTAAAGGCGTAGATTATTAAGGAGGATCATGGGGTTAACCACAAAGCACAATAAAGATACAGCGTATCCAAACAAGTGTGACACAGAAGTTTCCACAAATATAAAACCAATACTGAAACGGGTCAAAAGTCAATCCATAAAGAAGAATGGCCCAGAACAGAATATTAAGACCAACAGAGAAAACACCAACACAAAAATAAATACACCAAAATGACAGCAATAAATACATACCTATCAATAATTACACTGAATGAAAATGGGCTGAACACTCAGGTAAAGAGACAACAAGTGACATCTTGGATCAAAAGATGTGAACTGTCTATATCGTGCTTACAAGATACTCACCTTAGACTTAAAGATAGAAACAAACTGAAAAAGGATGAAGTAATATATACCAAGCTAACAGCATACAAAGAAGAACAGATGTGGCAATACTAATCTCAAATAAAACAGATTTTAATGCAAAATCCACCATCATGGACAGGGATGGTCACTATTGCTGAAAGGTTCAAGACACAACTAGGACTTAACAATATTAAATATTTATGTACCCAATACCAGAGCATCTAAATACATCAAACAAACACTGACTATAAAAATGAGATCGATCACAATAATGGTGGAAGACTTCAACACTCCATTTTTGGTACTGGGCAGATCTTTTTGAAAAAAACTCAGTAAAGATACAGAAGATCTTATGGCCACAATTAACCAACTAGACCTCATCAACATAAACAAAACTTTTTATCCATCAACAGATAAGTACACATGAAACATGCACATGAAACATCGAGTGCACATGAAACATTTTCCAGAATAGACTGTATATTAGGACATAACACAAATTTCAACAAAATCCAACCATTGAATTCCTGCAAAACATCTTCTTTGCTCATGGATATGAAGACTTAACATTGTGAAAATGTCTGTTTTACCCAAAGTGATCTAAATATACAATGAAATCCCAATACAAATTCCAGTAACATTTTTTAATGAGATGGAGAAGTAAATCACAAACATTGTCTGGAAAGGGAAGAAACCCCAGATAAGCAAAACACTACTGAAGAAGAACAGACTACGAGGCTTTTCACTACCTGACTTTAGAACCTATTACACAGCTACAGTGGTCAAAACAGCCTGGCACTGGTATAAAAAGAGACATAGAGACCAAAGGGAGAAAGTGAAACCCCAGAGATGCCACCACCCTCCCAGGAACAGTTGATATTCGACAAAGGCCCTAAGATTGTAAACTGGGGTGAAAACAGTCTCTTTAACAAACATTGCTGGAAAAATTGGATATCCATCTGCAAAAAAATTGAAACAAGACCCATAACTCACACCTTACACAAAAACCACCTCAAACTGGATAAAAGACCTAAATATGAAACCTAAAACAATAAAGCCCATACAAGAAAAAAGAGGATCAACAATAGAAGTTTTAATACACAACTTAACTTCAGCATCTCACAAACACAGCATGCTTAACAGAAGAGAAAATAGGTAAATGAGAACTACCAAGAATCAAACACTTCTCCTCATCCAATGACTTTATCAAAAGAATTAAAAGATCATCTACAGAATGGGAAAAAATATTTGGCAACTATATGTCAGACCAACCTCTGATCTCCGTAATCTACAAGGTACTACAAAACATCAACAAGAAAGAGATAAATAACCCAATTAAGCATTGGGTTAAGGAGATGGAAAGATGTTTCTCTAAAGAGGATATCCAGGAAGACACATGCAGAAATGCTCACAATCATTATCTATTAAAGAGATCCAAGTCAAAACTACAGTGAGATATCATCTCACCCCAACAAAGTTGGCTAGGATCCCAAAAACACAAAACAACAACAAGAAGTGTTGGATAGGCTGTGGATAAATTGGAACTCTCCTATACTGCTGGTGGGATTGCAAAATATTACAACCTCTTTGGAAAGCAATCTGGTGCTTCCTTAAAAAGCTGGAAATAGATCTACCATTTGACTTAGTAATCCCACTGTTTGGAATATATCCTACAGAAGCAAGGGCAACCACACAAACATGCGTGAACACAAATGTTTATTGAAGCACAGTCCACAACAGCAAAGTGGTGGAATCCACCCAGATGCTCACCAACAGATGAGTGGGTAAACAAAATGGTACATATACTCAATGGAACACTATGCAGTGATAAAGAACAATAATGATTTTAGGAAGCATCTCACAATGTGGTTTCAATTGGAGGACATTATGTTGAGTGAAACAGTCAGTGGCACAAGGCCAATTATTTTATGAGACCCCTACTATAAGGACTTGAAAACAGACTCATGTGAAGAAGAAAAGACTCTGACAGCTCCAAGAGATGGGAGGGAGGCTGGGAGAGGGTTGTTTATAGATTAGATAGTTGATAGAAATTTGGTTGGTTGAATACAGTGACAGCACAAATTAGAAAGATCAATTTAACTGGACTTCAGCATAACCTGAGAACTCTTCCGATCTTAACCTAATTTTGCAAGGATAGAGTAGCAGGGGCGGGCACTTGGTAACCATGCTCTCAGGGGACATCAAGGCCAATTTGCATAACTGGTGTATTGCTAAGAGACTCTTCAGAACCCTGTATTGGTGAGTGGTGTTTTGGATCTTACAAGCTAGCAAGCTGCCATCTGAGGAACACCAAGTGGTCCCAACTCTGCTGGAACTGATGATAACCAAAGACAAAAAAGACATCAGGGCAAAAGAGCCCTAAAGACAGAAAGACCCATGTGAATGGGTGACTATATCAACATGTGACCAGAAGAACCAGATTGTGCCCAGCCACCACCAATGACAGCTGTGATGGGGCTGACAAAGTTGAGTCCCAGTGGCAACACTAGAAAAAAAGAGGCGTACCCTAAGAACTCCACTGAAAGACCACAATTGATGGTTGAAGGCCTGGGAGTTCCCCTGCAAGCATGGTCCCTAGACCTGATGCTGCTCCTGATCATAGATCATTACTGAGGTCAACTCTTTGGATAGGAATGGAATGGACCCAGGGACACAGAGGGACCATATTGTGTGTGCACTTTATGGTTCTGTGCATCTATAGGATGTCATACTACTGGTTTCTTACTGGGGGGGAGTGGAGGGGGGAGGGGACAAGAGATTATTAAAGGATGTGACACGTATGGAACTGAAAGGAGGAGTGTGCTATCACTGGGCAAGTAGAGCAGAGGTACTTGCCGATAGGCAGGCATGCAAATTTGAATTATAATGTAAATTTTCACTCAATCATTATTAAAAAGAAAATAAACCCAGAGGTTGAGTCAAGATGGCAGACTAGACACACGTCTCCTAATTCCCTCTGAAAATTAAGTCCTGGATCGATCATTCAACAGAGCTTTCTGGACACTCAGTATGTCCTAGGATAAGACATAGGGTTGTTAGTTTGGAGTACATGCACTAAACTGGAAGGTTCTGTCTCACTGAGCTCTGTTACAATGGACAGAAAGTATTGGTGCTTTTAAATTAGTTTTGTTTTTGTTGGCTGGTAGAAGGGGGTTGGGCATGAGTGGCACATACACTGAAATGAAGTGCTGAAGTGGACAGCAGAGAGACACTGTATGGGTTAGGCACATTTTGAAAGCACAGCGGCAGAATGAGGGTACCACAGCCCTTCCACCGTTTTTCCATCCTTTTTGGAGCTCTGGCATAGATATGACTGTTTAGCCGTTGGAGGGGCAACTTTGCTGGGACGCCATCTTGATTGTCTGGGAGGTGGAATCACCCAAACAGAGGCCACAGCAGGGGCTAACTCTCAGGATGGGAGGCAGTGCCAGTCTGGGGAGTGCTTTTCTAGTAGAAAGCTATACGTAGCACACACACATTATGGGTAGGGCCCAGTGGGGGATGGTAAAAGGAAGTAGCCACTCCCTACTTTGAATTGCATCATAGCATCTAGGGATGGCCAGAGAGGTATCTCTGTTGTCAACCTGAAGGTGTGGTCTGCTACACCTGACAGCCTGACTGATTTTGGAAGCTGTCAGATAGCTTTTAGCTTTTTAAAATAAGACTGTCTGGTGAAATAACTGCTGTGCAGCCCATCAGCATCTCTTTCAGCCTTTACTAACAGACATCAGAGGGTCAGTTGACTCCATAAGCAAGGTGATGTCTTTCCCAGCCAGGAGGTGAAGCCTTCCACCCTAGAGACTCTACTGGAAACAGTCATTAAAGTACACAGAGGTGGCTGGTGACCAGCTCCCTTCTCAGAACTACATCTCAGCTCCTCTTGAAGCAACACCAGAAAAGCTAAACAGTGTCTAAATGTTCCGAAAGCAAGAAACTATTGCCAAACAGTTAAAGATACAGCCCCTCAAGGCTCCAGAAAACTCCCAAAAGAAAGAAGCAAAAAATAACTCCAAGGTGAAGAACCCTTTCTAAAAGTATCAGAGATTGAGTACAAATAATTATATGGAAAGCCCTCCTAAAGATTATACAAAATGCAGTGGAGCAAAATGATAAATTAAGCAAGCTATTCAAACTTCTGGAACATCGGTGTTCTGAAGTACAACAGATCAATAACAAAATTACAAAATTAGACAATTCAGTTGAAAGCCAAAAGAGCAGAAGTGAACAACTGGAAGTCAGACTTGGTAACCTTCAGGACAGAACAACTGACACCAGCATTTATGAGGAAAAATCAGAGAAAAGTAAGAAAAAATGAAGAAGCATTAAAAAAAAATATGGGTGTCTATCAAGAGGAATAACCTGTGACTAATTTGAGTTCCTGAACAGAGAGGGAGAGATGTAAACACAGAGAGTATTGTGTTGAGTTGCTGACAGAAAACTTCCCTGAAATTATGAGAGAACATATATATCTAACATGTGTATCAAACACCACATAAACTAGACCCCAAAAGAAAAACTCCAAGACATAATCAAGCTTAATAGAATGAAACATAAGCAGAAACCATTAAAGGCACTGTCGTGGAGTATCTCCCTCCAAAATAGGTGTAGCCACGGGACAATGATTCCCTGTATTCTATGATTGTCCTCCATTTTGTGATTTTCGTTGTGAAGTGTGTTAAAGGATTAGGGTGGGACTGTAAATCCCTTTATAAGATCACCTCCTTGCTCCACTGTAAAGGGAGTTTCCCTGGAGTACGGCTTGCACCACCCTTAATCCTTTTATCCTACAAGAGATAAAAGTAAAGGGAAGCAGGCTGAGAATTGGGAACCTGGTACCATCAAGAAAGCAACACTGGGAGAAGAGCACATCCTTCAGACCTCAGATTTCTGCTCCAAGAGGCTCCCTGGACAATGACTGATGTAATACCGGACTTCTCTCTAGAGCCAACAAAGGGGAAAGCCTTCCCCTAGAGTGGACATCCTGAATTTGGACTTGTAGCCTACCGGACTGTGTAAGAATAAACCTTACTTTGTTAAAGCCATCCACTCTGTGGTATTTCTGTTAGAGCAGCCCTAGGTGACTAAAACAGGCACCAAGACTCAAAGCAAAGTTAACATTCAGATTGGAGCCCAACACAAAAATAAATACATCAAAATGACAGCACTAAACACATACCTGTCAATAGTTACATTGAATGTGAATGGACTGTACACTCCAATAAAGAGACATCGAGTGACATCTTGGATCAGAAGACATGACCCATCCATATGTTGCCTACAAAAAAACACACCTTAGACTTAAAGATATGAACAAACTGAAAAGTAAAGGATGGAAGAATATATACGAAGCTAACAATATACAAAAAAGAGCAGATGTGGTAATAAAAATCTCAGATAAAACAAATTTTAGTGTAAAATCCACCATCATGGACAAGGATGGTCAGTACTGCTGAAAGGTTCAATACATAAGCAGAACTTAACGATGTTAAATACTTAGGCACCCAATACCAGAGCATCTAAATGTATCAAACAAACACTGACTACACTGAAAAATGAAATAGTCACTCCACAAGAATAGTTGGAGACTTCAACACTCCACTTTTGGTAATGGACAGATCGTCTAGAAAAAAGCTCAGTAAAGACACAGAAGAACTCATTATGACAGTTAGCCAAGTAGACCTCATCAACATATACAAAACTTTTGATCAATCAATAGAGAAGTATGCCCTCTTCTCTAAGGCATGTGGTACATTTTCCGGAATAGACCATGTGGTAGGACCTGAAGCAAATCTCAACAAAATTGAATCCATTGAATTATTGCAAATCATCTTCTCAGACTATGAAGCCATAAAAGGGAAAATCAATAGCAGAAAAAACATAGATAAAAATTGGAACTCATGGAAACTGAACACACCTTGCTCAAAAAGCCATGGATTATAGCAGAAATTAGGATGAAATAGATTTATGGATTCAAATGAAAATGAAAACACTCTTACCGGAACCCATGAAATACAGCCAAAGCAGTGCTCACAGGTCAATTTATCTTTATAAATGCACCCTTTCAGAAGGAAGAAAAGACTCAAACTAATGAATTAACCCTACAGCTTGAACAAGTAGAAACAGAGGAACCCCTCAGTCACCAAAAGAAAACAGATCATAAAGATTACAGTAGAACTAAGTGAGTTCGAGAACAGAAGAACATTGGAAAAAATAGATAAAACCAAAAGCTGTTTTTTTCAGAAGATCAACAAATTGACAAACTGTTGCCTAAACTTACTAAAGAAAAACAAGAAGCAAATGACCCTAATAAAAAATGAGATGGGAGGTGTCACAGCAAATCCAAGAGAAATCAAAAGTATCCTAACAGAATACTAAGACTGTACTCTAACAGATTTGAAAACCTATACAAAATGGACAAATTATTAGATTCATATCACCTATGACAATTATCACAAGGAGAAGTAGAACAACTTAAATTCATCACAAAGGAAGAGATTTAAAAAATCCTCAAAAAACTATCAACCAAAAGAAGCCCTGGCCCAGATGGATTCAGCACAGAATTCTACCAAGCTTTTAGAATAGAGGTAACTCCAATACCACTGAGATTATTTCCCAGCATAGAAAGTGATGGAATACTGCCAGATTCATACTCTGAAGTCAGCATAACCCTGATACCAAAGCCAGGGAAAGATCCCACGAAAAAAGGAAAATTACAGGCCAATGTCACTCATGAACCTAAGTGCAGAACTCTTCATCAACATCCTTGCCAATAGAATTCAACAACATATCAAACAGATGATTCATCATGACCAAGTTGGATTCATACCGGGGACGCAAGTCTGGTTCAACATCAAAAAACCAATTACTGTGATCATCCGTATAAATAACCCCAAAATAAGAATCAACTGATTTTGTCAATTGGTACAGAAAAGGCATTGGACAAAGTCCAACACCCATTCATGCTAAAAAATCTCAGCACAATAGGAAAAGAAGGAAAATTTCTCAATGCAATAAGAGCCATCTAGGCAAAGCCAACTGCCTACATCATCCTGAATGTAGAGAGACTGAAAGATTTTGAATGAAATCCATCAGCACCACAAGGACAAATATTGTATGAGACTTCTACTATAAGGACTTAAATACAGACTCATGTGCAGAAGAAAAGACTCTGACAGCTGCAAGGGAGGGGAGGGAGTGAGGGAGAGGGTGACTGGCTATAGACTAGACAGTTGATAGAAATTTGGTTTGGTGAATGCAGTGACAGCACACACTAGATAGAAGGTCAGCTTAACTGAACTTCTACGTAAACTGAAAACTATTCTCATGTTAACCCAGTATTGCAAGGATAGAGTAGCAGGGGCAAGTGTCCAGGGACTGTGCTCTCAAGGAACATCAAGGCCAATTTGCATAACTAGCCTATTGCTAACAGAGTGTTCTGCACCCAGTATTCGAGAGTGGCGTCTGGGTTCTTAAAAGCTAGCAAGCTACCATCTGAGGCACACCAAATGGTCCCAGCTTAGCCGGAGTAGAAGATCACAAAAGACATCAGGGGAAAAAGAGCACAGAAGACAGAAGGACACATGTGAATGGGTGACTGTATCAACATGTAGCCAGAAGAACCAGCTGGTTCCTGGTCACCACCAAAGACACCAATGATGGGACTCACAAGTTGAATCCCAGTGGCAACACAAGAAAAAGAAGGGTTTGCCTTAAGAACGCCAATGAAAGAGTGCAACTGATGGTCTGAAGGCCTGAGATTTCCCATGGGACCACGCCCCCTGGACCTGCTGCTGCCCCTGACCAGAGATCATTACTGAAGTCAACTCTTCAGATGGGAAAGGATTGGACTCGGGGGCACAATGTGACCACATGGTGAGTGCATTTTGCGGTTCTATGCATCTGTAGGATGCTGTCCTACTGGCTTCTTACTAGAGGAAAGGGTGGGAAAGAGGATGGGACAGCAGATTCAGAGGATATGACATGTACAGAATGGAAAAGAGAAATGTCCTGTCCCCAGCAAGAAGAGCAGAAGGAACTGCAGATAGTCAGGCATGCAAATTTAAGTTAGATTGTGTACTTTCAGTCAATCACAATAGAAAAAAAAGTGCAGTGTCATAGAGTCGATTCTGACTCATAGTGACCCTATAGGTCAAAGTAAAACTGCCCCTAGAGATTCCATGGGATGCCTGGTAGATTTGAACAGCAGATCTTACAGTTAGCATACATAACTTAACCATTATGCCGCCAGGGTTGCCTATCTGTAGTACTTATATAAACACGAATCTCACATAAGAGACCCTGGCACAATGATACATAATTTAACAACTCAATAAATACCACTTTAAGGCAGGCTTATAACTCTTCAATTAGAATGCCAGTGCATTTTCTATTTGGGGAAAAACAGTGATATTGTTGTTACTGTTAATGAAATGTTTATGCAGCTAGCTAGAATGAGCTGACCAGAAGTCTTCTCAGCTTAACCCTAGAAAAATCTGCTTACTTAGATACACTCTTCTTTAAAATTCTTCATTTGGAATAAATGTTACAGTAATATTTTAATCATGATGATGTACTGTAGTCAGTTTCCAAGAACTATGCAGTGAGTACACTGTAATTGGAGACTGTAATGTAGTTCTTTTATTCTAAGTACATATTGAGAGAATTTTAAAATTATAGTCACGTCCATCGTCTCTTCTAAAATCCTGCCCCTGTTCTTCAGTTTCAGTGGGTCTTAACCTGTTTCACACTTAAAAATGCTCTTTCAGTGTCTACTGAATGCATGGATGAAAAAAAGTAGGTATTTTCAAATCTTCAGGAGTTAGTACTCATCTCCTCGAGTGAGATAAAAGCAAACAAAACCCACTGCCACTAAGTTATTTCTGATTCATGGTAATCCTATAGGACAGGGTAGAACTGTCCCATAGGGTTCCCAGGGAGTGCATGGCGGATTTGAACTGCTAACATTTTGGTTAGCAGCTATAGCTCTAAGGAAGACTGTATTTCCCTCACATCTTGAAGTTAGTAGTAGACACATAACTAGTTCTGGCAAATGAAATGTGAGGGAAAAATGTTTGTCACCAGCAATTAAATACTGATGCCCAACTAAAGGGTCTCCCAGTAAGGGTGTCCTACCTTTGAACCAGAATAAAACAAGTTGTGTAAATGAAACAGTTTTAATTATTATATTATTTTGAAGTACACTTGATATCAATAAAGTATGGAAAAGAACTTTAGGTTCTTTGACAGCTACTGTGGCACCTTCCAAATGGGCCCAAAATAATCAGTTATTATGGCCCGATACCTTTTGCCATTGACAGTCACAGCCTCTCTTTGTTCATCTTGGGAAAAGTAAAGGCCAGTGATTCTGCTGGACCAATATGATGAATTTTTTTTTTGATAGGTGGTTGAATTCTGTTGGGAAGTATTTTGCTGAAGAGTTCTGCATCTAGTTTCATGAGTGATACTGGTCTGTAGTTCTCCTTTTTTGTTGGATCTTTCCCTGTCTTGGGTATCAGGGTTACTCTGGCTTCATAGAATTAATTTGGGAGTATTCCATCCCTTTTTATGCTGTGAAATAGTCTCAGTAGTATTGGAGTTACCTCTTCCTAAAAGAGTGGTAGTATTCTGTGGTGAAATCATCTCGGCTAGGGCTTTTTGGGGGTGGTAGTTTTGGGATGATTTTTTCAATCTCTTCCTTTGGGATGGGTTTATTAAGTTGTTCTGCTTCACCTTGTGATAATTTTGGTGGGTGATATGAATCTAGGAATTTGTCCATTTCCTCTAGGTTTTCAAATCTGTTAGAGAACAGTCTTTCATAGTATTCTATTATGATACTTTCATTTATGTTGGATCTGTTGTGACATATCTTGTCTCATTTCTTATTTGGGTTATTTGTTTCCTTTACTGTTTTTCTTTAGTAAGTTTAGCCAGTGGTTTGTCAATTTTGTTCATCTTTTCAAAAAACCAGCTTTGGTCTCACCAATTTTTTCAATTGTTCTTTTATTCTCTAATTTCTTTAGTTCTGCTCTAAACTTTATGATCTATTTTCTTCTGGTGCCTGAGGGCTTCCTCTGTTGCACTCTTTAAGCTGCAGTGTTAATTCTTTGGTTTATGTCCTTTCTTCCATCCAGATGTGTGCATTTATACAGACAAACTGACCTCTGAGCACTGCTTTGGCTCTATCACATAGGTTCTGATAGGAAATGTTTTCATTCTCATTTGAATCTATAAATATCTTTATTTCATCCTTGATTTCATCTATAACTCATGGTTTTTTGAGCAAAATGTTGTTCAGTTTCCATGAGTTACAATTTCTATCTATGTTTTTTCTGCTGTTGATTTCAACTTTTATGGCTTTATGATCTGAAAAGATATTTTGCAATAATTTAATGGTTTGGATTTTGTTGAGATTTGTTTTATGTCCTAACACATAGTCTATTCTGGAAAATGTTTCATGTGCACTGGAGAATAAGGTGTAGTTGTCTGTTGATAGATAGAAAGTTCTGTTTATATTGATGAGGTCCAGTAAGATCTTCTGTGTCTTTATTGAGTTTTTTTCTAGAAGATCTGTCCAATACTCAAAGTGGAGTGTTGAAGTCTCCCAACTCTTCTTGTGGAGTGATCCATCTAATTTTTCAATGTAGTCAGTGTTTCTTCTATGTATTTATATGCTGTAGTATTGGATGCATAAATATTTAATATTGTTAAGTCCTGCTAGTGTCTTGAACCTTTCAGCCATAAGTAGTGTCCATCCTCATGCATGATGGTGGATTTTACATTAAAATGTATTTTATCTGAGATTAGTATTGCCACATCTGCTCTTCTTTGTATATTGTTAGCTTGGTATATATTATTCTATCCTTTAATTTTTAGTTTTCTGGTGAGTTTCTTGTAAGCAACGTATAGATGGATCATGTCTTTTGATCCAAGATGTCACTCCTTGTGTCTTTACTGGAATGTTCAGTCCATTTATATTCAATGTAATTGTTGATAGGTATGTATTTACTGCTGTCATTCTGATGTGTTTAGTTTTGTGTTGATGTATTTTCTGTTGCTCTTAATATTCTGTTCTTGGATATTGTTTATGGATTGACTTTTCACCATTTCAGTGTTGGGTTTTCATTGAGACTCCAGTATAACGTTTCTTATTTTGATATGTTGCATCTTTATTGTGCTTTGAAGCTACCCCTATGATCGTGTTTAGTAATCTAAGTTTAAACCCAATTTTTACTTCAGCATGTCTTGTTAACTTTCTCTCCAGCTGGAAGTACTAAAACTACTGTAGTGTATCCCTCTTTTTAATATGATGGTATCCTGATTTTCATGATATGATCACTGAATCACTTATTTTAATATTATAGCTTTGATTGAGTTTTGTGCATTCCTTAACTGAATAGATTTCTGGATGTTGTGTCCTGTATTGCCTCCTAAACAGAGTTAATGGTTTTGTTTTTTAAGCTGAGAGCTTCTTTCAGTATGTCTTGTAGCTTTGTTTTCAGTTTTCACAAACCCTCTAAGTTTCTGTTTATCTGAAAATGTCAATTTAATTTTCATATTTGAAAGACAGTTTTGCAGGATATGTAATTCTTGTTTGGAAGCTTTTCTCCTTCAAATCTTTGAATGTGTCATCCCACTGTCTCTGTGCCAGCATCATTTCTGCTGTGAAGTCAGATGAAAGCCTACAAGGCTACTCTCTGAATGTTAGCTTTGCCTTGAGTATTGCTGCTTTTAAGAGTTTCTGCTTATGTTTCATTTTGTTAAGCTTGATTATAATATATCTTGATGTCTTTCTTTTGGGTCTATATTGTATGGCCTTGGACACTCATTTTGTATATCTATGTTCTCTTCTTTCATAATTTCAGGGAAGTTTTCTGTCAGCAATTCAACAACAATACTGTCTGTGTTTTCATCTGTCCCTCCCTGTTCAGGAATTCCAATTAATTGTAGATTGCTCCTCGTGATAGAGTTCCACATGTTTCTTAATGCTTCTTCATTTTTCTTGTTTCTTTTGTCTGATTTCTCCTCATAAATTCTGGTGTCAGTAGCTCTGTCTTCAAAGTCAGAAAGCCTATTTTCCAGTTGTTCAATTCTGTTCCCTTGGCTTTGATTGAATTGTCTAATTCTTTAATTTTGTTATTCATCTGTCCAATTTCAGAATGCTGGTGTTCCATCAGTTCAAACAGCTTGCTTCATTTTTCATTTTGTTTTGCTGCATTTTGTATAATGTCTCGGAGGGCTCTATATGTAATTCTTTTGTACTCAACCTCTGATACCTTCAGAAAGGCTTCTTCATCTGGCAAGTTCTTTGGTTCTTTGAGGAGCTTTGTGGAGCCATGGGTAGATTTTTCTTTAAGTGTCTGACCAGGGTTTGTTGTTTTTGGGGCATCTAGAGGTTGTTTGGTTTCTCTGGTGTTGCCTTAACAGGAGCGGAGACACAGTCTCAGAAGGAAGTTGATCACCAGTCACCTCTGTGTACTCCAGTGATTGGGCCCAGTGGGATCTCTGGGGTAGCAGGTAGTACTCCACCTCCTGGCTCTACTTACGGAGTCACTGGAGTGCCATCAGCTGACCCTATGATGTGGGTGTGTAAAGTCTGGAAGAGATGTCATCAGGGTGCACCACAGTTATTTCTCTAGGTAGTCTTATTTTGAAAGGTAAAAGCTATCTGACAGCTTCCAAAATCAGTCAGGCTCTCTTTCCAGATGGCAGTGGAGGCAACTCTCTATCCATCTCCAGATGCTGTGATCTAGTTCAAAATACAGACAGGCTACTGCTGTGCTGTCATCCACCGCCAGGTCTCACCTATAAGGCTATGCCGTGTTAACACAGCTTTCCTTCTGGGAAAGCACTCCCTGGGCTGGATCCCAGCCTGGGAATTGGCCCTTGCTGAGGCCTCCATTTGGCTAACTCTGCCTCCCAATCGAACAAGGTGGTGTTTTGCACAAGCTGTCCTGCCTGCTGCAACATAGCTGAATCAATGGCAGAGGTTCAGAAAGAGAGGGTGGAGGGGGCTTGGTGCTCTGAGTCCAGAGCCACGCTTTCCAAATGTGGCTATTTCACCTGCTGATCACATCAGCAATGGGGCTGATCTTTGCTGCCAGTTAAGCCCAATCCCCACCTGCCAGCTAAGATAAAGAAAAAAAGTTAAAAACACCAGTTACCTTCATTCCATGAGAGCCGGCCATTCAACAAAGGTGGGAGTCAGCAAAAGAGAAGAAATTTCCCATTCAGTGACACATAGTCCAAATTGACAGGCCTATGCCATGTTCTAGGGCACACTGGGTGTCCAGAAGCCTATGTTTAATTATCAATCCAGGCCATAGTTTTCAGAGGGAATTAAGGAGAGGTATCTAGTCTGCCATCTTAATTCTGTCCCCCTCTTCTAAATGTATGGGACATTTCTACTCTGCCCTATAAAGTCACTATGATTCAGAATTGACTTGATGGCAGTGGGTTTGGTTTGGTTTGGTTTTTGGTAAAGATACAGAAGAATCCCTGGTGGTGCAAACACTTGACTACTGTCTGAAAAGTTGTCAGTTTAAATCCATCCAGAGGTATCTTGGAGGAGAAGCCTGGGGACTAGCTTCTGTAAGATCACAGGCTTGTAAACTGAATTCTACTTCACACACCATGATTCTGAATCAACTCAAGTCAGCTAACAACATAATGAATCTATAGAATCTGTCTCTATCGGAAGGATTAATTTGTGTTGCACAGAGCAGCAATAAAAATAAAATTTATTAAACATAATAGAAGTTTATTTCTGTTTTACGTAAAAGGAGCCAAACTGGGAATCTGGGCCTTCTGCAACAGATCCATGATGTCTTTAGAAACCCAGTTTCCTATCTTACTGCTCATCCTGCCTCAGTATG
Source organism: Heterohyrax brucei (assembly GCA_028571685.1). Lineage (NCBI taxonomy): Eukaryota > Metazoa > Chordata > Mammalia > Hyracoidea > Procaviidae > Heterohyrax > Heterohyrax brucei. Next base: position 112,526,456 of record CM053148.1, read on the forward strand.
TGACTTTATCTTCAAAACTGTCCTTTGGTCTAAATCAGCTGCTGTAGCTCCAGCCATTGCACTGGTATCCAGGCCAGGAATGGAAGAGAGAAAACAATGACAAAAGAGTATTCAGTATAACTAAATAGCTTTCTTTAATAAGCCTTACTTTTCTTCCTGGAAATTCCTTATGATACTTTCTGTTGTATCTTGTTAGCCAGAACTTGGCCCCATAACTTTACCAGCCTCTAAACATGACCCAGAAATGTAGTACTTTAGCTTGAAATAAGGGAGAGATAGACAGTATGCAGCATCTATAACCTATGCCATACTTACTGCCTGTCTTAGGCTGGGTTTTGTAGGGAAGCAAAACCTGTAACACATGTAGGTACAAGGAAAGATTTATAATAGATAGATAGATAGACAGACAGACAGACACACACACACACACATACATACAAACAAATATAGGAAACAGCTCACGTAATCACAGAAGCTGAATGTCCCAAGCTCTGGCACAAGCCTCACGTGGCCACGGAAGCTGAGGAACCCAAAGTCAGCAAGTCAGAGACCAGAGTTCTAGGTCACCAGTTGTGTAGGTCAGTGGATCCCAAGCTGGTGGCGAGACGAAGCAACAGAGGCTGGCAAAACCAGGATCAGCAGGTCAGGGAGCAGGAGCAGGCAGAGGCTGGCGAACCCAGGATCGGCAGATCAGGGAGCAGGACTCTCAAGTGCCGACTGTAAGGACTGATGAGTCCAACAGCTGCTAGTTAAGTCCTAGAACCAGACGCTGGAACAAGAGAGCAGGAGCTCCTGGCCACGTGAGCGAACAGCAGCTGTAGTAAAAGGTCTCAAGATGAGAGCCGAGGGGCAGGGAGCCACCACAAACCCCGCCCTGCCACTTAATTACAGCAGCCAAATATGTAGTAGACAAGTTGACATAATCCTGACCACCACACTGCCAGAGAACCTATCCCATCTTAGCTATAATTGTTTTCTATGTAAATATTCTTAAAATCTAACTTCTATCTCTCTTCATCCACTGTATACTTAATATTCTGTTTAAAGTTACACACATTTTCTCTTCAGTTGAAAAACTCAACAATTCTTTTTTATTCCAGATCCTTTGGGCACTTATTAAAACTTGAAACTCTCCCAAACTGAACTGATATTTCTCTCTCCTTCTTCTCTTTCTTCTCTTAGTCTACTATTCTTTAGGTTTCAGTTTACCATCATATCACACACAGTACCATCCGTGGCTCAGTACTTTGCCTCTGATGTAATTTTGCGTGCTGTATATACAGTTGAGTTCTTCATTGTCACTGAATAAGATTTAAGATTATATTTCATATGTGAAGATGACCACCAGCCATAAGTATTCTATTGCTGGGAATAGGAAGCAAGATCACTAATATTCAGAATGAGCCAAGAAACACCAAACATTTTTGTTGTATTATTAGCCTATATCAAAGTAGAATACATTGAAGTATCTAATATGTGAGGATGTGTTGACTAGGTATACCGTATTTTTTCTTTACATGAGGAGATTAGAATTTATCATAAAAAAAAATGATGGCTTTTGTTAGAAATTTGCTACAACAACCCAGTGCTGCTGAGTCAGTGCAAACTCATAGCAACCCTAAAGGGCAGAGTAGAACTGCCCTGCAGAGCTTCCAAGGAGTGCCTGGTGGATTTAAACTGTCAACCTTTCGGTTAGCAGACATAGCACTTAACCACTACACCACCAGGGTTTCCATTTGCTGCACGGGTGAGGCATTAACAGATATTTTGTTGTTTAATTTATGTATGTGCCAAGTTCCAAAAGGGTGTAGACATTTCAACCTAAAATATATTCCTTACTCTTTGCTTTTTCTCAAAGAAAATACATTTACTATACACCTTAAGACATGAGCTTATATTAACCTGTTTTGCAAGAATGCGTTCATATTCACATTCGTTTGACTTTGGCAGTTACTAAAGTGAACGTTTATGTATGTATGTTGATAAAATTGATATTAATAGTCTACCTTAAGTTGGACTTTTAAAGTTATGTGTACAATTCCTTTATAAGGTATCTGTTTCAGGAGCCTGTTTGCATAGTGGTCAAGAGCTTGGCTGCTAACCAGAAGGTCATCAGTTTGAATCTACCAGCTGTTCCTTGTAAACCCTGTGGGGCAGCTCTACTCTATCACTGAAAGCTGGAATCAGCTCAGTGACCACGGGTTGGTTTGGGCTTAGGTTTTACAGGTAGTACAATGCTGAGTCCCAAGCTTAATAATAGATTGCAGATTAACTAGATACTTTAGATTAGAAAATAGAACAAAATAGGATATTTATGTAGACAAAGCCCTACTTGGAACAATAGATTTCCTGGCTCTCCCTTCTCAGCACAGCGTCTGGCAATGCATCTTTTATGTGCTCCCATGAGGCTGCATTTTTTTGTGTGTGTCAGAACACATAGTGCTCTCCTTGTTAGTTCACTTACATATATTTCTTTATATAAGCCTCTTTGGGTGGAGCATTGTTTATTAATCCTTGTTTTCCAGACTGCAGCAATGCCTACTACATATTACATTTCAAAGAGATTACTAAAAAAGAAATATTATTTAAACACCATTAATTTTCTCTCTCAGTTCAAATACTGCCTGCATATTTCTGCTAATTTTATACTTCATGAGAATTTTTTAATTTAGAAAAAAATTCATTGATCTCTTCTGGTCATATATATTGTCACTTTCTTACTTGGAGTTCGTATTACTAAGTTTTATGACATGGATAAAAGCTTGTGTCACTTAGGAATAGACTTGCTGCCTAACCCTGCTCAGCAATTAGGAAGTCAGGGTGGTATGCAAAATATTTTTCTGGCACAGTTTTCTCTTTTGAAGTTCATTTAATAAATCATTTTGCCTACAAACTGATGGGAAGCTTGGGTTAAGTAATATGGCCCAAAGTTACGTCTAAGAACTGGGAGAGGTTTCAAAGAGAATCAAGAGAAGCCTTTATCTTGATCCACAGACTTGGGAATCTCCAGCCTCTACAATCACATGAACCACTTCCTTGACATAAATCTCTGTGTGTTTATTTATATACTTTACTGGTTTTGCTTCTCTAGAAAACCCAGCCTAAGACACCTGTGAGGTAAAAATCTGGTAGCATGGAGATAGACCACTCTAAGTGCAGTGTGTATGGTTAGAGCAGATAGTGGAAACAGAGCTAACTGATGGAGATAATTGTCTCCTGGAGCACAGCTAAAAGGCGGCTTTGAAAGAAAGAGACACAAATGGTCCTTAATGTGAAGGACAGGAAAGTATTATTTATCTTTGTTCTAAATGCTGAAACAGTTTAACAAAATTAAAGTCCATTAAGCAGTCCATGTGTTGAGCGTTGACAGTGAGAAGAAATGCACTTGACATTGTGTGTCATAGAAAAATCAGGACTTGTGAGATCTCTACAGTCACAAAATGCTGTTACATTATTTGGAAATCCCAAATGATGCATTATATTTGGAAACTCCAAATGCTGTTTTTGTAAGACTATCTGCTTTTTGGATAAGGAAAGGAAAATGAATATGAACTTCTATAACCTATTGCTGTCAAATTGATTCTGACTCATAGTGACCTAGCAGGACAGTGTAACTGCCCCATCGGGTTTCCAACGAGTGGTTGGTAGATTCAAACTACTGACCTTTGGGTTAGCAGATAAGCTCTTAACCCCTGTGCCAACACCAGGGTTCCTGAACTACTGTCATGAAGATTACTCTGATTTTCCTTTCCAGTCATTGTGCCATTTATACACATATCCGTCAGCAATTGCAAATACTTCAACTGCCAGCCAAGTGCCGTCGAGTCAGATCCGACTCATGGCGACCCTAGGAATGGTTGCAATTATTCATTTACTTATGTAACAGATATTATTGATGGCTACCTTGTGCAAAATGAGCTGTACTGGTGCAATGTTTAGACACTTGGCTGCTAAACAAAAGCTTGTAAGTTCAAAACCACCAGGCACTCCATGGGAGAAGGATTTGGGAGTTTTCTTCAGTAAAAATTAGAGCCTTTGAAATCCTATGGGGTAGTTTTGTTGTCATTTAGGGTCATTCTTTACGGTCCTTAAGAGTCAGAACTGACTTGATGGCAGTGAGTTTTTACCGTGAGCAAAGCATACTGCTAGGTACTAGAGGTACTCCAGTAAGACAGACACTATCACACTTCTCACAGTGAATAATGCATAACAAATAGTAGTCCTTCCAAAAATTGTATATGTGTTAGCATATCAGTTAAAATGTTGCAGATTATATACTGCATTAATTTAAAAGCTTTTTCTCTTAAACTGCTACATCAGAGGTTATTGTGAAATCTGTAATCTCCATCAGTGCCTGTCATGGGCTGAATTGTGTCCCCCCAAAAATACGTGTAGCCATGTGGCTGGGCCATGATTCCTTGTATTCTATGGTTATCTTCCATTCTGTGCTTTTGCTATACTATGTGTTACTATGCTATACTGTGTGTTACGGCTGGGACCGTAAATCCCTTCACAGGATTACCGTCCTACTCCACTGTAAAGGGAGTTTCTCTGGCATATGTCTTGCCACACCCTTAATCCTTTCCTCCTACAACAGATAAAAGGAGAGAAGTAAGCAGAGAATGGGAAACCTCACACCATCAAGAAAGAGCAGCACTGGGAGAGGAATGTGCCCTTCAGACCTGATGTTCCTGCGCCAAGATGCAACTTGGACAAAGACTGATACAATACTAGACTTTCCTCCAGAGCTGACAAGGGGGAAAGCCTTCCCCTGGAGCGGACACCCTTAATATGGACTTGTAGCCTACCAGACTGTGTAAAAGTAAACCTTCCTTTGTTAAAGCCATCCACTCTGTGGTATTTCTGTTACAGCAGCCCTAGCTGACTAAAACAAGTGGTGACCCTAGTTAAGTGCTATGGCTGCTAACCAAAAAGTTGGCAGTTCAAATCTTCCAGGCACTCCTTGGAAACTATGGGGCAGCTCTACTGTCTATAGGGTCGCTATGAGTCACAATCAACTTCACAGCAGTTGGTTTCGTTTTTGGAGTAATGGACTAGAGCAGCCCTGGTGGTGCAGTGGTTAAGATACTGGCTGCTAACCAAAAGGCTGTCACTTCAAATCCACTAGTCACTCCTTGGAAACCCTATGGGGTAGTTCTACTCTGCCCAATATGGTTGCTATGCATCAGAATTGAGTTTGATTTTTTGGCTAATGGGCTAGATTAGAAGCCTGAGATGTGGCAGTACGGAGTGAATAAAACAGAGGATACATGAAAGTTGTTCAAACTGGAAGCTGTGAGACCAGAGTGTTTGATATTTAGAATTCCCAAGGATTGTAACAGGGAAAGAGAGGAAAAGGTAAGTCATTTAAGCTAAATCCTAAATCAGGACCCAGACGTTTACATAAGTAAGTGGTAAAAATGAGATTTCCAAACTAATAAATTATCTTGCCATTGAATTGATTCTGATACACAGTAATTCTATAGGACAGAACAGAACTAGCTCACAGGATTTCCAAAGAGCAGCTGGTGGATTCAAACTGTCAGTCTTCTGGTTAACAGCCAAGCTCTTAACCATTATGATACCAGGGCTCCAAGAAATTTCAGAAAGGGTGACGTAAGGAAGATAGTGTAGATTTCAAGAGATGTTATGAATTCATAGGAATAAATAGGGGTGCACCCTGAGATCTCCACTAAAAGACCTCAATTGATGGTCCAGGGGCTTTGGGGTTCCCCTGGGAGCATGGCTTCTGGCCCTGATGCCACTCCTGCCCATAAATCATAATGAAGGTCAGCTCTTCAGACAGGAATGGATTGGACTTGGCGGCGCAGAGTGACCGTATCTTGTGGGCACTGTATGGTACTATACTGAACTCTTATGGAGGAATGGGAGTGGGTGGAGGGGAGGGGATAGGAGACTGCTGGGAGGATAGGACATGTATGGAGCAGAGAGGAAGAGTGTGCTGTCGCTGGGCAGGGCGAGCAGTGGGAACTGCATATAGGTGAGCATGCAAATTTATATGGGAATGTACATTTTCATTCAATCATAATAATAAAGAAAAGAGGTGTTATGAATTAAACTGTGCCCCTATCTTTCAGATCTTAATGAGACAGGGTTGGAGGAAGTTATGTTAATGAGGTAGGGCCCACTTGGGAAAATGAGGTTGTATCTTGAGTCAGTATCTTTTGAGCTATAGAAGAGCAAAGTGATCAGGGATACAGGGGGACCTCATGCCATCAAGAAAGCAGTGCCATGAGCAGAGCATGTCTTTTGAACCCAGGGTTTCTGTGCTGAAAATCTAGACCAGGGGAAGACTGATGAAAAGCACCTTCACCCACAGCGAAGAGAGAAAAAGTCTTCCTTTGGTACTGATACTCTGAATTCAGACTACTAGCCTCCTAGACGGTGAGAGAATAAAATTCTGTTTGTTAAGGCCATCCACTTGTGATATTTCTGTTATAGCAGTACTAGATAACTAAGACAAGGGGAGAGGAGATTTTGGAGCCATGGTGGGAAACAGAAGTCTGTAAATGATGGTAAGAGAAAAAGGATAACTTTAGCCTTTCTACCTAGATCCATGGGACACCAGAGATAGAAGACAGAAGTTTTCCCTTGAATTTCATGACCCACTTCCAAACTGTTTGTTATTAGGTGCCGTCAAGTCAATACTGACTCACAGAAACCCCATGTACAATGGAATAAAACACCGTCCAGTCCTGCCTTATCCTGAAAATCATTGCTATGTTTGAGCCTAGCTGCAGCCACTGTGTCAATCCACCTCATCCAAGGTCTTCCTCTTTTTCACCGATGATTTGCTTTACCAAGCATGCCATCCTTCTGCAGGGACTGGTCCCTTTAGATGGCATATTCAAAGTTTGTGTCTTGTCATCTTGGCTTCTGAGGAGCATGTTGGCTGTATTTCTTCTAAAACAGAATTGTTCATTTGGTAGTCCACACTATATCCACTATCCTTTGGCAACATCATAATTCAAATGCAGCAATTCTTCTTTGCTCTTCTTTATTCATTTTCTAGCTTTGGTACTCACAAGAGGCTTTTGAAAATACTATGGCTTGGCTCAGGGGTACCTTAAGTCCTTGGGGTGACATCTTTGCTTTTTAACATTGTGAAGAGGTATTTTGCAGCAGGTTTTCCCAACTGTTTAGCTTTCCCAGTTTCGCTTCTTTTTCCCAGCACACGTCAGACTTGCAGGTATTTGGTAATTCTTTCCCAGAGTCTACCATAGTGGAAGAGTTGTCTTTCCCTGGGAACTGGAGCAAATGGAGTGAGGATTTGTATCTTAAGATGACCTTCTTTTCTTGGGATGCAGACCCATGTTCAAGCTGCTGCTATTCTTAGTAACTGACTAAGCTGTAAGTATAGAGGCCCTTAAGGAAACATTTCTGAAATATTTAGAATGGAGCTATTTGTAAGACAGTGTTAGAAATTACTAACAAATGGTATTTCAGCTACTGGGCAATACAATTAACTTTGATGTTTGTGTGCACACGGGTGCATACAAACACTTTTGGCAGTAAAGAACAGATTTACACACACATAGGTAAACACTTTTGCAAGTTGCAAGTCTGGTTTGCAAAATCTCTTTAAAAACTGAACCAGAGCTTAACAACAAAATGAATCTGGTTATTGTGGTTTATTGTTAAGTCCTTTTGAAGTAAGGTTCTATAACATGACTGTTATTACTAGAGGTACGCAGAAAAAAAACAGTGCTGTCGAGTCGGATCTGACTCATGGCGACCCTAGAGGCCAGAGTAGAACCACCTCCTAGAGTAGTCAAGGAGTGCCTGGTGGGTTTAAACTGCCAACGTTTTGGTTAGCATGCAGAAATATACATAATATTGAAAAAATAAAATATTCACAGAAAAGTCCTTAAAATAGTTTTTACTGTTAAAAGAGCAGTATATCAAAAAAAGATACCAGCTGCCAGGAGAACTGAAATGTGACTTTCATGAAGTCCTCGTCTTACTTGGGGCTTTTCTATGCATAAATGGATGTAATGAAGAAGTTATTTTACAGGACAAAGACAGGCATTTTTAGACACAGTACCATATTGCAGCCTCTTTATCCTCATGACCCTTTTCTTTCTAAATAAGAGCAGCTGCCTTTTTGTCTCTTAAACCCATTCAGTTCACAAAAGGTATTATAATAATTAACTAGACTGCTCTGAAAACTGAGATCAGGCCAGTCCAAATAAATGAAGAACTGAAAACTAGTTAACGTGCAATTCCAGCTTAAAATTCAGAATCTTTAAAATTTAAACTCAACTATATTTACTTTTCGTTATTCCTTTAGAATGACAAGACACACCTCAATGTTTTGTCACATTTTTTTAATGTGTTCTTTTTTAGAGGGAAAAAGCTGAAAAAGATTAAAACTAGAGAAAAAATCTTTCTTTTAAAAATAATTCTTTGACAAAAGCTTACCAATGAGTGGTTTAATAAACTAAATTAAAAACCTGTAGCAGAAGGCCTGAGCCAAGTAATCTCAAATTTGATTTTGCAGCTTTAAGTCAAATTTAAAGTATAGCTCAATATTATTCTATTTGGGCATATCAAGGCATAGATGTTAGAGTTTCATTAATCAAATTCTGTGATAACTATATTTATTGGTGATAAGCTGAATCATGGTGATAATTATACAGATAGCAGTAGCACCTTGCATCAGGAATTTGAAGATTAAGTGAAATATTGCATGCTTTGCATATTTTATTTAATATATTTTGCCAGCCCATTAATTTACTTTGCTAGTAAGTTTAAAAACAAAACAAAACAAAAAGAAAAAACTTGAAAAATACTGAAGAGTTATAAACACATAAAATAACCTGCAGTCTTGTCTACGAAATATAACATAATGTAATAGTCAAATATAGTTGGTGATTGTGAATAACAACAAGGAAAAAAAAAAGGTTTTTTTAAACATATAATTTATTTAAAGATATAATTTAAAGATGGTTTGACAACAAAAGAACTCCATTTGGCATAATCCTTCCAGTTATAAGAAGTTCAAATTACTCTGAATAAATGACAAAGAGAAAATATGATGGCACCGATTTACTTTAAATGCAAAAAATAAGTATATTAAGTAACATTGTAAATTGTTGACTTTGAAATACAGGTTTCATTCTGTAAAAGGGATTCTAAGATACTTATTGGACCAAATGTCTGCAGAAAAGAGCCAAACATATTTTAAACTTAAAATATCCATAATCACTTCCAATAAAACTATTAAATTATAAAATTAATAACTCAAAGTATCTAGAGATAATGCTTTACTGGTTCTTTTCAATCCTTCTCCAGACTTAAGAGAACATATGAAGTCTAACAATCATTGCTGAATATCATAAGGTCACCTTTGAAGTACTCCCCTTGGGAAGCTATGTACCGATGCCAGCGCCTAGTCCACCCTTAAGGGGTGGCCATTGTGCGTGGTAGCACCGTAGGAAGTTCACAAACTTAATTGTATAGTTGTCTGTCAGGGAGTTTTTATCCAGTAAACAAATAACTGTATTGGAACACCCTCCCTGCTCACCTGATCTGGCCCTCTAATACTTTGTTCTTTACCAGAAGATAAAGGAAGACATTTGGGTGACATTCAGGACATCTAGGGTAATGTAAGGACAGCTCTAGTGGCCATTCCAGAAAAAGAGTTCCAAAATTGGTTTGAAAAGGGTGGAGTAAGTGCTGGTGTTGGTGCAGCTTCCCAAGGGGAGTACTTCAAAGGTGAATAGCACCTTTTCTAGGATGAGTTCACAGACTTAACTGGCAGACCTCTGTATGTACATTATCTTCATCTTTTTATCCACATGTATCAGGAATGCTTAACAAGATTTGTTAAGGTAAATAATTTGCTTGGAAAAGAGTTAGAAAAACTTGTTTTTCCTTATATGCAACAACCAACTGTATTCAACTGCTATATTATTGGTAGGCAAAATTACAGTTTCTTTTATTTGATTATAATTTTTCAATATTTTTCAATTTTATTTTTTTAAAAAAACAACAGCAAAGTAAATCAGTAGGCTAGGAAAAATACAAAATACAATATAGCAGAGCAGTTTTAGCTTTATATGTTTTTTACCTTGTTTAAGAGTTCTGCCATTAACCAAAAGGTTGGTATTTCAAATCCACCAGGTGCTCCTTGGAAACTCTGTGGGAAGTTCTATTTTGTCTTTGTAGGGCCGCTATGAGTTATAATCAACTCAACAGCACTGAATATATCCAATAAAAATATAATAACTGATTTTAATAATGATAACCTTCAGACATTTCAGAATTCTAAATAGAACACTGTAACAGAGTACTTATCATATAATCACATAATCTGACGGCACTTGGCTTGGCTTGGGTTGGCTTGGCGTAATCTTTTGAATTCCACCATACAAAGCAATTTTGGAACTCTTTCTGGAATGGCTATTGTGCATGGTGGCAAGGTGGCAAGTTTGTGAACTTAATTGCCTAGTTGTCTGTGAGGGAATTTTTAGCCAATAAGCAAATATAGTTGTACTGGAAAACCCTCCATCATCACCTCAAATGGGAAAATATTGAACATTATTATAATTCTTCAGCATTTTTCAATTTGTTTTGAAACTTGATAGCAAAGTAAATGTTCAGTGTTTTCACATTTCGTTTCTTTGACTCTCATTCAAATCTTACATAAATGTCTACATTTGTATAGAATTGGTACACAGCTCCATAAATTCTGTTTTTCTAAACCTTGTGAATCAATAAGTATTTCACAATTTTTGAAACATTTCCTTTCTAGTAATTAAAAGCACTTTTTATCACAAAAAATATGGAGAGCACAGAGATGTGAAAAAATAAATAAAGTGCTATAATTAGCACCATGATATACTTCGAAGATAAAATGAGTACTTCAGTCAAATGAGTGGACTGGTGTGTCTGGTTATCCTAAACCCAAAACAAAAATGAAACCTGATACTGTCAAGTGAATTCTGATTCCTAGTGACCCTAGAACACAGAGCAAAATCACCAGATTAGGTTTCTCAAGAATAACTGGTAGATTCCGCCAACCTTTTTGTGAGCTCTTAACCACAGCACCACTAGACCTCCTTAGATGTCCTAGTGTGTTGTAAAGCAAACACACAGCAGCATACTCAAGCAGCTCTGAAAACTCTAACAAACTTACTTCAATTATTTGTATTCCATGATTTCATGATTGGAATAAACTTTATTTTTATTTTATTTTTTTTAAGAGTCCAGGGAAGTTTATTGGAAGAGAGAGTGGGGTCTGAGCCAAGTGGCTCAGCCTACCCCTCCCTGGTACAGCAGGGTTTTTTTATAGTTTTAAAGTTTCAGTGAGGTAGCATGGGGTAAAGGGGATTATGGTTTGATAACAAAGAAGGGCAGCAAGAAATGCTGGTTAGGGAATTATGGTCTGAATAAGGAAGAAGGTAGATTAGGAGGGGAAGGGCTAAGATTTGTTTATGGTGAAGATTTTGATAAGGGAAGAGTTTTCAATTAAGAAGGTGGGGAAGACAGGCTTAAATTTATTGATGGTTATACTGGATGGGGCCTACCAGGCTGTTTTAAGCTGATGGCAGGCCTGATCACTGGCTACGGTGACCTCCCTGAAGGACAGAGTCCTCTCAGTGACTTCTGTGAATTTCAGGGACAGAGTTCCCTCAACTCCTGGCTTTTGATTTAAGGACATGGGGTTGTCATTGTCTTTTACCTACTTCCTGCTGGCAAGGGTTGTTGACAAATCCGAGGGTATATGTGGAGTCGGAGAGTCCTCTGGCCCCCTGGTGTTCTGTGAAGAGGGAGGTCCATTGGTTGTTTTACAGAGGCTTTGGTATAGAACGTGTAGAGTCTCTCAGAAGAGCAGAATTTGATTCACTTGTTGGGAAGTATAGGCTGGTATTCTTATAGGATCATGAGTTTAACTTGAATTTGTAGTCTGAAAGACATAAAGTGTGTAAGTTAGGAATTAGAGGTCCAAACGTAAGGGGAATTGTCATGGATTGAGTTGTGTCCCCCCAAAACTAGGTGTAGCCATGTGGCTGGGCCATGATTCCCAGTATCTTGTGACTGTCCTCCATTTTGTGGTTTTCCTACGCTGTATGTTAAAGGATTAAGGTGGGATCACCTCCCTGGTCCACTGTAAAGGGAGTTTCCCTGGAGTATGGCTTGCCCCACTCTTAATCCTTTCATCCTGCAAGAGATAAAAGGAAGGGGAATCAGGCGGAGAACTGAGAACCTCATACCATGAAGAAAGCAGCACCGGGAGAAGAGTGCATCCTTCAGATCTGAGGTTCCTGCACCAAGATGCTCCCTGGACAAAGACTGATACAATACTGGGCTGTCCTCCAAAGCCAACAAGGGAGAAAACTTTCCCCTGGAGCAGACATCCTGAATTTGGACTCATAGCCTACCAGACTATGTAAGAATAAGCTTTCCTTTGTTAAAGCCATCCTACTCTGTGATATTTCTGTTAGAGCAGCCCTAGCTGACTAAAACAGTAACCAACAAGATTATTAAGGGAACTACCAGTGGCAATAATAATGACATTAGCCAGCTGGGTTTTTATAGCCCGTCTGTGTCCAGATGTGGCCAAATGCCAGTTGGCTCTCAAGCTCTGTCCGTAGTCTGTCTCTTCAGACTTCTCTTCTGAGAGTCATTATAGGAAGTCCTGCCCATCTGGGCCTGTGGAAGGTCAGCTAGGTGGCCAGTTTTGCAGCACTCAGCACATCCCATTTCCTGGCCTCATGTATTGACAGTACCTGTATTGACTGGGGTCGGTACTCAGCTGGCGAGGTGATCAAATCTTGATCTTGGGGGCCAACTGGGTTACCCTGAGGTAGGCACTGGAGGGCTATAGCCAACGATTGGGACTTCTTTTTCATTTATTTTTTCCTGCCACCAAATCTCTTGTTATTACAGAGCTTAAAGGCCTCCTCTACCAATTGGGAGAGTGGGGTCTGAGGTTCTGATAGAGGGTCGTAAAAAGTCTGTACCTAGGGATCTTTCTATTTTCCCTTATGTTTATAATACAGAACACCCAGAGTAAAACAGTTAAATTACTCTGTGTAGATCACCATTTGACTTAGTGGCTTTAGGAACCAACTTTTTTAAAGCTCACAGTTTAAAAGGATATTAATTGAATACCATCAGTTTTTTTTTTTTCTTTTTTATTTAACATGACTGAGTGAAAATGTACATTCCCGTATAAATTTACATGCCCACCTATATGCAGCTTCCACTGCTCTCCCTGTCCGGTGACAGCACACTACTCCTCTCTGCTCCATACATGTCTCATCCTCCCAACAAACTCCTTTCCCCTCCTCTCCACCCACTCTCCTTCCTCCAGCCAGAGGTCAGCAGGATGATATCCTATAGATGTATAGAACCATAAAGTGCAACCAATATATTGTCACTCTGCATTGCCAAGTCCAATCCATTCCTGTCCAAAGAGTGGACCTTTGTTATAATTTACGGGTAAGGGCAGCATCAGGGCTGGGGGCCATGCTTTCAGGGGAACCCCGAAACTGCCGGACAATCAATTGGGGTCTTTTAGTGGAGATCTCGGGATGCACCCCTTTTTATTCTTGTGTTGCCAGTGAGACTCAACCTAGTGAGCTCCATCATGGCTATCACTGGTAGTGGCCGGGCACCATCTGGTTCTTCCAGTCCCAAGTCAATGAAGGCACCCACTCTTGCGGGTCTGTCTGTCTTCTAGGTTGTCTTTACCGCATGTCATTTTCGTCCTCGGTGAGCATCCGTTCCTGCTGACTTGGGACCATTTGCTGTGTCCTCGGATGGCAGCTTGGCAGCTTTTAAGACCCCAGATGCCACTAACCAATGTGGGGTGCAGAGAGCTCTCTTAGCAAACCGCTAGATGTGCCAATTGGCCTCGACTTCGCCTAAGAGCATGGTCCCCTGCCCCCTGTCCCTGCTACTCTATCCTTGCAATATTGGGTTAAGATGGAAGGAGTACTCAAGTTATGCTGAAGTCCACTTAATGTTGTTCTTGTTTCTAATGTGTGCTATCACTGCGTTCTCCCAACCAGATTTCTAGTAACTATCTAAACTAAATCCTCCCCCTCTCACCCTCCCTTCCTCCCCTCCCTTGCAGCTGTCAAAGAGTCTTTTCTCCTATACACAAGTCTGTTTTTGAGATCTTATCGTAGAGGTCTCATACAATATTTGTTGTTTTGTCGCTGACTACTTTCACTCAACATAATGTCTTCCAGTTAAAACCAGGTTAGGAGATGTTTCCTGGAATCATCGTTATTCTTTATCATTGCGTAGTGCTCCATTGAGTATATGTACCATAGTTTACCTATCCATTCTTCTGTTGTTGGGCATCTGGGTTGATTCCATCTTTTTGCTATCATAGACTGTCCTGCGATAAACATTCTGGTGCATGTGTTCGTTGGTGTGAAAGGCCTTGATTCTGTAGGATACATTCCAAGCAGTGAAATTACTGGGTCAAATGGTATATCGATTTCCATGTTTTTAAGGAAGCGCCAGATTGCTTTCCAAAGAGGCTGGACCATTTTGCAACCCCACCAACAGTGTAGGAGGGTTCCACTTTCTCCACAGCCTCTCCAGCATTTGTTGTTTTGTGTTTTCTGGATCATGGCCAATCTTGCTGGGGTGAGATGGTGTCTCATTGTCATCTTGATTTGAATTTCTTTGATAACTAAAGATTGTGAACATATCTGCATGTGTTTTTTGGCTGCCTGGATCTCCTCTTTAGTGAAATGTCTGTCCATCTCCTTTGCTCATCGCTTAATTGGATGGTTTATCTTCTTCTTATTGATATTTTGTAGTATCTTATAGACTATGGAGATCAGGCGTCGGTCTGACATAGAGTTGCCAAATATTTTTTCCCATTCTGTGGATGTTCTTTTAATTCTATTAATAAAGTCTTTGGATGAGCAAAAGTGTTTGATTCTTAATAGTTCCCATTTATCTATTTTCTCTTCTGTTGATTGTGGTTTGTTTGACAGATTTTGGAGTCTGTCCTCATTGTGTATTAAAACTTCCATTGTTGTTCCTACCTTTTCTGGGATGAGCTTTATCATTTTAGGTTTGATATTTAGGTCTTTTATCCAGTTGGAGTTGGTTTTTGGGCAAGGTGTAAGATATGGATCTTGATTCAGTTTATTGCAGATGGATAACCAATTTTGCGAGCACCATTTGTTGAAGATACTGTTTTTACCCCAGTTTAATGTCTTAGGGCCTTTGTCGAATATCAACTGTTCAGAGGCAGATGGTGTCATCTCTGGGGTCTCAATTCTGTTCCATTGATCAATCTGTCTGTTCTTGTACCAGTACCAAGCTGTTTTGACCACTGTGGCAGTGTAGTATGTTCTAAGGTCAGGTAATGAGAGGCCTCCCAGTGTGTTCTTCTTCTTTAGTAGTACCTTACTTATCCGGGGCTTCTTCCCTTTCCAAACAAAATTGGTGATTTGTTTCTCCATCTCATTGAAAAATGACTCTGAAACTTGTATTGGGATTGCATTATATAAATAAATTGGTTTGGGTAAAATAGACATTTTCACAATGTTAAGTTTTCCTATCCACGAGCAGGATAGGTTTTTCCATTTCTCTAAGTCTCTCTTAGTTTCTTGTAGTAAGGGCTTGTAGTTCTCTTTGTAAAGGTCTGTTGTTTCTCTGGTTAGATTAATTCCTAGGTACCTTATCTTCTTAGGGACTATCATAAATGGTATTGATTTGATAATTTCCTCCTTAACAGTCTCATTGTTGGTATAAAGGAATCCTACTGATTTACTTATGTTTATCTTGTATCCTGAGACTTTGCTGAACTCTTCTATCAGTTTGAGTCCATCAGGTTTGTAAGATCTCAAGCATCATATAGTGAACTACGAAGTAGAATAGAAACATCCAACAATATCAGGCCAACTGTCTGAAAGAACCAATGAAATTATGACCCTGTAGTCTCTGAACAAGGCATGAGGCATTTATACATACGTAGCATCAGTAATCATTTTTCACGTGTATCAGCAGCAACTGTATTTTATAAAATCTCAGATTTCATGTTAATAAACTCCCATATCTTTAAGGAACTTCCAACACCATAGTTAACAGTCTTGAAGTACAGTATCACATAGTCAGGATATAACAAGATTATTATGTCTTAATGTTTATGTAGTATAAAAATAAACTTATGAGCAAATAATTTGAATTTTCCAGTGAAAGCATTGGCTTTGATGATGTCAGATTAAATAATATAGCCAAGCTGGCAACTGAAACCAAATCAAACCCATTGTGGTATTGATTTTAATTTATAGTAACACTATAAACAGAGTAAAAGTGTCCAGTAGAGTCTCCAAGGAGTGCCTGACAGACTTGAAGTGCTGACCGTGTGTTTAACAGCTGTATCACCCAGCTACTGTGTCAGCAGGGTTTTTCCAGTTATCGATAGATGACTTAATATGTATGTGTTAAAAAATAATATGTATATCAATATATATTATTATGTAAATAAATATATAAAAATAAGAGAAATAACCGATATAATTTTTAATCCAGGAAGAATCAGGTACCTTTTTCCATTTCAATTTGTGTCAAAATCTTTTAGCACTTGTCTCTTGGAAAAGGCTATTCTTGGTTTTGGCTTTTTCTCTGTCTCTAAACCTCATGGCTTGTGTTTTGAATCAGGAATTTTATCCTAATGAGAGATCAAATCTTTGCCTTTAAGGGAGATTACATATGACTAGAGGCTAATTTCTGCCCTTCCCTCTATTTTTTTTCTGAAAGGCAAAGACAAAGCTATCCATTTAAAGGGTATAAAGAGGTTCTTTAGCCCAGTGACAGTATGTCTGCATCTGTTTGAAATTTGGCTTCTTTATCAACCTTAATTTAACTCAAGCAAGACTCTGACCTGTCAAACAAATTTCAAAAGAATAAGAAATATCTTAAAATTGGATACACTGGCAAAAACAAGACATAAGACCTTTAACAAGCAAACACTGTTTTACAAAAACAGACATTGTCTAAGGCAACAGTGAGGGAAAAATACCAATTCCGAGGCTGAATTGGCCAAAATGTATGTCTGAAAGTCAAACCTTAAGTACTTTGTCTACAGGAATCAAAAGAACTCAAACTCACTGCTGTCAAGTCATGTCTGACTCATAGCGACCCCATAGTCAAGGTAGAACTGCCTCATAGAGTTTCCAAGGAATCCAGACACTCCCTATAAATAGTTTGTATAAGTACAATAACAAAGAGGTTTCTAAAGTCCCACAAAGACAAACGTTAAAGCACACCACAAATACATTTATCTTATGAAATACACATGGGAGACCTCACACTTTCACACACACACAGTGAGCTTAGTAAGGACTTTCCTGATGTTTAGCAAAAGAACTCTAATTGCAGGATGGTAAAATAATTTTATGGATCTATTTTTAACTTTTCTCCAGAGTTTAGCTGATACATTTATATTATAGTAAAACTTCATTTGATCTTTAGTCTCAGGTGGGCATGCATACCAAAACCAGACAGAATCCACCCTACCAGGTTTTTCTTAGGAACAGATGTCTTATTTCCCATATTACAGAGTACACAGACATAGAGAAAGGTTTCTTAGTTGAGACACACATTCCCTTCTTACCAGACAGATGATATCGAGACAGATGGAAGTTTGAACCCCAGTGAGAACCTGAGTTCTCTGCATGCTACCAGAATAAAGCACTTGAACTCTTTTTAGATTAGTGAATCAACACCAGGCATGGATGGGCAGCTTTCAAAGGCTCTCAATGTTTGGAAGTCACACCTCCGGACCTGTCTGTCCAGGTGGACAAAGGGGACTCCAAATTCTCTCTATTCCAGTTTCAGCTGAAGAGAAGAGGAGGAAAGGAGAGGAGGCTGAAGAATCTGCTTTTTAACCTACCAGGATAGCAGAGATCCAGAGTAATGGGAGGTGTTATGCTTGGACCAGTGTCTGCCTTAGGTTTTGCAGAGTTTGTCTTGCAGTGGGCAAGACACTTTCTTTATCCACTCCATGCAACCCTTTATCCTGTCACAGGAGCCTTCCAGCAGCAGGTGCCCTTTGCCTCTTAAATGTCTTACCTGTGCCTACAAATTTTATGGAACTTATCCTCGGCTTTTGAATGGAACAGATAGGTCCCCTCACCCATCCAGGCCAGAGTTACTAGGATAGTATGAGCAGCTGGGCTTTCAGAAATTCACCAGTGAGTGCCCTGGTCAGAACTCTTGAACTGCCCCAGCAGCCAACCACCTCTTCACTGAGAGTTTTTAGAGATACAGAAAAGTGGAGGAGAGAAAAGTCGACTCTTCCCTGGGAAAGAACTTACCAGAGGGCTCTCAGAAGTCCCAGTATGATGGCTAGAACTATGCTACTGAATTAAAGCAAGTTCATTTGGCCTGTCACTGTAGCGAAAATTCAGAGATGGCGTTGAGTTCAAGGTGTTTTATTCCCAGATAGTCAGCAAATCTGGAAGAATAGTGAGGCTAGCTTCTCCAAAAACACTGTCCTTGGAACTACTGTGTGGATGTGAAAGAGGGTGGGTGATGGGTCAGAGAAGACTCCCAAGTGAAGTGGTAGGTTGTGGAATGTAAGAAGGGGAAGGAAGGGTAGGCACAGAAAAAGAACACAAAATTTCAGAAGTGCAGGAAAAGTCTGCTGGAACTGAAGGCAGAGGGGAAATAAAAAGTGGAGAGACTTGTCAGAAAGATCAAAATAAGGTTCTGGAAGTGGTTGCTTAGAAAGCTGACGTTTTTTTACTGAGGAGGAAAGTGGTACAGGTTTAGTAAAGAGAGGGGTGATTTACAAAGGAAAAAGAAGGATTAGATACAAGAGACTTTGAGCCACTTGCCATTGAAGGTTATGAAGTTGACTAAATCACGGAAAATGTTTTTAGGTGCCTAGGTTTTTTAGGGGCCCCCCGAATGGCATGTCCTTAGGGGGCTTAGACTGGCTAGTCCCCAAAGTGTAGAGGGTGAGTAGGAGGAAGAGAGAGGGGAAAGTTTAGTCTGCGTAGGGAGAGGCAGGCATCCTCGCTTCTCACTGGGGACTGGGTTCTGATCCCAACTCACTGTCCAGGTGGCCCTATAGAGTGAAGATGGGGAGGCAAAGAACCAGTGTTCTGGTGCCCCAAGGAAAGCCTCAACCCAGTGCTGGAGTTTGTACAAAATGGAAACGAGAAAGATAGCAAGGCTCCCTGGCGAAGGAAGTCTCGTCCCCCAACTCACCCATTCCAGATGTCTGTCAATGTGTTGTTGTTCATTAGGAGTGCTGCAGCAAGGGTGTGAGGGAAGGGGAACCCTTGAATTGGTGGTCTTGTATACCCCTGTCCTGGGTTTTGGTGCCAAATGTTGGGAAGAACATGGCCCAAAACAGAGGCAGACACACCCATCCAAGGATCCAGGGAAGTTTATTGGAAGAGAAAGAGTGGGGTCTGAGCCAAATGTCTCAGCCCCTAGTATAAACTTTAAATAAAGTATTTTTGTGTTCTGAAATTTACTCTAGCTCTTCCTTGTCCTATATTTTGTAATTTTCTAGGTTGTGGCAGTTTTGCTGCAACATTTGACTGGTAACATCACAGATTTCTTCAGTTAGTAGATTGGATCTCTCTGGAGTGTCATTGTGATGTATTTATTTTTGTGTTGTTGTTTTCTATGTTGTTCTTAATATTCTGTTCTGGGATGTTCTTTGTGGGTTGACTTCATCTTTTTCAGTTTTGGTTTTGTGTTTGTTGAGACTACTGTGTTACGTTTCTTGGTTTGATACGTTGCATTCTTGTGCTTTGCACCTACCCCTATGATCCTCCTTAATATTCTAAGTTTAAACCCAATTTTAACTTCTACATGTCTTTTTAACATCCCCTCCATCTGAAAGGACTGTAACTGCTGTAGTACATCCCTCTTTTTAGTGTGATGCTGTCATACTTCTCGTGATATGATCACTGGATCCCTTCTTTTAATATTGTAGCTTTGATGGAGTTTTGTGCCTTCACTAACTGATATATATACATTTCCTAGTTTTGTTATTCTCAGCAAAGAGCTTCTTTCAGTGTTTCTTGCAGTTTTAGTTTGGTTTTTACAAAAGTCTAAGCTACTGTTTATCTGTGAATGTCTTAATTTTATCTTCATATTTGAAAGACAGTTTTGCAGTATATATACTGCCTGGCTGGAGGTTTTTTCCTTCAAGGCTTTGAATATGTCATCCCACTGCCTCCAAGCCAATGTTTCTGCTGAGAAGCAGACAAAAAAGCCTACAGGTCTTCCCTCTGAATGTTAGCTTTGCCTTGAGTCTCACTGCCTTTAAGAGTTTCTGCTTATGTTTCACTTTGTTAGCTTGATTATAATATCTTTTGGTGTCTAGTTTTTGTGGCATTGAATATATGTCATGGATGTCTATGTTCTCTTCTTTCATAATTTCAGGGAAGTTTTCTGTCAGCAACTCAGCAACAATACTATGTTTTCATCTATCCCTCCCTGTTCAGGAACTCCCATTAATCATAGATTATTCCTCTTGATTTCTCTTCATAAATGCTGGTGCAGGTTGCTCTGTGTTCAAGGTCACTAAGTCTGACTTTCATTTCCTCAGTTCTGCTCTTTTGGCTTTGGATTGAAATGTCTAATTTTGTAATTTTGTTACTGATCTGCTGGATTTCAGAACGTTGATGTTCCATCAGTTTGAAGAGCTTGCATAATTTTTCATTTTGTCCTGCTGCATTTTGTTTAATCTCTAGGAGGGCTGTCTATATAATTCTTTTGTACTTGACCTCTGATAGTTTTAGAAAGGCTTCTTCATCTGGGAAGATTTTTGATTCTTTATTTTGGAGTTTTCCAGAGTCATGGTGGACTGTTTCTTTAAAAGGCTAATGATGGTCTGTTGCCTTCTGGCCACCTAAAGGCTGTGTAGTTTTTCTGGTGTTACTTCAACAGGAGTGGAGGTGTAGTTCTGAGAAATGAGTTGGTCAGCAGCCTCCTCTGTGTACTCTAGCAACTGGCCCTAGTGGACTCGCTGGAGTGGCAGGCTCCGCCTCCTGGCCGGCAAAGACACTGTCCTACTTACGGAGTCCCTGCAGGGGCATCGACCCATCCTATGATGTGGGTCAGTAAAGAGCAGAAGAGATGTGGTCAGGCTGCTCAGCAGTTATTTCTCTAAGCAGACTTATTTTAAAATCCAAATGCTATCTAATAGCTTCCAAAATCAGTCAGGCCATCAGGTGTGGCAGGTCCTGCCTTCTGGCTTACAACAGAAGCACCTCTTTGGCTATCTCCAGATGCTGTGATGTAGTTCAGGGTAGGGAGGGGCTACAGTCCTGCTGCCATCCTCTGCTGGGCTCTACTCATAAGGCAACACTGTGCTAAACACAGCCTTTCTGCTGGAAATGTTCTCCCTGGATTGGCACTGCCTCCCAGCCTGGAAATTAGCCCCAGCTGGGGCCTCTGATTGAGTAACTCTACCTTGCAGGTGACCAAAATGATGTCCCGGTTAAGCTGCCCCCTGCCATGAAGCAGCAGAGTCTACGGCACAGCTCAGAAAAGAGAGGATGTCGGGGATGTGGTGCCCTCAATCCGCTGCTGGGCTCTCAAACCGTGGCTATTCCACACACAGTATCTACTGGCTCATGCTCATCCCTCGCCTACTGGCCAAAAAAAGAAAAAAAAGTTAAATGTGCCAGTGCTTTCAGTCTGCCCAAGCAGCAAATCAGCAGGAGTGAGGCTCAGCGAGAGAGAGCAAGTTTCCCGTTTAGTGGCATGTTGTCCAATCTGACAGCCTTATGCTGCTTCTATGAGTGTTGATTGTGGATCCAAGTAAAATGAAATCCTTGATAACCTCAATCTTTTCTGTTCCTCCTTATGAACTGTTTTGCCAGTTGCTCTAATTGTCTTGTGAGAAAATAGTCCCCTGCTCTCAGCCCCAGTTACTATGGCCCTCAAGGTGTTTGCATGTGTCTAGGAATCTTCTGTAACTTTGCCTTGGCCAAAATGTGCTGACTTCCCCTATATTGTGTGTAGTCTTTCCTTCCATCAAAACTGTTTGACTCGACGGCACTTGGCATTGGCTGGCAGTGCTGCTCTAACAGAAATACCACAGAGTGGGTGGCTTCAATAAAGGAAGGTTTATTCTTACATAGTTCAGTAGGCGGTAAGTCCAAATTCAGAATGTGTGCTCCAGGGGAAGGCTTTCCCCTTCATCGGCTCCGGAGGAATGTCCATTGTTGCATCCGTCTTTGTCCAGGGAGCAACTTGGCACAGGAACCTCAGGTCTGAAGGACATGCTCTTCTCTCAATGCTGCTTTCTTAATGGTGTGGGGTTCCCCATCCTCTGCTTGCTTCTCTTTCCTTTTATTTGTTGTAGGAGGAAAGGATTAAGGGTGGGGCAAGCCATACTCCAGGGAAACTCCTTTTACAGTGGAGCAGGAAGGTAATCCTATGAAGGGATTTATGGTCCCACCCTAATCCTTTAACATATAGTGTAGCAAAAGCAGAAAATGGAGGATAGTCATAGAATACAAGGAATCATGGCCCAGCCACATGGCTACACATATTTTTGGGGAGACACAATGCAATCCATGGCACCACTCTAGTCTGTTCTCAAAAACCAAACCTACTGCAAATGAGTCGATGCTGACTCATAATGACCTTATGAAACAAAGTAGAACTTCCCCCATAGAGTTTCTAAGGAGCATCTGACGGATTTGAACTGCTGACCTTTTGGTTAGCAGATGTAGAATTTAACCATCATTACACCACCAGAGTTTCCATTCGAAACCAAACCCACTGCCATCAAGTCGATGTCAACTCATAGAGACCCTAGAGGGCAGAATAGAACTGCTCTATAGAGTGCCTGGTGGATTCGAAGTGCCAGCCTTCTGCTTAGCAGCTGCAGCACTTAACTACTAAGCAACCAGGGAAACCTTTAATTCCAGAACCAGGGGTTCTTAACCTGTGCTCTCCGTTTCAACCCTTCATTCATATGTGACTAATTCTTTATCCTTCTGGTTCATCAGTATGCCCCTCAGTTTACATTTCGTCCTCCACATCTACAGCTTCCACATTTACAGATTCAAGTAACCATGAATACAGAATACTCAGGAACAAAAGTTCCCCCAAAGCAAAACTTGAATTTGTTGTGTTCTGAGCATTGTGCTGAATCCCCATGAAAGTTGTGTAGGTATAGCATCCCCTGCTGTAGGCTCTGCCACTTTACAGATCCTCAGTTGCTTTGCTGCACTCACTGGGTATAGTTAGGCTTCTATCTCTCTCATTCATGGCTTGTGTTAGGTGCATCTTGTGTTTCTGTGGAAAAAATGGCCCCTAAAAAGCAAGCCAGCCAAGCCAAGTGCCGTCGAGTCAATGAAAGGGTTAAAAAAAATCCCTCAAAGTTTAGAGGAAGTGTAAAGTGCTATCTCTCAATGATAAATAAAAATCTTAGATCTTTTTAAAAAGTGGCATGTCACTGGCCAAAATGAGCTAAAGGTCGGTAAGAAAGAGTCAAGCATGTGCACAATAAAGCAGAAAGAAGCTGAAGTTCATGGATGTGTCAGCGTTGCCCTGAAATGGGCAAATATGGTCTCTCTGATTGATCACCGTGATGAAGTGCTTGCCAAGACTGAAAGAGCATTAAGTGGGTGGGTAGAGACACATCACGGAAGCATATCCCTGTTAATGGTCAAATCATGACTGAAGAAGCACTTAGCCTCAGTGAGCATTACTGTGAGGGAGATGAGAACAAAAAGAAGTTTAAGGCTAGTGAGGGCTGGCTTATTAGTTACATAAGTATTCCAACCTCAAGAACTTCAAGATCACAAGAGAGCTGCACAGGCTGATGCCTGAGCAGCATCAGCATTCTCAGAAGAGCTCCAGAAACTTATGGAAGAGAAAGGCCACTTTCCAGAGCAAGTTTTCAACTGTGAAAAAAATCACTGTACATAGCATTTTACATTTTATTCAGTATGGTAAGTAATCTAGACGTGGTTTCAAGTATACTGAGGTTGTGCACAGGTTATATTTTATATAAGGGACTTGAGCCTCTTTGGATTTTGGTATCCAAGGTCGGGGTTCCTGGAACCAATTCCCCATTCCCCATCCCACCCCCCAGGATGCCAACCTCAGGGTCATTAACAACAGTTATTCTCTCACAAGCCTCCTGCTGTTTCAAATTCCCTGACCTGGGGCCACCCTTTAGAACTTGGGAAACACTATCAGTTGTTTTTACTCCTGTTCTGGTATTGCTTTCCCATAGTGCAAATGGAGTCAGTTATATAATAATCACTGGGACTTCAGATTGTAAGCTTTTGCACACCATTTTATCCAAAACACCTGACATAGAATCTGGACTATTATTAATATTTATACAAACAACACCAACAATAATATATTAAATTTTACTATAGGTTAGTGCCTGTCCTAAACGGTATCATTTTAGTTAATCCTCTCAACAACCCTAGAAAGCATATACTATTATCGACATAGTAAAAGATGGCCCTGGTGGCATATACAGTTAAGCACCCAACTGGTTGTCGGTTTGAACCCACCCAGCTGCTTCTCAGAAAGACCTAGAGGTGCTTTGAAGATTACAGCCACAAATACCTTATGCAGCAGTTTGTGGAGTCCATACGAGGCAGAATTAACCTGCCACACCTAACAACAACAAAATACATACAGCAGGCACGAGGAAGTTATAGTGTTCAATAAATACATTTTGAAGAAGAATGAATGTATGTTAGTACACTACCCCAGATTCTCTTTCAAAATGTCATTAACTCATATTCTCTGAAGATTCCCAATATCAGTAATTTGTTAGAAGAGAAAAACATCACATTCTAAACTGACTTAGAATTTGAATGAGATGTATGGTTTGTATTTTATTAAACAGTAACAACTCATTAATTTCATTTTTTTAAAAAAAGCAGTAATTAAGTCTTCAACCTTTATCAATCTTTATTTTTCTAGTTTATAGTTTTGTAATCCATTCTCAAAGAGTAATCAGGATTTCAGACCCTCACTGCTACAAAGGAGATATTTATATAGAAACAAGAAGATTTGGGGAAACCATTATGGGTCTTAGTTTCCTCACCTGTAAAATGGGAATTAAAATATATGTCTTCCTCATAAGAGAACTGTATGGATGAGTGCTTACTACAAGAACCCAGATTTTACTGGAAAGAATCAGTCAAATGCAATCAACTCTGAAACTGATAAAAGAAACAGTATTTTCAAGTAGAGGCTTAAATCTTTTTCTCCATATCTGTTGCATATTTCTGTAACTTGTATACAAGATTTTTAGATGGAATTCTGCAAATGAATAATGCTTAGCATACAGCTAATTACCAGTGCTTACAAAAATCAAAATTAACTCCTACTTCTCTGACACATACCCTCCCCAAATTAAGTATATCTTAGGGAAAGTGATGCTGACTCAGCAGTAGAATTGGCACCCTCCCTGAGGGAGACCTGGGTTCCACCCCATTGTCCTTGGAAGCTTCTGTGTTGCTACAATGCTGAACAGGTTTCAGCTGAGTTTCCAGATGAAGATAGGCTAAGAAGAAAGGGCTGGCCATCCAAAACCAGCCAAAGAAAATCCTGTTACTTACAATGATTCAGTCCACACAGGGTTGCAGGAATGGCACACAGGACTGGTCAGTGTTTGATTGTGCTTAGGGTCACTGTGAGTCAGGGCACAACTCATGGCATCAGAAGTACAAGCTAATATCTCGAGAGCTCACCCTGAAATGATTGACTTGAGCTATACTTCTGTGTTGTCTGACATAGCCAGTTTCTTAATTACCGAAACTGAAAACCTTAATAGTTTGAGAAAGCCAATAAATAGAGCAGTTCTGGACACAGGTCCGGATCCAGAATCTTTAAGAGTTCAGAACTTGCTCTCTGAAACTTTATTTTCCCATCTGTATTATGGGGAGTAAAGTAGTAATAGTGTCTAAATCCTAGGATTTCTGGGAGAGTTAAATGAATGACTATAACACAATTGGTACAAGACAATAAATACCAGCAAGCCTTATTACATCCTATGTTTCCATTGCTTCCTATAGCTATAGCCTGACAATTAGAGCTCTTAGTAATTTCAGTAAATGTTTGTTGTTATTTTAACTAATGTTGCTTTGGTATTTGCCATAAAAATAAAAGTTACACTGTATGGTTTCTATAACAAATCTTAGAAAGCTTTATTTTTCTTCAAATTCAAAAATTACTTTAAAAATGTAATTAACATCCAAAGTTAAGTGATAGTTTGAAAAATCTTGTGTCTAAATTGGGAAAGTGATACTTTGCTGAAGTTAACTTTGTGAGACTCCTAACAGTGTTAATATGAGAAAGACAAATCTAAGATGTAAAAAGTGCACTAATTCAAGCATTGAAGCCATGGATATTGAGATATTTCATGCTGATTTGATAATGTGATTTTCTTAGTGCAATAATTAAATCTACACTGAGATGTGATATGAGACGACCATGGCCTTTGAGAAGATCATGAGTTTTACAGATTAATAGGAATGACTCAGTAACCTAGCTAATGAAATAAGTGCATATTTAATGCCAGAGTACCCCAACTGAATACAAATATCATTTAAATAGGAAAAGATACCAAGTCTCAGCTAGCTCACATTTTGTCTGAACACTTCTTCGACTCAACAGCTATTAAAAATGGGGTTAGTTAAATAAAAGTAGCATTAACACATTTCCTTTACTGCTTTGTAGAAATAATTAGATGCTCATCTTGATCCCTGAGAACAGCATTTCTCAATGTTGGCTGCCAATTAGAATCACTAGGGTAGTATTTTTAAACCCCAATAGTCATGCCACACTCTAGAAAAATTAAAGCTAGGAATTTCTGGGGCTGATACCTAGGCATTAATATTTTTAAAAAGCTTCTTCATAATTTAATGTGCAGCCACCAAATTGGGAGCTACTGCCTTACCACTACTTAATGGCCTTTCATTTACCCTTGTTGTATTTACACACATACACACGCACACAGATTGTTGTTAGATGCCATCCAATTGGTTCTGACTCATAGGAACCCTGTGTATAAGAGAACAAAATGCTGCCTGATTCTGAGTCATATTCAGAATCATTACTTTGTGTGAGCCTGCTGTTGCAGACACTTTGTTAATCCTTCTCATCCAGGGGCTTCCTCTTTTTCATTGACCCTCACTTTACCTAGCATGTTGTCCTTCTCCAAGTTATGGTCCCTCCTGATAACTTGTGCAAAGTACACAAGATGAAGTCTTGCCATCTTCGCTTCTAAAGAGTTTGTCAGCTGTACTTCTTCCAAGACAGATTTGTTCATTCTTTTTTCTTTACCTGAAGATAAAGGAAATATTGAAAGGAAGACACTTTGATGACTTTCAAGATGTCAAGGGTAATACAATGACAGCTCTGATGGCCATTTTAGAAAAACAGTTCCAGAATTGCTTTGAAGGGTGGACTAGGTGCTGACATTGGTGCATAGCTTCCCTAAGAGAGTACTTCCAAGGTGACCATAGTACTAAGGTATGTAGCACTTTTTCTAGGATGAGTTTACAAACTTAATTGGGAGTCCTTGTAATTATTTAATGTGTAAGTCAAATGTACCCTAAGGATCTTTTATTTTGACTCAGATGTGTGGAACATGTGTGCTGAGCTAACATATACTGGCTCTTCAGTAAAGATTGCTTTTGAACAATAATCAAAAACAAACTATTTTCCAAAAAAGTATTGCTCTGTAGGAAAAAAAATTGTTCCATCACAACTGCCTATAAAAAAGCTCTTGTATTACACTAAAATATTTAGAAGATGCAGATATTTATAGCTGTTAAAATAACTGTGATAACCTGGAACCTTCTTTGGCCTTGATTCACAATTCAATATTTTTCCAGTATGAAATTGTTTTAAATTATTTTATTGATATAAAGATAGATTTGGTGATACTATGAAGATTGTCTTAACTCTTAAGCCTTTCAGGACTGGCAGTACATATAGCTACCACTTATTTTTGTATCTGTACCGTTCGCTGGGAAACCCTGGTAGTGCTGTGGTTTAGTGCTATGACTACTAACATAAAGATTGGCAGTTCAGATCTACCAGGTGCTCCTTGGGAACCATATGGAGCAGGTATACTCTTTCCTATAGTGTCATTATGAGTTGGAATCGACTCAGTGGCAGTGGATTTGGTTTTCTTTAGGGTTCACTGGGAAGCTACTGTATGTGCTGCCTGTAGGCAAGGCTATGTATAATAGGGTGAAATGAAAAAAACAGGCATGTGCAACAAATGACTGGTTTTATAGGGTATTATATGAGGCGGTGCTGAATCACTGAATTTTGGATAGTAAAAACATGAATTTTGAAAATTTTTATTTGACACACATGTGTACCTCTAGACTCTGGGAGTAGCATTTAGATTTACAAAAGGTACAAATGTATCTCTGGACTGGATCATATTGCCAACCAAAAATTGATACATAATCAGCCATTTAACATGCCCTTATTTCATTCAGCATGCCCTCCGTTGCTGAAAACACATAGTATCAACAAAAAATTAAAAGCAAAAAATATTTGGGTCACAAAATTAAATGCTTCACCTTTAGGTGATTGGGCACATCAAGAGGACTCAGCATTTCCTTCCTGCCACAAAACTAAAATTCATTGCCTCCCAGCCAGCTGAAGATGAGGGATCTCTGCTGCATAAATATTTCAGCCCAGCTCTTGGCTTCTGAGTAGTTGAAACAGCACAGATCCTTTTTTAATGTTGGACCTCTCCAGCATCAAAGAAGAGTCAAACGGAACAGAAAATTTTGCTAATGTCAGCTCTTAAAAAAGCATTGTTGAATTTAATAAAACTTTGTTTTGATTGTAAAATTCTTAATGTACTACCAATTAAAAAATCCAGAGTTACCTTCACTACATGCCATTTGTCCCTGAAGTGAGGCGCACAGAAAACAACGAGCCATTTGCTGTGTGCTGTACTCCAGGGTAACATTAAACTCTCTCCCCTCTCCGCATTTCTCTTCTCCCTGCTTCCCCTCTCCCCTTCTTTCCCTTTTCTCCTCTCCTCCTCTCCCCTTCTCCCCTGCTTACCCATAGGGTTGCAACACCGATGTATCACACCTTTTGACATTTTCTGTCCAACAACATTGAGTTCTATAGAGAGCTTCTATGATTTTGTAGTACAGAGCCAAGAACATCTGGGTTTATGACCCCAAGAGACACCATCTGTCCTTGCCCCTCGGGGTTGGAGTTCTTAACCTTCTCTAAATTAGTTAAATATTTCATACAAGCCTATCTGGCATTTGCTAAGTGCCTTGTGATGGCCATTTCTTAAATTGTGTTTTCATCCTGTTATTTCATTCCTGAATTGCCATTTCTGTGCTTTGTCTTTCTGACTGAGTTGCAAAGTCTTTGAAAGCAAAATCTGTATTTCATTCTATTCTTCATAACGCTGGAACACCAGGCTTCATACTTGCTGCTAGCTCTCCAAATAGTCAGAGTTTAATATTCGGGAATCAGATGTATTTTTCTTCTCTTTAGTACCAGGAACTTTCTCTGGCCCAGTCTAGTTTTCTGTGCTTTCCGTTCTTTTTACAGCAGGCTGAGAAATCCAGACCAATTTCTTTTTCAGTACCCATGTAAGCCCACTAAAGTTTTTCTCTCTTAAAACTGACTGACTACACAGTAGAAAACAGTTATCACAGATCTTCACTTACTTCTCCTACTTACTTTTCTTAAGTGGCTTACTTGAATTTATTTTAGATTTAGATTAACTCTTAATCTCTTCTAAAAGAAGCAAAAGGGAATAAAGGGAGGCAAGCAGAAGGCACTAAAATAAGGTAGTTTAATTAGAGTAACTTCCTGTAGGACTGTTTTGGTATGGACCCACAGATGCAGAGGGCCCAGTTAACAGTTGTCCACAATACGGCCATCAGGAATGAGGTCTACTTTCCCCCCTGCAGGTGCTCTTTAGAAAAATACCAAAGTATTTAAACTCTCTCAGAGATTGTCTCACAGCACTGTTCATTAAAATGCCACACGGTGGTTCATAATTAGTAAGGTATAAAACTATGACATAATCCTTACACTATTTGTGTATCCTGTCATCTTCATCTGGGCCTATGCATTCTGATTGCCCTCACGTCAATACAGACTCATAGCTACTCTGTAGCACAGAGTAGAACCACCCCATAGAGTTTCCAAGGAGCACTTGGTGGATTCAAACTACTGACCTTATGGCTAGCAGCCATAGCTCTTAACCAGTATGCCCCCAGGGTTTCCAGCTATGCATCAGGCCAGTGTAAACCACTCTTAAAACTGGAATGTCGTTTATTTATCAGTCACATACAGAATAAAATTTATCAACAGAGTAATTAATAATATAATTTTCCAATACTATTTAATATTCATATTTAGTTGACATAATCAGAGTAATTTTCTCAGATACCCCCGCAACCCAGCCTATAGCTGCTGACTGCACTTTCCTGACTGTATCTGATTATAGCTTTCTCTGAAGCCAATCCAAGATCTCTCCTAGAAATTTGTTATGAGTGTTGGGAGATGGAACACTTGATCTTAAAGATTATGCTACACTGGGGTCAAGACTTCATATTGGTTAACATGCAAGCAGAGAAAGTTAATAAAGGGGAAAAAGCGCAGACAAAAAAGACCCCTTGAATCTGGAAATATTGGAGGATAACCCCCAGATTTCTATTTCCCTTTCTAGTCTCCCAAGTGGTCAAGCTATGCTTCTTTTCTTGTCCCTGTGTGACATGAGGTTGCTTGTTCTAATGTCTTCTGTTCTTAGTGGCTCACTTTGATTTCATTTTCTATAAATAGATTTTATCGATAAAAGATTAATTAACTAATAATACAACTCTCAGAAACTGAATTGTTGGCATACATTTCTCTGCAAATAATATGCCATATAGTATGGTCTTTATAAAAAATATGTCACAAAGCTGTTTGATAGACATTTCTTGTCTTTTTACACTATTTAGTTTTTTATATATTACAAAAGTAAGTTTATACTCAAAGGAGGTTAATAATGTGAAATTCTGAAATAGAAGATAACACAATTGAGCCCAACCATGTAAAATCAGGGCAAGAATAGTGATAAGATATGTCATTTTATTTTGAGACCTTTATAGAGACACAGAATATTTTGATCATATTTTGCTTTCATAACAATAAAGTCATTTTCCAGGGGCACTGGATGATAATGATGTCTTAAGGAGAATAACTGACAATATACCCTTTGCAAGGTATTTTGAATTTAATAAATGAACACAACCAAAACTGTGAAAAATAGTATCCACAGGACATTACTTTTAGGTGGCTGTACAATACAAAATGTAGCCAGGAAAAATCAAGGCAAGAAATAACCATGTGTCTAAGAATTACTCTTCTAGGCAGTGTGAAAAGGAGATACTAGCACTATAACTTCGCAGATCAGATCCACATTAGCTGAACCTTCTCCACAATTTCTCTAAGCTCTGTAGTATCACAGATGACCTCTTAAGTTCTTGCCCACACATGAAAGAGTAACATGAAATTTCATTCTGAAAATAGAAGGTGCCAAGAGATCAAAAAAGTCAACGCCAGTGTGGCAGCAAAAGAGTATATTAGAGAGACATACTTATAAGGAGGAAGTGCCCTGTAGCAGCAGGACCACGGCAGACTCTCCATCCTGTAGTAGTCAGGCAAAGGTTTTATGGCGGTAATGAACAGTAGGGGCTGCAGGCCAGGGGTTACGCAAGAATGGAAACTGTTGTGGACTAGCAGACCACGTTGGGGGCACCGATGTTTGTCCTGATACAGCCTGTTTCCTTTCCATTACTGTTTCTTACTGTCTCCTCTTCCCAGACATAGTAGGAAATCAAAAAGTTGTCAGAACAGTTGCATAATTAATTTCTCAATGAATTTTCTGTCCACTTCTGTGAGCTTTTTCCATCCAAAGGAGAAAATTGATTGCTAAATATGGCCTTTCCTTTCCAGTACATACTAAACATTATCTTTGATAGAATAATGGTCTGTCACATTGGTGTCTTTGGCATTGTAATTTCTTTTCATTGTTCTGTGACAGTTGACATCTGACAGAAAATGGTAACTGACTTAAACTGTTAAGTTGATCACTCAGTTGAAGTGATAAAAGAAAAAGCTTTATTAGTGATGTAAGCATTATAATTATCACTTATTGATTAATTTGATATCTTTTAAAGATTCATATTATGAAAAAAATAATTCTGCCTTGATAGAATTTAGTATATCTCTCAAATACATTAACTCATGTACTCTTAATTATACTGTTTTCTAAACATAAAATTTGAGCTTGCTGCCAGAATTATCTAGTTGTTGATTTCAAAAAGTCCTATTATAGTACCCAAAACAAAAACCAGTATGTCCCTGTTGAGTTGATTCCAACACATAGTGATCCCATAGGACAGAGTAGATTTGCCTCCATAGAGTTTCCAAGGACTGCCTGGTAGATTCAAACTGCTGACCATTTAATTAGCATCTGTAGCTCTTAACAACTAAAAATATTAAACTAGCACTACCCTAGTAGCAAGAAAAACTAAATAGAAACTGTTTAAATAATATCTGTTTAACTCTTTTTCATACAGCACTCATATTTGTGATTTTTAAACCCTTTTTGAGTAAAAATATCAATACTTCAGAATCGTGTTGGCTGGAGATAATTATTTAACAAATAAAAATAAATTTTACATTCATTTGATTTCCTGAATATACTGTAGTAGAGTATGATCATAATAATTCAAGTAAAACATGTTTTAGACAGTCTATTATATGTTGGTGGTTCAGTGGTAGAATTCTTGCTTTCCATGCAAGAAAACTGGTTAGATACTGGCCATGGCACTTCATGGCCAGCAATCAGTTGTCTGTCATTCTCCAATGTGTGTTACTATGAAGCTAGACAGGTTTCAGCAAAACTTCCAGACCTAGACTGATGAAGAAGAAAGGCCTAGTGATCTATTTTTGAAAATGAAACAATGAAAACAACTTCCATACTGCAGCCATTGATAGTGATGGTGCAGGACCTGGAAACATTTAGTTCTGTCATGCATGGAGTCATGAGTTGAAAGTTAACTCAAAGGCAGCTACCAGTAACAACATTATATGTTAGATGTGTGTGAATATAAAAACCACACCCATTGCTGTTAAGTTGATTCCAACTCATAGCAGCTCTATAGGACAGAGTAGAACTGCCTCATAGATTTTTCAATGTGGATTTGAACTGCTGACCTTTTGGTTAGCAACCAAGCTCTTAATCACTATGCTGCTAGTGCTCCTGTATAAATACAGATGTAGAAGTTCAGTCTGAGTTGATTCCCATATCAGCACAAAGCCCTTCAGACAGTTTCACCCTATTCCACTGCCATCAAGTTGATTCCAATTCATAGAGAGCCTATAAACAGAGTAGAACTGCCCCATAGAGTTTCCAAAGAGTGCCTGGCAGACTTGAAATGCTGTCCTTTCAATTAACAGCTGTGCCCCTTAACCCCTGCAGTACCAGGGTTTCCTCAGACAGTTTAGAGACATCAAAAATGAGAGAAAAATCACCCTTTTCCGCTATTCAACACCTTCTTCCCTCTGCTTCCAGCTCTTTCCATCCTCCATTCATCTCTCCTTTGTAAGTCAGGAAGCCAGCTCTACAGGCTGAAACTGTCTGTCTCCACACCCCGTCCACCTCACTCACCACCTCCACTCTAGATTAGTTCTCTGCTGCCTTAGAACTCAGCCTGATGCTTTGCGTTAATGATACTTATAATTCATCACATTAAAATTTAGCTCTTGTCTTTCTCATACTCACACTTAAACCGAGGCCTGTGAACCTGCTGTTCCCTCTGCCTGGAATGTTCTCCCGTACAGAAGTGACTCTTCATTGCAATTTCATACATTATTTTATTTTCCATAGTAGTACTTAAGACTACCTGAAATTCATGTGTTAGTTTACTTTTGTATTGCCTACTTCTTCCACTAGAATGTAACATTCATGAACGCAAGGACCTAGTATTTTTAGTTTTGTACCGTAACTTCAGTGCCAGATACAGTGCTGGCATATAAAGCCAGGCCAAAGCCAAGCGTTCAATAAATATGCTGATAAACATTCTACTGCATGCCTTCTAGGTGCTCTTCTCCAAGCTGGGAACTCCTTAAGGGAGTTCAGCTTTATCAGAGAGCAAAAGGAAGAAGGTCTATGTGACAGAAAAAGTAGTGAACTGAGAAAAGAGGTAATATGGTCATCAGGGCTGCTGTAACAAAATGCCACAAAGCAGGTGGCTTTAAACAACAGAAATCCACTACCTCATGGTTTGGGAGGTGAATGGTCTGAGTTGAGGGTCCTGGCAGTGTCATGTTCTCTCCGAAGACTCCAGGAAAATATCCTTTCTTGTTTCTCTCAGAAGTAGCCCCAGGGATTCCCTGGCATGTAGCTGCATCTCCACATGATTGTCCCTCTGTCTGTCTCTCTGTGTCTTTTCTCCACTTTCGTAGAGACAAGTCTCAGATAGTCTTAGGACCTACCTTACTCTAGTGTGACTGCTGTCCTGTTAACTAATAACATCTTCAAAGACCCGATTCCAAATAAGGTCACATTCACAGGCACCAAGGGTTAGGACTTCAGCATAAATTTTGAAATGTCACTGATGGATCCATAGGAGCCCTAATAGCACAGCAGTTAAGTGTTCATCTGCTTACCAAAAGGTCGGCGGTTTAACTCTACCGTCCACTCCTTGGAAACCCTATAGGGCAGTTCTACTCTGACCTGTAGGTAATCTAGGAGTTAGAATCAACTTGATGGCAATGGCTTTTGATTTATTCAACCTATAGTATAAGTGGTACCACAGAAGATTAAAAAGGTGAGCAGGGACCAGTTTACGTATGGCCCTGAAGGACGTAGTTAAGAATCTAGATATTTTTCAATTATAAGTACAATGGGAAACCAGTGAAAAATTTTGAAAAGCAAACTAAAATAATCTATTTTATGTTTCTGAAGGTTTAGTTTGCCTGAAACATTGAGAATGAGCTATAAAAAAAACAAGCAGGAAGGCCATATATAATGAAAACAAAGCATTCTGATTTGGGCTGATGCACCAAAGAAATAGCTATCAACAACCTATATTCCAAGACTTGATAGCACAATGGTTCAATGTCCTACTGCTAGCAGAAAGGTCAGCAGTTTGAACCCACCAGCTGCTCCATGAGAGAAAGATGTGGCAGTCTGATTCTTTAAAGATTACAACCTTGGAAACCCAATGGGGCAGTTGCACTCTGTTCCATAGGGTTACCATGAATCAGAATCAACTCAAAGGCAGTGGGTCACCCACATTCCAGTATAAGATGCTAGGGCAACACATAGCAAAACAAGGTTTTATAGGTCTTAGGCCTTCACCATTTGGAGATTATAAAACTGTTAAAATTGAAGGTGGTGGGAATTAGAAAATACAGCGAGAGTGATCTTTGGAGAAATTGTAGGTTTGCTATGAGTTTGCTCCCTTTCCTATGAGAGGATTTGTGTTTGGGGTTAGTTATTAGTGTTTCCCTCTCATTTCAATTTTTCTCAAACTAAAGAGCTTCAAGTTTGCTGTTCTAAGAGCTTAATTTATAACCTCTGGAGTCTGTAGAACAGGGGCTGGTCTTGTACCTACATTTGGAAAAGCCTAAAATTGAGACTGTTACTGGTCAGCTCTTTATCACAAGCCGAACTAAAGAAGCTGGCTTTTAGAACAGTTCTCTTCTGAGACAATTGACAGTGATAGTCATTTTTTCATTCATTCAGTGGGTATCTATTGATCTCCTACTACAGGTCAAGGAGAAGCACGGGTGGCGTAGTAGTTAAATACTATGGCTGCTAACTGAAAGACTATCAGTTCACATCCACTAGGCATTCTTTGGAAATTACATGGGGCAGTTCTGTCCTATAGGATCACTCTAAGTCAAGATTGACTTGAGTGCAATGGGGTTTGGGTTTTATATGTCGAGGAGTCCCTGAGTGGTACAAAGAGTTAAGGTACTTGGCTGCTAAACAAAAGTCTGGTAGTTCAAGTCCACCCAGAGGCACCTCAAAAGAACAATCTGGAGATATACTTCTGAAAAATTGTCTGTTGAAAACCTGATGGAGCATGATTCTACTCTGAGGCATGTGGGATTGTCATGAGTCAGGTCCTGTGGACGGTTCTAGGCACTTAAAATGGATCACTGAATGAAACAAAGATTCTTGTTCTGAAGTCAGTTGTGTCTAAGTGAGATGAGATAGACGAAACATAGTAAGTATAATACAATACAAAATATTATAAATGACAAAGAAATCAAAGCTGGCTGAAGAATAGGGAAAGGCATATAGTAATAAAGAAGAGAGATAAGTGTAGGATGCAATAGTAAGTGATGAAAAAGTGAGAACTGAACAAAGGCTTGAAAGAGTGAGGGAGTTAACCAAATGCTTATCACAGAAAAGATTATTTTAGGCAGAGAGAACAGCTATGGTAGTAGTTCTCAATTTTAAGCAAGAATCATACTCCCTTACAGGCCTTGTAAAAAGCAGATTTCTGGACCTCACCCCTAAAGTTTTTCAAGTCAGTGTCATTTGTGGTGGTGCAGTGGTTAAGAGCACAGGCTGGTAACCAAAAGGTCAGCAGTTAAAATCCACCAGCTGCTCCATGGAAACCCTTTAGGGTCATTATGAGTTGGAATTGATAGCAATGTCTTTTTATTTGTTTTTGCTTTTTTTTAAGTGAGTCAGGCTAGAACTAAGAGTTTGTATTTCTAAGGGGCCCTAAGTGGTGCTGATGCTGATAGGATCACACTGAGAATTCACTGTACTAGAAGGGAGAAAGACTCCAGGGTAGGAACAGATCAGATATGTATGAACTTTTTCTTGAGTGAGGCCCACGCATTCAGCTGGAGCCATTCTGAAAAAAGTTTACTCAAGAGAGCTGTCTGCCTTCAGAGGCTGTGTGATGAGCAACGGAAAACTAGGGTCAAGGGGAGAATTCTAAGTGACCAACTGGAGAAGATACTTGCTCCAGTTAAGGGCACTGCCTTGAAATTCTCACTTTCTCTTAACTAATTCAATTCATCCATTCTTTACAGACACTGCCTCCTTCACTTTTAATTTCAACTTATTTCCCAAATGGTGTTTTATTTACCATTTAAGCTATTTGGTCAATATCCTCAGTTCCCTTTCTACGTTGTGCTTCCGTCACAGCAGGATATGTAATCCAACACTGTTCAGTTTCCACTGCTATCCCAGGATTACTGAGTGGTTTCAGAGAAAAATTACATTCTAGTATAGACTGGGCCCATATAGCTTTAAATGATACACAGTGTTCTATAATCTGTCTTTCATCACCTTCCTTTCCTACTTTCTTTATCAACCATCACCAAGTTCTATATCTGCTAAACAAAACATTGTTAAGTGCTGTATCTGCTAAAAACACTGGCAATTCAAATCTTCCAGGCACTCGTTGGAAGCTTTATGGAGCAGTTTTATTCTGTCCTAGAGAGTCACTATGAGTCAGAATTGCCTAGACAGCAGTGGGTTTGTTTTTGTTTGCTTTTCTTAGTATCAACTGTTAGAGCCCTGGTGGCATAGTGGTTAAGAGGTCTGCTGCTAATTATAAGGTTGGCAGTTCAAACCCACCAGCCAGTCCTTGGAAACCCTATGGGGCAGTTCTGTCCTGTCCTGTAGGGTCACTGTGGGTCACACCTGACTGGATGGAACCTAACAATAACACAAACTTTGCCAAATATTCATCGTACTTTTCATAATACCTGCCCCCTCCACTTCAACGTGTGGTACAGCCTGCTCTTCAAAGAGAGAATATAGTCCGTAATACAAAAAAATCCTCCAAGTTCCTACCATTTTCCACCACCACCCCCAATACATACATGCTCACGCATTTCACTGACCATCTTTCTTTCAGTGTCAAACAAGACAGTGCAAAGTACTTAAGAAAGTTTTTTCACAAGCTAAAGGGCTTGGTAAGTCTTGTTTTCAATTCCTTTTGGCAAATAGGTAAATCTGTTTGCAAACCCAGTTTCCCTAACTATACATTTCCCCTCCTTGGCAGCAACCACGGATACCAGTTTCTAATGTATCCTTCCAGAAATATTCTATGCACAGATGTACAGGTATATTCATGTATATTATTCATTTTACATGAATAGTACCATGTTACATCTACCATTATGAATTGAATTGTGGCCTCGAAAAAGATATGTTGAAGTCTAAAGTCTTATACCTATAAATATGACCTTGTTTGGGGAAGTAGCCTTTCTTTGCAGATGATAGCCACCAAGAGCAACACAATTAGTTAAATTAATGACATCATACCAGAGTAGGATGAGTCCTAATCCCTTCTGAGGGGCATACTTAACAGGCGATATATATTATGATGGAAATGCAATATTTTACTTCTTAGATTAAGGTACCTGTTAGATTGTTAATAATTAACTACCTTTAGAAATAATTTTTAAAAATATTTTTGTATCTAGCCTATAGCAAAATCTTACCATCTCAGCAGTTTTCCAGTAAGATGAACAGAATTTCCAGATTCTGTGTCTAGTTCCTGCAGATAAACTTTGTATTGGCATGTGGTTAAGCATTCAGCTACTAACCACAAGGTCAGCAGTTCGAATCCACCGGCTACTCCTTGGACACCCTATGAGGCTGTTCTACCCTGTCTTATAGGGTCACTGTGAGTCAGAATTGACTTTCTGGAAACAGGCTTTTTTTTTTTAAGGCCATAACAAGGACCATAAACTGGGAGCTTAAAACAACAAAAGCTATTGTCTTGTACAGTTCTGGAAACTGGAAGTCTAAAATCCAGGTGTCGTGAGAGCCATACTCACTCCCAAGGCTCTAGGGAAAGAATCCTTCCTTCCCTTCTCTAGTTTCTGGTGACCTGAGGTGTTCTTGGCTTATATCCACATAGCTACAGTCTCTTCCTCTGTCTTCACATGGTCATCTTCACTGTGTGTCTCTTTGTCTGCTGTCTTTTGTAAAGACAGCACTCATGTTGGATTATGACTATACTTATTCTAGTATGCTCTCAAGTTAGCTAATTACCACTTTTAACACAAATAACATGAATTATACTTATTTTCATCAGCTGTGCTATGCAGCTTGTGAGTGTGTTATTTGTACAAATATAGTGCATCTGCAAATTCCAAATAAGGCCACACTCACAAGTATTAAAGATTAAGAATTACAGTATCTCTTTTGGGGGAACACAGTTCAACCCACAGCAACCCTTTACATACGGCATCATTGTGTGCAATATTCACTGTGAAGTGAACCTTTGTCTTACTACTCCAGGACAAGGCATGTTAGGCCAGAAGGAGGGAAAGATCATGGACATGTTCTTTCAAAACTTCCATCCCTAGTTGGCCAAACATAAGATCCATACTTGAGATGTTGGAAGAATACATCATTCCTCATTCATGATAAATGTATGTGTTTCTTGCAACTACCACTCTACCACATTATAACTTGATATTAGACAATGATAGATTTGGAGTGGATAGCCTCAAATCTCAAAATGAATACTGGGATAAAAATAAGCCTTTAACCCTTTTAGACCCTTCACATGATTCTTTTAATACTTATCACAGTTCTAGAAGTAGAGGTTGCTAACCTTTAAAAATGAGAAACAGTTTGAGTAGGTGCCAGACACTGTGCTAACGGAATTCTATTTAAATTTCAACAACACTTTATAAGGCATGAGCATTATTATATGTGTTTTACTGATCCTGAAGCTTGGTCTTAAAAAGTTGAAATGACTTTCCTAAGGTCACATGGTGAGTAAGTGGAGAGACAGACTTCAGATGAAGTTTTTAATGCTGGCACATTGCAGTTTTATTCACAATACTGCACAGTCTGTCAGTAAACAAAAGTTCCACTTCCAGGAACAACCAGCAGTACTTGCTGCCTTCTCAACTCCATTCCCCTAGTATTAATGGTATGGTAGTCACCTGTCCTCCTCTGAATTTACAAGGGAGGAACTCAGTCTGATTCCTATGAGGCACAGGTCAGACATGCCTCCTCTCTCTGCCATTTTTACCAGTTCTGACACCAAGTATCTCTCCCTTGATCCTTTCTACTTTTTTACAGGGTTCAATAA
Source organism: Heterohyrax brucei (assembly GCA_028571685.1). NCBI lineage: Eukaryota > Metazoa > Chordata > Mammalia > Hyracoidea > Procaviidae > Heterohyrax > Heterohyrax brucei. The sequence continues at coordinate 112,566,562 of CM053148.1, forward strand.
TTAGTTGCAATGACCACACACAATTCGCAGGCAATACTTAACAATTATGGGGTTTACTAGGTGTCTTGGTTATCTAGTGCCATTGTAACAGAAATACCACAAGTGGCTGACTTCAACAAAGAGAATTTGTTCTCTCACAATCTGTTTGGCTGCAAGTCCAAATTCATGATGTCAGCTCCGGAGGGTGGCTTTCTCTATCAGCTCTGGAGGACGGTGCTAGTTTTCAGTGTTTCCTTGCTCTGGGAGCATATCAGCACAGGAACCTGGGGTCCAGAGGAGGTGCCCTGTACCCCATGCTATTTTCTTGCTGTACGAGGTCCTCCCCTCTTTACTCACTTCCCTTTTACCTCTTGTAAAATAAAAGGCAATGTAGGCCATAACCAAGGGGAACTACCTTTGCATTGCATCAGGGATATGAATTTAGCAAAGGTGCTACCATCTCTCCATAATCTTCTTGAAAATGAAATTACAACCAGAAAGTGGAGGCCAACCCACAGTATTCAGAATCATGATCTGACCAAGTTGACACATATTTTGGTGGGACACAATTCAACCTGTGACAATTATGCACTGATGCATGTGACAATGACTTTGGGACCCAGTAATGTGCAAAGACTGGAGAAAAGTGAGGAGGCTGCTAGTGAAGAAACTAGAGGCCAGAAACATAGTGAGGAAGGAGCTCTTACAGAGTGCAACTTATGTTTTGTAGTAGCAAAACCATTTGTAAAACTGTGGGCTGTAGTAGATTGGAAAATAAAATACATCTAATGCATGTGTGGATCTGACCAAAGGGACCTTCAAATGTCAAATGACCTTTTCCAGCTTTGTATAGTAAGGTATGGAAAGAAAGAAATTAACTAAAGTTTACAAGCAAAACTTTAGAGGAAATAAATAAGAGCCACAACTTATCAGATTGAAAAACAAAGCTTGATTCACCCAAAGGGACATCAGCAAACATGACATAAACAGAAGCTAAACAAAACCTACTAGTTGGAGAGTTTCCTCTGTAAGCATGAAATCATTGTGATCGTAAGTCTGTGGTAGATTCTTTAATGATGAAAGTTCTCATAGCAAAAGAGACCCAGCCTTGCCAACCTTTTCAGATCAGGTTAACTCCCAAATGACCCACCAGCTGGACACAGCTGCGTGTGTGAGCCCAGGCAAGACCAGCAGAAGAACCTTCTTGCTGACTTACAGAACTGTGAGAAATGACAAATTTAGTCAAGACATAAATTTTGTGTTGGTTTTCTTACACAGTTATGCATAACTGATAGAATAAAAATCCTTGGGATGTCATTAAAACTCAAGAGAGAGATTTTGATAACAGAAATAGGTTAAGCATGACAGCTAAGGAGCAGAGAACGGTGTAAGAACTGGCTGCAAACACCAATTCTAGCATAGGCAGCCAGCCCACCTAACATCTGTAGATCTGGTTCTCAAAATATGGACTGCAGATCCTTGAGGGCTCTCCATACCCTTCCAGCATTCCATGAGATCAAAGCTATCTTTATAATAATCCCCCTTTAACCTTGTTGGTATTTTCAGTGCAGTGGAAAGGCAACATTAGTTAAACTGCTGACTTCTAAGGACAAATTAAGGTAGTGATACCAAATTTTATTAGTAGTGAAAATGTTCTTCACTGCTACAGTTTTGCAATAGAAAACAAATGCCAGTTTGATGTTAGAATGTTCTTGATGAGGTAGTACTAATGTTTCAGTTTTTAAAATACCAACCTTTGAGTGCAGACCCCTTTTTAATGTTCTGTAGAACACAACAGAAAGCAGGCATAAAGTGCTTCGATGTACCAGAGTAGTAAGTTGTCTTGAGAGGAAACACATGTGCAGCTGAGTTAATAGGTGAACTATTTACCCTTCATGAAATACAATTTTCACTTGAAAAACAAGAGGTAAAACCATGGTCAATCAGATGTTGCTCTCTGGGAAGTATTTTCTTGAAACAGATCAAGTGAGCCTGTCACTTCCAGGAAAACAATGGATGCTTTGGGTAGCCAGTTGTAAATTTTGAGTTTCTAAGCAAAATTTAGAACTTGGAACAACTCAAACCTACCTCATTATCTTGACAGGTTCCCAACACTTATCAGGGTTCCCCTGGGAGCATGGCCCCTGGCCCTGATGCTGCCCTTGCCCGTAAATCATAACGAAGATCCACTCTTTGGACACGAATCAACTGGACTTGGCAATGGAGAGTAACCATATATTGTATGCACTTTCTGGTTCTATACATCTGTAGGATATCAGCCTGGTTGGAGGAAGGAGAGTGGTTGGAGAGGAGGGGAAAAGAGACTGTTAGGAGAATGAGACATGTATGGAGCAGAGAGGAATAGTGCGCTGTCACCAGACAGGGAGAGCAATGGAAGCTGCATATAGGTGGGCATGTAAATGTATACGGGAAAGTACATTTTCACTCTATCATATCAAAAAAATAATAAATTAATTAAAGAAAAAAAGACTTCTGAGAAGATCAGTGGTAGTAATGGATATGAATTGTTTGGTGTTGTATAATGAAATCAGGTAACATTGAAAGATATACATAACTCAGTGGAATGGTAACTTCTGAGTTAGACATAGATTGTGTCATCCACAGTCTGTGCTACCCTTAGAACAGAGAACTCATTTTGTATTTAGAATGCTGTCACTGAGAGGTAATGAAGATCACTCTTGCAACAGTCCCTGTAGTCTCGTTGACTGTGTGTAGCCTTCTAGAGACAAAAACTTCCCCAGTCCTTTGTTGGTTGGTTTCCCATTGTCATTGTGTTTATCCTGACTCATGGTGATCCTACGAGTGTCAGAGTAGAAATGGAACTGTGCTGCACAGTATTTTCGTGGCTGAATTTTCAGAAGTAGATCACCAGGCCTTTCTCCCAAGGCGCATCAGTGTTGACTCATGATGCACAGTGGAAATTTAAAATATGGAAGAAGATAAAGGAATCTGGGAAAAAGCACTGCCATCAAGTTGATCTGAACTCTTAATGACACCATAGGACAGAGTAGAACTGCTCAATAGAGAGTCCAAGGACCACCTGGTGAATTCAAACTGCTAATCTTTTTGTTAGCAGATGCAGTGCTTAACTAGTATGCCACGAGAGTTTGGAAGACCGTAACGGAATCTGGGAAGGCCATGTATAAATTACTAAAGCTGGTCGGTTACTTAAAATTCTAGCTGCAAGTGGCAAGGAAAATAAGACAGAAAAGAAAACCTCTTTGGCTGCATTTATTTGTTTCCAGTTTTCTTTGTTTCCTATGAACATAACTACCTGAGATTAATTAGTTTTCTGCATTTAATAATGGAAAGATTGTAAACTGCAGTATAATTTGTATGATGCATTTAAAATTGTTTTTTAACTTAGCTTTATGTCATTTAAATGCTACAGTGTGACACGTGGGGAAATAGATGGAATTATCAAATAATTTACCTTGAAATTTTAAGCTAGTCCATTTTCCCATGTAATTAATATTTTTAAGTAAACTCACATAACTACTTATAGACTATTTCTCTTGTTTAGTATCCTCTTCAAAAAGTAGTTTCAGGTTTATCTCTGAAGGGTGTTCTTATGCCAAAACTGTTTATCAGGAAAATAGAAGTGGAAAGTTATTTCTGCTTTTGATTTGGAAAATTTCAACATTTTTTTTATCAGTCCCCATAAAATTAAAGAAATACCATTGCAAAGGAATTAATCAAGATATTATTCAGTTTTTCATTGGATACATAGTGCAATCAAGGGGAAAAAATGGGAGGGAAAGTAGAAATTCATCTACTGTGTTTCTATTATATCTACTTGGCTTTGTAAAATAAGCATTTCATCTGTGACCACTGACCCCTAAAAATGTTCCCAGAGAGAATAGCTAAATACCATGGGGTCCACTCTATTGAAGGTGCATGAGATGGATATTTGGGACAATCCTGATGGTGCCTGTGAGTAGGCCGTGCATCTCACACCCTGTGACCCAGTATTGACTTCAGAAATTATGGTCATGTGGCAGAATTTTCACGACAGATGGTAAAGAATGGAAACTAGATGAGAGTGTCAGTGAGTACTATCAGAAAGGTTGTTGGTTGGAATCCACCAAGAGGCACCTCGGAAGACAGGCCTGGCAATCTGCTTTTGAAAGGTCATAGCCTGGAAAGCCTCATGGAGCAATTCTCTGCACACATGGGATCACCACAAGTCAGAATCGACTTGGCAACAACCAGCACCAGGACCTAGAGCAGGAGGTAAGAGAGATCCATAAAGACATCAATTACAACAGAAACACCAGAAAGAAAGCCAGAGAAAATTAATTTATTTGAGAAATTTCAAGGATCATGAATGTGAGACGGAGAGATAATGAGACAGCTGTCCTGAAAAAACAGCAGAGCTGCTCTCAGTGTGAGTATCCCACATGTGCTATATAAGAAGGACTTCCAGGAATAGCTGAGGAACCACTAGGCCAATTACTTCCGGAAAGCTGACTCCCTGGACTAAGAGGGCATTGACATCCTGGAGACTCGTTAGAAATACAGATTTTTCAACTCTGCCCTAGATTAACTGAATCACAAATTTAGAGGGGTGGGAACAAGCAATCTTTGTATTACAAGCCTTCTAGGCAATTTAGAGACACGCTGAAGTTCAAGAGGTGCTAGTTTAGAATGTCTCTGGGGATTTGAACTTCCATCTTTATCTGGAGTTGTTTTCGCTGCTCTAACAGATGGTATGCGTTGATACAAATGGTGTAGATATACAGCTCTTCATATGCTCAGAAAAATACTTATTTTTCAGGATGTAAATATTCCAGTTTCTTCTGCCCTTAAATTGGTTTGGAGTCATCAGCAACTGGCTGTGAAGAGTATTAGAAAATAGAAAATCAAATTTAGTTCTGGTAATTCACACTAAACTGGAATGGTTAGTGCACTGCACTCCAAGGAATTATATTTAGCTATATATGTACAAGTACACACACACACACACACGAGGTCCAACAATTAAGCCCACAAACTGAATTGTTCTAAATACTACATTCCTCATTGCTGATTATTACTACGGTCACCTTTGAAGCACTGCCCTTGGGAAGCCATGCACTGACACCAACACCTAATCCACCCTTGAAAGCAATACTGGGACTCTTTTTGGAATGCCCATGGTGACAAGGTGGCAAGTTCTCTAACTTAATTGTATAGATGTCTGTGAGGGAGTTTTTAGCCAGTAGACAAATAACTGTATTGGAACACCCACCCTAGTCACCTGATCTGGCCCCCAGTGACTTTTTTCTTTGCCTGAAGATAAAGGAAGTATTAAAAAGAAGACATTTTGATGACTTTCAAGATATCAGGGGGAGTACAATGATAGCTCTGATGGCCATTATGGAAAAAGAGTTCCAAAAGTGCTTTGAAAGGTGGACTAGGCACTTATGTCAGTGAGGAGCTTCCCAAGGAGGATATTTGGAAGGTAACTGTAGTTATATGCAGCAATGAGTTACGTAGCACTTTTTCTAGAATGAGTTTGCATACTTAATTGGCAGTCCTTGTATATGTACGTGTACACACAGACAAATATACTCATACATATATGGTACTTTCAAATTACTATTTTATCAAGTCCAACAAATTAAACATAACTCCTTAAAGTAAAAATCATCCAACTAATATGGAAGTAATAGTCGTAAGTTCTTAGTACGTTATAAAATTGCAGGCTTCTACCTTCTCTCTGTCTTGTAAAAATACAGGTTGCTGCCAAAGAAATGTTAGAGGTAGATTAATGCAAGAAAACAATAACATAGGAAAATTATTAGTCATATTTCATCACACTCCATTGCTCTTATCTGACTTGTAATTAAATAATAGCCAAGCCAAGTGCCGTTGAAAATAGCATAAAGTAAAAATAATTACAAGGCAAGTGTGGAAAATCCTTTTTCAGAGGTAAGGATGTATGGTTATTACAGTGTGATTTGGAAAGAGAACAGCTTTCTTTTCAGGGTGAGTGTCATTGTGAGCTCATCTTACTGCAGTTTCACTATAGTAGGTGGGGCTTTTGGCCTGGTGGTATAACGGTTAAGTGCCACATCTGTTAACCAAAAAAAAGGTTGGCAGTTCTACTCTGCCCTATAGGGTTGCTAAGAGATAGAATCAACTTGATGGCACAGGGTTTGGTTTGGGGTTTGCATCATTGTTATTATGGGCAGTGGTGAATGGTTATTTCACTCAAGTTGTCTTACTTCACTTTTCTAAACCAATTTGACTACTTTTATCCACAAAGACTACTGACTACTCCTTGACATTTTTCTAACTTCCCTCAGTGATCATGGTATGATAGCAGACTTACTGAAAATTATTTTAACTTATTTATAATCTCTATCCTGTCATAAAATATATTACAAGTTCCTGTAGTCTCCATAAGCCCAGTAACAGTGTTCCCAATGTAACTGAACTAAATAAAAATGATCTATAATTTTTAATACTCCTTTACAATAATGGAGACCTGACAGCACAGTTGTTAAGAGCTCAGCTGCTAACCAAAAAGTCAGCAGTTTGAAACCACCAGTTGCTCTCTGGAAATCCTGTGGGATGTAGAGTGTGTGTGAGTCAGATTTGACTCAATGACAAGTTTTGTTGTTTTTTTTTTTAACTATAATGTTTTCTTATATAATGCACAAGTATATATTAATGACATGCCTTTAAACTAATGCTGTGGGCATAACAAAAAACATAGCTATCAGTAATACAGTTTTTAAAAACAATTCTGTAATGCTAGATATTTTACAGGTATAGGCTAGTTTATTCATAAAATTTGTTCCATTTGTTTAAGAAATGTTTTGAAAGTTATTGTTTGTTACTATTCTCTTTAGATTTCCTTATTTAAATAAAAAGAAAAATGAAACCTGCAATTTGAACTTGTTTTTTAGTCCTGGGAAAACCTGCACATATACTTTTGTTTTATTCTGAAAGGGAGAAGAAACTTGGATGCCTTCTCTGAACTCTCTTTTCCCCTCCTTTTTTGCAGGTATCTGTTTTCCAGATACAATAATCTTCTACAACAAACAAAAATGGATATTTTAAACTCATCTGATCAAAACTTGACCTCAGAAGAACTGTTAAGCAGAATGCCATCCAAAATTCTGGTGTCCCTTACTCTCTCCAGCCTGGCGCTAATGACAACCACCATCAACTCTCTTGTGATTGCTGCAATTATTGTGACCCGGAAGCTGCACCACCCAGCCAATTATTTAATTTGTTCCCTTGCAGTCACAGATTTTCTTGTAGCTGTCCTGGTGATGCCCTTCAGCATTGTGTACATTGTGAGAGAGAGCTGGATTATGGGGCAGCTGGCCTGTGACATTTGGCTGAGTGTTGATATTACCTGCTGTACCTGCTCCATCTTGCATCTCTCCGCAATAGCTTTGGATCGCTATCGAGCAATCACAGATGCTGTTGAATATGCCAGGAAAAGGACTCCCAAGCACGCTGGCATTATGATTTTGATAGTGTGGATTATATCTATTTTTATCTCGATGCCACCTCTCTTCTGGAGGCACCAAGGACCTAGCCGAGACGATGAGTGCATCATCAAACATGACCACATTGTTTCTACTATATATTCCACATTTGGGGCTTTCTACATTCCACTAGCATTGATTTTGATCCTCTACTACAAAATATATAGAGCAGCAAAGACATTATACCACAAGAGGCAAGCCAGTAGGATTGTAAAAGAGGAGCTGAATGGCCAAGTTCTGTTCGAGAGTGCGGAGAAAAGCACTAGACTTGTTTCCACACCCTACGTGCTAGAGAAGTCTTTATCTGAGCCATCAACAGAGGTTGCTAGAATTCACAGCGTGATGAAAAGTCCTGGTTCTGAATTGAAACATGAGAAATCTTGGAAACGGCAAAAGATCTCAGGCGCAAGAGAAAGAAAAGCAGCAACAACGTTGGGATTAATCTTGGGTGCATTTGTAATATGTTGGCTTCCTTTTTTCATAAAAGAACTGGTGGTTAATGTCTGTGAAAAATGTAAAATTTCTGAAGAGTTGTCAAATTTTTTGACATGGCTGGGATATCTCAATTCCCTTATAAATCCATTGATCTATACAAGCTTTAATGAAGACTTCAAGAAAGCATTCCAAAAACTTGTGCGATGTCGATGTTAATTGTAAAGAAGATTATTGTTAAAGGGCTGGGGTTGTGTATGGGAAGGTAGCTGCTAAATGGTAAAACATTTAAATTTTTTAAAAGAAATATAGTAAAATTGCTGAAATGGTAAGAGTATATTTGAACAGCTACATGAACACAAAATTTATTGATTTAAAGATGTTTCTTTTGGCCATCATTCTGGGTCCTCAGAATTAGGAAATAATTTTAAACAGATTACACACAATCTTTTCCGTATGCCATGTTCCTGAAGGGCTACTTGGGGAGAAAAACTGTATATGTCGGTGTGTGGGTGTGTGTGTATATACACACACATACATGCATATTATTATAATTGACAGTGATTAATGATAATGATTTTCCAGGTTTTTACCTTACAACAATTACAAAGGAGTTCTTAATTTACAAGCTTCATTCATAATTTCTATATAGTCCTATTGTTTTATTATGTAATTCTGTTGTTTATGATGAAGATAATTTACCACAAAGCACACATTTTTCCTACCTAACCACTCCTGTTTTCTCTCTATCTTACCCTTAAACAAGGAGGGGGTAAAGCAAACAACAACTCTTAGCATGACTGGAGTAAATATAAAAATCTAAGATTTACGCTGTCTTTGTATTTAGGTAATAAAGATTAACCATGAGTGAGTTAGGCATTTCAAACTGATTCTGAGCTGCTTAACACATTCAATTTCTTGCACAGAAGAATGTTTCCGTAACTGTGTACTATCAATATTTGAAATCAGAGCCTTATCTTAATAGCAATAACTCAAGGAGAGAGAAGGAGGGAGTTGGATGTTATAATTGCTCCAGGTTTATTTAGGGTTCAAATTTAAGACAATAAGTATCCTAGGTTACAAACCATATTTATTATACCTCTGCTGTCTTATTTGGAAACATTAGCAGTGTGATGGGTAAGTGCTGTGGATGCTAACCAAAAGCTAAGTAATTCAAATACACTAGGCACTCCTTGGAAACCATATGGGGCAGTTCTGCTCTATCCTGTAGGGTCACTATGAGTTGGAATTGACTCGATGGCAATAGATATGTTTGTTTTTACTGTCTTACTAAAATGCAAATATTTTCTTTGAATATTACTAAAGCTAGTCACTAACTGGAATGGCTGTGGTACTTTGCACATCGACAGCTCCATACCATCGATTTGAATATAATCACTTTTTATTAGAGAGAATGTGATGCCAAGCCAGCCAGATAGGATCTCTTAAAACCTTCCACTGACTTGAAAGAAGAAAATAACTGAGTTGGCAGTTGGGAGAAATAAACAGAGACTCATATTACACTAATGAAAATTAAATATATGTATATATATGTATACACACACATAAGTGTAAAAACTCACATTTAGTTCTACTAGTTCAGTGAACCAAAGCAATTTCATAAGTTTCTCTACCATATTTGTATGGGAATTGGGAAATACTAGAAGTATGCTTCTGAAAGGATACAGTTCTGCCTGAAGAAGCAAGTTCATAGACCACATTTTGCAAGTATACTACCACCATATCATGCAAATATTTGGTGGGACATGTCCGAGAAATAGCAGTGACTTTGGCAGCTACTTAGAGGAGGATAGGAAAGGAGACGAAAGGAGAAATCAGACATTATTGTGACTGACTTTGAATGCCAGATAATGTATACTTTTGTTGTTGCTGTCAGTGGGTGGCCACTGATTGTTTCTAGGAGAAAATAATTTATGGTCAATAAGATCATTTGTAAAATAATATATACCACATATTGTTGTTTTAAAATTACACCTTTATGTGTGTTTTAAGTGGTCTTGGATGTGTAAGAGTACACTGCATCAATTTTTAACATGTGTGACATACTACATTCAATATAACAAGTATTTACGGAGTTCCTACTTTATTCAAGGCATTAAATCATGTACTATATAGAAAAATACAAAAAATAATATAGTTCCTTCCCTTAAGAATGTTGACATCTAAAAGGAGAAACAAGAAAAAGCAGAAACGAAAACTCTAATAGAGAAGAAAACCTAAAAATCTGGCATGGAAGTTGTTAAACTTTCTTTTTTGGGTACAAGAAAAATTATACACATGTGGTTAAGGAAAATTTCATAAAGACTGTATCTGAAATGGGTGTCAAATCAGCAGCATTTAGATAAGTGAAATGGAAGAAACGTATCTCAGATGATGGCTAAATCAAGAATCCAGACCATAACACACCAGTATTTGACTAGGTTTGTCCATGAAATAGCAGTGACTTTGTCCACTGCTTGGAGGAAGAGAGGAAAGTGGATGAAAAGTGGCCAACTTTGAATGTCAGAAGAATAAATGTAAAGAAAGTTCGGAGGGGGGCAGTTACTTTCATTTAGATTTCTTTCAGTAGGTGGTTGCTGATTATTTTTGGAAGGATATGACAACTTTTAGGACAATTAAAAAAAACTTTCTGAGTTGATCAAACAGAGATAATACTAGAGATAATGACTTATTGTTAGACGGCAATTCCTAAACCTGATTCTATTAGTGGGAATGAAAAATAAGAAATGGATGAGGAATGATGTGAAGGTAAAATCCATAGGACTTAGAAAAGACTTTAATATACAAATCAAGGGAAAGAGAAGAGTTACTGAGCTAACATCCTTAACTAAAATGAGGAACCCAAAGGATGGAGTCTGTTGATGAAGTGACAACTTCTGTTTTGGGTGCATAAAGACATGCCAGAGCTTCTGAGTACTCTAATAGGGTCTGGCCCAAGCATAACTGATAGGTCGATGACTTTGTCTGTGTCTCCTGTGTATCGGTCTTTATCCTTCTCTCTTGTCCTTATCCATATGCTCCATTGGCCATCTAAATTGGGTTACAGTCCTGGTCGTTCTCTCAATATTTTCCTTTTTCCTTCTTACTTACTTAAAAATGGTTTCGTGGGTTATTTGTTCATACCAAAAAGCCAGACCTATTGAAGTCAATTCCTTCTCATGGAAAATCCTCCACAGGGTTTTCTTGGCTGTGATTATTATCAAAGTACATCACCCAGACTTTCTTCAGCAGTAATCCTAGGAGGGGCTGAACTGCCAAGCTTTCAGTTAGCAAACGAGCACAAATGGTTTGTGCCACCCAGGGACAAGATGAGCTCTTTCATTTATTTATTTTTTTTCTTAGTGTGATTGAGTGAAAGCTTACAATACAATTTAAATTTGCAGGCCCATCTACCTGCAGCTCCTTCTGCTCTCCTTGCCCGGTGACAGCACACTCCCCCTCTCTGTTCTATACATGTCGAATCCTCTTACCAATCTCCTGTCCCCTAGTCTCCCCTCTCTCTACTCCCCTCTGTTAAGAGGCCAGTAGGATGACATCCTATAGATGCACAGAACCATAAAGTGTACACACCATATGGTCACATTGTGTCACTGAGTCCAGTCCATTCCTGTGCAAAGACTTGACCTCAGTAATGATTTCTACTCAGGGACAGCAGTGTGTCTAGGGGCCATGCTCCCAGGGGAACTCCAAGGCCTTTGGACCATCATTTGTGGTATTTTAGTGGAGTTCTTAGGCTGTATCACTTCTTTTCTCATGTTGCCACTGGAACGCAACATTGTGAGCCCCATCTCGGCTGTCACTGGTGGTAACCTGGCACCATCTGGTTCTTCTGGTCATGGGTTGCTATAGTAACTCATTCACGTAGGTCTTTCTATCTTCTCGGTTCTTTTTCCCTCATGTGGTTGTTGTCCTTGGTGATCACCTGTTCCAGCTCAGTTGAGACTATTTGGTGTACCTTAGATGGCAGCTTGCTAGCTTTTCAGACCCCAGGTGCTGCTCACCAATATGGGGTACAGAAGACTCCCTTAGCAACAGGCTAGTTATGCCAATTGGCATCGATGATCCTGAGAGCATGATCCCTAGCCCCCCGCCTCTGCTACTGTATCCTTGCAATATTGGGTTAAGACTGAGTTTTCAGGTTATGTTGAAGTCCAGTAAAATGAATCTTCTTTCTAATGTATGCTGTCACTGATTTCACCCAACCAAATTTCTATTAGCTACCTAATCTATAACCAACCTCTCTTTCCCTCCCTCCCTCCCTTCCCTTGCAGCCGTCAAAGAATCTTTTATTCTGTAAGTGAGTCTGTTTTTTAAGTCCTTATAGTAGGGATCTCAACATTTGTCCTTGTTGCACTGAGTGATTTCACTCAAAATAATATCTTTCAGGCTAAAATCATCATTATTCTTTATCATTGCATAATGCTCCATTGAGTATATATGCCACGGTTTATTTATCCATTCATCAGTTGTTAGGAATCTGGGTTGATGCTATCCTTTTTCTGTTGAGGACTGTACTGCAATAAATATTTGTGTGCATGTATCTGTTCATGTGATTGCCCTTGCTTCTGTAGGATATATTCCAAGCAGTGGGATTACTGAGTCAAGTGGTGTATCTATTTCCAGCTTTTTAAGAAAGTGCCAGATTGTTTTCCAAAGAGGTAGTACCATTTTCCAATCCTGCCCTCAGTGTAGGACAGTTCCAATTTCTCCACAGCCTCTCTCGCATTTGTTGTTTTGTGTTTTTTGGATCATGGCCAACCTTGTTAGGGTGAGATGGTATCTCATCGCAGTTTTGATTTGCATTTCTTTAATAGCTAATAATTGTGAACATTTCCACATGTGCCTTTTGGCTGCTTATATATCCTCTTTAGAGAAGTGTCCATCTCCTTTGCCCAAAGCTTAATTGGGTTACTCATCCTTTTCTTGTTGATATTTTGTAGTGCCTTGTAGATTATGGAGATCAGACATCACTCTGACATATAGTTGCCAAATCTTTTTCCCCATTGTGTAGATGATCTTTTAAATCTTTTGATAAAGTCTTTGGATGAGCAAAATATTGTTCAGTTTCCATGAGTTCCCATTTGTATCTCTGTTTTTTCTGCTATTGATTTTGACTTTTATGGCTTTATGATATGAGAAGATGCTTTGCAATAATTCAGTAATTTGGATTTGTTGAGATTTGCTGTATGTCCTAACACATGTACTTCATGGAAAATGTTCCATGTGCACTGGAGAAGAAGGTGTACTTACCTGTTAATGGATAAACATGTTCTGTATATATTGTTGAGGTCTAGTTGGTTAGTTGTGGCAGTAAGATCTTCTGTGTCTTTACTGAGCTGTTTTCTAGGAGATCTGTCCAGTACTGAAAATGGAATGTTGAAGGTTCCCACTATTATTGTGGAATGATCTATCTCATTTTTCAATGTAGTCAGTATTTCTTTGATGTATTTGATGTATTAGGTGCATAAATATTTAATATTGTTAGGTCCTGCTTGTGTATTGAATCTTTCAGCAATAAATACTATCCATCCTTGTCCACAATGGTAAATTTACATTAAAGTCTATTTTATCTGAGATTAGTATTGCCACACCTGCTCTTTGTATATTGCTAGCTTAGTATATACTATTCCATCCTTTAATTTTCAGTTTGTTCATATCTTTAAGTCTAAAGTGAGTTTCTTGTAAGCAACATGTAGACAGGTTGTGTCTTTTGATTCAAGATGTCACTCGTGGTTTCTTTACTGGAGCATTCTGTCTGTTTATAGTCAGTGTAATTATTGATAGGTATGTGTTTAGTGCTGTCATTTTTATGTATTTATTTTTGTGTTTGTGTTTTCTCTGTTGCTCTTAATATTCTGTTCCAGGTCATTCTTTATGGGTTGATTTTTCATTCTTTACACTGTTGGTTTTGTGTTTGCTGAAACTCTTGTGTTGTGTTTCTTGTTTTGATATGCTACATCTTTATTGTGCTTTGTGGCTACCTGTATGATCCCCCTTAATAATCTATGTTTAAACCCAATTTTAACTTCTGCTTATCTTATTAACTTTCTCTCCATCTGAAAGGATATAACCACTGTAGTATATCCCTGTTTTCAATGGAATGGTATCATAGTTTTCATGATATGATCAATGGATCCTTTCTTTTAATATGATAGCTTTGATTAAGTTTTGTGCCTTCCCTAACTGAGTGGGTTTCTGGATGTTGTGTCCTGCATTACCTCCTTAAATATAGAGCTAATGGTTTAGTTTTTCTAAGCAAAGAGCTTCTTTCAGCATTTCTTGTAGCTTTGGCTTGGTTTTTACAAAGTCTCTAAGTTTCTGTTTATCTGTGAATGTCTTAATTTCATCTTTATATTTGAAAAACAGTTTTGCAGCATATATAATTCTTGGTTGCAAGTTCTTCTCCTCCAAGGCTTTGAATGCATCATTCCACTGCCTCTGTGCCCACATTGTTTCTGCCAAGAATCAGACAAAAGCCTACAGGGCTTTCCTCTGATTGTTAGCTTTGCTTTGAGTCTTGCTGTCTTGAAGAGTTTATGCTTATGTTTCATTTTGTTAAGCTTGATGATAATATGTTTTGGTGTCTTTCTTTTAACATCTACTTTTTGTGGCATTCGATACTCATCTTGAATATCTATGATCACTCATAATTTCAGGGCAGTTTTCTGTCAGCAATTCAACAATACTTTCTGTGTTTTCAGGTATCTGTCCCTCTTCAGGAACTCCAATTAATCATAGATTATTCTTCTTGATAACTGAGTCCCACATGTTTCTTTATGTTTCTTCATTTTCTCTTGTTTCTTTTCTCTGATTTCTCCTCATAAATGCTGATGTTGGTAGCTGTGTTTCAGTCAGCTAGGGCTGCTCGAACACAAATACCACAGAGTGGATGGCTTTAACAAAGAAAGATTTATTCTTACACAGTCCAGTAGGTTGCAAGTCCATATTCAGGGTGATCGCTCCAGGGGAAGGCTTTCCCCTTGTCGGCTCTGGAGGACAGTCCAGTATTGTATCAGTCTTTGTCCAGGGAGCATCCCGGCACAGGAACCTCAGGTCTGAGAGACGTGCTGTACTCTCAGTGCTGCTCTCTTGATAGTAACGAGGCTACCAAATTGTCGTTTGTTTCTCTTTCCATTTTATCTCTTACAAGCTGAAACCATTAAGGGTGGGACAAGCCATACTCCAGGGAAACTCCCCCACAGCAGGGCAGGGAAGCAATCCAATGCAGGAATTTACTGCTCCACCCTAATCCTTTAACATACAGCTTAGTAAAACCACGCAGTGGAGGACAGTCCCAAGATACTGGGAACCATATCCCAGCCACGTGGCTGCACACATTTTTGGGGGCACACAATTCAAACCATGACACTGTCTTCAAG
Organism: Heterohyrax brucei; assembly: GCA_028571685.1. Lineage (NCBI taxonomy): Eukaryota > Metazoa > Chordata > Mammalia > Hyracoidea > Procaviidae > Heterohyrax > Heterohyrax brucei. Next base: position 112,581,881 of record CM053148.1, read on the forward strand.
GTCAGTAAGTCTAATTTTAAGTTGTTCAATTCTGCTCTTTTGGCTTTGAATTGAATTGTCTAGTTCTGTAATTTTGTTACTGATTTGTCAGATTTCCAAATGCTTGTGTTCCATCAGTTCAAATAGCTTGCTTAATTTTTCATTTTGTTCTGCTGCATTTTGTATAATGTCTAGGAGGGCTCTCTGTATAATTCTTTTGTACTCAAACTCTGATAATTTCAGAGAGTCTTCATCATCTGGGAAGTTCTTTAGTTCTTTATTTTGGGAGATTTCTGGAGCCATGGGTAGATGTTTCTTTAAATGTTTGGCTAGAGTTTGATACTTCTGGGACATCTAGAGGCTGTTTAGTTTCTATGGTGTTTCTTAAAAGAACAGGAGGCACAGTTCTGAGAAGGAAATTGATCACCAGCCACCTCTATGTATTCCAGTGACTGGACCCAGTGGAATCTCTGGAGTAGTAGGCTCCACCTCCTGGCTAGAAAAGACATGGCTCTACTTATGGAGTCTCTGGAGGGGGCTGTAAGCCAACTCTATGATGCAGGTCAGTAAAGATTGGAAGAGATGCTGTCAGACTGTACCACAGTTATTTCTTTACAGTGTCTTATTTTAAAAGGTAAAAGCTACCTGACCACTTCCAAAATCAGTCAGGCTGTCATGGGTGCCACCCCCTCCTTCTGGCTGACAACAGAGGTCCCTCTTCAACTGTCCCCAGATGCTGTGATATATTTCAAAGTAGGCCCGATGGCTACCCCTTCTGGGCCCCACCTGTAAAGCTATGCAGTGCTAAACACAGCTTTTCTGCTGGAAAAGCACTCCCAGCCTAGGAATTAGTCCCTGCTGAGGCCTCTGGTTGCATAATTCCCGCTCCCAGTCAAACACAACGGCATTCTGGTCAAGCTGTCCTGCCCTAACAAGACAGGAGAATCTATGGTGGAGGTTTGAAAAGAGAGGGCAGAGGGGCTATGGTTCTCTCAGTCTAGAGCTAGGCTCTCAAAATGTGGCTATTTCGCCCCCTGATCACTTCAGCACTGAGGCTCAGTGTACCTACTGGTTAAGCCCAGCCCCCACCTCCCAGCCAACAAAAAGAAAAGAAGTTAAAAACACCAGCTACCCTCAGTCCATGGGAGCCAGGCAATTCAACCAGAGTGGGCTCAGCGAAAGCCAAGAAGTTTCCTGTTCAGTGGCATGTAGTCCAAACTGACAGCCCTGTGCTATGTCCTAGGGCTCACTGAGTGTCCAGAAATCTCTGTTTAATTATCAATCCAGGACTCAGTTTTCAGCGTGAATTAAGGAGATGTGTATGTAGTCTGCTGTTTTGACTACCGCCTCCCCCCCAGGTGAGTTCTTTGTTCAAGGTATTGATAAAGTTAAAATAATCTGTTAAATTCATTTTTTGCATCTACCTCCTAATATATATATTTATAATGGAGACTTTACAGCAGACAGGTCATTAATCCAAAAGAACAAATCTCTACCAGGGTAAGGCTCACTCATATACAGATACTCTGCTGTCAGTTGGACTGAAGCTCAAATCCAAAAAAAATAATACAATTAACAGATGCTACTCTCCCTTGGAAGCTTAGGCAAGAATGAAGTTCATGATTTCTGTGTGGAAAAAACACACACAACAAAGTAGTTTTTACATCCATAATAAATATAACAATATAATGATTTGTGTATTCAACTGATAACTCAGAGGAAGAAAGATACAACTACAGAAAGTGGCTATATTTCAGATAATAAGTACTTAGTCTCTAAAAACTTAAGTATCCCAATACCAAAAAACTAAGTGGAGGTTTTATTTTTGTCTTCTAAATCTTTTCCAATGAAGGATATGTAAGAGGGAAGACAGAAGAAAAAATGACAGCAAGTAAAACTATTAGGTACTAAATTCAGTGCATTTTCTGTCATTAAACACAACTAAAAGTTGGGTTTCAAAATCCCTTTCTGCTTGTAGAATATGCTATTTATTTTAGGACTCGTTTGAGAATAATAGTAACCTAGTTGACTAAGTCAGTAACTTTTTGTTGTTTTTGTTTGTTTTGCTTTGCTTTGCTTTAAAAATGAACCACAGGGCCAAATTCCACAGCATAAACAGCTTATCGAGGTGCTGAACATTGATGGATAATTTTGTAAGAAGAGTAATATCTGTTTTGAATTTACCAAATCAATCGTCCTTTCTCTTTTCTAATGAGCTTGATTTTCCCTTCTGGGGGAATAAGTGGTTCATGCAGTCAAAGTAAAGAAAAACTTTTGGAGGCCTACTTTCAAATCCTTTCTAATGTCAATTATGTAAGTTCCAAATTTTAAAATTTCTTTAGTGGATCATAATCAGCATATTCAAAGGCTTGATACTATATCCTATACCCAAGAGTTTTGTGTCAAAAAAATAACAGAGAATTAATTGGTAGCCAATTGTTAGAGAATGTGTTGGCAGAGGACTGCCAATTAAATTTGCATACTTATCCTCAAAAAAACTGCTGCATACCTCATTGCTGAATATCACTACAGTCACCTGTGAAATACTTCTCATGGGAAGTTAAGCCCTGACACCAGCACCTAGTCAACCCTTCAAGACAATTTTGGAAATCTTTTCCTGTGATAGCCACCAGAGCTGTCATTGTATTCCCATTGATGTCCTGAATGTCATCAAAACTTTTTTCTTTCAGGTAAAGATAAAAATCATTGGGGATCAGATCAGGAGAATAAGGAGGGTATTCCAGTACAGTTATTTGTTTACTGGCTAAAAATTCTCTCATAGACAATTAAGTTTACAAACTTGCCACCATGCCACCGTGCACAATAGCCATTTCAGAAAAATTTCCAAAATTTCTTCAAAGGGTGAAGTAGGCACTGGTGTCAGTGCATAGCTTCCCAGGTGGAGTACTTCAAAGGGGACCATAATGACATTCAGCAGTGAGGTATGTAGCACTTAGAAGAATTTAGTTAGTCGACTTGTCAGACATTGTATGCTCCTCAAATATCATAAAGTTGAAGGATATGAACAACTTCTTCCTAAAATATGCTTAGCTACTGCAAAGAACAATTTTCTTATAAATTTATACAAGACTATTTTTGACATATAGGCCAGAGAATCAGGTTAACTGTATTGTAGCAGGAAAAAGATTTTAATGAATTTTCCTTAGCATATTCTAAAACCTTTCAAAAATAACCCTGTGCATTTCATATATCCACATCGAAGTAGTTCATTTCAGAAAACATTTATTTTGAATACTTTCCTAATAACGAAAATGATTATAACAGTCTTTTATTTTCCCAGGAAAAAAGTTTTCTAAAAACAAATTGCTATTTCCTTCATGAATAAATATTTTCATATAACATTGAGATAATCTCTCTCACTCTTTTCAATCAATACGCTTTCTCCATTATTTAAAATGAGAAATGTGTTGTTAGAAGAGATACACTCTAACATTATAATAAATATTTGGTTACTGTCTTAGTTACCTAGCTCACAAGTGGATGGCTTTAGCAAAGAAATTTATTTTGTCATGGAAAAGTAAGCTCAAAAGCCAACTTGGCATCAGCTGCAGGGAGAGGCCTTCTCTGTTGGCTCTGGAGGAAGGTCTTTGTCGTTAGTCTTCTCCTGCATTGGGAGTTTCCCAGGCACAGGGACCCTGAGTCTAAGGGAGGACGGATGTGCTCTGCTCCCAGTGCTTCTTTCCTGCTAGTATGAGTTCCCCAACTCTCTGCTTGCCTCCCTTTCCTTTTATGTCTTGTAAGATTAAAGGTGGTGCAGGCCGCAACCCAGTGAAACTCCCTTTAGCTTGGGTCAGGGATTGACCTCATTAAGGGTATTATGATACCACCCTCTCCTCTTCAGCATAAAATCACAATAACAAAATGCAGGACAACCACACAATACTGGGAATCACGGCCCAGACACATTGATACATACATTTTAGGGGGGAAGTAATTCAAATTCATGACAGTCCCTTATATAGAATCTCTTCTCTGTATAAAACATAGTGATACTTGAAATCTGCCAGGACAGGAAAAAAGTTTTTTCTAAAAGCTTTTATACTCTGGATACACCATGAAGCATAAAAACTCTGAGGAGGAAAAAAAAAAAAAGCTTAATATTATCTTTATCAACACTAGCAAAATTGCATCTTGTCAAAGCTGTCTTCTATTAAAGTTTGAGTTTAGTCACCATTCTGATTATGACCACGGAGAGTTTCCACATCTCCAACCTAACAAAACAGTAATAAAATGGCCTTGTTAGTTTATGTAGATACACTAAACCTTACTGTGTCTTTCTTCCTATGCTCTCCAATGTCCTTTTCATTACATTTGCTACTATCCCTAAACTCTATATAATTAATATTAATGCCCCAAAACATAGCTATACAAAATACCACCCTTAAACTCTATGTAATTAATATTAATGCCTAAGAAAATAGCTGTATAAAATATACCTACTCTTCATTTAAACCCTGATTGCATAGTGGTTAAGTGCTCTGTCTGCTAACCAAACAGTAGGTAGTTCAAATCTGCCAGGGCTCTTTGGAAACTCTGTGGGGAAGTTCTATTCTGACCTCGAGGGTCACTATAAATTGGACCAACCTGAGGGCCGTGGGTTTATTTCTTTTTTGGTTTTTTTACTTTTCATTACTGACTCGCTTGTTCTCCAACATCTCATATTTACTGATAACAGAAACCAATGTGAGAATCATGGCAACCCTAGAGGTCAGAATACCACTTTCCCATAGTTTCCAAGGAGCACCTGGTGGATTTGAACTGCTGACCATTTGGTTAGCAGGTGTAGAACTTAACCCACTGTGCCACCAGGGATTCTGACACCATTAAAAAAAAAAAAATGATGCCTTTGTGCATTAACAGGCAGTGAGCTTAGCAACAGTGGCCTCAGAGCAGCCCCTCGCTTGAGGAGGCCTCCAGCAGCCTCTGGTAAGCTGGGCAGCACACCCCAGTGCCCTCTGTCCCCTCTTGCCAACAAGGAGCCTCCTCCATGGCTACGACCTGTACCCGCAGGTTGTCTTGCAGGCAGCACAGAGCCAGTGGATGCCTACTTCAGGTTCCCGGGCTCTATGCACCCTGAGGCTTTCTGGCTTAAAATTGCTATCAGACCTTAAAAACTACTGTACCTAGGGATCATCTGAGAGGATTGCTACAAAGACAGATTCCAAAGGTTCTACTTCTATGAGTCCAGGGAGGAGCTCACGAATCTGTCAGAACAGGGTTTTCTGATGAAGATACAGTTGGAAGCTTCTTTGGGGAACAGAGTTTTAAAGCTCTCGTGTGTCAGGATCCACTCAACAGCAGTGAGTTTCGGCTTATGATCTAGTTAACTGTTTTGTAAAGCCATAGTTATAATAAGTCATAGTAAATGTCACCATTTCATGGCAATCAGGGAAAATACTTTGTTATTACATGAAAAGAAAATAATTTAAAAAATGAACAAAAACAAGTAAAAATTATGTCAAGATTGCGAGTTGGCTATAAAATTTCAGTTAAAAAAATAACTATTAAAGTCTATTCATAATCAAATTATATTTTGAAGGTAAAAATTTTTTTAAAATGTTAGAACAGAAGAGGATACTCTAGATTTCATACCAGAGAAGACTAAATGTGAGTCTGGATTCTACTAATCATTCACTTGATACTGAGCTAGTTTCTGCATCCTGTTTTCCTCAGTTTAGAGTCCTCCCTCGGTGCCAGTGAGATTAGAGTAACAAAAAAAAGAGAGAGAGAGATGAAGTGTGACAAACCAAAAGTTCTTGAAAATTCTAAAAAGAAAAAGCCCACTACCACTGAGTCGATTCTGACTGATAGTGACCCTATAGCTCAAAGCAGAACTGCCCCATAGAGTTTCCAAGGAGCACCTGGTAAATTTAAACTGCTGACCTTTTGGCTAGCAGAAGTAGCACTTAACTACCAGGCACTTGAGTTTCCTTGAAAACTCTAATGGACTACAAAGTACAAATTAGCATTATTACTGTTCTCTGTGGTAGACTCGGAATGAGTTACAGTGCTGTTCAGCAGGAAACCCGGTGTGCACTGAATTGTACCCCACCAAAAATGTGTGTAGCAATTTAGAATTCCAGCCTTCATCATGTTAATGAGGGAGAATGGGCAGCAATCGTATTGGTGACAAGGACTCAAGCTATAAAATTGTATTGTGCCTTGAGGCAATCTCTTGGAATACAAAGGCAAGGGAAGCAAGCCCAGAGACAGGGATTTCACACTATGAAGAAGCCTATGCAGGAGCAGGAGGAATCCTTTGGACCACTGGTCCCTGTACCTCAGAAAACATCCAGGCCAGCTGAAGATTGATGGCAAAGTCCTTCCTCCGGAGCCAACAGAGAAAGACTTTCCCTGGAGCTGATGCCCTGAATTTGAAGTTGTAGCCTACTTTTCTATGAGAAAATGCATTTCTCTTTGTTAAGCCATCCACTTGTGGTATTTCTGTTATAGCAGCACTAGACGACTAAGACATCTGGTGTTCTGCACTCCGTGTTACCTTTTTCTGAACCTGGAGAAGAAAAAGCAGAGACTTCCTGCTCCTTCTAGCTCTTCTGTCCTTAGGAAAGCAGCAACTGACAATAACCCCACGCACAGCTACAAAAATGGGACCTTGCAGCAGCTCACCAGTCTCGTCCCTTACTCTATTCCTATTCTGCCATCCCTATTACTAAAATTTCTGCCATTCCTATTACTAGGAACCTGGTGTCTTCAAAACTTGTTTAGCTTTCCAAAAGAATCCAGTGCAATCTTTCCATCCTATTAATACTGTAACTATAATTATTCCAGCGTTAATTTCTTCTCTCAATGCATTCAGAGATGATTTCCCATTTGGTACAGGATTAAGGTTTTATTTTAATCCTTTCAGTCATAAAGGGGAAATTTCCACTTAAGATGGTAATTTAAATTAGATGAAAACAACACCAGAGGCTTAGTTTTAGGCACTATTTAGGAAAAACACTACTAATGTATATAAGAATATTAACACTTAAGAAAACCCTGGTGGTGTAGTGGTTAACTGTTACATCTGCTAACCAGAACATCAGTAGTTCAGATCTATCAAGTGCTCTTACAGTCTCTATGGAGCAGTTCTACTCCATTCTATAGGGTTACTATGAGCCTAAATCAACTTGATGGCAGTGGCATGGGCAATACTTGAAGAAACTAGTAAATACAGGTATCCCATTGTTACACAGTGGTTAAGTGTTCAGCTCCTAACCAAAATGTCAGTGGTTCAAGTTTCACCCACCACTCTATGGGGGCCATTCTACTCTGCCCTGTAGTGTCACTATGAGTGAGGATTGATTAGAAGGCAAAAGGTTTTGGTTTGACTGCTTATTACACTGCATCTAGATGCTTTTCCTTGGGATTTTAGGATCTTCATACTAAAAGATACTATCTCTGGACAGTTTTACTTCCCACTATTTTTCCTTGCCCCCCCATGCTCTCTTCTCTAATTCAGTTCCTCTCTTCAATGTCCTCACCATGTACGTTGCTTGTCTTTTAGTGTTTGTTTGTTTATTTTCTACTCGCACCCGAAATACTTAGCACCTCCTTGATTTGCATTCAAAGCACAAACTAAATAAATGCCACTTCTTCTCTGAAACTGTATTCCTCTTTAATTTCATCATGAGTGTTTGGGGTTTTATACTGATTAAAACTAGTAATGTAAGTTACTTAAGAGTATGTGTTTATTTCTTCGTGTCTCTTCCACAACAGACTCAACGGTTTTTGACTACTGATCTCTCTCCCTGCCTAAGTAAGCCTAGTGCATTGCATCATGTCCTAGTAACTACAGTATTGTTAAACAGCTGGGTTGTCTTAACTTGTAAGTTCAATTAAAAGAAATACAAGTAAGTATTATCAAAAAGTAAAGCAAAAAATGCTTTGCTTAAAATAGAAAAGGAATGTGTATTTTTCAATGATGAGAGAGCATGTAATAGATGAAATGCATAAAATTAATAGAACAATTTTTTTTGGAAATGTGTATGCATAATGCTTAATCACAATAAGCTGTGTGGTATTACACATTATCAATCATGTATGCAATACATAAAATGCTTTGGATTGCCTGTTTCTAAAGACAATCTTTTGATTGCTGTATTAAAACAGACAAGTAATAAATACACCTACTTGGTCACATTAAAACTAAGCAATTGGCTTCTAGTCTACTTAGTGTAAAGTCACTTTCTCTTCATTCTCTGTGATTAGCCCAAGTCCTCTTCTTGTCTAATTTGTATATGGATGGAAAGAAGAGAGCATTTTAGTGTAAGAAATATCTCTTGGGATGAAGTAGGAAAATATAATATAACAAAAAATGGTTCATACTTTTGGAGGAATTTTAGAAATCACTGGAGAAAACGCACTTCTTAACAGCATCACCTAGCTCAAGCATTTTGGAAGAGACAGTATGTAATTGAGAGTTGAACATACCTCACCGTACTCATGTGATTAAGGTATAGCCACTATCAACTAGAAAAAACATAGACACAGTTTAAAACTGTTCAATTTTACAGCAAGCACCTGAGAACAGCTCGAAAATTGACAAATACACTGTGTTAACTCTGGATACGGAAATAGCCTCCCCTTGTTCTCCTAAGGGCCTGTCTACCACAGTTGTCCCTTCATACGCAAGCTTGGGTTCTAACTATATACTCCAAGATAAAAAGAAATAGAATTCAATAGCAAGTTCATAATTTTATCACCTGTGTTTTGATTCATGTTGATGTTTCAAAATATGAAACCTGAACTCTGTAATGACTTTTTTATGTTGAATTTTATTTTCTATTTTCCTATTACTCTGCAGTTGTAAGTACTATCTGTTCTATTTGCTAGACTCATGCAAAAATGACCCCAATTATAAATGTGTGCTAGATGCAGTAAGAATTTTCTACCTCTTTCTCTGTTTTTTAACATGTCATGTGCAAGGCATCTAGAAGCTCTAGTTGGAGAACTTATTTCTTACATTTGTATTTTCTGTTGAGTAACGTCTGAATTAGAGTTATTGATACATGCTGTTAAACCAGAGCCAAAATTCTAAATACATTTTATTTCTCAAAGTCTTCCCTTGATGAAAAATAAAATATTGTGGCTGTTCTCTTTAGTTAAAAAAAAAAAAAAAAAACATGAAAACCCATCTAAATGTATTTGAACAATTATAATATCAATTGTCCAATTTATAGAAAGTTGTCTAACACTTTAATAGTTTATGAAACATGAAAAGCTGCTCAAATAGTTGCTGTTGTAAAAAGCGTAATAAATGTACGCTGACATGTGATATTGCGTAGTCCAAAAACACAGTAAAATAAGAAATAAACCATATTATTTGACTAATGAGTGTTGACTTTAATGTTCAGAACATTCTCTAACAGTCTGTTAAGAAACATACAAAGGGAGAATAATATGCAGCAGACATGGATTCCAAGTGTCCCAAGAGTTTTTCCACTGTGTTTGTGGGGCCTGAGCTGTAAATTAGGTCTCAGTCATTTGACCATAAAACCTACAATAACAAATTCTCGTCCTTCATCTCTTTTCACTCAGATCAGAGATGTCAAATTTTCATTTTTAAAAGTCCATTTAGAAATTTTCCAATTAGTTGGGGGAGAAACCTTGTTTAGTTTTAATCAATAATAAGATTTATACTACGGGTTTCTCCAACTCTTTGTAAGTATTTAAGAAAAAACTAAATAAGTAATTGAGAGTAAAAAAGGTAACATAAAATAATTTCCTATAGACAGGTGAAGAAACGAGACTTGATAAATTGTCTTCTCTTTAAAAATATGCCATTGAGTTTTAAGGATCTTCCTTGTTTTCAGCAATGCAAAATTTATTGTTAAGAGCTGTCAAGTCAATTTTTGACTCACAAGTGAAGTAGAAAGAAACTTTCCAGTTATCAAAGTGGGAAAAAAGTCCTCAATTCCCTTTATTAAAGAATAAGATTGACAGTATGGTTTTCTCTAGCTCTTTCCAAGTATTTAGGAAATAATGAAATAAGTAAGAGTAAATAAGTAAGACAAAACAATTTCTTACAGACGGGTGAAAAATAGGATTTGATAAGTTTTCTTCTCTGAAAAAAAAGTCATTGAACTTTTAAGGATTTTCTTTTCAAATAAAAAAAATCCACAATTTAACTGTTGTTATTAAGTGCTATCAAGTTAATTTTTGACTATAGTGTCCATGTACAATGGGGTATAACTGTGGCACAGGATTCTCTAGGCTATAATCTTTACAGAAGCAGACCACCAGCTCTTCTGAAGTGAAGATAGATGTGTTAAACCACCAATATGACCAAAAAATCCAAAGCCACTGCAGTTGAGTCAATTCTGATTCATAGCAACCCTGTAGGACAGAGTAGAACTGCCCCATAGGGCTTCCAAGGAGCACCTGGTATAATTGAACTACCAACCTTTTGGTTAGCAACCGTAGCACTTAACCACTATGCCACCAGGGCTTCCCAGGGCTCTTGAATTAAACTACAGTGTTCTTAAATTTGGATTTTTTTTAAATTGTCTTACTGGCATTCACTGGAGTTTCTAGATCTAAAGCTTGTTTCCTTTCACCGGTTTGAGAAACTTCTCAGTCATTCTTTCTTCAAATGTAACCCCTACCTTCTTCTCTTTCTTTCAGACTCCTTCATCTAGGATTCCAACTACCTATATATTAGACCATCTACTTCTGTCCTTCCTGTCTCTTAATCTGTCTTTCATATTTCCTTTTTTCCTCAATCTTAGTGCAGGCTATTTCTGTAAAAATATTAATTTGTCAACTTCTATTATACTTTCTCACTCATCAGCTGTCTTGTCTGGCGTTTTACATCTACAGTAGTAACAAGTATCCCATCCAACTACTTTGTGCATTAATAACATATATCTGGTAGCAATGAAGACAAGATGTGAGAGTAATGCTAGCTTTGGTGTTAAGACTATAAGTCAACTTTTCTGAGCCATGATTCTCAGGGTTCTGGCAATTATTTAATGGCATTACTTGGCAGTTATGAATGAGATAGTCATCCTTCATTTTGTGATCTGATGTGGTCATCCTCCAAATTCACACAACACTGATTTTACATAACAACCTGATCTTTGGAACTCAATCATATTAGAAAGTGAGGAGAGGGTGTATATGTATTTTCTCTAAAAGTGCTGAGTATTTGACAAATACGTTGTCACTCTTAGATGTCATTGATTCAGCTCCAACTGATTTTGCCCCTATGTAAGACAGAACAAAACACCATCCAGTCCCATGCCACCCTTAAAATCATAGTTATGTTTGAGTCCATTGTCACAGCCACTGTGTCAATTCATCTCATTCAGGATCTTCCTTTTTCACCCACTACTTGACCAAGCACAGTGACCTTTTCCAGAAACAGGTGTCTCCTGATTACGTGTCCAAATCCTGGCCATCCTTACTTGAGAAGCATTCTGCATTCTGACTATACTTCTTCCAACACAGATTTCTTCCTTCTGCTAGTAATATGGATAACTGAGGCTGAAAAATTTTCCTCCCCCTCCTCACTGTCCCCGCTGGCACCTGACACGATACTCCCTCCCCTTCCCAGCCAGCACTCACCTGACAGGACTGCCGGCGCCTGATACGATTCCCCCTTCCCTTCCCAGCCGGCACTTGCCTGACAGGACCGCCAGTGCCTGATACGATTCCCCCTTCCCTTCTCAGCTGGCACTGGCTTGACAGGACACTTCCACCTTCCTTTCTCAGCACAGCTCCCCAGCTGGCGGGATAGATAATTCCCCTTTCCTTTCCCAGCCCACCTCCCCAGCTGGTGGGATACAATAATCCCTTTCCCAGCCCGCCTCCCCAGCTGGTGGGATACAATAATCCCTTTCCCAGCCTGGCTCCCCAGCTGGCGGGATGCCCCGCCCCAGAACTCTGCCCGCTCACCCCATTTGTCTCAACCACGACATCCTCAAACTGCACTGTATCTACTCTCCCGAAACGGCACTAGGGGCCATTTGTTGGAACCTCCAAAGGTCCCTTTGGCCCGCCGGCGTAATAAACAGCCTCTTGCCTCCTCCTGGGTGTCATTCATTTCTTTATTTTCTATAGCACTAGCAGTCCATAATATAGTCAATATTCTTTGCCAATGCCATTATTCAAATACAAGTTCTATCTTCTTTATTCACTGATCACCTTTTGTATGCATGTGAGGTGATTGCAAGACCACGGCCTGAGTCAGGTGCACCTAACTTAGTTCTTGTCTTAGTCGTCTAGTGCTGCTGTAATAGAAATACCACAAGTGAATGGCTTTAACAAAGATAAGCTTATTCTCCTGTAGTTCAAACCCAGAACAATCAAACCCATTGCTGTCAAGTAGATTCTGACCCCAAGTGACACTACAGGATAGAGTAGAACTGCTCTATATGGTTTCCAAAGGGCACCCAGTAGATTCAAACACTCAGCCTTTCAGTTAACAGCCATAGCTCTTAACCAGTACACCACTAGAAGTCAGAATTCAGGGTGCTGGCTCTGAAGGAAGACTTTCTTTCTTAGTCAGCTCTGGAGGAAGGTCTTTGTGATTCAGTCTTTCCTTGGTTTGGGAGCATCTCAGCACAAGGACTTCGGGGCCCAAGGACAAGCTCTGCTCCCAGAATTGCTTTCTTAGTGGTAGGAGGTCCAGATGTCTCTCTGCTTACTTGTTTTATATTTGAGAAGTGATTTGCCTAAGACACTATCCAATCTTGTAGACTTCATCAATGTAAATGTTGCTAATCCATTTTATTAATTGTAGTGATAGAATTTGTAACTTATAGGAAAATCCCATCAATTGACAAAATGGTAAACCATCATACAATACCAGGAATCATGGCCTAGCCAAACTGATACAGACAGTTATTATGGATGTAATCCAAACCATGACAGTTCAGTATGGATTGCACCTCAAAATCAAGAAAACAAAAATCCTCACAACTGGACCAGTAAGCAACATCGTCATAAATGAAGAAAGGATTGAGATTGTCAAGGATTTCATTTTATCTGGGTCCACAATTAATATCCAAAGAGATAGCACTGAAGAAATCAAAAGACATATTGCACTGGCAAAATCTGCTGCAAAAGACCTCTTTAAAGTATCGAAAAGTAAAGATGTGACCTTGAAGACTAAGGTGCACCTGACCCAAGCCATGGCTTTTCAGTTGTATCATTTGCATGTGAAAGCTGGACAATGAAAAAAAAGACAGAAGTAGAATTGATGCCTTTGAATTGTGGTGTTGGAGAAGAATGTTGAGTGCACCATGGACTACCAAAGGAACAGACACATCTGTTCTGGAAGAAATACAACCAGAATGCTCCTTGGTAGCAAAGATGGCAAGACTGCTTCTTACATACTTTGGACACATTGTCAGGAAGGATCAGTCTCTGGAGAAGGACATCACATTTGGCAGAGTGGAGGGTCAGCGAAAAAGAGGAAGACCCTTGACAAGATGGATTGACGTGATGGCTGCAGCAATGAACTTAAGGATAAAATTGCTTGTGGACATGGCGCAAAGCTAGGCAGTGTTTTGCTCTGTTGCTGATAGAGTCTCTGTGAGTCAGAATCGACTGGAAGGCATCTAACAACAATAACAACATGACAGTTCTCTGGGTGACGTCTTTGCTTTTTAACACTTTGAAGAGGTTTTTGCATGAGATTTGCCCAATCCAAATAGCTACACTTCATTTATGATATCAGGGATTGAACTGTGTCCCCCCCATAAATGTACAGCAATTTGGTTAGGCCGCAATTCCTGGTATTGTATGGTGTTTCTCCATGTTCTAAATCTTGCCTCTATAATGTTAATGAGGGAGGATGGACAGCAGTTGTGTCAGTAGGGCAGGACTCAATGTGTAAGATTATAGTGTGCCTCGAGGCAATCTCTATGGACACAAAGGAAAGGGCAGTGAGCAGAGAGCAATTCCAGGAAGAATGCATCCTTTGAAAAGAACCCATGATCTACGCACCTCAGAAGCTCCCAGTCCAGAGGTAGATTGAGAAGGACCTTGATATTGATCCACCACAGAAAGGCTTCTACTGGAGCTGATCCCCTGGGTTTGGACTTGCACCCTGCTAGACTGTGAGAGAATAAATTTCTCTTTGTTGAAGCCATCCACTGTGGAATCTCTGTTATAGCCACACTAGATGAGTAAGACACATGATTTTATGCTTTTTTTCTTTTAGGAAACATTTTAAACATTGTAATGTTTCTAAATTACAATTCCTGTGTCTGAACATTTCAGAGTCTTCAAGTTGTTTATGCTTCTCATTTGTAATCCTTTGTTTTCCTGTGTGTTTATTGATTTGTAATTTGGCTCTTTACTTGGAGGTTGCTCATTTTCATCTGAATTTGATCTGTGGAAATTTGCTGAGGTCTGGGGTGAAGCTGGATTCCTTCCTGGAAGGTTTAAGCCTTGCTTTTGTCAGGCATCTATGCCAATGAGCAGTATTATATCAATTTAAATTATTGACTTGAGATTTTTTTTGTATAACACCAGATAGTATGAATTCAGGAACAAACTTGAACAGAAATCAGATAGTGGTTGTAAATCTTAAGAGGTTTTTCTGTCTCCAGTCAGCATCAAGGTTCAAGTTGAGCAGTTTTTTTTAAGTTCCAGATAAATGGTTTAAGGGTTTGTTTTAGTTCATTCTTAAACTGAGCATATAATGCTTTGGGGTTTCAGTTCTTGTTTGCGACGGATATTAGAGGTTTTAGATGTAAAAAGTTTTGTTTAGTTTAAATTATCCAGTAAAAGAAAACCAGGGAAAGAGAGAAAGAGAAAGAGAAAATTTATTTGCAGAGCTCCTGGGAGTCTGCAAAACTGCACTCTGGTCCGGTAGTTGGGGGTTTATAAAGGGGCGGTGGCAGACCTTGTTGAGGACAGCACTAAGGACAGTGCCTGTGGCAAGTAGCCAGCGAGACTGTGGACAATTAATTAACATAGGGGGTGTTGTTTTCATTGGAGTGAGGTGAGGAGAGGTCTAGTTGAGCCTATGGGGAAGAAGCGGTAGCTAGTCTTCATTTGAATGGAATTCCCGGAATAGCTGGCAGATGAGACATTTTGACTTGGGCTATTCCAGGAATAGTTGGGGCAGGGGGTTTGGGTTTCAGCCTAACAGTGAATTTTCTAATGTAAACTTGATACCTTAAAGATGAATGCTTACTGAGACCAGAAAAACTAGATGATGCCCAGCCTCTACCAAAGATAGCCCTGATAGGGAACACAATGCAGAGTCCCTGACATGGCATGAGAAAAAGGGGAGTCTATTTCTAGAACTCTATTAAAAGACCAGATTTGATGGTCACACATCCTGGAGGGTCCCCTGAGAACACAACCCCCGGACTTGCTGCTAGTCCAGAGCTGAAACCAGTATTGGAGCCAACACTTTAGACAAACACTGGACTGATCTGCTGGACATAGAGTAATGCAGGTAGTGTGTGTACTCTATGGTTTAGTATATATATGGGGATGCCCAACTGGTTTCTTCCTAGAAGGAGACAGAAGGTAGAGAGGAGGGGACAACCGTTGATTGAGTGGATACTTGAAGCAAAGAGTGGCAATGAAGAGTGTGCTGTCCCAGGGTGAGGAGAACAGATGGAGTTGCCTGAAGGTGGATCCTCAAGGTTTTATATGGCAAATTGACTGGAATTATAAACTTTCACTTAATCACAATAAAAAAAAAATGAATGCTAAAATCATCTGAATTTGAAAACTGACCTTAAGGCAAAAAGCCAGCTTTAAGACTTAACTCTGTTGGTATCTTCCTTCAATTCATTTGAGGCCCAAGTTTCTTTGTCTGCTTATTTTTTTCTTTTTCCTTTTTGCCAGTATTTGCTTACATTTTAGATTTTTTAGGTATTTAACTCAGTAGTTCTGTTTGCTTGCACAACAAGACAAGTTCAGTTACTTAGTTCACTCATGTTACCAGTGATGGAAGTAAAATTTCTTTAAAGTTGTTTTTTTTATTGGTATTCATTACAATTTTCTCAAGGCTTTCCTCTTTTAGTACGATTTATTTTGTACTTTACTGTTTCTGACATTAAGGTTTACTAGTTGTGCCTACTATAATTGGTGGAAACCTTGGTGGTACAGTAGGTTAAGTGCTATATCTGCTAACCAGGCACTCCTTGGAAACTGTATGGAGTAGTTCTACTCTGTTCTACAGGGTCACTATGAGTTGGAATCGGCTTGATGGCAGTGGGTTTGGTTTTTTGGTTTGACTGTGATGGGCTGGTTCTCAGTATGTTTCCTTGCCTCTGAACTATCATTAACCTGGTCACTTTGATTGTCTTTAGGCTGGTCTTGGTGTTAGGTGTCCTCAAGTCATCTCCAGCTTACACATTACAGATCAGGATGTTTCCTGGTCACTATGCTATCTTTGCGATCATTGGTATGTTTGAGTCCATTGTGTTTTCAATCTTGTTTTATCAAATTACTTTGATATTGTTTTCTATAGAACCGAATACTTTCAGGAAGTTTGATCTCTGTAGTTTGAAGTAATATTTTCTCCCAGACTTTTATACATATGCACCTTCCTTCCTTCTTTCTTTCCTTCTTTTCTTTCAACCTTGTTTCCTTTATAAAATTCCACTTCTTGCTTGCTTTTTTCTTCATTTTTACTCTACCATAGTTTCAAACCCTGGTTGCATAGTGGTTAAGTGTTACAGCTGCTAACCAGAAGGTTTGCAGTTCAAATCTGTCACATACTCCTAGGAAACTTCACGGAGCAGTTCAACTCTGTCTACAGTGTCAGTGTGAGTAGGAATTGACTTGACAACAGTGGGCTGGGTTTGGTTTGGGGCAGTTTCACAATTTTCGTGCTATTTATTTTTATCTTGATCACACTCATCAAAAGGCATTACTGCTTAGTTCAAGACAGTACAGATGAATTTTTCTTAGCCCAGTTCTCATGTTACCATAACCAGTTTGTCTTTCCTTCAGACATATATGAATATTCAGGGTACAGAGGTAGAGCTGCTGTGGAGGAATTTAACCTTGCTAGATGGCAGTGGGTTTGGAGACTTGGCATTTGAGTTATATTCTGAGATCTAGTCCTGAGTGCTTTTTTGGATAGATTGTCATTCCAAAGTTGCATGTTTCCATTGTTGTATGCCATCAAGTTGATTAGGATTCACAGTGACCCTGTGTCAGAGTAGAATTTCCCTGACAGGGTATCCTAGAGTCTAATTTTTGTGGTAACAGATCACCAGGTCTTTTATCCTGTGGAACAACTGGTAGGTTTGAACTGTCAGCCTTTTGCTCAGCAGCAGAGCTAACCTGTTTGCTCCTCCTATCTCTGATAAGCTCCCAAGGATGTAGTTGGGGTTTTACTTTTGTAGGGACTCTCTATTTTTCTCAGGGCTACCTACTCAACTCTTGTCTCACATAGTGAGAATTTTTGTAACCCTCTATCTAGACCTATTTTTCCTAATAATTCTACTCAAAAGTGGGGATAGAGTGGCAATTGTTTTCTGTTTCTTTCTTTGACCCTGTTTCTTTTTGTCTAGGTTATTAGCTTGTACTCCTTTACTTGTTTTGCTGATGCTGGTAAGTTTTACCCTGTCCCTTTTAAAAATTTTTTGTTTTCTAATTACTTAATAGTTTACTTAGGTACTTAGGCTCCTTGGCTAGGTACTTAGGAATCTTGTTCCATGCCAGTATCATTAACCAAGTAAAACTTATTTAAAATACATACACATTTTTAAAGTAAATATATATAACCTAGTTTAAATGTACATATTTACATGTACATAAAACCTATTTTAAATGTATATGTAATAAATGTATCTATTCAGCAATATATATATTTATTGCTGAATGACATATATTATACATCATATCATATGTCATACAACAGTAAAGATTATTTTTGTAAAGAGTTTTATTTTGCATAATTATTTTTGTTGTGTGCCATCAAGTTAATTTTAGTTCATAGAAACCCCATGGGACAGAGTAGAACTACCATGTAGGGTTTCCTTGTCTATAATCTATACAGAAGCAGATGACCAGATGTCTCCCCATACAACTGAAGGGCCGGTTCAAACTGCCAACTTTTTGGTTTACAGCTCCCTGCTTAACATTTCACACAATAAAATGTATATTTAGTCAGGGTTCCTGTAAAAAGATTGGTTATTTTGTTTGAATTATCATCACCAATGAGTCGGATCCGACTCGATGGCACTTGGCTTTGGCTGGTTATAGAAGAAAACACATGTTAGAATGGGATACATGACAATTATTTTTATTGACAGGTGTATAATTCTGGATGCCCAAACTAATGAGATAGTCCACTGTGCAGCCAGGGTGCCCCCCTAGCCAGAGGCACTGTTGCCAGAAAGATTTAGGAATTACCAAGGGAATAAAGAGCTATCAAAAATAGACATTAACTGCCCTGCGACCAGCAGAACTAAACGGTACCCAGCTGTCACTAATTGCCATGCTGATCAGGGTCACAATAGATGGATTCTGATATAAGAAGAGAATAACATGGAACAGACCCTCAAATTCTTAAAAATCCAGACATCCTGGACTGGTTAAGTCGAACGACTCCTTGAGACAATTGCCCCGAGATACTCCATAAAGTTTGAACTGCAGTTTACCCCTTCAGGTCACCTTTTAGCTAAGTAGAATATTGGCTTATAAAATGAAGAATATTGTCGGCGAATGTGATGCATTAAAAAAATATATCATTTTATATAAGACCAAATGGGCAATAGTTTCTCTAAAGCAAAGACGAAAGATGACAGGGAAACCAGATTACTAGAAATGAAGCATCCAGAGTGGAACTGAGAAGGTTGACACATTGTGAAAATGTAATCAATGTCACTGCACAGTTTATGCAATAATTGTTAAAATGCAAACGAAGTAAACTTTCACCGAAAACGCAAAAAATACAATTAAAAAAACAAACAAAACACTTTGACTACTTCTCATTTTCACTAACAACTTGCATAGCACTTACTTTTGTAACAAAAGTAGTCACGCTTATGTCAGGAAAAGCTTTCAACGTTGATTGTAAGCAATATGAACAAATATTCATGCTTTGCTCGTAATTAACTGTTACTCTGGTGGAGTAGTGGTTAAGTGCTACTTCTGCTAACCTAAAGATCAGTAGTTCAAATCCACCAGACGCTCCCTTGGAAACTCTAGGGGGCACTTCTACTCTGAACTCTAGGGTCGGTATCTACTGGAATCGACTCTGTGGAAACGGTTTTTCTACCACCAATCTGAAACTGTGAGGCATCTAAAAAAGCACTTGTACTACTATTTGCTGCCCTCTGCAGGCCAGTCCAAAACTCACAGGCCAATACTGGTTACGCGGGCGGAGGGGAGTATGGTCCAACACAGACGTACAACAGCAAAATTAATACTCATAAAGTCTGAAATTTCTTGTATTTCTTTTAATGGCGATCCCTTATGACCAGGAACTACTGCGTAACCGAGAAATGGAGGCTTCTCTTTTGGAGAAGCTTGGCAGCAAAAAGGAAGTGAGAAAAGCTTGGGGACAAGCAGGACGTGGAAATGGCATGACAGTCTGTGTTGGTTTCGTTTTGAGTTTTGAATAACAGCGGAGCTGAATATATGGCTCAATATATGAAGGATTAATTGCAGGGCTGCTGTTGCATTTCCTTTTATTAGTTGGTCTTCTTTCATTCAAGGAAACTGGCCAGGGATAAATGTCAAATATTTTCCTTCAAGTTCAGAAGCCTTCATGCAAGTAAAACATAAGCAATAAACAAACAAACCATTGCTGTCAAGCCACTTCTGATTTGTGGCAATCCCGCCTATTACGAAGTAGAACTGTCCTCTATGCTTCCCTTGGCTGTGATCTTTACGGAAGCTTGGCAAACCATTTGCTTCCCCCCAGGAACCAAAGTGATTTTAAAAAGAGTGTTCATCTAATTCAAGTCCTTTAAGTGATTAAGTCCCAAACTATGGCGGTGAATAATAATAAACAAACAAACAAAACCCAAAAGTATGGAGAGGACTCTGACAGTGAAAGATTTCTAAGCCCACTTTCCTTCTGGGAACCTGAGCAGCTATCTCCAACAGCATCTTCTCTTCTTGAAAGGTGCAGTGGCAATCTCCTAAAGAGTAGCCCAGTACGATGTGGGGGTAAAAAGAGGTCTAGGACAATCCTGATGAGGCTCTACGGCCTTTGTTGGCATCAGAGTTCTCCCCAAAGATCTCAGACAGGATGTAGAAGTCAGAAAGTGAGGAAAAGAGCCAGCATCTCTGAAGGAGGACTTACGAATCCAAGGAAAAGACATCAGATTGCATCGGGTGCAATCGCACCTTAATGTTGATGTCACCATGGAAAGAGAATTTGTGAATACCAACTTACTAGAGTTATAACATAAAAATAAAACACAGCACTCCGCAGGCAGGGCCAGCCATTGAACTATCCTCCCCACAACTGGGGGCAAAGTGGTCCCGCCCTGCCCCCAAACAAAGCAAGAACGTCACAGCCTTGCCTCTCCTGGCCCCATCTCCGTGGCACTACACAAATCCTCCCCTTGCCCACTGGCCAAAGCAGAGACTTATTCTGTGCCCAATGGGCACCATTCTGGGCAGCCCACACCCAGATTGGTGGATGACTGGGCACTGGTGGTCGTGATGGCAACAAGTTACCTACTGCACTGAGTGACCCCAACGCTAGTGACTGACGGCGGGAGTGGGGGTGGGGCTGTGACAAGTTACTGTGCTAGATCACCGGTGACATCAAACTAGTTGTTGCCGCTGCTTTGGCAGTCCCACCGCTGGCAGCCCACTCTTGACCACTGTGGACCCCAGAGGCATTTTGGTCCAGACTCCTGACATCCTCCTGGTGAAGCCATTCGCAAGAAGTTTCTGAAGATCTCACCAGTGCGTGCTAGAGCTTGGCATGTTCTCTGTTCCTTCCCTGCCGTTTTATTATCTGTTCATCACTAGGGTGCATATTTTTTTCTTCTGTGCTACAGAAATCATCCCTTTATTTAGATAATTCTCCATCAGCAAAAAGGCAGATATTGGTATTTGTTTTTATCACTGTGCCTCCAGTATCTAGAAGTCTCATGGTATACGGTATATCCCCACTAAATACTCATTAAAATGAAATAATGATGATAATAATAATAATAAACTAAGTGACTAAAGCTCTGATGAGAAACTGGTCTTTCTTGAGAAAGACAATATAAAAGCAAGCTACTGCTATCACTCTTTCTTTTTTATTAATTGGCTGTAAAAAAATATATATATATATATATGGATACCTAACATATGTGGAGCCCCTGGATGGAATAAACAGTTAACATGCTCAGTTGTTAACTAAAACTTTATTGTTTCATGCCACCCAGAGGCAACTCAGAACAAAGACCAGACAGCTACCTCTGAAAATTCTGTGGAGCACAGTTCTGCTGCGACACACCTGGATGGCCATGAGCTGAATCAGCTCCACTGTAAGTGGTGACTGTTACCTGGTATGTAACAGTTTGTTGTTGTATGCTATAAAGTCAACTCCAATCCACAGCAACCCTACAGGACAGAGGAGAGCTGCCCCCTGGGGTTTCTAGGCTATAATCTTTACAGGAGCAGATGGCCAGGTCTTTTCTTCTGAGGGGTGGCTGGTGGATTTCAACTGTCAACCTTTCAGTTAACAGTTGAGTGCTTCAACCATTGTGCCACTAGCCATCCAGGGTAGGGAGAGACATATGGCAGTCTGCTTCCTTAAACATTTACAGCTTTGGAAACCCTAGAGGGCAGTCCTACTTTGTCCTATAGAGTTCCCGTAAGTCAGAATCTGCTCTTCGGCAACGGGTTATGTAGCACTTAGTAGGGTCCAACTGGGAAATTACAAGAGTTGAATTTATCAGCACAAGATCATTAGATATTATCCTTTCTTAGTTTTGTTTCCTAAATGGCAGACTATTCTTTTCCCTTTTGACTATCTCTCCTATGCTCAATTTCTCTTACTCAACCTCACTATGAGTGAGAAAGGAGTGAAAGTTCAGAGAAAAATGATTTTTTTTTTTAAAAAAAAAAAAAGCAAAGAAGGGAATCTTCCACGTTAAATTAAGGTAATAGCTTAGTGTTTCAAAGAAACATTGTTGTTTGCTGCCCCTTACTGGTACCACAGAAAAATTGCCAGATCATATTTTTTCAAGTGTGTTTCTTAGCAGCTTCTTTACCTCCATTAAATAAAGGCAGTCAGTAAATTATTAATTTGGATATTTGGAGGTAAAAAAAAAGTTAAATAGGAAAAAATACTAAAACAAGTCTTGTTTGAACGAACTCTCTCCCTTTAGAGTTACTGAAGCCAAGTGTTCAAGCATCACTGGGGAGAAAAGTGTTTTGCTGGGGGGTGGTTCCAGTCTCTATTTTTAAAGTAATCGTTTTTGCCATCTAGGTACAAAGCTCTGTTGAAGGTGTGCAAGTTCTTTTGACATATAAATTGCATGTTTTAAAATTATTGCTTAAAATTTTCTATGGCTTCAAGTAAATTTTTGAATGTGAAAACACTCCAGCTGTGCGTGGTAGCATGAATTAAAACTTTAATTTAGGACTTGTCTCCTGTGAATTGCCCTGAGTGAAATTCTAGTTTGTTCTTCAACAATTACACGGTTATGATAGTTGCTAAGCGGACTGCTTCACAACTCAGGAGCTTGGTAAAAAAATAGACGCCTGTCCCAGCAGACTGTGAGAAAGCCAGACTAGTGCCGTGCCAGGTACTGGGGTCTAGAAACCATTTAAGCAAAAATTAATAGAAATCCCAGAAAAGTTGGTGGAACTAGTCACAACAACTAGTAACCATCTACCCTAGTGTTTCCCAAGTTTTTGATCACAGGACCCCTTCACATACTTAAAAATTTTGAGGCCCCTAAGTAATTGCTGTTTATGTGAGTTATGTCTACTGATGGACATAACTATTAATGTCTATTGAGACATTATTAGAAATAAAAACTAAGAAAATAATTGAATATTTATTAGTACATTTTGAAATCACAGTAATAAACCAATTCCAACTGCATAAAAAACATATTTTTATGAAAAATAACTATACTTTCAAAAAGTAATGAGAAAATAGGGGTTATTTTACATTTTTTCAAATCTCTCTGCTGCCTGATTCTATAGAAAACAGCTGGATTTTTATATCTGCAACTGATTTCAATCTCTTACAAGAGGTTATTTTGGTTGAAATGAAGAAAATTTTAACTCATATAGACACATAGTAGGAAAAACAAGGCATATTTTGTCAGCCTTTTCATGTAAATGTGAATGTTTTGTGATATTAACACTAAAGCCTGACAAACAGTAGTTTCCTTCAGGTTACTGTGGTATAGAATCTCAAACCACATCAGAGAATTTTTATATTCTGCTGCATTAAAGTCCATTGGTCTGTCTTGCACTTTGAACAGAATTTTTTTATCATCATATACTGATATTTTCTGACATCATCTCTTCGTGATTTGGAAAGTATTGATTTAGTAGTAAGTTATGCAGTTTTCCTAAAGCTGACACACAGCCACTATAGAATATATATTTTTTAAGCCACATTTAATAACACCACCACCAATTTCATCCATAAAATCTCCAAGTATTGGGAAGCTCTCAGGCTCACAGTCAGATGCAAGTTGTCCAAAATTGTAATTTTTGATTGAAAACTTGGAATTTATCATTGGTAACAAGTACTGCCAGTTGCTTTCCTTGTAAAGACAAGTTCACTTCATTTTTTAGAAAATATCTGCTAAATGCCCAAGTCTGTATAACCACAATTTGTCTGCCAGCCAGTCTTTCAGTAAAAATAGTATCTGATAAAAAGAAGTAGTAAATTCAGATTGCAAATCAAGTGAAGCCCAACCTCAAGACAGTGATCTTAATACTTCATCATTCAGTAAGAAGGCTTTATATATTCTTCCCATATCATCACACAGTATTTCATTATTTGAAAAGATCAGGACTGGAGTGCTGACGAAATGCCTTGGCAGGTACTTCAGAATAATCCACAATGTTCTGGGAGCTTCCAGAGCCGTGAGAGTTGGGTCTCTGACTGCAGAGCCAGCAATTCTGCCTCTGTCTCTGTGACTGGTTAATGAGCCCAAGGTTCTGATTTTCCTGTTCTTCTCCCTCAAGTACCCTGTGGGCTAGCTGTGGGGAGCTTTAATTTGGACATCAAATGGCCATGGTTTTATGAAAAGTTATGAACCAGAACTGTATGTTTACAACCTAACGTGTTCAGGAAATAGCATAGGTCCTGGGACAGGGTTCACATGTGTACCCCAAGGTGGTGCACACACAGGATCTTACGTTTAATTAATGAGATGTCAAGATTATAGATAGGAAAACAGTGTTGAAAATCCATTCTAAAGCAAGGGAACCAAGTTGAAAATGTGTAGTGGACAATGAAGTCAGAAGAGAGAATTGGCAGAAGAACAAAGACATTAAAGAATCAATTTGTGTGAAAGCTTAATAAAGAAAAGCCTCCAACAGAGCAAGAAGCCTGGCAGTCCTCTCTACGTGATAGCTGGTATGTGGTGTAGGACTTGAAGGTGACACCTTAAAGGAACTACACATGGCTGAAGAGGATATGTTGAAGCCAGAAACAAACAGGATCAATAGAAGTGGCCCCAGAAATAGAGATGGCAATTCTAGGCAGAAAGGTGGTGAATTTTGTGCTGTTTCAGATAAGCCCAGCTTCCTGCCCTATTCAAGAGGACAGGGGGACCGCATTTTCTCTCCTCTTTACAATCAGCTAGTGGAACAAACAATGCTGCCTCTTCTTCCTTGTTTTCACTCAACTTTATCTCCCATAGACCACTGAAAATACTCAAGGTTGCTCTGTGTCTTCCTAGGAAATGCTGGTGGCATAGTGGTTAAGAGCTATGCTTGCTAACCAAGAGGTTGGCAGTTCAAATCCACCAGGTGCTCTTTGGAAACTCTATGTGAAGGTTCTGCTTTGTCTTATGTGGTTTACTATGCTTTGGAATCAACTTGATGACAACAGTTTGTTGTTTTTTGTTTTTAAATTTTCAGCTCTCTAGGCAATCTTGCTGGTATAGTGGTCACTGTGGTCACTATGAGTCAGAATCCACTTAAAGGTAAAGGATGTTTGTTTGCTTTTTTTTCTGGCATGGCTTCCTAACTGAACAGCCCAGTAGATTTGTTTTATTCTGCAGTAGCCACTTCATTATTTATCTCAAGCCTCTGTTCAAAAGTCTTTTCCTCCCCAACAAGGTTGGCCATGCAAATGCTGGAGAGGCTGTGGAGAAATTGGAACTCTCCTACACTGTTGGTGGGATTGCAAAATGGTATAACCTCTTTGGAAAGCAATCTAGTGCTTCCTTAAAAAGCTAGAAATAAATATACCATTTGACCCAGTAATCCCACTGTTTGGAATTTATCCTGCAAGGGCAGTCACACAAACATACATATGAACACAGAATGTTTATTGCAGCACAGTCTGCAATACCAAAAACATGGAATCAACCCAGATGCCCAACGACAGATGAATGGATAAATAAACTGTGGTACATGTACTCAATGGAGCACTGTGCAATAATAAAGACAATGACAATTTTAGGAAGCATCTCATAACCTGGTTTCAATTGGAAGACATTATGCTGAGTGAAATTAGTCAACAGCACAAGGACAAATATTGTATGAAACTCCTACTATAAGGACTTAAAAACAGACTCCCATGCAGAAGAAAAGACTTTGATGGCTGCAAAGGAGAGGAAGGATGGAGGGAGATGGCTGGTTACAGAATAGATAGTTGATAGAAATTTGGTTGGGTGAAATCAGTGACAGCACACATTTGAAAGAAGATCAATTTAACTGAACTTCAACATAACCTGAAAACTCTTCGAGTCTTAACCCAATATTGTAAGGACAGAGCAGAGGGAGTGGAGTTCCAGGGACCACACTCTCAGGGGACATCGGGCCAGTTGCCAGAACTAGCGTCCTAAGAGAGTCTTCTGAATCCCACATTGGTGAGTGGCATCTGGGGTTTTAAAAGCTAGCACTCTGCCATCTGAGACACACCAAATAGTCCCAACTTAGCAGGAACAGATAGATGATCACTATTTCATTCAGCTAGGGCTGCTCTAACAGAAGTACCACAGAGTGGATGGTTTTAATAAAGGAAAGTTTATTCTTACACAGGCTGGTAGGCTACAAGTCCATATGCAGGGTGTCCACTCCAGGGGAAGGAGGAAAGTCCAGTATTGCATCAGCCTTTGTCCAGGGAGCATCTTGGCGCAGGAACCTCAGGTCTGAAGGACATGCTCTTTCCCCATGCTGCTTTCTTGATGGTGTAAGGTTTCCAGTCCTCTGCCTGCTTCCCTTTCCTTTTATCTCTTCTAGGATGAAAGGTTTAAGGGTGGGGCAAGCCATACTCCAGGGAAACTCCTTTTACAGGGGAGCAGGGAGGCGATTCTATGAAAGGATTTACAGCCCCACCCTAATCCTTTAACATACAGCATAGGAAAACCACAAAACAGAGGACAGTCACAACATATGGGAATCAGGGCCCAACCACATGGCTACACCTATTTTTGGGGGGACGCAATTGAATCCATGACGATCACCAAGGACAAAAATCACATGGGGGAAAGAGAACCCAGAAGACAGACAGACCCACGTGAATGGGTGACTACATCAACGTGTGACCAGAAGAACCAGATGGTGCCCGGCCACCACCGATGACAACTGTGATGGGGTTCACAAAGTTGAGTCCCAGTGGCAACCCAAGATTAAAAAAGGGTGCACCCTGAGAACTCCACTAAAGGACCACAGCTGATGGTCTGAAGGCCTGGGGGTTCCCCTGAGAGCATGGTCCCTACACCTGATGCTACCCTTGTTCATAAGTCATTACTGAGGTCAACCCCTTGATCAGGAATGGATTGGACTCAGCAACACAGAGTGACCATATCTTGTGTGCATTTTATGGTTCTATGCATCTATAGGATGTCATCCCACCAGCCTCTTACTAGAGGGGAACGGAGAGGGTGGAGAAGAGGACACAGGAGATTGTTAAGAGGATGTGACATGTATAGAATGGGAAGGAGGAGTGTGCTGTCACTGGGCAAGGAGAGCAGTAGGAGCTGCACATAGGCAGACATGCAGATTTAAACTGAATTGCACCCTTTCACTCAATCACAATAAATACATTTTTTATCATGACTGAGTGAAAATGTACATTCCCGTACAAATTTACATGTCCACCTATATGCAGCTTCCACTGCTCTCCCTGCCCGGTGACGGCACACTATTCCTCTCTGCTCCATACGTGTCTCATTCTCCCAACAGTCTCCTTTCCCCTTCTCTCCACCCACTCTCCTTCCTCCAGCCAGAGGTCAGCAGGATGATATCCTATAGATGCACAGAACCATAAAGTGCATCCAATATATGGTCACTCTGTGTCGCCAAGTCCAATCGATTCGTGTCTGAAGAGTGGAGCTTCGTTATGATTTATGGGCAAGGGCAGCATCAGGGCCAGGGGCCATGCTCCCAAGGGGAACCCCGAAGCCGCTGGACCATCAGTTGCAGTCCTTTAGTGGAGATCTCAGGGTGCACCCTCTTAAAGTGGTCTTCTCTGACCACCCTATCTAAAATAGTACTTGCGGTCACTCTGTCGCTTTCTTCGACATTGTCCTCTCTTTGTTGTTACTATAGAAAATGTCAAATATGTAAAAGTTGACAGAATAGCTTTAACAGTTACCAAAATCACAGCAGATTTGCTTTCTCTGTATTTGCATGCACATCCCCCTACCAGTACTATTTTGAAGAAGAAAATCACAGACATCGTATCTTTTCACCCTTTGGGTGATAAGTTTCTTGATTCTGTTTTAATCTATGAGTTCACACTTTCTCTCTGTGCCCTTTCTTCACATCCTTTAATCAGTTTACTGACAAAACTACATCATTTGTTCCACAGAGTTTCCCACAGTATGAGTTTTTCCCACAGTATGCATGGTATCCCCATAGTTCCACCTATGATGTTAATTTTTCTTCTTCATTTCCACCTCCCAATATCTTAATAATGACCCTGAAAAAAGAGTGAAGACATGTGACAACACTTTTGCTATCCTTTTCTCTAGAATGCTCCAGTGTGCCTGATAATGATTTTATATTTTCATCATTCTTGGGTTTTTGTTTTTGTTTTTTTTTTGGACTTCAGGTGAAAGTTTACTGAACAAACTAACTTTTCATTAAACCACTAGTACACATACTGTTTCGTGAAGTTAGTTTTCAACTTCAGGACACATCAATACTCTTCTCTTCCAGACCTTGGGTGCCCTGTTACCTTCTTTCCTGTCCTATTCTCCCTTCTGGTCCTTGTCCCTGGGGAGTTGGGTGTATGCCCATTTAGTCTCCTTTTGTTTCATGGGCCTGTCTAATCTTTGGCTGAAGGGTGAACCTCAGTACTGACTTTGTTACTGAGTTACAAGGCATGTCCAGGGGGCCATACTCTCAAGTTCTCCAGTTTCTGTCAGACCAGTAAGTTTAGGCTGTGTGTGTATGTGTGTGTATGTGAGAGAGAGAGAGAGGGAAGTAGAATATTGTTGTGTGTTTATGAAAGAAAGAATATTGTGGTCCTTGTCACAGCAGTTGGTGGTAGTAGCCAGGTACCATCACACCATCCAGTTGTGTTAGACTCAGTTTGGTGTAGGCTGTCATGCTTACAATGGGTGGGTTGTAATGCTTGTGGTCCATTAGTCATTGGGACAAAACTTTTCCATCATTTCTTTGGTTTTCTTCATTCTTTCTTGCTCCAGATAGAGTGAGGCCAGTAAAGTATCTTAGATGGCCACTGAGACTTTTACAATGTGAAATGCCACTTACTAAAGTAGAATGTAGAACATTTTCTCTATAAACTATGTCATGTCAATTAAGCAAGATGCTCTCTGAGACCATGGTCCCCACAGCCTTCACCATGCATTTTAGGGGGGAAAAAGGGGGAGGATAGTTAGGTATATAACATGAGGACAGAAACAAAGTGAAGATAACTAGCCAAATGTAGAAATTCCATTGAAGACTTCATCTTCATATTTAAGTAAGCTTTCCAAGTTCAGACAAATTCTATTATGAACATACATAGCCACCATAGAAATATTAGAATATTTAGTCTCACCCACCATAGAGATAAATCATAATCAGAAAGGACCATTTCATTAACACCAATACTCACTGTCTGAAAGTAAGACTATGAGTAAGACAAAGAATGCTTCCTTTAAAAAAAAGGGCAGGGGGCAGGGGGATGGGTATCGAGGCTGAAGTTATAAGAGAAGATAGGTTGCAGGGAGATTTAATCATTGGTAAGAACTAAGAAAAGTTCTTAAGTTTTTTAAGTGTGTTTTTTACTCTGATTTTTAGTGTACCAATGCATTTGATTTCTAGATAATATGGAGAATTAAAATATAAATTAAAAGCAAAGATATCAGATATTACAATCAGAAAATTTCAAATGAAACTAAGATTATTTGAACTAAAAATTTAAAAACTGGAAAGTTTGGAAAAAAAATATTTTCTTCCATGGAGTCACTATATTTAAAGCCATGAAGCAAAGAACAGGCAGCTCTCTTGAAATACATATATAATAAGGATGCGATACACTGGGACACAAGTAAGTGTAGATTTGAACAAAAGTTCACTAGTAGCTCAGTGGTTTTTGTGGACACAAAAAATAAACAGCAAACTCAGTAAAGCATCACCACAGTAATCTACTTTACATAAGTACACTGGAACCAAACATTTAATTCCAACCACAAAATGAAAAATTTAGTTGGAAGATGAATATATGATATCAATTGAAATGTAAATAATCCTAAACATACCACCATAAACCGCATGTTTTTCATAACTCATCATCAATTTTCACATAGGCAGACTACCTGTAATTGGAAAAAGACATCAGGCTAATTAAAGAAATATAATCTTTCTAGTATAAACTTCAGTGATTTAGATTGATTGGGATAGGGAAGTAGCTTGAAATTAGTTGATGTTTTAACAAATCCTGATTTGTTATTCTGAGCAACCACAACTAAACTAAAAAAGTATCATGATTGAGAGTCATTAGACTTCAATGAAGTGGTATACTCTTCCATAAAAATAAACATGTTAGAAGTATATTTGTAAAAGTTGATAGAAATTTGGTTGGGTAATATCAGTGACAGCACACATTAGAAAGAATATCAACTGGACTTCAACATAACCTGACAACTCTTCCAATCTTAACCCAGTGTTGCAAAGACAGAGTAGCAGGGTCAGGGGTTCGGGGACAATGCTCTCCAGGGACATTGAGACCAACTGGCAGAACTAGCACATTGCTAAGAGAGTCTTCTCCACCCCATATTGGTAGGTGGTGTCTGGGGTCTTAAAAGCCAGCAAGCTGCCATCTGAGGTATACTAAGTAGTTCCAACTCAGCTGAAGCAGATGATCACCAAGGACAACAACGACATGAGGGAAAAAGAATCCAGAAGACAGAAACCCCCACATGAATGGGTGACTATGTTACATGACCAGCAGAACCACATGAAGCCTGACAACCACCAACAACAGCCATGATGGGGCTCACGATGTTGAGTCCCAGTGGCAACATGAGAAAAAAAAGGGAACACCCTAAGAACTCCACTAAAAGGCAGCAACTGATGGTCTAAAGGACTGGGGATTCCCCTAGGAGCATGGTCCCTAGACCTGATGCTGCCCCTGATCATAAATCATTACTGAGGTCACCACTTCAGACAGGATTGGATTGGACACAGGACACAGAGTGATCATATTGTGTGTGCACTTTATAGTTCTATGCATCTATAGGATGTAGTCCTACTGGCCTTTTACTAGAAGGGAGTGGAAAGGACGGAGAGGAAGTGACAGGAGATTGTTAAGAGGATATGACATGTACAGAACGGAAAGGAGGAAGTGCTGTCACTGAGCAAGGAGAGTAGAAGGTGCTGCACATAGGCCAGCATGCAAATTTAAACTAGACTGTACACTTTCACTCAATTACAATAAAAAAGTGTATTTATAAAAACATCAAGATTTATAAAACTATTGTTGTCTTATGTACCATTCTGCCTTTTTTGTGAGTTTGCTTGCAAAATCTGTGAAGAAATTCTGAACTGTTTGTGTCTGAATTACAAGTTATCGTTCTTGTGACGTAGCAGCCCAGAGGTGATGGAAAATGATGACTCTAAGTGAGTCAGAAACCACTCACAGAGTTTTGAAAACCAAGACCATGAACTTGAATGCCTCATCAGTACTCCCAAACCCAAATCCAAGTTGAGCTCTACTGTGATAAAATTAGTCTGTTTGGTAACCTAGGGATAGCAAGCATTGTATTTTTTATGCTATAAACATCAGCTATTGCATGTCAAACCATGGAGGCTATAGTAAAAATTACAGCTTCATTTTTGTTAGCCTAAATTCATTTTACTATAATGCCTGAAGGAGCAGGGAATAGGGCAGGTATAGGGTGCTGGATAACAATTTTGTACTCCCATGGTATCATACAGAAAATGCTCAGGTGTCAAGTCTTCTGGCTGGACTTTTTACCTAAAAAAACATGGCTCACACATACATCTTTTTTTTTTTTCTTTTTTGGTCAGCCTTGTTCCTCCCAGAAGCAGAAATCAAGATACAGTAAGAAATGCAAGTAATACAATGTCTGGGTAGGGGCAGTCACCTACCATTTTTCAATGGTAAAATTCATAATCTTCCATGCAGGAGAGCCTTAGGTACAAGTCCTAGCCAGGGTAAGAGGTCTGATCATTAAGTCTGCTAACTTAAGTGTCCCATGCCTCACTGTTGAGTATCACTATGCTCACTCTTGAAGTACTCCCCCTAGGAAGCCATGCACCAATGTCAGTGCCTAGTCCACCCTTCAAAGCAATTTTGGAACTCTGTCTGGACTGGCCATTGCATACAGCAGCACGGTGGCAAGTTCAGAAACTTAATTGTATAGTTGTCTGCAAAGGTGTTTTTAGCCAGTAAACAAATAACTGTATTGGAACACCCTCCCTACTCTCTTGATCTGGCCCCCAATGACTTTTTTCTTTACCTAAAGAGAAAGAAAATATCGAAAGGAAGACATTTGGATGACATTCACAACATAAGGGTAATATAAAAACAGCTCTGAGGTCCATTCCAGAAAAAGAGTTCCCAAATTGCTTTGAACGGTGCACTAGGCACTGGTATCAGTATGTAGCTTCCTAAGGAGATCACATCATAGATGTCCCTAGTGATATTCAGCAGTGAGGTATGTAGCACTTTTTCTTGGATGAGTTCACAAACTTAACTGGCAGTCCTCTTATCTCATGTGCAGCTACACCCATCTGTCAGTGAAGACTCACCTGTTACCGTGGTGCTCAAGAGGTTTCAGAGGAGCCCCCTTCAAAGCTGGGCTGGGAGAAAAGGCCTGACAATCAAACTTCTGAAAATCAGTCCATGAAATCCCTGTGGATCACAGTGGTCTAATCTGTAATGAATTGTGAGGACAACACAAGACCAGACAGCATATTTGAGTTCCATCATTCATGAGTTTGAAGTGAGTCTGGGGCCAGCTGGAAGACAGATAATAACAATAACATGAAAAACGGAGAGCAGAGTCAGGGCAAGTCTACATTCTGTTGTGTAGGTGAGATGCTTGTGAAATAAGAGGAGGCAGGAACAAATCACTGGGAGCATGTCCCTTCTCTAAGAAGGGCTTTATAAGCTCAGTGGAGAGCCCGTAGAGGAGTTGTGAATTGCATGGACATTGTGGTGGTTAAAGATATGTGTCAGCTTGGCTGGGCCCTGTTCTCAGTGGTTTGGTGGATGTTGTCTTATCATGCTCCATTTTGTAACTTAGTGTGTGTAGCTAATCAGTCCAAAGGGTAGTTTCCTTGGGAGTGTAGTGTACATCTAATGTATATGGATATTCTGGAAAAGCTCTCTCTCCCTCTCTCAATCTTGTATCCAATTTATCATCCTCTGACCTCTGGGTCTTGGGTGGGAAGTGAGCCAGCAGCCTGCCATCTGAACTACAGATTTTGGGATTCACCAGCTCCTACAATACTGTAAGCCAGCAGCCTGCCATACGACCTGTGGATTTGGGGTTTGTAAGTTCCTGCAATCGTGTGAGTCAGGAGAAGCCTTCAGCCTGACACCTCATTTATGGATTTGGGGCTTGTCAGCCTCCACAACTGTAAGAATTGTTTCTTTAAAATAAATCTTTATCTCTGTATATATTTATACATATACTGATTTTTCTCTTCTGGGGAACCTAGCCTATGAAAGTACCCTAGAGTCAGAAGAGACTCTGAAACTTGCTCATGGATGCAGAATAACTAAAGGAAATGGAAGACATGATGAAGTAAAAGAACTAAACAGAAAATTTTACATGAAAAAACAGAGTCAAGTCTTACAATGAAAGGCAAAAAGATGTGGAGTTAGAAAACCAAAAGGGAAGAAGACACGCAGTGTTTCTCAAGTTACAACAACTGAAGAAAAATTTAAGCCTCAATTTGAGATACTGAAGGATTCTATGGGCAAAAAAAATGAATGTAAGAAGTATCAAAAGAGGATGGAAGGAATACACAGAGTCACTGTACCTAAACAATTGGTCAGTGTTCTTACATTGCTGCGTCTCAGGAGGCAGCATGTGATCAAGTGCAGTACCAGTGGTCCTGGAGGAAGAAATCCAAGTAGCACTGAAGACACTGGCAAAAAAAACAAGCTTCCAGAACTTGAGGGAATACCAACTGAAATATTTCAACAAATGGATTCAATGCTGGAAGAGCTCACTCATCTATACCAAGAAATTTGGAAGATAGCTACCTAGCCAACCCAATTTGAATAGATTCATGTTCATGACCATTCCAAGGAAAGATGATAGAATGCAATGTGGAAATTATCAAACTATATCATTAATATCACACACAAGTAAGATTATACTACAGATAATTCAAAAATGGTTACAGCAGTATAATTGTCAGAAAGTCATACTGGATTCATAAGAGGACATGGAACTAGGGATACATTGCTGATGTCAGATGGATTTAGGCTGAAAACAGAGAATATCAGAAAGATGTTTACCTGCGTTTTATTGATGACCCCAAAGCATTTGACTGTGTGACTCATAATAAATGATGTGAAGAGTGGGAGTTCCACAACACTTCGTTGTGCTCATGAGGAATCTGTACCTAGACCAAAGACAGTTATTTGAACAAAACAAGGGCATACTATGCAGTTTAAAATCTGGAGAAGTATGGATCAGGGTTCTATCTTTTCACCATACTTCTTCAGTCTGTGTGCTGAGCATGTAGTCCAAGAAATTGAACCATAAGAAAAAAGAATTCACCAACAGGTTCAGGGGAAGACTCATTAACAACTTACAATATGAAAATGATGTAACCTTGCCTCCTGAAGGTAAAGAGGATTTGAAGCACTTACTAATGATGATCAAATACTACAACTATCAGTATGGATTACAACTCAACATAAAGAAAACAAAAAATATCACAAGTGGCCTGATCAGCACAATTATGATAAACGAGAGAAAAAAATGATATTTTTGAGAATTTCATCTTATTTGGATCTGTAATCACAGCCCATGGAAGCAGCAGTCAAGAAATTAGATGATGCATTGCACTGGGCAAATCTGCTACAAGGGACCACTTTAAAGTGTTAAAAAGCAAAGACATCACTTTATAAGCTGAGCCTGATCTAAGGCACTGTGTTTTCAATGCCTCATATACATGTGAAACCTGGGCAGTGAGTAAAGGTGACCAAAAAAATAACTGGTGTATTTGAAGTATAGTGCTGGAAAAGAATAGTGAGTATGCATACAATGAACTGCCCAAAGAATGAACAAATCTGTCTTGGAAGAATTACAGCCAGAATCCCTCTAGAAATGAAGATTCTTTGGTCTCGTGTCTTTGGACTTGTGTTAGGAGAGATTAGACCCTGGAGAAGGACATCATGCTTGTTAAGGTGGCCAGCCAAGTGCCGTCGAGTTGGAGGGTCAGCAAAAAAGATGCAAAAAAGAGGAAGACCCCCAATGAGATGGAATAACACCAGGGCGTGAAGTCAGCTCAGACATAACAATGCTTGTGAGGACGGCATAGGAATAGGCAGTGTTTTATTCTGTTGTACATAAGATTGCTGTGAGTTGGAACTGACTCCACAGCACCTAACCAACCAACAGGTGCCCCTGCTGTGCTAAGTCATGGTGTACTCCAGTTGTGCTTAGTCTCTCCGGGAAGCTGCCTAGAGGTGGCCTTGATTTGAATACAGCAACAGATCCCAACAGCACAGCAACTGGCAGGCTGTCAGCTCACTGCACTCCTCCTGACAGCTTCTCCATAGAAGGAAGACGTCAGAGGCACACCTCTGTGGCTGCTGCATTTCCCACTCAAATTATAGTAATTCTTGAAGCTGTTTTTCCCTTTTAATAATGCAGGTAGGTTTGAATGTCAAATATAACAAGTATTGTTTTAGTGTATCAGATGGACTCTTTGATCTAATACTGGGTAAGTAAAGTATGTACAGAAGGAAAAATACTAAAGGTTCCAAGAAGAAGAAAAGTGACCACCTACAATAAAACAAGAATTAAAAATGACATCAGGCTTCTCAATGGTAACAACCAAAGCAAGTATACTATAATATTTTTAAAGCACCAGAAACTTGGAATTAGAATTGTATGTCCAGATAGTCATTTAAACATGACTGTAAAGATGTTATCATACACACAATGTTTCATAATTTTTTTTTGTGACACACATAAACCATAACCGAAAACACTTTTGGAGGGACTGTTCCAAAAAGAAGAGAAAAAAAATAATAGTGTAGCTTTCTTTTTTTATGCAGCACTACCAAATTTCTACAAAACAAAAACAATAAAAAGAGGAAAAAACACATCAATGAGGATTCTGAGATGAACTAATAACACCAGCATGGCTGGAGATTTAAAGCGGAAAAAGTGATAGGAGGTAAGAGAGTGAAGATACATGTATATCGTGGTGTACTGTAAGTGAAAGTTTATAATTCAAGTCAGTTTGTCATACAAAAACATACACATTATTATGTGACCCTAGCTGCTATCCCTACAATGTGAAGGCACACTCTTTCTCTACACAGTGTCCTTCCCATGTCCATTCACCAGCTCCTATCCCCTTCTGTCTACTCATCTCACTTCGGGACAACAGCTGCCCATTTAGTTTCTTGTATCTACTGGAGCCAAGAAGCAATCTTCACTAGTGTCATTTTATGTCTCATAAAAACAACAAACAAATCCACTTCTGTTGACTTTCAACTCATAGTGACTCCATACAGGAGAGTAAAACTGCCCCATAGAGTTTCCAAGGAGGTACGTTCAAAACTACTGACCTTTCGTTGGTGACCACAGCACTTAACCAAACGATGCATTGCCTTGGGCAAATCTGTCATGTTGCAGTCTAATATTTGACTGAAGAATTGGCTTTGGGAATGATTTTGGTTCTGGGCTAACAGAAAGTCCAAGGGCCATGTGTTCCAGGGGCTCTTCAGTCTGTCAGACCCTAAGTCTGGGTCTTTTTACTAGAGTTCCAGTTCTGCACCCCACTCTTCTCCGGCTATGTCAGGGACTCTTTGTTGTGTTCCCTGCCAAGGCAGAAAAGAGTGAAAACATTGATCTTGAGTGGTGACCTCCAGAAACACCTAGAGAAGAACAGGACAGTAAGACACAGAAGGGAAGAAAAGCAATACAACATGTGTCAATAAATAGATTACTACTTTGACACTGGTGTTAAATCCCAGAGTGGGGCTCTGGGAAACTTTGAAGAACATGCCTTTGTCTCACTCAAAAAGCGAGAAAACCAGAGTCTTTGCTCACCAACTCCTATTCTTCATAGATTTGAGGGCTTATTTCAGTAAACCTTAACTCCCTGGGGAAACACTGGTAGCATAGTGGTTAAGGGCTATGACTGCTAACCAGTAAGTCAGCAGCTCAAATCCACAAGGTGCTCCTTTGAAACTCTACGAGGCAATTCTACTCTGTCCTATAGGATCACTAAGAGTTGGAATTGGCTCGATGGCAGTTGGGTTTGGGTTTGGGTTTGACTTCCTGGAGATTCCAATCTACCCTCACATATTGCCAAGTACCCTCCTGAGACCCAAGAATATCCTCTAGCTAAGGATCACAGGTGTTTTGTGTATGTTTGAGAAATGGGCATGCATGAAGGAAATGAGTATGGTGCTCAAAGAAGCTGCTGCAGTTACTCCTTGCACCCCTCGTGTCTACTCATAGTCTCCATTAAAGTCTTTACATACAATCTCTATTCTTTAATGTAGTGGCCCGTCACAATTTAAACAGAAAATAAAACAAAAGACAACAGGAAGGCAGGAGAAACAGCAATATCTGCTGCTATTCATGATCTTCCTTCTTTCAAAACCATTTAACGTTTCGTTCATTCTAGCCAGCATGTCTGCCAGTCTAGATCGCTTCACTACACCATCGTCTTTGAGAAGTCTGATCTCCTTTTTACTATGCTTAAATCTGTCCACATTTGTGACAGTTGTGTTTTCACTGTTATCATCTGACATATAAGCACCAAAGCCTCTCCTGCGAATCCCATAATTTCTGCATGCTTCCCCTTGCCTCCATTATGCAGTAGTAATCACCTTCCTGTACAGTAACCTCTTTTCTTGCCTACTAGTCTATTGGCCTAAAAACAAAGCAAAACCTGTTGCCATCGAGTCCATTCCAGCACACAAGGACAGTACATGACAGAGTGGAACTGCCCCACAGGGTTTAGAAGGAGTAGCTGGTGAATTCAAACTGCCAGACTTTTGATTAGCAGCCAAGGTCTTAACCACTTTGTCATCAGAGCTCATCTATTAGATCAAAAAGCCCAAGATGACAACTAGGCAGCAACCATACCTTCTGATATAGCAGAACCTTATTGGTCCTCTGTGATCCACCATAAACCAAGTCTTGCAGATGTGAAGCACAAATACACAGTGTGGTTCCTTGTGAGTAATGATGAGAAAAACCACTCCTACTTCTATTTAAACATCAGAGTCATAGCATATATAATGCTCATAATCTTAAAAAGACAGTCAAACCTCTTACTGTTGAGTTAGTTCTGACTCATAGCAGCACTTTAGGTTTAACGTATACACCAAATCTGTAAGAACAGCACTCCAAGGCCACAGAGTGTCATCCACAAACTGATGCTGCAATTTGCATTTGTTAGGATGTCATTAGTTCAGTGTTCTACCCAACTGGTAGATTTGGGTAATGCAGTATATAGTAAAACTAGTGGGTCCTGGCCTCTACACATTGCTATGTCTCTTTTACTAAAGTGGGTCACTTAATCTGGTGCTGTACTGTGCAGGATTCCATGTCAGGCATAAGAGTGCATCAGTGTCCATCCAGTGTAGAAAGAATAGAATATACAAACTGCCACTAGGTTGTGGATTGATCTCCTAGAGCGACAGTGCTCTTTGGGGGATCAGGATCATTCTTTGTCACTGACAGCTCTGATAGTCAACAGCAGTGGTAGTTAAATAAGTCTTAGGGAGAGGAAACTATTCTGTTCAGACTACCATGTTTACTCTTTATTGGTCCATAGTAAGCAAGGATGGCCAAGAACAAAAGCTAGTTGCCATTCCTGGATGAGTTCATTTTTATGCCTGGTATTTTAGTTCTTCCTCTTCATTTTGTACTCAATCTCCCAAATTTATCCACATGTCTTTTCTACAGGCAGATTTTCGAATGTTGTTCTTCCTGTGCTTCTGCCCACCATTCATGCCAATGGTCACTCTTCTAAGGAAATATCCCCTTTCCATTCACTGGCTAATCACACCAGTTGACATTACGGATGATGATTGCATTATGGAAGAGCAGCTAATCTAGTGTCTGTCAAACCACCGAGAATCATAACCCAGTTAGTGTTAGTGACATATGACACTAACATTCACAGATAGGGTATTATGAACCAAAAAGTAATGTCGACAATTATTTACTACTGAGGTTTAAATATAATGCCATATCACTATTAATTATTAATTACATGGCATGGAAATTACATTTTATAAATCGAAATCTTGTGTGTAGTCTTGCTTTAAACCACAAAGATGGTAATTTTCATGTGCCTCTTGAATCCCCTGGGGAAAACCTGGTTGTACAGTGCTTAGGCATTCAGCAGCGAACCAAAAGAGTGCTAGCTTGAACCTACCAGGTGCTCCTTGGAAATCCTATAGGGCTGTTTTACTCTACCAAGTAGGGTCACTATGAGTCAGAATCAACTAGATGGCAACGCATTCTCAAATCCTCTGGGAAGCATGCCCCTAATCAGTGTCTTTCAAGGACATGACTAAGTGGTTCTGTAGTGTAGCTACAGTTCATTTTTAGCTCACTTCAACACATTGAGCCCACATGTCTATAGAGCCAGGCATAAAAGAATGATTTTAAACATCCCATATGTTTGGAGATTCTAAAAAGCAGAGTACTAGCTAAGAGTGCTTTGGTGGCACAGACTGGTAAGTGTGCTTGACTACTAGCTGAAAGGCTGTCTGGCTTGAAGCCACATGCAGGTGCCTCAGAAGACAGGCCTGGATAGAGATCTGCTTCTGAAAGGTCACAGCCTTGAAAAGCCTGTGGAGCAGTTCTGCTGTGTGCACCTGGGGTGAGTCAGAATCTACTCTTCAACGACTCATAAGTAACTCTTTGCTGAGAGAGAAAATAGTAACATACACTTGTGAATTACATAGAAATAAAACACAAAGTACTACAGCAAATCTATAGAACATAATCAAAGCAAGACTTATCAGACACTTTATAGCTTTTGATACATTTATTAGAAAACTAGAAGAAATGGCCTAAGAGTTTTACCCCATAAAGGTACACGAGAAATGACAGAGTAACCCTTACAAAGAAAAAAAAATTAAAGAAATGAAATAATAAAGGAGGAAGAATCAGTCAAATATAGAACTACAACAAAAACAATAAAAATAGTAAAAAAAAAAAAAAGAGAGAGAGATCAATAAAGCCAAGAGCTATTGCTTTAGA
Source organism: Heterohyrax brucei (assembly GCA_028571685.1). Taxonomy (NCBI): domain Eukaryota; kingdom Metazoa; phylum Chordata; class Mammalia; order Hyracoidea; family Procaviidae; genus Heterohyrax; species Heterohyrax brucei. The sequence continues at coordinate 112,621,873 of CM053148.1, forward strand.
AGGACAAATTAGACATGTAAGTACACATATACCTTATGACCTAAAAATCCCATTCTTGTTAATACCCCCAGAGACATTATTGCACATGGTCCATAAAGGAAGACATTTAGGATGGTTTATTTCAGTATTGATTGTGGAAATGGGTATTTGAAGGCACCTTAGTTGTCCGTTTCTGAGATAACTGAAAGGTAAAGTGTGATGAAGCATATTATACAATGTCATGAAGTAATTAGAAACAGTGGACTACATGTAATTAAAGCCACCAAGATAGATCTTGAAAATAGGTTACATGAAGAAATAATGTAACATCATTTGTGGAAAATTAAAAATATGTGAATATAAAAGAACACTGAGTTTTTCAAGAATACAAAAATCTTCTAGGACATAAAACATGCTGGGTTACACCCTAAAGGAAGGGGTAGCAAACATGAGTAGCAACAAGAAAGGAGAAACAGAATAAAGTTAAATAAAACCAGCATCAAATGAGAAAATGAAGATGATACAAAAAGAAAGGTCTTGGTCTGGGTTCCCTACAGGAAGAAAACCAGTAAGATGTGCATAGAGAGGGATTTGCTTTGAGAAAATGTCTCACGCAATTGTGGGGACTGACAAGTCCCAAATCCACAAGTCAGTTACAGGGTAGGCTGAAAACTTCAGCAGGTTTATGTCACAGGAACTGGAGGTCAGGTGATAGGAGTGCAGGATTTAGAGGGACAGAGAGTGCCAGCTGTGCCAGAACATCCATTTATATACTGGAGGTGGGCCATGTCTCCAGGGAAACTCCCCTTCCAACTCTTTGGCTTATCACAGCACATTATGGAAAAGCAAACAATCTGGTGCCTGCAAAACCACTAGAAATCATAGCCTCACATAACGTTAACCATCACAAGCAGTTAGTGTACCATAAACCCAAACTTGACGCTGGCAATTATTTACACCTGAGCTGCCGTATCACTATTAACTATAAATTACATGACATAGAAATTGTATTTTATAAAATGTAGAGATTGTATTCTTTCATAGATCCAGGTAAACAAATGTTACGGACACCTCTTTGAAAGATTCTGAGTTTTTCTTACTGATAAGTTTCTCTTGGGCTGTGTTATGTTTTCTTTCTGAGCCAATTTTGACCACTATATTCTTGGAACCTAGAGAATTCCCATATTTAGCTAAATTAGAAATTCAAAGACTATTGTCATTCCAAACAAGTTAATCAAAATAATACACTGTTTAATGAAAAGGTAAATTGTATGATTTATAAATAGAAAATGTAGGAAGCACCTTGTCCTAAACGCTATGTAAACAAAATATGTATCTTCATATGTATCAAATATTCTAGGCAGACATTTCTAGATTTCACAATTCTCTGTGTTTAATCACATGAGTATCATTCAACAAGGACCTTTTTCTGTCCTAGTAATCAAGTACTTAGCCAAATAAAACATTCCCTAAATAACATCAGAATCAATTTTATCATTATTGTAAAAACCAAAACAAAACCAAACCCAGTGCCATCGAGTCGATTCCGACTAATAGCCACCCTATAGGATGGAGTAGAACTGTTCCATAGAGTTTTCAAGAAGTACCTGATGGATTTGAACTGCTCCCATTTTGGTTAGCAGCCATAGCAATTAACCACTGTGCCTCCAGGGTTTAAAATCTCATATCTAAATAGGAAAGTCAGAAATTTCATAAAAATACATAGTTAACTAAATATGAAAGTACTGTAAAATAATGAATTTCACCATCTGACCCTAAAATCCTATAGCTACACTTTTAATGTTTAAATTTCCTTTTTAATTTTAAAGTATGTTAATGATCTTTAAGGTAGATATATCTTGAGACATCTTTAGGATGATATTTAAATATTAATTTATTATACTCCAGTGGATATGAAGGTTATTAACAAAGTTAAATAATAGCAATAACATCTTTGGGACACTTAACAGAACATAATAGTCAAGTGAACTACTCACTCGTTTTCTGTTGTTTTTAATACTAGTGATGGATTTGCCCTGAGCCAAATATAGTTTTGTAGAAAAACAAACGTACTTTAGTTTTGTAGTCAATTTCCCAGCAGAGATAGAATAAAATTTCAGGAAAATTAATTACCCTAAAGAAATCTTGGCTCTAGCTTCACAGAGTATTATGTCTAGAAGAGCCCTTAAGATAGTTTGTGAAAACCATTTGCTAAAAGGATCATTTGTATTTTAAAATATAAATCTATGTGAGATGAAGTCTTCCCATCTTTGCTGTTAATGAGCATTATAGCTGTGCTTTTTCCAACACAGCTTTGTTCATTCTTATGTTAGTCCATGGCATGCTCAATATTCTTCACCAACACCATAATTCAAAGGCATCAATTCTGAGACTACAGTTGTTATTCATTTAGTACTTTTGAATGATTGAAGTACCAACACATATTGTCACAGCCGACTATTTCCTTTTTAATACACTTTCCTGGAGTGTTCTGCCTGGAGAAGCAGCAGGAAAGTTAGCATGCAGCACCCAGGAGATGTGCAGACAGGGTGGAGGAGAGTTCTGTCTATGCCGCTTCACATTTCATTCAATGCTTCTCATGTGTCCTGTAATTGGCCTGTGGTTGCAAAAGTGTCAGGAGATGTTGTGTGTCCTGGAGGGTACACACTAGCTGACTTCTAGCACTGTAAATCAGCTGTAAACACACATTTGTTTGCTTCATGTTATTAGGTGAATTACTGAGATCTTATTCCAGTTAGTTTCACTTTCAGTTCATCCGGTTGTGTAAACAGGCTTGGCAATACATGCTTCCGTAATGGCCCAGACTATTCATTTTTAGCTTTCTTTAGGTGTCTTGAACAAAAAGACTAGCATCCTACAAGGAGTCTTTTACAATTTGCCATTGAGAGGTATATGCTAATTCTGTATGATTAATTTACTTGAGTTTTCAATGCCCAGCTTTACTTTAACAATATTGTTCTTACTCTCAACTTGTCCTTGGACTATGATTTTGAAAACACATTTGACTGCTGCTACATCCATTGCTTGTGGGATTTCTGCTGCGTGCCACATCGGTCCCTTCTGTATCCTAATGACTTCCCTGGGCTTTGCGGTCTACTCTTAGAACTCTATTAATGAGACCTAGAAAGACATCAGGCATCGAATTAGATGGCTGTACTTACCTGATTTAATTTTCAAATTATTCCTTGATCCGTGAGTTCTCCAGGAAGGAAACTATGATTTATCTAGCTTTATATCTTTAATAGCTAGATCAAAATCTGGAATATGGCAGGTACTCATTAATGGTTGACCTGAACAGAGAGAAATGGATTCAAGACTTGAATCTCAAAGAAATTTATTCAAACACTCAAATCAATTCTATAATGCCATATGTCATATTTATTGCCACATTATTTTATGGTAGATTCTTTTTATACACACACATATATATATGCTGTTAACAAGTTCACAGAAAACCAGGAAATACTGTTGTTTTCAGGTTCTGTCAAGTGGGTTTCACCTCATAGCAACATTACAGAAAACAGAACAAAACACTGCTCTGTCCTACACCGTGTTCACAATCTTCTGTATTGGATTCTCTTGTTGTAGCCGTTGTGTCAGTTCATCTAGTTGGAAGTTTTCCTCTCCTTTACTGACCCTTTACTTTTCCAGGCACGATGTTCTTCTCTCTGTTGACAATATGTTCAAAGTTCGTAGGAAGAAGTCTCAGCGTACCCTGTTCTAATGAGTGTTCTGAATATGCTTCTTCCAAGACAGGTTTGCTCTTTCTTCTGGCAATCAGTGGTAAATCAGTATTTTTTCCCAACACTGTAACTCTAAGGAATCAATCTTCTTCAGTATTCTAAATTCACCATCCAGCATTCACATGCATATGAGGCCATTAAAAATACCATAGTTTAGGTTGGGACACCTTGGTCCTCACAGCTACAGATTCACTTTTTGAACACTTTAGAGAGGTTTCTTACACAGATTTGCCCAGCACAATCTGCTTTGATTTCTTGACTGCCACTTTCACGAGTGCTGATTGTGAATCCAAGTAAAATGAAGTCCTCAACAACTTTAATATTTTCTCATTTATCGTGATGCTGCTTATTGGTCCATTTGCAGGGATTTTTGTTTTATGTTGAAGTGTAATCCATACTGAAGGCTGTGGTCTTTGATCTTCAAATCCTCTTCACTTTCAGAAAGTAATCAAGGCTAATGAGTCTTCTTCCAGTCATGACAAAGCATTCTTCATATAGTCCACATTCCTGAATTACTTGCTCAGTTTACAGACTGAATAAACAGGTACAAGGACACAACCCTAACACACAGTTTTCCTAACTTTAAGTCATGTAGTATCCCCTTGTTCTTAGTGTAGCAGTAATGTAACTCTCTGTCTAGACATTATAGTCAAAAAGTTATTCCCCTCCTTCATAAAGATTTCAAGATTGGGAAGTTTGATTTCATAACCTGTCCTCCCAATATACTGCAAACCAAACAAAACTTTAGGAAAAGAAGATTCAACCCTAAGAATCTTTTATCATCTTGTTTTAATTATTTTTTAGACTGTAACAAATTACCTCAAGATTTAGCAGTGTAAGACAATAATTTCATTAAATCTCACAATGTTGTGGAGAAAGCAATTGAGCTGGACATCTTTACCAGCTAGGGTACTCTTCTGTTCTCTGTGGGATTGACTGAGATCACTAAGTAGTGTACAATCAGTGGACAGGTCTGGAAAGTCAAGGTGGCTCCATTCACTAGACTAGTACCATAGTGGGAATGCCTAGAAAGCCAGGCTCAACTGAAATTATAGACCACAGCACCAATATGTGATCTTTCCTGCATGGTAAGTCAGACTTCTCATCTGACAACCATGGGGTCCCAGAAAAAGTTTATCAAGAAACAAGAAATGGAAGCTATCAGTTTCTTCAGACCTGGCTCCACAAACCGATATCACATTATTTCCACCACAGTCAATTGGTCAAAGGAGTCATAGAGCCCACTATAATTTAAGAATGGCAAGAATGTCAAAAAACTGGAATCTTTTTTAATCCACTATACAGCCTATAGGGTCACTATGAGTCAGAATCAACTCGATGGCAGTGGGTGTGGTTTGATTTTTGGTGATACAGCCCTACTAGCTTTCAAGGGTTGTTGCTTATAAAGGATATCTTTCAGTATATTGTTTTCAAAATCCAAAAGGAAGAAACATTCCTCCTCTGCTTTTGGATTACTTACTACATACTACATTGTTTCATACTGCTAAATCTTGGAGTAATTTGTTACACTGCAAAAAGTAACTGTTGCATTTTATGGTGCCACAATCTACCTTATATTACAGCTATGGCACATATTTTATTACCAATTTTAATTTTACAGTGAGATATTCTTACATTTATTTCCAAGTAGTTTATATACCAATATGAAAGGGTAAATTCAGGAAGAAATGTCCCCATTCTCTCTCTTGGCCTCCAACTATTTTAAATACTTTTGGATTTTTTTGCTCTTGCTACAGTAGACTGAATTTGCTGTCTTTTCCAGCGTTTCAGTGGGCAAAGAATTTTTCTTATTCTGTTAAATAATAGAATCTAGAGCCAAATTGTATTTTTGGAGACCATGTAAACCAAATTTGACATTTTACAGAAGTAAATGTCGTAGTTGAAGAGTTTATATGAATTGGCCTAACTTACGCAAATAACTTCTAGGAGAGCCAGAACTAACATCCATTGATCTTTTTCTGTTATACAGACAGTATATAAATTTTTGTTGGTAATTTTTCAAGAAGAATTTTATTAGGACACTAGAAAAAGGAAACTATTTATTTAAATGCCGAATCAACAAAATCCAGAATACCAGACCACAGAAAGGATTGAATTTCCAGAAGACACGAAAATTAACCAAAATTATTCATCATCAGTCAGTAATTATCTTATGGCTCAGTCTAAATGGTATTTAAGCCTCCCTTTATTTTCCTTGATTTCTCTTCCTTATGACTGTGTCCCTCCCTTTCCCCAAATACACCTTTCAGGTTCTTTGTAACTCACATTGTTACTATCTTACATTATTTTCTTGCTTACAAGACAGTCTAGTAGTACAACTGATCCTTAACTATTTACAAGTTTATTTCTTGTAGAAAACAGAATGCATTTTCCCTCCATAGAAACTCACTAACAAATAATTCACACCTCGGCAGTCTAGGTAGAAAACTCACCTTTCTTCAAGTAACTATAAAAGGCAAAGCAACTTGTTTTCATGTTAACATATGAGTCTGGACTATTAAGTCTGTAAAGTTAATTGTTTCAATTGCTACATAACTCATTGCTGAATGTCACTACGGTCATCTTTGAAGTGCACCCCTTGGGAAGCTATACACCGATGCCCGCACCGAGTCCGCCCCTCAAACCAGTTTTGAAACTCATTCTGGAATGTATCAGAGCTGGCGGCGTACGAGGTCTGACAACGAAGTTCTCGAAGTAGTCCTAGAAAAAGTGCTACGCATCGCATTGCTGAATATCACTGTCATCTTCGAAGCATTCCCCTTAGGAGGCTGTGCCTAGTCCACCCTTCAAAGCAATTTTTCTTGGATGAGTTTGCGAACTTAATTGTCAGAACCTGTATGATGTCATGTTCCAGAAAAAGGGGTGGACTCAGCCCTGGAGTTGGTGCACAGCTTCTCAAGCGGAGTACTTCGAAGGGAACAGTAGTGATATTCAGCAAGGACGTCTGCAGTACTTTTTCCAGGATGAGTTCGCGGACTTGTCAGACCTCATATACCTATGTATGGTAAAATAAAGCAAACTCGAACTTCACAGAGTCAATGTGCAAGATGTGTTGTTTGAAACCATTGTGTATGATGAGTACATTCTGCAAAGGGTTTCACAGTGGTGCCGCAGAAAGAAATCAAGGCAGGATGAAGCGAGCTGCCGCACGATCCCCGGCTCATCTACTCTCCCTGCTCTGCAGACTGCGTGATTTGCCCTTGTGCCGTCTCCGGCTAGCTCTGCTTCTTGGCAGAGGCTCCAGTCGCGGGGTTTCATTCAAAATTCTAGTAGGTTTTCAGCTGGAAACTAAGAAGTGTTGCTTCCCAGCTAGTGTACCATTCAGCCCAAATATCTGCCAAACAAAATGCCCTCCAAGGCCCTCAGAAGTTGAAAACTTTTCACAGTATGTCTATAGTCCCTTCTCGCCATTGAAGAAATCTTGTCTATTTTATGTGATCACTACTCATCAACTGTTTTCACGCTGAAAATACATCTAAAGTACTTAAAGGAAGTAAACGAATTTACACCTCTACTGTCAAAGTGATAAAGCACCATTCACATGATGGTGTGTAGTATCTCATACTGTAGCACCAGTCTTAGAGTGGGTTAGAAGTAAAAGCAAGAGAGTTTTATTGTGGATAAAGACACATGCACTGGGATACACGATAACATGCAAGCAGAACATCACAGTGTTTCATGTTGTGGAAGTACAGTGAGGTTTGTGTTTCTTTGTCCAATAAGAATCCTTCCATATTACAACCGCAGGCTTGAATTCCATTCCCCTCCCCCCTCCCCCAGTTCTTTCAGCTTGAGAAATGCTGAGCATGTTCTTTCCTTTTGGTTTTCTATGTTTAGCTTTTTGTCAAACCATACCAGATCGACTGTTGAGGTGATTCCAACTCACAGCGACCCCATAGGACACAGACTGCTGCATCCATAGAGTTTGCAAGCAGTGCCTAACAGATTTGAACTGCTGATCTTTTGGTTAGCAGACACAGCACTTAACCATTACAGATGTCATTATCACGCTTTGTCTTCTCGAGCTGCCCTTTGAAATCTTCCGTTCAGCTCTTTGACTTCGTTGTATGTTTCTTTTGCTTTAGCTACTCAACGCTCAAAAGCAAATTTCAGAGTCTTTTCTGAGACTCTTGTCCTTGTGGTCTTTTCGTTGCTTCCCGTCTTTTTAATGACCTCTTGCTTTCTTCATGTGTAACATCCTTGATGTCATCGCCTAACTTGTCAGGGCTTCAGTCATTAGTGTTTAACTATCAAATCTACTCTTGTTTCTAAATTCAAGAAGGATATACTCAAGGTTGTGCTTTAGCTTTTGTGGACTTGCTCTAGTTTTTTTCAGTTTCAACTTGAATTGACACGTGAGCAGTTGATCACCTTTCTGAAGTCAGCCCCTGGCACCTGTTCCGAGTGCTGATATTGAGCTTTTCCATAGGCTGCTTGCATGGATGTAGTCGATTTGAATCCTGTGTGCTCTATCTGACCAGGTCCATACGTATACCTAAACAAAACAAAACCCATTGCCGTCAAGTCAATTCCGACTCCTAGCTACTCCATAGGACAGAGTAGAACTGCCTTACAGTTTCCACGGAGTACCTAGCAGATTTGAACTCGTTTGTAGTTGTAACAATTATGCGCTATACCACCAGCATTCCTCCACATGTATACCCACTGCTGTCAAGGGTTTGACCCTAGAGGTCAGAGTAGAACTGCCCCCATAGAGTTTCCAAGGAGTGCCTGATGGATTTGAACTGCTTGCTAACTTTTTGGTTAGCAGATGTAGTGCTTAACCCACTATGCCACCAGAGTTTCCCCTCTACATGTACAGTTAACAACAACAACAAAGAAAAAAGGTATTTGCAAAGAAGTTGGTGTTGCAAAATTCTTTCATGTGATCTCCACATCATTTCTGTCACCAAAGCCATGTTTTCCGACTACCTATTCGTCTTGTTTCCAAATCCTGCATTCAATCATCAGTAATCATCAATGCATTTTAACTGCATGTTTGATCAATTTCAGGCTGCAGAAGTTGGTAAAAACCTTCAGTTTCTTCATCTTTGGCTTATCTTATCAGTGAAAGCATTGTACTTCTGGATAGATAATAAAATGTTCTTTTTCACCATGAGTGCAATGCCAATCCTCTTCAAATTGTCAGTCCCTGAGATGTGGGTTATATCACCTTTTACTCTACAAGAAATAAAAGGAAGTCAGGAGAGAGTTGGGGACCTCATACCATCAAGAAAACAGCTCTGGGAGCAAAGTGTGTCCTTCATTCCTGCGCTGAGACTGACTCACACCAAAAAAAGACTGATGCAACACAAGGACCATCCTTTAGAGCCAGTGGAAAAAGAGGGCATTTCCCTGGATGTGGCACCCTGACTTCAGACTTCCAGCCTACTGGACTGTGAAGATGTAAAATTCTCTCTGTTAAGGCCATCCACTTGTGGTATTTCTGTTAGAGCAGCACTAGATGTTTAAGACAATGGCCAATACTAGTCTGTTTCAGCTCATTAATGCCCAGGATGTCAATGTTTTTGTGTTCCATTTCAATTTTGACAACTCCCAATTTTCTTAGAGTCATACTTCATACATTGCAGGTTCCCATTATTAAAGGATGTTTACAGTTATTTCATCTCGTTTTGAGTCTTGCCATATCAGCTAATGAAGGTCTCAAAGGCTTGACTCCATCTGCATCATTAGACTCTTCTTTGAGGAGGCAACTCTTCCTCAGTCATATTTTGAGTTTCTTCCAGCCTGAGCGGCTCATCTTCTGTTACTGTATGAGATAATGTTCCACTGCTGTTCACAAAGTTTTCACTGGATAATTCTTTCCAGCAGTAGACCACTGAGTCCTTCCTAGTCTGTCTTAGTCTGGAAGCACAGTCAAAATCTGTCCTCCATGGGTGACTCTGCTGGTGTTTGATTAACAGTGGCATAGTTTCCAACATCACAGCAATAGGTAAGCACTCAAAGGTGGCAAAGTGACAGACTGATGGGGGATTCTGTGACTGTTTCATGAAAATATACTCATCACTGGTCATTTATGTCAATTCCAGTTTTTTTGCTAATAAGACAGTTGCTGTTATGAATATACTAGCATTCATATTTGTTGCAGTCATCCATGCTTATTTCTTTATGGGAGAATCAAAAAGATCTCAGCCAAAAGGTATGCAAGTTTTAAGGCTTTTAAAACATACTACCAAATTGTACCAAAAATGTACCAATTTTTGCTTTCTCAGTAAATAGGAAATATTTATTTTTTTCTATACACTAACCCTAAAAGAAGACAAAAAGAAGGAACAGCAAATGTCATTGATCAGAAATAAATTAGCTTGCTATTATTTCAGTTTTCATTTCTTTGATTTTCTCTTCTTTCATATTCCAGACAGAATACACAGGAACCAAATTGACTACATCTGTGGAAAAAGATGATGGAAAAGCTCCGTATTAGCAGTCAGAGCAAGATTAAGTGCTGACTGTGGCACAAATCATCAATTGTTCATATGCAAATTCAAACTGAAACTGAAGAAAATTAGAACAAGTCCACAAGAGCCAAAGTACAACCTCCAGTATATCCCTCTTGAGTTGAAAGACCATCTCAAGAACAGATTTGATGTGTTGATCTCTAATGACCAAAGACCAGACCAATTGTGGAATGACATCAAAGACATCATCCATGAAGAGAGCAAGAGGTGATTAAAAACGCAGGAAAGAAAGAAAAGACCAAATTGGATGTCAGAAGTGACCATGGAACTTACTCTTGGATGACAAGCAGCTAAAGCAAAAGGAAGGAATGGTGAAGTAAAAGACCTAAACAGAAGATTTCAAAGAGCAGCTCAAGAAGACAAAAGAAAACATTATAATGACATGTTCAAAGAGCTGGAAATGGAAAACCAGAAGGGAAGAACAAGTTCTGTATTTCTCAAGCTGAAAGAACTGAAGGAAAAATTCAAGCCTTGAGTTAGAATAATGAAGGATTCCACAGGGAAATTTAAACGACTCAGGGAGCATCAAAAGAAAACGGAAGGAATACACCGAGTCATTATACCAGAAACAACTAGTTGATGGTTAGCCATTTGAAGAGGTAGCACATGATCAGGAACCAATGGTACTGAAGGAGGAGTTCAAAGCTACATTGAAGGCACTGGCAAAAAACAAGGCTCCAGGAATTGATGGAAAATCAACTGAGATATTTCAACAAACAGATGCAGTGCTGGAAGTGCTCACTCATCCATGCCAGGAAATTTGGAGAACAGCTGCCTGGCCAACTGACTAGAAGAGATCCATATTTATGCCCATTCCAAAGAAAGGTGATCCAACCAAATGTGAAAATTACCAAACAATATCGTTGATATCACATGCAAGTAAAATTTTGCTCAAGGTCATTCCTAAGCAACTGCAACACTATATTGACAAGAAACTGCCAGAAATTCAAGGTGGATTCAGAAGAGGATGTGGAACCATGGATACCATCATTGATGTCAGATGGATCCTGGTTGAAAGCAAAGAATACCAGAATATTTACTTGTGTTTCATTGACTATGCAAAAACATTCGACAGTGCGGATCATACTAAATTATGGCTAACATTGTGGAGAACAGTTCCAGAACACTTAATTGTGCTCTTAAGGAATGTGTATATGGATCAAGAGGCAGTCATGTCAACAGAACAAGGAGACACTGCATGGTTTAAACTCAGGAAAGCTGTGCATCAGGGTGCTATCCTTTCACCATATTTTTTTACTCTGTATGCCAAGTAAATAATCCAAGAAGCGGGATTATACGAAGAAGAACGATATCAGGATTGGAGGATGACTCATTAACAGCCTGCGTTATGCAGATGACAGCACCTTACTTGCTGGAAATGAAGACGATTTGAGACACTTACTGATGAATATCAAGGGCCACAGCCTTGAATATGGACTGCACGTTAACATCAGGAAAACAAAAATCCTCACAACTGAACCAGTAAGCAACATTGTCATAAATGGAGAAAAGATTGAGGTTGTCGAGGATTTCTTTTTACTTGGGTCCACAGTCAATGCCCATGGAAGCAGTAGTCAAAAAATCAAAAGACACATTGCATTGGGAAAATCTGCTGCAAAGGACCTCTTTAAAGTATTGAAAAGTAAGGATGTCCCCTTGAACACTAAAATGCGCCTGACCCAAGCCATGGTGTTTTTAATCGCATCATATGCATGTGAAAGCTGGACAATGAACAAAGAAGACAGAAGAAGAGCTGAACTGAACTTTGAACTGTGATGTTGGAGAAGAATGTTAAATGTACAAAAGACCACCAAAAGAACAAGCAGATGCATTCTGGAAGAAGCACAACCAGAGTGCTCCTTAGAAGGAAAGACAGCAAGACTGTGTCTTACATGCTTTGGACATATTGTCAGGAAGGATCAGTCCCTGGAGAAGGACATCATGCTTGGTAGAGTGGAGGGTCAGTCAAAAAGAGGAAGACCCTCGATGAGATGGATGGATTGAGATGGTGGCTGCAACAGTGGACTTACACACAAAAATGATTGTGGACATGGCCCAAGACTGGGCAGTGTTTCATTCTGTTATTCACAGGGTCGCCATGAGTAGGAACTGACTCAACGGCACCTAACAACAACAATATTTCAGTTTTCATTTCTTTGATTAAAGTTATCGTACTATATTGGGATTTCCCCTCCTCCACTTTCCCATACTCAAGATTCTGGAGGAAAGGAACCGAGTCTTGCATTTCTCAGACCAAGAGCAAAAAGTGTCTCTCATTTGCACCTACTAATATTTGTTGAATAAATGAAGGTTACATTAGAAAGACACAGACTAGAAACCCGATGATAAGCAGGTGCTATCCATCACTGGGAATTGGTTACACACATACAGGAACACATGTATACAAAGAATAATTCACACAAAAATAAATGATATAGAGAAGAAATTCATTCTCTGTTTTATAAGGATAATAATAGAACATCTTTCAGAACTAATAAAAGAAATTATATTTTGAATCAGTGAAAATCCTTCTTTTGGAATGGTTGATTGGAAGTGTTTTTATTAATTTATGAATATAGAACTGCCACTTGAAGGTAGGAGCTTCCAAATCCTTTCTAACTCTACTTATGGGTCTGCTGCAATCCACAAAAGAAATGCACATGAAATTAGAGCTGTCCATCACGTCTATCACCACCATCACTAAATCCTCAAACAAAAGTGGAGTCATTGGATAGTGCAAATGGTTAGTGCACTTGGTTGCTAAGTGACAAGTTGGAAGTTCAGCTCCACACAGAGGTACTTTGAAAGAAAAGCCCATAATGTATTCCCAAAAGGTCACAGTCATAAAATCGTATGGAGTATGGTTATTCTGAAACATATAGGCTTACCCTGAGCTGGAAGAGACTTCATGTTAGCTGGTTTGAGGATGTCACTCTAGAGAAAAAACATACACATGATGTGCCCTAGAGTTTGCAGTATTTGTGTATGGATAGTACTCTTCTTCTCTGAGAGATTTTAGCAATTTCTCTGAGTCCTAAGGGTTTTAATATTTCACAAGTATTTGATAAAAGGGAGGTTTTTCTAATGTCTAACAGTTCAAGCACTCTTTCAACCTTAATGCCTATGGTTTAGGGAGTTATAGAAAGTTTTCTTGTTATGGCTTTTTCAGCTTTGTTTTTTGTCTTTCAGGAACTTTTTTCTGGTAGAAAATATACTTCCTGAGTTACTCTTTCATGTTTCCTAACATTGTTTTTTCACCTCTTTGCCTTTTGTAAGTCTCATAACCTGAGCTCCCAAATTGATTATCTGATACTTCTGTCCCTTCATTATACTTTATCACTTGTAATTTCTAAGAACTATGGTCTTTTTTACTCATTGTCCAGTTTTGTCATGTGTATGAAGAGACTAAAAATACCATGACTTGGGGAGATGCACATCTGTCTCCATGGTGACATCTTTGCTTTGTAACACTTTAAAGAGGTGTTTTGCAGCAGATTTACCAATGCAATACAATTATGGTGTTGGCAAAGAATATTTAATATACTGTAGTCTCCAGTGGAAGCCCTGGTGGTGCAGTGGGTTAAGTGCTACATCTGCTAACCCAAAATTTTGGCAGTTCAAGCGCTCCTTGGAAACTCTATGGGGCAGCTCTACCCTGACTTATAGTGTTGCTATAAGTCAGACCTGACTCCATGGCAGTGGGTTTGGTTTTTGGGGGGTGGCCTTCCAGAAGAATGAATTAATCTGCCTTGGAAGAAGTAAAGCCAGAGTGCTCTTTGCAAGTGAGGACGGGGAGACTTCATGTTATGTACTTTGGACAAGTTATCAGAAGGGACTGGTTTCTGGAGAAAGACATTCTTGGCAAAGTAGAGTCAGCAAAAAGAGGAAGGTGTTTGATGAGAAGGACTGACACACCCATTGGTTTCAACAATGGCTTACACATGGCAATGATTGTGAGGATGACACAGGATCAGGTGGTGTTTTGTTCTGTTTGGAACTGACTCTATGACATCTAACAACAACTTGTTTTCCTCTGATTGCCATATTTTTAAATCAAAGTCTGCTTTTGTCTCATGAATACAGAATCTTTTATATGATGATTCTGAATGCATTTGTTTTTTCATGTGTCTCTTTTAGTTCCTTTGATCATCTGATTAGCCATTTTGGTTCATCTTGTTTTATGCTTATGGTATGGTCAGGTATCTGGTAAACTTTTTGACTGATGAACTAAGTTGATGAGTTATGGTAGATTTCCCAGATTTCATTTACAGCTGTGTGGATCTTTTCTCTGAGATCTTTTCTGCTGGATGAGAAGTTCTGTAAGTAAGAGTTTATACAAGGTGAGGGGCAAACAAAAAGATTAGGGCATACCTCTCCATCTGCAGAAAAAGGAAGGGTAGTAAAGCAAGGTACTCCAGTTATAGGCTGTTCAGTCATGTTTTGCTGATTTTTTACTCATTAACTATTGTCCCGACTCGACGGCACTTTGCTTGGCTTTGGCAGACTTACCACAGTTCTTCGGAAAGTTTCCTAGACCTACCTACATGAAAAGAGCCATGAGAGTACTAATAATCAGTTCTGTTTTACTACAGTGTAGCTCTAAGATTTTACAGCAAAGTCAAAAGACAGTGTCACCTTCCTTTTAGTATGTGCAGAAAGTGTGGCAAAATCTTTGTTGGCCACCATTTACCGTATTAATGTTAGTCAGAGACAATGTCATTTTCTATTTGTTTACTTCAGGCTTGATAATTTCTCTGGATCTTCTCTGAATTCTCAAGTGGTTGCCTTCAGCATGAATTTTGGGCTTTGACTTTGCCATACTCTCACTTCTCAATCACTCTAATATAATCCACTTCTCATTTTTCAGAAATTCCTCAAAATCTTATCTGTTCATGATAACCTTTCTTATTTTATGATGCTAGTTTGAATTTATTCTCTGACTTTAAGGTTTGTGGAGCAAAAAGGGAAGCACATACATGTTTGTTTTGCTTCATACTGAAACATAATATATTGATATTAGAGCAAAGACTTCTACTAAAAATGGGGACATAATCCTGAAACCAAACCCACTGCCAAGAAGTTGATTCAACTCATAGCAGCTGTATAGGATGGAGTAGAACTGCCCCATAGATTTCTCAAGGCTGCAGTCTTAAAGGATGCAAACTGCTGTATCTTTATCCCATGGAAAAGCTGTGGGTTTCAACTGACAATCTTTTGATTAGCATCCCAGTGCTTAACCACTGCACCACCAGAACTTCCTGGTGAAATTTAAAACAAAACTTACTGCCCTTGAGTTGATTACAACTCATAGGGACCCTACAGTCTAGAGTAGACTTTCCCCATGGTATTTCCAAGAAGCAGCTGTTCGATCTGAAGTGCAGACCTTTGGGATAGCAGCCATAGTTTTCACTACTCTGTTACCAGGGCTCCTTGGTGAAATAGCCCCATGTCTTTATGGGGTGCAGTTGTACTTTAAAACACGAGTCAGAATTGACTTGACAGCAACTTTTTTGTTTTTACATTTATGTATTTGTCTTCTATCTGAGAAAAATTCACAAAAGTAAAAATCTGCAAGAAAAATACCTCACAAAGACCCATGAAAATGTGAAAAGTGTTGGAGAAATTTCTCCAGCTTTCCAAAGACTGAATATGATTGACCAGAGTGCAGAAGTACACAAGAGTAAGTCCCATTACCCTACAGAATAGCAGATGTGTGCTTCTTCTGGCCCATTTTCCAAGATCACACAATCATGCGACTATTTCCCTATGCATACATGTGCAGCCTCTGACAAATAAGAGACCAGAAGTTTAGTCTCTACAGGATTTGAACCAGAGAATCTCTAGATCCAGGAATGCTCAATTAATAGAGGGTTGTAGTGAAGCAGTCCCTGGTGGGTACAAATGTTTAGTCTGTCCTGAGGCATCTCACAAGAAAGATCTGGTGATCTAATTCCAAAAACTAAGCCACTGAAAGCCCTATGGAGTACAACTCCAAGCTGACAAATGTAGGGTTGCCATGCCATGAGTAATCCCCTCAACGGAAACTGGTTAACTGGTAGTGGGGCAAGAGTCTAAAAGTGTGGGGATTAAAAGGATTATTACATTTTGAACCATCAACTCCCTTACTGATCCTGTTCACAGAATGCCAGCAGTTGGGCATATTACACATATCTTTGTCACTCCTCACCTTGTGACACTGAAGAAACTAAAACTCCCTAGGTAAAAATTCTGAAAAATAACTTCTGAGGGTTCTTCAAAGACTGGGTTTGGCTTCTGGTTACCTGCTGCCATGCCCCATCAATGCACATATGGATTTCCAACATTTAGCGTTTTAGTATAAATGAGCCTCCAAGGACGACTAAAATATTTAAACAACATTTTCAGTAGAAAGGAGACAGAAACTAGCAATTAGAAATAGAGAAGTGTGGAGAAAAGAGACAATATAGGAGGTAGAAGCTTTTAAAATGTAATTAATAGTACAGCAATAAAACTGGAACACAATCTTATTTAAAGGAAACATTCAGAAAAATCAAAAACAAGGCAGAATAAATGGAGATAAGTATATTATAAAATCAACAACAAAACCACATCATATAAGGAACAAGACTGAGACAAGCACTGGACTTCTTAATAGAACACTAGATACTAAAAGACAGTGGGGGCAATATCTTCAATGTTATCAAAGCAAATTATTTTCAATCTAGAAACAATACTCAACCAAACTTTTAAATTCATTGTGAGGATATGATGAATTTATTCTTAGCTTTGCAAAAGCTCAAGAAATACAACTTTCATGTATCCTTTCTTAGAAATATTTTGGAGGATGTGCTTAAGCCAAAGAATAGATCAAGCAAGGCAGAGGATGTGAGATACAGAAAAAGACAGATTCAGCCTAAAGTGCAGCAAAGCTAAAGGAAGTCCTAAGTTTAGACTGGAACAGGAGGAAGGAGGGCTGGAAGGATAGCCTCCGGGAAAATAAAACAGAACTGATAACTCATTTCACATATTTAGATGTCCAAAAAGATTATTTCTAAGTATTTCATAATGTTAAAATAAACCTTCCTTTACATGTGTCTTTGGCAACCCTGGTAGCATAGTGGTTAAAAGTACAGCTGCTGGCCAAAAGATTGGCAGTTCTACTGTCCTATAGGGTTGTTACGAGTCAATATTGGCCACTTGGCAACAGGGGCTTTGGTTTTTTGGTTTACATATTCTTTTCATAGTGACTATTTCTGTACGACATATTCATACATGGTGGATTTGCAAGATTTAAAGAATTCATTAAACTCCGTTATTCAATAGGTACTACAGGTGCATGGTAAAAACAAAAACTTTTTTTAAAAAAAAAACAAACGTAAAAACAAGGTTTATGTTCACCAAAACAGACTAGGCAGTCTGTTATCTAAAATGCTACCAGATCAAGGGATTGGATTATAATTACCATTAGTCACTGTGTGCTTAAGTATAAAATAATCAAATCAAACTCAGTGCAGTCGAATTGATTCCCAGTCATAGTGACCCTATAGGTGAGAGTAGAACTGCCTTATGAGAGTTTCCAAGGAGCGCCTGGCAATCTAAACTGCTTACATTTTAGTTAACCAAGGTAGCAGTTAACCATTATGCCACGAGGGTTTCCTGTGATTTGAGTACAGCAGTCATAATCTTGATATCAAATATCTAATAAAGTTTATGGTACTTTGGGCACAGCATTAGAGTGACTAAGGCAGGTTCTTATGTTACAGGTATTTAAATTTAAACTTGACATTTCCAATGCCTGATAGTTTTAATCTGGAAATTGACACTTTATGTAATATGCAGACTGTCAGATTTTCAAAGAAGGTGGATTTGCAAAATTTTTTATAACACTGGGGTCGTTGTATTATGACAACAGTTACTAAAATGTATGCTCCTTGAAGTCTGGGAGTTTCATTTTCTCTGCTGTGTCCACAGTGGCTGGGTATCCAGCACAGGGTAGGAACTCAGAAAATACTATTTAAATGCCTGTTTTTCAAGTTTAACCAGGAGCAAAGGACATGGGTTTTTAAATGATTTGATAACAGTATTTAAACAAGACAGAGATAAGAACGATTCATTTTAGTTTGCATATAAAACCACTGTCATCAAGCAATATATTGGAGGAGTAATCCCTTGAGTCACACACACCTATCAACTGGATCACATCACACACAAGTCCGAATCTACTTCCTAGTTTTAGCTTTCTCATTCTGATCCCAAGAGCATCTCTGCATCAAGACATCCCCCGTAACACGTAGATAACAAGACTCGGGGTACATTGGTGGTATAGCAGTTATCAGCTATGTCTGCTAAGCAAAAGGTCAGCAGTCAAATCCACCAGCCACTGTCTTGGAAACCCTATGCGGCAGTTGTACTGTGTCCCACATGGTAGCTCAGTGGCACTGGGTTTGGTTTTAGGACACATGCAGTCAACTGGTTTATGCTGTGGTATTTCAGAACTCCTTTAGGAAATGTCAAGAGGTCATCCGTGATGGCTTGGATGAAAACTGAAAGCATGAATATTGCCTCATTTCTTAATTTCAGGGGGAAAAAGATTACTTTTACACACTCACACACACAATCTTAACCAGTGTAGTGAACAGCGGGAAAACTATTTGCCCTCAAAACTATGCAAGCCTATTAAAAACCAAGACAATTTTCATTTTTTTGTCCCAACTGGCAAATACAGTAAATCCTTCAAAAACTCAATAAACCTCTTTCATACTTCATGTTTCTAAAAGTAGAAAACTGAAATATGGTTCTATCTGAAAGTACTGATTTAGCTTATTTACTACTACCTGTTATCAAGAATGTTGGGAAATAAGAATCATATGAGAGAATGTATGTTTTTACAATGGTCATTAATACTACTCACGTAAAAGGGGAACATATCTGTCAAGTTCTGTGGACTCCTGGAATGAAGACGTATTTGTTACTGACTCATGAAATGGACTTTGAAAAACTTCTGAAACAACTTTGTTTTGAAATTTATTTCTAAAAGTCACAGACAAAATTTTAAAAGCGACACATTTATACTGAGGATACATGCATGAGCAAACAAAATAAGCACAGGAATAAAAAAATGAACATAGTAAATTATTAATTAGTATTTTGGATACAAGTAGAATATCACTAAATAAGAACTGTATTTACCTCAGAAACTTATGATAGTATTGGATGATAAAAAAAAAAAAGTTTAGGATAGCCACTTCACTATTCACACTTTAATCAGTGCTGATCAGAAGCTAAAGCAATTTATTTTAGGATAATAAAAGTTTCCATAAAATCATAACTAATTTTCTATTTAATGATTCAGATGATCATGTGTTTTAAGGTGATCTGTCCTCACGTAACGGCAGTTGGGGCAAATCAAACCACAGAGAGCCCTTACAAAGACTAAGCACCAAATGACAAATTTGTTTATGGCTTTAGTTTTGGGCAACCTTAAATATTATTTTGTTTCTATGTTTTCCATTAACACGCAGATAGAAATTATTTCAGGCAAAATTTTTAACATGGAACTTTCAGCTCGAAGATCTTGTCAACTGGTACAAAAATAGCTTTAAAGCAGTTAGAATTTCAGAAGAATCCCAAGCTGGTATGTAACCGGTTACAATTGTAAGCTGAAGAACTGGACCCTGAAAATTCAGCAGGGACAAATGCATAAACTAGAAATAGCACTTTTTTTAAAAAAAAAAGCAGCCATACTTAAACATAATAGATAAAATAACAGTACAGGCTCTCACACACAATCCTTCTATAATTTTCACCCTGTAAGAAATGATTACAATGTCCTTCAGGCTTGCTATACGCCTCGCAGAATCAAGAAGAAACCAACAAGAAATTTGACATCTTGACATCTCAACAATCTAGGAACTATTTTAAAGTAAGCATATACTGAAAGTCTGGAAGACATACTATCATACTTTGAGAAAACACTATTACAGGTAAGCATGTGCTGAAGGCAGTTTATAAATGAAACTTTACAAATCTTATGTTTAAGCATACAACTTATAGAAAAAAAATTTGCTATTGTTCCCAATAGTACAGCATAACACTAACACTACAGTTAAGACTGAAAGCTTCTGTACACAACGTTCATTACACCTCCAAAGCAGCATATGCCTCTTAAAACATTTCCATTTGTTATCTAACACAACCATGGTTTCACGGATTTGTACAAGTCTGAAAAAGCAAAAACAATCTCTTTACCTTACATAGTTTTTAACTGTAAGGCAACAGTTAACCAGTTTCAAGGAATAAAGTTTCATAATCTTTAAAGAAACATGAGTATTAAGCTCCCACAGATGGATGGAAAAGGGTACTGTGGACATGATAACCCTAAAAGGATATTCCTAGCCAGTGTATAAAAGGAGCCAGGAGTATGAAATGTAAATTATCATCCAATCAGTAATAACATAAACTCATATATGAAATACTGATGGCATTTTTCTACTGCAACACTATCCAGTTTATTACTTAGGACTACTCAACCTGTCCTGCAGTTGTTTTGTGTCAATGCAAATCAATACTCAAATAGCAGAGGGCTACCTGAATCACAGTTTTGAAAAATCAGAGTGACTGTATAACTAACCTTATCATTTGCATCCTGAAAATGATATAAACTCACTTTCCTAGCTTCTTAGGATTTTTACCATCTTCAAAAAAAAGAAAACCAGGTAATTCAAATTAAACATGGTTGCCTGCAAGTTCTTTAGTTCTAGAGGAAGAAAACACAAGGAACATTTAGGTTGTTTTGCCGCTGGTCTCAGGTACGTGCTTTATCCATGATAGCACCATTCTAAGCATTTAAATGTGACTTTAACATAACTAAGAATGAAGAAAAAACGGTTGTCTGAATTTTTGAAGCACATTTTCTCCTCTTGGTGGCAGGCTTATGGAAAGTTAAAAAAGAACCGTAACATTTAAAATGAGATGGCCACTCTGACAACATGAACTATGAACAACCTGGTAACAGAAACTGAAGATACGCAACATTGTTCATGAAAAACATAAGTTCTAACTTTTTCTTAATTACTTTGGCTTTTAAATGAAGGTTTGTAGTAAAATGACCTCAAAGATAACTTGAAGTCTCACAGGCAATGTCTGTGCTTTGTAATATAAACGCATTTTATAAGTATTTTTAATTTGAGTATGTTCAAAGAACTAAGGTTTCTTTTTTTCCGTAAAGCTCTAATCCAAGTTATTTGCTTACCTTTTAAAAAATATAATTTAGATCTCTGATGAAGGCGACTTAGCTGGACTAAACTACTTTGATAGCCTTACAGGAGAGTGAGGTTCAGAGAGAGCACTTCCTGAACATGGGTGACCTTTATCAGAACTGATTCTTTTCCCCTCCGAAATAGTTACGTAGATTACAAGATCTTCACTACAAAATCCTGCCAGAATTTCTTGATAGTTGTTTACAGTCACATTTCACCTTAAACCATCAAAGGCAAAGAAAGAATGTAATCAATTGTTCTTCATCTATTTTACCTAAATGATCTCTTAAAAAATCATATGAACAAATTAATGTATAGAAAGCAATTTCCATATCATTATCTGATCTTTTAGCCATAAAGTACTCACTAATTGTAAAAACAGGAAACTTAACCATAAAATGTCAGTCTTGGAATCCTGAATACCAAGACATAAAAGGTTTGTAAATCCAAGACGATACTTAGAAGTTGTGTTTAAAATATATTTATTGTTAAAAGAGACTAAAATCTAGTTACTGCAAAAATTCCCAAAGCTTTTGGCACTGACATTAAAAGAAAGATTTTAGTCTTTTGGTCACTTGACCAAACCCACACCAGACCCACTGCATTTGATGCTGACTCATAGCAACACTATAGGGCAGAGTAGACCTGCCTCATGTGGTTCCCAAGGCTGTACATCTTTTTATGCAAGCAGACTGCCACATCTTTCTCCCATGGAGCAGCTGGTGAGTTTGAACTGCTAACCTTTCAGTTGCCAGCTCAGTACTTAACCACTGCACCACCAAAGCTCCATTTTTGGTCAGTCAAAGCTGCTACTAAATACAACAATAAGTCTTAAGAAAGGGGGAAGATAGTGAGGAACTGAAGGATAGTTAGCATCACATACAATTACAGTTTGAAATAGTCACTTCTGCTAAGGATGTAAAGATAAAAGAAACATTTCCTCCCACCCCTTCTTTTTTGAAGAGGATCCCCTAAACAGAAATAATTCCTTTAAGTTACTCAGAGTGGTGTTGCCTGGCAGCGGTTTCAATTTCCTAGGCCAATCTTCAATCAGAATAATTAAGTAACCTCACGAGGAATAGTCATACACGGCAAGAGGGTAAAACAGCAGGGCAGTTCTATGCACGTTTCAGAAAAAAAAAAACACAACAATTTTAAAGAGAGCCTTCAGGTTTCAGGTATCCTAGTACATTCTAAACCTAAGTTTTACTTTATACTGTTGGTGACTAAAATTAACAGTAAGTTTCGCAGT
The DNA here is from genome assembly GCA_028571685.1 of Heterohyrax brucei. Taxonomy (NCBI): domain Eukaryota; kingdom Metazoa; phylum Chordata; class Mammalia; order Hyracoidea; family Procaviidae; genus Heterohyrax; species Heterohyrax brucei. Next base: position 112,644,605 of record CM053148.1, read on the forward strand.
GGTGTTCCCCCCGCCCACGGCTATATACATATTGCAAAACTATTCTGCATCACATGATTTTAACAAAATAAATATAAAAATGAGCCACACAATAACACATAACTTTAATACTCCACATTATTTATCTTGATCACAATGATGGTAACCTCCCTGTCAACAATCTTGTGAGTTGAGGAGCTGATTTTCATTCTCATACCCATCAGGCAGATATGCCCTCCGCAGCTGGTCAGACTTAGGTATGGAGCCTCCATTCTTCACATGGCGAGACAGGAAAGCACGGACTGCTGGGTGATCAGCCTTCTCCAGTGGGATGTTGGCTTCCAGGCACATTTTCACAAAGTCCTGGATAACACTGACTTTCTCTGTTTGTGCAGTACTGTTGCACTGAAGAGATGCAGTTAGGGGCCTCTGCTTCTTTCTCACATTTTGCTCTTCAAATTCTGCCTTTCTTTTGGTATGAGTCTTAGACTTGAGGTGGTCACTAATGGCAGACTTGCGAACATGATTCAGAACCACATTGCAAGAAGTGCAGAAGAGTTTCCCTCCATCTTCATGCAGCTCACCCCCAAACTCAGTGACTCGATCCAGGGGAGTCACATACAAAGCAGTCTTAGAACGGTTTCGAGCAGGCGGCGCTGTTACTACAAATCGTTCCATTCTGACTTTGAATAAGGATCTTTAAAGAGAAACAAGAGTATGAGTGTTGTAACAACTGAGATTGAAGATTTCAAAAAACTTAATGCATATTAAAAAAATTTGTGTCTATTTAAAACTTACCTGGACATAGGTAAGGGAAGGCAAAAACCAGGTCAAGTTACTATTAAAATAACAACTAGGCCCATTCTTGTTTTTCATGAAATTGAAATAAATGAGTGTTATGAATAAAGAATTTAAACTATCCCAGATACTACTTATCTTTTAGGAAAACTTACCATGGGTCAACATTTGCGTGTTTACTAATCTTATTCAGCTTAAAAAAAGCTTCTTTGGCTTCACAATCTTAAGACAACTGATTTCAGGACTAAAATTGTGGAGAATTTGTACCCCACTCTCATTTGAACAAGTGGGCTGTTAAACTTGCATCATTTTATATGAAAATGAAACAAATTTTGAAAGTTGCTATGATGACAAAATAGTAAAAACTGAAAAAGAACATAGACCAAATGCATTTAAATTCTAAATAAAAATATAAAGTTCAAAGTCACTTATTTTTTTAGAGCATATAACTGGAATTCACTTGATAGCAATGGGTTTTATACCTCTCCTAACTTTCCTATGGAAACCCTGGTGGTTAGTGGTTAAATGCTAGAGCTGCTAACCAGAAAGTCGGCAGTTCAAACCTACCAGGCGCTCCTTGGAAACACTATGGGACAGTTCTACTTTGACGAGCAGGGTCGCTATGAGTAGGAATTGATTCAGTGGCAGTGGGTACCATGGCAGTAAGCGTTAAGTTTTCTAAAAACGTGATAAACAAGATACGGAAAGTGCTTTTTTCTAGTATCTTTATTCCTCATTAAATATTAATTACATTTGTTAATATGTTTTACTTATTATCAAGTTAGAGTAAAACCAAAAACTTAACATACTGCCTGTCATACAACAACCAAATAATGCTGATAGACTAACACTGTTTACCACTTATCCAAATTTTTATTTAACTCAGAGGCAGTGTAATAATTTTGAGTTTATCCTAACAGCAAACTTTTACGATCTTAAGACTAAGTGCTAAAATCATAATGTTACAGGCATAAAAACTTAAGCTAATCATCACATTAAGTCTGTGCCAACTACTCACAACCATTATTTATGTCTTAGCTGTTACCTGGGGCCATGACTTTATGCTAGAGTCTTATAGATAATTTAGTTAATCTACATTTAAGAAATTAAAATGCATTTGCTAACTAAAAATGGAATTGTTTTGCTTAAATACACTACCAATGTGTGCTACGAAGGACTGTACTTTTTAAGTGTGATCAGAAGCAACGTAGTATTTCATTAGTCTGTAGTACAGAACAGCTAGGCAAAGAACGGTGGTTTGAAATGAACCAATGGTTTCAGGAAAGAAAGGCTCAATGATCTCTTTTGTACAAATCACAGTCAGGAAAATCATATGGAGCAGTCGTTCTACTTTGTAACACACTGAGACCATGCACTGGAACTGACTGAACCATAATGGGTTTGTTTTTAACAGTGACTCCGTCTCAAAACAACTTTAAATTGCTAACACTTGTGGATATAAAGAATCTAGGGAGTAACTCAACATTTCATAGAAATTCTGGAAAGCAACATAAATTCTAACTTTCATGTAGATACAGTGTGTTGTGTTTGATTTTTTTATCCACTTAGATTTTTTTTTTCAAGCATGTATTTTCTGTGCAAAATAATGTATTAGGCCACAGGTTTACAATGGCAGGTATGGCAAATTTGATTCCTCTATGAAGTTAGTGAATTACTATCATACACATTTGTATTTTAAGTTAATGACATGTGTTTTATACTCCTATGGTGAGCTCATTCTAATTATGATTAACGGTTCTAAGCTATCTAGGAAAACACAGAGTATTTTTGTCCAGCAGTAATTAGCTCTTACTTTCTACAGAAAATATATTCTGCCCCTAAATATTTAAGATTTTAAACTGTGGAACAACAAAAGCACATTATTTCTTAACATGTAAAATGTTCAACTCCTTGTGCTAATGTGAAAGTTCTACACATACCAATGTCTTGTAACTTTCAAAAGGTCTGTTTGTGCTATTGCAGAGACAATTATCCACCCAGTAGAGGATGCTCGAGTTTACAGACTCAGAACAAAAAGTGTTTCCATAAAGAATTTTTCCCTCTCAAACAGATAAGTCAGTTAAAAAGCTAACAACAAGAATTAGACAACAAGAGAGACAAAGCTAATCCCTTACTAAACCAAAATAAAATTCAGCAGAACTTTAAAGTTTTTACCGGGTTAGTCTCCACGAAAAACTAGAGGCGCATCAATCCCTGGCACTTGCCGTTTGTTCAAATCTGGAGACGACTCCAAATCAGTTTTTCAACAAGTGGTGATGCAGAAACAGTTTCTGGGCTTGCACCCTATCTTTCCCGCGGTACCGGACAGTCATGCCTTTACTATAAAAGAAGAAAAACAAACAGAGAGAAAAAATGGGGGAAGGGCAGAGAAAAGGAAAAAGGGTGGACGAAAACATGAACAAGAACGTCAACCACTACCATGCAGGGTGTCTCTAAAACCGTTTGGTTAAATCACTCCACGCGACAGCCCCGATTCCAAAGCTTACCACACAACCCCAATTCGCAGGTCCCTCCTAGGTTGTCCGTCCCGCTCCCCATCTTCTCGTGCTCCTCAGGCCCTAGGGTTTGAGCAGGGGAGGGAAAAGGCGGGGATCGAGACGTTCCCAAGAGTCCGAACTCCCACCTCCCGAATCGAACCCAACACGCCAGCACGCCGGCGCTGCACCGCCCCGGCCCCTGTAGCTGAGCAGGGCTGAGTCCCAGCTGACCCGGGCCCGGGAACTGGACAGCGGAGTTGGCGGCAGTCTCAAGGGAGGAGGCTGTAGGCGCCAGCGGAGGCGGCCGCTGTCAGACTTCCCGTCTCCCCCCTCTTCCTCCCGCCGACATCAGTACCACGGCCCCGCCCCCAGCTCCAGCTTCGGGACGGTAGGCCCAGGGCCCATGGCCCGCACCAACGGCCAGGCCCACCCTTGGCCTCCCCAGCTCCTTGGTACCGTGTGATCGGGTCGGCCCGCTACAGGAAGTGGATGAGACGCAGCTGGGAAGGAAAGGGGAAGAAAGATAAGGAGCACTGGGGAGAGGGAGAAGGACGACTAGTTGCTGTCGCCGCCGCCGCCGTTGCCTGATCCAGCCCCGCGGCGGCCGCCGTGTCCCCCGCCGCGCCCCGTCCTTCCGCACCGCCTATGGCAGAGCTCGGTAGGCGGTCCCCAACAACCGCCGAGCAGTATTGACCAATAGACGGCGTATCTATCAAACAGACAGCTAAGGAGACCAATGGTAGTGGAAAGGCGGGCATAAACATGACTGACGGCTATGTTTTGCTAATGAAAACTGGGGGCGTGGGTGGGCGGAGCCGGAAGTAGAGCCTAGCCGCGGGGCCCCTGTCCGGCTGAGGCGGGGAGAGAAGGGGGAGGGAGCTAGAGGAGGAGGAGGAGGAGGTTAGCCAAGGCAGCTACAGCGGCGGCGGCGCAGTGGTGGTACGCGCTGGGCGGCGAGAGCCTCATGGCGGAGGAAGAGAGCGACCAAGAGGCCGAACGCCTCGGAGAAGAGCTCGTTGCAATTGTGGAGTCCCCACCGGGGCCTGAGAGGCTTAGGGCTGTGGGTGACGGCGGAGGCGGAGGTGGCGGCGTCAGCTGCGGCGGTGGCGGCGCCGGAATCAGCAGTCGGGATTACTGCCGACGCTTCTGTCAGGTGAGGCGCCCGTCGGCCGCCCCGTCTCGTCACCTCCGGCCCAGGGTCTGTCTGCGTCTCTTGGCCGTCTCGCCCCCGAGTCTGGGCTCTGTCCAGTGCTCTGGCTACTGCTCTTGTCTTCCATTCTACAAGGAGGGTGAAGCTTCCTTCTCCACTGATCAAGCTTGGGGTGGGGGCTGGGGGAGCGGGACCACGGTGACCAGCAGTCTTAGGGTTGTCGAGGAGTAAGGGTTTGTCACCGACGCTGGAAGGAGGGAGACAGGGTCAGCTGCCAGGAAAGCTCTGTACTGACATGTCTCTTATATCCTAAACAGACCCTTTCCTGCCTGAGGGTCCTGCTTTTCTTGTCTTCCCTGCCCTGTTCTCTTTACCTCATTTGGACCCTCTGTAACAGTTCCTGCTTTCCCTTCTCCGCCCCTGGCTTCTGGATTTTCCCCACTTTTTCTGGGATGGAAGGCTTGTCACCTCTCTAACACTCCCTCTCCTGTCACCTCTTCCCCTCCTCGTTTCCTAGGGTCTCCTGTCATCCCCTCTCGAGATCCCATTGGGTCACTTCTCCAGTTGGCTTCAGGTTGACCCACAGTGACTTTTGGGGGCTGGCAGGGGGAGCGGTTAAGGCCGTGTGATTGTCATCTTACTGGCTTCGTCGCACTTCCCGTAACACACAGTCTCCTAATTAACCGAGCTGTGAGAAAGTCGTTTTCCTTAAACTACTGCTGTAGTTGCATACCCTTGCCTTTTATGTTGCAATGTATTTTAGCCTGTGAAATAACTGTCGGAACGGTGAGGGTACGAATTTTTTTTTCCTTTATTCTGTCGACTGGCAGGGCGATTTGACACAAAGTACTTAATGTAATACAGTGTTCCAACACCAGAGTACTTATCTAAGGTAAAATTTGTGTAATCTGCATTCAAATCAATATATATTTTTAATTTGAACTTTTGTTCTCACGTGACACTTGTTTTGCAGGGAAAAAAATTATTTCTCACCTTTTTTCTTGTTTAAGTATAGAGTTAAGACCCTGGCTCCACCCCTTTCTAGTTTTGTGACATTGGAACAAATTACCTAAACTCTCTGTGCCTCAGTTTCCTCTTTTGTCTAATAGGGCCAGTAGTTCAATGAGCGAATATGTAAAGGATTTAAATCAGGTATTAATTTCATTCTGACACAAGGAGGAGTTAAAAGTTATCTGGAACTGACATCATGTTCATTGACACTGATTTTATGCCCTTCCAAGCATTGAAAGGATTTAAAAAATTGTTGTATTTGTTCTTAAACTTTGTTTCAGGAAGCAGTATAAGCATAGTTACAAAGAGTAGAGTTGACATTTTCAGTTAAGCTTTTAATGCTGTAATTTAAATTATCTCTTGACTTCATTTTTTTTTTTTTTTTGGACCAAATGTCACAGGTGAGTTGGTGGTTTGTAGGTGAGTTTATAGGTAGAAATTGCCTTGGTGTGGAGAGTGTGTTAGTTTTTGTTGACATTGCTGTGTATTTAGTGACCTTCTTGAAAATGTATTTTATTTTTGGTATTGTATTCACTGGATTTAGAGATTCGTTGTCTTTAGAGCACTTGTTTTCCAGCTATGTGTTTCACATTTACCAGCATGAGTTGCCTTCAAATCGTTTTTGACTCATGGCTGTCCGAAAACGATGCTAATAGTATGCTCAGTATCTGCAGGCAATTTAAACTTCTGAAAACTAGTTTACAATTGATCTTTTCTAATATATTGATTGACAGAAAGTATCTTTATTTTTTCTGTTTTGTCTTTACTGTTGTAAACGCGCAACTTGGTTTTTGGTTATATTCATGTTTGTTAATTTGCTTGATTAGATGGCTGTATATTTAGTGAACTGTCACCTACTTAAGTGCATGTTTTCTGTTTTATGATTACTTGCAATTAACTCATTTATTGTTAATTGCTGTAGAATTTGAGATTCGAGGGCCAAATCGACTTGAAGAATGTTTAACTGTTCTTATTCTGTTTACTTGAATTAAAATTAAGAATAAATAAGATATCAAGTTCCCCTACTTCCTAAATATTTTTGGAAATTAAACAGCAAAAACTTACAGAATTTTCATTTTATATCGTGAAATTATGCGTGTATGCTGACATACTTATGTGTCACCAGCTTTTACCTGAAACCTTAGATGTCTAAGTTATTGCTAGGTGTATTTCCAGAGTTCCTGTCCTGGAACCATCTTGTGGCTAAGCTTTGTGAAGTCCTTTTCTGTATCAGCACTGTAGACGGAAAAAATGATTACCATCACCAGTTGAATTTTTTCCACTGATTAATAAATTCTAGTATAGTTATGCTCATGAGAGCTCTAGTGACACAGTAGTTAGAGCTCTCAACTGCTAAATGAAAGGTCAGTGATTTGAACTTCCCAGCCGCTCTGTGGGAAGAGACATGACAGTTGGCTTCCATAATGATTTCAGCCTGGGAAACTCTATGTGGCAGTTCTGTTCTGTTCTGTAAGGTCACTAGAACAGGAATTGACTCAATGGCAATAGGGTATAGTAATTCTCAGTTTTATTTGATGGTGGGGGTAGTGGTGGGTTATATAATCTAATTTTCACTCAAACATTGTTTAAAGATTACTTCCTGATATTTTCTGAGAGTGATATTAATTAACTTGCATTCGTTAGTAAAATAAATAAGATGGATAACATGCACTTAGGTAGGTAACAGTTAACAGGATTATACACACAGCCTTGAGTTGAGAAAAAAGTGCTCCAATTTATCTTCTTTCTTTAAAGGGAAATATAAAGCAGAATTTCGTGGCATTTAGTTATGTGGGTAATGGGAAAGAGGAAAGAACTCTTCAAGACAGGTTCTTGTATCTTTTACTGAGAGGAAAAATAAAGTAGAAGACAATAGATAATACAAGTGATAAAAGTATTCACTACGTTTGCTGATAATACTTTGTATATGAGAAATTAAAAAAGTAGTTCCCTAGGCTTAAATGGTTTTTGAGATGATAGATTTAGAAGATTGACAGTGTGTATTTCCAGATATTTACTTGGTGCTTGCTAGTAATGTTGGAATAACCACCTTTGTTGCATCCTCCCTTGGCTCCTGTTAGTAGACTCAACAAATGTTTCAGTAGAATTGGCCCTGATACTTCCTTATGCTTTATGGATGAAAGGAAACCCTGGTGGCGTAGTGGGTTAAATACTACCTCTGCAAACCAAAAGGTTGGCTGTTCAAATTCTCCAGGCAGTCTTTGGAAACTCTGTGAAATGGTTCTTTTCTGACCTCTAGAGTCACTATGAGTCGGACCTCACTCAACAGCTTTGGGTTTGGTATGGATGAAAGGATGGGGAAAGTGATTTGAGGGCCTACTAGCTCATGCTGTGCAGCAAAGCCCTTTAGGTAGGTCTGAACAAATATCCCTAATTTCTGGTAAGTGGACAAGCTGGGATTTGAACTCACTCATCAGTTTCTGTTGAAAGGCAGACGGAAATTACAAATGTCATAATTATAAAGTGAGTTAACTATCTGGCAATGTAGTACAAAGAGAATAAAAAAGTTACTGGAGGTATTCAGGGTATCATGGATGAAACAGTTTTAAAAGTACTCTTTCATTATGCCACAGATGTAGGAAAAAAAATTCAAGAAAAACAAAATTATGGTCTCTCTGACTTAGAAGGTCCTGTGGAGATTTTTCTGATTTCTGATGGTTATAATAAGTCAACTTATTTTCTTGCTAGATATATATCTTGATTTTTTTTATAATGCACTGATTTGTAAACTTGGTAAGATAAGGTACTTTCCTCTTAGCTTAATGCCAAAGTGAATATTGAAAAAAAAAATCTGCCACTGAGTTGTTTCTGACTCATTGTGACCCTATAGGGCAGAGCAGAACTGCCCCACAGGGTTTCCAAGGACTACTTGGTGGATTTGAACTGCTAACCTTTTGGGTAGCAGCCATAGCACTTAGAATTACAGTGAGTGATAAATCCGACTTGACGGCTTTTGGCTGGCTGAGTGATAAATAAGTATTTGTAGAAACCCTTCGACATGTTAATTAGACTTCTAATTACACTATGCCAGCCAGCCAAGTGCCGTTGAGTTGATAGAAATTTCATGAGGTGGTTGTGAGTCTGAAATGAGAATGAAGGTAAAGTGCTTAGCAGTGTGTCTAGCACATGTTATTGGGTGATATCAAGTCTCTTTCAGCTTATAACGACTGCAAGTGGCAGAACTGCCCCATCGAGTTTTCTTGGCTGAAATCTGTGTGAAAGCGGATTACCAGATCTTTTTCCTAAGGAGCTACTGGGTGGGCTCGATGCATCAACCTTTCACTTAGCTGAGTGCTTAATTGTTTGTGCCACCTGGTGTCCTTAACAAGCACATAAAACCTCAAAACCTGCTGTTGACAATTCCATTCTGACTCATGGTGAAGGATCCTGTAGGACAGAGTAGAGCTACCCCACGGGGTTTCCAAAGCTGTAAATCTTTGCGAAAGCAGACTGCCACTTACAAGGAGTGGCTGGTGTGTTCAAACTGCTGACCTTTCTGTTAAATGCTTAACTGCTAGTGTCACCAAGCAAGCGCATAGACAGGCTTAAATAGAGAGAGGCTATTAATATTTCTCCCATGTGAAATCCTTGGAAGGTTTAAGAGCAACATTTGAGATAACCTGATTGTACATGACTTATAGTTTGTATTGTACAGTAAACTTCAGAGAAAATATGGAAATGTTATGATTCTAAAATCATCTGTTTAACTGGAAAAGCCACATGCTGCTGGTGAAGCATTAAATAATATTCAAAGACAAGTATTTTTCTTTTCTAGGGCAAGAGATTTTTACTCTGCAAGGAACATTTGTTGAAGTTTGAAGACATTTTTACTTGCCACAGTTGGAGGCTGTTACTGGCATCGAGTTGATAGAGGCCCAGGATGTTGTTGAAAATCCTAGAATGCATAAGACACCCCCCACAACAAACGACCATCTAGCCCCAAAATCTGAGTAGTGCGGAGGTTGGGAAACACTGCTATCCCCTTACTTTGGGACTCAGGGGAATACTTTATATCACTAATGCTAGTACAAATTGCACATACACAAAAAAATTAGTAACTCTTAAATAATTAAAAAAAATATATTGTGCTTTAAGTAAAAGCTTTCAGTCCAAACCAATTTGCCGTATAAAACCCTGAACACATACCACTATGCAACTCTTAACTCCTGTCCCCTGACATTACCCAATGACAGCATGCTCCTCCTTCTCACCCTGTACTTCCTGTATCCATTCAGCCAACTCCTCTCTCCCTCCACCCTGTTACCTTGCTTCTAGAGAGGAGCTCCTTAAGCAGCCTCACATATATATATTTGAGAAGTATATTCTTCACTAGCATCACACTGTCTTTATGCTCCAGTCCAATCCATGTCCTTGGTACTGATTTTAGCTCTGGGCTTACAGTCCAAGGGCCACGACCTTAGGGGAACCTCCAGTCTAATGGATTGTCAGATGTGGTCCTTTAATAGAGTTCTGGTTCTGCACACCTGTTTTTCTTCTGCTACATTAGGGACTTTATGACATTGTGTTCCCTGTCAGGGCAATCACTGGAGGTGGCTGCACACCATCTAGTTTTTCTAGTCTCATATTGATGTCATGTCTGGATCATATGGCACCTTCTGTCTGATGGACTCATGTTTTCCTCATGTCCTTGATGTCTTGCCTTCTGTCCTTCCTTCTGTCCCTCTGCTCCAGATGGATGGAACCAATTGATGCTACTTAGATGGCCACTTGCTAGCTTTTAAGATCCCAGATGCCACTCACCAAAGTGGTATGCAAAACATATTCTTAAAAAAACTTAGTTATGTGATTAGCCTAGATATTTCCTGAAACTGTGGTCCCCAGGCATCTGTTCCTGCTACTCCAACCTTTAGAATGTTGAGTTGTGGCCAAGAAGGCAGACCAGTTTAACACCTCCTGTGGCCCCTAACAAGAAAGACCTCGAAGAATGAATGAATCCGGTATATATGATATCCTAAGAGCCCTAACCATCAAAAGCAAAGATGAGAAATTAGACTGAGTAAAGGAAGAATACCTCCAGAAGCACATAGGACCCCATAGCCCTGACCTACCAGGAAGTAGCCACGGCTACAGCATGTGAGTTGGTGGCCGTTCCCCTCAGCGGAGGTGATTGTTTGCAGAATCCAGTAGGGCTTCTAGAGCTGGTGAGAGACGGCACTGAATCCATGAAAGCTAAGTTTTTGCGTGTGGCCTGCCACATGTGGATATGAATCTTTCATTTAGTATGGATCTGTCGCCCTTCTCATGGTGTCCCACCCCTTCCCTGAAGTTTGCAAAGTGCTAGAGTGTGATGCTGTTAACTGAACTGGAAGTCAGACTCTTCAAGCCCACTCTGAGCTATTTTTCCTCCTCTCTTCTCGGTACTGCCTCTGGCTCTGGGCTGGAAGTAGGAATGCTTAAGTCTGCTGTGAGCCATTCTGTGAGACTCAGGGGGTAACCAATTAGTACACTTGTAGAAGGGGAGAAGAAGAAAAAAAAGATTTTTTTCTGCCAGCTCCTTTAACCCAGAAAATCAGGGCAGAGGCTTTTTTTTTTTTTTGCCTAGATTGAGACATTAGGGGGTACATCAACCTCACAGATACTCAGGGATGGCTGTAAGTCACCTGCCTTTCTCAGAGGCTTCAGTGAGACTCACATACCAATCACCTCTGCCCATCTAAGACAATAGGCCAGAGCCTGCACCACACACTAGGCAACAGGCCACTTGGACAGCTGAGTGGAATCCTTAACTACAATTTACTGATGGCTCAGTAACAGTAGTCCATATCAGAGCACTCAAAGGGCATATACCATGATCTCTTCAGAAAGCTCCTAAAGCAAAGAATAATATTTTCCAGAGGAAGAGAAATTTCTGGAATTCTCAGAGGTAGAATACAAAAGATTAATACTCAGAACTCTTGAAGAAATGAGGAAGGAGATGAGGCAAAATGCAATCAAGCATAGTAACAGCAGGCTGTGAGAAAGTACTGAATGCCAAGAATTAGAAATGGAGAAAATTAATAATAAAGTTACAGAATTAGACAACTCAATACAAAGGAGTAGACCTGAGGCAGTGGGAGCTCAAATTAATGAGACTGGATAGAAACTATGTGACATCAGCATATTTGAGGGAAAATTGGATAGAAGAATTAAAAAAAATCAAAAAACAGTAAGAATTATATGGAACTCTGAAGAGGAATAATCTGTGAGTGACTGGAATACTAAAACAATGGGGAATAACAGAGAATACAGAGTGAATTGTGAAGATTTGCCAACAGACAACTGCTTTGATTATCTAGAAAGATGAGAAGATACCCAACTGAGATGCTCACTGAACTCCACACAAGGTAGATCCCAAAAGAAAGATACCATGGTATATTAACATCAAACTTGCTGAAACAAAAAATGTGAAGACACTTTCTAAAGTGGCTAGGAATAAGTGAAAAATAACCTACAAAGGAGAATCCATAGGACTAAGCTTGGACTATTCACTGGAAACTATGCAGGCAGGAGGCCAGTGGGATGACATATGCAAACCCTTGAAGAAAAATAATTGCCAGCCAAGAATTATGTATCCACAAACTGTCCCTCAAATATGATGGCAAAATTAGGGCATTGCCGGATAAACAGAAGTTTAGGGACTTTGCAAAAACCAAACCAAAATTACAAAGAAAAAATAAAGGAAGTTCATTGGTTAGAGAACCACTAATACCAGGTAACAACCCAAGACTGAAACACTGAACGCAGCCACTGGATATCAACCAAATACAAGAATCATGAAAATAAATTAGGGGTAAAACACTGAAAATAGAGAAACAGAGATGTCATTATGTAAATATTATAAAGAGTGACTCTTCTATATGAAGAGGAAGTCAAGGCAATACAGAGAAGTTAAAGACTGTTTTAAATTTGGAAAAACAAGGATAAATATGGTAAGCACAAAGGAAACTATCAGTCCTATTCATCAAAATCAAAAGAAGTATCAACAAATGAAAAACTACCAATACTGAAAAACATGAAAACACAAAGAAAAAACACTCAGCAAAGAAAATGAAATGAAACAAAGGAATCATCTAAAACACACACGCAAAAAGACATCATAATGACAGTACTAAGCTCACAAGGGCAGCCACACGGATACATGTACACCAGTGTTTACTGCAGCACTGTCCACAGTGGCAAAAAGGTGGAATCAACCTGTGTGCACGCCAGTGGATGAATGGGTAAACTGTGGTATATTCATACAATGGAATACTATACAGTGGTAAAGAGCAACAATGATTTTAGGAAACAACATGGAGTCATCTGGAACAAATGCTGAGTGAAATTAATCAGTTGTAAAAGGACAAATATTGTATGACACCATTAGTTTAAGGACTTAAGATTTAAGCACAGAAGAATCTCTGATAGGTGAGTACAAGAGGTGGGAGGGAGGAAGAGGGGTACTTATAGATTAGATGTTGTTGTTAGGTGCCATTGAGTTGGTTCTTACTCATAGTGACCCTGTGTACAACGGAATGAAACACTGCCCATTCCGTTGCTCCTGGTCCACAGATGCTTCAGCCCATCATTGCAGCCACTGTTAATCCAGGGTCTTCCTCTTTTTCACTGGCCTTTCACACTACCAACTATGATGTCTTTCTACAGGAACTGTTCGTCCAGACAACCATAGATTAGACAGTAGATAGGAATTAGGTGAAGGGAGTGACAGTGCGCAGTAGAAGGCAGATTGGCACAACTGGACTACATCAAAAGCTAAAAGATTCCCTAAATATAACCCAGCATTTAGAAAGACAGAGTAGTATGGATGGAGGTCTGGGAACTGTGGTTTCGGGGGACAACTAGGCTAATTGGCATGGCTAAGTTTTTTTTTTTTTTTTTTTTAAGAAAGTACCCTGTATTCTTGGTGAGTGGCATCTGGGGTCTTCAAAGTAGCAAGCTGCCTTCTGGTATCTGAGGTCTTAAAAGTAGCCAGCTGTCATCTAAGTAGCATCAATCGGTCCTGGTCCCCCTGAAGTGAAGGAGAATGAAGGACATCAAAGACATGAAAAAAGTATGAGCCCAGCAGAGGGTGCCTTTTGAGCCAGAGATCACATCACCATGAAACCAGAAGAACTGGATGGTGCCTGGCCACCATCCAGTGACTGCTCTGACTGGGAACACTACCTAAAGTGCCTGAGGTGGCAGAGGAAAAATGAGTGTATAGAACCAGAACTCTTAAAAGACCACATTTGATGGTCTGTCGGATTGGAGGGTCCCCTGAGGACATGGCCCTCGTCTCTGTTACTCCAGAGTTGAAACCAATATGGAAGCCAGCTCTTCAGAGAAAGACTGGAGTAGACTGTAAGATGTAGAGTTATGCTGGCAAAGAATTTGCTTTTTGGCTTAACTATATACGTGAGGCTTTTTGAGCAGCGGTTGTCCACAGCTGAGATGAGATGGTGTAAGGAGGACAGGAGTTGGTTGAATGGATGGGGAAAGTACTGGGTGGAAATGAGGAGTGTGTTTAGAGGGCAAGGAGAGTAGTTAGATTTGCTCAGGGGTGTAGGTATTGGGTTTCATAGGCAGATTGATTTGGATTGTAAACTTATATTTAGAGCACAATACAATTAAAAAAAATCATACCCTTGGAAACCTATGGGATTGTTTTAGTCTGTCCTGTAAGGTTGTTGTGAGTCAGAATGAACCCATATAGTATATGCAAACAAGGACACATTCTGAAGTAATGGTTTTGTCAATATAGTTACCAGTTGCCATGAAGTTTATTCTGATTGATGGTGACTGCATATGTGTGTCAAAGCAGAATAGTGTTCTGTTGGGTTTTCAGTGGCTGCTTTTTCACAATTGGATTGCAGGGACTTCCTTCTGAGGTACCACTGGATGGACTCTAACACCAGCTTTTTGGTTAGCAGCCAAGTATGTCAACTGTTTGCTACCTAGGATCTCCTTGTTAATGTGTAAATACAACTTAATGAAAATCTTCAAGTAAACAATACTTTAAAAAATATGTTGGATTGTATTTAGAAAACATTTTGGCTCTTGGTATAGTCTCGTTGTGCTAACCTTTCTTCTGCTGTATTCTGTCACTCCCTTCACTTAACCCAATTCCTTTCTACTCTCTATGCTTCCTCCATCCCCACCCTTGCAACTAAAGAGATTTCCTTCTGTGCTTAAACTATTAAGTTCTTATAACAGTGGATTCATACAATAGTTGTCTGTTTGCACCTGATTGCTTTTGCTCAGTATCGTGTCTTCCAGATGACTCTGTTACGTGATTTTGCCTAAAATCATTCTTTATCATGTTTAGTATTACATTGTGTGACTATTCGTAGTTTGTTTATCCATTCATCAGTTGATGAGTACTTAGGTTGATCCCGTTTTTTTGCTGTTGTGCATAGTGCTTTAATAAATATTGGTATGTAGTGGTTAAGTGCTATATCTGCTAGCCAAAAAGTCGGCAGTTCAAATCTACCAGGTGCTCCTTGGAAACTGTGAGTCAGTTCTCCTCTGCCCCATAGGGTCACTATGAGTCGGACCTGACTTGACAGCAGTGAATGAGTTTGATGTACCTGTTCACGTGATAGCTCTTATTTCTTCTGGCTGTATTCCAAGTAGTGAGATTGCTGGATTGTATAGTGTTTCTATTTCAAGCTTTTTAAGAAAATGCAAATAGATTTCCCAAGTGGTTGTACCGTTTTACATTCCCATCAACAGTGTGTTAAGTTCCAGTCTCTCCACAACCTCTCCAATATTTACTATTTTGTGTTTGTGGGTTAATGCTAGCCTTGTTGGGGTGAGATTGTATCTCATTGTAGTTTTGGTTTGGATTTCCCTGGCAACTGATGACTATAAGCATTTGCTCCCATATGTGTTAGCATCATGAATGTCTTCTTTGGTGAAGTTACAGTTCATATCGTTTGCTGATTTTTTGTTTTTTGGTCCTTTTCTTGTTGAGGTTTTGCAGCACCCTGTAGATTATGGAAATTAGATGCCAGTGGGATTCATGTAGCCAATTTTTTTCCTCATCCTATAGGTAGTTTTTTTACTCTTTTAAAAGGTGAACTCTTTGGATGAGCATAGGTATTTGATTTTTAGGAGTTCCTTGTTTTCTGTTTTCTGGCGTTTGTGCATTGTTAGTGATATTTTTTTAGTCTGTTTATGTTGTGTGTTAGTACTTCCAGTGTTCCCATTTTTTTTGTTCCATAATCTTTATTATTCTAGATTTTATATTTAGGTCTTTGATCCATTTTGAGTTACTTTTTGTGCATGGTGTGAGATAGTGATCTTGTTATTTGCAGGTAGATATCCAATTATGCCAGTACCACTTGTTAAAGAGACTGTTTTTTCTCCAGTTTCCGGCATTTGAACCTTTGTCAAATACCATTTGCTCGTGGGGGATGATGTTATATCTGGATTCTCTTTATTTGTTCCTTTGGTCTGTGTATCTGTTTCTGTACCATTACCAGAATGTTTTGACTACTATACAAGTGTAATAGTTTCCAAAATCAGGCAGAGTAAGGCCTCCCGCTTCGTTTTTCTTCAGTAATGCTTTACTTATCTGACATCTCTTCTTTTTTCTTATGAAGTTGGTACTTTCTTTGTCCATCTCATTAAAAAATGACATTGGAATTTGTATTGGGATTGCATTGTATGTGCAGATTACGTTGGGTAAAATAGCCATTTCTGTGATGTTAAGTCTTCCTGTCATGAGCAAGATAGATTTCTACCCTTACGTGAGTCTCTTTTGATTTCTTGCAGTAGCGTCTGTGATTTTCTTTGCATATGCCTTTTATGTCTCTGGTTAGATTTATTCCTTGTTATTTTATCTCCTTGGGGGCTATAGTAAATAGTAATGATTTGATGATTTCATATTTAATCCGTTTGATTTATTTATGTTTATCTTATATCCTGGTACCTTGCTGAACTCTCCTGTTCCAGTAGTTTTTTGTGGATTCTTTAGAGTTACCTGTTTGTAAGATCATGTCATCTGCAAATAGACATGTTTTTATTTCTTACTTACCAATTTGGATGCCCTTTATTTCTTCATCTTACCTGACTGCTCTGGCTAGAACTTCCAGGACAGTGCTGAATAAGCGGTGACAATGGGCATCCTTCTGTGGTTCCTGCACTCAGGGGGAATGCTTTCAGATTCTCTCCATTTAAGAAGATACTGGCTGTTGGCTGTGCATAGGTGGACTTATCATGTTGAGTAATTTCCCTTTTGTACCTGTTCTGCTTAGAATTATTAACATGAATGGGTGGTAGACTTTGTCTAATGCTTTTTGTGCATCAGTTGATAAAATCAGGTGGTTCTTGTCTTTTATTTATGTGGTTGATTATATTGGTTTTCTAATGTTGGACTATCCTTGTATCCCTGGCATGAATCCCACTTGGTCATGGTGAATTATATTTTTCATCTGTTGCTGAATTTTTTTTAAATCAATTCTTATTAATTCCCATTTATCTATTTTCTCTTCTGATGAATGTGTTTTGTTTGTCAGATTTTGAAGTCTGTCTGTATTGTGTACTAAAACTTCCATTGTTGACCCTATTTTATCTTGGATGAGCTTTATTGTTTTGTCTTTTATATTTAGGTCTTCTATCCAGTTTGAGCTGATTTTTGTATGAGGTGTGAGATACGGGTCTTGTGTCAATTTTTTGAAGCCAGCCGATCCAAGTGTTGAAACAAGACTCATATCTCACACTTGGCTTTTTGGCTTTTTCAGTTTTTTGCAGATGGATATCCAATTATGCCAGCACCATTTGTTAAAGAGACTGTTCTTACCCTGGTTTAAAATCTTAGGATCTTTGTTAAATATCAGCTGTTCTTAGGAGGATGGTGGCATCTCTTGGGTCTCTACTTTGTTCCATTGGTCTATATTTCTCTTTTTGTACCAGTACCAGGCTGTTTTGACTAGTGTGACAGTGTAATAGGTTTTAAAGTCAGGTAGTGAGAGGCCTCCCAGTATGTTCTTCTTTTTTCAGTAGTGTTTTACTTATCTGGGACTTCTACCCTTTCCAAATAAAGCTGATAATTTGTTTTTCCATCTCATTAAAAAATGTCACTGGAATTTGTATTGGGATTGCATTATGTAAGGAGATTGCTTTGGGCAAAATAGACATTTTTACAGTATTGAGTCTTCCTATCCATGAGCAGGGCAGATTACTCCACTTATGTAAGTCTCTCCTAGTTTCTTGTAGTAATGTCTTGTAGTTTTCTCTGTAAAGATCTCTTATTTCTCTAGTTAGATTTATTGCTAGGTATTTTATCTTCTTGGGGGCTATAATAAATGGAATTGATTTGGTGATTTCTTCTTTAATAATTTCACTGTTGGTGTAAAGGAATCCTAATGATTTAGTTATGTTTATCTTGTATCCCAACACTTTGCTGAAGTCTTCTATTAGCTCTAATAGTTTACTTATGGATTTCCTTGGATTCTCTGTATAAACAATCATACCTGCAAAGAGGGAAATCTTTACTTCTTCATTGCCAATACAGATGCCTTTTATTTCTTCGAGTTGTCTAATTGCTCTGGCTAGAACTTCTAGCACAGTGTTGAATAGCAGTGGTGAGAGCGGGCATCCTTGTCTAGTTCTCGTTCTCAAAAGGAATTCTTTCAGTCTTTCACCAAAATTCTTGTGGTACAGTTTTGTTAAGAATTTTTACATGTAAGTTCAAGAGAGATACTGATATGTGATTTTCATTTTTTGTTCTGTATTTACCTGGTTTTGGTATGAAGGTTATAGTAGGTTTGTAGAATGAATTTCCTTTTTTTTCTGGAATAGCTTTAGTGATAGTGATGTTTACTGTTCTCTAAAAATTTGGTAGAATTATCTAGTGAAGCCATAAGGGCCAAGGTTTCTTTCCTAGTTCAGAGCTTTTTAATTACCTTTTCAATCTCTTCTTTTGTGATGAGTTTATTTTGTTGTTCTGCTTCTGTCTGTGCTAATTTTGTTAGGGGATATGTTTATTTGTCCATTTTCTATGGGTTTTCAGATTTATTAGAGTACAATTTTTCATATTATTCATATGATTCATTTAATTGCCTTTGGTTCTGTTGTGGTGTCACCCATCTCATTTCTTATTCGAAGTATTTGTTTCCTCTGCTGTTTTTCTTCTGTCAGTTTGGCTAGTGGTTTCTCTGTTTTGTTGTTCTTGAAAAAACAAACAAACAAACAAAAAACTATTGGTCTTCTTAACTCTTTGAGTTGTTTTTCTGTTCTGATTTTCAGTACTTGCTTTCTTCTGGTGCTGAAGGGATTCTTTTTCTGCTCTCTTTCCACATGTTGATTGTAGAGTTAATTTTATTTTCCTCATTTTGGATGTGTGCATTTATTGAGATAAATTGATCTATAAGCACTGCTTTTGCTTTGTCTCCTAGGTTCTGGTGACAGCCAAGTGCCGTCGAGTCGGTGTTAGAATGCATTTTTGTTTCCATTTGATTTGTTATTCCATCATTGGTGTCTTCTGTATTCCAGTTGTTTATGAACAAAGTGTTGTTCAGTTTTCATATGTTTGATCCTCCCCTCATTTTTCTGTTCCTGATTCCTAGTTTTATGGCTTTCTGGTCTGAAAAAATGGTTTGTAGTATTTCAGTGCTTTGAATTTTATTAAAGATTGCTTTGTGGCCTAATAGGTCATCAAATCTGGAGAATGTTCCATGTGCACTAGAAAAGAAAGTATTCCTGGTTTCTGTTGTATGGAGTGTTCTGTATGTCTTTAAGGTCAAATACGTTGATTCTGATGTGTAGGTGTTCTGTGTTTTTATTAAGCTTTTTTTTTCTTTTCTGATGTTCTGTCCTTCATTGAAAGTGGTGTGTTGATGTCTTCTACTGTTACTGTGGAGCTGTTTCTGTTTTCAGTGCAGATAGTGTTTGTTTTATGTATTTTAGAGTCCTGTCATTGGGTGTGTAGACATTTAACATGGTTATGTCTTGGAGTATTGAGTCTTTAACCACTATATAATTTCCTTTCTCATCCAAAATGGTGGATTTTATTTAAGGTCTATTTTATGAGAGATTAACGTTGACACTCCTGGTCTTTTTTAACGTTGTTAGCCTGATACATTTTTTTCCATCCTCAAGTTGTAGTTTGTTCATGTCTTTGAGTCTAAGGTGTGTCTCCTGTAGGCAGCATATAGGTTGGTCTTTTTTTTTGTTTTCCCTTTATCCAATCTGTCACACTCCACTTCTTTATTTATGCATGTTGTGGATTGAATTGTGTCCCCCCAAAAAGATATGTGTTGATTTGACTTGGTTTGGAGTTCCAGTGTGGTATCCTTCCTCCCATGTGTTGTGAATCCTGCCTCTGTGATATTGATGATGGAGAATGGTTTACAGTTGCGTTAGTGAGGCAAGACTCAAGCTTGTGGAATATAAGGGAGAGAAGTGAGCTGAGGAAATTGGGAACCTAAAACCACTGAGAGCAGAGCATGTCCTTTGGACCCGAGGTTCTTGTGCTGAGATGTTCTCACTGAATTCGGACTCAGCCTACCAGACTGTGATGATGTCTCATTCTGAGTGGACTTACAATTTATGATATCAGGGCAGTTTTCTGTTGGCAAATCTTCAAGAATTCTCTCTGTATTCTCTCTTATTCCCCACTGTTTTAGTATTCCAGTCACTCATTGATTATTCCTCTTCATAGGGTTCCACATAATTCTTACTGTTTCTTGATTTTTTAAATTCGTCTATCTGATTTTTCCTCAAATATGCTAATGTCACATACTTTTATCTTCAGTCTCATTAATTTGAGCTCCCGTTGCCTCAGGTCTGCTCCTTTGACTTTGTATTGAGTTGTCTAATTCTGTAATTTTGTTATTAATTTTCTGAATTTCTAATTCTTGTCATTCAGTGCTGTCTTGTAGCTTGTTCAATTTGTCATTATGTGCCACTGCATTTTTGCCTCATCTCTTTCCTCATTTCTTGAAAGGTCTGAGTATTAATCTTTTGTGTTCTACGTCTGAGAATTCCAAAAATTTCTCCTCTGATAAATTTGATTTAGGAGCCTTCAGAAGAGATTGTAGTATATTCTTTTGAATGCTTTGATATAGAGTGTTGTTTACCAGTCATCAGTAAATTTTAGTTATATATGTTTACTTAGTGTGTTTTATCTTCTTGTTTTAAAATGTGTAGCTTACGTTTATCATGTGGTTTCAGCTCAGCTGTGCAGGTGGTCAGTCAGTAAGTGTAGTGCGATTTCGTGCCTACTGTCTTAGATGCACAGGGATGATTGGTATAGGCATGGGTGTTTGGTTACATCCATAGAAAAAGGCAGACAGTAACTACTTGTCCCTGAGTTTCTGTGAGGTTGGCATATGATCTTCCGTGTTTGTCTATGTGAAGGAATAGTTTCTACCTTGATTCTCCAGCTTAGGAACATCAGCAGAAGATAATAAATTTTTCCCCTTATTTGAATTTTCTAAATTGTTTTCCCCTCCGAGTCTCCAAGAATGGCTTGGCACAGCCTTAAGGAGCCCTGCTTGCAGCTCGTTTAGTGGTGTCAGACTCCGACGCTTGTGAACGTAGTGCTGAGAAGGGAGAGGAAGAATGGCTAAGGGCAACCTTGAAGAGTCCGCTTCTGGCTCAATTAATGGCTTCAGTGTCTAGCATTATGCACAGTTCAGAGAAGGGAGTGGGGACTGCTGGGAGATAGGAAGACAGGTCTGTATTGAAGGGGGAATTCAGATCCATAAAGCAGTAGGTTATATGCAATGGCTTAGCTCTTGAAGGTCTGACATTATCCCTCCCTGGCTCCAGAGCTATGAGTGGTGAGTGCCCACCAACCCCCTTGCTGGCCCATCACGTGGTGTGGCGGAATGTCAGGTCTGTGGAATCCTATTTTCTTCCTGCACTGTTCTTTCTCTTTGCTCACTATAATTTCTCAGCTTTTCCTGTACTGTTCTTAGCTCCTAGAGTGTCATGTATACTGGATTCATTTGTTCTTTTGAGTCCTTGTTGTTAGAGGGGCCAGGGGAAGCATCTTGGCCCACCTCAATTAATTTTTAAACAACCACTGTAGTAGGTGTGTAAGGGTCTGACAGAAAGACTTGCATTGTCATTTTAATGCGTACATGAAAATCTTACAGAGAAAGCAAATTGTTATCTCTTCTAATCTTTGCATAGAGTTGATGTAGTATGTATGATTAATTCCATGAGTAGGTTCTTTGGGTATAAAAATCTTTCTTTTCCAGTTCTTGCTATTAATTGGCATTATTTTTAATTTGATTTTTTTTCATAGTTTTGTGTCCTTATAGTATAGTATGTCATACAAGGCTTAAGTGTCTGGAATTTTGTTTTGCTGGTAGTAGGGAATTGACTTTTTGTCTTCTTTAAAAAGTCTTGAATAGATAGCATAGGGGTGGTATGGTGGCTTTGTTATCATCCTTGACTTCCTGTTTTCCAAAATAGTTGTTGAAGTTCCAGCTGTAATGTCTGAGTCTTAAATGTAAACAACAGGTGATCTCTCTGAGTAAACCTGAACAAGCTCACCCTAAATCCTAATAAATGACTTTTTCCATCTTATTCGCTATACCTATCTGAAGAAATGATAGGACATATTTTTGGCTGTGATTCTCTTAGGAAGAAAGGAAAACAAGAATGGATGCTGTAGAGGCAACCAGCTTTTATTTACTTATTTTGACCAAAGATCTTAAAAAAAGTAGCAGTTGTGCTCCATCTTTTTCCTTTCCTGTTCTTCTCCAGAGGCAACTACTTGCAACTCTGTCACCTCTGTGTCTATAAATAATTTGCTTTTTTCTCCCTCAATGAGGAGGAAGGCACAACCTCACCATTGCACTACAGAGTGTGCTCGGTAGGTGGACTTGGCTTTTACTCCCTGCTTTCTGTACTTCTTCCTTTCCTGTAGTGTAAACCTTTTGTTTCTAGGTCTCTTTTAGTTTATCCTTTCTCGAGAATTAGGCGTTAGTCTCCTTTGTCTTCTTAGAGTGACTTGGAGGAGGATTGTCAAGTGATCATTTTGTTTTTCATTCTACTTTCATTTCTGCTTTTAGGAAGTGTATGATGCCTCCAGTTTCTGAGATTTTTCTGAGTTCTGCCTCATAAATCGGCTTACTTCTGAACTTTCTTTACTAAAGGTTTTCTTTACTAAAGGTTTCAGCTTCTCAGTTCTGCTGAGTCACTTGCTACTCATCCGTCTGATTTTGAGTTACCCAAGTGTTATTGTCTCTCTTTTTTATTCCTTTTTTTCTTGCGGATTTAGATATTGTAAAACAAAAGTATCTTTACTATCATTTAATGGAGTTTTCCCACAGTTTGTGTTAATTTGTTGAACTGGGGTGGTTTCTGTACTGCTATGATGCTAAAAGCTGTGCCACCAGTATTTCAGGTACCAGCAAATATTTATTCTACTTGGGGAACAATGCTGGAGTAGTGAGAGCTAGAAATAGTCTCTTCTTTATGTATTCCTGTTAGAAAATTACCAATAAATTTTTAGTTCTTTTAAATTTAAGATTTAAAATTTGACAGATTTGTAATATTTACAGTGCTCATAAATATCCAATTCTAGACAAAAAATTTAAAATTTTTGTTATAATTAGAAAAAAAAGAGACAAACCCTAGATCTTGAAGGTTGTGCTTGGGGAGCTAAATGACTTTGTTGTTTAATTTTTTTTTTAGATTGATTCCAAGTTGAATTGTCTAATTGTCCATCATGACATTGTTTATAATAGTAAATCTTTGAAAAAACACCCCCCCACGTCCAGTATTAGGAGAGTTGTTATATGTGTTGAAGTCCAGTGTTCCTGCTCTTAAGGTCTTGTTTTTAAGGAATGTTTATCCATATTGAAGCTGCTTATTGTATGGTAACCACTGAAATTAATAGGACAGGGGATTTCATTTGTGTGACCAAAAAGACTGAAAAGAAATATATCAAATGTTGGATGACTTCTTAGTGGTAGGATTTATGACTGAATTTTATTTCAATTTTTTACATATGCCAAGTTTTCAGAATTTTTTGATTAAACTTATTTTTGTAATCAGGAAATTTTTGTTTATCTCCACCTGCTTCACAAATTATTTATTTTCTATTAATAAATGCGAGATTGTTTTCTGTACAGTGGTATTTTAGCTTGGTTTCCTGTGTTTCCCAAAAATACGTGAAATTCTCTTTCTTTAGGTGAATTGTTTAAATGAACTTAAGGTGATTATTATAGGTTTACCAGTAAGATCCCACACTTAATTAACTTCTTTATATGTAGTCTTTCATTGATATATGCCCAGCATTTTTGATTCTCATCTTGTTGACATAGGGAGGAGGAGAATCTCAATCTTAATTTTCTAGATACAGTGGTAGTAGAAAATAACTTTAATAGAAATTCATTGCCTTTGAGTTTTTTAATCATGCCATCATTTTGCAGTTCTGCCAATTAGAAATATATTACCAAGTGAACTGTTTTTGTTGGCACTATTTTTCATATTGCTGCCAAATACTGTAAACTGTTTTAACAATTACAAACAAAAATAACAAAAAAATGAAATTTATGAAAGCCAAAATGAAATGCATCTCTGATGACGTACTTGAAAAAAATAAAGTATTATCAAGAAAATATAGTTAATTTAAAATATATGTCAGTGTATAATGGCAAATAAGGTATTGTAGCTGAACATGCTGGATATGTTGCAGTTACAATAGTCCTTCTATAAATTTGAGAGTATTTTTAAGTTTGTCTTAGGCTGGGTTTTCTAGGGAAGCAAAACCAGTAACACGTGTAGGTACAAGGAAAGATTTATAATATATATATATAGACAGATAGATACAAATATAGGAAACAGCTCACGTAATCACAGAAGCTGAATGTCCCAAGCTCTGGCACAAGCCTCACGTGTCCACAGAAGCTGAGGAACCCAAGGTCAGCAAGTCAGAGACCAGAGTTGCAGATCACCGGTTGTGTAGGTCAGTGGATCCCAAGCTGGTGGCGAGACGATGCGACAGAGGCTGGAGGTCGGTGGATTCCAAGCTGGTGGCGAGACGAAGTGATAGAGGCTGGAGAACCCAGGATCGGCAGGTCAGGGAGCAGGACTGGGCAGAGGCTGGCGAGCGCAGGACTGGCAGGTCAGGGAGCAGGACTCTCACGTGCCGACTGTAAGGACTGATGAGCCCAACAGCTGCTAGCTCAAGTCCTGGAACCAGATGCTGAAACCAGAGAGCAGGAGCTCCTGGCCACGTGAGCGATCAGCAGCTGTAGTCCCGTGTCACGAGATGAGAGCCGAGGGGCAGGGAGCCACCACAAACCCCGCCTTGCCACTTAATACAGCAGCCAAATAGGTAGTAGCCAAGTTGACATAATCCTGACCACCACAAAGTTCTATATTTTTTTACGTCTGGTAGAGTAACCCTCAGCTTTTGTGTAAAATATATTACATTGATTTCTCTGCTCTCTTTCGCTAGCAGATTAGTTAATCACTTCATAATCCATTCTATTTAGTATGAATTGAGTCTCTTCTGGGATGGGTCCTCCATCGGGATCACCTGGTTAGTGCTATAGTGAAACATTGCAACAGACTGTGTTAGGATTACATATGTGTAATGTGTTATAGTAGACCCTGAAGTGAAGTGCATTAACAGTGGACCCCAAACATGCAGTACTCATAACTCTCCAAAGCAGCAGTGAGTGTGACAATAATTAAAAGACTTCCCATGTAAGAAGTTGGAAAAAAGTTGTGGATGTAAGTGTTGAAGCATATAATTTATATAAGACACCAGGAAAACACTTGTATGCAAGCAGGCAGTGTCCTTGTTTTCATGTC
This sequence comes from Heterohyrax brucei, assembly GCA_028571685.1. Lineage (NCBI taxonomy): Eukaryota > Metazoa > Chordata > Mammalia > Hyracoidea > Procaviidae > Heterohyrax > Heterohyrax brucei. The sequence goes on from CM053148.1 coordinate 112,669,826, forward strand.
TAATTGTAACTTTAATAATAAGTGATATGAAGAAAAAGTATATAATACTATAAAGTGGGAATAGAAGAAATGCTTGTGTATGTTTTGGATTCCTGGGCAAGTTGAACTTTGCTGAGATTATTCAGTTTAGTTTGAACCTGTTAAATGTAAGGAACCTTTGGCTCCTCCACAGGGAAACCCTGGTGGAATAGTGGTTAAGTGCTATGACTGCTAACCAGAAGGTTGGCAATTGAAGTCCACCAGATACTCTTTGGAAATTCTGTGGAGCAGTTCTCCATGTCTGTAGGGTTACCATGAGTCAGAATCAACTCAACAGCAGTGTTTTTTTGTTTTTTGTTTTTTTTGCCTCATCCAAGGAGGCAAAAGAGATAGTTTTGTAGAATCCAGAGCTCAGAGGGAAGATTTGGTCATCCTGGCTGTGTGGATGTTTTTTGAGGCCAGGTGTATGAATCAGCTCACACAGAGAATATAGAGTGGGAAGAGAAGAGGTGAGGAGCTCCCACATTAAATGGGCCGGTGAGAAATGATGCAGTGAAATCTGAAAAGGATTAAAGAGCTCAGAGAAAAGTAGAGAACTGTTGTTATAGAAGGCTGGGAAAGGACTGTATCAGGACGTCTTGTGGATTAAAGGTGAGGATTTTAAAAAAATAAACTGATGAGATTTAAGTATGTTTAAAATCAGATGTGAATGATCCATTTAAATGCAAGAGTAAACCTACAAAAACCCACTGCCATTGAGTTGAGTCCAATTCATAGCGACCCAACAGGTCAGACTAGAACTGTCCCATAGAGTTCCCAAGGAGCACCTGGTAGATTTGGACTGCCAACCTTTTGGGTAAGAGATGTAGCAAATCTACGAAAGAAAAGAAGATAGTAAAAAAGATTCTTGAAGGGAGGGAAGGACAAGCACAAGCTAAAGGGTTGGTTTGTATAGGAGCTTTGTGGTAGGACAGATGTTCATCTGTTGTGAGTAAATGGAGTAGATGAAGGCTTAAGAAATTGGGGGTCTAAAATGGTAGCTGTCTAGACTGCAAGACTGAGTTGATCTACAGAATCATTTGAGTTTCATGATCACTAGTCCAGTTATGTGAAAACGTGGAGAAAGGGATCAGTTGTATTTATTCAGAGTTGGCTAATAACACTGTTAATCATCAGTTAATTAACTTTAAGGAAGAAGGGAATGTTATTTTCTGGTTCCATTTGTGGGAAAATGCAGTACAGGGAAGTGAAAGACAAGACAGAGAAGAAACAGAAGTAGTTGTATCAGTAGGATTGATAGATGTACAGTGCGGTTCTGTGTACCATGAAAATATGAATGTGTGTATATATACATACATATGTTTATACATGATGTCTTAATAAAGCATACAAAAACATCCATTGCTGTTGAGTTGATTCTGACTCATAGCAACCCCATGCGTTAGAGTAGAACTGCGCTATAGGATTTTCTTGTCAGCAATTTTAATGAGAGAAGATTTCAAAGCTTTCTTTCACAGTACTGCTTGGTTGGTTCAGACTGCCAACTGTTAGGTTAGTAGTTGGGCAAACACTCATTTTTTTAGGGGACCTGTAAAACATATTGTGGTGGTTAAGTGCTGTGGTTGCTAACCAGAAGATTGGCAGTTTGAATGCACTAGCACTCCTTGGAACCTACGGGGTATTTTACTCTGTCCTGTAGGATTGCTGTGAGCTGGAATTGACTGAGTGGCAGCAGATTTTTTTTTTTTTTTTTTAGTTTGATATCAAACATGTACACATTTTGTTAATATATTTTTATCATATATTTCTACAACTAGAGTTGAGTGACATTAATCAGTTTGAGTTACCACTAGGCTGAATTGTACTAGGCTGAATTGTTCTAAATAACCACTGTTTACTGTTGCCTGTAATTTGGTAGATGTGTTCGTTTTAATATCTGGAAGGTTTATTTTATTGGAATGCTCTCTGAATATGTGTATGTAGTTTTAACGTCTCTCATTTTGAGGATTTTTCATGTGTCAAGCACTATTATAAGTCCATTACCTGTTTATCTTGTTTAATCCACTACTATATGGTGTATGTGCTGTTGTTAGGTACTGTCGAGTTTATTACAACACATAGGGACCCTACATACAACAGAATGAAACAGTGCTCGGGTCTGTGCCTCCCTCAAAATCATTGTTTTTTTTTTTTAATTTTTATTTTTATTTAACATAACTGAGTGAAAATGTACATTCACGTATAAATTTACATGCCCACCTATATGCAGCTTCCACTGCTCTCCCTGTCTGGTGACTGCACACTATTCCTCTCTGCTCCATACATGTCTCATCCTCCCAACAGCCTCCTTTCCCCTCCTCTCCGTCCACTCCCCATCCTCCATCCAGAGGTCAGCAAGATGATATCCTATAGATGTATAGAACCATAAAGTGCTTCCAATATATGGTCACTCTGCATTGCCAAGTCCAATCCATTCCTGTCCAAAGAGTGGACCTTTGTTATAATTTATGGGAAAGGGCAGCATCAGGGCCGGGGGCCATGCCCCAAAACCGCTGGACCATCAATTTAGGTCTTTTAGTGGAAATCTCATGATGCACCCCTTTTTATTCTTGTGTTGCCGGTGAGACTCCTCTCTGTGAGCTCCATCCTGGCTATCACTGGTGGTGGCCAGGCACCATCTGGTTCTTCTGGTCCCAAATCGATGTAGGCACCCACTCTTGTGGGTCCCTCTGTCTTCTAGGTGGTCTTTACCGCATGTCATTTTGGCCCTCGGTGAGCATCCGTTCCTGCTGAGTTGGGCGCATTTGCTGTGTCCTCGGATGGCAGCTTGGCAGCTTTTAAGACCCCAGACACCACTTACCAATGTAGGGTGCAGAGAGCTCTCTTAGCAAAATGCTAGTTGTGCCAGTTGCCCTGGAATTCGCCTAAGGACATGGCCCCCCACCCCCCGCCCCAGCTACTCTATCCTTGCAGTATTGAGTTAAGATGGAAGGAGTACTCAAGTTATGCTGAAGTCCACTTAATATTGTTCTTGTTTCTAATGTGTGCTATCACTGCTTTCTCCCAACTAGATTTCTAGTAACTGTCTAAACTAAACCCTCCCCCCCTCACCCTCCCTCTCTCCCCTCCCTTGCAGCTGTCAAAGAGTCTTTTCTTCTATACACAAGTCTGTTTTTGAGATCTTATTGTAGAGGTCTCATACAGTATTTGTCCTTTTGTCACTGACTACTTTCACTCAACATAATGTCTTCCAGTTGAAACCAAGTTAGGAAATGTTTCCTGGAATCGTCGTTATTCTTTATCATTGCGTAGTGCTCCATTGAGTATATGTACCATAGTTTACCTATCCATTCTTCTATTGTTGGCCATCTGGGTTGATTCCATCTTTTTGCTATCGTGGACTGTGCTGCGGTAAACATTCTGGTGCATGTGTCCGTTGGTGTGAAAGGCCTTGAATCTGTAGGATATATTCCAAGTAGTGGAATTACTGGGTCAAATGGTATATCGATATCCATTTTTTTAAGGAAGCGCCAGCCTTCCAAAGAGGCTGGATCATTTTGCAACCCCACCAACAGTGTAGGAGGGTTCCACTTTCTCCACAGCCTCTCCAGCATTTGTTGTTTTGTGTTTTCTGGATCATGGCCACTCTTGTTGGGGTGAGATGGTGTCTCATTGTTGTCTTGATTTGAATTTCTTTAATAACTAAAGAGCATGAACATGTCCGCATGTGTTTTTTGGCTGCCTGGATCTCCTCTTTAGTGAAGTGTCTGTCCATCTCCTTTGCCCATCACTTAATTGGATGGTTTATCTTCTTCTTATTGATATTTTGTAGTATCTTATAGATTATGGAGATCAGGCGTTGGTCTGACATAGAATTGCCAAATATTTTTTCCCATTCTGTGGGTATTCTTTTAATTCTATTAATAAAGTCTTTGGATGAGCAAAAGTGTTTGATTCTTAATAGTTCCCATTTATCTATTTTCTGTTCTGTTGATTGAGATTTCTTTGACAGATTTTGGAGTCTGTCCTCATTGTGTATTAAAACTTGCATTGTTGTTCCTACCTTTTCTTGGATGAGCTTTATCGTTTTAGGTTTGATATTTAGGTCTTTTATCCAGTTGGAGTTGGTTTTTGTATAAGGGGTAAGATATGGATCTTGATTCAGTTTATTGCAGATGGATAACCAATTTTGCGAGCACCATTTGTTGAAGATACTGTTTTTACCCCAGTTTAATGTCTTAGGGCCTTTGTCGAATATCAACTGTTCATAGGCAGATGGTGTCATCTCTGGGATCTCAATTCTGTTCCATTGATCAATCTGTCTGTTCTTGTACCAGTACCAGGCTGTTTTGACCACTGTGGCAGTGTAGTATGTTCTAAGGTCGGGTAATGAGAGGCCTCCCAGTGTGTTCTTCTTCTTTAGTAGTACCTTACTTATCCGGGGCTTCTTCCCTTTCCAAACAAAATTGGTGATTTGTTTCTCCATCTCATTAAAAAATGATGCTGGAACTTGTATTGGGATTGCATTATATAAATAAATTGGTTTGGGTAAAATAGACATTTTCACAATGTTAAGTATTCCTATCCATGAGCAGGGTAGGTTTTTCCATTTCTCTAAGTCTCTCTTAATTTCTTGTAGTTGAAAATCATTGTTGTTGGTACCCTACATACAACAGAATGAAACAGTGCTTGGGTCTGTGCCTTCCTCAGAATCATTGTTGTTGGTACCCGTTGTTGCAGCCAGTGTGTCAATCCATTTTGTTGAGGGTCTTCATCTTTTTTTGCTGACTCTGTTGAGCTTTACCAAGCGTAGTGTCCTTCTTCAATGACTGATCTCTCGTGATAACATGTCCAAAGTATGTAGGATGTTGTCTCACTGCCCTTGCTTCTAAGGAGCATTCTTTCTGTACTTCTTCCGAGACAGATTTGTTCTTTCTTTTGCCAGACTGTGGTATATTCAGTGTTCTTCACCAGCACCATAATTCAAAGGCATCGTTCTTATTTGGTCTTCCTTATTCCTTGTCCAGCCTTTCACATGCCTATGAGACAGTTGAAAATACTATGACTTGGGTTAGGTACATTTAAGTCCTCAAAGTGACATCTTTGCTTTTGAACACTTCTAAAGAGTTTTTTTTTTTTTTTTTTTTTTTTTTTTTTTACAGCAGAGGAAACGCTAGTAGTGTAGTGATTAAGAGCTGTGGCTGCTAACTGAAAGGTCAGCAGTTCAAGTCCACCAGGCACTCCTTGGAAACTCTGTGTGACAGTTCTACTGTGTCCTATAGGGTCAGTGTAACTTGCAATCAGCTGAACAGTAGTGGCTTTGGTTTGGGGATTTTATGCAGCAGATTTGCCCAGTGCAGTATATATGTCATTTGATTTCCTGACTTCTGTTTCCATGGATGTTAATGGTGGATCCAAGTAAAATGATATCCTTGACAACTTCAGTCTTTTCTCCCTTTATCATCATGTTGTTTAATGGTGTAGTTGTGAGGATTTGTTTTTTCTTTAAGATATAATCCATGCTGACAGCTGTAGTCTTTGTTTGTCATAAGTAAGAGTTTCAAGTCCTCTTGGCTTTCAGCAAGAAAGTTGTGTCATTTGCAGAAAGCAGGTTATTAGTGATTCTTCTGCCAATCCTGATGATGCCCTGCTCTTCATGTAGTTCACCTTCTCAGATTGTTTGCTCAGCATACAGATTGAATAAGTATGATGAAAGGTTACAACACTAAAGCACACTTTTCCTTGTTTTAAACCACATAGTATCCCTTGTTTTGTTCAAAATAATTGCCTTTTGGTGTGTGTACAGATTCTTCATTGAGCACAAGTAAGTCCTTCTGGAATTCCCATTCTTTGCAGTGTTATCCACAATATGTTTATGATCCACACCATCAAATGCCTTCTCATAGTCAGTAAAAGACAGGTATGCATCTTTTCTGGTATCTTTACTTTCAGCTGAGATCCATCTGATATCAGTAGTAATGTCCTTTTTTCCGTGTCCTTTTTGAATTGGCAATTTCTGGAGGTTCCTTGTCAGTGTACTGTTGCAGTTGCTTTTGAATTTCTTAAGCTAACTTTTACTTAGGTGTGTGCCGGGGGCCAGCCTCAACAGGGTCTGGGATCACGAAGGGATGGGCGGTGTTGGCAAAGGAAAGAGACTCAGACAACCAGGAATCTGGAGGTCAGCAGCCAATTAAGGCCTGTCTTTCTTTATTTTTATACAATCAGTGAGGTGACGTGATTTCATCCTGCTCTTTGACCACATAAGCTGTTGGCTAGTGAGAAACTGATACCTTGTGGTCTTTATTCATGTTAATCATTAGAGCCTTCCAGGTAATGGTGCGAGACAAGTATATTATGGTTATAATCAACAGTGAAAACAAAGCTATGCCTTGAGCTCAATCAGCTCTATCTATGCCTTGAGGTTAAAGGTGCAGTCAGAGGGGTAGACTCATCTAAAGGTTATTATCTGGCTGTCTCTATTTGTTCCTTCTTTGTTCTTATTTTATCTCTTCCTGTGGGGACAGTAAGTGCCTACCATCCCCCACCCTATGCCTCTCTTAAGCTGTTCTAAGAATGGTATTTCTTTAGTATTTGCCCATTTGTCATACCAGTTATGATAAACTTGGGAGCCTATTTATCTTCCTGATGCAGGGAGTGGGATGTCTATATCTAAGGGCTGTGCAGGGGGTCATCCCTGGGGAGCTTCCCAGAGCCTTCCTGCAATCTTGTATTTCACATGTGGAGGGGGATGTACAGTTGGGGGAAGCCAGCGGGGCTGGGCTGGCCTCGGTGTTCCTGGGCTGGGTGTGCTGTGTCGGGATTCACTCCTCCAAGCTTTTTTCTCTAGGAACTCCCATTCAGGTTTCCTCAATGTTATTTCATAAGCCGAGGGGGTTGTAAAGTCCCTCTTAGAAGGCATCTTCCTTAATCCTTGTGCTGGGAGGTGAGAGGGTACTTTTGAGGAAGGTTTTTCAGTGTTGCTAATGACACAACCTGGTATGGTTACAAGAATTAGGATGGAAAATATTATCAGAGTATAGCCAAAAATATGCCAAGGGTGAGATGCCTCTGCTCGTCATCACATAGGCGTGTAGCTTTGCTACAGGGACTTCTGTGGGTGATGGGCCTCGGCAGGTGTGATACCAGTGATATTGTTTACTAATTTTTGTATTCAGTTGGATCACATGTTTTGAGAATAGGCAGAAATGTGGATCTCTTCCAGTGTGTTGGCCAAGTAACTATCTTCCTTATTTTATAGATCAGGAAGCTAAGAGAGTAAATGGCTTGATGAAGTAATGTAGCTAGTATGTGATAGGTTGCAATCTGGTCAATCTGATTGCAGACACTGTGTGCAGTACACTGCAATACACATGTACCTTATATTGTAAGTGGGAATATAGATTTGCCATATGTTATGAAAATCTGTGCATATATATATTTAGTAAATGCTGTAGTATGCTAAACCAATATTGACTGAGTAGACGTAGCAGAATGGGTATTGATAAAGAACCAAGGAAGCAGAAATTAGAGATGGAAATGAATGCAAGTCGGGTGAGAGAAATCAAACTTATTGCTGTCAGAATTTCCTTGTGGACATGCTATCTAGTGCTGCTATAACAGAGATACAACAAGTGGATGGCTTCAACAAAGAAAAATTTAGTTTATCAAGCCCATTAGGCTGAAAGTCTATATTCAGCTCATCGGCTCCAGAGTAAGTCTTTCTCTGTTGGCTCTGAATGAAGGTCTTTGTTATCAGTCTTCCCTGGGCTGGGAGCTTCAGAGGCACAGGGGCCCTAGATCCTTTCCGAAGGACGCCCTCTGCTCTTGGCACTACTTGTTGGAGATATTAGGTCCCCAACTCAGTTCAAATCCACCAGGCACTCCTTGAATACTCTGGGGGTCAGTTCTACCCTGGCCCCTAGGGTTGCCATGAGTCGGATCTGACTCGACGGCACTTGGCTTGGGACTCGCTACTTATTTCACTTTCCTTTATATTGCAACAGGTTGCTTCAAGACACGGTATAATCTTACAGACTGAGTACTCTCAGTCCACCAGGCGTTCCTTGGAAACCATGAGAGTGGTTCTGCTCTGTCCTGTTAAGGGTTACTATGGACCTTGGTGGTGTAGTGGTTAAGTGGTATGTCTGCTAACCACAAGGTAAGCAGTTTGAATCTACCAGGTGCTCCGTGGAAGCTCTATGTAACAGTTCTGTGTCCTACAGGGTTGCTATGAGTTGGAATCAACTCAGTGGCAGTGGGTTTAGTTTTGGTTTCATGGTTCAGAATTGACTGAATGGCAAAGTATTTGATTTTTGCTAACACAACCACCACTCATTCTCTCTCATTAATCACATAGAGGCACGGTTTACAACGTATAGGAACATCACACAATAACAGAAATCATGGCCTAGTCAAATTGCTGCACATGTATTTTGGGAGGTGTAGTTCAGTCTGTAATGTGTAAAAAACTGATCATCAGTTGTATTATTTTTCCCCCACTCACCTGAATAGGTGTATGTCTCTAAGTAGCTCGATGGCCCACTGTAGTGATTATTCTTAAAATGCAAAAATTGTGATGATTCCAAACAAGTATAAGTTAATTTCATTTTTATTATTTTGCATTTTCAAAGCCAAAAGAGTTTGAGGTATGTTTTAGATGTTTATCTTAAATGATTAAAATTTAAAGTTTTAACCTCCATATTATTTGGATTTAACCTTATAGTCTTGAAAACCTACTAATCCAGAACATATTCTTTATTAGTTGTCTTATTACTTTGAAAATACTTGCTAGAGATCTTTTATATTATGAAATGTGTTAGTAAAGATTAAAATTTATATACATTATGAGATGGTGAGATTGTGGTGAAATGGCTGTCTCGTTTTGAGCTGGTGGTAGTATAAATCAGTCTCACCTTTCTGGGCCACAATTTATTAAGATGTATTAGGAACCTTGGGTTCCTGGGTGGTGCAAATGGTTAAGTGCTCAGTTGCTTATCTAACTGGAAGGTTGGAAATTTGAATCTACCCAGATGTACCTCATAAGTAAGGCCTGATGATCTACTTCTAAAAACTAACAGCCATTGAAAACCTGAAATACATGGGATTACCATGAGTCAGAATCAACTGAACTGCAACTAGTTAGTAAACAGTAGTTGATTTGTTATTTTTGCCAGTAGGATTTAGAGATAGAGGAGAGAAGACAGGCATAGAAAGCATGATACCAAATCGATTTTTTGTTGTTGTTTGACCCTCACCAGGGTGCCAGTCAGTTCTGTTAGCTGCGAGACTCTGTGACTTGAGCTTAAATTTTACTGGGTAATGTCATCATATGGTTAACTGTGCTACTAGTTACTAAGTGGTTACCATAAAGAACCCTGGTTGCACAGTGGTTGAGTGCTCAGCTGCTAACCATAGGCATTTAGAACCCACCAGCTGCTCTAAGGGAGAAAAAAACCTGGTGATTTGCTCCCATCAAGATTACATCCTATAAACAAACTGGTATAGTCACACAGTGAAATGCTGTGTATGCAGTGATAAAGTACAACAGTGATCTTGGGAAACATCGTAACATGGAGGAATCTGGAAGATACCATGCTCAGTGAAGTCAAGTCAGTTGTGAAAGGACAAATATTGCATGAGGCCTCTATTATAAGGACTCAAGAAAAGATTTAAACACAGACAAAAGAAGTCTTTGATGGTTATAAGGGATGGCAAGGAGCAAGAAGGGTATTCATTGATGAGTTAGTAGATTGGAATTCACTTAGGTGAAGGAAGAGACAGCTCACAGTAGAAGGGAACTCAGCATAGCTGGACTAAACCAAAAGCTAAGAGGTTTCCTATATTATAACCCAGCACTTTGAAGGACAGAGTAGTAGGGACAGGGACCTGGGGACCATTGTTTCAGGGGACATTTACCTAGGTTAACTGGTGTAACAAAGTTATTTTAGGAAAATGTTCTCCATCTCACTTTGGCGAGTGGCATCTGGCATCTTAAAAGCTAGCCCGTGACTATCTGAGTAGCATCAAATGGACCCCGCCTACCAGGAGCAGAGGAGACAGAAAGGGCCAAATAGTGCAGACACATATCAGCATGAGACTGGAAGAACTAGGTGGTACCTGGCTACCACCAGTGACTGTCCCAACAGGAAATACAGCAGAGAGTCCTGACTTAGTGGGGCAAAAATAGGTGTGCAGTACTCAAACTCTATTAAACAGACTTACTTGATGACTTTACAGACTGAGGAAGAGGAGGGGGCCTCCCAGAAGATGTGGCCCTTGAACTCGGTTAGCCCAGAGCTGAAACCGTTCCTGAAGCCAACTCTTCAGAGATTGGACTAGACTATAACACAAAAAATGATACTGGTGAAGAGCACACTTCTTGACTAGTAGATACAATGAAGCTAACTAGGCAGCTTCTGTTCAGAGGTGAAGTGACAGGACAGAGGCGGACCAGAGTAGGTTGAGTGGACATGAGAAATACAGGGATAGTTACATCATAGGAAACTCTATGTGATGGATTGAATTCTGTCCCCCCAAAAATATGTGTAGCCATGTGGCTGGGCCATGATTCCCGGTATCTTGTAAGTGCCCTCTATTTTGTAGTTTTCCTATGCTGTATGTTAAAGGGTTAGGGTGGGACTGTAAATACCTTTATAACATCACCTCCCTGCTCCACTGTAAAGGGAGTTTCCCTGGAGTATGGCCTGCCCCACCCTTAATCCTTTCAGCGTGCAAGCAATAAAAGGAAAGGGAGACAGGCTGAGAATTGGAAACCTCGCACCATCAAGAAAGCTGCACTGGGAGAAGAGCATGTCCTTCAGACTTGAGGTTCCTATGCCAAGATGCTCCCTGGACAAAGACTGATGCAATACCGGACTTTTCTCCAGAGCTGACAAGGGGGAAAGCCTTCCCCTGGAGCGGATACCCTGAATATGGACTTGTAGCCTACTGGACCATGCAAGAATAAATGTTCCTTGTTAAAGCCATCCACTCTGTGGTATTTCTGTTAGAACAACCCTAGCTGACTAAAACACCCTAGGACAGTTCTGTTCTGTCCCGTAGGGTCACTGTGAGTTTGGATTGACTTGATAGGACACAACAGCATTTACCATGTTTCTCGGGGGAATGTTGGACCTTACCCTTAAGTTGCTCTTCTTCTGACAGTAGTGTCTGAATTTCTGTCTTTTGCAAAGTTTAGAAATTTCCATGGATAGTAGTAACCCCAGGCACCATATCTCACTGAGGTTTCCTTCTTCAGATTTTCTTCATATTTAAAAGCTTTTTTCTTTCTTTTTTTCTTTGCTTTTGTTTTCTGTGCTGAATTAAGTATGGACTTTGGTTCATCGCACAGTTTCTGCTGTCACTTGTAAAGAAAGCGTAACTTATTTGTAGTGTGTAAAGCTCCAAACCCCAGTGTTCTTCTTTGTCGTTGTTTCTGTCCCCAAACTTGGGCCAAGATGTTTTCAGTCATGTGGTACATCGATTGTTGATGCTTTTCCTGAAATTTTTAAACCCACTGAACTACAAGCATAAAAGCACCCCTCTTGTTTCTCATATTTGTGTTTTTCAGATGATAACCATCAACAGGTGCATAAAATGGAAATATTCATTCATTAGTTCATTCCATCCCCACTCCGTTCTAGTGACCATTAAAGATTGTTTTTCTCTGTATGTAAACCTTTTCATGAGTTTTCATCATAGTGGTGTCAAACAACATCTGTCCCTGTGTAACTGACTCGTTTCATTCAGCATGATGCCTTCCGCTGTGCTCCATGTGGTGAGATGACATCAAGTTCTGCCAGTACCATCTGCTAAAAAGACTGTCCTTTTCCAGCGTGACAGACTTGCGGTCCTTGCTGAAGATCAGAGGACCATAGATGGATGGATTTACATATAGGTTGTAAAAATCTGTTCCACTGATTGGTGTATGTGTCCTTATGCTAGTACCAAGTATCTTTGTTTCCATGGTGTGTCTCTTGTAAACAGCATATTATTGCTGTTATTGTCTTTGCTCCTCTTACTCTGTTATGCTGAATTCCTTTGGTTTGTGGATTTCTTTTGCATTTGTTTTTGTTTCTTTTGGGACTGTGTGGTTTCTTTCTTTATTTTGTGAGTAGGTTTGTTATCTTTCTTTGTGGTTTCCTTGAAACTTATTGTTGTCCTAGCTTTGAACCAGTCTGTTGTCACTTGGTAGCGCCTTGCCTTTCGCACTGTTAAAAAGTTCTGTATCTATACCAATTTCTTCTCTTTTCTGTTGTTCTGATACTGTTTTCATTTACAGACTGACCTCTTTGGTTCTCTGTTACAGTTCTTTCAGTTTTGGATAGTTGTTGAAAATTCATTTTGTATGTTTGATCTTGCTTCGCAGCCTTAGGCTGTGGTCTAATGTGGATTCTCAGACTGAAGGACTGTCTTTAGTGATTCTTGTAAATTTGGTTTTTACATATTTCCTTAATTTCAGTTTATCTGAAAATGTTCTAATTTTACCATCATGTTTGAATGAGAGTTTTGGAGGATATATTATTCTTGGTTGGCAATTTTTATCTTTCAAGGTTTTATATATATTATCCCATTGCCTATATAGCTTCTGCCAACTAAACAGAAGTTAGTCTTATTGTTTCTTGTTTGTATGTGACTTTGTTTTCCTTGAGCTGTTCTCAGAATTTTTTGTGTGTCTTTAGTTTTAGCAAGTGTAATTATGATATTTCTTCCCCCCCCCCCCCCGGTCTGCCTTATATGGGGTTTGTTGAGCTTCCTGGGTGTTCAGCTTTTCATCTTTCATGATACTAGGGAAGTTTTCTGTCAGCAATTCTTCAATTATAACTCTGTGGTTTTCATTTTCTTTCCCCTATTCAGGAACCCAGAATTTGCAGATGTTTGCTTTTGATTGTATCCCACATCCTTCTCAGAGTTTCTCCATTTTTTCTATTATTTTCCTCAAACACTGATGTATCCAAGTGTTGATGTTCAATTTTGCTTTTCTCTGTCTCATCATTTCACACCCATTCCTCAGCACATTTATCACACTGTCTGTTTCTGAAATCCTGTTATCTTTTGGGTTTTTAATTGTTGTTTCTATATAGTTTCTTGTTGTTAATTTATTTTGGCATTCTTTTTTCTTGTATTATTTTAATGAATTCGGTTTTTCCTCATTTTTATCTGCTTTTTGCTTCAGCTATTGGCTAGCCCTGAATCTGGAGATTTGAATTCGTTATCAGGTAATTGTAGTGCTTTTTTTTTTTTGTTGTTTAACTGGAAAGTCATCTGGTGTTTTATTTTGAACATCTGATGGAACCTTCCAGTCCTGTTTTTTTAGTATGTTTTGTTAAGTTTGCTGTCTCTGGTCCATTCAGTAGTTAATTTCGTTGTTTATTGATTGTAGATCAGTTTGTTTCATGCTACTTTTTTGCTTTATTTGGTTACTGGTTACGTCACAGCAGACAGGCCGTGTGTTCTTTATTGTTTGCTGATCTGTGGTGGTGATAGTTTTTTACCTTGTCCAGTAGGCAGGGCCAGTCACTCAGCTGTGATGGAGTAGGGCAGGTCCAGGTAGCGGTCTGTATCCTACTGGGAGCTACTGAAGGTGCTTTCATGAACTCCCGATCTCTTGATCTTCTCTATGAGTTTGGCTAATCCAGTTGGAAGGACACTGCACTTCCTTGCTGGCTGAGCCACCATAGGTACCCAGGAAGCATCAAAGGTAGAGCAGCGGGGAGAAGATAGGAGTGGAAGAGTATACCTTGCTTGCCACCAGGTACTTTGTCCTCCACCAAGACCTCCATATATCCGTTCTCCTGTGCTCCCTGTTGCCAATCCGTGACAGACATCCTTGATGAGGAATCTGTGCTGGACTAACTGATAGGGAACTTTTTCTCTTATCTCTTAGTTTTCTGTCAGTTTCTCACTGCATTTCATTTTTGGCTGAGCTCTTTATCTTTTCATTTGACACTTAGCATTCCAGGATTAATGTTCATATCTGTTTTAGTTTTTCGGGTCTTTGCTGTGGAGGGATGGCATGGTGCTTCTGTCTCTGTCCCATGTTAGCCCGAAGTGTAAAAAAAGACTTTTGATATTTTTAAAGTTCACTCAGGAATTCTGACATTGCCTTCACAGTAGCTCTCTGCCACTTGCACCTCTATCCTTTTTTATTTTTCTTTTAATTGTTCCAAGCTAGACCCTGTGTACTTTGTTCTGTTATAGTGACATTGTTAATAGTCCTTTTTGTCACATACCTTTCAGCAGTAGTATGCAGTGCCTTTCTGATGTTATATTTTGTCATTGTTGTTCTACTCACTGTAGACAAACCTACTTTGTTTTTGTTTACTTGTTTCTGTGTGCTTAAGTTGCTCTTCCATCTCCTTTCTGTCTGCCTTTGGGTCCGGGTTTTAATACCTCTTGTAGGTTCTTGAAGTGGCAGAGATGAAAGGCAGAGTTCTCAGTTATCAAAAAAGCATTCTTTATTGAAACATTTGACTCATTCTCATAGCCTTAAGAAAACCGTAGCAGCCCATCTTTAAATTCAGGACTAACTTTGGCTTTTGGCTTGGCTTCTTAGTTTGTTTCTCTGTAGTGATGCATTTTCTTATTCACTTCCCCAAGGCTTAACCGAGTTCTTGGGGGCATGTTCTCTTGTGACACCATATTATTATGCCATACAATACATTGTTGGTTGTATTAAACATTGACTTGAAATGTGCTTGGAAATACCTCAGGCATTTCAAAGTAGTACTGTGGTGGCTCAGTGGTTATGAGCTCGACTGCTAACCAAAAGGCTGGCAGTTCAGATCCTACCAGCTGCTTTTTGAAAACACTGTAGGGCAGTTCTGTACTGTCATGTAAGGTCACTTTGAGTCAGAAGTGACTCAGAAACCAATGGTTTGGTTTTAGATAACAGCATGTTATGATAGTTGGATTTCCATTCTGGTTTACTTTGAGATTTCTATCTTAGTTACTTTCTGTCGCTGCTAGGTACCTTTCGAACCAGTCACCAAGCTTCTTTTCTGATTAGTAATGGCATAAATTCCATCTTGTCTCCCCTCCCTTCTGTCTTTAAGAACAATTAGGTCTATGACTCACTGGCAACTAATATTGGTTCTTTTTCTCTTTTCTGTTTAGTTAACCTCTACAAGTGAGCTCCTTTTCCTAATGAAGTCCTTCTAACATCTTAATCAGCATGTGTTCCTTTTATTTTTCTTTAACTATCCCACTGTTAAATTGTAAATGTATCTTCCTGTTTTAAAAACAAATATAGTTCTTTTTGAGACTGAGCAAATGTGGTGCCTAGAGTTAATGTTTGAGGCACAGGCTTTTTAAATTTGTTTTTTGGCCTTTGAGTATGTAATAATTCCATTGACTTTTTCTTCGGCCTCAGTCTAAGAAAGTGATTTATACCTTCTAATAAGGAACCCAACCCTTTTTTATCTGTTTACCCATCAAAATCCACTGGCCCTGTTTGATTAAAATTAGATAAAATCCTGAAATCTACAGCTTTGATTGAATTTTAGATATATGTAATAATCCCAGAGATTGCTTGAGATCACATACAACAGTGATCTTACAGCCTTTTAACAAGCCACGTGATATCCAATAGCCCCTCCAGTCAACTCCTTGGCCTCACTGCTTGAGAACAAAATTAAGAGAAATGTGTTAAGTCATCTGACCTAGAGCAAATACTAACAATTTAAAAGCTAGACATCCACACACTAATACTGTAACACCTGATTACCGTCCTGGTTTAAAGCTCTGACATGAAGTCTTTGGTGAGAAACTGAACACAGGGAACAGAAAATTTCACCTACTGTCTAAAAACTGTATGCGACTAAACAGTGTTAAAAACAAAATTAAAACACCCAGTAATGTAATTATTGCCTCATCCATACCTACAGCCACACTCTGTGGCCAGGTCTGTTTAAATTGAAGTCAGATGCAGAGTTATGTACAACCCGTGATTTTACTTAAGACATTCACGCATGCACATACATCTATGGATATGACCAGCTGTACCATATGAGGTTTGTTCACTCCACATTTTAATTAGATCCTCATGTACTTTTCCTTGTTTATATATTTTGAAATGCCTGTGCCTGTGTGCTCATTTTTAATGCTTTTGATTGAAGGATTTACTGTTTTTTTTCTGAGTTTGGAATCAAGTAAAAAACTGACAGAAGGCCAAGGGATCAAAATTTATTTAAATCTTTTAAAATGAGCCTACTGCTTACTTTGTTGGATTTACTTAAGAAGAAATTGGCTTTTTAAGCATATACCCAGGCAGCCAATGGAGAACCTTGGCCTGCCTCATACTCTGCATATGCAGAATACCCAAAGAGATGAGACAGAGCCTGGCTAATTTATTAATCTTGGCCAAGAGATAATAGGCTTTCATACTTGTATTAGTAATATCACTTCTCTTAGTAAGAGATTTTTAGGAAAGTATGACAGTGGCTTTCTCAGGGGTGCTTTAAGAGAATAAGCTCTCATTTTGTGGGCAGGAATATAGGGAACAAATTTTCCCTAAATTCACAATATCTGAAATTTAGGAGAAAGATAAAAACACAGGAATGGAAATTGAGGGGGAGAGTTCTGAGTAATAATTGTGTTTACCTTTCTCTACTTATCTTTTTTCTGCTCAGCAATGTAAATACCCTTTCTAGCACTTTGCCCTAGCAAGTAACATTGTGCTTAAAAAAATGTTATTAGCTATTCAAACAAGGGAAAAAAATGTAATTGGCGTAACTTTGTATGGAAAACTTATTTTTCCTATTTTATTCACCCAGTATGAAACAAAAGACAACAAAAATATAAGACACCCATTGCTGTTGAGTTGATTCTAATTCATACCAACCCTATGTGACAGAATAGAACTGCCCCAGAGGGCTCCCAAGGAGCAGCTGGTGAATTCATACTGCAGAGTTTGGGTTAGCAAGCAAGCTGTTAACCACTTCACCACCAGTACTCACTTTTGCAGTATACATATGACAAAACTTCCATCTGGGAATGTCTGGGAAAAAAGATATACTGCTTCTGCAATAGGGATACCTTTTTGAAATATACCAGGAAAGATAAATGAAACATACTGTACACTATTCAGGTATAACTAACAGAATGTTGTTTAATAGAATGTTTACTAATTGAAAAAGTTTCACAGTTGATTTTAAATATTAAAAAAATATCTTGGTTCATTGGAAACCCTGATGATACAGTAGATACGTGCTAAGGCTGTTAACAAAAAATGCAGTTTGAATCCACAAGGCACTCCTTGGAAACTATGGGCAGTTCTCCTCTGTCCTATGAGGTCACTATGAGTTGTTTTTTTTTTTTTCTTTTTATCTTGGTTAAAAAAGTTATTTACAATATGTACAGTGGGAATTACCTTTCTCTAAACACTGTGTTCTTTAATATGTGGATTTTTTTTCTTTTTTTCCTTGACTAATTGCCTAGTGGTATTCTTATCAGATGTACGGATATAGTTTTTTTGTAGACTCAAGATCAGTGAAACCTAAAGTAATTTCCAGCTGCATTAATATAAATAGAGAGTTAAGAATGGAGACAATCATTTCATTGATTCTGACTGGAGACTGCTTGGAGTCTTCTGTTCTTTTTGAGGAACTGTGTTTCAGAAGGACATGGATGGATTGGGGCATGCAGGAGATGCTATTGGAAACTATGAAAATTTTGTAAACTAATGGAAAGAAGTTGGAAGGATGGAGGTTATTTAATCTAAAGAAGAGAGTATAGTAAGGATGTGAGAGCTGCTGGAACATTATCTGAAAGACTTGCATGTATTGCTTATACAGTTTTTGAATTTCAGGCTAGGACTGGTAGATGTTACAGAGAAGCAGTTTTCGCTTCATAATGAAGCAATTTTCTAATAAATAGTTCTGCAAAAATAAAGGACACATTAGGAGTATTCATGTTGGTTAATCCGCTGGAGGTAATGATATAATGAGTGAATACTGCTCTGATTGGTACATTCACCTAAATAATCCTGAAGCTTCTTTTTAACAATAAGATTGAATGGAATATTAAGATAATAGAGATGCTCATGTCATTTTCCAGTTTATACAAGTTTTATTATATTCTCAGATCCTACTAAAGACCTCATTTTAGTTCTGTCAACCTAAGTAGCAAAACCATTGCTGTCAAGTCAATTCTAATTCACAGAGATCCTATAGAACAGACTAGAATTGCCCCAAAGAGTTTGCAAGGAGTACCTGGTGAATTTGAACTGTTGATCTTTTGGTTGGCAGCTGAGCTCTTAACCACTGTGCCCCTGTTGTTGTTAGGTGCTGCTGAGTCGGTTCTGACTCATAGCAGCCCTGTAAACAAACAGAACGAAACACTGCCCAGTCTTGTGCCATGTCCACACGCATTTTTATGCTTAAGCCCATTGTTGTGGCTACTGTGTCAGTCCATCTCATTCAGGGTCTTCCTCTTTTGCACTGGCCCCCTGCTCATGATGTCCTTCTCCAGGGACTGATCCTTCCTGACAACAAGTCCAAAGTATGTAAGATGCAATCTTGCCATCTTTGCTTCCAAGAAGCACTCTGGTTGTACTTCTTCCAGAACAGATGTGTTTGTTCTTTTGGCAGTCCATGGTACGTTTGACATTCTTCTCCAACACCACGAATCAACAGCATCAATTCTTTTTCTGTCTTCTTTGTTCACGGTCCAGCTTTCGCACACATATGATGCGACTGAAAATACTATGGCTTGGGTCAGGCGCATTTTAGTCTTCAAGGTGACATGTTTACTTTTTAATACTTTAAAGAGGTCTGTTGCAGCAGATTTTCCTGATTCAAGTTTGTGTTGATTTCTTGGCTGCTGCTTCCATGGGTGTTGATTGTGGACCCAAGTAAAATGAAATCTTAGATAATGTCAGTCTTTCCTCCATTTATGACAATGTTGCTTACTGGTCCAGTTGTAAGGATTTTCACTGATGTTGAGGTGCAATCCATGCTGAAGGCTGTAGTCCTTGATCTTCATCAGTAAGTGTCTCAAATGTTCATTTCCAGCAAGTAAGGTGATGTCATCTGTGTAATGCAGGCTGTTAATGAGTCTTCCTCCATTCCTGATGCCTCATTCTTCTTTGTATAATCCAGCTTCTCAGATTGTTTGCTCAGCGTACAAATTAAAAGGGTATGGTGAAAGGATAGAACCCTGATGCACACCTTTCCTGACTTTAAACCATACAGGGTGCCCTTGTTCTGTTCGTACAACTTCCTCTTGATCCGTATACAGATTACTTAAGACCGTGGTTAGGTGTTCCGGAATTCCTGTTCTCTGCAGTGTTAGCCATGATTTAGTATGATCCACACGATTGAATTCTTTTGCATAGTCACTGAAACACAAGTAAACTTCTTTCTGGTATTATTTGCTTTCAGCCAAGATCCATTTGACATCAGTGATGATATCCCAGGTTCCACATCCTCTTCTGAATTTGCTTGAATTTCTAGCAATTCCTTGTCAATATACTGTTGCAGTTGCTTTGGAATGACCTTTAGCAAAATTTTACTTGCCTGTAATATCAAAGATATTCAGTAATTTCCACATTCGATTGGATCACCATTCTTTGGAATGGGTGTAAATATGGATCTGTTCCAGTCAGTTGGCCTGGTAGCTATCCTCCAAACTCCTTGGCATAGATGAGTGAGCATTTCCAGCAGTGTATCTGTTCAAATATCCCAGTTGATATCCGTCAATTCCTGAAGCCTTGCTTTTCGCTAGTGCCTTCAGTGCAGCTTCGACTTCTTCCTTCAGTACCATTGGTTCCTGATCATATGCTGCCTCTTTAAATGACTGAACATTGACTAGTTCTTTGTGGTATAATGACTCTGTGTATGCCTTCTGACTTCTTTTCATGCTCCATGAGTCATTTAATAGTTTCCCTGTAGAATTTTTCACTATTGCAACTTGAGTCCTGAATGTTTTCTTCAGTTCTTTCAGCTAGATAAATGCAGAATGTGTTCTTCCCTTCTGGCTTTCCATTTCCAACTCTGTGCACATCATTATAGTACTATATTCCGTCTTCTTGAGCCACTCTTTGAAATCGTCTGTGTAGGTCTTTTACTTCGCCATTCCTTCCTTTCCCTTTAGCTACTTGACATTCAAGAGCAAGTTTCAGAGTCTTTTCTGACATCCAATTTTGTCATTTCTTTCTTTCATGTCTATTTAGTGACCTCTTACTCTCTTTATGGAAACCCTCGTGGCATAGTGGGTTAAGTGCTACATCTGCTAACCGAAAGGTCAGCAGTTCAATTCCCCCAGGCACTCCTTGAAAACTCTATAGGACAGTTCAACACAGACTTATAGGGTCGCTATGAATCGGACCCAACTAGATGTCAGTGGGTTATTCTCTTCAAGACTTTGATGTGATTCTACAGTTCATCTGGTCTTTAGTCATTAGTGATCAACATATCAGATCTGTTCTTGAGATGGTCTTTAAACTCTGGAGGGATATAATCAAGGTCATACTTTGGTTTTCCTCAGTGAACAACTGATGTTCTGTGCTACAGTTAGTACCTGATCTTGCTCTGACTGCTGATACGGAGCATTTCCATAGTCTTTTTCCACAAATGTAGTCAGTTTGGTTCCTGTGTATTACATCTGGTCAGGTCTATGTGTACAGTCACCATTTGTGTTGGTTAAAAAAGGTTTTTGCAATGATAAAGTTGTTAGTCTTGCAAAATTCTGTCATGTGATGTCTGGCATTATTTCTATCACCTAGGCCGTATTTTCCAACTAAGGATCCTTCTTTGTTTCCAACTTTTGCAATCCAGTTACCAGTAATTAGCAATGCATCTTGATTGCATGTTCAGTCAATTTCAGACTGCAGAAGTTGTTAAGAATCTTCAACCTCTTCATCTGTAGCCTTAGTGCTTGGTGTGTAAATCTGAATAGTAATTCATATTAACTGGCCTTCCTTGTAGGTGTATGGATATTATCCTATCACGGACAGCATTGTACTTGAAGACACATTTTGAAATGTTCTTTTTGATGATGAATACAACACTGTTCCTTTTCATGTTTTCATGCTCAGCGTAGTAGACTATGTGATTGTCGGATTCAGAATGTCCCAACTGGTCCATTTCAGCTCACCGATCCCTGGGATTTCAGTTTTTTCTATTTCGTTTTTGACAGTTTCCAGTTTTCCTAGATTCATACTTTGTGTATTCCATGTCCCAGTTATTAATGGATGTTTGCAGCTGTTTCGTCTCACTTTGAGTTATGCCACATCAGTGAACCAGGATCCCAGAGGCCTTACTCCATCCATGTCATTAAGGTTGACTCTTCTTCAAGGATACAGCTCTTTCCTAGTCATCTTCTGAGGTGACTTCCTACCCCCAGGCCTCACTCTGGCACCATACCTGCCAGTGTTCGGCTGCTATTCATAAAGTCTTCCCTGGCTACTTTCAGAAGTAGGCTGCCAGGTCCTTCTTCCTAGTCTGTCTTAGTCTGGAAGCTCAGCTGAAACTTGTCTATCATGGTTGACCCTGCTGGTACATAAATAGTAGTGGGATAGCTTCCCACATCACAGCAACAAGCAAGCCTCCACTGACAGACAAGTGAGGGCTGCTAACTCTGTCTTTGCACATGTCAATATAATACTTGTAATGATCTAGGGATCCTATTACTAGTAAGATAAATTAATGCTTTTTCAGAGAACAAAATGGGCCAAATGTAAGTCTCTGAAAGTTGCTGAATTTGTGCTGAAATTTAGTAACTGTAGCTATTCTTATACTTGTAGTTTTGTTATATATTTAATGATATTATTTTGTAATTGTTTTATTAATCATCAATAATTGTTTAGCATTTGTTTTTTTAGTTTTGATAAATTTTCTTTGGGAAAAAAGTGCTTTTGTTAGATTAACCCATTCACTAGTTACTGTTGGTAATTTGACTGAATGGTGCATCTGTTGTTATTCTTACAAAATGCATGAAAATTTAGATCTCTTAAGTTTTCCTGTACTGAATCATAGTTTTGTACCCTCTACTACCATTAATTTTAGCATCATTTTAAAATGAACATACGTGTTAGACTGTGGCCTCCTCCTGAGTGTTAACCCAGCCTGACACAGATTGATGACAGGAGTATACAGAATTGCTTTGAAGAAAGAAATATCTTATGTATGAACAATATCTTGAATATCCCCAAATACAGCTCAGAAGGCCTTGAAGCTTTATGACTTTATTACTTGTGTAACAAAAAGGTACACACACACACACACACACACACACACACACACACACACACACACACACACCCTAACTGAAACTGATTTGGGCAAACTGCTGTTCCCCGTGTATACTAAGGTGTGGGATCTGCTAAAGTTGGGACAGAACTCTGTTCATAATGATTACACTGGAAGGAAAATGATTTGTGATCCTCTTGGGTGGGGGATCGAATTACCTGACTTAGACTTTGCTATGTAGAGAAGCAAAACCAATAAAGGGTATAAATACATAGAGAAATTTTTATTAAGGAAATGGCAAACACAGTTGTAAAAGCTGGTACATCCCAAGTCTGTGGATCAGGATAGACGCTTTTCCTGAGTTGTGTAGCTGCAGGGGCTGGTAAAGCCAAGATTGGCAGGTCAGAGAGATGAGCACTTGTTCACTGTCTGGGAAGATCAGTGACTTCCAGTATCAGCAGGCAAGACTGCAGGTGAGCTGCTAGCTGAAGTCCCAAGAACTGGAGGTCAGGAACAGAAAACAGCTGCAGGATACAGTGTGAGCCAAAGTCCATGAGTCTTGCTAGAATATCCACTTACATTCTATGCAGGTAATGTACCCAAAGAAATTCCCTTGTAACTCGTTGGCTGTTCAACAGAAGATCGTATCATGGAGGTGATCACAGTATATCAAATCTTGTTGTGGAAGTGATCACAACACTTTATAATGCCAGATTATATCATAACTGCCTAACTGTTGAGAATCATGTCCCAGCGAAGCTGACAAGACAACCTTAGCCATCATATTATCCCATGGTGAAGGAACTGTATCAGGTTAATTGTTATGTTTGGATAGTACCTTACTTGAATGACTGGAACATCACAGACCAGTGTACTTTATGCCTTTTTGGGGTTCCTGTAGATGGCTTTTCCTATGATGAGAGTAAACACTGGGCCAGTGATTTGAAAGTTAATACTTTCCATGAAAGAGATGAAGATCTTTTGAAATGAGTGGACTGAATGAAATACCAAAATCATAAGCTGAAGAAACACAAAGTAGGATGGTTACTTTTCTGCCACCACATAATTGCATGGTGTCCCTCTTGAAGTTTGTTTGTAATTTGTTGGAAACTCTTTAAAGCAGTTCTGCTTTGTTCTGTCAATCACTGAGAGTCGAGATTGACTTGATGGCAGTGGTTTAGTTTGGATTAGGTATGTTTCAAATCTCTAATAGTACTGCAGATGAAATGGAAACCCAAGAAGAGTCTTTGGATTCTCTTGCTAGGGCCATGTTTAACAAAGTAACTCTTAAATTCATTTTAGCTTAGCAAGGAGGAGTTTGTCCCATTGTGCCATTGCTAATGTTGTTTGCTGTGCCTGGGTAAATACCTCAGGAGGAAAAATAGAACATGATATTAAGATCTGCCAAAATGTTACCTTGTTGCATTCAATAACTCCTGTGCCAGATTTTCCACTTTTGGACATTTTTAGCTGGTCACCTGATAATATGCCCTCACATGTGAGAAATCTTAGGAATAGCAATGGAATATTTTCTGATATAGTACCAGAAGATGAGGCTCACAGATTAGAAGGCATTCAAAAACATGACTGGGGAAGAGTTGCCTTCTCAAAGTAAAGCTGACCTTAATGATATGGATGCATTCAAGTCTTTGGGACCTTCATTTGCTCATGTGACATGAATCAAAATAGTAACAATAAGAAAAAACAGCTACAACATCTATCAAAATTTGGAATCTGGAATATATAAAATATAAATCTGGGAAAATTGGAAATTGCCCCAAATTAAATGGAACATGTCAAGACTGATATCCTAGGCATTGGTGTGCTGAAAATGACTAATATTGACCATTTTGAATCAGATAGTCATGTCATCTACTATGCTGGAATGACAACTTGAAGAAAAATGATGGTTGCATTCCTCACCAGAAAGAGTATTTTTAGATTTTCCCTAAAGTACAGTACTGTCAGTGATAGGATAATACCCATACACCTACAAGGAAGATCAGTCAATATGATTATTGCTAAAATTTATAACTAACCACTAAGGCCAAAGATGACTGAAGATTTCGTAGCTTCTGCAGTCTTCAGTTGCTTGAGCATGCGGTCAGGATCATTGATAATTACTGGTGATAGGAATATGAAAATTGGAAGCAAAAAAGGATGCTCTGTAGTTGGAAAATAATGGATTTGGTGATAGAAATAAATCCAGAAGTCACGTGATAGAAATGTGCAAGACCAGTGACTTCATTACAAATACCTTTTCTCATCAACATATACAGCGATATTCATGTGGACCTCACCAGGTGGAATATACAGAAATCAAATCAGCCACATTTGTGGAAAAAGGTGATGGAAAAGCTCAAGATCATTAGTCAGAAAAAGGCCAGAGACAGACTGCAGAACAGGCCATCAGTTGCTCACATACAAGTTCAAGTTGAAACTGAGGAAAATTAGGAAAAGTCCACAAGAGCCAAAGTACAGCCATGAGTATATTCCAGCTGAGTTTAGAGATCATCTCAGGAATGGATCTGACACATTGAACATTAGTAATCAAAGCCTAAACAAGGAAATCCTGCATGAAGAAAACAAGAGGGCATTAAAAAGAAATGATGTTGCTTATTGGATCAGTTGTAGGGGCTTTTGTTTTCTTTATATTGAAGTATAATCGGTAATGAAGCTCGTTCTTGAACGTTAAGTAGCTAAAGCAAGATGAAGAAATGACGAGGTGAAAGAGCTGAATGGAAAATTTCAAAAGGCAGCTCAAGAAGGCAAGGTATTTTAATGACTGGAGATAGAAAACCAAAAGATAATAACATGTCCATGTCCGGCGTTTCTCTTGTTGAAAGCACTGAAGAAAAATTCAAGCCTTGAATCACAATACTGGAGGAATCTGTGGGGAAAAGTTTAAATGATGCAGGAAGCTTGGAAAGATGATGGAAGGGATAGATAGAATCACCATATTAAAAAGAATTTACTGATATCTACCCGTTTGAAGAGGTAGCATATGGTCAGGAACTGATGGTACTGAGGGAAGAAGTCCAAGCTGCTATAAAGACACTCATGAAAAACAAGGCTCCAAGAAGTAATACAGTAGCCATTGAGATGTTTCAACAAATGGATGCAGTGCTAGAAGTGCTTACTCATCTATGCCAAGGAATTTGGAGGACAGCTGACTGGCCAACCCACTGGAATACATCTGTATTTATGCCTATTCCCAAGAAAGGTGATTCAGTGGAATGTGGACATTATCACACCATCCATCATTAATATCACATGAAAGTAAAATTTTGCTAAAGATCATTCAAGGACAGCTGCAGCAGTATCTTGACAGGAAACTGCCAGAAATTCAGGCTGGATTCAATAGAAGACACGAACCAGCGATGTCATTACTGAGATCTTGGCTGACAACAGGGAATACCAAAGATGTTTACCTGTGATTTATTGACTTTACAGAGGTATTCAGCTTTTCACATAAAACAAGTTATGTGCAGTGTTTCAGAAAATGGGAATTCCAGAGCATTTAATTGCACACATGAGGAATCTGTGCATGTATCAAGAGGCAGTCATTTGAACAGAATAAGGGAATGCTGCATGGTTAAAGTTAAGAAAGGTGTGTGTTGATTATATTCTTTCATTGTACCTGTTTAATCTGTATGCTGAGCAAATAATCCAAGAAGCTGGACTGTGTGAAGAAGAAGGAGACATCAGGGTTGGAGGAAGATTCATTAGCAACCAGGAAGATGACACAATTTGCTTGGTCAAAGTAAAGAGGACTTGAAACACTGATGAAGAACACAGACCACAACATTCAGTATGGGTTGTACCTGAACATCAGGAAAAGACAAAAACACACAGCTGGAGAAAACATTGAGATTGTCAAGGATTTCATTTTACTTGGATCCACAATTAACACCCACGGAAACAGCAGTCAAGTCAGGATGCTTTTATTGGGCAAATCTGTTGCAAAAAAAAACTGTTTAAAATCTTGTAAAGCAAAGACATCATCTTGAAGCCTAAGGTGGGCCTGACCAAGCTGTGATAGTTTCAGTTGACTCATGTACATGTGTAAGCTGGACAGTGAATAAAGAAGACAGAAGAAGAATTGATGGCTCTGTGGTGTTGTAGAAGAGCACTGAATATACCATGAACTGCCAAAAGAATGAACAAAACTGTCTTGGAAAAAGTAGAGACAAAGTGCTCCTTAGAAGCAAGGATGGTGAGATTAAGTCTTACATACTTTGGACATGTGATGGAGGGATCAGTCCCTGGAGAGAGAAGGACATCATGCTTCTCCATTTCCTTTAGGATTTCAAATCTATTAAAGCGTTTTTGTAGTATTCTGTTATGATATTTTTGATGTCTATTGGATCTGTTGTGACATCTTCCAACTCATTTTCTTTTTCGGGTTATTTGTTTCCTTTCTAGGTTTTCTTTAGTAAATTCAGCCAATGGTTTGTCAGTTTTGTTGATCTTTTCAAAAAACCAGCTTTTGGTCTTAATGTTTTCAGTTGTTCTTTGATTCTGCTCTAATCTTTATGATATGTTTTCTTCTGGTGTACTTGAGGGCTTCCGCTATTGCTCTCTTTCTACTTGCTCAAGTTGCAGTGTTAATTCTTGGGTTTGGGTCCTTTCTTCTGCATGTGTGTGTTTATAGAGATAAACTGACCTCTGAACATGGATTTGACTGTGTCCCGTAGATTCTGGTAGGATGTGATTTCATTCTGATTTGAATCCATGAAGTTTTTTATTTCATCCTGATTTCTTCTATAACCCTTGGCTTTTTCAGCACAATGTTGAGTTCCAGTTTGTATCTATTTTTTTTTTCTGCTATTGATTTCAACTTTTATGGCTTTATAGTCTGAGAAGATGCTTTGCAAAAATTCATTGCCTTGGCTTTTGTTGAAGTTTGCTTTGTGCCCTAACACATGGTCTATTCTGGCAGATGTCCTATGTGCACTGAAGAAGCAGATGTCATTATCTCTTGATGGATAAAATGTTCTGTGTGTGTCGATGAGGTCTGGTTGGTTAATTGTGGGAATAAGATCTTCTGTATCTTTACTGAGCTTTTTTGTAGAAGATCTGCCCAATACTGAAAGTGGAATGTTGAAGTCTCCCACTATTATTGTGGAGTGATCTATCTCATTTTGCAGTGTAGTCAGTCTTTTTTCGATGTATTTAGGTGCTGTAGTATGGGGTGCAGCAATGTTAAGTCCAGCTTGTGTGTTGAATCTTTCAGCAATAAATAGTGACTGTCTTTGTTCATGTTGGTGGATTTTACATTAAAATCTATTTAATCTCAGCGTAGTATTGCAACACCTGCTCTTTTTTGTTTATAGTTAGCTTGGTTTATATTATTCCACCCTTTAATTTTCAGTTTGTTTATATCTTTAAGGTGAATTTCTATTTTTTTTCATTATGATTGAATGAAAATGTACATAGTCATATAAATTTGCATGCCCACCTGTATGCAGCTCCTGCTGCTCTCCTTGCTCGGTGACAGCACACTCTTCCTCGTAGTTCTGTAAATGTATTATCCTTCCAACTATCTCTTATTCCCTCCTGTCCACCCACTCCCCTGCCTCCAGTAAGAGGTCACCAGGATGACATCCTATAGATACATAGAACCATAAAGTGCACACATGATATGAGCACTGTGTGTTACCAAGTCCAATCCATTCCTGTCTGAAAAGTTGACCTCCATGGTGGTTTATGGACAGGGGCAACATCAAGGCCAGGGGCCATGCTCTCAATTGTAGTCTTTTAGTGAAGATCTTAGGGTGCACCCCTATTTATTCTTGTGTTGCCAGTGAGACTCAACTTTTTGAGCTCCATCACAGCTGTCACTAGTGGTGGCTGGGCACCATCTGGTTATTCTGGTCACGAGTCGATGTAGTCACCCACTCACGTTGGACTCTGTCTTCTGGGACTCTGTCTTCTGGGTTCTCTCTCCCCCATGTCATTTTGGTCCTTGGTGATCATCCATTCCTGCTGAGTTCGGACCATTTGCTGTACCCTCAGATGGTAGCTTGGCAACTTTTAAGAGCCCAGACACCACTCACCAATGTGGGGTGCAAAAGACTCTCTTAGCAAAATGCTAGTTGTGCCAGTTGGCCTACAGTTGCCCTGAGAGCATGGTCCCTGGCCCCCAGCCCCAGCTACTCTGTCCTTGCAATGTAGGGTTAAGATGGGAGGAGTAATCGTGTTACGTTGAAGTGCAGTTAATACCGATCTTCTTTCTAATGGGTGCTGTCACCGATTTCACCCAACCAAATTTCTATCTACTATCTAATCTGTACCACACCCTCTCCCTCTCTCCCTCTTTACACTTGCAGCCATCAAAGAGTCTTTTCTTCTATGCGTGAGTCTGTTTTTAAGTTCTTATTGTAGGGAGTCTGATACAATATTTGTCTTTTTGTCGCTGACTACTTTCAGCATAATGGCCTCCTGTTGAAACCAGGTTATGAGATGTTTCCTAAAATCACCGCTGTTCTTTACCATTGCCTAGTGTTCCATTGAATATATACACAATAGTTTATCCATTCCTCTGTTGTTGGGCATCTGGGTTGATTCCATCTTTTTGGTTTTGTGGAATGTGCTGCTAAACATTTGTGTGTGTGTATCAGTTGGTGTGAATGGCCTGGCTTCTGTATGATATACTCTGAGCAGTGGAATTATTGGGTCAAATGGTATATCTAGATCCATCTTTTTAAGGAAGTGCCAGATTGCTTTCGAAAGAGGTTGCACGATTTTGCAATCCTACCAACAGTGTAGGAGAGTTCCAGTTTCTCCACAGCCTCTCCAGCATTTGTTGTTTCTTGTTTTTTGAACCATGGCCAACTTTGTTGGGGTGAGAAGGTATCTCACTGAAGTTTTACTTTGAATTTCTTTAATAGCTAATGATTATGAACAAGTCCACATGTATTTTTTCATTACCTCAATCTCCTCTTTGGAGAAGTGTTTGTCCATCTCCTTTGCCATTGCCTAATTGGATGATATATCTTTTTCTTACTGATATTTTGTAGTACCTTACAGATTATTGAGATCAGGGTTGGGACTGAAATGTGCTTGCCAAGTATTTTTACCCGTTTTATAGGTGGCCTTTTAGTTCGATTAATAAAGTCTTTGTATAATGAAATGTGTTTGATTCTTAATAGTTCCCATTTATCTATTTTCTCTTCTGTTATTTATGGTTGGTTTGACAGATTTTGAAGTCTGTTTATGTTGTGTATTAAAGCTTCACTTGGCTTGTTGTTCCTACTTTTTCTTGGATGAGCTTTATTGTTTTAGATTTGATGTTTCGGTCTTTTATCCAGTTTGAGTTGGTTGTTGTATAAAGTGTAAGATATGGGTCTTGTTTCAGTTTATTGCAGATGTATATCCAATTTTGCCAGCACCATTTGTTGAAGAGATTGTTTTTACACCAGTTTAATGTTTTAGGGCCTTTGTGGGATATCAGCTGTTCATAGGAAGATGCTGTCATTTCTGGGGTCTCAGTTCTGTTCCTTTGATCTATCTGTCTCTCTTTGTGCCAGTACCAGGCTGTTATAACTCCTGTGGCAGTATAACAGATTCTAAAGTCAGGTAGTCAGAGGCCTCCCAGTATGTTCTTCTTCAGTAGAGCTTTACTTATCTGGGGCTTCTTCCCTTTCCAAGCAAAGTTGGTAATTTGTTTCTCCATCTCATTAAAAATGTCACTAGAATTTGTATTGAGATTGCATTATATAAGTAGATTGCTTTGGGTAGAATATACATTTTCATAATGTTAAGTCTTCCTATCCATGAGCAGGGTAGGTTTTTCCATTTATCTAAGTCTATCTTAGTTTCTTGTAGTAAGGGCTTGTAGTTCTCTTTGTAAGGTCTGTTATTTCTCTGGTTAGATTTATTCCTAGGTACTGTATCTTGTTAGGGGCTATAGTAAATGGTATTTACTTGGTGATTTCTTCCTTAATAATCTGGTTGTTGGTATAAAGGAATCTTACCAATTTAGTTATGTTTATCTTGTATCCTGAGACTTTGCTGAACTGTTCTATCAGTTTGAGTAGTTTACTTATGGATTTTTTAGGATTCTCTGCATATACAGTCATACTACCTGCAAACAGGGAGATTTTTACTTCTTTGCCGATGCAGATGCCCTTTATTTCTTGGTCTTGTCTAATTGCTCTGGTTAGTACAATGTTGAATAGTAGAGGTGAGAGTGGACATCCTTGTCTAGTGCCTATTCTCAAGCAAAATTGTTTCAGTTTTTCTCCATTCAGGATGACATAGGTAGTTAGCTTAGCATTGAGGAATTTGCTATCTATTCCTCCTTTGCTGAGAGTGTTTAGCATGAATCAGTATTGGACTGTATTAAATGCCTTTTCTATATCAGTAAAGAAAACCAGGTGATTCTTGTCTTTTGTGATATTTATGTGGTTGATCACCTTAATGGTTTTTCTGATGTTAAACCAGCCTTGCATCCCTGGTATGAATCCAACTCAGTTATGATGGATTATTTTTTGGATATGTTGTTGTTTTCTGTTAGCAAGAATTTTGTTAAAGATTTTTCGGATCTAGATTCATGAGTGATATCTGTCTATAGTTCTCCTTTCATGTTGAATCTTTCCCTGAATTTGGTATCAGGGTTATGCTGACTTCATAGAATGAATTTAGGAGTATTCTATCTCTTTCTGTACTGTGAAATAGTTTCAGTAGTATTGGAGATAACTCTTCTTTAAAAACTTGGTAGAATTCTGCGGTGAAGCCATCTGTGCTTGGGCTTTTTTTTGGTTGGTACTTTTTGTTGACTTTTTCAGTCTCTTCCTTTGTGATGAGTTTATTAAGTTGTTCTGCTTTACCTTGTGATAATTTGGGTAGGTGATATACATCAAGGAATGTGTCCATTTCCTCTAGATTTTCAGATTTGTCAGAGTACAAACTTTCATAGTACTCTGCTGATATTTTTGATTTCTGTTGGATCTGTTATGACAACTCCCGTCTCATTTCTAATTTGGGTTATTTGTTTCATTTCCTGTTTCTCTCTAGTAAGTTTAGTCAATGGTTTGTCAATTTTGTTGATCTTTCCAGAAAACCAGCTTTTGGTCTTTTCAGTTTTTTCCATTGTTCTTCTATTCTCTCATTCGTTTAGTTCTGCTCTAATCTTTGTGATCTGTTTTCTTCTGGTGCCTGAGGGATTCCTCTGTTGTTCTCTCTCTACTTTTTCAAGCTGTGGAATTAATTCTTTGGTTTGGTTTCTTTCTTCATTCCAGATGTGTGCATTTATGGAGATAAACAGACCTCTGAGCACTGCTTTGGCTGTATCCCATAGGTTCTGGTAGAAAGTGTTTCATTCTCATTGGAATCCATCAGTTTCTTTATTTCATACTTGATTTCTTCTATAACCCATGGCTTTTTGAGCAAAGTGCTGTTGAGTTTCTGTGAGTTCCACTTTCTGTGTTTTTTCTCATATTGATTTTGACTTCCATGGCTGTATGATCTGATAAGATGCTGTTTATTAATTCAGTGGTATGGATTTTGGTTAGAATTGCTTGATGTCTGGACAAATAGTCTATTGTGGAGAATGTTCCATGTGCCCCGGGGAAGAAGGTGTAGTTATTCGCTGACGGATAGAAAGTTCCATGTGTCAATGAAGTCTAGTTGGTTAATTGTGGCAATAAGGTCTTCTGTGTCTTTGTTGAGCTTTTTTGTAGATGATCTGTCTAATATTGAGAGTGGAGTGTTGAAATCTCCCGCTATTATTGTGGAGTCATCTATCTCATTTTTAAGTGTAGTCACTGTTTCTTTGATGTATTTAAGTGCTATAATATTAGGTGCATAAATATTTAATATTGTTAAGTCCTGCTTGTGTATTGAACCTTTTAGCGATGCTGTCCATCTTGTCCATGATTGTTGATTTTACATTAAAATTGATTTTATCTGAGATTAGAACTGCCACATCTGCTGTTCTTTGTTCATTGTTAGCTTGATATATATTCCTCCTGTTTTAGTCAGCTAGGGCTGCTCTAACAGAAATACCACAGAATGAATGGCTTTAATGAAAGAAAGTTTATTCTTACACAGTCTTGTAAGCTACAAGTCCATATTCAGGGGAAGGCTTTCCCCCTTGTCGGCTCTGGAGCAAAGTTCGTATTGCATCAGTCTTTGTCCAGGGAGCATTTTGGCACAGGAACCTCAGGTCTGAAGGATGCGCTCTTTTCCTAATGCTGCTTTGATGGTACGAGGTTCCCAATTCTATGCCTTCTTCTCTGTCCCTTTATCTCTTGCAGGCTGAAAGGAATAAGGGTGCGGCAAGCCAACTCCAGGGAAACTCCCTTTAAAGTGGAGCAGGAAGGTGATCTTATAAAAGGATTTACAGTCCTACCCTAATCGTTTGACATACAGCATAGGAAAGCCACAAAGTGGAGGACAGTCACAGGATACTGGGAACCATGGCCCAGCCACATGGCTACACATATTTTTTTGGGGGGACACAATTTAATCCATGACATACCACCCCTTGGCACCCCAAAATCACATCACAGAAACATGTAACGCATTCATCTCATCATAGCAAAATCATGTCCATCCCATACGACAGAAGTCTTAAATCAGTTCTGAGTCCAAAATACAAAAACTCTTCTACATCTGTGAAACCTAGAAGGCAAGCTGTCTGCTTCTAAAGGTCCAGTGGCAGAACAGGCACAAGGTAGATAGTCCATTACAAATGGGAGAAATTGTAGGGAAGCAAGCATTAACAGGCAACAGGTGAGTCAGCAGAACCCATTACATTAGCCCTCAAAACTTTGGAAATAGTCTAGCACTTTCTGAGACATTTTACACAATGGCCCTGCCTTCCAGTCTGTAGATATTGACCACACTCTCTGGTTTCTCAGTGGAGACTCCCAGCCCTGTGCTACAACTCTGCCTTCAAGGCCCACTTGGACAGAAACTCTGCCCTATCTGCTTTAGGAACACCTTAAGCCTGAATGAGTGGCAATTCCACCATTAGAAACACAGGACACCTCGGTTCCACCCTTTCAAACCCCATACTTTCTGAGACTGAGGCAGCTCAACGTCTCGTGCTGTTTGTCTCTTCAGCTTCAGCTTCCTATGGCTGCATGGCCCCAGGCCTCAGGCCCACATCTGCCCTGCCTGGCAAGTATTCCACAGCCCTGTAGCTCCACTGATTCAAGTGCCTGGAGGCACCCTACTCTTGCTGGAGAGCGTCCTGCCCAAAGGCACTTGGCTGTTTCACTCTGTAGGTCAGCAAGGCCACTTCCACCAATTCAAGTGCCCAGAGGCACCCTGTTCTGCAAGGAAAACTTTGTGTGCAGGCACTCAGCTCTCTCGCTCCATTTGTCGGCTCCAGTGCTGCCTCCGGTTCTGCTGCTGCCGCTGCTGCTTCCACTGGTCCTCTGTTGTTTCTCACGATCTACGCCTTCTTCATTCCTTCTGAATCTTCTTCCATTCACAGTTTCAAAATGGCTCCCACGTTTTAAGTATTTGCTAGAGCAGCACCCTGCTCTCACAGTACCAAATTCTGTTTTAGTCAGCTAGGGCTGCTGTAACAGAAATACCACAGAGTGGATGGCTTTAATAAAGCAAAGTTTATTCTCACACAGTCCGGTAGGCTACGAGTCCTTATTCAGGGTGTCTGCTCCAGGGGAAGGCTTTACCCTTGTCAGCTCTGGAGGGAAGGCCGGTATTGCGTCAGTCTTTGTCCAGGGAGCATCTTGGTGCAGGAACCTCAGGTCTGAAGGACGCTCTCTTCTCCTGGTGCTACTTTCTTGATGGTACGAGGTTTCCAATTCTCTCCGTGCTTCTCTGCAGGCTGAAAGGATTAAGGATGGGGCAAGCCATACTCCAGGGAAACTCCCTTTACAGTGGAGCAGAAAGGTGATCTTATAAAGGGATTTACATTCCCACCCTAATCCTTTAACATACAGCATAGGAAAACCACAAAATGAAGGACAGTCACAAGATACTGGGAGTCATGGCCCCGCCACATGGCTACACATATTTTTTGGGGGGGATACAGTTTGATCCATGACACCTCCATTCTTTAATTTTCAGGTTTTTTTGTTTCTTTATGTCTAAGGTGAGCTTCTTGTAGGTAACGTATGGATGGGGTATGTCTTTTGAGCCAAGATGTCACTTGATATCTCTTTACTGGAGCATTCAGTCCATTCACATTCAGTATAATTATTGATAGGTATGTGTTTGGTGCTGTCATTGTGATATGTTTATTTTTGTGTTGATGTTTTCTCTGTTCTCATTAATCTGTTCTGGGACTTCTTTGTGAGTTGATTTTTCACCTTTTTCAGGGTTGGTTTTGTGTTCATTCAGAGTCCTGTATTATGTTTCTTGATCTGATATGTTGCATCTTTATTGTACTTTACAGCTGTCCCTATGATCCCTGTTAATAAACTATGTATAAACTGAATTTTAAGTACTACCAGTCTTACTAACTTCCTTTCCATGTGGAGGGACTATAATGACTGTAGTACATCCCTCTTTTTAGTATGATGACAGCATAGGTCTCATTATATATCACTGGATTATTTCTTTCACTATTATAGCTTTGATTGAGTTTGGAGCCTTCCCCAACTGACTTGGTTTCTGGGTGATGTGTCCTGTGTTTGTTTCCAAAATAGAAAGTCAGTAGTTTTGTTCTTCTAAGCCAAGAGATTCTTTTAGTATTTTTTATAGCTTTGGTTTGGTTTTTACAAAGTCTCTGAGTTTCTGTTCATCTGCAAATGTCTTAATTTCATTTGAGTGTAGTTTCCATTTGTTCAGTTCTGCTCTTTTGGCTTTGCAGTGAATTGTCTAATTTTGTAATTTTGTTATTGATCTGTCGAATTACAGAATGCTGATGTTTCATCAGTTTGTACAGTCTACTTCATTTTGCATTTTGCTTTGCTGCATTTTGTTTATTCTCTAGGAGGGCTTTATTTATCATTGTTTTGTACTCAACCTCTGACAGTTTCAGAAAGGCTTCTTAATCCAATAAGTTTTTTGGTTGTTTAGTTTGGAAGTTTTTTTGTAGCCATGGTTGGATGTTTATTTAAATGTTTGTCTTTGGTTTGTTTCTTTTGGGACATTCAGAGGCTGTTTTGTTTCTCTGGTGTTGCTTCAACAGAACCTGAGGTGCAGTTGTGAGAAGAGAGTTCACCAGCCACCTCTGTGTGCTCGAGTGACTAGTCCCAGTAGAGTCTCTGGGATGGCAGGGTCTGCCTCTTTGCTCTCAAAGACGTGGCCTTCTATATGGAGTCACTGAGGGCCGTTCACTCTGTTGTCTATATTAATATACACTTAACAGCTACAATTATGTATGTGAAAAAGAAAAATAACCGCCATTTAGTTGATTTGGACTCATAGTGACCTTATATGTATGTAGAAAATATCCAGAAGTAGATCAATATCCGCAGATGGGTGAGTCCCTTACACCGTCCACATCTCTTCAGCGTACCTGTTTTCTGTATGTATTTATTTGTAAATTACTGTGTGTTAATATTATCATCCCAGAAGCTCTTGTGTATAGTAGTTTCCATAGTTGTCCTTGATTTTTATGTTGTTCTCAGTGTCTTCCATTTCCTTGGCTATCTTGTATTGTCTTCTCCCTTACTGTCTTTCCCTTCACTAGTGCTGACTTGTCTTTTGAGAAAGGTAGTGCAGAAATGGTCCCAAAGGAGCTCACTGATGAACAAAAGCAAAAGAGATATGAAGTTTGTCAGGGCCTTTCAGGGAAACAGGAAAAGGTTTTGGGCCATGTTACTGCTTGTGACAAAGCATGGGTGTACCAATGTGACTCTGAAACAAAGTGTGACCATGTACAATAGAAGCCAGCAAATTATCCACAACCAAAAATGTTCCATCAGTCCAAATGAAGAGTCAGTATGATGTTGCTAACCTTTTTGACATCAGAGGGGTTATTCATTATGAATTTGTACCAAATGTACAGTTAACCGAGTTTACTATTAGGAAATTCTGAAAAGGCTATATGAAAAAGCTAGACATAAAGGACTTTAACTTTTCCTTCCTTTAAATTATGAAAAGAGAACATAGATATCCAAGATGCTTATCAAACACCACTAAAACTAGACCCCAAAATAAAGGCACCAAGACATAATCAAGATTAATAAACTCACTCATAAAGAGAGGCTGTTAAGGGCAGCGAAGCTTAAAGGAAAGCTAAGGTATGAAGGGAAGCTCTATAGGCCTTTATCTTAACTTCTCAACAGAAACAATGTTGGCAAAAAAGCTGTAAGAAGACATGGGCAAGGACATGAACAAAAAAAATTTCCGAATGTCATATATCCTGCAAAATTGTATCATACATGAAGATGAAATTAACACATTCACAAATAAGCAGAAGGTTAGAGACTTTGTAAAAACCATATCAAAACTACAAGAAATATTGAAAGAACCTCTTCGCTTAGAAAAACGAAATCATTAAGTATATACTTAAGGAGGCAATACAGGATACAGCATCCAAAATCCTGTTCAGTTAGGGAAGTCACAAATCTCAAACAAAGCTACAATATTAAACAAAGGGAACCAGTAATTAGGTCAGAAAAAGTATTACCTCGCATTAAAAAGAGGGATATGTTGCAGTATTTCAGATAGAGAGGAAATTAAAAAGATATGCAGAAGTTAAAGTCTGCTTTGTACTTAGGCTCTTAAGGGGGATTATAGCAATAGCTTCTAAGATCGCCATGAGTCGGATCCAACTCCACGGAACTTGGCTGGCTTGGCTGTAAGGAAAATAACAGTGTGGCATATCAACACTAGGAACATAATTCAGGAGTCTCAGCAAACACAAAGCCAATACTGAAAATGATGAAAATTCAACCCATGAAAAAAAACTGACTAAGAACAGAATATTAAGAGCAACACAGAAAAAATCAGTAAGACACACATACAGAGACACACAGAGAGACACACACACAAAAGGCATCAAAATGACAGCACATACCTATCAGTAATTGCCCACTGCTGTCAAGTTAGGTCTGACTCAGTGACCCTATAGTTCAGTGTGCACCTGCCCCGTAGAGTTTCCAAGAAGCGCCTGGCAAATTTGAATTGCCAACCTTTTGGTTAGCAGATGTAGTGCTTAACCAACTACACCACGACGGTTTCAGTAATTAGACAGAATGTAAGTGGATTGAATGCTACAATAAAGGACAGAAAGTGGCATCCTGGACCAAAAGACACAATCCGTCTGTATGTTGCTTACAAGAAAAACACTTTAGACTCAAAAATATGAACAAACTGAAAATCTAAGGATGGAAAAATATATACCAAGGTAACATACAAAGAAGAGTGGCAACACTAGTCTTAGACAAAATACACTTTAATATAAGATCCATTGTCATAGATGAGGATGGTCACTGTTGCTGAAAGGGTCAATACATAAGCAGGATACAGCAATATTAAATATGCATCCAGTACTAAAGCATCTAAATATATCAAACAAACAGTGACAACATTGAAAAATGAGATCGATAACTCCCCAGTGATATTAGAGAGTTAAACACTCCACTTTCAGTAATGGACAGATCATCCAGAGTAAAGCTCAGTAAAGACACAGAAGATCTTATTGCTTCAGTTAATCAACCATACCTTGTTGACATATACAGAACTTTTTACTTATCAACAGATACGTACACCTTCTTCCCCAGTACACGTGGAATGTTTTCTGGAGTACGTCATATATTAGGACATAAAGTAAGTCTCAACAAAATCCAAGCCATTGAATTGCTACAAAGGATCTTCTCAGACCATAAAGCCATTGTCTTAGTCACTGGGTATAGCTCTAACAGAAAATACCACAAATGGAAGGTTTCATGAAGAGAAGCTTTTATTGTCACAGTCCAGTAAGCCACAAATCCATTCCTAAGCTGCAAGTCCATTCAATATGAAAAATCATCACCATCCAGTAGGCTGAGTCCGCATCCAGTGAGAGCATCTCTGCACAGGAACCTCAGGTCCAAAGGACATGCTCTGCTCTTGGTGCTTCTCTCTCAAGTGGTATGAGGTTCTCAACTTCCTCAGCTCACTTCTCTCCCTTACATTCCACAAGCTTGAATCTTGCCTCACTAACACAACTGCAAACCATTCTCCATCATCAAGATCACAGAGGCAGGATTCACAACACATGGAAGGAAGGGTACCATATTGGAACTCCAGACCAAGTCAAGTCAACACATACATTTTTAGGGGGACACAGTTCAATCCATGACAGCCATGTAAGTTGAAATGAAAAGCAGAAAAAAAATAGGAGGAAGTTAAAGCTCATGGAAAGTGAATACACCTTGCTTTAAAATCTGTGGGTTATAGAAGAAATGAAGGACAAAATAAATTTATGGAATCCAATGAGAATTAAAACACATCTTACCAGAACCTATGGGACACAGCAAAACAAGTGCTCAGAGATCAGTGTATCTCTATAAATGGACATATCCGGAATGAAGAAAGAGCCTAAACCAAAGAATTAACCCTATAGCTTAAACAAGTAGAAAGAGAGCTACAGAGGAACCCCCCAGAAGAAAACAGATCATAAGGATTAGAGCAGAACTGAATGAATTAGAGAAGAACAAGTGAAAAAACTGATAGAACCAAAAGTTGGTTCTTTGGAAAGATCAACAAAATTGACCAACCATTGGCTAAACTCACAAAGAAAAACAAGAGAGGAAACAAATAACCTGAAAAAGAAATGAGATGAGAGGTCTAACAACAGACTCAACTGAAATCAAAAGTATCGTAACAGAATACTATGAAAGATGGTACTCTAATAGATTTGAAAACCTAGAGGAAGTGGAAAAATTTTTAGATTCGTATCACCTACCAAGATTATTGCAAGAAGAAGCAGAACAACTTAATAAACCCATTACAAAGGAAGAAATGGAAAAAGTCATTAAAAACTACCAACCAAAAAAGTGCTGGCCCACAGGGCATCACTGGAGAATTTTACCAGTCTTTACAGAGGAGTTAATTCCAGTATGACTGGGGCTATTTCATAGCATTGAAAGGGATGGAATAATCCCAAATTCATTTTGTGAAACCAGCAGTATCAAAGCTGGGAAAAGATCCCACAAGAAAAGAAAATTATAGACCAGTATCACTCAAAAATGTAGATGCAGAAGTCTTCAACAGAATTTTAGCCAATATAATTCAACACCATATCAAAAAAGTAACTTGTGGTGGAACTAAGAAGGTGGACTATACACACAACTCCTTAACTGTCTCTGAAAACTAAGGCCTGGATTGATAACTGAATGGAACATTCTGGACACTCAGTGAGCCCTAGGACATTGCATGTGGTTATCAGATTGGACAGCATGCCACTAAATGGTACATTTCCTCTCGCTGAGCCTTGTTCTTGCTGACTCACTGCTTGGGTGGACTACAGGTGCTGATACCTTTATATGCTTTTCTTTTTGTTGGCTTGTAGCTGAGGGATGGGTATAAGCCAGCAGATATGTAGAGCTGTAGTGCTGACGTGAACAACGTGTGGTGCAGCAAAGAGACAGTGTGTAGAATAGCTATGTTTGGAGAGCCCTTTTGCGGACTGAGGGCACCACAATACCTCCACTCTCTCTTTTATGAGTTCCACTGTAGAGTCTGCTGCTTCACGTTAGGAGAGACAGATTGTCCGGGATGCCATCTCGGTTGTCTGGGAGATAGAGTCACTTAACCAAAGGCATCAGCAGGGCTCCTTCCCAGTCTGGAAGCCAGTGCCAGTCCAGGGAGTGCATTTACAGCAGAAAAGCTGTGTTTAGCATAGTGTTGCCTTATGGGCATGGCCCAGCAGAGGATGGCAGCTGGACTGTAGTCCTTACCTACTTTGAAGTACATCATAGCACCTGGGGGCGTCTCAGAAGGTGCTTCTGGGGACAGTCAGAAGGTGGAGTGTGCAATACCTGACGACCTAAGTGAATTTGGCAACTGTTGAATAGCTTCTAGCTTCTTAGAAGGAGAAAGAACTGCTGAGCAGCTCAATGGTGTATTTTCCAGGCTTTATTAACCCACATCATAGGGTTGGTTGATGGCCAGCTAGTGAGTCCATAAATAAGGCAGTGGCTTTGCCAGCCAGGAGATGGAGCCTGCCACCCTAGAGTGTCCACTGGTACACAGAGGTGGCTGGTGACCAACTCCCTTCTCAGAATTATGCCTCACCTGCTGTTGAGGCAACACCAGTGAAACTAATCAGCTTTTAGATGTCCCGCAAGCAGAAGACCATTGCCAGGCATTTAAAGAAACAACCCACCATGGCTCCAGGAATCTCCCAAAATAAAGAATCAGGAAACCTCCCAGATAAAGATTCCTTTCTGCAACTATTGAAGGTCAAGTACAAAAGAATTGTATGGAGAGCCCTCCTAAAGATTAAACAAAATATAGGAGAGCAAAATGAAAAATTAAGCTATTTGAACTGATGGCACATCAGCATTCTGAAATCCAGCAGATCGATAAGAAAATTACAGAATTAGACAATTCCATCCAAAGCCAGAAGAGCAGAACTGAGGAAATGGAAGTCAGACTTAGTGACCTTGATGATACAGTAACCAGCCAATATTTATGAGGAAAAATCAGAGAAAAGAAGTAAGAAAAATGAAGAATCATTAAGAAACATGGGAGTCTGTCAAGACAAATAATCCACGATTAATTGGAGTTCCTGAGCAGGGAGAGATAGCTGAAACTACAGAAAGTATTGTTGAGTTGCTGATAGAAAACTACCCTGAAATTATCAAAGAAGAAAACACAGATACCCAAGACATGTGTCTCATGCCACAAAAACCAGAACCTAAAAGAAAGACACCAGTATGTATTATAATTGAGCTTAATAAAATGAAATATAAGCAGAAACTCTTAAAGGGAGCGAGACTCAAAGCAAAGCTAATATTTAGAGGGAAACCCTATAGGCTTTTGCCTGACTTCTCGCAGAAATGATGTTGGCAAGGAGGCAGTGGAAAAGCCTTGAAGGAGAAATACTTCCAACCAAGAATTATATATTCTACAAAAATGTGTTTCAAATATGAAGATGAAATTTAAAAAAATAGCAGATAATTAGAAGTGTAGAAACTTGTAAAAACCACTCTACAAGAAATACTTACTGAAGCTCTTTGCTCAGAAAATCAAAACCATTAAGTGTATATTTAAGGAGGCAATGCAGGACATGACATCGAGACACCTACCAAGTTAGGGAAGGCACAAAACTCATTGAAAGCTACATTATTAAAAGAAGAATGCAGTGATCATATCATGAAATTGTGATACCATCTCACCAGCAAGAGGAATATACTACAGTAGTTATAATCCTTTCAGAAGGAGAGGAAGTTAAAAAGATATGCGGAAGTTAAAATTCAGTTTAAACTTAGAATATTAAGGGGAATGATGGTGTAGTCACAGAGCACAATAACAATGCAACATATCAAAACAATAAATGTGATACAGGAGTCTTAACACAAAACCAACACTGAAAATGATGAAAAGTCAACCTG
This sequence comes from Heterohyrax brucei, assembly GCA_028571685.1. Classification (NCBI taxonomy): domain Eukaryota; kingdom Metazoa; phylum Chordata; class Mammalia; order Hyracoidea; family Procaviidae; genus Heterohyrax; species Heterohyrax brucei. The sequence continues at coordinate 112,711,467 of CM053148.1, forward strand.
TAAAGAAGAATAACCCACGATAGAATATTAAGAACAGAGAAAACAGCAACACAGAAGTAAATGTAGCTAAATTGCAGCACTAAACATATACCTGTCAATAATTGTGCTGAATGTAGGTGTGCTGACTGCTCCAATAAAGAGACAACGAGTGACATCTTGGATCAGAAGACACAACCTGTGTATATGTTTCTTATAAGAAACACACCTTAAAGATACGAACAAACAGGAAATTAAAGGATGTAATAATGTGCACTAAGCTAACAATGTGCAAATAACAGCAGATGTGGCAATACTAATCTCAGATAAAATAAGTTTTAATGTAAAATCCACCATCATGGACAAGGACAGTCACTGTTAGTTGATGAAAGTTCAATAAAGAAGCAAGACTTAACAGTTTTAAATATTTATGCACCCAATGCTGGAGTATCTAAATAGGTTGAAAAAACACTGACTACAATGAAAAATGAGATAGATCACTCCACAGTAATAATTGGAGAATTCAACACTCTACTTTTAGTACTGGACAGATCTTATACAGAAATGCTTAGTAAAGGCACAGAAGATCTTATTGCCACAATTAATCAATTAGATCACATTAACATACACGAACATTTTATCCATCAACAGATAACTACAACTTCTCCTGTGCACATGGAACATTTTCCGGCATAGACCATGTGTTAGCTTGTACAGCAGATCTCAACAGAAGCAAAGCCACTGAATTATTGCAAAGCATCTTCTTGGACTATAAAGCCATGAAAGTCAAAACCAGTAGTAGAAAAAACATAGATAGAAACTAGGACTCATGGAACCTGAACAACACCTTGCTGAAAATACCATGGTTTACAGAAGAAATAAAGGATGAACTAAAGAGATTTATGGATTCAAATCAGAATGAAAACACATCCTACCAGAACCTAAGGGATACAGCTAAATCAGTGCTCAGAGGTCAGTTTATCTCTATAAATGCACACATCCAAAAGGAAGAAAAGACCCAAACCAAAGAATTGACCTCACAGCTTGAAAAGGTACAAAGAAAGTAATGGAGGAATCTGTCAGACACCAGAATAAAACACATCATAAAAATTAGAGCAGAACTGAAGAAATCAGAGAATACTACAACAATCGAAAAAATTCACAAAACCAAAAGCTGGTTTTTTGAAAAGTTCAACAAAATTGACAAACCATTGGCTAAACTTGCAGAAGAAAATCAGTAGAGGAAACAAATGACCTGAAAAAGAAATGAGATGGGAGGTGTTACAGCAGTCTCAACTGAAATTTAAAACATCATATTGATTACTGAGCATAGAGGGGAATGGGGCACTCCTGAATTCATTCAGTGAAGCCAGCATAACCCTGATCCCAAAGTCAGGGAAAGATCCCACAAAAAAGGAAAATTACAAACCAGTTTCATTCATGAACCTAGTAACCAAAATCTTCAGCAAAATCCTTGCCAATAGAATTCAAGATAATATCCAAAGAATAATTCATCGTTACCAGTTTGGCTTCATACTAGGAATGCAAGACTGATGTAACCTCAGAGAAAGAATTAATGTGATCAACCATGTAAATAACACAGAAGATAAGAATCACCTGATTTTGTTAATTGATGCAGTAAAGGCATTTGACAAAGTCTAACACCCATTCATGCTAAAAACTCTCAGGAAAATATAAATTAAAGGGAAAATCCTGAACTCAGTTAAGGGACGTCTACGCAAAGCCAACTGTCTACATCATCCTGAATGTAGACTGATTGAAACAAATTCCCTTGAGCAGAGAACTGCACAAGGATTCCCACTCTCCTCTCTCCTTTTCAACATAATACTCGAAGTTCTGGCCAGAACATTTGGACATGACAGAGAAATAAAGGGCATCTGTATCACCAATGAATAACTAAAATTCTCCCTATTTGCAGACGATATGATTGTATATGCAGAGAATCCTAAAGAATCCATAAGTGAGCTACTCAAACTAATAGAAGAGTTCAAAGTGCTGGGAGATAAGATAAATATAAGTAAATCAGTGAGATTCCTCTGTTCCAACAAGGAAATCATCAGAGAAGAAATCAGCAAATCGGTACCATTTACTATACCCTCAAGAAGATAAAATACCTGGGAATAAATCTAATTGTGGAAATAAGAGAGCTATACAAAGACAACGACAAGTGCTTACTGTAAGAAACCAAGAGAAACTATTCTTGGAATACTGGTTAAGATTAGAAGCCTTTTCAGTTTGTAGTGAAGTCCAGTTAAGTTGATCTTCTTTCAGCCATGTGCTGTCAGAACTTTTACCCAATCAAATTTCTATCAACTAATCTATGACCAGCCCTCTCCCTCGCTCCCCACCCTTGCAACCGTCAGAGTCTTTTGTCCAGTACATGAATCTGTTTTTAAATCCTTATGGTAGGAGTCTCATATGGTATTTGTTCTTGTGCAGCTGACTGATTTCACTCAGCATAATGTCTTACACTTGAAACCAGGTGGTTGGATGCTTCCTAAAATCGTCATTGTTCTTTATCATTGCGAGTATGGCACTGAGTATATGTACCATGGTTTGTTTATGAATTCATGTGTTGTCAGGCATCTGCATTGCCTGAATAATAAATGGAGAAAGGTATCCTGCTGTTGTATAGGAAGATTCAACATTGTCAAAATGTCTACTTTACACAAAGGAAGTACACGGACAATGCAATCTCAATACAAATTCTAGTGACCTTTTTAATGACATGGAGAAATAAATCACCAATTTTGTGTGGAAAGGGAAGACACCTGGATAAGCAAAGCCCTGCTGAAGGGAATGGAACACACTGGAAGGCCTCATAACTACCCAACCTAAGAACCTGCTACACTGCCACATTAGTGAGAACAGCTCAGTCCTGGTAGAAAAAAGAGACATATAGACCAGTGGAACAGAGTTGGCACCCCAGGGATCCCACCATCTTTTATGAACAGTTGATATTTGACCAAGGTCGTAAGAGTGTAATCTGGTGTAAAAACCATCTCTTTGAGAAATCGTGCTGGCTAAATTGGATATCCATCTGCAAAAAACTGCAACAAGACCCGTATCTCATACCTTACACAAAATCTAACTCAAGTTGGGTAAAAGACCTAAATATCAAACCTAAAACGGTAAAGGTCATGCAGGAAAAAATAGTGTCAACAATGGAAGTTTTAACACACAGCCTTGACAGACTACAAAATTGGCAAAGAAAGCACCATCAACAGACGAGAAAATAGATAAATAGGAACTACTAAGAATCACTGTGTATGCCGTGAAATTTGGAGGACAGCTGCCTGGCCTGTTGCCTGGGAGAGATCCATATTTATGCCCATTCCAAAGAAAAGTGATCCAACGAAATGTGGAAATTGCTGAACAATATTGTCGACATCACATGCAAATAAAATTTTGCTCAAGATCATTCAAAAGTGACTGCAAGAGTATAATGACAAGGCATTGCCAGAAACTGAAGGTGCACTTGAAAGAGGATGTGGAACCAGGGATATCATTGCTGATGTCACATGGGTCTTGAGTGAAAGCAAAGAATACCAGAAAGGTGTTTACTTGTGTTTCATTGACTATGCAAAAGCATTCGACTATGTGGATCGTACTAAATTGTGGCTAACGTTGCGGAGAATGGGAGTTCCAGAACACCTATTTGTGCTCTTAAGGAATCTGTATATGGATCGAAAGGCGGTTGTGTGAACAGAATAAGAGGACCCTCCATGGTTTAAAGTCAGTAAAGGTGTGCGTCAGGGTTATATCCTTTCACCATACATTTTCAGACTGTATGCCAAGCAAATAATCTGAGAAGCTGGCTTTTCCAAAGAAGAATGAGGTATAAGGATTGGAGGACAACTTAACAACCTGTGTTACACAGATGATACCATCTTACTCGTTGGAAATGAAGAAGAGTTGAGACACTTACTGATGAAGATTGAGGACCACAGCCTTCAGCATGGATTGCATCTCAACATCAGGAAAACAAAAACCCTTACGACTGGACCAGTAAGCGACATTGTCATAAATGGAGAAAAGACTGAGGTTGTCAAGGATTTTATTTTACTTGGTTGTGCCATCAGTGCCCACAGACGCAACAGTGAAGAATTGAAAGACACATTGCATTGTGAATATCTGCTGCTAAGGACATCTTTAAAGTATTGAAAAGTAAACATGTCACCTTGAAGACTAAAATGCACCTGACTCAAGCCATGATACTTCAGTCACATCATATGCATGCAAAAGCTGGACAGTGAACAAAGAACACAGAATTGATGCCTTTGAATCGTGATGTTGGAGAAGAATGTTGAATGTATCTTGGGCTGCTGAAATAACCAACAAATCTGTTCTGTAATAAGTACAGCCAGTTCCTCCTTAGAAGCAAAGATGGCAGGATTGCATGTTACACACTTCGAACGTTTTGTCAGGAAGGAGCAATCCCTGGAGAAGGATATCATGTCTGGTAGAATGGAGGATCAGCAAAAAATAAGAAGACCCTTGGCAAAATGAATTGACACTGTGACTGTAACAGTGGGCTTAAGCATAAAAAACACTTGTGAATGCACCACAAGAGCAGCTAATGTTTCATTCTGTTGTTCATAGGGTCATTATGAGTTGGAAATGACCTGACAGCACCTCAGAAGAACAACTCTAAGACTCTAACATTTTTACTTATCAGACAACTTTATCAATATGATTGAAGGACCACCTATAGAAAGGGAAAAAATATTTGGCAACTACATGTCGGGCTGACATCTGATTTCCACAGTCTACAAGTTATTGTAAAATGCCAGCAAGAAAAAGGTAAATAACTCAGTTAAATGCAATGGCCAAAGAAGATGGACAGACAGTTCACCAAAGAGGACATCCAGGGAGCCAAAACACACATGATGAAATGCTCATGATCACTAGCTATTGAAGAAATCCAAATCAAAACTGCAGTGAGATACCTTCTCACCCCGGCAAAGTTGGCCATGATCCCCAAAACACGAACTAACAAATATCGGAGAGGCTGTGATGAAATTAAATCTTTTCTACACTGCTGGTGCGATTGCAACATGGTACAGCCTCTTTGGAAAGCCATCTGATGCTTCCTTAAAAAGCTGCAAATAGATACACCATTTGAGCCAGTAATCCTACCTGTTGGAATATATCCTGCAGAATCAAGGGCAGTTACATGAACAGGTAGATGCACTCAAATGTTTATTGCAGCACAGTCCACAACAGCCAAAAGATGGAATCAATCCAGATGCTGAACAACAAATGAATGGATAAACAAACTATGGTACATATACTCAGTGGAACACCATGCAATGATAAAGAACAATGATAATTTTTGGAAGCATCTCATAACCTGGTTTCAATTGGAAGACATTTTGCTGAGTGAAATCAGTCCTTGGCAAATGCGGTATAAGATGCCTAGTATAAAGACTTAAAAAGAGAAGAAAACACTCTTTAATAGCTGCAGGTGTTGGAAGGGAGGGAAAGAGCCGTTGATTAGATGTTTGATAGGAATTTGGTTGGCTGAAAACAGTGACAGCACATGGTATAAAGGAGATCAACTTAACTGGACTTCAACATAAATTGTAAGCCCTTCTGATCTTAACCCAATATTGCAAGGATAGAGTACCAGTGTCTGGGGTCTGGGGACCATGTTCTTAGGTGACATAGATGCCTATTGGCATAGCTAGCCTACTGCTGAGTGAGTCTTCTGCAGCCCCTATTTGTGAGTGTTTTCTTAGGTCTTAGAAGCCAGCAAGCTGCCGTCTGAGGTGCACAAAATGATCCCATTATACCTGGAACAGACAATGACTCAAGAACAGCAAAGATAACAAGGAAAAAAGAGCTCAAGACATTAGGATACATGTGAATGGTAAACTCTATCAACATTTGACCAAAGGAACCAGATGGTACCTGGCTACCACCTAAGACAGTTGTGATGGGCCACACAATGTAGACTCCTTGTGACAAACAATAAAAAGAAGGATGCAGCTTAAGAACTGTACTGAAAGACCTCAACTGATAGTCTGACGGCCTGAAGCATCCCCTGGGATTATGGCCTCTAGACTTGCTGCTGCCCTTGACCAGAAAGCACTACTGAGGTCACCTCTTTGGAGAAACGTGGACTCAGGGATAGAGCGTCCATATGATGTGTTTATTTTATGATTGTGTACATTAATAGGATGCTGTCCTACTGATCTCTTTGTATTGACTTTTTCATGATGTTGAGTCTTCTGATCCATGAACATGGTATGTTTTTGGATTTTTGTAGGACTGTTGTTTTCTTGAAGTAGTGTTTTGTAGTCTTCTGTGAGATCTGTCTTTAGGATTCTGTTTACAAATGGATATGGTTGTGTTTCTTGCAAATTTGAATGCTCTTTATTTCTTGCCTTACTGCTTTAGCTAAGACTTTAGTATGGTGTTGAATAAGGGTGGTGATAAAGTGTTCCTGGTTTCAAGGGAAATGCTTTCAGTTTGTCGCCTTTGAGAATAATGTTGGTTGTTGGTTTTGTGTGGATGACTTTTTTTATGTTGGGGAATTTTCATTCTAACCCTGTTTTGCTGAGAGTGTGTCAGAAAGGAGTGTTGGACTTAATCAAATGCCATTTCTCCATCGATTGTGATGACCATGCTAGCCTTTTGTTTTTGTTTCATTTTTGTGGTAGATTATGTTGATTTATTTTCTAATGTTGAACCATCCTTGCATACCTGATATGAATCTCATTTGGTCATGAGTTTTTTTTTTTTGGTTGGTTTTAATATGCTGTTGAATTTTATTGGCTATAGTTTTGTTCAGAAATTTTGCATCCATGTTCATGAGGGATATTGGTATGTAATTTATTTAGTTGTGTGGTTGCCCGGCTTTGGTATCAGGATTATGCTGGCTTCATAGGATTAATTTGGAAGTATTTTTTTCCTTTTTTGTGCTCTGAAATTGTTTGAGCAGTAGTGGTGTGAGAGCCTCTTTAAATGTTTGACACAATTCTCTAATGAAGTAGTCTTTTTTTTTAATGAGGAGTTCTTAAAAAAAAATGTTATTTTAATCTCTTCTTGTGTTATGTGTCTGCCCAATTTTCCACCTCATTTTATGTGAGCTTAAGTAGAGAGTGTGTTTCTAGAAATGTGTTCAGTTCTTGGTTTTCAGATTTTTTGAAGTACAGTTTTTAAATAATACTCTGTTGTGAACATTTTTATTTTAATTGGGTCTGTTGTACTGCCACCTGTCTCATTTCTTATGTGAGTTATTTGCTATTTCTGTTCTTTGGGCCAGTGGTGTGTCAATTTTTAGATCCTTTGAAAGAAGCAAGTTGTCCTCTTGTTGATTGTTTTTTGTTGTTGTTCTCCGTTTCACTTATTTGTGCTCTACTTTTTCCTGGTGATTGTGGGCTTCCTTTCTTGCTCTTTTTCTGTTTACTTCAGATGTAGGGTTATTGTTTTGATTTTGGTCCCTCATCTTTCACGTATGAATTTCTTGCTATGGTTTGACCTCTTAGCACTGATTTTGCTACACCTGAAAGATTTTGGTATGTTTCGCTGTCCTTCTCATTTGATTCTAGGAATTGTTTAATTTCATTTTGATTTCTTTTGCACAGTGGTTTTTAAAAGTGATGCTAGATTGAGTTTCTACATATTTGATACTTTATTCTTTGCCCTTCCCGTTAATTGGTCTCTGCTTTCATAACATTGTTATCAGAGAAAATGCTTTGTGTTCTTTTGATGTTTAAAGTTTTATTGAGGATTGCTTTGTGGCCTAAAATGCACTGTGCTCTGGAGAATGATCTATGGTGTACTGGAAAAGAAGGTGCACTATGATGTTGGGTGTATTGTTTTGTATATTTTTATGAGATTGAATTTGTTAATTGTGGCATTTAGGTCTTCTCTGTGTCTGTTGAGTGTCTTTCTAGTTCTTCTGTCCTTCACTAAAAGTAGTGTGTTGAAGTTTCCTAATATTATTGTGGAAATGTCTATGTTCTCTTTTCAATTCTGTAGAGTTTGTGTTAGGCAGCCCTGGCATTGGTATGTGTCATGGATTGAATTGTGTCCCTCTCCAAAATAGGTGTAGCCACGTGGCTGGGCCGGGATTCCCAGTATCTTGTGACTGTCCTCCATTCTGTGGTTTTCCTATACTGTATGTTAAAGGATTATAAATCCCTTTATAAGATCACCTCCCTGCTCCACTGTAAAGAGAGTTTCTTTGGAATATGGCTTGCTCCACCCTTAATCCTTTCATCCTGCAAGAGATAAAAAGAAAGAGAAGCAAGGAGAGAATTGGAAACCTCATACCATCAAGCAGGCAGCACCAGGAGGAGAGCACATCCTTCAGACCGGAGGTTCCTGCGCCAAGATGCTCCCTGGACAAAGACTGATGCAATACCAGACTTTTCTCCAGAGCCTACTAGGGGAAAAGCTTTCCCCTGGAGTAGACATCCTGAATTTGGACTTGTAGCCTACCAGACTGTGTAAGAATAAACTTTCTTTTATTAAAAGCCTTAGCTGACTAAAACAGTATGTATATATTTTTTATGGTTATGTCCTCTAGGTGAATTGACCTTTTAATTGTTATATGATGTTCTTTTTTTTTTAGGATGGATTTTACCTTAAAGTTTATTTTATTGGAGATTAGCATTGCCATTCCTGCCATTTGGGTTATCATTTGCTTGAATTTTTTTCATTCTTTGGGTTTTAGTGTATTTATTTCTTTGTGTCTAAAATGTACATATTGATGCATCATCATCTTTTTTTAAAAATCCGTTCTCCTACTCTGTTTGCTAGCTACTTAAGTTATTTATATTCAGTGTGATTATCAGTAGATCAGAGTTTACTGCTATCATTTTATTGGTCTTATATTCTTGTATTAGGCCCCCCCCCCTTTTTTTTTGCTCTTTTGCATTTCCTTACTTTTTGGATCTATAGAGAGTGTTTCTGTCTCATCTTGTATTTTCCCTATCCTGTTCCTGGAATGAACTACTTCTTTGAGGAGATCACATTCACTTTATTGGAGAATGGTGTTTAGAGATCGCTTTCAGTTACTGGGATATTACTGCTTGTAGGCTGTCTCAATGGATAGAGCTAGGAAATATTTGTATCCAAGTAATGGTGATTATTACAAATGAATAATATAATTGTCCTGAAGGGAACAGTTAATTGATTAACATATATTAAAGTGTTTATTTTAGGTATTTAGAAAATTAGCAGACTTGTGCATAGATTAATGTAATGTGTTCAGTTAACATCTTTTGAGGCTCTCTCAATAGATGGTAATTATGATATATACTCTGCTTTTTAATCAGATTTTAAAAGTTGTGTGGATTCACTGTAAACCAGTTGATAAATTTAACATTAGTGAACAGCTTGACTGACACCTGTAAACTGAGATGTTTTAAATAATGGGAGTTGATGAAAATGGGAGATTCCAGGGAGATGACAGGGAAGGTAAAGTGTCATTTAATAGGGTCTTGCTTAACACTGTGTTTAATTAACTAGTCTGCTATCGCTGGGGTTTAGAAATCAAGAGAATTGTTTGCTTATTGACAGACTAATCTTTGGCAACTTATGTTTATGTATTAGCCAAAAAAAAGCTCACTTAAGAAACAGGTAATCCTATTATAGTTGAATACTTTGTATAATATTTTTGAGATTTCACAAATTGCTAACTTCGTGTTATTTTTTACATTTGGATGATATGTTCATAAATAACAGGTGTAATTTTAACTCAAGTGGTTTGAATACAGTGTATGTTTTGTCAGCTGTGCCTGTAGTTCAAACTCATGAGTATCCCAATGGGAGAAAAGACCTGGAAATCTGCTTCCGTGAAGGTTTACAGCTCTTGAAACTCTGTGAGGGTAGTTCTACTCAGTAATGTTCAGTCTCTCTGTGAATTAGAATTGAATTGATGGCACGTAACAACACATTATCCTTTTTAAAGCCGAGTATATGCTCCTGGAATGGGAGTATTGAGTAAGTGCTAAATTATTATTAGAACATTCAGGTATCTGTTTTTGGCAGTAGCTCCGTCCTTTAACTCCTCTGATGTCGTGTTGTTTCTAGCTTTTGCCCTAACTTATTTGGTCAACAGTCATACGCTTTCTGTAAATCTTTTTTATAATAATGTTTATTATAGCCTTTCAAATTAATAAAAAGTCCCAATTGGACTATTGACCTTGATCCTCTGTTTTCTAGACCATTTAAGAGTACAGAATTGTATTAGTAATACTTTTTAAGTTCAGAGGAAATAAATTCTTTTAGTTCTTTGTAGCAACCTAATCTTGTTAACTGACACATTGCCACTGAGTTGATTCCGACTCATAGCAACCCTATAGAATGGGGTAGAACTGCCCCATAGTATTCCAAGGAATGGCTGGTGGATTCGAACCACTGACCTGTTGGCTCGCAGCTGAGCTTTTAACCACTAGGGCTCCTGTCATCAAAACAAAAACACACAATAAATAAAAGAAAAATGGAAGATGTTGTTTCTTGCTGCATCATGGCTGGGCAGAGCACATTCAGATTATGATGCCATGCTATCCTGCAGCTAGCTGTCTTATTAGTGGAGTTCTGATGGCATTGCTTACAGAAGAAAAAATTCATAGTAGCTGTGCAATGTAATATATAGTTTTAAACAAGAAAAATATCTCAAAGGTAAGTACTGTTAAATAATGAATTAGCAGTGTTTGATACAGCATGAAACAGGGTACTATCTCAGTTTCCATTAATTTTGTTCACGTCACTTTGAGGATATTGGGATAGACTAAACGGAAGTGTTGCTTAGGAGGAATTTTATTGGGTTAGGTTTGGGCTCAGCTAGACCAGGTAGGGTATTGATGCCTGAATCTTGGTGAATGAAAGAAACTAGAAGAATAGAACCTGAACCAGTAGGAAAAAGCAGTGCATAAACAAGAAGTGAGTAAGATTGTAAGGAGACATGAACTAGGACAAACCATTTAGGGTTACAGACAAGAAATGTGAGGGTGTCATACAGTCACTTTGCTATGACACCACATCGCATTGTGGCTGGAAAGTGGCAGCGGAACTAGTCTGACTGCAGTGAGGAGAGCGTGGAGCCCAGGAACCACTGTCTGTCTTACATTCTTCTTTTTTGTCCTGTCCCACTACAGGGTCACTGGGAGTTGGAACTAACTCAACAGCAGTGAGTTTGGGTTTTGTTTTTGGTCTGCTTGTGGTCAGCATAGTTAGTAGGGAGAAACTAGTTTTTACTTCTCAAATGAAGACTGCAGATCTGGAAGGGGTAATGCCTTTTATCTTTTTCTCTTTTCTTTTTTGTTATCTATGTATGTTGCCAGAAACACTGGAGAGATGTGATAGGCACTTGGCTTTGGAATGGAGTTGTCAAGAAGTCTGAAGGGTCTGAGATTTTATACTGCTTGCAGTCTTACAAGTTAGTCTGCAGTGACATTTCATGGATGCTGGCAGAAAACACAAAATTTCGGGGCCAAAGGCATAGACGTTATTACTCATGGCACAGCAAGCAGCATGAACTTTATGTTCACATTGGTTCTCCTTACCCTTAAAACCCACTCACGTGATATGAAGTGGCCCAGGTGGATGGCCTGCTGGGTTTACTTACATCACAGCTGACTTACTGAAAGAAACTAAACCCACTGTTACTAAGTCAATTCCAACTTACAGTGATCCAATAGGACAGAGTACAACTGCCCCATGGAGTTTACAAGGAGCACCTAGTGGATTTGAACCACCGACTTTTTGGTTACCAGTGGTAGTACCTAACTACTACACCACCAGGGTTTCACAGCTGACTTAAGGAACCCTAGTTTTTATAACTGGCTGCAAGAAAATCTGCCTGACTTGTGTCCCAAAGGCATTGTTCTTATTATGCTGTACAGGAAATCAACCTGCTCTCTGCTCCAGCAAGAGAGGTCATCTCTATTTTCTAAGACTGTTTTTTGTAAATGTCTTTGAAAAGATGAAGCCAGACAATGCCTCTCTTTGAACAAGTGTAGAAATGTGACACTGGAAAATTGTCTCTCAACAGAAAGTGACTTAGTGTGAAGTCCTCTGAGCTATAGGTGTTCTTGGCCTTGCTCTAACTTTCCAAGTTTTTATTTGGAGTCAGCAAACTTTTTGAAAGGGCCATATACTAAATAGTTCTAGGTTTTGTGAGCCGTATGATTTTTGTTACAACTACTCACCTCTGTTGTCATAGTAGGAAAACAGCTATAGACAATACATAAATGAAGGAAGCTGGGTGTGTTCCAATAAAACTTGATTTATAAACAGTACAGTCTGAATTTCTTAACATTTTCATGTTATAATATCCTTTTGATTTTTTTCCTAGCCATTTAAAAAATGTAAAGCTGTTTTTAGCTCATGGGTCATAGAAAAATAAGCAGCAGGTTAAATATGCCAATTTTTGCCGATCTGTTTCATAATCAGAAGCCTTGGTGGTGGTGTGCTATGGCTGCTAATCAAAAGGTCAGCAGTTCAGATCCACCAGATTCTTCTTGAAAACTCTATGGAGCAGTTCTGCTATGTCTTAAAGGGTCTCTGTGAGTTGGAATTGACTGCACAGCAATGGGTTTTTCGTTTTTATTTCATGTGGTGGATTTGCATTATTTTAATTCAGCAGTCTTGCATCAAGGTAATAATTGACATTGCAATTGATAGTTGTAAAATATTTTCTCGTAAATTACCCAATTTAACTTCACAATAACCTGTGAGATAAGCATTATTTTCCTTCATCTTTTTTTAAATTGCAGTTAAGTGAAATTTTACAATCCAGGTTAATTTGCGTGCCCACCTATCTGCAGCTTCTTCTGCTCTCCTTGCCTGGTGATATAGCACACTCCTCCTTTCCATTCTCTATATGTCATATTCTCTTAACAATCTTTACCCACTCCTCTTTCTTCTAGTAAGAGGCCAATAGGACAGTTTCCCACAGATGCATAGAACCATAAAGTACACGCACCGTGTGTTCACATTGTGTCCCCGCGTCAAGTCCACTCCTGTCCAAAGAGTTGACGTGAGTAATGTTTTCTGATCAGGGGTAGCAGCAAGTCTAGGGGTCATGCTTTCAGGGGAACCTCTAGTCATCTGGACCATCAGTTGCAGTCTTTTAATGGAGTTCTTGAGGTATACCCCTCTTTTCCTCATGTTGCCACTGGGACTTGACATTGTGTGCCCCATTGCAGCTGTCTTTGGTGGTGGCTGGACACCACCTGGTTCTTCTGGTCACATGTTGATACAGTCACCCATTCACATAGGTCCTTCTGTCTCCTGGGTTCTTTCTTCCTCATGTTTTTGTTGTTCTTGGTGATTGTCTGTTCAGATGATTTGGGACGATTTGTTGTACTTGAGATGGGAACTTGCTAGCTTTTAAGATCCCAGACACCACTCACCGATACGGGGTGTAGAAGACTCTCTTAGCAATAAGCTAATTATGCCAGTTGGCCTCAGTGTCCCTTGAGAGCATGGTCCCCAGACCCCAGCTCCTGCTACTCTGTCCTTACAATATTGGGTTAAGATTAGAAGAGTTTTTAGTTGAAGTCCAGTTACGTTGATCTTCTTTCTACCATGTACCATCACTGCTTTCACCTAACCAAGTGTCTGTCAGCTGTCTAATCTATAACCAGCCGTCTCCCTCCCTCCCTCCCTACCCTTGCAGCCATCAAAGTCTTTTTTTCTGGACATGAGTCTGTTTTTAAGTCTTTACAGAAGGAGTCTCGTAAAATATTTGTCCTTGTGCTGCTGACTGATTTCACTCAGCATAGTGTCTTACATTTGAAAGCAGGTTATGAGATGTTTCCTAAAATCATCAGTGTTCTTTATCAATGCATAGAGTTCCACTGAGTATATATACCATAGTTTGTTTATCCATTCATTTGTTGCTGGCATCTAGGTTGATTCTATCTTTTTGCTATTATAGACTGTGCTGGAATAAACACTTGTGTGCATGTATCTGTTCATGTGACTGCCCTTGATTCTGTAGGATATATTCTGAGCAGTGGGATTACTGGGTCAAATAGTGTATCTATTTCCAGCTTTTTAAGAAAGTGCCAGATTGCCTTCCAAAGAGGTTGTACCAATTTGCAATCCCACCAACAGTGTAGGAGGGTTCCAATCTCTCCACAGCCTCTCCAGCATTTGTTGTTTTGTGTTTTGTGGATCATGGCCAGCCTTGTTAGGGTAACATGGTATCTCATTGTAGTTTTGATTTGGATTTCTGTAATAGCTAATGAACATGAGCATTTCCTCATTTGTGTTTTGGTTGCCTGGATGTCCTCTTCTGTGATGTGTTTGTCCATCTCCTTTGCCCATTGCTTAGTTGATTATTTACCTTTTTCTTGCTTGTATTTTGCAGTATCTTATAGATTATGGAGATCAGATGTTGGTCCAACATGTAGTCACCAAATATTTTTTCATTCTGTAGGTGATCCTTCCATTCTTTTGATAAAGTGTTGGGATGAGCAAAAGTGTTTGATTTTTGGTAATTCCTATTTATCTATTTTCTGTTGATCGAGCTAAGCATTATTGTTTCCTTCATATATTGGGGAAGCTAATGCATACAGAAGGTAGATGAAGTGCCCAAATTCATGAAACTAAGTTGAGAGTCAAGATTGTATTCTTAGTTCTTTCCCTTGTAATATGGTACTTTGCAATTTAAACTTTAATAATCATACTGTCATCACTGTATCTCAATACTTACTTATTGACAGAATGCTTACTTAGAGTTCTGTCTATAAATAATAATGATAATCATAATACATTCTTTTCTAATTTTCATTAATAACTGTATTCTACCATCTGACCATTTTAATTTAGTAACTGATATCTTTACAAAAAAGTAAATATGGCAGTTGAAGGGCATTTGTTGTAAAACTTGGCAAAGATTTGGCGGTTGAACAGTTATAGTCATCTGTGTGCTATAAACTTTTCCCACATTTCCAGAGAAAACAGTTTACTTTCTGCATGAAATTAAGCATTAAAAAGAAAAAGCTTTGTCCCTAAATTATTTTTGTTCATGCTGTTTTGCTTTATCCAGTACGTTTTATTCAGAGTTTTAAACTGAAGATTTTGAGAACATTTTTTAATAGTAATGTACTGTTTGGATTGCTTCCTTCTCAGGTGGTTGAAGATTATGCTGGAAGATGGCAGGTCCCTTTGCCACAGCTTCAGGTTCTTCAGACTGCACTTTGTTGTTTTACATCAGCCAGTGCATCATTCCCAGATGAATGTGAGCATGTACAGTATGTCTTGAGTAGTCTTGCTTTGTAAGTACCTTTTACTTTTTATAAAAGAATTATTGATGTATTTGAGAATTGGGTTTGGGTGATTTCCTCAGAAAGAGCTTTGCCTAAAATCTTACCTTGGAAGAAAGTTTCCTTTTCTTCACTTGAGAACTATTTAGGTTTAATTTTGAACATTTACTATCATTTTACTTTTAGCTTTATAATTAAATGGAATTGTGATACACAGATTCCTATGGCCCTACTACAAGCCCCCCCTTTTTTCTGTTTTCCCCAGATTGCTGTGTAAACTCTACTGGCAAGTTGCAGAATATAGCAGTCTAGGACATGGTAGCAGAGAACAAACCAAAACACTGAACTCACTGCTGTTGATTCTGCCTCGTGGCAACTCTGCAGGACAGAGTAGACGTGCTTCATAGAGTTTCCAGGGAGTGCCTGGTGGATTTGAACTGTAGACCTTTTTGGTTAGCAGGCGTTATGCTTAACCATTTTGCTATCAGGATTTAAACTGACTGCCGTCAAGTCGGTCACTATGAGTGTCAGGATTTAGGAATCTTAAATCAGGGTAGAAAGAGGTTAGGAAACTCCTGATTTAAAAAAATAAATAAATTATTGTGTAGGACTTCAGTTAAAGATCACAAACTTGGGCACTTAATTGTTATCTTTTTTCCCGTTTGTGCTATAATTGACCCATCAGCAACAGGTTAGGTTGTTTGTATGAGTCAGTCCACTGAAGGAGTCCTGGTGGTAAAGTGGTTAAAGCCCTTGGCTGCCAACCAAAATGTCAGGAGTTGAAACCTCCCACTTGCTCCATGGGACAAAGGATTGGAAAATGGTTTCCATGAAGGTTTACAGCTTAGGAAACTCGGTAGGGTAGTTATTCCCTGTCCTTCAAGGTCGTTGTGAATTGGAATTGATGACAATACATAGGAGCCCACTAAAATTATAGTAAAGAGGGAAAGGAGAGAAATGTTATTAAAAGATAGTACAAAGAAACATCCGTGGATGGCAGCTTACAACAGTTTACTGGGGTATGGGGAGCAGAGAAGTGGTATTGAAATATAACAGGAAGTTACAGTCTTGTCATTTTTTTTCTGTCCTCAGTGCAGTCATAGCACCATAATGGGGCTGTGAAGGCAATAATTAGCTTTAAAAATACAGTAGAAAATATCAGCGTATATTTTGTGGGATAAATATTTTGTGAAACTCTTGTTTTATATATTTATTTTTATATATGTGTATACTCAGTTATTTTGTAAAACATTTTTTTCAACCATGAGTAGCAGTTAGCAGTTACAAAAATATATATTTTGCTATATAATATTTAGGAGGAAGCCATTTTGCCCATCCTGGACCTCCCCGTAGAATCCTAGAAAGGTGCAGAATTAGAAGATGCAAGTTATGAAATACAGAGTAGAGAAAGAAGAGAGAATGCAGATAAGGAAGTTAAGTGAAATTTTTCCATTTGGGCTAATCACCAGGCCTTCAGGCCAGGGCAGGGTAAGAAAAACAGTATTACTTTTTTTTGTTTGCTTTTAAACTGGGAAGAAATTAAATGACCCTGGAGCAGTGACCTTTCCATTCTGGCATTTAAAAGTTCCTAATTAAGAAAGCATGAGGCATTAGTGGTTTCAGTGGTAGAATTCTTACCCCCTTTACAGGAGACAGCAAGTGTGTGTCACGCATAGCCAACGTGTGTCGATGATAGATTGTGTGTTGCTAGGATCCTAAACAGGTTTCAGTGTAGTTTCTAGATAAGATGCACTAGAAAGAAGGGGCTGGTCATCTTCTTCTGAAAATCAGCCAGTGAAAACCTGATGTATCACAGCAGTTCTAGTGACAGGCTGATCATAGGGATGACACAGAATTGGGCAGTGTTTTGCTCCATTGTGGATGGAGTTGTCTGAGTTGGGGTGGGGTAGCAAATGGATGGCAGCTAACAGCAGTTGTAACTGAGGAAGCAGAAAACCTTAGCAGCTAATCACGTAATTATCTAAAGAAAAACTCAGTCAGTAAACTCCAGACGTGCTCCCCAGGGCTCCTGATCAGCTGCTTTTTGCTTTATTCTTAAATATGAACAGATGATACAAGAATTGGCAGACATTTGAGGAAGGTTTTGAATATGGGGAAAAAAAAGTGCAGTGAAAAGAAACAAATTCTGAAAGAAATACTATTAATGTCAGAAACAAGAAAATTAAAAATAAAATAAGAAGTCTATCATTAATATTTTTAGAGAATTTTGAGAAGAAATATTTAAAAAGCATTCTGCGTGAAAGAAATAATGAGTTAAAAAAAGAGTTCATAAATATTTAAGAGAATATGATGGTTGAAATGTAAAGTTTGGTAGGAAAGATGGAATGTAAATTTGAAGAAATAATCCTGAATGTCAAACAGTACGACAAAGAGAAGGAATGTATCAAGAGGAAAACAAAACAAAACAAAAATGGTAGCTCCTGGTAGGCAGAGCAGTGTTTAACTCATTGGAGTTCTAGAAAGAGTATGCATTGGAGATTTTTGAAGAGATAGTAAAAGACTTTCCCAGTGTTGAAAGTCATGAACCTCCTGACTGAGAAAGCACAAAGAACACCCCAGAAGTTTCAGCAGAATGATATGAAAGATAAATAGATCAGCTAAATAGATTATTTTGAAATTTCAGAACATCAGGAATAGTAAGGAAAGAGAAGAAAAAAAAAGTAGGTCTTCTACAAAGGAGCAAATAACAGACTGCTGTTGGCCTTCACACAGCCAACACTGGGTGGTAGAATATAAGGAACTAGGTTATCTCCGATATTTTGAGGAAAAATTACTTCCAATGTAGAATTTTATACTTACCCAGACTGTCAGTGTAGTAGGAGAGTAGAATAGGTGTTTCTGGCATGTAAGAACTTATAAAATTGACTTACCCACATACCCTTTCTTGGAATGTTATTAAAGAATGTGCTCTAGAAAAATTAGGGTGTAGTATATACGGCACTTGGCTTGGCAGTATATTTAAAAACAGCAACAACAGAAACATGACAGTGAGTCCAGAAAAGAGTAGATTTTGCCAAGGACAGCAGGGAAGGGAAGTCCCAGGATCACTGCTGGGTAGTAGGTTTGTTTACAGATATGCCTGCTACTGGAGGGAACTATGCGGTGAAAATGGAAACTTGAGACTAACCCTGAAAATTTAGACTCTTTTGGCTTGGCTTTGGCAATGATAAAAGCAAACAAGTCAAGGAAATAAAAAGGCAATTAGGATCTCTAGGAAAACTAAAAACAGTCTGAACAAGAAAGTACAGATCATCACAGGAAACTGCTTAGATGTGCACTGAGTGTGTTTATATTGTTAACTTACTGTAAACAGTCTTCATTGACTTTAAACTATTAAAGTATAAAAAGAATTGTAAGTATAGAAGAGGTAACATTTGAGGGAGATTGGTAGCTCCCTCTAACTTTTATTGTACAGAATGTTCTGTTACTAGTAGATTAAACTATAAGTAAAGGTATAAGTAAAATTATAAAAATAAATAACATGAAATAATAATAGAAACTATTGGGACAGTGGTGTTGGTATACAAGGAGTTAGATCGTACTATATCATAGCAAAGATAAATGAAGAAATGCTCACACAAGGTGATTATCAATAGCTGTTAGAAATATTAAACGTTATCTGTGGGAAGTTAGACCAGTGTGAAAGATGTTTGAAATTTCTCTCTTATTCAAGCTTTGAAGATGAAGATGAATTGATTTCTTATGTATATGTATATGTTTTAGATGGTACTTGTACATTGTTTAAGTTGATTTCTATGCATTTAAAGTTGTACAAATACAGGTAGTAAGCCAGTTTTTTTTTTTTTTTTTTGAGGATCACTTAAAAATATAGTTTGCCAGCCTAAAGGAGTATCAGGCATGTATTAGAACTTTTTGATTATAAGTAATAACCCTTAGGCTAACTTAAGCACAAAAACAGGGTAGTGGAGAAGAGATTTTTAGGGAAGTAAACAATGGAAAAGCAAATAGTGGAGCTGATTTCTGTATCTGGAGGATAAAATACAATTTAAATCTCTTTTCCATCTTTTCCATATTTCTTTCCTTTTTCTCTCAGGGTTGCTGACAGTTCTGGGATTGAGATTAGTTTATTAACCAAGCAAAAAGAAACCCCTTCTACTCTCTTCTAGTCCCCAAAATATCTTGGTAAAAATTGTGGTCTAGCTGGTATTATGTGCGCAACGTGTGGTCTGATCACCGTGTTAAAGTGAATGTAATTAATATTTTGGCGCAGTCTGATGACTGGCCTGCCCCCACGGCCAGGGAAAATGAGGACTGGATTGACAGTCCCACCAGAATCATGGAAATACTGGAGTGATATGCAGTTTTCTTAATAAGTGGGTGAGAGGTCATGTGGAAAAGAGCTAGTTAAGTAGATGTAAATAACAGGTACCTATTACAAAGCCTGGTGGCACAGTAGTTAAGTGTTATGGCTGCTAACCAAAATGCTGGCAATGCAGATCCACCAGCTGTTACTTGGAAACTCAGTAGGGCAGTTCTAGCTTGTCCTGTAAAGTTGCTATGAGTCAGAATTGATTCAGTAGCAGTGGGTTTGGGTTTTTTGTTTGTTTTATTATAAAGAATACTTTTACATATTCTTTCACGGATTACCAAGAGTTTCAGTTTACTTATTCTCTGATTTTTGAGGAAAATAAAATAAGTATTTAAAGAAATAGGTGATTTGTAAGCTGTAAGTATTGTTTTTGTTTCATTGCTGTAAAACCAAAAATCAAACACACTGCCATCAAGCCAATACCAATCATTGTCTTAAGCCAAATCATTGTCTTAGTGGGATGTAATTTCCTTCTCATCTTTGTAATATTTTTTAACATTAGGGTTGCAATTTGAAGGTACTTCTCAAAGGTTGAAAGTACTTTTTTAAAAATGTCATTTGTTGGCTTCTATTTCATTGCTTGCTCACCTTTTATTACTATTGTTAATGTAAAGAATAGTGTGTTACTCAGAAGCAAATCATATTTAAGAGAGACAGTGCCAGGCAAAGCAAAATAAGTTGTGTTAGAGACTTTCAAATAATATTCTTACAAAGAAAGCTTTCTGCATTATTTAAATTTACTGTATGGAATCCCTGGTGGCATAGTGACTGAGAGCTGTATTTGCTAACTAAAGGACTGGTGGTTCTTGGAAACCCTATGGGACAGTTCTGCTGTGTCCTGCAGAGTTGCTGAGTCAGAATCGACTCAGTGGCACTGGGTGTTTTTTTGTTTGGTTATTTACAGAAAAGTTCATTTTATTTTTAATATCATTAAAACATGGGAAAACAGCAGCGTATGGTGGTCCTCTTTAAAAATTACTTAAGTCTGAAACAGTCTTTGATTATATTTAAATAAATATGTAAGCCAGAAAATCATAACAATTATTCTGTAATTGTTTGTTTATGCCATGTATCTCTATGCTTGATTCTAAGATAAAAGAGAAAAGAAGTTCCTGTTCTCAAAGATCGTGCAGAGCGAAGAAATGTTACACAAGCAGTTGCAATGCTATGTAATAGTAATTATGAGAAAATTATAGCATGCAATGAGAGTATAAGGGGATGTGATCTGCCTGGAAAGTCAAGGAAAATTTACTAGATGAGCACAGCTTTGAAGGAATGATGGGAATACACTGCATGATGAAGGCAAAGAGCCTCAGAATGGTGAACAGACTGTGTAAGGCCTCTGAACAAGAAGTCAGGACATTATTGATTATTATTAGGGTCTGTTTGTATTATTCTTATTTATATCATGTATTTTAAATTTTTATTCACATGACAAGCTACAAGTATATACATGAGGTAAAGGATTGTTACTAAGTACTATCTACAAAATTATGTCTTACGTAAGTATTTAGATAATTCATACACCTAAAATGTTTTTTGTAAAATATGTTAACTGTATTTTCTGGCACTGTTGTCTGGCTTATGTGATCACTTTCTAAAAAAGGCGATGCCCACCTTGTAAATGATACATGTGTGATGGTGTGCCTTCTGTAGAGACTGGGAGACTCAAAACCTCCAGTTTTGCGGAGGCATTCTATATTAGGGAAAGAGTATTCTCTTGTAATTCACACCTGAGCGTTTCCCCTAATTTTATGGAAATGGATGGTCATGTAGAGAATTGTTTTTTGTAAGCTAATTATAATTTTCTCTAACTTTGAATTCACTGTGTATGTGAATTATGCTGTGTATATATGTATTTGCATGAAAAAAAGACTTGGAGTTTTTTCACTTTTATAAATAAGAAGACTGAAGCCTAACAATTTAGGGAACTTTTCCAAGTCTGAATTAAGTTTTGGCTGGTTATTTTTTCTGTTGTTCTGTTTAAGATTGGTTAAACATTGATTTCTAAGTTTCACAGGTAAAATAAACTCAAGCACTCTTGGAACTGAAGACCTTCAGGCAGAAAGCATAGTCCTGACCGGTTTTATGTGAAATAAAACCAGCTCTGTTTAACTTTTTGAGGTTAAACAAACTTTTTGGAGTGGCTGTACCGTTTTACAGCCCCCCTGGCAGTGAACCAAGGTTTAGTTTCTCCACATCTTTCCAACACTTGTTATTTTTTGTTTTCCTAATAGCTGTTCTAATGGAAGTAAAGTGGTAACACATTGTGATTTTTATTTACATTTCTGTAATGACTCTGACCTTAGCTTAGAGTTGCTGTGAGTCAGAATCAGCTCAAATGGCAATAGTTTTTTTCTTTTTTCTTTTGGTAATGTCACTACATAAGATACCATGTGGTGTAATAGTTAAGGTGGTCAGCAGCCAGGTGAAACGTTGTTGGTTCAAAACATCAGCAGTCTCCTTAGGAGAAAGGTTTGACAGTCTGCTTCCATAGAGAGTAACAGCCTTAGAACCCCTGTGGGGTGACTGTGAGTCAGGAGATACTCCATGACAGTAGGTTTTTCTTTCTTTCTTTCTTTTTTCCTCCCATGAGGAGAGTTCTTACTTTTTTATGTGAAGACTTGTGTTTGCTTCCTGGCCAGTGTACCCCATGCACTGCCACCGACTGTCTGTCATTGGAGGATTAAGTGTTGCTATAATGCTCAGCAGAGGTTTCAGTGGAGCTTCCAGATTGAAACACACTGGGAAGAAACACTTTGTAATCTTTTGAAAATCAGACAGCTAAAACCCTGTGGATCACTATAGTCTAAATTACAGACAGTCATGGAGATGGTACATGACCTGGCAGCATTTTCTTCCATTGTGTATGGGGTTCTTAACAGTTAGAGGCCTACTCAGTGACAGCTAGTAATGATAGTAAATGATTAAATGATATTTAGCATCTTTTCATGTGCTTATTGGCCATTTGTATATCTTGTTTGGTGAAACGTTTATTCAAGTTTTTGCCCTTTTTTTTTTAATTGGGTTGTCTTTGTTGTTGAATTCTAGAAGTTCACTGTGTGTTCTGGATATTAAATCCTTAACAGGTATATAGTTCCCCAAAATTTACTCGCAGTCTGTATGTTTTCTTTTCAGTTTGTTAATACAGTACTTTGATGCACAGAAGTTTTTAATTTTGATGAAATCTCATTTACCGTTTTTGGATTTTGTTGCCTGTGTTTTTGGGGTCATGTCCATGAATCCATTGCTGAAAACTAGACCAGGAAGCATTATTCTTAAACTTTGCTCTAAGAGTTTTATGGTTTTGTTTCTTAGGTTTAGGTCTTTTATCCTTTTATAGTTAATTTTCATATATGATGTGAAAGAAAAAAAATTATGTCAACTCTCTCTCTTTTTTGACCTTGTGTTGTCTACTGTCAGCTTTTCTGTCTCCTCCTCTCTTATTCTTGCCCCTGGGCTGGGGTGCCCATTTACTCTCTTTTGTATTATGGGTCTCTCTAATCTTTGGCTAAACTGCTCTCCCTGCCTGGTGACAGCACACTCTTCTTCTCTGCTCCATACATGTCCTATCCTCTCAACAGTCTCCTGTCCCCTCCTCTCCACCCACTTGCCTTCCTCCAGTAAGAGGTCAGCAGGATGATATCCTATAGATGCATAGAACCATAAAGTGCCCACAAAATACGGTCACTCTGCCTCGCCAAGTCCAATCCATTGGTGTCTGAAGAGTAGACCTTCATCATGATTTATGGACAAGGGCAGCATGAGGGCCAGGGGCGATGCTCCCAGGGGAACCCTGAAGCCCCTGGACCATCAGTTGTGGGCTTTTAGTGAGTCTGTCTTCTGGGTTCTGTTTCCTCCATGTCGTTATGGACCTCAGAGATCATCCATTCCTGCTGAGCTAGGACAACTTGCTGTACCCTCAGATGTTAGCTTGGTGGCTTTTAAGACCCCAGACACCACTCACCAATGTGAGGTGCAGACGACTCTCTTAGCAAAATGCTAGTTGTGCCAATTGGCCTCGGTTTTGCTTGAGAGCATGGTCCCTGGTCACCCGCCCCAGCTACTCTGTCCTTGCATTATGGGATTAAGATGGGAGGAGTACTCAAGTTGTGTTGAATCTCAGTTAATATTAATCTTCTTACTAATGAGTGCAGTCACCAATTTCAACCAACCAAATTTCTAACAACTATCTAATCTAAACCCTCCCCCCACCCTCCCAACCTCCTGCCCTCTGCACTCTTCCACCCTCAAAGAGTCTTTTCTTCTATGCGTGAGTCTGATTTTAAGTTCTTATCATAGGAGTCTCATACAGTATTTGTCCTTTTGTCACTGACTACATTCACTCAACATAATGTCCTTCAGTTGAAACCAGGTTATGGGATGTTTCCTAAAATCATCGTTGTTCCTTATCATTGCATAGTGTTCCATTGAGGATATATACCATGGTTTATATACGACGGTTTACCTATCCATTCCTCTGTTGTTGGGCATCTGTGTTGATTCCATCTTTTTTCTGTTGTGGACTGTGCTGCGATAAACATTCGTGTGCATGTATCACTTGTAGTTAATAGCCTTGAATCTGTAGGATGTATTCTAAGCAGTGGAGTTAATGTGTCCACTCCTGTATCTATGTCCAGTTTTTTACGGGAGCACCAGATTGCTTTCCAAAGAGGTTGCACCATTTTGCAATCCCACTAACAGTGTAGGAGAGTTCCAGTATTTCTCCACATCCTCTCCAGCATTTGTTGTTTTGTGGGTTTTTTTTTTTTTTTTTTTTTTGGTTTTTGGAGTATGGTGGTATCTCATTGTAGTTTTGATTTGAATTTCTTTAATAGCTAATGATCGTGAGCATATCCACATGTGTTTTTTGGCTGTCTTGATCTCCTCTTTAGAGAAGTGTCTGTCCATCTCCTTTGCCCATCGCTTAATTACATCATTTATGTTTTTCTTATTGATATTTTATAGTACCTTCTAGATTGGAGATCAGGCGTTGGTCTGACATATAGTTGCTGAATATTTTTTACCACTCTGTAGGTGGCCTTTTAATTCTATTAATAAAATCTTTGGATCAACAGAGTAGGTTTCTCCATTTATGTTAGTTTCTCTTAGTTTCTTGTAGTAAGGTCTTGTAGTTCTCTTTGTAAGGTCTGTTATTTCTCTGGTTAGATTTATCCCTAGGTACTTTGTCTTGTTAGAGGCTATAGTAAATGGTATTTACTTGGTGATTTCTTCCTTAATAATCTGGTTGTTGGTGTAAAGGAATCCTATTGATTTACTTATGTTTATCTTGTATCTTGAGACTCTGCTGAACTCTTCTATCACTTTGAGTAGTTTACTTATATATTCTTTAGGATCCTCTGCATATACAATCATATCATCTGCAAATAGGAAGACTTTTAGTTCTTCTTTTCAGATGCAGATGCCATTTATTTCTTGGTCTTGTCTAATTGCTCTGGCTGGAACTTCTAGTACAATGTTGAATAGGAAAGGTGAGAGTGAGCATCCTTGTCTAGTTCCTTTTCTCAAGAGAAGCTGTTTCAGTCTCTCCATTCAGGATGATATAGGCAGTTGGTTTTCTAGAAATGGCCCTTGTCTTTTATGGTATTTATGAAGTTGATCACAGTAATTGTGTTTCTGATGTTGAACCAGCCATGCATCCCTGGTATGAATGCAAATTGGTCATGATGGTTTATTTTTTTGATATGTTGTTGTATTTTGTTGGCTAGAATTTTGATGAAGATTTTTTTCATCTAGATTCATGAGTGATATTGGTCGGTAGTTCTCCTTTTTGGTTGGGTCTTTCCCTGGCTTTGGTATCAGAGTTATGTTGGCTTCATTTTCTTTCTATACTGTGAAATAGTCTTACTAGTATTGGAGATAACTCTTCTCTAAAAGCTTGGTAGACTTCTGTGGTGAAGCCATTTTGGCCTGGGCGTTTTTTGCTTGGCAGTTTTTGATGACTTTTTCAGTCTCTTCCATCGTTATGGGTTTATTAAGTTGTTCTGCTTCACGTTGTGATAATTTGGGTAGGTGATATGAATCAAGGAATTTGTGTATTTCCTGTTGGTTTTCAAATTTGTTAGAGTTCACAGTATTCTGTTAATGATACTTTTTATTTCTGTTGGATCCGTTGTGACAGCTCCCCTCACATTTCTAATTTGGGTTGTTTCCTTTCCTGTTTTTCTTTATTAAGTTTAGCCAATGGTTTGTCAATTTTGTTGATCTTTTCAAAAAAACAGGTTTTAGTCTTTTCAGTTTTTTCCATTGTTCTTCTATTCTCTAATTCGTTTAGTTCTGCTCTAATCTTTATAATCTGTTTTCTTCTGGTGCCTGAGGGGTTCCTCGAATCTCTCTTTACTTGTTCAAGCTGTAGGGTCAGTTCTTTGACTTGGTTTCCTTCTTTCCTCCAGATGTGTGCACTGATGGAGATAAAGAGACCTCAGAGCACTGCTTTCATGTATCCCACAGGTTCTGACAGAAAGTGTTTTCATTCTCATTGGAATCCATGAATTTCTTTGTTTCATCCTTGATTTCTTCTATAACCTGTGGTTTTTTGAGCAAGATGTTGTTCAGTTTCCATGAGTTCCACTTTCTGTCTATGTTTTTTTCTGCTATTGATTTTGACTTTTATGGCTCTATGATCTAAGAAGATGTGTTGCATTAATTCAGTGGTGTGGATTTGGTTGAGAATTGCTTTATGTCCTAACACATGGTCTATTCTGGAGAATGTTCTGTGTGCACTGGAGAAGAAGATGTAGTGGTCCGCTGATGGATTGAAAGTTCTGTATATGTCAATGAGGTCCATTTGCTTAATTTTGGCAGTGAAGTCTCCGGTGTCTTTACTGAACTTTTTGTAGATGATCAGTCCAATTTTGAGAGTGGAGTGCTGAAGTCTCTTACTATTATTGTGGAGTGATCTATCTCATTTTTAAGTGTAATCAGTGTTTCTTTGATGTATTTAAGTGCTCTAATATTAGGTACATAAATATTTAATTTTGTTAAGTCCTGCTTGTGTATTGAATCTTTCAGCAATCAATAGTGTCTGTCCTTGGCCACAGTGGTGGATTTTACATTAGAATTGTTTTATCTGAGATTAGAATTGCCACACCTGCTCTTCTTTGTTCATTGTTAGCTTTATATGTATTCTTCCATAAGTCAAAGGTGAGTTTCTTGCAGGCAACATATATATGAGTAATGTCTTTTGATCCATAATGTCCCTCGATGTCTCTTTCCTGGAGCATTCAGTGCATTCACATTCAGTGTACTTATTGATAGGCGTGTGTACAGTGCTGCCATTGTGATATTTTTATTTTTGTGTTGCTGTTTTCTTTGTTGTTCTTATTAATCTGTTCCGGGACATTCTTCTTTGTGAGTTGATTTTCCGTCTTTTTGAGGGTTGGTTTTGTGGTTGTTGAGACTCCTGTATTACTTTTGTTGATATGGTATGTTGTGTGTTTATCGTGCTTTATGGCTGCTCCTATGATCCTGCTTGATAAACTATGTATAAACCAAAGTTTAATTACTACCAGTCTTGTCAACTTCCTCACCATCTGGAGGAACTATAACAACTGTAGTACATCCCTTGTTTTAATATGATGACAT
Organism: Heterohyrax brucei; assembly: GCA_028571685.1. NCBI lineage: Eukaryota > Metazoa > Chordata > Mammalia > Hyracoidea > Procaviidae > Heterohyrax > Heterohyrax brucei. The sequence goes on from CM053148.1 coordinate 112,738,653, forward strand.
CATAGTTTTCATGATATAATCACTGGATTATTTCTTTCACTATTACAGCTTTGATTGAGTTTGGAACCTTCCCTAACTGAGTAGGATTCTGGATAATGTGTCCTTCTAAAACATGAAGTTAGTGGTTTTGTTCTTCTAAGCCAAAGCTGAAAGATTCAGTATTTCTTGCAGCTTTGGTTTGATTGTTTCAAAGTCTCTGTGTTTCTGTTCATCTGTGAATATCTTCATTTCGTTTTCTTGTTTCAGAGGTAGTCTTACAAGGTATATAATTCTTGGAAGTTCTTCTTTTTCAAGGCTTTGAATACGTAATGCCACTGTCTCCGTGCCACCATTGTTTCTGCTAAGAAATCCAATGAAAGCCCACAGGGTTTCCCTGTGAATGTTAGCTTTGTTTTGAGTCTCGTTGCCTTTAAGAGTTTCTGCTTATGTTTCATTTTGTTAAGCTTGATTATAATATGTCTTGGAGTCTTTATTTTGAGATCTCCATCAAGTGGCATTTGATATGCATCTTAGTTCTTCCTTCATGATTCTGGGAAGTTCTCTGTCAGCAGCTCAGCAGCAGTACTCTCTATGTTCTCAGGTGTCTTGCTCTGTTCAGAGACTCCAGTTAATCGTAAGTTGTTCCTCTGAATAGAGTCCCACATGCTTCTTAATGCTACTTCATTTTTCCTGTTTCTTTTTTTCTCATTTTTCCTCTGGGTTAAGTACTACCACAGCTAACTAAAAGGTCGGCCGTTCAAATCTACCAGGCGCTCCTTGAATACTGTGGAGGGCAGTGCTACTCTGGCCTCTAGGGTCACCATGAGTTAGATCCAACTTGACGGCACTTGGCAGATGCTGGAGTCAGTAGCTCTGTCTTCCAAGTCAGAAAGTCTCTTTTCCATTTGTTCCATTCTGTTTTCTTGGCTTTGAATTGAAATTTCTGTGTCTTGATTTTGTTCTTGATCTGTTGGATTTCAGAGTACTGGTGTTCCATCAGATCAAACAGCTTCCTTAATTTTTCATTTTGTTCTGCTGAATTTTGTATGAGGTCTAGGAGGGCTCTCTTTATACTCTTTCTGTATTCACCTTCTGAGAGTTTCAGAAAAGTTTCTTCATCCAGAAAGCTCTTTGGTTGTTTCATTTGGGGGTCTTCTGAAGCCACGGGTGATTTTCTAGTTACGGTTTTCTTCAGAGTCTGTTCCTTTTCGGGCTTCATGTGATTCAGTAAAGACTGGGAGAGATACTGTGAGGATGGACTGCAGTTGTTTCTCTAAGTCATCTTGAACTGAAAGGTAAAATGTATCTGACCACTTCCCAGGTCAGTCATGTTTTCAGGTGTACAGGGCCGTCTTCCCAGTTGGCAAAGTAAGCACTGTACATCCAACCCCAGATGTTATTAACTAGTTCAAAATGCACCAAAACTACTGTCTGGTTGGCCTCTGCTGATAGGCCCTGGCTGTAGGCAACACTGTGTAAAATCACTGCTTTTCTGCTGGTAAAGCACTCTCCTGTGGGTAAGCGCTGCCTACGAACCTGGGAATTAGGCCTTGCTGAGGCCTCTGTATACAAGATGGCATCCTGCACAAGTTCTCTACCTGACATCTCTGTACAGCTACAGTATGGCAGAGACAGAGAGAGAGGCCAAAGGTGCTGAGATGCAGAGTGTGCATAGTCTCTGTTGCTGGGCCTCAGTTGTAGGTGATACTGTGTAAACTACTTCTTTTCTGCTGGAAAAGCACTCTCCTTTGTACAGGCTGTGCCTCCCAGGCTAAGAATCAGGTCCAGTGGAGGCCTCAGTATCCAAGATGGCATCCCACACAAGTTCACAGTCTGGCGCCTCCATACAGACTGCACTATGGCACAGGCAGAAAGAGAGGCCAAAGGTGTCATGGGTTGAATTGTGTCCCCCCCAAAATATGTGTAGCCATGTGGCTGGGACATGATTCCCAGTATCTTGTGACTGTCCTCCATTTTGTGGTTTCGCTAAACTGTATGTTAAAGGATTAGGGTGGGGCCGTGAATTCCTTCTTAGGATTACTTCCCTGCCCTGCTGTAAAGGGAGTTTCCCTGGAGTATGGCTTGCCCCACCCTTAATCCTTTCAGCCTGCAAGAGATAAAAGGAAAGAGAAGCAAATAGAGAATTGGGAACCTTGTTACTATCAAGAAAGCAGCACTGGAGAAGAGCCAGTCCTTCAGACCTGAGGTTCCCACGCCAAGACACTCCCTGGACAAAGACTGATGCAATACTGGACTTTAGAGCCGACAAGGGGAAAGCCTTGCCCTGGAGTGGACACCCTGAACATGGACTTGCAGCCTACTGGACTGTGTAAGAATAAACCTTCCTTTGTTAAAGCCATCCACTCTGTGGTATTTCTGTTAGAGCAGCCCTAGCTGACTGAAACAAGATGCATAAAGTCCTAAGCCAGGCTCTCAAAATATGGCAATTTCACCTGCCAGTCTCACCAGCAGTGCATCTGAGATTAGCTGCTAGTCAAGACCGAGCTCCGCCAGCCAGCCAAAACAGAGAGAAAAAAAAAGTCAAGATGGGGAGCTACCTTAGGTCCATGAAAGCCAGGACTGGCCAGGAGCAGGAGTCAGCCCAAGAGAAGAAGTTTTCCAAATTAACAGCCGTATGCCATGCCCTAGGGCTCACTAGGTGACCAAAGGCTCCTTTTAATTATCAATTCAGGACTTTGTTTCCAGAGAGATTTAAGGAGATGTGTGCTTAGTCCACGATCTTGACTCCACCCCACAGTAAGTGATAGATTTTGGTGAGTTGGAATTTTGTTATACCTTTCTTCCTAGCTCTATTTTGGACCCGCTGTTGTCATCCCTGCCAGTATGAAACAAACACATACAAAATAGTGGTAGTAGCCAGTCACCCACTAATTGTGGTGGACTTAGACTGTTAGAGGCTGTGATACTTGTGTTCCATTAGTCCTTTGGACTACTGTTTCCCTTGTTTTTTTGGTTTTCTTCTTTCTGTCTTGCTCTAGATGGTGTGAGATTTTTGGAGTATCTTAGATGGCCAGTCATTATCTTTTAAGACCTTAGCTGCTGCTACTCACCCAAGTAGAATGTAGAGAATTTTCTTCATAAAGTATTTTGCCAGCTCAGCTAGATGTTCCATGGTCCCCAGAGATCTTAGCCCAATAATTTGATCCATCAGAGAGTTCGGATTTGTCTATAGCACTTCTGTGACTTTCCCTTGGACAGGTTGTGCTGGCTTCCCCAGTATTGTGTATTAAGTGAGAACATATTCAGAGACTTTATTTTCAAAGTCATAATCATAAGTACCAGGAGTTAGAGCTTTAGCATAAATTATCTGGTAACACAGTTCAGTCCATACACCTGGACATCATGATGTATGTTCCTGGTTTACACTATGTCACAATCTTGTGTCTTCTTAATTTTTTTAAATATGCTAACCAGCACTTATTTAAAATGCTCCCCAACTTTGTATCTGTTGTCTTTATTAGTAACTGTGGCAGGTGACCTCATTTTATGGAGAAATCTAACCTTTTCTTCCCTCAATGATGTTGTGTTTTTCTTTGCCATTAGAATAGAATATATTAAGTTTCAGGATTTGTTGTAGCTAAAGCCAATGTTAGATAAACGTATTGTACACATTAGTTTTTATTGCTGTGTTTAGAAACTGAGTATTTCATTTGGTATTAGTTATAAGTTGAATTTTTTTTCCCTTTAATTTTATCTTTATTGTTCTTTTTGTAATTTTGGAGAAAGGTAGTTAAAGCCATAGTCTATTTATCAGCTCAGAACTAGATTACCCATTTGTTACACTGGTGTTGGCAGGGATGAGAATTGATCAGGTGACGAGGTAGCATTTTGCCTTCCATATTAGTATGTATCAGAATCTGTGGACTGTGTATGTTTAGTTTTTAAAAATTGTTTTATTTTATTTTATTTTTTTCCTGACACAACTAAAAGTAGTAAAGCTTACTAATTGTCTTGGTCATTGTAGATACACAAAATTAGAGTGAAAAAAGCAGTAGGCCAAAGGCTGGTCTGTTTCTCTTACTATTAGAATGGTTTGTCAGTCTCCAGAATAAGATGTGTGTAGCCATTATCAAAAGTATAAATACATGTTTTTTTCTTATATTTGAAGGCTTAATACTGTTAAATCAGCTTACTGGAAAACTACAGATTGGAACTTCTTGCCTTTTCCTAATATCTTTTATTTATAGAAATAAATAAGACTACTGCCAGGTTTTACTGTAGGATGAAATATGAAACAAACACACACACATAGAATAACTAGTAGTTGTTATAAAGCTAACAAAATTTTGCTCATCCTTCCTTATACAGAAGTCCCAAAAGAAATTCTTCCCAGGGTCAAACCAATAAGACAAACTTATACCTTTTACATTTTGTAAAAATACTTGTAATTCATTTTTATTGAAGCCTATTTATTATAATTTTCTGTAGCCGCAATTTCTTGAACAGATTTTCTCTTCTAATTTTGGAGTTGGGGGGACAAAAAATAATTGTGGTCTGTGTTGTATGTTATAATCAATGGCAGCCAAGTTATAATCAATAAATTCACTTTTTTAAAATTAAGATATATGGTTTATTTCATTCAGGATCGAGTCAGGAAAACAAGGGTGACATGTCTCAGTTATCTATACTGTTGTAACAGAAAAACCCCAAGTGGGTAGCTTTAACAAATTTTTGTTTTCACCCAGTTTAGGAGGCCAAATTCTTCTTGGCCAAACAGAAGGGCAGCCCTACACAATGGAACAGAGTAGGTGAAGATATGTACCCTTTGACACCCCAGAGGCTGTGGCCCAACCCTTTGAGACTCCTAAGACTGTGGTCCCATTATTTGAGACTCAGCTAGCTGTGCTTCCTGTGCAACTTCCAACAGTTCTGTTCATCTCCAAGCAGCACAAGGGATGATTGTTTCCTTCTTTTGTAGGACAGTAGATGTAGTTCCTGTGACCTGTTTCGTACTAGTAGAATTCCAAGAGTCTGATAGCATTTTTTCTTTTCGTTCTTCCTCTGTCCCCTTCTTTCTAACTAATGTGTTTTCTGCTGTTGTAGCTGTTAGATCCATCAGTCACAAGCTTGATTTCCTTATCAAAAGATTGTGTAGCCATGCCTGGGTGAAAAATCTAGAACATGTGCCCTTAGTTTGTACAAGAGAATTTTACAAATTTTTGTGTTTCTTATTTTGTACTGTTCATTTTTAAATTCATCTCTTTCCTCTCACATCTCACTATCACCAGCAAGTAGAAACCACACGGTCTCTTTAAGATCTTCCTTAGAATTTCCTCAGCTATGGCTCAATTGGTGTAACATATTATGAAGAAAGTGTTCTACATTCTACTTTGGTGAGTAGCATCTAGGGTCTTAAAAGTCTGAATGTTCATCTAGGTACTCCATTCATGTGACCCTTTCAAGATTCAGTTATGTCCGCCAAAAATGTTGTGTGTAGCAGCAGTTTGGTTGGACCATGATTGCCAGTGTTGTGTGGTCGTTCTCTATTTTGTCTTTGTGTAATTTTCCTAGATGTTGTGAATCCTAATCTCTGCCTGTGGTTAATTCAGCAACATTAGATTATGTTAAAGAGGATTAGGATTGGGAGTGTAATACCCTTGCTAAGGTTATATTCCTGGACCAGTGTAAAGAGAGTTTCCCTGTCGTGTGAACAGTACCTCCTTGTATCTCTCAAGAGGCAGAAAGGAAAGTGAAGCAGGCAGAGAGTTTGGGACCTCATACCACCAAGAAAGCAGTGTTGGGAGCAGAATACGTCCTTTTGGACTTGAAGTTCCTGTGATGAGATGCACCCAGACCAAGGAAGACAGATGCGTTACAAGGGCCTTCCTCCAGAGAGAAAGTCTTCCTCTGGAGCTAGTACCCTGAATTCAGACTTCCAGCCTACTGGACTGTGAGAGAATAAACTTTTCTTTGTTGAAGCCATCTACATGTGGTATTTCTTCTATAGCAGCACTAGATAACTAAGGCTAGTATATTGTAAACACTCTTTTGTATGCCCCCCCCCCTTTAAATTTGAGTTGTTTTGGCTTTTCACATGTGGCTATTCAATATCAAGTTCATTTTTTTGCTCATTGATTTGAGCTACTTTCTTTTTTAATCATCTACAACATTTATACATGCAAGTAGGCCTGTTTTTGAATTTCCCATTACTATGTTTTTCTCTAAATGTGTTGATACCATGCTGGTTTAATTAATAATAGAGACTTCACAAATTGGTTTAATATTTGCTGTTTTCATTGTTTTTGTTGGATCATCGCTTTCATAGGTATTCAACTTTGTAATCAGTTTATCTGTTTGCAGAGAAATCTGAGTACTTTCATTTTGTATAAATTTATAAGTCAGGTAAAGAAGATTTAGTTCTTAACAGAATGCTTTACAATTCTCTAGTTCAAGGATGCTGCAACAATAACATTAAAATGTCTTCTTCCAGCTGATATGCTGTTGATGTCATGTATTTTACTTCTTTTTAAAAAGTCCAGAAGATAATATTATTATTTCCTTATGGTCTGCAAATGGGGAGGAATATATTGGTGTAGGGCTTTAAACTTCTAGACTAGGAGAAAGCCAGCTGTTTTTTTCCAGAATTTTAATTGTCTTCAAGGAGAGAGATAGTAAGGGTACCTAGTCTGTCATACTGTGGAAAATATAATGTAGAGTTTGTCTGTCCATTAGCATATGTGAACAAAACTATGAAACTTTTCTTTTCTCAGTAAAGATGTTCTGTTGAAGTTAGCTGCCATTATACTCAACAAAGTATTTTGAAGATGAACATATTAGAATGCTTGAGTATGTAAAGCTTTGAAGTGTGTATACTAAAATTTCTATTCTTACTTGATTCATATAGTGGACCTAATTTCCTTTTATTTAAATTGGTAGCTGTATTTCTTATGCTTAAATAGTTAAGTATCATCATTATATGGAAGTTTCCCTAATGGTAGATGAATGCACAAGTTGAGATTCTTGTATTTCAGTGTGAAAACTGCTCACATGATAGAAACTTAAAGTAGTAGTTCTGGCTGTCATTACCATACTCTGTATATGTATGTATGCGTGCATAGATACATATGTACGCACACACACACACGCACATTTGTTAAGGAAGTCTTGCAAACTCACTGCCATTTGTGATAAATATGTGAGAAAATGGACTGAATTCCAAGAGTTTAAATGGGGACTCTGGTAATACTCTATTTCTACTAATAACTTGTATCTTTCCCTTCTTCACTATGATTAATTACTCTTGCAGTCACTATTTAATCTGCTGAGCATAATGATGCAATCTCACTTCCTTCTTCCTATTGCAAATTTAACTCACCCATGTTTTAACATGTTATAAATATAAGTACGGTACTATTATAATACAGAAGAAGAGTCAGCTGTCTATCTGTCTGGAGAAAAGCAGAGGAGTTTTTAGTCCAGGTTACTGGATGAAATTATATCACTGAGTCTTACAGGAGCAATAGGCCCAAAGACTTGAAACAAGCGGTACAGAAGTTTAGAGAATGAGAAGGTTGCCATGATTGGAGCATGAAATGTATTGTAAAAGATATGTGTAGAAGAGGAAATTTGGTTCTGAAATCAAGGTTTTCGTGTCATGATAAGGAGTCTGGAGTTTCTGTTTAGGAGTTATTTTAAATACCTATAGAGAACAGGAACGGGATGTTGGTGATATGTAAGTCAAGCAGACAATGTGTTGGATGCATGGATACTGGCAAATTGGAGGAGAAGAGTTCACAAACCATCTAAAGGCAGTAGCTTTTCAGTTTTTTCAGAGGAATTTTTCAGAGAAATTATAGGCCTTTACTTTTTTTCAAAAATCTGGAAATCAGATTTAATTTGAAATGTCACAGTTTTTAAGTATTGGCAACCAATTAAAGTATCTGTAATGTTTTATCCATACAAAACAACTTATGTTAGCTGAAGATCTGTGATTTAGATGGTATAGTCCAAACAGCAGTTTGTAAAGTCCATAAAATAATGGGATCAATTCTGTGTTTTAGAAAGATGGAAATGGCAGCAATGTTGAACATGAATTTTAGATGTTGTAGTAACAAGACTGGAGACAGGAAGGGCCCATTATAAGTTTAAAGATGCTATGTTGTTCTTATTAATGGCCATTGAATAGACTTTTGACTTTAAACCACATAAGTACATCTTTGTTTGGTTCCAGTGACTGCCTTATGGTCTAAGTACAGGTTTCTTGTGAAATGTAATTAAGTGTTGAGAAATTCTGTTCTTTGCCATGTTATCCATAATTTGTTATGATCCACACAGTGTAATCAAATGCCTCTGCATAGTCAGTATAACATAGGTAATTTTTTTCCTGGTGTTCTCTGGTTGTAGTCAAAATCTGACTTCAGCAGCGATAACCCTTGTTCTACATCCTCATTTGCTTCCAGCATGAGTTTTCTGGCAATTCCTTGTCTGTGTAAAGCTGCATCCACTTTTGAATGATCTTCAACAAAATTTTACTGGTGTGTAAAAATGTCGGATCCGACTCAATGGCACTTGGCTACTTGGCGCAATGTTAACAATATTGTTCAGTAGTTTTCACATTATGTTGGATCAGTTAACTTTCTTTGGATCGAGTACAGCTACAGGATTTATTCCAGTTGGTTGGCCAGAGACCTGTCTCCCAGATTTCTTGGTGTAGACAAGTGAGCACTTCCAGAGCTGCATCCCATTGTTGAAACGTCTCACTTGGTATTTTGTCGATTCCTGGAGCCTTGTTTTTTTTTTTAGTCATTCCACCAGTGCTTTCAGTTCAGCTTGAACATTTTCCGTTTGTACCATTGGTTCTTGATCATATGCTGCCTACTAAAATGGTTTGATACAGTGACTCTGTATTCCCTCCATTTTCTTTTTTGATGCTTCACGTGCCGTTTAGTATTTTCCCTAGAATCCTTTGATATTGCAACTCAAGGCTTGTTTTTTTTTTCACTTCTTTCAGCTTAAAAAATGGCAAGCATGTTCTTTCCCTTTTGATTTTTTAACTCCATGTATTTGCACATTTCTTTATAATAGTTTGTCCTTTTGAGCCCCTTCAGTTCTTTGACTTTATCATTTCTTTTCCTATTTGCTGCAGCTACTTAGAGTTCAAGAGCAAGTTTCAGAGTCTCTGCTAACATCCATTTTGGTCTTTGTTTCCTGTCTTTGGTGACCTCTTGCTTTGTTTCATGTATGATATCTTTGATGCCATTCCATAACTTGTCATTAGTGTTCAGTGTCTTGTATTATTGGTGTTCAGTGTGTCAGATCTGTTATTGAAATGGCTGGCCTCTTAAGTTGATGTGGGATATACTCAAGGTTGTAATTTGGCTTTTGTGGACTTGTACTGATTTTCCTTGGCTTCATCTTGAACTTGCATATGAGCAACTCATGGTCTGTACCACCGTCAGTCCCTGGCCTTGCTCTGACTGGTGATAGTGAGCTCTTTTCCGTTGTCTCTTTCCACAGATATAGTCAATTTATTCCTATATATTCTGTTGGGAAAGGTCTACAGGTATTTAAAAAAAAAAAAAGAAAAGAAACCCACTGCCATTAAGTCAATTCAGACTCATAGTGACCCTGTAGCTCATTGGTTACATTGTTGAAAAAAGGTATCTGCACTGAAGAAGTTTTCCCCGTCTTGCAGAATTCTGTTATCTCTGGTAGCATTTCTATCACCGAGGCCATGATTTTTCAAAAGTCCTTGTTTGTTTCCAGCTTTTTCATTCCAATCACCAGCAATTATCAGTGCATCTTGATTGTGTAATTTGATCAATTTCAAACTGCAGAAATTGGCAAAATCTTTAAATTCCTCATTTTTTGGCCTTAATGGTTGGTTCATAAATCTGAATAATAATCATTAACTGGTCTACCATGTAGGCATAGAGATACCATCCTATCACTGACAGCAGTGTATTTCAGGATAGATCTGGAAATGTTCTTTTGGAGGATAAATGCAGTGCCACTCCTCTTCATTTTGTCATTCCTGGCATAGTAGCTCATGTGATTGTTGAATTCACAATGGCTAAACCAGTCCATTTCAGTTGATTCCTAGACTTCATTGTTTATGTGTTCCATTTCATTTTTAACTATTGCCACTTTTCTTAAAGTCATACTTCACATATTCCACATTTGTATTTTTAATGGATGTTTACAGCTCTTTCTTCTCATTTTGAGTCATTCCACATCAGCATATGAAAGCCCTGTAAGCTTGAGTCCATCCACATCATTAGTCGAATATACTGTGAGGTTGCCGCTCTGTCCCAGAATTGTTTTGTGTGCCTGTCCAACCTGAAGGGCTCATCTTCTGGTACTCTGTCAGACAGTGTTCCGTTGCTATTCATAAGGTTCTCACTGATTTTTAAGAAGTAAACCACAAGGTCCTTCTTTATATACTCTTTAGTCTGGAAGCTCGGCTGAAATCTGTCCGCCAGAGGTGACCCTGCTGGTATCTGAAATACTGACAGCACAGCTTCCTGCATCACAGCAACATGCAGGCCACCAAACATGATAAACTAGTAGATGCATGGGGTCTGTTTTTAACTCTGTTTTAAATATTCGAATTTATAAAATGCCACTTTAAGGAATATGCTTATTGTATAATACTTAGAAAGGTCCTTTATATGTCTCATTTTAAAAAATGATTATAGTTTGTATGTTAAAATTTTTCAGTGTTATTTTGACAAAAGGCAAAAACATAAAAAATACAACTTTATATATTCATATTTGAGTATGTGCTATCTAAATTAAAATCTAAGAGTTTGAAAGATTTATTTGTAAAAGGGAAGAACCACAGAATTTGGTCATTGTTCTTACGAGTGGTACAGTGAAGGTAAGGCTAGACTTTGAGGACCTATCTGACACTCATTAGAGTTGGTATGTGCAGTGATGCTTATGCTGGTTGCATTTTTTTTCTGTGAATTGTAAGTGTATCTTGTGGCCCTCTGGAGAAAGTTTGAGTTTGGATTTTCATTCTCCTAGAGTGAAGCTGGGCTCTGTGCGTATTGTAGATCACCCTTGACATGTACAGCCACCATTTTGTACAACTGTTGAATTTTATTGTATTATGAACATTGGCAAGCATGAATAATGTAGTTGTTCGTTGTGTGGTTCTGGAACATAGGTATATTTCTTTGTATTTTCCCAATATTTCTGTTAAAATCTTACTGAAATGATTTAACATTTTCAGAACAAATCCTAAATGATCAATGTAGTTTTTTTTATACCAAGTATTTTCATTGTGAGTACATGGCTGTTAGTTCTTGAGAATCTTTAAATGGGTAAAAGTTCAAAGAAGCAATGAAAGTTGTCATTCACTTTTTCTTTCTAGGAGTTTCTTTGAGCTGCTGCTGTTCTTTGGAAGAGATGAATTTTATGAAGAGCCTTTAAAGGATATTCTTGGATCATTCCAGGTAAAACAGTTTACTAATTTACATTTTGTCTGCATTTAAAACAGCTGTTATTCTCCTCCTAATATGTTACTTATTTGTAGATTATGTTTTTATGGTTGCTAAAGTGACAATGCTTAGGGGAATTAAAGCACTTTAATTTTTCGCTTAGAAAATTTCTAAGTGGTTGAAAGCCATAATTCCAACATCCCATGCAGTAGACCAGAGCCTACTGACGCAACACTTGTAGAGTGCTAAGCACTTCTTATTCTTATAGACTTTGGTTCCAAAACCTTGTGTATAGTGCAGCCTGGGTATAAAAAGATCTTCTTGCCTAGCTCAGAAGTTGGATGTCTGTCCCATGATACTTTTTCCCTTGTGTAGACTCTGATTTTCTCTTTTCACAATAGCGTTCACAAGCTAGGGGAAAGGATGTTTTTGTTGTACCTGGTATATAAAAGAAGAGAGTAAATCCAGAAAGGAATGACAAAAGATCTAAGATCACCCCTATAGATGCAAGGACATGTGATCTTTCTACCCTTTACATAAGAGCTTCACCTAGTACTGTGGCTCACTAATGAGTTTTTGATCTTATTTCATCAGTAGTTCTTTTCCTAAGGAGTGGAATAAAGGAAAAAAAATACTTTGAGCTTAGACAAAATATTTTACATTGATTCCTCTGAACTTAAAAGCTTATGTCCAACCAGTATTACTGTCTCTCAGAAGATCATAGTAACAGCTTTCTCTCACTTAGAAGTTTTATTTCCTAAAAGATAGCTTGTACATGTGAAAGCTTTTATATCACTATGGTGCATACATTTAAAAACAGGAAAATTATAAGCAAAATTAATTGGTTAAGGTTTATCTACAACTTCAGATTCAAAATCTGTCTTAGGAATTGGTTTTCTACTCAGTCATTGATCCTTATGTTTCTCTAAACTGTTTTGTCTTCAGTGCCATCACAAATGTTAGTAATAGCATTCTCTAAAAGAAGTTATAAAAGATATAAAAGCCAATGATGCTAAGCTTTTAAGCTGGCTTTAGGTATGTTGACCTAGCCGCCTTTTGACTCTTGATTCCCAAAGGCTAAAAGAATGCTCTGTAAGTGTCTCTGGAGCACTGGTGGCACCGTGGTTAAGCAGGTGGCTACTAACCAAAAGGTCAGCAGTTCAAATCTACCAGGGGCTCCTTAGAAACTGTATGGGGCAGTTCTGCTCTGTGCTGTAGGGTCTTTAGGACCTTCTTTTGAAACACTGCACAATACACCCTTTTGCAGATTTTCATCCTGTCACTTTTAATATCACAGTGACATCATTGTGATGTCATGGTGACAAAACTGTCATGACCACATGAATTCTAAGATAGCATTGAATACAAGATGTATTCTTCAGAGGTGTAAATTATGAAATAAAATGCTTCTTGCCAAAGCCAAGTGCCGTCAAGTTGGATGCAACTCATGGCTACCCTAGAATTAGTAAAATTAAGTACGTTATATTGAACATTCTACTTCATCTATTTTTACATTCAGTAAGAAGTAAAAATACATGCTGTCAGCTTATTCTTTATAGTTTTATTAAGCATTTAAACTTAATTTTCCCTTCCGTTTCCTCGCCAACACATGTGGTCTTAGGAATCCATTCTGAATTTAGAAAATAATTTGTTGAGTGCCTCGTAAGGTAAGGAGTAAGCTTTCAGAAAAAGAAGGAAACTTTGCTACTGTGAAGCTTACATTTTAGTAAAGGGACAGAAAAACAGCAAACTAAAACTCTACACTCTAGAGTACTTTAGAAAGCAGAAACTGCCAAAGAGAAACATAAAGCCAAGGAAGAGGGATAAGGTGTGCTAGCGTGGGAAATACTTCCAGTTTTAAATGGGGTGGTCAAGGAATGCCTCATAGAGCTGTTAATTGGGCACTGATGGTGGGAAACACTGAAGTGTGTAGAGTGGATGAGTGATAGCATTTTACTTAGAGGTGTAACAGCATAACATTTGTGAAGGGATATAGACTCTACTGTTTCTCTTGTAAGCAGAGTTTCCTGCAGTTACCAAGATAGTTAAGGTACAGTTTGTGGTTTTGCACCCTTTCTGTCTCCTGCTCTAGCCTCTGAAAAGTCTAAACATGGCTGAATTCTAAACCCTTTTTCAGTGCCTCTGCTGCCATTTGTATCATTTTGTTGCTGTGGTTTCCTCTTTCTGTAAAATACCTTGAGCCTCTAACTCCTCTGTCCTCGGTGAAATTTCACCTTGCTCTCCCATTTTTATCTTTACCTGGAGAATCTTCCATTTTCTGAACTGAGCCACTAGTTGGTGCTTTCCAGCCGGTGCTCTTAGGAGCCCAGAAAGCGCTAGTATGTCTGTCATGTACATATACCACCCTCAAACCTTATTTGTTTAGCTTTTGAATTATTTAGGCTTTTGACTAGCCTTTGATAATCCAGTGATAATTCCAGTGTCACCTTTTGAAATGTTTTGATTTTTTTTTTCTGCTAGTGCACACGGTATTGCCCTAGATGATTCATTTCTATCCATGTTTCTTACAGCTTTATACCAGCTTAAGATGGTACTGTTTCTCCTCTACAATAAACAAGACAGATTCAGTGTCACTCATGCTTTAATGGACATGAAGTTCTTGTTAAAATTCAAATTATGAGTTCTTAGTTCTGAGGTGGGACCCACTTTTCTAACAGCTCCCAGGTAATTTTAAAGAGACTGGTCTCTGAGCCACAGTTTCAGTAGCAAGGGACTAACATTCCCTTTGCTGTATGTGGATTAATTTCCTCCCCCTCCCCCCCCCTTATTTTGCCACTGTGAGTATTTCCATTTTGCCACTCACTAGTTGTCTTCTTGGTCAGATTATATGATTTCTGTGTCATGGAGAGCATACTTGTACCTGCTACAGGATTGTTGTGAAGATTAAATCATTAAAGCATTTGGCATCACTCTTGGCAAAGTGATCATCCAGTGTATGTCAGTTTTTTAAAGGCAGGCAGTGTAACCTGTCTGGTCAGGGGTTTGGCCTCTGAGGTCAGACATCCAGGATTTCATTCTTGTTTTTTTTCTAGAAGACCAGAACCCAGCACTTAAGCTGTTCTGTTCATCTATGAATTTCTGATCTCCTACAACATAAGTTGTTCAGATAGAAATTTTTATATTTTCGTATGTGTTGGCTATAATTTTTCCTCTTATTCCAAGAGGAAACTTCATTCTTAGAGCCAAATATTCTGTTCACTGGCTTCTAAAGCTTTCTTAGCTCTTCACTACTGGTAATTTTGGTTTACCTCAACTCAAGAAGATAATGCATTTTGCATATGATGCACTTGCCCCATTATTATTATTGCCGACCTGCTGACTGGTGAATTTTGCCACAGCTGTGTGTTTAAATTCATACACTGGGTATCTAGAACCCATTAGTTTAATGAAATCTTCTAGATTCCAAGTGAAATGACAAAAGGAATGTAAATATAAAACAAGGGATAATTTAACCATGAATGCTGGAAGTTAGGAAGAATTATTTATGCCAGACACTCAGGGATGGAAGCACACTGAGGGATGAGGCAAACAATACTTGACTGACCGAATGTGATGAAATAAGTGAAAGACAGAAACGTTCCAGTACTATCCAGTAATAATGCCCTCCCTCTATCCACAATTTTTTTTCACAGGTACTGAAGGAGATTACAGATGGTGGTTGGCCAATCTCATTTTTGTTAGTGTTTCTCAAAAGTGTGCAGCAGCTACAGTCCTGTAGCAGGTACAACTGTGGTCCCTATGACGTAAAAATCATACTTTTCAAGTCAAAAAGATAAGGACTAAATAATGAGAAAAGAAGTTTTGACCACATTAGAAATGGGGTATGTAGCTCTGCATGAAAATGGTCCTTGTATTTAGAGAATAGGGGCACTACTCAAGCTAAATGCTGCAATATCTGGAAGGAGGAAAGCTTTGAGGAGATGTAGTTGTCTCCCACAGCACCTTTTTGTTACTCCCTCACAAGCCGTTGTTCCAACTAATTAAACTGTACTAAATATAAACTTCTTTCTCTGTTTGAGCTTAAAGGATTCACTGGGGACCTGTTTAGCTTCTAAACCTTTAATGCAGCAGTGCTCTGTTCAGTTAGTAAAGATGACAGAGGATACACCAGTTATGTGGAGGAAAAAATGAAAACACAGCTAAAAACAAAAAGATCAAGTATGTTTTTGGTGAAGTTGTGTTCAAAGTTTCTTCCATCAAAGAAATTGTAAGGAAGGAACAACCCGAAAGAATATGTAGGAGTGAAGTATAGAGATAAAACTAGTAAATTAAAAGTTCAAGAGAGGCCATTAACAACAGATTAGTTCTAGCAAAAACAAATCAGTGAAGAAAGCCTCTAGAAATTGTTTTTCAAGTCAAAAAGACAAGGGATAAATAATGAGAAAAAAGTCAGAGATTTGGAAGATAGATGCAGTGTGTGCAATTCTAGGAGAAAACAATAGAGTATGGTTTAGAAAATTAATGTAAGAAATGATATGGGGACAGTTTATTCTGACTAAGAAGAGACTTAGGTATTGTGCAAGATTTATAAAAAACAAGTTATCAGCAAGCCATATCTTGTTACAGTTTCCAATTCTGAGGATAAAGCAGAGTTCCAACAAATGCATGACTCCTAAGAACAAACAGGTTTCTCACAAATAAAAAATAAAATGAGGCTGTCAACAAACTTCTTCTCCATAGTAACACATACTAGAATAAGTAATGTCTGAAATTTTTCAAGGGGAAAAAAGTTACAGTTTCAGAATACAGCATTCAAGGTCTTATGGTTTATGAGAGAGGGCAACAGGAATAGTCCAAATACTTGGAAACAAAACTGATTACATTTCTTCTTCAGGAAAACAAATAGAGAAGTATCCCAGCTGATTTATAAATTATCAAAACAAAATTGAGAATAGAATTGTCATAGAATAAAATTAAATAGGACTGAGCTTACAAAATAAAAAAAATTGGTAGACAGCTGTTTGTATGGTTATTATGAAAACTATATTATTCACAAACAATTCTGGGAAAAGAAAATGTATTTTGTAACAGAAGCACACACAGTAATCTTGTAATTGCAACCTCAGATTAAAGTATCAATTGGATAATAGTAAAGAAGGTGACCCAAGAGGGTGGATTAGTCACACATGCCATGCCATCTGACTACAGCAAAGAACTGAGAAACCAAGTGAAACAAATATAGATGACAATCTGGGAATGCAGAACAACAAACTGAAAGGTGAAAAATTAGATCAAAACTGAAGGGAAGAAGAAGGTGAATCGGAACAATAAGTAAGGAGAGTTACATTACCCTGAAATAATAATCTGTTTGATGAAAAATCAGGAAAAAGGACAAAGGAAACTTATGTAAGAGTTATGTAGGACATTAATCAAAAACTAGTTTACATGTAATTGGTATTCTAGAAGATGAACGGGTGGAAAAAGGATAGAAAGAAGTTTTGATGGTTTACTGGCAGAAAACTTGACTGATTATCAAGTAGGTTGAGAAGGTTTCCATCCAAAAAGCTCAGTGAACCTCACACAGGAAAGATTCCAAAAGAAAATTACCAAGCATATCATAATCAAACTTGCTAAAACCAATGACAAAGAATGAACTCAGAGAGCAGCTCGTAAAGAACAAAGTATCACATGCAAAAGGGCACCAATAAGACTAAGCACTTGTTTTTCAGCAGGAATCATGCACGCAAGAGGCTATGAGAGGACACAGACAAAACTGAAAGAAAAGAATTGCCTATCAAGAATCATATATTCAGGAAAGCTATCTTTCAAGAACCATGGTGAAATTAGGACATTCCTGCGGGGGTGGGGTGGGGAGTAAAGGACATCGTAAAAACCAGACCAGCCTTACAAGAAATATTAAAGGGAATATTGTGGCCAAAGAACCAGTGTCATCAGACAAGAGCATGAGATTAAGAGAGATGGAAAGCATTGCCCAGATACCAACCCAGGTTTACAAAATGTGCATAAATAAATGTACTGACACCAGCGCCTGGTCCACCTTTGAAAGCCATTTTAGAACTCTTTCTGGGATGTCTTATTAGAACTGTCATTATGTTAATTACCCTTGATGTCTGGAATGTCATCAAAACATCTTCCACTCAATACTTCATCTTTGTGTAAATAAAAAAAGTCATTGGTGGCGAAATCATGTGAGTAGGGAGGGTGTTCCAATACAGTTATTTGTTTACTGGCTAAAAACTCCATCACAGAGAACTTACAGTTAAGTTTGCAAATTTTCCACTTTGTCTCTGTGTGCAGTGGTCATTCAGGAAAAGAAAAAAAGGAGTTCCAGAATTGCTTTGAAGGTGAACTAGGCATTGGCATCAGTGCATAGCTTCCCAACGGGCGTACTTTGAAGGTGACTGTAGTGATAGTTAGCAATGAGGTAGGCAGCACTTAGAACAGTTAAGTTTGTGGACTTGTCAGACCTCGTATTTATTTGGTAATTACACTGAACGTAAATGGGTTAAATGAACCATTCAGGAGACAAGAGTGTAATGGAGTGGATAAAAAAAGCATTTTTTCCCCCTCTACAATATTTTGCAGTAAGAAACACAAAGACATAAGTAGGATAAAAATCAAAGAATCGGAAATAACATATCAAGGACACAATAGAAGAGAGCAAGAATAGCAACAATAATAATGTCTGATAAGAGAGATTCTAAGTCAAAATCATTCCAAAGAAGGACAGTATATAATGATTAAAGGGTCAGTCCTTCAAGCAGACATGACCAGTATAAATATTCGGGTACTGAATGACAGAGTTCCAAAATACACAAGACAAACTCTTAACAGAATTGAAAAGAGAAGCAATTCTACAATAGTGGTAAATGATTTTAACATACCGCTTTGGATGATGGAAAAACAACTAGAAAGGAACTCAACAAAGATGTAGAAAATTTAAATGGAAGTCAACCAACAAGACCTCTTAGGGATACATAGAATACACCACCCAGCAGCAGCACAGTACACATTCTCCTCTGAATGTACATGTGACACTCCAGAATAGAGCATATTTTAGGTCACAAAGCAAGCCTCTATAAATTTTACAAATATTGAAATTATACAGAGCATCTTCTTGGATCATAACATGATAAAACCAGAAATCAGTAACAGAAAGTAAAAGGGAAAAAAATTACATACGTGGAAATTGAGTAACAACTGGATAATAGAAGAAATTAGAAATGACGTTAAAAAAAATCTCTTAGATTCAAATGACCGTGAAAGTGTAGCATACTAAAACCTCGAAAGTAGTGTTCAGAGGAGAATGTACAGCAATAGATTGACACATAAAAAAGCAGCAAAATCAACAGCATAATCCTGCAATTTGAACAGATAGAAAAAAAGCATCAAAAGAAGTGTACTGTCACCATAAGAAGTCCAGTGTCACCACAAAAAAGGAAATACAAAGATCATGGTAGAAACAAATGAAATAAAAATACTAGAGAGACTCAGCAGCACTGGAAGGTTCTTTGAGAGGATCAGTAAAACTTGACAAACCACTGGCCAAACTGACAAAGGGGAAAAAAAAGAGAAGAGGCAGCAAATAACTAAAATGAGAAATGAGAATGGATGACATTACCACAGACCCAACTAAAATAAAAATGATCATAACAGAGTATTATTAAAAAAAATACATACTTTTAACTACTTAAAAAACCTAGAGGAAATAGATTTGTCGGGACACATTACCTATCCAAACTAATGCAAACTGACATAGAAGATTTTAACAGACCCATAAGACCTGAAAGAAAAGGGTCATAAACTCCCAGCAACAACGAAAAAACTCCTGTTCAAGGCAGTTTCTGTGGACAAATGTGTAAACGTTCAGAGAAGAGTTGACACCAATTGTACTCAATTCCAGGACATAGAAAAGGAAAGAATATATGCTAGTTCATTCTGTGAATCAAGCACAATAACCCTGATAGTATATGTAGGCAAAGAAGCCAAATGATAGACCAATATCCCTCATGAAGATACAGAAATTCTCGATGGAATTCTAGCCAGCAGAATTCACCAAGAAAAATAATATATCATGTTAGAGTGAGATTTATACCAGGGATGCAAGGGTGGTTCAACATTTAATGAAAATCATCAACACAATTCATTATGTAATACATGATCATCTTCATGTTTACAGAAGAAGTTTTTGATAAAATCCAACACCCTTTCCTGATAATCTCTCAGCAAAACAATTAGAATTTCCTTAACATAATTAAGGGTATATTTGTAAAGCCAACAGCCAGTATTAGTCTCAACAGAGAAAGACTGATAGCAGTCCCCTTGAGAGATGGCTTTTTTTACCACTCTTATTCAGTACTGTACTGGAAGCCGTAGCTAAAACAATACACCAAGAAAGGGAAATAAAGAGTACTGAAATTGGAAAGAGCAATGTAAAACTATCTTTATTTCCAAACAAAACATGATCCTATGCATAGATAATTCTAGAAACTCCATAGAAATTTTACTGGAACTAATAGGAGGATTCAGCAAAGCATGGGATATCAGTACACAGAAATCAGTTGTGTTATGTTACACTAACAAGGACAACTCCTGGAAAGTAAATCAAGAAATCAACACCATTTTCAGTGTCTGCTCCTGCCCCCTTCCTCCAAAAAAGAGATATAAAGGACATATACAAGGTAAACTAACCAGGTACATAAAGCACATATACAAGTAAAACTCCGAAATGCTTCTGTGAGAAACTAAAAGACATCTACACAAATGGAAAAACATCCCATGCTTATGGATCAGAAGATGTAACATGGCAAATTTCAGTACTACCAAAAGCAGTCTATAGATACAATGATGTTGTGATCCAAATCCTGAGGGCGTTCTATAATGAAATGGAAAAACTAACCTCCAGCTTCATGTGGAAACAAAAGAGGCCCTGAATAGCAAGTAATATTGAAGAAGAAAAAAGTAGGCAGCCGTATAATTCCTGATATAAAAATATACTAAATCCCCTCATTAATCAGATTGAATGCAGACACAGAGGAATGGAATAGAACTGAAAACACAGACATAAATCCATCTATTTGCAGGGAGCCTGTCCTGAAAAAGGGATCGAATTCCATTCAATGGATTATATGGAGAGGTGGAGTTAAGAAGGCAGACTAAACACACATCTCCTTAATTCCCTCTGGAAACAAACCAAAGCCTAAACTGATAACAAAATGTAGTTTTCTGGACACCCACTTAGTAAGCCCTGGGACCTGGCATAGGGTTGTCAATCTGGATTACATACCACTGAATGAGAAACTTCTTCTCCTTCGCCGACCCCTGCCCTTATTGAGTGCTGGCTCTTGCAGTCTGAAGGTAACTCACTGTGTTAAAATTTTTTTTTAAATCTGTTTTAGCCTGAGAGCAGGACTGGGGCTTAACTGGCAGCAAAGTTCAGATGTGCTGCTAACAGGACCAGCAGGTGGAATAGCCACATTTTGAGAGCCCGGCCCTGTATTCTGTGCACGTAGTCCCCTTCACCCTCTCTCTCTCAACTGCTGCCGTTGATTCAGCTTTTTCACAGCAGGTGGGAGAACTTGTGTGGGATGCCATCTTTTTTGACTGGGGGGTGGAGTTACTCAAATGGAGGCCCCAGCAGGACCTTATTCCCAGGCTGGGAGGCAGTGCCTCCCTGGGGGGCACTTTTCCAGCAGAAAAGCAGTGTTTCTCACATTGTAGCCCTACAGATGGGATCTGGCAGCAGATGACAGCAGAGCAGTAGCCCTTCTGTATTTTCAACTAGTTTATAGCACCTGGGGTTGGATATAGAGGTGCTTACTTTGCCAGATGGGAAGAGGGACTTGCATACCTAAAAGCCTGACTGATCATGGAAACCTTCAGATACCTTTTACCTCTCAACATAAGACTGCCTAGAGGAATACCTATGGCGTATCCTGACAGCATCTCTTCCAGCCTTCATTGACTCACATCATAGGAGCAGCAAACAGCTCCCCAGTGGCTCCCCAGTAGGGCCGTGTCTTTGCCAGTCAGGAAGTGGAGCCTGCTATCCTAGAGATTCTACTGGGCCCAGACACTGGAATACATAGAGGTGACTTATGATCACCCTCCGTTTTAAACTGAGCTTTAGATCCTGTTAAGAACACCAGAGAAACCAAACAACCTCCAGATGCCCAAAAAGCAATAAGGTTTGGACAGAAATGTAAAGAAAAATTCACCTATGCTCCAGAAAGCCTCAAAAGAAAGAACTAAAGAACTTCCCAGAAAAAGAAGCTTTTCTGAAATTATCGGAGGGTGTGTACAAAAACATTATATGGAAAGCCCTCCTAGACATTATACAAAATGCAGCAGAGCAAAATGAAAAATTAAGCCAGCTGTTTGATCTGATGGGACACAAGTAGTCTGAAATCCAACAGATCAAGAACAAAATCAAAGAGATAGAAACTTAAAGCCAAGAAAACAGAACTGAACAAATAACATATATAGAGTCCTTTAGCAAATGGTGCTGGTAAAACTGGATAGCCATATGCAGAAAAATAAATTAGTCTCATACCTTACACCATACAAAAAAACTAATTCAAAATTGATCAGAGACTTAAATGTTAGACATTCCTAGAAGATAGTGCAGGGTAAAAACTTGCAGGCCTAACTTTCGGCATAAATTGTCTACCAGACAAAACTAAAAGTGTGCAAATGACACAAGGTAAATTAGATAACTGGGACTTCCTAAAAATGAAATACTTGTGCTCATCAAAATACTTAAGAGAGTCAAAAGAAAACATACAGACTGGAAAGACATCTTTGGCAAACAGCATATATCTTCTCGTAAAAGTCTAAATTACAGAGAACATTGCAGGAACTCAACAGAAAGACAAACAGTCTAATGAAAAAACCAGCAAAGCAAAATCTGTTAATTGTGGAAAAAACAGACTCTTTAACAAATGGTGTTAGCAAAATGGATATCCTCCAAAAAAAAAAAAGAAACATGACCCATATCGAACACAGTGGATAAAAACGAACTTAAAATTGGTCAAAGACCTAAATATGAGATCTAAAATGATAAAAGATCATGGAAGAAAAAACTAGGTCAATGGTAGGGGCCCTAATACATGGAATAAACAGAATACATAACCTTATCAACAATGCCAAACTCCAGAAGAGGAAATAGATAACTCAGAGCTCCTGAAAAATCAAACACTTATCATAGTCATACAAAGGCTTCGCTAAACCTAACCCTAACCCTAGTAAAAAGATAATCAACAGACTGGGAAAAAAATTTGGCTATAACAAATCTGATTAGCATCTAACCTGTAAAATCTACTGCAAAACCTCAACAACAAAAAGAAAAATAACCCAATTAAAAAATTAGGATATGAACAGGCATTTCACCAAAGAAGAAATTTAGGAGGCCAACAGATACATGAGGAAATGTTCATGGTCATTAGCCATAAAAGAAATGCAAATCAAAAGTACAGGGAAATACTATCTCACCCTAGTAATAAATGTTAGAGAGACTGTGGGAACACTGGAACATTTACACACTTCTAGGGGAATATAAAATTGTACAACCAATTTGGTAATCCATTTTCAGTTTTCCTTAAAAAGCTAGAAGTACACATACTGTATGATTCAGAAGTCCCACTCCTTGGAATATATCCTAGAAAAATAAGAATTGTCATACTGGCAGGTAGAGTCAAGGTGGTGGACTAGACACAATTCTCCTGAATTCCCTCTGAAAACTAAGGTCTGGATTGATAATTGAATGGGGCTTTCTGGACACACAATAAACTCTAGGACACAGTATAGGGATACCAGTTTGGACTACACGCCACTAAATGGAAAACTTCCTGTCTGTCACTGAGCATTGCACCTGCCAACTAGTGGCTTATGCAGACAGAAGATACTGATGCTTTTAACTTTTTTTCTTTTTGTTGGCCAGGAGGCAGGGGAGCGGCATGAGCCAGCAGCTATAATGAGCTGTAGTACTGAAGTCAACAGTGTATGCTGAAGTGGAGAGACAGTGTGTGGATTACTCACATTTTGAGAGCCTGGCTGTGAACCGAGGGCACCACAGCCCCTCCACCTTCTCTTTCCAGAACTCCATCATAGATTCAGCTGTCTCGCAGTAGAAGGTGTAGCTTGATCGGGACACCATCTTGTCTGGCTGGGAGGTGGAATTACCTAACTGGAGGCCACAGCAGGGACTACTTCCAAGACTGGGAGACCATGCCAGTCTGGGGAGTGCTTTTCCAGCAGACAGGCTGTTTTTAGCTCAGTGTTGTCTTATGGGTAGTGCCTTCTGGGCAGTGGCAGCAGCACAGTAGCCATGGCCAAAGAGGTGCCTCTGTTGACAGACAGAAGGAGGAGGCTGCCATACCTGAAAGCCTGACTGATTTTGGAAGCTGTCAGATAGATTTTAGCTTTTTAAAATAAAAATGTCTGGAGAAGTAACTGCTGTGCAGCCTGACAGCATCTTTTCCAGCCTTTACTGACTCACATCATAGGGTTGGTTGACAGCCTCTCAATGACTCCATAAGTAGGGCGGTGTATTTGCCAGCCAGGAGGTGGAGCCTACCACCTAGAGAGGCCACTGCAGCCAGTCACTAGAGTACACATAGGTGGCTGATGACCAGATCCCTTCTGAGAACTACGCTCTCAGCTCCTGCTGAGGCAAAACCAGAGAAACTAAACAGCCTCTAGATGTCCGCAAAGCAACAAACCATCTCCAAGCATTTAAAGAAAAAACCCACCATAGATCCAGAAAACTCCCCAAATAAAGAATCAAATAACTTTCCAGATGAAGAAGCCGTTCTGAAACCATCGGAGGTCAACTATAAAAGAATTCTTTATAGAGCACTCCTAGAGGTTAAACAAAATGCAGCAGAGCAAAATGAAAAATTAAGCTATTCTAACTGATGGAAAATTAACATTCTGAAATCCAGCAGATCAATAATAAACTTACAGAATTAGACAATTCCATTCAAAGTCAAAACACCAGAATTGATGAACTGAAAGTCAGACTTAGTGACCTTGAAGATAGAGCAACTAACACCAGCATTTACCAGGAGAAATCAGAGAAAAAAATATGAAACGTGAAGAAGCATTAAGAAACCTGTGGGACTCTTACCAAGAGGCATAATCTATGATTGATTGGAGTTCATGAATATGGACGGACAGCTGAAAATACAGAGTATTGTTGTTCAGTTGCTGACAGAAAACTTCCCTGAAATTATGAAACAAGAGAACATAGACATCCAGGATGTGTGTCAAAGACCACAAAAACTAGACTCCAAAAGAAAGACATCAAGGCATGTTATAATCAAGCTTAACAGATGAAATATAACCAGAAACTCTTAATGGCAGTGAAACTCAAAACAAAGCTAGCATTCAGAGGGAAGCCCTGTAGACTTTCATCTGACCTCTTGGTATAAATGATGTTGGCACAGAAGCAGTGGGACAACACACTGAAAGCCTTGAAGGAGAAAAACCAACCAATTCTGTATCCTGAAAAACTGTCTTTCAAGTATGAAGATGAAATTAAGCTTCAGAGAAACAGAAGCTTAGAGACTTTTTACAAAGCAAACCAAAAACTACAAGAAGTACTGAAAGAAGCTCTTTGCTTTGGAAAACAAAACCATTAAGTGTGTATTTAAGGAGGCAGTGCAGGACACACCATCCAGAAAACTACTCAGGGAAGGCACAAAACACAAAGCTATAATATTAGAAGAAGGGGTACAGTGATCATTACCATGAAAACTACAATGCCATCACATTCAAAAGATGGATATACTACAGTAGTTACAGTCCTTTCAGATGGAGAGGAAGTTAATAAGATGTAGAAGTTAAAGTGGAGTTTAAATGTAGAATATTAAGGGAGGTCATAGAGGTAGTTGCAGTGCACAATAACAGTGCAACACATAAAAACCAGAAACGTAATGTAGGAGTCTCAACAAACACAAAAACCAACACTGGAAAAGATGAACAGTCAAACCATAAAGCATGACCCACAACAGAATGTTAAGACAGTAGAGAAAACACCAACACAAAAATAAATACATCAAAATGGCAGCACTAAACACATACCTGTCAATAATTACACTAAATGTAAATGGACTGAATGCTCCAGTAGAGACAAGTGACATCTTGGATCAAAAGACACAACCCATCTATATGTTGCTTACAAGAAACTCACCTTAGACTTAAAGATATGAACAAACTCAAAGTTAAAGGATGGAATAACATATGCCAAGCTAACTATAAATGAAGACAAGCAGGTATGGCAATACTAATCTCAGATAAAATAGATTGTAATGTAAAATCCACCATCATGGACAAGGACAGTCACTATTGCTGAAAGGTTCAATACACAGGCAGGACTATAGTATTAAGTATCTATGCACCCAATACTAGAGCATCAAAATACATCAGAGAAACACTACATTGAAAAATGAGATAGATCACTCCACAGTAAGAGTGACACACTTTAACAATCCACTTTCAGTAAGGGACAGATCATCTAGAGAAAAGCTCAGTAAAGACACAGGAGACCTTATTGTAACAACTAACCAATTAGACCTTGTAGACACATACAGGACTGTTTATCCATCAGCATATAAGTACACCTTCTTCTGAAATGCACATGGAACATTTTCCAGAATGGACCATGTGTTAGGACATAAAGCAAAACTCAGCAAAATCCAAACCACTGAATTATTGCAAAGCATCTTCTCAGACCATAATGCTGTTAAAGTTAAATCAGTAGCAGAAAAAAACATAAAAATTGGAACTCATGGAAACCGAACAACACCTTTCTTAAGAAGCCATGCATTATAGAAGAAATTGAGGATGAAATGAAGAGATTTATGGATTCAGATGAGAATGAAAACACATCCTACTAGAAACTGTGGGATACAGCCAAAGCAGTGCTCAGAGGTTAGTTTATCTCTGTAAATGCACACATCTGGAAGGAAGAAAGGACTGAAACCAAAGAATTAACTCTATAGCTTGAACAAGTAGAAGGAGAGCAACAGAGGAACCCCTCGGGCACCAGAAGAAAACAGGTAATAAAGTTGACAGCAGAACTAAATGAATTAGAGAACAGAAGAACAACTGTAGAAATTGATAAAACCAAAAGCTGTTATTTTTCCAAGAGATCAACGAAATTGACAAACCATTGGCTAAACTTACTAAAGAAAAACAGGAGAGGAAACAAACAACCCAAATAAGAAATGAGATGGGAAATGTCACAACAGATCCAATGGAAATCAAAAATATCATAAAAGATTATTACAAAAGACTGTACTCTAACAGATTTGAAAACCTAGAGGAAATGGACAAATTCCTAGATTAATATCACTTACCAAAATTATCACAAGGAGAAGTAGAACAACTTAATAAACCCGTCACAAAGGAAGTAGTTCTAAAAGTCATCCCAAAACTACCAAGCAAAAAAAAAGGCCCCAGCTGAGATGGCTTCACTGCAAAATTCTACCAAGCTTTTGGAGAAGAGTTAATGTCAATACCACTGAGACTATTTCACAGCATAG
The DNA here is from genome assembly GCA_028571685.1 of Heterohyrax brucei. Taxonomy (NCBI): domain Eukaryota; kingdom Metazoa; phylum Chordata; class Mammalia; order Hyracoidea; family Procaviidae; genus Heterohyrax; species Heterohyrax brucei. Next base: position 112,765,564 of record CM053148.1, read on the forward strand.
AAAGGGATGGAATACTTCCAAATTCATTCTATGAAGCCAGCATAACCCTGATACCAAAGACAGGGAAAGATTCAATTAAAAAAAAAAGAGAGAGAGAACTACAGACCAATATCATTCATGAACCTAAATACAAAAATTTTCCACAAAATCTTTGCCAGTAGAATTCAACATATCAAATGACCAAGTTGGATTCATTCCAGGGATGCAAGTCTAGCTGAACATCAGAAAAACAATGTGATCAACACATAAATAACAGCAAAGATTAGAATCACTGGATTTTGTCAGTTCATGCAGAAAAAGCATTTGACAAAGTCCAAAACCCATACATGCTAAAAACTCTCAGCAAAATAGAAATACAATGGAAATGCCTCAGTGCAATAAGGGGCATCTATGCAAAGCCAACCGCCTATATCCTTAACGGAGAAAAACTGAAAGAATTCCTCTTGAGAACAGGAACTAGATAAGGCTGCCCACTCTCACCACTTCTGTTGAACATTGTACTAGAAGTACTGGCCAGAGCAGTTAAACAAGACAAAGAAATAAGGACATCCACATTGGCAAAGAAGTAAAAATCTTCCTATTGGCAGATGATATCAGTGTAATACACAGAGAATCCTAGAGAATCCATAAGTACTACTCAAACTAAGAGTCCCACAAAGTATCAAAATAGATAAATATAAGTAAATCAGTGGGAATTCCTTTATACCAACAAAGAGATCATTCAAGGAGAAATCACCAAATCAATACCATTTACTGTAGGTCCCAAGAAGGTAAAATACTTAGTTATAATTCTAACTAGAGAAGTAGAAGACCTAAAGAAAGAGAACTACAAGACCTTACTGAAAGAAACTAAGAGACCTACGTAAGTTGAGAAACCTACCCTGTTCATGGATAGGAAGACTTAACGTTGTGAAAGTGTCTCATTTACACAAAGGAATCTACATATACCATGCAATCCCCATAAAAATTCCAGTGACATTTTTTAATGAGTTGGAGAAACAAATCACCAACTTTGTTTGGAAGGGGAAGAAATCCCAAATAAGCAAAGCACTACTGAAGAACGCACTAGGAGGCCTCTCACTACCTGACTTTAGAACCTATTAGACTCCATAGTAGTCAAAACTTCCTGGTACTGGTACAAAAAGAGACATGTAAACCAATACAACAGAGTTGAGACCCCAGAGATGCCACCATCTATTATGAATGGTTAATATTCAACAAAGGCCCCAAGACTGTAAACTGGCTTGAAACAGTTTCTAACAAATGGTGCTAGCAAAATTGAATATCCATCTTGACGGCACTTGGCTGGCTGCCAAAAATTGAAACAAGACCCATATTTCGCACCTTATACAGAAACCACCCCAAATTGGATTAAAGATCTAAATATCAAACCTAAAACGATCAAGATCATGTCAGAAAAAGTAGGGCTAACAATGGGGGTTTTAATGCATAACATAGACTTCAAAATCTGACAGAAAAGGCATTATCAATAGAAAATAGATCAGTGGGAACAACTAAGACTCAAACAGTTTTGCTCATCCAAAGATTTTATTCAAAGAATCAAAAGATCCTTGACAGAATAGGAAACAATATTTGGCAACTATATGTCAGATTGAGGTCTGATCCCCATAATCTACAAGGATCTGCAAAATATCAACAAGAAAAAAGTAAATAACCCAATTAAGCATTTGGCAAAAGAGATGGACAGACACTTCACTAAAGATGAGGACATCCAGGCAGCCAAAAGACACATGAGGAAATGCTCATGATCATTAGCTATTAAAGAAATCCAAGTCAAAATGACAATGAGATCCATCTAACCTCAACAAGGTTGACCATGATCCAAAAAAAAAAAACAAAACAACAAATACCAGAGAGCTATAGAGAGATTGAAACTGTCCTACACTGCTGGTGGAATTGCAGAGCAGTACAATCTCTTTCATAAGGAATCTGGCAGTTCCAAAAAAGTTGGAAATAGATTTACGATTTGGCTCAGTAATCCCACTGGTTGGAATATATCAAGGGCAGTCACATGAACAGAGACATGCACATGAATGTTGATAGCAGTACAGCCCACAAGAGGTAAAATATGGAATCAACCCAGAGGCTCAACAGATGAATTGATAAACTATGGTATAGATAACTCAGTGGAACGCTATGCAATGATGAAAAACAATGATGATTTTAGGAGGCATCTCATAACCTGTTTCATTTGGAAGACATTATGTTGAGTGAAATCAGTCAGCGCCACAAGGACAAATACTGTGTGAGACCCCTACTAGAAGGACTTAAAACTCTGATGGCTGCAAGGAAGAGAGAGGATTGGTTATAGATTAGATAGTTGATAGAAGTTTGGTTGGGTGAAAGCAGTGACAGCATACAGTAGAAGATCAGCTTAACGGGAATTCAGCATAAACTGAAAAGTCTTACAGTGTTAACCCAATATTGCAAGGATAGAGTAGCCTGGACAGGTCCAGAAACTATGCTCTTGGGGGACATAGAGGCCAATTGGCATAACTAGCATATTGCTAAGAGAGTCTTCTCCACCTCATATTGATTGGTGAGTGGTGTCTGGGATCTTAAGAGCTAGCAAGCTGCCATCTGAGGTACACCAAATGGTCTCAACTTAGCGGGAACAGATGATCACTAAGGACAACAAAGACGTTAGCCCAGAAGATAGAAAGACACACATGAATGGGTGACATTATCACGTGACTGGAAAAACCAGATGGTGCCCGGCCACCACCAAAGACTGCTGTGATTCGGCACACAATGTCAAGTCCCATTGGCAACGTGAGCAAAAGAGGGGTGCACCCCCAAAGACTCCACTAAATGACTGCATTTCATGCTTTGAAGGCCTGGGGTCTCCCCTGGGAGCATGGCCCCTAGACCTGCTGCTGCCCCTGATCAGAAAGCATTACTGAAGTCAACTCTTTGGACAGGAATGGATTTGACTCAGGGACACAAAATGACCACATGGTGTGTATACTTTATGATTCTATGCATTTATAGGATGCTGTGCTAGTGGCCTCTTACCAGAAGGGCGAGGAGGGTGTGGAGAGCAGGGTACAGGAAATTGTTAGCAGGATATGACATCCAGAGAATGGAAAGGAGGAGTGTGCTGTCACCAGGCAAGGAGAGCAGAAGGAGCTGCATATAATCGGGCATGCAAATTTAACTTGGATTGTATACTTTCAGTCACAATAAAAAAGAGGAATTGTCATAGTAGTAGATATATGCATACTAATGTTACTTGTAGCACTATCCAAAACAGCAAAAACATGGAATCAACCCAGGCACCGATCCGTTGCTGAATGGATAAACAGATTATTTATGCAATGGAATACTATGCAATGTTAAAAAAAAAAAAGGAATTTTGAAATCTCATTCATTGGATGACTCTGAAAAGCATTATGCTGAGTGAAATTACTGAGTTGCAAAAGGAGAAATTCTGAGACAGCTATTAGAAGATCCCCTAAAAAGGTGTGAACATATAGAAAAACATTCTTTGATGGTTAATGAGCGTGGGAAGGGAGGAAGAGGGGATATTCACTAAGTGGATGGTAGACAAGAATTAGTTTATGTCAAGGGCCCCACAACACACAATACAGAAGTCAGCACGAGTGGGCTAATCTAAAAAGCTAAGAAATTTCCTGAATACAGCCAAACACTTGGTGGGACAGAGTAGCAGAGGGAAGCATATGGGGACTGTGGTTTCAGGGCACATCTAAGTCAGTTGGCCCTAACAGAGTTTCATAAGAAAATGTTCTGCATCCTACTTTGGTGAGTGGTATCTGGGGTCTTAAAAGGTAGCAGGCTGACATCTGAGAAGCATCAACTGACTGCAACACACCTGGAGCAAAGGACAATGAAGAACATCAATGACATGAGGAAAACATGAGCCCAGATGACAGAAGGGACTACACAAACTGGAGACTGCATCAGCATGAGACCAGAAGAACTAGATGGTGCCCAGTTAGTACCAGTGACTGCCCTGATGGGGAACACAGCAGTGTCCCTCTCCCTGATGTAGCAGGATAAAAGTAGAATGCAGAACTCACATTCAAGTAAAAAGACAAGACTTAGTTGTCTGACAGACAGGAGGGTCCCCAGAAGATATGGCCCCTGGACCATTAGCCCAGAATTGAAAACTTTCCCAAAGCCAACTCCTTGGACAGAGTCAACAGGAGTATATGACATAAAATGATACATGTGAAGAGTGCGCGTCTTGGCTTAAGTAGATACATGAGACTAACTGGGTAACTCCGACATAGAGGCAAGATGGGAAGGCAGGTTGGATGGACAGGGGAAACACAGAGTGAAAGGAGGAATGTGCCGTCACAGTGCAGAAAGCGCAGCTAGAGACGCGTAACAATGTGTGAAAAGTTTGCGTGAGATACTGACCAACTGTGAATGTTCACTTAAAGCACAATAAAATACAAATTAATACTAAAAATATGAAAAGGACCTGAAGAGACACTTCACCAGAAAGGACATTCAGGTGGCTAATGAACATGTGAAAACGTTCTCATAATCATTAGCCATTAGAGGGTGAAAATCAAAACTGCAGTGAGGCGTCATCTAATTCTTGCTAAAATGGCAGTAATTAAAAAAAGAGAGAGAGACAAAACAAATGCTGGTGAGGTTGTGAGAAGTGGGAGCTCTTGTATATTGCTGGTGGGATTTTAAAATGGTACAGCCACTATGGAAAACTGTTTGGCATTTCCTCAAAAGGCTAAAAATAAAATGTTCTATGATCCAGCAGTTCAGCTTCTAAGTATATATCCTAGAGATAAGAGAAGTAACACAAATAGACATAGCACACCTGTGTTCATTGCAGCGTTACTTACAATAGCAAAAAGATGGAAACAAACCTAAGTGCCTGTCAGTGGATGAATGATCAAATTGTGGTACATTCCACAGTGGCATACTGTAAGCTATAAAGAACAATGAGAAATACATAAAAAGTCTTATAACATGGATGAATCTAAAGGACATTGTGCTGAGGGAACTACATAAACCACAAAATGTGCCATTATTAAACGTCAAGAATAGATGTATACACAGAAGGCAAAGTTCTTTGTCACCAGGGATGAGAGGGAGAAGGAAGGGGAATCACTTTCTAAATAGTAGCCACTTTCTATTTTTGATGATGGGAAAGGCAATCCCAAATGTGGGTGAACTCAGCACAACCTGACCAGGATAAATGAAGACACTAAGAAGTAGACAAGGAAAAGGGACAGTTGCAGTACATGCCATAATATATGTAATTTTGTCAAAACAACCAAAAAGGGGTGTGATTATGTTGGTAGCTGTGGATGCAGACGTGGATATAGGAATGCATATATGGGGAAATGCACATATAGGTGTTATCTGTAGGCATATATATATACCTGTTTGTGTGTACTACATATATATTGACATATATAACAATCCACATAGGGTCACCTTTATGGAGACTTCCTAGACTTATGCAGACCATTTGCAGGATTAGTTTAGTGAGTCAAGTCTTGGATCTGTAGTCTTAAGCACAACATATCAATTGGCATAACATAGTTCACAGAGATAATGTTCTACATCGTAGTTTACATGAGTCACATCTAGGGTCTTAAAAGGTTGTGAGTGGCCAGCTAAGATACAAGTATTTGTGTCTACTTATATGGAGCAAAAGTGAATAAAGAAAAAGGCTCAGAGAAGAAGCTAGTCTCCAGGACTAATATCCCATACAATCCACAACCTCTTCTAACCTGAGATCAGATGAACTGGATGGTACCCAGCTATGCCTACCAACCATGCTGACCAGGGATACAGTAGAAGGTCTGGGATAGAATGGGAGAAAAACACAGAACAAAATTCAGATTCCCGAGAAAGGTCAGATCTACTGAACTGACAGCATAGAGGAACACTTGAGTCTATTTCCTAAGATACTCATTGAACTTGGAATTCAAGCTATTTTTTCAGGTCACCTTTTAGCCAAATAATGGGTAGGCTTATAAAGTAAACATTATGACTCCTTAGGAATGTGATCCTTCAAACAGTTAACTATATGAGAGGAAACCATTAACATTTACCCAAAAGCAAAGATGAGAAGACAAGGAGGGGAATGGAAGCCAGGTCAGTGGAAATAGAACAAACAAGAGAAATAATGAGAAAGCTGACTGACACATTGTAAAAATTATAACCAATGGTACAGGACAATTTGTGTAAAGATTATTAAAGGGCAACCTAACTTGGCTGTTTAAATTTTCATCTAAAACACAAGAAAATATTTAAAGAAGACAAGAATCAGATGTTTTTTCCCATCTACTCTGAAGTAACTACATACAGTGGTGCCAGCAATTGCAGGGGTTAGCAAACTAGACAGACACAGTAAGTTTTAAGTGTCTTTGAAATATCTACCTAGAGATGCCCAACAGATGTTTAGATTCATAGCTCTATATCTCTATTTTCCTTTAAAAAAATGAGTTATTTTTATAAATCAAGGGAAAACTAAGATGTTATAAATGAATTTTTTTTTTCTTTAGTGAGAGAGATCTTAAGGGTAGTAACCAGAAAGTCATCCAGTAATCTAGTCTTAACAGCTTGAGCATGCCCTCACCTGAGAGACAACTCCCTATCCCCAACCTTTGACTCAGTGTATGAGTCACAAAGATTTTTTTTTTTGTACAAGCTTGAAGCAGGCCTTTTTAAAGCTTTCTTTGCCAGAATCTCCACTATATTTTTTATCTGATTGGGGTATATAGGGAAGGAAGTGAGAGGAAGTGGGAGAGAACATCACCTCCCAAGCAGGAGGAGGGCAGGGGCTCTTACTGTAATTAGTAATTAGCAAAAAAATAATCACAAGAACCAGTCAGAAGAGAGGTACTTAAATAAAAGTCCTGTGCTGACCTTCTTTTACTAGGACATTTCTAGCTAATATGAAAAAGTTTAAAATTACTGACTTTCCACTGAAACCTTCTCAAAACCTGGCTGTTCCTTAGAGTATTTGGAATAAGTTTTCCAAGGACTTGATTTGGCAAAGCCCCAGTTTTTCTACTCAGAGCAACCTGTGCATGCCAGTTAAAAGGCTGTCAGAGAATACAGTCTTATCAGCTGAATAACAAAAATGTCTTGTGAAGAGCAGCTTCAAAACTGTTACCATATTTTACTTAACTCCATTTTAAGTATATATGACTATCACTCCAGTCCCCCACTAATGTGTTCCACTGTTATCAAAGCACTAATCTCTCTACTGTTCTATCTGTAGTTTTGGGTAGTCTCTCTTATTAGATGTTAGAGTGCAGAGTCTGACCTTGACCTCCGTGTCTGTAACACTTAGTAGTCTTATCTGCTTAGTAGTGATACAGATGTTTTCTAACATGAATCCATAGTGACTTCTATGTGATTTCTAATTAGCCTGTAAATCTTTTACCTTTCAAAGATATATTATCTGTGCTGAACTTGAAAAACAAGTAGGTTTGTGTGTTTTCTAAAACTTTACCTTGTAGCCCATTGGTTGCCACCCCATGTATACGAAGATGGAGGACAGGCATCAATAAAAGTACTTGTGGGATTAACACATGAAATAGTTACTTGGAGATTCTAGTCCGAAATGAGTATAAAGAAGGGAAATTGAAATATGTGAGAAAAATAGGAGGAAAAATTTCACAATTTATGAAAGAAACATACTTGACAGCTTACCACATATTTAGTACTGGGAGTGAAAGGATTGACTGTTAATGTTTCAGATTTATAAGTTTTATTTTATAAGGATAGGAGCGCTGGTGGTGCAGTGGTTAAAGTGTTTAGAAGCTAACCAAAAGATTAGTGGTTGAACCCACAGCTGCTCTGAGGGAAAAAAAGATACTGCAATCTGCTTCTTTAAAGATTTACAGCTTTGGAAAGCCTATCAGGCAGTTCTAGAAACCCTGGTGGCATAGTGGTTAAGTGCTATGGCTGCTAACAAAAACCCTATAAAACTGCCCCATAAGGCTTGCAAGGCTGTAATTTTTATGGCAGCAGGTTGCCCAGGAGACTGCATTTCTGATTTATGGTATGTAATGCTGTAAATATGTATTTGTAATATATGTGGCAAGAGAAGAGGTTAGATGTTTCATTTATACTGTACTACTGTTGAGGAGGGGAGATGACAAAACTTGAGTTATCTAAGTGATAACAGGTAAAGGCCTAGGGTGGCAGCTGTAGAAATGTCAAGAGTATGCATGTAGTGTCTTTAAAATTAATTGTGAGATTTAACACTGTGAGACAAGCTCTGAAAGCATGTCAGAATCACTGACAGGTTCATTGTTCACTGAAAGTTGATTCTATACAGTGTACTAATATATAATGACTAGAATTCAGTCATAGTAGTGCTTAAAGTGGCTTATGTTTTCCAAAATAAAATATTATATTTTAGAAAATTTAAACTGCAGGGTGTAGAGGGCATTTAAGTCTAGTCTCTTTTTTTAATACATGATGAACTGAAGAACCGAGAAATAACATTAATCCATCAAATAATATTCACTGGCAGTTAAGCAACTTGCACACTGTATGGCATAGCCAGGACTGTGATCTGTTCTCTTGAATTACTCCATTATTCTTTTTGCTAAATTAGATTTTGTATGCATTTCTTTGTATGGAGAATCTGTGCTCAAATACTGCATACACCTTAACACTGCTTCAGGACCTATGTTCTTACAGGGTAGGCTTATGACAATAGCACTTCTCGGGCAGCAGTGCTAATTCATTACTTGTTTCAAAGAGTTAATGGTAAGGTTGTACTTGCAAACTAATTCTTAAATTTGGTTATGCTCTTGATGGTTTTACTGTATTTATTATTAGCTTTTATTATTAGCTTTCCCTTCAGATAAAACTCTAAAATTTAAGTAAAAACTATCAAAATGTAAGCGGGTATACTAAAATAAACAATTACTATATTTAGATGTCTATTTTTTTCAGAGGTCCAAAAAGGAGCATCTTAAACTGCTCACTATTTGATTCTAGTTATTTTTTTTTTTTAAACTAAAAGTATTTGTAACTTGTAGGCATTCATTTTTATAATTTTGAGACTGGGAGTTATCCTGTAAATTATTTAATCCAGTTTCCTTATTTTGTACATTAGAAAATGAAGCTTGAGGTTTATAGAAGCTGAACAAGGGGCCTCATCCTTACTCTCAACCCAGCCTTTTTCCTAAACCAAAGAAATTTCTGTCTAATTGATTCCAACTCACAGTGACCCTATAGAACTGTCCCATAAGGCTTGCAAGGCTGTAATTTTTATGGAAGCAGGTTGCCCAGGAGACTACGTTTCTGATTTATTGTATGTAATGCTGTAAATATGTATTTGTAAGGTATGTGGCAAGAGAAGAGGTTAAATGTTACATTTATACTGTACTACTGTTGAGGAGGGGAGATGACAAAACCATATTATCTAAATGATAACAGATGAAGGCCTAGAGTGGCAGCTGTAGAAATGACAAAACTAAATCAGAAGCGATACTGAAGAAAATTAATACAACCTCACTACCAGTAGAGGAAGAAGATGAGTTTCCTATTTGGCCCAACCACAAACATAAAACTAAGTATTATCTTAGATTAATAATCTCCAACTTTTTGACCTCATATATAATTTTTTAAAGCAAGCCTCAACAAACCCAAACCATTGAAATATTATTTGCAAAGCATCGTCTTGGACCATAAAGCCATAAAAGTTGAAATCAAATTTGAACTCATAGAAACTGAACACCTTGCTGAAAAATTCATATAGGAAAAAAATCAAAGACACAAATAAAGAAATTTATGGAATCCAATGAGAGTGAAAACACATCCTTCCAGAACTTATGGGATGCAGCAAAAGCACTGCTCAGAGGTCAGTGTATCTCTATAACTGCACATATCTGAGAAGAAGAAAGGGCCCAAACCAAAGAAATAACACTATAACTTGAACAAGCAGAAGGAGCAATAGAACCCCTCAGGCACCAGAAGAAAACATATAATAAATGAATTAGAGAATAGAAAACAATTGAAATAATTAACAAAAGCAAAAGGCTGGTTTTCTGAAAGGATTGACAAAATTGATAAACCATTGGCTAAACTTAACAAAAGAAAAACAGAAGAAACAAGTTATGCAAATAAGGAATGAGATGGGACATGTCCTGAGAGACTCAAATGAAATAAAAAATATAAAAGAGTACTATGGAAACCTGTACTTTAATAGTTTTGTAAACCTAGAGGAAATGAGCCAATTTCTAGATTCACATCACCTACAAAATTATCACAAAGAGAAGTAGAGCAACATAATAAACCCATCACAAAGCAAGAAATTGAAAAAGTCATCAAAAAAAGTCCTGACCCAGATGGCTTCATCAGAGAATTCTGTCAAACTTCTAGAGAGGAGATAATTCCAATACTAGTGAGGCTATTTCACAGTATAGAAAAGAATGGACTACTCCCAAATTCATTCAATGAAGCCAGCATAACCCTGATACTAAAGCCAGACAAAGATCACACCAAAAAAGAAAATTACAGACCAGTATCACTCATGAACCTGGATGTAGAAATCTTCCAACAAAATCCTAGCCAAGAGAATTCAACAACATATCCAAAAAAAAAAAATCATGACCAAGTTGGATTCATACGTAGTATGCAAGGTTGGTTCCACATTAGAAAAACAATTAATGTGATCAACTACATAAATAACAAAAAGGATAAGAATCACCAGATTTTTGCAGTTATGCAGAAAAGGCATTTGACATAGTTCAACACCCATCCATGCTAAAAACTCACAGTAAAATAGGAATAAAAGGGAAATGCCTCAGTGTCATAAGGGCCATCTGTGCAAAGCTAACCACCTACATCACCCTGAATGGAGAGAGACTGAAAGAATTCCCTTTGAGAATGGGAATTAGACATGTATGCTCACTCTCACACTTCTGTTCAACATTGTGCTAGAGGTTGTAGCCAGTTAGACAAGACAAAGACAAAGGGTGCCCACATTGGCAAAGAAGTAAAAATATCCCTATTTGCAGATGATATGATCACATACACAGACCACTCTAAAGAATCCATAAATAAACTACTGGAACTAATAGAAGAGTTAAGCAAAGTGTCAGGATATAAGATAAACATAAGTAAATCAGTAGGATTCCTTTACAATAACAAAGAGGAAATCACCAAATCAATACCATTTACAATAGCCAGATGTAAGAGACCTACACAGAGAAAATTACAAGACCCTACTGCAAGAAACTGAGAAACCTACCTTGCTCATGGAAAGGCTTAACATTGTGAAAATGTCTGTGGTACCGAAAGTGATCTGCATATACAGTGCATTCCCAATACAAATTCCAGTATCAATTTTTAATAAGATGGAGAAACAAATCACCAACTTTGTTTGGAAAGAGCAGAAACACTGGATAAGTAAAGCACTACTGAAGAAGAGGAACACCGTGGGAGTTCTCACACTACTGGACCTTAGAACCTATTATGCTGCCATGGTAATCAAAACAGCCTGGTACTGGTACAAAAGGAAACAGATAGACCAATGGAAGAGAATTCAGACCCCAGAAATACCACCATCCTCTTATGAACAGTTGATACTTGACAAAGCCCCCAAAATTATAAAGCAGAGTAAAAACAGTCTGTTTAACGAATGGTGTTGGCAAAATTGGATCTCTATCTGCAAAAAACTGAAACAAGACCCGTATCTCACACCTTACACAAAAACTAACTCAAACTTGATAAAAGGCCTAAATATCAAACCTAAAATGATAAAGATCAGGCAAGAAAATAATAAGGTCAACACTGGGAGTTCTACTACATGGCTTAGACAAACTACAAAATCTGACCAACAGTGCACGAACAACAGAAGAGAAAATAGATAAATGGGAAATACTAAGAATCAAATACTTGTGTTCATACAAAGTCTTTCCCAAGAGAGTTAAAAGGCCACCTACAGAATGGGAAAAAATATATGGCAACTATATGTCAGATCAACATCTGATTTCCATAACCTATAAGTTATTGCAAGGTGTCAACAAGAAAAAGTTAAATAACCCAATTAAACAATGGGCAAAGGAGATGGACAGACACTTCACCAAAGAGGACATCCAGGCAGCCAAAAGACACATGAGGAAATGCTCACTATCATTAACTATTAGAGAAATCCAAATCAAAACTAGAATGAGATACCATGTTACCCCAACAAGGGTAGCAATAATCCAAAAAACACGAAACAACAAATGCTGGAGAGGCTGCAGAGAGATTGGAACTCTGCTACACTGCTGGTAGGGAAGCAAAAATGGTACAACCTCTTTGGAAAGCAATTTGGCACTTCCTCAAAAAGCTAGAAATAGAAATACCCTGTGATCCAGCAATCCCGCTGCTCAGAGCATATCCTACAGAAATTAAGGTGGGCACACAAACAGATAACATGCACACGAATGTTTACTGCAGCCCTGTCAACAACAGCAAGAAGATGGAATCAACCGAAGTGCCCATTAACAGATAATGGAAAAGCTGTGATACATATATACTCAATGAAACATTGTGCAATGATTTTAGGAAGCATCTCATAACCTGGTGTCAACTAGAAGACATTATGCTGAGTGAAATCAGTCAGTGGCAAAAGGACAAGTATTGTATGAGACTTCTACTACAGGAAATGAAAAATAGACTTATGCACAGAAGAAAAGACTGATGGCTATGAGAGGATGGAGAAGCTTGATCACAGATTGGATAATAGATAGGAATTTTGTTAGGTGAAAGCAGTGACAACATGCAGTAGAGAGCAGATCAGTATAACTGGACTAACCATAAACTGAGAGATTTTCTAAAACTCAAGCCAGTATTTCAAAGGATAAGCATAGCAGGGACAGGGGTCTGGGGATCATGTTTTCAGGAGACATGAAGGTCAAGTGGCATAACTAGTCTTTTGCTAAGAGAGTCTTCTGCACCCTATATTGGTGAGTGGCATCTAGGGTCTTAAAAGTTAGCAAGCTGTCATCTGAGGTACACGGAATGGTCCCATCTCATCTGGAACAGATGATGAACAGGAACAACAAAGACACGAGGAAAAAAAGAGTCCAGGAGACAGAATGACCCCTATGAATGGAGACCGTGTCAGCATGAGACCAGAAGAACCAGATAGTGTCTGGCCACCACCAAAGGCAGCCATGATGGGGAACACAAGAAAAAGAGGTGTGCAGCTCAAGAACTCTTCTAGAAGACCAGAATTGATGGTTTCACAGCCTGGAGCATGCCCTGGGAACATGGCCCCTAGACGTGCTGCTGGCCCTGAACTGGAAATCAGTAATGAGTCAACTCGTCAGACAAAAATGGATAGGATTCGAGGACAGTGTGACCAAATGGTGTGTGTACTTTATGGTTCTGTACAGTTATAGGGGGCTGTCCTACAGCTTTCTTTCTAGATGGGAGAGGAGAGGGTGGGGAGGAGGTGACAGGTACTCATCAAGAGGATGCTAGAAATAGGGAGTGAAAAGGAGGAATGTGCTGACAATGGGTGAGAAGAGCAAAATGGAGCTGCAGATAGGCTGGCATGCAAAATTGATTTGAATTATATACTTAAACACAATAAAAAAAATTAAAAAGAGAGATTTAAGAAACTTCCAGTTTAAATTTTTAAGAGGTCTAGATATGAACATTTTATTTAACACATTGGTTTTTGGCAAAGCAGCCATGTAATGATGCATGTATTTGTACATACTCATTTCACATGATTTTGTTCACTGAGAACTTTATTTTGAAAAGCAATAACTTTTTTGTTGTTGCTTTGTCATCTTTAAGTGGGCAAATTCAGAATGCTTAAAACAACAACAATTAATCAGGTAAATACCCTTTGGGAGCTTATTTTAGAAAAGGACAGAATTTGTACTAATTACATCTTTTGGAAAAGAAAAATACTTAACATCTTTGCATTTGACAGGTTTTTCAGTGCTTTGTCATTAACAATGAAAGTGTGATAAATGTTCATGGTCATTTCCATCTCATTTCACTGTACGGGTAGTCCTTGACTTATGATAGAGTTCCATTCTGATGACTCCATTATAAGTCAGTTCTGATGTAAGTAGAATACCACCTTTTTTTTTTTTTAGTTCTCATTTTTACTGGCTTTTATGACCAGTATCTTTGTAAATCCCATCTTTGTTTGTCTTTAGGGGTTAGAAACATTACATATAAATGGGAAGATAAAGTACCTGCATGCATTCATGAAAATTACACATATCTTAATAAAAAACAACATCCCCCCTCCAAGATGGATAGCCCTAAGGTGAAGGTTGTTGTAATTTGAATATGTCATTATTCAAGGACTACCTGAAGTGTAAGACTTTATTTTGCTTTGAACTCATTTTTTAATTTAAATTTTTTATTTGATTTCCTGTAATAACTGGGTTATGAATAAATTTGATATGTGGTGTTTATATTATTTTACTCTGGAATATACATTTCAGTCAAGATAAAACAGATGTTCAGCTTTAAGTTATACAGATTTTCATAAAACTTTATTTTGATTAAAGAAGTTTTTTTTTATTAAGAATTTATCTTCTGTGGTGCATCTTTCCTTGTGCACTTCTTTTTGAAGATGTTTTCAACTCCTTAAGAAGTAAGGTGTCAGCACTTACAATAACTAATAATGAAAGACTCTCTCTTTTGATAAGTACCAGCAGAGTGAGCTAATACAGGTTTTTAGTGCAGTAGGAGAAGTTAATTTTATTATGGATTAAGGTAGCTAGTAGAGACTTCAGGGAAAGCAGGATTGGTAAGATAGGCTTCATATAAGGCTTATAGGAAGTTCTAGGAGAAAGCAAACAATATGAGAAAAGGCACAGGAAGGAAAATACAAGGTAGAGTTTGGTTGATATGGAAATCAGTCTGGAAATAAAAGACTCGTGCAACAGATGACTAAAGTTGGACAAGCTAGATAGGGGTTGATTATAAAAAGTCGTAAAATATCAGGTTGAGGCATTGACACTTGCATCCTGTGACAAGCCGAAGGTTTCAGATCAATTATTTGGAATCTTGAAAACACTGATCTACAGGTTCACAGATACATCCTGTAGTGACAGCTGTAAAGTGGCAGTCAATTCAGGAAAGAGAAACCTTCTTTCTAGAACAAAACCTTATGCCATTCCACAATGAATTCTGAAAGAGGAGTGAGGAAACCAAACCCACTGTCGTTGTGTCTGTTTTGATTCACAGCGACCCTATAGACAGAGTAGAACTGCCCCATAGAGTTACAAGGACTGCCTAGCAGATTTGAACTACTGACCTTCTGGTTAGCAGCCTTAGCACTTAACCACTAAGCCATCAGGGTTTCCGAGTGAGGAAAGATACAGTTTTACTGCATCTTTGGGGTTTCCGAGTGAGGAAAGATACAGTTTTACTGTATCTTTGACAAAGATATAAGGTTGGATAGAAGTACCTGTTGGGTTATGTTTAGTATAGTGCAAAGCATCAATGATCAGTGGGTATCGGTGATAGTAGATCCCCAAACCAAACCAATTGCTGTCAAGTTAATTCTGACTCACAGTGACCGTATAGGACAGAGTATAACTGTTCCACAGAGTTTCCATGGAGCACCTGGCAGATTCTGACTACCAGCCGTTTGATTAACCTTAACCACCACACTACCAGGGTTTCCATGATAGTAGACAGATGACAAATGACTCAATAAAGGATTAATATATAGATTCAGTTTCAAATGTTATTTAATATATTGTGTGTGTGTGTATGTGTGTACACTGAGATAAGCTGTGAATTCTAAAGTGATTTAAGTGTCTCCTTATTCTTAGATGAGTATCACCAAAAAAAACAACCATACTGTTAAGGAAGGAGGAGCCAAAACATCCTTTCAAATTATTAAGCTCTCTTTCATCATGTTCCTTTTAGAGACCGAAATGAAGTACTTACTATCACTTCTTTTTTCTGTTGAGAGGTCTCCAAAATACGGTGTACTTGACCCAAAAAAGTGTACACATGGTCCGCAGTCTATAAATTCATTTTTATCTTTAACTAACTTACAGAAGAATATACAGCACATGTATATAACTTACAAAATAAAGATTTATTGGAAATTTGCATTCATGATGGGGGTACAAAAAAAAAGTTTCTCTTAGTCGCTTGTGGGGCTTGTTAAATACATGGATGACTGATGCCTTCCCCTAGAAATTCTAAATCAGTAGAACTGAAATGGGGCTTGGGAATCTGATTTTTGACAAAAGCTCAAAGTGTTTCTTTAGTCAAGTTTAGGAAACAAGAGACCTACTTTACCATACACTTAACTTAGGCCTAAATCTATTTCCAGGCCCCACTCCATAAAATTGGTGACTCCCCTGACTTTTGACAGCTAGATAGATGTATGTCCAAGGGCTCAACGATAGAGTTAAGCTCTGTAGTGACTCAGTAACTAGCTTCCAGCTCTCCTTTTTCTTGTGCTTTGATGGGCTTGAAATTCAACTTTAAGATAGCTAACTTTAGTAGCTTAGCTTAGACACAGTAACGTGTGTTGAGAATAATTAGGGATGTTTTTACCTTGAGATTTGAAAGTGAAGGTTTTGAAGCAGCAAATTGTTGCATGTTCCATATAAAAAAATACTGTTAATCAATTTATACTTTATTTCTTAAAAATGTAGTAACATGTTGGCATGAGAAAATGCAGAAAGTAATTTTATATTAAGGTAGTGGGGTATCCCCAGATAAATGTTTATTCTAAATGTTAAAACAGGAATAATAGCTAACATTTATTGAGTGCTTACTGTGTGCCAGGCACTGTTCCAAGCACTTTTTAATACTATATATTATTTAGTCCTCACAACAATCTTAATGAAGTAGCTATTTTTTGTTTCCCACTTCACAGTGGATTCTGAGAGGAGTTAACTGAGAAGTAACAGAGGAGTAACTTGCCCATTGTTTATAGGGTTTTTGCTTTCCTGTCTGCTTGCTTGCTTGCAACTGCCAAAATAACTTTTAGAAGATACTCCTTTTCATGATGTTTGGATCATCAGTTATTTGACTTAATCATTCTTTATCCTAAAACTTGATTTCATCTGTTGCCTTACTGTAAAACCTCATCTTTTAGGTAATGTGTATTCTAACAAGTAATTCAAAGTGGCTTGTTAAAAGTTACTTTTTGTCTAAACAAAAGCAGTCCAATGATGGAAGAATAAGACACTTTAATGAAAGCTGCAGTGTTTATTGTCACATTAATATGCAGCCTCATGATTCATTCAAGAAGTAATTTTTTAATTTTTTAAAATCTTGAAGCTCTTCATTGTAAGTGCTACTTTTTTAATGTCAGAAAGATTTTTCTCAGCACAGAGAGAACCTGTGGCATTTATCTGTGTTCTAACTGATATGCAATTAATAGTCACATTTTAATATTGTCAATTTCGGTATCATTTTTTTCCTAAGGCTTTAAGATCAACTTACACATTTTGTTTCTCATAAATCTATTTGTACTCTCACAGAGCCTTTAGTTATTATACAGTACAACTCTTTAAAGTGCCAAATTAAATTCCCTGAAACATTTTAAGAACCGACACCTAACAATTTAAAAAAGGAAAAAAAAAAACTCACTGCCAGTGAGCCAACTCACAGTAACCCTGCAGGACAGGACAGAACTATTACATAGTATTTCTGAGGAACAGCTGGTACATTTCAGATTTGCCAATCTTTTAGTTAGCAGCTGAGCTCTTATCCACTTGGCACTGAGGTTCCAACAAAGAACATAATAAATCAAAAAAGTAAAATCTATACTTAAACAAGTCTTGTAAATCTAAATCTAACCAGATTGTATAAAATCAGTAACAAAATTCTCTTCAATGTTAAAGACTGTTTACAAACTTATTTATTTCATAGTAAATCACAAGTCTGTGACAGCAAATTCTCTAAAAACATTTTAGACATCTTTAAAAACAAATGAACAGGAAATGTATATATAAATGATGAGGTACTACCCAACTTACCAACATTATTTTTTACACCTAATACAAAGTGTTCATGTCATAGGTTAGGTTCATTTCTTCGTCTCAAAACTACATACAAATTGATTTACCCAACCACAAAAAATAGCCTCCTCTAGCCACCCACACCGTACAGCTGAGATCAGGGCAGGAGGCCTCTGTCTACCCGTCAGGACTAGAGTGCTTATTGAAAGAAAGCCACTATTTCTTTTCTTATTGTAAGGCTCTTTCCTGCTATGTTAACAGGAACTATTATGAACCCTCATATAAATTTAATTGAACATTAAAGATTCAGTTTTTTGCAACCTGGTTCTTTTCCTAGAAATGATGTATCCCTAAGTTTTTCCCTTACGTTACACTTTATCCCTGTTATAATGGGATATGCTCATACTGTGTAACTTTTGGCATTAAAGCCTATTTGTGTACTAATGGGGTTTTGATACCCTACTTAGGTTGCAGTTGTAACCCTCTCTCTTATATAATCTAGTAGCCGCCTTATTGACCATCAGTCATTTTATTGACAATGATGATCAAATAATTTTTAACCCCTTTAAATTCACAAAGCCGAAAATGATTTTTCTCTCCTAGGAATGCCAGAATCACCTCCGCAGATATGGAAATGTGAATCTGGAACTGGTGACTCGAATCATTAGAGATGGTGGTCCATGGGAAGATCCCGTGTTGCAAGCTGTTCTTAGAGCCCAGCCAGCATCTCAGGAGATAGGTACTTCAGGAGCTCCAAACTCCAAACCAGCCTTTGTGAGAAGCAGACAAAACCTCATTTTCTAACCAGAGCAGTCACAGTGGTTTTTCTTATTTTGTAATATTGAATAATAGACTACTGTATTTTCTCATGAAGTGTTTATGCTGTTACACTAATCAGGCCCAAGAATGATTTTTGCCACAAGACTAGGGAGATTTATTTCTAGTTAATGAAAATTCTGAATGTTACCATCATGTTGCTTATTTACAGAGTGCTTTTTGTACTGCATTTATATTTTTTAAACGTTTTGAGTAGAAACACATTAAAAAATTGTTTATCCATGTAAGCACATGGAATGTTTGCTGCATAGGAAACCTCATAAGGGCTAGAGCTCTTTTCAGTTTTGGTTACCACTGCTGCAAAGTGCCTGGTACAGAGTAGGTGCTCATTTTAAGTATTTGTTGAATGAATGACCATATGGTGAATGCATGAGTATAAATGCATAAATAAACTTAAATCCCAAATATTCTACAGCAGTGTTTCCCAAACTTCATTCATTAATAGAAGTTAAGTTTTGCCTTCTCTCTCCTCACCTGAGTATTTCTTTGACTTCAGTTACCTTCTGTCAAACTCAGATCCATAGTGTTCCTGTGTGGGCCAAAATTTCATTTGAGACAAAAAGCTCTGCCAGTTGCCTCTAAATTTTTTTAAACATTTCCTGCATTACTCTTGAAGCCACTGAACATTTTGTGTCACCAAAACTTAAAAGCAGACTCAACAGTAGTGAACGAATTAAAAAGTCTGCAGAGAGCCTGTGGAGTGCAGTCAGTCCTAAGATGACCAATGGGAAGAGATATGACCTCAGAGCCCAGGAACCAGTCAGGTATTGGTCTGGTGAGAGAGACAACTTCATATTACAAAGGGTGAACAGGTCAGAATTTTACCATTTGTGTCGGGCTAAGGGTTGGATTATGAGTGAACATAAGTGGAGAAGGGGCTTATGAGTAAGCAGGCTCCTGATACAACTGTGTAGAATTATGATACAGATACAAGAGAAAACAAAGAAAGATAGGACCAGAAGCAGCAATGCAAAGTGATGAGCTGGGAAGAGGGTCGAGTGAAGACAGACTAAGATTTGTGCTCAATATATAGGTCTTGGAATGGGATACAAAATGTTGAGGGTGGGCAGTTGGAGCAGATTAGGAAGAGCCGGATTACTGAAGAAAAGGATGAAGAACCAAAGATAGGGGTGAAGAGGATCACATACTGGAGAAAACTATGAGATTGGGGAATGTAGGCAGGTGGCAGTACAGAGGCTTGAGGACCTGGACAAAGAACTTCAAAAGGAGTGTGGACATAGGGAAAGAGAAATTTGGGCTTTTAGGGGAACTTGTAGGCTCTCTAGAAGCTAGAACAAGTCTGTTAGGGTAGCTGACCTGCAGGATGGCCTGTTAGGCTTGGAATCATGTTACAATAAAATATTCTCTTTTCATATGTACATTTGCATACCTCTCTTTGGAAAAAGCTGCTCCAGAGCATTATTATGGATGACTTCTTCTCTAGTTGGTAATCATTAAGGCAAAGACTAGACAGTGTTTGCTTATTGTAAACAGATTTGCAAGGCAAATAAAGTATTACATATAAGCATTTTAGAAGCTGCTGATTTAGCACATTCAAGCAATGAATAACACTATCATATTAAAAAGTCCTAAGATAACAAGTTTTAGTTCATGTTATGCCACTGACTAATCTGTCTTTGGATAAATCATTTGACCTCTGTGAGACTCAGTTTTGTGAACTGTAAAATAAGTATTATAATATTTGCCTAAGGTTGTTGGTAGATCTCAATAAACCTACATAGATAAAGGTGTTTTCTCTATATTTTGAAATTGTGTAATAGTATTAATTAGCAATCATCCTTAATGATACATAATTATATGTTAACAAGCAGTCTTATTTGACACCACCATTTTTGGCTTTTGTTCTAAAAAGTAATACGCTTTGTTTATTTTATGATTCATTTTCTTATTCAGATTATTTTTCTAAATAAGTAATCTGAATTAATGTGGTTTTAATATGACAAATTACGATTTGCCGTTTTCATTTTATCATAATACAAATGTTGGGTAGTAAGTAAAGTGTATATTCTATAGAAAGACATTCCAGACCCAATGCTATTTGAAGTATATTTTAAAATATTAGTGAAGTAGAGGAATTTTTTTTTCTTCTTTTAATTTGATAATTTATTTTTTAGAGTGACGAGAAGTCAACCAGTATTTCTTGAGCACTGTATAGGGTCACGATGAGTCGGAATCAACTCGATGGCAGTGGGTTTGGTTTTGGTTTTGGTTTTGGGGTAGCTGTGATCTTCCCTTATTATTGTTTTCAAAAATAAATTTCTACTTAGGAAAGTATTACTTCATTAAATAATTACTAATCTAATTAGATACCATTTTTGTTTTAGTTTTAAATAACAGTCTTTTAACATTTGAGAGGCTCTTGAAAGTAATGAAGTTTGTTTTCCTTTTATTATAGTGAACAAATATTTAAGTTCTGAAAACCCACTGTTCTTTGAACTGCGTACCAGATACCTAATTGCTTGTGAACGCATACCAGAAGCAATGGCTCTTATAAAGTCTTGTATAAATCACCCAGAAATCAGTAAAGACCTGTACTTCCATCAAGCACTCTTCACATGTCTGTTTATGTCACCTGTAGAAGATCAGCTATTCCAGGAGGTATTGTTTAATGCTGTGTTTTTGCTTATTATCATTCTAATCCTACATTAAAAAAGTTAGTCCACTGTTACTGTGAAATCCCTTTTATAGTAATATATAGGTCTTCAGATTACATTATCTAGATGTTCTCTTTTTGCACAGTTCTTTAAGTTCATTTTGAACTAAACATAATCTGATATTAACAGATGATGAAATTAAAAAATATACTTTTTAGTAGTAAGCATCATGCATGTTGAACTTTTGGTGTGACATAAAGGAAGTAAATAAAAACCAAGATGTTTTACAGTTCTGCTTTTTAACTTAAATACTATTAAATGTTCATGTCTTTTTAAATGAAAGATTTTTTTCTTTTTCTTAAATGAATCCCACTTAAGTCATAGACATTAAATGATATTAAAAGGTTATTATAAACTAGTTACTATACAGTGAAACTGTGAAACCATGAAAATGCTCCTATACAATTCATCATTGTCTTTGTGGAAGAAAACTAGATACCTAAGTAATTTCTTCTGAATGTCTAAGCATGTATTGTAATTAGCTTTTTAAGTATTTTTAATGATACAATTTTCGTTTCCTCTGACAGCATTTATTGAAAACTGACTGTAAGAGTGGAATTGATATAATCTGTAATACTGAAAAAGAAGGCAAGACTGTGTTAGCCTTGCAACTCTGTGAATCCTTTCTTATTTCACAGCTTCAGAATGGAGATATGTACTGTATTTGGTGAGTGTTCCTAATGCAGAACTTGAAATGATTAAGATGTGGAACAGAAGGAGATTTTTATATTTTTTAAAAAGTTGTTTGAAAATGTTAAGTCACTTTTAGAATTTATTGTGTGAGGAACAACAGTAGTCTTGAAGAACTAGAGATGAAAAGAAAGTAAATCATATACCACTAATTGATGGCTTGGATCTTTAAGGTAGGTGTTTTATAATTAAACAGTTAAGTTTAAAATTAAATTTTAGTTGTTTTAAATGTATAAAAAACTATTTAGAAGATCTGGTAGGATACAAAACAGCAGGTTAACCTAGAAACCGTGATACAATGTGGTATGAGTGTTTTTAATTAGTATCTAGCCTTTGTTATAAGGAGACATTAGTAGTTAATAATTATCAAGCATTCTAACTAACTTTGGTTTCGTTCAACATACTCATTCACACAAAAAAATATGACTTCGACTGCTATTAATTCTTAAGGGAAAACTAGATTTCATTTGTCAAACATCTAAAATCATATGGGCTATAAAGATGTTTTCAATTCATACTTTTCAAATTTTTAAACTGTTCTTAAAATAATAACCTCATACTTAGAAGGAACTTTTAAAGATATACTCACTCAGTGTTTTTATTGTATTGATTAAAATCCTCAGACTCAGAGATAAAGTCAAATAGGGTCAGGAGATGGTGGAAAGACATACATTTTTAAATAGTCTTTAGAGTGTCAACAGTTTTTGATGTGTAGTTACACTGAAATGGAATACAGTCACAGGTATTAACAACTGATCTTTCCCTGTGTAGGTAGGAATGTTCTCTGCTCCTTGACTATGCTAAAGACACACAAACAGGGCATCTTTAGTCTTTCATTTTAATATGCTTATAAAGGAGTCAAATGTTAAAAAAAGATGAAGGAAATGAATTTTCTCATTTCTCTTTCCTTGGTTAATTAATTTCTAGTCTTTAGAGAGAGACCTTAAAATAGACCATTGCCTATCTTCTGCCTGGCCACACTGTCTACCGTTTAAGAATGGAAACTGTGTGACTCTAGCTGACTAACAAGAAAGGAGCACTGACCCTGTTTTTGGTCCTTTCCTTTTCTGTCATTGTACTTTAGATAAAGTTTTACAGAACAAACCAGTTTCTCATTAAACACTATACACATTGTTTTATGATACTGGTTAAAACTCCACAACACTGTCTTTTTCAACCTTAGGTTTCCGTCTACTCCTGCTCTCTCGTCCTTTGCTGGGCTGGCATGCTCCTCTAGTCTCTTTTTATTTTACAGGCCTTTCCAGTCTTTGACTGAAGAGGGGTAAACCTCAGGAATGACTTCATTACTGAGCTAAAAGGGTGTCCAGGGGCCATACACTTAGGCTTTCTTCAGTCTCTATCAGGCCAGCAAGTCTGGTCTTCCTTTTTGAGTTAGAATGTTTTACACTTTTCTCCATTTCTGTCTGGGACCTTCTGATTTGGTCCCTATCAGAGTATTGATTGGTGGTAGCTGGACACCATCTAGTTGTACTGGGCTCAGTCTGCTGGAGGCTGTGGTAGATGAGGTCCATTAGTCCGCTGCACTAATCTTTCCCTTGTGTCTTTAGTTTTCTTTATTCTTTCTTGCAAGGGGTGAGACTCAGTTCTTCTTCAAAGTGGTGAGACTAGTTGAGTATCCTGGCTAGCTGCTCATAGGCTTTTAAGACCCCAGATGCTATGTAGCAAAGTAGAATATAAAATACTTTTTAGTATAAACTGTGTTATGCCAGTAGAGTTAGATACTGCCCTAGACCATTGTCTCCACAGCCGTCAGCCCAGCAAGTCAGTCCCTCTGGGAGTTTGCACAGGTCTCTGAGCTTTCAGGACTTTCCCTTGTACACACTGTGCTAACTTCCCCAGTATTGTATGCTCTCCTGCCCTTCACTAAAGTTACCACTTACCTATTGTCTGTTTAGTTTTCATCTTCACCCCTCCCTTCCCTGTAACTATCAAAGATTGTTTCTTTTTGTATATAAACTTTTTATGAGTTTTTACAATAGTGGTCTCACACAATATTTGTCTTTGTTTGATCACTCAGCATGGTGCCCTCCAGTTTCTTCTATGTTATGAGATGCTTCACAGGTTCATCATTGTTTTTTATTGTTGTGTAGCACTCTATTGTGTATACATACCACAGGTGGTTTATCCATTTATCTGTTACTGAGTAATGTAAGTAGAGCCTGTCTTTTTGCTGTCATGAACAGTGCTGCAGTGAACATAGGTGTGCATGTGTCTGTTCATGTGATGATTCTTAGTTCTCTAGGGTATATTCCGAGGAGTGAGACTGCTGGATCATACAGTATTTCTGTTTCTTGCCTTCTAAGGAAGTAATATATTGTTGTCCAAAATGGTTATATCATTTTGCTCTCCCACCAGTGGTGCATGACAGTTCTGATCTCCTTGCAGCCTCTCCAACATTTGTCATTTCCTGTTTTTTTGATTCATGACAGTAATACCTGGGTGAGATGGTATCTCATTTTGGTTTTGATTTGCATTTCTCTGATGGCTAGTGATCATGAACATTTCCTCGTATGTCTGTTGCCCATTTTAATGTCATCTTTAGTGAAGTGTCTCTTCAGTTCTTTTGTCTGTTTTTTAATTGGATTGTTTGTCTTTTTGTTCTGGAACTGTTGGATTTTCTTGTAGATTTTAGAGATTAGGCCTGTGTCTGATTAGTAATAAACCTAGTGCCATTGAGTTGATGCCCTGTAGGGCAGAGTAGAATAGCCACATAGAGTTTCCAAGCTCATTAGTAATAGCCAAAAATTTTTCCCAGTGTTGTAGGTTCTCTTTTTACTCTTTTGGTGAAATCTTTCGATGAGCATAAGTGTTTTTAAATTTTGGAAGATCCCAATTATCTAGCTTAACTTCTGGAGTTTGTGAGCTGTGTTTTGTTTTGGTAATTTTATTTTTATTGACACTTTGATTTGCTTCTTTATTTTGATATGTAGGTTTGTTAACTTTCTTTGTAGTTATCTTGAAGTTTACTGTTATCTTCCTAGGTCTGAACCAGTCTCTTATTACCTGGTATCTCCTTACTGTCTACTCCCCTAGAAGGTGGTATACCTATACCATTTATTACCTCTTTATTGTTCTGACGTTGTTGTCATTTACAGATTAACTCTCTGGTTCCCTGTTGTAATTCTTCTGGTTTTGGATGATCTTTGGGAATTCTTTTCCTAGGCTGGTATCTGGCTGGCATAATCTTGCTGTTGTCCATTGTCAGACTGAAGGAGTCCCTTTAATAATTCTTGGTAAGTCTGGTTTTTACATATTCCTTTAACTTCTGTTTATCTGGAAATGTCCTTATTTCACTATAATATTTGAGTGAGAGTTTTGCAGGACATATTATTCTTGGTTGGCAGTTTTTTTTTTTTTTTTTTGTGGAGTAATCAGAGTTTAGTCTTCTTTTCTCTCTTCTGTTTATAACTTTTTGTTTTCTTGAGCTCCTTTCAGAATTTTTTGTCTTTGGTTTTACCAAGTATGATTATGATATGCCTTGGTGATTTTCTTTGGGGTGTTTGTCTTACATGCGGTTCATTGAGCTTCATGAGTGGTCAGCTTTTCATCTTTCATGGTATCAGGGAAGTTTTCTGTCAGCAGTTCTTCAGTGACCCTCTCTTTGTCTCTGTGTTGTGGAACTCTGATCACTCATGGATTTTTGCTTTTGGTTGTATCCCACATAATTCTCAAGGTCTCCTCATTCTTTTTTTCTGATTTCTTTCAGAGGTGTATCCAAGTTCTTAAAATTTCACTGATTCTGTCTTTTATCATTTCAGACCTGCGTCTCAGCCCTTCTGTGACACTGTCCATTTCTGAAATCTTTATTTTTCTTTTGGATTTATTATTGTTGTTTTTGTGTGGTTTCTAGTTTTGAATTGATTTTGGCATTTTGTTCCTATAATATTTTCCTAACTTTTTCCCTGAATTTGTGTGCCTTTGTCATGAATTAGAAACCCTGATGGCATAGTGGTTAAGTGCTATACCTGTGAAACATGAGGTACACAGTTCAGATCCTCCAGCTGCTCCTTAGAAACTCTAATGGAGCAGTTCTACTGTGTCCTGTAGGGTTGTTGTGAGTTGAAATCAGCTCAGTGGCTGTGGGTGTTTTGTTTTGTTTTTTCGTTGATCTATTTTTTCTTCATTTTGGGGCTTTTTTCTTCAACTCTTAGATAGCTCTGAATATTAAAATTTTGAATTCTGTCAGGTAATTGTAGTTCCTTTTCTTCTGCTGGAAGGTCATCTGGTCTTTTATTTCAGATGCCTACTGGAACATTTTGTCCCATTTTTAAGCAAATTTTGATCTTGTTTGCTGTCTTTGGGACATTCAGTAATTGTTTTATTGCTTGTAGATCTGTTTCACCTGCTTTTTTGTTTTATTAGGTTATGTCAGAGCAGGTGGGCTGTACCTTCTTTGTTGTTTGCTCATCTGTAGTTACATTTTCACCTCCTTGTCTAATGGGTAGGGCCAGTTGCTGCTCTGCTGTGGTACAGCAGGGTAGGTCTAGCTGAAAGGGCAGGACTGGAATGGGTTGTTGGTGTCCATACTAGGGCCAGCAGGACAGGTGGTGAATCAGTATTGGACAAAATCTGATAGGCTATGCCTATGCTACTTGGTGGGATGTCCAGCACATGGTGCAAGCAGACAGGAAGGAGAAGAGAAGTTGTGATGTATGCGCTAAGATGGGTACAGGAAAGGAGAGAGAAACAGGAGCCCAACCCAAAAAAAAGTGCTAAGGGTGGTTGCTACTGGAGTGGAGTGAAAAGATGAGAAACTGAAAAATTATGGGGAAAAGGGAAAAACTAAAAGAAAAAAAAAGAGGAAAAGAACAAAGATTTAAAAAAAACTGGAAAAGGTGAAAAGAAAACAAAATGACTAGATAAAAATTTGGAAAAATAAAGAAACACCCATTTACAGCTACAAAGATTAGGGAAGTGTCTTCCAGGCTATACGGTATAGCCTGGCTGGAAGGGGTATAGATGTCACATAGTGTCACATATCTGGGAGAGAAGAACAGAACGTATGTACAGAGAGACAAGAACTGAGAAATGAAATAAGGCAGAAAGCAAAAAGAAATGTACCCAGGGATCCCACCAACACTGCTACGCAGACTGAGGAAGTGGGTCCAATACTTGATGAGTCTCGCAAACAGTGAAAAGAAAAAGAAGACAGAAACAAAACACAACAAAAACCAAAACAAAACATAAAACGAAAAAGAAAAAAAGCCCAAGTATCACACTAGTGTGGTGTGATGGTGCAGAGAAGTGGTTCTCCAGTTGAGTGGCACTTCAGATGAGCAGAGATAGCACAGGGAGCCAAGACTTTGACAGGAAGGAGGGAGAGGTGGTGGCAGGCGTGGAAGAAATCAAAAGAAACAGTAAAAAAGCAACATAAGCTACAGACAAAATGGCACTTAGGGAGCTGGCCAGTATGGGTGGGCTGAGTTCAAGTAGCTTGGACTTGGAGGTGTTTCCTCCAGGCCAAGAGGCATGTCACCAGCAGGGATCAGTGGAGGCTGAGGAGAGGTTAAGGGTGAGGATTAGCAAAGCATACATCGCAGGTTGTTGAGTGCTCTGTGTTCTGCTGGGAACTCCATGAAGCTGCTTTCATGTACACCTTAGCCACTGATCTCTGATCTGTGCAGAGTGAATCCAAGTGGCACGGAGTGTGCACTTCCCAGTCTATGGAGTCAGTGCAGCTAGCCAGGAAGCATGGGAGGTAGTGCAGTGAGGAGAAGACAGGGAGTTGGCAAGTGTGTCTCCCTGGTTACTAGGTGCTTTGTCTCCTGCTGGGATTTCTGTGAAGATACTTTCCTGACCTCCATCTGCCAGTCTCCCAACAGAAGACCATGACAGCAAATCTGTGCTGCCATTAGGTATGGGGGGCTTCCACTCATGTTTTTCTGTTTTCTGTTAGTTTTTGTATTTCATTCAGTATTTGGCTGAGTTCTTTAATCTTCATTTGGCACTTTGGGTTCAAGAAATGACTTTTCTCTTTGTTCTACTTTGTTTTTTGAGTCTTTGCTCTGGAGGGGACAGCATGGTGCTTCTGTCTGTGGTGCCATGTTGGCCAGAACTCGGTCCATTCTTTTCACTAGGTTGGGTTTTGATGACTTGCCCTGTTATTTTTTCCTACCTCTCCTCTATGTTTCTTAACACTGCAGTCTTTTTTCTTGCTTCTGAAAGTTGATTTTCACTGTAACCTAAAGAACAAGATTGTTTTTAGCCTACAAGGTCTGTGTTCTCTGTTCCATCTTGGCCATCTCTGTGAGATAATTTGCCCTTCATCATCCTCTTTTTGTAGATAGAACTTAATACACTGTACAATTTTGTGCTTTTCTCAAGCCAGTGGGGCAATCTGTTACTCCTTTGTGTCGCCATGTCTACTACTACTACTACTACTGTTAGTAGCTGGCAGTGTTGCTAAGTACTTCCTATAGGCTGTGCTCTTTACATGTGGTATTATTTCATTTTAATCCAGCAATCTTATGGGACAGATAGTATTAGCATGCCCAAACCACTCAACAGGTAAACAGCGGAGCAAGGATTCAGACTCAGGCAGCCTCACTCACAGGCTTTACTGTTACATGACACTTCGTATAAAGTGGTGATATTTGAAAAACTGGGTCATAAGGGTGGCTATTCACACTGTTGTGGCCTGTTTTCATCAACTAGGTAACTTGAGGATTGTATTAGTAGTTAGTTTTTGTTAGCTATCCATTTCTTTGTATACTGGATGCGTGCTGTGTTTTTTAATAAAAGACTTATTAAAACTAAGTTTAAGTGTCATTAAACCTGCCCGTTTGGTCTTCTCAGAGAAGGTATCAGTGATTTTCAGTTCTTTGTTTTGATTTTGTCTGTAGAACTGTAGGCCTGGTTTTGTAAATGTAATCGGAATGGAGCTGCATGATGATATTGTGGGGTTTCTTCTTTGTTTGCTAGATTGAAATCCATATTGGTATTCCTCTCTTAGCACACTTACTAGGATCATAGAATGTATATTTTGTTTACTAAGCTCTGCCCTGACTTAACACGGTTGAAAACAATTTGGAGAATAAATGTCTGCAGTGGTTACTAGGTCAGCTGATAACCTAAAGGCTGACAGTTTGAATCCACCAGGTGCTCCTTTAAAAACCCTATGGGGCAGTTCTGCCCTATGGGTTGCTGAAGTTGGAAGTCATTCCATGACACTTAACAATATATTAAATAATTTGCATAATATTAGATGGAGTATCTTTCCCAGGATTTCTATCATTTTGTTATTAAATGTTAGATATATTGTCTTCTTTACACAGCCTCCTTGACTTTTTCCATCCCCACATTTGTTTATAAAATACTTAGAATGTCCATAATTATTTTTTTACCTTATTCTATGCCTATAATTTCCTTAAAGATCATCTTAAAACTTATTTACTCAAGAGGCTCCTTCTACATATACCTTCAGTATTTAGGAATGTAATTTATACCAAATTATAAGTTAATAAATACTTATGAATAAACTCTACTGCTTGGAACTATAATGATTACAAAGACAAATGAAAGGATGAGGAAACTAGCCATTTATTAAATACCCAGTATTGCCAGATGTTTGACTTGTGTGCTTTCCTCTGTCTTCTCTCTCTCAAGTCTTAAAATGGAGCTGCTGGATAGGACTAAATCTTTTGTATTTAAGAGAGCAGTGGATAAAACAGATAAATAACATACAGTTAGTACAAGACAGAATTTATTACTGGTTAGGTTAAGGAAAAGGTAATATTTATTAAAAGGCTACTGGGTATCACTTGAACCACGGGAAGAGTAGGGATGTAGTTGAGCCTCAAAGACGACTGCTACCAGGGACACTGAGGCTACTACACTTTTCCAGAATATTATGGTTTCTTTGCTAGTTGACTGTATTCTTGCTATAGATCAGCAGGAATACCAACAATCCCCAGTTTCACAGCCGAGAGTCTGTATGGTCCAAGGGCTCTGATTGGCCTGAATGGAGCCAGTTTTCTCCTCCTGAATCATTATCCTTAGTCTACTGGGGATGGAGGCAGGGAGAGTTGGGTTCTGGTCTTTTGTATTAAGGCTATTCCCAAAGAAGGGGGGCTCACCGATAGGTAATGCTACTCCAATTAGTGATTTCTAATACTACGCTCTTGTCACTGCCTCCATTATGTGATGGTGTCATCAAGGAGATTCAGAATGTGTTAATAGTTGGGGATAATACCTTTATCAGTATAGACCAGGCAGTATATGAATCTGGTTAAGGGTTAAGATCTATCCTGAGTAGGTATCACTTTAGTTTGGGAGTATTCCTGAAGAGATTTTATAAAGATGAGGGACTTGAACACTTGATATGGTCTTTGAAAGATAAGCTCATCTTAGAAAATAAAAAAAGCATTTTTGAAATAGAGCAATCAGCATAAACAAAGGTTAGCATAAATGAAGCACATTAACTGATTTAATTAGAGACCAACCTAAGGAGTACCTAAATTCAAATCCTTATTCTTCTGACTGTAAAACCAAGGTGTTTGATGAAAACAGGTCAGTTAGAAACTGCTGTACAAGTACATATATAAAAGTAAAGGGCCCAAATTAAGATGACAGCGGTGGGAAAGAATGATTTCTGCCAACAAAAATATAACTACAAACACCATGGGGAAAGTTTAGAACCAAACAGGGAAGAGGAATGTGTCACTGACTTATGTAGGAATCAATTTTGTACAACTATGATTATTTTAAAGTAGATTAAAATGATAGAAGTCTAAATTGAAATACCCAGGAATGTTAATATGGAAAGGAGTCAGAGCTAAAGATTTGGGAGAAAGGTGTGTGGAACCTGGGAGCATGTGTACAGCAAAATAGCAGCTGGACAGAAACTTAGGGAACATCCATGAGCTCATAGGAAATGGAGGTGAAATTTTGATTTACTTCTTATTTGTTGTTTACAGCATTTTGTTTTATGTTTACTGTATTCCTAAATAGACTGCATGCCTTCATGATGGTAATCAAGCTGTGCATTAAGACTTGCACAACTTGTGCCCAAAGAAAATACCCAGTAATTTTTTTTAACATTTTCATCAGTTATTTCAAGAGATTGTTTTTTGTAACTTACATTTAAATAATTTGAATTTGCTAAAATGTGACACCTAAATGTATCAGTTATATCTTATGATTTGTCTTTGCCTTAAAACTCACTATTCCTAACTTTGTCCATCCAATTTAACATTACCATCCCTTAAAAAAGCAGATGATCTCAAACAAAAAATTTCATAATTGTATACACTGTTTTAGGACAATACTATGATATACTTAGTTTTAATCTAAATTTGTTATTTTAATAAATTACAATAAAAAAATAGGAACTATTTTTGTGTGTGTGCAGAAAGTCTACATTGATTTCTGAACTTACAGATAAGCTATTAAAGGCCAAAAGTTTTATTTTGTTTTGAAATAATATCATTAAAAAATAACATTGGTGCACTGAGATTAAATTTTCTATCTTGGTAAATTATTAGAACACTCTTAGGTATTCCAGCATGTGGCTGGAATTCATTCCTCACCACTGCAAAGTTACAATATCTGATCTCTTTTTCCTAGCTTCTATTAGTCTCATCTGGGTTGCAGAGGGAGTGTGGACTTTACCTAATACCTACTTATACCCACCTTGTATACATCACAGCCAGGGCACCACAGAACCAGATAAAGGTAGCTGATGTTTGTACTTGAATAAACTGTATTTTTGATACTTCTCTTTTTTCTCATTTACAGGGAGTTGATTTTCATATGGAGTAAACTACAGCTTAAGTCTAATCCTTCAAAACAAGTTTTTGTAGATCAATGCTACCAGCTTTTAAGAACAGCAACTAATGTGAGAGTCATATTTCCTTTCATGAAAGTCATTAAAGATGAGGTAAATAGGATATATTTATCCCTTGCATTGTAAACTGAAACTTGAATCTCTTATAAAAATTATTTGATTATAAAATGAAGGGGAGGATTGTTAAGTCCACATTCTCAATATATTACATCCTTTCCTCCCTGCTTCCCGTGACCCTAAGCTCCCAAAATGACAGAGTATGCATAAGTGAAAATAACTGGGGAAAAAAAGAGGAAAAAAATTACCTTTTTACACACACACAGAGACACACAGACACACACATACAAATACACAAATACATAAAATTAAGTAAGTTTGTCAGGTATAACGTTACCTAAGTCCCATCTACAGACTTGTAACTCGTTTGCAAATGAGGTTTTTTGTATCTGTAGGTAGTATCTGCTCAAAATCACGGATAAACTTAGTTCACGTTTTAAGTCTGCTGTTTATGCAAAGAGAATTCTGAAGCATTGAGTTAAAAAGCTTTATTTTTTCAAACCTAATGAGAAGTTTTTAAAGTGTTTATTTGAAGTAAGTGTAAAAACTCAGTTTTTTAAAAAATTAGTCATCAAGTAAGTTTTGGGGGGCTACTTATGAGAAGTGTTTTAGAGAGATGTGAAAGTAGATCCTGCAGATCCTTTTAACTTTTCCCCAAAAACGTGAAAATACAGGAACGAGAAAGGTGTCTTACATTTTAGGTAGCTCTATTTAACTGAATCTTTATGCAGCTTATATTTAAACATACAGGGAGTCATCCATTAAATAATGTATTTTAAATTTTTCTTAACTATTCATGTGTTTATGACATTCATTACCATGTCATTAGATATATGACCATGTTGTGATCATAGTACCATGATACAAAGTTGGCAGCATTGTATCTGAGTTGTTTTTTTTCTATTTCATGTTATTTTGCTAATTGCATCATTATTAAATAATAAAATATCATACAAACACATTGTCAACATTAATCTTATTCCCACCTAAAAAAGGAAATAAAAGGCAGACTCTGCTATAGAACACTAACTTTCAATATTTGATATCCATCAGTATCACCCATAGTACTCTACCATATTTTTTTTTACATGATTCACATTTATACCAAAGGATGGACCATTGCTAGAAGCTTTACAGTATAAAGTGAGGTTTAGTGAATTATCATACAACTTTTTCCCCCATGTGTCTGTTCATCCTATATTATCAGAGGACAAATTCAAAGACAAAATAAATGTGAAAAACACGCTGTAAAACAGTTCAGACTACTAAAACTTTTTACCTCATGGAGGAAATCATGTTGTGTCAGTGATATGAAAACAGGTATAGTTACAGTGCTATGTGAGTTATAAAAAAGGAGATAGTACAGAAGGCATATATGAGAAGGCCTCACAGAGCAAGATACTTGAAGCTAGATTTTGACTGACAAAAGAGGGTAATACATTTGTAGAGGATTTCTAGAGTACTTTTACTTCATTTTTTGTTTTTCTCAACTCCAGTGCTATTATTATTAAGGGAAACAGAGCATGTGGGAAGGTAGCTCAGATGAGTGAGACTAATCAAGAGAGTTGCAAGTGGGAGGTATTGGATCATCAGGTGATCTGAATGATAAATTAGATGCTGGGAACTTTAGGTCATAAATGTCCTGGAACTTTGGAAAGGTTTCAGGAAAGGAAATGGTCTGTCCCCTTTCATGATGATCCTGAGATTTGAAAACTTGGACAAGTTGGGTACATTATGATTTTATAAATCAAGCTAGAGAATGTGGACTGTATTTTGGAGACAGAGTGAATTCCATTTTGAACCAGTGAGGTTTTGACTTTGCTATAGTTTCTGGAAATAAGTCCTTAGGTGGCACCAACAGTTAAGTACTTGACCACTAACTGCAAAATGGGTTGTTTAGACCCATGCAGAGATTTGTTAGAGGAAAGGCCTAGTGATTTGCTTTGAAAAGGTCACACAGCCTTGAAAAACCCTATGAAACAGTTCTACTTTGCAGTCAGGGGGTCACCATGAGTCAAACTGACTTGATACAGCTGTGTTGTGTTTTTTTTTTTTAATTTTGGAAAATTGAGGTGGCACTGTGTAATAAACAATTGAAGAAATTCATATTTAGAAAAGGATTCCAAGGTAGACATGATGAATTTACAAGCAGAAACTAAAGTCAGTGGAGAAGATAAGACCTCCCTCATTCTACATTTATTCAGAGCTCACTCTGTGCCAAGCTCTATGTTAACCATAAAATGAAAACCAAACCTGTTGCCACTGAATCAGTGTCAACTCATAGTGACCCTATAGGACAAAGTAAAATTGCCCTGTATGGTTTCCAAGGAGTACCTGGTAAATTCAACTGTCAGGCAGACCTTCTGGTTAGCAGCCACAGCTCTTAACTACTAGACAACCAGGGTTTCCACAGCAGAGTACAAAAAATGAGCTAGTATCACTCCTGTCATTTAGTAATTTAAAGTTGGGGGAGTATACACAGATAATTATAAAACAACATGTAAATGCTTCTGGAAACATGCATAAGTTATTCTGTAGAATGATTTTATGTGCTATCAAGTTGGTTCCAACTCTGAAGTGACCCTATATGACAGAGTAGCATATTGTCCCATATGGTTTCCTAGGCTGTCATCTTTTTTTTTTTTTTTTGGCTTTAACAAAGGAAAGTTTATTCTTACAGACCACTAGGCTACAAGTCCCGATTCCAGATGTCTGCTCCAGGGGAAGGCTTTCCGTCTTTGTTGGCTCTGGAGGGAAGTCCTTCTGTTGCATCAGTCTTTGTTTAGGGAGCATCTTGGCAGAGGAACCTCAAGTCTGAAGGACACACTCTTCTCCTGGTGCTGCTTTCTTGATGGGATGAGGTTCCCAGTTCTCTGCTTGCTTCTCTCTTTATCTCCCATGGGATGAAAAGGATAAAGGGTGGTGGGAGCTAGGCTGTAATCTTTATGAGAACAGATTACTAGCTCTTTTTTTTGCAGAGCCACTAGTGAGTTTGAACTGCTGACATTTTTGTTAGCATCCTAGTGCAGGACTCCCTACGGAACAAACAACAAAACAAACAAACCCTTTGCTATTGAGTCAATTTAGACTCACGGCAACCCTGTTAGAGTAGAACTGCTCTGTAGGGCTTCCAAGGCAGTAAATCTTTACAAGAGCAGACTGCCTCATCTTTCTCCCATGGTGTAGCAGGTGGGTTCAAACTGTTGACCTTTTGGTTAGCAGCCAAGTACTTAAATCAGCAGCAACAGTAAAAACTAATCTGATTGCTGCTGAGTCAGTTCTAACTCATGGCGACCCTACAGGATAGAGTAGGGATGCCCCATAGTTTCGGAGGAGCACTTGGTATATTTAAACTGCTGACCTTCTAGTGAGCAACCAGAAGTTTTAACCACCATACTAAGGTTTCCCTTACTGAATAAGGAGTGTTTAACTCTGCCTGCGGCAGGGGCTAGGTTGAATGAACTTTCATAGTGTAATTGATTCTCAGAGAATGAAATGGAGATCACTAGGAATTCATCAGCTAAATAAAGTAGGAATGCAGTGTGCAGAAATCTACTTTGGAACTGTAAGTAGTCAAGCAGTTACAATGCAAGCAGGTAAGGGACTTGAGAGGACATGAGGCTGGCAGAGTGCACATAAGGGACTTAAGAGCATATGAGGCTTGCAAAGTAGTATTCCTTCCTGTAATCTGTAATGTACACAGGAATATGATGTAAATACAGATGCAATTTTAAAGACAAGTTATTGTTGTATTTTCTCTCACTTAAACAAGCATTTATAACTAACTTTGAACTAAGATGGAAAGCTAATTGATTCTCCAAAAGTTGATGCAGTTATCTTTTGAATTATCAGGAAAAGTTTCAAAGCCTGAAGAATTTTCAAATAACTTCCATTAGGCTCATTATTCTGACAGCTTATCAGATTTGGAAAGACTGTAATTGCCCTCTTCATGTGGGCCATACTTCTCCCTCTTACTTGGATAAATTAAGAAGTAATACTACTTAACAGGTAAAATATATAGTAGCACAGCTAGCAATTTTTTTTAAATGTAGGTATTTCTTAGTATGAAAATTGAGAATTATGTCTAAATACATGTATATTAATTCTTCTGCCACTGAATGTGAGATTGGTACTGAAAATAATAAAATGGGATCACGGCTTGTAGGAAACAAATCCCATAAATCTTACAAAACATTTTGTGCTATAATTAGTAGGGCTTGTAAAACTTGCAAAGTAACTGAATTAGAAGCTACAATGATGTCTATTCCAAATTATTCTGAAGTAAAAAAAAACAACCTTTATATGTTAAAAAGGAGTTAAACAAGGCTACCTACTGAAGAAAACTGCACATTCAGAATACTGTTTATTCAGTGTTCATTTCATTCAGAGTTGCTATTATTTTAAAAGATAATGTAATTGTTGTATTAAATTATTTAATAGTGATATTTTTCTTTTTACAGGTTGAAGAAGATGGCTTACAAATTTGTGTTGAAATATGTGGTTGTGCTCTGCAGTTAGACCTTCATGATGATCCCAAAACTAAATGTCTAATTTATAAAACAATTGCACATTTTCTGCCAAATGATCTGGAGATTCTAAGAATTTGTGCACTCTCAATATTTTTTCTTGAGCGTTCCTTGGAAGCATATCATACTGTTGAACTGCTCTATAAACGTCCAGATGAAGAATATAATGAAGGCACAAGTAGTGTTCAGAATCGTGTTCGCTTTGAATTACTTCCAATTTTGAAAAAGGGATTATTTTTTGATCCTGAATTTTGGAACTTTGTAATGATTAAGAAAAACTGTGTAGCATTATTGAGAGATAAATCAGCAGTTAGATTTTTAAGTGAAAGTACACTGGAAAGTTCTACAGGTAATCTGAAAAAGACAGTGGAACGGCCAGGTTTAGAGGAAGGGCTTCACTCTGTTACAGATCAGACCACTGCAGAGTTTAATCTTCATGATATATCTGGAGTGCAATCTAAAAGTCATGCCAGCACAAAGAAAAACTTGATAGCTTTTAATGCTTCCAAAGTAGATCACAGTGTCCCGAGGCATCGGTGTATGTTATGTAACAAAGAGTTTCTAGGTGGTCACATTGTGAGACATGCCCAGGCTCATCAGAAAAAAGGCAGTTTTTCATGTGTTATATGTGGTAGGAAATTTAGAAACAGAGGACTTATGCAAAAACATTTAAAAAATCATGTTAAGAAAATACAGAGACAGCAAATTGCTGTAGCTCAACATGAGGATCAGGAAATCCCTGCTTTGGAAGAAATGAATCGTTCTGATTCTTCCATTTCATTTGAAAATGGGAATTCTGATGATAATTTGGAGGTAGAACCACTTACTACTTCTATTGATAGGAACAAAGAAGTTTCTGAGCATATGGCTGAATTATTTGAAATTCCCTCAAGTGTACCAGAAGATGTTATTGAAAACATGATTAAAAATGGTAGTCCTGATACTCCTTTAAATAATGTTCTGCAGCCTTTAACTGAATGTGAAGATGAGGAGGAGGAGGAGGAGGAAGATGGAGATTATGAGGAAGATGATTATGATCTGAATCAAGAAACTTCAGTACTTCATAAAATCAATGGAACTGTGTGCCATCCGAAAGATATATATGCTACAGATCAAGAAGGAAACTTCAAGTGCCCAGCTCTTGGCTGTATTAGGATATTTAAAAAAATTGGATTTCTAAATAAACATGCAAGGACTGTACATCCAACTGATTTAAATGTGCGGCAAACAGTAATGAAGTGGAGCAAAGGAAAATGCAAGTTTTGTCAAAGGCAGTTTGAAGATTCTCAGCATTTTATAGATCACCTTAATAGACACAGCTATCCAAATGTGTACTTCTGTTTGCATTTTAATTGCAGTGAATCGTTTAAGCTGCCATTGCAGCTTGCTCAGCATACAAAAAGTCATAGGATATTTCAAGCTCAGTGTAGTTTTCCAGAATGCCATGAGCTTTTTGAAGATCTTCCTCTGCTATATGAACACGAAGCTCAGCACTACTTAAGTAAAACACCAGAATCATCTACGCAACCAAGTGAATCAATTCTTTGGGATGTTCTTACAGACTCAAATACTAATCATCAGGAAAAAGACTCATTTAGTAATGAGAAGCAAATTGTTAGTCCGCCAGTTTCTACTAGCAAATCAAGGAAAGATTACGCAGAACCAAAGACATGTATAAAAAATATGGAAAAGAAAACAGACAGTTTAGTTCGGAATGGAAATGAACATTCTGATGATGCTGTTTCACGTATAAGCTTGACAGACCAAAAGATGCCTGCCGTAGAGCCAAATTCTGAAAACAGTTGTACCATTAATGACCAGTTAGTCAATGGACATGGTGAAATAAAACAGACACCTTTAGTTGCATCAGACCCTGCTTTGAAAATTAATACAAATAGAACCAGGACAGAAAACGGTTCCATTTTACCCAGTGTTGTACCACAAGAACACAGTAATTCCCAGCTGGTATCTCAGGCACCTTCCAAACCAAATCCGACAAGTGAACATACTTCATATGGCTTAATTTTAACAAAGCCGTATGTCAGACCATTGCCTCCTAGTTACCTTGATGAACGATACCTTAGTATGCCAAAACGCAGAAAATTTCTGACTGATAGAGTAGATGCCTGTTCTGATCAAGACAATGTTTGTAAAAAATCAGTGAAAAGATTAAGATGTGGCAAATGCCTGACCACCTACTGTAATGCGGAAGCACTTGAGGCTCACCTTGCACAAAAGAAATGTCAGACACTCTTTGGATTTGATTCAGATGATGAAAGTAAGTCTTCAATTTTCTCATTAGATATCACTGTAGAAATAGGAAATGCTGTAGGTACAACTGTAATAGACTTTGATGTGGTTAAAATATTAGCCTTTTGCATAGCACAAGTAATAAAACTACCCCCCAAACTATTTCCTCTAACCCATACAACCACCTGTTTCAGAAATCAGGCAATGAAATTCTCAAAGGTTAATTACTTTGCATAGGCACAGGCATATGAACTGTAGAAGTCAGAACTTGAACACAAGTCTTTTCATACTCTTTGATCATACTCTCTGTACTGTGATCAAAGGCTTTTCTTCATTCCAAGTTTTATTTAGTAAAATGTCTAGAAACAAAGTAATTAGGATAAAAACATCTTTCATCTGCATGCCAGAATATAAATCAAGTGAAGTTGAGCCTGTTGTTATAACAGAAGTGAAGGAGAAGCAGAAGATAATTTTAAAAGAAAAAAATTCACTGAAAAATGAGCTTTTCTTTCTATTGCTATCAGTATCTTGAGGAATTAATTATTAATGAGGGATTAAACAAACGTGACTTAGAATTCCAGTTGAATGTCTGTACAGTTTGGATTAACAGATGTGTTCTGTTTTACAGGTGCCTGATACAAATGTTTCAGAAAGATCTATCAAGCAGTAATATAAAAAAAGCACTACAAGAAAATACATCTTCAGTTTGCTATTTCCCTGATGGCCTTAATTTTAGAACGGTCTTGGATTACTTAAGATAAAGGCAAAGCACATTTTCTAGAATGAACTTGCAGAGATGTGCTGGTTTAGACTCCTAAAGGGTTATTACAGAACTCCCAAAGTACCAGTTATCCAGAGAACCATGTAAAAAAGTTTATAATTAATAGCACCATGTTCAGTTTCACTTATGTGAGAAATGTGCTCCAGCGACTAGTCAGAAAAACCAGCTATGGCCTTACAGAAGGGGAAGTTAACCCATTTAAAAAAGGAGATTGGTTTATGATTAAAAAAAAAAAACAAAACGGGGTTTGTTTTCTTTGTATGGACAATCAGGTTATGTCCTCTTATCTGGTCAAACATGTTTTTAAGGAACCATTGATTGCTATTTGGTTTGTGTTCAAATTTAGAAACTGACACAAGAAAATAAAACTTGATTTTTTACCATGTTACTACCCTTTAAATATTGTAACTTGTTTTTAGATGATTAGACAGGTCAGACAAAAGTCACTGAATGGCATACCAACATTGAAAACTAAAACTGAAAAAACAAAACTAAGCCACCAATATTTGCTAATATGCTCTTGATGGGACCTTCCACTTTTGTGGAGTTAGTTGTATTTAAAAGGCAGTGTCATCAGTGACTTTGGGGAGACATGGGATGACTCTTTAAGACCATTAAAGGCTTTATAGCTGAAGGAAAACACTGAATTGCAAATTCTTCAATGTGAATAATGGTATAAGCACACTGGGATATTTCTTTTTGAATTTAGGGTAGCATTAGGACATTGCCTGATGATTCATATAGTAAGGTCTTTTAGACATTAATGTGCGTTATCTAAGCATAGTCCTATAAGAAGAATTGGCTGTAAAAAAATTATGTCAGATTAAGAATCAGGTAAAAAAACTGTTTTCAGTTAGGAGATCTAACTCCAAAAATAAGCCATACTATTCATCCTTTCTTACTTAGTAGTGATGAATTTGGTCTGAGCAGTAATTTTTATTTATGAAAAGGAAGTGATTACACAAAAATCTGCACAGCAAGAACACAAGAGATACATTGTTACATTATTTCCCTTGGTGACCAGTAATTTTCCTAAGGAAGATTGTAATTAATAGTGAATTGTTGAAACAATAAATGTTTTGAAAAATAGCTTTTCAAATTAGGTGTTTTCTCTGTTTGTTCTTGAAAAGAGGAAACCTAAAGATTTCCAAATAACTAATAATTTGTTCATCTAAAACAGGGGCAGAAAGAACAAAAATGCAAATCCTTTTTAAAAAATGGGGCTACTCATTTTAACCAAATATATCCTGTTATCCCAACTGATAAATTTTTGTTCAAAGCAGATAATCTCATCAGACGTAGCTTTATAAATTTTACGATAGTAAAGCTTCTTCAGTCAGGCTACTGGGGAAGGTGGGACATTTTGTCTAGAGTATCAAGACTTTATTAGGATTTCTAGGTCATGATACAGCAGATGATTTAGAAAAAAATTTACTAATTTTATTAGTTCATTTATCACGAGACATCACTACTATACCATGATGGTCAGAAATCCATTCCAATGAACATTAAATTTGTTTTGTTATGTAGCCTATATTAGGCTGTGGGATTTATATTTTAAATAACAAAACTCATAATCAGGTATTTTAGTCCTTTAGAGTCAACTAAAGAAAAAGTTTTCCATACCTCCTGATAACTAAAAATGTAATGAATTCTATTTCAGTTCAGTTTGAAAGTATATGATGTAATAAAGTCTGTTGGGAAACTGGTTCATCTGGAAATTAAATTTTTCTTGAACTGTTGCATTGTACATTTTCCAAAAGTTTAAAATAACCATTAAAATTTCATCACATTGTTTTTACATTTTTTTGAAGAGGTTGTAATCATTGACATAAAGCCACACCCACAAATTAACATTTTCATTAATTTTGCAGTTCATAATTAAGATATTTTTAAACATATTCCATCTGTTATTTTTATTTTTTGGCCTTTAATTTTGAGGTTTCATATCAACTTGTGTATTGCTAAGATAGAGTGGTTTCTGAAAGAAGTATCAAATTGGTTTATTTTATGACTGATTCAAAGAATCGTTTATAAAAATTGTTTGACCACAGCTGTCTTCAATCTTTTTATTTATATACTTCTCAAATAATCTGTGTTGAAGGAATGTATGCTTATAAAACATAAATTTAAATCATGTTGCTTTCATGGTGTTCATAACCTTCCCCAAGAGTTCTGAGTTGGGGTTCTGAGGAAAAAGCCTTCTTATTCCTGCTGTTCTGCTCTTTTTTCCTACTTTGCCACTCCTTCTGTTGTGAGAAATGTGTTTATCTTTCATGGACCAAGTTTCAAACCTTGTTTTTAAATAAAAAAAAATTAAATATTAATGTTCCACTAT
Organism: Heterohyrax brucei; assembly: GCA_028571685.1. NCBI lineage: Eukaryota > Metazoa > Chordata > Mammalia > Hyracoidea > Procaviidae > Heterohyrax > Heterohyrax brucei. The sequence continues at coordinate 112,807,465 of CM053148.1, forward strand.
GTTTTAATAAGGTCAGAAAAAGAGCAATTTTGAATTTTTGCTGCTCAGACATTGTAGAGGAAGCAGAAAGGGGTCATCTTTGTGGGCAAGGACACTGGTACTTTGGGCTTTAGCCATATTCATTTTTAAAACTACCAATTACATAATTTGAGTAGATAATTTATAACATTAAAGATGTGATTTTTTTTTTTTGAAATCACACTGAAGGTTCAGCTGTGCTCCTTTCATGTTTGGTTTAATATTGTCGTATGGATGGAAAACCTGAAAAAGATGATAGTGTTTATTTTTTAATTTATTTGGTACTGTAAAACACCTTTTCAGAATGATTAAATGCTGCATATGCATTTTGGAATTGTTAATATGTGAAAGATTTTACAGATTCAGCAAGAAAGGAAATTTGTGCTTCCTTGTTGAACATTAAATTATTTTACTTTGCATTTTATAAGAGTACAAATTAAATCTGAGCCATTGAACTGCAATAAATCAACAGTGTTTCATTTCAAGAAATTTTTTTGTACTGTACATAGATTTGTTCAATAAAACATTGTCCTTGTTGGTAATGAAGTGTTCAGTTTTATGTAGTGGACTGCTTTCAAAAGAAGTTAGTCACTGAAACCAAATCAAGCCCATTGCCATCAAGTTACAGCATACACTAAGTATAAAATTAGTATTATGTTTTATTATAAGGAAATGGGTTATTTTAGTGTCTTTACCATATTTGAATTATTTTCTTCAGGTAACAAAAAATCTAAACGTTTACACAGATACAGAATAGTTTTTTAAATTTATTTTAACATCCATATGAAGTAGAAATATAAGTTAACAGAATTCTAGTTACTAAAATCATTTTAGGTAAGTGGTTTTGGTGTGATACAGTAGGCTATGCAAAGTACTCTCTAAGAGCAAGACAGTGGATGGATTCAGTAATTTTTCAAAGGTAGAGAGCCTCTAGCAGAACTTCAAAATAAAACCAAACAATAAATGTTTGTGAAGTCACTCTGAAACATTAGGATGCAAATGATGATGAAAATTACATCTTACAAAAGCATTTCTGTGGGAAAATGGTTAAACTTCATTAAGAGTCTGTAACCAGAAGTGCTGTCTTTGAACATGAGGATTCTTACTTTATCACCCCCCTACTCTGTTTGCTATAATTTACAGACCCTGGGTTGCTAACTAAAAAGTTGGCAATTCAAACCTACCTAGTGGATCAAAGGGAGAAAGCCCTATTGATCCTCTGTGAAGATAACCCTATGGGCAAGTTAGCTCTGTCATATGGGTTGCTATAAGTAGAAATCCACTTGATGGTTCCTAACAGCTGGAAAAAGGGGATCTGGTATAAAGAAAGATCTTTCTCTGATGGGAAGAAATAACGACTGCAAATAAACAGACAGTGGGTTAAATATAGTTATTTGCACATATCACGGGCATTATGCTTTTAGAAGCACTATGAGAAAATTATTTAAGCGTGGTAGATCTAAGATCTAGAATTCTATGGTTTATGGTCTTAATCCATATTCAAAATTTTAAAGAGTTAATGTAAGTTCCAGTTTCCTTTCCTGAAACTTAAGTGTGGGAAGCAGTGAAAGAATTCTGAGTAAGCTTACAGGATAACCAAGTTATGCTACTTTTCATAACAGTATTCATACTGATTTCAAGAATTCACTGATAGAGGGACAGAAGTTTTGGCTATATGTCAGGAATTCAAATGGAGGCATTCCAATATTGCATCAAGTAGAAATTTAAAATGAGAGAGGTTCATGCCTTATTTATGGGTACTGCAGACTGAGGAAGAAATAGCCTCTAATTTGCTAAGTTCCTGTGTTGCCAGCTGCTTTATACATGCTACATCTAATTTCTAAAACAACACTAAGGCAGTTTTCCCTAGAAATATGTAGCATGAATGAGTCTGCTGTGTCCAAACCGAGTGCACCAGACTTCACACCTTGTAGCAATGATTTCAGACAAAGGATGTAGTCTGGTACAGACGTACCTGAGGATTCTTAACGTGGTCTTCAGAGCAGCAGAATCAGCATCACCTGGGAACTTATTAAAACTGCTCTCAATTTTGACCCTCAGTCCAGATCTTCTGAGGCAGAATCTAGAGAACTGGACCAAAGAATTGCTTAAGTCCTCCAGGGGATTCTGATACTAAAGTTTGACAACACTGATCTGTAGCAACAAGAGTTTCCCATTTTCTACAAGATGACTTCTTTATCTTTAAATTCCTAGAACCTTCCCAGAATCTCTTTTCTAGAACATTTAAAGGAGACCCTTTGAGGCCACGACAGTACTTTTCATAATGCTTAGTCCTGTGTTACTAGGTATTTAAATAATGACTACTGGGTGAATCAATGTTTTAGTAGTATAAGACCTAATACTCCAAACCACTAGAATGTTTTTCCCCTAAAAAAAAAAAAAACAAAAAACTTGACCAGAACACGCTTTAATTTTAATAGAGCAAAGAGTTGTGGAGATTAAAACCCACTACTGTTGATGCCAACTCACAGCAACCTTACAGAAGTGCCCTATCGAGTTTCCGAGGAGTGCCTGCTGACTCACACTGCCAACCTTTCGGTTAGCAGCCACAGCAGTTCACCACTTTGCCACCAGGGGTTCACTGTCTACATAACTGGTATTCAAATTCCAGTCTGGTAGTCTTAGAGTCACAGGGACTTACCCAGTTAACTAAAGGGTCTTCTAATAAGGATGTCCTATTTTTGACAGTTCACGGCAGCCATATCCATGAAGATAGAGGCCACATTCATCCTGCTTTTGTGATCAGTCTTGACCAACAGCCATGAAAAGTTACACAATTCCACAATGTGTAGAAATTATTAAAGTTTATTATCAAAACAGGTGTTCCATTCACCAAACATTCCATGCCTTGTGTGAACTCTATGGTGCACAACACTGTCCCACTGAGAGAACAATTTGATGCTTAAAAGAATTTGAGACAGCCAGGTCTGTTGCCAATCAGACAATACCTGTGCGCCAATGAACCACACATTCCAATGAAAACATTGCCACTTTTCATCAGTATATGCAAGAATCCATCCCCACCGATTTCTCATGGGGCAGAAGAGCTAGACTTTTTGTCAACCACAATTTGGCAGATTTTGCATCTAGACTTGAAGCTTTACCCTTACAAAATTGTTTTAACTCAAGAACTGAAGTCTTAAATTACCATAGGTTGTGCTGTACATTTGCTGACTGGGCTCTGGAGCAACTGAAAGTTGACCCTGCTTTTGACTGAAAAATCATCTTCAGCAAAGAGGCCCATTTTGAAAGACTGCCACATGTGGAGTGATGAGACTCCAGTAGAGATTCAAGAACATCTACTTCATCCCCTCAAAAGTTAGTGTTTGATGTGGATTTTGGTCTGGCAGAATCATTGATCTGTATTTTTTCCAAGATGATTAAGAAGAGACTGTGACTATCAATGGTGAAAGATACCATCAGGCTAGGGTCCTACAGCGGCCATTTACCTCAAGTTCTTTTATACACATAGTGCCATCAGATGTACTTCAAAATAAAAAAAACAACTATCATTTACACAACTTGATTTATTCAAGTTCAAAGATATTACACACTTATTGGAAGACCTTTTATATCCTGCAGCACACAGGGTTCTCCCTCTGATAAAAGCTGATGGCTGTTCTTGTAAAGTTCTAAGGATTACTTCTGTGAATAGCCTAGTGTTGGGCCCTTCCTGTTGATTTTTGCTTACTGCATACAGCTCCTGACCAGTCTCTGGCTCCAGACATACATATTAAAAACCCAACTTATTTTCATTACAGTTTATTCCACGCATTTTTCACTATTACTGCCAATACCTGTAATTTACCCTCCTTCCAGCCCATCCCTCATTCTTTGATTTACTCTTTCTTGGGCATCACTACTTTCTCTAGAAAGCTTCATCTCTCTTGGTAACTACAGATTTCCCCTGAAGCCCTATATCCTCCAGTCTTCCTCTTCTGAGTATATGGTAACTCCATTCTTTGTACTACCCAAACTAAAACCTTGCAGTCATCCCTTACTCTTCATCACATCCTTCAGTGCTACCACTATTATTCAAGCCATCATCTTCCCTCACTTGGCCTCCTGCACTAGCTTCCTGATTCGGTTTTCTATCTACACTTCAATCTGGTCTTCAAACTATAAACCTAAATGATCATATTTGAAGAAAGCTAGAGCATTGTCATTTTCAAGCTTAAAACCCTCCAACAGCTTCACAACTCATTCCAATATCTAACAAATCTTTGCTTACCTACTGTGTACTACCTACTGAGAGACAACAAACAAATACGCAGAAGTTAAAAATGCTATGGAGAAAAAGCAAAGTAGAGAAACTATAGGTAGCACTGGAGTTGATGGCTGTGATTCTAAATAGGATTATGAGAGAAGGCCTCTCTGATAAACTGACTTTTGAGCAGTATCTGAATGAAGGGAGAGAGACATTCAGATATCCCCGGGGGGAAATACTCCATGCAGAACTGCAAGAGCAAAGGCTCTGACGCAGGAACCCATGTCGCAAGAAGTTCAAGCAACCAACAGCAAGAGAACCAATGTGACTGACTACAGTGGGAAAATAAAAGTTACTGTTGAGTCAATTCTCACTCATGGTGGATTGGAGTAAGAGACTGAGAACAGCAGGTAAAGAAGTCAATAGCTAAGATACAAGTTAAGGTCTTTAGATGGTCCACAGGCCATCAGATGTGCACCACTCAATACTGTAGCCACTATTCACATGTGGCTATTTAAATTTAATGAAAAATTTAAATAAAATGCAAAATTCAGCTCCTTCAGTTGTACTAGCCACCTTTCAAGCACTCAATAACCACATATGGTTGATGGGTATTTTCATTATCTCAGAAAGTACTTTTAGATAAGTCTGTTCTCTGTTAGAAAACCCTGGTGGTACAGTGGTTAAATGCAAGGCTGCTAATCAAAATGTCAGCAGTTCAAATCCACCAGGCACTCCTTGTAATCTCTATGGGCAGTTCTACTCTGTCCTACAGGGTTGCTGTAAGTTGGTATCCACTCTATAGCAGTGGGGGCTCTCTATTATTAGTACTCAACTGAGGGTTGTTTTTATGCAACTCTCCTGCCCGGTCCAATCATATGGTAATGTCTGGAGTGACTTTTGGTTGCCACAATATGGAGCAGGGGGTGTGACTGGTATCTAGTGGATAGAACAGCAGATTAAACATCACACAATACACAAGACATACCCCAACCACAAAGAATTATCCAACCCAAAACGTCAATAATGCTGTGGTTGAGAAACCCAGTCTATGTCAGTCTTGACCATAACTCTAGTCTCACTACTTACTGCCTCCTCCTTGGTTAAGCTGCTTCAGCCACACTGGCCTCTGCTGCTTTTTCTTGGAACGCACTTCTCCTGTGGTTCCTTCTTTCATATCCTTCAGGTCTACTTCAGTGTCACAAGAGAAGCCCATATAAAAAAGCTTGCATTTAAAGGTTTTAAGCTGAAAAATGACAGGGCACTAACTTGGCTCAAATAGGATCTTAACTTTTGTCTGTTCCTTCCCACTAGAATGCAAGCTCAAGGGGCATGGCCTTTTTATGACATCCAGTAGAACAGCGTCTACCAAGCAGTAGGTGTGTATTTTTAATGAAGGAATAAATGCATGAAAGACAAAGTTGGGCTTATCTTCCATTCCCACACCAGGATATACGAGCATTTAGGAATATCTAAGAGCCCTGATAGTAAGTGCAATGGTGTCATGGATTGAATTGTGTCTCCCCAAAATCCTGGGTGGGCCAAGGTTCCCTGTATTCTGTGATTGCCCTCCATTTTGTGATTTTCTGATGCTGTAAATCCTAATCTCTGTCTGTGGTTAAAAGTGGATTATGTTAGAGAGGATTAGGGTGGGACTGTAATTCCCTTCCTAAATTCACATTCCCGCCCCAATGTAAAGGGAATTTCCATGGAGTGTGGCTTGCACCACCTTTTTTATCCTGCATAGGAAGCAAGGAGAGAGTCGGGAACCTCACACCACCAATAAAGCAGAACCAGGAGAACAGCACATTCTTCAGACCTGAGGTTCCTAGCTAAGATACTCCTGGAACAAAGACTGATGCAACACAAGGACTTTCCTCCAGAACTAACAAGGGGGAAAGCCTTTCCCTGGAGCAGACACCCTGAATTTGACTTGCAGCCTACTGGACTGTGTAAGAATAAACTTTCCCTTGTTAAAGCCATTCACTCACGGTATTTCTGCTAGAGCAACATTAGCTGACTAAAACAAATGATTAAGTAATGGGCTGCTATCCAAAAGGTGTGTGGTTCAACCCACCAGCCACTCCGTCTGAAAAAGACCTGGCAGTATGCTCCTATAACCTACGGGGCAGCTCCACTATGCCCATAGGATAACTACAAGTCATAATTGACCTCATAACATGCACCACTACCACTACCATTATTTTGTCCTCTGTTTACCTGCAGCACTCCCAAACCTTCAAAAAGGTCTGTGCCATTTCTCCGAATCTTCAATACCTAGCATAGTACCAAAATCCAAATCACACCCATTGACATAAAGTCGATTCTGACTCATGACAACCCTGTTTCATAGTGTAGAACTGCTGTATCTTATTCCTGCAGAGAGGCTGGAGGATGCTGAACCACAAGGGCTCTCCTAGCACAGAAGGCACCCATTAATTTAAACATTAATGGGTATCTGCTAAGTAAATGGTACCCTGAGTAGCATTAACTGGCAAGTTAACCATGTTTTCAGTGTTTTATTTCAAACACTATACTTACAGTATGTCTTGAGACTGATGTTTAGCTGTGATATAAAAAATGCTAAATTTGTCCATCTAGATCTGCAGATGTGTACATTTCTGCCACGAAATGGAAGTATCCTGATTAAATGTTGAAACAAATGCAGCTTAGAAAAACGGCAGTCTGATTCCACACGCGGCTCCGTCCAGCAGAATGTAACCCCGTCTCAGGAATGTGGGCTGGCTGTCATACTGAAAGCAAATTTAAAAAAACAAATAAATAAAAACAGTACTAATTGAGCACTTTCTAAGCGCTAGGTTCTTCTATTCAATCCCCTTCCTCTAAAGTATTATGAGGTGGGGGTCTTTACTGGATCCATTTCAAGAAAAAAGTTAAGGCGCTTGTTTCTGTTACAGTTAATAAATTGCATTGTAAAACTTTGTAATCTAGCCTCCAGTGTCCCCAAACTGAAACTGCTCGCGATACCAACTCTCCCAAGTCCAAACAGGCGAGGAGGGAGGCGACATCAGATCCAGTGTCTGAGAGAAACGCCGGTGAAGACGGGCAGGCATAAGATAGGCAGGGTGATTTTTAAAAACTTTTTATAATGTAAAGTTAAAAAGCACCAAATTATTTTAACACCGCGCAGTCTAACAGGATCAAACCACAACTTCCTGAACTTGGAAACTGCCGCTGACCACGCTCCAGCAGCCCCCGGGATGGGCTCTCGGAGAGAAGGGAGACGCCTACGCGCCGTCCGCCCCGCGGCATCACGGGAGCTCGCCGTTGGCCGGTCCCGTCGGAAGCTTTCCACGCACCAGCAGCTGCGCAGAACTCCAGGGCGCCCATAGGAGGACTTCTGTGGAGCGCTTCACTTTCTGCAGGCAGCTCCCTTGAGGAATGCCAGTGTTTTCCGTGGAAACGCTGCCACACCCCAGGGTGTAAAACGGGACTCCGCTGTGTTCCAGTCAGGCAGGGGAGCCCGGAACGGCAAGTCATTGCACCGCGTTCCCTGAGTGACCTTATTGGCGATCACTTCCGTTGCGAGGTTTGGAATACCGGAGGCTCTTTGGAGGAGAACACCAAGAAAAGCACTTCCTGTGTCTGTTGTCAAGGCGCCGCCCTGGTGGGCCTCACAGGCGACGTTTTTGACGTCGTCCCCGCTCCCCCTTCTTGGGGGTCGCGATGTCGGGGCTCAGCCAGACGGAGGTGGAGGGCTGTCGTAATCTTCTAGGCTTTTTGGACAACGACGATATCATGGCCCTATGCGACACCATCACTAACCGCCTGGTGCGGCCTGTGGACCGCCAAGGTAAGGGTGGACCCTTCGCCCCTCTGGTAGCCGCCCCTCTCCACATCCCATAGAGACCTCAAGCTGAGGGGAACTGGGGGCCGGGGAGGAGTTTGGAGTCCGTGTTTGCGACGCCTCTCTCGCAGCTTGTCCCCGATTGTGTTTTAAGTCCTGGACAGTCTCCTACTCTGGCCCTGGGACCCGGAATCCTTAATCCGGCGCCCCTTGGCCCCTGGGGCTGGGCTGGAGTTTACGACAATGTTGCTTCCAATTTTTATCCTTTTAATTTTATGGGCGAACGCTTATTGTTCAAAGATTCAGATTACTTGAATAGTGGTTTGTTTTTTTTTAATTTCTAGGGAATTAGAGGGTTTTCCCTTTTCAGTTTGGATCAACTGAAGGATGTCAGCTGTTGCTTAGGTGTCTTGTTCTTCAAAGCTTAAGGGAAGAGATCATAAACATTTTTCATTAGTCGTCTAGGCAAAACCACCGCTATAATGAAAAGAGCAAGTACTTTGAACCCCTGTCGTTTGGATGTAAAATTTTTTCGAGATCATTTTGCATACTAAAAATTCATTATTTTCAGGGCCAGATGTACCTTCTGGTAGACTAAAGACCAAGAGTAATATTATGACTAGTTATAAATATCCCGTTTTCCGTCAGTTCGATCCTATGAGGAAATAATACAATTGCCCCTTAGGGGATCCAAAGAGCTGTTAACCACTCGGCTGTCAGTTGTAACTGGTTCATATAAAAATGTGAGGAGTAGCGAAAGCTTTTGTTTCTTTTTGTTTATCATGTGTCTAGTTTAACTTTGCTGAATTTTATTTTAAAATGTGAAAATTCCAGACGCCTGTATTGCCTTGTAGTATAGTTAACTTTCAAAAGTTTCTGCCTTTTAACACTGATTTCTGCGCTTTTAAACGGAAGTTGAAGTTTTGTATTTAAGAAAAATTATTTGAAACTTTGAACTAGAGAATTTAGACTGAAAATAGTTGTAGATTAGTTTTTCAACTTTTGTGTATTTCACATGCTGATCACCATCTGGGAAATCTCAGTGTCTAGTGGTTAAGAGCTCCCACTACTAACCTTTCTTTCGCTAGGTGCTGCTCCCTAGAAACGCTGTGGGGTAATTCTGTTCTGTGCATTACAGGATTGCTGTGAACTTGGAATCGGCTTCACAGCAGTGGGTTTTGTTTTGGTTTTAATCACTTTCAAACAATCATGATGAGTATGAATTTAAATGTCTAACACACAAAAGATAAATTTGATCTGAATGTAAATTTTAAAAAATGATTACTTTTCCCAGTATTAAAAATATTTAAATGACTTGAAGAGGCATTTCTCAGAAAAGAAAAGAAAAAAAAAACAGTGAACACATGAAAAATACTTAACCTATTTTTGTAAGCAGTGAAGAGGAATCGAAAAAGGTGAAGTGCCTTCTGTGTATCAGATTGGCAAAAAGAAAGTACAAATGTGAACTTCAAGTGTTGGTAATTAGAGGAAGCAACTCTGAGAGCTACTAGCCAGCCAGCCAGTCAAGTGCCGTCGAGTTGGAAAAGTGTATATTACACCTACCACATTGGAAACATTTTTTAAATCTTTTTTCTCCCACAGTAGAATAATCACTTACCTAGGTGTCGTGAATTATGTACCCCCAAAAATGTCTGTAGCAGTTTGATTTGGCCAGTGTTGTATGAATGTCCTATGTTGTGATTTCCTTTTCTGTAAATCCTAATCTCCACCTGCAGTTAAGGGGACAGGATTGGATTATGTTAAAGAGGATTAGTATGGGACTGTAACACCTTTGCTAAGGTCATGTCCTGAGTCACTGTAAAGGGAGTTTCTCTGGGGTGTGGCTTGTACCACCTTTCCTCTTACAAAAGCTGAGACCCAAGTAAGCAGTATTGGGAGTCTCATACCACTGAGAAAGCAGTACCTGGAGAAAAAAGTGTTTCATTTGCACTTAGGCTCCTGTGCTGACATGCTCTCAAGTCAAGGGAGGATTGATGTCAGGTACCTTCCTCTAGAACCAACAGAGACAGAAAAGGCCCGTGGAGTGGATGCCCTGATTTGGACCTGTAACCTACTTAACTGTGAGAGAATACATGTCTCTTTTTTAAAGCTGTCCATTTGTAGTATTTCTGTTAGAGCAGTGCTAGATGACTGACACACTAGGCATGTACCCTAGACCTGGCCTTTGTAAGTGTGAATGTGCCTGTGACTCTGAGGATCCTGTTTAAGTGCAGATTTGGATTCAGTAGTTCTGGAATGGATCCAGAAACTTAGCATTTCTAACCGCCTTTCAGGTAATGGTCGTGCTGCTTGTCCCTATGTTCACTGGGTGACTTGCATGAGAATGTTGAAAGGAAGGTGTCTGTAATGGGTCACAGTGCACAAAAGTCCTTGAACAGAAGAATAGCTGAATACTTTCTGATACAGGGAAATAACTGTTGTTCTGTCGTGAAAAAGAATTAACTAAAGCTGAAGGTATTGACATGAGAAACAACATTAAATGAAAAGTTGATTACAGAAGTTGTCTAAGTGAAAAGTTGATTATCGATTATTGATGCATTCAATGTATAAAACATTCAAAACATACCAAACTAAGTAATAATCTGTAGGGATTTACCATTATGTTGTGCAACTATTAAAAAAAAAGCCAGTGACTGCTAGAAACATTTAAGATAGTAGCAAGCCATGAGGTGGATGAGAAGAGAAAGGAAAGAACACAAGGAGAGATGGATTGGAGCGTCAGCAGAGTCATTACCCCGTGTCTTAAGTTCTTAAACTAAGTTATGAGTATATGGGCTTTATTTTGTTGTCATTGTGTATATCTCACATAGTACTAACATGCTGACTGTTTAAATGTGATTTTTAAAAATTAAAGGTAAAATATTAGTCCCAGTTCTGCTACCTATACAAGTATTGTTGCTGACATGTATGCTCAAGTTTTTTTTTATTCTACAGTGAGTAGATTGGAGTAAAAGATTCTTGCACACCTAAAACACTGCAATTTTATCAGTTGTTAGAAACCATTATGAATTTGGAGTTGAGGCCCTGTTGGCTTTCTTAGACAAAAAATGTATTTTCTGGTTCAAAGCTTTTTTTAAAAAACACACAGTACTTTAAAAGAAAATACGAAAATTTCACTATATGGGGGGCGAAAGGGGGAAACTAGGGGAGTTTACAGTAGGAAGGAATTTTTTAAAAATCCTATTTAAAAAATAGTCATTTCATAGAAAAGCAGTAATTCCATGCCAGCCACATCAAGCCAATTCCATGACAAGAGTTTATAAACATTATAGGCTGACCTTGGGAAAATTTACAAATGGCTCATTATGTTTTGTTAATCTGTGCAATTTTCTTTTCAGATGCCGTTCATGCAATACTTGTCTATAGTCAAAGTGTAGAAGAACTTCTGAAGCGTAGAAAAGTCCACCGAGAAGTAATTTTTAAGTACTTGGCAGCACAGGGGATGGTTATACCTCCAACTACTGAAAAACACAATCTCATTCAGCATGCACAAGATTACTGGAAGAAACAATCACAACTGAAATTGAAAGAAACATCAGAGCCACTGACAAAGAAAGAAGACATCCAACTCCCTGAAAAAGTAAGTACATTATAGTTAGCCATTGTTCTGTTTGAAATGCTTTAGTTATCTCAAATGGAGAAGGACAGGGGTTGGTTAATAATACTTTGCTGACTCTCATAGCTTGGGCTTTACTTTATTTCCTGTGCATTCTTGTAAAGAATGAAATAACAATAAAGCGAAATTTCTGATGTTTGGTAGTGCTTATAATATTCTACTGATTTTTAGAGATATTTGTGGCCCCACCAAATGGAGAATAGTGATTTATTGAAGTGTAGATGAACTTAAATACAATTTTAAGTTAGACCCTTAGTTTGTTGTAATTGTTGTTTTTGCTACAAAAGAATGCTGTTTTTAACCCTCCTTAGTTTTTAAACCTTCTTTGGTTTTTGCAAAAGTTCTCTGGGGAAAACTATAAACAACTGATGTTTTATTAACTAGGAAAAAAGCTTGTATAATAATTTCCTCTCCTTGACATTGGGTGTTCCTAATTCCTTTCTTTCTCCGCTGACTTTGAATGTTGATTGACTACTCCATAATTTGTATATTTTTTTTCATTGCCGACCACATGGTGTAAATTAATAGGGTTTTAAAATGAGAGAACTTTGCTTTTGCAGTAGGAAAGTATCTTCTAAGGGCCTATGCCTTAAAGCTTGTTATGAAGATAGAAATAATCCTGGAAGTGCCAAGCAGTTAGGTATTGAGCTCTGCAATTTCTGATGAGTAAGATTCAGTCTGCCAAAATATTTGTGTGTACATGTGTGTGTGTGTGTGTAGTTTAATTGTACTTTAGATGAAGGTTTATGGAGTAAACTAGCTTCTCATTAAACAGTTGTAACCTTGCTTTGTAACCTTGGTTGCCAACCCTGTAACGTTTCAACACTCTGTCTTTCCACATTACCAGCTTTCCTGTCCCATGGTGCCTTCTTGTCCTTGTCTCTGGGCTGGTGTGCCCACTTAGCCTTGTTTTGTTTTATAGGGTGAAACGAACCTCAGGAGTGACTTAATTACTGAGCTAAAAGAGTGTCTAGGGGCGTCAGACTAGTAAGTCGAGTCTTTTTTTTTTTTTTCAGTTGAGAGTCTTGTTCTACATTTTTCCTGGCATTCTCCAAGAACTTTTATTGTGATCCCTGTCAGAGCATTCAGTGGTGGTAGTTGAGCACCATCTAGTTTGGAGACTGTAGTACTTGTGGTCTCTGAGTCCTTTGGACTAATCTCTCCCTTGTGTCTTTGGTTTCTTTCATTTTCACTTGCTCCAGTTGGGTATCTTAGATGGCCAGTCGCAAGGTTTTAAGAACCTAATGCTGCTCACCAAAGTAGAAAGTAGAAAATTTTCTGTATAAACTGTATTATGCCAATTGAGCTAATTATTCCCCCGGACCATGGTTGTCCCCTTAGCCCAGTAATTTGGTCCATCAGGGAGTTTGGATGCGTCTTTGAAGCTTATGTGACCTTGCCTTCATTAAATTGAACTGGCTTCCCCAGTATTGTGTATTATCTTACCATTCACAAAAGTACTTATTTGTTGTCTGTTTTATGTTTTCCCCCCTTCACCCCTTCTCTCTCTCTTAACCATCAAAGAATGTTTCTTTTTGTGTATAAGTCTTTCCATGAGTTTTTATATTAGTGGTCTCATATAATATTTGTCTTTTTGTGATTGACTTTTTTTAACTCAGCATAATGCCCTCCAAATTCATCCATGTTGTGGGATGCTTTGAAGATTCATCATTGTCCTTAATCGTTGCATAGTATTCCATTATGTGTGTGTGCCATAGTTAGTGTATATAGTCATTTGTTAATGAGCATCCAGAGTGTTTCCATCTTTTTGCTATTGAGAATAATGCTACAGTGAACATGGAAAAGCATGTTTATTCACATGATAGCTCTTCTCTGGACTTTTATTGGGCTCCTTGTGCCTCTAATCAACAGACAAAGAAAGGAGTTACAATACTGGTTGGTGTGACTGATCCTGACTATAAAGATGAAATTGGACTGACATTACATAATGGAGGTAAAGAAGAGTTATGTCTGGAATAAAAGACATTCCTTAGGATGCCTCCTAGTACTACCATGTCCTGTGATTAAGGAATTGCTGCATTGTATGGTATTTCTATTTCTAACTTTTTATAGAAATGCCATATTGTTTTCTCACCTAACCATCCATAGTCTGTGAAGGAATATAATTACAAATTCATACTTACACATAACTAACACTGTATACAACTGAAAATGCATTAGCCAACTTACATCTTATGTTACATAAGTAAACAAATATCTGATACATGCATACAAAGCAGAAATACTCATAACAATTACAGTCCTCATTTCTGCAACTGGTCACATGGCTATAACTGATATTTAAAACTACCTTCTTCTACAGCCCATTCTGTATTCCCTTTGCCTTCAGCAAGTACCTCAGTTGGTCATGGTTCCTTGCCTGGTGAGGTGATCCAAACCTTCATTCTTGAAGGGTCTGGACTATTAGCAGTCATTTTGGAGTTGGGTTGCTGTAGTTTTCCATTGACCTTAATCACAGGACATGGTAGTACTAGGAGGCATCCTAAGGAATGTCTTTTATTCCAGACATAACTCTTCTTTACCTCCATTATGTAATGTCAGTCCAATTTCATCTTTATAGTCAGGATCAGTCACACCAACCAGTATTGTAACTCCTTTCTTTGTCTGTTGATTAGAGGCACAAGGAGCCCAAAATGGCCTGGTGGCAATTTTGGCTTCCAGTTCAGTGGCATCGTTGATGTGTCTCCAGGTGGCAGTGTTACTCCCTTTGGAACTAAGATATTTAGACCTGCAGAGCATGAAGTCATGGGAACAGGAAGCAAAAATCTTGCAAGTGGGTCACTGGGGGTAACAGTGAGTAGTGCCACTCCTGTTTCTGCCCCTTGATTCCTGGACCCATAAATCCTGGCTGTAGGAGAAACAGCACCATATATTGGATGCTGGTTTAGAGCATCTCCAGCCTCTTGGAGAACGTTTCCCCAACCTTGACGGTATTGCCACCTAGCTGGCAGTGTAATTGTGTCTTCAGGAGGATGTTCCATCATTCTATCAAGCCAGCTGCTTCAGGATGATGGGGAACATGTTAAGATCAGAATTCTAGATCACCAGTTATGTAGGTCCGCGGATCCCAAGCTGGCGGCGAGATGGAGCTGAGGAGGCTGGCGAACCCAGGATCATCAGGTCAGAAACAGGACTCTCAGGTGCTAGCTGTAAGGGTTGATGAATCCAGCAGCTGCTAGTGCAAGTCCAGGAACCAGACGCCAGAAGAGAGGAGGAGCTGCTGCCTATGTGAGCAGACTGGCAGTAGGTGGTAGAAGGCAGAGAGGAGAGCTGAAAGGGGAGAAGCCACCACAGGCCTCGCCCTGCCAATTGATAGGGCAGCCAAACGTGGAGTAGCCAAGTTGACATAATCCTGCCTGCCACAGCCAGGGATCACATGAATTGTCTCTTGTGTCTGTTAGCTACTTGAATGTCTTCTTTAATAGAATGTCTGTTCATTTCCTTTCCACACTTTTTAATTGGATTGTCATTTTGTTGTAGGGGTGCTGGATTTTCCTGTAGATTTTAGAGACTAAGTTTTTGTCAGATTTGTCATAGTGAAGATTGTTTACCTGGTCCATAGGTTCTGTTTTTATTCTTTTGATGAAGTCTTTTGATGAGTCTTTAAGTTTTAGAAGATCGATGGCACTTGGCTGGCTTGGCTGGCTTCCTTGAGTCTGTGTGTTGTTTGTTATGGTTTGTATCTTGTTACTGCTGTATGTTAGGGCCTCTAGCATTGATCTTAGTTTTTTTCTATGATCTTTATGAATTTGGAGTTTTGTCTTTAGATCTTTGATCCATTTTGAATTAGTTTTTGCTTATTGTTTGAGTTGTGAGTCCTGTTTCATTTATTTATTTATTTTTTTTTTGCAGAAAAACATCAAGTGTTGTCAGGATCATTTGTTGAAAAGACTGTCTTTTCCACATTTGATGGACTTTGGGCCCTGGTTGATGATCAGGTGACCATAGCTGGGTTGATTTACACCTGGGTTCAACAGTTGTGTCCCATTGGTCAGTTCATCTGTTGTTGTCACTGTACCAGGCTGTTCTCAATTACCATAGTGGTGTAGTTCTGAGGTCAGGTTGTATGAGTCTTCACACTTTATTCTTTAATAGTTTTTTACTTATCCAGGGCCTTTCCTTTTCTATATAAAGTTAATGATTAGTTTTTTCCCATCTCTTTAAAGGATACTGTAGGTGTTTGGATTGGAATTGAGTTGTACTTGTAGATTACTCTGGGTAGACTTGACATTTTCACAATGCTAAGTCTGTCTATCCAGGCTCATTTATGTAGATCTCTTGGCTTTTTGCAGTATTGTTCTGTAGTTCTCTTTGTATAGATCTTTTGCATCCTTGGTTAGATTCATTCCTAAGCTTTCTTTTATTTCTTTATTTTTGGGGGGCTATTATAAGTGGTATTATGTTCCTAATCTCCCTTTCATCTTTCTTTTTTTAGCGTATAGGAATCCAAGTGATTTTTGTATGTTTATATTGTGCTACTCTGCTGAATCTTTAATCTAATACTTTTCTTAAGGAGTCCTTTGGGTTTTCTATGTGTGGTTTCATAGTATCTGCAAATAGGGACAGCTTTACTGCTTCCTTGCCAGTTTAGATGCCATTTATTTGTTTTTCTTGCCTTGTTGTTCTAGCTGTCAGATACATTTTTATAGTAACATTTCCTTTGAAAAAGGAGAAATAATATAGTTAATTTCAATCATAATTACCCATTTCAAACATATTAGAAGTATCTTTTTAAACAGAGCGAGGATGCATATTTATTATTATTAACTATTGAAGTACAATTTATATGCATTAAAGTGGGTCCTTAAAGTACATCATTTGATGAGTTTTAATGGGTATGTATATACCTCTAAAGACTACTGTCCCAGTGAAGATCATTATATAAATCGATTTTGCCATCTGTTCATACTTAGATTTTAAGAGACTTTTTAAGCCTTGCTTTCTAAGCTGAATTTTCAGTTAAGTAGCATTGAACGCTGTAGAAGTTTGCCAGCTATTTTTCTCCTATATGAAAAAGAGTGTTTTACTGTTTATGGTTGAGTTAGTGAGTTTACATGTAGTTTCAGTTTCCACTGCTGTAATCCTTATGTTAAAACTGAGCACTAACACATGCTCAGTAGGCAAATGGGTTAACCTTGATTTTATTTTATATTAATTTTATTTACTTTAATCAACAGGTGAAAGAAGATATAAGAGCTGAAAAGGTTGATTTTCGTCAGTTGGGAAAAGAATTCTGTCACTGGTTCTTTAAGCTTCTTAATTCTCAGAATCCTCTTCTGGGACCACCTCAAGATGAATGGGGACCGCAGCACTTCTGGAATGATGTCAAGCTTAGGTTTTATTACAACACATCAGAACAAAATGTGACACACTACCATGGAGCAGAAATCGTGAGTCTTCGTTTGTTGTCGCTGGTGAAAGAAGAATTTCTTTTTCTTAGTCCTAACCTAGATTCCCATGGACTGAAATGTGCTTCTTCTTCCCATGGGCTAGTTATGGTTGGAGTCGCTGGGACTGTTCACAGAGGGAACACTTGTTTGGGCATTTTTGAACAAATTTTTGGACTCATCCGCTGCCCTTTTATGGAAAATACGTGGAAAATCAAATTTATCAACTTGAGAATTGTTGGAGAGCGTTCCCTTACTCCTGGAACATTACAGAAACCATCTGTTAAGTTTGAGCCAAGTGATCTGGAGGCCTTTTATAGTGTAATCTCTTTATGTGGTACCAATGAAGTACGACTTAATGGAAAGCAGACAGTGGATAGTGGAACTGGAGACCAAGCTTTATGTGCTGGAAATGAAGCGCTGTTGAACAAAAGAGAACTGACTTTACCTCTAAAGCAGTGAATGTCATATGTCATCATAAAAATTCTTCAGCACAGAAACTTTTCCTGATACTATGTCACTAGTATCCAATTGATTTCACTTGTGAGGACTGACATATTTTAGTTGAAATACCTTTCTTGACTACAAATTGACATGTGAATACTTGCATCTTTATACATGAGTTGTAGCAGATGTTCTGAGAGTGTAATGCAGATCATGAAATAAATCCCACTTTAGATGGTATAGCTAATGTTGTGCCTTAGAAACCAGCTAATACTTTCATTTTACTTACTGAATATTCCAATATCTACTCAGTTGGGAGAGGATTAGTGTTCAGGGCTTCATCTCATAAATTTCTCCTTTACTGTTATCTAAATTTAGATAATTTGGTATTTTACAAATGCAAGTCATTACAGTATTGTTAAAAAAAAAGATTAAATATTTTAGAGATAATTTAATGTAAACTCAGAATTCTCATTTTAAGAAACTTGAATGATGTGACATTCTTAATGCAAAAAAATCCAGTAATTTAGCAGATGCAGAAAAAGTTGCTTAAATATTTGAGAAACATTTTTCAGTTATCTGTTGTAGTTCAAGCTAACTATCCTTTATAATCAGTACTGTCTGAACTGTTTTGAACAATGATACATGCTGTTCCCCAAACAGACCTTATACTTAGCTAGGCCCCAACTAACAGTTTTTTAGAGTGTTTATATTAGCAACTTTGTACAAAAAACATACTGCTGAAATTTTCTCAATGGTCTGTCTGGTTTCTAACATTTAAGTAAAGTATTCTTTTTGGTTAAACTTGAAAAAGAGGTGACCAAAAAAAAAAAAAAAAAAAACTACAAATTTATAACATATACGTGTGTATGTGTATATATATATATACACACATGTCATAAATTAGAATTATTAAGAGCTTTTCACTCTGACTTATGTTACTATATCTGAGTTAAAAGACTGAATTGTCAGACTAATTTCATAATTGCTTTAAAGCTAAAAATCCTTGTCACCCAGCAACTGGATTTAGTCAGTAATTTCAATTTATGGAAGTGCCATTTGGAAAAAAATTTGACAGGAAAATTGTGATGTATTGTACATGTTAAATTTTACCTTTAACTCTGCTCATGGTCATCTAGGGTAGTATATATATGTATGCTGGACACAAGAGAAGACGACTTTTTTTTTTTAATTCCATGCCTCTTATGAGTAGTGCAAGTTGATATGTCTTAAAGAAAGAACTTAATAAAGGAGGGAAATGCTGTTTGCCTGTTGTAAAACTAGTGTATTGTTCAGATTTAATTTACGGTTGTCTTACTCTTAAATAATCAAGTTTTAAGCAGTTAACCAAAATAAATCTAATTTTACTTGTTACACTGTCAGTGTGATATAATTAGGTATAAAGAAAACCAACAGTTTGCCAAAGTATTATCTCTTTATACACATTCAGATCACAAGTCCTGTAGTTCTACTGAGATCATGAAAGAACAAGTAACGAAAGCCAGATTTTGTATTTCTTCTTAAGCGTGAAATATCCATTCCCAACTAAAGGATAAAACCAAACACAATTCTCATTTATTTTCTTTGTGGTGCTGATGTCAGCTGATACATTAATGTTACTGCAGATGCTGTGAATGGGCAGGGATTACTCCTAATTATGTTCATTATTGAATTTTTAAGTTTATATAAATAAGACCCAGCCAAGACTGTAATCTGTGCAGTGTGATTTTAATCACCCTTGAAAACTGGGAAGTTTCCTGATAGACCAGGCTTAAAGAACAGGGACAATTTTATTTCATGTGAATCCCCACAGCAGGATGTACACTAGGGCTTAATGTTTGAGTGGGTGAACGAATACAAAGCTGTTTGTGTATAGTGACAGAGATGTTCCTGCTTCCAGATCTTGTCTTTTTTTTTTTTCCAGTTGGTGGAGTTTGTTCACATACTTTGTTTGAACTTCTTACGTGAATTTTAAACCCTAAAATAACCTGAGATTTGGAAGAAGAACGACCTTAAATTTAAAAGCTTAGGGTTAGATCAGGTTATATTTGAGGGCCCTAAGACTACTTAGGAGCCCTAGTGGTATAATAGTTAGGCACTTTGCTGCTAAATGAAAGATTGGTGGTTTGAACCCATCAGCAGCCCCAAGGAAGAAAAGACCTGGTGATCTGCTTCTATAAAATTATAACCTACCTTATCATATGGCCGTGAGTCAGATCCCACTCAACGGCACTTGGCTGGCTTGGCTTATCATATGGGGTGACTGTGAGGCAGAGTTGATTCAGTGGCACACAACAAAAAAGAGTTGCATAGAAAATACTACAGAACATGAGTATGGGAGATGAAGAAATCTTAGAGGAAGAAAACTAGAAAGGAGAGTCATTCATGAACCCTGAAGCTTAACCAGGCCTTTGAGAAACGCCAGAAGCACACTTGGCACAGTGCAAGGACTCAGCCCTAGGTTTGCTACCAGTTCCTTAGCCTGTGTTGAGCAGTGGCAGGGATCCAGCTTTAGGTCTCTGTCTTGCTTTGTTAAACTCATCTGGTATTTGCAGAGTCTCTGGAGTATGGCAGTAAAGAACACAGTCCTCCACATTCACAGTGATGGGAGCATCTGGGCTTTATTTGTTGTAAGCTAATTTCTGCAGTGTAAGGAACGGTATACATCATTAAGTATCCTTTGTGTTAAAAGAAAAAAGTCAAATGACGGTATTTTATTACCAACTAGAATGCTAAAAACATTTTTGTTTCGTATGTCTCATTAACTGTGTAAAAGTTAATTTGAAGAAACTAATGAATAATACTGGAAGCCTTGGTGGTGTAGTGGTTAACTGCTACATCTGCTAACCAAAAGGCGAGCAGTTTGAATCCATCAGGTGCTCCATGGAAACTTTTTGGAGCAGTTCTGCTGTGTCCTACAGGGTTGCTAGGAGTCAGAATTGATTCAATGGCAGTGGGTTTGGTTTCTAGTGGAATAATACTAGAGAAGAATATAAAGAATGGGGTTTTATAAAAATGATGATCAGAAACATAACAAAGTGACTCTTAGGGCTAAGATCACAGAAATGAATGAAACCATACCTGAACATTATTGTCATTTTCATAAATTTAAAAACTCTTTTGTTCACTGGTTCTTAATCTGGGTTTGGGATGGAGGGGGTCATATACCTTTGAACAAATTGATGAAAGCTATGTTCTTTCTCTCCAGGAAGAAAATACATTTTTCACATAGCATTACAGTTTTTGCATACTTCAAGTTCGTGGACCTCTCCTTAAAGCACACCTCTGTGAGTCTTGTGAAAACAAAACAAACCCACTGCTATTGAGTCGATTCCAATTCAGAGCAGCCCTATGGGACAGAGCAGAACTGCCCCATAGAGTTTCCGAATATATTCAAACTGCCCACCTTTTGGTTGCCAGTTGTAGCACTTCACCACTACACCACCAGGGTTTCCAGTGTTATCAGGTGCTGTCAAGTTGGTTCCAACTCTTAGTGACCCTATAGGTCAGAAGAGAACTGCAGCATAGAATTTCCAAGGAGCGCCTGGTGGATTTGAACTACTAACCTTTTGGTGAGCAGCTGTAGCACTTCACTACTACACCACTGGGATTTCCAATACAGAACCTTGTATTTGATGTTAAACAAGACTGCCACAGTAGTTACGTTTTCCCCATACTGCTGTATTAACATTGTCAGAGTCCCTAAGCCGGGAACGTAAAACTTTCCTAAAAATGAAAGGGTGGCCGCTTCAGAAAATTGTGCTTTTGATAATTGTTGCTTGTGGATTTTGTTTTTCAAAAGATATTAGACATGAAGACAAGACCTGCAGAAACAGTGCTGCGGAATGCTGACATTAATTCAGAATTAATTTGGTTTTGACAAGACCAATGAAATACACTTTGGAAGACTTGTTGAAAATGTAAACAGAAAAAAGAAATTCTCCAGCTCTTTCTGTAAAAACTTTATCCAGAAAAGATGTTTTCTTATTTAGTAAACATTGTGTATCACTAATTTATTTTGTTGAAGTATTTTAAAAATATGAGCCTTTCTTCTGCGGGGTCTGTGTGTTAAGCTTCCTACTGTAACTACCCCCACCCAACTCTTGGTACATGCTCAGTTTGGATGCAGATAGCACAGCTGTCTTAGTGAAGGAAAGCAAGACTTGCTTGGATCTGTTTCCTTTTAAGCTTGTTTGAGACTTATTTATTGAGCATCTGTTATTTGTAAGTACAAGACAAAATAGTAGACTACTCACCTGGTGTTGGCAATGGTTAAAAGCTTGGCTGCTAACTGAAAGATCAGCTGTTGGAACCCAACAGCAGCTCCAAGGAAGAAAAAAAGACCTGGTGATCTGCTCTTGTCAAGACTATAGCCAAGGAAAGCCTGTGAGGCAGTTTTGCTCTGTCCTGTAGGGTGATTATGAGTCAGAATCTACCCAGCAATACACAACAAGAGGCTAAATAATTTGTTTGGACAATGCTATGTTGAGGTCAAATCGCAAATCTCTTGGTTAGGTGTCTGGAAGGAGAAAACTTTTTTTTAAAAAAATGCCCTTTTTAGAAAAATGAGGAGAGATCCTTAACTTTACGTGATCAAAAAAAAAAAAATAGAATTGAAACTAATTAGCCTAAGTGGCTGCAGCTAGTCATACCCATACACTGTTAGATGTTTTCACAGATCACTTTAATATGGAATTGAAAGGAAAGGTTTCATTATTTTATCAGAATATGCTAAATTTTGGATTTCATTTTTGTTTCTAGTAGGAAGTCTTTCAGTAAAATGAAGATACCGTGAATTATAAACCTCAAAATATAAAACCAGAAACTCCAAAACTGTGTTAATCATAAAGTGTTAATAGAATCGTTGACCTCAAATTTGGGACCTCTTAAATTCTCTTCCAGTACTACTGGTTGCTCTTTGTAGTGAGACAAGTAGTGAAGAGTTTTGGTTAGCAACTGTTGGTATACACTCTGTCAAGTATGATTATTTACATTTGAATTGATAAAGATTGAAGGAAAATTACTCACTGCTAACTCCCCTGCTTGCCTGATTTGATGTTTTGCAAGGCAAAAGAAAAAAGAAAAAAAATCATAATATTTACAGAAGCGGGTTTTTTTGGTAAGCATTAGTGTCATAAGTTTACAGTAATCTTTTCCATCTCATCTTTTACTGTACTAATGATTATTATCAGACTTAAAATGTTCTCAGATTGTTACATTTAAGTTTTTGTTGCCTGTCTAAATAGATTGTTAATTTCTGATACCAGTGGTTCTGACTGATCTTCCTTCCTGTTTGCCTTGCACAGAATGAAGCAATAAGTAAATTCTTAATTTGCTTACTGTAATGCCACTTTTCTGTGTTCTTTACTGCAGTGACTCATACAGTCCTGCAGACAGCTGAATAAGGTGGATACTGTTATCACTCTTACACAGGAAAATGGTTGAATAACTTCCCAAGCTTCACAGCTAATGGTGGAGCCTGGATAGGAAGCCAGTACAGCCTCAACGTCTATGCGGTGACCACTACACTGCACTGCCTCTTACATATGGTAGTTTTAGGTAAATCCTTTTTGACTGATCTTCACTATGAAGATTATCATTTATTGTCACTAATTTCCACAGTAAAGCTACCTTTATTCTTTATTGTTTATCTAAATACAGAACAGAGCCATTAATTCATCCTGTCCTCCACTTGGAAACCCTGATGGCATAGTGGTGATGTGCTACAGCTGCTATCTAAGAGGTCGGCAGTTCACATCCACCAACACTTGGAAACTGTGGGGCAGTTCCACCCTGACCCTATGGGGTTGCTGTGAGTCAGAACCGACTTGATGGCACCGGACAACAACAACTCCACTTGGAAACCCTGGTGTCATAGTGGTTGAGTGCTACTTCTGCTAATCAAAAAGTCAGCAGTTAGCATCTGCCAGACACTCCTTGCAAACTATGGGATGGTTCTGCTTTGTCCTACAGGGTAGCTATGAGTTAGAATTGACTCAATGGCAATGGGTTTTTTGTTGTTGTTGTTTTTATACTCTACCTGTGATTATGCCTCTTGAGTTGCTCATTTAGTGATTTAAAACATGGACAAAAGATGCAGAATGCTTATCATGATGATACTATGTATGAAAAATGAAAACTGGTAATGACATTTCTGAAACACGCCATCTCGCCACAACCTCTAACTCTTTTTCCTGTTTGTAACACCACTGCACTTCCTTTGTTTGATTCAGTTTCCTGCCAAGCCCAGATAGTAGTCTCTACTGTATTGTTTTCTGTTCCAGCTGCTGCTGTACTCAGATTGTCCTTGCCTGAACTTTCCCTTATTTTGATAGTTTCTTGTTCACATATCTTCCATATTTGTGACATTAAAATGTTATTAAAGTACAACTTTGACTATATCTTTCATGCTCAGAAATTTCAAATGTAATGCATTCTCTCCAATATGAGGTCCAGATCTGGCTTTCATCATCATTCTATGTGATCCCTTCATTTTCACATATTTGGTCCAGAGACTCTCTAGTACAAAGCAGTCTTTGTCTTTATCCAGGGCTTACTTGTATTTCTGCTTTTTTTCCATGTTTATCTAAAATTGCATAATTTTTATTTTTTGTCTTAGGCAATGTGATCATATATTACAGAAGGAAAAGGGCTGTGATTCAAATGGAGCTACTTAAGTGCTACGGAATCAATTCTGACTCATAGCAACCTTATGCACAACGAAAGGAAACACTGACCAGTCCTGTACCATTGTCACAATTGTTGTGTTTGAGCCCATTGTTGTAGCCACTGTGTCAATCCATCTTGTTGATGGTCCTGTTATTCTGTGATCCTCTGCTTTACTAAGCATGCAGTCCGTCTCCAGGGACTGGAGTAACTGGAAGTTTCTGCAAGAAGTCCAGAATATTTCCTCTAGATATTCTGTGCACATTGTATCATTAGTCAAGAATAATCTTTCCCTGGCTTCTTGGATGTCGACTTCATTTTCATCATTGAGGACTTGGCTTATATGTTGTCTCTCCTCTAAGTATATGCTTTTGTTATTATTCATCAGAGTACCTAACATTTGCTTTAGTCATAACCCTTAAAATATTATTTGTTAATTTACTAACTATGTCTCCTAGATTTTAAGCTGAGAGCAGAAACCATAACAGTTTAATTTACATTGTATTCCTTTGCCTTGCACGGAGATTAGATATATATTAAAAATATAAATACAGAAGTGAGTGGTATTGTCTATCCAGGGTCTTATGTATTCCTAGTCCTTTGCCAGTGTATTCAAGACTATACTTAGCAAGCATATTCAGTGTTCAACAACTACATATTTCATGAATAAGGCCAAAGTTATCTTTCTGAATGATATGTGAACCCTAATACAGTCAGCAACATTCTTTTCTAGACAGAATTATTGAAGCAACGTTATACTTGTATAAAGAAAAAACTGAGGCCCCAAAAGTTCAGTAACAGTTTCGCTGGGGAATTTTTTTTTTCTGCTTTTGTTTTTTTTGTTTGTTTGTTTCATTTTCCTTTTGAACTGCAAAACCTGTTTTTCGTTGCACTTTGTTTGCAGTCTGATTTCTGCTAGTAACTTACTTTGAAAGAACTATTTAATTTCTACTTCTCAATTTTTTAACCTGTAAAAATGAACCCTTTCTATTAGGTGATATTTAAGTTACTTGGTTTTGTGATAGCATGCCTTCTCAGCAATAAAACAATATTTTTGTAAAGGGTATCTGTAGTTTCTGGTTGAGGAAATTAAATTCTGTATTCATCATAATCTTTCAAAGACATTTTACTTTTAATTTTCCTGAAGTATGTATGTAGACACTTTTAAGTATATGCATGTGTATTTCTATGCACACAGGGAGGAAAAAAAGTATGAAAATACTCCACAAGATAACTAGGATAGAAAAAGAAAAATACAAAGCTTAAGTATTTTTCTATTTTCTAATCACTAGAACTTCTGAAGATATTTGAAGTTACTGTTCTGTAAAACTTTTTTTTTTTGCCTTGTGGAATTTTTTGTAATGTATTTCCATGTTTTGCTCAAGAGGTTTGTAGAAAGCCAATAATATTTACTAAAAACAGAATAAACACAGTTGATGTATCCTAAGAGATTAGAGCAATAGGATTTGGCACCCATTTAAGAGTGACCTTGGGAAAAAGCGGCATATTTAGAACAGACTTTCTATTAGACACATAGGTCTGGGTGAGTGCTGCTACCAAAGTCATTCAAGTTATTCCTGGAGTTAATGTGTAGCAAGGACAGGACTTTGCTGCACTGACTGCACTGACAGGAATAGTACAGGTTTATGATTGAAAAAGGAAACCCTGGAGGCATACTGGTTAAGTGCTATGGCTGGTAACCAAAAGGTTTACAGTTCAAATCTGCTAGGCACTCCTTGGAAACTCTGTGGGCCAGTTCTACTCTGTCCTCTAGAGTCACTATCAGTAGGAATCAGCTGAGTGGCAGCAGGGTAATAGAAGAACCTCGAGTGCAGAAATGAGACAACAGTGGAAAAGTAAGCTTGTCAAGGGTTTTAATGGCTTGTACTGGCAACAGAATGACTAAAATCATGACATAACAGTAGATTCTCAGGAATTAAAACTGCAGAATAAGCCATAATTTTCATTCTAAGGACATACCTTATGATAGAACAAGAGTTTAAGATTGAGAAAGAAAAATGGACTTTAAGTAATGTATCCATGTTTTAACTTTAAAAGTTCTTTCCATCTGGTATACTTTTATTGAGCACTTGGATATGCTACACCCTTTACCAGAAGACACTTTGTACACAAAATGACTTGTTTCTTCTGCTGTCTTAATTTTTTTCCTTGTGTAAAATAATACTGTTTAATAAAGAGTTTATTAGCAGTTGCTTCTCTGATTTCTGGCTTTGTAACTGTTGGCGTCTTTTGCTACTTCTCTAAAACCCTGACCTTTGACTAGAGTGGTACTTCTAAAACAGTGGTGATCCTTGCTGCTCTGGTAAATAGTTTGCCAGTTTTAGAGGGGAAAAAAATTCACACAAATAGTTTTTTTCTTTTTTTCTTACATAGTTTCCATATGTTTTGCAGATTTAAAATTTAAGGTGATTTTTGTTAAAAAAAAATTTTTGTTAGGTTTTTAACAATCTTATCTTCTTAAAGGTTGCAGATGTGTTATCTCCAAAGCTATGGTTTGAGGAGTTTATCCAGCCTCAGTCGTTCCGGAAAGCCAGGATTCTATGACAGCTTGAAGTTCTCTGCATTTTTTCTCCCTTTATAGCAGGATTCTTGTATAAAATCTTATTTTAAAAGCAGCCTTTTAAATAAAAGATATGTAATTAATATTTTTCCCGAATAAGCACATCTCAACATAAGATTTGTCATGCAAGGTGGAGAAAAGACCAAAATTACAAGGACTGTGCTGGTCAGTTTACCTCAACCAACACAAGGTTAACAGGGTGTTTGTTTTCACTAATTTAAGCACTTTCCTTTTTTTGTGTGTCCATGGTTTTTATTGGGGGTTTATTACATAGACATGATGAATTGAATAATTAGTCATTTTTTTTGTCTTTTGTTAGGCTTTAGATGAAGGTTTGCTGAACAAATTAGTTTCTCAGTAAGCAGCACACATACTGTTTTGTGACATCGGTTGCCAACCCAGTGACATGTCAGTGCCTTCCCCTTCTCAGCCCTGGGTCCCCACTTCCATTCGTCCAGTTTTCCTGTCTTCTCAAGCCTTATTTTGCCACTGGACTTGTGTGCCCATTTAGTTTTAGAACATGATTGAGCTATATGTATTATTGTTTGTTTTATGGACTTGCCTAATCTTTGGCTGAAGAGTGAACCTCAGGAGTGACATCAGTACCGAGTTAAAAGAGTATTCCAGGGCTCCTGTGTTTCTAGGGCTTATTAAATTTACATTTTATGGTACTGTTTTCTTATATCCTCAAGTCAGGAAAAATAAAAATGATGCCAATCACAAAAGCTATTACCTACCATTCATACTAATATCATAATGTAAGAAGAGGAGATAAATGTGAATATATAATTAAGGTCTCTATGTTCCCAGCAAGAGATTCTGTATGTTTTCAAGACATCAGCTGAAACAGATAAAGTGAATTAGGAAGGAGAAGGAGGACCGTCTGAATGTTTTCTTTTTTTTGTTGGGGGTATGTAGCGCTGTGCTGCAGTCCATTCACCAATAGCGCGTAGCCTGCCAAATATTTGCATATCATCATCAAAGCTTTCACATCATTTTAAAAAAATGCTGTTGAAAATATATATAGCAAAACATGTAACGGTTTAGCCATTGCTATTTTATTGCTTTTTTATAATGTTCTTCAAGTTGTGCAAGCATCCTGGGCCTCATTTTCCAAGGCATTCCTTAGCTGTTTAACATAACTTGCCCTAAGTTTCCTATCTAACCTTTCAAGTTGCTGTTGTCAGCTTTATCCCATATACATCTCCAAAAAAGCACAATGCTTAAAGCAGACATTCCTTTTTAATTAAGGTAACCTGTTGTTTGGTTTAAAGAAAACTTTGAGGATATTTTTAAACTTTAAGCATTATCTCCAGGGCAATAGTTTGAGGGGTTAATCCAGCCTCAGCAGCTCTAGAATGCCAGGATTCTATGAGAATTTTAAATCCCCTTCCGTGTTTTTCTTCCTTTATATCAGAATTCTTCTATAGAATCTGATTTTTGAAACACTCATTTAAATAAAAGATACAGTTATGTAATTAATGTTTTTCCAGAATAAATATAAGATCGTGCATCTCAGCATAAAATTTATGCAAGATAGAGACAGGACCAAAATTATGGATGTATTACTCAAAGTCACATTCCTTGGAACCAAGTATAAGACACTATTCCTAAGAAATGTGTAGAAACAGTTTCAACATTATTAACAAATAGAGAATAAAAATTTTTGTAAGTTCTATGAAGAAGAAAATTGCATTAATGTAAGTGATAGGTGGCAATGTGAAAGAACAATTCCTATCATGAGTTCTAGGAGATATTTTGCAAACAAAGCCACTCACATGCAGCCAGTGAATCATTATTTGGCCTATGTATGTTAACAGTTATCAGTGACAAGTCCTCAGCAACTTTTTTGGTTTATTCCTGAAAACTCATAAAAGTAGAAAACAAGATTACACCAGGAAATAAAGGTTTGCTGTAGACTAGAAAGACTGCATTAGACCTGTGTGGAAAGCAGTGAAGGTGGTTTTTAGGTAAATAAAAGGGTTGTACAAAAAGCCAATCGACACAACCCTCACAAGAGAGAACAGTCATTTGTCAACAATAAGTGGTCAAGATGTTAATTGAATGAAGGGAATAAAAAAATACAATCTTGACTACTTAAATCTACATCTTTTTTGTATTGCGGCTTGCAGAACAGGAGCCCTAGTGGTGCAGTGGTACAGTGGTACAGTGGTACAGTGGTACAGTGCTTGGCTGCCAACCAAAAGTCAGTGATTTGAACCCACCAGTCACTCCAAAGGAGAAAGATGTGGCAGTCGGCTTCAGTAGATTTACAGCCTTGGACACCTTACAGAGCTGTTCAACTCTGTCCTGTAAGACTACTAACGTTCAAAATCGACTCAGTAGCAGTGGGTTGGGGTTTCGTATGAAGAAGTGGCTAAGAAGTATAAAACTTTTCCTCTTGTACTGCCTGTTTAAAAAGAAAGACATTCATTCACAAGAGGTTTTGAGAAATAGATTTTTAAAACATTTCTTTGAGATATTGTTAATACTAATACAGATCCTTGATTTTAGGTACCTTGCTTAAGTGATGTGTAAACTGATCTCTCCACTTTCTTGGCCATCCAGGTGTATGATGTTCATTTTGATGGTAACCAAACACCAGATCAAATCCATTGTGGCCAAGTCAGTTTCAGCTCGTAGCAACCCTGCAGGACAGAGTAGAACTGCCCTCACAGAGTTTCCAAGGAGCTTCTAGTGGATTTGAACTGGTAACCTTTATGGATAGCAGCTGTGGCTCTTAACTGCTACACAACAAGGGTTTCCAGTTTTAGTAGTAAGAAGATCAAACTGTTTCAACTCTTGTACAAATAGCTCAGTTCTACAAAGCTTCATTTCTTCCCCTACCATCCCATTTTCTTGGATTGCTGCAAAAGAATAACAGTGTATTTTGAGATTTATTTGAAATCACATCTAAATGCTGCAGCATAACACCAAGGAATACTTTCCTGAACTGAATGCAAAGGATAGATGTTTAACAACATCTCAAAAGGTGAAAAACTAAACTTTCTAGGTTTGATTGTGACAGTCATGGATTCACTTGTGTCCCCTTTAAAATGTGTTGTCAACTTGTGTAGGCCGTGATCCCCAATATTGGGTGGTTGTCTTCCATTTTGTGATTGTTATTTTAAGTTAAAGAAGAAAAGGGTGAGAGCATAACACACCTAGTCTGTGACGCAATGTAAGGGCAGTTACCCTAGGGTGTGGCCTGCACCACCTTTATCTCTCAAGAGATGAAAGGAAAGGTAAGTGAGCAGAGAGCTGGGGACCATATCCCACTAAGAAAGCACTGCCAGAAGCAGAGCACATCCTTTGGACCTGGGATTCCTATGCTGAGAAGCTACTGGTCCAGAGACAGACTGATGCCAAGACTTTCCTCCGGATTCAACAGAGAAAGCCTACTCCCGGAGCAGACTCACTAAATTTGGACTTGTAACCTACTAGACTGTGAGTGAATAAGTTTCTCTTTGTCAGAGCCATCTATATGTGGTATTTGTTTTAACAACACTAGATAACCAAGACAGCGAATTGGTGTCTAGAGGGTGACTGAAAGTAGTTTTCAGTGAGAAAGTGACATCATAATTTCTAGGCCCTTTTTTGATCTCACTAGAATTATCCAACACCATCATAAACACTTGCTGCCATTTCTCAGGGATTATAATTACATGTCAATATTTTCCAGCTTAGTATTAATAAAGAGTAGAAGAAAGTAAACAGATGTAACATTTGATCTATTGCTCAGTTCATTTGGGGGGCACTGAAGTGTTCTCTGGGAGTTGGAATCAACTCAACCAAAGTGGGTTTTGTTTGATTTTGAAGGTGTATATATTCCTTGTGAAAAGATTGCAAAAATGCCATCGATTTAATCATTTTTAATGTTGAAAATATTAGGATGCTTTTCAAATATCCAAATCCAGTTCAAATATTCAGTGATGATATGAAGAAATGCTGTGTACAGTGAAACCTCTGAGAGCCAGAACTAGACTCATTATTTTTTCCAAGCCTCAAAAGTTTTCCCTCTTTAACAGATCACAGTCACCACTTTTCTGTTGCTGTTTATGTAGTGGAAACCCTGGATGCATAGTGGTTAAGTGCTATGGCTGCTATCCATAAAGCTGACAGTTCAAATCCATCAGGTACTCCTTGGAAACTCTAGGAGCAGTTTCACTCTGCCTTATAGGGTCAATATGAGTCACAACTGACTTGACAGCAGTGGGTTTGGTTTTGGTTCTCCAATTAGTGGAAAATACTTGCGTTTTCCTTTTCTTGGAGCCCTGGTGGTGTAGCGGCTAAGAACTACCATTGCTAACCATAAGACTAGCAGTTCAAATCCACCAGCTGCTCCTTGCAAACCAGATATAGAGCAGTTCTACTCTATCCTACAGGGCTGCTATGAGTTGAATTTGACTTGACAGCCCTGAGTGGTTTGTTTGTTTGTGTTTTCCCTCTAACTAGCTTCTTACACAGGTTCCAACTTCTACAGATTTTACTGTAAATGAATAAAGCTTGGAGCATAATCCTCAAGAACTACTATTATGAATTGAAAATATGATTTATCACTAAATTAAAAATTGTGGTCAGCCTTTTTGTAATACCAAAAACTTGATAGTCCTCACATGTACCAAATGCCTAATAAATAGTTCATAAATGGAAAGTGTGAGCATATTACTATATATGTCAAATATACCAGCACAACCTTTTGGTAAGACTATGCTGAACTGATTGCTTTCTGTGGGAAAGGAGAACATCACTAACAGATTTTGAAACTGTCTTGGAGGAAAAAAGTCAGGGTTAGTATATATTTTGAATCTGAAACTCAATTAAAGGAAGATCTTTCAGTGTGGGTTGTGGTGATATGTCTTCATTACAATTAGCTAAAGATGATGAATTACAGTTTATGATTTGTAAGAAGAAGAGTTGATGGATCCTTTTGGCAACTCCTGTAATAAGTTATTCACCTGAGCATGAATCTTCTGGACTAGTCTATGGTAATAGAGACAATGGAATAGTAAAGCCATATTAATGTAGACTATTAGAGTTTGAGGTCCACAGGATCTTGACCAAGAGGAGACTGACAGTTTTCAAAGAACATGTCAAGTTATGAAGTTAAATCAACATTATTTTAATGGTAGCCAATAACACATTTGTGTAGATAGAAATTCAAGTGGTTCTCCTAACATAGGTCTTACTTTTCCTAACATTTTGGTTACAGTCTAAGCTAATCCTTTATTTATTAGGTATAGGCTCTCAGCAGGGGAACACATGACTTCTACAGTATATCCAGTTTAAAAAAAAAGAACTACTATAGAGTACATCAATGAATGAACTGCATCTCTGTTACATGGACTCACATCACTGAGGTTAAAAAGAACTATGAAGACCCTTAGTCACTTCTCCTTGGACTAAAGTTGATTCATTTTTAACATGTAAACATGTGGACACGCTCACGATCATTAGCTATTGAAGAAATTCAAGTCAAAACTACAATGAGATACCATCTCGACCCAACACAGTTGGCCATGATCCAAAAAAAATGCAAAACAACAAATACTGGAGAGGCTGTGGAGAAACTGGAACTCTCCTGCACTGTTGTTGGGATTGCAAAATGGTGCAATCTCTTTGGAAAGCAATCTGGCACTTTCTTAAAAAGCTGGATATAGATATACTATTTGACCCAGTAATTCCACTGCTCTGAATATATCTTACAGAATCAAGGCTATTCACACCAACTGATATATGCACATAAATGTTTGTTGCAGCACAGTCCACAATAGCAAAAAGATGGAATCAACCCAGATGCCCAACAACAGAGGAATGGATAGGTAAACTATGGTATATGTACTCAGTGGAACACTGTGAAATGATAAGGAGCAATAATGATTTTTGGAAACATCTTATAATCTGGTTTCAACTGGAGTACAATATGTAGAGTTAAAGTAGTCAGCGACAAAAAGACAAATACTGTATGAGACTCCTACAATAAGAACTTAAAAACAGACTCATACATAGAAGAAAAGACTCTTTGATGGCTGCAAGGATGGGAAAGGAGGGCGGGGGGAAGGTTTAGATTAGATAGTTGATAGAAATTTGGTTAGGTAAAATCTGTGATAGCACACATTAGAAAGAAGATCAATACTAACTGGACTTCAACATAACATGATTACTCCTCTCATCTTAATCCCATATTGCAAAGACACAGTAGCTGGGGTGGGGGGCCGGGGACCATGCTGTAAGGTGAAATCAAGGCCAAATTGGCATAACTAGCATTTTGCTAAGAGAGTCTTCTGCACCCCACATTGGTGAGTAGAGTCTGGGCTCTTAAAAGCTTCCAAGCTGTCATCTGAGGGTACAGCAAATGGTCCCAACTCAGCAGGAACAGATGACCATGAAGGACCAAAATGACATGGGGGAAAGAGAACCCAGAAGACAGAGAGAACCATGTGAGTGGGTGACTACATCAACTTGTGACCGGAAGAACTGGATGGTGCCCGGCCACCACCAGTGATAGCTGTGATGGAGCTCTCAAAGTTGAGTCTCACTGGCAACACAAAATAAAAAGGGGTACATCCTGAGATCTCCACTAAAAGACCACAAGTGATGGTCCAGGGGCCTAGGAGTTTCCCTGGGAGCATGGTCCCTGGCCCTGATGCTGCCCAGTCCATAAATCATAATGAATGTCAACTCTTTGGTCAGGAATGGATTGGACTTCAAGACACAGAGTTACCATATCTTGTGTGCACTTTATGGTTCTGTGCTTCCATAGAATGTCATCCTGATGACCGCTTACTGGATGCAAGGGAATGGGTGGAGAGGAGGGGATAGGAGATTGTTGGAAGGATAAGACATATATGGAGCAGAGAGGAAGAGTGTGCTGTCACCAAGCAGGGAGAGCAGTGGGAGCTGCATATTGGTAGGCATGCAAATTTATATGGGAATGTACATTTTCACTCAGTCATAAAAAAAAAAAAAACAGAAACAAACCAGTTGCCCTGAAGTCAGTTCCAACTCACAGAGGCCTCATACGTGTGAGAGTAAAACTGTGCTCCATAGATTTTCAACAGCTAAAGTTTTGCAAGTGGATCACCAAGCCTTTATTCTCAGGCACCTTAGTACAACCTAGCATGCTAATTTAACACACCAACCAGGGACTACTAATCTGCAATTGCTAATCTGCTTTCTGTCTCTGCATTTGCATTCTGGATATTGTATATACATAGAATCATACAGTGTGTGGCCTTCTGTGTCTAGCTACTTTTGCTTAGCATATCTTCAAGGTTCATCCATGTTATAGCATTTGTCAGTATTTCACCCTTTTTTATGGATGAATAATATTCCATTCTATGGATATACCACATTTTATTTATCCATTTGTCAGTTGATGACATTTGAGTTATTATCACCTTTTGGCTATTGTGTATAGTGTTGCCATAAACATTTTTGCATAAGGCTTTTTAAATACTTCATTTAGTTCTTCTGAATGTATACTTGGGAGTGAAATTGAAGCAGTGCTCACCTATATTCTTTCAACTTTGCTTTAACCCCAAATCAAACCTGCTGCTGTTGAGTCAATTCTAATTCATGATGACCCTATAGACAGAGTAGAAGTCCTCCATAGAGTTTCCATGGAGTGCCTAGTGGGTGTGAACTGCCACTTTCTGGTTAGCAGCCATAGCAGGGTTTCCTTACTCTTATTTCAGATAAAATAATATTTTACTGGCAGATATTGCCAAAACATTATTTTAGTTTGAGTGTAATTTGTGTATACATAAGTCAGTTACAGTAATTAGTTAAAATATTCTTAAATAAATAAGTAATTGAAAGGAGTCATTTATGAAACAGTGCTATGGACATGAAAAAAGAAGTGTAACAAATTTAATTCATAATTTGATTTCTAATTTCAATGGGACTGTGCATATATTGGCAATAGTGGTGGCATACTGGTTAAGTACTACAGCTGCTAACTGAAAGGTTGGCTGTTAAAATTTACTAGGTACTCCTTGGAAATGCTATGTTGTTGTTAGGTGCTGCGGAGTGGGTTCTGACTTATACTGAACCTGTGCGCAGCAGAAGGAAACACTGCCTGGTCCTGCACCTACAATCATTTTTATGCTTAAGCCTTTCACGGCAGCCACTGTGTCAGTCCATCTTGTTGAAGGTCTTCCTGTTTCTCAGTGACCCTCCACTCTTCCAAGCATACTTTCTCTTCTTTCTATCTGTTCTTAATCTTAAGAAACTCAAACTTTCTCTTTTCACGGTCTCGTTGTCTTAGAGAAGTAGATTTCTTTCTGTGAAAGTGATGTTTTCACAATGCTAAGTACTACCAACTCCATGAACAACGTAGATTATGCCAGTTATCTAAGTCTCTCTTATTGTAGTTATAGCTGGGAGTTCTCTGTGAAAACCTCTGTAACTTCTATGGGTAGAAGAATCACTATGTACTTTCTTATTTTTCTATGTGTTCTTAATCTTAAGAAACTCATACTTTCTCATTTGAGAGTCTCATATCACAGAAGTACATTTCTTTCGGAATAAGTGATGTTTTCACAATGCTAAGTACTCCCAACTCCATGAACAACATCAATTTTCCCAGTTATCTAAGTCTCTCTTATTTTCTTCCAGTTATAGCTGGGAGTTCTCTGCGTAAACCTGCGTTAACTTCTATGGATAGATGAATCACTACGTACTTTCTATTGTTTCTACCTGTTCTTAATCTTAAGAAACTCAAACTTTCTCTTTTCACTGTCTAGTTGTCTTAGAGAAGTAGATTTCTTTCTGCGAAAGTGATGCTTACACAACGCTAACTACTACCAACTCATGAACAACGTAGATTATGCCACTTATCTAAGTCGCTCTTATTTTATTGTAGTTATAGCTGGGAGTTCTCTGTGAAAACCTCTGTAAATTCTCTGGGTAGGAGAATCACTGTGTACTTTGTGTTGTTTCTATCTGTTCTTAATCTTAAGAAACTCATACTTTCCCTTTTCACTGTCTCGTTGTCTTAGAGAAGTAGATTTCTTTCTGCGAAAGTGATGTTTTCACAATGCTAAGTACTAACAACTCCATGAACAACATAGATTATGGCAGTTATCTAAGTCTCTCTTATTTTGTTGTAGTTATAGCTGGGAGTTCTCTGTGAAAACCTCTGTCACTTCTCTGGGTAGAAGAATCACTACGTACTTTCTCTTGTTTCTATCTGTTGTGAATCTTAAGAAACTCAAACTTTCTCTTTTGACTGCCTCGTTGTCTTAGAGAAGCAGATTTCTTTCTGCCAAAGTGATGTTTTCACAATGCTAAGTACTACCAACTCCATGAACAACGTAGATTATGCCAGTTATCTAAGTCTCTCTTATTTTCCTGTAGTTATAGCTGGGAGTTCTCTCTGTAAACCTCTGTAACTTCTCTGGGTAGATGAATCACTATGTACTTTCTCTTGTTTCTACCTGTTCTGAATCGTAAGAAAATCAAACTTTCTCTTTCCACTGTCTCGTTTTCTTAGAGAAGTAGATTTCCTTGTGCGAAAGTGATGTTTTCACAATGCTAAGTACTACCAACTCCATGAACAACGTATATTATGACAGTTTTCTAAGTCTCTCTTATTTTCTTGTAGTTATAGCTGGGAGTTCTCTGTGAAAACCTCTGTAACTTCTCCAGGTAGAAGAATCACTACATACTTTCTCTTGTTTCTATCTGTTCTGAATCTTAAGAAACTCAAACTTTCTCTTTTCACTGCCTCGTTGTCTTAGAGAAGTAGATTTCCTTCTGCGAAAGTCATGTTTTCACAATGCTAAGTACTACCAATTCCATGAACAACGTAGATTGTACCAGTTATCTAAGTCTCTCTTATTTTCTTGTAGTTATAGCTGGGAGTTCTCTGTGAAAACCTCTGTAACTTCTCTGGGTAGAGGAATCACTATGTACTTTCTCTTGTTTCTATCTGTTCTTAATCTTAAGAAACTCATGATTTCTCATTTGACAGTCTCGTATACAGAAGTACATTTTTTTCCGAGAAAGTGAAGTTTTCACAAAGGTAAGAACTCCCAATTCCATGAACAACGTAGATTTTGCCAGTTATCTAAGTCTCTCTTATTTTCTTGTAGTTATAGCTGTGAGTTTTCTGTGTAAAACCTCTGTAACTTCTCTGGGTAGAAGAATCACTATGTACTTTCTGTTGTTTCCATCTGTTCTTAATCATAAGAAACTCAAACTTTCTCTTTTCACTGTCTCGTTGTCTTAGAGAAGTAGATTTCTTTCTGCGAAAGTGATGTTTTCACAATGCTAAGTAATACCAACTAAATGAACAACGTAGATTATGCCAGTTATCCAAGTCTCTTATTTTCCTGTAGTTGCAGCTCAGAGTTCCCTGTGAAAACGTTTGTAACTTCTCTGGGTAGAAGAATCACTGTGTACTTTCTCTTGTTTCTATCTGTTCTGAATCTTAAGAAACTCATACTTTCCCATTTCACAGTCTCATATTAGAGAAGTACATTTCTTTCCGAGAAAGTGATGTTTTCACAATGCTAAATACTCCCAACTCCATGAACAACATAGATTATGCCAGTTATCTAAGTCTCTCTTATTTTGTTGTAGTTATAGCAGTGAGTTCTCTGTGAAAACCTCTGTAACTTCTCTGGGTAGAAGAATCACTGCGTACTTTCTCCTGCTTCTATCTGTTCTCAATCTTAAGAAACACAAAATTTCTCTTTTCACTGCCTCGTTGCCTTAGAGAAGTAGATTTCTTTCTGCGAGAGTGATGTTTTCACAATGCTAAGTACACCCAACTCCATGAACAATGTAGATTTTGCCAGTTATCTAAGGTTCTTTTATTTTCTTGTAATTATAGCTGAGAGTTCTCGGTGAAAACCTCTGTAACGTCTCTGGGTAGAGGAATCACTATGTACTTTCTGCTGTTTCTATCTGTTCTTCATGTTAAGAAACACAGTTTCTCTTTTCACTGTCTCGTTGTCTTAGAGAAGTAGATTTCTTTCTGCGAAACTGATGTTTTCACAATACTAAGTACTACCAACTCCATGAACAACATAGATTATGCCAGTTATCTAAGTCTCTCATATTTTCTTGCAGTTATAGCTGGGAGTTCTCTGTGAAAACCTCTGTAACTTCTCCGGGTAGAAGAATCACTATGTACTTTTTCTTGTTTCTCTCTGTTCTTAATCTTAAGAAACTCATACTTTCTCATTTCACAGTCTCGTATTAGAGAAGTACATTTTTTTCTGAGAAAGTGAGGTTTTCACAATGCTAAGTACTACCAACTCCATGAACAACGTAGATTTTGGCAGTTATCTCAGTCCCTCTTATTTTCTTGTAGTTATATCTGGGATTTCTCTATGAAAACCTCTGTAACTTCTCTGGGTAGCAGACTCACTTTGTACTTTCTCTTGTTTCTACCTGTCCTTAATCTTAAGAAACTCAAACATTCCCTTTTCACTGTCTGGTTGTCTTAGAGAAGTAGATTTCTTTCTGCCAAAGTGATGTTTTCACAATGCTAAGTACTACCCACTCCATGAACAATGTAGATTATGCCAGTTATCTAAGTCTCTCTTATTTTGTTGTAGTCATAGCTGCGAGTTCTCTGTGAAAACCTCTGAAACATCTCTGGGAAGAAGAATCACTACGTACTTTCTCTTGTTTCTATCTGTTGTGAATCTTAAGAAACACAAACTTTCTCTTTTGACTGCCTCGTTGTCTTAGAGAAGTAGATTTCTTTCTGCCAAAGTGATGTTTTCACAATGCTAACTACTACCAACTCCATGAAGAACATATATTATGCCAGTTATCTAAGTCTCTCTTACTTTGTTGTAGTTATAGCTGGGAGTTCTCTGGGAAAACCTCTGTAACTTCTCAGGGTAGAAGAATCACTACGTACTTTCTGTTGTTTCTATCTTTTCTTAATCTTAAGAAACTCATACTTTCTCATTTCACAGTCTCGTATTAGAAAAGTACATTTCTTTTGGCGAAAGTGATGCTTTCACAATGCTAACTACTGTCAACTCCATGAACAACGTAGATTATGCCAGTTATCTAAGTCTCTCTTATTTTCTTGTAGTTATGGCTCGGAGTTCTCTGTCAAAACCTCTGTAACTTCTCGGGGTACAAGAATCACTGTCTACTTTCTTTTGTTTCTATCTGTTATTAATCTTAAGAAACTCACAGTTTCTCTTTTTACTTTCTCGTTGTCTTAGAGAAGTAGATTTCTTTCTGCGAAAGTGATGTTTTCACAATGCTAAGTACTCCCAACTCCATGAACAACGTTGATTTTCCCAGTTATTGAAGACTCTCTTATTTTCTTGCAGTTATAGCTGGGAGTTCTCTGTGTAAATCTCTGTAACTTCTCTGGGTAGATGAATCACTATGTATTTTCTGTTGTTTCTATCTGTTCTTAATCTTAAGAAACTGATACTTTCTCTTTTGACTGTCTCGTTGTCTTACAGAATTAGACTTCTTTCTGCAAAACTGATGTTTTCATAATGTTAAGTACGATCAACGCCATGAAGAACATAGATTACGCCAGTTATCTAAGTCTTTCTTATTTTCTTGCAGTTATAGCTGGCAGTTCTCTGTGAAAACCTCTGAAACTTCTCTGGGAAGAAGAATCACTAAGTACTTTCTCTTCTTTCTGTCTGTTCTGAATCTTAGGAAAATCAAACTTTCTCTTTTCACTGCCTCGTTGTCTTAGACAAATAGATTTCTTTCTGCGAAAGTGATGTTTTCACAATGCTAAGTACTACCAACTCCATGAACAATGTAGATTATGCCAGTTATCTAAATCTCTCTTATTTTCTTATAGTTATAGCTGGGAGTTTTCTGTTAAAACCTCTGTAACTTCTCTGGCTAGAAGAATCACTATGTACTTACTCTTGTTTCTATCTGTTCTTAATCTTAAGAAACTCATACTTTCCCATTTCAGTCTCGTATTACATAAGTAGATTTCTTTCAGAGAAAGTGATTTTTCACAATGCTAAGTACTCCCAACTCCATGAACAACGTGGATTTTGCCACTTATCTAAGTCTCTCTTATTTTCCTGTAGTTATAACTGGGAGTTCTCTGCGAAAACCTCTGTAACTTCTCTGGGGAGAAGAATCACTATGTACTTTCTCTTCTTTCTATCTGTTCTGAATCTTAGGAAAATCAAAGTTTCTCTTTTCTCTGCCACGTTGTCTTAGAGAAATCGATTTGTTTCTGCGAAAGTGATGTTTTCACAATGCTAAGTACTACCAACTCCATGAACAACGTAGATTTTGCCCATTATCTAAGTCTCTCTTATTTTCTTGTAGTTATATCTGAAGTTCTCTGTGTAAAATTCTGTAACCCTGCTGGGTAGATGAATCACTGTGTATTTCTCTTGTTTCTATCTGTGCTCAATCTTAAGAAACTAATACTTTCTTTATTCACTGTATCGTTTTCATAAAGAAGTAGATTTCTTTCTGTGAAAGTGATGTTTTCAGAATGCTAAGTCCTCCCAACTCCATGAACAACGTAGATTTTGCCAGTTTTCTAAGTCTCTCTTATTTTCTTGCAGTTATAGTTGGGATATCTCTGTGTAAACCTCTGTAATTCCTCTGGCTAGATGAATCACTGTGTACTTTCTCTTGTTTCTATCTGTTCTGAATCCTAAGAAACACATGCTTTCTCTATTCACTGTATGATTGTCTTAGTGAAGTAGATTTCTTTCTGCGAAAGTGATGTTTTCAGAATGCTAAGTACTCCCAAGGCGATGAACAACGTAGATTTTGCAATTTATCTCAGTCTCTCTTATTTTCTTGTGGTTATAGTTGGGAAATCTCTGTGTAAACCTCTGTAACTTCTCTGGGTAGGTGAATAACTGTGCACTGTCTCGTGTTCCTATCTGTTCTCAATCTTGAGAAACTAACACTTTCTCTGTTCACTGGATCGTTGTCTTAGAGAAGTAGATTTCTTTCTGTGGAAGTGATGTTTCCAAAATGCTAAGTACTCCCAATTCCATGAACAAAGTAGATTTTGGCAGTTTTTGAAGTCGCTCTTATTTTCCTGTGGTTACACTTGGGACATCTCTGTGTAAATCTCTGTAACTTCTCTGGGTAGATGAATCACTGTGTACTTTCTCTTGTTTCTATCTGTTACCAATCTTAAGAAACTCATACATTCGCTGTTCACTGTTTCGCGGTCCTAGAGAAGTAGATTTCTCTCTGCGAAAGTGATGTTTTCACAATGCTGAGAACTCCCAACTCTATCAACAATGTAGGTTTTACCAGTTTTCTAAGTCTCTCCTATTTTCTTAGAGTTATACTTGGAATTCTCTGTGTAAAACTCTGTAACTTCTCTAGGTAGATGCATCACTGTGTACTTTCTCTTGTTTCTATCTGTTACCAATCTTAAGAAACTCATACATTCTCTGTTCACTGTTTCGCGGTCTTAGAGAAGTAGATTTCTTTCTGCGAAAGTAATGTTTCAGCATGCTAAGTACTCACAACTCTATCAACAATGTAGGTTTTACCAGTTTTCTAAGACTCTCTTATTTTCTTAGAGTTATACTTGGAATTCACTGTGCAAACCTCTGT
This sequence comes from Heterohyrax brucei, assembly GCA_028571685.1. Classification (NCBI taxonomy): domain Eukaryota; kingdom Metazoa; phylum Chordata; class Mammalia; order Hyracoidea; family Procaviidae; genus Heterohyrax; species Heterohyrax brucei. The sequence continues at coordinate 112,848,808 of CM053148.1, forward strand.
AACTTTTCTAAGTAGATGAATGACTGGGTACTTTCTCTTGTTTCTATCTGTTACAATCTTAAGAAACTGATACATTCTCTGTTCACTCTCTCCCGGTCTTAGAGATGTAGATTTCTCTCTGCGAAAGTGATGTTTTGACAATGCTAAGTACTTCCAACTCTATCAGCAATGTAGGTTTTAGTTTTTTGACTCTCTCTTATTTTCTTATACTTATACTTGGAATTCTCTGTGTAAACCTCTGTAACTTCTCTAAGTAGATGAATCACTGTGTACTTTCTCTTGTTTGTATCTGTTACCAATCTTAAGAAACTCATACATTCTCTGTTCACTGTTTCGCGGTCTTAGAGAACTAGATTTCTCTCTGTGGAACTGATGTTTTCACAATGCTAAGTACTCCCAACTCTATCAACAATGTAGGTTTTACAAGTTTTCTAACTCTCTCTTATTTTCTTGTACTTATACTTGGAATTCTCTGTGTAAACTTTTGAAAGTTCTCTAAGTAGATGAATCACTGTGTACTTTCTCTTGTTTCTATATGTTACCAATCTTAGGAAACTCATACATTCTCTGTTCACTGTTTCGCGGACTTAGAGAAGTAAATTTCATTCTGCGAAAGTCATGTTTTCACAATGGTAAGTACTCCCAACTCTATCAACAATGTAGGTTTTACCACTTTTCTAAGTTTCTCTTATTTTCTGTAGTTATACTTGGAATTCTCTATGTCAACTTCTGTTAGTTCTCTAAGTAGATGAATCACTGTGTACTTTCTCTTGTTTCTATCTGTTACCAATCTTAAGACACTCATACATTCTCTGTTCACTGTTTCCTGGTCTTATAGATGTAGATTTCTTTCTGCGAAAGTGATGTTTTCACAATGCTAAGTACTCCCAACTCTATCAACAATGTAGGTTTTGCCAGTTTTCTGAGTCTCTCTTATTTTCTTGTAGTTAGACTTGAAATTCTCTGTGTAAACCTCTGTAACTTTTCTAAGTAGATGAATCACTGTGTACTTTCTCTTGTTTCTATCTGTTACCAATCTTAAGAAACTCATACATTCTCTATTCACTGTTTCGCGGTCTTAGAGAAGTAGATTTCTTTCTGCGAAAGTTACGTTTTTACAATGCTAAGTACTCCCAACTCTATCAACAATGCAGGTTTTACCAGTTTTCTAAGTCTCTCTTATTTTCTTAGAGTTATACTTGAAATTCTCTGTGTAAACCTCTGTGACTTTTCTAAGTAGATGAATCACTGTATACTTTCTCTTGTTTCCATCTGTTATCAATCTTAAGAAACTCATACATTCTCTGTCCATTGTTTCTCGGTCTTAGAGAAGTAGATTTCTCTATGCCAAAGTGATGTTTTCACAATGGTAAGAACTCGCAACTCTATCAACAATGTAGGTTTTACCAGTTTTCTAAGTCTCCCTATTTTCTTGTAGTTATACTTGGAATTCTCTGTGTAAACCTCTGTAAGTTCACTAGGTAGATGAATCACTGTGTACTTTCTCTTGTTTCTATCTGTTACCAATCTTAAGAAACTCATACATTCTCTGTTCACTGATTCGCGGTCTTATTGAAGTAGATTTCTCTCTGCGATAGGGATGTTTTCACAATGCTAAGTACTCCCAACTCTATCAACAATGTAGGTTTTACCCGTTTTCAAAGTCTCTCTTATTTTCTTGTAGTTAGACTTGAAATTCTATGTGTAAACCTATGTAACTTCCTTAAGTAGATGAATCACTGTGTACTTTCTCTTGTTTCTATCTGTTACCAATCTTTAAAAAATCATACATTCTCTGTTTACTGTTTCACGGTCTTAGAGAAGTAGATTTCATTCTGCGAAAGTGATGTTTTGACAATGCTAAGTACGCCTAACTCTATCAACAATGTAGGTTTTACCAGTTTTCTAAGTCTCTCTTATTTTCTTAGAGTTATACTTGGAATTCACTGTGCAAACCTGTATAACTTTTCTAAGTAGATGAATCACTGTGTACTTTCCCTTGTTTCTATCTGTTACCAATCTTAAAAAACTCCTACATTCTCTGTTGACTGTTTCACGGTCTTAGAGAAGTAGATTTCCTTCTGTCAAAGTGATGTTTTCACAATGCTAATTACACCCAACTCTATCAACAGTGTAGGTTTTACCAGTTTTCTAAGTCTCTCTTATGTTTTAGTAGTTATACTTGGAATAATCTGTGTAAACCTCTGTAACTTCTCTAAGTAGATGAATTACTGTGTACTTTCTCTTTTTCTATCTGTTACCAATCTTAAGAAACTCATACATTCTCTGTTCACTGTTTCGCGGTCTTAGAGAAGTAGATTTCATTCTGTCAAAGTGATGTTTTCACAATGCTAAGTACACCCAACTCTATCAACAATGTAGGTTTAACCAGTTTTCTAAGTCTCTCTTATTTTCTTAGAGTTATACTTGGAATTCTCTGTGTAAACCTCTGTAACTTCTCTGAGTAGATGAATCACTGTTTACTTTCTCTTGTTTCTATCTGTTACCAATGTGAAGAAACTCATACCTTCTCTGTTCACTGTTTCGCGGTCTTAGAGAAGTAGATTTCTCTCTGCGGAAGTGATGTTTTCACAATACTAAGTACTCCGAACCTTATCAACAATGTAGGTTTTACCAGTTTTCTAAGTCTCCCTTATTTTCTTAGAGTTATACACGGAATTATCTGTGTAAACCTCTGTAAGTTCCCTATGTAGCTAAATCATTGTGTACTTTCTCTTGTTTCTATTTGTTACCAATCTTAAGAAACTCATACATTCTCTGTTCACTGATTCCCGGTATTATTGACGTAGATTTCTTTCTGCTAAACTGTTGTTTTCACAATGCTATGTACTCCCAACACTATTAACAATGTAGGTTTAAACAGTTTTCTAAGTCTCTCTTATTATCTTGTACTCATACTTGTAATTCTCTGTGTAAAATTCTATTAGTTCTCTAAGTAGTGAATCAGTGTGTCCTTTCTCTTCTTTCTATCTGTTACCAATCTTAAGAAACTCATACATTGTCTGTTAACTGATTCCCGGTCTTATTGAAGTAGATTTCTTTCTGTGAAAGTGATGTTATCACAATGCTAAGTACTCCCAACTCTACCAACAATGTAGGTTTTACCAGTTTTCTAACTCTCTCTTATTTTGTTAGAGTTATACTTGGAATTGTCTGTGTAAACCTCTGTAACTTCTCTAGGTAGATGAATCACTGTATACTTTCTCTTGTTTCCATCTGTTACGAATCTTAGGAAACTCGTGCATTCTCTGTTCATTGTTTCTCTGTCTTAGAGAAATAGATTTCTCTCTGAGAAAGTGATGTTTTCACAATACTAAGTACTCCCAACTCTATTAACAATGTAGGTTTTACCAGTTTTCTGACTCTCTCTTATTTTCTTGTAGTTATACTTGCAATTCTCTCTGTAAACCTCTTAAACTTCTGTAAGTAGATGAATCACTGTATTCTTTCTCTTGTTTCTGTCTGTTACCAACCTTACAAACTCATGCATTCTCTGTTCACTGTATCGCGCTCTTAGAGAAGTAGATTTCTCTTTGCGATAGTGATGTTTTCACAATGCTAAGTACTCCCAACTGTATCAACAGTGCAGGTTTTACCAGTATACTTAGCATTGTGAAAACATCACTTTCGGAGAAAGAAATCTACTTCAATAAGACCGGGAAACAGTGAACAGAGAATGTATGAATTTCTGAGATTGGTAACAGATAGAAACAAAAGAAAGTACACAGTGATTCATCTACCTAGAGAAGTTACAGAAGTTTACACAGAGAATTCCAAGTCTAACTCTAAATAAATAAGAGAAACTTAGTAAACTGGATAAACCTATGTTGTTGATAGAGTTGGGAGTACTTAGCATTGTGAAAACATCACTTTGGCAGAGAGAACTCTACTTCTCTAACACCGGCAAAGAGTGAACAGAGAATGTATGAGTTTCTTAAGATTGGAAACAGATAGAAACAAGAGAAAGTATACAGTGATTCATCTACTTAGAGAAGTTACAGAGGTTTACACAGAGAATTCCAAGTATAAGCACAAGGAAATAAGAGAGACTAAGAAAACTGGTAAAACCTACATTGTTGATTGAGTTGGGAGTACTTAGCATTGTTAAAACATCACTTTCGCAGAGAGAAATCTACTTCTCTAATACCGCGAAACAGTGAACAGAGAATGCATGAGTTTCTTAAGATTGGTAACACATAGAAACAAGAGAAAGTACACAACGATTCTTCTACTTTGAGAAGTTGCAGTGGTTTAGACAGAGAATTCCAAATATAACTACAAAAAAATAAGAGAGACTTAGAAAAGTGGTAAAACCTACATAGTTGATAGAGTTGGGAGCACTTAGCATTGTGAAAACATCACTTTCGCAGAGAGAAATCTTCTTCTCTAAGACGGTGAAACAGTGAACAGAGAATGTATGAGTTTCTCAACATTGGTAACAGATACAAATAAGAGAAAGTAAACAGTGATTCATGTACCTAGAGAAGTTACAGAAGTTTACACAGAGAATTCCAAGTATAACTCTAAGAAAATCAGAGAAACTTAGAAAACTGGTTAAACCTATGTTGTTGATAGAGTTGGGAGTACTTAGCATTGTGAAAACATCACTATCGCAGAAAGAAATCTACTTCTCTAAGGCCGTGTAACAGTGAACAGACAATGTATGAGATTCTTAAAATGAGTAACAGATAGAAACAAGAGAAAGTACACAATGATTCATCGACCTACAGTAGTTACAGAGGTTTACACAGAGAATTCCACGTGTAACTCCAAGAAAATAAGACAGACTTAGAAAACTGGTAAAACCTACATTGTTGATAGAGTTGGGAGTAATTAGCATTCTGAAAACATCACTTTCGCAGAAAGAAATCTACTTCTCTAAGACCGCGAAACAGTGAACAGAATGCATGAGTTTCTTAAGATTGGTAACAGATAGAAAAACGAGAAAGTACACAGTGATTCATATCCTTAGACAAGTTACAGAGGTTCACATGGAGAATTCGAAGTATTACTACAAGAAAATAAGAGAGACTTAGAAAACTGGTGAAACCTACGTTCTTGATAGTGTTGGGAGTACGTAGCATTGTGAAAACATCACTTTCACAGAGAGAAATCTACTTCTCTGAGACCGCGAAACAGTGAACAGAGAATGTATGAGTTTCTTCAGATTGGTAACAGATAGAAAGAAGAGAAAGTACACAGTGATTCATCTACTGAGAGAAGTTACAGAGGTTTACACAGAGAATTCCAAGTATAAGTACAAGAAAATAAGAGAGACTTAGAAAACTGGTTAAACCTACATTGTTGATAGAGTTGGGAATACTTAGCATTGTGAAAACATCACTTTCGCAGAAAGAAATCTACTTCAATAAGACCGGGGAACAGTGTACAGAGAATGTATGAGTTTCTTAAGATTGATAACAGATAGAAACAAGAGAAACTACACAGTGATTCATCTACCTAGAGAAGTTACAGATGTTTATAGAAAGAAATCCAAGTATAAGTACAAGAAAATAAGAGAGACTTAGAAAACTGGTAAAACCTACATTGTTGATAGAGTTGGGAATACTTAGCACTGTGAAAACAGCACTTTCGCAGAAAGAAATCTACTTGTCTAAGACCAGTAAACAGTGAACAGAGAATGTATGATTTTCTGAAGATTGGTAACAGATCGAAACCAGAGAAAGAACACAGTGATTCATCTATCTAGAGAAGTTACAGAGGTTTACACTGAGAATTCCAAGTGTAACTCCAAGAAAATAACAGAAACTTAGAAAACGGGTAAAACCTACATTGTTGGTAGAGTTGGGAGTACTTAGCATCGTGAAAACATCAATGTCGCACAAAGAAATCTACTTCTCTAAGACCGTGAAACAGTGAACAGAGAATGTATGAGTTTCTCAAGACTGGTAACAGATGGAAACAAGAGAAAGTACACAGTGATTCATCTATCTAAACAAGTTACAGAGGTTTACACAGAGAATTCCAAGTGTAACTAAAAGAAAATAAGAGACACTTAGAAAACTGGTAAAACCTACATTGTTGATAGAGTTGGGAGAACTTAGCATTGTGAAAACATCACTTTCGCACAAAGTAATCTACTTCTCTAAGACCGCGAAACAGTGAACAGATAATGTATGAGTTTCTTAAGATTGGTAACAGATAGAAACAAGAGAAAGTACACAGTGATTCATCTATCTAAAGAAGTTACAGAGTTTTACACAGAGAATTCCAAGAACAAGTACAAGAAAATAAGAGAGACTTAGAAAACTGGTAAAAACTACATTGTTGATAAAGTTGGGAGTACTTAGCACTGTGAAAACAGCACTTTCGCAGAAGGAAATCTACTTGTGTAAGCCCGCGAAACAGTGAACAGAGAATGTATGAGTTTCTCAAGATTGGTAACAGATAGAAACAAGAGAAAGTACACAGTGATTCATCTACCTAGAGAAGTTACAGACGTTTATAGAAAGAAATCCAAGTATAAGTACGTGAAAATAAGAGAGACTTGGAAAACTGGTAAAACCTACGTTGTTGATAGAGTTGGGAGTACTTAGCACTGTGAAAACAGCACTTTCGCAGAAAGAAATCTACTTGTCTAAGACCAGGGAACAGTGAACAGAGAATGTATGAGTTTCTGAAGATTGGTAACAGATCGAAACCAGAGAAAGAACACAGTGATTCATCTATCTAGAGAAGTTACAGAGGTTTACACAGAGAATTCCAAGTGTAACTCCAGGAAAATAACAGAAACTTAGAAAACGGGTAAAACCTACATTGTTGATAAAGTTGGGAGTACTTAGCATTGTGAAAACATCACTGTCGCACAAAGAAATCTACTTCTCTAAGACCGCGAAACAGTGAAGAGAGAATGTATGAGTTTCTCAAGATTGGTAACAGATAGAAACAAGAGAAAGTACACAGTGATTGATCTACCTAGAGAAGTTACAGAGATTTACACATACAATTCCAAGTATAAGAACAGGAAAATAAGAGAGACTTAGAAAAGTGGTAAAACCTACATTGTTGATAGAGTTGGGAGGACTTAGCATTGTGAAAACATCACTTTGGCACAAAGAAATCTACTTCTCTAAGACCGCGAAACAGTGAAAAGAGAAGGTATGAGTTTCTCAAGATTGGTAACAGATAGAAACAAGAGAAAGTACACAGTGATTCATCTATCTAAAGAAGTTACAGAGTTTTACACAGAGAATTCCAAGAACAAGTACAAGAAAATAAGAGAGACTTAGAAAACTGGTAAAAACTACATTGTTGATAAAGTTGGGAGTACTTAGCACTGTGAAAACAGCACTTTCGCAGAAAGAAATCTACTTGTCTAAGACCAGGGAACAGTGAACAGAGAATGTATGAGTTTCTCAAGATTGGTAACAGATAGAAACAAGAGAAAGTACACAGTGATTGATCTACCTAGAGAAGTTACAGAGATTTACACATACAATTCCAAGTATAAGAACAGGAAAATAAGAGAGACTTAGAAAACTGGTAAAACCTACATTGTTGATAGAATTGGGAGTACTTAGCATTGTGAAAACATCACTTTGGCACAAAGAAATCTACTTCTCTGAGACCGCGAAACAGTGAACAGAGAATGTATGAGTTTCTCAAGATTGGTAACAGATAGAAACAAAAGAAAGTACACAGTGATTCATCTATCTAGAGAAATTACAGAGGATTACACAAAGAATTCCAAGTGTGACTCTAAGAAAATAAGAGAAACTTAGAAACCTGGTAAAACCTACATTGTTGATAGAGGTGGGAGTACTTAGCACTGTGAAAACAGCACTTTTGCAGAAAGAAATCTACTTCTCTAAGACCGCGAAACAGTGAACAGAGAATGTATGAGTTTCTCAAGATTGGTAACAGATAGAAACAAGAGGAAGTACACAGTGATTCGTCTACCTAGAGAAGTTACAGAGGTTTATACAAAGAAATCCAAGTATAACTACAAGAAAATAAGTGAGACTTAGAAGACTTGTAAAACCTACATTGCTGATAGAGTTGGGAGTACTTAGCACTGTGAAAACAACACTTTCGCAGAAAGAAATCTACTTTTCTAAAATCGGGAAACAGTGAACAAAGTATGTATGAGTTTCTCAAGATTGGTAACAGATAGAAACAAGAGAAAGTACACAGTCATTCATCTACCTAGAGAAGTTACAGAGGTTTAAACAGAGAATTCCCAATATAAGTACAAGAAAATAAGAGAGACTTAGAAAACTGGTAAAACTTCCATTGTTGATAGAGTTGGGAGTACTTAGCACTGTGAACACAGCACTTTTGCAGAAATAAATCTACTTCTCTAAGACCGCGAAACAGTGAACAGAGAATGTATGAGTTTCTCAAGATTGGTAACAGATAGAAACAAGAGAAAGTACACAATGATTCATCTATCTAGAGAAGTTACAGAGGTTTACACAGAGAATTCCAAGTGTAACTCCAAGAAAACAAGAGAAACTTACAAAACAGGTAAAACCTACATTGTTGATAGAGCTGGGAGTACTTAGCATTGTGAAAACACCACTTTGGCACAAAGAAATCTACTTCTCTAAGACCGCGAAACAGTGAAAAGAGAATGTATGAGTTTCTCAAGATTGGTAACAGATAGAAACAAGAGAAAGTACACAGTGATTCATCTATCTAGAGAAGTTACAGAGGTTTACACAGAGAAATCCAAGTGTGACTCCAAGAGAATAAGAGAAACTTAGAAAACTGGTAAAATCTACGTTGCTCATAGAGTTGGGAGTACGTAGCACTGTGAAAACAGCACTTTCCCAGAAAGAAATCTACTTGTCTCAGACTGGGAAACAGTGAACAGAGAATGTATGAGTTTCTCAAGATTGGTAACAGATAGAAACAAGAGAAAGTACACAGTGATTCATCTACCTAGATAAGCTACAGAGGTTTACACAGAGAACTCCCAGTATAGGTACAAGAAAAAAAGAGAGACTTAGAAAACTGGTAAAGCCTACATTGGTGATATAGTTGGGAGTACGTAGCACTGTGAAAACAGCACTTTCCCCGAAAGAAATCTACTTGTCTAAGACCGGGAAACAGTGAACAGAGCATGTATGAGTTTCTCAAGATTGGTAACAGATAGAAACAAGAGAAAGTACACAGTGATTCATCTATCTAGAGAAGTTACAGAGATTTACACAGAGAATTCCAAGTGTAACTCCAAGAACATAAGAGAAACTTAGAAATCTGGTAAAACATATATTGTTGATAGAGTTGGGAGTACTTCGCACTGTGAAAACAGCACTTTCGCAGAAAGAAATCTAGTTCTCTAGGACCGCGAAACAGTGAACCGAGAGTGTATGAGTTTCTCAAGATTGGTAACAGATAGAAACAACAGAAAGTACACAGTAATTCAACTACCGAGAGGGTAAAGAGGTTTACACAGAGAATTCAAGTATAAATACCAGAAAATAAGAGAAACTTAGAAAACTGGTAAAACCTACATTGTTGATAGAGTTGGGAGTACTTAGCACTGTGAAAACAGCACTTTCCCAGAAAGAAATCTACTTGGCTAAAACCGGGAAACAGTGAACAGAGAATGTACGAGTTTCTCGAGATTGGTAACAGATAGAAACAAGAGAAAGTACACAGTGGTTCATCTACCTAGAGAAGTTACAGAGGTTTAAACAGAGAATTCCCAATATAAGTACAAGAAAAAAAGAGAGACTTAGAAAACCTGTAAAACCTACATTGCTGATAAAGTGGGGAGTACTTGGCATTGAGAAAACATCACTTTCGTACTAGGAAATCTACTTCTCTAAGACCGTGAAACAGTGAACAGAGAATGTATGAGTTTCTCAAAATTGGTAACAGATAGAAACAAGAGAAAGTACACAGTGATTCATCTATCTAGAGAAGTTACAGAGGTTTACACAGAGAACTCCAAGTGTAACTCCAAGAAAATAAGAGAAAATTAGAAAACTGGTAATACCTACATTGTTGATACAGTTGAGACTACTTAGCACTGTGTAAACAGCACTTTCCCAGAAAGAAATCTACTTGTCTAAGACCGGGAAACAGTGAACAGAGAATGTATGAGTTTCTCAAGATTGGTAAGAGATAGAAAAAACAGAAAGTACACAGTGATTCAACTACCTAGAGAAGTTATAGAGGTTTACACAGAGAACTCCAAGTATAAGTACAAGGAAATAAGAGAAAATTAGAAAACTGGTAATACCTACATTGTTGATACAGTTGGGACTACTTAGCACTGTGTAAACACCACTTTCGCAGAAAGACATCTACTTGTCTAAGACCGGGAAACAGTGAACAGAGAATGTATGAGTTTCTCAAGATTGGTATTAGATAGAAACAAGAGAAAGTACACAGTGATTCATCTACCTAGAGAAGTTTCAGAAGTTTACACAGAGAATTCCAATTATAACTCTAAGAAATAAGACAAACTTAGGAAACTGGTAAAACCTACATTATTGATAGAGTTGGGAGTACTTAGCACTGTGAAAACAGCACTTTCGCAGAAAGAAATCTACTTCTCTAAGACCGGGAAACAGTGAACAGAGAATGTATGAGTTTCTCAAGATTGGTAACAGATAGAAAAAACAGAAAGTACACAGTGATTCAACTACCTAGAGAAGTTACAGAGGTATACACAGAGAATTCCAAGTATAAGCACAAGAAAATAAGAGAAACTTAGAAAACTGGTAAAACCTACATTGTTGATAGTGTTGGGAGTACTTAGCACTGTGAAAACAGCACTTTCGTAGAAAGAAATCTACTTGTCTAAGACTGGGAAACAGTGAAAAGAGAATGTATGAGTTTCTCAAGATTGGTAAGAGATAGAAACAAGAGAAAGTACACAGTGATTCATCTACCTAGAGTAGTTATAGAGGTTTACACAGAGAATTCCAAGTATAAGTACAAGAAAATAAGAGAGACTTAGAAAACTGGTAAAACCTACATTGTTAATAGAGTTGGGAGTACTTAGCATTGTGAAAACATCACTTTCGAACAAAGAAATCTATTTCCCTAAGACCGCGAAACAGTGAACAGAGAATGTATGAGTTTCTCAAGATTGGAAACAGATAGAAACAAGAGAAAGTACACAGTGATTCATCTACCAAGAGAAGTTACAGAGGTTTAAACAGAGAACTCCCAGTATAAGTACAAGAAAAAAAGAGAGACTTAGAAAACTGGTAAAACCTACATGGTTCATAGAGTTGGGAGTACTTAGCATTGTGAAAACATCACTTTCGCACAGAGAAATGTACTTCTCTAAGACCGCGAAACAGTGAACAGAGAATGTATGAGTTTCTGAAGATTGGTAACAGATAGAAACAAGAGAAAGTACACAGTGATTCATCTATTTAGAGAAGTTACAGAGGTTTACACAGAGAATTCCAAGTATAAGTGGAAGAAAATAAGAGAAACTTAGAAAACTGGTAAAACCTACATTGATGATAGAGTTGGGAGTACTTAGCACTGTGAAAACAGCACTTTCACAGAAAGTAATCTACTTGTGTAAGACCGGGAAACAGTGATCAGAGAATGTATGAGTTTCTCAAGATTGGTAACAGATAGAAACAAGAGAAAGTACACAGTGATTCATCTACCTAGAGAAGTTACAGAGGTTTATACAAAGAAATCGAAGTATAAGTAAAAGAAAATAAGAGAGACTTAGAAAATTGCTAAAACCTACATTGTTGATAGAGTTGTGAGTACTTAGCACTGTTAAAACAGCACTTTCGCAGAAAGAAATCTACTTGTCTAAGACCGGGAAACAGTGAACAGAGAATGTATGAGGTTCTCATGATTGGTAACAGATAGAAACAAGAGAAAGTACACAGTGATTCATCTACCTAGAGAAGTTTCAGAAGTTTACATAGAGAATTCCAAGTATAACTCTAAGAAAATAAGAGAATGTTATAAAACTGGTTAAACCTATGTTGTTGATAGAGTTGGGAGTACTTAGCACTGTGAAAACAGCACTTTCGCCGAAAGAAATCTACTTGTCTAAGACCGAGAATCAGTGAACAGAGAATGTATGAGTTTCTCAAGATTGGTTACAGATAGAAACAAGAGAAAGTACACAGTGATTCATCTACCTAGAGAAGTTACAGAGGTTTACACAGAGAATTCCCAGTATAAGTAAAAGAAAAAAAGAGAGACTTCGGAAACTGGTAAAACCTACATTGTTCACAGAGTTCGGAGTACTTAGCATTGTGAAAACATCACTTTCGCAAAAAGAAATCTACTTCTCTAAGACCATAAACAGTGAACAGAGAATGTATGAGTTTCTCAAGATTGGTAACAGATAGAAATAAGAGAAAGTACACAGTGATTCATCTACCTAGAGAAGTTTCAGAAGTTTACACAGAGAATTCCAAGTATAACTCTAAGAAAATAAGAGAAAGTTATAAAACTGGTTAAACCTATGTTGTTTATACAGTTGGGAGTACTTAGCAATGTGAAGACATCATTTTGGCAGAGAAAGATCTACTTCTCTAAGACCGCTAAACAGTGAACAGAGAATGTATGAGTTTCTGAAGATTGATAACAGATAGAAACAACAGAAAGTAAACACTGATTCAACTACCTAGAGAAGGTACAGTGGTCTACACAGAGAATTCCAAGTATAAGTACAAGAAAATAAGAGAAACTTAGAAAACTGGTTAAACCTACATTGTTGATAGAGTTGGGAGTACTTAGCACCGTGAAAACAGCACTTTCGCAGAAAGAAATCTACTTGTCTAAGACCGGGAAACAGTGAACAGAGAATGTATGAGTTTCTCAAGATTGGTAACAGATAGACACAAGAGAAAGTACACAGTGATTCATCTACGTAGAGAAGTTACAGAGGTTTATAGAAAGAAATCCAAGTATAAGTAGAATAAAATAAGAGAGACTTCGAAAACTGGTAAAACCTACATTGTTGATGGATTTGGGAGTACTTAGCACTGTGAAAACAGCACTTTCGCCGAAAAAAATCTACTTGTCTAAGACCGAGAAACAGTGAACAGAGAATGTATGAGTTTCTCTAGATTGGTAACAGATAGAAACAAGAGAAAGTACACAGTGATTCATCTACCTAGAGAAGTTACAGAAGTTTAAACAGAGAATTCCCAATATAGGTACAAGAAAAAAAGAGAGACTTAGAAAACCTCTAAAACCTACATTGTTGATAGAGTGGGGAGTACTTAGCATTGTGAAAACATCACTTTCGCACAAAGAAATATCATTCTCTAAGTCCGCAAAACAGTGAACAGAGAATGTATGATTTTCTCAAGATTGGTAACAGATAGAAACAAGAGACATTACGCAGAGATTCCTTTATCTAGAGAAGTTATAGAGGTTTACACAGAGAATTCCAAGTGTAACTCCAAGAAAATAAGAGAAACATAGAAAACTGGTAAAAACTACATTGTTGATAGAGAAGGGAGTACTTAGTACTTTGAAAGCAGCACTTTCCCAGAAAGAAATCTACTTGTCTAAGGCCGGGAAACAATGAACAGAGAATGTATGAGTTTCTCAAGATTTGTAACAGATAGAAACAACAGAAAGTACACAGTGATTCAACTACCTAGAGAAGTTACAGAGGTTTACACAGAGAACTTCAAGTATAAGTACAAGAAAATAAGAGAATATTAGAAAACTGGTAATACCTACTTGTTGATACAGTTGGGACTACTTAGCACTGTGTAAACAGCACTTTCGCAGAAAGAAATCTACTTGTCTAAGACCGGGAAACAGTGAACAGAGAATGTATGAGTTTCTCAAGATTGGTAACAGATAGAAACAAGAGAAAGTACACAGGGATTCATGTACCTAGAGAAGTTACAGAGGTTTATACAAAGAAATCCAAGTATAAGTACAAGAAAATAAGAGAGGCTTAGAAAACTAGTAAAACCTACATTGTTGATAGAGTTGGGAGTACTTAGCACTGTGAAAGCAGCACTTTCGCAGAAAGAAATCTACTTGTCTAAGACCGGGAAACAGTGAACAGAGAATGTATGAGTTTCTCAAGATTGGTAACAGATAGAAACAAGAGAAAGTACACAGTGATTCATCTACCTAGAGAAGTTACAGACGTTTATACAAAGAAATCGAAGTATAAGTACAAGAAAGTAAGAGAGACTTAGAAAATTCGTAAAATCTACATTGTTGATAGAGTTGGGAGTACTTAGCACTGTGAAAACAGCACTTTCGCAGAAGGAAATCTACATCTCTAAGGCCGCGAAACAGTGAAAAGAGAATGTATGAGTTTCTCAAGATTGGGATTAGATAGAAACAGGAGAAAGTACACAGTGATTCATCTACCTAGAGAAGTTTCAGAAGTTTACATAGAGAATTCCAATTATAACTCTAAGAAGTAAGAGAAACTTAGAAAACTGGTAAAACCTACATTATTGATACAGTTGGGAGTACTTAGCACTGTGAAAACAGCATTTTCGCAGAAAGAAATCTACTTCTCTAAGACCGGGAAACAGTGAACAGAGAATGTATGAGTTTCTCAAGATTGGTAACAGATAGAAAAAACAGAAAGTACACAGTGATTCAACTACCTAGAGAAGTTACAGAGGTTTACACAGAGAATTCCAAATATAAGTACAAGAACATAAGAGAAAATTAGAAAACTCGTAAAACCTACATTGTTGATAGAGTTGGGACTACTTAGCATTGTGTAAACAGCACTTTCGCAGAAAGAAATCTACTTGTCTAAGACCGGGAAACAGTGAACAGAGAATGTATGAGTTTCTCAAGATTGGTAACAGATAGAAACAAGAGAAAGTACACAGTGATTCATCTATCTAGAGAGTTTCAGAAGTTTACACAGAGAATTCCAAGTATAACTCTAAGAAATTAAGAGAAAGTTATAAAACTGGTTAAACCTATGTTGTTGATAGAGTTGGGAGTACTTAGCAATTTGAAAACATCATTTTCGCAGAGAAAAATCTACTTCTCTACGACCCCGAAACAGTGAACAGAGAACGTATGAGTTTCTCAAGATAGATAACAGATAGAAACAACAGATACTACACAGTGATTCAACTACCTAGAAAAGTTACAGAGGTATACACAGAGAATTCCAAGTATAAGTACAAGAAAATAAGAGAAACTTAGAAAACTGGTAAAACCTACATTGTTGATAGTGTTGGGAGTACTTAGCACTGTGAAAACAGCACTTTCGCAGAAAGAAATCTACTTGTCTAAGACCGGGAAACAGTGAACCGAGAATGTATGAGTTTCTCAAGATTGGTAACAGATAGAAACAACAGAAAGTACACAGTAATTGAACTACCTAGAGAAGTTACAGAGGTTTATACAGAGAATTCCCAATATAAGTACAAGAAAAAAAGAGAGACTTAGAAAACCTGTAAAACCTACATTGTTGATAGAGTGGGGAGTACTTAGCATTGTGAAAACATCAATTTCGCACAAAGAAATATACTTCTCTAAGTCCGCGAAACAGTGAACAGAGAATGTATGAGTTTGTCAAGATTGGTAACAGATAGAAACAAGAGAAAGTACGCAGTGATTCATCTATCTAGAGATGTTACAGAGGTTTACACAGAGAATTCCAAGAGTCACTCCAAGAATAGAAGAGAAACATAGAAAACTGGGAAGACCTACATTCTTGATAGAGGTGGGAGTACTTAGCACTGTGAAAACAGCACTTTCCCAGAAAGAATTCTACTTGTCTAAGACCGGCAAACAATGAACAGAGAATGTATGAGTTTCTCAAGATTGGTAACAGATAGAAATAACAGAAAGTACACAGTGATTCATCTACCGAGAGAAGTTACAGAGGTTTATTCAAAGAAATCCACGTATAAGTAAAAGAAAATAAGAGAGACTTAGAAAACTGCTAAAACTTACATTGTTGATAGAGTCAGGAGTACTTAGCACTGTGAAAACAGCACTTTCGCAGAAAGAAATCTACTTGTCTGAGACCGGGAAACAGTGAACGGAGAATGTATGAGTTTCTCAAGATTGGTAACAGATAGAAACAAGAGAATGTACACAGTGATTCATCTACCTAGAGTAGTTACAGAGGTTTACACAGAGAATTCCAAGTATAAGTACAAGAAAATAAGAGAGACTTAGAAAACTGGAAAAACCTACATTGTTGATAGAGTTAGGAGTACTTAGCATTGTGAAAACATCACTTTCGCACAAAGAAATCTATTTCCCTAAGACGGCGAAATAGTGAACAGAGAATGTATGAGTTTCTCAAGATTGGTAACAGATAGAAACAAGAGAAAGTACACAGTGATTCATCTACTTAGAGAAGTTACAGAGGATTAAACAGAGAATTTCCAGTATAAGTACAAGAAAAAATGAGAGACTTAGAAAACTGGTAAAACCTACATTGTTCATAGAGTTGGCAGTACTTAGCATTGTGAAAACATCACTTTCGCACAAAGAAATCTACTTCTCTAAGACCGCGAAACAGTGAACAGAGAATGTATGAGTTTCTGAAGATTGGTAACAGATAGAAACAAGAAAAATTACACAGTCATTCACCTACCTAGAGAAGTTACAGAGATTTACACAGAGTATTCCAAGTATAAGTACAAGAAAAAAAGAGAGACTTAGAAAACTGGTAAAACCTACATTGTTGATAGAGTTGGGAGTACTTAGCACTGTGAAAACAGCACTTTCGCAGAAAGAAATCTACTTCTCTAAGACCGCGAAACAGTGAACAGAGAATGTATGAGTTTCTCAAGATTGGTAACAGACAAAAACAAGAGAAAGTTCACAGTGATTCAACTACCTAGAGAAGTTACAGAGGTTTATACAGAGAATTCCAAGTATAAGTACAAGAAAATAAGACAGACTTAGAAAACTGGAAAAACGTACATTGTTGATACAGTTGGGAGTACTTAGCACTGTGAAAACAGCACTTTCGCAGAAAGAAATCTACTTGTCTAAGACCTTGAAACAGTGAACAGAGAATGTGTGAGTTTCTCAAGAATGGTAACAGATAGAAACAAGAGAAGGTACACAGTGATTCATCTACCTAGAGAAGGTTCAGAGGTTTATACAAAGAAATTCAAGTATAAGTACAGGAAAATAAGAGAGACTTAGAAAACTGATAAAACCTACATTGTTGACAGAGTTGGAAGTACTTAGCACTGTGAAAACAGCACCTTTGCAGAAAGAAATCTACTTGTGTAAGACCAGAAAACAGTGAACAGAGAATGTGTGCGTTTCCCAAGATTGGTAACAGATAGAAACAAGAGAAAGTACACAGTAATTCATCTACCTAGATAAGTTATAGAGGTTTATACAAATAAACCCAAGTATAAGTACCAGAAAAGAAGAGAGACTTAGAAAACTGCTAAAATCTACATTGTTGATAGAGTTGGGAGTACTTAGCACTGTGAAAACAGCACTTTCGCAGAAGGAAATCTACTTGTCTAAGACCAGGAAACAGTGAACAGAGAATTTATGAGTTTCTCAAGATTGGTAACAGATAGAAACAAGAGAAAGTACACAGTGATTCATCTACCTAGAGAAGTTACAGAGGTTTACACAGAGAATTCCAAGTATAAGTACAAGAAAATAAGAGAGACTTAGAAAACTGGTAAAACCTACATTGTTGATAGAGTTGGGAGTACTTAGCAACGTGAAAACAGCACTTTCGCAGAACAAAATCTACTTCTCTAAGACCGCGAAACAGTGAACAGAGAATGTATGAGTTTCTCAAGATTGGTAACAGATAGAAACAAAAGAAAGTACACAGTGATTCATCTATCTCGAGAAGTTACAGAGGTTTATCCAGAGAATTCCAAGTGTAACTCCAAGAAAATAACAGAAACTTACAAAACGGGTAAAACCTACATTGTTGATAGAGTTGTCAGTACTTAGCACTGTGAAAACAGCACTTTCGCAGAAAGAAATCTACTTGTCTAAGACCTGGAAACAGTGAACAGAGAATGTATGAGTTTCTCAAGATTGGTAACAGATAGAAAGAAGAGAAAGTACACAGTGATTCACCTACTTTGAGAAGTTACAGAGGTTTACACAGAGAATTCCAAGTATAAGTACCATAAAATAAGAGAGACTTGGAAAACTGGTAAAACCTACATTGGTGATGGAGTTGGGAGTACTTAGCATTGTGAAAACATCACTTTCACAAAAAGAAATCTACTTCTCTAAGAAAGAGAAGCAGTGAACAGAGAATGTATGAGTTTCTCAAGATTGGTAACAGATAGAAACAAGAGAAAATACACAGTGATTCATCTACCTAGAGAAGTTACAGAGATTTACACAGAGAATTCCATGTATAAGTACAGGAAAATAAGAGAGACTTAGAAAACTGGTAAAACCTACATTGTTAATAGAGTTGGGAGTACTTAGCACTGTGAAAACAGCACTTTCGCAAAAAGAAATCTACTTGTCTAAGACCTGGAAACAGTGAACAGAGAATGTATGAGTTTCTCAAGATAGGTAACAGATAGAGACAAGAGAAAGTACACAGTGATTCATCTACCTAGAGAAGGTACACAGGTTTACACAGAGAATTCCAAGTATAAGTAAAAGAAAATAAGAGAGACTTAGAAAACTGGTAAAACCTACATTGTTGATAGAGTTGGGAGTACTTAGCACTGTGAAAACAGCACTTTCGCAGAAAGAAATCTACTTCTCTAAGACCACGAAAAAGTGAAAAGAAAATGTGTGAGTTTCTCAAGATTGGTAACAGATAAAAACAAGAGAAAGTACACAGTGATTCATCCATCGAGAGAAATTACAGAGGTTTACCCAGAGAATTCCAAGTGTAACTCCAAGAAAATAACAGAAACTTAGAAAACTGGTAAAACCTACATTGTTGATAGAGTTGGGAGTACTTAGCACTGTGAAAACAGCACTTTCGCACAAAGAAATGTATTTCTCTAAGACCGAGAAGCAGTGAACAGAGAATGTATGAGTCTCTCAAGATTGGTAACAGATACAAACTAGAGAAACTACACAGTGATTCATCTACATAGAGAATTTACAGAGGTTTACACAGAGAATTCCAAGTATAAGTACAAGAAAATAACAGAGACTTAGAAAAGTGGTAAAACCTACATTGTTGATAGAGTTGGGCGTACTTAGCACTGTGAAAACAGCACTTTCGCAGAAAGAAATCTACTTCTCTAAGACCTGGAAACAGTGAACAGAGAATGTATGAGTTTCTCAAGATTGGTAACAGATAGAAACAAGAGAAAGTACACAGTGATTTAGCTACCTAGAGAAGTTACACAGGTTTACACAGAGAATTCTAAGTGTAACTCCAAGAAAATAACAGAAACTTAGAAAACGGGTAAAACCTACATTGTGGATAGAGTTGGGAGTACTTAGCATTGTGAAAACATCACTTTCGCACCAAGAAATCTACTTCTCTAAGACTGAGAAGCAGTGAACAGAGAATGTATGAGTTTCTGAAGATTGGTAACAGATAGAAACAAGAGAAAGTACACAGTGATTCATCTACCTAGAGAATTTACAGAGGTTTACACAGAGAATTCAAAGTATAAGTACCATAAAATAAGAGAGACTTGGAAAACTGGTAAAACCTACATTGTTGATAGAGATGGGAGTACTTAGCACTGTGAAAACAGCACTTTCGCAGAAAGAAATCTACTTGTCTAAGACCTGGAAACAGTGAACAGAGAATGTATGAGTTTTTAAAGATTGGTAACAGATAGAAACAAAAGAAAGTACACAGTGATTAATCTATCTAGAGAAGTTACAGAGGTTTACACAGAGAATTCCTAGTGTAACTCCAAGAAAATAACAGAAACTTAGAAAACGGGTAAAACCTACATTGTTGATAGAGTTGGGAATAGTTAGCATTGTGAAAACTGCACATTCGCACAAAGAAATCTAATGTCTAACACCTGGAAACAGTGAACAGAGAATGTATGAGCTTCTCAAGATTGGTAACAGATAGAACCAAGAGAAAGTAGACAGTCATTCACATACCTAGAGAAGTTACAGTGGTTTACACAGAGTATTCCAAGTATAAGTACAAGAAAATAAGAGAGATTTAGAAAACTGATAAACCTACATTGTTGATAGAGTTGGGAGTACTTAGCACTGTGAAAACAGCACTTTCGCAGAAAGAAAAATACTTCTCTAAGACTGCGAAACAGTGAAAAGAAAATGTATGAGTTTCTCAAGTTTGGTAACAGATAGAAACAAGAGAAAGTACACAGTGATTCATCTATCTAGAGAAGTTACAGAGGTTTACACAGAGAATTCCAAGTGTAACTCCAAGAAAATAACAGAAACTTAGAAAACGGGTAAAACCTACATTGTTGATAGAGTTGGGAGTACTTAGCATTGTGAAAACATCACTTTCGCAGAAAGAAATCTACTTGTCTAAGACCTGGAAACAGTGAACAGAGAATGTATGAGTTTCTCAAGATTGGTAACAGATAGAAACAAGAGAAAGTACACAGTCATTCACATACCTAGAGAAGTTACAGAGGTTTACACAGAGAATTTCAAGTGTAACTCCAAGAAAATAACAGAATCTTAGAAAACGGGTAAAACCTACATTGTTGATAGAGTTGGGAGTACTTAGCATTGTGAAAACATCACTTTCGCACAAAGAAATCTACTTCTCTAAGACCGAGAAGCAGTGAACAGAGAAAGTATGAGTTTCTCAAGATTGGTAAAAGATAGAAACAAGAGAAAGTACACAGTGATTCATCTGCCTAGAGAAGTTACAGAGGTTTACAAAGAGAATTAGAAGTATAAGTGCATAAAAATAAGAGAAACTTAGAAAACTGGTAAAACCTACATTGTTGATAGAGTTGGGAGTACTTAGCACTGTGAAAACAGCACTTTCGCAGAAAGAAATCTACTTCTTTGAGACCTGGAAACACTGAACAGAGAATGTATGAGTTTCTCAAGATTGGTAACAGATAGAAACAAGAGAAAGTACACAGTGATTCATCTATCTAGAGATGTTACAGAGGTTTACACAGAGAATTCCAACAGTAACTGCAAGAAAATAACAAAAACTTAGAAAACAGGTAAAACCTACATTGTTGATAGAGGTGGGAATACTTAGCATTGTGAAAACATCACTTTCGCAGAAAGAAATCTACTTCTCTAAGACTGGGAAACAGTGAACAGAGAATGTATGAGTTTCTCAAGATTGGTAACAGATAGAAAGAAGACAAAGTACACAGTGATTCACCTACTTGGAGAAGTTACGGAGGTTTACACAGAGAATTCCAAGTATAAGTACCATAAAATAAGAGAGACTTGGAAAACTGTTAAAACCTACATTGTTGATGGAGTTGGGAGTACTTAGCATTGTGAAAACATCACTTTCACAAAAAGAAATCTACTTCTCTAAGACCGAGAAGCAGTGAACAGAGAATGTATGAGTTTCTCAATATTGGTAACAGATAGAAGCAAGAGAAACTACACAGTGATTCATCTACCTAGAGAAGTTACAGTGGTTTACACAGAGAATTCCATGTATAAGTACAAGAAAATAAGAGAGACTTAGAAAACTGGTAAAACCTACATTGTTGATAGAGTTGGGACTACTTAGCACTGTGAAAACAGCACTTTCGCAAAAAGAAATCTACTTGTCTAAGACCCTGAAACCGTGAACAGAGAATGTATGAGTTTCTCAAGATTGGTAGCAAATAGAAACAAAAGAAAGTACACAGTGATTCATTTACCTAGAGAAGTTACAGAGGTTTACACAGAGAATTCCAAGTATAAGTACAAGAAAATAAGAGAGACTTAGAAAACTGATAAAACCTACATTGTTGATAGAGTTGGGAGTACTTAGCACTGTGAAAACAGCACTTTCGCAGAAAGAAAAATACTTCTCTAAGACCGCGAAACAGTGAAAAGAAAATGTATGAGTTTCTCAAGTTTGGTAACAGATAGAAACAAGAGAAAGTACGCAGTGATTCACCTACCTAGAGAAGTTACAGAGGTTTACATAGAAAATTCCAAGTATAAGTACCATAAAATAAGAGAGACTTGGAAAACTGGTAAAACCTACATTGTTGATAGAGTTGGGAGTACTTAGCACTGTGAAAACAGCACTTTCGCAGAAAGAAAAATACTTCTCTAAGACTGCGAAACAGTGAAAAGAAAATGTATGAGTTTCTCAAATTTGGTAACAGATAGAAACAAGAGAAAGTACACAGTGATTCATCTATCTAGAGAAGTTACAGAGGTTTACACAGAGAATTCCAAGTGTAACTCCAAGAAAATAACAGAAACTTAGAAAACGGGTAAAACCTACATTGTTGATAGAGTTGGGAGTACTTAGCATTGTGAAATCATCACTTTCGCAGAAAGAAATCTACTTGTCTAAGACCTGGAAACAGTGAACAGAGAATGTATGAGTTTCTCAAGATTGGTAACAGATAGAAACAAGAGAAAGTACACAGTCATTCACATACCTAGAGAAGTTACAAAGGTTTACACAGAGAATTTCAAGTGTAACTCCAAGAAAATAACAGAATCTTAGAAAACGGGTAAAACCTACATTGTTGATAGAGTTGGGACTACTTAGCATTGTGAAAACATCACTTTCGCACAAAGAAATCTACTTCTCCAAGACCGAGAAGCAGTGAACGGAGAAAGTATGAGTTTCTCAAGATTGGTAAAAGATAGAAACAAGAGAAAGTACACAGTGATTCATCTATCTATAGAAGTTACAGAGGTTTACACAGAGAATTAGAAGTATAAGTGCATGAAAATAAGAGAGACTTAGAAAACTGGTAAAACCTACATTGTTGATAGAGTTGGGAGTACTTAGGACTGTGAAAACAGCACTTTCGCAGAAAGAAATCTACTTCTCTGAGACCTGGAAACACTGAACAGAGAATGTATGAGTTTCTCAAGATTGGTAACAGATAGAAACAAGAGAAAGTACACAGTGATTCATCTATCTAGAGATGTTACAGAGGTTTACACAGAGAATTCCAACAGTAACTCCAAGAAAATAACAAAAACTTAGAAAACAGGTAAAACCTACATTGTTGATAAAGGTGGGAGTACTTAGCATTGTGAAAACATCACTTTCGCAGAAAGAAATCTACTTCTCTAAGACCGAGAAGCAGTGAACAGAGAATGTATGAGTTTCTGAAGATTGGGAACAGATAGAAACAAGAGAAACTACACAGTGATTCATCTACCTAGAGAAGTTACAGTGGTTTACACAGAGAATTCCATGTATAAGTACAAGAAAATAAGAGAGACTTAGAAAACTGGTAATACCTACATTGTTGATAGAGTTGGGACTACTTAGCACTGTGAAAACAGCACTTTCGCAAAAAGAAATCTACTTGTCTAAGACCCTGAAACAGTGAACAGAGAATGTATGAGTTTCTCAAGATTGGTAGCAAATAGAAACAAAAGAAAGTACACAGTGATTCATTTACCTAGAGAAGTTACAGAGGTTTACACAGAGAATTCCAAGTATAAGTACAAGAAAATAAGAGAGACTTAGAAAACTGATAAAACCTACATTGTTGATAGAGTTGGGAGTACTTAGCACTGTGAAAACAGCACTTTCGCAGAAAGAAAAATACTTCTCTAAGACCGCGAAACAGTGAAAAGAAAATGTATGAGTTTCTCAAGTTTGGTAACAGATAGAAACAAGAGAAAGTACACAGTGATTCACCTACCTAGAGAAGTTACAGAGGTTTACATAGAAAATTCCAAGTATAAGTACCATAAAATAAGAGAGACTTGGAAAACTGGTAAAACCTACATTGTTGATAGAGTTGGGAGTACTTAGCACTGTGAAAACAGCACTTTCGCAGAAAGAAATCTACTTCTCTAAGACCGCGAAACACTGAAAAGAGAATGTATGAGTTTCTCAAGATTGGTAACAGATAGAAACAAGAGAAAGTACACAGTGATTCATCTACCTAGAGAATTTACAGAGGTTTACACAGAGAATTCCAAGTATAAGTACAAGAAAATAAGAGAGACTTAGAAAACTGGTAAAACCTACATTATTGATAGAGTTGGGAGTACTTAGCACTGTGAAAACAGCACTTTCGCAGAAAGAAATCTACTTCTCTAAGACCTGGAAACAGTGAACAGAGAATGTATGAGTTTCTCAAGATTGGTAACAGATAGAAACAAGAGAAAGTACACAGTCATTCACATACCTAGAGAAGTTACAGAGGTTTACACAGAGAATTCCAAGTGTAACTCCAAGAAAATAACAGAATCTTAGAAAACGGGTAAAACCTACATTGTTGATAGAGTTGGGAGTACTTAGCATTGTGAAAACATCACTTTCGCACAAAGAAATCTACTTCTCTAAGACCGAGAAGCAGTGAACAGAGAAAGTATGAGTTTCTCAAGATTGGTAAAAGATAGAAACAAGAGAAAGTACACAGTGATTCATCTGCCTAGAGAAGTTACAGAGGTTTACACAGAGAATTAGAACTATAAGTGCATGAAAATAAGAGAGAGTTACAAAACTGGTAAAACCTACATTGTTGATAGAGTTGGGAGTACTTAGCACTGTGAAAACCGCACTTTCGCAGAAAGAAATCTACTTCTCTAAGACCGCGAAACAGTGAAAAGAGAATGTATGAGTTTCTCAAGATTGGTAACAGATAGAAACAAGAGAAAGTACACAGTGATTCATCTACCTAGAGAATTTACAGAGGTTTACACAGAGAATTCCAAGTATAAGTACAAGAAAATAGGAGAGACTTAGAAAACTGGTAAAACCTACATTATTGATAGAGTTGGGAGTACTTACCACTGTGAAAACAGCACTTTCGCAGAAAGAGATCTACTTGTCTAAGACCTCGAAACAGTGAACAGAGAATGTATGAGTTTCTCAAGATTGGTAACAGATAGAAACAAAAGAAAGTACACAGTGCTTAATCTATCTAGAGAAGTTACAGAGGTTTACACAGAGAATTCCTAGTGTAACTCCAAGAAAATGACAGAAACTTAGAAAACGGGTGAAACCTACATTGTTGTTAGAGTTGGGAGTACTTAGCACTGTGAAAACAACACTTTCACACATAGAAATCTACTTCTCTAAGACCGAGAAGCAGTGAAGAGAGAATGTATGAGTTTCCAAAGATTGGTAACAGATAGAAAGAAGAGAAACTACACAGTGATTCATCTACCTAGAGAAGTTACAGAGGTTTACACAGAGAATTCCAAGTAGAAGTACAAGAAAATAAGAGAAACTTAGAAAACTGGTAAAACCTACATTGTTGATAGAGTTGGGAATACTTAGCACTGTGAAAACAGCACTTTCGCAGAAAGAAATCTACTTATCTAAGACCTGGAAACAGTGAACAGAGAATCTATGAGTTTCTCAAGTTTGGTAACAGATAGAAACAAGAGAAAGTACACAGTGATTCACCTACCTAGAGAAGTTACAGAGGTTTACACAGAAAATTCCAAGTATAAGTACCATAAAATAAGAGAGA
The DNA here is from genome assembly GCA_028571685.1 of Heterohyrax brucei. NCBI lineage: Eukaryota > Metazoa > Chordata > Mammalia > Hyracoidea > Procaviidae > Heterohyrax > Heterohyrax brucei. The sequence goes on from CM053148.1 coordinate 112,874,268, forward strand.
CTTGGAAAACTGGTAAAACCTACATTGCTGATAGAGTTGGGAGTACTTAGCACTGTGAAAACAGCACTTTCGGAGATAGAAATCTACTTCTCTAAGACCGAGAAGCAGTGAACATAGAAAGTATGAGTTTCTCAAGATTGGTAAAAGATAGAAACAAGAGAAAGTACACAGTGATTCATCTGCCTAGAGAAGTTACAGAGGTTTACACAGAGAATTAGAAGTATAAGTGCATGAAAATAAGAGAGACTTACAAAACTGGTAAAACCTACATTGTTGATAGAGTTGGGAGTACTTAGCACTGTGAAAACAGCACTTTCGCAGAAAGAGATCTACTTGTCTAAGACCTCGAAGCAGTGAACAGAGAATGTATGAGTTTCTCAAGATTGGTAACAGATAGAAACAAAAGAAAGTACACAGTGATTAATCTATCTAGAGAAGTTACAGAAGTTTACACAGAGAATTCCTAGTGTAACTCCAAGAAAATAACAGAAACTTAGAAAACGGGTAAAACCTACATTGTTGATAGAGTTGGGAGTACTTAGCATTGTGAAAACATCACTTTCGCACAAAGAAATCTACTTCTCTAAGATCGAGAAAGCAGTGAACAGTGAATGTATGAGTTTGTAAAGATTGGTAACAGATAGAAACAAGAGAAACTACACAGTGATTCATCTACCTAGAGAAGTTACAGAGGTTTACACAGAGAATTCCATGTATAAGTACAAGAAAATAAGCGAGACTTAGAAAACTGGTAAAACCTACATTGTTGATAGAGTTGGGAGTACTTAGCACTGTGAAAACAGCACTTTCGCAGAAAGAAATCTAGTTCTCTAAGACCTGGAAACAGTGAAAAGAGAATGTATGAGTTTCTCAAGATTGGTAACAGATAGAAACAAGAGAAAGTACACAGTGATTCATCTACCTAGAGAAGTTACAGAGGTTTACACAGAGAATTCCAAGTATAAGTACAAGAAAATAAGCGAGACTTAGAAAACTGGTAAAACCTACATTATTGATAGAGTTGGGAGTACTTAGCACTGTGAAAACAGCACTTTCGCAGAAAGAAATCTACTTCTCTAAGACCTGGAAACAGTGAAAAGAGAATGTATGAGTTTCTCAAGATTTGTAACAGATAGAAACAAGAGAAAGTACACAGTGATTCATCTATCTATAGAAGTTACAGAGGTTTACACAGAGAATTCCTAGTGTAACTCCAAGAAAATAACAGAAACTTAGAATACGGGTAAAACCTACATTGTGGATAGAGTTGGGAGTACTTAGCATTGAGAAAACATCACTTTTGCACAAAGAAATCTATTTCTCTAAGACCGAGAAGCAGTGAACAGAGAATGTATGTGTTTCTCAAGATTGGTAAGAGATAGAAACAAGAGAAACTACCCAGTGATTCATCTACCTTGAGAAGTTACAGAGGTTTACACAGGGAATTACAAGTATAAGTACAAGAAAATAAGAGAGACTTAAAAAACTGGTAAAACCTACATTGTTGATAGAGTTGGGAGTACTTAGCACTGTGAAAACAGCACTTTCACAGAAAGAAATTTACTTGTCTAAGACCTGGAAACAGTGAACAGAGAATGTATGAGTTTCTGAAGATTGGTAACAGATAGAAACAAGAGAAACTACACAGTGATTCATCTACCTCGAGAAGTTACAGAGGTTTACACAGAGAAATTCAAGTATAAGTAACATAAAATAAGAGAGACTTAGAAAACTGGTAAAACCTACATTGTTGATAGAGTTGGGAGTACGTAGCACTGTGAAAACAGCACTTTTGCAGAAAGAAATTTACATGTCTAAGACCTGGAAACAGTGAACAGATAATCTATGAGTTTGTCAAGATTGGTAACAGATAGAAACAAGAGAAAGTACACAGTGATTCACCTCCCTAGAGAATTTACAGAGGTTTACACAGAGAATTTCAAGTATAAGTACAATAAAATAAGAGAGACGTAGAAAACTGGTAAAACCTACATTGTTGATAGAGTTGGGAGTACTTAGCACTGTGAAAACAGCACTTTCGCAGAAAGAAATCTACTTCTCTAAGACCGAGAAGCAGTGAACAGAGAATGTATGAGTTTCTCAAGATTGGTAACAGACAGAAACAAGAGAAACTACACAGTGATTCATCTACCTAGAGAAGTTACAGAGGTTTACACAGAGAACTCCAAGTATAAGTACAAGAAAATAAGAGAGTCTTAGAAAACTGGTAAAACCTACATTGTTGATAGAGTTGGGAGTACTTAGCACTGTGACAACAGCACTTTCACAGAAAGAAATCTACTTGTCTAAGACCTGGAAACAGTGAACAGAGAATTTATGAGTTTCTCAAGATTGGTAACAGACAGAAACAACAGAAACTACACAGTGATTCATCTACCTCGAGAAGTTACAGAGGTTTACACAGAGAATTCCAAGTATAAGTACAAGAAAATAAGAGAGACTTCGAAAACTGGTAAAACCTACATTGTTCATAGAGCTGGGAGTACTTAGCACTGTGAAAACAGCACTTCCGCAGAAAGAAATGTACTTCTCTAAGACCGCGAAACAGTGAAAAGAGAATGTACGAGTTTCTCAAGATTGGTAACAGATAGAAACAAGACAAAGTACACAGTGATTCATCTGTCTAGAGAAGTTACAGAGGTTTACACAGAGAATTCCAAGTGTAACTCCAAGAAAATAACAGAAACTCAGAAAACGGGTAAAACCTACATTGTGGACAGAGTTGGGAGTACTTAGCATTGTGAAAACATTACTTTCGCACAAAGAAATCTACTTCTCTAAGACCGAGAAGCACTGAACCGAGAACGTATGAGTTTCTCAAGATTGGTAACAGATACAAACAAGAGAAAATACACAGTGATTCATCTACCTTGAGAAGTTACAGAGGTTTACACAGAAAATTCCAAGTATAAGTACAAGAAAATAAGAGAGACTTACAAAACTGGAAAAACCTACATTGTTGATAGAGTTGGGAGTACTTAGCACTGTGAAAACAGCACTTTTGCAGAAAGAAATTTAGATGTCTAAGACCTGGAAACAGTGAACAGAGAATCTATGAGTTTGTCAAGATTGGTAACAGATAGAAACAAGAGAAAGTACACAGTGATTCACCTCCCTAGAGAAGTTACAGAGGTTTACACAGAGAATTTCAAGTATAAGTACAAGAAAATAAGAGAGACTTAGAAAACTGGTAAAACCTACATTGTTGATAGAGTTGGGAGTACTTAGCAGTCTTAAAACAGCACTTTCGCAGAAAGAAATCTACTTCTCTAAGACCGAGAAGCAGGAACAGAGAATGTATGAGTTTCTCAAGATTGGTAACAGATAGAAACAAGAGAAACTACACAGTGATTCATCTACCTCGAGAAGTTACAGAGGTTTACACAGAGAATTCCAAGTATAAGTACAAGAAAATAAGAGAGACTTAGAAAACTGGTAAAACCTACATTGTTGATAGAGTTGGGAGTACTTAGCACTGTGAAAACAGCACTTTTGCAGAAAGAAATTTACATGTCTAAGACCTGGAAACAGTGAACAGAGAATCTATGAGTTTCTCAAGATTGGTAACAGATGGAAACAAGAGAAAGTACACAGTGATTCACCTCCCTAGAGAAGTTACAGAGGTTTACACAGAGAATTTCAAGTATAAGTAACATAAAATAAGAGAGAGTTAGAAAACTGGTAAAACCTACATTGTGGATAGAGTTGGGAGTACTTAGCACTGTGAAAACAGCACTTTGCAGAAAGAAATTTACATGTCTAAGACCTGGAAACAGTGAACAGAGAATCTATGAGTTTGTCAAGGTTGGTAACAGATAGAAACAAGAGAAAGTACACAGTGATTCACCTCCCTAGAGAAGTTACAGAGGATTACACAGAGAATTTCATGTATAAGTACAAGAAAATAAGAGAGACGTAGAAAACTGGTAAAACCTACATTGTTGATAGAGTTGGGAGTACTTAGCACTCTTAAAACAGCACTTTCGCAGAAAGAAATCTACTTCTCTAAGACCGAGAAGCAGTGAACAGAGAATGTATGAGTTTCTCAAGATTGGTAACAGATAGAAACAAGAGAAACTACACAGTGATTCATCTACCTAGAGAAGTTACAGAGGTTTACACAGAGAATTCCAAGTATAAGTACAAGAAAATAAGAGAGTCTTAGAAACCTGGTAAAACCTACATTGTTGATAGAGTTGGGAGTACTTAGCACTGTGAAAACAGCACTTTCACAGAAAGAAATCTACTTGTCTAAGACCTGGAAACAGTGAACAGAGAATGTATGAGTTTCTCAAGATTGGTAACAGACAGAAACAACAGAAACTACACAGTGATTCATCTACCTCGAGAAGTTACAGAGGTTTACACAGAGAATTCCAAGTATAAGTACAAGAAAATAAGAGAGACTTCGAAAACTGGTAAAACCTACATTGTTGATAGAGTTGGGAGTACTTAGCACTGTGAAAACAGCACTTTCGCAGAAAGAAATGTACTTCTCTAAGACCGCGAAACAGTGAAAAGAGAATGTACGAGTTTCTCAAGATTGGAAACAGATAGAAACAAGACAAAGTACACAGTGATTCATCTGTCTAGAGAAGTTACAGAGGTTTACACAGAGAATTCCAAGTGTAACTCCAAGAAAATAACAGAAACTCAGACAACGGGTAAAACCTACATTGTGGACAGAGTTGGGAGTACTTAGCATTGTGAAAACATTACTTTCGCACAAAGAAATCTACTTCTCTAAGACCGAGAAGCACTGAACCGAGAACGTATGAGTTTCTCAAGATTGGTAACAGATAGAAACAAGAAGAAAATACACAGTGATTCATCTACCTCGAGAAGTTACAGAGGTTTACACAGAAATTTCCAAGTATAAGTACAAGAAAATAAGAGAGACTTAGAAAACTGGTAAAATCTACATTGTTGATAGAGTTTGGAGTACTTAGCACTGTGAAAACAGCACTTTTGCAGAAAGAAATTTAGATGTCTAAGACCTGGAAACAGTGAACAGAGAATCTATGAGTTTCTCAAGATTGGTAACAGATAGAAACAAGAGAAAGTACACAGTGATTCACCTCCCTAGAGAAGTTACAGAGGTTTAAACCGAGCATTTCAAGTATAAGTACAAGAAAATAAGAGAGACTTAGAAAACTGGTAAAACCTACATTGTTGATAGAGTTGGGAGTATTTAGCACTCTGAAAACAGCACTTTCGCAGAAAGAAATCTACTTCTCTAAGACCGAGAAGCAGTGAACAGAGAATGTATGAGTTTCTCAAGATTGGTAACAGATAGAAACAAGAGAAAGTACACAGTGATTCATCTACCTAGAAAAGTTACAGAGGTTTACACAGAGAATTCCAAGTATAAGTACAAGAAAATAAGAGAGACATAGAAAACTGGTAAAACCTACATTGTTGATAGATTTGGGAGTACTTAGCACTGTGAAAACAGCACTTTCGCAGAAAGGAATCTACTTGTCTAAGACCTTGAAAGAGTGAACAGAGAATGTGTGAGTTTCTCAAGAATGGTAACAGATAGAAACAAGAGAAGGCACACAGTGATTCATCTACATAGAGAAGGTACAGAGATTTATACAAAGAAATCCAAGTATAAGTACAAGAAAATAAGAGAGAGTTAGAAAACTGGTAAAACCTACATTGTTGATAGAGTTGGAAGAACTTAGCACTGTAAACACAGCACATTTGCAGAAAGAAATCTACTTGTGTAAGACCGGGAAGCAGTTAAGAGAGAATGTATGAGTTTCTCAAGATTGGTAACAGATAGAAACAAGAGAAACTACACAGTAATTCATCTACGTAGGGAAGTTACAGAGGTTTATACAAAGAAATCCAAGTATAAGTACCAGAAAATACGAGAGACTTAGAAAACTGGTAAAACCTACATTATTGATAGAGTTGGGAGTACTTAGCACTGTGAAAACAGCACTTTCGCACAATGAAATCTACTTGTCTAAGACGGCGAAACACTGAAAAGAGAATGTATGAGTTTCTCAAGATTGGTAACAGATAGAAACAAGAGAAAGTACACAGTGATTCATCAATCTAGAGAAGTTACAGAGCTTTACACAGAGAATTCCTAGTGTAACTCCAAGAAAATAACAGAAACTTAGAAAACGGGTAAAACCTACATTTTTGATAGAGTTGTGAGTACTTAGCTTTGTGAAAACATCACTTTCGCACAAAGAAATCTACTTCTCTAAGACCGAGAAGCAGTGAACAGAGAATGTATGAGTTTCTAAAGATTGGTAACAGATAGAAACAAGAGAAACTACACAGTGATTCATCTACCTAGAGAAGTTACAGAGGTTTACACAGAGAATTCCAAGTATAAGTACAAGAAAATAAGAGAGACTTAGAAAACTGGTAAAACCTACATTGTTGATAGCGTTGGGAGTACTTAGCACTGTGAACACAGCACTTTCGCAGAAAGAAATCTACTTCTCTAAGACCTGGAAACAGTGAACAGAGAATGTATGAGTTTCTCAAGATTGGTAACAGATAGAAACAAGAGAAATTACACAGTGATTCACCTACCTAAAGAAGTTACAGAGGTTTACACAGAGAATTCCAAGTATAAGTACAAGACAATAAGAGAGACTTAGAAAACTGGTAAAACCTACATTGTTGATAGAGTTGGGAGTACTTAGCACTGTGAAAACAGCACTTTCGCAGAAAGAAATCTACTTCTCTAAGACCGCAAAACAGTGAACAGAGAATGTATGAGTTTCTCAGGATTGGTAACAGATGGAAACAAGAGAAAGTACACAGTGATTCATCTATCTAGATAAGTTACAGAGGTTTACACAGAGAATTCCTAGTGTAACTCCAAGAAAATAACAGAAACATAGAAAACGGGTAAAACCTACATTGTTCATAGAGTTGGAGGTACTTAGCATTGTGAAAACATCACTTTCGCACAAAGAAATCTATTTCTCTATGTCCGAGAAGCAGTGAACAGAGAATGTATGAGTTTCTAAAGATTGGTAACAGATAGAAACAAGAGAAACTACACAGTGATTCATCTACCTAGAGAAGTTACAGAGGTTTACACTGAGAATTTCAAGTATAAGTAGAAGAAAATAAGAGAGCCTTAGAATACTGGTAAAACCTACACTGTTAATATAGTTGGGAGTACTTAGCAATGTGAAAACAGCACTTTCGCAGAACAAAATCTACTTTTCTAAGATCTCGAAACACTGAAAAGAGAATGTATGAGTTTCTCAAGATTGGTAAGAGATAGAAACAAGAGAAAGTCCACAGTGATTCATCTATCTAGAGAAGTTACAGAAGTTTACCCAGAGAATTACAAGTGTAACTCCAAGAAAATAAGAGAAACTTACAAAACTGGTAAAACCTACATTGTTGATAGAGTTTGGAGTACTTAGCATTGTGAAAACATCACTTTCACACAAAGAAATCTACTTCTCTAAGACCGAGAAGCAGTGAACAGAGAACGTGTGAGTTTCTCAAGATTGGTAACAGATAGAAAGAAGAGAAACTACACAGTGATTCATCTACCTAGAGAAGTTACAGAGGTTTACACTGAGTATTTCAAGTATAACTATAAGAAAATAAGAGAGACTTAGAAAATTGGTTAAACCTACATTGTTGATAGAGTTGGGAGTACTTAGCACTGTGAAAACAGCACTTTCGCAGAAAGAAATTTACTTGTCTATGACCTGGAAACAGTGAATAGAGAATGTATGAGTTTCTCAAGATTGGTAACAGATAGAATACAAGAGAAAGTACACAGTGATTCACCTACCTAGAGAAGTTACAGAGGTTTACACAGAGAATTCCAAGTATAAGTACCATAAAATAAGAGAGACTTGGAAAACTGGTAAAAACTACATTGTTGATAGAGTAGGGAGTACTTAGCACTGTGAAAACAGCACTTTCGCAGAAAGAAATCTACTTCTCTAAGACCGCGAAACAGTGAAAAGTGAATGTATCAGTTTCTCAAGATTGGTAACAGATAGAAATAAGGGAAAGTACACAGTGATTCATCTATCAAGAGAAGTTACAGAGGTTTACCCAGAGAATTCCAAGTGTAAAACTCCAAGAAAATAACAGAAACTTAGAAAACGGGTAAAACCTACATTGTGGATAGAGTTGGGAGTACTTAGCATAGTGAAAACATGACTTTCGCGCAAAGAAATTTACTTCTCTAAGACTGAAAAGCAGTGAACAGAGAATGTATGAGTTTCTCAAGATTGGTAACAGATAGAAACAAGAGAAAGTACACAGTGATTCATCTATCTAGAGAAGTTACAGAGGTTTACCCAGAGAATTCCAAGTGTAACTCCAAGAAAATAACAGAAACTTAGAAAACGGGTAAAACCTACATTGTTGATAGAGTTGGGAGTACTTAGCACTGTGAAAACACCGCTTTCGCACAAAGAAATCTACTTCTCTAAGACCGCGAAACAGTGAAAAGAGAATGTATGAGTTTCTCAAGATTGGTAACAGATAGAAACAACAGAAAGTACAGAGTTACTCATCTATCTAGAGAAGTTACAGAGGTTTACACTGAGAATTTCAAGTATAACTACAAGAAAATAAGAGAGACTTAGAAAATTGGTTAAACCTACATTGTTGATAGAGTTGGGAGTACTTAGCACTGTGAAAACAGCACTTTCGCAGAAAGAAATTTACTTATCTAAGACCTGGAAACAGTGAACAGAGAATGTATGAGTTTCTCAAGATTGGTAACAGATAGAAACAAGAGAAACTACACAGTGATTCATCTACCTAGAGAAGTTACAGAGGTTTACACTGAGAATTTCAAGTATAAGCAGAAGAAAATAAGAGAGCCTTAGAATACTGGTAAAACCTACATTGTTAATATAGTTGGGAGTACTGAGCAATGTGAAAACAGCACTTTCGCAGAACAAAATCTACTTTACTAAGATCTCGAAACACTGAAAAGAGAATGTATGAGTTTCTCAAGATTGGTAACAGATAGAAACAAGAGAAAGTACACAGTGATTCATCTATCTAGAGAAGTTACAGAAGTTTACCCAGAGAATTACAAGTGTAACTCCAAGAAAATAAGAGAAACTTACAAAACTGGTAAAACCTACATTGTTGATAGAGTTGGGATACTTAGCATTGTGAAAACATCACTTTCACATAAAGAAATCTACTTCTCTAAGACCGAGAAGCAGTGAAGAGAGAATGTGTGAGTTTCTCAAGATTGGTAACAGATAGAAAGAAGAGAAACTACACAGTGATTCATCTACCTAGAGAAGTTACAGAGGTTTAAACAGAGAATTCCAAGTATAAGTACAAGAAAATAAGAGAGACTTAGAAAACTGGTAAAACCTACATTGTTGATAGAGTTGGGAGTACTTAGCACTGTGAAAACAGCACTTTCGCAGAAAGAAATCTACTTGTCTAAGACCTGGAAACAGTGAACACAGAATGTATGAGTTTCTCAAGATTGGTAACAGATAGAAACAAGAGAAAGTACACAGTGATTCACTTACCTACAGAAGTTACAGAGGTTTACACAGAGAATTCCAAGTATAAGTACCATAAAATAAGAGAGACTTAGAAAACTGGTAAAATCTACATTGTTGATAGAGTTGTCAGTACTTAACACTGTGAAAACAGCACTTTCGCAGAAAGAAATCTACTTCTCTAAGACCGCAAAACAGTGAAGAGAGAATGTATGAGTTTCTCAGGATCGGTAACAGATGGAAACAAGAGAAAGTACACCGTGATTCAACTACCTACAGAAGTTACAGAGGTTTATACAGACAATTCCAAGTATAAGTATAAGAAAATAAGAGAAACCTAGAAAACTGGTAAAACCTACATTGTTGATACAGTTGGGAGTACTTAGCACTGTGAAAACAGCACTTTCGCAGAACAAAATCTACTTTTCTAAGACCTGGAAACAGTGAACAGAGAATGTATGAGTTTCTCAATATTGGTAACAGATAGAAACAAGAGAAAGTACACAGTAATTAATCTACCTAGGGAAGTTACAAAGGCTTATACAAAGAAATCCAAGTATAAGTACCAGAAAATACGAGAGACTTAGAAAACTGGTAAAACCTACATTGTTGATAGAGTTGGGAGTACTTAGCACTGTGAAAACAGCACTTTCGCAGAAAGAAGTCTACTTGTCTAAGACCAGGAAACAGTGAACAGACAATGTATGAGTTCTCAATATTGGTAACAGATAGAAACAAGACAAAGTACACAGTGATTTATCTACCTAGAGAAGTTACAGAGGTTTACACAGAGAATTCCCAGTATAAGTAGAAGAAAATAAGAGAGCCTTAGAATACTGGTAAAACCTACATTGTTGATACAGTTGGGAGTACTTAGCAATGTGAAAACAGCACTTTCGCAGAACAAAATCTACTTCTCTAAGACCGCGAAACAGTGAACAGAGAATGTATGAGTTTCTCAAATTGGTAACAGATAGAAACAAGACAAAGTACACAGTGATTCATCTATCTCGAGAAGTTACAGAGGTTTACCCAGAGAATTCCAAGTGTTACTCCAAGAAAATAACAGAAACTTAGAAAACGGGTAAAACCTACATTGTTGATAGAGTTCGGAGTACTTAGCAATGTGAAAACAGCACTTTCGCAGAACAAAATCTACTTCTCTAAGATCGAGAAGCAGTGAACAGACAATGTATGAGTTTCTCAAGATTCGTAGCACATACAAATAAGAGAAAGTACGCAGTGATTAATCTACCTAGAGAAGTTACAGAGGTTTACACAGAGAATTCCAAGTAGAAATAAAAGAAAATAAGAGAGAGTAAGAAAACTGGTAAAACCTACATTGTTGATAGAGTTAGAAGTACTTAGCACTGTGAACACAGAACCTTTGCAGAAAGAAATCTACTTGTGTAAGACCGGGATACAGTGAAGAGAGAATGTATGCGTTTCTCAAGATTGGTAACAGATAGAAACAAGAGAAAGTACACAGTAACTCATCTACCTAGAGAAGTTACAGAGGTTTATACAAAGAAATACAAGTATAAATACCAGAAAATACGAGAGACTTAGAAAACTGGTAAAACCTACATTGTTGATAGAGTTGGGAGTACTTAGCACTGTGAAAACAGTAGTTTCGCAGAACAAAATCTACCTTTCTAAGACCTCGAAACAGTGAACAGAGAATGTATGAGTTTCCCAAGATTTGTAACAGATAGAAACAAGAGAAAGCACACAGTGATTCACCTCCCTGGAGAAGTTAGAGAAGTTTACACAGAGAATTCAAAGTGTAACTCCAAGAAAATTACAGAAACTTAGAAAACGGGTAAAATCTACATTGTGGATAGAATTGGGAGTACTTAGCATTGTGAAAACATCACTTTCGCACAAAGAAATCTACTTCTCTAAGACGGAGAAGCAGTGAACAGAGAATGTATGAGTTTCTCAAGATTGGTAACAGATAGAAACAAGAGAAAGTATACAGTGATTAATCTACCTAAAGAAGTTACAGAGGTTGACACAGGGAATTCCAAGTATAAGTACAAGAAAATAAGAGAGACTTAGAAAACTGGTAAAACCTACATTGTTGATAGAGTTGGGAGTACTTAGCACTGTGAAAACAGCACTTTCGCAGAAAGAAATTTACCTGTCTAAGACCTGGATACAGTGAACAGAGAATGTATCAGTTTCCCAAGACTGGTAACAGATAGAAACAAGACAAAGTACACAGTCATTCACCTCCCTAGAGAAGTTACAGAGGTTTACACAGAGAATTCCAAGTATAAGTACAAGAAAATAACAGAGACTTAGAAAACCGGTAAAACCTACATTGTTGATAGAGTTGTGAGTACTCAGCAATGTGAAAACAGCACTTTCGCAGAAAGAAATCTACTTCTCTAAGACCGCGAAACAGTGAACAGAGAATGTATGAGTTTCTCAAGATTGGTAACAGATAGAAACTAGAGAAAGTACACAGTGATTCATCTATCTCGATAAGTTACAGAGGTTTACCCAGAGAATTCCAAGTGTAACTCCAGGAAAATAACAGAAACTTAGAAAACGGGTAAAACCTACATTGTTGATAGAGTTGGGAGTAGTTAGCATTGTGAAAACCTCACTTTCGCACAAAGAAATCTACTTCTCTAAAACCGAGAAGCAGTGAACAGAGAATGTATGCGTTTCTCAAGATTGGTAAAAGATAGAAAGAAGAGAAAGTACACAGTGATTCATCTTCCTAGAGAAGTTACAGAGGTTTACACAGAGAATTCCAAGTATAAGTACAAGAAAATAAAAGAGACTTAGAAAACTGGTAAAGCCTACATTGTTGATAGAGTTGGGAGTACTTAGCACTGTGAAAACAGCACTTTCGCAGAAAGAAATCTACTTGTCTAAGACCTTGAAACAGTGAACAGAGAATGTCTGAGTTTCTCAAGAATGGTAACAGATAGAAACAAGAGAAGGTACACAGTAATTCATCTACCTAGAGAAGTTACATAGGTTTATACAAAGAAATCCAAGTATAAGTACCAGAAAATACGAGAGACTTAGAAAACTGGTAAAACCTACATTGTTGATAGAGTTGGGAGTACTTAGCACTGTGAAAACAGCACTTTCGCAGAAAGAAATCTACTTGTCTAAGACCAGGAAACAGTTACCAGACAATGTATGAGTTTCTGAAGATTGGTAACAGATAGAAACAAGACAAGGTACACAGTGATTCATCTACCTAGAGATGTTACAGAGGTTTACACAGAGAATTCCCAGTATAAGTAGAAGAAAATAAGAGAGACTTAGAAAACTGGGTAAAACCTACATTGTTGATACAGTTGGGAGTACTTAGCAATGTGAAAACAGCACTTTCGCAGAACAAAATCTACCTCTCTAAGACCGCGAAACAGTGAACAGAGAATGTATGACTTTCTCAAGATTGGTAACAGATAGAAACAAGAGAAAGTACACAGTGATTCATCTATCTCGAGAAGTTACAGAGGTTTACCCAGAGAATTCCAAGTGTAACTCCAGGAAAATAACAGAAACTTAGAAAACGGGTAAAATCTACATTGTTCATTGAACTGGGAGTACTTAGCAATGTGAAAACAGCACTTTCGCAAAACAGAATCTACCTCTCTAAGACCGCGAAACAGTGAACAGAGAATGTATGACTTTCTCAAGATTGGTAACAGATAGAAACAAGAGAAACTACTCAGTGATTCACCTACCTAGAGAAGTTACAGAGGTTTACACAGAGAATTCCACGTATAAGTACCATAAAACAAGAGAGACTTAGAAAACTGGTAAAAGCTACATTGGTCATAGAGCTGGGAGTACTTAGCACTGTGAAAACAGCACTTTCGTAGAAAGAAATCTACTTCTCTAAGACCGCGAAACAGTGAAAAGAGTATGTATGAGTTTCTCAAGAATGGTAACAGACAGAAACAAGAGAAGGTACACAGTGATTCATCAACCTGGAGAAGGTACAGAGGTTTATACAAACAAATCCAAGTATAACTACAAGAAATTAAGAGAGACTTAGAAAACTGGTAAAACCTACATTGTTGATAGAGGTGGTGGTACTTAGCACTGTGGAAACAGCACCTTTGCAGAAAGAAATCTACTTCTCTAAGACATTGAAACAGTGAACAGCGAATGTGTGAGTTTCTCAAGAATGGTAACAGATAGAAACAAGAGAAAGTACACAGTGATTCACCTCCCTAGAGAAGTTACAGAGGTTTACACAGAGAATTCCAAGTATAAGTACCAGAAAATAAGAGAGACTTAGAAAACTGGTAAAACCTACATTGTTGATAGAGTTGGGAGTAATTAGCACTGTGAAAACAGCACTTTCGCCGAAAGAAAATTAGTTCTCTAAGTCCGTGAAGCAGTGAACAGAGAATGTATGAGTTTCTCAAGATTGGTAGCAGATAGAAACAAGACAAAGTACACAGTGATTCATCTACCTAGAGAAGTTACAGAGGTTTACACAGAGAATTCCAAGTATAAGTACAAGAAAATAAGAGAGACTTAGAAAACTGGTAAAACATACATTGTTAATAGAGTTGGGAGTACTTAGCAATGTGAAAACAGCACTTTCGCAAAACAAAATCTACTTCTCTACGACCGCGAAACAGTGAACAGAGAATGTATGAGTTTCTCAAGATTGGTAACAGATAGAAACAAGGGGAAAGTACACAGTGATTCACCTACCTAGAGAAGTTACAGAGGTTTACCCAGAGAATTCCAAGTGTAACTCCAAGAAAATAACAGAAACTTAGAAAATGGGTAAAACCTACATTGTTGATAGAGTTGGAGTACTTAGCACTGTGAAAACAGCACTTTCGCAGAAAGAAATCTACTTGTCTAAGACCTGGAAACAGTGAACAGAGAATGTATGAGTTTCTCAAGATTGGTAACAGATAGTAACAAGAGAAAGTACACAGTGATTCACCTACCCAGAGAAGTTACAGAGGTTTACACAGAGAATTCCAAGTATAAGTACCATAAAATAAAAGAGACTTGGAAAACTGGTAAAACCTACATTGTTGATAGAGTTGGGAGTACTTAGCACTGTGAAAACAGCACTTTCGCAGAAAGAAGTCTACTTGTCTAAGACCTGGAAACAGTGAACAGAGAATGTATGAGTTTCTCAAGATTGGTTACAGATAGAAACAAGAGAAAGTACACAGTGATTCTTCTATCTAGAGAAGTTACAGAGGTTTACCCATTGAATTCCAAGTGTACCTCCAGGAAAATAACAGAAACTTAGAAAACGGGTTAAACCTACATTGTTGATAAAGTTGGGAGTACTTAGCATTGTGAAAACATCACTTTTGCACAAAAAATCTACTTCTCTAAGACCGAGAAGCAGTGAACAGAGAATCTATGAGTTTCTCAATATTGGTAACAGATAGAAAGTAGAGAAAGTACACAGTGATTCATCTACCTAGAGAAGTTACAGAGGTTTACACAAACAATTCGACGTATAAGTACAAGAAATTAAGAGACTCTTAGAAAACTTGTAAAACCTACATTGTTGATAGAGTTGGGAGAACTTAGCACTGTGAAAACAGCACTTTCGCAGAAAGAAATCTACTTGTCTACGATCTGGAAACAGTGAACAGAGAATGTATGAGTTTCTCAAGATTGGGAACAGATAGAAACAAGAGAAAGTACACAGTGATTCACCTACCTCGAGAAGTTACAGAGGTTTACACAGAGAATTCAAGTATAAATACAAGAAAATAAGAGAAACTTAGAAAACTGGTAAAACCTACATTGTTCATAGAGCTGGGAGTACTTAGCACTGTGAAAACAGCACTTTCGCAGAAAGAAATCTACTTCTCTAAGACCGCGAAACAGTGAAAACAGAATGTATGAGTTTCTCAAGATTGGTAAAAGATAGAAACAAGAGAAAGTACACAGTGATTCATCTATCTAGAGAAGTTTCAGAGGTTTACACCGAGAATTCCAAGTGTAAATCCAGGAAAATAACAAACTGAGAAATCGGGTAAAACCTACATTGCGGATAGAGTTGGGAGTACTTAGCATTGTGAAAACATCACTTTCGCACAAAGAAATCTACTTCTCCAAGACCGAGAAGCAGTGAACAGAGAATGTATGAGTTTCTCAAGAATGGTATAGATAGAAACAAGACAAGGTACACAGTAATTCATCTACCTAGAGAAGTTACATAGGTTTATATAAAGAAATCCAAGTATAAGTACCAGAAAATACGAGAGACTTACAAAACTGGTAAAACCTACATTGTTGATAGAGTTGGGAGTACTTAGCACTGTGAAAACAGCACTTTCGCAAAAAGAAATCTACTTCTCCAGACAGCGAAACAGTGAAAAGAGAATGTATGAGTTTCTCAAGATTGGTAACAGATAGATACAAGAGAAACTACACAGTGATTCATCTACCTAGAGAACTTACAGAGGTTTACACAGAGAATTCCCAGTATAAGTAGAAGAAAATAAGAGAGCCTTAGAAAACTGGTAAAACCTACATTGTTGACACAGTTGGGAGTACTTAGCACTGTGAAAACAGCACTTTCGCACGAAGTAATCTACTTCTCTAAGACGGCGAAACAGTGAAAAGAGAATTTATGAGTTTCTCAAGATTGGTAACAGATAGAAACAAGAGAAAGTACACAGTGATTCATCTATCTAGAGAAGTTACAGAGGTTTACCCAGAGAATTCCAAGTGTACCTCCAAGAAAATAACAGAAACTTAGAAAACGGGTGAAACCTACATTGTTGATAGAGTTGGGAGTACTTAGCACTGTGAAAACATCACTTTCGCACAAAGAATCTACTTCTCTAAGACCGAGAAGCAGTGAACAGAGAATCTATGAGTTTCTCAAGATTGGTAACAGATACAATCTAGAGAAAGTACACAGTGATTCATCTAACTAGAGAAGTTACAGAGGTTTATACAGAGAAATCCAAGTATAAGTACAAGAAAATAAGAGAGACTTAGAAAAGTGGTAAAACCTACATTGTTGATAGAGTTGGGAGTACTTAGCACTGTGAAAACAGCACTTTCGCAGAAAAAAATCTACTTGTCTAAGACCAGGAAACAGTGAACAGAGAATGTATGAGTTTCTCAAGATTGGTATCAGATAGAAACAAGAGAAAATACACAGTGATTCATGTACCTAGAGAAGTTACAGAGGTTTACACAGAGAATTCCAAGTATAAGTACAAGAAAATAAGAGAGCCTTAGAAAACTGGTAAAACCTACATTGTTGATAGAGTTGGGAGTACTTAGCACTGTGAAAACAGCACTTTCGTAGAAAGAAATCTACTTCTCTAAGACCGCGAAACAGTGAACAGAGAATGTATGATTTTCTCAAGATTGGTAACAGACATAAACAAGAGAAGGTACACAGTGATTCAACTACCTAGACAAGTTACAGAGGTTTATACAGACAATTCCAAGTATAAGTACAAGAAAATAAGAGAGACTTAGAAAACTGGTAAAACCTACATTGTTGATACAATGGGGAGTACTTAGCACTGTGAAAACAGCACTTTTGCAGAAAGAAATCTACTTGTTAAGACCTTGAAACAGTGAACAGAGAATGTGTGAGTTTCTCAAGAATGGTAACAGATAGAAACAAGAGAAGGTACACAGTGATTCATCTACCTAGAGAAGGAACAGAGGTTTATACAAAGAAATCCAAATATAAGTACAAGAAAATAAGAGAGCCTTAGAAAACTGGTAAAACCTACATTGTTGATAGAGTTGGGAGTACTTAGCACTGTGAAAAAAGCTCTTTCGCACAAACAAATCTACTTCTCTAAGACCGCGAAACAGTGAAAAGAGAATGTATGAGTTTCTAAAGATTGGTAACAGATAGAAACAAGAGAAAGTATACAGTGATTCATCTACCTAGAGAAGTTACAGAGGTTTATACAGACAGTTCCAAGTATAAGTACAAGAAAATAAGAGAGACTTAGAAAACTGGTAAAACCTACATTGTTGATACAGTTGGGAGTACTTAGCACTGTGAAAACAGCACTGTCGCAGAAAGAAATCTACTTGTCTAAGACCTTGAAACAGTGAACAGAGAATGTGTGAGTTTCTCAAGAATGGTAACAGATAGAAACAAGAGAAGGTACACAGTGATTCATCTACCTAGAGAAGTTACAGAGGTTTACACAGAGAATTCCAAGTATAACTCTAGGAAAACAAGTAAATCTTAGAAAATTGGTTAAACTTATGTTGTTGATAGAGTTGAGAGTACTTAGCATTGTGAAAACATCACTTTCGGAGAGAGAAACCTACTTCTCTAAGACTGCAAAACGGTGAACAGAGAATGTATGAGATTCTTATGATGGCTAACAGGTACAAACAAGAGAAAGTACACAATGATTCATCTATCTACAGAAGTTACAGAGGTTTACAAAGAGAATTCCAATTATAAGTACAAGAAAATAAGAGAGACTTAGAAAACTGGTAAAATCTACATTGTTGATAGAGTTGGGAATACTTAGCACTGTGAAAACAGCAGTTTCGCCGAAAGAAATCTACTTCTCTAGAACCGCGAAACAGTGATCAGATAATGTATGAGTTTCTCAAGATTGGTAACAGATAGAAACAAGAGAAAGTACACAGTGATTCATCAACCTAGAGAAGTTACAGAGATTTGCACAGAGAATTTCAAGTATAAGTACCATAAAATAAGAGAGACTTAGAAAACTGGTAAAACCTACATTGTTGATAGAGTTGGGAGTACTTAGCACTGTGAAAACACCACTTTCGCAGAAAGAAATCTACTTCTCTAAGACGACAAAACAGTGAACAGAGAATTTATGAGTTTCTCAAGATTGTTAACAGACAGAAACAAGAGAAAGTACACAGTGATTCAACTACCTAGAGAAGTTACAGAGGTTTACACAGAGAATTCCAAGTATAAGTACAGGAATATAAGAGAAACTTAGACAACCGGTAAAACCTACATTGTTGATAGAGTTGGGAGTACTTAGCATTGTGAAAACATCACTTTCGCACAAAGAAGTCTACTTGTCTAAGACCGCGAAACAGTGAACAGAGAATGTATGAGTTTCTCAGGATTGGTGACATAGAGAACCAAGAGAAAGTACACAGTTATTCATCTATCTAGAGAAGTTACAGAAGTTTACACAGAGAATTCCAAGTGTGACTCCAAGAAAATAAGAGAAACTTAGAAAATGGGGAAAACCTACATTGTTGATAGAGTTGGGAGTACTTAGCACTGTGAAAACAGCACTTTCGCAGAAAGAAATCTATTTGTCTAATACCGCGAAACAGTGAACAGAGAATGTATGAGTTTCTCAAGATTGGTAACAGATAGAAATAAGAGAAAGTACACAGTGATTCAGCTACCTAGAGAAGTTACAGAAGTTTACACAGAGAACTCCAAGTATAACTCTAAGAAAATAAGAGAAGCTTAGAAAAGTGGTTAAACCTATGATGTTGATAGAGTTGGGAGTAATTACCATTGTGAAAACATCATTTTCGGAAAGAAAAAGCTACTTCTCTAAGACCGTATAACAGTGAACAGAGAATGTATGAGATTCTTAAGATGGATAACAGATGGAAAGAAGAGAAAGTACACAATGATTCATCTACCTACAGAAGTTACAGAGGTTAACACACAGAATTCCACGTGTAATTCCAGGAAAATAAGAGAGACTTAGAAAACTGTTAAAACCTACATTGTTAATGGAGTTGAGAGTACTTAGCACTGAGAATTCTCTGTGTAAAGCTCTGTAACTTTTTAGGTAGTTGAATCATTGTGTACTTTCTCTTGTTGCTATCTGTTACCAAACTTGAGAAACTCATAGATTATCTGTTCACTGTTTCCCGGTCTTAGACAAGTAGATTTCTTTCTGCGAAAGTGCTGTTTTCAGAGTGCTAAGTACTCCCAACTGTATCAACAATGTAGGTTTTACCAGTTTTCTAAGTCTCTCTTATTTTCTTGTACTTATACATGGAACTCTCTGTGTAAACTTCTGTAACTTCTCTAGGTAGATGAATCACTGTGTACTTTCTCTTGTTTCTATCTGTTACCAATCTTGAGAAACTCATACATTCTCTGTTCACTGTTTCACGGACTTAGAGAACTAAATTTCTTTCGGAGAAAGTGCTGTTTTCACAGTGCTAAGTATTCCCAACTCTATCAACAATGTAGGTTTTACCAGTTTTCTAAGTATCTCTTATTTTCTTGTACTTATACTTGGAATTCTCTGTGTAAACTTCTGTAACTTATCTAGGTAGATGAATCACTGTGTACTTTCTCTTGTTTCTATCTGTTACCAATCTTAAGAAACTCATACATTCTCTGTTCAGTTTCCCAGTGTTAGAGAAGTAGATTTCTTTGTGCGAAAGTGCTGTTTTCACAGTGCTAAGTACTCCCAACTCTATCAACAATGTAGGTTTTACCAGTTTTCTAAGTATCTCTTATTTTCTTGTACTTATATTTGGTAACCTCTGTGTAAACTTCTGTAACTTTTCTAGGTAGATGAATCACTGTGTACTTTCTCTTGTTTCTATCTGTTACCAATCTTAAGAAACTCATACATTCTCTGTTCACTGTTTCCCAGTGTTAGAGAAGTAGATTTCTTTGTGCGAAAGTGCTGTTTTCACAGTGCTAAGTACTCCCAACTCTATCAACAATGTAGGTTTTACCAGTTTTCTAAGTCTCTCTTATTTTCTTGTACTTATACTTGGAATTCTCTGTGTAAACCTCTGTAACTTTTCTAGGTAGATGAATCACTGAGTAATTTCTCTTGTTTCTATCTGTTACCAATGTTGAGAAACTCATACATTCTCTGTTCACTGTTTCCCAGGGTTAGAGAAGTAGAGTTCTTTCTGCGAAAGTGCTGTTTTCATAGTGCTAAGTACTCCCAACTCTATCAACAATGTAGGTTTTACCAGTTTTCTAAGTCTCTCTTATGTTCTTGTACTTATACTTGGAATTCTCTGTGTAAACCTCTGTAACTTTTCTAGGTAGATGAATCACTGTGTACTTTCTCTTGTTTCTATCTGTTACCAATCTTGAGAAACTCATACATTCTCTGTTCACTGTTTCACGGACTTAGAGATCTAAATTTCTTTCGGTGAAAGTGCTGTTTTCACAGGGCTAAGTACTCCCAACTCTATCAACAATGTAGGTTTTACCAGTTTTCTAAGTCTCTCTTATTTTCTTCTACTTATACTTCGAATTCTCTGTGTTAACCTCTGTAACTTTTCTAGGTAGATGAATCACTGTGTACTTTCTCTTGTTTCTATCTGTTACCAATCTTGAGAAACTCATACATTCTCTGTTCACTGTTTCACGGACCTAGGCAACTAAATTTCTTTCGGCGAAGTGCTGTTTTCACAGTGCTAAGTACTCCCAACTCTATCAACAATGTAGGATTTACCAGTTTTCTAAGTCTCTCTTATTTTCTTGTACTTATACTTGGAATTCCCTCAGTAATCCTCTGTAACTTTTCTATGTAGATGAATCACTGCGTACCTTCTCTTCTTTCTATCTGTTACCAATCTTGAGAAACTCATACATTCTCTGTTCACTGTTTCCGAGTCTTAGAGAGGTAGATTTCTATCTGCGAAAGTGCTGTTTTCACAGTGCTAAGTACTCCCAACTCTATCCACAATGTAGGTTTTACCAGTTTTCTATGTCTCTCTTCTTATCTTGTACTTATACATGGAATTCTCTGGGTAAACTTCTGTAACTTCTCTAGGTAGATGAATCACTGTGTAATTCCTCTTGTTTCTATCTGTTACCAATCTTGAGAAACTCTTAAATTCTGTGTTCACTGTTTCCGAGTCTTAGAGAAGTAGATTTCTTTATGCGAAAGTGCTGTTTTCACAGTGCTAAGTACTCCCAACTCTATCAACAATGTAGGTTTTACCAGTTTTCTAAGTCTCTCTTATTTTCTTGTAATTATACTTGGAATTCTCTGTGTAAACCTTTGTAACTTTTCTAGGTAGATGAATCACTGCGTACTTTCTCTTCTTTCTATCTGTTACCAATCTTGAGAAACTCATACATTCTCTGTTCACTGTATCCCAGTGTTAGAGAAGTAGATTTCTTTCTGCGAAAGTGCCGTTTTCACAGTGCTAAGTACTCCCAACTCTATCAACAATGTAGGTTTTACCAGTTTTCTAAGTCTCTCTCATTTTCTTGTACTTATACTTGGAATTCTCTGTGTAAACCTCTGTAACTTTTCTAGGTAGATGAATCACTGTGTAATTTCTCTTGTTTCTATCTGTTACCAATCTTGAGAAACTCATACATTCTCGGTTCACTGTTTCACGGACTTAGAGAACTAAATTTCTTTCGGCGAAAGTGCTGTTTTCACAGTGTTAAGTACTCCCAACTCTATCAACAATGTAGGCTTTACCAGTTTTCTAAGTCTCTCTTATTTTCTTGTACATATACTTGGAATTCTCTGTGTAAACTTCTGTAACTTTTCTACGTAGATGAATCACTGCGTACTTTCTCTTCTTTCTATCTGTTACCAATCTTGAGAAACTCATACATTCTCTGTTCACTGTTTCCCAGTGTTAGAGAAGTAGGTTTCTTTCTGCGAATGTGCTGTTTTCACAGTGCTAAGTACTCCCAACTCTGTCCACAATGTAGGTTTTACCAGTTTTCTAAGTCTCTCTTATTTTCTTGTACTTATACTTGGAATTCTCTGTGTAAACCTCTGTAACTTTTCTAGGTAGATGAATCACTGCGTACTTTCTCTTCTTTCTATCTGTTACCAATCTTGAGAAACTCATACATTCTCTGTTCACTGTTTCCCAGTCTTAGAGAAGTAGATTTCTTTCTGCGAAAGGGCTGTTTTCACAGTGCTAAGTACTCCCAACTCTATCCACAATGTAGGTTTTAACCGTTTTCTAAGTCTCTCTTATTTTCTTCTACTTACAATTGGAATTCTCTGTGTAAACCTCTGTAACTTTTCTAGGTAGGTGAATCACTGTGTACTTTCTCTTGTTTCTATCTGTTACCAATCTTGAGAAACTCATACATTCTCTGTTCACTGTTTCACGGACTTAGAGAACTAAATTTCTTTCGGCGCAAGTGCTGTTTTCAGAGTGCTAAGTACTCCCAACTCTATCAACAATGTAGGATTTAACCGTTTTCTAAGTCTCTCTTATTTTCTTGTACTTATACTTGGAATTCTCTGTGTAAACCTCTGTAACTTTTCTAGGTAGGTGAATCACTGTGTACTTTCTCTTGTTTCTATCTGTTACCAATCTTGAGAAACTCATACATTCTCTGTTCACTGTTTCACGGACTTAGAGAACCAAATTTCTTCAGCGAAAGTGCTGTTTTCACAGTGCTAAGTACTCCCAACTCTATCAACAATGTAGGTTTTACCAGTTTTCTTAGTCTCTCTTATTTTCTGGTACTTATACTTGGAATTCTCTGTGTAAACCTCTGTAACTTTTCTAGGTAGATGAATCACTGCGTATTTTCTCTTCTTTCTATCTGTTACCAATCTTGAGAAACTCATACATTCTCTGTTCACTGTTTCACGGACTTAGAGAACTAAATTTCTTTCGGCGAAAGTGCTGTTTTCACAGTGCTAAGTACTCCCAACTCTATCAACAATGTAGGTTTTACCAGTTTTCTTAGTCTCTCTTATTTTCTGGTACTTATACTTGGAATTCTCTGTGTAAACCTCTGTAACTTTTCTAGGTAGATGAATCACTGTGTTCTTTCTCTTGATTCTATCTGTTACCAATCTTGAGAAACTCATACATTCTCTGTTCACTGTTTCCCAGTGTTAGAGAAGTAGATTTCTTCCTGCGAAAGTGCTGTTTTGACAGTGCTAACTACTCCCAACTCTATCCACAATGTAGGTTTTACCAGTTTTCTAACTCTCTCTTATTTTCTTGTACTTATACTTGGAATTCTCTGTGTAAACCTCTGTAACTTTTCTAGGTAGATGAATCACTGTGTACTTTCTGTTGTTTCTATCTGTTACCAATCTTGAGAAACTCATACATTCTCTGTTCACTGTTTCCCAGTGTTAGCGAAGTAGATTTCTTTCTGCGAAAGTGCTGTTTTCACAGTGCTAAGTACTCCCAACTCTAACCACAATGTCGGTTTTGCCAGTTTTCTAAGTCTCTCTTATTTTCTTGTACTTATACATGCAATTCTCTGTGTAAACCTCTGTAACTTCTCTAGGTAGATAAATCACTGTGTACTTTCTCTTGTTTCTATCTGTTACCAAACTTGAGAAACTCATACATTCCGTGTTCACTGTTTCACGGACTTAGAGAACTAAATTTCTTTCGGCGAAAGTGCTGTTTTAACAGGGCTAAGTACTCCCAACTCTATCAACAATGTAGGTTTTACCTGTTTTCTAAGTCTCTCTTTATTTCTTGTACTTATACTTGGAATTCTCTGTGTAAACCTCTGTAACTTTTCTAGGTAGATGAATCACTGTGTACTTTCTCTTGTTTCTATCTGTTACCAATCTTGAGAAACTCATACATTCTCTTTTCACTGTTTCACGGACTTAGAGTACTAAATTTCTTTCGGCGAAAGTGCTGTTTTCACAGTGGTAAGTACTCCCAACTCTATCAACAATGCAGGTTTTACCAGTTTTCTATGTTTCTCCTACTTTCTTGTACTTATACATGGAATTCTCTGTGTAAACTTCTGTAAGTTCTCTAGGTAGATGAATCACTGTGTACTTTCTCTTGTTTCTATCTGTTACCAATCTTGAGACACTCATACATTCTCTGTTCACTGTTTCCCAGTGTTAGAGAAGTAGATTTCTTTCTGCGAAAGTGCTGTTTTCACAGTGCTAAGTACTCCCACCTCTATCAACAATGTAGGTTTTACCAGTTTTCTAAGTCCCTCTTATTTTCTTGTACTTATACTTGGAATTCTCTGTGTAAACCTCTGTAACTTTTCTGTGTAGATGAATCACTGCGAACTTTCTCTTCTTTCTATCTGTTTCCAATCTTGAGAAACTCATACATTCTCTGTTCAATGTTTCCCAGCCTTAATGAAGTAGATTTCTTTCTGCGAAAGTGCTGTTTTCACAGTGCTAAGTACTCCCAACTCTATCCACAATGTAGGTTTTACCAGTTTTCTAAGTCTCTCTTATTTTCTTGTACTTATACATGGAATTCTCTGTGTCAACTTCTGTAACTTCTCTAGGTAGATGAATCACTGTGTACTTTCTCTTGTTTCTATCTGTTACCAATCTTGAGAAACTCATACATTCTCTCTTCACTGTTTCATGGACTTAGAGAACTAAATTTGTTTCGGCGAAAGTGCTGTTTTCACAGTGCTAAGTACTCCCAACTCTATAAACAATGTCCGTTTTGCCAGTTTTCTAAGTCTCTCTTATTTTCTTGTACTTATACATGGAATTCTCTGTGTAAACTTCTGTAACTTCTCTAGGTAGATAAATCACTGTGTACTTTCTCTTGTTTCTATCTGTTACCAATCTTGAAAAACTCATACATTCTCTGTTCACTGTTTCCCAGTGTTAGAGAAGTAGATTTCTTTCTGGGAAAGTGCTGTTTTCACACTGCTAAGTATTCCCAGCTCTATCAACAATGTAGGTTTTACCCGTTTTCTAAGTCTCTCTTATTTTCTTGTACTTATACTTGGAATTCTCTGCGTAAACCTCTGTAACTTTTCTAGGTAGATGAATCACTGTGTACATTCTCTTGTTTCTATCTCTTACCAATCTTGAGAAACTCATACACTCTCTGTTCACTATTTCACGGACTTAGGGAACTAAATTTCTTTCGTCGAGAGTGCTGTTTTCACAGTGCTAAGTACTCCCAACTCTATCAACAATGTAGGTTTTACCAGTTTTCTAAGTTTCTCTTAATTTCTTGTACTTATACATGGAATTCTCTGTGTAAACTTCTGTAACTTCTCTAGGTAGATGAATCACTGTGTGCTTTCTCTTGTTTCTATCTGTTACCAATCTTGAGAAACTCATACATTCTCTGTTCACTGTTTCCCAGTGTTAGAGAAGTAGACTTCTTTCTGCGAAAGTGCTGTTTTCACAGTGCTAAGTACTCCCAACTCTATCCACAATGTAGGTTTTACCAGTTTTCTAAGTCTCTCTTATTTTCTTATACTTATACTTGGAATTCTCTGTGTAAACCTCTGTAACTTTTCTAGGTAAGTGAATCACTGTGTACTTTCTCTTGTTTCTATCTGTTACCAATCTTGAGAAACTCATACATTCTCTGTTCACTGTTTCACGGACTTAGAAAACTAAATTTCTTTCGGCGCAAGTGCTGTTTTCACAGTGCTAAGTACGCCCCACTCTATCAGCAATGTAGGTTTTACCAGTTTTCTAAGTCTCTCTTATTTTCTTGTACTTATACTTGGAATTCTCTGTGTAAACCTCTGTAACTTTTCTAGGTAGATGAATAATTGAGTACTTTCTCTTCTTTCTATCTGTTACCAATCTTGAGAAACTGATACATTCTCTGTTCACTGTTTCCCAGTGTTAGAGAAGTAGATTTCTTTCTGCGAAAGTGCTGTTTTCACAGTGCTAAGTTCTCCCAACTCTATCCACAATGTAGGTTTTACCAGTTTTCTAAGTCTCTCTTCTTTTCTTGTACTTATACATGGAATTCTCTGTGTAAACTTCTGTAACTTCTCTAGGTAGATGAATCACTATGTACTTTCTCTTGTTTCTATCTGTTACCAATCTTGAGAAACTCATACATTCTCTGTTCACTGTTTCCCAGTGTTAGAGAAGTAGATTTCTTTCTGCGAAAGTGCTGTTTTCACAGTGCTAAGTACACTCAACTCTATCAATAATGTAGGTTTTACCAGTTTTCTAAGTCTCTCTTATTTTCTTGTACTTATACTTGGAATTCTCTGTGTAAACCTCTGTAACTTTTCTAGGTAGATGAATCACTGCGTACTTTCTCTTCTTTCTATCTGTTAACAATCTTGAGAAACTCATACATTCTCTGTTCACTGTTTCCCAGTCTTAGAGAAGTAGATTTCTTTCTGCGAAAGTGCTGTTTTCACAGTGCTAAGTACTCGCAACTCGAACCACAATGTCGGTTTTGCCAGTTTTCTAAGTCTCTCTTATTTTCTTGTACTTATACATGGAATTCTCTGTGTAAACTTCTGTAACTTCTCTAGGTAGATGAATCACTGTGTACTTTCTCTTCTTTCAATCGGTTACCAATCTTGAGAAACTCATACATTCTCTTTTCACTGTTTCACGGATTTAGAGAACTACATTTCTTTCGGCGAAAGTACTGTTTTCACAGTGGTACGTACTCCCAACTCTATCAACAATGTAGGTTTTACCAGTTTTGTAAGTCTCTCTTATTTTCTTGTACTTATACTTGAAATTCTCTGAGTAAACCTCTGTAACTTTTCTATGTAGATGAATCACTGCGTACCTTCTCTTCTTTCTATCTGTTACCAATCTTGAGAAACTCATACATTCTCTGTTCACTGTTTCCCAGTCTTAGAGAAGTAGATTTCTTTCTGCGAAAGTGCTGTTTTCACAGTGGTAAGTACTCCCAGCTCTATCAACAATGTAGGTTTTACCCGTTTTCTAAGTCTCTCTTATTTTCTTGTACTTATACTTGGAATTCTCTGCGTAAACCTCTGTAACTTTTCTAGGTAGATGAATCACTGTGTACTTTCTCTTGTTTCTATCTCTTACCAATCTTGAGAAACTCATACACTCTCTGTTCACTATTTCACGGACTTAGGGAACTAAAGTTCTTTCGTCAAGAGTGCTGTTTTCACAGTGCTAAGTACTCTCAACTCTACCAACTATGTAGGTTTTACCAGTTTTCTGAGTTTCTCTTAATTTCTTGTACTTATACATGGAATTCTCTGTGTAAACTTCTGTAACTTCTCTAGGTAGATGAATCACTGTGTGCTTTCTCTTGTTTCTATCTGTTACCAATCTTGAGAAACTCATACATTCTCTCTTCACTGTTTCACGGACTTAGAGAACTAAATTTCTTTCGGCGAAAGTGCTGTTTTCACAGTGCTAAGTACTCCGAACTCTATCCACAATGTAGGTTTTACCAGTTTTCTAAGGCTCTCTTATTTTCTTATACTTATACTTGGAATTCTCTGTGTAAACCTCTGTAACTTTTCTAGGTAGGTGAATCACTGTGTACTTTCTCTTGTTTCTATCTGTTACCAGTCTTGAGAAACTCATACATTCTCTGTTCACTGTTTCACGGACTTAGAGAACTAAATTTCTTTCGGCGCAAGTGCTGTTTTCACAGCCCTAAGTACTCCCCACTCTATCAACAATGTAGGTTTTACCAGTTTTCTAAGTCTCTCTTATTTTCTTGTACTTATACTTGGAATTCTCTGTGTAAACTTCTGTAACTTTCCTAGGTAGATGAATCACTGTGTACTTTCTCTTGTTTCTATCTGTTACCAATCTTGAGAAACTCATACATTCTCTGTTCACTGTTTACCAGTGTTGGAGAAGTAGATTTCTTTCTGCGAAATTGGTGTCTTGACAGTGCTAACTACTCCCAACTCTATCCACAATGTAGGTTTTACCAGTTTTCTAAGTCTCTCTTATTTTCTTGTACTTATACTTGGAATTCTCTGTGTAATCCTCTGTAACTTTTCTAGGTAGATGAATCACTGTGTACTTACTCTGTTTCTATCTGTTATCAATCTTGAGAAACTCATACATTGTCTCTTCACTGTTTCACGGACTTAGAGAACTAAATTTCTTTCGGTGCAAGTGCTGTTTTCACAGTGCTAAGTACGTCCCACTCTATCAGCAATGTAGGGTTTACCAGTTTTCTAAGTCTCTCTTATTTTCTTGTAATTATACTTGGAATTCTCTGTGTAAACCTCTGTAACTTTTCTAGGTAGATGAATAATTGAGTACTTTCTCTTCTTTTTATCTGTTACCAATCTTGAGAAACTCATACATTCTCTGTTCACTGTTTCCCAGTGTTAGAGAAGTAGATTTCTTTCTGCGAAAGTGCTGTTTTCACAGTGCTAAGTTCTCCCAACTCTATCCACAATGTAGGTTTTACCAGTTTTCTAAGTCTCTCTTCTTTTCTTGTACTTATACATGGAATTCTCTGTGTAAACTTCTGTAACTTCTCTAAGTAGATGAATCACTGTGTACTTTCTCTTGTTTCTATCTGTTACCAATCTTGAGAAACTCATACATTCTCTGTTCACTGTTTCCCAGTGTTAGAGAAGTAGATTTCTTTCTGCGAAAGTGCTGTTTTCACAGTGCTAAGTACTCTCAATTCTATCAATAATGTAGGTTTTACCAGTTTTCTAAGTCTCTCTTATTTTCTTGTACTTATACTTGGAATTCTCTGTGTAAACCTCTGTATCTTTTCTAGGTAGATGAATAACTGCGTACTTTCTCTTCTTTCTATCTGTTAACAATCTTGAGAAACTCATACATTCTCTGTTCACTGTTTCAAAGTCTTAGAGTAGTAGATTTCTTTCTGCGAAAGTGCTGTTTTCACAGTGCTAAGTACTCCCAACTGTAACCACAATGTCGGTTTTGCCAGTTTTCTAAGTCTCTCTTATTTTCTTGTACTTGTTCTTGGAATTCTCTGTGTAAAACTCTGTAACTTCTTTAGATAGATGAATCACTGTGTACTTTCTCTTGTTTCTATCTGTTACCAATCTTGAGAAACTCATACCTTCTCTTTTCACTGTTTCGCGGTCTTAGAGAAGTAGATTTCTTTGTGCCAAAGTGATGTTTTCACAATGCTAAGTCCTCCCAACTCTACCAACAATGTAGGTTTTACCACTTTTCTAAGTCTCTCTTATTTTCCTGTTCTTATACTTGGAATTGTATGTGTAAATCTCTGTAACTTCTCTAGGTAGATCAATCACTGTGTACTTTCTCTTGTTTCTATCTGTTACCAATCTTGAGAAACTCATACATTCTCTCTTCACTGTTTCATGGACTTAGAGAACTAAATTTGTTTCGGCGAAAGTGCTGTTTTCACAGTGCTAAGTACTCCCAACTCTATCCACAATGTAGGTTTTACCCGTTTTCTAAGTCTCTCTTATTTTCTTGTACTTATACTTGGAATTCTCTGCGTAAACCTCTGTAACTTTTCTAGGTAGATGAATCACTGTGTACATTCTCTTGTTTCTATCTCTTACCAATCTTGAGAAACTCATACACTCTCTGTTCACTATTTCACGGACTTAGGGAACTAAATTTCTTTCGTCGAGAGTGCTGTTTTCACAGTGCTAAGTACTCCCAACTCTATCCACAATGTAGGTTTTACCAGTTTTCTAAGTCTCTCTTATTTTTTAGTACTTATACTTGGAATTCTCTGTGTAAACTTGTGTAACTTCTCCAGGTAGATGAATCACTGTGTACTTTCTCTTGTTTCTATCTGTTACCAATCTTGAGAAACTCATACATTCTCTCTTCACTGTTTCACGGACTTAGAGAACTAAATTTCTTTCGGCGAAAGTGCTGTTTTCACAGTGCTAAGTACTCCCAACTCTATCCACAATGTAGGTTTTGCCACTTTTCTAAGTCTCTCTTATTTTCTTTTACTTATACTTGGAATTCTCTGTGTAAACTTCTGTAACTTCCCTAGGTAGATGAAATACTGTGTACTTTCTCTTGTTTCTATCTGTTACCAATCTTGAGAAACTCATACACTCTCTGTTCACTGTTTCCAGTGTTAGAGAAGTAGGTTTCTTTCTGCGAAAGTGCTGTTTTCACAGTGCTAGGTACTCCCAACTCTATCCACAATGTAGGTTTTACCAGTTTTCTAAGTCTCTCTTATTGTCTTGTACTTATACATGGAATTCTCTGTGTAAACCTCTGTAACTTTTCTAGGTAGATGAATCACTGCGTACTTTCTCTTCTTTCTGTCTGTTACCAATCTTGAGAAACTCATACATTCTCTGTTCCCTGTTTCCCAGTGTTAGAGAAGTAGATTTATTTCTGCGAAAGTGCTGTTTTCACAGTGCTAAGTACTCCCAAATCTATCCACAATGTAGGTTTTACCAGTTTTCTAAGTCTCTCTTATTTTCTTGTACTTATACTTGGAATTCTCTGAGTAAACCTCTGTAACTTTTCTATGTAGATGAATCACTGCGTACCTTCTCTTCTTTCTATCTGTTACCAATCTTGAGAAACTCATACATTCTCTGTTCACTGTTTCCCAGTCTTAGAGAAGTAGATTTCTCTCTGCGAAAGTGCTGTTTTCACAGTGCTAAGTACTCCCAGCTCTATAAACAATGTAGGTTTTACCCGTTTTCTAAGTCTCTCTTATTTTCTTGTACTTATACTTAGAATTCTCTGTGTAAACCTCTGTAACTTTTCTAGGTAGATGAATCACTGTGTACTTTCTCTCGTTTCTATCTGTTACCAATCTTGAGAAACTGATACATTCTCTGTTTACTGTTTCACGGACTTAGAGAACTAAATTTCTTTCGGCGAAAGTGCTGTTTTCACAGTGCTAAGTACTCCCAACTCTATCAACAATGTAGGTATTACCAGGTTTCTAAGTCTCTCTTATTTTCTTGTACTTATACTTGGAATTCTCTGTGTAAACTTCTGTAACTTTTCTAGGTAGATGAATCACTGTGTACTTTCTCTTGTTTCTATCTGTTACCAATCTTGAGAAACTCATACATTCTCTGTTCACTGTTTCCCAGTCTTAGAGAAGTAGATTTCTTTCTGTGAAAGTGCTGTTTTCACAGTGCTAAGTACTCCCAACTCTATCCACAATGTAGGTTTTACCAGTTTTCTAGGTCTCTCTTATTTTCTTGTACTTATACATGGAATTCTCTGTGTAAACCTCTGTAACTTTTCTAGGTAGCTGAATCACTGCGTACTTTCTCTTCTTTCGATCTGTTACCAATGTTGAGAAACTCATACATTCTCTGTTCACTGTTTCCCAGTGTTAGAGAAGTAGATTTCTTTCTGCGAAAGTGCTGTTTTCACAGTGCTAAGTACTCCCAACTCTATCAACAATGTAGGTTTTACCAGTTTTCTAAGTCTCTCTTATTTTCTTGTACTTATACATGGAATTCTCTGTGTAAACTTCTTTAACTTCTCTAGGTAGATGAATCACTGTGTACTTTCTCTTGTGTCTATCTGTTACCAATCTTGAGAAACTCATACATTCTCTGTTCACTGTTTCCCAGTGTTAGAGAAGTAGATTTCTTTCTGCGAAAGTGCTGTTTTCACAGTGCTAAGTACTCCCAACTCTATCAACAATGTAGGTTTTACCAGTTGTCTAAGTCTCTCTTATTTTCTTGTACTTATAATTGGAATTCTCTGTGTAAAACTCTGTAACTTTTCTATGTAGATGAATCACTGCGTACTTTCTCTTCTTTCTATCTGTTACCAATCTTGAGAAACTCATACATTCACTGTTCACTGTTTCACGGACTTAGAGAACTAAATTTCTTTCTGCGAAAGTGCTGTTTTCACAGTGCTAAGTACTCCCAGCTCTATCCGCAATGTAGGTTTTACCAGTTTTCTAAGTCTCTCTTATTTTCTTGTACTTATACATGGAATTCTCTCTGAAAACTTGTGTAACTTCTCTAGGTAGATGAATCACTGCGTACTTTCTCTTCTTTCTATCTGTTACCAATCTTGAGAAACTCATACATTCTCTCTTCACTGTTTCACGGACGTAGAGAACTAAATTTCTTTCGGCGAAAGAGCTGTTTTCACAGTGCTAAGTACTCCCAACTCTATCCACAATGTAGGTTTTGCCAGTTTTCTAAGTCTCTCATATTTTCTTGTACTTATACATGGAATTCTCTGTGTAAATTTCTTTAACTTCTCTAGGTAGATGAATCACTGTGTACTTTCCCTTGTTTCTATCTGTTACCAATCTTGAGAAACTCATACATTCTTTGTTCACTGTTTCCCAGTGTTAGAGACGTAGATTTCTTTCTGCGAAAGTGCTGTTTTCACAGTGCTAAGTACTCCCAACTCTATCAACAGTGTAGGTTTTACCAGTTTTCTAAGTCTCTCTTATTTTCTTATAGTTAAACTTAGAATTCTCTGTGTAAACCTCTGTAACTCTCCAGGTAGATGAATCACTATGCAGTTTCAATAGTTTCTATCTGTTACCAATCCTGAGAAACTCATACATTCTCTGTTAACGGCTTCTCGGTCTTAGAAAAGTAGATTTCTTTGTGCGGAAGTGATGTTTTCACCAAGCTAAGTACTCCCAACTCTATCAAAAATGTAGGTGTTACCCGTTTTCTAAGTTTCGGTTATTTTCTTGCAGTTACACTTGGAATTCTCTGGGTAAACCTCTGTAAATTCTCTAGATAGATGAATCACTGTGTACATTCTCTTGTTTCTATCTGTTACCAATCTTGAGAAACTCATACACTCTCTGTTCACTGTTTCCAGTGTTAGAGAAGTAGGTTTCTTTCTGCGAAAGTGCTGTTTTCACAGTGCTAGGTACTCCCAACTCTATCCACAATGTAGGTTTTACCAGTTTTCTAAGTCTCTCTTATTTTCTTGTACTTATACTTGGAATTCTCTGTGTAAACCTCTGTAACATTTCTAGGTAGATGAATCACTGTGTACTTTCTCTTGTTTCTATCTGTTACCAATCTTGAGAAACTCATACATTCTCTCTTCACTGTTTCACGGACTTATAGAACTAAATTTCTTTCGGCGAAAGTGCTGTCTTCACAGTGCTAAGTACTCCCAACACTATCAACAATGTAGGTTTTACCAGTTTTCTTAGTCTCTCTTATTTTCTTGTACTTATACTTGGAATTCTCTGTGTAAACCTCTGTAACTTTTCTAGGTAGATGAATCACTGCGTACTTTCTCTTCTTTCTATCTGTTACCAATCTTGAGAAACTCATACATTCTCTGTTCACTGTTTCACGGACTTAGAGAACTAAATTTCTTTCGGCGAAAGTGCTGTTTTCACAGTCCTAAGTACTCCCAACTCTATCCACAATGTAGGTTTTACCAGTTTTCTAAGTCTCTCTTATTTTCTTGTACTTATACTTGGAATTCTCTGTGTAAACCTCTGTAACTTTTCTATGTAGATGAATCACTGCGTACTTTCTCTTCTTTCTATCTGTTACCAATCTTGAGAAACTCATACATTCTCTGTTCACTGTTTCACGGACTTAGAGAACTAAATTTCTTTCGGCGAAAGTGCTGTTTTCACAGTGCTAAGTACTCCCAGCTCTATCCGCAATGTAGGTTTTACCAGTTTTCTAAGTCTCTCTTATTTTCTTGTACTTATACATGGAATTCTCTGTGTAAACTTGTGTAACATCTCTAGGTAGATGAATCACTGTGTACTTTCTCTTGTTTCTATCTGTTACCAATCTTGAGAAACTCATACATTCTCTGTTCACTGTTTCCAAGTGTTAGAGACGTAGATTTCTTTCTGCGAAAGTGCTGTTTTCACAGTGCTAAGTACTCCCAACTCTATCAACAATGTAGGTATTACCAGTTTTCTAAATCTCTCTTATTTTCTTGTACTTATACTGGGAATTCTCTGTGTAAACTTCTGTAACTTTTCTAGGTAGATGAATCACTGTGTACTTTCTCTTGTTTCTATCTGTTACCAATCTTGAGAAACTCATACATTCTCTGTTCACTGTTTCCCAGTCTTAGAGAAGTAGATTTCTTTCTGCCAAAGTGCTGTTTTCACAGTGCTACGTACTCCCAACTCTAACCACAATGTAGGTTTTGCCAGTTTTCTAAGTCTCTCTTATTTTCTTGTACTTATACATGGAATTCTCTGTGTAAACTTCTTTAACTTCTCTAGGTAGATGACTCACTGTGTACTTTCTGTTGTGTCTATCTGTTACCAATGTTGAGAAACTCATACATTCTCTGTTCACTGTTTCCCAGTGTTAGAGAAGTAGATTTCTTTCTGCGAAAGTGCTGTTTTCACCGTGCTAAGTACTCCCAACTCTATCAACAATGTAGGTTTTATCAGTTGTCTAAGTCTCTCTTATTTTCTTGTACTTATACTTGGAATTCTTTGTGTCAAACTCTGTAACTTTTCTATGTAGAAGAATCGCTGCGTACTTTCTCTTCTTTCTATCTGTTACCAATCTTGAGAAACTCATACATTCTCTGTTCACTGTTTCACGGACTTAGAGAACTAAATTTCTTTCGGCGAAAGTGCTGTTTTCACAGTGCTAAGTACTCCCAGCTCTATCCGCAATGTAGGTTTTACCAGTTTTCTAAGTCTCTCTTATTTTCTTGTACTTATACATGGAATTCTCTCTGAAAACTTGTGTAACTTCTCTAGGTAGATGAATCACTGTGTACTTTCTCCTGTTTCTATCTGTTACCAATCTTGAGAAACTCATACATTCTCTCTTCACTGTTTCACGACGTAGAGAACTAAATTTCTTTCGGCGAAAGTGCTGTTTTCACAGTGCTAAGTACTCCCAATTCTATGAACAATGTAGGTTTTACCAGTTTTCTTAGTCTCTCTTATTTTCTTGTACTTATACTTGGAATTCTCTGTGTAAACCTCTGTAACTTTTCTAGGTAGATGAATCACTGCGTACTTTCTCTTCTTTCTATCTGTTACCAATCTTGAGAAACTCATACTTTCTCTGTTCACTGTTTCCCAGTCTTAGAGAAGTAGATTTCTTTCTGCGAAAGTGCTGTTTTCACAGTGCTAAGTACTCCCAGCTCTATCAACAATGTAGGTTTTACCCGTTTTCTAAGTCTCTCTTATTTTCTTGTACTTATACTTAGAATTCTCTGTGTAAACCTCTGTGACTTTTCTAGGTAGATGAATCAATGTGTACTTTCTCTCGTTTCTATCTGTTACCAATCTTGAGAAACTCATACATTCTCTCTTCACTGTTTCACGGACTTAGAGAACTAAATTTCTTTCGGCGAAAGTGCTGTTTTCACAGTGCTAAGTACTCCCAACTCTATCCACAATGTAGGTTTTGCCACTTTTCTAAGTCTCTCTTATTTTCTTTTACTTATACTTGGAATTCTCTGTGTAAACTTCTGTAACTTCCCTAGGTAGATGAAATACTGTGTACTTTCTCTTGTTTCTATCTGTTACCAATCTTGAGAAACTCATACACTCTCTGTTCACTGTTTCCAGTGTTAGAGAAGTAGGTTTCTTTCTGCGAAAGTGCTGTTTTCACAGTGCTAGGTACTCCCAACTCTATCCACAATGTAGGTTTTACCAGTTTTCTAAGTCTCTCTTATTGTCTTGTACTTATACATGGAATTCTCTGTGTAAACCTCTGTAACTTTTCTAGGTAGATGAATCACTGCGTACTTTCTCTTCTTTCTGTCTGTTACCAATCTTGAGAAACTCATACATTCTCTGTTCCCTGTTTCCCAGTGTTAGAGAAGTAGATTTATTTCTGCGAAAGTGCTGTTTTCACAGTGCTAAGTACTCCCAAATCTATCCACAATGTAGGTTTTACCAGTTTTCTAAGTCTCTCTTATTTTCTTGTGCTTATACTTGGAATTCTCTGAGTAAACCTCTGTAACTTTTCTATGTAGATGAATCACTGCGTACCTTCTCTTCTTTCTATCTGTTACCAATCTTGAGAAACTCATACATTCTCTGTTCACTGTTTCCCAGTCTTAGAGAAGTAGATTTCTCTCTGCGAAAGTGCTGTTTTCACAGTGCTAAGTATTCCCAGCTCTATAAACAATGTAGGTTTTACCCGTTTTCTAAGTCTCTCTTATTTTCTTGTACTTATACTTAGAATTCTCTGTGTAAACCTCTGTAACTTTTCTAGGTAGATGAATCACTGTGTACTTTCTCTCGTTTCTATCTGTTACCAATCTTGAGAAACTGATACATTCTCTGTTTACTGTTTCACGGACTTAGAGAACTAAATTTCTTTCGGCGAAAGTGCTGTTTTCACAGTGCTAAGTACTCCCAACTCTATCAACAATGTAGGTATTACCAGGTTTCTAAGTCTCTCTTATTTTCTTGTACTTATACTTGGAATTCTCTGTGTAAACTTCTGTAACTTTTCTAGGTAGATGAATCACTGTGTACTTTCTCTTGTTTCTATCTGTTACCAATCTTGAGAAACTCATACATTCTCTGTTCACTGTTTCCCAGTCTTAGAGAAGTAGATTTCTTTCTGTGAAAGTGCTGTTTTCACAGTGCTAAGTACTCCCAACTCTATCCACAATGTAGGTTTTACCAGTTTTCTAGGTCTCTCTTATTTTCTTGTACTTATACATGGAATTCTCTGTGTAAACCTCTGTAAGTTTTCTAGGTAGCTGAATCACTGCGTACTTTCTCTTCTTTCGATCTGTTACCAATGTTGAGAAACTCATACATTCTCTGTTCACTGTTTCCCAGTGTTAGAGAAGTAGATTTCTTTCTGCGAAAGTGCTGTTTTCACAGTGCTAAGTACTCCCAACTCTATCAACAATGTAGGTTTTACCAGTTTTCTAAGTCTCTCTTATTTTCTTGTACTTATACATGGAATTCTCTGTGTAAACTTCTTTAACTTCTCTAGGTAGATGAATCACTGTGTACTTTCTCTTGTGTCTATCTGTTACCAATCTTGAGAAACTCATACATTCTCTGTTCACTGTTTCCCAGTGTTAGAGAAGTAGATTTCTTTCTGCGAAAGTGCTGTTTTCACAGTGCTAAGTACTCCCAACTCTATCAACAATGTAGGTTTTACCAGTTGTCTAAGTCTCTCTTATTTTCTTGTACTTATAATTGGAATTCTCTGTGTAAAACTCTGTAACTTTTCTATGTAGATGAATCACTGCGTACTTTCTCTTCTTTCTATCTGTTACCAATCTTGAGAAACTCATACATTCACTGTTCACTGTTTCACGGACTTAGAGAACTAAATTTCTTTCTGCGAAAGTGCTGTTTTCACAGTGCTAAGTACTCCCAGCTCTATCCGCAATGTAGGTTTTACCAGTTTTCTAAGTCTCTCTTATTTTCTTGTACTTATACATGGAATTCTCTCTGAAAACTTGTGTAACTTCTCTAGGTAGATGAATCACTGCGTACTTTCTCTTCTTTCTATCTGTTACCAATCTTGAGAAACTCATACATTCTCTCTTCACTGTTTCACGGACGTAGAGAACTAAATTTCTTTCGGCGAAAGAGCTGTTTTCACAGTGCTAAGTACTCCCACCTCTATCCACAATGTAGGTTTTGCCAGTTTTCTAAGTCTCTCTTATTTTCTTGTACTTATACATGGAATTCTCTGGGTAAATTTCTTTAACTTCTCTAGGTAGATGAATCACTGTGTACTTTCCCTTGTTTCTATCTGTTACCAATCTTGAGAAACTCATACATTCTTTGTTCACTGTTTCCCAGTGTTAGAGACGTAGATTTCTTTCTGCGAAAGTGCTGTTTTCACAGTGCTAAGTACTCCCAACTCTATCAACAGTGTAGGTTTTACCAGTTTTCTAAGTCTCTCTTATTTTCTTATAGTTAAACTTAGAATTCTCTGTGTAAACCTCTGTAACTCTCCAGGTAGATGAATCACTATGCAGTTTCAATAGTTTCTATCTGTTACCAATCCTGAGAAACTCATACATTCTCTGTTAACGGCTTCTCGGTCTTAGAAAAGTAGATTTCTTTGTGCGGAAGTGATGTTTTCACCAAGCTAAGTACTCCCAACTCTATCAAAAATGTAGGTGTTACCCGTTTTCTAAGTTTCGGTTATTTTCTTGCAGTTACACTTGGAATTCTCTGGGTAAACCTCTGTAAATTCTCTAGATAGATGAATCACTGTGTACATTCTCTTGTTTCTATCTGTTACCAATCTTGAGAAACTCATACACTCTCTGTTCACTGTTTCCAGTGTTAGAGAAGTAGGTTTCTTTCTGCGAAAGTGCTGTTTTCACAGTGCTAGGTACTCCCAACTCTATCCACAATGTAGGTTTTACCAGTTTTCTAAGTCTCTCTTATTTTCTTGTACTTATACTTGGAATTCTCTGTGTAAACCTCTGTAACATTTCTAGGTAGATGAATCACTGTGTACTTTCTCTTGTTTCTATCTGTTACCAATCTTGAGAAACTCATACATTCTCTCTTCACTGTTTCACGGACTTATAGAACTAAATTTCTTTCGGCGAAAGTGCTGTCTTCACAGTGCTAAGTACTCCCAACACTATCAACAATGTAGGTTTTACCAGTTTTCTTAGTCTCTCTTATTTTCTTGTACTTATACTTGGAATTCTCTGTGTAAACCTCTGTAACTTTTCTAGGTAGATGAATCACTGCGTACTTTCTCTTCTTTCTATCTGTTACCAATCTTGAGAAACTCATACATTCTCTGTTCACTGTTTCACGGACTTAGAGAACTAAATTTCTTTCGGCGAAAGTGCTGTTTTCACAGTCCTAAGTACTCCCAACTCTATCCACAATGTAGGTTTTACCAGTTTTCTAAGTCTCTCTTATTTTCTTGCAGTTATACTTGGAATTCTCTGTGTAAACTTCTGTAACTTTTCTAGGTAAATGAATCACTGTGTACTTTCTCTTGTTTCTATCTGTTACCAATCTTGAGAAACTCATACATTCTCTGTTCACTGTTTCCCAGTGTTAGAGAAGTAGATTTCTTTCTGCGAAAGAGCTGATTTCACAGTGCTAAGTACTCCCAACTCTATCCACAATGTAGGTTTTGCCTGTTTTCTAAGTCTCTCTTATTTTCTTGTACTTATACATGGAATTCTGTGTGTAAACTTCTTTAACTTCTCTAGGTAGATGAATCACTGTGTACTTTCCCTTGTATCTATCTGTTACCAATCTTGAGAAACTCATACATTCTTTGTTCACTGTTTCCCAGTGTTAGAGAAGTAGATTTCTTTCTGCGAAAGTGCTGTTTTCACAGTGCTAAGTACTCCCAACTCTATCACAATGTAGGTATTACCAGTTTTCTAAGTCTCTCTTATTTTCTTGTACTTATACTTGGAATTCTCTGTGTAAACTTCTGTAACTTTTCTAGGTAGATGAATCACTGTGTACTTTCTCTTGTTTCTATCTGTTACCAATCTTGAGAAACTCATTCATTCTCTGTTCACTGTTTCCCAGTCTTAGAGAAGTAGATTTCTTTCTGCGAAAGTGCTGTTTTCACAGTGCTAAGTATTCCCAACTCTTACCACAATGTTGGTTTTGCCAGTTTTCTAAGTCTCTCTTATTTTCTTGTACTTATACATGGAATTCCTGTGTAAACTTCTGTATCTTCTCTAGGTAGATGAATCACTGTGTACTTCCTCTTGTTTCTATCTGTTACCAATCTTGAGAAACTCATACATTCTCTGTTCACTGCTTCACGGACTTAGAGAACTAAATTTCTTTCGGCGAAAGTGCTGTTTTCACAGGGCTAAATACTCCCAACTCTATCAACAATGTAGGTTTTACCAGTTTTCTAAGTCTCTCTTATTTTCTTGTACTTATACTTGGAATTCTCTGTGTAAACCTCTGTAACTTTTCTAGGTAGATGAATCACTGTGTACTTTCTCTTGTTTCTATCTGTTACCAATCTTGAGAAACTCATACATTCTCTTTTCACTGTTTCACGGACTTAGAGAAATAAATTTTTTAGGCGAAAGTGCTGTTTTCACAGTGCTAAGTACTCCCAACTCTATCAACAATGTAGGTTTTACCAGTTTTCTAAGTCTCTCTTATTTTCTTGTACTTATACTTGGAATTCTCTGAGTATACCTCTGTAACTTTTCTATGTAGATGAATCACTGCGTACCTTCTCTTCTTTCTATCTGTTACCAATCTTGAGAAACTCATACATTCTCTGTTCACTGTTTCCCAGTCTTAGAGAAGTAGATTTCTTTCTGCGAAAGTGCTGTTTTCACAGTGCTAAGTACTCCCAGCTCTATCAACAATGTAGGTTTTACCAGTTGTCTAAGTCTCTCTTATTTTCTTGTACTTATACTTAGAATTCTCTGTGTAAACCTCTGTAACTTTTCTAGGTAGATGAAACACTGCGTACTTTCTCTTGTTTCTATCTGTTACCAATCTTGAGAAACACATACATTCTCTGTTCACTGTTTCACGGACTTAGAGAACTAAATTTCTTTCGGCGAAAGTGCTGTTTTCACAGAGCTAAGTACTCCCAACTCTATCAACAATGTAGGTTTTACCAGTTATCTAAGTCTCTCTTATTTTCTTGTACATATACTTGGAATTCTCTGTGTAAACTTCTGTAACTTTTCTACGTAGATGAATCACTGCGTAGTTTCTCTGCTTTCTATCTGTTACCAATCTTGAGAAACTCATACATTCTCTGTTCACTGTTTCCCAGTCTTAGAGAAGTAGATTTCTTTCTGCGAAAGTGCTGTTTTCACAGTGCGAAGTACTCCCAACTCAAACCACAATGTAAGTTTTGCCAGTTTTCTAAGTCTCTCATATTTTCTTGTACTTATACATGGAATTCTCTGTGTAAACTTCTGTAACTTCTCTAGGTAGATGAATCACTGTGTACTTTTCCTTGTTTCTATCTGTTACCAATCTTGAGAAACTCATACATTCTTTGTTCTCTGTTTCCCAGTGTTAGAGACGTAGATTTCTTTCTGCGAAAGTGCTGTTTTCACAGTGCTAAGTACTCCCAACTCTATCAACAATGTAGGTATTACCAGTTTTCTAAGTCTCTCTTATTTTCTTGTACTTATACTTGGAATTGTCTGTGTAAACTTCTGTAACTCTTCTAGGTAGATGAATCACTGTGTACTTTCTCTTGTTTCTATCCGTTACCAATCTTGAGAAACTCATACATTCTCTGTTCACTGTTTCCCAGTCTTAGAGAAGTAGATTTCTTTCTGCGAAAGTGCTGTTTTCACAGTGCTAAGTACTCCCAACTCTAACCACAATGTTGGTATTACCAGTTTTCTAAGTCTCTCTTATTTTCTTGTACTTATACTTGGAATTCTCTGTGTAAACTTCTGTAACTTTTCTAGGTAGATGAATCACTGTGTACTTTCTCTTGTTTCTATCTGTTACCAATCTTGAGAAACTCATGCATTCTCTGTTCACTGTTTCCCAGTCTTAGAGAAGTAGATTTCTTTCTGCGAAAGTGCTGTTTTCACAGTGCGAAGTACTCCCAACTCTATCCACAATGTAGGTTTTACCAGTTTTCTAAGTCTCTCTTATTTTCTTGTACTTATACTTGGAATTCTCTGTGTAAACCTCTGTAACTTTTCTAGGTAGATGAATCACTGCGTACCTTCTCTTCTTTCGATCTGTTACCAATGTTGAGAAACTCATACATTCTCTGTTCACTGTTTCCCAGTCTTAGAGAAGTAGATTTCTTTCTGCGAAAGTGCTGTTTTCACAGTGCTAAGTACTCCCAACTCTATCAACAATGTAGGTTTTACCAGTTTTCTAAGTCTCTCTTCTTTTCTTGTACTTATACATGGAATTCTCTGTGTAAACTTCTTTAACTTCTCTAGGTAGATGAATCACTGTGTACTTTCTCTTGTGTCTATCTGTTACCAATCTTGAGAAACTCATACATTCTCTGTTCACTGTTTCCCAGTGTTAGAGAAGTAGATTTCTTCTGCGAAAGTGCTGTTTTCACAGTGCTAACTACTCCCAACTCTATCCACAATGTAGGTTTTACCAGTTTTCTAAGTCTCTCTTATTTTCTTGTACTTATACTTGGAATTCTCTGTGTAAACCTCTGTAACTTTTCTATGTCGATGAATCAGTGCGTACTTTCTCTTCTTTCTATCTGTTACCAATCTTGAGAAACTCATACATTCTCTGTTCACTGTTTCACGGACTTAGAGAACTAAATTTCTTTCGGCGAAAGTGCTGTTTTCACAGTGCTAAGTACTCCCAACTCTAACCACAATGTTGGTTTTGCCAGTTTTCTAAGTCTCTCTTATTTTCTTGTACTTATACATGGAATTCCTGTGTAAACTTCTGTAACATCTCTAGGTAGATGAATCACTGCGTACTTTCTCTTGTTTCTATCTGTTACCAATCTTGAGAAACTCGTACATACTCTGTTCAATGTTTGCCAGTGTTAGAGTAGATTTCTTTCTGCGAAAGTGCTGTTTTCACAGTGCTAAGTACTCCCAAATCTATCCACAATGTAGGTTTTACCAGTTTTCTAAGTCTCTCTTATTTTCTTGTACTTATACTTGGAATTCTCTGTGTAAACCTCTGTAACTTTTCTATGTCGATGAATCACTGCGTACTTTCTCTTCTGTCTATCTGTTACCAATCTTGAGAAACTCATACATTCTCTCTTCACTGTTTCACGGACTTAGAGAACTAAATTTCTTTCGGCGAAAGTGCTGTTTTCACAGTGCCAAGTACTCCCAGCTCTATCCGCAATGTAGGTTTTACCAGTTTTCTTAGTCTCTCTTATTTTCTTGTACTTATACTTGGAATTCTCTGTGTAAACCTCTGTAACTTTTCTATGTCGATGAATCACTGCGTACTTTCTCTTCTTTCTATCTGTTACCAATTTTGAGAAACTCATACATTCTCTGTTCACTGTTTCACGGACTTAGAGAACTAAATTTCTTTCGGCGGAAGTGCTGTTTTCACAGTGCTAAGTACTCCCAACTCTATCCACAATGTAGGTTTTACCAGTTTTCTAAGTCTCTCTTATTTTCTTGTACTTATACTTGGAATTCTCTGTGTAAACCTCTGTAACTTTTCTAGGTAGACGAATCACTGTGTACTTTCTCTCGTTTCTATCTGTTACCAATCTTGAGAAACTCATACATTCTCTGTTCACTGTTTCACGGACTTAGAGAACTAAATTTCTTTCGGCGAAAGTGCTGTTTTCACAGTGCTAAGTACTCCCAGCTCTATCCGCAATGTAGGTTTTACCAGTTTTCTTAGTCTCTCTTATTTTCTTGTACTTATACTTGGAATTCTCTGTGTAAACCTCTGTAACTTTTCTAGGTAGATGAATCACTGTGTACTTTCTCTCGTTTCTATCTGTTACCAATCTTGAGAAACTGATACATTCTCTCTTCACTGTTTCACGGACTTAGAGAACTAAATTTCTTTCGGCGAAAGTGCTGTTTTCACAGTGCTATGTACTCCCAACTCTATCAACAATGTAGGTTTTGCCAGTTTTCTAAGTCTCTCTTATTTTCTTGTACTTATACATGGAATTCTCTGTGTAAACTTCTTTAACTTCTCTAGGTAGATGAATCACTGTGTACTTTCCCTTGTTTCTATCTGTTACCAATCTTGAGAAACTCATACATTCTTTGTTCACTGTTTCCCAGTGTTAGAGAAGTAGATTTCTTTCTGCGAAAGTGCTGTTTTCACAGTGCTAAGTACTCCCAACTCTATCAACAATGTAGGTATTACCAGTTTTCTAAGTCTCTCTTATTTTCTTGTACTTATACTTGGAATTCTCTGTGTAAACTTCTGTAACTTCCCTAGGTAGATGAATCACTGTGTACTTTCTCTTGTTTCTATCTGTTACCAATCTTGAGAAACTCATACATTCTCTGTTCACTGTTTCACGGACTTAGAGAACTAAATTTCTTTCTGCGAAAGTGCTGTTTTCACAGTGCTAAGTACTCCCAACTCTATCCACAATGTAGGTTTTACCAGTTTTCTAAGTCTCTCTTATTTTCTTGTACTTATTCTTGGAATTCTCTGTGTAAACCTCTGTAACTTTTCTAGGTAGATGAATCACTGTGTACTTTCTCTTGTTTCTATCTGTTACCAATCTTGAGAAACTCATACATTCTCTGTTCACTGTTTCACGGACTTAGAGAACTAAATTTCTTTCGGCGAAAGTGCTGTTTTCACAGTGCTAAGTACTCCCAACTCTATCAACAATGTAGGTTTTACCAGTTTTCTTAGTCTCTCTTATTTTCTTGTACTTATACTGGGAATTCTCTGTGTAAACCTCTATAACTTTTCTAGGTAGATGAATCACTGCGTACTTTCTCTTCTTTCTATCTGTTACCAATCTTGAGAAACTCACACATTCTCTGTTCACTGTTTCACGGACTTAGAGAACTAAATTTCTTTCGGCGAAAGTGCTGTTTTCACAGTGCTAAGTACTCCCAGCTCTATCCGCAATGTAGGTTTTACCAGTTTTCTAAGTCTCTCTTATTTTCTTGTACTTATTCTTGGAATTCTCTGTGTCAACCTCTGTAACTTTTCTAGGTAGATGAATCACTGTGTACTTTCTCTTGTTTATATCTGTTACCAATCTTGAGAAACTCATACATTCTCTGTTCACTGTTTCACGGACTTAGAGAACTAAATTTCTTTCG
Source organism: Heterohyrax brucei (assembly GCA_028571685.1). Classification (NCBI taxonomy): domain Eukaryota; kingdom Metazoa; phylum Chordata; class Mammalia; order Hyracoidea; family Procaviidae; genus Heterohyrax; species Heterohyrax brucei. Next base: position 112,918,966 of record CM053148.1, read on the forward strand.
GCGAAAGTGCTGTTTTCACAGTGCTAAGTACTCCCAACTCTATCAACAATGTAGGTTTTACCAGTTTTCTTAGTCTCTCTTATTTTCTTGTACTTATACTTGGAATTCTCTGTGTAAACTTCTGTAACTTTTCTAGGTAGATGAATCACTGTGTACTTTCTCTTGTTTCTATCTGTTACCAATCTTGAGAAACTCATACATTCTCTGTTCACTGTTTCCAGTGTTAGAGAAGTAGATTTCTTTCTGCGAAAGAGCTGATTTCACAGTGCTAAGTACTCCCAACTCTATCCACAATATAGGTTTTGCCAGTTTTCTAAGTCTCTCTTATTTTCTTGTACTTATACATGGAATTCTGTGTGTAAACTTGTTTAACTTCTCTAGGTAGATGAATCACTGTGTACTTTCCCTTGTTTCTATCTGTTACCAATCTTGAGAAACTCATACATTCTTTGTTCACTGTTTCCCAGTGTTAGAGAAGTAGATTTCTTTCTGCGAAAGTGCTGTTTTTACAGTGCTAAGTACTCTCAACTCTATCCACAATGTAGGTTTTACCAGTTTTCTAAGTCTCTCTGATTTTCTTGTACTTATACTTGGAATTCTCTGTGTAAACTTCTGTAACTTTTCTAGGTAGATGAATCACTGTGTACTATCTCTTGTTTCTATCTGTTACCAATCTTGAGAAACTCATACATTCTCTGTTCACTGTTTCCCAGTCTTAGAGAAGTAGATTTCTTTCTGCGACAGTGCTGTTTTCACAGTGCTAAGTACTCCCAACTCTAACCACAATGTTGGTTTTGCCAGTTTTCTAAGTCTCTCTTATTTTCTTGTACTTATACATGGAATTCCTGTGTAAACTTATGTAACATCTCTAGGTAGATGAATCACTGCGTACTTTCTCTTGTTTCTATCTGTTACCAATCTTGAGAAACTCGTACATACTCTGTTCAATGTTTGCCAGTGTTAGAGTAGATTTCTTTCTGAGAAAGTGCTGTTTTCACAGTGCTAAGTACTCCCAAATCTATCCACAATGTAGGTTTTACCAGTTTTCTAAGTCTCTCTTATTTTCTTGTACTTATACTTGGAATTCTCTGTGTAAACCTCTGTAACTTTTCTATGTCGATGAATCACTGCGTACTTTCTCTTCTTTCTATCTGTTACCAATCTTGAGAAACTCATACATTCTCTCTTCACTGTTTCACGGACTTAGAGAACTAAATTTCTTTCGGCGAAAGTGCTGTTTTCACAGTGCTAAGTACTCCCAACTCTATCAACAATGTAGGTTTTACCAGTTTTCTAAGTCTCTCTTATTTTCTTGTACTTATACTTGGAATTCTCTGTGTAAACCTCTGTAACTTTTCCATGTCGATGAATCACTGCGTACTTTCTCTTCTTTCTATCTGTTACCAATCTTGAGAAACTCATACATTCTCTGTTCACTGTTTCACGGACTTAGAGAACTAAATTTCTTTCGGCGGAAGTGCTGTTTTCACAGTGCTAAGTACTCCCAACTCTATCCACAATGTAGGTTTTACCAGTTTTCTAAGTCTCTCTTATTTTCTTGTACTTATACTTGGAATTCTCTGTGTAAACCTCTGTAACTTTTCTAGGTAGATGAATCACTGTGTACATTCTCTCGTTTCTATCTGTTACCAATCTTGAGAAACTCATACATTCTCTCTTCACTGTTTCACGGACTTAGAGAACTAAATTTCTTTCGGCGAAAGTGCTGTTTTCACAGTGCTAAGTACTCCCCACTCTATCAACAATGTAGGTTTTGCCAGTTTTCTAAGTCTCTCTTATTTTCTTGTACTTATACATGGAATTCTCTGTGTAAACTTCTTTAACTTCTCTAGGTAGATGAATCACTGTGTACTTTCCCTTGTTTCTATCTGTTACCAATCTTGAGAAACTCATACATTCTGTGTTCACTGTTTCCCAGTGTTAGAGAAGTAGATTTCTTTCTGCGAAAGAGCTGATTTCACAGTGCTAAGTACTCCCAACTCTATCCACAATGTAGGTTTTGCCTGTTTTCTAAGTCTCTCTTATTTTCTTGTACTTATACATGGAATTCTGTGTGTAAACTTCTTTAACTTCTCTAGGTAGATGAATCACTGTGTACTTTCCCTTGTATCTATCTGTTACCAATCTTGAGAAACTCATACATTCTTTGTTCACTGTTTCCCAGTGTTAGAGAAGTAGATTTCTTTCTGCGAAAGTGCTGTTTTCACAGTGCTAAGTACTCCCAACTCTATCACAATGTAGGTATTACCAGTTTTCTAAGTCTCTCTTATATTCTTGTACTTATACTTGGAATTCTCTGTGTAAACTTCTGTAACTTTTCTAGGTAGATGAATCACTGTGTACTTTCTCTTGTTTCTATCTGTTACCAATCTTGAGAAACTCATTCATTCTCTGTTCACTGTTTCCCAGTCTTAGAGAAGTAGATTTCTTTCTGCGAAAGTGCTGTTTTCACAGTGCTAAGTACTCCCAACTCTTACCACAATGTTGGTTTTGCCAGTTTTCTAAGTCTCTCTTATTTTCTTGTACTTATACATGGAATTCCTGTGTAAACTTCTGTATCTTCTCTAGGTAGATGAATCACTGTGTACTTCCTCTTGTTTCTATCTGTTACCAATCTTGAGAAACTCATACATTCTCTGTTCACTGCTTCACGGACTTAGAGAACTAAATTTCTTTCGGCGAAAGTGCTGTTTTCACAGGGCTAAATACTCCCAACTCTATCAACAATGTAGGTTTTACCAGTTTTCTAAGTCTCTCTTATTTTCTTGTACTTATACTTGGAATTCTCTGTGTAAACCTCTGTAACTTTTCAAGGTAGATGAATCACTGTGTACTTTCTCTTGTTTCTATCTGTTACCAATCTTGAGAAACTCATACATTCTCTTTTCACTGTTTCACGGACTTAGAGAAATAAATTTTTTAGGCGAAAGTGCTGTTTTCACAGTGCTAAGTACTCCCAACTCTATCAACAATGTAGGTTTTACCAGTTTTCTAAGTCTCTCTTATTTTCTTGTACTTATACTTGGAATTCTCTGAGTATACCTCTGTAACTTTTCTATGTAGATGAATCACTGCGTACCTTCTCTTCTTTCTATCTGTTACCAATCTTGAGAAACTCATACATTCTCTGTTCACTGTTTCCCAGTCTTAGAGAAGTAGATTTCTTTCTGCGAAAGTGCTGTTTTCACAGTGCTAAGTACTCCCAGCTCTATCAACAATGTAGGTTTTACCAGTTGTCTAAGTCTCTCTTATTTTCTTGTAGTTATACTTAGAATTCTCTGTGTAAACCTCTGTAACTTTTCTAGGTAGATGAAACACTGCGTACTTTCTCTTGTTTCTATCTGTTACCAATCTTGAGAAACACATACATTCTCTGTTCACTGTTTCACGGACTTAGAGAACTAAATTTCTTTCGGCGAAAGTGCTGTTTTCACAGAGCTAAGTACTCCCAACTCTATCAACAATGTAGGTTTTACCAGTTATCTAAGTCTCTCTTATTTTCTTGTACATATACTTGGAATTCTCTGTGTAAACTTCTGTAACTTTTCTACGTAGATGAATCACTGCGTAGTTTCTCTGCTTTCTATCTGTTACCAATCTTGAGAAACTCATACATTCTCTGTTCACTGTTTCCCAGTCTTAGAGAAGTAGATTTCTTTCTGCGAAAGTGCTGTTTTCACAGTGCGAAGTACTCCCAACTCAAACCACAATGTAAGTTTTGCCAGTTTTCTAAGTCTCTCATATTTTCTTGTACTTATACATGGAATTCTCTGTGTAAACTTCTGTAACTTCTCTAGGTAGATGAATCACTGTGTACTTTTCCTTGTTTCTATCTGTTACCAATCTTGAGAAACTCATACATTCTTTGTTCTCTGTTTCCCAGTGTTAGAGACGTAGATTTCTTTCTGCGAAAGTGCTGTTTTCACAGTGCTAAGTACTCCCAACTCTATCAACAATGTAGGTATTACCAGTTTTCTAAGTCTCTCTTATTTTCTTGTACTTATACTTGGAATTGTCTGTGTAAACTTCTGTAACTCTTCTAGGTAGATGAATAACTGTGTACTTTCTCTTGTTTCTATCCGTTACCAATCTTGAGAAACTCATACATTCTCTGTTCACTGTTTCCCAGTCTTAGAGAAGTAGATTTCTTTCTGCGAAAGTGCTGTTTTCACAGTGCTAAGTACTCCCAACTCTAACCACAATGTTGGTATTACCAGTTTTCTAAGTCTCTCTTATTTTCTTGTACTTATACTTGGAATTCTCTGTGTAAACTTCTGTAACTTTTCTAGGTAGATGAATCACTGTGTACTTTCTCTTGTTTCTATCTGTTACCAATCTTGAGAAACTCATGCATTCTCTGTTCACTGTTTCCCAGTCTTAGAGAAGTAGATTTCTTTCTGCGAAAGTGCTGTTTTCACAGTGCGAAGTACTCCCAACTCTATCCACAATGTAGGTTTTACCAGTTTTCTAAGTCTCTCTTATTTTCTTGTACTTATACTTGGAATTCTCTGTGTAAACCTCTGTAACTTTTCTAGGTAGATGAATCACTGCGTACCTTCTCTTCTTTCGATCTGTTACCAATGTTGAGAAACTCATACATTCTCTGTTCACTGTTTCCCAGTCTTAGAGAAGTAGATTTCTTTCTGCGAAAGTGCTGTTTTCACAGTGCTAAGTACTCCCAACTCTATCAACAATGTAGGTTTTACCAGTTTTCTAAGTCTCTCTTCTTTTCTTGTACTTATACATGGAATTCTCTGTGTAAACTTCTTTAACTTCTCTAGGTAGATGAATCACTATGTACTTTCTCTTGTGTCTATCTGTTACCAATCTTGAGAAACTCATACATTCTCTGTTCACTGTTTCCCAGTGTTAGAGAAGTAGATTTCTTCTGCGAAAGTGCTGTTTTCACAGTGCTAAGTACTCCCAACTCTATCCACAATGTAGGTTTTACCAGTTTTCTAAGTCTCTCTTATTTTCTTGTACTTATACTTGGAATTCTCTGTGTAAACCTCTGTAACTTTTCTATGTCGATGAATCAGTGCGTACTTTCTCTTCTTTCTATCTGTTACCAATCTTGAGAAACTCATACATTCTCTGTTCACTGTTTCACGGACTTAGAGAACTAAATTTCTTTCGGCGAAAGTGCTGTTTTCACAGTGCTAAGTACTCCCAGCTCTATCTGCAATGTAGGTTTTACCACTTTTCTATGTCTCTCTTATTTTCTTGTACTTATACATGGAATTCTCTGTGTAAACTTGTGTAACTTCTCTAGGTAGATGAATCACTGTGTACTTTCTCTTGTTTCTATCTGTTACCAATCTTGAGAAACTCATACATTCTCTCTTCACTGTTTCACGGACTTATAGAACTAAATTTCTTTCGGTGAAAGTGCTGTTTTCACAGTGCTAAGTACTGCCAACTCTATCAACACTGTAGGTTTTACCAGTTTTCTTAGTCTCTCTTATTTTCTTGTACTTATACTTGGAATTCTCTGTGTAAACCTCTGTAACTTTTCTAGGTAGATGAATCACTGCGTACTTTCTCTTCTTTCTACCTGTTACCAATCTTGAGAAACTCATACATTCTCTCTTCAGTGATTCACGGACTTAGAGAACTAAATTTCTTTCGGCAAAAGTGCTGTTTTCACAGTGCTAAGTACTCCCAACTCTATCAACAATGTAGGTTTTACCAGTTTTCTAGTCTCTCTTATTTTCTTGTACTTATACTTGGAATTCTCTGTGTAAACTTCTGTAACTTCCCTAGGTCGATGAATCACTGTGTTTTTTCTCTTCTTTCTATCTGTTACCAATCTTGAGAAACTCATACATTCTTTGTTCACTGTTTCCCAGTGTTAGAGAAGTAGATTTCTTTCTGCGAAAGTGCTGTTTTCACAGTGCTAAGTACTCCCAACTCTATCAACAATGTAGGTATTACCAGTTTTCTAAGTCTCTCTTATTTTCTTGTACTTATACTTGGAATTCTCTGTGTAAACTTCTGTAACTTTTCTAGGTAGATGAATCACTGTGTACTTTCTCTTGTTTCTATCTGTTACCAATCTTGAGAAACTCATACATTCTCTCTTCACTGTTTCACGGACTTAAAGAACTAAATTTCTTTCGGCGAAAGTGCTGTTTTCACAGTGCTAAGTACTCCCAACTCTATCAACAATGTAGGTTTTACCAGTTTTCTAAGTCTCTCTTATTTTCTTGTACTTATACTTGGAATTCTCTGTGTAAACCTCTGTAACTTTTCTATGTCGATGAATCAGTGCGTACTTTCTCTTCTTTCTATCTGTTACCAATCTTGAGAAACTCATACATTCTCTGTTCACTGTTTCACGGACTTAGAGAACTAAATTTCTTTCGGCGAAAGTGCTGTTTTCACAGTGCTAAGTACTCCCAGCTCTATATGCAATGTAGGTTTTACCACTTTTCTAAGTCTCTCTTATTTTCTTGTACTTATACATGGAATTCTCTGTGTAAACTTGTGTAACTTCTCTAGGTAGATCAATCACTGTGTATTTTCTCTTGTTTCTATCTGTTACCAATCTTGAGAAACTCATACATTCTCTCTTCACTGTTTCACGGACTTAGAGAACTAAATTTCTTTCTGCGAAAGTGCTGTTTTCACAGTGCTAAGTACTGCCAACTCTATCAACAATGTAGGTTTTACCAGTTTTCTTAGTCTCTCTTATTTTCTTGTACTTATACTTGGAATTCTCTGTGTAAACCTCTTTAACTTTTCTAGGTAGATGAATCACTGCGTACTTTCTCTTCTTTCTACCTGTTACCAATCTTGAGAAACTCATACATTCTCTCTTCACTGATTCACGGACTTAGAGAACTAAATTTCTTTCGGCAAAAGTGCTGTTTTCACAGTGCTAAGTACTCCCAACTCTATCAACAATGTAGGTTTTACCAGTTTTCTAGTCTCTCTTATTTTATTGTACTTATACTTGGAATTCTCTGTGTAAACTTCTGTAACTTCCCTAGGTAGATGAATCACTGTGTTCTTTCTCTTCTTTCTATCTGTTACCAATCTTGAGAAACTCATACATTCTTTGTTCACTGTTTCCCAGTGTTAGAGAAGTAGATTTCTTTCTGCGAAAGTGCTGTTTTCACAGTGCTAAGTACTCCCAACTCTATCCACAATGTAGGTTTTGCCAGTTTTCTAAGTCTCTCTTATTGTCTTGTACTTATACATGGAATTCTCTGTGTAAACTTCTGTAACTTCTCTAGGTAGATGAATCACTGTGTACTTTCTCTTGTTTCTATCTGTTACCAATCTTGAGAAACTCATACATTCTCTGTTTACTGTTTCACGGACTTAGAGAACTAAATTTCTTTCGGCGAAAGTGCTGTTTTCACAGTGCTAAGTACTCCCAACTCTATCCACAATGTAGGTTTTACCAGTTTTCTAAGTCTCTCTTATTTTCTTGTACTTATACTTGGAATTCTCTGTGTAAACCTCTGTAACTTTTCTAGGTAGATGAATCACTGTGTACTTTCCCTTGTTTCTATCTGTTACCAATCTTGAGAAACTCATACATTCTCTGTTCACTGTTTCCCAGTGTTAGAGAAGTAGATTTCTTTCTGCGAAAGTGCTGTTTTCACAGTGCTAAGTACTCCCACCTGTATCAACAATGTAGGTTTTACCAGTTTTCTAAGTCTCTCTTATTGTCTTGTACTTATACTTGGAATTCTCTGTGTAAACCTCTGTAACTTTTCTAGGTAGATGAATCACTGCGAACTTTCTCTTCTTTCTATCTGTTTCCAACCTTGAGAAACTCATACATTCTCTGTTCACTGTTTCCCAGCCTTAGTGAAGTAGATTTCTTTCTGCGAAAGTACTGTTTTCACAGTGCTAAGTACTCCCAACTCTATCCACAATGTAGGTTTTACCAGTTTTCTAAGTCTCTCTTATTTTCTTATACTTATACATGGAATTCTATGTGTAAACTTCTGTCACTTCTCTAGGTAGATGAATCACTGTGTACTTTCTCTTGTTTCTATCTGTTACCAATCTTGAGAAACTCATACATTCTCTCTTCACTGTTTCACGGACTTAGAGAACTAAATTTCTTTCGGCGAAAGTGCTGTTTTCACAGTGCTAAGTACTGCCAACTCTATCAACAATGTAGGTTTTACCAGTTTTCTTAGTCTCTCTTATTTTCTTGTACTTATACTTGGAATTCTCTGTGTAAACTTCTGTAACTTTTCTACGTAGATGAATCACTGTGTACTTTCTCTTGTTTCTATCTGTTACCAATCTTGAGAAACTCATACAGTCTCTGTTCACTCTTTCCCAGTGTTAGAGAAGTAGATTTCTTTCTGCGAAAGTGCTGTTTTCACAGTGCTAAGTACTCCCAACTCTAACCACAATGTTGGTTTTGCCAGTTTTCTAAGTCTCTCTTATTTTCTTGTACTTATACATGGAATTCCAGTGTAAACTTCTGTAACTTCTCTAGGTAGATGAATCACTGTGTACTTTCTCTTGTTTCTATCTGTTACCAATCTTGAGAAACTCATACATACTCTGTTCAATGTTTGCCAGTGTTAAAGTAGATTTCTTTCTGCGAAAGTGCTGTTTTCACAGTGCTAAGTACTCCCAACTCTATCCACAATGTAGGTTTTACCAGTTTTCTAAGTCTCTCTTATTTTCTTGTACTTATACTTGGAATTCTCTGTGTAAACCTCTGTAACTTTTCTAGGTAGACGAATCACTGTGTACTTTCTCTCGTTTCTATCTGTTACCAATCTTGAGAAACTCATACATTCTCTGTTCACTGTTTCACGGACTTAGAGAACTAAATTTCTTTCGGCGAAAGTGCTGTTTTCACAGTGCTAAGTACTCCCAGCTCTATCCGCAATGTAGGTTTTACCAGTTTTCTTAGTCTCTCTTATTTTCTTGTACTTATACTTGGAATTCTCTGTGTAAACCTCTGTAACTTTTCTAGGTAGATGAATCACTGTGTACTTTCTCTCGTTTCTATCTGTTACCAATCTTGAGAAACTCATACATTCTCTCTTCACTGTTTCACGGACTTAGAGAACTAAATTTCTTTCGGCGAAAGTGCTGTTTTCACAGTGCTATGTACTCCCAACTCTATCAACAATGTAGGTTTTGCCAGTTTTCTAAGTCTCTCTTATTTTCTTGTACTTATACATGGAATTCTCTGTGTAAACTTCTTTAACTTCTCTAGGTAGATGAATCACTGTGTACTTTCCCTTGTTTCTATCTGTTACCAATCTTGAGAAACTCATACATTCTTTGTTCACTGTTTCCCAGTGTTAGAGAAGTAGATTTCTTTCTGCGAAAGTGCTGTTTTCACAGTGCTAAGTACTCCCAACTCTATCAACAATGTAGGTATTACCAGTTTTCTAAGTCTCTCTTATTTTCTTGTACTTATACTTGGAATTCTCTGTGTAAACTTCTGTAACTTCCCTAGGTAGATGAATCACTGTGTACTTTCTCTTGTTTCTATCTGTTACCAATCTTGAGAAACTCATACATTCTCTGTTCACTGTTTCACGGACTTAGAGAACTAAATTTCTTTCTGCGAAAGTGCTGTTTTCACAGTGCTAAGTACTCCCAACTCTATCCACAATGTAGGTTTTACCAGTTTTCTAAGTCTCTCTTATTTTCTTGTACTTATTCTTGGAATTCTCTGTGTAAACCTCTGTAACTTTTCTAGGTAGATGAATCACTGTGTACTTTCTCTTGTTTCTATCTGTTACCAATCTTGAGAAACTCATACATTCTCTGTTCACTGTTTCACGGACTTAGAGAACTAAATTTCTTTCGGCGAAAGTGCTGTTTTCACAGTGCTAAGTACTCCCAACTCTATCAACAATGTAGGTTTTACCAGTTTTCTTAGTCTCTCTTATTTTCTTGTACTTATACTGGGAATTCTCTGTGTAAACCTCTATAACTTTTCTAGGTAGATGAATCACTGCGTACTTTCTCTTGTTTCTATCTGTTACCAATCTTGAGAAACTCATACATTCTCTGTTCACTGTTTCACGGACTTAGAGAACTAAATTTCTTTCGGCGAAAGTGCTGTTTTCACAGTGCTAAGTACTCCCAGCTCTATCCGCAATGTAGGTTTTACCAGTTTTCTAAATCTCTCTTATTTTCTTGTACTTATACATGGAATTCTCTGTGTAAACTTGTGTAACTTCTCTAGGTAGATGAATCACTGTGTACTTTCCCTTGTTTCTATCTGTTACCAATCTTGAGAAACTCATACATTCTCTGTTCACTGTTTCCCAGTGTTAGAGAAGTAGATTTCTTTCTGCGAAAGAGCTGATTTCACAGTGCTAAGTACTCCCAACTCTATCCACAATATAGGTTTTGCCAGTTTTCTAAGTCTCTCTTATTTTCTTGTACTTATACATGGAATTCTGTGTGTAAACTTGTTTAACTTCTCTAGGTAGATGAATCACTGTGTACTTTCCCTTGTTTCTATCTGTTACCAATCTTGAGAAACTCATACATTCTTTGTTCACTGTTTCCCAGTGTTAGAGAAGTAGATTTCTTTCTGCGAAAGTGGTGTTTTTACAGTGCTAAGTACTCCCAACTCTATCCACAATGTAGGTTTTACCAGTTTTCTAAGTCTCTCTGATTTTCTTGTACTTATACTTGGAATTCTCTGTGTAAACCTCTGTAACTTTTCTAGGTAGATGAATCACTGCGAACTTTCTCTTCTTTGTATGTGTTTCCAACCTTGAGAAACTCATACATTCTCTGTTCACTGTTTCCCAGCCTTAGTGAAGTAGATTTCTTTCTGCGAAAGTGCTGTTTTCACAGTGCTAAGTACTCCCAACTCTATCCACAATGTAGGTTTTACCAGTTTTCTAAGTCTCTCTGATTTTCTTGTACTTATACTTGGAATTCTCTGTGTAAACCTCTGTAACTTTTCTAGGTAGATGAATCACTGTGTACTTTCTCTTGTTTCTATCTGTTACCAATCTTGAGAAACTCATACATTCTCTGTTCACTGTTTCACGGACTTAGAGAACTAAATTTCTTTCTGCGAAAGTGCTGTTTTCACAGTGCTAAGTACTCCCAACTCTATCCACAATGTAGGTTTTACCAGTTTTCTAAGTCTCTCTTATTTTCTTGTACTTATTCTTGGAATTCTCTGTGTCAACCTCTGTAACTTTTCTAGGTAGATGAATCACTGTGTACTTTCTCTTGTTTATATCTGTTACCAATCTTGAGAAACTCATACATTCTCTGTTCACTGTTTCACGGACTTAGAGAACTAAATTTCTTTCGGCGAAAGTGCTGTTTTCACAGTGCTAAGTACTCCCAACTCTATCAACAATGTAGGTTTTACCAGTTTTCTTAGTCTCTCTTATTTTCTTGTACTTATACTTGGAATTCTCTGTGTAAACTTCTGTAACTTTTCTAGGTAGATGAATCACTGTGTACTTTCTCTTGTTTCTATCTGTTACCAATCTTGAGAAACTCATACATTCTCTGTTCACTGTTTCCAGTGTTAGAGAAGTAGATTTCTTTCTGCGAAAGAGCTGATTTCACAGTGCTAAGTACTCCCAACTCTATCCACAATATAGGTTTTGCCAGTTTTCTAAGTCTCTCTTATTTTCCTGTACTTATACATGGAATTCTGTGTGTAAACTTGTTTAACTTCTCTAGGTAGATGAATCACTGTGTACTTTCCCTTGTTTCTATCTGTTACCAATCTTGAGAAACTCATACATTCTTTGTTCACTGTTTCCCAGTGTTAGAGAAGTAGATTTCTTTCTGCGAAAGTGCTGTTTTTACAGTGCTAAGTACTCTCAACTCTATCCACAATGTAGGTTTTACCAGTTTTCTAAGTCTCTCTGATTTTCTTGTACTTATACTTGGAATTCTCTGTGTAAACTTCTGTAACTTTTCTAGGTAGATGAATCACTGTGTACTATCTCTTGTTTCTATCTGTTACCAATCTTGAGAAACTCATACATTCTCTGTTCACTGTTTCCCAGTCTTAGAGAAGTAGATTTCTTTCTGCGACAGTGCTGTTTTCACAGTGCTAAGTACTCCCAACTCTAACCACAATGTTGGTTTTGCCAGTTTTCTAAGTCTCTCTTATTTTCTTGTACTTATACATGGAATTCCTGTGTAAACTTCTGTAACATCTCTAGGTAGATGAATCACTGCGTACTTTCTCTTGTTTCTATCTGTTACCAATCTTGAGAAACTCGTACATACTCTGTTCAATGTTTGCCAGTGTTAGAGTAGATTTCTTTCTGCGAAAGTGCTGTTTTCACAGTGCTAAGTACTCCCAACTCTATCAACAATGTAGGTATTACCAGTTTTCTAAGTCTCTCTTATTTTCTTGTACTTATACTTGGAATTCTCTGTGTAAACTTCTGTAACTTCCCTAGGTAGATGAATCACTGTGTACTTTCTCTTGTTTCTATCTGTTACCAATCTTGAGAAACTCATACATTCTCTGTTCACTGTTTCACGGACTTAGAGAACTAAATTTCTTTCTGCGAAAGTGCTGTTTTCACAGTGCTAAGTACTCCCAACTCTATCCACAATGTAGGTTTTACCAGTTTTCTAAGTCTCTCTTATTTTCTTGTACTTATTCTTGGAATTCTCTGTGTAAACCTCTGTAACTTTTCTAGGTAGATGAATCACTGTGTACTTTCTCTTGTTTCTATCTGTTACCAATCTTGAGAAACTCATACATTCTCTGTTCACTGTTTCACGGACTTAGAGAACTAAATTTCTTTCGGCGAAAGTGCTGTTTTCACAGTGCTAAGTACTCCCAACTCTATCAACAATGTAGGTTTTACCAGTTTTCTTAGTCTCTCTTATTTTCTTGTACTTATACTGGGAATTCTCTGTGTAAACCTCTATAACTTTTCTAGGTAGATGAATCACTGCGTACTTTCTCTTCTTTCTATCTGTTACCAATCTTGAGAAACTCACACATTCTCTGTTCACTGTTTCACGGACTTAGAGAACTAAATTTCTTTCGGCGAAAGTGCTGTTTTCACAGTGCTAAGTACTCCCAGCTCTATCCGCAATGTAGGTTTTACCAGTTTTCTAAGTCTCTCTTATTTTCTTGTACTTATTCTTGGAATTCTCTGTGTCAACCTCTGTAACTTTTCTAGGTAGATGAATCACTGTGTACTTTCTCTTGTTTATATCTGTTACCAATCTTGAGAAACTCATACATTCTCTGTTCACTGTTTCACGGACTTAGAGAACTAAATTTCTTTCGGCGAAAGTGCTGTTTTCACAGTGCTAAGTACTCCCAACTCTATCAACAATGTAGGTTTTACCAGTTTTCTTAGTCTCTCTTATTTTCTTGTACTTATACTTGGAATTCTCTGTGTAAACTTCTGTAACTTTTCTAGGTAGATGAATCACTGTGTACTTTCTCTTGTTTCTATCTGTTACCAATCTTGAGAAACTCATACATTCTCTGTTCACTGTTTCCAGTGTTAGAGAAGTAGATTTCTTTCTGCGAAAGAGCTGATTTCACAGTGCTATGTACTCCCAACTCTATCCACAATATAGGTTTTGCCAGTTTTCTAAGTCTCTCTTATTTTCTTGTACTTATACATGGAATTCTGTGTGTAAACTTGTTTAACTTCTCTAGGTAGATGAATCACTGTGTACTTTCCCTTGTTTCTATCTGTTACCAATCTTGAGAAACTCATACATTCTTTGTTCACTGTTTCCCAGTGTTAGAGAAGTAGATTTCTTTCTGCGAAAGTGCTGTTTTTACAGTGCTAAGTACTCTCAACTCTATCCACAATGTAGGTATTACCAGTTTTCTAAGTCTCTCTGATTTTCTTGTACTTATACTTGGAATTCTCTGTGTAAACTTCTGTAACTTTTCTAGGTAGATGAATCACTGTGTACTATCTCTTGTTTCTATCTGTTACCAATCTTGAGAAACTCATACATTCTCTGTTCACTGTTTCCCAGTCTTAGAGAAGTAGATTTCTTTCTGCGACAGTGCTGTTTTCACAGTGCTAAGTACTCCCAACTCTAACCACAATGTTGGTTTTGCCAGTTTTCTAAGTCTCTCTTATTTTCTTGTACTTATACATGGAATTCCTGTGTAAACTTCTGTAACATCTCTAGGTAGATGAATCACTGCGTACTTTCTCTTGTTTCTATCTGTTACCAATCTTGAGAAACTCGTACATACTCTGTTCAATGTTTGCCAGTGTTAGAGTAGATTTCTTTCTGAGAAAGTGCTGTTTTCACAGTGCTAAGTACTCCCAAATCTATCCACAATGTAGGTTTTACCAGTTTTCTAAGTCTCTCTTATTTTCTTGTACTTATACTTGGAATTCTCTGTGTAAACCTCTGTAACTTTTCTATGTCGATGAATCACTGCGTACTTTCTCTTCTTTCTATCTGTTACCAATCTTGAGAAACTCATACATTCTCTCTTCACTGTTTCACGGACTTAGAGAACTAAATTTCTTTCGGCGAAAGTGCTGTTTTCACAGTGCTAAGTACTCCCAACTCTATCAACAATGTAGGTTTTACCAGTTTTCTAAGTCTCTCTTATTTTCTTGTACTTATACTTGGAATTCTCTGTGTAAACCTCTGTAACTTTTCCATGTCGATGAATCACTGCGTACTTTCTCTTCTTTCTATCTGTTACCAATCTTGAGAAACTCATACATTCTCTGTTCACTGTTTCACGGACTTAGAGAACTAAATTTCTTTCGGCGGAAGTGCTGTTTTCACAGTGCTAAGTACTCCCAACTCTATCCACAATGTAGGTTTTACCAGTTTTCTAAGTCTCTCTTATTTTCTTGTACTTATACTTGGAATTCTCTGTGTAAACCTCTGTAACTTTTCTAGGTAGATGAATCACTGTGTACATTCTCTCGTTTCTATCTGTTACCAATCTTGAGAAACTCATACATTCTCTCTTCACTGTTTCACGGACTTAGAGAACTAAATTTCTTTCGGCGAAAGTGCTGTTTTCACAGTGCTAAGTACTCCCCACTCTATCAACAATGTAGGTTTTGCCAGTTTTCTAAGTCTCTCTTATTTTCTTGTACTTATACATGGAATTCTCTGTGTAAACTTCTTTAACTTCTCTAGGTAGATGAATCACTGTGTACTTTCCCTTGTTTCTATCTGTTACCAATCTTGAGAAACTCATACATTCTTTGTTCACTGTTTCCCTGTGTTAGAGAAGTAGATTTCTTTCTGCGAAAGTGCTGTTTTCACAGTGCTAAGTACTCCCAACTCTATCAACAATGTAGGTATTACCAGTTTTCTAAGTGTCTCTTATTTTCTTGTACTTATACTTGGAATTCTCTGTGTAAACTTCTGTAACTTCCCTAGGTAGATGAATCACTGTGTACTTTCTCTTGTTTCTATCTGTTACCAATCTTGAGAAACTCATACATTCTCTGTTCACTGTTTCCCAGTCTTAGAGAAGTAGATTTCTTTCTGCGAAAGTGCTGTTTTCACAGTGCTAAGTACTCCCAACTCTATCCACAATGTAGGTTTTGCCAGTTTTCTAAGTCTCTCTTATTGTCTTGTACTTATACATGGAATTCTCTGTGTAAATTTCTGTAACTTCTCTAGGTAGATGAATCACTGTGTACTTTCCCTTGTTTCTATCTGTAACCAATCTTGAGAAACTCATACATTCTCTGTTCACTGTTTCCCAGTGTTAGAGAAGTAGATTTCTTTCTGCGAAAGTGCTGTTTTCAGAGTGCTAAGTACTCCCACCTCTATCAACAATGTAGGTTTTACCAGTTTTCTAAGTCTCTCTGATTTTCTTGTACTTATACTTGGAATTCTCTGTGTAAACCTCTGTAACTTTTCTAGGTAGATGAATCACTGCGAACTTTCTCTTCTTTGTATGTGTTTCCAACCTTGAGAAACTCATACATTCTCTGTTCACTCTTTCCCAGCCTTAGTGAAGTAGATTTCTTTCTGCGAAAGTGCTGTTTTCACAGTGCTAAGTACTCCCAACTCTATCCACAATGTAGGTTTTACCAGTTTTCTAAGTCTCTCTGATTTTCTTGTACTTATACTTGGAATTCTCTGTGTAAACCTCTGTAACTTTTCTAGGTAGATGAATCACTGTGTACTTTCTCTCGTTTCTATCTGTTACCAATCTTGAGAAACTCATACATTCTCTGTTCACTGTTTCACGGACTTAGAGAACTAAATTTCTTTCTGCGAAAGTGCTGTTTTCACAGTGCTAAGTACTCCCAACTCTATCCACAATGTAGGTTTTACCAGTTTTCTAAGTCTCTCTTATTTTCTTGTACTTATTCTTGGAATTCTCTGTGTCAACCTCTGTAACTTTTGTAGGTAGATGAATCACTGTGTACTTTCTCTTGTTTATATCTGTTACCAATCTTGAGAAACTCATACATTCTCTGTTCACTGTTTCACGGACTTAGAGAACTAAATTTCTTTCGGCGAAAGTGCTGTTTTCACAGTGCTAAGTACTCCCAACTCTATCAACAATGTAGGTTTTACCAGTTTTCTTAGTCTCTCTTATTTTCTTGTACTTATACTGGGAATTCTCTGTGTAAACCTCTGTAACTTTTCTAGGTAGATGAATCACTGCGTACTTTCTCTTCTTTCTATCTGTTACCAATCTTGAGAAACTCATAAATTCTCTGTTCACTGTTTCACGGACTTAGAGAACTAAATTTCTTTCGGCGAAAGTGCTGTTTTCACAGTGCTAAGTACTCCCAGCTCTATCCACAATGTAGGTTTTACCAGTTTTCTAAATCTCTCTTATTTTCTTGTACTTATACATGGAATTCTCTGTGTAAACTTGTGTAACTTCTCTAGGTAGATGAATCACTGTGTACTTTCTCTTGTTTCTATCTGTTACCAATCTTGAGAAACTCGTACATTCTCTCTTCACTGTTTCACGGACTTAGAGAACTAAATTTCTTTCGGCGAAAGTGCTGTTTTCACAGTGCTAAGTACTGCCAACTCTATCAACAATGTAGGTTTTACCAGTTTTCTTAGTCTCTCTTATTTTCTTGTACTTATACTTGGAATTCTCTGTGTAAACTTCTGTAACTTTTCTAGGTAGATGAATCACTGTGTACTTTCTCTTGTTTCTATCTGTTACCAATCTTGAGAAACTCATACATTCTCTGTTCACTGTTTCCCAGTGTTAGAGAAGTAGATTTCTTTCTGCGAAAGAGCTGATTTCACAGTACTAAGTACTCCCAACTCTATCCACAATATAGGTTTTGCCAGTTTTCTAAGTCTCTCTTATTTTCTTGTACTTATACATGGAATTCTGTGTGTAAACTTGTTTAACTTCTCTAGGTAGATGAATCACTGTGTACTTTCCCTTGTTTCTATCTGTTACCAATCTTGAGAAACTCATACATTCTTTGTTCACTGTTTCCCAGTGTTAGAGAAGTAGATTTCTTTCTGCGAAAGTGCTGTTTTTACAGTGCTAAGTACTCCCAACTCTATCCACAATGTAGGTTTTACCAGTTTTCTAAGTCTCTCTGATTTTCTTGTACTTATACTTGGAATTCTCTGTGTAAACTTCTGTAACTTTTCTAGGTAGATGAATCACTGTGTACTATCTCTTGTTTCTATCTGTTACCAATCTTGAGAAACTCATACATTCTCTGTTCACTGTTTCCCAGTCTTAGAGAAGTAGATTTCTTTCTGCGAAAGTGCTGTTTTCACAGTGCTAAGTACTCCCAGCTCTATCCGCAATGTAGGTTTTACCAGTTTTCTAAATCTCTCTTATTTTCTTGTACTTATACATGGAATTCTCTGTGTAAACTTGTGTAACTTCTCTAGGTAGATGAATCACTGTGTACTTTCTCTTGTTTCTATCTGTTACCAATCTTGAGAAACTCATACATTCTCTCTTCACTGTTTCACGGACTTAGAGAACTAAATTTCTTTCGGCGAAAGTGCTGTTTTCACAGTGCTAAGTACTCCCAACTCTATCCACAATGTAGGTTTTACCAGTTTTCTTAGTCTCTCTTATTTTCTTGTACTTATACTTGGAATTCTCTGTGTAAACTTCTGTAACTTTTCTAGGTAGATGAATCACTGTGTACTTTCTCTTGTTTCTATCTGTTACCAATCTTGAGAAACTCATACATTCTCTGTTCACTGTTTCCCAGTGTAAGAGAAGTAGATTTCTTTCTGCGAAAGAGCTGATTTCACAGTGCTAAGTACTCCCAACTCTATCCACAATATAGGTTTTGCCAGTTTTCTAAGTCTCTCTTATTTTCTTGTACTTATACATGGAATTCTGTGTGTAAACTTGTTTAACTTCTCTAGGTAGATGAATCACTGTGTACTTTCCCTTGTTTCTATCTGTTACCAATCTTGAGAAACTCATACATTCTTTGTTCACTGTTTCCCAGTGTTAGAGAAGTAGATTTCTTTCTGCGAAAGTGCTGTTTTTACAGTGCTAAGTACTCCCAACTCTATCCACAATGTAGGTTTTACCAGTTTTCTAAGTCTCTCTGATTTTCTTGTACTTATACTTGGAATTCTCTGTGTAAACTTCTGTAACATTTCTAGGTAGATGAATCACTGTGTACTATCTCTTGTTTCTATCTGTTACCAATCTTGAGAAACTCATACATTCTCTGTTCACTGTTTCCCAGTCTTAGAGAAGTAGATTTCTTTCTGCGAAAGTGCTGTTTTCACAGTGCTAAGTACTCCCAACTCTAACCACAATGTTGGTTTTGCCAGTTTTCTAAGTCTCTCTTATTTTCTTGTACTTATACATGGAATTCCTGTGTAAACTTCTGTAACTTCTCTAGGTAGATGAATCACTGTGTACTTTCTCTTGTTTCTATCTGTTACCAATCTTGAGAAACTCGTACATACTCTGTTCAATGTTTGCCAGTGTTAGAGTAGATTTCTTTCTGCGAAAGTGCTGTTTTCACAGTGCTAAGTACTCCCAACTCTATCCACAATGTAGGTTTTGCCAGTTTTCTAAGTCTCTCTTATTTTCTTGTACTTATACTTGGAATTCTCTGTGTAAACCTCTGTAACTTTTCTATGTCGATGAATCACTGCGTACTTTCTCTTCTTTCTATCTGTTACCAATCTTGAGAAACTCATACATTCTCTGTTCACTGTTTCACGGACTTAGAGAACTAAATTTCTTTCGGCGGAAGTGCTGTTTTCACAGTACTAAGTACTCCCAACTCTATCAACAATGTAGGTTTTACCAGTTTTCTAAGTCTCTCTTATTTTCTTGTACTTATACTTGGAATTCTCTGTGTAAACTTCTGTAAGTTTTCTAGGTAGATGAATCACTGTGTACCTTCTCTTGTTTCTATCTGTTACCAATCTAGAGAAACTCATACATTCTCTGTTCACTGTTTCCCAGTGTTAGAGAAGTAGATTTCTTTCTGCGAAAGTGCTGTTTTCACAGTGCTAAGTACTCCCAGCTCTATCCACAATGTAGGTTTTACCAGTTTTCTAAGTCTCTCTTATTTTCTTGTACTTATACTTGGAATTCTCTGTGTAAACCTCTGTAACTATTCTAGGTAGATGAATCACTGCGAACTTTCTCTTCTTTCTATCTGTTTCCAACCTTGAGAAACTCATACATTCTCTGTTCACTGTTTCCCAGCCTTAGTGAAGTAGATTTCTTTCTGCGAAAGTGCTGTTTTCACAGTGCTAAGTACTCCCAACTCTATCCACAATGTAGGTTTTACCAGTTTTCTAAGTCTCTCTTATTTTCTTATACTTATACATGGAATTCTATGTGTAAACTTCTGTAACTTCTCTAGGTAGATGAATCACTGTGTACTTTCTCTTGTTTCTATCTGTTTCCAATCTTGAGAAACTCATACATTCTCTCTTCACTGTTTCACGGACTTAGAGAACTAAATTTCTTTCGGCGAAAGTGCTGTTTTCACAGTGCTAAGTACTCCCAACTCTAACCACAATGTTGGTTTTGCCAGTTTTCTAAGTCTCTCTTATTTTCTTGTACTTATACATGGAATTCCTGTGTAAACTTCTGTAACTTCTCTAGGTAGATGAATCACTGTGTACTTTCTCTCGTTTCTATCTGTTACCAATCTTGAGAAACTCATACATTCTCTCTTCACTGTTTCACGGACTTAGAGAACTAAATTTCTTTCGGCGAAAGTGCTGTTTTCACAGTGCTAAGTACTCCCAACTCTATCCACAATGTAGGTTTTACCAGTTTTCTTAGTCTCTCTTATTTTCTTGTACTTATACTTGGAATTCTCTGTGTAAACCTCTGTAACTTTTCTAGGTAGATGAATCACTGTGTACTTTCTCTCGTTTCTATCTGTTACCAATCTTGAGAAACTCATACATTCTCTCTTCACTGTTTCACGGACTTAGAGAACTAAATTTCTTTCGGAGAAAGTGCTGTTTTCACAGTGCTAACTACTCCCAACTCTATCAACAATGTAGGTTTTACCAGTTTTCTAAGTCTCTCTTATTTTCTTGTACTTATACTTGGAATTCTCTGTGTAAACCTCTGTAACTTTTCTTTGTCGATGAATCACTGCGTACTTTCTCTTCTTTCTATCTGTTACCAATCTTGAGAAACTCATACATTCTCTGTTCAATGTTTCCCAGTGTTAGAGTAGATTTCTTTCTGCGAAAGTGCTGTTTTCACAGTGCTAAGTACTCCCAACTCTATCCACAATGTAGGTTTTACCAGTTTTCTAAGTCTCTCTTACTTTCTTGTACTTATTCTTGGAATTCTCTGTGTAAACCTCTGTGACTTTTCTAGGTAGATGAATCACTGTGTACTTTCTCTTGTTTCTATCTGTTACCAATCTTGAGAAACTCATACATTCTCTGTTCACTGTTTCACGGACTTAGAGAACTAAATTTCTTTCGGCGAAAGTGCTGTTTTCACAGTGCTAAGTACTCCCAACTCTATCAACAATGTAGGTTTTACCAGTTTTCTTAGTCTCTCTTATTTTCTTGTACTTATACTGGGAATTCTCTGTGTAAACCTCTGTAACTTTTCTAGGTAGATGAATCACTGCGTACTTTCTCTTCTTTCTATCTGTTACCAATCTTGAGAAACTCATACATTCTCTGTTCACTGTTTCACGGACTTAGAGAACTAAATTTCTTTCGGCGAAAGTGCTGTTTTCACAGTGCTAAGTACTCCCAGCTCTATCCGCAATGTAGGTTTTACCAGTTTTCTAAATCTCTCTTATTTTCTTGTACTTATACATGGAATTCTCTGTGTAAACTTGTGTAACTTCTCTAGGTAGATGAATCACTGTGTACTTTCTCTTGTTTCTATCTGTTACCAATCTTGAGAAACTCATACATTCTCTCTTCACTGTTTCACGGACTTAGAGAACTAAATTTCTTTCGGCGAAAGTGCTGTTTTCACAGTGCTAAGTACTGCCAGCTCTATCAACAATGTAGGTTTTACCAGTTTTCTTAGTCTCTCTTATTTTCTTGTACTTATACTTGGAATTCTCTGTGTAAACTTCTGTAACTTTTCTAGGTAGATGAATCACTGTGTACTTTCTCTTGTTTCTATCTGTTACCAATCTTGAGAAACTCATACATTCTCTGTTCACTGTTTCCCAGTGTTAGAGAAGTAGATTTCTTTCTGCGAAAGAGCTGATTTCACAGTGCTAAGTACTCCCAACTCTATCCACAATATAGGTTTTGCCAGTTTTCTAAGTCTCTCTTATTTTCTTGTAGTTATACATGGAATTCTGTGTGTAAACTTGTTTAACTTCTCTAGGTAGATGAATCACTGTGTACTTTCCCTTGTTTCTATCTGTTACCAATCTTGAGAAACTCATACATTCTTTGTTCACTGTTTCCCAGTGTTAGAGAATGAGATTTCTTTCTGCGAAAGTGCTGTTTTTACAGTGCTAAGTACTCCCAACTCTATCCACAATGTAGGTTTTACCAGTTTTCTAAGTCTCTCTTATTTTCTTGTACTTATACTTGGAATTCTCTGTGTAAACTTCTGTAACTTTTCTAGGTAGATGAATCACTGTGTACTATCTCTTGTTTCTATCTGTTACCAATCTTGAGAAACTCATACATTCTCTGTTCACTGTTTCCCAGTCTTAGAGAAGTAGATTTCTTTCTGCGAAAGTGCTGTTTTCACAGTGCTAAGTACTCCCAACTCTAACCACAATGTTGGTTTTGCCAGTTTTCTAAGTCTCTCTTATTTTCTTGTACTTATACATGGAATTCCTGTGTAAACTTCTGTAACTTCTCTAGGTAGATGAATCACTGTGTACTTTCTCTTGTTTCTATCTGTTACCAATCTTGAGAAACTCGTACATACTCTGTTCAATGTTTGCCAGTGTTAGAGTAGATTTCTTTCTGCGAAAGTGCTGTTTTCACAGTGCTAAGTACTCCCAACTCTATCCACAATGTAGGTTTTACCAGTTTTCTAAGTCTCTCTTATTTTCTTGTACTTATACTTGGAATTCTCTGTGTAAACCTCTGTAACTTTTCTATGTCGATGAATCACTGCGTACTTTCTCTTCTTTCTATCTGTTACCAATCTTGAGAAACTCATACATTCTCTGTTCACTGTTTCACGGACTTAGAGAACTAAATTTCTTTCGGCGGAAGTGCTGTTTTCACAGTGCTAAGTACTCCCAACTCTATCAACAATGTAGGTTTTACCAGTTTTCTAAGTCTCTCTTATTTTCTTGTACTTATACTTGGAATTCTCTGTGTAAACTTCTGTAACTTTTCGAGGTAGATGAATCACTGTGTACTTTCTCTTGTTTCTATCTGTTACCAATCTAGAGAAACTCATACATTCTCTGTTCACTGTTTCCCAGTGTTAGAGAAGTAGATTTCTTTCTGCGAAAGTGCTGTTTTCACAGTGCTAAGTACTCCCACCTCTATCAACAATGTAGGTTTTACCAGTTTTCTAAGTCTCTCTTATTTTCTTGTACTCATACTTGGAATTCTCTGTGTAAACCTCTGTAACTTTTCTAGGTAGATGAATCACTGCGAACTTTTTCTTCTTTCTATCTGTTTCCAACCTTGAGAAACTCATACATTCTCTGTTCACTGTTTCCCAGCCTTAGTGAAGTAGATTTCTTTCTGCGAATGTGCTGTTTTCACAGTGCTAAGTACTCCCAACTCTATCCACAATGTAGGTTTTACCAGTTTTCTAAGTCTCTCTTATTTTCTTATACTTATACATGGAATTCTATGTGTAAACTTCTGTAACTTCTCTAGGTAGATGAATCACTGTGTACTTTCTCTTGTTTCTATCTGTTACCAATCTTGAGAAACTCATACATTCTCTGCTCACTGTTTCCCACTGTTAGAGAAGTACATTTCTTTCTGCGTAAGTGCTGTTTTCACAGTGCTAAGTACTCCCAACTCTATCCACAATGTAGGTTTTACCAGTTTTCTAAGTCTCTCTTATTTTCTTGTACTTATACTTGGAATTCTCTGTGTAAACCTCTGTAACTTTTCTAGGTAGATGAATCACTGTGTACTTTCTCTTGTTTCTATCTGTTACCAATCTTGAGAAACTCATACATTCTCTGTTCACTGTTTCACGGACTTAGAGAACTAAATTTCTTTCTGCGAAAGTGCTGTTTTCACAGTGCTAAGTACTCCCAACTCTATCCACAATGTAGGTTTTACCAGTTTTCTAAGTCTCTCTTATTTTCTTGTACTTATTCTTGGAATTCTCTGTGTAAACCTCTGTAACTTGTCTAGGTAGATGAATCACTGTGTACTTTCTCTTGTTTCTATCTGTTTCCAATCTTGAGAAACTCATACATTCTCTCTTCACTGTTTCACGGACTTAGAGAACTAAATTTCTTTCGGCGAAAGTGCTGTTTTCACAGTGCTAAGTACTCCCAACTCCAACCACAATGTTGGTTTTGCCAGTTTTCTAAGTCTCTCTTATTTTCTTGTACTTATACATGGAATTCCTGTGTAAACTTCTGTAACTTCTCTAGGTAGATGAATCACTGTGTACTTTCTCTTGTTTCTATCTGTTACCAATCTTGAGAAACTCATACATTCTCTGTTCAATGTTTCCCAGTGTTAGAGTAGATTTCTTTCTGCGAAAGTGCTGTTTTCACAGTGCTAAGTACTCCCAACTCTATCCACAATGTAGGTTTTACCAGTTTTCAAAGTCTCTCTTATTTTCTTGTAGTTATACTTGGAATTCTCTGTGTAAACCTCTGTAACTTTTCTAGGTAGATGAATCACTGTGTACTTTCTCTCGTTTCTATCTGTTACCAATCTTGAGAAACTCATACATTCTCTGTTCACTGTTTCACGGACTTAGAGAACTAAATTTCTTTCGGCGAAAGTGCTGTTTTCACAGTGCTAAGTACTCCCAACTCTATCCACAATGTAGGTTTTACCAGTTTTCTTAGTCTCTCTTATTTTCTTGTACTTATACTTGGAATTCTCTGTGTAAACCTCTGTAACTTTTCTAGGTAGATGAATCACTGTGTACTTTCTCTCGTTTCTATCTGTTACCAATCTTGAGAAACTCATACATTCTCTCTTCACTGTTTCACGGACTTAGAGAACTAAATTTCTTTCGGAGAAAGTGCTGTTTTCACAGTGCTAAGTACTCCCAACTCTATCAACAATGTAGGTTTTACCAGTTTTCTAAGTCTCTCTTATTTTCTTGTACTTATACTTGGAATTCTCTGTGTAAACCTCTGTAACTTTTCTTTGTCGATGAATCACTGCGTACTTTCTCTTCTTTCTATCTGTTACCAATCTTGAGAAACTCATACATTCTCTGTTCAATGTTTTCCAGTGTTACAGTAGATTTCTTTCTGCGAAAGTGCTGTTTTCACAGTGCTAAGTACTCCCAACTCTATCCACAATGTAGGTTTTACCAGTTTTCTAAGTCTCTATTATTTTCTTGTACTTATACTTGGAATTCTCTGTGTAAACCTCTGTAACTTTTCTAGGTAGATGAATCACTGTGTACTTTCTCTCGTTTCTATCTGTTACCAATCTTGAGAAACTCATACATTCTCTCTTCACTGTTTCACGGACTTAGAGAACTAAATTTCTTTCGGCGAAAGTGCTGTTTTCACAGTGCTAAGTACTCCCAACTCTATCAACAATGTAGGTTTTACCAGTTTTCTTAGTCTCTCTTATTTTCTTGTACTTATACTTGGAATTCTCTGTGTAAACCTCTGTAACTTTTCTAGGTAGATGAATCACTGTGTACTTTCTCTCGTTTCCATCTGTTACCAATCTTGAGAAACTCATACATTGTCTCTTCACTGTTTCATGGACTTAAAGAACTAAATTTCTTTCGGCGAAAGTGCTGTTTTCACAGTGCTAAGTACTCCCAACTCTATCAACAATGTAGGTTTTACCAGTTTTCTTAGTCTCTCTTATTTTCTTGTACTTATACTTAGAATTCTCTGTGTAAACTTCTGTAACTTTTCTACGTAGATGAATCACTGCGTACTTTCTCTTCTTTCTATCTGTTACCAATCTTGAGAAACTCATACATTCTCTGTTCACTGTTTCCCAGTCTTAGAGAAGTAGATTTCTTTCTGCGAAAGTGCTGTTTTCACAGTGCGAAGTACTCCCAACTCTAACCACAATGTAAGTTTTGCCAGTTTTCTAAGTCTCTCTTATTTTCTTGTATTTATACATGGATTTCTCTGTGTAAACTTCTGTAACTTCCCTAGGTAGATGATTCACTGTGTACTTTCTCTTGTTTCTATCTGTTACCAATCTTGAGAAACTCATACATTCTCTGTTCACTGGTTCCCAGTGTTAGAGAAGTAGGTTTCTTTCTGCGAAAGTGCTGTTTTCACAGTGCTAAGTACTCCCAACTCTATCCACAATGTAGGTTTTACCAGTTTTCTAACTGTCTTATTTTCTTGTACTTATACTTGGAATTCTCTGTGTAAACCTCTGTAACTTTTCTAGGTAGATGAATCACTGCGTACTTTCTCTTCTTTCTATCTGTTACCAATCTTGAGAAACTCATACATTCTCTGTTCACTGTTTCCCAGTCTTAGAGAAGTAGATTTCTTTCTGCGAAAGTGCTGTTTTCACAGTGCTAAGTACTCCCAACTCTATCCACAATGTAGGTTTTGCCAGTTTTCTAAGTCTCTCTTATTGTCTTCTACTTATACATGGAATTCTCTGTGTAAACTTCTGTAACTTCTCTAGGTAGATGAATCACTGTGTACTTTCTCTTGTTTCTATCTGTTACCAATCTTGGGAAACTCATACATTCTCTGTTTACTGTTTCACGGACTTAGAGAACTAAATTTCTTTCGGCGAAAGTGCTGTTTTCACAGTGCTAAGTACTCCCAACTCTATCCACAATGTAGGTTTTACCAGTTTTCTAAGTCTCTCTTATTTTCTTGTACTTATTCTTGGAATTCTCTGTGTAAACCTCTGTAACTTTTCTAGGTAGATGAATCACTGTGTACTTTCCCTTGTTTCTATCTGTTACCAATCTTGAGAAACTCATACATTCTCTGTTCACTGTTTCCCAGTGTTAGAGAAGTAGATTTCTTTCTGCGAAAGTGCTGTTTTCACAGTGCTAAGTACTCCCACCTCTATCAACAATGTAGGTTTTACCAGTTTTCTAACTCTCTCTTATTTTCTTGTACTTATACTTGGAATTCTCTGTGTAAACCTCTGTAACTTTTCTAGGTAGATGAATCACTGCGAACTTTCTCTTCTTTCTATCTGTTTCCAACCTTGAGAAACTCATACATTTTCTGTTCACTGTTTCCCAGCCTTAGTGAAGTAGATTTCTTTCTGCGAAAGTGCTGTTTTCACAGTGCTAAGTACTCCCAACTCTATCCACAATGTAGGTTTTACCAGTTTTCTAAGTCTCTCTTATTTTCTTGTACTTATACTTGGAATTCTCTGTGTAAACCTCTGTAACTTTTCTAGGTAGATGAATCACTGTGTACTTTCTCTCGTTTCTATCTGTTACCAATCTTGAGAAACTCATACATTCTCTCTTCACTGTTTCACGGACTTAAAGAACTAAATTTCTTTCGGCGAAAGTGCTGTTTTCACAGTGCTAAGTACTCCCAACTCTATCAACAATGTAGGTTTTACCAGTTTTCTAAGTCTCTCTTATTTTCTTGTACTTATACTTGGAATTATCTGTGTAAACCTCTGTAACTTTTCTATGTCAATGAATCACTGCGTACTTTCTCTTCTTTCTATCTGTTACCAATCTTGAGAAACTCATACATTCTCTGTTCACTGTTTCACGGACTTAGAGAACTAAATTTCTTTCGGCGAAAGTGCTGTTTTCACAGTGCTAAGTACTCCCAGCTCTATCCGCAATGTAGGTTTTACCACTTTTCTAAGTCTCTCTTATTTTCTTGTACTTATACATGGAATTCTCTGTGTAAACTTGTGTAACTTCTCTAGGTAGATGAATCACTGTGTACTTTCTCTTGTTTCTATCTGTTACCAATCTTGAGAAACTCATACATTCTCTCTTCACTGTTTCACGGACTTAGAGAACTAAATTTCTTTCTGCGAAAGTGCTGTTTTCACAGTGCTAAGTACTCCCAACTCTATCAACAATGTAGGTTTTACCAGTTTTCTTAGTCTCTCTTATTTTCTTGTACTTATACTTGGAATTCTCTGTGTAAACCTCTGTAACTTTTCTAGGTAGATGAATCACTGCGTACTTTCTCTTCTTTCTATCTGTTACCAATCTTGAGAAACTCATACATTCTCTCTTCACTGATTCACGGACTTAGAGAACTAAATTTCTTTCGGCAAAAGTGCTGTTTTCACAGTGCTAAGTACTCCCAACTCTATCAACAATGTAGGTTTTACCAGTTTTCTAGTCTCTCTTGTTTTCTTGTACTTATACTTGGAATTCTCTGTGTAAACTTCTGTAACTTCCCTAGGTAGATGAATCACTGTGTACTTTCTCTTGTTTCTATCTGTTACCAATCTTGAGAAACTCATACATTCTTTGTTCACTGTTTCCCAGTGTTAGAGAAGTAGATTTCTTTCTGCGAAAGTGCTGTTTTCACAGTGCTAAGTACTCCCAACTCTATCAACAATGAAGGTTTTACCAGTTTTCTAAGTCTCTCTTATTTTCTTGTACTTATTCTTGGAATTCTCTGTGTAAACCTCTGTAACTTTTCTAGGTAGATGAGTCACAGTGTACTTTCTCTTGTTTCTATCTGTTACCAATCTTGAGAAACTCATACATTCTCTGTTCACTGTTTCACGGACTTAGAGAACTAAATTTCTTTCGGCGAAAGTGCTGTTTTCACAGTGATAAGTACTCCCAACTCTATCAACAATGTAGGTTTTACCAGTTTTCTTAGTCTCTCTTATTTTCTTGTACTTATACTGGGAATTCTCTGTGTAAACCTCTGTAACTTTTCTAGGTAGATGAATCACTGTGTACTTTCTCTCGTTTCTATCTGTTACCAATCTTGAGAAACTCATACATTCTCTCTTCACTGTTTCACGGACTTAGAGAACTAAATTTCTTTCGGCGAAAGTGCTGTTTTCACAGTGCTAAGTACTCCCAACTCTATCAACAATGTAGGTTTTACCAGTTTTCTAAGTCTCTCTTATTTTCTTGTAGTTATACTTGGAATTCTCTGTGTAAACCTCTGTAACTTTTCTATGTCGATGAATCACTGCGTACTTTCTCTTCTATGTATCTGTTACCAATCTTGGGAATCTCATACATTCTCTGTTCACTGTTTCACGGACTTAGAGAACTAAATTTCTTTCGGCGAAAGTGCTGTTTTCACAGTGCTAAGTACTCCCAGCTCTATCCGCAATGTAGGTTTTACCACTTTTCTAAGTCCCTCTTATTTTCTTGTACTTATACATGGAATTCTCTGTGTAAACTTGTGTAACTTCTCTAGGTAGATAAATCACTGTGTACTTTCTCTTGTTTCTATCTCTTACCAATCTTGAGAAACTCATACATTCTCTCTTCACTGTTTCACGGACTTAGAGAACTAAATTTCTTTCGGCGAAAGTGCTGTTTTCACAGTGCTAAGTACTCCCAACTCTATCAACAATGTAGGTTTTACCAGTTTTCTTAGTCTCTCTTATTTTCTTGTATTTATACATGGAATTCTCTGTGTAAACCTCTGTAACTTTTCTACATAGATGAATCACTGCGTACTTTCTCTTCTTTCTATCTGTTACCAATCTTGAGAAACTCATACATTCTCTGTTCACTGTTTCACGGACTTAGAGAACTAAATTTTTTTCGGCGAAAGTGCTGTTTTCACAGTGCTAAGTACTCCCAGCTCAATCCGCAATGTAGGTTTTACCACTTTTCTAAGTCTCTCTTATTTTCTTGTACTTATACATGGAATTCTCTGTGTAAACTTGTGTAACTTCTCTAGGTAGATGAATCACTGTGTACTTTCTCTTGTTTCTATCTGTTACCAATCTTGAGAAACTCATACATTCTCTCTTCACTGTTTCACGGACTTAGAGAACTAAATTTCTTTCTGAGAAAGTGCTGTTTTCACAGTGCTAAGTACTCCCAGCTCTATCCGCAATGTAGGTTTTACCACTTTTCTAAGTCCCTCTTATTTTCTTGTACTTATACATGGAATTCTCTGTGTAAACTTGTGTAACTTCTCTAGGTAGATAAATCACTGTGTACTTTCTCTTGTTTCTATCTCTTACCAATCTTGAGAAACTCATACATTCTCTCTTCACTGTTTCACGGACTTAGAGAACTAAATTTCTTTCGGCGAAAGTGCTGTTTTCACAGTGCTAAGTACTCCCAACTCTAACCACAATGTAAGTTTTGCCAGTTTTCTAAGTCTCTCTTATTTTCTTGTATTTATACATGGAATTCTCTGTGTAAACTTCTGTAACTTCCCTAGGTAGTTGAATCACTGTGTACTTTCTCTTCTTTCTATCTGTTACGAATCTTGAGAAACTCATACATTCTCTGTTCACTGTTTCCCAGCGTTAGAGAAGTAGGTTTCTTTCTGCGAAAGTGCTGTTTTCACAGTGCTAAGTACTCCCAACTCTATCCACAATGTAGGTTTTACCACTTTTCTAAGTCTCTCTTATTTTCTTGCACTTATACTTGGAATTCTCTGTGTAAACCTCTGTAACTTTTCTAGGTAGGTGAATCACTGTGTACTTTCTCTCGTTTCTATCTGTTACCAATCTTGAGAAACTCATACATTCTCTGTTCACTGTTTCACGGACTCAGAGAACTAAATTTCTTTCGGCGCAAGTGCTGTTTTCACAGTGCTAAGTACTCCCAACTCTATCCACAATGTAGGTTTTAACCGTGTTCTAAGTCTCTCTGATTTTCTTGTACTTATACTTGGAATTCTCTGTGTAAACCTCTGTAACTTTTCTAGGTAGATGAATCACTGTGTACTTTCTCTTGTTTCTATCTGTTACCAATCTTGAGAAACTCATACATTCTCTGTTCACTGTTTCATGGACTTAGAGAACTAAATTTCTTTCTGCGAAAGTGCTGTTTTCACAGTGCTAAGTACTCCCAACTCTATCCACAATGTAGGTTTTGCCAGTTTTCTAAGTCTCTCTTATTTTCTTGTACTTATTCTTGGAATTCTCTGTGTAAACCTCTGTAACTTTTCTAGGTAGATGAATCACTGTGTACTTTCTCTTGTTTCTATCTGTTACCAATCTTGAGAAACTCATACATTCTGTCCTCACTGTTTCACGGACTTAGAGAACTAAATTTCTTTCGGCGAAAGTGCTGTTTTCACAGTGCTAAGTACTCCCAACTCTATCAACAATGTAGGTTTTACCAGTTTTCTTAGTCTCTCTTATTTTCTTGTACTTATACTTGGAATTCTCTGTGTAAACCTCTGTCACTTTTCTAGGTAGATGAATCACTGCGTACTTTCTCTTCTTTCTATCTGTTACCAATCTTGAGAAACTCATACATTCTCTGTTCACTGTTTCACGGACTTAGAGAACTAAATTTCTTTCGGCGAAAGTGCTGTTTTCACAGTGCTAAGTACTCCCAGCTCTGTCCGCAATGTAGGTTTTACCAGTTTTCTAAGTCTCTCTTATTTTCTTGTACCTATACATGGAATTCTCTGTGTAAACTTGTGTAACTTCTCTAGGTAGATGAATCACTGTGTACTTTCTCTTGTTTCTATCTGTTACCAATCTTGAGAAACTCATACATTCTCTGTTCACTGTTTCATGGACTTAGAGAACTAAATTTCTTTCTGCGAAAGTGCTGTTTTCACAGTGCTAAGTACTCCCAACTCTATCCACAATGTAGGTTTTACCAGTTTTCTAAGTCTCTCTTATTTTCTTGTACTTATTCTTGGAATTCTCTGTGTAAACCTCTGTAACTTTTCTAGGTAGATGAATCACTGTGTACTTTCTCTTGTTTCTATCTGTTACCAATCTTGAGAAACTGATACATTCTCTGTTCACTGTTTCACGGACTTAGAGAACTAAATTTCTTTCGGCGAAAGTGCTGTTTTTACAGTGCTAAGTACTCCCAACTCTATCAACAATGTAGGTTTTACCAGTTTTCTTAGTCTCTCTTATTTTCTTGTACTTATACTGGGAATTCTCTGTGTAAACCTCTGTAACTTTTCTAGGTAGATGAATCACTGCGTACTTTCTCTTCTTTCTATCTGTTACCAATCTTGAGAAACTCATACATTCTCTGTTCAATGTTTCCCAGTGTTAGAGTAGATTTCTTTCTGCGAAAGTGCTGTTTTCACAGTGCTAAGTACTCCCAACTCTATCCACAATGTAGGTTTTACCAATTTTCTAAGTCTCTCTTATTTTCTTGTACTTATACTCGGAATTCTCTGTGTAAACCTCTGTAACTTTTCTAGGTAGATGAATCACTGTGTACTTTCTCTCGTTTCTATCTGTTACCAATCTTGAGAAACTCATACATTCTCTCTTCACTGTTTCACGGACTTAAAGAACTAAATTTCTTTCGGCGAAAGTGCTGTTTTCACAGTGCTAAGTACTCCCAACTCTCTCAACAATGTAGGTTTTACCAGTTTTCTAAGGTTCTCTTATTTTCTTGTACTTATACTTGGAATTCTCTGTGTAAACCTCTGTAACTTTTCTATGTCAATGAATCACTGCGTACTTTCTCTTCTTTCTATCTGTTACCAATCTTAAGAAACTCATACATTCTCTGTTCACTGTTTCACGGACTTAGAGAACTAAATTTCTTTCGGCGAAAGTGCTGTTTTCACAGTGCTAAGTACTCCCAGCTCTATCCGCAATGTACGTTTTACCACTTTTCTAAGTCTCTCTTATTTTCTTGTACTTATACATGGAATTCTCTGTGTAAACTTGTGTAACTTCTCTAGGTAGATGAATCACTGTGTACTTTCTCTTGTTTCTATCTGTTACCAATCTTCAGAAACTCATACATTCTCTCTTCACTGTTTCACGGACTTAGAGAACTAAATTTCTTTCTGCGAAAGTGCTGTTTTCACAGTGCTAAGTTCTGCCAACTCTATCAACAATGTAGGTTTTACCAGTTTTCTTAGTCTCTCTTATTTTCTTGTACTTATACTTGGAATTCTCTGTGTAAACCTCTGTAACTTTTCTAGATAGATGAATCACAGCGTACTTTCTCTTCTTTCTATCTGTTACCAATCTTGAGAAACTCATACATTCTCTCTTCACTGATTCACGGACTTAGAGAACTAAATTTCTTTCGGCAAAAGTGCTGTTTTCACAGTGCTAAGTACTCCCAACTCTATCAACAATGTAGGTTTTACCAGTTTTCTAGTCTCTCTTATTTTCTTGTACTTATACTTGGAATTCTCTGTGTAAACTTCTGTAACTTCCCTAGGTAGATGAATCACTGTGTACTTTCTCTTGTTTCTATCTGTTACCAATCTTGAGAAACTCATACATTCTTTGTTCACTGTTTCCCAGTGTTAGAGAAGTAGACTTCTTTCTGCGAAAGTGCTGTTTTCACAGTGCTAATGACTCCAAACTCTTATCAACAATGTAGGTATTACCAGTTTTCTAAGTCTCTCTTATTTTCTTGTACTTATACTTGGAATTCTCTGTGTAAACTTCTGTAACTTTTCTAGGTAGATGAATCACTGTGTACTTTCTCTTGTTTCTATCTGTTACCAATCTTGAGAAACTCATACATTCTCTGTTCACTGTTTCCCAGTATTAGAGAAGTAGATTTCTTTCTGCGAAAGTGCTGTTTTCACAGTGCTAAGTACTCCGAACTCTAACCACAATGTAGGTTTTGCCAGTTTTCTAAGTCTCTCTTATTTTCTTGTACTTATACATGGAATTCTCTGTGTAAACTTCTGTAACTTCTCTAGGTAGATGAATCACTGTGTACTTTCTCTTGTTTCTATCTGTTACCAATCTTGAGAAACTCATAATTCTCTGTTCAATGTTTCCCAGGGTTAGAGTAGATTTCTTTCTGCGAAAGTGCTGTTTTCACAGTGCTAAGTACTGCCAACTCTATCCACAATGTAGGTTTCACCGGTTTTCTAAGTCTCTCTTATTTTGTTGTACTTATACATGGAATTCTCTGTGTAAACCTCTGTAACTTTTCTAGGTAGATGAATCACTGTGTACTTTCTCTCGTTTCTATCTGTTACCAATCTTGAGAAACTCATACATTCTCTCTTCGCTGTTTCACGGACTTAGAAAACTAAATTTTTTTCGGCGAAAGTGCTGTTTTCACAGTGCTAAGTACTCCCAACTCTATCAACAATGTAGGTTTTACCAGTTTTCTAAGTCTCTCTTATTTTCTTGTACATATACTTGGAATTCTCTGTGTAAACTTCTGTAACTTTTCTACGTAGATGAATCACTGCGTACTTTCTCTTCTTTCTATCTGTTACCAATCTTGAGAAACTCATACATTCTCTGTTCACTGTTTCCCAGTCTTAGAGAAGTAGATTTCTTTCTGCGAAAGTGCTGTTTTCACAGTGCGAAGTACTCCCAACTCTAACAACAATGTAAGTTTTGCCAGTTTTCTAAGTCTCTCTTATTTTCTTGTATTTATACATGGATTTCTCTGTGTAAACTTCTGTAACTTCCCTAGGTAGATGATTCACTGTGTACTTTCTCTTGTTTCTATCTGTTACCAATCTTGAGAAACTCATACATTCTCTGTTCACTGGTTCCCAGTGTTAGAGAAGTAGGTTTCTTTCTGCGAAAGTGCTGTTTTCACAGTGCTAAGTACTCCCAACTCTATCCACAATGTAGGTTTTACCAGTTTTCTAACTCTCTTATTTTCTTGTACTTATACTTGGAATTCTCTGTGTAAACCTCTGTAACTTTTCTAGGTAGATGAATCACTGCGTACTTTCTCTTCTTTCTATCTGTTAGCAATCTTGAGAAACCCATACATTCTCTGTTCACTGTTTCCCAGTCTTAGAGAAGTAGATTTCTTTCTGCGAAAGTGCTGTTTTCACAGTGCTAAGTACTCCCAACTCTATCCACAATGTAGGTTTTGCCAGTTTTCTAAGTCTCTCTTATTCTCTTGTACTTATACATGGAATTCTCTGTGTAAACTTTTGTAACTTCTCTAGGTAGATGAATCACTGTGTACTTTCTCTTGTTTCTATCTGTTACCAATCTTGGGAAACTCATAAATTCTCTGTTTACTGTTTCACGGACTTAGAGAACTAAATTTCTTTCGGCGAAAGTGCTGTTTTCACAGTGCTAAGTACTCCCAACTCTATCAACAATGTAGGTTTTACCAGTTTTCTAAGTCTCTCTTATTTTCTTGTACTTATACTTGGAATTCTCTGTGTAAACCTCTGTAACTTTTCTAGGTAGATGAATCACTGTGTACTTTCCCTTGTTTCTATCTGTTACCAATCTTGAGAAACTCATACATTCTCTGTTCACTGTTTCCCAGTGTTAGAGAAGTAGATTTCTTTCTGCGAAAGTGCTGTTTTCACAGTGCTAAGTACTCCCACCTCTATCAACAATGTAGGTTTTACCAGTTTTCTAAGTCTCTCTTATTTTCTTGTACTTATACTTGGAATTCTCTGTGTAAACCTCTGTAACTTTTCTAGGTAGATGAATCACTGCGAACTTTCTCTTCTTTCTATCTGTTTCCAACCTTGAGAAACTCATACATTCTCTGTTCACTGTTTCCCAGCCTTAGTGAAGTAGATTTCTTTCTGCGAAAGTGCTGTTTTCACAGTGCTAAGTACTCCCAACTCTATCCACAATGTAGGTTTTACCAGTTTTCTAAGTCTCTCTTATTTTCTTGTACTTATACTTGGAATTCTCTGTGTAAACTTCTGTAACTTTTCTAGGTAGATGAATCACTGTGTACTTTCTCTCGTTTCTATCTGTTACCAATCTTGAGAAACTCATACATTCTCTCTTCACTGTTTCACGGACTTAGAGAACTAAATTTCTTTCGGCGAAAGTGCTGTTTTCACAGTGCTAAGTACTCCCAACTCTATCAACAATGTAGGTTTTACCAGTTTTCTTAGTCTCTCTTATTTTCTTGTACTTATACTTGGAATTCTCTGTGTAAACCTCTGTAAATTTTCTAGGTAGATGAATCACTGTGTACTTTCTCTCGTTCCTATCTGTTACCAATCTTGAGAAACTCATACATTCTCTCTTCACTGTTTCACGGACTTAGAGAACTAAATTTCTTTCGGCGAAAGTGCTGTTTTCACAGTGCTAAGTACTCCCAACTCTATCAACAATGTAGGTTTTACCAGTTTTCTTAGTCTCTCTTATTTTCTTGTACTTATACTTGGAATTCTCTGTGTAAACCTCTGTAACTTTTCTACATAGATGAATCACTGCGTACTTTCTCTTCTTTCTATCTGTTACCAATCTTGAGAAACTCATACATTCTCTGTTCACTGTTTCACGGACTTAGAGAACTAAATTTTTTTCGGCGAAAGTGCTGTTTTCACAGTGCTAAGTACTCCCAGCTCAATCCGCAATGTAGGTTTTACCACTTTTCTAAGTCTCTCTTATTTTCTTGTACTTATACATGGAATTCTCTGTGTAAACTTGTGTAACTTCTCTACGTAGATGAATCACTGTGTACTTTCTCTTGTTTCTATCTGTTACCAATCTTGAGAAACTCATACATTCTCTCTTCACTGTTTCACGGACTTAGAGAACTAAATTTCTTTCTGAGAAAGTGCTGTTTTCACAGTGCTAAGTACTGCCAACTCTGTCAACCATGTAGGTTTTACCAGTTTTCTTAGTCTCTCTTATTTTCTTGTACTTATACTTGGAATTCTCTGTGTAAACCTCTGTAACTTTTCTAGGTAGATGAATCAGTGCGTACTTTCTCTTCTTTCTATCTGTTACCAATCTTGGGGAACTCATACATTCTCTCTTCACTGATTCACGGACTTAGAGAACTAAATTTCTTTCAGCAAAAGTGCTGTTTTCACACTGCTAAGTACTCCCAACTCTATCAACAATGTAGGTTTTACCAGTTTTCTAGTCTCTCTTATTTTCTTGTACTTATACTTGGAATTCTCTGTGTAAACTTCTGTAACTTTTCCAGGTAGATGAATCACTGTGTACTTTCTCTTGTTTCTATCTGTTACCAATCTTGAAAAACTCATACATTCTCTGTTCACTGTTTCCCAGTGTTAGAGAAGTAGATTTCTTTCTGCGAAAGAGCTGATTTCACAGTGCTAAGTACTCCCAACTCTATCCACAATGTAGGTTTTGCCAGTTTTCTAAGTCTCTCTTATTTTCTTGTACTTATACATGGAATTCTGTGTGTAAACTTCTTTAACTTCTCTAGGTAGATGAATCACTGTGTACTTTCCCTTGTTTCTATGTGTTACCAATCTTGAGAAACTCATACATTCTTTGTTCACTGTTTCCCAGTGTTAGAGAAGTAGATTTCTTTCTGCGAAAGTGCTGTTTTCACAGTGCTAAGTACTCCCAACTCTATCAACAATGTAGGTATTACCAGTTTTCTAAGTCTCTCTTATTTTCTTGTACTTATACTTGGAATTCTCTGTGTAAACTTCTGTAACTTTTCTAGGTAGATGAATCACTGTGTACTTTCTCTTGTTTCTATCTGTTACCAATCTTGAGAAACTCATACATTCTCTGTTCACTGTTTCCCAGTGTTAGAGAAGTAGATTTTTTTCTGCGAAAGTGCTGTTTTCACAGTGCTAAGTACTCCCAACTCTATCCACAATGTAGGTTTTACCAGTTTTCTTAGTCTCTCTTATTTTCTTGTACTTATACTTGGAATTCTCTGTGTAAACCTCTGTAACTTTTCTAGGTAGATGAATCACTGTGTACCTTCTCTCGTTTCTATCTGTTACCAATCTTAAGAAACTCATACATTCTCTCTTCACTGTTTCACGGACTTAGAGAACTAAATTTCTTTCGGCGAAAGTGCTGTTTTCACAGTGCTAAGTACTCCCAACTCTATCAACAATGTAGGTTTTACCAGTTTTCTTAGTCTCTCTTATTTTCTTGTACCTATACTTGGAATTCTATGTGTAAACCTCTGTAACTTTTCTAGGTAGATGAATCACTGTGTACTTTCTCTCGTTTCTATCTGTTACCAATCTTGAGAAACTCATACATTCTCTCTTCACTGTTTCACGGACTTAGAGAACTAAATT
Organism: Heterohyrax brucei; assembly: GCA_028571685.1. Lineage (NCBI taxonomy): Eukaryota > Metazoa > Chordata > Mammalia > Hyracoidea > Procaviidae > Heterohyrax > Heterohyrax brucei. The sequence goes on from CM053148.1 coordinate 112,956,540, forward strand.
TCTTTCGGCGAAAGTGCTGTTTTCACAGTGCTAAGTACTCCCAACTCTATCAACAATGTAGGTTTTACCAGTTTTCTAAGTCTCTCCGATTTTCTTGTACTTATACTTGGAATTCTCTGTGTAAACCTCTGTAACTTTTCTAGGTAGATGAATCACTGTGTACTTTCTCTTGTTTCTATCTGTTACCAATCTTGAGAAACTCATACATTCTCTGTTCACTGTTTCTCGGACTTAGAGAACTTAATTTCTTTCTGCGAAAGTGCTGTTTTCACAGTGCTAAGTACTCCCAACTCTATCCACAATGTAGGTTTTACCAGTTTTCTAAGTCTCTCTTATTTTCTTTTACTTATTCTTGGAATTCTCTGTTTAAACCTCTGTAACTTATCTAGGTAGATGAATCACTGTGTACTTTCTCTTGTTTCTATCTCTTACCAATCTTGAGAAACTCATACATTCTCTGTTCACTGTTTCACGGACTTAGAGAACTAAATTTCTTTCGGCGAAAGTGCTGTTTTCACAGTGCTAAGTACTCCCAACTCTATCAACAATGTAGGTTTCACCAGTTTTCTTAGTCTCTCTTATTTTCTTGTACTTATACTGGGAATTCTCTGTGTAAACCTCTGTAACTTTTCTAGGTAGATGAATCACTGCGAACTTTCTCTTCTTTCTATCTGTTTCCAACCTTGAGAGACTCATACATTCTCTGTTCACTGTTTCCCAGCCTTAATGAAGTAGATTTCTTTCTGCGAAAGTGCTGTTTTCACAGTGCTAAGTACTCCCAACTCTATCCACAATGTAGGTTTTACCAGTTTTCTAAGTCTCTCTTATTTTCTTATACTTATACATGGAATTCTATGTGTAAACTTCTGTAACTTCTCTAGGTAGATGAATCACTGTGTACTTTCTCTTGTTTCTATCTGTTACCAATCTTGAGAAACTCATACATTCTCTGTTCACTGTTTCCCACTGTTAGAGAAGTAGATTTCTTTCTGCGTAAGTGCTGTTTTCACAGTGCTAAGTACTCCCAACTCTATCCACAATGTAGGTTTTACCAGTTTTCTAAGTCTCTCTGATTTTCTTGTACTTATACTTGGAATTCTCTGTGTAAACCTCTGTAACTTTTCTAGGTAGATGAATCACTGTGTACTTTCTCTTGTTTCTATCTGTTACCAATCTTGAGAAACTCATACATTCTCTGTTCACTGTTTCACGGACTTAGAGAACTAAATTTCTTTCTGCGAAAGTGCTGTTTTCACAGTGCTAAGTACTCCCAACTCTATCAACAATGTAGGTTTTACCAGTTTTCTAAGTCTCTCTTATTTTCTTATACTTGTACTTGGAATTCTCTGAGTAAACTTCTGTAACTTCTCTAGGTAGATGAATCACTGTGTACTTTCTCTTGTTATTATCTGTTACCAATCTTGAGAAACTCATACTTTCTCTGTTCATTGTTTCCCAGTGTTAGAGAAGTAGATTTCTTTCTGCGTAAGTGCTGTTTTCACAGTGCTAAGTACTCCCAACTCTATCCACAATGTAGGTTTTACCAGTTTTCTAAGTCTCTCTGATTTTCTTGTACTTATATTTGGAATTCTCTGTGTAAACCTCTGTAACTTTTCTAGGTAGATGAATCACTGTGTACTTTCTCTCGTTTCTATCTATTACCAATCTTGAGAAACTCATACATTCTCTGTTCACTGTTTCACGGACTTAGAGAACTAAATTTCTTTCGGCGAAAGTGCTGTTTTCACAGTGCTAAGTACTCCCAACTCTATCAACAATGTAGGTTTTACCAGTTTTCTTAGTCTCTCTTAATTTCTTGTACTTATACTGGGTATTCTCTGTGTAAACCTCTGTAACTTTTCTAGGTAGATGAATCACTGCGTACTTTCTCTTCTTTCTATCTGTTACCAATCTTGAGAAACTCATACATTCTCTGTTCACTGTTTCACGGACTTAGAAAACTAAATTTCTTTCGGCGAAAGTGCTGTTTTCACAGTGCTAAGTACTCCCAGCTCTATCCACAATGTAGGTTTTACCAGTTTTCTAAGTCTCTCTTATTTTCTTGTACTTATACTTGGAATTCTCTGTGTAAACTTCTGTAACTTTTCTAGGTAGATGAATCACTGTGTACTTTCTCTTGTTTCTATCTGTTACCAATCTTGAGAAACTCATACATTCTCTGTTCACTGTTTCCCAGTGTTAGAGAAGTACATTTCTTTCTGCGAAAGAGCTGATTTCACAGTGCTAAGTACTCCCAACTCTATCTACAATATAGGTTTTGCCAGTTTTCTAAGTCTCTCTTATTTTCTTGTACTTATACATGGAATTCTGTGTGTAAACTTGTTTAACTTCTCTAGGTATATGAATCACTGTGTACTTTCCCTTGTTTCTATCTGTTACCAATCTTGAGAAACTCATACATTCTTTGTTCACTGTTTCCCAGTGTTAGAGAAGTAGATTTCTTTCTGCGAAAGTGCTGTTTTCACAGTGCTAAGTACTCCCAACTCTATCAACAATGTAGGTATTACCAGTTTTCTAAGTCTCTCTTATTTTCTTGTACTTATACTTGGAATTCTCTGTGTAAACTTCTGTAACTTTTCTATGTAGATGAATCACTGTGTACTTTCTCTTGTTTCTATCTGTTACCAATCTTGAGAATCTCATACATTCTCTGTTCAATGTTTCCCAGTGTTAGAGTAGATTTCTTTCTCCGAAAGTGCTGTTTTCACAGTGCTAAGTACTCCCAACTCTATCCACAATGTAGGTTTTACCAGTTTTCTTAGTCTCTCTTATTTTCTTGTACTTATACTTGGAATTCTCTGTGTAAACCTCTGTAACTTTTCTACATAGATGAATCACTGCGTACTTTCTCTTCTTTCTATCTGTTACCAATCTTGAGAAACTCATACATTCTCTGTTCACTGTTTCACGGACTTAGAGAACTAAATTTTTTTCGGCGAAAGTGCTGTTTTCACAGTGCTAAGTACTCCCAGCTCAATCCGCAATGTAGGTTTTACCACTTTTCTAAGTCTCTCTTATTTTCTTGTACTTATACATGGAATTCTCTGTGTAAACTTGTGTAACTTCTCTAGGTAGATGAATCACTGTGTACTTTCTCTTGTTTCTATCTGTTACCAATCTTGAGAAACTCATACATTCTCTCTTCACTGTTTCACGGACTTAGAGAACTAAATTTCTTTCTGAGAAAGTGCTGTTTTCACAGTGCTAAGTACTGCCAACTCTGTCAACCATGTAGGTTTTACCAGTTTTCTTAGTCTCTCTTATTTTCTTGTACTTATACTTGGAATTCTCTGTGTAAACCTCTGTAACTTTTCTAGGTAGATGAATCAGTGCGTACTTTCTCTTCTTTCTATCTGTTACCAATCTTGGGGAACTCATACATTCTCTCTTCACTGATTCACGGACTTAGAGAACTAAATTTCTTTCAGCAAAAGTGCTGTTTTCACACTGCTAAGTACTCCCAACTCTATCAACAATGTAGGTTTTACCAGTTTTCTAGTCTCTCTTATTTTCATGTACTTATACTTGGAATTCTCTGTGTAAACTTCTGTAACTTCCCTACGTAGATGAATCACTGTGTACTTTCTCTTGTTTCTATCTGTTACCAATCTTGAGAAACTCATACATTCTTTGTTCACTGTTTCCCAGTGTTAGAGAAGTAGATTTCTTTCTGCGAAAGTGCTGTTTTCACAGTGCTAAGTACTCCGAACTCTATCAACAATGTAGGTATTACCAGTTTTCTAAGTCTCTCTTATTTTCTTGTACTTATACTTGGAATTCTCTGTGTAAACTTCTGTAACTTTTCCAGGTAGATGAATCACTGTGTACTTTCTCTGTTTCTATCTGTTACCAATCTTGAGAAACTCATACATTCTCTCTTCACTGTTTCACGGACTTAGAGAACTAAATTTCTTTCGGCGAAAGTGCTGTTTTCACAGTGCTAAGTACTTCCAACTCTATCAACAATGTAGGTTTTACCAGTTTTCTTAGTCTCTCTTATTTTCTGGTACTTATACTTGGAATTCTCTGTGTAAACCTCTGTAACTTTTCTAGGTAGATGAATCACTGCGTACTTTCTCTTCTTTCTATCTGTTACCAATCTTGAGAAACTCATACATTCTCTCTTCACTGTTTCACGGACTTGGAGAACTAAATTTCTTTCGGCGAAAGTGCTGTTTTCACAGTGCTAAGTACTCCCAACTCTATCCACAATGTAGGTTTTACCAGTTTTCTTAGTCTCTCTTATTTTCTGGTACTTATACTTGGAATTCTCTGTGTAAACTTCTGTAACTTTTCTAGGTAAATGAATCACTGTGTACTTTCTCTTGTTTCTATCTGTTACCAATCTTGAAAAACTCATACATTCTCTGTTCACTGTTTCCCAGTGTTAGAGAAGTAGATTTCTTTCTGCGAAAGAGCTGATTTCACAGTGCTAAGTACTCCCAACTCTATCCACAATGTAGGTTTTGCCAGTTTTCTAAGTCTCTCTTATTTTCTTGTACTTATACATGGAATTCTGTGTGTAAACTTCTTTAACTTCTCTAGGTAGATGAATCACTGTGTACTTTCCCTTGTTTCTATGTGTTACCAATCTTGAGAAACTCATACATTCTTTGTTCACTGTTTCCCAGTGTTAGAGAAGTAGATTTCTTTCTGCGAAAGTGCTGTTTTCACAGTGCTAAGTACTCCCAACTCTATCAACAATGTAGGTATTACCAGTTTTCTAAGTCTCTCTTATTTTCTTGTACTTATACTTGGAATTCTCTGTGTAAACTTCTGTAACTTTTCTAGGTAGATGAATCACTGTGTACTTTCTCTTGTTTCTATCTGTTACCAATCTTGAGAAACTCATACATTCTCTGTTCACTGTTTCCCAGTGTTAGAGAAGTAGATTTTTTTCTGCGAAAGTGCTGTTTTCACAGTGCTAAGTACTCCCAACTCTAACCACAATGTTGGTTTTGCCAGTTTTCTAAGTCTCTCTTATTTTCTTGTACTTATACATGGAATTCCTGTGTAAACTTCTGTAACTTCTCTAGGTAGATGAATCACTGTGTACTTTCTCTTGTTTCTATCTGTTACCAATCTTGAGAAACTCATACATTCTCTGTTCAATGTTTCCCAGTGTTAGAGTAGATTTCTTTCTGCGAAAGTGCTGTTTTCACAGTGCTAAGTACTCCCAACTCTATCCACAATGTAGGTTTTACCAGTTTTCTTAGTCTCTCTTATTTTCTTGTACTTATACTTGGAATTCTCTGTGTAAACCTCTGTAACTTTTCTAGGTAGATGAATCACTGTGTACCTTCTCTCGTTTCTATCTGTTACCAATCTTAAGAAACTCATACATTCTCTCTTCACTGTTTCACGGACTTAGAGAACTAAATTTCTTTCGGCGAAAGTGCTGTTTTCACAGTGCTAAGTACTCCCAACTCTATCAACAATGTAGGTTTTACCAGTTTTCTTAGTCTCTCTTATTTTCTTGTACCTATACTTGGAATTCTATGTGTAAACCTCTGTAACTTTTCTAGGTAGATGAATCACTGTGTACTTTCTCTCGTTTCTATCTGTTACCAATCTTGAGAAACTCATACATTCTCTCTTCACTGTTTCACGGACTTAGAGAACTAAATTTCTTTCGGCGAAAGTGCTGTTTTCACAGTGCTAAGTACTCCCAACTCTATCAACAATGTAGGTTTTACCAGTTTTCTAAGTCTCTCCGATTTTCTTGTACTTATACTTGGAATTCTCTGTGTAAACCTCTGTAACTTTTCTAGGTAGATGAATCACTGTGTACTTTCTCTTGTTTCTATCTGTTACCAATCTTGAGAAACTCATACATTCTCTGTTCACTGTTTCTCGGACTTAGAGAACTTAATTTCTTTCTGCGAAAGTGCTGTTTTCACAGTGCTAAGTACTCCCAACTCTATCCACAATGTAGGTTTTACCAGTTTTCTAAGTCTCTCTTATTTTCTTTTACTTATTCTTGGAATTCTCTGTTTAAACCTCTGTAACTTATCTAGGTAGATGAATCACTGTGTACTTTCTCTTGTTTCTATCTCTTACCAATCTTGAGAAACTCATACATTCTCTGTTCACTGTTTCACGGACTTAGAGAACTAAATTTCTTTCGGCGAAAGTGCTGTTTTCACAGTGCTAAGTACTCCCAACTCTATCAACAATGTAGGTTTCACCAGTTTTCTTAGTCTCTCTTATTTTCTTGTACTTATACTGGGAATTCTCTGTGTAAACCTCTGTAACTTTTCTAGGTAGATGAATCACTGCGAACTTTCTCTTCTTTCTATCTGTTTCCAACCTTGAGAGACTCATACATTCTCTGTTCACTGTTTCCCAGCCTTAATGAAGTAGATTTCTTTCTGCGAAAGTGCTGTTTTCACAGTGCTAAGTACTCCCAACTCTATCCACAATGTAGGTTTTACCAGTTTTCTAAGTCTCTCTTATTTTCTTATACTTATACATGGAATTCTATGTGTAAACTTCTGTAACTTCTCTAGGTAGATGAATCACTGTGTACTTTCTCTTGTTTCTATCTGTTACCAATCTTGAGAAACTCATACATTCTCTGTTCACTGTTTCCCACTGTTAGAGAAGTAGATTTCTTTCTGCGTAAGTGCTGTTTTCACAGTGCTAAGTACTCCCAACTCTATCCACAATGTAGGTTTTACCAGTTTTCTAAGTCTCTCTGATTTTCTTGTACTTATACTTGGAATTCTCTGTGTAAACCTCTGTAACTTTTCTAGGTAGATGAATCACTGTGTACTTTCTCTTGTTTCTATCTGTTACCAATCTTGAGAAACTCATACATTCTCTGTTCACTGTTTCACGGACTTAGAGAACTAAATTTCTTTCTGCGAAAGTGCTGTTTTCACAGTGCTAAGTACTCCCAACTCTATCAACAATGTAGGTTTTACCAGTTTTCTAAGTCTCTCTTATTTTCTTATACTTGTACTTGGAATTCTCTGAGTAAACTTCTGTAACTTCTCTAGGTAGATGAATCACTGTGTACTTTCTCTTGTTATTATCTGTTACCAATCTTGAGAAACTCATACTTTCTCTGTTCATTGTTTCCCAGTGTTAGAGAAGTAGATTTCTTTCTGCGTAAGTGCTGTTTTCACAGTGCTAAGTACTCCCAACTCTATCCACAATGTAGGTTTTACCAGTTTTCTAAGTCTCTCTGATTTTCTTGTACTTATATTTGGAATTCTCTGTGTAAACCTCTGTAACTTTTCTAGGTAGATGAATCACTGTGTACTTTCTCTCGTTTCTATCTATTACCAATCTTGAGAAACTCATACATTCTCTGTTCACTGTTTCACGGACTTAGAGAACTAAATTTCTTTCGGCGAAAGTGCTGTTTTCACAGTGCTAAGTACTCCCAACTCTATCAACAATGTAGGTTTTACCAGTTTTCTTAGTCTCTCTTAATTTCTTGTACTTATACTGGGTATTCTCTGTGTAAACCTCTGTAACTTTTCTAGGTAGATGAATCACTGCGTACTTTCTCTTCTTTCTATCTGTTACCAATCTTGAGAAACTCATACATTCTCTGTTCACTGTTTCACGGACTTAGAAAACTAAATTTCTTTCGGCGAAAGTGCTGTTTTCACAGTGCTAAGTACTCCCAGCTCTATCCACAATGTAGGTTTTACCAGTTTTCTAAGTCTCTCTTATTTTCTTGTACTTATACTTGGAATTCTCTGTGTAAACTTCTGTAACTTTTCTAGGTAGATGAATCACTGTGTACTTTCTCTTGTTTCTATCTGTTACCAATCTTGAGAAACTCATACATTCTCTGTTCACTGTTTCCCAGTGTTAGAGAAGTACATTTCTTTCTGCGAAAGAGCTGATTTCACAGTGCTAAGTACTCCCAACTCTATCTACAATATAGGTTTTGCCAGTTTTCTAAGTCTCTCTTATTTTCTTGTACTTATACATGGAATTCTGTGTGTAAACTTGTTTAACTTCTCTAGGTATATGAATCACTGTGTACTTTCCCTTGTTTCTATCTGTTACCAATCTTGAGAAACTCATACATTCTTTGTTCACTGTTTCCCAGTGTTAGAGAAGTAGATTTCTTTCTGCGAAAGTGCTGTTTTCACAGTGCTAAGTACTCCCAACTCTATCAACAATGTAGGTATTACCAGTTTTCTAAGTCTCTCTTATTTTCTTGTACTTATACTTGGAATTCTCTGTGTAAACTTCTGTAACTTTTCTATGTAGATGAATCACTGTGTACTTTCTCTTGTTTCTATCTGTTACCAATCTTGAGAATCTCATACATTCTCTGTTCAATGTTTCCCAGTGTTAGAGTAGATTTCTTTCTCCGAAAGTGCTGTTTTCACAGTGCTAAGTACTCCCAACTCTATCCACAATGTAGGTTTTACCAGTTTTCTTAGTCTCTCTTATTTTCTTGTACTTATACTTGGAAATCTCTGTGTAAACCTCTGCAACTTTTCTAGGTAGATGAATCACTGTGTACTTTCCCTCGTTTCTATCTGTTACCAATCTTGAGAAACTCATACATTATCTCTTCACTGTTTCACGGACTTAGAGAACTAAATTTCTTTCGGCGAAAGTGCTGTTTTCACAGTGCTAAGTACTCCCAACTCTATCAACAATGTAGGTTTTACCAGTTTTCTAAGTCTCTCTTATTTTCTTGTACTTATACTTGGAATTCTCTCTGTAAACCTCTGTAACTTTTCTATGTCGATGAATCACTGCGTACTTTCTCTTCTTTCTATCTGTTACCAATCTTGAGAAACTCATACATTCTCTGTTCACTGTTTCACGGACTTAGAGAACTAAATTTCTTTCGGCGGAAGTGCTGTTTTCCCAGTGCTAAGTACTCCCAACTCTATCAACAATGTAGGTTTTACCAGTTTTCTAAGTCTCTCTTATTTTCTTGTACTTATACTTGGAATTCTCTGTGTAAACTTCTGTAACTTTTCTAGGTAGATGAATCACTGTGTACTTTCTCTTGTTTCTATCTGTTACCAATCTTGAGAAACTCATACATTCTCTGTTCACTGTTTCCCAGTGTTAGAGAAGTAGATTTCTTTCTGCGAAAGTGCTGTTTTCACAGTGCTAAGTACTCCGACCTCTATCAACAATGTAGGTTTTACCAGTTTTCTAAGTCTCTCTTATTTTCTTGTACTTATACTTGGAATTCTCTGTGTAAACCTCTGTAACTTTTCTAGGTAGATGAATCACTGCGAACTTTCTCTTCTTTCTATCTGTTTCCAACCTTGAGAGAGTCATACATTCTCTCTTCACTGTTTCCCAGTCTTAGTGAAGTAGTTTTCTTTCTGCGAAAGTGCTGTTTTCACAGTGCTAAGTACTCCCAACTCTATCCACAATGTAGGTTTTACCAGTTTTCTAAGTCTCTCTTATTTTCTTATACTTATACATGGAATTCTATGTGTAAACTTCTGTAACTTCTCTAGGTAGATGAATCACTGTGTACTTTCTCTTGTTTCTATCTGTTACCAATCTTGAGAAACTCATACATTCTCTGTTCACTGTTTCCCACTGTTAGAGAAGTAGATTACTTTCTGCGTAAGTGCTGTTTTCACAGTGCTAAGTACTCCCAACTCTATCCACAATGTAGGTTTTACCAGTTTTCTAAGTCTCTCTGATTTTCTTGTACTTATACTTGGAATTCTCTGTGTAAACCTCTGTATCTTTTCTAGGTAGATGAATCGCTGTGTACTTTCTCTTGTTTCTATCTGTTACCAATCTTAAGAAACTCATACATTCTCTGTTCACTGTTTCACGGACTTAGAGAACTAAATTTCTTTCTGCGAAAGTGCTGTTTTCACAGTGCTAAGTACTCCCAACTCTATCAACAATGTAGGTTTTACCAGTTGTCTAAGTCTCTCTTATTTTCTTGTACTTATACTTGGAATTCTCTGTGTAAAACTCTGTAACTTTTCTATGTAGATGAATCACTGCGTACTTTCTCTTCTTTCTATCTGTTACCAATCTTGAGAAACTCATACAATCTCTGTTCACTGTTTCACGGACTTAGAGAACTAAATTTCTTTCTGCGAAAGTGCTGTTTTCACAGTGCTAAGTACTCCCAGCTCTATCCGCAATGTAGGTTTTACCAGTTTTCTAAGTCTCTCTTAGTTTCTTGTACTTATACATGGAATTCTCTCTGAAAACTTGTGTAACTTCTCTAGGTAGATGAATCACTGTGTACTTTCTCTTGTTTCTATCTGTTACCAATCTTGAGAAACTCATACATTCTCTCTTCACTGTTTCACGGATGTAGAGAACTAAATTTCTTTCGGCGAAAGTGCTGTTTTCACAGTGCTAAGTACTGCCAATTCTATCAACAATGTAGGTTTTACCAGTTTTCTTAGTCTCTCTTATTTTCTTGTACTTATACTTGGAATTCTCTGTGTAAACCTCTCTAACTTTTCTAGGTAGATGAATCACTGCGTACTTTCTCTTCTATCTGTTACCAATCTTGAGAAACTCATACATTCTCTGTTCACTGTTTCCCAGTGTTAGAGAAGTAGATTTCTTTCTGCGAAAGAGCTGTTTTCACAGTGCTTAGTACTCCCAACTCTATCCACAATGTAGGTTTTGCCAGTTTTCTAAGTCTCTCATATTTTCTTGTACTTATACATGGAATTCTCTGTGTAAACTTCTTTAACTTCTCTAGGTAGATGAATCACTGTGTACTTTCCCTTGTTTCTATCTGTTACCAATCTTGAGAAACTCATACATTCTTTGTTCACTGTTTCCCAGTGTTAGAGACGTAGATTTCTTTCTGCGAAAGTGCTGTTTTCACAGTGGTAAGTACTCCCAACTCTATCAACAATGTAGGTATTACCAGTTTTCTAAGTCTCTCTTATTTTCTTGTACTTATACTTGGAATTCTCTGTGTAAACTTCTGTAACTTTTCTAGGTAGATGAATCACTGTGTACTTTCTCTTGTTTCTATCTGTTACCAATCTTGACAAACTCATGCATTCTCTGTTCACAGTTTCCCAGTCTTAGAGAAGTAGATTTCTTTCTGCGAAAGTGCTGTTTTCACAGTGCTAAGTACTCCCAACTCTAACCACAATGTAGGTATTACCAGTTTTCTAAGTCTCTCTTATTTTCTTGTACTTATACTTGGAATTCTCTTTGTAAACTTCTGTAACTTTTCTAGGTAGATGAATCACTGTGTACTTTCTCTTGTTTCTATCTGTTACCAGTCTTGAGAAACTCATACATTCTCTGTTCACTGTTTCCCAGTCTTAGAGAAGTAGATTTCTTTCTGCGAAAGTGCTGTTTTCACAGTGCTAAGTACTCCCAACTCTATCCACAATGTAGGTTTTACCAGTTTTCTAAGTCTCTCTTATTTTCTTGTACTTATACTTGGAATTCTCTGTGTAAACCTCTGTAACTTTTCTAGGTAGATGAATCACTGCGTACTTTCTCTTCTTTCGATCTGTTACCAATGTTGAGAAACTCATGCATTCTCTGTTCTCTGTTTCCCAGTCTTAGAGAAGTAGATTTCTTTCTGCGAAAGTGCTGTTTTCACAGTGCTAAGTACTCCCAACTCTATCAACAATGTAGGTTTTACCAGTTTTCTAAGTCTCTCTTATTTTCTTGTACTTATACATGGAATTCTCTGTGTAAACTTCTTTAACTTCTCTAGGTAGATGAATCACTGTGTACTTTCTCTTGTGTCTATCTGTTACCAATCTTGAGAAACTCATACATTCTCTGTTCACTGTTTCCCAGTGTTAGAGAAGTAGATTTCTTTCTGCGAAAGTGCTGTTTTCACAGTGCTAAGTACTCCCAACTTTATCAACAATGTAGGTTTTACCAGTTGTCTAAGTCTCTCTTATTTTCTTGTACTTATACTTGGAATTCTCTGTGTAAAACTCTGTAACTTTTCTATGTAGATGAATCACTGCGTACTTTCTCTTCTTTCTATCTGTTACCAATCTTGAGAAACTCATACATTCTCTGTTCACTGTTTCACGGACTTAGAGAACTAAATTTCTTTCGGCAAAAGTGCTGTTTTCACAGTGCTAAGTACTCCCAGCTCTATCCGCAATGTAGGTTTTACCAGTTTTCTAAGTCTCTCTTATATTCTAGTACTTATACATGGAATTCTCTGTGAAAACTTGTGTAACTTCTCTAGGTAGATGATTCACTGTGTACTTTCTCTTGTTTCTATCTGTTACCAATCTTGAGAAACTCATACATTCTCTCTTCACTGTTTCACGGACGTAGAGAACTAAATTTCTTCCGGCGAAAGTGCTGTTTTCACAGTGCTAAGTACTGCCAATTCTATCAACAATGTAGGTGTTACCAGTTTTCTTAGTCTCTCTTATTTTCTTGTACTTATACTTGGAATTCTCTGTGTAAACCTCTGTAACTTTTCTAGGTACATGAATCACTGTGTACTTTCTCTTCTTTCTATCTGTTACCAATCTTGAGAAACTCATACATTCTCTGTTCACTGTTTCACGGACTTAGAGAACTAAATTTCTTTCGGTGAAAGTGCTGTTTTCACAGTGCTAAGTACTCCCAACTCTATCAACAATGTAGGTTTTACCAGTTTTCTAAGTCTCTCTTATTTTCTTGTACATATACTTGGAATTCTCTGTGTAAACTTCTGTAACTTTTCTACATAGATGAATCACTGCGTACTTTCTCTTCTTTCTATCTGTTACCAATCTTGAGAAACTCATACATTCTCTGTTCACTGTTTCCGAGTCTTAGAGAAGTAGATTTCTTTCTGCGAAAGTGCTGTTTTCACAGTGCTAAGTACTCCCAACTCTAACCACAATGTAAGTTTTGCCAGTTTTCTAAGTCTCTCTTATTTTCTTGTGTTTATACATGGAATTCTCTGTGTAAACTTCTGTAACTTCCCTAGGTAGATGAATCACTGTGTACTTTCTCTTCTTTCTGTCTGTTACGAATCTTGAGAAACACATACATTCTCTGTTCACTGTTTCCCAGCGTTAGAGAAGTAGGTTTCTTTCTGCGAAAGTGCTGTTTTCACAGTGCTAAGTACTCCCAACTCTATCCACAATGTAGGTTTTACCACTTTTCTAAGTCTCTCTTATTTTCTTGTACTTATACTTGGAATTCTCTGTGTAAACCTCTGTAACTTTTCTAGGTAGGTGAATCACTGTGTACTTTCTCTTGTTTCTATCTGTTACCAATCTTGAGAAACTCATACATTCTCTGTTCACTGTTTCACGGACTTAGAGAACTAAATTTCTTTCGGCGCAAGTGCTGTTTTCACAGTGCTAAGTACTCCCAACTCTATCCACAATGTAGGTTTTAACCGTGTTCTAAGTCTCTCTTCTTTTCTTGTACTTATACTTGGAATTCTCTGTGTAAACCTCTGTAACTTTTCTAGGTAGGTGAATCACTGTGTTCTTTCTCTTGTTTCTATCTGTTACCAATCTTGAGAAACTCATACATTCTCTGTTCATTGTTTCACGGACTTAGAGAACTAAATTTCTTTCTGCGAAAGTGCTGTTTTCACAGTGCTAAGTACTCCCAACTCTATCAACAATGTAGGTTTTACCAGTTTTCTAAGTCTCTCTTATTTTTTTGTACTTATACTTGGAATTCTCTGTGTAAACTTCTGCAACTTTTCTAGGTAGATGAATCTCTGTGTAATTTCTCTTGTTTCTATCTGTTACCAATCTTGAGAAACTCATACATTCTCTGTTCACTGTTTCCCAGTGTTAGAGAAGTAGATTTCTTTCTGCGAAAGTGCTGTTTTCACAGTGCTAAGTACTCCCAACTCTATCCACAATGTAGGTTTTACCAGTTTTCTAAGTCTCTCTTATTTTCTTGTACTTATACTTGGAATTCTCTGTGTAAACCTTTGTAACTTTTCTAGGTAGATGATTCACTGTGTACTTTCTCTTGTTTCTATCTGTTACCAATCTTGAGAAACTCATACATTGTCTCTTCACTGTTTCACGGACTTATAGAACTAAATTTCTTTCGGCGAAAGTGCTGTTTTCACAGTGCTAAGTACTGCCAATTCTATCAACAATGTAGGTTTTATCAGTTTTCTTAGTCTCTCTTATTTTCTTGTACTTATACTTGGAATTCTCTGTGTAAACCTCTGTAACCTTTCTAGGTAGATGAATCACTGCGTACTTTCTCTTCTTTCTATCTGTTACCAATCTTGAGAAACTCATACTTTCTCTGTCCACTGATTCACGGACTTAGAGAACTAAATTTCTTTCGTCGAAAGTGCTGTTTTCACAGTGCTAAGTACTCCCAACTCTATCAACAATGTAGGTATTACCAGTTTTCTAAGTCTCTCTTATTTTCTTGTACTTATACTTGGAATTCTCTGTGTAAACTTCTGTAACTTTTCTAGGTAGATGAATCACTGTGTACTTTCTCTTGTTTCTATCTGTTACCAATCTTGAGAAACTCATACATTCTCTGTTCACTGTTTCCCAGTGTTAGAGAAGTAGATTTCTTTCTGCGTAAGTGCTGTTTTCACAGTGCTAAATACTCCCAACTCTAACCACAATGTAGGTTTTGCCAGTTTTCTAAGTCTCTCTTATTTTCTTGTACTTATACATGGAATTCTCTGTGTAAACTTCTGTAACTTCTCTAGGTAGATGAATCACTGTGTACTTTCTCTTGTTTCTATCTGTTATCAATCTTGAGAAACTCATACATTCTCTGTTCAATGTTTCCCAGTGTTAGAGTAGATTTCTTTCTGCGAAAGTGCTGTTTTCACAGTGCTAAGTACTCCCAACTCTATCAACAATGTAGGTATTACCAGTTTTCTAAGTCTCTCTTATTTTCTTGTACTTATACTTGGAATTCTCTGTGTAAACTTCTGTAACTTTTCTAGGTAGATGAATCACTGTGTACTTTCTCTTGTTTCTATCTGTTACCAATCTTGAGAAACTCATACATTCTCTGTTCACTGTTTCACGGACTTAGAGAACTAAATTTCTTTCGGCGAAAGTGCTGTTTTCACAGTGCTAAGTACTCCCAACTCTATCAAAAATGTAGGTTTTACCAGTTTTCCAAGTCTCTCTTGTTTTCTTATACATATACTTGGAATTCTCTGTGTAAACTTCTGTAACTTTTCTACGTAGATGAATCACTGCGTACTTTCTCTTCTTTCTATCTGTTACCAATCTTGAGAAACTCATACATTCTCTGTTCACTCTTTCCCAGTCTTAGAGAAGTAGATTTCTTTCTGCGAAAGTGCTGTTTTCACAGTGCGAAGTGCTCCCAACTCTAACCACAATGTAAATTTTGCCCGTTTTCTAAGTCTCTCTTATTTTCTTGTATTTATACATGGAATTCTCTGTGTAAACTTCTGTAACGTCCCTAGGTAGATGAATCACTGTGTACTTTCTCTTGTTTCTATCTGTTACCAATCTTGAGAAACTCATACATTCTCTGTTCACTGGTTCCCAGTGTTAGAGTATTAGGTTTCTTTCTGCGAAAGTGCTGTTTTCACAGTGCTAAGTACTCCCAACTCTATCCACAATGTAGGTTTTACCAGTTTTCTTAGTCTCTCTTATTTTCTTGTACTTATACTTGGAATTCTCTGTGTAAACCTCTATAACTTTTCTAGGTAGATGAATCACTGTGTACTTTCTCTTCTTTCTATCTGTTACCAATCTTGAGAAACTCATACATTCTCTGTTCACTGTTTCCCGGACTTAGAGAACTAAATTTCTTTCGGCGAAAGTGCAGTTTTCACAGTGCTAAGTACTCCCAAGTCTATCAAAAATGTAGGTTTTACCACTTTTCTAAGTCTCTCTTATTTTCTTGTACTTATACTTGGAATTCTCCGTGTAAACCTCTGTAACTTTTCTATGTAGATGAATCACTGCATACTTTCTCTTCTTTCTATCTGTTACCAATCTTGAGAAACTCATACATTATCTGTTCACTGTTTCCCGGACTCAGAGAACTAAATTTCTTTCGGCGAAAGTGCTGTTTTCACAGTGCTAAGTACTCCCAACTCTATCAACAATGTAGGTTTTACCACTTTTCTAAGTCTCTCTTATTTTCTTGTACTTATACTTGGAATTCTCTGTGTAAACTTCTGTAACTTTTCTAGGTAAATGAATCACTGTGTACTTTCTCTTGTTTCTATCTGTTACCAATCTTGAAAAACTCATACATTCTCTGTTCACTGTTTCCCAGTGTTAGAGAAGTAGATTTCTTTCTGCGAAAGAGCTGATTTCACAGTGCTAAGTACTCCCAACTCTATCCACAATGTAGGTTTTGCCAGTTTTCTAAGTCTCTCTTATTTTCTTGTACTTATACATGGAATTCTGTGTGTAAACTTCTTTATCTTCTCTAGGTAGATGAATCACTGTGTACTTTCCCTTGTTTCTATGTGTTACCAATCTTGAGAAACTCATACATTCTTTGTTCACTGTTTCCCAGTGTTAGAGAAGTAGATTTCTTTCTGCGAAAGTGCTGTTTTCACAGTGCTAAGTACTCCCAGCTCTATCAACAATGTAGGTATTACCAGTTTTCTAAGTCTCTCTTATTTTCTTGTACTTATACTTGGAATTCTCTGCGTAAACTTCTGTAACTTTTCTAGGTAGATGAATCACTGTGTATTTTCTCTTGTTTCTATCTGTTACCAATCTTGAGAAACTCATACATTCTCTGTTCACTGTTTCCCAGTGTTAGAGAAGTAGATTTCTTTCTGCGAAAGTGCTGTTTTCACAGTGCTAAGTACTCCCAACTCTAACCACAATGTTGGTTTTGCCAGTTTTCAAGTCTCTCTTATTTTCTTGTACTTATACATGGAATTCCTGTGTAAACTTCTGTAACTTCTCTAGGTAGATGAATCACTGTGTACTTTCTCTTGTTTCTATCTGTTACCAATCTTGAGAAACTCATACATTCTCTGTTCAATGTTTGCCAGTGTTAGAGTAGATTTCTTTCTGCGAAAGTGCTGTTTTCACAGTGCTAAGTACTCCCAACTCTATCCACAATGTAGGTTTTACCAGTTTTCTAAGTCTCTCTTATTTTCTTGTACTTATACTTGGAATTCTCTGTGTAAACTTCTGTAACTTTTCTAGGTAGATGAATCACTGTGTACTTTCTCTCGTTTCTATCTGTTACCAATCTTGAGAAACTCATACATTCTCTCTTCACTGTTTCACGGACTTAGAGAAATAAATTTCTTTCGGCGAAAGTGCTGTTTTCACAGTGCTAAGTACTCCCAACTCTATCAACAATGTAGGTTTTACCAGTTTTCTTAGTCTCTCTTATTTTCTTGTACCTATACTTGGAATTCTATGTGTAAACCTCTGTAACTTTTCTAGGTAGATGAATCACTGTGTACTTTCTCTCGTTTCTATCTGTTACCAATCTTGAGAAACTCATACATTCTCTCTTCACTGTTTCACGGACTTAGAGAACTAAATTTCTTTCAGCGAAAGTGCTGTTTTCACAGTGCTAAGTACTCCCAACTCTATCAACAATGTAGGTTTTACCAGTTTTCTAAGTCTCTCTTATTTTCTGGTACTTATACTTGGAATTCTCTGTGTAAACCTCTGTAACTTTTCTATGTCGATGAATCACTGCGTACTTTCTCTTCTTTCTATCTGTTACCAATCTTGAGAAACTCATACATTCTCTGTTCACTGTTTCACGGACTTAGAGAACTAAATTTCTTTCGGCGAAAGTGCTGTTTTCACAGTGCTAAGTACTCCCAGCTCAATCCGCAATGTAGGTTTTACCACTTTTCTAAGTCTCTCTTATTTTCTTGTACTTATACTTGGAATTCTCTGTGTAAACTTCTGTAACTTCCCTAGGTAGATGAATCACTGTGTACTTTCTCTTGTTTCTATCTATTACCAATCTTGAGAAACTCATACATTCTCTGTTCACTGTTTCCCAGTCTTAGAGAAGTAGATTTCTTTCTGCGAAAGTGCTGTTTTCACAGTGCTAAGTACTCCCAACTCTATCCACAATGTAGGTTTTGCCAGTTTTCTAAGTCTCTCTTATTGTCTTGTACTTATACATGGAATTCTCTGTGTAAACTTCTGTAACTTCTCTAGGTAGATGAATCACTGTGTACTTTCTCTTGTTTCTATCTGTTACCAATCTTGAGAAACTCATACATTCTCTGTTTACTGTTTCACGGACTTAGAGAACTAAATTTCTTTCGGCGAAAGTGCTGTTTTCACAGTGCTAAGTACTCCCAACTCTATCCACAATGTAGGTTTTACCAGTTTTCTAAGTCTCTCTTATTTCCTTGTACTTATACTTGGAATTCTCTTTGTAAACGTCTGTAACTTTTCTAGGTAGATGAATCACTGTGTACTTTCCCTTGTTTCTATCTGTTACCAATCTTGAGTAACTCATACATTCTCTGTTCACTGTTTCCCAGTGTTAGAGAACTAGATTTCTTTCTGCGAAAGTGCTGTTTTCACAGTGCTAAGTACTCCCACCTCTATCAACAATGTAGGTTTTACCAGTTTTCTAAGTCTCTCTTATTTTCTTGTACTTATACTTGGAATTCTCTGTGTAAACCTCTGTAACTTTTCTAGGTAGATGAATCACTGCGAACTTTCTCTTCTTTCTATCTGTTTCCAACCTTGAGAAACTCATACATTCTCTGTTCACTGTTTCCCAGCCTTAGTGAAGTAGATTTCTTTCTGCGAAAGTGCTGTTTTCACAGTGCTAAGTACTCCCAACTCTATCCACAATGTAGGTTTTACCAGTTTTCTAAGTCTCTCTTATTTTCTTATACTTATACATGGAATTCTCTGTGTAAACTTCTGTAACTTCTCTGGGTAGATGAATCACTGTGTACTTTCTCTTGTTTCTATCTGTTACCAATCTTGAGAAACTCATACATTCTCTGTTCACTGTTTCCCAGTGTTAGAGAAGTAGATTTGTTTTTGCGTAAGTGCTGTTTTCACAGTGCTAAGTACTCCCAACTCTATCAACAATGTAGGTTTTACCAGTTTTCTAAGTCTCTCCGATTTTCTTGTACTTATACTTGGAATTCTCTGTGTAAACCTCTGTAACTTTTCTAGGTAGATGAATCACTGTGTACTTTCTCTTGTTTCTATCTGTTACCAATCTTGAGAAACTCATACATTCTCTGTTCACTGTTTCACGGACTTAGAGAACTTAATTTCTTTCTGCGAAAGTGCTGTTTTCACAGTGCTAAGTACTCCCAACTCTATCCACAATGTAGGTTTTACCAGTTTTCTAAGTCTCTCTTATTTTCTTTTACTTATTCTTGGAATTCTCTGTTTAAACCTCTGTAACTTATCTAGGTAGATGAATCACTCTGTACTTTCTCTTGTTTCTATCTCTTACCAATCTTGAGAAACTCATACATTCTCTGTTCACTGTTTCACGGACTTAGAGAACTAAATTTCTTTCGGCGAAAGTGCTGTTTTCACAGTGCTAAGTACTCCCAACTCTATCAACAATGTAGGTTTCACCAGTTTTCTTAGTCTCTCTTATTTTCTTGTACTTATACTGGGAATTCTCTGTGTAAACCTCTGTAACTTTTCTAGGTAGATGAATCACTGCGAACTTTCTCTTCTTTCTATCTGTTTCCAACCTTGAGAGACTCATACATTCTCTGTTCACTGTTTCCCAGCCTTAGTGAAGTAGATTTCTTTCTGCGAAAGTGCTGTTTTCACAGTGCTAAGTACTCCCAACTCTATCCACAATGTAGGTTTTACCAGTTTTCTAAGTCTCTCTTATTTTCTTATACTTATACATGGAATTCTATGTGTAAACTTCTGTAACTTCTCTAGGTAGATGAATCACTGTGTACTTTCTCTTGTTTCTATCTGTTACCAATCTTGAGAAACTCATACATTCTCTGTTCACTGTTTCACGGACTTAGAGAACTAAATTTCTTTCTGCGAAAGTGCTGTTTTCACAGTGCTAAGTACTCCCAACTCTATCCACAATGTAGGTTTTAACAGTTTTCTAAGTCTCTCTTATTTTCTTGTACTTATTCTTGGAATTCTCTGTGTAAACCTCTGTAACTTTTCTAGGTAGATGAATCATTGTGTACTTTCTCTTGTTTCTATCTGTTACCAATCTTGAGAAACTCATAAATTCTCTGTTCACTGTTTCACGGACTTAGAGAACTAAATTTCTTTCGGGGAAAGTGCTGTTTTCACAGTGCTAAGTACTCCCAACTCTATCAACAATGTAGGTTTTACCAGTTTTCTTAGTCTCTCTTAATTTCTTGTACTTATACTGGGAATTCTCTGTGTAAACCTCTGTAACTTTTCTAGGTAGATGAATCACTGCGTACTTTCTCTTCTTTCTATCTGTTACGAATCTTGAGAAACTCATACATTCTCTGTTCACTGTTTCACGGACTTATAGAACTAAATTTCTTTCGGCGAAAGTGCTGTTTTCACAGTGCTAAGTACTCCCAACTCTATCCACAATGTAGTTTTTACCAGTTTTCTTAGTCTCTCTTATTTTCTTGTACTTATACTTGGAATTCTCTGTGTAAACCTCTGTAACGTTTCTAGGTAGATGAATCACTGCGTACTTTCTCTTCTTTCTATCTGTTACCAATCTTGAGACACTCATACATTCTCTGTTCACTGTTTCACCTACTTAGAGAACTAAATTTCTTTCGGCGAAAGTGCTGTTTTCACAGTGCTAAGTACTCCCAACTCTATCAACAATGTAGGTTTTACCAGTTTTCTAAGTCTCTCTTATTTTCTTGTACTTATACTTGGAATTCTCTGTGTAAACCTCTGTAACTTTTCTATGTAGATGAATCACTGCGTACTTTCTCTTCTTTCTATCTGTTACCAATCTTGAGAAATTCATACATTCTCTGTTCACTATTTCACGGACTTAGAGAACTAAATTTCTTTCGGCGAAAGTGCTGTTTTCACAGTGCTAAGTACTCCCAGCTCTATCCGCTATGTAGGTTTTACCAGTTTTCTAAGTCTCTCTTATTTTCTTGTACTTATACATGGAATTCTCTGTGTAAACTTGTGTAACTTCTCGAGGTAGATGAATCACTGTGTACTTTCTCTCGTTTCTATCTATCACCAATCTTGAGAAACTCATACATTCTCTCTTCACTGTTTCACGGACTTAGAGAACTAAATTTCTTTCGGCGAAATTTCTGTTTTCACAGTGCTAAGTACTGCCAACTCTATCAACAATGTAGGTTTTATCAGTTTTCTTAGTCTCTCTTATTTTCTTGTACTTATACTTGGAATTCTCTGTGTAAACCTCTGTAACCTTTCTAGGTAGATGAATCACTGCGTACTTTCTCTTCTTTCTATCTGTTACCAATCTTGAGAAACTCATACTTTCTCTGTCCACTGATTCACGGACTTAGAGAACTAAATTTCTTTCGTCGAAAGTGCTGTTTTCACAGTGCTAAGTACTCCCAACTCTATCAACAATGTAGGTATTACCAGTTTTCTAAGTCTCTCTTATTTTCTTGTACTTATACTTGGAATTCTCTGTGTAAACTTCTGTAACTTTTCTAGGTAGATGAATCACTGTGTACTTTCTCTGGTTTCTATCTGTTACCAATCTTGAGAAACTCATACATTCTCTGTTCACTGTTTCCCAGTGTTAGAGAAGTAGATTTCTTTCTGCGTAAGTGCTGTTTTCACAGCGCTAAATACTCCCAACTCTAACCACAATGTAGGTTTTGCCAGTTTTCTAAGTCTCTCTTATTTTCTTGTACTTATACATGGAATTCTCTGTGTAAACTTCTGTAACTTCTCTAGGTAGATGAATCACTGTGTACTTTCTCTTGTTTCTATCTGTTATCAATCTTGAGAAACTCATACATTCTCTGTTCAATGTTTCCCAGTGTTAGAGTAGATTTCTTTCTGCGAAAGTGCTGTTTTCACAGTGCTAAGTACTCCCAACTCTATCAACAATGTAGGTATTACCAGTTTTCTAAGTCTCTCTTATTTTCTTGTACTTATACTTGGAATTCTCTGTGTAAACTTCTGTAACTTTTCTAGGTAGATGAATCACTGTGTACTTTCTCTTGTTTCTATCTGTTACCAATCTTGAGAAACTCATACATTATCTGTTCACTGTTTCACGGACTTAGAGAACTAAATTTCTTTCGGCGAAAGTGCTGTTTTCACAGTGCTAAGTACTCCCAACTCTATCAAAAATGTAGGTTTTACCAGTTTTCCAAGTCTCTCTTGTTTTCTTATACATATACTTGGAATTCTCTGTGTAAACTTCTGTAACTTTTCTACGTAGATGAATCACTGCGTACTTTCTCTTCTTTCTATCTGTTACCAATCTTGAGAAACTCATACATTCTCTGTTCACTGTTTCCCAGTCTTAGAGAAGTAGATTTCTTTCTGCGAAAGTGCTGTTTTCACAGTGCGAAGTGCTCCCAACTCTAACCACAATGTAAATTTTGCCCGTTTTCTAAGTCTCTCTTATTTTCTTGTATTTATACATGGAATTCTCTGTGTAAACTTCTGTAACGTCCCTAGGTAGATGAATCACTGTGTACTTTCTCTTGTTTCTATGTGTTACCAATCTTGAGAAACTCATACATTCTCTGTTCACTGGTTCCCAGTGTTAGAGTATTAGGTTTCTTTCTGCGAAAGTGCTGTTTTCACAGTGCTAAGTACTCCCAACTCTATCCACAATGTAGGTTTTACCAGTTTTCTTAGTCTCTCTTATTTTCTTGTACTTATACTTGGAATTCTCTGTGTAAACCTCTGTAACTTTTCTAGGTAGATGAATCACTGCGTACTTTCTCTTCTTTCTATCTGTTACCAATCTTGAGAAACTCATACATTCTCTGTTCACTGTTTCACGGACTTAGAGAACTAAATTTCTTTCGGCGAAAGTGCAGTTTTCACAGTGCTAAGTACTCCCAAGTCTATCAAAAATGTAGGTTTTACCAGTTTTCTAAGTCTCTCTTATTTTCTTGTACTTATACTTGGAATTCTCCGTGTAAACCTCTGTAACTTTTCTATGTAGATGAATCACTGCGTACTTTCTCTTCTTTCTATCTGTTACCAATCTTGAGAAACTCATACATTCTCTGTTCACTGTTTCCCGGACTTAGAGAACTAAATTTCTTTCGGTGAAAGTGCTGTTTTCACAGTGCTAAGTACTCCCAACTCTATCAACAATGTAGGTTTTACCAGTTTTCTAAGTCTCTCTTATTTTCTTGTACTTATACTTGGAATTCTCTGTGTAAACTTCTGTAACTTTTCTAGGTAAATGAATCACTGTGTACTTTCTCTTGTTTCTATCTGTTACCAATCTTGAAAAACTCATACATTCTCTGTTCACTGTTTCCCAGTGTTAGAGAAGTAGATTTCTTTCTGCGAAAGAGCTGATTTCACAGTGCTAAGTACTCCCAACTCTATCCACAATGTAGGTTTTGCCAGTTTTCTAAGTCTCTCTTATTTTCTTGTACTTATACATGGAATTCTGTGTGTAAACTTCTTTAACTTCTCTAGGTAGATGAATCACTGTGTACTTTCCCTTGTTTCTATGTGTTACCAATCTTGAGAAACTCATACATTCTTTGTTCACTGTTTCCCAGTGTTAGAGAAGTAGATTTCTTTCTGCGAAAGTGCTGTTTTCACAGGGCTAAGTACTCCCAACTCTATCAACAATGTAGGTATTACCAGTTTTCTAAGTCTCTCTTATTTTCTTGTACTTATACTTGGAATTCTCTGTGTAAACTTCTGTAACTTTTCTAGGTAGATGAATCACTGTGTACTTTCTCTTGTTTCTATCTGTTACCAATCTTGAGAAACTCATACATTCTCTGTTCACTGTTTCCCAGTGTTAGAGAAGTAGATTTCTTTCTGCGAAAGTGCTGTTTTCACAGTGCTAAGTACTCCCAACTCTAACCACAATGTTGGTTTTGCCAGTTTTCTAAGTCTCTCTTATTTTCTTGTACTTATACATGGAATTCCTGTGTAAACTTCTGTAACTTCTCTAGGTAGATGAATCACTGTGTACTTTCTATTGTTTCTATCTGTTACCAATCTTGAGAAACTCATACATTCTCTGTTCAATGTTTCCCAGTGTTAGAGTAGATTTCTTTCTGCGAAAGTGCTGTTTTCACAGTGCTAAGTACTCCCAACTCTATCCACAATGTAGGTTTTACCAGTTTTCTAAGTCTCTCTTATTTTCTTGTACTTACACTTGGAATTCTCTGTGTAAACCTCTGTAACTTTTCTAGGTAGATGAATCACTGTGTACTTTCTCTCGTTTCTATCTGTTACCAATCTTGAGAAACTCATACATTCTCTCTTCACTGTTTCACGGACTTAGAGAAATAAATTTCTTTCGGCGAAAGTGCTGTTTTCACAGTGCTAAGTACTCCCAACTCTATCAACAATGTAGGTTTTACCAGTTTTCTTAGTCTCTCTTATTTTCTTGTACCTATACTTGGAATTCTATGTGTAAACCTCTGTAACTTTTCTAGGTAGATGAATCACTGTGTACTTTCTCTCGTTTCTATCTGTTACCAATCTTGAGAAACTCATACATTCTCTCTTCACTGTTTCACGGACTTAGAGAACTAAATTTCTTTCAGCGAAAGTGCTGTTTTCACAGTGCTAAGTACTCCCAACTCTATCAACAATGTAGGTTTTACCAGTTTTCTAAGTCTCTCTTATTTTCTGGTACTTATACTTGGAATTCTCTGTGTAAACCTCTGTAACTTTTCTATGTCGATGAATCACTGCGTACTTTCTCTTCTTTCTATCTGTTACCAATCTTGAGAAACTCATACATTCTCTGTTCACTGTTTCACGGACTTAGAGAACTAAATTTCTTTCGGCGAAAGTGCTGTTTTCACAGTGCTAAGTACTCCCAGCTCAATCCGCAATGTAGGTTTTACCACTTTTCTAAGTCTCTCTTATTTTCTTGTACTTATACTTGGAATTCTCTGTGTAAACTTCTGTAACTTCCCTAGGTAGATGAATCACTGTGTACTTTCTCTTCTTTCTGTCTGTTACGAATCTTGAGAAACACATACATTCTCTGTTCACTGTTTCCCAGCGTTAGAGAAGTAGGTTTCTTTCTGCGAAAGTGCTGTTTTCACAGTGCTAAGTACTCCCAACTCTATCCACAATGTAGGTTTTACCACTTTTCTAAGTCTCTCTTATTTTCTTGCACTTATACTTGGAATTCTCTGTGTAAACCTCTGTAACTTTTCTAGGTAGGTGAATCACTGTGTACTTTCTCTTGTTTCTATCTGTTACCAATCTTGAGAAACTCATACATTCTCTGTTCACTGTTTCACGGACTTAGAGAACTAAATTTCCTTCGGCGCAAGTGCTGTTTTCACAGTGCTAAGTACTCCCAACTCTATCCACAATGTAGGTTTTAACCGTGTTCTAAGTCTCTCTTCTTTTCTTGTACTTATACTTGGAATTCTCTGTGTAAACCTCTGTAACTTTTCTAGGTAGGTGAATCACTGTGTTCTTTCTCTTGGTTCTATCTGTTACCAATCTTGAGAAACTCATACATTCTCTGTTCATTGTTTCACGGACTTAGAGAACTAAATTTCTTTCTGCGAAAGTGCTGTTTTCACAGTGCTAAGTACTCCCAACTCTATCAACAATGTAGGTTTTACCAGTTTTCTAAGTCTCTCTTATTTTTTTGTACTTATACTTGGAATTCTCTGTGTAAACTTCTGTAACTTTTCTAGGTAGATGAATCTCTGTGTAATTTCTCTTGTTTCTATCTGTTACCAATCTTGAGAAACTCATACATTCTCTGTTCACTGTTTCCCAGTGTTAGAGAAGTAGATTTCTTTCTGCGAAAGTGCTGTTTTCACAGTGCTAACTACTCCCAACTCTATCCACAATGTAGGTTTTACCAGTTTTCTAAGTCTCTCTTATTTTCTTGTACTTATACTTGGAATTCTCTGTGTAAACCTTTGTAACTTTTCTAGGTAGATGATTCACTGTGTACTTTCTCTTGTTTCTATCTGTTACCAATCTTGAGAAACTCATACATTGTCTCTTCACTGTTTCACGGACTTATAGAACTAAATTTCTTTCGGCGAAAGTGCTGTTTTCACAGTGCTAAGTACTCCCAACTCTATCCACAATGTAGTTTTTACCAGTTTTCTTAGTCTCTCTTATTTTCTTGTACTTATACTTGGAATTCTCTGTGTAAACCTCTGTAACGTTTCTAGGTAGATGAATCACTGCGTACTTTCTCTTCTTTCTATCTGTTACCAATCTTGAGACACTCATACATTCTCTGTTCACTGTTTCACCTACTTAGAGAACTAAATTTCTTTCGGCGAAAGTGCTGTTTTCACAGTGCTAAGTACTCCCAACTCTATCAACAATGTAGGTTATACCAGTTTTCTAAGTCTCTCTTATTTTCTTGTACTTATACTTGGAATTCTCTGTGTAAACCTCTGTAACTTTTCTATGTAGATGAATCACTGCGTACTTTCTCTTCTTTCTATCTGTTACAAATCTTGAGAAATTCATACATTCTCTGTTCACTATTTCACGGACTTAGAGAACTAAATTTCTTTCGGCGAAAGTGCTGTTTTCACAGTGCTAAGTACTCCCAGCTCTATCCGCAATGTAGGTTTTACCAGTTTTCTAAGTCTCTCTTATTTTCTTGTACTTATACATGGAATTCTCTGTGTAAACTTGTGTAACTTCTCGAGGTAGATGAATCACTGTGTACTTTCTCTCGTTTCTATCTATCACCAATCTTGAGAAACTCATACATTCTCTCTTCACTGTTTCACGGACTTAGAGAACTAAATTTCTTTCGGCGAAAGTGCTGTTTTCACAGTGCTAAGTACTGCCAACTCTATCAACAATGTAGGTTTTATCAGTTTTCTTAGTCTCTCTTATTTTCTTGTACTTATACTTGGAATTCTCTGTGTAAACCTCTGTAACCTTTCTAGGTAGATGAATCACTGCGTACTTTCTCTTCTTTCTATCTGTTACCAATCTTGAGAAACTCATACATTCTCTGTCCACTGATTCACGGACTTAGAGAACTAAATTTCTTTCGGCGAAAGTGCTGTTTTCACAGTGCTAAGTACTCCCAACTCTATCAACAATGTAGGTATTACCAGTTTTCTAAGTCTCTCTTATTTTCTTGTACTTATACTTGGAATTCTCTGTGTAAACTTCTGTAACTTTTCTAGGTAGATGAATCACTGTGTACTTTCTCTTGTTTCTATCTGTTACCAATCTTGAGAAACTCATACATTCTCTTTTCACTGTTTCCCAGTGTTAGAGAAGTAGATTTCTTTCTGCGTAAGTGCTGTTTTCACAGTGCAAAATACTCCCAACTCTAACCACAATGTAGGTTTTGCCAGTTTTCTAAGTCTCTCTTATTTTCTTGTACTTATACATGGAATTCTCTGTGTAAACTTCTGTAACTTCTCTAGGTAGATGAATCACTGTGTACTTTCTCTTGTTTCTATCTGTTATCAATCTTGAGAAACTCATACATTCTCTGTTCAATGTTTCCCAGTGTTAGAGTAGATTTCTTTCTGCGAAAGTGCTGTTTTCACAGTGCTAAGTACTCACAACTCTATCAACAATGTAGGTATTACCAGTTTTCTAAGTCTCTCTTATTTTCTTGTACTTATACTTGGAATTCTCTGTGTAAACTTCTGTAACTTTTCTAGGTAGATGAATCACTGTGTACTTTCTCTTGTTTCTATCTGTTACCAATCTTGAGAAACTCATACATTCTCTGTTCACTGTTTCACGGACTTAGAGAACTAAATTTCTTTCGGCGAAAGTGCTGTTTTCACAGTGCTAAGTACTCCCAACTCTATCAAAAATGTAGGTTTTACCAGTTTTCCAAGTCTCTCTTGTTTTCTTGTACATATACTTGGAATTCTCTGTGTAAACTTCTGTAACTTTTCTACGTAGATGAATCACTGCGTACTTTCTCTTCTTTCTATCTGTTACCAATCTTGAGAAACTCATACATTCTCTGTTCACTGTTTCCCCGTCTTAGAGAAGTAGATTTCTTTCTGCGAAAGTGCTGTTTTCACAGTGCGAAGTGCTCCCAACTCTAACCACAATGTAAATTTTGCCCGTTTTCTAAGTCTCTCTTATTTTCTTGTATTTATACATGGAATTCTCTGTGTAAACTTCTGTAACGTCCCTAGGTAGATGAATCACTGTGTACTTTCTCTTGTTTCTATCTGTTACCAATCTTGAGAAACTCATACATTCTCTGTTCACTGGTTCCCAGTGTTAGAGTATTAGGTTTCTTTCTGCGAAAGTGCTGTTTTCACAGTGCTAAGTACTCCCAACTCTATCCACAATGTAGGTTTTACCAGTTTTCTTAGTCTCTCTTATTTTCTTGTACTTATACTTGGAATTCTCTGTGTAAACCTCTGTAACTTTTTTAGGTAGATGAATCACTGCGTACTTTCTCTTCTTTCTATCTGTTACCAATCTTGAGAAACTCATACATTCTCTGTTCACTGTTTCCCGGACTTAGAGAACTAAATTTCTTTCGGCGAAAGTGCTGTTTTCACAGTGCTAAGTACTCCCAACTCTATCAACAATGTAGGTTTTGCCAGTTTTCTAAGTCTCTCTTATTTTCTTGTACTTATACATGGAATTCTCTGTGTAAACTTCTTTAACTTCTCTAGGTAGATGAATCACTGTGCACTTTCCCTTGTTTCTATCTGTTACCAATCTTGAGAAACTCATACATTCTTTGTTCACTGTTTCCCAGTGTTAGAGAAGTAGATTTCTTTCTGCGAAAGTGCTGTTTTCACAGTGCTAAGTACTCCCAACTCTATCAACAATGTAGGTATTACCAGTTTTCTAAGTCTCTCTTATTTTCTTGTACTTATACTTGGAATTCTCTGTGTAAACTCCTGTAACTTCTCTAGGTAGATGAATCACTGTGTACTTTCTCTTGTTTCTATCTGTTACCAATCTTGAGAAACTCATACATTCTCTGTTTCCTGTTTCACGGACTTAGAGAACTAAATTTCTTTCGGCGAAAGTGCTGTTTTCACAGTGCTAAGTACTCCCAACTCTATCCACAATGTAGGTTTTACCAGTTTTCTAAGTCTCTCTTATTTTCTTGTACTTATACTTGGAATTCTCTGTGTAAAGCTCTGTATCTTTTCTAGGTAGATGAATCACTGTGTACTTTCCCTTGTTTCTATCTGTTACCAATCTTGAGAAACTCATACATTCTCTGTTCACTGTTTCCCAGTGTTAGAGAAGTAGATTTCTTTCTGCGAAAGTGCTGTTTTCACAGTGCTAAGTACTCCCACCTCTATCAACAATGTAGGTTTTACCAGTTTTCTAAGTCTCTCTTATTTTCTTGTACTTATACTTGGAATTCTCTGTGTAAACCTCTGTAACTTTTCTAGGTAGATGAATCACTGCGAACTTTCTCTTCTTTCTATCTGTTTCCAACCCTGAGAAACTCATACATTCTCTGTTCACTTTTTCCCAGCCTTAGTGAAGTAGATTTCTTTCTGCGAAAGTGCTGTTTTCACACTGCTAAGTACTCCCAACTCTATCCACAATGTAGGTTTTACCAGTTTTCTAAGTCTTATTTTCTTATACTTATACATGGAATTCTCTGTGTAAACTTCTGGAACTTCTCTATTTAGATGAATCACTGTGTAGTTTCTCTTGTTATTATCTGTTACCAATCTTGAGAAACTCATACATTCTCTGTTCACTGTTTCCCAGTGTTAGAGAAGTAGATTTCTTTCTGCGTAAGTGCTGTTTTCACAGTGCTAAGTACTCCCAACTCTATCCACAATGTAGGTTTTACCAGTTTTCTAAGTCTCTCTGATTTTCTTGTACTTATACTTGGAATTCTCTGTGTAAACCTCTGTAACTTTTCTAGGTAGATGAATCACTGTGTACTTTCTCTTGTTTCTATCTGTTACCAATCTTGAGAAACTCATACATTCTCTGTTCACTGTTTCACGGACTTAGAGAACTAAATTTCTTTCTGCGAAAGTGCTGTTTTCACAGTGCTAAGTACTCCCAACTCTATCCACAATGTAGGTTTTACCAGTTTTCTAAGTCTCTCTTATTTTCTTGTACTTATTCTTGGAATTCTCTGTGTAAACCTCTGTAACTTTTCTAGGTAGATGAATCACTGTGTACTTTCTCTTGTTTCTATCTGTTACCAATCTTGAGAAACTCATACATTCTCTGTTCACTGTTTCAAGGACTTAGAGAACTAAATTTCTTTCGGCGAAAGTGCTGTTTTCACAGTGCTAAGTACTCCCAACTCTATCAACAATGTAGGTTTTACCAGTTTTCTTAGTCTCTCTTATTTTCTTGTACTTATACTGGGAATTCTCTGTGTAAACCTCTGTAACTTTTCTAGGTAGATGAATCACTGCGTACTTTCTCTTCTTTCTATCTGTTACCAATCTTGAGAAACTCATATATTCTCTGTTCACTGTTTCACGGACTTAGGGAACTTAATTTCTTTCGGCGAAAGTGCTGTTTTCACAGTGCTAAGTACTCCCAGCTCTATCCGCAATGTAGGTTTTACCAGTTTTCTAAGTCTCTCTTATTTTCTTGTACTTATACATGGAATTCTCTGTGTAAACTTGTGTAACTTCTCTAGGTAGATGAATCACTGTGTACTTTCTCTTGTTTCTATCTGTTACCAATCTTGAGAAACTCATACATTCTCTCTTCACTGTTTCACGGACTTAGAGAACTAAATTTCTTTCGGCGAAAGTGCTGTTTTCACAGTGCTAAGTACTCCCAACTCTATCAACAAGGTAGGTTTTACCAGTTTTCTTAGTCTCTCTTATTTTCTTGTACTTATACTTGGAATTCTCTGTGTAAACCTCTGTAACTTTTCTAGGTAGATGAATCACTGTGTACTTTCTCTTGTTTCTATCTGTTACCAATCTTGAGAAACTCATACATTCTCTGTTCACTGTTTCAAGGACTTAGAGAACTAAATTTCTTTCGGCGAAAGTGCTGTTTTCACAGTGCTAAGTACTCCCAACTCTATCAACAATGTAGGTTTTACCAGTTTTCTTAGTCTCTCTTATTTTCTTGTACTTATACTGGGAATTCTCTGTGTAAACCTCTGTAACTTTTCTAGGTAGATGAATCACTGCGTACTTTCTCTTCTTTCTATCTGTTACCAATCTTGAGAAACTCATATATTCTCTGTTCACTGTTTCACGGACTTAGGGAACTTAATTTCTTTCGGCGAAAGTGCTGTTTTCACAGTGCTAAGTACTCCCAGCTCTATCCGCAATGTAGGTTTTACCAGTTTTCTAAGTCTCTCTTATTTTCTTGTACTTATACATGGAATTCTCTGTGTAAACTTGTGTAACTTCTCTAGGTAGATGAATCACTGTGTACTTTCTCTTGTTTCTATCTGTTACCAATCTTGAGAAACTCATACATTCTCTCTTCACTGTTTCACGGACTTAGAGAACTAAATTTCTTTCGGCGAAAGTGCTGTTTTCACAGTGCTAAGTACTCCCAACTCTATCAACAAGGTAGGTTTTACCAGTTTTCTTAGTCTCTCTTATTTTCTTGTACTTATACTTGGAATTCTCTGTGTAAAACTCTGTAACTTTTCTAGGTAGATGAATCACTGCGTACTTTCTCTTCTTTCTATCTGTTTCCAACCTTGAGAAACTCATACATTCTCTGTTCACTGTTTCCCACCTTAGTGAACTAGATTTCCTTCTGCGAAAGTGCTGTTTTATACAGTGCTAAGTACTCCCAACTCTATCCACAATGTAGGTTTTACCAGTTTTCTAAGTCTCTCTTATTTTCTTGTACTTGTACTTGGAATTCTCTGTGTAAACTTCTGTAACTTCTCTAGGTAGATGAATCACTGCGTACTTTCTCTTCTTTCTATGTGTTACCAATCTTAAGAAACTCATACATTCTCGGTTCACTGATTCACGGACTTAGAGAACTAAATTTCTTTCGGCAAAAGCGCTGTTTTCACAGTGCTAAGTACTCCCAACTCTATCAACAATGTAGGTTTTACCAGTTTTCTAAGTCTCTCTTATTTTCTTGTACTTATACTTGGAATTCTCTGTGTAAACTTCTGTAACTTTTCTAGGTAGATGAATCACTGCGTACTTTCTCTTCTTTCTATCTGTTACCAATCTTGAGAAACTCATACATTCTCTGTTCACTGTTTCCCAGTGTTAGAGAAGTAGATTTCTTTCTGCGAAAGAGCTGATTTCACAGTGCTAAGTACTCCCAACTCTATCCACAATATATGTTTTGCCAGTTTTCTAAGTCTCTCTTATTTTGTTGTACTTATACATGGAATTCTGTGTGTAAACTTGTTTAACTTCTCTAGGTAGATGAATAACTGTGTACTTTCCCTTGTTTCTATCTGTTACCAATCTTGAGAAACTCATACATTCTTTGTTCACTGTTTCCCAGTGTTAGAGAAGTAGATTTCTTTCTGCGAAAGTGCTGTTTTCACAGTGCTAAGTACTCCCAACTCTATCAACAATGTAGGTATTACCAGTTTTCTAAGTCTCTCTTATTTTCTTGTACTTATACTTGGAATTCTCTGTGTAAACTTCTGTAACTTTTCTAGGTAGATGAATCACTGTGTACTTTCTCTTGTTTCTATCTGTTACCAATCTTGAGAAACTCATACATTCCCTGTTCACTGTTTCCCAGTCTTAGAGAAGTAGATTTCGTTCTGCGAAAGTGCTGTTTTCACAGTGCTAAGTACTCCCAACTCTAACCACAATGTTGGTTTTGCCAGTTTTCTAAGTCTCTCTTATTTTCTTGTACTTATACACGGAATTCCTGTGTAAACTTCTGTAACTTCTCTAGGTAGATGAATCACTGTGTACTTTCTCTTGTTTCTATCTGTTACCAATCTTGAGAAACTCATACATTCTCTGTTCAATGTTTCCCAGTGTTAGAGTAGATTTCTTTCTGCGAAAGTGCTGTTTTCACAGTGCTAAGTACTCCCAACTCTATCAACAATGTAGGTTTTACCAGTTTTCTAAGTCTCTCTTATTTTCTTGTACTTATACTTGGAATTCTCTGTGTAAACTTCTGTAACTTTTCTAGGTAGATGAATCACTGTGTACTTTCTCTTGTTTCTATCTGTTACCAATCTTGAGAAACTCATACTTTCTCTGTTCACTGTTTCCCAGTGTTAGAGAAGTAGATTTCTTTCTGCGAAAGTGCTGTTTTCACAGTGCTAAGTACTCCCACCTCTATCAACAATGTAGGTTTTACCAGTTTTCTAAGTCTCTCTTATTTTCTTGTACTTATACTTGGAATTCTCTGTGTAAACCTCTGTAACTTTTCTAGGTAGATGAATCACTGCGAACTTTCTCTTCTTTCTATCTGTTTCCAACCTTGAGAAACTCATACATTCTCTGTTCACTGTTTCCCAGCCTTAGTGAAGTAGATTTCTTTCTGCGAAAGTGCTGTTTTCACAGTGCTAAGTACTCCCAACTCTATCCACAATGTAGGTTTTACCAGTTTTCTAAGTCTCTCTTATTTTCTTGTACTTATACTTGGAATTCTCTGTGTAAACTTCTGTAACTTTTCTAGGTAGATGAATCACTGTGTACTTTCTCTTGT
Organism: Heterohyrax brucei; assembly: GCA_028571685.1. NCBI lineage: Eukaryota > Metazoa > Chordata > Mammalia > Hyracoidea > Procaviidae > Heterohyrax > Heterohyrax brucei. The sequence goes on from CM053148.1 coordinate 112,990,127, forward strand.
TTCTATCTGTTACCAATCTTGAGAAACTCATACTTTCTCTGTTCACTGTTTCCCAGTGTTAGAGAAGTAGATTTCTTTCTGCGAAAGTGCTGTTTTCACAGTGCTAAGTACTCCCACCTCTATCAACAATGTAGGTTTTACCAGTTTTCTAAGTCTCTCTTATTTTCTTGTACTTATACTTGGAATTCTCTGTGTAAACCTCTGTAACTTTTCTAGGTAGATGAATCACTGCGAACTTTCTCTTCTTTCTATCTGTTTCCAACCTTGAGAAACTCATACATTCTCTGTTCACTGTTTCCCAGCCTTAGTGAAGTAGATTTCTTTCTGCGAAAGTGCTGTTTTCACAGTGCTAAGTACTCCCAACTCTATCCACAATGTAGGTTTTACCAGTTTTCTAAGTCTCTCTTATTTTCTTATACTTATACATGGAATTCTACGTGTAAACTTCTGTAACTTCTCTTGGTAGATGAATCACTGTGTACTTTCTCTTGTTTCTATCTGTTACCAATCTTGAGAAACTCATACATTCTCTGTTCACTGTTTCCCACTGTTAGAGAAGTAGATTTCTTTCTGCGTAAGTGCTGTTTTCACAGTGCTAAGTACTCCCAACTCTATCCACAATGTAGGTTTTACCAGTTTTCTAAGTCTCTCTGATTTTCTTGTACTTATACTTGGAATTCTCTGTGTAAACCTCTGTAACTTTTCTAGGTAGATGAATCACTGTGTACTTTCTCTTGTTTCTATCTGTTACCAATCTTGAGAAACTCATACATTCTCTGTTCACTGTTTCACGGACTTAGAGAACTAAATTTCTTTCGGCGAAAGTGCTGTTTTCACAGTGCTAAGTACTGCCAACTCTATCAACAATGTAGGTTTTACCAGTTTTCTTAGTCTCTCTTATTTTCTTGTACTTATACTTGGAATTCTCTGTGTAAACCTCTGTAACTTTTCTAGGTAGATGAATCAATGCGTACTTTCTCTTCTTTCTATCTGTTACGAGTCTTGAGAAACTCCTACATTCTCGGTTCACTGATTCACGGACTTAGAGAACTAAATTTCTTTCGGCAAAAGTGCTGTTTTCACAGTGCTAAGTACTCCCAACTCTATCCACAATGTAGGTTTTACCAGTTTTCTAAGTCTCTCTGATTTTCTCGTACTTATACTGGGAATTCTCTGTGTAAACCTCTGTAACTTTTCTAGGTAGATGAATCACTGTGTACTTTCTCTTGTTTCTATCTGTTACCAATCTTGAGATACTCATACATTCTCTGTTCACTGTTTCACGGACTTAGAGAACTAAATTTCTTTCGGCGAAAGTGCTGTTTTCACAGTGCTAAGTACTCCCAACTCTATCAACAATGTAGGTTTTACCAGTTTTCTTAGTCTCTCTTATTTTCTTGTACTTATACTGGGAATTCTCTGTGTAAACCTCTGTAACTTTTCTAGGTAGATGAATCACTGCGTACTTTCTCTTCTTTCTATCTGTTACCAATCTTGAGAAACTCATACATTCTCTGTTCACTGTTTCACGGACTTAGAGAACTAAATTTCTTTCGGCGAAAGTGCTGTTTTCACAGTGCTAAGTACTCCCAGCTCTATCCGCAATGTAGGTTTTACCAGTTTTCTAAGTCTCTCTTATTTTCTTGTACTTATACATGGAATTCTCTGTGTAAACTTGTGTAACTTCTCTAGGTAGATGAATCACTGTGTACTTTCTCTTGTTTCTATCTGTTACCAATCTTGAGAAACTCATACATTCTCTCTTCACTGTTTCACGGACTTAGAGAACTAAATTTCTTTCGGCGAAAGTGCTGTTTTCACAGTGCTAAGTACTGCCAACTCTATCAACAATGTACGTTTTACCAGTTTTCTTAGTCTCTCTTATTTTCTTGTACTTATACTTGGAATTCTCTGTGTAAACTTCTGTAACTTTTCTAGGTAGATGAATCACTGTGTACTTTCCCTTGTTTCTATCTGTTACCAACCTTGAGAAACTCATACATTCTCTGTTCACTGTTTCCCAGTGTTAGAGAAGTAGATTTCTTTCTGCGAAACCTCTGTTTTCACAGTACTAAGTACTCCCAACTCTGTCAAAAATGTAGGTTTTCACAGTTTTCTAAGTCTCTCTTATTTTCTTGTACTTATACTTGGAATTCTCTGTGTAAATCTCTGTAACTTTTCTAGGTAGATGAATCACTGCGGACTTTCTCTTCTTTCTATCTGTTACCAATCTTGAGAAACTCATACATTCTCTGTTCACTGTTTCCCAGTGTTAGAGAAGTAGATTTCTTTCTGCGAAAGTCCTGTTTTCACAGTGCTAAGTACTCCCAACTCTATCCACAATGTAGGTTTTACCAGTTTTCTAAGTCTCTCTTATTTTCTTGTACTTATACTTGGAATTCTCTGTGTAAACCTCTGTAACTTTTCTATGTAGATGAAACACTGCATACTTTCTCTTCTTTCTATCTGCTACCAATCCTGAGAAACTCACACATTCTCTGTTCACTGTTTCCCAGTCTTAGAGAAGTAGATTTCTTTCTGCGAAAGTGCTGTTTTCACAGTGCTAAGTTCTCCCAACTCTATCCACAATGTACGTTTTACCAGTTTTCTAAGTCTCTCTTCTTTTCTTGTACTTATACATGGAATTCTCTGTGTAAACTTCTGTAAGTTCTCTAGGTAGATGAATCACTGTGTACTTTCTCTTGTTTCTATCTGTTATCAATCTTGAGAAACTCATACATTCTCTGTTCAATGTTTCCCAGTCTTAAAGAAGTAGATTTCTTTCTGCGAAAGTGCTGTTTTCACAGTGCTAAGTACTCCCAACTCTATCAACAATGTAGGTTTTACCACTTTTCTTAGTCTCTCTTATTTTCTTGTACTTATACTTGGAATTCTCTGTGTAAACCTCTGTAACTTTTCTAGGTAGATGAATCACTGTATACCATCTCTTGTTTCTATCTGTTACCAATCTTGAGAAACTCATACATTTTCTTTTGACTGTTTCTCGGACTTAGAGAACTAAATTTCTTTCGGCGAAAGTGCTGTTTTCACAGTGCTAAGTACTCCCAACTCTATCCACAATGTAGGTTTTACCAGTTTTCTAAGTATCTCTTATTTTCTTGTACTTATACTTGGAATTCTCTGTGTAAACCTCTGTAATTTTTCTAGGTAGATGAATCACTGTGTACTTTCTGTTGTTTCTATCTGTTACCAATCTTGAGAAACTCATACATTCTCTGTTCACTGTTTCCCAGTGTTGGAGAAGTAGATTTCTTTCTGGGAAAGTGCTGTTTTCACAGTGCTAAGTACTCCCAACTCTATCAACAATGTAGGTTTTACCAGTTTTCTAAGTCTCTCTTATTTTCTTGTACTTATACTTGGAATTCTCTGTGTAAACCTCTGTAACTTTTCTAGGTATACGAATCACTGTGTATTTTCTCTTGTTTCTATCTGTTACCAATCTTCAGAAACTCATACATTCTCTGTTCACTGTTTCACGGACTTAGAGAACTAAATTTCTTTCGGCGAAAGTGCTGTTTTCACAGTGCTAAGTACTCCCAACTCTATAAACAATGTAGGTTTTACCAGTTTTCTAAGTCTCTCTTATTTTCTTCTGCTTACTCTTGGAATTCTCTGTGTAAACCTCTGTAACTTTTCTAGGAGATGAATCACTGCGTACTTTCTCTTCTTTCTATCTGTTACCAGTCTTGAGAAACTCATACATTCTCTCTTCACTGTTTCACGGACCTAGAGAACTAAATTTCTTTCGGCGAAAGTGCTGTTTTCATAGTGCTAAGTACTCCCAACTCTATCAACAATGTAGGTTTTACCAGTATTCTAAGTCTCTCTTATTTTCTTGTACTTATACTTGGAATTCTCTGTGTAAACTTCTGTAACTTTTCTAGGTAGATGAATCGCTGTGTACTTTCCCTTGTTTCTATCTGTTACCAATCTTGAGAAACTCATACATTCTCTGTTCACTGTTTCCCAGTGTTAGAGAAGTAGATTTCTTTCTGCGAAAGTGCTGTTTTCACAGTGCTAAGTACTCCCAACTCTATCAACAATGTAGGTATTACCAGTTTTCTTAGTCTCTCTTATTTTCTTCTACTTATACTTGGAATTCTCTGTGTAAACCTCTGTAACTTTTCTAGGTAGATGAATCACTGTGTACTTTCTCTTCTTTCTATCTGTTACCAATCTTGAGAAACTCATACATTCTCTGTTCACTGTTTCACGGTCTTAGAGAAATAAATTTCTTTCGGCGAAAGTGCTGTTTTCACAGTGATAAGTACTCCCAACTCTATCCACAATGTAGGTTTTACCAGTTTTCTAAGTCTCTCTGATTTTCTTGTACTTATACTTGGAATTCTCTGTGTAAACCTCTGTAACTTTTCTAGGTAGATGAATCACTGCGAACTTTCTCTTCTTTCTATCTGTTTCCAATCTTAAGAAACTCATACATTCTCTGTTCACTGTTTCACGGACTTAGAGAACTAAATTTCTTTCGGTGGAAGTGCTGTTTTCACAGTGCTAAGTACTCCCAACTCTATCAACAATGTAGGTTTTACCAGTTTTCTAAGTCTCTCTTATTTTCTTGTACTTATTATACTTGGAATTCTCTATGTAAACTTCTGTAACTTTTCTAGGTAGATGAATCACTGTGTACTTTCTCTTGTTTCTATCTGTTACCAATCTTGAGAAACTCATACATTCTCTGTTCACTGTTTCCCAGTGTTAGAGAAGTAGATTTCTTTCTGCGAAAGTGCTGTTTTCACAGTGCTAAGTACTCCCACCTCTATCAACAGTGTAGGTTTTACCAGTTTTCTAAGTCTCTCTTATTTTCTTGTACTTATACTTCGAATTCTCTGTGTAAACCTCTGTAACTTTTCTAGGTAGATGAATCACTGCAAACTTTCTCTTCTTTCTATCTGTTTCCAATCTTGAGAAACTCATACATTCTCTGTTCACTGTTTCCCAGCCTTAGTGAAGTAGATTTCTTTCTGCGAAAGTGCTGTTTTCAGAGTGCTAAGTTCTCCCAACTCTATCCACAATGTACGTTTTACCAGTTTTCTAAGTCTCTCTTCTTTTCTTGAACTTATACTTGGAATTCTCTGTGTAAACTTCTGTAACTTCTCTAGGTAGATGAATCACTGTGTACTTTCTCTTGTTTCTATCTGTTACCAATCTTGAGAAAGTCATACATTCTCTGTTCCCTATTTCCCAGTCTTAAAGAAGTAGATTTCTTTCTGCGAAAGTGCTGTTTTCACAGTGCTAAGTACTCCCAACTCTATCAACAATGTAGGTTTTTCCAGTTTTCTACGTCTCTCTTATTTTCTTGTACTTATACTTGGAATTCTCTGTGTAAACTTCTGTAACTTCTCTAGGTAGATGAATCACTGTGTACTTTCTCTTGTTTCTATCTCTTACCAATCTTGAGAAACTCATACATTCTCTCTTCACTGTTTCACGGACTTAGAGAACTAAATTTCTTTCGGCGAATGTGCTGTTTTGACCGTGCTAAGTACTCCCAACTCTATCCACAATGTAGGTTTTACCAGTTTTCTAAGTCTCTCTTATTTTCTTGTACTTATACTTGGAATTCTCTGTGTTACCCTCTGTAACTTTTCTAGGTGGATGAATCACTGTGTACTTTCTCTTGTTTCTATCTGTTACCAATCTTGAGAAACTCATACATTCTCTGTTCACTGTTTCACGGACTTAGAGAACTAAATTTCGTTCGGCGCTAATGCTGTTTTCACAGTCCTAAGTACTCCCCACTCTATCAACAATGTAGGTTTTACCAGTTTTCTAAGTCTCTCTTATTCTCTTGTACTTATACTTGGAATTCTCTGTGTAAACCTCTGTAACTTTTCTAGGTAGATGAATCACTGTGTAGTTTCTCTTGTTTCTATCTGTAACCAATCTTGAGAAACTCATACATACTCTGTTCACTTTTTCCCAGGGTTAGAGAAGTAGATTTCTTTCTGCGAAAGTGCTGTTTTCACAGTGCTAAGTACTCCCAACTCTATCATCAATGTAGGTTTTACCAGTTTTCTTAGTCTCTCTTATTTTCTGGACTTATACTTGGAATTCTGTGTGTAAACCTCTGTAACTTTTCTAGGTAGATGAATCACTGCGTACTTTCTCTTCTTTCTATCTGTTACGAATCTTGAGAAACTCATACATTCTCTGTTCACTGTTTCACGGACTTAGAGAACTAAATTTCTTTCGGCGAAAGTGCTCTTTTAACAGTGCTATGTGCTCCTAACTCTATCAACAATGTAGGTTTTACCAGTTTTCTAAGTCTCTCTTATTTTCTTGTACTTATACTTGGAATTCTCTATGTAAACCGCTTTAACTTTTCTATGTAGATGAATCACTGTGTACTTTCTCTTGTTTCTATCTGTTACCAATCTTGAGAAACTCATACATTCTCTGGTCACTGTTTCCCAATGTTAGAGAAGTAGATTTCTTTCTGCGAAAGTGCTGTTTTCACAGTGCTAAGTACTCCCAACTCTATAAACAATGTAGGTTTTACCAGTTTTCTAAGTCTCTCTTATTTTCTTCTGCTTACTCTTGGAATTCTCTGTGTAAACCTCTGTAACTTTTCTAGGAGATGAATCACTGCGTACTTTCTCTTCTTTCTATCTGTTACCAGTCTTGAGAAACTCATACATTCTCTCTTCACTGTTTCACGGACCTAGAGAACTAAATTTCTTTCGGCGAAAGTGCTGTTTTCATAGTGCTAAGTACTCCCAACTCTATCAACAATGTAGGTTTTACCAGTATTCTAAGTCTCTCTTATTTTCTTGTACTTATACTTGGAATTCTCTGTGTAAACTTCTGTAACTTTTCTAGGTAGATGAATCGCTGTGTACTTTCCCTTGTTTCTATCTGTTACCAATCTTGAGAAACTCATACATTCTCTGTTCACTGTTTCCCAGTGTTAGAGAAGTAGATTTCTTTCTGCGAAAGTGCTGTTTTCACAGTGCTAAGTACTCCCAACTCTATCAACAATGTAGGTATTACCAGTTTTCTTAGTCTCTCTTATTTTCTTCTACTTATACTTGGAATTCTCTGTGTAAACCTCTGTAACTTTTCTAGGTAGATGAATCACTGTGTACTTTCTCTTCTTTCTATCTGTTACCAATCTTGAGAAACTCATACATTCTCTGTTCACTGTTTCACGGTCTTAGAGAAATAAATTTCTTTCGGCGAAAGTGCTGTTTTCACAGTGATAAGTACTCCCAACTCTATCCACAATGTAGGTTTTACCAGTTTTCTAAGTCTCTCTGATTTTCTTGTACTTATACTTGGAATTCTCTGTGTAAACCTCTGTAACTTTTCTAGGTAGATGAATCACTGCGAACTTTCTCTTCTTTCTATCTGTTTCCAATCTTAAGAAACTCATACATTCTCTGTTCACTGTTTCACGGACTTAGAGAACTAAATTTCTTTCGGTGGAAGTGCTGTTTTCACAGTGCTAAGTACTCCCAACTCTATCAACAATGTAGGTTTTACCAGTTTTCTAAGTCTCTCTTATTTTCTTGTACTTATTATACTTGGAATTCTCTATGTAAACTTCTGTAACTTTTCTAGGTAGATGAATCACTGTGTACTTTCTCTTGTTTCTATCTGTTACCAATCTTGAGAAACTCATACATTCTCTGTTCACTGTTTCCCAGTGTTAGAGAAGTAGATTTCTTTCTGCGAAAGTGCTGTTTTCACAGTGCTAAGTACTCCCACCTCTATCAACAGTGTAGGTTTTACCAGTTTTCTAAGTCTCTCTTATTTTCTTGTACTTATACTTCGAATTCTCTGTGTAAACCTCTGTAACTTTTCTAGGTAGATGAATCACTGCAAACTTTCTCTTCTTTCTATCTGTTTCCAATCTTGAGAAACTCATACATTCTCTGTTCACTGTTTCCCAGCCTTAGTGAAGTAGATTTCTTTCTGCGAAAGTGCTGTTTTCAGAGTGCTAAGTTCTCCCAACTCTATCCACAATGTACGTTTTACCAGTTTTCTAAGTCTCTCTTCTTTTCTTGAACTTATACTTGGAATTCTCTGTGTAAACTTCTGTAACTTCTCTAGGTAGATGAATCACTGTGTACTTTCTCTTGTTTCTATCTGTTACCAATCTTGAGAAAGTCATACATTCTCTGTTCCCTATTTCCCAGTCTTAAAGAAGTAGATTTCTTTCTGCGAAAGTGCTGTTTTCACAGTGCTAAGTACTCCCAACTCTATCAACAATGTAGGTTTTTCCAGTTTTCTACGTCTCTCTTATTTTCTTGTACTTATACTTGGAATTCTCTGTGTAAACTTCTGTAACTTCTCTAGGTAGATGAATCACTGTGTACTTTCTCTTGTTTCTATCTCTTACCAATCTTGAGAAACTCATACATTCTCTCTTCACTGTTTCACGGACTTAGAGAACTAAATTTCTTTCGGCGAATGTGCTGTTTTGACCGTGCTAAGTACTCCCAACTCTATCCACAATGTAGGTTTTACCAGTTTTCTAAGTCTCTCTTATTTTCTTGTACTTATACTTGGAATTCTCTGTGTTACCCTCTGTAACTTTTCTAGGTGGATGAATCACTGTGTACTTTCTCTTGTTTCTATCTGTTACCAATCTTGAGAAACTCATACATTCTCTGTTCACTGTTTCACGGACTTAGAGAACTAAATTTCGTTCGGCGCTAATGCTGTTTTCACAGTCCTAAGTACTCCCCACTCTATCAACAATGTAGGTTTTACCAGTTTTCTAAGTCTCTCTTATTCTCTTGTACTTATACTTGGAATTCTCTGTGTAAACCTCTGTAACTTTTCTAGGTAGATGAATCACTGTGTAGTTTCTCTTGTTTCTATCTGTAACCAATCTTGAGAAACTCATACATACTCTGTTCACTTTTTCCCAGGGTTAGAGAAGTAGATTTCTTTCTGCGAAAGTGCTGTTTTCACAGTGCTAAGTACTCCCAACTCTATCATCAATGTAGGTTTTACCAGTTTTCTTAGTCTCTCTTATTTTCTGGACTTATACTTGGAATTCTGTGTGTAAACCTCTGTAACTTTTCTAGGTAGATGAATCACTGCGTACTTTCTCTTCTTTCTATCTGTTACGAATCTTGAGAAACTCATACATTCTCTGTTCACTGTTTCACGGACTTAGAGAACTAAATTTCTTTCGGCGAAAGTGCTCTTTTAACAGTGCTATGTGCTCCTAACTCTATCAACAATGTAGGTTTTACCAGTTTTCTAAGTCTCTCTTATTTTCTTGTACTTATACTTGGAATTCTCTATGTAAACCGCTTTAACTTTTCTATGTAGATGAATCACTGTGTACTTTCTCTTGTTTCTATCTGTTACCAATCTTGAGAAACTCATACATTCTCTGGTCACTGTTTCCCAATGTTAGAGAAGTAGATTTCTTTCTGCGAAAGTGCTGTTTTCACAGTGCTAAGTACTCCCAACTCTATAACAATGTAGGTTTTACCAGTTTTCTAAGTGTCTCTTATTTTCTAGTACTTATACTTGGAATTCTCTGTGTAAACCTCTGTAACTTTTCTAGGTAGATGAATCACTGCGTACTTTCTCTTCTTTCTATCTGTTACCAATCTTGAGAAACTCATACATTCTCTCTTCACTGTTTCCCAGTCTTAGAGAAGTAGATTTCTTTCTGCGAAAGTGCTGTTTTCACAGTGCTAAGTACTCCCAACTCTATCAACAATGTAGGTTTTACCCGTTTTCTAAGTCTCTCTTATTTTCTTGTACTGATACTTGGAATTCTCTGTGTAAACCTCTGTAACTTTTCTAGGTAGATGAATCACTGTGTACTTTCTCTTGTTTCTATCTGTTACCAATCTTGAGAAACTCATACATTCTCTCTTCACTGTTTCACGGACTTAGAGAACTAAATTTCTTTCGGCGAAAGTGCTGTTTTCACAGTGCTAAGTACTCCCAACTCTATCCACAATGTAGGTTTTACCAGTTTTCTAAGTCTCTCTTATTTTCTTGTACTTATTCTTGGAATTCTCTGTGTAAACCTCTGTAACTTTTCTAGGTAGATGAATCACTGTGTACTTTCTCTTGTTTCTATCTGTTACCAATCTTGAGAAACCCATACATTCTCTCTTCACTGTTTCACGGACTTAGAGAACTAAATTTCTTTCGGCGAAACTGCTGTTTTCACAGTGCTAAGTACTCCCAACTCTATCAACAATGTAGGTTTTACCAGTTTTCTTAGTCTCTCTTATTTTCTGGTACTTATACTTGGAATTCTCTGTGTAAACCTCTGTAACTTTTCTAGGTAGATGAATCACTGCGTACTTTCTCTTCTTTCTATCTGTTACCAATCTTGAGAAACTCATACATTCTCTCTTCACTGTTTCACGGACTTAGAGAACTAAATTTCTTTCGGCGAAAGTGCTGTTTTCACAGTGCTAAGTACTCCCAACTCTATCAACAATGTAGGTTTTCACAGTTTTCTAAGTCTCTCTTATTTTCTTGTACTTATACTTGGAATTCTCTGTGTAAACCTCTGTAACTTTTCTATGTAGATGAAACACTGCATACTTTCTCTTCTTTCTATCTGCTACCAATCCTGAGAAACTCACACATTCTCTGTTCACTGTTTCCCAGTCTTAGAGAAGTAGATTTCTTTCTGCGAAAGTGCTGTTTTCACAGTGCTAAGTTCTCCCAACTCTATCCACAATGTACGTTTTACCAGTTTTCTAAGTCTCTCTTCTTTTCTTGTACTTATACATGGAATTCTCTGTGTAAACTTCTGTAAGTTCTCTAGTTAGATGAATCACTGTGTACTTTCTCTTGTTTCTATCTGTTACCAATCTTGAGAAAGTCATACATTCTCTGTTCACTGTTTCCCAGTCTTAAAGAAGTAGATTTCTTTCTGCGAAAGTGCTGTTTTCACAGTGCTAAGTACTCCCAACTCTATCAACAATGTAGGTTTTACCAGTTTTCTTAGTCTCTCTTATTTTCTTGTACTTATACTTGGAATTCTCTGTGTAAACCTCTGTAACTTTTCTAGGTAGATGAATCACTGTATACCATCTCTTGTTTCTATCTGTTACCAATCTTGAGAAACTCATACATTCTCTTTTGACTGTTTCACGGACTTAGAGAACTAATTTTCTTTCGGCGAAAGTGCTGTTTTCACAGTGCTAAGTACTCCCAACTCTATCAACAATGTAGGTTTTACCAGTTTTCTAAGTATCTCTTATTTACTTGTACTTATACTTGGAATTCACTGTGTAAACTTCTGTCACTTTTCTAGGTAGATGAATCACTGTGTACTTTCTCTTGTTTCTATCTGTTACCAATCTTGAGAAACTCATACATTCTCTGTTCACTGTTTCCCAGTGTTAGAGAAGTAGATTTCTTTCTGCGAAAGTGCTGTTTTCACAGTGCTAAGTACTCCCAACTCTATCCACAATGTAGGTTTTACCAGTTTTCTAAGTATCTCTTATTTTCTTGTACTTATACTTGGAATTCTCTGTGTAAACCTCTGTAATTTTTCTAGGTAGATGAATCACTGTGTACTTTCTGTTGTTTCTATCTGTTACCAATCTTGAGAAACTCATACATTCTCTGTTCACTGTTTCCCAGTGTTGGAGAAGTAGATTTCTTTCTGCGAAAGTGCTGTTTTCACAGTGCTAAGTACTCCCAACTCTATCCACAATGTAGGTTTTACCAGTTTTCTAAGTCTCTCTTATTTTCTTGTACTTATACTTGGAATTCTCTGTGTAAACCTCTGTAACTTTTCTAGGTAGACGAATCACTGTGTACTTTCTCTTGTTTCTATCTGTTACCAATCTTCAGAAACTCATACATTCTCTGTTCACTGTTTCACGGACTTAGAGAACTAAATTTCTTTCGGCGAAAGTGCTGTTTTCACAGTGCTAAGTACTCCCAACTCTATAAACAATGTAGGTTTTACCAGTTTTCTAAGTCTCTCTTATTTTCTTCTGCTTACTCTTGGAATTCTCTGTGTAAACCTCTGTAACTTTTCTAGGAGATGAATCACTGCGTACTTTCTCTTCTTTCTATCTGTTACCAGTCTTGAGAAACTCATACATTCTCTCTTCACTGTTTCACGGACCTAGAGAACTAAATTTCTTTCGGCGAAAGTGCTGTTTTCATAGTGCTAAGTACTCCCAACTCTATCAACAATGTAGGTTTTACCAGTATTCTAAGTCTCTCTTATTTTCTTGTACTTATACTTGGAATTCTCTGTGTAAACTTCTGTAACTTTTCTAGGTAGATGAATCGCTGTGTACTTTCCCTTGTTTCTATCTGTTACCAATCTTGAGAAACTCATACATTCTCTGTTCACTGTTTCCCAGTGTTAGAGAAGTAGATTTCTTTCTGCGAAAGTGCTGTTTTCACAGTGCTAAGTACTCCCAACTCTATCAACAATGTAGGTATTACCAGTTTTCTTAGTCTCTCTTATTTTCTTGTACTTATACTTGGAATTCTCTGTGTAAACCTCTGTAACTTTTCTAGGTAGATGAATCACTGTGTACTTTCTCTTCTTTCTATCTGTTACCAATCTTGAGAAACTCATACATTCTCTGTTCACTGTTTCACGGTCTTAGAGAAATAAATTTCTTTCGGCGAAAGTGCTGTTTTCACAGTGCTAAGTACTCCCAACTCTATCCACAATGTAGGTTTTACCAGTTTTCTAAGTCTCTCTGATTTTCTTGTACTTATACTTGGAATTCTCTGTGTAAACCTCTGTAACTTTTCTAGGTAGATGAATCACTGCGAACTTTCTCTTCTTTCTATCTGTTTCCAATCTTAAGAAACTCATACATTCTCTGTTCACTGTTTCACGGACTTAGAGAACTAAATTTCTTTCGGTGGAAGTGCTGTTTTCACAGTGCTAAGTACTCCCAACTCTATCAACAATGTAGGTTTTACCAGTTTTCTAAGTCTCTCTTATTTTCTTGTACTTATTATACTTGGAATTCTCTATGTAAACTTCTGTAACTTTTCTAGGTAGATGAATCACTGTGTACTTTCTCTTGTTTCTATCTGTTACCAATCTTGAGAAACTCATACATTCTCTGTTCACTGTTTCCCAGTGTTAGAGAAGTAGATTTCTTTCTGCGAAAGAGCTGATTTCACAGTGCTAAGTACTCCCAACTCTATCCACAATATAGGTTTTGCCAGTTGTCTAAGTCTCTCTTATTTTCTTGTACTTATACATGGAATTCTGTGTGTAAACTTGTTTAACTTCTCTAGGTAGATGAATCACTGTGTACTTTCCCTTGTTTCTATCTGTTACCAATCTTGAGAAACTCATACATTCTTTGTTCACTGTTTCCCAGTGTTAGAGAAGTAGATTTCTTTCTGCGAAAGTGCTGTTTTCACAGTGCTAAGTACTCCCAACTCTATCAACAATGTAGGTATTACCAGTTTTCTAAGTCTCTCTTATTTTCTTGTACTTATACTTGGAATTCTCTGTGTAAACTTCTGTAACTTTTCTAGGTAGATGAATCACTGTGTACTTTCTCTTGTTTCTATCTGTTACCAATCTTGAGAAACTCATACATTCTCTGTTCACTGTTTCCCAGTCTTAGAGAAGTAGATTTCTTTCTGCGAAAGTGCTGTTTTCACAGTGCTAAGTACTCCCAACTCTAACCACAATGTTGGTTTTGCCAGTTTTCTAAGTCTCTCTTATTTTCTTGTACTTATACATGGAATTCCTGTGTAAACTTCTGTAACTTCTCTAGGTAGATGAATCACTGTGTACTTTCTCTTGTTTCTATCTGTTACCAATCTTGAGAATCTCATACATTCTCTGTTCAATGTTTCCCAGTGTTAGAATAGATTTCTTTCTCCGAAAGTGCTGTTTTCACAGTGCTAAGTACTCCCAACTCTATCCACAATGTAGGTTTTACCAGTTTTCTTAGTCTCTCTTATTTTCTTGTACTTATACTTGGAAATCTCTGTGTAAACCTCTGTAACTTTTCTAGGTAGATGAATCACTGTGTACTTTCCCTCGTTTCTATCTGTTACCAATCTTGAGAAACTCATACATTATCTCTTCACTGTTTCACGGACTTAGAGAACTAAATTTCTTTCGGCGAAAGTGCTGTTTTCACAGTGCTAAGTACTCCCAACTCTATCCACAATGTAGGTTTTACCAGTTTTCTAAGTCTCTCTTATTTTCTTATACTTATACATGGAATTCTATGTGTAAACTTCTGTAACTTCTCTAGGTAGATGAATCACTGTGTACTTTCTCTTGTTTCTATCTGTTACCAATCTTGAGAAACTCATACATTCTCTGTTCACTGTTTCCCACTGTTAGAGAAGTAGATTACTTTCTGCGTAAGTGCTGTTTTCACAGTGCTAAGTACTCCCAACTCTATCCACAATGTAGGTTTTACCAGTTTTCTAAGTCTCTCTGATTTTCTTGTACTTATACTTGGAATTCTCTGTGTAAACCTCTGTAACTTTTCTAGGTAGCTGAATCGCTGTGTACTTTCTCTTGTTTCTATCTGTTACCAATCTTGAGAAACTCATACATTCTCTGTTCACTGTTTCACGGACTTAGAGAACTAAATTTCTTTCTGCGAAAGTGCTGTTTTCACAGTGCTAAGTACTCCCAACTCTATCAACAATGTAGGTTTTACCAGTTGTCTAAGTCTCTCTTATTTTCTTGTACTTATACTTGGAATTCTCTGTGTAAAACTCTGTAACTTTTCTATGTAGATGAATCACTGCGTACTTTCTCTTCTTTCTATCTGTTACCAATCTTGAGATACTCATACATTCTCTGTTCACTGTTTCACGGACTTAGAGAACTAAATTTCTTTCTGCGAAAGTGCTGTTTTCACAGTGCTAAGTACTCCCAGCTCTATCCGCAATGTAGGTTTTACCAGTTTTCTAAGTCTCTCTTAGTTTCTTGTACTTATACATGGAATTCTCTCTGAAAACTTGTGTAACTTCTCTAGGTAGATGAATCACTGTGTACTTTCTCTTGTTTCTATCTGTTACCAATCTTGAGAAACTCATACATTCTCTCTTCACTGTTTCACGGATGTAGAGAACTAAATTTCTTTCGGCGAAAGTGCTGTTTTCACAGTGCTAAGTACTGCCAATTCTATCAACAATGTAGGTTTTACCAGTTTTCTTAGTCTCTCTTATTTTCTTGTACTTATACTTGGAATTCTCTGTGTAAACCTCTCTAACTTTTCTAGGTAGATGAATCACTGCGTACTTTCTCTTCTATCTGTTACCAATCTTGAGAAACTCATACATTCTCTGTTCACTGTTTCCCAGTGTTAGAGAAGTAGATTTCTTTCTGCGAAAGAGCTGTTTTCACAGTGGTAAGTACTGCCAACTCTATCAACAATGTAGGTATTACCAGTTTTCTAAGTCTCTCTTATTTTCTTGTACTTATACTTGGAATTCTCTGTGTAAACTTCTGTAACTTTTCTAGGTAGATGAATCACTGTGTACTTTCTCTTGTTTCTATCTGTTACCAATCTTGAGAAACTCATGCATTCTCTGTTCACTGTTTCCCAGTCTTAGAGAAGTAGATTTCTTTCTGCGAAAGTGCTGTTTTCACAGTGCTAAGTACTCCCAACTCTAACCACAATGTAGGTATTACCAGTTTTCTAAGTCTCTCTTATTTTCTTGTACTTATACTTGGAATTCTCTTTGTAAACTTCTGTAACTTTTCTAGGTAGATGAATCACTGTGTACTTTCTCTGGTTTCTATCTGTTACCAGTCTTGAGAAACTCATACATTCTCTGTTCAGTGTTTCCCAGTCTTAGAGAAGTAGATTTCTTTCTGCGAAAGTGCTGTTTTCACAGTGCTAAGTACTCCCAACTCTATCCACAATGTAGGTTTTACCAGTTTTCTAAGTCTCTCTTATTTTCTTGTACTTATAATTGGAATTCTCTGTGTAAACCTCTGTAACTTTTCTAGGTAGATGAATCACTGCGTACTTTCTCTTCTTTCGATCTGTTACCAATGTTGAGAAACTCATACATTCTCTGTTCTCTGTTTCCCAGTCTTAGAGAAGTAGATTTCTTTCTGCGAAAGTGCTGTTTTCACAGTGCTAAGTACTCCCAACTCTATCAACAATGTAGGTTTTACCAGTTTTCTAAGTCTCTCTTATTTTCTTGTACTTATACATGGAATTCTCTGTGTAAACTTCTTTAACTTCTCTAGGTAGATGAATCACTGTGTACTTTCTCTTGTGTCTATCTGTTACCAATCTTGAGAAACTCATACATTCTCTGTTCACTGTTTCCCAGTGTTAGAGAAGTAGATTTCTTTCTGCGAAAGTGCTGTTTTCACAGTGCTAAGTACTCCCAACTTTATCAACAATGTAGGTTTTACCAGTTGTCTAAGTCTCTCTTATTTTCTTGTACTTATACTTGGAATTCTCTGTGTAAAACTCTGTAACTTTTCTATGTAGATGAATCACTGCGTACTTTCTCTTCTTTCTATCTGTTACCAATCTTGAGAAACTCATACATTCTCTGTTCACTGTTTCACGGACTTAGAGAACTAAATTTCTTTCGGCAAAAGTGCTGTTTTCACAGTGCTAAGTACTCCCAGCTCTATCCGCAATGTAGGTTTTACCAGTTTTCTAAGTCTCTCTTATATTCTAGTACTTATACATGGAATTCTCTGTGAAAACTTGTGTAACTTCTCTAGGTAGATGATTCACTGTGTACTTTCTCTTGTTTCTATCTGTTACCAATCTTGAGAAACTCATACAATCTCTCTTCACTGTTTCACGGACGTAGAGAACTAAATTTCTTCCGGCGAAAGTGCTGTTTTCACAGTGCTAAGTACTGCCAATTCTATCAACAAGGTAGGTTTTACCAGTTTTCTTAGTCTCTCTTATTTTCTTGTACTTATACTTGGAATTCTCTGTGTAAACCTCTGTAACTTTTCTAGGTAGATGAATCACTGCGTACTTTCTCTTCTTTCTATCTGTTACCAATCTTGAGAAACTCATACATTCTCTGTTCACTGTTTCACGGACTTAGAGAACTAAATTTCTTTCGGTGAAAGTGCTGTTTTCACAGTGCTAAGTACTCCCAACTCTATCCACAATGTAGGTTTTACCAGTTTTCTAAGTCTCTCTTATTTTCTTGTACATATACTTGGAATTCTCTGTGTAAACTTCTGTAACTTTTCTACGTAGATGAATCACTGCGTACTTTCTCTTCTTTCTATCTGTTACCAATCTTGAGAAACTCATACATTCTCTGTTCACTGTTTCCGAGTCTTAGAGAAGTAGATTTCTTTCTGCGAAAGTGCTGTTTTCACAGTGCTAAGTACTCCCAACTCTAACCACAATGTAAGTTTTGCCAGTTTTCTAAGTCTCTCTTATTTTCTTGTATTTATACATGGAATTCTCTGTGTAAACTTCTGTAACTTCCCTAGGTAGATGAATCACTGTGTACTTTCTCTTCTTTCTGTCTGTTACGAATCTTGAGAAACACATACATTCTCTGTTCACTGTTTCCCAGCGTTAGAGAAGTAGGTTTCTTTCTGCGAAAGTGCTGTTTTCACAGTGCTAAGTACTCCCAACTCTATCCACAATGTAGGTTTTACCACTTTTCTAAGTCTCTCTTATTTTCTTGCACTTATACTTGGAATTCTCTGTGTAAACCTCTGTAACTTTTCTAGGTAGGTGAATCACTGTGTACTTTCTCTTGTTTCTATCTGTTACCAATCTTGAGAAACTCATACATTCTCTGTTCACTGTTTCACGGACTTAGAGAACTAAATTTCTTTCGGCGCAAGTGCTGTTTTCACAGTGCTAAGTACTCCCAACTCTATCCACAATGTAGGTTTTAACCGTGTTCTAAGTCTCTCTTCTTTTCTTGTACTTATACTTGGAATTCTCTGTGTAAACCTCTGTAACTTTTCTAGGTAGGTGAATCACTGTGTTCTTTCTCTTGGTTCTATCTGTTACCAATCTTGAGAAACTCATACATTCTCTGTTCATTGTTTCACGGACTTAGAGAACTAAATTTCTTTCTGCGAAAGTGCTGTTTTCACAGTGCTAAGTACTCCCAACTCTATCAACAATGTAGGTTTTACCAGTTTTCTAAGTCTCTCTTATTTTTTTGTACTTATACTTGGAATTCTCTGTGTAAACTTCTGTAACTTTTCTAGGTAGATGAATCTCTGTGTAATTTCTCTTGTTTCTATCTGTTACCAATCTTGAGAAACTCATACATTCTCTGTTCACTGTTTCCCAGTGTTAGAGAAGTAGATTTCTTTCTGCGAAAGTGCTGTTTTCACAGTGCTAACTACTCCCAACTCTATCCACAATGTAGGTTTTACCAGTTTTCTAAGTCTCTCTTATTTTCTTGTACTTATACTTGGAATTCTCTGTGTAAACCTTTGTAACTTTTCTAGGTAGATGATTCACTGTGTACTTTCTCTTGTTTCTATCTGTTACCAATCTTGAGAAACTCATACATTCTCTCTTCACTGTTTCACGGACTTAGAGAACTAAATTTCTTTCGGCGAATGTGCTGTTTTGACAGTGCTAAGTACTCCCAACTCTATCCACAATGTAGGTTTTACCAGTTTTCTAAGTCTCTCTTATTTTCTTGTACTTATACTTGGAATTCTCTGTGTTACCCTCTGTAACTTTTCTAGGTAGATGAATCACTGTGTACTTTCTGTTGTTTCTATCTGTTACCAATCTTGAGAAACTCATACATTTTCTGTTCACTGTTTCCCAGTGTTAGAGAAGTAGATTTCTTTCTGCGAAAGTGCTGTTTTCACAGTGCTAAGTACTTCCAACTCTATCCACAATGTAGGTTTTACCCGTTTTCTAAGTCTCTCTTATTTTCTTGTACTTATACTTGGAATTCTCTGTGTAAACCTCTGTAACTTTTCTAGGTAGGTGAATCACTGTGTACTTTCTCTTGTTTCTATCTGTTACCAATCTTGAGAAACTCATACATTCTCTGTTCACTGTTTCACGGACTTAGAGAACTAAATTTCGTTCGGCGCTAATGCTGTTTTCACAGTCCTAAGTACTCCCCACTCTATCAACAATGTAGGTTTTACCAGTTTTCTAAGTCTCTCTTATTCTCTTGTACTTATACTTGGAATTCTCTGTGTAAACCTCTGTAACTTTTCTAGGTAGATGAATCACTGTGTAGTTTCTCTTGTTTCTATCTGTAACCAATCTTGAGAAACTCATACATACTCTGTTCACTTTTTCCCAGGGTTAGAGAAGTAGATTTCTTTCTGCGAAAATGCTGTTTTCACAGTGCTAAGTACTCCCAACTCTATCATCAATGTAGGTTTTACCAGTTTTCTTAGTCTCTCTTATTTTCTGGACTTATACTTGGAATTCTGTGTGTAAACCTCTGTAACTTTTCTAGGTAGATGAATCACTGCGTACTTTCTCTTCTTTCTATCTGTTACCAATCTTGAGAAACTCATACATTCTCTGTTCACTGTTTCACGGACTTAGAGAACTAAATTTCTTTCGGCGAAAGTGCTCTTTTAACAGTGCTATGTACTCCTAACTCTATCAACAATGTAGGTTTTACCAGTTTTCTAAGTCTCTCTTATTTTCTTGTACTTATACTTGGAATTCTCTATGTAAACCGCTTTAACTTTTCTATGTAGATGAATCACTGTGTACTTTCTCTTGTTTCTATCTGTTACCAATCTTGAGAAACCCATACATTCTCTCTTCACTGTTTCACGGACTTAGAGAACTAAATTTCTTTCGGCGAAACTGCTGTTTTCACAGTGCTAAGTACTCCCAACTCTATCAACAATGTAGGTTTCACCAGTTTTCTTAGTCTCTCTTATTTTATGTACTTATACTGGGAATTCTCTGTGTAAACCTCTGTAACTTTTCTAGGTAGATGAATCACTGCGAACTTTCTCTTCTTTCTATCTGTTTCCAACCTTGAGAGACTCATACATTCTCTGTTCACTGTTTCCCAGCCTTAGTGAAGTAGATTTCTTTCTGCGAAAGTGCTGTTTTCACAGTGCTAAGTACTCCCAACTCTATCCACAATGTAGGTTTTACCAGTTTTCTAAGTCTCTCTTATTTTCTTATACTTATACATGGAATTCTATGTGTAAACTTCTGTAACTTCTCTAGGTAGATGAATCACTGTGTACTTTCTCTTGTTTCTATCTGTTACCAATCTTGAGAAACTCATACATTCTCTGTTCACTGTTTCACGGACTTAGAGAACTAAATTTCTTTCTGCGAAAGTGCTGTTTTCACAGTGCTAAGTACTCCCAACTCTATCAACAATGTAGGTTTTACCAGTTTTCTAAGTCTCTCTTATTTTCTTATACTTGTACTTGGAATTCTCTGTGTAAACTTCTGTAACTTCTCTAGGTAGATGAATCACTGTGTACTTTCTCTTGTTATTATCTGTTACCAATCTTGAGAAACTCATACTTTCTCTGTTCACTGTTTCCCAGTGTTAGAGAAGTAGATTTCTTTCTGCGTAAGTGCTGTTTTCACAGTGCTAAGTACTCCCAACTCTATCCACAATGTAGGTTTTACCAGTTTTCTAAGTCTCTCTGATTTTCTTGTACTTATATTTGGAATTCTCTGTGTAAACCTCTGTAACTTTTCTAGGTAGATGAATCACTGTGTACTTTCTCTCGTTTCTATCTGTTACCAATCTTGAGAAACTCATACGTTCTCTGTTCACTGTTTCACGGACTTAGAGAACTAAATTTCTTTCTGCGAAAGTGCTGTTTTCACAGTGCTAAGTACTCCCAACTCTATCCACAATGTAGGTTTTAACAGTTTTCTAAGTCTCTCTTATTTTCTTGTACTTATTCTTGGAATTCTCTGTGTAAACCTCTGTAACTTTTCTAGGTAGATGAATCACTGTGTACTTTCTCTTGTTTCTATCTGTTACCAATCTTGAGAAACTCATACATTCTCTGTTCACTGTTTCACGGACTTAGAGAACTAAATTTCTTTCGGCGAAAGTGCTGTTTTCACAGTGCTAAGTACTCCCAACTCTATCAACAATGTAGGTTTTACCAGTTTTCTTAGTCTCTCTTAATTTCTTGTACTTATACTGGGAATTCTCTGTGTAAACCTCTGTAACTTTTCTAGGTAGATGAATCACTGCGTACTTTCTCTTCTTTCTATCTGTTACGAATCTTGAGAAACTCATACATTCTCTGTTCACTGTTTCACGGACTTAGAAAACTAAATTTCTTTCGGCGAAAGTGCTGTTTTCACAGTGCTAAGTACTCCCAGCTCTATCCACAATGTAGGTTTTACCAGTTTTCTAAGTCTCTCTTATTTTCTTGTACTTATACTTGGAATTCTGTGTGTAAACTTGTTTAACTTCTCTAGGTAGATGAATCACTGTGTACTTTCCCTTGTTTCTATCTGTTACCAATCTTGAGAAACTCATACATTCTTTGTTCACTGTTTCCCAGTGTTAGAGAAGTAGATTTCTTTCTGCGAAAGTGCTGTTTTCACAGTGCTAAGTACTCCCAACTCTATCAACAATGTAGGTATTACCAGTTTTCTAAGTCTCTCTTATTTTCTTGTACTTATACTTGGAATTCTCTGTGTAAACTTCTGTAACTTTTCTAGGTAGATGAATCACTGTGTACTTTCTCTTGTTTCTATCTGTTACCAATCTTGAGAAACTCATACATTCTCTGTTCACTGTTTCCCAGTCTTAGAGAAGTAGATTTCTTTCTGCGAAAGTGCTGTTTTCACAGTGCTAAGTACTCCCAACTCTAACCACAATGTTGGTTTTGCCAGTTTTCTAAGTCTCTCTTATTTTCTTGTACTTATACATGGAATTCCTGTGTAAACTTCTGTAACTTCTCTAGGTAGATGAATCACTGTGTACTTTCTCTTGTTTCTATCTGTTACCAATCTTGAGAATCTCATACATTCTCTGTTCAATGTTTCCCAGTGTTAGAATAGATTTCTTTCTCCGAAAGTGCTGTTTTCACAGTGCTAAGTACTCCCAACTCTATCCACAATGTAGGTTTTACCAGTTTTCTTAGTCTCTCTTATTTTCTTGTACTTATACTTGGAAATCTCTGTGTAAACCTCTGTAACTTTTCTAGGTAGATGAATCACTGTGTACTTTCCCTCGTTTCTATCTGTTACCAATCTTGAGAAACTCATACATTATCTCTTCACTGTTTCACGGACTTAGAGAACTAAATTTCTTTCGGCGAAAGTGCTGTTTTCACAGTGCTAAGTACTCCCAACTCTATCCACAATGTAGGTTTTACCCGTTTTCTAAGTCTCTCTTATTTTCTTGTACTTATACTTGGAATTCTCTGTGTAAACTTCTGTAACTTTTCTAGGTAGATGAATCACTGTGTACTTTCTCTTGTTTCTATCTGTTACCAATCTTGAGAAACTCATGCATTCTCTGTTCACTGTTTCCCAGTCTTAGAGAAGTAGATTTCTTTCTGCGAAAGTGCTGTTTTCACAGTGCTAAGTACTCCCAACTCTAACCACAATGTAGGTATTACCAGTTTTCTAAGTCTCTCTTATTTTCTTGTACTTATACTTGGAATTCTCTTTGTAAACTTCTGTAACTTTTCTAGGTAGATGAATCACTGTGTACTTTCTCTGGTTTCTATCTGTTACCAGTCTTGAGAAACTCATACATTCTCTGTTCACTGTTTCCCAGTCTTAGAGAAGTAGATTTCTTTCTGCGAAAGTGCTGTTTTCACAGTGCTAAGTACTCCCAACTCTATCCACAATGTAGGTTTTACCAGTTTTCTAAGTCTCTCTTATTTTCTTGTACTTATAATTGGAATTCTCTGTGTAAACCTCTGTAACTTTTCTAGGTAGATGAATCACTGCGTACTTTCTCTTCTTTCGATCTGTTACCAATGTTGAGAAACTCATACATTCTCTGTTCTCTGTTTCCCAGTCTTAGAGAAGTAGATTTCTTTCTGCGAAAGTGCTGTTTTCACAGTGCTAAGTACTCCCAACTCTATCAACAATGTAGGTTTTACCAGTTTTCTAAGTCTCTCTTATTTTCTTGTACTTATACATGGAATTCTCTGTGTAAACTTCTTTAACTTCTCTAGGTAGATGAATCACTGTGTACTTTCTCTTGTGTCTATCTGTTACCAATCTTGAGAAACTCATACATTCTCTGTTCACTGTTTCCCAGTGTTAGAGAAGTAGATTTCTTTCTGCGAAAGTGCTGTTTTCACAGTGCTAAGTACTCCCAACTTTATCAACAATGTAGGTTTTACCAGTTGTCTAAGTCTCTCTTATTTTCTTGTACTTATACTTGGAATTCTCTGTGTAAAACTCTGTAACTTTTCTATGTAGATGAATCACTGCGTACTTTCTCTTCTTTCTATCTGTTACCAATCTTGAGAAACTCATACATTCTCTGTTCACTGTTTCACGGACTTAGAGAACTAAATTTCTTTCGGCAAAAGTGCTGTTTTCACAGTGCTAAGTACTCCCAGCTCTATCCGCAATGTAGGTTTTACCAGTTTTCTAAGTCTCTCTTATATTCTAGTACTTATACATGGAATTCTCTGTGAAAACTTGTGTAACTTCTCTAGGTAGATGATTCACTGTGTACTTTCTCTTGTTTCTATCTGTTACCAATCTTGAGAAACTCATACAATCTCTCTTCACTGTTTCACGGACGTAGAGAACTAAATTTCTTCCGGCGAAAGTGCTGTTTTCACAGTGCTAAGTACTGCCAATTCTATCAACAAGGTAGGTTTTACCAGTTTTCTTAGTCTCTCTTATTTTCTTGTACTTATACTTGGAATTCTCTGTGTAAACCTCTGTAACTTTTCTAGGTAGATGAATCACTGCGTACTTTCTCTTCTTTCTATCTGTTACCAATCTTGAGAAACTCATACATTCTCTGTTCACTGTTTCACGGACTTAGAGAACTAAATTTCTTTCGGTGAAAGTGCTGTTTTCACAGTGCTAAGTACTCCCAACTCTATCCACAATGTAGGTTTTACCAGTTTTCTAAGTCTCTCTTATTTTCTTGTACATATACTTGGAATTCTCTGTGTAAACTTCTGTAACTTTTCTACGTAGATGAATCACTGCGTACTTTCTCTTCTTTCTATCTGTTACCAATCTTGAGAAACTCATACATTCTCTGTTCACTGTTTCCGAGTCTTAGAGAAGTAGATTTCTTTCTGCGAAAGTGCTGTTTTCACAGTGCTAAGTACTCCCAACTCTAACCACAATGTAAGTTTTGCCAGTTTTCTAAGTCTCTCTTATTTTCTTGTATTTATACATGGAATTCTCTGTGTAAACTTCTGTAACTTCCCTAGGTAGATGAATCACTGTGTACTTTCTCTTCTTTCTGTCTGTTACGAATCTTGAGAAACACATACATTCTCTGTTCACTGTTTCCCAGCGTTAGAGAAGTAGGTTTCTTTCTGCGAAAGTGCTGTTTTCACAGTGCTAAGTACTCCCAACTCTATCCACAATGTAGGTTTTACCACTTTTCTAAGTCTCTCTTATTTTCTTGCACTTATACTTGGAATTCTCTGTGTAAACCTCTGTAACTTTTCTAGGTAGGTGAATCACTGTGTACTTTCTCTTGTTTCTATCTGTTACCAATCTTGAGAAACTCATACATTCTCTGTTCACTGTTTCACGGACTTAGAGAACTAAATTTCTTTCGGCGCAAGTGCTGTTTTCACAGTGCTAAGTACTCCCAACTCTATCCACAATGTAGGTTTTAACCGTGTTCTAAGTCTCTCTTCTTTTCTTGTACTTATACTTGGAATTCTCTGTGTAAACCTCTGTAACTTTTCTAGGTAGGTGAATCACTGTGTTCTTTCTCTTGGTTCTATCTGTTACCAATCTTGAGAAACTCATACATTCTCTGTTCATTGTTTCACGGACTTAGAGAACTAAATTTCTTTCTGCGAAAGTGCTGTTTTCACAGTGCTAAGTACTCCCAACTCTATCAACAATGTAGGTTTTACCAGTTTTCTAAGTCTCTCTTATTTTTTTGTACTTATACTTGGAATTCTCTGTGTAAACTTCTGTAACTTTTCTAGGTAGATGAATCTCTGTGTAATTTCTCTTGTTTCTATCTGTTACCAATCTTGAGAAACTCAAACATTCTCTGTTCACTGTTTCCCAGTGTTAGAGAAGTAGATTTCTTTCTGCGAAAGTGCTGTTTTCACAGTGCTAACTACTCCCAACTCTATCCACAATGTAGGTTTTACCAGTTTTCTAAGTCTCTCTTATTTTCTTGTACTTATACTTGGAATTCTCTGTGTAAACCTTTGTAACTTTTCTAGGTAGATGATTCACTGTGTACTTTCTCTTGTTTCTATCTGTTACCAATCTTGAGAAACTCATACATTCTCTCTTCACTGTTTCACGGACTTAGAGAACTAAATTTCTTTCGGCGAATGTGCTGTTTTGACAGTGCTAAGTATTCCCAACTCTATCCACAATGTAGGTTTTACCAGTTTTCTAAGTCTCTCTTATTTTCTTGTACTTATACTTGGAATTCTCTGTGTTACCCTCTGTAACTTTTCTAGGTAGATGAATCACTGTGTACTTTCTGTTGTTTCTATCTGTTACCAATCTTGAGAAACTCATACATTCTCTGTTCACTGTTTCCCAGTGTTAGAGAAGTAGATTTCTTTCTGCGAAAGTGCTGTTTTCACAGTGCTAAGTACTCCCAACTCTATCCACAATGTAGGTTTTACCCGTTTTCTAAGTCTCTCTTATTTTCTTGTACTTATACTTGGAATTCTCTGTGTAAACCTCTGTAACTTTTCTAGGTAGGTGAATCACTGTGTACTTTCTCTTGTTTCTATCTGTTACCAATCTTGAGAAACTCATACATTCTCTGTTCACTGTTTCACGGACTTAGAGAACTAAATTTCGTTCGGCGCTAATGCTGTTTTCACAGTCCTAAGTACTCCCCACTCTATCAACAATGTAGGTTTTACCAGTTTTCTAAGTCTCTCTTATTCTCTTGTACTTATACTTGGAATTCTCTGTGTAAACCTCTGTAACTTTTCTAGGTAGATGAATCACTGTGTAGTTTCTCTTGTTTCTATCTGTAACCAATCTTGAGAAACTCATACATACTCTGTTCACTTTTTCCCAGGGTTAGAGAAGTAGATTTCTTTCTGCGAAAATGCTGTTTTCACAGTGCTAAGTACTCCCAACTCTATCATCAATGTAGCTTTTACCAGTTTTCTTAGTCTCTCTTATTTTCTGGACTTATACTTGGAATTCTGTGTGTAAACCTCTGTAACTTTTCTAGGTAGATGAATCACTGCGTACTTTCTCTTCTTTCTATCTGTTACCAATCTTGAGAAACTCATACATTCTCTGTTCACTGTTTCACGGACTTAGAGAACTAAATTTCTTTCGGCGAAAGTGCTCTTTTAACAGTGCTATGTACTCCTAACTCTATCAACAATGTAGGTTTTACCAGTTTTCTAAGTCTCTCTTATTTTCTTGTACTTATACTTGGAATTCTCTATGTAAACCGCTTTAACTTTTCTATGTAGATGAATCACTGTGTACTTTCTCTTGTTTCTATCTGTTACCAATCTTGAGAAACCCATACATTCTCTCTTCACTGTTTCACGGACTTAGAGAACTAAATTTCTTTCGGCGAAACTGCTGTTTTCACAGTGCTAAGTACTCCCAACTCTATCAACAATGTAGGTTTCACCAGTTTTCTTAGTCTCTCTTATTTTATGTACTTATACTGGGAATTCTCTGTGTAAACCTCTGTAACTTTTCTAGGTAGATGAATCACTGCGAACTTTCTCTTCTTTCTATCTGTTTCCAACCTTGAGAGACTCATACATTCTCTGTTCACTGTTTCCCAGCCTTAGTGAAGTAGATTTCTTTCTGCGAAAGTGCTGTTTTCACAGTGCTAAGTACTCCCAACTCTATCCACAATGTAGGTTTTACCAGTTTTCTAAGTCTCTCTTATTTTCTTATACTTATACATGGAATTCTATGTGTAAACTTCTGTAACTTCTCTAGGTAGATGAATCACTGTGTACTTTCTCTTGTTTCTATCTGTTACCAATCTTGAGAAACTCATACATTCTCTGTTCACTGTTTCACGGACTTAGAGAACTAAATTTCTTTCTGCGAAAGTGCTGTTTTCACAGTGCTAAGTACTCCCAACTCTATCAACAATGTAGGTTTTACCAGTTTTCTAAGTCTCTCTTATTTTCTTATACTTGTACTTGGAATTCTCTGTGTAAACTTCTGTAACTTCTCTAGGTAGATGAATCACTGTGTACTTTCTCTTGTTATTATCTGTTACCAATCTTGAGAAACTCATACTTTCTCTGTTCACTGTTTCCCAGTGTTAGAGAAGTAGATTTCTTTCTGCGTAAGTGCTGTTTTCACAGTGCTAAGTACTCCCAACTCTATCCACAATGTAGGTTTTACCAGTTTTCTAAGTCTCTCTGATTTTCTTGTACTTATATTTGGAATTCTCTGTGTAAACCTCTGTAACTTTTCTAGGTAGATGAATCACTGTGTACTTTCTCTCGTTTCTATCTGTTACCAATCTTGAGAAACTCATACGTTCTCTGTTCACTGTTTCACGGACTTAGAGAACTAAATTTCTTTCTGCGAAAGTGCTGTTTTCACAGTGCTAAGTACTCCCAACTCTATCCACAATGTAGGTTTTAACAGTTTTCTAAGTCTCTCTTATTTTCTTGTACTTATTCTTGGAATTCTCTGTGTAAACCTCTGTAACTTTTCTAGGTAGATGAATCACTGTGTACTTTCTCTTGTTTCTATCTGTTACCAATCTTGAGAAACTCATACATTCTCTGTTCACTGTTTCACGGACTTAGAGAACTAAATTTCTTTCGGCGAAAGTGCTGTTTTCACAGTGCTAAGTACTCCCAACTCTATCAACAATGTAGGTTTTACCAGTTTTCTTAGTCTCTCTTAATTTCTTGTACTTATACTGGGAATTCTCTGTGTAAACCTCTGTAACTTTTCTAGGTAGATGAATCACTGCGTACTTTCTCTTCTTTCTATCTGTTACGAATCTTGAGAAACTCATACATTCTCTGTTCACTGTTTCACGGACTTAGAAAACTAAATTTCTTTCGGCGAAAGTGCTGTTTTCACAGTGCTAAGTACTCCCAGCTCTATCCACAATGTAGGTTTTACCAGTTTTCTAAGTCTCTCTTATTTTCTTGTACTTATACTTGGAATTCTGTGTGTAAACTTGTTTAACTTCTCTAAGTAGATGAATCACTGTGTACTTTCCCTTGTTTCTTTCTGTTACCAATCTTGAGAAACTCATACATTCTTTGTTCACTGTTTCCCAGTGTTAGAGAAGTAGATTTCTTTCTGCGAAAGTGCTGTTTTCACAGTGCTAAGTACTCCCAACTCTATCAACAATGTAGGTATTACCAGTTTTCTAAGTCTCTCTTATTTTCTTGTACTTATACTTGGAATTCTCTGTGTAAACTTCTGTAACTTTTCTAGGTAGATGAATCACTGTGTACTTTCTCTTGTTTCTATCTGTTACCAATCTTGAGAAACTCATACATTCTCTGTTCACTGTTTCCCAGTCTTAGAGAAGTAGATTTCTTTCTGCGAAAGTGCTGTTTTCACAGTGCTAAGTACTCCCAACTCTAACCACAATGTTGGTTTTGCCAGTTTTCTAAGTCTCTCTTATTTTCTTGTACTTATACATGGAATTCCTGTGTAAACTTCTGTAACTTCTCTAGGTAGATGAATCACTGTGTACTTTCTCTTGTTTCTATCTGTTACCAATCTTGAGAATCTCATACATTCTCTGTTCAATGTTTCCCAGTGTTAGAATAGATTTCTTTCTCCGAAAGTGCTGTTTTCACAGTGCTAAGTACTCCCAACTCTATCCACAATGTAGGTTTTACCAGTTTTCTTAGTCTCTCTTATTTTCTTGTACTTATACTTTGAAATCTCTGTGTAAACCTCTGTAACTTTTCTAGGTAGATGAATCACTGTGTACTTTCCCTCGTTTCTATCTGTTACCAATCTTGAGAAACTCATACATTATCTCTTCACTGTTTCACGGACTTAGAGAACTAAATTTCTTTCGGCGAAAGTGCTGTTTTCACAGTGCTAAGTACTCCCAACTCTATCCACAATGTAGGTTTTACCCGTTTTCTAAGTCTCTCTTATTTTCTTGTACTTATACTTGGAATTCTCTGTGTAAACCTCTGTAACTTTTCTAGGTAGGTGAATCACTGTGTACTTTCTCTTGTTTCTATCTGTTACCAATCTTGAGAAACTCATACATTCTCTGTTCACTGTTTCACGGACTTAGAGAACTAAATTTCTTTCGGCAAAAGTGCTGTTTTCACAGTGCTAAGTACTCCCAGCTCTATCCGCAATGTAGGTTTTACCAGTTTTCTAAGTCTCTCTTATATTCTAGTACTTATACATGGAATTCTCTGTGAAAACTTGTGTAACTTCTCTAGGTAGATGATTCACTGTGTACTTTCTCTTGTTTCTATCTGTTACCAATCTTGAGAAACTCATACAATCTCTCTTCACTGTTTCACGGACGTAGAGAACTAAATTTCTTCCGGCGAAAGTGCTGTTTTCACAGTGCTAAGTACTGCCAATTCTATCAACAAGGTAGGTTTTACCAGTTTTCTTAGTCTCTCTTATTTTCTTGTACTTATACTTGGAATTCTCTGTGTAAACCTCTGTAACTTTTCTAGGTAGATGAATCACTGCGTACTTTCTCTTCTTTCTATCTGTTACCAATCTTGAGAAACTCATACATTCTCTGTTCACTGTTTCACGGACTTAGAGAACTAAATTTCTTTCGGTGAAAGTGCTGTTTTCACAGTGCTAAGTACTCCCAACTCTATCCACAATGTAGGTTTTACCAGTTTTCTAAGTCTCTCTTATTTTCTTGTACATATACTTGGAATTCTCTGTGTAAACTTCTGTAACTTTTCTACGTAGATGAATCACTGCGTACTTTCTCTTCTTTCTATCTGTTACCAATCTTGAGAAACTCATACATTCTCTGTTCACTGTTTCCGAGTCTTAGAGAAGTAGATTTCTTTCTGCGAAAGTGCTGTTTTCACAGTGCTAAGTACTCCCAACTCTAACCACAATGTAAGTTTTGCCAGTTTTCTAAGTCTCTCTTATTTTCTTGTATTTATACATGGAATTCTCTGTGTAAACTTCTGTAACTTCCCTAGGTAGATGAATCACTGTGTACTTTCTCTTCTTTCTGTCTGTTACGAATCTTGAGAAACACATACATTCTCTGTTCACTGTTTCCCAGCGTTAGAGAAGTAGGTTTCTTTCTGCGAAAGTGCTGTTTTCACAGTGCTAAGTACTCCCAACTCTATCCACAATGTAGGTTTTACCACTTTTCTAAGTCTCTCTTATTTTCTTGCACTTATACTTGGAATTCTCTGTGTAAACCTCTGTAACTTTTCTAGGTAGGTGAATCACTGTGTACTTTCTCTTGTTTCTATCTGTTACCAATCTTGAGAAACTCATACATTCTCTGTTCACTGTTTCACGGACTTAGAGAACTAAATTTCTTTCGGCGCAAGTGCTGTTTTCACAGTGCTAAGTACTCCCAACTCTATCCACAATGTAGGTTTTAACCGTGTTCTAAGTCTCTCTTCTTTTCTTGTACTTATACTTGGAATTCTCTGTGTAAACCTCTGTAACTTTTCTAGGTAGGTGAATCACTGTGTTCTTTCTCTTGGTTCTATCTGTTACCAATCTTGAGAAACTCATACATTCTCTGTTCATTGTTTCACGGACTTAGAGAACTAAATTTCTTTCTGCGAAAGTGCTGTTTTCACAGTGCTAAGTACTCCCAACTCTATCAACAATGTAGGTTTTACCAGTTTTCTAAGTCTCTCTTATTTTTTTGTACTTATACTTGGAATTCTCTGTGTAAACTTCTGTAACTTTTCTAGGTAGATGAATCTCTGTGTAATTTCTCTTGTTTCTATCTGTTACCAATCTTGAGAAACTCATACATTCTCTGTTCACTGTTTCCCAGTGTTAGAGAAGTAGATTTCTTTCTGCGAAAGTGCTGTTTTCACAGTGCTAACTACTCCCAACTCTATCCACAATGTAGGTTTTACCAGTTTTCTAAGTCTCTCTTATTTTCTTGTACTTATACTTGGAATTCTCTGTGTAAACCTTTGTAACTTTTCTAGGTAGATGATTCACTGTGTACTTTCTCTTGTTTCTATCTGTTACCAATCTTGAGAAACTCATACATTGTCTCTTCACTGTTTCACGGACTTATAGAACTAAATTTCTTTCGGCGAAAGTGCTGTTTTCACAGTGCTAAGTACTCCCAACTCTATCCACAATGTAGTTTTTACCAGTTTTCTTAGTCTCTCTTATTTTCTTGTACTTATACTTGGAATTCTCTGTGTAAACCTCTGTAACGTATCTAGGTAGATGAATCACTGTGTACTTTCTCTTCTTTCTATCTGTTACCAATCTTGAGACACTCATACATTCTCTGTTCACTGTTTCACCTACTTAGAGAACTAAATTTCTTTCGGCGAAAGTGCTGTTTTCACAGTGCTAAGTACTCCCAACTCTATCAACAATGTAGGTTTTACCAGTTTTCTAAGTCTCTCTTATTTTCTTGTACTTATACTTGGAATTCTCTGTGTAAACCTCTGTAACTTTTCTATGTAGATGAATCACTGCGTACTTTCTCTTCTTTCTATCTGTTACCAATCTTGAGAAATTCATACATTCTCTGTTCACTATTTCACGGACTTAGAGAACTAAATTTCTTTCGGCGAAAGTGCTGTTTTCACAGTGCTAAGTACTCCCAGCTCTATCCGCAATGTAGGTTTTACCAGTTTTCTATTTCTCTCTTATTTTCTTGTACTTATACATGGAATTCTCTGTGTAAACTTGTGTAACTTCTCGAGGTAGATGAATCACTGTGTACTTTCTCTCGTTTCTATCTATCACCAATCGTGAGAAACTCATACATTCTCTCTTCACTGTTTCACGGACTTAGAGAACTAAATTTCTTTCGGCGAAAGTGCTGTTTTCACAGTGCTAAGTACTGCCAACTCTATCAACAATGTAGGTTTTATCAGTTTTCTTAGTCTCTCTTATTTTCTTGTACTTATACTTGGAATTCTCTGTGTAAACCTCTGTAACCTTTCTAGGTAGATGAATCACTGCGTACTTTCTCTTCTTTCTATCTGTTACCAATCTTGAGAAACTCATACATTCTCTGTCCACTGATTCACGGACTTAGAGAACTAAATTTCTTTCGGCGAAAGTGCTGTTTTCACAGTGCTAAGTACTGCCAACTCTATCAACAATGTAGGTTTTATCAGTTTTCTTAGTCTCTCTTATTTTCTTGTACTTATACTTGGAATTCTCTGTGTAAACTTCTGTAACTTTTCTAGGTAGATGAATCACTGTGTACTTTCTCTTGTTTCTATCTGTTACCAATCTTGAGAAACTCATACATTCTCTTTTCACTGTTTCCCAGTGTTAGAGAAGTAGATTTCTTTCTGCGTAAGTGCTGTTTTCACAGTGCTAAATACTCCCAACTCTAACCACAATGTAGGTTTTGCCAGTTTTCTAAGTCTCTCTTATTTTCTTGTACTTATACATGGAATTCTCTGTGTAAACTTCTGTAACTTCTCTAGGTAGATGAATCACTGTGTACTTTCTCTTGTTTCTATCTGTTATCAATCTTGAGAAACTCATACATTCTCTGTTCAATGTTTCCCAGTGTTAGAGTAGATTTCTTTCTGCGAAAGTGCTGTTTTCACAGTGCTAAGTACTCCCAACTCTATCAACAATGTAGGTATTACCAGTTTTCTAAGTCTCTCTTATTTTCTTGTACTTATACTTGGAATTCTCTGTGTAAACTTCTGTAACTTTTCTAGGTAGATGAATCACTGTGTACTTTCTCTTGTTTCTATCTGTTACCAATCTTGAGAAACTCATACATTCTCTGTTCACTGTTTCACGGACTTAGAGAACTAAATTTCTTTCGGCGAAAGTGCTGTTTTCACAGTGCTAAGTACTCCCAACTCTATCAAAAATGTAGGTTTTACCAGTTTTCCAAGTCTCTCTTGTTTTCTTGTACATATACTTGGAATTCTCTGTGTAAACTTCTGTAACTTTTCTACGTAGATGAATCACTGCGTACTTTCTCTTCTTTCTATCTGTTACCAATCTTGAGAAACTCATACATTCTCTGTTCACTGTTTCCCCGTCTTAGAGAAGTAGATTTCTTTCTGCGAAAGTGCTGTTTTCACAGTGCGAAGTGCTCCCAACTCTAACCACAATGTAAATTTTGCCCGTTTTCTAAGTCTCTCTTATTTTCTTGTATTTATACATGGAATTCTCTGTGTAAACTTCTGTAACGTCCCTAGGTAGATGAATCACTGTGTACTTTCTCTTGTTTCTATCTGTTACCAATCTTGAGAAACTCATACATTCTCTGTTCACTGGTTCCCAGTGTTAGAGTATTAGGTTTCTTTCTGCGAAAGTGCTGTTTTCACAGTGCTAAGTACTCCCAACTCTATCCACAATGTAGGTTTTACCAGTTTTCTTAGTCTCTCTTATTTTCTTGTACTTATACTTGGAATTCTCTGTGTAAACCTCTGTAACTTTTTTAGGTAGATGAATCACTGCGTACTTTCTCTTCTTTCTATCTGTTACCAATCTTGAGAAACTCATACATTCTCTGTTCACTGTTTCCCGGACTTAGAGAACTAAATTTCTTTCGGCGAAAGTGCTGTTTTCACAGTGCTAAGTACTCCCAACTCTATCAACAATGTAGCTTTTGCCAGTTTTCTAAGTCTCTCTTATTTTCTTGTACTTATACATGGAATTCTCTGTGTAAACTTCTTTAACTTCTCTAGGTAGATGAATCACTGTGCACTTTCCCTTGTTTCTATCTGTTACCAATCTTGAGAAACTCATACATTCTTTGTTCACTGTTTCCCAGTGTTAGAGAAGTAGATTTCTTTCTGCGAAAGTGCTGTTTTCACAGTGCTAAGTACTCCCAACTCTATCAACAATGTAGGTATTACCAGTTTTCTAAGTCTCTCTTATTTTCTTGTACTTATACTTGGAATTCTCTGTGTAAACTTCTGTAACTTCCCTAAGTAGATGAATCACTGTGTACTTTCTCTTGTTTCTATCTGTTACCAATCTTGAGAAACTCATACATTCTCTGTTCACTGTTTCCCAGTCTTAGAGAAGTACATTTCTTTCTGCGAAAGTGCTGTTTTCACAGTGCTACGTACTCCCAACTCTATCCACAATGTAGGTTTTGCCAGTTTTCTAAGTCTCTCTTATTGTCTTGTACTTATACATGGAATTCTCTGTGTAAACTCCTGTAACTTTTCTAGGTAGATGAATCACTGTGTACTTTCTCTTGTTTCTATCTGTTACCAATCTTGAGAAACTCATACATTCTCTGTTTCCTGTTTCACGGACTTAGAGAACTAAATTTCTTTCGGCGAAAGTGCTGTTTTCACAGTGCTAAGTACTCCCAACTCTATCCACAATGTAGGTTTTACCAGTTTTCTAAGTCTCTCTTATTTTCTTGTACTTATACTTGGAATTCTCTGTGTAAAGCTCTGTAACTTTTCTAGGTAGATGAATCACTGTGTACTTTCCCTTGTTTCTATCTGTTACCAATCTTGAGAAACTCATACATTCTCTGTTCACTGTTTCCCAGTGTTAGAGAAGTAGATTTCTTTCTGCGAAAGTGCTGTTTTCACAGTGCTAAGTACTCCCACCTCTATCAACAATGTAGGTTTTACCAGTTTTCTAAGTCTCTCTTATTTTCTTGTACTTATACTTGGAATTCTCTGTGTAAACCTCTGTAACTATTCTAGGTAGATGAATCACTGCGAACTTTCTCTTCTTTCTATCTGTTTCCAACCCTGACAAACTCATACATTCTCTGTTCACTTTTTCCCAGCCTTAGTGAAGTAGATTTCTTTCTGCGAAAGTGCTGTTTTCACAGTGCTAAGTACTCCCAACTCTATCCACAATGTAGGTTTTACCAGTTTTCTAAGTCTTATTTTCTTATACTTATACATGGAATTCTCTGTGTAAACTTCTGTAACTTCTCTATTTAGATGAATCACTGTGTAGTTTCTCTTGTTATTATCTGTTACCAATCTTGAGAAACTCATACATTCTCTGTTCACTGTTTCCCAGTGTTAGAGAAGTAGATTTCTTTCTGCGTAAGTGCTGTTTTCACAGTGCTAAGTACTCCCAACTCTATCCACAATGTAGGTTTTACCAGTTTTCTAAGTCTCTCTGATTTTCTTGTACTTATACTTGGAATTCTCTGTGTAAACCTCTGTAACTTTTCTAGGTAGATGAATCACTGTGTACTTTCTCTTGTTTCTATCTGTTACCAATCTTGAGAAACTCATACATTCTCTGTTCACTGTTTCACGGACTTAGAGAACTAAATTTCTTTCGGCGAAAGTGCTGTTTTCACAGTGCTAAGTACTCCCAACTCTATCCACAATGTAGGTTTTACCAGTTTTCTAAGTCTCTCTTATTTTCTTGTACTTATTCTTGGAATTCTCTGTGTAAACCTCTGTAACTTTTCTAGGTAGATGAATCACTGTGTACTTTCTCTTGTTTCTATCTGTTACCAATCTTGAGAAACTCATACATTCTCTGTTCACTGTTTCACGGACTTAGAGAACTAAATTTCTTTCGGCGAAAGTGCTGTTTTCACAGTGCTAAGTACTCCCAACTCTATCAACAATGTAGGTTTTACCAGTTTTCTTAGTCTCTCTTATTTTCTTGTACTTATACTGGGAATTCTCTGTGTAAACCTCTGTAACTTTTCTAGGTAGATGAATCACTGCGTACTTTCTCTTCTTTCTATCTGTTACCAATCTTGAGAAACTCATATATTCTCTGTTCACTGTTTCACGGACTTAGGGAACTTAATTTCTTTCGGCGAAAGTGCTGTTTTCACAGTGCTAAGTACTCCCAGCTCTATCCGCAATGTAGGTTTTACCAGTTTTCTAAGTCTCTCTTATTTTCTTGTACTTATACTGGGAATTTTCTGTGTAAACTTGTGTAACTTCTCTAGGTAGATGAATCACTGTGTACTTTCTCTTGTTTCTATCTGTTACCAATCTTGAGAAACTCATACATTCTCGGTTCACTGTTTCCCAGTGTTAGAGAAGTAGATTTCTTTCTGCGAAACTGCTGTTTTCACAGTACTAAGTACTCCCAACTCTGTCAACAGTGTAGGTTTTCACAGTTTTCTAAGTCTCTCTTATTTTCTTGTACTTATACTTGGAATTCTCTGTGTAAACCTCTGTAACTTTTCTAGGTAGATGAATCACTGCGGACTTTCTCTTCTTTCTATCTGTTACCAATCTTGAGAAACTCATACATTCTCTGTTCACTGTTTCCCAGTGTTAGAGAAGTAGATTTCTTTCTGCGAAAGTCCTGTTTTCACAGTGCTAAGTACTCCCAACTCTATCCACAATGTAGGTTTTACCAGTTTTCTAAGTCTCTCTTATTTTCTTGTACTTATAATTGGAATTCTCTGTGTAAACCTCTGTAACTTTTCTATGTAGATGAAACACTGCATACTTTCTCTTCTTTCTATCTGCTACCAATCCTGAGAAACTCACACATTCTCTGTTCACTGTTTCCCAGTCTTAGAGAAGTAGATTTCTTTCTGCGAAAGTGCTGTTTTCACAGTGCTAAGTTCTCCCAACTCTATCCACAATGTACGTTTTACCAGTTTTCTAAGTCTCTCTTCTTTTCTTGTACTTATACATGGAATTCTCTGTGTAAACTTCTGTAAATTCTCTAGGTAGATGAATCACTGTGTACTTTCTCTTGTTTCTATCTGTTACCAATCTTGAGAAAGTCATACATTCTCTGTTCACTGTTTCCCAGTCTTAAAGAAGTAGATTTCTTTCTGCGAAAGTGCTGTTTTCACAGTGCTAAGTACTCCCAACTCTATCAACAATGTAGGTTTTACCAGTTTTCTAAGTCTCTCTTATTTTCTTGTACTTATTATACTTGGAATTCTCTATGTAAACTTCTGTAACTTTTCTAGGTAGATGAATCACTGTGTACTTTCTCTTGTTTCTATCTGTTACCAATCTTGAGAAACTCATACATTCTCTTTTGACTGTTTCACGGACTTAGAGAACTAAATTTCTTTCGGCGAAAGTGCTGTTTTCACAGTGCTAAGTACTCCCAACTCTATCAACAATGTAGGTTTTACCAGTTTTCTAAGTATCTCTTATTTACTTGTACTTATACTTGGAATTCACTGTGTAAACTTCTGTCACTTTTCTAGGTAGATGAATCACTGTGTACTTTCTCTTGTTTCTATCTGTTACCAATCTTGAGAAACTCATACATTCTCTGTTCACTGTTTCCCAGTGTTAGAGAAGTAGATTTCTTTCTGCGAAAGTGCTGTTTTCACAGTGCTAAGTACTCCCAACTCTATAAACAATGTAGGTTTTACCAGTTTTCTAAGTCTCTCTTATTTTCTTCTGCTTACTCTTGGAATTCTCTGTGTAAACCTCTGTAACTTTTCTAGGAGATGAATCACTGCGTACTTTCTCTTCTTTCTATCTGTTACCAGTCTTGAGAAACTCATACATTCTCTCTTCACTGTTTCACGGACCTAGAGAACTAAATTTCTTTCGGCGAAAGTGCTTATTTCATAGTGCTAAGTACTCCCAACTCTATCAACAATGTAGGTTTTACCAGTATTCTAAGTCTCTCTTATTTTCTTGTACTTATACTTGGAATTCTCTGTGTAAACTTCTGTAACTTTTCTAGGTAGATGAATCGCTGTGTACTTTCCCTTGTTTCTATCTGTTACCAATCTTGAGAAACTCATACATTCTCTGTTCACTGTTTCCCAGTGTTAGAGAAGTAGATTTCTTTCTGCGAAAGTGCTGTTTTCACAGTGCTAAGTACTCCCAACTCTATCAACAATGTAGGTATTACCAGTTTTCTTAGTCTCTCTTATTTTCTTCTACTTATACTTGGAATTCTCTGTGTAAACCTCTGTAACTTTTCTAGGTAGATGAATCACTGTGTACTTTCTCTTCTTTCTATCTGTTACCAATCTTGAGAAACTCATACATTCTCTTTTCACTGTTTCACGGTCTTAGAGAAATAAATTTCTTTCGGCGAAAGTGCTGTTTTCACAGTGCTAAGTACTCCCAACTCTATCAACAATGTAGGTTTTACCAGTTTTCTAAGTCTCTCTTATTTTCTTGTACTTATACTTGGATTTCTCTGTGTAAACTTCTGTAACTTTTCTAGGTAGATGAATCACTGTGTACTTTCTCTTGTTTCTATCTGTTACTAATCTTGAGAAACTCATACATTCTCTGTTCACTGTTTCCCGGTGTTAGAGAAGTAGATTTCTTTCTGCGAAACTGCTGTTTTCACAGTACTAAGTACTCCCAACTCTGTCAACAATGTAGGTTTTCACAGTTTTCTAAGTCTCTCTTATTTTCTTGTACTTATACTTGGAATTCTCTGTGTAAACCTCTGTAACTTTTCTAGGTAGATGAATCACTGCGGACTTTCTCTTCTTTCTATCTGTTACCAATCTTGAGAAACTCATACATTCTCTGTTCACTGTTTCCCAGTGTTAGAGAAGTAGATTTCTTTCTGCGAAAGTCCTGTTTTCACAGTGCTAAGTACTCCCAACTCTATCCACAATGTAGGTTTTACCAGTTTTCTAAGTCTCTCTTATTTTCTTGTACCTATACTTGGAATTCTCTGTGTAAACCTCTGTAACTTTTCTATGTAGATGAATCACTGCATACTTTCTCTTCTTTCTATCTGTTACCAATCTTGAGAAACTCACACATTCTCTGTTCACTGTTTCCCAGTCTCAGAGAAGTAGATTTCTTTCTGCGAAAGTGCTGTTCTCACAGTGCTAAGTTCTCCCAACTCTATCCACAATGTACGTTTTACCAGTTTTCTAAGTCTCTCTTCTTTTCTTGTACTTATACATGGAATTCTCTGTGTAAACTTCTGTAAGTTCTCTAGGTAGATGAATCACTGTGTACTTTCTCTTGTTTCTATCTGTTACCAATCTTGAGAAACGCATACATTCTCTCCTCACTGTTTCACGGACTTAGAGAACTAAATTTCTTTCGGCGAAAGTGCTGTTTTCACAGTGCTAAGTACTCCCAACTCTATCAACAATGTAGGTTTTACCAGTTTTCTTAGTCTCTCTTATTTTCTTGTACTTATACTTGGAATTCTCTGTGTAAACCTCTGTCACTTTTCTAGGTAGATGAATCACTGCGTACTTTCTCTTCTTTCTATCTGTTACCAATCTTGAGAAACTCATACATTCTCTGTTCACTGTTTCACGGACTTAGTGAACTAAATTTCTTTCGGCGAAAGTGCTGTTTTCACAGGGCTAAGTACTCCTAACTCTATCAACAATGTAGGTTTTATCAGTTTTCTAAATCTCTCTTATTTTCTTGTACTTATACTTGGAATTCTCTGTGTAAACTTCTGTAACTTTTCTAGGTAGATGAATCACTGTGTACTTTCTCTTGTTTCTATCTGTTACCAATCTTGAGAAACTCATACATACTCTGTTCACTGTTTCCCAGTGTTAGAGAAGTAGATTTCTTACTGTGAAGGTGCCGTTTTCACAGTGCTAAGTACTCCCAACTCTATCAACAATGTAGGTTTTACCAGTTTTCTAAGTATCTCTTATTTTCTTTTACTTATACTTGGAAATCTCTGTGTAAACCTCTGTAACTTTTCTATGTAGATGAATCACTGCTTACTTTCTCTTCTTTCTATCTGTTACCAATCTTGAGAAACTCATACAATCTCTGTTCACTGTTTCACGGACTTAGAGAACTAAATTTCTTTCGGCGAAAGTGCGGTTTTCACAGTGCTATCTACTCCCAGCTCTTTCCGCAATGTAGGTTTTACCGGTTTTCTAAGTCTCTCTTATTTTCTTTTACTTATACATGGAATTCTCTGTGTAAACTTGTGTAACTTCTCTAGGTAGATGAATCACTGTGTGCTTTCTCTTGTTTCTATCTGTTACCAATCTTGAGAAACTCATACATTTTCTCTTCACTGTTTCACGGACTTAGAGAACTAAATTTCTTTCGGCGAAAGTGCTGTTTTCACAGTGCTAAGTACTGCCAACTCTATCAACAATGTAGGTTTTACCAGTTTTCTTAGTCTCTCTTATTTTCTTGTACTTATACTTGGAATTCTCTGTGTAAACCTCTGTAACTTTTCTAGGTAGATGAATCACTGCGTACTTTCTCTTCTTTCTATCTGTTAACAATCTTGAGAAACTCATACATTCTCTGTTCACTGTTTCACGGACTTAGAGAACTAAATTTCTTTCGGCGAAAGTGCTGTTTTCACAGTGCTAAGTACTCCCATCTCTATCAACAATGTAGGTTTTACCTGTTTTCTAAGTCTCTCTTAATTTCTTGTACTTATACTTGGAATTCTCTGTGTAAACCTCTGTAACTTTTCTAGGTAGATGTATCACTGCGTACTTTCTCTTCTTTCAATCTGTTACCAATCTTGAGAAACTCATACATTCCCTGTTCACTGTTTCCCAGTCTTAGAGAAGTAGATTTCTTTCTGCGAAAGTGCTGTTTTCACAGTGCTAAGTACTCCCAACTCTAACCACAACGTAGGTTTTGCCAGTTTTCTAAGTCTCTCTTATTTTCTTGTACTTATACTTGTAATTCTCTGTGTAAACCTCTGTAACTTTTCTAGGCAGATGAATCACTGCGTACTTTCTCTTGTTTCTATCTGTTACCAATCTTCAGAAACTCATACATTCTCTGTTCACGGTTTCCCAGTCTTAGAGAAGTAGATTTCTTTCTGCGAAAGTGCTGTTTTCACAGTGCTAAGTACTCCCAACTCTAACCACAACGTAGGTTTTGCCAGTTTTCTAAGTCTCTCTTATTTTCTTGTACTTATACTTGTAATTCTCTGTGTAAACCTCTGTAACTTTTCAAGGCAGATGAATCACTGCGTACTTTCTCTTGTTTCTATCTGTTACCAATCTTCAGAAACTCATACATTCTCTGTTCACGGTTTCCCAGTCTTAGAGAAGTAGATTTCTTTCTGCGAAAGTGCTGTTTTCACAGTGCTAAGTACTCCCAACTCTAACCACAATGTAGGTTTTACTAGTTTTCTAAGTCTCTCTTATTTTCTTGTACTTATACATGGAATTCTCTGTGTAAACTTCTTTAACATCTCTAGGTAGATGAATCACTGTGTACTTTCTCTTGTTTCTATCTGTTACCAATCTTGAGAAACTCATACATTCTCTGTTCACTGTTTCCCAGTGTTAGAGAAGTAGATTTCTTTCTGCAAAAGTGCTGTTTTCACAGTGCTAAGTACTCCCAACTCTATCCACAATGTAGGTTTTACCAGTTTTCTAAGTCTCTCTCATTTTCCTGTACTTATACTTGGAATTCTCTGTGTAAACCTCTGTAACTTTTCTAGGTAGATGAATCACTGTGTACTTTCTCTTGTTTCTATCTGTTACCAATCTTGAGAAACTCATACATTCTGTCCTCACTGTTTCACGGACTTAGAGAACTAAATTTCTTTCGGCGAAAGTGCTGTTTTCACAGTGCTAAGTACTCCCAACTCTATCAACAATGTAGGTTTTACCAGTTTTCTTAGTCTCTCTTATTTTCTTGTACTTATACTTGGAATTCTCTGTGTAAACCTCTGTCACTTTTCTAGGTAGATGAATCACTGCGTACTTTCTCTTCTTTCTATCTGTTACCAATCTTGAGAAACTCATACATTCTCTGTTCACTGTTTCACGGACTTAGTGAACTAAATTTCTTTCGGCGAAAGTGCTGTTTTCACAGGGCTAAGTACTCCTAACTCTATCAACAATGTAGGTTTTATCAGTTTTCTAAATCTCTCTTATTTTCTTGTACTTATACTTGGAATTCTCTGTGTAAACTTCTGTAACTTTTCTAGGTAGATGAATCACTGTGTACTTTCTCTTGTTTCTATCTGTTACCAATCTTGAGAAACTCATACATACTCTGTTCACTGTTTCCCAGTGTTAGAGAAGTAGATTTCTTACTGTGAAGGTGCCGTTTTCACAGTGCTAAGTACTCCCAACTCTATCAACAATGTAGGTTTTACCAGTTTTCTAAGTATCTCTTATTTTCTTTTACTTATACTTGGAAATCTCTGTGTAAACCTCTGTAACTTTTCTATGTAGATGAATCACTGCTTACTTTCTCTTCTTTCTATCTGTTACCAATCTTGAGAAACTCATACAATCTCTGTTCACTGTCTCACGGACTTAGAGAACTAAATTTCTTTCGGCGAAAGTGCGGTTTTCACAGTGCTATCTACTCCCAGCTCTTTCCGCAATGTAGGTTTTACCGGTTTTCTAAGTCTCTCTTATTTTCTTTTACTTATACATGGAATTCTCTGTGTAAACTTGTGTAACTTCTCTAGGTAGATGAATCACTGTGTGCTTTCTCTTGTTTCTATCTGTTACCAATCTTGAGAAACTCATACATTTTCTCTTCACTGTTTCAGGGACTTAGAGAACTAAATTTCTTTCGGCGAAAGTGCTGTTTTCACAGTGCTAAGTACTGCCAACTCTATCAACAATGTAGGTTTTACCAGTTTTCTTAGTCTCTCTTATTTTCTTGTACTTATACTTGGAATTCTCTGTGTAAACCTCTGTAACTTTTCTAGGTAGATGAATCACTGCGTACTTTCTCTTCTTTCTATCTGTTAACAATCTTGAGAAACTCATACATTCTCTGTTCACTGTTTCACGGACTTAGAGAACTAAATTTCTTTCGGCGAAAGTGCTGTTTTCACAGTGCTAAGTACTCCCATCTCTATCAACAATGTAGGTTTTACCAGTTTTCTAAGTCTCTCTTAATTTCTTGTACTTATACTTGGAATTCTCTGTGTAAACCTCTGTAACTTTTCTAGGTAGATGTATCACTGCGTACTTTCTCTTCTTTCAATCTGTTACCAATCTTGAGAAACTCATACATTCCCTGTTCACTGTTTCCCAGTCTTAGAGAAGTAGATTTCTTTCTGCGAAAGTGCTGTTTTCACAGTGCTAAGTACTCCCAACTCTAACCACAACGTAGGTTTTGCCAGTTTTCTAAGTCTCTCTTATTTTCTTGTACTTATACTTGTAATTCTCTGTGTAAACCTCTGTAACTTTTCTAGGCAGATGAATCACTGCGTACTTTCTCTTGTTTCTATCTGTTACCAATCTTCAGAAACTCATACATTCTCTGTTCACGGTTTCCCAGTCTTAGAGAAGTAGATTTCTTTCTGCGAAAGTGCTGTTTTCACAGTGCTAAGTACTCCCAACTCTAACCACAACGTAGGTTTTGCCAGTTTTCTAAGTCTCTCTTATTTTCTTGTACTTATACTTGTAATTCTCTGTGTAAACCTCTGTAACTTTTCTAGGCAGATGAATCACTGCGTACTTTCTCTTGTTTCTATCTGTTACCAATCTTCAGAAACTCATACATTCTCTGTTCACGGTTTCCCAGTCTTAGAGAAGTAGATTTCTTTCTGCGAAAGTGCTGTTTTCACAGTGCTAAGTACTCCCAACTCTAACCACAATGTAGGTTTTACTAGTTTTCTAAGTCTCTCTTATTTTCTTGTACTTATACATGGAATTCTCTGTGTAAACTTCTTTAACATCTCTAGGTAGATGAATCACTGTGTACTTTCTCTTGTTTCTATCTGTTACCAATCTTGAGAAACTCATACATTCTCTGTTCACTGTTTCCCCGTGTTAGAGAAGTAGATTTCTTTCTGCGAAAGTGCTGTTTTCACAGTGCTAAGTACTCCCAACTCTATCCACAATGTAGGTTTTACCAGTTTTCTAAGTCTCTCTTATTTTCTTGTACTTATACTTGGAATTCTCTGTGTAAACCTCTGTAACTTTTCTAGGTAGATGAATCACTGTGTACTTTCTCTTGTTTCTATCTGTTACCAATCTTGAGAAACTCATACATTCTCTCTTCACTGTTTCACGGACTTAGAGAACTAAATTTCTTTCGGCGAAAGTGCTGTTTTCACACTGCTAAGTACTCCCAACTCTATCAACAATGTAGGTTTTACCAGTTTTCTAAGTCTCTCTTATTTTCTTGTACTTATACTTGGAATTCTCTGTGTAAACCTCTGTAACTTTTCTAGGTAGATGAATCACTGCGTACTTTCTCTTGTTTCTATCTGTTACCAATCTTCAGAAACTCATACATTCTCTGTTCACGGTTTCCCAGTCTTAGAGAAGTAGATTTCTTTCTGCGAAAGTGCTGTTTTCACAGTGCTAAGTACTCGAACTCTAACCACAATGTAGGTGTTACCAGTTTTCTAAGTCTCTCTTATTTTCTTGTACTTATACATGGAATTCTCTGTGTAAACTTCTTTAACATCTCTAGGTAGATGAATCACTGTCTACTTTCTCTTGTTTCTATCTGTTACCAATCTTGAGAAACTCATACATTCTCTCTTCACTGTTTCACGGATTTAGAGAACTAAATTTCTTTCGGCGAAAGTGCTGTTTTCACACTGCTAAGTACTCCCAACTCTATCAACAATGTAGGTTTTACCTGTTTTCTAAGTCTCTCTTATTTTCTTGTAC
Organism: Heterohyrax brucei; assembly: GCA_028571685.1. Taxonomy (NCBI): domain Eukaryota; kingdom Metazoa; phylum Chordata; class Mammalia; order Hyracoidea; family Procaviidae; genus Heterohyrax; species Heterohyrax brucei. Next base: position 113,034,803 of record CM053148.1, read on the forward strand.
TTATACTTGGAATTCTCTGTGTAAACCTCTGTAACTTTTCTAGGTAGATGAATCACTGTGTACTTTCTCTTGTTTCTATCTGTTACCAATCTTGAGAAACTCATACATTCTCTCTTCACTGTTTCACGGACTTAGAGAACTAAATTTCTTTCGGCGAAAGTGCTGTTTTCACACTGCTAAGTACTCCCAACTCTCTCAACAATGTAGGTTTTACCAGTTTTCTTAGTCTCTCTTATTTTCTTGTACTTATACTTGGAATTCTCTGTGTAAACCTCTGTAACTTTTCTAGGTAGATGAATCACTGCGTACTTTCTCTTCTTCCTGTCCGTTACCAATCTTGAGACACTCATACATTCTCTGTTCACTGTTTCCCAGTCTTAGAGAAGTAGATTTCTTTCTGCGAAAGTGCTGTTTTCACAGTGCTAAGTACTCCCAACTCTATCCACAATGTAGGTTTTAACCATTTTCTAAGTCTCTCTTATTTTCTTGTACTTATACTTGGAATTTTCTGTGTAAACCTCTGTAACTTTTCTAGGAAGGTGAATTACTGGGTACTTTCTCTTGTTTCTATCTGTTACCAATCTTGAGAAACTCATACATTCTCTGTTCACGGTTTCGTGGATTAGGGAACTAAATTTCTTTCGGCGCAAGTGCTGTTTTCACAGTGCTAAGTACTCCCAACTCTATCCACAATGTAGGTTTTTATCGTTTTCTAAGACTCTCTTATTTTCTTGTACTTATACTTGGAATTCTGTGTGTAAACCTCTGTAACTTTTCTAGGTAGGTGAATCACTGTGTACTTTCTCTTGTTTCTATCTGTTACCCATCTTGAGAAACTCATACATTCTCTGTTCACTGTTTCACGGACTTAGAGAACTAAATTTCTTTCGGCGCAAGTGCTGTTTTCACAGTGCTAAGTACTCCCCACTCTATCAACAATGTAGGTTTTACCAGTTTTCTAAGTCTCTCTTATTTTCTTGTACTTATACTTGGAATTCTCTGTGTAAACTTCTGTAACTTTTCTAGGTAGATGAATCACTGTGTACTTTCTCTTGTTTCTATCTGTTACCAATCTTGAGAAACTCATACATTCTCTGTTCACGGTTTCCCAGTGTTAGAGAAGTAGATTTCTTTCTGCGAAAGTGCTGTTTTCACAGTGCTAAGTACTCCCAACTCTATCAACAATGTAGGTTTTACCAGTTTTCTAAGTCTCTCTTATTTTCTTGTACTTATACTTGGAATTCTCTGTGTAAACCTGTGTAACTTTTCTAGGTAGATGAATCACTGCGTACTTTCTCTTCTTTCAATCTGTTACCAATCTTGAGAAACTCATACATTCCGTGTTCACTGTTTCCCAGTCTTAGAGAAGTAGATTTCTTTCTGCGAAAGTGCTGTTTTCACAGTGCTAAGTACTCCCAACTCTAACCACAATGTAGGTTTTACCAGTTTTCTAAGTCTCTCTTATTTTCTTGTACTTATACATGGAATTCTCTGTGTAAACTTCTTTAACATCTCTAGGTAGATGAATCACTGTGTACTTTCTCTTGTTTCTATCTGTTACCAATCTTGAGAAACTCATACATTCTCTGTTCACTGTTTCCCAGTGTTAGAGAAGTAGATTTCTTTCTGCGAAAGTGCTGTTTTCACAGTGCTAAGTACTCCCAACTCTATCCACAATGTAGGTTTTACCAATTTTCTAAGTCTCTCTTATTTTCTTGTACTTATACTTGGAATTCTCTGTGTAAACCTCTGTAACTTTTCTAGGAAGGTGAATTACTGGGTACTTTCTCTTGTTTCTATCTGTTACCAATCTTGAGAAACTCATACATTCTCTGTTCACTGTTTCGTGGACTTAGAGAACTAAATTTCTTTCAGCGCAAGTGCTGTTTTCACAGTGCTAAGTACTCCCAACTCTATCCACAATGTAGGTTTTAACCGTTTTCTAAGACTCTCTTATTTTCTTGTACTTATACTTGGAATTCTGTGTGTAAACCTCTGTAACTTTTCTAGGTAGGTGAATCACTGTGTACTTTCTCTTGTTTCTATCTGTTACCCATCTTGAGAAACTCATACATTCTCTGTTCACTGTTTCACGGTCTTAGAGAACTAAATTTCTTTCGGCGCAAGTGCTGTTTTCACAGTGCTAAGTACTCCTCACTCTATCAACAATGTAGATTTTAACAGTTTTCTAAGTCTCTCTTATTTTCTTGTACTTATACTTGGAATTCTGTGTGTAAACCTCTGTAACTTTTCTAGGTAGATGAATCACTGCGTACTTTCTCTTCTTTCAATCTGTTACCAATCTTGAGAAACTCATTCATTCCCTGTTCACTGTTTCCCAGTCTTAGAGAGGTAGATTTCTTTGTGCGAAAGTGCTGTTTTCACAGTGCTAAGTACTCCCAACTCTAACCACAATGTAGGTTTTGCCAGTTTTCTAAGTCTCTCTTATTTTCTTGTACTTATACTTGGAATTCTCTGTGTAAACCTCTGTAACTTTTCTAGGTAGATGAATCACTGCGTACTTTCTCTTGTTTCTATCTGTTACCAATCTTCAGAAACTCATACATTCTCTGTTCACGGTTTCCCAGTCTTAGAGAAGTAGATTTCTTTCTGCGAAAGTGCTGTTTTCACAGTGCTAAGTACTCCCAACTCTAACCACAATGTAGGTTTTACCAGTTTTCTAAGTCTCTCTTATTTTCTTGTACTTATACATGGAATTCTCTGTGTAAACTTCTTTAACATCTCTAGGTAGATGAATCACTGTGTACTTTCTCTTGTTTCTATCTGTTACCAATCTTGAGAAACGCATATATTCTCTCTTCACTGTTTCACGGACTTAGAGAACTAAATTTCTTTCGGCGAAAGTGCTGTTTTCACACTGCTAAGTACTCCCAACTCTATCAACAATGTAGGTTTTACCAGTTTTCTTAGTCTCTCTTACTTTCTTGTACTTATACTTGGAATTCTCTGTGTAAACCTCTGTAACTTTTCTAGGTAGATGAATCACTGCGTACTTTCTCTTCTTTCTATCCGTTACCAATCTTGAGAAACTCATACATTCTCTGTTCACTGTTTCCCAGTCTTAGAGAAGTAGATTTCTTTCTGCGAAAGTGCTGTTTTCACAGTGCTAAGTACTCCCAACTCTATCCACAATGTAGGTTTTAACCGTTTTCTAAGTCTGTCTTATTTTCTTGTAATTATACTTGGAATTCTCTGTGTAAACCTCTGTGACTTTTCTAGGAAGGTGAATTACTGGGTACTTTCTCTTGTTTCTATCTGTTACCAATCTTGAGAAACTCATACATTCACTGTTCACTGTTTCGTGGACTTAGAGAACTAAATTTCTTTCGGCGCAAGTGCTGTTTTCACAGTGCTAAGTACTCCCAACTCTATCCACAATGTAGGTTTTAACCGTTTTCTAAGACTCTCTTATTTTCTTGTACTTATACTTGGAATTCTCTGTGTAAACTTCTGTAACTTTTCTAGGTAGATGAATCACTGTGTACTTTCTCTTGTTTATATCTGTTACCAATCTTGAGAAACTCATACATTCTCTGTTCACTGTTTCCCAGTGTTAGAGAAGTAGATTTCTTTCTGCAAAAGTGCTGTTTTCACAGTGCTAACTACTCCCAACTCTATCCACAAAGTAGGTTTTACCAGTTTTCTAAGTCTCTCTTATTTTCTTGTACTTATACTTGGAATTCTCTGTGTAAACCTCTGTAACATTTCTAGGTAGATGAATCACTGCGTACTTTCTCTTCTTTCTATCTGTTACCAATCTTGAGAAACTCATACATTCTCTGTTCACTGTTTCACGGACTTAGAGAACTAAATTTCCTTCGGCGAAAGTGCTGTTTTCACAGTGCTAAGTACTCCCAACTCTATCTACAATGTAGGTTTTACCAGTTTTCTTAGTCTCTCTTATTTTCTTGTACTTATACTTGGAATTCTCTGTGTAAACCTCTGTAACTTTTCTAGGTAGATGAATCACTGCGTACTTTCTCTTCTTTCAATCTGTTACCAATCTTGAGAAACTCATTCATTCCCTGTTCACTGTTTCCCAGTCTTAGAGAGGTAGATTTCTTTCTGCGAAAGTGCTGTTTTCACAGTGCTAAGTACTCCCAACTCTAACCACAATGTAGGTTTTGCCAGTTTTCTAAGTCTCTCTTATTTTCTTGTACTTATACTTGGAATTCTCTGTGTAAACCTCTGTAACTTTTCTAGGAAGGTGAATTACTGGGTACTTTCTCTTGTTTCTATCTGTTACCAATCTTGAGAAACTCACACATTCTCTGTTCACTGTTTCGTGGACTTAGAGAACTAAATTTCTTTCGGCGCAAGTGCTGTTTTCACAGTGCTAAGTACTCCCAACTCTATCCACAGTGTAGGTTTTAACCATTTTCTAAGACTCTCTTATTTTCTTGTACTTATACTTGGAATTCTGTGTGTAAACCTCTGTAACTTTTCTAGGTAGGTGAATCACTGTGTACTTTCTCTTGTTTCTATCTATTTCCCATCTTGAGAAACTCATACATTCTCTGTTCACTGTTTCTCGGACTTAGAGAACTAAATTTCTTTCGGCGCAAGTGCTGTTTTCACAGTGCTAAGTACTGCCAACTCTATCAACAATGTAGGTTTTACCAGTTTTCTTAGTCTCTCTTATTTTCTTGTACTTATACTTGGAATTCTCTGTGTAAACCTCTGTGACTTTTCTAGGTAGATGAATCACTGCGTACTTTCTCTTCTTTCTATCTGTTACCAATCTTGAGAAACTCATACATTCTCTGTTCACTGTTTCACGGACTTAGAGAACTAAATTTCTTTCGGCGAAAGTGCTGTTTTCACAGTGCTAAGCACTCCCATCTCTATCAACAATGTAGGTTTTACCAGTTTTCTAAGTCTCTCTTATTTTCTTGTACATATACTTGGAATTCTCTGTGTAAACTTCTGTAAATTTTCTACGTAGATGAATCACTGCATACTTTCTCTTGTTTCTATCTGTTACCAATCTTGAGAAACTCATACGTTCTCTGTTCACTGTTTCCCAGTGTTAGAGAAGTAGATTTCTTTCTGCGAAAGTGCTGTTTTCACAGTGCTAAGTACTCCCAACTCTATCAACAATGTAGGTTTTACCAGTTTTCTAAGTCTCTCTTATTTTCTTGTACTTATACTTGGAATTCTCTGTGTAAACCTCTGTAACTTTTCTAGGTAGATGAATCACTGTGTACTTTCTCTTGTTTCTATCTGTTACCAATCTTGAGAAACTCATACATTCTCTCTTCACTGTTTCACGGACTTAGAGAACTAAATTTCTTTCGGCGAAAGTGCTGTTTTCACACTGCTAAGTACTCCCAACTCTATCAACAATGTAGGTTTTACCAGTTTTCTTAGTCTCTCTTATTTTCTTGTACTTATACTTGGAATTCTCTGTGTAAACCTCTGTAACTTTTCTAGGTAGATGAATCACTGCGTACTTTCTCTTCTTTGTATCCGTTACCAATCTTGAGAAACTCATACATTCTCTGTTCACTGTTTCCCAGTCTCAGAGAAGTAGATTTCTTTCTGCGAAAGTGCTGTTTTCACATTGCTAAGTACTCCCAACTCTATCCACAATGTAGGTTTTAACCGTTTTCTAAGTCTCTCTTATTTTCTTGTACTTATACTTGGAATTCTGTGTGTAAACCTCTGTAACTTTTCTAGGTAGGTGAATCACTGTGTACTTTCTCTTGTTTCTATCTGTTACCCATCTTGAGAAACTCATACATTCTCTGTTCACTGTTTCACGGACTTAGAGAACTAAATTTCTTTCGGCGCAAGTGCTGTTTTCACAGTGCTAAGTACTCCCAACTCTAACCACAATGTAGGTTTTGCCAGTTTTCTAAGTCTCTCTTATTGTCTTGTACTTATACTTGTAATTCTCTGTGTAAACCTCTGTAACTTTTCTAGGTAGATGAATCACTGCGTACTTTCTCTTCTTTCTATCTGTTACCAATCTTTAGAAACGCATACATTCTCTTTTCACGGTTTCCCAGTGTTAGAGAAGTAGATTTCTTTCTGCGAAAGTGCTGTTTTCACAGTGCTAAGTACTCCCAACTCTAACCACAATGTAGGTTTTACCACTTTTCTAAGTCTCTCTTATTTTCTTGTACTTATACATGGAATTCTCTGTGAAAACTTCTTTAACATCTCTAGGTAGATGAATCACTGTGTACTTTCTCTTGTTTCTATCTGTTACCAATCTTGAGAAACTCATACATTCTCTGTTCACTGTTTCACGGACTTAGAGAACTAAATTTCTTTCGGCGAAAGTGCTGTTTTCACAGTGCTAAGTACTCCCATCTCTATCAACAATGTAGGTTTTACCAGTTTTCTAAATCTCTCTTATTTTCTTGTACATATACTTGGAATTCTCTGTGTAAACTTCTGTAACTTTTCTACGTAGATGAATCACTGCGTACTTTCTCTTGTTTCTATCTGTTACCAATCTTGAGAAACTCATACATTCTCTGTTCACTGTTTCCCAGTGTTAGAGAAGTAGATTTCTTTCTGCAAAAGTGCTGTTTTCACAGTGCTAAGGACTCCCAACTCTATCAACAATGTAGGTTTTACCAGTTTTCTAAGTCTCTCTTATTTTCTTGTACTTATACTTGGAATTCTCTGTATAAACCTCTGTAACTTCTCTAGGTAGATGAATCACTGCGTACTTTCTCTTCTTTCTATCTGTTACCAATCTTGAGAAACTCATACATTCTCTGTTCACTGTTTCACGGACTTAGAGAACTAAATTTCTTTCGGCGAAAGTGCTGTTTTCACAGTGCTAAGTACTCCCAACTCTATCTACAATGTAGGTTTTACCAGTTTTCTTAGTCTCTCTTATTTTCTTGTACTTATACTTGGAATTCTCTCTGTAAACCTCTGTAACTTTTCTAGGTAGATGAATCACTGCGTACTTTCTCTTGTTTCTATCTGTTACCAATCTTGAGAAACTCATACATTCTCTGTTCACTGTTTCACGAACTTAGAGAACTAAATTTCTTTCGGCGAAAGTGCTGTTTTCACAGTGCTAAGTACTCCCAACTCTATCAACAATGTAGGATTTACCAGTTTTCTAAGTCTCTCTTATTTTCTTTTACTTATACTTGGAATTCTCTGTGTAAACCTCTGTCACTTTTCTAGGTAGATGAATTACTGCGTACTTTCTCTTCTTTCTATCTGTTACCAATCTTGAGAAACTCATACAATCTCTGTTCAGTGTTTCACGGACTTAGAGAACTAAATTTCTTTCGGCGAAAGTGCGGTTTTCACAGTGCTATCTACTCCCAGCTCTATCCGCAATGTAAGTTTTACCGGTTTTCTAAGTCTCTCTTATTTTCTTGTACTTATACATGGAATTCTCTGTGTAAACTTGTGTAACTTCTCTAGGTAGATGAATCACTGTGTACTTTCTCTTGTTTCTATCTGTTACCAATCTTGAGAAACTCATACATTCTCTCTTCACTGTTTCACGGACTTAGAGAACTAAATTTCTTTCGGCGAAAGTGCTGTTTTCACAGTGCTAAGTACTGCCAACTCTATCAACAATGTAGGTTTTACCAGTTTTCTTAGTCTCTCTTATTTTCTTGTACTTATACTTGGAATTCTCTGTGTAAACCTCTGTAACTTTTCTAGGTAGATGAATCACTGCGTACTTTCTCTTCTTTCTATCTGTTACCAATCTTGAGAAACTCATACATTCTCTGTTCACTGTTTCACGGACTTAGAGAACTAAATTTCTTTCGGCGAAAGTGCTGTTTTCACAGTGCTAAGCACTCCCATCTCTATCAACAATGTAGGTTTTACCAGTTTTCTAAGTCTCTCTTATTTTCTTGTACATATACTTGGAATTCTCTGTGTAAACTTCTGTAACTTTTCTACGTAGGTGAATCACTGCATACTTTCTCTTGTTTCTATCTGTTACCAATCTTGAGAAACTCATACGTTCTCTGTTCACTGTTTCCCAGTGTTAGAGAAGTAGATTTCTTTCTGCGAAAGTGCTGTTTTCACAGTGCTAAGTACTCCCAACTCTATCAACAATGTAGGTTTTACCAGTTTTCTAAGTCTCTCTTATTTTCTTGTACTTATACTTGAAATTCTCTGTGTAAACCTCTGTAACTTTTCTAGGTAGATGAATCACTGTGTACTTTCTCTTGTTTCTATCTGTTACCAATCTTGAGAAACTCATACATTCTCTCTTCACTGTTTCACGGACTTAGAGAACTAAATTTCTTCGGCGAAAGTGCTGTTTTCACACTGCTAAGTACTCCCAACTCTATCAACAATGTAGGTTTTACCAGTTTTCTTAGTCTCTCTTATTTTCTTGTACTTATACTTGGAATTCTCTGTGTAAACCTCTGTAACTTTTCTAGGTTGATGAATCACTGCGTACTTTCTCTTCTTTCTATCCGTTACCAATCTTGAGAAACTCATACATTCTCTGTTCACTGTTTCCCAGTCTCAGAGAAGTAGATTTCTTTCTGCGAAAGTGCTGTTTTCACAGTGCTAAGTACTCCCAACTCTATCCACAATGTAGGTTTTAACCGTTTTCTAAGTCTCTCTTATTTTCTTGTACTTATACTTGGAATTCTGTGTGTAAACCTCTGTAACTTTTCTAGGTAGGTGAATCACTGTGTACTTTCTCTTGTTTCTATCTGTTACCCATCTTGAGAAACTCATACATTCTCTGTTCAGTGTTTCACGGACTTAGAGAACTAAATTTCTTTCGGCGAAAGTGCTGTTTTCACAGTGCTAAGTACTCCCATCTCTATCAACAATGTAGGTTTTACCAGTTTTCTAAATCTCTCTTATTTTCTTGTACATATACTTGGAATTCTCTGTGTAAACTTCTGTAACTTTTCTACGTAGATGAATCACTGCGTACTTTCTCTTGTTTCTATCTGTTACCAATCTTGAGAAACTCATACATTCTCTGTTCACTGTTTCCCAGTGTTAGAGAAGTAGATTTCTTTCTGCAAAAGTGCTGTTTTCACAGTGCTAAGGACTCCCAACTCTATCAACAATGTAGGTTTTACCAGTTTTCTAAGTCTCTCTTATTTTCTTGTACTTATACTTGGAATTCTCTGTGTAAACCTCTGTAACTTCTCTAGGTAGATGAATCACTGCGTACTTTCTCTTCTTTCTATCTGTTACCAATCTTGAGAAACTCATACATTCTCTGTTCACTGTTTCACGGACTTAGAGAACTAAATTTCTTTCGGCGAAAGTGCTGTTTTCACAGTGCTAAGTACTCCCAACTCTATCTACAATGTAGGTTTTACCAGTTTTCTTAGTCTCTCTTATTTTCTTGTACTTATACTTGGAATTCTCTCTGTAAACCTCTGTAACTTTTCTAGGTAGATGAATCACTGCGTACTTTCTCTTGTTTCTATCTGTTACCAATCTTGAGAAACTCATACATTCTCTGTTCACTGTTTCACGAACTTAGAGAACTAAATTTCTTTCGGCGAAAGTGCTGTTTTCACAGTGCTAAGTACTCCCAACTCTATCAACAATGTAGGATTTACCAGTTTTCTAAGTCTCTCTTATTTTCTTTTACTTATACTTGGAATTCTCTGTGTAAACCTCTGTCACTTTTCTAGGTAGATGAATTACTGCGTACTTTCTCTTCTTTCTATCTGTTACCAATCTTGAGAAACTCATACAATCTCTGTTCAGTGTTTCACGGACTTAGAGAACTAAATTTCTTTCGGCGAAAGTGCGGTTTTCACAGTGCTATGTACTCCCAGCTCTATCCGCAATGTAAGTTTTACCGGTTTTCTAAGTCTCTCTTATTTTCTTGTACTTATACATGGAATTCTCTGTGTAAACTTGTGTAACTTCTCTAGGTAGATGAATCACTGTGTACTTTCTCTTGTTTCTATCTGTTACCAATCTTGAGAAACTCATACATTCTCTCTTCACTGTTTCACGGACTTAGAGAACTAAATTTCTTTCGGCGAAAGTGCTGTTTTCACACTGCTAAGTACTCCCAACTCTATCAACAATGTAGGTTTTACCAGTTTTCTTAGTCTCTCTTATTTTCTTGTACTTATACTTGGAATTCTCTGTGTAAACCTCTGTAACTTTTCTAGGTTGATGAATCACTGCGTACTTTCTCTTCTTTCTATCCGTTACCAATCTTGAGAAACTCATACATTCTCTGTTCACTGTTTCCCAGTCTCAGAGAAGTAGATTTCTTTCTGCGAAAGTGCTGTTTTCACAGTGCTAAGTACTCCCAACTCTATCCACAATGTAGGTTTTAACCGTTTTCTAAGTCTCTCTTATTTTCTTGTACTTATACTTGGAATTCTGTGTGTAAACCTCTGTAACTTTTCTAGGTAGGTGAATCACTGTGTACTTTCTCTTGTTTCTATCTGTTACCCATCTTGAGAAACTCATACATTCTCTGTTCAGTGTTTCACGGACTTAGAGAACTAAATTTCTTTCGGCGAAAGTGCTGTTTTCACAGTGCTAAGTACTCCCATCTCTATCAACAATGTAGGTTTTACCAGTTTTCTAAATCTCTCTTATTTTCTTGTACATATACTTGGAATTCTCTGTGTAAACTTCTGTAACTTTTCTACGTAGATGAATCACTGCGTACTTTCTCTTGTTTCTATCTGTTACCAATCTTGAGAAACTCATACATTCTCTGTTCACTGTTTCCCAGTGTTAGAGAAGTAGATTTCTTTCTGCAAAAGTGCTGTTTTCACAGTGCTAAGGACTCCCAACTCTATCAACAATGTAGGTTTTACCAGTTTTCTAAGTCTCTCTTATTTTCTTGTACTTATACTTGGAATTCTCTGTGTAAACCTCTGTAACTTCTCTAGGTAGATGAATCACTGCGTACTTTCTCTTCTTTCTATCTGTTACCAATCTTGAGAAACTCATACATTCTCTGTTCACTGTTTCACGGACTTAGAGAACTAAATTTCTTTCGGCGAAAGTGCTGTTTTCACAGTGCTAAGTACTCCCAACTCTATCTACAATGTAGGTTTTACCAGTTTTCTTAGTCTCTCTTATTTTCTTGTACTTATACTTGGAATTCTCTCTGTAAACCTCTGTAACTTTTCTAGGTAGATGAATCACTGCGTACTTTCTCTTGTTTCTATCTGTTACCAATCTTGAGAAACTCATACATTCTCTGTTCACTGTTTCACGAACTTAGAGAACTAAATTTCTTTCGGCGAAAGTGCTGTTTTCACAGTGCTAAGTACTCCCAACTCTATCAACAATGTAGGATTTACCAGTTTTCTAAGTCTCTCTTATTTTCTTTTACTTATACTTGGAATTCTCTGTGTAAACCTCTGTCACTTTTCTAGGTAGATGAATTACTGCGTACTTTCTCTTCTTTCTATCTGTTACCAATCTTGAGAAACTCATACAATCTCTGTTCAGTGTTTCACGGACTTAGAGAACTAAATTTCTTTCGGCGAAAGTGCGGTTTTCACAGTGCTATGTACTCCCAGCTCTATCCGCAATGTAAGTTTTACCGGTTTTCTAAGTCTCTCTTATTTTCTTGTACTTATACATGGAATTCTCTGTGTAAACTTGTGTAACTTCTCTAGGTAGATGAATCACTGTGTACTTTCTCTTGTTTCTATCTGTTACCAATCTTGAGAAACTCATACATTCTCTCTTCACTGTTTCACGGACTTAGAGAACTAAATTTCTTTCGGCGAAAGTGCTGTTTTCACAGTGCTAAGTACTGCCAACTCTATCAACAATGTAGGTTTTACCAGTTTTCTTAGTCTCTCTTATTTTCTTGTACTTATACTTGGAATTCTCTGTGTAAACCTCTGTAACTTTTCTAGGTAGATGAATCACTGCGTACTTTCTCTTCTTTCTATCTGTTACCAATCTTGAGAAACTCATACATTCTCTGTTCACTGTTTCACGGACTTAGAGAACTAAATTTCTTTCGGCGAAAGTGCTGTTTTCACAGTGCTAAGCACTCCCATCTCTATCAACAATGTAGGTTTTACCAGTTTTCTAAGTCTCTCTTATTTTCTTGTACATATACTTGGAATTCTCTGTGTAAACTTCTGTAACTTTTCTACGTAGGTGAATCACTGCATACTTTCTCTTGTTTCTATCTGTTACCAATCTTGAGAAACTCATACGTTCTCTGTTCACTGTTTCCCAGTGTTAGAGAAGTAGATTTCTTTCTGCGAAAGTGCTGTTTTCACAGTGCTAAGTACTCCCAACTCTATCAACAATGTAGGTTTTACCAGTTTTCTAAGTCTCTCTTATTTTCTTGTACTTATACTTGAAATTCTCTGTGTAAACCTCTGTAACTTTTCTAGGTAGATGAATCACTGTGTACTTTCTCTTGTTTCTATCTGTTACCAATCTTGAGAAACTCATACATTCTCTCTTCACTGTTTCACGGACTTAGAGAACTAAATTTCTTTCGGCGAAAGTGCTGTTTTCACACTGCTAAGTACTCCCAACTCTATCAACAATGTAGGTTTTACCAGTTTTCTTAGTCTCTCTTATTTTCTTGTACTTATACTTGGAATTCTCTGTGTAAACCTCTGTAACTTTTCTAGGTTGATGAATCACTGCGTACTTTCTCTTCTTTCTATCCGTTACCAATCTTGAGAAACTCATACATTCTCTGTTCACTGTTTCCCAGTCTCAGAGAAGTAGATTTCTTTCTGCGAAAGTGCTGTTTTCACAGTGCTAAGTACTCCCAACTCTATCCACAATGTAGGTTTTAACCGTTTTCTAAGTCTCTCTTATTTTCTTGTACTTATACTTGGAATTCTGTGTGTAAACCTCTGTAACTTTTCTAGGTAGGTGAATCACTGTGTACTTTCTCTTGTTTCTATCTGTTACCCATCTTGAGAAACTCATACATTCTCTGTTCACTGTTTCACGGACTTAGAGAACTAAATTTCTTTCGGCGCAAGTGCTGTTTTCACAGTGCTAAGTACTCCCAACTCTAACCACAATGTAGGTTTTGCCAGTTTTCTAAGTCTCTCTTATTGTCTTGTACTTATACTTGGAATTCTCTGTGTAAACCTCTGTAACTTTTCTAGGTAGATGAATCACTGCTTACTTTCTCTTGTTTCTATCTGTTACCAATCTTGAGAAACTCATACATTCTCTCTTCACGGTTTCCCAGTGTTAGAGAAGTAGATTTCTTTCTGCGAAAGTGCTGTTTTCACAGTGCTAAGTACTCCCAACTCTAACCACAATGTAGGTTTTACCACTTTTCTAAGTCTCTCTTATTTTCTTGTACTTATACATGGAATTCTCTGTGTAAACTTCTTTAACATCTCTAGGTAGATGAATCACTGTGTACTTTCTCTTGTTTCTATCTGTTACCAATCTCGAGAAACTCATACATTCTCTGTTCACTGTTTCCCAGTGTTAGAGAAGTAGATTTCTTTCTGCGAAAGTGCTGTTTTCACAGTGCTAAGTACTCCCAACTCTATCCACAATGTAGGTTTTACCAGTTTTCTAAGTCTCTCTTATTTTCTTGTACTTATACTTGGAATTCTCTGTGTAAACCTCTGTAACTTTTCTAGGTAGATGAATCACTGTGTACTTTCTCTTCTTTCTATCTGTTACCAATCTTGAGAAACTCATACGTTCTCTCTTCACTGTTTCACGGACTTAGAGAACTAAATTTCTTTCGGCGATAGTGCTGTTTTCACACTGCTAAGTACTCCCAACTCTATCAACAATGTAGGTTTTACCAGTTTTCTTAGTCTCTCTTATTTTCTTGTACTTATACTTGGAATTCTCTGTGTAAACCTCTGTAACTTTTCTAGGTTGATGAATCACTGCGTACTTTCTCTTCTTTCTATCCGTTACCAATCTTGAGAAACTCATACATTCTCTGTTCACGGTTTCCCAGTCTTAGAGAAGTAGATTTCTTTCTGCGAAAGTGCTGTTTTCACAGTGCTAAGTACTCCCAACTCTAACCACAATGTAGGTTTTACCAGTTTTCTAAGTCTCTCTTATTTTCTTGTACTTATACATGGAATTCTCTGTGTAAACTTCTTTAACATCTCTAGGTAGATGAATCACTGTGTACTTTCTCTTGTTTCTATCTGTTACCAATCTTGAGAAACTCATACATTCTCTGTTCACTGTTTCCCAGTGTTAGAGAAGTAGATTTCTTTCTGCGAAAGTGCTGTTTTCACAGTGCTAAGTACTCCCAACTCTATCCACAATGTAGGTTTTACCAGTTTTCTAAGTCTCTCTTATTTTCTTGTACTTATACTTGGAATTCTCTGTGTAAACCTCTGTAACTTTTCTAGGTAGATGAATCACTGTGTACTTTCTCTTGTTTCTATCTGTTACCAATCTTGAGAAACTCATACATTCTCTCTTCACTGTTTCACGGACTTAGAGAACTAAATTTCTTTCGGCGAAAGTGCTGTTTTCACACTGCTAAGTACTCCCAACTCTATCAACAATGTAGGTTTTACCAGTTTTCTTAGTCTCTCTTATTTTCTTGTACTTATACTTGGAATTCTCTGTGTAAACCTCTGTAACCTTTCTAGGTAGATGAATCACTGCGTACTTTCTCTTCTTTCTATCCGTTACCAATCTTGAGAAACTCATACATTCTCTGTTCACTGTTTCCCAGTCTTAGAGAAGTAGATTTCTTTCTGCGAAAGTGCTGTTTTCACAGTGCTAAGTACTCCCAACTCTATCCACAATGTAGGTTTTAACCGTTTTCTAAGTCTCTCTTATTTTCTTGTACTTATACTTGGAATTCTCTGTGTAAACCTCTGTAACTTTTCTAGGTAGATGAATCACTGCGTACTTTCTCTTCTTTCAATCTGTTACCAATCTTGAGAAACTCATACATTCCCTATTCACAGTTTCCAGTCTTAGAGAAGTAGATTTCTTTCTGCGAAAGTGCTGTTTTCACAGTGCTAAGTACTCCCAACTCTAACCACAATGTAGGTTTTACCAGTTTTCTAAGTCTCTCTTATTTTCTTGTACTTATACTTGGAATTCTCTGTGTAAACCTCTGTAACATTTCTAGGTAGATGAATCACTGCGTATTTTCTCTTCTTTCTATCTTTTACCGATCTTGAGAAACTCATACATTCTCTGTTCACTGTTTCACGGACTTAGAAAACTAAATTTCTTTCGGCGCAAGTGCTGTTTTCACAGTGCTAAGTACTCCCAACTCTATCTACAATGTAAGTTTTACCAGTTTTCTTAGTCTCTCTTATTTTCTTGTACTTATACTTGGAATTCTCTGTGTAAACCTCTGTAACTTTTCTAGGTAGATGAATCACTGCGTACCTTCTCTTCTTTCTATCTGTTACCAATCTTGAGAAACTCATACATTCTCTGTTCACTGTTTCACGGACTTAGAGAACTAAATTTCTTTCGGCGAAAGTGCTGTTTTCACAGTGCTAAGTACTCCCAACTCTATGAACAATGTAGGTTTTACCAGTTTTCTAAGTCTCTCTTATTTTCTTGTACTTATACTTGGAATTCTCTGTTTGAACCTCTGTAACTTTTCTATGTAGATCAATCACTGCGTACTTTCTCTTCTTTCTATCTGTTACCAATCTTGAGAAACTCATACAATCTCTGTTCACTGTTTCACGGACTTAGAGAACTAAATTTCTTTCTTCGAAAGTGCGGTTTTCACAGTGCTATCTACTCCCAGCTCTATCCGCAATGTAGGTTTTACCGGTTTTCTAAGTCTCTCTTATTATCTTGTACTTATACATGGAATTCTCTGTGTAAACTTGTGTAACTTCTCTAGGTAGATGAATCACTGTGTACTTTCTCTTGTTTCTATCTGTTACCAATCTTGAGAAACTCATACATTCTCTCTTCACTGTTTCAGGGACTTAGAGAACTAAATTTCTTTCGGCGAAAGTGCTGTTTTCACAGTGCTAAGTACTGCCAACTCTATCAACAATGTAGGTTTTACCAGTTTTCTTAGTGTCTCTTATTTTCTTGTACTTATACTTGGAATTCTCTGTGTAAACCTCTGTAACTTTTCTAGGTAGATGAATCACTGCGTACTTTCTCTTCTTTCTATCTGTTACCAATCTTGAGAAACTCATACATTCTCTGTTCACTGTTTCACGGACTTAGAGAACTAAATTTCTTTCGGCGAAAGTGCTGTTTTCACAGTGCTAAGCACTCCCATCTCTATCAACAATGTAGGTTTTACCAGTTTTCTAAGTCTCTCTTATTTTCTTGTACATATACTTGGAATTCTCTGTGTAAACTTCTGTAACTTTTCTACGTAGGTGAATCACTGCATACTTTCTCTTGTTTCTATCTGTTACCAATCTTGAGAAACTCATACGTTCTCTGTTCACTGTTTCCCAGTGTTAGAGAAGTAGATTTCTTTCTGCGAAAGTGCTGTTTTCACAGTGCTAAGTACTCCCAACTCTATCAACAATGTAGGTTTTACCAGTTTTCTAAGTCTCTCTTATTTTCTTGTACTTATACTTGAAATTCTCTGTGTAAACCTCTGTAACTTTTCTAGGTAGATGAATCACTGTGTACTTTCTTTTGTTTCTATCTGTTACCAATCTTGAGAAACTCATACATTCTCTCTTCACTGTTTCACGGACTTACAGAACTAAATTTCTTTCGGCGAAAGTGCTGTTTTCACACTGCTAAGTACTCCCAACTCTATCAACAATGTAGGTTTTACCAGTTTTCTTAGTCTCTCTTATTTTCTTGTACTTATACTTGGAATTCTCTGTGTAAACCTCTGTAACTTTTCTAGGTTGATGAATCACTGCGTACTTTCTCTTCTTTCTATCCGTTACCAATCTTGAGAAACTCATACATTCTCTGTTCACTGTTTCCCAGTCTCAGAGAAGTAGATTTCTTTCTGCGAAAGTGCTGTTTTCACAGTGCTAAGTACTCCCAACTCTATCCACAATGTAGGTTTTAACCGTTTTCTAAGTCTCTCTTATTTTCTTGTACTTATACTTGGAATTCTGTGTGTAAACCTCTGTAACTTTTCTAGGTAGGTGAATCACTGTGTACTTTCTCTTGTTTCTATCTGTTACCCATCTTGAGAAACTCATACATTCTCTGTTCACTGTTTCACGGACTTAGAGAACTAAATTTCTTTCGGCGCAAGTGCTGTTTTCACAGTGCTAAGTACTCCCAACTCTAACCACAATGTAGGTTTTGCCAGTTTTCTAAGTCTCTCTTATTGTCTTGTACTTATACTTGGAATTCTCTGTGTAAACCTCTGTAACTTTTCTAGGTAGATGAATCACTGCTTACTTTCTCTTGTTTCTATCTGTTACCAATCTTGAGAAACTCATACATTCTCTCTTCACGGTTTCCCAGTGTTAGAGAAGTAGATTTCTTTCTGCGAAAGTGCTGTTTTCACAGTGCTAAGTACTCCCAACTCTAACCACAATGTAGGTTTTACCACTTTTCTAAGTCTCTCTTATTTTCTTGTACTTATACATGGAATTCTCTGTGTAAACTTCTTTAACATCTCTAGGTAGATGAATCACTGTGTACTTTCTCTTGTTTCTATCTGTTACCAATCTCGAGAAACTCATACATTCTCTGTTCACTGTTTCCCAGTGTTAGAGAAGTAGATTTCTTTCTGCGAAAGTGCTGTTTTCACAGTGCTAAGTACTCCCAACTCTATCCACAATGTAGGTTTTACCAGTTTTCTAAGTCTCTCTTATTTTCTTGTACTTATACTTGGAATTCTCTGTGTAAACCTCTGTAACTTTTCTAGGTAGATGAATCACTGTGTACTTTCTCTTGTTTCTATCTGTTACCAATCTTGAGAAACTCATACATTCTCTCTTCACTGTTTCACGGACTTAGAGAACTAAATTTCTTTCGGCGATAGTGCTGTTTTCACACTGCTAAGTACTCCCAACTCTATCAACAATGTAGGTTTTACCAGTTTTCTTAGTCTCTCTTATTTTCTTGTACTTATACTTGGAATTCTCTGTGTAAACCTCTGTAACTTTTCTAGGTTGATGAATCACTGCGTACTTTCTCTTCTTTCTATCCGTTACCAATCTTGAGAAACTCATACATTCTCTGTTCACGGTTTCCCAGTCTTAGAGAAGTAGATTTCTTTCTGCGAAAGTGCTGTTTTCACAGTGCTAAGTACTCCCAACTCTAACCATAATGTAGGTTTTACCAGTTTTCTAAGTCTCTCTTATTTTCTTGTACTTATACATGGAATTCTCTGTGTAAACTTCTTTAACATCTCTAGGTAGATGAATCACTGTGTACTTTCTCTTGTTTCTATCTGTTACCAATCTTGAGAAACTCATACATTCTCTGTTCACTGTTTCCCAGTGTTAGAGAAGTAGATTTCTTTCTGCGAAAGTGCTGTTTTCACAGTGCTAAGTACTCCCAACTCTATCCACAATGTAGGTTTTACCAGTTTTCTAAGTCTCTCTTATTTTCTTGTACTTATACTTGGAATTCTCTGTGTAAACCTCTGTAACTTTTCTAGGTAGATGAATCACTGTGTACTTTCTCTTGTTTCTATCTGTTACCAATCTTGAGAAACTCATACATTCTCTCTTCACTGTTTCACGGACTTAGAGAACTAAATTTCTTTCGGCGAAAGTGCTGTTTTCACACTGCTAAGTACTCCCAACTCTATCAACAATGTAGGTTTTACCAGTTTTCTTAGTCTCTCTTATTTTCTTGTACTTATACTTGGAATTCTCTGTGTAAACCTCTGTAACCTTTCTAGGTAGATGAATCACTGCGTACTTTCTCTTGTTTCTATCCGTTACCAATCTTGAGAAACTCATACATTCTCTGTTCACTGTTTCCCAGTCTTAGAGAAGTAGATTTCTTTCTGCGAAAGTGCTGTTTTCACAGTGCTAAGTACTCCCAACTCTATCCACAATGTAGGTTTTAACCGTTTTCTAAGTCTCTCTTATTTTCTTGTACTTATACTTGGAATTCTCTGTGTAAACCTCTGTAACTTTTCTAGGTAGATGAATCACTGCGTACTTTCTCTTCTTTCAATCTGTTACCAATCTTGAGAAACTCATACATTCCCTATTCACAGTTTCCAGTCTTAGAGAAGTAGATTTCTTTCTGCGAAAGTGCTGTTTTCACAGTGCTAAGTACTCCCAACTCTAACCACAATGTAGGTTTTACCAGTTTTCTAAGTCTCTCTTATTTTCTTGTACTTGTACTTGGAATTCTCTGTGTAAACCTCTGTAACATTTCTAGGTAGATGAATCACTGCGTATTTTCTCTTCTTTCTATCTTTTACCGATCGTGAGAAACTCATACATTCTCTGTTCACTGTTTCACGGACTTAGAAAACTAAATTTCTTTCGGCGCAAGTGCTGTTTTCACAGTGCTAAGTACTCCCAACTCTATCTACAATGTAAGTTTTACCAGTTTTCTTAGTCTCTCTTATTTTCTTGTACTTATACTTGGAATTCTCTGTGTAAACCTCTGTAACTTTTCTAGGTAGATGAATCACTGCGTACCTTCTCTTCTTTCTATCTGTTACCAATCTTGAGAAACTCATACATTCTCTGTTCACTGTTTCACGGACTTAGAGAACTAAATTTCTTTCGGCGAAAGTGCTGTTTTCACAGTGCTAAGTACTCCCAACTCTATGAACAATGTAGGTTTTACCAGTTTTCTAAGTCTCTCTTATTTTCTTGTACTTATACTTGGAATTCTCTGTTTGAACCTCTGTAACTTTTCTATGTAGATCAATCACTGCGTACTTTCTCTTCTTTCTATCTGTTACCAATCTTGAGAAACTCATACAATCTCTGTTCACTGTTTCACGGACTTAGAGAACTAAATTTCTTTCTTCGAAAGTGCGGTTTTCACAGTGCTATCTACTCCCAGCTCTATCCGCAATGTAGGTTTTACCGGTTTTCTAAGTCTCTCTTATTATCTTGTACTTATACATGGAATTCTCTGTGTAAACTTGTGTAACTTCTCTAGGTAGATGAATCACTGTGTACTTTCTCTTGTTTCTATCTGTTACCAATCTTGAGAAACTCATACATTCTCTCTTCACTGTTTCAGGGACTTAGAGAACTAAATTTCTTTCGGCGAAAGTGCTGTTTTCACAGTGCTAAGTACTGCCAACTCTATCAACAATGTAGGTTTTACCAGTTTTCTTAGTGTCTCTTATTTTCTTGTACTTATACTTGGAATTCTCTGTGTAAACCTCTGTAACTTTTCTAGGTAGATGAATCACTGCGTACTTTCTCTTCTTTCAATCTGTTACCAGTCTTGAGAAACTCATACATTCCCTGTTCACTGTTTCCAGTCTTAGAGAAGTAGATTTCTTTCTGCGAGAGTGCTGTTTTCACAGTGCTAAGTACTCCCAACTCTAACCACAATGTAGGTTTTACCAGTTTTCTAAGTCTTTCTTATTTTCTTCTACTTATACTTGGAATTCTCTGTGTAAACTTCTTTAACATCTCTAGGTAGATGAATCACTGTGTACTTTCTGTTCTTTCTATCTGTTACCAATCTGGAGAAACTCATACATTCTCTGTTCACTGTTTCCCAGTGTTAGAGAAGTAGATTTCTTTCTGCGAAAGTGCTGTTTTCACAGTGCTAAATACTCCCAAATCTATCCACAATGTAGGTTTTACCAGTTTTCTAAGTCTCTCTTATTTTCTTGTACTTATACTTGGAATTCTCTGAGTAAACCTCTGTAACTTTTCTAGGTAGATGAATCACTGTGTACTTTCTCTTGTTTCTATCTGTTACCAATCTTGAGAAACTCATATATTCTCTCTTCACTGTTTCACGGACATAGAGAACTAAATTTCTCTCGGCGAAAGTGCTGTTTTCACACTGCTAAGTACTCCCAACTCTATCAACAATGTAGGTTTTACCAGTTTTCTTAGTCTCTCTTATTTTCTTGTACTTATACTTGGAATTCTCTGTGTAAACCTCTGTAACTTTTCTAGGTAGATGAATCACTGCGTACTTTCTCTTCTTTCTATCCGTTACCAATCTTGAGAAACTCATACATTCTCTGTTCACTGTTTCCCAGTCTTAAAGAAGTAGATTTCTTTCTGCGAAAGTGCTGTTTTCACAGTGCTAAGTACTCCCAACTCTATCCACAATGTAGGTTTTAACCGTTTTCTAAGTCTCTCTTCTTTTCTTGTACTTATACTTG
Source organism: Heterohyrax brucei (assembly GCA_028571685.1). NCBI lineage: Eukaryota > Metazoa > Chordata > Mammalia > Hyracoidea > Procaviidae > Heterohyrax > Heterohyrax brucei. Next base: position 113,055,963 of record CM053148.1, read on the forward strand.
GAATTCTCTGTGTAAACCTCTGTAACTTTTCTAGGAAGGTGAATTACTGTGTACTTTCTCTTGTTCTATCTGTTACCAATCTTGAGAAACTCATACATTCTCTGTTAACTGTTTCGTGGACTTAGAGAACTAAATTTCTTTCGGCGCAAGTGCTGTTTTCACAGTGCTAAATACTCCCAACTCTATCCACAATGTAGGTTTTAACCGTTTTCTAGGACTCTCTTATTTTCTTGTACTTATACTTGGAATTCTGTGTGTAAACCTCTGTAACTTTTCTAGGTAGGTGAATCACTGTGTACTTTCTCTTGTTTCTATCTGTTACCCATCTTGAGAAACTCATACATTCTCTGTTCACTGTTTCACGGACTTAGAGAACTAAATTTCTTTCGCCGCAAGTGCTGTTTTCACAGTGCTAAGTACTCCCCACTCTATCAACAATGTAGGTTTTACCAGTTTTCTAAGTCTCTCTTATTTTCTTGTACTTATACTTGGAATTCTCTGTGTAAACTTCTGTAACTTTTCTAGGTAGATGAATCACTGTGTACTTTCTCTTGTTTCTATCTGTTACCAATCTTGAGAAACTCATACATTCTCTGTTCACTGTTTCCCAGTGTTAGAGAAGTAGATTTCTTTCTGCGAAAGTGCTGTTTTCACAGTGCTCATTACTCCCAACTCTATCCACAATGTAGGTTTTACCAGTTTTCTAAGTCTCTCTTATTTTCTTGTACTTATACATGGAATTCTCTGTGTAAACCTCTGTAACTTTTCTAGGTAGATGAATCACTGCGTACTTTCTCTTCTTTCTATCTGTTACCAATCTTGAGAAACTCATACATTCTCTGTTCACTGTTTCACGGACTTAGAGAACTAAATTTCTTTCGGTGAAAGTGCTGTTTTCACAGTGCTAAGTACTCCCATCTCTATCAACAATGTAGGTTTTACCAGTTTTCTAAGTCTCTCTTATTTTCTTGTACATATACTTGGAATTCTCTGTGTAAACTTCTGTAACTTTTCTACGTAGATGAATCACTGCGTACTTTCTCTTGTTTCTATCTGTTACCAATCTTGAGAAACTCATACATTCTCTGTTCAGTGTTTCCCAGTGTTAGAGAAGTAGATTTCTTTCTGCGAAAGTGCTGTTTTCACAGTGCTAAGTACTCCCAACTCTATCAACAATGTAGGTTTTACCAGTTTTCTAAGTCTCTCTTATTTTCTTGTACTTATACTTGGAATTCTCTGTGTAAACCTCTGTAACTTTTCTAGGTAGATGAATCACTGCGTACTTTCTCTTCTTTCTATCTGTTACCAATCTTGAGAAACTCATCCATTCTCTGTTCACTGTTTCACGGACTTAGAGAACTAAATTTCTTTCGGAGAAAGTGCTGTTTTCACAGTGCTAAGTACTCCCAACTCTATCTACAATGTAGGTTTTACCAGTTTTCTTAGTCTCTCTTATTTTCTTGTACTTATACTTGGAATTCTCTGTGTAAACCTCTGTAACTTTTCTAGGTAGATGAATCACTGCGTATTTTCTCTTGTTTCTATCTGTTACCAATCTTGAGAAACTCATACAATCTCTGTTCACTGTTTCACGGACTTAGAGAACTAAATTTCTTTCGGCGAAAGTGCGGTTTTCACAGTGCTATCTACTCCCAGCTCTATCCGCAAGGTAGGTTTTACCGGTTTTCTAAGTCTCTCTTATTTTCTTGTACTTATACATGGAATTCTCTGTGTAAACTTGTGTAACTTTTCTAGGTAGATGAATCACTGTGTACTTTCTCTTGTTTCTATCTGTTACCAATCTTGAGAAACTCATACATTCTCTCTTCACTGTTTCACGGACTTAGAGAACTAAATTTCTTTCGGCGAAAGTGCTGTTTTCACAGTGCTAAGTACTGCCAACTCTATCAACAATGTAGGTTTTACCAGTTTTCTTAGTCTCTCTTATTTTCTTGTACTTATACTTGGAATTCTCTGTCTAAACCTCTGTAACTTTTCTAGGTAGATGAATCACTGCGTACTTTCTCTTCTTTCTATCTGTTACCAATCTTGAGAAACTCATACATTCTCTGTTCACTGTTTCACGGACTTAGAGAACTAAATTTCTTTCGGCGAAAGTGCTGTTTTCACAGTGCTAAGCACTCCCATCTCTATCAACAATGTAGGTTTTACCAGTTTTCTAAATCTCTCTTATTTTCTTGTACATATACTTGGAATTCTCTGTGTAAACTTCTGTAACTTTTCTACGTACATGAATCACTGCGTACTTTCTCTTGTTTCTATCTGTTACCAATCTTGAGAAACTCATACGTTCTCTGTTCACTGTTTCCCAGTGTTAGAGAAGTAGATTTCTTTCTGCGAAAGAGCTGTTTTCACAGTGCTAAGTACTCCCAACTCTATCAACAATGTATGTTTTACCAGTTTTCTAAGTCTCTCTTATTTTCTTGTACTTATACTTGGAATTCTCTGTGTAAACCTCTGTAACTTTTCTAGGTAGATGAATCACTGTGTACTTTCTCTTGTTTCTATCTGTTACCAATCTTGAGAAACTCATACATTCTCTGTTCACTGTTTCCCAGTGTTAGAGAAGTAGATTTCTTTCTGCGAAAGTGCTGTTTTCACAGTGCTAAGTACTCCCAACTCTATCCACAATGTAGGTTTTACCAGTTTTCTAAGTCTCTCTTATTTTCTTGTACTTATACTTGGAATTCTCTGTGTAAACCTCTGTAACTTTTCTAGGTAGATGAATCACTGTGTACTTTCTCTTGTTTCTATCTGTTACCCATCTTGAGAAACTCATACATTCTCTGTTCACTGTTTCACGGACTTAGAGAACTAAATTTCTTTCAGCGCAAGTGCTGTTTTCACAGTGCTAAGTACTCCCCAATCTATCAACAATGTAGGTTTTACCAGTTTTCTAAGTCTCTCTTATTTTCTTGTACTTATACTTGGAATTCTCTGTGTAAACTTCTGTAACTTTTCTAGGTAGATGAATCACTGTGTACTTTCTCTTGTTTCTATCTGTTACCAATCTTGAGAAACTCATACATTCTCTGTTCACTGTTTCCCAGTGTTAGAGAAGTAGATTTCTTTCTGCGAAAGTGCTGTTTTCACAGTGCTCACTACTCCCAACTCTATCCACAATGTAGGTTTTACCAGTTTTCTAAGTCTCTCTTATTTTCTTGTACTTATACTTGGAATTCTCTGTGTAAACCTCTGTAACATTTCTAGGTAGATGAATCACTGCGTACTTTCTCTTCTTTCTATCTGTTACCCATCTTGAGAAACTCATACAATCTCTGTTCACTGTTTGATGGACTTAGAGAACTAAATTTCTTTCGGCGAAAGTGCGGTTTTCACAGTGCTATCTACTCCCAGCTCTATCCGCAATGTAGGTTTTACCGGTTTTCTAAGTCTCTCTTATTTTCTTGTACTTATACATGGAATTCTCTGTGTAAACTTGTGTAACTTCTCTAGGTAGATGAATCACTGTGTACTTTCTCTTGTTTCTATCTGTTACCAATCTTGAGAAACTCATACATTCTCTCTTCACTGTTTCACGGACTTAGAGAACTAAATTTCTTTCGGCGAAAGTGCTGTTTTCACAGTGCTAAGTACTGCCAACTCTATCAACAATGTATGTTTTACCAGGTTTCTTAGTCTCTCTTATTTTCTTGTACTTATACTTGGAATTCTCTGTGTAAACCTCTGTAACTTTTCTAGGTAGATGAATCACTGCGTACTTTCTCTTCTTTCTATCTGTTACCAATCTTGAGAAACTCATATATTCTCTGTTCACTGTTTCACGGACTTAGAGAACTAAATTTCTTTCGGCGAAAGTGCTGTTTTCACAGTGCTAAGCACTCCCATCTCTATCAACAATGTAGGTTTTACCAGTTTTCTAAGTCTCTCTTATTTTCTTGTACATATACTTGGAATTCTCTGTGTAAACTTCTGTAACTTTTCTACGTAGATGAATCACTGCGTACTTTCTGTTCTTTCTATCTGTTACCAATCTTGAGAAACTCATACGTTCTCTGTTCACTGTTTCCCAGTGTTAGAGAAGTAGATTTCTTTCTGCGAAAGTGCTGTTTTCACAGTGCTAAGTACTCCCAACTCTATCAACAATGTAGGTTTTACCAGTTTTCTAAGTCTCTCTTATTTTCTTGTACTTATACTTGGAATTCTCTGTGTAAACCTCTGTAACTTTTCTAGGTAGATGAATCACTGCGTACTTTCTCTTCTTTGTATCTGTTACCAATCTTGAGAAACTCATACATTCTGTGTTCACTGTTTCACGGACTTAGAGAACTAAATTTCTTTCGGCGAAAGTGCTGTTTTCACACTGCTAAGTACTCCCAACTCTATCAACAATGTAGGTTTTACCAGTTTTCTTAGTCTCTCTTATTTTCTTGTACTTATACTTGGAATTCTCTGTGTAAACCTCTGTAACTTTTCTAGGTAGATGAATCACTGCGTACTTTCTCTTCTTTCCATCCGTTACCAATCTTGAGAAACTCATACATTCTCTGTTCACTGTTTCCCAGTCTCAGAGAAGTAGATTTCTTTCTGCGAAAGTGCTGTTTTCACAGTGCTAAGTACTCCCAACTCTATCCACAATGTAGGTTTTAACCGTTTTCTAAGTCTCTCTTATTTTCTTGTACTTGTACTGGAATTCTGTGTGTAAACCTCTGTAACTTTTCTAGGTAGGTGAATCACTGTGTACTTTCTCTTGTTTCTATCTGTTACCCATCTTGAGAAACTCATACATTCTCTGTTCACTGTTTCACGGACTTAGAGAACTAAATTTCTTTCGGCGCAAGTGCTGTTTTCACAGTGCTAAGTACTCCCCACTCTATCAAAAATGTAGGTTTTACCAGTTTTCTAAGTCTCTCTTATTTTCTTGTACTTATACTTGGAATTCTCTGTGTAAACTTCTGTAACTTTTCTAGGTAGATGAATCACTGTGTACTTTCTCTTGTTTCTATCTGTTACCCATCTTGAGAAACTCATACATTCTCTGTTCACTGTTTCCCAGTGTTAGAGAAGTAGATTTCTTTCTGCGAAACTGCTGTTTTCACAGTGCTAAGTACTCCCAACTCTATCCACAATGTAGGTTTTACCAGGTTTCTAAGTCTCTCTTATTTTCTTGTATTTATACATGGAATTCTCTGTGTAAACTTCTGTAACGTCCCTAGGTAGATGAATCACTGTGTACTTTCTCTTGTTTCTATCTGTTACCAATCTTGAGAAACTCATACATTCTCTGTTCACTGTTTCACGGACTTAGAGAACTAAATTTCTTTCGGCGAAAGTGCTGTTTTCACAGTGCTAAGTACTCCCATCTCTATCCGCAATGTAGGTTTTACCAGTTTTCTAAGTCTCTCTTATTTTCTTGTACTTATACGTGGAATTCTCTGTGTAAACTTGTGTAACTTCTAGGTAGATGAATCACTGTGTACTTTCTCTTGTTTCTATCTGTTACCAATCTTGAGAAACTCATACATTCTCTCTTCACTGTTTCACGGACTTAGAGAACTAAATTTCTTTCGGCGAAAGTGCTGTTTTCACAGTGCTAAGTACTGCCAACTCTATCAACAATGTAGGTTTTACCAGTTTTCTTAGTCTCTCTTATTTTCTTGTACTTATACTTGGAATTCTCTGTGTAAACCTCTGTAACTTTTCTAGGTAGATGAATCACTGCGTACTTTCTCTTCTTTCTATCTGTTACCAATCTTGAGAAACTCATACATTCTCGGTTCACTGATTCACGGACTTAGAGAACTAAATTTCTTTCGGCAAAAGCGCTGTTTTCACAGTGCTAAGTACTCCCAACTCTATCAACAATGTAGGTTTTACCAGTATTCTAAGTCTCTCTTATTTTCTTGTACTTATACTTAGAATTCTCTGTGTAAACTTCTGTAACTTTTCTAGGTAGATGAATCACTGTGTACTTTCTCTTGTTTCTATCTGTTACCAATCTTGAGAAACTCATACATTCTCTGTTCACTGTTTCCCAGTGTTAGAGAAGTAGATTTCTTTCTGCGAAATAGCTGATTTCACAGTGCTAAGTACTCCCAACTCTATCCACAATATAGGTTTTGCCAGTTTTCTAAGTCTCTCTTATTTTCTTGTACTTATACATGGAATTCTGTGTGTAAACTTGTTTAACTTCTCTAGGTAGATGAATCACTGTGTACTTTCCCTTGTTTCTATCTGTTACCAATCTTGAGAAACTCATACATTCTCTGTTCACTGTTTCCCAGTCTTAGAGAAGTAGATTTCTTTCTGCGAAAGTGCTGTTTTCACAGTGCTAAGTACTCCCAACTCTAACCACAATGTTGGTTTTACCAGTTTTCTAAGTCTCTCTTATTTTCTTGTACTTATACTTGCAATTCTCTGTGTAAACCTCTGTAACTTTTCTAGGTAGACGAATCACTGTGTACTTTCTCTCGTTTCTATCTGCTACCAATCTTGAGAAACTCATACATTCTCTCTTCACTGTTTCACGGACTTAGAGAACTAAATTTCTTTTGGCGAAAGTGCTGTTTTCACAGTGCTAAGTACTCCTAACTCTATCAACAATGTAGGTTTTACCAGTTTTCTTAGTCTCTCTTATTTTCTTGTACTTATACTTGGAATTCTCTGTGTAAACCTCTGTAACTTTTCTAGGTAGATGAATCACTGTGTACTTTCTCTCGTTTCTATCTGTTACCAATCTTGAGAAACTCATACGTTCTCTCTTCACTGTTTCACGGACTTAGAGAACTAAATTTCTTTCGGCGAAAGTGCTGTTTTCACAGTGCTAAGTACTCCCAACTCTATCAACAATGTAGGTTTTACCAGTTTTCTAAGTCTCTCTTATCTTCTTGTACTTATACTTGGAATTCTCTGTGTAAACTTCTGTAACTTTTCTAGGTAGATGAATCACTGTGTACTTTCTCTTGTTTCTATCTGTTACCAATCTTGAGAAATTCATACATTCTCTGTTCACTGTTTCCCAGTGTTAGAGAAGTAGATTTCTTTCTGCGAAAGTGCTGTTTTCACAGTGCTAAGTACTCCCAACTCTAACCACAATGTAGGTTTTGCCAGTTTTCTAAGTTTCTCTTATTTTCTTGTACTTATACTTGGAATTCTCTGTGTAAACCTCTGTAACTTTTCTAGGTAGATGAATCACTGCGTACTTTCTCTTGTTTCTATCTGTTACCAATCTTGAGAAACTCATACATTCTCTGTACACTGTTTCCCAGTGTTAGAGAAGTAGATTTCTTTCTGCGAAAGTGCTGTTTTCACAGTGCTAACTACTCCCAACTCTATCCACAATGTAGGTTTTACCAGTTTTCTAAGTCTCTCTTATTTTCTTGTACTTATACTTGGAATTCTCTGTGTAAACCTCTGTAACTTTTCTAGGTAGATGAATCACTGTGTACTTTCTCTTGTTTCTATCTGTTACCAATCTTGAGAAACTCATACATTGTCTCTTCACTCTTTCACGGACTTATAGAACTAAATTTCTTTCAGCGAAAGTGCTGTTTTCACAGTGCTAAGTACTCCCAACTCTATCCACAATGTAGTTTTTACCAGTTTTCTTAGTCTCTCTTATTTTCTTGTACTTATACTTGGAATTCTCTGTGTAAACCTCTGTAACTTTTCTAGGTAGATGAATCACTGCGTACTTTCTCTTCTTTCTATCTGTTACCAATCTTGAGACACTCATACATTCTCTGTTCACTGTTTCACGGACTTAGAGAACTAAATTTATTTCGGCGATAGTGCTGTTTTCACAGTGCTAAGTACTCCCAACTCTATCAACAATGTAGGTTTTACCAGTTTTCTAAGTCACTCTTATTTTCTTGTACTTATACTTGGAATTCTCTGTGTAAACCTCCGTAACTTTTCTACGTAGATGAATCACTGCGTACTTTCTCTTCTTTCTATCTGTTACCAATCTTGAGAAATTCATACATTCTCTGTTCACTGTTTCACGGACTTAGAGAACTAAATTTCTTTCGGCAAAAGTGCTGTTTTCACAGTGCTAAGTACTCCAAGCTCTATCCACAAAGTAGGTTTTACCAGTTTTGTAAGTCTCTCTTATTTTCTTGTACTTGTACATGGAATTCTCTGTGTAAACTTGTGTAACTTCTCTAGGTAGATGAATCACTGTGTACTTTCTCTGGTTTCTATCTGTTACCAATCTTGAGAAACTCATACATTCTCTCTTCACTGTTTCACGGACTTAGAGAACTAAATTTCTTTCGGCAAAAGTGCTGTTTTCACAGTGCTAAGTACTGCCAACTCTATCAACAATGTAGGTTTTATCAGTTTTCTTAGTCTCTCTTATTTTCTTGTACTTATACTTGGAATTCTCTGTGTAAACCTCTGTAACCTTTCTAGGTAGATGAATCACTGCGTACTTTCTCTTCTTTCTATCTGTTACCAATCTTGAGAAACTCATACATTCTCTGTCCACTGATTCACGGACTTAGAGAACTAAATTTCTTTCGGCGAAAGTGCTGTTTTCACAGTGCTAAGTACTCCCAACTCTATCAACAATGTAGGTTTTACCAGTTTTCTAAGTCTCTCTTATTTTCTTGTACTTATACTTGGAATTCTCTGTGTAAACTTCTGTAACTTTTCTAGGTAGATGAATCACTGTGTACTTTCTCTTGTTTCTATCTGTTACCAATCTTGAGAAACTCATACATTCTCTGGTCACTGTTTCCCAGTGTTAGAGAAGTAGATTTCTTTCTGCGAAAGAGCTGTTTTCACAGTGCTAAGTACTCCCAACTCTATCCACAATGTAGGTTTTGCCAGTTTTCTAAGTGTCTCTTCTTTTCTTGTACTTATACATGGAATTCCCTGTGTAAACTTCTTTAACTTCTCTAGGTAGATGAATCACTGTGTACTTTCCCTTGTTTCTATCTGTTACCAATCTTGCGAAACTCATACATTCTTTGTTCACTGTTTCCCAGTGTTAGAGAAGTAGATTTCTTTCTGTGAAAGTGCTGTTTTCACATTGCTAAGTACTCCCAACTCTATCAACAATGTAGGTATTACCAGTTTTCTAAGTCTCTCTTATTTTCTTGTACTTATACTTGGAATTCTCTGTGTAAACTTCTGTAACTTTTCTAGGTAGATGAATCACTGTGTACTTTCTCTTGTTTCTATCTGTTACCAATCTTGAGAAACTCATACATTCTCTGTTCACTGTTTCCCAGTGTTAGAGAAGTAGATTTCTTTCTGCGTAAGTGCTGTTTTCACAGTGCTAAGTACTCCCAACTCTAACCACAATGTAGGTTTTGCCAGTTTTCTAAGTCTCTCTTATTTTCTTGTATTTATACATGGAATTCTCTGTGTAAACTTCTGTAACGTCCCTAGGTAGATGAATCACTGTGTACTTTCTCTTGTTTCTATCTGTTACCAATCTTGAGAAACTCATACATTCTCTGTTCACTGTTTCACGGACTTAGAGAACTAAATTTCTTTCGGCGAAAGTGCTGTTTTCACAGTGCTAAGTACTCCCATCACTATCCGCAATGTAGGTTTTACCAGTTTTCTAAGTCTCTCTTATTTTCTTGTACTTATACATGGAATTCTCTGTGTAAACTTGTGTAACTTCTCTAGGTAGATGAATCACTGTGTACTTTCTCTTGTTTCTATCTGTTACCAATCTTGAGAAACTCATACATTCTCTCTTCACTGTTTCACGGACTTAGAGAACTAAATTTCTTTCGGCGAAAGTGCTGTTTTCACAGTGCTAAGTACTGCCAACTCTATCAACAATGTAGTTTTTACCAGTTTTCTTAGTCTCTCTTATTTTCTTGTACTTATACTTGGAATTCTCTGTGTAAACCTCTGTAACTTTTCTAGGTAGATGAATCACTGCGTACTTTCTCTTCTTTCTATCTGTTACCAATCTTGAGAAACTCATACATTCTCGGTTCACTGATTCACGGACTTAGATAACTAAATTTCTTTCGGCAAAAGCGCTGTTTTCACAGTGCTAAGTACTCCCAACTCTATCAACAATGTAGGTTTTACCAGTTTTCTAAGTCTCTCTTATTTTCTTGTACTTATACTTGGAATTCTCTGTGTAAACTTCTGTAACTTTTCTAGGTAGATGAATCACTGTGTACTTTCTCTTGTTTCTATCTGTTACCAATCTTGAGAAACTCATACATTCTCTGTTCACTGTTTCCCAGTGTTAGAGAAGTAGATTTCTTTCTGCGAAAGAGCTGATTTCACAGTGCTAAGTACTCCCAACTCTATCCACAATATAGGTTTTGCCAGTTTTCTAAGTCTCTCTTATTTTCTTGTACTTATACATGGAATTCTGTGTGTAAACTTGTTTAAGTTCTCTAGGTAGATGAATCGCTGTGTACTTTCCCTTGTTTCTATCTGTTACTAATCTTGAGAAACTCATACATTCTTTGTTGACTGTTTCCCAGTGTTAGAGAAGTAGATTTCTTTCTGCGAAAGTGCTGTTTTCACAGTGCTAAGTACTCCCAACTCTAACCACAATGTTGGTTTTACCAGTTTTCTAAGTCTCTCTTATTTTCTTGTACTTATACTTGCAATTCTCTGTGTAAACCTCTGTAACTTTTCTAGGTAGACGAATCACTGTGTACTTTCTCTCGTTTCTATCTGCTACCAATCTTGAGAAACTCATACATTCTCTCTTCACTGTTTCACGGACTTAGAGAACTAAATTTCTTTTGGCGAAAGTGCTGTTTTCACAGTGCTAAGTACTCCTAACTCTATCAACAATGTAGGTTTTACCAGTTTTCTTAGTCTCTCTTATTTTCTTGTACTTATACTTGGAATTCTCTGTGTAAACCTCTGTAACTTTTCTAGGTAGATGAATCACTGTGTACTTTCTCTCGTTTCTATCTGTTACCAATCTTGAGAAACTCATACGTTCTCTCTTCACTGTTTCACGGACTTAGAGAACTAAATTTCTTTCGGCGAAAGTGCTGTTTTCACAGTGCTAAGTACTCCCAACTCTATCAACAATGTAGGTTTTACCAGTTTTCTAAGTCTCTCTTATCTTCTTGTACTTATACTTGGAATTCTCTGTGTAAACTTCTGTAACTTTTCTAGGTAGATGAATCACTGTGTACTTTCTCTTGTTTCTATCTGTTACCAATCTTGAGAAATTCATACATTCTCTGTTCACTGTTTCCCAGTGTTAGAGAAGTAGATTTCTTTCTGCGAAAGTGCTGTTTTCACAGTGCTAAGTACTCCCAACTCTAACCACAATGTAGGTTTTGCCAGTTTTCTAAGTTTCTCTTATTTTCTTGTACTTATACTTGGAATTCTCTGTGTAAACCTCTGTAACTTTTCTAGGTAGATGAATCACTGCGTACTTTCTCTTGTTTCTATCTGTTACCAATCTTGAGAAACTCATACATTCTCTGTTCACTGTTTCCCAGTGTTAGAGAAGTAGATTTCTTTCTGCGAAAGTGCTGTTTTCACAGTGCTAACTACTCCCAACTCTATCCACAATGTAGGTTTTACCAGTTTTCTAAGTCTCTCTTATTTTCTTGTACTTATACTTGGAATTCTCTGTGTAAACCTCTGTAACTTTTCTAGGTAGATGAATCACTGTGTACTTTCTCTTGTTTCTATCTGTTACCAATCTTGAGAAACTCATACATTGTCTCTTCACTGTTTCACGGACTTATAGAACTAAATTTCTTTCAGCGAAAGTGCTGTTTTCACAGTGCTAAGTACTCCCAACTCTATCCACAATGTAGTTTTTACCACTTTTCTTAGTCTCTCTTATTTTCTTGTACTTATACTTGGAATTCTCTGTGTAAACCTCTGTAACTTTTCTAGGTAGATGAATCACTGCGTACTTTCTCTTCTTTCTATCTGTTACCAATCTTGAGAAATTCATACATTCTCTGTTCACTGTTTCACGGACTTAGAGAACTAAATTTCTTTCGGCGAAAGTGCTGTTTTCACAGTGCTAAGTACTCCAAGCTCTATCCACAAAGTAGGTTTTACCAGTTTTGTAAGTCTCTCTTATTTTCTTGTACTTGTACATGGAATTCTCTGTGTAAACTTGTGTAACTTCTCTAGGTAGATGAATCACTGTGTACTTTCTCTGGTTTCTATCTGTTACCAATCTTGAGAAACTCATACATTCTCTGTTCACTGTTTCCCAGTGGTAGAGAAGTAGATTTCTTTCTGCGAATGTGCTTTTTTCACAGTGCTAACTACTCCCAACTCTATCCACAATGTAGGTTTTACCAGTTTTCTAAGTCTCTCTTATTTTCTTGTACTTATACTTGGAATTCTCTGTGTAAACCTCTGTAACATTTCTAGGTAGATGAATCACTGCGTACTTTCTCTTCTTTGTATCTGTTACCAATCTTGAGAAACTCATACATTCTCTGTTCACTGTTTCACGGACTTGGAGAACTAAATTTCTTTCGGCGAAAGTGCTGTTTTCACAGTGCTAAGTACTCCCAACTCTATCTACAATGTAGGTTTTACCAGTTTTCTTAGTCTCTCTTATTTTCTTGTACTTATACATGGAATTCTCTGTGTAAACTTGTGTAACTTCTCTAGGTAGATAAATCACTGTGTACTTTCTCTGGTTTCTATCTGTTACCAATCTTGAGAAACTCATACATTCTCTCTTCACTGTTTCACGGACTTAGAGAACTAAATTTCTTTCGGCGAAAGTGCTGTTTTCACAGTGCTAAGTACTGCCAACTCTATCAACAATGTAGGTTTTATCAGTTTTCTTAGTCTCTCTTATTTTCTTGTACTTATACTTGGAATTCTCTGTGTAAACCTCTGTAACCTTTCTAGGTAGATGAATCACTGCGTACTTTCTCTTCTTTCTATCTGTTACCAATCTTGAAAAACTCATACATTCTCTGTCCACTGATTCACGGACTTAGAGAACTAAATTTCTTTCGGCGAAAGTGCTGTTTTCACAGTGCTAAGTACTCCCAAATCTATCAACAATGTAGGTTTTACCAGTATTCTAACTCTCTCTTATTTTCTTGTACTTATACTTGGAATTCTCTGTGTAAACTTCTGTAACTTTTCTAGGTAGATGAATCACTGTGTACTTTCTCTTGTTTCTATCTGTTACCAATCTTGAGAAACTCATACATTCTCTGGTCACTGTTTCCCAGTGTTAGAGAAGTAGATTTATTTCTGCGAAAGAGCTGTTTTCACAGTGCTAAGTACTCCCAACTCTATCCACAATGTAGGTTTTGCCAGTTTTCTAAGTGTCTCTTCTTTTCTTGTACTTATACATGGAATTCCCTGTGTAAACTTCTTTAACTTCTCTAGGTAGATGAATCACTGTGTACTTTCCCTTGTTTCTATCTGTTACCAATCTTGCGAAACTCATACATTCTTTGTTCACTGTTTCCCAGTGTTAGAGAAGTAGATTTCTTTCTGCGAAAGTGCTGTTTTCACATTGCTAAGTACTCCCAACTCTATCAACAATGTAGGTATTACCAGTTTTCTAAGTCTCTCTTATTTTCTTGTACTTATACTTGGAATTCTCTGTGTAAACTTCTGTAACTTTTCTAGGTAGATGAATCACTGTGTACTTTCTCTTGTTTCTATCTGTTACCAATCTTGAGAAACTCATACATTCTCTGTTCACTGTTTCCCAGTGTTAGAGAAGTAGATTTCTTTCTGCGTAAGTGCTGTTTTCACAGTGCTAAGTACTCCCAACTCTAACCACAATGTAGGTTTTGCCAGTTTTCTAAGTCTCTCTTATTTTCTTGTATTTATACATGGAATTCTCTGTGTAAACTTCTGTAACGTCCCTAGGTAGATGAATCACTGTGTACTTTCTCTTGTTTCTATCTGTTACCAATCTTGAGAAACTCATACATTCTCTGTTCACTGTTTCACGGACTTAGAGAACTAAATTTCTTTCGGCGAAAGTGCTGTTTTCACAGTGCTAAGTACTCCCATCTCTATCCGCAATGTAGGTTTTACCAGTTTTCTAAGTCTCTCTTATTTTCTTGTACTTATACATGGAATTCTCTGTGTAAACTTGTGTAACTTCTAGGTAGATGAATCACTGTGTACTTTCTCTTGTTTCTATCTGTTACCAATCTTGAGAAACTCATACATTCTCTCTTCACTGTTTCACGGACTTAGAGAACTAAATTTCTTTCGGCGAAAGTGCTGTTTTCACAGTGCTAAGTACTGCCAACTCTATCAACAATGTAGGTTTTACCAGTTTTCTTAGTCTCTCTTATTTTCTTGTACTTATACTGGGAATTCTCTGTGTAAACCTCTGTAACTTTTCTAGGTAGATGAATCACTGCGTACTTTCTCTTCTTTCTATCTGTTACCAATCTTGAGAAACTCATACATTCTCGGTTCACTGATTCACGGACTTAGAGAACTAAATTTCTTTCGGCAAAAGCGCTGTTTTCACAGTGCTAAGTACTCCCAACTCTATCAACAATGTAGGTTTTACCAGTTTTCTAAGTCTCTCTTATTTTCTTGTACTTATACTTGGAATTCTCTGTGTAAACTTCTGTAACTTTTCTAGGTAGATGAATCACTGTGTACTTTCTCTTGTTTCCATCTGTTACCAATCTTGAGAAACTCATACATTCTCTGTTCACTGTTTCCCAGTCTTAGAGAAGTAGATTTCTTTCTGCGAAAGTGCTGTTTTCACAGTGCTAAGTACTCCCAACTCTAACCACAATGTTGGTTTTACCAGTTTTCTAAGTCTCTCTTATTTTCTTGTACTTATACTTGCAATTCTCTGTGTAAACCTCTGTAACTTTTCTAGGTAGACGAATCACTGTGTACTTTCTCTCGTTTCTATCTGCTACCAATCTTGAGAAACTCATACATTCTCTCTTCACTGTTTCACGGACTTAGAGAACTAAATTTCTTTTGGCGAAAGTGCTGTTTTCACAGTGCTAAGTACTCCTAACTCTATCAACAATGTAGGTTTTACCAGTTTTCTTAGTCTCTCTTATTTTCTTGTACTTATACTTGGAATTCTCTGTGTAAACCTCTGTAACTTTTCTAGGTAGATGAATCACTGTGTACTTTCTCTCGTTTCTATCTGTTACCAATCTTGAGAAACTCATACGTTCTCTCTTCACTGTTTCACGGACTTAGAGAACTAAATTTCTTTCGGCGAAAGTGCTGTTTTCACAGTGCTAAGTACCCCCAACTCTATCAACAATGTAGGTTTTACCAGTTTTCTAAGTCTCTCTTATCTTCTTGTACTTATACTTGGAATTCTCTGTGTAAACTTCTGTAACTTTTCTAGGTAGATGAATCACTGTGTACTTTCTCTTGTTTCTATCTGTTACCAATCTTGAGAAATTCATACATTCTCTGTTCACTGTTTCCCAGTGTTAGAGAAGTAGATTTCTTTCTGCGAAAGTGCTGTTTTCACAGTGCTAAGTACTCCCAACTCTAACCACAATGTAGGTTTTGCCAGTTTTCTAAGTTTCTCTTATTTTCTTGTACTTATACTTGGAATTCTCTGTGTAAACCTCTGTAACTTTTCTAGGTAGATGAATCACTGCGTACTTTCTCTTGTTTCTATCTGTTACCAATCTTGAGAAACTCATACATTCTCTGTTCACTGTTTCCCAGTGTTAGAGAAGTAGATTTCTTTCTGCGAAAGTGCTGTTTTCACAGTGCTAACTACTCCCAACTCTATCCACAATGTAGGTTTTACCAGTTTTCTAAGTCTCTCTTATTTTCTTGTACTTATACTTGGAATTCTCTGTGTAAACCTCTGTAACTTTTCTAGGTAGATGAATCACTGTGTACTTTCTCTTGTTTCTATCTGTTACCAATCTTGAGAAACTCATACATTGTCTCTTCACTGTTTCACGGACTTATAGAACTAAATTTCTTTCAGCGAAAGTGCTGTTTTCACAGTGCTAAGTACTCCCAACTCTATCCACAATGTAGTTTTTACCAGTTTTCTTAGTCTCTCTTATTTTCTTGTACTTATACTTGGAATTCTCTGTGTAAACCTCTGTAACTTTTCTAGGTAGATGAATCACTGCGTACTTTCTCTTCTTTCTATCTGTTACCAATCTTGAGACACTCATACATTCTCTGTTCACTGTTTCACGGACTTAGAGAACTAAATTTATTTCGGCGATAGTGCTGTTTTCACAGTGCTAAGTACTCCCAACTCTATCAACAATGTAGGTTTTACCAGTTTTCTAAGTCACTCTTATTTTCTTGTACTTATACTTGGAATTCTCTGTGTAAACCTCCGTAACTTTTCTATGTAGATGAATCACTGCGTACTTTCTCTTCTTTCTATCTGTTACCAATCTTGAGAAATTCATACATTCTCTGTTCACTGTTTCACGGACTTAGAGAACTAAATTTCTTTCGGCAAAAGTGCTGTTTTCACAGTGCTAAGTACTCCAAGCTCTATCCACAAAGTAGGTTTTACCAGTTTTGTAAGTCTCTCTTATTTTCTTGTACTTGTACATGGAATTCTCTGTGTAAACTTGTGTAACTTCTCTAGGTAGATGAATCACTGTGTACTTTCTCTGGTTTCTATCTGTTACCAATCTTGAGAAACTCATACATTCTCTCTTCACTGTTTCACGGACTTAGAGAACTAAATTTCTTTCGGCAAAAGTGCTGTTTTCACAGTGCTAAGTACTGCCAACTCTATCAACAATGTAGGTTTTATCAGTTTTCTTAGTCTCTCTTATTTTCTTGTACTTATACTTGGAATTCTCTGTGTAAACCTCTGTAACCTTTCTAGGTAGATGAATCACTGCGTACTTTCTCTTCTTTCTATCTGTTACCAATCTTGAGAAACTCATACATTCTCTGTCCACTGATTCACGGACTTAGAGAACTAAATTTCTTTCGGCGAAAGTGCTGTTTTCACAGTGCTAAGTACTCCCAACTCTATCAACAATGTAGGTTTTACCAGTTTTCTAAGTCTCTCTTATTTTCTTGTACTTATACTTGGAATTCTCTGTGTAAACTTCTGTAACTTTTCTAGGTAGATGAATCACTGTGTACTTTCTCTTGTTTCTATCTGTTACCAATCTTGAGAAACTCATACATTCTCTGGTCACTGTTTCCCAGTGTTAGAGAAGTAGATTTCTTTCTGCGAAAGAGCTGTTTTCACAGTGCTAAGTACTCCCAACTCTATCCACAATGTAGGTTTTGCCAGTTTTCTAAGTGTCTCTTCTTTTCTTGTACTTATACATGGAATTCCCTGTGTAAACTTCTTTAACTTCTCTAGGTAGATGAATCACTGTGTACTTTCCCTTGTTTCTATCTGTTACCAATCTTGCGAAACTCATACATTCTTTGTTCACTGTTTCCCAGTGTTAGAGAAGTAGATTTCTTTCTGTGAAAGTGCTGTTTTCACATTGCTAAGTACTCCCAACTCTATCAACAATGTAGGTATTACCAGTTTTCTAAGTCTCTCTTATTTTCTTGTACTTATACTTGGAATTCTCTGTGTAAACTTCTGTAACTTTTCTAGGTAGATGAATCACTGTGTACTTTCTCTTGTTTCTATCTGTTACCAATCTTGAGAAACTCATACATTCTCTGTTCACTGTTTCCCAGTGTTAGAGAAGTAGATTTCTTTCTGCGTAAGTGCTGTTTTCACAGTGCTAAGTACTCCCAACTCTAACCACAATGTAGGTTTTGCCAGTTTTCTAAGTCTCTCTTATTTTCTTGTATTTATACATGGAATTCTCTGTGTAAACTTCTGTAACGTCCCTAGGTAGATGAATCACTGTGTACTTTCTCTTGTTTCTATCTGTTACCAATCTTGAGAAACTCATACATTCTCTGTTCACTGTTTCACGGACTTAGAGAACTAAATTTCTTTCGGCGAAAGTGCTGTTTTCACAGTGCTAAGTACTCCCATCACTATCCGCAATGTAGGTTTTACCAGTTTTCTAAGTCTCTCTTATTTTCTTGTACTTATACATGGAATTCTCTGTGTAAACTTGTGTAACTTCTCTAGGTAGATGAATCACTGTGTACTTTCTCTTGTTTCTATCTGTTACCAATCTTGAGAAACTCATACATTCTCTCTTCACTGTTTCACGGACTTAGAGAACTAAATTTCTTTCGGCGAAAGTGCTGTTTTCACAGTGCTAAGTACTGCCAACTCTATCAACAATGTAGTTTTTACCAGTTTTCTTAGTCTCTCTTATTTTCTTGTACTTATACTTGGAATTCTCTGTGTAAACCTCTGTAACTTTTCTAGGTAGATGAATCACTGCGTACTTTCTCTTCTTTCTATCTGTTACCAATCTTGAGAAACTCATACATTCTCGGTTCACTGATTCACGGACTTAGAGAACTAAATTTCTTTCGGCAAAAGCGCTGTTTTCACAGTGCTAAGTACTCCCAACTCTATCAACAATGTAGGTTTTACCAGTTTTCTAAGTCTCTCTTATTTTCTTGTACTTATACTTGGAATTCTCTGTGTAAACTTCTGTAACTTTTCTAGGTAGATGAATCACTGTGTACTTTCTCTTGTTTCTATCTGTTACCAATCTTGAGAAACTCATACATTCTCTGTTCACTGTTTCCCAGTGTTAGAGAAGTAGATTTCTTTCTGCGAAAGAGCTGATTTCACAGTGCTAAGTACTCCCAACTCTATCCACAATATAGGTTTTGCCAGTTTTCTAAGTCTCTCTTATTTTCTTGTACTTATACATGGAATTCTGTGTGTAAACTTGTTTAAGTTCTCTAGGTAGATGAATCGCTGTGTACTTTCCCTTGTTTCTATCTGTTACTAATCTTGAGAAACTCATACATTCTTTGTTGACTGTTTCCCAGTGTTAGAGAAGTAGATTTCTTTCTGCGAAAGTGCTGTTTTCACAGTGCTAAGTACTCCCAACTCTATCAACAATTTAGGTATTACCAGTTTTCTAAGTCTCTCTTATTTTCTTGTACTTATACTTGGAATTCTCTGTGTAAACTTCTGTAACTTTTCTAGGTAGATGAATCACTGTGTACTATCTCTTGTTTCTATCTGTTACCAATCTTGAGAAACTCATACATTCTCTGTTCACTGTTTCCCAGTCTTAGAGAAGTAGATTTCTTTCTGTGAAAGTGCTGTTTTCACAGTGCTAAGTACTCCCAACTCTAACCACAATGTTGGTTTTACCAGTTTTCTAAGTCTCTCTTATTTTCTTGTACTTATACTTGCAATTCTCTGTGTAAACCTCTGTAACTTTTCTAGGTAGACGAATCACTGTGTACTTTCTCTCGTTTCTATCTGCTACCAATCTTGAGAAACTCATACATTCTCTCTTCACTGTTTCACGGACTTAGAGAACTAAATTTCTTTTGGCGAAAGTGCTGTTTTCACAGTGCTAAGTACTCCTAACTCTATCAACAATGTAGGTTTTACCAGTTTTCTTAGTCTCTCTTATTTTCTTGTACTTATACTTGGAATTCTCTGTGTAAACCTCTGTAACTTTTCTAGGTAGATGAATCACTGTGTACTTTCTCTCGTTTCTATCTGTTACCAATCTTGAGAAACTCATACGTTCTCTCTTCACTGTTTCACGGACTTAGAGAACTAAATTTCTTTCGGCGAAAGTGCTGTTTTCACAGTGCTAAGTACTCCCAACTCTATCAACAATGTAGGTTTTACCAGTTTTCTAAGTCTCTCTTATCTTCTTGTACTTATACTTGGAATTCTCTGTGTAAACTTCTGTAACTTTTCTAGGTAGATGAATCACTGTGTACTTTCTCTTGTTTCTATCTGTTACCAATCTTGAGAAATTCATACATTCTCTGTTCACTGTTTCCCAGTGTTAGAGAAGTAGATTTCTTTCTGCGAAAGTGCTGTTTTCACAGTGCTAAGTACTCCCAACTCTAACCACAATGTAGGTTTTGCCAGTTTTCTAAGTTTCTCTTATTTTCTTGTACTTATACTTGGAATTCTCTGTGTAAACCTCTGTAACTTTTCTAGGTAGATGAATCACTGCGTACTTTCTCTTGTTTCTATCTGTTACCAATCTTGAGAAACTCATACATTCTCTCTTCACTGTTTCACGGACTTAGAGAACTAAATTTCTTTCTGCGAAAGTGCTGTTTTCACAGTGCTAACTACTCCCAACTCTATCCACAATGTAGGTTTTACCAGTTTTCTAAGTCTCTCTTATTTTCTTGTACTTATACTTGGAATTCTCTGTGTAAACCTCTGTAACTTTTCTAGGTAGATGAATCAATGTGTACTTTCTCTTGTTTCTATCTGTTACCAATCTTGAGAAACTCATACATTGTCTCTTCACTGTTTCACGGACTTATAGAACTAAATTTCTTTCAGCGAAAGTGCTGTTTTCACAGTGCTAAGTACTCCCAACTCTATCCACAATGTAGTTTTTACCAGTTTTCTTAGTCTCTCTTATTTTCTTGTACTTATACTTGGAATTCTCTGTGTAAACCTCTGTAACTTTTCTAGGTAGATGAATCACTGCGTACTTTCTCTTCTTTCTATCTGTTACCAATCTTGAGACACTCATACATTCTCTGTTCACTGTTTCACGGACTTAGAGAACTAAATTTATTTCGGTGATAGTGCTGTTTTCACAGTGCTAAGTACTCCCAACTCTATCAACAATGTAGGTTTTACCAGTTTTCTAAGTCACTCTTATTTTCTTGTACTTATACTTGGAATTCTCTGTGTAAACCTCCGTAACTTTTCTATGTAGATGAATCACTGCGTACTTTCTCTACATTCTATCTGTTACCAATCTTGAGAAATTCATACATTCTCTGTTCACTGTTTCACGGACTTAGAGAACTAAATTTCTTTCGGTGAAAGTGCTGTTTTCACAGTGCTAAGTACTCCAAGCTCTATCCACAAAGTAGGTTTTACCAGTTTTGTAAGTCTCTCTTATTTTCTTGTACTTGTACATGGAATTCTCTGTGTAAACTTGTGTAACTTCTCTAGGTAGATGAATCACTGTGTACTTTCTCTGGTTTCTATCTGTTACCAATCTTGAGAAACTCATACATTCTCTCTTCACTGTTTCACGGACTTAGAGAACTAAATTTCTTTCGGCAAAAGTGCTGTTTTCACAGTGCTAAGTACTGCCAACTCTATCAACAATGTAGGTTTTATCAGTTTTCTTAGTCTCTCTTATTTTCTTGTACTTATACTTGGAATTCTCTGTGTAAACCTCTGTAACCTTTCTAGGTAGATGAATCACTGCGTACGTTCTCTTCTTTCTATCTGTTACCAATCTTGAGAAACTCATACATTCTCTGTCCACTGATTCACGGACTTAGAGAACTAAATTTCTTTCGGCGAAAGTGCTGTTTTCACAGTGCTAAGTACTCCCAACTCTATCAACAATGTAGGTTTTACCAGTTTTCTAAGTCTCTCTTATTTTCTTGTACTTATACTTGGAATTCTCTGTGTAAACTTCTGTAACTTTTCTAGGTAGATGAATCACTGTGTACTTTCTCTTGTTTCTATCTGTTACCAATCTTGAGAAACTCATACATTCTCTGGTCACTGTTTCCCAGTGTTAGAGAAGTAGATTTCTTTCTGCGAAAGAGCTGTTTTCACAGTGCTAAGTACTCCCAACTCTATCCACAATGTAGGTTTTGCCAGTTTTCTAAGTGTCTCTTCTTTTCTTGTACTTATACATGGAATTCCCTGTGTAAACTTCTTTAACTTCTCTAGGTAGATGAATCACTGTGTACTTTCCCTTGTTTCTATCTGTTACCAATCTTGCGAAACTCATACATTCTTTGTTCACTGTTTCCCAGTGTTAGAGAAGTAGATTTCTTTCTGCGAAAGTGCTGTTTTCACATTGCTAAGTACTCCCAACTCTATCAACAATGTAGGTATTACCAGTTTTCTAAGTCTCTCTTATTTTCTTGTACTTATACTTGGAATTCTCTGTGTAAACTTCTGTAACTTTTCTAGGTAGATGAATCACTGTGTACTTTCTCTTGTTTCTATCTGTTACCAATCTTGACAAACTCATACATTCTCTGTTCACTGTTTCCCAGTGTTAGAGAAGTAGATTTCTTTCTGCGTAAGTGCTGTTTTCACAGTGCTAAGTACTCCCAACTCTAACCACAATGTAGGTTTTGCCAGTTTTCTAAGTCTCTCTTATTTTCTTGTATTTATACATGGAATTCTCTGTGTAAACTTCTGTAACGTCCCTAGGTAGATGAATCACTGTGTACTTTCTCTTGTTTCTATCTGTTACCAATCTTGAGAAACTCATACATTCTCTGTTCACTGTTTCACGGACTTAGAGAACTAAATTTCTTTCGGCGAAAGTGCTGTTTTCACAGTGCTAAGTACTCCCATCACTATCCGCAATGTAGGTTTTACCAGTTTTCTAAGTCTCTCTTATTTTCTTGTACTTATACATGGAATTCTCTGTGTAAACTTGTGTAACTTCTCTAGGTAGATGAATCACTGTGTACTTTCTCTTGTTTCTATCTCTTACCAATCTTGAGAAACTCATACATTCTCTCTTCACTGTTTCACGGACTTAGAGAACTAAATTTCTTTCGGCGAAAGTGCTGTTTTCACAGTGCTAAGTACTGCCAACTCTATCAACAATGTAGGTTTTACCAGTTTTCTTAGTCTCTCTTATTTTCTTGTACGTATACTTGGAATTCTCTGTGTAAACCTCTGTAACTTTTCTAGGTAGATGAATCACTGCGTACTTTCTCTTCTTTCTATCTGTTACCAATCTTGAGAAACTCATACATTCTCTGTCCACTGATTCACGGACTTAGAGAACTGAAGTTCTTTCGGCAAAAGCGCTGTTTTCACAGTGCTAAGTACTCCCAACTCTATCAACAATGTAGTTTTCACCAGTTTTCTAAGTCTCTCTTATTTTCTTGTACTTATACTTGGAATTCTCTGTGTAAACTTCTGTAACTTTTCTTGGTAGATGAATCACTGTGTACTTTCTCTTGTTTCTATCTGTTACCAATCTTGAGAAACTCATACATTCTCTGTTCACTGTTTCCCAGTGTTAGAGAAGTAGATTTCTTTCTGCGAAAGAGCTGATTTCACAGTGCTAAGTACTCCCAACTCTATCCACAATATAGGTTTTGCCAGTTTTCTAAGTCTCTCTTATTTTCTTGTACTTATACATGGAATTCTGTGTGTAAACTTGTTTAACTTCTCTAGGTAGATGAATCACTGTGTACTTTCCCTTGTTTCTATCTGTTACTAATCTTGAGAAACTCATACATTCTTTGTTCACTGTTTCCCAGTGTTAGAGAAGTAGATTTCTTTCTGCGAAAGTGCTGTTTTCACAGTGCTAAGTACTCCCAACTCTATCAACAATTTAGGTATTACCAGTTTTCTAAGTCTCTCTTATTTTCTTGTACTTATACTTGGAATTCTCTGTGTAAACTTCTGTAACTTTTCTAGGTAGATGAATCACTGTGTACTATCTCTTGTTTCTATCTGTTACCAATCTTGAGAAACTCATACATTCTCTGTTCACTGTTTCCCAGTCTTAGAGAAGTAGATTTCTTTCTCCGAAAGTGCTGTTTTCACAGTGCTAAGTACTCCCAACTCTAACCACAATGTTGGTTTTACCAGTTTTCTAAGTCTCTCTTATTTTCTTGTACTTATACTTGGAATTCTCTGTGTAAACCTCTGTAACTTTTCTAGGTAGACGAATCACTGTGTACTTTCTCTCGTTTCTATCTGCTACCAATCTTGAGAAACTCATACATTCTCTCTTCACTGTTTCACGGACTTAGAGAACTAAATTTCTTTCGGCGAAAGTGCTGTTTTCACAGTGCTAAGTACTCCTAACTCTATCAACAATGTAGGTTTTACCAGTTTTCTTAGTCTCTCTTATTTTCTTGTACTTATACTTGGAATTCTCTGTGTAAACCTCTGTAACTTTTCTAGGTAGATGAATCACTGTGTACTTTCTCTCGTTTCTATCTGTTACCAATCTTGAGAAACTCATACGTTCTCTCTTCACTGTTTCACGTACTTAGAGAACTAAATTTCTTTCGGCGAAAGTGCTGTTTTCACAGTGCTAAGTACTCCCAACTCTATCAACAATGTAGGTTTTACCAGTTTTCTAAGTCTCTCTTATCTTCTTGTACTTATACTTGGAATTCTCTGTGTAAACTTCTGTAACTTTTCTAGGTAGATGAATCACTGTGTACTTTCTCTTGTTTCTATCTGTTACCAATCTTGAGAAATTCATACATTCTCTGTTCACTGTTTCCCAGTGTTAGAGAAGTAGATTTCTTTCTGCGAAAGTGCTGTTTTCACAGTGCTAAGTACTCCCAACTCTAACCACAATGTAGGTTTTGCCAGTTTTCTAAGTCTCTCTTATTTTCTTGTACTTATACTTGGAATTCTCTGTGTAAACCTCTGTAACTTTTCTAGGTAGATGAATCACTGCGTACTTTCTCTTGTTTCTATCTGTTACCAATCTTGAGAAACTCATACATTCTCTGTTCACGGTTTCCCAGTCTTAGAGAAGTAGATTTCTTTCTGCGAAAGTGCTGTTTTCACAGTGCTAAGTACTCCCAACTCTAACCACAATGTAGGTTTTACCAGTTTTCTAAGTCTCTCTTATTTTCTTGTACTTATACATGGAATTCTCTGTGTAAACTTCTTTAACATCTCTAGGTAGATGAATCACTGTGTACTTTCTCTTGTTTCTATCTGTTACCAATCTTGAGAAACTCATACATTCTCTGTTCACTGTTTCCCAGTGTTAGAGAAGTAGATTTCTTTCTGCGAAAGTGCTGTTTTCATAGTGCTAAGTACTCCCAACTCTATCCACAATGTAGGTTTTACCAGTTTTCTAAGTCTCTCTTATTTTCTTGTACTTATACTTGGAATTCTCTGTGTAAACCTCTGTAACTTTTCTAGGTAGATGAATCACTGTGTACTTTC
Source organism: Heterohyrax brucei (assembly GCA_028571685.1). Lineage (NCBI taxonomy): Eukaryota > Metazoa > Chordata > Mammalia > Hyracoidea > Procaviidae > Heterohyrax > Heterohyrax brucei. The sequence goes on from CM053148.1 coordinate 113,080,861, forward strand.
TCTTGTTTCTATCTGTTACCAATCTTGAGAAACTCATACATTCTCTCTTCACTGTTTCACGGACTTAGAGAACTAAATTTCTTTCGGCGAAAGTCCTGTTTTCACACTCCTAAGTACTCCCAACTCTATCAACAATGTAGGTTTTACCAGTTTTCTTAGTCTCTCTTATTTTCTTGTACTTATACTTGGAATTCTCTGTGTAAACCTCTGTAACTTTTCTAGGTAGATGAATCACTGCGTACTTTCTCTTCTTTCTGTCCGTTACCAATCTTGAGAAACTCATACATTCTCTGTTCACTGTTTCCCAGTCTTAGAGAAGTAGATTTCTTTCTGCGAAAGTGCTGTTTTCACAGTGCTAAGTACTCCCAACTCTATCCACAATGTAGGTTTTAACCGTTTTCTAAGTCTCTCTTATTTTCTTGTACTTATACTTGGAATTCTCTGTGTAAACCTCTGTAACTTTTCTAGGAAGGTGAATTACTGGGTACTTTCTCTTGTTTCTATCTGTTACCAATCTTGAGAAACTCATACATTCTCTGTTCACTGTTTCGTGGACTTAGAGAACTAAATTTCTTTCGGCGCAATTGCTGTTTTCACAGTGCTAAGTACTCCCAACTCTATCCACAATGTAGGTTTTAACCGTTTTCTAAGTCTCTCTTATTTTCTTGTACTTATACTTGGAATTCTCTGTGTAAACTTCTGTAACTTTTGTAGGTAGATGAATCACTGTGTACTTTCTCTTGTTTCTATCTGTTACCAATCTTGAGAAATTCATACATTCTCTGTTCACTGTTTCCCAGTGTTAGAGAAGTAGATTTCTTTCTGCGAAAGTGCTGTTTTCACAGTGCTAAGTACTCCCAACTCTATCAACAATGTAGGTTTTACCAGTTTTCTAAGTCTCTTATTTTCTTGTACTTATACTTGGAATTCTCTGTGTAAACCTCTGTAACTTTTCTAGGTAGATGAATCACTGCGTACTTTCTCTTCTTTCAATCTGTTACCAATCTTGAGAAACTTATACATTCCCTGTTCACTGTTTCCAGTCTTAGAGAAGTAGATTTCTTTCTGCGAAAGTGCTGTTTTCACAGTGCTAAGTACTCCCAACTCTAACCACAATGTAGGTTTTGCCAGTTTTCTAAGTCTCTCTTATTTTCTTGTATTTATACATGGAATTCTCTGTGTAAACTTCTGTAACGTGCCTAGGTAGATGAATCACTGTGTACTTTCTCTTGTTTCTATCTGTTACCAATCTTGAGAAACTCATACATTCTCTGTTCACTGTTTCACGGACTTAGAGAACTAAATTTCTTTCGGCGAAAGTGCTGTTTTCACAGTGCTAAGTACTCCCATCTCTATCCGCAATGTAGGTTTTACCAGTTTTCTAAGTCTCTCTTATTTTCTTGTACTTATACATGGAATTCTCTGTGTAAACTTGTGTAACTTCTCTAGGTAGATGAATCACTGTGTACTTTCTGTTGTTTCTATCTGTTACCAATCTTGAGAAACTCATACATTCTCTCTTCACTGTTTCACGGACTTAAAGAACTAAATTTCTTTCGGCGAAAGTGCTGTTTTCACAGTGCTAAGTACTGCCAACTCTATCAACAATGTAGGTTTTACCAGTTTTCTTAGTCTCTCTTATTTTCTTGTACTTATACTTGGAATTCTCTGTGTAAACCTCTGTAACTTTTCTAGGTAGATGAATCACTGCGTACTTTCTCTTCTTTCTATCTGTTACCAATCTTGAGAAACTCATACATTCTCGGTTCACTGATTCACGGACTTAGAGAACTAAATTTCTTTCGGCAAAAGCGCTGTTTTCACAGTGCTAAGTACTCCCAACTCTATCAACAATGTAGGTTTTACCAGTTTTCTAAGTCTCTCTTATTTTCTTGTACTTATACTTGGAATTCTCTGTGTAAACTTCTGTAACTTTTCTAGGTAGATGAATCACTGTGTACTTTCTCTTGTTTCTATCTGTTACCAATCTTGAGAAACTCATACATTCTCTGTTCACTGTTTCCCAGTGTTAGAGAAGTAGATTTCTTTCTGCGAAAGAGCTGATTTCACAGTGCTAAGTACTCCCAACTCTATCCACAATATAGGTTTTGCCAGTTTTCTAAGTCTCTCTTATTTTCTTGTACTTATACATGGAATTCTGTGCGTAAACTTGTTTAACTTCTCTAGGTAGATGAATCACTGTGTACTTTCCCTTGTTTCTATCTGTTACCAATCTTGAGAAACTCATACATTCTTTGTTCACTGTTTCCCAGTGTTAGAGAAGTAGATTTCTTTCTGCGAAAGTGCTGTTTTCACAGTGCTAAGTACTCCCAACTCTATCAACAATTTAGGTATTACCAGTTTTCTAAGTCTCTCTTATTTTCTTGTACTTATACTTGGAATTCTCTGTGTAAACTTCTGTAACTTTTCTAGGTAGATGAATCACTGTGTACTATCTCTTGTTTCTATCTGTTACCAATCTTGAGAAACTCATACATTCTCTGTTCACTGTTTCCCAGTCTTAGAGAAGTAGATTTCTTTCTGCGAAAGTGCTGTTTTCACAGTGCTAAGTACTCCCAACTCTAACCACAATGTTGGTTTTACCAGTTTTCTAAGTCTCTCTTATTTTCTTGTACTTATACATGGAATTCTCTGTGTAAACCTCTGTAACTTTTCTAGGTAGACGAATCACTGTGTACTTTCTCTCGTTTCTATCTGCTACCAATCTTGAGAAACTCATACATTCTCTCTTCACTGTTTCACGGACTTAGAGAACTAAATTTCTTTCGGCGAAAATGCTGTTTTCACAGTGCTAAGTACTCCCAACTCTATCAACAATGTAGGTTTTACCAGTTTTCTAAGTCTCTCTTATCTTCTTGTACTTATACTTGCAATTCTCTGTGTAAACTTCTGTAACTTTTCTAGGTAGATGAATCACTGTGTACTTTCTCTTGTTTCTATCTGTTACCAATCTTGAGAAATTCATACATTCTCTGTTCACTGTTTCCCAGTGTTAGAGAAGTAGATTTCTTTCTGCGAAAGTGCTGTTTTCACAGTGCTAAGTACTCCCAATTCTAACCACAATGTAAGTTTTGCCAGTTTTCTAAGTCTCTCTTATTTTCTTGTACTTATACTTGGAATTCTCTGTGTAAACCTCTGTAACTTTTCTAGGTAGATGAATCACTGCGTACTTTCTCTTGTTTCTATCTGTTACCAATCTTGAGAAACTCATACATTCTCTGTTCACGGTTTCCCAGTCTTAGAGAAGTAGATTTCTTTCTGCGAAAGTGCTGTTTTCACAGTGCTAAGTACTCCCAACTCTAACCACAATGTAGGTTTTACCAGTTTTCTAAGTCTCTCTTATTTTCTTGTACTTATACATGGAATTCTCTGTGTAAACTTCTTTAACATCTCTAGGTAGATGAATCACTGTGTACTTTCTCTTGTTTCTATCTGTTACCAATCTTGAGAAACTCATACATTCTCTGTTCACTGTTTCCCAGTGTTAGAGAAGTAGATTTCTTTCTGCGAAAGTGCTGTTTTCACAGTGCTAAGTACTCCCAACTCTATCCACAATGTAGGTTTCACCAGTTTTCTAAGTCTCTCTTATTTTCTTGTACTTATACTTGGAATTCTCTGTGTAAACCTCTGTAACTTTTCTAGGTAGATGAATCACTGTGTACTTTCTCTTGTTTCTATCTGTTACCAATCTTGAGAAACTCATACATTCTCTCTTCACTGTTTCACGGACTTAGAGAACTAAATTTCTTTCGGCGAAAGTCCTGTTTTCACACTGCTAAGTACTCCCAACTCTATCAACAATGTAGGTTTTACCAGTTTTCTTAGTCTCTCTTATTTTCTTGTACTTATACTTGGAATTCTCTGTGTAAACCTCTGTAACTTTTCTAGGTAGATGAATCACTGCGTACTTTCTCTTCTTTCTGTCCGTTACCAATCTTGAGAAACTCATACATTCTCTGTTCACTGTTTCACGGACTTAGAGAACTAAATTTCTTTCGGCGAAAGTGCTGTTTTCACAGTGCTAAGTACTCCAAGCTCTATCCACAATGTAGGTTTTACCAGTTTTGTAAGTCTCTCTTATTTTCTTGTACTTATACATGGAATTCTCTGTGTAAACTTGTGTAACTTCTCTAGGTAGATGAATCACTGTGTACTTTCTCTGGTTTCTATCTGTTACCAATCTTGAGAAACTCATACATTCTCTCTTCACTGTTTCACGGACTTAGAGAACTAAATTTCTTTCGGCGAAAGTGCTGTTTTCACAGTGCTAAGTACTGCCAACTCTATCAACAATGTAGGTTTTATCAGTTTTCTTAGTCTCTCTTATTTTCTTGTACTTATACTTGGAATTCTCTGTGTAAACCTCTGTAACCTTTCTAGGTAGATGAATCACTGCGTACTTTCTCTTCTTTCTATCTGTTACCAATCTTGAGAAACTCATACATTCTCTGTCCACTGATTCACGGACTTAGAGAACTAAATTTCTTTCGGCGAAAGTGCTGTTTTCACAGTGCTAAGTACTCCCAACTCTATCAACAATGTAGGTTTTACCAGTTTTCTAAGTCTCTCTTATTTTCTTGTACTTATACTTGGAATTCTCTGTGTAAACTTCTGTAACTTTTCTAGGTAGATGAATCACTGTGTACTTTCTCTTGTTTCTATCTGTTACCAATCTTGAGAAACTCATACATTCTCTGGTCACTGTTTCCCAGTGTTAGAGAAGTAGATTTCTTTCTGCGAAAGAGCTGTTTTCACAGTGCTAAGTACTCCCAACTCTATCCACAATGTAGGTTTTGCCAGTTTTCTAAGTGTCTCTTCTTTTCTTGTACTTATACATGGAATTCCCTGTGTAAACTTCTTTAACTTCTCTAGGTAGATGAATCACTGTGTACTTTCCCTTGTTTCTATCTGTTACCAATCTTGCGAAACTCATACATTCTTTGTTCACTGTTTCCCAGTGTTAGAGAAGTAGATTTCTTTCTGCGAAAGTGCTGTTTTCACATTGCTAAGTACTCCCAACTCTATCAACAATGTAGGTATTACCAGTTTTCTAAGTCTCTCTTATTTTCTTGTACTTATACTTGGAATTCTCTGTGTAAACTTCTGTAACTTTTCTAGGTAGATGAATCACTGTGTACTTTCTCTTGTTTCTATCTGTTACCAATCTTGAGAAACTCATACATTCTCTGTTCACTGTTTCCCAGTGTTAGAGAAGTAGATTTCTTTCTGCGTAAGTGCTGTTTTCACAGTGCTAAGTACTCCCAACTCTAACCACAATGTAGGTTTTGCCAGTTTTCTAAGTCTCTCTTATTTTCTTGTATTTATACATGGAATTCTCTGTGTAAACTTCTGTAACGTCCCTAGGTAGATGAATCACTGTGTACTTTCTCTTGTTTCTATCTGTTACCAATCTTGAGAAACGCATACATTCTCTGTTCACTGTTTCACGGACTTAGAGAACTAAATTTCTTTCGGCGAAAGTGCTGTTTTCACAGTGCTAAGTACTCCCATCTCTATCCGCAATGTAGGTTTTACCAGTTTTCTAAGTCTCTCTTATTTTCTTGTACTTATACATGGAATTCTCTGTGTAAACTTGTGTAACTTCTCTAGGTAGATGAATCACTGTGTACTTTCTCTTGTTTCTATCTGTTACCAATCTTGAGAAACTCATACATTCTCTGTTCACTGTTTCACGGACTTAGAGAACTAAATTTCTTTCGGCGAAAGTGCTGTTTTCACAGTGCTAAGTACTGCCAACTCTATCAACAATGTAGGTTTTACCAGTTTTCTTAGTCTCTCTTATTTTCTTGTACTTATACTTGGAATTCTCTGTGTAAACCTCTGTAACTTTTCTAGGTAGACGAATCACTGTGTACTTTCTCTCGTTTCTATCTGCTACCAATCTTGAGAAACTCATACATTCTCTCTTCACTGTTTCACGGACTTAGAGAACTAAATTTCTTTCGGCGAAAGTGCTGTTTTCACAGTGCTAAGTACTGCCAACTCTATCAACAATGTAGGTTTTACCAGTTTTCTTAGTCTCTCTTATTTTCTTGTATTATACTTGGAATTCTCTGTGTAAACCTCTGTAACTTTTCTAGGTAGATGAATCACTGTGTACTTTCTCTCGTTTCTATCTCTTACCAATCTTGAGAAACTCATACGTTCTCTCTTCACTGTTTCACGGACTTAGAGAACTAAATTTTTTTCGGCGAAAGTGCTGTTTTCACAGTGCTAAGTACTCCCAACTCTATCAACAATGTAGGTTTTACCAGTTTTCTAAGTCTCTCTTATCTTCTTGTACTTATACTTGGAATTCTCTGTGTAAACTTCTGTAACTTTTCTAGGTAGATGAATCACTGTGTACTTTCTCTTGTTTCTATCTGTTACCAATCTTGAGAAATTCATACATTCTCTGTTCACTGTTTCCCAGTGTTAGAGAAGTAGATTTCTTTCTGCGAAAGTGCTGTTTTCACAGTGCTAAGTACTCCCAACTCTAACCACAATGTAGGTTTTGCCAGTTTTCTAAGTCTCTCTTATTTTCTTGTACTTATACTTGGAATTCTCGGTGTAAACCTCTGTAACTTTTCTAGGTAGATGAATCACTGCGTACTTTCTCTTGTTTCTATCTGTTACCAATCTTGAGAAACTCATACATTCTCTCTTCACGGTTTCCCAGTCTTAGAGAAGTAGATTTCTTTCTGCGAAAGTGCTGTTTTCACAGTGCTAAGTACTCCCAACTCTAACCACAATGTAGGTTTTACCAGTTTTCTAAGTCTCTCTTATTTTCTTGTACTTATACATGGAATTCTCTGTGTAAACTTCTTTAACATCTCTAGGTAGATGAATCACTGTGTACTTTCTCTTGTTTCTATCTGTTACCAATCTTGAGAAACTCATACATTCTCTGTTCACTGTTTCCCAGTGTTAGAGAAGTAGATTTCTTTCTGCGAAAGTGCTGTTTTCATAGTGCTAAGTACTCCCAACTCTATCCACAATGTAGGTTTTACCAGTTTTCTAAGTCTCTCTTATTTTCTTGTACTTATACTTGGAATTCTCTGTGTAAACCTCTGTAACTTTTCTAGGTAGATGAATCACTGTGTACTTTCTCTTGTTTCTATCTGTTACCAATCTTGAGAAACTCATACATTCTCTCTTCACTGTTTCACGGACTTAGAGAACTAAATTTCTTTCGGCGAAAGTCCTGTTTTCACACTGCTAAGTACTCCCAACTCTATCAACAATGTAGGTTTTACCAGTTTTCTTAGTCTCTCTTATTTTCTTGTACTTATACTTGGAATTCTCTGTGTAAAGCTCTGTAACTTTTCTAGGTAGATGAATCACTGCGTACTTTCTCTTCTTTCTGTCCGTTACCAATCTTGAGAAACTCATACATTCTCTGTTCACTGTTTCCCAGTCTTAGAGAAGTAGATTTCTTTCTGCGAAAGTGCTGTTTTCACAGTGCTAAGTACTCCCAACTCTATCCACAATGTAGGTTTTAACCGTTTTCTAAGTCTCTCTTATTTTCTTGTACTTATACTTGGAATTCTCTGTGTAAACCTCTGTAACTTTTCTAGGAAGGTGAATTACTGGGTACTTTCTCTTGTTTCTATCTGTTACCAATCTTGAGAAACTCATACATTCTCTGTTCACTGTTTCGTGGACTTAGAGAACTAAATTTCTTTCGGCGCAATTGCTGTTTTCACAGTGCTAACTACTCCCAACTCTATCCACAATGTAGGTTTTAACCGTTTTCTAAGACTCTCCTATTTTCTTGTAGTTATACTTGGAATTCTGTGTGTAAACCTCTGTAACTTTTCTAGGTAGGTGAATCACTGTGTACTTTCTCTTGTTTCTATCTGTTACCCATCTTGAGAAACTCATACATTCTCTGTTCACTGTTTCACGGACTTAGAGAACTAAATTTCGTTCGGCGCAAGTGCTGTTTTCACAGTGCTAAGTACTCCCCACTCTATCAACAATGTAGGTTTTACCAGTTTTCTAAGTCTCTCTTATTTTCTTGTACTTATACTTGGAATTCTCTGTGTAAACTTCTGTAACTTTTCTAGGTAGATGAATCACTGTGTACTTTCTCTTGTTTCTATCTGTTACCAATCTTGAGAAATTCATACATTCTCTGTTCACTGTTTCCCAGTGTTAGAGAAGTAGATTTCTTTCTGCGAAAGTGCTGTTTTCACAGTGCTAAGTACTCCCAACTCTATCAACAATGTAGGTTTTACCAGTTTTCTAAGTCTCTCTTATTTTCTTGTACTTATACTTGGAATTCTCTGTGTAAACCTCTGTAACTTTTCTAGGTAGATGAATCACTGCGTACTTTCTCTTCTTTCAATCTGTTACCAATCTTGAGAAACTTATACATTCCCTGTTCACTGTTTCCAGTCTTAGAGAAGTAGATTTCTTTCTGCGAAAGTGCTGTTTTCACAGTGCTAAGTACTCCCAACTCTAACCACAATGTAGGTTTTGCCAGTTTTCTAAGTCTCTCTTATTTTCTTGTACTTATACTTGGAATTCTCTGTGTAAACCTCTGTAACTTTTCTAGGTAGATGAATCACTGCGTACCTTCTCCTGTTTCTATCTGTTACCAATCTTGAGAAACTCATACATTCTCTGTTCACGGTTTCCCAGTCTTAGAGAAGTAGATTTCTTTCTGCGAAAGTGCTGTTTTCACAGTGCTAAGTACTCTCAACTCTAACCACAATGTAGGTTTTACCAGTTTTCTAAGTCTCTCTTATTTTCTTGTACTTATACTTGGAATTCTCTGTGTAAACCTCTGTAACTTTTCTAGGTAGATGAATCACTGTGTACTTTCTCTTGTTTCTATCTGTTACCAATCTTGAGAAACTCATACATTCTCTGTTCACTGTTTCCCAGTGTTAGAGAAGTAGATTTCTTTCTGCGTAAGTGCTGTTTTCACAGTGCTAAGTACTCCCAACTCTAACCACAATGTAGGTTTTGCCAGTTTTCTAAGTCTCTCTTATTTTCTTGTATTTATACATGGAATTCTTTGTGTAAACTTCTGTAACGTCCCTAGGTAGATGAATCACTGTGTACTTTCTCTTGTTTCTATCTGTTACCAATCTTGAGAAACTCATACATTCTCTGTTCACTGTTTCACGGACTTAGAGAACTAAATTTCTTGCGGCGAAAGTGCTGTTTTCACAGTGCTAAGTACTCCCATCTCTATCCGCAATGTAGGTTTTACCAGTTTTCTAAGTCTCTCTTATTTTCTTGTACTTATACATGGAATTCTCTGTGTAAACTTGTGTAACTTCTAGGTAGATGAATCACTGTGTACTTTCTCTTGTTTCTATCTGTTACCAATCTTGAGAAACTCATACATTCTCTCTTCACTGTTTCACGGACTTAGAGAACTAAATTTCTTTCGGCGAAAGTGCTGTTTTCACAGTGCTAAGTACTGCCAACTCTATCAACAATGTAGGTTTTACCAGTTTTCTTAGTCTCTCTTATTTTCTTGTACTTATACTTGGAATTCTCTGTGTAAACCTCTGTAACTTTTCTAGGTAGATGAATCACTGCGTACTTTCTCTTCTTTCTATCTGTTACCAATCTTGAGAAACTCATACATTCTCGGTTCACTGATTCACGGACTTAGAGAACTAAATTTCTTTCGGCAAAAGCGCTGTTTTCACAGTGCTAAGTACTCCCAACTCTATCAACAATGTAGGTTTTACCAGTTTTCTAAGTCTCTCTTATTTTCTTGTACTTATACTTGGAATTCTCTGTGTAAACTTCTGTAACTTTTCTAGGTAGATGAATCACTGTGTACTTTCTCTTGTTTCTATCTGTTACCAATCTTGAGAAACTCATACATTCTCTGTTCACTGTTTCCCAGTGTTAGAGAAGTAGATTTCTTTCTGCGAAAGAGCTGATTTCACAGTGCTAAGTACTCCCAACTCTATCCACTATATAGGTTTTGCCAGTTTTCTAAGTCTCTCTTATTTTCTTGTACTTATACATGGAATTCTGTGTGTAAACTTGTTTAACTTCTCTAGGTAGATGAATCACTGTGTACTTTCCCTTGTTTCTATCTGTTACCAATCTTGAGAAACTCATACATTCTCTGTTCACTGTTTCCCAGTCTTAGAGAAGTAGATTTCTTTCTGCGAAAGTGCTGTTTTCACAGTGCTAAGTACTCCCAACTCTAACCACAATGTTGGTTTTACCAGTTTTCTAAGTCTCTCTTATTTTCTTGTACTTATACTTGGAATTCTCTGTGTAAACCTCTGTAACTTTTCTAGGTAGACGAATCACTGTGTACTTTCTCTCGTTTCTATCTGCTACCAATCTTGAGAAACTCATACATTCTCTCTTCACTGTTTCACGGACTTAGAGAACTAAATTTCTTTTGGCGAAAGTGCTGTTTTCACAGTGCTAAGTACTCCTAACTCTATCAACAATGTAGGTTTTACCAGTTTTCTTAGTCTGTCTTATTTTCTTGTACTTATACTTGGAATTCTCTGTGTAAACCTCTGTAACTTTTCTAGGTAGATGAATCACTGTGTACTTTCTCTCGTTTCTATCTGTTACCAATCTTGAGAAACTCATACGTTCTCTCTTCACTGTTTCACGGACTTAGAGAACTAAATTTCTTTCGGCGAAAGTGCTGTTTTCACAGTGCTAAGTACTCCCAACTCTATCAACAATGTAGGTTTTACCAGTTTTCTAAGTCTCTCTTATCTTCTTGTACTTATACTTGGAATTCTCTGTGTAAACTTCTGTAACTTTTCTAGGTAGATGAATCACTGTGTACTTTCTCTTGTTTCTATCTGTTACCAATCTTGAGAAACTCATACATTGTCTCTTCACTGTTTCACGGACTTATAGAACTAAATTTCTTTCAGCGAAAGTGCTGTTTTCACAGTGCTAAGTACTCCCAACTCTATCCACAATGTAGTTTTTACCAGTTTTCTTAGTCTCTCTTATTTTCTTGTACTTATACTTGGAATTCTCTGTGTAAACCTCTGTAACTTTTCTAGGTAGATGAATCACTGCGTACTTTCTCTTCTTTCTATCTGTTACCAATCTTGAGACACTCATACATTCTCTGTTCACTGTTTCACGGACTTAGAGAACTAAATTTATTTCGGCGATAGTGCTGTTTTCACAGTGCTAAGTACTCCCAACTCTATCAACAATGTAGGTTTTACCAGTTTTCTAAGTCTCTCTTATTTTCTTGTACTTATACTTGGAATTCTCTGTGTAAACTTCTGTAACTTTTCTAGGTAGATGAATCACTGTGTACTTTCTCTTGTTTCTATCTGTTACCAATCTTGAGAAACTCATACATTCTCTGGTCACTGTTTCCCAGTGTTAGAGAAGTAGATTTCTTTCTGCGAAAGAGCTGTTTTCACAGTGCTAAGTACTCCCAACTCTATCCACAATGTAGGTTTTGCCAGTTTTCTAAGTGTCTCTTCTTTTCTTGTACTTATACATGGAATTCCCTGTGTAAACTTCTTTAACTTCTCTAGGTAGATGAATCACTGTGTACTTTCCCTTGTTTCTATCTGTTACCAATCTTGCGAAACTCATACATTCTTTGTTCACTGTTTCCCAGTGTTAGAGAAGTAGATTTCTTTCTGTGAAAGTGCTGTTTTCACATTGCTAAGTACTCCCAACTCTATCAACAATGTAGGTATTACCAGTTTTCTAAGTCTCTCTTATTTTCTTGTACTTATACTTGGAATTCTCTGTGTAAACTTCTGTAACTTTTCTAGGTAGATGAATCACTGTGTACTTTCTCTTGTTTCTATCTGTTACCAATCTTGAGAAACTCATACATTCTCTGTTCACTGTTTCCCAGTGTTAGAGAAGTAGATTTCTTTCTGCGTAAGTGCTGTTTTCACAGTGCTAAGTACTCCCAACTCTAACCACAATGTAGGTTTTGCCAGTTTTCTAAGTCTCTCTTATTTTCTTGTATTTATACATGGAATTCTCTGTGTAAACTTCTGTAACGTCCCTAGGTAGATGAATCACTGTGTACTTTCTCTTGTTTCTATCTGTTACCAATCTTGAGAAACTCATACATTCTCTGTTCACTGTTTCACGGACTTAGAGAACTAAATTTCTTTCGGCGAAAGTGCTGTTTTCACAGTGCTAAGTACTCCCATCACTATCCGCAATGTAGGTTTTACCAGTTTTCTAAGTCTCTCTTATTTTCTTGTACTTATACATGGAATTCTCTGTGTAAACTTGTGTAACTTCTCTAGGTAGATGAATCACTGTGTACTTTCTCTTGTTTCTATCTGTTACCAATCTTGAGAAACTCATACATTCTCTCTTCACTGTTTCACGGACTTAGAGAACTAAATTTCTTTCGGCGAAAGTGCTGTTTTCACAGTGCTAAGTACTGCCAACTCTATCAACAATGTAGGTTTTACCAGTTTTCTTAGTCTCTCTTATTTTCTTGTACTTATACTTGGAATTCTCTGTGTAAACCTCTGTAACTTTTCTAGGTAGATGAATCACTGCGTACTTTCTCTTCTTTCTATCTGTTACCAATCTTGAGAAACTCATACATTCTCGGTTCACTGATTCACGGACTTAGAGAACTAAATTTCTTTCGGCAAAAGCGCTGTTTTCACAGTGCTAAGTACTCCCAACTCTATCAACAATGTAGGTTTTACCAGTTTTCTAAGTCTCTCTTATTTTGTTGTACTTATACTTGGAATTCTCTGTGTAAACTTCTGTAACTTTTCTAGGTAGATGAATCACTGTGTACTTTCTCTTGTTTCTATCTGTTACCAATCTTGAGAAACTCATACATTCTCTGTTCACTGTTTCCCAGTGTTAGAGAAGTAGATTTCTTTCTGCGAAAGAGCTGATTTCACAGTGCTAAGTACTCCCAACTCTATCCACAATATAGGTTTTGCCAGTTTTCTAAGTCTCTCTTATTTTCTTGTACTTATACATGGAATTCTGTGTGTAAACTTGTTTAAGTTCTCTAGGTAGATGAATCGCTGTGTACTTTCCCTTGTTTCTATCTGTTACTAATCTTGAGAAACTCATACATTCTTTGTTGACTGTTTCCCAGTGTTAGAGAAGTAGATTTCTTTCTGCGAAAGTGCTGTTTTCACAGTGCTAAGTACTCCCAACTCTATCAACAATTTAGGTATTACCAGTTTTCTAAGTCTCTCTTATTTTCTTGTACTTATACTTGGAATTCTCTGTGTAAACTTCTGTAACTTTTCTAGGTAGATGAATCACTGTGTACTATCTCTTGTTTCTATCTGTTACCAATCTTGAGAAACTCATACATTCTCTGTTCACTGTTTCCCAGTCTTAGAGAAGTAGATTTCTTTCTGCGAAAGTGCTGTTTTCACAGTGCTAAGTACTCCCAACTCTAACCACAATGTTGGTTTTACCAGTTTTCTAAGTCTCTCTTATTTTCTTGTACTTATACTTGCAATTCTCTGTGTAAACCTCTGTAACTTTTCTAGGTAGACGAATCACTGTGTACTTTCTCTCGTTTCTATCTGCTACCAATCTTGAGAAACTCATACATTCTCTCTTCACTGTTTCACGGACTTAGAGAACTAAATTTCTTTTGGCGAAAGTGCTGTTTTCACAGTGCTAAGTACTCCTAACTCTATCAACAATGTAGGTTTTACCAGTTTTCTTAGTCTCTCTTATTTTCTTGTACTTATACTTGGAATTCTCTGTGTAAACCTCTGTAACTTTTCTAGGTAGATGAATCACTGTGTACTTTCTCTCGTTTCTATCTGTTACCAATCTTGAGAAACTCAGACGTTCTCTCTTCACTGTTTCACGGACTTAGAGAACTAAATTTCTTTCGGCGAAAGTGCTGTTTTCACAGTGCTAAGTACTCCCAACTCTATCAACAATGTAGGTTTTACCAGTTTTCTAAGTCTCTCTTATCTTCTTGTACTTATACTTGGAATTCTCTGTGTAAACTTCTGTAACTTTTCTAGGTAGATGAATCACTGTGTACTTTCTCTTGTTTCTATCTGTTACCAATCTTGAGAAATTCATACATTCTCTGTTCACTGTTTCCCAGTGTTAGAGAAGTAGATTTCTTTCTGCGAAAGTGCTGTTTTCACAGTGCTAAGTACTCCCAACTCTAACCACAATGTAGGTTTTGCCAGTTTTCTAAGTTTCTCTTATTTTCTTGTACTTATACTTGGAATTCTCTGTGTAAACCTCTGTAACTTTTCTAGGTAGATGAATCACTGCGTACTTTCTCTTGTTTCTATCTGTTACCAATCTTGAGAAACTCATACATTCTCTCTTCACTGTTTCCCAGTGTTAGAGAAGTAGATTTCTTTCTGCGAAAGTGCTGTTTTCACAGTGCTAACTACTCCCAACTCTATCCACAATGTAGGTTTTACCAGTTTTCTAAGTCTCTCTTATTTTCTTGTACTTATACTTGGAATTCTCTGTGTAAACCTCTGTAACTTTTCTAGGTAGATGAATCACTGTGTACTTTCTCTTGTTTCTATCTGTTACCAATCTTGAGAAACTCATACATTGTCTCTTCACTGTTTCATGGACTTATAGAACTAAATTTCTTTCAGCGAAAGTGCTGTTTTCACAGTGCTAAGTACTCCCAACTCTATCCACAATGTAGTTTTTACCAGTTTTCTTAGTCTCTCTTATTTTCTTGTACTTATACTTGGAATTCTCTGTGTAAACCTCTGTAACTTTTCTAGGTAGATGAATCACTGCGTACTTTCTCTTCTTTCTATCTGTTACCAATCTTGAGACACTCATACATTCTCTGTTCACTGTTTCACGGACTTAGAGAACTAAATTTATTTCGGTGATAGTGCTGTTTTCACAGTGCTAAGTACTCCCAACTCTATCAACAATGTAGGTTTTACCAGTTTTCTAAGTCACTCTTATTTTCTTGTACTTATACTTGGAATTCTCTGTGTAAACCTCCGTAACTTTTCTATGTAGATGAATCACTGCGTACTTTCTCTACATTCTATCTGTTACCAATCTTGAGAAATTCATACATTCTCTGTTCACTGTTTCACGGACTTAGAGAACTAAATTTCTTTCGGTGAAAGTGCTGTTTTCACAGTGCTAAGTACTCCAAGCTCTATCCACAAAGTAGGTTTTACCAGTTTTGTAAGTCTCTCTTATTTTCTTGTACTTGTACATGGAATTCTCTGTGTAAACTTGTGTAACTTCTCTAGGTAGATGAATCACTGTGTACTTTCTCTGGTTTCTATCTGTTACCAATCTTGAGAAACTCATACATTCTCTCTTCACTGTTTCACGGACTTAGAGAACTAAATTTCTTTCGGCAAAAGTGCTGTTTTCACAGTGCTAAGTACTGCCAACTCTATCAACAATGTAGGTTTTATCAGTTTTCTTAGTCTCTCTTATTTTCTTGTACTTATACTTGGAATTCTCTGTGTAAACCTCTGTAACCTTTCTAGGTAGATGAATCACTGCGTACTTTCTCTTCTTTCTATCTGTTACCAATCTTGAGAAACTCATACATTCTCTGTCCACTGATTCACGGACTTAGAGAACTAAATTTCTTTCGGCGAAAGTGCTGTTTTCACAGTGCTAAGTACTCCCAACTCTATCAACAATGTAGGTTTTACCAGTTTTCTAAGTCTCTCTTATTTTCTTGTACTTATACTTGGAATTCTCTGTGTAAACTTCTGTAACTTTTCTAGGTAGATGAATCACTGTGTACTTTCTCTTGTTTCTATCTGTTACCAATCTTGAGAAACTCATACATTCTCTGGTCACTGTTTCCCAGTGTTAGAGAAGTAGATTTCTTTCTGCGAAAGAGCTGTTTTCACAGTGCTAAGTACTCCCAACTCTATCCACAATGTAGGTTTTGCCAGTTTTCTAAGTGTCTCTTCTTTTCTTGTACTTATACATGGAATTCCCTGTGTAAACTTCTTTAACTTCTCTAGGTAGATGAATCACTGTGTACTTTCCCTTGTTTCTATCTGTTACCAATCTTGCGAAACTCATACATTCTTTGTTCACTGTTTCCCAGTGTTAGAAAAGTAGATTTCTTTCTGTGAAAGTGCTGTTTTCACATTGCTAAGTACTCCCAACTCTATCAACAATGTAGGTATTACCAGTTTTCTAAGTCTCTCTTATTTTCTTGTACTCATACTTGGAATTCTCTGTGTAAACTTCTGTAACTTTTCTAGGTAGATGAATCACTGTGTACTTTCTCTTGTTTCTATCTGTTACCAATCTTGACAAACTCATACATTCTCTGTTCACTGTATCCCAGTGTTAGAGAAGTAGATTTCTTTCTGCGTAAGTGCTGTTTTCACAGTGCTAAGTACTCCCAACTCTAACCACAATGTAGGTTTTGCCAGTTTTCTAAGTCTCTCTTATTTTCTTGTATTTATACATGGAATTCTCTGTGTAAACTTCTGTAACGTCCCTAGGTAGATGAATCACTGTGTACTTTCTCTTGTTTCTATCTGTTACCAATCTTGAGAAACTCATACATTCTCTCTTCACTGTTTCACGGACTTAGAGAACTAAATTTCTTTCGGCGAAAGTGCTGTTTTCACAGTGCTAAGTACTGCCAACTCTATCAACAATGTAGGTTTTACCAGTTTTCTTAGTCTCTCTTATTTTCTTGTACTTATACTTGGAATTCTCTGTGTAAACCTCTGTAACTTTTCTAGGTAGATGAATCACTGCGTACTTTCTCTTCTTTCTATCTGTTACCAATCTTGAGAAACTCATACATTCTCGGTTCACTGATTCACGGACTTAGAGAACTGAATTTCTTTCGGCAAAAGCGCTGTTTTCACAGTGCTAAGTACTCCCAACTCTATCAACAATGTAGTTTTCACCAGTTTTCTAAGTCTCTCTTATTTTCTTGTACTTATACTTGGAATTCTCTGTGTAAACTTCTGTAACTTTTCTTGGTAGATGAATCACTGTGTACTTTCTCTTGTTTCTATCTGTTACCAATCTTGAGAAACTCATACATTCTCTGTTCACTGTTTCCCAGTGTTAGAGAAGTAGATTTCTTTCTGCGAAAGAGCTGATTTCACAGTGCTAAGTACTCCCAACTCTATCCACAATATAGGTTTTGCCAGTTTTCTAAGTCTCTCTTATTTTCTTGTACTTATACATGGAATTCTGTGTGTAAACTTGTTTAACTTCTCTAGGTAGATGAATCCCTGTGTACTTTCCCTTGTTTCTATCTGTTACTAATCTTGAGAAACTCATACATTCTTTGTTCACTGTTTCCCAGTGTTAGAGAAGTAGATTTCTTTCTGCGAAAGTGCTGTTTTCACAGTGCTAAGTACTCCCAACTCTATCAACAATTTAGGTATTACCAGTTTTCTAAGTCTCTCTTATTTTCTTGTACTTATACTTGGAATTCTCTGTGTAAACTTCTGTAACTTTTCTAGGTAGATGAATCACTGTGTACTATCTCTTGTTTCTATCTGTTACCAATCTTGAGAAACTCATACATTCTCTGTTCACTGTTTCCCAGTCTTAGAGAAGTAGATTTCTTTCTCCGAAAGTGCTGTTTTCACAGTGCTAAGTACTCCCAACTCTAACCACAATGTTGGTTTTACCAGTTTTCTAAGTCTCTCTTATTTTCTTGTACTTATACTTGGAATTCTCTGTGTAAACCTCTGTAACTTTTCTAGGTAGACGAATCACTGTGTACTTTCTCTCGTTTCTATCTGCTACCAATCTTGAGAAACTCATACATTCTCTCTTCACTGTTTCACGGACTTAGAGAACTAAATTTCTTTCGGCGAAAGTGCTGTTTTCACAGTGCTAAGTACTCCTAACTCTATCAACAATGTAGGTTTTACCAGTTTTCTTAGTCTCTCTTATTTTCTTGTACTTATACTTGGAATTCTCTGTGTAAACCTCTGTAACTTTTCTAGGTAGATGAATCACTGTGTACTTTCTCTCGTTTCTATCTGTTACCAATCTTGAGAAACTCATACGTTCTCTCTTCACTGTTTCACGGACTTAGAGAACTAAATTTCTTTCGGCGAAAGTGCTGTTTTCACAGTGCTAAGTACTCCCAACTCTATCAACAATGTAGGTTTTACCAGTTTTCTAAGTCTCTCTTATCTTCTTGTACTTATACTTGGAATTCTCTGTGTAAACTTCTGTAACTTTTCTAGGTAGATGAATCACTGTGTACTTTCTCTTGTTTCTATCTGTTACCAATCTTGAGAAATTCATACATTCTCTGTTCACTGTTTCCCAGTGTTAGAGAAGTAGATTTCTTTCTGCGAAAGTGCTGTTTTCACAGTGCTAAGTACTCCCAACTCTAACCACAATGTAGGTTTTGCCAGTTTTCTAAGTCTCTCTTATTTTCTTGTACTTATACTTGGAATTCTCTGTGTAAACCTCTGTAACTTTTCTAGGTAGATGAATCACTGCGTACTTTCTCTTGTTTCTATCTGTTACCAATCTTGAGAAACTCATACATTCTCTGTTCACGGTTTCCCAGTCTTAGAGAAGTAGATTTCTTTCTGCGAAAGTGCTGTTTTCACAGTGCTAAGTACTCCCAACTCTAACCACAATGTAGGTTTTACCAGTTTTCTAAGTCTCTCTTATTTTCTTGTACTTATACATGGAATTCTCTGTGTAAACTTCTTTAACATCTCTAGGTAGATGAATCACTGTGTACTTTCTCTTGTTTCTATCTGTTACCAATCTTGAGAAACTCATACATTCTCTGTTCACTGTTTCCCAGTGTTAGAGAAGTAGATTTCTTTCTGCGAAAGTGCTGTTTTCATAGTGCTAAGTACTCCCAACTCTATCCACAATGTAGGTTTTACCAGTTTTCTAAGTCTCTCTTATTTTCTTGTACTTATACTTGGAATTCTCTGTGTAAACCTCTGTAACTTTTCTAGGTAGATGAATCACTGTGTACTTTCTCTTGTTTCTATCTGTTACCAATCTTGAGAAACTCATACATTCTCTCTTCACTGTTTCACGGACTTAGAGAACTAAATTTCTTTCGGCGAAAGTCCTGTTTTCACACTGCTAAGTACTCCCAACTCTATCAACAATGTAGGTTTTACCAGTTTTCTTAGTCTCTCTTATTTTCTTGTACTTATACTTGGAATTCTCTGTGTAAACCTCTGTAACTTTTCTAGGTAGATGAATCACTGCGTACTTTCTCTTCTTTCTGTCCGTTACCAATCTTGAGAAACTCATACATTCTCTGTTCACTGTTTCCCAGTCTTAGAGAAGTAGATTTCTTTCTGCGAAAGTGCTGTTTTCACAGTGCTAAGTACTCCCAACTCTATCCACAATGTAGGTTTTAACCGTTTTCTAAGTCTCTCTTATTTTCTTGTACTTATACTTGGAATTCTCTGTGTAAACCTCTGTAACTTTTCTAGGAAGGTGAATTACTGGGTACTTTCTCTTGTTTCTATCTGTTACCAATCTTGAGAAACTCATACATTCTCTGTTCACTGTTTCGTGGACTTAGAGAACTAAATTTCTTTCGGCGCAATTGCTGTTTTCACAGTGCTAAGTACTCCCAACTCTATCCACAATGTAGGTTTTAACCGTTTTCTAAGACTCTCCTATTTTCTTGTACTTATACTTGGAATTCTGTGTGTAAACCTCTGTAACTTTTCTAGGTAGGTGAATCACTGTGTACTTTCTCTTGTTTCTATCTGTTACCCATCTTGAGAAACTCATACATTCTCTGTTCACTGTTTCACGGACTTAGAGAACTAAATTTCTTTCGGCGCAAGTGCTGTTTTCACAGTGCTAAGTACTCCCCACTCTATCAACAATGTAGGTTTTACCAGTTTTCTAAGTCTCTCTTATTTTCTTGTACTTATACTTGGAATTCTCTGTGTAAACTTCTGTAACTTTTCTAGGTAGATGAATCACTGTGTACTTTCTCTTGTTTCTATCTGTTACCAATCTTGAGAAATTCATACATTCTCTGTTCACTGTTTCCCAGTGTTAGAGAAGTAGATTTCTTTCTGCGAAAGTGCTGTTTTCACAGTGCTAAGTACTCCCAACTCTATCAACAATGTAGGTTTTACCAGTTTTCTAAGTCTCTCTTATTTTCTTGTACTTATACTCGGAATTCTCTGTGTAAACCTCTGTAACTTTTCTAGGTAGATGAATCACTGCGTACTTTCTCTTCTTTCAATCTGTTACCAATCTTGAGAAACTTATACATTCCCTGTTCACTGTTTCCAGTCTTAGAGAAGTAGATTTCTTTCTGCGAAAGTGCTGTTTTCACAGTGCTAAGTACTCCCAACTCTAACCACAATGTAGGTTTTGCCAGTTTTCTAAGTCTCTCTTATTTTCTTGTATTTATACATGGAATTCTCTGTGTAAACTTCTGTAACGTGCCTAGGTAGATGAATCACTGTGTACTTTCTCTTGTTTCTATCTGTTACCAATCTTGAGAAACTCATACATTCTCTGTTCACTGTTTCACGGACTTAGAGAACTAAATTTCTTTCGGCGAAAGTGCTGTTTTCACAGTGCTAAGTACTCCCATCTCTATCCGCAATGTAGGTTTTACCAGTTTTCTAAGTCTCTCTTATTTTCTTGTACTTATACATGGAATTCTCTGTGTAAACTTGTGTAACTTCTCTAGGTAGATGAATCACTGTGTACTTTCTCTTGTTTCTATCTGTTACCAATCTTGAGAAACTCATACATTCTCTCTTCACTGTTTCACGGACTTAAAGAACTAAATTTCTTTCGGCGAAAGTGCTGTTTTCACAGTGCTAAGTACTGCCAACTCTATCAACAATGTAGGTTTTACCAGTTTTCTTAGTCTCTCTTATTTTCTTGTACTTATACTTGGAATTCTCTGTGTAAACCTCTGTAACTTTTCTAGGTAGATGAATCACTGCGTACTTTCTCTTCTTTCTATCTGTTACCAATCTTGAGAAACTCATACATTCTCGGTTCACTGATTCACGGACTTAGAGAACTAAATTTCTTTCGGCAAAAGCGCTGTTTTCACAGTGCTAAGTACTCCCAACTCTATCAACAATGTAGGTTTTACCAGTTTTCTAAGTCTCTCTTATTTTCTTGTACTTATACTTGGAATTCTCTGTGTAAACTTCTGTAACTTTTCTAGGTAGATGAATCACTGTGTACTTTCTCTTGTTTCTATCTGTTACCAATCTTGAGAAACTCATACATTCTCTGTTCACTGTTTCCCAGTGTTAGAGAAGTAGATTTCTTTCTGCGAAAGAGCTGATTTCACAGTGCTAAGTACTCCCAACTCTATCCACAATATAGGTTTTGCCAGTTTTCTAAGTCTCTCTTATTTTCTTGTACTTATACATGGAATTCTGTGCGTAAACTTGTTTAACTTCTCTAGGTAGATGAATCACTGTGTACTTTCCCTTGTTTCTATCTGTTACCAATCTTGAGAAACTCATACATTCTTTGTTCACTGTTTCCCAGTGTTAGAGAAGTAGATTTCTTTCTGCGAAAGTGCTGTTTTCACAGTGCTAAGTACTCCTAACTCTATCAACAATTTAGGTATTACCAGTTTTCTAAGTCTCTCTTATTTTCTTGTACTTATACTTGGAATTCTCTGTGTAAACTTCTGTAACTTTTCTAGGTAGATGAATCACTGTGTACTATCTCTTGTTTCTATCTGTTACCAATCTTGAGAAACTAATACATTCTCTGTTCACTGTTTCCCAGTCTTAGAGAAGTAGATTTCTTTCTGCGAAAGTGCTGTTTTCACAGTGCTAAGTACTCCCAACTCTAACCACAATGTTGGTTTTACCAGTTTTCTAAGTCTCTCTTATTTTCTTGTACTTATACTTGGAATTCTCTGTGTAAACCTCTGTAACTTTTCTAGGTAGACGAATCACTGTGTACTTTCTCTCGTTTCTATCTGCTACCAATCTTGAGAAACTCATACATTCTCTCTTCACTGTTTCACGGACTTAGAGAACTAAATTTCTTTCGGCGAAAATGCTGTTTTCACCGTGCTAAGTACTCCCAACTCTATCAACAATGTAGGTTTTACCAGTTTTCTAAGTCTCTCTTATCTTCTTGTACTTATACTTGGAATTCTCTGTGTAAACTTCTGTAACTTTTCTAGGTAGATGAATCACTGTGTACTTTCTCTTGTTTCTATCTGTTACCAATCTTGAGAAATTCATACATTCTCTGTTCACTGTTTCCCAGTGTTAGAGAAGTAGATTTCTTTCTGCGAACGTGCTGTTTTCACAGTGCTAAGTACTCCCAATTCTAACCACAATGTAAGTTTTGCCAGTTTTCTAAGTCTCTCTTATTTTCTTGTACTTATACTTGGAATTCTCTGTGTAAACCTCTGTAACTTTTCTAGGTAGATGAATCACTGCGTACTTTCTCTTGTTTCTATCTGTTACCAATCTTGAGAAACTCATACATTCTCTGTTCACGGTTTCCCAGTCTTAGAGAAGTAGATTTCTTTCTGCGAAAGTGCTGTTTTCACAGTGCTAAGTACTCCCAACTCTAACCACAATGTAGGTTTTACCAGTTTTCTAAGTCTCTCTTATTTTCTTGTACTTATACATGGAATTCTCTGTGTAAACTTCTTTAACATCTCTAGGTAGATGAATCACTGTGTACTTTCTCTTGTTTCTATCTGTTACCAATCTTGAGAAACTCATACATTCTCTGTTCACTGTTTCCCAGTGTTAGAGAAGTAGATTTCTTTCTGCGAAAGTGCTGTTTTCACAGTGCTAAGTACTCCCAACTCTATCCACAATGTAGGTTTCACCAGTTTTCTAAGTCTCTCTTATTTTCTTGTACTTATACTTGGAATTCTCTGTGTAAACCTCTGTAACTTTTCTAGGTAGATGAATCACTGTGTACTTTCTCTTGTTTCTATCTGTTACCAATCTTGAGAAACTCATACATTCTCTCTTCACTGTTTCACGGACTTAGAGAACTAAATTTCTTTCGGCGAAAGTCCTGTTTTCACACTGCTAAGTACTCCCAACTCTATCAACAATGTAGGTTTTACCAGTTTTCTTAGTCTCTCTTATTTTCTTGTACTTATACTTGGAATTCTCTGTGTAAACCTCTGTAACTTTTCTAGGTAGATGAATCACTGCGTACTTTCTCTTCTTTCTGTCCGTTACCAATCTTGAGAAACTCATACATTCTCTGTTCACTGTTTCACGGACTTAGAGAACTAAATTTCTTTCGGCGAAAGTGCTGTTTTCACAGTGCTAAGTACTCCAAGCTCTATCCACAATGTAGGTTTTACCAGTTTTGTAAGTCTCTCTTATTTTCTTGTACTTATACATGGAATTCTCTGTGTAAACTTGTGTAACTTCTCTAGGTAGATGAATCACTGTGTACTTTCTCTGGTTTCTATCTGTTACCAATCTTGAGAAACTCATACATTCTCTCTTCACTGTTTCACGGACTTAGAGAACTAAATTTCTTTCGGCGAAAGTGCTGTTTTCACAGTGCTAAGTACTGCCAACTCTATCAACAATGTAGGTTTTATCAGTTTTCTTAGTCTCTCTTATTTTCTTGTACTTATACTTGGAATTCTCTGTGTAAACCTCTGTAACCTTTCTAGGTAGATGAATCACTGCGTACTTTCTCTTCTTTCTATCTGTTACCAATCTTGAGAAACTCATACATTCTCTGTCCACTGATTCACGGACTTAGAGAACTAAATTTCTTTCGGCGAAAGTGCTGTTTTCACAGTGCTAAGTACTCCCAACTCTATCAACAATGTAGGTTTTACCAGTTTTCTAAGTCTCTCTTATTTTCTTGTACTTATACTTGGAATTCTCTGTGTAAACTTCTGTAATATTTCTAGGTAGATGAATCACTGTGTACTTTCTCTTGTTTCTATCTGTTACCAATCTTGAGAAACTCATACATTCTCTGGTCACTGTTTCCCAGTGTTAGAGAAGTAGATTTCTTTCTGCGAAAGAGCTGTTTTCACAGTGCTAAGTACTCCCAACTCTATCCACAATGTAGGTTTTGCCAGTTTTCTAAGTGTCTCTTCTTTTCTTGTACTTATACATGGAATTCCCTGTGTAAACTTCTTTAACTTCTCTAGGTAGATGAATCACTGTGTACTTTCCCTTGTTTCTATCTGTTACCAATCTTGCGAAACTCATACATTCTTTGTTCACTGTTTCCCAGTGTTAGAGAAGTAGATTTCTTTCTGCGAAAGTGCTGTTTTCACATTGCTAAGTACTCCCAACTCTATCAACAATGTAGGTATTACCAGTTTTCTAAGTCTCTCTTATTTTCTTGTACTTATACTTGGAATTCTCTGTGTAAACTTCTGTAACTTTTCTAGGTAGATGAATCACTGTGTACTTTCTCTTGTTTCTATCTGTTACCAATCTTGAGAAACTCATACATTCTCTGTTCACTGTTTCCCAGTGTTAGAGAAGTAGATTTCTTTCTGCGTAAGTGCTGTTTTCACAGTGCTAAGTACTCCCAACTCTAACCACAATGTAGGTTTTGCCAGTTTTCTAAGTCTCTCTTATTTTCTTGTATTTATACATGGAATTCTCTGTGTAAACTTCTGTAACGTCCCTAGGTAGATGAATCACTGTGTACTTTCTCTTGTTTCTATCTGTTACCAATCTTGAGAAACGCATACATTCTCTGTTCACTGTTTCACGGACTTAGAGAACTAAATTTCTTTCGGCGAAAGTGCTGTTTTCACAGTGCTAAGTACTCCCATCTCTATCCGCAATGTAGGTTTTACCAGTTTTCTAAGTCTCTCTTATTTTCTTGTACTTATACATGGAATTCTCTGTGTAAACTTGTGTAACTTCTCTAGGTAGATGAATCACTGTGTACTTTCTCTTGTTTCTATCTGTTACCAATCTTGAGAAACTCATACATTCTCTGTTCACTGTTTCACGGACTTAGAGAACTAAATTTCTTTCGGCGAAAGTGCTGTTTTCACAGTGCTAAGTACTGCCAACTCTATCAACAATGTAGGTTTTACCAGTTTTCTTAGTCTCTCTTATTTTCTTGTACTTATACTTGGAATTCTCTGTGTAAACCTCTGTAACTTTTCTAGGTAGACGAATCACTGTGTACTTTCTCTCGTTTCTATCTGTTACCAATCTTGAGAAACTCATACATTCTCTCTTCACTGTTTCACGGACTTAGAGAACTAAATTTCTTTCGGCGAAAGTGCTGTTTTCACAGTGCTAAGTACTCCTAACTCTATCAACAATGTAGGTTTTACCAGTTTTCTTAGTCTCTCTTATTTTCTTGTATTATACTTGGAATTCTCTGTGTAAACCTCTGTAACTTTTCTAGGTAGATGAATCACTGTGTACTTTCTCTCGTTTCTATCTCTTACCAATCTTGAGAAACTCATACGTTCTCTCTTCACTGTTTCACGGACTTAGAGAACTAAATTTTTTTCGGCGAAAGTGCTGTTTTCACAGTGCTAAGTACTCCCAACTCTATCAACAATGTAGGTTTTACCAGTTTTCTAAGTCTCTCTTATCTTCTTGTACTTATACTTGGAATTCTCTGTGTAAACTTCTGTAACTTTTCTAGGTAGATGAATCACTGTGTACTTTCTCTTGTTTCTATCTGTTACCAATCTTGAGAAATTCATACATTCTCTGTTCACTGTTTCCCAGTGTTAGAGAAGTAGATTTCTTTCTGCGAAAGTGCTGTTTTCACAGTGCTAAGTACTCCCAACTCTAACCACAATGTAGGTTTTGCCAGTTTTCTAAGTCTCTCTTATTTTCTTGTACTTATACTTGGAATTCTCGGTGTAAACCTCTGTAACTTTTCTAGGTAGATGAATCACTGCGTACTTTCTCTTGTTTCTATCTGTTACCAATCTTGAGAAACTCATACATTCTCTCTTCACGGTTTCCCAGTCTTAGAGAAGTAGATTTCTTTCTGCGAAAGTGCTGTTTTCACAGTGCTAAGTACTCCCAACTCTAACCACAATGTAGGTTTTACCAGTTTTCTAAGTCTCTCTTATTTTCTTGTACTTATACATGGAATTCTCTGTGTAAACTTCTTTAACATCTCTAGGTAGATGAATCACTGTGTACTTTCTCTTGTTTCTATCTGTTACCAATCTTGAGAAACTCATACATTCTCTGTTCACTGTTTCCCAGTGTTAGAGAAGTAGATTTCTTTCTGCGAAAGTGCTGTTTTCATAGTGCTAAGTACTCCCAACTCTATCCACAATGTAGGTTTTACCAGTTTTCTAAGTCTCTCTTATTTTCTTGTACTTATACTTGGAATTCTCTGTGTAAACCTCTGTAACTTTTCTAGGTAGATGAATCACTGTGTACTTTCTCTTGTTTCTATCTGTTACCAATCTTGAGAAACTCATACATTCTCTCTTCACTGTTTCACGGACTTAGAGAACTAAATTTCTTTCGGCGAAAGTCCTGTTTTCACACTGCTAAGTACTCCCAACTCTATCAACAATGTAGGTTTTACCAGTTTTCTTAGTCTCTCTTATTTTCTTGTACTTATACTTGGAATTCTCTGTGTAAACCTCTGTAACTTTTCTAGGTAGATGAATCACTGCGTACTTTCTCTTCTTTCTGTCCGTTACCAATCTTGAGAAACTCATACATTCTCTGTTCACTGTTTCCCAGTCTTAGAGAAGTAGATTTCTTTCTGCGAAAGTGCTGTTTTCACAGTGCTAAGTACTCCCAACTCTATCCACAATGTAGGTTTTAACCGTTTTCTAAGTCTCTCTTATTTTCTTGTACTTATACTTGGAATTCTCTGTGTAAGCCTCTGTAACTTTTCTAGGAAGGTGAATTACTGGGTACTTTCTCTTGTTTCTATCTGTTACCAATCTTGAGAAACTCATACATTCTCTGTTCACGGTTTCCCAGTCTTAGAGAAGTAGATTTCTTTCTGCGAAAGTGCTGTTTTCACAGTGCTAAGTACTCTCAACTCTAACCACAATGTAGGTTTTACCAGTTTTCTAAGTCTCTCTTATTTTCTTGTACTTATACTTGGAATTCTCTGTGTAAACCTCTGTAACTTTTCTAGGTAGACGAATCACTGTGTACTTTCTCTCGTTTCTATCTGCTACCAATCTTGAGAAACTCATACATTCTCTCTTCACTGTTTCACGGACTTAGAGAACTAAATTTCTTTCGGCGAAAGTGCTGTTTTCACAGTGCTAAGTACTCCTAACTCTATCAACAATGTAGGTTTTACCAGTTTTCTTAGTCTCTCTTATTTTCTTGTATTATACTTGGAATTCTCTGTGTAAACCTCTGTAACTTTTCTAGGTAGATGAATCACTGTGTACTTTCTCTCGTTTCTATCTCTTACCAATCATGAGAAACTCATACGTTCTCTCTTCACTGTTTCACGGACTGAGAGAACTAAATTTCTTTCGGCGAAAGTGCTGTTTTCACAGTGCTAAGTACTCCCAACTCTATCAACAATGTAGGTTTTACCAGTTTTCTAAGTCTCTCTTATCTTCTTGTACTTATACTTGGAATTCTCTGTGTAAACTTCTGTAACTTTTCTAGGTAGATGAATCACTGTGTACCTTCTCTTGTTTCTATCTGTTATCAATCTTGAGAAATTCATACATTCTCTGTTCACTGTTTCCCAGTGTTAGAGAAGTAGATTTCTTTCTGCGAAAGTGCTGTTTTCACAGTGCTAAGTACTCCCAACTCTAACCACAATGTAGGTTTTGCCAGTTTTCTAAGTCTCTCTTATTTTCTTGTACTTATACTTGGAATTCTCTGTGTAAACCTCTGTAACTTTTCTAGGTAGATGAATCACTGCGTACTTTCTCTTGTTTCTATCTGTTACCAATCTTGAGAAACTCATACATTCTCTGTTCACGGTTTCCCAGTCTTAGAGAAGTAGATTTCTTTCTGCGAAAGTGCTGTTTTCACAGTGCTAAGTACTCCCAACTCTAACCACAATGTAGGTTTTACCAGTTTTCTAAGTCTCTCTTATTTTCTTGTACTTATACATGGAATTCTCTGTGTAAACTTCTTTAACATCTCTAGGTAGATGAATCACTGTGTACTTTCTCTTGTTTCTATCTGTTACCAATCTTGAGAAACTCATACATTCTCTGTTCACTGTTTCCCAGTGTTAGAGAAGTAGATTTCTTTCTGCGAAAGTGCTGTTTTCATAGTGCTAAGTACTCCCAACTCTATCCACAATGTACGTTTTACCAGTTTTCTAGTCTCTCTTATTTTCTTGTACTTATACTTGGAATTCTCTGTGTAAACCTCTGTAACTTTTCTAGGTAGATGAATCACTGTGTACTTTCTCTTGTTTCTATCTGTTACCAATCTTGAGAAACTCATACATTCTCTCTTCACTGTTTCACGGACTTAGAGAACTAAATTTCTTTCGGCGAAAGTCCTGTTTTCACACTGCTAAGTACTCCCAACTCTATCAACAATGTAGGTTTTACCAGTTTTCTTAGTCTCTCTTATTTTCTTGTACTTATACTTGGAATTCTCTGTGTAAACCTCTGTAACTTTTCTAGGTAGATGAATCACTGCGTACTTTCTCTTCTTTCTGTCCGTTACCAATCTTGAGAAACTCATACATTCTCTGTTCACTGTTTCCCAGTCTTAGAGAAGTAGATTTCTTTCTGCGAAAGTGCTGTTTTCACAGTGCTAAGTACTCCCAACTCTATCCACAATGTAGGTTTTAACCGTTTTCTAAGTCTCTCTTATTTTCTTGTACTTATACTTGGAATTCTCTGTGTAAACCTCTGTAACTTTTCTAGGAAGGTGAATTACTGGGTACTTTCTCTTGTTTCTATCTGTTACCAATCTTGAGAAACTCATACATTCTCTGTTCACTGTTTCGTGGACTTAGAGAACTAAATTTCTTTCGGCGCAATTGCTGTTTTCACAGTGCTAAGTACTCCCAACTCTATCCACAATGTAGGTTTTAACCGTTTTCTAAGACTCTCCTATTTTCTTGTAGTTATACTTGGAATTCTGTGTGTAAACCTCTGTAACTTTTCTAGGTAGGTGAATCACTGTGTACTTTCTCTTGTTTCTATCTGTTACCCATCTTGAGAAACTCATACATTCTCTGTTCACTGTTTCACGGACTTAGAGAACTAAATTTCTTTCGGCGCAAGTGCTGTTTTCACAGTGCTAAGTACTCCCCACTCTATCAACAATGTAGGTTTTACCAGTTTTCTAAGTCTCTCTTATTTTCTTGTACTTATACTTGGAATTCTCTGTGTAAACCTCTGTAACTTTTCTAGGTAGATGAATCACTGCGTACTTTCTCTTCTTTCAATCTGTTACCAATCTTGAGAAACTTATACATTCCCTGTTCACTGTTTCCAGTCTTAGAGAAGTAGATTTCTTTCTGCGAAAGTGCTGTTTTCACAGTGCTAAGTACTCCCAACTCTAACCACAATGTAGGTTTTGCCAGTTTTCTAAGTCTCTCTTATTTTCTTGTACTTATACTTGGAATTCTCTGTGTAAACCTCTGTAACTTTTCTAGGTAGATGAATCACTGCGTACTTTCTCTTGTTTCTATCTGTTACCAATCTTGAGAAACTCATACATTCTCTGTTCACGGTTTCCCAGTCTTAGAGAAGTAGATTTCTTTCTGCGAAAGTGCTGTTTTCACAGTGCTAAGTACTCTCAACTCTAACCACAATGTAGGTTTTACCAGTTTTCTAAGTCTCTCTTATTTTCTTGTACTTATACTTGGAATTCTCTGTGTAAACCTCTGTAACTTTTCTAGGTAGATGAATCACTGTGTACTTTCTCTTGTTTCTATCTGTTACCAATCTTGAGAAACTCATACATTCTCTGTTCACTGTTTCCCAGTGTTAGAGAAGTAGATTTCTTTCTGCGTAAGTGCTGTTTTCACAGTGCTAAGTACTCCCAACTCTAACCACAATGTAGGTTTTGCCAGTTTTCTAAGTCTCTCTTATTTTCTTGTATTTATACATGGAATTCTCTGTGTAAACTTCTGTAACGTCCCTAGGTAGATGAATCACTGTGTACTTTCTCTTGTTTCTATCTGTTACCAATCTTGAGAAACTCATACATTCTCTGTTCACTGTTTCACGGACTTAGAGAACTAAATTTCTTGCGGCGAAAGTGCTGTTTTCACAGTGCTAAGTACTCCCAACTCTAACCACAATGTAGGTTTTACCAGTTTTCTAAGTCTCTCTTATTTTCTTGTACTTATACATGGAATTCTCTGTGTAAACTTCTTTAACATCTCTAGGTAGATGAATCACTGTGTACTTTCTCTTGTTTCTATCTGTTACCAATCTTGAGAAACTCATACATTCTCTGTTCACTGTTTCCCAGTGTTAGAGAAGTAGATTTCTTTCTGCGAAAGTGCTGTTTTCATAGTGCTAAGTACTCCCAACTCTATCCACAATGTACGTTTTACCAGTTTTCTAGTCTCTCTTATTTTCTTGTACTTATACTTGGAATTCTCTGTGTAAACCTCTGTAACTTTTCTAGGTAGATGAATCACTGTGTACTTTCTCTTGTTTCTATCTGTTACCAATCTTGAGAAACTCATACATTCTCTCTTCACTGTTTCACGGACTTAGAGAACTAAATTTCTTTCGGCGAAAGTCCTGTTTTCACACTGCTAAGTACTCCCAACTCTATCAACAATGTAGGTTTTACCAGTTTTCTTAGTCTCTCTTATTTTCTTGTACTTATACTTGGAATTCTCTGTGTAAACCTCTGTAACTTTTCTAGGTAGATGAATCACTGCGTACTTTCTCTTCTTTCTGTCCGTTACCAATCTTGAGAAACTCATACATTCTCTGTTCACTGTTTCCCAGTCTTAGAGAAGTAGATTTCTTTCTGCGAAAGTGCTGTTTTCACAGTGCTAAGTACTCCCAACTCTATCCACAATGTAGGTTTTAACCGTTTTCTAAGTCTCTCTTATTTTCTTGTGCTTATACTTGGAATTCTCTGTGTAAACCTCTGTAACTTTTCTAGGAAGGTGAATTACTGGGTACTTTCTCTTGTTTCTATCTGTTACCAATCTTGAGAAACTCATACATTCTCTGTTCACTGTTTCGTGGACTTAGAGAACTAAATTTCTTTCGGCGCAATTGCTGTTTTCACAGTGCTAAGTACTCCCAACTCTATCCACAATGTAGGTTTTAACCGTTTTCTAAGACTCTCCTATTTTCTTGTAGTTATACTTGGAATTCTGTGTGTAAACCTCTGTAACTTTTCTAGGTAGGTGAATCACTGTGTACTTTCTCTTGTTTCTATCTGTTACCCATCTTGAGAAACTCATACATTCTCTGTTCACTGTTTCACGGACTTAGAGAACTAAATTTCTTTCGGCGCAAGTGCTGTTTTCACAGTGCTAAGTACTCCCCACTCTATCAACAATGTAGGTTTTACCAGTTTTCTAAGTCTCTCTTATTTTCTTGTACTTATACTTGGAATTCTCTGTGTAAACCTCTGTAACTTTTCTAGGTAGATGAATCACTGCGTACTTTCTCTTCTTTCAATCTGTTACCAATCTTGAGAAACTTATACATTCCCTGTTCACTGTTTCCAGTCTTAGAGAAGTAGATTTGTTTCTGCGAAAGTGCTGTTTTCACAGTGCTAAGTACTCCCAACTCTAACCACAATGTAGGTTTTGCCAGTTTTCTAAGTCTCTCTTATTTTCTTGTACTTATACTTGGAATTCTCTGTGTAAACCTCTGTAACTTTTCTAGGTAGATGAATCACTGCGTACTTTCTCTTGTTTCTATCTGTTACCAATCTTGAGAAACTCATACATTCTCTGTTCACGGTTTCCCAGTCTCAGAGAAGTAGATTTCTTTCTGCGAAAGTGCTGTTTTCACAGTGCTAAGTACTCTCAACTCTAACCACAATGTAGGTTTTACCAGTTTTCTAAGTCTCTCTTATTTTCTTGTACTTATACTTGGAATTCTCTGTGTAAACCTCTGTAACTTTTCTAGGTAGATGAATCACTGTGTACTTTCTCTTGTTTCTATCTGTTACCAATCTTGAGAAACTCATACATTCTCTGTTCACTGTTTCCCAGTGTTAGAGAAGTAGATTTCTTTCTGCGTAAGTGCTGTTTTCACAGTGCTAAGTACTCCCAACTCTAACCACAATGTAGGTTTTGCCAGTTTTCTAAGTCTCTCTTATTTTCTTGTATTTATACATGGAATTCTCTGTGTAAACTTCTGTAACGTCCCTAGGTAGATGAATCACTGTGTACTTTCTTTTGTTTCTATCTGTTACCAATCTTGAGAAACTCATACATTCTCTGTTCACTGTTTCACGGACTTAGAGAACTAAATTTCTTGCGGCGAAAGTGCTGTTTTCACAGTGCTAAGTACTCCCATCTCTATCCGCAATGTAGGTTTTACCAGTTTTCTAAGTCTCTCTTATTTTCTTTTACTTATACATGGAATTCTCTGTGTAAACTTGTGTAACTTCTCTAGGTAGATGAATCACTGTGTACTTTCTCTTGTTTCTATCTGTTACCAATGTTGAGAAACTCATACATTCTCTCTTCACTGTTTCACGGACTTAGAGAACTAAATTTCTTTCGGCGAAAGTGCTGTTTTCACAGTGCTAAGTACTGCCAACTCTATCAACAATGTAGGTTTTACCAGTTTTCTTAGTCTCTCTTATTTTCTTGTACTTATACTTGGAATTCTCTGTGTAAACCTCTGTAACTTTTCTAGGTAGATGAATCACTGCGTACTTTCTCTTCTTTCTATGTGTTACCAATCTTGAGAAACTCATACATTCAAGGTTCACTGTTTCACGGACTTAGAGAACTAAATTTCTTTCGGCAAAAGCGCTGTTTTCACAGTGCTAAGTACTCCCAACTCTATCAACAATGTAGGTTTTACCAGTTTTGTAAGTCTCTCTTATTTTCTTGTACTTATACTTGGAATTCTCTGTGTAAACTTCTGTAACTTTTCTAGGTAGATGAATCACTGTGTACTTTCTCTTGTTTCTATCTGTTACCAATCTTGAGAAATTCATACATTCTCTGTTCACTGTTTCCCAGTGTTAGAGAAGTAGATTTCTTTCTGCGAAAGTGCTGTTTTCACAGTGCTAAGTACTCCCAACTCTAACCACAATGTAGGTTTTGCCAGTTTTCTAAGTCTCTCTTATTTTCTTGTACTTATACTTGGAATTCTCTGTGTAAACCTCTGTAACTTTTCTAGGTAGATGAATCACTGCGTACTTTCTCTTGTTTCTATCTGTTACCAATCTTGAGAAACTCATACATTCTCTGTTAACGGTTTCCCAGTGTTAGAGAAGTAGATTTCTTTCTGCGAAAGTGCTGTTTTCACAGTGCTAAGTATTCCAAACTCTAACCACAATGTAGGTTTTACCAGTTTTCTAAGTCTCTCTTATTTTCTTGTACTTATACATGGAATTCTCTGTGTAAACTTCTTTAACATCTCTAGGTAGATGAATCACTGTGTACTTTCTCTTGTTTCTATCTGTTACCAATCTTGAGAAACTCATACATTCTCTCTTCACTGTTTCACGGACTTAGAGAACTAAATTTCTTTCGGCGAAAGTCCTGTTTTCACACTGCTAAGTACTCCCAACTCTATCAACAATGTAGGTTTTACCAGTTTTCTTAATCTCCCTTATTTTCTTGTACTTATACTTGGAATTCTCTGTGTAAACCTCTGTAACTTTTCTAGGTAGATGAATCACTGCGTACTTTCTCTTCTTTCTGTCCGTTACCAATCTTGAGAAACTCATACATTCTCTGTTCACTGTTTCCCAGTCTTAGAGAAGTAGATTTCTTTCTGCGAAAGTGCTGTTTTCACAGTGCTAAGTACTCCCAACTCTATCCACAATGTAGGTTTTAACCGTTTTCTAAGTCTCTCTTATTTTCTTGTACTTATACTTGGAATTCTCTGTGTAAACCTCTGTAACTTTTCTAGGAAGGTGAATTACTGGGTACTTTCTCTTGTTTCTATCTGTTACCAATCTTGAGAAACTCATACATTCTCTGTTCACTGTTTCGTGGACTTAGAGAACTAAATTTCTTTCGGCGCAATTGCTGTTTTCACAGTGCTAAGTACTCCCAACTCTATCCACAATGTAGGTTTTAACCGTTTTCTAAGACTCTCCTATTTTCTTGTACTTATACTTGGAATTCTGTGTGTAAACCTCTGTAACTTTTCTAGGTAGGTGAATCACTGTGTACTTTCTCTTGTTTCTATCTGTTACCCATCTTGAGAAACTCATACATTCTCTGTTCACTGTTTCACGGACTTAGAGAACTAAATTTCTTTCGGCGCAAGTGCTGTTTTCACAGTGCTAAGTACTCCCCACTCTATCAACAATGTATGTTTTACCAGTTTTCTAAGTCTCTCTTATTTTCTTGTACTTATACTTGGAATTCTCTGTGTAAACTTCTGTAACTTTTCTAGGTAGATGAATCACTGTGTACTTTCTCTTGTTTCTATCTGTTACCAATCTTGAGAAATTCATACATTCTCTGTTCACTGTTTCCCAGTGTTAGAGAAGTAGATTTCTTTCTGCGAAAGTGCTGTTTTCACAGTGCTAAGTACTCCCAACTCTATCAACAATGTAGGTTTTACCAGTTTTCTAAGTCTCTCTTATTTTCTTGTACTTATACTTGGAATTCTCTGTGTAAACCTCTGTAACTTTTCTAGGTAGATGAATCACTGCGTACTTTCTCTTCTTTCAATCTGTTACCAATCTTGAGAAACTTATACATTCCCTGTTCACTGTTTCCAGTCTTAGAGAAGTAGATTTCTTTCTGCGAAAGTGCTGTTTTCACAGTGCTAAGTACTCCCAACTCTAACTACAATGTAGGTTTTGCCAGTTTTCTAAGTCTCTCTTATTTTCTTGTACTTATACTTGGAATTCTCTGTGTAAACCTCTGTAACTTTTCTAGGTAGATGAATCACTGCGTACTTTCTCTTGTTTCTATCTGTTACCAATCTTGAGAAACTCATACATTCTCTGTTCACGGTTTCCCAGTCTTAGAGAAGTAGATTTCTTTCTGCGAAAGTGCTGTTTTCACAGTGCTAAGTACTCCCAACTCTAACCACAATGTAGGTTTTACCAGTTTTCTAAGTCTCTCTTATTTTCTTGTACTTATACTTGGAATTCTCTGTGTAAACCTCTGTAACTTTTCTAGGTAGATGAATCACTGTGTACTTTCTCTTGTTTCTATCTGTTACCAATCTTGAGAAACTCATACATTCTCTGTTCACTGTTTCCCAGTGTTAGAGAAGTAGATTTCTTTCTGCGTAAGTGCTGTTTTCACAGTGCTAAGTACTCCCAACTCTAACCACAATGTAGGTTTTGCCAGTTTTCTAAGTCTCTCTTATTTTCTTGTATTTATACATGGAATTCTCTGTGTAAACTTCTGTAACGTCCCTAGGTAGATGAATCACTGTGTACTTTCTCTTGTTTCTATCTGTTACCAATCTTGAGAAACTCATACATGCTCTGTTCACTGTTTCACGGACTTAGAGAACTAAATTTCTTGCGGCGAAAGTGCTGTTTTCACAGTGCTAAGTACTCCCATCTCTATCCGCAATGTAGGTTTTACCAGTTTTCTAAGTCTCTCTTATTTTCTTGTACTTATACATGGAATTCTCTGTGTAAACTTGTGTAACTTCTCTAGGTAGATGAATCACTGTGTACTTTCTCTTGTTTCTATCTGTTACCAATCTTGAGAAACTCATACATTCTCTCTTCACTGTTTCACGGACTTGGAGAACTAAATTTCTTTCGGCGAAAGTGCTGTTTTCACAATGCTAAGTACTGCCAACTCTATCAACAATGTAGGTTTTACCAGTTTTCTTAGTCTCTCTTATTTTCTTGTACTTATACTTGGAATTCTCTGTGTAAACCTCTGTAACTTTTCTAGGTAGATGAATCACTGCGTACTTTCTCTTCTTTCTATCTGTTACCAATCTTGAGAAACTCATACATTCTCGGTTCACTGATTCACGGACTTAGAGAACTAAATTTCTTTCGGCAAAAGCGCTGTTTTCACAGTGCTAAGTACTCCCAACTCTATCAACAATGTAGGTTTTACCAGTTTTCTAAGTCTCTCTTATTTTCTTGTACTTATACTTGGAATTCTCTGTGTAAACTTCTGTAACTTTTCTAGGTAGATGAATCACTGTGTACTTTCTCTTGTTTCTATCTGTTACCAATCTTGAGAAACTCATACATTCTCTGTTCACTGTTTCCCAGTGTTAGAGAAGTAGATTTCTTTCTGCGGAAGAGCTGATTTCACAGTGCTAAGTACTCCCAACTCTATCCACAATATAGGTTTTGCCAGTTTTCTAAGTCTCTGTTATTTTCTTGTACTTATACATGGAATTCTGTGTGTAAACTTGTTTAACTTCTCTAGGTAGATGAATCACTGTGTACTTTCCCTTGTTTCTATCTGTTACCAATCTTGCGAAACTCATACATTCTTTGTTCACTGTTTCCCAGTGTTAGAGAAGTAGATTTCTTTCTGCGAAAGTGCTGTTTTCACAGTGCTAAGTACTCCCAACTCTATCAACAATTTAGGTATTACCAGTTTTCTAAGTCTCTCTTATTTTCTTGTACTTATACTTGGAATTCTCTGTGTAAACTTCTGTAACTTTTCTAGGTAGATGAATCACTGTGTACTATCTCTTGTTTCTATCTGTTACCAATCTTGAGAAACTCATACATTCTCTGTTCACTGTTTCCCAGTCTTAGAGAAGTAGATTTCTTTCTGCGAAAGTGCTGTTTTCACAGTGCTAAGTACTCCCAACTCTAACCACAATGTAGGTTTTGCCAGTTTTCTAAGTCTCTCTTATTTTCTTGTACTTATACTTGGAATTCTCTGTGTAAACCTCTGTAACTTTTCTAGGTAGATGAATCACTGCGTACTTTCTCTTGTTTCTATCTGTTACCAATCTTGAGAAACTCATACATTCTCTGTTCACGGTTTCCCAGTCTTAGAGAAGTAGATTTCTTTCTGCGAAAGTGCTGTTTTCACAGTGCTAAGTACTCCCAACTCTAACCACAATGTAGGTTTTACCAGTTTTCTAAGTCTCTCTTATTTTCTTGTACTTATACATGGAATTCTCTGTGTAAACTTCTTTAACATCTCTAGGTAGATGAATCACTGTGTACTTTCTCTTGTTTCTATCTGTTACCAATCTTGAGAAACTCATACATTCTCTGTTCACTGTTTCCCAGTGTTAGAGAAGTAGATTTCTTTCTGCGAAAGTGCTGTTTTCACAGTGCTAAGTACTCCCAACTCTATCCACAATGTAGGTTTCACCAGTTTTCTAAGTCTCTCTTATTTTCTTGTACTTATACTTGGAATTCTCTGTGTAAACCTCTGTAACTTTTCTAGGTAGATGAATCACTGTGTACTTTCTCTTGTTTCTATCTGTTACCAATCTTGAGAAACTCATACATTCTCTCTTCACTGTTTCACGGACTTAGAGAACTAAATTTCTTTCGGCGAAAGTCCTGTTTTCACACTGCTAAGTACTCCCAACTCTATCAACAATGTAGGTTTTACCAGTTTTCTTAGTCTCTCTTATTTTCTTGTACTTATACTTGGAATTCTCTGTGTAAACCTCTGTAACTTTTCTAGGTAGATGAATCACTGCGTACTTTCTCTTCTTTCTATCTGTTACCAATCTTGAGAAACTTATACATTCTCTGTTCACTGTTTCCCAGTCTTAGAGAAGTAGATTTCTTTCTGCGAAAGTGCTGTTTTCACAGTGCTAAGTACTCCCAACTCTATCCACAATGTAGGTTTTAACCGTTTTCTAAGTCTCTCTTATTTTCTTGTACTTATACTTGGAATTCTCTGTGTAAACCTCTGTAACTTTTCTAGGAAGGTGAATTACTGGGTACTTTCTCTTGTTTCTATCTGTTACCAATCTTGAGAAACTCATACATTCTCTGTTCACTGTTTCGTGGACTTAGAGAACTAAATTTCTTTCGGCGCAATTGCTGTTTTCACAGTGCTAAGTACTCCCAACTCTATCCACAATGTAGGTTTTAACCGTTTTCTAAGACTCTCCTATTTTCTTGTAGTTATACTTGGAATTCTGTGTGTAAACCTCTGTAACTTTTCTAGGTAGGTGATTCACTGTGTACTTTCTCTTGTTTCTATCTGTTACCCATCTTGAGAAACTCATACATTCTCTGTTCACTGTTTCACGGACTTAGAGAACTAAATTTCTTTCGGCGCAAGTGCTGTTTTCACAGTGCTAAGTACTCCCCACTCTATCAACAATGTAGGTTTTACCAGTTTTCTAAGTCTCTCTTATTTTCTTGTACTTATACTTGGAATTCTCTGTGTAAACTTCTGTAACTTTTCTAAGTAGATGAATCACTGTGTACTTTCTCTTGTTTCTATCTGTTACCAATCTTGAGAAATTCATACATTCTCTGTTCACTGTTTCCCAGTGTTAGAGAAGTAGATTTCTTTCTGCGAAAGTACTGTTTTCACAGTGCTAAGTACTCCCAACTCTATCAACAATGTAGGTTTTACCAGTTTTCTAAGTCTCTCTTATTTTCTTGTACTTATACTTGGAATTCTCTGTGTAAACCTCTGTAACTTTTCTAGGTAGATGAATCACTGCGTACTTTCTCTTCTTTCAATCTGTTACCAATCTTGAGAAACTTATACATTCCCTGTACACTGTTTCCAGTCTTAGAGAAGTAGATTTCTTTCTGCGAAAGTGCTGTTTTCACAGTGCTAAGTACTCCCAACTCTAACCACAATGTAGGTTTTGCCAGTTTTCTAAGTCTCTCTTATTTTCTTGTACTTATACTTGGAATTCTCTGTGTAAACCTCTGTAACTTTTCTAGGTAGATGAATCACTGCGTACTTTCTCTTGTTTCTATCTGTTACCAATCTTGAGAAACTCATACATTCTCTGTTCACGGTTTCCCAGTCTTAGAGAAGTAGATTTCTTTCTGCGAAAGTGCTGTTTTCACAGTGCTAAGTACTCCCAACTCTAACCACAATGTAGGTTTTACCAGTTTTCTAAGTCTCTCTTATTTTCTTGTACTTATACTTGGAATTCTCTGTGTAAACCTCTGTAACTTTTCTAGGTAGATGAATCACTGCGTACTTTCTCTTCTTTCTATCCTTTAGCAATCTTGAGAAACTCATACATTCTCTGTTCACTGTTTCCCAGTCTTAGAGAAGTAGATTTCTTTCTGCGAAAGTGCCTTTTTCACAGTGCTAAGTACTCCCAACTCTATCCTACAATGTAGGTTTTAACCGTTTTCTAAGTCTCTCTTATTTTCTTGTACTTATACTTGGAATTCTCTGTGTAAACCTCTGTAACTTTTCTAGGAAGGTGAATTACTGGGTACTTTCTCTTGTTTCTATCTGTTACCAATCTTGAGAAACTCATACATTCTCTGTTCACTGTTTCGTGGACTTAGAGAACTAAATTTCTTTCGGCGCAATTGCTGTTTTCACAGTGCTAAGTACTCCCAACTCTATCCACAATGTAGGTTTTAACCGTGTTCTAAGACTCTCCTATTTTTTTGTACTTATACTTGGAATTCTGTGTGTAAACCTCTGTAACTTTTCTAGGTAGGTGAATCACTGTGTACTTTCTCTTGTTTCTATCTGTTACCCAACTTGAGAAACTCATACATTCTCTGTTCACTGTTTCACGGACTTAGAGAGCTAAATTTCTTTCGGCGCAAGTGCTGTTTTCACAGTGCTAAGTACTCCCCACTCTATCAACAATGTAGGTTTTACCAGTTTTCTAAGTCTCTCTTATTTTCTTGTACTTATACTTGGAATTCTCTATGTAAACTTCTGTAACTTTTCTAGGTAGATGAATCACTGTGTACTTTCTCTTGTTTCTATCTGTTACCAATCTTGAGAAATTCATACATTCTCTGTTCACTGTTTCCCAGTGTTAGAGAAGTAGATTTCTTTCTGCGAATGTGCTGTTTTCACAGTGCTAAGTACTCCCAACTCTATCAACAATGTAGGTTTTACCAGTTTTCTAAGTCTCTCTTATTTTCTTGTACTTATACTTGGAATTCTCTGTGTAAACCTCTGTAACTTTTCTAGGTAGATGAATCACTGCGTACTTTCTCTTCTTTCAATCTGTTACCAATCTTGAGAAACTTATACATTCCCTGTTCACTGTTTCCAGTCTTAGAGAAGTAGATTTCTTTCTGCGAAAGTGCTGTTTTCACAGTGCTAAGTACTCCCAACTCTAACCACAATGTAGGTTTTGCCAGTTTTCTAAGTCTCTCTTATTTTCTTGTACTTATACTTGGAATTCTCTGTGTAAACCTCTGTAACTTTTCTAGGTAGATGAATCACTGCGTACTTTCTCTTCTTTCTATCTGTTACCAATCTTGAGAAACTCATACATTCTCGGTTCACTGATTCACGGACTTAGAGAACTAAATTTCTTTCGGCAAAAGCGCTGTTTTCACAGTGCTAAGTACTCCCAACTCTATCAACAATGTAGGTTTTACCAGTTTTCTAAGTCTCTCTTATTTTCTTGTACTTATACTTGGAATTCTCTGTGTAAACTTCTGTAACTTTTCTAGGTAGATGAATCACTGTGTACTTTCTCTTGTTTCTATCTGTTACCAATCTTGAGAAACTCATACATTCTCTGTTCACTGTTTCCCAGTGTTAGAGAAGTAGATTTCTTTCTGCGGAAGAGCTGATTTCACAGTGCTAAGTACTCCCAACTCTATCCACAATATAGGTTTTGCCAGTTTTCTAAGTCTCTGTTATTTTCTTGTACTTATACATGGAATTCTGTGTGTAAACTTGTTTAACTTCTCTAGGTAGATGAATCACTGTGTACTTTCCCTTGTTTCTATCTGTTACCAATCTTGAGAAACTCATACATTCTTTGTTCACTGTTTCCCAGTGTTAGAGAAGTAGATTTCTTTCTGCGAAAGTGCTGTTTTCACAGTGCTAAGTACTCCCAACTCTATCAACAATGTAGGTTTTACCAGTTTTCTTAGTCTCTCTTATTTTCTTGTACTTATACTGGGAATTCTCTGTGTAAACCTCTGTAACTTTTCTAGGTAGATGAATCACTGCGTACTTTCTCTTCTTTCTATCTGTTACCAATCTTGAGAAACTCATACATTCTCGGTTCACTGATTCACGGACTTAGAGAACTAAATTTCTTTCGGCAAAAGTGCTGTTTTCACAGTGCTAAGTACTCCCAACTCTATCAACAATGTAGGTTTTACCAGTTTTCTAAGTCTCTCTTATCTTCTTGTACTTATACCTGGAATTCTCTGTGTAAACTTCTGTAACTTTTCTAGGTAGATGAATCACTGTGTACTTTCTCTTGTTTCTATCTGTTACCAATCTTGAGAAATTCATACATTCTCTGTTCACTGTTTCCCAGTGTTAGAGAAGTAGATTTCTTTCTGCGAAAGTGCTGTTTTCACAGTGCTGAGTACTCCCAACTCTAACCACAATGTAGGTTTTGCCAGTTTTCTAAGTCTCTCTTATTTTCTTGTACTTATACATGGAATTCTCTGTGTAAACTTCTTTAACATCTCTAGGTAGATGAATCACTGTGTACTTTCTCTTGTTTCTATCTGTTACCAATCTTGAGAAACTCATACATTCTCTGTTCACTGTTTCCCAGTGTTAGAGAAGTAGATTTCTTTCTGCGAAAGAGCTGTTTTCACAGTGCTAAGTACTCCCAACTCTATCCACAATGTAGGTTTCACCAGTTTTCTAAGTCTCTCTTATTTTCTTGTACTTATACATGGAATTCTCTGTGTAAACTTCTTTAACATCTCTAGGTAGATGAATCACTGTGTACTTTCTCTTGTTTCTATCTGTTACCAATCTTGAGAAACTCATACATTCTCTCTTCACTGTTTCACGGACTTAGAGAACTAAATTTCTTTCGGCGAAAGTCCTGTTTTCACACTGCTAAGTACTCCCAACTCTATCAACAATGTAGGTTTTACCAGTTTTCTTAGTCTCTCTTATTTTCTTGTACTTATACTTGGAATTCTCTGTGTAAACCTCTGTAACTTTTCTAGGTAGATGAATCACTGCGTACTTTCTCTTCTTTCTGTCCGTTACCAATCTTGAAAAACTCATACATTCTCTGTTCACTGTTTCCCAGTCTTAGAGAAGTAGATTTCTTTCTGCGAAAGTGCTGTTTTCACAGTGCTAAGTACTCCCAACTCTATCCACAATGTAGGTTTTAACCGTTTTCTAAGTCTCTCTTATTTTCTTGTCCTTATACTTGGAATTCTCTGTGTAAACCTCTGTAACTTTTCTAGGAAGGTGAATTACTGGGTACTTTCTCTTGTTTCTATCTGTTACCAATCTTGAGAAACTCATACATTCTCTGTTCACTGTTTCGTGGACTTAGAGAACTAAATTTCTTTCGGCGCAATTGCTGTTTTCACAGTGCTAAGTACTCCCAACTCTATCCACAATGTAGGTTTTAACCGTTTTCTAAGACTCTCCTATTTTCTTGTAGTTATACTTGGAATTCTGTGTGTAAACCTCTGTAACTTTTCTAGGTAGGTGATTCACTGTGTACTTTCTCTTGTTTCTATCTGTTACCCATCTTGAGAAACTCATACATTCTCTGTTCACTGTTTCACGGACTTAGAGAACTAAATTTCTTTCGGCGCAAGTGCTGTTTTCACAGTGCTAAGTACTCCCCACTCTATCAACAATGTAGGTTTTACCAGTTTTCTAAGTCTCTCTTATTTTCTTGTACTTATACTTGGAATTCTCTGTGTAAACCTCTGTAACTTTTCTAGGTAGATGAATCACTGCGTACTTTCTCTTCTTTCAATCTGTTACCAATCTTGAGAAACTTATACATTCCCTGTACACTGTTTCCAGTCTTAGAGAAGTAGATTTCTTTCTGCGAAAGTGCTGTTTTCACAGTGCTAAGTACTCCCAACTCTAACCACAATGTAGGTTTTGCCAGTTTTCTAAGTCTCTCTTATTTTCTTGTACTTATACTTGGAATTCTCTGTGTAAACCTCTGTAACTTTTCTAGGTAGATGAATCACTGCGTACTTTCTCTTGTTTCTATCTGTTACCAATCTTGAGAAACTCATACATTCTCTGTTCACGGTTTCCCAGTCTTAGAGAAGTAGATTTCTTTCTGCGAAAGTGCTGTTTTCACAGTGCTAAGTACTCCCAACTCTAACCACAATGTAGGTTTTACCAGTTTTCTAAGTCTCTCTTATTTTCTTGTACTTATACTTGGAATTCTCTGTGTAAACCTCTGTAACTTTTCTAGGTAGATGAATCACTGCGTACTTTCTCTTCTTTCTATCCTTTACCAATCTTGAGAAACTCATACATTCTCTGTTCACTGTTTCCCAGTCTTAGAGAAGTAGATTTCTTTCTGCGAAAGTGCCTTTTTCACAGTGCTAAGTACTCCCAACTCTATCCACAATGTAGGTTTTAACCGTTTTCTAAGTCTCTCTTATTTTCTTGTACTTATACTTGGAATTCTCTGTGTAAACCTCTGTAACTTTTCTAGGAAGGTGAATTACTGGGTACTTTCTCTTGTTTCTATCTGTTACCAATCTTGAGAAACTCATACATTCTCTGTTCACTGTTTCGTGGACTTAGAGAACTAAATTTCTTTCGGCGCAATTGCTGTTTTCACAGTGCTAAGTA
Source organism: Heterohyrax brucei (assembly GCA_028571685.1). Taxonomy (NCBI): domain Eukaryota; kingdom Metazoa; phylum Chordata; class Mammalia; order Hyracoidea; family Procaviidae; genus Heterohyrax; species Heterohyrax brucei. Next base: position 113,124,502 of record CM053148.1, read on the forward strand.
CTCCCAACTCTATCCACAATGTAGGTTTTAACCGTGTTCTAAGACTCTCCTGTTTTTTTGTACTTATTCTTGGAAATCTCTGTGTAAACCTCTGTAACTTTTCTAGATAGATGAATCACTGTGTACTTTCTCTTGTTTCTATCTGTTACCAATCTTGAGAAACTCATACATTCTCTGTTCACTGTTTCACGGACTTAGAGAACTAAATTTCTTTCGGCGAAACTGCTGTTTTCACAGTGCTAACTACTCCCAACTCTATCAACAATGTAGGTTTTACCAGTTTTCTTAGTCTCTCTTATTTTCTTGTACTTATACTGGGAATTCTCTGTGTAAACTTCTGTAACTTTTCTAGGTAGATGAATCACTGCGTACTTTCTCTTCTTTCTATCTGTTACCAATCTTGAGAAACTCATACATTCTCTGTTCACTGTTTCACGGACTTAGAGAACTAAATTTCTTTCGGCGAAAGTGCTGTTTTCACAGTGCTAAGTACTCCCAGCTCTATCCGTAATGTAGGTTTTACCAGTTTTCTAAGTCTCTCTTATTTTCTTGTACTTATACATGGAATTCTCTGTGTAAACTTGTGTAACTTCTCTAGGTAGAGGAATCACTGTGTACTTTCTCTTGTTTCTATCTGTTACCAATCTTGAGAAACTCATACATTCTCTCTTCACAGTTTCACGGACCTAGAGAACTAAATTTCTTTCGGCGAAAGTGCTGTTTTCACAGTGCTAAGTACTGCCAACTCTATCAACAATGTAGGTTTTACCAGTTTTCTTAGTCTCTCTTATTTTCTTGTACTTATACTTGGAATTCTCTGTGTAAACCTCTGTAACTTTTCTAGGTAGATGAATCACTGCGTACTTTCTCTTCTTTCTATCTGTTACCAATCTTGAGAAACTCATACATTCTCGGTTCACTGATTCACGGACTTAGAGAACTAAATTTCTTTCGGCAAAAGTGCTGTTTTCACAGTGCTAAGTACTCCCAACTCTATCAACAATGTAGGTTTTACCAGTTTTCTAAGTCTCTCTTATTTTCTTGTACTTATACTTGGAATTCTCTGTGTAAACTTCTGTAACTTTTCTAGGTAAATGAATCACTGTGTACTTTCTCTTGTTTCTATCTGTTACCAATCTTGAGAAACTCATACATTCTCTGTTCACTGTTTCCCAGTGTTAGAGAAGTAGATTTCTTTCTGCGAAAGAGCTGATTTCACAGTGCTAAGTACTCCCAACTCTATCCACAATGTAGGTTTTGCCAGTTTTCTAAGTCTCTCTTATTTTCTTGTACTTATACATGGAATTCTGTGTGTAAACTTCTTTAACTTCTCTAGGTAGATGAATCACTGTGTACTTTCCCTTCTTTCTATCTGTTACCAATCTTGAGAAACTCATACATTCTTTGTTCACTGTTTCCCAGTGTTAGAGAAGTAGATTTCTTTCTGCGAAAGTGCTGTTTTCACAGTGCTAAGTACTCCCAACTCTATCAACAATGTAGGTATTACCAGTTTTCTAAGTCTCTCTTATTTTCTTGTACTTATACTTGGAATTCTGTGTGTAAACCTCTGTAACTTTTCTACGTAGGTGAATCACTGTGTACTTTCTCTTGTTTCTATCTGTTACCCATCTTGAGAAACTCATACATTCTCTGTTCACTGTTTCACGGACTTAGAGAACTAAATTTCTTTCGGCGCAAGTGCTGTTTTCACAGTGCTAAGTACTCCCCACTCTATCAACAATGTAGCTTTTACCAGTTTTCTAAGTCTCTCTTATTTTCTTGTACTTATACTTGGAATTCTCTGTGTAAACTTCTGTAACTTTTCTAGGTAGATGAATCACTGTGTACTTTCTCTTGTTTCTATCTGTTACCAATCTTGAGAAATTCATACATTCTCTGTTCACTGTTTCCAGTGTTAGAGAAGTAGATTTCTTTCTGCGAAAGTGCTGTTTTCACAGTGCTAAGTACTCCCAACTCTATCAACAATGTAGGTTTTACCAGTTTTCTAAGTCTCTCTTATTTTCTTGTACTTATACTTGGAATTCTCTGTGTAAACCTCTGTAACTTTTCTAGGTAGATGAATCACTGCGTACTTTCTCTTCTTTCAATCTGTTACCAATCTTGAGAAACTTATACATTCCCTGTACACTGTTTCCAGTCTTAGAGAAGTAGATTTCTTTCTGCGAAAGTGCTGTTTTCACAGTGCTAAGTACTCCCAACTCTAACCACAATGTAGGTTTTGCCAGTTTTCTACGTCTCTCTTATTTTCTTGTACTTATACTTGGAATTCTCTGTGTAAACCTCTGTAACTTTTCTAGGTAGATGAATCACTGCGTACTTTCTCTTGTTTCTATCTGTTACCAATCTTGAGAAACTCATACATTCTCTGTTCACGGTTTCCCAGTCTTAGAGAAGTAGATTTCTTTCTGCGAAAGTGCTGTTTTCACAGTGCTAAGTACTCCCAACTCTAACCACAATGTAGGTTTTACCAGTTTTCTAAGTCTCTCTTATTTTCTTGTACTTATACTTGGAATTCTCTGTGTAAACCTCTGTAACTTTTCTAGGTAGATGAATCACTGCGTACTTTCTCTTCTTTCTATCCTTTACCAATCTTGAGAAACTCATACATTCTCTGTTCACTGTTTCCCAGTCTTAGAGAAGTAGATTTCTTTCTGCGAAAGTGCCTTTTTCACAGTGCTAAGTACTCCCAACTCTATCCACAATGTAGGTTTTAACCGTTTTCTAAGTCTCTCTTATTTTCTTGTACTTATACTTGGAATTCTCTGTGTAAACCTCTGTAACTTTTCTAGGAAGGTGAATTACTGGGTACTTTCTCTTGTTTCTATCTGTTACCAATCTTGAGAAACAAATACATTCTCTGTTCACTGTTTCGTGGACTTAGAGAACTAAATTTCTTTCGGCGCAATTGCTGTTTTCACAGTGCTAAGTACTCCCAACTCTATCCACAATGTAGGTTTTAACCGTGTTCTAAGACTCTCCTATTTTTTTGTACTTATACTTGGAATTCTGTGTGTAAACCTCTGTAACTTTTCTAGGTAGGTGAATCACTGTGTACTTTCTCTTGTTTCTATCTGTTACCCAATTTGAGAAACTCATACATTCTCTGTTCACTGTTTCACGGACTTAGAGAGCTAAATTTCTTTCGGCGCAAGTGCTGTTTTCACAGTGCTAAGTACTCCCCACTCTATCAACAATGTAGGTTTTACCAGTTTTCTAAGTCTCTCTTATTTTCTTGTACTTATACTTGGAATTCTCTATGTAAACTTCTGTAACTTTTCTAGGTAGATGAATCACTGTGTACTTTCTCTTGTTTCTATCTGTTACCAATCTTGAGAAATTCATACATTCTCTGTTCACTGTTTCCCAGTGTTAGAGAAGTAGATTTCTTTCTGCGAATGTGCTGTTTTCACAGTGCTAAGTACTCCCAACTCTATCAACAATGTAGGTTTTACCAGTTTTCTAAGTCTCTCTTATTTTCTTGTACTTATACTTGGAATTCTCTGTGTAAACCTCTGTAACTTTTCTAGGTAGATGAATCACTGCGTACTTTCTCTTCTTTCAATCTGTTACCAATCTTGAGAAACTTATACATTCCCTGTTCACTGTTTCCAGTCTTAGAGAAGTAGATTTCTTTCTGCGAAAGTGCTGTTTTCACAGTGCTAAGTACTCCCAACTCTAACCACAATGTAGGTTTTGCCAGTTTTCTAAGTCTCTCTTATTTTCTTGTACTTATACTTGGAATTCTCTGTGTAAACCTCTGTAACTTTTCTAGGTAGATGAATCACTGCGTACTTTCACTTGTTTCTATCTGTTACCAATCTTGAGAAACTCATACATTCTCTGTTCACGGTTTCCCAGTCTTAGAGAAGTAGATTTCTTTCTGCGAAAGTGCTGTTTTCACAGTGCTAAGTACTCCCAACTCTAACCACAATGTAGGTTTTAACAGTTTTCTAAGTGTCTCTTATTTTCTTGTACTTATACATGGAATTCTCTGTGTAAACTTCTTTAACATCTCTAGGTAGATGAATCACTGTTTACTTTCTGTTGTTTCTATCTGCTACAAATCTTGAGAAACTCATAAATTCTCTGTTCACTGTTTCCCAGTGTTAGAGAAGTAGATTTCTTTCTGCGAAAGTGCTGTTTTCACAGTGCTAAGTACTCCCAACTCTATCCACAATGTAGGTTTTACCAGTTTTTTTAGTCTCTCTTATTTTCTTGTACTTATTCTTGGAAATCTCTGTGTAAACCTCTGTAACTTTTCTAGATAGATGAATCACTGTGTACTTTCTCTTGTTTCTATCTGTTACCAATCTTGAGAAACTCATACATTCTCTGTTCACGGTTTCCCAGTCTTAGAGAAGTAGATTTCTTTCTGCGAAAGTGCTGTTTTCACAGTGCTAAGTACTCCCAACTCTAACCACAATGTAGGTTTTGCCAGTTTTCTAAGTCTCTCTTATATTCTTGTACTTATACTTGGAATTCTCTGTGTAAACCTCTGTAACTTTTCTAGGTAGATGAATCACTGCGTACTTTCTCTTGTTTCCATCTGTTACCAATCTTGAGAAACTCATACATTCTCTGTTCACGGTTTCCCAGTCCTAGAGAAGTAGATTTCTTTCTGCGAAAGTGCTGTTTTCACAGTGCTAAGTACTCCCAACTCTAACCACAATGTAGCTTTTACCAGTTTTCTAAGTCTCTCTTATTTTCTTGTACTTATACATGGAATTCTCTGTGTAAACTTCTTTAACATCTCTAGGTAGATGAATCACTGTGTACTTTCTCTTGTTTCTATCTGTTACCAATCTTGAGAAACTCATACATTCTCTGTTCACGGTTTCCCAGTCCTAGAGAAGTAGATTTCTTTCTGCGAAAGTGCTGTTTTCACAGTGCTAAGTACTCCCAACTCTAACCACAATGTAGGTTTTAACAGTTTTCTAAGTGTCTCTTATTTTCTTGTACTTATACATGGAATTCTCTGTGTAAACTTCTTTAACATCTCTAGGTAGATGAATCACTGTTTACTTTCTGTTGTTTCTATCTGCTACAAATCTTGAGAAACTCATAAATTCTCTGTTCACTGTTTCCCAGTGTTAGAGAAGTAGATTTCTTTCTGCGAAAGTGCTGTTTTCACAGTGCTAAGTACTCCCAACTCTATCCACAATGTAGGTTTTACCAGTTTTTTTAGTCTCTCTTATTTTCTTGTACTTATTCTTGGAAATCTCTGTGTAAACCTCTGTAACTTTTCTAGATAGATGAATCACTGTGTACTTTCTCTTGTTTCTATCTGTTACCAATCTTGAGAAACTCATACATTCTCTGTTCACGGTTTCCCAGTCTTAGAGAAGTAGATTTCTTTCTGCGAAAGTGCTGTTTTCACAGTGCTAAGTACTCCCAACTCTAACCACAATGTAGGTTTTGCCAGTTTTCTAAGTCTCTCTTATATTCTTGTACTTATACTTGGAATTCTCTGTGTAAACCTCTGTAACTTTTCTAGGTAGATGAATCACTGCGTACTTTCTCTTGTTTCCATCTGTTACCAATCTTGAGAAACTCATACATTCTCTGTTCACGGTTTCCCAGTCCTAGAGAAGTAGATTTCTTTCTGCGAAAGTGCTGTTTTCACAGTGCTAAGTACTCCCAACTCTAACCACAATGTAGCTTTTACCAGTTTTCTAAGTCTCTCTTATTTTCTTGTACTTATACATGGAATTCTCTGTGTAAACTTCTTTAACATCTCTAGGTAGATGAATCACTGTGTACTTTCTCTTGTTTCTATCTGTTACCAATCTTGAGAAACTCATACATTCTCTGTTCACTGTTTCCCAGTGTTAGAGAAGTAGATTTCTTTCTGCGAAAGTGCTGTTTTCACAGTGCTAAGTACTCCCAACTCTATCCACAATGTAGGTTTTACCAGTTTTCTACGTCTCTCTTATTTTCTTGTACTTATACTTGGAATTCTCTGTGTAAACCTCTGTAACTTTTCTGGGTAGATGAATCACTGCGTACTTTCTCTTCTTTCTATCTGTTACCAATCTTGAGAAACTCATACATTCTCTGTTCACTGTTTCACGGACTTAGAGAACTAAATTTCTTTCGGCGAAAGTGCTGTTTTCACAGTGCTAAGTTCTCCCACCTCTATCCGCAATGTAGGTTTTACCAGTTTTCTCAGTCTCTCTTATTTTCTTGTACTTATACATGGAATTCTCTGTGTAAACTAGTGTAACTTCTCTAGGTAGATGAATCACTGTGTACTTTCTCTTGTTTCTATCTGTTACCAATCTTGAGACACTCATACATTCTCTGTTCACTGTTTCACGGACTTAGAGAACTAAATTTATTTCGGCGAAAGTGCTGTTTTCACAGTGCTAAGTACTCCCAACTCTATCAACAATGTAGGTTTTACCAGTTTTCTAAGTCTCTCTTATTTTCTTGTACTTATACTTGGAATTCTCTGTGTAAACCTCCGTAACTTTTCTATGTAGATGAATCACTGCGTACTTTCTCTTCTTTCTATCTGTTACCAATCTTGAGAAATTCATACATTCTCTGTTCACTCTTTCACGGCCTTAGAGAGCTAAATTTCTTTCGGCGAAAGTGCTGTTTTCACAGTGCTAAGTACTCCCAGCTCTATCCACAATGTAGGTTTTACCAGTTTTCTAAGTCTCTCTTATTTTCTTGTACTTATACTTGGAATTCTCTGTGTAAACTTGTGTAACTTCTCTAGGTAGATGAATCACTGTGTACTTTCTCTTCTTTCTATCTGTTACCAATCTTGAGAAACTCATACATTCTCTGTTCACTGTTTCCCAGTGTTAGAGAAGTAGATTTCTTTCTGCGAAAGTGCTGTTTTCACAGTGCTAAGTACTCCCAACTCTATCCACAATGTAGGTTTTACCAGTTTTCTACGTCTCTCTTATTTTCTTGTACTTATACTTGGAATTCTCTGTGTAAACCTCTGTAACTTTTCTGGGTAGATGAATCACTGCGTACTTTCTCTTCTTTCTATCTGTTACAAATCTTGAGAAACTCATACATTCTCTGTTCACTGTTTCACGGACTTAGAGAACTAAATTTCTTTCGGCGAAAGTGCTGTTTTCACAGTGCTAAGTTCTCCCACCTCTATCCGCAATGTAGGTTTTACCAGTTTTCTCAGTCTCTCTTATTTTCTTGTACTTATACATGGAATTCTCTGTGTAAACTAGTGTAACTTCTCTAGGTAGATGAATCACTGTGTACTTTCTCTTGTTTCTATCTGTTACCAATCTTGAGACACTCATACATTCTCTGTTCACTGTTTCACGGACTTAGAGAACTAAATTTATTTCGGCGAAAGTGCTGTTTTCACAGTGCTAAGTACTCCCAACTCTATCAACAATGTAGGTTTTACCAGTTTTCTAAGTCTCTCTTATTTTCTTGTACTTATACTTGGAATTCTCTGTGTAAACCTCCGTAACTTTTCTATGTAGATGAATCACTGCATACTTTCTCTTCTTTCTATCTGTTACCAATCTTGAGAAATTCATACATTCTCTGTTCACTCTTTCACGGCCTTAGAGAGCTAAATTTCTTTCGGCGAAAGTGCTGTTTTCACAGTGCTAAGTACTCCCAGCTCTATCCACAATGTAGGTTTTACCAGTTTTCTAAGTCTCTCTTATTTTCTTGTACTTATACTTGGAATTCTCTGTTTAAACTTGTGTAACTTCTCTAGGTAGATGAATCACTGTGTACTTTCTCTGGTTTCTATCTGTTACCAATCTTGAGAAACTCATACATTCTCTCTTCACTGTTTCACGGACTTAGAGAACTAAATTTCTTTCGGCGAAAGTGCTGTTTTCACAGTGCTAAGTACTGCCAACTCTATCAACAATGTAGGTTTTATCAGTTTTCTTAGTCTCTCTTATTTTCTTGTACTTATACTTGGAATTCTCTGTGTAAACCTCTGTAACCTCTCTAAGTAGATGAATCACTGCGTACTTTCTCTTCTTTCTATCTGTTACCAATCTTGAGAAACTCATACATTCTCTGTCCACTGATTCACGGACTTAGAGAACTAAATTTCTTTCGGCGAAAGTGCTGTTTTCACAGTGCTAAGTACTCCCAACTCTATCAACAATGTAGGTTTTACCAGTTTTCTAAGTCTCTCTTATTTTCTTGTACTTATACTTGGAATTCTCTGTGTAAACTTCTGTAACTTTTCTAGGTAGATGAATCACTGTGTACTTTCTCTTGTTTCTATCTGTTACCAATCTTGAGAAACTCATACATTCTCTGGTCACTGTTTCCCAGTGTTAGAGAAGTAGATTTCTTTCTGCGAAAGAGCTGTTTTCACAGTGCTAAGTACTCCCAACTCTATCCACAATGTAGGTTTTGCCAGTTTTCTAAGTCTCTCTTCTTTTCTTGTACTTATACATGGAATTCTCTGTGTAAACTTCTTTAACTTCTCTAGGTAGATGAATCACTATGTACTTTCCCTTGTTTCTATCTGTTACCAATCTTGCGAAACTCATACATTCTTTGTTCACTGTTTCCCAGTGTTAGAGAAGTAGATTTCTTTCTGCGAAAGTGCTGTTTTCACATTGCTAAGTACTCCCAACTCTATCAACAATGTAGGTATTACCAGTTTTCTAAGTCTCTCTTATTTTCTTGTACTTATACTTGGAATTCTCTGTGTAAACTTCTGTAACTTTTCTAGGTAGATGAATCACTGTGTACTTTCTCTTGTTTCTATCTGTTACCAATCTTGAGAAACTCATACATTCTCTGTTCACTGTTTCACGGACTTAGAGAACTAAATTTCTTTCGGCGAAAGTGCTGTTTTCACAGTGCTAAGTACTCCCAACTCTATCAACAATGTAGGTTTTACCAGTTTTCCAAGTCTCTCTTGTTTTCTTGTACATATACTTGGAATTCTCTGTGTAAACTTCTGTAACTTTTCTACGTAGATGAATCACTGCGTACTTTCTCTTCTTTCTATCTGTTACCAATCATGAGAAATTCATACATTCTCTGTTCACTGTTTCCCCGTCTTAGAGAAGTAGATTTCTTTCTGCGAAAGTGCTGTTTTCACAGTGCGAAGTGCTCCCAACTCTAACCACAATGTAAATTTTGCCCGTTTTCTAAGTCTCTCTTATTTTCTTGTATTTATACTTGGAATTCTCTGTGTAAACTTCTGTAACGTCCCTAGGTAGATGAATCACTGTGTACTTTCTCTTGTTTCTATCTGTTACCAATCTTGAGAAACTCATACATTCTATGTTCACTCGTTCCCAGTGTTAGAGTATTAGGTTTCTTTCTGCGAAAGTGCTGTTTTCACAGTGCTAAGTACTCCCAACTCTATCCACAATGTAGGTTTTACCAGTTTTCTAAGTCTCTCTGATTTTCTTGTACTTATACTTGGAATTCTCTGTGTAAACCTCTGTAACTTTTCTAGGAGATGAATCACTGTGTACTTTCTCTTGTTTCTATCTGTTACCAATCTTGAGAAACTCATACATTCTCTGTTCACTGTTTCACGGACTTAGAGAACTAAATTTCTTTCGGCGAAAGTGCTGTTTTCACAGTGCTAAGTACTCCCAACTCTATCAACAATGTAGGTTTTACCAGTTTTCTTAGTCTCTCTTATTTTCTTGTACTTATACTGGGAATTCTCTCTGTAAACCTCTGTAACTTTTCTAGGTAGATGAATCACTGCGTACTTTCTCTTCTTTCTATCTGTTACCAATCTTGAGAAACTCATACATTCTCTGTTCACTGTTTCACGGACTTAGAGAACTAAATTTCTTTCGGCGAAAGTGCTGTTTTCACAGTGCTAAGTACTCCCAGCTCTATCCGCAATGTAGGTTTTACCAGTTTTCTAAGTCTCTCTTATTTTCTTGTACTTATACATGGAATTCTCTGTGTAAACTTGTGTAACTTCTCTAGGTAGATGAATCACTGTGTACTTTCTCTTGTTTCTATCTGTTACCAATCTTGAGAAACTCATACATTCTCTCTTCACTGTTTCACGGACTTAGAGAACTAAATTTCTTTCGGCGAAAGTGCTGTTTTCACAGTGCTAAGTACTCCCAACTCTAACCACAATGTTGGTTTTGCCAGTTTTCTAAGTCTCTCTTATTTTCTTGTTCTTATACATGGAATTCCTGTGTAAACTTCTGTAACTTCTCTAGGTAGATGAATCACTGTGTACTTTCTCTTGTTTCTATCTGTTACCAATCTTGAGAAACTCATACATTCTCTGTTCAATGTTTCCCAGTGTTAGAGTAGATTTCTTTCTGCGAAAGTGCTGTTTTCACAGTGCTAAGTACTCCCAACTCTATCCACAATGTAGGTTTTACCAGTTTTCTACGTCTCTCTTATTTTCTTGTACTTATACTTGGAATTCTCTGTGTAAACCTCCGTAACTTTTCCTGGTAGATGAATCACTGCGTACTTTCTCTTCTTTCTATCTGTTACAAATCTTGAGAAACTCATACATTCTCTGTTCACTGTTTCACGGACTTAGAGAACTAAATTTCTTTCGGCGAAAGTGCTGTTTTCACAGTGCTAAGTTCTCCCACCTCTATCCGCAATGTAGGTTTTACCAGTTTTCTCAGTCTCTCTTATTTTCTTGTACTTATACATGGAATTCTCTGTGTAAACTAGTGTAACTTCTCTAGGTAGATGAATCACTGTGTACTTTCTCTTGTTTCTATCTGTTACCAATCTTGAGACACTCATACATTCTCTGTTCACTGTTTCACGGACTTAGAGAACTAAATTTATTTCGGCGAAAGTGCTGTTTTCACAGTGCTAAGTACTCCCAACTCTATCAACAATGTAGGTTTTACCAGTTTTCTAAGTCTCTCTTATTTTCTTGTACTTATACTTGGAATTCTCTGTGTAAACCTCCGTAACTTTTCTATGTAGATGAATCACTGCGTACTTTCTCTTCTTTCTATCTGTTACCAATCTTGAGAAATTCATACATTCTCTGTTCACTCTTTCACGGCCTTAGAGAGCTAAATTTCTTTCGGCGAAAGTGCTGTTTTCACAGTGCTAAGTACTCCCAACTCTATCCACAATGTAGGTTTTACCAGTTTTCTAAGTCTCTCTTATTTTCTTGTACTTATACTTGGAATTCTCTGTGTAAACTTGTGTAACTTCTCTAGGTAGATGAATCACTGTGTACTTTCTCTGGTTTCTATCTGTTACCAATCTTGAGAAACTCATACATTCTCTCTTCACTGTTTCACGGACTTAGAGAACTAAATTTCTTTCGGCGAAAGTGCTGTTTTCACAGTGCTAAGTACTGCCAACTCTATCAACAATGTAGGTTTTATCAGTTTTCTTAGTCTCTCTTATTTTCTTGTACTTATACTTGGAATTCTCTGTGTAAACCTCTGTAACCTCTCTAAGTAGATGAATCACTGCGTACTTTCTCTTCTTTCTATCTGTTACCAATCTTGAGAAACTCATACATTCTCTGTCCACTGATTCACGGACTTAGAGAACTAAATTTCTTTCGGCGAAAGTGCTGTTTTCACAGTGCTAAGTACTCCCAACTCTATCAACAATGTAGGTTTTACCAGTTTTCTAAGTCTCTCTTATTTTCTTGTACTTATACTTGGAATTCTCTGTGTAAACTTCTGTAACTTTTCTAGGTAGATGAATCACTGTGTACTTTCTCTTGTTTCTATCTGTTACCAATCTTGAGAAACTCATACATTCTCTGGTCACTGTTTCCCAGTGTTAGAGAAGTAGATTTCTTTCTGCGAAAGAGCTGTTTTCACAGTGCTAAGTACTCCCAACTCTATCCACAATGTAGGTTTTGCCAGTTTTCTAAGTCTCTCTTCTTTTCTTGTACTTATACATGGAATTCTCTGTGTAAACTTCTTTAACTTCTCTAGGTAGATGAATCACTATGTACTTTCCCTTGTTTCCATCTGTTACCAATCTTGCGAAACTCATACATTCTTTGTTCACTGTTTCCCAGTGTTAGAGAAGTAGATTTCTTTCTGCGAAAGTGCTGTTTTCACATTGCTAAGTACTCCCAACTCTATCAACAATGTAGGTATTACCAGTTTTCTAAGTCTCTCTTATTTTCTTGTACTTATACTTGGAATTCTCTGTGTAAACTTCTGTAACTTTTCTAGGTAGATGAATCACTGTGTACTTTCTCTTGTTTCTATCTGTTACCAATCTTGAGAAACTCATACATTCTCTGTTCACTGTTTCACGGACTTAGAGAACTAAATTTCTTTCGGCGAAAGTGCTGTTTTCACAGTGCTAAGTACTCCCAACTCTATCAACAATGTAGGTTTTACCAGTTTTCCAAGTCTCTCTTGTTTTCTTGTACATATACTTGGAATTCTCTGTGTAAACTTCTGTAACTTTTCTACGTAGATGAATCACTGCGTACTTTCTCTTCTTTCTATCTGTTACCAATCATGAGAAATTCATACATTCTCTGTTCACTGTTTCCCCGTCTTAGAGAAGTAGATTTCTTTCTGCGAAAGTGCTGTTTTCACAGTGCGAAGTGCTCCCAACTCTAACCACAATGTAAATTTTGCCCGTTTTCTAAGTCTCTCTTATTTTCTTGTATTTATACTTGGAATTCTCTGTGTAAACTTCTGTAACGTCCCTAGGTAGATGAATCACTGTGTACTTTCTCTTGTTTCTATCTGTTACCAATCTTGAGAAACTCATACATTCTCTGTTCACTCGTTCCCAGTGTTAGAGTATTAGGTTTCTTTCTGCGAAAGTGCTGTTTTCACAGTGCTAAGTACTCCCAACTCTATCCACAATGTAGGTTTTACCAGTTTTCTAAGTCTCTCTGATTTTCTTGTACTTATACTTGGAATTCTCTGTGTAAACCTCTGTAACTTTTCTAGGAGATGAATCACTGTGTACTTTCTCTTGTTTCTATCTGTTACCAATCTTGAGAAACTCATACATTCTCTGTTCACTGTTTCACGGACTTAGAGAACTAAATTTCTTTCGGCGAAAGTGCTGTTTTCACAGTGCTAAGTACTCCCAACTCTATCAACAATGTAGGTTTTACCAGTTTTCTTAGTCTCTCTTATTTTCTTGTACTTATACTGGGAATTCTCTCTGTAAACCTCTGTAACTTTTCTAGGTAGATGAATCACTGCGTACTTTCTCTTCTTTCTATCTGTTACCAATCTTGAGAAACTCATACATTCTCTGTTCACTGTTTCACGGACTTAGAGAACTAAATTTCTTTCGGCGAAAGTGCTGTTTTCACAGTGCTAAGTACTCCCAGCTCTATCCGCAATGTAGGTTTTACCAGTTTTCTAAGTCTCTCTTATTTTCTTGTACTTATACATGGAATTCTCTGTGTAAACTTGTGTAACTTCTCTAGGTAGATGAATCACTGTGTACTTTCTCTTGTTTCTATCTGTTACCAATCTTGAGAAACTCATACATTCTCTCTTCACTGTTTCACGGACTTAGAGAACTAAATTTCTTTCGGCGAAAGTGCTGTTTTCACAGTGCTAAGTACTCCCAACTCTAACCACAATGTTGGTTTTGCCAGTTTTCTAAGTCTCTCTTATTTTCTTGTTCTTATACATGGAATTCCTGTGTAAACTTCTGTAACTTCTCTAGGTAGATGAATCACTGTGTACTTTCTCTTGTTTCTATCTGTTACCAATCTTGAGAAACTCATACATTCTCTGTTCAATGTTTCCCAGTGTTAGAGTAGATTTCTTTCTGCGAAAGTGCTGTTTTCGCAGTGCTAAGTACTCCCAACTCTATCCACAATGTAGGTTTTACCAGTTTTCTAAGTCTCTCTTATTTTCTTGTACTTATACTTGGAATTCTCTGTGTAAACCTCTGTAACTTTTCTAGGTAGATGAATCACTGTGTACTTTCTCTCGTTTCTATCTGTTACCAATCTTGAGAAACTCATACATTCTCTCTTCACTGTTTCACGGACTTAGAGAACTAAATTTCTTTCGGTGAAAGTGCTGTTTTCACAGTGCTAAGTACTCCCAACTCTATCCACAATGTAGGTTTTACCAGTTTTCTTAGTCTCTCTTATTTTCTTGTACTTATACTTGGAATTCTCTGTGTAAACCTCTGTAACTTTTCTAGGTAGATGAATCACTGTGTACTTTCTCTCGTTTCTATCTGTTACCAATCTTGAGAAACTCATACATTCTCTCTTCACTGTTTCACGGACTTAGAGAACTAAATTTCTTTCGGCGAAAGTGCTGTTTTCACAGTGCTAAGTACTCCCAACTCTATCAACAATGTAGGTTTTACCAGTTTTCTAAGTCTCTCTTATTTTCTTGTACTTATACTTGGAATTCTCTGTGTAAACCTCTGTAACTTTTCTATGTCGATGAATCACTGCGTACTTTCTCTTCTTTCTATCTGTTACCAATCTTGAGAAACTCATACATTCTCTGTTCAATGTTTCCCACTGTTTGAGTAGATTTCTTTCTGCGAAAGTGCTGTTTTCACAGTGCTAAGTACTCCCAACTCTATCCACAATGTAGGTTTTACCAGTTTTCTAAGTGTCTCTTATTTTCTTGTACTTATACTTGGAATTCTCTGTGTAAACCTCTGTAACTTTTCTAGGTACATGAATCACTGTGTACTTTCTCTCGTTTCTATCTGTTACCAATCTTGAGAAACTCATACATTCTCTCTTCACTGTTTCACGGACTTAGAGAACTAAATTTCTTTCGGCGAAAGTGCTGTTTTCACAGTGCTAAGTACTCCCAACTCTATCAACAATGTTGGTTTTACCAGTTTTCTTAGTCTCTCTTATTTTCTTGTACTTATACTTGTAATTATCTGTGTAAACCTCTGTAACTTTTCTAGGTAGATGAATCACTGTGTACTTTCTCTCCTTTCCATCTGTTACCAATCTTGAGAAACTCATACATTCTCTCTTCACTGTTTCACGGACTTAAAGAACTAAATTTCTTTCGGCAAAAGTGCTGTTTTCACAGTGCTAAGTACTCCCAACTCTATCAACAATGTAGGTTTTACCAGTTTTCTAAGTCTCTCTTATTTTCTTGTACTTATACATGGAATTCTCTGTGTAAACTTGTCTAACTTCTCTAGGTAGATGAATCACTGTGTACTTTCTCTTGTTTCTATCTGTTACCAATCTTGTGAAACTCATACATTCTCTCTTCACTGTTTCACGGACTTAGAGAACTAAATTTCTTTCTGCGAAAGTGCTGTTTTCACAGTGCTAAGTACTGCCAACTCTATCAACAATGTAGGTTTTACCAGTTTTCTTAGTCTCTCTTATTTTCTTGTACTTATATTTGGAATTCTCTGTGTAAACCTCTGTAACTTTTCTAGGTAGATGAATCACTGCGTACTTTCTCTTCTTTCTATCTGTTACCAATCTTGAGAAACTCACACATTCTCTCTTCACTGATTCACAGACTTAGAGATCTAAATTTCTTTCGGCAAAAGTGCTGTTTTCACAGTGCTAAGTACTCCCAACTCTATCAACAATGTAGGTTTTACCAGTTTTCTAAGTCTCTCTTATTTTCTTGTACTTATACTTGGAATTCTCTTGTAAACTTCAGTAACTTCCCTAGGTAGATGAATCACTGTGTACTTTCTCTTGTTTCTATCTGTTACCAATCTTGAGAAACTCATACATTCTTTGTTCACTGTTTCCCGGTGTTAGAGAAGTAGATTTCTTTCTGCGAAGGTGCTGTTTTCACAGTGCTAAGTACCCCCAACTCTATCAACAATGTAGGTATTACCAGTTTTCTAAGTCTCTCTTATTTTCTTGTACTTATACTTGGAATTCTCTGTGTAAACTTCTGTAACTTTTCTAGGTAGATGAATCACTGTGTACTTTCTCTTGTTTCTATCTGTTACCAATCTTGAGAAACTCATACATTCTCTGTTCACTGTTTCCCAGTCTTAGAGAAGTAGATTTCTTTCTGCGAAAGTGCTGTTTTCACAGTGCTAAGTACTCCCAACTCTATCCACAATGTAGGTTTTGCCAGTTTTCTAAGTCTCTCTTATTGTCTTGTACTTATACATGGAATTCTCTGTGTAAACTTCTGTAACTTCTCTAGGTAGATGAATCACTGTGTACTTTCTCTTGTTTCTATCTGTTACCAATCTTGAGAAACTCATACATTCTCTGTTTACTGTTTCACGGACTTAGAGAACTAAATTTCTTTCGGCGAAAGTGCTGTTTTCACAGTGCTAAGTACTCCCAACTCTATCCACAATGTAGGTTTTACCAGTTTTCTAAGTCTCTCTTATTTTCTTGTACTTATACTTGGAATTCTCTGTGTAAACCTCTGTAACTTTTCTAGGTAGATGAATCACTGTGTACTTTCCCTTGTTTCTATCTGTTACCAATCTTGAGAAACTCATACATTCTCTGTTCACTGTTTCCCAGTGTTAGAGAAGTAGATTTCTTTCTGCGAAAGTGCTGTTTTCACAGTGCTAAGTACTCCCACCTCTATCAACAATGTAGGTTTTACCAGTTTTCTAAGTTTCTCTTATTTTGTTGTACTTATACTTGGAATTCTCTGTGTAAACCTCTGTAACTTTTCTAGGTAGATGAATCACTGCGAACTTTCTCTTCTTTCTATCTATTTCCAACCTTGAGAAACTCATACATTCTCTGTTCACTGTTTCCCAGCCTTAGTGAAGTAGATTTCTTTCTGCGAAAGTGCTGTTTTCACAGTGCTAAGTACTCCCACCTCTATCAACAATGTAGGTTTTACCAGTTTTTTAAGTCTCTCTTATTTTCTTGTACTTATACTTGGAATTCTCTGTGTAAACCTCTGTAACTTTTCTAGGTAGATGAATCACTGTGTACTTCCCCTTCTTTCTATCTGTTACTAATTTTGAGAAACTCATACATTCTCTGTTCACTGTTTCCCAGTGTTAGAGAAGTAGATTTCTTTGTGCGAAAGTGCTGTTTTCACAGTGCTAAGTACTCCCACCTCTATCAACAATGTAGGTTTTACCAGTTTTCTAAGTCTCTCTTATTTTCTTGTACTTATACTTGGAATTCTCTGTGTAAACCTCTGTAACTTTTCTATGTCGATGAATCACTGCGTAGTTTCTCTTCTTTCTATCTGTTACCAATCTTGAGAAACTCATACATTCTCTGTTCACTGTTTCACGGACTTAGAGAACTAAATTTCTTTCGGCGGAAGTGCTGTTTTCACAGTGCTAAGTACTCCCAACTCTATCAACAATGTAGGTTTTACCAGTTTTCTAAGTCTCTCTTATTTTCTTGTACTTATACTTGGAATTCTCTGTGTAAACTTCTGTAACTTTTCTAGGTAGATGAATCACTGTGTACTTTCTCTTGTTTCTATCTGTTACCAATCTTGAGAAACTCATACATTCTCTGTTCACTGTTTCCCAGTGTTAGAGAAGTAGATTTCTTTCTGCGAAAGTGCTGTTTTCACAGTGCTAAGTACTCCCACCTCTATCAACAATGTAGGTTTTACCAGTTTTCTAAGTCTCTCTTATTTTCTTGTACTTATACTTGGAATTCTCTGTGTAAACCTCTGTAACTTTTCTAGGTAGATGAATCACTGCGAACTTTCTCTTCTTTCTATCTGTTTCCAACCTTGAGAAACTCATACATTCTCTGTTCACTGTTTCCCAGACTTAGTGAAGTAGATTTCTTTCTGCGAAAGTGCTGTTTTCACAGTGCTAAGTATTCCCAACTCTATCCACAATGTAGGTTTTACCAGTTTTCTAAGTCTCTCATATTTTCTTATACTTATACATGGAATTCTATGTGTAAACTTCTGTAACTTCTCTCGGTAGATGAATCACTGTGTACTTTCTCTTGTTTCTATCTGTTACCAATCTTGAGAAACTCATACATTCTCTGTTCACTGTTTCCCACTGTTAGAGAAGTAGATTTCTTTCTGCGTAAGTGCTGTTTTCACAGTGCTAAGTACTCCCAACTCTATCCACAATGTAGGTTTTACCAGTTTTCTAAGTCTCTCTGATTTTCTTGTACTTATACTTGGAATTCTCTGTGTAAACCTCTGTAACTTTTCTAGGTAGATGAATCACTGTGTACTTTCTCTTGTTTCTATCTGTTACCAATCTTGAGAAACTCATACATTCTCTGTTCACTGTTTCACGGACTTAGAGAACTAAATTTCTTTCTGCGAAAGTGCTGTTTTAACAGTGCTAAGTACTCCCAACTCTATCCACAATGTAGGTTTTACCAGTTTTCTAAGTCTCTCTTATTTTCTTGTACTTATTCTTGGAATTCTCTGTGTAAACCTCTGTAACTTTTCTAGGTAGATGAATCACTGTGTACTTTCTCTTGTTTCTATCTGTTACCAATCTTGAGAAACTCATACATTCTCTGTTCACTGTTTCACGGACTTAGAGAACTAAATTTCTTTCGGCGAAACTGCTGTTTTCACAGTGCTAAGTACTCCCAACTCTATCAACAATGTAGGTTTTACCAGTTTTCTTAGTCTCTCTTATTTTCTTGTACTTATACTGGGAATTCTCTGTGTAAACCTCTGTAACTTTTCTAGGTAGATGAATCACTGCGTACCTTCTCTTCTTTCTATCTGTTACCAATCTTGAGAAACTCATACATTCTCTGTTCACTGTTTCACGGACTTAGAGAACTAAATTTCTTTCGGCGAAAGTGCTGTTTTCACAGTGCTAAGTACTCCCAGCTCTATCCGCAATGTAGGTTTTACCACTTTTCTAACTCTCTTATTTTCTTGTACTTATACATGGAATTCTCTGTGTAAACTTGTGTAACTTCTCTAGGTAGATGAATCACTGTGTACTTTCTCTTATTTCTATCTATTACCAATCTTGAGAAACTCATACATTCTCTCTTCACTGTTTCACGGACTTAGAGAACTAAATTTCTTTCGGCGAAAGTGCTGTTTTCACAGTGCTAAGTACTCCCAACTCTATCAACAATGTAGGTTTTACCAGTTTTCTAAGTCTCTCTTATTTTCTTGTACTTGGAATTCTCTGTGTAAACCTCTGTAACTTTTCTATGTCGATGAATCACTGCGTACTTTCTCTTCTTTCTATCTGTTACCAATATTGAGAAGCTCATACATTCTCTGTTCAATGTTTCCCAGTGTTAGAGTAGATTTCTTTCTGCGAAAGTGCTGTTTTCACAGTGCTAAGTACTCCCAACTCTATCCACAATGTAGGTTTTGCCAGTTTTCTAAGTCTCTCTTATTTTCTTGTACTTATACATGGAATTCTCTGTGTAAACTTCTTTAACTTCTCTAGGTAGATGAATCACTGTGTACTTTCCCTTGTTTCTATCTGTTACCAATCTTGAGAAACTCATACATTCTTTGTTCACTGTTTCCCAGTGTTAGAGAAGTAGATTTGTTTCTGCGAAAGTGCTGTTTTCACAGTGCTAAGTACTCCCAACTCTATCAACAATGTAGGTATTACCAGTTTTCTAAGTCTCTCTTATTTTCTTGTACTTATACTTGGAATTCTCTGTGTAAACTTCTGTAACTTCCCTAGGTAGATGACTCACTGTGTACTTTCTCTTGTTTCTATCTGTTACCAATCTTGAGAAACTCATACATTCTCTGTTCACTGTTTCCCAGTCATAGAGAAGTAGATTTCTTTCTGCGAAAGTGCCGTTTTCACAGTGCTAAGTACTCCCAACTCTATCCACAATGTAGGTTTTGCCAGTTTTCTAAGTCTCTCTTATTGTCTTGTACTTATACATGGAATTCTCTGTGTAAACTTCTGTAACTTCTCTAGGTAGATGAATCACTGTGTACTTTCTCTTGTTTCTATCTGTTACCAATCTTGAGAAACTCATACATTCTCTGTTCACTGTTTCCCAGTGTTAGAGAAGTAGATTTCTTTCTGCGAAAGTGCTGTTTTCACAGTGCTAAGTACTCCCACCTCTATCAACAATGTAGGTTTTACCAGTTTTCTAAGTCTCTCTTATTTTCTTGTACTTATACTTGGAATTCTCTGTGTAAACCCCTGTAACTTTTCTAGGTAGATGAATCACTGCGAACTTTCTCTTCTTTCTATCTGTTTCCAACCTTGAGAAACTCATACATTCTCTGTTCACTGTTTCCCAGACTTAGTGAAGTAGATTTCTTTCTGCGAAAGTGCTGTTTTCACAGTGCTAAGTACTCCCAACTCTATCCACAATGTAGGTTTTACCAGTTTTCTAAGTCTCTCTTATTTTCTTATACTTATACATGGAATTCTATGTGTAAACTTCTGTAACTTCTCTAGGTAGATGAATCACTGTGTACTTTCTCTTGTTTCTATCTGTTACCAATCTTGAAAAACTCATACATTCTCTGTTCACTGTTTCCCACTGTTAGAGAAGTAGATTTCTTTCTGCGTAAGTGCTGTTTTCACAGTGCTAAGTACTACCAACTCTATCCACAATGTAGGTTTTACCAGTTTTCTAAGTCTCTCTGATTTTCTTGTACTTATACTTGGAATTCTCTGTGTAAACCTCTGTAACTTTTCTAGGAGATGAATCACTGTGTACTTTCTCTTGTTTCTATCTGTTACCAATCTTGAGAAACTCATACATTCTCTCTTCACTGTTTCACGGACTTAGAGAACTAAATTTCTTTCGGCGAAAGTGCTGTTTTCACAGTGCTAAGTACTCCCAACTCTAACCACAATGTTGGTTTTACCAGTTTTCTAAGTCTCTCTTATTTTCTTGTACTTATACATGGAATTCCTGTGTAAACTTCTGTAACTTCTCTAGGTAGATGAATCACTGTGTACTTTCTCTTGTTTCTATCTGTTACCAATCTTGAGAAACTCATACATTCTCTGTTCAATGTTTCCCAGTGTTAGAGTAGATTTCTTTCTGCGAAAGTGCTGTTTTCACAGTGCTAAGTACTCCCAACTCTATCCACAATGTAGGTTTTACCAGTTTTCTAAGTCTCTCTTATTTTCTTGTACTTATACTTGGAATTCTCTGTGTAAACCTCTGTAACTTTTCTAGGTAGATGAATCACTGTGTACTTTCTCTCGTTTCTATCTGTTACCAATCTTGAGAAACTCATACATTCTCTCTTCACTGTTTCACGGACTTAGAGAACTAAATTTCTTTCGGCGAAAGTGCTGTTTTCACAGTGCTAAGTACTCCCAACTCTATCCACAATGTAGGTTTTAACAGTTTTCTTAGTCTCTCTTATTTTCTTGTACTTATACTTGGAATTCTCTGTGTAAACCTCTGTAACTTTTCTAGGTAGATGAATCACTGTGTACTTTCTCTCGTTTCTATCTGTTACCAATCTTGAGAAACTCATACATTCTCTCTTCACTGTTTCACGGACTTAGAGAACTAAATTTCTTTCAGCGAAATTGCTGTTTTCACAGTGCTAAGTACTCCCAACTCTATAAACAATGTAGGTTTTACCAGTTTTCTAAGTCTCTCTTATTTTCTTGTACTTATACTTGGAATTCTCTGTGTAAACCTCTGTAACTTTTCTATGTCGATGAATCACTGCGTACTTTCTCTTCTTTCTATCTGTTACCAATCTTGAGAAACTCATACATTCTCTGTTCAATGTTTCCAAGTGTTAGAGTAGATTTCTTTCTGCGAAAGTGCTGTTTTCACAGTGCTAAGTACTCCCAACTCTATCCAAAATGTAGGTTTTACCAGTTTTCTAAGTGTCTCTTATTTTCTTGTACTTATACTTGGAATTCTCTGTGTAAACCTCTGTAACTTTTCTAGGTACATGAATCACTGTGTACTTTCTCTCGTTTCTATCTGTTAGCAATCTTGAGAAACTCATACATTCTCTCTTCACTGTTTCACGGACTTAGAGAACTAAATTTCTTTCGGCGAAAGTGCTGTTTTCACAGTGCTAAGTACTCCCAACTCTATCAACAATGTAGGTTTTACCAGTTTTCTTAGTCTCTCTTATTTTCTTGTACTTATACTTGTAATTCTCTGTGTAAACCTCTGTAACTTTTTTAGGTAGATGAATCACTGTGTACTTTCTCTCGTTTCCATCTGTTACCAATCTTGAGAAACTCATACATTCTCTCTTCACTGTTTCACGGACTTAAAGAACTAAATTTCTTTCGGCGAAAGTGCTGTTTTCACAGTGCTAAGTACTCCCAACTCTATCAACAATGTAGGTTTTACCAGTTTTCTAAGTCTCTCTTATTTTCTTGTACTTATACATGGAATTCTCTGTGTAAACTTGTGTAACTTCTCTAGGTAGATGAATCACTGTGTACTTTCTCTTGTTTCTATCTGTTACCAATCTTGTGAAACTCATACATTCTCTCTTCACTGTTTCACGGACTTAGAGAACTAAATTTCTTTCTGCGAAAGTGCTGTTTTCACAGTGCTAAGTACTGCCAACTCTATCAACAATGTAGGTTTTACCAGTTTTCTTATTCTCTCTTATTTTCTTGTACTTATACTTGGAATTCTCTGTGTAAACCTCTGTAACTTTTCTAGGTAGATGAATCACTGCGTACTTTCTCTTCTTTCTATCTGTTACCAATCTTGAGAAACTCATACATTCTCTCTTCACTGATTCACAGACTTAGAGATCTAAATTTCTTTCGGCAAAAGTGCTGTTTTCACAGTGCTAAGTACTCCCAACTCTATCAACAATGTAAGTTTTACCAGTTTTCTATTCTCTCTTATTTTCTTGTACTTATACTTGGAATTCTCTTGTAAACTTCTGTAACTTCCCTAGGTAGATGAATCACTGTGTACTTTCTCTTGTTTCTATCTGTTACCAATCTTGAGAAACTCATACATTCTTTGTTCACTGTTTCCCAGTGTTAGAGAAGTAGATTTCTTTCTGCGAAGGTGCTGTTTTCACAGTGCTAAGTACCCCGAACTCTATCAACCATGTAGGTATTACCAGTTTTCTAAGTCTCTCTTATTTTCTTGTACTTATACTTGGAATTCTCTGTGTAAACTTCTGTAACTTTTCTAGGTAGATGAATCACTGTGTACTTTCTCTTGTTTCTATCTGTTACCAATCTTGAGAAACTCATACATTCTCTGTTCACTGTTTCCCAGTCTTAGAGAAGTAGATTTCTTTCTGCGAAAGTGCTGTTTTCACAGTGCTAAGTACTCCCAACTCTATCCACAATGTAGGTTTTGCCAGGTTTCTAAGTCTCTCTTATTGTCTTGTACTTATACATGGAATTCTCTGTGTAAACTTCTGTAACTTCTCTAGGTAGATGAATCACTGTGTACTTTCTCTTGTTTCTATCTGTTACCAATCTTGAGAAACTCATACATTCTCTGTTTACTGTTTCACGGACTTAGAGAACTAAATTTATTTCGGCGAAAGTGCTGTTTTCACAGTGCTAAGTACTCCCAACTCTATCCACAATGTAGGTTTTACCAGTTTTCTAAGTCTCTCTTATTTTCTTGTACTTATACTTGGAATTCTCTGTGTAAACCTCTGTAACTTTTCTAGGTAGATGAATCACTGTGTACTTTCCCTTGTTTCTATCTGTTACCAATCTTGAGAAACTCATACATTCTCTGTTCACTGTTTCCCAGTGTTAGAGAAGTAGATTTCTTTCTGCGAAAGTGCTGTTTTCACAGTGCTAAGTACTCCCACCTCTATCAACAATGTAGGTTTTACCAGTTTTCTAAGTCTCTCTTATTTTGTTGTACTTATACTTGGAATTCTCTGTGTAAACCTCTGTAACTTTTCTAGGTAGATGAATCACTGCGAACTTTCTCTTCTTTCTATCTATTTCCAACCTTGAGAAACTCATACATTCTCTGTTCACTGTTTCCCAGCCTTAGTGAAGTAGATTTCTTTCTGCGAAAGTGCTGTTTTCACAGTGCTAAGTACTCCCACCTCTATCAACAATGTAGGTTTTACCAGTTTTCTAAGTCTCTCTTATTTTCTTGTACTTATACTTGGAATTCTCTGTGTCAACCTCTGTAACTTTTCTAGGTATATGAATCACTGTTTACTTCCCCTTCTTTCTATCTGTTACTAATTTTGAGAAACTCATACATTCTCTGTTCACTGTTTCCCAGTGTTAGAGAAGTAGATTTCTTTCTGCGAAAGTGCTGTTTTCACAGTGCTAAGTACTCCCACCTCTATCAACAATGTAGGTTTTACCAGTTTTCTAAGTCTCTCTTATTTTCTTGTACTTATACTTGGAATTCTCTGTGTAAACCTCTGTAACTTTTCTATGTCGATGAATCACTGCGTAGTTTCTCTTCTTTCTATCTGTTACCAATCTTGAGAAACTCATACATTCTCTGTTCACTGTTTCACGGACTTAGAGAACTAAATTTCTTTCGGCGGAAGTGCTGTTTTCACAGTGCTAAGTACTCCCAACTCTATCAACAATGTAGGTTTTACCAGTTTTCTAAGTCTCTCTTATTTTCTTGTACTTATACTTGGAATTCTCTGTGTAAACTTCTGTAACTTTTCTAGGTAGATGAATCACTGTGTACTTTCTCTTGTTTCTATCTGTTACCAATCTTGAGAAACTCATACATTCTCTGTTCACTGTTTCCCAGTGTTAGAGAAGTAGATTTCTTTCTGCGAAAGTGCTGTTTTCACAGTGCTATGTACTCCCACCTCTATCAACAATGTAGGTTTTACCAGTTTTCTAAGTCTCTCTTATTTTCTTATACTTATACTTGGAATTCTCTGTGTAAACCTCTGTAACTTTTCTAGGTAGATGAATCACTGCGAACTTTCTCTTCTTTCTATCTGTTTCCACCCTTGAGAAACTCATACATTCTCTGTTCACTGTTTCCCAGCCTTAGTGAAGTAGATTTCTTTCTGCGAAAGTGCTGTTTTCACAGTGCTAAGTACTCCCAACTCTATCCACAATGTAGGTTTTACCAGTTTTCTAAGTCTCTCTTATTTTCTTATACTTATACATGGAATTCTATGTGTAAACTTCTGTAACTTCTCTAGGTAGATGAATCACTGTGTACTTTCTCTTGTTTCTATCTGTTACCAATCTTGAGAAACTCATACATTCTCTGTTCACTGTTTCCCACTGTTAGAGAAGTAGATTTCTTTCTGCGTAAGTGCTGTTTTCACAGTGCTAAGTACTCCCAACTCTATCCACAATGTAGGTTTTACCAGTTTTCTAAGTCTCTCTGATTTTCTTGTACTTATACTTGGAATTCTCTGTGTAAACCTCTGTAACTTTTCTAGGTAGATGAATCACTGTGTACTTTCTCTTGTTTCTATCTGTTACCAATCTTGAGAAACTCATACATTCTCTGTTCACTGTTTCACGGACTTAGAGAACTAAATTTCTTTCTGCGAAAGTGCTGTTTTCACAGTGCTAAGTACTCCCAACTCTATCCACAATGTAGGTTTTACCAGCTTTCTAAGTCTCTCTTATTTTCTTGTACTTATTCTTGGAATTCTCTGTGTAAACCTCTGTAACTTTTCTAGGTAGATGAATCACTGTGTACTTTCTCTTGTTTCTATCTGTTACCAATCTTGAGAAACTCATACATTCTCTGTTCACTGTTTCACGGACTTAGAGAACTAAATTTCTTTCGGCGAAACTGCTGTTTTCACAGTGCTAAGTACTCCCAACTCTATCAACAATGTAGGTTTTACCAGTTTTCTTAGTCTCTCTTATTTTCTTGTACTTATACTGGGAATTCTCTGTGTAAACCTCTGTAACTTTTCTAGGTAGATGAATCACTGCGTACTTTCTCTTCTTTCTATCTGTTACCAATCTTGAGAAACTCATACATTCTCTGTTCACTGTTTCACGGACTTAGAGAACTAAATTTCTTTTGGCGAAAGTGCTGTTTTCACAGTGCTAAGTACTCCCAGCTCTATGCGCAATGTAGGTTTTACCACTTTTCTAACTCTCTTATTTTCTTGTACTTATACATGGAATTCTCTGTGTAAACTTGTGTAACTTCTCTAGGTAGATGAATCACTGTGTACTTTCTCTTATTTCTATCTATTACCAATCTTGAGAAACTCATACATTCTCTCTTCACTGTTTCACGGACTTAGAGAACTAAATTTCTTTCGGCGAAAGTGCTGTTTTCACAGTGCTAAGTACTCCCAACTCTATCAACAATGTAGGTTTTACCAGTTTTCTAAGTCTCTCTTATTTTGTTGTACTTATACTTGGAATTCTCTGTGTAAACCTCTGTAACTTTTCTAGGTAGACGAATCACTGCGAACTTTCTCTTCTTTCTATCTGTTTCCAACCTTGAGAAACTCATACATTCTCTGTTCACTGTTTCCCAGCCTTAGTGAAGTAGATTTCTTTCTGCGAAAGTGCTGTTTTCACAGTGCTAAGTACTCCCACCTCTATCAACAATGTAGGTTTTACCAGTTTTCTAAGTCTCTCTTATTTTCTTGTACTTATACTTGGAATTCTCTGTGTAAACCTCTGTAACTTTTCTAGGTAGATGAATCATTGTGTACTTTCTCTCGTTTCTATCTGTTACCAATCTTGAGAAACTCATACATTCTCTCTTCACTGTTTCACGGACTTAGAGAACTAAATTTCTTTCGGCGAAAGTGCTGTTTTCACAGTGCTAAGTACTCCCAACTCTATCAACAATGTAGGTTTTACCAGTTTTCTTAGTCTCTCTTATTTTCTTGTACTTATACTTGTAATTCTCTGTGTAAACCTCTGTAACTTTTCTAGGTAGATGAATCACTGTGTAATTTCTCTCGTTTCCATCTGTTACCAATCTTGAGAAACTCATACATTCTCTCTTCACTGTTTCACGGACTTAAAGAACTAAATTTCTTTCGGCGAAAGTGCAGTTTTCACAGTGCTAAGTACTCCCAACTCTATCAACAATGTAGGTTTTACCAGTTTTCTAAGTCTCTCTTATTTTCTGGTACTTATACTTGGAATTCTCTGTGTAAACCTCTGTAACTTTTCTATGTCGATGAATCACTGCGTACTTTCTCTTCTTTCTATCTGTTACCAATCTTGAGAAACTCATACATTCTCTGTTCACTGTTTCACGGACTTAGAGAACTAAATTTCTTTCGGCGAAAGTGCTCTTTTCACAGTGCTAAGTACTTCCAGCTCTATCCGCAATGTAGGTTTTACCAGTTTTCTAAGTCTCTCTTATTTTCTTGTACTTATACATGGAATTCTCTGTGTAAACTTGTGTAACTTCTCTAGGTAGATGAATCACTGTGTACTTTCTCTTGTTTCTATCTGTTACCATCTTGTGAAACTCATACATTCTCTCTTCACTGTTTCACGGACTTAGAGAACTAAATTTCTTTCTGCGAAAGTGCTGTTTTCACAGTGCTAAGCACTGCCAACTCTATCAACAATGTAGGTTTTACCAGTTTTCTTAGTCTCTCTTATTTTCTTTTACTTATACTTGGAATTCTCTGTGTAAACCTCTGTAACTTTTCTAGGTAGATGAATCACTGCGTACTTTCTCTTGTTTCTATCTGTTACCAATCTTGAGAAACTCATACATTCTTTGTTCACTGTTTCACAGACTTAGAGATCTAAATTTCTTTCCGCAAAAGTGCTGTTTTCACAGTGCTAAGTACTCCCAACTCTATCAACAATGTAGGTTTTACCAGTTTTCTAGTCTCTCTTATTTTCTTGTACTTGTATTTGGAATTCTCTGTGTAAACCTCTGTAACTTTTCTAGGTAGATGAATCACTGTGTAATTTCTCTCGTTTCCATCTGTTACCAGTCTTGAGAAACTCATACATTCTCTCTTCACTGTTTCACGGACTTAAAGAACTAAATTTCTTTCGGCGAAAGTGCTGTTTTCACAGTGCTAAGTACTCCCAACTCTATCAACAATGTAGGTTTTACCAGTTTTCTAAGTCTCTCTTATTTTCTCGTACTTATACTTGGAATTCTCTGTGTAAACCTCTGTAACTTTTCTATGTCGATGAATCACTGCGTACTTTCTCTTCTTTCTATCTGTTACCAATCTTGAGAAACTCATACATTCTCTGTTCACTGTTTCACGGACTTAGAGAACTAAATTTCTTTCGGCGAAAGTGCTCTTTTCACAGTGCTAAGTACTTCCAGCTCTATCCGCAATGTAGGTTTTACCACTTTTCTAAGTCTCTCTTATTTTCTTGTACTTATACATGGAATTCTCTGTGTAAACTTGTGTAACTTCTCTAGGTAGATGAATCACTGTGTACTTTCTCTTGTTTCTATCTGTTACCAATCTTGAGAAACTCATACATTCTTTGTTCACTGTTTCCCAGTGTTAGAGAAGTAGATTTCTTTCTGCGAAAGTGCTGTTTTCACAGTGCTAAGTACTCCCACCTCTATCAACAATGTAGGTTTTACCAATTTTCTAAGTCTCTCTTATTTTGTTGTACTTATACTTGGAATTCTCTGTGTAAACCTCTGTAACTTTTCTAGGTAGACGAATCACTGCGAACTTTCTCTTCTTTCTATCTGTTTCCAACCTTGAGAAACTCATACATTCTCTGTTCACTGTTTCCCAGCCTTAGTGAAGTAGATTTCTTTCTGCGAAAGTGCTGTTTTCACAGTGCTAAGTACTCCCACCTCTATCAACAATGTAGGTTTTACCAGTTTTCTAAGTCTCTCTTATTTTCTTGTACTTATACTTGGAATTCTCTGTGTAAACCTCTGTAACTTTTCTAGGTAGATGAATCACTGTGTACTTCCCCTTCTTTCTATCTGTTACTAATTTTGAGAAACTCATACATTCTCTGTTCACTGTTTCCCAGTGTTAGAGAAGTAGATTTCTTTCTGCGAAAGTGTTGTTTTCACAGTGCTAAGTACTCCCACCTCTATCAACAATGTAGGTTTTACCAGTTTTCTAAGTGTCTCTTATTTTCTTGTACTTATACTTGGAATTCTCTGTGTAAACCTCTGTAACTTTTCTATGTCGATGAATCACTGCGTACTTTCTCTTCTTTCTATCTGTTACCAATCTTGAGAAACTCATACATTCTCTGTTCACTGTTTCACGGACTTAGAGAACTAAATTTCTTTCGGCGGAAGTGCTGTTTTCACAGTGCTAAGTACTCCCAACTCTATGAACAATGTAGGTTTTACCAGTTTTCTAAGTCTCTCTTATTTTCTTGTACTTATACTTGGAATTCTCTGTGTAATCCTCTGTAACTTTTCTAGGTAGATGAATCACTGCGAACTTTCTCTTCTTTCTATCTGTTTCCAACCTTGAGAAACTCATACATTCTCTGTTCACTGTTTCCTAGCCTTAGTGAAGTAGATTTCTTTCTGCGAAAGTGCTGTTTTCACAGTGCTAAGTACTCCCAACTCTATCCACAATGTAGGTTTTACCAGTTTTCTAAGTCTCTCTTATTTTCTTGTACTTATTCTTGGAATTCTCTGTGTAAACCTCTGTAACTTTTCTAGGTAGATGAATCACTGTGTACTTTCTCTTGTTTCTATCTGTTACCAATCTTGAGAAACTCATACATTCTCTGTTCACTGTTTCACGGACTTAGAGAACTAAATTTCTTTCGGCGAAACTGCTGTTTTCACAGTGCTAAGTACTCCCAACTCTATCAACAATGTAGGTTTTACCAGTTTTCTAAGTCTCTCTTATTTTCTTATACTTATACATGGAATTCTATGTGTAAACTTCTGTAACTTCTCTAGGTAGATGAATCACTGTGTACTTTCTCTTGTTTCTATCTGTTACCAATCTTGAGAAACTCATACATTCTCTGTTCACTGTTTCCCACTGTAAGAGAAGTAGATTTCTTTCTGCGTAAGTGCTGTTTTCACAGTGCTAAGTACTGCCAACTCTATCCACAATGTAGGTTTTACCAGTTTTCTAAGTCTCTCTGATTTTCTTGTACTTATACTTGGAATTCTCTGTGTAAACCTCTGTAACTTTTCTAGGTAGATGAATCACTGTGTACTTTCTCTTGTTTCTATCTGTTACCAATCTTGAGAAACTCATACATTCTCTGTTCACTGTTTCACGGACTTAGAGAACTAAATTTCTTTCTGCGAAAGTGCTGTTTTCACAGTGCTAAGTACTCCCAACTCTATCCACAATGTAGGTTTTACCAGTTTTCTAAGTCTCTCTTATTTTCTTGTACTTATTCTTGGAATTCTCTGTGTAAACCTCTGTAACTTTTCTAGGTAGATGAATCACTGTGTACTTTCTCTTGTTTCTATCTGTTACCAATCTTGAGAAACTCATACATTCTCTGTTCACTGTTTCACGGACTTAGAGAACTAAATTTCTTTCGGCGGAAGTGCTGTTTTCACAGTGCTAAGTACTCCCAACTCTATCAACAATGTAGGTTTTACCAGTTTTCTAAGTCTCTCTTATTTTCTTGTACTTATACATGGAATTCTCTGTGTAAACTTCTGTAACTTTTCTAGGTAGATGAATCACTGTGTACTTTCTCTTGTTTCTATCTGTTACCAATCTTGAGAAACTCATACATTCTCTGTTCACTGTTTCCCAGTGTTAGAGAAGTAGATTTCTTTCTGCGAAAGTGCTGTTTTCACAGTGCTAAGTACTCCCACCTCTATCAACAATGTAGGTTTTACCAGTTTTCTAAGTCTCTCTTATTTTCTTGTACTTATACTTGGAATTCTCTGTGTAATCCTCTGTAACTTTTCTAGGTAGATGAAT
Source organism: Heterohyrax brucei (assembly GCA_028571685.1). Taxonomy (NCBI): domain Eukaryota; kingdom Metazoa; phylum Chordata; class Mammalia; order Hyracoidea; family Procaviidae; genus Heterohyrax; species Heterohyrax brucei. Next base: position 113,155,080 of record CM053148.1, read on the forward strand.
CACTGCGAACTTTCTCTTCTTTCTATCTGTTTCCAACCTTGAGAAACTCATACATTCTCTGTTCACTGTTTCCCAGCCTTAGTGAAGTAGATTTCTTTCTGCGAAAGTGCTGTTTTCACAGTGCTAAGTACTCCCAACTCTATCCACAATGTAGGTTTTACCAGTTTTCTAAGTCTCTCTTATTTTCTTATACTTATACATGGAATTCTATGTGTAAACTTCTGTAACTTCTCTAGGTAGATGAATCACTGTGTACTTTCTCTTGTTTCTATCTGTTACCAATCTTGAGAAACTCATACATTCTCTGTTCACTGTTTCCCACTGTTAGAGAAGTAGATTTCTTTCTGCGTAAGTGCTGTTTTCACAGTGCTAAGTACTGCCAACTCTATCCACAATGTAGGTTTTACCAGTTTTCTAAGTCTCTCTGATTTTCTTGTACTTATACTTGGAATTCTCTGTGTAAACCTCTGTAACTTTTCTAGGTAGATGAATCACTGTGTACTTTCTCTTGTTTCTATCTGTTACCAATCTTGAGAAACTCATACATTCTCTGTTCACTGTTTCACGGACTTAGAGAACTAAATTTCTTTCTGCGAAAGTGCTGTTTTCACAGTGCTAAGTACTCCCAACTCTATCCACAATGTAGGTTTTACCAGTTTTCTAAGTCTCTCTTATTTTCTTGTACTTATTCTTGGAATTCTCTGTGTAAACCTCTGTAACTTTTCTAGGTAGATGAATCACTGTGTACTTTCTCTTGTTTCTATCTGTTACCAATCTTGAGAAACTCATACATTCTCTGTTCACTGTTTCACGGACTTAGAGAACTAAATTTCTTTCGGCGAAACTGCTGTTTTCACAGTGCTAAGTACTCCCAACTCTATCAACAATGTAGGTTTTACCAGTTTTCTTAGTCTCTCTTATTTTCTTGTACTTATACTGGGAATTCTCTGTGTAAACCTCTGTAACTTTTCTAGGTAGATGAATCACTGCGTACTTTCTCTTCTTTCTATCTGTTACCAATCTTGAGAAACTCATACATTCTCTGTTCACTGTTTCACGGACTTAGAGAACTAAATTTCTTTTGGCGAAAGTGCTATTTTCACAGTGCTAAGTACTCCCAGCTCTATCCGCAATGTAGGTTTTACCAGTTTTCTAACTCTCTTATTTTCTTGTACTTATACATGGAATTCTCTGTGTAAACTTGTGTAACTTCTCTAGGTAGATGAATCACTGTGTACTTTCTCTTGTTTCTATCTGTTACCAATCTTGAGAAACTCATACATTCTCTCTTCACAGTTTCACGGACTTAGAGAACTAAATTTCTTTCGGCGGAAGTGCTGATTTCACAGTGCTAAGTACTGCCAACTCTATCAACAATGTAGGTTTTACCAGTTTTCTTAGTCTCTCTTATTTTCTTGTAATTATACTTGGAATTCTCTGTGTAAACCTCTGTAACTTTTCTAGGTAGATGAATCACTGCGTACTTTCTCTTTTTTCTATCTCTTACCAATCTTGAGAAACTCATACATTCTCAGTTCACTGATTCACGGACTTAGAGAACTAAATTTCTTTCGGCAAAAGTGCTGTTTTCACAGTGCTAAGTACTCCCAACTCTATCAACAATGTAGGTTTTACCAGTTTTCTAAGTCTCTCTTATTTTCTTGTTCTTATACTTGGAATTCTCTGTGTAAACTTCTGTAACTTTTCTAGGTAAATGAATCACTCTGTACTTTCTCTTGTTTCTATCTGTTACCAATCTTGAGAAACTCATACATTCTCTGTTCACTGTTTCCCAGTGTTAGAGAAGTAGATTTCTTTCTGCGAAAGAGCTGATTTCACAGTGCTAAGTACTCCCAACTCTATCCACAATGTAGGTTTTGCCAGTTTTCTAAGTCTCTCTTATTTTCTTGTACTTATACATGGAATTCTGTGTGTAAACTTCTTTAACTTCTCTAGGTAGATGAATCACTGTGTACTTTCCCTTGTTTCTATCTGTTACCAATCTTGAGAAACTCATACATTCTTTGTTCACTGTTTCCCAGTGTTAGAGAACTAGATTTCTTTCGGCAAATGTGCTGTTTTCACAGTGCTAAGTACTCCCAACTCTATCAACAATGTAAGTTTTACCAGTTTTCTAAGTCTGTCTTATTCTCTTGTACTTATACTTGGAATTCTCTGTGTAAACCTCTGTAACTTTTCTAGGTAGATGAATCACTGCGTACTTTCTCTTCTTTCAATCTGTTACCAATCTTGAGAAACTCATACATTCTCTCTTCACTGTTTCACGGACTTAGAGAACTAAATTTCTTTCGGCGAAAGTGCTGTTTTCACAGTGCTAAGTACTCCCAACTCTATCAACAATGTAGGTTTTACCAGTTTTCTAGTCTCTCTTATTTTCTTGTACTTGTACTTGGAATTCTCTGTGTAAACTTCTGTAACTTCCCTAGGTAGATGAATCACTGTGTACTTTCTCTTGTTTCTACCTGTTACCAATCTTCAGAAACTCATACATTCTTTTTTCACTGTTTCCCAGTGTTAGAGAAGTAGATTTCTTTCTGCGAAAGTGCTGTTTTCACAGTGCTACGTACTCCCAACTCTATCAACAATGTAGGTATTACCAGTTTTCTAAGTCTCTCTTATTTTCTTGTACTTATACTTGGAATTCTCTGTGTAAACTTCTGTAACTTTTCTAGGTAGATGAATTACTGTGTACTTTCTCTCGTTTCTATCTGTTACCAATCTTGAGAAACTCATACATTCTCTCTTCGCTGTTTCACGGACTTAGAGAACTAAATTTTTTTCTGCGAAAGTGCTGTTTTCACAGTGCGAAGTACTCCCAACTCTAACCACAATGTAAGTTTTGCCAGTTTTCTAAGTCTCTCTTATTTTCTTGTATTTATACATGGATTTCTCTGTGTAAACTTCTGTAACTTCCCTAGGTAGATGATTCTATGTGTACTTTCTCTTGTTTCTATCTGTTACCAATCTTGAGAAACTCATACATTCTCTGTTCACTGGTTCCCAGTGTTAGAGAAGTAGGTTTCTTTCTGCGAAAGTGCTGTTTTCACAGTGCTATGTACTCCCAACTCTATCCACAATGTAGGTTTTAACAGTTTTCTAAGTCTCTCTTATTTTCTTGTACTTATACTTGGGATTCTCTGTGTAAACCTCTGTAACTTATCTAGGTAGATGAATCACTGCGTACTTTCTCTTCTTTCTATCTGTTACCAATCTTGAGAAACTCATACATTCTCTGTTCACTGTTTCCCAGTCTTAGAGAAGTAGATTTCTTTCTGCGAAAGTGCTGTTTTCACAGTGCTAAGTACTCCCAACTCTATCCACAATGTAGGTTTTGCCAGTTTTCTAAGTCTCTCTTATTGTCTTGTACTTATACATGGAATTCTCTGTGTAAACTTCTGTAACTTCTCTAGGTAGATGAATCACTGTGTACTTTCTCTTGTTTCTATCTGTTACCAATCTTGAGAAACTGATACATTCTCTGTTTACTGTTTCACGGACTTAGAGAACTAAATTTCTTTCGGCGAAAGTGCTGTTTTCACAGTGCTAAGTACTCCCAACTCTATCCACAATGTAGGTTTTACCAGTTTTCTAAGTCTCTCTTATTTTCTTGTACTTATACTTGGAATTCTCTGTGTAAACCTCTGTAACTTTTCTAGGTAGATGAATCACTGTGTACTTTCTCTTGTTTCTATCTGTTACCAATCTTGAGAAACTCATACATTCTCTGTTCACTGTTTCACGGACTTAGAGAAGTAGATTTCTTTCTGCGAAAGTGCTGTTTTCACAGTGCTAAGTACTCCCAACTCTATCAACAATGTAGGTTTTACCAGTTTTCTAAGTCTCTTTTATTTTCTTGTACTTATACTTGGAATTCTCTGTGTAAACCTCTGTAACTTTTCTAGGTAGATGGATCACTGCGTACTTTCTCTTCTTTCTATCTGTTACCAATCTTGAGAAACTCATACAGTCTCTGTTCACTGTTTCACGGACTTAGAGAACTAAATTTCTTTCGGCAAAAGTGCTGTTTTCACAGTGCTAAGTACTCCCAGCTCTATCCGCAATGTAGGTTTTACCAGTTTTCTAAGTCTCTGTTATATTCTAATACTTATACATGGAATTCTCTGTGAAAACTTGTGTAACTTCTCTGGGTAGATGAATCACTGTGTACTTTCTCTTGTTTCTATCTGTTACCAATCTTGAGAAACTCATACATTCCCTCTTCACTGTTTCACGGACGTAGAGAACAAAATTTCTTTCGGCGAAAGTGCTGTTTTCACAGTGCTAAGTACTGCCAATTCTATCAACAATGTAGGTTTCACCAGTTTTCTTAGTCTCTGTTATTTTCTTGTACTTATACTTGGAATTCTCTGTGTAAACCTCTGTAACTTTTCTAGGTAGATGAATCACTGCGTACTTTCTCTTCTTTCTATCTGTTACCAATCTTGAGAAACTCATACATTCTCTCTTCACTGTTTCACGGACTTAGAGAACTAAATTTCTTTCGGCGAAAGTGCTGTTTTCACAGTGCTAAGTACTCCCAACTCTATCAACAATGTAGGTTTTACCAGTTTTCTAAGTCTCTCTTATTTTCTTGTACATATACTTGGAATTCTCTGTGTAAACTTCTGTAACTTTTCTACGTAGATGAATCACTGCGTACTGTCTCTTCTTTCTATCTGTTACAAATCTTGAGAAACTCATACATTCTCTGTTCACTGTTTCCGAGTCTTAGAGAAGTAGATTTCTTTCTGCGAAAGTGCTGTTTTCACAGTGCTAAGTACTCCCAACTCTAACCACAATGTAAGTTTTGCCAGTTTTCTAAGTCTCTCTTATTTTCTTGTATTTATACATGGAATTCTCTGTGTAAACTTCTGTAACGTCCCTAGGTAGATGAATCACTGTGTACTTTCTCTTGTTTCTATCTGTTACCAATCTTGAGAAACTCATACATTCTTGTTTACTGGTTCCCAGTGTTAGAGTATTAGGTTTCTTTCTGCGAAAGTGCTGTTTTCACAGTGCTAAGTACTCCCAACTCTATCCACAATGTAGGTTTTACCAGTTTTCTTAGTCTCTCTTATTTTCTTGTACTTATACTTGGAATTCTCTGTGTAAACATCTGTAACTTTTCTTGGTAGATGAATCACTGCGTACTTTCTCTTGTTTCTATCTGTTACCAATCTTGAGAAACTCATACATTCTCTGTTCACTGTTTCACAGACTTAGAGAACTAAATTTCTTTCGGCGAAAGTGCTGTTTTCACAGTGCTAAGTACTCCCAACTCTATCAAAAATGTAGGTTTTACCAGTTTTCTAAGTCTCTCTTATTTTCTGGTACTTATACTTGGAATTCTCTGTGTAAACCTCTGTAACTTTTCTATGTAGATGAATCACTGCGTACTTTCTCTTCTTTCTATCTGTTACCAATCTTGAGAAACTCATACATTCTCTGTTCACTGTTTCACGGACTTAGAGAACTAAATTTCTTTCGGCGAAAGTGCTGTTTTCACAGTGCTAAGTACTCCCAACTCTATCAACAATGTAGGTTTTGCCAGTTTTCTAAGTCTCTCTTATTTTCTTGTACTTATACATGGAATTCTCTGTGTAAACTTCTTTAACTTCTCTAGGTAGATGAATCACTGTGTACTTTCCCTTGTTTCTATCTGTTACCAATCTTGAGAAACTCATACATTCTTTGTTCACTGTTTCCCAGTGTTAGAGAAGTAGATTTCTTTCTGCGAAAGTGCTGTTTTCACAGTGCTAAGTACTCCCAACTCTAACCACAATGTAGGTTTTGCCAGTTTTCTAAGTCTCTCTTATTTTCTTGTACTTATACTTGGAATTCTCTGTGTAAACCTCTGTAACTTTTCTAGGTAGATGAATCACTGCGTACTTTCTCTTGTTTCTATCTGTTACCAATCTTGAGAAACTCATACATTCTCTGTTCACGGTTTCCCAGTCTTAGAGAAGTAGATTTCTTTCTGCGAAAGTGCTGTTTTCACAGTGCTAAGTACTCCCAACTCTAACCACAATGTAGGTTTTACCAGTTTTCTAAGTCTCTCTTATTTTCTTGTACTTATACATGGAATTCTCTGTGTAAACTTCTTTAACATCTCTAGGTAGATGAATCACTGTGTACTTTCTCTTGTTTCTATCTGTTACCAATCTTGAGAAACTCATACATTCTCTGTTCACTGTTTCCCAGTGTTAGAGAAGTAGATTTCTTTCTGCGAAAGTGCTGTTTTCACAGTGCTAAGTACTCCCAACTCTATCCACAATGTAGGTTTCACCAGTTTTCTAAGTCTCTCTTATTTTCTTGTACTTATACTTGGAATTCTCTGTGTAAACCTCTGTAACTTTTCTAGGTAGATGAATCACTGTGTACTTTCTCTTGTTTCTATCTGTTACCAATCTTGAGAAACTCATACATTCTCTCTTCACTGTTTCACGGACTTAGAGAACTAAATTTCTTTCGGCGAAAGTCCTGTTTTCACACTGCTAAGTACTCCCAACTCTATCAACAATGTAGGTTTTACCAGTTTTCTTAGTCTCTCTTATTTTCTTGTACTTATACTTGGAATTCTCTGTGTAAACCTCCGTAACTTTTCTAGGTAGATGAATCACTGCGTACTTTCTCTTCTTTCTGTCCGTTACCAATCTTGAAAAACTCATACATTCTCTGTTCACTGTTTCCCAGTCTTAGAGAAGTAGATTTCTTTCTGCGAAAGTGCTGTTTTCACAGTGCTAAGTACTCCCAACTCTATCCACAATGTAGGTTTTACCAGTTTTCTAAGTCACTCTTATTTTCTTGTACTTATACTTGGAATTCTCTGTGTAAACCTCCGTAACTTTTCTATGTAGATGAATCACTGCGTACTTTCTCTTCTTTCTATCTGTTACCGATCTTGAGAAATTCATACATTCTCTGTTCACTGTTTCACGGACTTAGAGAACTAAATTTCTTTCGGCGAAAGTGCTGTTTTCACAGTGCTAAGTACTCCAAGCTCTATCCACAATGTAGGTTTTACCAGTTTTGTAAGTCTCTCTTATTTTCTTGTACTTATACATGGAATTCTCTGTGTAAACTTGTGTAACTTCTCTAGGTAGATGAATCACTGTGTACTTTCTCTGGTTTCTATCTGTTACCAATCTTGAGAAACTCATACATTCTCTCTTCACTGTTTCACGGACTTAGAGAACTAAATTTCTTTCGGCGAAAGTGCTGTTTTCACAGTGCTAAGTACTGCCAACTCTATCAACAATGTAGGTTTTATCAGTTTTCTTAGTCTCTCTATTTTCTTGTACTTATACTTGGAATTCTCTGTGTAAACCTCTGTAACCTTTCTAGGTAGATGAATCACTGCGTACTTTCTCTTCTTTCTATCTGTTACCAATCTTGAGAAACTCATACATTCTCTGTCCACTGATTCACGGACTTAGAGAACTAAATTTCTTTCGGCGAAAGTGCTGTTTTCACAGTGCTAAGTACTCCCAACTCTATCAACAATGTAGGTTTTACCAGTTTTCTAAGTCTCTCTTATTTTCTTGTACTTATACTTGGAATTCTCTGTGTAAACTTCTGTAACTTTTCTAGGTAGATGAATCACTGTGTACTTTCTCTTGTTTCTATCTGTTACCAATCTTGAGAAACTCATACATTCTCTGGTCACTGTTTCCCAGTGTTAGAGAAGTAGATTTCTTTCTGCGAAAGAGCTGTTTTCACAGTGCTAAGTACTCCCAACTCTATCCACAATGTAGGTATTGCCAGTTTTCTAAGTGTCTCTTCTTTTCTTGTACTTATACATGGAATTCCCTGTGTAAACTTCTTTAACTTCTCTAGGTAGATGAATCACTGTGTACTTTCCCTTGTTTCTTTCTGTTACCAATCTTGCGAAACTCATACATTCTTTGTTCACTGTTTCCCAGTGTTAGAGAAGTAGATTTCTTTCTGCGAAAGTGCTGTTTTCACATTGCTAAGTACTCCCAACTCTATCAACAATGTAGGTATTACCAGTTTTCTAAGTCTCTCTTATTTTCTTGTACTTATACTTGGAATTCTCTGTGTAAACTTCTGTAACTTTTCTAGGTAGATGAATCACTGTGTACTTTCTCTTGTTTCTATCTGTTACCAATCTTGAGAAACTCATACATTCTCTGTTCACTGTTTCCCAGTGTTAGAGAAGTAGATTTCTTTCTGCGTAAGTGCTGTTTTCACAGTGCTAAGTACTCCCAACTCTAACCACAATGTAGGTTTTGCCAGTTTTCTAAGTCTCTCTTATTTTCTTGTATTTATACATGGAATTCTCTGTGTAAACTTCTGTAACGTCCCTAGGTAGATGAATCACTGTGTACTTTCTCTTGTTTCTATCTGTTACCAATCTTGAGAAACTCATACATTCTCTGTTCACTGTTTCACGGACTTAGAGAACTAAATTTCTTTCGGCGAAAGTGCTGTTTTCACAGTGCTAAGTACTCCCATCTCTATCCGCAATGTAGGTTTTACCAGTTTTCTAAGTCTCTCTTATTTTCTTGTACTTATACATGGAATTCTCTGTGTAAACTTGTGTAACTTCTCTAGGTAGATGAATCACTGTGTACTTTCTCTTGTTTCTATCTGTTACCAATCTTGAGAAACTCATACATTCTCTCTTCACTGTTTCACGGACTTAGAGAACTAAATTTCTTTCGGCGAAAGTGCTGTTTTCACAGTGCTAAGTACTGCCAACTCTATCAACAATGTAGGTTTTACCAGTTTTCTTAGTCTCCCTTATTTTCTTGTACTTATACTTGGAATTCTCTGTGTAAACCTCTGTAACTTTTCTAGGTAGATGAATCACTGCGTACTTTCTCTTCTTTCTATCTGTTACCAATCTTGAGAAACTCATACATTCTCGGTTCACTGATTCACGGACTTAGAGAACTAAATTTCTTTCGGCAAAAGCGCTGTTTTCACAGTGCTAAGTACTCCCAACTCTATCAACAATGTAGGTTTTACCAGTTTTCTAAGTCTCTCTTATTTTCTTGTACTTATACTTGGAATTCTCTGTGTAAACTTCTGTAACTTTTCTAGGTAGATGAATCACTGTGTACTTTCTCTTGTTTCTATCTGTTACCAATCTTGAGAAACTCATACATTCTCTGTTCACTGTTTCCCAGTGTTAGAGAAGTAGATTTCTTTCTGCGAAAGAGCTGATTTCACAGTGCTAAGTACTCCCAACTCTATCCACAATATAGGTTTTGCCAGTTTTCTAAGTCTCTCTTATTTTCTTGTACTTATACATGGAATTCTGTGTGTAAACTTGTTTAACTTCTCTAGGTAGATGAATCACTGTGTACTTTCCCTTGTTTCTATCTGTTACCAATCTTGCGAAACTCATACATTCTTTGTTCACTGTTTCCCAGTGTTAGAGAAGTAGATTTCTTTCTGCGAAAGTGCTGTTTTCACAGTGCTAAGTACTCCCAACTCTATCAACAATTTAGGTATTACCAGTTTTCTAAGTCTCTCTTATTTTCTTGTACTTATACTTGGAATTCTCTGTGTAAACTTCTGTAACTTTTCTAGGTAGATGAATCACTGTGTACTATCTCTTGTTTCTATCTGTTACCAATCTTGAGAAACTCATACATTCTCTGTTCACTGTTTCCCAGTCTTAGAGAAGTAGATTTCTTTCTGCGAAAGTGCTGTTTTCACAGTGCTAAGTACTCCCAACTCTAACCACAATGTTGGTTTTACCAGTTTTCTAAGTCTCTCTTATTTTCTTGTACTATACTTGGAATTCTCTGTGTAAACCTCTGTAACTTTTCTAGGTAGACGAATCACTGTGTACTTTCTCTCGTTTCTATCTGCTACCAATCTTGAGAAACTCATACATTCTCTCTTCACTGTTTCACGGACTTAGAGAACTAAATTTCTTTCGGTGAAAGTGCTGTTTTCACAGTGCTAAGTACTCCTAACTCTATCAACAATGTAGGTTTTACCAGTTTTCTTAGTCTCTCTTATTTTCTTGTACTTATACTTGGAATTCTCTGTGTAAACCTCTGTAACTTTTCTAGGTAGATGAATCACTGTGTACTTTCTCTCGTTTCTATCTGTTACCAATCTTGAGAAACTCATACGTTCTCTCTTCACTGTTTCACGGACTTAGAGAACTAAATTTCTTTCGGCGAAAGTGCTGTTTTCACAGTGCTAAGTACTCCCAACTCTATCAACAATGTAGGTTTTACCAGTTTTCTAAGTCTCTCTTATCTTCTTGTACTTATACTTGGAATTCTCTGTGTAAACTTCTGTAACTTTTCTAGGTAGATGAATCACTGTGTACTTTCTCTTGTTTCTATCTGTTACCAATCTTGAGAAATTCATACATTCTCTGTTCACTGTTTCCAGTCTTAGAGAAGTAGATTTCTTTCTGCGAAAGTGCTGTTTTCACAGTGCTAAGTACTCCCAACTCTAACCACAATGTAGGTTTTGCCAGTTTTCTAAGTCTCTCTTATTTTCTTGTACTTATACTTGGAATTCTCTGTGTAAACCTCTGTAACTTTTCTAGGTAGATGAATCACTGCGTACTTTCTCTTGTTTCTATCTGTTACCAATCTTGAGAAACTCATACATTCTCTGTTCACGGTTTCCCCGTCTTAGAGAAGTAGATTTCTTTCTGCGAAAGTGCTGTTTTCACAGTGCTAAGTACTCCCAACTCTAACCACAATGTAGGTTTTGCCAGTTTTCTAAGTCTCTCTTATTTTCTTGTATTTATACATGGAATTCTCTGTGTAAACTTCTGTAACGTCCCTAGGTAGATGAATCACTGTGTACTTTCTCTTGTTTCTATCTGTTACCAATCTTGAGAAACTCATACATTCTCTGTTCACTGTTTCACGGACTTAGAGAACTAAATTTCTTTCGGCGAAAGTGCTGTTGTCACAGTGCTAAGTACTCCCATCTCTATCCGCAATGTAGGTTTTACCAGTTTTCTAAGTCTCTCTTATTTTCTTGTACTTATACATGGAATTCTCTGTGTAAACTTGTGTAACTTCTCTAGGTAGATGAATCACTGTGTACTTTCTCTTGTTTCTATCTGTTACCAATCTTGAGAAACTCATATATTCTCTCTTCACTGTTTCACGGACTTAGAGAACTAAATTTCTTTCGGCGAAAGTGCTGTTTTCACAGTGCTAAGTACTGCCAACTCTATCAACAATGTAGGTTTTACCAGTTTTCTTAGTCTCTCTTATTTTCTTGTACTTATACTTGGAATTCTCTGTGTAAACCTCTGTAACTTTTCTAGGTAGATGAATCACTGCGTACTTTCTCTTCTTTCTATCTGTTACCAATCTTGAGAAACTCATACATTCTCGGTTCACTGATTCACGGACTTAGAGAACTAAATTTCTTTCGGCAAAAGCGCTGTTTTCACAGTGCTAAGTACTCCCAACTCTATCAACAATGTAGGTTTTACCAGTTTTCTAAGTCTCTCTTATTTTCTTGTACTTATACTTGGAATTCTCTGTGTAAACTTCTGTAACTTTTCTAGGTAGATGAATCACTGTGTACTTTCTCTTGTTTCTATCTGTTACCAATCTTGAGAAACTCATACATTCTCTGTTCACTGTTTCCCAGTGTTAGAGAAGTAGATTTCTTTCTGCGAAAGAGCTGATTTCACAGTGCTAAGTACTCCCAACTCTATCCACAATATAGGTTTTGCCAGTTTTCTAAGTCTCTCTTATTTTCTTGTACTTATACATGGAATTCTGTGTGTAAACTTGTTTAACTTCTCTAGGTAGATGAATCACTGTGTACTTTCCCTTGTTTCTATCTGTTACCAACCTTGAGAAACTCATACATTCTTTGTTCACTGTTTCCCAGTGTTAGAGAAGTAGATTTCTTTCTGCGAAAGTGCTGTTTTCACAGTGCTAAGTACTCCCAACTCTATCAACAATTTAGGTATTACCAGTTTTCTAAGTCTCTCTTATTTTCTTGTACTTATACTTGGAATTCTCTGTGTAAACTTCTGTAACTTTTCTAGGTAGATGAATCACTGTGTACTATCTCTTGTTTCTATCTGTTACCAATCTTGAGAAACTCATACATTCTCTGTTCACTGTTTCCCAGTCTTAGAGAAGTAGATTTCTTTCTGCAAAAGTGCTGTTTTCACAGTGCTAAGTACTCCCAACTCTAACCACAATGTTGGTTTTACCAGTTTTCTAAGTCTCTCTTATTTTCTTGTACTTATACTTGGAATTCTCTGTGTAAACCTCTGTAACTTTTCTAGGTAGACGAATCACTGTGTACTTTCTCTCATTTCTATCTGCTACCAATCTTGAGAAACTCATACATTCTCTCTTCACTGTTTCACGGACTTAGAGAACTAAATTTCTTTCGGCGAAAGTGCTGTTTTCACAGTGCTAAGTACTCCTAACTCTATCAACAATGTAGGTTTTACCAGTTTTCTTAGTCTCTCTTATTTTCTTGTACTTATACTTGGAATTCTCTGTGTAAACCTCTGTAACTTTTCTAGGTAGATGAATCACTGTGTACTTTCTCTCGTTTCTATCTGTTACCAATCTTCAGAAACTCATACGTTCTCTCTTCACTGTTTCACGGACTTAGAGAACTAAATTTCTTTCGGCGAAAGTGCTGTTTTCACAGTGATAAGTACTCCCAACTCTATCAACAATGTAGGTTTTACCAGTTTTCTAAATCTCTCTTATCTTCTTGTACTTATACTTTGAATTCTCTGTGTAAACTTCTGTAACTTTTCTAGGTAGATGAATCACTGTGTACTTTCTCTTGTTTCTATCTGTTACCAATCTTGAGAAATTCATACATTCTCTGTTCACTGTTTCCCAGTGTTAGAGAAGAAGATTTCTTTCTGCGAAAGTGCTGTTTTCACAGTGCTAAGTACTCCCAACTCTAACCACAATGTAGGTTTTGCCAGTTTTCTAAGTCTCTCTTATTTTCTTGTTCTTATACTTGGAATTCTCTGTGTAAACCTCTGTAACTTTTCTAGGTAGATGAATCACTGCGTACTTTCTCTTGTTTCTATCTGTTACCAATCTTGAAAAACTCATACATTCTCTGTTCACGGTTTCCCAGTCTTAGAGAAGTAGATTTCTTTCTGCGAAAGTGCTGTTTTCACAGTGCTAAGTACTCCCAACTCTAACCACAATGTAGGTTTTACCAGTTTTCTAAGTCTCTCTTATTTTCTTGTACTTATACATGGAATTCTCTGTGTAAACTTCTTTAACATCTCTAGGTAGATGAATCACTGTGTACTTTCTCTTGTTTCTATCTGTTACCAATCTTGAGAAACTCATACATTCTCTGTTCACTGTTTCCCAGTGTTAGAGAAGTAGATTTCTTTCTGTGAAAGTGCTGTTTTCACAGTGCTAAGTACTCCCAACTCTATCCACAATGTAGGTTTCACCAGTTTTCTAAGTCTCTCTTATTTTCTTGTACTTATACTTGGAATTCTCTGTGTAAACCTCTGTAACTTTTCTAGGTAGATGAATCACTGTATACTTTCTCTTGTTTCTATCTGTTACCAATCTTGAGAAACTCATACATTCTCTCTTCACTGTTTCACGGACTTAGAGAACTAAATTTCTTTCGGCGAAAGTCCTGTTTTCACACTGCTAAGTACTCCCAACTCTATCAACAATGTAGGTTTTACCAGTTTTCTTAGTCTCTCTTATTTTCTTATACTTATACTTGGAATTCTCTGTGTAAACCTCTGTAACTTTTCTAGGTAGATGAATCACTGCGTACTTTCTCTTCTTTCTGTCCGTTACCAATCTTGAGAAACTCATACATTCTCTGTTCACTGTTTCACGGACTTAGAGAACTAAATTTCTTTCGGCGAAAGTGCTGTTTTCACAGTGCTAAGTACTCCAAGCTCTATCCACAATGTAGGTTTTACCAGTTTTGTAAGTCTCTCTTATTTTCTTGTACTTATACATGGAATTCTCTGTGTAAACTTGTGTAACTTCTCTAGGTAGATGAATCACTGTGTACTTTCTCTGGTTTCTATCTCTTACCAATCTTGAGAAACTCATACATTTTCTCTTCACTGTTTCACGGACTTAGAGAACTAAATTTCTTTCGGCGAAAGTGCTGTTTTCACAGTGCTAAGTACTGCCAACTCTATCAACAATGTAGGTTTTATCAGTTTTCTTAGTCTCTCTTATTTTCTTGTACTTATACTTGGAATTCTCTGTGTAAACCTCTGTAACCTTTCTAGGTAGATGAATCACTGCGTACTTTCTCTTCTTTCTATCTGTTACCAATCTTGAGAAACTCATACATTCTCTGTCCACTGATTCACGGACTTAGAGAACTAAATTTCTTTCGGCGAAAGTGCTGTTTTCACAGTGCTAAGTACTCCCAACTCTATCAACAATGTAGGTTTTACCAGTTTTCTAAGTCTCTCTTATTTTCTTGTACTTATACTTGGAATTCTCTGTGTAAACTTCTGTAACTTTTCTAGGTAGATGAATCACTGTGTACTTTCTCTTGTTTCTATCTGTTACCAATCTTGAGAAACTCAGACATTCTCTGGTCACTGTTTCCCAGTGTTAGAGAAGTAGATTTCTTTCTGCGAAAGAGCTGTTTTCAGAGTGCTAAGTACTCCCAACTCTATCCACAATGTAGGTTTTGCCAGTTTTCTAAGTGTCTCTTCTTTTCTTGTACTTATACATGGAATTCCCTGTGTAAACTTCTTTAACTTCTCTAGGTAGATGAATCACTGTGTACTTTCCCTTGTTTCTATCTGTTACCAATCTTGCGAAACTCATACATTCTTTGTTCACTGTTTCCCAGTGTTAGAGAAGTAGATTTCTTTCTGCGAAAGTGCTGTTTTCACATTGCTAAGTACTCCCAACTCTATCAACAATGTAGGTATTACCAGTTTTCTAAGTCTCTCTTATTTTCTTGTACTTATACTTGGAATTCTCTGTGTAAACTTCTGTAACTTTTCTAGGTAGATGAATCACTGTGTACTTTCTCTTGTTTCTATCTGTTACCAATCTTGAGAAACTCATACATTCTCTGTTCACTGTTTCCCAGTGTTAGAGAAGTAGATTTCTTTCTGCGTAAGTGCTGTTTTCACAGTGCTAAGTACTCCCAACTCTAACCACAATGTAGGTTTTGCCAGTTTTCTAAGTCTCTCTTATTTTCTTGTATTTATACATGGAATTCTCTGTGTAAACTTCTGTAACGTCCCTAGGTAGATGAATCACTGTGTACTTTCTCTTGTTTCTATCTGTTACCAATCTTGAGAAACTCATACATTCTCTGTTCACTGTTTCACGGACTTAGAGAACTAAATTTCTTTCGGCGAAAGTGCTGTTTTCACAGTGCTAAGTACTCCCATCTCTATCCGCAATGTAGGTTTTACCAGTTTTCTAAGTCTCTCTTATTTTCTTGTACTTATACATGGAATTCTCTGTGTAAACTTGTGTAACTTCTCTAGGTAGATGAATCACTGTGTACTTTCTCTTGTTTCTATCTGTTACCAATCTTGAGAAACTCATACATTCTCTCTTCACTGTTTCACGGACTTAGAGAACTAAATTTCTTTCGGCGAAAGTGCTGTTTTCACAGTGCTAAGTACTGCCAACTCTATCAACAATGTAGGTTTTACCAGTTTTCTTAGTCTCTCTTATTTTCTTGTACTTATACTTGGAATTCTCTGTGTAAACCTCTGTAACTTTTCTAGGTAGATGAATCTCTGCGTACTTTCTCTTCTTTCTATCTGTTACCAATCTTGAGAAACTCATACATTCTCGGTTCACTGATTCACGGACTTAGAGAACTAAATTTCTTTCGGCAAAAGCGCTGTTTTCACAGTGCTAAGTACTCCCAACTCTATCAACAATGTAGGTTTTACCAGTTTTCTAAGTCTCTCTTATTTTCTTGTACTTATACTTGGAATTCTCTGTGTAAACTTCTGTAACTTTTCTAGGTAGATGAATCACTGTGTACTTTCTCTTGTTTCTATCTGTTACCAATCTTGAGAAACTCATACATTCTCTGTTCACTGTTTCCCAGTGTTAGAGAAGTAGATTTCTTTCTGCGAAAGAGCTGATTTCACAGTGCTAAGTACTCCCAACTCTATCCACAATATAGGTTTTGCCAGTTTTCTAAGTCTCTCTTATTTTCTTGTACTTATACATGGAATTCTGTGTGTAAACTTGTTTAACTTCTCTAGGTAGATGAATCACTGTGTACTTTCCCTTGTTTCTATCTGTTACCAATCTTGAGAAACTCATACATTCTCTGTTCACTGTTTCCCAGTCTTAGAGAAGTAGATTTCTTTCTGCGAAAGTGCTGTTTTCACAGTGCTAAGTACTCCCAACTCTAACCACAATGTTGGTTTTACCAGTTTTCTAAGTCTCTCTTATTTTCTTGTACTTATACTTGGAATTCTCTGTGTAAACCTCTGTAACTTTTCTAGGTAGACGAATCACTGTGTACTTTCTCTCGTTTCTATCTGCTACCAATCTTGAGAAACTCATACATTCTCTCTTCACTGTTTCACGGACTTAGAGAACTAAATTTCTTTCGGCGAAAGTGCTGTTTTCACAGTGCTAAGTACTCCTAACTCTATCAACAATGTAGGTTTTACCAGTTTTCTTAGTCTCTCTTATTTTCTTGTACTTATACTTGGAATTCTCTGTGTAAACCTCTGTAACTTTTCTAGGTAGATGAATCACTGTGTACTTTCTCTCGTTTCTATCTGTTACCAATCTTCAGAAACTCATACGTTCTCTCTTCACTGTTTCACGGACTTAGAGAACTAAATTTCTTTCGGCGAAAGTGCTGTTTTCACAGTGCTAAGTACTCCCAACTCTATCAACAATGTAGGTTTTACCAGTTTTCTAAGTCTCTCTTATCTTCTTGTACTTATACTTGGAATTCTCTGTGTAAACTTCTGTAACTTTTCTAGGTAGATGAATCACTGTGTACTTTCTCTTGTTTCTATCTGTTACCAATCTTGAGAAATTCATACATTCTCTGTTCACTGTTTCCCAGTGTTAGAGAAGTAGATTTCTTTCTGCGAAAGTGCTGTTTTCACAGTGCTAAGTACTCCCAACTCTAACCACAATGTAGGTTTTGCCAGTTTTCTAAGTCTCTCTTATTTTCTTGTACTTATACTTGGAATTCTCTGTGTAAACCTCTGTAACTTTTCTAGGTAGATGAATCACTGCGTACTTTCTCTTGTTTCTATCTGTTACCAATCTTGAGAAACTCATACATTCTCTGTTCACGGTTTCCCAGTCTTAGAGAAGTAGATTTCTTTCTGCGAAAGTGCTGTTTTCACAGTGCTAAGTACTCCCAACTCTAACCACAATGTAGGTTTTACCAGTTTTCTAAGTCTCTCTTATTTTCTTGTACTTATACATGGAATTCTCTGTGTAAACTTCTTTAACATCTCTAGGTAGATGAATCACTGTGTACTTTCTCTTGTTTCTATCTGTTACCAATCTTGAGAAACTCATACATTCTCTGTTCACTGTTTCCCAGTGTTAGAGAAGTAGATTTCTTTCTGCGAAAGTGCTGTTTTCATAGTGCTAAGTACTCCCAACTCTATCCACAATGTAGGTTTTACCAGTTTTCTAAGTCTCTCTTATTTTCTTGTACTTATACTTGGAATTCTCTGTGTAAACCTCTGTAACATTTCTAGGTAGATGAATCACTGTGTACTTTCTCTTGTTTCTATCTGTTACCAATCTTGAGAAACTCATACATTCTCTCTTCACTGTTTCACGGACTTAGAGAACTAAATTTCTTTCGGCGAAAGTCCTGTTTTCACACTGCTAAGTACTCCCAACTCTATCAACAATGTAGGTTTTACCAGTTTTCTTAGTCTCTCTTATTTTCTTGTACTTATACTTGGAATTCTCTGTGTAAACCTCTGTAACTTTTCTAGGTAGATGAATCACTGCGTACTTTCTCTTCTTTCTGTCCGTTACCAATCTTGAGAAACTCATACATTCTCTGTTCACTGTTTCCCAGTCTTAGAGAAGTAGATTTCTTTCTGCGAAAGTGCTGTTTTCACAGTGCTAAGTACTCCCAACTCTATCCACAATGTAGGTTTTAACCGTTTTCTAAGTCTCTCTTATTTTCTTGTACTTATACTTGGAATTCTCTGTGTAAACCTCTGTAACTTTTCTAGGAAGGTGAATTACTGGGTACTTTCTCTTGTTTCTATCTGTTACCAATCTTGAGAAACTCATACATTCTCTGTTCACTGTTTCGTGGACTTAGAGAACTAAATTTCTTTCGGCGCAATTGCTGTTTTCACAGTGCTAAGTACTCCCAACTCTATCCACAATGTAGGTTTTAACCGTTTTCTAAGACTCTCCTATTTTCTTGTAGTTATACTTGGAATTCTGTGTGTAAACCTCTGTAACTTTTCTAGGTAGGTGAATCACTGTGTACTTTCTCTTGTTTCTATCTGTTACCCATCTTGAGAAACTCATACATTCTCTGTTCACTGTTTCACGGACTTAGAGAACTAAATTTCTTTCGGCGCAAGTGCTGTTTTCACAGTGCTAAGTACTCCCCACTCTATCAACAATGTAGGTTTTACCAGTTTTCTAAGTCTCTCTTATTTTCTTGTACTTATACTTGGAATTCTCTGTGTAAACTTCTGTAACTTTTCTAGGTAGATGAATCACTGTGTACTTTCTCTTGTTTCTATCTGTTACCAATCTTGAGAAATTCATACATTCTCTGTTCACTGTTTCCCAGTGTTAGAGAAGTAGATTTCTTTCTGCGAAAGTGCTGTTTTCACAGTGCTAAGTACTCCCAACTCTATCAACAATGTAGGTTTTACCAGTTTTCTAAGTCTCTCTTATTTTCTTGTACTTATACTTGGAATTCTCTGTGTAAACCTCTGTAACTTTTCTAGGTAGATGAATCACTGCGTACTTTCTCTTCTTTCAATCTGTTACCAATCTTGAGAAACTTATACATTCCCTGTTCACTGTTTCCAGTCTTAGAGAAGTAGATTTCTTTCTGCGAAAGTGCTGTTTTCACACTGCTAAGTACTCCCAACTCTAACCACAATGTAGGTTTTGCCAGTTTTCTAAGTCTCTCTTATTTTCTTGTACTTATACTTGGAATTCTCTGTGTAAACCTCTGTAACTTTTCTAGGTAGATGAATCACTGCGTACTTTCTCTTGTTTCTATCTGTTACCAATCTTGAGAAACTCATACATTCTCTGTTCACGGTTTCCCAGTCTTAGAGAAGTAGATTTCTTTCTGCGAAAGTGCTGTTTTCACAGTGCTAAGTACTCCCAACTCTAACCACAATGTAGGTTTTACCAGTTTTCTAAGTCTCTCTTATTTTCTTGTACTTATACTTGGAATTCTCTGTGTAAACCTCTGTAACTTTTCTAGGTAGATGAATCACTGTGTACTTTCTCTTGTTTCTATCTGTTACCAATCTTGAGAAACTCATACATTCTCTGTTCACTGTTTCCCAGTGTTAGAGAAGTAGATTTCTTTCTGCGTAAGTGCTGTTTTCACAGTGCTAAGTACTCCCAACTCTAACCACAATGTAGGTTTTGCCAGTTTTCTAAGTCTCTCTTATTTTCTTGTATTTATACATGGAATTCTCTGTGTAAAGTTCTGTCACGTCCCTAGGTAGATGAATCACTGTGTACTTTCTCTTGTTTCTATCTGTTACCAATCTTGAGAAACTCATACATTCTCTGTTCACTGTTTCACGGACTTAGAGAACTAAATTTCTTGCGACGAAAGTGCTGTTTTCACAGTGCTAAGTACTCCCATCTCTATCCGCAATGTAGGTTTTACCAGTTTTCTAAGTCTCTCTTATTTTCTTGTACTTATACATGGAATTCTCTGTGTAAACTTGTGTAACTTCTCTAGGTAGATGAATCACTGTGTACTTTCTCTTGTTTCTATCTGTTACCAATCTTGAGAAACTCATACATTCTCTCTTCACTGTTTCACGGACTTAGAGAACTAAATTTCTTTCGGCGAAAGTGCTGTTTTCACAGTGCTAAGTACTGCCAACTCTATCAACAATGTAGGTTTTACCAGTTTTCTTAGTCTCTCTTATTTTCTTGTACTTATACTTGGAATTCTCTGTGTAAACCTCTGTAACTTTTCTAGGTAGATGAATCACTGCGTACTTTCTCTTCTTTCTATCTGTTACCAATCTTGAGAAACTCATATATTCTCGGTTCACTGATTCACGGACTTAGAGAACTAAATTTCTTTCGGCAAAAGCGCTGTTTTCACAGTGCTAAGTACTCCCAACTCTATCAACAATGTAGGTTTCACCAGTTTTCTAAGTCTCTCTTATTTTCTTGTACTTATACTTGGAATTCTCTGTGTAAACTTCTGTAACTTTTCTAGGTAGATGAATCACTGTGTACTTTCTCTTGTTTCTATCTGTTACCAATCTTGAGAAACTCATACATTCTCTGTTCACTGTTTCCCAGTGTTAGAGAAGTAGATTTCTTTCTGCGAAAGAGCTGATTTCACAGTGCTAAGTACTCCCAACTCTATCCACAATATAGGTTTTGCCAGTTTTCTAAGTCTCTCTTATTTTCTTGTACTTATACATGGAATTCTGTGTGTAAACTTGTTTAACTTCTCTAGGTAGATGAATCACTGTGTACTTTCCCTTGTTTCTATCTGTTACCAATCTTGAGAAACTCATACATTCTTTGTTCACTGTTTCCCAGTGTTAGAGAAGTAGATTTCTTTCTGCGAAAGTGCTGTTTTCACAGTGCTAAGTACTCCCAACTCTATCAACAATTTAGGTATTACCAGTTTTCTAAGTCTCTCTTATTTTCTTGTACTTATACTTGGAATTCTCTGTGTAAACTTCTGTAACTTTTCTAGGTAGATGAATCACTGTGTACTATCTCTTGTTTCTATCTGTTACCAATCTTGAGAAACTCATACATTCTCTGTTCACTGTTTCCCAGTCTTAGAGAAGTAGATTTCTTTCTGCGAAAGTGCTGTTTTCACAGTGCTAAGTACTCCCAACTCTAACCACAATGTTGGTTTTACCAGTTTTCTAAGTCTCTCTTATTTTCTTGTACTTATACTTGGAATTCTCTGTGTAAACCTCTGTAACTTTTCTAGGTAGACGAATCACTGTGTACTTTCTCTCGTTTCTATCTGCTACCAATCTTGAGAAACTCATACATTCTCTCTTCACTGTTTCACAGACTTAGAGAACTAAATTTCTTTCGGCGAAAGTGCTGTTTTCACAGTGCTAAGTACTCCTAACTCTATCAACAATGTAGGTTTTACCAGTTTTCTTAGTCTCTCTTATTTTCTTGTACTTATACTTGGAATTCTCTGTGTAAACCTCTGTAACTTTTCTAGGTAGATGAATCACTGTGTACTTTCTCTCGTTTCTATCTGTTACCAATCTTCAGAAACTCATACGTTCTCTCTTCACTGTTTCACGGACTTAGAGAACTAAATTTCTTTCGGCGAAAGTGCTGTTTTCACAGTGCTAAGTACTCCCAACTCTATCAACAATGTAGGTTTTACCAGTTTTCTAAGTCTCTCTTATCTTCTTGTACTTATACTTGGAATTCTCTGTGTAAACTTCTGTAACTTTTCTAGGTAGATGAATCACTGTGTACTTTCTCTTGTTTCTATCTGTTACCAATCTTGAGAAATTCATACATTCTCTGTTCACTGTTTCCCAGTGTTAGAGAAGTAGATTTCTTTCTGCGAAAGTGCTGTTTTCACAGTGCTAAGTACTCCCAACTCTAACCAAAATGTAGGTTTTGCCAGTTTTCTAAGTCTCTCTTATTTTCTTGTACTTATACTTGGAATTCTCTGTGTAAACCTCTGTAACTTTTCTAGGTAGATGAATCACTGCGTACTTTCTCTTGTTTCTATCTGTTACCAATCTTGAGAAACTCATACATTCTCTGTTCACGGTTTCCCAGTCTTAGAGAAGTAGATTTCTTTCTGCGAAAGTGCTGTTTTCACAGTGCTAAGTACTCCCAACTCTAACCACAATGTAGGTTTTACCAGTTTTCTAAGTCTCTCTTATTTTCTTGTACTTATACATGGAATTCTCTGTGTAAACTTCTTTAACATCTCTAGGTAGATGAATCACTGTGTACTTTCTCTTGTTTCTATCTGTTACCAATCTTGAGAAACTCATACATTCTCTGTTCACTGTTTCCCAGTGTTAGAGAAGTAGATTTCTTTCTGCGAAAGTGCTGTTTTCACAGTGCTAAGTACTCCCAACTCTATCCACAATGTAGGTTTTACCAGTTTTCTAAGTCTCTCTTATTTTCTTGTACTTATACTTGGAATTCTCTGTGTAAACCTCTGTAACTTTTCTAGGTAGATGAATCACTGTGTACTTTCTCTTGTTTCTATCTGTTACCAATCTTGAGAAACTCATACATTCTCTCTTCACTGTTTCACGGACTTAGAGAACTAAATTTCTTTCGGCGAAAGTCCTGTTTTCACACTGCTAAGTACTCCCAACTCTATCAACAATGTAGGTTTTACCAGTTTTCTTAGTCTCTCTTATTTTCTTGTACTTATACTTGGAATTCTCTGTGTAAACCTCTGTAACTTTTCTAGGTAGATGAATCACTGCGTACTTTCTCTTCTTTCTGTCCGTTACCAATCTTGAGAAACTCATACATTCTCTGTTCACTGTTTCCCAGTCTTAGAGAAGTAGATTTCTTTCTGCGAAAGTGCTGTTTTCACAGTGCTAAGTACTCCCAACTCTATCCACAATGTAGGTTTTAACCGTTTTCTAAGTCTCTCTTATTTTCTTGTACTTATACTTGGAATTCTCTGTGTAAACCTCTGTAACTTTTCTAGGAAGGTGAATTACTGGGTACTTTCTCTTGTTTCTATCTGTTACCAATCTTGAGAAACTCATACATTCTCTGTTCACTGTTTCGTGGACTTAGAGAACTAAATTTCTTTCGGCGCAATTGCTGTTTTCACAGTGCTAAGTACTCCCAACTCTATCCACAATGTAGGTTTTAACCGTTTTCTAAGACTCTCCTATTTTCTTGTACTTATACTTGGAATTCTGTGTGTAAACCTCTGTAACTTTTCTAGGTAGGTGAATCACTGTGTACTTTCTCTTGTTTCTATCTGTTACCCATCTTGAGAAACTCATACATTCTCTGTTCACTGTTTCACGGACTTAGAGAACTAAATTTATTTCGGCGCAAGTGCTGTTTTCACAGTGCTAAGTACTCCCCACTCTATCAACAATGTAGGTTTTACCAGTTTTCTAAGTCTCTCTTATTTTCTTGTACTTATACTTGGAATTCTCTGTGTAAACTTCTGTAACTTTTCTAGGTAGATGAATCACTGTGTACTTTCTCTTGTTTCTATCTGTTACCAATCTTGAGAAATTCATACATTCTCTGTTCACTGTTTCCCAGTGTTAGAGAAGTAGATTTCTTTCTGCGAAAGTGCTGTTTTCACAGTGCTAAGTACTCCCAACTCTATCAACAATGTAGGTTTTACCAGTTTTCTAAGTCTCTCTTATTTTCTTGTACTTATACATGGAATTCTCTGTGTAAACCTCTGTAACATTTCTAGGTAGATGAATCACTGCGTACTTTCTCTTCTTTCAATCTGTTACCAATCTTGAGAAACTTATACATTCCCTGTTCACTGTTTCCAGTCTTAGAGAAGTAGATTTCTTTCTGCGAAAGTGCTGTTTTCACAGTGCTAAGTACTCCCAACTCTAACCACAATGTAGGTTTTGCCAGTTTTCTAAGTCTCTCTTACTTTCTTGTACTTATACTTGGAATTCTCTGTGTAAACCTCTGTAACTTTTCTAGGTAGATGAATCACTGCGTACTTTCTCTTGTTTCTATCTGTTACCAATCTTGAGAAACTCATACATTCTCTGTTCACGGTTTCCCAGTCTTAGAGAAGTAGATTTCTTTCTGCGAAAGTGCTGTTTTCACAGTGCTAAGTACTCCCAACTCTAACCACAATGTAGGTTTTACCAGTTTTCTAAGTCTCTCTTATTTTCTTGTACTTATACTTGGAATTCTCTGTGTAAACCTCTGTAACTTTTCTAGGTAGATGAATCACTGTGTACTTTCTCTTGTTTCTATCTGTTACCAATCTTGAGAAACTCATACATTCTCTGTTCAATGTTTCCCAGTGTTAGAGAAGTAGATTTCTTTCTGCGTAAGTGCTGTTTTCACAGTGCTAAGTACTCCCAACTCTAACCACAATGTAGGTTTTGCCAGTTTTCTAAGTCTCTCTTATTTTCTTGTATTTATACATGGAATTCTCTGTGTAAACTTCTGTAACGTCCCTAGGTAGATGAATCACTGTGTACTTTCTCTTGTTTCTATCTGTTACCAATCTTGAGAAACTCATACATTCTCTGTTCACTGTTTCACGGACTTAGAGAACTAAATTTCTTTCGGCGAAAGTGCTGTTTTCACAGTGCTAAGTACTCCCATCTCTGTCCGCAATGTAGGTTTTACCAGTTTTCTAAGTCTCTCTTATTTTCTTGTACTTATACATGGAATTCTCTGTGTAAACTTGTGTAACTTCTCTAGGTAGATGAATCACTGTGTACTTTCTCTTGTTTCTATCTGTTACCAATCTTGAGAAACTCATACATTCTCTCTTCACTGTTTCACGGACTTAGAGAACTAAATTTCTTTCGGCGAAAGTGCTGTTTTCACAGTGCTAAGTACTGCCAACTCTATCAACAATGTAGGTTTTACCAGTTTTCTTAGTCTCTCTTATTTTCTTGTACTTATACTTGGAATTCTCTGTGTAAACCTCTGTAACTTTTCTAGGTAGATGAATCACTGCGGACTTTCTCTTCTTTCTATTTGTTACCAATCTTGAGAAACTCATACATTCTCGGTTCACTGATTCACGGACTTAGAGAACTAAATTTCTTTCGGCAAAAGTGCTGTTTTCACAGTGCTAAGTACTCCCAACTCTATCAACAATGTAGGTTTTACCAGTTTTCTAAGTCTCTCTTATTTTCCTGTACTTATACTTGGAATTCTCTGTGTAAACCTCTGTAACTTTTCTAGGTAGATGAATCACTGCGTACTTTCTCTTGTTTCTATCTGTTACCAATCTTGAGAAACTCATACATTCTCTGTTCACGGTTTCCCAGTCTTAGAGAAGTAGATTTCTTTCTGCGAAAGTGCTGTTTTCACAGTGCTAAGTACTCCCAACTCTAACCACAATGTAGGTTTTACCAGTTTTCTAAGTCTCTCTTATTTTCTTGTACTTATACATGGAATTCTCTGTGTAAACTTCTTTAACATCTCTAGGTAGATGAATCATTGTGTACTTTCTCTTGTTTCTATCTGTTACCAATCTTGAGAAACTCATACATTCTCTGTTCACTGTTTCCCAGTGTTAGAGAAGTAGATTTCTTTCTGCGAAAGTGCTGTTTTCACAGTGCTAAGTACTCCCAACTCTATCCACAATGTAGGTTTCACCAGTTTTCTAAGTCTCTCTTATTTTCTTGTACTTATACTTGGAATTCTCTGTGTAAACCTCTGTAACTTTTCTAGGTAGATGAATCACTGTGTACTTTCTCTTGTTTCTATCTGTTACCAATCTTGAGAAACTCATACATTCTCTCTTCACTGATTCACGGACTTAGAGAACTAAAT
Source organism: Heterohyrax brucei (assembly GCA_028571685.1). Taxonomy (NCBI): domain Eukaryota; kingdom Metazoa; phylum Chordata; class Mammalia; order Hyracoidea; family Procaviidae; genus Heterohyrax; species Heterohyrax brucei. The sequence goes on from CM053148.1 coordinate 113,180,747, forward strand.
TTCTTTCGGCGAAAGTCCTGTTTTCACACTGCTAAGTACTCCCAACACTATCAACAATGTAGGTTTTACCAGTTTTCTTAGTCTCTCTTATTTTCTTGTACTTATACTTGGAATTCTCTGTGTAAACCTCTGTAACTTTTCTAGGTAGATGAATCACTGCGTACTTTCTCTTCTTTCTGTCCGTTACTAATCTTGAGAAACTCATACATTCTCTGTTCACTGTTTCCCAGTCTTAGAGAAGTAGATTTCTTTCTGCGAAAGTGCTGTTTTCACAGTGCTAAGTACTCCCAACTCTATCCACAATGTAGGTTTTAACCGTTTTCTAAGTCTCTCTTATTTTCTTGTACTTATACTTGGAATTCTCTGTGTAAACCTCTGTAACTTTTCTAGGAAGGTGAATTACTGGGTACTTTCTCTTGTTTCTATCTGTTACCAATCTTGAGAAACTCATAGATTCTCTGTTCACTGTTTCGTGGACTTAGAGAACTAAATTTCTTTCGGCGCAATTGCTGTTTTCACAGTGCTAAGTACTCCCAACTCTATCCACAATGTAGGTTTTAACCGTTTTCTAAGACTCTCCTATTTTCTTGTAGTTATACTTGGAATTCTGTGTGTAAACCTCTGTAACTTTTCTAGGTAGGTGAATCACTGTGTACTTTCTCTTGTTTCTATCTGTTACCCATCTTGAGAAACTCATACATTCTCTGTTCACTGTTTCACGGACTTAGAGAACTAAATTTCTTTCGGCGCAAGTGCTGTTTTCACAGTGCTAAGTACTCCCCACTCTATCAACCATGTAGGTTTTACCAGTTTTCTAAGTCTCTCTTATTTTCTTGTACTTATACTTGGAATTCTCTGTGTAAACTTCTGTAACTTTTCTAGGTAGATGAATCACTGCGTACTTTCTCTTCTTTCAATCTGTTACCAATCTTGAGAAACTTATACATTCCCTGTTCACTGTTTCCAGTCTTAGAGAAGTAGATTTCTTTCTGCGAAAGTGCTGTTTTCACAGTGCTAAGTACTCCCAACTCTAACCACAATGTAGGTTTTGCCAGTTTTCTAAGTCTCTCTTATTTTCTTGTACTTATACTTGGAATTCTCTGTGTAAACCTCTGTAACTTTTCTAGGTAGATGAATCACTGCGTACTTTCTCTTCTTTCAATCTGTTACCAATCTTGAGAAACTTATACATTCCCTGTTCACTGTTTCCAGTCTTAGAGAAGTAGATTTCTTTCTGCGAAAGTGCTGTTTTCACAGTGCTAAGTACTCCCAACTCTAACCACAATGTAGGTTTTGCCAGTTTTCTAAGTCTCTCTTATTTTCTTGTACTTATACTTGGAATTCTCTGTGTAAACCTCTGTAACTTTTCTAGGTAGACGAATCACTGTGTACTTTCTCTCGTTTCTATCTGCTACCAATCTTGAGAAACTCATACATTCTCTCTTCACTGTTTCACGGACTTAGAGAACTAAATTTCTTTCGGCGAAAGTGCTGTTTTCACAGTGCTAAGTACTCCTAACTCTATCAACAATATAGGTTTTACCAGTTTTCTTAGTCTCTCTTATTTTCTTGTACTTATACTTGGAATTCTCTGTGTAAACCTCTGTAACTTTTCTAGGTAGATGAATCACTGTGTACTTTCTCTCGTTTCTATCTGTTACCAATCTTCAGAAACTCATACGTTCTCTCTTCACTGTTTCACGGACTTAGAGAACTAAATTTCTTTCGGCGAAAGTGCTGTTTTCACAGTGCTAAGTACTCCCAACTCTATCAACAATGTAGGTTTTACCAGTTTTCTAAGTCTCTCTTATCTTCTTGTACTTATACTTGGAATTCTCTGTGTAAACTTCTGTAACTTTTCTAGGTAGATGAATCACTGTGTACTTTCTCTTGTTTCTATCTGTTACCAATCTTGAGAAATTCATACATTCTCTGTTCACGGTTTCCCAGTGTTAGAGAAGTAGATTTCTTTCTGCGAAAGTGCTGTTTTCACAGTGCTAAGTACTCCCAACTCTAACCACAATTTAGGTTTTGCCAGTTTTCTAAGTCTCTCTTATTTTCTTGTACTTATACTTGGAATTCTCTGTGTAAACCTCTGTAACTTTTCTAGGTAGATGAATCACTGCGTACTTTCTCTTGTTTCTATCTGTTACCAATCTTGAGAAACTCATACATTCTCTGTTCACGGTTTCCCAATCTTAGAGAAGTAGATTTCTTTCTGCGAAAGTGCTGTTTTCACAGTGCTAAGTACTCCCAACTCTAACCACAATGTAGGTTTTACCAGTTTTCTAAGTCTCTCTTATTTTCTTGTACTTATACATGGAATTCTCTGTGTAAACTTCTTTAACATCTCTAAGTAGATGAATCACTGTGTACTTTCTCTTGTTTCTATCTGTTACCAATCTTGAGAAACTCATACATTCTCTGTTCACTGTTTCCCAGTGTTAGAGAAGTAGATTTCTTTCTGCGAAAGTGCTGTTTTCACAGTGCTAAGTACTCCCAAGTCTATCCACAATGTAGGTTTTACCAGTTTTCTAAGTCTCTCTTATTTTCTTGTACTTATACTTGGAATTCTCTGTGTAAACCTCTGTAACTTTTCTAGGTAGATGAATCACTGTGTACTTTCTCTTGTTTCTATCTGTTACCAATCTTGAGAAACTCATACATTCTCTCTTCACTGTTTCACGGACTTAGAGAACTAAATTTCTTTCGGCGAAAGTCCTGTTTTCACACTGCTAAGTACTCCCAACTCTATCAACAATGTAGGTTTTACCAGTTTTCTTAGTCTCTCTTATTTTCTTGTACTTATACTTGGAATTCTCTGTGTAAACCTCTGTAACTTTTCTAGGTAGATGAATCACTGCGTACTTTCTCTTCTTTCTGTCCGTTACCAATCTTGAGAAACTCATACATTCTCTGTTCACTGTTTCCCAGTCTTAGAGAAGTAGATTTCTTTCTGCGAAAGTGCTGTTTTCACAGTGCTAAGTACTCCCAACTCTATCCACAATGTAGGTTTTACCAGTTTTCTAAGTCTCTCTTATTTTCTTGTACTTATACTTGGAATTCTCTGTGTAAACCTCTGTAACTTTTCTAGGTAGATGAATCACTGTGTACTTTCTCTTGTTTCTATCTGTTACCAATCTTGAGAAACTCATACATTCTCTGTTCACTGTTTCCCAGTGTTAGAGAAGTAGATTTCTTTCTGCGTAAGTGCTGTTTTCACAGTGCTAAGTACTCCCAACTCTAACCACAATGTAGGTTTTGCCAGTTTTCTAAGTCTCTCTTATTTTCTTGTATTTATACATGGAATTCTCTGTGTAAACTTCTGTAACGTCCCTAGGTAGATGAATCACTGTGTACTTTCTCTTGTTTCTATCTGTTACCAATCTTGAGAAACTCATACATTCTCTGTTCACTGTTTCACGGACTTAGAGAACTAAATTTCTTTCGGCGAAAGTGCTGTTTTCACAGTGCTAAGTACTCCCATCTCTATCCGCAATGTAGGTTTTACCAGTTTTCTAAGTCTCTCTTATTTTCTTGTACTTATACATGGAATTCTCTGTGTAAACTTGTGTAACTTCTCTAGGTAGATGAATCACTGTGTACTTTCTCTTGTTTCTATCTGTTACCAATCTTGAGAAACTCATACATTCTCTCTTCACTGTTTCACGGACTTAGAGAACTAAATTTCTTTCGGCGAAAGTGCTGTTTTCACAGTGCTAAGTACTGCCAACTCTATCAACAATGTAGGTTTTACCAGTTTTCTTAGTCTCTCTTATTTTCTTGTACTTATACTTGGAATTCTCTGTGTAAACCTCTGTAACTTTTCTAGGTAGATGAATCACTGCGGACTTTCTCTTCTTTCTATCTGTTACCAATCTTGAGAAACTCATACATTCTCGGTTCACTGATTCACGGACTTAGAGAACTAAATTTCTTTCGGCAAAAGCGCTGTTTTCACAGTGCTAAGTACTCCCAACTCTATCAACAATGTAGGTTTTACCAGTTTTCTAAGTCTCTCTTATTTTCTTGTACTTATACTTGGAATTCTCTGTGTAAACTTCTGTAACTTTTCTAGGTAGATGAATCACTGTGTACTTTCTCTTGTTTCTATCTGTTACCAATCTTGAGAAACTCATACATTCTCTGTTCACTGTTTCCCAGTGTTAGAGAAGTAGATTTCTTTCTGCGGAAGAGCTGATTTCACAGTGCTAAGTACTCCCAACTCTATCCACAATATAGGTTTTGCCAGTTTTCTAAGTCTCTCTTATTTTCTTGTACTTATACATGGAATTCTGTGTGTAAACTTGTTTAACTTCTCTAGGTAGATGAATCACTGTGTACTTTCCCTTGTTTCTATCTGTTACCAATCTTGAGAAACTCATACATTCTTTGTTCACTGTTTCCCAGTGTTAGAGAAGTAGATTTCTTTCTGCGAAAGTGCTGTTTTCACAGTGCTAAGTACTCCCAACTCTATCAACAATTTAAGTATTACCAGTTTTCTAAGTCTCTCTTATTTTCTTGTACTTATACTTGGAATTCTCTGTGTAAACTTCTGTAACTTTTCTAGGTAAATGAATCACTGTGTACTATCTCTTGTTTCTATCTGTTACCAATCTTGAGAAACTCATACATTCTCTGTTCACTGTTTCCCAGTCTTAGAGAAGTAGATTTCTTTCTGCGAAAGTGCTGTTTTCACAGTGCTAAGTACTCCCAACTCTAACCACAATGTTGGTTTTACCAGTTTTCTAAGTCTCTCTTATTTTCTTGTACTTATACTTGGAATTCTCTGTGTAAACCTCTGTAACTTTTCTAGGTAGACGAATCACTGTGTACTTTCTCTCGTTTCTATCTGCTACCAATCTTGAGAAACTCATACATTCTCTCTTCACTGTTTCACGGACTTAGAGAACTAAATTTCTTTCGGCGAAAGTGCTGTTTTCACAGTGCTAAGTACTCCTAACTCTATCAACAATGTAGGTTTTACCAGTTTTCTTAGTCTCTCTTATTTTCTTGTACTTATACTTGGAATTCTCTGTGTAAACCTCTGTAACTTTTCTAGGTAGATGAATCACTGTGTACTTTCTCTCGTTTCTATCTGTTACCAATCTTCAGAAACTCATACGTTCTCTCTTCACTGTTTCACGGACTTAGAGAACTAAATTTCTTTCGGCGAAAGTGCTGTTTTCACAGTGCTAAGTACTCCCAACTCTATCAACAATGTAGGTTTTACCAGTTTTCTAAGTCTCTCTTATCTTCTTGTACTTATACTTGGACTTCTCTGTGTAAACTTCTGTAACTTTTCTAGGTAGATGAATCACTGTGTACTTTCTCTTGTTTCTATCTGTTACCAATCTTGAGAAATTCATACATTCTCTGTTCACTGTTTCCCAGTGTTAGAGAAGTAGATTTCTTTCTGCGAAAGTGCTGTTTTCACAGTGCTAAGTACTCCCAACTCTAACCACAATGTAGGTTTTACCAGTTTTCTAAGTCTCTCTTATTTTCTTGTACTTATACATGGAATTCTCTGTGTAAACTTGTGTAACTTCTCTAGGTAGAGGAATCACTGTGTACTTTCTCTTGTTTCTATCTGTTACCAATCTTGAGAAACTCATACATTCTCTCTTCACAGTTTCACGGACTTAGAGAACTAAATTTCTTTCGGCGAAAGTGCTGTTTTCACAGTGCTAAGTACTGCCAACTCTATCAACAATGTAGGTTTTACCAGTTTTCTTAGTCTCTCTTATTTTCTTGTACTTATACTTGGAATTTTCTGTGTAAACCTCTGTAACTTTTCTAGGTAGATGAATCACTGCGTACTTTCTCTTCTTTCTATCTGTTACCAATCTTGAGAAACTCATACATTCTCGGTTCACTGATTCACGGACTTAGAGAACTAAATTTCTTTCGGCAAAAGTGCTGTTTTCACAGTGGTAAGTACTCCCAACTCTATCAACAATGTAGGTTTTACCAGTTTTCTAAGTCTCTCTTATTTTCTTGTACTTATACTTGGAATTCTCTGTGTAAACCTCTGTAACTTTTCTAGGTAGATGAATCACTGCGTACTTTCTCTTGTTTCTATCTGTTACCAATCTTGAGAAACTCATACATTCTCTGTTCATGGTTTCCCAGTCTTAGAGAAGTAGATTTCTTTCTGCGAAAGTGCTGTTTTCACAGTGCTAAGTACTCCCAACTCTAACCACAATGTAGGTTTTACCAGTTTTCTAAGTCTCTCTTATTTTCTTGTACTTATACATGGAATTCTCTGTGTAAACTTCTTTAACATCTCTAGGTAGATGAATCACTGTGTACTTTCTCTTGTTTCTATCTGTTACCAATCTTGAGAAACTCATACATTCTCTGTTCACTGTTTCCCAGTGTTAGAGAAGTAGATTTCTTTCTGCGAAAGTGCTGTTTTCACAGTGCTAAGTACTCCCAACTCTATCCACAATGTAGGTTTTAACCGTTTTCTAAGACTCTCCTATTTTCTTGTAGTTATACTTGGAATTCTGTGTGTAAACCTCTGTAACTTTTCTAGGTAGGTGAATCACTGTGTACTTTCTCTTGTTTCTATCTGTTACCCATCTTGAGAAACTCATACATTCTCTGTTCACTGTTTCACGGACTTAGAGAACTAAATTTCTTTCGGCGCAAGTGCTGTTTTCACAGTGCTAAGTACTCCCCACTCTATCAACAATGTAGGTTTTACCAGTTTTCTAAGTCTCTCTTATTTTCTTGTACTTATACTTGGAATTCTCTGTGTAAACTTCTGTAACTTTTCTAGGTAGATGAATCACTGTGTACTTTCTCTTGTTTCTATCTGTTACCAATCTTGGGAAATTCATACATTCTCTGTTCACTGTTTCCCAGTGTTAGAGAAGTAGATTTCTTTCTGCGAAAGTGCTGTTTTCACAGTGCTAAGTACTCCCAACTCTATCAACAATGTAGGTTTTACCAGTTTTCTAAGTCTCTCTTATTTTCTTGTACTTATACTTGGAATTCTCTGTGTAAACCTCTGTAACTTTTCTAGGTAGATGAATCACTGCGTACTTTCTCTTCTTTCAATCTGTTACCAATCTTGAGAAACTTATACATTCCCTGTTCACTGTTTCCAGTCTTAGAGAAGTAGATTTCTTTCTGCGAAAGTGCTGTTTTCACAGTGCTAAGTACTCCCAACTCTAACCACAATGTAGGTTTTGCCAGTTTTCTAAGTCTCTCTTATTTTCTTGTACTTATACTTGGAATTCTCTGTGTAAACCTCTGTAACTTTTCTAGGTAGATGAATCACTGCGTACTTTCTCTTGTTTCTATCTGTTACCAATCTTGAGAAACTCATACATTCTCTGTTCACGGTTTCCCAGTCTTAGAGAAGTAGATTTCTTTCTGCGAAAGTGCTGTTTTCACAGTGCTAAGTACTCCCAACTCTAACCACAATGTAGGTTTTACCAGTTTTCTAAGTCTCTCTTATTTTCTTGTACTTATACTTGGAATTCTCTGTGTAAACCTCTGTAACTTTTCTAGGTAGATGAATCACTGCGTACTTTCTCTTCTTTCTATCCTTTACCAATCTTGAGAAACTCATACATTCTCTGTTCACTGTTTCCCAGTCTTAGAGAAGTAGATTTCTTTCTGCGAAAGTGCCTTTTTCACAGTGCTAAGTACTCCCAACTCTATCCACAATGTAGGTTTTAACCGTTTTCTAAGTCTCTCTTATTTTCTTGTACTTATACTTGGAATTCTCTGTGTAAACCTCTGTAACTTTTCTAGGAAGGTGAATTACTGGGTACTTTCTCTTGTTTCTATCTGTTACCAATCTTGAGAAACTCATACATTCTCTGTTCACTGTTTCGTGGACTTAGAGAACTAAATTTCTTTCGGCGCAATTGCTGTTTTCACAGTGCTAAGTACTCCCAACTCTATCCACAATGTAGGTTTTAACCGTGTTCTAAGACTCTCCTATTTTTTTGTACTTATACTTGGAATTCTGTGTGTAAACCTCTGTAACTTTTCTAGGTAGGTGAATCACTGTGTACTTTCTCTTGTTTCTATCTGTTACCCAACTTGAGAAACTCATACATTCTCTGTTCACTGTTTCACGGCCTTAGAGAACTAAATTTATTTCGGCGAAAGTGCTGTTTTCACAGTGCTAAGTACTCCCAACTCTATCAACAATGTAGGTTTTACCAGTTTTCTAAGTCTCTCTTATTTTCTTGTACTTATACTTGGAATTCTCTGTGTAAACCTCCGTAACTTTTCTATGTAGATGAATCACTGCGTACTTTCTCTTCTTTCTATCTGTTACCAATCTTGAGAAATTCATACATTCTCTGTTCACTGTTTCACGGCCTTAGAGAACTAAATTTCTTTCGGCGAAAGTGCTGTTTTCACAGTGCTAAGTACTCCCAGCTCTATCCACAATGTAGGTTTTACCAGTTTTCTAAGTCTCTCTTATTTTCTTGTACTTATACTTGGAATTCTCTGTGTAAACTTGTGTAACTTCTCTAGGTAGATGAATCACTGTGTACTTTCTCTGGTTTCTATCTGTTACCAATCTTGAGAAACTCATACATTCTCTCTTCACTGTTTCACGGACTTAGAGAACTAAATTTCTTTCGGCGAAAGTGCTGTTTTCACAGTGCTAAGTACTGCCAACTCTATCAACAATGTAGGTTTTATCAGTTTTCTTAGTCTCTCTTATTTTCTTGTACTTATACTTGGAATTCTCTGTGTAAACCTCTGTAACCTTTCTAGGTAGATGAATCACTGCGTCCTTTCTCTTCTTTCTATCTGTTACCAATCTTGAGAAACTCATACATTCTCTGTCCACTGATTCACGGACTTAGAGAACTAAATTTCTTTCGGCGAAAGTGCTGTTTTCACAGTGCTAAGTACTCCCAACTCTATCAACAATGTAGGTTTTACCAGTTTTCTAAGTCTCTCTTATTTTCTTGTACTTATACTTGGAATTCTCTGTGTAAACTTCTGTAACTTTTCTAGGTAGATGAATCACTGTGTACTTTCTCTTGTTTCTATCTGTTACCAATCTTGAGAAACTCATACATTCTCTGGTCACTGTTTCCCAGTGTTAGAGAAGTAGATTTCTTTCTGCGAAAGAGCTGTTTTCACAGTGCTAAGTACTCCCAACTCTATCCACAATGTAGGTTTTGCCAGTTTTCTAAGTCTCTCTTCTTTTCTTGTACTTATACATGGAATTCTCTGTGTAAACTTCTTTAACTTCTCTAGGTAGATGAATCACTATGTACTTTCCCTTGTTTCTATCTGTTACCAATCTTGCGAAACTCATACATTCTTTGTTCACTGTTTCCCAGTGTTAGAGAAGTAGATTTCTTTCTGCGAAAGTGCTGTTTTCACATTGCTAAGTACTCCCAACTCTATCTACAATGTAGGTATTACCAGTTTTCTAAGTCTCTCTTATTTTCTTGTACTTATACTTGGAATTCTCTGTGTAAACTTCTGTAACTTTTCTAGGTAGATGAATCACTGTGTACTTTCTCTTGTTTCTATCTGTTACCAATCTTGAGAAACTCATACATTCTCTGTTCACTGTTTCACGGACTTAGAGAACTAAATTTCTTTCGGCGAAAGTGCTGTTTTCACAGTGCTAAGGACTCCCAACTCTATCAACAATGTAGGTTTTACCAGTTTTCCAAGTCTCTCTTGTTTTCTTGTACATATACTTGGAATTCTCTGTGTAAACTTCTGTAACTTTTCTACGTAGATGAATCACTGCGTACTTTCTCTTCTTTCTATCTGTTACCAATCTTGAGAAATTCATACATTCTCTGTTCACTGTTTCCCCGTCTTAGAGAAGTAGATTTCTTTCTGCGAAAGTGCTGTTTTCACAGTGCGAAGTGCTCCCAACTCTAACCACAATGTAAATTTTGCCCGTTTTCTAAGTCTCTCTTATTTTCTTGTATTTATACTTGGAATTCTCTGTGTAAACTTCTGTAACGTCCCTAGGTAGATGAATCACTGTGTACTTTCTCTTGTTTCTATCTGTTACCAATCTTGTGAAACTCATACATTCTCTGTTCACTGTTTCACGGACTTAGAGAACTAAATTTCTTTCGGCGAAAGTGCTGTTTTCACAGTGCTAAGGACTCCCAACTCTATCAACAATGTAGGTTTTACCAGTTTTCCAAGTCTCTCTTGTTTTCTTGTACATATACTTGGAATTCTCTGTGTAAACTTCTGTAACTTTTCTACGTAGATGAATCACTGCGTACTTTCTCTTCTTTCTATCTGTTACCAATCTTGAGAAATTCATACATTCTCTGTTCACTGTTTCCCCGTCTTAGAGAAGTAGATTTCTTTCTGCGAAAGTGCTGTTTTCACAGTGCGAAGTGCTCCCAACTCTAACCACAATGTAAATTTTGCCCGTTTTCTAAGTCTCTCTTATTTTCTTGTATTTATACTTGGAATTCTCTGTGTAAACTTCTGTAACGTCCCTAGGTAGATGAATCACTGTGTACTTTCTCTTGTTTCTATCTGTTACCAATCTTGAGAAACTCATACATTCTCTGTTCACTGGTTCCCAGTGTTAGAGTATTAGGTTTTTTTCTGCGAAAGTGCTGTTTTCACAGTGCTAAGTACTCCCAACTCTATCCACAATGTAGGTTTTACCAGTTTTCTAAGTCTCTCTGATTTTCTTGTACTTATACTTGGAATTCTCTGTGTAAACCTCTGTAACTTTTCTAGGAGATGAATCACTGTGTACTTTCTCTTGTTTCTATCTGTTACCAATCTTGAGAAACTCATACATTCTCTGTTCACTGTTTCACGGATTTAGAGAACTAAATTTCTTTCTGCGAAAGTGCTGTTTTCACAGTGCTAAGTACTCCCAACTCTATCAACAATGTAGGTTTTACCAGTTTTCTTAGTCTCTCTTATTTTCTTGTACTTATACTGGGAATTCTCTGTGTAAACCTCTGTAACTTTTCTAGGTAGATGAATCACTGCGTACTTTCTCTTCTTTCTATCTGTTACCAATCTTGAGAAACTCATACATTCTCTGTTCACTGTTTCACGGACTTAGAGAACTAAATTTCTTTCGGCGAAAGTGCTGTTTTCACAGTGCTAAGTACTCCCAGCTCTATCCGCAATGTAGGTTTTACCAGTTTTCTAAGTCTCTCTTATTTTCTTGTACTTATACATGGAATTCTCTGTGTAAACTTGTGTAACTTCTCTAGGTAGATGAATCACTGTGTACTTTCTCTTGTTTCTATCTGTTACCAATCTTGAGAAACTCATACATTCTCTCTTCACTGTTTCACGGACTTAGAGAACTAAATTTCTTTCGGCGAAAGTGCTGTTTTCACAGTGCTAAGTACTCCCAACTCTAACCACAATGTAGGTTTTGCCAGTTTTCTAAGTCTCTCTTATTTTCTTGTTCTTATACATGGAATTCCTGTGTAAACTTCTGTAACTTCTCTAGGTAGATGAATCACTGTGTACTTTCTCTTGTTTCTATCTGTTACCAATCTTGAGAAACTCATACATGCTCTGTTCAATGTTTCCCAGTGTTAGAGTAGATTTCTTTCTGCGAAAGTGCTGTTTTCACAGTGCTAAGTACTCCCAACTCTATCCACAATGTAGGTTTTACCAGTTTTCTAAGTCTCTCTTATTTTCTTGTACTTATACTTGGAATTCTCTGTGTAAACCTCTGTAACTTTTCTAGGTAGATGAATCACTGTGTACTTTCTCTCGTTTCTATCTGTTACCAATCTTGAGAAACTCATACATTCTCTGTTCACTGTTTCACGGACTTAGAGAACTAAATTTCTTTCTGCGAAAGTGCTGTTTTCACAGTGCTAAGTACTCCCAACTCTATCCACAATGTAGGTTTTAACCGTTTTCTAAGACTCTCCTATTTTCTTGTAGTTATACTTGGAATTCTGTGTGTAAACCTCTGTAACTTTTCTAGGTAGGTGAATCACTGTGTACTTTCTCTTGTTTCTATCTGTTACCCATCTTGAGAAACTCATACATTCTCTGTTCACTGTTTCACGGACTTAGAGAACTAAATTTCTTTCGGCGCAAGTGCTGTTTTCACAGTGCTAAGTACTCCCCACTCTATCAACAATGTAGGTTTTACCAGTTTTCTAAGTCTCTCTTATTTTCTTGTACTTATACTTGGAATTCTCTGTGTAAACTTCTGTAACTTTTCTAGGTAGATGAATCACTGTGTACTTTCTCTTGTTTCTATCTGTTACCAATCTTGGGAAATTCATACATTCTCTGTTCACTGTTTCCCAGTGTTAGAGAAGTAGATTTCTTTCTGCGAAAGTGCTGTTTTCACAGTGCTAAGTACTCCCAACTCTATCAACAATGTAGGTTTTACCAGTTTTCTAAGTCTCTCTTATTTTCTTGTACTTATACTTGGAATTCTCTGTGTAAACCTCTGTAACTTTTCTAGGTAGATGAATCACTGCGTACTTTCTCTTCTTTCAATCTGTTACCAATCTTGAGAAACTTATACATTCCCTGTTCACTGTTTCCAGTCTTAGAGAAGTAGATTTCTTTCTGCGAAAGTGCTGTTTTCACAGTGCTAAGTACTCCCAACTCTAACCACAATGTAGGTTTTGCCAGTTTTCTAAGTCTCTCTTATTTTCTTGTACTTATACTTGGAATTCTCTGTGTAAACCTCTGTAACTTTTCTAGGTAGATGAATCACTGCGTACTTTCTCTTGTTTCTATCTGTTACCAATCTTGAGAAACTCATACATTCTCTGTTCACGGTTTCCCAGTCTTAGAGAAGTAGATTTCTTTCTGCGAAAGTGCTGTTTTCACAGTGCTAAGTACTCCCAACTCTAACCACAATGTAGGTTTTACCAGTTTTCTAAGTCTCTCTTATTTTCTTGTACTTATACTTGGAATTCTCTGTGTAAACCTCTGTAACTTTTCTAGGTAGATGAATCACTGCGTACTTTCTCTTCTTTCTATCCTTTACCAATCTTGAGAAACTCATACATTCTCTGTTCACTGTTTCCCAGTCTTAGAGAAGTAGATTTCTTTCTGCGAAAGTGCCTTTTTCACAGTGCTAAGTACTCCCAACTCTATCCACAATGTAGGTTTTAACCGTTTTCTAAGTCTCTCTTATTTTCTTGTACTTATACTTGGAATTCTCTGTGTAAACCTCTGTAACTTTTCTAGGAAGGTGAATTACTGGGTACTTTCTCTTGTTTCTATCTGTTACCAATCTTGAGAAACTCATACATTCTCTGTTCACTGTTTCGTGGACTTAGAGAACTAAATTTCTTTCGGCGCAATTGCTGTTTTCACAGTGCTAAGTACTCCCAACTCTATCCACAATGTAGGTTTTAACCGTGTTCTAAGACTCTCCTATTTTTTTGTACTTATACTTGGAATTCTGTGTGTAAACCTCTGTAACTTTTCTAGGTAGGTGAATCACTGTGTACTTTCTCTTGTTTCTATCTGTTACCCAACTTGAGAAACTCATACATTCTCTGTTCACTGTTTCACGGCCTTAGAGAACTAAATTTATTTCGGCGAAAGTGCTGTTTTCACAGTGCTAAGTACTCCCAACTCTATCAACAATGTAGGTTTTACCAGTTTTCTAAGTCTCTCTTATTTTCTTGTACTTATACTTGGAATTCTCTGTGTAAACCTCCGTAACTTTTCTATGTAGATGAATCACTGCGTACTTTCTCTTCTTTCTATCTGTTACCAATCTTGAGAAATTCATACATTCTCTGTTCACTGTTTCACGGCCTTAGAGAACTAAATTTCTTTCGGCGAAAGTGCTGTTTTCACAGTGCTAAGTACTCCCAGCTCTATCCACAATGTAGGTTTTACCAGTTTTCTAAGTCTCTCTTATTTTCTTGTACTTATACTTGGAATTCTCTGTGTAAACTTGTGTAACTTCTCTAGGTAGATGAATCACTGTGTACTTTCTCTGGTTTCTATCTGTTACCAATCTTGAGAAACTCATACATTCTCTCTTCACTGTTTCACGGACTTAGAGAACTAAATTTCTTTCGGCGAAAGTGCTGTTTTCACAGTGCTAAGTACTGCCAACTCTATCAACAATGTAGGTTTTATCAGTTTTCTTAGTCTCTCTTATTTTCTTGTACTTATACTTGGAATTCTCTGTGTAAACCTCTGTAACCTTTCTAGGTAGATGAATCACTGCGTCCTTTCTCTTCTTTCTATCTGTTACCAATCTTGAGAAACTCATACATTCTCTGTCCACTGATTCACGGACTTAGAGAACTAAATTTCTTTCGGCGAAAGTGCTGTTTTCACAGTGCTAAGTACTCCCAACTCTATCAACAATGTAGGTTTTACCAGTTTTCTAAGTCTCTCTTATTTTCTTGTACTTATACTTGGAATTCTCTGTGTAAACTTCTGTAACTTTTCTAGGTAGATGAATCACTGTGTACTTTCTCTTGTTTCTATCTGTTACCAATCTTGAGAAACTCATACATTCTCTGGTCACTGTTTCCCAGTGTTAGAGAAGTAGATTTCTTTCTGCGAAAGAGCTGTTTTCACAGTGCTAAGTACTCCCAACTCTATCCACAATGTAGGTTTTGCCAGTTTTCTAAGTCTCTCTTCTTTTCTTGTACTTATACATGGAATTCTCTGTGTAAACTTCTTTAACTTCTCTAGGTAGATGCATCACTATGTACTTTCCCTTGTTTCTATCTGTTACCAATCTTGCGAAACTCATACATTCTTTGTTCACTGTTTCCCAGTGTTAGAGAAGTAGATTTCTTTCTGCGAAAGTGCTGTTTTCACATTGCTAAGTACTCCCAACTCTATCTACAATGTAGGTATTACCAGTTTTCTAAGTCTCTCTTATTTTCTTGTACTTATACTTGGAATTCTCTGTGTAAACTTCTGTAACTTTTCTAGGTAGATGAATCACTGTGTACTTTCTCTTGTTTCTATCTGTTACCAATCTTGAGAAACTCATACATTCTCTGTTCACTGTTTCACGGACTTAGAGAACTAAATTTCTTTCGGCGAAAGTGCTGTTTTCACAGTGCTAAGGACTCCCAACTCTATCAACAATGTAGGTTTTACCAGTTTTCCAAGTCTCTCTTGTTTTCTTGTACATATACTTGGAATTCTCTGTGTAAACTTCTGTAACTTTTCTACGTAGATGAATCACTGCGTACTTTCTCTTCTTTCTATCTGTTACCAATCTTGAGAAATTCATACATTCTCTGTTCACTGTTTCCCCGTCTTAGAGAAGTAGATTTCTTTCTGCGAAAGTGCTGTTTTCACAGTGCGAAGTGCTCCCAACTCTAACCACAATGTAAATTTTGCCCGTTTTCTAAGTCTCTCTTATTTTCTTGTATTTATACTTGGAATTCTCTGTGTAAACTTCTGTAACGTCCCTAGGTAGATGAATCACTGTGTACTTTCTCTTGTTTCTATCTGTTACCAATCTTGTGAAACTCATACATTCTCTGTTCACTGTTTCACGGACTTAGAGAACTAAATTTCTTTCGGCGAAAGTGCTGTTTTCACAGTGCTAAGGACTCCCAACTCTATCAACAATGTAGGTTTTACCAGTTTTCCAAGTCTCTCTTGTTTTCTTGTACATATACTTGGAATTCTCTGTGTAAACTTCTGTAACTTTTCTACGTAGATGAATCACTGCGTACTTTCTCTTCTTTCTATCTGTTACCAATCTTGAGAAATTCATACATTCTCTGTTCACTGTTTCCCCGTCTTAGAGAAGTAGATTTCTTTCTGCGAAAGTGCTGTTTTCACAGTGCGAAGTGCTCCCAACTCTAACCACAATGTAAATTTTGCCCGTTTTCTAAGTCTCTCTTATTTTCTTGTATTTATACTTGGAATTCTCTGTGTAAACTTCTGTAACGTCCCTAGGTAGATGAATCACTGTGTACTTTCTCTTGTTTCTATCTGTTACCAATCTTGAGAAACTCATACATTCTCTGTTCACTGGTTCCCAGTGTTAGAGTATTAGGTTTCTTTCTGCGAAAGTGCTGTTTTCACAGTGCTAAGTACTCCCAACTCTATCCACAATGTAGGTTTTACCAGTTTTCTAAGTCTCTCTGATTTTCTTGTACTTATACTTGGAATTCTCTGTGTAAACCTCTGTAACTTTTCTAGGAGATGAATCACTGTGTACTTTCTCTTGTTTCTATCTGTCACCAATCTTGAGAAACTCATACATTCTCTGTTCACTGTTTCACGGATTTAGAGAACTAAATTTCTTTCTGCGAAAGTGCTGTTTTCACAGTGCTAAGTACTCCCAACTCTATCAACAATGTAGGTTTTACCAGTTTTCTTAGTCTCTCTTATTTTCTTGTACTTATACTGGGAATTCTCTGTGTAAACCTCTGTAACTTTTCTAGGTAGATGAATCACTGCGTACTTTCTCTTCTTTCTATCTGTTACCAATCTTGAGAAACTCATACATTCTCTGTTCAATGTTTCCCAGTGTTAGAGTAGATTTCTTTCTGCGAAAGTGCTGTTTTCACAGTGCTAAGTACTCCCAACTCTATCCACAATGTAGGTTTTACCAGTTTTCTAAGTCTCTCTTATTTTCTTGTACTTATACTTGGAATTCTCTGTGTAAACCTCTGTAACTTTTCTAGGTAGATGAATCACTGTGTACTTTCTCTTGTTTCTATCTGTTACCAATCTTGAGAAACTCATACATTCTCTGGTCACTGTTTCCCAGTGTTAGAGAAGTAGATTTCTTTCTGCGAAAGAGCTGTTTTCACAGTGCTAAGTACTCCCAACTCTATCCACAATGTAGGTTTTGCCAGTTTTCTAAGTCTCTCTTCTTTTCTTGTACTTATACATGGAATTCTCTGTGTAAACTTCTTTAACTTCTCTAGGTAGATGAATCACTATGTACTTTCCCTTGTTTCTATCTGTTACCAATCTTGCGAAACTCATACATTCTTTGTTCACTGTTTCCCAGTGTTAGAGAAGTAGATTTCTTTCTGCGAAAGTGCTGTTTTCACATTGCTAAGTACTCCCAACTCTATCAACAATGTAGGTATTACCAGTTTTCTAAGTCTCTCTTATTTTCTTGTACTTATACTTGGAATTCTCTGTGTAAACTTCTGTAACTTTTCTAGGTAGATGAATCACTGTGTACTTTCTCTTGTTTCTATCTGTTACCAATCTTGAGAAACTCATACATTCTCTGTTCACTGTTTCCCAGTGTTAGAGAAGTAGATTTCTTTCTGCGTAAGTGCTGTTTTCACAGTGCTAAGTACTCCCAACTCTAACCACAATGTAGTTTTTGCCAGTTTTCTAAGTCTCTCTTATTTTCTTGTACTTATACATGGAATTCTCTGTGTAAACTTCTGTAACTTCTCTAGGTAGATGAATCACTGTGTACTTTCTCTTGTTTCTATCTGTTACCAATCTTGAGAAACTCATACATTCTCTGTTCAATGTTTCCCAGTGTTAGAGTAGATTTCTTTCTGCGAAAGTGCTGTTTTCACAGTGCTAAGTACTCCCAACTCTATCAACAATGTAGGTATTACCAGTTTTCTAAGTCTCTCTTATTTTCTTGTACTTATACTTGGAATTCTCTGTGTAAACTTCTGTAACTTTTCTAGGTAGATGAATCACTGTGTACTTTCTCTTGTTTCTATCTGTTACCAATCTTGAGAAACTCATACATTCTCTGTTCACTGTTTCACGGACTTAGAGAACTAAATTTCTTTCGGCGAAAGTGCTGTTTTCACAGTGCTAAGTACTCCCAAATCTATCAACAATGTAGGTTTTACCAGTTTTCCAAGTCTCTCTTGTTTTCTTGTACATATACTTGGAATTCTCTGTGTAAACTTCTGTAACTTTTCTACGTAGATGAATCACTGCGTACTTTCTCTTCTTTCTATCTGTTACCAATCTTGAGAAACACATACATTCTCTGTTCACTGTTTCCCCGTCTTAGAGAAGTAGATTTCTTTCTGCGAAAGTGCTGTTTTCACAGTGCGAAGTGCTCCCAACTCTAACCACAATGTAAATTTTGCCCGTTTTCTAAGTCTCTCTTATTTTCTTGTATTTATACTTGGAATTCTCTGTGTAAAGTTCTGTAACATCCCTAGGTAGATGAATCACTGTGTACTTTCTCTTGTTTCTATCTGTTACCAATCTTGAGAAACTCATACATTCTCTGTTCACTGGTTCCCAGTGTTAGAGTATTAGGTTTCTTTCTGCGAAAGTGCTGTTTTCACAGTGCTAAGTACTCCCAACTCTATCCACAATGTAGGTTTTACCAGTTTTCTTAGTCTCTCTTATTTTCTTGTACTTATACTTGGAATTCTCTATGTAAACCTCTGTCACTTTTCTAGGTAGATGAATCACTGCGTACTTTCTCTTCTTTCTATCTGTTACCAATCTTGAGGAACTCATACATTCTCTGTTCACTGTTTCACGGACTTAGAGAACTAAATTTCTTTCGGCG
Source organism: Heterohyrax brucei (assembly GCA_028571685.1). Classification (NCBI taxonomy): domain Eukaryota; kingdom Metazoa; phylum Chordata; class Mammalia; order Hyracoidea; family Procaviidae; genus Heterohyrax; species Heterohyrax brucei. The sequence goes on from CM053148.1 coordinate 113,199,192, forward strand.
AAAGTGCTGTTTTCACAGTGCTAAGTACTCCCCACTCTATCAAAAATGTAGGTTTTACCAGTTTTCTAAGTCTCTCTTATTTTCTTGTACTTATACTTGGAATTCTCTGTGTAAACCTCTGTAACTTTTCTATGTAGATGAATAACTGCGTACTTTCTCTTCTTTCTATCTGTTACCAATCTTGAGAAACTCATACATTCTCTGTTCACTGTTTCACGGACTTAGAGAACTAAATTTCTTTCGGCGAAAGTGCTGTTTTCACAGTGCTAAGTACTCCCAACTCTATCAACAATGTAGGTTTTGCCAGTTTTCTAAGTCTCTCTTATTTTCTTGTACTTATACATGGAATTCTCTGTGTAAACTTCTTTAACTTCTCTAGGTAGATGAATCACTGTGTACTTTCCCTTTTTTCTATCTGTTACCAATCTTGAGAAACTCATACATTCTTTGTTCACTGTTTCCCAGTGTTAGAGAAGTAGATTTGTTTCTGCGAAAGTGCTGTTTTCACAGTGCTAAGTACTCCCAACTCTATCAACAATGTAGGTATTACCAGTTTTCTAAGTCTCTCTTATTTTCTTGTACTTATACTTGGAATTCTCTGTGTAAACTTCTGTAACTTCCCTAGGTAGATGACTCACTGTGTACTTTCTCTTGTTTCTATCTGTTACCAATCTTGAGAAACTCATACATTCTCTGTTCACTGTTTCCCAGTCTTAGAGAAGTAGATTTCTTTCTGCGAAAGTGCCGTTTTCACAGTGCTAAGTACTCCCAACTCTATCCACAATGTAGGTTTTGCCAGTTTTCTAAGTCTCTCTTATTGTCTTGTACTTATACATGGAATTCTCTGTGTAAACTTCTGTAACTTCTCTAGGTAGATGAATCACTGTGTACTTTCTCTTGTTTCTATCTGTTACCAATCTTGAGAAAGTCACACATTCTCTGTTCACTGTTTCCCAGTCTTAAAGAAGTAGATTTCTTTCTGCGAAAGTGCTGTTTTCACAGTGCTAAGTACTCCCACCTCTATCAACAGTGTAGGTTTTACCAGTTTTCTAAGTCTCTCTTATTTTCTTGTACTTATACTTGGAATTCTCTGTGTAAACCCCTGTAACTTTTCTACGTAGATGAATCACTGCGAACTTTCTCTTCTTTCTATCTGTTTCCAACCTTGAGAAACTCATACATTCTCTGTTCACTGTTTCCCAGACTTAGTGAAGTAGATTTCTTTCTGCGAAAGTGCTGTTTTCACAGTGCTAAGTACTCCCAACTCTATCCACAATGTAGGTTTTACCAGTTTTCTAAGTCTCTCTTATTTTCTTATACTTATACATGGAATTCTATGTGTAAACTTCTGTAACTTCTCTAGGTAGATGAATCACTGTGTACTTTCTCTTGTTTCTATCTGTTACCAATCTTGAAAAACTCATACATTCTCTGTTCACTGTTTCCCACTGTTAGAGAAGTAGATTTCTTTCTGCGTAAGTGCTGTTTTCACAGTGCTAAGTACTCCCAACTCTATCCACAATGTAGGTTTTACCAGTTTTCTAAGTCTCTCTGATTTTCTTGTACTTATACTTGGAATTCTCTGTGTAAACCTCTGTAACTTCTCTAGGTAGATGAATCACTGTGTACTTTCTCTTGTTTCTATCTGTTACCAATCTTGAGAAACTCATACATTCTCTCTTCACTGTTTCACGGACTTAGAGAACTAAATTTCTTTCGGCGAAAGTGCTGTTTTCACAGTGCTAAGTACTCCCAACTCTAACCACAATGTTGGTTTTGCCAGTTTTCTAAGTCTCTCTTATTTTCTTGTACTTATACATGGAATTCCTGTGTAAACTTCTGTAACTTCTCTAGGTAGATGAATCACTGTGTACTTTCTCTTGTTTCTATCTGTTACCAATCTTGAGAAACTCATACATTCTCTGTTCAATGTTTCCCAGTGTTAGAGTAGATTTCTTTCTGCGAAAGTGCTGTTTTCACAGTGCTAAGTACTCCCAACTCTATCCACAATGTAGGTTTTACCAGTTTTCTAAGTCTCTCTTATTTTCTTGTACTTATACTTGGAATTCTCTGTGTAAACCTCTGTAACTTTTCTAGGTAGATGAATCACTGTGTACTTTCTCTCGTTTCTATCTGTTACCAATCTTGAGAAACTCATACATTCTCTCTTCACTGTTTCACGGACTTAGAGAACTAAATTTCTTTCCCCGAAAGTGCTGTTTTCACAGTGCTAAGTACTCCCAACTCTATCCACAATGTAGGTTTTACCAGTTTTCTTAGTCTCTCTTATTTTCTTGTACTTATACTTGGAATTCTCTGTGTAAACCTCTGTAACTTTTCTAGGTAGATGAATCACTGTGTACTTTCTCTCGTTTCTATCTGTTACCAATCTTGAGAAACTCATACATTCTCTCTTCACTGTTTCACGGACTTAGAGAACTAAATTTCTTTCAGCGAAAGTGCTGTTTTCACAGTGCTAAGTCCTCCCAACTCTATCAACAATGTAGGTTTTACCAGTTTTCTAAGTCTCTCTTATTTTCTTGTACTTATACTTGGAATTCTCTGTGTAAACCTCTGTAACTTTTCTATGTCGATGAATCACTGCGTACTTTCTCTTCTTTCTATCTGTTACCAATCTTGAGAAACTCATACATTCTCTGTTCAATGTTTCCAAGTGTTAGAGTAGATTTATTTCTGCGAAAGTGCTGTTTTCACAGTGCTAAGTACTCCCAACTCTATCCACAATGTAGGTTTTACCAGTTTTCTAAGTGTCTCTTATTTTCTTGTACTTATACTTGGAATTCTCTGTGTAAACCTCTGTAACTTTTCTAGGTACATGAATCACTGTGTACTTTCTCTCGTTTCTATCTGTTAGCAATCTTGAGAAACTCATACATTCTCTCTTCACTGTTTCACGGACGTAGAGAACTAAATTTCTTTCGGCGAAAGTGCTGTTTTCACAGTGCTAAGTACTCCCAACTCTATCAACAATGTAGGTTTTACCAGTTTTCTTAGTCTCTCTTATTTTCTTGTACTTATACTTGTAATTCTCTGTGTAAACCTCTGTAACTTTTCTAGGAAGGTGAATTACTGGGTACTTTCTCTTGTTTCTATCTGTTACCAATCTTGAGAAACTCATACATTCTCTGTTCACTGTTTCGTGGACTTAGAGAACTAAATTTCTTTCGGCGCAATTGCTGTTTTCACAGTGCTAAGTACTCCCAACTCTATCCACAATGTAGGTTTTAACCGTTTTCTAAGACTCTCCTATTTTCTTGTAGTTATACTTGGAATTCTGTGTGTAAACCTCTGTAACTTTTCTAGGTAGGTGAATCACTGTGTAATTTCTCTTGTTTCTATCTGTTACCCATCTTGAGAAACTCATACATTCTCTGTTCACTGTTTCACGGACTTAGAGAACTAAATTTCTTTCGGCGCAAGTGCTGTTTTCACAGTGCTAAGTACTCCCCACTCTATCAACAATGTAGGTTTTACCAGTTTTCTAAGTCTCTCTTATTTTCTTGTACTTATACTTGGAATTCTCTGTGTAAACCTCTGTAACTTTTCTAGGTAGATGAATCACTGCGTACTTTCTCTTGTTTCTATCTGTTACCAATCTTGAGAAACTCATACATTCTCTGTTCACGGTTTCCCAGTCTTAGAGAAGTAGATTTCTTTCTGCGAAAGTGCTGTTTTCACAGTGCTAAGTACTCCCAACTCTAACCACAATGTAGGTTTTACCAGTTTTCTAAGTCTCTCTTATTTTCTTGTACTTATACTTGGAATTCTCTGTGTAAACCTCTGTAACTTTTCTAGGTAGATGAATCACTGTGTACTTTCTCTTGTTTCTATCTGTTACCAATCTTGAGAAACTCATACATTCTCTGTTCACTGTTTCCCAGTGTTAGAGAAGTAGATTTCTTTCTGCGTAAGTGCTGTTTTCACAGTGCTAAGTACTCCCAACTCTAACCACAATGTAGGTTTTGCCAGTTTTCTAAGTCTCTCTTATTTTCTTGTATTTATACATGGAATTCTCTGTGTAAACTTCTGTAACGTCCCTAGGTAGATGAATCACTGTGTACTTTCTCTTGTTTTTATCTGTTACCAATCTTGAGAAACTCATACATTCTCTGTTCACTGTTTCACGGACTTAGAGAACTAAATTTCTTGCGGCGAAAGTGCTGTTTTCACAGTGCTAAGTACTCCCATCTCTATCCGCAATGTAGCTTTTACCAGTTTTCTAAGTCTCTCTTATTTTCTTGTACTTATACATGGAATTCTCTGTGTAAACTTGTGCAACTTCTCTAGGTAGATGAATCACTGTGTACTTTCTCTTGTTTCTATCTGTTACCAATCTTGAGAAACTCATACTTTCTCTCTTCACTGTTTCACGGACTTAGAGAACTAAATTTCTTTCGGCGAAAGTGCTGTTTTCACAGTGCTAAGTACTGCCAACTCTATCAACAATGTAGGTTTTACCAGTTTTCTTAGTCTCTCTTATTTTCTTGTACTTATACTTGGAATTCTCTGTGTAAACCTCTGTAACTTTTCTAGGTAGATGAATCACTGTGTACTTTCTCTCGTTTCTATCTGTTACCAATCTTGAGAAACTCATACATTCTCGGTTCACTGATTCACGGACTTAGAGAACTAAATTTCTTTCGGCAAAAGCGCTGTTTTCACAGTGCTAAGTACTCCCAACTCTATCAACAATGTAGGTTTTACCAGTTTTCTAAGTCTCTCTTATTTTCTTGTACTTATACTTGGAATTCTCTGTGTAAACTTCTGTAACTTTTCTAGGTAGATGAATCACTGTGTACTTTCTCTTGTTTCTATCTGTTACCAATCTTGAGAAACTCATACATTCTCTGTTCACTGTTTCCCAGTGTTAGAGAAGTAGATTTCTTTCTGCGAAAGAGCTGATTTCACAGTGCTAAGTACTCCCAACTCTATCCACAATATAGGTTTTGCCAGTTTTCTAAGTCTCTCTTATTTTCTTGTACTTATACATGGAATTCTGTGTGTAAACTTGTTTAACTTCTCTAGGTAGATGAATCACTGTGTACTTTCCCTTGTTTCTATCTGTTACCAATCTTGAGAAACTCATACATTCTTTGTTCACTGTTTCCCAGTGTTAGAGAAGTAGATTTCTTTCTGCGAAAGTGCTGTTTTCACAGTGCTAAGTACTCCCAACTCTATCAACAATTTAGGTATTACCAGTTTTCTAAGTCTCTCTTATTTTCTTGTACTTATACTTGGAATTCTCTGTGTAAACTTCTGTAACTTTTCTAGGTAGATGAATCACTGTGTACTATCTCTTGTTTCTATCTGTTACCAATCTTGAGAAACTCATACATTCTCTGTTCACTGTTTCCCAGTCTTAGAGAAGTAGATTTCTTTCTGCGAAAGTGCTGTTTTCACAGTGCTAAGTACTCCCAACTCTAACCACAATGTTGGTTTTACCAGTTTTCTAAGTCTCTCTTATTTTCTTGTACTTATACTTGGAATTCTCTGTGTAAACCTCTGTAACTTTTCTAGGTAGACGAATCACTGTGTACTTTCTCTCGTTTCTATCTGCTACCAATCTTGAGAAACTCATACATTCTCTCTTCACTGTTTCACGGACTTAGAGAACTAAATTTCTTTCGGCGAAAGTGCTGTTTTCACAGTGCTAAGTACTCCTAACTCTATCAACAATGTAGGTTTTACCAGTTTTCTTAGTCTCTCTTATTTTCTTGTACTTATACTTGGAATTCTCTGTGTAAACCTCTGTAACTTTTCTAGGTAGATGAATCACTGTGTACTTTCTCTCGTTTCTATCCGTTACCAATCTTCAGAAACTCATACGTTCTCTCTTCACTGTTTCACGGACTTAGAGAACTAAATTTCTTTCGGCGAAAGTGCTGTTTTCACAGTGCTAAGTACTCCCAACTCTATCAACAATGTAGGTTTTACCAGTTTTCTAAGTCTCTCTTATCTTCTTGTACTTATACTTGGAATTCTCTGTGTAAACTTCTGTAACTTTTCTAGGTAGATGAATCACTGTGTACTTTCTCTTGTTTCTATCTGTTACCAATCTTGAGAAATTCATACATTCTCTGTTCACTGTTTCCCAGTGTTAGAGAAGTAGATTTCTTTCTGCGAAAGTGCTGTTTTCACAGTGCTAAGTACTCCCAACTCTAACCACAATGTAGGTTTTGCCAGTTTTCTAAGTCTCTCTTATTTTCTTGTACTTATACTTGGAATTCTCTGTGTAAACCTCTGTAACTTTTCTAGGTAGATGAATCACTGCGTACTTTCTCTTGTTTCTATCTGTTACCAATCTTGAGAAACTCATACATTCTCTGTTCACGGTTTCCCAGTCTTAGAGAAGTAGATTTCTTTCTGCGAAAGTGCTGTTTTCACAGTGCTAAGTACTCCCAACTCTAACCACAATGTAGGTTTTGCCAGTTTTCTAAGTCTCTCTTATTTTCTTGTACTTATACTTGGAATTCTCTGTGTAAACTTCTGTAACTTTTCTAGGTAGATGAATCACTGTGTACTTTCTCTTGTTTCTATCTGTTACCAATCTTGAAAAACTCATACATTCTCTGTTCACTGTTTCCCACTGTTAGAGAAGTAGATTTCTTTCTGCGTAAGTGCTGTTTTCACAGTGCTAAGTACTCCCAACTCTATCCACAATGTAGGTTTTACCAGTTTTCTAAGTCTCTCTGATTTTCTTGTACTTATACTTGGAATTCTCTGTGTAAACCTCTGTAACTTTTCTAGGAGATGAATCACTGTGTACTTTCTCTTGTTTCTATCTGTTACCAATCTTGAGAAACTCATACATTCTCTCTTCACTGTTTCACGGACTTAGAGAACTAAATTTCTTTCGGCGAAAGTGCTGTTTTCACAGTGCTAAGTACTCCCAACTCTAACCACAATGTTGGTTTTGCCAGTTTTCTAAGTCTCTCTTATTTTCTTGTACTTATACATGGAATTCCTGTGTAAACTTCTGTAACTTCTCTAGGTAGATGAATCACTGTGTACTTTCTCTTGTTTCTATCTGTTACCAATCTTGAGAAACTCATACATTCTCTGTTCAATGTTTCCCAGTGTTAGAGTAGATTTCTTTCTGCGAAAGTGCTGTTTTCACAGTGCTAAGTACTCCCAACTCTATCCACAATGTAGGTTTTACCAGTTTTCTAAGTCTCTCTTATTTTCTTGTACTTATACTTGGAATTCTCTGTGTAAACCTCTGTAACTTTTCTAGGTAGATGAATCACTGTGTACTTTCTCTCGTTTCTATCTGTTACCAATCTTGAGAAACTCATACATTCTCTCTTCACTGTTTCACGGACTTAGAGAACTAAATTTCTTTCCCCGAAAGTGCTGTTTTCACAGTGCTAAGTACTCCCAACTCTATCCACAATGTAGGTTTTACCAGTTTTCTTAGTCTCTCTTATTTTCTTGTACTTATACTTGGAATTCTCTGTGTAAACCTCTGTAACTTTTCTAGGTAGATGAATCACTGTGTACTTTCTCTCGTTTCTATCTGTTACCAATCTTGAGAAACTCATACATTCTCTCTTCACTGTTTCACGGACTTAGAGAACTAAATTTCTTTCAGCGAAAGTGCTGTTTTCACAGTGCTAAGTACTCCCAACTCTATCAACAATGTAGGTTTTACCAGTTTTCTAAGTCTCTCTTATTTTCTTGTACTTATACTTGGAATTCTCTGTGTAAACCTCTGTAACTTTTCTATGTCGATGAATCACTGCGTACTTTCTCTTCTTTCTATCTGTTACCAATCTTGAGAAACTCATACATTCTCTGTTCAATGTTTCCAAGTGTTAGAGTAGATTTCTTTCTGCGAAAGTGCTGTTTTCACAGTGCTAAGTACTCCCAACTCTATCCACAATGTAGGTTTTACCAGTTTTCTAAGTGTCTCTTATTTTCTTGTACTTATACTTGGAATTCTCTGTGTAAACCTCTGTAACTTTTCTAGGTACATGAATCACTGTGTACTTTCTCTCGTTTCTATCTGTTAGCAATCTTGAGAAACTCATACATTCTCTCTTCACTGTTTCACGGACTTAGAGAACTAAATTTCTTTCGGCGAAAGTGCTGTTTTCACAGTGCTAAGTACTCCCAACTCTATCAACAATGTAGGTTTTACCAGTTTTCTTAGTCTCTCTTATTTTCTTGTACTTATACTTGTAATTCTCTGTGTAAACCTCTGTAACTTTTCTAGGAAGGTGAATTACTGGGTACTTTCTCTTGTTTCTATCTGTTACCAATCTTGAGAAACTCATACATTCTCTGTTCACTGTTTCGTGGACTTAGAGAACTAAATTTCTTTCGGCGCAATTGCTGTTTTCACAGTGCTAAGTACTCCCAACTCTATCCACAATGTAGGTTTTAACCGTTTTCTAAGACTCTCCTATTTTCTTGTAGTTATACTTGGAATTCTGTGTGTAAACCTCTGTAACTTTTCTAGGTAGGTGAATCACTGTGTAATTTCTCTTGTTTCTATCTGTTACCCATCTTGAGAAACTCATACATTCTCTGTTCACTGTTTCACGGACTTAGAGAACTAAATTTCTTTCGGCGCAAGTGCTGTTTTCACAGTGCTAAGTACTCCCCACTCTATCAACAATGTAGGTTTTACCAGTTTTCTAAGTCTCTCTTATTTTCTTGTACTTATACTTGGAATTCTCTGTGTAAACCTCTGTAACTTTTCTAGGTAGATGAATCACTGCGTACTTTCTCTTGTTTCTATCTGTTACCAATCTTGAGAAACTCATACATTCTCTGTTCACGGTTTCCCAGTCTTAGAGAAGTAGATTTCTTTCTGCGAAAGTGCTGTTTTCACAGTGCTAAGTACTCCCAACTCTAACCACAATGTAGGTTTTACCAGTTTTCTAAGTCTCTCTTATTTTCTTGTACTTATACTTGGAATTCTCTGTGTAAACCTCTGTAACTTTTCTAGGTAGATGAATCACTGTGTACTTTCTCTTGTTTCTATCTGTTACCAATCTTGAGAAACTCATACATTCTCTGTTCACTGTTTCCCAGTGTTAGAGAAGTAGATTTCTTTCTGCGTAAGTGCTGTTTTCACAGTGCTAAGTACTCCCAACTCTAACCACAATGTAGGTTTTGCCAGTTTTCTAAGTCTCTCTTATTTTCTTGTATTTATACATGGAATTCTCTGTGTAAACTTCTGTAACGTCCCTAGGTAGATGAATCACTGTGTACTTTCTCTTGTTTTTATCTGTTACCAATCTTGAGAAACTCATACATTCTCTGTTCACTGTTTCACGGACTTAGAGAACTAAATTTCTTGCGGCGAAAGTGCTGTTTTCACAGTGCTAAGTACTCCCATCTCTATCCGCAATGTAGCTTTTACCAGTTTTCTAAGTCTCTCTTATTTTCTTGTACTTATACATGGAATTCTCTGTGTAAACTTGTGTAACTTCTCTAGGTAGATGAATCACTGTGTACTTTCTCTTGTTTCTATCTGTTACCAATCTTGAGAAACTCATACATTCTCTCTTCACTGTTTCACGGACTTAGAGAACTAAATTTCTTTCGGCGAAAGTGCTGTTTTCACAGTGCTAAGTACTGCCAACTCTATCAACAATGTAGGTTTTACCAGTTTTCTTAGTCTCTCTTATTTTCTTGTACTTATACTTGGAATTCTCTGTGTAAACCTCTGTAACTTTTCTAGGTAGATGAATCACTGTGTACTTTCTCTCGTTTCTATCTGTTACCAATCTTGAGAAACTCATACATTCTCGGTTCACTGATTCACGGACTTAGAGAACTAAATTTCTTTCGGCAAAAGCGCTGTTTTCACAGTGCTAAGTACTCCCAACTCTATCAACAATGTAGGTTTTACCAGTTTTCTAAGTCTCTCTTATTTTCTTGTACTTATACTTGGAATTCTCTGTGTAAACTTCTGTAACTTTTCTAGGTAGATGAATCACTGTGTACTTTCTCTTGTTTCTATCTGTTACCAATCTTGAGAAACTCATACATTCTCTGTTCACTGTTTCCCAGTGTTAGAGAAGTAGATTTCTTTCTGCGAAAGAGCTGATTTCACAGTGCTAAGTACTCCCAACTCTATCCACAATATAGGTTTTGCCAGTTTTCTAAGTCTCTCTTATTTTCTTGTACTTATACATGGAATTCTGTGTGTAAACTTGTTTAACTTCTCTAGGTAGATGAATCACTGTGTACTTTCCCTTGTTTCTATCTGTTACCAATCTTGAGAAACTCATACATTCTTTGTTCACTGTTTCCCAGTGTTAGAGAAGTAGATTTCTTTCGGCGAAAGTGCTGTTTTCACAGTGCTAAGTACTCCCAACTCTATCAACAATTTAGGTATTACCAGTTTTCTAAGTCTCTCTTATTTTCTTGTACTTATACTTGGAATTCTCTGTGTAAACTTCTGTAACTTTTCTAGGTAGATGAATCACTGTGTACTATCTCTTGTTTCTATCTGTTACCAATCTTGAGAAACTCATACATTCTCTGTTCACTGTTTCCCAGTCTTAGAGAAGTAGATTTCTTTCTGCGAAAGTGCTGTTTTCACAGTGCTAAGTACTCCCAACTCTAACCACAATGTTGGTTTTACCAGTTTTCTAAGTCTCTCTTATTTTCTTGTACTTATACTTGGAATTCTCTGTGTAAACCTCTGTAACTTTTCTAGGTAGACGAATCACTGTGTACTTTCTCTCGTTTCTATCTGCTACCAATCTTGAGAAACTCATACATTCTCTCTTCACTGTTTCACGGACTTAGAGAACTAAATTTCTTTCGGCGAAAGTGCTGTTTTCACAGTGCTAAGTACTCCTAACTCTATCAACAATGTAGGTTTTACCAGTTTTCTTAGTCTCTCTTATTTTCTTGTACTTATACTTGGAATTCTCTGTGTAAACCTCTGTAACTTTTCTAGGTAGATGAATCACTGTGTACTTTCTCTCGTTTCTATCTGTTACCAATCTTCAGAAACTCATACGTTCTCTCTTCACTGTTTCACGGACTTAGAGAACTAAATTTCTTTCGGCGAAAGTGCTGTTTTCACAGTGCTAAGTACTCCCAACTCTATCAACAATGTAGGTTTTACCAGTTTTCTAAGTCTCTCTTATCTTCTTGTACTTATACTTGGAATTCTCTGTGTAAACTTCTGTAACTTTTCTAGGTAGATGAATCACTGTGTACTTTCTCTTGTTTCTATCTGTTACCAATCTTGAGAAATTCATACATTCTCTGTTCACTGTTTCCCAGTGTTAGAGAAGTAGATTTCTTTCTGCGAAAGTGCTGTTTTCACAGTGCTAAGTACTCCCAACTCTAACCACAATGTAGGTTTTGCCAGTTTTCTAAGTCTCTCTTATTTTCTTGTACTTATACTTGGAATTCTCTGTGTAAACCTCTGTAACTTTTCTAGGTAGATGAATCACTGCGTACTTTCTCTTGTTTCTATCTGTTACCAATCTTGAGAAACTCATACATTCTCTGTTCACGGTTTCCCAGTCTTAGAGAAGTAGATTTCTTTCTGCGAAAGTGCTGTTTTCACAGTGCTAAGTACTCCCAACTCTAACCACAATGTAGGTTTTACCAGTTTTCTAAGTCTCTCTTATTTTCTTGTACTTATACATGGAATTCTCTGTGTAAACTTCTTTAACATCTCTAGGTAGATGAATCACTGTGTACTTTCTCTTGTTTCTATCTGTTACCAATCTTGAGAAACTCATACATTCTCTGTTCACTGTTTCCCAGTGTTACAGAAGTAGATTTCTTTCTGCGAAAGTGCTGTTTTCACAGTGCTAAGTACTCCCAACTCTATCCACAATGTAGGTTTTAACAGTTTTCTAAGTCTCTCTTATTTTCTTGTACTTATACTTGGAATTCTCTGTGTAAACCTCTGTAACTTTTCTAGGTAGATGAATCACTGTGTACTTTCTCTTGTTTCTATCTGTTACCAATCTTGAGAAACTCATACATTCTCTCTTCACTGTTTCACGGACTTAGAGAACTAAATTTCTTTCGGCGAAAGTCCTGTTTTCACACTGCTAAGTACTCCCAACTCTATCAACAATGTAGGTTTTACCAGTTTTCTTAGTCTCTCTTATTTTCTTGTACTTATACTTGGAATTCTCTGTGTAAACCTCTGTAACTTTTCTAGGTAGATGAATCACTGCGTACTTTCTCTTCTTTCTGTCCGTTACCAATCTTGAGAAACTCATACATTCTCTGTTCACTGTTTCCCAGTCTTAGAGAAGTAGATTTCTTTCTGCGAAAGTGCTGTTTTCACAGTGCTAAGTACTCCCAACTCTATCCACAATGTAGGTTTTAACCGTTTTCTAAGTCTCTCTTATTTTCTTGTACTTATACTTGGAATTCTCTGTGTAAACCTCTTTAACTTTTCTAGGAAGGTTAATTACTGGGTACTTTCTCTTGTTTCTATCTGTTACCAATCTTGAGAAACTCATACATTCTCTGTTCACTGTTTCGTGGACTTAGAGAACTAAATTTCTTTCGGCGCAATTGCTGTTTTCACAGTGCTAAGTACTCCCAACTCTATCCACAATGTAGGTTTTAACCGTTTTCTAAGACTCTCCTATTTTCTTGTACTTATACTTGGAATTCTGTGTGTAAACCTCTGTAACTTTTCTAGGTAGGTGAATCACTGTGTACTTTCTCTTGTTTCTATCTGTTACCCATCTTGAGAAACTCATACATTCTCTGTTCACTGTTTCACGGACTTAGAGAACTAAATTTCTTTCCGCGCAAGTGCTGTTTTCACAGTGCTAAGTACTCCCCACTCTATCAACAATGTAGGTTTTACCAGTTTTCTAAGTCTCTCTTATTTTCTTGTACTTATACTTGGAATTCTCTGTGTAAACTTCTGTAACTTTTCTAGGTAGATGAATCACTGTGTACTTTCTCTTGTTTCTATCTGTTACCAATCTTGAGAAATTCATACATTCTCTGTTCACGGTTTCCCAGTGTTAGAGAAGTAGATTTCTTTCTGCGAAAGTGCTGTTTTCACAGTGCTAAGTACTCCCAACTCTATCAGCAATGTAGGTTTTACCAGTTTTCTAAGTCTCTCTTATTTTCTTGTACTTATACTTGGAATTCTCTGTGTAAACCTCTGTAACTTTTCTAGGTAGATGAATCACTGCGTACTTTCTCTTCTTTCAATCTGTTACCAATCTTGAGAAACTTATACATTCCCTGTTCACTGTTTCCAGTCTTAGAGAAGTAGATTTCTTTCTGCGAAAGTGCTGTTTTCACAGTGCTAAGTACTCCCAACTCTAACCACAATGTAGGTTTTGCCAGTTTTCTAAGTCTCTCTTATTTTCTTGTACTTATACTTGGAATTCTCTGTGTAAACCTCTGTAACTTTTCTAGGTAGATGAATCACTGCGTACTTTCTCTTGTTTCTATCTGTTACCAATCTTGAGAAACTCATACATTCTCTGTTCACGGTTTCCCAGTCTTAGAGAAGTAGATTTCTTTCTGCGAAAGTGCTGTTTTCACAGTGCTAAGTACTCCCAACTCTAACCACAATGTAGGTTTTACCAGTTTTCTAAGTCTCTCTTATTTTCTTGTACTTATACTTGGAATTCTCTGTGTCAACCTCTGTAACTTTTCTAGGTAGATGAATCACTGTGTACTTTCTCTTGTTTCTATCTGTTACCAATCTTGAGAAACTCATACATTCTCTGTTCACTGTTTCCCAGTGTTAGAGAAGTAGATTTCTTTCTGCGTAAGTGCTGTTTTCACAGTGCTAAGTACTCCCAACTCTAACCACAATGTAGGTTTTGCCAGTTTTCTAAGTCTCTCTTATTTTCTTGTATTTATACATGGAATTCTCTGTGTAAACTTCTGTAACGTCCCTAGGTAGATGAATCACTGTGTACTTTCTCTTGTTTCTATCTGTTACCAATCTTGAGAAACTCATACATTCTCTGTTCACTGTTTCACGGACTTAGAGAACTAAATTTCTTTCGGCGAAAGTGCTGTTTTCACAGTGCTAAGTACTCCCATCTCTATCCGCAATGTAGGTTTTACCAGTTTTCTAAGTCTCTCTTATTTTCTTGTACTTATACATGGAATTCTCTGTGTAAACTTGTGTAACTTCTCTAGGTAGATGAATCACTGTGTACTTTCTCTTGTTTCTATCTGTTACCAATCTTGAGAAACTCATACATTCTCTCTTCACTGTTTCACGGACTTAGAGAACTAAATTTCTTTTGGCGAAAGTGCTGTTTTCACAGTGCTAAGTACTGCCAACTCTATCAACAATGTAGGTTTTACCAGTTTTCTTAGTCTCTCTTATTTTCTTGTACTTATACTTGGAATTCTCTGTGTAAACCTCTGTAACTTTTCTAGGTAGATGAATCACTGCGTACTTTCTCTTCTTTCTATCTGTTACCAATCTTGAGAAACTCATACATTCTCGGTTCACTGATTCACGGACTTAGAGAACTAAATTTCTTTCGGCAAAAGCGCTGTTTTCACAGTGCTAAGTACTCCCAACTCTATCAACAATGTAGGTTTTACTAGTTTTCTAAGTCTCTCTTATTTTCTTGTACTTATACTTGGAATTCTCTGTGTAAACTTCTGTAACTTTTCTAGGTAGATGAATCACTGTGTACTTTCTCTTGTTTCTATCTGTTACCAATCTTGAGAAACTCATACATTCTCTGTTCACTGTTTCCCAGTGTTAGAGAAGTAGATTTCTTTCTGCGGAAGAGCTGATTTCACAGTGCTAAGTACTCCCAACTCTATCCACAATATAGGTTTTGCCAGTTTTCTAAGTCTCTCTTATTTTCTTGTACTTATACATGGAATTCTGTGTGTAAACTTGTTTAACTTCTCTAGGTAGATGAATCACTGTGTACTTTCCCTTGTTTCTATCTGTTACCAATCTTGAGAAACTCATACATTCTTTGTTCACTGTTTCCCAGTGTTAGAGAAGTAGATTTCTTTCTGCGAAAGTGCTGTTTTCACAGTGCTAAGTACTCCCAACTCTATCAACAATTTAGGTATTACCAGTTTTCTAAGTCTCTCTTATTTTCTTGTACTTATACTTGGAATTCTCTGTGTAAACTTCTGTAACTTTTCTAGGTAGATGAATCACTGTGTACTATCTCTTGTTTCTATCTGTTACCAATCTTGAGAAACTCATACATTCTCTGTTCACTGTTTCCCAGTCTTAGAGAAGTAGATTTCTTTGTGCGAAAGTGCTGTTTTCACAGTGCTAAGTACTCCCAACTCTAACCACAATGTTGGTTTTACCAGTTTTCTAAGTCTCTCTTATTTTCTTGTACTTATACTTGGAATTCTCTGTGTAATCCTCTGTAACTTTTCTAGGTAGACGAATCACTGTGTACTTTCTCTCGTTTCTATCTGCTACCAATCTTGAGAAACTCATACATTCTCTCTTCACTGTTTCACGGACTTAGAGAACTAAATTTCTTTCGGCGAAAGTGCTGTTTTCACAGTGCTAAGTACTCCTAACTCTATCAACAATGTAGGTTTTACCAGTTTTCTTAGTCTCTCTTATTTTCTTGTACTTATACTTGGAATTCTCTGTGTAAACCTCTGTAACTTTTCTAGGTAGATGAATCACTGTGTACTTTCTCTCGTTTCTATCTGTTACCAATCTTCAGAAACTCATACGTTCTCTCTTCACTGTTTCACGGACTTAGAGAACTAAATTTCTTTCGGCGAAAGTGCTGTTTTCACAGTGCTAAGTACTCCCAACTCTATCAACCATGTAGGTTTTACCAGTTTTCTAAGTCTCTCTTATCTTCTTGTACTTATACTTGGAATTCTCTGTGTAAACTTCTGTAACTTTTCTAGGTAGATGAATCACTGTGTACTTTCTCTTGTTTCTATCTGTTACCAATCTTGAGAAATTCATACATTCTCTGTTCACTGTTTCCCAGTGTTAGAGAAGTAGATTTCTTTCTGCGAAAGTGCTGTTTTCACAGTGCTAAGTACTCCCAACTCTAACCACAATGTAGGTTTTACCAGTTTTCTAAGTCTCTCTTATTTTCTTGTACTTATACATGGAATTCTCTGTGTAAACTTCTTTAACATCTCTAGGTAGATGAATCACTGTGTACTTTCTCTTGTTTCTATCTGTTACCAATCTTGAGAAACTCATACATTCTCTGTTCACTGTTTCCCAGTGTTAGAGTAGCAGATTTCTTTCTGCGAAAGTGCTGTTTTCACAGTGCTAAGTACTCCCAACTCTATCCACAATGTAGGTTTCACCAGTTTTCTAAGTCTCTCTTATTTTCTTGTACTTATACTTGGAATTCTCTGTGTAAACCTCTGTAACTTTTCTAGGTAGATGAATCACTGTGTACTTTCTCTTGTTTCTATCTGTTACCAATCTTGAGAAACTCATACATTCTCTCTTCACTGTTTCACGGACTTAGAGAACTAAATTTCTTTCGGCGAAAGACCTGTTTTCACACTGCTAAGTACTCCCAACTCTATCAACAATGTAGGTTTTACCAGTTTTCTTAGTCTCTCTTATTTTCTTGTACTTATACTTGGAATTCTCTGTGTAAACCTCTGTAACTTTTCTAGGTAGATGAATCACTGCGTACTTTCTCTTCTTTCTGTCCGTTACTAATCTTGAGAAACTCATACATTCTCTGTTCACTGTTTCCCAGTCTTAGAGAAGTAGATTTCTTTCTGCGAAAGTGCTGTTTTCACAGTGCTAAGTACTCCCAACTCTATCCACAATGTAGGTTTTAACCGTTTTCTAAGTCTCTCTTATTTTCTTGTACTTATACTTGGAATTCTCTGTGTAAACCTCTGTAACTTTTCTAGGAAGGTGAATTACTGGGTACTTTCTCTTGTTTCTATCTGTTACCAATCTTGAGAAACTCATACATTCTCTGTTCACTGTTTCGTGGACTTAGAGAACTAAATTTCTTTCGGCGCAATTGCTGTTTTCACAGTGCTAAGTACTCCCAACTCTATCCACAATGTAGGTTTTAACCGTTTTCTAAGACTCTCCTATTTTCTTGTAGTTATACTTGGAATTCTGTGTGTAAACCTCTGTAACTTTTCTAGGTAGGTGAATCACTGTGTACTTTCTCTTGTTTCTATCTGTTACCCATCTTGAGAAACTCATACATTCTCTGTTCACTGTTTCACGGACTTAGAGAACTAAATTTCTTTCGGCGCAAGTGCTGTTTTCACAGTGCTAAGTACTCCCCACTCTATCAACAATGTAGGTTTTACCAGTTTTCTAAGTCTCTCTTATTTTCTTGTACTTATACTTGGAATTCTCTGTGTAAACTTCTGTAACTTTTCTAGGTAGATGAATCACTCTGTACTTTCTCTTGTTTCTATCTGTTACCAATCTTGAGAAATTCATACATTCTCTGTTCACTGTTTCCCAGTGTTAGAGAAGTAGATTTCTTTCTGCGAAAGTGCTGTTTTCACAGTGCTAAGTACTCCCAACTCTATCAACAATGTAGGTTTTACCAGTTTTCTAAGTCTCTCTTATTTTCTTGTACTTATACTTGGAATTCTCTGTGTAAACCTCTGTAACTTTTCTAGGTAGATGAATCACTGCGTACTTTCTCTTCTTTCAATCTGTTACCAATCTTGAGAAACTTATACATTCCCTGTTCACTGTTTCCAGTCTTAGAGAAGTAGATTTCTTTCTGCGAAAGTGCTGTTTTCACAGTGCTAAGTACTCCCAACTCTAACCACAATGTAGGTTTTGCCAGTTTTCTAAGTCTCTCTTATTTTCTTGTACTTATACTTGGAATTCTCTGTGTAAACCTCTGTAACTTTTCTAGGTAGATGAATCACTGCGTACTTTCTCTTGTTTCTATCTGTTACCAATCTTGAGAAACTCATACATTCTCTGTTCACGGTTTCCCAGTCTTAGAGAAGTAGATTTCTTTCTGCGAAAGTGCTGTTTTCACAGTGCTAAGTACTCCCAACTCTAACCACAATGTAGGTTTTACCAGTTTTCTAAGTCTCTCTTATTTTCTTGTACTTATACTTGGAATTCTCTGTGTAAACCTCTGTAACTTTTCTAGGTAGATGAATCACTGCGTACTTTCTCTTCTTTCTATCCTTTACCAATCTTGAGAAACTCATACATTCTCTGTTCACTGTTTCCCAGTCTTAGAGAAGTAGATTTCTTTCTGCGAAAGTGCCTTTTTCACAGTGCTAAGTACTCCCAACTCTATCCACAATGTAGGTTTTAACCGTTTTCTAAGTCTCTCTTATTTTCTTGTACTTATACTTGGAATTCTCTGTGTAAACCTCTGTAACTTTTCTAGGAAGGTGAATTACTGGGTACTTTCTCTTGTTTCTATCTGTTACCAATCTTGAGAAACTCATACATTCTCTGTTCACTGTTTCGTGGACTTAGAGAACCAAATTTCTTTCGGCGCAATTGCTGTTTTCACAGTGCTAAGTACTCCCAACTCTATCCACAATGTAGGTTTTAACCGTGTTCTAAGACTCTCCTATTTTTTTGTACTTATACTTGGAATTCTGTGTGTAAACCTCTGTAACTTTTCTAGGTAGGTGAATCACTGTGTACTTTCTCTTGTTTCTATCTGTTACCCAACTTGAGAAACTCATACATTCTCTGTTCACTGTTTCACGGACTTAGAGAGCTAAATTTCTTTCGGCGCAAGTGCTGTTTTCACAGTGCTAAGTACTCCCCACTCTATCAACAATGTAGGTTTTACCAGTTTTCTAAGTCTCTCTTACTTTCTTGTACTTATACTTGGAATTCTCTATGTAAACTTCTGTAACTTTTCTAGGTAGATGAATCACTGTGTACTTTCTCTTGTTTCTATCTGTTACCAATCTTGAGAAATTAATACATTCTCTGTTCACTGTTTCCCAGTGTTAGAGAAGTAGATTTCTTTCTGCGAATGTGCTGTTTTCACAGTGCTAAGTACTCCCAACTCTATCAGCAATGTAGGTTTTACCAGTTTTCTAAGTCTCTCTTATTTTCTTGTACTTATACTTGGAATTCTCTGTGTAAACCTCTGTAACTTTTCTAGGTAGATGAATCACTGCGTACTTTCTCTTCTTTCAATCTGTTACCAATCTTGAGAAACTTATACATTCCCTGTTCACTGTTTCCAGTCTTAGAGAAGTAGATTTCTTTCTGCGAAAGTGCTGTTTTCACAGTGCTAAGTACTCCCAACTCTAACCACAATGTAGGTTTTGCCAGTTTTCTAAGTCTCTCTTATTTTCTTGTACTTATACTTGGAATTCTCTGTGTAAACCTCTGTAACTTTTCTAGGTAGATGAATCACTGCGTACTTTCTCTTGTTTCTATCTGTTACCAATCTTGAGAAACTCATACATTCTCTGTTCACGGTTTCCCAGTCTTAGAGAAGTAGATTTCTTTCTGCGAAAGTGCTGTTTTCACAGTGCTAAGTACTCCCAACTCTAACCACAATGTAGGTTTTAACAGTTTTCTAAGTCTCTCTTATTTTCTTGTACTTATACATGGAATTCTCTGTGTAAACTTCTTTAACATCTCTAGGTAGATGAATCACTGTTTACTTTCTGTTGTTTCTATCTGCTACAAATCTTGAGAAACTCATAAATTCTCTGTTCACTGTTTCCCAGTGTTAGAGAAGTAGATTTCTTTCTGCGAAAGTGCTGTTTTCACAGTGCTAAGTACTCCCAACTCTATCCACAATGTAGGTTTTACCAGTTTTTTTGAGTCTCTCTTATTTTCTTGTACTTATTCTTGGAAATCTCTGTGTAAACCTCTGTAACTTTTCTAGATAGATGAATCACTGTGTACTTTCTCTTGTTTCTATCTGTTACCAATCTTGAGAAACTCATACATTCTCTGTTCACTGTTTCACGGACTTAGAGAACTAAATTTCTTTCGGCGAAACAGCTGTTTTCACAGTGCTAACTACTCCCAACTCTATCAACAATGTAGGTTTTACCAGTTTTCTTAGTCTCTCTTATTTTCTTGTACTTATACTGGGAATTCTCTGTGTAAACCTCTGTAACTTTTCTAGGTAGATGAATCACTGCGTACTTTCTCTTCTTTCTATCTGTTACCAATCTTGAGAAACTCATACATTCTCTGTTCACTGTTTCACGGACTTAGAGAACTAAATTTCTTTCGGCGAAAGTGCTGTTTTCACAGTGCTAAGTACTCCCAACTCTATCCACAATGTAGGTTTTAACCGTTTTCTAAGACTCTCCTGTTTTCTTGTAGTTATACTTGGAATTCTGTGTGTAAACCTCTGTAACTTTTCTAGGTAGGTGAATCACTGTGTACTTTCTCTTGTTTCTATCTGTTACCCATCTTGAGAAACTCATACATTCTCTGTTCACTGTTTCACGGACTTAGAGAACTAAATTTCTTTCGGCGCAAGTGCTGTTTTCACAGTGCTAAGTACTCCCCACTCTATCAACAATGTAGGTTTTACCAGTTTTCTAAGTCTCTCTTATTTTCTTGTACTTATACTTGGAATTCTCTGTGTAAACTTCTGTAACTTTTCTAGGTAGATGAATCACTGTGTACTTTCTCTTGTTTCTATCTGTTACCAATCTTGAGAAATTCATACATTCTCTGTTCACTGTTTCCCAGTGTTAGAGAAGTAGATTTCTTTCTGCGAAAGTGCTGTTTTCACAGTGCTAAGTACTCCCAACTCTATCAACAATGTAGGTTTTACCAGTTTTCTAAGTCTCTCTTATTTTCTTGTACTTATACTTGGAATTCTCTGTGTAAACCTCTGTAACTTTTCTAGGTAGATGAATCACTGCGTACTTTCTCTTCTTTCAATCTGTTACCAATCTTGAGAAACTTATACATTCCCTGTTCACTGTTTCCAGTCTTAGAGAAGTAGATTTCTTTCTGCGAAAGTGCTGTTTTCACAGTGCTAAGTACTCCCAACTCTAACCACAATGTAGGTTTTGCCAGTTTTCTAAGTCTCTCTTATTTTCTTGTACTTATACTTGGAATTCTCTGTGTAAACCTCTGTAACTTTTCTAGGTAGACGAATCACTGTGTACTTTCTCTCGTTTCTATCTGCTACCAATCTTGAGAAACTCATACATTCTCTCTTCACTGTTTCACGGACTTAGAGAACTAAATTTCTTTCGGCGAAAGTGCTGGTTTCACAGTGCTAAGTACTCCTAACTCTATCAACAATGTAGGTTTTACCAGTTTTCTTAGTCTCTCTTATTTTCTTGTACTTATACTTGGAATTCTCTGTGTAAACCTCTGTAACTTTTCTAGGTAGATGAATCACTGTGTACTTTCTCTCGTTTCTATCTGTTACCAATCTTCAGAAACTCATACGTTCTCTCTTCACTGTTTCACGGACTTAGAGAACTAAATTTCTTTCGGCGAAAGTGCTGTTTTCACAGTGCTAAGTACTCCCAACTCTATCAACAATGTAGGTTTTACCAGTTTTCTAAGTCTCTCTTATCTTCTTGTACTTATACTTGGAATTGTCTGTGTAAACTTCTGTAACTTTTCTAGGTAGATGAATCACTGTGTACTTTCTCTTGTTTCTATCTGTTACCAATCTTGAGAAATTCATACATTCTCTGTTCACTGTTTCCCAGTGTTAGAGAAGTAGATTTCTTTCTGCGAAAGTGCTGTTTTCACAGTGCTAAGTACTCCCAACTCTAACCACAATGTAGGTTTTGCCAGTTTTCTAAGTCTCTCTTATTTTCTTGTACTTATACTTGGAATTCTCTGTGTAAACCTCTGTAACTTTTCTAGGTAGATGAATCACTGCGTACTTTCTCTTGTTTCTATCTGTTACCAATCTTGAGAAACTCATACATTCTCTGTTCACGGTTTCCCAGTCTTAGAGAAGTAGATTTCTTTCTGCGAAAGTGCTGTTTTCACAGTGCTAAGTACTCCCAACTCTAACCACAATGTAGGTTTTACCAGTTTTCTAAGTCTCTCTTATTTTCTTGTACTTATACATGGAATTCTCTGTGTAAACTTCTTTAACATCTCTAGGTAGATGAATCACTGTGTACTTTCTGTTGTTTCTATCTGTTACCAATCTTGAGAAACTCATACATTCTCTGTTCACTGTTTCCCAGTGTTAGAGAAGTAGATTTCTTTCTGCGAAAGTGCTGTTTTCACAGTGCTAAGTACTCCCAACTCTATCCACAATGTAGGTTTTACCAGTTTTCTAAGTCTCTCTTATTTTCTTGTACTTATACTTGGAATTCTCTGTGTAAACCTCTGTAACTTTTCTAGGTAGATGAATCACTGTGTACTTTCTCTTGTTTCTATCTGTTACCAATCTTGAGAAACTCATACATTCTCTCTTCACTGTTTCACGGACTTAGAGAACTAAATTTCTTTCGGCGAAAGTCCTGTTTTGACACTGCTAAGTACTCCCAACTCTATCAACAATGTAGGTTTTACCAGTTTTCTAAGTCTCTCTTATTTTCTTGTACTTATACTTGGAATTCTCTGTGTAAACTTCTGTAACTTTTCTAGGTAGATGAATCACTGTGTACTTTCTCTTGTTTCTATCTGTTACCAATCTTGAGAAATTCATACATTCTCTGTTCACTGTTTCCCAGTGTTAGAGAAGTAGATTTCTTTCTGCGAAAGTGCTGTTTTCACAGTGCTAAGTACTCCCAACTCTATCAACAATGTAGGTTTTACCAGTTTTCTAAGTCTCTCTTATTTTCTTGTACTTATACTTGGAATTCTCTGTGTAAACCTCTGTAACTTTTCTAGGTAGATGAATCACTGCGTACTTTCTCTTCTTTCAATCTGTTACCAATCTTGAGAAACTTATACATTCCCTGTTCACTGTTTCCAGTCTTAGAGAAGTAGATTTCTTTCTGCGAAAGTGCTGTTTTCACAGTGCTAAGTACTCCCAACTCTAACCACAATGTAGGTTTTGCCAGTTTTCTAAGTCTCTCTTATTTTCTTGTACTTATACTTGGAATTCTCTGTGTAAACCTCTGTAACTTTTCTAGGTAGATGAATCACTGCGTACTTTCTCTTGTTTCTATCTGTTACCAATCTTGAGAAACTCATACATTCTCTGTTCACGGTTTCCCAGTCTTAGAGAAGTAGATTTCTTTCTGCGAAAGTGCTGTTTTCACAGTGCTAAGTACTCCCAACTCTAACCACAATGTAGGTTTTACCAGTTTTCTAAGTCTCTCTTATTTTCTTGTACTTATACTTGGAATTCTCTGTGTCAACCTCTGTAACTTTTCTAGGTAGATGAATCACTGTGTACTTTCTCTTGTTTCTATCTGTTACCAATCTTGAGAAAATCATACATTCTCTGTTCACTGTTTCCCAGTGTTAGAGAAGTAGATTTCTTTCTGCGTAAGTGCTGTTTTCACAGTGCTAAGTACTCCCAACTCTAACCACAATGTAGGTTTTGCCAGTTTTCTAAGTCTCTCTTATTTTCTTGTATTTATACATGGAATTCTCTGTGTAAACTTCTGTAACGTCCCTAGGTAGATGAATCACTGTGTACTTTCTCTTGTTTCTATCTGTTACCAATCTTGAGAAACTCATACATTCTCTGTTCACTGTTTCACGGACTTAGAGAACTAAATTTCTTTCGGCGAAAGTGCTGTTTTCACAGTGCTAAGTACTCCCATCTCTATCCGCAATGTAGGTTTTACCAGTTTTCTAAGTCTCTCTTATTTTCTTGTACCTATACATGGAATTCTCTGTGTAAACTTGTGTAACTTCTCTAGGTAGATGAATCACTGTGTACTTTCTCTTGTTTCTATCTGTTACCAATCTTGAGAAACTCATACATTCTCTCTTCACTGTTTCACGGACTTAGAGAACTAAATTTCTTTCGGCGAATGTGCTGTTTTCACAGTTCTAAGTACTGCCAACTCTATCAACAATGTAGGTTTTACCAGTTTTCTTAGTCTCTCTTATTTT
The DNA here is from genome assembly GCA_028571685.1 of Heterohyrax brucei. NCBI lineage: Eukaryota > Metazoa > Chordata > Mammalia > Hyracoidea > Procaviidae > Heterohyrax > Heterohyrax brucei. The sequence continues at coordinate 113,223,118 of CM053148.1, forward strand.
CTTGTACTTATACTTGGAATTCTCTGTGTAAACCTCTGTAACTTTTCTAGGTAGATGAATCACTGCGTACTTTCTCTTCTTTCTATCTGTTACCAATCTTGAGAAACTCATACATTCTCGGTTCACTGATTCACGGACTTAGAGAACTAAATTTCTTTCGGCAAAAGCGCTGTTTTCACAGTGCTAAGTACTCCCAACTCTATCAACAATGTAGGTTTTACCAGTTTTCTAAGTCTCTCTTATTTTCTTGTACTTATACTTGGAATTCTCTGTGTAAACTTCTGTAACTTTTCTAGGTAGATGAATCACTGTGTACTTTCGCTTGTTTCTATCTGTTACCAATCTTGAGAAACTCATACATTCTCTGTTCACTGTTTCCCAGTGTTACAGAAGTAGATTTCTTTCTGCGGAAGAGCTGATTTCACAGTGCTAAGTACTCCCAACTCTATCCACAATATAGGTTTTGCCAGTTTTCTAAGTCTCTCTTATTTTCTTGTACTTATACATGGAATTCTGTGTGTAAACTTGTTTAACTTCTCTAGGTAGATGAATCACTGTGTACTTTCCCTTGTTTCTATCTGTTACCAATCTTGAGAAACTCATACATTCTTTGTTCACTGTTTCCCAGTGTTAGAGAAGTAGATTTCTTTCTGCGAAAGTGCTGTTTTCACAGTGCTAAGTACTCCCAACTCTGTCAACAATTTAGGTATTACCAGTTTTCTAAGTCTCTCTTATTTTCTTGTACTTATACTTGGAATTCTCTGTGTAAACTTCTGTAACTTTTCTAGGTAGATGAATCACTGTGTACTATCTCTTGTTTCTATCTGTTACCAATCTTGAGAAACTCATACATTCTCTGTTCACTGTTTCCCAGTCTTAGAGAAGTAGATTTCTTTCTGCGAAAGTGCTGTTTTCACAGTGCTAAGTACTCCCAACTCTAACCACAATGTTGGTTTTACCAGTTTTCTAAGTCTCTCTTATTTTCTTGTACTTATACTTGGAATTCTCTGTGTAAACCTCTGTAACTTTTCTAGGTAGACGAATCACTGTGTACTTTCTCTCGTTTCTATCTGCTACCAATCTTGAGAAACTCATACATTCTCTCTTCACTGTTTCACGGACTGAGAGAACTAAATTTCTTTCGGCGAAAGTGCTGTTTTCACAGTGCTAAGTACTCCTAACTCTATCAACAATGTAGGTTTTACCAGTTTTCTTAGTCTCTCTTATTTTCTTGTACTTATACTTGGAATTCTCTGTGTAAACCTCTGTAACTTTTCTAGGTAGATGAATCACTGTGTACTTTCTCTCGTTTCTATCTGTTACCAATCTTCAGAAACTCATACGTTCTCTCTTCACTGTTTCACGGACTTAGAGAACTAAATTTCTTTCGGCGAAAGTGCTGTTTTCACAGTTCTAAGTACTCCCAACTCTATCAACAATGTAGGTTTTACCAGTTTTCTAAGTCTCTCTTATCTTCTTGTACTTATACTTGGAATTCTCTGTGTAAACTTCTGTAACTTTTCTAGGTAGATGAATCACTGTGTACTTTCTCTTGTTTCTATCTGTTACCAATCTTGAGAAATTCATACATTCTCTGTTCACTGTTTCCCAGTGTTAGAGAAGTAGATTTCTTTCTGCGAAAGTGCTGTTTCCACAGTGCTAAGTACTCCCAACTCTAACCACAATGTAGGTTTTACCAGTTTTCTAAGTCTCTCTTATTTTCTTGTACTTATACATGGAATTCTCTGTGTAAACTTCTTTAACATCTCTAGGTAGATGAATCACTGTGTACTTTCTCTTGTTTCTATCTGTTACCAATCTTGAGAAACTCATACATTCTCTGTTCACTGTTTCCCAGTGTTAGAGAAGTAGATTTCTTTCTGCGAAAGTGCTGTTTTCACAGTGCTAAGTACTCCCAACTCTATCCACAATGTAGGTTTCACCAGTTTTCTAAGTCTCTCTTATTTTCTTGTACTTATACTTGGAATTCTCTGTGTAAACCTCTGTAACTTTTCTAGGTAGATGAATCACTGTGTACTTTCTCTTGTTTCTATCTGTTACCAATCTTGAGAAACTCATACATTCTCTGTTCACTGTTTCCCAGTGTTAGAGAAGTAGATTTCTTTCTGCGAAAGTGCTGTTTTCACAGTGCTAAGTACTCCCAACTCTATCAGCAATGTAGGTTTTACCTGTTTTCTAAGTCTCTCTTATTTTCTTGTACTTATACTTGGAATTCTCTGTGTAAACTTCTGTAAGTTTTCTAGGTAGATGAATCACTGTGTACTTTCTCTTGTTTCTATCTGTTACCAATCTTGAGAAACTCATACATTCTCTGTTCTCTGTTACACGGACTTAGAGAACTAAATATCTTTCGGCGAAAGTGCTGTTTTCACAGTGCTAAGTACTCCCAACTCTATCAACAATGTAGGTTTTACCAGTTTTCTAAGTATGTCTTATTTTCTTGTACTTATACTTGGAATTCTCTGTGTAAACCTCTGTAACTTTTCTAGGTAGATAAATCACTGTGTACTTTCTCTTGTTTCTATCTGTTACCAATCTTGAGAAACTCATACATTCTCTGTTCACTGTTTCCCAGTCTTAGAGAAGTAGATTTCTTTCTGCGAAAGTGCTGTTTTCACAGTGCTAAGTACTCCCAACTCTATCAACAATGTAGGTTTTACCAGTTTTCTAAGTCTCTCTTATTTTCTTGTACTTATACTTGGAATTCTCTGTGTAAACCTCTGTAACTTTTCTAGGTAGATGAATCACTGTGTACTTTCTCTTCTTTCTATCTGTTACCAATCTTGAGAAACTCATACATTCTCTGTTCACTGTTTCCCAGTCTTAGAGAAGTAGATTTCTTTCTGCGAAAGTGCTGTTTTCACAGTGCTAAGTACTCCCAACTCTGTCAACAATGTAGGTTTTACCAGTTTTCTAACTCTCTCTTATTTTCTCTTACTTATACATGGAATTCTCTGTGTAAACCTCTGTAACTTTTCTATGTAGATGAATCACGGCGTACTTTCTCTTCTTTCTATCTGTTACCAATCTTGAGAAACTCACACATTCTCTGTTCACTGTTACACGGACTTAGAGAACTAAATTTCTTTTGGCGAAAGTGCTGTTTTCACAGTGCTAAGTACTCCCAACGCTATCCACAATGTAGGTTTTACCACTTTTCTAAGTCTCTCTTATTTTCTTGTACTTATACATGGAATTCTCTGTGTAAACTTCTGTAACTTCTCTAGGTAGATGAATCACTGTGTACTTTCTCTTGTTTCTATCTGTTACCAATCTTGAGAACCTGATACATTCTCTGTTCACTGTTTCACGGACTTAGAGAACTAAATTTCTTTCGGCGAAAGTACTGTTTTCACACTGCTAAGTACTCCCAACTGTATCAACAATGTAGATTTTACCCGTTTTCTAAGTCTCTCTTATTTTCTTGTACTTATACATGGAATTCCCTGTGTAAACCTCTGTAACTTTTCTATGTAGATGAATCACTGCGTAGTTTCTCTTCTTTCTATCTGTTACCAATCTTGAGAAACTCATACATTCTCTATTCACTGTTTCCCAGTGTTAGAGAAGTAGATTTCTCTCTGCGAAAGTGCTGTTTTCATAGTGCTAAGTACTCCCAACTCTATCCACAATGTAGGTTTTACCAGTTTTCTAAGTCTCTCTTATTTTCTTGTACTTATACTTGGAATTCTCTGTGTAAACCTCTGTACCTTTTCTGGGTAGATGAATCACTGTATACTTTCTCTTGTTTCTATCTGTTACCAATCTTGAGAAACTCATACATTCTCTGTTCACTGTTTCCCAGTCTTAGAGAAGTAGATTTCTTTCTGCGAAAGTGCTGTTTTCACAGAGCTAGGTACTCCCAACTCTATCAACAATGTAGGTTTTACCAGTTTTCTAACTCTCTCTTATTTTCTTGTACTTATACATGGAATTCTCTGTGTAAACCTCTGTAACTTTTCTATGTAGATGAATCACTGCGTACTTTCTCTTCTTTCTATTTGTTACCAATCTTGAGAAACTCACACATTTTCTGTTCACTGTTACACGGACTTAGAGAACTAAATTTCTTTTGGCGAAAGTGCTGTTTTCACAGTGCTAAGTACTCCCAACTCTATCCACAATGTAGGTTTTACCAGTTTTCTAAGTCTCTCTTATTTTCTTGTACTTATACATGGAATTCTCTGTGTAAACTTCTGTAACTTCTCTAGGTAGATGAATCACTGTGTACTTTCTCTTGTTTCTATCTGTTACCAATCTTGAGAAACTCATACATTCTCTGTTCACTGTTTCCCAGTGTTAGAGAAGTAGATTTCTTTCTGCGAAAGTGCTGTTTTCACAGTGCTAAGTACTCCCAACTCTATCAGCAATGTAGGTTTTACCTGTTTTCTAAGTCTCTCTTATTTTCTTGTACTTATACTTGGAATTCTCTGTGTAAACTTCTGTAAGTTTTCTAGGTAGATGAATCACTGTGTACTTTCTCTTGTTTCTATCTGTTACCAATCTTGAGAAACTCATACATTCTCTGTTCACTGTTTCCCAGTCTTAGAGAAGTAGATTTCTTTCTGCGAAAGTGCTGTTTTCACAGTGCTAAGTACTCCCAACTCTATCAACAATGTAGGTTTTACCAGTTTTCTAAGTCTCTCTTATTTTCTTGTACTTATACTTGGAATTCTCTGTGTAAACCTCTGTAACTTTTCTAGGTAGATGAATCACTGTGTACTTTCTCTTGTTTCTATCTGTTACCAATCTTGAGAAACTCATACATTCTCTGTTCACTGTTTCCCAGTCTTAGAGAAGTAGATTTCTTTCTGCGAAAGTGCTGTTTTCACAGTGCTAAGTACTCCCAACTCTGTCAACAATGTAGGTTTTACCAGTTTTCTAACTCTCTCTTATTTTCTCTTACTTATACATGGAATTCTCTGTGTAAACCTCTGTAACTTTTCTATGTAGATGAATCACGGCGTACTTTCTCTTCTTTCTATCTGTTACCAATCTTGAGAAACTCACACATTCTCTGTTCACTGTTACACGGACTTAGAGAACTAAATTTCTTTTGGCGAAAGTGCTGTTTTCACAGTGCTAAGTACTCCCAACGCTATCCACAATGTAGGTTTTACCACTTTTCTAAGTCTCTCTTATTTTCTTGTACTTATACATGGAATTCTCTGTGTAAACTTCTGTAACTTCTCTAGGTAGATGAATCACTGTGTACTTTCTCTTGTTTCTATCTGTTTCCAATCTTGAGAACCTGATACATTCTCTGTTCACTGTTTCACGGACTTAGAGAACTAAATTTCTTTCGGCGAAAGTACTGTTTTCACAGTGCTAAGTACTCCCAACTGTATCAACAATGTAGATTTTACCCGTTTTCTAAGTCTCTCTTATTTTCTTGTGCTTATACATGGAATTCCCTGTGTAAACCTCTGTAACTTTTCTATGTAGATGAATCACTGCGTACTTTCTCTTCTTTCTATCTGTTACCAATCTTGAGAAACTCATACATTCTCTATTCACTGTTTCCCAGTGTTAGAGAAGTAGATTTCTCTCTGCGAAAGTGCTGTTTTCATAGTGCTAAGTACTCCCAACTCTATCCACAATGTAGGTTTTACCAGTTTTCTAAGTCTCTCTTATTTTCTTGTACTTATACTTGGAATTCTCTGTGTAAACCTCTGTACCTTTTCTGGGTAGATGAATCACTGTATACTTTCTCTTGTTTCTATCTGTTACCAATCTTGAGAAACTCATACATTCTCTGTTCACTGTTTCCCAGTCTTAGAGAAGTAGATTTCTTTCTGCGAAAGTGCTGTTTTCACAGAGCTAGGTACTCCCAACTCTATCAACAATGTAGGTTTTACCAGTTTTCTAACTCTCTCTTATTTTCTTGTACTTATACATGGAATTCTCTGTGTAAACCTCTGTAACTTTTCTATGTAGATGAATCACTGCGTACTTTCTCTTCTTTCTATTTGTTACCAATCTTGAGAAACTCACACATTTTCTGTTCACTGTTACACGGACTTAGAGAACTAAATTTCTTTTGGCGAAAGTGCTGTTTTCACAGTGCTAAGTACTCCCAACTCTATCCACAATGTAGGTTTTACCAGTTTTCTAAGTCTCTCTTATTTTCTTGTACTTATACATGGAATTCTCTGTGTAAACTTCTGTAACTTCTCTAGGTAGATGAATCACTGTGTACTTTCTCTTGTTTCTATCTGTTACCAATCTTGAGAAACTCATACATTCTCTGTTCACTGTTTCCCAGTGTTAGAGAAGTAGATTTCTTTCTGCGAAAGTGCTGTTTTCACAGTGCTAAGTACTCCCAACTCTATCAGCAATGTAGGTTTTACCTGTTTTCTAAGTCTCTCTTATTTTCTTGTACTTATACTTGGAATTGTCTGTGTAAACTTCTGTAAGTTTTCTAGGTAGATGAATCACTGTGTACTTTCTCTTGTTTCTATCTGTTACCAATCTTGAGAAACTCATACATTCTCTGTTCTCTGTTACACGGACTTAGAGAACTAAATTTCTTTCGGCGAAAGTGCTGTTTTCACAGTGCTAAGTACTCCCAACTCTATCAACAATGTAGGTTTTACCAGTTTTCTAAGTATGTCTTATTTTCTTGTACTTATACTTGGAATTCTCTGTGTAAACCTCTGTAACTTTTCTAGGTAGATAAATCACTGTGTACTTTCTCTTGTTTCTATCTGTTACCAATCTTGAGAAACTCATACATTCTCTGTTCACTGTTTCCCAGTCTTAGAGAAGTAGATTTCTTTCTGCGAAAGTGCTGTTTTCACAGTGCTAAGTACTCCCAACTCTATCAACAATGTAGGTTTTACCAGTTTTCTAAGTCTCTCTTATTTTCTTGTACTTATACTTGGAATTCTCTGTGTAAACCTCTGTAACTTTTCTAGGTAGATGAATCACTGTGTACTTTCTCTTGTTTCTATCTGTTACCAATCTTGAGAAACTCATACATTCTCTGTTCACTGTTTCCCAGTGTTAGAGAAGCAGATTTCTTTCTGCGAAAGTGCTGTTTTCACAGTGCTAAGTACTCCCAACTCTGTCAACAATGTAGGTTTTACCAGTTTTCTAACTCTCTCTTATTTTCTCTTACTTATACATGGAATTCTCTGTGTAAACCTCTGTAACTTTTCTATGTAGATGAATCACGGCGTACTTTCTCTTCTTTCTATCTGTTACCAATCTTGAGAAACTCACACATTCTCTGTTCACTGTTACACGGACTTAGAGAACTAAATTTCTTTTGGCGAAAGTGCTGTTTTCACAGTGCTAAGTACTCCCAACGCTATCCACAATGTAGGTTTTACCAGTTTTCTAAGTCTCTCTTATTTTCTTGTACTTATACATGGAATTCTCTGTGTAAACTTCTGTAACTTCTCTAGGTAGATGAATCACTGTGTACTTTCTCTTGTTTCTATCTGTTACCAATCTTGAGAAACTCATACATTCTCTATTCACTGTTTCCCAGTGTTAGAGAAGTAGATTTCTCTCTGCGAAAGTGCTGTTTTCATAGTGCTAAGTACTCCCAACTCTATCCACAATGTAGGTTTTACCAGTTTTCTAAGTCTCTCTTATTTTCTTGTACTTATACTTGGAATTCTCTGTGTAAACCTCTGTACCTTTTCTGGGTAGATGAATCACTGTATACTTTCTCTTGTTTCTATCTGTTACCAATCTTGAGAAACTCATACATTCTCTGTTCACTGTTTCCCAGTCTTAGAGAAGTAGATTTCTTTCTGCGAAAGTGCTGTTTTCACAGAGCTAGGTACTCCCAACTCTATCAACAATGTAGGTTTTACCAGTTTTCTAACTCTCTCTTATTTTCTTGTACTTATACATGGAATTCTCTGTGTAAACCTCTGTAACTTTTCTATGTAGATGAATCACTGCGTACTTTCTCTTCTTTCTATTTGTTACCAATCTTGAGAAACTCACACATTTTCTGTTCACTGTTACACGGACTTAGAGAACTAAATTTCTTTTGGCGAAAGTGCTGTTTTCACAGTGCTAAGTACTCCCAACTCTATCCACAATGTAGGTTTTACCAGTTTTCTAAGTCTCTCTTATTTTCTTGTAGTTATACATGGAATTCTCTGTATAAACTTCTGTAACTTCTCTAGGTAGATGAATCACTGTGTACTTTCTCTTGTTTCTATCTGTTACCAATCTTGAGAAACTGATACACTGTCTGTTCACTGTTTCACGGACTTAGAGAACTAAATTTCTTTCGGCGAAAGTACTGTTTTCACAGTGCTAAGTACTCCCAACTCTATCAACAATGTAGGTTTTACCAGTTTTCTAAGTCTCTCTTATTTTCTTGTACTTATACATGGAATTCTCTGTGTAAACCTCTGTAACTTTTCTATGTAGATGAATCACGGCGTACTTTCTCTTCTTTCTATCTGTTACCAATCTTGGGAAACTCATACATTCTCTATTCACTGTTTCCCAGTGTTAGAGAAGTAGATTTCTTTCTGTGAAAGTGCTGTTTTCACAGTGCTAAGTACTCCCAACTCTATCAACAATGTAGGTTTTACCAGTTTTCTAAGTCTCTCTTATTTTCTTGTACTTATACTTGGAATTCTCTGTGTAAACCTCTGTACCTTTTCTGGGTAGATGAATCACTGTATACTTTCTCTTGTTTCTATCTGTTACCAATCTTGAGAAACTCATACATTCTCTGTTCACTGTTTCCCAGTCTTAGAGAAGTAGATTTCTTTCTGCGAAAGTGCTGTTTTCACAGTGCTAAGTACTCCCAACTCTATCCACAATGTAGGTTTTACCAGTTTTCTAACTCTCTCTTATTTTCTTGTACTTATACATGGAATTCTCTGTGTAAACCTCTGTAACTTTCTATGTAGATGAATCACGGCGTACTCTCTCTTCTTTCTATCTGTTACCAATCTTGAGAAACTCACACATTCTCTGTTCACTGTTACACGGACTTAGAGAACTAAATTTCTTTTGGCGAAAGTGCTGTTTTCACAGTGCTAAGTACTCCCAACTCTATCCACAATGTAGGTTTTACCAGTTTTCTAAGTCTCTCTTATTTTCTTGTACTTATACATGGAATTCTCTGTGTAAACTTCTGTAACTTCTCTAGGTAGATGAATCACTGTGTACTTTCTCTTGTTTCTATCTGTTACCAATCTTGAGAAACTCATACATTCTCTGTGCACTGTTTCCCAGTCTTAGAGAAGTAGATTTCTCTCTGGGAAAATGCTCTTTTCACAGTGCTAAGTACTCCCAACTCTATCCACAATGTAGGTCTTACCAGTTTTCTAAGTCACTCTTATTTTCTTTTACTTATACATGGAATTCTCTGTGTAAACTTCTGTAACTTCTCTAGGTAGATGAATCACTGTGTACTTTCTCTTGTTTCTATCTGTTACCAATCTTGAGAAACTCATACATTCTCTGTTCACTGTTTCCCAGTGTTAGAGAAGTAGATTTCTTTCTGCGAAAGTGCTGTTTTCACAGTGCTAAGTACTCCCAACTCTATCAACAATGTAGGTTTTACCAGTTTTCTAAGTCTCTCTTATTTTCTTGTACTTATACTTGGAATTCTCTGTGTAAACCACTGTAACTTTTCTGGGTAGATGAATCACTGTGTACTTTCTCTTGTTTCTATCTGTTACCAATCTTGAGAAACTCATGCATTCTGTGTTCACTGTTTCCCAGTCTTAGAGAAGTAGATTTCTTTCTGCGAAAGTGCTGTTTTCACAGTGCTAAGTACTCCCAACTCTATCAACAATGTAGGTTTCACCAGTTTTCTAACTCTCTCTTATTTTCTTGTACTTATACATGGAATTCTCTGTGTAAACCTCTGTAACTTTTCTATGTAGGTGAATCACGGCGTACTTTCTCTTCTTTCTATCTGTTACCAATCTTGAGAAACTCATACATTCTCTGTTCACTGTTTCCCAGTGTTAGAGAAGCAGATTTCTTTCTGCGAAAGTGCTGTTTTCACAGTGCTAAGTACTCCCAACTCTATCAACAATGTAGGTTTTACCAGTTTTCTAAGTCTCTCTTATTTTCTTGTACTTATACTTGGAATTCTCTGTGTAAACCTCTGTAACTTTTCTAGGTAGATGAATCACTGTGTACTTTCTCTTGTTTCTATCTGTTACCAATCTTGAGAAACTGATACATTCTCTGTTCACTGTTTCACGGACTTAGAGAACTAAATTTCTTTCGGCGAAAGTGCTGTTTTCACAGTGCTATGTACTCCCAACTCTATCCACAATGTAGGTTTTACCAGTTTTCTAAGTCTCTCTTATTTTCTTGTACTTATACTTGGAATTCTCTGAGTATAACTCTGTAACTGTTCTATGTAGATGAATCACTGCGTACCTTCTCTTCTGTCTATCTGTTACCAATCTTGAGAAACTCATACATTCTCTGTTCACTGTTTCCTAGTCTTAGAGAAGTAGATTTCTTTCTACGAAAGTGCTGTTTTCACAGTGTTAAGTACTCGCAACTCTATCCACAATGTAGGTTTTACCAGTTTTGTAAGTTTCTCTTACTTTCTTGTACTTATACATGGAATTCTCTGTGTAAACTTCTGTAACTTCTCTAGGTAGATGAATCACTGTGTACTTTCTCTTGTTTCTATCTGTGACCAATCTTGAGAAACTCATACATTCTCTGTTCACTGTTTCCCAGTCTTAGCGAAGTAGATTTCTTTCTGCGAAAGTGCTGTTTTCACAGTGCTAAGTACTCCCAACTCTATCAACAATGTAGGTTTTACCAGTTTTCTAAGTATGTCTTATTTTCTTGTACTTATACTTGGAATTCTCTGTGTAAACCTCTGTAACTTTTCTAGGTAGATGAATCACTGTGTACTTTCTCTTGTTTCTATCTGTTACCAATCTTGAGAAACTCATACATTCTCTGTTCACTGTTTCCCAGTCTTAGAGAAGTAGATTTCTTTCTGCGAAAGGGCTGTTTTCACAGTGCTAAGTATTCCCAACTCTATCAACAATGTATGTTTTACCAGTATTCTAACTCTCTCTTATTTTCTTGTACTTATACTTGGAATTCTCTGTGTAAACCTCTGTAACTTTTCTAGGTTGATGAATCACTGTGTACTTTCTCTTGTTTCTATCTGTTACCAATCTTGAGAAACTCATACATTCTCTCTTCACTGTTTCCCAGTCTTAGAGAAGTAGATTTCTTTCTGCGAAAGTGCTGTTTTCACAGTGCTAAGTACTCCCAACTCTATCCACAATGTAGGTTTTCCCAGTTTTCTAAGTTTCTCTTACTTTCTTGTACTTATACATGAAATTACCTGTGTAAACTTCTGTAACTTCTCTAGGTAGATGAATCACTGTGTACTTTCTCTTGTTTCTATCTGTTACCAATCTTGAGAAACTCATACATTCTCTATTCACTGTTTCACGGACTTAGAGAACTAAATTTCTTTCTCCGAAAGTGCTGTTTTCACAGTGCTAAGTACTCCCAACTCTATCAACAATGTAGGTTTTACCAGTTTTCTAAGTCTCTCTTATTTTCTTGTAATTATACTTGGAATTCTCTGTGTAAACCACTGTAACTTTTCTAGGTAGATGAATCACTGTGTACTTTCTCTTGTTTCTATCTGTTACCAATCTTGAGAAACTCACACATTCTCTGTTCACTGTTTCCCAGTCTTAGAGAAGTAGATTTCTTTCTGCGAAAGTGCTGTTTTCACAGTGCTAAGTACTCTCAACTCTATCAACAATGTAGGTTTTACCAGTTTTCCAACTCTCTCTTATTTTCTTGTACTTATACATGGAATTCTCTGTGTAAACCTCTGTAACTTTTCTATGTAGATGAATCACTGCGTACTTTCTCTTCTTTCTATCTGTTACCAATCTTGAGAAACTCACACATTCTCTGTTCACTGTTACACGGACTTAGGGAACTAAATTTCTTTTGGCGAAAGTGCTGTTTTCACAGTGCTAAGTACTCCCAACTCTGTCCACAATGTAGGTTTTACCAGTTTTCTAAGTCTCTCTTATTTTCTTGTACTTATACATGGAATTCTCTGTGTAAACTTCTGTAACTTCTCTAGGTAGATGAATCACTGTGTACTTTCTCTTGTTTCTATCTGTTACCAATCTTGAGAAACTCATACATTCTCTGTTCACTGTTTCCCAGTCTTAGAGAAGTAGATTTCTTTCTGCGAAAGTGCTGTTTTCACAGTGCTAAGTACTCCGAACTCTATCAACAATGTAGGTTTTACCAGTTTTCTAAGTATGTCTTATTTTCTTGTACTTATACTTGGAATTCTCTGTGTAAACTTCTGTAACTTTTCTAGGTAGATGAATCACTGTGTACTTTCTCTTGTTTCTATCTGTTACCAATCTTGAGAAACTCATACATTCTCTGTTCTCTGTTACACGGACTTAGAGAACTAAATTTCTTTCGGCGAAAGTGTTGTTTTCACAGTGCTAAGTACTCCCAACTCTATCCACAATGTATGTTTTCCCAGTTTTCTAAGTCTCTCTTATTTTCTTGTACTTATACTTGGAATTCTCTGTGTAAAATTCTGTAACTTCTCTAGGTAGATGAATCACTGTGTATTTTCTCTTGTTTCTATCTGTTACCAATCTTGAGAAACTCATACATTCTGTGTTCACTGTTTCCCAGTCTTAGAGAAGTAGATTTCTTTCTGCGAAAGTGCTGTTTTCACAGTGCTAAGTACTCCCAACTCTATCAACAATGTAGGTTTTCCCAGTTTTCTAAGGCTCTCATTTTCTTGTACTTATACTTGGAATTCTCTGTGTAAACCTCTGTAACTTTTCTAGGTAGATGAATCACTGTGTACTTTCTCTTGTTTCTATCTGTTACCAATCTTGAGAAACTCATACATTCTCTGTTCACTGTTTCACGGACTTAGAGAACTAAATTTCTTTCGGCGAAAGTACTGTTTTCACAGTGCTAAGTACTCCCAACTCTATCAACAATGTAGGTTTTACCCATTTTCTAAATCTCTCTTATTTTCTTGTACTTATACATGGAATTCTCTGTGTAAACCTCTGTAACTTTTCTAGGTAGATGAATCACTGCGTACTTTCTCTTCTTTCTATCTGTTACCAATCTTGAGAAACTCACACATTCTCTGTTCACTGTTTCCCAGTGTTAGAGAAGCAGATTTCTTTCTCCGAAAGTGCTGTTTTCACAGTGCTAAGTACTCCCAACTCTATCAACAATGTAGGTTTTACCAGTTTTCTAAGTCTCTCTTATTTTCTTGTACTTATACATGGAATTCTCTGAGTAAACCTCTGTAACTTTTTTATGTAGATGAATCACTGCGTAGCTTCTCTTCTTTCTATCTGTTACCAATCTTGAGAAACTCATACATTCTCTGTTCACTGTTTCCGAGTATTAGAGAAGTAGATTTCTTTCTAGGAAAGTGCTGTTTTCACAGTGCTAAGTACTCCCAACTCTATCCACAATGTAGGTTTTACCAGTTTTCTAAGTTTCTCTGACTTTCTTGTACTTATACATGGAATTCCCTGTGTAAACTTCTGTAACTTCTCTAGGTAGATGAATCACTGTGTACTTTCTCTTGTTTCTATCTGTTACCAATCTTGAGAAACTCATACATTCTCTGTGCACTGTTTCCCAGTCTTAGAGAAGTAGATTTCTTTCTGCGAAAGTGCTGTTTTCACAGTGCTAAGTACTCCCAACTCTATCAACAATGTAGGTTTTACCAGTTTTCTAAGTCTCTTTATTTGCTTGTACTTATACTTGGAATTCTCTGTGTAAACCTTTGTAACTTTTCTAGGTAGATGAATCACTGTGTACTTTCTCTTGTTTCTATCTGTTACCAATCTTGAGAAACTCATACATTCTCTGTTCACTGTTTCACGGACTAAGAGAACTAAATTTCTTTCGGCGAAAGTACTGTTTTCACAGTGCTAAGTACTCCCAACTCTATCAACAATGTAGGTTTTACCCGTTTTCTAAGTTTCTCTTATTTTCTTGTACTTATACATGGAATTCTCTGTGTAAACCTCTGTAACTTTTCTATGTAGATGAATCACTGCGTACTTTCTCTTCTTTCTATCTGTTACCAATCTTGAGAAACTCATACATTCTCTATTCACTGTTTCCCAGTGTTAGAGAAGTAGATTTCTTTCTGCGAAAGTGCTGTTTTCACAGTGCTAAGTACTCCCAACTCTATCAACAATGTAGGTTTTACCAGTTTTCTAAGTCTCTCTTATTTTCTTGTACTTATACTTGGAATTCTCTGTGTAAACCTCTGTAACTTTTCTAGGTAGATGAATCACTGTGTACTTTCTCTTGTTTCTATCTGTTACCAATCTTGAGAAACTGATACATTCTCTGTTCACTGTTTGACGGACTTAGAGAATTAAATTTCTTTCGGCGAAAGTGCTGTTTTCACAGTGCTAATTACTCCCAACTCTATCAACAATGTAGGTTTTACCAGTTTTCTAAGTCTCTCTTATTTTCTTGTACTTATACTTGGAATTCTCTGGGTAAACCACTGTAACTTTTCTAGGTAGATGAATCACTGTGTACTTTCTCTTGTTTCTATCTGTTACCAATCTTGAGAAACTCATACATTCTCTGTTCACTGTTTCCCACTCCTAGAGAAGTAGATTTCTTTCTGCGAAAGTGCTGTTTTCACAGTGCTAAGTACTCTCAACTCTATCAACAATGTAGGTTTTACCAGTTTTCCAACTCTCTCTTATTTTCTTGTACTTATACATGGAATTCTCTGTGTAAACCTCTGTAACTTTTCTATGTAGATGAATCACTGCGTACTTTCTCTTCTTTCTATCTGTTACCAATCTTGAGAAACTCACACATTCTCTGTTCACTGTTACACGGACTTAGGGAACTAAATTTCTTTTGGCGAAAGTGCTGTTTTCACAGTGCTAAGTACTCCCAACTCTGTCCACAATGTAGGTTTTACCAGTTTTCTAAGTCTCTCTTATTTTCTTGTACTTATACATGGAATTCTCTGTGTAAACTTCTGTAACTTCTCTAGGTAGATGAATCACTGTGTACTTTCTCTTGTTTCTATCTGTTACCAATCTTGAGAAACTCATACATTCTCTGTTCACTGTTTCCCAGTCTTAGAGAAGTAGATTTCTTTCTGCGAAAGTGCTGTTTTCACAGTGCTAAGTACTCCCAACTCTATCAACAATGTAGGTTTTACCAGTTTTCTAAGTATGTCTTATTTTCTTGTACTTATACTTGGAATTCTCTGTGTAAACTTCTGTAACTTTTCTAGGTAGATGAATCACTGTGTACTTTCTCTTGTTTCTATCTGTTACCAATCTTCAGAAACTCATACATTCTCTGTTCTCTGTTACACGGACTTAGAGAACTAAATTTCTTTCGGCGAAAGTGTTGTTTTCACAGTGCTAAGTACTCCCAACTCTATCCACAATGTATGTTTTCCCAGTTTTCTAAGTCTCTCTTATTTTCTTGTACTTATACTTGGAATTCTCTGTGTAAACTTCTGTAACTTCTCTAGGTAGATGAATCACTGTGTATTTTCTCTTGTTTCTATCTGTTACCAATCTTGAGAAACTCATACATTCTGTGTTCACTGTTTCCCAGTCTTAGAGAAGTAGATTTCTTTCTGCGAAAGTGCTGTTTTCACAGTGCTAAGTACTCCCAACTCTATCAACAATGTAGGTTTTCCCAGTTTTCTAAGGCTCTCATTTTCTTGTACTTATACTTGGAATTCTCTGTGTAAACCTCTGTAACTTTTCTAGGTAGATGAATCACTGTGTACTTTCTCTTGTTTCTATCTGTTACCAATCTTGAGAAACTCATACATTCTCTGTTCACTGTTTCACGGACTTAGAGAACTAAATTTCTTTCGGCGAAAGTACTGTTTTCACAGTGCTAAGTACTCCCAACTCTATCAACAATGTAGGTTTTACCCATTTTCTAAATCTCTCTTATTTTCTTGTACTTATACATGGAATTCTCTGTGTAAACCTCTGTAACTTTTCTAGGTAGATGAATCACTGCGTACTTTCTCTTCTTTCTATCTGTTACCAATCTTGAGAAACTCACACATTCTCTGTTCACTGTTTCCCAGTGTTAGAGAAGCAGATTTCTTTCTCCGAAAGTGCTGTTTTCACAGTGCTAAGTACTCCCAACTCTATCAACAATGTAGGTTTTACCAGTTTTCTAAGTCTCTCTTATTTTCTTGTACTTATACATGGAATTCTCTGAGTAAACCTCTGTAACTTTTTTATGTAGATGAATCACTGCGTAGCTTCTCTTCTTTCTATCTGTTACCAATCTTGAGAAACTCATACATTCTCTGTTCACTGTTTCCGAGTATTAGAGAAGTAGATTTCTTTCTAGGAAAGTGCTGTTTTCACAGTGCTAAGTACTCCCGACTCTATCCACAATGTAGGTTTTACCAGTTTTCTAAGTTTCTCTGACTTTCTTGTACTTATACATGGAATTCCCTGTGTAAACTTCTGTAACTTCTCTAGGTAGATGAATCACTGTGTACTTTCTCTTGTTTCTATCTGTTACCAATCTTGAGAAACTCATACATTCTCTGTGCACTGTTTCCCAGTCTAAGAGAAGTAGATTTCTTTCTGCGAAAGTGCTGTTTTCACAGTGCTAAGTACTCCCAACTCTATCAACAATGTAGGTTTTACCAGTTTTCTAAGTCTCTTTATTTTCTTGTACTTATACTTGGAATTCTCTGTGTAAACCTTTGTAACTTTTCTAGGTAGATGAATCACTGTGTACTTTCTCTTGTTTCTATCTGTTACCAATCTTGAGAAACTCATACATTCTCTGTTCACTGTTTCACGGACTAAGAGAACTAAATTTCTTTCGGCGAAAGTACTGTTTTCACAGTGCTAAGTACTCCCAACTCTATCAACAATGTAGGTTTTACCCGTTTTCTAAGTTTCTCTTATTTTCTTGTACTTATACATGGAATTCTCTGTGTAAACCTCTGTAACTTTTCTATGTAGATGAATCACTGCGTACTTTCTCTTCTTTCTATCTGTTACCAATCTTGAGAAACTCATACATTCTCTATTCACTGTTTCCCAGTGTTAGAGAAGTAGATTTCTTTCTGCGAAAGTGCTGTTTTCACAGTGCTAAGTACTCCCAACTCTATCAACAATGTAGGTTTTACCAGTTTTCTAAGTCTCTCTTATTTTCTTGTACTTATACTTGGAATTCTCTGTGTAAACCTCTGTAACTTTTCTAGGTAGATGAATCACTGTGTACTTTCTCTTGTTTCTATCTGTTACCAATCTTGAGAAACTGATACATTCTCTGTTCACTGTTTGACGGACTTAGAGAATTAAATTTCTTTCGGCGAAAGTGCTGTTTTCACAGTGCTAAGTACTCCCAACTCTATCAACAATGTAGGTTTTACCAGTTTTCTAAGTCTCTCTTATTTTCTTGTACTTATACTTGGAATTCTCTGGGTAAACCACTGTAACTTTTCTCGGTAGATGAATCACTGTGTACTTTCTCTTGTTTCTATCTGTCACCAATCTTGAGAAACTCATACATTCTCTGTTCACTGTTTCCCACTCCTAGAGAAGTAGATTTCTTTCTGCGAAAGTGCTGTTTTCACAGTGCTAAGTACTCTCAACTCTATCAACAATGTAGGTTTTACCAGTTTTCTAACTCTCTCTTATTTTCTTGTACTTATACATGGAATTCTCTGTGTAAACCTCTGTAACTTTTCTATGTAGATGAATCACTGCATACTTTCTCTTCTTTCTATCTGTTACCAATCTTGAGAAACTCACACATTCTCTGTTCACTGTTACACGGACTTAGGGAACTAAATTTCTTTTGGCGAAAGTGCTGTTTTCACAGTGCTAATTACTCCCAACTCTATCCACAATGTAGGTTTTACCAGTTTTCTAAGTCTCTCTTATTTTCTTGTACTTATACTTGGAATTCTCTGAGTAAACCTCTGTAACTTTTCTATGTAGATGAATCACTGCGTACCTTCTTTTCTTTCTATCTGTTACCAATCTTGAGAAACTCATACATTCTGTGTTCACTTTTTCCGAGTCTTAGAGAAGTAGATTTCTTTCTAGGAAAGTGCTGTTTTAACAGTGCTAAGTACTCCCAACTCTATCCACAATGTAGGTTTTCCCAGTTTTCTAAGTTTCTCTTACTTTCTTGTACTTATACATGGAATTACCTGTGTAAACTTCTGTAACTTCTCTAGGTAGATGAATCACTGTGTGCTTTCTCTTGTTTCTATCTGTTACCAATCTTGAGAAACTCATACATTCTCTGTTCACTGTTTCACGGACTTAGAGACTAAATGTCTTTCGGCGAAAGTACTGTTTTCACAGTGCTAAGTACTCCCAACTCTATCAACAATGTAGGTTTTACCCGTTTTCTAAGTCACTCTTATTTTCTTGTACTTATACATGGAATTCTCTGTTTAAACCTCTGTAACTTTTCTAGGTAGATGAATCACTGCGTACTTTCTCTTCTTTCTATCTGTTACCCATCTTGAGAAACTCATACATTCTCTGTTCACTGTTTCCAAGTCTTAGAGAAGTAGATTTCTTTCTAGGAAAGTGCTGTTTTCACAGTGCTAAGTACTCCCAACTCTATCCACAATGTAGTTTTTACCAGTTTTCTAAGTCTCTCTTATTTTCTTGTACTTATACTTGGAATTCTCTGTGTAAACCACTGTAACTTTTCTAGGTAGATGAATCACTGTGTACTTTCTCTTGTTTCTATCTGTTACCAATCTTGAGAAACTCATACATTCTCTGTTCACTGTTTCCCAGTCTTAGAGAAGTAGATTTCTTTCAGCGAAAGTGCTGTTTTCACAGTTCTAAGTACTCTCAACTCTATCAACAATGTAGGTTTTACCAGTTTTCTAACTCTCTCTTATTTTTTTGTACTTATACATGGAATTCTCTGTGTAAACCTCTGTAACTTTTCTATGTAGATGAATCACTGCGTACTTTCTCTTCTTTCTATCTGTTACCAATCTTGAGAAACTCACACATTCTCTGTTCACTGTTACACGGACTTAGGGAACTAAATTTCTTTTGGCGAAAGTGCTGTTTTCACAGTGCTAAGTACTCCCAGCTCTATCCACAATGTAGGTTTTACCAGTTTTCTAAGTCTCTCTTATTTTCTTGTACTTATACATGGAATTCTCTGTGTAAACTTCTATAACTTCTCTAGGTAGATGAATCACTGTGTACTTTCTCTTGTTTCTATCTGTTACCAATCTTGAGAAACTCATACATTCTCTGTTCACTGTTACCCAGTGTTAGAGAAGCAGATTTCTTTCTGCGAAAGTGCTGTTATCACAGTGCTAAGTACTCCCAACTCTATCAACAATGTAGGTTTTACCAGTTTTCTAAGTATGTCTTATTTTCTTGTACTTATACTTGGAATTCTCTGTGTAAACTTCTGTAACTTTTCTAGGTAGATGAATCACTGTGTACTTTCTCTTGTTTCTATCTGTTACCAATCTTGAGAAACTCATACATTCTCTGTTCTCTGTTACACGGACTTAGAGAACTAAATTTCTTTCGGCGAAAGTGCTGTTTTCACAGTGCTAAGTACTCCCAACTCTATCCACAATGTAGATTTTACCAGTTTTCTAAGTCTCTCATTTTCTTGTACTTCTACTTGGAATTCTCTGTGTAAACCTCTGTAACTTTTCTAGGTAGATGAATCACTGTGTACTTTCTCTTGTTTCTATCTGTTACCAATCTTGAGAAACTCATACATTCTCTGTTCACTGTTTCACGGACTTAGAGAACTAAATTTCTTTCGGCGAAAGTACTGTTTTCACAGTGCTATGTACTCCCAACTCTATCAACAATGTAGGTTTTACCCGTTTTCTAAGTCTCTCTTGTTTTCTTGTACTTATACATGGAATTCTCTGTGTAAACCTCTGTAACTTTTCTATGTAGATGAATCACTGCGTAGCTTCTCTTCTTTTCTATCTGTTACGAATCTTGAGAAACTCATACATTCTCTGTTCACTGTTTCCGAGTCTTAGAGAAGTAGATTTCTTTCTAGGAAAGTGCTGTTTTCACAGTGCTAAGTACTCCCAACTCTATCCACAATGTAGGTTTTACCAGTTTTCTAAGTTTCTCTTACTTTCTTGTACTTATACATGGAATTCCCTGTGTAAACTTCTGTAACTTCTCTAGGTAGATGAATCACTGTGTACTTTCTCTTGTTTCTATCTGTTACCAATCTTGAGAAACTCATACATTCTCTGTGCACTGTTTCCCAGTCTTAGAGAAGTAGATTTCTCTCTGGGAAAATGCTCTTTTCACAGTGCTAAGTACTCCCAACTCTATCCACAATGTAGGTTTTACCAGTTTTCTAAGTCACTCTTATTTTCTTTTACTTATACATGGAATTCTCTGTGTAAACTTCTGTAACTTCTCTAGGTAGATGAATCACTGTGTACTTTCTCTTGTTTCTATCTGTTACCAATCTTGAGAAACTCATACATTCTCTGTTCACTGTTTCCCAGTGTTAGAGAAGTAGATTTCTTTCTGCGAAAGTGCTGTTTTCACAGTGCTAAGTACTCCCAACTCTATCAACAATGTAGGTTTTACCAGTTTTCTAAGTCTCTCTTATTTTCTTGTACTTATACTTGGAATTCTCTGTGTAAACCTCTGTAACTTTTCTGGGTAGATGAATCACTGTGTACTTTCTCTTGTTTCTATCTGTTACCAATGTTGAGAAACTCATACATTCTCTGTTCACTGTTTCCCAGTCTTAGAGAAGTAGATTTCTTTCTGCGAAAGTGCTGTTTTCACAGTGCTAAGTACTCCCAACTCTATCAACAATGTAGGTTTTACCAGTTTTCTAAGTATGTCTTATTTTCTTGTACTTATACTTGGAATTCTCTGTGTAAACTTCTGTAACTTTTCTAGGTAGATGAATCACTGTGTACTTTCTCTTGTTTCTATCTGTTACCAATCTTGAGAAACTCATACATTCTCTGTTCTCTGTTACACGGACTTAGAGAACTAAATTTCTTTCGGCGAAAGTGCTGTTTTCACAGTGCTAAGTACTCCCAACTCTATCCACAATGTAGATTTTACCAGTTTTCTAAGTCTCTCATTTTCTTGTACTTCTACTTGGAATTCTCTGTGTAAACCTCTGTAACTTTTCTAGGTAGATGAATCACTGTGTACTTTCTCTTGTTTCTATCTGTTACCAATCTTGAGAAACTCATACATTCTCTGTTCACTGTTTCACGGACTTAGAGAACTAAATTTCTTTCGGCGAAAGTACTGTTTTCACAGTGCTAAGTACTCCCAACTCTATCAACAATGTAGGTTTTACCCATTTTCTAAGTCTCTCTTGTTTTCTTGTACTTATACATGGAATTCTCTGTGTAAACCTCTGTAACTTTTCTAGGTAGATGAATCACTGCGTACTTTCTCTTCTTTCTATCTGTTACCAATCTTGAGAAACTCATACATTCTCTATTCACTGTTTCCCAGTGTTAGAGAAGCAGATTTCTTTCTCCGAAAGTGCTATTTTCACAGTGCTAAGTACACCCAACTCTATCAACAATTTAGGTTTTACCAGTTTTCTAAGTCTCTCTTATTTTCTTGTACTTATACATGGAATTCTCTGAGTAAACCTCTGTAACTTTTCTATGTAGATGAATCACTGCGTAGCTTCTCTTCTTTTCTATCTGTTACCAATCTTGAGAAACTCATACATTCTCTGTTCACTGTTTCCGAGTCTTAGAGAAGTAGATTTCTTTCTAGGAAAGTGCTGTTTTCACAGTGCTAAGTACTCCCAACTCTATCCACAATGTAGGTTTTACCAGTTTTCTAAGTTTCTCTTACTTTCTTGTACTTATACATGGAATTCCCTGTGTAAACTTCTGTAACTTCTCTAGGTAGATGAATTACTGTGTACTTTCTCTTGTTTCTATCTGTTACCAATCTTGAGAAACTCATACATTCTCTGTGCACTGTTTCCCAGTCTTAGAGAAGTAGATTTCTCTCTGGGAAAATGCTCTTTTCACAGTGCTAAGTACTCCCAACTCTATCCACAATGTAGGTTTTACCAGTTTTCGAAGTCACTCTTATTTTCTTTTACTTATACATGGAATTCTCTGTGTAAACTTCTGTAACTTCTCTAGGTAGATGAATCACTGTGTACTTTCTCTTGTTTCTATCTGTTACCAATCTTGAGAAACTCATACATTCTCTGTTCACTGTTTCCCAGTGTTAGAGAAGTAGATTTCTTTCTGCGAAAGTGCTGTTTTCACAGTGCTAAGTACTCCCAACTCTATCAACAATGTAGGTTTTACCAGTTTTCTAAGTCTCTCTTATTTTCTTGTACTTATACTTGGAATTCTCTGTGTAAACCTCTGTAACTTTTCTGGGTAGATGAATCACTGTGTACTTTCTCTTGTTTCTAACTGTTATCAATGTTGAGAAACTCATGCATTCTCTGTTCACTGTTTCCCAGTCTTAGAGAAGTAGATTTCTTTCTGCGAAAGTGCTGTTTTCACAGTGCTAAGTACTCCCCACTCTATCAACAATGTAGGTTTTACCAGTTTTCTAACTCTCTCTTATTTTCTTGTACTTATACATGGAATTCTCTGTGTAAACCTCTGTAACTTTTCTATGTAGGTGAATCACGGCGTACTTTCTCTTGTTTCTATCTGTTACCAATCTTGAGAAACTCATACATTCTCTGTTCACTGTTTCCCAGTCTTAGAGAAGTAGATTTCTTTCTGCGAAAGTGCTGTTTTCACAGTGCTAAGTACTCCCAACTCTATCAACAATGTAGGTTTTACCAGTTTTCTAAGTATGTCTTATTTTCTTGTACTTATACTTGGAATTCTCTGTGTAAACTTCTGTAACTTTTCTAGGTAGATGAATCACTGTGTACTTTCTCTTGTTTCTATCTGTTACCAATCTTGAGAAACTCATACATTCTCTGTTCTCTGTTACACGGACTTAGAGAACTAAATTTCTTTCGGCGAAAGTGTTGTTTTCACAGTGCTAAGTACTCCCAACTCTATCCACAATGTATGTTTTCCCAGTTTTCTAAGTCTCTCTTATTTTCTTGTACTTATACTTGGAATTCTCTGTGTAAACTTCTGTAACTTCTCTAGGTAGATGAATCACTGTGTATTTTCTCTTGTTTCTATCTGTTACCAATCTTGAGAAACTCATACATTCTGTGTTCACTGTTTCCCAGTCTTAGAGAAGTAGATTTCTTTCTGCGAAAGTGCTGTTTTCACAGTGCTAAGTACTCCCAACTCTATCCACAATGTAGGTTTTCCCAGTTTTCTAAGGCTCTCATTTTCTTGTACTTATACTTGGAATTCTCTGTGTAAACCTCTGTAACTTTTCTAGGTAGATGAATCACTGTGTACTTTCTCTTGTTTCTATCTGTTACCAATCTTGAGAAACTCATACATTCTCTGTTCTCTGTTACACGGACTTAGAGAACTAAATTTCTTTCGGCGAAAGTACTGTTTTCACAGTGCTAAGTACTCCCAACTCTATCAACAATGTAGGTTTTACCCATTTTCTAAATCTCTCTTATTTTCTTGTACTTATACTTGGAATTCTCTGTGTAAACCTCTGTAACTTTTCTAGGTAGATGAATCACTGCGTACGTTCTCTTCTTTCTATCTGTTACCAATCTTGAGAAACTCACACATTCTCTGTTCACTGTTTCCCAGTGTTAGAGAAGCAGATTTCTTTCTCCGAAAGTGCTGTTTTCACAGTGCTAAGTACTCCCAACTCTATCAACAATGTAGGTTTTACCAGTTTTCTAAGTCTCTCTTTTTTTCTTGTACTTATACATGGAATTCTCTGAGTAAACCTCTGTAACTTTTTTATGTAGGTGAATCACTGCGTAGCTTCTCTTCTTTCTATCTGTTACCAATCTTGAGAAACTCATACATTCTCTGTTCACTGTTTCCGAGTATTAGAGAAGTAGATTTCTTTCTAGGAAAGTGCTGTTTTCACAGTGCTAAGTACTCCCAACTCTATCCACAATGTAGGTTTTACCAGTTTTCTAAGTCTCTCTTATTTTCTTGTACTTATACTTGGAATTCTCTGTGTAAACCTCTGTAACTTTTCTGGGTAGATGAATCACTGTGTACTTTCTCTTGTTTCTATCTGTTACCAATGTTGAGAAACTCATACATTCTCTGTTCACTGTTTCCCAGTCTTAGAGAAGTAGATTTCTTTCTGCGAAAGTGCTGTTTTCACAGTGCTAAGTACTCCCAACTCTATCAACAATGTAGGTTTTACCAGTTTTCTAAGTATGTCTTATTTTCTTGTACTTATACTTGGAATTCTCTGTGTAAACTTCTGTAACTTTTCTAGGTAGATGAATCACTGTGTACTTTCTCTTGTTTCTATCTGTTACCAATCTTGAGAAACTCATACATTCTCTGTTCTCTGTTACACGGACTTAGAGAACTAAATTTCTATCGGCGAAAGTGCTGTTTTCACAGTGCTAAGTACTCCCAACTCTATCCACAATGTAGATTTTACCAGTTTTCTAAGTCTCTCATTTTCTTGTACTTCTACTTGGAATTCTCTGTGTAAACCTCTGTAACTTTTCTAGGTAGATGAATCACTGTGTACTTTCTCTTGTTTCTATCTGTTACCAATCTTGAGAAACTCATACATTCTCTGTTCACTGTTTCACGGACTTAGAGAACTAAATTTCTTTCGGCGAAAGTACTGTTTTCACAGTGCTAAGTACTCCCAACTCTATCAACAATGTAGGTTTTACCCATTTTCTAAGTCTCTCTTGTTTTCTTGTACTTATACATGGAATTCTCTGTGTAAACCTCTGTAACTTTTCTAGGTAGATGAATCACTGCGTACTTTCTCTTCTTTCTATCTGTTACCAATCTTGAGAAACTCATACATTCTCTATTCACTGTTTCCCAGTGTTAGAGAAGCAGATTTCTTTCTCCGAAAGTGCTATTTTCACAGTGCTAAGTACTCCCAACTCTATCAACAATTTAGGTTTTACCAGTTTTCTAAGTCTCTCTTATTTTCTTGTACTTATACATGGAATTCTCTGAGTAAACCTCTGTAACTTTTCTATGTAGATGAATCACTGCGTAGCTTCTCTTCTTTTCTATCTGTTA
This sequence comes from Heterohyrax brucei, assembly GCA_028571685.1. Classification (NCBI taxonomy): domain Eukaryota; kingdom Metazoa; phylum Chordata; class Mammalia; order Hyracoidea; family Procaviidae; genus Heterohyrax; species Heterohyrax brucei. The sequence continues at coordinate 113,248,289 of CM053148.1, forward strand.
CCAATCTTGAGAAACTCATACATTCTCTGTTCACTGTTTCCGAGTCTTAGAGAAGTAGATTTCTTTCTAGGAAAGTGCTGTTTTCACAGTGCTAAGTACTCCCAACTCTATCCACAATGTAGGTTTTACCAGTTTTCTAAGTTTCTCTTACTTTCTTGTACTTATACATGGAATTCCCTGTGTAAACTTCTGTAACTTCTCTAGGTAGATGAATCACTGTGTACTTTCTCTTGTTTCTATCTGTTACCAATCTTGAGAAACTCATACATTCTCTGTGCACTGTTTCCCAGTCTTAGAGAAGTAGATTTCTCTCTGGGAAAATGCTCTTTTCACAGTGCTAAGTACTCCCAACTCTATCCACAATGTAGGTTTTACCAGTTTTCGAAGTCACTCTTATTTTCTTTTACTTATACATGGAATTCTCTGTGTAAACTTCTGTAACTTCTCTAGGTAGATGAATCACTGTGTACTTTCTCTTGTTTCTATCTGTTACCAATCTTGAGAAACTCATACATTCTCTGTTCACTGTTTCCCAGTGTTAGAGAAGTAGATTTCTTTCTGCGAAAGTGCTGTTTTCACAGTGCTAAGTACTCCCAACTCTATCAACAATGTAGGTTTTACCAGTTTTCTAAGTCTCTCTTATTTTCTTGTACTTATACTTGGAATTCTCTGTGTAAACCTCTGTAACTTTTCTGGGTAGATGAATCACTGTGTACTTTCTCTTGTTTCTAACTGTTACCAATGTTGAGAAACTCATGCATTCTCTGTTCACTGTTTCCCAGTCTTAGAGAAGTAGATTTCTTTCTGCGAAAGTGCTGTTTTCACAGTGCTAAGTACTCCCCACTCTATCAACAATGTAGGTTTTACCAGTTTTCTAACTCTCTCTTATTTTCTTGTACTTATACATGGAATTCTCTGTGTAAACCTCTGTAACTTTTCTATGTAGGTGAATCACGGCGTACTTTCTCTTGTTTCTATCTGTTACCAATCTTGAGAAACTCATACATTCTCTGTTCACTGTTTCCCAGTCTTAGAGAAGTAGATTTCTTTCTGCGAAAGTGCTGTTTTCACAGTGCTAAGTACTCCCAACTCTATCAACAATGTAGGTTTTACCAGTTTTCTAAGTATGTCTTATTTTCTTGTACTTATACTTGGAATTCTCTGTGTAAACTTCTGTAACTTTTCTAGGTAGATGAATCACTGTGTACTTTCTCTTGTTTCTATCTGTTACCAATCTTGAGAAACTCATACATTCTCTGTTCTCTGTTACACGGACTTAGAGAACTAAATTTCTTTCGGCGAAAGTGTTGTTTTCACAGTGCTAAGTACTCCCAACTCTATCCACAATGTATGTTTTCCCAGTTTTCTAAGTCTCTCTTATTTTCTTGTACTTATACTTGGAATTCTCTGTGTAAACTTCTGTAACTTCTCTAGGTAGATGAATCACTGTGTATTTTCTCTTGTTTCTATCTGTTACCAATCTTGAGAAACTCATACATTCTGTGTTCACTGTTTCCCAGTCTTAGAGAAGTAGATTTCTTTCTGCGAAAGTGCTGTTTTCACAGTGCTAAGTACTCCCAACTCTATCAACAATGTAGGTTTTCCCAGTTTTCTAAGGCTCTCATTTTCTTGTACTTATACTTGGAATTCTCTGTGTAAACCTCTGTAACTTTTCTAGGTAGATGAATCACTGTGTACTTTCTCTTGTTTCTATCTGTTACCAATCTTGAGAAACTCATACATTCTCTGTTCTCTGTTACACGGACTTAGAGAACTAAATTTCTTTCGGCGAAAGTACTGTTTTCACAGTGCTAAGTACTCCCAACTCTATCAACAATGTAGGTTTTACCCATTTTCTAAATCTCTCTTATTTTCTTGTACTTATACATGGAATTCTCTGTGTAAACCTCTGTAACTTTTCTAGGTAGATGAATCACTGCGTACGTTCTCTTCTTTCTATCTGTTACCAATCTTGAGAAACTCACACATTCTCTGTTCACTGTTTCCCAGTGTTAGAGAAGCAGATTTCTTTCTCCGAAAGTGCTGTTTTCACAGTGCTAAGTACTCCCAACTCTATCAACAATGTAGGTTTTACCAGTTTTCTAAGTCTCTCTTTTTTTCTTGTACTTATACATGGAATTCTCTGAGTAAACCTCTGTAACTTTTTTATGTAGGTGAATCACTGCGTAGCTTCTCTTCTTTCTATCTGTTACCAATCTTGAGAAACTCATACATTCTCTGTTCACTGTTTCCGAGTATTAGAGAAGTAGATTTCTTTCTAGGAAAGTGCTGTTTTCACAGTGCTAAGTACTCCCAACTCTATCCACAATGTAGGTTTTACCAGTTTTCTAAGTTTCTCTGACTTTCTTGTACTTATACATGGAATTCCCTGTGTAAACTTCTGTAACTTCTCTAGGTAGATGAATCACTGTGTACTTTCTCATGTTTCTATCTGTTACCAATCTTGAGAAACTCATACATTCTCTGTGCACTGCTTCCCAGTCTTAGAGAAGTAGATTTGTCTCTGGGAAAATGCTCTTTTCACAGTGCTAAGTACTCCCAACTCTATCCACAATGTAGGTTTTACCAGTTTTCTAAGTCTCTCTTATTTTCTTTTACTTATACATGGAATTCTCTGTGTAAATTTCTGTAACTTCTCTAGGTAGATGAATCACTGTGTACTATCTCTTGTTTCTATCTGTTACCAATCTTGAGAAACTCATACATTCTCTGTTCACTGTTTCCCAGTGTTAGAGAACTAGATTTCTTTCTGCGAAAGTGCTGTTTTCCCAGTGCTAAGTACTCCAAACTCTATCTACAATGTAGGTTTTACCAGTTTTCTAAGTCTCTTTTATTTTCTTGTACTTATACTTGGAATTCTCTGTGTAAACTTCTGTAACTTCTCTAGGTAGATGAATCACTGTGCACTTTCTCTTGTTTCTATCTGTTACCAATCTTGAGAAACTCATACATTCTCTGTTCACTGTTTCCCAGTCTTAGAGAAGTAGATTTCTTTCTGCGAAAGTGCGGTTTTCACAGTGCTAAGTACTCCCAACTCTATCAACAATGTAGGTTTTACCAGTTTTCTAAGTCTCTTTATTTTCTTGTACTTATACTTGGAATTCTCTGTGTAAACCTTTGTAACTTTTCTAGGTAGATGAATCACTGTGTACTTTCTCTTGTTTCTATCTGTTACCAATCTTGAGAAACTCATACATTCTCTGTTCACTGTTTCACGGACTAAGAGAACTAAATTTCTTTCGGCGAAAGTACTGTTTTCACAGTGCTAAGTACTCCCAACTCTATCAACAATGTAGGTTTTACCCGTTTTCTAAGTTTCTCTTATTTTCTTGTACTTATACATGGAATTCTCTGTGTAAACCTCTGTAACTTTTCTATGTAGATGAATCACTGCGTACTTTCTCTTCTTTCTATCTGTTACCAATCTTGAGAAACTCATACATTCTATTCACTGTTTCCCAGTGTTAGAGAAGTAGATTTCTTTCTGAGGAAGTGCTGTTTTCACAGTGCTAAGTACTCCCAACTCTATCAACAATGTAGGTTTTACCAGTTTTCTAAGTCTCTCTTATTTACTTGTACTTATACTTGGAATTCTCTGTGTAGACCTCTGTAACTTTTCTAGGTAGATGAATCACTGTGTACTTTCTCTTGTTTCTATCTGTTACCAATCTTGAGAAACTGATACATTCTCTGTTCACTGTTTGACGGACTTAGAGAATTAAATTTCTTTCGGCGAAAGTGCTGTTTTCACAGTGCTAAGTACTCCCAACTCTATCAACAATGTAGGTTTTACCAGTTTTCTAAGTCTCTCTTATTTACTTGTACTTATACTTGGAATTCTCTGGGTAAACCACTGTAACTTTTCTAGGTAGATGAATCACTGTGTACTTTCTCTTGTTTCTATCTGTTACCAATCTTGAGAAACTCATACATTCTCTGTTCACTGTTTCCCACTCCTAGAGAAGTAGATTTCTTTCTGCGAAAGTGCTGTTTTCACAGTGCTAAGTACTCTCAACTCTATCAACAATGTAGGTTTTACCAGTTTTCTAACTCTCTCTTATTTTCTTGTACTTATACATGGAATTCTCTGTGTAAACCTCTGTAACTTTTCTATGTAGATGAATCACTGCGTACTCTCTCTTCTTTCTATCTGTTACCAATCTTGAGAAACTCACACATTCTCTGTTCACTGTTACACGGACTTAGGGAACTAAATTTCTTTTGGCGAAAGTGCTGTTTTCACAGTGCTAATTACTCCCAACTCTATCCACAATGTAGGTTTTACCAGTTTTCTAAGTCTCTCTTATTTTCTTGTACTTATACTTGGAATTCTCTGAGTAAACCTCTGTAACTTTTCTATGTAGATGAATCACTGCGTACCTTCTTTTCTTTCTATCTGTTACCAATCTTGAGAAACTCATACATTCTGTGTTGACTTTTTCCGAGTCTTAGAGAAGTAGATTTCTTTCTAGGAAAGTGCTGTTTTCACAGTGCTAAGTACTCCCAACTCTATCCACAATGTAGGTTTTCCCAGTTTTCTAAGTTTCTCTTACTTTCTTGTACTTATACATGGAATTACCTGTGTAAACTTCTGTAACTTCTCTAGGTAGATGAATCACTGTGTGCTTTCTCTTGTTTCTATCTGTTACCAATCTTGAGAAACTCATACATTCTATTCACTGTTTCCCAGTGTTAGAGAAGTAGATTTCTTTCTGAGAAAGTGCTGTTTTCACAGTGCTAAGTACTCCGAACTCTATCAACAATGTAGGTTTTACCAGTTTTCTAAGTCTCTCTTATTTTCTTGTACTTATACTTGGAATTCTCTGTGTAAACCTCTGTAACTTTTCTAGGTAGATGAATCACTGCGTACTTTCTCTTCTTTCTATCTGTTACCCATCTTGAGAAACTCATACATTCTCTGTTCACTGTTTCCGAGTCTTAGAGAAGTAGATTTCTTTCTAGGAAAGTGCTGTTTTCACAGTGCTAAGTACTCCCAACTCTATCCACAATGTAGGTTTTACCAGTTTTCTAAGTCTCTCTTATTTTCTTGTACTTATACTTGGAATTCTCTGTGTAAACCACTGTAACTTTTCTAGGTAGATGAATCACTGTGTACTTTCTCTTGTTTCTATCTGTTACCAATCTTGAGAAACTCATACATTCTCTGTTCACTGTTTCCCAGTCTTAGAGAAGTAGATTTCTTTCAGCGAAAGTGCTGTTTTCACAGTTCTAAGTACTCTCAACTCTATCAACAATGTAGGTTTTACCAGTTTTCTAACTCTCTCTTATTTCTCGTACTTATACATGGAATTCTCTGTGTAAACCTCTGTAACTTTTCTATGTAGATGAATCACTGCGTACTTTCTCTTCTTTCTATCTGTTACCAATCTTGAGAAACTCACACATTCTCTGTTCACTGTTACACGGACTTAGGGAACTAAATTTCTTTTGGCGAAAGTGCTGTTTTCACAGTGCTAAGTACTCCCAACTCTATCCACAATGTAGGTTTTACCAGTTTTCTAAGTCTCTCTTATTTTCTTGTACTTATACATGGAATTCTCTGTGTAAACTTCTATAACTTCTCTAGGTAGATGAATCACTGTGTACTTTCTCTTGTTTCTATCTGTTACCAATCTTGAGAAACTCATACATTCTCTGTTCACTGTTTCCCAGTGTTAGAGAAGTAGATTTCTTTCTGCGAAAGTGCTGTTATCACAGTGCTAATTACTCCCAACTCTATCAACAATGTAGGTTTTACCAGTTTTCTAAGTATGTCTTATTTTCTTGTACTTATACTTGGAATTCTCTGTGTAAACTTCTGTAACTTTTCTAGGTAGATGAATCACTGTGTACTTTCTCTTGTTTCTATCTGTTACCAATCTTGAGAAACTCATACATTCTTTGTTCTCTGTTACACGGACTTAGACAACTAAATTTCTTTCGGCGAAAGTGCTGTTTTCACAGTGCTAAGTACTCCCAACTCTATCCACAATGTAGATTTTACCAGTTTTCTAAGTCTCTCATTTTCTTGTACTTCTACTTGGAATTCTCTGTGTAAACCTCTGTAACTTTTCTAGGTAGATGAATCACTGTGTACTTTCTCTTGTTTCTATCTGTTACCAATCTTGAGAAACTCATTCATTCTCTCTTCACTGTTTCACGGACTTAGAGAACTAAATTTCTTTCGGCGAAAGTACTGTTTTCACAGTGCTAAGTACTCCCAACTCTATCAACAATGTAGGTTTTACCCATTTTCTAAGTCTCTCTTGTTTTCTTGTACTTATACATGGAATTCTCTGTGTAAACCTCTGTAACTTTTCTAGGTAGATGAATCACTGCGTAATTTCTCTTCTTTCTATCTGTTACCAATCTTGAGAAACTCATACATTCTCTATTCACTGTTTCCCAGTGTTAGAGAAGCAGATTACTTTCTCCGAAAGTGCTATTTTCACAGTGCTAAGTACTCCCAACTCTATCAACAATTTAGGTTTTACCAGTTTTCTAAGTCTCTCTTATTTTCTTGTACTTATACATGGAATTCTCTGAGTAAACCTCTGTAACTTTTCTATGTAGATGAATCACTGCGTAGCTTCTCTTCTTTTCTATCTGTTACCAATCTTGAGAAACTCATACATTCTCTGTTCACTGTTTCCGAGTCTTAGAGAAGTAGATTTCTTTCTAGGAAAGTGCTGTTTTCACAGTGCTAAGTACTCCCAACTCTATCCACAATGTAGGTTTTACCAGTTTTCTAAGTTTCTCTTACTTTCTTGTACTTATACATGGAATTCCCTGTGTAAACTTCTGTAACTTCTCTACGTAGATGAATCACTGTGTACTTTCTCTTGTTTCTATCTGTTACCAATCTTGAGAAACTCATACATTCTCTGTGCACTGTTTCCCAGTCTTAGAGAAGTAGATTTCTCTCTGGGAAAATGCTCTTTTCACAGTGCTAAGTACTCCCAACTCTATCCACAATGTAGGTTTTACCAGTTTTCTAAGTCACTCTTATTTTCTTTTACTTATACATGGAATTCTCTGTGTAAACTTCTGTAACTTCTCTAGGTAGATGAATCACTGTGTACTTTCTCTTGTTTCTATCTGTTACCAATCTTGAGAAACTCATACATTCTCTGTTCACTGTTTCCCAGTGTTAGAGAAGTAGATTTCTTTCTGCGAAAGTGCTGTTTTCACAGTGCTAAGTACTCCCAACTCTATCAACAATGTAGGTTTTACCAGTTTTCTAAGTCTCTCTTATTTTCTTGTACTTATACTTGGAATTCTCTGTGTAAACCTCTGTAACTTTTCTGGGTAGATGAATCACTGTGTACTTTCTCTTGTTTCTATCTGTTACCAATGTTGAGAAACTCATACATTCTCTGTTCACTGTTTCCCAGTCTTAGAGAAGTAGATTTCTTTCTGCGAAAGTGCTGTTTTCACAGTGCTAAGTACTCCCAACTCTATCAACAATGTAGGTTTTACCAGTTTTCTAACTCTCTCTTATTTTCTTGTACTTATACATGGAATTCTCTGTGTAAACCTCTGTAACTTTTCTATGTAGGTGAATCACGGCGTACTTTCTCTTCTTTCTATCTGTTACCAATCTTGAGAAACTCATACATTCTCTGTTCACTGTTTCCCAGTGTTAGAGAAGCAGATTTCTTTCTGCGAAAGTGCTGTTTTCACAGTGCTAAGTACTCCCAACTCTATCAACAATGTAGGTTTTACCAGTTTTCTAAGTATGTCTTATTTTCTTGTACTTATACTTGGAATTCTCTGTGTAAACCTCTGTAACTTTTCTATGTAGATGAATCACTGCGTACTTTCTCTTCTGTCTATCTGTTACCAATCTTGAGAAACTCATACATTCTCTGTTCACTGTTTCCTAGTCTTAGAGAAGTAGATTTCTTTCTACGAAAGTGCTGTTTTCACAATGTTAAGTACTCCCAACTCTATCCACAATGTAGGTTTTACCAGTTTTTTAAGTTTCTCTTACTTTCTTGTACTTATACATGGAATTCTCTGTGTAAACTTCTGTAACTTCTCTAGGTAGATGAATCACTGTGTACTTTCTCTTGTTTCTATCTGTGACCAATCTTGAGAAACTCATACATTCTCTGTTCACTGTTTCCCAGTCTTAGAGAAGTAGATTTCTTTCTGCGAAAGTGCTGTTTTCACAGTGCTAAGTACTCCCAACTCTATCAACAATGTAGGTTTTACCAGTTTTCTAAGTATGTCTTATTTTCTTGTACTTATACTTGGAATTCTCTGTGTAAACCTCTGTAACTTTTCTAGGTAGATGAATCACTGTGTACTTTCTCTTGTTTCTATCTGTTACCAATCTTGAGAAACTCATACATTCTCTGTTCACTGTTTCCCAGTCTTAGAGAAGTAGATTTCTTTCTGCGAAAGTGCTGTTTTCACAGTGCTAAGTACTCCCAACTCTATCAACAATGTATGTTTTACCAGTATTCTAAGTCTCTCTTATTTTCCTGTACTTATACTTGGAATTCTCTGTGTAAACCTCTGTAACTTTTCTAGGTAGATGAATCACTGTGTACTTTCTCTTGTTTCTATCTGTTACCAATCTTGAGAAACTCATACATTCTCTGTTCACTGTTTCCCAGTCTTATAGAAGTAGATTTCTTTCTGCGAAAGTGCTGTTTTCACAGTGCTAAGTACTCCCAACTCTATCAACAATGTAGGTTTTACCAGTTTTCTAACTGTCTCTTATTTTCTTTTACTTATACATGGAATTCTCTGTGTAAACCTCTGTAACTTTTCTATGTAGATGAATCACTGCGTACTTTCTCTTCTTTCTATTTGTTACCAATCTTGAGAAACTCACACATTTTCTGTTCACTGTTACACGGACTTAGAGAACTAAATTTCTTTTGGCGAAAGTGCTGTTGTCACAGTGCTAAGTACTCCCAACTCTATCCACAATGTAGGTTTTACCAGTTTTCTAAGTCTGTCTTATTTTCTTGTAGTTATACATGGAATTATCTGTATAAACTTCTATAACTTCTCCAGGTAGATGAATCACTGTGTACTTTCTCTTGTTTCTATCTGTTACCAATCTTGAGAAACTGATACACTGTCTGTTCACTGTTTCACGGACTTAGAGAACTAAATTTCTTTTGGCGAAAGTGCTGTTTTCACAGTGCTAAGTACTCCCAACTCTATCAACAATGTAGGTTTTACCAGTTTTCTAAGTATGTCTTATTTTCTTGTACTTATACTTGGAATTCTCTGTGTAAACCTCTGTAACTTTTCTATGTAGATGAATCACTGCGTACTTTCTCTTCTGTCTATCTGTTACCAATCTTGAGAAACTCATACATTCTCTGTTCACTGTTTCCTAGTCTTAGAGAAGTAGATTTCTTTCTACTAAAGTGCTGTTTTCACAATGTTAAGTACTCCCAACTCTATCCACAATGTAGGTTTTACCAGTTTTGTAAGTTTCTCTTACTTTCTTGTACTTATACATGGAATTCTCTTTGTAAACTTCTGTAACTTCTCTAGGTAGATGAATCACTGTGTACTTTCTCTTGTTTCTATCTGTGACCAATCTTGAGAAACTCATACATTCTCTGTTCACTGTTTCCCAGTCTTAGAGAAGTAGATTTCTTTCTGCGAAAGTGCTGTTTTCACAGTGCTAAGTACTCCCAACTCTATCAACAATGTAGGTTTTACCAGTTTTCTAAGTATGTCTTATTTTCTTGTACTTATACTTGGAATTCTCTGTGTAAACCTCTGTAACTTTTCTAGGTAGATGAATCACTGTGTACTTTCTCTTGTTTCTATCTGTTACCAATCTTGAGAAACTCATACATTCTCTGTTCACTGTTTCCCAGTCTTAGAGAAGTAGATTTCTTTCTGCGAAAGTGCTGTTTTCACAGTGCTAAGTCTCCCAACTCTATCAACAATGTATGTTTTACCAGTATTCTAAGTCTCTCTTATTTTCCTGTACTTATACTTGGAATTCTCTGTGTAAACCTCTGTAACTTTTCTAGGTAGATGAATCACTGTGTACTTTCTCTTGTTTCTATCTGTTACCAATCTTGAGAAACTCATACATTCTCTGTTCACTGTTTCCCAGTCTTATAGAAGTAGATTTCTTTCTGCGAAAGTGCTGTTTTCACAGTGCTAAGTACTCCCAACTCTATCAACAATGTAGGTTTTACCAGTTTTCTAACTGTCTCTTATTTTCTTTTACTTATACATGGAATTCTCTGTGTAAACCTCTGTAACTTTTCTATGTAGATGAATCACTGCGTACTTTCTCTTCTTTCTATTTGTTACCAATCTTGAGAAACTCACACATTTTCTGTTCACTGTTACACGGACTTAGAGAACTAAATTTCTTTTGGCGAAAGTGCTGTTTTCACAGTGCTAAGTACTCCCAACTCTATCCACAATGCAGGTTTTACCAGTTTTCTAAGTCTGTCTTATTTTCTTGTAGTTATACATGGAATTCTCTGTATAAACTTCTATAACTTCTCCAGGTAGATGAATCACTGTGTACTTTCTCTTGTTTCTATCTGTTACCAATCTTGAGAAACTGATACACTGTCTGTTCACTGTTTCACGGACTTAGAGAACTAAATTTCTTTTGGCGAAAGTGCTGTTTTCACAGTGCTAAGTACTCCCAACTCTATCCACAATGTAGGTTTTACCAGTTTTCTAAGTCTCTCTTATTTTCTTGTACTTATACATTTAATTCTCTGTGTAAACTTCTGTAACTTCTCTAGGTAGATGAATCACTGTGTACTTTCTCTTGTTTCTATCTGTTACCAATCTTGAGAAACTCATACATTCTCTATTCACTGTTTCCCAGTGTTAGAGAAGTAGATTTCTTTCTGCGAAAGTGCTGTTTTCACAGTGCTAAGTACTCCCAACTCTATCAACAATGTAGGTTTTACCAGTTTTCTAAGTCTCTCTTATTTTCTTGTACTTATACTTGGAATTCTCTGTGTAAACTTCTGTAAGTTTTCTAGGTAGATGAATCACTGTGTACTTTCTCTTGTTTCTATCTGTTACCAATCTTGAGAAACTCATACATTCTCTGTTCTCTGTTACACGGACTTAGAGAACTAAATTTCTTTCGGCGAAAGTGCTGTTTTCACAGTGCTAAGTACTCCCAACTCTATCAACAATGTAGGTTTTACCAGTTTTCTAAGTATGTCTTATTTTCTTGTACTTATACTTGGAATTCTCTGTGTAAACCTCTGTAACTTTTCTAGGTAGATGAATCACTGTGTACTTTCTCTTGTTTCTATCTGTTACCAATCTTGAGAAACTCATACATTCTCTGTTCACTGTTTCCCAGTCTTAGAGAAGTAGATTTCTTTCTGCGAAAGTGCTGTTTTCACAGTGCTAAGTACTCCCAACTCTATCAACAATGTAGGTTTTACCAGTTTTCTAAGTCTCTCTTAGTTTCTTGTACTTATACTTGGAATTTTCTGTGTAAACCTCTGTAACTTTTCTAGGTAGATGAATCACTGTGTACTTTCTCTTCTTTCTATCTGTTACCAATCTTGAGAAACTCACACATTCTCTGTTCACTGTTACACGGACTTAGGGAACTAAATTTCTTTTGGCGAAAGTGCTGTTTTCACAGTGCTAAGTAATCCCAACTCTATCCACAATGTAGGTTTTACCAGTTTTCTAAGTCTCTCTTATTTTCTTGTACTTATACATGGAATTTTCTGTGTAAACTTCTGTAACTTCTCTAGGTAGATGAATCACTGTGTACTTTCTCTTGTTTCTATCTGTTACCAATCTTGAGAAACTCATACATTCTCTGTTCACTGTTTCCCAGTGTTAGAGAAGTAGATTTCTTTCTGCAAAAGTGCTGTTATCACAGTGCTAAGTACTCCCAACTCTATCAACAATGTAGGTTTTACCAGTTTTCTAAGTATGTCTTATTTTCTTGTACTTATACTTGGAATTCTCTGTGTAAACTTCTGTAACTTTTCTAGGTAGATGAATCACTGTGTACTTTCTCTTGTTTCTATCTTTTGCCAATCTTGAGAAACTCATACATTCTCTGTTCTCTGTTACACGGACTTAGAGAACTAAATTTCTTTCGGCGAAAGTGTTGTTTTCACAGTGCTAAGTACTCCCAACTCTATCCACAATGTATGTTTTCCCAGTTTTCTAAGTTTCTCTTATTTTCTTGTACTTATACTTGGAATTCTCTGTGTAAACTTCTGTAACTTCTCTAGGTAGATGAATCACTGTGTATTTTCTCTTGTTTCTATCTGTTACCAATCTTGAGAAACTCATACATTCTGTGTTCACTGTTTCCCAGTCTTAGAGAAGTAGATTTCTTTCTGCGAAAGTGCTGTTTTCACAGTGCTAAGTACTCCCAACTCTATCAACAATGTAGGTTTTCCCAGTTTTCTAAGGCTCTCATTTTCTTGTACTTATACTTGGAATTCTCTGTGTAAACTTCTGTAACTTTTCTAGGTAGATGAATCACTGTGTACTTTCTCTTGTTTCTATCTGTTACCAATCTTGAGAAACTCATACATTCTCTGTTCACTGTTTCACGGACTTAGAGAACTAAATTTCGTTCGGCGAAAGTACTGTTTTCACAGTGCTAAGTACTCCCAACTCTATCAACAATGTAGGTTTTACCCATTTTCTAAATCTCTCTTATTTTCTTGTACTTATACATGGAATTCTCTGTGTAAACCTCTGTAACTTTTCTAGGTAGATGAATCACTGCGTACTTTCTCTTCTTTCTATCTGTTACCAATCTTGAGAAACTCACACATTCTCTGTTCACTGTTTCCCAGTGTTAGAGAAGCAGATTTCTTTCTCCGAAAGTGCTGTTTTCACAGTGCTAAGTACTCCCAACTCTATCAACAATGTAGGTTTTACCAGTTTTCTAAGTCTCTCTTATTTTCTTGTACTTATACATGGAATTCTCTGAGTAAACCTCTGTAACTTTTTTATGTAGATGAATCACTGCGTAGCTTCTCTTCTTTCTATCTGTTACCAATCTTGAGAAACTCATACATTCTCTGTTCACTTTTTCCGAGTCTTAGAGAAGTAGATTTCTTTCTAGGAAAGTGCTGTTTTCACAGTGCTAAGTACTCCCAACTCTATCCACAATGTAGGTTTTCCCAGTTTTCTAAGTTTCTCTGACTTTCTTGTACTTATACATGGAATTGCCTGTGTAAACTTCTGTAACTTCTCTAGGTAGATGAATAACTGTGTACTTTCTCTTGTTTCTATCTGTTACCAATCTTGAGAAACTCATACATTCTCTGTGCACTGTTTCCCAGTCTTAGAGAAGTAGATTTGTCTCTGGGAAAATGCTCTTTTCACAGTGCTAAGTACTCCCAACTCTATCCACAATGTAGGTTTTACCAGTTTTCTAAGTCTCTCTTATTTTCTTTTACTTATACATGGAATTCTCTGTGTAAATTTCTGTAACTTCTCTAGGTAGATGAATCACTGTGTACTTTCTCTTGTTTCTATCTGTTACCAATCTTGAGAAACTCATACATTCTCTGTTCACTGTTTCCCAGTGTTAGAGAAGTAGATTTCTTTCTGCGAAAGTGCTGTTTTCCCAGTGCTAAGTACTCCAAACTCTATCTACAATGTAGGTTTTACCAGTTTTCTAAGTCTCTCTTATTTTCTTGTACTTATACTTGGAATTCTCTGTGTAAACTTCTGTAACTTCTCTAGGTAGATGAATCACTGTGCACTTTCTCTTGTTTCTATCTGTTACCAATCTTGAGAAACTCACACGTTCTCTGTTCACTGTTTCCCAGTCTTAGAGAAGTAGATTTCTTTCTGCGAAAGTGCTGTTTTCACAGTGCTAAGTACTCCCAACTCTATCAACAATGTAGGTTTTACCAGTTTTCTAAGTCTCTTTATTTTCTTGTACTTATACTTGGAATTCTCTGTGTAAACCTCTGTAACTTTTCTAGGTAGATGAATCAGTGTGTACTTTCTCTTGTTTCTATCTGTTACCAATCTTGAGAAACTCATACATTCTCTGTTCACTGTTTCACGGACTAAGAGAACTAAATTTCTTTCGGCGAAAGTACTGTTTTCACAGTGCTAAGTACTCCCAACTCTATCAACAATGTAGGTTTTACCCGTTTTCTAAGTTTCTCTTATTTTCTTGTACTTATACATGGAATTCTCTGTGTAAACCTCTGTAACTTTTCTATGTAGATGAATCAGTGCGTACTTTCTCTTCGTTCTATCTGTTACCAATCTTGAGAAACTCATACATTCTCTATTCACTGTTTCCCAGTGTTAGAGAAGTAGATTTCTTTCTGCGAAAGTGCTGTTTTCACAGTGCTAAGTACTCCCAACTCTATCAACAATGTAGGTTTTACCAGTTTTCTAAGTCTCTCTTATTTTCTTGTACTTATACATGGAATTCTCTGTGTAAACCTCTGTAACTTTTCTATGTAGATGAATCACTGCGTACTTTCTCTTGTTTCTATCTGTTACCAATCTTGAGAAACTCACACATTCTCTGTTCACTGTTACACGGACTTAGGGAACTAAATTTCTTTTGGCGAAAGTGCTGTTTTCACAGTGCTAATTACTCCCAACTCTATCCACAATGTAGGTTTTACCAGTTTTCTAAGTCTCTCTTATTTTCTTCTACTTATACTTGGAATTCTCTGAGTAAACCTCTGTAACTTTTCTATGTAGATGAATCACTGCGTACCTTCTTTTCTTTCTATCTGTTACCAATCTTGAGAAACTCACACATTCTGTGTTCACTTTTTCCGAGTCTTAGAGAAGTAGATTTCTTTCTAGGAAAGTGCTGTTTTCACAGTGCTAAGTACTCCCAACTCTATCCACAATGTAGGTTTTCCCAGTTTTCTAAGTTTCTCTTACTTTCTTGTACTTATACATGGAATTACCTGTGTAAACTTCTGTAACTTCTCTAGGTAGATGAATCACTGTGTGCTTTCTCTTGTTTCTATCTGTTACCAATCTTGAGAAACTCATACATTCTCTGTTCACTGTTTCACGGACTTAGAGACTAAATGTCTTTCGGCGAAAGTACTGTTTTCACAGTGCTAAGTACTGCCAACTCTATCAACAATGTAGGTTTTACCCGTTTTCTAAGTCTCTCTTATTTTCTTGTACTTATACATGGAATTCTCTGTGTAAACCTCTGTAACATTTCTAGGTAGATGAATCACTGCGTACTTTCTCTTCTTTCTATCTGTTACCAATCTTGAGAAACTCATACATTCTCTATTCACTGTTTCCGAGTCTTAGAGAAGTAGATTTCTTTCTAGGAAAGTGCTGTTTTCACAGTGCTAAGTACTCCCAACTCTATCCACAATGTAGGTTTTACCAGTTTTCTAAGTCTCTCTTATTTTCTTGTACTTATACTTGGAATTCTCTGTGTAAACCACTGTAACTTTTCTAGGTAGATGAATCACTGTGTACTTTCTCTTGTTTCTATCTGTTACCAATCTTGAGAAACTCATACATTCTCTCTTCACTGTTTCCCAGTGTTAGAGAAGTAGATTTCTTTCTGCGAAAGTGCTGTTTTCACAGTGCTAAGTACTCCCAACTCTATCAACAATGTAGGTTTTACCAGTTTTCTAAGTCTCTCTTATTTTCTTGTACTTATACTTGGAATTCTCTGTGTAAACCTCTGTAACTTTTCTAGGTAGATGAATCACTGCGTACTTTCTCTTCTTTCTATCTGTTACCAATCTTGAGAAACTCATACATTCTCTGTTCACTGTTTCCCAGTCTTAGAGAAGTAGATTTCTTTCTGCGAAAGTGCTGTTTTCACAGTGCTAAGTACTCCCAACTCTATCCACAATGTAGGTTTTCCCAGTTTTCTAAGTTTCTCTTACTTTCTTGTACTTATACATGGAATTACCTGTGTAAACTTCTGTAACTTCTCTAGGTAGATGAATCACTGTGTGCTTTCTCTTGTTTCTATCTGTTACCAATCTTGAGAAACTCATACATTCTCTGTTCACTGTTTCACGGACTTAGAGACTAAATGTCTTTCGGCGAAAGTACTGTTTTCACAGTGCTAAGTACTCCCAACTCTATCAACAATGTAGGTTTTACCCGTTTTCTAAGTCTCTCTTATTTTCTTGTACTTATACATGGAATTCTCTGTGTAAACCTCTGTAACTTTTCTAGGTAGATGAATCACTGCGTACTTTCTCTTCTTTCTATCTGTTACCAATCTTGAGAAACTCATACATTCTCTGTTCACTGTTTCCGAGTCTTAGAGAAGTAGATTTCTTTCTAGGAAAGTGCTGTTTTCACAGTGCTAAGTACTCCCAACTCTATCCACAATGTAGGTTTTACCAGTTTTCTAAGTCTCTCTTATTTTCTTGTACTTATACTTGGAATTCTCTGTGTAAACCACTGTAACTTTTCTAGGTAGATGAATCACTGTGTACTTTCTCTTGTTTCTATCTGTTACCAATCTTGAGAAACTCATACATTCTCTGTTCACTGTTTCCCAGTCTTAGAGAAGTAGATTTCTTTCAGCGAAAGTGCTGTTTTCACAGTTCTAAGTACTCTCAACTCTATCAACAATGTAGGTTTTACCAGTTTTCTAACTCTCTCTTATTTTCTTGTACTTATACATGGAATTCTCTGTGTAAACCTCTGTAACTTTTCTATGTAGATGAATCACTGCGTACTTTCTCTTCTTTCTATCTGTTACCAATCTTGAGACACTCACACATTCTCTGTTCACTGTTACACGGACTTAGGGACCTAAATTTCTTTTGGCGAAAGTGCTGTTTTCACAGTGCTAAGTACTCCCAACTCTATCCACAATGTAGGTTTTACCAGTTTTCTAAGTCTCTCTTATTTTCTTGTACTTATAAATGGAATTCTCTGTGTAAACTTCTATAACTTCTCTAGGTAGATGAATCACTGTGTACTTTCTCTTGTTTCTATCTGTTACCAATCTTGAGAAACTCATACATTCTCTGTTCACTGTTTCCCAGTGTTAGAGAAGTAGATTTCTTTCTGCGAAAGTGCTGTTATCACAGTGCTAAGTACTCCCAACTCTATCAACAATGTAGGTTTTACCAGTTTTCTAAGTCTCTCTTATTTTCTTGTACTTATACTTGGAATTCTCTGTGTAAACTTCTGTAACTTTTCTAGGTAGATGAATCACTGTGTACTTTCTCTTGTTTCTATCTGTTACCAATCTTGAGAAACTCATACATTCTCTGTTCTCTGTTACACGGACTTAGAGAACTAAATTTCTTTCGGCGAAAGTGCTGTTTTCACAGTGCTAAGTACTCCCAACTCTATCCACAATGTAGATTTTACCAGATTTCTAAGTCTCTCATTTTCTTGTACTTCTACTTGGAATTCTCTGTGTAAACCTCTGTAACTTTTCTAGGTAGATGAATCACTGTGTACTTTCTCTTGTTTCTATCTGTTACCAATCTTGAGAAACTCATACATTCTCTGTTCACTGTTTCACGGACTTAGAGAACTATATTTCTTTCGGCGAAAGTACTGTTTTCACAGTGCTAAGTACTCCCAACTCTATCAACAATGTAGGTTTTACCCATTTTCTAAGTCTCTCTTGTTTTCTTGTACTTATACATGGAATTCTCTGTGTAAACCTCTGTAACTTTTCTAGGTAGATGAATCACTGCGTACTTTCTCTTCTTTCTATCTGTTACCAATCTTGAGAAACTCATACATTCTCTATTCACTGTTTCCCATTGTTAGAGAAGCAGATTTCTTTCTCCGAAAGTGCTATTTTCACAGTGCTAAGTACTCCCAACTCTATCAACAATTTAGGTTTTACCAGTTTTCTAAGTCTCTCTTATTTTCTTGTACTTATACATGGAATTCTCTGAGTAAACCTCTGTAACTTTTCTATGTAGATGAATCACTGCGTAGCTTCTCTTCTTTTCTATCTGTTACCAATCTTGAGAATCTCATACATTCTCTGTTCACTGTTTCCGAGTCTTAGAGAAGTAGATTTCTTTCTAGGAAAGTGCTGTTTTCACAGTGCTAAGTACTCCCAACTCTATCCACAATGTAGGTTTTACCAGTTTTGTAAGTCACTCTTATTTTCTTTTACTTATACATGGAATTCTCTGTGTAAACTTCTGTAACTTCTCTAGGTAGATGAATCACTGTGTACTTTCTCTTGTTTCTATCTGTTACCAATCTTGAGAAACTCATACATTCTCTGTTCACTGTTTCCCAGTGTTAGAGAAGTAGATTTCTTTCTGCGAAAGTGCTGTTTTCACAGTGCTAAGTACTCACAACTCTATCAACAATGTAGGTTTTACCAGTTTTCTAAGTCTCTCTTATTTTCTTGTACTTATACTTGGAATTCTCTGTGTAAACCTCTGTAACTTTTCTGGGTAGATGAATCACTGTGTACTTTCTCTTGTTTCTATCTGTTACCAATGTTGAGAAACTCATACATTCTCTGTTCACTGTTTCCCAGTCTTAGAGAAGTAGATTTCTTTCTGCGAAAGTGCTGTTTTCACAGTGCTAAGTACTCCCAACTCTATCAACAATGTAGGTTTTACCAGTTTTCTAACTCTCTCTTATTTTCTTGTACTTATACATGGAATTCTCTGTGTAAACCTCTGTAACTTTTCTATGTAGGTGAATCACGGCGTACTTTCTCTTCTTTCTATCTGTTACCAATCTTGAGAAACTCATACATTCTCTGTTCACTGTTTCCCAGTGTTAGAGAAGCAGATTTCTTTCTGCGAAAGTGCTGTTTTCACAGTGCTAAGTACTCCCAACTCTATCAACAATGTAGGTTTTACCAGTTTTCTAAGTATGTCTTATTTTCTTGTACTTATACTTGGAATTCTCTGTGTAAACCTCTGTAACTTTTCTATGTAGATGAATCACTGCGTACTTTCTCTTCTGTCTATCTGTTACCAATCTTGAGAAACTCATACATTCTCTGTTCACTGTTTCCTAGTCTTAGAGAAGTAGATTTCTTTCTACGAAAGTGCTGTTTTCACAGTGTTAAGTACTCCCAACTCTATCCACAATGTAGGTTTTACCAGTTTTGTAAGTTTCTCTTACTTTCTTGTACTTATACATGGAATTCTCTGTGTAAACTTCTGTAACTTCTCTAGGTAGATGAATCACTGTGTACTTTCTCTTGTTTCTATCTGTGACCAATCTTGAGAAACTCATACATTCTCTGTTCACTGTTTCCCAGTCTTAGAGAAGTAGATTTCTTTCTGCGAAAGTGCTGTTTTCACAGTGCTAAGTACTCCCAACTCTATCAACAATGTAGGTTTTACCAGTTTTCTAAGTATGTCTTATTTTCTTGTACTTATACTTGGAATTCTCTGTGTAAACCTCTGTAACTTTTCTAGGTAGATGAATCACTGTGTACTTTCTCTTGTTTCTATCTGTTACCAATCTTGAGAAACTCATACATTCTCTGTTCACTGTTTCCCAGTCTTAGAGAAGTAGATTTCTTTCTGCGAAAGTGCTGTTTTCACAGTGCTAAGTACTCCCAACTCTATCAACAATGTAGGTTTTACCAGTTTTCTAAGTCTCTCTTAGTTTCTTGTACTTATACTTGGAATTTTCTGTGTAAACCTCTGTAACTTTTCTAGGTAGATGAATCACTGTGTACTTTCTCTTGTTTCTATCTGTTACCAATCTTGAGAAACTCATACATTCTCTGTGCACTGTTTCCCAGTCTTAGAGAAGTAGATTTCTCTCTGGGAAAATGCTCTTTTCACAGTGCTAAGTACTCCCAACTCTATCCACAATGTAGGTTTTACCAGTTTTCTAAGTCTCTCTTATTTTCTTGTACTTATACATGGAATTCTCTGTGTAAACTTCTGTACCTTCTCTAGGTAGATGAATCACTGTGTACTTTCTCTTGTTTCTATCTGTTACCAATCTTGAGAAACTCATACATTCTCTGTTCACTGTTTCCCAGTGTTAGAGAAGTAGATTTCTTTCTGCGAAAGTGCTGTTTTCACAGTGCTAAGTACTCCAAACTCTATCTACAATGTAGGTTTTACCAGTTTTCTAAGTCTCTCTTATTTTCTTGTACTTATACTTGGAATTTTCTGTGTAAACCTCTGTAACTTCTCTAGGTACTTGAATCACTGTGTACTTTCTCTTGTTTCTATCTGTTACCAATCTTGAGAAACTCATACATTCTCTGTGCACTGTTTCCCAGTCTTAGAGAAGTAGATTTCTCTCTGGGAAAATGCTCTTTTCACAGTGCTAAGTACTCCCAACTCTATCCACAATGTAGGTTTTACCAGTTTTCTAAGTCTCTCTTATTTTCTTTTACTTATACATTTAATTCTCTGTGTAAACTTCTGTAACTTCTCTAGGTAGATGAATCACTGTGTACTTTCTCTTGTTTCTATCTGTTACCAATCTTGAGAAACTCATACATTCTCTGTTCACTGTTTCCCAGTGTTAGAGAAGTAGATTTCTTTCTGCGAAAGTGCTGTTTTCACAGTGCTAAGTACTCCCAACTCTATCCACAATGTAGGTTTTACCAGCTTTCTAAGTTTCTCTTATTTTCTTGTACTTATACATGGAATTCTCTGTGTAAACTTCTGTAACTTCTCTAGGTAGATGAATCACTGTGTACTTTCTCTTGTTTCTATCTGTTACCAATCTTGAGAAACTCATACATTCTCTGTTCACTGTTTCCCAGTGTTAGAGAAGCAGATTTCTTTCTGCGAAAGTGCTGTTTTCACAGTGCTAAGTACTCCCAACTCTATCAACAATGTAGGTTTTACCAGTTTTCTAAGTCTCTCTTATTTTCTTGTACTTATACTTGGAATTCTCTGTGTAAACCTCTGTAACTTTTCTAGGTAGATGAATCACTGTGTACTTTCTCTTGTTTCTATCTGTTACCAATCTTGAGAAACTCATACGTTCTCTGTTCACTGTTTCCCAGTGTTAGAGAAGCAGATTTCTTTCTGCGAAAGTGCTGTTTTCACAGTGCTAAGTACTCCCAACTCTATCAACAATGTAGGTTTTACCAGTTTTCTAAGTCTCTCTTATTTTCTTGTACTTATACTTGGAATTCTCTGTGTAAACCTCTGTAACTTTTCTAGGTAGATGAATCACTGTGTACTTTCTCTTGTTTCTATCTGTTACCAATCTTTAGAAACTCATACATTCTCTGTTCACTGTTTCACGGACTTAGAGAACTAAATTTCTTTCGGCGAAACTACTGTTTTCACAGTGCTAAGTACTCCCAACTCTATCAACAATGTAGGTTTTACCCATTTTCTAAGTCTCTCTTATTTTCTTGTACTTATACATGGAATTCTCTGTGTAAACCTCTGTAACTTTTCTAGGTAGATGAATCACTGCGTACTTTCTCTTCTTTCTATCTGTTACTAAACTTGAGAAACTCATACATTCTCTGTTCACTGTTTCCCAGTGTTAGAGAAGCAGATTTCTTTCTCCGAAAGTGCTATTTTCACAGTGCTAAGTACTCCCAACTCTATCAACAATGTAGGTTTTACCGGTTTTCTAAGTCTCTCTTATTTTCTTGTACTTATACATGGAATTCTCTGAGTAAATCTCTGTAACTTTTCTATGTAGATGAATCACTGCGTAGCTTCTCTTCTTTTCTATCTGCTACCAATCTTGAGAAACTCATACATTCTCTGTTCACTGTTTCCGAGTCTTAGAGAAGTAGATTTCTTTCTAGGAAAGTGCTGTTTTCACAGTGCTAAGTACTCCCAACTCTATCCACAATGTAGGTTTTACCAATTTTCTAAGTTTCTCTTACTTTCTTGTACTTATACATGGAATTCCCTGTGTAAACTTCTGTAACTTCTCTAGGTAGATGAATCACTGTGTACTTTCTCTTGTTTCTATCTGTTACCAATCTTGAGAAACTCATACATTCTCTGTTCACTGTTTCCCAGTCTTAGAGAAGTAGATTTCTTTCTGCGAAAGTGCTGTTTTCACAGTGCTAAGTATTCCAAACTCTATGTACAATGTAGGTTTTACCAGTTTTCCTAGTCTCTCTTATTTTCTTGTACTTATACTTGGAATTCTCTGTGTAAACTTCTGTAACTTCTCTAGGTAGTTGAATCACTGTGTACTTTCTCTTGTTTCTATCTGTTACCAATCTTGAGAAACTCATACATTCTCTGTTCACTGTTACACGGACTTAGAGAACTAAATTTCTTTCGGCGAAAGTGCTGTTTTCACAGTGCTAAGTACTCCCAACTGTATCAACAATGTAGGTTTTACCAGTTTTCTAAGTCTCTCTTATTTTCTTGTACTTATACTTGGAATTCTCTGTGTAAACCACTGTAACTTTTCTAGGTAGATGAATCACTGTGTACTTTCTCTTGTTTCTATCTGTTACCAATCTTGAGAAACTCATACATTCTCTGTTCACTGTTTCCCAGTCTTAGAGAAGTAGATTTCTTCCTGCGAAAGTGCTGTTTCCACAGTGCTAAGTACTCTCAACTCTATCAACAATGTAGGTTTTACCAGTTTTCTCTCTCTTATTTTCTTGTACTTATACATGGAATTCTCTGTGTAAACCTCTGTAACTTTTCTATGTAGATGAATCACTGCGTACTTTCTCTTCTTTCTATCTGTTACCAATCTTGAGAAACTCACACATTCTCTGTTCACTGTTACACGGACTTAGGGAACTAAATTTCTTTTGGCGAAAGTGCTGTTTTCACAGTGCTAAGTAATCCCAACTCTATCCACAATGTAGGTTTTACCAGTTTTCTAAGTCTCTCTTATTTTCTTGTACTTATACATGGAATTTTCTGTGTAAACTTCTGTAACTTCTCTAGGTAGATGAATCACTGTGTACTTTCTCTTGTTTCTATCTGTTACCAATCTTCAGAAACTCATACATTCTCTGTTCACTGTTTCCCAGTGTTAGAGAAGTAGATTTCTTTCTGCAAAAGTGCTGTTATCACAGTGCTAAGTACTCCCAACTCTATCAACAATGTAGGTTTTACCAGTTTTCTAAGTATGTCTTATTTTCTTGTACTTATACTTGGAATTCTCTGTGTAAACTTCTGTAACTTTTCTAGGTAGATGAATCACTGTGTACTTTCTCTTGTTTCTATCTGTTACCAATCTTGAGAAACTCATACATTCTCTGTTCTCTGTTACACGGACTTAGAGAACTAAATTTCTTTCGGCGAAAGTGTTGTTTTCACAGTGCTAAGTACTCCCAACTCTATCCACAATGTATGTTTTCCCAGTTTTCTAAGTCTCTCTTATTTTCTTGTACTTATACTTGGAATTCTCTGTGTAAACTTCTGTAACTTCTCTAGGTAGATGAATCACTGTGTATTTTCTCTTGTTTCTATCTGTTACCAATCTTGAGAAACTCATACATTCTGTGTTCACTGTTTCCCAGTCTTAGAGAAGTAGATTTCTTTCTGCGAAAGTGCTGTTTTCACAGTGCTAAGTACTCCCAACTCTATCAACAATGTAGGTTTTCCCAGTTTTCTAAGGCTCTCATTTTCTTGTACTTATACTTGGAATTCTCTGTGTAAACCTCTGTAACTTTTCTAGGTAGATGAATCACTGTGTACTTTCTCTTGTTTCTATCTGTTACCAATCTTGAGAAACTCATACATTCTCTGTTCACTGTTTCACGGACTTAGAGAACTAAATTTCGTTCGGCGAAAGTACTGTTTTCACAGTGCTAAGTACTCCCAACTCTATCAACAATGTAGGTTTTACCCATTTTCTAAATCTCTCTTATTTTCTTGTACTTATACATGGAATTCTCTGTGTAAACCTCTGTAACTTTTCTAGGTAGATGAATCACTGCGTACTTTCTCTTCTTTCTATCTGTTACCAATCTTGAGAAACTCACACATTCTCTGTTCACTGTTTCCCAGTGTTAGAGAAGCAGATTTCTTTCTCCGAAAGTGCTGTTTTCACAGTGCTAAGTACTCCCAACTCTGTCAACAATGTAGGTTTTACCAGTTTTCTAAGTCTCTCTTATTTTCTTGTACTTATACATGGAATTCTCTGAGTAAACCTCTGTAACTTTTTTATGTAGATGAATCACTGCGTAGCTTCTCTTCTTTCTATCTGTTACCAATCTTGAGAAACTCATACATTCTCTGTTCACTTTTTCCGAGTCTTAGAGAAGTAGATTTCTTTCTAGGAAAGTGCTGTTTTCACAGTGCTAAGTACTCCCAACTCTATCCACAATGTAGGTTTTCCCAGTTTTCTAAGTTTCTCTGACTTTCTTGTACTTATACATGGAATTCCCTGTGTAAACTTCTGTAACTTCTCTAGGTAGATGAATAACTGTGTACTTTCTCTTGTTTCTATCTGTTACCAATCTTGAGAAACTCATACATTCTCTGTGCACTGTTTCCCAGTCTTAGAGAAGTAGATTTGTCTCTGGAAAAATGCTCTTTTCACAGTGCTAAGTACTCCCAACTCTATCCACAATGTAGGTTTTACCAGTTTTCTAAGTCTCTCTTATTTTCTTTTACTTATACATGGAATTCTCTGTGTAAATTTCTGTAACTTCTCTAGGTAGATGAATCACTGTGTACTTTCTCTTGTTTCTATCTGTTACCAATCTTGAGAAACTCATACATTCTCTGTTCACTGTTTCCCAGTGTTAGAGAAGTAGATTTCTTTCTGCGAAAGTGCTGTTTTCCCAGTGCTAAGTACTCCAAACTCTATCTACAATGTAGGTTTTACCAGTTTTCTAAGTCTCTCTTATTTTCTTGTACTTATACTTGGAATTCTCTGTGTAAACTTCTGTAACTTCTCTAGGTAGATGAATCACTGTGCACTTTCTCTTGTTTCTATCTGTTACCAATCTTGAGAAACTCATACATTCTCTGTTCACTGTTTCCCAGTCTTAGAGAAGTAGATTTCTTTCTGCGAAAGTGCTGTTTTCACAGTGCTAAGTACTCCCAACTCTATCAACAATGTAGGTTTTACCAGTTTTCTAAGTCTCTTTATTTTCTTGTACTTATACTTGGAATTCTCTGTGTAAACCTCTGTAACTTTTCTAGGTAGATGAATCAGTGTGTACTTTCTCTTGTTTCTATCTGTTACCAATCTTGAGAAACTCATACATTCTCTGTTCACTGTTTCACGGACTAAGAGAACTAAATTTCTTTCGGCGAAAGTACTGTTTTCACAGTGCTAAGTACTCCCAACTCTATCAACAATGTAGGTTTTACCCGTTTTCTAAGTTTCTCTTATTTTCTTGTACTTATACATGGAATTCTCTGTGTAAACCTCTGTAACTTTTCTATGTAGATGAATCAGTGCGTACTTTCTCTTCGTTCTATCTGTTACCAATCTTGAGAAACTCATACATTCTCTATTCACTGTTTCCCAGTGTTAGAGAAGTAGATTTCTTTCTGCGAAAGTGCTGTTTTCACAGTGCTAAGTACTCCCAACTCTATCAACAATGTAGGTTTTACCAGTTTTCTAAGTCTCTCTTATTTTCTTGTACTTATACTTGGAATTCTCTGTGTAAACCTCTGTAACTTTTCTCGGTAGATGAATCACTGTGTACTTTCTCTTGTTTCTATCTGTTACCAATCTTGAGAAACTGATACATTCTCTGTTCACTGTTTGACGGACTTAGAGAATTAAATTTCTTTCGGCGAAAGTGCTGTTTTCACAGTGCTAAGTACTCCCAACTCTATCAACAATGTAGGTTTTACCAGTTTTCTAAGTCTCTCTTATTTTCTTCTACTTATACTTGGAATTCTCTGGGTAAACCACTGTAACTTTTCTAGGTAGATGAATCACTGTGTACTTTCTCTTGTTTCTATCTGTTACCAATCTTGAGAAACTCATACATTCTCTGTTCACTGTTTCCCAGTCCTAGAGAAGTAGATTTCTTTCTGCGAAAGTGCTGTTTTCACAGTGCTAAGTACTTTCAACTCTATCAACAATGTAGGTTTTACCAGTTTTCTAACTCTCTCTTATTTTCTTGTACTTATACATGGAATTCTCTGTGTAAACCTCTGTAACTTTTCTATGTAGATGAATCACTGCGTACTTTTTCTTCTTTCTATCTGTTACCAATCTTGAGAAACTCACACATTCTCTGTTCACTGTTACACGGACTTAGGGAACTAAATTTCTTTTGGCGAAAGTGCTGTTTTCACAGTGCTAATTACTCCCAACTCTATCCACAATGTAGGTTTTACCAGTTTTCTAAGTCTCTCTTATTTTCTTGTACTTATACTTGGAATTCTCTGAGTAAACCTCTGTAACTTTTCTATGTAGATGAATCACTGCGTACCTTCTTTTCTTTCTATCTGTTACCAATCTTGAGAAACTCACACATTCTGTGTTCACTTTTTCCGAGTCTTAGAGAAGTAGATTTCTTTCTAGGAAAGTGCTGTTTTCACAGTGCTAAGTACTCCCAACTCTATCCACAATGTAGGTTTTCCCAGTTTTCTAAGTTTCTCTTACTTTCTTGTACTTATACATGGAATTACCTGTGTAAACTTCTGTAACTTCTCTAGGTAGATGAATCACTGTGTGCTTTCTCTTGTTTCTATCTGTTACCAATCTTGAGAAACTCATACATTCTCTGTTCACTGTTTCACGGACTTAGAGACTAAATGTCTTTCGGCGAAAGTACTGTTTTCACAGTGCTAAGTACTGCCAACTCTATCAACAATGTAGGTTTTACCCGTTTTCTAAGTCTCTCTTATTTTCTTGTACTTATACATGGAATTCTCTGTGTAAACCTCTGTAACATTTCTAGGTAGATGAATCACTGCGTACTTTCTCTTCTTTCTATCTGTTACCAATCTTGAGAAACTCATACATTCTCTATTCACTGTTTCCGAGTCTTAGAGAAGTAGATTTCTTTCTAGGAAAGTGCTGTTTTCACAGTGCTAAATACTCCCAACTCTATCCACAATGTAGGTTTTACCAGTTTTCTAAGTCTCTCTTATTTTCTTGTAC
Source organism: Heterohyrax brucei (assembly GCA_028571685.1). Taxonomy (NCBI): domain Eukaryota; kingdom Metazoa; phylum Chordata; class Mammalia; order Hyracoidea; family Procaviidae; genus Heterohyrax; species Heterohyrax brucei. Next base: position 113,275,241 of record CM053148.1, read on the forward strand.
TTATACTTGGAATTCTCTGTGTAAACCACTGTAACTTTTCTAGGTAGATGAATCACTGTGTACTTTCTCTTGTTTCTATCTGTTACCAATCTTGAGAAACTCATACATTCTCTCTTCACTGTTTCCCAGTGTTAGAGAAGTAGATTTCTTTCTGCGAAAGTGCTGTTTTCACAGTGCTAAGTACTCCCAACTCTATCAACAATGTAGGTTTTACCAGTTTTCTAAGTCTCTCTTATTTTCTTGTACTTATACTTGGAATTCTCTGTGTAAACCTCTGTAACTTTTCTAGGTAGATGAATCACTGCGTACTTTCTCTTCTTTCTATCTGTTACCAATCTTGAGAAACTCATACATTCTCTGTTCACTGTTTCCCAGTCTTAGAGAAGTAGATTTCTTTCTGCGAAAGTGCTGTTTTCACAGTGCTAAGTACTCCCAACTCTATCCACAATGTAGGTTTTCCCAGTTTTCTAAGTTTCTCTTACTTTCTTGTACTTATACATGGAATTACCTGTGTAAACTTCTGTAACTTCTCTAGGTAGATGAATCACTGTGTGCTTTCTCTTGTTTCTATCTGTTACCAATCTTGAGAAACTCATACATTCTCTGTTCACTGTTTCACGGACTTAGAGACTAAATGTCTTTCGGCGAAAGTACTGTTTTCACAGTGCTAAGTACTCCCAACTCTATCAACAATGTAGGTTTTACCCGTTTTCTAAGTCTCTCTTATTTTCTTGTACTTATACATGGAATTCTCTGTGTAAACCTCTGTAACTTTTCTAGGTAGATGAATCACTGCGTACTTTCTCTTCTTTCTATCTGTTACCAATCTTGAGAAACTCATACATTCTCTGTTCACTGTTTCCGAGTCTTAGAGAAGTAGATTTCTTTCTAGGAAAGTGCTGTTTTCACAGTGCTAAGTACTCCCAACTCTATCCACAATGTAGGTTTTACCAGTTTTCTAAGTCTCTCTTATTTTCTTGTACTTATACTTGGAATTCTCTGTGTAAACCACTGTAACTTTTCTAGGTAGATGAATCACTGTGTACTTTCTCTTGTTTCTATCTGTTACCAATCTTGAGAAACTCATACATTCTCTGTTCACTGTTTCCCAGTCTTAGAGAAGTAGATTTCTTTCAGCGAAAGTGCTGTTTTCACAGTTCTAAGTACTCTCAACTCTATCAACAATGTAGGTTTTACCAGTTTTCTAACTCTCTCTTATTTTCTTGTACTTATACATGGAATTCTCTGTGTAAACCTCTGTAACTTTTCTATGTAGATGAATCACTGCGTACTTTCTCTTCTTTCTATCTGTTACCAATCTTGAGAAACTCACACATTCTCTGTTCACTGTTACACGGACTTAGGGACCTAAATTTCTTTTGGCGAAAGTGCTGTTTTCACAGTGCTAAGTACTCCCAACTCTATCCACAATGTAGGTTTTACCAGTTTTCTAAGTCTCTCTTATTTTCTTGTACTTATACATGGAATTCTCTGTGTAAACTTCTATAACTTCTCTAGGTAGATGAATCACTGTGTACTTTCTCTTGTTTCTATCTGTTACCAATCTTTTGAAACTCATACATTCTCTGTTCACTGTTTCCCAGTGTTAGAGAAGTAGATTTCTTTCTGCGAAAGTGCTGTTATCACAGTGCTAAGTACTCCCAACTCTATCAACAATGTAGGTTTTACCAGTTTTCTAAGTCTCTCTTATTTTCTTGTACTTATACTTGGAATTCTCTGTGTAAACTTCTGTAACTTTTCTAGGTAGATGAATCACTGTGTACTTTCTCTTGTTTCTATCTGTTACCAATCTTGAGAAACTCATACATTCTCTGTTCTCTGTTACACGGACTTAGAGAACTAAATTTCTTTCGGCGAAAGTGCTGTTTTCACAGTGCTAAGTACTCCCAACTCTATCCACAATGTAGATTTTACCAGTTTTCTAAGTCTCTCATTTTCTTGTACTTCTACTTGGAATTCTCTGTGTAAACCTCTGTAACTTTTCTAGGTAGATGAATCACTGTGTACTTTCTCTTGTTTCTATCTGTTACCAATCTTGAGAAACTCATACATTCTCTGTTCACTGTTTCACGGACTTAGAGAACTAAATTTCTTTCGGCGAAAGTACTGTTTTCACAGTGCTAAGTACTCCCAACTCTATCAACAATGTAGGTTTTACCCATTTTCTAAGTCTCTCTTGTTTTCTTGTACTTATACATGGAATTCTCTGTGTAAACCTCTGTAACTGTTCTAGGTAGATGAATCACTGCGTACTTTCTCTTCTTTCTATCTGTTACCAATCTTGAGAAACTCATACATTCTCTATTCACTGTTTCCCATTGTTAGAGAAGCAGATTTCTTTCTCCGAAAGTGCTATTTTCACAGTGCTAAGTACTCCCAACTCTATCCACAATGTAGGTTTTACCAGTTTTCTAACTCTCTCTTATTTTCTTGTACTTATACATGGAATTCTCTGAGTAAACCTCTGTAACTTTTCTATGTAGATGAATCACTGCGTAGCTTCTCTTCTTTTCTATCTGTTACCAATCTTGAGAATCTCATACATTCTCTGTTCACTGTTTCCGAGTCTTAGAGAAGTAGATTTCTTTCTAGGAAAGTGCTGTTTTCACAGTGCTAAGTACTCCCAACTCTATCCACAATGTAGGTTTTACCATTTTCTAAGTTTCTCTTACTTTCTTGTACTTATACATGGAATTCCCTGTGTAAACTTCTGTAACTTCTCTAGGTAGATGAATCACTGTGTACTTTCTCTTGTTTCTATCTGTTACCAATCTTGAGAAACTCATACATGCTCTGTGCACTGTTTCCCAGTCTTAGAGAAGTAGATATCTCTCTGGGAAAATGCTCTTTTCACAGTGCTAAGTACTCCCAACTCTATCCACAATGTAGGTTTTACCAGTTTTCTAAGTCTCTCTTATTTTCTTTTACTTATACATGGAATTCTCTGTGTAAACTTCTGTAACTTCTCTAGGTAGATGAATCACTGTGTACTTTCTCTTGTTTCTATCTGTTACCAATCTTGAGAAACTCATACATTCTCTGTTCACTGTTTCCCAGTGTTAGAGAAGTAGATTTCTTTCTGCGAAAGTGCTGTTTTCACAGTGCTAATTACTCCCAACTCTATCCACAATGTAGGTTTTACCAGTTTTCTAAGTCTCTCTTATTTTCTTGTACTTATACTTGGAATTCTCTGTGTAAACCTCTGTAACTTTTCTGGGTAGATGAATCACTGTGTACTTTCTCTTGTTTCTATCTGTTACCAATGTTGAGAAACTCATACATTCTCTGTTCACTGTTTCCCAGTCTTAGAGAAGTAGATTTCTTTCTGCGAAAGTGCTGTTTTCACAGTGCTAAGTACTCCCAACTCTATCAACAATGTAGGTTTTACCAGTTTTCTAACTCTCTCTTATTTTCTTGTACTTATACATGGAATTCTCTGTGTAAACCTCTGTAACTTTTCTATGTAGGTGAATCACGGCGTACTTTCTCTTCTTTCTATCTGTTACCAATCTTGAGAAACTCACACATTCTCTGTTCTCTGTTACACGGACTTAGAGAACTAAATTTCTTTTGGCGAAAGTGCTGTTTTCACAGTGCTAACTACTCCCAACTCTATCCACAATGTAGGTTTTACCAGTTTTCTAAGTCTCTCTTATTTTCTTGTACTTATACATGGAATTCTCTGTGTAAACGTCTGTAACTTCTCTAGGTAGATGAATCACTGTGTACTTTCTCTTGTTTCTATCTGTTACCTATCTTGAGAAACTCATACATTCTCTCTTCACTGTTTCCCAGTGTTAGAGAAGTAGATTTCTTTCTGCGAAAGTGCTGTTTTCACAGTGCTAAGTACTCCCAACTCTATCAACAATGTAGGTTTTACCAGTTTTCTAAGTATGTCTTATTTTCTTGTACTTATACTTGGAATTCTCTGTGTAAACCTCTGTAACTTTTCTAGGTAGATGAATCACTGTGTACTTTCTCTTTTTTCTATCTGTTACCAATCTTGAGAAACTCATACATTCTCTGCTCACTGTTTCCCAGTCTTAGAGAAGTAGATTTCTTTCTGCGAAAGTGCTGTTTTCACAGTGCTAAGTACTCCCAACTCTATCAACAATGTAGGTTTTACCAGTTTTCTAAGTCTCTCTTAGTTTCTTGTACTTATACTTGGAATTTTCTTTGTAAACCTCTGTAACTTTTCTAGGTAGATGAATCACTGTGTACTTTCTCTTGTTTCTATCTGTTACCAATCTTGAGAAACTCATACATTCTCTGTTCTCTGTTACACGGACTTAGAGAACTAAATTTCTTTCGGCGAAAGTGCTGTTTTCACAGTGCTAAGTACTCCGAACTCTATCCACAATGTAGATTTTACCAGTTTTCTAAGTCTCTCATTTTCTTGTACTTCTACTTGGAATTCTCTGTGTAAACCTCTGTAACTTTTCTAGGTAGATGAATCACTGTGTACTTTCTCTTGTTTCTATCTGTTACCAATCTTGAGAAACTCATACATTCTCTGTTCACTGTTTCACGGACTTAGAGAACTAAATTTCTTTCGGCGAAAGTACTGTTTTCACAGTGCTAAGTACTCCCAACTCTATCAACAATGTAGGTTTTACCCATTTTCTAAGTCTCTCTTGTTTTCTTGTACTGATACATGGAATTCTCTGTGTAAAACTCTGTAACTTTTCTAGGTAGATGAATCACTGCGTACTTTCTCTTCTTTCTATCTGTTACCAATCTTGAGAAACTCATACATTCTCTATTCACTGTTTCCCAGTGTTAGAGAAGCAGATTTCTTTCTCCGAAAGTGCTATTTTCACAGTGCTAAGTACTCCCAACTCTATCAACAATTTAGGTTTTACCAGTTTTCTAAGTCTCTCTTATTTTCTTGTACTTATACATGGAATTCTCTGAGTAAACCTCTGTAACTTTTCTATGTAGATGAATCACTGCGTAGCTTCTCTTCTTTTCTATCTGTTACCAATCTTGAGAATCTCATACATTCTCTGTTCACTGTTTCCGAGTCTTAAAGAAGTAGATTTCTTTCTAGGAAAGTGCTGTTTTCACAGTGCTAAGTACTCCCAACTCTATCCACAAAGTAGGTTTTACCAGTTTTCTAAGTCACTCTTATTTTCTTTTACTTATACATGGAATTCTCTGTGTAAACTTCTGTAACTTCTCTAGGTAGATGAATCACTGTGTACTTTCTCTTGTTTCTATCTGTTACCAATCTTGAGAAACTCATACATTCTCTGTTCACTGTTTCCCAGTGTTAGAGAAGTAGATTTCTTTCTGCGAAAGTGCTGTTTTCACAGTGCTAAGTACTCCCAACTCTATCAACAATGTAGGTTTTACCAGTTTTCTAAGTCTCTCTTATTTTCTTGTACTTATACTTGGAATTCTCTGTGTAAACCTCTGTAACTTTTCTGGGTAGATGAATCACTGTGTACTTTCTCTTGTTTCTATCTGTTACCAATGTTGAGAAACTCATACATTCTCTGTTTACTGTTTCCCAGTCTTAGAGAAGTAGATTTCTTTCTGCGAAAGTGCTGTTTTCACAGTGCTAAGTACTCCCAACTCTATCAACAATGTAGGTTTTACCAGTTTTCTAAGTATGTCTTATTTTCTTGTACTTATACTTGGAATTCTCTGTGTAAACCTCTGTAACTTTTCTAGGTAGATGAATCACTGTGTACTTTCTCTTGTTTCTATCTGTTACCAATCTTGAGAAACTCATACATTCTCTGTTCTCTGTTACACGGACTTAGAGAACTAAATTTCTTTCGGCGAAAGTGCTGTTTTCACAGTGCTAAGTACTCTCAACTCTATCCACAATGTAGGTTTTACCAGCTTTCTAAGTCTCTCTTATTTTCTTGTACTTATACATGGAATTCTCTGTGTAAACTTCTGTAACTTCTCTAGGTAGATGAATCACTGTGTACTTTCTCTTGTTTCTATCTGTTACCAATCTTGAGAAACTCATACATTCTCTGTTCACTGTTTCCCAGTGTTAGAGAAGCAGATTTCTTTCTGCGAAAGTGCTGTTTTCACAGTGCTAACTACTCCCAACTCTATCAACAATGTAGGTTTTACCAGTTTTCTAAGTCTCTCTTATTTTCTTGTACTTATACTTGGAATTCTCTGTGTAAACCTCTGTAACTTTTCTAGGTAGATGAATCACTGTGTACTTTCTCTTGTTTCTATCTGTTACCAATCTTGAGAAACTGATACATTCTCTGTTCACTGTTTCACGGACTTAGAGAACTAAATTTCTTTCGGCGAAAGTACTGTTTTCACAGTGCTATGTATTCCCAACTCTATCCACAATGTAGGTTTTACCAGTTTTCTAAGTCTCTCTTATTTTCTTGTACTTATACTTGGAATTCTCTGAGTATAACTCTGTAACTGTTCTATGTAGATGAATCACTGCGTACCTTCTCTTCTGTCTATCTGTTACCAATCTTGAGAAACTCATACATTCTCTGTTCACTGTTTCCCAGTGTTAGAGAAGTAGATTTCTTTCTGCGAAAGTGCTGTTTTCACAGTGCTAACTACTCCCAACTCTATCAACAATGTAGGTTTTACCAGTTTTCTAAGTCTCTCTTATTTTCTTGTACTTATAATTGGAATTCTCTGTGTAAACTTCTGTAAGTTTTCTAGCTAGATGAATCACTGTGTACTTTCTCTTGTTTCTATCTGTTACCAATCTTGAGAAACTCATACATTCTCTGTTCTCTGTTACACGGACTTAGAGAACTAAATTTCTTTCGGCGAAAGTGCTGTTTTCACAGTGCTAAGTACTCCCAACTCTATCCACAATGTAGGTTTTCCCAGTTTTCTAAGTCTCTCTTATTTTCTTGTACTTATACATGGAATTCTCTGTGTAAACTTCTGTAACTTCTCTAGGTAGATGAATCACTGTGTAATTTCTCTTGTTTCTATCTGTTACCAATTTTGAGAACCTGATACATTCTCTGTTCACTGTTTCACGGACTTAGAGAACTAAATTTCTTTCGGCGAAAGTACTGTTTTCACAGTGCTAAGTACTCCCAACTCTATCAACAATGTAGGTTTTACCCGTTTTCTAAGTCTCTCTTATTTTCTTGTACTTATACATGCAATTCTCTGTGTAAACCTCTGTAACTTTTCTATGTAGATGAATCACTGCGTACTTTCTCTTCTTTCTATCTGTTACCAATCTTGAGAAACTCATACATTCTCTATTCACTGTTTCCCAGTGTTAGAGAAGTAGATTTCTCTCTGCGAAAGTGCTGTTTTCACAGGGCTAAGTACTCCCAACTCTATCAACAATGTAGGTTTTACCAGTTTTCTAAGTCTCTCTTATTTTCTTGTCCTTATACTTGGAATTCTCTGAGTAAAGCTCTGTAACTTTTCTATGTAGATGAATCACTGCGTACCTTCTCTTCTTTCTATCTGTTACCAATCTTGAGAAACTCATACATTCTCTGTTCACTGTTTCCTAGTCTTAGAGAAGTAGATTTCTTTGTACGAAAGTGCTGTTTTCACAGTGTTAAGTACTCCCAACTCTATCCACAATGTAGGTTTTACCAGTTTTGTAAGTTTCTCTTACTTTCTTGTACTTATACATGGAATTCTCTGTGTAAACTTCTGTAACTTCTCTAGGTAGATGAATCACTGTGTACTTTCTCTTGTTTCTATCTGTTACCAATCTTGAGAAACTCATACATTCTCTGTTCACTGTTTCCCAGTCTTAGAGAAGTAGATTTCTTTCTGCGAAAGTGCTGTTTTCACAGTGCTAAGTACTCCCAACTCTATCAACAATGTAGGTTTTACCAGTTTTCTAAGTATGTCTTATTTTCTTGTACTTATACTTGGAATTCTTTGTGTAAACCTCTGTAACTTTTCTAGGTAGATGAATCACTGTGTACTTTCTCTTGTTTCTATCTGTTACCAATCTTAAGAAACTCATACATTCTCTGTTCACTGTTTCCCAGTCTTACAGAAGTAGATTTCTTTCTGCGAAAGTGCTGTTTTCACAGTGCTAAGTACTCCCAACTCTATCAACAATGTACGTTTTACCAGTTTTCTAACTCTCTCTTATTTTCTTGTACTTATACATGGAATTCTCTGTGTAAACCTCTGTAACTTTTCTATGTAGATGAATCACTGCGTATTTTCTCTTCTTTCTATTTGTTACCAATCTTGAGAAACTCACACATTTTCTGTTCACAGTTACACGGACTTAGAGAACTAAATTTCTTTTGGCGAAAATGCTGTTTTCACAGTGCTAAGTACTCCCAACTCTATCCACAATGTAGGTTTTACCAGTTTTCTAAGTCTCTCTTATTTTCTTGTACTTATACATGGAATTCTCTGTGTCAACTTCTGTAACTTCTCTAGGTAGATGAATCACTGTGTACTTTCTCTTGTTTCTATCTGTTACCAATCTTGAGAAACACATACATTCTCTGTTCACTGTTTCCCAGTCTTAGAGAAGTAGATTTCTTTCTGCAAAAGTGCTGTTTTCACAGTGCTAAGTACTCCCAACTCTATCCACAATGTATGTTTAAAAAGTTTTCTAAGTCTCTCTTATTTTCTTGCACTTATACTTGGAATTCTCTGTGTAAACTTCTGTAACTTCTCTAGGTAGATGAATCACTGTGTACTTTCTCCTGTTTCTATCTGTTACCAATCTTGAGAAACTCATACATTCTCTGTTCACTGTTTCCCAGTGTTAGAGAAGTAGATTTCTTTCGGCGAAAGTGCTGTTTTCACAGTGCTAAGTACTCCCACCTCTATCAACAATGTAGGTTTTACCAGTTTTCTAAGTCTCTCTTATTTTCTTGTACTTATACTTGGAATTCTCTGTGTAAACTTCTGTAAGTTTTCTCGCTAGATGAATCACTGTGTACTTTCTCTTGTTTCTATCTGTTACCAATCTTGAGAAACTCATACATTCTCTGTTCTCTGTTACACGGACTTAGAGAACTAAATTTCTTTCGGCGAAAGTGCTGTTTTCACAGTGCTAAGTACTCCCAACTCTATCCACAATGTAGGTTTTCCCAGTTTTCTAAGTCTCTCTTATTTTCTTGTACTTATACATGGAATTCTCTGTGTAAACTTCTGTAACTTCTCTAGGTAGATGAATCACTGTGTACTTTCTCTTGTTTCTATCTGTTACCAATCTTGAGAAACTCATACATTCTCTGTTCACTGTTTCCCAGTCTTAGAGAAGTAGATTTCTTTCTGCGAAAGTGCTGTTTTCACAGTGCTACGTACTCCCAACTCTATCAACAATGTAGGTTTTACCCGTTTTCTAAGTTTCTCTTATTTTCTTGTACTTATACATGGAATTCTCTGTGTAAACCTCTGTATCTTTTCTATGTAGATGAATCACTGCGTACTTTCTCTTCTTTCTGTCTGTTACCAATCTTGAGAAACTCATACATTCTCTATTCACTGTTTCGCAGTGTTAGAGAAGTAGATTTCTTTCTGCGAAAGTGCTGTTTTCACAGTGCTAAGTACTCCCAACTCTATCCACAATGTAGGTTTTACCAGTTTTCTAAGTCTCTCTTATTTTCTTGTACTTATACTTGGAATTCTCTGTGTAAACCTCTGTAACTTTTCTAGGTAGATGAATCACTGTGTACTTTCTCTTGTTTCTACCTGTTACCAATCTTGAGAAACTGATACATTCTCTGTTCACTGTTTGACGGACTTAGAGAATTAAATTTCTTTCGGCGAAAGTGCTGTTTTACAGTGCTATGTACTCCCAACTCTATCAACAATGTAGGTTTTACCAGTTTTCTAAGTCTCTCTTATTTTCTTGTACTTATACTTGGAATTCTCTGAGTAAACCTCTGTAACTTTTCTATGTAAATGAATCACTGCGTACCTTCTCCTTTCTATCTGTTACCAATCTTGAGAAACTCATACATTCTCTGTTCACTGTTTCCGAGTCTTAGAGAAGTAGATTTCTTTCTAGGAAAGTGCTGTTTTCACAGTGCTAAGTACTCCCAACTCTATCCACAATGTAGGTTTTCCCAGTTTTCTAAGTTTCTCTTACTTTCTTGTACTTATACATGGAATTACCTGTGTAAACTTCTGTAACTTCTCTAGGTAGATGAATCACTGTGTACTTTCTCTTGTTTCTATCTGTTACCAATCTTGAGAAACTCATACATTCTCTGTTCACTGTTTCACGGACTTAGAGAACTAAATTTCTTTCGGCGAAAGTACTGTTTTCACAGTGCTAAGTACTCCCAACTCTATCAACAATGTAGGTCTTACCCGTTTTCTAAGTCTCTCTTATTTTCTTGTACTTATACTTGGAATACTCTGTGTAAACCCCTGTAACTTTTCTAGGTAGATGAATCACTGCGTACTTTCTCTTCTTTCTATCTGTTACCAATCTTGAGAAACTCATACATTCTGTGTTCACTGTTTCCGAGTCTTAGAGAAGTAGATTTCTTTCTAGGAAAGTGCTGTTTTCACAGTGGTAAGTACTCCCAACTCTATCAACAATGTAGGTTTTCCCAGTTTTCTAAGTTTCTCTTACTTTCTTCTACTTATACATGGAATTACCTGTGTAAACTTCTGTAACTTCTCTAGGTAGATGAATCACTGTGTACTTTCTCTTGTTTCTATCTGTTACCAATCTTGAGAAACTCATACATTCTCTATTCACTGTTTCACGGACTTAGAGAACTAAATTTCTTTCTCCGAAAGTGCTGTTTTCACAGTGCTAAGTACTCCCAACTCTATCAACAATGTAGGTTTTACCAGTTTTCTAAGTCTCTCTTATTTTCTTGTACCTATACTTGGAATTCTCTGTGTAAACCACTGTAACTTTTCTAGGTAGATGAATCACTGTGTACTTTCTCTTGTTTCTATCTGTTACCAATCTTGAGAAACTCATACATTCTCTGTTCACTGTTTCCCAGTCTTAGAGAAGTATATTTCTTTCTGCGAAAGTGCTGTTTTCACAGTGCTAAGTACTCTCAACTCTATCAACAATGTAGGTTTTACCAGTTTTCTAACTCTCTCTTATTTTCTTGTACTTATACATGGAATTCTCTGTGTAAACCTCTGTAACTTTTCTATGTAGATGAATCACTGCGTACTTTCTCTTCTTTCTATCTGTTACCAATCTTGAGAAACTCACACATTCTCTGTTCACTGTTACACGGACTTAGGGAACTAAATTTCTTTTGGCGAAAGTGCTGTTTTCACAGTGCTAAGTACTCCCAACTCTATCCACAACGTAGGTTTTACCAGTTTTCTAAGTCTCTCTTATTTTCTTGTACTTATACATGGAATTCTCTGTGTAAACTTCTGTAACTTCTCTAGGTAGATGAATCACTGTGTACTTTCTCTTGTTTCTATCTGTTACCAATCTTGAGAAACTCATACATTCTCTGTTCACTGTTTCCCAGTGTTAGAGAAGTAGATTTCTTTCTGCGAAAGTGCTGTTTTCACAGTGCTAAGTACTCCAAACTCTATCTACAATGTAGGTTTTACCAGTTTTCTAAGTCTCTCTTATTTTCTAGTACTTATACTTGGAATTCTCTGTGTAAACTTCTGTAACTTCTCTGGGTAGTTGAATCACTGTCTACTTTCTCTTCTTTCTATCTGTTACCAATCTTGAGAAACTCATACATTCTCTGTTCACTGTTACACGGACTTAGAGAACTAAATTTCTTTCGGCGAAAGTGCTGTTTTCACAGTGCTAAGTACTCCCAACTCTATCAACAATGTAGGTTTTACCAGTTTTCTAAGTCTCTCTTATTTTCTTGTACTTATACTTGGAATTCTCTGTGTAAACCTCTGTAACTTTTCTAGGTAGATGAATCACTGTGTACTTTCTCTTGTTTCTATCTGTTACCAATCTTGAGAAACTCATACAATCTCTGTTTACTGTTTCTCAGTGTTATAGAAGTAGATTTCTTTCTGCGAAAGTGCTGTTTTCACAGTGCTAAGTACTCCCAACTCTATCAACAATGTAGGTTTTACCAGTTTTCTAAGTCTCTCTTATTTTCTTGTACTTATACTTGGAATTCTCTGTGTAAACCACTGTAACTTTTCTAGGTAGATGAATCACTGTGTACTTTCTCTTGTTTCTATCTGTTACCAATCTTGAGAAACTCATACATTCTCTGTTCACTGTTTCCCAGTCTTAGAGAAGTAGATTTCTTTCAGCGAAAGTGCTGTTTTCACAGTGCTAAGTACTCTCAACTCTATCGACAAGGTAGGTTTTACCAGTTTTCTAACTCTCTCTTATTTTCTTGTACTTATACATGGAATTCTCTGTGTAAACCTCTGTAACTTTTCTATGTAGATGAATCACTGCGTACTTTCTCTTCTTTCTATCTGTTACCAATCTTGAGAAACTCACACATTCTCTGTTCACTGTTACACGGACTTAGGGAACTAAATTTCTTTTGGCGAAAGTGCTGTTTTCACAGTGATAAGTACTCCCAACTCTATCCACAATGTAGGTTTTACCAGTTTTCTAAGTCTCTCTTATTTTCTTGTACTTATACATGGAATTCTCTGTGTAAACTTCTATAACTTCTCTAGATAGATGAATCACTGTGTACTTTCTCTTGTTTCTATCTGTTACCAATCTTGAGAAACTCATACATTCTCTGTTCACTGTTTCCCAGTGTTAGAGAAGTAGATTTCTTTCTGCGAAAGTGCTGTTATCACAGTGCTAAGTACTCCCAACTCTATCAACAATGTAGGTTTTACCAGTTTTCTAAGTATGTCTTATTTTCTTGTACTTATACTTGGAATTCTTTGTGTAAACTTCTGTAACTTTTCTAGGTAGATGAATCACTGTGTACTTTCTCTTGTTTCTATCTGTTACCAATCTTGAGAAACTCATACATTCTGTGTTCGCTGTTTCCCAGTCTTAGAGAAGTAGATTTCTTTCTGCGAAAGTGCTGTTTTCACAGTGCTAAGTACTCCCAACTCTATCCACAATGTAGGTTTTCCCAGTTTTCTAAGTCTCTCATTTTCTTGTACTTATACTTGGAATTCTCTGTGTAAACCTCTGTAACTTTTCTAGGTAGATGAATCACTGTGTACTTTCTCTTGTTTCTATCTGTTACCAATCTTGAGAAACTCATACATTCCCTGTTCACTGTTTCTCGGACTTAGAGAACTAAATTTCTTTCGGCGAAAGTACTGTTTTCACAGTGCTAAGTACTCCCAACTCTATCAACAATGTAGGTTTTACCTATTTTCTAAGTCTCTCTTATTTTCTTGTACTTATACATGGAATTCTCTGTGTAAACCTCTGTAACTTTTCTAGGTAGATGAATCACTGCGTACTTTCTCTTCTTTCTATCTGTTACCAATCTTGAGAAACTCATACAATTTCTGTTCACTGTTTCTCAGTGTTAGAGAAGTAGATTTCTTTCTGCGAAAGTGCTGTTTTCACAGTGCTAAGTACTCCCAACTCTATCAACAATGTAGGTTTTACCAGTTTTCTAAGTCTCTCTTATTTTCTTGTACTTATACATGGAATTCTCTGAGTAAACCTCTGTAACTTTTCTATGTAGATGAATCACTGCGTAGCTTCTTTTCTTTTCTATCTGTTACGAATCTTGAGAAACTCATACATTCTCTGTTCACTGTTTCCGAGTCTTAGAGAAGTAGATTTCTTTCTAGGAAAGTGCTGTTTTCACAGTGCTAAGTACTCCCAACTCTATCCACAATGTAGGTTTTACCAGTTTTCTAAGTTTCTCTTACTTTCTTGTACTTATAGATGGAATTCCCTGTGTAAACTTCTGTAAATTCTCTAGGTAGATGAATCACTGTGTACTTTCTCTTGTTTCTATCTGTTACCAATCTTGAGAAACTCATACATTCTCTGTGCACTGTTTCCCAGTCTTAGAGAAGTAGATTTCTCTCTGGGAAAATGCTCTTTTCACAGTGCTAAGTACTCACAACTCTATCCACAATGTAGGTTTTACCAGTTTTCTAAGTCTCTCTTATTTTCTTTTACTTATACATGGAATTCTCTGTGTAAACTTGTGTAACTTCTCTAAGTAGATGAATCACTGTTTACTTTCTCTTGTTTCTATCTGTTACCAATCTTGAGAAACTCATACATTCTCTGTTCACTGTTTCCCAGTGTTAGAGAAGTAGATTTCTTTCTGCGAAAGTGCTGTTTTCACAGTGCTAAGTACTCCAAACTCTATCTACAATGTAGGTTTTACCAGTTTTCTAAGTCTCTCTTATTTTCTTGTACTTATACTTGGAATTCTGTGTGTAAACTTCTGTAACTTCTCTAGGTAGTTGAATCACTGTGTACTTTCTCTTGTTTCTATCTGTTACCAATCTTGAGAATCTCATACATTCTCTGTTCACTGTTACACGGACTTAGAGAACTAAATTTCTTTTGGCGAAAGTGCTGTTTTCACAGTGCTAAGTACTCCCAACTCTATCAACAGTGTAGGTTTTACCAGTTTTCTAAGTCTCTCTTATTTTTTTGTACTTATACTTGGAATTCTCTGTGTAAACCTCTGTAACTTTTCTAGGTAGATGAATCACTGTGTACTTTCTCTTGTTTCTATCTGTTACCAATCTTGAGAAACTCAAACAATCTCTGTTCACTGTTTCTCAGTGTTAGAGAAGTAGATTTCTTTCTGCGAAAGTGCTGTTTTCACAGTGCTAAGTACTCCCAACTCTATCAACAATGTAGGTTTTACCAGTTTTCTAAGTCTCTCTTATTTTCTTGTACTTATACTTGGAATTCTCTGTGTAAACCACTGTAACTTTTCTAGGTAGATGAATCACTGTGTACTTTCTCTTGTTTATATCTGTTACCAATCTTGAGAAACTCATACATTCTCTGTTCACTGTTTCCCAGTCTTAGAGAAGTAGATTTCTTTCTGCGAAAGTGCTGTTTTCACAGTGCTAAGTACTCTCAACTCTATCAACAATGTAGGTTTTACCAGTTTTCTAACTCTCTCTTATTTTCTTGTACTTATACATGGAATTCTCTGTGTAAACCTCTGTAACTTTTCTATGTAGATGAATCACTGTGTACTTTCTCTTGTTTCTATCTGTTACCAATCTTGAGAAACTCATACATTCTCTGTTCTCTGTTACACGGACTTAGAGAACTAAATTTCTTTCGGCGAAAGTGCTGTTTTCACAGTGCTAAGTACTCCCAACTCTATCCACAATGTAGGTTTTCCCAGTTTTCTAAGTCTCTCTTATTTTCTTGTACTTATACTTGGAATTCTCTGTGTAAACCTCTGTAACTTTTCTGGGTAGATGAATCACTGTGTACTTTCTCTTGTTTCTATCTGTTACCAATCTTGAGAAACTCATACATTCTCTGTTCACTGTATCCCAGTCTTAGAGAAGTAGATTTCTTTCTGCGAAAGTGCTGTTTTCACAGTGCTAAGTACTCCCAACTCTGTCAACAATGTAGGTTTTACCAGTTTTCTAAGTCTCTCTTATTTTCTTTTACTTATACATGGAATTCTCTGTGTAAACTTCTGTAATTTCTCTAGGTAGATGAATCACTGTGTACTTTCTCTTGTTTCTATCTGTTACCAATCTTGAGAAACTCATACATTCTTTGTTCACTGTTACACGGACTTAGAGAACTAAATTTCTTTCGGCGAAAGTGCTGTTTTCACAGTGCTAAGTACTCCCAACTCTATCCACAATGTAGGTTTTACCAGTTTTCTAAGTCTCTCTTATTTTCTTGTACTTATACTTGGAATTCTCTGTGTAAACCTCTGTAACTTTTCTAGGTAGATGAATCACTGTGTACTTTCTGTTGTTTCTATCTGTTACCAATCTTGAGAAACTCATACAATCTCTGTTCACTTTTTCCCAGTGTTAGAGAAGTAGATTTCTTTCTGCGAAAGTGCTGTTTTCACAGTGCTAAGTACTCCCAACTCTATCAACAATGTAGGTTTTACCAGTTTTCTAAGTCTCTCTTATTTTCTTGTAGTTAAACTTGGAATTCTCTGTGTAAACCTCTGTAACTTTTCTAGGTAAATGAATCACTGTGTACTTTCTCTTGTTTCTATCTGTTACCAATCTTGAGAAACTGATACATTCTCCTTTCACTGTTTCACGGACTTAGAGAACTAAATTTCTTTCGGCGAAAGTGCTGTTTTCACAGTGCTATGTACTCCCAACTCTAACCACAATGTAGGTTTTACCAGTTTTCTAAGTCTCTCTTATTTTCTTGTACTTATACTTGGAATTCTCTGAGTAAATCTCTGTAACTTTTCTATGTAGATGAATCACTGCGTAACTTCTCTTCTTTCTATCTGTTACCAATCTTGAGAAACTCATACATTCTCTGTTCACTCTTTCCGTATCTTAGAGAAGTAGATTTCTTTCTAGGAAAGTGCTGTTTTCACAGTGCTAAGTACTCCCAACTCTATCCACAATGTAGGTTTTACCAGTTTTCTAAGTTTCTCTTACTTTCTTGTACTTATACATGGAATTCCTTGTGTAAACTTCTGTAACTTCTCTAGGTAGATGAATCACTGTGTACTTTCTCTTGTTTCTGTCTGTTACCAATCTTGAGAAACTCATACATTCTCTGTTCACTGTTTCCCAGTGTTAGAGAAGTAGATTTCTTTCTGCAAAAGTGCTGTTTTCACAGTGCTAAGTACTCCCAACTCTATCAACAATGTAGGTTTTACCAGTTTTCTAAGCATGTCTTATTTTCTTGTACTTATACTTGGAATTCTCTGTGTAAACTTCTGTAACTTCTCTAGGTAGATGAATCACTGTGTACTTTCTCTTGTTTCTATCTGTTACCAATCTTGAGAAACTCATACATTCTCTGTTCACTGTTTCCCAGTGTTAGAGAAGTAGATTTCTCTCTGGGAAAATGCTATTTTCACAGTGCTAAGTACTCCCAACTCTATCCACAATGTAGGTTTTACCAGTTTTCTAAGTCTCTCTTATTTTCTTTTACTTATACATGGAATTCTCTGTGTAAAGTTCTGTAACTTCTCTAGGTAGATGAATCACTGTATACTTTCTCTTGTTTCTATCTGTTACCAATCTTGAGAAACTCATACATTCTCTGTTCACTGTTTCCCAGTGTTAGAGAAGTAGATTTCTTTCTGCGAAAGTGCTGTTTTCACAGTGCTAAGTACTCCAAACTCTATCTACAATGTAGGTTTTACCAGTTTTCTAAGTCTCTCTTATTTTCTTGTACTTATACTTGGAATTCTCTGTGTCAACTTCTGTAACTTCTCTAGGTAGA